>JAHKQU010000001.1:0-10000000 GCA_020383195.1 Neomicropteryx cornuta | reverse complement strand
GAATATAAATAAAGAAATATGTGTTTATAAAGCACTTTGAAAATAAAAAGGTTTTCTTAAAAAAATCAATGATTCCATGCTTCCACAACTCGGTTCGGTAAGAAGTGCTTCCTCGGATTTTTGGATAATGAAGTACGGTTTAATTTAAGACGGTGCCCACGAAGGTTTTCGTTCTTGTTTATGTAAACATTTTTTCATTTAATATTTTGTTATGAACGTTTTAGTAAAAACATTTTTTTTTCAAATTATTTTTTTTTAATGAGACCGGTTAGATTGTCGATGTGAATCAACCCTCTAAAACTACCATACTCAACCTGTGACCCGCGGGCTGCATGCCTAGCTTTTTTGTGCGGCCCCAAACTCATTTATTTTCAAGGACATGATTTACAAAATCTGGCATTCTATATTTCGTATATCTTGAGATTAATTTTGACTTTGACGTACAAATAGTGACACCCAAAGAGGATTGTCGTTTCATATTTTTTTCGTCATACCAGTATAGTGTTGCGGCCCGCGAGGCTTTACAAATATATGTATGTGGCCCGAAGACAAAAAAGGTTGAGTGTCGTTGCTCTAAAAGGACATCAGTCAATATAAATACATCCTGTATAGTGACCAATTAATATCTATCAATTATCTAAATATCATAAGTTCTTTTAACTTTTTTTATTTTCAATTGTTCGTATCTTAGCAGAGTATAAATTAAATAATTTAGGTACCGTCGATTCAAGTGATTGTTGGTTCAAGATGATTTTCCGTGGAATAGCTAATTTACCTTTTTCAGTCTGTCTTGGTAGTTTGAATTCAGACGATTGAAGGTGATCATATATTATATATTCACATTCTCTTAGCTGGCAGTGGGTTTACGTATGAGAATAGTTCTATTTATTATTTTTATTATTCTCAATTGCAGATAAGTGGTTTTTAATCTTTAGAATTAATATTATAATCTAAATCACCGTATAAAGCTTTGCACTTGAGATTTTCCTTAATTGGTGGCATTCCCTTACAGAGAAATGCGCTGCGCAGACGTCCCGGACGGCGGTAACAAAAAAAAGCTTCAACGAATGCAGAAAGAACTCGCCTCAGAAAAGGCCGCCCTTGATAAGCTCCAAGTTGATGCTCAGGAAAAGATAGAAACTTACCTTATGAGGCTCAAAACACTCAATGCTCTCTTCCTGGAATCACAGGGGTAAAATATACACCATTTTACATTTATTTACAATTATAATAGAATTCACATACTATTTATTCATGATTTTATCGAAAATGTTTCATAACCATTGAAATTAAATATTTTAATTTTGCTTATAGTTATTATTTTTATTTATATTCTCTTATTTGTAGGTATAGAAGAAAATTAGTACAGGATATAGTTTTATCTCATAATTATATAAGAATCCAGAAAATAAAACTACAGTGGCAAAGTTGATTTCATTGAGATGCAAATTCAACTAAATTTTTTGAAAAACATTATCCTAGTACGAGATGTTAAGTTATCATTTTGCAATGCAATATTTTCGTCTGAAAATCTTGTATGTCTTATCAAGCATAGCTAAACTAAACAGCCGTTAGATGAAATAGCACGTTTTATGACCACTCCTCACAAAGGCATGAACTCTGCCTTAACTACTTTTAAATCTTAAAGTACCATCTCATTTCTTCTGCGGTGATTGAAAAGACAGCTTTTCTTCATATTTTATCCTGTTGTTAGCTTGCGTCACGACGGCTTATTACGCCGGTTGCATGTGTCACCTTTACAGTGACATTGCCCGCACGCAGAATATATTTTTACAATTTTATCGACTACACTAAAAATGCCAGAAATGTAGAAGGTGTTATTGTTGCAACGACGACTGATTTTAACTGAACGGCAAGCAAAAATTACCAACCGTTTTTTGTATGTTTCGTTGGGAATATTTGTGCATCAATTTAGTGATTTTCGTTTGAAATGTAAATACAATATACGAAACTGTCATTTTATCATCTTATTATTGTGAGAAGCATCTATTTTAAGAGTTTCGTTGTTTCAAGATCTATATTTGTATAAAAATGTTTTTATAAAGCGTCCTCCGAGCCCAGGCCATTTTTCTTTTCTAAATATTAGTTTTAGTTTCATATTTGGTACCCATATTGAGGGTCACAAAATGCTTGTAGTTGTTTGAGAAATGAATGTGGAACAATTTTGGAAACAGATTAGTTATATTCTCTATTTTTAAAATCTGATCTCGTTTCCGGAGTATAATAAATACTATTTCTCCAGGCTTAAAAAGGATTCTGAAGATTACCAAGCAGCGATAGATTCCAAGATGAAAAGTATCAAATTAGAAAAGTTGAAAACTGTCTCTCACGGCTATAACGCCGAAAGGATAAACATTATTGAACAGTTGAAAACGGAGGATAACAAATTTATACAAAAGGTTAGTTTTGCTATACCGTAAATTACAAAAATTAAATTAAAATTAAAATTACCGTAAGTTACAAAAGCATAGTTTTTGTAACTCACTGAAAGATAAAATTAATTTGTAGTTAAAAAGTAACTCTTTGTAAAGCAAATGACTTTTTGAGCCTAAACCAAAACTAAATTTCCGTTTTTATACCATTTTCAGCGGAAACTAAAACCAGATCCTTTTTAAATCTAGTTTGGAACTGTGAGGAAAGAAGAAATAGTTTATACTAGAAAACTCAAATCACTAAGTGGCTGGAATAAGCATAATCTGTAGTGTTTGAGCCATTTATAAAATACGTTCAAGTAATTTACTCTTCGTGGCAAGGATTACCTGTCTCTTTCCTACCCACAAATATTCCCCCGTCTCGCTCTTCCGCACCAAACCAACAGAGACGTTTCAGCAATTGAACAATGCGGTTCTTGTCGCAACGCTACAAGTACTTGTCGGCCCATATACCGTGTCGCGAGTTCAGAAATACACCAGTGAAACTCACCAATGCCGGTTGCAGCATCTGGACTCATCAGTGCGCCTGTCAACAAAAGATTGGTGAATCTATTTGTAGTTTGGTGTATTCCGTGTAACCCAATTCCTTTCTGGTTAGATATAATCCAAACCTATATACCTAAACCTACAGTTCACTAGTATATCAAAAATATCTACCATGGCATAACTTGTGTACTTTAACTTGCATTATTCGTGACATTATACTGCAGGTCTAGCTAGGACAGCTGTGTGATGAGACCATGAGGTCCTGTGGTGCTCTTAGGTAACTGCTCTGTGAGGATAAATATTTTTTATGTTTATGACCAAATAAAGCAAATGAATAAATATTTCTTACAATTTTTTTAATATCTACCTTTTTTATTTTCAGATAAGAGAATATGAACTATATCTGGATGCAATACTTGAAAAGGCACAAAGTAAAATCACAAAGTTAAAGACACAATAATATTATATGATACATGCCGTTTTTAAGTTGTGGATTTTAAAAGTAATAAATATTTTTAAAAAACATTTCTTTTAATTTTAACCTTTAAGTATTAATCGCGTATTTGCATTAATTTTATACATCTAAAACAATGAAGTATATTTTGTTTTTGAAATTTTTGGAAGGGTTGCACAATTTCTGAACATTAATTACTAAAATAGATAAACCAAACATTTGCAACCAAATTCATTGATATTCAGCAATATAATGTTAGTTCCATTTGATGTTAGTAGAATACAATGTTAGTTCGCCAACTAACAAAAGAGATCTCAATTGTAATACTTAGTATTTTGAAGTTTTTTTTTTTTCATTCATTGTAACAAGGCAAACGGTAGTTTAAATGAACAAACATGCACGACACTAGCGGTGTATATATACAGGAAAACCAATTGAAATGGTCATGTGATAAAATTGATTTACTGTAGGGCCTAGCTGCCAACCCTCCTGTACAGCCAGTTAAATATAAAGTTTAAATAACGCGAAAAAACAGCAATTTTAATGACTACCGTGTAGAACTAGCTACCAGAAGCTCATAAAGTGATAGAAACGCGACGCAAAGAAATATGCGATTTTACGGATTGAATTAAATACTAAGAGATCTAATTATGTATTTTTTTGACATTTATCATTTTATTAAAATATCACTTTTAATTTAGACTCATTTATTGAGATAATTGAAAAAACCAAACCTTTCCAATTACATCCCACTAAAATTAAGTTAACAATGAAATTAAATAAGATAAGAAACCTAAATTTGATTTTTGTTTTGTCTTTGAACTTATGTACACTCTTAGTGAAAGTGAAAGCCAGTAAATGATTCACTTATATTTTTATTTTTAGTCCAAAAATTAAAAATTTACTAATTTGTACCAAAGTAGTTAACATGCATAGTGCGGTTCAAAAAGAGACATTTCTATCAGTTTGTTAATTTAAATTCGCACCTGTGCATTTCAAAAGCCCAAACCAACATTTTATTTTTATGTAAAATTAGACTTATTAGTCCCTTCGCGGGTTCTACACCTTCGCGACTATGCATAGTCCCTCGTAAGGCTTTTCATAAGGAAGATAGTCCATAACTATGTACATTAAATTTGGTAAAAATCTACTAAATAGAGATAAAAATAACAAATGCTTGACAGAGCATACAAATGAATCCATCCATTATCCAATTAAATATATTTCAGTTAATCCTCTTCAATCTTAGGGGTAATGTCTGATCGTTTGGGCAAATCTTTCAACATTTTAGTTAACGTCTTAGTTGAAGGCAACGTAAACATCTTCTGCATCAGCCTGTACCCTTTTGGGCTTTCCTTCATCAGCAAAAGTGCAATTAAACTCTCGTCAATTGTGAAACGTCGGCCCTTTGCTTTCTTCCGGGACAATCTAATCTGAAGCCAAATAAATGTTTTTTGTACGGTTGATAAATTTTTGCTGAGCTTCTTGAACGATTCCTCCATACTGAATTTCTTCATCCTCAATCGCCTCCTAAAGTTCATATTTTCCCTCTTTAAGCTTTTGATAATTTCATTAGATTTTTCGCATGTTTTATTGCAGCTATGAGGTTGTGAAACGATCTTGGATGAATTTTGACCTTCGAATTCATCTGGAAATAAAATATAATTAAAAATATATCTTTAATTGAAGGCTGACACACCCATATGCCGAGTCGTTCCTCACGCGAACACAGTCCTAACCCTAACTGAAGGAGCCTTCAAGGCATTCGATTTGCAATCCCATAATTTCCATTTGGAGAAACAAAGAATACACAGACCCTCAATTTTGACATTTGTGAGGTAAGGAATGACAAGGCTGAACCTTCCTCAAGGAAAATTAAGGATCGACTCAGCATATTTATTTATTTATTTATCAAACAGGTTTCCCTATGTCCGATAATAATAATAAGTAATAAAAATAAACTACTAAAAGAAAAAAGTTTCCGCGTTATGCCGTAACGGTGTCAAGGCCATTATCGATCGGTGCGGCATCGGAATTTGCGCGCTGACCGAATTGGCACCATCTGTTAAAAAATATAATAAATTTGGGATATTTTTTTTTTTTATTTTTTATATAATTTCTTACCTATAATAGGTTACACAAAAACCTCCTTAGGTCTTCGGGAATGGTCTTGAGACATCCTGTATATATATAATTGATTGATTGTAATTTATGTTTTTATAGGAAATATATAACTAGAGCTGAAATTGGGTAGGTGAGCTGTTCCAAACGATAACCATAAAAAGTTGCCGATCTTTTGAGGTACTTACTAGTTGATATGACAATATAAGGCTCGCTTTCAGGAGAGAATGACCTGTCAAAGGTTTTATTGCGTGTGCTATTCGGATGGTTTGAAGTTCTCAATTCAACAAATTGTCCGCTTTCTGGTATTGAATCGCCTGAAAATAAAATGATTACGCATGAAATACGCTCAACACGACCCACGAGACGTTTGCTGTAAAATGTCTACAATATTGTTGCGATTGTCTATGAATAGCGCCCTGATAACATCGCTATCTATGCTTAGTCATAATAGTTGCGTTTGGATTGTATAACGACTAATCTTGAATTTTAGTGATATGTCATGTTTGTCAGCGATTATACAAAAATATTAACAGTTTGATTGCTTGCATGGGATTGTTTGCGTAAACCTGGGTTTAGAAACCGGCAGTTGGGTCTTCGAATTACATTAAGATTATTATTATTATTATTACTTAATGGGCGAGCAGCTAGAGCCGATATGCCCATATCAAGGTCACTGGATTCAGTGTGTTTGTCCAGTAGATTTTTAAATTGATTGGTATTTCTGGCTTCGATGATTGATTGTGGGAGTTGATTCCACATGTCGACGATTCTGTTAGTTAAGAAATATTTTCTCGCGTTTGTAGATAAATGGGTTTTTGAGAGTTTTAATGTGTCCGCGGAGATGAGGATTACGATTGAAAGTAAACATGTCCTTCAAATTATCACAACTGTAGTACCCTGAAATCACTTCGAATGACTCAATAAGGTCACCACGTTCATGTCTTTCTTGCAATGTTGGCAGTTTTAAAATTGAGAGTCTTCGTACTTAAGATTTTTCAATTGTCCAGGAATTTTTGTAAACCTCCGTTGTACCTTTTCGAGTAACTGAATATCTTTGACGAAATAAGGACTCCACAGTTGGTAACCATATTCAAGAAGCGGTCGTACATACGATTTGTAAATCTTCAACATCAAGTCTGAGCTCATGTTGCGGAAAGACTTTCTTATCAAATAAATCAATAATAATAATCAATTATCAATTATAATTAATTAATAATTATTAATCAATAATTATCAATAATAATTTTTGTGTACTTATTTATAAAGTAGTACTGTGTAGTTATGCTTGCAACTGCATACACTTAACAATGATCTTATTGTCAGTAAACTCATATAACTAACATTAGACATGAAATAAATCACTCTATATGTGAAAAACTTGTAAGGATACAAGACTAACCTATATCATAAGTTTTTCTAAGTTTTCTTCTCATCTCTTGTATCTGTTGTTTTTCCGTGATTAAATAAATAAATCAAGGAGTTGGCTTTTTTACCATTGAAATTATATTTGGCTCCCATTTTAAATTCATTCATTAAAAATAACATTTTGAACTCATTACTCATTTACATTTTCTATTTTAAACATTTCTTAGGTAATAACTGTAGTATCCCGGAAAATACTTCGGTCTGGTATCACATACAACTCAGGTACCAACAACAAATATTCCAGTTTAGGTAAGCCTATTATAAAAACTTCATCAATATTCCATATAGTATACTTTATCGTGATGCTGAGTGCATTTTTGACGTGTAAAGTTAATTTACAGTGGCGGTCAAAAGGTTAAAATGTTAAACTTAAAGCACAGGATTAGTGTGCGTATCATTTGTATATTGAATTCAATAATATTTGATGAAACGGCAAATGCCTGATAAAAATGAATGACCAAATTGAAAAGTTTAGGTTTTACATTGGATTGGATTTGAAACCAAACATAAATGTAATAAGTGTTCCTGGAATTGAGATTGCATAAAAGTTTTTATAAAAATGCAGTTTTTAAGTCGTCTTTATTCAATAAAATAACTATCGAAATTCATGCATTCATACACACTAATTCTGTGCCTTTATGTGTGATAACCGAAGTTCTAATAAAACCCTGCGAAATTTAAAATGTACTTACTCAGTATAACAGTGGAAAGGTCTCTTGCGCAGTAGGCTGACTGTACGAGTTGGTGCTCTGCTCCAGTTTCTGAAGTATTTGTAAGCAGGTGTGATATTTTTGTTGTTTTTTTTAGTTGGCAATATTCATGGTCTTCGAGAAATGTTTTATCTGAAAGTGTAATGCTCAAATGCTAAATTTCGTATTTTCCTAAAAAGTTTTCAAAGAATCGAAATCAGGTGAGGCACAAAAAGGTAGTGGCTAGGAAAACAACCAGAATCAACATACGTATACATGATCATTATATGGTGTGTTTGAGCACTTATTAAATACATTTAATTCGAGTAATTATTTATGACTTATCTGTCGTGGCAAGGATATACCTGACTCTTTTCTACCCACAAAAAACCCCGGTCTTCCACATTGAACTACGGGCAGAGACGGTTCAGTAATTGAACAGCGTGGTTATTTATGCGACTTTGTTCTCGCGCGAAGAAAAAACCTACATACGTAAATGCGACACACCTTTGTGGTTGGCCCATTCGCCACCTAGAACAATGAAATCCACCTTGCATAGCATTATTTTAAGAGCTGAGAATCAGCTCAGAGCAAAGAAAATAAAGAATTCCTTATACACTTTATTGAATTCCCGTCTCCGACTGAATCTTTTTGAATTCAAAAACCTGGATAAAATTACACGGCGGCAAATTAATAAAGATCAATGCTATGTTGTAAACTAAAAAATGTAATGTGGTAAGAGCATGTGGCGAGAAACAGGTCACTCCTATCGTGAAAAAAACACAGAAAAGACACAGTATAGAAAAAGTTGATAATTTTTAGAAAAAAAAAATGTAACTGGTTTGCAGAAGACTGCAGAACTACTGGATGATTTACGGCCTTCTAATTGGGTTTAGGAATTTCTATGGTTGCAAATCAGATGTAAATCCCGGAATGTGTTTATGTAGAATTTGTATATTTGTACACGATAAACTCGAGAAACAAAGGACCATTTTTTGTTCTTAACTCCCACTACTGTATAATGTATTCTTTCAGTTTGAATATATATAACAGTTTGCAAATCATGGTAACATTTCTTTTTATTTCACTATTTTCCAGGAAAATTCTGGCCATACTACAAGGGTTGCACTAAAAAAACTGACTTCAAAATAAAAAAATACAAAAAAAAGAAAAAATCGACTTATTACTTACAACCATTACTTACAACTTACAACATTGAGCAAATCGACAAGTTAACATTTTGAATGGATATTTTTTTTTTTTTACACCTACCTCTAATCCTGGAAGTAACTTTACGAATCTAATATGGGACCACCCATGAAAAATTCACTATCATATGCAAAAAAATATATATCGTAACTGCTTGAGCCACATAAAAAAAACATAAACATTGAATTTAGAACCTCGTCTTTTATTTTGAAGTCGGTTAAAAACCTTTGTATGAGCCGTTTGAAATGCATATCATTTCTCCACAATAATAGTTTCCCAGCAGTTTGAAAAAAAACAGTATAATAAATATGTGAAATTATTCTAGTACTCACCCGGCAAAAACTCGGTTGGCTCTGCAAATACACTTAACCTGCCTGGTATACACTTATTTGAACACTCTGGTTTAAAATGCTTTCCACAGACTCTTTTAGATTTGTAAACGTCGAGCGGATGCATTTTTGAAATTTCGCCCCCTATGATTTTCATCCATCGGACCAATCTGCTCAAGTGAGATCGGGGGTTGGGGAAACAATGAAGGGTCCAACCTGTAAAGTCCTCATAGCATAAGCATATTTTTAGCCACACAAGGTGTGGTCGTTCCATTTACCATATCCTTCTGCATATTTTAAGGAGGAATGTCCGCCAAACAAAAAGAAATGTTTTAGTGAATACTAAGAGTCGCTTGAAAACATTTGAGTGACACATTTATTGCCTAAGCCATATTATAAATCCTAGTTGAAAGGACACGTTAGAAACATGTGGAGGCGATTTCTTAACTGCTAAAATGACTTCTTGTGTGACTCTTAAACAATTTCTCCTCCAAAGTTTATAGCTGTTAATGCAAGTGATATTCAATACAAACAATTCATAATGTCATTTTCAAGTTAGTATTTGTACTTTTTTATAAGTGTGTCATATTTTAAAGGTCTCTAAATCTTGTCTGTTAAATCTCCTTCGTAGTTCTCAACATCTACGAGTATACAGGGCATCCCTATACAATTCCCAAAGACTAAAGAGGCTGTTTATGTTCCTTCCCTAAGTAAGAAATTATATTAAAATATGCAAAAATAATTCATCCCCAAATTTATTATTTTTATTAAAGCGCTGGTGTAAATTGCCTTTGCCGTGGCAAAACGCAATCAATATCTCGTAGTCTTGACTGATCATGGTCAACGACCTACGCGTTGTGAGCGGACGATAAGCTCAAGTAGTATGACAACTAATTAATATTATCATGTTTGAAATCGCAGGGTCATTTAGCTGGATTTTTATCGGGAATGGTCTCGGGACATCCTGTTTCTGTGGGAGCCTCACACACAGGATACAGAGGTCGCGCACAACGCGCTCGCCAGGTTTCCGCTGACGAATCATTAATCGCCAGGTGCAAGGTCCATCGACCGTAGGTACCACCGTTCGAACTCGGTCAGACTGAGGCGGAGGGTTTCTCCTCCGGCACACCTGGCTGGTTATAAAACCGAGGTCGACCGTCAGCGGGTGCCGATTTACCTGAGTTCGCCACGCCTGCAACAACCCACCTCTTCTGTCGTCGTCACACCGGCCCGTGTCCCTTCATCATGGAGTTATAATATTGTAACAAGTATCAGAGTATTTATGTAACGACTGGATAGTGGAATAAATCACCTACCAACCTCGAACCACATTATTAATTATCCTCAGGCCCACTGCAGTGGGTCCGTTACAATACATAACTTGACAGGATTGGAATTTTTGGATGGAAAGCTAGAAAATATTTTTTTTACTTAAAAGCCCACCAAATTAGCAGAATATTTTAAATCTATCTTCTAAATATATGTTGACCAATTTATCGTAGGAAAAGAGATCCCAAAAATAAGATAAATCCTTACATGTTTCCCAAGTGCATCCTCTAACAGCACAAGAGGGCATTTTGACTATCAGAGTGCTTTTTCGTTATATCGTTTTATTTAAAAGAACAAAATCGGCAATGTCATATCACTGAAATGAATAGAAAAGAAATTACATACATAATTGAAAAATTCTCCGACAAAAAATGGAAATATTGTCGAAAAACAACATTTCAGTCCAAAAAATAACCGTATATCATATTTTAATATATTATAAGTTTTCTTAAGCCAATAAGCCTAAAATGTGGGTTCCTAAAATAATAAATAAATAAAATATTGCAAATGCTATACGATATGAAATTGTACTCTTGATTCGAAATTCTCAAGTCAAATTATACCATTAGTATTTGGCATTCTACCATATGATGTTTTGGTAATAAATAAAACCTAAGTAATATCATTGTAATTTAAAAGAGTTTGAGTTTGTGGTAGTTGATGAGTTTAACGGAATTGCTGCCAAATAGGAAATATCACATAGTTGAAGAACTTTCTGTATAAAAATCTGTTAATTTTTGCTACTCTCTGAATGGTTTTTAAACAATTTAATAATGTCACCATAGCTTTTAGGTTAGACTGTAATTGTAAGTCTCTGTAAAAAAGGACCGAATAGCTGGAAATTCATACATATTCATAGACAATTGAAAAGGTACTTATAATGATTTAGGCAACAAAAATTTGTAAAATTAAAATCTCCATCGAATGCTAAAAAGTAATTTTAGAAGAGAAGAACCACACAAGTTCATTTTATTACGATGATAAGAAACGACTACTGTTCAAATGTAACATTTTATTTCTAAACAAATTTGGATTTGCCCAATATATATATGTGCATTTTAAAAATACATAATTTGGAGTTAGAAAATATTTAATTTTATTTTTAATATAGAAATCCCTTACCATAACTCCAAATTATTTTTGACTTTTCTTTGACAGCTTGGATCGTTCAGCCGTTTGTCAGTCATATCCATAACAGCAAGCTGACAAAACCATAAAGCAACCATAGTCCAAAAAAATGTGATTTGTTCTCCCGGCCCCGCCACAAAAATGATTTATAGGCGACTATATAAAATATAACTGTTGGGGGAGAAAGAATTATAAAAAACATGCCTATGGGGTGATCTTTGAGGGTTCAAAGACTTAAGCTGTTTTTAAACTACCTACCTATAGTTCAATAAAAAATAAAAAATATGTAATTCATTTCAAATCTTAGAATGGAATTGTATAAAATTAAACTCATTAACAATTCATAAATAATTTACTATCTCAGTTTTCAAGGTACTACTTCCCTATAACATAATCGACTATCCAAATTATGAGTTGAATTCTTTCTTACTTAGCTAGTAAAATCGCTGCCCCATAAAAGTGTACTAGTAATAATAATATTTGTCTATTCAATGTTTTTAGTTTTACGTACTTATTTTATGTACGTACGTAGTTTTACGTACTTTATTTTAGACCAGTTAAAGAAGCTCATAGACAATATTTTTATAAAATAAACAATAAAACGGTAATAAAATAAATAAAGAAAAATATTTGCGGTTCTCGATATTCTAGCTATTTCAAAATACTTACCATTTTTATGTTCCCACTTTTCCAACCTTAATATTTAGTTTTATCCAACCATTATTTTATGTAAATACGGTAATCTATATTAAGGAAAGAAATTTAATTATATAACTATCAAACTAGTCAGTACAGTTAAGTACTTAGTAGTTGTTTGTGTCAGTCGTGTATATGTATATATTATACATACATTCTTTTATTTAGTATCAACGGTCCCACTATATTAAACGGGGCAGTATGTTGCTTTATTCTCGAATGGGCGTGGCTTTTCTGTATTCTATTACCGTTATTGCCCGAGCGCACTGGGATGGGAAACGTGGGACGATGCGCCAGCCTAAAATAATGCCATCGTCGCAATGCATGTCATTGGCGCCATCTTCCCAAAGCGACCGTTAATAGCTAACGTGGTTGTTTCAATTTATTTTTATGACATGAAGATAAATTACCCGGTAGAAAGGACAAAACATACTATTATGATTCTTAGTATACACGCTGACCATAAACTTTGTTGAAATAAACACCGCATCACATAAAATACAAGTTGTCATCAGCCTGTTATGCGTTATATAATAGTAAGTTAATATATTAACTTAACTTAGGTAACGTCAGTTTAATATGCGGCAAAATTTATATCTATTATATATTTTGCAAAAAAGGCATATTAAGAACTATTTTGGGAATAAATTCTTGATCTCACATTAAATCTTCTTTACCTATATTTATATATTTATTTAGGTATATTTATTTATAAAGCAATAAGTGAAGTGCCTTTATATGAAAATAAAATGCAATCACTAACGAAACTAAATAAAGTAATTTAATAAAAGCCGTTGCTGACGGTATAAAAATCAAACCAGCCAAATGTAACAGTTAAAAATTGATTGTTACAATTCAGATCTCATGGTGCAGCGCTATATGACATTTTTATCACAATATGTTTATAAACATACGTGGTGGCTCAATATTTCTTCATATTATGACAAAAAAATAAGTTTTCTTTATTCCTTTAACTTATAAATTTAATGTTTGAAATGCAAATAATTTTGCATTTTAATGTACAATTAAACAAGTTGATTCTTTTCAATGTTACATTTTTTTTATCTTAACTTTTTAATTTTAAAGAAATTTGATAATGTTTCACTGATAGCCACACCCTATTTGCTTGCTGTCAAAAAAGTGTTGAAACATTGTTTACCAAACTTATTTGTTTGTCGGCTATCTTTGTTCCGAGGTAATCACACGTTATTTTTCACGGTAAATAATTATAAAACGGTTCTGGTGATTCGAAAATGATTAAATTGCATTAGGTATTCGCATTTCTCCTTCGAAACAGTTAAAATACTATTACTTCTATACCAAAAATTCAAACCATCTGTGACCTTTTCTGTTTTTCTGTAAGTGGTAAACCTTTCATTCATGAATTGTGGTTGTCCAACAATCCGAACCGCACTTGCCTATAGCCACATTATAGATTTTATAGAATGAAAGTGAGTTTAAAAGTATAAGAAATACTTATTATGAATTTACTCTCTTCTATGTAAATAAATGAATCTGTTACTACTTGCTGTATAAAAAGCTGTGTCTTGTTTTTTTATTTTTAATTAATTTCAAACTAATGTTTCAGGAGAGACATCAATTTGTTATCATGGTTAAAGCTCAAAAATATGTGTACGTAAAAGCTTACGATGGTGAACCAAAGAGAAGCGATTTAGAAATTATGGAAGAAGACCTTCCGCCAATAGAAGATGGAGGTGAGACCATATTATACCACCTGGTCCAATGGTCCAGGAAGTCGCAATGTAGAACCACAGTGAGCTAGGTTGTCTTATGCCAAATAAAGTTCCCAGCAAATAAATATTGTTTCCCTATTTCCGCTGAAGTTTCAAAGTGAAACAAATCAGGCTTTTGACACTGCAGCCACATGTGAGAAGCATACCAAGTTAATTGTTTCACCACATATCTCAATCTTCTCAGAACCGTTGAACCTTACTGCCAAGCTCCTCGTGGCTGTGACTTTGGGAAAGATTGTCTTACAGCATTTAGTTGAACTTTGCTAGAGAGCAGTGAATTAATTGTCAGATTTTAAAACATATTCCTATCTGACGTTATTATTTTACACTTTTTAAAATAATGTACCAAATTATAGTTAAATAGATGCCATTTAAAATATACACATATTTTTGCAATTTTATAATTATTGTATTTATTTCACTGTCTCATTATTAAAAATATACAATATTTTACCAAATAATATGTTCGTCAACTTATCTTTACAGGAGCAATGTTTTGCTTTTCATTAACACAGACATACCACTTTTTTTTAACATTTTTTTTATTCTTAAATTCTATTTGTGTAATTTGTACTCTGGCCTCAGTAGCCTGTGGGTTAGTATCGCTGAATACGAATCAGTTTATTTTATTCCTGTGAAACCTTTGTGAAATTAACCAACCTTTTTCCATTCTTAGAATATTTCGCAGAGGCTCTGTATATAAGTGTCGATCCATACATCAGAGCATACGCCAACGATATGCCCGTGGGCACAGATGTTTTTGGAGGACAAATAGCCAAGTAAGGATTATTATTTTTAGTTACCGATCAAACTTCTTTGCCGGGACTCACTGTTAAGATGTGATTAAATCTAATGGGGGGAATAGAAATTTGGAAATGATACAGAATACGATTTTCTTAGAAAGCATGATGATATATATTCATTGGTATATTCAATGTTTTTAAAATGTTGATTTTCTTATAACTGAAGTACGATATTGTGTTGTCGTCAAATAGTTTACTTGTCAGTGACATCAGTCATTTGACGCAAATCAATGTACTCTCTAGTGGTTTAAGTGGTCTAGTGGTCAAATTACTAGTGTCCTCTAGTGGTTTAATTCCGAACTATACGTTAAATAATTCAATCGAATACCTAGAAATAAAATTACTAGCGCCCTCTAGTGGTTTCATTCCAAACTATACGTTAAGTGCTTCAATCGAATATCTAGAAATAAAATTACTAACACTCTCCAGCTGTTTACATCCAAACTACGTAGAGGATAATTAAGTACTCATCACAACATCACGAGGGTAACTGACAAAAGCGTCACTAAATCAAATTCCATCCTTTCCGGGGGTCCGCATATAGATGTTTACACATCAAAAATTAAGATTACAAATTAAAATCATATAGTATTGAAAAATGGATAATATTAAGCAAAAATTAGTTTAAGAAAGACAAGCATGGCACTGCTGATTGGTAATTTAACATAACCTCATCGTTTGAGCGCTGGTACACAAACTTGTTTTGTGTTGTTTCACAGGGTGACAGAGAGCAAAAATAAGGATTTTCCCGTGGGAACGTTGGTCTATGGTCATTTTGGCTGGAGGACATTCACAGTCGTGAATCCGAATAAACGTTCCGATTTGCTGCGATCGTATGCTCTGCCCGATTTTGGTGGTCTCGCCCCATCACTTGGACTTGGAGTTTTAGGAATGCCGGGGTATTTTAATGTTTTCTACCCATAATCGTTGCTCGTTGTCTATCTATTTCTGCTAGCATCAAAATGCACTTTGGGGTACAGGTGTGGCGAAAAACCACAACCAAAACCGTGATAATTAAAGGTAGGGAAATAAATTCCATGATTATGATCTCTTTACCATTCAGATCTTTCAATTATGGTATCATTAGACCACAGTGGTTTTTAATTTTAATAAATATTTGTGGTTGTTCAGTTACCAACAAATAACCGAAGAAGTTGATGGTTTAAATTGCCCAATGTCACGCTTCACCATCGCGACTATTGCACAAGGCATTTTGATTAGTTTAGCAGGGCCATTGTATATAACCAAGGTCTATGAAATTATTTTTTAAAAAATACATTCAAACAAACTCATCGCTTTTGTCAACATTGAACTTTTTAACCTGTTAACCGGGGAGTTCCCGTTCGAATTATGCAACTGTACCGGGCGTGTATTGTTTCGCTAGGACATTTCAATACGTCACACCCGAAGACCGTCATTTCATATTTCTATATTTTTATTTATACATAAAATAAATGAAAAACTATGACTATCGTTTATTAATATTTTTGAAGTACAAAAGAAATCACAAAACAAGTAAAAGCGTCTCCTTCTTTATTGAATTCATCCTCACTGATATCGCTCTCATGAACACTAAAAAAAATTTATAAAAAGATTAGAAATAAAAATAAATAATAGAAATATTTTTATAGACATTGTATGTATTTGTAAGCATTTAATTAAATAGATAAATAAAATAGGCGGTAAGTGTAAATACCTAC
This sequence comes from Neomicropteryx cornuta, assembly GCA_020383195.1. NCBI lineage: Eukaryota > Metazoa > Arthropoda > Insecta > Lepidoptera > Micropterigidae > Neomicropteryx > Neomicropteryx cornuta. Next base: position 9,983,421 of record JAHKQU010000001.1, on the reverse strand, counting down.
CCGTCACTGGTCACACAAAACACATCTATCGCTCACGATAGCGAAATTGTACTGATTCCATACGCATAATAAATTCATGTCGAGACACGCTTGAATAACGTATTATCATAGTCGATCTAAAATATACGTCCCATCCGTTCCAGAGCGCAAATTAATTTTCGAGGACGTATTCATATGTCCTAACCGTACCCGATATTGTTTACGCCTTACGCATTTATGCGTCTTGCCCGGTTAACAGGTTAAATGTTGGTCAATAAGTTTTTTCAAAGCTAAGATATACTCTTCAATTTTCAAATGTACTCAGAAAAAAACTGATTTGTTTACAATCTTACTAAAATTATACATAAATTACAATACAAAATTAAAAATTACCAAAATGTTCGTTTTTCATGGCGGGTGGTAAGAGAGCATTACTCTTTCACATGTAAATTCACCTTTACATAATATGAGTTTCATAATAATTTGCAACATTGGAGATTTTGAATTCTACCCAGTATTTTAACTAGAAAAATTTTAAATTTCAGTTTACTTAACGTTTGATTTAAAATTACCTTTCCCCACTGTCCGGACTATATATTGTGATTTGTTTGCTGAGATTTCTATATATTGAACACCCAGAGGTCCCAGGTTCGGACCCCAGCAGGTTGATAAGAAGTTTATACAAGACGTACAGAAATAACCGACTTGCGCAAGTAATGAATGCAGCAAGGCGGCAAGAACTATGTGTAATAGCACCACTCCAAAAACACAAGTCATATGATAATAGTAAGAAGAGCCGATACAATTCGGCCTTATAATAGCCCAAATTTGTTCCTAAAATTTTGAGTTGAGTGGATACAATTTTTTATATGTAATTATATTAATTACCATCTCATGGCTGTCACTTGCATCTCTTGTTGCTGCATTTCATATACAAGAACTAAAGATGACAATCTATAGTTTCCCAAGAATATTTCCAATACTCATCAAGTAATGATATTTCAATACTTGATGAGTATTGGAAATATTCTTGGGAACCCTGATGCATTCAATCAGACATTAAAATGACACACATTAAGTACCGTAATTTTTATAAAGTTGGAAAGGAACCTCGGTGCTACAAGGAATTATATTGATTTTACCATAATTTTCAGTGTCACAGCCTACTTTGGTTTCCTGGAGATTTGCCAACCAAAATCCGGCGAGACTCTGGTTGTGTCCGGTGCAGCAGGAGCCGTTGGCTCTTTAGTTGGCCAAATTGCTAAACTTAAAGGTGGACTTAAATTTAGTTACATCAAATTCTCTCAATAATCCGTACTATCAAAACCAGAGCTTGTTATCCTATATAAAATAAAATGAGAACACACGTAATGATTTAATTTTTAATTAATATTTTGTTTTCCGTTACATATTTTTATGAAAATAATCAGAAATAATTTTCAGTCCAGGTCATTTTGCTTGTTTCTCATTTTACTTGCTCTCAACTAAGCTACATTTGCTTGTACAATTCTGGAGAGATGGTTAATTCAAACTTTGGCCGAATTAGGTGGGCGAATGAATAGAATTAAATTAGATGACCTCATTTATGTAAATACATTATATTCAATTTTATAAATGTTTTAGGTTTTTTATCACTGGAAACGTATTGACATTTGTCAAACCGTAACGGCAGAAAACGCTTTTTATTCCAGGTCTAAAAGTGATTGGCTTCGCTGGTTCCGATGAAAAGGTCAAATGGCTGACAGAAGAGCTAGGCTTTGACCATGCCTTCAATTACAAAAAAGTAGACTTCGCAGCCGTCTTAAAAAAGGCTGCACCAGACGGAATTGATTGCTACTTTGATAATGTATATTCATTTATTTTATTGAATGATTCAGATATAACTACTTATCACAATATAAACGAATAAATAAACGAGCCCGGCCATATTAGTAAGGGTTTTATTGGATCTTCAGCCTCATTAATACTTATACCTATTGAATGAATGAAGTTTGGAGTCAATTTGTATTGTTTACTTTAATTATAACGACATGACGAACCAATCTGTATCTATTATTAGACAAAACTGCAGAATCCCTTGAAAATTGAATTAATATTTTTTCATATGCAAAGTCTTCCTTCCCAGTTAAATTTAATTAGCCGGATTTGTTAAGAATATTATTTTCTTTTTTTGTTTTAATTCCCAGTGGTGCTATGTTTTATATTTTTCTTGGCTCGGTTTACATAAAATGATTGAGATCTATCGACTGGTCCTAGTGAGGCGCGGAAGGCTATAGGGTGAAGGCGGGAAAGGAAATCTGATATTTAACTCTGCTACCGATCCTTAAACATGTGCTTCCGAGAAAATCCAGCCTGGCAAGTCCTGGCCGTGGTGGTGTTGAGACTATCTATCGACTTCTACCATCTATCTAACTGTTAATGTCTATATATTGGCAATATTTTTTTTTAGGTTGGAGGGGAGCTAAGTGCTGTGATTATGAGTCAAATGAATAAATTTGGAAGAATTTCTTTATGCGGAGTCATTTCCACTTATAATTCCAAAGCGGGCGATGTTTCCAAAGGTAATACTCGATCACTCAAGGAAAGGAGAGAGAGAGGCGATTTAATTGAGATTTACAAAATATTAACCGTTAGAGTGCCGATCGTCGATTTTCGTCGAATCGAATGTTCCCGAAAAGTGCCGATCGTTGATAATCGTCGATTGCGCAGGCGTCACTTCCCACACACGCTCCCGCGTACAGTGCGCATTTACCGGCCGTGTTTTTTCTTCACACTGTAAACCTAACTCGTGTTATTCTTTGAGGTAGATATTTTTTTGCAAATAATATTTTATTTTATTGATATTCAACGATTCTTATACGTAAAATGTCGCGGTCAAATACTTCGCGAAGTTTCTCGTCCGAAAGTTGTGATAGTTCGAGTGATGATTATACTGACCAAAGTAATGATGAACTTGAAGATAGTGATGTGATACCAATGTTCTCTAATCGTAGAATGCGAATTAATTCATCTGATGATGATCATTCATCTGATAATGATGTATCAATGCGAGACGAGAGCATCAACAGTATTTTTACTGAGTTACCATCTGAAACAGATTTCTCCAACGAATCTGTCCATTTTTTTGCTGAACCTGGTCTTCGACATGCTCCTTCACGTGATTCCGAGCCTTTAAAATATTTTGAATTGTTTTTTACAACAACCCTTCTCGGAACAATAGTAACGGAAACCAATAGATACGGAAACCAATAGAAACCAATAGAACAATTTATCGATTCCACATCTGGAACTTTGAAGCAAAAATCTCGCGTAATGTTTCATTCGTTCATGTTTTTTTTTTCTTTTTTTTCTAAATAAAATATTGTGTTCATTATATTGTTTACTTTATTTCAATAACTACTATAATTCTTCAAAAAAACACAGAAAAAATCAAGAAAATCGGTAAATTATCGATGAAAATTTAGAAGTTTTTAGAAAATGTTTTTTTTTTAAAAAAGTCATTTTTTACACGGCATTTTGAGGTAAAGATATGCAAATTTTTGGCACTCAAACGGTTAAGTGACTACTATGAGTGCCCACAAATGAAAAGTATGTTTACATTCAACAAGAACGAGAACCTTCGTGGGCCCTGTCTTAACGTTTAACATTTCTACCAATTTTTTTTAATGCTTTAAAACATGCTCACACAAGTAAAAGTGGAGAGAGATTATAAACAATACGTACATACCTCATTCTAAAATACCTCACGCATAAACATCGTTCAAAAAAAAGAGGTAATTATCGGGTGCCTCTAGCCATAGAGTTGAAACAGCGATGGCATTTGATTAAAGGGTTTATTTAATTTTTAAGAAATCAACACATGTGCTGAAAACCAACGCTTTACTCGTTAATCGAGTAAGTATGCCGAGCATGACACATTTATTGAGACGCATACCATAACAGTACCTACAAAATTGTAAAATTTTATGTACAGTAGAACCTCGAATTTGCTAATTTGTGAAAGTAGGATCGCCTAATAATCGAACCAACTCATAAAATACAAAAATACACGCTCTAAGGTCAATTTTACGCTTTCTTTTTTTTGCATTTTTCGACATGTTTACAGTCTGACAGAACAAAAAAATATGCACACAACTGGAAGTAATGAGATCACATTTTTACATCCTACGACTCAACAATATTGCAGAACCCGTATTTATTTATTGCCCACTTGGCATTGAGGTCTAAACTGGCTTTACGGTCATCCCTGATTTTTTAAAAGCGTAAAAACACACCACACCCGAAAAACCATTTTTTTTAATCTATACGCGGAACGAAGCTGCCGGAGCAATTTTTGTAGTAGGTTCACGGAACGTATTTAAATGTTTTCCGGGCAGCCCCAGATCTTTAGAGTGACGGTAATGGGATTTGCAACACGACTTTGACCCAATGTTCTTCTCTTTTAGCCCTAGATTTCCAAAGGAGTATTATATCTAAGGAATTGAAAGCTGAGGGCTTCCTCGTGTCAAGGTGGAGCAACAGATGGATGGAGGGTATCGAGCAAATGCTCAAATGGATCCAAGAAGGCAAACTCAAATACAATGAGCACATCACAGAGGGCTTCGAGCATATTTACGATTCCTTTGTGGGGATGCTGCGAGGGGAAAACAAAGGAAAAGCCCTCGTCAAGGTGTAACATGTTTTTCTTCAACAATTTATAAACCAATGATGCCATATAAAATATTTTTATAAACAATAAGTGATATAATTAATATTTGTTCTTCCCAGAGTTACTTCAAACATGTGATATTTTTCAATGATAACTAATTTTACCTGTAATTGCAGAAAAAATATCTATTAATAAACAATATTTTACATGTACCGTGTTTTATTTATTTACATATTAATTTATCTGTCAATGTCAACGTTGGAAAGGTAAAATTACTTAACTGACAAATTTTGAATTCTACAGCAGTTTAAAAAAATTATAACTTTTCTCGGAGAAACGCCATGTTTGAAATTTAGTGTTAGTTTCTTGCTCTTTTTAAAATATTTTTTTAATTTTTGCCATTATTAAATTCTGGTTAATGTTACAGACTAATTGATATTTCTAGTAAAATAACTTTTGTTCAGCAGAAGATATACGATAAACTTACTCTCGCAATCATAGTACTTTTATAATCTTACACAATGACTTATCACCCAAAAACCTATATATTATATTATAGTAATGGTTTAACTCACATAATCTATGGAAATATTTCAATTTTTTTTGCGTTTTTTAAAATTTTGGTATTGAGTGGGCAAACTTAACCCACTGCAATAATTAATAAAACAAAAAAGGGTGAAATCAATTGGTTGGTTGAGTCAACCACAAAATAATCACATACGTTTATTCATGATCATTATCAGCTGGTATCTATCCACTGTCGGACGTAGGCCTCTTCTAACGTGCACCATTTCTCCCTATCTTCTGCTATTCGCATCCAGCTGTTTGTCTAACGTCGTCCGTCCAACGCGACCTACACTTCGCCTTCTAGTTCGAGATCTCAATTCAAGTATTTTTCTGCTCCAGCGGTTGTCAGACCTTGGGCACATATGACCTGCCCATTGCCACTTAACTTGCTTATTTTTTAGGCTGTCTTCAACTTCACGTGACCTTTAATTTGTGAATGCCGTCTGTTAGTGTCCAAGTTTCTGCTCCGTATGTTAGGACGGGAAGAATGCATTAATTGAAGACTCTTGTTTTAAGGTTACTGTGGTATGTTAGCTCTCAGTATTTCGCGAAAGCAGCCCAGCCTAACTATATTCTCCTATTACACTCTTTTGTGAAGTTTTGTCTTCAGAGCTGTAACTGTGTTTTGTTTGTGTATTGAGTGCACTAAATTATTATAGTCAAATTTAACGCTAGTCGTATTAAATACAAATAGAATTTCCCCATTAGTATTATATAGTATTTTTAATATATTTTCCCATGTTTTTTCTTGCATCTGGTAAAATCATTTCTCTCACTGTAAATTTGTTTTATATTATTTATCAGAAAAATAGGTTATTGTAGTGCTAAAATATCAGTGTGAATCGTTTTAAGTGTTTTCGAGTTGTAAGAGATATACAGAAATTAATTTCCGTCATGCCTAAAAGATAGTATTATATTTTTAATTTTTAAATTTTTGGGTATTCACTTGGACAATAAGCTCAACTGGTGTAAACATTTGGAACAGCTTAGATCTAAACTATCATCAGCCTGTTACGCCATATCACACATTCGAATGATCATGGATGTTAAAACTGTTATTTCTGCATACCATGCGCTCGTAGAATCGCATTTGAGATATGGCATACTTGTTTGGGGAACAACGCCCTACATTTCGGATATATTTCTTCTTCAAAAAAGAGCAGTCAGAGCGGTTTTAGGTCTCCCAAATAAAAAATCTTGTAGACCTTATTTTAAACAACTGGGCATACTTACAATTTATGGTATATATATACTAGAAGCAATCTGCCTTTTTTATAATAATAAAATATTTGCCAATAAACATAGTGATATTCATGAGTTTAATACACGCCATAAAAGTAACTATGTTCAATCTGTGTCAGCCCATACCGCCTAATACCAATCTACATGTCATTATTTAGGCTTAAGATATTTTAATATGCTACCTAAAAGCTTTAAAAGTATAAATAATTTTCGTGAGTTTAAGCTTAGGTTGAAGAAATATATTCTGGAAAAAAATATTTATAGTTTTAAGGAATTTAGATAGTAAGTGATAAGTTATGAATACATCAATGCACATGTAACTTCTGTTCATATATTTTTTTAATTTCTTTTTTTTTGTTATTATTGTATTCTTTATTCTAATTTCTCTATTGTCTTATTCTGTTGTTTTTTTTTTTTATATAACTGAAATGTAACGGTATGTACAAATATGTAATTGTCATTCCTGTAAAATAACTTTGTTCATGGAAAATAAATTATCTTATCTTATTGGGTTATACAATTTCTGAATACATAGATGGTTAGGTTAGGTTAGGTTTTTTTTTTCGACAACTGTACATTTTTTGGAAGAATTATAAATGGTAGTGTATAGTGTATATATCGAAAGTATATTTAGAAATGTAAACAAAAGAAATGTAATGAAAATGTAAGAAATTGGCAAAATAGTGAAAAATTTTGTGGCCAACAGGAAAAAATCGATAAGGCCAGTTTTTTTTTTTAATTATGAGATAACAAAATCAAAGTGATAATCGATTCTCAAGCCCTTTTGGCGTGAAATCCTATCTTAACGGGTTCAGGAGACCCAACCTGGTCATTTCTCCATACAAACGCTGTAGTGTTGTGTGACTCTCTTATATGCAGATGTAGAAGAAAAAATACCAGATATTGTTTTATCTCCTAATATTGGCTTCTATGGAATTAATAAATTATATTATTATTTTGTCTAAAAGTTACGAGCCTCAAAAGTCTGTATTTTTCCATACATTTTATCGAAAGTTTAGATGTAAATATCTTATTGTCTGAATACAAAATCGAGAATGTAAAACTACAAAAGCATAGTTTATTTTATAAAGATGCAAATTCAAGTAACTTTTTAGGCATAAATTTATTTTTAGTGTTTCATAATTAACCAACAACGGTACAGTGTTTATCCGTTAGATGAGACAGAACGATTTAAAAGCACGCGCAATACAGAGAAGAGCGCCATCGGAAACAAGCCCCTTAATATGTTTATTATAGTTTTCATACTAACCATTTGATTTAATTTTCAATAGTTTTTATTTGGTTAATGACGCACTACCAAAATGGATTAAAGAGAGCTCATCCATTCACTAGCACAACCAGAAACACAATTTATCATTCATTCGAGTATTATGACCACATAACAGTGCCATGCCCTTAATTTGTATAGTAGGCAAGACCGAGGCGGGGACGAGGTGGGGAAGGAAGGGGTAGGAAGAGTGGCGATGGCAGCTCACCCTTCAGCGGCTTTTGTTATAATATAAATTATATTTGTTATATAGTTTATAATAAAAACAATAAATTATTAGATTTAAACGATTTGGGGATTTTTTGTTAAAAATCAAGGCAAACCCGGCTTTTCGGCTTCTATGAAAGTACCCCCACTGCCACATGTAAAGTCATACCCATATACTAAGCTTGATAGAATAACAATTAACTAAGTACTTTTTATTGTAATCACTAAAAAAGGTTTCTTAGCGTGCTCTCCCGGGCACTTAATTAGCAACTCTTCTGCGCAGAGCCTAACTATGTAACTTTTACGTTGCTCAACATTAAAAGCACTCCGACTTCAGGCGTTTGGTGGTGACTATGGGCCTAATTTGAGCTGAAACTTAATTTTTGCCCCCTCGCGCAATATATCTGGTGAAGTACATATTTATATCGTAATTTGTATTCTAAATGCTAAAAATTTAGGTTTTTTTTAATTAAGTTAAAACTTAAAACAGAAATACATTTATTTATAATCATAATAACGTTAACTTAAAAGTTAAATATAACTCATGAGACTTCTTTAACACAGTCAATTCTGAGAAACTCTACGGCAATATGTATTGACAGGTAGAAAGACTGATATTCAGGCAACATTTTAAAATGTTAAAATTGACATTTTTAATCTAAACAACATACTAGTGTGATTACACATAAGGCCGTACGTATATACTTAAACTTAAATAATTCTTGTTTCTAAATATTCTTATTAAATAATTATAAAAGTATATTTTTGAAATACAGAATGACAGCTTTGTAGTTGCAAAATTTAAATTTGACAAATGCAAGATTGCAAATTGTTCAGTAAAGTCGGCTCGATTGATTTGGTAAGATCGGACGGTATCAGCCAGAAGTATGAAGAACTCACATATTTCAAAAATTGAAGTGAGTTTCAAATCCTAAATCCTTCCTGATTTTGCTAGAATCTTTCCATTCAACAAAAATTCTAATATTTGCTGTGCTTGTTTCTGTATTCAATTTGCTTTATTCTGCATGGATGTTCCAATAATTGAGCGCTTTGTGATACTATTGTGATCAGTTTAGTAAAGTTGCAGTTAGTCAATTTATGATTAAAATTCATTCAGTTTGAAGTTGATTCTGCATTTCAAAATGTATTCATTCAAATTTGGATCTGTTGTTTACCAATCATCAGGTTCGACAGCACTAGATCTGTGCGGTGTGAACACCGATGGCACAGGGTTACCGAATGAGACATGTCGAAATTCTGCATCGTGAACTACATTTGCAATGGAGGGGCATTTGACAATGTGATCATTCAGTTGTGCCAAACTCATACGGTGTGTGGCATTGTATGGACACACCTCCAGCTTAGGGTATTTAGCCTGACACTTGATAATGTGGGCTTGTATGCGTGAACGCGAAACCGTATGTGCACGGTCATATGGACAAAATACCCATCTGTCATCCATATTTGCCTTCTGAGTTCTGGAATGTTAAAAAAAATAAGTGCGTGAAAACTTATCTTATTTAATAAGTGGGTATCCCTATAAGTGAAGTATCACCATAGTGAGTATCACCCTCCTAATTGGATATTTTTCACATGAGGCTTGAAAATCTAAAATTGGGGATACATCTATTAGCAGGATCTTTTAATTATGAAAATTTGTTTTTTAAAAAAAAAATTGAAAAAATAAAAATTCAATTAAGTAGTACTTACTAACAAGTATAGCAATTGATAAAAAGTAAATAATAAACATAATTGAAGCATTAAGTGGATGAAGGGGTTCACTGCAAAATTACATAAATGCTTTTTTTTATAGATGAAATTATGTACTTACGTACCATATTTCACGGTCTCGGAGCATTTATTTTTTGTAACATAATTAATTTGACAAAGAAATATAATTGTAGTAGTACAAATCACAGTTACAAATGAATAATATAAATGCACATGGAGCGATTAGCACTGCTACATTTTGAGCCCTGCGTTCTTTACTTCCTTCCCTTCTTCTTCGGCCTTCTGCCTTCTTTACATACAAATGGATAAAAAAGAAATTTAAAACGAGCAAGAAGCACTCTTCTTGTGTAATGTAATGTTTTTAACAATAGGTTAAGGTGTGTAATAAAAATAATAATAATAATAATTAAATAACATGTTGCTAGATAATGTCTATACTAATGAGTATCTGGTAGACGAGTCGGCAGGCTCTTTCGGAACATGTAAACTACATACTCGAGATAATTGAAATAAAGGTTGCGACAACGACATCGAATTTGAGCAAGGTTATCAGAGTTTTCTACTTTTAATAATGGATGAAAGGGTTTTAATTGCAAATATCTCTTAATTGTCTTTTTGTGGGATAACTCCTTCAGCCACTTAACGCTTCAATTATGCTGTATTTTACTTCAATTTTGTTGGAGAAAGATCTTCATGTTCCAACAATTTTTCAAGCATCGCTTCTAAGAACGCAGTTGAGAAAACTGCGCCAAACCAAAACATCGCAGGGACCAAGATCGGTTAGCTGATTCCCCAGTATTGCTCCACCCACTAACTTAAGAACTCTCGTAAAGGCACAGCCGAAGAACAAGGAGACTATAAGAGGCAACTTTTTTTTAAAAAATATCTAAACTTTATAATAATACTGTCATCACACTTCATCATCTTGAATTTCAGTTTTCACAATTATTCATTCTTAACCGCATAGTATTTAAATTAAGTCATTTCATTCAACATGTTAAGATATTTGAAATCAATTATTAGCAACAACAATAATATATTTTACAAGTATTATTAAAGCCTTCTTTTAAATCAGTTTATAAAAAAAACTTTACACCTCAGACCTAAACAGACCTGCAGGGTTATTTAGTAGTTAGCCTGATAGTTCAATGCTAGGAATCAAAACCTTGTTTCGAGAGAAGGCATATAGATTTTCTTTTTTTTTAACTCCATTATCTGCATCTAAAAATTTTACAATAGATGAAAAAAAAACATTCGTCTGGCGTGTTGCCTTTAAATTATAAAATTGCTTCCCTTTTTTCTATGCAAAAAATAATAACATTCATAAATACCTTTGAATATCCCTTTCACCGCAAAAAGATAGACACGTATTTTGTGGGGTCTATTCGCGCGCTTGCGACTTACTATAAATTAACAAAACAAATAAATATTCCCCACTTTCAAACAGAATAACAACGCCGGTCGCTCCAAAAAGACAATTGAATAATGATTATGAAGTTAGCAGCAATTTGCTTGACAGTATCCCAGTAAAGAAGCGTCCACATGCAGCATATTTACTCATTTTTATCTTCACTTGAGTGCGTTTTTTTTTTATTTATTTCTTGGTGTTTTTTTTACGTAAATTAAGAAATGGGTTGCAAGCGAACTCTATTAATTTTAATAATCATATTGTAAGTAGATTAGGATATCATAGCATAGGAACAGAGCCCAACGATACAAATACAAACCGTAGGCAATTGGGCCAATATGAATATTTTCGAAAAAATACCAATCTTTCCAAGTGCATCGCTTTTTCTAACTTAATGAGGATAGAACTAGAGACATTTTGAGCAAAATAATTAAAATGTTAAATAAAGATTGCGCACAATGCGCACAGCATTGGCACAATTACAATTTCATTGCAACATCCAAATGTTGATTGTGAACGTATTTTTAATAGAGTGAACAACATATGAGGAATCGTTTAATAACTCCCAGAGTAATTAGTTGCCAATGTGTTCAATTAATTAATAAAGGCGGTAATTGTGTGAATTTCAAATCACCGCAAAAACTGATGCATTTGACTTATACCGCGATTTTTAATGCTATTTTTTATGTGAGTATTGTGATATAACAGAAATAACATAAATTAAAACAGTTTATACTTTAAGAAGAAAGAATGGTAAAAAAACAGTTGTTTGTAAAATTAACTAATGATAGGTTTTCGCAAAAGTACAGAGATACATGTAAAGATTAAAATTAAATTAAATTACACTCGCATTAGCACTCTAAATGCATTTTAATTTTGAAACAATATTTTGTAATAATGGTATGTTTTAAAAATAGTCGGAGGCCAAAGAAAAGAAACGGAAAGATTACTACAAGATTATGTTACAAGTATATTGAATGAAACAATAATTAATTTTATTGGTATAGTAATTTATAATTTAGTTTTGATGCCTGTGTGTTTGATGCCTGCATTTCCTGTGATTTTCTTTGGAATGAATTTTCCCTTGCAAACAATTGAGCTTGGCGTGAAGCAGTTCATTTTCGGCCTGCAGGCGGTCCATCTCATCTTTTGTTTGGTTCAACTCTACGTACATTTGTTTGAATCTATTTCCTTCATCTTCGATGGAGTCGAACCGGTCGGACATCAGCTCGAAAAGGCGATAGGTCAGGTTGATGTCTGGAGCTGGGTTTTGTGTCTGAAGACTAATGCCGTATTCTTCATCGTCAGTGATTTCATTAATGTCATTTTTATATTCAGCAATTCGCACGTGTTTTCGTTTATGTGGCTTTTCATGCTCTTTTTCTTCTTCGGTCTGAATTGATTTTTCTATGCCTGTATGTATTTTCTTTTCTATTGCGAGAAGGTCACTCGCAATGGATTGCACGTGCTGTATTCTCCGAGATGCTTTCACCGCAATCAGACTCGATAAGTTTTGTTGCATTGTTTTGATGTCTGACTCTACTTGGGCCTTCTGCCGCGACAGCTCGAGCGATTTATGAGTATTCAGCTCTATAGCCTTTAAACATTTTCTAGTCCTGTCCTTGAGGCCAGCTAAATTTTCATACGACTTTTCGGAGTGCTCGTCGCCGAAGTAAACATCTTTCATTAGATGCTCGCTCAATTTCTTAGCAATCAACTGTGATTTTTCTGTAGATTTTAAACTCTTCTGCAATTGAATGTCCAACTTATTAGATTTTTCTTGGAGTCTGCGCATTACCCTTCTGAAAATTTGAAATTGTTCATCTGATTCTTCATCGTCGACAACTAATGATGTTTTCAATGTTTTTATCTTACTGGAACCTGCCATAATCAAAAGAAACGAAATAAAACTGTTGACAAGATATTAATTTAAATCATATTTTTGTTTGCAGCTCAGGTAATTTGTCATTCCATTTAATATCTTTTTAATCGACATCATCGGTTACTGGTTTTTGTTATAATCACTATTGTTAAATATTTTTATTTGAAAAAACATTAGTTGTCATTCATATTTTGTTGTTATACATGCTTCAATTTGCACCATCATTCTGATACACATAGCAACAGTTGGCATGCATCAATAAAAAGCACTTAAAAATACTGTACAAGACAACAAATTGCTATAGTATTTGTAAAATATTTCATGTTATTAGTTTTTTCAAACCATTATTTTTTTTTAAATTATTTTATTTAAAACTTATAATTGCATTTAAAAAATGTGTACATTGGCAACGGCTTTAAATGTAAAGCCATATTGCCATTCAAAGAAGAAAAACATTTATGTTCATTCCACTTCATGAAGTTGCAACGTCTTTGATGTTTCTGGTCGATTTCGTGTGTTTACCGACCGACTACCTAACTGGTTTGGAAATTGATCTGTGACTGAATTAGTTTGTAAGCGTGGCTCGGAGAATATAAATTAAATGATGATTGAAAGGCGATCATACAATCTAGGTATCACACCAACAAATCTTAATGGCTTGAATGACCAATCTAGGAATTACAACTGCCAATAGATTTTTGTGGTTATGTTGCGGTACTATTTTGAAAAGGAATAAGCACCAAGTTTATGAGGGTGAGAAGCATTAGTTTTTTTGACATTAATTACTCTATCAGTTTTGAAATTCACAAATACGTTTATTCTATAATGTAACTCTTGATTCAATATGTTTATAATTTAATATAAATGTACTAATGCTAATCGATAACCAGGCGATATCGATTCATCCCTGGTACACACCATTGAGGAAAATGTCAAACTTAGAATAATTTCAAAGAGACAAGATTTTCGAATATTTTAATCAAATATTTAAACCTAATTTAAAGAGATTATATGAAAAATAAAATAAAAAGTGCTGCGTTATTCAAATATACAAAAGAAAATCAATTATATTTCCGAAACTTCGTTTTGGTGATTGCATGTCAATCACTTGAGAGAGGTTAATAATAAAATAAATATGCCTAATACCATTGATTATATAGTGTTTAATCAATGCTAATAACTACATATACAGGGTGTGGTGTCCCAAAACCGTTCCCGAAGACTTACGGGAGTTGTGTAACCTATTATTAGTAAGAAATAATATGAAAAAATGCAAAAAATCATCTAACAGATAGTTAATATGTAGAGATAGATATCAGCACGCGAATTCTGATGCTGCGGTGATCGATAATGGCCTTGACACTGTTACGGCGACAGCTCACAACAGACGATATTACATGATTCTTGAACCTTTTTTTTCGGCAACCTTTTGAAATTTTCTTAACAAATAACACTAAAAATTGTAGGACTAATTAGCAGTTTTTTTTATGGGGAATGGTCTAAGGACTCGGCGTCCAGGCTAATCATGCCAAAAAAACAGTCACATAACTAGAGTCAATTTTAATTGTAATCGTCCCAATTATTTATTATAACATTCATCAATGTTACAATGATGGGCGTCTATAATGCGTGATTACCAAGCAGTACTGCGAAGTAGAGATTAAAGGTCATGGGTGATAAGTCGAGACTTGATCTTGCAACTAATTTCGATGAAAATGATGGAAGCAGTTTTCATTTATAATAGAAAAAACTTTACTAAATTTATTAATAGGTGGTCAGCGTGAATAAGATATTGACCGATAAATAAAATCAACCTGAGGTTAATATTCAAGAATGTCTGTGTACCAAAATGAAAGAAGTTATAATATCATAAAATTTATTCACAAAATTTACACGTTTTTGATTAGTTGTTAAAATAATGATACATCCATTACGTAAAAGCCAAACACGGCATGAAATAAGCGAGATTATTAGACATTAATGTTACATATTATTTATTATATGGTTTATATATTTTTATAAGTTATGAAAATCGTTTGGTGATAGCTTAATCAAAACAATAATTTACTTATCTAAAGTTGCACAATGTTTAAACCGGTTTGGAGTAATTCATCCATCCCGGCAAGCTCTTAGGCCCACTGACTTATAAACTATCAAATGGTATAATTATTACATTGAGGCACATCACACCACTATTTTACAGCAGTACCTGTATACATCAATTATATATCGTATTATTATATGTATATAAAATAAAGTCCAGTAAGTAATTTAAAATAAATGCAGCAATTTTTCAATTTCACCACAAACGTGCGGATAAAATACTAACAACCCTTTAAATCAATGACACAGATAAGCCATATAGACTATATTAGTATTTAAGTACCGCTCAAGGAGGTGCAGAAGATGTGGAGGTACGTATTAAGTATCGCTCAGCTACGTAATATCCGGTCAGCATTAACATCTATTGCAAGAACTAAGTAGGTATGTTCAACAGCAAGAGAGCAGAATATGGCACGATGGGTATAAAAATCTTGAGAATGTAATTCCAATGACCGGATGTAATAACCGTGAGGGATAAAACGAAACGAGAACCAATCCACCTGGAAATTTAACCCTCCCCTGCCGGATCGGAACCCCGAACGCGTGAGCAGTTTTGTTTGTCTGTTCAAAACGTCTCTCAAAGCACTCTTTTACCTCTGCAGATACGAGGGTAATCCGATAAGTACTTAGCCTCACCGCCCGATGTCGCCACTATCGTGTAGTACATTCTCGTTGATGGCTACTGTCAAAATTTCAGCCGAATCGGACTCTTAGTTTTGTTTTGACCACGTGTGGAAGCGGACATATCAGCGGATTTCAGAAAAATGGAAAAAGAGCAATATCGGTCGGTGGTTCGATTCTTGTTTCTGGTAGAAAAATCACCCAGCGAAATCAAAAAGCGCTTGGATGTTGTGTACGGTGACTCTTCCTCTTTGATGGCAACCGTCAAAAATTGGTTTAACGAGTTTCAACGTGGTTGCACGTCGGTTTTTGATGAGCCACCCCCAGGTGCCCCGAAAACGCTACCACGGCTACAAATCCACGATCTCGTGTTGGCAGACCGCCGATTGAAGGTGTGCGAGATGGCTAAGACAGCAGGCATCTCAAAAGACCGCGTGGGTCATATCCTGCATGAAATTTTGGGTATGAGAAAGCTGTCAGCGCGATGGGTGCCGCGTTTGCTCACTCCGGACAACAAGCGCAACCGTGAGACCACCTTCAGAGCAGTGTTTGACGCTGTTTAAGCGAATCCGAAGGAGTTTCTGCGTCGTTTCGTGACTGTCGACTAAACATGAATCCACTGGAACACACCAGAGACCAAGGGAACAGTCGAAACAGTGGAATTTACCCGGTGAACGTGCTCCGAAGAAGGCAAAGACTGTCCTAGCGGTCGGAAAGGTGATGGCCACCGTTTTCTGGGATTCACAAGGTGTGATCTGCATCGACTACCTGAAGAAGGAAGGGCAAAATGGTCATAGGGCTCTACTATACCGAATTATTGGGCCGATTCGACGCCGAATTGCAGAAAAAACAGCCCCATTTGGCGAAGAAAAAAGTGCTCTTCCACCATGACAACGCACCGGCTCACACCTCCGCCGTCGCCACGGTCAAATTGTTCGCATTTGGCTACGAACTGCTGCCCCATCCACCGTATTCTCCAGATTTGGTCCCATGCGACTTCTTTTTATTTCCAATCATGAAAAAGTCACTCGCCGGGCAGAAATTTGAGTCGAATGAGGAGGTCATCGCCGCCACGGAGGCCTACTTTGCTTGTCAATAAAAAAAAAATCAGACGGGTTAAAGAAGTTGTAGCATCGATGCTACAACTAGCTACAACGAGCTCGAAGTTTATCGAGCTAAAAGGAGAAATAAATCGCCACTTTCCAAAATTTTCGTTTTTCATTTGTAGGCTAAATACTTATCGGATAACCCTCGTATATAAGGTAATAGTGCCATTGTTAAATATTGTATTGTTTAAATAAAGGATTTGACAATCTAAATTTGGAGTGGTGTAACGAGTACATTATCATGCCATGGAGTTGGGAGAACATGAATGTGTTTTAATTTTAGTAAAAATGTTAGGTTAGGTTGCATCAAACTGAGTGAGATCTGTATGATACAGTATTCTCGAGAAGGTAATGGGCAATTCACCTCGACGAGTGATGGCGACTGTCGTTTATAATATTTTCGCTCTACTAAGTTTTATAGCGGGCGGCATCGCCGGTCATGCGACTCTAAATAAGTTATGTTCTCCAATGTACAGCAGCTGAACTCGAGGGTTATTGCTACAGGGAATGTTAAAGTTATGAAGTGAACATTAAAGTTCAAAGTGTACATTTTACCCACAAAGATAACAAAAGAAATTTGCTCCGTGCCTCAATGGTTAATAGTTTGAATACATAAAACGGTTATAGAAGTAAAATATTATGTAACAATTAAAGTAAATCGAACGTTAGGAATTAGTTGTCCCGGTGATACGAAACAGAAAATAGGAAAAAGCATCGGATAATTTGTCACATATTTTTGTTAGGCACAAAGGTCCATTCAATACTACACATTTTTGATTGCCACCATTTTCTACCATTCAGGGCGTTGGTGTAAACAGCTTAAGTACACGTTTATTTAAAAATGACCATAAATTCTGGCACGTCTCCGCAGCTGCATTACTATGAGGGTTTCAGGGGAGGGGTTTTGTAACCTACACATACTGCATAAATACCTTAGATTCATTAAAGATCTTCTTCAGAAAAAATGACATTTTTTTGAGTAAACCTCAACAATATGAACGCCAGTCATTGTGAAATATGAAAATGTCCAAAAGAAAACTATATTTGAAACAATAATAAGTTTTATTTGTTAACACTAACAATATCATTTTACAGCAACCTAATTGGGGCAAAACGATGCCATGATTCAATAATAACTGATTAGAAAGATGTTTTAGTTATTACAATAAATACCTACCAAACGTAGGGCAGTCTTACGTTTTTTATAAATTTATAATACTGGATATATTTATGTATAAAGAATATCGTTTACTTATATCATTCAGTGTTACCAGTTTTAATAAAAATACTAAGTGGGTTCGAAAGACTTATCGTAAGTATTCTGAGGACAACATTAATCTATGGCGAGTACAGTCAACATGTTTAGTTCTAACCTCTCCTTTAGACAAAGCACCTAAGTGTTCACCTCAAAAATTGCAATGTGACTGCTCGCTTTAGATTAATAATCGTTAAAGAACCAATTGTATATGTTACTGCTTATAAATTTCTCAATATTTCAAAATATGAGAGATATAAAATATAACCATACAATCGCTTTCAGGACTCTTGAGTACCGTGAAATCCGTTGCATTTCATTTTTTTTTTAAAGGAAAGTTAATTAACATATATTTACGCGATATTCAAATTGCATAAAACATACACAATATGTTAATATTTTGTTTAAAATTATTACCAATCGCTTCTTTAACGCTGTTATAATAAAATGGTGGGCAAAGGGGTAACGGTGAAATGTTTCCAACATATGGTTTGGCAAAAGAATAGTAAAAGCAAATTAAATAAATTATAAAAAACACATTCTTATTTTATTATAGTTGTAGCATACGAAACTTATTAGTCATCTTTCTGGGATTTATTCATTTCGCCTTTGTGAAAGTGAAAGGAAAGTGATTTTTCTGCGAGTATATTTAATTCAATCTTGAGCCACCACCGAGCCAATATTGTACTTTATCTGTACTTAGCATAAGCCCACCTGGTTTTCCACACATTCTTTTGCAAAACGGTTAAAATAACGGCAAACGAAAATTATGATTTTGTAGTTTATGTTAAGCTGCCCTGAATGGTATACACACACACACACACACACACACCGTATTACCTTATTTAAAACAATATCTTTACAACACATCGACTTTTCTCATCTTTCAATAAAATTGCTATATGGCAACAGTACTAGAAAAAAATATGACAGCAATGAATACACAAAAACAATACAATATTAGAGCCGAAACAAGTAAAATGCTTTCCGATGTACAAACTGCCAACCAACTGCCAAGTCTTCAAAATAAAAAAAATGTATATTTATAAATTAATTAAAAAAAAAAGATAATTTAACAATGTTCGTATAACAACTGTAGTGATTTAATTTATTTGTGTGATTGTTTGACCTTAATAGTTAAGGTACAGCAGATTGTGTGCAATGTTCAGTTGATATTGTCCCGTAAACCTTGAAGCTCGATTACCTATTTCCATTTTATGGTAAAATATCTATATATGATATAGACCGCTATTACCACATAAGTGATTTCCTCGAGATTGACTTGGGCGATAGAATCTGAATCGTTTCGTTTTGACCCTACGATTGGAGCATGGTTTTTAAATTGTATCTGTGTATAATGCTTTATAAATTTGTAATATTCTATGTTTTCTTGGATTTCCTAATAAACGAAAAAAAAAATAAAATAACGGTCGGACGGCTTTCTTCAACTGTCCTATTTTGTTTTCCCCGTGTCACACTCTTTAATGCGCTATTTATATTGTTCGACCAATTTTTCTGATTCTTGATGACCATAGGTACCTTTTCAATTTATAGTATAGTACATATAGTAAACTATATGTCAAATGATAAATTTATGTTATGCATACATTTTAGTATTTTATGCCTACTTTTTGCACAAAGTTGTTAGTGCTTACTTACTAATATTTTTCCACAGATGTTCCTAATTTATTTTCAGCAATAAAAAAAATTACACTCAAATGGTTTGTCAATATATTTGCAAGATACTTTTTTTTCGCGGACTACTTTAAAAAATATGAAAAAAAAAACATTTTTTGTTACCTTTTAAAAAAATTGATTACTTCAGATTTCTTTTTAAAAAAAATCACTTAAGTGGTAAAAAAGAAAATCCAATATAGCTTAACACTGAATTCAAAATTAAATGTGAATAAGAAACTGCTACACATCTGTAGGCATAAACAAGAAATTTTAATATATCCTGGCAATATTTAATTGTTTGCTTGGAGTATTTATCAATACCCCCCCCCCCCTTCAGCTATTCTCGAGAATCTCTTCCACCAATTGGCACTCACTGAACTTATCACAAGTCACTAATAAAAAAATTGCTAATATGTGGAACTCGGGTTGGCAGTCCACATTCGCTAATGCATTCTTTCATCAGAAACATTTATCTTTGGCTAAATTGTGCAATTTTTCAATGGTCGCACACATAATATCAAATATTATTACCAAACAAAAATATTATTAATATATATTTTAGAAAAATTTCAGCTTCCAATCATATGAACAATAAATAAATTGAACACACTTTACCATTTTAATTATTGTTAACGATTCAAAAAGTCATTCACAAATTCGCTATGCGATCGTAGACAGCCGTAATGACTTTAATTATGTTGAAAATCAAAAATCTTTGCACTCCTAAACTAAATTGTTCTCTGCAATTTGTAAGATGAATGAAACATTAGAAAGATAAAACGCCTATTATATATTATATTAGTTATAAGGAGAACCCAACGATTTCTAAAAAAAGGTGTACACGCAATCAACGCTATTTTCATTAGGAAACTCGCCAAAACAGATGTTTTTTTACTTATCTTTTCGTCTATTTCATTCAATTACATAAAGCTTAACTTAATGAAAATGGCTGGTTTGGTTAAATTGACATTTGGGCTGTCCGGAATGCAAAATATTTTGTAGCGTCCCAAAAGAAAGTGAGTATTTACAGTTAGTATAAAATTGCATATATATTAAGAAAAATATGCTGCAATGGAAGTTCTAAAATATATTAAATATGGTTGCATTTTAAGAGTCAAATATCCATAAGCAGCGGTCACATTTATTGCGTGCAATCGGCATGTTTGCATTACCGTGCAAAAATAATGTATCGAAACGGGGAGAATGACGAATTGTGAAATCATTTTATATTACGGATTGTAGTTGTACTCTACACAATAATTCGCCATTTTATTAATTAGGCTATTTTCATAACTATAAAAGTAGATTGCTTAGATGCAGCGAAGCTTACGATGTCGACATGTCAGATTTCACCACTGGTGTTTTACAGAGCTATTAACACGACAACAGTTTCAACAGTTTGTTGAATTCAAACATTACGTGACTATTTTATGATTTGAAATAAAATGGTGGCAGACGAATGACTGCTATCAGGAAAACGTTTATTTGCTAGGTTAATTAGCAAAGTAGCATGTTTTTTTTACAATCATAAATTATTTTCCAATAACATTGACAATGTTTACAGAACAGAAAAAGATTCGTGAGCACACAGAAAACACATTGGTGAATGCAATTTTGCCATTATAAACTTTAGAGGTTATATTATATTGTTACAATGCATTATAGTTTCTTTATTGATTTAAATGTTTACGTATGTTTTGCTTATAGAGTTTTGGTTCTCAAAATATCAATATGCGATCACAGAAATCAAAACATTAAACATTCTAAAAGGGAACTAAAAATAGGGAGTCATCTTAGATAAGATGTGTCTTTGAGCAGAGCACGTAATTATTTCTCTACATTCAAAGAGATCGAAAGACAACATAAATGCAACAACAAAGAACAAAAACAAAGTTGTCATTCACAAAGCCAACTTATCAATATCACAGGCTGTGAAATTATATTGTATAAAAGCTATCTAAATCTAACAAATTAATAGTTTAATAATATAGTACTATCTTAGTCGAAAACTGTGTCCTGCACATTTTATCTGATCAAAAATGCAAATACAATCTTTGGCTGCGATGGCTCCAATTTAAGTTAGTGCTGATGTACTTTGGATTTAAAAAACAAGACATTCTTTGGGCATTCGGTCATTAGAGTTACGAGAAATGTTTTTTTGTGTCTCCTTCAAAAGTTCACATTGCAACAATCTGTCTCTTAAACCGGATCCAGATATGACAACAAACGTAATTTTGGACGTATCAAAAATCAAGTCTTAGCATGACATAGTTTCAGTATTGATTGTATTATTCATAAGACGTAAAAATGGCTACTAATCTATAAAACTCAAGTGCACTTTTATTTTAATCCCTGGTTTAAAAAAGGAGAGTAGCACAAAGATACCTTGAGTTCCTAAAGGTTAAAAATCTGTGGAAAATTTATACCCGTATGACAGAGACAGACGGAGAATTTTCATATGTTTTTTAGAAGTAGCATCTACATGCCTAGACCCAGCTTAAGATAACTTTGCGTAAAGAAGGAAAATTAAATTTCGACACGTTCACCATTTCAACCAAGTCTTCAAACACAAATTGGCTAATTTTCAAATGCAAGCCGATATATTTTTGAATCATCCCCTTCACTGGTGATTCTCAAACCCGTTCATTTCAAATCGTTGCCGACCATTTTTCGAAGCTAATTCGCTCTATAAATCCCAGCCTCGTTAGCCTGGACTTTAGGCACATTACTTACTTTTAAAATGGATGCGTTTAAATATATATACATTTTCATTTAACACTATTGTACCCAGCGATAACTTTTGACCCACGATCCGGTAAACGAGAGAAAAGCAAACATAAAAATATCTGTAATGTAAAAACGCAGTAATAGAAAGTAAAAACTAAAAATTTTAACAGTACCTCAAGAGAAATGTAGAATTCTGAGCGAGGCATGAATTTTCAGAGACATTAGTATCCACTGAAGTTGAAGTAGAGCAGAGTAGCTATAATTCAAAGTAGCTTACTCCATGTCACTCAAACTTTTGACGTTTCTTTTGGCACATTGCAACGGCAGCATTGCCTTGGTGCAAATTGACATCAGTCATGAAGGCTAGATTGCATTGATGCTAGAATTGCTGTTCTGCATTTAGGTGCCGTCAACAATCTGTCTACATTTTATGAAGTCCAAGAGTATCGGGGTGTATTTTGCTATTGGTGGTAATAACACAAGAGTATTCTTAGAGCAAATCAACATCTGCCCCGATGTGAAATGCAAAGAGATTTAGAATCGATGTTGGCATCCGGAGAGCGCCAAACTTAGAGCAGACACAGCATAGTTCCGGGATGGCTGTTAAGGTGTTGAACTCGTCAGAACGCAAATCAAATATTTTTATGAAGAATTTATATCTTGCCGAATTTTCTGCTTACGCTTATGTTTTTTTACCGGATTGAGGGTCTAAAAAGACCTAAGCACATTCAACCCAAATGATTAAAAATAATATTCCACAACAATAATAACCACAACATAAAAAAACACCCCTTTTATATCAGCCCTTAATCAACATTAAATTCCCTCCAATTGCTTAATTAAATGCTTAGCAATAGCGTAAATTCAAATACATGTTGTATTAAAATCCTTGTATAGAATATGTGTTGTCAGTACAAATTAAGCACCAATAATCAGTTCTTTTCAGACACGCACAGCTTTACTTCCACTTGTATTCCTGTTGGACGAAAAGCATAACATTTTCATCTTCTTATTGGTAGAAACAAGAATCGCTATGAAACCCTCTGTAGCTATCATGTAATATCAACTGCTTCTATACATTGTTTAGTAATAGTAAATTATTTAACCAAAACCTGACATCTTACAGCTAAGCCCCAAAGGTGTCATTAACAGCATCTCCCCTCCCCACCCTACTCGCACCTATGATGGGTTGCTTCATTTCCTAATCTAGGTCACGAAATAAAACTGTCCGAACCAGATTTACAAAGTAGCATTTCCTCTCCAACAGAGTTTATCGTTCAATATGATTAGTGCAGTGTCAGCTAATCAATTAAGAACAGACTAGATGACTATTTAATGACCAACACTTAAAATTTGAGCTTATCAGCTTGAAACTGCTCGTTCATGTAAAATATAATAATAGGACTGACATTATTTTTTTTTGTTTTTTTACCATCAACTACATAAAGTATTAAAAAGTATTGATACATCCCAATAAGATAAAATAATTTTATTAACATAATTTCAGTCATAGTCATCATAGTTTTGAGAAGCTCGCAAAACCTAGAGCTCACAAATTCATTAATTAGGCAATTTTAATTATTAAATAAATTTCAGTTTACCGTGAAGTCAATACTGTCGGTGGAGACGTTAGAGACGGCATAATTCGGTGTAGTGACTGTGGATGTCGATTTGGTAACCGTCGTGGGCTCCGTTGGGGAAGAGGGCCGGCTAGGGGCACAGTCACGACTACACTGAGCACTTGATGACTTATCCCTGCAAACAAATGATCACTATTTTGATTAGTTTTGTCAAATTGCTTCGGCAATATTACCATTCCACTTGAGGATAATTTTCTTCCCATTTTGCCATAAATGACTCAATATTCGCAAAATTGGAATATTGCCTATCATAAAATACACCCATAACCATTCCTGATAAAAAAAACAGCTAATTAGCCCTGCGATTTCGAGTATTATTTGTAGATGATGTGTCAAAATTCATCATGGTTTTCCATGTAAACTTGTCAAATTTACATGATAACATTACACGGTTCTTGTAATAGGTACCACAGCTAACGCATCATAAAAAGCTTTGTCTGGTCGTGGCGGGAGTGGTTATTGGTTGCGGATTGTACGCTCATAAGAAACGCAATTTACGCCAGCGCTTTTAAAAAAAAAAACAATTAAAAAATAAGACTAAAATTACAGGTACTAGGGATCAAAATAATCACACAAACTATTGTGTCAAAAGTGCAGGAGAGATTATTGTCACAGTTAATTGTTTTTAATGACTACTACACATAGAAACTGATTTACTCATGATGATGGCAATGAAAATTTTATGCTCGCTTAGAATCCTGAAAGGGCAGAATTACTCTCACATTCTCTTTGTAACCATTATAATTTAACATGTGACACAGATGAATACTGACCTTTCCTGACTAGTATTGACTAGGCATTCTTGACTAGTATTGGTGTGGTCATCGGTGGAGGTAGAGCACTCCTCCCTGTTGCCCTTGGGCTTGACTTGAATCTTCCGCGAGCTAGTGGGGCCTTCGACCGCAATGCGCGACGACACACTTGGTGTCGCCGTGCCTGTGTCCGCACACAGTTCAGAGTCACTTCCCACGTCGGAACCCTCTGTGTCGTCATCGTCCTCCGGACTGATCTACAAAGAAAAACACTCCAATTTCATTCTCATTAGAAGCTTTGAATGCTTTAACCCCCTGTATTTATTGTTACTACCTACTTTACGATTTCTGGTAACTCCGACACGGAGTTTCAGGTGCCAAGGCATCGCCTGCAACTTCTGGCATAACAATGTATGCCTACACTGCCTAAATCACCAGGAAGCCCATTTACCCTTTGTTTCAAAACACCATATTCAAAGCTTATTCATACAAAATTCTTAAAGCCATGCCCATACTAAAGTAGATGTTAAACTCTGTGCGTTCAGCTAAAACACGAAATATGAAATGAAATATAAGATTACGTAATCGAAGATTTTCGTTGAAATTAGCGATAATATCGTTAGCGTAGTTAGCAGTTACAATCCCAGATAGTGGTGATTTTGCAGCGTGGTCCTTTTTTGCAAATACACATACTTAAGAATTACTCAAGGCTAACAATTACTTTGTGAGCTTTCTATAATTTCAATCGAAAAAGAGTTTTTTAAGGTCGTGTCATAGTTTAAGACATTTGAAAAATTAGACAAGTTGATTAATTATAAAAGTAATTCATTATGAATTATGTTAAATTTCAATTATGAATTTTTTTACAGAAGGATTTTCAAAACCGCTAGAGATATCCTTAATTCCAAGTATACTAAGTATATTGAATTAGTTCAGATTTTTGTATGGCTCCTGTGGTTTTATAATATCTTCAGTTTCGTGAATGATGTAGTGGACAAAAACTAAAAATACTTTGGTAAGTCAGTGTAAAATTATTTACGTAGTTTATTGTTATTACGTAATTAAATATTTAATTATTTTTACCCATAGAATCACATAAAGGCCAAAGGTTTTCTGCCTGTATGTAATTTATCATACTGGTTTATACTTTAATATTTTCTCAGTTATTTTACTGTTCTATCTAATTTTAGGAGTTACGGAGTTATCTTTTTCAGTTTCAGTTGCTTTTTTACACACTCAGCATCGATGACAAGATATCTTGTCACTGCTGTATACGTCAGGTACCATGTGCGGGTAAACACGTCGTCACCTTACTGCACTTCCATTATTATCTAAAAATGTGGCATGTCGCATATACCTGAAATCATGAAAGGTCTACCTTTTTTTTTCATTTTATTTCTGTTTTGACATTTCATTGTTTGGAGTTAAATTGTTCATGTGAAAAGTGCGCTAGTGAATTGAAAGTATTTTTGACGGATTTGGCTGTAAATAATTCGAGTTTTGTTTACAAAAGCTGTCAATATAATATTAAATATAAAAAACAGACATTTTCACAGTTTTCTACTAAAAAAACGTGTGACAGCTCCGCGTGCAGAATTTTGATATTCCGCAACCTTCGCGGAATGGCGGCATCGTGTTTTACGTACGAAACAGAATGTTTTAAAACATTTGTGTACAGAAACTAGCACGTTGTTGAAAAATCGAGGTGCTAGAAAACTAAAATGTAATTTGTTAATTTGATCAGCAATGTGTTTGCTTGTTCGGAATGTAATCTACTCAAGTTCATACAGTGACAAGGAATAACTTGTACCTTCTGTAATAATAATTGTGTTTAATTGAGGATCTGTGATATTAAAAAACCAATTTTAAGAAACAAAGCAGGACTAGTCCCTCAACAGATGCCGACTCATATATTCAATATATGGTAACTTGTTTGCTGCTATAGCCAAAATATTACATCTAAGGCTCAATTTGTGTCATCAATCAATTATGTCATCATGCCTATGAATCAATTAAATGGTACATTAATAAAAAAGTTTTCAAAATAAAAAAACAGCAGGGAATGCATTCCCTGAACCCATTTGAATAAGCTTGAGAAGGATTGAAAATTCTCGTAACAAATTTATATATGATTGAATGCTCTTACTTGATAAGCTCGATCGAGTATCCGCCTCGCCGAATTGGTCCTCTCGAGGAAGTAACCGGCGCTTGTCTCATTTGACGCGTTCGGTGGCACGGTGGCGATCGGTGGAGCCTGCGCCACATTGTTCCCACCCGTGCCACTCGGCGACCACGCGCGTTGCGTCGCAGCCTTCCTCTTCTCCAGGCAGTCCCTCAGCCAAGCCCTCACCAACCGCCACCGCCTACGCACGGACGGCTGCTCACGCAGCAATCTGGCCGCCTGGGGCCAGCGCGATGCAGCAATTGTTACGAGTTTTATGCATGTGTAAGCGCGTCGCTCGTGATGATTGCGTGAACGCGCTGCAGTGTCCAACAAACCGTCGCGCTCTGAAACCATACCTGAGAAGAAAGATGATTTAGTTCATGAGCAAGTTTACCCCTTTACTCATATTGCTCGATTGGTCATTACTACTACACTATCACAAGAAAATATACTAAGTTAATGTCAAGTTAAAGCATATTGTTGGAAGATGTGTACAAATGTGTGGTTATTTTTAACTAAGTATATAATCTAATAAATACATATAGTGTTTATATATACAAAACAAGGAAAAAAATATAACAATTTTGATACTGAATAAGATATAGGCTTATCAGCTATGCTGCCTGCCTATTATGAGTATAAGATTGATTTTTTTTCGGATTATAGAAGGTAGCACATACCTGTGCCCTTGATGACGTTGTGTATCCTATGCGTCTGCCAGGAATCCTCCATAGATAGGAGTGCTGTGAGTGTATCTACATGGTGCCTCAACTCCTGGTAGTAGGCGTAGGTCATCTGCCATAGTAGCTCTGCTAGTACTGCCCTCGACCAAGATGGGTTCTCCCACGAAAGGTACTGCACTAGACAGATGACTTCATCAGAGCCAGAGCTCTCCTCCATCAGTCGCTTTATGTATCTGAAAAAAAAAAAAGAAAAATTGGAGGTTCAGAAGTAAAGGACCAACCCACTTTTAAGTCGAAGTGAAAAAATTAAATAATGTAGGTAGGTACAGAATATTCTTATTTAAGATTATTGTAGATTATTAAAATAAGATATGACTTAGTCCATTTTACCTCTAGAGGTCCGTTTTACTTCTGAATCCCTCGTAAACAATATATGAATTATTTTATAGGCAATTTCGACTAGCATTCACAGTAGTAACAGTGGAGCATTACTGAGTTATAAAACAGTTTAATAATTGGTTCATAATAAATACATTAAACATTTCAGAAATGAGGCGCTAGGTCTTCAGATAATTCACGGAACCATTAATTTTGAGCACATTTTTAAGGGAAGCCCTTAGAATTATCTGAAGACCTAGCGCCTCATTCCCCTAGCCTATTCATGCGCCTAGCGCCTGTTAAATGAACAGCTAAAAAAAACAACTTTCAAACAGTCAAAGAAATTAGTACCATACAATAAACGCTTCATACTAACGAGTTCTTTCCATAGAGAATATTTGCACACGGCTGTGTAATGGGCACCAGCGGTACACTGTCTTTCCCATAGGGGTAAGGAAGAGGAGGCACACTGCTGCCGCTCGACGAATACTGTCCGTGACCGCTCAGGTCGCAGCACCTCGTTAACATGGAGACCAGCTGATGCATCTTCAGCATCTCAGGGTACTGGTGCTTTATCGGTGTTTGGTTACTGTCGTCCATGCACGAATAAAGCACGGCATGCAGGCAATGTAACTGGAAAACAAAATATGTATACAAATCAAAACTCATTGTTAATAATCTATCTACAATAAACAGGTTTAATAAAACAAAGTAGCATTTTCATAACTTATAAAAGAACACAGGGTTATATTAATTCTTTATAGTAGATCTACGTTGTTATTTGGAACTGGATAGTATTTTGTATAGTAAAGTAATCCTTAACTTTACAATATTGAAAGATATGTTCAGATATTGAATAATAATTGAATAATTCCTTGCAAGCTAAATTCCTTGTTTGCCTGTAAAAAGGATAAAATCGAAATACTATGCTTATTTTAGCAGTCATTAATTACATAGGAAAAATATTTTTCGTTTCACTCTGTATATTACATAAATTTTTAATATTTATATCTTTTTAGGGTGGTGACATTAAATTGGTGTAATGTATAAAGGGTGTTACATTATAGGGCAACTGACATGAATTTGACTCCATTTTGCTATTTTTTTTTCTTAAAATTAATTTTTCTATTTTAAAATATTTTATTTTTTATGTAGAAAATCGTTGCATTTCTGATTTAACAAGTAAAGAAGCTGGGCACAGATTATTTATTGAGATCCATAAACAATGAGTTTGCACAAAATTGTAAATTCTATGTATATAAGACGAGACTGAAATTGATATTGATTTAACTACATTAATTACTTTATTGAATGTTTGACCGTATTGCATAAGCGCACAGATAGATAATGTGCATTACCTAAAGCGATGCAACTATCTGTGCATTCAGTATTAATTTTTCTTTAAACATTCTGGCTATATAATTTGTTTGAAAATTTTCAATCTGTAAAAGTATTAAAAAGAATTCGAATTTTTCAAATGTTAATACTGTCAGACTTTTATAATGGAGAACGCCTATAATAACTTAATCTATATAAATACGTGAAGGGAAAACTTTGTACCCCTTTTTAAGCATATTGTGCGCACGGAGGTGTAAAAAAAAATATGCAATGCTTATAGAGGTGCAAGAACCTTAACACGTTGACTGCCAACTACGAGATAACTCGTAGATTACGTTCTTTTCTACGACGCCAACTACGAGTTATCTCCTCTTGTGTTTACTTGCCATTTTTTGCAGCAAATATATCAGTGCTAATATCGATAGATGGCTTCTGGGAAAAGAACAAAAAATCAATGCTGGCTTGCATGAACAGAAAATTTATTAAAAAACGAACAAAAAATTACGAATTAGAGTTTTTAATAATATAATGTGATTAAATCAACTTGTCATTTTAGGCCAGATTTCTGAAAATTGCCGTGGCAGTCAACGTGTTATTAATATTATTAGTAAAGTCAACGTGTTAGTAAAATAATATTGTATTCAACCACTGGGTGATCACTAGTTAATATTAATGTAGCTACGTCTATACTAACCCTGATCTTTTAGTTTTTGTTTTGTTTAAATTGTTTTTATGTAGGTACCGAACATAATATTGTGACTTAATAAATAAATAAATGACTTAATAAGGTAGTGTACTAACCTTTAGCAGTTGATGGCGTTCCGCCACACCAATCATGGCATACGAGTGGAAAAGATTGAAGAGTAGCGGCATATTTTGCCTCATGGTCTGCTGCTGTTCGGGGCTCAAGGAACTCATCTGAATGCTGGTGGTGGGCGTGGAGACGACCGCCAGAGACAGGCACATGGCTAGCAGTTGATCCGAGAGAGAACGGTGCGCGGGACTGGGCTGGACGTATTGCGCTATTACTGAAAAATATAATTACAAAATACTATTTATTATTATTTCAGATAGCAGAGAGGAGAGTATAGTTGCAAAAAAAATACTGTCAGAAATAAAAATATATTTTTTTTACTATACACACAAAGATTCCCCGATTCGCCCCTATATTGTGCTGTACTTCATATCTCTGAAAAAATTTTTAACAGTTGAGTTTATTGTTCTGTGAGAAGACCACAATGTGAAAGACCGACCACCTTTACAAATCAAATAAATATAATGTTATTTTATTAGGAGAAATGGCTTCAACGGTTTATTCAGCGTGGTTGGGGTAGGCGTGGGCGGCCTCCCAGCCAAATCTTTCCACCGTAAATGATCTAGGGCTATCTTGAAAGACCTCCTTGAAGATGCTTCGAAAACTGCTCTGATAGCATAATTTCACATCTGGATACGGAAAAAAGTTGGAAAAAAAAATTGATACTATAAAAATCAAAATCAAACTTTGCATAGTTATTTCTAATGAGCGTGCGCAAACCATAGAGTAACAGCACATTACAGAGCAGGCAGGACAGAGGATGGGAGTAAATTCACTCCTTTTGAGAGGCAATGTTACAAAGGTACTGTCCATGGTCCATAGGGAAAAAAGAAGAAGGCGAGGACGAAAACCAGGGCGAAAGTTTCCTATACATTTCCATATACCCTTATTTGTCAAAATCAAATATTCATGCGAACCAAGAAAAATAACCAAAATGAATTTATTTAACAGGTCTCTCAGGTTCAACAGATATTATTGATTTTAATGTCTAAACCTAAAGGTAAGTGTGAATATTAAGTAGGCTAGAAAATTACATGAACTTGGACGATTGAAAGTATAAATATAAATTAGTGAACACTACATAAATTTCAACATAACATGTAAGAAATTATATTTGAAGCTTTGTATTTTTATATTTTACCAATATTTAATACCTGTATGAATGGGTCCTGTATTGCAAGGACAAGTCGGGAATGTACTAAATAGCACCCACCCTACAACCAAGCAAGGAGATTAAAAAAAAGGTTTGTCGAAGGTAGATTAGTACAAATACCACTTACACGGTGGATCATTTTGAGCGTAGTGTGCCAGCATAACAAGAATTTTGACAAAAATGTTCCTGACATCATTGGCCGGACAGTGGAGCAAATAGTCGGCCATCCTTCTCGGCCTCGAGAGCAGAGCGTAGAGGGCGAACCACGAGCGACACTGCGATGAATAGCGTAGCCGCTGAACGAGAATATCGTACCTGAGACAAATTCGACGTTCAACATTAAAAAAAAACTGCCGTAGAAAATTTTTCCAGACCTAGCCAACCATCATCGAAGGTTTGGTTAATTGACCTTGTTGCCAGCCAGGCAAGCTTAGGACTGGAACACATTAAATGGTGGTCGGTTGCCCTTGAACACCTCAAGCATACTCGTGCAAGTGTTGTCATTACTCTAAAGTAGATAATATGTTACAATATAATAATTGTGCCTCCAATATGGACCTAATTATACCTAATTATTTTTAAAAATATCAAGGTTTTCTTTAAGAAGTCAGTCGATTGTCAACATTAAATACATGTCCATTGATGCATGAAAATAAATACTTTTAGTATGGGGCATGAAGCACAGAAGATGAATGTATTATGTATTATTTACATAATTACGAAACATTTTTGAGACTATAGCTTTTATTTTAACTTCTTTGTGCTGAAATAAATGTGTTAACGTTTACGTTAGTTCCTCTCAGTAGTTATTTTATGTGATATTTTGTTAATCCGAGTGCCACAGACACGAGTTGTCCGAGCAACCGTTAACAACGCGCCCACAGGGATAAGCTACTACTTTTATTAATAATGAGATTTTTATAAGAAATCACCTGACGTCCCCTGTCCTTCACCCTATTCCTAATTGGCAAGTTAATGTAACCAACGCAACGGTCGAGTAAACAATGAGTGCCCTAATCGCACATGGCCAACGACCGACCGTCACTCTTTTGTGTTTATCTTTCATAGGTTTTTTAGTGAAAAATTGAAAACACTTGAAATATTGATTTTGAAATATGTTCTGTTTAGGCACCCACAAAATTTAAAAATGTCTTTTTATAAAGAGTAAGGATTGCACCATCTTTCCCTCCTCCCCCACCCCTACCCAGCGCCCTTGGAACAAATAAATAAATGTTATTTATGGATATTTTAAAACATAGAAAATCATTCACCACTCATTCAAAGGACCTCGAAGTGACTTCTTGGTTTTCAAACAGACTTGGAAAAGGAACTTAGTGGCCAGTTGAGTAGTAGTCATGCGAAGGTTTTCTTGCTCATTAGGCTGCAAAGAAAATATACAAAAAGTAAGGTATAAAAAAAATATTTAAGTATTTTTATTTATTCAATATATATATATTTGTTTGTTTTGTAGCATCTCTACCATGTGCGGTGTGCACGACTTGCCTTTACTAGAAACTAGAAAGTAGAAAATACTTAAAAAATCTATTAAAATGTTTTTTTTTTTTAATGAGAAATCAAGTTGGCCGATGAGTACAAGTCTATAACCTTCCTAACTAGGTAAGAGTTACCTGTTCTAAGGAAGGTTATATATGAAGTATTACAGTGCATACAATAGACCAGCGCAAAACCCTGAGAAAATATAAAAAATTACCTAAGGCACAAATATACACACCCACACACACACATGAATACAATTTAAGTGTCTTCTCAATGACACTTAATATATGAAAAAATAAAATGAAACAATTAAAAAAAAATATCAAATAAATAAACAAATACATGAAATGAATAAATAATTATTAAATATATAGGTAAATAAATATTCGATATAAATAAATAAATATTCAATATAAAAATAGTGTTATACTACATATAGTATAGAAACATATCTTATATATAGTGAAGTAGTGATATATATAAATATATATATATACATTGGGCATAAACATATTGGTATGACATATCTAGGTAAGCATATATTTTTTTTTTTAAACATTCTAGGTAACTAAAATAATGAACATATATTTTTTACTTAGTAGCTATAACTCGCTTAAATTACAGTATTATTAAATTTTATCTATTTCTGAAATTAACTTCTCAGTAGCTTCTCTACCCAAAGAGATTAACCATTTTAATATAGATTTAGCGGCGAGACTAGCTTTAGTTTTAGCATCCCTAATTTCATCGCTTATCTGGTTATATATTTTTGGGCCCAGAAAAATGAGATGTCTCTGTCCAAAAGATGTTTTCATTATTGGTGCCACTAAGTGCCTTCTATCGTTCGATCTTGTCTTCATAGCTTTAGCGCACTGTATCTTACTAATTTTATTTTGCCAAACATGTATGACTACTTTTTTAATAAAAGATACAGCAATTGACATTGTCCACTCTAGGCCAAGAAAGGTAAGGTTTAAACATCATTTAATTGATAACTGTGATTTTTTTATTTAATCGAAAGTATGCCTAATTACAATACTTTTTGATTGTTTGTCCAACAAATTTTGTATTTACATTTATGTAATGATTATTTTTCACATTTTCGCTTATATCTTGAAAAAATCAGACCAGCAATTTTTCTTCAAACTTATGATAATAATAATAATAATAATTATATTATATTAACAGACAGACAGTTGAATATCAAGACAGTTCTTGAATTGTTAATTGGAAAACAATACCACACATAGTTATCTAAAAGGACAACATTTGGGAACTTATAAAACCAAATATTGACCATAAGTTAGGAAAAAAACATAGTAGCAGTTTTTTGTAGATATTTTCTATAAATTGATGAAGTTTCACGTACCAAGTCATTCAAATAAAATTCTGACGGGTAGTACCTAAAAAAAGATTTGCCTATTTTGAATTTTACCTGACGGAGATACAAGCGAAAATGTGTAAAATAATAATATAAAAAAAATGCACTTATTAATTTTGTTGGACAAACAACCCAAAAGTATTGTAATTAGGCATACTTTTGATTTAATAAAGAAAATAGCGGCTATGTATTAAATGATGTTTAAACCTTACTTTTCTTGGTCTACTGATATAAAAAGTTACTTATTATAATTTTTAAGAATGTAAGAATTGAGAAACAATGAGTAAAATTAGAAAGGAGTATTTGGAGGTAAGGCTTTTATTAAGAGAATGAAAAATACACTTATATGGAATTAGAGTTGCTTCACGATATTGAATGTAAGAAAAGGGGTCTATGTTTCAGAGCGAACATGTGATGCGAAATATTTACAAATTTGCTACATTGGCTGTCATGGGGATAACCGGTGGGCCATATCAATTTTTTTGTAGGTGTAGGGAACTCAAGTTATTATTTTTACTTGTTATATGTATTGCAAGTGACTGCACGGCACCTTAGAACACTTTTTTCCACCTCAAAATACGTACACACCTCGAGTAATATTCCCTACTCTTTTTTGTGAGATCATTTGAGGCAGCAACAGACAAACGCATACGAAAATGCATTGCATTGGCTTTTAGCGGCAACTTCATTACTGTCAGTGGTGCCAATTTGGTTACTTTGTATAGCTAGATCTAACTACTTTCCGTGTCAAAAAAACATTCAACTACTTTTTATTATCTAGCTAATTTTTGTAACTACTTTTATAATGTATAAGTTGTGTATCACTTTCATATAAATAGAGTGCTATATTGTGCACAACACAATCATTACTGTAAAGAGCTAAATAGATGCCAAGCATGACCTTAATGTCACGCTTGGTTTGCCTATCAAAAATAAACATGGCAGAGGTCAGATGTTAGCCTTACTAATAAATTATGAAAATATATGAGTTCCACTCACCCAGTGTGATTTCTGCACATGTTCCGACTTGAGTTGTATAGGCGGGGCAATCTTCGCCGAGCACAGTCTCCTCAGAAGGTTGAAGTGTTCCTCGCTGAAGACCTCAAAGCGGTGGTTGAAGGCAATGTTGCCACGGCGCACACTTTGCCAAATTGGACTGGGCAGCGAGAGATCCCTTTAAAACATACCTCAGACTTATTTTACTTTTGCAAAATTCAAAATTTTTATTGCAATAAAAATTGGTTACGGTAATACATAGTCAATGAATAGTTACTTGCCTATATGCTTATTTATTTATTTGAAGAACCAACAGCTTCATATACAACGGTTTGTTGCATATAAAATTCACCATCAAATTAATTTTCATTCACACTAAACAGAGTGTATTTTTATTCCCTTTGCTTTTTTGAAGTATCGATAATAAATCATTAATTAGCAAAAAATCATAGGATTATTTTCACAATTTTACAAGAAAAGCTAATTTAAAACTTCATTAAAAAACTAAATGAAAGACGCATATTCTAGTTGACCGTGTGAATAGAATGAGTTTAGCAATAAAACGGATTGCGTTGCAAAAATTAGACAAGATTGAGGCAAAAAATTGTTGATTAGTTATATTGATCTGGATTTATGCTCTCGCAACCCTATGCTGTGCCCCATAAAAAAAGGATTAAAAAAGTGCCAAGTATAAAAAAATATATCTTGTCCTGCCAGAGCCTGAAGAGCCTTTATCTAACAGAAACTCAATTTAAACTATTTATTCATAAAAAAAGAGGCTTTAAAAAATTATAAATAAAAAAATATATATTAATTATGAGGTAACATTGTAGATATTTTTTTTAAATTTTAGCAGTATCTTGAATGAGTTTCTTTAGTTTTTTTTTTTAATTTCTTTGTTAGTGTTAAAACAGGAATAGTTTATGGATAATTGTTTTTTTTTTATTATACTCTTAGAAGAAAACGACATACTTGAGGCTGAGATTGTTCATAGGCTGTGTCAGCATCCGCGCATCAAGGATATCCGTTCTTGTGTAGAAGAGCATGTAGGCGTTCCACCAGCGCTTCTGCAACCGGTAGGACTGTCTCTGCAGCGGGGGGTCCATGACCTGGCGAGTTCGAAACAACGACAGTCGGGCCAGACAATGCACAGGGTCTACACGATAAGCGGCCAGAGCTAGTAGTTAGCAATTGCAATAGCAGGAGATTCTACGAATACCTCGTGTCGAATTTGAAATGCCGCCTGAAGGTGTACGACCAAATACCCGTCCACATACAAGCTTATCTGTGTTTGGTGTTCTATGTTCATTATGGGGTTTTATTCACTGAAAGCTATGACATCACTAAGGCACATTTCCAACCCTCATCTCTTAGCATATAAAATTCCCTAATGAAGTTTAAATAGGTATTAATTCTGTTAGTTGACTGGTTAGCCATCACCAGTTTTGCTATTCCTTCATAAACTATATTAATTTGAGAAGATAATGGTGTTTCACCTATCTCTAAGGTGCCTAGATGGCAACAGCTCTAAAGTGTCAGCTATTTCAACATAAACTTTAAAGTACTAAAAGTGTGTCAATAATAATAGTGGTCTCACCGTTAAAATGAACTGAAATGAATATAAGAAGCCTGTCCGGAAACTATTCAATCTACAGTAATATCTAGATGCACTGTTAAGAAGAACTTTGTGGGTATTAGTATAAATTAAAAGCGTTTTTATCCTAAATTGTGGACAATGACTGAGATTAACCACGTCGGGAAAATTTGGAAAAGATATCTGCACAGAAGCCATAATATGATTTGTGGTATTAAAAAGGAAATAATGTATAAGATAAAACACAATATTTTCAATGGAAAACACAATAAGAAAAATACCAAAACGAAAAATTATTAATGTGAAATTAACTCTCGCAGTTTTCTCAGAAATTTTAGATGGATTAAAGGATAAAGAGAATATGAAAGTATGAAAAAAAATGTTTCTTTACTGAAAAAAGGTAAAATATTTTGATAAGCATAAGTATAAAATTTACACTTTATCTATAAATAATAAGATTTTATGGGCAGCATAGAAAGTTATACAGAATGTAAACGAGGTAGTTTAACAGCCATTGTCGACACCAAGCCCTAAAAGGGAGGAGAGGTGGTTTATGTAGCTTAGGGTCGAATGGTTTCCTAACAGACCTCATATTATATTTAAATTGTGGTGTGATAATAGTAGGTATGGACACTGACCTCCCCCATATAATCCCCACCAAAGCACTGAGCCTTCATCTCTTCATCGTCACCCATCGCGCATTCACTCACTTCGCCGTCGTCAAATTTTAACCAACGGAATATGCCATTTTTGTCCCTGCAACGCACAAAACACTATGTAATAAAGCATATAGGCAAATCGAGCAATGTAAAGTATGGCTGTCATGGGAATAACTTCAATACACAAACAGTATAATGCAAGCAAATGCATATTACTGGCGCGACCGGGAAAAGAATGAAAACAAAATTAAAATATTTGGGCATCTTAAGAGCGCTGCTTTCGGATGCTCAAACCCTGAAATGATATTGGCATAAAAGTATGCTTTTCTATGGGGCGGAGACTCATGAAAAGCGTGTGCGGATGAGATAGAAACATTGTAAGCACGAAATCAAGAGGTTCAATAATTGCTACGGAGATCTCAGAATTTTCTTTTTTATGAAGAAACTAAAAAATATGTCAAAAATGTTTTTTTATAAACATCGTGAAATTTACTTCTAATAAATGGAACATTTTTGTAAAAATAGCGGATGATACACTCGAAAAATGGCTTAAATTCGACTAAAAATGCACAACAACTTTGTAGGTAATTCTTTATAAAAATCGAATGCTATACATCAGAATATAATGATTATTAGTGCTTAAATTAAACCTCACACACATCAAAACTCAGTCAACTTGTAAGTAATATTAAAACACTGCTTGTATGGGGTGAGTTATGGCATGAGCGCTCTTAAGTAAATTGAACATTTTACTAAATAAACATCAAACAAAATGTAATATGACATCCAAAATCTCGGTTCGGGCTTCCACCGTTTCCATTAATCTGTACGGTTTCAAGATTGGCAACAAAAATATTACGGAGATGAGCAATTTATTCAAGTAGTGGGACCCACCCCACTTCAATAAACCATACTCCCTTCCCCCTTCCCATTTGCAAAACCATGACAAAAGATAAATACAAAGTTGCGGTGATTTCAAATGGAAGCAACATATAATTATTACCAAAAAAGCAAGTAGTCTCATATACACAATTAGAAGATATTTGAAATGCAATAACATATATAAATTTAATGAAAACCCTAACCTAACAGGTCACAGAATTAAACTTTCTCATACCGGATTCAATCCAAATACAAAGAAGCATTTTTTTTCCAACAGAATGGTTGACGCTTGGACTAGTTAACCATAAGGACATATTAGATGAATATTTACACTAAAGTTACTAAATACATAAGCTTATCAGCTGAAGCTGTCAGCTAATTATGATAATAATAATAATAACATGTGTTCATTGTGAATAAAGTTGAGTAAAGTGTAAGTCTGATGCATATAACGAGCTATGAACCGTCAGGATATTTTACCAATTGAATGGATTTTGCCTAACCTTCTTTACGTCCCACACCGAGAATTTATAGAACAGCCCTCGATTTACAGTATTTCTTAGCACTAAGGACAAAAATTTAGAGTGACTAAGGCATAGTCCATGACGATGAATCAATATACTAACCGATGCATAATGTAGGAGTAATAATGTCCCCCGGATGCCTGCCCGGAATGTACGACAATTCCAGTGAGGCTGTACTTGGTCTCCGGTGGCGCATTAGGGGAAGTTTCTTCGGCAGCACTGGCACCCCCGCGGCCTTCCCACAGAGAGGACGAGTCGCCCTCCGCTTTTGCCAGGCCCCACACTGAAAACAATACAAGCACATGTTTCTTACAGCAGTAATTTGCCAGAAAAACTTTTTAATGTTAATAAACTAAAACAAAATGCAAATGTTGATATTTAATAAAGCAATTTTTTCAATTTTTATGACAGTTTTAAACATTAACCTGTTAATTGCAAAATTTTTCGATAATAAGCTTCCATAAAAATATTTCAGTGTTTTTTTGTAAAATTTGTGGACGACACGTGTGATTTCAATCTCAATAGTCGGGCAGAAGACATGTTATTGAACCAGCTAGTGGTAATGTAAAATCTCACTAACCGGTGTAAGGTTCAACATCCAAGTCCCTGGGGAATTCAAAGTAATCATTGAACTTGATGGCGCACACTTTCTCAAAGTCATACTCGAACCTCTTGAGCTGGATGGCAAGCACGGGGGGCAGCTTATTTAGAACAAGTCTCTTCACGGTAACTACCTGAAAATAGTTAAAATAAATGACTTGGTTGGGTATAAAAAGAAAGCCATCCATAGGCATTTACTAAATAAAAGATATAGCGAATTGAGAAAACATGTTCAATTTTGGAAAAAATGTAAAATACCTAAAATTGTAAGTATCTACTTATACAGCCATCAGAAAAACAATAAGCTAACTGCATGCTCAAGGTATACTGACGTTCAAAGTGAAAATGATATTTCAAAAAAAAAAAAAATTTGAAGCTATTTTTCTTGTATTGTACTGAAATTTAATATTTACATATATTTTTTTCATGTCATACAAGTTTAAACGAGTCTAAATTTAATTTTATAATAATTATTATTTAAACACCTAAAAAGTAAGATATCGAACTCACGCTACAAATAGAATTTGAAAATAAATAGTAAAAATACATTTTTGAAAACAATCTTTTATTCAAGTGCTTGAATGAGTATTCCCTCGTCTGAAGCCATTCCTGGTTTATTTATTTCATCATTAGTTCGTAATAGATGGACCTGTCGAACTCTCACCTGAGATCGGAATGTGTGATCATTTAAGATACGTCTGGATTAATAAATAGCCTTGTACAGAGGGTATGTAAAAATCCATAAAATCATATGTTTATATATATTTTTTGATCATGCTATTGTTAATTATTATATTTTTGTGTACTACCTGAAATGTTTTATATCACTAGAAAATGTGAGTTGTCACAATAGATAACACAACACACACCAATTAAGTTAGTATTTTAATCAGTGGCGTCTCACCTTTTCATTGCACTTATCACAGTGATACGCATCAGCACCCTCTAATAGTTCCCCTCGCACATATGCCTCAAATGATTCCTGGAGACGGGATAGGTTCCGGATGTCAAGCGATACTACACTGAATGGTTCCTCCTTACAGTACCTATTTAAAATAATATTAATTTAAAATTAAATTGTTTTCAAATTAACAGATGAATAATAATTTGGAAACCAGGTGTTAAATACACAGAACAGAGCAACAATACTTAAGAGCTATAAATATGGTAACGACGTTTTTTATATATTACGTTATTTCTATAATCAGTACTAATATGCGTCTTGTGCCTATTACTATTTCTAGCTCTTGAGGGCAATATCTTAAATATACAGTTAATTCATTATACTAATAGGTTGGATTATTGAGACACCACATTATTAAACTCTTGTATAGAGCATTAAGAGGAAATTAGTCAATATTTATGCATTCACAAAAAACCCTGCATTTGGACCGCTGTTCACAACCTATTGTCCTTCCTACTCACCACAAACCACCATTAGCCCCATAATAATAAACAAATTCAAAGGGAATTGTAATTCTATATAAGTGTCAACCACTATTCACCATTCTGACCAGTCTCCCCTTTTCCAAATCCAGATGAGAAATGATACTGCCGAGTGGTTTTTAAAGCATGTTTAAGGGTGAAGTTTCAAAAGGAGTGGAGAGATTTGACAGAAAGGCCTAATAGCAGAAGTTACGTTATTATACTTATTTACCCTAAAAGGGTGTTTTTTTTTAAAATGTATTCTTTCTATCTTAACTATTAAAACTGTTTCAGGGACATGACGCATTGTATTTATAATTTTAAAATACTCAGAAACGCCATGATACATTAGGAGATAGAAGACGTTCTCACATAAGAAATAAATAAATAAGGTAAAGAATAATTTATAAAAATGTATATATTTAAACCTGTGTGGGCAACCCTTGCAGATCTTTTGATCGGAAAACGAACCACCGAGAGTTTTAGCCATCAGCTGTTCATGGCCGAGAGCCTTCAAAGCTTCATCCAAAGACTCAACCAAGGACATGAAGAATTCAACGGCATCCTGTTGCTCCCGAAGGTTCACAGGCTCGCCTTGCAACCTGGTTAAGGAAAGAAGAATAGAGGACCCTGCAAACATTTTAGGTTGAAATAACATATTTTTCACCTCTTTTAGACGTCACTATTAATTTGGTGACCTCTTTAATATTTGTGGATTCTACGTGGATTCAACATTGATTTCACGTAAGTGGGGGAAATTGGGCAAAAAATATTTTAAAAAGAACCAAAACTGGGCTACATTACCAACAGCTTTATCGAGCATATTCATGATATTCAATCGTGTCCATTTTTTTATTATTCATTTCGAAATATATTCTAAAAATGATGGTTAAACAATATAAGGCAAATTTCAACAAAAATGTATAAAAATTCATCGTATGTTTTGATAGTTTTAGTTTGAAAAATACTGATGGGCCTGAGAAATATGTAATATTATAAAAATATGCGCATTTAATGTTCATATAAAGTTTTCCAAACTTAAGAAATTTTACATTTTAAATATATTTAATTGTTATAAAATATTTTTATGGTAGGTTACCTATAAAGTGAAAACACACGTACGTGTTTTATCACATATCACATAAAACTTCAATCAATAATTAATATTTCAATCAAAATTTTTATGTTTTTGTTGATAAAATGTTTTTGCACACACTAAGAGTGTGCTATTTTTGAGTTATTATAGGTAATATATTTTTCCTCAGGATCACACGAATGGATTGATTTTTTTTATCAATTTTCTAGTAGATTTTTTTAGTAGTATCTGGGTGAAATAATGCCACTTTATAACAAATTCAAAAGTTAATGAAGCATATTATAAGAAAGTTATTTATATTAATAGAAGTTTACTATACCAGAAAAACATACTTAAAATGCATCCAGAGTCCACGGGGTATGTAAAACTGCTGCCTCGTATAGTGAAGATGGGCAAAGATGGCCTGCACTTGTTTCAGAATACATACATTGTAGTCCTCGGCACTCTGAAAATGGGCATGGAATCTCATGTTTGGTGGCCAATTTATTTTTTTTAATGAACCCACTATCTCTTTCAAAGAAAGTAAAACTCAAAATTTGATTATTTTAAAAGGTAATTAACAGATCCAATGAATTGAACATTGGACTGAAGTGTTCAATTAAATGGTCTGCAAATGGACGGAAAAAATATTCCACTACGTTTCATAGAAAAGCACTCTAAGATAGGTTTTGGAATTAATGGACTCTACCGAAGCATAATAACTGCAGAAACCTATCCAAATGTGATCTTATTCCGGTGATGTAGAATTAGTCATAACCATAGTCTAATTGAAATAAAATCAATAACAAGAATTTTGTTGGGGCACTATGGTTGCCAAGAGCTTAAGAATACAAGAGATTAACACAATAATAGTAATTAAAAAGAAGAGAAACTATAGCTAACCTCTGGAGTA
Source organism: Neomicropteryx cornuta (assembly GCA_020383195.1). Classification (NCBI taxonomy): domain Eukaryota; kingdom Metazoa; phylum Arthropoda; class Insecta; order Lepidoptera; family Micropterigidae; genus Neomicropteryx; species Neomicropteryx cornuta. Next base: position 9,940,512 of record JAHKQU010000001.1, on the reverse strand, counting down.
GCATCACCCGAACTGAGCGTTTCCTCACCGGAAAAATCTTCATTTGGATCCGTGGCTGCCCCTGAAAACCATGAACATAAAAAATATAATAATTTACTGCCTGGGATTCCTAGTCTTGTGAGTCAACATGGAACATCTTGTTTTGATTCACATGATTTATAAAGACAATGTAAGTATCCTTAACCTAAAAATTATTAATTTTTTACCAAAGTCTCAGAGCAATGCTGATTTTCTAATCGTACAAATTGAGGGAAATATTATGTGGAGGAGACTCGACCATATAATAGCTAAGTGAAAATAATTTAGGCGCATGAGTTTTGGAAAATTGTAAGGTATATTTTTTATTTTATGGTCATGGTTTTAATAAATATTTAATATTTATGAGTTATCTACGATATTTAGGAACTTAAATAGAAAATAAAATCAGGTATTATCGCAAGTTTGTCTATTGAATTTCAAAATACATATAGTGAAAAATTGATTTTGCAATTCGGTATTTTTTTATATACTTAAATTTTGAATTCAAAATAGCATATTTTATGTTATGCACATTATAATAGATAAATTAGGCATTTTAACTAACACTTCTATTTGAGGCCATTCTTAAAAGTTGGCCTGCGGCAGTTTATGTCAATAATACTTTACTAAACTTTTTTAAATGTTAGCTGGAAATGGCACAAAAATATGGTTATATAAATATTTACCTAACGTTACCTTTTTCTGAAATCCTTGTTTTATGGTAGCAGTTTATTTACATTATTTACAATGTGAGACAATCTATGATTTGCAACAATCTGCAATTTGACATTTACGATCTGGATATCTCTAATGTTGTAAATAAATAAATAAATTTAAGTAGATTATGTTGTCATTATAAGTAAAAACTATTAGTTCATAATATTCAACGTACACTCTGGTGCATAATAACCACTCATAAATCTATTTGGAGTCGCGTGGCGGGCGTTACCTGCATATCGCAGACCGCCATAAAACTTGACTGACGCTAACCGCGAAAGTGCCATGAACGTTCGGGGTTAGTAGTTCTTTTACACAACAATAAAGAAAAAAACACACCCTGAACAGTTAGCAAAGCATCCCTAATTTCGGGCACCATGTATAATTGCTGGAGGACGCTATTCATGTAGCAAGTAGAACCGGCGTTCTTTAGTCCAACCAGACCGGACGGGGCGCGAGAACCAACCACAGGATAAAACTCCCAGTCGGTTGGCTGCGACGCTGAATCTGCAAAAAAAAAATAATTGTTACACCATCATGGAGAAAATCCGACAGCTTCAAGTAGGTCCCACACACAAATGCTCTTTCTCCAATATATTATTAGGTCAATTATTGACGTTTAAATATTTATTTTTATACACTAGCAACTTTATGCTGATGCGTGTATTTCCTGTATTGAGCACATTCAATAGTGATTTTAGTTTATGTTATTTTTGTTTTTTAAGTATTTGTCAAATTTGTTTTTAAAACTGTTAACTGAAATAGTACTTGTCACTTCCTGAGGTAGTTCATTCCAAGAGTCCACAAGAAATGCTTTCTTGGATTTGAATTACGATTATTCTTGTTTAACCTCAAAGAGTGTCCACGGAGTCTCTCGTTTATATTCTTTGTGAAGATTAACTTACTGTTTAGTATAGTGTAATGTCAATTAAAAAATTTATAGGTCTCCTCGTCGCCTTTTTTGTTCCAGAGTCGTGAGGCCGAATGTCTCTAAGCGATTTTCGTACAATTTGAACCTCAGGGGCGTACCTTAATAGCCTGTCTCTGTGTTCTCTCTAGTAAGTTGGTATCCTTCACAAAGTGTGGGCTTTAGATCTGGTAAGCGTATTCTAGGAGAGGATGAACATATGTTTATATATTTGAGAAACAAATTAACTGTGATGTAGTAGAATGCTTTTCTGATCATGTACAGAAACGCATTCACTTTTTTTATAATATTTCAAAAGTGCATTTGAATTTAATATCTACCGAAGTAATTAGAAGAAACATTCAGTGGAAAGCGAAATAAATATAGTGAGGCAGGAGTGAACGGTAGCAGACAGAGAGGAAGTCTGTTCTATAGGATGAAAATCCTGTTTTCTCAAATAGCTGAACTGAGCTGGTGAATGTTAAAGAAGCTCATGTGTTGAATAAAGTATAGAATATTGAGTCTTCATATAAAAAAATAGTATCTTTGAATGATCAGTCATAGCACCGAGAGTTGTTCTCTTGTCATTTTCGTAAGCTGATTAAGATTAGGTTAGGACTTGTGCAAGGTATGCGTTCCCCACAACTTGTAAAGACAGTTGCAGAGGGAGCCGAGTTTCACAATCCGGCCCACAAAACATCCAGCAACCAGCTCGAGTATTAGGTACCCACTTACCTAATTATCTGCCCTTAATCCCAATCATAGAGAATAATACGAAAACGCTAACCAGAGTAGAAAATCTCAATGAGCAGATCTGCTAGCATCCGCATATTAGGCGCACATCGCTGTGACAACGCAACGAGAAGATCGCATGCAGCGTTTGAAGAGCCAGGGCCACAGCAGACAGGCGCACGCTCGGGCTGCTGCTGTTCACAGAGACCTGCGTCCGAAGCCCCCTTGCGAAGAGACATACACCGCCACGCCCATGAATACGGAAAAAGGAATGTGCACGCCACTTCCTGAAAATAGCGTAAATATAATAAAAATTAGAATTACTGATATATTAGTAGAAAAACCTCACCTAGAAAGCATTTTATTAAACATGACAACGAAACAGGTTAGCAAGTGAGGAGTGATTTTCCAAAAGGCCTTATTTCCATTTACAAAATCTTTACAGAAACCACGCATTTCTGTAGTGGGTATTTTTGGATCCGAACATTTGAAGGAAATATGACCTTTTGTTTAATGTCTACGATTAATTTACAGATTAAATTCAGTAAATGTAGTTTTGTTTCAAATTTACTAAAACATGTACAAAGATATGGAAATATGCATCTTTGAAAGAAATACATATTTCAGTATCGCTTTTTTTTATAGGAAATAAGGCTTTTCGATACATATTTTGCTGTGACGGGATGCCTTTTTAACCTTTTCATTGGAATTCTGTCAAAATTTGACATCGGTATAAAAATAAAAATAAGGCATTTTGAAAAATTACTCCTCAAGTATGAATCTCTTCAATCTATTCTATGCTTTGACTAGAAGACTTTTTCCTATAATGGGTAAAACCAAGATAGTGTTTCTTATAGTGAGATTATAAGAATTTCTCTTAAACTATTCTTGGAAGCTTCAAACTACGTCCATCGCAAGTGAGAGTTCAAACTCAAATGGTTAAAAGTGAAATTCATACACAATCCTATCTAAAGGAGGTGTGGATGAGACAAGAATAATAAATAAATAATAAATAAAGATTAAAAACTTTTTGCTTTCCTCAATACTATAAAACCAACAATTGTGAATCGGTTGCAAAAACATTGAGTAATTTTAACTCTATAGGGTAATATTTATAAATTAACATATTATACCTTAATAAGGTTCTGATTTCCCTCAGCATGGGCGCCGTATTGCAGCTTAATTTCATTCGAGGAATGAATGAAAATTTCTTTAGCGATGTTCAGATGCCCTTCAAGCAAAACATCATCGATCTGAGAATTAGAAGAATAGTTTTTTCATGTAACAATCATCGAATATGAATAAGAGTTTCAGAGTTTTTAATTATTCCGGGGTGCTTAGAACAAAATGTCATCTTTTTGATTCCAGTGTACCTTTATGGGTCATCTCACAAACGAGCCAACCAGAGATTGGGTTTATATTTCATATAAACGCAATCTCTTAGTCAAAGCATGCAAAGTAACCATGTAGTGTTCATACTGTTACATACATATGACGTGCTAGATATTTAACGGGAGTCATTTGAGGCAATACCATTGTATGTTGGTGAAAACCACATAGTCGAAAAATACAATACTCATACTCTTCATAAAATACAATATAATGTTCATACTCTACCAATATACAACCTTTACTTTCTCGTCTGAGGTAGCAAAAAAAAACTGTAAAAGAAAGATGTCAATCTCGTTTCTTCTAAACATAAAAAATCTACTAAATACTACTATGATACTATAATAATGATGATGTGATATTAAGTGTTTTGATTGGTTTAAAGGTTGAGGAGTCACTGACCTCATATCCGGCGGATGCTGCCGTCCGGAGTCTCTCCACCTGCCTGGGCAAGAGCGGAATGGACGCTCGGGGTCCGGCCAACGCCATCAGCTGACAGACCAGCTGCAGAAGCTCTTGGGCGTTGCGGGCCCCCGGAGTACCCACTGCGTTCTCCGCCATTGATAATAATATGGGGAGAGCCGCCTCCGCCGCTATGCTCTCCTCTAATTAAAAAGTCAAAAAGAAAAAGAAATCAAAAAATGGTACGATAATAGAATGAAAACAGCGCAGGTTATTAACAAAAAACAGGCATAATTTTGAGTCCTCACTGAACCAACTTTCGGATGAATTAGAGACTATGTAGAGCCTCTGTTGATTCAAATTAGCTAAGGCTCAAAAGTTTGTAAATATTTCTCGCCATTTCTCATTGTTGATTTTGTCCCATGGCATACATTTTTCTGTACACAATAAATATTGTAATGAAAAACTAATAAAACCAAATAAAATAAAACCAAAGCACTTCTCAGTTCTAACTGCTGTCAAATGCGTATAAAGTCAGCGTGTGTTCATAAGATTGCTTAGTTTTGGGGTTATAACCCCAAACCCCCAACCCCTCTTACGTCCTGGTCCCGGCCTCGCCCCGAATGGGTTTTCTATTTTTTTTAATTTTGGAGGAAACTATTATTGGTTTTGTTAATTGTTAATTTGTTAATTGTTTTTTTTTTAATGTAATTACTATGTAAGCTGTTGTTTCCTGAAATAAATAAATAAATAAATTATATTAAAATTTTACATTAGAGGTTTGAAATTTTATTGCGGTTACAATTTAATACGATTTATATTTTATGCGAATTGTATATGGTAAATATTAATACAATTTACATAATAATGTATAACTTATTTTATTTTTATTCATTATTTGATTTTTTTACTCTTTTTTTGAAGTCTAATGGGGAGGGCAGGGCAAAATGAAGCAGTGTAAAAAAAAATATGCTTGTGTAAGTATTCTTTATGATAGCAACATTTATGCTACTACCAGTGTCCATTTTTACATATCTGGATGGCTACCAGAGCATATTCAAGGAATGGGTTCATGTTTCCTGGTCAGCCATTTAACCATAGGAAGCCAGTAAGCCTCGATCATCTGTCTTAATTGCATAACAATAGGTCATGAGGTTAGGTGGGGGGGGGGGGGGGTTAATTTTATCAATTTTACATGAAAAAAAAACTGATCTTTAGGGATTTTCTTCCTTTAGGGCAGCTGTTCCAGTATTGGGGATGTTTTGGATATGAGGCATATTATGAGTGTAGGAAGTGGTATTGAAGGTTATGGGTAACCGGATCCATAGATAGAATTCGACAAGGAGAAAAATTGATTTCGAATTGATCAAGATCCTAAAAAAGTTTATCTAACTTTTTGTTAGTACTTTTTTCAGGTGGAAAAGAACATACCCAACGAAGGCCGATGCCTTTTCCGTAGATATTTTAGTAGCTAATTAGAAATTATGATATTTAAAGAATATGAAAATATTTTCAATAAGAATTGTCACTCCATTGTGACAAATTAGCCTAACACTATGTGAGCAGATTTAGCATTTAGCAGGCCGCACTGGTGGGGCCTAGGTCTGAGTGTATTTGTTTAATTGTTTTTAAATCTGTTTTATTTCCAACACAATAAAAATCAAAAAAATCTACAGCCGAAGAAACACAGTATGACTTATTTGGGATAATCAAAAACAATTTCACAATTCATTCCCTGCTTATACTGCAACATCCCGCATTTGTTTACTGTGGTGTGCTAGTTTTTGACCGATTTTAGGAAATAAAAAGTAAGTAAATGATATATATTTCTTGTTATATTACTAAACATAAAATGGCAAGTATTATATTGTGGTTTTCTTACCTTGAAAGGACATAGAGATAAAAACAAAATTATTTTCGTTTACTTTGTGTCGACGAATGCTGTGTGCGATCTTGTCATTTGTAAGTTTCGAAAATTAAAGAATATTTTGAAATAATTTTAGTGAAAAAAAATATAAATAGGTAAAATAATAAATAAATAAATAAAATAAATAATAATTTGTTAAAAAAAATCCCACAGCACAAGTATTTGCCCGAAATGGATATTTATTATTTTTTGTTTATGGTAAAAAATATTTACTTATAACCAGTTTTAAATACTTTATAAAATTATATGAAAAAAAAACAGGTATCATCGCTTTATATTTTCTTTTATTGAGTAGGATAAATAAAATTTTATACAAAAAAAATATTTTGCAACTGACATTTTTTTCCATACATTTGTATAAACCACATTCTAGAGAATTTCATAAACTATTCAAAATAGTGCAGGTTATCAGCATAGAATACATAGTTTTTCTAAAACAAACATTTTAGTAGCCAGGTCTAAATAAAAAAAAAACTATTGGCAAAATTTCAAAACTGCTTTTATGTTATGAATTGTGGCAAACAACCTACTAAAATTAATTTGTAATAAATAGTACCTTTCTGGTGGTTACTATCTGACGATCCTGCCAAGGGAGAGTGCGGCGGGCTTTGTAGGGTTCCCCAGGAACACATTGCCAGAATATTTTCAGCGCAGCTAATTCTGACCTGACAATAAATAAATATATATATATTGATCTATCATATATTTTCTGATGACGCCGAATTGCGAAAGCTAAATAATATCATCAAATCTATATATATATATATAGTAAAATTGTATAATGTATTGCTTTTTTTTTTATAATTTATTATTATTTTATAATTTTTCAAATGTCAATACTGTCAGACTTTTATATATGTAATAATGTAAACTAACGGCGAACGCCTATTATAACGTAAGGAATCATCTAAATACGGTATATATATATACTTGTTATTGTTAGTTGACAGATGGAGAAAAAGTAGAAGAAGATATATAGACCAGCCTTCATTTAGTTGTTGATAAAGGGGCCACGGAGCTCCGAAACGTCCAGCAGAGGTACTCACCTAATCTCTATCTTCTACTTTTTCTCCATCTGTCAACTAACAATAACAAGTGTTTAAACAACCAAAAAAAACTTATATAAAATATATATATAAAATAATACGCACACTAATCATGTGCTTTATTTAATTTTACACTTTTTACATATCCATTATTTTTATTTTCATCGACTTCATACATAAGTCACTCATAAAATCATATCATCTCACCATAATCTTTCATCTTAATTACATATACATTATTTTTATATATTTGTTAAAATATCATCCTTTTCTTATTTCAACTAATTAGATGGTTACATATTATTTGACAATATTTTACACTAAAAGAGGACAGGTGAAAGTTAAAAATGCATTTTTAAATAACTCAGCGCTGGATTTAAACTGACATCCTGCGCTCTCAATCTCAAGTACAGGACCTTTTTAGTATCTTTATAAATATTTTTTGCTATCTATATCAAAAAATTAATAAACTTTTTAGTTAAAAAATAGTAAATTTATCAATATTGTCAAAGATTGTGTCATTTATCCTTTCAGGCGATTTGTTGCTATTAAAAAACAATCATCAAACATAAATCAAATTCTTTATAAATATATATACAATTGATGATTATTCACCACTATACTCTTGAGGCGAAGAAACAGTTCAAAAAGTGGGCAGCGAAAGGTAAACCTGCAGTGAAGGGACGGTGATGGCAAAACCGTTTTTTTTCCGATAGGTATGAAATTGTGTTCATCGACTATCTAGAAAAAGGTAAAACAATAACCGCCTACTCATCATAACTTGGCTATCTGAAACCAGAAATTATGTAAAAAGGCTTTTAAAAAAAAGTGCTGCTCCAAAACTGTTCAGATCAGCGATCGTGAAAGCCAAAATTACCAATTAAAGGTGAAGGAGATGAATTTTAATGCTTTTTAGCGAATAGGAATTTTTTAACACGTTGACTTGCCACTGCAATTTTCAGAAATCTGGCCTAAAATGACAATTTGATTTAATTAAAAAAAAAACTAATTTTTATAATTCTATTTTTTGTTTGTTTTTTAATAAATTTTCTGTTCATGCAAGCCAGCATTGATTTTTTGCTCTTTTCCCAGAAGCCATCTATCGATATTAGCACTGATATATTTCGAGTTTAATCGTAGCTGCAAAAAAATGGCAAGTAAACACAAGACGAGATAAGTCGTAGTTGGCGTTCTAGAAAAGAACGTAATCTACGAGTTATCTCGTAGTTGGCAATCAACGTGATAATGGAATGCTCTTTTAAATTACAGTTAAAAATATAGAAATAGTTAATGGCAGAGACAAAATCATGATATTACCGTCAGTCGAAAAACAAGCTCCATTTGCCTCAGTATTAGTTGTGTCGGTATATCATCATCAATACCGTTTCGAAGTCTGAAAATGGATACATTAGGCAGTACGTAGATTTGGCTTACGCCGCGTCTACTTAATTCATTGGTCTGTGGTTAAAAACCAAAGCAGAATTATTCATTTTAAAGACTTCTGCATCAATGTCCAAATGAGATAGTTCACCAGTTTCATATATTGTTATCTGTCGAATTATATTTAAATCCAAGTATAAAATATGTCACTATTGATTCAGAAAAGTAATATACCTGTTGATCAGGGCAGAGGACCAGCAGCTGAATGACCAGCTCCTGCCACCAATCCTCCTTCATGAGGCTCTCGACGCTGTCGCCACCGAGTGCCACGCAAACAGCCATGACCTCCAGACATTCCCGCACACCTGCAAGCGAATCCTCGTCAAACCTCTCTCTAAGAGTTTTATGTACAGAGCAAAAAAATTATACTTACTCTTTAGCCTCGAATTATTCAATTCATTCAGGAATTCATGTATCATTACAGTAATCTACTATGGTTTATATGTAAAATCTTGACCTGGAAACGCAGTGGTTGAAGGCCTGCTTGTGACTCAGAGGGTTCAACCCAGTGCATCTTACTCCACAAAGAATATTCAACTGTGTTTTTCTCGGCTCTGTCAACTGAGTTAAGTAAATAGACACAAAAAAATATGTTGATACCGTCATGACTTTCTAAATTCATAGTTTCGTTTTCACTAACGTGTTCATGAACATACTAAGGAAAGTGGAAGCAAGTATTGTTTCATATTACCACAGGTATAAGTGGACATGATAGCATCTGAAAGCATCTGAAAAATTCACTTTGGACTTTAATTATGTTTGCCGTGGCAAGAAATATGAATATTTTAAAACCAATATCGAGAGTTGCTAAAGACAATTTCATTTACTTTTAATAGTCAAATTTTGCTTGATAATTGGTTCCTTGCGGTCGTTTATTAAGGGGTTTCAGAGAGTAAAAACAGTTACCGATTATGCGAGTAATAAATAAATAAATTTAATACTTTTGAGAGCCGATTCACAGGCACCTGGATCATCAGGCAGCTTTAGGATGAAGATCAGTGGCAAATGGTGGCAGGATGAAAAATAAATTTTACCCTCCCATTTTGATACCATTCACAAACAGCCAAGAGAACTGGCGACGACTTAACCCTGAATACAAAACATCTATTGTTTGTTATGCTAAAATTTTACACCTATTCATTTTTATTTAGGTAAAAATAAATAAATATAGAAAATTAAATATTTTTTTATAAATCATTTAATTAAACAAAACAACTTACGGCTCACATCATCCATATGTAGCTCGGGATCCTGCTTTGCACCGACAGGCACCAAGAGCTCGCCATTCATGGAAGTGGTCTTTTGTTTGTTGTTGCTGGGAATGGCAGAGGTCAATGAGAGTTCACCGGCGGCACGGATCAGCCTCTGAGTGGGAACACACCACGAGAGTAGCTTCTCCACAGTTGCCAGTCCGCTTCCCAGCATCTGTTGGCATTGCAAATCATTTTTAAAACGTTACACAATAAAATGTCCCAAAAAACATAAACCTACAACACATTCATTTTAGAAAAAAAATCGTAAAAGAAACCTCCATCTTTTAAAATAGTATAAAATTTGAAACAAAAACTGATAATGTTTTGTAAACTGTTTTATACCTCATCCTGCATAGCTTGGGCCAACTTCTCTGACACCGCTTTTACCATCAGCTCAGAACAAACCGTCTGCAAAGCTTCACATAGAATCTCAGTAACATTCCTGAAACAATAACATATTAATGTGTGAAGACTTAGTCTTTTATGAAGTTATTACTTTGTGTTAAGAATTTTTTAAGTGTGATAATTAATGTGGTAATGTGTTAAGACCGCGCGCTACTAGGAGATTGTGTTATTTTAGGCTTGGTTGTCACTCATAACCTACAATATTTATAAAGACCAGATGACCTGTCAGCCATATTCAATGTGTTCTTGACCAAATATCTGTTTTATCACATTTTAGGATAATCAAAATTAAAGAAACATTGTATCTTTTTTCTGTATCGGGATGTGAAATGATCCTGCCAGAGCAGTTTTCAAAACGCGTTCAAGAGAATATTTCAGCTTGCTTTACATTATCCCTTCTGAGACAGCGGTCAATGGGGATGCGCATTTGAAGAAGTTTGCTCCGTTGCTAGGGACAGTTCCAACATCGGTTGCTGAATGAATATAGGAAAGAGTAAATTGCAGAAGATAAAGGGGCTGCGTTCTTCTGTAATTTAGGCTGATTAGAGAGTTGATTCAATAGAAAATATATTATTGCAAATAGAGAACACCGCAAAGTAGGTTGGAACTAGCTGAATTTAACGAAATTCAGTATCTCCATTAGTTTTATAACGAGTGCCCCGCACCCGTACATTTTATCACAAAGAATGACCAAAAATAATACAAATAAAAAAGAAACAATTCTCTACTTGAAAGAGAGAGAGAGAGGCGTTTTTGCGCAATTACAATAAAAGTGAAGATATATTTTTTTAAAACAATATTTGAGCCACTTAATGCAAATAAAAGGTTCATAAAACATACTCGTTAATGTCACAGAACCTACGCGCTCAGCAATCGAATCAAATCTAAAACAAAATAAAAGGGTAATCCCACAACACTATTTTTGTGGAAACTGATCGCCTACCTCAAAATATGGCAATAATGACCGCTAATCGCAAAACAATGAATTCCTTCGACATTGTTACTTTACTCGATATCCAGCCAGCCATACGAGTATAATAAACCATCCTTTTCCGTTTATTTTTTGAGCACGTATGAAATCATTTCACTGAGCGTTAATTTATGTATATGAACCAACAGGGCATGGACAGCGATGGAAATTATCACACTCCGCTTTAAAGCGGACCATAGCTTATGTGAAACTTGGCATATGTACTGACTAGAGAGAAGTTCATATAATCCCCGTTACGTGCACGGTCACGAATGTAATTCGGCGTATCCATGCTAATGTGACCTCAAATTTCAATATTTGCTTGGCCACATTATTATTTTTCTGGCTTAGGGCATGACTGGTCCACTTTAAAGAATTGAAAGGTAGGCTGGCACATACTTTTAAAACCGCTCAGTCGCTTGCATTTCACACCTAGGTATGAAAAAAGGAAGACTGGTCAGTAGGGTTGGTACCGTAGTCTGCCACATTTCTTACCACGTGTCCTCTGGTTTCTCAAAGAGTGAAAATAATTCAGGTCATTGGACTTCTATAATTCTCCAAAGATATTTGATAAGGGAAATTAGCATAAAGTACCTATTATCAATGACATTCCCTTGTGTGTTTTGCAGAGTAAGGAGTGCAACGAGATGTCCAATGGCTGTCAGAACCAGCTTATTCAGTTTCAGTAGTGATAAAACGCCAACCCTGTAAAAAAATTGACATCTTTATTTTAAGAGAACACACATAATCGGATCATAGTTCTATACAAAACATCTTTTAAATGTACAGGGAACTGCAGCGGTAATTAAAATGTAATTATTTCTATTTTAGTATAAAAAATATTCTGTTGAAAAAACAAATAAATAAACATTGAACACAATGAAGCGCCTGCTTCTAAATCCAGAAGTCCCGGGTTCAAATTCCCGGTGGGTCAAATCCGGCCAGGTCATTTTTCGCCGTTGAGAATATTCAACGGCGTTTTTCCAAACACTGTTGACCGAGTTAAATAATAAGATATAAAAAAAAAGCATTGAATCAGTTACAGACTAGCGAGATGTTGTTTGCCTGTAATGAACGGCCTCGCATCATGTAAACAACAATAAGGCAGTCGGAACAGCCCTCAAGAGCGCCCTCCCCCCTCGACAACACACAAGTCATACCAATAAAGAAGAATGACATATATACTGTAGTGTAGTTCAATATTATTGAAGGTACATCATTTTAAAAGCTTTAGCGTAGTGTTCAACGCTCCTTTCATCACTTTTATTATTTCTTCACTGTCCTAGAGTCAAGGGAGATGGTGGTAATAAAGCGTTAAAAGTGTATGACGGATTCGAACCCGCGACCTTCGGGTCAATAGTCCAACGCCTTAACCATTAGACTACCACGATCTATATATATTATCACTAAATTCAGTATGATCTTTAATAGCTAGATAAACAGACTGGTGGAATGTTGTCTGCCTGTAATAAATGGCTTACCGTCATGATCACACCAACAAAGCAGTCAAAACTGTGCGTAATAAGTGCAATACATGGCAATACAAGTCTGACAAAATAATAAGTAAAAAGTAATAACAAATAATACTGCCATTTAGTAATTGGTTTTGCACCAAATTCAGATGTTTGATTTTATGAATAACAAAAAATCAACAAATTTTAACTTAACAACCCCGTCATTGCTCTTTACAAAAGTTATAGTGTTTGTTTGTTTCATTTTTTTTTTATATAGGTGAAAAATAATACAGGAAATCATTTAATCCCATAAATATCTCGGCTTATACAGAGTGTCCCAGAGACAGTCACCCTGACCCTGACCCTGGTCACCCTGAAATCCGAAAAAGTATTTAAAATAATTTTATATAAAAAATCGATACCTAACCAAAGTACGCCTGGGTAATTTCAGATCAATACAAATTGTTTTAGGACAGTGATAATTTCTGTAATAAAATGGTATTCCTTAATAATCACAAAAGTATGAATAACTTTTAAACCGTTGACTTTTGGATTACCTGTTTAGTGTTCAGTGGCTCGGTAGTAACGTCTCTTGGACATTCTGTATAGAATGAAAAATGTAAATTTGTACGTTATCTAAAAGATAAGAGCCTCAAAATCTTAAATATCTTATTGATGCAATACAAGAATTGATAAAATAAATTGAGCCGACTTCATAAAGATGAAAGTTCAAGTTTTTGAAATACATTGATTTTGGTTAGTTAAAAAGTATCATGTCTCATCAAGCATTGGTAAACTAATCAGCCATTAAATGAAATAGCATAATTTATGACAACGCCCCACAGACAATAGCTCTGCGGGAAAAAATCCCTTAAGAAATGGGATTCAGTGGAAATCTCAATGATTCCATCCGTTCCCCGGTTACATAAATGGCAGTTTTTTTCACTTATTTGAGTTCTAACAATATGTTTTATTACTGTAATAAGGTTTTAACACAAAGCGTATGTCTGACCTTTGTGTTTCAGTCGAACCCTTTTCGAGAAATGTCTTGTCTATCAGGGTGTGCACCAAGAGGGGGGCGCGACGCACTGCCGCTAACTGAATAATCCTCCATTGACTTGATAGTGGATCCAAGGCTGGCATAACCATCGTATACAGTACCTACAACAAAATTATTACTTAGTTCCAAATTCAATCCAATACTGATGAAAGAATGATAAAAAATATAATATACAAGTCCATTCCCGAAGACCCTATTTGAGTAAAAATTATATTAAAAAACACTGAAAATAATTTATTCCCAAATTTATTAATTTTATAAAAGCGTTTGTGTGAATTACTTTCTTATAAACAGCAACGTAACTTAGCCGCGACGCGCCGCTAATGACCTTGCCGCGTCCACGTCCATCAGCTAAAGTAATTATTAAATAATTTTACGGTTAAATATTAATTATCATATAAAGTTTACAATATTTTTCTCGAAAACCAAGATGACCTTTGATATATCGTTCTTACAAATAATACTTACAATTGCAGGGCCACAGTGTATATCTTAAAATTATGGAATTGTTTGCTTTTCTGCTAAATAACAATGTTCGGGACTTGGTGTGGCATCTGCATTACGTTTCAGTTACTAAAGAGTGGTTGACTATTTTTATAAACCACTATTTATAAGCAATGGTTATATTAAATCATGATACACATTTATAATATGTGTAGTTTAAGATGAATAATTCACCTGTAGGTTGTAGGCGATGGTGGGTGGAGGCGGTTTATACAGCATCTCTTTGAGAGCAGCATCATCTTCACTCATCAAGGCGTCCGTCAATCGTTCGACCTATGAAGTACATTTTTTTTTAACAGCGTAAAAATATTTCCAGTTCTACGTTAAGAAATTTTAATAAAGATTAAATGATAAAAAATGAGGTATATCCATCCAGCTTTAATAAAAAATATTTTTACTATGGAATAACAAGTAAGTTTAAGTCAGGCCCATTATGAAAAGTTAGAGAAGATATAGTATAGGAATAGGTTAAGAATTTTTAATAATTAGGTAAGTAATGTAAAATTTACAAATTGAGTTTGCGAAGGACAAGAGAGGGTGCTCCTTGGAGGATTTACACCCTCCTAAATCTGTTTGAGGGTCCTTTTAAGCAGATGAACCAGGCTCAAGTTGTACGAGTGCAGATTTTTTCCATATACAGTTGTAAAATATTGCGGTTTGTATTTGCAGTTGTAATATAAATCTATAAATTAGTTACTAAACTAAAGATTATAGTGATACTGAAAGTCATTTAAAACTGTCTGCGTATGAATGAAAATGGAAATGTGTGATTTACATATCATATTTCATTACACAGTCACTACTCTTTTATTCGTCCCCCGGCTATCACCAATTGCCTAACCGAACCTTATAACCACAATTTTTACATGCACAATATATATTTGCAGAGAATTTTGTTAAGGTAGATTTAAAAAATAAATGTAAACAAAAGATAGATGTTACATATTGTTCAAATGTCCAAAAGAATGGTCAACTCTTGCAGTGAGTGTAATAAAGTTCTATTATGATTTTTATTTATAGTACCGACAGTCGAATAGAATTATTTAACTCAATAAGGTTGCTCATTCGTTGTGCAACACATCAAGGCGCCGTATTTCATTCGAAAATTGCTGCTCAATTATCTGTTTATCCGATTGCTCTACTGTCTCTATGCCATTCGATTTGCAAATAACCAACCACTGGTAAATACTGATAAAAAATCATCATCATCACTAAATACTCTATGTAAATTATTTAGTGACACGGCATAATCAATATTTCATCATTTGGAAAAAATTTTTTTTTAACTGTACCTTTTTTGGTCAAGTTATACATATTAATTAATGTATTGTTTATACATCTAACAAATATTTAAAAGTGTAAAAGTGGCAAATAGTTATCAAAAATACTGAAAAGTTGGATATCCAAGATAAAAAGTTGATAAAAACAGCATCTTTATTTAGAAAAAAAAAGGTAGTGCCCAGAGACTTTCTAATAGAGAATTTCACGGTGAACTAGACAATACCAAATTTGTGGCAATCGGACGTCCCAGGCCACCAAAACTGAGTTTTCATATTTATTTATAGAACTTAATCACTTACGCATGCAGTTTGTGCGACAAACAATTTTGGCGGGAAACATTTCTAAACGGGTTAATGTTTATTTAGATAAAAACCAACTGTCAAAGGCCAAAGAAAAAGAGGTATCATTTTATTAGGTAGTAAAATTTATAACGGGTGTTTTTTTAGAGGCGTGGTTTTCAATCTGGCACTACTTTTTTCGTAGTTGGTGTTTTAGACAGCTGTCACTTGATTTATGCTCAGTTTGGTTTGCCATTTCATAATGAATAGACTTACTTACTCCTGAATAACGTTTGCAAATAAATAGTGCAAATTTAGAAAAAATCACTCTAAATTTTTTTTAAATCACTCTAAAATAAAGCAAAAATCGCGTCGTGGGCCTGTGGGGTGGCCTCCAAGATCGTGCGATTTAACACCGCTGGACTATCTTTTGTGGGGTTATGTGAAGTCGCTTGTCTACGCAGATAAGCCGGACACGATTAACGCCTTGGAAGAGAATATTCGGCGCGTTATTGCTGACATACGGCCTAACTTGCTGCAAAAAGTGGTTGAAAATTGGGCCTCTCGGCTGGAATTTGTTCGAGTCAGCCGCGGCGGCCACTTACCCGAAATCATTTTTAAAACATAATGGCAAACCCTTATCTTTATAATAAAACTAAATTCTTAGCCATAACATCAAATTATATGCGTTTTATCTCTTCTTGAAAACCACACCTCTAAAAAAAACACCTTTTATAATAAAAACGAAATTATATTGTGAGTATAGATAATTATTTAACCAGATGATTTAACTATAACAGTACTATTTATTATACTAACCGTATTGAGGTGCGGCGGCACAACCTGTATGAGAGTGTGGGCTGCATCCCTCAGGGCACCATTGTTCATGCCCATACCCAGATGAACCAGGCTTAAAATGTACGGAATGTACTCCTGTCCCCTTGACATCAACTGTATGCACAAAAACAATTAGTCATTTAATTAGGACTGTTTCTCTCTCGATTTTGTAAGAGCTCAATAAGGCATTATTATTACACATACATTCTAAAATGTTGTCCCTGACTCACTTGTGTAAGCTTCTAAAAGTGGTGGATAATCCACGACCTTTTATAACATTTTATGACCTTTAACAAAAACAAAATATTGTTCTATAAAATATAGGTATGGCAACTATAAAATATAGATTGGGTAAAATACTCACCACGCCTGGTAGGTATGTCTCCGGCATAATTGTGGGCGGAGGGGAATCTGTAGATGATTCGCTGCTTGAATCGTTAGAGGATTGACCGCTTGTTGAACCTACAGTCACCTGAAGAAAAAAATGTTAAAGAATAACCTTAGTTTTTAAATATGATCAGAAACCGTTACTTAAGAGTGCCTAGATATATACCCAAAAAAGTGAGTGATGCATCTCCCCGCTCATATTCAACAATGTTTCTTAATATTTTGTTATTTCAATATTTAGTACTGTTTCAGATATTAAAATAAAAACAATTATTAATACCTATATAAAATTAAATATAATTAGTCTTGTATATTTAAAAAAAATAAAAGATATGACAAAATAATAATGGATGCATTATCATACACTACCTCCAAGCTGACTGTTCTAAGTAGAAGCCAATACAAAATTCCTTCGACTTCTCTCAATAACCAACCTTTCAACAACCTTCAACGCATGGCCCTCAGAGCCTCAGGGCCCAGGCAACAATAAATGCTACATAGTCAAAAGAATGTATTTGCGTCTTTTAGAAGTGACGGCGGCAGGTGTTGCAGCGCCAAGTGATCTTGAGGAGATAAAAATGTGACAGTGCACACCATAAATAAAGTAATATAAATAAAAATAATTTAACAGCTTAGAGTTTACCTTTCCCATGAGCGTTGCCTTATCCCGGATAGGAATTTGGCTAAGGAGCTTCCTATCACAATTGATGTCAAAAATCTCATTTTTACAGGAAAATAACTCTAACTTGATGCCACTGCCTGAGTTACATTTCAGCCTGCGAAAAATAAACAAAATATTGTATTAAACAAAGGAATATTGGAAGTTACAAAAACATATAGGTAGATTTTACAGGATGAACTTTATCTCATGCACATCCTTTTATGGGGTTAATCTACACACCAAACTCAAGTTTTACCCTACCAATTTTCCTAATTTTGACATATTTTTTTCCATACAAAGTAAATAATATCCGAGGAAACGTTTGGTTCACTCGCTGCGTTGAAACCAAACGCCGTGCGAAGGTCACTCCACTCCGGCCGCCCCAGTCAGAAGGAAGTACTATGCGTTTAAACACCAACAGGATTTTGTTTACTTTTTTTAACATATTGAAAATCTTGTAGGACAAATCAGTTTGAAGTATAGAAAGGATGCGCACGAGAAAAAGTTCAGCCTGTGTGTTAAAGTCGCCGTCGCCCCTAGAGACCGCGCTTTAATTGGAAGCATCTCCGCAGAGCGTTCCTGTCCACCCGAACGGACGATTGTCTGGGGTCACTTCTTAACTGCGAGCTCGGTGGCTTGCTTACCGCGGTCCTCGGAGCCGCGAATATCACTTCTCAGAGCCTCGCTCTAACGGCTTGCGTACAAATCTGTCTTTTGCTGGTTCATTCGATTGGCGTCCTAAGAGCGTCAAGAACTACAGCATAGAATTCCAGCTGTTCTGCTCAATCTACTGGAAGAATGTGGGCCCCTCATTTACAAAAGATACCAGCTTCTAGGCAACCATCTCCTCAAGCCAGAAGAGATTAGAATCATCGCACCTAAATAGATACTTAACTTTATCTACAGTACGGGACTAGAGGGCGAACTATAAGTGGATTTAAAAGTACAATAGTTCTGAAAAGGACACGGTACAAGGGGGCAAACCCCCACATCCACTAACGTACATAACATGCTTTGGGCTGTGGACCAAGCCTTGCGTGAAGCGCGTTTGATAGCGGTTCATTATTTCATACACGTAGCGCCACTTCTCGACAAAAGTAACAATTGCGTCAACACAATGACAATGGGCAAACGTCAACACAATAATGGCGTGCATTTAAGTCAACTGGCAACAATTCTCTTACAAATATTATTACTTAACACTTTAAACATTACAGATAGCTTAAATATTAACACATAATATGAACAATTTTACAAACATAATTATAAAATTAACTTAACCTAAAAATACAATTATTAGTATGTTTTCATACCAACAACAGCACATTATTTTATAATGCTGGCTTCTCGCGCCTGAACACTGTGTGTTCCACCTGAAAATAAATAAACCCTAAAATACAAACCTCTTCTGAATGGTACTCTTCAGCGAATGAAGTGTCTCGTTTGAATGAGTACCCACCTCCATGTCGTCCAGTTGCCTTTGAGCGACTTGGAACTTTATTTTGATACCACAGTGCCGACCTCTGGCTGCCCTACAAACAAACCAGACAAAAATATTAATATTTTTCATGCTGGTATTGACATATTGGATGTTTGGTATAAGAAAATGATATGGAGGCAAGTTCAGGGCCCATTACTCACCATTTAATTACCAACCATTTAATAATCACTAAATCAATTTACCTTTACTACTAACATCACAAAATATGTAATTGTTTCCATTATAGCGATCCTAAGGCAGTCAAAGACAAAATCAAGCAGACATGGCGTTTTGATCAATTCGATAGTCCAACAGAATTAATGTCTCAACTTAAATGGAAACCAGTGTTTAAAAAATGATTTAAGGATGAACCTCCTGGTCTGATATTAGCTCCAAACTAAATAGGTTGAGTCACCTTGCTAAAAATAAATCAATTATTGAAGAAGAATGTTGCTTCCCATTATTTTCTTACTAATACAGTGCGCTAATATAATAGTCGACGTAGATCCATTTTTGGTCCATTCCCTGGTAATAAAATTGTATTCAAACGAAGGTTGAAATACGGGAGACCGCCGAAGTAAAACCAACCATATAACCAATAAAAAAAATCCTTTAGCCGAAAAGTTTGTATAATTTTATATTTAAAATACAAGAGAAAAAGCACTCGAGAAAAAAAAATATCCAATGAGCCTTTGAAATAAAGTGTGTACAATAATATCCACAAAAATATTTTCGCAGCAAAATATATTGAAATACGGCGATGAGTACCTCACCATCTCACCTAAATGTGGGCAGGATCTGTCTGTCGTGTTGGTAGCGTCGATCACATTCTAGGACGTACTCCTGCAGCACCCTGAGTACTCTGACCATCTGGACTAGACAAGTATTCACTTCTGAAAGTTTTAAATAAACAATTTCACATATTTTACTTTGAAAAGCGGTTTTTTACAATCTACATTGGAATATTGTGTATCAAAATAATAAGACAAGCATTCCCAGTGTAATTAAAAAATATAAATTTGCAGAAATAAGAAATTTAGTGTGAATGTAGTTCAATTTTGCATCATCATATATTTTCTTCGGTCTCCGAAAGAAATATACATACTCCGATATCGCCATCTAGTGATGAGGTTGTAAAGTCCCTTAAAATAGACCGAAAAAGTTATGCTAGCAACTTACAGATAGCGCTAGATATAAATAATCATATCAAAATACTATTAAACGAACGGTATTATTTTAACTATATTTGTATGTACAAAATTAATTTACCTAAGTTATAGTATTTATTTAATTCCGAAAACAAAAAAGGTATAACAATAAACATCTTAAAAATGAAGAAATTATATTAATTTTGTTTTTACATTTTCATAAAAGTATGTAATATATGATTATATCAGTTTTACAAAATAGTATACGTGAAGTGTTATTTAAATATTATTGATGACGGAATTAGGTAACCAAAAACATCATAATAAAAATCTTTAAACATCAATTATTTGTCTATAGTTCCGAATTTCTATGGTTTTCAATGCTACAATGGGCAGATGGTATTATATGGTTTACAAAATACGAAACAAATACCAGCGATCGCGATGCGAGAGTGGGGACAGCACTCGCTGCAAAATCGGCGATTGGCAAGCGATCCGCGAGCGAGAAAGACGCGATTGAGACGTTGCAGACTACCGATTTCGTACGAAGTATGGGAAACAGCGAGCGGAACAAGCTTCGGTTATCCGTCGCTTCAGCGTTTGGCACCAATTGCATCATAAATATACAATATGGATATGTGACAGCCTCGCTCGCAGATCGCGTTCGCGGTCCCGACTAGCCCTGCTGGAGTCTTGGTCTTCGATTTCAGGACTCACTTGCTGGGAAAAGTCACATAGCCTTGGCAGTATCTCAGTAAGCTTTTGATAATTTAAATTAATGCTTACAATCCTTTTGACTTACTATTTTCATTATCTTCCCGAAAGCCCTCTTGAAGAGTGCGCATCCTTAGAAAACAAGCAGTGAGGAAGGCTTCGTGGTGAGCGGGGCGGCGATCGGTGGGGCCCAGGTGCAGCGGCCGTTTCACGTAGAAGTTCTATACCCCGCATCGCCAGATCATCGTTACAGTCCATTATAACCTTTAGGGAAAAATATCGATTGTAGGAAGTATATATTACTCATTCCTAGCATTCCTAAATTTAAATGTATTTAAATTTGCTTGTGCTAGAGTCAGGGAAGATGGTGTTAATGAAGCGTTTACAATGTTATGACTGTTACTCGCGGATTCAAAGCCAAACCGCTGTGTCAATAGTCAATCGCATGAACCTATTATTGTTTTAAAATAATGTATGTTAAAATAAATATATATATATAATAAATCTCTTGTATGTATAACTTGTCTTGTATGCTCACTGTAACACTTCATATATAACCTTCCTTAGAAGAGGTAACTCTTACCTAGTTAGGAACGTTATAGATTTGTACTCATCAGCCAACATGTTATCTCAATAAAAAAAGTGAGCGAGTGTAATTTAATTTTAATCTTTTCATGTTTTTCTGTACTTTAGCAATAACCTGTTATCAGTCAAATTTATACGCAATCGTATGTACCATTTCTTATATATTATACTGTTGATTTTCTAAATAAACAATAAATAAAAAAATAAATAAATAATGATGACCTTAAATTTATAAAAAAAAAAATGCCCTTTTGCAGTATTTTAGTATCACACTTTAATTCACTGGTCTGTTTTTGTTGAAATTCGGGTTAAAATTGCCAAAACAAAACCCAAACAGACAAGGATCAGTACTATATATAAAATACTATAAAAATCCCCAACACTAAGCATAAATAAAAAAATACTCTAAGAAGTCCACACAAATCGGGTCCCAAATTCCTCCGTTGTAGCCTAAAGGGTCCTGGTATGAGGGACTCATATATAATTATACAAAAAATGTCTTAAAATCCCCGTCATGCCATGTGAAATCATAGTTAACATATTCAGAGTTGGGTAATATGATGAATTACAAGTTTTGTTATTATTATCCAGTTAAAATATTTAAAATAATCTCACCGTCCACAGGTAATCGAGGCCTATGAGATCGGAGTCGTCCATCACGTATCGTCTTCGTTTTATTTTCAACTTTCCCTCCTTTATGTTGACAGCTTTGAAAAACCTTGAACATTTAAGTAATTGCAGTTATTAATAAAAAGAATGAAGTTGAAACATATTTATTATTTGTTTTGATTGTTTCTCATGGATGTTGCGTAATGGAAGCATTGAAGCGATATAAATATGCTGGTTGTATTTAAAATCAATGTCTTTCAAGAGGTTGATCTATATAAACAATCAAACATTAATCAGCAAAAAAATTTGGAAAAATGTTCCTCAGAAAAACAATTAAGTAAAGTAAAGTAAAGTAAAAGTTTATTTCCAAGAACAACTTAATGCATAGGAATGACAATTTTAAATTTTCAATTGGTTCACCAAAATTGATATAATAATATACAGATACATCATGCCTAGAGTGTTCGACATTTATACTACTCGTACTCTTATTACAATGCTAAAAATACATCAGAAAAAAAAATATATATATATAAATTGTAAATAGAAGTTTTATAATTATGCTTAAATATACTATTGTAAAATTAGTATAAAGAATAACTGCATAACATAACATTTCTTCCTTTCAATTATAGGTCTTTGAATTCATATAGATTTTTTTAAATTAAATATGTTTTGATGGCTTTTTTGAAAATAAATATATTTTTTATGTTTTTATATTCTCCCGGTAATTTATTGAACATTTCTAGTCCTCTATATAAACTAGTTTTTTGAAATTTAGACGTACGAGGAGGTACCGGCTGAATAAAATTATCTTTGTTCCTTGTGTTGTGGAAATGATCCGATGTATGGGTGTTATTATCTTCCTTCGTCCGGATAAATTCACAAAGGGCTTCTTGTACATATATACCATATACCGTTAATATCCCAAGGGTTTGGAAGTGTGATCTGCAAGATTCCCGCTGACTAATACCTAAAATTGCTCGAATGGCTCTTTTTTGGAGGACAAATATGTCTTTAACGCAGGATGCTGATCCCCATAAAAGAATGCCATATCGGAGATGTGATTCCACGAGAGCAAAATAAAGTGAAATGACTTGAGATCGATCCAAGAAACCTCGCCCGCGACAGAGCATAACAAGCTGAAGAAAGCTTGGATTTAAGGTAGTCAATGTGTGTTTGCCAATTTAGTTTATTGTCTAGATATACACCCAGAAATTTGATCTCCTTGGTTATTCCTACGGGATATTTAAACATTTAATGAAAATATAACCAATGTTTGGAATAACCAAAATTAATTTTGTTTTTACATATTCATACAAGTATGAAATATGTTAGTTTTACAAAATAACATTTATATTTTACGTTGAAAAGATAAAAAAATAGTATAGGTAAAGTATTACTAAAATGTAATTGATGACCGAATTTGAGGAAAAATAATTTCAGCAACAATTGAATTAGGTAACCAATAACGTCATAATAAAAATCTTAAACCTCATTCTTTATCTTTAATTCCGTTTTCTATCATATTCAATAACTACAATGAGCAGAAAGTATTATAATAATATGGTTTACAAATTACAAAACAAATACCACCAATAAAAAAGGGATTGCGGTGCGAAAGCTAGGATCTCACTTACTGCAATTTTGCAGCGATCCGCGAGTGAGCGAGAGACGAGTGGGACGCTAGAGACTACCAATTTAATACTAACGTATTGATAGTAGCGAGTGGAACAAGCTTCTGCTATTCGGTGCTATAGCGTTCGGCACCAATGTCATCTTATGATGGTCGTATCTATATTGTATATTTATATATACAATATAGATACGACAAACTGACAGCTTCTCTCGCTCGCTGATCGCTCTAAACTATTTTATTTTATTCAGCTATTTAAGCAGACTACTCACCTCTCAAAGCACTTAATCCCGCTGTGAGTCAAGTACTTAGGATCCAGCGTGAGGATGTTCTCCCGAAAGAAGTGCAGATTGATCCCCGGGTCGAGGTCCGGCTCCTCTCCCATCAGCTTAGAGAACCATCGGAAGCAGGCCTCGCGGTCTGATGGTGAAGCCGGATTCTCCGCAAGACATACCCAAATTTGCTTTGCCTGTAAATAGAATTAAACTTTACAGTCACCAATGAAATCGAATAAATTATATAAATTGAAAATTGTATTTAATCAATAGGTTCCTTTTGTCTAAGGACCATTAGTGAGACCAGGAAGTCAAACCAGTGTATACCAAAATCCTTATTCAAATTCCAAACAAACTCCTTGTTCAGAGCAACTATATCATATATTCGTAACCTTGCGCGGCGTCGCCAGGGGATAATGTGATGGAGGAAAATGGTAACTCGTCTGGCATCTACTCCACTTTCACGAAAAATACGCCGATGACAGAGATTTTTAAAATATGGCATAATTATGGGTGCTTACTAAATTGCTTATTTTAGAAAAATTATGTTATCTTGATAACCTTGCACTATTTTGAATAACTTGTGAAATTTTTTAAAATATGGTTTTATTAATTAGTATACCAAATATAAAAAAATATCAAGATTGCAAAATGAATTTATTGTGCAAACTTTTATTTTTGATACTCAAAAAAAACTATCTATTATATTATGAGAACTATTTATGAGAACTACCTATAAGATTTAATTTTTATTGATGCATTATAAGTTACTAGAGCTGTTCAATTCCGGGCTTTGACCCGAGTTAGCACCTAGGCCCTGCAGGCGGCTCTAAAGCGCCTTCGGCAATCGACGATGTATGCCTGCTGCACTTAGGAGCATTGCAACATCTCTAAATAAATAATGTACAGTGTAGATGACAGACAAAATTGACGTTGACGTTTATGAAATTAAATATTTATTTTCAAATCGCTGTCAAAAAGCATTCCAAACAGACTGACGGTACATACTTTTGTACTTTACAATACGGAAGTAAGTAAATGATCTGCTATTTAACATTTTGATCAGTTAGAATAATTAGCTAAAAAAATATTTGGGCAGTAAATTATTTGTTTGCTATTTTAAAATATAAGCAGACTTTTATACTTTTATTTATAGAATATAACAAACTTTTAAGTGGCATATAAACGCCAATCAAAATCTATTTGAGCACCAAAATTATTAAATGAGTAGCAACTAGTTCGATTCATGTGCAGCCATTTTTTAGATAAAAATGATACGACTTTGAGCCAAGAGCTAAAATCAATCGCCTTACAAGTATTGGGTATTAAAGTGTCCAAGATTCATAGTTAAGAAATGATCTAAATGATGATTTAGTTCCAAGAACAATATTTCAGTAGGTTGATGGGTGGTTTCACTATCAATTAATAAATACAGAGAAGTGAAAATTCGGGAAAAGCAACTACCCGACATTTTGGGGCTTACAATACAGCCAGTTGAAGCTAAGAATATACCAAACAGAGGAAAAAATGTACTGATGAATTTGTAGCGTCATTGGATTTTTTTAGTAGTTCCTTACTTAAAAAGCTTGACAAAGTGTAATCAACTGTGGACTACATTATGCTAATCAAATAATTATTTTTAGTATTTTTGCAGTTAATATTGTTTTAAAGCTGCTCATTGAATGCAAACCATTTTCGTTTTACTTACCGCTCATTTGGTATTTTGCAGCTCAAATGTATTTTAATGCCGAGCAAAATTCCCCGATTTTGCAGACCGCTTAGATCATAGCCATTATAAGACAAAGTAGACTCTTCTACTTATTTATTTTTTTTTCACTAAAATACGAATATCATAAGGTACGAATTATTCAATTTTCTCTTGTTGATAATTTTCGGATATGCATACTGTATGCGTAAGGCATTGGAAGACTCAAAAAACCAATATTGCAAGCATTAAAAAATATATATATAATAAATACACCAAGACCTATATGCCGGAGCGGTGCGGCATGAACGCTAGACGGGTTAAAATAATATCTCTAGTTTGTTGTTATAGAGTAATTACATAAAAGAAAGGTAAAAGAATTAACCTGTTCAGCACACAACCACAACTGGCCGTCCTTGAGCAGAAACCTTAGGAAGCTCAGTCTTTCGTTGATCTGAAGCGAATGAGAATATCTTCCGTCAGGCAGCCAACCGCTCCACATGAGGGCGGGATTGTCTGCAACAAAATTAATCAAATTCATTATTTTCAATCTCTATACAGCATGTAAGATATATTTGGTTGCGAAAGATAAATTAAAACTTAGCCGATTTTAGATTGGATAATGTTTTGGATAATCAGTTGGCTTCAAGGTTATGTTTAAAATGATCAACTTAAGGAGTGGACTGTGAAATCATTTTATTTACAGTTTTATAAAATGAAATAAACTAATGTCATCCTCACAGATTGTTAGTCAATTTTAACTATTCCCTTTCGGAAGCCTTTATCAGTTTTTAAGGTCGGCTTTTATATCCAAAAATACTCTAGAGACGACTAAAAGAATCTGGAAGTCAAAATAATTGAAAGTTTGAATCTCATGTCTTTTGATCTTCCTGTGACTACTAGTGTTTATTTTGAACAGTGTTATTTTAGTGATTAAGCTTCTCCAGCTTTGTGGCTAATTGATCTGAAGATACTATAAAAAATAGAGCATATAATGTGAAGGTCTAACCTCTAACAACAGTGTGCACCTTCGCCATATACGCAGTGAGGGAGTCCGTGACGCGTATCACAAGCATATGTTCACTCTGCAGCCTCTCGATGACCTCCTGCCTATACTGAATGGTACCACCGTGAGGCGACTGGGGCCCACCGGACGGGCCTGGGGCTCCCTGCGTAGTAGGCGGATGGAGACAGCAAATATCCCTCATGTGTTTCAACGCCGGTAGAGCCCAATGGTCCGATCTATTCAGTTCCTCTACACATCTGAAATATAATGAAATATGTAAAATATTGTGACGACATAGCTTCTTGGATGATGATTATGAATGGAGGGCTTCCAGGTGGCTGCTATACTTAGGCCACTTTTCTTGGGGCCCACTGTGTCTTGAATGAATTTAATGTTCTATATTTGGCATTAGAAAAATTATATTCGTATTTGAATAAAAATGTAATTCTTTGGAACTGTCAAAGCATGATAAAAGTGAATAAAAATGTTTGAGTTGCAAACAACGTTTTGATATTATATTTTACTGCCTTATATTTTACTACTACTCTGTAAAGTTTTAATATGAAAATTCTTGTAAACGCTTCGGTGAAGAATATACAAATCTGCATTTTATTGATTCGAAACATAGCATTCTGGTCTTGTGTAGCACATAAAAGCTAATATTCTACAATATTAACTCCTAAGAAATAAAAGTTCAATTTTTTTTACTAGCAAAATTTTTTTACGCTTTAAACAGCAAGTTCTATCTTTTCTTATTTTATTTCAATAACATATTGATAATGGGTCAATTTAAAAATTAAAATATTGTAGAACAAAACACTAACACGCCAGACTATCTATTGCAGACATGTAATGTAAATAACACGTTTCTGTTATTAATTCTTTTGAGTTAAAACGATGTTCGGGATTGATTTCATTCATCAAAGTCTTCTTTATCAAGTCACATATTATCATCCATCTGACGCACCTTTATTAATGAAGTGTGTAAGAAACCGCTATGTTTTCGACCATGAATTTGCCACGCAACTGTACAAAGATGTTTATATTTTTGATGCTCACAATAGTAAAAGAGATAACTAGACTATGCTCATTTGCAGCCGCCATTTAGCTATATTTCAAGGATGCCCAATCACTCCGGGATATTCTGCTTAAGAGAGAAGTCGCGAGAATGTTGAGTATTGTATTAGTTACGAACTAAATAAGTTTTGAGGTTGATAAAAAAAAAAACAGCCTTAAGCCCAAATTCCATTGGTCTATTAAACTGGATCAGAGAAGTAAGCGAAAATGCATCTATGTGGAAAGGCAATTTGGGGAACAAGGATGTTTTAATGGTACATCACCAGCCCTTCAGCAAAGATAGGTAAAGTTTGGAAAAAAAAATTGTGTTAGTAGATATAGTTTCCGCATGAACTTCGAAACAACTGATTTTGGGGCGACTTGATTTTTGGGGATTTGGAGTTGACGTATTCCGAAACACTTAACTGAAATACTAATTTTGCACTCACTTATCAAGCCACAGCATTTTCTGTGCGTCCTTATCCGGGATGCAGCTGTATTCGAGTATCTTGAGGTGGTTAGCTAAGGCCATGTCCATGGAATCATTGCACACATCCTGCGAATGAGCCAAATTCCAAAATAGCTCCAGAACCTATTGGCGAGTAATTAGCGTAAATATTTCATATTGCCTCTTTTTTAGACCTATAATATGATAATAAGAAAGCGATTCTCCGATTTGATGGCCTACAAAGAACATTATAGTCCAAGAGGAGAAGAGTGCCGAACCCTCCAGAATGAGACACACATGAGGTCATCCAACTGGTATAATTACCAGCTTGCTTAGGACTCAGAAGAAAGCAGCCTAAAATCGTATTAGTCATTTTAGCATGTAATTAATTAATTGTTTCTTAAGTAATTTCTGTTATTTAATACTGGCAATTATAATAATTGCTGCCACATCAGTCGTTAATGCACGCCATCTATTAGATTAATGTTGCACTGGCAAGACCATACGTTGAGCTCTCGAATCAAATTATGTATTTGTCAAATATTGTAACAGGTGGTGCTGCTAGTAGGAACCGAACGGACCGCCAATGAATAAGGTTCGTGCGTTTAATGAGCCCGAGCGATCTCAATGGCGAGTTCAGACCTCTTGTCTATAGTATACTTATAATAATGAATGTTCTTTTGGTAGATTATCTTAATATGGACAGTTAAATAGACCGGCTGGAACTCTCTGTTGTTAGCTCTTCAGATGCCAGTCGAGCAATGTCCGCCGAACGAACTTGTATGCTAGCCGTCAGTGCGAGACTTCGAGAAGTGGGTATCGCATGTCCGAGGACCGCGACAGGCAGACCAACGAACTTCGAGAAAAAATTCTTAGGACAGTTACCAGTTTAGATATGAACAGTTCACATATAAAGCGTTAAAAAACCTTAAACTAATGAGCAAGGGCCAGCAATTGATTTTGGATGATGTCACAATTAGCGCAAATGATTCTCAAACAAATTCAAATTTTACTTAAAACCTATGTTTATCTTCAACTTAAAAATCCAAATATCGAATGCCCTAAAACTCAAGAGTATCTCAAAATCTGGTATAGGGCTTTAACCCTTCTATTTATTAAGGATTGCAAATATAATTGCTAAAATTCTAAGTGTGCGGCATTATCATGAAGGTGACATGGAGAGAGTACAGTACCCTAATTTTCCACATATAAGAAAAATATAGAAATGTGCAAACTACCTTATGCGCCATCATTCCGTCTTTGTCATCTTCTGCTATTCGCCTGATAACTTCGAGTAGTTTATCACTTTGTTTTTTATTTGATGTTGACCAGCTAGCCTGGAACACAGATACAGAAATAAAGATATCAGAAGCTGCTTGAATGTAGTGTAGGTTGTGTACTCTAATAGGAAGTGTACTCTAATGAAAAAAAAACTAACCTTAAAGCAATCAAACAGATGATGCAACTGGTCAGGATTGAAATCCCAGGCGAGTTTTGCCAGCAGATCGTGCAGATTCTTCACGATGGTCTCGTGTTTGCCCTGCTGCACGAGCCACAACAGCTCCAGGTCGTCCAGGGTGAGTGCCTCCTCCTTGATCATGAAACGCAGCATCTTCTCCAGCCTCTCCACATACTGCGTTTGGTGGAGAGGACTGTGCAGCACGATCTCCAGAACGTGGTTTTCTCTGATCCAAGCCTGATGAAACAAAATTTTTCTACATTTGTTTATTTTAGACTTTTCATTTTACCTTCTTATTACAATATCAAAGAATTAAGCACATTATGAATACTTAAAAAAAATAATAAATACAACCATTTTAAAAATATATTTATTTTAAGCGTCATAGAACTTTCATAAGCGTCATAGTATTTCGTTAATGTTATATTACGAAAGAATTGCATAATTGAAAATCAAACATTTTATTTTTTAAAGTAATGGTAAAAAGGGAAATTGTGGTAAACTAGTGGTTAATAAGGCAATGGACTATTGGCCCAAAGGACGCAGGACGAATTCACACATGGTCATACCATTTTTAAGACTTTATTACCACCACGTCCCTTGACTCTAGCAAGGGGCACATTTAGCTTATTTGAGTAGGGCCCAAAATAACTGTATATGACCTAGGTCATAGCAATTATTTTAAAAAATAACGAGGTAGTAATTACTACCTAGCAAGTGTGAAGATAATTAAAATTTCCTAGTGACTTTACACCCCACGCTTGTTGCTTTTGGTATGAAAATGATCAAATTACATGTTCACTATGATTATGTATATTTTTTTAAATTTATGAAAAAATAAAGTACCTACGTTAGAAACCAAATTTACTGTTTATGGTAAAACATACATTTTACCTATAAATAGTTTTATATATCTCGGAACTTTACTAAAAAAAAAAACAGGCATCACAGCTTTAAGTTTTCCTGAGTATAGAAAATAAAATGTTGAGATTTTTTTTTTCATTTTGTATAGTTAGTAATAAATAGTGCAGTTTATCAACATAACATACATAGTTCTTTAAAATAAGAACTTCAAGTAAGCGCCCGTATTTAGGCAATTTTTTGAAAACCGGCCGTGCCAGTTTTTCGTAAAAGTGACCTCGCCATCCGTCGTGTTAAGCTACTAGAGATACTGACTTTTAGTTTAATTGCATTTAATTTCTTTTGTTTGAAATTGATAGTGACATTAATTTATAAAATAAGTTTTTTTTATTTATTTGTGATTCCCAACGGCTCCCAAAAAAATGCCAAGTTGGATTACACTCGTTTGTAAAAAATAAAAAAAAAATAGATTTACGCTCTACTGATCACTAATCAAACAAGTAATGCCTAGCTTTATAGTAAGATTATTGTTATATTTATGTTTTAATATAATATCACATACCTAATTTTGGATTCATTTAGCTTATTTAATCTAGTTCTATCACAATTGTATGGCATTACTAAAACACACTGCAGGTACATCTTTAAGTATTGTGGCAAGACTTGATTAAGTGCCACATCTTTGAATATAATTTATGCTGTAACATACCGCCATATACGCAGGCGAAAGCCAATCGGGTTTAAGCTGCTGCGTGACAGTGCCAATTATCTGATTGATCTCATTTAGAGCGGCCATCTTGCTGTTGAAAGAGGGCATTTTCATCAGCCGCAGGACCATGTTCAAACGAAACAGCTCCAAACCTCAAAAATAAATAAAACATAACAATGAAATTAAAATATCAAAGGACCATCAAAAATATGATAAAATACTTTCTACATTTCCAACGTACTTTCAGGTAAGGTAGTTTGTACAAGGTTCACATGACATATTTTTTTTCTCTTGACGTGGCTAAGAGCATTTTTGTATGTAAAATATACCATTTTCTGAGGCACACATCAAAAAGCACTGTTTAAATAATTAAAATAATTTCGCTGTAAAATAATGTAATTAAACAAATTGAACATGGTGGAAATGTATATTTTTTATATACATCCAGGATTTATATTTATAATATAAATCCTGAACTACGAATAATTTTGGCAGCAATTATAATGTTTTGTGTAATCCTACGAGTGTCTAAATTACCGATTGTGGCAAAGTATTATATCTTAAGAGCTCTGTGATTCAGTCAGGCTCAAAAAATATATATGAGGCACATCGTGGGAGCTTGTTGGGGCAAACCAAGGTACGAAGAGGTGTTGTAGATACCTCTTCGAGGGAAGCTCGCTGCTGTGATTGCTTGAGTAGCGCCTCACATCCTTCGCACCTTTTGCCGCGTGTTTTAGCAGCCAGGATGATTAGGATACTGAAGCTACATAGTGGCTTACCCAAACCTTCTGCTGGCTGTGGTCGGGCTGCATTTGTGGCAATCAACCTATCAAACCCACACACCGAAAGCGGGATACTGAAAAAAGGTTGAATATAAAGCACTTTTACAATGCACATTGTAGCATTGGTTAGGCGCAAAGTAAAATGGTGGTGAATTTGCCAATGCTTGTATTGACCCACTGCAAGAAAAAATTTAATGAAGCAAAATTAACATAATGAAAAATACTGACCTTTGACTACTATGTGTTGCTGTTCTTCGGCGAGCCTTCCAGCGAGACACTTAGCCGCCTTCATTAGGCTGGAGATGTGGTCATTGCGGCCCTCCAATCCACATGCTTTCTTTAATTCTTCATCTGACAACTGCTCCAAAAGTATTGGGATTATGTCCTGCCAATAGAATACTGTAACATTAAGATGCCATATACATAAGTGAATCTATTAATAGAACCTATACAATAATATGGATAAGAATTTTGGAATACTTGATACTTAATTTTTAAGATATCACTTATTACAAAAAAAATCTTCGGACACAGACCTCTTTTTTTTAATTTCAACATGCTG
Source organism: Neomicropteryx cornuta (assembly GCA_020383195.1). Classification (NCBI taxonomy): domain Eukaryota; kingdom Metazoa; phylum Arthropoda; class Insecta; order Lepidoptera; family Micropterigidae; genus Neomicropteryx; species Neomicropteryx cornuta. The sequence continues at coordinate 9,907,809 of JAHKQU010000001.1, read as the reverse complement.
CTAATAATAAATAATTAATAAAAATAACAGTTTAGGTGGCCTATTTCAACAAGGAGGTATAAACATACAAATATCTTTTTCTCAGTCAACAAGTCTTATAATCAACATAGGTAAGTTAGGCCCTCACCTTTAGTAGTCGACAGCATTTATTTCTGATTTAGATATATCTATAGCAACCTTTATGATAATTTTATCAGCATCACCAACAGCATTTCTAACATCAAAGCAATTTGCTTTAAATTGTTCTGATAGTATACTAGGCAGGCTTTGTTTGTAACAGTTTTTTAAAAATTCAAATTGAGATCTAGATGTTAATATTGAACAGCCAACAAGCGCTTCACTTCATCTCAAAACTTGTATTTTGCAACTGCAAGTCATAATGTGAAAGACATTATGAATGCTACCGAAGACTTTAATTAAATGTATCCTTATGTCATAAATGATGTGGTCAGTCTTGCTCGAATATAGCAGAATATGAAATTGAAGAGGACTAAAAGCTATATTAGGACTACAAGAATGATTGCGCGAGGCCAAAGTCTTATATCGATGCTCTTTCTAAAAATAAAGGACAATCTTACCAGTATGGGCTTAAAGTACGTATTAATGGTATGTTGACTAAGGAGAGGTGTACACATGCCAAAGGGATTGAGTAGATCCCAAGCGGCAGCGATCGCTGTCCGAGAGGAGGAAGTTTGATGCACCGCCGGCGATGCTGAGCGTGACTGCAAAAGAGACAAATCATTAAATCACGGTCAAGCTGGTGTGTGTGCATGTAAAATAATATCTGAAAGGGTATTCTAAAAAGTAAATCTTAACTATTATTTATTCTCCAGTATCCTTAGGGGTATTCAGTATTCTGCAGGACAAAACTAAAACTTTTGTACAAACTTGCTAATGGGCGTATAACAAGACAAGAATTAATTAACGAGTTTATACCAATAGTTGACATTCCATATTATTAAGTAAGACAACTAAGAGATTACACAATATGGAGTATTACTATTGATCTGTAACATAAACAGAAGACAGTCCATCCTGGAACTTTACAAGATGTAAGACCAACTATGCACAACCAATAATTAAACCTCGTTCTAAAAATTTCAAAATACAAGGGCAGAATTATATGGTCATACCATTTTTAACGCTTCATTACCACCATTGCCCCTGACTCTAGCACAAGCACATTTGGCCTAGTTAAATAGGGACCAAAATAATTGTATATGACCTAGGTTATAGCAATTCATTATAAAAAAAATAAAAGCTTTTATCAATACAGCAAACTGAGTGATTTTCAATTCTGGAAAAAAATAAGCTAAAAATGAATTAAAACCGTTATTTATACATTATTTAATATTGAATAAATATTTATTAATTTTGAAAGGTAACTGCACATTGATGTACATTTTTTCTAGATGTTACTGTTAAATTAATCTATTTTTATCTAATGTAAATGTGTATGTAATGTATTGTTTTAAAAATGTAATTCCACTCCATTGCCAGAAAATAAATAAACTGAATTGCATGGAGAACTTACCATATTGTAGAGGGTCTCAGAGAAAATTCGATGCCGGAAAAAGAGAAAAAAATAAATGAAGGTCAATACGCTCACCTCTCCTCCCGCAAAAGTTGAATCGTGAAGACCGTTTGAGTCGGTCAAACGGTCAATCGACCTCACTTTATCCGGCGGTCTCCCGGCCTCTTTAGGAACTGTACTGCAGCTGTCGACCAGCATTTGAAATCGGTCTAGCAAGCTCTGGAAACCGCCGCACTGACCAAATCTGAAACAATTAAGTATGAAAAGCATATTGAAATAGGTGTACCGAAGGCAATGGTTGAACGAAAATAATAACTATCTTAAAAAAACTAGTGTCAAAGAATTTGCAAAGATATCCGTACTACCGAAAGATAATACGTCCCAGTATTGGAAGATAATACGTTTGTCGCCCTCAATGGCTGGCACTCCAATGAGTAAGTACGTTCTAGTAAGTTATTTTGTAAGAATAAATTATATGAAAAAATGCAAAAATAATTGATCTCCAAAATTCAAAAGATTTTATTCCATAAACACAAGATAAATGCATATAGGAATGACATTAATTTAGGTACAATAATATTTTGAAGTTAGTATAGTGGTGTGGCATCAACAATCATAATAATGATACATAATATTTTTTTATGGAAAACATGCATACATGGTCATCCATGTTTAATAACAACAAAGTTTTATACAACAATAACAGAAATTAGGACATAGTTCTTAAAAGAAAACAGATTTAATTAAATAACACTTCACTAAAACAGGTATAACGCCTAGGTATTAACTCGTCTCCAAATGTCCAGGCTGGATGCAGGTAGGTGGAATAAGATGAGGCCATGAACAATGAAGCCGTTTATTAAGCAGGCGTTATGACTTTATTTACATGAAATCCCATTCGGGAAACATTTCAATAATTGAAAGATGCGGTACTTAAAACTAATTAACAACGGTAAATGTTCGACGATAAATATATAAATTAATTAGCAAAATCGTTCGATGGCTGCGCGCGCTCAACAGCTCTCTTGAAGATGGATTTTGAACGACTGTGGTTGCCGCCCGGCGCTCGGCGATCCAGTTCGGCCCTGCGCATGCGCGCAGCGCCTCGGCTCCCCTCGGCTCCCCTCGGCTCCACTCGGCTGAAATCGGCCGCCGTCGGGTCGCCCCGCGCGCCGCCGACGCGACGTTCGGGTGTGTGCGTGAGTCGTCGTGTATGTGTAGCGGAGTCCACTCACACCGCTACATTCCTCCGCCCGTACAAAAAGGAAAAAATCTCATTTTTTCCGAAGTCCCGTGCCGTCGAATGTAGGTACACTGGAACGTAATAAAATTATGCGATTTACTGCACTCCAATGAATACAATATCTTGCTTTCTCGTCACTATTCATAACTAGGCTTTATTTAGGTTACGACAACAGGAACGGATGGAAAAGTAGGAAATATGTATATTTAAATATCGATTGTCACTTAACCTAGCTTTCTCAATTGTCCGAAAATAATTCTAGATAATTAAATATATTTTACAAAATAGTCAGAACGGTTAGTAAGAAACGAATTGTTATAACAAGTTAGTGAATGTTCTGTATACCTATTAAATACCAGTTCCCCAAATACCGATGTACGATTTTACTGGCGTTGCTACCTTCCTGGCGAATGGGTGGAACCAGCTCCGAAGGGTAGCCATCTCCGCGGTGCAGTGATACACCGGGATGGTCCTTGGCTGGGTCAGCCGGGTCTGCCATGTCGCGAGCTGCTAAAATGGCTGAACCGACGGCTGTCCACGTCAAACGGGGGCCACCTCTGCGTTCCAGCTAGCTGCCGGAACGGGATGGTCGTTTGCCATATGAAAACGGTGGCCACCTCTGCGATACGGTGCGTTGCCGCATCGGGGTGGTCGTTTGTTACCAGGAAGCAGCTGTTGTCGGCCTTAATCACCGACAACCGTATAAGGGAACCAAGAGTGTAAAAATATACTAATTACTAATAAACTACATGTGAACGATAAATTCCATATTACATGATAATTTAAATAAATATTCGATATAAATAATTATTAAATTAAAACAATGTCAAAGAGAAACAAGGAATTTACGAAAGGATTGTTGTCGACCTAAATACCTGTTACGAATTCTCCGTTAATGGCCGTCTGCCAACAGTGGGTAGACGGGCGCAGCCTGAAGTTCCGAGGGTCTTGAAAAGTTGCGAAGCTGGAACGGGCGGCACATCCCATGAATCCGTGCTCCTGCTGACGGCATTGTCCCACAGGAAACAGCGGACCACCATGATGGTTGTCGGGATGCTGACTGGTGGATGCTGATGTCCGTCATCGTCGATGCCCGTGTCCGTGCGTGTTTCTTCAGAAACCCGAGGCTGCGTGCTTCTTCACAGGGGTCACCAATATAACGCCTAGGTATTAACTCGTCTCCAAATGTCCAGGCTGGATGCAGGTAGGTGGAATAAGATGAGGCCATGAACAATGAAGCCGTTTATTAAGCAGGCGTTATGACTTTATTTACATGAAATCCCATTCGGGAAACATTTCAATAATTGAAAGATGCGGTACTTAAAACTAATTAACAACGGTAAATGTTCGACGATAAATATATAAATTAATTAGCAAAATCGTTCGATGGCTGCGCGCGCTCAACAGCTCTCTTGAAGATGGATTTTGAACGACTGTGGTTGCCGCCCGGCGCTCGGCGATCCAGTTCGGCCCTGCGCATGCGCGCAGCGCCTCGGCTCCCCTCGGCTCCCCTCGGCTCCACTCGGCTGAAATCGGCCGCCGTCGGGTCGCCCCGCGCGCCGCCGACGCGACGTTCGGGTGTGTGCGTGAGTCGTCGTGTATGTGTAGCGGAGTCCACTCACACCGCTACACAGGTTTATGAAGCTAAATCTTATGTAAACCTATGACTAGGTGTTTTCAAATTCCTTAAAACTATATAAAAAAATCTAATAAGTATGACAGCATTGAATTTTTAAATCTGTTGAATTTTTTTATATTTTTTAGTGCCTCTGGTAGCATGTTATAATATTTTAGTCCTCTACATAACTATAAGTTTTTTGAAATTGGACAGTACGAGCTGCTATTGGTTGAACATGATTTTCTTTTTTTCTAGTATCATGAGTGTGCAGATCATTGTGTTTAAATTGCATGATCCTTGTTTAAGTGAAACATACAAATGGCTTCTGAAACAAATATCCCGTACATCGTTCACCATTCTCCTACTTCATTTTTTTTAATAAAGTTGGTATAAATATCAGTCTTTTTTACGAGGCGGCGCAACGTTTCATTTGGCGATATCAACAACGAACTGCTGTCAACCTTGACCTCGAATGACCCTGGCCGCTGCAGTAACCCGCTTCCCTTCGAACCACCTACCTACCGTGTTGTGTATATCTGAAGTGTAAGATGTACCTATTGCAAGAAGTTTAAAGTTCTTTCCTCAGAAACAATGATGAATTTTGATATAAATAATCTTCACAAGTGATACTTGAAATTGTAGGACTAACCAGCTGGACTTTTTTGATCAAGAATGATCATAGGGTGTATGGTATTGTAAATCTTTTTTTACACATGCGATGCGAATGAATGCGATGCGAATGCGATGCGATGCGATTAGAATGGATTTATTGATTTTGTTTCTTTGGGGTTATACGGGTATATACCGTTTTTTACTATTCCTACCGACTCTTTTGTAATGGACCTAACCTCGGAACTTACATTTCAAAGCTTCGGGACTCTTTCAAGTTTAACTATAGAGACAAGTTACACAGACTAAATAGGTTCAAAATCTGTAGGGAGTGGTGGTCACTGCAACCAAATTGACTTTGTAAGGTTCGATTTCCTGTATGTGCTATATGTTTTTCTCCGAATTTCATTCCAACTTCTCATCACACTTTTAACAGTTAAATTATAAACAAACATGAAAAATCAATAATGAATATTTCCTTAAATCCTGTTACGATACTTATTTTTTTTTGTTGTGCAGTCTACAGCGATACAATACTATAGCGCTGTACATACGTAAAGTACAAAAGTATACTAACAGATTAATTAGATCAACGAGCCATCCCTTGAGGGTTCTGTGGTAACTAGGTCTGGCGAAGATCTCCGTTGGAATAGAGGGAGCGGGAAGAGTCTCAACAGTTTCAGAAGCAGGGTCATGTTCGCTTGGGGACGCATCACCTGGTGGACCGCTGGAATCTGTAGATTTGTTAAGGTAAAAATATATTTATTAACATGTCTTTGATGTTAATGGTGGTTTTTTTTTACTCAGTTATTCTTTTGCATAGCTACATTTCTTTAAATCTAAATACAGGAACAGAATCCCTGCGAGATTTAACTGCCAATTGCATGTGGCATGGGCTACCACCCCCCCCCCCCTCCCCCCAAATGAAAATATTCGATGAATGTGTGCTCTAGCATGAGCCATTTTACACAGGGATACACTTTGTTCTTTTATTTGGCAGTACTGAAAGATACCTAGGAATTTGGCGAAATCATGATATCCTTTTTGACTTGTAATGAAAAGCAGTAGTCGTACCACTTGATGAAAATCCGGCGGAAGAATCAAAAAAGTTAAATAATCCGACAGAACTTTGTGAAATTTTGGCAGGGAAAACATATAAATATAAAGTGATATTATGACTAACCAGTTTTAACATATAATGTCTTTTCTTGAATGCTGTTCTTTCTTGAGATTAATAAGATAATTCAAGATGCCGAATCTCAGCAATAAATTGTCCTATTAAATTTTGGATTTTCACTGTATAAAGAGCATGAAAATTTACCTATGTTGATTTGCACTTTGATTACTGAAATGCACTTTCACAATATTTGTCACTCATCCGAATTTCCCATATACCCACGATACATTAAATACGTATATAATTTTATTCAAATGATGATTATTATTATTATATTGATGAGTGTCAGAATAAGCGCACTTATACTTATACACTTATACTTCATTATCAACATGAGATCCGTAACTCTAACTTTATTTTTTTATTTATTTTTCATTTATTATTATTATTATTTCGTAATAGGCAGGCAGCATAGCTTATAAGCCTATATCTTATTCCATATCAAAATTGTTATTATTTTTTCTTTGTTTTTATTTTTCTTAAATGTTTATTGTTTATTTTCTTAAATATTTATTTAAACATTGTATATTATGTAAAATTCAACTAAGCCCAAGGCTTATCAGTAGGTTCCATGATTGAGTAGGTCTGTACAGAGCATGCTTCACCTTCAGAATTTTTTTTTTTACATTACTTTACTTATATCTAAAACATTATTTGAGACTAGCAAATTAGTATAGTACAATAATAAGTAATATAATAGTATATTACCATAGAGATATTTTTACCATAAGTGTTTAGAGATTTTTTACATTCAAATTATATTTTAATAATAGTAAGTAGAGATAAATATCTTATGTAACAAAATTTTTGCGCTTATTTATCAAGTGTCCAATCTCAGTATTATTTGTTATAACTAAAGTAATGTTACAATTTGCGCTGTACCTTCAAGAGTCTGACTAGCGGACATCTCAGTTGTGGAGGGTTCAGGTGTTGTCGAAGTGCCCTGTTGTGGTCCACTGATGCTTAAACTCGACCCGGAGATGCGGGTCGAACCAGCAACGGCGCCCGGCAGCGACTCGCTTTGACGGCTCGCGTTGAATGAATGAAATCTACATTAATTGAAAAATATACATATTTTACGCAATAAATAATAAACACGACAACGAACAAAGGTTCAGTCCAGTTTATGACAAAAATATAATTTTTTGAATATTATATACTGACAGTGGCATCTATAGTCGTAATGCACAAAACATCCTCTTACCCCCCTCCTCTACCCGTCTTACATCGCAACTGCTTACCCCACCTAACCAAAATATGATGTCAGGGAAGGTAGGTATTCAGTATGTGTGTGTTAACCACAAAACCCGCATTTATTTCGCCCGCAAAATTTAACACAAAGCTTCTGCAAATTTGGTTTGCAACATTCCAAGTGTCAGTGCATCACTACATCAGCATAACCTGGTAAGAGAGCTCTCTTCGACCCAACCGTGAGTACCGCCGACCAGTTTTGGCATCTCTCTCTATCCATGTCGCAAATTCGCATTCAATCCGCAATCGACTATTGTTGGCCTGGAGTGTACCAAGTCATCTGGCGCAAAAACGTACAGTTCACTTATCCAACAATATAAAATTAATTCCAGGCCACATCAGGTGTTACACGTGAGACTTCAAATCGAATCAAATTCAATTCGAATCAAATCGAATTCAAATCGATCAAATCGAAGTTAGCATGCATGGACACAAAAAAAAACAGTTCACGCCATGACCAGAGTTGGATTAACTAAAAGGAACCAAAAACAGCAGGCAAAAAGACCTCTGAAAATTACACCAAATGGCCTATGTACTTTATCATGATGGGACTGACCTCAGTCACTGATATCCATAACAGCTGTGCTAGTTGAGTGAGGAAGGCAACTGGAGAGAGGAGAGTAACTATATTGAACTTGAAAATGTGGTCTTTGGATTGTTGGCTCCAATATTAAGGCTATTTTTAACAAATATAGTAGAAAATCAGGGCATTTAATGATCCAATATTTTAATGATGAGTGTAGGCGAATTGGTTTAAAGTGTGTGAAGCCCCTGTAATGGAAAAGCACATGAAGAATAAAAAGAGACTATGTTTTGTTGCAACAAAAAACCACTATGGTTATGGCATAGACTAATAGTCGTTTTTTTTTTTCATTTTCTTTTGGTTTTGACGTTTGAATGTTTATGAGAAAAGTGGACTAGTGAATTGAAAGTGTTTTTGATGGAATTGGCGGTAAATAATTTGAGTTTTATTTACAAAAGCTATGTTAATATAATATTAAATATTAAAAACAAACATTTTTATAGTTTTGTACATATTGTTAGCCAATTATAATAAATTGTAACTTGAAACTAAAAAACTGGTGTCAGTCCCGCGTGGGTTATTCCGTTCGGTCAACGTATGTGGCAACATGTGGTATGCATACGGAGCTGAATGTGTTAACTATAGTATGCAATGCCATGACGATGTTACTATTAAAAATAGAATACAATGTGGAATTGAGAGGAAGCGTGGTCGGGTAGAAATTTTGCTCTAATAACAGGTAAACTTTAAGGTACCTAAAACTTTAGGTATGTTCGTTCGGAGGTTCAAAAAAGCTGAAAAAACTAGAATACACATTAGGTCCATGGAATTTATACATCCGTGTTGGTCATCTTACTTGTTGTGCGGATTGAAGACGGTGGCGAGCAGCTGAAGCAATCGTGGGTCGTCCATTTTGAGTGCGCACAGCCGGACCAGTCGCTCACAGTTGGCCCGCACACACTGCTGTATGTTACCCTTCCACGACGTCACCGCTTCGTCCGTGAGGATCTTTGTGAAAGACAGATTCAGAGCCTCCTCGTAGAAACGCTGACATCCTCGTGAGTGCAAATCCTCCCCTATAATAAAGAAACGTATCAAGTGATACTTGCAAACTTATGACTTATTGATTGTCCCAAGACCATTCCCGAAGACCTAATGGAATGTTTGTGCTCCCTATAAAAATTATATTAAAATCTATTTTTACCCAACAATTTCTATTTATTTCCAAATGTCAAGAAAAAATTACATGGTAAACGTTTTTCGAGCCGCGAAGATCACGTTGAAGCATTTAAAATGCACGTTTTGGAGATACCTCAATCAGAATGGAAAAAGTGCTATGAAAATTGGTTTCAACGTATGCAAAAGTGCATCGATCATCATGGCGAATATTAAAAGAGAAGTGTCAGTAATAGTTATGTAATAATTATTTTACCGGTTTCAGCGAGATTGGTTGCAGCAATGAGCAAGGCATCTAGCTCTTGGTCCGGCAGTACTGGCACCACCCACCGTTGGTGAGAGATCTTCTCCTCTAGTGCCATCAGCTTCTGCACTGGAAAGTTAGCCTGAGGGAAAAAAGTATGTTACAATATTCCACGTATAATCTAAGTGCGTACCTATTGTAACCTCTACCACAAACTATTTGTCTCTATTATTCTGGAAATATCGACATTCTCTGTAATTAATGTGCGTACAGCGAATTCTGTTTCCCTTTATCATTAAACCAACTGATCAGTTGGTACTAAATATAAAGTAAATTTAGTGGAAAAATTAGTTCACATTAATACATACAATCTGAACTCCCGCTGCCTATTCCCCTCCCTCCGTCGCCCTTTAACCCGATGAAGGTCCGTGACACCTGCAGGCGCCACAGTCAAATTTCCGAGGACCGTCCGTGACACCCTGAGGTGCGTCATGGGTGTTGGTGTATTTATTTAACTAATTTTTAATCCTGGCAATATAGATTTTAAAAAGAAAAATAGTTTATTGTCACTTTCTCACACAAAAAAGATTGCCAAATGTCTATAATCGTTTAGTACCATACTAATCCGTTTATGTTTTGCCGTGTTTTTTTGGGATTTTTAAATTTAACATTCAAAGAATTTCATAAGCTATTCATGAGAACAGGTAATTAAGAAAACATACATGATTTTTCTAAAATAAGCATTTTGGTAAGCACCGTAATTAGGGCATTTTTTGAAAAACCCTGGACAGTCGGCTGATCTTCCGTCCGCCCCACTTTTACGAAAGATCACTTTTCGGCTGATCTTTCGTAAAAGTGGGGCGGACGTTTGTCGGGTTAAACTCTTTTTACTTCACTGAACATATTGTACTTGATCAGATTCCAAATTGAGAAAATCAAAACACAACTCATTGATTTTAATTATTATTATTATTTCGTAATAATATTAAAAAATATCAAACATCTTTAATTTTTCTTCTTTATTTAAATTAAAACATCTTATAATACTATAACCAGTTCCTCTATAGACCATGAATTTATAGATCTGGTTGGAATGACGAGCAATTGTGGGGGCTTTCTCTGCAGCGAGTTGACTGCAGCCTGAATAAAGACTTTAATTATTTAAATACAAACATGAAATTATAATTCTAAACAATAATCCCGCAAAATGCAAACATAAATGCAAAATGTAAACAAGCATAATATTTTTAAAATGTGTATGAATGATGGAAGAAAACGGAAAAAAAATGTTTTAAAATGACCATCAAAGTCGAAGATCATTTGCTTTATTTTAAGCGGATCTTTACGTTGCAACGCCCACATATTTCCGCCGAAATAGAAATAAGAAGAAAGCAAATTGGTGTGAGCACAGTGCGGCTTGCACTGCTACATTTCTGGAAGAATGCCAACTGGAATGGAAAAGGGCCCATATTGCGTGGGAAATTTGACATCACTTCATATCCGAAATTTATGGAGGCGTCGGATCATAGGCAACGGATGAACTGTACGGTTGTTCATCTACCGGGTAAAAAGAAAGCTACTGAAGGTACTGACCGTACCACCACAACACCATAAGTGTATTTTAGGATGCTTTTATAACCATTATTTATGATAAATTACAAAGTATAGTAAATTAAAATATTTAATCACATTCCATTTTCATGTGCACTGTGTGTGTGTGATTGACGATCATGGGCTTTCAACATAGTAAACCGGTGCCCAGGATATCATTCAAAAATTTCCTTGTACACAATAAAGTTTTCTCCTACATATATTTTTAGGTGGAAATATATGACAAACAAAAACCTCGAGAAGACTTGGTGACGTAGACACTTTTTATTTTAGTATTTTCAAAAATTACATTTATGGCCATGTTTCTAGTCATCTGGCCTGCATTGATGAACAGATTTTGACATTTCTATTTTATAAACTATTTTATACAAACCACGAATTATGCAAATAAATAAGATCAAAATTAAATATACGAGGATAGAAATGATTATTAAACATCTTCATCATTATTTCCGATTGCTCGCAAAAACTGTGACTGTAATCTATAAACATAACATGCATATCTAAGGATAGCAGTGAAAGGGTTAATTATAGACTTTTATCAATAACATAAATAATCCCACTTAATTTATTTTATTTATTTATATTTAAAATTACATATTCTTTGGAGGTACCATTCCTCCGGTGGTATAGCTGATTGGCAGGTGATGCAACTAAGTTATTTTAAAGCCAAGTTTTTTATCCTTTTTCTTAGCTTGAAAGGGGTCTTAGGGAATGGCTTGAATTTATCAGGAATACTAATCTCAAAGGTTGATCGAGTCAAGGATGGCAATACTAAAGAACCCTGTGACGTTGTAGCACGTGGAATCAGAGTTAAATGAATTAGAAAAAGAAATAAATATAACTTCGTTGATTTAATAGAGCATGACGTATATTTATAGAAAAGACTGACATCTCTCTCTCTTTACATTAGACTAATGTTTCTGGGGTGGATCTACATTTTATATATAAATAAAAGATCTAGATAAAAAATTGGTTTTGAAAAGCAGTGGGTAATTGTATTTTTTTAAACACTGCATATTGTGGTGTCACTGACACCATGTTCACGTTTTTCCCCATTTCTAAAATATTTATTGCCGCAAGATGCGCAACATTTTTATCAAGGACTAGACATTTTTAACCTATGTAAAACTTTCACAATGGGCCTGATATAACATTCTTAGTATGATTTTTATAAATAACGATTTTGGAAACTATATTAACTAGTAACTCAATTTTCTTAAATGAATAAAAATTGCATCCTTTTCGTTATTTCTTTAACAAAAAAAAACTACCCATTTTTACTCTCACACTCATAGAACAAGTTAAAAGGTCAAAGTCGTCCTTACCTCAGGCTCTAAATCGTCCCTCATCGTTATGGTCATGGCTGGTAACTATATTTACTGTACCGTAAACCACCTATCACATCTCTGATCCTGAAACAAATAAAAACTTACTGAGATAATTAAAGATTTAAACACAAAAGCAAGGCATATAAAAAACAACCTCAAAGGTACTAATTTTTTAACTGAAATGATTTTTTTGAATTGTGCAGGTACCAATCTGTTTGTAACGAACTTCTAACTCGAGATATATTAAAGCTATAAACTTCTATTTTTAACCCCCGACACAAACAGAACAATGTTATAAGTTTAATGTGTCTGTCTGTGGCATCATAGCTCCCAAACGGGTGAATCGATTTTAATATATTTTTTGTTTGAAAGGTAACTTAATCCAGAATGTTCTTTGCTATGATTCAAGAAAATCTGTTTAGCTGTTTGTGTATATATGTATATAAATTGTGACAGTGATATTAGGCCGACGAGTTGGTCAACCTCAGCCGTTGCATGCGGCATTTGTCATTTTCGAAGCCTTATAGGCTCACCAGGCCTCACCTCGTTAGCCGGTTCTCTATTCGGTTATCTGAGCCTTATACATCAGTTCCCTAAAAGCCTCACCTTGTTCAGCGCCGTCAACGTCTCAAATCTGCCTACCGGACCTTATGACAGCAATCCTTATCGTCGGAAAATGATACAAGAGTTTAAAAGGTGAATAGGTACATATTACTTATAATTTACAGGATAAATTATTATATTTTAAAAATAAACAACTTTTAATTATACCAATAAAGAACTTTTTTCATAAATAATGCAAAGAAATGTGTGGTTATGCCGTACCTGATCTAGTAATAAATAACATGACATATTACAATGATTTCAAAAGGCAGAGTCTCATCTGTCTAATATTTTTACATAAAAATAATTGACCCTTTAGAGCAGGGATTCCCAAAGTGGTCGATATCGGCCCCTTGGGTTCAAAATCGGTTTCCCAGGGGTCGACATAAACGAAAACTGATTTTGGGGGTCGACACGGTCTAGAAATAGACCCCTATTAATTATTATTATTAATTAATTCTTATTTGAAACTTTCAAGATACTGTATAAGTTGTGTTATGTGTACCGACTTCTTATAAGAATGACTAATATTTTAGTAGGAAGTATCATTGGTGTACTTTTAAAAAATTCAGTCATTCAATAAGCATGGAGAAGTTCGTGCAAGATAATGTGTTCGACCGTACAAGTCTTTCGGGCAAGTTTTGACCTTTGTATTTGACGCATATATGCGATTTAACACGAACGGAATCATGATCAAGTTCAAGTGTATATGAAAAAAACTAGATGGGATTTTTAAGGTAATTTGGCTATGGGTTGTCTGAAGTATCATTTCATTTTGGAAAAGGGGTCTCTTGCCCAAAATAATTTGGGAATCCCTGCTTTAGAGAGATGCAGAAAGTTAAAATATTTAAATATTTCGTGATTTTGCTACACTCTGTATTTATTATTGTTATCTGTACCTCTTTATTGTTATCGTTATTGGTGCATTAAAAGTGTTTCCTAGGGTAGAATATAAATTATGAAACATGCATGGACAGCATGAAACTGTGATAAAATGAGCATTGAATTTCAATATTTATGTACCACTGAACTTTTACTAACAATCAAAAATGTATCAACTTTTCGTTTTAATTGCACACTTCGCTTACCATACGACTTGACTTCAAAATGTCAAATTAGGCACCGCGTGCGCCATTCAATGTGACATAATACCACCTTGCATCGTAAAAACATGCAAAATTGAAATAATGTGTATGAGAGGAAAGATGGAGTTACGTTTCAGAGGTAAAAGATTTATTTCAGAAATAAGAAAAGAGGTTTATTTCAGTGATAAGAAAGCAGCCGAGAAGTTATTTCATCATTGCCTGATCTGTGTATTCTAAAAATTCTTCATTAACAGACATGGGCAACCTTTGGGAAGTCAAGGGCCAAACTTTTATATGTTCATGAAGTCGTGGGCCATAGGTAGGTGTAGCATACGAAAACAAACAACGCAGTAAACCTGGTTTGGGACCAGGATTTATTGGGTTTCATCATTGAAATGGTAACTCACATATTTAATTGCTCACATGCACAAATCACTTTTTCTTGCAAATGCTCTCAGCTGTGGTTACTTTTCAAGTTTCTTCGTTTTCTGTAAGCCAGTTAGCTCGATGATGTTTTAAAATCTCAAAATAGGCAGCATTATTAATGGGCTATTCGTTTTCTAAACACCAGACATTCTTCCGGGAATCTTTCGAGCTTTCAAAATAATTGAACTAAAAAGACTGACAGATTATCACAACGCGCAATCAAAATCAAAATACGCGCAAAGCGAAACTTGATTGCGGTACGTGGCTAGGTACATACGGATCACGCTTTAAGATGACTACTTAATAAACCTAAAAATTGCATTGCACAGAAGTAACAAATTGCGCGTTTCCGGTAGAAAGCTGCTCAATTTTGAATTTATCTACTGGCTGGATCAACAGCCCAGGTTGGCCGGATGCAACCCGCGGGCCTTACGTTCCCCACAATTACTCTATACAATAGATATTGCTTATAGCATTGGTTTGACAAATATTTTAAGGTTTTAATGAAATTAATTATTCAAAATTATCCATTTATTGCTTTGAAACTGTTCCATAATCACTCTGGCAGCTAATTTAACCATTCGAAAAGAAATGGAGTAATGGAGAAATAAAGTAGAGTGTTGTATATTTGACTCGAAGATCTGTGTAACATACGGTTTTTATAAATGTTATTAAAAGATCGTAAGATCGTCAGCATGTTGTATGTCCCAATTGTAATTATAATTTGGAGTTAAAAAAGATTAATGGACTTGGGATAATCTGAGTACTATAAGTATATCATTCAAATGAGTCATTTAAACAGTACAAATGTTATTACAAGTTTAAATTATATAGTCATCTAATATAATGTCTTATTTCTTAAAATGTCTAATATAATGTGTTATGTAGAACAAGACGCCGCAAAACTTTCTGAAAATTTTTTGTTGGGAATTCTACTAAAGCATCTATATTCATTTGTCTTATGTTTAATATTTATTCATTGACGAATATTGTACAAATTAGTTTTTGACAACAAATAAGTTTCAAAATAATATTTTAATTCTTTTTAAAGAGCATTAAAATATCGCATGTTTCTGTGCTCAATTAACAATACCTACTAAATATTAAAAACGGAGAGGTAATTACCCTAGTAACTGATAAAATAATTTGGTAGGTACATGTTAAAAACTTATTACTTCACTATCAAAGATCATATCTTAAAGGCAATAACTAGTTCATATAAAAAAGTAATCTTCTGTAATGTATGTAAGTACCTTACAATGTTCATTGCTACGATTATGTTGTAGTCACAATAATATTATAAATAAATACGCTAAGCTCATGTCAGAACGCACCACACCTGACTAAGTCGATCGCCGTATGTAAACGTACGTGACAAAAACAGTCGGTCTGCAGTGGCCGTAATTTTTCAAGTTAATAGTGAGATTTAGAAGCAAGTAGTTTGTCAAAAACACAAAGAGTTGAGTAAATACGGATTTTCAAAAATCAGCCGGCCAGACAAAATGGCGTCTAGGATAAGAATGAAGGGAGTATTTTTAATAAAAACAAGATATTTAAAGTATATGAGCCACTCAAAACGTTGTAAAACGAAAGAAAACAAAACATAGTATCACACAACAAAAAAATACCTTAGAAAATTTCCCGAAAACACAATCACAGCCGTTCACAAATAACAAATATTCCAAGTTCCCCAATTTTGACTTTTTGACATATACGAGAAAATGAAACTGCATTATTCATAAACAACAGAGTTCACACCCTTCCTTCGAAAGGGTGCGCCACAGATAACTACTGTCAAATTTATATTTTGAATATAAAGGAGTGTTTACATGGTATTCATCAAAATTTTCTCGACCGGTCGTTATTTTATTTTTAATGATTTTGCATTGTTTCAATATATTTGATAGATGAATGTAAATAAATGAAGCCCAGAGTCGTCATTGATGTTTAAAGTCCATAACAGTTTTGTTTTTTTTTTCATTTATTTTGAGACAATCCTCCAGAACCTCGCTAAATAAGAATTATATACATACTTTAATTATAATATTATTAGATACATAATTTAATTATAACTTAGTCCTCAAATATTTATAATTTGGAGGCCGAGTTAATACCTTATAACGACTTACTATTTCGATTTTTATTCGTATTTTGAATAACATTAACTTAAGATGTAACTGTAGTGCATGATAAATGAGTTTGGTCTATTGTGAATATTTGTGAAGCATTTATTAACTGTAGCAGCTCAGTCCAACAAAAAAAAAAACTACCTGAAAATATAAATAAGCAGGGTTGGGAACTTTCAGAGCAAACCGCAGTTTTAACGAAGTGCTACTTTCTACGATTCCCTTGCTACTCCTTCAATTTATTTGACCAAAAAAATATTCAAAAAATTAAGTTTTTTAAGTCGTTTATATTTTGAGCTGTGAAATGCCTTTCAACCTTTTAAATATAAACAAAATCCTTCAACACACAACTGGCGAGATGTACAAGCATTCGTAGTCAAACCTACGAATTTTGTAAGTAGAAACACTAATCGCATAAATTGGATATTCAGTATTCACAAATTTCAATATTTACCTTATCTAATCTCAGTAAGTATAAAAACCTCAAATAAATTATTATATTCATTTTAAAAGATCGTTTTTTCGAAATCTAAATTTACTAGGACCCATTTATTATAATGTATTAGAAAATGAGTCAACTACTTTCAAGATTTATGATGTTATCTGTCTGTGCGACAAGTAACTCAGCTAGCTGAATTTTAGCAAATTTTAAACCAACCATCATACAGTAAAATGCACGAATTTATTAAAGTATGCAGCATTACATAAACCATTTTTAAAATACTTCGTCTGAATATTAAGTACTGTATTCTAGCGTTTCACCTCTGACCCTATGACTGACAGACATAGGGAAAGAGGTGAAACGCTAGACCTCTTTCACTATATTTTCACGCACGCCATGTCATCGTGGTAGGCTCAAATTAATCATGCAAAATAAATTATTTTGAATACATACCTAATTTAATAGCACACAAATTTATTTAGCGCACCAAGGCTCCAAATTTTAAAAAAATGCTCAAAATATTTTTTATGATATATAAATTTTCATAAAAATCATAATTATTATATTTTTTTGAGACCAGAAACAATAACAAAGTAGGTCTTTCCCCGGGTTGGCAGTAAGGTCCTGCGGGCGGCTTTGACAGCACTTTGGCGCGCGACAACTCGCGTCTGTGATAATTCAGATGGGAAGATCTATTATTCTATGCAGCCACCTTTGACGCGTGCCTGTGACCCTAGAGATGGGTCAGAAAAAGTTAAGGGGAAACTTATCCGTGAAAAAATACATATATGCGCCAACTTTCATGGTGATCAGGTCAAACAGTCTCAAAATCTAATAACGTCTATATAACCAACATCCAATTTTATATATACAAGTGAACTTTTTCTCATGCACACCTTTTTTTATGAGGTAATTTTATACTTCAAACTGAACTTTTGCTTTGCAAGTTTTTCACTATGTCGAAAATAGTGTGTAAAAACAGTAGAAACAAAACTCTATTAGCGGGGCGCTCGGGGCGGCGCCTGATTTTGAACTTCGGGTTTGGTTTTCTTGCAGCAACCCACTGCGAACGAACCAAATGGGTATTTTCTGGGATATTATTTATTTTATATGGAAAAAAAGTCAAAACTAAGAAAACTTGTTCAGTTTGGTGTGTAGAAAACCGCATGAGAAAAATTCCGTCTGTATATGTATAGATGCATTTTTTACTGAATCTATCAAGTCTATAGCAGACATCTAAGTTCTATCAAAATAATACCCTCACTTAAAATAAAAACTCATCCCGTTTTAATCCTTCATTCTCCATCGAGTTTAGGGCTGAAACAACATGCCGTTATTTGAATCTGTCCTGCTACTGCCAGCTCACATTCCAAATTCTGCCAATACGAACTCTTTGAATTTAGTGCTAAGAAAAACCACCACGCGCTTTGACCCGAGTTAGCTGCTAGGACCTGCAGGCGGCTTTGACAACGCCTTCACTCCTTATCTCTCTACACCCTTCAGGCCACTTACGTGCCTGCGATTCTATTCTATACAGTTACCTTTGACGGAGTGGGAAAATGCGTGTCTGCGGCCCTAGAAACGGGTGAGAAATGGCATAGGAACCTTAACCATGAAAAAATACATATATGTGCCCACTTTCATGGTGATCGGTCAAACCAACATCCATTTTTATATAATATATATAGGTAGATAGATAAAGTAAAATAAACACCAACAAATAAGACTACATGGTTTTCACAATTATATTTGAAAAAATCAAGTCACTCTTAATAATATGTAAAACATCACAAAATTAATACATCAACAAAGAAAATGAATAAAATAGGACCATGGCCGGATTCAAATATATTATGAAAAGACCATAAAATCCCTTGAGGGTAGGTCATTTTTGGTTGAGTTTTAAAACAAGTAGAAACGAAAAGGTCTAGTGTTAGATATATCTATAATACAGTGTAAGCTAGATTCCCAGTTTTACGAATTGTTTTTTGTTCCTGTTTCGCCGTTCTTTTTAATACAGTTTGTCAATGACATTATTTATCATTCGTAAAATATACATACATTTTACTTACTATAGTAAATAACATCAAAATGTCTAATTAAGCATATCAGTAATAGCATTAGCTCCACATGAAACTAAACCTTGATATAGCATTACCTGAAAATCTATGGAGTTTATCACTTGAACTAAAAGCTAAACAGCCTTTCGCATGATTGATTTAGCATCTAACAACTTTGCAATGTACTAAAACGACTAAGCGATAAAGCTGAAACTCTTAGAAAATCAATACGAAGTTTTATTTATTATTAAATACAGAAAAAAATATTACATTACACATATCTTTTTTAAATAAAAATAAACAATAAATACTATTGAGTCAGGTCAAAAAACATTATGCTGATAGTGAAAAGAAATCAGAATCGGTGGCTCTTTTCTGAATTGAATTAATTTACAGCCCAAATATCAAAATGCCAAAACATAATTATAAATAAATGCGTCGGTTTTCGCAGAGAATTCAGGCAACCAATTATTTCATAAGGGTTATACATAATATCTCCCAAAAACAGCTTATGTGCTATTAAAACTCAAACTTGATATGAATATTAACATGTCACACAATGGTTGGTTGAATATTGAGGCCTGTAGGGATCAGTGACAGATTGTCTGTAAATGGGAACGGTAGCAGGCCGCAACACTTTTAATCACTTTGTAAGTGCTATAAACATGTAGTTTTCTATAAAAAAATATTTTAAAACACTGAAAGCCTTATACCTAAGCACTCTAAATTTGGTTATTTTGCATTACTGTCAAATCTGGCAATTTTACCTAAAGAGGTTAACTTTGCCTAAAATCTACTCTACGTATTTTCTTTGATAGCGACTCTACATTTTCTATGTCACGTCAATAATCATATTAATATCACGGACTGATTCTCGATTGGCAACACTGTTTACGCCATTTGCCACCAGCCAGCATTTGTCCGTGACATTTTAGTTTGTTGCATTTTATGAAGGTGAACAAAAAACATTTACCAGTTTGAGTAAGAAATAAGTGGACTATATTTCCTTCCAGGTGAAGTAGCATCGTCCTTAAATAATAATAATAATTATTATTATTATTTATTTATTGGTTTACGAAGTACACAGACATATTTTTAAAATTTTTAAAACCTAACTAAGCAGCGCCCGTACTAAAGTAGGCTTATATATAATATAAATTGAGTATTTAAATCGCTGAAGGCATTATCAAAAGCGCAGTTTTTAAGGTAGACAATTTCGTTGACCACCTCCAGATTTGGCATACAGTAACTTTGCCTGCATTCAGGGCTGCCCTAAAAACACATCCTATCGTCAAAATAAATAAAGGTAAATGTGAACCCTATTGAACATTTTTATATGCTTTTTTTAGAGTTCATGGTCTACAAATTGAATAGGCAACAATGCCAAACAGAGATAGGAGAATACTAGGATCACGACCAAATAAAAATTATTCAGAAAAAGTACTTAATGTAGCTGTTGTTGTTGATAAGTAATTTCTAATTATGGAGCGGAAACACATTTTCACATCCCAAGATGTAAAGCAAATATGCACACACAAACCAACATGGAGTCACACATCTTCCGAGTGAAT
The DNA here is from genome assembly GCA_020383195.1 of Neomicropteryx cornuta. NCBI lineage: Eukaryota > Metazoa > Arthropoda > Insecta > Lepidoptera > Micropterigidae > Neomicropteryx > Neomicropteryx cornuta. Next base: position 9,887,179 of record JAHKQU010000001.1, on the reverse strand, counting down.
CGGAATAAATTAATTTAGTTAACGTGCTTATTGCGGCTGGTGATTTCGGTACTCCGCTAACCCAGCTAACCTAACCTAACCCAGCTCCGGTACTCCCTTAGAATTATGGTCTACGAATATATAAAAAAAATAATAAAAGAAAATTTATTTGATGGAACATTTTCAAAATTTGGACGAAACAAGTTTGGGTGATAACCCAGGATCAGCGAAATGCATTTTCAAAAGAGGTCCCGAGTACCCTGAACGAGTCATGGAAAGTGCGAATGGTATAAATATCATAGTATAAAAATTAGCAATATTAAATAAAGTAATTTATACAAATGTTTCCAGATTTATGTATATGGTTTTAGTAAATAAAAATGTGTACGTATGTTTAATTCATCCTCTTCACAATTACAGTTATCGTAAATTTGTAGGTATTATAACTAAGTAATATTAAGTACGATAATTATTTGTTCAAATATAAGTTTAGTAAGTCATTAGTAAAAAGTTTATAAACATGTTTGCAGATTTATATTATCTACTATATATTTTAGTAAATAATATTTTGTACATAATTTACTATATTATGATGACCTACAATTTTTTTTATTTGTTTTTTTAATAGAGTGTGTACCTAAGTATTATAGATATTCACTTAGTATATGCTAAATATTTAAGAAATAAGCTCGACATTTGTAATAGTGTTTAAAAATAGTAAATAAGCATTATAGATATCATATATATCTAGTAGTAACCATGTTTATAATCTAAATAAATCTTTGTATATAAAGTGAAATAAATAGTAGGTATTGATATTTTTGGCAGCCCTGCCACAGTCTGTTACTGATGTATGAAAAAATCATTTTATGCTCTGGCAAATTTGCCCGAGGGAATGAAACCTTCGAGTATAGCCAGAGCTTAGAATAAGTCAATATTGTTTTTTTTTTATGTTATGGCAACTTTTTTTATAAATACCTTTTTTTTTTGGTCATACCATTTTTAAGGCCTCGTTTCTACCATCTCCCCTGACTCTAGAACATGCACATTTGGCCTAGTTGAGTAGGGCCTAAAAATAATTGTATATGACCTACGTCATAGCAATTATTTAACAACAAAAAAATACTTCCATAGACAATTTACCAGATGTAATGTAGAAAGCAATCTTTACATATTTTTTTAACCATTTTTGTTGCTAAAACAAGTATTTTTTTAGATATCTTATTACATCCTAAAGAATATTCAATTTTACACCGCCTGATATAGTTTGAAGTTTTATAAAAGTATATTTAAACATTTTATATTGCACTTAATAATCAAAACACTAGCCGATAGGTATAGAGTTGCCAGATATGACGGTACCTTTAAAATTAAATAATAAACGGCTTGGTAATGATGCGTAGAAGTTGCCATCAAAACCCTTATGGCACAGTATAAAGAGGGATTCAGTATATATACTCTCAGTGCGCAAGGGTATGGTGTGGCAGCTACAGGTTGAGATGTGCAAGGTGCCACGCGGGTAGTGGATCGCGCGGTAGCTCGTTCAATGTTTGATAAAAGTTTGTACAATCGGAGTTCGCCTATCCCCTAATTTGATCCGGTGAAATCTACCTCCTCCTTCCAAGGTACCGAAAGGGATTTATTATGTCAGTACAGTATCTTTGTAGCATATATTTTATGTGTTCCGTTATTCAAAGATATTTGAAGGTAGTAAAGTGATTTCTCCAGCGCATAGAATAGTATTTAACATCCATTCTTTTTGATGGCTTAATAAATATTTGCCTTAAATATGTGCTTTCTGAGGAAATTGTATTAAGATTTGGAACATTTTCGGGGGACAGTAGAATATCAGGACATAATGTCTTTGAAAGAGAATGCCGCCCAGTCCTCGCATACATGCGTCGGTATGAACTTCAATTGGGTAATCTCCAGAATGCACAGCTAATATAGGTTGAGAACATAGTTTATCTTGCAATGTTTTTAATATATTTGCGGAAATAACTACATAATCCGAGATATTGTCTAACCTTGTGAACATTAATTCATTCTAAGAAGATACATTTCTGCAAGTTCAATATTAGGTTTGCGTTTCTAAAAAGATTCAGAGAACACTTACTGAAGCAGTTTAAGCGGAAAAGTATTGCTGGTCATGTGACCAAATTGAGAGTCAGATCATCTGCTTCATTAGGAATAAAGATTAATATAGCGAGGCCTTTTCGGGCTCTGGCAATCAAGAGAATTTATTAGTAAGCCTGGTAAGGAATGTATGAATGTTCATGTGGATTTCCTATACTCACACTTGCATATAAATAATTGTTCAAATAGAGCTGCCATAGGAATTTGTAGACAAGAAAGTAATCAAAATATGTTGGATGATTTATGACCATTCCAACTTAGGCATCTCTTTTATAGTCTTCATTCTCAATTTTTACATATCTAGTTACGTCCAGTGACTCCGAATGCATACACCGGAAAAGCCGAATTCATCTTTTAAGACTGATAGACGAATGCAGAGAATCTTCTAAATGGATTAAACGAGGTTATTGCATAACTTTATGGTATCTAAAATTCTTTTTTAAATATATTTTCTATCTGGTTTTACTCTTTTCGACAGTTAAATTATCAAGTCTTTTCAAGCACCATTTCAAATTTTAGTACCTTCGTCGCTTTGCGTCATAACGGTCGTAATCTCGACTGCTCGATTCGTGCGGCCACCTCCGGTCGTAGTTACGCTCACGGTGATTCGATCTGTCTCGGTATCTATTATCGCTGCCATGCTGCTGTCGATCCCCTTGTCGGTTTCTGAAACGATCCTCGTAGCGCATCCTCCTGTCGTTTCCTCTGCCGGAGAAGAATGGAACGATCGGCGGATCTTTCAAAACTATGCTGTGCACGGCCATGAATTCCTCGTCCTCCTCCGTGTACCGATTCTGGAAGAGCGTCTCGCAGCGCTCGAGGAAAGCCTTCTGGGCTGTGGACAGCTCTTTCAACTTCGTCGAAGATGTAGCAGCGTTTTTTTGCTCAGTCATCTTATGGTCTACAAAGTATCACAATTTTTGAGACTATATATTTTTTATATATAAATAAGTTTTATTATTTAATAGACACGAATTCACTATGTACACTGTCAGTATTTACGACACAGCTCGACCCGTCTGATTGAATATCACTGTATGCTATCTAGGCAGTTTCGGTGTTATCATGAAGGAATCCAAAACTGAAAATAAAATGTTTATATTTAATATAAAGGAGTTTTTTAAATACGTAGCAATTTCTGTCAAAAATGCATACCAAATCGTTAATTTAGTAAACGATAAGATCTTTTAGTAAGCGGAGAACATTGAAAGTGGTTTCGGAGCTGTTATAGCAATTACGGTCCTAAAAAATAATAAACTATAATTCTATACAGCAAATATTAACCCCCTAATAATTCGAGCGGTGAAGTTACCTCATGTTAAGTTTACAGGTATGCATGCTCATTTTACACATTGATAATAAAATCCCAAGTGTAGCATTGACTTTAAATTCACATTCTTCGAGAAGCTTAATATATCTTTTGTAACTGTTCATTTAGGAAAAACATATTCTTGAAATGTAAACATATTGTAAAATAGGTTATAATGGCATCTGCTACAAGAAAAATGATAAGTTTTAAAAATCACTTTGACATTATTTTTAATGAAAAATATTTTTTATTCTTATATCATAAAATAATTATTTTTATTTTTCATTCAGTAAAAATGTACTTATTATTAAAAATTGCATATCTAACCGGCAAGACGAAAAATAAATAAAATATAAATAGCTGTTACATGATACTGGACCAGAAAACCTCCAAGAAATTATAAAAAAAAGGATCAGAAACAAAATTTGACAAACATTGACAATTTTTTTTTTGTTGCTATTGACCCCTTCTACCACCTTCTTAGGTTTTATCTACTATTTACTAGGCACCTATTATTATTGTTTATTCACTATTTATTTACAAATATTCTAAGTCTATTGACATATCTTACAATAATTACAGAAAAAATATTAAATGTTGAACTTAATTAGCAATTCTCAGTACCTTTTTTTTTCTACAAAACTAAAACAAACAAACTAAAACGTAATATCTAAACAATACAATAACATATGAACACGAACTGACATCTTATAGAGTACTTATTTATTTGATTGGAGAATTATATTAGTAATTTATAAATTAAATTGGGCCACGTACATGCTTCGCTGAGAGTGTTTTCCAAAATGAGCGCGTAGAAGCCGTTATCAGTGGGCGGAGATTTGTCGTTTAGTTTCTGCGACTGAGGCTCAAATATCCATCCCATGTGGGCTCCGCACTGAGTACAGATACAATAGCGCCACGCAAAGCCGGGGAACCACGTCTGCGAACCGTGCCACTGAAAACAAACTTCACTATTAACGGACCACGATAATACGGGCAGATTCGTGATGAAAGGACGAATGTATAGATAAAAATTGATCAATACTAGAGAATGTCATGAATATCAAATCCCACGTGAAAGATGTCAATGTAGCTTTGTTTTCTTATGCATTGCACTAGAAAAAAAAACGAATGAATACGTTGAACAACTGCATTCAGCTAAGACGCGTAAATGGTATTTTACAAATGGTCAAAACTAAACAAATTACATTTTTATAAAAAAAAATTAATCACACAGCAGCCGGGAATCATAATCTACTTCTTTTGTTGGATCCTGGACGTCATTTGAGTACAGCAATCTGGTCAAAATGATCAAAACAAAAACATTGTAATTATCTTGGCATGTTTTTGCTAAGACAATTACAATGTTTTGTTTTTGTTGTAATAAATGAAGTAGATAAATAAAATAAATAGAAATAAAAAAATAACTACATTAAGCATGTTGGTATTAATACTATCTATGTAAAATTGTATTATGTATATAGACGGATGCAATTGATGGTTGACAAAAGTTGACAGCCAGCTGGAGTTGAATAGACCGTTTACATTCGCAATGACCACGCTACGGGAGTACTAGTGTAACACATACGAAACGTGGAATCGTCGATGCACACCAAACATAAATGCCTTAATCACTACACCACCATGATCTTATAAGAAGGTAGACTGATGCAACATCTCACAACCACAATAATTTTGCTAAATAAATGTGGTACATCACGGATATATGACGATCCCTGAATATATTTTCAAATGAAAAAAATAATTATCCGATAATTCCGATAGTAACATCGTTAATATTTACGAGAGTAGATCTTTTACCCAAACAAAAAAAAATAATTTAAAAGTTATGATATCGGAATTGCAAATTTTCCCGTCTTTATTATTTTATAGATAGTAAATAAGTACTATGCGAAAGGCGCATCACATCGCAAACTATTCAAAATCCATCTTGTTCTTATGGTAAGCATATTTTTTATTTTTTTTTTCAGAATAATTTCTAAACGAAAATAAAAAGTAACCTCAAACATGTTTACATAGGCCATCAAAAATTAATATCTAATTACGCTAAGACTTCACAAACACACACACTCAAACTTCACATTCAGTCATAACTTACACAAATAAAAATTCAAAATCAATTAACTTACATGCCAAAAATACCTGGCGTAAACGCGTTGAGAAAATATTTAGAATTAATAAAACTCTTATGACCAACCACGGCGACCACCACTTGACTGACATCTTTTTTTTTTTTAATGGCATTGAAAGTGAATGAAATGAAAGGTTAAATGAAATAGTCATGGGTGATTACGAAATGCGAATGAAAATAGAAAGATAGGCTGTAAGCACTAATCGATAGCAAACGAATATCATTGTTAAATTTTATCGTTCTCGTACGGCTTAGTTGATTTACTTCAAATATCTAAATAATAACATCATTAATTTATTTAATTTTACAAGAAATCTACAGATTTAAAGAGTGGTTTACATTTTACATACGGAGAAAAAAAGTTATTACTAGATAAATCTAAACACATATTCTTAAATAATACAACTATTAAGCATCCTCAAAATAAAACATTTAAAAACGGAGCTTTGATAATGATATTTGATAATGAAACAAAAACTTAAATATAGATATTATTCAAAACTTTCACGTATTTATTACATCGTAACCTTTTTTAAAAAAAAATACTTAACTTAAGGCAATCGTGACAATCATACGCCGTTATTTATATATAATATCATGAAAACCATAACCAACTCTCAATTAAATCAGCTCAAATCAGCTGGTACATGCAATACTTTGTAACTTGAATTTTGAGGTTTTATTTTTATTTCGTTATAATATTTTGTTGATGTTTACACTCAAATCAATTTGGTTACACATTTGACAATATATTCGATTGTATAATTTTTTGGTCCATCGCTACAAAGTTAATTTGACAGTGATTTTGAAGTATCATTCATCATCATAGTTTGTAAAGTACAGATTAACGATGGTATTAAACGAAAATCGCAAATAATAATCGGTTCACAATGTACAATATGAAACTAAAAATTATATTGAATATAAATTATTAACTACCTATATTTTCATTGTTACAATTATTCGAAAAGTATATGTATAGCTTCATAATTGTATCTACCCTGACGATCTTTTAAAACATAGATACGGCATGTCATACAAATCGTGTTTGTCAAAACCCGACACCGACGATTCCTTCTACCGTTCCGCGCGCCGCAAAACCCCGCTCCGCCAGCATGTCTCGCTTGCTCGCCATGATACGCAAAGCAAGCAAGCGAGACATGATACGCAAAGTGGCATACTTGGCGTGGCGCATTTTTCATCATCAGTTGCCGTATCTATAATAATCTATATGTTTTAAAAGATCGTTGATCTACCCACATGCTGTGGCAAAACATTAACAAATACGTTTTCGATTTCATATTAGATGCTATGACAATTTATCTTTCTACAACATCTACCCTCCCTATTTGGCCGCGGTGAGCAATTACTTAAATTACTTAAACAAAAATGTAGAACAAACACAAAATAAAAACTTTTAATGGTATTCAAACATTAGGGTCAGAACTACAGGAATGCTGATGGATTAGTTGGTAATATTTTGAAATGCATTTTAGCTGTTTCAACTATTTTAGTCTGCGTTAGAGCCTTGTATTATTGCTTTATATTCGTTGAATTATCGACCACACTGTTACCAGATGCGGAAACAATGAAAATAGTTGCATGTAACAAAGCAATAACCGAAAAATTACTGGTACAGTCACTTAAGAAATAGGATGATAGGATCCTTTTCTTATTAGTAACATCTCACGTACGTAATAAGTTTTGTTTTTTTTTTGGCAGCTCTTAGAACAGGTTTTTTTTAACCTAGTTAGAGTAGTCATGTTACTTCAGAGCAACAATAAATGACTGGTGTTTAAGTTGTCTATATTGTATTATATATCATTATTATATCATTTATTGTTGTGACATTTATATAATTTATTTATTTATAATGAATAAATAAATAAATAGTTCAGAATTACTATAGGGATTTGTACATAGTGCAAGTGAAAATAATACTATTTATGTTACAGGGCAGAATGGAGTATAGCTGGTTTACATACCTTCTAAATGGGTTAACTATTCTTCTTAATGGTGAATCGTTATTGGTTATAAATTGTACACTGAACTTTAAAAAGATTATATAATATGAGACAAAACAGAAATTATGTTGTCTTTAATTATTAGATACTTTAATCTGTAACAGAACTATCAACATATAGTATGACATGTTAATAGAGTGTTTTAAAAAAAGTTTTAAAAAATCCACAGCCATGTTTTGGCTAGTTATCTTTTAAAACTGCTTTTTAACCGGGCGGCGAGTATCCATAAAAATAATGTGTAAGGCCGGCCCTGAAGGGCTTATCTATGTGCAATAAATAAATTTATAATAAATTTAGAGATACATGCCGAAGCTGTCACCTTAAAATCGGAGGGGATAATCCCTCATAATGTGGTCCATTATTCGTTCGGGGCAACCACAATCACCGATTGGGTCATTTTTGAAAGGTTAGGTTCCATGCACACAGCCTAGGTAAGCAGACTATTAATCTTTACTGATGAATACTCAATTGCCGACTAAGCTAATATTTATGTCGGAAAATTATTTACTGTTAGATCTCCTAGTCGGAACCTACAAGCGGCCTTAGACAAATAATTATGATTGTTAAATATCGGCACAACACAAAAAAAGCATTGCAGAGAACAAATATGATGCATGAATATTTAGATGTTATTAGAAGTAAAAGAAAATCACTTACATTTCCAACACCAGCACATTTTGCCTTTTTTGTGGTGACAATTTCAAATTTCGTACCAAACGGATTGAACAGCCGCTGGATGAATAGCTCGTCCTTTCCAAAAAGCGTTTGGTTGGTAAAAAGGGCTGTCGCTGCTACGCTCAATTTATTAAAGAGATAATACGGATCTGCTAAGTCTGCACCGCAATTTTTACATAAAACAAAATCTGTAAGAATAAAACAGAACCTAAAGATCACAGAAATGGAAAAGATCCATCCAGCTAAAAATAAAATGTGAAACATATGTTTTACCAACATTTCAAGACTACTATACCTAACACATTAAAAATGGGTGATCTTTAAGCGGCGATGACGAAAATATTATCAAAATGATCCCTACCTTTTATTTCACTTTCATTTGGAGCCACTTCACATTTAATTGTTACCAAAAAAATAAGTAACAGTATGTACTCCCATGAAATCATTTTAACGATTCAGGGATCGTTTATAAAAAACACATAATCCGAGTCAAGAGGTCAGACTAAGAAAATTGAAAGAAAGGAGCAAATGGAATATTTATTTTCTTAAAAATATTTTTTATCTAACGACAGTCGTGAAAGATTCCCATTGGTGGCAAAAATGTTTGACAGTGACAGTTCCTATGTATTTTTTTTATTAGTGTTTTTATTTCTGCCGGCAAATATTTGTTGACCTATGTAAAGTTATCTAAAATATTTATTTTTATTAAAACATTTAATTGTTGATAAATCAATAACATATAAATTTAAAAAACGTTATCAAAAAGCTGTCATATTCAGTGCTCCCATTTTTAGGGATTTTACCCCACCTTAATTAAAAATTGGGTCATTAATTTTTGGTATTTCATATAAGATTGATTTTGCCTGTAATACATTTTTTTTTAATTTTTATCTAAATTTACACAAATCGTCTATTTTACATGTCTTACTTTTTATTGTGCAAATATTTTGTGTTCAACCCTGTGAATCCATGTGTGTCCGTCAACGTCAACACTAACTGGTGATCTAGAGAACTTTTAAATTAAAATGCAAGCAAAAGCGCCTATTTTTTTTTTTTATTTTTTTTTGTTGATCGAAATCTAGAATTTTGGGGACAAAGTTTTTTTGACAGTTCACAATTTTTCAAAACTGTTACCTTTTCCTTGGTAATTTTGCGAAACGTTTCCGGTATTTTTTGTCCACAAAGTGGAAGCACCGTGAAAAACTACTGTCAAATTGTCAAGAAAAATATTAGGCGAAACAGACGATTCGCAATAAAAATAAATTTGTTTTTTTTTTAAGTTTTACCGTGGTTAAAGCGGTCTAAGCCTTGTTTAAGGGGATAAATCCGATAAATTAAATGAAAATTTATGTATTGACGCGGTCCGGTGAAGTATTCGGTGGTTGTAAATGTGACTAGGAAAATGACCTCATTTTTTCGAGAAGTGATATCAAATGCTTCGAACCGCACTCGCGACAAAGTAATCAAGGAGACGTTAATTAACAACCTATCGGATTGCGTGAAGGACATTCAGTTCAGTATTCAATCGGAGGATCGCATCTACAGAGTACTGGAAAGCGACGATTCGACCAATTCGCTTTGCGTAGCTTTGGAAGGTATATTTCTGCATGGAATCAAAGATAATTTGTTTCGGAAAGCCAAGATTGCCTTGCGCGGCGATGTCGACCAACGTCCACAACCTTCCTTCTGGCCTTTAATTATGATCTTATCTCACAGTCAGAGCATTGAGCAAATTTTATCCTTGTCGCAAATAAAGACCGAAATCGGACAATGTCGCGCCTGGCTGCGGTTGGCTCTGAATGACTGCCTACTCTCGTCTTACTTGGCAACGCTTATGCGCTGCGTCGGGAATATGAAACCCTTCTACGAACAATCTGCTTTCATCCGAGACACTGAAATTCTTGACATCACCCAACGACTAATTCAGGGCTTGGAGTCCTGCACACAGTTCAACCTTCCGACGAACTCGAGTCTCCTCAACTCATGGCCTGAACAGGTCCTGATTCTCGCAGGTGTTTGTTTACCCAACTTGAAGTCGTGCCCAATTACGACCGGAGTCGATATTGCCAGTACGCTCGGAGAGAATGACACGGTAACGAAGGCGCCACCTGACAACATTAACAGGACGCCTATCACCGGCCTCGGTCAAATGCTTGCATTGAACGAAGACGAGGCTATAAATTTCATTTTGTCTGAGCCGCTTTCTGAATCACCCAGCAATATAGTGAATCACCCTTTGCCAGAACCGTTGCCACTTCCAGCTATAAATGAGGATCTTCATGAAAAAATCACTAAAAATGATTCACCGGAGGCTACTCCAATACAAGAGGAGCATAAAGAACAAGAGGTTAAATCGTTTTGCGACTTGAACCTTGACACGGCCAGTTTAAATACTGATGAAAAAAGAATGACAGGAAACTCATTATCGGGAAAAGTTGGCTGGTCGACCGATAACTTAGATGATCTTTTAAATTCAATCTCTTCACAAAGCAGCGATCCCATATTCATCTCTGAAAGCAAAACCACCCAATCTCCAGCTAATTCGAGTAGTCTGTTAGACGGCTCGTATGATAATACGCCCAACATCCACGAAATGATGAAAGACCTTCATAATGAGCTAAGGGTAGCATCCGACGAGTGCACGGCGATCAGCGTTACGGCTCCTTCAACTTCCGATGATCCTCTACTCGAAGGCCTCGGCTTCGAAGTAGTCTCTCATTCCTCCAGTTCCATTTTCAATCCATCTGAAATCAAGCTTCTGACAAAACAATGTTTAGAGCTATCCAGAGAAAAAGGTTTAGACTCTCAAAATTACCAATGCAAAAGTTGTCACGCCGACATAATCAGCTCATCTGGTTTAAAGGCAAAAGTATGTGCTTTCACGGGGGAGTATTATTGCCCTAACTGTATGGACCCAAATGATTTCATCATTCCAGCTAGAGTGATACATAATTGGGATTTTCACCGTTACCCAGTGTCTACAAAGGCGGCTACATTCTTGTTAGAGTTCCAGAACTATCCTCTAATTGATTTTAAAAAGTCTAATCGTCTAATTTACTCCGGAGTAGATAGAATGTGTCAGCTGAGGACGCTGCGGATACAGTTGAACTTCCTGCGCGGTTATTTGTTCACTTGCCGCGAGCCAATAATCGAGGATCTGCAAAAGAGGGTGTGGCCGAGAGAATATCTATACGAGCATATACATGTTTATTCCATTTCCGATTTGGAACAGATTTTAAATGATTCATTGCTGCAGCAGCTAGAGAAGATAGTGCTGTTCGCTAGGGCGCACGTCAGAGACTGCCTTTTGTGCAGTCAGAAGGGGTTCATTTGTGAGGTGTGCCACGATCCTAATGTCATTTATCCTTTTAATACGAGTAGCACTTTCAGATGCGAGGAATGCTCCGCTGTCTTTCATTCAAACTGCTTGAAAGCTTCCATGCCGTGCCCTAAGTGTGAACGGTTGAAGAAACGCCTCAGCATGCCCTTGATTGATGCTATTCAAAATAAAAGTAAACGTTAATGGCATTTAATTTTTTAAGACTGTATTTGTGTACTACTTAGTATGTATATATTATAGGATCACCAGTACTTGTATTATCAAAGATATTATAGTAAATATTGTAATAAGAATCATGAGTTACGAATAAGTATGTGATGTAAATAATAAAAAGTTTATGAGAAGTAAAATAGATATATAAATACAACCATTTCACATAATACGTTTATCAATTCAGCATCTATAATTCGACGTCTGCGGGGTTACTCTTGGGCTATTCCAGATCGCAAACAAAACTCTCAACTGTCAAATCATGCAATTTTTGTACTGTGAAATTGCATAATTTGTTTGTTAAGCGTTTCGTTTACAATCTGGAATGGCCCAAGAGTAGTGCAGTAGTGCGTGTAAATATGAAAATATGAGCCAGTCAACTGAGTTTTTACATTGAAGAGACGGTAGCATGCAAGTAAAGTGACCCATCCTGAGAGTCAGTCATGAGTGAAGACTCTGGCGTCGAAGATGCACAGCTACTTAGAAGTAAGATGGGCCCAAGAATACTACCTTTAGGTACTCCAGATAACACAGTAACTAGTAACAGAAAACTAAGCTCCTTCAAGACAAAGTCACTAACTCAATCCAAGAAGCCACTCAAGGATCAATCGGTAGATTTCTATGCTTTATCATTAGAACAGAACGAGGAATGCGTGAGAAGCATTCATAAGGTTATAAAAAAATAGTTCTTCGTTTAAGGGGTGATTCTGAACACGAAATTAGACAACTTTTGGTCAACAACTTTGTAAATAAAGCAAAAGAACTGGTCTAAAATGGCTAAAGAAAGAGTCCTAAAAACATTTTAAAGTATGCACCTAATAAAATATCAGACCGTGCGGTGTCGTGACCCAGGAACTGACACCCCACGGGACACCGTACCTACAAATGTGTTGACAATATGAACGGTGGGTAGGTTACCGCTCTTAAATATTGTAATGTAGGTCAATTGGATAGGTCAGGTAATACAATACCAAATGTTAGAGTATTTATATTTTTATATGGATTTTTTTAGCTATATGAAAACACGTTGAACAAAAGTTGTCAGACTCATGCCCAGAATGATCCTTTAAAAGGATACTGCTGACTTAAGTTCATCCTGTATATATACATGGTGTCCCAAGACCACTCTCGAAGACTGAAGGGGGTGTTTCTCAATTACAAATAAGAAATATTAAAAAACTGCGAAAATAATCTATCACCAAATTTTTTAATTTTTTAAAGCGCTCATGTGAATTCCCATGTGCTCGTGTCAAAACATGATTGAAATCTCTTCGCTACACCACGGCCTTGTCTGATAGCGGTCATTGACTTGCATCACAGCTAGTGACGCATAACTACAAACTATTGTTATCATGTAAAGAATTGTCCTACATTTTTTATTTTTATGATGAATTTTGATATGACGGCAACAGATCATATTTAAAATAACAGGGCCAATTAGCTGGATTTTTTATCGGAAATAGTCAAGGGGCATGATGTATATCTCAAAGCACCAGGTTACTTAAAATAATACCGAAAGTACGGAACATATATCACCAAGTTGTTACCAATCGTCTTCTATATTTATATAATAGTAAAAACAGGCGTTGATGACATATCACTCGAGAAATTGCAACATGACATAACCCACAAATTTGGGCATATAAGGTTTTTGTCAATTTAGGTAGAAAAATGTGGCAGATTTATTAAATGCCATACTAAAAAAAATGCAAGATTCAATAAAATGCAATTAATTAGAATTTATTAAATGCAAGATTATCCCATACTCTTCTGCCTCCCCCCTTCCCTATACGGGAAAGGTGGAGGGGTACCATGGGGAAGTGTTTGGTATATAACAGACACTAACGCTCAGTTATTATGCACATTTACTGACTAGCGATTTTGTATATACACTCTGGGCTTGTTTATATTTATTTTGGTGTCTAGGAGGTAAGGGTAAGGAGAACAATAATTAAACCATTAATTTTATTCAAATCTAAACGAATATATTTCTCGTATAGTAAAGAACCATATAAACTACAATACATACAAGATTGCGTACTCATAAAACACTTCCGTCACATGAATTCGCAAAAAATGTGTGGATAAAGTTATCTCTTATCGATAATAAATCTTACTTCATATGAAACATATGAAAAACCGATTCATAAATCATATATTATTATTTAATGATAACGAAATTGAATCGTCTACATAAAAAAAGGTTCTTAGTTTTTTAACAATTATTATATTCTTTTTGACTCTTCCGATTGCGTTTCATTGGATGTTGCTGTTGGATATTCAGAAAAATAGCAAAACAGGTCGATGTCTTTATGAAAAAAAATCTTTATGCGTCCTTCAAATAGATTTTCTCACTGTTAGATTTCCTTTAACAACTTCACGTTAGTCGATTGTTGAGAATCAGTACTGATTAATTCCTACTTCCTAGTGGTACCGACAAAATCATTCATGACTCAGAAAGGTACTTAACCGTAGAAATAGTTAATGGCATAGAGCAGATATGACAATATCATGACATGAGCGTCAGTTTAAAACCCTTCGCCCGGTGTCATGCAGTGATTGTGTCTGTATATTATCACCAAAAAGTGTACGCAATACGTAGATTTGGCTTATGTTGCGTCTACCGAATTCAATGATCTGGTATCAACAGTCAGATAAAAACGAAGAAATATATAGGAAGGTTTTCTGTATTATGCTTTAAGATGAAACAATAATTGTTTACAATGTTTGTAGTAAAACATTTATGAGTTTAAGCAAATTACGTAATTGCTTGACAAAGAGGTTGAAAGTTTCGTGATGATAAAAATCCCACATTTATATGAATTTTATTACAAATGTTTTAAGGACAACTACAATTTGCATTTTGGACGGCCTCGAGTTGATGTCTGTGGATTTTGCAAAGAACTAAAAACAACATTAGCGAGCTCTGATGCGAAAATGCTAAGCGAGCATAGCATAGTTATTATATAATAATAGCGTAAAAAGTTCTATAAAAGCATAAAAGACTCTTTGCCATGAAGTCTATTTGCATTTGATTACATTCATTTATCCTTACTTGAAAAATCTTATTAATTTGCACTTACTATGGCAGCATCGATTTGAAATAGAAGATTTCCTAGTAAAAGTAGAAGTGTAATGCAACAAAACTATATTTTTTTAATGGAACCTCGAGTCAGAATATGAAAAACTTTAAGTTCTTTTTTTAGGTAGAAGATTCAATGTTTTATTAGTTTGATGAGTGAAAATATGCTGTAAAATTGTGGTACTGGGGAGGGGTGGGGTTTTAGTATAATGTTGGAATAGAGATACTATGCCAATAAATTTAAATTATAAAAAAATGTAAGAAGAAACCAAATGTCTGAAATATCAATAGATTTTATAAACTTTATGTTTTCCTTTATTTATTTTTTTTGACGCATTTCAGTACTGGATAGGAATAAATCGTTGACTAAAAATAAATTAATATTGTAAAATCATTTTCAGTTTTAAACGGCGCGTCAGTTTTACGTTTAATTTCAAAATTGAATGACAAATGTTTGACAGTCAATGTCAAAAATCATAACTTATTTAATCCGATTTTACTCATTTATATGTTAAGTTGACGTTGCATTTCATTCTCAACTTATATGGCATACATCTCTTGTCCACACTAAAATTAATATTTAAATATAAAAAAACAAATCTTTTAAAACACTTCATATAATATTTATATAAATATTTTAATCGGAAAAGCATCTAGCCACTGAACGAAGCACTAAAGTCAAGATTGTTCTAAAATAATAGAAAATAAATTAATATTAAATAAGAATTATGCCATTTGCACGTCCTAATCATGGTGCGAATACATGAGTATTTTTAAATAACACGAGCAGGTACAACTCATATTCAAATTTGATTTTGTCTATTAAACAGAATGTCACCATGTGTTCCGTGTACATTTTTGACAGTAAATATCCATGCATCCTATTTGTGTCAGAAATTGGCCAAGCTTTAGAAATAATCCAAAAGTATAAGCTTAACACGTTGGCAATAGACAGAAATTCCGTCCATATAATTAGCTAAATAGACACGAATAATTTATATGCAATGAGGGTGATTATTTTAGTAGGTCTGATAAATACAAATATTATGAACTATGACTTTTGTTACTTTGAGATCCATTATTTTACACCATAGATCATAGAAATGAACGCTTGCATGGCAACCAAGAGAATGAGACGGCAGCGATGGCTGCCTAACCTCTAACAGAGTTTTATTCGCTTCAGCCTTCTACTGTCTATTCCTGCCCGTAGAAGCAAACCCGATACATTCATTTCTGTGGTACATGAGACACAATTTTGTTTTGTATTCAATAATATGCTTCTATTGTTTCAGACAATCGCTAAACATAATTATAATTTATTAAATTGGCATCCATGCTTTTGCTTTTTCGTCTCTGCTGACGTTTAAAACCATGCAATAAGTATTAAGTATTTTTTCCACATTTGGCAATCTTTAAAAGCGGACAGCAAAAATAAAAATACTACTTTCCACGTAATAATGCCATTTGGGACGTAACGAAAGACTGAGAATCATTGATAAAATTGTCTAGATTGAGGTAATAAGTTTTAAAATGTTTTGCATTTTTTTAAAAAAAATATTTAAAACAATCTACATTATAATAATTGTAAACAATTATATCATTACTAATAAAAAATATAAACAATCTCAAAATTTTGAACAAAGAAATATAATTATCAACTTTCAATGAAGACATTGTGTAAATACAAAGTGATTTAAGATTTCATAAAACTGTAAATATATAAACAATTTATACAGAAGTAAACAACACAATAGAAAGCACACTAAAATAACTTACTACATATAAATAACTAAATTAAATATATTATTTTCTTTAATTTATAATTAAAAATATTAAAACAAAGTGCAAGTGTTTTAAATAGGTACTTTACAATCAAATAAAAAAACCAATATTGTCAAAAATGTATTGAGATTAGGTACATCATCACAATAAAATGGCAAACGCCATTGGCACCAAAAATATTACGCATAAATACTGAAAAATGATGAGTGACACCGACTGAAGTACCATAAAGCCGAATTTTTGACTGGAGCTAAAGTTCATTTAACGTTCGTCCAATTAGTGTAATCACAATTCATTTTTGATTATATGTGGCTTAGTATTATGCAGCATGGCTTACTGTTCGCGAAATAAAAGTAAAATTAATAAGTTATTAGAATGTGACATAATGAAGTGAATTTTATCGCTATGGGGTAAATCAATGCAGGTATGAAACAATGCATCAACTCCGCACATGGCACATAAAAAAAATATTTTTATAGTGTGGTCTGTAACAATATTGGCATTTGGTCAACTTGGTTGTAGCCTGGTTATGTTAGTATTGACAGACACAAAAATAATTAAATTTTTAAAGCATTTTCTTGTGAAATTGAAAACTTAAAATATCATTTATTTTATGGGTTTGTTGAAAAAATATATCGCCTGATAAATGTTTACAAAGCATTCGAAAAAGTCATCTTATTTAATTAGAAATCATTATCTTAACCTAAATGCGATGCGGCACATTAAGATACGGAGCAAATGCATTGATTCAAACTTAAATGAAACATTTCTTGTTACTACTTAGAAAATATTATCTTGCGCCTTCTACAAAGTTAAACAATGATCCAAATAGCGAAACTTTCAACTCGCGACACACTGCACCTTCAGACTTAACGATACTTAATAATTTTACGATAAGGTAACTTCAGTAAATCTTAAGAAAAAATTATAATTATATAGCTTTATTATATTTAGATCACATACACACTTATACTTCCAACCGATCAGGTTTAACAAATTAATGTCAGCTAGTGACACACACACAAGTCCACATTCAAGACCTGTGAAAAACTGTCCAATTAAAATCACAGTTCAAGAATTGCACTAAACGTTTGATTTTTTGAAATTTTATTATACAGATTAAGGCAGTCAAAATAGATAAGATTTGATGTTAAGAAGTCACTTTTGGCTCTCAATTATTAATAGCAATTTTTGAAATTGCCCGATGCTGTGCTCAAGCTAAACGCAGCATTACAGATTACCTACGTATTCACCTGAAGGCATGAATGCAGACTGTTTTTTTATTTTTAAAAAATAACTTACGCATGAAAAATAAAAATAGGCTCTCAGATCTAACCAAACACAATCTCTCGATTACGATCTCTCGAGTATAGACTCCAATAAGAGACACAACTTAGTATGTGGTCTGATTTCAAACCATCGATAAAACAGAAGAAATTTTCACAAAAAGATAAAAAAAAACTTCCTTCTGTATCACAAACCGTCAAAAACATAAAACTATGAAGCTTGATCCGTAAGTTAAACAATATGTGAGTTAGATCTGAGCATAGTATTACTAAGAAAACACATTTATTTTCTATAAAAATGACTTGCAAGACATTACATATTAATTAAAATATATTATCTTAAGAATATATATATATATTATATATATATATATTGAGGAGACATATTTTGCGAGAAATGAATGAAGATAGATCTTCATTTTTAAACTGCCCGTACGATTTGAACTTGCTCGAAAAGGACTTTGTTTTTCCTTAATTCCACACAACTTTCGTCCTTTGCCGCCCAAAGTAATATCATATTTATAATCTAGTCGCCTAATTACGCATTGATCCAAAATATACATTTATTTCATAAAAACTTTAAAATTGTAAACTCTCCTGACAAATATAACTCGGATAATACTTTATTTATTCATGTTCAATATAATTAAAAACTTAAAGTAAAACGCAAACATGAATTCATCTGTCATAAAATAAAACCAATTATCAATATAAATAACATCTCTTTATTGACATAAATAAACGAAACATATATAATCTAACGGAAAAATTGGACTACTAAATTAAAATAGAATAAAATTACTTTGGCGATTCTGTTTAAAACTCGGTTGAGCAAATATTTTAACTAACTTAAGATAAATCATGGAGTAAAAACTTATAAAAGACGACGTTGTAGGTACAATAAAACAAATGTTGAGTTCTAAACTCTATATATACATAATATACATATTGTTACAAAAAAACTTGGGAAGTTAGGGTGAAAGATCAATTTTGCTTTTTTTAAATACTATAATTATTGGAAAATTTTATGTTTTTCAACAAAACTAAGAACTAGGAAAATCCAATGATCCATTTTTTAAATGGATCTGTTACTATCACATTATCAAAATGGTAAACAATAAATATTAAGTGTTTTTTTTTAAATATTATTAATTTGCAATCGCTCTGTAGTTAAATAAATAATTAAATCAAATTTTATGAATTAACAATATATACATTAATTAAGTTAATAGCAAAGACGTCAGAATAACAGTGTTTCGTTGTTGAATGCTTAATTTGTGAAAAAATATTGTATAAATTTCATTCTGCACTCTTCTCGAAACCATTAATTTACTTCAATGTTATGTAGTTGTACTTGTATGAACAAAAAAGATTATAATATAAATTCATTATTTATTCTATTATAGTTTAATCCAAAAATAGATTGATTTATATTGGTTAGCAGTTAAATTTCATTTTTTGGGATAAATTGTTAGCGGTCCCAAAATTAAATCAAAAGTTTTGAAACTTGTACCGACGATTCGTCCGAAAAAGCATATTGGAGCCTTTTTACACATATTTACACCATAAAATCTATTTACTCTATAAAATATTAATTCTCTTCTTATATTTGGATAATGAGATCCTTATAATATCTTTCTTTAAAATTAAATTCTCTCTATAAACTATATTTCAGCATCTGTTTAATATAGCTTTGTAGGTATAGGCAAACTGAGGTTTTAAGTCGAATTACTTATTTTACCCTTATTTTGAATTAATTAAAAATGGCATTTATGTACATATTACTTGTATATAGAAATAACTACAAATTAAGTCGTTAAAATGAAGATGTATTTCAACATTTTTTTAATAGAAATGATTGGGCTAGCATCATAACACAAACTTCTATTAATTATCGCATTATGATTTTAGTAATAATTAGGTAGTACAAATATTGTAAAAAAAATAGTACCGCTTTTTAATCAATTTCTTTTTTTGTTTTAGTGAATTATTCATTAAAATCCAAATAACTAAACGTATCCATTATTTAATTATATTTATATCGAGTTAAAAGAGCTAAAGTAATTATTTTTATTAATATTTGACAATAATAAATTTAGAAGATAGCTCCCGGTGATATTACTGGTTTATTTATTTATTGATTCGTGTATTATTTATTGATTATCATTTTGACCTCAATAAGTGTCACTTTTAGACCTGGCAGTAAAAATAAATTTATTAATCGTAACACAGAACTCCTCCAAAGTGGCTACCGATCGTTTGACATTAGTTCTGTAAAACTATCAAATCGCCTGCAAAAGGAGGTACCTGTTTGTCTTTTTTTGGAATGCCTCGAGGTCTGAGATTTCTCAAAAATATTTTTATTTTTAAATTACCTCATAAATTAGAATCAAACTATTTGGAGAAAGGGGCTGCATATACATGTCATTATTTTTTTAAGATGCAGAGAAAAAATATATTTTGTTTTGCAAAATATTAACCGAATTTATTCAAAGTAAGAAAACGCTATAATCCAAACGCTAAATTATTTTTCTAAATTTTTGTTCTTACCAAACATAAGTTACACCAATTATATTAGATTAATATTAGATAATAACGATTTCTTATTTATGGCAGTATTTAATTAGGGCTAGCTGGGTGATATCCCAATTTATATTAAAATCTAACGCGAAATTATTGCATTTTTGGTGTTGGTAATTTATTTAGTCAAGACAAATAAAACGATATTGTATTTTTACCGTAGCATCGCATTTTGTGTCACAACCCTAAATTTATAGAAGAATATCGCGACATTGAGTTGATCAAATTTTAAATAAATGTTTAAGCTATTATAATATTATTGTATTATGTCCTAGGACTGGTAACATCAAACTCACAGAGGTTATGTATGATTTTTTAGATTACCGCTAGATAGCGTTGACGTTGTCTCGCAACCGAACCATCTAGTATTACTGGCAGACCTACAATACGTATTGTAATGATATCTGATGTATCAGATCTCCGGATTTGCACATGCATGCATGCATGGTTTTAACGATGCAGTTTTTGAAATAACTGCATCGTTCTCGTTAGTTTTCAGCATTCTGTTATTAGTGTATACCTACGGCTATTGTCCCGTGCAAGATTTTAATAATTAAGAAAATACCTAAATAATCATACATAAATACCAATTATAAGTAACTCAACCAAAGAACTAAACCAAAACCAATTAAGAATCACACCCAGAAACTAAACAGGCCACTGCAAGCTAAACAAACACAACTGTTTAATCAGCAAATGGCAAGAACAGGTTCTGCCAGGAAATCCCAGAAATGGCATTACTTACTCTTCTAATTCACAAAATATACCAGCTTCGCGTGCAGCACCCTAAATCCTAAGCCCTATATCCACTAATGCAAATAATGTATATGTTCTTCTTTTGTTTTTTTTGTGAACTCACAAAAGATGCAACAGGTAACCTTTGGCAGAAGGAAATATTATAAAATATACAATAAAAAAAAACACAAACTAGGTTCTTTTATAGACTGAAATTCGGGTTTGTAACATTTTCTTAGTTCTTTCGATTTGACACCTTTGTGACTGAAGATATTACCAGTCCAAGTTAATTAAGTTTATTTATTGCTTTGATTGATTTTTGAGAACTCCTGCATTTAACTTCTTGTGGTACAAATTATTTATTGCTTGCAAAAATGTAAACATGTAATTCCCGGTGAACATTCAAAATATACATAAACCGTATGTGTATATTAAAACTTTCAAATATATATTAGGCACAGATATAACGTTTCTCACTTACAAAAAAGTTTACAATAACATATGTGTGTGCGCATTAATTAATATTAGGATGTGAAATACACCCAATACATTTTAAACATAGATCCGCGTCAACGTCGTAATAATACAATATTTATAATACTTTGTATAGCCAATTAAAATGATATGATTCCAGCTTAAAACATTTTATCAACGTTAAAAGTCCATCAGTCGCAGTTTTTTATCGAGGGACGCAGACGCACGTCGAATTTTAAGGCTAAACACGCGTAATACATATGGACACAGAAATATATAACCGCACATACGTTACCGATACGAATAAATATTTAGAAACAACGACTTAGTCTTTTTATTATTATTAATGTAAGTATTTTGATGATTCAAGTACCGACGTTGTTATCCTTAACTAGTGAACGAATCGAAACAAGCATCTCTTAATTATTCAATATCGCTTCTTTTTATTTAATAACCATTAAAATTATTGTTGCAAATGATTGATATAGGAAATATATTCGATTTAATTTTGAAGTTTTGAGTACATGCAGTTCTTTGTCATTTAAAGTAGTTTAGAACACAGTAAATCTAACTCCTACACGGCTTAAAATATATAACTGACAACGAAAAACCTATTAAGCCGTTTAAAATTAATGAATCTATTCTAGGTACTACTTACATATCAAGTCTTTAAAATAATGTAACGGCAATAACTCTTTCTCATTAGTGAGAATATTAAAATCTATCTTAAATAAATTTTATTATATTTCTTAATGTCTATTAATCGTAAATATAAAATTTCATAGATAAAATTTACAAGTCTCGATTTTGTATATCAATAATATTTAATAATATAGGTTTCTACGAAATATATTAATATGTTCGATTTATATACATTTGTAGCAAAATTAACAACATCTCAGTAGTTTTTCCTACTCCGATTAAAGTAGTTTCCTCTCTTGACGATATTATTTTGATTTGTCAAACTTATTTTTTCGTTTTATTTTTATTACGTTGGTAAATTTATTGGTTCTGTCAAATTCGTTTTGTACTTTATTCATGTCACATATATTTGATTTTTATTATTTTTATGTTAGTATAATTTATATCACTCTCTCATTTAGTATCATTAGTGGGGAACTCCCAGTAAGATTTCTTTTTATAACATTTCAATATGCTTTGTGTTCAAACACAAGACGTGTATATCTTTTACTCTTTTTTATTTTTTATCTTTCTCACTCCGACACGAAACAGCAGTGAAGTTAGCCATCCACCAGAGAGATATAACATAAACATATATTTCTACTTACTAGATGTATATTCTCGTACATTACTTTGATATTGCGTCCACCGAACACATCTCTGAGATTATATATATCTCAGGCTCGGTTGGCAGGCACTCCCTTGAAGTATAGGCATGGTTTATATTCGTTCGCGCTCCGATGCATAAATAATAAATTTTATAAAAAATATCCATGCTTAGAAGATTGCAATTAAAAGGAATTTGATACGAATGAAGTTAAATTGTATCATTCAAAATGTAATTTGACTCATTATTTTAAAATAGATATTCTATGTTTTATCTCATGCTATGGTGGACAGCCAACTTTAGCTGGACTCTCTATTGCAAGATACGCCTTTTACTTTACTCATATGTCAAACATTTTTATTTTTTTTTAATTGTGTTGCAAAAAGGACAGTTCAAACGCGGCGTATAAAAATACTTGGGCAATATTAAGATATCAGTTCGTTTTTAAACAATAACAACATTAATTAAAACGGTCCGTCCGCGGACACATTTTACTCAATGAAATAACTCTAATCTCATGCGGTGAAAATATGTCTCCTGCGTGTCGCCACAAGGGTCCATACCCTTAACCATCGCTTGATGCGGTCGGCCATCTTGATTGTCGAACTGAACCGGACTGGGTTCCCATAACCAATCTTTCATAGTCCAACACGATTAATGTGTGAAGGGCTACAATCACAATCACATTATCTAAACCAAGTTTCTAAACATTTAAGCGGAGATTATATTTTGAGATAGCTTTAAAAATATGTTAGGTTTGGAAACGGAAATAAATTAAGCAATGTCAATTTCCTAACCTCACATAATTTTATTGACTTTGTTACGAATATTACGAAAAGAGCGCAATGGCATGTCATAGATATTTTTATTTATAGGTTAGATAAAATATGGTAACTGCAATTTTGTATGTAGAGGTACTACCTTAGTTTTGGCTTCAATACCTATGTAACTTTTTTAATATATTTGGATAAACCCCGGGCCATTTCCTTTGTACTCATTTTGAAAAAAAACTTGGTTTATTAATGTCAGTAGTTAGTAGTTACATTTGATTCTCTTAAACACAATAAACAATGGAAGCTCAATTATTGAAGAAATAATAATATTAATTTCTTTTGCACTTAATTTCTATTTGTAATTTTGCTCTTTTGAAAATCCTTGTGAATATTCAAAGAATTATTTCACAGAACAATGGACATAAATAAAATAACTTTGCTTGGACCATAAAATGAGCTTCCTTGGAACTGTGTTTTTGGACTCACATGCTTAATCGCCAACAAAGCATACAGATCGATATCTCTAAACAGGGACAAATTCAACCGATTCATGATACACTCGGCAGTTTAGCGCTGCGCGGTGTATCCTGCGCGCTAATTGCTAATCACCGAAGCGCGAGCAAGCCTTCTTCCACTTGCACTGCGTGCACCAGAGGTCACGGTGCTCCATGCCGTAGACCTTTCGGCATTTCTTGTTGTCGGAGCGCGGACGGCGACCCGGGCTGATCGTCGGGGAGTGCGAGGCCGCGGTCGGAGGAGCTGGGCTGCCACCGTATGACCCGTAGCTAGGGGATAGCTTCATGTGTTTCTGGAATAAAATAAAAAATATTACACATATCATACACTGGTATAAATGATTTCCTTCACATTCATCGTAGAACATAAGTGACAAGCAGGGTCCTATTTACACATATTCTATACAGGCTACCGGCCCAATGGCCGGCACCACAAAAAATCTTTTAAAAATTTAATTTTGCAGAGTCTATAATAAAATAAAATGCCTTTGTTTTGATACTGAGGTATTGGCTCTAATAATCATAAAATATGAAACCAACTTCAAAATAAACCAACAACCAAAAAACTACAAATTAATTAATACAATAAATTCTTATTGTTAATAAACAATAAAAACACGAATCCACCAAAACGTCAAAGTCGCCATATTACCACACGTGTTATAAATGGACTCATTGATTTTTGTACTTGAATTATTTTATGACGCGTCACACGTTCAAGAAGTCATCCTATTTGGATATTTAGTGAAAAAATGAAGTCTATTTAGGTCCTCTACTTCGAACCCTGAAAACCACTTTGGTTTCCTTGAAAATCTCTACTTAATTAAGTACATTTTCTAAATAAAGTAAGTAAGAAAACTTGCAAACACTAACCGGCGAATGCGAATTGGACCATCCATGGCTGACTACGCTAGGGATCGCCATGGGACCAGCTGTCACTTGAGAATATCCACCATTTTGTTGGTGTAATGTCGATAAGATGCCTTGTCTGTAATATAAAATCATTAATTTTAAAAATATGGTAATCTCTTAGATAAGTTAAGTTTAGAAAGGACCTGAATATAAAGAGTTATCGCATACATGATTACTATACTTGCTCCCACGCCAATTAATTGCGAGATGACGGTACAATCATTTAAAGGCTTGCTATCTATAGAAAATTGCACCAGAATAATTTTTTATCTAAATCCGACCAGACCATCAAACTCATCTACAGAACACCACCGATTATTAGATTTTTGTTCCACTCGTAGGATAGATTATAGAAAGAGAATCACCACCTAGTCTTTGAAATCCGAATCAGAATTCACAATCGTACGAGTAGTCACGTATTGCCAGATTGGGTATAACAATGAAAATGTCCGGCCCTTTATTTGCATCAATCTCTCAATTGAAACGTAAGTGGATGAAGGGTTTATCCCACAAAAAGACAATTAGGAGATATTTGCAATTAAAACCCTTTCATCCATTATTAAAAGTAGAATAACCCCCTTCTGTCTCCTTTTAAATTTCTTTTATTTTCTAAATTTTATTTCTTCATACGCTTAATGCTTTAATTGCTGGCGCTCGAAATGGTCGTCCGTCACAAAGACACCCCTCCCCCTTTATCTAATTCTAAATAAGAAAGTTATGACACTACAGCGTTTTAATGGAGAAATGACCGGGTTAAGTCCTCTTAAGTTAATCATCCACCGCTGTAACATTCCAAATAAAAAAAATGGTTCAATTAAAGTATTATTATATAAGGTGAGGTAGACACTTCGCACATACTTCCCGAAACACACTTCTAAAGCACTTCTGAAAGGACACTGGTTTGTAGGGTGAATGTTGGCACTGTAATGAGCTCTTAAACCCATCCTATTTAGAAACCCTCGGGACTCGCGCAAACTCAATTAGAAATTTGAAATCTCTCACTCTGCGGATTGAAAAGTTCATAAACAACTAAATTAAACCCGTTTTAAGACAATAATTACATGTTGAAAATTCGGCTAAGAGCATTAACTTTTCGGTTTGTTTCCCTTTTGAAGTATGTTTAGTCCAGATGGAATTTTGCTCCGTATATCCTAGTTCTGGCAGCCTTGAAACACAGCCTTCCATATTTATCAAAACGTTATACGTTTATATCTGAATACAAGAATCGAGAAAATGAAACTACGGAGGCATAGTCAAATTTGATTAATATGCAAATTGAATGAAGTTTTTCAAACGTCACAACATGGTTCCTCTTTCTACAAGCTGTTATAATTTTACTACAACGATCAAGACGGAGGATAGCTCATTCAGGAAAGACCTCTTAATATAAAATAATATGTAAGCTTGCCTATAATTTCCCACAATCTGTCGCTGATAGTCAGGGTCCTCGTGTGGTGGCCTGCACATGTCGCGGTGAGATAGAGTGGGTGGTGGTGCCGGAGCGACGGCCTCTCGCTCCGTGTAGTAGAATACCTCCTCGCGCTCGCTCGACCCATCCAATGATGCCGGCCTGGACATAGAAGACAAGTTTATTTTCTGTCATACCGACAAGAAAATCGATGAACCACAGCGAATTACGAATCAATCATAACATCCTTTAATAGAAGGTAGAGATTTGTTGAAAGTGGCTTCGTGGAAGAACTGTGTTTTGAAAACACTACATGTTCAGGGTTTAGACAATGCAATTTGGCCTATCCCCTAACCGAATGCCGATACAATTTCATAAACTCTGTACTTTTCAAGCGTTGACAAGCATACATAAAATATATGGATCATTTTAGTTTCTAAAATAGACACTAGATGACTCTATTTTTACTGCTTAATTGGTAAAATTTTAAAAAGAGTACATATTAAGAAAGGAATAGTCAATATTTATCTATTCGCAAAAAGTGCACGTCTAGACGTCTTCACGACCCATCGTACTTCCCTCTGCCCGCAACCACCAATCGCCACAAATATAGGCAAATTCGACAACCACAAAGAATTAAAGCAACGACAAACTATTTAACTATTTACGAAAATATTTCTGTAATCCCGATATTTCGCAAAATGAAATATTATTTTTATTTATTTAAAAGCAAAACAGGTTTCCGCTGAGGATTAAGTATTTTCTTAGATTATTATATGCTCGCATGGGGTTTGCAAAGATTGCACAAAGAATTAAGATTATAATCCTGAGTTTCCGGCGGCCAAAACTCTCTTTTTGCAAGGACAATTATAATGTTTTTTATTAATAAATTAATGACAAAATCTTCCAAATTAGACAAATATTTATAAAAAAATCCAATTCCTGGCAAACATAGACTTTGACAAGCTCTTTCATAATAATAAATAATTTTATATCAAATATCTATTAGGGACAGCGTTTGCATAAGATTTTGAATTTGACCCTCTTATAAGAAAAATAAATTAAATAAATCAAAATAATAATCAGAAATCTTTTGCAGTTATTATTATTTATTATTTACTTATTATTGATCATACCTCTCGCACATTTTAGTTTCTATAAATGCATTCTTGTATTAGAAGCATTGGCCGTCTGTTGCATCTTTCTATTTCAAAAATACAAATGCGAAAGTGTTAAATTGTTATTTGAAAAATAACCATAGCTGTTTAGATAACATCAAAGACTGGTCGAATAATATAAATATATAACATTAAAGTCAATATTTACTAATTAATCATTGACAGTTCGATAGACCGCTCAAATATAATGATTTTTTAAAATACGACAGCATGGCTGTCGGAACGTATTCATTATTACTGACCAGTCAAAATTAATACAAACTCATCTATGTGCGCAAAAAGAGACATAAAAGAATGTTCAGTACCACATTATAATTATTATTTATAAAAAAAAATTAAAGAGTTGTTAAACTTTATGATTAATTGAAAGAGTGTCATGATACCATTATATGTTTTTTTTATTTCAATCTACTGAGACCTAAACCAACGTCGTCTTTATCTATGGCCATCCAAAACACATTGAATGGGCTGAACGTGCTGTAGGCACAAGTGGAGATAGAAAACGAAGTAACCGATCCAAGTGGAACCAGGAAGCAGGAACCACAGGCGTTATGGAAGATGCTGTTAAGTGTTAATGACACAGGAGGTGTATGTAGAGCCAAGATGCAAGAAGACGTCAAACAATGGTCCAAATTAGGGTTGAGGCGTATATACTAGAACAGGTATAAATACTAGGTATGCCCGTGGAACAGACTGTTCCTAGTATCCCATGAACGAAATACTAGGTATTCAAATACTAGCTAGTATTTCTTCAGTTTTTGTCGTCTCTCTCTCACTCTGTGTTCTGTCGTACGTGCGAGTGGGGCAGACCTAGTATTTCTTCGCTTCTTGTCGTCTCTCTCTCACTCTGTGTTCTGTCGTACGTGCGAGTGGGGCAGACCTAGTATTTCTTCGCTTCTTGTCGTCTCTCTCTCACTCTGTGTTCTGTCGTACGTGCGAGTGGGGCAGACCTAGTATTTCCTCAGTTCTTGTCGTCTCTCTCTCACTCTGTGTTCTGTCGTACGTGCGAGTGGGGCAGACCTAGTATTTCTTCGCTTCTTGTCGTCTCTCTCTCACTCTGTGTTCTGTCGTACGTGCGAGTGGGGCAGACCTAGTATTTCTTCGCTTCTTGTCGTCTCTCTCTCACTCTGTGTTCTGTCGTACGTGCGAGTGGGGCAGACCTAGTATTTCCTCAGTTCTTGTCGTCTCTCTCTCACTCTGTGTTCTGTCGTACGTACGAGTGGGGCAGACCTAGTATTTCCTCAGTTCTTGTCGTCTCTCTCTCACTCTGTGTTCTGTCGTACGTGCGAGTGGGGCAGACCTAGTATTTCCTCAGTTCTTGTCGTCTCTCTCTCACTCTGTGTTCTGTCGTACGTACGAGTGGGGCAGACCTAGTATTTCCTCAGTTCTTGTCGTCTCTCTCTCACTCTGTGTTCTGTCGTACGTGCGAGTGGGGCAGACCTAGTATTTCTTCGCTTCTTGTCGTCTCTCTCTCACTCTGTGTTCTGTCGTACGTGCGAGTGGGGCAGACCTAGTATTTCCTCAGTTCTTGTCGTCTCTCTCTCACTCTGTGTTCTGTCGTACGTACGAGTGGGGCAGACCTAGTATTTCGATACTAGGAACAATCTGTTCCACGGGCATACTAGCTTGCCAACTAGTATTTCAATACTAGGAACAATCTGTTCCACGGGATACTAGCTTGCCAACTAGTATTTCGATACTAGGAACAATCTGTTCCACGGGATACTAGCTTGCCAACTAGTATTTCGATACTAGGAACAATCTGTTCCACGGGATACTAGCTTGCCAACTAGTATTTGTCCGATGGACGCATACTAGCCAACTAGATTTATTATTCCGATGGACGCATAGCGCATACTACATCGATTTACTATGCACTCGTCTTAGACTTTGTTTGATAAAGTTTGTTCATTTGAAACCGTACTTTTACAGTCAATTTTACATAATATTTATATATTCACGTAGGAATCTATTATTTTGTATGGTATGACAATTTGGTGTCTTATATATGGAACATATACCTATAGAGCGAATTTATATTCTACAAATTCGTATCTTAAAAATAATTATTCGAAAAATTAAAAAAATCTCAATGCAAGGCGACTATAAATTGTTCACCCATTTCAAAGTTCTTCTGGTACCTCAACATTGCTATTATAAAATTGCAATCAACCATGTTTCAGATGGAACATGGAAAAAACTTGTTACTAATAAGTAGGTACTTTATTAGACAAATGTCGAATAAAAGAATATTGTCGAAAGATGTATAAATACGTATAGGTATCGACAATTAAAATATGGAATACCTAGCCTATTTAATAAAATACCGCTTGAAGTTAGACAACTTAAAGAAAATTTTTAATAAAACTTAAATGAAAAGAGTTTATGGGAAAAAACATATTAAAAATTATTTATGTATTAATTAAAATAAGTTCTTAATTGTGTTTTTAAATTACCTTTAACTTAATTTGTGAGTATTTTGTATTATATTTTATGCATGTATAAATAAATTGTATTTTAGTTAAGAATAAGAAATCGGCATAAAAGACAATGTCTTAGCTGGATTTATTTACATTGTATTTGTATATATTTGATTAATAAAAGTTGCTTCTGGCAATGTTGAAATTGAAATAAATTTTAAAAATCCCTTTCCGCATGCCGGAAGGCGGAGGTAGACTTCACTGGATCAAAGTAATTACAATTGTGCGAACTTGTATCAAACATTGCGTGAGCTGCCGCGTGATTTACTCCCCGCGCGACAGCTCGCGCAACTCAACCTGCCGCCACATCGTATACTTGTCGTACTTGTCGAACTGTGGCTTTAGAGTTGCTGATATCAAAAATTGTTTCAACCAAAAATTGTAGGGAAATTATAGGCCTACAATTAACATTTTGAACTGATTTGATCCGATGACTATTAAGATAGGTATTATTATTTTTTGAATTTTGAAAAACTAATTTTTACCACTCCTAGGACCAATGGTTGGTGCTATCAAAAAGTTACCTTCTTTAGGTACTTACCTGAGTAATAAAATTAAATTTAAATGGATTTCATATCTAATATACAAAGAAAGTTATAGCAAAATTTCGCTGTTTCGAAAAACCACCTATTCCCGCCCCCCTAGCCTGAAATTTTATGTATCAATTTGAAACTGATTGATGTAAAATTAAGGCAGTTATCGTGTCCACAAGAAAGTTATATAGTTAAATAGATTGATAGATTATAAACGTATATGTAAACTTTTAAATTGAGGGTGGTTATGGATTCTGGGGCATGTGAAACGCGAAGATATGTCGAAATTTTCTGAAATTTATGACCTGCCACATGGTACCCATTGCAATACCCAAGCAAGGACCGAGCCTAAACAATGATGTCGTTCGTACTATAATAATCGTATTTGTACGATAAACCATTGCCTACGCACGATGTACGATAGCAACGTTATTATCGTACCTACGCCAATGTACCATAATATACATTTTTATCAATTAGATTGTTCTGCGCAACGCGCATACACATACTATGACATATATTCAGACATTTATAAAGCAAAACGCATTTTTTGTAACACTACTATGACCACAGAATTCTACGTCTTAAAAGCACACATTTTGAAGCTCATTTCATTCAAGATATTTTTTAACAAAACTGAACATAGGCAAGAAACTATCTCATAACAATAAGATGCCTGATGAGTTTTGGTGACATCAGTTGTGTGTAAATGTCGACAATGACAGTTATACTGATTCTAGTGATGACAGTAATGACTGTGATTAATAAAGGCTTAAAGTGTTTTTTTATCTGTATAGACTATAATTGAGACCTAAAATATTATAATTTTGTTAGCTAGGTACGATAATTCAATTTTAAAAGGTGGCTGCACTGACCATAAAGCCTGCCTAGCGCCTGCCTGCTTATAATAAATAGATGTGCGAATTGCGATGCAAACTAGCTTGAAATACTAGGTCTGCCCCACTCGCACGTACGACAGAACACAGAGTGGGAGAGAGACGACAAGAACTGAAGAAATACTAGGTCTGCCCCACTCGCACGTACGACAGAACACAGAGTGGGAGAGAGACGACATGAACTGAAGAAATACTTGGTCTGCCCCACTCGCACGTACGACAGAACACAGAGTGGGAGAGAGACGACAAGAACTGAAGAAATACTAGGTCTGCCCCACTCGCACGTACGACAGAACACAGAGTGGGAGAGAGACGACAAGAACTGAAGAAATACTAGGTCTGCCCCACTCGCACGTACGACAGAACACAGAGTGGGAGAGAGACGACAAGAAGTGAAGAAATACTAGGTCTGCCCCACTCGCACGTACGACAGAACACAGAGTGAGAGAGAGACGACAAGAAGCTAGTATTTTAAAATCTAGTATTTCGATACTAGGAACAATCTGTTCCACGGGCATACTAGCTTGCCAACTAGTATTTCAATACTAGGAACAATCTGTTCCACGGGATACTAGCTTGCCAACTAGTATTTCGATACTAGGAACAATCTGTTCCACGGGATACTAGCTTGCCAACTAGTATTTCGATACTAGGAACAATCTGTTCCACGGGATACTAGCTTGCCAACTAGTATTTGTCCGATGGACGCATACTAGCCAACTAGATTTATTATTCCGATGGACGCATAGCGCATACTACATCGATTTACTATGCACTCGTCTTAGACTTTGTTTGATAAAGTTTGTTCATTTGAAACCGTACTTTTACAGTCAATTTTACATAATATTTATATATTCACGTAGGAATCTATTATTTTGTATGGTATGACAATTTGGTGTCTTATATATGGAACATATACCTATAGAGCGAATTTATATTCTACAAATTCGTATCTTAAAAATAATTATTCGAAAAATTAAAAAAATCTCAATGCAAGGCGACTATAAATTGTTCACCCATTTCAAAGTTCTTCTGGTACCTCAACATTGCTATTATAAAATTGCAATCAACCATGTTTCAGATGGAACATGGAAAAAACTTGTTACTAATAAGTAGGTACTTTATTAGACAAATGTCGAATAAAAGAATATTGTCGAAAGATGTATAAATACGTATAGGTATCGACAATTAAAATATGGAATACCTAGCCTATTTAATAAAATACCGCTTGAAGTTAGACAACTTAAAGAAAATTTTTAATAAAACTTAAATGAAAAGAGTTTATGGGAAAAAACATATTAAAAATTATTTATGTATTAATTAAAATAAGTTCTTAATTGTGTTTTTAAATTACCTTTAACTTAATTTGTGAGTATTTTGTATTATATTTTATGCATGTATAAATAAATTGTATTTTAGTTAAGAATAAGAAATCGGCATAAAAGACAATGTCTTAGCTGGATTTATTTAC
Organism: Neomicropteryx cornuta; assembly: GCA_020383195.1. Classification (NCBI taxonomy): domain Eukaryota; kingdom Metazoa; phylum Arthropoda; class Insecta; order Lepidoptera; family Micropterigidae; genus Neomicropteryx; species Neomicropteryx cornuta. The sequence continues at coordinate 9,853,961 of JAHKQU010000001.1, read as the reverse complement.
ATTGTATTTGTATATATTTGATTAATAAAAGTTGCTTCTGGCAATGTTGAAATTGAAATAAATTTTAAAAATCCCTTTCCGCATGCCGGAAGGCGGAGGTAGACTTCACTGGATCAAAGTAATTACAATTGTGCGAACTTGTATCAAACATTGCGTGAGCTGCCGCGTGATTTACTCCCCGCGCGACAGCTCGCGCAACTCAACCTGCCGCCACATCGTATACTTGTCGTACTTGTCGAACTGTGGCTTTAGAGTTGCTGATATCAAAAATTGTTTCAACCAAAAATTGTAGGGAAATTATAGGCCTACAATTAACATTTTGAACTGATTTGATCCGATGACTATTAAGATAGGTATTATTATTTTTTGAATTTTGAAAAACTAATTTTTACCACTCCTAGGACCAATGGTTGGTGCTATCAAAAAGTTACCTTCTTTAGGTACTTACCTGAGTAATAAAATTAAATTTAAATGGATTTCATATCTAATATACAAAGAAAGTTATAGCAAAATTTCGCTGTTTCGAAAAACCACCTATTCCCGCCCCCCTAGCCTGAAATTTTATGTATCAATTTGAAACTGATTGATGTAAAATTAAGGCAGTTATCGTGTCCACAAGAAAGTTATATAGTTAAATAGATTGATAGATTATAAACGTATATGTAAACTTTTAAATTGAGGGTGGTTATGGATTCTGGGGCATGTGAAACGCGAAGATATGTCGAAATTTTCTGAAATTTATGACCTGCCACATGGTACCCATTGCAATACCCAAGCAAGGACCGAGCCTAAACAATGATGTCGTTCGTACTATAATAATCGTATTTGTACGATAAACCATTGCCTACGCACGATGTACGATAGCAACGTTATTATCGTACCTACGCCAATGTACCATAATATACATTTTTATCAATTAGATTGTTCTGCGCAACGCGCATACACATACTATGACATATATTCAGACATTTATAAAGCAAAACGCATTTTTTGTAACACTACTATGACCACAGAATTCTACGTCTTAAAAGCACACATTTTGAAGCTCATTTCATTCAAGATATTTTTTAACAAAACTGAACATAGGCAAGAAACTATCTCATAACAATAAGATGCCTGATGAGTTTTGGTGACATCAGTTGTGTGTAAATGTCGACAATGACAGTTATACTGATTCTAGTGATGACAGTAATGACTGTGATTAATAAAGGCTTAAAGTGTTTTTTTATCTGTATAGACTATAATTGAGACCTAAAATATTATAATTTTGTTAGCTAGGTACGATAATTCAATTTTAAAAGGTGGCTGCACTGACCATAAAGCCTGCCTAGCGCCTGCCTGCTTATAATAAATAGATGTGCGAATTGCGATGCAAACTAGCTTGAAATACTAGGTCTGCCCCACTCGCACGTACGACAGAACACAGAGTGGGAGAGAGACGACAAGAACTGAAGAAATACTAGGTCTGCCCCACTCGCACGTACGACAGAACACAGAGTGGGAGAGAGACGACATGAACTGAAGAAATACTTGGTCTGCCCCACTCGCACGTACGACAGAACACAGAGTGGGAGAGAGACGACAAGAACTGAAGAAATACTAGGTCTGCCCCACTCGCACGTACGACAGAACACAGAGTGGGAGAGAGACGACAAGAACTGAAGAAATACTAGGTCTGCCCCACTCGCACGTACGACAGAACACAGAGTGGGAGAGAGACGACAAGAAGTGAAGAAATACTAGGTCTGCCCCACTCGCACGTACGACAGAACACAGAGTGAGAGAGAGACGACAAGAAGCTAGTATTTTAAAATCTAGTATTTCGATACTAGGAACAATCTGTTCCACGGGCATACTAGCTTGCCAACTAGTATTTCGATACTAGGAACAATCTGTTCCACGGGATACTAGCTTGCCAACTAGTATTTGTCCGATGGACGCATACTAGCCAATTAGTATTTATTAGTCTGATGGAAGCATAGCGCATACTACATCGATTTACTATGCACTCGTCTTAGACTTTGTTTGATAAAGTTTGTTCATTTGAAACCGTACTTAAATGAGTCAATTTTACATAATATTTATATATTCATGGTTGAATGACCACAGAATTCGCCGTCTTAAAAGCACACATTTTGAAGCTCATTTCGTTCAAGATAACAATAAGGATATCGATAAGATGCCTGATGAGTTTTGGTGACATCAGTTGTGTGTGAATGCCGGCAATGACAGTTATACTGATTCTAGTGATGACAGTAATGATAGTGATTAGTGAAGGCGTAAAGTAACTTTGGTTTGTTGTTTTAATAAATATTTACTAATACGGGTGTTTTTGTCTGTATGTAATATAATTGAGAACTAAAATGCTACAATTTTGATAGCTAGCTACGATAGTCGATAACTAGTTTTTAAAAGATTTATCACCGTAAATATCACTCAGGTAACGACCTATTGTTCGATTGCAGTATGCACCACGTACCGAAGTATTTTCTTATTAGCCGAAGTATTTTCTTATTAGACAGATTTGAGACTCGTTCGCAAATACTAGCTAGTGCGGGCGGAACAGGTTTTTGGAACAGGTATTTCTTTGGACTCATACTAGCAAGAACAGGTATGAGATTTACCTAGTACGACTCAACTCTAGTCCAAATCAGAGCTTGCATCTTAAATTAGTTTACTTTTGGCTCTACTAATGTAGAGCACCACAAAAAATTCGCCAAGACTCATCTGAGTCCCTGACATCTTCAATCCTTATGAAATCCCATAGAAAACGTAATTCAACTTTGTTTGTATAGAAAAGTAATCGGCAGCGGTCTCCTATTTAATAGCTAGCGCCGCCTATCTATCAATATCAATACTACAAAAAAGGCGTGCCTCTTTCCAGCCCGTCAGCCCCAAAATTAAATAATAATAACAATATTTAATTTCTTCCGTGAACATAACCTAATAATTCTATCAAATTCAAATATAATAATATTAAATTCGATTAATAAATTATTATTATTATTAATTTCTAAATACTGCCCAGTAAAACGATTGTTTTAGATTGTACCTTTACATAATTTAATAAAGAACACCAACAAGTCATGTGCATTACGTCGATAAACTAAATGTTTCTTGTTAATTGTACATAATAGTCAACTTTATATTATTGGAGAAAATTAAAATTAAGTATTTAATACCCATAAAAATAAATGTACGGTATTCGTCAGATATAAATAAAAACGTCTTATAGGCCGAGAAAAACACATTAAAAAAAACGACTTTAAAATTAAAGTACTTATATATAAAGTAAATATAAAAATTATCTTATTCTCTGCGCCGATTTATATGTTTTGGTGGATCGGTATTTTCATTTTTTACTAAAAATTATACGATATTTATTATTTTATTTCTAAGTTTTTTGGTAAAAAAAAAATTAAACCGGCTTCAAAATAAATTAAAATCAAGAAAGTAGCAAATAATACAAAAAACTTCATAACACCCGGTCGGTAGCTGCGGTTTTTGGTCGTAATAATCAAAATAAAAAAATAACCGATGGAAAAAAACCATAAAAGCGTGTTGTAAACTGTTTTATCGACCGCACGTGAGTCGCGACATTGCCGTGAAAAATAACATAACATGAGTAGGTACTCACCGATCTCACCAAGCACCTTGCTCATATTTTTTTTGAGTAGGTATACCTACTAAGAAGCTCATGGTTCCGTAACCGACAACGCATATTATCTTTGAACAAGATTTTTTTAAGAGCAAATAGATAAAAAGGATTAATAAAAGTTCTCGTATATTGGGAAATATTGTAGCATATTTTTTCTTATCGCTTTCAAATGTGAATTGTAGCATTAGATACCTTTTAGCTACTATCTTAGAAGCTACTATCCCTGTCAACTCGAAAAGTACAAATGCGAAAGAGTTGAGTTTTTGTGCGTAGAATGATTCACTTGAAAAACCACTTAGGTATAACCGTTTAAATCACATCGGAGGATTTTAGAAGTTCATATTTATTTCCCAGCATTTAAAATCGGATTTTTGTTATTTTTTTTTTAGAAAGAAGATTAAAAATAAAATTATAATGTTGATTGAAATAATGCCGTGTGTTGTACATTTATTTCAATGGCGGAATCATGCCAATATTGCGAATTGCCTAAACAAGACGGCTAATACATTACTTAACATATATTGAGCACGTTCATACAACAACTTGCCCCGAATGAATTTAAGTTTGCTGCTAAATGGTAATTAGACACACGTGTTGCTTGACTAGGTGATAATTATCGAGGACACATTTTTTTTTCACCGTAGTTATGTTATAATCGCCGCAGTAATTATTAAAGCGACCATTCCAATTAAGTAGAGAAATTAACGAAAAAAAGATGAATAATGTGATTGGAAAATGACTATGATTGTGGTAGGGTATAAAATAAGAATCGCATATGAACGAATATGAACGTAAAAAGTGTGGGGCGAAAAAAGAAGGGGTGGGGGGGAGTTAGATCGTCAAAATTGATCTATGTCCCTAATGGACAATTGAATTACCAAATTTTTTGAAAGCAGCTTTCTGAGCTCCTCGAAGAGTAGTGTTGAAAATTATAACTCGCAGCTCGCATGTGACTCACTCGTTGGCAGCTATTAGCAACTATTACTATTCAACCGTTGGACTTTCGTACGACAAATGTATTGAAAATGTGAGTTCATTGATCTGTGTGAATTCAGAGGAATCAAAAACACTCGGATCATTTTGTCGTACAGGTCGCTCGCTATTTGAGGTGTTTTCCACCCTACGATAGGTCAAACGAAAGCGATTTTGGTGTTTTAAAAAAATATATATTTTTGTTAATCAGCTTCCAAATAAAAACCTATCTAGAGTGTAGTTAATTTTCAGTTTAACGCGTCGAGCGCGCTACTATAAATAGACCGCTAACTCTATCCATACAAAACAACTGTCATCGCGAAATTAAAAGTAATAACACTGAAAAAAGTATGTTAGGTAAACGTTTGGTTGTTAAAAATTTGCACCCCCAGCAAGTAATTTGCTAATCGAACGTAAGTGTAATCAAATCGAATTATCGTTAAATATTTTTTAGTTAGATTTACTATAATTAAGTAATTTATATTTGCTATGGCAGCAAGAGATGTAGTTAAAAAATATTTTATCAAAAACATTCTACTATGATTACAAAACAATATGGCGTCGTGGGTGAGCAGCTGACGAAATAAAATGACGTATTTATGACCATATTTTGTTTTTTTTACTTGTTACCTTTTTATTTTGCTGTGTCAAATTAAAATGGCGGTGTGATTGAATAGCTGATCGTGAAATATACAGTTAGCTGTTGTTAATTGTAGCGATAGCTAGATATCATGTTAAAGCAACCAAAAATTACGATACTTAATTGAGAAATATGTTAGAATATGATTGTACTTGCAACCAAATAAGTTTAGCAATAATCGATGTGTAATTCCAACAAAAAATATTGCTGTCATTTTATGATTGCCAATACCATGGTGTTGCTATCATTACCATTTTATTTTTCAGTGATGTTGGGGCATTTGCTGCCTGTGGGCATAGAAGCGCAATTTTAAAGGCTGCTATTATAAAAGTGCTATTATAAAAGTGCTATTATAAAAGTCCCGAATCTCAACAAAAATCTCGAAGGCTCAACAAAAATGAAGATGTACTGCCTATTGGCGACAATTTTATTCTTTTGTGCGATAATCAAATTGTCATGAATGTGTTTAATAATTTATTGAGTATGTTTGTGAATTTAGCCACGATCTAAACGAGTTTAAGATCTAGGGTGTAACCCATAGTAATAATTAGAAAATTTGTTAAAAAAAAAACGCACAAAAAACAATTACGCTGATTTGGAGCAGGGTGCCGCATTAAATGAGTTTTGTCCATCGCAACACCTCCCACGCTAAACATTTCTCCACGCGCATAAAAGTAGATCGCTATAAAAATATAACATAAGTCGTTCTCGGACATTATAACGGATATCTATGTATAAATATTATGTTAACAATGTTTTGTAAATCATCATTATCTATATACAATATAAAATAAAGTTGCTATCACCGTTGGTCTGATTATTTACTTAGTTCTTCTACTACACAATGGATTTTTAACATCATCTAGAGAATTTCTTCCGGAAGGTTTATGCGTACGAAACATTAATATTAAGATAGTCGAGAAAACTCGTTTTTCGTAATCAAGTCGTAAAAAGACGTTTACATGGCTTCGCTGACTAAGCCATTAGAGAAACATCAAATTAATATAATGTACTACAGAGTTGTAAAGTCTTAAAAAGGCCTACAAAACAGTCCGCAATAGCAGATATCCGTCTTGTAAGGATGACTTTGTTTATATTATGTTTAAGTTTGATTTTTAAGTAACATGCTAATTTTGGACATTATGCTAACCTCTTTAGTACTTTCATAAATATTTTACTAGCCGACGCATTATCAAAAAATTAATAAACTTTCTAAATTTTTTAATATTGTCAAAAATTATGTTATTTATCTTTTCGAGCGATTTGCCGCTATTAAAAAACAATCATCAAATATAAGTTAAATACCTTTACAACTCAATTATACAAATTTAGTAATATAATTTATGATTTACATATTTTTTAAATACTCGATAATTTTATAGCCTACATTTCGAATTAAATAAAAAACGTCCGCCATAAAGTTTTGCAGGCACAGATTTCAGGCGGGGGGGGGGTAAAGGGTGTAATCCCCCTAAGATCCATTTCCCCCTAAGATCTTTCAATAACACTCACCAGTACACATTTTGTAGAATTCGTTCCTTTTGTCATAGCGTACCATACCATAGTCATACCACCAGAAATATTAATGTTAAATTATTTCTATATTTTTAGTATTTAAAAAAAACTACTTTTTGCATTTTACATAATTGAAAGTGTAATTGTACAATGTAATTTTTGAAGCGAAAACATTTCGTCTAATTACAATTTATCTTTTCCGAGAGAGTTCTAAACGAATTGTTTTTAAAAGAATTGTATTCAACCAAAGCCGAATTTTATTGTAAATAGACGAATTTTCTGCAAATAGAAAATGTGTGTCTATGGTATTTGACCCCTCCCCTCCCCCAGATTTTTTTTCAGATCCGCCCCGGATGGACATAGCTCAATTAGTTACTGTTGGCAATATGAAAGCAACGTTTAAATTCTCACACATTTAATCTGACCTCCTTATTATACTATTAGTGTTATCAGATCGAGAAAAAGAGACGGCGAGAACTGCTCACCCCAAATGCGAGTTCCTGACGTGGCTCTCGATGGACGAACGCGTGTTGGCGGTGGCTGGACATCCGGGCCACATGCACTGGTACACCATGATGTGAATCTGCGGACAAAGAAACTGTAAAACTGTTAATTTTATGTCAGAATACCCTCGAAGCTCAGAAAAAAAATCCTCTAAATATAGTGACAGCTAAACGTTTTGTTGCGCATACAGTTATTTACAAAATACAGACTTATTGAGGATCTTAACTTTTAGATAAAATTAAAATTTAACTTTTTAATTCAATAGAAGCCTTTTAGAAGATAAAATTTAGAAGATAAAATATTTAGAAAATAAAATATTACCTAGTATTATTTTTTTTCTACATCTACAAATAAGGGAGTTATAACACTACAGTGTTTGTATGGAGAAATGACCGGGTTGAGTCACTTCAAGTGAACGATTTATCAATCTACAGGAATTGGTTTGTACATTCCATCAAATAGATCGTATACACCACAATATACTTCGGTTGAACCTACTAAAATTCAGTAGCCACAACAAATTACGTTTCTACTGAACTCAGAGCTCGATATTTTTTTCAGTGCAGCAATGCGAAATGGTAAGAAACCTGCACATCGAAAATTACAATACGTTTTTATAAAAAAACTGTTCCTAAAACCGCAGCGGAGACTTAGAATTCCAGCAGGTACTACTCTTGGGCCATTCCTGGTCGCAGATGTTCTGATCGACTGTCAAGTTTCAACAGATTTAGAAAGGCTTGCTTTTATTTACTCAAGGTAAGGAAACTATTGTTATTAGACAAGAGTTGACTTCATACTCAACAGATCATCTGAGGTCACCTGAACCCATTTTGAACGTTTTTTGAATGACGTGTACTTAAGAAAGCGACCAAACGCAGCGACGTAATTACTCAATATTTTAGAATTAGGTTAGCGATTGCTATACGCATCCGAGACAACCCGACGAGAGTAAATACATTCAAGATCGGGAGGCTGAGCAGTGCGCCGAGATGTTGCAATGGTAAGGAGGGCGGACACTCGCCACGGGTTACATTAAATTGGGTTTTTCTTGCTTAAGTGTATAATTGTAAAGAAGTTATATATTCAATATTTTGTTAAGAATACCGAATAAAAAAAAAATAAATAAAATTGTGTACGACGCAAATGTAGATTTAAATTTGTTTTTAATTTTAAAGTGTTTCAAAGCAGTGATGAATATTGGCAAAACATGTTATTGAAATCAAAAGAAAATCGTGTTCACAAGAAAGTGATATAGATATAAACTTTTAAACTGAAAGTGGTTTTGGGTTCTAGGGGATGTGAAACGCGAAGATATGTCGACATTTTCCGGAAGTCACTACTGGTACTTATTGCAATAGGTAGCTTTCCTAAAGAAATCTACCTTAAACAGAGCTGACAATATCTATATTGCTTCATATAAAACCGTAGATGATATAATAAATAAATAAATAAGTACCCACATCGCTTCGAAACTTGAATAAAAAACGGGAATCGAGCGTGTGAGTGACAGTTTAGCCAAATTAAAAAGCGAAACGCCGAAAGCAACACGGCTGTGGCGCCGCGGCCATTTTGTTTTTTACAACTGCCGGTTTAGCGTGAAAAAAAATCGATTAATCCGGGTTCGGCAACGCGACGGCATTGCGACGCGCGCGCCGCCGTCGCCAACCTTCGCGCCAATGTCGGCTTCGCACTAAATATAAACCCACAGCGGCGCTACGTTTTCGAGGTTAGAAACATAAAACATTGCTCGGCAAATGAAAACGGAGGTTAGCATTGTTGTTTTCGCGTTTAGCAATACCGACTGTCATACCCGTGTGTCATATACACACAATAGTTCTGGGTTTACAATGTTACAAAAAAACCCCCAGTAGGTTCTTATATAGTATAGTACATTTATTTAATTAATACATTAACTATTTATCTGCAATGGAAAATCATTTTTAATATTAAATGCAGCTATAAAACCATTACTTACACAAAAAAGCAACTCTGTAAGTTGAAATATTTTCCGCTAAGAAACGCCGGCCGCACCAACACAGACGCGGCGCCTTTGTATTGGTGAATACAAACGTATAAGTCAAGGGGGGGCTGCCCTCATTGAGCGCCGAATCTAGGTCATCCGTGCACTTTCTCCCACCCCTTTCCCTCTCCCCCCCCGCGGCCCGGGAAAGTTTACCCGCGCGGCGACTCCATTTCCCCCACCCCGGGCCGGACGTGACGCCGTTTCCATAGAGAATTTAATATTAAGCTAGGCGCACACGAGCCGGATGGCGAACAAGTCGCTCTGGCGTCCCGCGTGTAATCTGATTCCGGCTTTATAAAAGCTGCACAAACAAACCTGGTAGTGCAATAAATAAACGTTTCGTTTATTACAATTTAAAATAAAATGTTGTAGTGATATCTCCCTCGTGGAGTCTTTTGTTTTATTCTTTATTTTTAGTTTTAAAGGGGTGTTTACACTGCGGTATTAGGGTTAGTGGTCACAAACTAGTTTAATCTTTGCAGCGTAGCGTATAAAAAGGCTGTTTATATTTTCGGCTTAGAACTGTCCCTCAAATCTAAGGAATAAAATATTAAACACATGAAAAAATGAAAGAAAAATGGAATAAAATTAAATTTGATTAACGGCAGTTCCCGGCCCTAGTCTAAACTTTGAACTCATTCGTGGTCCGAACCTACCAGAGGTTGATATGAAATTCTGTGATGAAATTTAGTGATATATTGCTATTTTTATGGTGATTCTATGGAAAAAAAATTAACAATTATGTTTCTTCTAATGCACGTATGCATGAAAGTGCAGTTCCAACACCCTAGATTTGAAATATCCTATAAATTTGTCAAGGAAACGTTTTAATAAAGTCCAGAAGCCATTATGGGGTGGGTTTTTTTTTAACAAAAAATAAAAAATAAATTAATAATAAATAAAACAGTTTCAGCAATATACTAATTTCATCAATCTGGATGGAACTGCTGCTGTGGATCGCGGAAATAAACTAGATATACCAATTAAATTATTATTAGTTAGTTTCAGCGCGCATATTCGATACGCAACGTTGAACCCTCCGTATTAAGAGATCACGGCTTAAAATAGCGTGCGCCGGCGGCCTACATATTTCCATCGTAAAGGTTCATACCTATACGCAGTTTGCACACGTGTAATAGCGAATTCTTAGAGAACTATATGTATAAATTTTATTTAAATTAATTTTACCGGCTCCTGAATGTGTGTAACTACATTTTTTTTAGATTAATAAAAAAAAATCTGCTAAGTTACTTCTGAAAGTGCATTTTTAAACTTCCGTAGGCACGATTTGTTATTGAAGGTGGTGGGTAAAATACTAATTAGAAAAAATCTAGCATCATTAATTTAAGTTAAAAAAAAACAAAAAAAAATATTATAAAAATCTAGTTTACACATCTATGTATTATGATTTAAATGGGAATAATACCCCCTCCCCCTCTCATATTAAAGATATAACATAAAAGGTCCTTTAAGGTGAGGTGAGGTGAAATCAAAGAACAAACATAAAAACAGTCGAAAAGCCAGCAACAAAAGAATTAAATAATTTACTATCAAAAATCAACCCAAAAACCTTTCGGTCTGGAGAATGTTTAGGTTTGAATGCCAGGGCGGTTTGCCGCCGTGCGTAAGGCGGGCGGGCGGTCAGATCGCGAAAAGAGGTAAAACCCAAATTTGCGCAGCCAAGGCCTCGCCGCCCCTAAAGCCTTCGTCTGAACACAAGGTTGAGCACGAAAGTGGAGCACACCCGTGAACCAACCGCCACCTTGGCCCCGCCGGGGATCGATCCCTGCGCCCCCGCCCCTACCGCCCCCGCCCCCGCCCCCACCGGCTGCATACGGCCGTCTGCGGCTGCGCGGTCCATGCACGTGCCAGTTCTAGATTCGTACTTCAGTGACAAAGGACATAACCGGTACGTGACGTCATTGCGAGGCAAATAACTCTGCGTAATATGTTTTTTTTTTTTCTAAAAAAAAAAACATATAATTTAGTCCAAGGGTTAACTCCAAAACCATGCACAGGATAGTTTTTTTACTGTCTATTAAATAATCACAAAGGTTTCTGAAGTGATAACTTATGTAGTTCCACAAACACACTTGGAAAACAAAAATATCTAGTAATTGCAGATGTATTTTATTTAAGTTAGGATTTATTTATAAGAAATTAGAGAAGATATAGGTACAGCATTCACGATGATTATTACTCACACACGCACAAACCCTTTACACGCACACCCATCGCATACACACGGTTAGGCATTCCACACTAACACACTATATAAAGTAAAATAGAAATAGTTATTCTTTATTATTATTTTGTCACTACGTTATGTTATAACTGAGTAGGTAATGTCAAAAATACAATGTTAAAATTATTTAATACCTAACGATCGTATTGTATATCAATATGATCGTGGTAGTCTAGTGGTTAAGGCGTTGGACTATTCACCGAAAGGTCGCAAAGGTAAGTAAATAATAACATCTACCTATTACCATTGATTATAATGTGTTTTATATATAATCAATGCTATTACTGAGAGTTAAACGCATTATCATATTACAAAAAAACATATGAAAATTTAAATGCACATAAGAAATGGGATATTTTTGATACCCAGGCACCTATATCCTAATCTCGCCATGGACCTATGGCAATTATCTGTAGTTACACAATGAGCGTCCTCCTATGAATAGGGTATATATTACATACAGGTATTGAACATTGAAAATCTCTTTGAAACTGATGTCTTTTGTATAAGAACTCTCTAAGTATTCTAGATAAAGACTCATCTAGGGCCTAGGAAATACATCTATTCGCCCTAATGCTTATGTTTTATAATTGTGAACATTTAAGTAACAGACGTGTATTAATTGATTTGTGTCTGATAAATTCTTTGTTTACGCACAGATTAGACTGCCCTGAATTGCTTGGATGTTTTAGTTTTAATTTTCCATCTAAGCTTGTCACTTAACACTTGTCACTTAATGTCTTCCGTACCACAAAAAACATCTTATTTTCATCATTACCTCGTATGTCCAATATCTACAGTAAATATATCAATTATCATGATACTTGGTAAGTACGCTTTCAAGAAACATATTTAATTCTAAAGTTTAAATATTTTATAACGAAAATTGTGACTAAAAATTTTTAACATATACTTACGTCTATTTTAGTTTTATAAATTGATAACGATTCATTGTTTTGTTGAACACTATGTAAATTGATAAAATTGTTGATTGCTCTAATAAATAAATAAACTATAGAGTTTTTCCCACCTAGAAGATAATAAGAAATGGGTCTGTCAACGACATAAACATTTAACTGAACCATCGTCATATTTACTATAGGCTATACCAAACACTATACCCGATGTTAGGTTACCAAATTAGCGATTTGAACATTCTTTAAGTTCAGAATTTATCATATTCAAAATACCACAAAGATTTGGCGTTTTACAAATATGAAAATTGATCTAGTAACTTTGATAACCGTTAACCATATCGCCGAAGGTACATTTTAAGTACACGGGTAAAATATGCAAGCTTTATTGTGTTTTCCCAAAACAAAGAGTATAGACTCCGTCAGCAAATGGCGAGTCGCCAGTTTGTCTATGATCTCGCGTCAAATTCAAACAGCACAAAGAACAAAGCATCGAGCGCCGCAGTGCATAACCACCTCCCCCCCCCACCGCGCCTTAGCAACCGTGCAAATCGTCCGACACGTGCACCGACCCCCCCCCCCCCCCCCCCCCCCGCCCCCCGCCGCTAAACGCATCATCGGTTTCCGTGGCTCCAGTGCGTCCATGTAATCTTGGCAACGCGGATTTTAACATTTAAAAATCACTATGTGAAGCACGCGGCATCAACGACACCACCAGGTCCCGAAGACCCGTGTACCATCGGCACTCGAAATGGGTCGCTTCATTCGCTTTAATGACTTTCGGTTCGAATCTCCAACTAGTGATTATGGCATCTATACAATTATAGGCAGACGAGATCCGGTTTAATTTTATACACTCTTTATGCAAGAAAGTTATTAACGCGCGTAGATATGAATCTTCATTGAAATAATATTATGTTGATTCGTATTAACCACGAATAAACCATATACTTGTTTTGCCGATATTTAGGTATCACCACCTGACAGAATTCGATAGGTATATTCCGCGGGATATAATTTATTACCGTTTTAATCTTATTTTTAAATTATTTACCTATATAAATAGTGGATGATTAAAGGTTTTTGAAATATTTAGGATTTTTTTGAAACCGCGAATACGGGTCTTCTACCTTCATATGGTCGAAATAAGTTATCATCGAGACAAATTTATGACCAGATTTCGTATCGGTTGATTTTTTAAGTGTACTCTCAAATAACACGCGATTCAAAAAAAATATATACAGGGTGTCCCAAGGTCCCACGCAATAAAAAAACAGTTAATAGGTCCTACGATTCCTAGTGTTATTTGTTAAGAAACTATATCAAAATTCATTATGGTATTCGAGAAAAAAAATGTTGAAGTTTCTATTCTCAATAATGTACAACAGATATTTTCAATGGCTCCTCCCTCGGATAACTACGTCACTGGGTCAGTAGGCCGCGGTCGTTCAAGATCGAGATTAATGACCTGCCGCGTTGTTCGAAACGCCCTATTAGGGCGGAACTAAATGATCGCTGTCTGATGCCACTGGTCGGACAGAAGTCGGTCTAAGAAGAAGGGGTAACTCCTTACCCCTTCTCTGGGTTTGTAGGAGGGATGCTATTGGTCGACAGATAATATTGATTTATCGATTGATAAGATCGATTTATACCAATTTTATTACAAAAATAATAGATTTGATGGTTTTTCACATTTTGTTACATAATTTCTTACTCTTAATAGGGAACTTAAACACCCCCTAAAGTTTGTAGGATTGACCTTGGGACACTCTGTATATATATATTTCCTACAAATCTCTGGTCCAATTATTTTCCCACCATCTGCCAAGAACTCGGGGATAGCATCCTATCAATTAATATTAAAAGGTAACTCATGATAATAGCACCCGTGTAGACGTTCTCCGCCCCGCTCTTACCCGAATCATAACGAAAGCCGACGAAAAGAGACGGACAATAATGTGAACTCCGGGGACGGCGAGGATCTCTTTCTCTTTCTCTTTCTCTATTTGAATTTGAACAAAGAACGAGTCGTGCCGGTCGGTCATAAAAGTCACAAATTACGAATGACCAACCAACGAGATTCCAACCGTTTGAAAATGGAATGCACGTCGGGAATTCCCTTGATTACGTTTAAAAATATAAAATACTAGCTGACCCGGCCACGCGTTGCTGTGGCTAAAGTTTTTGTTATATTACATTATAGTAAACAATCTAAGAGGAACAATAAGAGAACATCAGTCACGGAGTCCACTATGCTTTTTCACACAGATGGTATTTGTAAAAAAATATGCTGATCTCCTTATTTGACTTTCTACTACTATAACCCTTTAGTACAATGAAATTATTTACGAACAAAGACGAAAATGTTGATGTTGGTATACAAATTCACTGGATTGAGATTTGAAGGGGAAGTACGTTGAACACAATTAATTAAAATGTTCTTACACTTGATACTAAGCAGAAATCAATAGGTAAAAAATAAAAATTTATCAGATTTATTATTTCCATTTAATTTTATAACAAATATAAGTATATTACAGTATAATACAGTAAATAACATGTGACGCTTAAACTCATGAATGAGGTAGGCAAGGCAGACAGTCTTAAACTTTTAAACATTAATATCTTTTTTTTTGAATTATAAATACTTTCAATTTCAATTTAATTTAACACCAATCGGTGCACAATGTTTTTGGTTAACCTGTCTTTAGCTAACACAAATAGATTCGACGGTTTCCCAACACGTGAACACGCAACATATAGTTGCCCATGAGAAAAACATGGATTTTCCAAATCTAAACCACAAATGGACATTGTTTGACCTTGAGATTTATTTATAGACATGGCGAAAGCTAAACGAATTGGAAACTGTAGCCTTTTGAAGGGTATGGTAGAATCTGATGGTATCATCGGAATACGTGGCAGCAGGACCACTTTTCCTTTAAACTTCCCAGCCAAAATGGTTGCTTCAAGAATGTTTCCGGTGATCTTTTTGATGACCAAACGCGTACCGTTACATAATTGAGGTGGATTCAAATTACGGAGGAGAATAATAGGGGAACCAATCTTTAATCGAAGATTATGTGGTGGCATTCCAGGGATATCTAATGAATTTAAAAATTCAATCGGAAAATTTACACTTTCATTTTCATCAACAACAGTATCGATTGATTTAAAAGACATCAGATCGCCTGGTAACAACTGTTGTATCTGGAAGTTAATTTCGTCAACATCAACGTTTTTGGCTGCCAAAATCGCCCGTTGACTAAGCCATTCATGATTCAAATAATTATTCTGTATATCCGGGAAAATACTCTGAATCAATTCAGTTTTATCCTGAACAACAGTGCAAAAATTGTCTGGTAGTTTAATGCATTGCGTATTTGGTTGCAGTTTTATTTTACCGTTCCCAATATCTAGTAGTTGTTCGGAAAATATTAGTGCTGATGGATCATTTTGCAATTGTACTCGCATATTTATGGTCAATCGAAGTGTTTCAACACTTCGCCATAAGAATGATTGTTTCAAACATGCATTAATCTCATCCGCGAAAGTAGAGCGAGGTATAACCGGTAAGGTCTGCCGGAAGTCACCAGACAAAAGTAAGATAGCACCACCGAAAAGTTTATTATTGCTGTTTAAATCTTGCATAGTTCTGTTTAATGCTTCAAGTGAATATTTGTGTGCCATTGTGCACTCATCCCAAATTATTATAGAACTCTTCCGCAACACTGCAGCTATTCCACTATTCTTTTTGATGTTACACATTGCATCTGGTTTATTATGAACGTCCAATGGCAGCTTGAATGTTGAATGTGCTGTTCGCCCACCATCCAGTAAAGTAGCCGCAATGCCTGACGATGCTAATGCTAATGCGATGTTTTTGTTGCGACCGTATTTTGGCAAGAATCAACGATATTAAAAATGTCTTACCGGTTCCACCGGGTGCATCCAAGAAAAAAAAACCGCCTTGTTCAGCAGCAACAGCCAGCATAATCCGATCATAAATAATTTTTTGTTCTGCTGTCAGTAATGGTTCACTGTTCATGATAATTGTTGCTAAACTTCCATGGTCATATTGATTTTCTCGTTGTAAATCGGTATTGACTAAGTCGGTGGCTGGACGATTAGGTGATGGCATACCATAATGATTAAGTGGTAAATTTGAAATAAGAACACATAAATCCTCGATCAAGACCAATGCTTCATTGTACATCTCTGGTGTATAATCTATGTTTTGGCATTGATTTGTTTGTCTAATTCGGTGCAAGATGTCTTCTGTCATACAATTTTTATATTTTTCCCACAAAGTTTGTGCTTGCGAGGGATAACATGTCGCCAAAATAATTGCAAACAACTGACGAATGTTATTCGGTGTTGATGTCAACGCAGCATCAGCAAGCGCTAAGTCCCAATGGT
This sequence comes from Neomicropteryx cornuta, assembly GCA_020383195.1. Lineage (NCBI taxonomy): Eukaryota > Metazoa > Arthropoda > Insecta > Lepidoptera > Micropterigidae > Neomicropteryx > Neomicropteryx cornuta. The sequence continues at coordinate 9,837,071 of JAHKQU010000001.1, read as the reverse complement.
TATCGTCTTCTAGCAATTGCAGTTCACGACATGCATCCTGGTATGTATTGAATACTCGACCATTAGCTGTTCGTAAAAATTCAAAAGACGTTGGTCCGGGAACATTCACCAATAACAAACGTAAATAGAAGCACTCACGTTGCTTTGGATGTACCGTGTAAAGTCTCCCCAATGTCTTAGCTTTGAATATGCCTGTAATGGAAGGATGTGGTTTTCCTTGTTTCCGTGGCTCCCATTTTTTACTGGATTTGTTCCATGTGAAATAACGTGGAACATCACCATACACCAATGTCTTCGCGAATTGGCCAAAAACATCAGGTTTTTGACACAATGTAAAAAATTCAGTTAGAGTCGTTTTCGGAGCTTCGAACGCTCTTTGGAGAACATTTTCTTCAGTGAAGTATACACGTTGACCGTTTTCAAGATGTATTGCCAGATGTTGGACAGCAGGATCTCTTTCGTGGATGGGAAAGCTGAGAATATGCCAAATAGCTTCATTGCTGCTAATGTATCTGCCCATTTGGTATCGTGCTATTTCGTCATTTTTATTTATGTTTTTTACTTCAAATATGGCCAAATCACTGCCTTTGTTTACATATTTACAAATATACTTAATTGATTTAACAGAACTGCAAAGCTCAACATTGATATGAGCTTTGTAAGTTTTTGAAAGTAGTGGTGAGTATGGTACCACCCACTGATTATCAAACTCAACTTGATTTGGAAAGTTCGGCAGTCGCATTGTAAATGTGTGGCCACCATTCTCAGTACTTCTGCGGCGATACATTGGATAACCATCAATATCCGTGATCGTGTCATTCGTATGCGGCTTTGGGAAGTTTTTTTTACATTTTCCATTTTCCATGCACGGTGACGTCATGTTGAAAACACCGCATGGCCCATGGATCATGTGTTTGGTGACAATATCAAATAATTCTTGATCAATTAATGGGTCTGGAATTTCGGCTGAAATTATTTGATCGATTTCTTCAGGACGGATTCTATCTTTAAGCCAAACCAAAATGTGGGCATGAGGCAAACCTCGCTTTTGCCACTCTATCGTATACAGCCAACAACGTGTGATACCAAAAATTGTATATTTAACAATAAAATCAATTAAGGATTTCAATTTTTGTTTAAACACACGTGCAGTTAAATCATGACGATGAATGGCTTGTTGTCCTGGCAATAGTAAAGTTTGTATCTCTTCCCAATTCGGATTACATGTGAATGTAATAAATAAATCCGGTCGGCCGTAATGACGTACGTAAGTCATCGCATCTTGTATGTATTCCTGCATGTTCCGTGGACTGCCGATGTAGCTTGAAGGTAAAATGAAAGCATTACCGATGTCATTGGGATTTAAATTTCCATCGATGTTTCCAGCAACAGCATCTCGTAAGTGAATATATTATTCCGATCGTAGTTTTGACGTTTGCGTTTTGACGTTTGCCGCTCGCGTTGTTGAGGTTAGATTTTTTCGGTGGCATTTGACTGAAAATAATAATTTTCTTGTTCTTATGATATTCTCTTGAAGACGTTCGTTACACTGTTCTTGAGATTCTTGTGCATGACCTGCTGTCCTGATTCTTTGAGCTGGATTTCTTGATTCAATTTGTTCTGCCAACTGATGGGCTCTTTTAATACGTTTGCGTCGAATAACTGTCACTGTCAAATAATAACAGACATTAGCGCCATCAACCCAGTCGAAAGGTATCGACATCTGTCAGTTTTATGACTGCCAAATAATAACAGACAAATAATTAGCGATAAATTAAAATTGCGACTATAATTTGAGATTTAAACTATCCTATCTCTCAAGTGCACATCGAACTGCACATGGTGTTCAAATTTTATTATAATCGGTTAAGTGGTTCAGCCGTCCATTGAGGACAAACATTGTGACACGAGATTTATATATATTAAGATAAGGCGTTTCGAAACGAACCCAGTTGAGAATAATACAAACAATACCCAGTGAATTTTAAAATATTAATCATAAAAAGCGTTCAACTCAATATCAGCGATTTTTATATTCTTGGACTATTTACACAATTCTTTTTATGCGTTTTAGTTAAAAGAAGCACAGGTTTATATTATCAGCACATTTTTAAAAATATAGTGTCTTCTCTCGCTACGTTCTCTGGGAGTTGAGCAGCTCGAGAAAAAGTAGGTTCGGATTACTTGCATCAGTCTATCCATACCGCAATCACTCGATAAGTAATTAATCAATATCATTTTATGTGTACCAACATAGTAAAAAAAAAATATTAAAAAATTAAATGATTTAGAACAGTTTTTTTTAGCAACACTCTCTCCGGATATAGCTATGTTCCATGGTCTGAAAATAGGGCGAGGCCCTGGCTGTGAGATGCGGCAATGCTGAAAACCAAATCCTAGTTTATTTATTTATTTAGATGGTACTCTAACAAAATATTGATATACATAGCATAGAAACAATTAATCTTAAGACACTAAAGTTAAAAAAAAAAACCCTTATGAACATTCAAATAAATACACAGGATTATTCTTACTGTTATACATACGTTTGTGAATGGTATTAATTTTCAGAAACCATTTTTTTTTGTGATATTATATAGCGTCACAAATAAATGAAAAATATATCAGCCAAACGTCGCAATATATTGGAAACGCGCCTTTACAATTTCATACTGTTGATACGTCGCAATATATTCCGCGCCTCAATATATTACGTTGCAATATATTGGAAACGCGCCTTTACAATTTCATACTGTTGATACGTCGCAATATATTGCACGCGTCAATATATTACCGTCGCAATATATTAGAAACGCGTCTTTACAATTTCATACTGTTGATATATCAACAGTATGAAATTGTAAAGGCGCGTTTCCACCCGGCAGCAAAGCGTAGCGGCCGCGTGCGCAGTGAAAGCGGCTCACAAAGAAAACGAAACAAAGAGAAAAACTATGCGCGAGGAGTGACGCCGCACGCGTCGCGTCACGGCGGCCGGTCGTGAGGCGAGCTGCGCGGAGTAATCGCGCGAATCGATCCATCGATCGTCACTCCGTGGCCGCTTAGAGGCGACTCATTATGATGCGTCGGCGCGCGTGCGCGTGTAGTTTCTATAGAATAATCAACGTTTACAGTTTCAAGCTCAATACTTATAACACTAACGAGCTATGATACATGGAAGAACATCTATCTTTATGCAGGACGTCTAAGAAGAAGCCTAGAAGCTGTTTTAAAAATTGGCAGTGACCAAAATATTAACAACTGCAATAGATATATAGAGTGAACATAAAGTTTACACCACTTCCGATAGTCCCAATTTTGCCGATACAAATTCGCTTTCGATATCAAACACACGCTGGATGAAAAATTGTATTAATTTAAACCAGCGCCATCAAGCGGTAGATAATATTAATTTAATATATTTTTTATTATTTATCAAAAGGTAAAGCGGTGTGATTTGTTTTTGGTATTGATACGTTGTTTGAGGACTGAGAAAAAAAATATAAAAAATACGTTGGGCATGTTGTTGGCGGAAAACAAGACAATGCACGTAAGATCCTGCTCGTTAATGATAATAATTCATTAGACGCGCGAATAAAAATGTTAATAAGCATTACGAGCGAAGTATTTTACAATCGACCGTAAAAACAGCGTTTTGATGGCTATTTTGAGTGCATAAACGTGAACTGACTGACATGGCATGGACACTAGACTATGGTAGACTAGTTTATGGTATGGCTAATGGGTGCAGGCCGCCCGACGGACGCGCCTCGTGACCGGTGAGGTAGTTCTCCATCATAACTCGTCCGCCTTTGTTCCTGTTACGAATATTGACAATCAATCTAAACTAAGTTAATTCGATTAATAACTGTTACTATCAAATATAATCCTTACATTTTTATTTGGTTGACTTATTAATGAAAACATAATTGTGTATATTTTTTCATTGCGGAATGTCTTTTTAGCGATTAGAGAGAAGACGCGGGGGGTTTAGGCAGGGTATGCGTGCTCTAATAAATTTATATTTTTATTATATCTAGTTACAAAAAAAAAAATCGCGAAACTTGTCACGTTGACGTTTGTCAGCGTCAATTTGAAATATCGAACGCGCGTTGCATATTTTATGGCGGAAAACGGTCAGGGTAAACTATATGGCAGTGAGTTCCTAGAATAACCCCCTCCTCACCCCCTCCCGCTTGCACCACCTGGGTGTGCATGCGGTACGTTCGCAAGTGTAATAAATTTGAACACACCCATGGACTGCATACGTTTGCGAGTGTTGGCCAATGCCAGTTGGACCGACTGTAGTTGGGTTTAGCTGACAATCTTTTAAAACGTATAGTTACGGCCACTGAGGGTGAAAAACGCACCACGCCAAGTACGCCACTTTGCGTCGAGTGCACTCCTCGCGTATCATGCGTCTCGCTTTCTCGCGATAATCCAGCGTTGCGGCGGGCGGCAGAGCGGGGGGAATCAACCGGTGTCGCATTTTCACAAGGACGATTTGTATGACATGCCGTATCTATATGTTTTAGACGATCTTAGGGTTTAGCCATTTTATTCGATGTTTGCACATACCAATGATACCACCACGGATAGGAGTTTTATTAACCCGCGGGCAATAAATTTGTTTTTTTAAAAGCCTTTATCCCGCGTTGAAATTTGACACACGAAATTTTGTAAACGCATTTAAGCATTTAAATAAATTATAATGGTATGTGTCCGAATTCTCAAACCGTTTTTGAGACCTGTTTCCTACTCTAGTAGCATGTGAACATGTAATCTAGTAGGTATAAGCAAATTTAGCTTAGTTGATCAGGACCCAAAGTATTCATATTTATTGTTATTAATTATATGTAGGTATATCTTTCTTCTTATCAAAAAGTGCTAAAAGTGCAAAAATGTGTTAAAAGTGCACTTGTTACAACATCGATGAAATCGATTTATGTTCCTATAATTGATTGCTACATTTAATTAACCTAAATGTGTGTAATAACTTTCATTTGCTTTACATTATTTAATTGTATAATTAATGTTAATTTCATTTTTTCGAACCCCCCCCCCCCCGCTGGTCTGATTTTGCTCATAACGAACTTGACCGAGATCTTGTGCCCTTAAATTTTATGTATCAATTTCAAAGTGATTGGTGTAAAATTACGGCAGTTATCGTCTCCACAAGAAAATGATATAGATAGATATATAAACTTTTAAACTGAGGGTGGTTTTTTTGGGTTTTAGGAGATGTGAAACGCGAAGATATGTCGAAATTTTCCGGAAGTGATATGATACCCATTGCAATGGGTAGCTTTCCCAAAGAAAACTACCTAGAAACCTACAGACGCGCAGTTGATATCGGAAAGATTCGTTTATGCGTTTAACCACCAAGTGCATTCGTTATAACAAACCTTTAGTTGTTGAGATAAATCGAGAGTCTCCTTTTAAAGCTAAGCTCGATTAAAGTTGCTTTGTTATTGGCGATATTAGGGTCTAGTATTTGCGCGACCGTACAATAGGTAATCCATTACGAAGCCATTCTTTGTCCTCCGTACAGCTGTGCGGATATTAGATCGTTCATAATATTATTTGTTGCGTGGACAAAGGAATTTCCCTCGTAACGAGAGCGGACTTAAAAGGGAAATAGCGCACCTGGGGGGCTAGTCTCAACACGCGAGCGAAACGAGCTAATCGCGCTCGCCTTTTGAGACTAGCCCCGCTGGCCTGTTCCTGCGTATGCATTGTACCACTTTTGTTTGAACTTATAGGGTCAAATTTGCGTTTACTTTAAGCCGCCATGTCATGGACACAGGACCTGTTTCGTTGGTCGGCGCTTTATATAAACTGAAATATCGTCCTTGGGTCAGAATTTTTTTTAAATTCTTAAAAACGAAGCCATTTTTAATTTTTAGGCTTAGCTAATTAGAAAACTTTACGAATAATACATTTAATTCGCGAACATAAAATATTTTGAAATTTAAAAAAATATCCGCTAAAATCGCATTCAATTAAAACCGCATTTTAAACGCTAACCTTTTAAAACTACTTTATAAACCATAAAAAACATTATTATTGTGTTTTTAGACCGGCGTTTCGCCGTCTTAATGATTTATTCTACGTCACTTTGTGGAAAAATAATATGTAAAAAAATTGAGATGGGTACATTTCCTACTGCGGGTAAAAAAGTATCCTAATCAGTATGTGTGCACATCCCAAGAATGCATGTGTGTATATCGGATGTGTGTGTGTTAATATGCACATGTATATATAAAACAAAGGTGCCTTCAAAGATGTTCACTTGTGCGCGCATCGATAATTAAAATACATATCATTTTGTTTTTTGAAGATTTATTAAACTTAATTCCTTTTGAGTATTCTTAATATAAACCTGAATTTAATTTATTTATTTATTTAGAAAGGACATAACAGCGATACAGGAAGACAATTCTCTAACACTACATTTACACGGCCAAAAAAATGTACCAAACATGAAAATGGTTGACAACAACAAATTAATAAATCAAACTTAAATAATGGGTAGTGTGTGTGGAGTGTGGTGCCATTTGTGGCAGGGACACGTTTGCGTGTTTGTGTGTGTATATAAACCTACATATTATTAATTTATACATTTTACACTAAATATTATCATAACTTGCCTTAATTTCGAATTTCACGCATAAATAAACCCTTCCTTATTCGCTTGGAATATATCAACTGCGTTAACGGTTCAGGACTCTACAGATCGTCGCGTTTTGTACATGGTTAGTATTACGCCGGGCGACGTGAAATAATTGGGCGCTTCTGGTATTTCTGTACGGAACCCTGAAGGGGATGCTGCCAATCAAGTATGAGCTGTCGAATTTCTGGTTAATCACATTATATAGAAAAGCCATGTCTGCGAGAGTTCGCCTAAATTCAAGCATGGTCATCTTATAATGGGATATTTGGCCAATAAGTTGAGACATTTATTGATGTTGAGGCGGTAGGAAGTTCGCCGGGTCAGCTTGCAATATAGTAAGTGAATAGATTTTGCGGAGCGCAGGTGAGAAGAAATGGGTCAGTGGCAGACCAGAGCTGTCACGTTGACGTTTGTCTAATGAAACGTCAAAGTGACGGCTCGCGAGTGGCGAGCCGGCTTTAGACCCGCCGACAGAGACGAAAGACTCGATTCGCCCGATTCGCAAAAATAACATCGGCGGCACTAATTTCGAGTCGAAAGTAGGGCGGGCAAACGGGCAAACGGGCAAACGGGCAAACGGGCAAAGTGACGCAATTAGATCGAGTGTATAATTGTCGTCGGATTTCGATAAAGGCGGGTTTAAACGGGTCATGCTCATCGCGGGAACGTCGCCTCATCAATCACAGATCATACACTCATACAGTGCTTAGCTATACATAATTTATTGAATATAAGAACAGAATCATTTTATTTTACTCTGATATATCGAAAAAAAATAGTTTTTTCCAATTTGGCTTCATATCAAACAATTAAAATACGGTCAACAAATACAGGATGAACTTAAAGTCAGCAATATCCTTTATAGGGTGTTCAATTTCATGCCCAGAACCACCGCTGTATAATTAGGTCGCTTCTACATTCGAAAAATATAGCGTATCTACAACCAATTCGTTGTATTTAGAATTATGCGGATACATAATATTCAGTATATATCTAATTCCTTCATTTCAGTAAGTTTTTATTCATTAGATCGGGGAAAATATATCACATCCAAAATCATTATTATTTCTCGACACGCACATATAAACCCTCTGTCTCGCAAACACACCCTTTTTTATACACATCAATCACACACACCCCCACAAACCACTTTTATATACACAAACATAAAAAGTTTTTATTGCGTTTTGATGTCTATAATAAGGTCATTTGTGTGTACAGTCAAATGCACTCGGACCTTTACCCAGAGCATTTAAAGTTGAGCTGCAACGCGGAAAAAAGAAAGATGTGTGTGTGTTCTGTATCTATGAGAATCACGCCTCAACACCGTCGAATCGCCTTCCAAGGTAAAGCGCCATTGACCGTACATTCATCAATGAAATAAAAAAATTAACATAATAATAAACAATTTTCGTCAACATTTACGCAGCTTCGCAGGATTAACGAAAGGAATAAAGCTATAGCGCGCTCCCATATTTGCAGTACTGCCAACCCACGCATTCTTTCGCGAGTGCTATTCCGGCGACACGAGAGTCAGGCCTGCCAACGCAAAAATGACGCCAGTGGGAGGCTATTATATTTTATACGATATATGACGTCATAGTTATTTGTTTCGTCATGTTTATGACCCTACTATTAAAATTAGTTTAAGGGTAAGCAGTGGAGGTAAAGAAAAACATTCTAATTGCTAAATATTTTCTTGTTACGCTGTGGAAAAGAGAAGGAAATATAGTAACTAAATATTTCAATATTTTTTTCGTTAATTTGTTATAATAAATCAACTCCTCAAAAAGACAGCAGTGATTTTAAATACACTCTGTATATAAGTAATGCAGTATCAAAGGCAGAACTTATATATAATGTATCATATAGGATACATGATAACGTAAAAAAATGTATTTATTAAGTAATTTTCAAACAAAAATCACACTAAACTCTCTTCGATATTGAATTCGGAAGTTTGCTATGTTTTTTTCTAAGTTTCCTGGATTCCTTAGTATTTTCCTGGCACATTTTTATTGTTACGTGTTAATTTAATAATTTAATATTGCCATATTGTGGAATTTGCTGATTTTGAAGAATATATTGTATTTAGCTGCTTTCTGATATCCATGAAATCTATCCATCACAAATAAATTCTGTAATAATGTCAATTTTCATATATATTTATATGGTAGTGCTGTCTTTGATACTACACGCCTCGTCTAATATTAAAGACTAACATAATTCCTAATTCCTAATAGTTCTCTCATGAAGGATGACTAAATAAATAAAGATTAGTTTAATTAATATTTGCATCGTCGGTGGAGGGGGAGGTGTGAGCAAGGGGCGAGCGTAAAACCGCCCCCGCGAACCTGGTCATCCGCCCCATAAACGGAGGCCATGTCACGCACTGCCCGTGGGCGGCTGCTGCTCCTCGTGACGTCACAGGTCCGTGACGTCACGGGCGTAGATAGGACGTAGGAAGTTGCGCAATATAAAAACTGATCAATAAATGCGTACATAAACCCAACGGGGATGTGTCTAAAGGTCACATTTAGTTTTTTTACCCCACTCTATAAGGCGTTGCGTATGCCTTACTCGGTACCTCGGTACTCGGTTTTTTCGGTCGCTAGCGAGGCCGCGCCGCGCCGGGTCATTGATCGGCCTCGCCGAGCAAAAAGGGAATTTACACGAACGCTTTGATAAAATTAATAAATTATTTAAGGCGAGAATATTACACTGAACCTCATATAGGTAAGGAAAATAACGAAAACTGCTCCCCTCCCCTTTTTGACAGATATTTGCGTTTTGAGGTCACCTGAATCCATTTTTGGTATGATTTCTGTATGTATGTGTCTGAACACGATAGCGTCGTGACGGGGTCACTAAAATTCTCCACATATAGTTAATTAAAAATTGGCTCAGAGCTGTCATTTGAAAAAATAAAGGTTAGTATTACCTATTATTATAATTGAGTTGTAAAGTTATTTGACTTATATTTATTTGATAATTGTTTTTTAATAGCGGCAAATCGCCTGAAAAGATAGATAAATGACACAATCTTTGACAATATTGAAAAATTTTGAACAATTTTTTGATAGCATAATATTTATAAAGGTTCTATAGAGGTCCTGTACTTGAGAGCGCAGGATGTCGGTTTAAACCCAGCGCTGAGTTTTATAAAAATGCATTTTTAACTCTCACCTGTCCTCTTTAGTGTAAAATATTGTCAAATATATGTAACCATCTAATTAGATGAAATAAGGAAAGGATGATATTTTAACAAAAAATATTTTCCATATTTCATCTACTAACAACTAACAACGAGAAATTATGCTTTGAAAGTTGCTCCATTTACATCCAACTTTGAGTTTTTAGATGATTGTCACAGAGTTGGACTAACACCTAAGGGTTTAATTCCCAAATATCCCTTCGCGGCTATAACACCGAGGTAACATCCTCTTTTAAAAACCTACAGATTAAGCATGCCTTTGAAATTACTAATTTGGGCGCTTGCAGGTCTAAATAGACAAAATTAAACTAACTTAACAGCATTTAACGCATGATGCTTAATATAGTCTTTTAAGAAATTAGTTTCATTTCAAATACTGATTGTTTTATCTAGCAAAACTGCAATTATATAATAATAATTGTAGTGGCTGGATATATTTATCTTTTAGTTGAAAATGCGATTTTCGAGTTTATGAAGGTTGTATTTTAAACGTCATCTTTCATATATTTTCTGAAAACGCCGAATGGCGAAAGCTTAAAAATAAAATTCATCAAATCTATATATGCACATATACATATACAAATAAATATATATATACATAACAAGGCATAATAGGTACGCTCTGTTCCTTGCGATTCATTGATCCGTGCTTGCGAAATTATCTAGAATAAATAATAAGTGCAAAGCACCTATACCAATAATCAGCAAAATATACTAAAAATATGTTTCCCAATTAGGAGAAAAACGCATTTCAAATTTAATAAAACCCTTTCGAATGTTTGAGAACGTCGAACGTTTTTCGAAGTGGTGCAGGGGGGAACACTGACAACCTGTTCCCGACCTTGGCCATGCATTGCCTAAAAAAAATAATTGATCTGGACCAAAGTTTATTTATTTGCTCGAGTTGACTTTTTTAATCTGCTAAATTTGCCCCCGCTTTCTCGAGTCACTTTCGGAGAGGCAATTCCGCGTCCATAAAACAATACACATCAAAGTTTGGTTCCTAATTTTGAGAATTTTGAAATCGTTATTCCCAGATAAATACCTCAATATCTATAATCATTTTTTTTAAAAACAGTATTTTATTTCCTGTTTTGATAGTCGCAATATTTTTTTTATAGATGGGACAAACAAAAAAAAAACAACCTATTATTACGCCTAATTTTTGCGCACACATAATAAATGCGTGAATATTATTTAAATGACGGCGTAAACTTGTTTCATTGTTATTATTTATTTTTTGCAAGCAGAGGAGCAAGTGTTCCCTTTGGGTCGTCCTTAGCAAAGGCGACTTCTCACTCGATTCATAGAATCTCATGTCAATAAACCTTCGCGAACCAGTCCCTGGAGCCGAGGAAAGGAGAGGGGGCGTTGCCAGGCAACGAAGGCCGCCTACCTTCTATTTATCTTTCCACAATTCCACTATTTCTGCTTTTTTGTTCCTATTTGACTATGAGATAACAACGTAATAATACCAGAGATGAAAAAGGTACCTATACCAACTTTCAACTTCCACCCCCTCCCCCTTCCAACCACAGTATACTATTAATTATGTCATAGGTGTTGGTTATTAAACCATGTCTTGAAGACACGCTAGTGTTTGTAGTTTATAAAAGTCCAACAATATTAGGTTAGGTTAGGCTTTCACTTTATCAAAATACTTATTTTGCTTTATTGTTCTGATAATAAATTAGAATAAAAGCTTTAACTACTATAAAATCCGCAAAAACTAAGAAATGATTAAAACTAGATATATATACTATAGTATGTGTGTACCCTAGAGAAAATAAACAGAAAATAAAAAAAAAACTGACTATAGCGTAAATGTACCATCTAAATCGATTTGCGAAATGAACAAAGAAAACGCTCCAAAAATCGCATTTTATTAATCAAAAGTGTGTTTTTTCTATCCAAGATTCGCCGTATCGCTACTGAATGCCGCGAAGAATCACATTTTAAACCGCCATGTTTTGTATCGAAAACCATAAACAGATAAAAGACAATAAATATTCTCGGAGCGCAATCAAAACAACCAGGCGGCCCGGCCCGGCCCGGCCCGGCTGGCAACAGCGAGCCGGCAACCACGCGGCCGGTTTGTTATGCTGGCTTCTCGCTCGCGCGCGCCGATGCACCCATCGCGCCATCGCGCTCGCGCGGCTCCTCATCGATTTGTTTTCGTTGCGTCTCGCTCGCTCCCGCTATCGCGCGCCCGCTCCGGCGGCCTTCGGCGGCGAAACAGTTATGCGCCGTCGACGTCTCTGTTCCGCCCGCCGGCGGTCGCTTGGCGCCGTCTCGCTCGCACGTTACAGGAAACGTCCTCGTTTCGAAGTTGCGTAGATGGATAGATGGCCACATATTTACACGTTGGAATTACGCAATGAAACACGAGCCGAGAGCTGCGAGCGTTGGAATGGCCCGCGTTTTTCGACGCCAATATCGACTGACACGATAATGACATGAATTGTTGACATTTTAAAACATGACGTCAATTTCGGCGGGGATTTTTTTAATTACATTTATTGATTTTTCCCGGTTGGCGGGATATTTAAATTATAAAACAACATCGCTGCCTAGGTGTGTTTTTTTTTATATAGGTATTGGACCGTTGCGTTCCGGGTTCGGTACGCTATAGGCTATTAGAGATATTCATAGATAATAGATGGCGTTGCTAACCATGGAAGAATGAGGATTTATTATGAGAAAAAAAATTTTTGCAAATTTTTAGGACGATGTTGATAAATTAATATAAACAGGCAGGTAGTAATTAATTATGCTGATAACCCTGAATTAATTAGGCCAAATCCTAAAATAAATAAGGAAAAACATAAGTACCTACACTATTTTTTTTTTTTATAAAAAATACAATGCGAAATTGATGTGACAATTGACGTTTTGTACAGTCTTAATAAAAAAAAAAGTTCAACATTGTACCTATCCATCGATAAATATATCTCGTAAATATTAACGCTACCTAAAAAGTTTAATAAGATATATGAACTCCCGCAAAAAAGATGTCACAAAATAAGTATTAATTACACCGTAAGTGTGCTATCCCGATAGTTTAGCTTGATCCTTTGTTCATAAAAGTGTTCACAAAATGCGTTTCCAGAATGTGGCCCTACAACAAGTATCCGATGGTCGGACAAAGAAACACAGTCAAAAGCGAAGCTCCTGGGGGTGTCGGGGGTGGGGGGGAGCGAGGAAGATTGTATGGGTTCTCTCAGCATGCACCACCCTGACGCCAGAAAGGGTAAGATATATTTCCCATGCCGGTGCAAAAGGGAGATGAAAATAATCATCATGGTGAGATTGTTTGGGGTCGGTGACCGAGCCGAGGATGAAAACATGAGGCGATCAACTCCGGCGCGCTCTAGGGTTGAACCGCTGTCGATGATTTTGCGACCATCGACTGATGGCTACGTTACAGAGACATGTGTCGTTTCTAGGAAGGAAATAAACCAATAAGTAACACGCCATAATATGATACGAGACATAGACAATAAGGAAATAAACATGAACTGAAAAAAAAATATATATTAGCAAAACGTTTGGTTGTATAAAAATTTGCACGAAATTTGCTAATTAAACATAAGTGTAAGCGAATCGTATAGTTGTACGCACAGACTGGTTATTGTTAATTAATTTTTGGTTAGATTTCCCATAGTTCTTGCCATGACAGCAAGAGATATAGTTAAAAAATATTTTAGCATAAACATTTTGCTATGATTACAAAACAATATGGCGTCGAAGGTGAACGCTGACGGAATTAAACGACGTTACTTGTTACCATTTTATTTTGCTGTGATTGAAATCAAAATGGCGGTGTGACTGACAGCCGATCATAAAATTTGCAGTTTGCAAAAAATAATGTAGCGATGGTTATATATTACGGTAAAAGCAACCAAAAATAATTATACTTACAATGAGTACGTTCAACAATAATCGATGTGTAACTCCAACACAAATTATTGCCGTCACTATATCAACCATACCTTATGGTTGCCATTACCATATTTTTTTTCAGTGTCGTAAATCCTGAGCATCATCTTTGGCTTTTTGAAATCCTGTTGCTACGCTAAGATGGTCTGGACAGTTTTTTTTTTTTTTTTTGATTTTTTTTATAATACACTCATTACTCCGAAATATGTGATTTTTAATTCGGAAATTGCGCGATTTCGATGTTATTTATTTTCATTTATTTTAATCTAGTTAATGATAAAGGTAAGAATGAAACTAGTCTCCTTTGCAAAAAAAATAAATATATACTTTCGATACTCAACAACACCAATCCCTATTCCAAAGGCGCGTTGCGTTGATAGAATTGACCCAAGAATGCGTGCAAAGAATGATCTACAGGTAGCATAACCCAACGCCCGAAGGGGGAACACAGGACCCTAACCCTCACAAAAAAAAAACACCTGAAAAACTACGAACTGCATGCGGCCACACGGTTTTTTAACATTTCAAGATTTTATCTAGCAAGCGTGAGACAAGCGCGATCTATATAAAAAAAATGTCGATTAACACAATGTTGGAACTTGAGAAAGATAGGTACCAGCCGCCAGGAAATAGGTATTAGACTCACAGATAGATTTATATAATCCTATGGGTTTCTGAGACGAAAAAAAAATAAAGTTGAGCTAATACGAAAACAATAAGTTTGTATACAACAAATACACAAAATAACACACTTCAAAATTACCCCGAACAATCAAAATTGAACTAAAACACGTAAAAGAAAAGAGATAGTACGTGTGTGTGTTCTGTATCTATGAGAATCACCGCTTTGGCATCCCATATGAGCGTAGATGAGGTTAACATGTACACATATCTACACACTCTGTCGAATCGCCTTTAAGGTAAAGCTTCTTTTGCCCTCGACCGTACAACGTTCTAATTAAAAATATATATATTTCATTTTTTTTTTCGACTAGGGATTTATAACGTGGAACACGTCAAGTTTAGTAAACTGTGGTGGTTACATTATATTCCCCATCGTTATTAGTACACTTTCGATTTTATGTTTAGGCGTATCTAAGTGCGTATATGCAATTACGACAATGCACGATTTATTATAAATAAAGTGATATATATAGTATAGGTGTCTGTCATTGTTTATGACTCCATTTCCAAACGTAAGCCACTTTTCATTGTTTATTAATTTTTTTTTGTCTTTTAATTATGATGCCGTCACATCGCCTTGATTCAAGTTTTCCGCCGAAAGACAGAATGAAATAGATTAGTTGATATTTAGTTGTTAAAGTTTCATTGTTCAGTTGTTTCGAATGAAATCAAAAACGAAAGATAATTTTCCAATGGAACAAGCTTTTAGTACGCAACAAAGATTTAAAAAAATAGATTAAAATCAACTGAATGACGCCACGTAGCCATAGATAATATGGTAAACAAGAGGGCATCCATCCATCCATCCATCCATCCATCCATCCATCCATCCATCGCGTCCAAGATGGCGACAATGCGCAGCGCGCGATGGCGTCACGAGCGAGCGAGGTTACGCGGAAATAGTAAAGGAAATCGCGCGTATTTATTTTACGCGTTGTTGATAAACACAATGAAAATATGTAACGTTTTCGCGGCTGACTTTTAAAATTTTGGTTATGTATTACCTAAATTTGTTTAAATATAAAGACACACACCAATGGAGTCCAAGGAGTCAATTGACGCTTTTTAAAAATTAAATCAATCTATGGTTAATAGGTACACGGGATCGAGTAATATCGTTATTGATATAAAATATATTTCTGAAGGTGTGAAGTCAGCGTGGTGGAAACTAAGAATTGCCAGCAAACAGTCGCGCACTGATTCAATGAGTAGAGTAGCGACGGCGAAACCCGCTCGTGCGAGCTATAAGGAAACAACAAGGCATGATGTCATATTAATATGATGATATGATGTCTTTCGCAACGCACCTCCGGCCGAGGTTGTTTGTTTGTTTGTTTGTTTGTTTGCAGCGCGCCATTTTGCGTTTTGCGCAACTGGGTCAATGTTTTCGGGTCGCGACGCCGATTCCAACATGGCCGCGACCGTTTCGGCTCGAGCGTACATTGTCACTTGTCACAATCATACGTTTACACATATAGCGTTCACAGAACATAAATTATTATGTTACTACCGATTTTTTTTATTTTTACCCCCCCCCTTCCCATCCCTATCGTATGTGTATAAATATTATTCCATAAAATCACTAATAAATTGTATAAAATTGTTAAGCGGTATCATATTACAATTGAACAGATTAAAATGAAATAGCGTTAAGTACAATACCAAATAGGTTCTTATAATACCTACTGTATTTTAATAAGTAACTGATCAACAGCAATTTGACAGCCATTAGCGATTTTTTCGTGTAATACCTAAATAGTATAGCGAACAGGCTGCGCGCGCGATAGAGAATAGGCGAGCGTAGAGAGAAATGGCGACGTGGCTCAGTCGGCAAAACAGCGAAAGTGCGTCCGTCCGACGTTCGTTCGTTTTGACAGCCGCGCGCCTCCCGCAAAGTGAAGTTATTTTTGTTCTTTTCAAATCGGAAAGTCTACGAAGATATCAATATTTATATCGGCTTAGTGGCCGACACACACTTTTAGTTTTAAACATCCAAAATTATTTAATCTGTCAGTGAAAATGGAGTGGGGGGGGGGCAGTCGCTCGGCGCCAACAGGTTCTGGGACCGTAACCGAGTACTGAAAAGTTTCCCGGTTGATCCATGACGTCACTACGTCACACTACACAAAAGAAATGCGTACGATTTGCCTTGTGGCCCTAATTCCCAATACATTATAAATAATTTTACATTAGTATCACCGCTTAAAATCATAAAAAAATATATTAATAACACATTAACATAGATTATTTTATCTTTTAAATATAATAATTTATATGAATATTTATTTCTCTTTCTATAATAAGGCTCAGCTATTAACGAGGAATATGATGGTATTTCTTTTATCGTCAAGGAATCATCTCTGCGATATTAGCATATTTAGCAATATTTAGTATCTTATTGATTCTAAGAGATTTTACAAAAAAAATAAGTAAAAATATTCTAATACTTATGTTAGAAAATCCGTGTATGCTTTTAATCTATCTCTTTTAATTTAATATGTGTGGGCACCATGTTTTCAATACTATTCAAACCGACTATATGATATCGTGTGCAGCGTTTCGTTACAAGTTCAGTCGCATGAATCCTAGTAACGGAGTTTCAAGAAACTAACGCATCGCTATAAAGTAACGATAATTTTTTTAAATATTATCATTAATTAACCGTATCTTTTTTTAACTACGCTAAACCTCAATCATAATGAACTCGTAAATTATTATAATAACTACTTAAATACAACAATTACCTGTCGTTTCTTTTTTTTTTTAAACTTATTAAGTAAATTTTATTGAACTTCATCCAGAACATTAGCAAACACTGTTTACTATATTTTGAGATTGCTAAGTTTGACTCTGTTCAATATAGTTATTAAAAAAGTTCAATAAATTATGTTTACGGTTATTATCCTACCCGGTTTATAAAGCGTGAACATCATTCACCGGTTATATTTATATTTATTGTTTTTCTAATCATACGTCATAATCATATACGTATCATGAATTCGTTATTGTCACTATGATATCCGTATTTGTTACTGAACAGATGGGCAGTTCTGAGAAGTGCGCTTTGAATATTCTATAAGCGAAGGTGGTGGATTAATGTGGCTCCAAACCTTAAACTAAAAACATAAGACCCAGTATTCCTGTAATCAAAAAAAAACCCCACAGTTTAATTGTCGCTCCCTAAATAAACAGCATTATAAAATAACGAATTTTTTATTTTATTATTTTCCATTAAACGTGCAAAACAATTAAAGTTAAAAGTTAATTCGCCATTGCGCGCGCATGGCAACATTTTAGATTTTCGAAAATGGAACGCGCCACGGGTTCGCGGTGAATGCCCCGGCGGATATCTCTTTGTTCGAATTCATGCGCGGCGCTCCGTCGCTCTCGCTCTCGCCGGGATAGCGGCGTCTCGTTTCCGCGGCAGGCCCTTGTCCTTTCCTTTCCTTTCCTCGCATTGTGACTGACTCGACGCAGGCAGGCAGGTACGTTCCAAATTTGAATGCGCTTGCTCATTTTTAGGCGATTGATTAGACGTCTTCAAAGGGATTATACGATTAATATTTATTTCGTACTGTTAAATCGTTTCTCCGTCAGCTGTTTATACTTAAAAATTCTCGATTCTCTTAAAAAAATATATGCCATCATATTTGAACCTACCATTATAAAATCACCACACACGTTTAAAAAAAAACAATATTTACACATTCCCAATATTTCCATTTTCTCTTTTTAATTTTTAAGTTCTAACACTCTCACACCCTAATTTCATCTAACGTTTATCACACGCGCATTCCCACATACCGTCACTGGAAATGAATATAATAGAATTTCGGTAAAAGTATCAAATTGTGTTATAAATGTAGTTAAGTTCGATTTTTAATGCCCTATGAACTGTTTTTTTTAGATGCAGAAATCTTTTTGGAGCCAATTCTCAAAGTCATTATGCTTTCTGTTTTTCAATTGGCCTGACTTGGAAAACTATACAAAATTACACCAGTTTGATTTTCTAAATTGTGGGTTTCTCTTAGAAACTGAAAAATTAAAAACTTCGATCGTGTTATCAAGATAACTTCTACAATAAAGAGTTTTTCCTCCGAAATGGTTTAATATTCCTAAAGTTAAAAAGTGTCTAAAATCATTTAGAAAAGGTGTAAAGCCACATTACATTATTCTAACCTTCTTCGAGAGAATGGCGCACCACCTCAACTTGTCCGTTTGAGACCTTCTTTGATATGATTTCCAGAGCATGTCTTTATATCATGAAATATCACATTTCAGTGCCAATTTAATATAAAACCAGGGTTTTAAATATTAAAAACCTAATTACTGTTAGACGTTTAGGCGTCATTATTAAATTTACTTTCACAAATGCGAAAAAAATGTTTTTTTTTTTTTGTGTAGGTGGATCCTCTTGAAAAACAACCGTTTAGATTACACAGGAGATTGGTAGGATAATATAGATAAAATTAATGTCAACAAATTTTTAGTACTAATAAATTAAATATTGACCGCACGGTCAAAATTAATACAAAGTCATCCATGTGCGCAAATAGAAACATGGAAGGACTGTTCAGTGCCACAATATAATAATAATTAGTATATTAATTTATTTAATATATTTGAAATATTTGAAATAATATAATAAAATTGAATATTATGTCTGTGTTATTTAATTACTGGCTGAACGTTAAAATTTACAAAAGAAACCTAAAATTTGTGTAGAATTGAAAGAATGTCACACCATTGTATGTTTTTTTTTTATTTTAATCTGATCAGACCTAAAAAATAACCCACTGTCGAATCTATGGCCATCTGAAACGCACATCTTATGGGATAGGAAATGAAGTAGCCCATCACAAGTCGGTAACCACAGGCACGAGTAGTCTAGGTGGGAGATGCCTTTAAGGCCTAGCTGTAAGACGTCAGGTTCTGAGTGAATAATTTACTACTGCTAAACAATACTCGTACGATCAGGAAGAATCTACGCAGATACGCCACCGCTCGGCAATCGAGTGAATTAGTCGTAATTCGTGACACACCTCTTTTGACTTCATTTAATTACAATTGCGTCGGAGGACCGGAAAAGAATGATCCAATTTATTGCCACGAGCGAGCAGATCGGATAAAAAAACCGCGAAGTGATTTTATGACACTTTCCAAACATTTTATTGGGGAAATATTTAGCTAATGGCCGACAAACGAGCGACGAATTACTGCGCGATACATGGCGAAAACATGGTCGCACGACAAATCACCGCGCGATATAGGCATCAGTAAAATATCGCGCGATATCGCACGGTAATATATCGCCCGTGTGAAGAATATTGACCTTGAAATTCCGCGATTTATTGAAGTTATACTTCTTTGGGCCCGTTGTACTCATTGGGGTGGTCGAAAAATCGCGTCACGCGTTAGGAGTAATTTTTACGTTTGTCGAGTTGTGGAGTCCCTTCCGAAATTTGAAGCTAGTTGTCTGCGTTTTTTTTTTACAAATTATACGAATATACGAACTTAATAATGATAATGTATAGGTGTATAGTATAATAATGAAGTAACTTATAATAATATATTGAATAACAGAGGAAAAATGTCTTATATTTCATTTATATATCCTGGGTGTGTGCGAACGACCAAAGAAGTATAACTTCCACCCTCCGCTCCGACGCACACCCAATTTTTTTTATAGGGTGTCAGGTTTTACTCCCTGCGCGGTAAGTAAGCAATTGTTGGTTTTTACTTAATTAGAGTTTTATAATATATAAGTTAAAAAACAAGCTTTAGACCAATGTTTCCCAAATTTAGTTTCCCCGTGGACCCCTAGCGCAGTATTTTTTGTCCTTCGTGGACCCACCCCCTCCCGCAGGATTCCCACACTGTGACAGGTTTTTTGTATAGTGGAATCATTTTTTTCTTCCTGTCAGGGAGCCTGGCACCCTGGGGAACCTCTACTTTAGACCCTCAATTTACCTTTCAATAAAAGAGAACAATTAATAGTTTATCAATTATTAAATTTCTCAGACATAGAATTGAATTTTAAAAATCTGCCTTCACTATGTTGAAGATATAAGATCAATGATCTAAACATATGATTAAATATTCAATGGTTACCAAATTGCCAACGATAGAAAAAATGGTCTAAATGAATCGAAACTAATATTTATCCTTTGGTTAGTCTACAATTCAATACTATCGATTGTCAGAAACCCAAAAATAATTATGATAAAAAACCTATTTTTGTATGGAGCATGGTCAGATTGTCACGAAGGTATGACAAACGCATATTTGAAAACATGAAATCAGTTTGCCACACATGGCCACACCACGCAAAAGATATGTCATATGTCATCAACTGCATAATAACGTATTAATCTATATTTCAAAATGATGACCCCCCTATATCACACCTATTTATATAAGAAAAAATCACGCGACAACTAGGGATGACGGAACGAGCAACTCCTTGAGCGTTTCTTGAGATTAGCCAAACGCTGCCTGGAAAAAAAGGATGAAGAAGTTTTACTTCAATAATTAAACTTTTATATTAATTCTCCATAACCTATTAAATATTTCCTAGTTTCTTAGTTGAAACCACTGATTATATTATCAAACGATGTAAACCAATCGATATTTTGGGTTGTATATTAATTGCATTTCTGAACGCAACTGTTCAACTAAAATATTAGTTTGCAGTTTTAAAGTCGTTTATTTAAATCTTGGGCGTATTTTGCATGAATTTGTTAAGTAAAATATGCGTGGATAATTTGTTAGAAGTAAAATTATAAGCATTCCAACATGACCTTCGGTCATTACTATCGTGTTCAGTAAATGCAATTAGTTGCGAATTTAATGTAAAAATATATATAATGCTTTCGTCGTGGATCATAGTAATATAATGGTAACATAAGAACAACATATAATTGGTTAAATGTTCCTAAAAATAGCTCGTTTGAAACATTCAGACAACAAAAAAGTGACAGTTCTCACAGCTGATTTTGTCAACGGCGTTATCACGCAACAAAGATAGATAGATGGCTTTATGGATCCGTTCCACGTGTAAAGGAGATGACGATACGATGGTGATGGTGATGGTGACGGTGGCGATGGTGATGGTGATACGATGTGAGTGCCGAATGAATGAGAAATATCGGTTTTTTTATTAGTTTATATAATAATTTGTATGAATATTTATTTCTCTTTCTATAACAAGACTCAGCTATTAACGAAGAATATGATAATAATTTTTCTATCGTCAAGGAATCATCTCTGCCATATTAGCATATTTGAAAGGGTGTGGTCTTATTAGGTTCTAAGAGGTTTTACAAAAAAAAAATCTAATACTAATGTTAGAAAATCCATGTACGCCTCTATCTCTTTTAATTTAATATATGTGGGCACCATGTTTTCAATACAATTCAAATTCAACAATTCAACTATATGATATAATGTGCAGCGTTTCGTTACAAGTTCAGTCGCATGAATCCTAGTAACGGAGTTTCACTTCAAATATCGACGCAAACTAATCAGTTAGGCATTCTATAGAAAAACTGACTTCATTCTCTTTGAGTACCATAGACCATATACAGAACCGAATTGGTGTAAGATAAGGTGGTGTGGTCTCTGTCTAAATGTAAGGGATTAGTATTCTGCTAGGCTCAAATTATTTTTGTTTATTTTATTTAGTTTTTTTTTGAGATATGGTCGTTTACAAAATTAGAGTGCAATACAATTTATAACATGGTAAAAAAATATGAGGCAGTTGGTCCAAATTAACGTTTTTTATTTTAAATTTGCCCACTGTCAAGAATACACACATTATCAGTAATAATTATAAGATTGAATAATAAAAGCAGTCACCCACTTTTTGATTGTTTAATCACTTGTGATTACGCGAGTTAAGTGTATGCAACCCACAACCCGTATTTTAAATGTTTTTTAACATTATTAGAGGCGAACGTCGTGCCTCTACAAAATATGAAAACCTGACAGTATTGAAATTTCTAAACAACTTTTAACATTTTTAAGAGATTAACATTTTTCGAACTAATGGAAAATTAATAACCGAACGCATAAATAATTGCATCGCATGTGTTTAATGCAAGCTGGGTTTTAAATAGGTATAACGCTGTATTTTATGAAAGATTCAATCTCCCACCTACATATCTATTTGTGCGTCTTATGAAATATGGTCAAACTTTCAATAGAGTAGTAATAAAATGATTTAAAAAGTATACAATAATAAAAAAAAAACATGAAAATGTAATGATAAAACGTAAAATGTATGCTTAAGAAAACTTAAATAACTTATGTTAACGAATGTTCAACGTGAATCGTCGGTGGTTAAAAATAAAAAGGAAAGTATAAAATACGTGCAAATCACTGAGATATAGTTAAATAGTAAAATAGTGACTTTTAACATAATTAGAGGCGTAGGCCAAGAATTTACAAAAGAAAGCCTGACAGCAACATTTAGAAATTTCGAATCAACTTTTTAATATTTTTTATTAATATTTACTCCATCTCATAATAACGTGATAACGTAACGTAACGTAAAGTATAACGTGATATTCCATAAATATAAAAAAAGTTAGAGAAGTCGATCCGCACTGAAGTTATCTAAGAGCATTAGTGACAGCGATGCAATCGGCAATGGAAATACATTTACTATATTATGTGTCAATAAAAACTTTTATTCGCCTGTGGGCGGGCGGATTCACATATAAACACGAGCTTGGCCGCCCACAAACTATATAGATAGAGCCTTATGAAGAAAGAAAAAAAAAGCGGATTTAAAAGTTATTTAATGTTGTGTCTAAAGTACATAAAAAAAATCTTTTCAGATTTTTAACAACCTTTAAAAAAAGGATAAAATTACTTATTTTTTATAAGTTTTTATTTAGCATGCAATGTTTGTATGCCAGTTTAAGCTGAATTAGAACTACTTCCTCTTGTCCTACGGAGTTGAAATTTGACATGTTGCTTCAGTTCCGATGACAATGCATTTTTATGGTAAGCATGACCTGAAACTACACCCAAGAATGGCTCCAAACCAAAGAACTCCTCAACTTTCAACAGCACAGACACGAAATTTTGTATACGCATTCAAGCACCTAAATGTTTAATTGCATTCAAGCACCTGAAAAGTTTAATTGGGGTCCACATATCGAACAAGTATGTAAAAACCTACGTGCAATACTAAGCAAACTATCGGTTTTAAGATATAAAGTACCCTATAAAATACTAAGATTATTATATATATCACTTGCGGAAACACGAATAACATATGGAATTAGTACTTATGGTCTAACATTTAAAACATACATTCAAAAAATTAAAAAACTTCAGCTTCAAATAATAAAAACTATAGTACCAAAAAAAATTATAAATAAATTAAAAAGTGAGGAAAATAAGTTATTTAAATATTGTAATACATTACCAATAGAAAAAAAAAATGATTATCAGGTAATATTGGAACAATTTTACTCTATGGAATATAAACAGAAAATACCGCACAGTATAAAAACAAGGCAAACAACAAAAGGAATTTTGAAAGTGGCCAAATTCAACAATGAATATGGCAAAAGAAGGCTGGAGAGAATTGTTCCAATTTTATTTAATAACCTTCCGAGTAATATAAAGCAATCTAATAATTTATCTAATTACGTTTTAAAAAAAGAATTAAAAAAAATATATTGTAAATAGTATTTTTGTTGATGGATGTACTCGAAGCGACCGGTGTGAGATGTACTCGTACCGATTTCATTATATTACACCGACGCGACTGGAAGTGACCGTTTTTTTATAAATAAACAATTAAAGACAGTCTGGAGAGATACCGTCATGTGTAGCTCATCATTGCTAAAAGTGTTTTTTAAGTGAATATTGAATATGTTTTGTATATATAAATGTTATTAAATAAGTTAAATTAGGAACGAATGAGTTCACATAAAAACCCGCAAGGGTTTTGTGAACAAACAAATTAAATATGTATTTTGTTTATAAATAAAGAACTTATAAAAAAAAAAAAAATAAAATAAAAGTTTATTTTTCAAAAAGTATTTTTACTATTATTTTTATTTTATGTATGTACCTATGCTTATACTGTAGTAGGAGATTTCGAATATTTTATTTTACTGTTAAACGGTAATTGTTATTAGTGAAATATTAAACGTCAAATTTTACAATCTTTCTTAGGCCAAAGATAATAGTTTGTAACTAATAACGATTTTAATGCCTATTGGTTGAAATCCGCGTTTGGTAATTGCATTTGTAATATACCTTTTTATTTCTATTTGTTCGTTTTATTGACATTTGGTCATTGACAAACTTAGGGTAGAGATAAAAATTTGTAACAAAGTAATAAATATATAATGTGAGCGTGCGGTAGACTCTTCTCAAAAGCGCTTATTATAGCGTCTTCCGCGTGGTCTCGCATCATTATATCTCTTCTAACAGCTTGTAGAGAGAGAAACACTCTGTGACGTTATAGGATAATGTTGAAAAATAGAATCAATGTACCTGGTTATTAAAAAACTTAGTTGAATTTGCATCTTTATTCAGCCAAAAAAATATTTACGTCTAACATTATGACAAAAAAAATAATCGAAAAACGGACTTTTAGAACTCTTAACTTTTAGGCAAAGTGGATATTTTTAATTTAAACGATACTCGTATTGTATATTTCTATAGAAGAAACACATCCCTACGTTTGTTTCTGGATAAATTACCGGGTTGAGTACTATTAAATGTCTGTCCTAAAAAAGGTCTCTACAAACATTGAGTCGTAGATACATAAATAACAATAATTACGATGATGAATAATATAAAAAGTAAAAGAAAGTTTTTTCTACACAATTATATAAATTTGATATAACATTTTATATACCTAAATAAGCACACAACAAATAAAACTTTAATCAAGCACGTTAATTCCCGTAGTTTATAGGATAAATGCAAATGACGTATATACTATACTGCAGCCAAAATATCAACAAAGTGTGCAAACATAATATCCAAGAAGCACCTGATTATAATAAAATGTAGTGCGAATGATGTTTACGCAATCGAACCGGCCGGCGAGCGCGGCGAGGCAAGGACGCCACGCGCCGCCATCTTGGCAAGATGGCGGCGCGGAAATCGTCAGCCTAGCCGTCAAATCGAGTAAAGCGCATGCGCATGCAGCAGCGATCTCGTCGCCCACTGACCCACTTCTCCTGTCCCCCACTTATCTTGGTCCGTGTGACACCCGCCGAACTTCAACCGGCAGCTTTATCGCTGGCCATAATTATTTATTACGATCGCATTAACGCGGCCGCCAACCCAATTAAACATGGCGGCATTTGTGACCTTTTCATTTCAGCGCACGCTTCGAATCGTCCTCTGCCAGCGAGCGTTTTAGCTTGCATTCTTCGTAGTTTTAAGACCCGGTTCTGGTGCGACGTGACAACAGTTCCAATCGTACCCACCAGCCCACCAGCCCCTGGCCATGGCCACGAGGAAACGAAATATGCAAATGGCGGGCGTCGAAGTGCGTTAGTTACTTCGCTCACGCGGAAGACTTTGGGCAGATAATGAATTGCTGTTATCAAACGGTTATCGCGAAATAATGTGTTATCTATCGGGTCGCCGCGCGCCGATAAAGATGGCGACTTAGACGCGTTCACGTTTGCGATTTATTAATAATGAGACGCGCACACGTGACGAGCGAGTGGGTCGCAGGCGTTTGCCACAAACACACGCCATAGAGAACAGAATAAAGAAGAGAAACGTCGCTAATTGTTGTGACTTCTGTTCACATTCACATTAGCTCATGCCAATAAATAATCCGGCATAAAATAATAAACGATGCTATAATTCGTCTTGTTGTCAATATTTTGTTCAAACCTCGTGATTATTATTGACAACATTATTGCAAACATTTAGGTTAGCTGATAAACTGTAGCGCGCCCCAAATCATTATTTAAATTAGTTATTATTCAATCGTAAATAAGTCTACTAAGCACAAATAATTAAACAGATTCGCCTTAAACTAGTTAGATGGTTAAAAACACCGGAAAAAGGTTACTTATTAATAAATCTGGTTTGTATGCGTGTGAGAACATTCTATAAACCTGTTGCGCTCGCGAATCGATGGTAAATAAATACAGCGGATTGTAAGGGAACAGATTATTAGTCATTACGGTGTGCTCAAGACGCCTCGTAAAATAATAATTATCGATCTTGAAGCGGTTTTCATCTCCGCTTCAGGGCCGCCAGGAAGACGCCATCTTGATTTCGTTGCGTCACCGCGGGCTGTCATGGCGGCCGTGGCCGCGAGCGCGTCTCAATGCCTTCGACAATGCAAAAAAATAAACAAGCGACGCTAACTTAAACGAGAATGGCTATTACATTCTGAAGCTATCATAGAATATCAACTGTTTATATATTGAGAGTAGTTGAAGTTGTAAATTATTTAACCAGAACTTGGCGTCTCACAGCCAGGCCCAACAGGCGCCATCTTGTGATGGTTTGCCTATCCTATCCTATCTCCATTTGTGCGTGCGGCACTTTTAACGCGATTGATGTGCGTTTTGGGTGGACATATAGGCGACAGAGGTTTATTTTTAAGGTTTGAGTAGATTAAAACAGAGAGATCATGAAATTCTTTTAATTTATCATGAATGGACGCGCGGCTAGTAATAAATATTATGTGGTATGAACATTTTTTTTACATGTTTTTATTTGCGAACATAGACGACTTTGTATTAATTTTAACTGCCCAGTAATAAATAATAAGTTCAAATTGTCGTGCTGTCATATTTTTTAAATTAAAATATATTTGGGCTTTATATCGAACCAAAAGACAGAAATAATAGCCTCGTATACATGAATCTATGCTTAGAAGTTAAAAGGAGGGAAATTCGAACGGAAGAACAGAATTTTTGAGAATGTCTAGAAAAAGGTCATATAAATATTTTGTTGTCCTGGCCCTGACGGAGTAACCATATATGTATTTCGTTCAATATTTTGATAAACTGCTGAGAGGCGAATGGCTAAAGCATGGTTCTTATATTTAAAAGTGGTTCCAGGAGTGATCCCCCTACTTCCGGTCCATAAGTTTGAGCCAAGAACAGAATTGCCAGTACGACATGTGGTACTGGCAACTCCGAACAAATAAAAAACGTATTAGCATAAAACAGCAGTCGCACGATTTGTGAATAGAGAAGTCTGAGCGCGAAGAACAGAAACCTTTCAAAAACTGACGTCCCTTCGTCAAGGCCTCGACGCACAATTCAAACGGATTACCTTCGACGCCATTTTGAGTAAACAAAATGGCCGCGCTGTCAAATTAATATCGGCAGCTATTATTTAGTCTGTGGTTCAGTGGACGAGATGGGGAGTCGATGGGATCGTATCAAGAGTACCAGACATTGTTTGAGAATGATCTTGCGATACCAACACGGCCAAATACAGTTTCCAGAGAAAGGCTAAGGATAGTGGGTGGAAGGGAGAGCAAAACAATCTAGGTTCCATGTTCATTCAGTATTGCACGGCAAGATGATACTAAAATTAGGGAATCGACAAAAAAGTAATTTATAATTTGAAGCGCCTCAAGAAGTCGCTTGAGGTCAAAAACTGCCTTAATTATATAATATTGCTGCGTTAGTTTATTTTGGTAAACTTTTTTTCATAAAAACATGTTATTTCATTGTTTTTATGAAGCCTAATTTCACGAGCGAATGTTACGATGAACTATTCAAGATACTTTATCTCAAAATAAGTTTTCTTAAGGTCTCCTTAATGTTGAACTAGCCTATTAGATACATTTTAAAAATATTTAACTCCCATTGACATCGATTTGGGGTTTGCGTCGTTTTTTCCGTATGAATTAGACAAAATTCAAACGCGGGAAGTCACAAATATACAATTATTTTTTAACCAAATTGTAAACACACCTTACTAACCTACTTACCTATTCCTCATACTAAATCACACACAGATCTTCATATGCATACAAACTCAGCCTTGTACAAATATAATTTTCATATCTACATAAAAAAAACATGCAGTGATTAACATATAAAGAGTGCATATAATGTTTAGTGAAATAATCGATAAGTTCTATCACAATCTATAAATATTCTGAAGAAACGAAACTCTACTACAGGATGCTATTTTAAAATTACTCTGAAAAGTGTCAAAAATCCATAAGTGGATTATTGTTGGATTTTCAATAAAAATAAAATAAAATATTTTCATTTGAATAAGTTTTATAGGAATAAGGTACGAACATTTTGACCATTGTTAAAATATATTGCATAAAACCTATGATAAAAATAAATATAATAAAAAATATACTGTTTAAATGCGCTCAGGACGAAGTGCGCGCAAAAAGCATTTTATTTTTATTAGTATTTAAATAGTAATAAAAACGCTGCATTAACGACCGCGCGGCGCGGATCACATGTTGCAATGCAGTTGTTGGCAACACTCGTGCAAGTAAATGCATCGCTGCACCGATCCAAGGTCTCGCCTATCGCCACAATGCGACCTATGCGTTTGTATGGGGCACGTGTTGCCATAGCGCAGCGCTTTTCCAACGGTTTTCCGGCCAACGAAAAACTTCCTTATGCACAGCAGTGACTTGGGCTGTGCTTGAACGAGCGACGAAACGCTGAACGTCACTTATCGGCGCCGGGCATCGATGCAGCGAACGTTACACGCGGCCTGGGCATACGTGTACCGTGCTAAAAACTCGTTGCGTCTATAGTTACATTTGGAAGTGGCGAATAGGCACTCGTTAACTAAGAATCACTCGCTCATTTACACACCCCCAAATAAGCACCGTTAAATCAATAATATATATAAAATTCATAATCTGCGAACACAGCTCTAAATTTCTTAAAATTACTACGAAAAATGTCAGAAAACCATCATTGGTTTTATATACTAGTAGTAATTTAGCTTTGAGTCCAATGTTTTGGGTGGATGGAAGGGTCCGCAGAGATGCTACCCGACGCGAGTGCCGCAATAATATGTCCGTTTGAAAAGCGCTGCAGTTTAGCCTTCGCAGCGCATTGGCAACTTCTAATATGAAGTGGGAAGTCGCCAACGCGAACATAATAAACTTGGCGACCATTTGCCAACAATTACATAATTTATCGAACCAGGGCTCTATGTGACTATTATGACGCTATTAAAATATATGTAAAGGTCCTCCCATACACCTAAATACTATGTTAGAATATGTTCGAATTTGACACCTACATAAATGTGCCATCTATTACAAACCTTTGTTTATAACGCGATGTTTTTTTTACATTATTTCGAATTTCAGCCGTTTTCCGTTAATACTCGTGTAAAATCGTGAATTTCATTTTAATTTTAATTTTGGAAACAATAGCTTACATAGAAGTAAAATTACAATAAAAAAAACAATTAAAACACAAAGCCAATGACAGTTTCCTCAAACTTAAAAAAAAAGAAAACTATTATTTTATCATATTAAAAACGACGAAAATTCTTTATAAAAAAAATACGTAGACACAAACGCTTTGTTTCACATTTAATGGTAAATTCCCACACACAAAGGAATGAGCATAAACTCATATGCATAAATGTGTGCGCAGATTGGATGTACAGTCAAATAAATAAATTAATACCGATAATAATACAATTACAACCGGATATTTCGCGTTTAGCGATTTCATATAAAAGATTTTAACATCACCGAAAGCAGATAATAATAAAATATTGTCACTGCAAAAAAACCATCTGCGTCATCAGAGGTTTCTGTTATTATTACTAACCGTTTTACCTCGGGTTGGCAACGTGACCGCAGGCGCGATACGACTCGTGCCTGCGGCATTCAAGACCTAGAATTTCCGAATTTTCCATATTAATTTCCATATAATCTTCCACCCCCTAATTTATACTGGGTTGATTAAAAGAAAAATGTGACTTGAATCCTTCCCAAAGGTTCAAGCTATCTCCATGCCAAATTTCATCGAAATTGGTTTAGCGGCGCAACTGACATACAGACTCGCATTTATATTTCATTTAAATTAACCAATCCTTTATGTCATAAGTACTCTATCATGCCTCATATGTATTTTATATATAGCTAAGGTTTTTTATAAGTAATGAACGACTCACGGGGTGCAATTTTGTAAAATGTTAGTAACTAGAGAATACTGCACTCCCTGACCAACGAATAGTTTCCATTAAAAAGCCACATTTTGAATTATTTGTGAGTTACTTGTGGGATCATGACCAGAAAACTTTTTCATATGGTCTCCGTGTTAGTGCGATTTCCGGCGAATTTCATCTAACTTTTCATTTTTTATTTTTATTTTAATAACTGCCCAATATAGAAACTTATTTTATTGTTGCTTCTATTTGCTAAATACTAATAGTACAGGATATAATATTAGATCAAAGTAGGCGACACAATTGACGGTTTTGAAATCTATTTTTAATAACTGTTCAAAGTCCTTAATTGTAAAGAAAATTGTTTTTATTTGGGTAATCCATCGGGAAAATATTTTGAAACTTCATCAAAAGTGAGACAAATTGTCCCAGTTTACGATGAGTTTTTTTTTTCATTCCAAGCGATTCTGTCTGAAGTATTCAAGGCCACTTGCAATAGATGCCATTGTCTTTGGTTTACTTAATAGCTATGGAGTCGTTAACGATGCGATTATTTAGAAGCGCCTTGCATATTATGCGTCGCAGTAGACCTTGGCAGTGGTCTTTACTATCTGTGTCTATGGTTGGCGTAGACGCGCTGTCGACTGTAATAGATAATCATTTGTGGTTGCAATAGTCGTAAGAATTATTATACTCTTTGTCATAACCTTTGCATTTATTCTGTAGCCTCAAACCATAGTTTGAAATGTTTTAATACGCGAGAAAGATGTACTATGGCTCGATTATTCCTGATCGGAATTAAACCAAAGTTAAAAAAATACATATTTAATAGTTAAATATTGTCTGTGGATGGTTGGTGGCGCGAACACGGTGAAAATGTATTTGACATTGACACAAATTTATTCAGAGCTGCGCTGAAAGGAATGCGCATAAATTAAGAGTGTGCGTTACCATAGACACGGACTGCCATTGTTGCGTTTGCTAATTAGTTCTGTTTTATCTATGTACTCGTATATGGTAACTTTTATTAAATAGGTACGCAATAATTACCGGAAAATTATTTTTGGATTAATTTCGTTAAAGACGCATTTTTTTAAAACTATTTTATTGACCCATGTAAATAAATTAATATATGTTAATTTGCCTAATTATTCAATAATTTGTTATTAAATTACAATATTTAAGTATTGTTCCAATATACGCGCACATCTTTTCTTTAAATAAAATTGGAGTTAAAATTTATTACCATCAAATTAATTTAATTATATACCATCAAATATACCCGTAGTTATTGAGAGCTAATGAGGAAGTCTAGTTAATAATGCAATTAGGTTTTTTTTTATCGTTTCTTAATTACGTTAATTGTATGTTTGGCCTAAACTATTAACTGATTAATAAGCAAAAGACGCCTTGATAGAAATCATTACGACTTTAAAATTTAATTACTTAGAACTTTGATGCACCATAAATGTAGGTCAGGTTAGGTTCCTCGATAAATAAATGATAAATTTCCTCGCAACCATACAACCACCAATTGCAATTTATACATTTACGCAATTTGGTATAAAAATGCCAATTTTTTACGTATAATTAGTCTCTCATTATACCGTGCCGTAAGGGTTGCTCATACCAAAAAATGTTTCAAATAAAAGATGAGGGGAAATTATAAGACGTGTTTTTTTGAATTTTAAAATACCAGTTTTCCCCACCCCCTAAGAGCAATGGTTGGTGCAGTTTTAGGCCCTTATCTAAGGAATAAAATAAAATTTAAATGTATTCTATAATTTATATACTAAGAAATTCATAGAAAAAAAAACACTTTTTTGAAAAAACCATCCCCATTCTCGTTCCTTGGTCTAATTTTACCCATTAACGCACTTGTCAGAGATTTTGTGACCTTAAATTTTATGTATCAATTTGAAAGCGATTGGTGTAAAATTACCGCAGTTATGGTGCCCACAAGAAAGTGATATAGACCGTTTTGGGTTCTAGGGGATGTGAAACGCGAAGATTGCAATAGGTATCAACCTAATAAAATCTACCTAAAAGGAAATGTGACAGAAGGTGGGGGTTTTGAATTATTTTGACTTCAATACCCGTGGTATAGTTCATCGGAGAGTACCCACAATAATTGCTATACCTAAGTACTAATGCGAGAAATACACCCCTGTGGATAAATGTTTCAATCGTCGCCAATCTCCCATATTTCCAGGGCGTACTTTGTAGCGAAATCAATGTTTCCACCTACCTTCTTCTTGCGCGGCAGCGAATCCTCCCTCTCGCTGTAGTCCATGGCGATGCCCTCGTCGCTGAAGCTGGATGAGGGCGGCGGCGGGGAGGGGGTTCCGCTGCGCCACGAGGAACCGGAACTCGAGCTGGTGGCGCCGGGAGACACCGACGAGCGGCCGCCCCAGGCGCCTGCGGGAAAAACAAATATTTTTTTAAACTGTAAATATTATAAAATGATTTTATTCACGTGTAACACCAATTTACGGAGGTGTTGAGACTGTAATTTGAGAGGTTTAGGATATATTGGCTGTGCGTGCAGTGGCGTGCCCAGAATTTGTACAGTAGGCAAGCCGTATCGCGGTTTTATTAAAAAAATCTAGGCAAGCCCGGCTTTTCGGCTTCTATGGACGCACCGCCACTGTATTGGTATATATATGTGAAATATTTCATTGTGTTCAACGAGTGAGTGATTTCTTGAATGACGAATCATTTTGTTTGTGTTGTTTTTTTTTTTTTGTTAGAATTTTGCCTACAACTAAATGGCTGCGATTTCTCAAGACGACACTTAAAAATTCATCACGGTATCCGAGAAAAAATGTAAATTTCAGTCGATAATAATAAACGAATCCTGTCACAAGGTCTTTGTTTTGGGCGCACAGCTGTGGCTCTCTGGGCGCGTGTTGATGACTCGGCCAAGGTTAGGTCATCGATCCCTGCTAACACCCCCCCCCCCCAACCCCTCTAGTCTTGGAACGGCCTGTATTTAGCCAAAGATAGACATGGCATTAAATCCGGCTGAGGCGAGTTTTTATGGGTGAGTTCTATCGAACGATTCGACGGTTGGCAGTTTCGTGATGGCGAAGGCCAAATGTGCCGGTTTGCAAATACAATGGGCAAATATTAACGAGGCTGCCAGCTGCGTTGCGTTAACTATAACTTACTCATATGTTACTCATAACAGAATAAATAAATATTATTATTATTATTATTATACGGTCGATAGCATTGCTGCGCTGTGCTAGGTTGACATTGAAGAAGGAGAAAGAAGAAAAATTTGTAAATTTTCGTAAATGAAAAAAAAAAAATGTAAACATTAGGCAATATAATCCCAAATCAATATTAAATAAGTGTTTTGTTATTAACACTTAACACAGCATGCGATGATAAGAAAAGTGCCTCTCAATATTTAAATAAACAATGTGGATATTTTTATTTACATAAAGGCGTCAAACATCAAAAAAACTCTCACGGCACATAAATAATTTGAGTTTACTATTACCATCACACATTCTATCATAATCTAAACGCCTTCATATCTATAATCTAAAGAAAAAAACACATTTTATTTGTTCTCCTAAACTAATCGTGTAATATGTGTATGTGTGTGTGGGTGTGTATATCAGTGTGTATATTTGTGCCTTATTATTTTTTTTATATTTTTCTCAGGGTTTTGCGCTGGTCTCTGCTATGCACTTTATCACTTCATATATAACCTTCCTTAGAACAGGTAACTATTACCTAGTTAGGAAGGTTATAGACTTATACTCATCGGCCAATTTATATTCAAAAATAAAAAAAAAAAAATAAAAAAAAAATAACCACGTTTTTTTTTTTTTGAGCAAACATGTTGGCCGATGAGTACAAGTCTATAACCTTCCTAACTAGGCAAGAGTTACCTGTTCTAGGGAAGGTTATATATGAAGTGTTACAGTTAGCATACAATAGACCAGCGCAAAACCCTGTGAAAATATAAAAATTAACTAAGGCACAAATATACACACCAGTACTCACACCCACACACACACACACACACACACATGAATATAATTTAAGTGTCTACTCGATAACACCTAATATATGAACAAAATAAAATGAATAAATGAAGAAACAATTAAAAAAATAACAAATAAATGAAATGAATAAACAATTATTAAGGATATAGGTAAATAAATATTCGATATAAATAAATAAATAAGTATTCAATATACTCTAAGCCAAATATTCGATTCATCACTTGTTAATTCAAATAATGAACTGTTAAATCGGAGAAGGCTTAGAATATGATAAATAAAATAATAAATAAATACAAAAATTATATTTTTTTGCTATAATGCAAAGTATCGTGCCTGACGAGATTATAATCAGATTTCTCTTTTTTTTTTTAAATTAAAGAAATTAAATGGTGTTACTTATCATATATATATTTAGTAAGAGTACAATTACAGAAATATTAACATCTTATTACAAAATTAAATTTCGTATTTTAGCTCTCTTTGCAGCGAACAAATCGTGCGATGGATTGACATTGACTGGACTTTAGAGTTTCTTATATAAGTTTTGAGGCGTTTCAGGGGTACTTTCAGGGGTACAGGGGTACAGGCAGGGTCGTCAAGATTTTTAAATGTTTTTAAATGTTTGGAATCAAGGCCTGGTTACCTTCTCCAAGTCCATTTAGTTCAGATAGAATGCTCCAGTCGTATATAGACCGACTTCTAGTTACGGCCGCAGCATGCGTGCTAGTTACTACGCGTAGCCACACAACACGACCTTGTGCAAACCAACACACACTACACGGCCACTCTTCCTAGTCAGCATTTGATTCGATAAGCCTAGAAAACAGGCGATAACGAACCGAATTTACCTTGAGTATTACTTATGTCGTTTCCGGCTCTTCAAGATACTCTATAACTATATAAATATATATATTTTAACCTCTAGTACCCAAGTGAGAAATGTCCCGATAATGCACGAAAGAAAGACATCCTATTAATGTGCATTATTATGTATCTAAATGTTTCATAGTCAAATATTCAGTTGCACATTTTATTATTTATTTTTGTTTTGTTTTTTATGAAAATTTATTCTTTTCAGTTTATAAATTTGCAGCGAATATCCATGTTTAAGAGGACTCTACCCGGTCATATCTCCATACAAACGCTGTAACTGTATTATTTGTAGAGTAGAATAAAAAAAATGTTCAGGAAATATCTTATTGTCTGAATACAAAAAAATCGAGAAAAAACGCTATAAACGTGATGCAAAATGAAATATATATTTTTTGTAAAAAATGATAATCACGGTTTAAAATAACGTTTAAAAAAACTGGATTTTTATGTACTTATTTATTTCGGCAAAAATAAAACAATGCAACCTTTCATACAAAAAAAAAAATGAATTAATTTTAAATTAATGCATCTGGTGATGTTTACAAAAACGAACAATATAATAGGTATGTGGTTTGTGTTAGAAAATAGAGATAAATGTCCATAGAACAAGAAAAATATTATTATAAATAATTAATTATTTATGCTTTTTTACCTATCAAGTGTGGCATTTTCAATATATAAGAATTTAAAAAAGCCGTTGAGCGTGACAAAGATCAGATTATATTTACAAAAAACTTACCGATTTATTAGAAAATTCGTTTTGAAAGTGTTTAGAATCCTGTAGGAAGAGTTTTACTATCTTTGAAATTTGCTATAAACTTCACTAGTTTTGGTTTACATACATAGTGATTATATAATTATTAAAAATAGTCAAAGTTGGAGAAAAAGAATTTTTCATTCTTTACACAAACTTTTGTTCAATTTTGATAACTTTTGTAAAATTTCGGACGATTTTACATAGGAAATAATATAAATAAACACTTTTTACACATTTTAAAAACTTATAACAATTGTTTTTTTATCACGGTTGTGAAAAGACTATCACAGTTTTGGTTGATGATAAATCCTTACATACAGTTTTGTTCCTCACAAAATTCTACGTCGATTTGTTATTTTGTGTGAACATTTACATATATCTTTATCTGGTTAAAACTGCATAAATGCGTTACGATGATGAACGGGTTATTTCTCCATATATACCAATTTATACACGACACACAGTAGATACGAAATCCGAAACGATTTAGTACGACGATGTTCATGTGATGATGATGACAATATGATCAGATGATGGTCAAACGGTCGTAGACATGCCGGTCAAAAGCGAAGGTCGGGGCAAAGTGTATTACAATTATTTTGAAACTCGTTAATTATTTCAATTGTTAATTGGAATAAATAATTACGTGTTGCCATACCGCAATAATACATAGATAAAGAGCGCACAGCCGCGTGTATGTTTGACACCCAATGTCATGTAGGCAGCCATTTTATCGTGATCGTTCATAAATTATTCGCAATGAAAAGTTATGTAGCAGAACCTTGTAAGACGACTAGGTAGGTATAAACATACTGGTACCTACCTACCTACATCGCCAAACAGATATGTTACACAACAGCAATGATTTGAAGTTATTCAATAGATAAAAAATAGATATGTGTAGTTCCGTGCACTTCAATTTATTCCTTTCGAAATATGGAGTTCATTTTGCAATTCTACACAAACCCAAAAATAGGTAATGGAGATTTTAAACTACAGTATTGTAGTGTTGTTTGTAGACTTAGCGTGTTAATTATTGTTTTAAAATGTTATTATAATTATAAAGAGTGATGATTTTAGAGGCGTGGTTTTCAAGAAGAGATAAAACGCATATAATTTAAAGTGTTATGGCTAAGAATTTAGTTTTATTATAAAGATAAGGGTTTGCCATTATGTTTTAAAAATGATTTCGGGTAAGTGGCCGCCGCGGCTGACTCGAACAAATTCCAGCCGAGAGGCCCAATTTTCAACCACTTTTTGCAGCAAGTTGGGCCGTATGTCAGCAATAACGCGCCGAATATTCTCTTCCAAGGCGTTAATCGTGTCCGGCTTATCTGCGTAGACAAGCGACTTCACATAATAACCCCACAAAAAATAGTCCAGCGGTGTTAAATCGCACGATCTTGGAGGCCACGTCACAGGCCCACGACGCGTTGTGCAGGAGTAAATCTATTCATTATGAAATGGCAAACCAAACTGAGCATAAATCAAGTGACAGCTGTCAAAAACACCAACTACGAAAAAAGTAGTGCCAGATTGAAAACCACGCCTCTAAAAAAACACCTATACTTATTTTTTTGTTTGCAATTTAATACTAAGCGATAAAAAAGTAAAAATTGTAAAGGAAAAAAGTACATATTTCACAATTATTATTATCTGTATTTTACACACCTGGTTCCCAGCAGATAAGCTTTGGTCTTGGCTGGTACATAAAATAAAATAAATGTAAATTTGTTGAATAGACCAAATAAAATAAATAAATAATATAATTGTAATCATTGGAAGTTTTTTTAAGCGCGCGTCTGTGTATGTATGATGCAATGATGTATGATGTATGTGTATGTGTGTATGTATGATGTGTTTATTCTTGCTGCATTATTGGATTAGTGTGTAAGAATTAGAAAGTTAGTTTATAGCGCAGAGATGGATTTTTTTAATTAATGTCACATTGGTTTATTGTAGTACCTATTTCCAGACCACGTCTTTATTCTAATACTTTGAGTTAGTGTGAATGGTTTATAGATATAATACACACAAACGCACCCTGAGACGTTTGTTTATTTATTTATTTAATTATTATAAATGCTTGGAGCTATATATTCAGTATATTCAGTATTCAGTATATTTATTTCAAAAAACAACTTTGCAGTTGTGTATGAAACACAGAAATGAGTAACATAAAACAATAAAACAATAGAAGTAAATAAAACAATATAACAAAAACAAGATACAAACAACAAATATAGTAATTAAGACTAACATACCTACACTATATACACAGTTATTCAAATGCATGAAAAGAGAAATATAAATTAAATAGTACAATAATATTATAAAATTTATAGAAAAACAATAATAAAACAGTAAATGCAATAAAAAATTAAATAAACTTCAATTAAGGTTCAGACTGTACAAAGTTTTATCAATCAGATATTTTTTCAAAGCAGACTTAAAGCTGTGATATCTTTGTAATGTTTTTATATTATTATATTATTTAGAGCTTATAAAAACAGTTACATAAAATACATTAGTGCTTCTCCAATTTAACAAATATGTTTAACAGAACGAACTAGCATCTATATTGATATACTCGTATGTGTGTGTGTTCAGCTGATAAGATGAAGAATTTAGCAAGTAGCTTCCTCTGGCGTTACCTTGGCTAGCGATTGCATCTTTAAAGGTGATAAGCGTTGTGGATTCAAAAAAACCTTCAGAACTTACCGCCCCTCGGCGAGTGGGGAGAGCAGCTGAGCGACATGAGGACCAGCGCGGCGTTGCACTCGTCCATGAAGTCATCGCGACCTTCGGAGAAGCCGTAGTCTCCTGAGCTGCTGGGGCGGCGCTTCCGGGACCTGCAACAAATTCAAAACACAGCTGGATTTTTTTTTCTCATTGATCTCGGTGACGAAGCTAATTCTTAGTATTTATTCGCTTATTGCTCGTGGAAGCTGTACGAGTAAACTGGCTCTCTTCTTTATCTGCTATTAAGAAGGAAAGAGCATATGTAAAGTACCTAATAGTGTATAGAACTGTACGAAAAACGCATATATATATATATATAAATATTATATTGGTTATTTATTTTCTTTAAATTTGTTTTGGGTAGATATTTACCTTTTTTGTTGATTGTGTAGTTATTGCTTTTATATTTTATTATGTTGTTTTATTTTTCCTTTCTTTTATCTATGTTAACCTACAAACCTTATTGAAACTTTTGTGTTATATATAATATAGAATATTTATTTCACCCACAGAAAACGCACCGTCTTTGGAAAATGTAAAAGTACTTTGTTAAAAAATAATAAAGTATATTTAATGGCTGCTAAGCGCAGTTCCGGCAACCTAGTGTTCTTATCCAAGTTCTTGGTTTTATTAAAAAACTGTTCCAAAATCTTTGTCTTTAGAGATCTAACACGGTATCCTCCCCATTCTAATCTCCGAAGATGAATAACACAAAGGTCGTACACATATATTTTAGGGCCCACTCAAGCTAAAATTGCTTGTGCTAGCGTCAAAAATGGTAGGTATTACTATAGGTACACTGTGCAGCTGATGCAATAAAAAACTAGGTCTATCGACGAACCATCATATTGTTAAAAAAAAAATCGTTCAAAATTATGATTTTTGATGAAATGCGTGGCTTATTGAGCAAAGGTTATTAGACGGTGAGACCTCGTGACGATTGACGACCCCTAAAAGCGGGTCAAAGCCTGCTAACCTAGTAGGCGGCGCGCCGCCCTTGGCAGTCTGCTCCCCGCCCCCGCCCAGAGACAGCCGGGGCTGCCGCGGCACCATTGATCGACTGGGGTTGGACCTCCGTCGAAGGCACCTTCTCGCTTAGATATAGATCTGTGACGTCATAGCTTATTATTATGGAAATCATCGATATACTTAAGTATTACAAAAGAAAAAGAATTTCATATGACCTAGGTCATATATAATTATTTTCGGACCTACTCAAATAGGCCTTATGTGCCTGTGCAGGGGAGATGGTGGTAATGAAGCATTAAAAATTACATGACCATGTGCGCATTCGAACCCGCGACCTTTAGGCCAATAGTACAACGACTTAACCACTAGATTACCACGATCTCTAATTATTTCAGAATACAAAATATCAAAAAATTATAACTTTTACGTACTATTTTACTATGCACAATGATAAAACATAGAATAAAAAATAGTTTACCTTAGAACAGATGTTTGCTTCTAGTTAGGTAACAATGGTAACTGAACATTCTATTTTGGTAGGACTCGTATAAATCATTGTGGGCTGCTTTTAGTGATAACAAAGAGGAAGTGTGAAATTATTTAAATAATAAAAAAATAATCAGAAAATCATAAAAAATTTAATAGGCGACTACGAAATAAAAAATACATGCGTAAACAGACAGCATTAGTCTGTGAATGTAATATAAAGATTAAAAAAAAAACTAAATGAAATATATTATATTGATAATTAATTTTAGTTACTAAGTACTTAAATATCAGTCCGGCCTCTCCTAATTAAAACGCAGCTGACAAAGTTGAATCTATTCAAATAATAAATGTCAGTTGCTCAGTAATTGTACTCAAGAGCATCAAGTCACCAAATCAGACTAACCCTGAAAGATTGAAGGGGTCCCTTTATAAATGTCTAAGTTTTGCTACCTTTATAAACCGTGTCTTAAGACCTTAAGGCCTTGCGATTTCAAACATGATTTGTTTCGACGTGATATCCAATTTCATCATGGTTTTCGAGAAAAAGAAAAAAAACTTTATCTGAATATTAAATCATTATCGTAATAAGTTCGTTCGCAAAGGAAATTTACACTAGCGCTTCAAAAAGGTAATAAATTAGGGCATGAATTATTTTAATATTTTTTTATACAAATTCGCGTATTAGTGAACATAAACTTCCCCCTTAAATCATGTATTAACACGCTCTTAACATGTCTCATATTTGTCTTGCAATTTTTGCTCATAATGTTTATGTTTAAAAAAATTATGATTGCATACAAAAGCAACTAATTTGATGACAATAGCCATTTTGTATTTTTTCAAATAATATTAATGGAATCAAACTTTGAGTTTGTCCTTAGAATGGGGTCTCGGTTATATTTGCAATTACGAACCATAAATGAGTTTATGATGTGAGAGTCATCGAAATGTTAAATTTAATTAATAGGCTTCTACGAAAAATAAGACATTTATCACTGTCTGGAGCGAAGCTGGAAAAGTATCGCAGCAGGGTGGCTGTACCCTTCGCGTTGGAAGGGTGTACGAACGGCCTTCAACTCTTCGGTCCACGTTAGACGGAGCGAAGACCAGCGCCGCGAATGGTTCTCAAACTCTTCAAACATCCACATTCAGAAACCATCCAGTGCACACATCAAAAAGTAGTGTCTAAACTAAAAAAGGAATATTTCTGATTTTTTGCAAAGATAGTGGGATTTTTTTATACTAAGAAACGGTTTGAAACATAGTGAAAGCTTCTTGTTTATCTTAAAAAATATGTAAACATTTTCCTGAAAAATAGTACATTCCAAAAATGTTTAAATTCAACAAAAATATATCTTAAAGCATTTTAAAACTAACTTTGAAGGTCATCTCCTCTTTAAAATAATTGTCAATTTCTTTACATTAGAATTCTTAGTAAAACTAAGTTTGAGCATTATTTAATTTATAGTACCTATTTATTTTTATTTAATCGGAAGTAGATATATCTAATTAAAAAAAAATATGAGTTGTTGGTTCAACAAATTCTCTATGCGCATTATATTATTTATTATCTTAAAGGTTTCCGCACAGGGTAAAAATCACAAAAGGTGGATTTTTTTTCTTAAGCATTAAAAACCGTGTTATTTGCCTTATATTCGACAATTAGTAAGATCTGATTCAGAAAAAATTTTAGCTTATGTTTTTACCTAAAAAAAATATATTTTCTTGATCAGATCTTTTGTACTCAAGTGTACCGTGTGTTAATGATTTAGAAGAAGGTATCCACTATGCCCTAGGCGAAAATGTGAAAAATAACTATACAAAAAACATCTAAAAAAAAATGTTGGATTGTACGAGGATTGTAATTAGAGTAAAATCGCTAGTGTAAAGCCCTCTTTTTAATGTGCTTCTCTGCAGAACCAACAGATTAGTCAATGTTACACGCATAAAAACGGATGCACACCTTCGGGTACTTCTCTTAAAAGTTTGGGAAGATGGGCAGTGATGTCTAGACCCCGTACAATGATCTTCCCCCTCCCCCAAATGCTGTCTCAGTCCCCACGTAGCGACGTAGGTCGTAGACTCGCCGACATACTAACTCGTTTCAGACGAGACATCGACAATATATCCGCTAGCAATAAATCGTAAAGGAATACTTTAGGGCGGGCTCTTGAACAATTTAAAACGAGCCCGCGAAAAAAAGATATTAATTCGGTTACAAAGAAGTTTTAATTAAGACTTCTTAAGTATAAGAAAAATAAATGTGAGTCCTGGGACTCGCGGTGAGGATGTGTAAACATCAGCGTTCGTCTGTAAATGCGTTGCAATAAAACTGGCTGCTTCGTCGCGTATCCCAAATGTCTGCCGGCTCCCTTCGAAATTCCCTCGCAGAAATGTTTAGACATCAATGAAATTTGCGTTGGTTAGTAAAATTTTTCAGGGAAAATGCTTGCATCGAAACAAGCCACACCAATTTCAAATATTATTTTAAAGGTATAATTGTCAATTTTCGGGTATACCCAATACAACACAAATATGTAAGGTCGTATACAGGCTGTTCAGAATGTCGGCTGTTCAAAATAATAGGGATGATTCTATGAATTAATACCTGGAAGAATGGGGGGGGGGGGGGGGTGTGGATGAGGGGATTGTTGTTTTGACACTACAGCGTGTTTTCAAAAAAATATATTAAATTTTAATAAAGGTTTAGTTTTCCGTCAAAACTTTAGTTGTTTCGAGGGATAAAATTGAAAAACTAAGATTCGCGAGGACAACTAAAAAAGGTAGTTACATATTTATTTATTCATTATGGTACAATAGGAAGTCAATCAATAAATTATATAGTAACACTGAACAAAAATTAAATTATTATAATATAGATGAATTAAACGCCAGTCATTTGTTGTTTTGAAGTAACATGGCCACATGGCTAGGTTAAAAAAAACTTGTTCTAAAAAATAAAATACTTATTACGTACGTGAGACGTTACTAATAAGGATAATACGATAAATATCATGAATACAAGACATAACACATACGATAAATAGTGCATAATATTATCTATATATTACATACAATATATACATTTATTTAATATAAATTCTGATAATTGTATAACATATAATTATATAGTATATATACAAAAAAACTTAACATAAAGAAAATATATAAAATTACTTATTATAGTCCATATTATGTTTTCTTTTGTAATACATATGAATATTTTTCACATATGCCTAATATTTAAAAATATATATTATCTTGCATTCAAATAAACACTTAGTAATTATAGAAACAGTAAAACTAGTCATGTTTAGAAAACGATAATGCGAATTATCTTATCGTATTATCTTATCGTTAATAATGCCGACGAAAGTACGATAAATGCATATCGATATTTGGCGATAAATTATATTCATGCAAATGAGCGACGGAGCTGAGTTATGTGTTTGACCATTTTTTCCCTTCATTATAAACAGAAAATATAATTACTTGCCAATTTAGAAATAGCTGCATGCAGTTCCTTGCACAGCGCGGATAATGCACGATTGAAATCGGCAAATCACAAGAAAAATAAATATTAATAAAAATTTAAAAAACCCCGACACACCCTTATTAGTAAACCTTTGCAAGCATATTAATCCTGCGTTTCTATATTTTTCTATATACCTAATATTTAGAGTAATATTTCTTCCGGACATGTTTGATCGGTCAATGAGCATTTTTAATGATTTCCGCCTTTAACGTATGCAATGACCGTTGGTTTTACTAATAAAATTAAAAAAAAACAAACTTCAAATTTAACCGCCAACCAAAAAACTACGAAATCTTCTTCTTATCGTATGGATCAATTAAACATAAATTTTAAACAGTCGATATGTAAAAAGTAGGATTTAAAATAGTCGAAAAATTATATGTATTAATTTGAGACATCTCGCGGGCTAGATGTCTAGGTCAAGCTCCTGCAGCCATTTTTCAGCATCAGAGGGTTAAATGGTGCAGTTCTTTCAGCAGAATTCAGAACATCCTTTTTTTGCAGTCAATAAAAAAGATTGTCGCTTGATCGCTGAGATGTCATCCGTCGA
The DNA here is from genome assembly GCA_020383195.1 of Neomicropteryx cornuta. NCBI lineage: Eukaryota > Metazoa > Arthropoda > Insecta > Lepidoptera > Micropterigidae > Neomicropteryx > Neomicropteryx cornuta. The sequence goes on along the minus strand of JAHKQU010000001.1, from coordinate 9,792,499 downwards.
TCATGCATTCGTCATTAGTATTGAAGCAACAAACGTTTAGTCATTTGGCCGGCAAATTATAGTTTCGCTTTTATAAGATTTTTTAGCGAAATGAACCATCATTAATATTAATAAAACGTCGGAGCATTTTTTTTTTATACAATGCCAGACGATGGTTAGCGGACAATACGAATGGATGTGCCGAAATTAGCTACAATGCTACGGTTCACGGGAAATGAAGGCTGCGACCTTGAATTGTCCAACAGATGGCGTTGGTTGAAGGACGCCGATGTCAATAATCCAAAATGGCCGACGCGTCTTCGGGTCAAGGTAAAAAATAGAAAAGTTTTTTTTTCGTTTCTATATTATGGAGCTGTAATTAAATAAAAACCAACAATTGCTTAAGGTCGGTGGTCTATATGCTTTACCTTAATTGACAAATGGTTAGTTTATATTACGCATATACAAAGATTTTATATTTTAGCTCTGTTCCTATCGGGTTCACGATGCTTGCGACAAACATAATACTTTTGAAGGCGCCGACGAATGGAATTAACATACAGCTGTCATTTCATCTTTATGAAGAATACCCGCAAATACAACACACAAATGATGGTTGGTTTTACCGTGAAAGCGAATGTGGTTGTCAGGGCAGAAATGAAACGTCCGCGGATCCCGTCAATGTCGAGAACGCCGCCGACCTGATGTTGGCGTCCGCGATGACATTGGCGCAGTTGCAGATTTGTAGGTTACTGACGCCTAGACGAACGGTCGGGTCGACAAATCGACAATATGACCGGCTAATCCCTTCCTAATGAGGTAATTTGCACAAAGGCATGCTCCACTCCACACGAGAGGACTTATTGAGACGCTAATGAGACGACGAATTAGCTGCTGTGAATCACGTATTCCACAAACCGTAGAGTTTGCGGAGAAACGGAAAAACTGCAAACGATAATGATTTCACCGATCCTTTTTATGAGGAACACACTAATTAATTAATCAGTAATAGAGAAATCATTAATTACCGTATTTAGGTAATATGTTTTTTTTTTATCGGCACGAACGCGTCAAGTGGTTGAACATTTTTAAACTTTAATTATATTTGATATTATTTTAATTACGGTAAATCGCCCGATATAATTTTCAACAGTATTAAAAAAAAAGTTTTTTTTATAATAAACGCGTTGATCAGAAAATACCAATAATATATGGGATAGCAAAAATTAATTATGTTTGTTACATATAAAAGAGTTAGGCGCCACGTTTCAGATTAAGTATTAATAGTTATTTCTAGTTAATTAAATACCTAACTGCCACAATAATAAAAAAATCTAAAAATATGAAACTACGTTGCATGAATAAACATTATCTTAGGGATTGAAAGAATAATATATGTAATATTTTACTAGAACCTCAAGTTTAATCATCTTTTTTACGGAATATCTATAATTCTATAACTGAGAAGTTATTCATAATAATAATCTTCGTAGGCAAAGCGACGCGTTTCGTGCATTTTTCGAACATTTTCCGCGCCGGAAAGCAGGCGTTTTCGTTTATTGCGTTTTTGCGCCTGCGGTGGCAAATTACCCGGAACGTCTGTCCGGCGCGGGTGGGGTGGGGTGGGGTGGGAGGGGGACGTCCATCGCCGAATGGTTTTTTTTTTCGGGTTTTTGCCGCGCGCGGTATCCCACAGAGTATAAAGCTAGAGCTTGCATTTTTTTAAAAGGTCACCTTGTAATTAATCATTTATGAACGACAATGAGAAATTATGACGGATTCACGGAGCGACTTAAATTATAAAACAAACCTTTAATAATTCTATGTTTATTGACTTCTATCCTTAGTCGATATGTGGTACCTATTAAAAGTGGGTGTAATATTGTCTATTTTGAATGGACTAATTATTAATATTGTCAAGTCATGTTAAGCCAAGTTCATTTCACGTCAAGTCAAGTGTTTAGCACGGTGAAGATCCCGACATGCCACTAATTGCGAATTTAGATGAGGTTTGTGGTTATGTGGTTTTTATTACATTATTACTACTTTTGTGATGTCTAAGTTTATCTAGAAACATAGTTAAATAATGTAATGTAATAATAATAAAGAATTTAGTATCTCAATAAAGCGCTGTTTTCAGCACAGCCCTTACAAAAATATCTATATACGAAGATAAGGGCAAATTTTGTACTCTTTATTATGCGCATGGAGGAGTGAGATTTGACATAGTTAAAGTTTATATGAGGAAGACGTGTCGAAAGCTAAAGTTTATCTATAATATGTGTTACAAATACATAAAATTAACTAAAATAAAATGTTCATATTGCTGACAGAGCTGTGAATATTGTGTGATCACGAATATTCTATTTCAACAGTCTGTCAATATCAACGTAGTAATGTCAAGAAAAAAATATTATTAATGACATCTTATAAAATTAAATTTTAAATTATATATGTATTGCAAGGATTTATGGCAAACTACATACGCTAACGACGTATTTGTACACGCTCGCATCTGACGTAATATAACAAAATTATATATATATATATATATATATATATATACTAATACGTAATATTACGGTCGAATTTCGACCACTGGGCGACCACTAATTTTAATTAATTTAACAATAATAAAAGAGTAGGTATTGGTAGGTGCATTTATATCCAATAAAAAGCTGTCTATTGTGACGTACCTGTATTTTTTATCAAAAAAAAAGTTTGTTCGCAAGATAATGCACCATTTAGAATTGCATCACCCGAAATGTTATCGTCCGGGTAACAAGATGATAACGTTATTTATAATTTGCGAGTTTTTTTCCGTTCGTGACGTCCGGCTGCGCTAAGTCTGCGCCTGCCCTAACAATGCAGAGGCAATCCGCGAAGCAATCCGCGGGCGCTTGGCGTAGGTCGCGTTGCGCCGGCGCGGATTTTTTCGCCTGCACGAGATACATCTGATGAGCTCACCCGACAGGACCCGATTGTAGCGCAGCCGATACGCTTTTGTACGGCGAATTGTTCATGGCAACAACCGAGTGTGCCTTTCCGGGTTTGTTACCCTGTCAGAGATAGTCTCCACTAGAGGAGGAGCGGTAGGGAGTGGTCTATAGGGAGGGGGGGGGGGGGGCGCATATTGATTAATCTTGAAACGCGATCGATATCTCATTTTGGCACGTTACAGACTTGATCGATAACGGACATTCGCCTGCGCAACATTCGGACGCATGACAATAAACGGTTTCGTATCATGACGTAAATTTTACGTCATTACAAATCATGTTTGAAATTGCAGGCACAATTAGCTGAATATTTTATAGAAAACGGTCTTGGGACACGATATTCATAATAGTAATAGAATGCGATTTTCACATCGTATTTTTTTCGTTTCGAAGTAAATTGTGTTAACCGCGAGAAACCCATCAATTTAATATTTTTTAGGTTTTTTGAACAGTAATTAGTTATAAGGAAGGCTAAAGCAATTTTTCCATTGACCTCGATAATTATCCGAATCAAATATGTTTTATTTCCCTTCGTGTATGGTCTCTGAAAATTTCCACGTGCATGTACCAATTTCATTTGGCACTTTACCAAGATCGCCCTCATACTAAAAGTAACTTTAACCCTGAGCAGATCGCTGATCATACAAACATTGTATAGTTGGACAAATTTAGCTTTGAGTTATAGTCTAATCGGGAAAATAAATATGTCTCTCTTCATAGGAGCCAATGCAGCTTGTTGGTCAAAAGAAGCAACATAGGTGTGTCCCAATTTATGGCCCTGATTCTTCATTGTTTTTCTTTCTAACCCACTTAACCTTGAAACCGTATTTTTGTATTGTACAATAGCTGTTTTCTCGACTTAGAGGTTAAATGAACTCAATAAATTAATATGTATATATATATTTATATGTATATGAATATGTGTACATATTTATATACTAGAGCACCTCCAAACAAAATACTGAGTGCCTCGAATATTTATCACTTCGATACAGGCATTACGCCCAGTGAAGTGATTATAATCCAATATGCCTGAACCTCTTTTCTATAGCTAATTATATTTAAGACCTAGAAATTTATATTTTAAAAAAAAGGGAATTATATACTTTGTTCATACTGTATTGTTATATGGATAAATAAATTAATAAAGAAATAGCTGTCAATGCAAACTTTGGGCACATCGCGTTAACTTATATTGTATTGCTATTGTTTATAAATAATACTATAATACGGCTATGGCGGCGCCTTTCAAGCCATCAGCTCGACTTAATTTCATTTTTTTTGTGTCGGCAACTTCGGCGCGCGACAACTCGTGCCTATGGCACTCGCGATGGGTTGCTTTGCTCCTCAATTTTAGGTCCCCTTTTTGGTTGAATATTAAAAAGAAACTTTCACATTTGATGTCTATGTTATATAAATAAACTATATGCCAATTTTTGAGTTTCTAGACCCGACGGTTTATAAGTTCCACACAAACTTCAAAGGTTGAACCCAAACTCGTCATCGCAATCGGAGCAACGGTTTAGGAATTCACAAAGGACAAACAAACAGTCATGTGTATAATTATATAGATATAGATTATACAGTTAGCAGTGATTTTAGCATAAGTAAAATATGCCAGTATTCTCTCTACTTTATATGCAAAACATAAGAAAAATTGTGAAAAAGCTGCATCTAAAAAAGTTTTATAAAATGCATATCTGTTATTATGATACTCTATAGCCCCTTTTTGGTGGATAGTTTAACTATTTAGTTATTTATGTATTCAAAGGTTTCCCCGTGTAGGCTGTTAATTCATAACATATAATATAAATACTAAAAACCAAAAACAATAACAAATAAAAAATTCACGCTGATCACGCTAACAAAGGTGTAATAGAAAGCATATATTTAATCCCATTGGGCGAACAGAAGAATATTTAATAGTTGACTTCTCTCCCAATCTGATTACAGCTTATGCTTCCGCGATCTGGTCAAACGGTTTGGAGCATGTATGGATAAAAGCTCAGACATGTATTGGGGACAATAACTAGGATTGGTTTGACGGCAGGCATCAGGTGTAAGCACAGGCCAGAGCCATGATCTGCCCCGGTGAACGGAGTGAAAGCGACTAGATCAGCTCGAGCGCTATCTGAAGACAAAGGCGTTGCGCAATGCTGAGCGTGGAAACCAGCGTCGGCAGCTTCTCAGAAGACCAGTGCACCTTCGTGCTAACGAGCAAGTGTGAGTCGTGTTACGTGGGAGGCTTAGGCCGCACGCAAAGTCGCACCTGCGGGCTTTTAGTTTCCCGCATATAATTCGCATTGAATATAACGGTCCCCATCACAGATAAAACTATAGACATCTAGATTTGTGAGCGAGCTAACGTGTACAGTGAAAATATATTTAGCTACGAGTTAACCGAAAAGTTCAGTAGAATCTGATGTTTTTTACACAATACAAGCCTTTCAAGAATAGGTATGAAAGAGATAGCAGTCTGACAGAAAGAATGAACACCATACGTACGCAATTATTTCAAACTTATTTGTAAACTTGAACAAAAGACCATCTCAGTGGTTGTAAACACAAGTCAGTTATTTCTCCACAAAGCAATCTAAAAACAAATGTAGAGAAAACTTTATTGGAATGGGTGTAAAAGAATATTCATTCATTCAAGAGTAAAATAAAAGAAAGTGTTTTATTGTAGTAATAATTTATGTAAAATCATCAATAAATAAAAGCGAAGAAATATGTTGTAGATATAAAGTTGTGGGTCTGGTGTAGTTTTTTTTTTATTTCTCCTTTTGTACTTACTTTTTGTCATTGAATGGGTCAATAATGTAATGTTTCTATGAACGACAGAACAAAAGCGTATTCTGCGCTCAGTCATTTGCATTTCTTTAGAGAATTATCTGTTCTGAATGCGATATATTCAGGCAATTGAATGTTAGGAGATCGTTTAATGGAAAAGTCTCCTGTCGATGATTGACATGCATTATGGTCCCATTGCCGACGTTGTAGTTGGGCGTCTGTGACAGATGTCAGCCATCTCGGATCGCGCCGTCACTTGCCGCTGACGCAACCGCGGAAGGTGGGATGGGATGTCCGCCGACCTTGACCTTGGGGTGTCGCGGTCGGGGCGAACGTGATAACGTGATAAACGACCGGAAAATCGCTGGAAATTCTGCTAAATTGAATGATTGCGGGAATGTGCGTGCGAGGCGGGAAAACTTTAATGGATAGAAAACTCTAATGGCGTAAGTATATGGATGAGTTGTGTATTGATTGCTACGTTGGAAAGCTTTTGGTGGTAGAATTATGTGACTGATTAATTTAACGTCAATGCAAAGTAGTTTAGATTTAAGGTAGAATTCATAGAATTACTCATAAGTCGAAATATTTGGTACAACTATATTTAGATTCGGGTCCTATATTAATTTAACGTAATATGGAGAAAAGATACCTAATTTGTGTAAAAAAATATACAGTTTTAAATACGCTTTAATCAAATTCAAAAAGTTTACACAAAACAGCCGTATCGGCTGTGATGAGCTGTCATAATATATATTTTTATGCAAAGTTTGAATAGTTTCCAGCAAAGACGACCCCTTTAATCTTATAAAATATATTCTTAAATAATATTGCGTAAACGACTACTTATTGCAAAATTCAATCATAACTGCATTGTCCTACTTCTAACCGTCGCTCTTGAGAATATTGGACGGTATTTTTCTCAGCACTGTCGATTGCGATTAGTATCAAGACAAATACGCAAGTGTTGTCTAAATTTAATGGAGTGGAGATACGAAGACTGCCTGAACAAAGTCACCACAACAACACGAGAGATACATGATGATACAATAGGCAAGTTAAATGTGTTTATATAACAACGCCACGTTGAACAAAGCAATAACAATAATATCAACAGCTAAACAAGAATTGCTATGACACACTGTAGCTATCATTTAATAATGAGACGACGCTGCGAAAAGGCCAGGACTGTTCTATACTTTCGAATGTTGAAAATAATACAGTTTTGGCAGGAATTTATTTTTGTTTTCCAATTCGATAACTTTTCCATTCTGATCTCCAAGTATTTGCAATAACAATTAAACTAGATCGACAATGCGACTATCAAATAAATTCTCCTATTATAGTATTCTGCTTCTATACATTGTTTAGTAGTACTAGTACATTAATTAAGCAGAACCTGACACATTACAGCTAGGCCCTACGGGCGTCATTAACGGAATCTTCCCCCGACTACTCGTACCGACTTATGATAGGTTAGTTCATTTTCTATCCAATAGCCCTTTCGATGTGCGTTGCTTATATTTAGGTCATAGTAGATTAAAATAAAAAAAAAAAAACATATTTTCAATTCGTCGTAAATTTTAACAATAGTTTAGGTTTTTTGTTAATTTTGGCGGTTAGTAATGAAACAAAACAGACATAATATTTCAATCTATAGTAATTATAATGTCGCACTGAACATTCTTTTAGATGTTTCTATTTGAGCACATAGATAAGTTTGTATTAATTTTAACTGGCCAGTAATAAATAATACGTATTTTGCTGTGAGCATTTTTTTTTTTTTAAATAATAAGTTTCTATTATTTCATGCGAAATAGTAATCACGGCCAGATCTATTTGCGTGTTTCCGCGCACGCGCACGCGACCGTCGTTTGAAGATCACTGACGACTATGAATACTCCTAATTGGCATAGTGGCGCTGCAAAAAATAAACTACTTTTCAAGTTCGAATTGTTAAATAACTATAGTTCGGGGGCAGGGGCTAAATCTACGAAAGAATTATTCTCCCACATATAATTTACTTTGTACGGATAGCTAGCTGTATCTCACCGTTTGTTCATTATTTGAATTCAATAATTTAATCTTCAATCATATCCACACAGACAAAAAAATAAGATTCTAAGGAAGGCCAAAAGAAGATGGCGTAAACATTTTAAATTACGTTTTACGTGCGTGTGACCACTTTATAGCCGAAAAGTAGTACAAAAAAACATGTCTAAATTGGTAGGCATGCGTCAAGTTATGGTTTCTAAAAATGGCTGCGAAAGTTACGATTTTTTTGATTTATTGAACAATAGAAGCTATTAAATAATACATACCTACTTTTTGTTTGAATTTTCCAATAGCTTTTTAAAATTGTTTATTTTTTAACCAGCAAAATTATAGAAAATGCGACAAATAAATATTGTGAATGATTTTCGCCCAAATTCGAGTGTTTCAACCCGGTCATTTCTCCATAAACGCTGTATTGACTCTCTTAAATGATAAATAATAATTAAATATTTCAATTTCTACCCTGTCTTTTAGACAGGGTAGAATTAAGGAAAAGTCTGTATTTTTCCATATACTATATCAGAACTTTAGACGTTATTATTGCATTGACTGAATGCAAGTATCGAGAAAATAAAACAGCAGTTAGTAGCATAGTTGATTCCGTAAATATGCAAATTTAACTAAGTTTTTATATAGAATATCGATTATGTTTTTCGTTTCATGATTAACCAACAACGGCACAGAGTGTTTCTGTTTTTATAAACCGTCAGATGTGACAGAATGATTTAAAACCACCCACAAGACAGAGAAGAGCCTTGTCGGGAATTAAAAAAAAAAACAAATTAAACACACATAGTAATACGCATTTGATGATATTTATTTGTATGGATATTTTAATAAATAAATAAATAAATACCAAAGTATATAACAAAAGTTTTACGATAAAATATTAACATTTTTTGTAGATACTGACTGAATATTGTGGAATATTTCGTCTAGAAGTACTTAGTTAGATTAGGTGATATATTTATTTAATATATAATTTAATGAGTTTTTTAAAGAAATATATTTTGGCTCTGTACTGGTCTCACGTATAAGTAAAAATTAATTTCAAATATTCGCGACCTCTTTTAGAACAGGTTTTTAACATAGCTGGATTGGCAATGTTACTTGGCATCATAATATCCATTATTAATTATTAAAATAAATAAATAAATAAATAGAAAGTAAATTATGCCATTAATGCTACCGAAGATCTCGCTACCTAGAATTGCCAAAACGTTACCGCCTCATTTGCTAGATTGCTTAGTTTATTTACTTGTCTGAATATTACACAAAGATTTCTCTCTTCCGTTGATCAAGCCAAATTAATATTATTAGAAAAATCGTAGAAATAAATCTTTTGGTTGGTGGACGTACGATTGAGGTCCAACTTTCTTCAGATTCAGATAGAGCCCGGTATCACTGTGCTGGCTTAACTGTCCGCCGGCAGTCGGTTAACGAGGCGTCACAAAATAGCCAACGACCTTCGGCGCTCTCCTGGTATAATTGGCGCTCGCCCACGCCTTTTGGACCTATCAGTACATTCTTCGGCGGCCGGCTAAGATTCCAAACCTTGTACCTATCCAATCTCCGAAGATTGGACCAGAGTTTCTCCATTGAAAAAGTGAAAAATAATAATATATGTCGTAGGTGTTAAAATTCGCATGGAAAACGAGATATTTTCAGCATTAATATTTATTCATTTATTTAATTACTGCTAATGTTATCATGCAAAATATCTTACTAAACTAGGTTATCACTTGTTCCGAGAAAGATATTCTGTCTATTAATTAAAAAAATACCTGCCTGTGTAAATTGCTGTATTTGTAAAACTTCTTGCGGAAATAAAATTTCATTATTATTGTTTACTTAATATTTAGATATTTGTTATTATTAGATAGTTGTTTGTTGTTGAAAAAAACTAATTTTCAAATATAATACCCTTCACTATTGTGTAATTGGCGTATGTATAACTGCTTGTTTTCGGCATAATTTAAAAAAAGTTTAAAATGGTAAATATCCCCTAAATAAACCGTAAAACTTTATGCTAAGTTAAGTATGGCTAAATATTTTATTTATTTATTTATTTTCTTAATAAATATGTATTTAAATATGTTCTGAATGACGTCTCCTATCAGCTTCTAAGAGGTTTGCATCAACCTACCACCAACCATTCTATATTTCTCTCTCATATTTCACACCTTAACACATTTTCAAATTACATAAATCACATATCTTTTTTTTGAACGTGTATACCTAAATATTTTTTTTATCATAAATAAATTGGAGATGCCTGTAGTCGGCTTATGTTGTTTATTAATTTATTTGTTATGTAACTATCGTTTATGCATACCTGAAAGCATTTTTAAGATTTACTTAAATAAACAATTTAGAATGTAAAAGGAATGGTAGGCGACGATGCCTGAAAACCATAGACAAGCTACTGAGCTTAGAACGGCGCCGACGAGGAGGTCGAGCGCGGGAGGCCAGTCTGCATAAGGGCCCTCGCCGTGAGGTCGAAGGCGAGCATCTCGCCGTTCCCTCCTTCGAGAACCCGGTCAAGGGAGTGCTAATCGGATCTAGCAGCAAGCCAAGCCAAGGCGACCTCGACGCGTCTGCGCGCTAAGCAAAGTCTACTAAACGGAAGTCCATAGATCGTTCATTTCCTGCGAACGCCATGCTGCGTATTTCAACAGAGAAATCAAAATAAAATTATGACTTCCTTTGATTTTGTTTCGCCGCCCGTAAAACCATCCCCAACAGATTGTCCGCATTCTATATAGATTCAGTGAAAGTTGCACCCATATATTTTGGAAACTAAACGCATGGTGAGCGTTGTTTAGACCTTGTTTTGAGAACTTTGATTCACAGGATGCTGCTTAGAAGACGGTTCATTCCCTAACCGCTGGATCGGAAGTAACGGCCCAATTCCATGGCTTGCCAGGTCCTTAAACTTAACTCCCCTGGGCTTAAGGTGTGGGGACAAGCAAAAGAAACGGTTTATCAAGTAGAAATACGTGACCAGGACCATTTAATAAGAAAAATAAATCCACCACAGAAATAGGTACGCACCTCCATTAGAATCGTGGGTCACATTTCGAAAATGTACGAAAAATTATTTTATAAATATTTACTACATTATTGTTTTATTTCGGTTTAATAATTAGTAGGTTACAAACCTGGTAAATTTCAACTTAACTTCTTACATCGATTATTTTGATCATGTTTAGCAATTTTTTTTTTTATTGGGCTACAATTATCGAAAGGGCACGAAACGGAGATATTTTTAAATGTATTTCAATATTCAAGATATTTGTATTTTTATTTTAAAACGATCTAAAAAAATACTAACACATTTTGAAAATTTAAAATTACCTAAAAAAATTAAACTCATGTTTAGATCTTCAATAATATTTTTATTGAACGAATACACATTACAGTTTATGAAAGACGAATGTTTTACTGTGATGGTACCTTCTTATAGTATTTTAGGAAAAATTAAAAATAAAGACAAAAATGCTTATATCTCGAAAACCGTGAGACATTGAATGAGGTTATGTGCGGTTAAATGTTCCAAATAACTAACTTCCTCTGTTTGAAGTTTGTAGGTTAATTTTCTTCTAATAAAAAGTATTTCGATTGATTTGATATAATATTAAAATATTGCGCAAAGCAATGGCGGGAGAGTGACATTCAGCGCAACGAAATAGTACCTAATTGCGAAGCCATGCAATGCATCGAAGTAGCGAACAGAACAAAATGGCCGCCGTCTTGCGAAGCGATTGAAAAGCGAATTTCGCGCCAAATAAAAGCGAGCCAGCTTTCACCGCGGAAGCAGTTAGCGGTAACTTATTATTATTATTAAGTTCGCCATGTAACGGCGCTGGCGCTGGCCGCGAAGAAACCGTTCCGGAGCGGACTAGAAGAATGCTACTTTCGATATTCAAATTTTGTTTTTTAACAACGAACGCTGTTACGGTAACTGTTACGTAACGGCCGAGCGGCCCGCGTCGCTGTGTTCGACTTGAAATAATAAGTTTCCTATTTAATAAGTTCGTTATTTGAACGGTTGGTCACATGGAAATGTGGTTACAAAATCCCTTTCGGTACGCTGGAAGACGGAGGTAGATTTCACGGGATCGAAGTAGGGGATAGGCGAACTCCAAGTGTATAAATAGCTCCGAGAGTCTTTTTAGCGAGAATCCTACTATGAGTTCTTTGGCTTGCTTTTGTCCGGGCAGTTCTTGCCAGTATTTTTGGCTTTGCTTCCAAACCCAAATTTTTAGCAGTCTACTGGTGTTGCTTTTAGCTATGCCGCAGGCCAGTTCTGGGCCTATCATAGTCATGCTAGCCCCTTTCTTGGCCAGTTCGTCTGCTTTCTCTTTGCCAACAATGCCTGAGTGGCCTGGTACCCACATAAGTGTGACCCTGTTGTGTGTAGCGAGGGTATTGAGTATTTGACCTAACGCAGCTAGAGTGCGTCCCTCTATCCCTGAATCCCTTAAGAGTCATATCAAAAATTGTTTCAAACAAAAATTGTAGGGCAATTAACATTTTAAACTGATTTACTTCGCTGTTACGAAATCAGTATATAAGTGTATATTATTATTATTTTCATCGCTTGAGTAAAGTTAATTAACTACTAAACGTCACTCGATCAATAATGGCCGCCGCCTGTCGCCTTAACTTTGGTGACATTCGAAATTCGAATTTGTTCAAAATTAGTAAATTTGAAATAAACGTTCCGACGCTAGTAGGACGACGCACAGATCACTATCGGCGAGTGTCACCCGCGAACGACAATCAATTCTATTGCTGTGCTGCTCTGCGGCGTCGCGTCGCCCATCGCGCCGTTCCGCTCGCACCGACACCGGCGCGCAAAGGCGGCTAACACGGTGACCCACTTTTCGAAATTGGAACGCCGTTCGCTTGCCCAACGCCGCGCGCCGGCCGGCGAGAATCTAGCCGCTGCCAGGACGGCGCGTTAGAATTCTACAAAATTTAATTTATTCATAATGGCGTCGATTATCTTGTGCATTCGATTCCGCCTGTACGAAACCGGACGATTGAATACGTAATTTTAAATTGTAAAATACTGTAAGCAGATAAAACAGTCCTTTTAACTGCAAGCAACGAAATTGCTGGTTTTGGAAAAAAAAAATGATTTTTGACGTTGTTGCTATGGTGATGTAGGCAAATTTAATTATTTTATTATACTGGCAACATCGCCTTTTCCGCAATTTGAAAATCGAACATTCGAATTCGTTCAAGTCAAAATGGAGGATTCGCTTGACATTCTGATGACATTTGGCGTAATTTCCGTCATTTGTAGGCATTCCTCAATGCCGAATTGAATTTATGAGGAAATCTTGCTTGCCGATTGCGGAATAGTTTTATTTACTTATAGTATGTAGATAACGTGTGGTTTGTGTTGATATAGTACCTACCTTGGCACAGGCAGTGGCCTAGTTGGTTATGACTAATTTATTTATATATCCATATTTCTAATAAAAGTAGGTAAAATAAGACTAGGTCTGAACAAAACATATTTGCACGTAACGGTTCCTTATTTTAGTAGTGCAGGTTTGCGTAGATTTTATCGTTGTAATATATTAATATTATTATTATTGTAACATATTTTGTAATAAGCAAAAAATGATGGATAAATAAACTTTTTAACCGTGGCATGTTTTATAAGGCACGTGACGAAATTAGTTTTTTTTTATATTACATGTTAATTACAGCAGTTTTGAATACGAGATATATAAATACAATATAACTCGTTTTTTTTAATATTATTTTTATCTATAATTTGAAAAAATGTCAAGTCAAGAGAGATTGTGGTAACTAAGCGTTAAAAATGGTATGATTAGAACCCTCGAACTCTTTGTGACAGTATATATACAAGCTGCATTAGATCTGCAATCTTGCAAGCTGAATTAGAACCACTTCCTCTTGTCTTTTATGGTAAGTATGACCTGATTCTACACCCAGGAATGGCTTCAGACTAAGGAACTCCTCAACCGTCAACAGAACAAACACGAAATTTGGTATTCGCATTGTGGCCAACGCTATCCGAGGACTTGGAAGTCGGAGAGCGTTATCTCAGTGGCGTCATCGCATCGCATTCGCACGGACCTCTCCCTCTCGCCTTACGCACAATGCCCAATTAAGTGGTCGGAAACTGACGGATAAGATCTGTTTCGCAACCTCCGAGATTCGGCGGAGCCTTCAGAGCGGCGTTTTTGGATTCAATTGCGACACGCTCGGAGGCAATCGCTTTGAGAGCCGCGCGCGTAGGCCCCACGTGGCCCCACGTGGCCCCAGAGCCACTTGGCCACTTCGAAGCCACTTTGGTACCAGCGGCGATTAACCTATAAAGAAGACTTCACCATCAGCTAACGCAACCTACTTTCGAGTCGGCGAATCAGCGAGGCGCCGAGGGTCGAGCAGCGAACAGTTTATTTATTTTATTTTTTATTTATTTATTTATTTAACAGGTTTCCCCATGTACATTCCCCATGTATTTATTTATAATGGCACTATAGGAAGTCAAAACAACATGATATAATAACACCGAAAAAAATACTTAAATGATTATCATATAGACACATTAAATATCGGCAATTATTGTTGTTTTGAAGTAACATGGCTACTTCAGCCAAGTTAAAAAAACCTGTTCTAAAAGCGGTCAGAATAATATATTACGTACGTGAACCGTTACTAATACGAAGGATCTAGGTTAAATATTATAAATGCAAAACATATTACAATAAATAATGCATATTATTGTCTATATATTATTAGATAATAAAAGAGTTTACTAAAAATAAAAGAGTTACTAAAGCCTAATTTCTTATAGGTAGTTTAATTTGTTTTACTTTAACGTGAACTCAGCACACTAAGTAGTGTCGAGGAAGCTGGTACCAAGTTTACCAAACTAGATGTTCTAAGGTAAACTTTATTTCCTTAGTTGCCATGCATTAAGTATCCGAGCAAGTACGTATAAGTTAATTCTTTACTAATTATAAAATTGTAACAATTAATGGTATTATTACTAACTAAATCTAAATAATACCATACACACTATATTATATAATTAATATTTATGTGTTTGATGCGAGTGTATATGTGCAAATATGATTGATGTTGATTGTGTATGTGTGAGAAGTGAGTTTAGGGAATGTGTTTTTGCTCTTTTTTAAAATTTATTATTTAGTTTATTTGATGATTTTTAGGATATTTATTTACTACTTAATTTAAATATAGTATAACTCTTTACAAATAATAAGATTTTACTTATACTACTCTAGGGTTAGAGCTAGAGTAGAAACATTCTTGCCGGGAATGCCGGGAAGGTAGTGTTGAATAAATCGATCTGTTGTAAAGCTTACATGCTCGATGTATATCCGTGACAGATGGAATGTCTCACGCTGGCGAGTCGGTCTAGAAGGAACCCGGAAATCTTTGAGCCTCAGAAGATCAAAGCAGTCGGATTTTGTCAATATAAGAGTGAAAAAAGGTATAGTAGTAAGCTGCCTTCGCGAAGAGTTGATTGTATGTTTTGAACGTTTTTGAAATGGCGTCCAGTGGTCCATTCTCGCCTCCCGCCAGGCCACGTCTTTCGAGAACATTCGGCGTCCACGCGAGGAAGTGAAAGCCACTTTCGCGGCGCAATGGCGCGGGCCTGCGGACACTTTGAGGAAAGAAATCGCAGCGCGCATAACGGCCGCGAATCGTGACCACGGCACGGCATACGGCTTGGCTTGGCGTTGCGACATCTAAGGCAATGCGGGTTAGCTAAATACGAATACTATAGTATATGTTTCTGAAGCGAATTTTCTAAAAAGCGAACCGACTCACTGGTGCATCTTCAAAATTGAGCAATTATTTGCAGCCATATTTAGTCATTATGATATAATGCACGCAATGTCGTTGCTAGAAGTGTTCTAAGCACGAATAGTAAATTTATTCAAATAAACCATCAATCCAGAACGGATATTACTAGTGGTTGAGGGATGAACTATACCTAATCATTTTATTGTTATAATAACAGTTAGTAAATGTGAATATTGGAAGACGTTGAGATTATATTCGACCATTTTTTTTACTAAAGGTCTATAAATACTACGAAGAACGCAATGTTATTTCCTATAATTAGCATATTCACCATTATTTGCAGAATCTCACAGTTAGGCCTTACAGACGTAACGTACGGACGTCACTTTTAGTGCCACGTATAACGACCCTTCAAACTTTATATACAACTATTTATTTCTACGCTAAAAGTGGGGAGTTAAAATGGCTATCTAGAACAGAAATCACAAGATTGATACATAGCAATGCTACAAAAACCGTGATCGTGATCATAACAGTATCAGAAAATGGTTTAGCAGTTCTCGAAAAGAACTAATTATACGACCAAAAACCTGCGTTTGAACTATAACTCTATAAAACAATAAAACCCATTCTTCATTCGTATGGCTTGTGTTGCCGGGGAGCCGCTATTGGGCGCAGTTACGACTGCCTTATTGTTTTTTCACGACGCGAGGCCGTTATTACAGGCAAACAACCCATTGAAATCCTTGCACTGGTTCCCGAGATTAAAGCAAAAATCATCACATATGTTTAATTGGAGATGCCTGTAGTCGGCTTAAGTTGTTGATTAATGTATTTTTATGTAACTTCTTTATTATACACAGCTGTAAACATTTCTAAGAATTAAATAAATAAAAGTATCAATACTCTAATCGGGGACCAAAAACCCCTCCTCTGTCCTGCAACCGATGCATCCTATATACACGGCGACACTAATATGCGAAGATCTTTTTTTTTTTGACCCAACGTTACACTGAACGACAGAATAGCATATTCAAACTGGTTTGATCTCAAACAGGCCATTGGATGGTTGCATTTGCAGGTTATGTCGCAATAGTTTATGGTTCTACTTTCGCGCGATTATTATAAAACATTAATGATATTTCCGAAACCGGTTTCAGAGATTGTAATGCATTCTTTATGATGTGGCTTCTTTAACAACAAATAAGGTGAACAAAACTCTACATAATATTGTAAATCGCCCTTATTTTTTGTCTAAAATCGAGCCAAACCCAAATTTAAGACTAAATACATTTTCTAGAGCAGGGATTCCAAAAGTGGTTGATATCGACCCCTTGTGGTCGAAATCGGTTTCCCAGGGGTTGGCATAAGCAAAAACTGATTTTGGGGGTCGAAAAATCGAACCCTATTATTTGAAACTTTCAAGATACTGTATAAATTGTGTTACGTGTACCAACTTGTTATAAGAATGACTAATATTTTAGAAGTATCATTGTTGTACTTTTAAAAAACTCAACATTTCGATAAGCGTGCACAAGTTCGTACAAGTCTTTCAGGCAACTTTTGACTTTTGACTTTTGACTTTGACACGCTTTTTGATTAATATTCAGTATTTAACTAGTGATTTTATGCGCAAATCTAAACTTTTTCTTATTTTATTTTGTTTTTATTATTTATGTTTTTTAACGCTGTGAGTTTACCAATTAATAATAAACACGCTTTTTGATTAATATTCAGTATTTAACTAGTGATTTTATGCGCAAATCTAAACTTTTTCTTATTTTATTTTGTTTTTATTATTTATGTTTTTTAACGCTGTGAGTTTACCAATTAATAATAAACACGCTTTTTGATTAATATTCAGTATTTAACTAGTGATTTTATGCGCAAATCTAAACTTTTTCTTATTTTATTTTGTTTTTATTATTTATGTTTTTTAACGCTGTGAGTTTACCAATTAATAATAAACACGCTTTTTGATTAATATTCAATATTTAACCAGTGATTTTATGCGCAAACCTAATTTTTTATTTTTTTTATTTTGGTTTTTAGTTTTTCAACGTTATTTATGTTTTTTAACGCTGTGAGTTTACCAATTAATAATAAACACGGTGTATTTTAAATCACTACTTTAAATTCAAGAGCCAATGTGAACAACTATAATCAGAAAAAAAATGTCACCCATTTACGAGAAAAACGAATTCAAAATTTAATAGAATTGAATTTACTGTTTGAAAACGCAGTTGTTTTTTTCCGTGAGACCAGTTTTAGCCGTCGATATAGGTCAATCTCCTGAAAGGACGTAATGATTTTGAATACGCTTTTATATATAATAAAATGGTAAAATATATAAAAACGATTTCTAAGAGAGATATTATATAATTACACGATATATAATGCACGTTATCTGGAAGGGATTTTTCGAAATCGATGCTCATTTTTTAGGTGTGCGATCGTGTTTCAAATAAACGAGTAAATTCGAACCCGTCTCGAGGGGCGCGAAACGCAACACCGCCTCAGAAGTGGGCTTCGAGCACTGCGCCAATCGCGGGGCATTCGTCATTTCGCGGCGGTCCACGGAAAATCTAACGAGCAGGTTAGTGGACACCAGGCTTAACTGGAACCGCTTTGTTTATTTAAATTATTTAATTTACACATAACATCAATTTTCTAACCGGGAATTTGCTGTTCCAAGGAAGACACAGTACACGGTGCATATAGTGTAGCTCGCAATACCCAAAAATAAAGTATTTAATTTTATATATGAACGAAAATATGCATGTATGCATCAATACAATATATCTATACATATAAAACAACATTTATAACACCGATTTTTATGTTTTGATTTGTTGGAATAGATCCGCCCTGAATAGCAGAATAACTATTAAAATATCAGAAAAAGTTGCCTTCGAAGATGTTCATTTTATGAGGTTATCACATTTGTCATTGTGCGCGCATGTTGAAATACATATTTTGATTTTTGTATGTTTATTGAACTTAATTTATTTTGAGTATTGTTAATAAAAAACTGAATTTAATTCGGCTAATAAGTTAACGCAACATTTATTGATTCCGTGGATCGCCACGATACGAAGTTCGTCGGGTCAGCTTTATAAAATATAATTAATATCGTATGTAACTCTAAAAATAGCTGCAACATTTATCAAATTTAGAAAACAATATATTATATTAAAAATAACATATACTACTTAAACTGATGAAAAGAAATAAAAAAAAAAACGTGTTCAATTAAGTATCTATAATGATATTTAATACTAAATTTAGTTTCATCTCATTCCAGTTTCAGCAACCTCATCTAAGATCTCTGCATTTATCAAAAAAGTGTTTTTTTTTAATTAGAACTTAATATCAGTTGTGTGTTCATTTGTTTATCACACTTCTGATTCTGATAGCCCTTGAATGAGTATTTCACCATTCCTAGAAAGCTTAGCTTAGTGTGTAATATTTCAATTTAGTTTGGACCGTTTCGACTGATAATATTCACGACAGGCTATGTACCAGATTCTGCGAATGAGATTCGAGGGGTTGGACGGACGAGTGCGTTCGTATGCGCCATTTTGTAACGGATGCGACGTAGCCACACTTGCCAGCGCCATGCTGTGTGCTCATTGTGCGTTAAAGTTACTCTACCGGCTATAAGCATCGAATCGAGGCGATTTCGCTGAGCGGCGCCGCGCAATTTGCCCACGAGCGAAAGCTGCCGCGTTTTCTAGAATAACATTATTTATTGTTTTATGATTTATAGCGCAAGGTAACTTCGTAACGACCTCAGCAGCGCCGCGCGCCTTTGGATAAGTTGCGTGCGTTACATCACTTTGCCTCTTGATGCTAAGTTTCAAACTGTACAACGCTTTTCAGCTGTCTGTTATATTTATGGCTGTAATCTTTAATAATTAATAGGTACATATGTCTAGTGTTATATATCACGCACAGAACTGGACCCAGAATACACCCTGAAGCACTCGAATGGTGTAACCGCAGTTAATATGTAGTAATTTTAAGAATAGACGTAAGAATTAAACGTTAAATTATTTATTATATCGCTAATAATATGTAGGTTTATATACACACACAAACACGCAAACGTGTCCCTGCCACAAATGGCACCACACTCCACACACACTACCCATTATTTAAGTTTGATTTATTAATTTGTTGTTAGCAACCATTTTCATGTTTGGTACATTTTTTTGGCCATGTAAATGTAGTGTTAGAGAATTGTCTTCCTGTATCGCTGTTATGTACTTTCAAAATAAATAAATAAATAAATTAGACGGTGCAAGACTTATGCATACAGAGTATTTGGAAAGTTACCATTACACAATAAAAAAACCCTTGAAAATGGGGGGAGGGGTGCGAATCTTTTGTATTATAGCTACAGTATTATTAAAAAACAATGAAAACCTTTATTTATTTAATTTAATTTATCATATTATAGGGAAACATAGTGTAAGTTAATTTATAAAACAGTAAATACATAAGTAATTAATTTGGCCAATTACATGAATTGAAAGGTGAATCACCTATAACTGATTACATAAAAAAAAAAAAAACAGATGAGATATATAAATATTTAGAACTTTTACCTTCTAATTATTTGTATGCGAAGAGTATACTTATATTTGAATTAAATGAAAATACAATTTAAAATGTTATAATTTCGAGTTTTTTTTCAACATTTCTCCAAACACATCGGTCCATTATATCTATGGTAGGTAAACCTTCAGAATCCCACGCATGATTGGGCGGCAGTGTTGCCAACTGCCGACACGCAACGCAACGCAACGCAACGCCACCACCACAGTCGCGGCAGCGCGCGTGTGTTGGTGTGTTGGTGTGTTGATATTAGTTTCCATTGCATAGATGCATAGAATGGGCACAAGGCCAGAGCGGGCGACTGCGGCGCGACGGAGACGGCGAGCGCGGCGGATACGCGCGTCCCGCTCGCGCGCGGCAAGCCTCTCTGTTCCGTTCTATAAAGCGCAATGTCAATTTTTCGTATTCGGAACGAGCGCTAGGCCGAGCCTTTTTTTTAAATGGCGGCCTTTTATTTAAAATGGCGGATTTCTCCAAAGAAACAAGCCAAACGCGAAAAAAAAATAATATCATATTTAAAAATGTTTCATGATGTAAAAAATAATTAAACTACGTTGAGACACTGAAACTGCATTAAAAAAATGGTCTCTACGATCAGACGATGATTAATTCGCAGGGGTTTTTTTTCTTTTAAATGACGCCAAGGAACTATCGCAAAATGAAAAGTTTCTTTAATTATTTATAGTAAAATCATCCAGTATCAAATTCAAACGGTATACATATAAACCATACAAGTTTGCATTTTCTGGAAGAGTACCAAAAAACACATATTTACACTAAGTTCAAGAAGAATATAAGAATATTTTGAACTACTTTTTTAAAAGTATTGTTTTACATTATTTTTTTATGTTATAACGAAAGGTACTCTGCACTGAGTCTACAACTATCTTTTACTAAAGGAAACCCCTATATGTCTGTTAATGAGAGAGTTAACACTCTGGTTTAAACACATCCCACACAACCTCACAACACATTCATGCGCACTTTATTACACACACTCACACATGTACTTTCTTGCAATTTCGTTTTACTAATATTGTATAATAGGGTTTCCTTTCCTTTATATATTTATTTATTTATTTGTATGAGAAATGCTTACAGCTATACATAATGTCAGTTACATAGAAATAGATAAATAACAATTTAAGCCGACTACAGGCATCTCCAATTTAACAGATACTTTTAACATAACAAACTAGAATCTAATTTATAGTGATAACATTGTATGAGTGGTATACTCTGTGAATATTATAGGGTGTGGAATGTAAGAGTGTGTTAATGTGTATGCGTGTGAGTAGTGACGAGTATACTATTACTAAACCTAGGTATGTTCAAAGAAAGTTTTTTTTTATGTTGTTATGTTTTTATGTTTGTTTTTCTTACAACTCCTTCAGCCATATATGCCTTATCATTATGTTAATTTGATCGGCCTTAGTTATGGTATTTTTTTGTGGTTGTAACATATATTGTAACGCCGTTTGTAATTTCAAATAAATATGTACCTAATTTATTTGTAAAACTGCATGGCGTGCGCACATATTTCTTCCGAGTTTCCTTCAGCCAAAAATAAGTTTTTATTGAGAAATTTACAATATAATTGTTGTGAAATCATCTGTGATTTGGCTTTTATGACCATTTTCGTGTAATGGTTGGCTTTTGATAAGCATGTGGATTAGTTATGATATGCGTTGGCGATTTATGATTCAAAACAAACAGAAAATGTCGCGTAAACATGTGAAGGTTATGAAACTAGGCGCGCGACGGATGCCCATGGTTTGACCGCTTTTTCATGGTCGCCGGTGACCAAAGCTGGTGGATCAACATAATGCTATGGACGGACCTTGGCACAGGAAAGAGTGGCCGATGAAAGTGAAGTTGGGTCAAAGCGTCGGAAGGTGGCTGCTGATAGTTTTGAAGCAACCATCACAGACCATTGAATTAGGTAGACGCGTCGTAAGCCAAATCTACGTACTGCGGCGTAATGTATCCATTTTCAGACATCGGAACGGTTTCCGACTGACGGCAATATCATGATTTTGTCATATCCGCTGTAACTTGCTTTATAAGAGGCATATATTACAAATATAACATGTCTGTAAAATTCAATATATGTACTGATTTGCGGTCCTAGAAAATTAGTACACCACTGATGATGGAAAGATTTTTTCCCGAAACGTTTTATGATTTATTAAAATAGCGCACTCCATCAAAATTGGTTTCTTACTCGTTAATTCCTCTTCTCACAGATGATGCAATAATATTTATATCCCTTATTAATTGCTATTAAAATCAAAAAAAATCCAGGGGCGCTGGGTAATATTTTTTCTGGAAAGGGGGCGATAGGTCAAATATGTTTGGGAATCACTGCATTAGAGCCTTAGGAAAAATAGTAATTGAAAGGCTAATGAAGGTTCTAAAATATGGAAAGGTTAGTTTTTTTAATTTCTGTATTATGGCAGCTGTAATTGAATAAAAACCAACATTTGCTTACTGAATACAAATGAACCACTACATTTTATGGTTGACTGTCAATATGGTAGGTATTTATTATTTCTGGTTCTAGGGTGCCGTTGCAAGACTTTTTTGGTTTATCGTTATTTTCAGTGTTTCTTTATTTGACAAATGGTATTAATCCTTCTTCATACGGCTATATTGGCAACGCTTTCGCGAGGCTAGGGATGTTTGCAATGTCAGAATTCAACATTTCACACAAAAGTAAGTATTTTCTTTATGACTTTAGACACGAATGGATAACTGCTGCCTTCTTTGCTTTCTCGTGCATGTTCCTGGTGCCCATATAGCTGTCGAATGTTTGAATACCCCCCCCCGCACCGTAGGCAGTAAATTGCGTGTCGGAATTCGTCGTCGCTCAAGAACAATGAACGGAGACGAGATAGATCTGCTGATGTAATCCCGCCTCGCACTCTGAGCTCTTCAGAATACATCCAGTCGACCGACATTACAACATCACATCGCCATTACAACATCACATCGCCATTACAACATCGCATCGACCTTGACAGTTTCTATGCGAATATCAATCAAGAGTGCCACATTTGAATTTATATCCATTTAGTTCATCTCGCTCCGTGCGATAGGTCAGTCCATTGTGATGATAATTTTAGGTATCGATTGCTCTACCTAGTATAATCAATTGCCTATTGTTAATGATCTTATTTTATTCGAGAGACAGAGAGGATAAATAAAATTGAACCCACGAGGAACGTTGTAAAAATATTTTTCAATAAAGAAAACAACTAATCTCAAATTTAATAAAAAAAAAGAAGGGGGGTGATACTGTACACCGACTGGCTGTTAACGATCTTGGCCACACGCTGGCTAAGTATTTCACGGCACAAAATAATCATCAGCAAAAAACAACAAACTTTAAATATAGTATCTTTATTTTATAATGAAACTTTTTTTTTACGCGAGACAGGTTTAGTTGTTGATGTAGATCGACCTACTATAAACGTAGATCGTCTATAAACATACTAATGGCGATTTAAAATACAACAGCTAAATATTGTACGCAATAAATAGATGAGACTAGATTGGTGTATTTGTATGTATGAAATTTATATAGTATAATAGTTCTATTTCTTACATTCTTTATTAGGTACTTTTGTAAATGATATAACTAAATAATTTGTCGTTAATTTCATGTTTGTATTTTATTAATTTCTATTGTTACCATTATTACTTGATATTTATGCTAAAAGAGAAAAAATACAAGTGACGCAATTAGGTTGAAATAATATGTATAGTGAATATAATATGCACATACCCGATGAGTCCGTTAGGCACGTCGATGGTGGTGGACGCTCTCCTTCTGTCTCCGGCCATGTCAGCCAACCTGGCGAAGTCCGTGTCCACGTCTGCCAAGCGGGCGGACTTCCTCGACTCCAGGAGACGGACATCCTCCAGACGCTTCTGCAGCTGTAGCGGGGCCTGAGAACGAAGGCAGAAAAACGATTTTTAGCTTTATTTGGTGGCGCAGCTGACTAATAGATAGTCAACTAGAAGTGCAATGCTTTCGCATCTGTTTGATCTCATTTTATGTGCACGTACTTCTACGAAGTTATTGTTTGGGTTGTAGATTAAATAATTCAAGGTAGTAAAATTGTAAATCGGTAAAGAAAGAAAATAATTAAACAAAATGGTCATTCCGACCAAGATAAGTGGATTTGACAAATTGGAAGATAATTTTTAACCAGGTATGCCTGTCGCGTTCCATCATCAGCTCAGGAAGTGAGTTATTTTTCCCCAGAACTGTGACAACTGTGAACCAAAATGTGTCGAAATTGGTACGGTGACAACACAAACTTGCTAATTATTTTAGGTTGTAATTAACTAATATCATTCAAATGCCAATAAACAAAATGAATACATATATATATACCATAGCGTTAGTCGCTAAACATTCTTATATTATATAAAGTAAATAGGTTTATCTAATACACTAACATTTCTTTTTTCAGTATGTAGTTTCGGAGTATGAGCATATTTCTATAATCGTATGAAGTAAAAAAAACCTTACATGCTTCGTGCGAATATATTTTAACAAAGGTTAACCAGACCCTTCTAGTATATACTTAATGGCACAACAGGACTGACAAGGCTCGGCGAGCGCTGGAATAAAAAATAAAAAAAAAAAAAACGCCCGAAGGCCCACAACGCGCGCGCTCTATAATTATGCAAACTAACCTCTAATGATAAAACAAAACAAATTATGCACGAGCATAGCCACCGCGGTTGAGGAAATAAATTCGAAAAAAAAAAAAGTGACCGTACGCTGGCCGATTCCAACTGTATCCATCGCCCTAATAACGCGCGGGAATTACGTAAAACAAAAAAAAAAAAAACGGTTCGTTGACCCCGCGCACGCCGTTCCATACATCGTTCGAAATTGGAATTTTATACGTCACGATGACAGCTATTTTGACAGGCGACGTTTTGTCGGCATCGGCGGTAAAATGAAAATAAACAATTGCGCATTTCACGATGCGTAAGCAACTAAAAAATATTATTATTGTTATACCTAATTTGTGTAAGGTGTTGTTTATCATTAGCCGCCGAGGCGACGCTATCGGCAATTAGCGCAGCTCGGCTCACTAAACATATACAAAATACAGTCCGCGATTGACTCCCATTACGATTCATCACGACCGACAATTAATATATAGTTGAATTGGTCACAAACACAGATGCGCGCTGTTTAGGGGGCGTAAAAAAATACATACATCGTTATAGTATACGCGCACGTTTCGAGCGACAGCGGGACATGCTTGTATTACAGTAAAAACGTTATTACTAAACATAGGAAGTTATTCAATGTGTGGCAGGCTTCGATAAATCCGATTTATAATTTATTAGGTATAATAATATTATTAGAAAAATGAAGCCGTGAACCTTACGCAAAGTCATTTGACAATATGGCGTGGGTCGCAGTAATGCCAGTAGCACAGGCGATGTCGCAAATGTTTGGAACATAAAGTCATTAACTATAGATATCAATCAAATATCAAATTTTGTGGGGCTTTGTAGTACAATAAATGTAATAATGAATTGTATATTCTTTGTACATTTTTGGACAAAAATTGAGTGTATGCTTTAAACCGACGATATATGAAAAAATGTTTATATCCAACCATCGGTACAATTAAAAATATAATTTGTTTTTTTTTATAAATATGCACAACTTGAATTTAGCACAAGAGCACGGAATATTTTAAGCCTCATAATAATTGCGTTTACGCAAAGGTCTTTTTTCGTTCCGAGGTCCGGAGGCGCGAGGTTAAAGCCATTTTTTTATTATATTTGTTTAACTTCAAATAACTGTTTATCTGTCTAAGGGATTGTATAATAGTTATAAGTTTTCGGACTGTCTAATGTAGGTACTGAAGTGATCCAGCGATCTATTAGATTACCAAAAGTAATCCAACAGACGGAAGGAACCTCTTTTACTTAAAATTAACTTATTTATCTAATTAAATTACTTTATTTATCTTAATTTATTCAATATTTACCTTGTTCTACGTTGTTTACTATAATTAATAATGTTCGAAATTATATTACCTACTTATTTTTATTCGCTAAAAATGTTTACACGTATGACCTAATAATATTTGCACACATGTTAAATTATTACTTATGATTGACCTAATTTGTAAATACTGTTTTACCTAATTTGTAAATCTGTATTATTATCATTACCTATTTGCTAAAAAATTTGCATATCGACCTATATTCCATATTTAACCTTGACCTATTAAAATTCGCAATTGCCCTACTAATTTCACACACTATATACACCTTAAATTTACCTACATGACTCAATTTTAACACATACTAACTTAATAAATAATCACTGAAACCACAAAATAATTAAAATTCACTTATGACACAATTAAAGTATATCAAACAATTTCCTAAAACACAAAACATAAGTAAATAATAGTCAGTGAAACACATTACACACTTAACTTGACGTCGTCTTCTGCAACCCGGCTGGATTTTCTAATTTATCATATTAGAACATTCAAGTCATCTTGTATATTTCGTTTGTACAATAAAACCCTGTACCTAGAAATACACTTATAAGGAAAGTCCTCCCTTATTCAATATCAGTGTTTCCCAATCTTGTATTTGTGTTTTTAGCTCTCAATGAGGTAAAACAATCCGTGTTTGTATGTATGTATGTATATATTTATATATATATTTTTAGAGGGAATTTAATTGAAAAGGCCTCCCAGCACCCCATATAGCCTTTCCCTTTTCGACCACCAAACCAAGATCTTAGAGCATCAATTTAAACGGTTGAGTATAAAATATAATATTTATATGTCAAACTATCAAATTTGTCTATTAATATGAAATAAAATGACTCTTTCAATTTTTCATTTTATGTACACTTATGGTCTATGATTGACCCTCAGTTGGGAATTATGAAGAATTTTCATAATGTTCCAATCACGATGGCACATGATCAACTGTTTACAATTTGAATCCTTTCAAATTGACAATTCAACTGGTTTTAAGTAGTAGATATTTGGTTTGTGTCTTCAAACAAAAAAATATCAAGGCATGCCATTCCAACCAATAGACATTATTTAAACGTTCTCCATATTATTATATGCGTATAATTTCAAAATAATGTTTGATAAAGTACAAAGTACGTGATGGCTATGAAACACAATTTGTGTTAATTTGAGATATTATCTCAATCTCCAACGGTTTTAGTAACCATAAAATTAGGTATTCAATTGAGTTTTAGGTATCTTTCCTTAATCATATTAATAATTAAATATAAGTTTATTTGATTTGTGTAAAAAATATTGAGATTAAATCTCATTCAATAATCCACATTTGGTAATACAATTCATATGTACTCCTCATGCGAATTCAAAATTATAAACTAAACAACAAATCAATCAAATGTTCCTTTCAGGATTAACCATATGCAATAAGCATATCTAAATATGTATATACATCTCTAACGCGACTTGCTCTGATCAGTATGAAAAACAAAATTCTGTTACCAGAATGAAAGGTAGGAACATATATTTACATATAGTATTATAACAAATAAATATGCGTATATATATGTATAGCATTTATTTTAATTGACTTCAAATTTATTTATGTTTTATTCTTCGTTCACACAAAATCCAAATAGATCAACTCAAATTTCAAGTGTCTGATGTAATTTCATTTCGTAGTAACATACAGGGTGTCGTTTCTTTGCAATTTATGTGTGTTACAAATTATGCTAATATTCTCAGAATAATATTTACATTCGAATAGAGTGTAACATTTTTTAAATTCCTTTCTTCTCACAACAGAGGAATTAACTTTTTATAAAACCAAAAAAAACCATTTAAATTCAACATGGAACAAACTCACCGAGTTTTTACAAGGATCCAATAAACTTCGATTCAAACAAACTTCACTTTGCACTATTTCCACTATTAATACTATTAGACACTTCACATGATTTTACATTCCTCAACACTCAAATTTTAGTATACATATATTTTAACTTAACTAACTATTATATTAACTAACTTACTTATAATTAATAATTTCTAAATATTTCCATAACTACATTTAATTCCTATCTAAAATTATAATTTAGCTAAAAACAATTCTCTAAGTATTTATAAATTTAGAGATTATATGCTAAACCCTTGAACGAACATCCATTCCATAGATTCCATTTGATTCTTTCCTATCCGAAATTTATCCAATAATTGAATTTGATTTATTTATAACGTCGATTTGTTACTTGTCTCGGTTCATGTGAATTTCAAACCTTTATATTACACGAAAATATCTGTTTTTATCGATCTTTCGCAGTTTGAAATTTACAATTCGATTAAAACGTCTCAATTTATTTAAGGTTCCAATTAGGATTTATCCTCTAGGTCCTAGGTTAATTAAACCAATAAAGTTTAACATTTAATATAACTATATAATATTTCTGTTTGGGTCGTTCTAAATTTTTTCATACTACCTTTGAGTATATTTATTTTTCTAAAAATTTTTTTATGTAATTTAAGTTTTATGTATCAATTCTGGTTTCTATATACCTTTCTGATTCCGTATCTGAAACTGACTTTAAAATTATATTTTATAATAATTTTGTGTTCGGGATCGAACCTGAGTCCCTTCGTTTCTAGTGCAAAATTTTTCATCGAATGTTTGATTTTATTTTCACGGTATATAATTTGTATTCATTCCCGCTACCCTGTAATTTCAGGAAAACTTTGTAATAGATTTTAATTTACAATTTTCTTAAAATATCTTAATTTTTTTTTATATGTCAAAATTAATTATTTTTAAGATTCCTGGATTCAATTTCGGAAACTGATTTCAAAAATATATAGTTTTATATTGGTTACATCCGAATTTGAACTCAAAACTTCACGATCTAAGTGCATGAGTTTATTTATCGCGTCTGATAAGATACAATTGCGTATCGCGTAAGTCCTTTAGAATTACTTTATACGAATATAATTGTAATTAATTCTATATTATTTTATATATAGTTTTAAATATATATTTTTTTAAATAGTATTATTTAAATATATATATATTTTCTATAATTTAACACACACCGAGTTTACAAGGAGTCTATCGAGTGACTTCGACTTGTAATGTTACACAAAATATTAGTAAAGTAAAAACTTTAACAAAATTTAATTCCCAGACTTCAAATTTTTATCGTCACGCGTCCCGGACAAAACTTCTTTCACTTGCGAATTCGACCAAAAACTCCCCGATTTTTCGTCTGTCGTTCAATTTAAAACCTTTGTTCTCCCACTAACTTTAGGCGGGTCCATTTAATCGTTTCTCATCCCCAACCAATAGAATTTTAGCAATTACCATCTGATTTATCGTATAAACAAACTTGGATGTACTCTGCTAAGCCCATTAATTTTAATTAAAAGTCTTAAAAATTAATCGTTTTTTAAACCCGTTAGTTCATAGGGCTAAATGACCAAAGATCAAATCTGTTATGGGTTTTGACATAATTAAGATTCACTTGTTTATACAATTAAGCGGGCTTATGGTAACCAGGTATCGCAAACCATTTTTTACACACTAAATTCATTGTTATTAGACACCCACATCTTGCATCCTTATTCAACCTCCAACGTCTCGCTTTTATTCTCTGACAGTTATCGTTTAAACCATTACAACGTCCTGCCTCCTTGCTCCAGATCTCTATTGGCTACATCACCATAGTTGAGTCAAAGCCCTTCCTCTGAAGGCGTGACTTACGTTTCTTGTCTCTCTCTGTTCAGTCATTTTTGTATGTGCTATCCCTATCATTCGGCAAAGCTATAAAATAACCATTAAAACCGCCATAACTCAGCTAAAGGTGTACGCTCGATTCCTATGGAAAATAACCGGTATCTGCTCCACTAGCGAATACATTTTTGATCAATTATCTAAGTATCAGTAGTTATAATTCGTATGGAGACTAACGTATCCGTTCTCTTCGGTTACGTTGCGTCGGTTCTCTTCGGTTTACTCGTGGTATTTGAATGTAACCCATTACTGCAGGGACGCCAACAACCGCTCATCCATACGTCTCTGTTTATAAAATCATTAAGCCTAATTACTCTCGTTCAGCTGTGCTCAACAGTTGGTTTGTCGCTCATCTTTCGTATTTAAAATCATTTTATTTGAATTATTCTGGAATATCCCATAAAATGTTTAATACTTTCTAAACTATTTTTCTTCAGAATCTGATATGATATCCATCCACCTTACTACTGTAAAGATTTAACAGTCGTATCTAAACTCCTTCTATAAAAAAACACAGTTTTAGAGTAAAAAGAACGGTATTTTGCTTTTAGTTTAATCAACTATGACATTTTTGTCTTAATTTCAACTAAAGCTTCCATCCAGCTACTTCAGCTATCCATTCCCGTTAATTTCGTTTTAATTGGTGCCGATAGAATTTCTGTAATAATATAATTATTTTACATATTTTTTCCATTTAACTTTTTATAATTTTTCCTTAATGTAGGTCTTCATCTGACCTCTTTGTGATATCGTTTCCAAATTTTCAAAGAAATCGTAGCTTCCGAATTTTCGTATTGTATTTATCTATTTATACAATATTATGTTATTAAAGTAGTCAAATCGATTTCCTTAATGTAACAGCTTCTGTATTACATTATTTTAAGCTTATCTATTCTTATATTATCTTCCTATATATTGTTATTAGGGTAGGATTGAGACCATCACATGCCCCCTGATGAAAAACGGAGATTTCCATTAGGTAATCTTTGGTTTTCTTCACAGCTTTAGCTGCCCGATGGTCGTAAAACTTTTCTTGTTCCTTGTAGTTTAAAACTAACTTAATTAATAAGTAATATGAACCCCTTCTCACGTCCATATTAGTATCGACCAAACCAAATCTACTGTCGATTTCCTCTATCCTTAATCAATGGTGTTGTGCAAAGCTAAGCTAAGATACTTCAACTTAAAAATTTCAACTTAATTATCTTAAATAATCTATTTAATAATTTGACTTATCTCTATTTTAAAACTACTCTTAATTTACTTAAATATTTCACTTAAATCTACTTAAAATTTACACTTAAATCTACTTAAATCTACTTAAATATTTCACTTAATCAAATACACGTATATAATTCTTTTGACACTTAGTTTCTTCTAGTTTGCTCCCTTCACCCCCCCTATCTCTTATGTTACCCCTCTAAATTCCTTATGTCACCCCCCCTAAATCTTTCCTCCCCCCTACTCTTCTCACTCAATCAACTAAACGTTTTTTTTTTTTTTTTTAAAAAAACCTACTAATTCCCTCAAATCTTAATAGATACGTATCCTATCATGTTACATCTTAAAATGTAACTAACTCTAAATATTGAATTATTATGTAATTTCACTTCTTTACTATACTATAATTATTATTTATAATATTTTGCCAAATGAATAGCATTAAAATTCCCTCGTACCTTACCACTTTCCGGATGAACTAAACAATACGTATTCACATATGGCACTGCAGCTACTACATACGGACCTTCAAATAACCTAGCAAACTTACTTATTTCTCCCTTTTCTTTATTTGATTTCGGTAATGTTCTCAATTTCACCAACTCTCCTATTTGGTAATTTCTTAACTTATGCGTCTTATTAAAACTTAACCTTCTTTGTTCGTTATGTAATTTTAAATTCTTCCGGACTTGATTACGAATCTCCTCTATCGTCAACGGATTGCTCTCCTTTATTCTCAAATGATTATCTAAACTATGTTTAGGTGATCGACCAAATACTATTTCATTTGGTGTATATCCTGTACTAGTATGTGTACTATTGTTATAACAATTTTCAATATCGTTTAATAAATTTGGCCATTTTTTATGTCCTGTATTACAATATGTTCGGAAAATCCTTCCCAATTCTTTATTAACCCGTTCGGTAATATTTGCTCTTGGGTTTCTGATTGAGGTGTGTTTAAATTCTATACCCTCTTCTTCTAATTTACTTTCCCATATTTTTGATACAAATTGTGATCCTCTATCTGTTACTATTACTTTCGGTTTGATGACTGTTGCATATTCCAATACTCTTCTAACTGCATTAAAACCAGTTGCCTTCTTCATAGAATATAATTTAATCCATTTACTGAAGGTATCTTGTATGACAAAAATATAATTAACCCCTCCTCTTCCCATGGGTAAAGGTCCATAAAAATCTGCCATGATGACATCTCCTACTTCATTAGTGTAACCGGGATGACATCCTCCTACTTCCGGTTTATTATTTTGTTTAGACAATTGACAGTCTTCACAAGTCCTTATTATTCTTGTAATTTGTTTTCTCATTCTAGGCCAGTATACTCTTTTCCTTAATGCAGCTAGTACTTTATACACTCCAAAATGTCCTAATTCCAAATGAAAATACCACACTATCTTTTCCATTAAACTATTTGGTATTGCTAATAATTTTTCTTTATTTATGTTATTGAAATATAACACTCCTTCCTTCAATTCATACCTTTTTGACAATCTTCTAGCTAGTCTATCATCTGGTATGTACATATGATCTGCTTTCGTTTTCTTTATCTCCTTTAAATAAGGATCTGTGTCTTGTTCTAACCTTATATTCTTTAGTCTCTTCATCAATCCTCTTTTGTCACTAGCTAAAAACAATGCTATTTCTGGATGTAACAATCGATCTCCTGTTAATTGTGGTCTTTCGTTTACGCTCCTTGACAAAATATCTGGACCTACATTGTCCTTACCCTTTACATACTCTATTGTATAGTCAAATTGATCCAAATATAGAATCCACCTTGTGACTTTAGCACTATAAAGTTTCCAGGTTTTTATAAATGTTAGAGATTGATGGTCTGTTCGTATAACTAATTTAGTTCCCCTTATGTATGTTTCAAATTTTCGTAGACCATAAATTATAGCATATAATTCTTTCTCCGACGTGGTCCATTTCATTTCAGCAGTATTTAATCCTTTACTACAAAATCCAATCACATGGTGATCTCCATTCTCATCTAGTTGGTATAATTCCCCCCCTAATCCATATCCAGAACTATCACACTGTAAATAATATGTTTTATTTGGATTTGGGTGTTCTAGAATCACACTCTTTAAAAATAACCTTTTTATATTTTCAAAAGCTAACTTCTGTTGTTCTCCCCATTCCCATCGTCTGCCCTTCTTTAATAAATCGCATAATGGTCTAATGGCCTCTCCATAATTAGACACAAATCTCCGATAATAATTACAAAATCCTAACCAAGCCCTCACTTGCTTGGGTTTCTTTGGTTCAGGGTACTCTTGTATAGCCTTCAATTTATCATCTGACATTGATATACCTTCCAAAGAAATGTCAAAACCTAACATTTTTACTTTAGTTTGCAGAAATTGACACTTTTTAAGATTACACGTCATCCCTCCTTCTTCTAACCGAGCTAAAACTTGCCCTAATTGATTCATATGATCATCTAAAGTACCATCCGTATATACAGCTAAATCATCTAAGTAATTAATACAAAATTCTCTAACAGTGTGTCCTAAAATTAGATCCATAGCTCTAGAAAAGCTTCCTACACTTGTTTTTAGTCCTTGTGGCAAAACTGCATACGTATATGACTTTCCATTATACGTAAATCCCGTATATTTTTCACTCTCAGGCAGTAAAGGAATTTGAAAATAAGCATTGTTTAGATCCAACAACGTTATGTATTTTACTCCATAAAATCTTTGTATTATTTCCGAAATAATTGGTGGTTTCTCTATCTCTCCACACATGCGAGTATTCAATTCACGTGCATCTAATAACATTCTTATAGATCCATCTTTCTTCAAGGTTATCGTAAGTGGACTAGAATAACTAGTAAATTGTCTTTTAATTAACCTTTGTTCTAACATTTCTTCTATTTTCTCAGTGACCTTTTCTCGATATGCCAAAGGAATTGGATAAGCTCTCTTCACAAATGGTTTTTCATCTGTTAATTTTATTTCGTGGTAATAAACATTAGTTCTGCCAGGTTTATCTGAAAATACCCTTTTGTATCTTATTAATAATAACCTCATTTTCTCAACTTCAGTACCTGATAGATTCAATGATCGAATATATTGTTCAATTATTTCTTCTATAGTCATATCCTTTTCTATTGGCTTAATTCCACTCTTACAACCATCTTGAATTATGTTATTAACTTGAACTTCCCTTTTTGAATATTTCGTAGGATTTAACATTATCTCATCTTTAATCGTTTTCAAAGTCATTTTCCCATTATTATAATTTGAACAATCTATTACTGCACCATGGTTATCCAACCAATCATATCCCAATATAACTGGTCGTACCAAACCTTCTACTATCAAACACGGTGTTTCTATAATTGATTCTGTAAATTTCAAAGGTAATAAACCTAATTTTGAAATTTTATGACTTTTTGATCCATTAGCACACTTTAGCTGTAATGTCATTGTGGGCATTTCAGAAAATTTGAACCCTGAATTTTTCAATTCATTCCACAATTCTGTTGATACACAAGTAACTTGACTACCAGTGTCTACCAAACATCGTATCAATCTATTTCCAATGCTTACTTCCATTTCAGGAAGAGTTGGCAAATTACCATCCTCATTGGACTCTATATATTCCTCTTCTTCAAATATAGTATATATCTCCTTTTTATTTGTATTAATGTTCTTTCTGATTTGTTTTTCTGTAACTCCTTGCAACATCCTTCTTTCAAACATTTCAGAAATCTGTCCTAAAATCGTATCCATACGTAAATTTCTGACTTCTTCAACATAACCTAAACCACTAAACTTATTCAATTTCATCCCTACACTAATTGGATATAATCCTCCCTGGTGATACTTGCCTAAACCTAAACCTGGTCTCCACTTATTTATTAACATAATATTTAAAGGAATTACAATGTTTCTTAAATTTAATTTATCCACTTTGTCTCTTAAAACTAAACCTTCTCTCTCTTCCCTTGAACCTAAATCACAATCGATTATCTTCTCTTGCTTCAGTGACGATTGAACACTGAAGGGATCCCGTTTCCCGTTGATTTGACTGGTTCTATTGCTCTCTGTCCTCTTACTTCATTCACAATTTTATTCCTTTCATTTGTGGCATTTCTCCAACCATCCTGATATGCTTGCCTTAATTGTTCTTTTCTTTTAACCAAATTTTGTTGTCTCCTCTGAATATTTCGTACTAAATTATTCTTCTGTGGAAATACCTTTCGCCTTTTAGTATTTAATCCCAAATTTCTTTCTTTTGTCATTCCCTTTATTTCCATATTGTTAATATGAGGTTTTTTATTATTTAGACGTAATCCCTTTACATTTTTATCTTTGAATTTGTTGCTCCTCTCGACATATCTTGTTGAGTCTGAAACATTATAAATTTCCCTTCCTTGTTTCATTGAGTTATGATCATGTCTGGTTACATAACCATCCAATCCTTTTAAGAATTTTGCTGCGTCCTCCGCATTCGGTGAGTTAATTCCTACCCAATGTATTTGAATGGACTCCGGGAATTGTCGCATTAATGAATTCAACAAATGCGTTTCAGGAATGGGGTGTGTTAAACTCCTTGCTAATTCCAACTTCCCTGAGAAATATTCCAGTTTTGAATTAACGCCATTTTCCCTCCAGCACCCATTCAGAATTCTTTCTCTCACCTTATCTTGTTTAACTGAATTCCAATAAATTTCTAAAAAGTCTTTCTCAAAGTCAGAAAAACTTTCCCATTTATTTCTGAAATTTTCCATTACTGATCTTGTCTTAGTTGATACACACTCCATCACTATTTCAATTTCTTCTTGAAAATTATCTCCTTTTTTATTAACATACCTTTTTAATTTTTTTATAAACTGAATTGGATTGTCATTATTCTCCTCATCAAAGTGAGGCCTTTTCGGCTTATCCAACATCATACACTGCATGATAGGACTTCTTTCAACGACTATCCCATTCATCGTCTCATTTGTCCTTTTTGTCGAATTATCTAGAGAACTTTCTCCATTTGCTTGTTCACTACCCATAGATTGGATGATTTTGTCCTCCGAACCATTTCCTTTATGTACCTGTCGTTGTAATAATGGCTTTATAGCTTCTTTTATCGCCAGTGCAATAGCATTTGTTAAAGTGTTCTTTGTATTTTTCCTATAATGTTTTCTTATTTTTATCGCTTCGTTAAGGCTACTCGAACTTTCAGTCGACATTTTGAAATGTTTCTTTTCAAAATCCTTCGATTAATACAAGCACCACACTACACTACACGTCACTGTATTGTTTTAATAATATTTATTGTCTTTTTCCTATTATTTATTTTCTATAAAACATATAAAATGGCATTTTTAATTATATATTTTTTTTTTTTATACAAGTAAATACATGAGTATAAACGTATATACTTATATACATACATATAAACATACATAAATATATACATATTTCCATGTATAAACATTTAATATAAAGTTTGTTTATGTTTAAATTGTATTAAATTTTAATTGTTTAAATATTACTTTTTAATTACTGCAAGTAAGTATTAATTTTTATTTTTATATTAATTTTAACTTTGAAACACCCCATATATAGAACTGCTATAAAACCGCAACGCCGATCCCATCTCCTAATGTACAGTGAGTGATCGAAAAAAATACACGCTGGCGACCGTCGCTCTGCAACTTCAAGTGGTTTATTTTCGAGTATTTTCGGTTTTTTTTTTTTTAAAATGTCGCATCACACTTAAGCTTCACTTTGTCGTAATATTTACTTGGTTTCTGTTAATCGAAATATTCTTTACGAATTTTAGATTCTATTTTTTTACTGTTTTATTCTATGCGAAAGTGTGATGTTCACAATAGTTCGTAATTATTTAAATTTTGTTTCCCCTTTTTTTTTTTTTAAAGCAATTCAATTAAGTCTAACTTCCTTCAGTTCTAACTGACGCACCTTTAATTCTTATTAAAATCTTTAAATTATTTATTTTATAACTGTTTTAAAATATTTTTTTAAACTACTCAAAACCTTCCCTTTTATAACAATTTCCTATCTTTCTAATATTTGAACTCAAGATGTAGTTAATCTTATTAAAATCTAAACATTCCAACCTTATTTTCATTATATTATTCTTACAATTTGTCATTTATTTTAAAATATATATTCTAATTTTAACCTAATAAAATTGCCAAATCAATAATTTCATCCTACTAAACATTGTTCCGCAAAATAGTAATATCAATATTTTATTTTTTTATAATTAACTCCAAAATATGGGTACTTATTTTCTGAACTTAAATTATACTAGATAAAATAG
Source organism: Neomicropteryx cornuta (assembly GCA_020383195.1). NCBI lineage: Eukaryota > Metazoa > Arthropoda > Insecta > Lepidoptera > Micropterigidae > Neomicropteryx > Neomicropteryx cornuta. The sequence continues at coordinate 9,754,877 of JAHKQU010000001.1, read as the reverse complement.
CGACAGTTACATAACCTTAAACTACGTCATGTATTAGTTCATTATTTTTTTAAAATGTTATCAAATAACTTTTTGATTCATAATTAAAACCCGTTCTCATTCTCCTCTAACTAACTTCAAATTTCTCATGTCGCTAAAACCAATATCTGGTCAGACAATAAGAAATAAAATTTTTATTAAGCTCTCAACATGATTTTAGCTTGCAACGCTTCCACTTGCATCACGAAATATTCCGCTATGTAACCCATGGGATGTGTGAAACCCACTTTAGTTAACTAATGGTAAAATCAATTAACTAAAATCACGCTAAACGCAACTCAGTTACGTCCTCGTAACTATAAGCTAGAACATCCGAGCGTTCATCTGATATCCCTTTCTCACTTTAACACTCTCTCAAACCATCATTCGTGTAACGGCAAAATTATGATTTGTGTAAAACTCAACTCAGTTAACTTCTTCCTACGGATTCTTCTCTTAAATTATTAATTACAATTTTCTTATTTCTTAAACTATTTTATTTTTAGACCTAGTGACCATATCTATAATAAGTTTATCCATTTTAATGCTTTTAATTTACCCGAAATTTAGCTTATAATTTTATATCCTGTTTTTCTCACCTTTATCCTTTAACCTTTATGCTAATATTAATTTGGTTTCTATCATTACTAATCCAATATACACACATGTAAATTCAACCTATCTTTAAATAACCTATTATGTCTTCCCTCAAAATTAATTCAAATAATTATTCAAATACAACAAATGTCATTTACAATGAATATGGATTTTTTCAATATAAAACTACAAATCTTAACTAAACAGCCTACAATCATATGCCTGCACCACATTGAAGTCTCATCATTTTGTTTTATATTTTACATAGTTACATCCTAATATATATCATTTATTATTGGTTTATAATTGTTTCGTGTTTTGACATTCCCTTAAATTTATAATTCAAATTTCATATAAACTTGCATCAATTGTTCATTAACAAACACCTTATATTCCGTTTGCTGTAGAGCAAATTCCAAATATATAAAATAAATGTAATTTGGCATCTATGGTATCGTATTTGACAGCTGAGTAATTACAATATACAAGGAATACATCGCTTAAGCGGGCGTCTTGCTATCTCCACTTAATTACAACAGCGCAGGGCCAAAAACTTCAACCGGGATAACTTTCCAGCATAGCATGGTAAGTCGGATAAAACTGACACCGTTTACTACAGATTCGTAGATCCCTACTCTTATTTCCAGTTGCTGTCCAGGAAATTGCAACTTGCAGGCGTCCGGTAAATCTAGCACTGTACAAATCGGGATTCACCTTCTTACGCTATATAGTAACAACCTATTACACATCCTATGTATTAGGCCGGTTATCAGAGTGTCTTGATGTGGATAAGGCTTTCTTTCATTGTGGGGTTTGATGAAAAACTTCATACAAACTGTCTGTCAATAAACAATAGCTCAAGCCTATTTGAAACATCTTTGGATTTTTGTCAACGTTACTTTAACGGCATCCAATTAGACAAATAACGATTTATAATATACATCGTTCAGTACACATATACATAATGTTTACATTATGAATTTTCTCTCTATGAACTTACGTTCGCGTGTACATAGGTATAATCCAAATACCTTGTTTTTGTGATTATTTTTGGGCATGTCAAAACTTTTGTTTTAGTTCCCTAATCAATTTTTGATAGATGGTCAAAGACATATCGTCAATGTATATTCTCATCTAAATTGAAAAATTTCCACATTGATTCTACAGGTATGTCAAACTTACTGTTTAGTTTACCCTAATCAAGTATTTTTTTATAGATGGTCAATGACATATCGTCAATGTAAATTCTCATCTAAATCGAAATTTTTCCTTTAATGTACTAAAATTCAATTAAGTCAACTATATTTTTAATAGTTATTTGGACAATTGATAATTTTATGAATCATCCTTTTTTTTTTTTTTATTCAAGTATGTCATGCTTCGTGCCAATTTTGTGGGGTCTTAAATTATAACATTTCACTGGATTTTGCTTCCAAGTTACTCTATTAAGCACGGTATTTAAAACAATATTTATGGGTAATAAAGTCAATTATTATCCTTTATTGAAAAATTTCTTGCACTAAATAAATTTTTGTATATTTTTGACATTTTTAGATAATTTATAAATCTATAGTCAGGCAAGCATTTTTTTATTTATTTAACCAAATTTTATTTGGATCATTTTAGTGTTTATTTATTTTAAAATAAATTTAATACAAAATTTTCATGTATTATTTACCCCCCTTTGTTTTTGCAAGGTCAACACCACTGCCATGACATAAAGTACATATCTCAATATTTTGTTGTATGTTTCCGGAAAAGAAATTATTTTCCACATAACCAAAAAAAAATTGTAATCGTTCAAATTACGAGATATATTCACAAATATTTTTGCGAAAAACCATTTGGTTTAAAATTCGAATGGAACAAATGTACATAAACTTCCATGTCTCGTTGTCAAAACACAACATTCCATGGGTGAAATTATTCAATTTAACTATAATTGAATAGTAGAAAAATTTCTCATGTAAATTTACGTTATCGCTAATTAAACAAATAACTTCATGATTATTTTTCTTTCCGAATCAAGAACTTAACTGAAATTTCCTTTAAGTCGTCTAAGCTCGCGTAAATAACCAACGCTCATGCGTTCGGTGCTCTTAGAAATATGACCCAAAATGAATGGTATCTGTGTATCTTTGTGCCATCGTAATCACCAACACAACTCAGCTGTGTTAAAAACACTTCATATGAATAGAACGCGTGTGCCGCAACGAAATACATTCGTTAAAATTATCATTGGTTGCAAACATTTTGCTTTAGTCTTGACTACACTGATTTATTTTCATTAACCCTTTTTTTAATTATTTGTAATATACATTGACCATGTCAGATATATTGTCCCTTCAAATTTTAATTCAACGAATTAAAACATACATACATATTGTACCTTAATTTACCTATCTTATCTTTTATACATGCACTACCTATAGCTTAATTAAATATAATCATGCATACCTAATTTCTATATGTACAATATATTTGTATGTATGCTTCGATTTGTTGTACAACCACCAGTCGAGGTTTTATATCCTATTTTGGGTATATATATATCTTATGTAGAATCCTTTTCTCTTTGACCATCTATTTATTTTGCTTAAACATTTTAAATTGTAAAATCTTATAAATATTACTTAAATGTAACCTACGTTGTGTATTCTTATTTGTTTTAAAATTATCTTTTCGAGACTTCAAATGAATGCATAACACATAACTGCAAGTTTTTCTGTATCTAATTATATCATTAAACAATGATAAACTTCAGAAAGTTATTGTTTAGTGACGATTCCTATAAAAGATTATATCTTTTAGGATACACTACTTCAACTGAGCATTCTTCCAGTTGAGCATTCTTCAACACATTGTCGGAAGATATTGGATTAGTGTGAAAATCAAGTTCCAATCTTGTCACTACCAAATAAAGATAAATACTTTATTCTACCAAACTCGGCTTTGACACATTAACTTAGTTGAATGGTCATAGACATAATACCGAAGATCATCATGGAATCAAAATACCACCCTATGATCTGTTTCAGGAAAATTTAACTTAGTTGAACAATCACTGACATATTGTCAAAACCACGGTACTAAAATACCAAATAATGATTGGTTTAAGAAATTTTGGCTTAGTTGAGCCAACCTCAACTCACAATGAAATCATTTGTGGTTAATTACTATATTAACCCCATCAAGGAAACATATAGCTTATTTGACCCAACTTCAACTCAAAATCGAATCATATAAGATTACTTTACATACTCAGCTCTGTTACAAGGAACATTAACTTAGTTGAACCACTCTCAACTCATAATCGATCCATATATGGTTACATTACCATATTAAGTTCTGTCACAAAGCACATTAGCTTAGTTGAATCGAGAACATTTTTTTCATAATCCAGATAAACAACTATGTCAAACTCATTTTTCAAAGACCAAATCAAAATGGTAATAAAATGGTTAGATGATGCAATGCTTAAATTTAGTGGCTTGTAATGGTTCAACCCCAAACCACAATCAAACAATTGATTCTTGAAGAATCTGCTACAAGCAAATTGACTTAGTTGAAAATCATTTGTTACTATACGATCAAATGATCCATAATTAAAGTCATCATCAAACAAATTGATCTCTATTGATCCCTTTTTTAAAATTCTAGTTCAGCCAAATTTAACTTAGTTGAAATCCTATTGTCTTATTTTACAAAACAATGGTTCAAATTTACAATGTGTGTATATTCATTTATTTTAATGAAATTTATTCATATTATCGGGTATTAACTATTATAATTAGTTAAATATATAATATTTATATATTTGTATATATATAAAAATATATATATATATATATGTATATTTATGTTTGTTCAACTATGTTTAATAACTTTTGAGTTACTTTTAAACTGATATAATCAGCTATTATTATTATTTTTTAATTGGCAAATGATCGCTTTAAAGCCATTCTAAAACAAAACCGCATTATAGTTTGTCAACTTATGCGTGTCCCAACCGTATTTTAATTATCTAATTGCACATGATCGTTTGGGTAGAAATATTTATTGTGACGTAATAATTCTTATAAAATCCTGTTGTCACACGACGTGACTACTCTACAGTTTATCGTGATAACCCTAAAATTTCAAATCCTTGTCACTCGGCACCAAATGAAGTGATCCAGCGATCTATTAGATTACCAAAAGTAATCCAACAGACGGAAGGAACCTCTTTTACTTAAAATTAACTTATTTATCTAATTAAATTACTTTATTTATCTTAATTTATTCAATATTTACCTTGTTCTACGTTGTTTACTATAATTAATAATGTTCGAAATTATATTACCTACTTATTTTTATTCGCTAAAAATGTTTACACGTATGACCTAATAATATTTGCACACATGTTAAATTATTACTTATGATTGACCTAATTTGTAAATACTGTTTTACCTAATTTGTAAATCTGTATTATTATCATTACCTATTTGCTAAAAAATTTGCATATCGACCTATATTCCATATTTAACCTTGACCTATTAAAATTCGCAATTGCCCTACTAATTTCACACACTATATACACCTTAAATTTACCTACATGACTCAATTTTAACACATACTAACTTAATAAATAATCACTGAAACCACAAAATAATTAAAATTCACTTATGACACAATTAAAGTATATCAAACAATTTCCTAAAACACAAAACATAAGTAAATAATAGTCAGTGAAACACATTACACACTTAACTTGACGTCGTCTTCTGCAACCCGGCTGGATTTTCTAATTTATCATATTAGAACATTCAAGTCATCTTGTATATTTCGTTTGTACAATAAAACCCTGTACCTAGAAATACACTTATAAGGAAAGTCCTCCCTTATTCAATATCAGTGTTTCCCAATCTTGTATTTGTGTTTTTAGCTCTCAATGAGGTAAAACAATCCGTGTTTGTATGTATGTATGTATATATTTATATATATATTTTTAGAGGGAATTTAATTGAAAAGGCCTCCCAGCACCCCATATAGCCTTTCCCTTTTCGACCACCAAACCAAGATCTTAGAGCATCAATTTAAACGGTTGAGTATAAAATATAATATTTATATGTCAAACTATCAAATTTGTCTATTAATATGAAATAAAATGACTCTTTCAATTTTTCATTTTATGTACACTTATGGTCTATGATTGACCCTCAGTTGGGAATTATGAAGAATTTTCATAATGTTCCAATCACGATGGCACATGATCAACTGTTTACAATTTGAATCCTTTCAAATTGACAATTCAACTGGTTTTAAGTAGTAGATATTTGGTTTGTGTCTTCAAACAAAAAAATATCAAGGCATGCCATTCCAACCAATAGACATTATTTAAACGTTCTCCATATTATTATATGCGTATAATTTCAAAATAATGTTTGATAAAGTACAAAGTACGTGATGGCTATGAAACACAATTTGTGTTAATTTGAGATATTATCTCAATCTCCAACGGTTTTAGTAACCATAAAATTAGGTATTCAATTGAGTTTTAGGTATCTTTCCTTAATCATATTAATAATTAAATATAAGTTTATTTGATTTGTGTAAAAAATATTGAGATTAAATCTCATTCAATAATCCACATTTGGTAATACAATTCATATGTACTCCTCATGCGAATTCAAAATTATAAACTAAACAACAAATCAATCAAATGTTCCTTTCAGGATTAACCATATGCAATAAGCATATCTAAATATGTATATACATCTCTAACGCGACTTGCTCTGATCAGTATGAAAAACAAAATTCTGTTACCAGAATGAAAGGTAGGAACATATATTTACATATAGTATTATAACAAATAAATATGCGTATATATATGTATAGCATTTATTTTAATTGACTTCAAATTTATTTATGTTTTATTCTTCGTTCACACAAAATCCAAATAGATCAACTCAAATTTCAAGTGTCTGATGTAATTTCATTTCGTAGTAACATACAGGGTGTCGTTTCTTTGCAATTTATGTGTGTTACAAATTATGCTAATATTCTCAGAATAATATTTACATTCGAATAGAGTGTAACATTTTTTAAATTCCTTTCTTCTCACAACAGAGGAATTAACTTTTTATAAAACCAAAAAAAACCATTTAAATTCAACATGGAACAAACTCACCGAGTTTTTACAAGGATCCAATAAACTTCGATTCAAACAAACTTCACTTTGCACTATTTCCACTATTAATACTATTAGACACTTCACATGATTTTACATTCCTCAACACTCAAATTTTAGTATACATATATTTTAACTTAACTAACTATTATATTAACTAACTTACTTATAATTAATAATTTCTAAATATTTCCATAACTACATTTAATTCCTATCTAAAATTATAATTTAGCTAAAAACAATTCTCTAAGTATTTATAAATTTAGAGATTATATGCTAAACCCTTGAACGAACATCCATTCCATAGATTCCATTTGATTCTTTCCTATCCGAAATTTATCCAATAATTGAATTTGATTTATTTATAACGTCGATTTGTTACTTGTCTCGGTTCATGTGAATTTCAAACCTTTATATTACACGAAAATATCTGTTTTTATCGATCTTTCGCAGTTTGAAATTTACAATTCGATTAAAACGTCTCAATTTATTTAAGGTTCCAATTAGGATTTATCCTCTAGGTCCTAGGTTAATTAAACCAATAAAGTTTAACATTTAATATAACTATATAATATTTCTGTTTGGGTCGTTCTAAATTTTTTCATACTACCTTTGAGTATATTTATTTTTCTAAAAATTTTTTTATGTAATTTAAGTTTTATGTATCAATTCTGGTTTCTATATACCTTTCTGATTCCGTATCTGAAACTGACTTTAAAATTATATTTTATAATAATTTTGTGTTCGGGATCGAACCTGAGTCCCTTCGTTTCTAGTGCAAAATTTTTCATCGAATGTTTGATTTTATTTTCACGGTATATAATTTGTATTCATTCCCGCTACCCTGTAATTTCAGGAAAACTTTGTAATAGATTTTAATTTACAATTTTCTTAAAATATCTTAATTTTTTTTTATATGTCAAAATTAATTATTTTTAAGATTCCTGGATTCAATTTCGGAAACTGATTTCAAAAATATATAGTTTTATATTGGTTACATCCGAATTTGAACTCAAAACTTCACGATCTAAGTGCATGAGTTTATTTATCGCGTCTGATAAGATACAATTGCGTATCGCGTAAGTCCTTTAGAATTACTTTATACGAATATAATTGTAATTAATTCTATATTATTTTATATATAGTTTTAAATATATATTTTTTTAAATAGTATTATTTAAATATATATATATTTTCTATAATTTAACACACACCGAGTTTACAAGGAGTCTATCGAGTGACTTCGACTTGTAATGTTACACAAAATATTAGTAAAGTAAAAACTTTAACAAAATTTAATTCCCAGACTTCAAATTTTTATCGTCACGCGTCCCGGACAAAACTTCTTTCACTTGCGAATTCGACCAAAAACTCCCCGATTTTTCGTCTGTCGTTCAATTTAAAACCTTTGTTCTCCCACTAACTTTAGGCGGGTCCATTTAATCGTTTCTCATCCCCAACCAATAGAATTTTAGCAATTACCATCTGATTTATCGTATAAACAAACTTGGATGTACTCTGCTAAGCCCATTAATTTTAATTAAAAGTCTTAAAAATTAATCGTTTTTTAAACCCGTTAGTTCATAGGGCTAAATGACCAAAGATCAAATCTGTTATGGGTTTTGACATAATTAAGATTCACTTGTTTATACAATTAAGCGGGCTTATGGTAACCAGGTATCGCAAACCATTTTTTACACACTAAATTCATTGTTATTAGACACCCACATCTTGCATCCTTATTCAACCTCCAACGTCTCGCTTTTATTCTCTGACAGTTATCGTTTAAACCATTACAACGTCCTGCCTCCTTGCTCCAGATCTCTATTGGCTACATCACCATAGTTGAGTCAAAGCCCTTCCTCTGAAGGCGTGACTTACGTTTCTTGTCTCTCTCTGTTCAGTCATTTTTGTATGTGCTATCCCTATCATTCGGCAAAGCTATAAAATAACCATTAAAACCGCCATAACTCAGCTAAAGGTGTACGCTCGATTCCTATGGAAAATAACCGGTATCTGCTCCACTAGCGAATACATTTTTGATCAATTATCTAAGTATCAGTAGTTATAATTCGTATGGAGACTAACGTATCCGTTCTCTTCGGTTACGTTGCGTCGGTTCTCTTCGGTTTACTCGTGGTATTTGAATGTAACCCATTACTGCAGGGACGCCAACAACCGCTCATCCATACGTCTCTGTTTATAAAATCATTAAGCCTAATTACTCTCGTTCAGCTGTGCTCAACAGTTGGTTTGTCGCTCATCTTTCGTATTTAAAATCATTTTATTTGAATTATTCTGGAATATCCCATAAAATGTTTAATACTTTCTAAACTATTTTTCTTCAGAATCTGATATGATATCCATCCACCTTACTACTGTAAAGATTTAACAGTCGTATCTAAACTCCTTCTATAAAAAAACACAGTTTTAGAGTAAAAAGAACGGTATTTTGCTTTTAGTTTAATCAACTATGACATTTTTGTCTTAATTTCAACTAAAGCTTCCATCCAGCTACTTCAGCTATCCATTCCCGTTAATTTCGTTTTAATTGGTGCCGATAGAATTTCTGTAATAATATAATTATTTTACATATTTTTTCCATTTAACTTTTTATAATTTTTCCTTAATGTAGGTCTTCATCTGACCTCTTTGTGATATCGTTTCCAAATTTTCAAAGAAATCGTAGCTTCCGAATTTTCGTATTGTATTTATCTATTTATACAATATTATGTTATTAAAGTAGTCAAATCGATTTCCTTAATGTAACAGCTTCTGTATTACATTATTTTAAGCTTATCTATTCTTATATTATCTTCCTATATATTGTTATTAGGGTAGGATTGAGACCATCACAGTACCGACATTATTATTATTTTTAATACAAAAGACATTCATTGACTTTTAGGTTTTTTGCTGTTATTCAATATTTTTTATACCTTCTAACACGGGCTTAAATTCGTATCACGTTGACAATCGTTCAAGTTTTTTCAAATTATTTAAAAAAGCAAAAGATAAAAAATTAATGCAAAAATCAAAATAAGCAGAATGTGAATAATTTAAAAAAAAAATGTGCATAATCAATAAAGTTATCTACATTTTACTTAATTTCTTTCAATTTTGCAGAGTTTGATATTCAATTTGGCTACCAAAAACGATTTAATTAAAAGTTTTTATTTAGCTTACAATGTTTGTATGTCGGTTCAGGTCAAAACTTGCAAGCTAAATTGGAACCTAAATTTCCTTTTATCGTACGGATTTGAAATTTGACATGTTGCTTCAGTTCCAATGACAATGCATTTTTATGGTACGCATGACCTGATGAATCAGGTCATGGGCAGGTGTTCCAGAGTGTTGAAACACTCTGGAACGGCACCAGACGAAGAAACTCTTCAACGGTTAAAATTTTGTATTTATTTATGTATTTATTTAAAATACTTTGGAGGTACTCCGGTGGTATTATAGCTGATTGGCAGGTGATGCACAAGTTTTTTATCCTTTTTCTTATCTGGGAAGGAGTCTTAGGGAATGGCATGAATACTTTCAAACATTTAAATTAAAGCTTGTTTTTTAAAATGTATTTTAACTATTCCACCGAATTAGACATTTTTCCTTTAATGATTTCTGGTTAGTAAAAAAAATGCTAAAATACTGTTGAAAAAATGATAATGAGATACAAATTGTGATAAAATCTTACTCTCTGATTTTTAAAAATACAAACATCGCCATGACGAGAATGGGTTATTTTTTAAACCAATAATATTATTTTCTGAAAATCTGGAGTACACAAAAATAAAGATATTTAAACATTGTGTTCCACGTTGCCGAAATAAGGAAAGCGTTGTGGTTAACATTATTTTAAGGGCTAATACATAATGTGCATTTTATAATAAGTATATGCCATTAAACTAATAATTATTCATTATTCTCCCTTCCTCGCTAGCGTGCATGCCGCGCCCGTGTTTTACGAGTTTATCATTGTTTAGATACTTAATTAGAGAATTTTCGTTGTGTTGTGGCGTAGGAAATGTCCGTCATTTGTTGAATTAATTTAGCGTCCAGGATTATGAGGCTGCCAAAGGAGGAAATGTGTTCCTAATAATTGTTTAAATCATTAAGTGTGATATCATTCGAAGCATGTCGAATCGACTAGCGTGCGCTCTGCGATAACCTCATTTATATGTACATAGGCAGTAGAGAGAAAAAAAAACAATCCTAACCGTACAAATTAACACAAAATATCTTTACTGAGGACTGGACATTGAAATCGACATGCAATTCCTTTCATAACAAAGGGTCTAGCAAGATTTCCTCGCTCTCGTGCCAGCCGATAACGCAACGATTGCGCGAACAATGGATTGCAAGATTTGACATTGTACCACGGCACCTTTGTTTTGTTTTTTTTTAAACAAGTTTAAGGCCGTTGAAAAATACTAAGGGGTAATATTTCATTTAATAGCATCTGATTAGAATTTTGTGGTGATTACGCTAAAAGCATATTTTTTGTATATAAACATATAGGTATTATAATAAAAACAGGTGATTAATTGAATTCTGAGCAGCATTTGTTTATCCCGTAACAAATATTCATTTACCTATATATTTAATAATTGTTTATGCATTTCATTTATTTGTTATTTTTTTAATTGTTTCATTTATTCATTTTATTTTTTCATATATTAAGTGTTCTTGAGTAAACACTTAAATTGTATTCATATGTGTGTGTGTGTGTGTGTGTGTGTGTATGTCAGTGTGTATATTTGTGCCTTAGTTATTTTTTATATATTCACAGGGTTTTGCGCTGGTCTATTGTATGCACTGTAACACTTCATATATAACCTTCCTTAGAACAGGTAACTCTTACCTAGTTAGGAAGGTCTAGGGTTAGGACTTGTACTCATCGGCCAACTTGATTTCTCAATAAAAAAAAAAACCTACCACCTTACAGAATTCTACACCAATACTGCCTGTGCCTGTTATAATCTAAAAGACGGATATAACAAAAAATTAACTGACCGTAGACATTAGTGAACTTTTTAAAGTCAATATTATTGCAGCGTAATCATAGTAGTTAATTAATGATTAATTTTTGTCGAGTAAAAATTTCCAATAGGTAGGTACTTTTAGGATGATTTTATTTTGTTGTCATTCAAAATGGCTGCACGAAAAACGAGTTCTCCACAATAAATAGGGTCTCATTTACAAAACACCAGTAGTAGTGTTACTACTACCCGCAAAGTTGACCCCAACGGCCCGCGAAACGACGTCCCACGTCGACGGCATTCGAGCAAATACAAAGGCTTGTTTCCACAGATGTTTTCGCGTCGCTTTCGAGCGGCCATAGACAATAAAGTTAATGACCTGTTTCGGGTCGTTATCACTTTAACATTCGAAAGGTTGTTTATGATCGAGTCGAACACTTATTGGAGTTGTTTGTTCAGGGAATTGACCCGCGCTATTGCAATTGCTTATGTGCAACTTATTATAAAAATATTTTTCATACACTCCCCTAAAATACACACACAAATGTAATCTATATTGAAAATACTTGTTTATTTTGGCTTCCGAATCATAAAATATTAAAAAAAGAAAGGCGTAAGAAATTAATTTGAGGTGCGACAATGAACACCTAAACAATATTGTATATGTAACCCCCCCCCACCCGGAAAGGAGGGGGGCTTTAACCGAACACAATTAATAAAAAAAAAATGCTAATTATATGGTCAACCTGTTTGCCTTGAGTTCTAACATTATACATATTAGTATAAGTAATGTAAAGTAAAGTAAAAGTTTATTTCCAAGAACAACTTAATGCATAGGAATGACAATTTTCAATTGGTTTACACAAATTGATATAATGCAATATATAGATACATCATGCCTAGAGTGTTCGACATTTATACTACTCGTACTCGTATTAAATAGCTAAAAATACATCATTAATTGTAAATAGAAGTTTTATAATTATGCTAAAATATACTATTTTAGAATTAGTATGAAGAATAACTGCCACATAACATTTCTTCCTATCAATTATAGTCTTTGAATTCATATAGATTTTTTTAAATTAAATATGTTTTGATGGCTTTTTTGTAACTAAATATATTTTTTATATTCTCCAGGTAATTTATTAAACATTTCTAGTCTTCTATATAAAATAGTTTTTTGAAATTCAGACGTATCGGCTGAATAAATTTATCTTTGTTATACATACAGAGTAGTTTATAGCAGTTACCTCGCTGAAATATTAATATATTATAATAGTATTAAGCATCATATTTGAGATTTCTGGAGAAACATTGTGCAATAATTTGTAGATATCTGTATTAGTTTCCAGTTTAGTTTTTATACTCGCCAAAGCAGATTTTGGTGGACGGGTGCCATGAAAAGGTAATTGCAACAGTGATATCTCATATTACCCATAGGAAAAAGGTTTTCCTCGTTTTTAAGTGCATAATAAGGTAATTTGTACGTACGTCACTAGTCGTTTTTTTTTTATAAAAATCCGAGAAAATGATTTAATAAGCACCGTATAGACACTTTTCAGACGTAACTATTACGAAAATATTACGCGTCAACGTTTGCAGGTTTGTACCGATTTAAACTCTCGAATATTACTGGCAACTGCATTTAACTATTGATTTCAGTGCATAGCACTCGCTCGCGTGCGTTTATCTTATTTATTCAGACGGTGCAATAAATTAATGGAGTTTACAAGAAAAACGAGATACTGATTGTTGGCCGTCAAGCTGGGCGGCCATTGTGGCGCGCGCGTGCGTTTTTTTCAAATCGCGAACGCGCCAACTATTCAAACCGACTAATTATTATTATTATTATTATCTAAATACGGCCTCCGAGTTGTGAGTTGACTGTACTCGACCAGTGAAAGTGCCGATGCGGCGAAGAAAAAAAAAATGGTCTCATTAGCGCCAGCGCTCTCTCGTTCACGAAATAATTGCAATCATTCGAATTAATCAATTGATATATGATTAGATATTAAATTCATTTTTTTTTCATTTCATTTAATTACTTTATAGTTTTTGTTTCCGGGATCCAAAATTAATTAATAGAATCGAAATCATATACCTTCAATTTTCAGTTGGATATCATCGAAAATCTATTTTCTTGAACTATTGTTGTCATCCATAACACATAATTAATCTTATGTATATAAAACAAAGACGGGTTAGTTACAGCATTTATAACTTAAGAACGGCTGGAACGATTTTTATGATCTTTGATTCGTTGGATTTATCTCCGCCCTGATTAAAAAATTTACAAACCAAAATTATAAAGACAATTCATTTTCTCAAACATTTTGTATGTAATGGGCTTAGTATTCTATGGAATTCTATTTTCAACCATTAGTTGCCTTCGAAGATGTTTACAGTGTGAAGTTAAAAATTTGTACATTTACTGGACTTAAATAATTGTGAGAATATTTAATAAAAAACTGAATTTAATTCGGCTAATAAGTTAACACATTTATTGATTCTGAGGCGGTACGAAGTTGCGTGGTTAGCTTATATTTATGTAGTAAATAATTGTTTATTTCCGAATAAAGTCTATACATTTTTCTTTTAATTCTTGCATTAATGACTATTGTCCGTGACTTTTATGTGAAAAATATATGTGGCCGTTTACGAAACCAATAACACATCGTGTGTGCATTTTACGGCTTTCTAATCAGCGTTTTTAGCGTTCGCCGTTAAAACTTATCCATCATAGGTAAAAATACGAAAATGGACGTATTTGTAAAAAAAATAATAAAGTCTTTTTGCGTCAAGTGCGCCAAATATACTTGCCGGGAGAAAGCGATTTTGAAAAAAATGAAAGTGACAAATTCGCAACGGCCCGACGCCATTTGAAGCGGCCATTCCAAGATGGCGGCCGCGTGTCTATGGCGGTCAAGTTGCCGACGCGGTCGTTCACTTTCGCCGCATTCCTCGCTCTGTGCTCTAATATCAATTGCGAATTATAATTGCACAATCTATCCAATATCCAGGCCCACTGCTCAATATCAGGCTTTCGTAAGATGGGCTAAAAGTGTGGTTTTTTTTAGAAGAAACTTATTTTCGTATCATCTACAATTAATATCACCGATTTGCACGGCGTTTAAGAATAATAGTGACCAATTATGATAATAAATTCCAGTCACCAACGGCTTGAATGCGGTGTTAAAGTATGAAGCAAAGTGCAACGGACAGAATGTTCTAACAAAACTCAAAAAATCAGTATGCGCCGGCGCATGGATTTAGAGAATAAAATATAAATAGATGAAGTATTTCAAAAGACGCGTATCTTCCAATAGGACAGCATTTATAAATCATATTTTATGTCGTGCGAATAATATATAAGTAATGGCCTAAGCTTAGTGACGTCACGGCCGGCTGCGAGCGTGTAGCGTCGGCTTATCTTCACTTTCAAATCTGTCAAGGAGAAACAATGCCGAGCGTCGCCATTTTGCAAGATGGCGGCGCTAGGCGAGGTTGCGAAAGCGAGACCAATCTCGAACCTTAGGTACGGGTAAGGTTGGCCAACTGCCTAGAGCAACCTACGGCAGTGGACCACCGTAAGCTCCAACCGCGCAATCACCACGTAACCACGTGGCTGCAGATATAGTCAACCTCCCGTCATATGTTTAGATACCTTCATCTTATGCCTTCAACATAGTTAAGGCAGATTTTTGAAATTCATTTCCATTTCTGAGAAATTTAATAAATAATAAAACTGCGAATAGTTCTTTTTTAGTTAAATCACTCTCTTATAAAAAAAGGGGAGCTCAAACTTGACCTGTTTCTCAATATTGTCAGATCCGATCGATTGGCTCTGAATATATGTGATGCAGGTGTCGCCCGAAGTTTATAGAATATACACATATAGAAACATATTTATACATATATAAAACCAACTCATTTTGTATGGTTCCGCGACCATTTTGATTTCTAAAAAAAACCATGTCATGGACGGCGAGCGATTGGGGTTATATAATTGCGTAAAGCATCTCATCGTTTTTCGGGTAACCTATATTTGATCGATATTTTGGTAGATTGGCTTGTCAATTGGGTTGACAACTGAAAGTAAAACCGCCTGTTGGACACAGCATAACCAGCAAAGGGTTGTTTATTTAATTCATCCTAGACCCTATTTACTCAACAATTATAGACTTCAGTTCAAGTAGAAATATACACATGCAAACGAATCAGAAGTATGCGATTCAACATATTCATAGTATTTTGGGATTCATGCGCGCTGGTCCTTCGAGCCGGATTCGATTAGGCGGCAAATGAAAGCTTTCTTTTGGTGAATAACTAAAAAAATATGTTTATTATAATAATCTGCTGTGAAAGAAACATGTTTATACAATAGTGTCAGAATTCTAATCCTTGCGGGTGGTAATAGAAAACATACCTTCATTTCCATTAAAAACCCTTTCCACTAGATACCTACGTAATGTTTCCCACCCTTTTCATACTTTTCGGTAAATCGCAGCGTGTCTATATTCTAGAAATCCTGAGCCAATTTTTAAGTACACGCTCTTCGAAAAGTCCAACCTGGACACATAATTAGTGCACGAAAATCAGAATTATACAGGCTGTTCCAAGAGCGTTCCCAAAGACTTAAGGGGATGGTTAAGTTCCCTATTACGTGTAAGAAATTGTAATAAAATGGAGAAAATAATTCATGTCCAAATTTATTAATTTTATCAAAGCGCTTGTGTATTTATGCGATTTCAAAATATCACGTAAAGTTTACAATTTTTTGACTCGGATACCATGATGAATTTTGATATGAGGTCAAAATAAATCATGTTTGAAATCGCAGGACAATAATAAACTGACCGCCCTCAACTTTGATTAACTTTAGGGACAGGGATCACAAACATTTTGTTAAGGTTGAATGGGTTTAAAAATAAGAGTGAATTTTAAAAGCCACCTAATTCCCAGCCCAGCCGAAAAAGGTTACAGCGTTTAATAGAATGACGAAATGTACAGTTCTCATAACAACAGCTACGTTTACTTACAATTCGTGAACGGGGTATC
This sequence comes from Neomicropteryx cornuta, assembly GCA_020383195.1. Taxonomy (NCBI): domain Eukaryota; kingdom Metazoa; phylum Arthropoda; class Insecta; order Lepidoptera; family Micropterigidae; genus Neomicropteryx; species Neomicropteryx cornuta. The sequence continues at coordinate 9,738,050 of JAHKQU010000001.1, read as the reverse complement.
ATTAGCGAAATGATCTACGGATCGCAAACGCTATAATGGATCGGAACGAAAACGAAATTGATCGAAGGTATGCGAGCGACGATAGATCACGATCTATGAGCATTTTATTTATTGCCCGCAATTTGTCGACAGACATTCGCGCAGTTACCTTCTTTGATACATTTTTTTTTTATATTGTAAGTAAAAACGTAAAAAAGTTATTATGTATTTATTTGATTATTCATAAATTGTGAAGTACACAGTGTCACAAGAGCGATAAAATATTTCGGCTAATTGGTCCTGTGATTACAAATATTATTTGTATGGACGGTATATCAAAATTAATTATAATTCCAATTAAAAAAAAAGTAAACTTTACGTGGTAATTTCATACGATCTTTGTAATAGGTCATAAACGGCTTTGTCGGCTTTTGCGAGCATTTATTTCGGAATCATTGTACTTAAACGCGGCCAAGGTTTACGAAAGATAATTTACACCGGCGCTTTTTAAAAAAACGTTATAAATTTGGGCATGAATTATTTTGGCATTTTTTTTAATATAACTATGAAATTGAACTACTTTTATTTAACAAGTTTTCATAAAACAATTGACCTACATTACATTATTTGCGCGCGGGAAACTACCCGTTACTCACTGCCGTCAATACATGTAGGTACGGTTATATTAAAATGTTATTAAGACTTTCTTTCCAGAATAACCCCTTAAGAGAATAGTGTTCATTTTATGTTCATCTGTATATCTTGCTGGTATTTGCGCGAGTTTAAGTTTTGTATTCACTAAAAGAGTTCCAGTATGGCACTCGTAGGGAGTAGATCTAATCACAGTGTATTGCTTAGAACCAAATCCAGTATCTTAGCTGCTCGGAGCGTTGAGCTGTATTTCCGCGTACTGTGATTGTGATTGGGGAACGTAACAAAAGATCCCAAGAGTTCCGTATCACCCGGTACTAGAGTGAACTCAACCAAAGCCATTAGGAAAAAGTAGGTATGTTTATCAGAACTGCGAACTAAGAATCGTCGTTGGCCGACCTCTAGCGTGGCGTGACATGTAAGAAGGCTGCTTGTATAAGCAATGGTGGTTCTAAACCAGATAACAGACCCGGCATTTATTCGGCAAGGCAAACCACAAACTGGTCTATGGACGCTAGTAGTTCATTTTAATAACTAGTTTATCAATGACAGCATATGCCAAAGGTGGTGTTTGAATTTGAATTTTGATGCGAATAAAACTATTCTCGAAGAAATTGACCTGGTCATTTTCGATTATAATGTTACGCTATCAATTCTGATGATGGAATGAAAGGTTCGACTTTTAGGCCGGCGAGCCAGATTATATTTTTTGAAGTTATACTTCTTTGCACCCGTTGTACTCATTGGGGTGAGAAAACGCGTCACGCGTTAGGAGTAAAATCCGTAGAGTGCCTTTTTATACGTTCTCTACCAAAGATACCCCAAGAGTCTCGGTGGGTCAGTGGTTAACGCACTCGTCTCCCACGCTAGAGTCCCTGGTTCGATCTCCGACTGGGATTATAATGTATAGGTGTATAGTATAATAATGAAGTGATTTATAATAATATATTGAATAACAGAAAAAATGTCTTATATAGGATGATGATTTTAGAGGCGTGGTTTTCAAGAAGAGATAAAACGCATATAATTTGATGTTATGGCTAAGAATTTAGTTTTATTATAAAGATAAGGGTTTGCCATTATGTTTTAAAAATGATTTCGGGTAAGTGGCCGCCGCGGCTGACTCGAACAAATTCCAGCCGAGAGGCCCAATTTTCAACCACTTTTTGCAGCAAGTTGGGCCGTATGTCAGCAATAACGCGCCGAATATTCTCTTCCAAGGCGTTAATCGTGTCCGGCTTATCTGCGTAGACAAGCGACTTCACATAACCCCACAAAAAATAGTCCAGCGGTGTTAAATCGCACGATCTTGGAGGCCACGCCGCAGGCCCACGACGCGATTTTTACTTTATTTTAGAGTGATTTAAAAAAAATAGAGTGATTTTTTCCAAATTTGCACTATTTGCTAACGTTGTTCAGGAGTAAGTCTATTCATTATGAAATGGCAAACCAAACTGAGCATAAATCAAGTGACAGCTGTCAAAAACACCAACTACGAAAAAAGTAGTGCCAGATTGAAAACCACACCTCTAAAAAAACACCCTATATTTCATTTATATATCATGTTTGTGTGTGTGCGAATGGCCAAAGAAGTATAACTTCCGCCGTCTGATCCGACGCAGACCCATTTTTTTTTATTAAGGAACTGTCATGACTTGCTTGTGCTAGAGTCCGAGCTGATGCGAAATCGTTGTTACATCCCCGTTTTATCGATTACGGGAACGCCTGCCTAGCTGTACAATCAATTAATATAATTCTATCGGCTGGCAGCATTGTCCCGAGAGCGGAGTCCGATTCTGCGGGTTGGCAGCGCTGTTTGCATTCTGACCAACTTCTCTGCGGAAATAGATTTAGGTGCGAGCGAATGTTCATTTCCGGCCGACGACAGCGGGCAGGATAAAGTACTTTTGACCTTTGCATATAATTGTTCCGTCATCACATCGATTACTATACCTGCGATGCCATTGTTAACTATGGTTTATGGTGTGTTTAAAGAATAAACAAATTTACCTAAACGCTTCTCTCTGTACAAAGTGTGTTTGTCTCTAATTCTGTCTCATACAACGGGGAGTATTGATCGCAATTGTTGTAACAATTTAATATGCCTAAATTAATGATTATTACATTTAAAATAACACACACATGTATGCAATACAACAAAGTACTTATAATTAGGATTGCGGTGATATATGGTCCAGTTATTGGACAAGAACGAAACGATAATTTTATGAATTATTTATAACAGGTCCACGTTAATAACAGAGATATAAACGCAATTAATATTATGTAATAATAACTGCACACTTTACTTTACTGTAAAATCGTACTGAAGATAATAAATTTTTAATGTACTTAACGAAAAGATAGTCTAAAACCAGAATTACTATAATATGAAATAAAATAGGAAATAAAGAAATGTATAAATAAAATATCGAAGTTCAAAGGCCAATCATTACAAATATTTAAGTAAAAAAAAAAGAAAAAGTGCAAACATGTGAAATCTGAGGGTTAATTGTTCGCTTTTGGGTGAAATTTGAAATACTTTATTTACATTATGAATTCAACTAAGTTGCATTTTTCATTCTTTATGTACCAACCAAACCCAAGGTTTATCTGCCGTGTGTAATACACGGATATTAATATTTGTAAAATATAAAGATCCCATTATTCGGTTGTGTATTTTACACGCCTTACACGATAAATACTGGCCTAATGGTAGTAGCATTGTAATATAGTTTAACTAAAATTAAATGTGATGGTTAGTCCGCCAGAGAACCGGTCAGTGTGGTGGGTCGGAACGCGCCCAAATCAATCCGTACTCATTTTCAATAACGGAACAACAGGATATTGCGTTAGAGTAGACCAGCATCAGGCCAAACGAGCTGGTCACAGATACTGTTAGGGTGCGCACATAGTCGAGCATTCACGGAAGACAAGCTGACGATTTATTACACAAAATTACACGCTATACACACATTTCATTGTTTTACATTTAAAACTTTAGCTTTTTGACATAGCTTCTATTATTTCATGAGTATGATTTTGATAGTAACGGTCCTCCTAATTTTTAGCATGACAACTTTACATGACAGTATTTTTGAATGACAGATGACATTTTTGAGGTTATTTTGTGTAAACTGAAAAACGTAATGATATTATTTTATAACTGCCGGTGTATTTCAAAATAATAATATGCATTTGAAGGTTAATATGCATTAATTATACTTTGAAATAGCATTAAATATTTAACTGGTTATCACGGAGACTACATTTATTTATGGTGATTTCCAAATATAAATGTTTTTAATCTAAATAATCATACTCTTCGCTAATGAAGAACTATTAATTTACCTTTTTTTAACCTTGACAAAAGCACTAACAAATAAAAGATGTTTATTTATGGGCGTGATACCCTTAATTGAGATAAAACGAAAGTTCATCTTGGCAATCACAACCGGTTGTACAAGAGCGAACTTCATATCAACCACCAAATATAATATTTAGAGTTAACATTATCAGTTTAAATTCAGCTACCAACATCACTCAATTATATTCAAATAAATTCTTAATAATGTGCAAACACCACCTGTAAATTTACCAGTGTTTTCTAATTTTTTAAAACGTTAAAACTCCTGATTGTATACGGTTATTACTCAGTTAAAAAAAAGGGTATTAGCACTGGCTAACCTCTTATAAGAACAAAGGTCTATAAAATTAGGTTTAAACAGAGGTTTATAAAATTAACAACCTCTAAATTTGTCTGTTCCGCGCTGTAATGAAAACATATGTTCAGCTTAGGTTGATATATATCATTACAAAAAGCAATCACAAAACTAAACAAAACTTTCAACATATGTGTACTTTTTAACAATAGAGAGATAGGCAGAGGACAACTAAACAGTTGAAATTGTAATATGACGCTCAAATTACAACTAAATATATCATCTTACAAGAGCACATAGTGGTGACCTGTTAGAGATACCTAAAATATCTACCAGTTTTGGACAACGGTCCGATATGTAGGTATGATATGTCGAGTAAAAGTAGTTGGCTCCATGAATTTAATATAATTATTTCTATGTTTTTTTTAATAAAACTTCGCTGAAAGTTTCTCTAATCTAATAATAACAAACAAATATAAAGATGTTGTTAATTAGTCAATAATCCAAATGGAAAGTTAAAAATAAACATGTTGCTTTCTGTGTTAGACAACCAAATAAGTTCGCGGACTTAAAGCCCGCGAGCTTGCTCGACAACCCGGCGAAGTGAGAGTGTGGCGGCACTGGGCCACGTGCGAAATTTCGTAAGCGCCGCGCCCGCTAACCTAGTTTCGAAGAACTCGCCACAGCGAAGCATAGACAACGAAGACAAGCGAAGTTGTCTATGCACTGCCGCCGCGGGCCATAGACAAGCGAAGATGCCGTTATTGAATTTTGAAGTGAAACTTCTTACTTTTGCCTTTTATCTTACAGAAGCGTGAACATTATTGAATGTAGATGCCAGTATGAGGAGGGGGGGGGGGTTTACTTCTAACGCGCATCGTATACACAACACTCTTTTTTTCATGTAATAAATCTGTTTTTGTTTTAAAAGCAGGCGTTTGAAGAAACTGTTAAATAAGGATTTAAATATTACCTATAAAAAAAAAAAATAATATACTTAACTTCTCTCTTACAATCATACTTCCCTACTGATCTCATAGACTATAACATATAGAATTAATAATAATATTGTAGCAATAACAAATAAATGGAACAGCAGCTATTAGGTTTTGACAAACGGGTATTTTTATAAAGTTGTATTTTTATATTAAATTTGAATATGTGGATGAAAAACGTATTTTAATGGAAGGAGATGCTGGGGGGGGGGGGTATGGGGCGGCTACTAGGCGGGGAGGAAAACCCCCGCAGTCCTTGCAATATATACATATAATTTAGCATCTCTATTTAAAAAAACCATATTAAATAATTTATTTATTTTACTACTTTACAAATAGGTACAGCCGCTACATTTTTCCCTAATATTAAAAAAAAAATATGATAAGCTGAAATAATTTTAGTGATTGCTTTAACAGATGCCGTATTATTAAATCACGTGTCGTGATGTCGTGTCGCCGACATTAATTATTATATATCAGAAATAATATTAATATTAATATTAATTATTATATATAAAAAATGCCTGTTGATCAGACCGCGCCGACATGGATGCATCTTCGCCTGGCCACGCGCCGCGGCGCCGAATTGGGTCATGCCATCCATTGCCATGCCCCAGATCTAAGCGCTGGCTGGAGTGAGGCTCCCTCCCATAGCAATTGGGCATGCGCCTTGAACCGACAGCCTAACGACCAACTGCACTCTCACCACCACAATGTCACTTGCTGCGGGACTTCTTAATAAACCTAAACTAAGGCGGGTTACTTCCACCGGTAATAACTCAAGAACGGCTTAACCGATTTTTATGGTCTTTGATTCGTTGGATTTGTCTCTGCCCCGAATAGCAGAATAATTATTACATCGGAAAATTTTACAAACCAAAATTACAAAGAAAATTAATTTTCTCGTGCATTTTGTATGAAACGGCTTTGTATTTCTGTGGACTATTTTCAAACGGTAAGCTGCCTTCAAATGTGTTCACTTTGTGAGGTCAAACCCTCGCATTTTGATTTTTGTACATTTATTGAACTTAATTCATTTTGAGTATTCTTAATAAAACCCTGAATTTAATTCGGCTAATAACTTAACACAACATTTATTCATTCGGAGGCGGTACGAAGTTCGTTATTGATAAATTTATATAATTAAATATAAATACTACATATATACCCCTGTTTTATTATTTAAATACAATAGAAACACTAAACTATTTCATAGAAGAAAGCCTCCTGCATCAATTACGTCGTTTAAATAACAATCCAGAATTTTAAACTGTTTTAGTATCATTTAGAACAATGTTTGCCAAACTTATTTTCCCCGTGGACCCCCCTGCCCCAGGATTCCCACACTGTGATAGGTGTTTTTTATTTTTCATTTTTTTCTTCCTGTCAGGGACCCCCCTGGCAGTCCTCACGGACCTCCGGGGTCCGTGTGGACCACCTCCACTTTATGATTAGTTTGTACTTTTACAGTTTATTCATAAGAAATACCCTGTATTTAGGTGTAAAATAGTACAGGGAGCAGAGTGACCCACTTCGACTGCCGCAGGTACGAAAGACGGGGTTACAGTAGGTACCTGTCATAAATAAATAATTGCTCCAAAGCGGCTGCATGCGTTAAATATGCAATTACGCCACGTAATATAATTTATACATCCTATGAAACTTTGGTTTAATAATTTCGAGATAATCGTGAGAAAAAACAGACGCTCGTTCATTTTGATGTTTGAAAATTTCGAAGGCACAACTAGCCTCGTTTATATATATAGAAAAAAAACCTTAAGGGGACTCACCCCGATCATTTCTCCATACAAAAGCTGTAGTGTTGAGGCTCTTTATTTGTAAATGTAAAAGAAAAATAATACTAGGTATCGTTTTATCTACTAAATATCTAGGCTTCTATTGAATTTTTATTTTGAGTTAAGATAAGAAACTCAAAAAGTCTATATTTTTCTATACATTTTATCAAAAGTTTAGACGTAAATATCTTAATGTCCGAATACAAGAATCGAGAATATAAAACTACCGAATCATAGTATATTTAATAAGTAAATAAATTGATTCTGTTTTTCAAAATTAACCAACAGAACGATTTGAAAGCAAGCGCGAGAGGCCCCTTAAACCAAAGTGTAGATTGAGAAAAAAATACATTAGTAACGCAAAATAATTGAAGTGTTGCAAAAAAAAATGTAGTTTTAGTTGTTCCCATACGCTGTGCGTTTTATGGTAAAAATTGGGTTTCAAAAATAGCAGATGACGGTCTCAAATATTTTATAAAATCAATTAGATGGAAAGTTACGCGCGGCGACTGATTGTTTCGATATTTTTCAATCAAAATCATAAAATATTTTAATGGATGTTCGCGGATAAACCGCACCTTGTACTCGACTCTAAATATGTGCCAAAGCGGAAGTCAAGCGCTCAGCATTTAAATTCGCTGTTAAAACATTACAAGGGACGCCTCTCTAGGAGTAAGTCGTGTGATATAACCTATAAAAACATTTTCGGCCGGCACTGAGTCAGTCCGAAGTACCAGAGGCAAGATTCCTCAGTCTATTTAGGATCCGCGCACAGTGGCAGATAAATGACTCGACGAAATATCGCTCGCCAACTGTCGCAACCTAACCTGCAAGCCGCCGGCGCCATTTTGAAATGTGTGCCATGCCAAGCGAGCGGCCGTGAGCGGTGGCGACATCGTGCGAGCGGGACGACGGGAGGGAGGGAGGGAGGGAGCGGGATGGAGGTGGGGGGGTCACCGGCTCGAATAAGCCGGCCGGCGTCGCGACCCACTTCGACGCTTTGGCACACATACTGCGGCGCGGTGTGAACTCGGAAGAAAATCTGCGAGCGTAGAGGAGCGTAGAGGAGCGTAGCGCATTTTATTCAATCGAGCGAATATTTACAAACGGCCAGCGTTTGTGCACCTCTGGGACCGGCTTTACGAAAATAACTTAAAATAGGTATAGTTGCGTTGGCCTAGAAATTCCGAAATACCCAAAAAGATTTTCTAGAATGTCACCTAAATAATTCTTGTACGAACTTCCACTCCTTATTTATACCTCTTGGGTTTTGGTTTTTTTTTACTATTTAAAAAGAAAATAGCCTGGCCTTTTTCCAGGGTCCAAGCTATCTACACACCAAATTTCATCAACATCGGTTTAGCTGTGAAAATATTGCATTATTCAAATGAATAATGCAAATCTACTCATAATATTTACGAATACGATTATTAGTGGTTAACATTCCCGGTAATAAATACAAACTAGGTATTCGCCAAGTGTCCCAAGGTCAATCCCAATAAACAGCTAATAGGTACTACGCTTCCTAGTGTTATTTGTTTCGAAACTATATCAAAATTCATTATGGTATTCGAGAAAAAAAATGTTGAAGTCTCTATTCTAAATCATGTAAAACAAATATTTTTAAATGGCGGCTCCATCGGATAACTACATCACTGGGTCATTAGGTCGCGGATAGTCAAGATCGAGGTTAATGACCTGCCGCGTTGTTCGAAACGCCCTATTAGGGCGGAGCTAAATGATTGCTGTCAGATGCCACTGGTCGAACAGAGGTCGGTCTAAGAAGAAGGGTTAACTCCTTTCCCCTTCTCTGGAGTTGTAAGAGGGATGCTATTGGTCGACAGATAATATTGATTTATCGATTGATAAGATTACAAAAATAATAAATTTGGTGATGAAAATTTTTCGCATTTTGTTACATAATTTCTTACTCTTAATAGGGAACTTAAACACCCCCTAAAGTTTGTGGGATTGGTCTTGGGGCATCCTGTATACAAACCGAGCGACCGATTATAAAATAAATTTAATTTGTATTGTTCGACATTTTTAATAAAATATTATAGCATCGCTCTGCAAATGGCCGTCAGAGCTACTATCTGCTCGATTACGACACAACGCCACCATATTTCGTAATTTGAAATAGGAACAAGTTCTCGCCTACTGCGCGCCATCTTGACGAGCGTTTTTTTTTTTTTTGCATAGCTAATTTAAAGGCCTACAATAAGTAACCAAATTAGGCCAGACCATGAAAAAATAGATGCGCCTAAATAGAAATAAATAAATGTGTAATTTAAATACACATAGTATAAAATCAGATAGGAACTTAATTTATAAATAGCAAACATACATTTTAATATTTGAATAGTAGAGCGTTGACATTGCAATATTATTTATTTAAGAGAACAAATCGCCACGTTATCTCTCCGTAAAAGCGACACGTCTAGTTACATACTAACCTAATAAAACGTCTTATCGTTAGAGCGAAAAACTCCGCGTATGGAATATGCCATACTAATTTTAATAAAACGAGTAATGCGCGAAATATGATATGAAAAGTAAATAAAATAAATGACGTTTGGAATAAAATGAAAATGTCGCCGACATAATGTGAGCGCGTCTTAATTGGGGTTTTTGAAAAAAGAATATTCATTCGCTTGTCATCGCGGTCCTTGAGAGCGCGAATCGTTTCGAAATAGGAACGATAGCGACGTTCGTTAATTTGTTGGTCACGAACGAACGCGCGCCTCTGTCTCTCTCTGCCGGCCCGCGCCAGAGCGGGACGGGAGACGCTTACAGTTAGCGCCGCGCCGCAACTGGGTCGCAGGGAGAAAGATGGCGCTGCGACTTAGCGAATGTTTTGCCTAATTCGCCAACCGGCAATTTTTCAAAATATATATTCAATGTTTTATGAGGAATTTAACACTTTCGAAGCTTATTTAAAATATTATTCTGCGGCAAGGACTATCGCCAGGTAAAAATTATTGTCGCTCCGCTCCCATGTGGTGACTCAAATCTCACTCTGTTCACGGACTAAGGCTCGAGAACTACAAGACCGATTTTGATAATTATTTTTTAAAATGACCACGACAATGTCTTCTGTGCATAGATACCAAAAAACATATACATTTGATTGCGCAAAGAATTATAAAAAATTAAATGGTAATCCCTATGGAGAAATACATTTATATACTAAACTCCGCTCCAATGTATTCCGCAACGAAGCAAAACGGCGCCCTAGTATTAAAAATTAGCAAACGGTATATCCTACCAGACCATCCATAAAAAAAAAACACCAAAAAGTGTCTCATCGCTATATTACCTGAAACAAAATGAAAATATTTTGAATAAAAATATAACAAGGCTTTAAAACAATAATATAGAGGATAAAACAAAAATACGACTGTTTTCATAATTTTGCGGATTGCTTTTAATATAACAGTCTTAGTAATTTCGCATTAGTTAAAAAAAAATGCCTACGTTGCATTTCCGTAGAATATTAGGTAGATTTCATTAGGAAAGCTAACTATTGCAATGGGTACTATGTCATGACTAGGCCCTAAAACCCAAAACAACCCTCAGTTTAAAAAATATATATATCTATCTATATCACTTTCTGCCGTCATTTTACACCAATCACTTTTAAATTGATACATAAAAATTTAAGGGCACAAAATCTCGGGAAGTTCGTTAACAAGTAAAATGAAACCAGGGAGTTTTTTCAAAAAAGTGAAATTTTGCCGTAACTTTCTTAGTATAAAGATATCGTATTCATTTAAATTTTATATTATTCCTTAGGGCCTAAAACTTATACGAGTAAACTTTTTTGATAGCACTAACAATTGACCCAGGGATTGGAAAAAGTGATTTTTCAAAATTAAAAAAATCATACCTCCCTTAATACGAACCGGATCAAATCAGTTCAAAATATTAATTGGAGGCCTATAATTTCCCTGCAACTTTTGTTCGAAACTATTTTTGATACGAGCAACCCTTACGGCAAATTATAAAGAGGGATCGAGCATACGTACTCTCGCTGCGCAAGGGTACAGCGGGTTGAGTTTGCCTATACCCCTACTTTGATCCGGTGAAAGGGATATTTTTCCGTTAAAATTTTACCTTCTCTAAAAATTGCGGCAATAAATACCTAAAAAAGTGACTTCTAAAATGCTTAGTATGTATGTAATGCTGAAAGGGCCACTTCGAGGTCACGTGGTCCGATTGAAACTACATAAATTGTCTCGGACCGGTAAAAATGAATACGATAGCGTTTTTTTTAGGCGTACGAGTAATAATTTATATAGCAAACACACTCACACAAGCATATAGCTTCCGTGGTTTAAAAACCAGTTTGAAGCGATAAATACGTTTTTGTTATTGGGTCCTTACCATTAAAATAGTTTTTTTGCCGCACTGGTTTTTAGACCAAATTAAATTATTCATTATTGAAAAAAAAAGCACTTTATAAATAGACGCAAAGTTATAATGCATATTATCGCTTTAATTTAAAATCGTATCAAAGTTATACTAAAATTATATATCTTAAAACTATTCGAAATGATAATATTATCGTAGGTTGTAAGATTCAGATTTTTTTTGTTTTTTGTTTAATTGTATTTTTTACGCGCTGAGCAACATATAATTTTAATAATGTCCCCAAATATATACCTAATATTTGTGGTGTTAAATGCAGTATATGTTTAGAATATTAGCAAAATTCCAACCACACCGATTTTAAAATCAGTCAGTAAGATAGGATCAATCTTGAATTTAACATTGCACACATTAATATGGAATAGACGGTGTAATTAACGCGTTTTCCTCCTATTTGCTGTAAAAGTAGTGTAAAAAAAATAAAAATAATCGCACATTTTTAAAAAATAGCTTTAGTTAAGCGCTTGAATGCGTATACAAAATTTCGTGTCTGTGCTGTTGACCGTTGAAGAGTTCCTCCGTCTGGTGCTACTCCTGGATTTAGAACCAGGTCAAGTTCACCATAAAAATGCTTTGCCATCGGAACTGAACCGACACGTCAAATTTCAACTCCGCAGGATAAGAGCAAGTGGTTCTAATTCAGCTCGCAAGATTTGACCTAAAGCTAAATAAAAGCTTGTAATAATCATAAATGGCGCTCAGCTGTAACCTGTAGGTAATTATGTTTTCAACACGAAATAATAAAGTGCAGCAATTGATATTACTTATGTATCTAAAGTACACTCAAAGTTCACTTTATGCCAATCAATCACCATTTCTCTAGTATGAAATCTGACATAAGGCTGGGGACATTGCAAATGAAAAGTTATATTTTCTAATATTTACGAATTGTCATTAAGATTACTTAAAATATTATTGAAGAGATAATGAAATTAATGTATTTTATCATCAATTAATTCTACCCCATTATATATATATGTCTATAATCTATAAATATTTGTATGAAAAGAAACACTATCACAAGGTGCTTCAAAAAATTTCAGAATTCTTTAATCGCTTTTAAAGCTAAAAAAAAAGATATGTTTTTAATTGGGAAAATAATGGTGTTGGATTTTTCAGTAAAAATTAGGCAGCTTTATTCATTTAGCTCCCTTTAATGCGAAAAAACACGAATTATGTTAATATTTTCGCAAATATCCTACACAATCCACTGACGCCGCTGATAGTCAAGTGATCTCAGTCACTAAATTAGCAATGAGCACTGAGTTCCTTTGCTGTGAACAAAGTTTACAATTAGTGATCTAGTTCATCTGTATTGTGTCGGAACAGTGGACGGTTGGGTCTCAGTACGCACGCCAAGTTCATACAATTCCATGGCGATTAAGTTAAAGATGTTCTCTAAATCGTAGGTAAGCTAATGTCAACACTGGCAATACAATTGACATTTAAGAATTGGGTCGCGGCGCGTCTGAAATTTATTCATTTAGTCATTACGATAACATTTGCGGCGAGATTTCCAAGGCTATTTCTACGATTCGAAAATTAATGCAAAGAGCCGGTATTTCGCTGGTTCGCTTTGACTAATTTATCATTTAGAAAAAAAACTAATCTCTAATTAAAGGCAAAATGGCGATACTGGCCGCGGAACTCGAGGAATAATTAATTTATTTTGATAAGGTGACTTAACGAGCGCCCGCTGACTGATATCTGGGTCTGTTATATGCATGCTGTGCTCGAGGTTCATTTGTTGCACTTTCGAAAGATTCCTTAAAAGTTCGAATCCTGAGAAAAAACCCTATTCAAGTAAAATAAACTAGTAAACTATTTTTTTGGGAGTCCACTGGAAAATCTACGGATGTAATTTTAGAAAAAAAAACGTATAGTTGTCAACCAACCTGATGTTTCAACCTTAGCACCTATAGGTACTGATATCGGCTTTAATGAAATTTCTATCACTAAATGAGAGTGTCTTTTTAAGTAATCTACCTAATCTTCTAATACAAAACCACTCAATGGTTTCAGATGAGGTTTTTACCGTTGAATAGTTTAGATCTTCGGCAAGGATATAAGCAATACGACAGAACCGTAAAGCTACTTATCGGGAGCGAGATATCCTGACCTGAACGAAAAAGCAGATGATTCGGCCAGGAAAGGTGCTAACATGGCCACGATCGACCCAGACCCGACCTGTGGCACAGCAAAAAGCACTACCAGCAGACTGCAAAAAATCTGGGCAAAGATGACGTCATAGAAGGATTCTCGCAAAAAAGACTCTTCAAGTTAAACCGGAACCAAGTAAGGATCCTACCCAGACCTTAGCAGGCCACTGTAAACTGAACCAAAGCCTGCACATATTGGGTTTATCGAGAAGAGATCCTGCCAAGAGAGCCCAGATCAATTTCTAGGCAACCATCTGCTCAACTCCGAGACATTAAAACCATCGCACCCAAAAATTTACTCAAGCTCATTTACAGTTTACAATTTTTATATGACTAAAAGACGACAAATTAGCGACATGAATTATTGGCGATATTCATTTTAAATGGTTGACGGACACATAATGAAGACACGATTCGATCAGATCAAAGTCGGGCAGTTGCAAAGAACGCCCGTGTTTAGTAATGCCACTGGCATTAGTATAGGAATCGTGTCCTCTTACTATAATGTACTATAATTTTTGCGTGTATATTTTCTTAGTGTCAGCGAATATATATGCAACTCGCTCGCGGTAGATTTCGCAGCGTCCGTTTGGACTTCCGCGTTGAGCATACATTATTCATTGGGGTCACAGCGCGAGGCACAACCTTGTAGCGACGTTGCGTTTGTGGTACAGGACAATAAATAGTTTATTGTCTTACGGCCGTTTACGAACGTCAATTTTAATTAATAAAACCTCTCTATCAATTGGCGAAAACACAACATCTGAGATACGTAGTTTTAGCATAATAAATTCGCCTTCCTTAGTACAGACATAGACGAGTAAAGAAGGCAGGGCACACAAATGTGTCAGTGCTAATATCTCCCTATATATTTTTAGTAAATATTATATTCATTAAAAAAACATATTTGTTTTTGATCATTGCAGGGCCCTACATTATCGTGTACCTTAAATGCAATTAAAGTCAAAATAAACTAAGAGCTTTTTCCTTTAAACACGCATATCTTATTATCTTTTTTTTCTATCGGATGATTGTAACCAGTGGTGCCTAAATGGCTATTTAACACCAATTATGTTACTGGTTAATTTAAATAGTTATATGTAGATGCCTATAGTCGACTTAAGAGCCATAACGCACTCGAATTGCATTTTATGCATGTTTTTGAGGTCTACTGCCAAGATAGCTTTTCATACCAGGCATATATAAAAAATATAATTAGATTAACTGAACATTTTTCTAGAAAACCTTTAAGCTGGTTTTTAAATAAATAATCCTCTGTTTACATAAAAAAATATTGAATTTGTTAAGCTTTATTTTTTAAAATTCTCATAAACGAAACTACATATGTGACGTAAGCCTAATTTATACATAGAAATGTCCGCAATAAAATTCTACAGAAAACCTTAAATTTAGATTTATGTTAAATTGCCTTATATTTTTAATATAAATAAAATTTGTCGACGGATGCTCGAAGTGCACGTGGCCGACACCATTTTCAAAGGCCGAACTTCAAGGTCACCTCACGATATACTGGCTCTTAAGTTGTCGACGGATGTATTTTTTTATGGGACTGTGATTATGTGTAGCAAAGTAAGGATACATTTGAGAGTAGATGACGTCACATTGGGACTGCAATGCCGACGGGCGGCCGCGCGGTCGGTGCATCTCGTGACGTACGACCCGAAGTGTGACGTCACGCGATGACGTCGCCGCGACCGCGGTTGGCGTGGCGGTGACGCCGCGTCATGCAATATTAAAATATAATGGCCGTCGAGCAATTCGCCTAATTGCTAGCGCGTTTGTAACCATACCAGAGGCGGTCAAAATTGCTTCGGACAACCTACTCGACCTCTACAAATGCTAGTAAGTACAATTATTATTGTAGTATTTATAAATGCTCCAGTCTGATAAAAATCGGGAAAAATATAAAGAAGAGCTTAGATTTAGCGAAAACGCAAAGATTTTTTTATTATTAACGCAAGGTTAACCAAACGAAACGTAATTTCACTATTAACTCATTTCTCACAGTATCTAGACGTTAAATTCTGAATGTTTATTGTTATGACATCTTCTTGAGGCGTTATTATAATTAATTTATTTCAGGAAATAAAAAATACAAAAATAGTTACAATAAAAAGAAATCGAAACATAAAGCCAATGAGAGCTTCCTCCAAACTTAATAAAATAGAGAAAATACATCCAGGAACGAGGTTGGGATGAGGAAGTAGGAGGGGTTTATACGAATACCACTCTAGGGTATAGAGTAGATACTCTCTTGAATGCCGGAGGTAGTGTTGAATAAATCGATGGCGCTCAACATGCTGTTGTAAATCTATGCATAATTCGTACGCAAGCGTGATAGAAGAAATGTCTCGCACTGGCGACATTAGAATAGGTAGAAATAGTCTAGCATACTTTAAAAGTAGACTAAATTAATTCATTAATTTTAACTCGGTTAGCTACGCTTAAACTACGCTTAGCGAAATTTTCACAGGTGAGCAAGAATTAAAAGAGTCGGCATTCCGTTCAAATTTTTTTCATGTCGACATTTTGGTTGCATTTTTAGTGTATATAATGCCTTTTTGTATAAGAACTTCTTGGCGTATCTGATTAGGTGCTCTTCGAGCATAAAGCGCATATATATGATGGAAGCCTTAGAGTGCTTCTTCAGCTGAGGGCATCTCGGGGCGGAGGCGAGGGCGGCGGCGGGGGCGGGTCAGAGAGCTGCGAATGTGGTCGTGTAAAGTATTACAAGACGCGCTGCGCATGCGCTATGACCTGACACAATTTCCACGAACCAAATCAGCTCCAGTGGCAGGAATGAAAGACCTCCCCGCCACGTAGAGAAATCAAATTTACACGATTCTGTTGAAATTTGAATTGAAATACTGCGAGTTTAGGCAAAATCGTGCACATCTATTGAAACTAAAATCATAAACTACGGCCACACACACATGCATATATTTAAGTTAAATATAGTAAAAATAGTTTAGCTCACCAATGTTTTAAACGCTATCGTACATAGGCTCTTTGGATTTAATATATATATATACTTACTATTTCGCTATATGCTAAACTGTTTGGTAAATAAATAAAAATATAATAATGTATCTAATTATATATAAAACTACCTACGTCACAGTATAAAGAGGCCTACGTAATGCGCAACAAAATGTATCGTGCATTTTTAATTTTCAAAATCGAAATACAGGCTGAACTTAAAATCAGCTTAAAGTCCATTTAAGGCGTGAATCTGGAAATTAATTATTGTTCAAATTTTCTAAGAAAAAAATCATATAAAAAAAAGGTCTCATTGCAAGTTTGGTGTGCGTATTGTTGTGCTCCTCACCTGTCCAATTGACCTATATTAGAATAATTGCGCGCGGGAAACTACCCGCTGTCTACTGTCGTCAATACAATGCCCCGTGGAGTCGGTTACTGGGTCGCGACTTTTGTGGACTAATTTTTTTTCTTTATTTACAAAGTTGTTTAGTTTTATGATCAGAATCACCTCTTAAAAGGACACTTTACGCACTTTAGGGCACTAGTGCCGAACTTCTAACTGATGGAACGGTCATAGATTAACTCACAGTAACTAATAACAATAACTCACTGTTATAAACACTGTCGACAGGGTAAAGATGTGCGCTGTCGCTCGCCATACGTAGCATTTATGGCCGTTATGTTATGTTATTGATGAAATACAGGAAATATAGATATAGTTCTATGGATATTATACTAAAATGCATGCCGGGTTGAGGGAGACAGTCGCCAGAGGAGTTAGAGAGCAAGGGAGAGCAAGAGAGAGGCGAATGTAGGCCAGGTCAGTGGGTGTAGCCTGCTTGACCTAGCTGCAACGCGCCAAGGACGGATGTGACCCACGAATGAGGCTATTCTATCACTACTCTAACAGTCATAATCGCATCAACGCGGTTGGGTATTAACCATTTTAAAACCTTCCCCTGTCACCCAATTGAACCAAATAAAAAACATGCAACATATTGAAACTTCGATAGCATCAAGCCGGCGTGAGATATTTTCAAACTGTCTTCAAACTGAGAACCCTCCCCCCTCCCTAATGAACCCTGAAAAACACCCTAACATTGCAAAGAAAAAAAAATCATCGAAATATTCAAACCCCTCCGGAGTAATGAATTTACAAACATAACGAAAATAACCCCTTTAATTTAGAACTCCTTTTTCTAAGTCGGCGAAAACTATTTTCCTTTAATATTTATTTATTTATAAGTTCATATAATTGAACATTTTTTTTATGAATAAATTTCATTTTGTAATACCTCTTAAATTAACCTGCTAAACAGATTTTAGCTTTGCTTGCGTTGAGGAATGCTCTTTTACAACGAACCAAACGGGGTTTGTCTGGAAAGGTAGAAATGCTGGCAATCGATTATAAATCGATTAATCCTCGAAAGGAATAATAGCATTGCGTGTTTTAGGGTTAGGTCATCGTGAAGCTGGTTTGTGGCCTGTGAGAGGGTATTCTGCGAAACCTCGACGCATCGAGCCGAGTTTCTGTGATCTGTCATGAGTATCGGTAAATACAATTAAACATCAACAATTCTCAACACGTTCTGAACCTTTCTTTTGGTATAAAATTAACTAAACCTCTAACTTTGTACTTAGTATTCTCGGTGCAGCAAGGTGCAGTTTTCCAGGGAACTAGTTCCACTTTATAGCTATTTGCTCAAGTTGGGCTTGCAATAATGCTACAAACAAACGACTTCTCAAACATTACTCAAGTATTGATATAAGAAAAAAAACCTCTCATAATAAAAGACAATTCTGCGCCAAATTTTAACAACAGTTTTTGCAAATTTAGTGAAAACTGGACTAGGAGTATGTATTCCCAGACGTTTATAAGGCCATTCAAATTATAAAAATTGCAGACGAACTCAAATTTCGATAATACAATCCTATCAAAATCACACGATTTAGGCAGGAGTTATATGATTTAAGACACTTACGAGATTTTAATAAGTTATATAATTGAGATTTTTGACGTGTGTCGAATTGGTACTCGTTATATTATCGCAGGCAGGTTGCGTCATCGCAACGCGTCAACAAAATCTACGTAGCACGCGTGTTATTTCACTGATAAGCCAGCCCCCCCCCCCCCCCCCGTTGTGTTGGTGATAAGAAGTGATTTCTCTGCGATTGGCGTTTTGCGTGAACTGTTGAATAATCTCGTTTCTTTAATGGGGCGATTCTGAACGTTTTTCTTCGACAAGTGTTCATATAGCAAACAAAAAAATATATAAATACTGTATTGAACGTTTGGTCGGTGTAATGTTATGTTCCCGAATTTTTTTGACAGTTTTTCTTTTGTCATTTTGACCAGTTTTTTTTTGTTTTATTGTTCGAAAAGTTGTTGAATCTTGCTTACTAACTCATGTTATTATATTTAATCACAACAGACGGGCGACGCCTCGTATATAATCTTCACGGACAAATCGGAAAAAAAACTTTAGAATTTGTTATGAAAATGTCCCGCGCCGGCCGACATTAATGCGAAATCAAAATAGCTATCAAGGGCGAACGCAAACGCCGACAAGATGGCGGATCTCGTTAAATATGCCAAGATAAAGTTAACGTTATATTTATATATATAAATCATGATTAAGCAAATATGTGTCCGTTCTTAAGCACCTAAATAAATAGACTTATCGAATGCATTTCACCGCGTTAATTACGACATAACTCGAAGACAACACAAACACAATATGTAGCTGTCATTACGCGCAACCGCGATACCGGTTCGGGCCAATGACGGCGCTGTGTAAACACGCATTTGGCACTATAGAATTAAAATATTACCTAAATATTCCACTAATTGGTGTGTTCTCAGATAGGGATATATAACCTAAAATAATACTCATTACTTAATATTAGATAAATCATTAATACTACTGTAAGTGATAAATGAAGGCGGAGGCGTTTGGTCATCCCTTATACCAGCTGCTCATATTAAAAATTATTTCAAACAATAGTTATAGGTAAATTATAAACCTACAATTAACATATTGAACGGATTTGTTCCTGTGGCTATTGAGGGAAGTATGAATTTTGAAATTTTGAAAAACCAATTTTTCCCACCCCTAGGACCAATGGTTGGTGATATCAAAAAAGTTTACTTAGATGATTTTCAGACCTTTATCTAAGGAATAAAAAAAAATATAAATTAATTCGATATATTATATATTAATAAAGTTATAGAAAAAAAAATACTTTTTGAAACAACTTCCCCATTCCCCCCCCCCCCCCCATGGTCTGATTTTATCCATTATGGAACTCGACCGAGATTTTGGGCCTTTAAATTTTATATATCAATTTGAAAGTGATTGGTGTAAAATTACGGCAGATGTGAAACGCGAAGATAGGTCGTTTTTTTTTCTGGAACCCAATGTAATAGCTTTCCTAATGAAATCTACCGAAACGATAAGACGGGTCACGAGATAATTAAAATTTTCTGACCCAATAAATGTATACGTAAGAAATTATATTAAACACTAGCCAATTATTTATTGTAGATTTAAATAAAAAAAAAAAAAAACAGCCCTGAATGCAGTACATTGTTCGAAGGCACGAATTATAACCGGACTGCACTGGCCGCGCAGTGAAAGTAACACAATCGCGAACGCCTTCCATAATAAAAAAAAACAAGGCATAATATAATTCGAAATTTCAAACTTGGAACGCGACGCGCGACGCGCGCCGGCGGCAAGATGGCGCCCGGATTTTTGGCATAATGCACATTGCGCCGGCATTGCTTACGCGTCGAATTTAATTAGCTCGACAATTAAAATTAAAGTACTGCTTTTAAATCACTTCGCAAATAATAATTATGCGCGCGAGTCGATTGGCGAGTGGACTACCTGGGTGACCCAGTTTTATTATTGAAGGCATTATAATCAAACAGAATTGTTTCAGTTTATGTAATCTCAATTAGCTACGGTATGTTATTTGCTCTTAGAAATAAATTAATTGACGAATTAACAACGAACCTCAAACAAGCATATTACCTACGGTAGACTATATTTGCTATTTTATGAATCTATATATTAATACTTGAAGGAAAAATTTTATGTACCCCCTTTTAAGCACACGGATATGTGTGAGATTTGGCATATTTAAAGTTTATATGGAGAAGGAGCGCAGAAAGCTTAAATGTATCTATAATATATGTTACAAATAAAATAAAATTAATAAATAAAACATTCAAACAACTGACAATGATTTTCGAAGTGTGAATTTCAAATGTTCCTTTTTCAATGTTACTGTAGCAAGCAAAAATAATATAATACTGCCAACTAACACTTCTATGTATGGCATCAAAAAATAAATAATTGTGTTTTTGTTTAACTGTTTCTAACATTAAATTTTATAGTATTGCAGGGAATTAAGGCATTTGCCGCGCGGCGAGTGGATGGAGTGGATAGGATGAGTCACACGCGTCCTAATTTGAAAAAGGACTCGAAGACGCCGTTATAAAATAACGTAACGCCGCGCTAACGACGCTTGCGAAACGACGGCCCGCCGCCCGGAGGCGTTTAACGGTCCGTCCGTCGTGACTAGGCACCAACCTGTTTCGGACTCGTCCGCGAGCCAGCGACGCTTTGCGACCTATTAGCGTACAGTGCGACCATTCTTTCTGGGCATATTATGAGGGAAATATTTTTTTGTGTAATTGGATTCAGAATACTTATAATAAAAAGTTCCAAAGCATTGATTCATTCCAAGCAATTTATTAAGGCTGTTTGTGATATTGTTTAAAACTATATGTCACATTTTCTTGGTGAAATCATTAAATACCTATATTACTTTGCAATGTGCGCTCGTCACTCATCCTAACATATCCACCTATCTGTATAATATTAATTATAAACAATTTCTATTTCTTTTACTAAACAGAAAAATAAATCGGTTTTTAATGGAAATTATAGTAAACCGCCGAACGTTCAGTATATATATTTAATAGCCAAGAGCATAGTTGTGAGGGACCTAAAAAAAATACATTAGTACTTAATGAACGTGGATATTTGAATGTTTTGTTATGAAAAAAAAAATGGTTAGATCAATTTAGCTTTACTCGACATTTTCAAATCCCTGTCGCTCGATCAAATTATTCGATCGTTAAAAATAATCGGAAAACTGAACTTTTCAGCCGTTTTTCCGGACCTGAAAATGCTTAATAACCTTTTCACAATTTAATTTGTAGTAATTTTTCTCTATTTAGCTGAAAAAAACAAAAACAATGTGTGTAAGATATAAAATATAAGAAGAAAATCAACGTGACAGCTTAGCCGAACGAGCGTGTCGCTGTCCAGGCAACATTGTGTTAGGTATGTTCCACCTTAACAGATCCCTCCCCGCCTACTTCGGAGCGCGACGCAGCAACGCTTTGAGAGGAAACGCGACCGGCTTTGATGATGATGAGAGAGACGGCGAATCCTCGCTCTCTCGCGGAAGCGAAGAGTCGGGGAAAACCCTCGGAACAGCGCGGACACATCCTTCAGCATTCGGAGCTGGATGATCATTTTAAGGGTATTTACCATAAAACGTTAATATATAGAAATACAATTTAAATCGATCCTAATTGTTTTACAGGCACTCTAATACCCTCCCTCATCCCTTACTGTAAGGATAAAAAGTTGTTTCAAACAAAAGTTGTAGGGACATACAATTAAAATTTTGAATCGATTTGATACTGAGCCAATTAAGGGAGGTACGATTTTATGAATTTTGAAAAACTAATTTTACCACCCGTAGGACCAATGGTTGGTGCTATCAAAAGTTTACAGAGACAATTTTGAGAACCTTACCCCCCAGTACCCAGATTGATCAGACATTCCTTAACATTGTGAGAGAAGATTTTATTAGATTTCGTTGATCTTATCGCCACAACTAATGAATGACCTCATACGATAAGAAACTAGGCTGCGACTTAATTTTATTATAATAATATCAATCCAGTCGTACAAACCGCTAGGAGACACGCTGCGAGTGCAGAAGTACTCGTAGGGTAATCATGTTCTATTATAGGTAACTGTTCTTCCGACCGCAGTGATGGAATCACGTACTCGTATAGTGCACTCGCCGTACTGCAACAGCACAGTACTATACGAGCGTCGTTTCCACTTCGTACGAGTGCGATGCGATGCGATGCATCGGAGTAATTGCAAACGCTGATTTTTACAACCGCGGAAAATGGTTGTAAATACAACTTAATTGGACTCTGGGAAATACGACAGTCGTATCGTTGCAAATTGCAGTGCGGGCCGTTGCAATAACACTTGCATTATTATTTATATTACGAATAGGCAGGCGGGAAAGTTACAAGTCAACTATGAGCCATTTAGTTAGAAATAAGTTACTCATGTTAAAGTAGCTTTAGAAAAAATTCAAATGGAAAATTTAAAAAAAATCTTTTTGGCACACCGGAAGCAGCGCGCTTCTTATAGGCCCACAATTAACATTATAAACTGATTTGTGTCGGTGCCTATTAAGGAAGGTAACATTTTTTGAATTTTGAAAAATCAATTTTCCCACCCCTAAGAGCAATGGCTGGTGCTATTAAAAAAGTTCACTGAGATAAATTTTAGGCCCTTATCTAAGGAATAATATAAAATTTCAATGAATTCGATATCTTATATACTAAGAAAATTATAGCAAAATTTCATTTTATCAAAAAATAACCGCCCTCTGATTTTGTCCATTGACGAACTTGTGCCCTTAAATTTTATGTATCAATTTGAAAGTGATTGGTGTAAAATTACGGCAGTTATCGTAATAGATAGATAGATATATAAACTTTGAGGGTGGTTTTGGGTCCTAGGGGATGTGAAACGCGAAGATATGTCGAAATTTTCCGGAAATCATGACCTCCATGGTACAATTACCTACAATTATTCTTTGAGAAGGCAGGGCTTTGGTAATGAGCACTCCTAAAATGCGTTTAGACCTTAATGCAAAACAATACGAGGCAATTCAAACCGTTATCCAATATCCCCTAGGAAATGTTTATCTTTTGTTGGGTAACCCTATATTATTGTGTGGGTTTTTTTGTTTTCTAGCCCAACCACAATAGTTGTGAAACGGGAGCCGGCACTGAGAGAACGCACCGTTTTTGAGGTTAGAAAACGAACAAACGCTCCACTGTGCTATCTGTCCAAAGATATTGATTACACACCGCAAAAATAGATTTCCCGATAGGAGATTATTTTCAAATATTCACTGCCGTCAATTACTGCGATAGTCGTAACCACAAGCGATTAAAAAAAAACAAAACAACTACCCGCGTAGAAATCGTAGTATCGGTCTTAATTTTATTTTAAATTATATTTTTGCGGTTGACGTAATCTATCTAAAACTTCGTTTGAAATACCTTATCTATTTTATTGGACTCGACATTTAATTGCCGGTACTGTGTATAAATGGAAGCATTCCAACAAATTTTGCACCAAATAATAGGTGCGTATATCGTATTTCGTTTTTTTCATGCTATTTAAGTAAATAAATGTAATGACACTTAAACCCATAGACAAACCAATCGTTGTAGAAAATAGTTAAATCCGATTAGACAGAATATTCAACGATTCTTTTCTCAGCCCTTGAGTCGAGTAACAAAATCCACACCATTAGCGACAATCTGTTCCCCGCTTAAAATAATTAATTGTCTCTCACAAAGAAGACAACACGGCTGTCAGACCTGCAATCAGTGACAGCAACTCATTAACATTCCCTCCGATACGTAAAAAAACGAAAATTGTTAGCTGCGAAGTATCAAGTATCAAGAGCGCATAAAACATAGGCGTCAACGTTCGAACTGATTAGCGAGAGGCGCAATTAACTTTCTCGATCTCGCGTCCCGCTCGCACGCCACCGCGCCGAGCGAGACGGACGCATTCCGCGCTCTTCCCTCCCTCCCTCCCTCCCGCCGGCCGACGCATTCCGTTCGAATTTCGAATCGATTTCGACTCGACGTCTTTCCCGCTGACCTATCTCAACGGCGAGTGACGTTTTGCGAACCATTACTGCGGCCATTACTGTTTCATTACCAGATGTAAGGAGTAAATTAGTACAGGAATCGCGCTACCGGAATAAAGACGGATTCACACCTTTGTTTTTCTTCCGTTCTGACAGGCCGTGCAAATAGAATCGAAGACACCAGCATCGCTACAATAGTAATTTAAATACATTTAGCGCGTAATAAAAAATATTATAAACATACTAAAACCATACATTATTTTAATATATACATACAAATGTCACACACTCACGACTATCACAAACATCACTCACAAATTACACATAACACTCAAAAAAAAAAAAAACTACTGTATACGTATATAATATTAATAATCTATATATATTTTAAGAACACTTCAAATTGGTCCATAATTGGTTTTATATACTAGTAATAAGTTTTGTTTGTAATTATAAAAATTTAATACTGTGGATTTTTCAATAAAGAATAAATAAATAAATAAATTATTTCAGTCCAACCTTGACCTAAAGCCTTTTCTAATATTAAAGTTCGCTTCCAAGGAAAAGTACATTTTAGCAAAACTTGCTTAGTACTCACTGAGTAGGTCAAACTGCATATTTACAATAAAATGTTATCGTGACAATCACATTAAAATGGTAGTTTTGTTGCAAATCGTTAAGGAACAGCTATCTATTGACCTATTGACAAAATCTCACTTATCTAAGTTCACTTTTAGTATCTTATCAATTTGCTAATTTTGGGCTGAGACGAGATTCGGTTTCAAACAAATTTGTAACCACCGCACGAATTTACCGATAAGGTAATGTTTTCAGTGCGTTTCGAGTTACGTAAAAAAAAAACGATAGTTCCCACGCATGTCCTAACGCCTTTCGTCTTTGCCCTATGGCTAAAATAACACCGACACGATGCGACAGCCAGCTCATCAATTTCACCGGAACTCTGAGGAGTTCCGACACGGAAACACGGAAAATGGAACTTCCATGACGAAAATAAAAGTGAAAAAAGTCTCTCGTAATATTAGAGAATCTCCCAATATTGCAATTCCAAACATCCACGTCGTCTCAAAGAACAGTGATGGTCTCAATCCTACCCTAATAAGAATATATAGGAAGATAATATAAGAATAGATAAGCTTAAAATAATGTAATACAGAAGCTGTTACATTAAGGAAATCGATTTGACTACTTTAATAACATAATATTGTATAAATAGATAAATACAATACGAAAATTCGGAAGCTACGATTTCTTTGGAAATTTGGAAACGATATCACAAAGAGGTCAGATGAAGACCTACATTAAAGAAAAATTATAAAAAGTTAAATGGAAAAAATATGTAAAATAATTATATTATTACAGAAATTCTATCGACACCAATTAAAACGAAATTAACGGGAATGGATAGCTGAAGTAGCTGGATGGAAGCTTTAGTTGAAATTAAGACGAAAATGTCATAGTTGATTAAACTAAAAGCAAAATACCGTTCTTTTTACTCTAAAACTGTGTTTTTTTTATAGAAGGAGTTTAGATACGACTGTTAAATCTTTACAGTAGTAAGGTGGATGGATATCATATCAGATTCTGAAGAAAAATAGTTTAGAAATTATTGAACATTTTATGGGATATTCCAGAATAATCCAAATAAAATGATTTTAAATACGAAAGATGAGCGACAAACCAACTGTTGAGCACAGCTGAACGAGAGTAATTAGGCTTAATGATTTTATAAACAGAGGCGTATGGATGAGCGGTTGTTGGCGTCCCTGCAGTAATGGGTTACATTCAAATACCACGAGTAAACCGAAGGGAACCGACGCAACGTAACCGAAGAGAACGGATACGTTAGTCTCCATACGAATTATAACTACTGATACTTAGATAATTGATCAAAAATGTATTCGCTAGTGGAGCAGATACCGGTTATTTTCCATAGGAATCGAGCGTACACCTTTAGCTGAGTTATGGCGGTTTTAATGGTTATTTTATAGCTTTGCCGAATGATAGGGATAGCACATACAAAAATGACTGAACAGAGAGAGACAAGAAACGTAAGTCACGCCTTCAGGGAAGGGTTTTGACTCAATCATGGTGATGTAACCAATAGAGATCTGGAGCAAGGAGGCAGGACGCTGTAATGGTTTAAACGATAACTGTCAGAGAATAAAAGCGAGACGTTGGAGGTTGAATAAGGATGCAAGATGTGGGTGTCTAATAACAATGAATTTAGTGTGTAAAAAATGGTTTGCGATACCTGGTTACCATAAGCCCGCTTAATTGTATAAACAAGTGAATCTTAATTATGTCAAAACCCATAACAGATTTGATCTTTGGTCATTTAGCCCTATGAACTAACGGGTTTAAAAAACGATTAATTTTTAAGACTTCAAATTAAAATTAACGGCCTTAGCATAGTACATCCAAGTCTGCTTATACGATAAATCAGATGGTAATTGCTAATATTCTATTGGTTAGAGATGAGAAACGATTAAATGGACACGCCTAGAGTTAGTGGGAGAAACGAAATTATAAATGGAACGACAGAGGAAAAATCAGGGAGTTTTTGGTCGAATTCGCAAGTGAAAGAAGTTTTGTCCGGGACGCGTGACGTTAAAGTATTTGAAGTCTGGGAATTAAATTTTGTTAAAGTTTTTACTTTACTAATATTTTGTGTAACATTACAAGTCGAAGTCACTCGATAGACTCCTTGTAAACTCGGTGTGTGTTAAATTATAGAAAATATATATATATATATTTAAATAATACTATTTAAAAAAAATATATATTTAAAACTATATATAAATAATATATAATTCATTACAATTATATTCGTATAAAGTAATTCTAAAGAACTTACGCGATACGCAATTGTATCTTATCAGACGCGATAAATAAACTCATGCACTTAGATCGTGAAGTTTTGAGTTCAAATCCGGATGTAATCAATATAAAACTATATATTTTTGAAATCAGTTTCCGAAACTGAATCCAGGAATCTTAAAAATAATTAATTTTGACATATAAAAAATTATGATATTTTAAGAAAATTGTAAATTAAAATTGATTACAAAGTTTTCCTGAAATTACAGGGTAGCGGGAACGAATACAAATTATATACCGTGAAAATAAAATCAAACATTCGATGAAAATTTTTTGCACTAGAAACGAAGGGATTCAGGTTCGATCCCGAACACAAAATTATTATAAAATATAATTTTAAAGTCAGTTTCAGATACGGAATCAGAAAGGTATATAAAAACCAGAATTGATACATAAAACTCAATTTATAAAAAAAAAAAATTTAGAAAAATAAATATACTCAAAGTAGTATATTAAAAATTAGAATGACCCAAACAGAAATATTATATAGTTATATTAAATGTGAAATTTATTGGTTTAATTAAATTAGGACCTAGGGAATAAATCCTAATTGGGACCTTAAGTAAATTGAGACGTGTTAATCGAATTGTAAATTTCAACTGCGAAAAATCGATAAAAACAGATATTTTCGTGTAATATAAAGGTTTGAAATTCACATGAACCGAGGCAAGTAACAAATCGACGTTATAAATAAATCAAATTCAATTATTGAATAAATTTCGGATAGGAAAGAATCAAATGGAATCTATGGAATGGATGTTCGTTCAAGGGTTTAGCATATAACCTCTAAATTTATAAATACTTAGAGAATTGGTTTTAGCTAAATTATAATTTTAGATAGGAATTAAAGGTAGTTATGGAAATATTTAGAAATTATTAATTATAAGTAAGTTAGTTAATATAATAGTTAGTTAAGTTAAAATATATGTATACTAAAATTTGAGTGTTGAGGAATGTAAAATCATGTGAAGTGTCTAATAGTATTAATAGTGGAAATAGTGCAAAGTGAAGTTTGTTTGAATCGAAGTTATTGGATCCTTGTAAAAACTCGGTGAGTTTGTTCCATGTTGAATTTAAATGGTTTTTTTTGGTTTTATAAAAAGTTAATTCCTCTGTTGTGAGAAGAAAGGAATTTAAAAAAATGTTACACTCTATTCGAATGTAAATATTATTCTGAGAATATTAGCATAATTTGTAACACACATAAATTGTAAAGAAACGACACCCTGTATGTTACTACGAAATGAAATTACATCAGACACTTGAAATTTGAGTTGAACTATTTGGATTTTGTGTGAACGAAGAATAAAACACAAATAAATTTGAAGTCAATTAAAATAAATGCTATACATATATATACGCATATTTATTTGTTATAATACTATATGTAAATATATGTTCCAATCTTTCATTCTGGTAACAGAATTTTGTTTTTCATACTGATCAGAGCAAGTCGCGTTAGAGATATATATATATTTAGATATGCTTATTGCATATGGTTAATCCTGAAAGGAACATTTGATTGATTTGTTGTTTAGTTTATAATTTTGAATTTGCATGAGGAGTACATATGAATTGTATTACCAAATGTGGATTATTGAATGAGATTTAATCTCAATATTTTTTACACAAATCAAATAAACTTATATTTAATTATTAATATGATTAAGGAAAGATACCTAAAACTCAATTGGATACCTAATTTTATGGTTACTAAAACCGTTGGGGATTGAGATAATATCTCAAATTAACACAAATTGTGTTTCATAGTCATCACGTACTTTGTACTTTATCAAACATTATTTTGAAATTATACGCATATAATAATATGGAGAACGTTTAAATAATGTCTATTGGTTGGAATGGCATACCTTGATATTTTTTGTTTGAAGACACAAACCAAATATCTACTATTTAAAACCAGTTGAATTGTCAATTTGAAAGGATTCAAATTGTAAACAGTTGATCATGTGCCATCGTGATTGGAACATTATGAAAATTCTTCATAAATTCCCAACTGAGGGTCAATCATAGACCATAAGTGTACATAAAATGAAAAATTTAAAGAGTCATTTTATTTCATATTAGTGGACAAATTTGATAGTTCGACATATAAATATTATATTTTATACTCAACCGTTTAAATTAATGCTCTAAGATCTTGGTTTGGTGGTCAATAAGGGAAGGCTGTGAGGGGTTGTTGGGAGGCCTTCAATTAAATTCCCCCCTAAAAATATATATAATTATATATACATACATACATACAAGCACGGATTGTTTTGCTTCATTGAGAGATAAAAAACAAATACAAGATTGGGAAACACTGATATTGAATAAGGGAGGACTTTCCTTATAAGTGTATTTCTAGGTACAGGATTTTATTGTACAAACGAAATATACAAGATGACTTGAATGTTCTAATATGATAAATTAGAAAATCCAGCCGGGTTGCAGAAGATGACGTCAAGATAAGTGTGACATGTTTTCCAATAACTATTATTCTTTTGTGTTTATTATGTGTTTAGACAATTGTTTGATATACTTTTAATTATGTCATATGTGAATTTTAAGTATTTTGTGGTTTCAGTGATTATTTATTAAGTTAGTATGTGTTAAAATTGAGTCATGTAGGTAAATTTAAGGTGTATATAGTGTGTGAAATTAGTAGGGCAATTGCGAATTTTAATAGGTCAAGGTTAAATATGGAATATAGGTCGATATGCAAATTTTTTAGCAAATAGGTAATGATAATAATACAAATTTACAAATTAGGTCAATCATAAGTAATAATTTAACATGTGTGCAAATATTATTAGGTCATACGTGTAAACATTTTAGCGAATACAAATAAGTAGGTAATATAATTTCGAACATTATTAATTATAGTAACAACGTAGAACAAGGTAAATATTGAATAAATTAAGATAAATAAAGTAATTTAATTAGATAAATAAGTTAATTTTAAGCATAAGGAGTTCCTTCCGTCTGTTGGATTACTTTTGGTAATTTAATAGATCGCTGGATCACTTCATTTGGTGCCGAGTGACAAGGATTTGAAATTTTAGGGTTATCACGATAAACTGTAGAGTAGTCACGTCGTGTGACAACAGGATTTTATAAGAATTATTACGTCACAATAAATATTTCTACCCAAACGATCATGTGCAATTAGATAATTAAAATACGGTTGGGACACGCATAAGTTGACAAACTATAATGCGGTTTTGTTTTAGAATGGCTTTAAAGCGATCATTTGCCAATTAAAAAATAATAATAATAGCTGATTATATCAGTTTAAAAGTAACTCAAAAGTTATTAAACATAGTTGAACAAACATAAATATACATATATATATATATATATAATTTTATATATATACAAATATATAAATATTATATATTTAACTAATTGTAATAGTTAATACCCGATAATATGAATAAATTTCATTAAAATAAATGAATATACACACATTGTAAATTTGAACCATTGTTTTGTAAAATAAGACAATAGGATTTCAACTAAGTTAAATTTGGCTGAACTAGAATTTTAAAAAAGGGATCAATAGAGATCAATTTGTTTGATGATGACTTTAATTATGGATCATTTGATCGTATAGTAACAAATGATTTTCAACTAAGTCAATTTGCTTGTAGCAGATTCTTCAAGAATCAATTGTTTGATTGTGGTTTGGGGTTGAACCATTACAAGCCACTAAATTTAAGCATTGCATCATCTAACCATTTTTATTACCATTTTGATTTGGTCTTTGAAAAATGAGTTTGATATAGTTGTTTATCTGGATTATGAAAAAAAAAAATGTTCTCGATTCAACTAAGTTAATGTTCTTGTGACAGAACTTAATATGGTAATGTGACCATATATGGATCGATTATGAGTTGAGAGTGGTTCAACTAAGTTAATGTGCCTTGTGACAGAACTTAATATGGTAATGTGACCATATATGGATCGATTATGAGTTGAGAGTGGTTCAACTAAGTTAATGTTCCTTGTAACAGAGCTGAATATGGAAAGTAATCTTATATGATTCGATTTTGAGTTGAAGTTGGGTCAAATAAGCTATATGTTTCCTTGATGGGGTTAATATAGTAATTAACCACAAATGATTTCATTGTGAGTTGAGGTTGGCTCAACTAAGCCAAAATTTCTTAAACCAATCATTATTTGGTATTTTAGTACCGTGGTTTTGACAATATGTCAGTGATTGTTCAACTAAGTTAAAATTTCCTGAAACAGATCATAGGGTGGTATTTTGATTCCATGATGATCTTCGGTATTATGTCTATGACCATTCAACTAAGTTAATGTGTCAAAGCCGAGTTTGGTAGAATAAAGTATTTATCTTTATTTGGTAGTGACAAGATTGGAACTTGATTTTCACACTAATCCAATATCTTTCGACAAAGTGTTGAAGAATGTTCAACTGGAAGAATGCTCAGTTGAAGTAGTGTATCCTAAAAGATATAATCTTATATAGGAATCGTAACTGATCAATAACTTGTTGAAGTTTATCATTGTTTAATGATATAATTAAATACAGGAAAACTTGCAGTTATGTGTTTTGCATTCATTTGAAGTCTCGAAAAGGTAATTTTAAAACAAATAAGAATACACAACGTAGGTTACATTTAAGTAATATTTATAAGATTTTACAATTTAAAATGTTTAAGCAAAATAAATAGATGGTCAAAGAGAAAAGGATTCTACATAAGATATATATATACCCAAAATAGGATATAAAACCTCGACTGGTGGTTGTACAACAAATCGAAGCATACATACAAATATATTGTACATATAGAAATTAGGTATGCATGATTATATTTAAGTAAGCTATAGGTAGTGCATGTATAAAAGATAAGATAGGTAAATTAAGGTACAATATGTATGTATGTTTTAATTCGTTGAATTAAAATTTGAAGGGACAATATATCTGACATGGTCAATGTATATTACAAATAATTAAAAAAAAGGGTTAATGAAAATAAATCAGTGTAGTCAAGGCTAAAGCAAAATGTTTGCAACCAATGATAATTTTAACGAATGTATTTCGTTGCGGCACACGCGTTCTATTCATATGAAGTGGTTTTAACACAGCTGAGTTGTGTTGGTGATTACGATGGCACAAAGATACACAGATACCATTCATTTTTGGGTCATATTTCTAAGAGCACCGAACGCATGAGCGTTGGTTATTTACGCGAGTTTAGACGACTTAAAGGAAATTTCAGTTAAGTTCTTGATTCGGAAAGAAAAATAATCATGAAGTTATTTGTTTAATTAGCGATAACGTAAATTTACATGAGAAATTTTTCTACTATTCAATTATAGTTAAATTGAATAATTTCACCCATGGAATGTTGTGTTTTGACAACGAGAAATGGAAGTTTATGTACATTTGTTCCATTCGAATTTTAAACCAAATGGTTTTTTCGCAAAAATATTTGTGAATATATCTCGTAATTTGAACGATTACAATTTTTTTTGGTTATGTGGAAAATAATTCTTTTCCGGAAACATACAACAAAATATTGAGATATGTACTTTATGTCATGGCAGTGGTGTTGACTTTGCAAAAACAAAGGGGGGTAAATAATACATGAAAATTTTGTATTAAATTTATTTTAAAATAAATAAACACTAAAATGATCCAAATAAAATTTGGTTAAATAAATAAAAAAAATGCTTGCCTGACTATAGATTTATAAATTATCTAAAAATGTCAAAAATATACAAAAATTTATTTAGTGCAAGAAATTTTTCAATAAAGGATAATAATTGACTTTATTACCCATAAATATTGTTTTAAATACCGTGCTTAATAGAGTAACTTGGAAGCAAAATCCAGTGAAATGTTATAATTTAAGACCCCACAAAATTGGCACGAAGCATGACATACTTGAATAAAAAAAAAAGGATGATTCATAAAATTATCAATTGTCCAAATAACTATTAAAAATATAGTTGACTTAATTGAATTTTAGTACATTAAAGGAAAAATTTCGATTTAGATGAGAATTTACATTGACGATATGTCATTGACCATCTATAAAAAAATACTTGATTAGGGTAAACTAAACAGTAAGTTTGACATACCTGTAGAATCAATGTGGAAATTTTTCAATTTAGATGAGAATATACATTGACGATATGTCTTTGACCATCTATCAAAAATTGATTAGGGAACTAAAACAAAAGTTTTGACATGCCCAAAAATAATCACAAAAACAAGGTATTTGGATTATACCTATGTACACGCGAACGTAAGTTCATAGAGAGAAAATTCATAATGTAAACATTATGTATATGTGTACTGAACGATGTATATTATAAATCGTTATTTGTCTAATTGGATGCCGTTAAAGTAACGTTGACAAAAATCCAAAGATGTTTCAAATAGGCTTGAGCTATTGTTTATTGACAGACAGTTTGTATGAAGTTTTTCATCAAACCCCACAATGAAAGAAAGCCTTATCCACATCAAGACACTCTGATAACCGGCCTAATACATAGGATGTGTAATAGGTTGTTACTATATAGCGTAAGAAGGTGAATCCCGATTTGTACAGTGCTAGATTACCGGACGCCTGCAAGTTGCAATTTCCTGGACGGCAACTGGAAATAAGAGTAGGGATCTACGAATCTGTAGTAAACGGTGTCAGTTTTATCCGACTTACCATGCTATGCTGGAAAGTTATCCCGGTTGAAGTTTTTGGCCCTGCGCTGTTGTAATTAAGTGGAGATAACAAGACGCCCGCTTAAGCGATGTATTCCTTGTATATTGTAATTACTCAGCTGTCAAATACGATACCATAGATGCCAAATTACATTTATTTTATATATTTGGAATTTGCTCTACAGCAAACGGAATATAAGGTGTTTGTTAATGAACAATTGATGCAAGTTTATATGAAATTTGAATTATAAATTTAAGGGAATGTCAAAACACGAAACAATTATAAACCAATAATAAATGATATATATTAGGATGTAACTATGTTAAAATATAAAACAAAATGATGAGACTTCAATGTGGTGCAGGCATATGATTGTAGGCTGTTTAGTTAAGATTTGTAGTTTTATATTGAAAAAAATCCATATTCATTGTAAATGACATTTGTTGTATTTGAATAATTATTTGAATTAATTTTGAGGGAAGACATAATAGGTTATTTAAAGATAGGTTGAATTTACATGTGTGTATATTGGATTAGTAATGATAGAAACCAATTTAATATTAGCATAAAGGTTAAAAGATAAAGGTGAGATAAACAGGATATAAAATTAAAAGCTAAATTTCGGGTAAATTAAAAGCATTAAAATGGATAAACTTATTATAGATATGGTCACTAGGTTTAAAAAAAAAATAAAATATTTTAAGAAATAAGAAAATTGTAATTAATAATTTAAGAGAAGAATCCGTAGGAAGAAGTTAACTGAGTTGAGTTTTTACACAAATCATAATTTTGCCGTTACACGAATGATGGGTTGAGAGTGTTAAAGTGAGAAAGAGATATCAGATGAATGCTCGGATGTTCTAGCTTATAGTTACGAGGACGTAA
The DNA here is from genome assembly GCA_020383195.1 of Neomicropteryx cornuta. NCBI lineage: Eukaryota > Metazoa > Arthropoda > Insecta > Lepidoptera > Micropterigidae > Neomicropteryx > Neomicropteryx cornuta. Next base: position 9,702,895 of record JAHKQU010000001.1, on the reverse strand, counting down.
CTGAGATGCGTTTAGCGTGATTTTAGTTAATTGATTTTACCATTAGTTAACTAAAGTGGGTTTCACACATCCCATGGGTTACATAGCGGAATATTTCGTGATGCAAGTGGAAGCGTTGCAAGCTAAAATCATGTTGAGGGTTTAATAATTTTTTTTATTTCTTATTGTCTGACCAGATATTGGTTTTAGCGACATGAGAAATTTGAAGTTAGTTAGAGGAGAATGAGAGCGGGTTTTAATTATGAATCAAAAAGTTATTTGATAACATTTAAAAAAAAATAATGAACTAATACATGACGTAGTTTAAGGTTATGTAACTGTCGCGATTTTATCTAGCATAATTTAAGTTCAGAAAATAAGTACCCATATTTTGGAGTTAATTATAAAAAAATAAAATATTGATATTACTATTTTGCGGAACAATGTTTAGTAGGATGAAATTATTGATTTGGCAATTTTATTAGGTTAAAATTAGAATAAATATTTTAAAATAAATGACAAACTGTAAGAATAATATAATGAAAATAGGATGGGATGTTTGGGTTTTAACAAGAATAACTACATCTTGAGGTTAGGTATTAGAAAGATAGGAAGTTGTTATGAAAGAGAAGGTTTTGAATAGTTTAAAAAAAATATTTTAAACATATATAAAATAAAATTTTTTAAAAGATCTTAATAAGAAAAAAAGGGTGCGTCAGTTAGAACTGAAGGAAGTTAGATTTAATTGAATTGTTTTAAAAAAAAAAAAAGGGGAAACAAAATTTAAATAATTACGACCTATTGTGAACATCACACTTTCGCATAGAATAAAACAGTTAAAAATAGAATCTAAAAATTCGTAAAGAATATTTCGATTAACAGAAACCAAGTAAATATTACGTCAAAGTGAAGCTTAAGTGTGATGCGACATTTTAAAAAGAAACCGAAAATACTCGAAAATAAACCACTTGAAGTCGCGGAGCGACGGTCGCCAGCGTGTATTTTTTTCGATCACTCACTGTACATTAGGAGATGGGAACGGCGTTGCGGTTTTATAGCAGTTCTAGCTATGGGGTGTTTCAAAGTTAAAATTAATATAATTTAATAAAAATTAATACTTACTTGCAGTAATTAAAAAAGTAATATTTAAACAATTAACATTTAATACAATTTAAACATAAACAAACTTTATATTAAATGTTTATACATGGAAATATGTATATATATATAGTTATGTATGTTTATATGTATGTATATAAGTATATACGTTTATGCTCATGTATTTACTTGGAAAAAAAAAATATATAATTAAAAATGCGTTTTATATGTTTATAGAAAATAAATAATAGGAAAAAGACAATAAATATTATTAAAACAATACAGTGACGTGTAGTGTAGTGTGGTGCTTGTGTTAATCGAAGGATTTTGAAAAGAAACATTTCAAAATGTCGACTGAAAGTTCGAGTAGCCTTAACGAAGCGATAAAAATAAGAAAACATTATAGGAAAAATACAAAGAACACTTTAACAAACGCAATTGCACTGGCGATAAAAGAAGCTATAAAGCCATTATTACAAAGACAGGTACATAAAGGAAATGGATCGGAAGACAAAATCATCCAATCTATGGGTAGTGAACAAGCAAATGGAGAAAGTTCTCTAGATAATTCGACAAAAAGGACAAATGAGACGATGAATGGGATAGTCGTTGAAAGAAGTCCTATCATGCAGTGTATGATGTTGGATAAGCCGAAAAGGCCTCACTTTGATGAGGAGAATAATGACAATCCAATTCAGTTTATAAAAAAATTAAAAAGGTATGTTAATAAAAAAGGAGATAATTTTCAAGAAGAAATTGAAATAGTGATGGAGTGTGTATCAACTAAGACAAGATCAGTAATGGAAAATTTCAGAAATAAATGGGAAAGTTTTTCTGACTTTGAGAAAGACTTTTTAGAAATTTATTGGAATTCAGTTAAACAAGATAAGGTGAGAGAAAGAATTCTGAATGGGTGCTGGAGGGAAAATGGCGTTAATTCAAAACTGGAATATTTCTCAGGGAAGTTGGAATTAGCAAGGAGTTTAACACACCCCATTCCTGAAACGCATTTGTTGAATTCATTAATGCGACAATTCCCGGAGTCCATTCAAATACATTGGGTAGGAATTAACTCACCGAATGCGGAGGACGCAGCAAAATTCTTAAAAGGATTGGATGGTTATGTAACCAGACATGATCATAACCCAATGAAACAAGGAAGGGAAATTTATAATGTTTCAGACTCAACAAGATATGTCGAGAGGAGCAACAAATTCAAAGATAAAAATGTAAAGGGATTACGTCTAAATAATAAAAAACCTCATATTAACAATATGGAAATAAAGGGAATGACAAAAGAAAGAAATTTGGGATTAAATACTAAAAGGCGAAAGGTATTTCCACAGAAGAATAATTTAGTACGAAATATTCAGAGGAGACAACAAAATTTGGTTAAAAGAAAAGAACAATTAAGGCAAGCATATCAGGATGGTTGGAGAAATGCCACAAATGAAAGGAATAAAATTGTGAATGAAGTAAGAGGACAGAGAGCAATAGAACCAGTCAAATCAACGGGAAACGGGATCCCTTCAGTGTTCAATCGTCGCTGAAGCAAGAGAAGATAATCGATTGTGATTTAGGTTCAAGGGAAGAGAGAGAAGATTTAGTTTTAAGAGACAAAATGGATAAATTAAATTTAAGAAACATTGTAATTCCTTTAAATATTATGTTAATAAATAAGTGGAGACCAGGTTTAGGTTTAGGCAAGTATCACCAGGGAGGATTATATCCAATTAGTGTAGGAATGAAATTGAATAAGTTTAGTGGTTTAGGCTATGTTGAAGAAGTCAGGAATTTACGTATGGATACGATTTTAGGACAGATTTCTGAAATGTTTGAAAGAAGGATGTTGCAAGGAATTACAGAAAAACAAATCAGAAAGAACATTAATACAAATAAAAATGAGATATGTACTATATTTGAAGAAGAGGAATATATAGAGTCCAATGAGGATGGTAATTTGCCAACTCTTCCTGAAATGGAAGTAAGCATTGGAAATAGATTGATACGATGTTTGATAGACACTGGTAGTCAAGTTACTTGTGTATCAACAGAATTGTGGAATGAATTGAAAAATTCAGGGTTCAAATTTTCTGAAATGCCCACAATGACATTACAGCTAAAGTGTGCTAATGGATCAAAAAGTCATAAAATTTCAAAATTAGGTTTATTACCTTTGAAATTTACAGAGTCAATTATAGAAACACCGTGTTTGATAGTAGAAGGTTTGGTACGACCAGTTATATTGGGATATGATTGGTTGGATAACCATGGTGCAGTAATAGATTGTTCAAGTTATAATAATGGGAAAATGACTTTGAAAACGATTAAAGATGAGATAATGTTAAATCCTACGAAATATTCAAAAAGGGAAGTTCAAGTTAATAACATAATTCAAGATGGTTGTAAGAGTGGAATTAAGCCAATAGAAAAGGATATGACTATAGAAGAAATAATTGAACAATATATTCAATCATTGAATCTATCAGGTACTGAAGTTGAGAAAATGAGGTTATTATTAATAAGATACAAAAGGGTATTTTCAGATAAACCTGGCAGAACTAATGTTTATTACCACGAAATAAAATTAACAGATGAAAAACCATTTGTGAAGAGAGCTTATCCAATTCCTTTGGCATATCGAGAAAAGGTCACTGAGAAAATAGAGGAAATGTTAGAACAAAGGTTAATTAAAAGACAATTTACTAGTTATTCTAGTCCACTTACGATAACCTTGAAGAAAGATGGATCTATAAGAATGTTATTAGATGCACGTGAATTGAATACTCGCATGTGTGGAGAGATAGAGAAACCACCAATTATTTCGGAAATAATACAAAGATTTTATGGAGTAAAATACATAACATTGTTGGATCTAAACAATGCTTATTTTCAAATTCCTTTACTGCCTGAGAGTGAAAAATATACGGGATTTACGTATAATGGAAAGTCATATACGTATGCAGTTTTGCCACAAGGACTAAAAACAAGTGTAGGAAGCTTTTCTAGAGCTATGGATTTAATTTTAGGACCCACTGTTAGAGAATTTTGTATTAATTACTTAGATGATTTAGCTGTATATACGGATGGTACTTTAGATGATCATATGAATCAATTAGGGCAAGTTTTAGCTCGGTTAGAAGAAGGAGGGATGACGTGTAATCTTAAAAAGTGTCAATTTCTGCAAACTAAAGTAAAAATGTTAGGTTTTGACATTTCTTTGGAAGGTATATCAATGTCAGATGATAAATTAAAGGCTATACAAGAGTACCCTGAACCAAAGAAACCCAAGCAAGTGAGGGCTTGGTTAGGATTTTGTAATTATTATCGGAGATTTGTGTCTAATTATGGAGAGGCCATTAGACCATTATGCGATTTATTAAAGAAGGGCAGACGTTGGGAATGGGGAGAACAACAGAAGTTAGTTTTTGAAAATATAAAAAGGTTATTTTTAAAGAGTGTGATTCTAGAACACCCAAATCCAAATAAAACATATTATTTACAGTGTGATAGTTCTGGATATGGATTAGGGGGGGAATTATACCAACTAGATGAGAATGGAGATCACCATGTGATTGGATTTTGTAGTAAAGGATTAAATACTGCTGAAATGAAATGGACCACGTCGGAGAAAGAATTATATGCTATAATTTATGGTCTACGAAAATTTGAAACATACATAAGGGGAACTAAATTGGTTATACGAACAGACCATCAATCTCTAACATTTATAAAAACCTGGAAACTTTATAGTGCTAAAGTCACAAGGTGGATTCTATATTTGGATCAATTTGACTATACAATAGAGTATGTAAAGGGTAAGGACAATGTAGGTCCAGATATTTTGTCAAGAAGCGTAAACGAAAGGCCACAATTAACAGGAGATCGATTGTTACATCCAGAAATAGCATTGTTTTTAGCTAGTGACAAAAGAGGATTGATGAAGAGGCTAAAGAATATAAGGTTAGAACAAGACACAGATCCTTATTTAAAGGAGATAAAGAAAACGAAAGCAGATCATATGTACGTACCAGATGATAGACTAGCTAGAAGATTGTCAAAAGGGTATGAATTGAAGGAAGGAGTGTTATATTTCAATAACATAAATAAAGAAAAATTATTAGCAATACTACATAGTTTAATGGAAAAGATAGTGTGGTATTTTCATTTGGAATTAGGACACTTTGGAGTGTATAAAGTATTAGCTGCATTAAGGAAAAGAGTATACTGGCCTAGAATGAGAAAACAAATTACAAGAATAATAAGGACTTGTGAAGACTGTCAATTGTCTAAACAAAATAATAAACCGGAAGTAGGAGGATGTCATCCCGGTTACACTAATGAAGTAGGAGATGTCATCATGGCAGATTTTTATGGACCATTACCCATGGGAAGAGGAGGGGTTAATTATATTCTTGTCATACAAGATACCTTCAGTAAATGGATTAAATTATATTCTATGAAGAAGGCAACTGGTTTTAATGCAGTTAGAAGAGTATTGGAATATGCAACAGTCATCAAACCGAAAGTAATAGTAACAGATAGAGGATCACAATTTGTATCAAAAATATGGGAAAGTAAATTAGAAGAAGAGGGTATAGAATTTAAACACACCTCAATCAGAAACCCAAGAGCAAATATTACCGAACGAGTTAATAAAGAATTGGGAAGGATCTTCCGAACATATTGTAATACAGGACATAGAAAATGGCCAAATTTATTAAACGATATTGAAAATTGTTATAACAATAGTACACATACTAGTACAGGATATACACCAAATGAAATAGTATTTGGTCGATCACCTAAACATAGTTTAGATAATCATTTGAGAATAAAGGAGAGCAATCCGTTGACGATAGAGGAGATTCGTAATCAAGTCCGGAAGAATTTAAAATTACATAACGAACAAAGAAGGTTAAGTTTTAATAAGACGCATAAGTTAAGAAATTACCAAATAGGAGAGTTGGTGAAATTGAGAACATTACCGAAATCAAATAAAGAAAAGGGAGAAATAAGTAAGTTTGCTAGGTTATTTGAAGGTCCGTATGTAGTAGCTGCAGTGCCATATGTGAATACGTATTGTTTAGTTCATCCGGAAAGTGGTAAGGTACGAGGGAATTTTAATGCTATCCATTTGGCAAAATATTATAAATAATAATTATAGTATAGTATAGAAAGAAGTGAAATTATATAATAATTCAATACTTAGAGTTAGTTACATTTTAAAATATAAAATGATAGGAAACGTAATTATTAAGATTTGAGGGAGATAGTAGGATTTAAAAAAAAAAAAATAATACGTTTAGTTGATTGAGTGAGAAGAGTAGGGGGGAGGACAGATTTAGGGGGGGTGACATAAGGAATTTAGAGGGGTAACATAAGAGATAGGGGGGGTGAAGGGAGCAAACTAGAAGAAACTAAGTGTCAAAAGAATTATATACGTGTATTTGATTAAGTGAAATATTTAAGTAGATTTAAGTAGATTTAAGTGTAAATTTTAAGTAGATTTAAGTGAAATATTTAAGTAAATTAAGAGTAGTTTAAAATAGAGATAAGTCAAATTATTAAATAGATAATATAAAATAATTAAGGTAATTAAGTTGAAATTTTTAAGTTGAAGTATCTTAGCTTAGCTTTGCACAACACCATTGATTAAGGATAGAGGAAATCGACAGTAGATTTGGTTTGGTCGATACTAATATGGACGTGAGAAGGGGTTCATATTACTTATTAGTTAAGTTAGTTTTAAACTACAAGGAACAAGAAAGGTTTTACGACCATCGGGCAGCTAAAGCTGTGAAGAAAACCATAGATTACCTAATGGAAATCTCCGTTTTTCATCAGGGGGCATGTGATGGTCTCAATCCTACCCTAATAAGAATATATAGGAAGATAATATAAGAATAGATAAGCTTAAAATAATGTAATACAGAAGCTGTTACATTAAGGAAATCGATTTGACTACTTTAATAACATAATATTGTATAAATAGATAAATACAATACGAAAATTCGGAAGCTACGATTTCTTTGGAAATTTGGAAACGATATCACAAAGAGGTCAGATGAAGACCTACATTAAAGAAAAATTATAAAAAGTTAAATGGAAAAAATATGTAAAATAATTATATTATTACAGAAATTCTATCGACACCAATTAAAACGAAATTAACGGGAATGGATAGCTGAAGTAGCTGGATGGAAGCTTTAGTTGAAATTAAGACGAAAATGTCATAGTTGATTAAACTAAAAGCAAAATACCGTTCTTTTTACTCTAAAACTGTGTTTTTTTTATAGAAGGAGTTTAGATACGACTGTTAAATCTTTACAGTAGTAAGGTGGATGGATATCATATCAGATTCTGAAGAAAAATAGTTTAGAAATTATTGAACATTTTATGGGATATTCCAGAATAATCCAAATAAAATGATTTTAAATACGAAAGATGAGCGACAAACCAACTGTTGAGCACAGCTGAACGAGAGTAATTAGGCTTAATGATTTTATAAACAGAGGCGTATGGATGAGCGGTTGTTGGCGTCCCTGCAGTAATGGGTTACATTCAAATACCACGAGTAAACCGAAGGGAACCGACGCAACGTAACCGAAGAGAACGGATACGTTAGTCTCCATACGAATTATAACTACTGATACTTAGATAATTGATCAAAAATGTATTCGCTAGTGGAGCAGATACCGGTTATTTTCCATAGGAATCGAGCGTACACCTTTAGCTGAGTTATGGCGGTTTTAATGGTTATTTTATAGCTTTGCCGAATGATAGGGATAGCACATACAAAAATGACTGAACAGAGAGAGACAAGAAACGTAAGTCACGCCTTCAGGGAAGGGTTTTGACTCAATCATGGTGATGTAACCAATAGAGATCTGGAGCAAGGAGGCAGGACGCTGTAATGGTTTAAACGATAACTGTCAGAGAATAAAAGCGAGACGTTGGAGGTTGAATAAGGATGCAAGATGTGGGTGTCTAATAACAATGAATTTAGTGTGTAAAAAATGGTTTGCGATACCTGGTTACCATAAGCCCGCTTAATTGTATAAACAAGTGAATCTTAATTATGTCAAAACCCATAACAGATTTGATCTTTGGTCATTTAGCCCTATGAACTAACGGGTTTAAAAAACGATTAATTTTTAAGACTTCAAATTAAAATTAACGGCCTTAGCATAGTACATCCAAGTCTGCTTATACGATAAATCAGATGGTAATTGCTAATATTCTATTGGTTAGAGATGAGAAACGATTAAATGGACACGCCTAGAGTTAGTGGGAGAAACGAAATTATAAATGGAACGACAGAGGAAAAATCAGGGAGTTTTTGGTCGAATTCGCAAGTGAAAGAAGTTTTGTCCGGGACGCGTGACGTTAAAGTATTTGAAGTCTGGGAATTAAATTTTGTTAAAGTTTTTACTTTACTAATATTTTGTGTAACATTACAAGTCGAAGTCACTCGATAGACTCCTTGTAAACTCGGTGTGTGTTAAATTATAGAAAATATATATATATATATTTAAATAATACTATTTAAAAAAAATATATATTTAAAACTATATATAAATAATATATAATTCATTACAATTATATTCGTATAAAGTAATTCTAAAGAACTTACGCGATACGCAATTGTATCTTATCAGACGCGATAAATAAACTCATGCACTTAGATCGTGAAGTTTTGAGTTCAAATCCGGATGTAATCAATATAAAACTATATATTTTTGAAATCAGTTTCCGAAACTGAATCCAGGAATCTTAAAAATAATTAATTTTGACATATAAAAAATTATGATATTTTAAGAAAATTGTAAATTAAAATTGATTACAAAGTTTTCCTGAAATTACAGGGTAGCGGGAACGAATACAAATTATATACCGTGAAAATAAAATCAAACATTCGATGAAAATTTTTTGCACTAGAAACGAAGGGATTCAGGTTCGATCCCGAACACAAAATTATTATAAAATATAATTTTAAAGTCAGTTTCAGATACGGAATCAGAAAGGTATATAAAAACCAGAATTGATACATAAAACTCAATTTATAAAAAAAAAAAATTTAGAAAAATAAATATACTCAAAGTAGTATATTAAAAATTAGAATGACCCAAACAGAAATATTATATAGTTATATTAAATGTGAAATTTATTGGTTTAATTAAATTAGGACCTAGGGAATAAATCCTAATTGGGACCTTAAGTAAATTGAGACGTGTTAATCGAATTGTAAATTTCAACTGCGAAAAATCGATAAAAACAGATATTTTCGTGTAATATAAAGGTTTGAAATTCACATGAACCGAGGCAAGTAACAAATCGACGTTATAAATAAATCAAATTCAATTATTGAATAAATTTCGGATAGGAAAGAATCAAATGGAATCTATGGAATGGATGTTCGTTCAAGGGTTTAGCATATAACCTCTAAATTTATAAATACTTAGAGAATTGGTTTTAGCTAAATTATAATTTTAGATAGGAATTAAAGGTAGTTATGGAAATATTTAGAAATTATTAATTATAAGTAAGTTAGTTAATATAATAGTTAGTTAAGTTAAAATATATGTATACTAAAATTTGAGTGTTGAGGAATGTAAAATCATGTGAAGTGTCTAATAGTATTAATAGTGGAAATAGTGCAAAGTGAAGTTTGTTTGAATCGAAGTTATTGGATCCTTGTAAAAACTCGGTGAGTTTGTTCCATGTTGAATTTAAATGGTTTTTTTTGGTTTTATAAAAAGTTAATTCCTCTGTTGTGAGAAGAAAGGAATTTAAAAAAATGTTACACTCTATTCGAATGTAAATATTATTCTGAGAATATTAGCATAATTTGTAACACACATAAATTGTAAAGAAACGACACCCTGTATGTTACTACGAAATGAAATTACATCAGACACTTGAAATTTGAGTTGAACTATTTGGATTTTGTGTGAACGAAGAATAAAACACAAATAAATTTGAAGTCAATTAAAATAAATGCTATACATATATATACGCATATTTATTTGTTATAATACTATATGTAAATATATGTTCCAATCTTTCATTCTGGTAACAGAATTTTGTTTTTCATACTGATCAGAGCAAGTCGCGTTAGAGATATATATATATTTAGATATGCTTATTGCATATGGTTAATCCTGAAAGGAACATTTGATTGATTTGTTGTTTAGTTTATAATTTTGAATTTGCATGAGGAGTACATATGAATTGTATTACCAAATGTGGATTATTGAATGAGATTTAATCTCAATATTTTTTACACAAATCAAATAAACTTATATTTAATTATTAATATGATTAAGGAAAGATACCTAAAACTCAATTGGATACCTAATTTTATGGTTACTAAAACCGTTGGGGATTGAGATAATATCTCAAATTAACACAAATTGTGTTTCATAGTCATCACGTACTTTGTACTTTATCAAACATTATTTTGAAATTATACGCATATAATAATATGGAGAACGTTTAAATAATGTCTATTGGTTGGAATGGCATACCTTGATATTTTTTGTTTGAAGACACAAACCAAATATCTACTATTTAAAACCAGTTGAATTGTCAATTTGAAAGGATTCAAATTGTAAACAGTTGATCATGTGCCATCGTGATTGGAACATTATGAAAATTCTTCATAAATTCCCAACTGAGGGTCAATCATAGACCATAAGTGTACATAAAATGAAAAATTTAAAGAGTCATTTTATTTCATATTAGTGGACAAATTTGATAGTTCGACATATAAATATTATATTTTATACTCAACCGTTTAAATTAATGCTCTAAGATCTTGGTTTGGTGGTCAATAAGGGAAGGCTGTGAGGGGTTGTTGGGAGGCCTTCAATTAAATTCCCCCCTAAAAATATATATAATTATATATACATACATACATACAAGCACGGATTGTTTTGCTTCATTGAGAGATAAAAAACAAATACAAGATTGGGAAACACTGATATTGAATAAGGGAGGACTTTCCTTATAAGTGTATTTCTAGGTACAGGATTTTATTGTACAAACGAAATATACAAGATGACTTGAATGTTCTAATATGATAAATTAGAAAATCCAGCCGGGTTGCAGAAGATGACGTCAAGATAAGTGTGACATGTTTTCCAATAACTATTATTCTTTTGTGTTTATTATGTGTTTAGACAATTGTTTGATATACTTTTAATTATGTCATATGTGAATTTTAAGTATTTTGTGGTTTCAGTGATTATTTATTAAGTTAGTATGTGTTAAAATTGAGTCATGTAGGTAAATTTAAGGTGTATATAGTGTGTGAAATTAGTAGGGCAATTGCGAATTTTAATAGGTCAAGGTTAAATATGGAATATAGGTCGATATGCAAATTTTTTAGCAAATAGGTAATGATAATAATACAAATTTACAAATTAGGTCAATCATAAGTAATAATTTAACATGTGTGCAAATATTATTAGGTCATACGTGTAAACATTTTAGCGAATACAAATAAGTAGGTAATATAATTTCGAACATTATTAATTATAGTAACAACGTAGAACAAGGTAAATATTGAATAAATTAAGATAAATAAAGTAATTTAATTAGATAAATAAGTTAATTTTAAGCATAAGGAGTTCCTTCCGTCTGTTGGATTACTTTTGGTAATTTAATAGATCGCTGGATCACTTCAATCTCACTTCCTCCTAATTCTATATCCTAATCTTCGGTTGAATCCCATCCCCGCTCAGGCAAAATACTAGGATTATTAAGTAGGTTTTAATATTTTAAATTTATGATATATTACTTTCGTCGTGCACGACCTCTATGGGTTATCCGGGACTAATTAAATTTATATAATATTCAGCTAGAACACAAATATATATATATATAGGGCGAATTTAGTCAGCAGTATCCTTTTAAGAGGCGATTTTGGACATGATACTGCTGGCTTTAAGTTCATCTCTATGATTGATTCAAGAAGATGACGTGAAACCGCTCGTAGGTATAATCTATAATATATAATATATAATATATAATAACCAGAGACCATCGCGTAAGCTTTCAAGCACACCAGTTTAAAAATAATGACATGGCTTCTCGTAGAACCGCATCGTCCAAGGGCGAATCGCTTCTCGCTAGAAACAAACATGTTTTTGAGCACAAACACAATGTTGTGCGCAATTCATTTGATATGCTCACTAATCTCACATAGGTGCGCAGGTTCACAACAGCGTGTTTACGCGCACGGTTGTAACCCACCACACGTGCTGCAACTGTTTTTTCGTTCACAACAACCGTTCGTCGTATCTTATAGATAGCAGAACGTACTTCTTGTTTGGACCCCCGCAACCATGTTGTTGTTGTTTTGGAGGCGTATTTACAACTTCAATATCAGTCGCATTTCTGAACCAAGACGCAGATAATAGCGAGTTGTTTTCGTTTTCATAATGGCGTCATTTCGACGATGTTAAAATGATTAAATAAAATACACTTCATAAATTTGTTGATTCAGTTACACACTTAAAATGCTTTTCATTACAATATTTAGCGTGGGCTAACAGACAAAGAAAATATTATTAAGTCTAATATAAAACGAATGAGTACTTAACAGATAAGGGATTTTTAAATATTTCAGTGATTTTTTTTTTGTTTGCTCAACTTTTTTCTTTAATATCAATACAAAGCTCGTGACAGATTAATTGCTTAAATTTACGTTTTTTTTTACTTATACAGAAATTTTCATGTAATGTTATATAAATTAAAAAATATATTAATATTGTTAATTAATTAATTAATTGTTTAATTAACATTGTAAACCAAAATTAGTGAAGTTTATAGCAAATTTCATGGAGATTAACGATGATAGTAAAACTCTTCCTACAGGATTCAAAACACCTTCGAAAGGAATTTTCTAATGTAACGGTAAGTTTTTTGTAAATATTATCTGATCTTTGTCACGTCGAAAATGCCACACTTGATAGGTTAATACATAGTTAAATCGAAACGTGTTTTGTAATAGCATACTTCGTGCTATCTATAAAATTACAGTGATGGGGAAAGTATGCTATCTTCCGATCGATATTCCCCTTAGATGTCTCAAACGTATATTTTAACCTAACCACGAAGGTTGTTTCTGTTTTTCTAACCTAAACATGTGTTCGTGTGTGAGAGTCATTGACAGTGTACAAAATGGATTTTTTTCGTTTAGTCTAGTGATATAAAAATTCTGGTGAATGCAGACGCGGTATAAACCTCCTGTTTAATAGCTTATACTGCAGATATAAAAACGGAAGACTTCCGAATTCGGTCACGGTATTTATTTATTATTATCCTCAAAATATACCTGATTTCTAAAAGCAAATCGTCTTTAATAAAAAATACATTGCAATAACATTGTTACTTATGCATATGTAGTACTCGTGAATAGATTAAAATACATGTCAAAATGAAATATATATTTTTTGCCGGTCCCTGCAAGCCCTCTGCGCCGGCCGCCATATTTGTTTAAGGTTAGTTGCGCAGCGTACCGTTAGCGAAAAGGCCGACAGGATTGCCAACCGAGCCGCACGCTTCGGAATGGCTCTGATGATCCATCGGCCAGCGGCCAGCGGCCCGCGGGCTCACTGACCCTAATTCGAAGCGTTTTGTAGTCCCGATGGATGAACATGCTGCATAAACCCAACCTGGACGTTCGGAATGGAGGCAGGAGAGATTTTACCGTAAGCGTTACTAACGCGTTCAGAGTAAAAGGAAAACGTAAAATTGTAGGTGGTTTAAAAGCCACAAATTTTATACGCCGGTTTCATATACTGCAAGTATAGATATTATATTAATAAACAAACATCAAATTGTAAAGTCATACCACTCTCGCTGTAAGCAAAGCAGCTAATTAATTAAGAGACAAGATGCCGGCCGGCGAACGCGGTGCCAACAAAAACGCCGATGCAAATAACGCGCGCGCTGAGCAGGCGTTTCGCAGGCATCGAACCGTTAGCAGTTAGCTAGTTCGAACGCGTCGCGCGCTCGGCGCTCGGAGCAACGACGCTCGTTGCGGGACGCCATCTTGAACATTCCTAACCTCAAATCTTCCATCGCATATTTATTTCACTCATCGTACAAAAATATAAAATTAAATTTAAAAACTATATCTAGATAATTTTAATAAATTATCGATCGGAGCTCGTCTGTATTCGCACGAACGCATTAAAATCGTATTTATCGCGTGATATGTTCAATTAAAGAAACATATTCGTACGATTAATCAAAAGAAAAAGAAAATGACAATATAGATAGGTGCCATTCACATTACACGTACGTTTTGACGGATCTGGTGAGATCGGGAGGGTAAAGGAAAGTGAGGGGGATATTTACGTTTATAAGCTAACCTACCACGCCGGTTTTAATTGGACTTAATTACTTGTGAAAAGTTTTGTTAGGAATATCTTTTGTTCATTTTGGACATCTGTTATTTAAAATGGGAATTTTATATTTTCATGTTTACGTCTTATTTAAATACCCGTACTGCGTATATCTCTGATGGCGATATATTTTCTGATGGATTTTTCCTTTATCGTTTAAAGAAACGTAGTGATCATTAAGTGACGTCATACAATTTTCAGGAGCAAAAACTTTAAAGGATCCCGAGTTCTTTAGTCACTATGAATAATTAACGTCGAGGAGATATGCATGTTTCGTTGCAGGTTCCTACCTAAGTGTTTCATCCGAAAATTAGGTACCGGCTCGAGAAGGTAAACATAAAATCGCTTTAATGAGTACGGCGAAAATAAGCTGAGGTCGTGTAGAAGGTACTCCCGAGTGGTAAAAAACAAAACCTGTTCTCGGAACGGGTTATTAACGGAAAAAGTGCGTAGCTGTTTATTTCGACGGAGATTTCTACCGCGAATGCCAAATATAATATGATAAACCTAAAGCGCGCGTAGTTAGGTGTAAGTAAATTAGGTACGGTCGGCGAAACCCGTATTTTTTATTTTATAATTTGTTAATAACTAAAAATCTATTTGCGAATATGCCCGTTAGGCAGTTTCATTATTGAATGAACATGACATGTGGTAATGGTATGGCAGTGTGCTATTATTTTTAATGGCATTACTAGTAGGTTTTATGCTTTATAATTATATTATAGTTGATAGGGTAATTTGGATCGATTTTACTACCTGCGGTACGGTACGGTACGGTTCTAGTTATTGTTTCACCCGTATTGTTTTATTATACTGTGTTTTTGTTTTTGTGTTATCTGCACTATTGTTTTTCTGCATTTTTTAAACTGCTACACCTATAGATTTGTAGATATTATGATTTTGATAATATAAATATCGGGTGCATACCTACCCACCGTACACAAACACCATACAGCGTGGGGCGGGCATCCATCTGTTCCTATCAACAGCGATGGTTTGGAAGGTTTTGGTTGGTACAGTGCAGTTCGTGCATCCAGCATTCAGTCTCCGGTTTGCCTGCCATACTTTCTTGGCCATTCGCCGGACGTGACCTGCCCATCTAAGCGGTGTAACTTCGTGGTTATAGTGTTGCCGTTAAACACGTATTTACGTGTAAAGTTATGATAAAAAGTTATTGTCTGAATACAAGAAACGAGACAATAAACCTGCAGAAGAATAGTTTATTTTATAAAGATGCAAATTCAAGTAAGTTTTTTTTCATAAATTGATTCTGTTTTTTTTAATTAACCAACAATGTTTACAGAACGGTTTAAAAGCAACCGCAAGACAGAGAAGAGCACCACCGTGAAGAGACCCTTAAATTCTACTCGTAGGTGCCTCTTCATCCCTACTTAGGGTCCATGTTTCTGAAACACATGAGAGTACCGTACCTATTGACGTTTTCTATATTAGCAGATTCGTCTTTTCTGTTATAAAGTGTAATCTCATACGTTTCTGAACGCCGCAAATATCTTTCTTTTATTTCCTTAGAAATATGATTTGTTTTTGTAAGCATGAATCCTAAATGGGTAAAGTCATCAACAGCTTCTATCGAGAACAGGCTGAAGAATGCCTTCTTGACCTGCCAATCAGAAATATTTCGGAGATGCCCGATTCTGTCATAGCATTTTTTAGCTCCTTCCTATTGATACTGTCATACCGCAAGTCCATATTGTATTTTGTAGTTTTCTCGAGGATTTGTCGTAAGCAGAAAGTTTGGTCTATTGTAGATTTATTTACCAGGGCGGAAGCCGTTCTGGTAATGTCCTAAAATCTGCTCTGTATATTTCGGCAGTCTGTGAAATAAAATATTGGACAATACTTTATATTCAGTACTCAGGAGTAATTTGAGCACTCAAGTTGGTCACCTTTTTTGTGGAGGTGGTAAATTACACCCTCCTTCCATTCATCTGGCGTAAGAGAAGGGGTTCTTCGTTGTGAGTTATCGTGTGGTTGTTGAAGGTGCTGTTGCTAGGGATTCTATTCATTCCCCTTTCAAATAATGCACCATACAATTGCAAATCGAATGCATCATGATCATGTCTCCATGACGTCCAGCTACTTATAGGCCGTATCAATATCTAACGGTGATACGAGATGGCTGCTATTATGCGTAGTATAACAATAAAATAATAGATGTCGTAATTTGCTTGCTAGTAAGTGTTATTAGCGGTTAGCTGCCCTGCGGGCTCCGCAGCCTCCAGCCTCCAGCCTCCAGCCTCCTGCCTCCTGCCTCCTGCCTCCAGCCTCCTGCCTCCGGCGGTCGGGAGGTTCCACATTAAGAGCGTCGTGCCTCGGGCATGTAAACCTTCAATAGATTACGATCAACTTTCAAATAAATGATTACATATCTATACATTTCAATACTGCAATCTGCCTCGTCATTCGTTTTAATGCATTCTTGAGAAATTTTGTTACATTTTTAGTCCGTACAATTAAATCATTATTATTATTTATTTTTACCGGCAGCTCTGAAAGTATATGTAATGTCCTGCTTCGAAAAATGTTGTCTGGAAAAGCACCAGCGTCTTCCGGAGTAAAACCTTCGGGTTAATTCTTCAGGGTACCGAGGTAGGTTACCACCATTATTGGCCGGGTCAGTTAGTTAGTTCTAAAAAAGCAAACCATCCACTTTGTTTTTTTTTTAGATTTAAGAAAATGAAATTAGATTGTTCAATATTTTAAAAATGTAATACTTTACTCCTTTTACTTAGCTACTCGTGTGTTTCACTGTCTGAACAACTTCATCCGTAGTAAGTTAAAATCCGCGGAAGAGTTTCCGTTCGTCTATATAAAGATGTTTTTTTTAGAGGCGTGGTTTTCAATCTGGCACTACTTTTTTCCTAGTTGGTGTTTTTGACAGCTGTCACTTGATTTATGCTCAGTTTGGTTTGCCATTTCATAATGAATAGACTTACTCCTGAACAACGTTTGCAAATAGTGCAAATTTAGAAAAAATCACTCTAATTTTTTTTATATCACTCTAAAATAAAGTAAAAATCGCGTCGTGGGCCTGTGGCCTGTGACGTGGCCTCCAAGATCGTGCGATTTAACACCGCTGGACTATTTTTTGTGGGGTTATGTGAAGTCGCTTGTCTACGCAGATAAGCCGGACACGATTAACGCCTTGGAAGAGAATATTCGGCGCGTTATTGCTGACATACGGCCCAACTTGCTGCAAAAAGTGGTTGAAAATTGGGCCTCTCGGCTGGAATTTGTTCGAGTCAGCCGCGGCGGCCACTTACCCGAAATCATTTTTAAAACATAATGGCAAACCCTTATCTTTATAATAAAACTAAATTCTTAGCCATAACATCAAATTATATGCGTTTTATCTCTTCTTGAAAACCACGCCTCTAAAATCATCACCCTATACATAATTATTCAGTTATTGTTTTCTCATTCTGTACTCGTTGAAGTATGTTTCTGTATAGGCGAGGTGAAAATATTTATATCCGATCAGATTGTTAGTAGTGAGAGAGGTGTGTTTTTATTTTGAAATTTCAATAATGTTAAGATACAAACGTTGTAATGCTGCTAGTTTTATCTCCTGACTACCGAAGCTTGTATCCGAAAAGCCTGCATGTTTCCATACGTTTTATCAGAACTCTAAACGTATGCAAATGGCTGAATACAAGAATCGGTAATTACATAAGATGCAAGATTTCGTTTTTTGACGAACCAATTACGGCAAAGAGTCCGGTCGATCTGATTGATACGTCGACATATTTCCTGGTTTAGCGCAGTGGTGTAGGTACGGCGCTCTCGGCGCGGGGTGCTTTCGTGTTTGACCGTTTTTTTTTTAAAGATCATCGTCTGAAGAACGTATTCTCATAGATCACCTCGCGCATTTGCAAGGGCCATCCAAAAGTCCGACGAAACTATATTAAAGATTAGAATAAAATGATTACTTTGTAAAGTTTTTCGAGTCTAATCGGTGTTCGGCTCAATCAAAAAAATAAAAAAAAAAAAACGTGGTCAAACGTGGAGATATTTTTTATCGTTTTTCGACACAATTTACTCGGGTAAAACTGAGAGGTTACACACTTTTCCGCGAATGTGAAAGAATGATAAGAGATGACTCTCAGCCGGTTATGCGAGTGACAAAGCGCACAAAGTTATATACTGAGCGAGAATTAGCACGCAATACAAGAAGGTACCTGTGCACGCAACATTGACCTGAATACCACGGCGCGTGACACACATTTTCCACACACACATACTCACACTCTCACAAAGACTCAGAACCAATATTTAGTTAAGTATTTAGCAAATCTTGACGTTTTGAAAGTTGGCAATCATTTTAATTATTTAATAAATACAGCGGTGCCTATATTTTATTATATAAGTACTAAAAACACATCCCAAATAGTATCTACCTACTCACTAAGTACTTAATAAACCGAAAAGAAAATTTATGATAAATGTTTATTACCTACCCGACTATTAAATATATGATTTATTATAAAATACACTGTAATATTAATATAAGTAATGTCATATAATTTAATCGGCCTATCCGCTCAATTTAGTTTCATTTTAATTTCTAATATTTATTATTGGTTTTGTTTTAAATGAGGCAATTAGATCGTTACATAAGTTTATATAAAATGTTGATCCGTTTTAGCAATATATTGCTAATAAACGTATTATTTTTGCTTTATGTTTGACTGCAGTGAAAACATTATGGGTATGTTAGGCAAAACCAAAGTTAGGTTATGTGTTTGTTTGTTAAAAAAAATGGTTATTTTTAAAAATAATTAAAAGTTTCAATTGTTTATAAGTCGGTAATTAAACGAAAAGTAATAAAAGGTGTTAATAGATCGCCTAAATAAAATTTAAAGATAAATGGCGATATAATAGCGGTAAGTGTATTTTAATTTGACATACTTATCATCATGCAAATCCCATCGTAAACGAGTGTGATTTAAATTATTATAGATTTTAAAAGAAATAACAGAGGTTATCTGGAAATATTTTCATAAATTCTTCGCCTTTGTTTTCTTTGATATCCGTCACATTAAGAGCCATAACGCACTCGAATTGCATTTTATGAATGTTTTTGAGGTCTACTGCCAAAATAGCTTTTCATACCAGGCATATATAAAAAATATAATTAGATTAACTGAACATTTTTCTAGAAAGCCTTTAAGCTGGTTTTTAAATAAATTATCTTATGTTTACATAAAAAAATATTGAAATTGGTAAGCTTTATTTTTTAAAATTCTCATAAACCAAAGTACATATGTGACGTAAGCCTAATTTATACATAGAAATGACCGCAATAAAATTCTACAGAAAACCTAAAACTTAGTTTTTTTTTTAAATTGCCTCATATTTTAAATATAAATAAAAAACTGCCAAATGTTTATTCGTTGATGTTGTCGACGGACGCTCGAAGTGCACGTGGCCGACACCATTTGCAAAGGCTGATCTTCAAGGTCACCTCACGATATACTGGCTCTTAATATTCAATTGCATCTATATTTTTATGGTTAGATTAGGTTAATTGAATATTGTAAAGTGTAAAGGTAATACGAACGCGATTAGACCCACAAGAGGTTGTCGATTTCACATGTCTAATATGATTTCAAGATGGCGGCGCTCGATCGATCGATCGATCGATCGCCTCGTGCCGTAGAAAATGGCGGCCGCTTCCCGCGAGATTATCGCTACTTCCAACTACTTCCACTGCGCGTGCGCAGGCCGACTAATGCACTTTTAACTGCGACGCGGGGCGTCTGGTCTGACCTCTCGCGCGGTTCAATAATATCGATTACAATAATCATAGCAACGTTACTTCTTCCTAACCAAATCGGTAGATAAGAGATCAGATTTTTCTTTCGGGCAAACCTATATACTTAAACCGTCGATCTTTTAAAGCATATAGATACGACATGTCATATAAGTCGTCCTTGGAAACACCCGACACCGGTAGATTCCTCCCGTCCTTCCACGGGCTGCATCACTCCACCATGGAGACTTATCGCCATGATATACGCGAGCAAGCGAGGAGTGTACTTGACGCAAAGTGGCGTACTTGACCGTGGTGCATTTTAGCTACACCATTTATAACTCGAGAACGGTTGGGCCGATTTTTATGATCTTTGATTTGTTGGATTTGTCTCCGGCCAGAATAGCAGAATATCGGAAAAAATCACGAAATAAAATTCGTTTTCTCATACATTTTGTATGGAACGGCTATGGAATTTTATTTTCAAACGTTAAGTTGCCTTCGAAGATGTTCACTTCGTCATTGTACGCGCATCGATAATTGCTTCATTATGAAATTTGTTTTGATTTTTCTAAGTTTATTGAGTATTATTAATAAAAAAACTAAATTTAATCCAGCGAATAAGTTAACACAACGTTTATTGTTCTGAGGCGGTACGAAATTCGTCGGGTCAGCTTGTATAGTATATATTAAAATTTTCTTGTATTCAAACAATAACATATTTACTTAAGTCTAAATTTTTTTTAAATGTATACAGAAATACAGACTTTTTGAGACTCTTGACCTTAAAGCAAAATAAAATTTTAACCTATTAATTCCAAAAAAGCCTAGATATTTAGGAGATAAAACGATACCAATTATTATTTTTGTTCTACAGCTACAAATAATAGAGTCACAACACTACAGCTTTTGTATGGAGAAATACCCTAACAGGCAATAGGGGAAACTCATTGTTTTCCCCAAATTTTACTACCATTTAAATCTGTAGTTGACGCGGCGCCCGACCAGTCGCGGTTCGATAACTCCGGCGGATCAGCTGGCCAAGGAGAGGCGGCGAGTAAACGTTACAATATTGAACACAAAAAAGCGACTCTTAGGTACTCAATAAAATCCAAAATCCGGAATTAAATTATGCACTCAAACGAAGATTGCAGGTGTAATGTGTTCCGAATGATCTTAGATCGATCGAGCCGAGATGCGCGCAGGCGAGTCACGCGCGAGAGTAAAAGTGCGAATGAGTGAAAAGCGATCGGGTAAAAATACCAAATATAGCAAAATAGCACACAATTGGCAGCTGGAAACGAATATTTTCACTGGAAAATCAGACATCAGTCGTCGGAAAGCGCTTGAAACATAAAAAAAACTTGTCTTTGAAGTATCTTGGCGTTCAAGCTGATCAATATCTTCGATGGAGTGATCACGTTGACCCATTGGATAAACGACTGCGCTCAGAAATGTCTGTTTATGAAGATATAAGGAACTACCTAGATAAAGTAACACTTGAAATGGTTTATAACGCTCTTAAAAAAGCAATTTTATCATACTCCGTTGCGGTTTACAGTACAGTACTAAACTCCCTAATAAAGTGCCAAAAGGCAGTTCTCCGAGTTACAAATAGGAAACTTTTTCTTTATATTAAAATATTTATTTCACAATCCACGAATATTTTGGATGGGAATCATTAAACATCGCTTGCGTGGTTACCAATCTCTGCATGTGTACCAACCTGGTATGACCTCACCAAACGCACGGACACATGACCCTTACCGAAAGTTTACCTCAGGACAAACAGTCCTTCATGCCTAATACTTGCGTTCACAATACTTTCCAGTTTTCCTCGACTAAACACAATATTTAATCATTTTTTTTGTTCGACTTTGTACAGAGATACCGCAATAATTGAAACTGTGACGTTATAATGATAACAAAAAAAATAGGCAGACAATTAGAAATGCTGAATATTTTTTTATGCGCTTTTAGGACAAATCTTGAAAGCTGAATTAGAACTACTTCCTCTTATCCTACGGACTTGAAAATTGACATGATGGTTGAGTTCCGATGACAATGCAATTTTATGGTGAGCATGACCTGATTCTACACTCAGGAATGGCTCCAGACGAAAGAACTCCTCAACGGTCTACAGCAGAGACACGAAATTTTGTGTACACATTTAAAAGCACGTTTTAAGATATTTTTTTTACTATTATTTATTGTAAATATAATATAACACTCTTAAAGTAGTACAATATAACTATGTAACATGTATTATTAAATATCTTAAAGCGACTAGCGACTGCCCCCTTATGAGGACTCAACCCGACCATTTATTTATATAAACGTTTTGACTCTTATTTGAAGATGATTTGAAGAAGAAATATATTACTAGGTATCGTTTTATCTCCTAAATATATAGGCTTCTATTGTATTATTAAGTTTATCAAAAGTTTAGACGTAAGTATCTTATTATCTTAATACAAAACATGGGAAAATAAAATAAGTAAAGATGGAAATTTAACTATATTTTTAGATATACACTGATTCTGTTTAAATATACAGATTGTTTATGCGTTAGATGAGATAGAAAGATTTAAAATCAAGCGGAAGACAGAGAGACCCCTTAACTAGGCGAATCTGTACTAAAGGAAGAACTGTTTTTTTTTCTTAATGTGCCCTTCAGTCGATGCTATAATAATATTTAAAAATTATATAAATAAACATAATATAAATTAATTCTATGTTAATTGTAAAAGTTCTAAAAAAAGGGATGATTAAATTTTGAAGGGAAGAATATGGTGATTTTCTGTTTCTATAGAGACACCAATCATTCAAATAAAACCACCGTTGATTTTATTATTTTAATACATAATTTTACCGCCACTGGAAGTGCAATCTACTATTGGGCGGCGCAGCGCCATCTAGCGGTACTTAAGGATATCATTTTAAGCTAATGACTTTTGACAGTTCAAATAATATTTCATTAATTTACAATAATATGTAACGAGCTAAACGTTTTCAGGTACCATAACGTCGAATTATTAAATAAAGCCGCGAATGCTCGGTTCGAAGAAATCGGCGCATTTCTTCGCGAATAATTCCGTCGACGAATGGAACGACAGACGCCTCGCCTCCGACACCTCATTCGAAATTTGAATGCAGAGTTCGTTGCGCCGCGCCATGGCGGTCGGGCGGACGACATTATGCAATTAACGCGCTCATTTTAATTAGCTTTTATATCAATTAAAATTTGTGAAATAGTCGATATGGCAAAAGTGTTTATTGATTTAATTAATATTTTTTCACGCCCGGTTCGCTTTTGCCGCCGACGGAATAATCATTTTGCGCTGGTCGATAATTACAAATGGCGGATGTGTTTTATTAGTTAAGATTGGGGACGTTCAGGAGTCTCGTTTACGTTGAGTGCGCCTTCGAATGTGACATTGGGCCCGACGCCGATTGCACAAAAGCTTTTGACACAATGGTCATAAACATTTTGATCCGTTCACAAAAGAGTGTACAGGCCGACAAAGGGCTATTCTTTCATATTTATTTTGCGTTTCCTTGTCCTTGTCAGTCCTTATATGATCATCTCCGTCCGAATGCCGACTGGCTATCTGCGACGGTACAAAGCGAGCCGACGCGCTCCCGGTGCAACCCGCGGGTGAACGCTCGGGAAGACGCGCCGCTCCAAGGACGTGCAAAGCCGGGTACCTAGCCGCAAAATAAAATAATTTGCCTCCCCCCTCCCCCCCCGGTTCGTCCTTTTCGAATATCGAACGACGGCCGAATTTTCGCACGGCGACGCGCCGCCATCTTTACTCTAATTTTTTTTTTTACCTTCGTGATTTTATATCCGTCGATAATGGCGTTGCAAGGCCACTGTAAAATTATTTACTGTTCATTGTATTGAATTTAAACAATCCGACGATTTCTGCAAATCTTTAGCGATTATGACATTTTAAAAAATGCCAACGCAATAATTTTAATTCTTACAGTGACACTTCGCGCGAAAATAAAGGATAATTAGAAAAACTTCTTTGTTCTGCGACTTCTATTTATACCAAACGTAAGAAAATTGTGTTGAATCTAACTTAATTTAAACACAAACGTTATTACTCTGACTCTTGGAAAATGTACAAAAGATAGTTCTTCAGAATCCCGCGTCCAAACCCTTCAACGCGTAGTACTTATCCAATCGCGCGGCCAATTTACAAACCACGGAAGTAAAGAGCTATTTAATATTATTGCAAATTAAAAATAACTAATTGAAATTAGTCGCAATCAACAAAAAACCAACGCCGGCAATTGATTAAACTGTGGCAATTAATCGATCGATCACTTTCTACTCCGTTATATAAACATTTGCAATAAACGAACTCATTACTTTAAACATGATGAAATGTTATTGCGTGGGTCTACGAATGAATGGCGTCGCATTGCAACTTTTTTCATATTTTCTCTGGACAGAAATTAATGCATTTTTACATTATTTTGTCTGGACATTAAATATAAGCAGTTGGTGGCAACATGACAACAATAGCCATTTCTGGCTATAGGTGCCTCAAGCGATCGAAAAGCTGGCTAAATAATCAAATCAAAATAATGAGATGCAATTAGGTCGATTCAACCCCCAACTCCAGGAGTCACACAATAGAACTTCAAGCTTAATATCATGCTAAGCGACATATTTATTTATTTATTTATATATGGGGAGCGTTTCTCCTGTGGATGAGCAGTTTGATTAAGCTCGAAGCGTAGAATTTTTTATTATATTTCATAAACCAAATGTTTATTTAGTTTTTACTTATCGTATGATTTTTAATATAAGCTTGAATTAGTAAATGAATATCTGTGCTATTTTTCAAAAAATGATCTATGACAATAAACGTATTATTGAGCGATGTTTGCCCTTACCTCCATTCCTGGCGGCTGCACGACCACCGTCAGATCGTCCTCTTCGGGATTATGCTCCTCAACCTGTCCGTTGATCTCCCGGCCGTTGTACGTAAGGAAGACCTTCTGTCCCGGCAGCAGCTGCACCCCGGCGATGCTGCGGAACCCCGGCCCGATGAGGTCCGCATCCTTGAACTCGCTCGTGAGCTTCTTGCCCACGGCGTCCTTCGACTCGAACCGCACCGAGTATCTCGTGTTGGGCGTCAGGTTGATGCAGTTGTTGTTCTCCGGGAAGGTCGCCGGCGTCTTGACGGCATGGATTATGCCGGCATAGTACTTGCCGTCGTCTCCCGGGGCCACGACCCTCGTCCCTATGATAGATCGCTTCGCCAAGCGCTTGCCAGTTGACATCTTAACTAAATTCGGAACGAATAACACAGTCCAAAGTCAATTAACCTCACGATTTTCCAAAGCACTTCACAGATAGTATCGAATCTTTTAAAGTTTTTTTCACCAAAACGCGTCACCTTCGATCGAAAACAACTTTCGGAGCAACAGCTTCTGCAGCGAAACTTGCCTGTAGCTGAAGCCGGAAAAGCACTTTTGTCCTACACGATCGAACTCTGAGATTCCATCATTCTTGTGCGCGCGACGAACGCCGGTCGAGATACGCATATCTCTAAACATAATAATGGACGAACAAAGACTCGCAACGTAACGCAGAAGTTAGATCCGTGAGCGAATTGCCGCGACGAGCGACACAACCGAACCTCTTCGCGGCCAAACGAAGACTGGCTCTCGTTCGCCGCGCCGCCCGCGTTGCAACCGGCCGGCGCGGCACGGGTGCGAGGGCGACGGCGGTATGCGTCCGTCCCGCTCGTTTGTTTTCGTGCCGTCTCCTTCTGGCTCGCTGAGCGTAGCGCGGTCGGAGGGAGCGCGCAGCCGAGTGAGCGGGCGGTGCGGCGAAGGCTCGCCGGGCAGAGCTTTTGAATTTCGAACTATGTTAGGCCGGCCGGCGACTAACGGCTCCATCTACTGTTACCGCTTCCCAGGCGTAGCCCTTTTGCGTTACTCGCCTGATCATGCTACTATTAATATTTATTTATTTATTAAAATTTTAATTAACCAGTTAATTCAGATTAATAATTTTATAACAAAAAAGGAACAAGGTGTCGACAATATATTTGAATATATTTTAGAATATTCTGTTAAATGGCAGGTGCTAAAATGTTACTTACATATGAAAATTAAAATGGGCATCGCGAGATTTAGCAAACTTAATAGGTATTATTTTGTAATTTCTGACAAATTTCCATGAACCCGATACGATACGAGTAGTTCCACGAGTACGAGTGATTTCTATACGAGTAGTTGATGAACAAGCCAAATAAACTTGCAGCCAATACTAAATTTAATGGGAGGACTCACATAGGCATAATTTGCGATAATTTAATATCGCAATACTTTTACCACTTAAAAAACATTTCAAATTTGACACCTTCATCGCTATCTGCAAATCTTTAGTTGACTCAATAGTCCGATATGGCCTACTTGCATATGGGCGGTCATATAAAAGTTATTTAGATAAAATAAAAACTTTGCAATATAGGACCTTAAAGTTTTTGGCATCGAAACACATTAAAATTAAGTACAAAAATAATCCGTCAGGTCTCTTAATACTTTGCCGTGTGCTAAATGTTTTTCAGGTGTTCAATTAGCATTTTTTATTTTATTTACTCATAAATATAAAACGCGTCAAATTGATAAATTAACAGTTAATATTCCTTAATTTAAAAATGTTTACAGAGAACAACAAATAAATTCATTTTGTCAGGATTGATGAACTTAATGCCATCTCATTTAAAAACTATCTCCATCTCATTGCTTTGTCATTTAAATTAGGTTGTTAAATCGAAAAAAATAAAATTGTATTGTGTTTGAACTTGATTAATTAAGATTATAATTCTGAGTTTCTGGCAGCCAAAACTCTGTTTTGGCAGGACAATTATAATGTTTTTGTATTAATAAATTATTTAAAAAAAAATGTTTACGAAGCTACTATCCCCGTCCTTTGGGCGAAAGAGTTGAATTTTTGTATTTAGAACCCATAGCTGTTTAGATCATTGGAGGCTGTCCGGATACTATAGATACATAACATTAAAGTACACATTTTTTAAGTAAAAAAGATGAATTTGGGAGAAGTTAGTCAGAAGAAATAATGTCATATGATGTAAGGTACCACATGAGCGAGTCATCGGGAGGGAAGATGCCGTTATTGACGCCTGAAAGACCTAGCTGTAAGACGTAAGGTTCTGGTCAACGTATAGTTTGGGCGTTTTTAAAATATTGTTCATAATTTCACATCGTACCAACGCTTTGATAACATTAAAAAAAGAATTCAGATTAAGGTTATCAACCGATTTCGTGACAACTTCGAACTTGACGTCACGGAGGTGGGCACTTACGACCTTCTAGATGTCACTTCGCCGAACAAAGAATTGCGGTATTGATACCAATTTTACCGATGCATCACGTAGAGAGTTGTGACATCAATTGTAAATTCCATCCACATATATCGCACGCGTGGAATAGGTATCGCTCAGCGCTATCTATGAGGTTGCTTGTCCGAGGACACGTCCCAACATGCTGAAGAACTATTAATCAATAAACTAAGTATTTTAGATAAGATTTTATGTTTTTAAAGATATCGTGTGGTGCATCGTATCTCCGTACAAACTACTTATATTCTTAAAAACCACTCTAATGAGCAGAATCCAACTCACCAATTCTTCGGGTCAGTAGTCAAGCAATAATATATATCGATAGGATCTAAAATCTAGAATGCCTCCATATTAAATACATATTACGTTTATGCGTTAAAAGAGAAAAAATATATACTATTTTGAAGAATATTTGTCACTTTAGATTAACTTAAGTCGATTATGTTATAATTTATAAATATGTACCACGATAAACTTCATAGTAAAATTATTTCAGGAGGAACTCTGCTACATCGTCAGGGTTTTTTAGCATACGATCCCCGGGTTATGGGCGTTGAAGAAAGAGACACTTAACTGCCTTTAGTAAAAAAAAAAACCTGGGATGGAATCCTTGAATCCTGGCATTGCAATGGGTACCATTTCGTGACTTCCGGAAAATTTCGACGTATCCTCGCGTTTCACATCTCCTAGAAACCAAAACCATCTATATCACTTTCTTGTGCACACGATAACTGCCGTAATTTTACACCAAAAAGAGCTGTCAAAGTGACAGCTCTTTTTTTACGCGGAAAAGGGTAAACGTGTTTCAAGTACCCACCAGCTCAGTTATCGTAAGCGTGAGGAAAATTACCGAGGAATATCAAACAAGATACTGTCAAATTAAAAACGCTGAATCTAGTACTTGATAATCTATATACGGGTTAGTTAAATCATTTATAACTCAAGAACGACTTGAGCGATTTCTATGATCTTTGATTTGTTGGATTTGTCTCTGCCCCGAATAGCAGAATAACTATTGAAACTGGAAAAAATGATGAACTAGTAACGAAATTAAAAAATAGATTATGATCTAAATACCAAGCATTAATGATTTATTAGAACAAAGTCCCCGGGGTCAGAACGGCGGTATTCCGATAAATAGCTGCTTACTATTTATTAATTTGTAGATAATTAATTATCTTCAGCTTAACCTACGGGCCATTTATCGCGGGCGAAATGCACTCTTATCAGATTAGGTATGCCGTTTAAATTATATATATTCTACACGAATATATTCTCGAAACAATAAAATGTCGATGGCGATAGTGCTATGCCTTGTGCCATCTTGTTGGCTACCGTTGCAGGTTGCAACACGATCGGGCGGGTTGTTAACCCGACTGACTCACGGACCCGTGAGTCGGATCAAACAACCTTAGGCAAAAAAAAAATCAAGGAGACAAAGGATCACAGCTAAATCTAAACAAATGTCAGTCGCAAATCGCAACTGGGATTGATTAGGGGAGAAGTGGACATTGCGGTATTAGTAATCCTGCCGCATTTTCATCACAGTACGTCACACTACCGCCCTTCGCATGACGATTGAGGGCGTATCTAGAAATCTTTCTCGGGGAGGGCACACGGGAGGAAAAGGGTTATGAAATTATGAAGTTTCCCCTCCCATCTTAAGCGGGGGAATCTTCTCCCGAAATTTTTTAAAAAGGAATGAGGCTTAAAACATAGTTTTAGGCTCCCTAATGAAATTAGTTTGAAATTGTGTTTTGTAACAGTATTTTCATTTCCCAACTCGGTGAAAAAATCCCTAATTCTCTATATTGGTGATAGTTTCTTCCCAATCAGAATTTAATTAGCTGCTAATACTTTTATTCATTACGTTTCTTATTTTTTTACTTCCCTCCGGGGGGGTAATTACCCCCAATGCTTATGTGGGTGGCTTTAGCGTCATTTATCAGCTGCCGAATGGTGAATATAGTTTTTAAAAATGCGTACAGCAGTTAGCAGTTTTTTTAAATATTTAAAAAAAACAGGCATTTTCCACTCGTCGATCCTTCAAAGCGGACGCGACCTTTTCGAAGGTGGGTTAAGTTAGGTCCAGATCATTAGAACAGTGATTTTCAAGAGGTATATAAAATGTATTAACTTGAAAACAGTAATTATAAATAATTGACTTTACTGAAAATGTCTGGCAAGTCTAAATGTTTACTACAACAGCATAATGCCGAAAATAGATAGAAGATCTAAGAGTAAGACCAAAGAAGCTGTGGAAGTGATCAGCAATCTAATGAGTATTCATCGAGCCGCTGAAGGGAGTGAAAAACGAACAGGAAACAGTTTCTAATCAAATCTTTTGTAATACATGTATTTAATCATGTTTCCGCAATATTATATTCTTTAGATGGTTTTATGGGCAATGACAATTTGTCACACATTAAATAACTAATAGCCATTTATAAAATGCCACTTGATATGAATGTCCTGTTCGTGGGGAAAGGTGTCCAGTTCATACTCAATGCTTTTGAATTGGCGATTTTCCTCCGACTCACAATCACTAGATAAAAACTAAAATCCTTTTTGGTGCAAGGATATAGCAAGCCAATAAAACACTATACAAGATGTCATATTAACTATAACTCTGACGGCAGTAATTCGTGATTTATAGTGATAATATGTGAAACGTATAGTTCATGGTGGTTCTCCCCTCCCTATTATTACAATTATTATTAACTAATTATAATATTTAGGAGTTAGCTTCGGCGATACTGTTAAGTTTAGTAAGTGACGAAAAAAAATACTTAACAACTCGCAGCCTACGCTTAAAAACAGCCTTGGAACAAGGAAAACGGGTCAAATACTGACCTATAATGACCTATTTGATAAAATAACAAACCATATTGAGTCGTGGGGGTTGTTTCAATGCAGAAAATGGTTTCTAAAAGTAAAGCCAAATTCGCCTAAAGATTTCTTTTCTTGCAGCTAAGTAATAAAAGCTCACTCAGCAACTACTAAATTGACCTTCGTAGAAAAGACCCTCGAATAATTTAATTTATTTTATTTTATATATTATGTATGAACATTTTTAGTTTGGATAGTTTATTATTTTATTTATAAAAATTACAAACATCGTTACAATATATGTTGCAAACACAAAATAAATACCTTTGATAAGGCCGAAGGAATTGTAAGGGAAATAACGGAAAGGAAAATCAACAAATAGAAAAACGAATTTGCAAGAAAGTACATGATGGGTGTGTAATAAAGTGTGCATGAGTGTGCTATGAGGTAGGGTGTGTGCGTGTGTAACACTCTCATTAACAGAATTCACAAAACTATCACGACTTAGGTGAACAATGTCAATCTCACCAAAATGTATAAACAATTCTATAAAGCAGAGAATTTTGAGCATAGCTTGAGTTACGCACGGAAGGAAATTTTAGATGAAATATTCGATGCGTCCAGACGATTGTGTAAGATGTCATATAAAAATCATATCAGAAATAATTCGCCTGTTAGTGAGAGATCTTAAATAATCTATGGTGCTCACTTTAAACTGTCTTCATAATTATCAAAATGCACATGACCCCTGAAATTAAGATGCTTCGTAAAAAGATATTGAATTCTCTCAATACGATTGGAACAAGAAGCATATTTAGGGGACCATTCTAGCCCGATATGATCGCAATACATTAGTAATAAAAGGACCAAAAATTAAAGAAAATACATATTCTTTCAGACTTTTAGAGCACGCTGAAAGAAATTTACGGTATCAGCCAGAATCTGGCAGAGACCTTACACAATTAAATATATAGGTATGTTGTATCGTAGGTACATATTACCCGGAACTCAAGTTTCTGGTGCCTCATAATTGAGACAGAACTGATGCAGTGATGTGAGTGCGAGTGAGAGACGAGACGAGGAAGAATTTAAGAGGACTCAACCCCGTCGTATCGCCATACAAACGCCGCAGTTATTTATTCTTTATTAAGAGAAATCAACATTCTTACGAACAATTGGTAAAAATGATAAGTTTACATTCTTAAAAAGTATTTGTAACACTAATCAAAGATTTCTACTGTTAATATAAACACTAAAAACTAAGTTAGAAACTAAACATGTATAGTTAAATTATGCTTTTAACTCTTAATCATATCAAAATGCTGACATGGCTTGAATTCACATGCTATATGACATAATAAATCAGTTTAATTATATATATTAATTATTCACATAATTGACTGGTCATAGCTTAATGGCGCTGACTGAAAGGATTGCTTCCTAGCGAACAGTGTCAAAACCAATTATGACCAATCCAATTAATAATTAATCAGTAATTATTTGTAGATATAGGAAGAAAAATAATACTCAATATCTTTTTATCTCATAATTATGTAGGCTTATATAAAATTAAAAAGTCTCTTATTATCTTATGTATTTATGTATTTCTATTGGATTCTGTTTTTCATGATTAGATGAGACGGAATGATTTAAGAGCGGGCAGACGGTGGTACGCTCCCGGCGCTCGGCGTGCTTATTGCGCAAGGCGCTCTCGCTGATACAGCTGTCCTCAATAGCGGCGTGACGAATTGAGCCCGCTCTGCATCCACAATTTCCCTCCCGTTGAGGAAGTATATATTTAAGTAGGTTAAACTTTTCACAGCGTTGTCACGTGCGGCCGAGACCTTTTTGTTGGAGTGCCCATCAGCACATCGGCTGCATCGATGTCACCCAAGATCGCTGAATCACTCGAGGCGAGAATAGCCCGCGAGCCAGCGCTGTAACCATATTTAAAAAAAAAAAAAAGATTTTTGTTACTAACTACGACCTTAATAAAACGCACGAATGCAATGAAATATTTAGGCGTACCTATAATATAGGCCAAAATTTGAACTGGTAACACATAAATAAACATTAAATGGTTAGGTAGGTAAACTGATTTATGAAGATTCGTAATATTCTTGAATAACTTACAGCTTAATAAGTCGCGGAAGTGGTACAAAAACATCCCTCTACTAACTTGAGGTTGCCCAGAAAGCATGTAATAAAAGTTACCTTTAAAAAATCATACATAAAATTATTGGACACAAGGCAGTTATACACTCAACGAACATTATTTTTAAGCATTTCCAAACACTTATTCATTTTTAAGACGCATGAAATACAATATAAACATCATTAAAACTGATTTGGGCAAAAAAAATATTTTAATTACAGGATCAAAACTATTTTACTTATTAGATATATACTCAGTTATAAAGTCAAATAAATCTAATAATTTTTCTCAACGTCACGAAATGCCACCCATATCTGGGAAATGGAGCGAGTCACAAATTATTTCATATAATTGCATAAAATATTTGTAGTATATTGTTTATTTCCTGTTATTTTTCATCTTATTTGTTTTATATTACATTTGATAAAAAAAAATATATCAAATAATATTTATTAAATGTTGACACCGTCGGGGTCACCAAATGACATTCTTAATTCAGATTTTGCTGTAACACACCGTTAACATACAATTTAATTAATTCAGTTATTGAGTAATTCAACCTAAGTTGCTTTATGTAACTACATATGTGGCGGTGGCGAATTGAATCGGTGTTTCCATCAACTTCTGCAACCCTATCTTCATTGCTTGGACCTCCCCTCTGGACATCATTAAACAGAACCCCACATTGGTGCGGGGCGAAGCGTAGCTCCCATGGATCGACTCCAATAGCGAAATGTTTGTGGTGTCAGATCCCAATGATTTCACCACCGAATTTTAATTCATAGTTTAATCGAATCCACACGAAAAATACGAGGTCGTGAGGAAGTCGGAATTTTAAAATTTGAAATAATAAAAAAGTTACGTTTAAAAATATTTTCCCTATGGAAAATCTTAAGTTAATTTTTTATTTAAGAATAATTATTTATTTGAAATTTGCATTTCTCCACTCCAATATGCTGCTAGCATAGGTTAACTACCAAGTTATTTATTTTTCTCTAAATTAGTGCGGCTCTCAGCCAGTTATAATATAATAACAAATGGACATGATTTATTTTGACCTCATATCAAAATTAATCATGGTTTTCGAGTAAAAAAATCTAAACATTAACGTGATAATATGAAATCGCTCTTGTCACAAGTTTGGTCACTAACGAGGCCGCGCCGCGACGGGTCATTGTCGGCCTTAGCCGAGCGCCTGCGAGCAAAAAGGGATAACACTCGAGATAATTTAAATCGCTTTAAAATTATTTAAAAGCAAAAAAAAAATGCTAAAAGATTGTTTTTTAAAACGAACATTATACAAATTAGCTTAGACATGAAAAGTGGAGTGAAGAATGATAAAGACCATTTCAGCCCATATTTGTCCATTTTCCCATATTGCACTGAATGAGAAAGGCTCTAGCAGTATGAACGTGGTGAAGGATAGTGTACTACTATTAGGTTTATTATATATTTTTGGGGTTTCTAACACTATTTGTATTGAATTTTAATAAACAAAAAGACCTTTGGGTTTAAAAACATACAAATATACGTAAAATACCGCGGACTTTCGATATTTTTTCTCGCAATAAAATCTAATAGAAGTCATTGCAAATAAAATTCAGTCTAACGACTTTAAAGATTTTGTTGGCGACCACTTCGATGACGTCATAAACCCATACGCCTTTAGGATTACAAATGCTCTCTTCGTATAAGGAAAAGGTTATTAAACAAATAAACATATACTATATTGTGCACATCGGCCTACAGAGAAAGATAACGCGTATTATCGTGAATCGAATTGTGCCCTAATTTCCTACACGATTTAATATGATTGTTGTCATAAGTCGACCTCAACAAATATCCCGACCGAAAATTACTCATTAAAAATTGAACTATGAACGAAACGTCAAAGCGAAAGCTTTTAGAACACAGGGCTCGCTTTTCTAAGCCAGCATTATTAATTATATGTGTATTTTTACCATCATCATTATCATATATATAAAAAATAATGTTTGTTCGTGTTTTATGCGTTCCTAAACCATTCATCCGATTACAAATGAACTTTTATTTATTTATAGTTCCATTATCTGGAGTCCCCATGAAATTACTCAGAAGAGGTTCCTAAGATACCTTCATCTGCGTATAGATCATTCCCCTAAAAAGAAATCAGCTAAGATAAATACAGCTTGTATATGGATATAATCATGATTTTTTTTTCTTAATACGTGTCGATCAACATTTGTATTATAAAGGTGATGATTTTAGAGGCGTGGTTTTCAAGAAGAGATAAAACGCATATAATTTGATGTTATGGCTAAGAATTTAGTTTTATTATAAAGATAAGGGTTTGCCATTATGTTTTAAAAATGATTTCGGGTAAGTGGCCGCCGCGGCTGACTCGAACAAATTCCAGCCGAGAGGCCCAATTTTCAACCACTTTTTGCAGCAAGTTGCAGTTGCAGTATGTCAGCAATAACGCGCCGAATATTCTCTTCCAAGGCGTTAATCGTGTCCGGCTTATCTGCGTAGACAAGCGACTTCACATAACCCCACAAAAAATAGTCCAGCGGTGTTAAATCGCACGATCTTGGAGGCCACGCCACAGGCCCACGACGCGATTTTTACTTTATTTTAGAGTGATTTTTTCTAAATTTGCACTATTTGCAAACGTTGTTCAGGAGTAAGTCTATTCATTATGAAATGGCAAACCAAACTGAGCATAAATCAAGTCAAATTTAAAAAAAACAGGATCAAATTAGTTCAAAATGCTAATTGTAGTTCTATAATTACCATACTATTTCTTACGGCGAGAGAGATTCACTCGCTGCGGGTTGAGATGCGCGAAGGCATTTTTTTTTTACTTGTACAGTATTCAAGGGCATTGGAATATCTTTATCTGCACAAAAAGAATATATGAAATAAAGAGAAATTCCCGTTTTAAGCGCTTGCTTGTTTTGGCTAAGCTGCTACGTTTACAATAATATCACATTTAAATAAATTGAGTAGGTAAGCTGATGTGCAAAGTGACTATCGATGCCAGCTCTCGTGCTGCGACCCATTTCCTGCGAGTGTTTTCATAATAAACTCCGCAGCTATCATAAATTCCCTAATCAATTGAGCGAAAATTGCACTATAACACACACATTAAAATGTCATATGCACACACCGAGACAAATAACATCTCATACTGTGTGAAATTCGTATCACGTTTATAATAAACATACTAATAACAATCATTGAGATAATTTAAATAACGCTCAACCGCCTGACAAGATAACTCACATAGATTTTCACAATGTGCTGTTGACCGTTGAGGAGTTTCTTCTCCTGGAGCCATTCCTGGGTGTAGAATCTGGTCATGCTTACCGTAAAAATGCATTGTGTAACATGTCAAATCTCAACTCCGTAGGATAAGAGGAAGTGGTTAAGATTTGACCTAAAGCGACATACAAACATTGAAAGTTAAATAAACATTTGTAAAAAACAAAGCAAAACAGAAATATATTTAAAAACGTGGACTTTCAGGACCTAATCTGTCAATTTGAACTTGAAATATGCATTTTTGGTAAGAAATATTACCAAATTTCAGATAGGTATATATCTATCTACTAAGGTAAAATAAAATAAGATATAATATTAAAACAAAATATAAAGATAAAAAAAATAACCACATTTATTTGAATGTAAACAGGAGTGATATACGTACATACCAAGTCTGTCAAACTGTATAAATATAGTGATGGGCTCGTAGAGGCGTTCGTAAGGCGAAGCCAAAGGTGAATTTAATTTCGATTCATTTAGACTCTTTGTTCTATAGCTAGCATTTAGTAACCATTGGACATTTAATCATAAAAAAATATATTTAGATACCTTGATGTTATGTCTTCAACATAGTAAAGGCAGATTTTTAAAAATCAATTGTATTTCTGAGAAATTTAATAAATGAGAAACCGCTAATAGTACTTTTTTAGTTGAATTGCTCTCTTATTAAAGAAATTAGAGCCATGAGAAAAAAAGTAATTGAAAGGTAAATGAAGGGTCTAAAATGTAGAAATATTTGTTTTTTTTTTCATTTATATCTTATGAAGCTGTAATTAAATAAAAGCCAACAATTGCGCAGAGAATAAAAACTGACGCCCTATAAAAATAATGCACCGTATTTCAAGGTTGACTGTCAATATGACCCTTATATATACACCTTATATATATACACCCTTATATATACACCTTAACAATATGGTTTTCGAGTTACTCGGCATATATAAAATATATGTTATTGAAATAAAAAAAGTTTGTCATTTATTAAGACAATTACAAAAATTCAAAACCTTGGCGTCTGCAGCCCTAGCTGAGCAAGCGACTTGCGTCAAATACGCAAATGTCACTTTGGCATGGGTTCTAATTATGGTAGTGGAGCGCGCGGTCGAGCGACGCGCTAATTCTTCTCGGAGCCCCCGCCCCCGCCCCCGCCCCCGCCCCCGCAGCAGCCCCAAATAGATCCGGGATTGACGCCAAACTGTCTGCTCCGCGAAGGTGTTGCGCAAGAGTGCCGGTGGCGGCTGATGACAGCCGTGCACCATTGTCTATGAATAAATGACATTGGACTCCCCGTTCGCACTTCTCCGGTTGCCGATTGGAAGTTGGCACTGATGATCGGCAGATGCGATGTGAACTATAATCCACCATGTCCCAAGACCATTCACGGTAAAAAAACAGCTAATTGGTCCTACGATTTGAAAAGTACTATTTCAAAATTCATCATATGTGTGTGTGTGTGTGTGAAAATATTAAAAGAATCATGTAATAATTAATGTCTTTCGCATTAACGTCTTGGAAAACATAATCTTCATTTGTTTCAATATCAACATCATACTTAATACATTTTCAATGTAGTTAATATATAAAGAGTAAGGTCGATGAGGTATTTAATGGGTCCTCATTAAAAAGCGAACTTATTATTATTCGACCGCTTATTATTATTATCCTCAAATATAACAATAGAAATTAATTATGTTATCATAGTTTATTGTGGGTAACCATCTCAAGTGGGACCCATAATACGTAACAGAGATGCAGGAAGTCTGCCGGCTCGCCCACCAGATACTTACCAACGAAACGTCAGGGCCGCACTGGGCATATCGGCAAGTCGGCAATTGCCGAGAGCCAACCCCTCTCCCCCCTACGAACCACGAATGACCACATAATGTTAAACGTCAGATAATTAGACTGTTAGATATTTAATAAACTTTATGAAACAAATTAATTTAAAATATAATATTACTACTCTCGCAATTAGTACAATATAACTAACATACAAGTATTATTAAATATCCTAATTGAAGCGACAAGCGACTGTTACATTGTACAGATGTTTCCTGCCTCCCTAACTAGACGAATCTGTACTAAGGGAGGCAGTTTGGGTTGGTTCCGTAAAATAAATACAACAAATCAATAAACAATAACTACATATACCTACATTTCATTGCATTGCAATTACACAAAAATAAAACCTATATCTATATAAAATTGAGTATAACATAGTTATTATACACAAATATATAAATTAAATACAGAACTAAGCTTATACTAAATATGTATTAATATACTAAATTATGTAATCCCTTTTACAGCACCTTCTACACACTAAGTAGTGTTTAAAAAGGAAAACAATATATATTAAAATAAAATAAATTGTGTTAGATAATATCAATTGTTATATTATTTGCAAAATTTCGACCATTTTCTATAAGCCTTTTTCTTGACCCTGTTTTATTTTGATTTTATTAGAAACCCTTATTCTGAATAATTATTGTATTGTAATTGTATGTGTATATGACGTCATAGTCAATATTTAGAGTCATTAAAAAACTTGCAGTGCAAATGTATTTAATATAACTACAATTTGCCGAGGGCCCGCAAAGCATCCAATCCGGCACTGATCAACGTTTTACTTCGGTCATTAAAATTACACACCTTAACCTATTATTAAGTATATTACAGTATATAAGAAGAACGTTATGAAGAATATGAGTACATTTTTAGCTCTTATTTGTATCACAATTTGTTTTTAAGGTACTTTATTGTATAACCGTGCCAGCACAGCTAATTTGCGTTTCTCCAGTAACATTCATAAGGTTTTTTGACATTTAGATAGTTTTTTTTGTAGAAACCGTCGGTACGTTATATTTATATACTGTTACTATTTATATACTTTCTAAAATTAAATGCATATACGCTTAGGCCCATTTGGATATCATGAGCGTCAGTTAAAAGAAAAGGTAATAAGACAGGGTGTAAACTATAATATGTGTGGGTCATAGAAAGCGGAAGTATGCATGCGAGGGTGTAGTTCTTCGGTTTAGAGATATATTCATTCTCAATTTAATAAACGTAGCCTTAATTAAGCGGAATACCACAGCCTCTAAGTGCTACGGTGCAATGTAGCGTTCTGAAGCTTGGAGGAAGCGCTGGTGGTGAGGTTTTGGTGCCAGCAACCAAACATGCCTTGTCGAATTGTTTATGAAGGAAGGACATGTCGACCATAAAATGCGACAATTTTCCAGGGACCGAATGTTTTCATGAAGGTTAGTGGTGGTTTTTAAGGTAGATTTAATTAGGAAAGCGGTAGCTCAGTTTAAAAGTTTATATATCTATCTATCTATACCACTTTCTTGTGGACACGATAACTGTCGTAATTTTACATCAATCATTATCAAATTTATATATAAAATTTAAGGGCACAAAATCGCGGTCAAGTTCATTAATGGGCAACATCAGACCAGGGGAAATAACTTTCTTAAAGAGATCGAATTCATTTAAAATTTATATTATTAAATCATAGTAAAATTTAGGCATGTTTAAGAATTGTAAATAGTAACTTTACAATTATTTTTTATTCTTTTAACGTTTAAAAATAATCGTAAACATAAATAGGTATATAAAATAAATAATCATTTTAACATTTCGTAATGCTATGTCCTTATGGCAGTATTTTTTCTTTTTTTTGCCAGTTCAAATGGTTTTCGTAAAATTCCTTATTTTTTTAGCGATTGATAATCCACGAGTACTTTTTAAAAATTGATAAATAAATAGCACGGCAGATGGCATTGTTTCGCACTGGCCGTAATCCACTCCCGCGCGGCAGCCCGCGCATCTCAACCTGAGTGCGCATACTAAATTCCTTTTTATACTGTACCGTAAGGGTTGCTCATATGAAAAATTGTTCAAACAAAAGTTGTAGGGAAATTACAGGCCTACGATTAACACTTTGAACTGATTTGATCATGTGTAAGGGAGGTATGATTTTTTGAATTTTGAAAAACCAATTTTTCCCACTCCTTATAGGAGCTATGGTTGGTGCTATCAAAAGAGTTTACTGGGGTAAGTTTAGGCCCTCATCTAAGGAATAACATAAAATTTCAATGAATTCGATATCTTATATACTAAGAAAGTTATAGCAAAATTTAATTTTTTTCGAAAAAAAAACGCCTCGTCTGATCGATATTTTGTGACCTTAAATTTTATGAATCATTTTGAAAGTGATTAGTATAAAATTACGGCAGTTATCGTGTCCACAAGAAAGTGATATAGATAGATAGATATATAAACTTTTAAACTGAGGGTGGTTTTGGGTTCTAGAGGCCGTGAAAAGCGAAGATTTCCGACTTCCCGCCGGCTGCGTCGGGTGCAGTTTGCCGTCCCCGGGTGGTAAACAAACCCACGTGACCCCGCCGGCCTGCCATTGGTCGGCTGGTCGGCTGGTCGGCCCCGCTCTGACCCATTTCCACGGAGCATTGCCCAAATATTGAGCGGCCTTCCTTTCCTTTGTTGCCATGTCATTATTTTACACGGATGTGTAAAATGGAATAATATGTAACATGCTTTATTCGTGGAAAATAATAAAAAAACCTTATGTCCTTTTATGTCGGGTAAAAACAAAATACATATAAGAAGTATCGCAGCAATTCAACCTAAAATTTTCGGCGCTCGTAAATAAATATTTGGTACATTATAACCTAAATATATAAATGAATGCATAAGTGAATTTGTACCTATGTATTTCTAAATGTACCTATAAATAAAACATGCTATCGGGTAGAATAAGTAGGTACTTCCTAAATCAGATTACACTGGAAACAATAAATATTAAAACGTTGATACAGTACTTTATTCACAGAATACTGCTAATACGAACCTAATGAGGAATTTATTTTTATTTATTTTTATTGAATAATCCGTATTAGGTAGGATGTGGTAGAGGTATTCTATGGTATGGAGTATTTTTGTGTGTTAAAAACAATTTCATATAAAACTACGTGTAGCTTTCGTATCGATGTATAAACCTTTTTATTTATTTAATTAAAATTTACAATTTTCAAATATTTCAATATCGCTTTCTCTTCTTTCTTTCTAAAATTAGAACATAAGCGTGTTAAATATTATTTTAAAATGTTATTATAAGTTTACTTATTTTTTGATTGTAAAATACTACTAAGCTATAGAAATTTGTATATGTATATTGTAAAGGACGTGTAAAATAAAGAACAAAATAATTTGAACAAATTTCACAATTATTAATATCTGTATTTTACACACCTGGTTTCCAGCAGATAAGCCTTGGGCATGGCTGGTACATAAAAGAATGATATTGTAAATTTGTTGAATAAACTAAATAAATACAATAAAAAGGCACCATAAAATATTTAGTTTTAACTCAGCACACCAGGTAATATATCGAGGAAACTGCTGCAATGGTTACCTAACTCTTGGGTGTAATTAAGATTTTTAAATAATCGTTGAAATTGTACCAATTGATCTTATTATTACTAATTATGCCTAAATAATATTCACTACTTCGAATATAACCTATATTAATATTTTAGTGTTATCAGATCAGTGTTACACTTAACAATGATCTTATTGTCAG
The DNA here is from genome assembly GCA_020383195.1 of Neomicropteryx cornuta. Lineage (NCBI taxonomy): Eukaryota > Metazoa > Arthropoda > Insecta > Lepidoptera > Micropterigidae > Neomicropteryx > Neomicropteryx cornuta. Next base: position 9,661,344 of record JAHKQU010000001.1, on the reverse strand, counting down.
TAAACTCATATAACTAACATTAGACATGAAATAAATCACTCTATATGTGAAAAACTTGTAAGGATACAAGACTAACCTATATCATAAGTTTTTCTAAGTTTTCTTCTCATCTCTTGTATCTGTTGTTTTTCCGTGATTAAATAAATAAATAAATATGAGCGATAGGTGAAAAAAAAGATTAAAAGATTTTAGGAAAACGTTTGGTTGTTTATAAATTTAATTTGCACCCGCAGCAAGAAATTTTCTAATCGTACGAGCTGATTATGGTTAAATCATTTTTGGTGAGATTTACCATATTTCTTGCTATGGCAGCAAGAGATGTAATTAAAAAATATTTTAGCAAAAGCATTTTGCTATGATTACAAACAATATGGCGTCGCGGGTGAATAGCTTTGCAAAAAGTATTATAGCGATAGTTACATATTATGTTAAAGGCAACAAAATTATGGTACTTATATTCAGAAATATTAAGTAAGTTTAACAATAATCGATGTGTAACTCCAACAACAAAATATTGTTGTCACTATAATAACCATACTTTATGGTTGCTAATACCATATTTTTGCTACCCAGTAGCATTTAATTTTGACAGATTTTTATAGTCGCGTATTATTAGTAGGTACTTATGATAAACGAATAATTGACTTGACTTATATTAGAAAAAAGAGAAATTATTCAGAAGGAAAGATGCTTCAAAAAAAAATCCTTAACAATAAGATTGATTTTGTTTTTTAAATAAAGTGCTCCATTTTGGTACGTATTTTTACTAAATTAGTTATTTGTTCGATAAAGTTAGTAGAATGTCATTTTTTTGTTTAATTATTAGGAATAATCATTCGGTGACGAGATGCAGCGTCAAATATAGGAAGACGGAAAGGAAAGAGCAGGGACGTACTTTGCTGCCATCTGCCTCCTGACCGACTGTATGGACTCGTCAGTGTGAAGATGAGTTTACTCACTTCCCCACATTAGGTTCCTCAAGATAAGTTTGCGAGCGTCACTGCTGCCGAGTCAACGCGCCGTTGTCGCGTGCCGCAGCTAGGTACGGACGTAGGTTGGGTTATAAAGGATTATATCTGGCGCCAACAGTATGTTATATATCTTGTTTCTCAATGGTACAGGTTAGTCAATTAGATGTCCTTATAGAAAATAGACTATCGATGGTTTCATTTAAAAGTACCTTCACTGGTGTAAGGGTTAATTCAATACACAGATCCAGTTTTCCATCTGCACATTAAAAAAAATGTTTTTTGGCATCCTATACCGACTCCTTTAATTTTGCACTTTTCTATGACATGACGACTAAGCTTAAGAAAGTTTCGTGTTGTGAAGGCGTTAATACTGATTCACGGGACCGACTTTTTGGTCTTAAAAATGATGACATTTCAAATTATTGAATAGAATTTATGCCAATTTTTACAATTTATTTTCTCTAAAAGCGACCTAAAATTACAAGGATAGGTCCTAAAATCGCCCCCTCCTCACCTAAACCCCCGTATTTTACGATGAAAGTATATGGCAACCCTAGTGAGAGGGATAATGTTGCACTCGATAAAGAAGAAGTTGATGAATTAAATCAAACCCGACAAACGTTTTCCAATGAAGATAGAGTAAATATAAAAATACCTATACTCCTCTTCAACCACGCATTCTATACTATCGAAAAAAGACCAGCTTTACCATTAGATAATTTCTCAAATTTGTCGAAGAGACTGAGCGATGGTTCAGGTGACGGAACTCCCATCAGCTGAAATGTGATGCGAGCGCTTACTTGGTTCATAGTTATACATTTTAGTCTTAGGTATATTTTTGGGAGGTATTTTTTGGAAAGGAGTTTAGGCGTATGATTCGCACACATAGGCAGGAAATTATTTTTTATTGTGGTTATTGTGGATGGGAAAACGCTTTGAGACGTTTCATAGGAAACGGGGGCGGGCCGACTGATGGGCCATCTGCCGAGAGATGTAGAGATGTAAAAGTGCGCGTGCAATGCAGTAATCTTGTCGGTTCTAGGCAAGAGCAATTTGCTCTCGGCTCGCGGGAGCGGCGACCAGCAATTAGTCCCGTTCAGTCCTCGGGCGCCGTGGACTAATCTACGAACAGGTCCGCGCTCGAGACCGGTCCGACGGCGTCCGCCCTAATATCTGGCCTCGGGCGGCCAGATATTAGGGCGGCACGCGGCTGCTGATGATCTTGCCTTATTGAACATTGAAGCGGATTATTTCAAATAAGTACTAATTAAATCTGTAAAACAACATTTCTTTTTTTTATTTTAAACCTAGCCACTTACTTCCCCTACCGCGGCTGTCTGCTGGAAGGCCTGGAAGGTGAAATGCTTGCCAGTTGCATCCATAACCAATAAGTTCATATTATATCTCAGCTCAGTAAATAATGGAGATATGACGGCTAATTAATAATATAAAGATAAGTCTCCTGAACAATGAAGTAAATATTTTCTGGCGGGTGCAAGTTGAATTAAACGCGACGTTGTTACCGTAAGTAGGTACTTTACACTTTTACGCTGCAAAATCAGCAGATAAGGGCGGCTACTACTAAACGGCCAAGGGCGGCCTCTGATGACCACCGGCTCTCGACTGTACAATTCAACCATGCCAACGAGGCCAGTTTGAATCGCTCGCTATCAGTTCGACGGTAAACCAGCTGACAGCGATTTGGACAGTTCTGTGTTTCGAAGCTTCGTACGCGACGACGGCGCGGCCATTGGAACGCCAACTAAACTAGTGTAATTGCCGTATCTTTTGATACGGCAATGAGAATGCTACGGCAATTGCCGTATCAATGCCATCGCTGCCACCGGTTCTCGGCTATACAATTCTACCACGCCGATAAATCTCCTCTCATCTAAATTCGCACTTAGTGTAGGGTTGCCATAAATGGTTTGGCTCCGACCGGGATTGATATCAATATAGGAGGAAATATAGCGGAGTTATAGGAGGAGGAGGGGGGGGGGGGTACCACCCCCACAGCGCCACAATCTGGTTTGTGAAAAAAGGAAATCTTTCAATGGTTCCCACATTTTCAGAATACGTTCAATGGCCGGAAACAAACACGGTTAACCACCTAGTTTTTGAGTGAGATTGTAAATTACCACGAATTACATCAGCTCCCTCACAAAGGTTTTTTAGTCTTTCATTCCGTACTGGTAAATATGGAAAATATTTGTAAAATGTCAGTACATCCCTCGACCCCACGCTTTCACCGCCAGCCAATGCGATCTAACGTCGTCGCACGAATTATTCGCATAATTTTACCAATAATATAAAAGCATGATTATTTGTTTACCGGGACAAATGGTGGGTCAAACGGGACAACCGGGACCGAGGCTCTAAACCGGTGACATGTCCCGGTGTACCGCGACGTATGGCAACCCTACTCTAAATGCACTTTAATGCACTCTGCACAAGTCCTAACCTAACCTTCCGTCGAAGCACGACAAATTGACAACTGGCAACACTTTTTTTTTCTTCTGCGTAAAGCTATAAGTCGTTAGATAGGTAATACAAACCTATGAATGAGATATACTATCTTTAATCAAATTATAAAAATTATCTGTAGTTGTAAAATTTTACCTTGTTGGATTAATAACACAAAGGTTTGTTATTTAGTCTAACTGTAATTAATTCATTAATTATTCGAAAATTAATAACGATACTAATCACAATAAATTATAATACCAAATGAAATGTTGGTTATAGCGGTGAAACGCCATCTAGAACATCCAGCTTCATTCCCGTCGGACGCGATTTTTGTGTAGATAGATCTCGAGTGAAGAAATCGCATTCTCATTAAAACCAGGGTTTGGCATTGAACTCAATGAATTTGGCCTGGTAATGCTATATTTCCATGTTGCCATCGTAGCTTTTTACATCCATTCGCTATTTCACGACCCCATTGCAACTTTTGACAGAATTCTAATGCAAACTTGATCGCGTAGTGAAGGTGCCACTGCACCTGTGCCGCAAATAAGGTTTTATAATAGTTTATTTACATTTTTCACACTGTAGTTGTAAATTAAATTGATACATTAGATGTGTACCTAAATTTATGAAGAAAAGAGTGTATAATTTCTGCAATGTATAAAAATAAAGTATGTGTATCGAACTGGAAGGTTCACAGCTGCGAATAAATAGCAGTTAACAGGAAAAGAAAGGATAAATCATGTTGTGGATCACAGGAATCGCTTGCCCGCGATTAGTGGACCTCAGAGAAGCGCGGGTATCTATTTTATTTCCTTCAAACTGACAGCCGTGATAATGAAAGAAGTTGCCAGAAATAAAACTGGGGAAATTGAGAAATGGGAATATTGCAAGATAAATAATAAACATAATATACATTTTATAGAATAAATATTATTAAAATACAATATTAAATATAATAAACGTAATTTATAGTAACGTAACACAACATTATTTATAAAGAGAGGGGTTACTGCTACATTTAATGCCCTGCCTTCTTTACTAACCTATTCTATTTACTAAGGAAGGCAGTTTATTTTGTAAAATACGTATGGATGCCAACTGTCAAGGTACCTATTAATGATTAAAAATAATATAAATTGTGAAAATGAGATAGGTATATGTAATTATTATTATATTATAAAATATAAAATGGTGTTGCATAATATATAGAACATATTACCCCGTTAGCTATACAAAAACGTAACTCATTTTCGAGTTTTGTGAGAAAAGGCAAAAAACTTTCTTATATTTAATAGCTAATTCAAAAGATGGAATTTTTAAATATTTTTATTTTATAAGGAAAATTATGGAGTCAATTTAATCAGGTTTTGTTTGTAATAAAAAAGAAAAAATAAAAGTTATGATACTAGCTTTTGGCTTAATTTAAAATATATTTCTACCAAGTCTTCAATTTTAACCACACTCAGTTCAAAAATTGATTTAACCATCTATCATATTACTTCTTGTGGACACGATAACTGCCATAATTTTACACCACTTACAAACTGTTACGTAAAATTTAAGAGCACAAAATCTCGGTGGAATTCATTGGGAATGGGCAAAATGAAACCAGGGGGGCGGGAATGGAGGTATTTTCGAAAAAGTGAAATTTTGCTATAACTTTCTTAGTATATAAAATATCGAATTCATTTAAATTTTATATTATTCCTCAAATAGGGGTCCAAAATTTATCTCAGTAAACTTAGTAAACATCAACCATTGGTCCTAGGGGCGGGAAAAAACTGGTTTTTCAAAATTCAAAACATCGTACCTCTCTTAATAGGCACAGGATTCAAATTCATTCAAAATGTAAATTGTAGGCCTGTAATTTCCCTACAACTTGTGTTTGAAACAATTTTTGATATGAGCAACCCTTACGGCAAGAGGGATTCAGTATAAGCACTCTCGTTGCGCAAGGGTACGGCGGGTTAAGGTGCGGGGAATGGATCGCGCGACAGCTCGTGCAATGTTTGATTCAAGTTCCTACAATTAGAGTTCGCCTATCTCCTACTTTGATCTGAGGAAATCTGCCTCCGCCTTCCGGATTAATGTCATATTTAAAGCTTTAAAAACCAGTATTACAGCTGTATACCAACCTGATAGATCATAAATGTTCACATGACAAGCTGATCTTTCAAGATAACCGTGAACGGAGTCATACTCCATCATGGAATGTTCAGTTTCATAGAAGGCATTTTCAATTGAAGGTACACGTTCCTATTTAACCCTCCACATGTATCACAAATGTATTTGACGGATGCCATCGCTTTGGTTGACTTGCAGTGGACCAGCAACGGATGAACAACCTGGTCAGACAGAGAGGAGGTGGGGAGGGGAAAGGAAAGGCTCGATTCCATATAAATGTCTATGGTACCAAGAAACACGCATTTAAGATTGCATAAATACACTTTTATTACACTTCTGTTTTTTTTTTTTTTGAATTATAAAAATACTATAATGGAAAGTCTGACACCTCTCTGCTAACAGTAATCTGTTAAGTATTTTACTCTTGTACTGCTCTGAAGCGGACCAGAACAGTGTTCTTGGCCACGCTTTCTCCGACTTTCGTTTGAGTCACTTCTTCGATTACACCATCTCTCTGCGCTCGCACTACGTATTCCATTTTCATTGCTATAACTACGAACAGCGGTGCACCCTTCTTCACGGCCTCATTCGCCTAAAACAATTCAAATAATGTATAAAGCTTGAAACTTGTTTGTCGTATTATACACCGAGTTCCAAGACCATTCCCGATAACAAATCCAGCTAATTGACCCTGCGATTTCAAACATTTGTTTTGATCTCATATCAAAATTCATCATGATTTCAGTAAATAATTTGTAAACTTTACAAGATAATATGAAATCACTTTTGTCATAAGCTCGGTTGCTAGCGAGCCCGCGGCGTGCTGGCTCAATGAGCGGTTTGATAAAATGAATAAACTTGGGTATGAATTATTTTTGCATTTTTTATACAATTTCTTACTTGTAATAGGAAACTTAAGCACCCCATTAAATCTTTGGGAATGGTCTTGGAACATTCTGTAGTCGATTAACCCAGAAAGACTTTTTCATGTTAACAAATAACACGTGCGCTGTGTGGTGACCGTACAGCAAACCAAAACGGTTGAAATATCCTGCTGTTGGCCCACGTTTGCTTACAGATGACACAATTTGTCAGGACCAAATCGCAACAAAACTGATAAATTGTAACGTCTGTAGGTTAGTTGTCCAACTTAATTATTATTATTACTCCAAATATTTTCGATCGGTTGGGCTGACCATCCAATTTGAATAAACCGTCTGATAAATTGTAGAGTGTGGAGCGTTTTTCTCTTTTTTTTTCCAATTTGTTGGACACATAGTGGCCGTTAGTCCCAACAGACTGTGTCTTCTGTAAGGCGCATTACATGAGGGCACTTGTGTAACCTAACCTAACCTAGCATTTTGCGAAACGCAAATTGGCTGCGGTAAGATTCGAGGCCGCAATAATTGACGCGTGTTTCTTTATCCCTTCCCTCCCAGTGTATTCGCTAATTGGTAAGAAAGGAACAGATACATCATTCTGTGCTGCGAGCATAAGCATACATCGAGCTGCCCTATCTGTATTTCTTTCGCAAGACACAAAAATTTGGTTAGATAAAAAGAGATGGGTAATTTTAGTTTTAGCTAAACACCCAAAGAAATGTTAAATAAAGTAACTTTAGAGGGACGTTTTGAAGATTATAAGTCGAGCAAATGTTTCAAGTGATCCTTATCCTTGGTGCCGTAGACGCCATTATTACCGCCCGTAAGTGAGTGTTTGATATGCATTTAATCACTCATGGCGAACTTATCCCCTCCCTAACTAAACAGTAGGCCATATTGTTATTACATTATCTGCATTATTTTTAATTTAAAATGTTGCAAAATGCTAGCAAATATCGGTGTTATTAATAACTCAGTAACAAAAAAGCTTTTTGAGGTACAATTAAAATTCTGACACCTCTGGGCGTTGGCAACAGGAAAGACCCCAGTTAACCTCGAATGGACAGAGCAACCTTTATTTTCGTAATTTATAACTCCTTCACTTATATTACCTTATTATTATGTAATTAATTTTATCGGCCTTATTAATAGTAGTTTATTGTGTTTGAATCTATACATTGTAACGGTGTTTGTAATATAAATAAAAATGTTACGGGAAGCATACCTTTGCGAACATTTTATCCAAGACGCCGGGCATCGGCGATCTTGCAGTGTTTTGATCCAAATCCAATGAGGCATCCTTCGATGCGTCTGTTAAAAACTTGGGTTTGATCAAATCTAGCACAGTCTTGCCACCCTAAGAAAAAATATTTTACATATTATCAATTTTCACGTCAAAATCATAACGCTAGAACGTTAGGGAATCATGCAAGCTGATCAAGTACACTTGCAAATAAAACGCTCTATTCAGACCATTCCCGGGGACCTGAGGAGGGTGTTATGAAAAAAATCATCCACAAATTTGTTATATTTTTTAACAGCTGATGGTGTTAATTCGGTCAGAGTGCGAAGTCTGATGCCGCACCGATTGATAATGACCTTAATACCATTACAGCGTACGGCAACAGCTGAGCGATCATAACAGACATCATTACAATATCCATTTACTATTTTCATGTAAAGTTTACATTTTTTTTTCTCAGTAACCATGATATATTTGGATATATTTGCCTAACATATAATACTACAAATCGCTTGTGACATGGTGTATAAACGGCTCGTATTATTCTTTTTGTTTATAAATAAATGTGTTACATGGAAAACCACTTATGCTGTTCCCGGCTGAAAATTCTAGAACTTTTCATGTACTAAGTCTTGACCATTATAAAGTAGTTTTTCAACCTCATACAATTAGGAGACACTAAAAAAATGATAACCCTAATTTTTTGTCAACGAAAAATGATTATTTAATAATCATTAACATTTCGTTGGCAGGTTAGGTCAGACGCAAACTACACAATATTCATATATAAGAAATGCTTACTTTAAAAACAATAATATTTACTATTATGATGATGTTTAAATATTTCATTAATTTGCATAAATTTGTGGAATATTTTGCAGTTTGTCATCAAAATTATGAAACTGAGTGCTTTTTTGCAGTGAATTACGATGTTTGAGGAAGAAAGTAAAAATTGAACCGTGATAGATGGATGTTAGATGGTAGGAAGTTCATTGTTTCATCATCGTCACTTTTAAATTTAGGCACAAATTTAGCTTAGCTTAGTAACGTCAAAAATATTCAATTCTATTTTTTTAAATGCACTTTTCAACATTATAACTTTAATATATTTATCGCCCTAACCAACACAATGATCAATTATTTAATGAAACATGATTTATTTTAATATTTTTTTAAATTATGCTTTGAGATTTAAGTTTAGATGAAATATTAATTAAATGCATACTTAATGCTTGTGAATATATTTTCAAGCAGTGCGCCCTTTCCAGTAAATTTAGATTTTTGAAACATTGTAAGATGTCTATCCTTACAGAAGTTAATCATCAACCTACTCCAATCAGAATGGACCCCTACCCTACCCTAATCAAAACATAACATTTGGAACAATATTCCATTTTCGCTGAAAGTTATTTGATTGTGACCTTTCATGAGAAATAGTCAAATTCAAAACCGAAATGACAAAACGACACGCACAGCAATTGACACGATTTTGCTTTAACCTAAACTAAGTAAGTAGATCAGAACTTTATCTTTCGACTAAAGTAAAATCGTTTTTTGTGTCCAGGCAATTTAGCACGGGCCCGTTACTTTAATTTAATTTAATTTAAACCAAGTCTCTTAAATAAATGAATAGAAACGATGAGAAAATACACTAACGTTCAATTATCTTACGTTCTACCTGCAGGTTCTAAGTAAACACAGGAACAGCATAACTTACGTGTCTCATTAAATGCGGTGAAAATCAGTTTCTTCGCGGAGCATTCATTGAAAAAGGCAGACTGCTGATTTATTAGAAAAATGTAAATAGGTTATGTTGTATTAATGAACCTTCTTTCCAAATCTTCACTCAAGAAGTTGCTCAAATACCATATTATATAAGTGCTAAACGGATATCTGAATTAAGCGACGCACCTTGTCGAATAAATACACGGATCCGTCCATCAGAACTACATTGCTGGAACTTTTAGTGCCATCTATAATTGTCATCAGAACTAGTCGATCATTTTCTTCTCGCAGCGATCCTTCAACATCCGACCATTGTTCGTCGCAACATCGAACCTTGAACGAGTGCGACTCGTCTCCGTAAATGACTTCAACTAAATGATCTGAAAAAAAAATACTTTATTTAATTTTTCATACAATTATTGTTAGAAGAATGTGCAGTTCCATTTAACTTAAAGAAAAACCATCAAGTAAAAAATAAAATATGCGTTTTTTAAATGATCACTTATTGGTTGTAGTTGACGGAAAAACACCATTAGTATAGTATAGTGGGTTAGCACAATTTTATTTTTATATCTACCAAATCATAAAATGTAATAAATTATAACTTCATAAACACACATGGATACATTGTTTACCATAGCAACTAGGTAACCAGTTTCATATAAATATAAGAATAAAATCGTAACCTGGGAAATTATAATCAAAATAATAAGAAAAAATTTGAAAGGCGATCTTTACATTATAATTAGCTCTAAAAAATTAAAGGTCATCTTAACCGGAGACTAGCAGTCGTTGAAGATAAGAAACAGAGAAACAGACGAACTCTTCAGAAGAATTATGTCAATAATCTTCATTAATTGATTGCAGAACTAAAAAAAAACAAAATAAATAAGGCAAATTCTTAGTAAAGAAATGCAATCATATTTAGCTATTGGCGCTATCTGCGATCGGAAATAAATACGGCAATTTAATAAACTCTCGTATGACTTGTATAGCTCTCGTATGACTGACACAGGAGAGAACAGAGAATCAGGCTCTTTTATACTAAAAACCCGTAAGGCGATCTACATAGATCGCTCAGACTTGTTCGCAATGGCAGCGACATCCAGCGTGCCCCCGGAGCAAGTGGACCAGACGCAGACGGAGACTATGTCGCAGGTATGTTCATTATTTATATCCTCGTCCGGGTTACCTCGCGAAAAACGACTAACTGTACAAAAACTTAACCTCAACTACAGAGACACTGAAGTCTTGTTTATGACCACTATAATGCCAGCTATCAGATGATGCTACTAAACCCGGGGCGATGCTACTAAATTTATGGGCGTACTTCTGGAAAATCACAAGAAATCGACCATGACACTGTCAACTTTTATACGCGGGTGTCAAAAAAATAATCATGGCTAATCAAGCAAACGAATCACACAAATAAAATAAATCTTCTAAAACATCATAGATGAATAGCCTACCTATCAATAACAAATGAGTTACTCATTTAATACGTAAACGCACGTCGAGCATATAAAAACAATGAAAAAAATAAACTTGCTTCGCCAGTAATTAAATATATTGTGTATTGCATTTTCACAATACAGGATGATTCTGATCCGACCCGAAGAAATTCAGCAAACAATTTGGGACATCATTGGCTTTAAAGAAGGTAGATAGATATCTACATTTTGTTCAAAATTGAGCCTACAAAAAATACCTGGACTGTTTGATCAAACTATATCAATAAAGTAGTGTGATATTGCTCTATTAAGACTAAGTTGCGCTAATTTTTATATGTGTACATTGATTGAAGTTGCTATACAATTCGTATTTCTACCAAAAATAGATTTCAAAGATATATCTTTTTAAAGATTTATTAAGATAGGAAAATCATAAGATCAATATGGTTTAGTTAGATCTGTCCTTTGCTCGCAGGTGAATGTAGCGGGGCTAAGTAATTTTTATTATGATTATGTAAAAGGAAATTTTAAACAAATGCCCTATAAGAAAAAAAATATTAGGGTTTTTTTATTGCTTAGATCACAGAAATAATTTGGTGAAATTTCTTCGAGTTAGGTCAGAACCATCCTGTATACGAGAGCTTCGTGGTTAAGCCGGCCTGCACATAAACGACAAATTACCATGTGATATATCTCATATATCAGTGAAATATCGAGTAATATTGCAAGGTAATTAATCGCCCGTATGTAGGTATTAGTATCAGTAGGAAACCAGTTATAAACAACGAAATTATATTTTTATTTTAGATCACGTGTGAAATGAACGACAACCACGCAATTATGGAACGCATGAACGAGAACATACACAGGCTTAAGGAGGAAGTGGTGAGCTTGGATCAAGGGATCAACGGTCACGTGAGAACAAGTAAAGAAATCGACAATGGTTCCCTGCGCTCGAACAACAAAAGGCACTTCGACAGCTCCCTCGCTCGTGCCCGAACGCTGGCCGACGCCATCGTCCTCGATATGGTCTACCAAGAGCAGCGTTTCTGCAATAGGCTGGCCAAAACCAAACTGGAGCTGGACTGTCTGCGGTTCGAGAACGACAACTTGCTTCAGCAGCTGGACAATATAGGCGAACGATTGGAATGCATCAAAGAACTATGAGTCTTAGAACAGCGTTCGTTACAACTAAATTTGTTTAAATCATAATAACAAATCTTTGGAATAAATTTACACTATTCATTTGAAGAAGTTTTTAATATATTATTAGTTTTTAAATTAGTGGTTTATTAATCCCAATCTTTGAGAAGTTTGAAAGTACCAACAAAATGAAACATTTTTATAGTGCGTTAAGATGTTGCAGTAAAATCAATGTTTGCAGTTTCCAAGGCGGGAAGCTTTCTTATCTGAACATCAAAATCCTATAATTTAAGAGAATAATTATATATTTTTTGCATTTTTAGTATATATTGAATGTATTTTCATCAGAACGTCCGAGGCGGCGGCCAAACTGTATCGATGGATTACCATTAGTTATTTACGATGCCAGAAAATGTAATACAAACCTAGTTTATTGTGTGTAAAACCAATTTTCTTGGATAGACTATAGTTTGGTCGCCAACTTGTTTGTGGTATGCCTTTAGATTTATAATCTCGAAGACTCTCGCTATTCCTCTTATCGGATAAGATCTAAAAAGGACCAAAAATAAACATAAATGATCATAACAGCATTACCAGCCCAATAACTGCATTCACTGACATGAAATCTGTGTGTAGGAAAATAATGTTCAAAATCTGTCGAGTCATAGAGAAACAAACATTCAGTCAGGTTGGGTATAAATAAACACAGAACTCACGTATAAATCCAGGATTGTGGACATGATTTCCATGAACTGGTTGTAATTAATTTTGAGGCAAGAACAAAACGGGGAAGAATTATATTAAACAAAACTGTTTTTATCAGCCGTTTTGATGGTCGCTAAATACAAGAATAAATTGCACCGTAATGAAGTACCCTAATTGCATTATTTTAATTTAAAAGAAAAAAGTTTTAATGCAATTCATCAATAATTTTTGTATTAAGAAATTGGAAGATATGAGAGTTGAGCAAATTATTATTTTTTTAAAGATTTGCTGTATCTTATTCAATTATTTTGGGACTACCACAGCTGTGCTCGGGAGACTTAGAATGGCACGAGCATAATTTATTAATACCTGTCAGTAGAAGATGGCTTTCTCAGTTTCAAAGAAAATTATTTTTTTAGGACATTTCATTCGCGGATAGCATGAGGAACAAAAGACATGAATTCAAATAAAATTTGACTTTTTGCAGGATGATTACTATTTAAAATGCATATTTTTATAGTACATTAGGAATAAAAAAAAAATTTTTTTTTTGACTGTAGGTACTTACTTTTTGCACACTTATTAGTGCTTTCCTATTAAAAAAAAAATATCTGCTACTCTATATAAAAAGTAATTTTTTTTTAAAGAGTTTTCATCAAAAAAACATGGATAGCCTATACGGCCTGATCGTTCAGATCACAATTTTGCATTTCCCTAACCAATTTTGAGTAGAAGGTTGAGCAGACAGCCCGGTAACACTTTGTGTAAAAATTGAACTGAAGATCTGATACGAGTTAAAAGTTTGAACAACTACATACCTTGGCCAGCGCAGCTTGAATAAGTGTAGAGCGTTTGAGCTGGGTCTCCGGAAAGAGATCGTTCCTATGTTGCTCTATGAACGCTGTGTGAACGTCTCCATCTTGAAAATACTTATTTCTGCAGAGCTCCAGTAGAAAGTTGACGTTCGTTTCGAGACCGACTATCTGTGGAAGGAAACATTTTTTATGAATGCAACCGTCATCCTAGCGACATCTTTTTTCTTCTGGGCTAATCTTGAGCTAGCTGTTTGCTATTTCGGCATCCGTGACGTCACAGAATAAATATTGTGGTGACGTCTTGGTAGCTTACTCTATTATGTTCAGTGTCAGAACACGGTCTCCACTGTATTGACTGTAGCATTCTATAAATACATCAAAAAAATTAGGTGTATTTTTTATTAAATAGTTTTCAATGGACTTCGTTGGAAATGATTTTTCCATTTGAGTTGAAATACATTTTTCACCTTCGCAATGACTCCACTATTTCTTTAACTGCTCAGGCCTATTAAGATACCTCCAGAACAGATGGTAGCAAGCAAAGATCTGGCTTCCCTAGATAAACAAGTCGCGTTGTACCACCATTGTAGTATAACCCAATAACAGTATTAGGGTTTTTTTTTTGTTTTCAATGAAAGTTACATAGATAAAAATAGCCAATTACTATTACTATTACTACTGCAATTACTATTACCAATTACGCTAATTAGAAGTTTTAATTACTATTGGCTATACAAACACAAACACTGTTAAAGCAACTACAGATATATATATTTATAAATATATCATATTTGTAGATTTTCATACGGACATACCTCATATTTTTAGATAATCTAGGTTTTGATTACACAATTTTTGAGTCGAACGTAAAATAGTCCTTTCTTGAGAGGTCATAACGCAACCATTGCCACTCATATCGCCACTGCTCTAAGGATACCCAGGCTACTAAACCGCTTTGAAATCCAAAAGCTATTCATCACAGTTGGTGAAATATTTATTATATTCAAAAGCTTTCAACACTAACAAACTTTATGTAGGTACTTCTACCAAATTAAAAAAAGACAATATCATTGATAAACAACTTAATGACCTGTAATTACCTGATAATCAGCTAAATTGGCCGTCATCCTAGAAAGGGCTTCCCTCCTATCCTTGCCCCACACAACTAGCTTGGCTATCATCGGATCGTAGTGGACTGAAACATCGTCGCCCTGCCTGACTCCCGTCTCCACCCTTACGTCATTGGCGTCTCGGGGCACAGAGAGCCTCTTGAGGGGGCCGGCGCCCGGGAGGAATCCGCCACGTGGATCTTCCGCATAGATCCTCGACTCGAAGGCGTGTCCGGACATCGCGATGTCCGGCTGAAGGAGAGGGAGGGGCTCGCCGGATGCTATTCGTAGCTGCCATTCTACGAGGTCCGTGCCTGAAGAAAGTCATTAAACTAGTGATTTCCCACTTGAATATACCTTATAAATACTCTTAGAAGGCTTTTAAATAATTTTGCATACACAGAATTGCTTATTACGAACTAAACTAAACTGTGCTTTTAAGACTGCTTGTATCTCGTGTCGGGGAGGAGCTGTTAAGCACAGTCCTAACTGCTATTGTGCCACTACCATCAATATGATAACAAAAGACAGCAAAAATAATAAATGCCTCATGATCTATCGTGGCGCGCAAGCACTCAAATAATGGAATACTTGTCTTTATCATTCCCCACATGGAAAAAAGGAGACCGGTCAGTAGGGTGAACATTATTATCATAAAAAATTGTAAAGCCAATTATAAAATTGTAAATCCTGCAGTTGTTCCTAGTGTTCTCTAAAAATAAACGAAATTCTTCATCTGTTAAACCCTTGATCAGTTTCTGAAATTCTACCCTCGCATGATGCTCTAACCACACTCAGAGATGATAGAATTGGTTATGTCTCAGTTAACTTTGGCAGGGACTCCGCCAATAGCTGATTGAAAATACCTATCACAGCTTATCAGGGTCAGTTACTCAGGGTCCGGTGGAAAGATTTCGAAAATTGGGTATGGGAAAAAGTGTGCCATCCTATCACTTTAAACCGGCACATTGGCCCAAATCGTCTAACCTCCGAGGCTGGAAGATTATCTGGATCTGAAGATATTAGTATAGAGCAATGCATTGACTCCTCAGTAGAATCATAGCTACAGCATTCCACATTTTTCGCGAGCCGAAATCTAATTAGCGTACCCAAAAAAATTACACTTTTAATGACCGAAACAGACAAATGTCACCAATGGTGACATTGTAAGAGTGGCTATGTAAGATCTTTTTTTAACCGATTAAGAGTTTAAATAAATGAAAGAAAGACCTGTGATCATTTCTGTGATGGGATGCTCAACTTGTAGCCTCGTATTCATCTCCATAAAATGAAACGAATGCGTCTTTCTGTTTAATATGAACTCCACGGTTCCGGCGCCGATGTAACCGACTGCTTTCGCTGCCCGCACCGCCGCGGCACCCAGCTCTAGCCTGGTCTCCACTGACAAACCTGGCTGGTGAAATGAATAAAATATAAAAGTCACAAATAATGAGGTGTATTAACACCCGCGGGTATTATCAACTAAACACAGCTAAGTTGGTGGTGCTTACTAAACTGTTTTTAGTTCCCAACTCTCTAAGCCTCCTTGTATTGCCTGTAATGACCATCCTTCCAAGATAAAACCTATATTGAAAAATTGACAAGACCTGGAGAGCCGAACTACAAAAGCCGTCATAGGGTGTATCATCTTGTTTTTTAGATAAAAGAAATAAATAACTAACCGCTGGTGCTTCCTCGATAATCTTTTGATGCCTTCGCTGCACGGAGCAATCTCGCTCGAATAAATGAACGGCATTTCCATGCATATCAGCGAAGACCTGGCAGTGAAATATTTATCCGTTAGAACAAGCGATCAAAAATAATAAATTTCAACAATTAACAAATAATATAATCACAGAAAAACAATAGTTAACATTAAGCTTAATCCGCCAACATAACAAAATAAAGATTACTAAAAATAAAATACATATTTTAAATGATCAAAAGTATCCCAAATTAACTATAATTAAATAAACGCATTAGTACTAATATGCAACAATATAAAATGAGGTTAGCGTTAATCTATATACGTGAAGGGAAAACTTTGTACCCCTTTTTAAGCATATTACGCGCACGAAGGAGTGTAAGATTTGGCATAGTTTGAGTTTATATGGAGGAGTGCAGAAAGCTAAAATAATCTTTAATAAAATAAAACGTTCATAAGTACTACTGACAGAAGAAACAATAGTCTCTCAATGCCAATGTACTAATGTCAAGCAAAAATAATAATTAATGCCATTTTATACTTCTATGAATATCAAGTCTCATTTTTACATGAAAAAATTAAAACTGACAATGAATTGTATCAAAAAATAAATACTGTAAACTGTAATTGTGTTTTTTTTTCAACTGTTACTAATATTAAATTTTAAATTTCATACTTATTGCAGGGAATTAAGGCAAACAACATATGCTAATGAAGTACACCTCCGCAGCTGACGTAATAGCAAAAAAAATAAAAAACAATATATGCAATGATTATAGAGGTATACTCACCTCATTATAGGAACCTTAATAAAACTCAAACTTAAAAAAATATAAATTACAGTGGAATTTTGACCACTGGTATTAATAAATTTGGTAAAAAATCTACACTTTTTACTAGTAAACTTAAACTATTTAATTATATCATCTCGTCTGAAGGAGTTTAACATAAACCCGCACCCACAAAAAAATAATCTATCAAATTATTATTATTACAGCTTATCTATTCTTTTTATTTTTTTTACCTGGGCCCTACTCAACTAGGCCAAATGTGCCTGTGCTAGAGTCATGGGAGATGGTGGTAAAGAAGCATTAAAAATGGTATGACCATGTGCGGATTCGAACCCGCGACTTTTGGGCTAATAGTTCAACACCTTAACCACGATCTACATTAAGGATTGGTTTGTCGAAACATTGGTTGGACAGACAATAGGACCGCTAAAGGCAGTCAGTTAAAAATATGAGATCACACGTTAAAGACACTCTCATGTTGGTCTCGGTTTGAACTATGGTCCACTGTTTTCCCTGCCATCCAAGGTTGTGCCTGTTCCAATCCAACCAATGGTCTGTATTATTCCATATATTTCAAATGCAAACTCTGTTCCCGATTTACAACATTTTTTAAATTTGACATAAAATTATTTCTTATTATAAAAGGGTCCAATAAACCCTATGCTTGCTGGGAAATTAATGGTTTTATAAATATTTGAATAATGATTAAGAAATGTTAAAAAAGACATTTAATTGTGCTTAAATTGTGGTGTCTTTTTAAGCCCCCAAATTGCTATGTAGAAAAATACTAACTCCGTGAAAACCTACTCTCCTAAATTCTGAATTGATGAAGTAATATTTTGTCAAAATTTTGTTTTGAAGTAGAAATATGGGAAATCTAAACCCTTTCTTCTGAAAATTTTTGGGAAATTTTGTTCCGATTCTTTGTAGTTGTCAAATTTGCCTATAACTATGGAGCGATGAGTGGTTGTGGAGAGGGAGAAGGACAATGGATCGTGAACAGCGGACCAGCTGGCCTAGTCTCTAGTGCACTCGCAGAATGACTCATTTGCCATAGAATAATCAAGTAACGAAAACTTTGCTGGCTCCCTTATTAGTGTTAAACAGCTAGCAAGCGAGTTGCGAGTGCGCCAGAGACTAGACCTCCTTTATTAAGAATAAAGAAGTAGATGATTTTTCAACCTGCACTTCAACATGTCGGGGATCCGATACGTACTGCTCCAGCAGAACATTATCATCGCCAAACGCCTTGAGGGATTCCCGCTTTGCCGAATCCAGGGCCTCTAGGAAGTCGTCCTCCGTTAGGGCAATGCGCATACCCTGAAATTATTAAAATAATTGAAATTAATTTATTGGAAAAACTAACTTAATTGAATAAAAAGCTGATTAACATGACACAAATAATACAACCTTTCCGCCGCCTCCGCGGACAGCTTTTATCATCAGAGGGAATCCTATCTTTTGTGCTTCTTTCTGAAGCCTCTCCAATGCCTGATCTTCGCCATGATAACCCTCAATAACTGGAACTCCTGCCGCTGACATGATCGCCTTTGATGTGCTGCAATAAAATGCCTTTAAAATTTAAATAAAATTACATTTATTTCGTAATTCGTTTTTAATGACAAAATTTCACAATTTCATTTCTATTTTGTTTTTTTTTATAGAATTAAAATTGGCTTAGTATTAATTTATAAATAGGTGAATGTATGTTCCTAATTTCATATTTATTCTTTTATTCCAAACAAGTTTACTACAATACACTTCTACAAAACCATTTATCAAGTTTAGACCTAAAAAACGCTCCTCCACATAGACCACAGATGCAAACTCCATGTATGCAAAACGATGCAAAAACTTACTGATTCGTTAGAAATTTTAGTTATTTAGATTTTGACATCTAATAAGAACATATATATATATATATATATTCATATATATTTCTGTATTTAGTGTGCTAATGCGAGTGTAATTTAATTTAATTTTAATCTTTACTTTTCTCTGTACTTTTGCGAAAACCTGTCATCAGTTAATTTTACAAACAACTGTATGTACCATTCTTTCTTCTTAAATTATACTGTTGGTTTTCCGAATAAAAAATAAATAAATAAATAAACATAAGTACCTGTTATCTTTGAAATTTTCTATACACGAAACTTATTGTGGTTTTTATATTAAAATGTATTTTTTAAAATACTCAAAATTTTATTAGACCAATTTGACATTGGTATAAATAACACGGATATTAGAATATTTTAATCAGGCATATAGTGAGAGTTTGTTGGTGTAAGCCTATCCACAGAGAAGTGTTGTTGAAACTTCTTGAAGGGAAGTTTACTACCCAGATTGGTTGAGCAGCGTTTGTTCCCACTCCCAGAGTACATTCTGACAAGCATGTTAAAAGTTAGGATTATTTAGATACAGAAGCTGCATTGTGACTTATTCAAGCCTCCTTTTGTCATCAGCACACTGCTCAGATAGCAGATTATGGTCAGGTCCGGGTCATATTACAACCCACTACCTGGTTTCAAAGTTTTGTCGCAAGAGGTGGTGACTGAGCATTCTAAAACGGTGTAGCTAAAATGCGCAGATTTGAACCCGTACCCATCGGGCCAGTAGTTGAATGCGTTAACAACTAGACTAACACAATCTCAAATTATTTTTCATGTAATCCACCTTGAGGTGGAAAATTTTGTTTTCTTTCTTGGACAATTCGCCAGTGGAATGCTCTTCAGAGGTCAGTATTTCACTCTTTTCCATGTTCTAAGACTATTTTTAAGCGTAGGCTGCTAGTAATTAGTTTAACAGTAGCTCTTAAATATTGTAAACTAATAAATAAATAAATGTATTAATTCATGACATTTAAATTTCCTAGCAAAAACAGAGTCTCAACTGTCAAAACACAAAAATAAGCAAAAAAACTCAAGCCTAAAAGTAAGTACTAACATTTTTTACAACAAAAAAATCAATACGTAAACATTTTCAGAGGAAGGAGTCTCTTTTTACAAGCTGCTTACTACTGCAATGAAACCTTATAAACAATTTAACCCTTAAAAGCTATAGATATATCATGCAGGCATAAAATGAGGGTAGGAAAATGTATTGATGTTTGAAACTTATAAACATTTTTTTTTTTTGACAAATGACCTCAATGCTTCTACCAACCTTTTGATACCCATATCTCTTATGGCCGTTGAAGGCGGTCCGATAAAAATGACACCTTCGTTTTTGCAACTCTCGGAAAATTCTAGGTTTTCCGAGAGGAAACCATAGCCTGGATGAACGGCTTGACTTCCCGAGATTCTTGCCACGTCCAAGATTTTGCTGGCGTTCAAATAGGACTGTTGTGAGGCCGCCGGTCCTATATGATAAGCTTCATCCGCCTGGAAAAATATTCAGAATGTAAAGGGCTGTTTGAGGGCTGTAAACAAATGTTAACGAGTAATAATCATCCTAAAGTTAATTAAAAGAGTAAACACATCTAACAATAATTAGTTAACCATACAAAAGGAGATTTCAGAGACATGTCAAGATATTTTAATTTATATAATTTAACAGTTTCAATTTTACCATTTCCACGTGCATTGCATGGCGATCGGCATCTGAATAAACGGCTACTGTTTGTATTCCCAGTTTTCTTGCAGTTCTTATAACACGGCATGCTATTTCTCCCCTATTTGCGATTAGAACTTTGGAGATAGGTCGTACGCCAATGTCACTTTTAAAAATCGGCACCTGAACAATGTTTCTTCTTTGCGGTGCCAGCAGCGCGCCACCATGGCCGAATATCCTACTGACAAAAAAGTGTTATCACAACAACTCAAAGTTCAAACTGCTAGTCAGCAACTCAACAAAGGCAACCACCCGTTAAGTTGGATTGTTTTTTTGTTTTATTTAAATAAATAAGTTTTATTTATATAAATAAAATATCAAATGCTACTCAAACCTCGAAGAATGTTGTCAAACTTGCCAGCTGACAAATGTCACTTCGGTCGGTGGGTTGTTCAGTTATATAACTTATAAAATTCATTCTTCGTAACAGTTAATTACCGAAAGAGCATTTAGTTCTATATTTTTGCAGTCACAATTTATTCCAAATTTACTTCAAAATGAACATGTAACCCTGCAAAGGAGAAAACTAATCAACGAAATGAATTGTATGAGGTTTACCTACCTGAGATAACCCAGTTGCATTTTAATTATGCACATAGACGATTTAAAATTAAACTGATTCGATACACATTATTTCTTTATAATATTATATTTTTTGCTTTTACAAATGAACCACTGTCACGACACAACACACCCACACTCGTAGGCACGGCTTGTAGTCTTATCATTGAATACTAAAAATGATAATTTATTTTAATGTAAACAAGTGATTAATTAATATTCTTTGTGATACAGTGTCAATGGCTGCTTGCAAACTGGCTGATTACAAAACTTGTTATCTAAGTAATTATGTCAGTAAGAGATAGTTTTAGTGTTCCATTCATATACCTAGGTACAGACAGTATAATTTATTTTTCATCCGTTATCTAAATTTAAAGCTAATGAAAATAATTCAGACAAATATAATCATCACATCGATTTATATGAGATTGTTCAATTATTTGTTATTTTCTACAAAATTGTTCAATTTAACGAGATAGATACATATCAAGGAATCTTAAATATATCTGCTTTCATGTATAAATGTATTCCCACTACGAAACTCACTGCTAAACTAACCAATACGTTCTTTCATTTATCTGCATCAATGCATCTGTTATAATAATCACTTTCATGTCAAATCTTGCATTTTTGTACCTGTTGACAGTTGAACAATGCATTTCTATTTTTTGAATAGTCCAAGAGTAGCGCGGCTGATCTTCGTAGGGGTCATATATCACGTTGCACAAAAAATACCTTTGTATGTACACAAACATAATATGCGACCATTATAAATAATAATGAAGCAGAAACTCATATTGTTTAAATCATTACTATCTAGCGATTTTTAATGACTCACTCTTGAGTCGCAATTCACAGCGCAATTCACTTGAATTGAGCAGACTCAGCCTATGCGAAATCTTCTTACGGCCAAGTGTTTCCATTTTCAGACATCGGAGCGGTATTCGTGATGATATACAGTCACAACTAACATAGACGCAATCACTGCCTGCACCGAACAAAGAGGCGAGCTTAGTTTCAACTGACACTCGTGTCACGATTTTGTCATATCTTCTCTAGCTCACTTTACGGTACTTCTTTGCCAAAAACTATTTCTGAGCGCAGGACTCACAGGAGGAGTTAATACAGACTGGGTGTTTTACATCTTAGTCAGCCTTTTTCTCTTTTTTTTAAATTTATCACACCTAAGCAATAAAATAAAAGACAAATATATATTAAAACATTTTAATCCATCGTAAGAGTTAAGTTAATAAACATTGTCTGTCATATATAATAAAATAAACATAACGTATTAGAGATAACACTGTAAACTGTAATAGTTACAAAAATAATCATAAACAACACGCATACACAAAAACAAAGTTTGGAATTTTTCAAAATTTTAATTAAAATAGACTTAAACATTTAAAAAGGCATACAAGTATTGCTTTACATGGAGTACTGAGTAACTACAATAATTATTACGTTAATTTGTTAAACCTTAAGTAGTAAACTTTTAAAGCACCAGTTATCATAAAATTAAACATACTACAGTTTAAATAATTAGATAATAATTGTCTTTTTAAGAATTAAAATGAGTTTTCTACAATTAGGATTGTCAATTATTTTTGATATATATTTTTTTATTAGATTTTGTCCAATTAAAATAATCTATAACTTTAAAGCTATGATGGGGTTCTTAAAGACACCTCACAATGACACGACACGACTATTATAAGTCATTGCTCCATTATAAAAAGATTTATTTTGACATTTTATGTTCATTAATATTATAAAATGCTTTGAAAATGAAAAACTTTGCAAATGTCGATATATTTTTGTGATTCAGACTGTATTTGTCCAATAAGTTACATTGATTCTATTTTTTGTTTTCCGAAGTCAAGTAAGTATTGTGCCACTATAAAAATAATGTGGTTTTACTGTTGACGGACTTGCACCGAATCATAAAATTCAATAGGCCGCTCGCTGTGCAAAATTTAGCAGAGGGAGTTTCTTGCAAAGCGCAAATAACGCAGAATGACGGAGCCGGCAATTAACCTGTTAAAATAATTTTTTTGGTATTTAAACATGAATCCGGAGTATGGGGTTTTATTTTTGTATTAAATGCAAAACACGGTCGGTTGGGATTTGATCTACACAAGCTTTTGTATTTGCTTCTGCATACTATGATTTTTTTAAATATAGCGTTGTTGATGCATTTAACACTCTTGCGATAGAAGTTAAGACAATGTTACTTTTATCCGACCACTATACAATAGACTGATTTAGAATGACTTAACAACACCCATTGGTATTTTTAGGTCTCCACATACATTTGAAATGCCGTATAGAACAGTAATTGGCTATAAGTTCGTAGTTTAGGACAAAATATTATGCGTAAGAGCGATGAATGTTTAACTCCCAGTTTGATCTAAAGGGCACGAAGCGCTCATCAGGAATTACCAAGTGTACCAAGACTACCAGAAAGCCTTTTAATGGTAATAGCTTAATTTCAGGGTGAAACCTAGCAGTTATTAATATTTCATTACATAAAATTATGTTTTCATCAAGAATCGGTATTTATGCAAGATCATATTTATGCCCAAATCAAACAAATATTTTTGAATTGATAATTTAGATGACAAAAAATATATTACAAATCTGTTAGGTTAATCCTTAAAGCTATTCGCATATATATATATAAATATATATAATTTACTGATTTTTAAAAATATTTATTTCTAACATATAAGCCGTCAAAAAATATAAATTTGAGAAAACGTGGATATACCCTATTTAGAATTCATGGAGTTGCAATATTTTTTTCAGTCTCGATTTACCAATATTCTAAATACAATTTTTCAGGCAATATTTCAAATTTTAAAGACTTAAAACAATATTTAGAGTAAACGAACAAAAATGTGTCAATTTTGCTTGTGGAAAAAATATTAGGTTAAAAGTGATAACCATAAAGCTCCACGTAAGAAGTAAACCGGTTATCATACTTAACCATCTTAAAAAAATGGGGTATTTTCTTACACTGAGTATAATTTCACATGGAAGTATTTCATAAGTTAATTATCAAGTTTATGAAATTTATTTATTGCTTAGTTTTCATTACTATTATAATATATTAAATATATTTACACGGGGTAGGTAAAAATATTCCCATGCAGGTTTCATTTTTGAAATTATGAACACATTGTGATTTATAGAACTATGTACTTAAATAGGAGTTGGTATTTCTATTCGTACTTATTATTAATTAATAATTATTTTAGACTTCTCAACTAGGCTAAGTTTTTTATGTGGAGAGAAAATGATAAAAAATGCATTAAAAACTGCATTACTATGAGGTTTAGAACCTGCAACTTCTGCATTACTATCCTAAATATAGTGCGTCTTACATATTTCAATATTAATATGAATTCCTTAAGAAATAAATGCGGCTAGGGGATAGAATTAATCACGAGCTAAATTGCTATAATAGCAGTCGAGTGGATTCCGAAGAGTGGGAGACGCTAAACTCGCTCATTAGTTTTCTAGATTATTCCGTTACGAGGATAAACCAATGGGGAAAATGAGAAAAAAAGAATTAGTCAAAGTTAAGTTAAAATGCATCGATTCACAATTTACCAAGTCCTTTTTTCGTTCCCGCTTTTACAAACACAATTTTAAGTTATAAAATATATTACGGGTACTAATTCCTCTTTGTTTTAATTCAATTAAAAATTCATATTTGTATGATAGAAATATATGAGTTTTACCTTACAATAAAAGTCTTATTATGTTCCCTAACCTATTTGAAACCTTAAATATGAGATAGCAGTTTACCTTTAACTTCAGTAACGTGTCTACTTAACCTTTATCCATCCTTGATCTACTGTAGTCACACCCTTATGTCACCTGTCAGCCTTGGTGGAAATGAATTGTCGACATGTTTCTCAATTAGCGTTTTTCTTTAATTCATAGCGTGTGTGTCCAGTACGAACCAGTGTTTTAACAAAGTTTATTGTTCGTTTGAACACTATTCAGGTTTAAAAATGAGTTTTGAGATTCCAATTGAGAAACATGGCGACAATTAATTTCCGCCAAGACTGACAGTTGACATAAGGGTGTGAGTACAGTGGATCAAGGATGGATAAAGGTTAAATAGACACGTTACTGAAGTTAAAGGTAAACTGCTATCTCATATTTAAGGTTTCAAATAGGTTACGGGCAACATAATATGTAATTTACACAAAACTTTTTTTTACTTATATTAATACTATGGCAACTAATTAATAAGAAAAATACATTTTATTGGGAAATATTTTCGCTTTGGAGATTATAAATCATGGCACAATTGTAATAAAAATCTACGTGAGTAGTAAACTTGCAATACAATTAATTGTAGATACAAACATACATGACGACACATATGAACCACTAGTATTGAAAAACATTGGCAGGGGCTCCCATGATAAATTAAAAATATATAATTATGTTAGATTTAGACCTAACGAGGGAAGAAAAAAAGAGAATTTAAAGTTTTCAAATTGATGTTAATCTCAATCAAAATTAAACATGTGTGAACCTCAAAACTGTAATTTATGAATGATTAACACACTCCGCGCTGATGACACGAAATTGTGTCAATGCTTTATATTTTGCCAGATGCCGTACGCGCGATATTGTGCCGTATTAATGCATTTCTATTAATATTTATAATGGTGGTATTTTGCGTATACTTGAATTCCCAAAAGGCATGGATTGATTACCTTTTTTTTTCATCTCAGTTCAGTTCTAAAGGCATTGAGATTGTTTGCAATTTCATGGGATTTCGTTCGTCAAACTAAATGTCGATTGTTGTGTCCAATGGGGTTTTACGTTTGGAGCGGAATGTGTTAATGAGAGTAAACCATTATTTTTCCATTATAATAAAAATATTTTCATTTAACGTCTTGAAATATTTGAAGCGGGAATGAGTCACCTGTATATTCATAAACAGAGAGGGGTCATACAGGGTCATCTATATATTTTTATACACAGGAGTCTTATAATCTGCGTATTTATTTACGGGAGGGATGTGTCATCTGTATATTTATATCCAGGGTGGGGAGGGTCATCTTTATATTCACCATATTCGACCAACCTGCGTATGATGTTTGCACTATGTGAATATGAATGTAATTACTTTTTAATACATTTAATATTTATTTTAAAATAAATTAAATTAATTAGGAAAATGTTAATTTACTAATTCATTACTCTACTGTATACTGTACATAGATTATAATTTATTTTTTTGTTAACTAAATGCACAAAAATAGCCACATATTTTATAAATATTAAAATGTCTAATACGGATTAAAAACTACTTATTTATAAGTACGATATTTGCGTAAATACAAAATTTACACTATAATAAAAGTTTTCATATGCAATTATAGAGAATTCGTAGGCACTCAAATTATGACATTCTCTTGCGAAATTTGTACACATTTCTGTTATTATATCAGTTCTGCGACAGGCCACAATAATAGTATCACATAGTTAATATCGGATGCCGGAATACGTATAACAATTTGAGAATTTTATAAATTACAATCATTCCGTTAAAGCCGTTCAGATCTATTTATCATCTACCCTCAAATTTCAAAACTTGCCTATGATGTAAGCGATTGATTATGTTAGCAATGACCCAATGTCGAGGCAATCACTTACAATATAAGATCTACGTCCATATAGACCATTGCTATCTTAAACTATACTCAGATATATTTATTTAATATGATATGATATTAGAAAGAAGATTGTAAAAGAACAAATTCCAGAATATAAAACCACCACTACCACGCTCATATAGTACTCCCGATGTGCACAGGATCTTTGAAACCTTTCAATTTATATAACATATCATACAAACTTCACCAAATATTTTTCTAAGCCAACAATATATTGCTTCTCACAGAATGACACCCTGACATTTACGTCAGTCGATGAAATGTTTACCGCAGTCATCAAAATAAAAAAAATATGCTTAAAAAGACTACAAAACAAAAAAAAGTTTAAGAACCCGCAAAATTATCAGAAAATACTTATTATTGTAACTTTTATTATATGGAAGACAAATTCGATGGATTTTACAAGATTTTTTTATTATTCTTGCATCCTAAGACAATTTAAATAAAATTTTGTCGGCGAACCTAGTGCTCGAATGCTGACGAATGGTAGCGGTTGAAAAACAAACACAACGACGAACAGACATCAGCTGAAAATTGTCATATTGATTTTCCGGACGTACCTAAAATTCTAACTCAAATAGTTGTCTTTCCTGGAAAAATCGATTAATGTTATTAAATTGGCCTATAAAACATTGAAATTTTATCAGCAATTTAGGCAGCTGCTTCAAATATGTATGAAATTTAAAGTTAATAATTGGTGATGGCGATCCTGTCATCGTGGATAAAACAGACATTATCCAAAAAAACTATCTTAAACGATTGTTTGGATATTGTTGGTATTTTAGTGAACTTGTATGTTCTGAATTAATTACACTGATGACTATGTTAAATTAAAAGCATATTTTTTTATAATTTTAACAATAAAATCAAGGCTGCTTTATGAGTTTTCTGATTGAACACTTGAAAATACATACAATACAAATAACATTCATAACCTTATTTTAATTAAGGCAATAATCACATAGTTTCTTAAACAGACTTTCCTAAGGATTAAAACACACTCAAATGGCATCCACATCAGAACAAATCATCGACTTAACATATTATTTATATGTATAAATAATTCAAACGAGTAAATAGCAATGAGTAATTTCATTCCAATCTGTAAGAATATTATGTAAGAATTAGAAATAAATAATGATACTTTTCAAAATATTTTTTTCTGAAATGATACCTAGATAATTTTGCTTTATACACAAAAAACATGCTTAAAACAGGAAACCCCTTCTTTTTTACACCGGCCTAAACGTGTTAGCGTATAAGGGTTAAATGTGGTGAGAAAAGTGGTTGCGCTGGAATCGTGCTAGTTTTTTTATGTGTCTTGGGAGACCACTATCCTCACATATTTTTTTTTCCAGAGCATTTATGTAATATTATCAAAAATAATTTTTCTCGAATACCAAGTTAAAACATACGGCGAATTGAAATCTAAAAGGCCGGCAAAGTAGCTTAAAATGAAACTGTTGCGCAATTAATTTACCATTTTGCCACCATTCAATATTGAGAACTCAACAGGAGATAATCATAAAGGTTTATATATTTATATATATTATTATTTATGCCATCACCAATATTTTGAAAAGAAATTTATTGTGTTAAAGTTTCTTTCTCTACTAAGCGAAGTGAGCAGATCTTCCAGGGTACTATAAAATGTTACACAATGAAATGTGTTACGATTCATTTGAAAAAATGATTTCCCTCCGGAATGACTAATTTTTTTTTTCATATTGTGTCCATTTACAATTTATCATTAAGATCTTATTTAATAAAGTATACGAATACTTAGATAAATAATATTTTGCACTAAAAATTAGCATATTACTTGAATAATAATATAAAAATATTTTTCCATAAATATAATATACATTTATTTATAGTAAAGAGAAACATATCAAAAAAATGGCTCATATTTGTAGATAACAAAGGTAAATGGGTTTAGTTGAGAAAAAGTTATTGACTTAAATGTAATGTGCAATATCTGAGAGGCTGGTGACCAATACTATTAACAACCTATTAGCGATAACTTATTATCAAAATAATATCACCGATGGAGGTCTTTACTTTCTATAAATGGGTGAAAGGTTAGGTTAGGTTTGTATTTTTGAGTGTTGTTAAAATTATTGCGAATCTCCATGAGAGCGCAAATTTGTTTGTCACGTACACAGATAATAAAATGTTACATTAAAGCCTAATATCGGTCGTTGATGTTGCGAGAGATATCTTGCTAAGTGAGTACCCTTCGCACGGCAATGTTCTCGACTCGGCGCCCGAAGACTGGGCTTTGCGACCGCCCAATCCCAAACTGAGCGATTCGGAAGAGGCATCCCTACTTTTATTCCTAAAAACGACCACGTCCAACTCCAAACCTCCTACGTTAATCTCATCTCCTAATACATATTCGAGAATATTTTTATCTGTCCTAGTTTTGCTCTCACTACAATCACTGGTATTAATGAGATCCTCGGTAATTTTTAATACGTTCGCTCCGCTACCGGTGGGCTCCGAAGATATGTTGCTTTGGAACTTCTGGCAGTCAACTCTTGCCACCTCGCTCGGTGATTCCAGCCTGTGTAAACTTAAGTTAGTTTTCATACTGCCGGTCGAGACGTTTCCGGAAGTGGCCGACCTTTCTATTCCCTTCGGTCCGATTTCTGTTTTATGAAGATCGAGAGACTGTCCGCGGCCGTTTAACCTTGACTGGCTGAAACGGGGAGTTAGCTTGCCAAAAAGATTGTCTTCCTTCTTAGGCGGTTTCGGTTGGCCGTTATCTGGCTGTGGAGCGGTCACTTTGGGTTTTTTCTTGAGGAAGAATGGAGTTAGTCGATCTGCAAATCCAGGCTTACTGTGCGCCCCAACGTCTTTTACACTCGACGTTGAACTTGATGTCTTCATTATGGAGGTTTTCGACGGCTGCGACTTGATAGGAATCGATTTTCTTTGAATGTTTTTCCTTGAAAACAAACCAAAGTCGTCTGTTTTCTTAACTGGCAAAGTCTTAGTATTTGAAACCTCTTCTACCACCACACTCTTTAATATGTTTTCATTTTCATATTCTTGATGATCTTCTATAAATATGTTCTTTTCTGAACTGCAAGGTTGTTGATTGTTGGATTCTGGAGTTGCAGTAGGAGCACTTTCGAAATCTACTTTATACTTCTGTATGCAAATTTCCCCTGTCGTACCTTCGTCAATCGTCTTCATATTACCATCGCAAAAATTTTCGGTAAATGGTGGAAGTGAGTTTTCTGGTTTCGTAGCACCTATAAGATCTGGATGAACGGCAGGTTTCAGTGTTTCATGTTCAATGCTTGAGTTCTTTATATTAACGATAGCCTGTTCTATTATTCTTAGACTGGAATCTCTCGATATTGGAACAGAGAAAGTATCAGGAATATTAACGCTGACCCTTTTAGTCGTTGCGGAAGTATGCGACCGGGGCGGCACGGCAGGTGGAATCTCGTTCGTTTCACTCGCACAACTAGTGAAGTCGGCCATTAGCTCATACTCTTTGCAGCAGAGAGACTGTGGGGCTTTCGGAGGTACCTTGGGTGCAGGTTTAGGCCGGGTCTGCCGCTCCGGAAGCTTGGGCTTAATATCGACGTATTCCGAATGTGCTTTGGCTGGCAGCTGCGGGGCAGAATCTTCCTCTATGGCTTTCGACGAATCACTCTCGTCTGAGGTTTCGTGCTTCAAACAGGACATCTTCAAGTATCCGCTGTTGGTGCTCTTAGTAGACTTTCCGGACTGCCGTTCTTCGGTATTTCGACTGGGCACTTTTAGAGATTCGTTGGAGGATGCTATGTATAAGCTATTATCGAGGTAATGATTGGAATCGTGCGACAGTTGGTCATCTTGGATAGTATCATTGCCATTCTTGAGTATGGAAACTATAGTTTTTTCGGGTAAGGCTGGAGGGGGTGGAGACGGTGGGGCGCTAGGTATAGCAGCCATCGGCTTAGGGAGAGTGAATGGCCTGTTGGGAGAAAGACTGCTATCTCTCGACGATATCAAAGGTGACTTGTTCATATTGCTTCTGTATGGCCTGTTTGTCTGAATGGGTGGCTGCACTTCTATAGAGACATTGGTTCTCGCTGCAAGGTGTAAGTAGTTGTCATCACCGATTGGTGCTTGTCTGAAACAAATTAATTTAAAAAAAATAGGATTTTGTTACTCTTTCAATGAAGTAGCTCCAACTCATCTTGCCTGAAAACGTAACAACTAAAGTTTTTATTTATTTATTTTCAAAATGAGTTTTTTTTTATTGTTAAGTTATTATCAAGCAGCAGCTCACTTATCTGGTAATCAAATATCGACTCAATTGTTTATGATGCCATCTTATTTCTTCCTATGACAGAAGTCAACATTAGTAACCCACTGTTTACAGCCATTCAATCTCCCTTAAATGCACAACCGGGATGAGTCATAATTAATTCCCTCCCGTACACCTCAGTTACACTTAATGAAAAAGAAAATAAATACCCCCAACACTAGGGATCTAACATTCTAAAAACTAAATATTTTTTTATTTTACATTTCCAAATCTTTGGCAATCTTTACAATGAACAACCTAACCTCTAAAACATAGGTCTCATGATTGGAAAAGATTTTTTAATAATATTGACACCATAGCAACATTATAAACACGACTCGTCAAAAACATGTTTGAAAGTAATAATTGTGTGATCTTCTTACAAGGTTATTTACTTGAAAAAGTTGTAAGTAAAATTTTTGAGATATCTTTATTTCTACTGAGTGCTACTGAGAATGCTCCACTTTAAGGGATTAAAGGATACATCACTTTTGATGACAAAGTAAATGTGGTGTATGAATATGTAGGTGATCCAGTAAATTGTTACCTATTTGAATATAATAACATTAATAAATTAAAAAGAAAGTGTGTGAAAATGCTTTTGTTCAAATACTACTTAAAAATAATGTGAAAATAGTCTGTCATTTAAATTCTATACTTGCTGTATTATTTGTTAATTATAATTATATGTTCGTTTACTGTCCTTGTCACATTGGTAATGCTCACTTGGCATTTGGTACTTCCTCAATTTTAATCCAGAATTACTCTAAAGACAGATTAATAATATCTAAGCGACGCATGGAAGAATGACATCCGTAGGACTGCAGGGGATAACATCTAGCTACAAACTGTATCCAATAAAAGTACATAGAAGGAAATTGGGGAGACCTGCATCCAGGAGTGGATGGCGGCAGACTGAGAAAGAAGAACCGACATAAAAATGTAGGATCTTTAATGCACTCACTTGCTTCCGTATTTTGTCTCTCTGGCCTGAGACCTTTGATAGGCCCGATGCCTGGCTTCCAATGAGAAGACAATGTCCTGTAAGTCTCTGAGGGTTGCCGCTTCCAGCGCAGATCCCTCATCCAGGGTTGGAAGCAGGGCTGTGAGGTAAATTTATTTAAATGATATATAAGTAGTAGCGGTCACGGTTACACTAAATAAATATTTAGCTTAAGTTTATAGTAATATATTGAAAAGAAAGATATGTTTCATTTTAGCATGTGAAGCGTGCCATGAAACCTAACATAAAAATTTAACCATCTCCGGTAGCCTGTGCATTTACTGAAATAGCTTGAATGCTGTATAATGCATATAAATGCATCGTAATCACAGCAGTGTATAGAATGATTATGAGATTATTCTGTGGGTGGGCGTGGGTGGGCTGAGTCCCAGTCTTGACTTCGATACTCCCCGTCGCAGTCACAAAAAGGCGAGTGTAGGTGTCAATGGTAATTTTGGTATGGTAGAATGTTCTTATGGTAAAGGAATAATTTCAAGTCCTTTATAGGATAATAGGATATTCAGCAAACAAGATTTCCAACATTTAGAATATATTTTCATTTTACAGTGCTGAGAAAGAATATTCTTCAAACTTACATCCTTGGTTTCCTCTCCTGGAGCCGATTATTGACGACATTCTTTTCTCCAAGTCGGTAGTGTGAGAGTACAGCAGACAGTGTAATCTTTGCAGGTCTCTGGCTGGATCCAGTCGCAGCACCAAGGACGCCGGCGCCGATTGGACAGAGGGAGGGGTTTCACAGCCAGGTGCCGTTGGAAGCACTGCACCACAACTGAAAAAAATCAAAAACATAACTAAGGCAAGGCAATTTTCAAACTGTGTACAAATACTCAATACCCTTGCTACACACAACAGGGTCACACTTATGTGGGTACCAGGCCACTCAGGCATTGATGGCAATGAGAAAGCAGACGAACTGGCCAAGAAAGGTGCGAGCATGACTATGATAGGCCCGGAACCGGCCTGCGGCATAGCTAAAAGCACTACCAGCAGACTGCTAAAAATCTGGGCTTGGAAACAAAGCCAAAACTACTGGCAAAAACTGCCCGGACAAAAGCAAGCCAAAGAACTCATAGAGGATTCTCGCAAAAAAGACTCTCGGAGCTATTGGAGTTAAGCCGAAACCAACTAAGGATCTTAACCTTAGCCTTAACAGGCCACTGCAAGCTGAATAAACATCTGCACAAATTAAGCCTATCGACCGACGACAGGTGCAGACTCTGCCAAGAGAGCCCAGAAACCCCGTTACACCTACTGGGGGAATGTGGGCCCCTCATGCACAAAAGGTACCAGCTTCTAGGCAACCATCTCCTCAAGCCAGAAGAGATTAGAATCATCGCACCCAAAAAGATACTTTATCTACAGTACGGGACTAGAGTGCGAACTATAAGTGGATTTAAACGTACAATTGTTCTGGAAAGGACGCGGTACACGGGGGGCAAACGCCCCTCATCCAATAACACACATAACAAGGCAATGCTTAAAACGACCCATAAGAATTAAACTGATTATTTTATTTTACAAAATGTGATTCAATGCAGTTGGAAACAATGCTGCTCGGAAGTCTGTAGATATTTTTTTTTTACTTTTTTACAAGTGGGTACTTTACTATTTTTTTTTTTTCATTTTTTCTTATGGCAAAAAATAAAATCGGGTGTCATCGGTTTATTTTTTTTTATTGAGTATAAAAAATAAAATTATGCACAAAAAAATCATTTTGTTATTTTTTGTTTAGTTAGTAATAAAACCATATTCTAGAAAATTCAAAGCTATTCAAAATATTGTAGGTTATCTAGATAACATAGGTACAAAGTTTTTCTAAAATGCATTTTAGTAAGCACCCGCAATTACTCCATTTTTTAAAATCTCATAGGGGCCTCGTGCATGTTGCAGATTAAAATAAACAAAATGAAATAAATACTTGTTGTAACTCTACGGGGAAATAAGGTTTCTGAGAGCAATGAAATGCAATTTGGTCAAGGAAGTATTTTGGATCATTACTCACCATGTCCACTTTCCGTTGTGGTGTGGTAAGGGGTGATGCGCCGTCCTACAGAGCGCTTCTAAAAGCCTCAGCCACTCGGCTCGTTCTACACAGTTGCCCGCCTGCACATACAGAGTGCGATCGTGATGAACTGTAACAATAATGAAATAAAATATATTAAAATCGTTACATTATTTAACTTCAAGCCAGTTTAGTAGCACAATTTTTTTTTTCAATGTTGCCAGAAGTAACTTTTATTATTCAAATATATACAATTACAATGTAAATAGATCCAGCTAAGACATTGTCTTAATTGCAAAGAAGAAAAAAAAACCAGCACATATATTTTGTCATGTTTAGGATGTATTTAAACAATTTATCACAATTGAACAGAACATGGTGCCATGGTGCATAAAGCACAATATATTGTTTTTTTTTTTAATTTTCACTGACAATTACATTAACCCGTTTAGAAATTATTCACGCCAAAAAATTTTGGTGTGCAAACCGTGTACATAGTGATTTATTTCTATGAAAACTCACAATTGTGAAGAAAAATCAGCTTTGGTGGCCTAGGATGTCCAATTGTCATAAATTTGCTATAATCTGGTTCACCATGAAGTCCTCTATTAGAAAATATCACTCTGGTCACTATCTGTCTTAAACTTTTAAATATTTGCTAGATGTATAAAGTATACATTACATATAAATATATATATATGTATTGTTCAATATTGCTAAGTTATATTTATTTTATTTTATATTCGTAAAACATTGGTAAACATTGGTAAACACGAAGATTACAATTGATATTCTTACAAATACAAGGTTTATTTTTCAATATTTTAGTTATAGTTCGATAGTGTTGAACTTGTGTTTTTTTAATGAAATGCTTCAAAGTTTACCGTAATGCAACCACCCACTAACTTCCATAAACACAAAATTGAACAAGGATGCTGGTAAATGGCCCGGTCAGCAAATCGGGAAACATGCCGTAGCAGTCTCGCTTTTTTGCAACGTACAGGTTTGCACAGTCACAAGATAATGCAGAGCCACCCAATTATGCTAGATTTCGACATTTTGATCACACATACTTTCCTGATAAAAGAGTTTGCCACGTCCATCCGATTACGCTATTGATATAACTATAGCAAAACACACAATAATAAATAAAAAGATAGAGATATTTTTAAAAGACAAATTGACTTGTACCAGAACGGGCTTAATCGGTGAGACAGAATATTCTAGAAATTGCAGTCGCAGATTACAGAATATTCCATTAAAACAATGGCATGTTTCATTGTAAAACTTATTAATTTCCTAACCAATTTGAAACATATTTTCAGCGCCCAGTTGCTGCGGTGCTCCAGGTGGGGCGTCGAGAGATGTTACGGCCAGAACGCCATTCAATGAGAGCCTCTTGGTGGCTTGCTTACCACGACTTCGGGACCATGACAGCTCGCCGCTAAAATTATAAGAACAGGTGGATTATGAAGTGTCAGTCAAAAAACTAATCTTCTTCAAAATTAATCTAAAACCAAAAACTAAAAAATAATATGATAATTATTCAAAATTGCTCAAGCCAATCGGGAATAAAGGGTGAACATATATTATAAAATCAAACTTGTCGAACTGAGAACCTCCTCCATTTTGAATTTGTTAAATGACAATTGAAAAACCAAAATCTCTCCATCCTTAAATATCTAGAACTGACCGGTTTCAGATCTTGCTTGTTACAATTTTACTGTGGCAGGTTTCAATATGGGAATAAAAAGATTATTGGTAATAAAAAGATTATTGGCACTAACCAATTGGCA
Source organism: Neomicropteryx cornuta (assembly GCA_020383195.1). Classification (NCBI taxonomy): domain Eukaryota; kingdom Metazoa; phylum Arthropoda; class Insecta; order Lepidoptera; family Micropterigidae; genus Neomicropteryx; species Neomicropteryx cornuta. The sequence continues at coordinate 9,625,206 of JAHKQU010000001.1, read as the reverse complement.
CAAAAAATTTAGAAAGGTTTAGATATGCCCTCAGGAACTGATTACTTAGTCGAATTATAAATACACACTTATACATAGAAAATATAAAAAAGACGGTATATTTTGTGTTCCAAAGTGAAAGAAGAGGGTCGATAGTGAGTTGGGTATTTGTCTTGCTTTGTCCATCTGGGCTTTGTATCACTGAGTATAGTGATACAAAGTCTCTTTCGGGCCTGGACTGGCGAAAAAGTAATACCGCACTGGCGAACGGTATTGCTTTTCGATTGTACTTCTTTGTGGCCTTGGGCATAAACTAAACCTTTCTAAATTGATGCCCGGAAGTAACTGATCAACGTTGAGCGATGTCAGTGTGACGTCTTGTAGGCCCGAGCAGAAACTTTAAAGCATAATCTTTTATTATACCATGATAGGGCGAGCATTGGCACCATATAAAAATTAATCAACCAAAAATTCTCAAACATGGGCAGCTGCACTCCTACCGTGTGTAATTAGAGCACTTTTAACTGCTTATACTGGAAAAAATAATGAATTAAGGCGGTACCTGGTCAGCCTAAAGTGTCGCCGTTTGCCGGCGGCTCCGACCCTACCCCATCTTCGCCTTGTGGCGTTGACAGCTGTTCCGGTGCCCACGCTTGACAGACCATTATATTCCGAACGTTTTATCATAGTCCTAAAGATAAAAATATTTTACGTTAAAATATGACATTTTTATTCATTGCGTTTGCTTAGGGTGCAATTTTTTTTACTAACAAAAGGTGCTTTACGTTGCCCAATAGGCACTGTAACAAATAAATAGTTCTGTGGAGATGGTTTTACCAGCTAGTCTTAGTAAATCTGGTTTCCATTTATTATTTATTTTGATAGTAGAACTTGCTAAAATCCTATTTACAACAGCTTTGTAAGGAGTATTTGGTTATTGTTTTATAATCATATATTTAATTTTTATTATTTTAGCAAATAAGTTTTTGAGATTTTTTTCGTGATGGTGCATTGTATGGTGAAAGCGACCTATAATGAATAGCAGACTAAGCCCATATAATAAAGTGTAAAGCAACCATTTTTTGACTGAGCTTATCGATCGATGACAGGTGCAGATTCTGCCAAGAGAGCCCAGAAACCCCTATACACCTACTGGGTGAATGTGGGCCCCTTATCTACAAAAGATACCAGCTTCTAGGCAACCATCTCCTCAAGCCAGAAAAGATTAGAATCATCGCACCCAAAAAGATACTTAACTTTATCTATAGTACGGGAATAGAGGGTGAACTATAAGTGGATTTAAAAGTACAATAGTTCTGCAAAGGACGCGGGGGTAAATAACCCCCATATTCGCTAACATACTAACGTAACATCCATTTTTGACAACAAAACCTTACATGAAGTAAAATTAATCACCAATTGGTATTACCACGACCTAGACAATGTGTGCTTAGAAGCATAATAAATTATAGCCATGGGGGTATAATGTCTTGTTTTAAAAATATAATATAAAAGTCAGATTTTAAAAGAAAAGAAGCAAATTTAAAAATATAAAAAAAACTTACCCCGGTCTGAAAATCCAAGACCGCATGTAAAAAAAGACAATCATAATATTAAACTTAAAAATGTTCTTTAATATAAATCATAAGGGCTTTTAGTATATAGTATAAAGAACAAAAAAAAATCCGGACATACCGCTCAAGACTATCTTGATCTATATTGACAGCTAAACATATCTCATGAAAAAAAAACATACTAATATATTTATATTACTGAAAAAAATTGTTTTTCTTCTAAGTACTTTGTGACCCGCACACTCGTGGGGCGCTGAACGAAATAAAAATCTATCGGACATGTCATAAACCTAGTTTAACAAAATGTCCAAACAATTGTAGGATTGGAACCCACTAGGCTCACTTTTAAACAAAATCAGACAAAATGCTTTCAATAAAAATATATTTATATGTGACTCAACTAACCCTTCCTTTAGAAGAACTGGAGTCTCCTCGATGTTGTTATTTTGAGTTTCCCGCCCAGTTGATATTACCTCAAGGAATTGCCTTATTGCTTGTACCTGGAAGTAAAAGGAATATTCAAGAATTAACAATGTTATTTACTATCCCACAGAGTACATATTGATAGTGTTACTGATTATTTTAGTCAGTGCGCCGGTTATATTGGTGGGTTTGACAGCTGATGGTGATCTCTCTTTTTGCAACCTACTTTAAATATAGTTTTATTACCAGGAAAGGAGGTAGCTATGCACCTAAGTAGGGCATTCCAATCTCACACTGATTTAGGAAGAAAAAACGGAAAACCAACATTATTCTTCCTAAATAATTGTTTTTAGCAGAATGGCAATTTCGAGCAAAGTGATTTGGCTTAAAAGTTGGGAGCTAATTTCAGACCGGGCAGGCAGGTACATCAGTTGCAGCTTTAAATAAATTTGTAAGATGAAAAATAGAATGCCTCACACTGAGTGTCTCCCGTTCAAGTAGAGACTATAATTTTCTCGAACCGTTAAATTGACCAAAACGCCTGAATACATATCGGCTTGCCTTTCTCTGGACTAACCCTCTAGATCGGTCTTAGGCCACCGCTTACATGGACTCCATTCTGATGCTCAATATTCTAGGGTTGTATTTTTCAGGTTTCCTATTACAAATCGTAATGTACCAGGAATGTTGCGGAAGCCTGAGGACCGAAACTTTACGTGTCGCCTTACCTACTCTTTCTTTCCCTCGGTGCAGCTAAGAATGAAGAATGTGTTTCTGGAGTTTGATCATCCGACTACTCAGCTGATTGGGGGTCATGGCAAGCTTAAAGGAAAGCTTACTGAATTTGGGCTCAGCGAGGACCCCTGGTGCGTATGTGTTCAGACGGCGGAACACATTGTTCGGAATTACGACTACTTGACCGACGAACGGAACATACTTTTGGACAGCCTTGACGCGATGACCAGACCCCGCTTGGTTCACTGACTTAGTATCATCCCTGACAAATTTTGCTTCTTTTAAGACGTTCGTAAAGAGCTGGGTGACAAAATGGACCATCTTAGCGGGGCCGGGTGCCCCTCCCGAGGAGCTTGCCGGAAGCGCATAAATAAAGTTCGCATGTGTGCGTGTCTTCTTCGCCCCGAGAAACAGGACCGTTTTTGTTTGCACCGTCCCTCTTTCCTTTTAGGGGAAACCGAGTTCTATGGTTCTGGTCCTTCGCCCGCTGGTAATCGCCAGCAGTCATTAGTATTAAGTTTTAGAATAAGTAATATTATTGTAAATAGTTATAACAAATGTAAATTAGTAAATTTTAATAAACGATGGCTATACCTTGTTCGGGCAGACATAAAGATTTTAATCTTTTTAACTGCCCGCAACAGCGGCTAGTCTGTAATTTTTTTATTACATCCCCAATATGAATATCTTAATGTGGTTTAGACAACACGGTATAAGGCCTATGATTTTGACATATAAAACGAAATTAAATATTGATTGTCTTAAGAAGTAGGCAATGAACAATTATTTTTTAATTATAAATACATAATCGGCCATCTTGAGAAGACGCAAGCAAAGATTGCGGCATACCGGCGATATTTACAATGATGAAAATGTACTTACATGTCTTTCCGTACAGAATGAGCCGTAGAGGGCAGCCATATATTCCTCTTTGCAGACCTGGTGGGCCGATCGTGAGCTTACCAGGTTTCCTAATGACTGAATGGTCTTCGATATTAGCGTGAGGGTCCTGTTCGTCTGTTGATCCTGTCAAAGTAACGGAACTTGCTAGTGTATCTGGGAGTACGATTGCAAAGAATTTATCGTTATTAAGATTGGTCAAGCATGGCCAGCATTTGGCAAGCTGCGACTAACATTACAAAGCAAACAATATAATAATCGAATTCTAAAGTTTACAACCAATGTGTCATCTGAGTTCTAACACCGGAACTAACCGGGCAGGACATATGGCAAGAACAGTGGAAAAGCGATGGGCCAAAAAAATCTTGCAATGGCGCCCTAGAACTAACTACATAAAGGTCAGAGGTCAGCTAGGAGTCTTATGATAAACTCTTTTACGCACCTCCTTAAGTTTCAATGGTACTGATATAAAGCTTGGCTTGGACCATTGTATGATATTTTTTAAATTATTACATTACAATCGAAAGACATCCAAATATAATTTTAGTAACTTAAAACTTGCAAATTTGGGATAACTTTGAAAATGGCTATAGCGCTTGGCACTCTACAATTTATTAATTGTAGTAGAACTTGAGAAAAACAGTTGAAATCGGATCAACCATTTATACAAAAATTTAGTCTCAAACGGTAGCAATTACCAATTTAATTAGTTGCATTATCTTTTAGTAGACTTGTCTGCCTAGAACAAAATTAACATAATTAAGCATAATTAAGTATATATCTTTGTTTTCGTATCTTCTCCTATTATATTAAGTGAATATAGAAAATAGGACTCATAGACTGGGTTGATGATGAACGATAAGTTTTTAAGGTTACTCACAATCTGTTCAGTGGTGAGATCGAAGAGCCTTGGTCCGAGTATGGCAGGCGCGAAGAAGCGCAGGAATATGAATCCGGAAACGACCGAGTATCGAACTTCTGCATTTCGTGGAAAATGCCGAGCGGCACACTGCCGCAGAGCGTCAAAGAGACGGCACATCATCGGCGGACACTGCCCGTAGGACACAGTTATAGCGGCGAATACCTGTCGATAAAAATTAAATAAAGCTGATACTGTAGCCAACATGACTTTCGCAAACCTTACAATAACATAATAACATAAATGTTTTTCAGTATTTAGTATTTATCTAGAACATATTTGCAGAGGCTAGAGGTAATTTCTGGAAATGTTTGCAATACGCTTTAATTAAAATTAAAGTGGCATACAAATTATCTACTGAAATTATACTGCGATTTTTCTGTGTGAAAAAAAACAAATATACAATTTTACCCCGAGAGAAACATCTATTCTATTCTGCTACTTACAATTTCCAAATGGCGTATTTTAGTTAAATGTACAGCTTATGAAATAAAACTGTCTAATTACCCTCTCAACATAGTCCCTAAGGTTTGCCAGGTTGACCTCAACCGCGGCCTTATCCTTGACTCGGGCCGGGTCGATTTCGCAAGGTTTTCTCTCGCCGAGTACGGCTGCAAGGGTGGGCTTCAGCACTGAACGCAAGTAAGCAGCGCCGGTCAATCTCATCGCCTCGTCCATCATTTTAGAGACGAGGGTGTTGCCGCGGAATATTGTCGTTGCATCCCTGAAAAAAAAACAGTACTTCATCAGTATACAGTTACATAAATACATCATCGCACAACAAATTTAAGAAAACTGACATGAAAAAACCAACTTCAAAATAACCTAAAAAGTAAGCACATGTCATGAAAATGTTTGGCACCGAAACCTTTGGTTTTGAACCTTAAAATCACTCAAGCTACTCGGGAGTAATGAGTGAACATACATTTCTCCTCTTCTTTTGAAGTTACCTTGTTCCGCATTTAACATAGCAGTACTATTACTTAAGAAAAAAGCAATTTTAATATGAACTTAAATTATTATTGTCACTTTAAAAAAATATATATCTTATCTTATCTTAAAAATTCACAGGAATAATCTTATCTTTCTTCTCTAGCTCAAACGAGAAAACTAGAGAATAAAAGTAAATTGGCTTAGCTGAGTATGCCTAAGAAGTAGTTATTGAATATGATTCCGTAAATGCATATAAAAAAATAATAAACTGTAAACCAGTTTAACAGAAGACTAAAGAATTTGGAGAGGATTAGGACATTTTTACTTGCCTCATTTTCACCCTACTGTTGACTTGAATTTAAAAAAAAGTAACTCTTAATAACTTAAAACAATCATGAGAGTACTAACGTGAGTGCGGATATTTCAGAGTCTGCGAGCGCCTTAACGATAGGCACAATGAGATCATGGTGGGTGAAGAGCCTTACGAGAGGCTGGGCCGCGTCCGTCTTGCTAGAGACAATCTCGCCCAGGATGTAGACAGCCGATGCTGTGATGGGCTGGAAGAGAAATATAAATTAAACGAGGAAATTAAAAACATTAGGAGGTAAATTTAAGCATTATATAAACAAAAATATCAGCTCGTAAGACAGCTGATTGAACCTAATATTTGTCCAAAATAATCAAAATCTTCTAATATTGGAGGGTTTCCGACCTAAATTTAATGAGCTGCTTTTGGTGCAAGAAATTTCCGTCAATAATACAGCTGGCTATAAACGATAGTAACCTAAAAGTAAAAATCACATTGGTGCCATAAAAATATGATTTCTTAATCCGATCTAGTGAACAGATAAATTTGGTCTCCCTTACCCCTTAAAAGATGGAATTTAATTAGCCAAATAGTTTCTTTATCACTACATCATCAGTGTAACCTGTCAGGTAATAAAATAGTTTGTCATTTGGAAATCAAAGATTCATAACTACCATACGGTACTGCTGAGCTAACCTCTACCCTGAACGGGCAGAGAGTGGTTCTTGCACAGGAGAACAACAGCATGATGCCACATTGCAGCCAAGAGTCATTTCTCCACGGAAGAGGTGTGCATTTACAGCTTAATGAAACTTTAATGGGATAATATAGAAGGTGTTAATAAGCGACCCAATTTGGTCGCCAATTCGGATATTGTGCACTCCTTAAAGCTAGTCAACGGACATAGTCCGCCAAGATAACCTTATGCTTCTTGGATAATATGTTGCGCTGAGTTTGCTGTACCAATCTGAGTAAATTAGGTGAGAAAGACAATTTTTCGTTCACAATGTAACTTTTCTTGTAACACACAATATTACATTTAACTGGATCCGAGATACGTAGGTACGTAAACAAGTAGGTAGGTAATTAGATGTCAGAATATTCAGAAATGCAATAGTTCAGTTAGTACACAAATAACAATGAAATTAGTTTAACTATGAAACTATAATAATTATTTAGAAATGTTCATTATACGTGCAATCACTTAATCGCGGCAGTATTTTTTATTAATAATCGCTATCGGGTTTACGACACCCGGAGTATGTATCTCGTTTGAAATCCCGGTTACAACTAAATGTTTAAAACTAAAGCTTGCAAGACACGGTGAAAGCGACCTTCGCAGTCTGTCCACTATTTTTAAGTCGTTATTTTCTTTGACAAATGATTTATCACTAGGTTAACATTACATTTTTGGCGGGTCGAAGGATTCTAATTGTCTCTAAATTGCTTTAGGACGCACTTAAGGACACGAGTTTGACATTCACGGAAGAGCCCTTTTCGGCCAGTGCGCTTTGTATCGATTTCTGTCGCCAACAGAAGGTATGAATATAATATTACCTTAATATGAACGCTTCTCATAAACAGAGAATTGAGTTGTTCGTAGGCCTTAAGAGGAAAGACGTGGTCCACGGTGTAGCGGAGATGAAGCCGGAGTGATCCGAGAGTAGAGTTAGGTCCGGCGGCTGACAGTCTTGTTCCGGGAGGAGTGGCGCCACGTGACCGCTCCGTCGGAGATCTAGATGTTAAAAAGTACCTAAAAAATAACAGAGCATCAGCATTTAGGACAACTGAAACCCACAATGAAACAGGACTTTTAGTAAAGTTCTCGGCATGGCAAATTAGTTCTCGGACTATTAACAGACTACAGCAGTTTAAACAAAATCTTCTACAGAAGACAGAAGCACACATGGACTGTATCAGTCCTGCAAAAAGAAGTGCAACCTTCTGTGGAGGTAATTTAGAGTTAAACCCACTGTAATGCCCGATGGACTTGAAACAGTTTTATTTTGTGACCTCTTAGAATAGAGTTTTCATTTAAGCTATTCATTTTACTAAATCCCAGACAGTCGTAAAATCAAAACAGAATCTTAAAAATCTCCATGTTCTAGTCATTCATTAAAAGTGGGCAGCTTCAGCAGGTATAGCTTCTATTAGGATACGGGAAGTTTCTATCATAGGTTATTAATTCTGGGTCATTGTAGGAAATGTTAAAGGTGAAACCAACCATGCATCATTGTTGACATTGGCTTTTTGTTGTGGTCCCCTCAAGGGTACCTTCACCACTCCGAGGAAGGCAGGAGCTGCTCCCCCGTCGTGCCAGATGGACACGCGGCACTCCAATACCTCCGCTTCACCCCACGCCGTGCACACCTGGAAGCAGCAAGGGTCAGAATATTAGTTCTAGTTAAGATAAACCTACATAAGTTACGCTTATTATTCATGTGCATGACAGAGTAGTCGTGGCCTTTAGGAAGTTGTTGCATCATTTACTTTATTGAATACAAAATAATAATTAGTAAAGGTTTGAATAATTTTGCCTGCCTAACCGAAAGATGGTTCTCAGCCCACCTTTTAAAAACCAACCAGCTTGAGTTCACTTTTGAATGTTTATGGAAAACACGCGCCTGGTCAGAAAGGAAATAGTTTTCGGATATAATAAAAGTTTATTATCCTTCCTTTGAATTTGTAACAGAATTAAAGTTACCCATTGAATTGTGCAGGGCACACGGGAGTTCAAAGGGCTGACTACTTACTGCATGGATGAGAGCCAGGGTGTGATGATACATACTCAAAACCCTACTAAAATCAAACAAATATTCAGAAGATTAAGATTAATTCATTTTTACAGAATGCTCTACATTGATCTGTATTTACAGGTAGTAAAGATGAAAGATTAGAAAGGTAGTAAAGAACTGTTAAGCCGGTTACTCACCCGCCGCTAGGGAAATCTGCAACGGGGCACAGAATAAATAATACTCACAGAAACATACAAATTTTAATCTGATTTCCTGCTTTGGTAATATTTCATATGTATTTATTAAATTGTAGTTTATTTTCTTACCCCTTTTACTATTTCAACTTTTATTTACTATTAATGTCCTTCCTATAAAATGTACATTTTGTTAGAAGAAATTAAACTTGAGATAAATGTGAAAAACATATTTATTTATTTATTTATTGTACATAATTAATTTGACAAAAAAAAATAGAAATGTATAGTAGAAATCACAGTTATAAAAGAATATTGCAAATGCACAGGGAGCGATTAGCACTGCTACATTTTGTGCCCTGCCTTCTTTACTAGACTATGTCTGTACTAAGGAAGGCAGTGTTGTATTGTGCTACAACTGAGATATAGGTATTATAATTTATTTAAAATGTTTTTTTTCCGTCGACTATACCGAGTTCACTCGCAACCCATTTAACTGAAACAAGAAATAAATTTGACTAAATCTATGGTATTATTTATTTAAAAATACAACACAAAAAACATAGGTTTATTTCTACATCCTTGTTTTAAAGAAGACTGCACTGCACTAGTGTGTCTACAGTACTCATAAATTTAAAATAGTGTTAAACCACAATATTTTATTTTTCTTTGAGACCCCTGCGAGAGTTTATTTGGCGAACATATGCAAAGCAATATGCCTCCTGCGTTTCTCCACGCACATCAGTAAGATACAATTTTGCGTGCGCGAGGAGGTATAAGAAATTTTGTAGGATTTCGGAGGAAAGGCGGCTTTCTTCAAAATCAAAGGAGTGCAACTTTTGTGAGTATTATGTATTCTGTGTTAAGGGTCAAGTACCGAAATTGCTCCTGCGGCAGGTTTGTGAGTAGCCGCTTTTACTCACGACAATACACTGAAGCTCAAGCCTTAAAATTTGCATTAATATTATAAATGGTCTATATTCTAAAATTGTGGCGTGCCTCAACCCTAGAATGAAAAGGAACTAAGATATAATAATATATATATTATTATATATGTACGTACCGTATATGCATTACTGTTGTCTCTGTCCTTCATATCGCATTCCACACTGAGATCAAACACAAAACATTCATCGAAGCGAGGATTAACAGTCTTTTTTCTCACTTTAGTCTTTTTGTCGACCCTTTTGCCGTTTGTGTACAGGACGGACACCATGGCGTACGGATCGCATTGCCCATTCTTGGTGGTCAATTCGGAACATTCCAGAACTCGAACCGAGAATTTGTTCCTCAGGTCGACGTGGGCTTTAGCGTCGATGTTGATGTAGTGTCGTTCCTGCTCGGGCACAGTGTACCCGTAGCTCTCCGTGCTGCCCATTCTGTGTATTTCGAGATCCGGCGAAGTTTGATTGTCACCGTAGCTGTTCTGATAGTTGATCCGGTTTTGAACGCTTTCTGCGTGGTTGCGCATTTTGAGAGCTCCGCTCGTGGGGCTGAAACTATGGTGGTGGTCTGAAATTAATAAAAATTGCTATTTTATTTTAGAATACATGCGCCCATGACACGCACTGGGAAGAACAGTTGAAATAAGTTAATTTTTTAACTCTATAATTCAAATTACTATTATTTTCAAGCAACATTTAATAATAACAAAAATCAGGAAATAAGCTGTGCTCCATAGGATTCAAATTTTTAGCGAGATTGACAACTTTCATCTGGGGCATAGCAGTTTTGTGAAATCGGCTAGAAAAATTTAACACATTAATGTGCACTTATTACTAACAGTATAATTTGTCCATACAGGAGACACAAAATGTCATAAATACACACGCACACCCTGACACTTTCATAATATCATTTACATTTACAATTAATTTATTCTCTACTTGTTTATAATATTTTTTGTCTTTCTGTTATTACTTTTAATCAACCATATCACAGATAATTTTTATTGCAAAATATAAAATACTATTACCGATAGTTTTTTTTTTAAGAAGAACAAGGATGAATTCGCTTTTCATTATTTCCTCTAAGAAGTCCACTTATCATTGTGGAGGACTGATGCAGATCATCCCGAGTCAGGATGAACGGAAATAGAAGTCGTTTTACAGTGTGGCCAGCTGTTTTCAAACCTTTTATTTAAGTCCGTTGTCCAGTTTGTGTATCCAACGTTGTCTGTTAGGGTCTGACCCAAACAAATTACAATCTCGCGGGAAAATGGGATAACCTGTAATTCCTAGTAACTTTAATCTGTAATACCCAATCAACATCCGTTTAATAGTTGAATGTCCGGTTAAAGTCTGGCCAATTCCATAAAAAAAATAATAAATAGTTTCATATTAATAATATAAACTCACAAACTTTGACAAAAGTTATATGTTCGCCGATCAGGTTTTGAGAATTTTTTACTATCTACAAACCTTGTGAAGAGTACGGTGCTTGGTTTTGATCTTTGAGACTCTCGGACCGTGACAAACTGGGATTGTTTTCCTGATAGCCTGAGGCTGTAAGCAGCCTCTTACTGCTGGAACTGGAGCAGGATCCAAATTTATAGTACTCAGAGAGGTTCTTGGACAAGTTCTTGATCTTGGAGGCCTTGCGTTCGCCTGCGTAGTCCTCCGCGATGCGCAGGTCTTGTTTGCTGCTGCGCCTGTATGGCAGTTGACCATGGAGGCGGTTGTCATCAAGCGATTGGTCTAACCTAAAATAAAAGAAAGTGGTCAGAAAATGGCAAATGGTGAACATACGGACAATTTTTGCTTGCAAATATAATATTGGAAAGTAATCGGTGTCTGGTTTCTTCAGACAGGTGGCATATCTTTAACGGTTATGTTTGTTATCGTGCCACCGATTTGCAACTGAGGTCAATATGTCGAGGTTTATTTCGATGACTGGGTCTTCTACTCCCCAAACTTTAATTATTCGTTAACATGAGTAATGAGTGAAATGTCAAAATTATGCTTTAACCAAACTCTGCTAAGAAACCGAAAATCATATCAAAAGAATTAAATTGATCAACCTAATAAATATTAAATAAATTTTAATTTACGTATGAATTTCTGGTACTAGTTTCATTATTTACTTACGCTTTGACTTAAATTCCATTTATATTATTATTATTACAACTGTGGAAATAACTATTTATCATAATAAGCTGTTCAATACAGGTAGGCAGAAAAACCTGCAGGCAGCGTTGACTGCTCCAACAAACGACGAAAAATTAGCCTTATCCACTTTTGCACCAAACCATTTTAAACCATTTTTGCACGAACCTAACTCTTTCTTAGTGGTAATTATTAAATTTGTAGATTTTAGATAAAATAAAACATTTTAGATAAGTATAAAAATAAATAAACCGAGTGTGTTTGTGTTTGGTCCACAAGCAACGACTTGTAAATCTTCCCAGAAACAAAGTGAATCATAAAAAAATGAACTGAAGTCGATTAAGTAGTTTTCGAGGAAATGAGTAACATGCAAATAAATAAGACAGACATCACAGCTCACTTTTCGTAGTAAAAAATCTGGTCATGTTTTGATGGTATCTTAAAATAGATATGCCCTTCATCCAATCACATTAGATGAAGAATTGTCAAGTGACTATTAACATAAGATGATGAGCAACACTTTAATTATTTCTAAATAAAACGATGTGTTAATATTCATATTATTTATACTTTTATTATAACTAAAATTGTAACCTTTTATTCTTGATTCTTATACTCATAAACATATTTTATTGAGAAAATATATATTAGTATGTACATTATAGCATATATTTCAAATAGAATTTAATCTAAAATTGCTATTTATTTTCAACACAGCGCTGGAAAGTATAAACATAATTACTACACCACCCCAAATAAAGTCTACCTTAGTACGGGCATGGCTCAGCTAGGATAGACTTTGAATTTTTTAATATCAGAAGTTCTATATATGTATGGATAAATAAATAAGTAAATTTATATTTATTAAGTATTGTATGCCCTAAGTAGCTCAACATCTACTACTACGAGTATAAATGATGTACTCATAATTAAATAATAAAGAATCTATCCATATTTGAAATCAATTTCATAAATACATAAAACATAGCTTCATATATTTAAAGTACTAAGAAAATAAAAAAATAACTGTAATCTAGTTGTTGAGGTGTTTGACTGTTGACACAGTGCAGTGGTGGCAGGTTCAAATCCGCACATTAGTCACACCATTTTTAATGCTTCATGGCTGTCGCCTTTCCTAACTCTAGCACAAGAAAAATTAGCTTAGGTAAATAAGGCCCTAAAACCTCGTGGATTTTTTTTTTTAAATACATGCCTATTATCACAGTAGTCCGAGATGAGTTGATTGTCCTCGACGGGCCTTCGAGGACTGTGAGTTATGGGTTTGGAGTCTTCGAAGAGGATCTCAATGTGGGCCTTGCCCTGGACCTCCGAGTCGGCGTCGACGGGCCTCAACGCGAACCAGTGGTCTTTGTTGTTATACTGCTGGAGGTCTTCACGTTTGATTGCTACCTTCCCAAGGATGCGGTCCTGCTTGGGATGTTTGTCTTTGTCGAAGACGTAGATGGAAAGGTAGCGGAAGCGACGAGGCACTTCGAACTCAAACTCCTCCGCAAAGAAAGGGCTGAAACAATATTTTTAAATAATATATAAATAATTTGACTGACTGATAATAAATTTTATATGTTAATAAATAATTCTGTCATTTTTAGGCATTCCAAAGTGTTGCAATCGGAGTTGATCGTTATACTTATTATAAATAACTAGTTCAACCCCCCCCTCCCCGGGTTGGCAGCTAAGCACTGTGGGCGGATTTGAGGACGCCTTAAGCGCAAGAATTCGTGTCTGCGGCAATCGGGATGGGTCGCTTCGCTCCCTATCCTTCGCGATTGTGCGCACAATTAATGTGCCAACTCACCAAATGAATGTCTTATGAATGCATAGAAGACGAATAAATAAACATTAATTTGTGCCTTTTATGTGGCACAAAATTTTAAGGATTTTTTTGCCAATTTTTATCCTTTTTTTTTTTAATTTTGTCATGTCAAGTGTTTGTAATTATCGATTAAGTAAATATATGAAAAATAATCCATAAGAATATTGGTGTGACTGAGCCACGGGTGAAAAGATCCGGACAGAAATCCGATTTATCGCGCGACGCGAAATTAGATGCCATCAAAGCGGTCGCAATTCGCAATTCGCAAAAAAGTGCGTTTGCTATAAATTCGTCGAGGCGGCTTCCTGCGCGGACATTCCAAGATGTCCGCCGGAAGTGGAGCGCGAGGCGGTCGGGGGGTCGGAGGGGCGGGCGGGGGGTCGGCGGGGCGGGCGGGCGACTTCCTGCGGGATGTTGGCGTCTGCTGTCTCGGCGACGGCGCGGCCGCCATTGTATTTTAATGGCGGCATTAATTACATTGCGGCTCTTATTGTTCGCTACCTACGCGTTCGGCCGTTAATTAAATACTCTGCGAACCGAACGCCGTACGTTTTGACGAGCGTTTAATATAATGCAGTTAAATTCAAACAGTTAGTTGACAAATTCACCCGTAGTCGATATTTTTAGTCAATCGATTAATTCAATCAGTTAGGTTAGGTTAGTAATTATTTCGGTCGTGTGCGCTGAGTGTTGGTTATTTTATTTTTGTTGGTTGTACTTTATTTTGTAAGTTGTATATTAAATATTTAATGCAGATTAGCAGGTTAAATTTTCATTTATTAAACCATCGATCGTTGACTTAAAACGAATGTTAATGTCGAACGGAATTTAGTGTGTCAATTACGAACGCTGTCCTAAAAGCTGTGCTTACTGTAAAAATAAATATAAATAAAACCTGTTTTTTAGATTATTTAAATGAATCTCCTGTCGTTTTAAAACTTATTTGTTGTATTGATAAGTATAAAAAGTTAGAATAGTTACATTTTAACAATACATAAGATACCTAACCTTATAAAATACAATTCGTTTTATTGAAGTACACTTTTATCAAACACTATTATTATAAGGTTTTCGGAAATAACTTACATAGATACAGATTTCATAAGGGAATTGGTGTACTAGCTATAATAACTAGACTAAATAAGTTGCACGTGCAAATAATATTTTGTAAAATTCATAGAAAAGAAGGAAACACATATTGATGGGGGGGGTGGGGGGGTTATTGTAAGGGATTTCGTGTTTCGTTAGTGTTCGCTTTGGACCTCAAAGTTTATGGTCATGTCTATTACCCACACGATAGTAGCTGTCAAATAAACGTTCAATGCAACGTTGAATTGAGGTTATGAAAATATAATTGCATATAATGCTAAATATTTATTAATCGCCCTTTGTGGTACATTAATCGAATAAATTTAGATACATACTGTGTAACTTATTATTTGGAATCAACAATAAAAATATTGTGATTTAAAAATAAACAGCGTGTGGGCGTTTAGGTTAGAAGTAAAACTTCTGTGAGGAAGTTGATTAAATTTGTCATTTCGAAAAGTGGCATCCACGCGACAGCTCGGCGTCCACTAGGGTTCAACCAAATGAGCGTGTCGCAATTAAACGCGTGCCCGAAAGGTACGTCGTTCATAACGTCGGTACAAGTGACGCTCGCGAAGTGTGCCGGATACTTTGCGTCCGGCTAGTCCGGCATCCGCTGCAAAATACGGAGAGGCTAATTTCGATGTTACTGCACTACTTCGATACTATTCATTTTATAAGGAACCACTAGGTAGGCAAATATTTTATATTCAAAACAAGCCTCGCGATAAGCGTGTGCGGATGAGATAGAAAAATTGTAAGCACGAAATCAAGAGGTTCAGTAATTGTGCTACAGAGATCTTAGGATTATCTTTTAGTTTCTACACATACATTCATGTATAAGACGCTACTATTACCGTCCTTAAGTACAAGTGCGAAAGACTTGAATTGATGCTCTTGAGAAACGACCATAGCCGTTGAGATCACATCGAAGGCTGGCCGAATAATATAAGTATAACGTTTAAAGTAAACGATTTTTTAGTACTAATATAAATGAAACATTGTCAGCCATTCTTGTTTTATAAAGAAACCGTATGTCGCCGTAGGCCGTAACGGTGTCAAGGCTATTATCGACCGGCGCGGTACCGGAATTCGCACTCTGACCGAATTGATACCACCTGTTTAAAATATATATTACATTTGTAGATTATTTTGTAGCATTTCTTACTCATAATAGGCTAAACAGCACCCCCTTAAGTCTCAAGGAATGGTCTTGTCGTCCGTGTGCAGCCGGCGTAGGCCTTATTTCTCATGAGGATCCCTCAATTCTGAGGGTCCTGTAGCCCGTTTAGGCCGTTCCATAATCCTTCGTCTTCCTGTGCTCATATCGCCATGTCAAAATATCATTCAAACGAGACATCGTAACGTACTGTTTTTGATCATGCTAATGTCGACCTTAAATCCTTCCAGTGTTGATCGATAGTTGCCGCGGCGCGCGTACGAGTGATATATTATGTATTAATTCAGTAACTTTTAATTATCTCTAAAATAAAAAAAAAAAAATTTTAAATACGAATATCATTTCCAAAAATCAGCCTCCAAGAAGTACAAGATAAGTCTTTAATTGTACGCAATACAATAAACCGCTCGTCGAAATACTTGATGGTTGAGGAGTGGTGCATCATCAAAATGTAGGTTTTTTTTAATTTGTTCCAACGCGCGTAATTGGAATCAATGACCCGAATGCATGATGAATCTCGGAATTGGTCACACTTCGTAGCGGACAAAAAAAAAACCAAATATGTGCCAATTTAACAAGGACAAACCCGCGAGGACTCCTCCATTCGCGTGGTAATTAGGAGTGACATCATTTTACGGAGGCGGGACAAACGCAAACATGGCATGGCGCTGGCGACTAATTACGTTGCAAATAATGACGGACGACCCACGGGACATTAGCTGATGGATTCTCGCCGGAGGAAAGGCCATAAAGAGGTAGGCGAGTAAGGAGAGGGGGGAGAGGGGCGTGTGTTGTTGAACTGACCAAGATTTGAAATAATGAGCAGAATGTGAGGTTTTGATCTGAACGGCTGACTGTGAGAACGACACGTCAAAACAGCATTCCTTTCCCATGCGAGAATCACAAAATGTAACAGATCGTTTGGATGCCGTCGCTGCCTTGGAACAATGGAATTTGGATTGAGAGAATCTCACGTGGCAAAGCGAGGCGTCGCGAGCACTGGAGGCGACGTGCGCATGACCAAACTTAGAAATTGAACCTTAAGGCGAATTTTGCAGGTTTTCAATGCATGTTGCGTGCGAATTTAGAACAAATACCGTTAATCTACTTTATTTATATTAAAGATCATTTATTCTTCTAGGGAAATAGCTGTAGAAAAATTCTTTAAACATTGTCAAAAAACAAATCCACCATGTTTTCAAACTTTAGCGGATCCTAGGCAAACAACCAAAGCCGGGTCACTTAAAACCAAATGTTAAAATTGCTATTGCAATTACAAACGACTTCCCAACGCTCTATGTTATTAAATAAAAAAAAAAAAAACAAAAAAATACAAAAAAATAAATAAAAAATAATAATAAAATAGTAATCTTTTGACATCATTTTCAGTTTCTTTTCTTTGGCCTCTGACTATTTCTAAAACATACCATATTTCAAAATAATTATATATTAAAAATAAATATATATATTATATATATATTTCTGTATTTAGAGTGCTAATGCGAGTGTAATTGAATTTAATTTTAATCTTTAGATGTATCTCTGTACTTTTGCGAACACCTGTCATCGGTTAATTTTACAAACAATTGTATGTACCATTTTTTCATATTATACTGTTGGTTTTCCAAATAAACGATAAATAAATAAATAAATAAATATTTTAATATTTAAATGCCTAGCTATGGATATGGTTAAAATACCCATTTTTTTATTTTTGTTTAATTATTTAAAATATTTTTGAAAGTCTCGCGCCAGTCGCGTCCAGTGCATGGCAGCCGATACGCAACCCAAGATGATTGCTAATTTTGTGTGACCCTTTTGTACGAGATCGACTTCCGCACTCTCAAACCGGCATTTTGTTTCGTTTCGCAATTAGCCGTGCTGGCGAGGTTCCTCCTGCCTTTGATTATATGGTGGTTTCAGATTGCTCAGATTGCTCAACTGCTAATCGGACCACCGCACTTTAGTAACTGAAACACGATGGGAATGTCGCACCAAGTTTCAAACATCCATAAAAAACACAGTTTCGTGATAGTCTAGGGCAATAAACTGCAAAATTATTTAGAAAACAGTGCGTCGTCGGAGACTTGGCATAATGTTAGGGTATGTGGTCTCCCGAAAAATGGCTACAGCAAACCCTCAAATATTTTGATATCAGCATCACTTTGCATAGTGCAATTTTCTAGTCCTAACATTGAGGTACGTATGGATAGATATTTCTTGTTTTTTACATTTTAAAATGAATAAAAAAAACAAGCTTTTATTTAAGTTCTTGAATGCGAATACAAAATTTCGTGTCTGCGCTGTTGACCTTTGAGGAGTTCCTTCGTCTGGAGCCATGCGTGGATGTAGAGTCAAGTCATGGTCATGGTCACAGTTATTTTTTTTCTCTCGAATTCTCGAAAATAGATCAGGCGGCGGGTACTCACTTGAGGGTCCTCTCCTGAGTGGAGGTCCTGAAGATCTCCTCCTGGTCGAGGGACAGGACGCAGTAGGGGTCCCGGTGCGACGAGGCGCCATAGCTGCGCGCGGGAAGGTTCTTGGCCTCCCCTGGAACAGCAAGAAAAAGACGGTCAAGTGTGTGCTCACAAAAGAAACAGTCTTAAAGTAACTGGAGATTATTTCCAACGAAAATAAAATTTGAAAAAATGATGTTACATATTTTTCTCTTAGCAAATATTTCGAACAGTTATCACTTGAGTTTAGTTATTTGTTTTATTTATAAAAAGAAAAAACAAAGTACAACATATTATATATATATATATTAAAATGTATAAACTTAGGACTAATTTCTATAGGACTTATTACACAGGCTGAACTTAGAGTCAGCAGTATCCTACAAAGGGGTGATTCTACACATGAAATTAAAAAACTTTTGTTCAACAAAGCAAAAAAACTGGTCTAATGTGCCCAATAACATTTTAAAGTGTGGTCACCCAACAAAATACCAGGCCGCGCGGCGTCACTGCGTCGCGACCCAATAATCGTGACTATAAATATATCGATGAAAGTGAATGAGGGGTAGTTTCCCACGGGCGAATATTGGAATGTAGGTAAATTGGATGGGTCAGGAACACAAAAATGGAGTTTTTTTTGTTAGCTATATGAAAACTTGTTGAACAAAAGTTGTTCCAATAAGATTGATAACAGTAACGAAATCATTTTCGCACGTCGGAAGCAGATTTCACCGGATCAAAGTAGGGGGACAGGCAAACTCCAATTGTACCAACTTGTATCAAACGTTGCGCGGCTTAACCCACCGTACACTTGCGCAGCGAGAGTGAGTATACTAAATCCGTCTTTATGCTGTGCTGTAAGGGTTGCACAAAACTAAAATTGTTTCAAACAAAAACTGTAAGGGAATTTTGAACAACCAATTTTTGTCGGATGTTTGGTGCTATCAAAAAAGTTTGCTCAGATAAGTTTTAGGTTCTTATCCAAGGAATAATATAAAATTTAAATTAATTCGATATGTTATATACTAAGAAAGTTATAGCAAAATTTCACCTTTTCGCTTTAACAATCTTGACCGAGATTTTGTACCCTTGAATTTTATATATCATTTGAAAGTGATTGGTGTAAAATTACAGCAGTTACCATGTCCACGAGAAAATCTCCACAAAAAGTTTAAAGTTTACATATATCTATCTATCTTTCATCTAATTAGATGGTTACATAATATTTGACAATATTTTACACTAAAGAGTTAAAATGCATTTTTATAAAACTCAGAGCTGGGTTTAAACCGACATCCTGCGCTCTCAAGTACAGGACCTCTTTAGAACCTTTATAAATATTATGCTATCCAGTAGTTTATCAAAAAATTATTCAAAAAATTTTTCAATATTGTCAAAGATTGTGTCATTTATCTATCTTTTCAGGCGATTTGCCGCTATTAAAAAACAATCGTCAAATATAAGTCAAATAACTTTACACCTCAATTATATATCAAAAGTGATATAGATAGATAGATAGATAGAATTATAAACTTTAAAACTGGGGGAGGTTTTGGGTTTTAGGCGATGTGAAATGCGAAGATATGTCGAAATTTTGTGAAAGTCATGACATGGTACCCATTGCATTAAGTAGCAGGCCGGGTCGCCGTTTATCTCTTCATCTTAAGATTGCCCTATCAGTAATGAACCTACTATAGAATATAATGGAACACTCAGGGCGTACGCGGGAACAGAAAAATACGCATTGTGCGGAGATAATTATTATTGCTATATCGCGAACAGGGCCGAATCCTCGCTAAGCAAACCTCGCCTAATTTGAAAAACCGTCCAATTGTTGTACTGGGCCCGTCGAGCAGCGGCAATGGCACCTTCGGGGCCGAAATGAGTCGTGCCAGCGGCATACTTAAATAGCCATAATATCCTAGGAGGAACAGAAGAATTCGGGATCTGCCATGCACTCCCTGTTACTTTGGTAACGACCTAATGAATGCCGCGTTCAAGTAAATGGATGGTCCAGCAATGTTCGGGTTAAATAAATATGGAAATGTGCGTCCGCGGGAAATTCATCTAACTACAATTTACCTTTTACAGAGAGAGTTCTAGAGGAATAACTACAAACCCACACACCTAAAAACTACACACACAAATACTACATATGTATTGGATATTGGATATTTTAACAAATAAATAAATTGTTTTAAACGAATTGTAAATGGACGAATTTTTCGCAAATCGAAAATGCCACTTCCGGATCCGTCCCTGTATAATGCGGTAGGAATTTCTCGAGGCAGTACTAGAAGATAGAAGTAGGTACATAGTATGTCTTAAGTCTTGATATCAGCAGACAAAGTACCGTACTATTTATTAACGCAATAATATAAAATTAAATACAAATTAAAATTAAATTATCAAAATGCGCGGCAGTAAAATTGTAAACTTTCGCATTTCCAGTTAATAAGCGAATTCCGATAATGAGCACGACATTAAGCGCCTTACCCACTAAACCAGGCATTACCTCGAAGGGCCGGTTTCATAAACATCCGTTAGCAAACGGGTTCGACTCGTTAGTGGAAAATGTGACAGAAAGGAAAACCATCGGTCGGACTGCTCTTTCCATTGAGCGAAGCAGTCGCACCGATGTCTTGCCTCTCGCTCGGCTGTCATTTCGCCCAGTAACAAACAACATTGCGATGTTGTATCATTTGAATTTTGTTATTCAATTTAATTTATCTTTATTAGGGAAATAAACAGTTACACAATTACCAAAAAAACAGTCTAGCAATTACCAATTCGCTCGAGGATATCTAAAATACGCACGAATAAAATAAAGGTAGGAATAAAACAAGATCTAGCAATCGTCTTGTGCTATTTCTAAAACACGGAGAACGACATAAAACAAGTTTTTTTTTAGGTTAGAATCGCATTTGGCGCGCGGATCGGCTGGAGGTACCATAGACAACTAACTGTCAAAATCGAAGAGTTTACCGAATCGTTTGCGATTCTAAAACTTGGTCACTGATGATAAAACCAGTTTCTGGTTTTATTTTATTTAGGCATATCATTTATCCAAACTATTGCATGGTGATTTATGAATTTGAAGGTAGTTAGGTTTTGTGTCTTGGTTTTTTTATTGCTAATTGTTATCGCTGTAACTTGTGTAGGTAATTTAACTTTATATACCTTTTTTTTTCTTTTTTAACTTATCTTGAATTGTTAATAGTTGCTTTTAATTTATTTATTTATTTATTTATTATTAACATGTAAGCATACAGCGTACTAATACTATATACATTTTTTTGAAGAGGTTAACAATAAGGCCAATTAAAGCTTACGCCTATGTACAAAATATTTTTGAGCGTAACGCTATTTTAGAAGGTGTATGTATGTACGGTGTAAAAGTGTCAGTGAGGGTGTGTGGTTGTGTGTGATGGTGTGTGGTGTGTGTGCGTGTGTGATGGTGTGTGGTGTGTGGTTGTGTGTGTGCGTGTGTGTTTAATGTTTATAATGTATTATAATATTCCTGTATATTGTAAAATATTGTGGAAAAATAAATAACTTGAACTAGAACTTGATTACTAACGGATTTTATAAAAAAAAATCATTCGCAAATTAGGTTTACTACTACTGATTCTTTCGTTAAATTGACTTTAACGAACGTAAAAAGGGTCTGTTTATAATATTAAATTGTGGTTGAACGACGTGACAAATACGTACATATTTATTGCCCCCGTGAGCGATTACACCATAAAATATCCAATTTCAGCAGTTTGAATTACTCAAGAATCCCTTAAATTAATGATATGAATTCAACTTGAACATAACTTGTTAAAATTGTTATTGCAAAAAAAGTGTAAAATTATCTCGTTAATTACCCCGCAGAAAAGGCACCAGTCTTTATGGGGATTGTGAAAGGTGCAAGTTATAACAAATAAAGAAGTATATATATAAAAAAAATATATAGTAATTATAATAAAAAAAAATTTAAAAATACCCAGTACGGCCGCGGCGCGCGTTAATCGCGTGTTCCAGTTGCCAGCATCGCGCATTTATTATCTCTCTTGTTTATGTTTTTTTTCTCTTTCACTCAGATCACTTTAGGCGCGACCGGAGGACCAGCCGGTGACGTCACCAAAAATCTTTTAAAATTTTCGCCCTCAGCGGACATACTCGAGTTTGTATACGACTTAACTGACAGCTGACTAACCGTATTTTTTGCGGCTTAACATCGCCATAAAAGGGGGGATGAGGGTGGGGGGGGGAGTTATGACTGACCTCGTATTTTCGACGCCTTTTAAATCAAATTTGGTTTCTTTTCATTGGAGCAAATATTATTTTTTTGGTTCAATCAAAATGCTGACTGGCTTACTTATAAAACTTGGTAAGAATAGTCAGGCAAAAATCAGTGTTTAAGTTCGAGAACTTAGATTCAAATGTTTTCATCGCTTATTCTTATTTTCCCCTCAAAATGTTTTTTTTTTTTTAAATAACAATAATAAAAACGTAATTACAATAATTTAATAATGTATAGATTAGCGGCCACTGGCTGTGAATATTAGAGTTATGTAGGTACATATAAAATGATCTTCACCATGACCAACCACACTGCGCCTGTGTTGGAATAACATTTAATTAACGTTTATAATTTTGTTTTATTATTTATATTCAGCCTAAATAGCATAGAAACGGTAGCAGACAACAAAGCGACAGCACGAAACGGCGGGTAGTTTCTAATCGTTCAAAATGTCCGATATCGCAGCGTTCTCAAAGTGTACGCAGCACATCCGAAGCAGGTGCAAGCAAAGAATGTTGGGAAGTTGTGATTATTTTTTAGCGCCAAAATTGTATAATTTAATAATTGAGGAAATAAATCATCCTAAGAATATAAAATTAGGTCTGGTGTAGAGTTTACTTACTTGTAGAGTTTAAAATTCTGAATTGCTACTTAAACGGACGAGAATGATCTAGGAAGCGATCTTGTATGAAATAGTTTAGTGTTTCTGTTGTATTTAAATAATAAAGCATGTTAAGAATTCCCGTAGCTTGCGTCAAAATACTAAAATACTTCGAATGATTGGGGTCTCCTTGGAACAGCATATTGTGCTATTAAGGTAGGGTTGCCATACGTCCCGGTACACCAGGACATGTCACCGGTTTAGAGCCTCGGTCCCGGTTGTCCCGGTTGACCCACCATATGTCCCGGTAAACGGGTAATCATGGTTTTATATTATTGCTAAAATTATGCGAATAATTCGTGCGACGACATTAGATCACGTTGGCTGGCGGTGAAAGTGTGGGGTCGAGGGATCTACTGACATTTTACAAATATGTTCCTTATTTACAGTACGGAATGAAAGACTGAAATACCTTTGTAAGGGAGCTGATGTAATTCGTGGTAATATACGATCTCACTCAAAAACTAGGCGGTTAACCGTCTTTGTTGCCGGCCATTGAACGTATTTTGAAAATGTGGGAACCATTGAAAGATTTCCTTTTTTCACAAACCAGATTGCGGCGGTATGGGTAACTCCTCATATATTTCCTCCTATTTGATGTCAGTCCCGGTCGGAACCAAACCATTTACGACAACCCTATATTAAGGTTTTGCACAAAACAAATCCATTGCACGTGATTACAAATTACAACAATGTACGGTTAAAATCTAAGTATTATTATATATAAGAATGCATGTGAATGGCGATGTCAATTAACAAATAAAAAATAAATTTAATCGAATTCCATCGACACTAATGTAAAATTATATTTCGTTATTATCGGTTGGATAGTAGAGATTGTCTTACGGAAATAAGTTCGCCCTTTTAACGTAGTTATGCTCGTCAAATAAGTGTTTATTATTTTAATAAATATAATCATAAATGATACATAATTTTATGTATGAAATTTTTAACCTGTGCATTTTATGGAATGTCCTCTGGCAGTGTTAGTGGCAATGTTTTTTAAAAATAAATAGGGTTATCTCGCTTGAGCTTTGCGAAAATGATTGTCTCGAAAACAAGGCGACAATGTGACGGACGACGAAGTCACGCCGGGCCCTACTCCCTACTCCCTACTCTTTACTCCCTACTCTACTCCCTAGACTGGCCGCCGCGACCTCGCCAGGGTTATCAGCGCCTCTTCGACTTATTCACGAGGCTGCTGCTGCTTATCGCACCGCAACGTTCGTCGGGTGGCCGGCCGGCGGCGTATTGCCAAAAACACGCAAGACCGAGCTTTTCACGGGAAGGAAAAAACGATATACTGGCTCTTAAACCTCTTGTCTATTGTAGATCGAAGCTTTAATTTCACATCTCATAATACAATATTGAACCGACCAACGAGAAACTGCAATTATTTAAAATGTCTCCTTTTATCTGGACATATCGATTACATCGCCAGAAAGGACATACAAAATGATGTATTTTGTATTGAGAAAAAAATATCATAGAGACGAATTAAACACCCGTCATTCATTAATAGAATATTTTTTTTCCAATAAATTAAATCAGAAATATATGAAAATTAAGGGTAACGCTAAGGTTAAAAATAAGGATACCATTTTTTGTTATGAGACCAAGTATTCCAAATATTTTTTTTAAAAATAACTCAATCTTCAAACAATACTTAATTAACTGTTGTTTATTATTTATCTTATTTTACCGAGTTAGTTACAGCTATTATACAGGCTTTTATTTAGCCTGCAATGTTTGTGTATCGGTTTAGGTCAAATCTTGCAAGGTCAATTAGAACCACTTCCTCTTATCCTACGGAGTTGAAATTTGACATGCTTCTTCAGTTCCGATGACAGTGCATTTTTATGGTATGACCTGGTTCTACACCCAGGAATGGCTCCAGACGAAAGAACTCCTCACATACACGAAATTTTGTATACGCACTTACATAGAAGCTCGTTTTATAAAATATATTTTTACTAATAATTTATACTAATAATAATTTAACAGGCGATAGCCTAGTTATGCAAGATATTTTGCTTTATATTATTTTTATAAGATTTAAAAAGTTTAGGTTTTCATTTCATTATTTATATTTTGCGGTATCCCTAGAAAGTTACCAATTGGAGTATATTCAATAAAATTAGCTAAATCGCGATATTTTTTAATATATATCACCTGACAGGCGCCGCCGATTAAACGTGCGTTTGGAAATCCGTCACCGGATGTTCGTCTCCTACTCTTCGAAAAGAGAGAGACGGCAGATATTATTATAGCTACTTATCAAAATATTTACATCGCTTCGATTCAAAATTTATCGCGAACCAGTCCATAACACGTTTCAATAAAAACATAACATTTTTAAAGCTCACAGTAAAAAATCTACGAAACAACTTGACCGCTTAATTTTCACAAATATAATTAATTGTGTTAATGTTATGTTAATAAAAAAAAGGATATCCTCAAACGCGTGTCAATCATTACTAAAAGCTATAGAGTAACATTAAAACAGGGCTAAGCATAGAATGAGGTCTTTCATAAAAAAATGTTTTTTTTTTTTTTTTGTTGCAAAATTAACCAGCATCTATGAAAATTAGATAAAGCTATTCTTGAAGTAACTTCAAGTGATCATCAGTCATTTTGTGTTCCCTAGACGCAAATGCGCAGTTCCCCAAGTACTCACCAGATCGACTAGAGCGTACGTTTAGACTTGTTTTTGGTTGTGTAAATATATTTTTTTTTATTTATTGACAGGTAAGCATAATAACAACAGTAACAATAGTATATACAACAATACAATACAGCGTAGCAATAGCATATACATTTTCCCAAAGGGTTAATTATAAGGCCAATTAAAGCTTACGCCTATGTACAAAAATATTTAAAACTTAGTTGAGCTTAACGCTATTTTAGCATGTGTATGTGTGATTTTTGGTTGTGTGTGTGCATGTTTGTATATATGAACATCGTATATGTTGCGAATAAATAAATTAATTTTAATATGCAACGCTTTTATTTTGAAGCAGATCGGCATATAATACTTCGGATTTTTGAAAGAAACTCGCCACGATTTAGGTCAAGTGCACCAACCTCGCTGAATTTGGTGTTGTAGGTATTGAGTAAAGGGTACAGAGCAGAGTTTCTGGCATAGTTTGCACTGCGCCTTGGCACCTGGAACAGAGTAGATGCGCGCGTGGTGCGAGAAGGCACTCGCAGGTTGATACCTGATACCAGATATGGACTGTCTATTCTGTTATGTAAGAGATCGTGCAGAAGTGCCATATCCGCTGTGGTACGTCGGTCCTCGAGAGTCTGCATATGAAAATAATTAGCCATCTCGTCATATGTGCTGAATTCCAGGTGCTCGCGGCGTGCGATATGTCTAATAAACCTTTTTTGAATATTATTACTATAATCGTTAACAAAAGCCCGAAAGACCATTTGCGTTGGACTATTGACCCAAAGTTCGCGGGTTCGAATCCGCACATGGTCACACCATGTGACCTTTTGGCCTAGTTGAGTAGGGCCCAAAATAATTGTATATAACCTAGGCCATAGCAAAAATTTTATAAAAAAAAAAAATATATATTAGCCACTCGTCGAGTTGAACGCTGACTCAACATTGTTATTAGATAATATCGATTATTTGAATATTATAATAACTCCGAAATCTGCCTATATGTGAGGGTTATTTTTGGTAAGCGTTGAGGTCTTCTATACCCCCCCCCCCCCCCACAACGATGGAATTTTGTATAACAGTGGATATATAAAAAACGCGCCACATTGCGTATATGTCATCGCGATAAGTCGCACGTCGCCGTTTGGTTCCAAGTACGCGCTAAAATGCCATCTCGTGCTGGCAACCGTACCAGTTTTCACGTCATACCAGCTCTGCACCATTCATGGGGCGCGAAATCGTCGGTGTCGGGTTTTTCACAAGGTGATTTGTATGACACGCCGTATCCATATGTTTTAAAAGATCGTTGGTCGTACCATAAGCAGCGGCGTGGTGAGATTTAGCTTCCGTGACAGTTTGATGCGTGAAAATAATACATTATTTTACCTGCTCACCGGCTGGTACAGTTAACTACAGTTATAACCGCAAAGACAAAGAACGCTAAGCACAATGCTGCGTTGCGTTCTTTGCAGGTCGATAATTGCAGGCCTACGGGTCTGAACCATGGAGCTATGGGAACTGAGACAATCTTGCGGTTGCTTGATTGCTGGTTTTTTATTTTTTTTTAATAAGCGATGCCTATCTTGAATGCTCCTACTAGTTATTACTAAAAACCCAACGCTGAGAGTGCGCTTCAAATCATTCCAGCAACGATCTTCCGTAGATTTGCTTAAAATAAGTTACCACAGGGTGAACTTGAAGTCAGTATCATTTAAGGGGTGATTCTGGGTATGAACAAAGCAAAAAATAACTGCTCTAAAATGACAAAAGAAACACGGCACGACGTCGCAACCGTGGCTTCAACGACTGTACTTCAATTACGAGTATGACTGTACTCGCGCACTGAGTAACAATTTGTTTACTTTAAGAGCCAGTATATCGTGAGGTGACCTTTATTAAAAATATAAGGCAATTAAAAAAAAAACTATGTTTAAGGTTTTTTGTAGAATTTTATTGCGGACATTTCTATGTATAAATTTGGCTTTGGTCACATATGTAGTTTGGTTTATGAGAATTTTAAAAAATAAAACTTACCAATTTCAATATTTTTTTATATAAACAAAGGATTATTTATTTAAAAACCAGCTTAAAGGTTTTCTAGAAAAATGTTCAGTTAATCTAATTATATTTTTGTATATTCAGGGTGTCCCAAGGTCAATCCCAATAAAAAAAACAGCTAATAGGTCCTACGATTCCACTATATTTGTTAAGAAACTATATCAAAATTCATTATTGTATTCGAGAAAAAAAAAATGTTGACATTTCTATTCTAAATCATGTAAAACAGATATTTTAATGGCTCCTCCCTCGGATAACTACGTCACTGGGCCGCGGTCAGTCAAGATCGAGGTTAATGACCTGCCGCGTTGTTCGAAACGCCCTATTAGGGCGGAGCTAAACGATTGCTGTCAGATGCCACTGGTCGAACAGAGGTCGGTCTAAGAAGAAGGGGTTACTCCTTTCCCCTTCTCTGGGGTCGTAAGAGGGATGCTATTGGTCGACAGATAATATTGATTTATCGATTGATAAGATCGATTTACACCAATTTTATT
Source organism: Neomicropteryx cornuta (assembly GCA_020383195.1). NCBI lineage: Eukaryota > Metazoa > Arthropoda > Insecta > Lepidoptera > Micropterigidae > Neomicropteryx > Neomicropteryx cornuta. Next base: position 9,596,669 of record JAHKQU010000001.1, on the reverse strand, counting down.
ACAAAAATAATAAATTTGGTGATTTTTTTACATAATTTCTTACTCTTACTAGGGAACTTAAACAACCCCTAATGTTTGTGGGATTGGTCTTGGGACAGCCTATATGCCTGGTATGAAAAGCTATCTTGGCAGTAGACCTCAAAAACATGCATAAAATACAATTCGAGTGCGTTTTGGCTCTTAATATTAAATATCTATATTATCCGACCAGCTTTCGATATGATCTAAGGCGGTATAGCGTTTTATTCATTACAAGCTTTTTAATTAGCTTGCAATGTATTGTATGTCAATTTGTTTGGTCAAATCTTGCAAGCTGAATTAAACCACTTCCTCTTATACTTCGGAGTTGAAATTTGACATGTTATATAACTGAGTTTTAACTGTATTTGACTTATTTATTATTTTTCATGATAGTTTTTTTTTAATAGCGGTAAATCACCTGAAAATAATAATGACACTATCTTTGAAAATATTGGAAAATTTAAAAGTTGTATTAATTTTATGATAAAGCGTAGGATATGGCAACATAAAGGTACTAAATAGGTCCTGTACTTGAGAGCATTAACTATCCAATTAAATGAAATAAGAAAACGATGAAATATTTACAAAACATATAAAAATTATGGATATATGATGAAGGTGAAGGATTAGGGTTAGATGATATTTCATAATAGTTATGAAGTTGATGAAAATAAAAGAACTACCCACAATTATTATTTTGTGTGTATTATGGGGTAATTTAAGACGCGAACAAAGTACAAAAAAAAGTGTTTTTCGCGGAAAACACTGTTTGATAGGAAAATCGCGCATAATGTGCACACGCAACCGGTTTGAATGAGCCGTTCCATTGTTTGCCGAGCTCTATGGAACCGGTTGCGCGACGGACTTCATGAATGGGGACACCGCCCGCCCCCCGCGAACCGCCCACGCACGGCGACGGCGCCCCCTCCCGCCCACCGCCGCTGGAAAACGCTTTTCGCGAAACATACACGACCGCATCGGTTTATCGTCACTATTTCAGTATGTATGATAATTATTAGCTCGTTTGGTACCACATTATACGGCAAGATTGATACTAGTATAGTAGAGTAGCGATAAGTTGGCAATTTAGCTTCTATGCATACATTCATTCATGCATCTTTTAACTCATGCAAGAGTATTTTTTTTTAAATAATTGCTATGACCTAGATTTACAATCATTTTGAGCCCTACTCAACTAAGCCTGTCCTAGAGTCAGAGGAAATGGTGGTAATGAAACGTAAAAAATGGTATTGTCATGTATTCGAACCTGCAACCTTTGGGTCAATAGTCCAACGCACTAGACTACCACGGTATGTTTTGTGTAATTTTTGATTAACAATCATAGCCGTTTAGATCACGTCGGAGGCTGGTGGAATAATATAAATAAGTATATAACGTTAAAGTCAAAAAATTTTTAGTACTAATTGATGACACATTGAGCGCTCAAATATTATATTTCAATTTCAAAAATATGACAGCACAGCTGTTGGAATGTATTATTTATTACTGGCTAGTTAAAATAAATAAACAAACTCATCTATGTGCGCAAATAAAATCACGTAAAGAATGTCCAGTGACACATTACGGACAGAAGGCCAAAGGACTAGGAATTATTTTATTTTATTTATTTATTAACAGGTAAAGCATACAGCGTAATAATAGTATATACATTTTTCAAAAGGTTAATAATAAGGCCAATTAAAGCTTACGCCTATGAACAAAAATATATAAAACTTTGTTGAGTTTAACGCTATTTTAGAGGGTGTATGTGTGTGTGTATTACTGTTATGTATTAGTTTAATGTGTATATATTCTCGGGGGGTTAGGTTATGAAGAATTGATCGTTGTTAGCTCACTAGGGCGAATGAGTACAGTCAATCAGCAAAATCAAAATTAAAAACTGTACCTAATAATAATAGTATAACTTCATCCAAAGAAAATAATTATAGTAAGTGTAAAACTATGTACCTAATCGATAAACTATTGTCATTGAGTTTGTGTACTATAGGATAAGTATGAAAAAAATAACACTTATCAAAATTGTTTAAAAAAACTCTCCACTACCCTCACTAACATATTCAATAGAAACACCAGAAAATGAATGAGTAAATGAGCCTCAGGCCTGTTCGAACGCGTCCGGTTATGGAAATATACGATGCTAAAAAACTGCTAAACGATAGAAGGAAAAGTTCACGTCCGGCCGAAGTAGGCTACGTCAGTATCGTGGGCGAGATGGGTGGGTAGGTGCGCGCGCTCTATGTGCAATCTCATTTCGTTTGTTTTGTGTTGCGACGAACGATGCGACGGTCATAGGTAATGCAAATATTATTTAGGTTATTTATGCAAATATGCAGTTAATAAATAGCTAAAGCAAATTCGATCATTATTTTTTATAAACAATATAAATTACAGTACAACGTTTAAATAAATTTGATGATAAAAGTAATTTTAGTTAGATAAATAAGTAAATTTTAAGTAAAAGAGATTCCTTCCGTCTGTTTAATTGCTACTTGTAGTTCCATAGATCGCTGGTTTATTTCCTTGTAAATTTGCATGTTTTATTTCATGGTTTAGAATAGAAGCTCTTTTTAAATTATGAGGTATGCACAAAAGAAAGTATATCTCAGATGGGAAACGTGGTAACCTAAATATGCTGTAAACGTCTCATCATGGGATCGTTCTCAATCTTCCCTCGTGCATGACTCCTCCCAACTATGTCCTGGGATTGCTCAACTCGGTTCGAACGCCTACTCTACTCTCACAAGAACACCAAATTGGGGGGCATTGATCTACCGCACGGTAAAACCTCAAAAAATGCCAAACGGGACCGAGAAATATTCGATGGGCACGTTTGCACAAGTTTTGAGTTACGTCAATGAAAGATTAAATCACGTTTTTATAAATGTACCTACAATCGTAACATATTTAACTCATTTGCAATCTTGAAATGATCAAATGATGTATTAATGAAAAAACATATTATTAAGAAAGATACATTAATTAAATTTTATTTCCTTATACGATGGTATACCCACTTGAATCCGAACTTCAAGAATACTTAGTTGACATTACTCATATAAAAGTCTGAGAGTATAGACATTTGGAAAGTTCGAATGCTTTTTAATATTTTTACAGATTGAACATTTTCAATTATATAGCCATAATGTTCAAAGAAAAATTAATACCCAACGCACAGATAGTTGCCTCGCTTGGGGTAATGCACGCTGGTTTAGGAGCCATAACGCACTCGAATTGCATTTTATGCATGTTTTTGAGGTCTACTGCCAAGATAGCTTTTCGTACCAGACATATATAAAAAATATAATTAGATTAACTGAACATTTTTTTAGGAAACCTTTAAGCTGGTTTTTAAATAAATAATCCTATGTTTACATAAAAAATTATTGAAATTGGTAAGCTTTATTTTTTAAAATTCTCATAAACCAAACTACATATGTGACGTAAGCCTAATTTATACATAGAAATGTCCGCAATAAAATTCTACAGAAAACCTTAAATTTAGATTTTTGTTAAATTGCCTTATATTTTTAATATAAATAAAAAACTGACAAATGTTTTTTTTTTGATGTTGTCGACGGACGCTCGAAGTGCACGTGGCCGACACCATTTGCAAAGGTCGAAATTCAAGGTCACCTCACGATATACTGGCTCTTAAATACAGGCCTGTATTTTACGAAAGTTTTTCACTCTCACCTATCTATCTGTGCGGGTATGCAATACGGTCAACCTTTCATTAAAATAGTAAAAAAAGAAACAATATCTATTAAATTGTAATACATATTTCATGTCTTTCATTCTTTATTTCATAGATGTACAAAACGGCGATTATTAAATCATTTTTTTTTCTTTATTTAATCCAAAATATACACACTTACTTATATTACTTATTGAGTATCCAAGAAGGTGAGTGAGGTGTGAGTGATACTTTTATGTGATGATCTCATTTAGTGTTTTTTTTTGCTTGTCTTCCCCTTCTGGGGGTATTTTGACATTTCTCCAGGGCATACTTTTTTTTTGCAACATTCTTAGATTACCCACGTTTTGGCCTTCAAATATGGGGGGTCGTCTATCAGTTTGTCCTTTAGATTTAAGATTTTGGATTGTTACGATTAAATATAATTTATTATGAATAAATTAGGAATGCTTATTTAGTGTTAATAGTTATAAGATTTGTGTTTTGTTCTGGCAAACATAGCAATACTAATCGTTAAAATTGCCCACAGCAACTGCCAGCTGCTGGTGTGGCGCCGCCCTACAACCGGCGCCCCGCAGAGAGCGGCAGGCGGTGGTAGTGCCGCTATGCGCCAGGTGACGATCAGCTGTCGCGGATGCTCACAATCAACACTAAAGCGTTTCGTCATTGTTACGGGCACGAGAGAAAGAATGCTTACTTGGAGTCGCCGACACCTCACATCCTGGCCGTACGTAATAAATAGCATTGCCGACGGCCTCTATCTTATCTTATCTCGCGGCATCCGGCGGCGCGGGTCGTTTCATGAATGGGTTTCGGGGCGGGGGCGGGGGCGGGCGGGTTATCGATAAGAGCCCAGCCGCTGCCCCAGAGCGCGCTATTGGCTATTGCTACGACAATACGCGAATTTACTCATAAAAGTCATATTTACCTAAAGGGGTTTTATGTCCGTGATAAAGAAGGCTTTTAAGTATACTTACACGCCTTTTAATAAATTACTATAACTATATATTTCATTTGCTCCATTTTAACTTGTATGTAAGTGTGGATTTGGTAATTACAAAAACATAAAATAAAGATAGGATAAGAAAATAGATTAAAAAACCACTGATAAACACATAGGTATATAATAAATTAATCTGATGTTTAACGCGACGAAAGTATCCCTTTTTAAGCATATCGTGCGCACGGAAGAGTTAAGATTTGGAATGGTTAAAGTATTTGTGGAGAAGTGCAGAAAGTTAAAATTATCTATAATGTGTGTCATAAATACATTAAATAAAATAAAATGTTCATACTACTGACAGCTGATTGACAGAATGAGTTTCGAACTGTGAATTTTGTATGATTTCAAATGTCCTTTTTTAATAGTCAAGCTATAATAATTATTAATGCCATCTTATACTTCTATGAAGGTAAAGTCTCATTTTTTTTACACGAAAAAATTAAAACTGACAATGAATTGTATCAAACAATATATACAAATACAACTTGTACTTGCGTGTTTTTTTTTTTCAACTGTCATTAACATTAAATTACGCTAATGATATATTTGTACACACTCGCAGATGACGTAATATAACTTAATTTTAAAAAAACATATGCAGTGATTATAGAGGTAAACTCACCATATTATAGAGGTATAAAAACCTCGATAAAGCTCTAACTTAAAAAGTTATGACTAGTATAATTTATTAAGTTAGGGAGGGAGAAATAACAGTATAATGTAACAGTCGCTTGTCGCTTTAATTAAGCTATTTAATAATACTTGTATGTTAGTTATATTGTATTAATTGCGATCTTAGTAATATTGTGTTTTCTATAAATATATATTATTGTAGAATATGACTTGTCAAAAATTCCCTTGAATATCTACCCGATTACAGCACTCACTATCCGACAGTTTTCCTGGAAAATGCTTGGCTGTGTGAATAGTAGTTTCTATATAAGAAAGCGTTGTATGCCAATCAGCAACACTTGTTTTTTTTTATTAATACGGCGTGTTTAGTATTTATAGTACTTCGTGTAGAAGGAATATCATGAACCCTTTCTTTGCTTGGTACAATAAAGCGACATCTGATAGGTCGTATGAAACCTGTACGCTCGCACCCGACTTGCATTAGTGACAGATTTTGGTTCACTTTTAAAATGCTTTCTTGCGTGTAAAAACTACACAAAATTAAAAACATCCACCAACATTAAGTGCAGATTATTTATATTATAAACAAATTAGATATTTCCTTCGCTTTCGGTCTCAGCGAGGGAATTGGAAAAAGATCTAACTCGACTTTGTTTAAAGTTCAAGTCACCGAACTATATAAAAAAAAACTGATCGCGCGTATTATAACAATTCGCGTCTCTTTAGGTGATCTCGGATGAAATTATTGGGGGCACTAGGCCCATCCTAATACTACAAATAGCGGATCTTCTGGTTGTATTTTATATAGGATTTCAGTACAATTCATCACATCATTATAGACTGTCCATTCATCCGTCGCAGTCATGACGGATTCGGCCAGACGAGTGGGGAGGGTAGGCGCGAATGGATCTGTCTTCAATGGGTAAATATGACGATACCGCCATTCCGCTGCGGACGTGACGCAATGATGGAGACCTTTTTGCTCATATCCTGGATGAAATTCTGACGAAAATGTCACGTCTCTTATTTCATTTCATTTATTATTTTTTTATATAAAAGAATACATTAAGTTTTACATCACCTTTACAGCGTACACTGCTGTTCTAAGGTGATGCAATCAGTTGTAGAACATATATCTTCAGCTGACATTTCATAAACTAACATAAAAAGAAAAAAAAAACATAATATAATGTCCGATGTTTATGCCCAATATATATATATAAATATATGTTACTATACTATATGTAGTATAAAACTATTTTATATTGAATATTTATTTACCTATATATTTAAAAACTGTTTATTCATTTATTTTATAAGTATATTAAGCGTTAACGAGTAGACACTTAAATTGTATTCATAAGTGTGGGTGTGTATATTTGTGCCTTTTCAGAGGGTTTTGCGCTGGTCTCTCGTATGTATGCTCACTGTAATATTTCATATATAACCTTCCTTAGAACAGGTAACTCTTACCTACTTAGGACGGTTATAGGTTGGTACTCATCGACCAACATGAATTCTCATTAAAAAAAAAAAGTGCAACTGAAAATTTACCTAGAGGCCCGCTGTGGGGGGGGGGTTACAACCCCTAGACTAATTTTAATATATTTATCTGAAACTTAAATGTAAACTACTAAATTAGAGTAAAATAAATAGTACAATATTTTAATACTAAGGCGCGTGCAACATTATCGTCGATATTTAAAAAATAATGTCGTTAATGCAAAAGCAATAATATGAGAGTAAATAAGATTTGAGGAGGTGAGGAACACATGGTGGCATTTCCATTTTGAGACTAGAAACGTTTTTTGCAACGATCTTATAAAACATTAGATACGGTAAGCGAGGGTGAAAAACGCACCGCGCCCAAGTACGCCACTTTGCGTCGAGTACACTCCTCGCGTTTCGCTTGCTCGCGATAAGTCTCTATCCAGCATGGCGGAGTTGGTTTTTTGGCTGAATCGTATTCATGAATTATGTCAATTCTCTGTATAAAAATGTGCTATATTTTGCTAAAAAATGGTGACATTTCAGAATGTTTGAAAATACCGTTCATAAAAAAAAGCGTCATTTCCTAACATCTTCAACAAAATTATTCGATACTTTAATTAAAGATACCAATATTTTCTTTTACTTTATGTTTTGTTGGATATTTTGTCCATGAAAAATAGACCATTTGCTTCAAATGGTGTCAATTTCAAAATAAAATAAATTGAGGTTTTGGAAAAAGATGAATTATTTCTTTCTAATTGAAAATGATATGTTTAGCACTAATATAACAGTTTGAGTTTAAGACAGTTTTTTATTGTTGGAAAAAAATAAAGTGGAAATGTCACCTCTTGTTCCTAACCAAGTCATTTATAAAATATCCAATTAAACTTATGCCATGTTTGCGAGGGTGTGATCGTGGGGTGTGTAAGGTGGGTGAGGGTGTCAGAGCCTTTGTCACATACAGTTCTATATTTATCTGATACGAGGATGGTTTGCTCTTACAGGTATGGTTCCGATATTTATATATTTACAAAAAGTGCTGCGCCTGACCCCCCCCCCCCCTCCACGACCATCAATCGCCCCATAATCATAGGCAAATTTGTCAACTATTACCAATCATAGCAATATTTCTGAAAATATTTTGGAAGAAAGGGTGATTTAGTAGTATCTATATTTGTGATTCAAAACAAAATTTAGAATGCAACAAAGTAGGTTTCCTCCGAGTTAGTTTCACTTTCTATGCCACAATTTACGAACAGACTTTTCAGACGCTGTTAGTCATTCATTATATATTTATAAACCCACCTACACCCATTTCACAGCAAACATAGATTTCGATAAATTCTTTCATAATAGAAATGATGTTTTTGCCGAATTTTAACAACAAAGTTGTAAATTGGGGACAGCGTTTGTATGAAGGTTCAGAGCGGGGACTGCACTCTTTAATACTTTGCCAAATTTGTACAACTGTATGTATCCTGAAATAAATAAATAAATATAGTATACATATGTGTGAATAAATACGGGTTTTAGAGTGTCCAGTACCAGGACCATTCAATAATGCCAGCATGAAACAAAAATATGAGAGTGTTGAACGAAGTCCGTGACATGGTTTCATTATAGCAGACAGCCGAAGAAACGATCAATTGGCAAGGCTAGAGTACGATGGTTTCCGCTAATGCTGACACCATATCTGAACACCAGTGCCCAAAAACACTGATGGGTGAGGAACCATGGAGATAAGACATGGCTGTGATCAGAAAGCTCAAATCGAGGGTGTCGTAAGGTAAATGTTTCCTAATGTGGATACAATTTATAATAGATTAAAACGAAATTATATTAGGTATCTATGTCCAATTAATAAAGAGACCTTGTGATTTATCAAATAGGTAAATATTCATTTCTTCTGTCTAAAAATATAAGGATTTAAGCAACTTGGATCAAGAACATGCTATGTTGGTATAACTGCATAAAAGAAATGAAAAAAAAACATTTTATTCATTCAGAATGACCATTCGAGACTTATCAAATAGATATAACTTTCAGTTTTTCAATTTACTATCAAATACTATTTACATTCAATAAAAATATGAATAATGTAACTCCTAGGCTTTTAAAAACTTGCTTCCCGAAGACTAAGGAGGTGTTTATGTTCCCTATTAGGTGTAAGAATAAGAATGCGAACATAATTTATGTCCAAATTTATTAATTTTATCAATGCCCCGAAGCGGGGCGGCTTTGCTAGCGACCGAACTAGTGGCAAAGCGATTTCATATTACCATATTATATGAAGTCAAAACAAATCATGTTTGAGCAGGATTTTTTTTATCTGAAATGGTCATGGAACGCGGTGTATTAGGACATTCCTGCTGTGTGGATGGCAATTATAGGGCCGTTCACATGAACTGCAGTCATTTCTCAGAGCCATACTTAGGCAGGACGAAGAATGTTGCCAAGTGGAAGAGTGCGCAGAATATTGGGTATCGATCGCTGAATGGAGATGAGAGAATAAAGGGATTCCGGAAGCCAGAAGTAATATTTAATGAATTTTTTGGGAAATAACTCGACGGGAAGCAATTCATCTTTAATGTGCGGAGAAAAATGACCGCCCTCAAAAGGAGACTGCGACAATGTGGTTAAATAAGCGCTGGGCGAAATGCAAGGCCTTCGTCGGTCAGAATGTTTCAGAGGGGTAACAACCCCTCTGAAACATTCTGACCGACGAAGGACTTTAACAAAAGGAGAGCCTTTTGCATTCCCAGAGAGGACTTCAGTCGAAGAATATGGCCAGAGCTTCAGACCAAGTCAAGCAGACGCCGAAAACTTCAAACATTCACACTCACCTAAAACATGCGGTGGAAATTGTTCCTCCTAAAAGTTACATCATACAAAATAAATTTGAAAATATAAATAATTTAACAAAATTTTAGCATGAAATAATTGATGTTAATTAAGGAGCTGAGTTAAAGTATAAGTGAAATATAATTTTACTGAGTTGTTATTCACGCCCAGTACCATAACGATTGGACAACTCTTTGTACTGCCTGGTCAGAAAAAATAAACAAAAACTCCTTTTTTAATTTTAATAATAAGATGGCAATACCCCTTTTCTACCCATCACTCACCTGCTCGCTACATCACGCCCTAAATATATGTTACTGCCCTTTACAATATATGTTACTGCCTGAACAACTTTTGTTCAACAAGTTTTCAAATAGCTAACAAAAACTAATCCATATAAAAGAATATTCTCTATTATCCAACTGACCTACATAATACTCTATTTGCCGAACTACCGGTCGTCTACTGCCGTCGATGCATCTGTAGGCACGAAGCAGCTTGGAGTTAGTCGGTTACTGGGTTGCGAAGTCGTGCAGTTGGATATTTTGTTAGGTGACCATACTTTAGAATGTTTTTAAGACTCTTTCTTTTATCTATTAAGGCCAGATTTTTTTTGGATTATTTACAAAGTTGTTAAATGAAAGTTACTCAATTTTATGCCCAGAATCACCTCTTAAAAGGATACTGCTGACTAAGCTCACACTGTAGTTACTTTATCTTAAGCAATATTTTACAAAATCGCTCTCCATACAATCCCTATGTCGTCACAGACGTGACATAATATATATTTACATCTGAGCGTAGCCGAGATGTATAGTTGGATAGCGGTACAATGGCGGGTAATATAAATTAGAGCGATAGTATATTATATTTTCATATCGCTATAGTCTGTTGCAACATAAGATAATACATATCTTATTATAGCTACCGTCCGTTCTGGGCTTAGTAGTAGAATTCATTAAATATAATGACCTCACGTCAAAATAAGAGAGAAAATGTTTCATGAGGTCGAGGTCAAGGTAGGTGCCCCTTCACTAGCCTAAACATCTGAAGCTGACCAGAAAATGTACTTCTCTCGCAGCATCATTCCACACGGAGATTGGTCCACTCACCCTCCCGACAATAAGTAAGCTTTACAATTCTACCTTTTTAAACCCAAAGAATAGAAGTGAATATATGTGATAGTTACCTGTACTTATATCTCTGTAAATTATATAAAATTTCTTTTGGAATAGAATGCATTATACAGACTCGTGTAATCTTTAGATTTACAGACATTGCAAGGTGCCTTACCAATTATGGGCGTTGGCATAAGTATTGTACAAGTTTCTATTGTAAATAATATGTTTATACGCCACATTAGAATTAAATGTAAAAGGCATGGCATTTATATTTAATATATTTACAGTAACGGAGTGTGCTGAAAATTGGCGCCTTCCCTCTCAGAAAGGAGGGAAAGTGAGCATAGTCATTTTCGTTGGAAACATTCTATGCACTAAAATATCCCAACACTTTACGTTTTTTTTAATAAAGAAACATTCTTCAACATGCATTCTCGTCCCAACTTGTTCTGGCCAACAACGAAAACAAGAAAGCAAATAAAAACACACGAATGTGTCTTACTCATTTGTGGCTTCAATAATGTGATTATTTATTATTACAATAAAATTGATAACGACGTTGGCAACTTGTGCTCGATTTATACACAGGATGTGAAGGAACAATCGCTGGCCGGCATTATGTTACGCGACATCCGCCGCACTGCACCAGAAACAAAGAATTATTCAATGCATAATTCATGGCGAGCCGTCAACCGGTCGGTTGTATTATTAATTCGATACAGTTCACCCATTCATGGATTTACTCATGACGAAAATGATTTCGCGCTATAAAGAGTGATATCAAAATTAAATGGTGCGCATCGTTGCGTTAATTAAACAAATTGAATTTGTAACATTTTTTTTATTTACCACCTGTTTGAAGTTGACATTTGTACGCGACGGAAAAGAATAAACAGTGACGTTTGAGAGGCGCCCCGAAATGAAATAAACGAGATAAGAGCACGGCGTGATATAATGATAGGTCGAAGGTTTAACAAAATGCAATACGTACCGATTTTAATCTTCAGTCTCTCCTCCACTCGGACTTTGCGGGAATCCTCCGCCATGTTAAACCCATAACTATTTATCTCTTTCATTCATCCGCCGCCTTCGCTCCTCTCTCGCACGGCACAGAACGAACTGCCACTTCCGGAGTTTCGCAACTCGATGTACAAAATACAATAACTTTTTCAAGATTGATGCAAGACGATGCACTGCGCTGATTGAAATATTTATTTTCACAAAATCGAACTTTTCCCAACTTGCCGCACTATATACGATTGTAATATTTTCTATGCACTTTTCGTGAATGGGCACAAATGTAGCGAAGGGCGATATTACCTACGGTTTTCCGTTTAATAAACTTGCGACTGACACGCGAACACAAAAACTTATTGCACAAAAACATTACACGAGCAATTAAGCAATATTGTTCAGCCAACACACCGGTAGCTGGCCCATTCGTAAATAAGTTTTATTAATGAAAAAATTATGAATGAATCAGTAGGTAAAACCCGTCGCTTACTGCGCCTGCGCAGTAGGCATTGGCGACCGGGCTGACTAAGCCGTACGTACCAAAAGTGCTGCCAGTCAAATCATAAAATATCCTAAGCAGTAGTCAAAATATCCCGAATGCTGCAAAATAATAATGATTAAATATCTGTATTTAAAAATGCACTTGCGTATTTAGTTTGGATTTGGTATGCATATATTACACTTGGAGTTTGTTTTTGCTTTGGTGTTCGTTTTGGTAATTTCTATCGTGACATGTCTTATTTTCTTTTAACTTGTCCTGGCCCGCAATCGCTTCAAACCCACAGGATGGGTACTATATTTATTCAGTCTGGCTGTAAAGGTTAATAGTTGACGGCTTTTTTTTTGTTCAATGTATGCTTTAAATGGTTAACAAAAACAATGGTAATGGATAACAAAGTCGAAAACATAACTGCGTTTTATTTTTTTCTTCTAAATTTTATTGTTTAAAACTTTTGTAAAAAAAAACCCCCCCTAAAAAACAACGTAAATAAAAATAACCAAATCTCACACTTAAGTTTTTATATGGCAGCATTGCGGCTGACTTCCCGACCAACGGGCGACCGAACTGAAGTTCTCCCACTCGGCAGGATTTTGCACAAAATGGCACGAATACGAATTTCGATAAAGTCGACATTCATTTATTTGCTTTACTTCGGATAACGGCGGTTCATTGAAATTTTATAATTTGTTCCAACAATTTACCAATCACAGAAGAATTGCATAACTGACATTTAATTAGCGAACTTAGCAAGCAAATTAAATTCGAGGTTTCGCTGTGAATAACCTAATCAATATGACACAAAAGGTCGTCATCGCTAATGAAGGAAAGTCCCAGCGCGACGCTCAATGACTCAATTAAAATGGGCCGTTCCAATAATAATTCATATTTGTGCAATTTTGAACGCCGGCAAACAATATTTTGGGAAACCGTTTACCGATAATTAGGTATTGAAAATAGGCGTATTTTTTCATTTTGTTCATTCATTGTGTTTTCGAACAAGAGTAAAAAAAACATGCGCACGAAATAAACCTATAAATTTAATAAATATAATCATATTAGCCCCTAAATATGCCTACAAATATTTTGATTATAATAAAGAAGCTATTCAACCAATTTATAATCCATAAGTATGTGTCTTGAAAAATAATACTGTTTTAAATACCTACTTTTTGTTAATATTCATTTTTTATTGAAAAAAAAAAAATCGTCTTCGAGATTGGAATACTGTCCTCCAGCGGTAGCGCGTTCAAACCCGTACATTTTACCATACTTTCTAACCTTTCAACTGCATCATTTTCTTTTTACTCTAGCACAAGCAAAATTAAATTAGGTGAACAGGGTCCAAAAAAAGAATATGATTATTTAAAAAAACCAAGACCCTATAGTTTTTACTACTGATGATAAGTACATAATATCTATATGCCTGTGTAGGTTATAAGACTTCTAATTTGCATAGAGAAATTGATAGATTTATGAATAACAAAATATGACATAATTCTGGATTTAATCTTAGGACGAGAAGTCAGGATTTAAAGTGCCAATATTCAAACTGACTTTGAACCGTCATTGATAAAATTGACTAAGAATATCTGAAAATGAGGCAAAACTATTTTATTTATTTATTAAATATATAATATATCGCTTAGCAGTACAATATAACTATGTAACAAATTAGAATTATTAAACATCTTAATTAAATCGACAAATGACTACTTGATGAATCTGTACCAAGGGAAGGAGTTCAGTTTTGTTTGCTAAATGTGCCACTTATATATTATATATCTAAAAACTAAATAATTATAAATACAAGGAATTATATTCTAAAATATGATTTTCAAGGGTAGGTAAGGATCTACTGACGAAGTTTATCTAACATAATATGCTCGAAAGTGAAAACAAGTAATACTAATTTGTAATAACAATCAGGTCCCTAGTAAACTTTTATATTTTTCAGCATCCAATCCTTGACACTAGACAAAAAAAATTGTATTTATTTTATATATTTGCCCCCTTGGGTATTGTGTATGTCTTCCGTTTGTATATAACTGACCATTTTCTTATTGTATATATGACAGCTACTAATATCTAAATATTTGTCAGAAGGAACACGTCAATTCCATTTTTGTCACTCCGGCATTACCCGGGTTACATAAATCAATGACATATATTAAAAAGAGTATAGAACCCAGTCTGTATGCAACACCGAATTCAATATCAAGTTCGGAACAGCTGCTTGAAATTTTTAATCTTTATCGTCGCCTTTTAAGATAACTTTTCATCCAATAAAATTCTGGTCCCATAAATCCTAATGTTTTAAATTTAATATGTCAAAATCATAAGCAAGTCGCTTTAGATGAGACAAGTCATAAATTGGTAAATGAGGCATTTAAAAAAAAAATATTTAGAATTTTTGTGAATTGAAGAGGCTCTACGTTTCTTAGATCGTTCTACGGCGAATATTTTTATAAGGATATAACAAAGAGACAAAACAAGGATCATTTAACCACAAACAATTTAGTACAAACTTCTCAGTTCAATAAGAAAATTTTAACTTTAAACTGCATGAGTAATTTTTCCATATTTTCCCCAATTTATTTTCCTGAATCAAGCAATATTCTTTTTCAAAAATAAATATTATAAATTGCAAAAGATTCCTCGCTCACCTTTTTTTTATCTATGAGTGCAGTGAATAATAATATTATTAAAGCACTCTATTTGATACGAAGGGGATAGCCTATTGAGCAATCTCTAATATAGATCAACCGAGTGGTTAAAAATGACAGGAAGAGCAATCAATATTCTATCTTTATCATGTCGTGATCAACTCAGTCGACCTACAGCTAACCCGTAGTCGAATTAACCTTCCTTTAAGCAGTGGCACACCAGAATTTGTACAGTAGGCAAGCGCTATTTCAAGAGCGGGGCGAATTTAGAAGGTGTTGATTCCAGGTGCCTGTTAGTTACTACATTGAATCATGGATGGCGGCTTTCGAAAGAGACTAGCGAAAAATCACCTTGGAAATTTAAAATAAAACGCGAATATTTGCGGTTTTTTTTAGTTCAAAAATCTGGGCAAACCCAGCTTTTCGGCTTCTATGAAAGTATCGCTACTGCGTCTAAGCTATTGGTAGGTTAGAAAAAAATGATTACCTATGTAAAGTTTCAAATGAAAATAATATTATGATAAATCATATAGTTGATATTTTAATATACCCAAGTTGGGTAGAATTAGGCTATTAGCATGAAGATTAGTAAGCTGAATTAGGAAAAAGCAAATACTGATCTCCGAGTAGAGGCCTAATAATTGCATTAATAGTAATTAATGCAATTCAGAACTTCAAGAGTCATTTAAAAAATTTGTGTTTTTTGTTGAGGAGGTGCTTACGGGATGATTCCAAGCACAATGACTCGGTGACCGAATGTCACTGCTTTACTCAGTGACGTATCTGCTATCCACACAGGTACATGTATCAGGTGCGTGTCTGTACTTTGTTACGCAAGTCCTATAAAACTGCAGGCATTCAAAGAACCCCTCACTTTCTATAATTTAATCGTGTTTTCAGGACACATCACTTAAATTTCACCTCTCAGCGGTGAGGCTTTCAATACAAATATGATTTTGCCCCTCCACCCCCCACCTTCAGCCCTCATTAGTAGTATGGGTAATTGAAAAAAAATACTTCTGATCTAGCAAAATTTTACGATACAGTAAAAAAAATAATTAACGCAAAGAAGAAACATATGAAAGCCCGCAACCTGCTATTAATATCAAAGGTCAAGACATTGGTTATAATTTAAATAACGAAGGTTGGTGTCTGTCCATCTATATGCAATTCATGACTTTGGTATGGTTTTTATTTTCCAGTTACTACGTGTTTCATTCTACTGTTTCTATTTTTTACTATGTTTTTTGTTTTTTATTGTTTTTATTTTGTAAAATTTTGCTGTAAGCAAAACATTTTACTGTGTGATAAATATAACAACGCTATTAAAATTTTTAAGACACTACATACTTACTTTTATTAGTTTTACTGTAAAAAATAAAACTCATATTTATTTTAGAAAAACATTATCTTCTTAAAGGTGGTTAAATACAATGCATTTAATTTATTATTAAAATGGCTAGAGGTTTAAAAAAAAAATAAACATGGACGGATGAAGGCAAAACATCAAATATTTTTTTTTTATGTGTTGCAAATACTATGATGGAAAAGAAACATCAAAATAATGAATGCTGCACATAAACTTGTTACTTATCTCATTTTCTCCTGTTGCACAATTAAGTCATTGAAACACAATTATAAACTATAATTTATCACATGCTACAGAGTTATATTTTTGTGAAGTTAGAAAGGCTACTTGAATAAGGTGCGTTTTCATGCGGCGGTAGCTGCGTTTAGCGTCAGACATGGTTTCATGTTATGCTTTCAGATACGTCTCCCAGCCATCATTTCCTGCGTCTGAACACAGCAAAATTAAAATTGAAAATAAGCTCAAAACCCGAACTTGCGGTTCGGCTGACATCATGTTCGCAGGGGATTTTCGGTTTTTGCATAAAAAGTATGCAAGAAAAGTATTTTTGTGTTATTAACGTCATTGCAGTATGAAGCAGGACAAATGTGACTGACGTAAAAATGCAAACAAAGCGTTTAAAACAGCCATTATTCAATAAGAAATACAAAATAAAATTTTTTAGTATTAATTCTATTTCGCAATCACAGCATTCTCAGAGCAGCATATTCCAGCATATCTGTAAAAAAAGAAAGAAATTACATTATTTTAAGTAATTTATTTACTTTATTTAGATATAAAAAAAATGTAATCTTACAAAATTGTAAAATACTTTGAACTCAATAAATTATCTTGAAATTTGAATTGATATACATCACTATTTAATAAATAAGGTTCATAGTAACTAATTACCACTAAATAAAAAACGCAGGCCTACGTTGGACGGTTAAAAGCAGTTAGAATAAATTAACTGCTTGGTAATTTGAGACAAAAATTCAAAACCTAGGTGTTTCCTGGTTTAACTATGCAAAGCCATATTTAATTTATGGGACAGTTATATAATGAAACAAGAATAGCTATGACACAAGCTATACAACTGTTTGTATACATTGTTTAGTAGTAGTAAATTATTTAACCAGAACCTGACGTCTTACAGGTGTTATTGAAGGCATCTCCCACCCAGACTACTTGCGCCTGTGGTACCAACTTGTGATTGTTGCTTCATTTCCTATCTCCACTTGTACCTGCAGTATTTTTAGCCCATTCGATGTGCGTTTTGGATGACAAAGAGGTAGCAGTGGGTTATTTTTTAGGTGCGAGTAGATTAAAATAAAAAAAACATATAATGGTATCATGTCATTCTTTCAAATCATCATAAATATTAACACCATTTTAGTTTTTTTTTTGTAAATTTTGACACATGGTTAGTAATGAAACAAAACGGATATAATATTTCAATTTATAATAATATGGTATTGAACACTCTTTTACACGTTTCTATTTATACACATAATAAGTTTGTATTAATTTTAACTGGCCAGTAATAAATAATACGTTCCAACAGTTGTGCTATCATATTTTTGAAATTCGAATATGATATTTGAGGGCTTTATCGAACTGTCAATGTTCCATTAATTAGTACTATAAATTTGTTGACTTTAATGTTATATATCTACATATATTATTCGACCAACCTCTGAATTGATCTAAACGGTTATGGTTGTTATATTCAACTCTTTCGCATTTGTACTTTTCGAGTTGAAAGATGCAATATACAGACGAACGGACGGACAGCCAAAGGACGGGGATAATAGCTTCTTATACATGAATGTTAACATTTTAAATTGACTGTGTTTGTCGTATTACTAAACTCGGTCATCAAAAGTGCTGAGAAGAATGCTATGAATATTAAAATAGTAACAACAAAACGTGATCTACATAAGTTTGAACCCGTGATCTTTCAGATAGAATTAGATGACATCTGACCACTGTGTTTCTGAAGTATAAGATAATTCTTCTCTTGTAATACTCAAATTTATCAACAATTAATTAGGGATTGGAACTAAGTGACTTTCTGTAGCTTTTCTCAAAATCAGGGCGGTCAGTAAATTGGTAATATCATTCCTTTCCTTCTTCACATTCAACCTAACTACACTACCTAACCTAAAAAAGGCTTTAAGCATTTATATAATTCTTCAACATCCAAGCGCTGGATTGCGTTACTCAAAAAACATTTGAGTAAATGACATCGTTGCTTTTACGAGTTTAATACTAGTATATCATTTCCTTTGATTCATTATTTATGTGTATTCGTAGAATACTTAGTGGAAGGGGATGGTTAGGTTAGGTTGCAAAACCGAAACCGAACACCGGTTGCAAAACCGAACAGTGCCCATACCTATGTAGCGACTTCGTGAGACTCAATTAACTGCTCAGTGGTTAAATTGCACTCATTTCCCTATGCGCATAGCGGTTATACATTTTCTAGATTTTTTCATGAGGAAGTAGCTCGACTTACCCCTCTCGAGAGCAGTAGTGCTGACTGTAGCTAAGGATATTGCTCAGAACCGATTCAGACCCTGTACAGGAGGTGATGTACTTGCAGACACCAGTTACGCCCGAGACGCTGTTAGAGCACGGAGGATCGACTGTCGACAATTTTGTCTGTAATTAAAAACACATTTAAATGTTCAGTTATTTCATTTGGAATCAATAAGCAGATCACTGTATGTAATTACGAGTACCTATTCTATACTATAATATAAATGAAATCATTTATATATTTGTGTATGAATGTATCTGTAAGAATACGATAAAACACGAGAACTACCAGATCAGTTTCGATAAACATTTCAAGGACAGATTATTCTTACAAATGCATATTGAGATTTCCTTAGGAAAATATCATTGTCAAAAAATATATTTGTTCGAATGTGCCAAACAAGATGAGATATAGAATGGTTTTCTTAGGGCTGTCATACCAGGCGCCAAAAGGTGCCCAATGCCACCCGCAGAGCTTAGTGCTATAAAGGTCAAATCTGCTAGTAATAAATTAAATGCAAGAGTACAGTCAAGTGCATAATAACAATCTGTAAATCAATTTAAAATCACGCGGATTTAAAAACAGCTGCTTTCACCTTGAAACTGGCGCAAACTGTGAAAATGCCATAAGCGACAGTAGCACTGTGACCCTTAGAGGGTAAGGCCATTTTCATATACTACACTAACGTAAGATGTTTGAGAATTACTTTGATATTTAGGTGTGAAATTTAACGGAGATTATTATACAATGAAAAGATCGATGCTACCAGCATTTAACAAACAAAAAAAAGCAAATGGATTGAACTGTAGATTGCCCAAGCCACTATACAGCGGCCTAGGCAATCTACGGATATTTTTCTCAGGCAACTATATAGCGATCTGGGCGCTCATATACAATAGTCATCATTAATTTAAAAAGTAAAATTTTAAATTGTATCAAAACCTCCATTTAACATTTTCTTTGAAATACATATTTAATATTTTTTATAAATAGTTACGCAGTTTTTTAAAAAAAACGTTAACCAGTCATTGCATTTTTTTTAAAAAAGGATAAAATTTAAAATCTATCTAGTTTCTCAATAATCAAGTTATCAATTTACATTTAATATATTTTAAAACACTATACTTCATATTTATCTACAAACAATTAACGAGAGTGTTTTTGTGAGATTTCATAGTAAATATTTCTAACTTCATATTTAATTTTTTTAGATTTAATATTACTTTTTATTAAAGATCTTGGAAAATTATTAAAAAAGAATGGTATAATGAATTGCAATGCTCGTTAAATGAAATATTACAAGTTTGAGACGTTCAGAGAAAAACTTTATCGTAAACATGATACCATGAAATAGCACAATTTAAGTAATACCTGATCATTTTCTAGCTTCAATGCAACTTTTGTCCCATTGATAGGTATCTCGATTTGAGCCGTGGGACTGTCCACAAAATATTGCAACAACCAATCGTAAGACTCCAGCCCATATATCTCGAGAGGGTTCGCTTTCTCAGTCGGCATCAGAAAGTAGGTTGCGTTACCGGAGACAGGGGTAGAAACCGCCTCGAATATCAGTGCCTCCGACTCTTCCATGTCGGCAAAACGTGTGTCGATAAACGAACTAGGCATTAAAGGTACACCTGAAAAGAAGACTCACTTTACTAAAAATATATTTTTTTCATGTTCGATTCTTAAAGGGCGCTTTTCACTGTAGAAATATGTCGTTGGTAAATGTTATTTTTTTATACAACCTCCTGGATTAGGTAGTTAGGCGTTATATTTATATATATAAATTTATTTACACACGCATAAGGTTCGTCAGGGATGCCACTCGCCTAAGAGAGAAAGTTTTAACAATTCTATTGAAGGTACACAAATGAAACACAATTAGTAAATTCAAAAGCATACATTTTCATCCCAAGTAAACGCACGGAGTAAGTACATTAAATATAAAGGAGTCAAACTTTTACAATAAATTATAAATGCTACAAAAGGGCGAGGCGAAATGAAAAAATCTCTACGGCTTCGCCCTTATGTAGCATATTTTGTGTCAAATGAGATGTTTTTAATTATTATGGTTATGACATATAAAATAAGTCAGATTACAGTGGAAGCAACGTGATGCTCAAGTCCTTTTTTTCTTTTGCCATAGGTGACCCAATGCTGTGACATGATGTGACAAGGAGGGAAGAGGTCAGAAGCATTGCTACGTCACATTTAAAAAATCAAAACAATGTATGATGTTCCCTTGTCATCGAAGTCTTATGACTTCACTGGTATTTGATGTAGGAATTTTTAAATGTTGTCCACAACTTGCAAATGGATAGAAATAAACCAATCTTTTTTTTTTTTAATTTCATCTCCATTAAAATCGCCTCCATTGGTAAAGTATACAATCAGAAATATGCCATCTGGGGATCCCACTCGGCACACTTAATTTTGTCTTCGACAACGTAACATTGTAGTTTGATGCGACTCATTCATTCTACTTATTTTGGCCATTTTCAAAAAATGCAAGATTTCACATATCATCTGCGAGTACAATTAGGGCACTTGTCACATTTTTTTTTATTCAATGAAAGTTCACCTACAATAGAAATCGCTGACGTCAGGCCAATATTAGATAGTCTGGAAGCAAGGAGATTTAGGATTTCAAACCCTTCTTCGACAGATTCACACAAGGATATGAAATTAACTGATTAAGCAAAATAACATTGAATTTAAAACATTTTAATATTAATTAACCCACAGCACACTTATTACAATTAATATTTTTTATAAAAGGGTAGATAAGGATTTTATGAATGGAATACATTTTATTTTATATCAAAATAGCAAGAGGTCTAAATAAAATTAAAATATCATTAATTATTATCTAAACATTGTGATAAAGGTAAAACACATACGTTTACACCTTGTAAAAGGCCAATTGAATAAGTTATGACATGGTTTCATGTGATGCTTTTAGATTCGTGTCCTTGCTACTTTCTGCTTCCGAAGACAGCAAGAGCTGTGACCAACGTGGAACGCAGAAAAATTAGGAACAAACCCAGGATGTAAACTGGTTGATTGGCTGACATCATGTTCGCAGGCTATTATGTTTTGATTTTAGCATAAAGATAGGTGAGAAAACTATTTAGTGCTATTAGCTTCAATGCAATTATGAAGCTAGGTAAAATTTAACAACTCATTCCATAGCTTAAAAACGCAAATACCTCTAAAATGGTATCAAACTAGGGTGTGCTGATGAATGGAAGTATCTGAGTGGTCGTTATTAGAATCGTCATAAGCTAAAAATGATTACAGTAGGACCTCGGTAATCCGAATGAATATGAAACAAAACGCGGCCGGATTATCAAGGCATCTAAATTATAGTATGCTATCTAGGCGTCTTATTCTATGACACTTTTTAAAGTTATTCAACCAGTCCGATTCCATACCTCATTGCAACCACAGGACACTGTCAATAAGCCAGAAAATTCTCAATTTGTCCTTGGGTGCTTACGCGGAGCCGTTTTTTTGATAAGAAAGCCACAAAAGTCAACATTCAACCTAACCTATAAACATACTTCACAACAAGTCTTATTCGCCTACTTTCACATTTAGGGTTAGAAAACTTCGCTGGGCAATTCACAGATCAATCAGCGTAAATACGTTCACTTATGATGACTCCATGAGTAGCTATTACCGCCAGACTAGGCCAGGCCAGGCCAATTTCTAATCCTTTTATAACACAAGGATTTTTTTTTGGTCACCTGTGCTCTTTCGACACCAGTTACATATATTTTTAACATTTTAAAATTGGTCTTGAAATCATCTTAAGTGTTTTTTTTTAGAAAGTCCTAAATATGACTTAGAATATTTTTTATTATATTTACAATGTAACGGTGGTATTATTTTTCACAAATATCTAATATTATATCTAATTTCATAACGAAGTATGAACTGTTTATAAATTTATTTGTAACCATAGTTTGTACTTACCATTTTAAGCAAAACTTTAGTTTGGGAATCGTTAGGGAGGGTAAGCGAGTTCAATCCAGACGTTTGGAAGTTGCAGAAACACTGTGTAATATAAGCAAATCAAATTTGAAGGGACCGGGAGGGGGGGGGGGGTTAGGGGTTTTTTTTATTGATTGTTTGAGAATCTTTAGAGAAGGTAAAAAAGTTCAAAACCGACGTTTGGGAGTTGATGGAATAGTTATATCCCTTGTTCGATGAATATTTTTTTTTTAGCTTAATTAAACATGCCTTTAAAGATGTTATTAATGAGAATTAATACTAAAAATAGTGAGATTTATTGTCTTTTTATAACTAATCTCTTTATATTCTCTTTGCGATGCAATAGTGCTTTATCATTGATCTAGGTGTTTTTTGACAAATAATTTTTATTATGGTTTTTCAATATGAAGCATGTAAAAAATCACAACATATGGTTAAAGAAAATGGACTGGACTTTATTTTCGTATTTCTACTTTTTTATGAACCTTGAATGATGCTAAAAACTAAAAATGGGCAGGAAACAACAAATTTGTTCAAGCACCCAACAATATATTCAAGTAGGCATAGACAAGCATTTTATGCACCGACAAGCGAATGACTGTTTAACCAGTTGCATCTGCGCAGCTCTCCAGTCAGCTGTTTTCGCTCGGTGAAGCCATGAAACGGTCTTGCTTTAACAACGCTTCTACAACTATAAACAAAATGTTAAATAGCAAACCGCCAATTCACGAAAACCCGAAAGTACACTCATTTCATTTTGTTCGTTTTGTTACCCATCCTATACATATAGAACCAAGCATTGTAGCTAAAAGAATGAAACACAATATTAAATAATTGCAAATTTATTACCAAAAGTAGGTTCCAACAATTGTTTATAAAGAATGTATGGCTAAAGACAGATTAGGATTTCAACAACTTCTCTCCCTCAACCAAACAGAGTAAATTTAAAGATAACATATTTTCACACAATGTTGACATTTAAGTTATGGTAAAATCTAAATACCAATGCCTTGTTAAGAAAAAAAGTTTGTTTAAATTATCTGATCTGTACAATCAAACCTATTATTGAGCTCTTTGTTATGTGGGTCTAACGCGTTTGTGAACAGAAATCATCAAGATTTTATTTTAGAATAAATAGAATTTCAAAATACCATAGACATTAATATTTAAAAATAAATCATCGCTGTTCGACAAAACAAATTGTACAAAATTAGGCTATGGTTTTAAATCTTCTGCCTTCGGAGGCTCCTCTGAACAGCACACACCGGCATAACTGAAACGAATAAATCATTAATTTTAAAGAGTACATTTAAAAAAAAAATGTCATGTCATGTATAGATAGTTCTGTTCTAAAAATAACAATGAATATTTTGGTAATGTTGTTTTCAGCAAATATATTATACCGGTTCATTATCTGGTATTCGACTTCTCAACAAGATATAAAATCTATGGAATATTGAAGCTAGCTAAAGGTTCATCCACACCTACTATAGGCATCAATCGTATCCATTGACCTCATCAATTTAGTGTAAGTTTTCTTGGCCAATGGAATGATCCTAGGTTAGGTTTTTATCGAGGCACAGAAAGCGAATCGATTAATATGTGCAGCGATCATCGTTATTAGAACATATGTTGAATTTGACGATGAAGTTATCAATTACGTAATTGGTTCTTCGGCTCAAATACATCATAATTTACAGCGTAAATCAAAACTCAAATACAAAACATACACTACCAGTTAACAATCCCAAAATGCATTAATTTTGCACCAGATGTACAAAACCTCATGAAGACTGCTACCGTATGCTTAGATTTAATCATTCAAACAAGTTTAATTTTTTTTAAATATAAAGCATAGTGTACAAAGCGATATAATATAAAGCAAATTAAATTCACTTATCTTTTATATCTTCATAAATAAAATATACATACCCATTGACAGAGCAATAGAATTGACTGTAGCTTTGTAGAGTGTCCAAAGCTAGTGCGAGCGAATTACACAATGTGACATATTTGCAAACACCCTCACCACCGGTTATGCTATTTTGACATGTGGTGTTTTCTTGCGGTAGCTTAGTCTGTAAAACAAATGGACAACATGATACCATCGACATTATCTTGGTTTTAGATTGCCCAACTGCTAAAACAAAATTTGAAACCACTCTTTAGTAACTAAGTCTCAAATATCCATAAAACAACGTAAATTTATTGTGAAAACCTCACAGTTTCATAATATTAATGATAGATGGCAATATGTTCTTTAGTTTTATATTGATAATGATTTACAATCTGTGTATGGGCAGGATACTTTTTTATAAACTGTACGCATTTATGCTTCTACGAGGTTTGCGTCTGGGCTATTACTCCATCTAAATCTCGTCATTAATTAGGCTCATATGAGGCTGAGCTATCTAAAACTAGGTAGCTGCAGTCACAAAGGTGAAACCTGTGCTAGCAGCATATTGGAGCGGAGAAATGAAACTTCAAACAACTAATTCTTCTTCTAAAATTCGAACAAAAAGCATGCGAAAAAATTTAACATGGGATTTCCCAAAGAGAAAATATTTTTATTCATAACTTTAGCATTAAGGTTCACATATTTCATCATACCTGTGATTCTTAAATTGTTTTTTTTCCAGAATTTAAATTTATTTTCCATTATAATATAACAATTAATTTAAAATCTTTATCCACGGGAGTACGTAAACTATGGAGTACAAACACCGAAAGAATATAAAAAAACCTCATGTTTACAGCATAGTTACTTTCCAATGACGCTTACGTTATCTTAACATAGTTTATGCAATGTATCTGTTGTCCTTAATCGGGGAGAATGTAAACAGCAGTTTTGACTGCACAAATATGATACAGATGCACAGAGCACATGCAAATATTTAAAAGGAACTACCTCATCAGCTTCCAATTTCAACACAACAGTTGTCCCGTTTATTGGCAATTCGAGTTGTACCGTGGGTGTATCCACCAAGTATTGCTCCAACCAATGGTATGATTCCAAACCAAATGGATGGAGTTTGTTTGGCATTGTGGTAGTTAGAACGTCATATTGTATAGTTGGCGACATGGCATAACTAACTTTTGAAACTGAAAATGAAATGATAAACTTACGATTATAACAAGAAACATTTTTGATTAAAATAATATAAATTCTACATAATATATATTTATCTAACACAATTTAAACTCACTCTTTCTTAGTTGTTTGCTCGTAAATCCTAGCAATTACAATTAGCCAAGACGACTTAGTATTTACCCGATATTGTAGCCTATAAAGTAAAATCTAATTGCAAGTCTAGGAATTTTAAAACTATATGAAAATAATAATTGTTAATTCAAAGCCCAGAGGAGAGGAGTCTAACGCGGCCAATTGTGGCAATATTAATTTATTGTAAGATTTTTTTTGTAGGCATAAAAACAAAAAGGTTTAAAATGTGTCTTGAAACTCACTAATGTATTTTTAGGGGGTTGTGGGATTGATCTATATCGACAACTAAACGGCTAGACAACTTTTTAATTTAAAAAAAAATGTTTATACATATTTAAATTAATTGTGGAAAAAGTTTCAAAATCGCGTTGAAACGAATCCTCTGCATATCCGCACCGGACCACTCAATCGTCCTTGACGTAACGTAGGTCATGGTTTGTTTGGTTTTGGACAGATGCATTAGCCGACGGCACGACGTAGAGATACCAAACATTCGTTAGATTTTGATTAAATTTGAAATTCGTATTTCTCAAAACTGTGAAACATTTTTCCGATATATTTTACTGATTAAATGTTTGATTGTTGATATAGATCAAACTCCAAAAAGGCATTAATGATTATGTGATGCACCTGTATACTCTCTCGCGGCAAGTTAATGATTTTTATTAAATATTAAGGCCTCATTCATATTGTGTGTCTAATTAAAGATTAACTTTGGACAAATCGTAACCAATATTTTGGCTGTAATATATCAGACCCAGTACTATGATGTTAAATCGCTAATAATCTAATATACAGGTTGATCCAAAGCTACAAACAATTGAAGGGGGACCTGGCATCTGATAGATTTTTCTATATACACGTACTACACAAATTCTGTTGAAATCTTTAAATAGAAATTTATTAATTTATTTAATCTTTATCACAGTATTGATACTATTTTTTAGTGAGACTATAAAAATATACCATTACAAACTATTTAAAGAATTATAGTTGTTTAACAGATGGTGATGAAATAGGAGGTGATAGCAAAATAATTAATAATTGAACACCTTAGTAATATTAGAATTATGGTACATTAGCTAATTAAAACTGTTTAAGCATGTTTCTGGCGGTTGTCTGAAAACCACATATACTGTTTTGTTTTTAGGCAATTCAAGTTTTTTTAGGATTATAATTTAGTTTCTGATATTAGACTTTCACGGTCGTCATTCATTAACAAACATAATTTTTCAGATTTCACATACCGTGCCTACAAAACTATTCAACACACTCAGAGCAGATGATGAGATATCTGTGCGAGTAAACCCATCATCTTACTGCATTTCTATTAATATTTAAAAGCGTGGCATGTCGCGTATACCTGAATTCATGAAAAGTATAGACTAATAGTATTTTTTTTTATTTTAGTTCGGTTTTGACGTTTGATTGTTTATGTGAGAAGTATGTTAGTAAATTTGAAGTGTTTTCGATGGATTTAGCTGTAAATAATTCGAGTTTTATTTACAAAAGCTATGTCAACATAATCTTAAATATAAAAACAAACATATTCTTAATTTTGTCCACATTATTTGCTAATTATAAGAAAAATATAAAACGGCTGGTAGCTCCCGTGCGGGATATGCCGTTCAGTCAACAAACTTCGCCGATCGGGTCCACGCGGTTTTATATACAGAGCGGAATATGTTAATCCCGACGTTTCGGTGATGATTACGTCCTCAGGGGACAGTTTAACATGTACATCGATACAAACTACTGATGGGATACATACAAACAGTATGAAAAATCCGAAAAATTATTTTCTATAATAATTTAGTTTATTTCGAAAATTACATCCATATTAATCATATTAATTAAATGTGTGTTTTAAACTTATATTATGCATATACTCTTTAAGATTGTAAAATTGATTGGCAAAATCAATTAAGATGGAGAAAAATGTACTTCTTAAATCCATAACTTCAATTTTGTTTTATTATAATCATCGGATAATTATATTATAATCGGAAGTAATTGACAACCCCGCCCAATTCTCATTGGTTTGAGCCACTGTCAGGATCCGATTCAAAACCCTATGCAAGTAGATTTTTTATGAGATTATCTTAACTGAAATTCCTATATAGGTCATTAAATCATATGAAATTCTGAGGGAAAATTCATGCCTAAACCCACGATTAAATGTAAATCGTATGCTCATCGGCCATAAAGCGCAAACCGAAATATATATCTCGGAATGCTGATCCTGCTAGTATTAATATTGATATCAAAGCAAAAATAATAAATACATTGGCATATATATAAAAAAATAGTTAAAGAACGTTAAAAAAATGAAAAAAAAAAATACAAATGATATTCCATCACCCAACAAGTTAGTAGCCATAACCAATATGTCTCTCCAATATGATTTATAAGTTTCGCCTTTACCCTTCACCTTTAGGATATTAAGATAATATTGTAACTATGCCGAAGCAAAATAATTAATCTAACTATCTCTTTATAAAAAGAGATGGTGGTGATGAAGCAATAAAAACTTCTTGACCCTCTGTGTCAACTCGAAAATAAAAGCAAATAGGAAAATGATAAAATATATAATAAATAAAAGAGAAATTTGAGCATACTTAGTATATTTATTACGTATACATTGTTACATTAGTAATCTCCGTGGATGTCGAGCTATAGCTAAGAAAATATTCTATTTTAGAATCATTACTCAACATGTAATGTAAATTTTACAAAAAATTGCACAACAATAAGTCTACTCTTCGTGAGAGCTATAATCATTACAATAATAAAAATATAATCTGTATTAATATTCGATTGGATCCTATTCATTATAAGAGAAATCACAAAAACATGTTAATCTAATAATCTATTATTACATTAGACCGTTCTGCAAAAGGCAACCAACTGCGTTCATATCTTTAATTTTCAAAATTTGTCACTTTAGGTAATATTCAGAGACTATCGAAAGATATCTGTCATCATAGGTAAATCGCAGTCGGTATAGCTTGACTCAATTTCAATACAAGCAGAATCATCATCTCAGTGTCACAGCTATGTTTTGAAAATTCATAGCCCTTCGAGCCTTGTCGGATAATATATCCATATTTTTTATTAATGACAACTACGTCTATACATCGTTAACGCTAATTATTTAAACTACTGGTAAGTAATCAAAAATATCTAAGGAAGTACTGTCACAGTAAAAAGTGATGCAATTTTATTGAGAGAATCTATGTATAAGTAAAATAAATGAGGAATACGGTTTAAGTCTACTGACCACGTCATAAGTCTACTTGAAAGGGCTACCAGTTCCTTAATATAATATTTTTGATGGCCCGGTTAAGCCAAAATTGTCAGAAGGTTCCCTTTTGCAGAGAGTTCCGTGTGACATTCACCCTACAGCTCAAGGTCGCTAAATATCTCGGAGGAAATAACCTATGGATTTTCTAAGAGGCTATTAAGGCACTTACGAATACATATTTTTAGTACTAATGTTAAGGAGGAGAAAAAAGGAATAACTGATTTATTTTCCTTTGAGAAGAGTTTGTTTGAGAGAGCATTTTTAATCCCCTATTATCTATTTTTTTTTTGCTTAAGGATCAAGAGAGCAGCACAGGCCGGCATATCTGCAAATAAAAAGAAAATAATTATCATAAACCGCGCAATCAGTACAAATAAACAAAATATAACTATATAAAAAACGATTTACTAATTTATTTAGGGAAAATGTTGGTTGTACAGTTGCATATACATATATATCATCGGTTAAGAACTAACAGAGTGTAAGTCATTTTAGGCGTCTGTAGGCATAAAACCCACCTAGAAAAACAGAGCGTATATCCCGGGTTCCGACTGCAAAATACGATGCAAATACCTCACGTAACTCATTAAAAAATATCTTTTATTTACAGCAAATTTATTGACATTTCCATAAAACTATAAAATACTTTAATAACGAGATTACTTCATTCAAATAAGTGAATATATTTACACGCTACATTAACATTATCTGAAAATATATCAAGAAAAAGTATTAAAATCTTGGAGCAAACTCCATTCGAAAAATTCTTCACAGCTGACACCTAATTAGGCGGTGTTTCTCCCCGGAATCAAACATGCGTGATATACGCCATGTCAGATGGAACGAAATAACTCCCTCTAAGCGGCTGACCCACTTTAAATTTACTAGTCAATCAAGCGATGCGTCTCATTAAACCCATTCGATTGATGCGCGTAATTCAAATTCGTTCATTTCGGACTCAGGCGATGTTAGTTATTAACCAACGATATTTCAGAGAAAGTGACAGCAGACAGACAAATACAAAATATTTCCTTCAGAAAAATACATAATACTTGAAAAATGAGGACTTTTTTTACCAAATGTCTGAAGAATGCTTTGAATTAATCAAGTCAGAAGCGAATAATAGGTGAAGTATTAGGAGTGGACAGACTTGACCATAACTAATAATTAACCCTACGTGGTTGCGAATAAACAGATACCTATGAGTAGTCATCTAAAGGAAACTTTACCACTGAATTGTGGATCAGAATCAGTTCTATAAAAACTGGAGTTATGCAACTTTGACGGATAACAATTGCCCGCATTCAGAGCAATATGTTTAATCTAGACGCCGTTTAGAGGAAGAGTAAATAAATTATGTTTCTTGTCTTACCCCTCCCTGGAGCAGTAGTGCTGGCTGTAGTTGTGGATGTTGCTCAGAACCAATTCAGATCCTGGACAGGACGTTATGTACTTGCACACACCAGCAAGACCCGACTCGGTGTTGGAGCACGGTGGATCAACCGCTGTTAGCGTTGACTGGAAAATTAAAAGAAAAATATAAAGGCTAAAGGAAAAAAGTATAAACATTGTATTTATGTGGTCAAGGTTAAGAATATGGATTTGGCTGGAGGGCATATAAGAACCTGGTAAAATAGATGATTCATGATGATGGCTGAAGTGTGAGTGCACTTACTTAACTTCTTGAAGTGGATATTATGTATTATTCTGTGGGATGGTTGGGTCAGCTGGTAAGGACATAGAGCACAGTTGAATATTGGTGTATAATATGGTGTGTAGGAGTATTTATTTATTTATTTATTATGCGTACCTAACAGAAATTACACACTATAACAAACAATGACAATGAAAATATAGATTAGGTATACGATCCTTAAACTAAGGTAGTCCAATTGGCTATTAAAGATAGTTAAGAGGTTATGCAAAAGATGATATTAAAATATATTAAATTAATTTAAATAAGAGAAATTAAAAAAAATAAAAGAAAAAACATGAAACATATTGATTTATATATCCTTAATAATGGATGTACTATATTAAATTCCTTTCGATTTTTGGATGTCTTCTGTGGCTGGATAATATCATCAGATCCAGGGTAGATGAAGAGAAAGTGTGGAGGGAACTTAAGGAAAGCTGGAAGAGGTGAGGAACGAAATGCACATTTACTTATTGAAATGCATGCAAAAATTTAACATTTAAAATTAAATTTGTCATATAATTATTTCTAATTATAAAAGAACTGCCAGGAAAAGGATTTTTATAAATATTTGAATGATGATTCACAAGCATTTAAAGTATTTTTATTTAAATTATTGCATCTTTGGGAGCCCCATGTGAGGCTGCATTTTGAATAGAGATAAAAGTTATAACATTTTATGAAAATTTTGGTCTGAAGTAGAAATATGCGAACTAATAAACCCTTTTTTTTAATAATATTAACATAAATTTTGGTTTGATTCTTTGCAATTGTTAAAATTTCCTATGATTATGGGGCGATTGGTGGTTATACGGCGATTGGTGGTCGTGGTGTAGGGGAAGGACAATTATAGTGAACAGTGGTCCAGAGGTAGCGCTTTTTGTGAATACATAAATATTGACTACGCCCCTGACTCCAGCACAAGAATATTAAACTTAGTTAAGTTAAGTTGAGAAAGTCTTTTTATGTGACCTAGGTCACACCAATCATTTAAAAAAAAAAAAACTAAACAATGTGTATAATATTAGTTTATCGATCATTACCGGATCGGTTGTAAGCTTCAACACGACGGTTGCACCATCGATCAGCAGCTCCAGCCGTGGATCCGGCCCGGAGAAGAAGTAATCAACGAGCCACGAGAACACTTCTAGGTGGTACGGCCTCAACGGGTGATCGGGCGGTGCACTTGTGGCGAGAACCACTGGAACAGAATTGTGTGTCGCATCGATGGCTGGGATTGGTTCGGCTAGTGCTGGTGATGCTGGTGGTACGGGGTCTACGATGCTTTCTGGTAAAGCATCAGAATCAAAATCAGTATCTGCTGAAGGTGCTTGAACTGGAAATGTATACAAAAACCAATGACATTCTGATATTGATGAAACTAATACTGAATTTTAGGCTTTTTTTTAATACTGTAGTAATTTGTGGTATTCTACTTATTAAGACATTCGGCTATAAAACCTGATACAATTTGTTTACAGTAAGTATTAATATATAAAATCAAATAAAATCTATTAGTGGACCAAGATTTCTAAAAATGCCAAATTTGCATATAAATTTGTATAAAGTCACTCCGGTTCTTCTCGACAAAAAATCTCTATTGAGAGAAATGATCCTATGGTCGTCTCGGTAGAACCAGATTTTCGTCAACTTTAAGATGGAGAATGGGCAAAATTTCAAAATGCTTCGTTTGTTAAATGAATATTATCTCTACAGAAAGAGCATTTTTATTATTGTGATAATTCCATAAATAACTATTCATTGAAAAATAAATAACTTGTATCGTTTAACTTAACAGTTGGGTATTGAACAATATATCAGTAGCAGATTGCATCAATATTGTATTTTAAAGAGATTTTTGCCCTATTAGGCTTTTTTTCGTCCTTTGTAAGTGTTAAATTGCCTTTGCGTCAATGCATTATGTTACACAAATACACAGCGGAGTGAGGTTTAATTTATTCCGTCAATTATTACTCGATACACTCGGTCATTATTAGAAATTCCATACCTCCAACCATTGCATACCAGGGTCGAATGATTAGCAACAGAGCAACGATTGTTGGTATCACAAAGTAATACCTAAAGGTAGAATTTCCAGTCAGACCTTTCACAATTTTGAGAGAATGTGATTGACCTTAGATAAGGGCTGTATAAGTTAAAGAACAAAAAAGTATATTATATATAATATAACTAAGTAAATGCTTATATTTAATTTTATTTTTGAAAAATATAATTATTATTATAAAGGTTGTTCCACATCATTTCTAGATTCATCAAATTAGTATTAGAATGTATAATTATTATGAAATCGTTATAATTATTAAGAATGTGTTGATACGGTAATTTACGAAAGTTATTAAACAATTAAAGTAACATACATGAACTTACCTTTGCATAAAGAATGACTTATGATTAAATGTTAAGAGTTTCAGATGTTATTAATATTAATTTATCGTATCAGAAAATGAAGTACTTACAACTTTCCATATTGCAGCTTATTTTACTGGTAATACTATGATGATATCGAAGAAAGTCTGTATAAGTTGTTTTTTGCAAAATTGAACCAGATGAGAGAAAACGCATTCACTAACATAAAAAAATTGCTTGCACTCAGTATAATCGCTAAAAATACACTCACAGGAAACAAACAAAATCGCTTTTTTTACTATTTCACAAAGGCAACATACTGCTTTTTTTCTAATCAAGTGTAGAATTTAATTAAAGATTTTTTTAGCGTTGTAAGTCTCAAAAAACTGATATGGCTGGCATTCAAAATAATTAAACAAAATACGTTCAGATTACGATCAGACTCTACGGGTTAATTCTAGTATTGAGGATAGGTAAAAATTTGTCAACTTGTTAAAAAAAAAGGGTCTATCACCTGCCTAAGTTTTCGGGAGTGGTCATGGGACACTGCGTATACAGAGTGAGCTGTTGTTATTTTTTCTCAAAATCATTATGGTTCATTTTGCAAAATATCATTACGTTAAGTTAATGATAATACAGAATTTCCCCTTCAAGGGTTTATCTTTCAGCCGTCAGTCAAAGCACTCATTAACTAACAATCTGCTAAATAACAAGAAATATAATTGAGTATTAAAAGATTTGCCCATAGTTCGTTTTGAAAGTTTTGAATCGAACTCCTAATATTAAGCAAAATCATCGTAATTAAATGATTAATAATACCTTTCACGTTGCGTCATATTTCTCGTCCACGACCAGAACTCAGTATGTTTATAACTATGTATAATTTAGAGAAAAACTTACTCCTTGAATGAGACGGTACATATGGACGGCTGGAAAACCTGACAGCATTGCTTGAACCTAAAAGTTTGGAGGGGAATAAAAAAACAGTAATTCAAGCAACTAATAAAACATGCAAAATAGGAATGTTTTTTGTATTGAGTCGGTGCTATATTTGGACATTTTAGTTAAGAGTTAAGATCTTTGCAAAAACAGTGTCTTCCCATATTACAAATTACATTTTATCCACAGTTCTCAGGGCCATTGAGTAAATCTCCATTTTTTAAAAATTACAGTTGCATTTGATGGTTACTGCAACCATTGATAATATTTTATGGAATCATGAAACTAGAAATCGTTTTCGGGTACCCTACCGGAGTAAGTACTGCATTAACTTTCTACTAAAGAAAATGATTAGCAGTGGGTATTAATGTGATAATCATAAACGCGATTTCAAAACAGTTTAATACTTAAAACGATTACAAAATAACTGCGCGATTGGTAGCTGAACTCGTCACCGTGCTTCATTGTTATGGTGTCACTTGTAACGAGATTTCCGTGTCACTGAACAAGTCTTAGCTTCGCTTCGTAGTCACTTCCGACTTTGTTGAACGCGACTCTGTAGCTGTCTATGGCTGCGAATGAACGCGATTTTGTCCCCGATATGAGCCAGCTTCAGTAACGCGGATATTTGTTGCGCTGGAATAATAGGGTGATTTAAACGATGTTGCCTTTTAACGCGCACGACTAAAAGCGATGCTGTACTCAGGGGTGGGGTGTAGTGTTAAACGGGAGCAGTGCATAATTATTCTCCCAATGACACATACTGCAATTTAATGTGTTAGAGAGAGATGTCGCTTTTATTACATTTAATCTTCGGCACCGTTCCATAGTTCCGTATCTAAAATATCGTTATCTACCGGTTGAAGGGTCAACTGTCACATAATGCCAATTCAAACTTCATTATTTAATGGGCCTGTATTTGAAAAATGTAATACCGAGATGAGTAAGATTATTTTGTGGTACAATTAACTATTTTAAACAATTTAAACCTAATAATTAGGAGTCTCGCGCAGGACGTGCACGTCAACTGTATGGCTAGAAATTGCGAGTGGCAGGTTTGTCTCTTGCTGCCGTTGGGAGCTTCATGTATCATCTAGCTTCATATATCTTCTAACTTCATGTATCGTATTATACCGACTTTAAATGGTTCTTTCTTTTGGGTTTGCCAGATTGTGGCACTTGCTACCTTTTGCTACTCAGATGTCTCACCGGCTGGCATTTTAGCTAAACTGATAAAAAGTTGACTTAAAGTTGATCACTGGATTGAAGATATGTTTGTAAATGTTTTTTTTTAATGCGCAATAAAGATTTTTCATAGCATAACTTTGTAGTCTCAGCTAAAGTAATATAAAATTCAACTGAGTGAAGTTTGTGGAAATCCTAAATGTAAAGGTTTTTATTATTATTATTGTATAATAATAAGATAAGAGAAGATCTTTTTTTTTCCAACGTCATTCGTCAACATCAATATGTCATATTATTTTATAACATACAACGATGTGGAAACAAAAATACATAATGAAGTAAAAAAAATTACACAAGTAAATCCGTGGACACTCTTTGAAGCTAAACAAGAATAATTGTAATTCAAACCCAAGAAAGCATTTCTTGTCCAACCGAGTGGTGGACTATTGGAATGAACTACCTCAGGAAGTGATAAGTGCTATTTCAGTTAACTGTTTTAAAAAGAAATTAGACAAATATTTAAACAACAAAAATTAAAAACACTATAAGTGTACTCAATACGGGTAATACATGCATCAGCTTTAAGCTGCTAGCTTCCTCGTGCTTCGTTTGGTGAGTTTGTTGTTTTTTCAAATGTGAATCTTGTGATTTTGCATTTGTTGAAAGGTTTCCTTTATGACGGAACTTTAAATAATGTAAGTTTCTTGCAATAGGTTTTACTCATTAATCCAAAAAGTATTTTAAAATTATTTTTCTTTTAAACAAGTCAATGAATTTTTGGAAACAATCCACAATAAGTAAAGTCACAAACCATGATTTTGATGTTTATTCCCTGCTTCCAATAGATTCTTATAATCTTGTAAAGATTATTTAGGCTCGACGATAGCCAATTTGACAGGTGTGAACAGAGTAAGGTTATAATGACAAAAAAAATAATATAAGAGTAAAATATAGCCTCACCTCCTCCTCCTCCTCCTCCACCTCCACCACCGCCTCCTCTCGAATAAACCCCTGCACTCGGTGCACCCATCATTGCAAATTTCATGGTCGATCCTCTTGATGCAGCCGGTAGCAGAGACGCCGACCAAGATTGTTGTCCTTTTTACATGATAAATTTTTAATCAGGATTTGTTTGATAATGAGAACGGCAATGGGTCCCCATTTTGAATTCGTCATATATAATATCCAAAATGCATCCCACAATGAATATATCCCGGATGCGGGATGCAAACACCATGACACAAACCTTGACATTTGACAAGCAACCGGGAATAGGACACAATTTGAGCCAGGATCCATGCTTCCAATCTCCGCAAACTATATAATACAAAATGGCAGCCCTAAACCATTTACCCAGATCATACATAGACAAAATGGAGGGACGAGAAAAAAGAACACACCTTCATCTCACAAAATATATGGTATCGCAATCAGATTGCGGGACTGTCTACAGTTCCACAGGGTTCACATAATGGGCCCTAACTTTGTGGCTTACAAGTAAGCAGTAGTACGGTTGCTGTTTAATAGATTAAAAGTTACTTACTTCTAACAGATGCATAATGAAGCAGAACTAGACTTATTATCCAAACATTTCAGTGTCCTGGAGAAGTACCAGTATGCCGATGAGAATTCCCGTTTAGCGGACAGCGACAGCCAGCAAAGACGGGTGGTTCCAAGTAACTTCTCATCTCAGTCCAGAATTTTACAATCTGCAGTCTATAGCCGTGTTTCTTTAAATGAAGTTATGGTCGCATTTCAGCCCAGCACATTAGAACTCTATAGTCCCCAGTCTGAACTAACGGCCTTAGTAAACCCATATCTTAGTAACTACACACTGTCACTGTAGTATATATACAAAATATATTACCTTAATCCTCAGTGTGGTCAAATGCATCGAATCGTGTGACTTTTCGCTCTATGCATTAGGAAGTTACTTATATGTGAGTAATTTAAGTAGTTTGTTGTTAATGCTTTATTAAGTAAGTACATTGAACCGTCACCTTTGGAATTATTATATGTTTACCTTCGGCTAAGCTAAACGAAGCGACTTGAGCAGTTTTCATCGCGACTGAATCGTAAGCGGCCTCATATGACTGACTTTCCTCTTCATCATCTTCTACGTCGCCTACAACGGTAATAAAGTCCAAACATTAGGGGTCGCAAGTCCACACGTTGAGCATCGCAAATAGATCAAAAACCTTTTTAAATTATAATATATTATAATGTCAGACATGTCCGGATACCTAAAGTAAGCGACTGACCGATTTCTGAGGTAAACTTCAATGACATATTAACCGTGTAGGCGGTGACGTGGGAGGGTTGAGTCAAACCAATACGTAGTAGACCGCTTATTGAAAAAAACGCAAAAAATTACATAAAAATAACTTACAATTTTTGTAGGCAAAGAACTACCGTTGCGATCCAATTATTAATTATTATAAAAGAGTATTAGCTCGATCGAGTTAACAAACCCTCACCGACACCGGATGTTTCAAATAACCATTACCTGGGCGCTTAATCGGACGCGAGCTCTTCTTATGGATAGAAAGAGGTGCTGAGGCCAGAAAATACACAGGAGTGGTCAAACCTTAAATCGGAATACGGAATATGAAATGGAGTATTTTTTAACATATCATTATAAAGAGGTAACTTAAGGTACTCTGATTCCGACTGTTACTATGGATGGAGTGACAGCTTCTTCAGAGTCGCATTAGTATTTATCAAAATTATTTGTTTTTGATTTATCAAGAAAGAAATCATATTAATCGTTAGTACCTATAATGATTTATTTAATATACTCTAATAATATTGTAATAAACTGATTCATTTATTTTATGGCATTCAATTAGCAACTTTTACTAATTATATTACAATATTATTTTGAGGTTAAGTTTAACAGCAACCTTTTGCAAGTTTGCCTTGCGATAATTTCATATGGAAAGATTATTGGACACTTGTGACTGATTTATAATAAAATAATCACAAACCTTGTTACAAGTTAAACTATCCCAGTATTACTTAAATTATTTTATATCAGAAATGGCACCACTACAAAATAAAGGATAGTATAAGCATATTAGTATAATATTATAGCGTTTACCCAAAGCAAAATACATATTATCACATACCAACGACCTTTACCTTTGATACCACCGGAGGCAAGTAATGTACGATTCGCGAATCGTATAGAAGCAATACTAACCGCAACCAAATCAATTCAAAAATATTCCGAATAATCACAATCAATATTGATTTTTATCAATTTTCATAATTTAAGTATTGATAAATGGGAGTCATCTTAAAGTCTTTTTGTGTATGTGTGCCTATTTATTTATTTATCGTTTATTTGGAAAACCAACAGTATAATATGAAAAAATGGTACATACAATTGTTTGTAAAATTAACCGATGATAGGTTGAAGACAATAGCGTCTAGATGATGCAACAAAATAACTCAAAGAGTTTTTGTCTGCTTTAATAGAAAGCCTATTCAAAATTTGTTAAATCCCAAACATTAAATAACAGTATTGGTCTTTAAGGTTCATAGTATCAACACAATCTTAATTTCGAAGTTTGGAGTTATTTATTTTTTTTGCTTGATTAATGTGTGTGATGCTACACACACAGGTGCACACATATATAAACACAAGCAAAACAAATACCTTAAAACACGGCCGTCGAAAAGGTTGAAGCTTAAGATTTTAAAAGTACTCTCCTTATCTGAGGAGTTCAGAGAGGATTAATGATTTTAATACCAGAAATGACATGGAACTCAATATTTAAATCTATAGATCAGCAATTCGAGACTTTGTATGGTAGAATTCATTGGTTGAATAGTGCTGGAACAGTCAAAATTCAACCGAAAAATAAATTTAAAACTGTCAAATACCGCATAGTGTGTTTGACTCTAAGGGTCTAAAAAAAATCTAACAAATCTTGGTTTTATTATAATGATGTGATTGGCAAGCACATTAAGCATTGATTGAAACATGCAGTGTGTAATTAATTCATCCAGACATTTCCGGATAATCACACATCCTGTCTCCAAGGAAAGTTTGGTGAGTTTTGAATAATGTACGAAGGTGCATTTGATACGGAGACTTTTCCAGTGCACCAGAGACACCAAAGAATTATACCAGTTTAGACCAATAGTTCCCATTAGACTGCTGTGCTAAACTCCCCTCTGAAGACAGAATATGTGATCATTTCTGATATGTCGACATTAAATAATTACATACTGTATGCAATAATCCATTAACTTCATCTAAATATATATAATGACTGAAACCATAAATTAGAAAAAAATAATAAAATTACTTATTTTTTCTGGATTTTTAAAATTGCGTTAGAAATTAATTATGACTTTCACATTGATGGAGTCGCCAATAAATCGACTAATAAGTGTGATATAAAATTAAGATTAAGTTATGATAAATTGATCTTTTTTAATTACGTATTACGCCTACTACCGTAGAAATAAAATTAAAATGAACCTCATACAAAGTATCGACTTGCAACCACAAACTATGTGAACACTAACTGTCAACCATATCCCTGACATTAAAGGCCGCCGTCCGCGAGGGAATTCCCGGCGCGCCGCCATGCGCCGCAGCGGCGTAACCAAACGCCGGCCGCAACGAATGCAGCGACAACGGAAAACTGCCAACTTTGGGAAAAAAATACAATAAAGTTTGTTTACGGTGAATACCAAAATTCACAGTAATATGCCAAGCAAAGGATAATAATATATAGATTGCTATTCCGGCACATGTGGTTTCTAAGATGTCATATAAATTATGATAACAAAAGTTTTTTTGTGATATCCAAAAACCGATTTTTTGACTTTTATTATTTGTGTGCATCGACATTATAAAAAAACATATCTATATAAAGATTGAACTATTCCTCACACAGATCCTTTTGTGGGTTTATTCTAGACATCAAACCGGACCACTTTTGTTCTATAGGTGTTTTAAATGTGTTGTAAAAAGTAGGTAAAATGAGCAGTATAAAATCTATTAATAATTAAAAGCATAATTACGTGTTCTGATCGGTCAAGACTAGCATAATTATCCACGCTTTGAGATAGATACACCCAGATTATTTTATAATATATACATCTATTAAATTATAATTATAATATTAAAAATATTACGAGAGCATGCTATGTGGATAAGTCACAACAAACCAAACGTTTTATAGGATATTATATATTTTGTACGGAAAAAAAAATACGCCAACATTAAGAAAAGTTGTAGAACCAAAGTTGATCAGTTTTAAAAAAAGGATGACCGGTGTAATAAAAGGATGTGCATGAGAAAAAGTTCATCCCGTATATTAGGGTGTCACAAATATGTGATGATGGTTTCTTTCTTTAAAATGAATGTAATGATTTTTAATTGCAGTAATATTATTTTATACATCAACCTGTTGCATAAGTCAAATCAAAATAAAGCAATTTTCTTACAGCGTTCATTAAATATTCACAAAATATTGTATGACCAAAAGCTAAATTCAGAAAACCAGCCTAATATAGTAAAATATTAATTAAACTAACTTTCATACAAGACAAAATTGACAAAAAAAAAATAATTTTATTCACAAAATACATATTTTTTATTTAAACTATTTCATGCAAAAATATCTATATATTTACACTAGAAACACTGACAAAAAAGCCAATAAAAAATATTTTACAGAGAATATTAATTGATTAAATATTTTATATTAAATATATTATTTTGTAGAATAAATAACATATATACTTTAATAATTGTTCGCCAAATATGTTATACTAGCAGTAAAAAAATAGCATTGCCAGAGATAGAGCGATCAAGCTTCAAAATTAGCCATGGAATTGCAATTTCAGTTTTGAATTTTTCAAGATTGGTGACAATTAAAAAAAAAGGTATTTAAATTATCTTTATATGAAAAAATGATACTTAGGATTGTTGCTACACTACCAAAATTTCAAGATAACTGCAAAATCTCTGACTGATGTCCAAGAACATCAAAGGAAATTTGGTACGATAGGAGCATTTATGGAGATTCCAAATATCTCTAAAATAAAATATTCCCCCTTCATTCCAATTCAGATCTGGAACGCAGTTTCCAGAGCAAACTTAAAAAAAACGATTATATACTCTCTGGTTGAGTATAAAAAATGACTTCAGAAAAGAAAAAAAAAATATTTATCAGCTACTCAACCGCATGGGGAATGATGGTAATAAAATGGAACGGATGTTCAAATCTTGAACCGTTCTCAGAGTTTCAGATTCACCTAAAGAAGCGAATTCATTTAGTGTAAAATCAATGTTAATTAACTGCAATTGCTTGCACAAAACAAGTAACAAGCATAAAATGTATCAAACTGATGTTTTTTACTATATATGCATATGTGTTTTGGCTTATTTGTGCACATTATTTTGTTTTGTAAGTGATTGGAAAGGCACAGATGAGCGCATTTCTGACTGTCTTGTTTTTGTCTTTATATTGTGAGGCCATTCATCGCATGCAAACAACGCCCATACTTGTTAAACGTACATGTAAATATACATTTCATAAGCGTACGAAAGCTTGGAGCAACGCTCGACTTTGTATCAGGAAAATTCAACAACTTCTTAATCTAAGGTTTATAAACTAAACTGCACCTGATTAATCAAAATGTAACAATATTTATATCATATTAAAAAACGGTATGAAATTTTACTTACGTTTCCGTTTTGTAGCCTACGTTATTCCAGTTCACAAGGCGCACGGTTAAACACCACTAAACGCTTTAATCTCGATTCGACAACAGTCGATTAACCGAAACTTTGAAAAATACCGATTTACCGAATCTCAATCACGAAAAGCGCACATAAATATTATTTAAATAATTTATTGTACTGATAAAGTGGCCAGAGATTAGGCATTCATAAAATATACTTAGTAAGGACATAGTTCATGCGCTGATGGTTTATACCAACACCAATTCAGTAAAACAGGCCTATGCATAAACAGCAACGCCAAATGTTGTATCATCGAGACTAAATAAATACGATAACAGAAAGGGATAAAAAGAATATTACTTCGCCTTTTTGCCCTAAGCACAACATTATTCATTATCGAAGACGCAATTATTGTTTGTCAGTTTGTCAAAAATAGTATAACATTTGACGATGCCGTACATCAAGCAGATCGATCCAGTGATATAAAGGAAAATAAAATAAATTATAAAGTGTTAAATCGTAAGAACTACCGGCACTATAACTTTTCTGTTATTATTACCGGCAACAAAGATTTATTTCTTCAAAATCCTTTAAGATGCCAGGAAAGGTAATTCATGCAATAAGTATGTCAAATGGTGCTCTCGAAGTATCTCTTATGAAGATACTCTTAAGTATCTCTTGGTTTAATTTAGTTCCAATTATGTAATACAGTTAGAGTGCCGATAATTCGGACGTCGAAAATCCGGAGTTTTAGCAAGTTTTTTTTGTTATGAACTCAAACCTTATGACCTTTTTTGATTCTTTTCGAAAATCGGGACATTTTGATAATCCGGATAGGGTACCGGTCACAATTAATCCGGATTATCGACGCTCTACTGTATCTCAATTGATTTATTTTCTAAAAATATTGTTTACAAAAAATATGGAATCTTTCATCGTTTGATTATAACGTTCGTTAAAGCATTGACAATTCTGCCAAACACCTATATATTTTGACGTTGCAGGCCTACAACAGACAGACGAAA
Source organism: Neomicropteryx cornuta (assembly GCA_020383195.1). Taxonomy (NCBI): domain Eukaryota; kingdom Metazoa; phylum Arthropoda; class Insecta; order Lepidoptera; family Micropterigidae; genus Neomicropteryx; species Neomicropteryx cornuta. The sequence goes on along the minus strand of JAHKQU010000001.1, from coordinate 9,553,328 downwards.
GACAACAAGTCTCATCTTAATGATTCTCAATTTTACTATTTTGGTGTAACTCTAAAAACTGTAATTAAAAAATAGGAAAGGCTTTAAAATGTAAAAAGAATCGCATCATAAAAATCACAAAAAGAATTGTAAAAACAATTCGTTCTTAATATCAAAATTGATAAATATATCACTGGAACGATGACAAAACATGCAAGAAAAGCAAACAGTAGGCTTTGAAAAAGCTGATTCATACATAGAGTTCTTAAAAACAATGCAAAATAAATAAAAAAAACACACCCTTGCAGTGGGCATATAAAAAACATTAAATTAACATAAAACGTAAATTTTCAAACTAGACAAGCCAGTCGAATTAACATATGCATAGTTATTTCATATAATGTATAAGATAGTTCAATATTAATTAATGTGGGTAAATATTATTCAAACGCAACTGCAAGAATATGTTAATGATTTATTATATCGATTACGGACTTATGCGCAAAAATAACTCACCAGAGAGCGCTAGTGCTCCTCCGCTTGCGTAATTAGCCTGAGGGTAGTAGCCAGGATCTATGTGTGAAATACAAGCGTGTGTGCAAATTTAAAAAGCATAAAACAATCAGCATCACAAAGCTACTGAGTAGACAAAGAAAATGCATAAAATTTCAACACAACCCACATGAAGGAAGAGCGACACTCGTTTCAAGCGTGCCAAAAAAATTAATGAACGAGCGAAACCTGTTTTACAGCCATGCCGACCAACATTTAAAAAACCAAATTTCATGGCAAATATTTAATGTGTGTTTCATAGATTACTTTGCAAATGTAAAAAAAAAACAGCCGAGTTGTGCTTTAATGTTTTAGTATAGAAGATAAACGCAACATTGCTTTGAAATTGAATATTACGAGGATAATTATTATTGTATACCAAAAATATATTTTCGATAATTTAAAATTTGATTTCATTGTTCATATTATATAATATTTATATTATTATTGGTTGATAGGCGAGCAGCTGGAGCTGATATACCCACATCGAGATTACAACTTCCTTGATGGCAACTGGATTCAGTGTGTTTGTTCAGTAGATTTTTAAATTGGCTGAAAAGACTTTTTTTGAAAAAGACAATAATTACTGTCCTATTTCCTGTTATAAGATAATTCGAAAATCGCTCTTCGGTCATATGGAATGTATTAGCAAAATGCGCATAACATAAAACATATTGCCTTATGCATAGTGGCATTAGTACACTGCTAAGCTTAAAAGTGACCACTGACTATGCTAAAATGATGCAGTCAGTTTAACGGTGAACGTACGCAACTATGCATAAGGAAGATACGGTCTATTTTGGACATTTAAACATAACAACAATTTTTAAAATCGTGCAAAAATAGACCAAGAAAAATATACTATAGAAAGTACAAAAGTAGTTAATGAGAGTAAAAAAGAATTATGTTTAAATAATAAATAACAATTAGGTAAGAATAGTCAAGTTAAACACCATTTTTGATAATAACACAAAAATATGCTGAATATTTCTGATTAAGCCATAAAGTTAAAAATAAATAATACTTAAATTCTCGCGTAGACGTTGGTTTATGTTTAAGTTTGACAGCTGTGCATTGATTGTTTTCGTAATGAACGCACCTGGACCATATGAAGTGAAAAGGTTCAAACGCAACTTGTTGCTCGCTCTCTTCCCGCACGTCGTCTTGTCTGGTTTGACGTTATATGCATTCAGCGGATTAATTTCAAATTTGGCTTACGCACCACATCGTATCATTTGCTAATCTGACGCCGTAATAATCATCATCATGCAATAATCAACAAGTAAGTGCAAGCAAACTACTTAAACTTAAACCAACAGAATACATTAACATACAGGTAAAAATATTTAGGCAAAATCAGTGACCGGAGATTTATCGCCCTTTGGATGACTTATCAAATTTTTTAAAAAAACCGAAATAACTATCTAATCCTCAAACATACATTGAGACTTAAATATGCTTTCGGTTTAAGTGCAATTCCTAAGAAAAACACATGCCCAATTATAGCTACGAGTTGGGAATAATAGAATTTAAGGACCACAAAATATATCTTCTGCAATGAACAAAACCTTCATCATTTTTAATCCAAATTTAAAATTTGTTTATAGCCAACATCATCACTCAAAAATCTTATTTCGCAAGTTAAATTCACAATTTTACAATGCTATTAAATCTTATTATTTGTCAAAATATGTTCACAACTATCTAGCCATAGAGCTGAACTCGGGGGATAATGCTTTCTCTGACACAACCTCGTATTTCATACTTTTTATTTTTCAATGATTACAATTTAATGCCAAACTCGTTAATGCAATAAATATTAAGAAGAGTGATATATATATTATGAAATAATATCAAAACTTTAGAAAGAATAAGTCAATTAAATATTATAAAATATTCTCACCTGTAAAGTAATGATTTCACTCATACAAAGTTGCATCAAAGAAGCGACGATATACACATACGATTGAAGATTATGGACTGAACTTGAGTCTTAGTTTAATACATAATTGTTTATGAAACTTTACAAAAATATTTAACAACGCAGACGAGAAACGGGCGGAAAACAAGAAGGATCATATAATTTTGGTACTAATTACTTTGTCACTGTTGTGAATGAAACCCACTGACTCGAGTATTCTTAATTATGACAGCCATGTTCCAAGCAATAGAGAAAAAAAGATTCATATACAGGTTGTCCCGAGACCATTCGCGAAGAGCAAGAAATTTTATAAAAAAATGCGAAAATAATCATCAAATTATGAACAGACTGTACAAGTTTATCAGAGACGATACAAGTGCAGATTTAGGCTTATCAGCATAAGCTGCCTATAAATAATAATAATTCATTAAAGCGCTGGTGTGAAATCCCTTAAGCGTTGCGACACGCGGCGATCGATATCGTAGCCTCGAATGCGGTGAGCCAGAGCGCTCAACGACCCCGAAGAATCAGCTGGTGGCGCATTACAAAAACGGTTTATTAATATCACGTAAAGTTTACATTTTTTCTTCTATGAAATCATGATGAATTTTTATATGGCGTCAAAACAAATCATGTTTGAAATCGCAAAGCCAATTTGCTGTTTTTTTTTTGGGAACGGTCTTGGGACACGGTGTATATTTATTTTAGTTCAGACATATATAAGTGATAATCTTACTGCTTATTTTGTCGACGGACTCTGCATCCACAGCCGAAGAGGCGTTTGGTTTGACGACCACAAGCGACGTAAGAGGAGTAACAAATGAATACTGAAAAAAACAACGGAAACATTTAAGAGGACTCAACCCGGTCATTTCTCTATACAAACATCATAAAGTTGAGACTCTCTTATTTGTAGATATAGAAGGAAAATAATAGTGGTATGGTTTTATCTCCTAATTATCTCGGCTTATATAGAATTAAGAAGTAAAATTTCTACTTTATCTAAAAGTTTTTTCATACATTGTGTATCAATATTTCAGATATAAATATCTTATTGACTGAATACAAGAATCGAGAAAATATAACGACAGAAGTACAGTTAGTTGATTTCATAATCCTTCATGATTTTCCCATTCCGGCAGAGTTTCTCTTTTTACAAGCCGTTAGATGTGAGAAAATGAATTAAAACCACCCGCAAAACAGATAAGAACTGTTTCGGGTAGAGGCCTCTAAAACGCTATTTCCACATACATAATGAAAATCGGTCAGACGTGAACCAAGATCACACTCAATTGTATTATTTCAGTCAGAATTTCTTCCCACTGATATTTTTTTTCGACCTTGTGGTATCTAATCAAAAAAATATGCAGGGGAATACCTTTTAGAATTAACGCAGCTCTTATAGTTTTGGGTTCTATAAGACTCAGGTTTCCAAGTTTAAGGGTTCAGCAGCTCGAAATGGGAAGATTGTAAAACCCTAAATTGTTACGTCACGTCTACATAGCAAAGAAAGAGGTGCATACCTTGAGAGCGAGTGCCAGAGCCTTGTCTTCGAGTTTTTTTTGTTCGGTTACGGGCTTTTCTGTTTTCGCGTCATTTGATTCTTTGTCAGGTAAGGGCAATGGTTTATCCCTGCAATTTAAACACTTAATATGATTACTGCATAAATGTCAAGAGAAATTTGAAGGAAAGTGGGCCAGCATTCACGATCAACTCCAAACCTTAATTCCCCAAAAAGTTAATCAACATGTATGAAGACTAAGTGAGGTTAGGTTAGGTAAATGAAATATTGATTTCATTTCAAAATGTGATCTTTGGGGATGTTCGTCTTCCTATGGGGCGGAGGAGTCTAATCAGACTGTTTTTAGGGACACGGAGTAAATATTTATTTATTTATTTATTTTATTTATTTATTTATCGTTTATTCGGAAAACCAACAGTATAACAACAGTAGAATATATGAAAAAAGAATGGTACATTCAGTTGTTTGTAAAATTAACTGATGACAGGTCAGTGACAGGGGTTGTAGCATTTCAAGGAGAGATGAATAGTATTACACAATTTACTTACTCTTTGATAATAGCGTCTTTCTTATCTAGGAGCTGCTTAATTGTCAGGTAGGCCCAGAGCCTCTCGGTCGGTGCGAATTGAGTCTTCTGTTCCTCCTGCTTGGGAACCTAAAGGAAATTAAAACGGCAGTGAAAAAATGGTAGGGATATAGTTTTAATAGAAGTTTAACGGCCCAGTAGGTCAGTAGTGTAGGGCCGAGTATTTAATAATGGAGTGCTGAGGTAGCTAATTTATTGCAGATGAAGGCTCACACTTTTAACTAGTTACATATATGATAAAAAGACTCCATTGAAGTTAGCTCGAGGAAGGTACCAACGGTGCAGGTACTGCATAGTAGCGCGCCGATGTACTGCTAATAAGTTACTAGCGAGACGGAGATAAACCGAGCTCCAATGTTATTTGCTCGGCGCTGGATGAGAGACTGCAATGGATGTACCTCTGAAGCGGGTTTTTAAACAAAGAAGCAGGAGGACATGCCTGCCAAGCCAGTGTAGCGCCGTGTGCAGTAGACTTTCTCCCACTGAACTCAGGAGTTTTCAGCGCGTGCCGCGGTCCAATGACCTGCCTAGGCTAGCACAATGTACCTAGGCGTGTGGCCGTTGCCAAGGGCAAGGCCCCCATTCTTAAATGCGCGTTTGCTTGAACTGAAAAATGGCTTTGGTGAATTTGAGTTATAGCATAAACAATCAAGTCAATGGGCGTGGATAGGGAATCAGCTATCATCTATAAACAACAATATCTATGCATGAAGTCATTTTATAAAAGTTGTTTTTTGTAAATAATAACAATGAAAAAATAATACATTTTAGTTAATTTCCCTTATTTATGTAGAAGTTAGTATCCAACAATATCAGCTGTATTGTGATAAATTTTTTTAACTAAAGCATTATTACACTTATCCACATATAATAAAAAGTCAGAAAAAAGGATATTGTTTTATAATGGTTATGTTTAGTTAACATTGCCGTTGCATCAACTCCAGAAACAAAAAATTGTCTATGATATGAGCCATTTTTTTTTTTACAATTAATTATAGTTCCTTTATACCCGTAATCAGTTTGTCTAATGTAATTTTCATGGTTAAAAACCAGTGCATTTTTACCTAAAAATACATAAAAAATAAGCATATTAATTGAACAGCATAAAATGATAAAAACCTTGGGAATAAAATCAATAGGTCCTCTAATGGAAGTGGCCTTAATAGTAGGCATTACGTAAGTATCTTCAGGTTTGGCCAGTTTGCCTGCCACCACAATCTCACCGCCGCGGAAGAGTGCGTGGAATTGGCTCTGTGTTACACCGCCCTCTTCAACCTGAAATAACGTTAATAATCATTTTAATCGCCTCTCGCGACCGGATAGTCAAAACATCTAATTAACCACCGGATTACTCAAGCGTGGGTTAGGTTAGGTCGGTTAGTTTTCAGAAAATATACTGTTAATATTATGTCATTTGAAAAGTTTCAGACAATACTATTTTTTAAAGTTTTTCGTGGGCTACCTTAAGGAGAAATATTATCTATATCTCTAACTATTTTATTCGTTCATCGGTTCAATGTAAAATAGTATATACAAAAAAAAAAAAATTATTAAAAAGTAAGATATTGTTTTCAAAATTCTTGTATATGTTAAACCTGTAATGTTTGTCAGTTTGACCATGTTTTTCCTATCCGAGATCAGCTCAAAATACTCTTTATCAATAGCATAAAGCCGAGATCTCCGTACTTTTAGCCTACTTAAACAAATTTTCAACTCAAAAAGCCATCAGAACTTTTCGAATACGACTTTCGTAATGAACATGACATTTTTCTTCGATCGCAAATGTTTTGCTTACTGAGTTTGACTTTGTAGAGTATTTAACTGTATTGTAAACGCAATGATAAACAAGATGGCATGGTACAGGATATGGAAGAAAAAGAAGAGATAGGCAATGGGAATGAACCACAAATAGACCAAAAGCATACGTTTGACATATAAATAAAGGAATGTATTTCAACAGGACCTTGGGCGTTGAACTAGAATATAATATTAAAATATAAAAGTCACCTACCTGATCAGGTGGGTATACGAATTTGACTCCGGAGAGAATCGGAGAAGAGACCTGCTGGTAGAAATGATTGAGTTGCTGCGCAGCATCAGCCGCCTCGTAAATGTGTCGCAGGAAGCCCCAATTGCGCAGAGCCAGTCTCTTAAGGAAGTTGCGGTCTGCATCTTCGCCTATGTGAATAAAGTAAGATCATATACTGCTAAAATATTTGAAGATACCCATTAGAGCGTCGGAGGATGAAACACAATACACTGAATTCTATCCGCCTAAAGTATTATGATCGGAATATTTTACTGATGCTCCGCATACCTTAGTCGGCGGTTAGCGTTGGTAGTTCACATTTTCAAGGTCTGTCGAGTTATTTGTTGGAGTGAGTTTCGGAGTAGAAGGTTTGCTCTGTCTAATTTTATATCCCTAGTCTAACTTAACTTCAGTTAGGGGTTTTTAACAACACAAAAGGACAAACTGTTGTTCTTCTTTAAGAACTGCATAGCACCGATAAAAACCTGCAAGGGTTTTGTGAACAAACAAATAAAATATGAACTTTGCTTATAAATAAAGAACTTAAAAAAAAAAAAAAAAAACTAAAATTCGGTACTTGAGCCAATTAAGAGGTTATAAAAAGTTCCCTTACCGAAGGCCAATGAGAAAATGGCCGACTGTCTCTTGCCAGAGTTCAGTTCAAGAACAGTGGTGAGCATCTTGTCAGGATTCTGCTCTCCTACTGTGGGGTCTCCGTCTGTGAGGAATATAATAATTGGCTCAGGTTGTGCTGGCTTATCTGCAAAAAGAATAAGATAAATATACATTCATTATTATCGACTCGCTTATATTGTCGGAGAAGTCAAACAGCGCACATGCGACCGCCATCTTTTGTCTTAAATGATGCAAAATGAGTAATTTTATGAATGTTTCAAAGAGTGTCTTGTTCGTTAAATCAGTCAATAGTTTTTCATAATCCACTAAAATAACCTAAGCTGTTTCTTTTAGAGTAAGGGAAGATGGTCGAGATGAAGCATTAATTTTAATAATGGAACCTTTGTATTTATAAAAAAAGATGGCGGAGATCCATTATTTATTTATTTATTTCACTGTTTATATGAACTACGTCCACATTCCAAGGATCTCATGTTAAATAAAATATACAAAACAAAATACTATGGAAAGATATACGAGGGCTGCTATTTATGTATCCGGAACTGTCCACTTATAGAACATTTCAAAATGGAACTCTTTGGCTGTATAATATATTTTGTTTTGTTTATAAGATATAAGATATTACACGAACGTTTAGCTGTAAAAAACATTTGTTCGCATTGGATTCGGCACAACTTGATCAAAAGCAGGCTCGTGTCGATTGGCGTAAAAAATATGTGCGTCAAAAGCTGTTTATACAGATGATGAATCTTAGATCTCTGCGTATGACCCCGAAACAAAACAACAGTCAACGGTATGGGTGTTCGAAGATGAGCCGAACCCAAAAAAAGGTATAAATGGACATGTAGCTACAGTGCCACTAGAAAATCGTAAAATGGTTAATTCGAAATGGTACACGACCATTTGTTTGCCAAAAGTCTTTGAAGAAATAAGAAAGAAGAATAACGACAACGCAGAATCATTGTGCATCATGACAATGCTGGCTGTCATACGTCGGCCGATACAACTCAGTTTTTGGAAACTCAAAAGATAAAATTGACTGGTCATTCGCCGTCCAGCCCTGATTTGGCATCCTACGATATCTATTTATTTCAATTTTATTTCTATTTTTTTTTTTGTGAAGAAAACATTACGTTGACAATGTTTACATTTCGGAGATACCTCAATCAGAATGGAAAAAGTGCTATGGAAATTGGTTGAGACGTATGCAAAAGATCATCATGGCGAATATTTTGAAAAGTAATAAAACCATATTAAATTATATATGTTTGTTTCTTTTTGTTATTCTAGTTACATAAATAGCAGCGCTTGTAGTAGAAATAATTTTGTCATGAAGCAGCGGGGGTTAACAACATGTTTTTTTTCTACCATTGAAACATATTAGTACTTTTTACAAGCTTTTATTTAACTTGCAATGTTTGTTCGTCTGTTTAAGTCAGATCTTACAGCTGAATTAGAACCACTTCCTCTTATCCTACGGAGTTGAAATTCGATATATTGGTTCAGTTCCGATGACAATGTATTTTTATGGTATGATCTGGTTCTACACCCAGGAATGGCTACAGACGCCTTCGTCTGGAGCCATTCCTGGAGTTTGTTTTAAAAATGTTTTTTAGTATTCATTTTTACATTCAAATTTTAACATAACATTCAGTAATAATATTTTGCTACAATTTGTAAGTACTCACCGGTGTTCAATTCTTTATCGTCGCTTTTCTTAATTTCATCGGTAAGTTTGTCCTTGGCAGGAGCCTCGGCCTTTCCTCCGTCGGAGCTTTTACCATCAGAGCTATCAGGCTTCTGCTCGTTGGCGATTGGCTTTGGCAGTTCTTCCTTCTTTGGATGGATGCCAGAGTTGGCCACCCGGAGGGCGATGGTGAGTGCGTCAATGATGTTCGTACCTGATTATGTGTACATATTTCAAGTATTCAAATTGTGCTGGTAGAGTTAAGTTCTTCAACAATAATCCCTAGTATTAGTAGTTTCTAAATAGTATACAGGTATCCCAAGAAGATTCTCGATAAAAAATCACGATCTCAAACATGATCTGTTTCGAAGTCATAACATCATGGTTTCAGAGAAGAAAATGTAAATAATATAACGATAATATTAAATCGTTCATGTCATAAGTTTGTTCGCTTGTGAGGTTGCACCGCGCCAGGTCATTGACCGACCTTGGCCGAAAGGGAATTTATACAAGCACTTTGATAAAATTAATAAATTTAAACATAAATTGTTTTCGCAGTTTTTTATGCAACCTACTAAACTTAATAGGGAATAGAAACACCCCTTTAGTTCTTCAGAAATGGTATTGGGACATTTTGTGTAATAAAGTTCTTGATAAGCATATGTTGGAACCAGTGAATGAATTTTAATGGGTTTTTCAATATTTTATACAGCCTTGTTCAAGGCCGGTTTAAGTGTAAACGATCTATAATCTTTAAAAACTATATAATGAAGTCCTTAGTAAGCGTATATTCGCACTAATAGAGTCAAAGCCTTAATACCCTGTATACAGGAATTGTTTATCCTGTATACAGAATGTATTTTTGATTTCTTTGGTACTTCCAGGAGGTTGATTTATATCAACAATTAAACACTAACAAAAAAACATTTTCAGATTTGAGTACTAGTTAAGCGCCTTGCGGAAAGGTAGGGCGGCGCACGATTTATTTAAAAAAAATGTGTATTTATGATACACATATTTTAGATTTTTTTTAGTTTAATTATTTATTTATTGACATAGTAATCACTGTGGAACAATGTCGTTTACCTGCTTATGAGCATTCCGCCTACACATATATTTGTTAGAGAAAAAATATTTCCCAAATAATAAAAAAAATTGTAACATTAATTGATGATGTGTGAAGCAAATGATCCTATGTAGATAATAATACTCAAAGGAGAAAATTAAATATAAAAAATATGAAAGTGAGGTTATTTTATAATATTAGATAGTTCCATTATTAGAAGATACCTTCTCAGCGTCATAAATAAGGGTACAGGCAATGAACAGAGTATGTGCACAGGAGTCATACAAGAGAAAACACAATTATAAATTGGAGTCACTGGTTTTTTATTGAGATCAATGGTTGTAGAAACTTTTACATAAGATTCACTGTTACTTAATATAAAGCATATTTTTAAAGGTTTTCCTTAACCCGAGTCGGACTACATTATTAAATAGTTTTTATAATCAATTAAAACGTACGACAATAGAGCGAAATATAACCTCAAAATCGTAATAGCTGTCAATTAGTCGGATAATCCTTCCTCTTTACATTTACCCCATGGACATTTCCAGTTATTTTCAACTCAGAACAAAGAAAAAAAAGAGTTTTTTGGGACATTTGTTCTTACGTAAAATCTAGTGATTGTAAATGAAAATACCACTGCCATTAAAAAAAATATAAGTAATAAAATGTGATATACCCTGTTCTTTGTATGTACCCTTAATATATACTTATAGCTCACCTCCGTTTGCGTCAAGATTTTTGATGATGTTCTTGGCTTTCTCAATGTAATCGGGAGTGACAGGGAACGGCGGTGGTGGGGGTGCGTTTGAAGGCCCCGGGGGTTTTTCTTCATAGCCGTAGTAGTAGGAATTGCTTGAGCCGTAAACGGGACTGTTAGTAACATTATCGAGATCGTAAACCTGGAGAAAAGCAGGTGGTGTTAGAAAATTTGTTTTGTAATAATCAAAAATCTAACTGGTAACAATCAAATCAAATAAAAACACATTAAAAAACGGATTACCCTGCTATTGTAGCTGAATTCAATTATGTTGAAATAGTCCCCGGGATTGAGATTGTCCAGAATAGACAGCATGGCTTCCTTCAACTGGATTATCTTCCGCCCAATCATGGAGCCCGAGATGTCCAAGACGAACACCACGTGCTTGTTCAATGGCTTCAGGTCAGACGGAGCAAAGAAATGCACGAAGTATCCATCGTAGACCTGGGAGAGTTACACAAAAGCACATTATTATTATATAATAGAAATAAATAAATTAGTAATATTGAAATAGCGGGAGTGCGCTGCAAATATTATTGAGGAAATGGCAACTTCGCAGTTTCAGTTACAATATTCATATTCCATGGGACAAGAATAAGGCTGAATTTATAGCCATTATTGAAACTACATTTAATTTTTACATAGTTTTAATTTGTATAATCAGAAAGATATCATTAAAATAATAAAAAAAAATAACATTAGATGTAAAATTTGTCATAAACAATAATAAACTCGCACTAACTGATAATTTTTTTAAATATTTTTTGGAAATTAAAGCACTTCCCCGCTGATAATACCATTAGTATTTTCGAAGTGAGTTCTATGCAGCCAATGAAAATGGTAATGCACAAGGAAGGAAAGCTGAAAATCATTAATTAAAAGTAAACTTACCAACACCTCGCCGTTTTGTGGATCTCGATCGACGTCGTACTGCACAACGAATTGTCCGATTAAACCGTCCGAATCTTTAGGTTTATCGTCTTCTAGGTTAGTGATGGGTCCGTAGTAGCCATAGGTATCTTGTTTTGGCCTATTCTTTTCTTTCTCGGCTTTCAGCTTCGCCTGTAAGTGGTACATATGGTGATACATGATTACCTGACAAAACTATGCTCACGCAACACTTAACAGAATATGTCGTAAACATAACAGTAATCCTTCCGAATCCTTAGACATTTTTAACTGTACCTCGAATTCATTAAAAGCGAAATATACCCTTCTCATACAGGTAATTAGAAGGTAAAAGTCCTAAATTTTTAATTCATGTAATTGGCCAAATGAATTTGCTGTTTTATAAATTAAATTACCTGTATGTTACCCTAAACTATATTAAATAAATAAAAAAAAGTGATAAAGATATAATGTCTGTGTATCAGGATGGAATTGCTAAACTCAAAATGAGTGTTTAGCAAAGGTGAACTTAGTCACTAGATTCTTGTAAAATATTGTTTTAATTGAAATTTTGCATTTTTGATACTCTTGGCTTGGTCAATTTCGCTGTTGAGAATTTACAACAAATCATTTTCAGTAACAATACACACACACATACACATATATAGACTGGTAGTGACATAAGGAGCATGATTTGTTAAAATGAAGTCTTGAAGAAATTATATTAGATTTTTTCCTAAGAATATTGTGTAAGCGCAGTTCCGAGTGCCCCAATGTCGTCTTGGTTATAAACAGGACATGTTGTGGATATTGTGAGGATTAATATTCAATATTTTATTGTGTAATTTGAGGATGAGTCAAACTATGATTAATAAAGCGAATTTTGTACATATATTAAAAGTATACGAACCCTGAAAACGTCACGGAGAATTTTTTGCTGTTCAGCCGAAGGTGTGAAAATAACGGTTGCCTCTTTCTTGTCATCACTTAGAGTGATTGTCGCCATTTCGTTGGCTGCAATGAAAAAAAAAGTGTGTTCAGATAGATGAATTTCATTTCGTAGTTATTACTTTTTAAGAGGACGTATCTTGGTTATATATGTCTAAATACTATTAAGTGTAAACGATGACCTTTACGAGGAAAAAACAACTATTGTCTTTTTCTTATACCCTGAACGGTTGTCAGGTTTATATGGTAGACCAGTTTAAGGACCTAGTAGTAATTTTGGACCCAAAGCGATTTCTAGTGTTATTTGTTAAGAAACTACATCAAAATTCATCATGGTTACCAAGAAAAAAATGTACACTTTACGTGAAAATAGTAAAACGATCATGTAAAAATGTGTTTGTTGTGAGCGCACAGCTGTCGCCGTACACTGTAACGGTTTCAATGTCATTATCGTTCGGAGCGACATCAAAATTCGCACCCTGACCAAATTAACACCATCTGTTAGAAAATATAATAAATTTGATGATGATTTTTTTTATATCATTTGTTACTCATAATAGGTTATACAAAAGCCCCTTTAAGTCTTCGGTAATGGTCTTGGGATATATTAAAGTCATATTAGTTTGCAAAAATACATACCTTTGTCTTCCTCATCTGCATCAATTTCATTTCCAGTTCTCAATTCGGGTACTCTTAGAACGGTAATGTTGCTCCTCTCCTTAATATGGACCACGACCTTGAGATCATCTATAATCTTTCCGGGGTTCAGATTGATGATGTTATTGTAGACACCGAGACGACGGCTCAGAAGCTCCTCGCAAGTCAGATTGAAGGTGGCCTTTGAGTTTGGCTCCAAGTTAACAGAAACTGTGAAGTGATTTGAATCACGGGCCCTAGAAAGAGATTAACGAATAAAAAATGGAATAATAACACCTGTAAAATCAGTAAAAATTCTCCAATTTTATTAAAAGTATGTATGATTAGGGATTATTTGTTATGCAAAATTGAATTTTGTTTTAAATTATAAAAAACAAACATTAATTTCACAGTACCAATATGAAGTGAAAAATGTATGTAAAAAAAAATGGTATACCTACTCTCCTTATTTGCCAATGAGGAAGATAGAGATTAGGGTAGATAATTAATAAAAATAATAGTACTATTATATTACATTCATTAATTATTTACTTTTTTGTTATTAATGTACTTTTACATTTTATAATCTTGTTTTTCTTTTACTTATTTTTAGTAACAGAGAAGCTTTTTCAAAACTCACTGTGTATGATGAATGTAGATTTTTACCCACAGAAAAAGCACGGTCTTTGTGGGGAAATGGAAAGGTGTTTTACGTATAGAACGTATCCCCGTCTTTTGGCTTTGTCCGTTGCATCTTTTAACTCGAAAAGTTTATCATAGGGTTTGTTATTTTTTTTTTATAAAATACCCTTCTTTTCTAACGCTTGCACTTTAAAAAGCATGGCAAAATTATTGAGTTATTTAAATTATTGTGATGTTTAGTAATACACGTAGAAAATAAAGTTTCTTAAATTTCTTTAAATGTTAAATAGGATATTCAGTTAACTTATTTGCATTATATTTACAAATGGTTACAAAATATTTCAGTTTTGGCTGCAGTATTATTTTAGTGTTTATATGAAAAATTGTAAAAAAGTAATCTATAATATAAACATAACTAACTGAAATCATGACGGTTTGCAAATGCGGTATGCAACTAACTCACCATGGACCAAAATAAAAGAAATCCAGTTGATATTCAAAATTTATAAATAATACACACCATTAATGTATTAGTATTTTGGTTCTGGAAGTAAATATATATTTTTTAAATAATTGCTGTAGGTCGTATACAATTATTTTGGGCCCTACTCAACTAGACCAAATGTACCTTTCCTAGAGTCAGTGGAGATGGTGGTAATGAAGCGTTAAAATGGTATAACATGTGCGGATGCGAACTCTCGACCTTTAGGTCCAACATCTTAATTACTAGATTACCACAATCTCATATATCACAATCAATTTTTTTTTTAAATTTTATGTTTTTTCCTATTTTTAGAATTTTTAATCATTAAATGTTGGTACTAAAATTTTTAAATGAATATGAATAAAATATGTTTAAATTTAAAATAACATATTAATTTACTTGGTGGTGATATGTGCTGCAGTCTGACCACTTTCCTTTGCATCATTGTAAATCTTCTTGGCTTCCTCCTTTTCTTTTACATAAGCTTTGTAAACTTTACCATCAATTTGCCTAAAAAAAAAAAAGAACTTCAAAGATTTTTATATTTATTACATTATAACTAATATGTCCAAAATTACTTTAATAATGACAGCGTTCAAGGGTTCATCAAGCGTACTAGGATATATGTGAATTTTAAGCACTTTTCTGACCCATCTGAGTTTCTATTTCCTGTATGTGCGAAAGCAATAACGCGTTAAAAAAAAGAAAATAAGGAACATTTTTAATAAAAATAAAAAAGTTAGGAAAATGTTAGCTTTATATTTTTACCCAACTTTCAATATTGTTGTTTGCCGCTATATAGATACATTAACTATAAAAATGATTTTGATATATGTGTATGCTAATATTAGAAATGCTTGTCAATAAAAAATCTTAAGTGTAAAAAATCTTGTTTTAGTAATAATAGTATTGGAAGCCTTGTGCCTATTGATCGATATATGTAAATCATTGATAAATATCCTATATTGTGATAGGGGTGACGGATCAAATTAGGTAAGGAGGCTAGCAGTCATATATTGCTACAAAATGCGCGTCACAGCGCACGCCGTTGAGAGTCATGGAACTATGTAGCTAAACAAATGCTGGTCCATTGCCGTAGAGGCAAATGCTCTAAGAAGGTCACAGTACCAAACGACGGCAGAAGTCGCAGACGGTGTCGGGAGAATGAAGAGAGAGGGTTGTATTACTCTGTGTATGAATAAAAATAAAAAGTACATACATCAAAAATCCAGAGACAAACGTAGTTTCAGGTAGCAGTACTGTGAAGGTGGTCTCCTGCGCTTTATGTCCTGGATTTGCGACTCTGCTTGAGATCACCGTATGGGCATAACGGGAAGAAATTTCCGAATACACATGCATTGAGTAGATCTGAAATAAATGTTTAAGTGTTAGTATTGAATGTAACATCTAAAAATAATTAATTATGGTCATTCGGTATTTGATAAGCAATGATACTCTACTTAATCCTACCTATCAATGTCAATGTTACCTATGTGCAAAAAGTAACTTTTGAGATACGGGCAAAACTATTATAGAAGATATTTTTCACGTTGGTGACTTTGGCACAATATTTTTTCACATTAGTGAATATTGAAATTTAGGACTAAAAATTAAAATAGTGTCAAAATAACCTAAGTGCTATATTGGTGATTTTGGCTCAAAGTATTTCGAAATAAAACTGTACATCGGTGCTTTCGAACAGTGGTTCTCTCGCAAGTATTGATTATACAAATTGGTGACTTTGGCATATGAAGTATCTAAGCGATAAAAGTTATGAAGAAAATGTACTCAATCACAGAACTTAGAAGTACCTGGATGTGGCATTATGGGTCTGATCTAGTCAATTCGGTCAAAAATGCAGATTGTTGACTTTAGTATGGAGGTTGACATATGTAAAAATGTAAGTTGTTATTGTGGTGACCTAAAGCTTTCAGGAGGACTGGCCGATATGGAGTAAATTTTGGAATTTTCAAAAATGAGTAACAAAGTTGTGTAAATTAAACAATTGTAATATCCAATTTCTGATATACAGGATGATTCATATAGACCGAACTTCTTTATGAAGTATGAGATTCCTTATTAAATTTACTACCAAAAAATATAGATTTATTTAAATGTGAACGTTACATATTTTTATTTCTAAGTTATAAAATTTGATACTTGATGACAGTCACTTATTTAAATTTTGAGAATAGATAGATGAAAATAACTAAAAATCATTATTCTTATCCCCAGGAACAGAAAAAAATAATAAAATAACACCGAAAACAATGTAAAAATATAATAACATCAAAATGACAAAGCTTGCATCAAAACTATTTCAAAACAAGGAAAAATTTAGTAAAATTACTTTCGATAAATATTCTTGACTTCAACTTCGTAAGAAAAAAAAATATCACTTCCGAATGAAAAATATCTATAAATTTTGCTGATACATCACGATATTGGTAAACACTTAAATACAAACGAGTTTTATAATTTAAACATGCAATAAAATTTTGTTTGTTGAATTTTAAGAGGTTACGAATGAATATTCAATTAATTGAAATTTGTGCGCTAAATATTCGATTACGTAACTTGATTATTTTGTATTTCAAAATGGTTGTTTGTAATATATCTAAAAACAAAATAAATTCAATGACCTATACATAGTAGGAATTATTGGACTTCTACCTTAATAACATTGAATGCTTTTAGATTCGCAGTAATAAAACCCATTAGGAAAAGAAATAGCTATTTTTCGTTAACTCACTATACATGCCATTCCAAATGAGATTCTATAACGGCTATTTCAAAATATCCAAAATCATAAACCTCAAAATTCTCCTGCGGGATGAGCAGAAGCATTTTCATAGCGTAGGATTATTTTGCTGTGATACTCCGACTTTTTTACGAACGAAATGTAAATTTGTGTGAATGAATTTGTGTAGTGTGCAATTTGTTGGAGAATTTCTCGAAGAACTCGACTCGAGTGTCGATTTAACACGGGTGTCAAGTGATTAAAACATAGAGTCGTTGTTTATATAATTATAAATAATACTAAATATGCGAGTTTTTCTTACCTCGATGGGAGCTACTGGTCCCTCGGTGGTCGGTTTATCCACTAATGAATTCTAAAATAAAGAACAATAATTAGTATTTAATAACAAATTGACAGAATGTACTTCATTAGAAATATAGGTTATCAACTGGTGTATTTTTTTTTAATAAGTACATATTTAACAAAGTATGTTCAAAATGGACTTAATATTATTCCTAAAATATTCCATTTTTTTCTTAATTAATATTTTTTTCTCTTTTTCGCAGTGTCAGTTTTCTAGTGTCAGAACAGAATTATTAATAAAAAGTTAACCATTCAACATCTCACACAAATTAAGCCTAAAATAAGATACACTAAATCTTAACACATTATTCTCTTTAAAATTTATTTTTACTATATTATTATATTATACTATATTATTTTTTACTATAACAAACATATAGGAATAATCCCCAGCGTATATCTGCAGAGCTTAATAACGGACAATGAGATACTCTGTCAATATTCAGTTTAAATCTAGCAAACATCTGAGTTTGCCACAGATCATTTGAATTAGATAGAGGTTGCGTAACCGAGCGAATGAGACCACTGACATGATCATATCAACTATGACAAACTTGTCATTTGGAGCCATTTGAAAAACAGAAGAGGTGATTGCTTCGGGATTATTTTGATTTTTTATTTTATTTCCAAAGGCGATTTTTATTACTAAGTTACAGAGTCTAAACACCAAACAATGGCCATTTATAGCTAATACGTTTATGTCGAATTTAAATAATGTATAATATATATGGATTACATTATACAAAGGAGATGGTAGTGTGAGTGCTAAGTGTAGATGATGGTGGCTATATAAAATTAGTTCACGTGCCTGAATGTGAAAAATGAAAAAAACACATGTATTAGGTATGTAGCTGTAGACGTGTTGTTTAGCAACTAGAAAATTAAGAAAAGATTCCGTTCACATCAGATTATTTTAGACGTGTTGTTGTTGCGCTGTAAAAGCAATATTTACGCAACATCAAGAAAGAAAGACTTTACTTATATTCTAACCAACGCCGTTGCGACATCAGTTTTCGCAACACAGTTCGGTACCTGAGTTGAGGTAAGGTCTGTTCTACCAAATTCAACCCCTGAACTGATCAACGTGGCTGATTCTTTTGGATTTACAGCTCTGGCCTGACTATAATAGATTATTGTTATTCATATTTTAAAACATGCATAATGAAAATATTTGAAATGCCCATATTAGCTTTAATATGATAGTTGTTATTTTTAATTCATAAGCATTCCTAATAAATAAAAAACAGTGTATGTGTGGGGTTAGTAATTATGTTAGAAAGTAAATTTGTCATCAACGTATTAATCTATTTTATAATTGTCACTCCACACTGGCCTCTACATTAAACAATGTTTTCGCAAGCATATTTATAAGAGAAGAAAATCAATAACAAATAACAAAAAAAAATCAATTCAACGTGACAGCTGGGGACGTGGGACTTTGGCTGAATGTGCGTGTCGCATTAGATTCATTCACTGACTAGGAAAAATTGTGTAAGTTTAAAGAAGTTTCACTTTAATAAATGATATGCTAACAAAAAGACATGGGCTGGTATGAAAATCGCTAGTTGCCATGTAATCACTTCTGCACAACGGCCCCATATAATTTAAAATAGATTTTTTTTTGTGGATTGCTTATTACGATAATGGTCTCCGATAACTTACATATTATTATTTAAATTATTGTTGTGTAATAATCGAGAGAGCGGATATCATTATGGGTCACGACCTGTCGCTTGTTATTGTCTGTGTCATTGTACAATATCAAAATCATATTTAGCAGGGACGACTTCATGGAATACCGGCTCAAGCTGCTGTCAAACCCACTACTATATAATTCACATCCTTTTAAATAGGCAGGTACAAAAGTTCAACACAAAAATTGTTGTGATAGTCTGAATAGCCAAAATCAGCATCGTTCGCTGGGGACCTACAATGCTAACATTAATTAATTTATTTATTAAAATATCCAATTTTAATTAATAATTTTAAATATGTATTACTTTGTAGTATTTTATTACCTTTGTTGCCTATTTATTTGTTTCAAAATACATTTTTTCACATCATCAATAAATAAATTCACTTTAATAAAAATAAATAACCTGTAGTGTCAAGAGGAACCCCCCCTCCATCTTTAACTTTTCGATAATGCATCTTGCTATTACAAGTAATTTAAATATATATATAGTACAGTAAATATATTTAGTATATAGTGTATGGTCTTTATATATATAATTATATCGTACATAATATAATTTAAAAATGTAGAGATTTTATGTGGTACTTTTTTTTCTATGTACTATTTTTTTAAAAAAAAGTTATACTATACATACTTAGTTATACTATAATCACTTATTTTTTTTGAAAACAAAAACAGCAACCTGTGTATTGCGAAATATTAAAAACTTGAAAAGGACTGATACTGCCTTTCTTAGTACAAACGATAGTCTAGTTAAGGGGGAAGGAAACAAGTAGAGAGTACTATAAATTTGTACAAGCGATTGACACTAGTCACTGTTTCATTATTCTTAATTGCTATACCATATTTTCAAAATGATTGTGGACCTAAATAAATAAATAATTAAAAGTGTGGTCAAAAGTAACATTAACCACATCAATAACCAAATAGTTATTAATAAACGGTATTAGTAAACAAACGGTCATAATGGCATTCATCATTACTCAGAAATTCGCATTGTTTGGCTTAACTGATCGATACCCTGTGCAAAATCAACCAAAGCAGGGTTTAGAATTTTTTTCGTTTTGGAATAAAACTTAATTAGCATATATTTGCACAACTATCTTTCCTCACACAAAACGACTTTTCAGTTCACACTAAGAGGGTTCCGTATACGATTAGTAGGTACTATAGAATTGATATTAATAACCTGATACTTAACATTTTAATTATGTAAGGTTTTTTATAGACTTATTGGTCAAACTTATTGGTCGTATTCATGATGTTATTGGTAATGTTTTTTTGTAACGCTTTTTTTTTTGTTGATTATATTCGGATTTCTAACTAGAAGTATATTGTTCTCCTGCAATCTTCAAAATTATTATTTTTTTTAAATTATTACAATTCATAATTTCGGAGAAAGTGGGGGGAAGGGCCAACTTGGAGTACTTAGAAGCAATTTGCGTATTACCACTGCTACAAATTATGGTTAATCGATAAATACCACGGCGAACGATATTGGGCTCTCCGGAGTATTAACAAAGGCGCATATTTCCATGCGCACCGTTTGAGCTGTGGCACCGATAAAACAACGTTAGAATCATCTAGTTGAGCCCATTCCAACGATATGCCGTAAGCGGTCAGGTTTTTACCCTTTCTGGTACGGAACCTTAAAATAACAGCACCGAAGTACTGGCATTTATTTTATTTAAAAATTTGCATCTTTTAAGTCACTAGCTCGCCGTCAGTTTGACGTTTGTCGAATTATAAACGTCAAACTGATGTCGAGCGAGTGGGGGGGGGAGGGGCGGCTTCACAGTGTTACCAGCTATCCAGCTATGTGGATTAATTTTAATTTTTAGAGCAAAATCAATGCTTTAATTTAATATATTGTAAGTAGTAAGTAATATCAAAAATAATTAATTTGTGATGTTATTTTTAATATACTGTATAGTGCGTTTTGCCTTGGGTATCGCCCTAAATTGTGTACCAATGGGTTGTGTTTTAAAATCTTTATCTACTCATAAAAACAAATAATTGTATTGGATTTATGTAGCCATTACATTCGATTGCATTAGCGGCGGAGTCACATTAGTTACAGTAATTTTATTGTAGACATTCGAGGGCCAAACGATGCGCTTGTGATGGAATATTATACTAAAAGTACAATTAAAAACCATTTAAAATTGACGCGCAATGCGTAAGGATGCGATCATTGTACTCGGAAGCAATTGTTGCATTTTTGTTATAAAAAATAATAGCTGCGAGTTTGTGGGTTATGTAGGTAAAGTGTTAGATCATCCATAGATTACGTCATACAAATCATTTGTTTCTCTCGTCCTTGACACAGGTCGACTCGTGCGACGACGCGAGAACCTTAACGACACACATTTTTCAGTATTTAATCTAGAAGTAATTTAGATTAAAACAACATTTCCATAATTATTGTTTCAATTGAAAATATTTTCACATTAACAATTTGTATGTTTCGAAATGATTTAGGTACTCAAATTCGACGGAATTTGTCACGCGTCAAGTGTCAATACAAATAGTTTTAGACTTGACCGACCGCTTTCAGTCAGATGTTAGATTCTAGATGTTGATTTAGCCAACAACTTCTTCGCCGTCTTCCGGTCGTTAGTATTGCAAGCACTTATTTGGATAAATATCGTCAATAAGTGTCGCCCGAAACGATGGCAATACTCACATGTCTCGAGGAAAATCGTTTGGGGATTTCCAATCGATATTACAAACGTTACACGGAATAAACAGAGTACAGTCGCTTTGATAATGAGCGCATTGTTTAAGTTTTTTATTTCCGAATATATTTTATTATGTACAGGAATGATATAATGTAAATATTTTTTATTTAGAACAATAGTTTTTGAATCTAAATAATAATTAAGTACCTACGAGTAAAAGTTACATTTAAATACATCCAAATAACAACATAAATAGCTCTTAACACAGGAATTAAAACACTAAAAGGATGACTGTCATATTTATGGTGGTCTATGGCGCATGCAATACAAAAGAGAAACGAACTCTATATAGATATCACTGATATATCAAAGCTATACAGTTTCCACTAAAAACTTTGTATAGCATTGACGTATTATTTTTTATTATCCTCCCCCCCCCCTCTCGAAAGTGACGTATGCGCAGATATAAAAAGTCAACTATCACATTTTCAAAATCTGCTTCCTGATTTTTACGATTTTATGTCAACTTTTGCGAAAAACGCGCGTAAAAACCGCTGACGTATTATTAATGACTGACTATTTCAATCATGGACTCCATACTCCATTAAAGACTGCAATTTATTGGAAAAGGCGCAAAGGCGAGCCGCTAAAATATCAGGACCTTCGAAAGGTTTGGAATATGAAGAAGGCTTGAGCGACTCAAGTTGCCTAGTCCCTGAAAGGAAGGCGGGAGCGTGGTGACTATGATTGTCAAGTACTTAATGATATATTCACAGCTAATGAGAACACACATCTACGACGCCATCATTTGAAACCAAGCTTTCAAACTAATCCTAGAAAACATGAGATTCGGTTGTTAGCGCAAACAACATAACTCAATTCAAGAACTGTCTTGATATTCAAGTATCTCAGTAAAAAAAACTGAAAAAGACCCATCAGCTTTTTTTTTATTTATCTTTATTGGAGAACCCAACAATTTTACACAGTACATACAATAAAAAAAAAAATACATTTGATTGATCGATAAAAAAAGTATGTGAAACTAAAAATAGGCAATGCTGTCTGTTAATATAATAATAATAAATACGTCAATGGCGTCAACGTCAAATTTAATATTTTTGCAATAAGATTGAGTTACCCAGTATTTTAAACGAGGTTCGATTGTATGTGAAACGCGAAGATGTGGTCCACAAGAGAGTGATACATAAACTTTAAAACTGAGGGTGGTTTTGGGTTCTAGGGGATGTGAAACGCGAAGATGTGGTCCACAAGAGAGTGATACATAAACTTTAAAACTGAGGGTGGTTTTGGGTTCTAGGGGATGTGAAACGCGAAGATGTGGTCCACAAGAGAGTGATACATAAACTTTAAAACTGAGGGTGGTTTTGGGTTCTAGGGGATGTGAAACGCGAAGATGTGGTCCACAAGAGAGTGATACATAAACTTTAAAACTGAGGGTGGTTTTGGGTTCTAGGGGATGTGAAACGCGAAGATGTGGTCCACAAGAGAGTGATACATAAACTTTAAAACTGAGGGTGGTTTTGGGTTCTAGGGGATGTGAAACGCGAAGATGTGGTCCACAAGGGAGTGATACATAAACTTTAAAACTGAGGGTGGTTTTGGGTTCTAGGGGATGTGAAACGCGAAGATGTGGTCCACAAGAGAGTGATACATAAACTTTAAAACTGAGGGTGGTTTTGGGTTCTAGGGGATGTGAAACGCGAAGATGTGGTCCACAAGGGAGTGATACATAAACTTTAAAACTGAGGGTGGTTTTGGGTTCTAGGGGATGTGAAACGCGAAGATGTGGTCCACAAGGGAGTGATACATAAACTTTAAAACTGAGGGTGGTTTTGGGTTCTAGGGGATGTGAAACGCGAAGATGTGGTCCACAAGGGAGTGATACATAAACTTTAAAACTGAGGGTGGTTTTGGGTTCTAGGGGATGTGAAACGCGAAGATGTGGTCCACAAGAGAGTGATACATAAACTTTAAAACTGAGGGTGGTTTTGGGTTCTAGGGGATGTGAAACGCGAAGATGTGGTCCACAAGAGAGTGATACATAAACTTTAAAACTGAGGGTGGTTTTGGGTTCTAGGGGATGTGAAACGCGAAGATGTGGTCCACAAGAGAGTGATACATAAACTTTAAAACTGAGGGTGGTTTTGGGTTCTAGGGGATGTGAAACGCGAAGATGTGGTCCACAAGAGAGTGATACATAAACTTTAAAACTGAGGGTGGTTTTGGGTTCTAGGGGATGTGAAACGCGAAGATGTGGTCCACAAGGGAGTGATACATAAACTTTAAAACTGAGGGTGGTTTTGGGTTCTAGGGGATGTGAAACGCGAAGATGTGGTCCACAAGGGAGTGATACATAAACTTTAAAACTGAGGGTGGTTTTGGGTTCTAGGGGATGTGAAACGCGAAGATGTGGTCCACAAGAGAGTGATACATAAACTTTAAAACTGAGGGTGGTTTTGGGTTCTAGGGGATGTGAAACGCGAAGATGTGGTCCACAAGAGAGTGATACATAAACTTTAAAACTGAGGGTGGTTTTGGGTTCTAGGGGATGTGAAACGCGAAGATGTGGTCCACAAGGGAGTGATACATAAACTTTAAAACTGAGGGTGGTTTTGGGTTCTAGGGGATGTGAAACGCGAAGATGTGGTCCACAAGAGAGTGATACATAAACTTTAAAACTGAGGGTGGTTTTGGGTTCTAGGGGATGTGAAACGCGAAGATGTGGTCCACAAGAGAGTGATACATAAACTTTAAAACTGAGGGTGGTTTTGGGTTCTAGGGGATGTGAAACGCGAAGATGTGGTCCACAAGGGAGTGATACATAAACTTTAAAACTGAGGGTGGTTTTGGGTTCTAGGGGATGTGAAACGCGAAGATGTGGTCCACAAGGGAGTGATACATAAACTTTAAAACTGAGGGTGGTTTTGGGTGCTAGGGGATGTGAAACGCGAAGATGTGGTCCACAAGGGAGTGATACATAAACTTTAAAACTGAGGGTGGTTTTGGGTTCTAGGGGATGTGAAACGCGAAGATGTGGTCCACAAGGGAGTGATACATAAACTTTAAAACTGAGGGTGGTTTTGGGTTCTAGGGGATGTGAAACGCGAAGATGTGGTCCACAAGGGAGTGATACATAAACTTTAAAACTGAGGGTGGTTTTGGGTTCTAGGGGATGTGAAACGCGAAGATGTGGTCCACAAGAGAGTGATACATAAACTTTAAAACTGAGGGTGGTTTTGGGTTCTAGGGGATGTGAAACGCGAAGATGTGGTCCACAAGAGAGTGATACATAAACTTTAAAACTGAGGGTGGTTTTGGGTTCTAGGGGATGTGAAACGCGAAGATGTGGTCCACAAGGGAGTGATACATAAACTTTAAAACTGAGGGTGGTTTTGGGTTCTAGGGGATGTGAAACGCGAAGATGTGGTCCACAAGGGAGTGATACATAAACTTTAAAACTGAGGGTGGTTTTGGGTTCTAGGGGATGTGAAACGCGAAGATGTGGTCCACAAGGGAGTGATACATAAACTTTAAAACTGAGGGTGGTTTTGGGTTCTAGGGGATGTGAAACGCGAAGATGTGGTCCACAAGGGAGTGATACATAAACTTTAAAACTGAGGGTGGTTTTGGGTTCTAGGGGATGTGAAACGCGAAGATGTGGTCCACAAGGGAGTGATACATAAACTTTAAAACTGAGGGTGGTTTTGGGTTCTAGGGGATGTGAAACGCGAAGATGTGGTCCACAAGGGAGTGATACATAAACTTTAAAACTGAGGGTGGTTTTGGGTTCTAGGGGATGTGAAACGCGAAGATGTGGTCCACAAGGGAGTGATACATAAACTTTAAAACTGAGGGTGGTTTTGGGTTCTAGGGGATGTGAAACGCGAAGATGTGGTCCACAAGGGAGTGATACATAAACTTTAAAACTGAGGGTGGTTTTGGGTTCTAGGGGATGTGAAACGCGAAGATGTGGTCCACAAGAGAGTGATACATAAACTTTAAAACTGAGGGTGGTTTTGGGTTCTAGGGGATGTGAAACGCGAAGATGTGGTCCACAAGGGAGTGATACATAAACTTTAAAACTGAGGGTGGTTTTGGGTTCTAGGGGATGTGAAACGCGAAGATGTGGTCCACAAGGGAGTGATACATAAACTTTAAAACTGAGGGTGGTTTTGGGTTCTAGGGGATGTGAAACGCGAAGATGTGGTCCACAAGGGAGTGATACATAAACTTTAAAACTGAGGGTGGTTTTGGGTTCTAGGGGATGTGAAACGCGAAGATGTGGTCCACAAGGGAGTGATACATAAACTTTAAAACTGAGGGTGGTTTTGGGTTCTAGGGGATGTGAAACGCGAAGATGTAACTAACCTAAAATACTACCTACTACAACATAGTATACAACTAAGATAAATCAATTAAGTCAGCGTACAGCCAAAATTCAAGCACCAACTATGATTTACTATGTAGTTTTATGTATATGTACATATATAATATATTCTATGTACATATATTTAGGTATATTCTATGCACATTTATTAGTATTACATTTTTTTTCCGACGCGACTACACGGCATGTAAAATTATTGAACAAAATGTCTTCCTTAGAACAGGCGATGGTCCGTTCAGGTAAGATATTTGCATTACAACATTAATGTTATAAAATGTGCAATTGAATTGAATAGCTAAATAAATAACACGCAGTTACGACCTTTTTTGAGTTGCGTGCAAAACTCCTCGAGTCCAAGCAGTCGCGGAAAACAAACGTGGACGCCATATTTGTACGATATAATAACTTAATATTATCTTCTTAACAAAAAATGTTTTTGATAAAAATTATCAAGAAAAAACGTTGCTTTAAAATGTGCTCTCCAGGCGGTTGTGAATAACTTGTGTTACTGCTAGAAATAGCGTATAAAAACGTTTGCAAATTTTGTTTTAATGCTATTTTTATAACTAAGCATAGTTTATAAGATAAGACATAAAGTAAGTGCGATTATTTTAGGATACATTTTCACCCGCCTTCAGTTGCATTCTGCATAGAGCGCGAATAATGTGTCAAATCGCATTTATGCAGTTGACTGTACAATGACAGCACAATGCTTTACTTACACAATTCATGGTAATTTGTAAGCACAAGCGACCGTCGCTTCGTAACTAATCAATACCAGCAAATATGCAAAAGAAAATAAAACCAATCATTGCAGGGTTACAATCATTTCGCAGCGGGCAGCGTTGTATCAACAACTATCAACACTGTTGACGTAACATCAACTTTACATCAACTATGCATAACTCCTTGGGTATTCATTCGTTATTCTAAAAAACGATTACGAGTGGGTTATCATCTATCATGCGACCAAACGAGACAAATTGGACAAATGATATGTCAACATCTTCAAGCGATGTTCTTCCGGTAGAAATGTCTCGTTTTAGGCGGAACAGATGACGTACTTATAGACAAGAAGCGAATAAAAATTTTGGAATTCTGATAAATTTATTTATTTAGAATTGTTATAGCTAGGAGGCCGCGTGACGCCCCTCTCTGTTAACAAAAAAAAAAAAGATTTAATTTGTTGCAATATAACTTTGTATGGCTTATTTATAGGGTAAAAGTTATATTAACATCAAAACGCTAAATATACGGGTGCTTCTGGACATAAAATGAAATAACTTTCGTCCGACAACTTTGTAAATAAAGCAAAAAAAAAAAAATGGTCTAAAATGATAAAAGAAAGAGTCCTAAAACATTTTGAAGTATCAGACCGCGCGGCGTCGCGAACTAGTAACAATCTATCTTTACGGGGCGCCGTAACTACAAATTCATTGACGATAGTAAACGACCGGTAGTTTGCCGCGCCAAAATATTGTATTATGTAGCACAATTGGTTAGGTTAGGAACAGAGCAATGCGTATTTATATTTTTATAAGGTTTTTTTTTCGTTAGCCGTGAAACTTGTCGAATAAAAT
This sequence comes from Neomicropteryx cornuta, assembly GCA_020383195.1. Classification (NCBI taxonomy): domain Eukaryota; kingdom Metazoa; phylum Arthropoda; class Insecta; order Lepidoptera; family Micropterigidae; genus Neomicropteryx; species Neomicropteryx cornuta. Next base: position 9,525,524 of record JAHKQU010000001.1, on the reverse strand, counting down.
ATGTTCATTTTATGTCAAGAATCACCCCATAGAAGGATACTGCACTTATACAGAATGAATACTCTGAATACTTGGAGGTTATTTGATAAGGTCATAGAATCGAGGTAGGCATTTAAACAGGATACATTAAAAACCAAAGCAGTCCAGTGGTCGAACGATTGCCCCAAAGGTCGCGGGTTTAAATCCGCACACGGCCATAGCATTTTGAACGCTTCATTGCCACCATCTCCCCTGACTTTAGGACAGGCGCATTTGGCCTAGTTCATAGTAATTATTTATTAAAAAAGAAAACTATGTATTCTTAAAATATTTATTTTATATATTTGCCAAATACGTCGTCGTAACAATTCGCAATATAATTTATAAGTCGAGAGCTGGCAATCATACTTCGCTTGTTTACCTGATCAGTTCCCGCGACAGACGGCGACGAGGTCACCACGACTGCCTCGTCGCTGGCGGGCGCCGCCAGGCACAGCGCCAGCAGGGGCGCCAGGGCGCACACGACGCCGAATCGCCGCATCTTCAAGGGGGCGCTGCAACCAATTACATTATTGGACTCTTATTCTTCAAGAAACACAACACTCGAATGAAGCATTCGCCTTAAACCGGTAGCTAACAATTTTCAAACATCAATTAAAACCTAGTGGAGTCGGGAAATCATCATTGGTGTAGTGTAGGGTTGCCATAAATGGTTTGACTCCGACCGGGACTGATATCAATATAGCAGGAAATATAGGGGAGTTATAGGAGGAAGGGGGGGGGGGGGCACCGCCCCCCCACAACGCCGCAATCTGGTTCGTGAAAAAGGGAAATGTTTCAATGGATCCCACATTTTCAGAATACGTTCAATGGCCGGGAACAAAGGCAGTTAATTGGCTAGTTTTCGAATGAGATCGTAAATTACCACGAATTACATCAGCTCTCTCACAAAGGTAAATATGGAAAATATTTGTAAAATGTCAGTACATCCCTCGACCCCACACTTTCACCGCCAGCCAATGCGATCTAACGTCGTCGCACGAATTATTCGCATAATTTTAGCAATAATATAAAAGCATGATTATTTGTTTACTGGGACTTATGGTGGGTCAAACGGGACAACCGGGACCGAGGTTCTAAACCGGTGACATGTCCCGGTGTACCGGGACGTATGGCAACCCTAGTGTAGTGGTAACTTTGACCAAGACCTTGACTTTTACATCATCGCTACTAGTTAACACCATAATAAAATACGGTAAAGAAGAAATCAGGCTGATATCCATGTTTCTGACAGATATTCAAAAATTATTAAAAAGTTAACGAATTGAACAGCTTATTTCTCATTTTTTGAAAATAAGTCTCATGAGTTCTTATATTTTTTCGGAACTTTGGGTACCCGACTTATTTCCCGTCTCCAGAAATCACCTTTATCTGTTATAATAAGTAGCATTCCTGGGAAAATATTCTCAATACATTGACTTATTTTTTAGTTAAGTACAAGCCCGAGATACCTGTCACCAAAACTTTTGAATAGTTTGAATGCCAGTGTACAAACCACAGCCAATCAACAGTTTCCGGTTTAGGAAACCGGAAACTCCACTTACTTTAGGAAGATTGAAATCAGAAGAAATGCTGTACAATATTGTTTAAAAGGCCTAAGAATTAATATTTAGAAATTAAAATAACTATAATCATTTTTATATTTACTACTACATATTTAATATTATATACATTTTATCCATATTATTAACCTATAATATAGTATTGATTATTTATATATGATTTGTTATTTATTTAAAATTAAAATATCTCACTATTAGAATGCGCGACCGCGAACGAAACTGACTATACGCGTAGAAGCGTTAGTTTGGCGGCCATTTTGATTCTCGCGGCCATTTTGACAAACGAAGGTGGGTAATCGAGCCGTGTGTTTTATTATTAGTTATTTGTATTAAATTTGATTTGTCTTTTCGTAAAAAAATATTTCATTTCTTTTTAAATTGAATTTGAGTTTTAGCCCGCCCATTGGAACGCCAGAGGCTGGCGGTTTTTAATCAAAACATCAATTGAACCGAAGAAACCTTAGCTGCTTGATGCGTGCGAAAATAAATTCAGAAAAGTTTCATCAGCTCCCGCAAAAAAGCACTTTCCGAGAAGCGCTTTACGCTTTTTAACTCAGCTTACCAATATCTACCTTTTTTAACAAACACTAATTATGCAGGTTTATTTGTGTGTTGAATTCACACCGCCAGTTGCTAAACTGTGTGAGAGCGCTGCAGAACCTGTTCTGCAATAGCGTCAACATCAAGGTCATACATATTATTTTTTAAGTTAATTCTATTTAATTGTTTTTTAGACACTAGGTAGGTATACATTCTAAAAATACACCTCAGGTGTCCGCCTCCTAGGTACCCATCTACCTAGTCTCAAATCGACGGATTCGACAGTTGTAAGGCGTATAGCGTTTATCGGAAAGTGCTTTTTTTGCGCAACGAAAACGAAGCGCTTTTGACACGAAGCGTGCTTTATTGACTCTTTAAAAGCTGCGCTTTTTAAAAGTGTAGATGTAGTTATAAAGATAGAAAGTAAATAGTTTTTTTTGTAAGCGTTTTTTTTTGTACGAATATTATTTGAGGAACATTGAGATTAGGCTAGGTTAGGTTAAACAATGAACATTTCTGAATACAAACGGAGAAGTATGCAAGAGACTATAATTGTTTTTAATTGTACTTTTTTTTTAATTGTGTCAAAAAAATCGCAATATCTTCTTCAGGTCCAAGCTAATAAAACGCTTATAACAAAAACCAAATGACACTCCAAGAGTTCCTCAAAAGCGCTTTTCGTCTTTTAGAAGCACTGTTGAAAAGCGCTTTTTCGTGAAAAGCAGAAGCTTTTAAAGTGCTTTCGAAGAAAAGCAGCAACGCCCATCACTAGTTTACGGGCACTGGACACAGGATGAAAGTAACTTTTTTTGCACGAAAAAAAAAAGATTACAGCCACACATTAAAAGGTTGTGAAGAAAATAATTAACATATAATTTTATAACTCCTAACTATGCTTATTGCTTTAATGAGTAAATATTTAAAAATCTAAAACAAAAGTAAAAGAGTCAATATAATAGATTAAATACCAATAAATTAGTTATTCCGTCTGAATCCTAAGTCTGCCCATTATCGTAAATTTAACACTTTTGTGACTTTAAAGACAATCAATTATTAATATTATTTATAGATGCGCGGGTTTCAGCAGAGTTTATATCAATTCGGTTGTGTTGTAATGTGAAAGAGTTCGAGGTATCTTTAGTCATCACTGCGAAATCCGACTTGTACTCTTAATTAGTTTCACAATGTTTTGACAGCTAAATTGTCATAAATATTATTTAAGAACGATAAGTCTTTGAGCAATGTCTTGCTAGTCTATACTAATATGAACTTATGTAATGATGCTGATCATTAATGGTACCCAGACGGACACGTATCATCGATGACCGGTATTTGACCAATATAAATCCCTAATTAAATTGTGAATTTTCGAACCTCTACCACAATTGATTTGAACTAAAACTATTTCCAAAATATACCGCCGTCGAAACTCTGAAAAAAAGGTAATAAAAGTCACAGAAACTTACCTGATTGCTTTTTTTGAAAATGCCGATTTATCGACGTCAACAGTTTACGAGCGCAAGATTGCAAGTGAATTGTTTGTTTAATTCTGTCCCCGCGATGGCGAAATATAATATTGTGTATTTTAAAAAAAACCGGTTCCCGTTCGCCGTTCGCGACGCTCACAGTGCCGTCGGCTGTCACGTCAGTGCCGGCTTGCGTCGTCGGCTGGACTATTATTTAACAAGCCGCCGCCTAGCTTTTAATCGGCTATCGCACACACAACCTCTTGAACTTGAATATCGGGATTTTTTACGTGTTGTTTTATTTATTGCATTAAGAGGAAAACGATCGGCGACCGGTCGATTCTCGCTAACGATGTTCGCCGTGACGTGCAATGTTTCTTTGAATCCAATATCCTATTATTTAGCCGATTGTAGAAACTGGAACTTCTAGGTATATTTCAGATAAGAATGAACAATTAATAACAATGCATACTTACATAAATCGTTGCTTGCGACCGAGTCTACCGCGCTTGAAATTTTGACAGATGCAGTGCGCAGAATAAACAACGACGCGGCTGTTATTGATTTCACTCTTTAATGCATATCACACACATTAACAATGCATTAAATGAGCTACAATGTCGGTTTTTTGTATTTGCTATTTTATCGCGGAATTCAAAACACAAGCAAAGATACAGCCGCTGTCACTTACAGCTGGCTCCATACGTTCATCCGAAACGGACGAAAGAAATCTGCATTACCTACCTAGCGGCAGGCGGGGTGTATATTTTTTGACTTTGTGGTGGCGGATGCCGGATGGTGGTTGGTAGGATAGGGTTAATAAATCGACTTTAGCGGTTAGGTGTTTTAATCGATTGTAGTATCGATTTTCAAGCACTGTCGATTTACGCTATGCACGTTTTATTCAATCATATTATAGTAATGTTTTACCGTACTTACTCTTACAAAATAAAAAATCTCAAAAAAAAAAATACTTTTGAAATTAAAGAAGCGACGATTATACCTATTAAATTTGTATCCTATAAAATAGCGTTGTATTTTTTAGGGTTTGGTATTTTTAAAAAAAATACAGAACCCTTATAAGATCCACCTGTCTGTAACAAACGTTTTTCCACCTGTCTGTAAAAACGACGTAACGAAACCATTTGGCATGATGTTGGGTCTTTGTGACGTGCATATATTTCTGCAGTTAAAGATTATGAAATATTATTATTTATTAAACGATACACTCGTAATTTGAACATGCTATCCTTATTTATGAATGTTCTTGTCAACTTCTGTATTCATATTCTTGCGCAGTGCGAAGATCTGTATAACGTACTTTAGAAATTATGAATAAATGCTTCGATAAATTGACTCTGAATAAATCGCAATTTAAAGTGTTCAGCAACGATCTTTTATGTAAAAATTAGCTGTTCTAAATTCGTGTAGTAGATATGTATATGTATATATATATATATAAAATGGTTTTCTTAATAACTTTAATACTTTTTGTTAGTAGAAACCTATTTTTAGTTTTACATAGTTTTTTATCGATCCATCAAATGTATTTTTTATGTGTAAAATTGTTGGTTTCTCCAATAAAGATAAAAAAAAAAAAAAAACAAAAATTGTAATACCCTAACAAAATGTGTTTAAACCCATATTTGAATAATTATGTGATAAATATAAATAAATAAATATTATCTCATTAAAGGTAGGTAGGTCGAGGTGTTCCTATATCGATCAAGTATTACATAGGTGAATCGATGCAACTCAATGATTTTATTTCGACGGCACATCCCTAGTGGTTGGTTTCGTTCAAGCCTCGATGAACGAACGAAAGATTCAAACTGATCAATAACAGGCAAAGGCGCGAAATACTTCCCTCGCACAAAATACAAAATGGCAGGTTCGGTTAGGTTAAGTATCCTCGGCTGCAAGGCGTCCTGTCCTATAATGATTATGGAAATATTACTATCAAATGCTTCGATCGATGACATCGATAGCCGCGATGATCAAACGCATTTGGCCGCCAACTTACCCATTCGTTCTGGTTTACGGCACAATTCTAAAGACGTAGCGTCGATACTAATTTAGGTTTACCTACAAAATTCGTAACGTCTTATTATTTATTATTATTTTTTGTTATCATTGTAACGTAATTAATTATTATAAAATAATAATTAATATAAAGGTATAATATATATATATATTATTATTTTGAAATGATTTAATATACCACTGGTATGTGGTATTATATAGGTACACATATTTAGTAATTTGATGTTTTCAGCCATATTTATATTTGGCACATTTTTCTGGCCATGTAAATGTAGTATTAGTAAATTATATTCTTGTATCGCTGTTTTGTACATTGATAAATAAACAAATTTCATTTATTATTAATCAAAAATAAATATAATAGAGAATATGCCAATTTTCGCTACTCTTAGACTATTAATATTTAATAATATTCGCCACTGTAAGACAATGGTTAAAAAATGTGTGAGAATAATATTTTCTTTTACGAAAATTAGAAAACATGCATTTATTATTTTTTGGTCATGCTTAACTAAGCCATTTTTTTTTTTAAAAAAAGCTACTACTCTTTACTTCATTTCGTAGTGTTCGACTAAAAAAACATATTTTTTCATAATATCCACGGCTGTTAGCCATTTGGTTAATTTATTTTGTTATACTTAGATTTTTTTTACCCAAAATAAAAATCTTTCCGATATCTAAATCTCGCATCAAATTTCATTCTGTTGCTATGCGTTTTTTTTCTGCTAGTTTGATAGTCGCCAAAAAGTCATTGATTTTATTGTGCACTTAACTTCTCACAGGCGGGGAAATAAATTCAGATACATATAAAGTCGCATAACAATATAATCATACTTCGATAGATATAATTTCAATTAGAAAATCCTAGTGCATTAGAAAACCATTTTCGAGAACTGTTTTAAATCATTCACTAAATAAATATCTAACTAGGTTATAAATAAATATCTAAATATCTAACTACAAGATAAAAAAATGCTTTCAATAAACAACTTAGCATCTAAACTTGCAGAAAAAATGCTATAACGGCTACCTACCAAAGATAAAAACAAGTTTATTATTATTGACAAATGCTATGTAAAAAAAACTTTGCGAAAAGTTATAACCATTTTTTTAAATCTATAAATGCTAAATGATTACCCAAATAAATAAATAAATCAATTTAATTATTTTAAAAATCGACATAGTAAGTATCTAGGTATCTTACTGTTAACAGCTACCTCCACTAAGAAATTATTATTACTGTGGGCTTCGCAATACCGGAGAGAGCGACGGAGGAAAAATGATTGTAAATTATTATACCAACTGTACCAATTAATTTATGGTATCGAGCTATCTATTATAGTTTGTCTTCTCTTTAATTATCATTTTATTTCAATAGTCTGTATTCGTTAATCTATTCAGAGTTTTACCGTGAAATTGAAGCCATTACGGAATCATTAATCAATGTTATCTTAAAGTTGATACACATATTATTTTCAAACATAAAATATTGTAGAACGACTAATATGTTCATCCTACGAATCGTTGTTTTCGCTCGCCAGTTTGTTCATCTTTCAACTCGAAAAGTACATTTTTTTTGTGTAGATTGATGTTCTTGAAAAACAACCACTGCCGTTTAGATTACATCGGAAGGCAGTCGGATAATACAGATATAAAACATTATCTCAACAATTTTTTAGTACTAATAAATGAAACATTGCATTCCGATTGAAAGCGCAAATATCATATTGAATTTCAAAAATATAGCAGCACGGCTGTTGGAAACTTGAGCGCAAATAGAAACATTTGAAGGAATGTTCAGTGCCACCATAATGTGCAACTGTTTTCTGTGCCTGCGGTACGAGTTGTCGGGTGCCGAAGGCTAGCCTAGCTGCCAACGCGGGGGCGGAGGTAACTCTAAACAATATTTTAATTGAGGAAAAGAACTCTGTCTTGGTTATATTGAACGACCTCGTTCCATTTATAGATCGGCGTGCATACGTTCGGCGAAATCATCAAATTGAATACAAATAACGGGTTTATTCGACGAATACGGCTTTTAGCGCGGCACCAGTCGGTACGGAAAACATCACTATTTTTCGTAAAGCTTATTACGCTCGCGTTTTAAATTGAATCTTAATTATCCTTATATTGGCATGCGTCGAAAGGCACGCGAGAATCGGTAACAACGTGCTAGAAGTAAAATAAAAAAATAATTTGGGAGATAAAGCGATACCTGCTATTATTTTTCTTCTACATCTACAAATTTATTAAGAGTCGGGGGGGGGGGGGGGCGAAGACGTATTTTTTTTACTAATGCCGGGTGCCACTGTAGTAAGAATACATAGGTAATCAGTCTTTGTTTTTAGACTTTGTCTATAACCTAAAAACTGTGAATGTGTTTTTAAAACCTAGGCCCAGGAAGAGGCCATGACCCCATGACCCCCCCTATCTAATTTCAGCTTTTTTAGTAGTTTTTAGACGTTTTCACACGCGTTAAAACGTAGATAATCGTAAACAGCGCACGATCCGAAGTTAGAAACAGATTTTGACACTTGCGTTGACTTTATTTCATGTCTGCCAAATTTGCATTCGATCCGTCACTTTCGGTCATTGGTTGGCATTACGACAGTTTCTAAGCCGCCATGTCGACGTTTGCCGCCGTTCGGCAATTTTCAAGCGAAATAACCTCAATTTGACGAAAAAAAAACTAAGAAATATTGCAATAAGCACGAAATCTTTGCTAAACCTTTATAAAATTTGAAACTATATTTTTAACTACAGTATCATATGAAAACTAAGGCTTAGTACCTATATCTGTTTGATCTTTTTAAAAAAGATCGTTTGTTAGAATTGATTATAAAGTTGTCATGTCATCCCTAAAGGTCAGTCAATAGACCCAAACTAAGTGGTGGAATGTGCCAATAAAAGAAGAAAAACAGTTTTCTCATTTAATCTTATTAGTTATTTATGAATGTCTTCTATTTTACATAAATAAGCGTCAGATTTATTTCAGCGTATTGACGTATTTAGTTTTATAGACATGGCATTAATTCTCCGAAAGAGAAGGCAAATTTGGAAAATGTAAAAAAAAATCAGCTCGCCCTTCAAAATTTGATTCAAACGTTGTTTTGCCTGATGTACTTCGAAAAACAAAATATATTTTTAATATAATTATTTTAGTGTTTTTTTTTTCATGAGACCACTTTGGTTGTTGATATAGATCAACCCCTGAAAGCAAATAAGTATACAGCTTGTATATATTTTTTTTTATTCAAAATTTTTATTAGTAACACTGTCTGAGGCAATCAAAGAGCAAATAAAGCAGGTTATTGGAATCATTATTATTTTCTCGATACCTATAAATAAAAAATATACATTTCTTTTTTTCTCATTTTTATTTTTTTATTAAAAGTACACAATACTGTTTGGCTTACATTTTTCAAATGTTTTAAGTACAATAATAATTACACTTACAACTAAAATACTTTTTGTGCGCGACATCTTACAGATGAACTTTCAGTAATATAGCAGTAACTTTAAGTTACATATTACGTACTAGGGACGAGTTTTTATCATTAAGATATACGGATTAAATAAAATCTGTAATTAGATTCTATTATAAGACTTACAAAATTAATATAGCCTAGTTTTACGAAAAGTTGTCTAAAAGCCTTCTTCTTGTTTGAAGGTCCCGTGTTCAAACCCAAATAGGTCATCTTTTGTGAGAGTTTAGAAATAAGGCATATCCATTTACTGATTAAATAACAGACCTAGTGAGACTGCAATGAATGGCCTCGTACCAAGAAGACAAGACTGTTGAAACGGCGCTTAACAGAGCGCCGTCTCGGCGAAACAACCTATAAATAGAATAAAAATTGTCAATAACTAGCGTAGCTATTATACTCTGAATTTATAATCCAATTTGGTGAAAATCTTAATCCTAAAATAGGAAATAATTAATCTCGACAGGACTCCTGAAAAAATAACTGGTTTCCATTTTGGGTTTCTAGTGGATTTGCGTCGATTGAAATGGAGCCGAAATAATAGAGGAATGGAAAATAAGGGAGATTTTGATGTTTTGGCCTCTGACGTTAGTATTTTTTTTTTAGTTTTTTTAGTTAGTAGTTTTTTTTTGCAACAAAAAAAAAACATGAAAAACATTTATTAACTCTATTTTTATAATAAAATCTGATTTGATTGCTGAAAAAAGAATCATAAATGCTAAAAACAAATGAATTGCATATTTCTAAGGAATATTTAGTAAGAATCAAAATAAATAGTCTAATGTTACACAAAACTAATTAGATATTAGTGTCTATCTGAAAAACCGTAATTTAGTAAAAATGACATCAAAATTTAGAGTAAACTTTACTCTTATCGGAACATAATTATATCGTTTTACACTACCAACATAGTGTTGTATTTATTAAAATTATCACAAAGCGCATTCTAAAATGTTTAAGTACGGCCATTTCTAAACCAAATACCTACATAGTCTTGTGTTATCCGTATTAGGTTTAATTTTAAATCAAGTTATATTAAAAGTGAACTCTCACATGCTTACTGATTTCATCTTTCTCTAGCTCCTAAAGCCATATGCATAATTAACTTAACAACCAACTAAAGTGACAGTGCATGCATTTTAGTCTGTCAAAGTCATAGAAGCGCTGAAAGTGAGCTACAGCGGATATGACAAAATCATGACATTACAGTCAGTCGAAAACTAAGCTCCGCCCGGTGTCAGGCAGTGATTACGTCGGTGTTAATTGTGTCTGTATATTATCACCAATATCGTCCCGTTGTCTGAAAATGGATACACTCTGCAGTATGTAGATTTGGCTTACACCGCATCTACCTAATTCAATGGTCTGTGGTCATAGTTGGCATAGTTTTAATTTAACAGATAAAGAAAAAATTCGCCCAAATAAAAAAAATATATGGTGCATAGAAGCGTCCGTATATAAAATATTACATGAAGCATGGTTCATAAAAATATATGCATAGATTCGAAGTCTAAATCTTAAGATTGTTTACGAGCCAGACATCAATAGAATTTCGAATGTACCAGAGCGACAGAGAGCAACTTTATTTCTCAAAAAATTATTTCTCTTTATTTTGATATAAAAGGTGTTTTAGTGGTAGTTTTGAATCGAGTTCAGATTTTTCAATGCACTGGTCAATGTGGGATTGATCTTTAAGGCTTTTTTGTACATGTTTTCGGCATTCTTGTATTTTTTCCATCTGTGATACAGGACACCTGAAAGAAGGTTAAAAAATTAACAATAATTGATTATTGTATATGCAGGAAAAAGATATTTGTTTTGCTAACATGTTCACTTTAAGTTTGATTATATATTTTTATTTATTCTTGGCTTATGTGTAGCTTATAAAGTTGCGACCTGTTCTAAGGTAGTCATAAACTAAATGATCATCAGCACAATATATGGCATTTGAATGAGTTTTGGATGACTAAACCAAACTTATGTGGGTACCTGGCCACTCAGGCATTGGTGGCAATGAAAAAGCAGACGAACTAAAATCTAGGTTAGAAAACAAAGTCAAAAATACTGGCAAGAATAAAAGCAAGCCAAAGAACTCATAGCAGGATTCTCGCAAAAAAGGCTCTCTGAGCTATTGAAATTAAACCAGAAGCAACCAAGCATTCTAACCAGAACCTTAGCAAGCTGAACAAACACCTGCACAAATTGAGCCTATCGACCGATGACAGGTGCAGATTCTGCCAAGAGAGCCCAGAAACCCCTATACACCAACTGGGTGAATGTGGGCCCCTCATTTACAAAAGGTACCAGCTTCTAGGCAACCATCTCCTCAAGCCAGAAGAGATTAGAACCATCGCACCCAAAAAGATACTTGACTTTATCTACAGTACGGGACTAGAGGGCGAACTATTAGTGGATTTAAAAGTATAATAGTTCTGCAAAGGACGCAGTACAAGGGGGGTAAATAAATCACCATATCCGCTAACATACATAACATAACATAAACTAACTACCTACAATAATTTAGATGTCATTCGGTCATTTACACGAGAGGTGGCACCATTTATAACGCTTCATTTCCCCTTAACTCTAGTACAAGTAAAATTTAACTCAGTTGAGTAGGGCCCAAAATAATAAAAAAAAATACGATCTTGTAAAATCTCTTGAATTTATTTCAGCTAGGAGACAAAAGCTAGTTGCCATGTTTCTGGCAGATTTAAAATGTCTTCTTACTTATGTTAATAAAGTGCAATTTGGCGTGACGTTGATCCAAAATAAATGGAGAGCCAATGCACTATAGCCCTTATGAAAATTTGAGGAATTATGAAGTGGGCAGAGCTAAAGCATAAAGTGCTCATTCGCTCTACTAAGAATATAAACCACATATATTTACTGAAATTAAATTTACTTTACATACAGTATAGAGGATTATTTAAATTAGGTCGAAACACCGTAAACGGACAAACGAGGCCATGACATTATCATACTAACCATGATAAATATGTCACTTCCCACCAGTTGAAAAATCTCCGTCCAATACTAAGTGGTGATCGTTTCGATTTTTTATTTTTAAGTATAGTGTGTTGCGCAGTACTAAGGAGCGGTAAATACAACAGTACCTCAATATTAAGAAAGAAATTCTTCATATATATTCTCACCAACTCCGTTGCAATGTCATTTTTTGGCTACCTGAGTTGAGATAAGGGCCATTCTACCTAATTCAAATCTTCAGTGGGGGTAACTGAACATAGAACAGTTGAATTGTACCCTTAGCTCAAATCTATGTATTGAGCCGTGTATCCAAAATCTGTCCAACATAGCAACGGTATTGGTGAGAATATGTGTAACGTTCAGCGAGGCCAAATGCGAGCATAGAGTAATATCATTTGTCAATACAGGCTGCATAAAATGGCGGGCATGTTGATTTCGACTATCAACTGGTGGCAAAATGACACTTTTGTCATAGTACTGTCATGGTTGCGGTAGCTCGCTTACAATGCTTCTATGCAATTAAAGTATTCTATGCTACTGAATGACAGTAGGGAAGGAACTCCCCTTAGAGCCGTAGAAAACAATTATGCGCTTTAAAACAAATGTAGTAACATTTTTAAAAATTGAGGTTAGGAAAAGATGACACATCCGTTGGTAAGCTATTGGGTATGAAATTAAATTTTTGGGATTCAATCTCATTATAAAGACATCTTAGACAGCGTTCAGTGAAGAACATATAAAAAAATATGTCATTACCAGCTGGCATATTTGAAAATATATTATAGTTTACTACGAAGGAAAATAGGTTCCGAAAGGACTTACCAAAATTTGCAAAATAAATGGCCGGAACATCCTCTTCCATCAACGCTATGGCCAAATTAAAATGATGCTCCGCTTTCACAAAGTTTCCTTTTTTGCCGTACAAGTTTCCCAGGTTGAAGTGAATGGGCGATGCGTGCGGTAACTCCTTCAGAATAAACGGTGCTAGATCCAGTGCGCGATCGGTTTGACCTAATAATGTACGCTTTAAGTAAAAATCTATTATTTAGCTCAGGAATCCAAATTAAAAAACAAAGTACTGATTTTGTTAAATAAAATCAATACAGTTGGTATTCTAATTAAACAAAAAAAAATTAAAAGTCGGTGGTAGATGAAAGCAAAGTACATGGACTGTACTTAAACAAACTTAAAAAACTATAATAAAAAATCAGCAAAAAAAGAGGTTGTTCATGACGAGCATGACAAAAACGAACCGGTATTATCTAGTAGCGCCAGTATATTGCTCCAGGCCTTGGTATGTTTCTGATTTAGTTTTGTCGCATTCATCCAAGCTTCCAAAGCCATGTCGTGATTCCTTTGATCCAGATACTGCAAAAAATAAACGAGATGACGTCAGTTGCTAAGTCAGACTTCACTATTGCATCTTAATATTCTGCAAAGAGACAGCGCGGTAGACTATGGGAGCCTACACTATTAGAGTCACTCATCTTAACGGGCCGGTGGTGTAGCAGTTTCACAGCCTGATTCTGACTCAAGGGCCTAGCAGGGTTATTTTTTGACACACGGTTCGGTTCAGTGCAGTTTTAAAAGAACTCTTTTAAAAGAACATAGGAGTTATACATAATAAGTTTGCATGAGCATTCTAAAGTGAGAGTTTCACTAAGTTGGATAAAATTAAGTAACATGGTTGTCGCAAGATAGGTGGTTGTATCTATATACCACCCTAGAACAAAAATAATTTAAATCCGTCTAGAAAAATAGATCACGTAAAAAGGTGTTACCGACACCGCTTCCTCTATGCAGATACATAGACCGGGAGAGTTTGTCTTTATTGCCTACTTTTAGCGCTGTGTTTGGGATAGATGGACATATTAATTGACGGTAGTTTGAAAACAAAACCCTCTTAAAAAATTTTTTAGAACTTTGAAAAATGATCCTATCAATGATAACACTCCAATTAACTAAACTGATAAAAAATATAACACCGTGGTGAGGTTTTCAAAATTTACAAACCAAATTCCCCAAATTGTAATAGCAGTCTGGATAATTCTGGCGATGCTTCACAGCGTTCAAGTATGCCGATTCTGCCTGATCATTTTTCCCCATACTAGACAAAACGATCCCGAGGTTATTCCATGCTGCGGAGAAGTCAACCTTTAGTGCCACGGCAGAATTTAGATAATCTTCAGCCTCGAGGAATCTCTTTTGGTCCTTTAGAAGATTGGCTAGGTTGTTCATCGCCTGGTAGTACTTAGGATTTAATCTGAGAATTTAATGCATTCATTTTAGAGTTGAAAAGATGTATTTTTACTTGCCGAACCTATAGGTAAGAAAAGTATTGTTATCAGACAAGAGTACCCCATTTTTTTTTGCAGTTTTTCACTTTTGGAGTTATGCAGTAATGAAACTACTCCAAATTTTATATTTAAACTTGCTTTGCAGAGATCTAGATGAAAATGAACAAATTCTAAAATCAGGAGGCTGAACATTGAACAGAGAACTAAAAATGATTGAGATCACGGATGGAAAAACGCCACCTTAAATTGCCTACAATAGTTAATCTGTTAAAGATATATCAGTGAAATGTAGATTTTGATTATTTCTACAAAAAAGTTTATAGTAGTAAACATCAAGTCTTATAGGTCATTCAAAATAAGCATTTTCGAGTTTTGACTTTTTTAAATTTCAGATTTCAAAACCTTGCGATGAATATTGGCAAAACATTTTATTGAATACAAAAGATAAGCAAATATTAGTGAAAAGAAAAGAAACGAATTAATAAGCATTAAATATTTAAATATGTACAACAATTTGATTAAAAATACATATTTAATAAATAATACGCCCGCTTATCATATACCAACTATAGTAAGAAGGAATACGGAAAGTCTTGTTAATGCAATTTGGTTTTTTCATCAGATTTTTATGAAACTGTTATATTTCACCTGATGGAGATGATATTTTTTGCGTTATATTAGATTTAAAACTTCTGCCATAAGTTAAATTAACTCCATTTTGTGGCATTGAGTTTGAAATCTCATTAAATCTAAATTGGAGGTAACCTAAATACGACTAGAAAAGGCTGCCCGACAAAATCGATGGAAACGTGCGGGTCTTACCTTATAGCATCCCTGTACTCCGATTCTGCCAAACGAATATCTTTTCTATCCACTGCACTTCTTCCAATATTATAGTGCACCTTAGCATTTAATGGACACACTGTCAGTCCCGCCCTGAATAGAGTGTATTCCGTTTTCCACTCATGGGCTCTTTGGTTCGATCTCATCACAAACGTTGCAACGAGGAAGACAAAGCAAACAGGTAGCACCTTCGAACATTAACAGCGATCATAAAATAACCAATGCAGAGAAAAATTGACATCCAGATCTGCTCGGAAGCAAATTTTACGAACCGCGGCAATATAATCCAGCTATTGAATATTTGTTACATGCAGATAGCATAAAGTGTTAATAGATGAGGCGCCACAGGAGTTATCCTAGTGCCGGAGCAGGCCTAACCAGAGCATAGTTGCCTATCTGCTATTTTGAAGGAGCATAATTCAAAACATATTCTTTTGAAATTATAGAAATTACAGATGAATATGTAAATAGAGTAGGCAAATAATGATATTTCACAAAAATCCTTGTGATTGATGAACTTTTTGTAACGGGCCAATGCCCGTTACAAAATTGAAACAATTAAAAATTGAAAATTTTTACAATTAATAATTTTCATTTGTTGTTGCCGATATCATAAGAAGAAAACTAGCTGTCTCCCGGTCCGATGTATAAGATGTCAAGTCCGCAACAGGTAGTTCTGAAAGGCGGAAGGGTTTCTTTTCAACTCTGCAGTCAACGGAGGCAGCTGCACGCAAAGCATATTAGTTCATTCGTCCCAACGGTAGTTCGGTAAATTTTTATGTTATTGTTCTGCAATGCGATTGATTAACGTGATGTGCAGAACTAAGGTTATTCTTTCTATTAAAGACACTAGAAGTTCTGGGGAACCGCTTGACCGTGTAAGTCCTGATCATCAGTCTACTGGATGGGTGACACCTGCACCCGGGTCCACTATTTTATTGTGCGACATCTAACGAACGCGAATCTGAACGATGCTGCCCTAAGGCGGGAGTATTCGTGAATTACAGCTTACTTAGCCCTCATTCCCTTGAATAAGTGTATTGTTGAAAAAGGGGTATTTAAAACTGCGTTAAATTTATTTATTAAACAATTAAAGTGTTCACTCGGTATTTTGTGTTGCCTTATTCTGTTAAATTCAACTGTTTCTAACTGTCTTAATGTAAAAAAATAACATTGCTCGAGCCGAATATCTTATAAGCGAATCAATGCTGACTTACACTTTACAATAATAACTTAACTAGGCCAAATTAAATGAGTAAGTACCTTAGGAAATCTCTCTGAAAATGTTTGCATCGAGGAAAACCCCACAGCGATTAACATACAGAAACCAATGGAAGGAATATATAGAACTCGTTCGGCCACCACAAATCCAACGGGCAGCAGAATATTGCTGGCGGGCAGGAACGGAACAACCATCAGGATCAGAGAAATGGTTATTTTTCTGAAAACGAAAAGCATAATTAGAAAAATAATAGAATGCATGCCAGTCGTAGATAAAAACATTTTAAAAAAAGGTGAATGTGCACATAAAATGAAGACATACATGGTATGTCTATACAACAGGCATTGCCAGAAGGAACCATGCATTCATTTAATAATACTTGTTTTTTTTTTAATTTTATTTACAACAATATTGTGTCGCTACTCTGCTTAGCCTGAAAGCTACAATCTTACTGATGTTTCCTCAGTAGTGGTTGTCAAAATTTTTACTGTGGTTGTCAATATTAATCAATGATTATATATTTGGAACCTTAGTTTCAGGTTTGCTTAATTTATCGTACAAGAAACACAAATGCGTTTAGAGGATTTATACTCTGCTACCATCATCAATAATACTCTGCTACTATCATTTGAATAGTGTCCTAATGACCAAGATCCTCATCCTTCGTGGGCCTTACAAACTAAATATGTAGTTTTCACTTCACACCTTCGACTTAGGATTTGTGATCCTTCACTAAGGATCACAAATCCTAGATTTGTTTCCTCACCGCCATTTAATTAAGGGCCTGATCTCGGACAGTCTTTTTCATGCTCCTACCAGTTCCTCTAATGTCAATTGGATAATATCTTCAGTTACCGATTGGTATAATAATAATAAACACTTTATTCGACATTCATAACAAAAGGGCGAGCTTATGGCCGCAAAACAATCTCTACCAGCTAACCTAGAGAGGTCTTGTAATATTTATTAATTTCGTATCGCCGAAAGAAGTTTTAAATCTATATATTATTACATGAAGGGAAAACTTTGTACCCCTTTTTGAACACCCGTAATAATTAATAGGAAAATTAAATTATTTGAACATATAATATCTACTTTAACCTAGCCAGTTATACGCCCACGCAAAGATAGAAAAGGATGTAGAATAAGGAGGAAACGAGAAGATGTATACTATTATTTTACTATCAGTTTTAATAAAGTTTTAGACAATATTTTTCATAAACAAAAGAGGTAGTTTCCACGAAAACAACAGTTTTGAGCAATTTTATTAACATACCTTCGTTTGCATGGATCAATGTCGCGATTGAAAATCACACGGAAGACAAGCAGCCACATAAATATGTGAAAAATTAAAACGAATGAGACTCTATAGTCCGTTAATGTTTCAATTACAGGAACACATCCCATGGACCAATCGAAACAGAGCCAATATGGCCATATAAGAAGCAGAAAATTTAGGAAGTATATATAGTTGTACGTGAGGACCTGCAATAAAGAAACATTTTTTGTGAATAAAATGAATAATTAATGAAATATATCTTTCCCATA
The DNA here is from genome assembly GCA_020383195.1 of Neomicropteryx cornuta. Classification (NCBI taxonomy): domain Eukaryota; kingdom Metazoa; phylum Arthropoda; class Insecta; order Lepidoptera; family Micropterigidae; genus Neomicropteryx; species Neomicropteryx cornuta. The sequence continues at coordinate 9,507,491 of JAHKQU010000001.1, read as the reverse complement.
TCTTTATATTCTGATTTCATGTTAATAAAATTGTTTGATGACAATAAACAGGAAAGAGCATTAATATAAGTTTTCTAGTTAACTATTGTTGGCAACTCTCCTAATCTTCAATGATAACTGTCCCCATCTCTCGACAACTACCAGTCTTGGTATTTTTCAACTGTCCCTTACATTTTCGTTTCATAGCAATGGAAGTCTCGTAACTTCTAGTTTATAAACAGTGAGATAACTAGAACTTTTCAGCATGATGAGTCTAGTGTATAAGTAAACAAACTCTCGATTTTTACTTTTGTCAGTTTTACAAAAGCCTAAAAAACACGAAAACGATTCACGGTGATCATGATCATGGAGATATTTTATCTTGATTGGTTGTTGTTGATCTTGGTTGTTGTAACTTCTCAATTATCTCAATACACACAATATACTGGTATACTATGTAGTGGTGGCAACATTGCTACATGTACATCACCCGCACTCCCCTGTCTTAGGTAGACAGATTGTCTATAGTCGGCGATCGGTCACTCCACGGCCGAACCACCATATTCTTTCAGTCCCTCAGTCGCATTAAACATCTCATACTAGCGTTAAATCTGCCTTTTAACCTCCTACCCGTGTCTACCAAATGGAGTACCAGGTGTGGTCTCGGAGAGCCATATTTCCACTCTAGCATAATGGGATGGTTATTAACAATATAACATTATCCCTAATATTTAAATATTGGTGCATTGGTGACCTCGATTTAAGTACAATTAAGCAACTTCAGTGCAAAAAAGTGACACATTAGTAAAAAAGTTCTCCGCATGGCAACTACCAATCGTAAGTAAGACCACTGCATATCTTTTGAGTGCCGCGTTTTTCGATAATGATAACATCCTACAGCGGGTAGAAGCAAGCCAGCGACTCAACATGGACAGTGCCGTGTGTCTGCCACCAAAAAAAGCAACATGGACAAACCATCCCCATCTTATGAAGAGGCATACGTTTAGGCACTGGCGCCTTACAACGCGAAGGAAGAGCAGGAGCTCTTCATGGCCGACGCCGTGAGGCAATCGGCGGTAGAAGCGAGGGACTTGAGAGGTGATTACGCCGCAGCTCGCCAGCAAATCTTGGAGCTGCGGGCCGCCGTTCAACGGCTTAAAATCTTTCAGACAAGCGTGGCGGCAGAGATAAACAAGTCGAAGGCGAGCGGCGGACACGAAGCGACCAATGTAATTACCACAGATTCTACAGGAAAGTGTGGGTGATGTATGTGTGGCTATGTTGTCACCGCTACAACTACTAGGCAAAAGCAACTAGCCAAATCTTCCCCAACCTCTTCATCTACTTTATTTAGCTCAACAGCTACGGTGCCAGTGTTTGGAAATGCATAATACATGTAAACCAACCCGAGCAAGAACGGAGGTGTGAAAGGCAGCAGGATTGTCTATATCCTGAAACGTGGGTCCCTCAAAATCCATGATGGCCCACCGTCCGAACAAAAGTAATAAAGTGGCCGTTGACATTAGCACCAGCTTGATGCACGTACCGCTTCTCTGGTTCTCCGGTCTGGCCGACGTTATTGTTTTTTGATTGCCTCGCTTTCGAACAAGACTTTTGAAATAATTCAATACGTGGATCGGTTCAAATCTGTATATTAATATTATTTCATATACTGCACATATGACCTGAAAACATTAATAACACATTAAAATATTTTATAGGTATTAAAAAAAAATAGAATTAATTGATTGACATAAATACAAAATGTATTTTTTTGTTTTTTTATAGCTTTCGTAAAATAAAAAAAACTATAAAATGTCAGCCTCAGAGTTTTATTGTTACGTTTTATACCTCTCACAGTTTGATACAAAAATAGATACAGTATGTAGTAAATTTCATACCATTGAGAAACATTTACAATAAGTTGTCCAAATATTATTTTTAAATGTAAGCAAGCAAAATAATTTTTTTTGGGACACACATAGGGCAATCATCATATGACCTTTGAATTGAAGCCTGGCCATAAAAGGCTCATTGTTAAAATTTATTGAAATCATTAAAATATAAAATTAAAAAAATACAACAGAATATTAATTAATGTCTGTGCCAAAGAAACAAAAGTACAGTGTTCTAATGTGTCTAGATAATTACAGTAGTAATTTACTGTTATTTTTTTAAAGTGTTCTTTAAAAAAATTAAATGAGTTCTTTTAATTTATTTATTGACAGGTAAGCATACAGCGTAACAATAGTATATACATTTTATAAAGGGTTAATTATAAGGCCAATTAAAGCTTACGCCTATGTACAAAAATATTTAAAACTTTGCTGTTGAGTTTACGCTATTTTAGAATATGCATGTGAGATGTGTACTGATGGGTATTATTAAGCCCCCTTGTGAGGGGGGTTAATTTAAGGTGATGAAGTGCAAAAACACGCTCCATGCATAACAAATGGAATTATTTTTGAGCCAAGCAGTGGCTTGTAGGTATAATCAGGCATCACGGTTAACGGAGTGTACGGTTGATAGGATCACGGATAATTGAGGTTCTACTGTATTAGGCAAAGAAATTCAATCAGGATGTGGAAAATAAACATATATATTTGAGATTTTCTAAAATTATATCTCAATGAGTGAGTGCATCTCTCTATACCAGAGGCGTCCAAACTTTTTGCTGCGAGGGCCAGTTTGGTATTTAAATTCATTAGCGGGGGCCAAGCATTGTAAATATGTGAATTAAAAAACCTTATTACAAGTAAAGCAGCATTGAATTTTTTTATTGTTGCCACATATATATACTATTTTTTTTTATAGTAAATTACAGATATAACAATACTAAACAAACATGTCTAGATTATATTATTATAAAATTATTTCATGCAATTTTTAATGGGAATGGTGGAACTGGGTTTTTTCCTGGAGAGTTTCTTCAAAGTTGGGATTCAAATCGGAAACACCAATTATTAGCAATGATTGCAAATGATCATCCGATAAATTTGCACTATATTTAGATTTCAGATACTTCATCCTGGAAAAAGTTTGTTCGCACATATAGGTAGTGCCATACATAGAAATAAATTTACCAGCCAATTGCTTTAACGAAATTTGCAACGAAATTTTTCAAAATCCTTGGCGGGCCGGATAAAATCGCCTGCCGGGCCGGGTTTGGCCCGCGGGCCGTAGTTTGGACACCTTTGCTCTATACAGAGGAGGTTCCTTAGATACCTCTATCTCCGTAGGTATCTCCGGGGGTTTCTGGATATTATCCAGAAATGTTTCCTAATACGTATCCATCAGCATTTGTATTAGGGATGTTAGGCTTTAACACACTCGAGTTTAGGCGACAAATCCATACTTTGTTTTATTTTTAAAAGGTTATTCGCGGTTTCATAGAGAATCCCGTAATACTCGGAGATATTGGTTTCTTTGTTCCGGACCGTTTTACTAGAGCGTGGAAGCATATGTTATTTAGGCGGTTAGCATGTCGTACCGGCGTATACAAGTATAGTCCGATTGGGAGAGCAGTCGATTATTAAATTCCATTTCCGCGGAGATTGATATCTTGGTCTGTTCGCCCAATAGGATTAAAAATCTGCTTTCTATTACACCGTTGTAAGATCAGCATAAATTATTTATTTATTTGTTAATGTTTGCCTGGAGGCATTATTTTAATTTTTTAGCATAGTATGTTTCATGTTATTGTTTTTTGTTTTTAATGTTGTTTATTTTTCTTTTGGTAGTTTAATTTGTTTTTACTTTAATTATAATGTGCATGGGGAAACCTGTTAAATAAATAAATAAATACACAATAAAGTTTGACATCACTAAGATCTGAATGAGGAATTTTGGCAGAAATTACATTTTTAGATGCTGCATAAATTAGATGTCATAAACATTTAGTGATTTGTTAGGTTGCTTATAAAAAACTAACCGTTCAACCCAGGGCTTCACCCCCGGGTTGGCAGTTAGGCCCTGCAGGTGGCTTTGACGGCACCTTTGGCATGCGACAACTCGTGCATGTGGTTTTATTTAGTTTGCTGCATTGATTTATATAAAAGTAAAACTTGTTTACATACAAAAGTAATGATTCCAGTCTCCTTGCAGAGTGTGCTGGCTACCACAGATACCATCACGAAGGCATATAATAAAATGCTCACAGAGAGCCTCACAGTGGACCGATCGTCTGTAAATGAGCATGCTTTATGGTACAGTAAAATTGCGATAGCATAGAATATCCCAGCTAAAATGTCCGCTCTTCCGACAGCGCCGGCGACAGCCTCAACGTGTATCGGATGGGTTGTAAAAAGCAAGGCGGCCAGAAAATCCTCCTTGAAAATGGTGCTCCGATCAACTCTATGGGTAAATCTCTCATGACATATTTTGTAGTCCGTTTCACAGGATTTGGAAAATAGCATTGTATAGGTGGCATACACCAAGCAACAACTGATCATGTGCAGTAAAAGATTTGTCAGCTTGAAATTGTAAGGTATGAGTGTCTCTTTGTCTAAATATTTGTTCAATCTGAAAATTAGAGGTAATAGTTAATATGTTAATGTATTGGTATATCACTATTATATAGTTAATATACCAATACATTTAAAGCCACAGCTTTATACTATTATTCATTGCTATTTGATACAGATACATAGACTAAGGTGTTGATATATGATGGCCGTCAAATAACCATACAAATAAATGTAATATTAACTTTCAAAAAAAGTATTAAAAATTTTTTATTTGCTTTCATTGCCAGCACTTTCGGTACACTAACCCTTTATTCGCCTAATGTGTGCTTCAAGGCGCCAAAATTGTGTTCCAAGATCATTCTTGATAAAAAAAATACCAGCTTATTGGTTCTGCGATTTCAAGCGTTATTTTTTACGACCATATATCAAAATTCATTATGGTTTCATAGAAATCCCAAAGTGATTAAAAAAAAACCCCTAATCTGATTCCTATATAGAACACTATTTAGTAGCAACTTCGAACACATGCTTTTGCGCAAGTTGAATACCAAGATTGCCTTGAAATATTTAATTGCTTTATTGAAAGGATGGTGCTGTATTGTTACTTTTTACACCATTTATATTTTGATGTGAAAATAGATCCATTAAGTTGCCAATTTTATAGAATACGCGAACGTTGATTTCTTAAAATAATAAAATATCACGTATAATCTTTCCGCTTCTAAGATGTAGGAAAGTTGATTGAATTGACTGTAAGAAGTCCATACACAAATAACTTCTTCTAAAAAATAAATCTTCGTAATAAATTTCTACCTAAAAGAAAGTACCGTCAATGGTCTGTAGGATTTGTGGCTGATCTTGCTTGTAATATCGGTCCCCCAAAAGTCAGAAAAGAATATAACTTCAATAGAATCCGTTTGGAGGGCTTCATTTTTGACAATGGCTACAGAATCATCAAACACAAATTCGCCATCCAAACTGAATATGTATTGAGATATGCAAACCACTAACAATAAAACATATTTAAATGCACTACGATGCAAATTCATCGCTTACTTTGTTCATGAACAAAGAAAAACAGAAAAACATCTTAGTCGATATTCTACGATTTGAAGTGATTTTTAAAAAGCCGATAATTTATTTTTAAAGCAACGTTGATTTTTAAACGTTCCATGACAACACAATCAAATGTCAGTGTCAACTCTGAATTCAACTACAGCTACAATAATGTTGGGCGAAGATGCATTGCATTGCATCGAGTTGAGCTAGTTTCGGAGAATCGAGTTCAGCCGAGCTTAACAACGAGAAGGCTTAAAAAGTAGTAAGAATATTTATGCATTTATTGCTGTGTGCGAGTCTAATTTTAGGAATTGAAATTTGTTGTGCATATTATTCTGTACTTTAATACTGTACTGTAATAGAAATTTGAGTAATTTATTGTATTGCAGCATTAGGAAATTTAAGTCAGTTTTTATTTACTTCGGTAGTTTTACTTACTCTCAGTAAAATATTTACATCTCAAGTAAACTCTTTAATCTGATCGTGCCATATATTTTCTTTTATTTCCATATTTATTAAATATTAAACTGTTTTTAAATTTTAATAAGGTCAAATAATAATAAAATAAATAATAATAAATTAAATAACAATAATAATAAATAATAATATTGTAGTGATGTTTAAATTGTAATATTGTAATTGTAATTTTCGTGAGCAGCAACAGCGCTATTTTTACCTATTATCTACACTTACCATCTTGGTCTTGGCTTAGCCAATATTCTGGTGTAAATGGACCAATCGTAGAAAGTAGCGTGAGTTTTAGGACAGTAATTTAACTTAATTATATATATTGAAAAATATTTTGTTATTGTAGTTATTATGAGGAATTCACTGCTTGAAAATGAAAATATTGTTTTTGGTTGGGTAAATAAAGCACATTCTATCAAAAATTGGCTGCTTGAAAGTTTTTAGAATAATATTACTACTTTTCATTTAGTACAAAGGCGCCACAACCTGCCCCTTATAAATAAATCTATAATCCTAAATCGATCCATTGATCTCGATAAAGTCGAAATCGAGATTGACTTATACTTATATAAAGGACGTCGTTTATATAGGTACGTTATCTCTTGAGCTTGAGCTTGAGCCTTTTGTGTGTTATAACACACACACACACACACACACTAAAGATGCGATACGATACTTAACACAGAACATTGTAAAATCTCTTAAATGAAGGTGATATATGAAGGTGATATATGTGTGTTAGTGGATATGGGGCTTATTTGCCCCCCAAGTAACGCGTCCTTTGCAGAACTATTGTACTTTTAAATCCACTTATAGTTCGCCCTCTAGTCCCGTACTGTGAATAAAGTTAAGTATCTTTTTGGGTGCGATGGTTCTAATCTCTTCTGGCTTGAGGAGATGGTTGCCTAGAAGCTGGTACCTTTTGTAAATTAGGGGCCCACATTCACCCAGTTGGTGTATAGGGGTTTCTGGGCTCTCTTGGCAGAATCTGCACCTGTCATCGGTCGATAGGCTCAATTTGTGCAGGTGTTTGTTCAGCTTGCTAAGGTTCTGGTTAGGATGCTTGGTTGCTTCTGGTTTAATTTCAATAGCTCAGAGAGCCTTTTTTGCGAGAATCCTGCTATGAGTTCTTTGGCTTGCTTTTATTCTTGCCAGTATTTTTGACTTTGTTTTCTAACCTAGATTTTTAGCAGTCTGCTGGTTGTACTTTTTATGCCGCACGCCGGTTCAGGACCTATCATAGGCATGCCAGCACATTTCTTGGCCAGTTCGTCTGCTTTTTCATTGCCATCAATGCCTGAGTGGCCAGGTACCCACATAAGTTTGGTTTAGTCATCCAAAACTCACTCAAATGCCATATATTGTGCTGATGATCATTTAGTTTATGACTACCTTAGAACAGGTCGCAACTTTATAAGCTACACATAAGCCAAGAATAAATAAAAATATATAATCAAACTAAAAGTGAACATGTTAGCAAAACAAATATATTTTTCCTGCATATACAATAATCAATTATTGTTAATTTGTGAACCTTCTTTCAGGTGTCCTGTATCACAGATGGAAAAAATACAAGAATGCCGAAAACTGACTGCTTTGATTACCTTTTGTGTGATGTTGCCGATATCTGAATTTCATGACATCACGGGGTATAGCCCGTACTAAGGTAGGTTAATTTATATAATAGTTATTAAAAAGTAATAAAAAAAAAAACAATGATTACTAAAATTGACATAAATACTTGTAATATACACTATGTCCCAAGACCATTACCCGATAAAAAAACCGCTAATTGGTCCTGCTATTTCTAGTGTTATTTTCTATAATAGTAAAAGGGTCATGTAATAATGTCTTTGTTGTGAGCGCTCAGCTGTCGCCGTACGCCGTAACGGTGTCACGGCCATTAGCGATCGGCGAAGTCTTTGGAAATTGTCTTGGGACACCAAAGGTACACCATTGATACCAACTCTTCTTCATCCTCTGCAACCACGTTACACCTTCTATCACCGAAGAATGTTACTGTCTGGGATGATAAAGAACTAAGTGCGGTCTGGTTGGCAAGGTAGCCACAAGCAAATGTTAAAGCAGCCTCTTTGTTATACCAACAAGCTAAGGATTTTTCCAGTTCAACAACTTCCTTTGTTGTACCAGATATATTTCTTGTTCCTCCCGCACCAACCGATGATTTTTTAACAGTGGCAATGGCGTTCTCATTTTGCGATATTCCCAGATAATTGTTACGAAACCGAATTACTTCCCTGTTCTTTTTGTAATCAAGGAAGCCTGCCAGGTAACGGGCACAAAATGCGCAAATTAACGACAGCGTATATCTTTGATTTTATTTAAAATCAGATTTATTAACTACTAATTTATACAATGTCCGTCGCAGTCGCTTGTCGCACCATACTGCAGCATGTATTGGATAGGAGTATGAAGATTTAGCTTCCATGACAGATGCTCGAAAACAATTTTATTGTAAGTGATAAAATAAAACATTTATTAAACAGACTTAAATAATACGAAGCAAAAGTTGAATATGGTTATTGGCAATTAAAAAAAATTAGCCGATCCAATTCTTGACGTTTTCTTTTTTTCATTCTTTTCCTTTTCGTATGAAACCATCTAAGTTTTCGTTAGTTATTTTACTGTTTAATAATTACACACATTTTTTATACCCAACAGAAATTGTACACAATACAGGGGCAAAAATATATTAAAAGAATTTAAATAAGATAAATAAACGATTTATAAAATAAAATACACCAATTTAAGCTTTGGTTATATAGAAAAAATACGATTATGTAGAAAATATATATAGAAACAAATAAAAAAAATAAACGGAAATAATAACAATGTAAGCTTACATTGTTACATTATTTGTTCATTCTTATCTGAGATGTACCTAAAGTTCCAGTTGCTACAGTCGGCTATATGTATAGTAGGATATTATATTTGAAGGAGGTAACATTGTTGTGAGAGTCGACCGACCGTCGATCCTCTTAAGGCGACTGTTTCTGACCTGCAAATCGTTGCTCGCAAGAAGAGCTTTGTCCGATGAACGAAAAGGTCTACTAACACTAACCGAGGGCCTACCATATTGTATGAAATATTAAATAGCTTTTTTTTTTTTTAAATAGCGGATATATTTTTTAAATCCATCTTTTTTAATAACACCAAAAATCTATAGCATTAATTATCGTCTTCATATTTAAACTAAAACCAAAATATCCAATTTAAGGCAAACTTTTGGTTGGTATATCATACATAAATCATAAATTTATCAAATCGCTTAGGTAAATCCCTTTTCGACTTTATTCTCATCATAAAAATACATTTATTTCTATATAGGAAGTTTCTGGTGTCAGAAGTGGGTGATTTTAAAAAATGCTATTTTGAAAACAGTGGTTTTGTTTTTTTTTTTATATTTTTTGCATAATATTTAAAGAAACTTTCGTAGGAAATTCCCTGGAGTAATAAAATATCTTTAATGTAAATAAACTATATTACTCAGATCTCTCGTGGATATATCTCCTAACGCATGTTTGTAACATTCAGGTATGTAGGCGCCTTAATACAAGAAATAAAAACGACACGAAAAAAAAAGCGATATTAAGTTCAAGAGGTGGTAAGTGCGATTGCTGATCAAATGAGAGCGTCGCGAACGGCGAATGGCGATCCGGTTTTTATAAAATATACAAAATCTATTATAATTTTCTCCACCGCAGACAATCATCTGCGATCTTGTTTTCGCTCCGCCAAACCGTTGCATTTTCAAATTACATTTAGGTAAGTTTTTTGAATTATTAACAACCTTTCTCAGAGTTTATTTTGTAGATAATTGTAGTTCAAATTAATTGTAATATGTGCGTGTGTGAACCATTCACCCGTATCACATGCCATTGGCTATTTTTATGACCAGCAAAATTAGATAAGTTAAAAATTAGTAATACATTGCTCAAAAACGTACCGTTCTAATATTTTTTAGCAATTAATCAATCAAAACATCGTCCTCAAACTATTAAGGGTACAAGTCAGATTTCGTAGTACTTAATGTTGATCAAGTATGTATACATTATAGCACCTATAAATAAATAATTGGTACACTTGGGATCAGTTGCATGCCCTGAATTTGTACATTTGGGGATCGGGTGAGGTGGTGGGAGCCCCTCTTCAGCGGCTTTTGTTATACAAGGTGTCCCAAGGTCAATCCCAATAAAAAAAACAGCTAACAGGTCCTACTATTCCTAGTGTTATTTGTTAAGAAACCTTATCAAAATTCATTATGGTATTCGAGAAAAAAAAATGTTGAAGTTTCTATTCTAAATCATGTAAAACAGATATTTTTTAATGGCTCCTCCCTCGGATAACTACGTCACTGGGTCACTGGGCCGCGGTCAGTCAAGATCGAGGTTAATGACCTGCCGCGTTGTTCGAAACGCCCCATTAGGGCGGAGCTAAATGATAGCTCACTGGTCGAACAGAGGTCGGTCTAAGAAGAAGGGGTAACTCCTTTCCCCTTCTCTGGGGTTGTAAGAGGGATGCTATTGGTCGACAGATAATATTGATTTATCGATTGATAAGATCTGTTAACACCAATTTTATTACAAAAATAATAAATTTGGTGATGAAAATTTTTCGCATTTTGTTACATAATTTCTTACTCTTAATAAGGAACTTAAACAACCCCTAAAGTTTGTGGGATTGGTCTTGGGACATCCTGTATATAAATTATGTAAGTTATATTGTTTATAATTTAAACGATTAAATATTAGGTTAAACCGCAAATGTATTAAATTTAGGGTTTTTTTCGTTAAAAATCTAGGCAAGCCCGGCTTTTCGGCTTCTATGGAAGTACCGCTACTGAGACGCAGTTAGTTCCCCGGTCAGTAGGTCAGACCTGACCTGTAAAAGTGATCAACATTCAAGGACTTAAGTCAAAGTTACCACTATACCGACGATGTTTTCCCGACTCCACTAGGTTTTAAAAATTGTAATTTCACTAGTTAACTACCGGTTTAAGGCGAATGCTTCATTCAAGTGTTGTGTTTCTTGAAGAATAAGAGTCCAATAGTGTAATTTGTTACAGGGCCCCCTCGCGAAGATGCGGCGATTCGCCGTCGTGTGCGCCCTGGCGCCCCTGCTGGCGCTGTGCTTAGTCATGGTGACCTCGCCGACATCTGTCACGGAAACTGCCCAGGTAAGCAACCGAAGTATGATTACCAGCTCTCGACTTCTAGATTATATTGCGAATTGTTACGACGATGAATTCAGGATTTATAGTTTTATAAACTGCGTGCACAAATTTGGCAAACATTTCAAAAATAAAACAGTTGCATATGTTGCGGTTGCAACAACTTTCGCCTTTGAATCGCTCGTTGAATCAGTAGGGGGATATATGTTACATCACGATTAAACCACAATTTTGGATATATGGACAATACTTCAAATAACAGAAAAGCGATATTTATTCTTGGGCGTGGCTTGAGCTATTTCAATTAGGGATTTTTTCAGCAGTGGTCCCATTTTAGTTATCAATATTAATAAGATTAGATAATATTTAGAAATTATACGTGCAAGTAAGCGCTAAATTTTTTGAAATCAAGTAAATTAAAAAAATAAAATAAACCTTAAAATAATAAAAAAACGTTGAAGTCGGACAGACACATGATTTATACGAAATCCCTCGCACGCTGTTTCGGAGGGAACGAAAGTTATACTACGAGATAGCGATTATGAAATTAGTCGGATCGAAGTTGTAATTTCAGAGTTATCATACAACTTGAAGTTGCACTCAATAATCTCGACGTATTCGAGGCAAAAGTCAAAACTACGGACGTTAATTCCGTCTCGTTCTATAGAGCAAATCATAATACTTCCTACTGGGTTGATTCTCGCACAACCAAATCTATCTAATAAACGAATGCACGCGGATATTTTAGCAGATGGTGTCATTTCGGTCAACGCGTGAATTCCGATGCCGCACCAATCAATAATGGCCTTAACACCATTACAGCGTACGGCGACAGCTGAGCCTTTTATGCTTTTATTATTTTAACTTTTTTTCTCTGTAACTACTACGAATGTTGATATAGTTTCTTAACAAATAACACTAGAAATCTCAGAACTAATTAAATGTTTTTTTTTTTATCGGAAATGGTTTTGGGACGCATTCTGTATATAAAATTATAAATTTACCTAAAATGGGGAGGGTTTATACTGAAGGTTGAACATCTAATAGAATATTTTAAAAAAAGAAGGGATTCATTCCAGGTCGTTAAGCCACTGAAGGAAGAACTGCATATAGGACAAATTAAGAGATTTTCTCAACATAACCAAGAGCTAGATTTACAGCAGCAATTTGATAATGAATCTAGTTTAAAAGATCCTAGAAGTGAGGCATCTTCACATCAGAGAAAAAGGCATAAAAGATTTGATACCGATCCTCAGTCGAGTTCTACCTTTCAGGTAAGCGGAAAACAACAAAGCACTCATTATAGTGAAGTAAATAGTAGACTAGAAGAGTTTGTTAGGTATTTTGTTAAAGAATTTGAGGCTAAATTGCATGCGTATCATCTGATTTTAGAAGGAGAAACAAAGAAGGCAGGAAAATTTTCAAATACATTTTCAGATAAAGTAGGCCAGGGAGTCGGAGGAGCTACAGGTGGGTTTATAGGGTTCCTCGTAGGTTCACCTGTAGCCGGCGCAAAGTTAGGTGCAACAGCAGGGAAAGGGCTAGGAGAAAAAATAGGAAGTGCAGTAGGTAATAAACAGCATACAAAGAAAGTTACTAAGTTATTAGATATGATAGAATTTTCCCAAAAAGAAAAGCCTCATTTTAGACGGGTATTGGTAGAAACTGGTTTTGATGTATTTCAAAGTTTTGAAATGCAGTTCATGAGAGTTACTACAGATCAAGGCCCAATAAAAGCAATGCAGCTTTTAGCAAGAGATGCTACAAACAGAGCGATAAACTATTATACACAAAAAAAAGATGCTTTAATTACTGAAGGCGTTCTTTTAGGTAAATCTAAAATAGAACCATTGGTAGGGGTGCCTATTGCTAAATTCAAGACACCCGGGTTTGAGATAAATTACATATATAAATCATCTGAGAAAAAGTGGTATACTGCAAGTCTATATGAAACAGTAGGATTGGTAATAGAAGGAAAGACTTCTACAGAAATTACTAGCTACTATGAAAAGAAAGATGGGAAAAATAACATTGATAAATATGGTTATCGCCGTCTCTTTACATCAGAGAGTTGGATTAAATTAGAAGACAAATATAGATCTTCGGCAAAAAAGGAAGAATTTACAGACTATGAGTATATTTTAAATTCAAAAGATTTAAAAAAGAAATCAGAAGATATTTTAATGAAAATTAATCTAGATGATAAAAGTTTAGAAGAAGAAAGAATAACGAAAATAATAAAAGAAGTTAAAGATGATTTTATAGAAGGAATAAATACTTTAAAAAAACAAAGCCATGGATATAAAGAGGATCGTACGATACTAACAAATATAGAAATGAATCTAAAAAAAATAGACACAGATGAATATATTAAAAAATTTGAGGAATACTTTGGAGAAGCTAAACAGGAACGTCAAAAAATGGTAAAATCTATTGAAGCAAGCAGAGAAGAAAATAGAGAAATTTTCAATCAATTGAGCAAGAAGCAAGATATTCATCACGATGATAGTAAGAGAGAATATGAAAAAACTCAAGCAGGAGTACAGAGAATAGAAGAAGGAATTGAGGACAACAGAAAAATGATCAATGAAATTTATGAAGTCGTTGTAGCAAAAAAAAGCAAGCAAAAAAAAGAATCCATTTGGTTTGATGTGAGAGAACCAGTAAAATCCTTCACTGGAAGAGGTGATAAATTAAAAGACTTGCATGATATATTATCACAAAGTAAAAGAGGTCAAGTAGTCATATCGCAAACAACTGCTATAACTGGATTGGGAGGTGTAGGTAAAAGTGAATTAGCTAGAAAGTATGCATTTGAGAATAGAGAGGATTATAATGGTAATGTTATATGGATAAATGCTGAAAAGAAAGGAGATCTAATAAAATCATTTAAAAAATTAGCTGAAAAGTTAGAAATTCCTATCAAGGACACGAGGTTAAAAGATGGAGACTTACATCAGGATAATGATAGAGATATTGGGTCTATCGTTGAAGATGTATATGAGTATTTTAATGGTGTAAAAAGTCTGTTTATATTTGATAATGCTGAGGAGTATAATGATATAAATAAGTTCTTACAATCATCATCTCCATACATCAATAAACCTTATATTTTAATCACTTCTCGTAACCAATATTGGGATGTAGGAGTAGAAGGAAATATAGATTTAGTACAATTGGATGAGTTTACCCCAGAAGAAGCTGCAGAATTTATAAAAAAAGCTTTAGATATAGAAGAAGAAGAAAATTCACGTGATACGTACGAGTATACAAAGATATTAGCAGAAAAATTACAATATTTTCCTCTAGCTTTACACCAAGCAACAGCATATATTAAAGAGAGAAATGCAATATTAAGGACTATGGGCAATAAAAAATTTGGAGTTAAGGATTACCAAAGAGAATATGAGGAAGAGGTAAAAAAAACACACTTACTTAATTTTAAGTCGAAACATGGAACGGAGCGGTATATTGAAACGGTATTTACAACTTGGAAAGTTACACTCGAAAATATAAAGCAAAAAGAAGATACCGGGAAAGAAGCTTTAAAGATATTAGATATTTTAGCTTATTTTTCCCCTGATAAAGTTTCTATAAAAAGATTCTTTTCACAAGAGGACGAAGAAAAACTATGGAATGCTATTGAATTACTTAAACAATATTCAATGATTAATGTAGAAGAGGGAATGTCAAGCATTCATAGATTGGTGCAGGAAGTAATAAGAATAGAGGTAGCACAGGAAAATAAAGAAGAAGGCGTTTTAAGAAGTGCCCTAAAGTTAATAAAAGGTTCGGATGATGGTACGCATATTGTATCTATTTGGAGATATGCAAGTAAATATACTAAGTTAATTGATGAATTTTATTTCAGCTCGGTGTATGGTGAACATAAGAGTACACCGTTACATTTACTTGCTGATAGTGGTGCCGATAAAGAAATAAAAGCTATATTAATGCACACAAATAATCACAATATTGACTGTAAAGATATTTATGGTAGGACTTCTTTATATAGGGCCGCTAAAAATGGTCATTTGAAAGTGGTAGAATTGCTTGTAAAAAGTGGTGCAAGTATTAAGGTGGATAGTGCTGCTGCTCCTTCATGGGGTGCTACAAAATGGACAGTATTGCATGGTGCTGCTTTTACGGGTAATAAAGATGTTGTAAAATTTCTTATAGGCAAAGGTGCTGATATTAATGTTAAAGACAGTAAGGGTAGAGACTCATTATATATAGCTATTAATAGAGGCAATGAAGAAGTTGCTGAATTGCTAGACAAAACTGGGGAGAGCAGATTATCTATTTTTGCATCATTAGGTAAGCTGGAACATGTTGAAGATTTATTAAAATATAAATCAGAAGAAGACAGACGAATAATGACTAATCCAGCACATCGAGGAAAACGCGGTCCTTTACATTTAGCAGCTGAAAATGGTTACCTGAATGTTGTAAAATTGCTTGTAAAAAATGGTGCTGATATTAGTAGTTCCGCTAATGATGGTTTTACACCGTTACATATGGCTGCTTCTGAGGGTCATCAGGACGTTGTAGAATTTCTTGTAGAGGAGGCTTTAAAAAAGAGAAATGGTGAATTTGATATTTTAAAAATTAGCGATATATCCAGTTGGACTGTATTACATTCTGCTGCTAAAAGTGGTCACACTGAAATTTTAAAATATCTTATTAACAAATTCAGCAAAGGCAAAGAAAGCTCTGTTAGTAAAGCGCTTATTAATGTTGCTGATAAAAAAGGTACCACGTTATTACAAACAGCTGCATTTCATGGTAAACTTGATGCTGTTAAATTTCTTATAGAAAGAAATGCAAACATTAATGCTGTCGATATATTTGGAGCCACCCCTTTATTTGCTGCTGCTATCTGTAATAACTATGAAATAGTTGAGTACTTATTGAAACAACAAGATACTATGATTTATTGCGATTTAGAGAAAGTCCTCGGAATGCTCGATATTACACCATTGCACGCTGCCGCCGTGTATGATAATTTAGATATGGCCGAGCTTTTAGTGAAAAGATCAAGAGTAAATGCTGGTGAAAAGAATAGTTTAACACCTCTGCATGTTGCTGCATTTTTTGATAGTTCAAAAGTTATCAAATATTTAGTGGATAATAGAGCAAGCACTGATGCAGGAATTAATTTTTCTAATATTGCTAATGTCCTTAATTTTATTAAAAGAGATCTAAAAGGAGGATATGGTTCACAATTCGTCGATTATGTTTTCATGTCTCTTAATTTTTTTCTTAGAATCCCTCTTGTTGGTAACTTTATAAGTTCACAATTTACACCAAGGATGATCTCTACAGGACTTAAGTACAATAATCAGTTGGTGCAGAGAGATGTTAATGGACAACCTATCCGTTCAATAGGATCTAGAGTTATAGCATTGTTATTGTCACTACCTTCGCTTCAAAAACAATTAAATATGATGCAAGATTATGTGCAAAGTAAAAAAAAAGGTGGACCTGCACCTCCTATAGGTGAAGATTCTATATTTTATGATATTACCAACACAAAATCCCGTACCGTGGATAACAAAAAAGAGCAGGAAGAAGTTAATTTTACAAATCAAAGGGTAATATCAATGTCATCAGAAGAGTGTCCACCAAGTGCAAGTTTAGGTGGTAGTGGTAGACAGAAAAGAGAAGCAAAGGTTGGCGGGTGTGAATTATCTTGGGATGAAATAAAGAAGTTCCGAGAAGGAGGGGAAGATGTAAGAGATGTTAGTAAGCTGAAGATCAACAGTGATAGATTTATCAATTATATCAAAAACACACCAATGTCAGAAGCTAAATTGGAACAACTGGTACAGCTAGCTGAAAAAGTTGAAGTTACGGGCAAGTTTCAAAGTTTGGTTAATAAACTGACTAGCAATCAAAAAATTACAAGGCATCTAAATACAGTAGGAAGAGTTTCTGGTATGGCTATGCATGGAATGATGGCTAAAAATATTTTAGCTGACTTGTTAAATAGTAATTATCAAGGTGTAGCAATTAATGTAGGTTTTATTACCGGTGGTCAAGGATTTGCTAAAGTTGCCGAAGCTGCATCTATGAAAGGATTAAAATTAGTCTCAGAAAGAAAGTTATTACTTGGTAGATCTTTAAGAGCAGCATCACCCTTTCTTGCTCGTGGAACTTCAGCCTTTGTTGCTTACGATTTAATAAATCAAATAAAAGAATTTAAAAATGGTAGTGAAGAAGCACTGGTTGGCATAGTAGGAGATAGTATTTATTTAGGAGTTGATGTTGCAGAGATTGGCATAGAAATTGCTGAGGCATTTGAGGTATTAGAAGGAGTCTCATCTGTAACTGGTCCTATTGGAGCAACAATTGGAGCTGTAGTCTTTGTTGGCTCTGATATTTATATGGCAGTGAAGAGAGTTGATAAAATTGATCAGATTATTCTTCTCAAAGGAAGGGAAAGATTTATTGAAGGATTACGTGCATTTATCGGTATGCAACCTGAAAAACATATTGAACAGTTAATAGAAGAAAAGCAGCTTAGTAACCAATTGGTAAAGCGAGGACTTGAGTACTTACAGCAGCATAGTGATATCCAAAGATATGTTTTTCCTACTGGAAAATCTGTGGTGGATTCTTGTAACAAGATACCACAGAGAAAAAGAATATGTATTAGTGGTGGATTTAATGGGTGTACTAGGGCACGTACAGTTACAAGTTATATTGAGAAATGCACAACTAAGTTTGAAGAAGATTTAGATAATACAGTACTACTAGATAGAAAAAGAACTGATATAAAATGGGGCAGAGCAAAGCCTGATAATCCAAGAGGAGGTCTGTTGTTCTGCTTACCACAAGGAGGTCATAGATTTGCTCCAAACTATGGATCTTACTTATGTAAAAGTGCAATTGGCATAACTGACTTGGCTACTAATAAAATAGGAGGTTATACTCTAATTAACTTAGGAGAGGGTGAAGATTATGCAAAAGGATTTATAGATAGTCCAAATATTTTTGTAGTGAATAATGGATCTAAAAAGTATCACGGTGGTAATAAAGACAATATATTCATTTTGCAAGGAAGTGATATTACAGGATATTTCTATGGAGGAGATGGAGTTAATACCTTGGATCTGACATCATTTGCTCCAAAAGAAGGGTCAATAGACATAAAATTGCATATAGGAAAAGTTAAAGGTTTTTATCAAGATAATTCCTTTGGAATGAGTGGAATAAATAGGTTTTTAGGTAGAAAACAAAAGGCGGATCGTGTGTTTATTGCGTGTGATAGCGATACTAGTGATATTAAGTTTGTAGATGGTCAAGGTGGCAGTGAAAGGTTTGTAGATAATATAAAAATAGGTGATAAAGATTGTACCTATGAGATGGAGATAGTGGTAAGATCTAATACTGTCATATACAATCGTGCATTGGAAGGTAATTTTTATTATACTATACCATATGCATTGGGTAGTGCTAAAGTTGATTTTATTTATACTGCGGAAGCACTGAACTTAAATAATAGTTTTACGTTTGAGTATGAGCCTATTGAGATAAAGAATATTGATGTTAAGAATGTAAATGTACTAAATAAGACTTCACATATAATTACGTTCAATTTTTCACCAATGTCAGATAAAGAGTTTAATATAACAATCTCTGGTGCATCTAATCCTACTTACAGATTAGGCAACAATACTCAGATAAAAGTAGGAAATAAGGGTAATCTGTATATGCTTCAAAACACCAATGAATCTGTTGATATGATTATAAAGAGTTACTTAGCTGTGGCAAAGCGATTAAATAAAATGTCATTCTTTATACAATCGCTATTAAGCAATGAAACAGTTGCAATAGGTAGTGGAAATTATGAGGTAATACATAATAATCCACTATATAAAAGTCATCTAGTGGGTAATGGTGGTGAAAATGTTTATGTGATTAAATATGGAGATAAAAAACTTGATGGTGCTATGCCTGAAGTAGTTATTTACGATTTTGATGTAGAAAGTTCAATAGATACAATTGACTTGAGAAATTTAGTACAGCAAGCCAGAAGTAAGTTCCCAAATAGTCTTAAATTAGAAGTGCTTAAATCTGAATATGATTTATTATTAAAAGCAACATTAACTGAAGTACAGCCAACTGAAGATTTGTCTGTAAATAAAATAATAAAACATGAGTATTTTACTGTGAGATTAAAATATGGGGTTAATTGGTATAACAAGACTCATGTGATTATGGATAACGTTCCTATGAAAATCAATCTCGATAACAATGAGTGGAGTTTAAAGCCATTGCCTTTAAAATTTGAAAAGGATAAGGAAATTATTATTGTAACAGGTCAAGATATAGAAGAAAATACTGAGCTAATAATACCTAAGAAAGCAGGAAACTATAGCTTTGTTCGTGACAATGGTAATGATCTAATGTTGACCAATGCTTTGGATTATAATGTCGCTAAAAATGATCTATGTACGTTAGTATTCGGTAAGTTTTATGAAACCTCTAAAATGGAATCATTATCTATCATGTTTGCTGATAAGGAAATAATTTTGAAAGATCATAAGGAACAAATACGTAGTGCAAGATACGTGGATGCTGTGAAAAAATTATATAAGGATCAAATCTATAATGATGTTTTCAATCATACAAAAAATAATCCAGAAGTTATTGACTAACCTATGTTGTGCGTAGATATAGTAGACACATATAGCAAACACGTCATCGTCGCAATATTTTAGGAAGAATCTACCGGAGAAAATCTACTGTAAAAAAAGAACTAGAGAAAAGATTTTAGGAGTAATGAGGGCAGAAACATCGTTCAAGAAACAGATCGAAGTGAAAGAGACCTAGCTTCTGGGTACCATCAAATAAAGGTGGCTAAGGAGGATATCGAAAAAACAGCCTTCTCCATCCCTATACAAACTATAATAATACAGTGATGCCATTCGGTATGTCCACGTGGCAGAGATTGATGAATACCGTCTTGTCAGGTCTGGTTCCGGATGCCTGGCATACTTATACTGCCTGCCTGGATATAGCCTGGCATGGAGGATCATTTATCCAGGCTCAGGGAGATATTTGAGTGAATAAACAGATTAAAGCTCAACCCTGGTAAATGTAAAACCACCTACCTAGACATGAGATGTCAAAAGACGGAATAGGACTAGAAAAATCGAAACTGCTTTACTATCCGACAAACTATCTAGTACCGCGTAACCTGAAGTAAGTACGTAGTTTCGTCGGGTTAATATCGTTCTACCGTAGGTCTGTAGAAGAGTTCGATAAAGTAGCTCTACCCGTTACAGAATTAAGTAAGTAAAACGCAAAGTTTATGTGGTCGAAAAAATACGACGAGGCGTTTAGTAATTTTAGGGCAACCTGTGTAGACCACCGGTTTTGCAATATACAGACTTTTGGTACCAATCAGAGTGGACATACCCTAGGCGCTATTTTATCACAATTAGACGATAACGACGGCGAACACGTGGCCGGCTTCGCTAGTATATCTTTGAACAAGACTGAGAAAAATTATGGAGCCAGGGAACAAGAGAGTAGCTATTTATGGGGAAGACCATTCTTCTTCTTGGGCAGCGACTCCCCCTCATCGCAAAGACCGGTGCTTACAGGACTACGTCCACATTGGCCTTGCCTGTCATCGCTGACGTTCTGCCGGCGGACATTGAGATGCTAGAGTCTACTGCCAGAGCCCGTGTACGCAGGGGGTTTTTTTCACTCTCTATTGACCCCAGCGAAACTTCGTACCTGGAATGTTGCACATGCCTGAGTCAAGGCGCGTTTGGCAGGAGCGTTGGGATTCGGGTGGGACGGGCCGCCTGACCTACTCTTACTTCCCCTCGGTACAGCAGAGGATGAAAAGCGAGTTTCTGGAGTTTGACTCAGCTTATAGGGGGATTACCGTAATCACAAAGGTAAGCTCACAAAATTTGGGCTTAGCGATGACCCTGGTGCGTTTGTGGTCGCGGTGTTCAAACATCATTTGGATCTGCGTATCTCACTGACGAACGAGACTTAAATTTGACCATTCTGGTTTACTGACTTTGTATCGACTCCCTCTAACTTCGCGGCTTTTAAGGTGTTCGTGAAGAGCTGGTTTACTAAATGGCCAGTCTTTGAAGGACCGGGTGCTCCACCCAAAGGTCCTGCCGATTTGGCGTATAATGAATAGATTTTTTAATGTTATGTGCCACTACTAAAAATGTAAATTCAAGAATAATAAAACTGTTGTAATATCTTTATGATCAATGTTTTTACATACATTTGATATTTTTTTTATATATTACTAGTCCTCTCTATAAACTACTGTTTTGAAATTTAAACGTACGTATCATTGCTGTCATAATTTTGAAATTTAAGTAAAAGATTTTCGCTTTCTATCGAATTGTCAATGTTTCATTTATTAGTACAAGAAAGTTGTTGGCATTATTGTTAAATAACTATATTATCTGACCAGCTAACTATATGATATAATAAGCTATGGTTGTTTTTCAAGAACATCAATTTACACAAAAAAACAACTCTTTCGCATTTGTACTTTTAATGTTGAAAGATGCAACAGACGGATGGAGAGACAAACAACCAAGGGACGGGGATAGTAGATTCTTATACATGAATGTATAGAAGCTAAAACAATTGGCCTCGTACCGGACGTACCATCTACCTAAATATGTAGTAAAAACATATGAAACATATTCACAAGTTCGGTTGTAGAATTTCATTGCAATTTCAATTATAAGATCTCTTATTATGCTCGCTAATTTACTTTCTTTCTTCTGTTTATGGCCACTCTCTTACTACTACTACTGTGTTACTTAATTGTCGTTTGTTTTTTAGTGTGATCTATGTTTTAAGTGATTAGGAGTCCAATCAAAAGTGAGGTCACTTTGGATTGGACTCCTAATCACTTACTGCCACTAAACTGTCATACGAGCATATGTCAAGTATGTGTTATCTATATTACTATGTCAATAAATACATAAATTTCAATTGTAATAAAAAAATAATAATAATATAGGATAGGAGTGAAACTATGATTTAAAATAAAACAAGATATATAATTACCGCGTTTACCGCGATAGCGGAATAAAAAAAAACAACATGCTGCAGAATGATATACGCTTTTCAGCTACACTGGCAGACAGACACGAGAAGAGTGGAAGAACTAAACGGTGGAATGTCGACACTGGACATATGTCGACGATGGTCAGCTGAGCCGTGAAGGAAAGGCCAAAAATGCACGAGAAGAATACGAAAACGCACTGGTAACAAATGAGCCAAAGGACTCGACCAGGAACAAATAAGGACAACAGACTTCACCAAGAGAGAACCAAATAGGAGACAAATCGAAAGGGTTCACGCAACAAAGTAAATAAAGTGGCAAGGCAAAAAATAACAACCAAAACAGAAAACCAATCAGAAGCAAGGACAGTTGATAACCATATAATAACCAATTTGGATAAACCATCATACGAGCAATAGAAACACAAACTAATAAAAAGGAAAACAAAACACGAAAAAAAAAGATATATATACAATATATCTTTTTATAATAATAAGATACAACCCTTAACACAACAAAAACAAAATTTAGAAATGAAACATAAGAGAAAAATGAAAGTCAAATAGAAATTATAAACCAGAACATTTTTTTTTTTTAATAATTGCTATGACCTAGGTTATATACAATTATTTTGGGCCCTACTTAACAAGGCTAAATACGCCTATTTTAGAGTCAAGGGAGATGGTAGTAATGAAGCGTTAAAAATGGTATAAGCGTGTGCGGATTCGAACCCACGACCTTTGAGCCAATAGTTCAACGCCTTAAACCACTAGATCACCACGATCTCAAATTGGTTTGAAAATAAAGTAACACAAACAAAGCGAAAATGAAACGGCAAAGCAACGATAGAGCAGGACAAAGGAGGGAACGTTTCCTTATCTTTATAAGGAAACGTTGAAACCAATACAGCGTCAAAGGTAAAGTCACAACGGAAGAATGCAACACATTCTCACACGTCATACCTGGTTTGGGTATAGTTAGAGGGATGCCAAAGGATAGGTAATTTAAAAAACTGTTGACTTAATAAAAGAAGGGAAATGTTTTACGAATTCATTAGAATATTACGAAAAATAAAAGAGTTTAGGTGAGACTGAAGAGGTTTATTAGGTAAAATGTAAGCAATGGTGGGTTTGAAGGCATGTTATGATGTGACTACTAAGTGAATATTTATGAAACATGCACACTTTAAATTTGCAATGTGACAACATAATAAAAAAGCGTGAAAGAAAAAGTGCGTAAAATAAAAAAGAATAAAGTGCTAGGCCAAGGTGAAAGACAGTTCGTACAAGTGTAGCCAAGTGTGCATAAAATTTAAAAATTAAATTATGTTAATTTAAGGTCTTAATTAGATAAAATAAAAAATGAACTATCATTAAATTTAAAATAATAATTAATTTGTTAGCTTAGTTAATTAGTTACTTGATAACATTAAATGTAAAAGTTATCATTATTGACGTAAAGCAAGTCTTTCGGAAAGATATCCTTTTTCTAAGGGTTAGATCTAAGTGTTAGATTTAAGTGTTATATAATAAAGTGCTATCTTTTAATTTGTGTTTCGCTTTCAACCGCGGTGAGTCCCTCCCATTACCTAATTATGAATTCTGCCCGATACAAGCGGTGTTTACTAAATACTTGCAGGTTGATTAATATTCGGTGTATTTATGATACAAGTAATTTGAGTGCTAACAATCATTACCTGCTAAAGAAATAGTTTTTCAAAAACTGAAAAATATTCAAAGTTCGTCCACGCATTATGACCAAGACCACACGTTTCTTTCGGGTTAAAGATCTTTTTTTTTATTATTTTAAATATATTGAAATTACAAACAGATCTAACAGTAAAATCCTTTTAAGTAATTGATACCCCAACCACTAGTGATACCAGTTCTGGATGGTTCATCATTTTCCCTTTTAGGTGGTATATTTTATTAAACCTACTGACCGTACAGAAGAATTGTATTACTTTTATATATGTTTTTTTGTGAAATATATCTATATATATATTTTTTACGTGTATGTACTAATCGAATATAATAAAGGAACATTATATAATATTTCTCATTAGTTTTTAAGTACTTAATCTGCCAGCGAATAGAAGCCATAACTTAATTTTTTACGGCTTTTAATTTAGCTTGCAACGTTTGTGTGTCGGTTTAGGTCAAATCTTGCAAGCTGAATTAGAACCACTTCTTTTTATCCTACTGCATCCTAATTTATCCTAATGCATTTTATCCTAATGCATTTTTATGGTGAACTTGACCTGATTCTAAATCTAGGAGTAGCACCAGGAGAAGGAACTCTTCAACGGTCAATAGCACAGACACGAAATTTTGTACACGCATAAAGCACATAAATAAAAGCTTGCTCTATACTTAGAATCTGATCTACTTAATTCGGTTCCTGAAATAGATCATAAAAATACGCACTGTGCTGTATTATGAAATATTAAATTGTTTTCCCCGTACCATGAACTCACTTCATTACCGAAATAAATACAGAATTTACGTTTTAGTAAATTGATCCTTATTTTTTTCACACGTTATTTTAAATATTTTTGAAGCATTATTTTTCCTGGCAAAAAGATGTCCTCGGCGGAAACATACGAACTCGAAGGTATCTTGGTTTGCTTTTATTCTCGTTTACCATTTCAAATCTTTGAACTAGAGTGAGATATGTTCACTTACACTTGTAACAGTTTCATCTTGTCACTGATACTCGTTTTAACCTCTAATATAGCGTGAATTTTTATCACGATAGTTCCTATATACTTTGAAAATGGCAACGGATAATATTCATATCGCCAATACAGAAACACAATACAATTCCTATGACATCTCTAAGCGAACGACACTTGTTGAACGAAGGACAGCAATTGAACGATTCTGCCCCACAAATAGTTGCCTGTGAAATGAACGGATCGGCGGGAACTCTATGACTCTATTATTAACTCTGTTATAATAATATTATAATATGGTAATATTATAATATCTCTCCTTTAAAAAACAAAATAAAAACCTTTGATTTTAGGCAAATGTTGTTATTTTATTTCCAAGTTGTTTTGATCTCATCATCAAGCTATATTTATTTTATATGGAAGGTTTCAGAAGCGGGTGACATCAAAACATGCTATCTCAAAAATATGATGGTTTTCTATTTTTTTTGATTTTTTACACAATGTTTAAAGAAATTTTCTCAAGTAATTCCCTAGAATAATAAATTATCTTTATTAGGTAGATAATTAGGTAGCAATGAACTACTTTTAAATTCCATTTGAATTATTTTTTATTTCTTAAAATCACTTATTTAGCACATTTATATTGCTAAATCAAATATTTAAACATTTATTTTAATAACTGCTAATAGTAATCCAAAGGTACTAATTAAACTATCTTTATAATGAGATCAATCTCAAATCTTTGTGATATGCTTATTAAAATAATGAAATATTTAAACATTTATTATAGAAAGTTATAAGATATTAATTAAATTATGAGTCAACTGTCGCGTCAAGGTTACATGCACCGATCCGACTGAGTAAGGTCCGCATCCGTATCCGCGGATCTGGACGCCAATGATCCGTATCCGCGGATCTGGACACCAATGATCCGTATCCGCGGATATATATTTTTAACGATCCGGCACATCACTACTCCTAACGACTTTGAAAACCTGTAAAATTCGCATTTTTCTAGTATTCAGGTGTCCTTTTGTAGTATTTGCGAGTTTTTTAGTTTATTTTCATACTTTTCAGAAAGAAAATTCCTCATCTCCCTGAATTCTGACGTTTATTCTCCGATTTTTTAAATGAATTCTATTTAAATATATCTAATTGAGTGTCAATAAAACTCATAATATTACCAGTGTCTAAAGCTATTGTTAGACTTTGTTGTGCGTCTGCGTATTGCCTTAAGGACGGGCTATGTAGATCTAATGTATCTAAGATTGTCGCCGGTTATTACGTACGACAGTATGACACTGTAAATTCGCGAAATCAGTAAGAACCCGTTTTTACTAGTGAATACGCTAAGTATCTAAGAACATCAGAAACAATGCTTTTTTACTAGTAAGAACCCGTTTTTACTAAGGCAGTTGGGTAAATGGCAAATAAAATGATTACATCGCCTTTTCACTGCACTTCTTTTCAGTTAAAACCCGTTCATACTAAAAGCATGTCAGTAAAATATATACTCGTATAAATAGTACTTGATGATCATTTTTTATTGTGTTTTGTAACTGTAAGTTGTTGTTTCCTGAAATAAACAAATAAATAAGTAACAAGATAAACTAATAATTGTGTCCCGCTTGCGAAGCAATAAAATAAATAAGGCCAATTTGAAATATTGTTTGTTTATTTGTAAACCACCAACATTATTTGTAAACCACCACATAATTTTAGTATATTAATACATATTTTGGCAAAGAATTTCTTTTTTACAACAATATCGACAGGAGTAGAAAACGCATGGCGACGACGCAATAGTGCATTTATAATCAACACAGAAAGCAATTTGATTTAATTCATAACAATTATTTCGGTAATATAGTTTCTCATAACAACTACTTTTTCCTATGTATTTATATAATTACATTTTATGATTGAAAATAGTACTATAAATGTAAAGTAGTAACTTTACCAGATATATATATATATATATAACGGATATAATTCATTCTCTCCAAAAATATTGCAATGCAAAATGCAATGATCCTACGAGTGTTACAAAATATATTTTGAATACCTATATAGATTTCATCATATCTTTACAGAATGGACATATTTTAATAAGTATATATATCTAACATAAAAACGATATTTAAATAGCTACAAATTATATATTGTATCACTTTTGAGATATTTAATAAATGATAAAACTACTAATAGTTCCTTTTTAGTCGAATTACTATCTTAAAAAAGACATTAGATACTTAGAGAAAAATATAATTGAAAAGCAAATGAAAGTTCGAAACATAGTAAAGTTTGTTTTTTTAATTACTATATTATGAAGCGGTAATTAAATAAAAACCATTATTGCTTACGCAATCGCTGCGCGGAGAGTAAAAGCAGACATTGACAAAATAATACATCGAAATCCTTACAATGTTTCAGAACTGATACAGTGTTAAAACGGAAGTAACAGATGTAACGGAAGCTGCAACACTGGATAGGTTAGTCGCATGGAGCTGGTAAAGATATACAGATCTACCAAAGGCTAGACAGTCTAGGAACACCTGCTAATTTATAATTTAAAATTATTGAATATATAACATAAGACTCCATGGGACAAGGTTAGGGAAAGGAGGGGGGGGGGGGGGTTAACAATAAAAGATCGTCTCCAAATAGTTGATATCTCAAATCACAAAATTTGCAAACAAATAAATAAATACATGATGTCCACACGACAACATGTTTTTTTAATTGTGTTTTAAATATTAAAACGTTTCAAATTACAATAAATTAAGGTAAAACTACGTGAATTTGTGAGCTTGTTGACGAATTGGTTGTTTAACTATAATGTGAATGTTTAAATAAATGACGCAGAAACACATACTCGTAAAATGGTGTGAATGGAAGATAAAAGGTAGGGTCTATGTCCTAGGATGGACTAATAATGAGAAGGGGAAAAAAATGGAATATAAATTGGATATTTTACGGAATGTATAAAACTATTTACTTTATAAATATTAACTGGCTTCCAAACTGGTCAATATATAGCTTAGTGCATTTTGTCGACACGCTTAGGATTTTAGGGATAGTTTAATACGGTAATAATTTAATTGGTGAAATGGTTACATAATTTAGGCATAATATTAATTTTATGATTTTCCTTTAAATTTCGTAGCATTGAATATTAATTTAGGTATCTCAGGGATACTTGCGCTTGAAGTAGATAGGAATACAGTTGTATTTTAAGGGACATTTTATAGTCCACCTTATTATAATATGATATTACAGATTTTTTATAAGCAGCTTCAAATAAGCTTAAATTCGAGATAAGGTTTGAATTTTTATAGCTTTTTTTTTCAAGAGTTGGAGTACCTAGATGAATTGGTCATAAAGTTGTAGCTGGAGTTGTAGTTGTAGCATTTAAAGCCATACATCAAATTTGAGATCGCAGTCCAGGTTCCCTCCGAGATAAACGTGCGTCGAGGTCGTGTTAAAACGGAGGACGCGAAGTCCTCAGAACATTGATTTCATAAGAAGAGTAACGCTTTCGCCTGTGAATGGAGGTCAGCGAGGGTGGGTTACGGGACTCGCGACGCACACGGTCAACTGTGCCCCCCTCCCCCCTCCCCCGAGACAAAAAATAAATAAATAAGTAGCGTAAGTTGGTCACTGTCACTCTCAATGTAAAGGATCAAACATCAATGGAATAACACAATAAATTAATCAATTACCAATGCCTATTGAGACTTGTAAAAATTTCAAACTATTTTTATTAGGGTTTAAAAACACTCAAAAGTAGCCTCAAACTGTGTGGTCTTTCCCCTATTTACCCCCCCCCCCCCCCGGTGTACCTCTCACCGAGAAGGACTTCTTCATCCGCCCTTGACTACAACACTACAACACGCACCTTTTGAGTTTATTCAGGGCAGCGCTTCTAGTCAATTATATTTGTTCCGAGTTTCGTAGATCTTATGGATTTTTCATATTTTGGCAGGATTTGGCGGTGCTGAGTTGATCGAAGCGTAGCTGTGAAAATAGCTATATTATGTGTTTCATTTCATTTTATAAAGATGTTTATTTTTGTCTATTCAATATAATAACGGTAACGAATGATTACACGAGGTTACATTAATTATATATAGTTTGTATGTATATATTTCTATTATTATGAATTTGATAGATACTAATCATGTCTGTTAACAAAGCAAGTAAAATATATTGCCGAAAATCTGTATAAGATTCTCTTATAAGTACCTCTACCTATGCACCTAGCATAGATCATGAGTCCTCTTATCATATTATGTTAAAAAAACCCTTTCGAAAAAATTAATACGAATAAAACCAGTAAATAATTGATTTTTTCTATGTAACCATCTCAATCCCGTTAATCATGAATAGTAATTATAAAATGAATCACTGACTAATTTTCTTGCTTCTTTCCTTAAAAATAAAAACACTTGATAATGAATTTATTTAATGTCTATTTGAAATAAAATATTGTCAATATTTGACCATGTGTGCGATGAATATACCGAAAGGCCAAGCAAAGGGGTTCTAATATAACAAAGGTTACTAATCTAACATGCCACTAGATTGATAAGTACAGCCGTCATTAAAGCATGCATGATTTTTTTGGATTTTCTAAAAATATATATCTTAAGTACGAGAGCGGGTTTCTAAGAAACATCTTTCGTTTGTATAAATTATACGGAGTATTTCAGAGATAACGTTCAATCTAAACAAATAATTATGTATCAAAATGTTTCTAAATTGGGATATTTTAAAACAATGCTACTATTTTTCAGCGTTAGTAGTTTACGGTTAGCCATGAGATACTATGCATTTTAACCTTAAATATAGAAGTGTTTTTTTTTTATATAAGTATCACTTTATACACCTGACGGAGAATTATCTTAACACGGCGATGTTTCAACTCAAGTTGAACACATATAAACACAAAAAAATATTTTTGTTACCTCTGATTACATTATATTTAAGTAAAAAACTAATAATAGAAGTTATTAAATATAAAATAAATTAAGGTAGGTACATCATTTCGTTTTTTTTTTACTTTTTTACGACGCTTGTATGCAATTTGCGCATTATTTTTTTTTTATACATAATAATATATGTTTTAAATAAAAATGCAACGTAAGCGTGTGCAAAATCTATAAATGGCGTTGCTATCCACGTTGGACGAAGGTGTGCTATGTGCATTTTGTTTTTCCAAATATAATACTGTTTTTTTGTCGTTTTCCGCATAAATAATAAAAGCATTATTAAAATTTGTGACTAATGGAAAATTGAAGGAAACAGATTATGACGTTTAATCAGCAAACGTATTTATAAATGTAATCATTGATCGGGTCAATTTAAAGTAACTTTTCGCGTCATCTATTTTAATCTAGAGAATGTTACGAATAGGTATCGATATTATAAGACGGTTATTGTAGTATAATATTTTGCATAGTGCCACGTGAACACAAGGGAAAAAAATCCATTGAATTAATAAGTTTAATTTGGGTTAAAAGTTAGAACCTCAAAAAGTCTGTATTTTTTTATACATTTTATCACAAGTTTAGATGTTAATATCTTACTGTCATTATCTTGAATTCAAAAATAACTACAGAAGCATAGTTTATAAAGATACATATTAAAATAAGTTTTTAGACATAAATTGATTATGTTTTTCATAATTAACCAACAACGGTATAGTGTTTATGCGTTAGATGAGACACAACGATTTAAAAGCACGCGTAAGATAGAGAAAGCGCTACCGGAAAGAAGCTATGTAAGCTATTCATACATTTTTTTACTATTTTCATTTGCTTCTATATATAGACGCCATCAGCAAATTATTGTTTGTATGCCAAAGAGAAACAAATGATGGAACTTTTGTTTAATAAATTTTCACATAGCTAACAAAAAAAATCCATATAAAAATATAAATACTCTATTGAACGTTTGGTATTGTTGTGTTTCTGACCTATCCAGTTGACCTACATTACAATAGTTGCGCGAGGATAACTACCCGTC
This sequence comes from Neomicropteryx cornuta, assembly GCA_020383195.1. NCBI lineage: Eukaryota > Metazoa > Arthropoda > Insecta > Lepidoptera > Micropterigidae > Neomicropteryx > Neomicropteryx cornuta. Next base: position 9,476,562 of record JAHKQU010000001.1, on the reverse strand, counting down.
ATACACTTTCCTCAATACATTTATTTGTAAGTTGTTAAGTGACAATTCTTTAAAATATTTTTAAGACTTTTTTTTGCCTTTTAGACCAATTTTTTTTGCTTTATTTACAAAGTTGTTGAACAAAATTTATTGTCCAGAATCACTGCTTAAAAGGATACTGATGACTTTAAGTTAAACCTGTATAATAACAGTAAGTTTGCAGACTTCTGTGCAACAGACATTGTTACAGTTTTTAATGATGCTGGAATTCAATATTTGAACATTGTAACGATATGTTCAAGAAATGTGTTACAATTCAATTTATTAACATATGCAATACCATTGTTATTATTTATTCCAATTTGCTACATTTCTTTTGAGATTATAATAACATTTATAGCATAGTGTTATTGTAATGTTAATTACAATTCAAGTATATCTTAGCGCAGAAGGCGCCTAGTTAGTTATGGTAGGTAAATTTATTATATATTATATCTAAAAAAAATGGCAATTTATTGCAAAAACATAATTGTATATGCTTTTATATTAGTTGATTCACAGATGGCGCCATTCTATTACTGCATTTGACGTTTACTCATAGACAATTAGTGGCTTATATAGAAAAATATAGACCAGATATTCACCCAGAAGCGCAAGGAAGCTTACAAAGATAATTTAGAGCAACCAAATAATTGATATTAAATAACTATTATATTAATATTACCGATGTCACATTAAGAAAATCTTCTAAATTAGTTAAAAATATAATAATAACATGTCGCTTTCACTACTAAACATTAAAAAAGGTAATTTATTTTTGTCACAACTTTATATTTTGTTTATTATAATACCTAAAGTAAGTTTTTTTTTAAATAGGTGTTTGTGTGTGGTTTTTTCGTATGGTTTTTATGCCGTTTCGTTCGCCGAGTCGTCGTTGAGGGTCTGATCCAGGAGATTGGAGTTGGAAAAATATCTGTTTAGTTTGGCAGCCCGCTGGAAGCCATCACCTTCGCCATCGTAGCGTCTGTAACAAAATGTTATTTGATTAGTCAGATTTTTCAGTCGCATTGATTATAACTAGTCGAAATTCGACCGTAATTCATTAAACTTTTAAGTTTAAGCATTATTGAGGTTCATAAGAACCTCAACCTAAAAGGTCTAAAAGGTCTATACCTATAGAGGTATAAACCTCTATATACATTTTATGAATGTTGCTTTATTACTTCAGCTGCGAGCGTGTACAAATACGCCATTAGCGTGTGTTGTTTGCTTTAATTCCCTACAATGCATATGAATTTTAGAATTTAATGTTAGCAAAAGTTGAAAAAAATGTTAGTAACACTGAATGCCTACACCTAAAGCGCCTTCAGATTCGAAATGTTTTTGCATTGCAAAACCTGCTTTGTAATTGCATTAATCCACAATCAAAAGTATTTAAATTTCGTGGAATGACATTTTGTGCACATTTAAATGTATCCCTTAAAATAATTTCATCACTACGTAATACTATTTACACTATTTAAATTTGCAATTGGCCTATTATCATTTCGACTTTCACGCGAATATATATTCCTACTTCTTTGTGTCTCACGTTAGTTCTATGTGGAGACAAAATGGAAGATAGGTGCGGATGTAAAAAAAAATAATGAATGAAACTACTGAAATGACTGAAACTAAGATTAGACAGGGTTTAATTATATAATAAAATGTGCTCACTATTTCATAATCTAATAATTAATCTTTTTGCCTTGACATTGACATATTATTGAAAAAATAACATTTGAAATCACACTGAATTCACATGTCGAAACTCATTCAGTCAATTTGTCGGGTAGTATGAACGTTTTATTTTATAAAATGTAATATATTTATAATACATATTATAGACAATTTTAATTTTCTGCAATTCTTATCCATATAAACTTTATCCCTGCCAAAAGTCACTCTCCTCCGTGCGAGATATCTTTTTATGCATTTGATGCATTTTTATATCGCATCGTGTAAAAACCACATTAAGCGGTTTTTTTTCTCTAAAATATTCAATATAGTGTTCTTTTCACTTAGTATAAGTAAACATTTTTTTTTAAAGCAGAAAAGATAAGCTAAAAGCAAAAATAAAATCACCGTTTTGGATTTTTTTTTCAATATAAACCATGTCTCTGAGAAATTGAGTTTTAGAAATCTAATTATATTGCCATGCCAAAAAATGGTCGCAGGCTCCCTGATAAAATTGGTTATATTAATTTATTGGCTCCTAGCTGTGTTTATTGAGTGTTAACACATAAGTTATTGGCCATTTTGGATTATCTAACGTTTCCCAATCTATCACATACACGTGTGTATGTGTATCAGCGATAAAAACTATTTCCGTATATCTGATAAGGTCGAATTTGGTGCTATTTCTGTAATAGGAAAACTTAAGATAATAGAGCCAAAGAAATATATTAATAAAGTGAAAAGAAATGTGGAGTGGAGATAACAAGAAATATTTAATAAGTACAATTTTCGAAAAATGTGGGAAAAACTGAAAGGGTATTGATTATTTCTATGTTTCATCCAATACGTCGCTTCATACAAAATAGATTTCAATAACAAACGGAGGTTTGATATAGGTGTGACTTAATTCCACACCCTATTATATTCACAGATTATAACACTAATACAATGTCACTATAAATTAGATGCTAGTTCGTTCTATGAAGCAAATATGTTAAATTAGAGATGTCTGTAGTCGGCTTAAGTTGTTATTTATCTATTTCTATGTAACTGTCATTGTGTATAGCTGTAAGCATTTCTCATACAAATAAAATAGAATGAAGCGTTCGTTTGCTGGTCATTGATTGGTTGATCAATTGGGTGTGTGCGTTTGAGGGTGTGTGCAAGTGTCTATGATTTTATCTACAATTTTCTTCCTTATCATATGTGTTTTCTCTTCATTACACCTTCACCCTTAAGGCGAAGCATATGGCGTCAGGTTTTAATCTTTGCGCGGATCTTTATAACACCTAAATATGAAACACACTTTATTTGAAATTGAATATTATTTATGTATTGCCGTTTCGTTCACGTGTGAAATAAATAATGACAGGGATTTTCAGGATATTCAGGACCCGGCATGCATAGCTTCGATTTGATTAGCAGCATCGAGTGAGCGTTTTCAGACGAACGCGACGACGTTGGCTTTGAAATTAGTTCCGAACAAACTTGTCTTGGTTCGAGAATAGTTCGCGCGGCGCAGTCGTGCCAACTTCGACACCGCAATACAAAGCCGTAGTGAAATTCACTCCAAACTCTATGATATCTGCAAGCCGCAGTTGCGGGCACACTCCAAGAATGGGACACAACTAAGCTCTGGGGTTACCACCTCCCACCCACCCACGCAACTTGTTGATCCTAATGTTACATTGGAGGGGCGTAATTGCTAACGAGAGAAGTTTTATTGGCATCTACGTAATTCGCTAAGTTTGAGAGGTCGCCATCTATAACCCAACCAATAAATAAGACCGCATAGGAAACGATAATAACTCATACTTCATAAACCAGAAACTGTTCAATATTTTTTTTATAAAATTACCTAAATGTTAGTTAGGTACGTTAGGAATAGATGAATAAAAAAGAAAATGTGATTGATGGATGGAGAGTGAGGTGAGTTTTCTGGAAAGTAATAAAAAAGTTGTTTTTACAAAATTTTAATCTTTTAATTGTGCACCACAAGGTACCTTTCACGACCAAGATTTACGCCCCCCAACAGGATTGTTGCAATATTATGTCACATTTTATTAACATAAACGTAAATCCAGAGATTTACTACAGATAATCTCATGACATCTTCATCTTCGACCGTTTCAATGAACATCTTCCTTCTTCCAAAACCTGCATTTTTTCCCTCGTTCGAATCCCGTCATTGCTCGGAATTTTTAAAAGGCTGAAGTAAGTAAGTACATAATTTATCTTATATTTAAGCTTTTTTTTTTTTAGCTAAAAATGACCTTATTTTAGTTTTTGGCTCATGTTTTTAGCAAAAAAAAAAATGGTTTAGTTACTTCGTATTTCCTTATACCCGTTGAAAAATGATCTTTACTGTTTTATAAAAAGATTCACCAATTATTAGTTTAACTGACGCAAAAATATGAAACACGATGTTATAAAAAATGCACATACAAAATCGTTCGATAAGTATTAAAATTCGATAAACTTTCGATTTATTAAAAAAAAAAAAATCGTTGTTAAGAATTAAAGTTGAAAAACGCTTTTTTTAATGTGATTTTACTGGATCAGTGGTACTAGTCTGAGCTGCCAGTCGAATCTGGCGTCTCTTTCGAGTGTCGATCGTCAACCAGACTAGCCCTGCGGTGCCATTGCAGCTATGCTGAGTGACGAGGACTGTCAAAGGACATCCCAAGTTTCATTCGCTCACCGGAATCTGTCACTGTATATGGACCGCTTGCCGACGTTCTGCAGGAAAATCCTGTTCTCTTCGATCTGACGCTGGTTGTTCTCACGCATCTGTTTCCTGGCTATCTCCAGGAGCAGTCGCTGGCGAAGGACCTCCATCGGATTCACGATCGACAAGGAGGGCAGCTGTCGCTTGGAAAGATGCCCGTCATCCGTGTCATGCTGGATAATTCGAAGAAACATTTTTATTAATTTACTGAACAGTGTAATTATATACTTTGCGTTGCTTATAGGGTGATGATTTTAGAGGCGTGGTTTTCAAGAAGAGATAAAGCGATAATAATTTGATGTTATGGCTAAGAATTTAGTTTTATTAAAAAGATAAGGATTTGCCATTATGTTTTAAAAATGATTTCGGGTAAGTGGCCGCCGCGGCTGACTCGAACAAATTCCAGCCGAGAGGCCCAATTTTCAACCACTTTTTGCAGCAAGTTGGGCCGTATGTCAGCAATAACGCGCCGAATATTCTCTTCCAAGGCGTTAATCGTGTCCGGCTTATCTGCGTAGACAAGCGACTTCACATAACCCCACAAAAAATAGTCCAGCGGTGTAAATCGCACGATCTTGGAGGCCACGCCACGTTGTTCAGGAGTAAGTCTATTCATTATGAAATGACCAACCAAACTGAGCATAAATCAAGTGACAGCTGTCAAAAACACCAACTACGAAAAAAGTAGTGCCAGATTGAAAACCACGCCTCTAAAAAAAAACACCCTTACATTATTTTTAACTCGACAGAGTCGGTGAGATTGACATTCTTGAATCTAGATATTTGCAGATATGCGTCGCTGTTCTATCGCAATTTGATATAAATAAATAAAATCATTTTAAAATATCTAGTTGTTGAATCGCACAATTACTTTTAATTTTCAAATTCAAGCACATACAAACATGCATTCACGCAAACACCATCCTTATACCATAATTCTTTAAATATAATTAGATAGGTTTTAGTTATAAATAGCCATTGTCTAAGTTTTATACACCGTAACTTAACATTAATAATCGCTTTCGAACTGTCTTTGTAAAATAAAAAAAATCGGATAAATAAATTATCGCAATTTTTTTAATTTTGAGTAATTTTTAACGCCTGATTTTTATTTTTAATTAGCGTGTGGTAAGGATGGAGATAAAGTTCAGATCAAAGTCACCAAGTAGTTTATTGAGTTTCACACACTTATTCTAACCAAATTCTGACTAAGTAAGAATGCAAGTAGAAATGAATAAATGTCCGGTAATACAAAGTAAATACTATGTTAGTTTGACTACCTAGGAGCGCGGTGAGTAAAGACTGAAGACTGAAAAGTACTGTCTTCGATTATGAAACCTAAACCGTGAGAAAGGAATTCATAACCCGTATCAAGACTGTCTGATTTGACGTCACAACGTGTGAAATGCAACTTAGCATTTTTTCCAAACGAGCAAATGCTTATGACTTTCAATTAGAAATTTGTAAACTAATTAAGTCTAGTTGCCTTTGACGTCAATAGAAAACTTTCAGTTAAACTGAGCATGAGAACTGTGTAATCTGACAATTTCGAAGATGTGCAAAATGCTTACGTTAGCAACTCGAGGCGGTGGCATAAATTCAAAACATATATATATATATATATATATATATATATATAGTAAAATAGTAAAATGTATTGTTTTAATACCGTTAATTAGATGATTTCTATGTTAAAATAGGTAAACACCTTTAGTTTAACATATATAAAAGTTTGACAGTACTGACATTTGGAAAATACGAATGTTTTTTAATATTTTAAGGATTGAAATTTTTTGCAAATAAAATATATAGCCAGAATGTTCAAAGAAAAATTAATACCGAAAGCACAGATAGTTGCATCGCTTGAGGTAATGCACGCTGGTTTAAATACAGGCCTGTATTTTATGAAAGTCTTTCACTCTCACCTACCTATCTGTGCGATATGCAATACGGTCAAACTTTCATTAAAGTAGTGAATAAATGATTTAAAAATTAAACAATAATTATGAAAAAAAGTGTGAAAATGTAACGAATATGACGTATAATGAATGAGAAGTGAATGGTTTAATGGATATTTACAAGAATAACTTACGTTCAACGTAGTTTATCTGAAAATGAATCGTTATGGTTAAAAATAAAAAGAAAAGTGTAAAATATATGCACATTACGTGCAAATCGTTAAGATATAGTAAAATAGTAAAATGTATTGTTTAAATACCGTTAATTAGATGATTTCTATGTTAAAATAGGTAAACACCTTTAGTTTAACATATATAAAAGTTTGACAGTACTGACATTTGGAAAATACGAATGCTTTTTAATATTTTAAGGATTGAAATTTTTTGCAAATAAAATATATATCTATATAACATATATATATATATATATATATGTTATATAGATTTGATGATTATTATTTAAGCTTTCGCCATTCGGCGTCGTCAGAAAAAATATGAAAGATGGCGTTTAAAATGCAACCTTCATAAATTCGAAAATCGCATTTTCAACTAAAAGATAAATATATATATATATATATATATATATATATATATATAATATATAATTACTTATAAATTTATATACTATCTCAGCGCTAGCGTACGGGGCTGTAGGTAAACCAAATTTAAGGTTTCTCTGAAAGTCAAGCATTGCTCCAAAGGTCACTTACTAGCGAGGATTCCATCTCGGTGAGAACAAACAGCCGCGGATCCAGGACTCCCCGCCACGAGGACTCGGAAGCGTACTTGGCCGCCAGCCGAGGGATCAGGTAGTCTACGGTCTCCTGGGAACAGAGCAGGTTACGCCAATTGAAACTTTATTAAAAATACAAAGCGACACATAAACATTATTTAAATCAGATAAAATGCTTGAATTATTGATTTATTTTTTTAGCAGGCATCCAAAAAATGATGCGGATAGATGGCGCTATTTTTTTTGGTTACAAAATTATATTCGTATTAACATTTCGTTGGTAGATTGACCAGATGCAAACCGCATAGAATAAATATGTACCGTTTGGAAACGAAAACCTTGTGCATTCATAAAATGGCGCGTATCTTGATTTGCAGTTAAAACTTGCGAAATATGAAACTGCCTGCTTTTTCCAGTAAATTAAAATGTTTAAGACTTGATGTGACATCTGCCTTTGTTTTATAATACTAAAGAGTGTTTGTCAAATTCTTTTAAAAACCACTTAATACAGGGTTACTAATAGGTCGATTGGATCCTTTAAGGATGAGATACTCTTGGTAATTTTCATAATATTAATTAACCCTTGTAAGCATCATGCAAAACTAAATAAAAAAAGAAACCTTTTTTATTCATTTTTTTCTTTTGCTATCCTCACTTTACAAAATACTATTAAGTAATAAAGTTATTATTTATTTAATATTATTTTCACAACTTCAGTAAGAAAAAAGTATGATACGATCTATTATTAAAATTCTAAATAAGATTTTAAAATGATATTTAAAAAAATTATTATAACATGTAATGTGCATATCATTTTAAAAACTGCTCTATTTTGTAGGCTTACTATTGATGACCTCAGATCCTAGTTCTAAAAATAATTTATGTAATTTAGGCATAGGTATCACGCCCCGTGGTCGAGTGGTACGCGGAATTAAGGTCTGGAATTTTAATCTTACTAGCCGATGTTTGTACTAAAGTCAGAGGGGCCATCGCTGTGATGAAGAATTAGAAACCGCATGGCGATTTGCGGTCAGACCCTTCTGATGGTGAATCCTCAAAATCAAATCCTTGTCTCCACTCATCACTAAGTTCAGTCTGACAGAGTGTATCAGTCAGTTTATTAATCTCATATAATGAAATTATTATTGTATAATTGGCGTGGATAATTCTAAGAATTCTGATGGAAAAAGATGGAAATAATAATTAAAAAATCCTCAGTCCTCAACTTCAGTCTCGCTGGTAATAAACGATCTTTTAAAACCTATAGTTACGGCATGTCATACAAATCGTTCTTGTTAAAACCCGACACCGGTAGTTTCCCCCCGCCGTTCCGCGGGCCGCAACATTACGCCATGCTGGTAGAGACTTATTGAAGCAAGCGAGACGTGTATGATACGCGAGGAGTGTACTCGACGCAAAGTGGCGTACTTGGGCGTGGTGCGTTTTTCACCCTCAGTTGCCGTATCTATATGTTTTAAAAGATCGTTCAATCATGATTGAAATATTCGGACGGATGCGATTTATTACAATATGTCGAGAATAGATCACGATTTATTCTCCAAAAAGTTATTTGACGTTTTAACGTTACTTATAAGGTATAGTTTTAATTTAACGCGTGCAGCAATTTTTCACCGTAAATCCGTTAGAAATATATTTCAGATTTTAATTAGTCGACAAAGACAGAGACCCGTTTTTTAAAAAGGACACCCCAACGCTCTGCTCAACGTCAAAGGAAAACGGGACATCTTTAATTTAATCTCTTCCCGCATTCTACATAAAACTAGATTTTTTTCGTTTGAAATAAATTCGTTTCTGTTGTCACGAACGTATTTTTGGAAATTGGATTTGTATTATTTTCTTAATAAAATATCATATAAACACACGGACCAGGTAAGTAACTTTCTATGTGTGAAGAATATTGTAAGGTCTTATTAGAATTTTATAAGTACTCAAAAAAACAAATAAGATATTTCTTTCAAATTTTATACCAAAAACTTTTGGGGATTTATTTTTCGGTTTAAATACATCATAACCTACTAAACTGACATGAAAAACGTAAGATTAACAGCCCATTAGAGCTGACCGAATTTTACGCACCTCATCGGGCGATAGTGCTTTGACTTCTTGGAGCGAAAGTGCCGAAGGTGAGGCGTAGCTCTTCGCCAGCAGGAGGGCCATCGTGAGGGCCAGGATTAGCAGCCAATTGGACACTTTCCACATCTTCAACATGAAATGCAACTCCAACTCGAACCTGGTGAAATGAAAACAATATATATAAAATCTCCGATAGCAATTCGGTACACGGTCCTACCATTTTTAACGCTTCATTACCACCATCTCCCCTGACTCTATGACAGGCATATTTGGCCCAGTTGAGTAGGGTCTAAAATAATTGTATATGACCAAGGTGAGTTATTTTAATTCACTTCATATCTAACACTATTAATTTCAATAAACTTATTGTAAATTTTTCAATAATTTTAAAAAATCCGAATTCATTTAGTTGTATTAAATATCTATTTTTAACTTCCCTACCCTCATTACTTAATATTCATTTAATTTAAAAAAAAGTGTGTTCACTTAATAGAAGGGTTGACAAGGGGGGAGGGGATTGCAAGAGATTATTGTAGATGGCGGTGTAATTTTTACTTTTTCGAAATGTCCGATAGGCTATCGGAAAAATTAGACTTGCTAAAAGAACCTTCCAACATAGTTTCTCCTATGCATAAGGCCTGGTCTATAAATTATGTCAACACACACATCACTTAAATCGAATTTCGTTATGGCGAATTCACACGCTAAATAAACCCTCGTCCCAGCCAAATAAAGTACGCAAGCTTGGTTCTGAGGAAACCGTTTCAAAGTGCAGATATATTTCATTCGATTCATTGATAAATTGTACAAGACGCGATCCATTCAATGAGGGCCGTCCGAAAACCTTTTAACTCCAACCACGGATAACCACTTTCCAATTCTGGCACGACTACCCACATCCTACGATCAATTTCGATCAAGACGCTTGCGTCAACTCGCAATGAATCATTTACAAATTTGCAACCCAATGGTTGTTTTTCGAGAGCATCAATCTCACACAAAAATTCAACTCTTTAGTAAATAATTTCAATAAATCGTTAGAATTAAATCTCTATGGTTTCTTGAAGCCTACTTTATAACTTTAATAGTACCTGTTCTCTTAATTTTAATCTACTAAACCCATCACACGCTAAAACCACAGACAGGCACGAAATGCCGTCAGTGACGCCTGGTTTTGGTTAAATAATTTACTAATACTAAGCAATATATAGAAGCAGTTGATATTATATGATAGCTACAAGGTGTCAGCCATTATTGTTTAACCCTAATATAGGTGGTGAGAAAAGTAGAGCGGACCACGTGAAAAACAGACATTTAGGCGCGAGGCGCCTTAAATAAATAAATCTATTAAAACGGGAATATTTTTTGTCACCTAATTTAACCGTATTTGTTTATTTTGTGTCTGTAACTATTGATAGATTATAAATAAATATAAGCAGGGAGAAAAAAAATATGTGAAAATTCGGTTAAGAATTATTATAATTTTTAGATTTTTTTTCAATGACCGTTGAATGTCAGCAATCGTAACTCAAAGGATTAATCTATAACATGTGAACGTAATAAACCCCTTGACCCTCCAAAAAGGGCTTATCCTGACACACCTGTAAGCTCGATGATCTATCTGTAGGGATTAAAATGAAAATGTTATTGTTATCAATTTTGTACAAAAACAAAGAGAAAATTTGAGTTGACAGGGCCATGTCAACGCAACAGCGTCACGCAGCTATCCAACAGACAAAGATGGCGCGCAAAACGAGAAGCAAGATATGATAAATGTGACAAATGAAAGATAAATTTTAGTTTTTTTCATTAATTTAAATTGTAACTTATATACATAAATATAAATATTTTTATCTAAGTTAGCTTCAGTTCTTTTTTGCGAGGAATATAATGGTACAATTTTTTTTCACGCATGTTTTGATTCTCATGTATTTGATTAATAAACAGCCTCCATTTTAAACATTTTAAACAGCCTCCTTCTAATATAATTTGTCTCCGGGGAAAAAATTGTAAATTTTGCGTGAAAATATTAAAAGGTTCTTATAATAAGGTCTTTGTTGCGAGCGCTCAACTGTCGCCGCACGCTCGTAACGGTATCAATGTTACATTTTCGATCCGAGGGGCTTCGGAATTTGAGGCGTTCGCGGGTTCGAATCCGCGCGTGGGAATATCATTTTTAACGCTTCAACATGCACATTTGGCCTAGTTGAGTTGGCCCAAACTAATTAGGTCATAGCAATTCTAATAATTCAAATATAATAAATTTGGCCATGATTTTCTTTGGCATTTATTTACGTTTCTTACTCAATAGGTTACACTAACCCCCCCTTAAGTCTTCGGGATTGGTCTCGGGATATACTATTTATATTGTGAAGGTCACAAGGCCACATGAGGTACGCGTCCAGGTTTTTGCCGACGTCTACATCGCGCTGCATCATCCCACATCACGCCACAGTCACCGATCGAGGATGACGTCAAACGGGCGCACCTAATGCACCACGGCTGAGGTAGAGGGTTTCCCCTCCGACGCAGACTACAAGAGCGGAGGTCGACGCCTAGTACGATGCCTATTCCATCAGTCTCGCGTCGTCAATTCCTACTCGTCTACCTGACGTCACGCTGGTCCGCGCCCATACATTATGGAGTCAGACATTATATTAAATATTGGAGTTCTTATGTAATAAGTGGATCAGTATTAATCGCTTCAACAAGTTCTCAGTTATTACATTTATCCCGCGGGACCCACTCGATGGGTTCCGTTACAATATTCTATCGACGGAACGCAAAACGGATCCTAAATCGACGACACCTGTTTAGCGTTTTGTCTCAAAAGCTTACTTGCGATAATAACGTGTGTGCAGTTGTACTGGCCGCCCCGAAAGCTATAAATATCTTGAATTGTACGCGAATACGGTGTGCCTAATTGAACGCACTAATTTCGCTCGCCGGCAAAGCTTTGAGAGCGCTGAAAGTAAGAACCCTTACTCTAGAGCAGAGGCGTCCAAACTTTTTTCTGCGAGGGCCAGTTTGGTATTTAAATTCATTAGCGGGGGCCAAGCATTATAAATATGTGAATTAAAAAACCTTATTACAAGTAAAGCAGCATTGATTTTTTTTTATTGTTGCCACATATATATACTATATTTTTTTTATAGTAAATTACAGATATAACAATACTAAACAAACATGTCTAAATTATATTATTATAAAATTATTTCATGCAATTTTTAATGGGAATGGTGGAACTGGGTTTTTTCCTGGAGAGTTTCTTCAAAGTTGGGATTCAAATCGGAAACACCAATTATTAGCAATGGTTGCAAATGATCATCCGATAAATTTGCCCTATATTTAGATTTCAGATACTTCATCCTGGAAAAAGTTTGTTGACACATATACCTATATGTACACATATACCTATGCCATACATAGAAATAAATTTACCAGCCAATTGCTTTAACGAAATTTGCAACGAAATTTTTCAAAATCCTTGGCGGGCCGGATAAAATCGCCTGCCGGGCCGAGTTTGGCCCGCGGGCCGTAGTTTGGACACCTTTGCTCTAGAGATATATCCGCCACGAGGTTTAAGTTGACATCTCTTTTCGGTTTTTGCAGACCTTTAGGCGCCGACCGAGGTAACTTTCACCAAAGCCAGCTGAACACAGACAAATATTCAAAATTCATTTTAATCAATAGTAAATATAAGGGAGACTGCAATCATATCATAAACATGTCGTATAATAAGTACATTTTTTAGATTCAGAAAATTAGTGGTTTGCGAGTAGTTTGATAATACACACGGTAATTAAAATAATATTAGGCACACTACAAAACGTGTCCTTTATCGAAGATCAAGCACGAGATGAGAACCACAGATGACAACAGATTCACACACGGCCCACGGCAATTGCAGCATCGTTAATGAACTGAAATCGCTCCTAGCAGCGTATTTTAACACTCGTATGACTTAGGGCTTAAGTGCCGTTGTCACCAATCCCACCTTAGGTCTTCCCTAACTATGGAACTCTTAAGCATAGGTCATTCTTAGGCAAACGTTTGAAGTTAGGGATACTAATCTCAATTAAGGGACTCTTAGTCCTAAGTGAGATATTCGTGGTTGTTTTGATTCTTAACTAAGGAAAACTTTAATTTCGACTTAACGCTAAAAGTGGTTCATAATGGTAACCCAGTACGCGGTCGAACGTGTACCGTGAACAATGCACCCGGCTTCCAGCCTCGTGTAGAAAAATGCCGACCTAGCCTCAGTATTTATCGGCGCGTGTTCGCACACGCGCGCGATCTATGGACTCTAGGAAGGATGAGAGGGACATGTTCCCTCCGTGCTCCATGCGAGGGAGGGGGAACATATTTGGAAAAAATACCGATATTTTATCTAAAAGCACTGCTTCGTGTTCAACGGGTGTTTGGCACATCTGCAGGTGAAATCCCCGCGGAGATAAAATCCTCGCGTTTTGGCCGATTTCGCGCGGTCGGCTTCAGGCAGACGCTTTTCGTCTTCAGGCGGAGATTAGCGCGGACTCTACGATGCTTCAGACATGTGAAGATTATCTTCTAAGCTTTAAGATCAGCGTTGACCTCTCGCGAAAAACATGCATCTCTACCTAACCTACTAACGTGACATGTTTGCTTACCTATAAGTAGGCCTACGTCAAAATAATACACATTTTTCAAGACTCCTGCACCTGGATACACTTTCTAAAATTACTATGTTTACTAAAAAAAAAGCACTCTGATTTCCTTAAAATTATGTGACTAATCAAATAACATTTTTTTTAAACAATTATGGTTATCGAAAATCCTTACGCGATTGGGCATATATTGTTTGTTAGTTAATTGTTATGACTTAGGTCTTATACAATTATTTTGGGCCCTACTCAACTACCAAATATGCCTGTCCTAGAGTCAGGGGAGGTGGTAGTAATGAAGCATTAAAAATGGTATGATCATGCTGCGGATTCGAACCCGCTACCTTTAGATCAATAGTCTAATGCCTTAACTACCAAACTATCACGTTTTATCTATGATATCTTTGTTATTTGGGCGCATGGCAGAGATTCTCTTTAAATTCTTTTGGGTCATTGGCATTCACATCTCAGATAGTTGCATTACGTTCTTAGATGTTGATATAGCTGTTTCTGGTGGTCAGTTCAAAACTTCAGTGTACGTAAAACCAACTAATAAACAACAATATTTACATTTTGATAGTTGCCATCCGTTTCACACAAAAAAATTAATACCATATTCCCTTTCTATTCGCGGTCATAGAATCTTAAACAATAAAAATGAGTTAGAAACATATCTAATTAACTTAAAAAAATCCCTTTTAGAACGTAACTACCAACCCGAACTATTAAAAAAACAAATTTTAAGCTCTTCTTCAAAATGTACACCTAAAATAAAAACAAACTCTCGTAACAAAAAAAAAAAAATCTTAACCTCACTTATTTTCGTAGTCTTGAAAAATTAAATCCAATTTTAAAAGACTCATTTTTAATAAATATCTAAAAATCCAATTTACAAGAATATACTCGGTTGTCCCTCTATATGGTCTTACCGACGTCCTCCCAATTTAAGTAATATTTACAATACAAATAAAACGTTTGGCCGCCAACCAAACCATATATTTCTAAAAAACGGGTTTGAAACACGTAAAATTATTTTACGCGACGATAAATTTTCAAGCATGGAAAATAGCAATACATATAAAATAACCACAAGCATAACGTGCACCACCAGAAACGTTGCGTATCAGCTACTATAACCGTTTTATGTTGATAAATCTACGACGCCATTGAACAATTACGCCATTATAGTTAATCATTATAGATTATCATGTAACGAACTACTTTCCGCTTTACACGTTCCGATTCACGCGAGAACTCACGGCAAGGGAAACTTTCTCATATTTGGGTTTTGGGCGCTTGCAGGTCTCTAGGTTAGGTTAGGTAAATAGACGACATTTAACGCGTGATGCTTGATATATTCTTAAAAAAAATTGTTTCATTTCATAATACTGATATATTTATTATGTTATTTTAATACGTATGTTTGAGCCATTATCAAAATAGGTTCAACCAAGTAATTGACACTTCGTGGCAAGGATATACCTGTCTCTTTCCTACCCACGAATATTCCCCGTCTCGCTCTTCCGCACCAAACCAACAGAGACGTTTCAGCAATTGAACGGTGCGGTTGTGTGAATCCTTTGCTCTCGCACAGCATAACTACACCGAAGTGTCACTAGTGAAACTCACCAACGCCGGGTGCAGCATCCGAAATCATCAGTGCGCCTGGCAACTAAAGGTCGGTGAATCTATTTGTAGTTTGGTGTATTCCGTGTAACCCAATTCCTTTTTAGTTAGATATAATCCAAACCTATATACCTACACCTAGTATATCAAAAATATCTACCAACGTATATATTTATATTTTTAATATGTTAATATCTTACGGAATCTTGTTACATTTATGTTTAATTCGGTATTTTATTTGAGTGCCTTGACCCCTTCTCCAAAATCCGTCATCCTACCCGCTGGTTTAGCACTGCTATGTTCGGGTGACAGCCGGAAGGATCAGTGCCAAATCACCACCGAAGAAGGCAGCATCTCGCGCCGAAACGTCTGGCATTCACTTAGTAAGCCCTGTCTATTTTTCTACCATCTGTACTAACAGTTAAAAAATATATAAAATCAAAAAAACAATCTGGTGATATATAAGACACAATCTCCAAACTTATTAGGAATTGCGAAATAAACAATTGCGTTGCTCTGAAAGCAAAGTTTTTATTTTAGTACTTTCATACACAATGATAATTACACTGTTTAACTTAAATCATTCTATCCTACCTGAAAACAAAGAAACGACATTTAAAGTCTATTATTTAAATTGTCAATTCCTTTTAAAGAGTTTTTATAATAACCAAACAATATGCTCATTCACGGTGGTATCTATAAACTTCTAACATAAGCTGCTTTACCCATCATGTCGGTTGCCATTACTCACAGCGCCATCTATGGAGTACATAAGTACACTTTCACTGTTTACCGACAGAAGAGCGCTGTCCAGTATAAACAAATTAAATAAATAGTTTCTTTAGATATATATAATATTTTGGTGCATTTTAATAATGTGCAAGCTATATCACCCTAGGTATATTTGAAAGCGTAAGACCGGGCTTAGCTGACCCGCAGCCAATAAGCTTATCGTCCCAGCGGCGAACCTTTTGACTCAAGGAAATGTGCGCTTTCTTTCCGCCCGAAGAGACTTCCGATATGGTTACGCGATTTGGAACCCTCGGGATGGCGCCGTAGAGCCTCGAATCGGACGCACGTCAGGCCACTTTCGACAAGCCCGCTGACCTGAACGTCTAAAGATAGCAGCTGGGCTTGAAACAAAATGATACAGAAAATCCTAATCAGAGTAATTCATATCGCAAACAGATAAGAAGAGCGTTTGACATTTCGCTACACAGATGAGCTTTTCTCGTGCGCCAAGTGCAATTGCTGTCGGATTTACATTTTCAAAAAATGTAGCATCTGTCTGAAGTTTTTCCGTTTAAACTGCAATAACGATCTGAATTGCGCGTCTCATCTGTCATTTTGTGACGTTCAATAGATAAGTTATTGTGTTTTGTTTACTTTTAGTTTAGTGTAAATTCCAAAATAATCTATCCCCCTCATCCGCACACACACACATACATCACATGCACATACACACACACACACACATATGCTCCTCATACGAATGTACCCGCGTGTTTGTATTTTAATAATTTGATTGGCATCAATTTAGATACCTACTGTATAATAGTATGTTTGTGAATATGTAGGAAATCCATAATCGTTTTTTTTATCTGCTTAATTGTTATTATTATTGTTATAACTGTGTGTTTTCCCATAAGAAAATAAATAAATAAATATATTTCTTGAGAATATTTACAGTTTTACAAATAGAAAGAGCCATGCGATTAGAAAACATTTTTTAACATCATATTTTATTACCTTAATTAAAGTGTGAATGCCCAAATTTACTGTCAGTTGCACTTTGAGGTTATGTATTTCTCGCCGTCAACAATTATTACTCAAATCAAAGCATAGAAAAGACGTCTTATTTAATTTAATTATTTCAGGATACAACAGCTGATATAAAATAAAATTACAATAAAAAAATACTCAAAACATAAAGCTAATGAGAGTTTCCTCCAAACATTTTAAAAATACATTCGGGAACGAGGGTGGGTTTAGGAAGTAGGAGGTGTTGGGAATTTAAACGACATTTAGTTACGCACAGTTAGCACCCCAACTATTGACTTGCACGCCACTGAAACAAACCTTAGTCCCAAGCCCAGGGCCGGATTTAAACTTGATAAGGACCAACACAGGTGAATCCTCGTATTTATAGTTAAGAAATTTTATACCTTTCACTTTCCATTTCGATTACAAAATAATAATAAAATAACTTAAATACCGAACTTACCGGTATTTTCTGACAAAATTTATCAGTAATTTCGGTAGTCATAATTACCGGTAATACCGGTTATCGGTAATGCAATAGCGCTTTGTTCTTCGAAAAGACGCGTTAAAAAAATTGGGTGAAGAGTATGGGCGTTCCGGAAAAATATTGGGAAAGCATTGGGACAAATAATGCTGCGCAATATATTTAAATATATATGACAATTGCTCACTAGGACAATTTTTTTTGGGGGCCTCTAAGAAAGTGGGGGTTAAGCTATATCTTTTACGTAAATCCTGCACTGCCTAAGCCCCGTATTTATTTATACTTTTTTTGTACTAATCTATAGTGATATTATGTATCGTAGTTTTATTTTACTGTACCTAACAATACGTTAGACTAAACTAAAAATAACTTTTCGAAAGTTGAACCCCAATTGGCGTTAAATATTCTACTAAAGTTCAACTGAATAGACGAAGATTCCATCAGTTGCACGACAGAAAGAACTCCGTGGAATGCAGGGGAGATTTTTGATTAAATTCCTTAGAATTTTTGAAGCATGGCAGAATTTTGACATCGTAGCACGTTTTTCGCCATGAAAGTTTCGCTTAACAATATTTTTAAGAAGCCGTAAAAGTTTGAATCCCACGTCGAGGGTTCCGCATCGCAAAAACATGGCACATGGCATATTACCATATGAAGCTAGAAACGGTTTGAGGGGGGGGGGCGTTAAGGTTGCAGAAAAAATAAAATAAAATAAGGGTAGGTTTAGACATTGTATTTTTGTTAACTTTTGACAGCTACAAAAAAACATTACTACAAAAAAAATATAGTTTAAATTTTTCGAAGCACGGCGCGGTCCAGCTTTTCAAACCTATCTCGCGACCGGGCGCGTAACTGGTTCTCAAACATTAAATTTTGAATTCGTTTTCCGCTTAGTTGGAAAACATTTATTTCAATATTTTTAATGTTTGATTTCGATATAGATTAAAAATGAAACAAAGCGAAAAGAAAATACGTCGCGTATACGAGTATATTACTGTCCGATCTTGTATTCCTTCGCATTCCTGCGCCTACGAGTAGTGCTCCCGACGTTTCTATGAGAATAACAGAAAATGATTGACCATTCACTCACACTCTCACGCGTTCCCTTTTGTTCTTCGCTACCCAACTGCCGCCTACAATCTGGTAGATCAACTAGAAATAGCTCCTGCGATCTTTCATGGACCAATACTCATGATAAAATGGTGAGCGGACGATAGAGGGGTATTTTCTTCAATGGAAGTCTGTCCGACAATGAATCGCCATTCATACCTTTATTAGCGTTAGCAAAGCGAAAAATAATTAAAAAGGAAAACAAAGAAATTATCCCGCTCATGCGAGATCACAGGTGGTCGGTTTCAATATGGCGCTTATCTATATATTAATACGTGAAGGAAAAACTCGCCTCTCATACCGCATTTGCTCACATGGAGCTTGCAAAGGTGCCACAATTTCTGTGCAAAAACTAACTTTCAAACGTTCAAATATTATAAAATACTCCATTTCCCACAACATAGATTTTAATGAGCTCTTCCATTATAATAAGAAATCATTTTATGCCAAATTTTAACAACGGTTCTGAGCAAAGCGAGACCGGCTATGATTTTTCAAATAACCGTAATAAAACCAGTTTTTAACCCTTAAAACGATAAATTTAATGTAAGAATCCTTTGAAAATCATATCGTTTTATATTATACTTTAAACCCTCGCAGTATAATAGTTTTACTTCACTCATAATGTAATTTTGTGTTAACCTATTATTAATTTCTAAATAATATTTACCACAGTTCAAAATCAAAATTTGTATTTATAACGTTTTTAAAAATATGTAGATAAACTATCTTTTTCATCGAATTGGAAATTTGTATTCAAGTGGTCCCGTATAATAAATCTTATGTTATTTTTAAGTTTAATTAGCTATCCTGCTTCAAAGGTGAAAGTGAAACGTTTAAACAGCCTAAATTCGTGCCAGATTGAGGTTAGGTTCGCCCAGGCTGAGGGAAGCATGAAAATCCTCTAAATGAATTTTCCGCTAAAATTTGCTAAAGCCGCTTATCAAAGGATACATTCAATTTGGGTATTAGGCACTCGCTTTTTTCACGCTGTTAAAATAGGGTACTGACAAGGGCTCCATTCGGATTTTAATTTTTAATTTACGTTTTAGTCGAGCGGTTAAATTAATCATTCAAGATGGTTAAAGCATTACCTTCTAAAATACTTTTGATATTCGTAAATTATGTTAAGTTATTATATGCTAATATAATAAATATTATTGGTAATCATCTGTATTGTAATCATGAAATTTCAGCGGTTTAGAGCCTCGATCCCGGTTGTCCCTGCACCATCGGTATATTCAACACTACCTTCCCGGAATTCAAGAGAATGTCTACTCAAGCTCTAACCCTAGAGTAGTATATATAAATGTGTAAAATCTTATTATTTGTAAACAGTTATGCTGTATTTCGTATTATAATAATTATGTAAATTCCCCAACCCCTCCTACTGCCTAATCCCAACCTCGTTCCTGGATGTATTTTTTCTATTTTATTAGGTTTGGAGGAAACTCTCATTGGCTTTATGTTTGATTGTTTTTTACTGTAACTTTTTGACTTTTGTGAGGAAGCTGATGTAATTCATAGCGTCGGTCATTGAGCGTGCTCTGAAAACGTGGGTGGCACTGAACGATTTCCTTTCTTCTAATTTTCAGTATTTCCGGAGCTACTGAAACAGCCGAAGTAGTCAGAAAAATATAAAACAATTAAAGATTGTTCCTTTTTTTAAAATTTTATTTAAAAGTTATATAAATGTGTAAACAACATAATATATTAATTTAAAAAGAAAATAATTTCCTTAAAAATCGCCTGAGGTGCGATTTAATATTGATATATTTATGTTCCGGTCAGTTTCAAATTATTTATGGCAACCCTAGACTAGTGTAAACTGTATTTTTGTCGAAGCACTTTATTTAATATTGTAATGTCATGAATAATAATAAAAATAACATATGATTAAGGCAGCAATAAATAAAAATTGAGCAGCTGAGTTCTCTTGTCATTACGTGATATCTTTTAAGATATCATGTCCATTGAAGTCGATTTTATTTATGATTACAATGCGTAGGAAGTAAAAATGGTGACGTCGTCATTCGCAGCTGTGTCTTTCTCAGCTGTCACAAGTCGCTGTGTAGCATGCAGATGGGCTTCTGCCACTGAACTTATTCCGGTGTCGCAAAGTTTAATATTTACGCCAGGTATGAACTTTCCCGTCACGGGCGGCCGTCGCCTGAACTTTATACATTTCTAGATGTAGCCGAGGCGTGTTTTGATAAACTTTGATTCGATTCCAATCTGCTCTGAACATTCTTACAGATAAAGACTCTCGGCATGTTACCTCTGTAGACAGTACTCCCCGCGGGCGGTAGACATTTGCCATGTAAAGCAGGTAAAGCATCACATTTGGTGACTTGATAACATCGATACCTGATATTCTAAAAACATGAGATTTCGATTTGGTTTGAATCTGTCTCCGGGTCCAGTCGACAGATCGCCTGTTCTGTGGGGCTAGTCCGAAGCTGATTCCAGGCCCCCGTTAACCATAGGGCCTGGCCTCAGCCTAGGGGCGCCAAAAAACTAAAAAACAAAGACGATGAAATTTTGTTTTAATTTACTGTTTTTAGCGTACTATAATTTAGTTTATTACTGTGTTTAATGTTATATTTATGTTAGGAATAGTCAAAAAATGCCCGAAGAAAAATATTTATTTTTAATTTCTCTAACTAGTACCACCATAGAACATAGAACAAATACATCATGGATGTTTTTTTTAGAGGCGTGGTTTTCAAGAAGAGATAAAACGCATATAATTTGATGTTATGGCTAAGAATTTAGTTTTATTATAAAGATAAGGGTTTGCCATTATGTATTAAAAATGATTTCTGGTAAGTGGCCGCCGCGGCTGACTCGAACAAATTCCAGCCGAGAGGCCCAATTTTCAACCACTTTTTGCAGCAAGTTGGGCCGTATGTCAGCAATAACGCGCCGAATATTCTCTTCCAAGGCGTTAATCGTGTCCGGCTTATCTACGTAGACAAGCGACTTCACATAACCCCACAAAAAATAGTCCAGCGGTGTTAAATCGCACGATCTTGGAGGCCACGCCACAGGCCCACGACGCGATTTTTACTTTATTTTAGAGTGATTTAAAAAAAAATAGAGTGATTTTTTCTAAATTTGCACTATTTGCAAACGTTGTTCAGGAGTAAGTCTATTCATTATGAAATGGCAAACCAAACTGAGCATAAATCAAGCGACAGCTGTCAAAAACACCAACTACGAAAAAAGTAGTACCAGATTGAAAACGACGCCTCTGAAAAAAGCACCCTTAGAAGAACAGTCAGGGTTCATGAAGAGGTAAGACCATGGTCGTATTACTAAAAATACTTATATCTAATATGATTATACTCGCAAAATATACAAAGAGGTAAATATGGTTAAACAGCTTTGCATTTATTATTCGTCATTTTCAAACATATCCGATGCCAATAGCAATATTATACGAGAAACAGCAACTATTTTGTATATAGATGATCTTGAAAATGGTCTAATCAAGAAATATTTATATTGTAAACATATAAATTTAATATAAGATAACTTAACAGCGTTATCTGAATCTAATTAAATTTTAAAAACAATAATTCAGTCTCCTGGTTTTTAAAACACCTTCGGCGGTTAGAGAACTCTTAAATGGTAAGGTTTGCCTACTGAATAAATTCGGAGCACGTCACTGTATACAGTTTGTATAGATTGCCCACCCAATTTTCAGGTCTAAAACAAATAATGAGTTTTAATAAAATAATAATAATAGAAAAAGGTTATACTATGATCTGAACCATATATTTTTGCACATTAGTAAGAAAATGTGATTGATGTGTGGGACAGCCGTAGACACAATCGCAAATTGCCAGTAAAACAAAAAATAACTATTTCTCCGACGGATCGCGCCCTAGTTTAATAAAATGTTCGTTGCCGGGTCCGCCATTTGCATATTTTATTGTTTAATTAAGAAATAATACGCGCTGTTCTGCGAATGGGTGGAAACAAGATGGCCGCGGAATTTCGTAACAGCAACGAAATCTCAAAAATTAACGCGGAGTCTGCGGCCGCTTAGAACATCGCTCTGAGCATGAACTTTTCGAGGAACTTTCGTTGTTTTTACAACAGAAGAATGGATGTTATTCAAGAAAAATATGTACAAATATTTTGCCGCAATGCTCAACCATTTCTTGACGGAAGTCTGGAGAAGCAGTCTATACAGGTGTTTCTGCGATTTCAAAGACGACATATCAAACTTAAACATAGTTTCCAAAAAATAAAAAAAAAATACTAAATTACTTAAACCGTCGTTGTAATGGACGCTGGGTCGAGGAAACTAATATCGATTGCGTATCGCGGCAAATGCAATTAATTCACACCAGAGCGCTTTAACACAAATTATAAATTTAAGGAGAAATTATTTTTTAAATAATTTCTTACATAAATACCCTCTTCTACCTAAGTCTTCGGCAATGGTCTCGGTACAACCTGCATAATACTTAATTAATGTTTGCGGGTGTATTATTCTTTGATTAAATCTTTCCCAAGCGCTCGTCGGCACTTGTCGAGAACTTGGGGAATTTAATGTGCGCCTCGACCTTTCCGAAATTAGTTATTCTGATACATATGCCCTCAGGAAAATGAAATAAGTAGAGATATCTGACTGGCCATGATATTTTCAGGTTTTCGCAAAATCTGTTAACTTTTAACACAAAATGGGAGATTTATCAAAACATTTATTAATTATATAAAAAAACATATTAAGTATACCCCACAATCTTACAAACCAGTCAATAAAATTATAATTTCACTAGATATCGTTACGAAAAACCAGTAAAATTGTGAAAAATCATCGTATCTTACAATCTTTCTAACGGAGTCCAGTAAAATATACCGGTGAGATTGCAATTTGACTAATTTTGCAATATTACTGCGACATCACTCATTATATTATGCAATACGACATACCTGCCGAAAAAAACCGCCTTAAATTTTACGCTTTGTGAAATACGGGACCGAGGAAAAAATACTGAAATAATAAACAGTGCACAAATTATTGTTGAACTTTTTAAATAGTACTTCAGTAATTAATTAACAACAATTAATTAGTAAGGCAACATTAGTTTTAAGGTATGCCTTATGCTTAATCTTACTGCCCGCAGACTAGCCTCTGCTGCGGGCAGTTAAATTATTGAAATCTTTATGTCTGCCCGAACAAGGATTAGCCATCATTTATTACTCTTATACCTAACTATTTACAAGATTATTACTTAACCTAAAAATGAATGCTATTAAGGTAGGCCTTACTCCACTTCCAGCGTGGGTATTCATATTAAGGCGCGTGTAGCAAGATGATGTGTCGCTCACGGCCGTATAGTGGCAAAACATGTGCTGGAATGTGGAAACAATTGACACTATTTGAATAGTTACAACCCTCCATATCGGTGTTCGTTTTGCCAGAAAGTCCTCCCACACTTTCATAGCCTAAATCAGCGCTTCCCGAACCGCACCGCCCACTTGGCAATACAACCAAAAATCAGCGCCTCTCAACATGTGAGCAATTAGCCGTGCACATGCCGGATTGCGTGAATTGCCTTATAAGATGTCCGACATCTATTCAGTTGTTTTTACGATTGAACATCCCTTCATTTATTAGTTTTCTCTGTATTTATTATAACTATTTTATAAGAAGCAAACGAGTGCCTAGACTGCTTCAACACACCCTCAACAACGCCTCTTATTAATATTTCTCTTATTATCATCATCAACATCTTTTAATATTTCAGATTTATATATATGTACTTGTTATTGTTAATTGACAGATGATACTTTTCCTCCATCTGTCAACTAACAATAAACAAGTGTTTAAACAACTAAAAAAACTTTTAAAGTTTTATATATATGATTCCTTACGTTATAATAGGTTAGGTTATTCGAATTCTTTTTAATATTTTTACAGTTTCAAAATTTTCAAACAAATTATATATCCAGAATGTCTAAAGAAAAATTAATACCGAAAGCACAGATAGTTGCATCGCTTGAGGTAATGCACGCTGGTTGAGGTAATACAGGCCTGTATTTTATGAAAGCTTTTCACTCTCACCTATCTATCCGTGCGGTTATGAAATACGGTCAAACTTTTGCATCCCTAATTTCATCGCCTATTTGATTATATATTTTTGGGCCCAGAAAAATGAGATATCTCTGCCCAAAAGATGTTTTCATTTTTGGTGCCACTAAGTGCCCTCTTTTAGATTGCACTTATAAATTACTAGAAAAAGTATATTATTGAAGTGTGGGACATTTCTATCTCCTCCAGAGAATTTTCGGGATTAGAGTGAAATGGGATTTGGTAACGGTCGTAAGGATATATCTCATAAAAGTACTGGATTGGGAGGAGAGGCTGGTATCTAACTACATAGTATTTTTTTATATTTTGAATAAAAAAGTAATAGTAAGTACGGGAAGAGGAGGTGGTTATTTAATTACTTATTAAATTTAAATTTTCAACCATCCCATTACATTCATAGACGAACGTTCATGTTTACACATCTTGGTCGTGTGTCCCAGGACTTTTTTTGCTTTTAGCTTTAGGAACGGGTGCAGAAATTATAACCCAACTAAATAATTATGCTACTACTAAGGTTCGTAAGGTAATTTCGGAATCTATGTGCAATGCTAAGGTTTGGTAGGTTTTTTCCAAATAAACATTGTATTTTACTTGTATGCACCGCATAAATCAAGAGCTGTTTTATTATTAAGTCGCAAATGCTGGCACGAACGTCGTTACGGCTAGAGTTGCTCGTAAACTGAAGAAACTGTCCCAATTCTCTGGTGATTTGCGTCTAGTGATGGGAAAAGGTCGATTTTGTTTTTTATCGATTATTTTCTCTACAATCTTTTTATCTTTTACTTTTCCCATCGTTTAATAAATAGTTAATGTATTTTTAACCAACATCAAAAAAGGAGAAGGTTCCCAATTCGACTTTTTTTAAAAAATAATTATAGGGAATTTCTTAAGGGTGGTTCCGCAAGTGGCTTGTAAATACTTTAGTTTAATTAATTAAAGTCAAGCTTAAGTGGAAAAAGACAAAATAAAAAATTTCGGTTTAAAGTGTTTTCCTCTGGAATTGGCTTAAGCGATTTTTTTGATAATTATGCTGAAAATCTTGGAAATGTTTCTATCGAAGTTGTATTAAGTTACTTCAAGGTATTTCAAAATTTGAAATAAATAAAAAGCAAATCGACTTCAAAATGAATCTAAAACAGTAAGTAAGAAATATTACAAAAAAAATCTTATTGCTAGTAAATAATAAAAAAAATCTAAACGTTGACTCGGCGCAGAATAGTATAGTTACATACGGTGTATTTCTGACTTCATCGAGTCCCGTTCACACACACACAAACTACTACACAAATTCATCCTTAGGAGGTTTTTCCAATTTTATGTAAACATTCAGGAAACCATTATTCACTATGTTTTTCGTGTTTATAATGTATTGGCCGCGATAATAAAACATTGGGTACAGCAATAGACGGTTAATACTGACATATAACTAGTACTTTACTTAAAAACAGTTGTATGTACATAACACACTACTGTTTTTACGTTTCACAAATTATTTTCTAGCGAGAGATTGAAGTTAGTTGATAGCAAAACGGCTACTGGTATCATTGTCTTCGAGTACAATCCATATGACTTGTGAACCTGCTATTGTAATTATGTGCAATAAATGCGACACAAAAATTATTTTTACAAAATAATAGTTGAGCCAAATAAAAATATTCGGTGAAAATACATGAAGAAGAAATTGACCAACTTTCTTTCTCGCCATACTTGTCTTTCGAATATATCCATCCCTTTATACCCTACCTAACTGATAGTGAGTGACCTATGAACGCTAGTAGTAGCCAAGTAGGAAAGACAGGGACAAGACGTTCGTTTTTTCGTACCGCTGCTCTCCCCGCTTCGCAGGCCAGTCTTTGGCAGCTAAACGAGTGTAATTTAAGACCCGCGAGAGTTAGTTGAAGGGTGTAAAGTGCGAACCTGAGGGAATCAAGCTGGATCTTGACGTACTGCAAACACGAGGTCAGTCATTGGTTTCCCAATTTGCTAATCCACAACCTAAAAAAATACATCTACTTAAACGCTAATCCCTGGCGTCTCCAATTAATGTTGATGTTAAATGTTATATTTCATGTACTCGTATATTCTATATTTATCGATATTAATTTATATATCCTAAATCATAACAAAAAAAATTTGATAAACATCTAAACAATTTTGGGAATTTCATTATATATTTCGAATAATTTGTTAAATTCATTAATTGTCTTAAAAACATTAGGAATTGTATCCGTCATAATCACTTTCATTGAAAAACGGCATTATCTGAGGGATTTTTTTCATTTTGATTTATTTTTACAATTAAAAGATTTTGAGTAAATATGTCATAACATCGATACGTTTAGTCTAATGTGTCGATATGTGTCCCTACCCTATTCGAAAGACTGCGATGCGAATAAAATTGCATGCAAGTGTGTGTCACGTCACTTCTAAGTGATGCGGATTCACTCCACGTTTATTCGACACGGGAATTAAGTTGATCGCAAAGCCAAGGAAAATGACGTCTATTTTTCCGCTACACGTAGGATCACGGGTTAGGAAAAACCTATCGTGGAAAAATGATTAAAATATTATTTTATATTGGGCAAAATTATGAAAATTGCGTGACAGATATTTGAGAGAACTTAGTACATAGTGTTTGTTGATGGACTGTAATTTTAGTTAGGCTCGCAAAGTACCTTATACAGTATTAATTTAAAGTACTTTAATAAAATTACTAAAAGTAAAATTAAGTAAAATTAAAAAAATTAAGTAAAATTAAAAAAATTAAGTAAAATTACTTTTAAGGCATGAAATTCAACAATTCAAATGATTCTGGGCATTAATTAATTTTAACAACTTGTGTTCAACAACTTTATAAATAAAGCAAAACTAGTTTTTGCTCCCTTGAAAAAAATAAAATAATGTTAGAATTAATAGTAGTTTTCAGCTGCCAAGATGATTCACTCGACTTGAACGAGTTTTGTTATATCCATCGCTGAACGAGGTAATGAAGTTTAGCCGTTAACGATCGACCGACCACTCCATCTGTTGGTATAGGGTTAGTTTAAACCGCGTTTATTTTCCTTTAATCTAATCTTCCTCGACTGTTTTCTTTTCATTGCTCTGAAGTGGGCTCCATAACAGAGTTCGAAGCATCCATCGATAATCTCATTCAAAACGTAAATAAAATAGTTTAGTTTTTGCATATATGAACTGATAAAAATATGTATTAATTAAAACGGGGATATGTTGAAGTTGTTATGATATGATAGTCGGATAAAGTGTTTGCATTTTGACCCGGCGGTTGCGGGTTCGAATTCGCATACAACAATTATACCATTTTAAACGCTTCAATCTTATCTTCACTTAATCTTAACGCCTTAACTAATGTTGCTTTTGCATAATTTATTGCTTAAAAACTATTGCATTTTATATAAAAAACCTTTATTCAAAAGAGTAAGATGTTATACAACTGATACTGTGGGAGTCACACGGTCGATGCCGTTCTACATACCAGGGACACCTGCTTTCCCAGGCCACTCTACAACATCCGCCTTCTCACGGGCTCGGGACACCTGGTCGGCCAACTGCCGGAACTCCTGCGTTCCCACGGCGAGGCGCTCAAGGGCCGTTACAATACCAATAAATAAATTTAACCAAAAAATCATTTTTATAATTCTACATAGGACAATGAATTTGCTACGACTTAATGAATGTCACATAGGATCTGCCAAAAGTGACATTTCTGAAAAATCTGTCAATAAATGTAGTTTTAATATAACTCAAATAATGTCAAAATTGATTTTTCTTCCTATGGCATGTCCTATTGCACAAAATAAACAGTATAATATAAAAATAAACCGATTTATTATTCCATATATCATGTGAATTCAAGCCATGTCATGTCATTTTGATATGATTAAGAGCTAAAAGCATAATTTTAACTATACATGTTTAGTTTCTAACTTAGTTTTTAGTATTTTTATTAACAGTAGAAATCTTTGATTAGTTTTACAAATACTTTTTAAGAATGTAAACTTATCATTAATACAAATTGTTTGTAAGACTGTTGATTTCTCTCAATAAAGAATAAATAATATAAAATATAATTTAAAATTAACAGTATAAAGTATAATAACAGTATAAAAAAACACTCTGTGAATATAATCGAGTTTTTAATATAATGATAATAACTAACAAAGCAAATTGTTTGCTTGTTTAACTTTTTCATATAAAACATTCTAGCGCCTACCGAAAAAGATGTTACTTTAACTTTATGGTCAGTCTACAATGGAAAAAAATGACATCTTATAAGATATGTCATTTGTAAATAGGTTTACCTTTTTAATATGACAATGTAATCAAAAACTTTTAATTCCATGAGCGCATTTCCAAGGCAAAAAAAAACGGAATAGTCACGGTTTAACTTTCGTAGGATCGATACAATTTTCCGTAATTTTTTTCCTAATTTTTTTATAATTTTTTTTCTATGACTATATTTGTCGTTATAGTTTTAAGTGCAAGATTGCACCCCATCGGGCAACACCTGGAATCTGTACTTATACTTTTTCAACAGACTTACTTGCTATGATGGACAACATACAATTTCCACAGTGCAAGGATTAGCTTAGACACGAATTTAATCACACGCCACAAAGCATTGGTCAACATATTCAATTATAATTGATGCTCTGCTCTGTTCACACATTTAGAATACAGCCATCGGTAAATAGCCGGCATGGGATGCGACGGTGACAGAACGTGACGTGTGTGTCACGCATATTGTGTTTATTCGGGACGGAGATTAATCCCACTTCCATCCCGTTGAGATCGAAGCGTAATAACGCAATAATGCAATTAAATCATACGTTCTCCAAGTATGATTGATATTCTACATTATTTTGCAAATTCCTTCTTGGAAGTCACAAGCATTTGCTTTGTTTGGAAAATGCTAAGTTGCATTTCACACATCGTGAGGCCAAACCGGAGACCGTCTTGAGACGGGTTATAAATTCCTTTCTTTCTAGGTAGTCAACTAACAAACAAGTCTCCGCTTTATATCGAGTCGAAGCTATTACCCGTATGAAACTGGATTAACTACTTGGTGACCCTAATCTGAACTCTATCTCTATCTTCGCCTTATCCTCACCCAACGAGAGATAATCATCGACGTTACATTGGTGACCCCGACGTGATCGGTAAAGTGGTCGGCAGTGATGTACACATAGGATGCTCAAATTGGTGATAACTAAAACAATCTCAATCAATCAATTAAAAATAATATCTGACAGATATTATTTTTAATGTGCAAACAAACTGCTTACAGACATCTTTTTTTCCCATTTCGAGTAGCAAAAATGTAAAGGTAAATCTGAAAAAAATATTAATTATGTAATGAATGCATCATGTAATAAATAATTATCTCGTATCCTAGTTATTTAATTTTTAGTAATTTATTTTCTTTATTGGGTTGATTTTGACGTAGGTATTACGTTAGATGTCAATATTTATCAAAAAAAAAATGTGTGTAGTTACACCAAGCGTGTTAGAAGTGAAACTTCTGTAAAGTTGATTAAATTTGTCATATAATGTTTCAAAAGTTATATACTAGCATGTATATATATTGAACAATATTGCTGTACGCCTGTTTATTTAATAACTATAGCTGTTTCAATCCTGGGTTGGCAGCTTAGCCCTACGGTCGGCACTTTTTTTTCCTAAATGTTTCTTTGTCCTTAAGCTGTTATTTATATTCTAAGAAAAATCGTAATATCTTTACATGTATTCAATCTTAAGTAGTGAGATGTGCGGATATGTTTTGTATTATTTGATAAAAAATAAGACCATTGATAATGGGACAGATTGCAACAAATCGTCCTTGATTCAGGTACAGGCATTGCATGTGTCATTAACGCGAAAATAATACTACACAAGTCGTGGTTGCAAAAAATATCATGGGATGAATCTCTACCTTATGACTTACACATTTGGCTTAATTTTATCGATAATTTAGAAACATTAAATTATTTTAATATTTCGTGTCGTGCATTTTGTTCTAAACCTCAACTCGCCGAACCCCATTTTTCTCTGTTGCTTGTGTGGAACTCTTATAGCTGATAGAATGATTAAGTAAATGTATTAAGTCCGTAAACGTGCAGATAGAAAATTATTTTTTTGTTGACAGATGCCATTATAGTATTAAAATGGCTAAAAATGTCCCCAGATGTACTAGCACCATTTGTTAGAAATAGAGTGTCGACATGGGACCTCGCGCGAATTATAGCCGGTCGTTTGACTTCTCCGATTAAAGCTATGGCTATTGTTAAATTTTAACAATCGTCAAGTCTTAACAATCGTGAAATGTTTACTGGTTAGAAACGCTTCGCGTTTGTTTCATCTGCGATCAAACAACTCAATTACCGGCTGTAGCTTTATTACGTTACTTGGTTTTGTTTATTTAAACGGCCGATATCGATTATTTAGCTTAAGCGGCCGAAATCGATTGGTTAAGGTCAGCGTGAAATTTTTGAACATTTGACGTTGACAAGAGATTTGAGGGTAAAATTAGCAATGACGTTTGTCGAAACCACCGGCTGTTAGTGTAT
Source organism: Neomicropteryx cornuta (assembly GCA_020383195.1). NCBI lineage: Eukaryota > Metazoa > Arthropoda > Insecta > Lepidoptera > Micropterigidae > Neomicropteryx > Neomicropteryx cornuta. Next base: position 9,445,037 of record JAHKQU010000001.1, on the reverse strand, counting down.
GAACCAACTTTGAGTGGTTCAACAGCTCAACGAAGTATTGACCCGCCCTCGTTACCATAAAAAAAAAGAATTACCAGATATTCAAAAGCGAACGAATATTCTTTCTAGTTTGAATATCGATACAGACCTATTTACCCGCTTTTCTACGTTCTCTAAACTTAAATATCTTACGTGCTATGCTTTAAAAAAATATCACTCTCTCCTATCACTCTCACTCAGAGACAGATAGGATTTTTATCAGTAGACGAATTATATTTTAGTTTTAGATTTAAGTTGAATGTGACCTCTTAAAGCAAAATATTTTTTTTAGTATAAAAGCAAATTAAGTAGCCTCAAACCAATTCTTGATTCGAATGGCTTACTTAATTCGGGTAGAAGGCTTCGGAGTTCATTTTTATTATCTTCTATGATTAGAAGATAATAAAAATGAACTCCGAAGCCTACTATTACTAAATTAATATTGTAACGATGTGCAGACATCGGCACATATAATGAAAAATTCAGCGCAATTGACATATTTCAAGAATATGAGGTTATTTACGCATGAAATTCGTAACGTGAGTTATAATAATAATTAATGTAAAGGTATAAAATATATAAATAAATATTATATTGAATATAAACACTAGGACACACGAACATTTCCATGACACAAATAGAGGCACCACACACTGTAGACATACTTTACGTTACACATTACATTACACATTGTTTTATTAATCTGATTTAATAATTTGATGTTTTCAATCATATTTATATTTGGTACATTTTTTGATCATATGAATGTGTACTAGAAAATTATGTTCGTGTATCGTTGTTATAAATAAATAAATACATATTCTTGTAATTGAAATGTACTTATGTTAATGTAATGCAAGTTAATTTCGCTTCAAGGATTTTAACCTTCGCTTAAGAGTGTGTATAATTACGCCTGAGATGGGTAAGAGTCTGTAAATAAATTCAAAGGTTCGCTTTGAAGCATGTATTTGACTTGAAAATTAATTAACACCCGGTTTCCGGTCTATTTTCTTATTTCATTGTGCACTGTATTTCATTGGAAAGTATAATCCCTAGATAATTTACCAAAATATTAAAAGGATCCAGAAAAACCTTCATAGTTTTATTACGTTCCTAGTAGAAATAGGTGTCTTAAAGTAAATTGTTTTAAAATTTTAATCAATGATCTTCACTATTTGTATAGACCACCTTTTAGGTACTAGCCATATTGAACCCTCTTTATCAATCTATTCAGTAAACTGAGAGATAACAGGCATCAATATTTTAAATCCACGGAGTAGATATATACAAATGTAATATTGCCCAGTTTTGGTTTTGTCCCACAACTCCCTGCCTCCGCCTCGCCCCCTCCACCTACTGCACAAATTCTGGGCACGTCACTGTAAAAAGGTGTACAATTGCCCCCCAGTCTAAGGTTTTAGGTTCCCAGGTCTAAAACCGCCACTGGTCGCTGCTTGTTTAGCATTAATTTTCCTCAACAGTATCGCTGGAGGCGGCTAAATATAAATAAATCCTGTCCTATCCCGATATTTAAATACTTGCTCCTAAATCATTCACGCTACATGATAAGGTTATTAGTGATAAATCAAATGTACCTATTCAAGCAATTTTGATCGAGATAGAACAATATAACAAAAACAAGATACAAACAACAAATATAGTAATTAAGACTAACATACCTACACTTTATACACAATTATTCAAATGCATGAAAAGAGATGTATAAACTAAATAGTACAATAATATTATAAAATTTATAGAAAAACAATAATAAAACAGTAAATGCAATAAAATTAAATAAACTTCAACTAAGGTCAAGACTGTACAAAGTTTTATCAATCAGATATTTTTTCAAAGCCGACTTAAAGCTGTTATATCTTTGTAATGTTTTTATATTATTGGGGAGATTATTAAATAAATCTACCCCCCTATAAACACTTGTATTCTGAAATTGTGTTGTTGTGTTTCTCCATACAAACGCTGTAGTTTTGTGACTCTCTTATTTGTAGATGTAGAAGAAAAATAATACTAAGTAGCGTTTTATTTCCTAAACATTTAGGCTTGTATTGAATTAAAAAGTGATTTTTTTTTCAAAATATCTGTATTTTTCTATACATTTTGTCAAAAGATTAGATATAAATATCTTATTGTTTGAATACAAGAATTAAGAAAATAAAACTATAGAAGCATAGTTTACTTTATAAAAGCGTAAATTCTAGTAACTTTTTAGACTTAAGTTGATTCTGTTTTTCATAATTAACCAACGGAGTGTTTATGTGTTAGATGAGAGAGAGAGTAGGTTCACCGCATATACCGCGGGTGTGGCGTACACTGTCGGGATATATGCGACAGTGAACCTGGCCGCAGTAAGGGATCCATGGCATGGCATGGCAATTTGACGCTGGAGGGAAAACTTATCTTTTTTTTTTACCATAAATTGAATCGCAAAATTTAGATGTAAGGTGTGCTTTAGTTTTGTCTATATTTTGTCGCCACCGCCGATTTTAGAATTTTAAAGTTAAATCGTATCTACATTTAAAATATGGTTATTTTTTAATGATATTTTCTCGGAAATCTTAAAATTTCGCAAATTTAAAATTGTTTTCGTAGTTGTTTTTCATTGTATTGTTCTAAAATAGTTGTAATGGAAATAAATATCTTGTCTCTTGATATTTAAAAAAATACCCCCTTTAAAGTTATTGTTCATTTAAACCCCATTTTTGGTTGATTTTAAGCTATTTTCGCGTGTAAGTATTTTAATAATTTATTTATTTATTCATCATTTACATGCACTCTTATATATAACAGCAAATAGTGTTAATGAGCGTTAAAATGTTTAATCGAGTGCCAGTCCGTCCCATCACAGGGAAGCTCTAACTCGGCGACGATTATAAGCGAGTTTCTATCCAGATCAATACAACAGACTCGATCAAGCAAACAGAGCCATCTTGAGCGACAGGTGTCGACAACATTGAATTTGTTCCGTCGTACAAGCCCTGCGCGCGAACTGAGCTAACTTCTGCAATCTGGTTTATATTTAATGGTAATTTATTACATACAGAGTGGCCCAAGACAATTCGCGAAAAAGTAAGAAATTATATAGGTGAATGTGAAAAAAATCATCGCCAAATTTATTATAATTTTTAATAAGGTTTGAATGCACATATTGTATTTATTTATTCACCATAAAGAAAGAACTCGCAATAAATATACAAATACAATAAAATATAATTAAAATATACAATAATTACAATTAGTGATATCTAACTAGGTTTACCGCCTGATCAAAGGTAAACTATATTCGCTAATACATAAAGTACTAGAACACTAAAAAACGAAAAAAAAAAAGTTTCGTCCATATTCAAAAATAATAGTAAATCACAACAAGCGATCAGCTGGGACCTGTATACATTGTAAATAATAAAATATAATAATAAATAATAAAACATAATAGTAGTTTTCGTAGTTTTATTTTGTACTTGCAAAAAAGCTCAGCGCAATTGCATGTAACCAATCTATTAAATAACTATTAAAATTAGCCTACTTTAGTACGGGCAATGTCCAGTTAGGTATGGTTATGTTATTCATTATCTAAGGAATATGTAAAAACAAAAATCAATAAATATATAAATAAATAAATAAAATATAAATAATAAAGTGATTAATGTCTGAATGTTAGTATAATGATTTTATGTATTTAATATATTTTTGGAAAACATATAGCGTAATTTAATTTATAAAACAGCAAATACATAGTTATTAACTTGGCCAATTACATGAATTCACCGTTTACCAATTGAATTAAAAGGTAGATTCACCTAGAACTGATTACATAACAAAAAGAAAATAAATGATATAAATAAAGAAAATACTTTAGTTTTTTCATATAATTAATTATACGCTGATAAAAATATGGGTTTGTTAAAGTTATTATGATAAACATAATTATGGATCATTTGAAATATTGTGTTTATGTAGTTAATTTTATAATTGTGTGGTAAACGTATATATATATAATATATAACTGTCAAACATATAAGTACTCACAGATAACAATAGCATAATGTTTTTTATTCAGGACTTTTACCTACTAATTACCTGTGTGAGATGAGTATATTTTACTTAACTTATTTTTGAATGAATTCAGTTTATTTAAAAATGTCTAATTCCGAAAGAGTGCGCTTATATTCATGACAGGCTGTATTTTAAATACAGCTTGTATAAGAAGCTAGTTCGTATTTGTTTGACCATATTTTAGTTGACGAGGAAAATAGAGATGAAACGGTTGCTTATTATAAGTTACGGATAAAGGATATAACTTGGGCGCTCTCTGCCAGCACGTACTACATTCAGCGTCAGGTATCTGCTTTGAATGCAGACAGATTGAACTATGCTTGTTTGCGAACTTTCCCCGTTGGCCGAGGAACGGTGGGCGGCCGACGCGACCACAACGCGACCGCCCGCCCTATTTGTTTTGGGCGGGTTATTCGACCCGACCATTGATTGAAGTCCGAGGGAGAGGCGTCCAATTTGGCATAAACTTCATATTGCTTCCTCTTCAGCTCTTTGGGTATTTTCCCACAGATATTTTAACAAGGCGCAATGCAGTCCAGTGCACACTATATCATGCTGTCAGCTCTTCCCGGTGGCGCTCTTCTGTGTCGTGTGCATGATTTTAAATCTTTCTGTCTCATCTATCGAACAAACATGTACCGTTGTCAGTTAAACAGAATCAATATACTTATGTATTGTAAAATACATATTATTCGAGGTTCCTAGCTTTCAAGGTAGAAATTTAACTTTTTATTTTATAGTAGCTTAGATAATTAGGAGATTCAACGATATACAATATTATTTCTGTTTTATATCTACAACTAAGAGAGTTACATTTGTAAGCAAAATAACCGGGCTAAGTCCTCTTAAATATGACTTTTACCTTTATATTTTATATTGTAGTCTTAACTTAATAAATAAAATGCGTAAACTAGCTTCGATTTCACAAAACTGTGGCTACTTAGATGAAAGATGCCAATTTTACTGGGGGGGCTTTTTTTTGTTTATAATTTGATTCTGTAGCTGAGCATTCTGGGCATGATACAGTTTGAATGCTCTCTTGGACTTGACATTATTAAAGCAGTGTCATAAGATAATGGCGCCTTTTTTGTGTAATTTTATACATTATAATAAGAAAAAATGAATTGACGCCTTACAAAAATACCGAATGTGGTATTAAAATGATTGATTATTATTATTATTATTAAGTAATTAGAAAATTTAGGAGCTAGCTCCGGTGATACTGTTGAGTTTAGTAGGTGAGGAAAAAAAATAAAAAATAAATTCTTAACAACTTGCAGTCTACGCTTAAAAACAGCCTTGGAAGTAGGAAAGTGATCAAAAACTGACCTATGAAAAGTATTCCACTGCCGAATTGTTCTGGAAAGAAACGAATTGAACCCAATGTTCCGTTTTCTCAAGATCTTGGAAGGATGGTCATTACGGCCAATATAAGGAGGCTATTAGAAGGCCAAATTTGATAAACACGTCAAAAAACAATGTTTTATTAATATGTACCTATAATATAAACTACTTTTATATAATTTACTTAAAACTATTAGAAAACATTTTGCTGTCAGGGAAATTTGAAAAAGAAATAATTGAAAATGTGCTCTTTTACCACAATCTATCTCGCTCTGATTGCAAGCACTTACATGTTATGTCAGAGACAGCCGTTGATAATTGACCATGAAAGCACCTCCGCCTATCATATCCGTCATCGTTCATAGATAATAGACAGGGGCGGGGGAGGGGGAGGGAGGGGCATGAGAGCTCTTAGGTGACCGTATCTTATCAAGCTGTAAATGTACCCTCGATGGCCACGCGTTGATAACTCATTTAACATTTTAGGGTATTGTGATTTTGAACATGTCGCAGACATTTATGTGGCAGACAAATAATATAATTTGGCATTATGTATAAAGCCCAGGCCCAATCAATTATGCCGGAACACGGTGAATAAAAAATATCAGAAATATGCGAACATTATATTCAATATTTTTGTAATAGATCGTGGTAGTTTAGTGGTTAAGGCGTTGGACTGTTGACCTAAAGGCCTCGGGTTTGCATCCGCAGATGGTCATACTATTTTTAACGCTTTATTTAAGGCATATTTGGCCTAGTTGAGTAGGGCCCAAAGTAATTTTATACGACCTAGGTCATGGCTATTATTATTTAAAAATTAAAAAAACAACTTCTAAGTTTTTATTAAGCAGAATAAGGTATCCACAACATTAAAATGTTCAGTTTTATTTAGAGTAAATATTAAAATTAAATACAAATATTCATTAGTAAGTTTGAGAATTGCATTGACAAGTTTGTTTTTTTTTCTAATAAATAAATACTATGCATATATAATTGTTTTTGTTCCAATTTGTTTAATTTTTGGAGCGTCTTTTGCATGTAAAACAATAACTAATGACCAGGTGTCAAATACCTTGGATGTTACAATTCACATTCACACATAAACCGACATTTTTTTACGCGTACACTTTTTGTTAATGTGAAAGTGTATAAAAACATTGAAATTGACATGTGTTCAACAGGTAAGATTTTAGATAGTTAATACAGGTACAGTTTGTTTAGTTTATTTATTTAATCTTAGCTAATTAAGGGTGGCTATCTGGTGGCAGCCAACCGAAGTCAGACTGGCGTCGCGACGTCCCCAAAGGCCTTCGGCGCTCCCACAGGCGCCTCCGGTACCCAATTAGGGCGCACGTTACGCCCGGTGCGGTTTCAAGAGGTGCCAGGCTGCCCCTTCTAATCACTTTAAGTTTAACTAAAGGTGACCACTCGCTAGGTTGAAACAACACCCCCGGGCGAATCTATACTGACTACGCCATTATACCTATAATAGATTCTTGAGGTTTTTTCCTCCCGGGTAGAGTAACTTAACGAACTGATGTGTTTTTACCCAGAGACGCAGATCATATTGGTAGAGTAGATCGGAGATCGTGGTAGTCTAGTGGTTAAGGCAAAAACAAAGGATAAACATTAATTTCGATTCATTTAGACCCTATTTTCTATGGGTAGCATTTGGTAACCATTGGCCAAATATTATTTATGATGAATTGAAGGAATGTTTTTTCTTTTAATCTACTCAGATCTAAAAAAATAACCCACTGTCGCCTCTATGACCATTCAAAACGCACATCAAATGGGATAAAAGTGCCGCAAACACGAGTGGCGATAGGAAATGATGCAACCTATCACAAATTGGTACCACAGGCTCGAGTAGTATGGATGGGAGGAGCCATTAATTACGCCTGTAGCAAGATGTCAGATTCTGGTTAAATAATTCACTACTACTAAACAATATATAAAAGCAGTTGATATTATATGATATCTACAGGGTGTCATACCTATTCTTGTCTTCAACTGTTTGTGCTTTCAAACCATAATTTTAATAGGTTAGTATAATTATTTTGAGTATAATTAGGATAACTATTAATATTAAAATTGAAGTTGATATATTAACAATTCGGGGGATAAGTAGGGCTAAAGGGGGGGGGGGGGATTGGGTTGTTCTTTTAAGAGTTTTTTGATCGTGCATTATTCCACGCCAAGCAACCATTCACGCTTGACCACTTATTTTCAATAATTGAAAATTGCCTATAGATGAGGCTCCTTCTGGCTATTGCAAAAGGACGCGATATTATTTTGAATTGAAGTCAAATTGAAATCGGTCATCGGTAAAATAAATGTCGATATTAGAGTGTCAAAAGCCAGTATCGGCGGCGGAAACTTTTATTATTTGCAAACATATAAAAAGACTAAGTGGGAATGAAAGGTTTTCTTTCAATTATTATAGTATTCGTATTGCGTATGTATATATATTATAATATTCCACCTACCTATATATACGTAATCTGATCTGCCTAAAGTGATTAACAGCGTCAGTTAAAATATACCGGTGCACACATAAATTTTATGCAGACAGTTATAAAGGCTGCCTTCGCACAAGCGAAATGGACATTTTATACAACCAGCTTCCGAGCAAATCTGTTCATAGATCGTTGCATCCGCCGGGCGACGCGACGCGAACCTAATGTCGCTACAATGGATACAAATACGCCATTTGACCGGGGGAATAACTTCATTATATCCTTCGCAACATTTCAACCCGCTAACAGTAGGCCAGTCGAAAGCAAAAGTTTCCAAATATCACTAATTTATTAGGAATCATGTATTCAATTTCTAAATAAATTTGCAACACTTTTACGAACCCGGAAATCATAAAAATTTTGAATAAACCCTAACACACGCGATACACAAACGCTTCATTAATAGGGTCCTTTGTTCTACGAGGAGGCAATGCCAACAAAGGCATTAATTATATTATAATATTGCTCTTTATTGGAAAGATATTTGTTTTCTCTAATGCTTATTGCCACTATAATATGTATAACCGTGTTTAGTTTGTAGATTTCGGAATTTAACTATACAAATAGCTAATTGAAATCTAAATAAACGCGTTAATAATCACGTTAATCTTTTTTATACTATGTGTATGTAAAATATTATATACTATGCCTTATTACAATATTGGATATAGGTACGTGTGTATGACTGAAAATATCCCAAAAATTATGATAGTTATTTAATAGAGGCTTATCACCTAAAAAGATATAGGTATGACCTAATATTTGACGTAATTGATAGATAAGAAAATATTTATTTTTCATACACCTTGGTTACAATGCCTCTTAGCAAAATAATTATAAATATACTAAAGAGGTCCAATACTTGGGAGCGTAAAATTTCGCTTTAAACCCAGCGCTGAGTTCTTTAAAAATGCATTATAAACTCTCACGTCTTCAACATAAAATATTCTCAAATATTTTATTTCTACCTTAGGTAAAAAAAAGATAATTATGTATTATATGCTAAATTTCTATATATAATTTAAGAGTGTAAAATTAAGTGTTAAAATTAATTATATTTCATGATGTTTTTTAATGCTGCATTTTTTAAACTGCATATCACCTGACAAAATAATACAGTTTTTATTGGGCGTGCCATATTACACACAGGTATTTTTATAAACTTTAAAGTTACACGCACGTGCATTTGCATTCTATTCTCCCCCCCCCCGCACATTTTTTTATATTTTATTTATAAAATAGACCAAAAGTGTAAAACTTTTGGCCGTATAAATGTTATTGCTGTAATTATTTTTTTTTATGTTACACTTTTTTATACTGTTTATGTTTCAATAATTTAATAAATAACTTAATTCTAATTTCTCATTTCAATTTTTAGAAATGCGGAGGCCTACGATTGTGGAATCCATATCGAATGCATGAATATAAATTTTTACGCTTTTTGCATCTTTCTAATTATTATTTACCTCGTAGGTACCTATTATCAATTGATCAATATTCAGTCTCAAATCACATGTTTATTATCTAAGAATCACCTACGAATGCGAAAATCAAATCTTATTTTAAATTCCTGATTAATTGCTTACTGTTAATTAATTTCGTGCAGTAAACCCGGCCATAAACCGTTTCTTCCTTCTGTAGCTTTGACGGCGGAGTATTTTATGTATTAAATTTAATTATACTCTAAAGCATCTAATTTGGCAAGTGATTCCTTGACGGCGCAAATTGGCAGCCTATCTGAAGGTACGTTTTAATTATTGCCCGCCCTCCTTTTACACACTATACGATTATATATACCAACAGGTTGCCGTCATGTCGTTTCGAACATCCCGCATTGCGCAGTTTACAATCTTAGAAATCAGAAGAACAGCGAAGAAGTAATCGAACCTGACCTGCAAATAACATCTATTGAACCTAATTGAATTGTATTCAAATTCAAAATTTTTATTAAATAGAATAAGTTATGGGCAACATAATATTCAGTTTTAGACTAATTATTAAAACAAAATACAATATCCAAATATATAAAATTGAGTACCTGGATATCAGTCATGTTGGTCGATTTGATAAAGTCTGCTACCTTTCTAAGCAGGTAAGATTCACCTGGTCTAAGAAAGGTTATTTATAAAGTGTTATAGTGTGTGTATGAAAGATTTGCGCAAAACCCTCCGAAAAATAATAAAAATGAACTTTAAGCACATATATACACACACACACACACACGCTAACGATACACACAAATGAATGCAACTAAGTGTGTAAATAAATATTCAATATAAAGTAGCGTTATGTATAAATCTGTTGGGGATTGGGTGTTATGATCGGATTCCACATAGGTTTGTAATTTTTTTCCAGGTGGAAACATTTGTATGCGGTTTGATTTGGTTAGGATCCGTCTGTGACGCGCTGACGTCAGAGTAAGTTGTTAGCATCGTATGAAATGTACCAAATCGATTTCGCACCTGGCCTCATTTCAGATTTAAAACAAGTTTGATCTCTATTTATTTATTGAAAGAATTATAAACAGTGAAATTGAACAGCTAATATATAATATATCACATATTCCAACGAGTATAATTCAAAGATTGCTATACATTTAACGAGTCATGAAATGTGTGTGGATAATTGTGAGATATGTTATCGTGTGAACGAAGTGTGAAAGAATTAAGAAGTGTTTGGGTAGAAGAGTGGGAGGTGAAAAGTAGAATTATAAACGGAATATGCGACAATCAGCCAGTGAGAGGAAACACAGTTTTACAGACAAACGTGGATCCTGAACATCCTAAAAGTATTACTTTTAAACTTAAAATTGTTTTGTATGAAAACGGAAAACGAAAATTAAGCATTCTACGATTGATGATTGCCAGTGTCGGGGGGGTGTCGTGTAGAGTTTCTTTTTTTAATAATAATTTGCAATTAACGGAAAATATCTGCATGTTCTGTGTATTTTAAATAAAATTACCAATAATACTAAATTATATCAGTACAGTAGTTGCCGGTCGCTTGTTGGTTACATTAATTGCCATTGAACTATTGCTACTGTTCTGTACATATATACCTATTGAACTTATTTCATGAGTCAAATAAATATTTACATTGTCAATTAATTATGAATTTATGTATGAACGAGTGTATATTTTGAGATCGCCAAAGTATTTTATTTTTGAACTCCTTTCAAATTAATTTTATTATTTCATGTAATGACAATTTACTGTTAAAATTATTATTACATATTTGTTCTGATATCAGTTAAAATTAGTTATCAAAAGGAGACACGAGTTGGCAAATGCCACTCTTAGAGTCTAGCAGTAATATCATCTACCCTATTTATTTTATTTCCGTTTTTTATCATTATGAAATACTTTAAATTAAAACACATTTAATTTTATCTAGACGCATTTGCGCTCGTAAACGTCAAGTAACATAGGTACCTCATTCGTTAACATTTTGTCTTTAACATCGTATATAATACTCGATGGAATGCACGCACGCACGAGTACAACGCCCAGGCAAGCCAGTCCCGGTATTTGCCTGCTTTGTAAGCTTACAGGAGTTTTACACGAACTGAAAGCTCGGCGGCGCATTCCTGAAACTTGTCTGACGCAAGCGGATGAGATACATTTTACAAACCAGACATTTGTGCAGCCTCAGCGACAAACTTCGACGAATAAATTAATGTTCACGTTTTATAAACTATCTGGAGTATCTCAAGGCTCAAACCTCAGACCTTTCATTTGCATATTTTAATAATGACGCGTTAAAATAACAACATACGCAACTAATAACATTTTTTTTTATTGTTGATAATAACATATAGCAAAATATTTTTTCGGTGATGTTAATGATCGAATTGCAGGTGACCTAATTTGGTATATCACCTTAGCGGGTTACAGTGCTTGCGGCACAAGACGACTCGTGCCTTCGGCAAACGGGTCGCTTTGATGATAACCATATGAGATCTCTGTCCAAGATTTTAGGCCGTGTTTTGTCATTTTCTACACCCTTTGACCTGGACGGACGTAACTTCGGTAACGTACTAACAATAATCATACGATTAAAACAGGGTTGCTCAATGTTTGCTAAATGTTATGATGAGTTGAAAGAATGTGATGATACTGTTATGATTTTTTTTTTAATTTTAATTACTCAGATCTAAAAAATAACCCACCCTCGAATTGGCTTAAGTGAAAAAGCGAAATGAAGCAACCCATCACAAGTTGATACTACAGGCGCAAGTAGTCTGTGTGAGCCTTTAATGATGCCTGTAAGACGTCAAGTGCCAGTTAAATAATTTACTACTACTAAACAATATATAGAAGCAGATGATATTATATGATAGCTACAGAATGTCAAAGCTATTCTTGTTTATTTATCCACAGATTTTCATAGTGGTTAACATACACATGTGAAGAGAAAAAAAGTTAATGCTACTTAGATAATAATTTAATAAACATCGTCTAAATGTAACATTTAAAAACGAAAGAGAGTGAACAAAAACTTAAATATACATATTATTTACATTTTTCAGTTATTTATAACGTCTAGACATTTTTTTAAAACTGAGTTGTACTTAGCTTAAGGCAATTATGATAATTAATTAATTAAACAATAGGGAGATTCGAGGAATACAAACAAATTGGTGTATGAAATACGTTTAAATTACGTTTTTTGTACTTTGTTGGCACATTGAAATTGAATAGAAACATATTTGCCGGGCAGACAAATTCCGTTTAAAAAGAGGGTATTTAAAAATGAAAGGTCGATCACAGCGCAACGCTCGCTCAGATTGTAACAGATAAAATTATAACACAGCCTTTTAATTACAGAATTCGACATCTCGGTAGAATCTAAACGTGAACGCAAGATGTTTTGTTCGATGCGGTCGATATGAACACAATTAAAAGGATTCCATATAATTGAACCGTATTTTAATATATCTACGTAAAAAGATAAAAGTATTTTACGGACAGCCATAAAATGTTTAAAATATTTGTTTACACGAAGCCTAAAACATTTTGAGGTTATATAATCAATATGGAGATTAAAGCAAGTTTGGAATCTAAAATTATACCCAAATCTTTAAAATTATCCACCCTTTCTAGACGTGACCTATTAAACTCATAATTAAACGTGATTGTATTAATGGGTCTTGTAAATGATAAAACTTTACATGTATTTAATTTAGTACCATCTTATTGGACTTGCATATTTGTACATATTATTGTGATAATTTTGCAGCTTATGACAATCAATTATTGAGGATATTTTAATTAGATTTTTAGGTCATCTAAGAATAGTAAAAAAAGAGAGTTGATAAAGTAGGCCGATAAAATGGTCCAAGGTGACAACCCTGCGGTACTCCAGAAGTAGCGTAAATAAATGTAGATATATGCCAATTAACCAAAACAGCTTGAGATCTATTGCAAATATAAGAAAGGATCCACCTTAGCAGGCTTTTGTAAATGCCTATATGATAAGGTATCCGTAGCCTTTTAGCCCTTTAAATAATATTTACGTCTAATTAACGTCGAATCGTGGTTGCCTAACAATAAATCGATGTTGAACGATTCGACGAAACAGGAAGGCGACAATTTTCCCCTCTTGGGTGAAATCTACGTAGATTTCATTAATCTAAAATAGGTCACCGAATTAATACGAAATGAAAATTGCGTCATTTCAACCTAAACTGTTTACTGGAAGTTACGTATAGGTAAAGCAGAAAAGATTATATAAATAAGCAACTTAATTATTATATTTAATATCTAAATAACACGTAAATATATTAGAAGATCTTTCGCAATTTTAAAACAACAATTTTCGTTTTTTTTTATTTTATAGAAATATTATAGAAAATTATTGATATTTTAAAAAAACGTTCTTAATTGTTTTTCACATAGAAAATTTTAGAGGTAGTTACTAAACTTAGATATTCACTTCATTAGATATTTAATTAATGTTTTATATACAGGATTTGAAGGGAAATAGTGATAAGCAAAAGCAGGAAGGTTGAGGATCCCAAGACCCATCGACACACTTATTTAGCGATAATTAGAACTTGTAATAGAACTAAGCTTTTAGAGTGAATCTTAAAAAAAACAATATTTATTATTTTTCACTGAATACAAGATACATACATGATATGGTTTGAATGAAAATAAAACGACATGGTTGATTCGTTAGCGAAACAAATTTAATTTTGTGGACGGTACATTAGAATAATAACTGTTCTGAGCATGACTCTGTTTGGGTCGCGTTGCCATGGCAACGAAGCCATACAAAGCCATACGGTAGACATCACCATTCACGCCAAACAACGGCCCACGGGACAGAAATGTCACCACGTGTCAAATGAAGCTTTTCTCCTTTCCTTTTGCTTGTTTTTGCAGAATTTTCTTTAGGTTTCCTAACCTAACCGTCCAATCCTCGAGACACGCAGACACGCTCGCCTGCTGTTGGCGGCAGCGTTTCAGATACGACGTGAATAATAATAATATTTTTAGTTCCGCAAATAAATTAGCCTTTTTAAATTAATGGGGTTGAGTAGCAAAAGCGGTAATCTCTGTATTCCCTCATTGTCTATAATTTATAAAAATAATATATTTTAAGTATTTTTAATGACTTTTTAATAAAATTAATATTTTGTACCTACTCTGTATCTTATAACAAAATGAGTAATGGAAGTAAGTTTTTTGACGTCTCTGCTTTGCTTTTACACTCTTCGATTAAAAAAAATCTAATTTATTTAAACAGTATAATTTGTCTCCGGAACATAATTTCTTAACATGACATAACTCTGCCCGTTAAAAAAATAAAAATAAAGTTAGATTTCCTACTTAGATCAGTGAAAAAAATTAAGACTAACCTATATTCCCCTTTCCTTTTCTCTCCCTTCCTACGCTAGATACTTACGAAATAAAAAAACTTCAAGTTTATCTACTTATTAACCGATTCAAAAACGGAGGAGTGTTTCATTCGACTTTTTAGTTTTTTTTGTGCATAAGAAATAAGTTTTCCATTAGAAAATAGTAACGGAATGCTTCTAGTTAATTCCATTATGTTTTATTTCGTAACTTTTGGTTAAAGGTAGGTAACAATTTTAAAATAGGAAAAAACCTAAATAATATAAAACCGACTACCACCAAACCACTAACCATCGACTACCACCGACTACTACCAATCTACAACCAAAATACTATTATTCTTTTTCCTAGTAAATAAAAAAAATAACAATCCACCAAAAAGTTAATAATGTATAAAAAATTATCATTTTTAAGTTTTTATTAGGGTTTAAATCCTTAAACAAAATAATAGCCTAAATGTTGAATATAAACTTGAAATTAAAATAATAAAGATGTATTAAAAATATCAGTACTTTGGATGTTGAGAGTTAAATAAAGGCCTGGATTCTAAGAGAATTTTCAACATAGACATAACTATCTATGTATTTGATAAGTGCGTTAGATGCAATAAGGTGAAATTATTATTTAAAAGATACGATAAAAAAAACAATAGATCTAAAAAAATGATGGCATAAAAGATGACTGTCAGTCGGCTGGATCCAAATAAGTGAAGTTTAATAAATATTAAAAAAAAAAAACTTTTCTATGGATGTTACTAATCAAACCATCTCGATGAGAAAAAACAAACATCAAATCAGGATGGGTCGAGAAGAATGTTAAAGTAAGGTCTATTTTCACGTTTTCAGGTTCTGAGGGTTTTTCATGGAAAACAGCGGCGTAAAAACGTTTCGTAAGATATATTTAAAAAAAACCCCCCTTTCAGTACGCCAGAAGGCGGAGGTAGATTTCACCAAATCAAAGCCTTGCTCAGTGAGAGTGCTTATAGTGAATCCCTCTTTATACTGTGCAGTAAGAATTGCTTCATTCAAAAATTGTAGGAAAAATATAGGCCCTATAATTCACAATTTGAACTGATGTGAATCTGTATCTAATAAGGGAGGTATGATTTTTTGAATTTTAAAAATTTAATTTTTCCCACCCCTAGGACCAATGGTTGGTGCTATCAAAAAGTCTAAAAGTTCTAGGTCTTTATCTGACGAATAATATAAAATTTAAATGAATTCGATATCTTATATACTATGGAAGTTATAGCAAAATTTCACTTTTTCGAAAAAAACCCTTTTATTCCCGCCCCCCTAGTCTGATTTTGGCCTTTAACTAACTTAACCGAGATTTCGTGCCCTTAAATTTTTATGTATCAATTTGAAAGTAACTGGTGTAAAATTACGGCAGTATCGTGTCCACAAAACGTGATATAGATCCAGAAGTCATGACATGATCTCCAGAAGTTTTGACATGCTACCCATTGCAATAGGTAGCTTTCCTAATTAAATCTACCTAATAAAAACCAGTTATTCGTATTTATAGTTTAGAAGCGGTGTTTTTTAATGTTTAATATAACAGATAAGGCGTATAAAATGTTAGGTTTCTTAATAAGAACCTGCAAATCATTTAAGCAAATAAACACGTTGAAGTTACTCTATTACTCATTAGTCCATAGTCAACTGGAATATGCGTCTGTTATCTGGTGCCCTCAATATAATATATACAAAAATATGATTGAAAATATATAAATTTTTTTTATAAAATACCCAAACTATAAAACAGGAAAATATAGACACGATTATAAGGCTGCGACTTTAGAATATGCTATTGAACCACTAAATGATCGACGAATTATAAGAGATACCATATTTTTATACGATACAATTAATAATAATATCGATAACATCGATTTTCTTCAAAATGTTTCATTCATTGAATATAGAAACACATAGAATGCGAGAATACCGTCGTTTTTCACTCCCGCGATACAAAACAAACGCTAACACGGCGGTTGGCAATACGATGTTATTCTCCTCGACAGATATATTTCTATTAAACAAATATCCCTTTCATTGCGAGTTGCGAAAAACCCTAAATTCAAAAAACAGACTAAATAAGCAAAAAAAAAAAAAAAAAGTAATCTTACGACATCATTTTCTTTTTCATTTTCTTTCCTTTGGCCTCTGATTATTTTTAAAACATACTATTATTCAAAATAATATATGTTAAAAAAATATATATATTATATATCTGTATTTAGAGTGCTAGTGCGAGTGTAATCTTTACATGTATCTCTGTACTTTAGCGTAAACCTGTCATCAGTCACACAATTGTATGTACCATTCTTTTTTAAATACATAAATATATCTAAAATTAAAGACATCTGATGGATGACATGATACAAGGTGTTTCCGATGTGGGAAAATCGAACACAGCCGGAAAATGTAAAAAGGGATCCGCCTAAATGATTAACGAGCTGCGCTCGCAAATGACCAATCGTTGCTATCTCCTTGAATTTCGCTTTGGTCTACAGACGTTAAAATATTCAACCTGCCCACATGGCGAACATTTGACGGCTATCTTGATGAATTGCGGTCACGGCCAATCGGATCAGCGTGTGTCGGGAATACGTTTCATTAATCGATAGGTTTACACTAATTAATAATGAGAAGGCATTTCTGGAGCTTTGAGTAGGATGCATGGTGTGTGTGTTATGTGTGTTAGTGGATTTCGGGGTTTATTTACCCCCGTGTCGCACGTCCTTTGCAGAACTATTGTACTTTTAAATCCACTTATAGTTCGCCCTCTAGTCCTGATAAAGTTAGGTATCTTTTTGGGTGCGATGGTTCTAATCTCTTCTGGCTGCCTAGAAGCTGGTACCTTTTATAAATGAGAAGCCCACATTCACCCAGTCTGGGGCTCTCTTGGCAGAATCTGCACCTGTCAACGATAGGTTCTATTTGGTCAGGATCCTTAGTTGATTCCGGCTTAACTTCAATAGCTCCGAGAGTCTTTTTTGCGAGAATCCTACTATGAGTTCTTTGGCTTGTTTTTGTTCGGGTATTTCTTGCCAGTATTTTTGGCTTGGTTTCTAACCCAGATTTTTAGCAGTCTGCTAAAAGCTGGGCCCATCATAGGCCATGCTAGCACCTTTCTTGGGCAGTTCGTCTCCTTTTTCGTTGCAATCAATACCTGAGTGACCTGGTACCCATATAAGTATAACCCTGCTGTATGTTGCAAGGGTGTTGAGTAAAATTGTACACAGTTAAATACTAGCGTGTATACTAATTTTGGATGAGCTGCATTCAATCGAATGAAAACTAGAAAAAGATTTTGCGGAAAAATTGTCAGGAAACACATTTTTAAAAAGCATAAATCTAACCTATTAATAAAGCTTTAATAAAAGGTTGATAAATGAGAGCCGAGAAAAATGCAACGCGTTTTTATGAATCTTAAATATTACAATAGAGTCAACTCCTAGCATTCCACCACAATTTTCGAAAATAATAATCGAAAGCGCTGAAGCCAATTCGACATGAAAACATTTCGAACTAAAAACATAGCTCTTGTCACAATGAAAAAAATTCCTGAAAAATTCCCTATCGTTTGCACGGAATATATTCGACATCACCGCCGCCATCAATCAATCAATGAGTAAACATACATAAAATGAAAACAGATCATACAAAATGTGAAATTGAGACCCTCCTCGTTATTTTCCTCCTTTCCTCCTTTCCTCCTGTCCTCCTTTCGATGGAGGGCGCTCAAAAAAATTAAGCTCTTAAAAAAATCTTAAACCAATACAGTATTACAAGAAACTTCTTATTGGTAGTAAACAATAACCGAAACGTTGCACCCATTGTTTTCAGCTCGCATTTTTTTGTGTAATTTCTTTGAGTAGGGAACATAAGCACCCCATTAGGTCTAGGGACACGGTGTATAGTCTTCTATTATTGTATTACAAACACATGTATGAGTAACTTTAAGATGCAAATCTCGGGCAATTCAATTGTGTGCATCCCAGATCTCAGACGAATGCTTTTCAATGGCTCAACTGAAAGGCGATTGAAATTCTGAAATGCATAAGAATGGACGGATATTTTCAACAATAAAAGCAATTGTCCTCAGACGAAAGAAAATTGTGTCGTTTCCGCTTGAACGGCACTAAATATTCATCGGATATTTCCATTATATTTCGGATATATATACTTTTACGATGTCTGACCGAATATTATTTATAATTACATATACTTAAAGTGTTCAGCAACGATCTTTTGTGTAAAAATTAACTGTTCTAAATTCGTGTAGGTGATATGTATATATATAGATATAAAATGGTTTTGTTATTTTTGTTATTAACTTTAATACTTTTTGTTAGTAGAAACCTATTTTTAGTTTTACATAGTTTTTTTATCGATCCATCAAATGTATTTTTTTTCTATATGTACTGTGTAAAATTGTTGGTTTCTCCAATAAAGATAAATAAATAAATAAATACTTTGGAGGTACCTATTCTTTCGGTGGTATAGCTTATTGGCAGGTGGTACAAAGAAGTTACTTTTTAGCCCTTCTTAGCTGGGGGAATGGTTTGATGATGCTGCAGTTGAGACTATTCCTCTCTCTAAAGAATGGAATCCGACATTCTTCCTCCTAGATATATATTTTATTTTGTGGAATGGACCTTTCGTCCAATATAGAAAGGTTTCTGAAGATGCTCACTAATGGAAAACCGTGCCGAGTTGCAAGTAGACCTTAAATAAGTTAATATAGGCTCCCAGTTAAGATGGGATAAAAATTTCGACGGACTGTCAAATCTGGGATGAATTGTGTTAAG
Organism: Neomicropteryx cornuta; assembly: GCA_020383195.1. Classification (NCBI taxonomy): domain Eukaryota; kingdom Metazoa; phylum Arthropoda; class Insecta; order Lepidoptera; family Micropterigidae; genus Neomicropteryx; species Neomicropteryx cornuta. The sequence goes on along the minus strand of JAHKQU010000001.1, from coordinate 9,425,403 downwards.
GTTAGAATCTAAACCATTCTCGATATAAATGAACAGTTGAACTATAGTACTTCAAGGATGGACGAACCAGTGATTTATAAACAATTTCCCTAGGGTACTTCAAAATACGATCTTCGGAATCCTGGCGAATAAACCTCAAACTTTTTAGTTGGTAAACATCTCAGAGACGCTTGCCCAGGTAAAGTTAATTGGTGACAACCTGCAACATTTTGTATAAATCGTTGCTTTTGTTACTCACGATTTGCGTAGTCTATACTGGAAGAATTTTTATTTTATTTTTTATAAATCAAAAAAACATTTCCTAATTACGAGAAAAACGAATTCAAAATTTAATCTAAATCGTTTTAAAGTTCGAGATCTATCTCGATCAAACATCGCGGTTAGCGTCAGCATGCTTGGAACACATGCATAAACCAAGATTTCTGTTATTCGTGATTTCCTACTATTTATATCAGTATTTTATTAAGTATTCTAAAATATGATTGTTTTATGATTACTGATTGGTATTTTAATTATTAGGGAAACTTATTATATACGTACTGAAACTTACATACATAGTAACTACAATATTCTTTAAGTTGTATTTATAGCACTTATGCTAAATCGCTTTGGATGGTGTATAAAATAAATTGACGTATAAAAAGTTCCGATGAAATTATCAACACGACGAAGAAAAAATACTGGTAATTACGTTCTTATCTATGTTTTTATGCTAATATGGATTTAGTAATCTATAATGCAAACGCCGTATCACACATCGACTAAAATAATTATTTCAATCAGTAGATTAATTAGAAACACCACGGATATGGTTTCCGTGGTGTAGTGGTTATCACATCCGCCTAACACGCGGAAGGCCCCCGGTTCGATCCCGGGCGGAAACATATATTTTTCGAAGTCTTCGGCTTTTATGCATAGTCGCGTTAATTCGCTGCTAAAGTGACGCATACCGTTGCATTTCTGGTTAGTGGTCACTTTTAATAGTACGCTACTAACGCGAATACACCAAATCGAACTTTTTTAAAAGAAACACTACAAACGATTATGTACTTCTAAGTATCTTTTTTTTACCTGCTATAAAATTTTGTCAGAAAAATCCCTTTCGGCACGCCGAAAGAAGGAGGTAGATTTCACCGGATTTAACCGATCCACTCCCCGCGCGGCAGCTCGCACATCTCAACCCGCCGCCGCGCCGTACCCTTGCGCAGCGAGAGTGTGTATACTGAATCCTTTTTTTACTGTGCTGTAAGGGTTGCTCATATCAAACAGTGTTTTAACCAAAAGTTGTAGAGAAATTATCGGCCTACAATTTACATTTTGAAAAGATTTGATCTTGTGCCAATATTTTTTCATTGCTGAGCGCCTGAGATTTTCAACGATATGATTTTAGTAATTAACAATATTTTAAAGTAAATAATAATTTGGGGATAAGTACCTTAAATTTTATGTGAATAAAATGTCGTTGACATTTAAGAATGACGTGTAAAGGTAAGATTTTTTTTTATATATATATAAGATACCTTTACCTTCGTATAGATTGACCTAAATATTCCTTTACTGTCTGAGTAACAACAGATCTAAAACACGGTGTAAACATTCAATGGACATTGTGTTGCGCTTAACGCCCATATTCCCATAAAAAAGGAACGTAAAACCTTAGATAAATAAAGCCACCAAGGAGTATGGTATTCGATGTGTCATTGTGAGAGCGAGATAGCATGCCTTCCAACGCCACCATATTGATAATGGTGCGCGGGTGCAGGGCGCTAGGCTGACGGATTTTCCGACTACTGTAGGTTGTGGGGTCGCTTCTGTCCGCGCTTTGATACGACTATCTAGAAGTCCGATACGTTATTTCTATACGAGAACTTACACAATCGTCTGGACGCACCGAATATTCTATGTAAAATTTCCACCCGCGTGCCATCTTGTCGCACTCGCCAGATTCAAATTTTTCATATTTCCAAATGTAAGTCAAACTATGCTCAAAATGCATATCCCAGAATTGGTATCATTTTGTATCAATTTGTATCACAAAATGTGTATCACAGAATTCGAATTATGTAAAATTGTAATTTTGGTGAAATTGACATTTTTCGCGTGATAGTTTTCTGAAGTCTGTTAATGATAGAGTTAGCACGCTGGTTTAAACACATCTCACTCTTACACACACACAAACTCATAGCACACTTTATTACACACACTCATACATGTACTTCCTTGCCTTTTCATTTTAATATTATTGTATAATAGGTTTTCCATTATTTTATTTTTTTAACTTACAACTCCTTCGTTCATATATTCTTATGTAATTTCTTTTAATCGGCCTTAGTAATGGTATTTGTTTTTGTTTGTACCTTTATATTGTAACACTGTTTGAAATTCAAATAAATAAATAAATGTTCGCATTGTGGCCACGTCACGTCGTCCCGACATGTACATGTATGTGTTTGTTATTCATAAAAAAAACAGTGTAATAATGTGCATAATATGTTTTACTTAATTTGACATAAGTTATTCTTAACAAAACCGTCTCTTAAAAACTTAAAAATGTCTCTTTTCCCCCAAAACCACTAAACGGATTCGAATGGGGTTTTCATTGTTTGATAGGTTGGTTCTTCGGCAAGATGATAAGCAATGCAATAAAGTTGTAAAACTGGTTATCAGGAGCAAGATATCCTAACCCTTGATTTTCAACTTCAACGATTTGGGATCTCTTTATCGGGCAGTAAAGATATCAATTTTTAAGTTGCAATTGCAATGGATACCATTGCAATGACTTCCGGAAAATTTCGAGATATCTTCGCGTTTCACATCCCCTAGAACCCAAAACCTCAGTTTAAAAGTTGTTATATAAGTTTATATATCTATTTATCTATCTATCGATATCACTTTCGTGTGGATACAATAACTGCCGTAATTTTATACCAATCACTTCCAAATTGATACATACAATTTAAGAGCACACAATCTCAAAATCGAAGGGTCAAAATCAGACTAGGAAACGTGGTGGTTTTTTCGAAAAAGTGGAATTTTGCTACAATTTTCTTACTATATAAGATATCGAAATCATTTAAATTTTATATTCTTCCTCACATAAGGGCCTAAAATTTATTTTAGTAAACTTTTTTGATAGGGTAGGAAAAAATGAGTTTTGAACATTCAAAAATTCATATCTGTCCTAATAGGCACCGGATTAAATCAGTTCAAAATGTTAATTGTAGGCCTGTAATTTCCCTACAACCTTTGTTTAACACATTTTTTCATATGAGCAACCCTTACGGCACAGTATAAAGAGGGATTCAGCATACGCACTCTGGCTGCGCAAGGGTACAAGCGCGACGGCGAGTGGAGCTGCGGCAGCGAGTGGATTGAAGTTCGCACATCCCCTACTTTGATCAGGTCAAATCTACCTCCGCCTTCCGGGCGTGTTGAAAGGTATTTTTGTAACAACAAAATAAAATCTATTTGTAACAAGTAACGGAAAAAACTGTAGAATAAAATAAATTGTGTGTGTGCATCGTAGCTTGCAATAAATAAAGTAAGCCAAGAGATTTTGAAAGCATTTAAAATCATATAGCCAGAAAATTGCACAGATAAAAAACAATTAATTATAAAAGTAAAATAAATAAGTGATGTTGCGTTTAAAAAAAAAAAGCTGTCTGTCGTCTAAATTTTGGGTTGGCGTCTATCAAGTTTGCCATTTTTTTTTTTTAATAATCTTTTTGCGTCCTATTTCGCACGAAATGCTGCAAGCCTGGAGATAAGACTCACATTTTTCAATATTTTGATATTTCACTCTACCAGAAATTTACAGCTAAGACTGTACGAGTAGAAGATAGGCGTCAATTGATACAATCAATCATGTCATTATGATATTGGCAATGGTGAATTATTCATAAGCGTTTGGCGACAAAGCACCAATCACAATGGCGCCGAGAAAAAAAATGGCGGCTGTTGCCAAGCGTAAACCATAGATAATAAGGGTTTAAGATTCTATAGGGCTTATCGGAGGTGACATGAATTGACAAGGGTAGTAGACTCGTCGCGTAGCTTTTTATATACTACCAATAAGATGTGTTTGTTAGGGCGTTTGATTATACCCGGTTAGAAAACAAAGCCAAAAATACTGGTAAGGAATGCCCGTACAAAAGCAAGCCAAAAACTCATAGTAGGATTCTCGCGACTCTCTGAGCTACTGAAGTTAGGCCGGAACCAATTCAGCACCCTAATCAGAACCTTAACAGGCCACTAAAAGCTGAACAAACACCTGTACAGATTAAGCCTATCGAACGATGACAGTTGCAGATTCTGCCAAGAGAGCCCAGAACCCCTATACGCCTACTGGGAGAAAGTAGGCCCCTCACCTACAAAAGGTACCAGCGTCTAGGCAACCATCTCTCAAGCCAAAAGTGGTGAACTATAAGTGGATTTAAAAGTACAATATTTCTGTAAGGACGCGGTGCACTGGGGGCTAATATAAACCTCCATATCCACTAAGATACATAACATAACATCTCCCTCGACTCCACGACAAGCAAATTCAGCTTACCTGGAAAAGCCAAAATATTACCACGGCCGTTTTTAATTTTTATATAATAAATACTATTTTTTTTTTATCTTTTATACCAACGTACAGAATGTTGAACTTAAATTATTTTACTCGAATTCTATTTACGCAGATATTTTGAACTGTGAATTTATGAATTCCGTTCCGTTCGAGGAAATAGTATGAAAATTTATACATTATCTATAAATTTATCGATTGGTGCATCATTTAAAATGGTTTTCTCTGAGTAAAACACTATAATTTTTATGTTAGGGTTTTTATAATAACTAGCCAAAAGAGAGGCATCTCCCACACAGACTACTCGCACCTGTGGTACCAACTTGTGATGGGCTGCTTAATTTCCTATCCCCACTTGTGACTGCGACACTTTTAGCACGTTAGATATGCGTTTTGGATGGTCATAGAGGCGACAGAAAAGGCACCGCCTTTGTGGGGAAATGTAAAGGTGTTTTGTAAAAAAAAAAAAGTTGGTTAATTTTTAGGTCCGAGTAGATTAAAATATAAAAACCATACAATGGTATCATGACATTATTTCAATTAAAAAAATACTTGACGCGCGGCTAGTAATGAAACAACACGGACATAATATTTCAATTTAATAATAATATGAATAATATAATAATAATTATAATGTGGCACTAAACATTATTTTACATATTTCTATTTGCGTTTATAGATAAGGTTATATTAGTTTATACTGTCTAGCAAAAAATAAAATTTACAATAGCCTAGCTGTCATATGTTGTCCTATGTATGATCGCACCCTAATGAAAAGCACTATGTTAGTTTAATACTAAAAATTTGTTGACTTTAATGCTAAATATCCGATGCTATATGATGCGATGATATAAATGCTATATTTTCCGACCAGCTTTCGATGTGATCTTAACGGCCATGGTTGTTTTTCGAGAGCAATCAATCTACACACAAAAATTTAACTCTTTTGGGTTTGTACTTTCGAGTTGAAAGTTGCTACAAACGAAATGACTTGGATAGTAGCTTCGGATACATGGATGTATAGAAGTTAAAATTATTGTTTTTTATTGCAAATCCTTGTATTGTATTTTCATCCCCTTTTTTAACTCGAATTTTTAAATTTCCGGATTTGTCTTTCCAAATTATCTCTGAGAATAGTCATTATATTAAAACCTTTTAAACCCGAGAAACATTTAAGGTAAACTGTATTTAAGTATTTTCGAAACTAACTTACCTCGAAACCCCTGAATGACACTCGGCGTTTCTAAGAATAATTATCCAAGTTTAAAATTTATTCAATGACATAAAGTCAAGCCTCAAGTTTTCATAGACAATAAACGTGAGAACGCCATCTTTGAGTGGCTCCTTTAATTTTATCGAGAGTGAAGGCAAAATGAAGTAAACGCTAAAATGCCAAATCTTCGGTTTAGGTAAAACTCTTCTAAGCGCCATAATAATTTACTCAAGATTTAAGTGGATCTCGAAGGGATGAATAACATTCGCCCCAAAGAATCTTAATTAAGGATTGTTATTTCTAGGACTTAAGTCTCTTTGAAACACCGGAGACAAATGATTATGAGAAATGGTATAACTTATTAGATTTTAACTAAGGATTTTAGTAAATCGATAAAGTTTGTTGTTCAATAATTCATCATTTAAATAACAAATAAACGCAAATGAACTATTTCTCAATATGTGGCGTTAATTTTATATAACTAAGTTATTTGCCAAGTAGTAAGGGAACGATTAAAAACTAATAAAAAATAAGTAACTAATAAACTAATATAAAGTAGATATACTTATATAACGCACATATGCAAATAAAAAAAAATCGATAGTAAAAAATTGCTGACAACATTGCCCGAAGCATCGTTTGTAAGCAACATGATGACAAACACATTAAAAAGTTGATATAGTACTTCTAGGTTTTATTTGAACACAACAATTGTTTTTTTTTGTACGCATGTATTTCTGAAGTATCAACTTTATTACTAATGTTAAAATATGTTTAATAATTTTACAATTGAAGGTTTCTTTTTACATAAAAAACGAAATTTATACCAAATATTTTCATGCATTTTGTTTAGAAATCATCTTATCAGCTTGCCCGGGCTTTTTATGTTATTTTTACTTATTTATTATACAAATACAAGATATTTTACATAAATCGCCTTACCTACAAAGTTCACAAGATCTTAGCTGTAGGTATTTTGTTTCTGAGTCGCTTGTATTCTTCACAATAATTTTTTCAGACGTTTAAACATAAATTAAATTTTCCACAACATATCATATTACAAATCCAAAACAACAATAGTGAACAAAAGAAAAAGAAAGTTAAGATATATATAGAAAATGATAGAAGAGTGTTTCAGTTATAACGAGCTAAAAAAGAAATCCTGTACCTGTGTGTATGTATTTATTTACCCGCATAGGGTTTGCAAGTAGGGCTGATTTATGTTATATAATGATTTTACAAACGCGCGGCCTTCTGCATAGTTGCGGAATATTAACATGAAACAACATTAGACATGAAATAAATCACTCTATATGTGAAAAACTTGTAAGGATACAAGACTAACCTATATCATAAGTTTTTCTAAGTTTTCTTCTCATCTCTTGTATCCGTTGTTTTTCCGTGATTAAATAAATAAATATTTTTTTTCTACGGATTTTTATTTTGCCTATGCGCCGCAGGCAAATTTTTAAAATAATATCTGCCTGTGGAAGTTATTTTACCTAGTTATTATAGCTGTTACACCAATTTCATTATGTAATTTGTAATCTAAGTTGTTTTCGGAAATCTTATATTATAAGATACGGGACGTATGGTCAGGTTAGGTATATAAAGCTTGTTACGGAAGGATTGAAAATCTACGGAGAAAGTTATAATAATTATTATTATTTATTCTTTTCTAAGTACATGCCCTATAATATTTTACAATTCCTTATACCTAATAAATCAGTTTACAATTTAAGTAGTTAACAATTTTACATATAATACATACATTTTACCGTGATAAATTTAATAAATGTAACTTTATTTAATGGGGACTAAATAAAGCTTAAATAATCTTTTATTTATGTTTTTTTTAATTTAAGTTAATTTTTCTTTAGCTTTAGTTACAGTTACATCTTTAATAACAGCCTCACAGCCTTCATTCTATATAAATCTACAACCATGTAGGTAAGCTATAAAAACAAATAAACATGTTATAAATATACTAATAAAAGTAAGTGAGCTAGGTAAAAATGGTTAAAATCCAGTTTATTGGATTTGCGTAAGGTGTAAGTACTCGTAAAGTTCAACTATGTAACGCTGAAACTTTCCAAGGGACTAGTCTGAGAGTTTCAAAGGCGACCTGAAAGATTAATACTCCTCTCATTCGTAATACTTCAAAGGTGGCGCCAGACAATAATAGGCCAATGGGTAGGGGCCAAACACAAATTTTAAAAAAAAGGGAGCTCAATTTTTTATTTTGGTTCTGATTCTAACGTAGAACTATTTTTGATACCTCCTGTGTAACTCGTTCGAAATATTCGACCGAAAAATTGTTCGAAAAACTGCACCATTTACGCCGTTCTACCTTCATACCGTACCTATGAACAAAGTTTTTTACCATCGCAACACCAATTAGCCGTTTCTTTTATCGGGAATGGACTTGGTACACGCTGTATAAAAAAAACAGTTTATCGGTGTTGGGATTTCCAGTACTATTTGTGATATCAAAATTATCATTGTTTCAGAAAATTAATTTGCAAACATTACGTATTTATAACGTATTTGTCACGCGTGGCTGAAGTTTAAGGTCAAAGACAAAAATCAATGACAGTTTGTTTCAGTTTGACGAAGCTAAAATAATAAACACTGTCGCGCGTGCGTGCTTTAATCTCGTAAATTGTCTACTCTGATCTGTGGTGCTTAAATTATACTAATAAGATATTTTTATACGGAGAGTGCCGCGGGAATGGATTGGCGAATAAATATTTGACTTCAGCTCGCGGTGATCAATTTGAAAGGACAGGCATGGCCCAAAGTCAACGTGGTCGTGAAGTCAACTCGAAGTCAACATTTTTAAACGGTGAGGACATAAATCGTAGTTAATAAAATATCTACCAAATTCCGAAGTAATCTAACTCAATTCAAACCGTTATGTTCTTACAAATCTACCTCTCTCAAAGCGGCGCTCGAAATTCCCACAGGTAATTTACACTATTTAAAAAAAAAGTTTTCAAATTTGACTTCACATTATTTTAGTTGTTTTTCAATTCAAAATAATAATTAGAGTACTGAATAACACCCCCTTTAAGTTTTAAACAGTGTCTAAAAATGAGAGTCAAAATAAATAAAAATTTTAAATATTTTTTTCTGGCAATATGAACTCATATAATATTAAATTTAAAATGTCTTAAAAGACTACAAAACACCGCGCATTATGTAAAAATACTAAATTGAAAATCCATCCCACCCACTGGCCTATAGCTCTTTTCTAATGTGAGTGCGGTCTTCCTGCCATAACTTCACTAGATCACTTTTTGTCAAACCTTTGTCTCCTCAAACAATACATCCTACAGGCACCTATGCATAGCTTTTACGAGATTCAATTTAATAATGGATGCCAATGAGCCCAAACCCTTTTGTCTCTAATTCTATTGTTAGTTTTGATTCTGATCTTATGTTAGAGTGCTATTAAGATGACAAGATATCATATACGTTTTTCCTTTTTCTCAGTTTAATATTATTTTAACAATAAATACATAAACCCAACGGAAAAGTGATGTCAACAAGCCTATACACATAAAACTTGACGTTTCTTAAAAATAAATATAATAATATAACCTGCTGAACATGAACATAAGGTTAAGAACATGAGGAAACCAAAAAAAAAGATGAATTCACACTTGGTGAAAGCATCGGTCATAAAAATGCCGACTGACCTTTAAGCAGACAAACATAAATCCAACGCGACGTTTTCTTTTTGTAAAATTTCTTTCCCGCCCATTTTCGTTCGCGTATGAACGCTATTAATTCTAAAGTAAATAAATATTTTCCCTGTGTCATAACAAAAATGTAATGCGTGTGGGCGCCATTATATTTTACTCGGAGCATTTTGGAGTGAAAGTAAATAGGATATTTAAGGTGAAAAAATACAAGCTTATCCCCGGTGTACTATCGTCGCTTGAGAGGGGGGGGGGGGGGGGGTGAGGGGGGCCTGCCTACGACGAACAGATTGGATCATTTCCAAGCGTGGCATGAATGCAGGGTTGCCGTATATTTTATAAGATATTATTCTTACAAATTATTCCGAGTGCATTATTAATATTTGATTTATGAGTGCATTATTAATATTTATTAATATTTGATTTTTGTCTAAATATTTCAGCTGCACCTCAAATCCTAAAACGTCTCAAAGGACATATTTTTATTCGTTCCCGATTCTACATACGTTTTTGGCATATTCACCGGCTAATTCATTGTTTATTAGATATTTATTTAATTTAATTTGCTTATTAGTTTTTATATCCGCCTATGCGGAAATACACTTTTCACTAAACTCTTTGGGTAAGCTTGCAAAGCCAAGATTATCCAAAGGCAATAAGCACGACCTTTTCTAACTTAGTTATGCATGTCAAATAAATGTGATATAAATAAATACGGCTGTCCCCATCTCGCACGTGCTGTCTCTCTCGCACACTCGACCGAGTCCGCCCGCCATACAACATCACGCACACTCGGCCGAGCTACTGGACCGAGTTGGCTTGATTCAGACACTTCTTAGGTACTCTGATGAATAGGAATGAATTTAAATTACCGCCAAATTTTATGAGATTTATAGTATGCAGCATGCAGAATGTTATTTAAATGTTTAATCGTACATATACTGATGTAATTATGATGCAAAATACGCGTATAAATTAAAACTCAAACGCAACTAGGCGAGACACATTTCGAACGATCTACTCCTTATTTAGGACGTAGTGTGTGTGCACAATAATTCACATATATACAAACAGGAATAATAGATTTATAGTTATGCAAAAATGTGGTATTTGAAGTATCTCGGAGGGTTGGTTGTTAACGGGCAACAGTAAGTATTATTAATCACAAATCAAAATTGACAGCCCTAGTGTGATTTAACCGTGACGTCATAACTCGACTCAAATTACAGTTAAACGACTAGCTATACAAACAAATTTCACTCAGCGAAGAGGTTAAAGGGGTGTTACGAGCACCGTGTATAACCATAAAACCAACGCTCGACCCGACCCTCAAATCGCATGTGTTAATTTGAAATTCAAATATTTTCTGTCAAAACGAACGTAGATTATTTTATTCCATTGTCAAATAAATATGTCAGAGCATTTTAGGTTATTCAATTTTTGGGTTTTTAATTTTATTATTTGTATGCTTCGATCAATGAATAGTCAATAAATAACAATTTTAGTAATAAAATAACAAAACCTTGGTGCACTTTCAATATCGGACGGACTATGATAAAACCGTCTGCTAATTTTTTATCTATCATCTAATCTGCTCAATCGGTTTTATACCATTTCAGCCGTAAAACTATCACATTGTTTTGGTCGTGGGCTCTCGTACTAATTGAAATGAAGTGCAGTTATCAGGTCAATGGGTTTCTTTCTATCTTATGAAACTACCACTGTAAGAAAGAGATATTTGCTGATATCCGCCCGCAAAGATATACAGGCTGTCCCAAGGTCAACCCCACAAACTTTATGGGGTGTTTAAGTTCCCTATTAAGAGTGAGAAATTATTATTTTTGTAATAAAATTGGTGTAAATCGATCTTATAAATCGATAAATCAATATTATCTGTCGACCAATAGCATCCCTCTTAAAACCGCAGAGAAGGAATAAGGAGTTAGCCCTTCTTCTGAGAACGCCCTCTGTTTCGACCAGTAACATCAGACAGCGATCATTTAACTCCGCCCTAATGGAGCGTTTCGAACAACGCGGCAGGGCATTAACCTCGATCTTGAACGACCGCGGCCTAGTGACCCAGTGACGTACTTATCGGAGGGCGGAGCCATTGAAAAATATCTATTTTACATGATTTAGAATAGAAACTTCAACATTTTTTTTCTCGAATACCATAATGAATTTTGATATAGTTTCTTAACAAATAACACTAGGAGTCGTAAGACCTATTAGCTGTTTTTTTTAATGCGTGGAATCTTGGGACACCCTGTATACATTTAAACCGCCATATTTCTAATATTTTATTTACAAAATATCTTTAGGATTTATTGTTAGTTCTTTAGGTTTTGCTCACTCCTTAACAAACATAGTTAACAAAATACAACAATACTTACTTTTATTAGTACAAATATTTAAAAATGATTTATGGTCAGATGTTTAAACTTCATTAAGTTGTTATAGATGACTTATTTGATAAGATCAATAAATATGTAAGTGTAAGACTTCACTACATTACCAAAATGGATACTTTAAATAACAAAAGTGTAACTAAAGGGCAACTTTATAACAAAACTCTTATTTTCCAGGGAAGGTGGCATTATATCACCAAAATAAGTCCTTTTTTAACCGTTCGAATATTATTACATCGAACTCATTTTTGTGGGTTTTTTTCCATAAATTTACTTGTTCGCCTCATTTAACAGTAATTATTAATTTTAATTAACTTAATACAGCCTGGTGGTGCAGTGGTATAAGCGCGTGCTACTAAATCCAGAGGTCCCGGGTTCGAGTTTCCCAGTGGGTCAAATCCGGTTAGGTCATTTTTCGCCGTCGAGTATATTCAACGGCGCGTTTCTCGACACTGTCGACTGAGTTAAAGAACAAGACATACACAAAAAAACATGTTCAGTTACAGACATGCGAGATATTGTGTGCCTGTAATGAACGGCCTCGCATCATTAAAACAACAATAAGGCTGTCGGAACTGCGCCCAATAGCGCCTCGTCACATGCCGACGCCGACATGTCACATACTCGACGAAGACTAAATTACTAACTAAACATAGCATCTAATCTAATTTCTGGATAAAATACGGACTTAATTTTATTTATTTAGTTAGAGGCCTCAAATATACATAATTTGCTACAAATAAAGACTTTTACTGCAATATTTTTACTGCATAAAAAACACCTAAATTTGAAGTACTTATCCAAACTTAAAATTAAAACTAATATGAAAATATTCCTAGTTGAGTTTCTAAGCATTTTGAGGTGCTTAAAATTTTTCAGCTATTTAATTATTATGTTTTTATTTAAAAGACCTTCGAAATATTTATTTTTCAAATAAAATACATACGAAATGCGTCAAATTTGTAAATCAACAGTTATTATTTTAAAGTATAAAAATGGTTACGGAGAGAAAAAAATCGCCATGATTTATGTATGCCATTTCATTGACGAACAAAAACTGAAATGTGATCTTGAATTGTGTGCGCGTGAGTCATCCATGTGTTCCTAAAACTATTTTTAATATTAATATTATTATTTTTTGGTCTTATTACATTAGGCTTTTTATTATGTATCAAAAATAGACCACTTATTACTAAAAATAAAATAACACGAAATATTTACAATTAAAACAGAACCGTTCTGCGTGATACAAGAATAACTAGTTTATACCCTTAATATAAATTAAAGAAGAAATAAATAAATAAACTATTAGGTGCTATTAACATTCTTTACAAAATTGCAGTTTCAATTAATTATCACGAACAGTACACCAAACACCATGTGTGAACTCGGTGCTACTAAGGTTAATCTTTGTGTGTGAGTTTTTTGACACTGTTTAAGTAGTATTATCAAGTATAACAATACTAGAATATTTATTTTCGTCTGTGTTCTCGGCGCTTAAACTGTTTCTTCGTAAATATGTAACAATATATTCCTATAACTTTGACTACCTATATATAAGTGAACCCTTGACCGACATTTTTCGGAAACATCCAAGACATTGACGACAATACAATGCTTCTGTTGATTCGCGAACCAGTGACATAAACAAACATCAGATTACACCCCCTCCCCCCCCACCCCTTGCGTCATTTGGTAAACGTCAAATAGAATGTCGTTTCGAACGCGTCATTTTGAAATAATTGCGTCATAACCTCGTCCAGCATTCATTAATTACTCTTGACCAGTGATAATGATTAAATAATGCATCACTCGAACGCGTGGGTAACCGCCAATATTTACAAATCCAAACAAGACATGGTAATTTAATAAATAATATTCACAAAATTTAATTTGTGCATTTTTTTTAATAGACATTTCGATAAGTCTTAGAATTATATTGTACGACCTAAAGATTTTCATAATGGACAACAACCAAAAAATTATAAATTTAAATATACGCCTTTTTTACAATTATTTGGAGGGGATCCCGGTGGGGGGGGGGCTATTTATGAGAGAATAATTTACGAGTACGCGCAAAAAATGTTTTTGGCGAAATTATGAAACAGACGCAGTTTCTGACGCTTTTTTACTTATTTAATATGGTATACACCATTCACACGAGAATTATATTTTTCCTATACTTCTATGCGATTATTCAAGCACGCGGAAGATTTTTGTTGTTGTTAGTTACCAAAGCCTATACATATATATATATTTTTTTTATTCGGTACTCTAACAAAATATTGAAATAACTTGTTTAGATTAATTTAAGACACTTAAGTAAGAAAAACCTTATCAATATTTAAATAAAAGGAAAACACCACATGCGTATAAAAGATAAAACACAGATTATACTAAATAGAAATAATATAAGTTATATACTATTATTATATTATTATTATTACTATTATTTTTTTCAGCATTTTCGCTTGTTTCTCTCTATGAATATTTTTCCCACCATAACGAGCCATAAGCGAAAACAGCGAGACTCAGTGAGGTGATTGTGATCTTTTAACCATTTAAAATAATTAATTTGCTAAAGGCTATCATAAAGAGATAATTAAAGAATCACCTTTTTTAATTAAAGAAATACCTTTCAAGAAACTCAAACGATTCACATTTTTAACTCCTAGCAACGGGATTAAAATCTTACCTGCCGACCTTCTTCATATGCGCTCTAAAACTTTACAAAAATATTACCTTTAAAATATTACAACTTTAACAACTGTTAACGGATAAAAAAACAGTTCTGTTACATACATACATACATTATATTCTATTTCTATGTATTCAATCAAAAAATACATGTGAAATAGCATAAAACAGTGAATTTATTTATTTATCAAACAGGTTTCTCCATGTACATATTACAATAAAAGTAAAAAAAATACTAAAAGAAAAAAAAACCACATTAAAAATCAAACACAATAACAATAAAAAACAAAAAATAACCACAACTAATCAGAAAAATACAAAATTAAAAAAAATACGTCCAAACTAAAAATAACAAATAAATAATTCACGCTGATCTCACAAAGATCATTGGGCGAACAAATAAAGATATCAACTAGATATTTAAATAGTTCTTTACTATACAATGCTATCTGAAACTATCTCATACAAAGCAAAATAGATTTTATCACCCCCCTAGACAAGGTCTGTTCTGGGGTGATACCTGCTCCAATTTTTTTACACGTTTGCTTTTTTTTACATATCTTTTATTATTTTTATTTTGTTTTGATAATTAGTATAAATATAATATAAAAATTATTACGTAAGTATATTGTTTTGTTAGCTAAATGCTCATGAAATAATTATATTATGTGTTCAATTTTAATGACTGTGAAAAATATGATATGGCGAAAAATATACATTCAATAGTTATTTTTACAACTTTCCTATTCATAAATCATAATTGGCGTATCAGGAAAATTTTTGATTGGAGAGCATTTACGACTTGACGCTTTTCTTAAGTAAACTCAATGCCCAAAATCACGGCTGTTCATTAGTTCCAATCATTGTTCTTTTTAATATCTGCCAATTTTAAGAGCAGAAGTTAAATGAATTGGCTTAGTTTTAAACTTGTACGTAGGCGGACAAATCAGCATTCTCTTGAAGCGCGAGGAAACAAAATTAAAACAATTTAAAATGAATATTTTACCAATTCTCTACAAAAAGGAAATCGACTTTATCAATATTCCAATTGAGAATTAATATTTTAACAATTTGCCACTGCTAGGAACTCAAATTTATTGTTTTCTGATGCATACTAAAAGTATGAACCCACATACATAATATGAGTTCGGCGTATTTCATTTGCGTAAACGTTATTTCATACGCTACGCTTAACTCTAATAAGCTCGCCGTTCTAATATACGGCACAGGTATTCGCTCGCTTACACGTATGACTACGAAACACATCATAGATTAAAGACACACATTCTAAAAGACTCTTATTAACCGGCTCACGTTCCAAAATGACGAATACCCACCTTTTCTAAAGAAATCCACACATTTAACTTTTCCTAGAAGTTTTCGTTACGAGGAGGGCGTATTTTACATTTTCTAATTACCTACGTAGTTTTAAGTAATTTCGACTCATTTAGACCCCTTTTTTTATCGCTGGCAATTGTTAACCAATGGATATTTAATAATTAAAAAAATAAGTTAGATACCTTGTTCTTATGTCATCGACATAGTAAAGCCAGACTTTTTAAATTTAATTCTATTTCTGAGAAATTTAATAAACGATAAACTCCTAATAGTTATTTTTTAGTTGAATCGCTCTCTTATAAAATCCATTAGAGCCTTAGGAAAAAAAGTAATTGAAAGGAAAATAAAGGTTCTAAAAGATAATAAAGTTTTTTTTATTAATTTCTATATAATGAAGCTGTAATTAAATAAAAATCAACAATTGCTTTCTGACCGCATAAAGAACAAAACCTGAGGCCCTATAAAAATAAAGCACTGTATTTTAAGGTCGACTCTCAATATGCATCGCCTTCAAAGATGAATAAATAAATATATCATTTATTTTGAACTATCGAAACACATTTTAACTAAAGTTATCAGGAATGAAACTTTGTTAATTTTATCGTTACATGAGGTTTTGTTTTTCAATAATCTACGACCGAAATCGGTTTAAAAAAACGTTATAAATATAAATATAGACAGTGCGAGATTATTTTTTTATTCAGCCAAGAGAATTAATTTACAAAAAATAGCCAGCAATGGAACTAGACAAAGGTTCAGTGTATTTAATTTATATGTTTTTATATTTGTAATTTTTATCAATTCTGAGAAATCCTTTACCAAAAATGCAAAAAAAACGTCAATTTTCGATGAAGTGTAGTCATCGTGTCCAATAGCGATCCAGTGCTCTGTCCGCACATTCAAATCCCAATCTTCTCCCAGACAATTTTTTTTTTTGTTTTTTTATGTAATTCGTCGTTTATATTTGGACAATCATTCCATCCCTCTTAAAACTCACCCTATAGAGTATAGAGGCTAAGAATAGATCAGTGAAACCGCAGCCTATCTCAGTTCTACACGTTAAAATAATGCGTACAAATTGTGTTACAGAGGCGTTCAACGAAAGCTTTAAAAACGACCTACATACCTATTTTATATGTCTACGATTTTTTAATATTACGCATATTCTTTAGATTTTGCAAAATTCATTCCTAAATTGAGGAAATGTTTTTATTTAGTATTTTTTTTTTTTTGGGAATTTATATTTTCGATAGAAGTAAATAAATGTTGATTTTGATTTGTTTTGTTTATAAAAACGTGTGATTGCGTATATATATTTTAAATATCTAAGAACCCAACCGAATAAAATCCTTAAAATCCCTTTCTGTACGCCGGAAGGCGGAGGTAAATTTGATCGGATAAAAATAGAAGATAAGCAAACTCCAACTGTACGAACTTGTATCAAACATTGCGCGAGCTGCCTCAGGATCCACTCCCCTGGCGGCACCTGGCGCAAAATTGTAGGAAAATTATAGGCTTACAAATAATATTTTGAACTGTTTTGATCCTGTTTTGATATTATGAATTTTGAAAAACCACTTTTTTCCACCCCTAGGACTAATGGTTGGTGCAATCAAAAAAGTTTACTCAGATAAGTTTTGACACTAATCTGAGGAATAATACAAAAGTTAAATTAATTCGATATCATATATAATAAGAAAGTTATAGTAACCTGGTCTGATTTTGCCCATTAACGAACTTGACCGAGATTTTGTGCCCTTATATTTTATGAATCATTTTGAAAGCGATTGGTGTATAATTACGACAGCTATCGCGTCCACAAGAAAGTGATATAGGTAGATGGATAGATAGCTATATAAACTTTTAAACTGAGGGTGGTTTTGGGTTCTAGGAGATGTCTAACCTAACCTATAAAACAAGTAATACAATATTAGTCATTAAAATATAAAATATATCATTATTCCGTTAGTAAATCACCTGATTAATGATAAAAAACAATACTCGCTTTCTTGGTCTATATACCGTCTTTCGTCGTAGACTGAAAAGTGATTAAGTGATATTTTACCCAAACTACATATTTTAGTGTTCACTATCTATTTGAAGAGTGACTAAGTCTGACAAGAAACCGTCATGACGGTAATTACTTCTATATAACAATCATTAAGTGCACTTCAAGTTCAACAATAAAATCCGAAAACTTAAGTGTGACAAGTAAGTTTTTATTATTTTTTTCTATTTGCAACTCTATTCTTGTTTGTGGGTGTGTGGTGTTTTATTTTAATAAATAAAGACGCTAAGAATTATAGTCTAATAATTGCTAAAACTTTTTTGCATATTTCAATTTTTGTTTGAACCAAAACTAAAAGTGGTATTATCTCTGAACTGCTTGTTAGTTAATGACTTTTCACTCTATGGCCACGAATCTCGTACAATATATATACGAGACATGAATAAATATTATATGTATGTATATAACATATATATATGAAAATAATACACCTTTGTAAGATCAGCGTGTAGTATTTATTTGTTATTATTTGCCTGGAGGCATTATTTTTAGTTTTTTAACTTTGTATTTTTCCTAATTATTTCTAGTTATTTTTTTTTTTTTATTGTTAGTGTTTTTGGTTTTTAATGTTGTGGTTTTTTTTTAGTAGTTTTTTTTACTTGTATTGTTATGTGTACATGGGAAAACCTGTTCGTCAAATAAATAAATAAAGATATATTATATATATTTTACTTTTATTTTTCACATTATAGGCCACAGTTGAAAAATTTGAAAGAAAAAAATAAAATGTTTATTAAAAAATGTAAAACAAAAAAAATTAGGGTACATAAGTTCCAAGTGGATACTTAAGGGGCTGTGTCAGAAAGTGGAGTCTACTATTAGGGGTTCCCGATTTCTTGGCTCGGTACTCTTGAGTATTAATCGGATACATATGTCCTAATATGGCATACCGTTAAATGTGGACATCATATTCGTTTATTCCGTGATGCTTTTCCATTTTTATTCCGTCCGACCTGAAGTCAACTCTCAGCTTTATTATTATCGTCGAAACTCGGAAAACTGTAGAACTAACAGCTGCATTTCGTAGAAACTTTAAAGATTTGATAGCATAACCAGATAAGAAGTTTCTTTAACGGACACTTCGCCGTGAAGTTCGGACCACGTACTTTGGCTACACATAACTTTGTTAATATATAAGATATCAAATTCATTTAAATTTTATTCCTTAAATAAGGGCCTAAAACTAATCTCAGTATTTTTTTTTTTATAGCACCAACTATTGGTCCTATGGGTGGGAAACATTGGTTTTTCAAAATTCAAAACATTCCTCCCTCAATTGGCACATCAAATCAATTCAAAATGTCAATTGTAGTCTTATAATTTTTGTTTAAAACAATTTTTGATATGAGCAACCCTTACGGCACAGTATAAAGAGGGATTCAGGTTACGCACTCTCGCTGCGCAAGGTTACGGCGTGGGCGGCGTGTTTCGCGGGGCTCGCGTAATATTTGATACAATTTCGAACAATTGGTGTTCGCCTATCCGCTACTTTGATCTACCTCTGCCCTCCGGCGTGCCGAAAGGGAATTTTCAAAACAATGAGGTAGTTAAAATAAAACCCGTTAATGAATGAAATCGTGCTCAAACCTTAGTTTTACTGGTCTAAAACGCAATTAGTGAAATTGGTAATGTCTTTGTATGGCTTCTCTCATATGCGCCATCACTTTCAGCCGCGTCGAAGGAAAAGAGATGGCGCTTACATCGTTGGGTTGATTTTCGAGCGAGGTTCTGCACGACGGATGCTGGCTGAGGCAACTGGCGAGGACGTGCGACTCTGAAATGGGAGTGGCGAAGATCGGGTATTTCATGAGGCTGAGACTCTTGCCCAGAGTGTGCGGATGATATACATACATTAAAAGCAAAAAAAATGAGACCTAAAACACCCTAGTAAAAATAGTTTGAAATTTCTCACACCTGACCCTCGACAATGTTAACTCAATGGGTATTCGGTGCTCTACCACTACGCTTAACTCTCATTTTTAAGTAGTTTAGAGTTTATAAAGTGACCAATTGCAAAGAATTAGATGGGTTATAATATAGAGGATGTCCCAAAACTCAATGTCCAAACGAAATGAGGTGATTCTAGTTGGAAACAACCTTCGCTATCACCTCATTTCGTTTTGACGTTGAGTTTTAGGACACCTGTATATATATTTTTTTTTAATAAATAATTTTAACGATTAATAGCAACGTGTTTGTCTGAATTTTACTGCCTGGAAAGTCTGAATTATATTCTCACTGAGCCCAGACCCCCGGTGTCTGAATCTGACCCCCGCCCCCCTCCCAAGCTTGAGAGCTGGATCCACCCCTGGCCGAAAGTGACTTTCACTCCATCCGCGGGGCCTAGAGAAAAAGTTATTCATGGTCGTGAGATTTTTTCACGGTTACTCAAACACGCGGTAAACTTCAGTATTAATAATAGATCGTATAAGTTATTCTTCCTCTTGCAAAGGAGTGTACCATACAAAGTCCAGATCAACTCAAACGCCATGAAAAAATACCTCTGCCTTTTTTTCATCATCTCCAAGAAACTTAATCTTTAAAGACAATTTTGGAGGTATTTAAAAAGTCGATTTATGCGGATTTCTTTTCTGCATTCATTGTATTCAATTATTTTTTCTTTTCTAAATAAATCAGAGTTCTTTTCCCCCAAGGGTGAGACCGAAATAAATCCTTTTATCAAATCAAAAGTACGTCGCAACAATCGTTTAAAGGTGTTTAAAAAAAGTAGGTATGGCTTCCCATTCAGTACGGTTTCAGTTCAAAATATTTTCAGTATATTGTAGACGATATTTTGGTATTATGTCGAAGTTTAATTAAGTTATTTTTAGTGGATGGTAGCTTAAATAAAAAACATATGATTAATAATAATAACGATTAATGTTTTGAAAATTACAGGTAAATACTAAAACATTTGAGATAAAAATATTTTAAAACTAAAATAAGATAGATTGCGAAATACATAAATCTAGGATAAAAAAAATTGTAAACTTTCTTTCGTTTTTTTATTTATTTAATCAATTAGTACAAGAAGTAAAAATAAACCTTGCCTAGTTTACTCTTGTATCTAGTGTACTTGCATTTTTTTCAAGTTTTTGACTTATAGAGTGATTATTTCAATAAATAATTGCTAATAATTCATTTTCCTAACGATGAGATCACTGCCAAAATGCCACACGCACGCTTAAGTGTATTTTTTATTTACACTAACTGTAGCATATTAAGGGTTTATAGGGACTCAAAGTAACCTCTATCGTAAACAATTTTTTTATAAAATACAATCTAGCCACAAAGCAACTGTTGACAATGAAATATTGTTGAATCGTGTGAGGCATTTGAAGCGGATAAATTGATCGAGAGCAAAGATTTTTAACTTCCACTGTAGTTTAAACATTCTGCTCTAAACGAAATTTCGTGGCGGTATTGCATGCCAATTTTATTTTTGTTTAAGGCTTCACTATAGCCGGCAGTGTGCCCAAAGTGTGAGTCCTACAGAATGCCGCGTGGAATCTTTCTGATGTGTGCCGATTTAAATTGTGGTCACCGCCGGTACAGCGTCACGACGAACGCTCTTCATCGCTCGACGGGGAACGAAGAGATCAGCTTAACATTCAATGCTTTGCCTAACAATTGATATAACCTCCAAAAGGCACTACTTAATTTTCAACAATCACTTTGGCACTCTTTACTACAATTTATTTATTTGTTTATTTTATATACACTAGCAGCTTCAAGTGTATTTCCCGTATTGAGTGCACTTAATAGTGTTTTGAGTTTTTGTTATTTTTGTTGAAATAGCACTTATCACTTTCTGAGGTAGGTCATTCCACCACTCCGACAATGAGAGGAATAGATTTTTTGCTCTGGTTGAAATCAAATCTTTTAGAGTTTATTCTTCTTGTATGTTATAATTAGTCATTTCTATGACCTAGGTCATACAATTATTTTACTTCCTGCTTAACTAAGGTCATTTATTTGCACTACGATCATTAGTGTTGTGATGAAATATTGAGTAACTGGGTGGACCCCCGCCCAGTTGGCCCTAAAACTCCACTATTAAAAGATAATAGTAGAACATCTCAAGTTCTAGGCCTTTGCTTTAACTCTTCATGAACACTTTTCTGCCAAATTTAGAATCAGTCACCTTCAAATCAATCCTCGTCGAAACATACTTCCAGCTCGAGTAGGGCGTCGGCGCTGAGCCAGTGCCGGCAGTAAGGACAGACTATTGAAAAATGAACGTTTCAAGTCACACAAAATTCTCATCTCGAAACTCATTAGCTGTCAGTAGTATGAACGTTTATTTTATTAAATTTAATGTATTTGTTACACATATTTATATTTGTAGATCATTTTAGCTTTCTGCACTCCTCCATATAAACTTTAACTATGCCAAATATGTTTAAAAGGGGTGCAAAGTTTATATATTGTATGCCCATACAGACTAAGTTTTATTTGCTTTTCAGTTAAGATAAATATGAAAAAATATATAAATTGCAGTGGAGTATAAATTAGTCTCGAAGAGCAGCTATATGATACTTCGAGGGCGCCGCTTGTGAAACCTACCGTCGAGACGGTAGAATTAAATAATTTATACTATTTAAATAGATTTACGCTTATGTTTATTGCGCCGACTGTACCGATACGCATTTAGAAACCAATTAAATCATTTAAAAGTCGTGTATAATTTAAATGCACAACGAATTGAAGCATTATGTATTTATCTTTCTATAAAGATAAATACATAAGAGAGAGAGGTGTGGAAAATAAAGCAATTCTTTAAATAACATAGTTTTATAGTTTTACTAATAGTCGTGTATAATTTAAATGCACAACGAATTGAAGCATTATGTATTTATCTTTATAGAGATGAGGTGTGGAAAATAAAGCAATTCTTTAAATAACATAGTTTTATAGTTTTACTAATAGTCGTGTATAATTTAAATGCATAACGAATTGAAGCATTATGTATTTATCTTTATAGAGATGAGGTGTGGAAAATAAAGCAATTCTTTAAATAACATAGTTTATAGTTTTACTAATAGTCGTGTATAATTTAAATGCACAACGAATTGAAGCATTATGTATTTATCTTTATAGAGATGAGGTGTGGAAAATAAAGCAATTCTTTAAATAACATAGTTTTATAGTTTTACTAATAGTCGTGTATAATTTAAATGCACAACGAATTGAAGCATTAAGTATTTATCTTTATAGAGATGAGGTGTGGAAAATAAAGCAATTCTTTAAATAACATAGTTTTATAGTTTTACTAATAGTCGTGTATAATTTAAATGCACAACGAATTGAAGCATTATGTATTTATCTTTATAGAGATGAGGTGTGGAAAATAAAGCAATTCATTAAATAACATAGTTTTATAGTTTTACTAATAGTCGTGTATAATTTAAATGCACAACGAATTGAAGCATTATGTATTTATCTTTATAGAGATGAGGTGTGGAAAATAAAGCAATTCTTTAAATAACATAGTTTTATAGTTTTACTAAAAGTTTCTTTTTCGTATCAACAATACGTACGTTTTCGTGTTCTCATAATTACAGGCTGCTTATTATTTTTAATAACCATACAGGGTGTCCCAATATCTACTCGAAGACTTAAGGGGGGTGTCGTGTTACCTATTATGGGTAAGAAATTGTTTTTTTTGTGAATTATTTTCGCATTTTTTTATACAATTTCGTACACGTATTCGGGAACATAAACACCCTATAAATCGTATAGACAAATGAAATACCAGTCATTTATTTTTGCTTTGAGGTAACATGGCCACTCTAACTAGATTAAAAAACCGGTAAGAGCGGGCAGAAGAGGTTCGAAGATAAAATAAAATACTTATTTCATAACAATGCTTTTGTCAACACTGTCGAATGAGTTAGGTAATACTCAAGATGCCGACTTGAGTGTTGTTGCTGTTAGTTTTTGCTGTCAAGCTCAAACCGACCCGACAAAAAAATAATATCTAGAATTATTTTTTTTTTGATCGAAGATAAACAAAAAACAATAGGCAATATATAAGCCATACCCTACCGGCTACCCCGTGGAGTACGCTTATTTAATTGATTATTTTTAAATTAAGGCATACAATAAAAACGACAGTATTTTTCATATAAAAGATCTAAAATAATCCATGAGTAAGTTTTTATTGCCGGTCTAGACATTTACTTCAAACCAATACCCGATACCGGCTTTTAAAACAATTTTTTGGCAAATGACAAAATCTTGAATGCTTTGGAATTAAAAAACCTGAACTCACAACGGTATAAGCTTTACCTTGTGAAAACGAAGTGGCAAATAGTAAATGTATGCTCCAATAACTTTCACCTTTTTTCTAAGGGCATGAGAATTAAGATACCATATCTCTAAGTTTTAGTATTTCATTCTGCGTGATTTAATTTTTTTAGTTCTTCGATCGACCGAATATGAATTCACGCTGGAGTTTTTTCTTTTCTAAATAAATCAGAGTTCTTTTCCCCCAAGGGTGAGACCGAAATAAATCCTTTTATCAAATCAAAAGTACGTCGCGACAATCGTTTAAAGGTGTTTAAAAAAAGTAGGTATGGCTTCCCATTCAGTAGGGTTTCAGTTCAAAATGTTTTCAGTATATTGTAGACGATTTTTTGGTATTATGTCGAAGTTTAATTAAGTTATTTTTAGTGGATTGTGGCTAAAATAAAAAAAAATATGATTAATAATAAAAACGATTAATGTTTTGAAAATTACAGGTAAATACTAAAACATTTGAGATAAAAATATTTTAAAACTAAAATAAGATAGATTGCGAAATACATAAATCTAGGATAAAAAAATTGTAAACTTTCACTCGTTTTTTTATTTATTTAATCAATTAGTACAACAACTAAAAATAAACCTTATCTAGTTTACTCTTGTATCTAGTGTACTTTTTACATTACTTTTTACTTACATTTTTTTCAAGTTTTTGACTTATAGAGTGATTATTTCAATAAATAATTGCTAATAATTAATTTTCCTAACGATGAGATCATGAATGATTAACTGTTTAAGTTATTGGTAAGTAAACTAATAAAAGTATTTTTTTACATACATAAAAATAAAAAAATACATGCATAATAACTGTTGAGTTAAATTAAAATTAAAGTTAAAGAAAGTCCAGTTTAGTATATTTTATTTTGAAGTCTAGAATATTATATATTTTTTCTTAAAAAACCATGGCCTTCGAGAAAATATCCACCTCTAGGAAAATTTTATTGTAAGCTTGCCATTGAAGCATCTATCAAGTGGTGCTCTAAAACCTTACATATTTTGAGTAATAAATTAATATGATTGGGAAAAACCAATTTATGTAAGTTTTTAACCGTTTAAAAACATACTGTAAAAATTTTGATTTTTTTACATAAGTAATATAAATTCTAACGTTTTATTTGCATTGCTTACTATGTTTTCAATGTGGGTATGAAGATAAAGTTTAGAGTCGAGTTGAATACCAAGATCGCGAATGCTATTTTCTGTGTCGAGTGGCAGTCCATTAATATTGTAAATGTGCCTTAAAAATCTTTTATTTTTAGAAAACGTTTACTTTATTCACATTGAGGAAGAGTTTATTCACTTCACAATAGGCAATAGACCAATTCCTCTGGCAGATGATGGCAATCTTATAGAATGTTAACTGCAACGTATATCTTTAGGTCATCGGCATACAATAGAATCAGACAATTTTTAAAAAATGATATTATGTTATAATTGTACAAAATAAATAATAGTGGTTCAAGAATCGACCCTTGAGCCACCCCGGATGTAATATGGGCAATGTCAGATTTGTGACTATTTAGTATGACTACCTGAATTCTTTTGGTCACATAGAACATCAACCATCTTAGTATGTTACCTCTCTAGTATTATATTAATGTTTGGAGAAAAGTATTTTTTTATCTACTTTATCAAATGCTTTTTTGAAGTATGTATATATAAATATATATATATATATAATCAACTTGTAAACAGGAATCCATTGCTTTGAGGATGAAATTAGAATATGATCACAAGTTGAAGAAGGTGGATCGACCTGGTACAAACCCATGTTATGCAGATTAAGCGTCTGTGTTTAGCTGGTTTTTCAAAAATTTTACGTATCGCTGAGAGCTGATAGTTCTAATAGTTCTCAACATTGTTGGGATTATCCGACTTGTGGATTAGAGTGACATGCACTGAATTCCAACCATCCGTCAAGGTATCTTCTGAGAGACAGGGTTAAATATTAATGTAAGAGAATGGGGCACATTCTTAGCAGTGCTTTTATGAAAGAATAGGGAAATTTCGTCAGAATTGAGACGATAGGATATATCTGACTACTGAAGAAGTGGGGGTTTGTCTTTAATTAACAATGAGTGACTATTGACTGACGCAGGTTTTTCAAACACTGAACTAAAATATTACTAATTCTTGTAGGATATTCAGATGACCTGTTTTGCCAGTGCGTCACTGGATAGTTTGAAAAAAAAACATGCTTTATTGAAAGTCCGCCAGGTCCTCAAATATATTTTTTCCTCAGATGTGTCCTCACTATTTTTCTTTTTACTGATTATGTTATTTTCCCGAACGCTTTTTTTATTGCCTGATTTCATACGTTCGGCGCGACTTTCGTGGTTTGGCCTGATTGAACAAAGCCTGGCGTTCTAGCGAATAATACCAGCTTGTGTTCAATAAAAATATTGTCGAAAGTGTCGTGAACGCCATGATGCCTTACTTTTTTCTTATTTTATATTTTTTACCTTTATCTACAAAGTGTTTCTATTTGCCTACTGGTTTCAATTGATGAACGCCCCTTCTGTACATATCTCATTTTGAATGAATACCTTAACGTAACACACACACAAATTTACACCTCAGTGTCATAATTAATAAAATACCCACAGAATGATTTTTGTTTCCAACGTGTAACAGGAAAATACTTTTATTTAGCAAATATTTTACAAAATTGTTTTATTTTAAAAGTTGGAGATTTGGCTGAAGATTTCTGTAACTTCAAAATAAAAATAATATATAAAGTATACCTACGAACTTTCAGATTTCAAATATATTCAATATATTGTTCATTTTATCCTATTCTCACAGGATATTTAAAAAAAGGGGTAATTTCAAAAATACTACTTTAAGTGAAACGTAATTATTATTCATAACATAACATTATTGGTGATAGATTAATATTTATTTTATTTTGAAATGCATTTATGATGTTTAAATTTTGGGCTTTGCGTATTTTTAGACGTTAACGCTTCCTTCGTATGTATCCTAATTTTTTTAAAGTTTTTTTAAATGTATAATCTCAAACCCGCTTAACGAATTTACCTAAACGACACATAAAAGGAGTTTTACATTCATTTTTTTCCCTTTCCTCCTACCCTACACGTATTTTTTATAATATATCGTTAATTTATGTAGTTGACAGAATTTTGATGATAATTCCGTTTTTAAAAAAAGAACCATCTAACTACAACAGTCACATTTAACAATTTAAATTTCGTTGCATATGAATTCAAAGCTAATAAAACTATAAAAAGATACAAATACGTCATAAAGGTAAATATTAAGAATTCCCAAAAATAAAACTGATAAATATCAAAAAGTCTTGAACTTAGTTAAACAGTTTTTTTTTTTAAAACTAAGCTCGGAGTCTCAAAAAATGCGTTTTAATTTCGATACAATTGGTTTTTTGTGGGAATATTATAAATATTTTGTTTACATCTACTGAAGTTAGGGAAAGATTAGGACTTTTTTTTTTAATAAAATAATTGCTATGACCTAGGTAATATAAAATGATTTTGGGCCCTACTTAACTAGGCCAAAATGTGCCTGTGAGATGGTGGTAATAAAGCATTAAAAATGGATGACCATGTGCGAATTCGAACCCGCGACCTTTGGGTTAATAGTCCAACGCCTTAACCACTAGACTACCACGAACTCAAACGTTAGATAAAAATGATAACTCGTAAATCTCCCGACGTTGTGGTGTTCATAAAGAAAATATACCAAGCCAAATAATATTATAGGTAAGCTCAAGGTGGTTTCCTCCAGACGCGTCGTTCGGTGGCTAATTAAATCTCCATTTTCCTCTCGAGCAATACTTTTACCTCTGTCGATTTGTTCGACCCGGACATTGCGCCAATCGCGACGCCATCATGCCCACTGTACTAAGGGTGAGTCACTTTGCCAATTCAATATCGCTAGCTCACCCTTCCTAACTCGTGTCTGCGGTACTTGGCGCCCTCACCATTAGGACGCAACCAGGCCATTTCTCAAAAATAAACATTGCAGTGTTGTTGCTAAATTATTTGTACGTCACTTAATTTATTTTATGACCCTTTTAGGATTTTATTTTAACAAGGCTTACGAATAAAGCCGATATATTCCGATGATCTATATGACCTGGATAGTCCATTATTCGCCCCAGAAGTCCTGGGACACGAAACAAAGCACGGACGGAAAATCGAACTAACAGGCCTACAAACAACACATGATTTAACTAGAACAAACATATGTTTATACAAATACAGGTGAGCGACCGAATTAGCTTACTAACAGTGGCGTAGCAACAACTTTTGGGGTCTGGGGCGGGAATATTCCTTACCCCCCCCCCCCCCATGAATGTTTCAGTCTCTTACTAATGAAATCTGTAGTAAAACATAGCTTCAAAGTCTAATCAAATTGTAAACCCAAATGTGTATGCGAGTACATAATTTTTATATCAATCAAATACCAGTCACCTATAAAAATGACATTGTTCAACAATAAAATCGATTTATTGGTGGACAAGTTTTTGGTTACCATAAAATATTTACATTTATAATATAAAATTTAAATTATATGCGTTATATTTAAAAAATAACATCTTATGGGGCCCCGCTGCCCGTGGTACGCCACTGCTTACTACCATGAGACTCCTAATAAAATTTGCTATACAAAACATAAGTAAACTAAATATTTTATTTATATATAAATAATAATTTAAAGCAATGTTTTCATATTAAAAATATTGAAAATGATGTTGGTTGTCCAATGACATGAAAAATTAGTTTTGTGTCACTAAATCATCTGTCGAGATAAATATTAATGTATCCAAAAAGGACCCCCCCCCCCCCCCGATATTTTCCGATAACTCATGGCTGTGAGCAAATTCGTCGATATGAATCATCCTGATAAGTTTCCTTCACCTTCAGCTTTTTAATATCTGTATGAGGTAGATTTTGTTTAGATAAAACGTTCCGGTTGGATTGAATTCCCGCCGACAAGATTGGACCATTTTTTTTTTCTAGTTTTATAAATTATTTTTTCTTAGTATACACGTATTTTAATTATTTTCGTAAAATTGATCGGAATGTAAAAAAAATATTAAAATTCTGAAAAAAAAACTCTAAAGTGCTTAATAAATTGTGCGTTTTTAAGTTATAAATGCAAGCAGTTTTTTTTTTAGGAACATTTATTTCGGAAAAAGTTTACTACGATGATTTGAGAATAAATTATGCAATCTTCATATGTATGCAGGTTAAAAAAGAATGTTCGGTATACAAAATTTAATGTTCATTAGCTCAGTATACCGCCCAAATACACTCGGTATACCGCGACTGTCGCTTACGGCAATTTCGCGGTGCGTGTCAGTCAAGTTTAATGGCGCGGCGCGGCGCGAAGCTATCGCCCGCCGCGCTTTTTCGAATCTATTTATGAGTGGTTATTATGCACCCGAACGTGCACAATATTTAAATAAAACAGAGGATTTCATACAATCATTAAAATTATTCACGCATTTATATAAATATCATAGGCAATTATCCTGTCTAAAGTCTGGTTAAATTATATTTAACATAAATAATGATTTAATCTAATAAATAAATAGTAAAATAAATATTTAATGTATTTAAATACTTTAAACTTTTTTGCTTTTCTTTTAATTAATAGGCGTTTTTTGTAAACCAAAGGAAAGAATACCTGAAAGTTCAGTTATTGCTGAAAAGTTTGAAAATTTTAAGTGCTTACCTTTATGAAGGAATTCCGGAAAACGGCGTCTCTCTTTGAAGCGGGAAAATTTAAAAAAAATCACTCGCCGAAAAACAGTCTAAACAAAAACTTTCCCAATAAAGAAAACTCTGGCGTCTCTGAAAAAATAGGACGTTCACAGCCCCAACTAAAATGAGAACTTAAAAAAAGAACAAAAAGTCTACGTTCGATATTTGAAAATAAAAGTAACGGCTCGTTCGTTCGAGAATTCAAATGTGAGCGGCGTTGGCGGCGTTCGCGGCGGGCCGGTTCGCGCTATTGGACGGAGGCGGCGGGACGGCGCGCATTTATATCCTTCCAGATTCGAAGTTATACGCCGAGGACTCGGCCACACTGAACGGAACGCGGGCGCAATTTATTTAGTTATATGCATACAATCGCAGTACATGTATTTCTGGCGTTTATGTATGACGTCATTCAAAGGTTTTCCAGTCAGTTTTCAAAACAATATATTTTTACGTTTACAATAACAAACCTACAATGCTTGTTCAAAATAGTAACACAGCCGAAGATTTTATAGACCATACTGTGAAACGTAAATTTATAACGATTTAAAATTTTAAAATAATAATTTATAAGCAATTCTATTAACTATATGAAAACGAAGACAAAGAGTGGCATGGATTTTTATACCTGGATAACTTAATACCTAATTAACTCACATAAATTAAATATTCACCTGCCAAATGCTCTTATATGGTAGCTACAAATGGCCTTTTTTACGGTTATAATATATTATATTTAAATGCCTACTGTTTTCCTAACTTTTATATTGTTTGGGTACCTATTTACTATTCTTAAATTAGTTTTAAAAAATTGTAAGGGCTGTGCTGAAAACCAGCGTCTTCGTGTTTTTACAATGAGAGAAGTAGCTGTATTGTATTTAATTTTAGTATTGAATTTATAATGCCTCAAGAAATGAAATGAAATAAACTATAAATTAGTTGTTATATTTTGTAACTTACTTTGTAGCTAACTTTAAAAATTAAATAAAAACTTAAGCATGTTATTTCAAAAGTTAATTGTACAAAGTTAAATAATCTTGATGTAACCCCAGAAATGTGTAAACACATGTGTAGATAAAAAATAAATATTGCTCTAAAGATTCATTGTCTGCAACAATCCGTTGAAAATGTTTAATAACAAAGATATTTTAAATGTAAATATATTTTATAACACAAATTATACAAGAGTTATACAGATTCTATAAAACTGTTTTATGCTATTTCACTAAAATAAATTTAAAAAAAACAATAAAACATTCAATAATATATAGTAGTTAATATCTATATGAAAGAAAACTTGGCACCCCAAACGTCACCGAATATGGCAGCATCTCGCGCCGAAATGTCTGGCCATTCACTCAGTAAGCCCTCTTTATTTTTATACCATCTTTATTAACAGTTAAAAAGTATAAAATCAGAAAAACAATGTAGTGATCCCATGAATCATCCCCCTATAAATCATTTATTTAAGTTCCCACTTACTAATGTAAATCGCAGAGATATTTCCCCATACCACACTTTTTTAGGTTTGATGACAAAGACACTTATCTTAAAAACCCGCAAGGGTTTGTGAACAAACAAATTAAATATGTATTTTGTTTATAAATAAAGAAATTAAAAAAAAAAAAAAAAATATATAGAGATCGTGGTAGTCTAGTCGTTAAGGCGTTGGACCATTAACCCAAAGGTCGCGGGTTCGAATCCACACATGGTCATACCATTTTTAATGCTTCATTACCACCATCTCCCCTGACCCCACACACAGACACATTTGGCCTAGTTGAGTAGGGCCCAAAATAATTGTATATGACCTAGGTCATAGCAATTGTTCTCCCAAAAAATATCTCCTGCATATCTACGGTCCAGAATGTCCACACACAGAAATTATTTTGTCTATTTTATAGTATCGATAATATATTTTTTCTGTCTTTTATTTCAAATATACATATTTAGAAATAAACTTCAACTTACTATGAAGCAATCAAATTGGTATACAAATATACAAACCTATACAAAAAATATCTAATTTTAAATTTGACTAAAAGGTATTACAAAACACTTTTCCCATTTAGTGTAGACGAGTCCTAAATTTTCCCGCTCAGATTTGGCGCGGATACGTCGCGTCTCGTGTCGTCCTTTTCCTATCAACGGCGCATCCGCCATTTTCCGTCTTTATCTGCGGGCGTCCGCCTGTCGCTCTACGCTTTTATAAGCCGAGAACAGCGACACATTTGATTATATTAAAAAATGTATTATAATAAAATTTATCTGTCCGATAGAATACGTGAAAATTGTGGAGTAGGAGTAATTATTAGCAACTCAGCGCATTTCCACCAGATGTCATGGAAAGGCGGTGTGGTTATTATAGGGTATTATGGATATTATGGGTTGTTATTCTCACAAGAACATTTTTGTGTTTTGGGATTTGATCAATGCCAGGTTCTATAAGTGTTGTGATAACAAGTTGGCCAGATACATCTTGCCGTCGAGTTGTATTAGACCCACATTTACCCTTTTCAACCATCCTTTGACTAATTTGGCTCCGTATCTAAGTATTAGTCAGCGCTTTAAATTTAAAATCTTTCGTCTGAAGTAATGTTTTTTTTTTTTGGTAGATTTTATTAGGAAAGCTAAATTTGCAATAGGTCACGATTTCGCGTTTCACATCCCCTAGAACCCAAAACCACCCTCAGTTTAAAAGTTTATATATCTATCTATCTATATCACTTTCTTGTAGACATGATAACGACTGTAATTTTGCACCAATCACTTTCAAATTGATACATAAAATTTAAGGGTATAGATAAAATAGCGGGAATAGCGGAATTTTTTCAAAAAAGTAAAATTTTGCTATAACTTTTTTAGTAAATAAGATACCGAATTCATTTAAAGTTTATATTATTCCTTAGATAAAGGCCTAAAACTTACAAATTAAATATTGTTGTATTCAATGAATTCAAAGTGTTTATCATCTTACTAAATGTTTAGGAAGTATGAAAAATGTGGTAGAAAGAAACAGAAAATTCCGCAACATTTCTTCCTGGATAGATTCAGAAGTTTCTAGAAGGTACTACAGATTTGTTTTTAAATAAACTTTTTAAAAACCATTGTCTTTTCGTATATAGAAACACGAACCCCCAAACCCTCTCATTCACCAAGTCACGTAACCAAGAAAAAAACGTAATATGTTTGTATATGCTTACTATTGTAGCTTAAAATAAAACTTAAAATATCTGTAAAACATGGGAAGAAATGTTTGATAGTTCGCCTATTCTCTACTTTGATCCGGTGAAATCTACCTCTGCTTCCCGGCGTTCCGAAAGAAATTTTTGTTAAATAATGTCATTAAACTTTTGCTGTAGTTACTCTCACCAGTCATATTCGAATAGTTTTAGTGATACTAGCTCGTGTGTCGTAAAATTAAATTAGTGGTCCATAAAAATTGTTGAAATGATCGTTGCCTCTCGGCCTATTGTGTGCATCTCCCTTTTTCTCGTACCTTTTCCGTACATCCGGCAGGCAATAAAGAGAGCGGTGCTAATTTTTGACTTTCAATTATCCTAGTAAGACCGAGGATTGACTTCCCGTGACAAACAAAACACAAATAAAAGTCATTTAAACATTATGACTTCTAGTTGATTCGCGTTGCAAACGCGATGGCTTTTTAAGAAAATACTACCTTATATTAGGAACCTTTATAATCGATTTAAGAAATAAGTATAAAATATTATTAACATACTTAGTATATACTTACATACTTAGTAGTTAATATTCAATGTATGCACTATTCTAGCAGACAAAATGCGAATTAGCTATAGAGATTTGTTGCTATACTAAAAATATTTTAATGAGACGTGTGCCTATATATCAAACTGTAAAATTCCCCTTCTAATATCTTTCCCTCATAATTCACTGAAATAACAGCTGATAATAACAGCAGACGGTGGACTGAGGGTATTTTTCTTATTCAATCATTAAACCCAGCAAAGGCTTTATACCTTGCCCTAATTCAAAAGATGCGAAATCGTACTGGATCGTACGTCAATATCTACCAACTAACCTGAAAAGGTTGTGTAAAAAAAAGTATTTTTCAGTCTGCGAAAGTCTATAAAAATTACAACATGAAATTATTTTCGTCTTTACTCTTTCCAAGATATGATTATAAACAAGAATAAGCCAGAAATAAGGATAAACAAGTAAAATTAGGAAGATTTGAGACCCCGTTTGAAAATGGCAATAAACGCGCTGGGAGAAATATAATCTCTACCGTCGGTTATTTTGAAATAGCCTGCTGCGAGGAATTTGTATTTATACTTAATTTAGCACCAAAATTTTATAATTTAATATTCAAGGAAATAAATCATTATCACGAAAAATATAAAAATTAGGTCTGGTTTAGGGAGTTATTTAAATAAGAGTAAATGATGTTCGAGGCGTTGGTGTATCGAATAATTTAGTGTTTCTATTGTATTTAAATAATAAAACATGTGTATTTATATAGTATTTATGTATATTTATATTTACTTTTATTTGATGATTGTTTTCTAATAGCGGCAAATCGCCTGAAAAGATAAATGACACAATCTTTAACAATATTGAAAAATTTGGAATATTTTTTTAATTTTTTGATATAGTGCTGGATAGCATAATATTTATAAAGGTTCTAAAGAGGTCCTGTACTTGAGAGCGCAGGATGTCGGTTTAAACCCAGCGCTGAGTTTTATAAAAATGCATTTTTAACTCTCACCTGTCCTCTTTAGAGTAAAATATTGTCAAATATTGTGTAACCATCTAATTAGATGAATTAAGTAAAGGATGATATTTTAACAAAAAATATAAAAATAATGGATATGTGATTACGATGAAGGATGATGGTGAAATGAGATGATGTTATGAGTGATTTATGTATGAAGTTGATGAAAAATAAAAATAATGGATATGTCAGATCTAAAATTATTGGGGACTCCTTGGAACAGTACATTGTGCTATTAAGGTGATGCACAAAAGTAATTACCTTTAAACATAAATGATGATGATGGCAAATGATGATTTACACGATGATAAATTACCTAGACTCTAGAACATTATTTATGTATATGAAATCCATTCTCATAATTTGTTAATACAATTTAAAATGTTAATGTCAATGTCAGATCGATCGATGCTCAAGAATGAACTATAGAAGATGTCTGAAGACGTTTTAATCGATGCATCGTGACAAAATACTTTCATGAAAGTATGCTATAATATCGAAATTTGACATTTGCACATATGTCGGTACCTACCTATATAGGGATTGTGTATGCGTATAGTATGTGTAATGATGTAGGGGTGCGGTTAACGGTGTAGGGGCAATATTATGATTAAAGAAAATAAAAAAAACAATTCGGGGCAGCATCCCTCCGGAGCGAGGGTAGGTCGTGCGAACGGTCGATTATGCGAAAGTGTTCATCCGGCACAAAGTCAACAATCCGGCAGTTCTAACGCTGATTGGTTGTCCGCAAACATATTAATATTTGTGTCGCACGCAGGCTGCGACCTTGGCGGTTCAATTTTCTGTGGGCGTGGATGTGTGCGATAAAAATCCAGCCAATTGGCCCCGGCTATTTCAACTATGATTTGTAAAGACGACGAAATCATCGCGATAGTATTAAATTTTTGTTATGATACGTACGCCAGCCGATCGTCCGCTCACGGAGCCCGGTCAATGACCGCGAGCCGGAAAAGGCTACAAATATTAATTTACACTAACGCTATAATAAAAATAATGAATTTTGAAACGAATTACTTACTCGGTATAGGGAACATAAACACACCCTTAAGTCAGTAGTTTCGGGATAACCTGTAAAAATATATAAACATTTTATTATACAAATGTATTATATGCAATATTTATTCTTTTAGTTTATTTAGCGTGTAACTTTTTCAACAGTGTTCTTCTAGTTTAATTTCAATAAACAAAAATTGACGGTCACTACCTTCTTTGGTACAGACGTCGTCAAGTTAGGAAGCTAGGGAATATGGTTTACGAATAAATAAATAAATAATATTAATAATAAATTTATAATATTATTTATTAAAATAATAAAAATTAAAAAATTTAATAATAAAAATAAATCATTTAATTTAAATTTAAATCATTCATTAGAAGCTAAAGAAATCACATAAATAAATAAAATTAATAACCCCCCAAACCTATACATGAAAATGTAAAAGAGACAGTATTAAGAGTTCTAATGCGAAAGAGAGCTGAAGTTAAATGAAAAACAACAATACTATTTGTCTCGCTTTGTCCGCTTGGGCTTTTCGTATGACCGTATCTGTCTCTTTCGCGCCTGGACTGGCAAAAAAGCAATACCGCATCCCATTTCCGCGGATTCTGGGCATAACTAAATCTTTCTAATCGATCGTGAATGATCAAACGCTTATCACACGCGCATAATGCACCTAAAAAAATCCCTTTCGGCACTCCGAAAGGCGGAGGTAGTAATTGTACGAACTTGTATCAAGCAGCTCGCTCGTATCAAAAATTATTTCAAATAAAAATTGTAGGGAAATTATAGCATTACAATTAACATTTATTAAGGGAGGTATGATTTTTTTGATTTTTGAAAAACTATTTTTTTTTTCACCCCTAGGAGCAATGCTATCAACAAAAGTTTACTCAGATAGTTTTAAGGCCTTTAAGGTAGCTTTAATATTGACATTTACCTAAAACAGTTTATTATTCCGCTAGAATTGGACTTCATTAGTATAATTTGTAAAACAATGTCTCTGGTTATGCAGTTTTCAATAAAATGAAATAATAACCATCTCTTTGACTATGTCTTTCTCAAATACAAATTAAATGCCTACCTACCTCACTATAAACTATAGGGCTACACAATACCCACACCTGCAAAGAGCTCTGTTTGTGAAGCCTACCCTCCCGATTGCTGGTGTCGACTGAAATCGCCAGTGACGGAACTGAGGCAGGAATGTCTATCCGAAAGGTAGTTCTCGGTCTAATAGCAACATTAAAAAAGAAAGTGTATTGCAATCTTTCACAACCAAGCGACCGCTTCAATATCACTAAACGACACGGTAATTTTGCAAAACTCCAAAAACTATTACACAATTCAAAAGTTTACAAAAAAAAAACCGATTTTACAACTTTTCTGCGACAAAGAATGCACTTCAAAAGCCGCCTCTATATTTTACATACCCCGTTATCATACTAATTCAATGACCAATAGCACCATACCACGTATCTGCTCCCTTTATAACAATGACGATATTTCAAAAATCGATAAATTGAATACCTCCTTATTATCATTAAAAAAGAGATTTCCAATATCATCAATAGTAAAGACAAATAAACCCTAATTGTATTGTATTGTTAGATTGTTATGTTGTTAATGATTAATAGTAACATATAAGTACTTGTTGTTGCAATTACATATGGAATATACATACATATACATTTATATTACCTTCACCATAAATTATTTTTATACATACTAAAACCATACTTAATTTATTACTTTATTTGAACATATACATACAAATCACACACACTCACAACTACCACAAACATCACTCACAAATGACACATAACACATCAAAAAATTCTACTGTATACGACGTATATAATATTCATAATCTATGTATATTTTAAGAACACTATTCCAAATTTTTTATGCTAATGTTAATATTGTAAAATGTCCGAAATCCATAATTGGTTTTGTATACTAGTAATAAGTTTTGTTTGTAATGATAAAAATGAATACTGTTGGATTTTTCAATAAAGAATAAATAAATAAACAGTTTTACCCGTTTTCATCTTCAATATCTATGTGAGTTGGGATTCATTAGAAAATCATCGTGTTTTATTATGCATATTAAATTACCCCTAGAACGTAGGCATAGTTTCACACACACGCGTGCATCCAAATAACCCTCAAATTGGAAGCGTGTCACACAAAATAATCCGAAATTGAACTTGGTTTATTTTACGAGATATCACGGAGGGAAGTTTGGCAACAATACCATTTATATACCAAGCTTGAACAGGGTTAAATCGGGATTAGATACGAGATGACTCAATTTACTACATTCGTCTAATTTGATGTTTGCATTAATTCCAGGAATAAATTTAATAATTAATTTTTGAAATCATACATCTATATTTTTACACATAAGTCAACTTTCTAACATGTTATTCGAAGATATATTCCACGCGCAAAGAAGACAAAAAAGTACCTAAGTTCAGTTTTTTCATTATTTTAATAATTTATATGATTATTTAATTTTCTTTCGTTATTTTTTTTTCGAAGAATATGATAGTAGGTAACTACATTTTTTCACTCATGTTTTGAAATAACAAAATAGTGGTCGCACTGAAAGAATTTTCAGGAAACCAGCAAAAGCGAAAATTAGTTATTTTCACAAACGATATTGCTGAATTCCGTGGCATTGAGAACAAAATTAATATATTTGGAATTTATTGGAATAGATTATAAAGAAAAGATCAAAACAAAATATCTGCTTTAATAACAAATATATGTATATATATATATATATACAGGGATGTCCAGTAAGTCGTGGATCAAACGAAAAGAAGAGATAAGGGGGGTCATTTCCAATCAAATAAACTAAACATGTCTTAATCGAATTCTTGATAGTTAAAAGTTATGGCATTTAAAAAAAAAATGAAAATGCCAATTACGTCATCTAATAAAATTTTCATAAAAAAAAATACAATTAATTTAGATGTTATTTTTTATTTGTTATACTCCTGAATAGTGCTTCTTTCAAATGAAGGTATTTTCATAAACTATTTTCGTATATTAAACTAGTAAAACTTTATTTTTCTAAAAAAATATTTTATTAAAAATAAAACATGGGATTCGAATGAAGCAGATATAATAATAAAATGTACTAAAGAAAATTACCCCATTATTGAAAAAGCCTGTCTTGAATACAACATTATATTTTAGGTGAATATTTAAAAGAAGTTAATGTTTGGTATAAAATGCATTTTACAAATTCAACTTTTTTACAAGTCGGAGTCGGCAAGGTATAAAAATAAATAAATAAAATGTGTGTATTTATTATATTGATTTAATGTGGTGTTTTTGTTCCCTATTATTTTTAAGAAATTGTATATACACATACTTTTCTTATGAGCGGCAATGTAACCTCGGCCGCAAAGTGGGACCAATTGCCGTCGTACGTATTACAAGATTCGTACAATATTATCTCGTAAAATATACTTTTTTTTTTGAAATACCGTCTTTATAAATAATACTATCCAGCCCATTAGTTGGATTTTCTAACTGGAATGGTTTTGGGTCACATATCACCTTAAATTTCCCGTTCACAGACGAACGCCGATTTTTACACAGATTAACAGTGACTTTTGTTTTATTATAGTTACACATTATTATTTTTTTAGTAACAATTGCAATTATCTTTATTATTTCTTGTAACGGGTCATTGTTAATTAATACGCAACAGAAGTGGGAAAACTTCAGATTTTAATCATCTTCATTTCATCAAACTTTTCGTCTCGACGCGATGTGGAATACAGCATCTTTACGATGCGATGCATGGAAACTGTCCCAAGATATTATGAACTACTAAAGTTCACCTTAACGCGCAGCCGATAATGTTTTATGTTCGAACATTAGCCCACTTCTTCTACGAACGAACACATTTAAGGCTGCATTTAATACATCGACGAAAATTTGAGGTTAATTTGAGGTTAAGTGTTTTGTTAGTGGATTTAACCAAGGCATGCGAATGGTTGACACGGTACAGTTCTAAATTAAAAACTACAGGTAATGGGGAAAAAAATGGATCTACACGTATATTATATTATCAAAATCTAGTGCTACATTAATCTTTTGTATTCAATAGTCAGTAGGAATTTAAACTAATATAACCTAATATTTCTCGTCATCCATGTGTTTTTCCACTCTTATTTTCAACATACTTATGTTAAAATACATTAATTTGTATCGTATTTTCTACGACAAACATTATAAACCAACATTTGTAGTAATAATGTCATGTCTGCGATTAGACGCTACCGTTTTCACGGACATGCCACGTCATTCGGAATAGATCCAGCTAAGACATTGTCTTATATGCCGATTTCTTAACGCCCGCTATCCCTATTCCTAGGTTATCCCTTTATTTTTACGTGTTGGTTCGCCAATAAATTAAGTTAACCATCAAACTCAAATTAACAAAATAATAACTTGGGTCGAGCGACGGTAGATCGAGCTACTATATGCTTGCGCACAACCAACTGTTGTCTATTTGTATTTTAGAATTAATTTAGGGAAAACCCAAACGCTATTATCACATTATTACGGACAGTGACATAGAACTCTACTTATCTCCGTTTATCAGCATATTGTGCAACCTGACGGAACTAGAGTAATTTCGAATATTTCATAATGTCTATTAATAGTTGTGGTATGCACTTGTATTTTCATCTAGTGGGACTTAAGCTGATAATAGAGTTCAGTGGAACGACAGAATTACATCAGAAAAAACAAATAATTACACGTTGTTTTTGCATATTTTCAGTGGTGAAAGATAACCTGGTTCGATTCGAACCCGAGACTTCAGGAATAGAAGTCTGCATGAGCGTTATTCTCACCGTGCAATAAAACATAGCTGAATTGTAGTGAGGTCTCATATCGACAAAATCGAGAACAATTTCGATAATAAAATACGTTTTATTTTTATGGTCCTGGAAACATTTATGCTTGTGGGTTTGAATGGTCTATACGTTTATGGGAATATGTAATCATTAATCATTTATATTTATTTATTTGATTAACATATTCACACTGACAATAACAATATGCTTAACAGTAACTAGAACACATGTCAAAAATACAATATAGGACATCCTTTTCAAGGAACCCCAGGACAACTTGATCGATAACAGAGTCGTGGAAGCATGGAATAGATTGTCAGAAAGTGTCATAGAATCAAAGACAATAAACCACTTTATAAAACCGTCTAGATGAACACTCAGAGAAAAAATATGAGGAAATAAATAAAAAGGAAAAATGATAATAACTTTGACACTAAATAAGATAATAGTTATAATTTTAAAATAGTTTTTAGGAAGATACTTTATTTTTATTTTTAGAGTAACATGTAATTTATTTATTTTTATTGAAAATCCAACAGTATTAATTTTCAGAATTACAAACAGAATGACGGAAATGTACATGGTGACGGCATGATGGAAACTAAGGCAATATCTTTGTTCGGCAGATATAAAGATTTTAATCTTTAAAACTGCCCTCAATAGAGGTTAGTCTAATATTAACATCTGTTAGCCGACTCGTCAGACTCTCAGAACGAGTTGATTTTATTTTGGCGCTATAAAAGCGAAAATTGCATGGACCCGCTGGCATTGAAAAAAACATATTATTTTTGAGAACATATCAAAGTATATTGGAGAGAAAAAAAGAAATCATATTCTTCGCAAAAAATTGAAACTAATTATAAAAAAAAATAATCCCATTTAAATTTATGAAAAAAAACTGAAATTTTTATTTCATTCAGCACTTTAATCATACATACCTTGCGTCTCTTTTACGCGTTTAACGTATCCATAAAGCTATCTTTGTCTGTTAGCTGTGTGACAAACCGCGTTGACATGATCTTACAATTAATCCAAGTTCAATTCCTAGCATCGCCGATATCGCTTCAGTAAAAAAATAGTAAATATAATAATAGCCACATTTTATGTGTAAAACAACTTAGAAATAAATATTCTTAGTTTATTATATGGTGCAAAGGGTTTTAGCGGATGCAAATATAATTCATCGTTTTACCGAACTTCAAATACGGACAATACGGGGAAAAATAATTCATCCCACCAAACAATATATGAACGGCGAAAGCTCACGTTTATGAAACTGATTGTAATATGCGCGCTATTACACTGGACCATCCCATTGTGATCGATGCGTAAATACCACTGGAACCAATCGGCGAGCGATACGGCCCAAAACGACACAGTTCTACCAACACAGATCTTTTATCTAACTTAATTAATATTTCACGATAA
Organism: Neomicropteryx cornuta; assembly: GCA_020383195.1. Lineage (NCBI taxonomy): Eukaryota > Metazoa > Arthropoda > Insecta > Lepidoptera > Micropterigidae > Neomicropteryx > Neomicropteryx cornuta. The sequence continues at coordinate 9,383,273 of JAHKQU010000001.1, read as the reverse complement.
TGTTGCTTTAATTATTATTACTAATGTTACTCTAAGATTTGGCTCGAAGATCACTTATTGTTATCAGCACACGCCAGTTATAATTACCAACAGTCCATTAATTCGACATTTTTAATCGAAGATTCCAAATACAAATAAATGAATGCAAATTAACAATTTTCATCAAAATGGTCGCATTTTAAAATGCAATAGCGTTGACGTATAAACGATAAATTTCTAGTAAAATACATAATTAAAAATTATAAAAAAATCTGCCTTGATTATTAAGAATATCAGGTGTAACGTGACGTCTGTGTGAGAAAAACATAATCCAATGTTCGCTCAAAAACAATAACTCGTTTCTTACTTCAGGTAAAACTCAATCTTTTTTTCGTTCGTTGATTTTTTGAAAGTATCATTATTCGCGAGTTATTAAAAATAATACTGAATTTCGTTAGCATTAAAAGCTACTTTTTGTTGAAGAGAGCATACATTTATACCAGATTTAATTACCAGTTAATAAGTCTAATCCAAATTTGATGGATGGCTGGATAAAAATCTAAATTTGATACTAGGCTTAATTTGATTAAAATCCTAATTGCAAAAACATTATTTAGAAATTCATTCTACAAAACAAATATTAGAAAATAGAAAAATACCACTCCATCGTGAACTTATCTTGTGTTTTTGTGATATAATCCTTGTCACGTATTTAAATAAATCAAATCTGATACATTTTTTCTAGTCTCAATAGACATTATTCACCTTAATCATTTTTCCCATTTCGCTATATTTTAACTAAGACACGATATTGGCCAATCATAAAAAATAGTAACCAAACGGTACTGTTAGATCGATTGATATCGGCAATCTTTTGAAAGCCAGCGCTGTTGATTTATAAATTGACCCAGATAACCATATCAGGGATTATCTAAATTTAAAATTATTTATGTAAATTGAATAAGTTTTAATTTAACAAATAACAAAATAATTGACGCGATAGTTGACCAATAATTTATTTCATCAGTTTTTTTTTTTTGCAGACTGATTCGCATCGTATTTGGCCAAACCCCTCCATATTTTAACCGGTGAGTTTTATCACATTTATCTAAAGTTCGTCGCTAGACAACGAAAACATTATAAGTGCAAAATTGGCGAAAAAGAGTAATATTTAAATTTAGTGATAATAATAATCATTATATAATAATTATAATGTGGCACTGAACATTCTTTTATGTGTTTCTATTTGTGCACATAGACGAGTTTTAGCTGGTCAGTAATAAAACTTTCACATTTGTACTTTTCGAGTTGAAAGATGCGACAGATGGGGAAAGGACGGGGTAGTAGCTTCTTATATATTAATCTATGTATAGAAGCTAAACGTATTGAATTCGTACACAGTAATAAATATAAATATATAATTGAGTTGTAAAGTTATTTGACTTATATTTGATGATTGTTTTTTAATAGCGGCAAATCGCCTGAAAAGATAAATTACACAATCTTTGACAATATTGAAAAATTTTGAATATGTTTTTAATATAAATATTATGCTATCCAGCACTTTATCAAATTATTAAAAACTTATTCAAAATTTTTTAATATTGTCAAAGATTGTGTCATTTATCTTTTCAGGGGATTTGCCGCTATTAAAAAACAATCATCAAATATAAGTAATAAATATAAAGATATTCTAAATATATCTTTTGCTACACGTGCCTACACGTCGACCTGTGCAGTATTCCATCCCGTGGGTTCAAACTTCTATCCATCTATCCCTCCCTAAATGGCTTTTATGGGCCTCTACCGTAGATTATTAAATTGTAAGCTTAAGTGATATCTCGCAGTGAACAATAAGTGTTAAGTTGTTTTCAGTTAGAGTAATGGAGGTATTACATCACACGTCGTTATACATAAGTTGTCTTAACGCATTCGAGTTGGATGTGTTCCGGATACTCAGTGTCAAATGTACTGGGCGGAGGCGAGGGACACATCTACACATGCGTGTGTATAATGAACAAATTGTTTAATCAAAAAAAACTATCTTAAGCTAAACTACCTAATGCATAGTTTTCCTGAAAATAAAAAAACTTACATTTTTTTTAATATTCATTTTTCTGGTGTCACAATTGAAGTGTTTCATATTTTTTTAATCCAATCGACGCTAGCCGCCCAATCGCATGCGAAAGTTAACCGACAATTAAAAGTAGTATGCATAAATCATAACCTATGTCAATATTTATATTTTATTTATCGAAAATAAATAAAGAAAGTGTTTCCAAACAATTAGCCACACCTAACTAGGCTACCGTCTGTTCTACGGTAGCTTACATTTGCTGTTTTTATGAATGTATGTATTTATAGGAGATTACGATACGAAAAGGTACATATACTTAAATATTTCTCAAATTAGGTAACGTTTAATAGTCAATATATACCATATATAAATTTTATTATGATAAAATATAATTATTGAAGTATGTTAGTTAATAAAAAAATATATATCCTTTTTTTTAGAATTTGCTAAATATACTGAGGCTATTAAAATTTAGGGTAAAAGTATTGTTTTAAACATTGGCTATAGCTAAAAAAAAACGCTCGAAGTAAATTATTCTAATTTAAATTCATTTTAACAATAATATAACGCGTCAGCGTTGCTTCGGCGCAGCAGTAACCTGTTGCTTCAACCGAAGGGGCAAATGCCCATGTTTGCCTGACACTACTAAACGTAATGGTGGGCAGTAGCCAGGTTTTGCCGCCCCCTCCCCCCCCAACCCACTTAATCAAATTTCACCGTAGAATACGCATCGCCCTTGGCAAACATAAGCTATGTAATTAAGCTGTTTAATATAATAACCAGTTATAACAGTTTTTGTTGTACTTAATATAACCTATTGCGGACATTAACGTAATATGTTATTACCAGGACCGGCCCGTGGGTAGGGGGCGTACGCCCAGGGCGCCGAGGTTCAGGGGCGCCAATATTTTGAAAGCGTTTCTTTTTTTTATATATATAGTTATTTGCTTTCATTTCACTATTCAATGCTTTTAATGCACTTGGAAATAAACCCCAAGCACAGGCATGTCTTCGTGAATTGCGAGTCCATTCTACTAAGCTGACCGTGTGGCTTTTGCTAGGGCATCGCATGTGAAACATTTGGAAGTTTGGATTGTTGCGATATTTCCTCGCTACAATTCCATAGACTATGATGAAATATTTTGAGTTTTAACTGTTGGCGAAAGGTGCCATTATGGGGCATTCTGAAGTTGTGTTGCTGCGAGTTGACGACAATTCAAGTACTAATAATTGAATACTTCATCGATTCATATTTGTTTCTTTAAATTCAGATTGCAATATTTAATTTATTTCTTTATTTTGCCCTTGAGACTTGATACTTGATTTTGTTGAGCTACTGCATATAATTTTAAATTGTACTTTTTTTTAAAATAGACATGATATAAACATGAATATTGAATGATCAAATAAGTGTTTTACCTGCCGAATTTATATCCCATTCCCAATTCAAACCCATTCAAATGGCTTTTCTTTTATAAGCTATCATCAAAAAATCAAATATGTGGGGGGGCGAACACATTTGTTCGCCTGGCGCGCCAAAAAGTCTAGGCCCGGCTCTGGTTATTACTTTCTAGTACCCGACGCGGTGAAGCCGAGCCTCACAGCTAGGCCCAGTGGGCGTCTTTTTGGCATCTCGTGTCCCGGGTCATCGGGACGCATTATAAATTAGGACCATAGTTTTTATTTAGTCAGAACGTTTGTATAAACATATGCATTAATATCTCTGAAACCGTACTTATGATACCAGATAAGTATGTTTATAAGCCTACAACAAGGCAGTCGCCGAAAAGCAGACATCTTGACTCTTGATACCTCATAGAAAACTATAGTGTGACTACTAACTGAAGGACCCTCCTATACTTTTTAGGTATGAGGTACGGGGTGAGAGTAGTTCTTTTGAGAACGTCACTGCACTTGACTGCACTTGGGAAGTGTATGTAACAATTGACAAATGTAAAGTTTAGCCGTATTTTTTTACGCTTAGTTTTTTCGCGCACGCACTGTACCAGCTGAACATGATTTAAGGAGAGTTATTGTGTTAGCTGTCGATTTATAAATTGGCGCTTCTACGTAATGCCTTGTTCTGTGTATGTTGTGTCTGGCTGAAACGCCGCGACGTCCGACAGTCAGCGCAATAACGATAAGACGCAACGGAGCGCGTTAATACGGCAATCAGCATGCTAACTACCGGTTTAACTTAACGGCCCGTAAACGGAGATCGACCCTAAGCTTAGACCGGGATTAAGAGGTACAGTGGAAAAGGCGGCGATGCAATTACGTCCTCAATACTATCGAGTAAAATTAAATGGACCAGAAGCGACTGCACTCCCCACGCAAAGTCCTGCGTTAAGTTAGCGTTAAAGGCACCCACGCTATGTAGGTCTGTGAAATCTCCTCACATGCGAGTAAATCTCTTCATAAAAATAGGAATATGACAAACTAATGGCATTATTTTGTTACCTACACCATTAACATCCAAACATACGAGTATATTCAGAGGTCCCAGAAATATTATTGACCATTCTTGACGGGGCAATATGGCGGTTTAAAGAATGCACATTTCATGACTCATTTCATTCATTTATCAGGTACATTAAAGTAATTTTAACAACTAAAACTTATTTGAATAAAATACGGCCCTATGTTTCTTCACTGTTACTAGTAAAATTTAAAATGTAGGTATTTTTTTTTTAATAAACTTTGTTGCTTACCTACCTAGTGAAATTTATGTAAAAGTAAAAATAGCCAAAGCGCAGTTACGTCTTTATACGTAGAAGCCACCGTTGTCTGCCACCTAGTGTCAAACCTGAGAACTATAGGAGCAGTGATTTATCGGCTGACAACTTTTGTTTTTATTGCAGGTTCAAGTTTTAAAATATTAAATAACATTTTATTTATTTTTCATTTATTTTTTTGTTTTTTTATTTTTTTATTTATGCAATCACATTTTGTATTTATGTTACCGCTGATATAGTTTGAGCTCAGAGCTGCGGAAAGCGGCGCCATCTGTTATTTATGAATTTCGGGAATGTGGCTAATTAAGGTAATTATTTATGTTAGTCGCCACGATTCGTAAGGAGTTTAAAGTGTTCGCTATTGGTTGACACAATCTACCGTTTTTAATCTTATCCTAACGGCCGCGGCGCGGCGCCTTACTTTGGCCGAATCGAATAAGTTATTGCTTCTAATAAATAAAATAAGTAATTCTTGGCTTGCGACTCCTGATCTACAGCTATGGGTTTGGTCTGGATAGATTTCACTCGATTTATACACGGTAAATAGTTGTTAATATTATTATTTTGAGAACTTTTTGGAAATCTAAATTATGAAGGCAACATCCATTTGAGCGGAAATATTACTTCTCCAGGAGGAGAAAAGTTCACTAGGTTAGGTAAGAGACAAAGTTTATTAAAAAATAATACATTTTAAATTTTACTAGTAACAGTGATAAGGCCGTATTTTATTCAAACAAGTTTGAGTTGCTAATATTACTCTGAACTAAACACAAATAAATTGCTTCAACTTATCAGAAAAAGAAGGTGTTTATCCTGATATCTATAATAAAGGTTTTTGAAAATATTTCCAATACAAGGAAAATAAGAAAAGAAGAGACATAAACTTCTTGACTTGTTTCCGAAATGCATAAACATTTAACACAATTTAAAACGTGCCGCAAAATATTTTCTTTTTAAAATATTTAAACCAAAAATACAAAAAGTAATGTTTCCGCCCGGGATCGAACCGGGGGCCTTCCGCGTGTTAGGCGGATGTGATAACCACTACACCACGGAAACCACATCAACAACTTTAAAAATATTGCACATAAACTTACATATAGACTAAATTAGTTATGAATATAAAAATTTAAACTAATCGAATCGTAAAAATATATTCTTTTATTCCTCAAATATTTATTCATCTATTTTACTATGTTAGATGCCAGATGGCGTGTTCCATTTGCCTATATTTGTTAATAAAAATTTTGTAGATTATCACGTTAATGTAGATTAAACGTTTTTTTAAATTTTGGTTAACAATTAGTAAGCGTATTAGCAATATTTATATTAGCGGCAAAACTTTTATATTTGTTTTTCGTTTTGTGACCATTAAACCTACAGCTCTCTATCGCTCAGTAGTTGATTTATTCTCGTATTTATTTAATCAATTTTTATCATTGTAGAAATTTAAATAACCGTTCTATTTATGACATAAAATAAATAAATGTTAATATTACTTCTTATATTTTATAGAAATATCTCGATTTACCTCAATTCTGTTAATAATTTCGATTCTTTACCAAAGTCACATTTTATAGGATTTATAACCATCGATAGTCAAGTTCGTGATTTTTTATTAAAAGAATGTTCAGTGCCACTTTATATTTTTTATAAAATGAAATTTTATGTCAAGTTACAATTAATTTTTTTAAAAAAATATTTTTTTTTGTTAATTTTTAAAATTTACGAGGAATTAAGAATTTCATGATACCATTGTTGGTTGTCATGTTTTTTTTTTTTTAGTATGGATAAATAAATATGTAAGTATATATATATATATATATACAATATACAATAAAATAATGTGTCACTATATGACTATCATTGGACTATACGGTATACCCAACGCTGTTTCCTCGCCTCCCCGACTAGCTTTGCCCGTGTCACGTCGATTTGAGATGAAATTGAATTGGCCAGATGCTGAGCGGATAAACGCCTCGTTGCAATTGCACCAATAAGGAGTCCTGTAGGTTCTCTGGCAGCGCGGAGGCCTGGTTCTGGATCATGTTATGTTTTCGCCGCGAAATTTGACGCTCGACGTAAAGAAAGCCTGTAAAGCAGGGTCGGATCCAGAAACGCCCCCGAGACAAAAAAATAAGATCATATTTATGTTTTGATAAAATGTATGGAAACTTTTTAATTTTATATAAGCCTAGTTTATAAGGTAAAACAATATTGTCCATTGTTATTTTTTTTTTCTATCTACAAATAAAGTGTCACAAAGGTGTTTGCGTTTTTAACAAACTGACAGGACTCGGCGTCGCAGTATATTAATTGGTACGTGACGAACAGATTGCTCTATAAATTTAACGACTACGACTCTACTTTCGCACGCGAAAATTTCTTTCGTAAATTGTCCATTATAAAAGTGACAAAACGCCAACTTGTTTATGGTCGGGTCCGACACGCAAAGCGACGCGAAGTGTCGCTGTGCGTGCTGCGAAAAAACGCTTAAATGTTCCCTCGCTGCGTCAATGCGTTCAATTTGAATAAACTTACGAAACGTCCGACAATTAAAATGGTAATTTGACCATAAATAGTGAGGTCGCTAGGTATTTCTTTTATTTGATAACTACTCCAAACTAAATACTCGATCGGATAGGCGGTTACAATTAATAAATCTAGTTCAAAAGTTAGATTAGTCAGTTTTGCAGACAGAAAAAAATATTTAAAAAAAAAACAATCGAGTAAAATCGAAAATATTTTCAAAAACACGGGAAAAATCAACGTTTTTCATATGTGTGTTTTCAACTACTAATATGTAGATCGCAGAGAAAATATAGAGAATAAATCGCAGAGAAATGCTTTTATATAGACTCGATCAAAATTATTAAACTAAAAAGAACACAATTCGCATTTAATATTCGATTAGTGAAGCGACTCTCACTAGTAGTCTCCCCTATCCCCCCCCGCACTGTCACATCGCGTCACATGACATCAACCGTGCATAAATGCACAATTCCATTTATGCACTCCGTTTAACACGGATTTTATGCAAATTAAGTGCGTGCAATTTTTAAAATGCATTTTGTTTTTGATTTGACTTCGAATTTTCAATTTTACTGAAATCACAAATTTGCAAATATAAAATAACGGAGCTTACGAAATACTTTTTTTTTACAATATTACTTTGAACTGAATAATCTGTTTGATAGACTGTACAAATCGTTTCCCTTAAGAAAACTATCTTGTAACCTGTACCAAACAATCTCTGTAATCAGATTAGAAGTTGTGAAGACTGTTTTGTTACGTCAACCAAACGATTAGTAGTAGACTCACAAACACACCTCGCGCTTTTCGCCTATTCGCCATTTTGTTACTTTACCGAACAGTTCGATAGCGCTTACAAAGCAGTTTATTTATGTGTACCGGAGTTCGGCTAGACGTACCAATATCCAATATCTATAGTTCTTTTACTAAACTATTATAATTCTTTCGCAAATAGGTCGATGTAGATTTTTTGCGAAATCGACATAACTTCCCATTCGAAGCTTAAACAAATACTATTTTTATTTAGGGATTAATTCTATAAAATTATAGATTTTTCGAAAAACGTAAAAAAAAAAGTGCTTACAATAAGAATGATTTTAATATCTCAAACAACTTAAATATGAAAATTTTTGGATTGCATTCAAGAATTACCCCCCAGGTCTCTCTTGAATGCGAGCGACCGAATGAATATGATTAAACCAGCGCTTTAATAAAATTAATTTTAGTAATTAGTTAGCTTTTAATATTTATTTATCCTTATTTGGTAAATAAAACAGTTACATAAACAAATCTTAAACACAATAATAAAAATAATGGTACCAACTTACAAGTATAAAATCAAACAATTAAATATTTCCACCGAATGAGTATAAAACTAGTGTTTTACCTAAGAAATGCAAGATGAGGAGATGGGGAGGGAGAGGTTGATATGTTTTTTGAAGGCCACTAGGTATTTCTTACTCGTAATAGGGAACATAAACAAGCCCTCGAGTCTTCGAGGGTTGGCCAATTGGGACAGCCTGTTATAAACATTACCTTCTGCCTTTCAGCTAGCGACATGTTTTTGGAGAGGTACAAGCCCCGGGCCACCCCCGGCAGGTACTACGACGACCGCGAAGCGCTGGACGGCGGCTTCCTCGAGCTCATCGTCAGCCACAAGCTCCTGGCGCTCGTCGTCATGATCGCCATCTTGGTGGCCGTCTACTTCGGCGCCGCGGCTTTCAGGGGGGACCAGACGGAGGACGAGGTCATTCAGCCCCGGGGGCCGAAGAAGTGCCACCACCACCACAGGACCCGAAGGGCCAAAAGTCCCGCCCGGCGCTACGACTGGGACGACGACTAAACGCAACAACTTCAAATAAACGCTGTGCACAAATACAAAATTCACAAATAACATACTCTTTTATTCGACTGCATTAGTTAAGCACTCATCCAACGTCGGTATCTCGGCCAGGTATCTGCGGGGCTAGTCTGAAAGTGACTCGCCGGCGAGTCGCCTTTGGACTAGCCCCGCAGTATTGTTTCTGATAGTTCTCGAAATCTTGAAATGAAACGCGGCGTAAATTTCACCAATTCAAATTCAAAGCTGAACCTGTTCATCGTTTGCTCCTAACGAAAAAGTTTTATCAAAAAAATTTTATATAAACTGTAGGGTTTGAACCAATTTTGATTGTTTCAAAACCATTTCGTAACAGTTAGAACATATGTAATTATACTAAAAAATAGTCCAACATTAGGGAAGGTGCGAAGCTGTGCACTTTTTTTTCGACCAACCGACAAAGTTTGATCAAACGTGATCGATTTTCGGTTGTGCTAAACTTTTCCCAAACTTTTTTGTGTCGTAGACCCCTTGACATGTTTTTCGGTTTTGGGTAGACCCCCTTCTTACTTTCTCCGGCACTCTCAAACAAAATAACACTGATTCACTATAATTTGTGTGATAAATTATCAGTTTACATTTTTAAAAATATTTTCTTAGCACTTTCCTTTTCAAGACTCAGGAAACGAATAAACGTATTTGTCTCACATTCGTATTTATAGAGTGACAAATTAAACAAGTCAGTGCAAGTTCGCGAAGCTCTGAGACTGCGCGTATGCTTGTAACAAGATGATACTGGTATCATTATGTGCAGGTTTTTCCAAGTTCAAAATCAAAATTCAATTCACAAAAAAGCAAAAGTTTCCAAATGGCACTAATTGATCATGGCACTAATGTAGGGTTGCCATAAATGGTTTGGCTCCGACCGGGACTGATATCAATATAGGAGGACGCATAGGGGAGTTATAGGAGGAGGAGGGGGGTACCCCCCCCCCAAGCGCCACAATCTGGTTTGTGAAAAAAGGAAATCTTTCAACGGTTCCCACATTTTCAGAATACGTTCAATGATCGGGAACAAAGACAGTTAATCGCCTAGTTATTGAGTGAGATCCTAAATTACCACGAATTACATCAGCTCCCTCACAAAGGTATTTCAGTCTTTCATTCCGTACTATAAATATGGAAAAATATTTGTAAAATACAAGTACATCCCTCGACCCCACACTTTCACCGCCAGCCAACGTGATCTAACTTCGCATAATTTTAAGCAATAATATAAAACCATGATTATTCGTTTACCGGGACATATGGCGGGTCAAACGGGACAACCGGGACCGAGGCTCTAAACCGGTGACATGTCCCGGTGTACCGGGACGAATGGCAACTAATGGGAATCATGTATTCAATTTGTAAATAAATTTTCAACTCATTTACGATCACGGATATCGCAAAAATTTAAAAAAAAGTGTAATATGCTTTTATAATTTTACAATCATCTCCAATTTTGCAACCCGAGGACAGCTGCGACCAAGGCAGGGAGGTGTTCCGTTCATGCGTAGTTTCGGTCATGCGCGGTTATTTCATGCGAAGTTTCGTTCATGCGAAGATTCGTTCATGCGAAGATTCGTTCAGTCGCATTTACCGACTTTTGATTCGGTTCCGTTGGTAAGCGGTTTGTAATTTATATTTATACTAGCTGACCCGGCCACGCGTTGCTGTGGCTAAAGTTTTTGTTATATTACATTATAGTAAACAATCTAAGAGGAACAATAAGAGAACATCAGTCACGGAGTCCACTATGCTTTTTCACACAGATGGTATTTGTAAAAAAATATGGTGATCTCCTTATTTGACTTTCTACTACTATAACCCTTTAGTACAATGAAATTATTTACGAACTAAGACGACAATGATGATGTTGGTATACAAATTCACTGGATTGAGATTGATTTGAAGGGGAAGTACGTTGAACACAATTAATTAAAATGTTCTTACACTTGATACTAAGCAGAAATCAATAGGTAAAAAATAAAAATTTATCAGATTTATTATTTCCATTTAATTTTATAACAAATATAAGTATATTACAGTATAATACAGTAAATTACATGTGACGCTTAAACTCATGAATGAGGTAGGCAAGGCAGACAGTCTTAAACTTTTAAACATTAATATCTTTTTTTTGAATTATAAATACTTTCAATTTCAATTTAATTTAACACCAATCGGTGCACAATGTTTTTGGTTAACCTGTCTTTAGCTAACACAAATAGATTCGACGGTTTCCCAACACGTGAACACGCAACATATAGTTGCCCATGAGAAAAACATGGATTTTCCAAATCTAAACCACAAATGGACATTGTTTGACCTTGAGATTTATTTATAGACATGGCGAAAGCTAAACGAATTGGAAACTGTAGCCTTTTGAAGGGTATGGTAGAATCTGATGGTATCATCGGAATACGTGGCAGCAGGACCACTTTTCCTTTAAACTTCCCAGCCAAAATGGTTGCTTCAAGAATGTTTCCGGTGATCTTTTTGATGACCAAACGCGTACCGTTACATAATTGAGGTGGATTCAAATTACGGAGGAGAATAATAGGGGAACCAATCTTTAATCGAAGATTATGTGGTGGCATTCCAGGGATATCTAATGAATTTAAAAATTCAATCGGAAAATTTACACTTTCATTTTCATCAACAACAGTATCGATTGATTTAAAAGACATCAGATCGCCTGGTAACAACTGTTGTATCTGGAAGTTAATTTCGTCAACATCAACGTTTTTGGCTGCCAAAATCGCCCGTTGACTAAGCCATTCATGATTCAAATAATTATTCTGTATATCCGGGAAAATACTCTGAATCAATTCATTTTTATCCTGAACAACAGTGCAAAAATTGTCTGGTAGTTTAATGCATTGCGTATTTGGTTGCAGTTTTATTTTACCGTTCCCAATATCTAGTAGTTGTTCGGAAAATATTAGTGCTGATGGATCATTTTGCAATTGTACTCGCATATTTATGGTCAATCGAAGTGTTTCAACACTTCGCCATAAGAATGATTGTTTCAAACATGCATTAATCTCATCCGCGAAAGTAGAGCGAGGTATAACCGGTAAGGTCTGCCGGAAGTCACCAGACAAAAGTAAGATAGCACCACCGAAAAGTTTATTATTGCTGTTTAAATCTTGCATAGTTCTGTTTAATGCTTCAAGTGAATATTTGTGTGCCATTGTGCACTCATCCCAAATTATTATAGAACTCTTCCGCAACACTGCAGCTATTCCACTATTCTTTTTGATGTTACACATTGCATCTGGTTTATTATGAACGTCCAATGGCAGCTTGAATGTTGAATGTGCTGTTCGCCCACCATCCAGTAAAGTAGCCGCAATGCCTGACGATGCTAATGCTAATGCGATTTTTTGTTGCGACCGTATTTTGGCAAGAATCAACGATATTAAAAATGTCTTACCGGTTCCACCGGGTGCATCCAAGAAAAAAAAACCGCCTTGTTCAGCAGCAACAGCCAGCATAATCCGATCATAAATAATTTTTTGTTCTGCTGTCAGTAATGGTTCACTGTTCATGATAATTGTTGCTAAACTTCCATGGTCATATTGATTTTCTCGTTGTAAATCGGTATTGACTAAGTCGGTGGCTGGACGATTAGGTGATGGCATACCATAATGATTAAGTGGTAAATTTGAAATAAGAACACATAAATCCTCGATCAAGACCAATGCTTCATTGTACATCTCTGGTGTATAATCTATGTTTTGGCATTGATTTGTTTGTCTAATTCGGTGCAAGATGTCTTCTGTCATACAATTTTTATATTTTTCCCACAAAGTTTGTGCTTGCGAGGGATAACATGTCGCCAAAATAATTGCAAACAACTGACGAATGTTATTCGGTGTTGATGTCAACGCAGCATCAGCAAGCGTTAAGTCCCAATGGTTATCGTCTTCTAGCAATTGCAGTTCACGACATGCATCCTGGTATGTATTGAATACTCGACCATTAGCTGTTCGTAAAAATTCAAAAGACGTTGGTCCGGGAACATTCACCAATAACAAACGTAAATAGAAGCACTCACGTTGCTTTGGATGTAGCGTGTAAAGTCTCCCCAATGTCTTAGCTTTGAATATGCCTGTAATGGAAGGATGTGGTTTTCCTTGTTTCCGTGGCTCCCATTTTTTACTGGATTTGTTCCATGTGAAATAACGTGGAACATCACCATACACCAATGTCTTCGCGAATTGGCCAAAAACATCAGGTTTTTGACACAATGTAAAAAATTCAGTTAGAGTCGTTTTCGGAGCTTCGAACGCTCTTTGGAGAACATTTTCTTCAGTGAAGTATACACGTTGACCGTTTTCAAGATGTATTGCCAGATGTTGGACAGCAGGATCTCTTTCGTGGATGGGAAAGCTGAGAATATGCCAAATAGCTTCATTGCTGCTAATGTATCTGCCCATTTGGTATCGTGCTATTTCGTCATTTTTATTTATGTTTTTTACTTCAAATATGGCCAAATCACTGCCTTTGTTTACATATTTACAAATATACTTAATTGATTTAACAGAACTGCAAAGCTCAACATTGATATGAGCTTTGTAAGTTTTTGAAAGTAGTGGTGAGTATGGTACCACCCACTGATTATCAAACTCAACTTGATTTGGAAAGTTCGGCAGTCGCATTGTAAATGTGTGGCCACCATTCTCAGTACTTCTGCGACGATACATTGGATAACCATCAATATCCGTGATCGTGTCATTCGTATGCGGCTTTGGGAAGTTTTTTTTACATTTTCCATTTTCCATGCACGGTGACGTCATGTTGAAAACACCGCATGGCCCATGGATCATGTGTTTGGTGACAATATCAAATAATTCTTGATCAATTAATGGGTCTGGAATTTCGGCTGAAATTATTTGATCGATTTCTTCAGGACGGATTCTATCTTTAAGCCAAACCAAAATGTGGGCATGAGGCAAACCTCGCTTTTGCCACTCTATCGTATACAGCCAACAACGTGTGATACCAAAAATTGTATATTTAACAATAAAATCAATTAAGGATTTCAATTTTTGTTTAAACACACGTGCAGTTAAATCATGACGATGAATGGCTTGTTGTCCTGGCAATAGTAAAGTTTGTATCTCTTCCCAATTCGGATTACATGTGAATGTAATAAATAAATCCGGTCGGCCGTAATGACGTACGTAAGTCATCGCATCTTGTATGCATGCATGTTCCGTGCCGTTCCGTATCGACATCTGTCAGTTTTATGACTGCCAAATAATAACAGACAAATAATTAGCAATAAATTAAAATTGCGACTATAATTTGAGATTTAAACTATCCTATCGCTCAAGTTGGATCGAACTGCATATGGTGTGCAAATTTTATTATAATCGGTTAAGTGGTTCAGCCGTCCATTGAAAACAAACATTGTGACACGAGATTTATATATATTAAGATTTGTAAACTTTCGCTGAGTTTGCATAACTTTTATTTATTTGCTGTGAAAAATAAACACAACAATTTCCGGCTTTATGTATAAGTAGATAAACAAAGGCATATTGACAATATTTGAAAACTTTCGCAATTAATGTTAAATTATATATTTTTCACTCTCTATTTAACTAGCCTACTAAGAGAATACGATTTTTTATATTTTCATATGTTAATATGCAACTTTTGTCGTATACCTCCTATTTATAACTGAGCATTAAGGATATTACACTTTTAAAATGTCTTCCCACCCGTATGTATTTGGTTTTAATTACTGTTTAAGTCATAATTATTTTTATCTGTGTTTTAATAAAAAAAACTATTACTATTAGTAAAGTAAAGCAAAGTAAAAGTTTATTTCCAAGAACAGCTTAATGCATAGGAATGACAATTTTCAATTGGTTCACAAAAATTGATATAAAGCAATATATAGATACATCATGCCTAGAATGTTCGACATTTATACTACTCGAACTCTTATTACATAGCTAAAAATACATCATAAAAAAAATATATATATATAAATTGTAGATAGAAGTTTTATAATTATGCTTAATTATACTATTTTAGAATTAGTATGAAGAATAACTGCCACATAACATTTCTTCCTATCAATTACAGGTCTTTGAATTCATACAGATTTTTTTAAATTAAATATGTTTTGATGGCTTTTTTGTAACTAAATGTATTTTTTATATTCTCCTGGTAATTTATTAAACATTTCTAGTCCTCTATATAAACTAGTTTTTTGAAATGTGGACGTACGAGGAGGTATTATTTTATTCAGCCAGGTGGCTGAATAAAATTGTCATTATCTTCCTTAGTTCGGATAAATTCGCAAAGGGCTTCTTGTACATATATACCATAGACAGTTAATATTCCAAGGGTTTGGAAGTGTGATCTGCAAGATTCCCGCTGACTAATACCTAAAATTGCTCGAATGGCTCTTTTTTTGGAGGACAAATATGTCTTTAACGCAAGATGCTAATCCCCATAAACCCCCCGCCCCATAAACCATAAACCATAATGGAAGGACCCTTGCTTGTCTCACCTTTCTGGGCTCAGTGTCACTCTATTTGAGTTCATTCTTCGACTGGCCACGTTCTGACAATCGAACATAGGTTTCTGTTTCGTTTACAACAGTGGCTGGTGGACATTTTTTTTTCACATTGAAATACAAGTGGCCAAAAGTCTATACGAACCAGCCGGCTGTGTTGCCAACTCGTTTGACCGTTTCATCAGAAAGGCAGACGCCACAAAAGCCGTGGCCCGAGGGTAGTCCGTTCATATTATCAACGTCTGCTTTTTGGTCGCTGGGGTTGGACGGGGCGGCCGGTGGAGAAAGGGGGGAGGGGTATGTGGTCGTTTTGATATCCACATTTCTAGGGGAAAATATAATTTCATTTAAATTTAATTCAGACTAAATACGCGCAGTCTTCATCACTTTTGTCAATTAACATTTGTAGATTAAATTAATAGTACCGGCATCAAGTCGCTCAAAATACGAGTATAAAAACAATGACCTTGATTTGTTTAGATATTGCAATGTTTTGACGGTTTCGCAAGTTTTTAGGTATAAATTGATCTTAACTTTTTTTGATTGTGACCAATTTAAGATTCAATTCTCGCACGCATATTGTACTCGACAAGTGCAAAACGAAATATATTTGTTAAACAAATATAAAATCGTTTATGGTGTGCGCCTTCTTTCTACCTTGATACCAAAAATTTCAATGGTAAGGCTATCAAGAGTGCCAAACTTAATAAAAAAACCAAATTAGAGCTGAAAAAGTTTGTAGCGCTGAGTGATCGAGTGGGTAATTAAATAATTAAATTGTTTTTTATTCACATAATGATTAATTAAATTGTGTATAATTTTCACTTAAGTTTTGTTTATTCATTTTTGTTATGTATGACGTTAGTATTTTTAAGGATTTAGGGATTAAGCCGCTTTAAGAAAAACAATTATAAACTGAGTTTCTGCCAGATGAGCCCTTCAGGCTCTGGCAGGACAAGATATATTTTGTTTGTATTGTTATCTGATGAACAATGAACGTCACTTATGGGGGGGGGGGCATTGAACTGAACTAAACTAAACAAATGGATTCCCGATTAAAATAAACTTACGCACAACGTCAACGCCGACAGCGGTTACATTCTGAGTCCGTATTGGACATATTTGTTAGGAAAGATATATCTCGATACCCTTTTATAATTTTATTTTCTTGAAATAAAAAAAAATGTCAGCGGACGAGAAGTTAGTTTTTAGGACGGGAGTGTCACTGTTCAGTGGGCTCTTGCACATGTCACTACCATCATACTTTCGCCCATAGTCTGGGTTCATTACAAACAAGATGTTGAGAAATATTACTTCGGCTGATCAACGCGAAATAAGCAGTTATTTATACTTCTTTGTTTTTTGTTTTCATTATTTTGTAAATATATTTTATTATTTCAATTAAATCCTGTTACGGATTACCCTTAGTTTACGGATTTTCATTTTGCATGTTACATTTTTAATTGGAGCGTAGCGAGCGAAGCTCCCATATGGTGACTCAAATCTCACTCTGATCACGGACTAAGGCTCTAGAACTACAGGACCGATTTTGATAATTATTTTTTAAAATGACCACGACAATGTCTTCTGTGCATAGATACCAAAAAACATATACATTTGATTGCGCAAAGAATTATAAAAAAATAAATGGTAATCCCTGTGGAGAAATACATTTATATACTAAACTCCGCTCCAATGTTTTTTTTTTTTGTTACATTCCGGTATGGCTCGACATAGAAAACTGACGGTCGGAGTGAGAGACAAAGAAGAATACACTTATATTCACATGAAAGTCGAAATGATAATAGATCAAATGGAAATTTAAATAGTGTAAATAGTATTACAAAATGATAACGTTATTTTTTTTTAGTGATACTTTTAAATGCGCACCTCAGTGATCTAAAGTGATTTCAGATTCAAAATGTTTTGCATTGTAAATGCATTAATCCAAAATCAAAAGTATTAACATATCTTGAAATAACATGAATCTAAAGTAGGGTTGCCATACGTCCCGGTAGACCGGGACATGTCACCGGTTTAGAGCCTCGGTCCCGGTTGTCCCGTTTGACCCACCATTTGTCCCGGTAAACAAATAATCATGCTTTTATATTATTGGTAAAATTATGCGAATAATTCGTGCGGCGGCGTTAGATCACATTGGCTGGCGGTGAAAGTGTGGGGTCGAGGGATGTACTGACATTTCACAAATATTTTTTCATATTTACAGTATTGAATAAAACACTGAAATACCTTTGTGGGGGAGTTGATGTAATTCATGGTAATTTACGATCTCACTCAAAAACTAGGCGGTTAACTGTCTTTGTTCCCGGCCATTGAACGTATTCTGAAAATGTGGGAACCATTGAAAAATTTCCTTTTTTCACAAACCAGATTGCGACGCTAAGGGGGGCGGTGCCCCCCCCCCCCCCTTCTCCTCCAATAACTCCCCTATATTTCCACCTATATTGATATCAGTCCCGGTCGGAGCCAAACCATTTATGGCAACCATAATCTAAAGTCACTTTAGGTGAAATGGCTGCATTCACTTCATGCTGTCATAAGCAACGCGGCCTTATGTCGAACCGAATACTTTAATAATCATTGTAGGAATGACTTACTTCAGATGAATCTTTCAATAAAAAGACAGTAAAAAATGATTTTGAAAACATTCTTAAACCCAATTCAGCGTATGATTCTAAAAGTATACTAACTGCAGTATTTATTTATTTATTAAGATATCCAAAATATTCTGTAGCGGCGCTACATATTTGGACTGCGGCTGGAAGCGTCGTTGTGGCCAGCGACGTGCGATCACTGACGGGCGCATCTGATTGGTCGGCATCTGCGCAAGCGCGCATTGGAACGGCGCACGGGCGAGTCGGGTCGACAGGCTTGCAAGCCACCGCGCGCATTATGCGCCGACGACTTTAAAATTGTATCTGACTATTTATATTTTTTACACTGTTATTTCTGTTATGCATTTGTTATTTAGTTTTTAAGTTTACTATCGTTGAAGTGCCTCCCGTTAGGGATTCATGTAAATGTAAAAATTGCCGCGTGAAGAATAAAAGGATGAAGAGCATCGCTTCCATCAACCCTGGACCTAGAACTCCCCGGCACAATACAATTAATATTATGAAGAGAGGTATAAGAACCTTAATAACGCTCAAACTTAAAAATGTTATGAATTACGGTCAAACTTCCACCATTGGTCAACCACTAGTTAGAAATAATTTAATGCCAAATTTTTACAAAGTAAATTTGGAACAGCGTTTCAAATTCAAACTATTTTGTCCTATTACTATTAACTATTATACTATTATATATAACTATTTACTATTTTATTTTATTTACAAACACTAAGTACAAACGCACAGCAAACATACAAATTAAACTATTATATTTATAACCCCTTTAACGAGTCCCATGTCAAGGTGACAAAGCACGCTAATAATGCCGTGCGAATGGGTTTCTATACTGTCAACACAAGGCGAGGCAATTTGTAGTTCTGTATTATTTTTGTTTTTTGTTAGTGTTGTTAGTATTATGTGCAGTAGTTTGTTAATTGAGTTCACCGTGTCCCAAGAATATATCGAATTCGGGACAATATTATACGGTTCTTATAATACGTTCCAAAGTTACGTTGCCGCTTATGCGAAAGTTAATTTACACCAGCGCTTTTAATAAACCTCACAAATTTGTGGACGAATTATTTTCGCATTATTTTATATCATTTTTTACTCCATAATAGGGAACATAAACACCCCATTCCAGGAATGGTCCCCGCTCTGTACCCCTTGGTACCCTATATATGATAAACAGTACACACCTTTAAGTATTCTGAATTTTATATTTTTTTTCATGCATTATAATGCATTTCTGTCGCTCAAATTGGACTTTTCGTCAGAATTGGGTGTGAAATGGAATCAAATGCCTTTTCTAGGTCTAGAAATATGACTATAACCCTTATCCAACTTTAAAAAAACAAATTCTAATAAACCTGCAATATTCTAATAAAACTATACGTGCCGAGTTAGTTTTATATGAAGGTTGTAAGCGTAGACCGTTCTCATAACGAAATTTAATAAATAAATAAATTTAATTTGTGCTTTTGGAAATTATGTTATTCGCGAAAATCAAAGGGGTGTTTGCCACCTAGTGTCAAACATCGAACTAGAGGAACGGTGATTCTTCGTTTAAATTATTTCTTATATATTAAATATATTAAAAACTTTTGTTTGTAATTTGAAGTTAACGTTGTTGGATATTTAATGCATAATATTAGCTAATTAGTTACTTTAGCTTGCTTTACAAGTCTTGCATTCACGATTAGTTTCAATAACCCAGGAACACAAATCATGGGTATGTATGTATAGATACTCGCTATCGTTACCTACCACAGATGACATAGGCCTCTGTTTTGCGCGGCGAGCAGCGCCATCTGTTTATCACTAGAAGCTTCAATCTTTTGTTTGTATATTTTGATGCGACTCAAAATGCCGACGATCCCCTCAGTTCATCCCACCCGGAAGGAAGGAAGACCTGTCACACCCCACTGCAAGTGGGCCCAGGGGACCGACTCACCCGAATCCCCAGACCAAGGGGCCTAACAAGCCCCTCGCTGGAAGAGTGCCTCGAGATAGTGGCCGCACTACTCTTGAGCGCAGAAACACGAACGACGCAAAATGACACTTGCAGGACACCAAGGTATGCTGTATGCTTTGTCTCGTAAAAGTCGTCAAATGTACCGTTAACCCATCAAGTATTAAATGTTTTCCCACATAGCCCCATCATCACCGTTTTGTTTTAAAAATCGGACCTCTTCCATCTTAGCTTGAACTTTCAAAAAGCAAACTGGACTTAATAATAGTAAGGAAATCAATCCAAATGCTGGGTAAATACCCCCGCTAGTAAGGAGTTTGTCCGTTTCAGCAAAGCAAAGCGTCACAGAGGTTTTCGAAAAGAATATTTGTAAGATTAAGAGTCCTTTTTTAGACCAGCTAATTAATATTAAAAACTTTTCCAAATGTTCAAAGAAATAAATCCGCAAAGATATTGGGAAAGACTTTGTTGCCGCTATATTATTCGGAATGGAATAATAATCGAATGGAATAATTTATTCCATTCAAGTCGCATAAGTTTTGTGAAAAACCTATTGTGAAAAATTGTCACAGCCAATACTAACAACATTGGTACAAAAGTTTACAAAACATAAGGAAGGTTCACAATGGGTAAGAATATGTAAGAATTGTTCAAAATTTCACACAAAACTATTGCTTTGTGTGAGTTTCAGAGGACTTTTTTGTGTTTTACACAAAGAAAAATATTTAGAGGTAGGTATCAGATCGTTGTAGGTATCCACACAACTATAAAAATATTTCCCACTTAGGTTCCTCAAACAAAATGTGACATGTGCTTTTTTAGTTAGCTGTGTCTCTCGTTTGTACAAGGAATTTAGTTTTTATATCACTAAAAAGAAAAAAACAGCAAGAACAGGAAAAATGAATTTGGGTCTAATGTTTACGGGTCACAGCCATATAAAGAAGAAGTGTCTCAATATTAATATTACAAGTTTAGAGGCTTTTCCCTAAAATGCAGAATTAGAATTAGAAGTACTACATTATATTTTTTTATAAAATATATTATTTTTTTTTTATGTATTTTAAAAAATTGTCTTGAAGTTTTTGACTTTATTTACAATACGATTTTTTTACAACTTATTGCTGCTCTTATTTGATGCATAAAAATTATGAATTTGTCCTATTATACATTGTGTTTATGTTTGATGTTTTCCCATTTGCAAAATGGGAAAACATCAAACATGGGATATGATGTGTACATATTTGTATTTTTTTTTTTAATGCTTCAGTTATTTTTTGCACGCATATTGTACTCGAAAAGTGCAAAACGAAACATATTTGTTAAATAAATATATCAACGTTTACGGTATGCATCTTTTTTCTACTATGATAATTCTACACATAATTATTAATTAAATTGTGTATAATTTCACTTAAGTTTTGATTATTAAGTTTTTATGTACGGTACAGTTAGTATTTTTAAGGATATAATATAAGCCGCTTTAAGAATTAAATATAACCTAAATTGAGTTTCTGCCCGATGAGCCCTTCAGGCTCGGGCAGGACAAGATATATTTTCTTTGTACTGTTTCTGATGAACAATAAACGTCACTTATGGTGGCATTCAACTGATTTGTTTTATGTTATACCATTTCAACGTTTATTTACATTTAATGAGATTTCTTGATTATTTTATTTATCGTTATTCCGGTCACATTTTGTTATGTTTATCAAAATAAATTGAAATATTTCCTGGTTTACAAAATTGTGT
Source organism: Neomicropteryx cornuta (assembly GCA_020383195.1). Classification (NCBI taxonomy): domain Eukaryota; kingdom Metazoa; phylum Arthropoda; class Insecta; order Lepidoptera; family Micropterigidae; genus Neomicropteryx; species Neomicropteryx cornuta. Next base: position 9,361,197 of record JAHKQU010000001.1, on the reverse strand, counting down.
TTGGAAAGTAGACGTAGAGTTGTTAAATAGCTTCACATATCGACCTTCAGATGATTGGAGTTCGAGGACGTAATGGGTAATTTGAGACTCTGAAAGTAAGTCGCCTGGTGCTTTATTCAATAGTATTTAAAATGTTCTCATAACTTTGGGCCTAGTATTTTTAGTATTCTATAGAATTTATTGAGCACTTTTTATAAATCATACATACAAAGCCCTGATAAAATTCTAAATTATTTTAAAGGGAATTCAGTCGAAAATATTAGACAACACTAATGTTAAATTGACAGTACGTGACACTTTTTTGACAGCTCCAGACTGATTTCATTCGGGCAAACGGTTGTAACGACTTGCTTCAACCGTACTGATTTTTATACACTTTTGGCAACACAAAAATATCTTCGAAAGGAAAGGACAATATTTACTTAGTTAGAAAGAGAAACAAATATCTCGGGTCGTCTTCTAAAACTTCAATCGTTTCGTTTTAACAGGTGTACGAAGAAGATAATCAGCCAATTTACATTTTGGCTCAATGCTCGTTCGCTCGCGGCTGCCGTGTTAAGGGAATAAAAGCTTTTGATGACTAAATAGCAGAGAAGTGTCAGGTTTCTTTTCGTAATTTCTTCTGATTTTTATTTAATTTGATAGCTTCCAATAATATAATGCCCGAAAGCCTCAACTCTGACGCTTTAAGGCCAGTGGTCGAAACAATATTGAACAACTGGACAGCTTTGAGGTTAGCTGTCGAACATGGCATGGGAGGACCCACTGGCAAACAGGTAGTTAATAAATTATTTTTCAAACATTATTTTTTACTTAATCTTTTATTACTTACTTATCGTGTTATATATTGAGCATATATTGTTACTAACAATATATATATATATATGATTTTTTAAAAAACTCAGCGCTGGGTTTAAACCGACATCCTGCGCTCTCAAGTACAGGACCTCTTTAGTACCTTTATTAATGTTTTGCTACCCTACTCTTTATCAAAAAATTAAAAAATTGTTCGAAATTTTTCAATATTGTCAAAGATTGTGTAATTTATCTTTTCATGCGATTTGCCGCTATTAAAAACAATCATCAAATATAAGTAAAATTTGATGATAAATGTTTTAATGTTTTTGAAAATGTATTCTGTACAGATTGCTATTCAGTTGGTTGATTATATCACACAATATTGTTGCGGCAATGAAAATATTGACGCATACGAGATTGTTGATATTCTGGACGATGTCTTAAATGAGGAGTTCGATACAATATGCGAAGATAATTCTCAGACAGGTAATACTTGCACAAATACCTTTGCAAATTTTAACCCTTAGAGAGAATGTGACTACATTTTCAGTTTTTTTTTCGAAGGATTTATTCCATATTTTGATTTGTAACGCTGGATGCTTATCTCTCGTTAACGTGTGGTAAGGATAAGGTGAGGATAGAGATGGAGGTCGGATCAGGGTCACCAAGTAGTTTATTGAGTTTCATACACTTATCCTAACCAATTTCTGACTCAGTAGGAATGCAAATAGAAATTAATAAATGAACGGTAATAGCTTCGACTCCATACAAAGTAAAGACTTGAATGTTAGTTTGACTACCTAGAAAGCAGTGGCGTGTCCAGAATTTATACAGTAGGCAAGCCTTATCACAGGGGGCGACTTTCGAATATCCAGGCGCCTGTTAGTTACTACATTGAATCATGGATGGCGACTCTCGGAAGAGACTAGCGAGAAATCACCGTGTAAATTTGAAAAAAAACAAGTATATTTGCGGTTTTTTCGTTAATAAATCTGGGCAAGCTCGGATTTTCGGCTTCTATAAAAGTACCGCCACTGCTAGAAAGGTGTCTGGACCGGGAGCGCGATCGGTAAAGGCTGAAGACAGAAAAGTGGTGTCTTCGATTATGAAAACTGAACCGTGAGAAAGGAGTTTATAACTCATCTCAGGACGGTCTGATTTGGTCACAACGTGCGAAGTGCAACTTAGCATTTTTTCAAACAAAGCTAATGCTTGCGACTTTCAAGAAGGAATTTGCAAATTAATTAAGTTGAGTTGCCGTTGACGTTAATAAAAAACTTTCAGTTAAACTGCGCATGAGAACTATGTATCTGGCAATTTTACAGGTGTAAAATATGCTTACGTTGCCAACTCGTGGCGGAAGGTTTCTGGTTTTATGAATTGTAAAAAAAACTTAATTCCCCTCGTTTCTCCCACACTTTGTATTAATGAATATATGCACTGAAAAACCAAATAAATACGTAAAAAATCCATAATAATGGGTTGTTGATAACGATTCTAGCTGAACTGAGTATTAAAATTTGAAGTCCATTTATAATCAATAAAGCTCAGTTTTTTTTAACCGTATCTTATTAACTATTAAACTTAAATTAGTGATGGTTACATACATCATAAATATTTCATTGTATAATTTTACAAATCAATTATCTTCTAAAATTTCAGAAATCGCCAACCTTCTTGTGAAGTTTATAAAATTAATCAATGAAGGTAATGTGTCAATCGTTCAAACGGAACTCTCTCAACTGAAACCGTGCGATTTGTGGTTATGTCAGACCGGACAGCGCATCTCAAAGGTTAACTTACTGTTATTGTTATAGGCTCTTACAAATTTACTTTAGATTATCATTCAATGTCTTAAATTTAGCGGCAGTATAATTCATTGTTAACCCTAAACCTGAAAAAGGCCAAAATTATACATCTATCCTATTAAGCGAAAAAACTTTACTGTAACTATGTTGACATTGAAGTCAATCTTTTTACTGTGAAAATTAAACATCTAAGTAAACAAGGGAATAAATTATAGCTAGTTCTTATCAGAAATTATTGTCACTATTAGAAGTTATTGTCACTTTAATTCTTAAAAAAAACTTCTAATCTGGATTGTTGAAAAGAAATTAAGCATCCTGAACCATTACTTATCATCAATGAGGTCAAATTTAAATATTATATTTAAAATGTTAAAAAGCCAATCTTTAAAACAATATTTTAAAAATAATTTAAAGTTTTCTGGTTTGCCCTAGATCTTTAAGAAGGTGATTTAAGGTGAAGGTGGTAGATAGGTAAGAAGGTGTAAACCAGTTCAAGAACCGCCTTGATAAATTTCTTGAATCTAGGCAAATCGCTGGTAACTGAGAATGAGAATGAGCATATCAGCTAAATAGCTGCTTGCTCAACAAACAATAATAATAATAATAATAATTTAGGAATTTGGCAGGGACACCCCATGTGCCTACCTCAACCGTTTTAAATATTAGTAAATGCGTAACATTGCATTTTAGACATTTATTTTTTTCTATGTATTTACGTTTATTATAAACTAATTTAAGCCTATTTTAAACCACCGTTTCAAGATGCTCGGTTGTTCTGAAGATGTGTGTATTTAATCATACCTAAACTATACGTAAATTAAAATTGACTGATGTATCCTGTTATTCAAATAAACTGTATGAGTAATAGAAGACATCACAACTGATTATTATTTCATCATTATTTTTATTATTAATAAGGGTTATTGGGGGTGAGTTATGAAATGTGCCTCTTAAGTCAACCTGTTAAATCATAAAAAAATATCAGTCATCGTATGAGTAAACATAAAATAGGGATTTGCTTATTTTTTTATAATTTGATTTGTTAAAGTCACCGTTGCCACTAAAGGAAACGTCTCCGCAGAGCGTTCCGTACACCCGAACGGCCGCTTGACCGATTCGGGACCACTGCAGTTAGACTTGCAGGGTCGCTTCTTCACTGCGAGCTCGGTGGGTTGCTTACCGCGGTCCTCGGAGCCGCGATACCACTTCTCAGGGCCTCGCTCTGACGGCTTGCGTACAAGTCCATTTCGATTATCATCTTAAGAGCGCTAAGAAATTAACAGCAGATAATTCCAGCCGTTTTGCTCAATCGACCACAATCAAAAGACCAATCGACAAGATCAATAGAAAAAGCATTTATTATGGGATATCATAGCCAACGAGCCCCCGTACCGGGTTCGAATTCCTAATAATACAATGCTTTGGGCTATGGGCCATGCCTTGCGTGAAGCGCATTTGATAGCGGTTCATTTATTTCATACACGTAGCGCCACCTCACGACAAAAGTAACAATTGCGTGCGCGAACCTCAACGCATGGGCAAATGCCATTTTACTACACAATAATGGAGTACTTTTTGGTCTACTGGCAACAGTTTTCTTACAAGTATTATAACTTAACATTTTAAACATTACAGATACCTTAAATATTAAAACATAATATTGACAATTTGGTAAACATAATTATAAAATTAACTTAACCTAAAAATACAATTACTAGTCGGTTTCATACAAAGACAGTATATAATTCTATAATGCTGGCTTCTTCTCAGTCCAGAACACTTTTTTATCCAAGACTCCAAACAAGCCATGCAAAGAGAAATTTTATGTGATGTTAAAACAGCGATGCAAATTATAAATTTTGTACTTTAATTGTTGATGAAACAACAAAAATGTTATAATATACAATTATTTTTAAATTTGCCTGTACCATTTATATTTGTAACTAACATACTTTTTTGTTTACTTAATTAAATCAATCAAAAATTGTAGAATCCCGATGATGACGATGAGTCTGATGATGAATCTGATGAGAGTGATTCGAGTAGCGATGATGACATCATCACCGAAGTAATTCAGCATGCAACAAGACCTGATGAGCCTATGGAAGAAGAAGAGGAAGGTTGGACTGTTGTAAGGACGAGGCGCAGATAAATATAAATGCCTTTTTTATTTAAATACGCATAAACTGTGGAAGCGTAAAAAAACAAGCCTTTGATGATTTGCACTTTCTGTACATAACCGGGGGGGGGGACGACTTACATGCAATAACATGGTAACAACAAACAAATCTGCAACATATTATTTTCTCAGACTCTGATTTCTTAAATTATAATCGTAAACTAAGACAGCCACATCGACCATTTCGAAAGAAACTTGTGACATTGGCCATTTTGAAATAAAACTTGTCATGTGCTTTTTTCGAATTTCATTAGTCTTAGAATTCAATTTTTACATGGTCAACTGGTTTCATTTGGTCAATATAAATATCTTAAATATATATATATATATATATAAATACCTTAAAAATACCTGTCAGCATTTGATCATTCATTTTAAATAAAATACACGAAAAATATCCTCATTCACACTTTAATTTTATCGTTACCTATTATTATGTTGGTCCCAATTTTATCCCACTTATATTTATTAAAAATTCGAAATAAAACTGGCCCTGGGGTCTCCAAGGTATAGAATATAAATTATTTATTTAGTTAATATTCTTAAGGAATCATACCGTGTAACTTAATCATAATAGCAAATAGTTACAGTACTTTGGCCAATTACATGAATTTCTAGGTTGTTTTAATGCTATTTTTGGTTTTTCTAAAAATCGTAGGCAATCTGTGCACAAAATATACTCTTTGTTTCATTTTTTCTCTACAATATTGTGATTTTATTGCGGCCGTAATTTCATTATGAAATGCCGGATAGTCTCTTTTTTAAACAAAAAGGATAATACTTGTAGCCTCCTCAACGTTCATCTTTCTCCTAACTGCGAATTTATTTTTAACCTTACTAGGTTCTTTCTTTTGACTGCAGTTGCAAACGAGTTTCCTTAAATATTTTTTTGTTGGTCTATCTTATTAGCAGAATTACAAAAACTTTAACGTAGGTAAAAATGACATTGACGGTTATTCGCATTTGTAGATGGACATTTTGTATGGTCGCATTTTGGTTTTTCTAGCAGTAATGCTTTTTGATTCACCTGAGCCTTTGGATCATCGATGGTCCAACATAGAGATAGGGTTTTACGTTTCTGATTCCACCTATTTCAATTTGTTGAGTCTTCATTAAAGTTTTCATTTTGTTAAAACATTCTACAAAAATTGTGTATTTTGGATTTATTAAAAAATTGGTTGTCTGAGGTGAATGTTATCTACATCTCTCAAATACAATTAATGGCGGTCATTTTTCACCATACTCTACAGGACAGTGGTGTGTCTCTTCCTGGAGAGCTAATTTTACGAGTTGCAGGGTATCCCGTGCGGAGCACAAATTTTGTTTTCTCTGCAACCTTTTGAGAAGGATGTTTCATCGAAATTCCATATCAAGTGATATTTGTTTTCCAGGCCTAGTTCATTTAAAGTAAACTTACAATTTCAAAATATCCATTAATAATAAAAGAGTCACATAAATACATTCCTTTTTTTATTGATAATTAATGCCTTTTTATTATTGGTGCAAAACCAGGTTATCAGGTTAATGAGCTCACTTCTCGACAGCAGTTCTTCTACTTCAGTTGAGAGTGGGACGCCCTTGAGTGCGTGATTTTAATCCAAGTCTTTCGATGATCATATATTAAATGTTTTAGAGGCTCCACAGCTACACATTTTACCCACTTTTAATTTCATTCGATGTACGAAAAAGATTCTCTTGTAATGAACCTAGTGTTTTTCCTATATTTAAGCTGTTTTTTTTTGTGTCCTAGAAGGAGCAATTATAAATGTATAAATTTTAACCTTGGGACGCTTTTATTAATTGTTAAAATTAATATATTCAAAAGATGAAAAAATACACATGTAGAAATGCATAAAAATAAAACGCAAATTTGAATCTACCACTTCACTGTATTCAAATATGATATATCATTTTGTTATTCACACAGTTAATTCAGCATGAGTCTGAAAAAATATTTAATATGCATTACTGAACTAAAAGACTAAAAGAAGTCTTAACGGGTAAGTGACTTTAGAAGTTCACATATAAACCACCAAGTCAGTTCTTGTACATTTAACTTGCTATCCTCAAGTCAATTCGAAAGCTGAGGTCTTATTAATTACTTATGATTAAACAATTCATCCATCCTCGTTATAACAAGTATGAAGGTTCATCAAGTATAACGAGTATCTCTTGATCGAGGTTCATTGATATGAACTCCTCCTGAACTATTCCTTAAGACTATAATGACACCCTCGCAGCCATACCAAATGTGCTCCTGTACATACACAATTTCAAACTTAGCATAGAAACTTTATATGCCCTTTTTTAGTTTTCATATGTTAAAACTATAAAACTTGTTAACTAATAATTAATTTTAATATTGTATTTATGTTGATAAATAGTCCTAAGGTAACCTAATAAATCTTGTATCTCATTTGTAAAAATATGTTTCATTATCCTGCAACAAGTTGACCAAGCATTTGGCTTATTAATTGCTCGACAATAGGAACGTTTACAGATAACCGGGCGCTGGCATAATATTTTTAAAGACAAATGCATAGCGTATTCTGAATGTAAGTAAATTACTCAAAATGCCCGATTCAAAATACCTGTCAAATAATAGGTTGATGCCAAATTGACACTAATGTAGCGAGTACGGAATGGAGAGGTATTATTTTTTATTCATTTATTAAATGTGAAATTCTTGACTGAGCAGTTTTATGGGAGACGGGAAAATATAGGCGGGGTCATAGACTACTTACTTAGCATACGATATCTCTTCATTAAGGCAAACCAACGGATTAATATTAATTTCAATTCATTTAGACCTTTTTTTTTCAATGGCTGGCATTTGGTAACCATTGGATATTTAATCGTAAAAAAAATATGTTTAGATACCTTGATCTTATATCTCCAACATAGTAAAAACAGATTTTTAAAATCCAATGTTATTTCTTAGAAATTTAATAAATAATAAACTGCTACTAATAGTACTGTTTTAGTTGAATTGCTCTCTTATAAGACATTAGATCCGTAGGATAAATAGTAATTGAAAGGCAAATTAAGGGTCTAAGACATTGTGAAACTATAATTAAATAAAAACCAACAATTGTTTACTGTTTGGACTTATTAAAAAAACCTGACGCCCTATAAAAAAAATGCTTCGCCTTAATTATAAAGTGCTAAAACATTTTATACTATTTCTATCAGAGCATATTCAGTAGTGGATTTCTCGCATAATTCAATATGTGTATTTCATAAACTACAACCTTGTTGAAATTTTTTATTATAAAGATGCCACTATACCTGCTCTTTGTACTGTTATCTGACGAGTAATAAACGTCGCTTATGGTGGAATTGAACTGAACTGATCAGCCTGTCTATTAAATGCAAATTATCTTAATCGATAAATTCAATCTTTAGGTCTTCGATAGTTCTCGATCGGGCTAGATTGATTAGCAAGCGCGACATGGTCTATTTCCGGGGTGCTCAAACGGTTGGAAATTGTAAATTCCTTAATGGCGCCAAGTAAATCAAAATATACAGTAAGACCTTGATAATCTAGATCAGGGGTGCTCAAACGGTCGATCGCGATCGACTGGTCGATCGCAATCGACCGTTTGAGCACAGTGCAGAAAGCTAATATCTATATATGCTACGGTACGCCCTACCTAGGTAGGTAGGGTGTATCGTGTATGTACGACAACCCTACATCACACACACTTGCAGTCTCTCAGAGTCGATCGTAAGTAGTCTAAAAATATTGAGGTAGATCACCAGCAGTTCAAGTTTGAGCACCCCTGGTCTATTTGGTCAGATGTCAAACAGGAAAACTGTAAATCAGCCTAAGAAAAGCAGGAAATCTGAAAGCAGATTTAACAAACAGTAGATCTCCTACTCATTTTTATGTCTTTATATCATTTTAATTTATTACACATCTTAGATTTTAGAACTTGAACAGAAATTACAATTAGTTGGGTTTGCAATAGGTCAATCGGGCGAAAAACTACCATTTGAATCGAACTACCGAAGCGAGAGATCTCTTGAACTATTTACTTTTGATTTTTTTTATGAAGATACATTGGCTGATTGTATTCAGACATTTTCTACTGATACATCGCTATGAATATTTATTTTCATGAATTATTTTTCTATCCATTTTTTTAAACGTACCACATTTAACCAACTTTTTATATATATGTACAAAGTATGAACCAGTAATAAATACATTGAGCCGTAACAAAGCGATTCCACTGTGGTTCCATTTACTGTTTAAAAACACATTCTTAAACCCGTTTAGACCGTAAAACCTCAGCTGTTCTCGTTTCCCCCCCACCCCGCAACAAGCTTAATTCATCCTTAACCTATTCCTATACTATGTCTCCTAGTCAGGCCCTTTCACAATAGGTCTGACCGATTTCTATGGCAGTCATCTTATCTTACTGACAAAATATCTCAGCCCTCGGGTGAAAAGGGCAAATACAAAATTACAATTCTCCCTCATGTCTGTATAATATTACCTTGCTAATTTGACCACACGTGACTCCGTGTCTTTTAACGGATGAATATGTTAAACGGATATTTGGTTGACAGCTCATATTTACTTGAAAAACTTTTTTCCTTTGTGTTTAATCTACAAATAAAACTTCAGATAGGCTACGGTAAGTTTTTAATGACACCCATAATAAGAATTACATTACAAAGAAAATTTTATAAAAGTACATACATAATACAAAATAAACACCTAACAAAAGCATAAGTGATGAATCAACAACACTTCATTTAAATATAATAAGCACAAAACTATGAAAAACTCTAAAAAAAAACAAAATATTGAGTTAAAAAACATAGAACTAAGATGGTTGTCAATTCTGGAATTAATCACGCGTCATACATAATCTTTATACATCGAGAAACTGATGTCACATGACCAACGCAACATGGTATATTTTTCTTTTAGGCGTTGACAAATTATCGGTGATCGTATATAAGATTTTGTGATGAAATCTCTTTAATGCAAAATAACAACTAAATCCATTTTATTAGCCAATAACATGTCATAATGTGTGGTGAGATATATTATTAATGCAGATCAACCACAAACCTTACAAAAATATTGAATGGTTTTGTTAGAGAAATTATTGGAAATAAGTCTAAATCAACAGAACCTAAGAATATAATATGGCAAGTAGCTTGAAATGTGATTTGACTGATAGTGTGCCAATCTTAGAGTTACATATCTCGGGATCTGCACTAATCTGTCAATGATCTTTACGGCTATCCTCGAGAGCATCTCTTACAGGTGAATGTTTGTTTACTTTTCAGGGTCACTCCACACTTTGAACTGAGCAACTTTTGTTCTACAACTTTTCCATTTGAGCAAAAAGGAGGGATGCAGTGCTCCCCTTGAATGTCTTTCATAACTTATGTCAACTTGAGTAGGTTATTTTTTTTTTTCATAAAAACCAATATTAATCGTCAGTTTGAAGTCATACTTACATAATATTCCAGATATAAGTATTTAATCGTTAGTTCTCTAAAATAATGTTTTAGAACAATATAGCAAAAATCACACGTTTTTTTAATACATTTAGCTTATTCAACGTTGAAAAATGATTAGATTTCAACATAAAGTATACACCAATTTTTACTTTTGCAATACGAGTAGAAAAAAAATATTTCAATATAGTATATTTTTTGGTCATGTTACAATTTCTAATTGAATTTAAAAATGAAAAAATCTTCTTAAAAAAATAAGTATTAATAAAAAAAATAGACGATATAATATCGAAAGTATACGTGTAAAAAGAGGTCATTTTACTCATATGCTTGATGTTTCAAAACTTAAAATGAAACAGATTTTATTAATATTGCAAAAGTGAATTTTTTGAAAGCTGCCAGAAAAACGTTCCACCTGCGAACAGTCAAACAGGAGAGACTGACCTGCTGGATGGATACTCAAACAGAGGTCTCCCGTTTAATCACGTATTAAGTATGCACAATGTCTGAGTGTCTTTCGATCATAGCTCTAGGCTGCATTTTCAAAATAATTTCTTTTCGTTTAAGATAATATTGAGTATTAGTAAAAAATACAACATATTAACCCGACTCATGTCGAAACGCACGACGAAAACTCGTCTAATATCGCGCAAGTGTTCAAAAAATGGCCTAATTACGGGCGTTTACTACTTTTTAATTTTTATTATAAAATATATATTATTTTATTTATTATCACTTTATACGTTATTCTTCAACTTATGTTTTTTTTCACCGAAAAAAAGGCATGGTAGAAAAAAAGGTACATATTTTTTTTTAATGAATTATTTTTTTTTATTTCGATAAAGAATAACATTTCTAAATGAAATCCGTTAAAAAGATATTAAAATATATATTTAAAATTTATAAAAAAATATAAAAAAAAATATAAAAAAATGTAAATGTTATTTTTATAATTTTGATTGTATGTTTGTCAATAGCCATCGAAACATACGTCAAAAACTGTCAAGCGATCCGAAATGCGAAATTTACGACATCAGCATCTTGGAATATATATATATATATAATATATAGCTTATATAATTGTATAATTGAGTTGTAAAGTTATTTGACTTATATTTGATGATTGTTTTTTAATAGCGGCAAATCGCCTGAAAAGATAAATGACACAATCTTTGACAATATTGAAAGTTTTGAATATTTTTTAATTTTTTTGATAAAGTGCTGGATAGCATAATATTTATAAAGGTTCTAAAGAGGTCCTGTACTTGAGAGCGCAGGATGTCGGTTTAAACCCAGCGCTGAGTTTTATAAAAATGCATTTTTAACTCTCACCTGTCCCTCTTTAGTGTAAAATATTGTCAAATATTATGTAACCATCTAATTAGATGAAATAAGGAAAGGATGATATTTTAATAAAAAAAATTAAAAATAATGGATTTGTGATTACGATGAAGGATGGTGGTGAAATGAGATGATTTTATGAGTGATTTATGTATGAAGTTGATGAAAAAAATAAGTTTGGAGACAATGCCATCTCGCTCAGCTTAAGGTCTATTTACATCTGAACCTTTTCTTCGATTCTTAGATCATAGTCGTAGATTTTTAATCAGTCATATGAAAATATCATTGTTGGTGATAGCTTCACGTTTTTAAAGTGTCTGTCCACGTTACACAGGCTTACAGTATGCCAGCATCTCTGTATACATAAAATGCTTGCGAAAAAAAATCTCGATGAATTAACAATTGTATGAATTGACAAACACACATGAATCCAATTGATTTATTTAGGATTCTGAAATGAACCCTGTCAAGTTCGCCAAAATGTTTGCTTAATCTACACATATGCATCTAGTGACACAATTATTTTGGTTATTTTTTAACGAGAGGGTTCCATAGAGAAAAGAGTAATGAAATAGAAAGTACAGGAATGTAAGAAAAGTAAAAAAAAAACAATGAAATTAATCCACTGTCACAATACCATTAGTTTCAGAAGTAACATTGGGAAACTTTCATTATCGCCTTATAATTATGCAACGGAATATTATATTCGTATTGAAAAACGTATATTAAATATGTACGAAATCCAAAATTACATTTGGCGGTAGCAACTTGTTAGCGTATTTATATTACATAATTCTAAATTGTTCGTATTTTTTTCATATAACATATTTTAAATTACCTTACGCCTAAAAAACGACAAATTTATAAATCTTCTATATTCTTTTACTTACAACTTTACTTAAGATATTTGAACTAAAGCATAATATAGGTTTATTTTTTAAATTCTAGGTAGAACAAATTAACTGAAAACATGGCATATGACTGTACCATCCAGCTAAAACAATCCTTTTTTTTACATTAACCTCCAAACACCGTAGTTTCCGCCAAAAATTTTCGCGCCAAAACCCGCTGAGACCGTAGTTATTGACCTTGAAAAATCACTCACTACTATAAAATCCATAGTGCAGGCATGAGTCGTTCAATCTTTACAAATCTGGTATCATCGGATTCACCTTAAAATTTTCTATTACACCATATCACTTTGATTGTGTTTGTCTCGTAAATTAAAGAAGAAAAAAATAAAAATGTTGCCATTTTTTTTTTTTTTTTTTTTTTTTTTTTAATATACGAAATAAACAAAATCAACACTTTTTTTACGTTTTCATATATTTATAACTATAAATTATAATTTAAAAGTCTTCCAAAATATGTACAGTTTTCGGAAATAAAAAAAAAAGTTAAAAAAAAGTTATAGATATTGGAAAGGTAGTACATTAGTGTATTTTCAATGCACATTTATAAATAGTAGTAGAAACTGCATTAAAATGAAAAAAAAAAAAAAACAAAATTGTTTTGTTGTGATTTTCAATGAAAAAAACGTCAAGTTAATAAATAATACTGAAATAATACCAAAAATAATCAAAATCAAGCGGCTAATGCGGACGTATATATACGTCCTACGGTGTTAGCGGACACAGAGGTGTCCGAGCGGTCGGACGTATATATACGTCCTACGGTGTTTGGGGGTTAAACCTTACATAAGTGTCTCATTCGCAATAATTCGCATTTTGCATTCATGATGACGAATTCGCAATTTTAAAGTAATAAATTTAAATATTTCATCATTGATTTGGCCCATTTCCAATAACTGTACAGCTGACCACCATTAGACACAATTGATAGTTAATTGCTACTAGCCGTAGATTTCAATAAAAAAAAAACAAACTACTGCGTTCAGAGTCCATGATCAGCACTTTGGTACAATCATACACTTCGATCGTTTTGGAAACAGACGGCAACGTCCATAGAACCACTAAAATGGCTAACAACACTCATTTTGGAAAAGTGAAATGAACATCATATTAAGTTCGGGAATGTAATTTATAAATAGGGCATAGTTTATAAAGTGTGCGCCTTCTTTAGTATTTAATAACAAAAAAAAAACTTTATATTAAATTGTTATGACAGAGAGAACTGAAATCAGGAATATCGTACAATAGAAAGTTACATGAGCCCGTTGCGGAAGCCATATGCTTCACTAAAATATGCCACGAAGGAATGTTGCTCACTATAATGCATTTGACACGTGACATAAAAATAGTGCATAGTATTTTAACCCGGAAGCCGTGATAACTTTATATTAAAAACTTTTTATTAAAAAACAATAGGAAACTATTATTTACAATCCATTTTGTTGTTACGGTTTCGTGGGTGTGTGACCAGATCTTGGAAAAATATTTTCAAAAAAATAACACTCAAAAAGTTCACATTATACAATGAAAGTTTGCTTGCAACGACAAACAGTATATAAAATAAACACATTTTTACCAATAAACATAAATGACGCCCCCCGCTTGACAGAAAATGCCTAGACGAGAACCGCATATTAAGATCTATATTAAATTGTTTAATGATCACACAATCACATTTGATATAAAATATACAATAATATTTTTAATGGCATTCAACCACACATGACTTAAATCTATTTAGTGGTAAGGGGAACAAAAGCAACAAAACAGCTCTCACTACGTTTTTAAAGATTTTCTGAACTCATTCGCATAACTGTATCTAATATATCATTTAAACTCTCAATTTCTTCTACTTTTTTAATATTTACTGTTTCGCCTGTAACATTTTGTCCGTTGACATCATCTTCATCATCGCCATCAATTTCTATAGTATCATCATCCATAGTATCTTTGTCAATCGATGTGGTCACCAAGTTGCACAGTGATACGGTACCGGATATAATCGGTTTGAAAGTATCATCAGAGGCAGAGTTGGCTGTGTCGTTCAATGTGCTTCTCAACAGGGAGACCTCAATATTATTCTCGTCGTCGGCATTCTCATTTAAAAGGCAATCATCCAAATCATGCTCGTGTATTTCTATGGAAGTATGTAAATCATTTTGCTCGTAAATATTTATAGTATTAAGGTCTTGAATTTCTGATACAGGGTCAACATCATTTGCTTGTTTTTCCTGAGAGTCCACGGGTTTGTCGGATAATATGAATTCTTCGTAGACTCGCACTGAATACTCTTTAATTATCTGTTCGAGGTCAGCATCACTTTTTCTCCACGTATTGGTATCCTCCGGCAATCTGTCGCATTCGTGAGTCTCGAACAATTTCTTTGACAAAATGTAAACACCACATTTAGCACACTTGAACATCAGGTGATACCTGTAATGATTGGCCAGGTTGGGAAACTCTCTGTCACAAATTATGCAAATCTCCCGGGGCAAGATCGGCCTGTAGTTCAGCACCTCCTTCTTCATGTGCACAACTTTGTTGTGCTTGATGTAATGCGGGTATTTGACAAACGTCTCCGGACAATGACGGCATTTGAGGGGCTTCGTCTTGTAGCTGCGATTTCGATGCGAAAAGGCATGCTGATTAAACAGCTCGGGGCTGTTAAAGCGACGAGGGCACAAGCGGCACGCAATGAAAGCTGCCTTTGTATGGTTGGCCAGGTGCGCCTGCTTTCTGTTTCCGAAAGGACGGAAACAGAACCCGCATTCTTCCTGAGCAGCACTCACTCGCTCCTTGAGGGCCTCGTCGTCGCTTTCTATGGTGCATTCGTGTGCCGCAAACGAAGATGTCGAATAAAAATACTCTAAGCACTTCTTGCAACGGTATTTCTCGTGAAATCTGATATGATTATGCATGTGGTTAAACTCTTTCCCGCAAATGGGACATTTCTCCACTGGACTCTCCTGCTGAGGTATCATCATCTCAGGTTCTGCGTTGTGTACTTCTCTCAAATGGGCTAAGTATTCGTAGAACGGTATAAATGTCTCGTTGCAATGCTCGCAACGTAACGGATTATCCAGAAACAATCGTTGCAAGTGGTGATTTTTATGCTTTTTAAAAGCTGTTACTGTATTGTACTTTCTAGGGCAGTAAATGCAGCCGTAAAAACTCTGGAACCGCAAATGCGTATTTCTATGGGCCTCCATGGATACTTGGTCTTCGAATTCCGAGAAGCAAAAATCGCAGACAACCACTTTTTGCCTCTCACATAGCACGTCCTTGGGCTCAATGCCGTGCTTAGTTTTCATATGACAATTCAGCTTGATTTGAAGTGAGAATGCCTTGAAACAAACTTCACATTTCAGCTTTTTTTCAAAGGTGTCAACATTACCGAGCACTTTTTTCCGATCGCAGTTTAAATTAACATGTGCCTCGAGGAACTCCATTTTTTTAAAACGTTCAAAGCAATAGTTGCATGTGAGCGAGTTGTGATAATCGACGTGTCGTTCAAAGTTTCCCCTGGACGCCAACACTTTCATGCAGATGGGACACTGTAGTTCCTCCAGTTCTACATCTTTATCGGAGTGAGTGTTCCTGTCAGCAATGTAGTCCTCCACAATTTCATGAACATCCCTTAGATGATGATGAAGGTCGTACCCAACCACAAACTGTTCATCGCAATGGGGGCACTTGAGCGGGTTTTCTCGGTGCCTTTGAGTCAGGTGGCCCTTGATATGGATGTTGTGAAACTTTCGGGAATATGAATTCTTTCCACAAAGTTTGCATTTAATGAAATTGACAGTGGTCTTATGTCTCTCGAGGTGGAAGTTGTAGCGTCTGAGATTGGGGAATACCTTTCCACACTTGGTACACGTATGCTTGATAGCAGGATCAGCTCCAGGGTCTATCTTCTTGACCATCTTGCTCTGCGGATGAACCAGCTTGAGGTGACCGAGCAGCTTGAGTTGATTAGGGTACACCTTGCCGCACACTGGACAGGCGACATTGTTCTCGCGTATCTTCTTCAGCTTCTCCTTCATGTTGTCATTGGTCTTCCAAATGTTAACAATGTGCCTTTTGACATGACCGTCTCTGGCTGCCTCTGTGCCGAAGCCCTTGAAGCAGACGTCACACTTGAAAGGCATATCAGAGTTGATATGGCTCCGCATGTGGAGCTCGTACCGCTTCTTATTAGAGAACCATTTGTTACATTCCACGCACTCGTGTCTCTGCATGAAGATTGCCGATTTGGAGTTGTGCCAGCTCAGATGGTGCTTAAGTGAGGTGGCATTGGCCATTACTTTTCCGCAGTAACCACATTTGTTCTCCTCCGCTCCCTCCAAGGAGTCCAATTTGTCCAGCCCCTTCATTACGTCACCTTTCTTCTGGTGACATCGCATGTGATATTTAAACGATCTGCTGTTGGGCAAGACTTTCTTGCAAATTGGGCAGGTGATTTCGCCGGCGGAGAATCGTGACTGCTTATGCCATTTCAAGTGCATTTCGTGAGCTCGCATGTGCACTGATACTCGGTTGCAGATATTGCAGGTGCGGAACTTTGGATCCAGATTGGTGTCACGAGCATGAGTTTTGATATGATCGCGGTAGTGCTTGTTATACTTGAAGTTCTGTAAAAACAAATATTGAAATTCTGCTTTGAAATAGATGAGGAGATAAGGAGATAAGTACCCTAAGACTGTTTCTCTCCGGAATCATAGTAACGTCATCGTAAGAATTAAACAACAAATCACACTCCAACAACTTCGCACATTTCAATCGTCTATCACAATTAGTTTCATTGGCTATGCAAATCAGTAAGATATTTCACGATGAGACACTTACCTCATTGCATATGGTGCAGATAAGATTCTTCTCATACTGATGGCCTCTACTTGAATGCCATCTAATATGGTGACGAAGTGAAGACATAGTTTCCATAGTCTTTCCACATGTTGGACATGTAAAACCTCCCAGGTTGACAACAGGCGTTGAAACCAGACTCTCCCTCTGGAAAGAAAAGATCATACCGTATTTGCATATAGCAAGCTTGCAAATACACATCATTAAGTCTTCGGGATGTGTCTTGAGGAAGTGTTTGTTTTTTCTTTTACGGTTAAGGAATTTATTATTTTTTTGATGCAGTTATTATTATTATTAAGTAATTACAATATTTAAGAGCTAGCTCCGGTGATACTGTTGAGTTTAGTAGGTGAGGAAAATGAATGCTTAACAACTCGCAGTCTACTCTTAAAAACAGCCTTGGAAGCAGGAAAGGGATCAAATACTGACCTATGAAGAGTATTCCACTGCCGAATTGTTCTGGAAAGAAACTAATTGAACCCAATGTTCCGTTTTCTCAACATAGGTTTTATCTTGGAAGGATGGTCATTACGGCCAATATAAGGAGGTCATTACGGCCATTTGTAAATTTCCTTTCTTTCACGGCAGTATGTGATCGATAACGTAACCTTTGCTTGACACGTCGACCAGCTGTCGTAGCTATTACAAGAACCATAAAATATTATACGTTAAGTTTACCTTTTTTTTACTTGATATACTGTAATTTACAATGAATTTTGATATACTGTCTTCAGTAATGATACTTTAAATGGCAAGACCAATTAGTTGATTTTTTCAACGTAAATGGTTTGGGACACGGTTTATACACGTGTAAAAATATCTTCCCAGCACCGAGTTTCTTTGAGTCAAAAGCTAAAATGAACATGATGAACTTACATTAGGAGTGTCGTTGTGGTCCTGAACAGTACTAGAGTTGACATTTTCATAGCCACTGTCCTCTGGCTCCAACTTTACATTAGCCACAACGACTTCACAAAAATTTGCCGGGTCCACATCGGTCGGGGGCCCTGGTGCACTCACAATCATCTGATCGCGGTGCTCGCGGAAGTGCAGTCTCATCACCTATACAAGGGTAAAGTTATCAATAAATTATATATTTTATTAGATTCCTATACACTATGTATAATTTTATAATACAGGAAAAGGAACAAAGCAGGACATTGATATATTTATTATGTGTTACAGCCATTTCCGAAGTGCGATCATTTCTAGTTCTAGAAGCAGCCAAAACCCGAAGTTTTAATATTTTATTTACAGCCTGCCAAGGGGAAATCTCCGCATCTTAACTGGATTTGATAACAGGCCACTGCAGACACTTCACCACCTTGGGTGTCACAGATAGCCTCCATCTGCAGAGGTTTCAACATAGCTGAGGAGACTGCGGAACACGTAATCTGTCACTGTTTAACCCTCACCTCAAAAAGAAGCGCAATCTGGGAGCACCCAGGCTTGCTATGGCCGAGCCATACATCCTGCAACTCGTATTGGAGATGGATTGACTATAGGAGCCCCCAATGGGCCCCAAGAATGTGGCAGCACCCTGGCTGCCCTCCGTTTATTATCAATATACGCCTTTGGCGCCTCGTATCTACCCTCTGGGTCTCACGTATTTTTAATGAAGTATACTTACAATGAATCTAGATCAAGCTCATCTAACTAGCAAAGTTTTAAAAAATCATATTATAAATGTATAGCAATTATTGTTATTACATTGCCAAAAACATAATTTTAGTCAAATTAAGGAAAGGTCTCTGGTCAATTCCTATGATTATTTTTTTACAGAAATAAAACAAAAGGAAATAGAATGTGTAGGTTATAATAATCTTTACAGTAAGCAATAAAAAAAATAGAAAGAGTTTACCTTTAAACTGGAAAACGTAAGGCCACATCCAAGGCATGTGTACTCATTGGACGCCTTGACGTTGATCGTCGTGTGTACAGCGTTGTGTCCCTTCATTTCTCTGACCGTTCCCGACTTGTTGCAAATTAAGCACTTGGCGGGGCATTCTTCAATCGTCATAATGGGGGCGTCGTGGCGAGAGTCCTCGTACATCACCTTCGGACTGTCCACTATGCATCAGTGTCAAATTAATAATAAACTTATAACTTATTTACGATTATGCAATTAATTTTTCATCAAAAATCAAATTCAAATCGTTAAATGCTTTAAAATGCAACATTGAACATCTGCCCAGTCAAGGAGAATTACAGCTACCATAACATTTAAGTAGCAAAATATTTTTGTATTGTTAACCCGACAGAAGGTGCGGTCACTTTTACATAAATAATCTCAGAGTGGCGCGGGATGGTTTCGAAAAGTTCTGCTACGAACGCTTACCTAAAATGCTTATTTTAAAAAAACTATGAATGTTATCTTGATAACATGCACTATTTTGAATAGATTATAAAATTCCTAGAATTTGATTCCATTAGTAACTATACAAATATTTTAATTTTGCAAAATTTTATTTTTGATTCTCAATAGATACTCAAGAAAATTTAATGCGAGGACACCGGTATTTTATGTTAACTTATGTTCCTAGATATCGTCAGAAAATTTAAAAAAAAATACTTATAAGAGACCATCACGGTGATGAAGTACCTTTTTTTTTAAATGTAATATTATATCAAGTTTTTTTTTTATTGTCGCTTCAAAGTTATTCTTCTACTTATCATTTTTTTTTTCATTACAATTAGGTTTAATTTTTAAAATATGAAAAAATTTAGGTAATAAATGTTTATTAAATTTATTTTTTCAATTATGTGGAACGCCGACGCAAGTAAATAACTCTCAAGCACTTTCTCTTTCTGTTTATGTAATATTATAATAAAATAATAGCTTTTACTCACTTGTAAATACTAAAAATCACCATAAAATACACTAGAAACTCATACACGGCGTGACGTAAACACCTGTTTAATATACTAAGTTTAGTTTGACATTTTATTTTTTTTCGGTTTTTTCGACAACTGTACCTTTATTGAAAAAGTTATACACAGTATTGTATAGTGTACATACGTAACAAATATATTAAAGTGTAAAAGTAAAAAATATTTGACAAAAGCTAGTAACAATATTCCGTTTTGGCAATCTTTCGTAGAGTAACCAAAGTGATAGCGAATCAGATGACATCTGATTTGTGACGATACGACATCTCATGCTTGCACTATAGATTTTACAGTAGACGGTGAGTGTTCTTTATTTTTTATAGTATTAATTGGCACGCCTTTCCCGTGCAAATTCTTGGCGCTAAATTGGCTTTATAAGGGTTAACCTGGACATTTCATCTCATCTCATAGTTGTCTCCCGTGATACGTCAGTTTACCCGCAGTGGACACCCTGCATAACGCTGCTAAACGATAAAAAACAAAAATATTCTTAATCATGCCTGAGGGTGAAGCAGTATCTGGAACGGGCACTTCGTTGGAAATACCGTGTTTGAGGGCACGATGCGTCAGCAGCGACTGCCGATAGAAAAATGTCTTGTCGCAATGATCACACTTCAGCTCCTGCCGTCCACTGTCCGAGATACGTTTCTGAGAAGATGTCGTGTGCTGTGTCTGAATGTGCTTATCCAAATATGCTTTGTCCCTGTGAATTAAGGTTTAGTCAATTATAGCAGTATTATAAATATCTTTAAATTTAATATAAAACTTTTTTCAACAGTTTTTTTTGTTCATGACACCGGTTTAGTTGATATATATGAGTAGGTCAACCCCCTAAAAAACAATAGTGATTTTAAATATACATATACTACTTGCCAGGCTTCTTTTGAGATGCCGACATATAAACACCTCTGCACTTTGACTTGGGTTAATAGGTGTAAATTAATTAATTTATTTATTTATTTATTTACTCAAACATTTGAAATATTTGTTTTGAGCTTTGTTTAAGATTTGAAATCTTTTGTCATTTTATTCAGCAATTGGGCCAAAACTACTTTTTTTCGTCATTTTGTTAATAAGTATAACTGTTAATTTATGAATTGCTGACTGTGTAGGCAATATCTATATTATTATAGTGAGTAATAGAATATAATATTTCAATATGTGTTCACGATTTTTGATGCTCTAACATAAGTCAAGTTCTAGATGACAATGTTTTCTTGGTTAACTTAATTAAAATTAAGAAATTACCTGAAGCTTCTGAAACACAAAGTACACTCGAGGTTATTCATATTGTCTCGAATGCTCGATTCTGCTTCATTCGCATCCATCTTCGCCATGTGCGCTGCAAGGTGTTTCACTAGACTATCCTGTTCCTGAAAAGATTCCCCGCACATGCGACACTGCAACTCCGAATCAGTTTTAACGATGGAAGGTTTCATTACGAGCTTCACATGTTTCTCTTTTAAATGCACCATGAAAGTACGCAAATCGGAGAATGCCGGACAGTTGCAAAGCTTACACATGATCCGATCTATGGTCATCACGCCGGTGCACGTTTTAATATGGCTGCTAGCATCATCGATGGTTGTAAATGTTTTAGGACAGCCCGGACACACGCCAATTGTAGCATCCTGGTTGACATCGACCCTAGAGTTTGTCGACGATTCAACGATCGTCATCGGTGGAGGAGACGCATTGTGGAATTTGCGCATGTGACGACGGAGACGGACACGCTTGTGGAACTGCTGCCCGCACACGCTACACTTTAAGTCGCTGGCGTAAATCAAGCGCATCGGGGGCTTCTGCGGTTGCATTTGAACGGAGCTCGGCGAAGGTTGCGGTGATGGATAACTGGTTGTTTTTTTGCAACTTTCCATATGTCGCTTGAGCATAATCTTCAGCTTGAACGTCTTCCTACAAAAGCGACACACCAGCGATTTTCCGTCAGACGCATATGAGTCTTGTGTGTTGTCCGTTTCGGTCCCACTGCCATCAAAAACCGCCATTGTCTTCTTCAATTCTTTCTTATGAAGAGTTTTGTGTAAATTGAGTTCCTTAATATTAGTGAACATGGCTTGGCATATGTCACATTTGAACATAGCCACGTCATCTTCAAAGTCTCCATCACTCATCCCAGAGACATCTCCAATGCTATCTTCTTCGGAATTAAAGTTTGACGGTTCAATTTTGTTCTTCTTCGGTATACCCTCGTACTCCATGGGATTGCCCATATTGAGGCTGTAAGCTTCCTTCAGCAATATATTCATTCCCCCTGGTTCTGGATCGATGGCTTTTCTTTTCCTGCTTCGTCCGATGGCATCTTTGCCACCTCGTGAATTTTCAGCTGGTATATCGTTTTTTTCTTTGGAATTTTTTAATGAAGAATTATCTGTCCGATTTGAGAATCCCGAATCTGAGTTACACCTCACTCCAGGCGATGAGTCCGGTTGAGCTGTAAAAAAACAATTAAATCAAAATATTTTAATACTGTTAGGTTGCAAAAACTGGCAAAATACATATTGCAATTAAATGTTTTTCTGATTATAAAAGAAAGCGACAATGTGGGTGAACAACCGAGCTTCACTATTTCACACAATGCCAATTATTGTCTTTTAAATACTAAAAAAAAAATGACATTATATGTATAAGGGATTCTAATTATTACAAAAACAGAAATTAAAAACTACTTATGACTAATATTAAAAATAAATGCAAGAAAAGTGCGTAATTATAGGGTTTTCTATTATATCGAAAAAAAAAAGTAAAAAAAACAAATTTCTTACATAACTTTAGATTTGAATATTCAAATTTGAAAAAAAAATAGCTTTATGAAATCAAGTTTTGACAATTGAATTTTTTTTTAAAATATATTTTCATAAAATTTGTAGAATATAAAATAGTGCTATACTTAAGAGAATTTCATAAAACTATTTGAAATACATAGTTTTCCCAAAATCACAATTTTAGTAGATGCATTTACGTAACTTCTGACCTGGGCGGGAAAATAAGAGTGAAATAGGGTTGGCATATGATTGACGTTTTGTTTTTTTTTGGCCGGGTTTGGTTTATATTAAGTCAAACTTATTATAAACTAAAAACTTGGCTTCATTAAAAAAACAGGTCTTTTTAATATATGACAACTTACGAAGGGAGGGCATTGACTTCCTCAATTCTGCATCCGCCCTCTCGCACTGTTGCTTGAAAATATATGCAGAGCTGAGTTTTCCTAAACATTCACCGCATATCTTGTCCGGCAGTCCATCCCCTTCGAAAATCTACAAATAAAAATATACAAATACAAAGTTTACGGGCAAACAAAGCAATATGGAAGGGTAATTTCAACAGATCAGATTCTTAAAAAATATTTTAATGTTATCTTAAAGATATTCCTCCAAATTGAGAAGAAATATATTGTGTGAGGTCAGGTCCATCGTACAAGGTAATGAGGATAGAAAACATACATATATTAAAGATTATGCGGGAGATAGTAAAACAGCTAAAAAATATAACCTAAAAAGTGAAATATAAGCAATATTTACGTACGTGTTTTACATCCAACATTATAATGTAAGAGTTTCCAATTAATTGACCTTTTCCAAATATCAAATTTTCAGACAAATGCAAAGGCTGTTTGAATAGGTTGTCTATTTATCACTTTTTTAATTATATCAATAAAACTTATTTCAATTTGGTATTAATATGAAAATGATATGCTCTATATGCTAAATTTCCCATATTTTAAGTCATTTAGGAACATCTAGCATAAATGTTTGTCACAAATTCAAAATAACTGGCATAGTTACAAAAATCAAACTTAGTACAAGATTAACTCCACTAAATATGTCATTATAGTCCGCAGAAGCAGATTTCAATTTTGTGTCTTCAATAGTTTTACTATTTGTGATTATATGAAAATAAGAATGGCTATGATACCCTGAAGCTATACAACTGCTTTTACAAATTGTTTAGTGGTAAATTATTTGACCTGAACCAATCTTACAGCTTGGCCCTACAGGCGTCATTAACGGCATCTTCCCTCCAGACTACTCACACATGTGAATGGTTGCTTCATTTCCTATCTACACTTGTGACTGCGGCACTTTTAACCCATTCGATGTGCGTTTTGGGTGACCATAGAGGCAACAGACGTTTATTTTTTAGGTCTGAGCAGATTAGAATTAAAAATACACAATAGTATCCTATCCACGTTTTTTGTAAATTTTGATGTGCAGCTAGTAATGAAAGAACATGGACATAATATTTAAAAGGAAAATTTTATGTTTCTATTAGCACTCATAAGTAAGATGAGTTGGTATTAATTTTAACCGGCCACTAATAAATAATAAGTTCCAACAGCCGTGCCATAATATTCTTGAAATTCGAATATGATATTTGGGCTTTCTATCGATTTATCAATGTTTATTTATTAGTACTAAAATTTGTTGACTTTAATGTTAAATATCTATATTATCGATTAGCCATTGATGTGGTTTTCAAAAACATCAATCTACACACAAAAAATCAACTCTTTCGCATTTGTATTTTTCAAGTTGAAAGATGCAAAGGATGGACAGAGGGCCAAAGTACGGGGATAGTAGCTTCATATACATTAATGTATGTATAGAAGCTAAAATTGCCTCAATAAAATAATGCATGCTGAATTTTGTTAAATCATATCATATTTTGGAATACTATGCGTATTACTGATGGGGCGTGTGCTGAATTGTCACTATCGCTTACCGGTGAACTTGTAGGTTAACTAAAATCCTACAATACAAAATTCTAACTGATACGAATGAATCTACCTGGTCTGATTTAAGCTCTCAACTTTCTAAACCTTCTTATATTAATCGTAATGACCATTCTCCCAAGATAAAACCTATATTTAGGGTTTAATTTATTTCTTTCCAGGAAAATTTGCAAATGGAATGCTCTTCATAGGTCAGTATTTGACCGTTTTCCGTGTTACAAAGTTGCAAGTTGTTAAACATCATTTTTTCCTAACCTAGTAATCTCAACAATATCACAGGAACCAGCGCATAAATATTTCATTGAATTAATATTTTTTCCTTTCTCTTCGATCTACCATTTATTATATAGAGAATTTTCAAACTTGCAAAATGGGGATACCGCAAAATGCCATAAATAATATATGGTAAAACACTTTCTTCAGGTTAACAAAATCGGTATACAAACTTGTTCATCAAATGGTAAAGATCAATATCCGATAAATGAAAGCAACCGGCAATTTTTTGACATGACAGATTAGAGATAAAATACCTACCTTTATTTTGGTGCATGCCATCGCCATGTCAGATAGCTGAAGATCATTATCGTAAGTAAATATAGAGTAAAACTCGCCCAGCTTTAGGCAAAGACGGCACTTGCTCAACTTCATCATCGACACCATTTTCAATTAGTTGAAAGTACGTCAATTAGAAATGTAATGACATTTGCAATAACAATATCACCGACATTTCCGACATTCACCACCAATCCCTAAAGATAGACACTTCCACGCGATCATCGTATTTTGACATTTGTTTTCAACTGTAGATCCAAAAAACAAACGCTGAAGCAATTTAATAAAATATGACTATTTATTTATTTGTAAGATTAAATGTACTAAAACAATGTGTTTTATCACACGGCAAACGAATGAGCTCCGCGCCGTGCGCCGGCGAGCGAGAAAAGGAAGAAAGAAAGAGACAGCGATATAGTGCAAAAGTCGGCATACGAGCGAATGAGACAATCTTTATTTCATTCTGTAAAGCTGGACACATTTATTCCTAATATTATGATATTGACATTTTTTATTTAATTACAAAACTGAACGGCAACAACCGTGTTGAAATCACTTTAAAGTAATAGAAGGAAAGGGAAAGATTAGCAGACCATATTTATATAAGGTACTAAAACAATTATTTCACATTTTGCATCACCAATTTATGATTTTTTAACAAAAATTTGGCTGTCATAGCCATTTGCAATGACTAGCAATGACAGCTTACAGTGCAGTAATTCCTTAAATTATTACTTTAAAAAAAGTTATAGTATACGGTTCTTGTAATAGGTACCACACGACGCGTCATAAACAGTTTTGTCCGGTCAGTGGCGGCGAGGTCATTGGCCACGCATTGTGCCAAACGCGGCGAAGGTAAAGAGATATCGATCACGCGTCGTCAGGTACAAAACATAATTGATAATGGATTATTTTCGCTTTTTTTTTAAATAAATTTAGGGTTCGTCGGATCGACCATCGACCATACGACACCAGCGCTATTAGGCGACGATAGCCAATGTGTCGCGAGTGCTGCCGAACGGCCTTTCGATGGCTGCGCGCGTGATGTGATGGCGTCGATCGGGCACTTCGGCTGTGTATACATCGGTTCACTGTGCCCGCCAAAACTGCTCAGGTAGAATTTATATAAACAGAATTATATTCGACCTTAATAAGCGCTTTTTAGAGTAGTATTAAAATTTATATTTTTATATGTTTAAAATGCCCGAGTGAATAAGTCACCTATTGAAATTCAACTGTTCATCCTTGTGCGAATAAAAATTTTCAAATAATATGAATCATATAGAATCAAAGACAGCAATGTTTCGCGTTGTTTTCGTAACTAAAAAACAATTAAATCGTGTGAACTAGCTTTAGACCTCACTCTAAATGATTATCTATGGGTTTTTCGAATAATGCTGGGAAATCGTTGAAAATTATGTCTGATCTGACAGCTGTTGTGTTGTGTGTGCCTGCAAGGCGCGAAGTAGAAATGGCGTCTTGAAGTGTTTTGTCTTTTTGTAATGTTCGTTGGTTGCGATTGAAAGTTAGTTTATTATTTTTAACTAATAATAACTTTCATTTTTGTATTAACAAACAAAATGACTAAACAACTTAAAGTACGCTTTGTTCTTCCCCAACAATATAATTCAGAAGATGAATGTGAGCCAGAAATGCATGAAGCCTTCGAGGTTTGTTTTGCGATTATATTCAGCTCATTTAATTTCTAATAGTTCGAAACCTTTAAATCATAATTAATTTTAGCATTGCAGACAGTACAAAATGACAGCAAGTTGGATTATGGAGAGCAAATGCATGTCATTGAATAAACTGACCAAAAAAGATATCTTCGTGTTCCAATTTTTTTCCGGTTCAGCATTTACACGTCTATCAAAAATGCAGTGCCTGTAAGTATACAAGTACATACAAATTTAATCTAGGCTAGGTAAGATAATGATATTTTTTTAATGATATATTACTCCCTATTTTTTTAAATGTTAATAAGCTTACTTAGTTCAATCATACATTTTACCTGGACACTGAAGAAATAAAAAGTAAGTTCATATTAGGACCAGTATGTGTGCCGCATCCTAAACTGTTCAATACTCATTGTTGACATCCTCAATATTCCAAAGTTTCAGATTAGAGTTGAGGGTAGAGTTTGTGAATGCCATTATATTAAACAAAAATTTTCATTGTTTTTTAAGTACCTCAAGATAATCTATCAATTAATTAAAAAATAAGTGAATTCATATACATATTGTGAGATTAACATTCATATTTTGATATATGCTTCTAAGCAAACACAGATCTGATGAATCTGGGAACGATAATGTCAAATAATAATATCAATGAAGAAGTTGAATAGATTTTGAAGTATTGCAAATTTATCAACAAATGCAATGAATTTTAATGTTACATAGATTACTTTTTGATTTTTTTAGCAGTTAAATATTTTTAATAATTTACTTATTAGGCCTTCTATTTACATGCAATGTTATAACGCAAATGCTCTGCTCTACTGTCAAATCTTGCAATTTTTTCATACAAGCATTGCAAGATTTGACAGTTTAGCATTTCGTATGTGATTTGGAATGGCCCTAGAGTGCTCTATATATTTCTAGTAGAAATTTGCAACATTTGACAGTAAGTTAGGTAGTAAAAAACTTTTCTTTTACTGTATGCCCTAGCGTTGTGGGTGCCCGCTGTCTGTCGTATTGCCTCGTGGAAGGTGAGCAGATTCCTCCTGGACCGCATCCAATCTTCACAACGGCAATGAGGAATCTCGTTGTCTCAGTTAGCGGATTATCTAAACCCGAAAAGGTAAGTTAGAAAAGCATTTTACTTTTTAAAAATAGATTAAAACAAAAGTAAGCATTATCGTTTTACAAGCAAATGATTTTAATATTTTTTATTTCAAATTTATGAATTTATTAACTGTCACATTTTACATTGATTATATATATGAGAAAAAAGCTATATACCGCCATGAGAGAACTCAGCATACCAAAGAAATAATAAACATGACAAAGCTCACTGTGTCGAATGTAATATGTTATGCGAGAAGACAGCAGGATCTTTCCGAGCCTTTCCACACGTTGAATGGCTTGAGACAAGGTGACGCACTAACATGTCTTCTGTTCAACATCGCTCTAGAAAAAGCCACCCGTGACTCCAACATCGACACAAGTGGAAATATCTTCAGCAAATCAGCACAGCTGCTGGCTTATGCTGCTGATATAGATATTATTGCCCTCAAAGACGCATTTATCTCCCAGGAAACTTTAGCAGCAAAAAAGGGTCTTGAAATAAATGAATCGAAGACAACGTATATATTCGCTAACTTTTACTGTCAGACCGATACTGACTTTTTAAACCGAAATTCGGTTTTCGTTTCAGCTTCGGCCAAAACCGAACCGAAACCAAGAAGGAAATTGAGGCAATATTTGTTTTTTGTATTGTAATTTTTAAATATTTTAATATTAATTGACTGCCTGTTTATTTTTCAGGAAGCCATTAGAGAAATGGTCCTATGGATGGGTGGAAATTTCTTACCAAATTTATCAGAAACTTCCACCCATTTGGTGTCTAATACGGTGCTTTCGGAGAAATATGCTGTAAGTACAGTTCTTAGAGTTACATTTAAAAATAGGAAATTGTAAATTCCTTAATGGCGCCAAGTAAATCAAAATATACAGTAAGACCTTGATAATCCAGATGGATATGAAACAAGGCACACGAATTATAGTATGCAAATTAAAAAACTGAATAAAAGACCTTCTAATTAATCATTCAAATTAGTTTTACCTTATTTTATAAAAAAAATGGTGCATTAATTATGTGTAAAGAGCGTTTTTTAAAATCGGATTGTTAACAAACTTGATTAATTTTATTTATTTTTCTTTATGTCGCCTACAGTCGATTTTCCGATTCCATACTCTGCGATCGCAGAATAGCTTTCGCTTTCGCTTTCTTTGAGCGTTTCCATTTCTTTGATATACACATCACAAAATTCTCCTATGCAATGTCTTATCTCTACTTCATGCACATTTAGGGTCATATAGCTCACAACGGGAATTGTAATTGGCAATCAGTGTTTTAATTTTCGGGCAGAATGAGTCGATAAGTATTACCGCCAGATAGGCCAGATAATGGAATGCGGTCAGTCACCCACTCACTGACGGCCGTCTGGATTACCTGGGGTCTGTATTATCAAGGTCCTACTGTATTTTTATTTTATTTTATTCAATATGGTACAATAAGATGTTACAACAATAAATGATATAATAACACTGAATGAATTAAATTAATATAATTTAGACAAATTAAACACCAGTCATTTATTGTTGCTCTGAAGTAACATGGCTACTCTAACTAGGTTAAAAAACCTGTTCTAAGAGCAGCCAAAAGGAAGTTGCAGAAAAAATGAAATATTATTACGTTCGCGAGACGTTACTAATAACAAAGGGGATCATAGGATAAATATCATAAATACAAAATATAATACATATAATAAATAGTGCATAATATTATATACATTTATATAAAATATATATTACATACAATATACATTTATTAAATATATCATTCTAATAATTGTGTTACTTATAATTTATAGGTTAAATATACAGAAAAAACTAAACAAAGAAAATATATAAAATTACTTATAGTCTATATATGTTATATAGCTATGTCTATTGCAACACACTGCTCACCATCTTTTCAGATCCGTCTCTGCCTATTGCGAGGAGCCATTTGGTGATGCTTTTTGCAAGACTGAATTAAATTAGTAAAGAATGGTTTCTTAGTGGGTCTTAAAAATACAAAAAAACAAATAACATTAAAAAGTTTAACTAATCAAATAATAAATAAGCGTAAGTAGTTAATGGTAACCATCCGCTTTGTAAAGTTATTATTTCTTCTATATTTTATATTTAAATAGTGGAGTTTGTAAACTGTGGCCTGATAGTTAAGTTTGTTCATAAAGAGAGTATTTGAAATGAAAGGTCTATCACAGCGCAACGCTCACTCAGGGATTGTAACCTATAAAAAGATAACGCAACTTTATGATTAAAGAATTGAACACCTTGGTAGAATCTAATCATGAGCGCACGGTGTAATATTTAAAAGATATGGTTTTAAATATCATATTTGTTAATATTATTAAGTAGGTAAATAGTTCCCTGTACTTAAACTTAGTAATTTTTTTTTTTAGAAAGCTGTCGAAGCATCAATTCCTGTGATGCAGGAGCAGTGGGTCGAGGCCGTTTGGGAAGCGTCCATCAAGCAAAACGTCTCGGGTGGCTCTTCGATATTTGCCAAGTACAAGCTGCCGCCCTTCGCCAACATCGTAGTCACATCATCGGGCCTCTCAAAAACGGATCGAGCTAAAATTGAAAAGCTGATCAGAAAGTACGGGGGGACCTTCCAAGGAGCCTTCGACAGCAATAACACCGATGTTGTTGTTTTGACCAAGTGAGTTTTTTCATGTCGTCTTTGTAATTTTTATTGTCAAAAAATATGTTTCATTTTGTCGCAATGTTGTCTGTTGTCAACTATAAATTATGTTAATTCTTACATATTAAAAATAATACAACTTTATTTCTATAATTCAATAATCAATATATTAAATTGAGACCGCTTATTATATACATACATAGTTCCTCCTTCATCACAATTAAATGGTTTTATAACACATCTTCAAATAAAAATCAAGGGTATTTACTCTTATATATGCAAGCATTTTTGTGAGAAGGGATCCAGGGAACAAATGGTCACTTGAGAAAAGAATCGTTCCAAATTCACCAGAATTATCAGGTAAACAGACTCAAGGCTCTTAAGAGTGAGTATTACCCTCGCAACCAAAATCGGGCAACTTTGACGGCTGTCTGGTTTTATTTTGTGTTATATTTTAAATAAATATATCACATTATATAAAATGTATACTATAGAACAACTTACCAAGAGGTTTTTTTATTTTATATTATATTAAATCCTACAGCGTGTGTCGCCATTTCTCAAAATCAACACTTTTCCGAGCTCTATTTTGGCTAAAATCCCAGTGCTCCTCATACAGATAAATAACCTAATCATAGCTTTATTCACTATAAACAATCTCTCGTCGTGGTTTTTCGTTTTTTTACTAAATAAACACGTTGAAGTTACTCTATTAGTCATTAGTCCGTAGTCAACTGGAATATGCGTCTGTTATATGGTGCCCTCAATACTATACATATATACAAAAATATTATTGGAAATATAAAAAAAAAAATATAAAATACCTAAACTATAAAACAGGAAAATATGTACACAATTATAAGGCTGCTACTTTAAAATATTGCTATTGAACCACTAAATGATCGACGAATTATAAGAGATACCATATTTTTATACAATACAATTAATAATAATATCGATAACATCGATTTTCTTCAAAATGTTTCATTCAACGTCCGTTCACGTAGAACGCGAGAATACCATCTTTTATCACTACCGCGATACAAAACAAACGCTAACACGGCGGTCACTCGATTGTATCGGCAATATGATGACTTATTCTCCTCGACAGATATATTTCTATTAAACAAATATCCTTTTCATTGCGAGTTGCGAAAAACCTTAAATGCAAAAAATAGACTAAATTAGCAAAACAAAAAAAATAAAATATAAATCTTTGGACATCATTTTCAGTTTATTTTCTTTGGCCTCTGACTATTTTTAAAACATACCATTATTTAAAAATAATATATGTTAAAAAAAAATATATATATTCATATATATTTCTGTATTTAGAGTGCTAATGTGAGTGTAATTTGATTTAATTTTAATCTATACATGTATCTCTGTACTTTTGCGAAAACCTGTCATCAGTTAATTTTACAAACAACTGTATGTACCATTCTTTCTTCTTAAATTATACTGTTGGTTTTCCGAATAAACGATAAATAAATAAAGCCAAAAATAAATTATTAGATTGGCTACTAATTGCTGCAAAATTCATCAAATTTAATATTGTTTTATGGGCAGAATGGTTATTTCTATCAGTAAAATATAATAAAAGAATATGATGGCGTAAAACAATACTAATTCAGGTGTGCGGCCTCGAAACTCACTCAACCCCCGTATCGGCCGTTTCCGCATTAACTTCTTCCTGATTTCCCCTCAAATACCCTGTTGCGGTTAAAACTAAATTCTGGCCAGGTGTATACTCACTCTTAAGTGTTTTATTTTATATGTATAGATTTCTTTTATTTATTTTTTCATGAGGGGTAAATTGGGCGTTCTTCTTATTAAAAGTTATTGTTCTACCTTTTTTTGCATAAGTTAATAAAAAACGTAATAACGCTTCTATTTATTTAGATAAACAATTACATTTGTAAATAAAATGGGTTAGAAAGATGTTATAAAACATCATTTTTATTATAAAAGAAATGGTCGGTCCAAATACACATAAATTTGTAAACTAAGTTTGGAGTATATAAATTTTAGAATACCTATGTGATTCACGATCGAATCTATTCGAAATACTTCTACCGAATGTTTTTACATATAAATATATAGAAAGACTCAAATTGTGAACAATTTCTTGGTTAGCTTTTTTTACAATGGTGGCTGCACTGTCCTAACCATGACACAAAACAGGACATTTATTTAAAACTCTAGACATTATATTTAGGTAATATTATAACAGAAATAATAGCTTGTAATCTTTTTATTTTATCTAAAATCCTGTAAAAATGACCACTGCTGTAGGCGAAAAAATATAAAAATGGACAAGTATCATTTTAACACTTATTTCCGATTATTTTTGTATAAACGATGTAGTTATGAATGGATTCAATCGATTTTTTGTCTATGTTTTGTCTCAACACCCGAAATGGCGAACTTTTTAATAATAACTCAATGCAACTTGTATAATAACTTGCACAACCGTAAATTTCCGATCCGCCAAAAGATCAGGTTAAGAATGACCCATAGAAACCCAATTTATCTTTTAAATTTTGATTAAAAAGACAAATCGCTGTCAAGTTAAATATGACAGTTACCTTAAGAAAAAATGTAGATCAAATTTGCCCTCTACCTACCTTGTCATATGAGTAAATACCTTTGGAGCTAGCGCATATTTAATATTTAGGTGCAACAAATTAATTACATCAGTCGAGTCAGCGACTCAACACGCGCGCCGCTAGCCGACTTTATGTAAATTGCGCCACTCCCTAATATGGTACTCAGTGATTTGTTTCAATAAGAGTTTTTCAACTTTATGAATGAATATTCGACGAATTTTTATTCATAAAGTTCTGGTACGGTACAGTTCTGTTTCTGGTCAAGAGCCCGACTCTTTACCATTTTTTTTAAAAAAATAATCAAAATCGCTCCCTTGATTGGAAATGGGATCATACATTAAAAATAAAATATACCAGTCAAATTAAGAACCTCGATCGGAAAAATCGGTGAATAAAAGGGCAAATAATCCTTTTTTTTTACTCCTGTGTCTTTCGAGTGACAGCCCCTTGGCTTTGCCACTTGTAAACAGTTTTTTTTCTTCTTTGAAGGGAAGCTGTTGGACGCGACAAATACAAAACTGCCTTACAATTCAATAAAATATGTGTATATCCTGAATGGGTATACGCCTCAGTTGAGAAAGGCTACAGTGATAATGTAAAACTGTACAAGGTCACATCGGCCACAACTTCTTCCCCTATCTGCAGCGGAAAACTACCCAACATGAGTAAGATTATTTTTATATTTTTTACTAGATATTTGCATGCTTTTGCACTGAGGCACTGAGCAGTGTGATGCTTTACGTTTTTTTTTTAAGTTTTATAAGCAGTCTGTAATATGAAGCAAGTTTTGTCTTATTTTTACAGAATGTGTTTAAAATCCCTATATTTATCATATTATATCCCCCTAAAATGTTAGGGGGTTATACCGAGAAAATTCCTGCTAAAATATATTCGTTTGTTCGCCCAGTAGGATTAAAAATCTGCTTTCTATTACACCGTTGTAAGATCAGCATAAATTATTTATTTATTTGTTAATGTTTGCCTGGAGGCATTATTTTAATTTTTTAGCATAGTATGTTTCATGTTATTGTTTTTTGTTTTTAATGCTTTTTCTTTTGGTAGTTTATTTTTGTTTTTACTTTAATTATAATGTACACGGGGAAACCTGTTAGATAAATAAATAATTAAAAAAAAGCCCAGCTTATTGTAATTATTTTTGCATATTTTTTTAACATTGTCAAAAATAGTCAAACTAAACGTCAAATCAGGTAGTCGTCCAAGAATACTTCAAATTGGATCTTGAAATGTCAAACCGGGGCGGTAACATATCCGAGGTTGGTGAGTTCTCTCCAGGAAGATGGTGAGAAGTAAAGTGAAACAATTGCAATCCGCGTCGAAGCCATATTATAATTCGGAGCCAAAAGTCGTTACAACATTATGATATATGCAACCGACAGTATAATCAGTATATGAGTGAACAGCTCGAGCTCCGGCTGTGGTCTGCCCGATCGCCGCTTAATCGCTCGGCTGTACTCGCGACGCAACGGCTACCGTCGCCGATTGGCGCTGGTGCCGCCAGCTTGACGTTCGATTTGACGAACGCTACATAAATACATCGTTATTATTATTCTATCCGCCGTGCCCGCCATATCTAGGTCAAAACTTAACCAAAGTACGGCCAAGGTTGGGAACAGCCAACCGGTATTCATAACCGTGCCCAGGAGCTTGACCCTGCCCCTCCCCAGCCTAACGCGACATACATACTCGAACATTCGAACGGTTTTGATTAAATTTGATATTGGTTTATTGGGTTGGTTTAATTGGGAAACATTTTCAATATATTTTGCTAAAAGGACATAAGTGATTACATCCTGTATATGTTTACATTCTCCCGTGCAATAATGAGTCAAGAAATTAAATCTCTAGTCAAAATGCATAAAGTCTACGCTTGTTCATTCTATCCATCTCATTAAGTTTTCTTGTTAATATGTTTCAGCCTTGGATTTCTCTACCATTAGCAACGTACGGAGCACAGATTTACCCGGATATATTAACGAAACTGTCTCAACGGCTGATGTATCTCAAGTAACCAGTAAGGGAAAAGTATGTAGTGTGTTATTTCTCATTGCTGGATATAACCTAACATTTCATTGGCTTCATATATAAGTTATATTTATTAAAAAGTATGGAAATTATAAGTAGGTTTTGTGTTCTGAGACGTGATGCTTTTGCTGCAGCAGTTTCTGACAAGTATGGCTGTAATTCAATAATATATTAACCTGACATTTGCATAATGTTTTTTGTGAAATTACACACTTTAATTCCTTTTTTTTTTGTTTCATTTAAGAATGAGACAAAGTTATCCAGACCGTCGCGAGATTCAATTGAAGATTACGAGAAACTGGTAGACGATATCAGTATGGAGGATGTTAAGAAAGCCGGAGCATTTCTTGATGGTGTTTGTGTAAGTTGCATATAAATGTACACATTTATTTTATCATTAGTCATGTTAGCATAATCTTAGCAGTAGATCAACTGTAGACCATTCCTGTTAAAAAATCCAGTTAATTTGCCGTGCGATTTCAAACATGATTTGTTAAAATGACATCAAAATTCAGTATAGATTTAGAGAATAAAAGCAAAATTTATGCGAGAATATTAAATCGTCAATCGTCCTCTTGCAACGCGTAGGTCGTTGACCGCGCTCAGTTAAGGCTACGATATTTAGATTACGGTTTACCACCGCAAAGGCAATTTACATCAGCGCTTTAAAAAAAAAATTATAAATTTGGGGATTAATTATTTTCCCATTTTTTTTTAAATAATCTCTTACTCGTTAGTATTTGAAATAGAGCCGTATTAAGGTATGTTAAAGATACTCCAACCAATACAGCTTGGCACCATCAGTGCTACTTGCTGAGCTTAGCAACCAACCAGGGTGGAGTATACTGGCAATCAAATCCCTTTTTAAATACTTCCAAAAAAAGGAGGAGGGTCCCAATTGGACATATTTTAAATGTATGCTTTTCATTACTTCCAATTAGATTGAACAATTTCAATATTTTTTTTTATAGGGAATTCCCCAAAAAGTGTAAGATAGAATAAAGTAAAACAATGTTTTTCTTGTTCAAAATGTTTCCATGTTGAATTTATTCAATTAATACATTTAACGTTTTTTCAATGTTTTTATCAATGAATATAAAATGTCTTACAGTAATCCAAAATGTAGGTTATAATGACAGTGATTTGAATCAATACTGATTTGTTTTGGTGAATTTACATATTTTAACATGCATGCCATGCGTGGAGTATTCCTCAGACCTCAAGGACAGATGATGGGGATTTATTTCCTACCCATCATATCATTATACTCGTAAATATAAATTGCAACCATCCTACTGTGAAGAATATTTTTTTTCCTAAGGTCTATATTTGTGGTTGGAGTGCTGCGTCGCGACGTGAACGTCTTGCGAGTGTGATATCTCGCTGCGGCGGCCTGCGCTACGACCCACCCAATGAGTGCGTAACCCACATTATATGCGGCCAGCTTAGTACATGCGCCGCTCTCGTCAAGCAAGCTTTGGAAGTGGCGCACGCCGCCGTACCCGTTCACGTCGGCTGGCTCGTGGATTCCGTTAAAGCCGGCTCTGCGCTTGATGCTGCTCAGGTTAGAAATACCGTTGAAAAAAGGAGGTACTTATTTTTGTTCGAAGTAGGGTAAAATGCTCTTTTTCTATTAAACAAGTACTATTTTCTGGTTTAATATTGTTTATAAATAGTTTATTAAATTTAATTCTTGTAAAATTAAGGAGATAAATGCAGATACATATTTTGTCAAGTGAGAAAAAATGATTTTGCTTGTTTGAGTATAAACCTAATAATTGGCCTGTTTTATATTAGTGATCACTGAAATTTATCAACATAAGACCATATTTGGGTATAACAATACATAAAGATAAACATATTTAGGTAGTACTATCTTTTCTATTCAGAGGGTTTTTTATAGACACGCATAATCTACATTTAGCATTCAAGACTGTATTTATTATTCTTCGCAGTACCGTCGGGAGACTACGGAGAAAAATCAGTCATCGTCGAGTCGTAACACTGTCAACTCGACACCATCGCAGGGTCAACCGTCACCCACTATGAAGAAAAGTCTCCAGCTCCTCAACGGAGAAAGACCTCCTGTACCATTGTTCAGGATTGAAGGAAAGATTTCAGACGAAGCCGACGAAGTAGTCATGCAGTACATCAATCCTGCGCACAAAGTTGGAGGTAACTATTTTATGAATATTGAAATTGAGGTGGTCTACTGGCTAAGTTGTTCCATTTGTAACCCACAGGTTTAGGGTTTAAGTCTGCATCAAAGTTTTATTGTTACGCAACGACTTCCCCGCAGTACAAGGACATTGACGCAACAATCAATCAAGAAACTCTTAAACACTGATGCGTCATTGCTATTGTATTTTAAAAGGGAGAAAGGCTTCTCTACAAACTTATGTGAACCATGGTTTTTCCTGTCTACATCTTGCTTAACAAAGCATTTTCAAATTGGACCCTGTTTTGTTTGGAAGGCGGAAGTAGGTCTAAGCTCTATGTAATATTCCGTGTTATGTTATAGTCATTACTGTCGAGGTGGTTCCCGGATATTTGGTATCATTGAAGAATATTCCAAAAATTTCAAAAATATTCACAATTTCAATTGGCTTATATTTTCTTTTTTTATGGGGACTAATTTATTGTTTTATTAGCTTTAGTTTATAAACATTGTTCAAGGGTAATTTTTTTGTTTTTTTAATCTGGACTTTGTCGACTTGCTCTTTTTATAAACCAGTTCTTTCGAGGAAACTCCAGTGATTAAGTATTGGATCTAGCTTATAGTAAAATAAA
Organism: Neomicropteryx cornuta; assembly: GCA_020383195.1. Taxonomy (NCBI): domain Eukaryota; kingdom Metazoa; phylum Arthropoda; class Insecta; order Lepidoptera; family Micropterigidae; genus Neomicropteryx; species Neomicropteryx cornuta. The sequence goes on along the minus strand of JAHKQU010000001.1, from coordinate 9,322,747 downwards.
TAAATTAATAATTATTTTAGTATAAGGTCACTCAGAGGTTGAAAATACTTTACGTTGTTTTTTTAAAACATATTTCTGTTTTTTCTTAGAGTCTGAAGACACACTCATGCTAGAATTAGGTAAAGGCGCCGAATTTGACGGCCCCCAGAAGACCCATAGCAGGGCACACGCGGACGATGTGACGACTCTGGCACAGACTAAATCTGACCAGGACAATGCAGCTAACCCTAACAATTCTACTTTCTCCGATACATCCGAAGATGTACTGGATGTTTTTAATGGTATGCAAGTATGTAAATAATTTAGTTCTCATCGCTTATTAATTTTTTTTCTCAATATTTCCAGCCTATATTTTTAGATATGAAACAAAATATAAAAATATCTTATCCAAAACCAACAAAAGAAAGCACAAGCTTTTAATTATACCATCAAAAGCGTTTTTTTTTTTTTGAATTTTGCCACATCCAGATATATTAATGAAAATACATTTCACTCATTCAACTGAAATATAGGAAGTAAAATATATATATATATTTAGGGTTATTTTCGACATTCTTTTGCAAACAAAAAGTACCTATACAGGATATATTTAAAATCACTACTGTTCTTTCAGGTAGTTGATCTATGTAAATGAACATTATTCAGAAAAAAATATTTGCAATGATGAGAAAAATAAATTTAATAAAACTCATTTTAATGTCTGAAAACGCGATTGAACGCATGGAGCGAGGTCGGACGAGGAATGCTCAACTACGCGGCTTGTGAATGATTCCAAAAAATCAAATTTAATTACTTTAGTATTTTTATTTATATTTTGTGAGACCAGTTTAGTTGTCGATATAGATCAACCTCCTAAAAGGACAGTAGCAGTTCTTTCTGTCAAATAAGCGTAAGCTATATACTGCATCACCATAGTCCAGGATTGAAAGAATTAATAAGCAGTTTGGGAATAAATAAATATTCTTTAATTTTGCAAAGCGTTTTTAAGTGTGTATTGTGTGTGTGTGTAAGCATCTATTGTGTTTTTCTTTTAACTTGTTCTTCAAAATAAATAAATAAAATGAAATAAATATGTAAATAGAGTTTAAATATAGCCTGGACGGTTCTCCATTCTTCTCAGATATCCGTTTCGAACTTCAAGGCATAGAGGATGAGGTCAGCTGCGAATACAAATCATCAATTTGTTCTTACGGAGGCATCGTCGTAAAACCTGGGCACGGCGGCTCCTATGTGGTCGTACCGCTGGACTTCGACAATAATGACGTCGTCAATAAATACGCTGAAGTTGTTACGACACTTTGGGTGGTTAGTACAATTAGTTACTATCTGTATATTTTAATCATGTTTCTCGATAAAAAAAACTTATTTAACAATCCATTGACAAAGTAAATGGCCTTATATGTAGTCCCATTAGTTTACTGCCAAAGTGCATTTTCTTATGGTTAGTGGTCACTTTCAAGCACAGCAGCGTACTAACACTTATATGCATAAGGCGGTAGATCTTTACAACCTTTCCACATTTTACTGTTCCTAACATTTTTCATATTCTTAACGACAGCCTCAACTAAACATCCTTATAAACTTCCTTAATTTTCAAATTAAATTATTGTTTCCTACATAGTGCAGAAATGGCGTAAATCATAATTTATTATTACTTTGTTTGCCTTTTATCTCACCTTGATGGGGTTAGCTCTTTGAGACACTCGCATTTTGCTTCCACACAGCAACAACTAATTTGCTAAGAGAAGGTTCTTATGTAATGAATAAAGGTTTGCAACAGCTCCTAATCAGTATATGTCTGATTTGCACACTTCGAATCTAGGGTACATATTTTGGTATCTAATTTATTTCGGTCATTAATTCATATTTTTTTGATTATTTTTTTCAGGATGATTGTATTATCAAAAAAGAGTTACTTCCCGTACAGTATTTTCATCGACCGGTTAGAATTTTGCATTACTCTACGCCTCTGAAGGGCTTAGTGCTCGGAATATCCACGTATTCCGGTGTCGAGAGATCCTTCATTGACGAAGTTGCCAAGTTATTAGGAGCTATGTGAGTTATTTTCATATTAAAATTAATTAATATTTTATAAAATTATTGAGTTAAATAATTAAAAATATGTCCCAAAAAAAAAAACCAAAATAATATTAACATTTTTGATGAATTTAAAGTCATGATATCATTATTTCTTTTTTTTTATTTTAATCCACTCAGACCTAAAAAATAACCCATTTACCTCTGTGGCCATCCAAAACGCACATCGAATGGGCTAAAATTGTGGATAGTAAATAAAGCAATCCATCACAAGTTGGTACCACATGGGGAAGATGCCGTTAATGACGCCTGTAGGGCCTAGCTCTAAGACGTCAGCTTCTAGGTATATAATTTACTACTACTAAACAATGTATAGAAGTAGTTGATATTATATGGTAGCTAGCTACAGGGTGTCGTGGCCATTCTTGTTTTTTATAACAATGCAATTATCTTGGGCTCTGTTATTATCTAAATTTATATATGAGGAGGTGTGGAACAAACCCGGACATGTCCAGCGAATAAAATTTTACAGGAGAGTTAAAAACTTTTATGGCATGTTATTGACTATTTTATTATAAATAAGATAAATAATTCTCAATTTTAAAGATTCTTTATATAAATGTTTATGGTTACCTGTAAATCTAATAAAAATAAAGATTATTTTTTATGTTTTTTAACTGAATGTGTATTGAGATTGACACTCATTGTTGTGGAAAGTACGTTTGACATTTTATTCTCTATATCCTTACATAATTTAATTATTTTGAAAAATATGATTGTGCGTACATTGAAAAATATTTAATACTTAAAATATTTATTTCATGGGAATTTTATTTTTTGGGAGGAACCTATATTTATATATAATTAACAAATCTACAAATTTATTTTATATTTATATTTGAGCCAGTATGATTGTATTTTGGAGATGTAGCCAGATTGTCTATAAAACGATTGTTAAATACCCACAGCGTCTTTATTTAGTGATCTGCAACTTATGTGTTTGGATTTGCATTTTTTTTTCAGCACCCAGCTTACATTCTGTCGCCGTACAACTTCCACCGTAGTGGGTTCGACGCACCTGATTTGCCCTGAACCGACCGGCGCTAAGTATGATGCTGCCGTTCGATGGGGGCTGCCAGCGATTAATGTTGACTGGCTGCTCGAATGTGTCGCCGAAGGGATACGGGTTAGGGAAGCACCGTTCCTCATTGGGAATACCAAAGGTACATTTTCAACTACCAATATCACTCTTTAGGCATGAAACAGAAAAATGTAATAATCCCTACTATAAATAAAAATCTCAGGCTAAAAAGACTTAATACAAAAAAATAACTTATTTAAGTTAAGAGAGTTGTAAGCTAACGCTAACGTCAAGATTTTAGAGGCTTTATGCTCTAAAAATAATATGTTTCTTAGCGCAATAGACACATTCACCGAGTACCCGGGGAGATCTTCAAAAAAATGTTCTAATTTGGGCGCTTACTAAAATACTTATTTTAGATAAACTGGGCGTTATCTTAATAACCTGCACATAAAAGTTTCTAGAATATGGTTTCATTACTAACTATACAGTATTTTACAAAAATAATGTCAAAATATGCAAAATATTTTTTTTAAGCCAAATTTTATATTTGATACTTCATAAAAGAAAAAACAAATGATAACAACCGTTTTTTTATTAAAAGTATTTTAATTTTTTTACATGGTATGAAAATAAAAAAAACACCATAGATACATAGTGGCATCTCAGTCACTTGTGCCATGATAATTATTTTAAAATAATTATTGTATAAAAACTATCAAATTTCATTTTTATTATCGCTTTATGATATTTTGCTACTTATTTATTCCATTTTTTTTTACTAAAATTAGGTATAATTCTTAAAATATTAAAATAAGTAAAAAAATACTAAAAAATGTTTTCATAAAGTAATAAAAAATAGAGTATCTCTTTCATTTAATGTTAATAAACAATGACATTTCTAAATAAAATTATTTAGAAAGATGTTTTTAGAACATAAAGAAGCATTTATATTTTGAATGAATTGTCGAAGAATATTTGAAGGTACTCTATGGATTTGTAAACAAAGCCATCAGACAGGGGCTGAAGGATGATATATGTCATATCAGCATATTGAAGTATATACGTTTTAGAATACCTATGTGATTCACAATAAAATTTGATTTCAGAAAACATTTTTTTTTTTATATTGTAACACGCCGATGCAAAAAAAACACTTTTATAATATTTTCTACACTATGTTAATGTAATGTTATTTATAATAATAGGTTTTACTTATTTATAATCGCTAAAAATCCATTCAAAATACGATACGAACTCACGCACTGCCTAAGTAGACAAAAGAAATTGCTTACTATACGATCGGAAGACATTTCGCTTTTTATTTTTGAATGTTCCAAAATGGCAACATACTGTTTTTCTTACAATCGGGTGTTGAATTTAATGGAGATTTTTTTAGCGTTGATAGTCCGAAAACCCCCAAATTGCCAGTAATAAAAATGATTAAATAAATCACTATGCCTGAGGCCGCCGATCGTCGGCCTAGATACAGGACGGTCGCGGACAGGATAAGTGTATGTATATTTTTGTTATGTGGTTGTGCCACGTATTTTATGCCCCTCTTTGCTTTCACTAACTTACCTTATTTTGTTTCTGTAGAACCTGAATGGGAGGAAGAAGACAAGGAAAGTACGTTAAACTCACCTCACAATATAACCAATAAAGAAAATGAGCACTCCGTCACCAAATTACGATCTGAGCAAAAGGAAGCAACACCCAAAAACGCAACTCCGGCCCACAAAGCGCACACCTCGCTCAATAAAACTGCTTCGACGGAAAATACACCTGTGCGCAAGGCTCCGCTGAAGCTATCGCTCGTCGGTAAGTATCAACTACTTACCTATGTTTAAGTATCGAAAGACTAATTTTACTATTTATTTTACTACTAATTAAATCTTAATTATACGAACTTAAGAAGCTAATATCACATGTATTATGTGAAAATGTACCTACAAAGCTACCTTTAAGTCAGAAAATAAATTTTTTGTGATGTTAATGAAATATTTTATTATATTGGTGTACTCATATTTCATCTTTTAAATTTTTTGTAACATATACCATAAAAGTTGTATTTTATTTTTTAAATTATCAGAACCTTTTGAATGTTATATTTATTACATATTAAAAGATTTTTCAAACTGAGGCCATTATTGAAAACCGTACTGACTTTGGTCATTTTGAATGTTATTCTCGTACACAGCCTATAAAAAACGTTAGTCATGTAAAATTGACCCATTATGAAATATATACTTTTTTTTTATTGTAGGCAACTTGTTAATAAGTCATATCCAAATTAGTAATCTTGTTGAATAAAATGTATCCAAATCAACATTCTTGTTGAGTAGTCAAATTGAAAAAAAATCAGAAGACCTTCATTTCATACTTAAGCCAAAGCGATTTAGCTGGTATATTCTATTTGGCGTGTTAACCGTGATTTTTTACAATTAAATTGTTAGGGCTTTGTTTATTACCCATTTAATCTACTTTATTGTAGAATTTTATTAAAGTTTTAAATAAAACTGTATGTACATTTTTAATGAGAATCTTGATTGAGGGTTTTATTGTCTCAATTATTAACCGTAAGTAATCACAATGATGGTTTATTTCCACCAGGAGATGGTGATTTGTCACCTGCATCGAGATATATTGCGATGGCACGTCAAGGGCTACTCGGTTTGGGCACGCAAGAAACGCCCAAGAGACAAACTGAAGACAAAGAAAAAGGCACCGACGGTGAGTTTAGTGTATTAATTTAATGTAACAATACTATACAGTAAAAATAGGAAAAATTTAGTAGTGTTATAAATAAATTTTGGAATCTCACCGTGTGGAGGTTATGAGGTGTCTTACGGACCATGTCTCGGAGTGAGAAAGTTGATAGTTCATTTGAATATATAAATATTTTGTATCTGTTTTGAGACAAGCTATTCACTTTTGAATATTTTTATTTCAATTATTTCCACTTCTTTATTAATTTATTAAACGATAGAATAGTTATTTTTTTTTTCCAATATTAGAATTTAGTTACTTTATCTGCCTGCCTAATTTCTGGTGTTCATGAAATATTCACAATGACTCCTGTGTCTACTTCTTCTTTTACTAGGTGAAGATGAACTCTCTCCTGCGTCGAGATACATTGCAATGGCCCGTCAAGGATTACTTTGTGAAGAAGAACCACCCAAGAAACGGAGCATTTCTAAGGATAAAGATACTGACAGGGAATTGGGTAAGCTACATATTTTAGTAGCAGAAGCAATTTTAACATTAACAACAACAGCGATTGGGATAGGTGGTCTTTTGGTCCAAATAATAACATATAGGGGCTGCAACCAATAGAAGCTTGAACCAAATTTTTAATAAAATTTGTCCAATTTCGTATACAAACAAGATTTTTTTATATATACATATGTTTTGGGTTTTGGTAATAATCAAACCTATATCAATGCCATTATAGATTGCTTATTATTATTTGAAATCAATTGTAAATATTCCTACTAAATTAAAACTATGCTGAAAAAAGTTCTTGTGTCACTGATTTGTCACCATGACGGACTTACTGTTTCATCATCCTTATTATACTCGATACTTTTGAGTCAAAATCAGGCATTAATAGCAAGGCTCTACTGAGCCACCCTATTACAAAACTTCTTATCCCTCCATTTACTAATGCTTTAAAGGAGTTTGGGACAAATACGTCGAAGTAACTGTAAACAAATAGTACATAAATTACAAATTATTTCATCCTTATGTTCTTTTGTTTATTTAATATTTTTATGAATTGACTTTATAGCGCTGATGAAAACTCCAACTGTGGACACCACATTTTCTCCAAACCTCAGTCCTACATCAAAAAAACGCCTTCTGGCAATTGAAAGAGGTGAACTCCCATCTGGTCCACTTAGAACTCCTCGGAATCCATGTAAGTCCATACAAATAAATATTTAACATTTGACCTGCCGAGCATAATAAATATGGCAAAAATAGCAGTGCCAAGCCAATTTGCAAAATTTGACAGTTTTAGAGGTGTTTACTAAAATTGCCATTCTGGAAAAACTATGTATCATGGACCTATTATAATTGGTACTATACAAAAAGCTTATAAAATTTTCTAGAATATATTGTCTCATACTGTTTAAAAGTATTCCTAATGAAAAGTTAAATGCCAAGATTTGTGTTATCAAACGGCAGCCACACTTTGTTAAGAAAAACAAAATAAACGTTTTTTCGTTATTATAAACCAAAAATACTTGTAACACGATGAACAAATGGCGGTTCCCGGAAATAATTCCTACTAGAGCTATCTGTCTCGTTCATTCAATCCTACTGCCATCTATCGACATAATATTTGATGTGGCCATAAGGAAATATTTATTCCCTCCATTTTAATAAAAATAGATACATTTAAATATAAGAAGCATTGACATGGTCACCGACAGGTATCGGTAGCCGCGAAGAAAATTACAAATTTTTGAGAAATTGAATTAATCTCAATACGCACTTTATATCAATTTTAAATAATATGTTTTATTGAGAAAATATTCTAAATAAATAAATAATATATCTTTGTTTTGCCAGATGACATTTCAATGGAAACTCAGACTATTAATAGTGCATGTTCAAGGCCAATGACTAAATTTATGTCCCCGGATTCACGCAAACAGCTTTGGGTCGACATCAACAACTTACCCGGCAAACAGACAGATGTAACCCGAAAAGATACAGTGAGTGATTTATTATCTTACTAGCTGTAAACAGAAGAATTCAAGGGATTCCACTCAGATTTGAGCATTTAACAAAAAACATTACCATAAATTTGACCGTGAATGATCAATTTTGAGAATAAGAAAAATAAGTTTTCTCGTTTGATGTCTCTGTGTGGTGTATTTTGGAGAGAATGGTACAAATTGCACATTTTAAGTAGGTAAAGATGGTAAAAAAATTGCTAACAAAACTGTACGTTATTTTCAGCCCCTGAACGTGTTAATGGACAGATTTTTGAATAGATACAACATTAATGGTGAAAAATTGGCTCCGAGAAAGCTTGAAATCGACGTAAGATTGATGTTTTTTAATGATTTATTTTTTTCACTAAAAATTAATTCTTTCACCATCAAGCGCCTATTGTGGTGAAAAATTTAACTACATATTTTTTTGCGCGTTATTATTGTTATCAATCATATTGATAATCAGTCAGTTGAAATAACAGTCCTGCCATACTTAAAAATGACTATATTGGAATGGCACATTAAAAAATTGATTAAATACCTTAAATGATGAGATACATTGAATATTTACTTACTAGACAAGTAATTTCATAATTAGCAGTGAAGTGCATTTACATAGCTATATATTATATACTAATTATTTTTGATAGAGTTTTCGGAATAAATAAATAAATATTTATGTAACATTTATTTAACATTAATATAATATTTAAACTTTTTAAAATCTTAAAAACTTCCTCTAATTTAAAACCGTGAATCATTTGAAATGGTTGAAACATTTTTTCCTCCAGCTTAAGAAGTTTGCTTTTTATTTTATCCAAAAGGATTTGAACCATCAGAAGGCAGTTTCTTGCATGATTTTTTTTATGAAATTTAAAAAAAAAAAACGTTTGCGGACCATTGCAATTCTTTTTTAATCAGAATCATTTGCGTAGGATTTTAAATGTTCAATCTCTTTAATGTACAAATTAGTTAATTGGTAAACTTACTTTTATGCAGGACGATACTGAAACGCCTGCAAAGAAATTGAAGAAACAAAATCCCTCTGAGGTAAGGAAACGGCAAAATTTGCAATTATACCATGTTCTGGTAAAACTTTCTGTTAAAAAAATGAAAACATCTTTGATAATATTATACATTTACAGGGTGTATTACTGTCCTTTCTGGAGGTTGGTTAATATCAACAATTAAACATTAATTAGTAAAAAATATCGGAAAATGTTTTTCAATTACGAGAAAAACTAATTTTTAATTAAATAAAAATCAATCGAAAGTTTGGAAACTCAAGGTCACCGTCGCCCGACAGCCTGATGACCTGTATTACGTTAAGAGTGAGTATACCCCTAGCCAAAATTTAGTTTTAACCGCAACGGGGTATTTGAGGGGAAATCAAGAAGAAGATAGTGCGGAAACAGCCGCTACGGGGGTTGGGCGAGTTTCGAGGCCGCACACCTGAATTAGTATTGTTTTACACCATCATATTCTTTTATTATTTACCTGTTCTAAGGTAGACTAACATTACTAATGCAGTTTTTAATTTTACATACATAGGTACTGGATACACAAATTATTATTTTATTTCATATCAACTATCGTAATAAATAAAATGGTGTATACCTTTGCAAAATGCATAGTGGAGTTACATGAGGGGTGAGTGATTCCCCTGCCGAGAAATATCGATCTACAATAAAGTGTATTTATTTTCTTTAAATATAATCTATATGTTTAATAAAAATTATATTGTGGTAATAAATAAAATAAATACTAAAAATAAGAGAATAATTAAAAAAATATAAGAGTCATTTTTTGTACGAAATTATAAAAATGTCAATAGACTACATTTACAATACTGTGTTACGGGTGAATCGCTTTTACCTGCTTGCGTTTCTTTTTTATGTTTATATACTACATAACAGGATATTTTCTCAGAAATTCTGTTAGGTCTAGCTATACAAACTGAGAGGGTAGGTAATACAGGAATATATTATATTTAGCTATGTGTTTCTTTCAAATTCGCTAATAAAGTAATGTGTAACTATTTATTATAATAAAAACCACATAGAAATATTACAAATACCATAACCACAAATATTATTTTAATATTGTAGAAAATAAAACACACTCAATTTGATTAGAAATACACTAAGAAGTCACAACAATAAATGATTTAACACAAAAAAGTATATATTGTCACATAGACAAATAAAATAATAGTCATTTATTGTTGCTTTGAAGTAACATGACCACTCTAACTTTTTAATGACTAATTGGCATTAGGTACTTATTAATTGTTTATTAAGTTAAGCCTACAGGTCCCTTGACTCAATCATCCGAGTGCACTTTAAAATAGAAAACAATATTTTGGGATAGAATTGAAACATATACACTACAATTTATAATATAAAAGTAAGTAAGCTGATGTACAAACATCACGCTTTTGAATATGTTGGCAAGAAATTCAATGACAGAAACTAGGCAAATAATATTTTCATTCAAACATCCTAATTCAAACTCGTCAATTAACTTTCTTTCTCTCTCTTTCTTCTCTTCTATCGCTAAAGAAATATATTCCGGATCCCTTATCGGCATTGATCTGGTATATCGAGGGTCAACCAGTTCAGGGAGTAAACAGTTCATGTAAAACATTTCTAATTGTTTAACCATTTTATCCTGCTAGAACTGGTCATCCCGTTTAATTATTTCTACTTTCACACACTTTTCTTCACCCGTTCACACTCCAAACATACATTCTGCTTGTTTTGTAACATGCAACTGGCCCTGTATTTGGTATATTTGGTAAGATAATCTGTATGTGGTGAGATATTCGAATAATTTTCATATATAGATATTTTTATGTAGCTATTAGTACAAAATAAATCAGTCAGTATTTTGAACTAACATAATAAAATCGCTCAGAGAGATGGACTGCCTGTCGATTTGCGCGAGCTCGCAAAATGCAAGGTAATAATAATATAACGCACCGAGAAACTTGCTCTCTCGTCGAATGCCACTCGCGGAGTGGCTGTAAGCCACTCCGCGAGTGGCATTCGTGTCTTTCGTTTTGTGAATATATATTTCGTCGAAACAACCTGTTTTCACATTTATTTTAAATCTTGATATTGACACATTTTAAAAAATATATATATTTAAGTCTACTAACTACGAGTGTGGTATTATGATGGTATTAATGTTACATATTAGAAATAGCCATTCTGGCCGTAAAAAAATATTAAATTTGATGAATTTTGCAGCAATTAGTAGCCAATCTAATCATTTATTTTTGGCTTTATTTAGTAATAAAACGAAAAACCGCGACGAGAGATTGTTTATTGTGAATAAAACTATGGTTTTGTTATTTATCTATATGAGTAGCACTGGGATTTCAGCCAAAATAGAGCTCGGAAAAGTGTTGATTTTGAGAAATGGCACTACTTCGACACACGCTGTAGGATTTAATATAATATAAAATAAAAATTCTATAGTATACATTTTATATAATGTGATCAATTTATTTAAAATATAACACAAAATAAAACCAAACTAAGCCGTCAAAGTTGCCTGATTTTGGTCACAAGGGTAATACTCACTCTTAAGTTTAGTTGAGCTGTACGTCAACGAGGGGTCAAGGGTTCTTTCATTCTTTTTAAACTATATCTTTAAATAATTTTTTGTTCGTAATTAATTATTTTTTTGTTGTGACAGTTGTTGATGAAGATCAATCCTCTAAAAAGACAGTAGTGAATTTATATACACTATAACACAGTGCAGATTATTATGTTAGCGACATTTATGCAACTGTGCGCAGGTGTTCGTACTTCAACATTTTCCCAGCTGGTAATTCCTGGAAATCGAATGTTACTTATATACTTATGATTCTAAACTCTTTTTGCAAGTTTATGGATATTAATATTGCTGAATGTATCTAAATATTCAAATAGTCATTCTACTGTAGTTGTTTTTTTTTTATTATAATGAATCTGGCCTGGAATGGAACGGGTTGGTGGCGCAGTGGTATAAGCGCCTGCTTCTAAATCCAGAGGTCCGGGTTCGAATCCTCAGTGGGTCAAATCCGACCAGGTCATTTTTCACCATACACAAAAAAAACACTCATTCACTTACAGACTTGCGAGATGTTGTTTGCCTGTAATGAACAACCTCGCGTCATGAAAATATCAATAAGGCAGTCGGAATTGCTCCCAATGGCGCCTCCCTGACAACACATGCCATACGAATGAAGAAGAAACAATGAATTTAATTTTGAAGAAAATAAATATAAGGAATAAAGAAAAGTTCAAAAAAAAGCACCCTTCAAGAGCAAAGTGTATAAAAAGTGTGGTCTTTATCGCGTATATATAGAGCCATGAGCCAAGTATCAGCGTGACATAATTTTCAATCAAACAGTACAAATCACCAAGGCATTTATCGAATGTGCTTTTTGCGTCAAATGCAAGCACTTTTTTTAGTGATTTATCAAGTTATATGTTTTATCTACTTAGATTTTATCATGTGGGGATATTCCAAAGAGCTTGTTTACTCAAAAGAATTAGATCATGAAGAAATTAAAATCCACCACTCTTAATTCCCTGTGAGATAGTTTGGTGTGTAAGTGTGATTTTAACTCAGCAGACCACCCCGAAGATAAATCCTGGCGTGGACAGCCAACTTCGTCAGCTGACCTCCGTACTGATGGGGGCTAGTTCGGTCAATGCCAGTGGCACGGGCAGTGCTGGAACCACACCCCAGGGCACCACCGCGTGGAGGAAAATTGCAACAAAAACAACAACCACGTCGACACACTGCTTTGACAATGCAGAAAATGAAGGTTTATCCTATATTGTATATCCCCTCTTATAGTACCAAAATGCAACATTTTAATTAGATTATTTACTAACCTAGCGTCTTGTCACAAGTGTACGAAATATCGAATACTGGCAATATCAAATTGTTAGACTTGCAACCCCATAAACACCTCCATACCCCCATAAAAACTCTATATCTAAAAAAAAAAGGTGTCATCGCATTAATTTTTATCAAAATAAAATTATGCTTTAACCCTTAAACTCCGTGGTTTCCGCCAAAAATTTTGGCGCCAAAAGCCGATGAGCCGTAGTTATTGACCTTGAAAAATCACTCACTACTATAAAATCCATAGTGCAGGCATGAGTCGTTCAATCTTTACAAATCTGGTATCATCGGATTCACCTTAAAATTTTCTATTAGGCCATATCACTTTGATTATGTTTGTCTCGTAAATTAAAGAAAAAAAAAATAAAAATGTTACCATTTTTTTTTTTTTTTTTTTTAATATACGAAATAAACAAAATCAACACTTTTTTTTACATTTTCATATATTTATAACTATAAATTATAATTTAAAAGTCTTCCAAAATATGTACAGTTTTCGGAAAAAACAAAAAAGTTATAGATATTGGAAAGGTAGTACATTAGTGTATTTTCAATACACATTTATAAATAGTAGTAGAAACTGCATTAAAATGGAAAAAAAAAAAACTAAATTGTTTTGTTGTGATTTTCAATGAAAAAAACGTCAAGTTAATAAATAATACTGAAATAATACCAAAAATAATCAAAATCAAGCGGCTAATGCGGACGTATATATACGTTCTACGGTGTCAACGGACACAGAGGTGTCCGAGCGGTCGAACGCATATATGCGTTCTACGGAGTCCAGGGGTTAAAAATATTTTGCAACTCTGACATTAATTTATAGAAACACATAAATATATTATATAGTTCATAATAAAATTTATTTATAAAATTACATAACCTGTTCAACATAGTGCAGGTTATCAAGATTTATTTATTTGTTGAATTTTGTTTTTACATATTTCTTAGATGATGAATGACATAACCATACCTAACTGGGCATTGCCCGTACTAAGTTAGGCTAATTATAATAGGGATTACATACATAGTTTTTCTAAAATAAGCATTTTAGTAACGCCCATAATTAAAACTCTCTGGGAATCGGTGTTTTGAGTAATAGTGGCAGCCAGGCCTGCAGGTTAAAATGGCTTTAATGATTATTTATTTTAATATAAAACCACTATGTATTTTTGTGTGTAAACCCATATATCTTAGACAATAGGCGAAATACAAAGGTTCATCATATCTGACTCAGGAAGCGAAATCTTCAATCAGTTTTATCCTGTAGTGTTATTTGAAGATAACAGATATCCGGTGATAATAAAGTTATATGTGGAAAATATTAGCATAGTATTCAAAATTGACACCTTGTAATGAAATTATTGATAAATTAAAAAATTACAATTTTTTTGTTAACAAAATGTTTGCAAATGTTGAAGGAAACCTACAGTGATGATGATGACTAACTATTAGTTATCTCTTTTTAACACCTATATAAATTAGGCGGTTCAGTTTGAAATTATAAATAAATAAATCATTATATTTTTTTATTTTACAGTGAAAATGACATCCCAATCACAGACGGATACTGTCGGATGGGAGGACCTTACCCAATCAACATTCAAAAAGCAGACTACCCCCACTAAACTTGTGCGCAGATTCATGATCTCTTCGAATGTTGATGTAAGATTAATCATTTTAAGGTTTTAGCATTGTTACAATGGCTATCCAAAGACCACCTGCGGTATAAAATAGGACATCGATGTGCGATATTGCAAGAGACATCTATCTCTAAGCTGCATATCAGTCTCTCATAGTTAGAGAGTTAAAAATACATAAACTGCGCTTGCATTTTATATACAGAAATGTAATTTAATGATTCGACTACTGCTCCCAATCGGATTACACTAATTAGTTTATAAAGTCAGAATAATATATGGACCTGTGTCCAAAAAAAGTGAAATTTAACCTAACATTCCTTACACAGTACTGATGGATAGGTATTGGAAATATCAGAATAATACCCACACCTGTGGAGATATAAGTATCTTAGAAACCACACAAAGGGCAACCGGACAACAGGTTTAAACAATCAAGCTGTAATGAGGGGATTATGAGTAGATAGTGTTACTTTTCCAGGATGACATTTCCGATGATAACTCCCCCAATACTATGAGATAATATATTTTAGATATTTATTTATTTATTTTCCACAAGTAATTTAATACATAGTAATGACCTTACATTTTTAAAAACAATATAATTACTTACTTTAATTTTTATTTTAATTTTTATACTGCATTACAAACATTTTATTCACCACATTTAAATTATCTACACAAAAATAAACTAATTTAGCATTTAATACTATAAGAGAAATATACTGCAGTAAAATCTACTCAGTTCGCTGTATTTATAAAAGCTAAGACAGAAATGTTGTAACTATGAAGATAATAGATTTAATAAGAATGAGAAATAATAATAAAATGAATAGTTAATAATGTAATAGTTAATGTGATCTAATAAAGTACCTACGCAGGAAATAGCAAAAACGAAAGTTATTCAACGTTCAAGATAAAAAAAAGTGGTGAGGTAAATATACTGACATTGTAGTAACAGAAAATCATTAAAATTCACCATAACAGGTATTATTATAAATTAAACTTTTCTGAAAAACATTATTTCTTACTTTTTATAGGACCAAAATGTTTTAATTCTTTCAAACTCACTAACTTAAAAATCACAAGGAAGTATTTTATTTGTGGTGCAGAATCGCGACGAGATCTCGGTGATGATAGAAAAACTGGGTGGCGAGCTGTCGTCGTGTGTTGAGCTGGACCCGGCCGCAACGCATCTGCTCTGCTCTAAGCCCGGCCGTTCCGAGAAGGTGCTCGGATCTATAGCGTCCAGAAAATGGGTCCTACATCCCGCTTACGTTGTACGTAGCCACGAAGTAGGCAAATTCATAGACGTAAGTTCAATTTATATCTAACTTATTTTGTATATTTATTCACAATTTCTTTAAGTTTACTGAGGCTGTGAGAGTAAGCGTTATCTGTGTCTAATGTGGTCCGATTGCTGGTGGTGGCTGTATGTTTTTATAAATATCTGCTTAGTTCGTTCCAATTTTGACCGTCTGTCTGTCCATTGCATCTCGAAAGGTACAAATAGAATTTTTGTAAGTAGATTGGTCTTGAAAAAGCACTATAGCCGTTTAGATCACATTGGAGGAGGCTGGTCGGATAATATAGATATATAACATTGGTCAACAAATTTTTAGTACTAATAAATGAAACATTGACAGTTCGATAGACAGCGCAAATATCATATTCAAATTTCAAAAATATGACATATGGTAGCCAACTGTAAGACGTCTGGTTAAATAATTTATTGCTACTAAACAATGTATTGAAGCAGTTGATATTTTACAGTTGGACCTGAGTGTGTTTTGCCATCCATATCGCTGTACATATATATAGCAAGCAAGAGAGCTCACTGCGCTTGACCTAATTCCCACCCCTCGGCGGCGTGCCCCCCCCCCCCGCACTGTGCAGTGCGGCGGCCTACCAGTCTATATTAAATATTATCTCTCTGAATACTCGTGTATTACTTACTGATAGCTCTCGCATATTAGAGTGGGTACCGCCTGTGCTAACTAAGTACTTGCCACTCGCCTTATATATTAACCAATAATATATTAAACACAAACATATATAATAAGCGGTATAGTTTCATGAAATCCGTTAAAAATATTACATTATGATAATACGAACCGTGTAAATTTATTTTTGTACACACTGTTCATTTGCTAATATTAAATTCAGGATCAAGATTCTGTAGGTTTCGTTATATTTACAGCGCGTAACAGACTGGAAGCAATAGAGACTGCTTTGTTGATCCTTCCACTCCATAATATTACAGAGCCCTTTTTATATTATTTATTTTTTACCCACTTGGCCTTGAGGCCAAAAGGGACAAATTTATGATCACCCCTAAAGGAACACGCTCATTGCGTCATAAATGGACCAAAACCTAACCCTACCTAACCGGTGCACGGTTGATCGCATCACGGATAATCTAGGTTCTACTGTAGTATTTTATTTTATTTTAGGAGTTTATTTTCTAATGTGAAATTTCCAGTTTTATCATTTTAATATATTTTTTTGTTAATTAAAATTATTGAATTAAATCTAGTATTAATCTCAAAAACAACCAATTTGTCATTCCCAAAAAAAATGATTAATGGTCTCATTCTATACAGGTGTTTTAAAATTTAGGGCACTTTTTTAGGATGTCGATCTATATTGTCAATCAAACGTTGATCAGCAAAAACTTTTGAAAAAATGTTTCTCAATTACGAGAAAAATGACTTCCAAATTAAATAGAATTCGTTTTAATGTTTGAGAGCGCGATTAAACGCATGGTGCGAGACCAGTCAGTGAGTGACCTGCGTGACAGCTCATGAAGAACTTTGAAGAAAAACAAAGTTTTTTAATAATCTAATTATTTTAGTATGATTTTTTTTATGTGACTTGTTTAATTATCAATATAGATGAACCTCTTAAAAGGAGTGCCCTAAATTTAAAAACACCCATTTAAAAACAAAAATTTAAACACACCAAAAACATTCAAGTAATTATTTAAAAACATGCTTGATAAGGATCTAGATAAGGCTGAAAGAAGTTGTTTAAATAATAATAGTGGAAAACACAAAGTCATTTCAAATTCTTTCTTTTCTTTTTTTTAATAAACAATAAATCGGTCAAAATTGTCCTTTGTGCAGGAGAATCCATATGAGTGGGGCAACCCGGAGGCGAAGAGTCTCCCCACCCTCAGCGAGAATGAACAGCATCTTGCGAAAGCCGTCTACAGATGGCGCTCGAGCCCGGCTCCACCTTTTGCCCACTTCAAAATTGTGCTGCACATGGTCGACAACAGGCGCGTGCAGCTCTCTCGATTAATTGAAGCTGGCGGAGGAGCTATCATAGATGCTAGGTAATTTGTCCTTTATTGTGTAAATCTCCGTCATGTCTTACCGCCACCATCTATTGGTTACAGATTAGCCACTTTTCATAATGTCTTCAGTTTGACTTATTGGCTAGTTGTCAACTTGAGTAAGTGATTGAAATGGGTGTATGCTAATACATATGTGAAGGAAAGGTTAAACAGTAGCTGACTCATCCTGTTCCCAGCCGGTCAGCCTTGTAACGAGGGAACAACTTCGGATTACAATATTTTGTTTTATAAATACTGTCAAAATTGCAATTAACAGAACATATTCACAACCTACCCTGAGAATGATTATTTGTGTAAAAAATCATTTTATATATATAACATTTTATATTTTTAACATTACATAACATAATAACATAATATAACATTTTTGTAAAAAAT
Source organism: Neomicropteryx cornuta (assembly GCA_020383195.1). Lineage (NCBI taxonomy): Eukaryota > Metazoa > Arthropoda > Insecta > Lepidoptera > Micropterigidae > Neomicropteryx > Neomicropteryx cornuta. The sequence continues at coordinate 9,304,624 of JAHKQU010000001.1, read as the reverse complement.
CGGTTTAGGATATGAAATATCTCAAAGTATGAAATATCTTAATTTTGCAGCCCTCCTTACTCCTGCATTGAAGCGACCCATTGTTTTGTGGAGAAGCGCTACAGCTCACTCAATGAAGAAGACCTCAAATTCTTCGCAATGCACCGCATTCCGGTATGTTTACCAGTGTTCCTCAATAATTTCCTCGTGCAAGACCCACCACCGGATGCTTCACAATGTGTTTCGGCGGAATACAAAGCGCTACTTCCAAAAACATGAACTGTATTTTAAATTTACACTAATGAGTAAAACTAAAAAATAAGGGTTCTGTTCCTCAATGGTTTTGGCTCTTCTAACATTGCAATGAATCTAGTTATCGACAGGTAAAAATTGCCTCACCTCACTGATTTATCGTATTCCAATCATGATGGGTTATGGGGAATTAGTGTAGTAACAGTTAGGTGATTTATAAATTTCAAGATAGATTGTTCCGCTCAAAAAGTCCTCAAAATCGGCAACCGGATACAACCGTGTCGCCACAGTTTCATGGCAAAACAACAAATCGAATTGACACTAATGATGTCATGGTGACACATAGCTAAATTGGAAATCGACCAAAGTATCAAATTTTAAGTTTATTTTTTTTCCAGTATACAGTTGTGTTCTGACGAAAAAAATCATTAAGAAAAAAGATGCTAAAATAACTGGTATTCCCTTCTGAAAGGATAGTAGTGATTTTAAATACACGCTGTATAATCTTTTTAGCTTGCTTCATGTGGACTATTTTCTGCAATGGCGAAGATTTTAATATTATGACCCAATTATTCATATTTAGACCACACTTTCAAATAATGACAGCGAATAGTTTCTTTAAAATATTTTAATAAAAGTTATTTTTAGAAAATGATTTAGTCGTTTTCCAAATTAGCCATTCAATTTGATCTGCTGTAAAAGATTATACAGGCGGCAGTTCAACCATGTGTCCTACCACCATGCAATTGACATTCTGTACATACACAAAAATCAATCATTTTTCAATATTGATCAGGTACGAGTAGGAAATTAGTTTTTGATCATTTTCCATTGACCTTACAATAGTGGTCTAAAGAAATTGTAACTTTTAGTGAAAATCTTTAATAAATAAGCCCCTAAAATGGTTTTACAGACTTCCCAATTATAAGTCTAGCCATCTAGATATTGCAGATTATTTTAGAATCCTAGATTATTGTTTTAACCCAACAAATCACCACATAGTAAAACATATGTGTGTAATAAATACAATAGTGAAGTATGATATTAAATTTTGTTTTGTCAAGGTACGGTTATGATTTTATAATTAATTTAAAATCTGTATTATTTATTAAAATGTAATAATTATTATTACTTTTTAGTCTTTGCCGGTAATTGATTTTAAGTAATAATTTATGTTTTTAATCTAAATAGATTAACATTTTAAAATTCTCATCTGATTTGGAAAACACATTAAATGCAGCATTTTGTTATTAATAATTTGTGACCATTGAGTTGTTTTATTATTTCTTGGCCTATTATTATGTAAATAATGTAGATAAAAAATGGCAATGTTTAAGATTAGTGTATTCGGATTAGGTTGTTATATGGTAATGAAATATTGACAGCAATAAAATATGAATGTGTATGAAATGTAATTGGTTTCATTTTTCCTCAAAATATATTTGTTTCCAAGATTTGAAGGTAAGATGAAAGGTAAGAGTTAATTTATTTATTTATTCTCATATGGACTACACTTTGAAGATAGACTTTGGTGGTGTAGCTAAGTAACAGGTGTAGCAGGTATTATTTAGCAAGTAAAGAGGTTAATCTGTTAGTATTTTAATTTAAATATTTATCATTCGATTATCATCATTGGAAAAAGAATCAAAGGAAACCCTATTTTGGTTCCGCAAGCGTTAGAAACCCTTTTAGTTTTGCCGCGTCCGTAAGTGTAATAGTGTAATGTAAGTTACATGCCTCCGTCAATTATTATAATATGTACATTTTTGTTCATCCACATTTCATATTACACCCGTAATAAATTCAAACGTAAGTGATTGACTCTACCTCAATGCTTTACAAGGCTCGCGAACAGACACACACACATTGGTGTGATCATTTTCTCTCTTTCTGTTTCATAGTATTTGTTTTTTTATGTTTGTTTTATGTTTTTTGCAATGTTGTGTATTTAGAATAAATTGACATATTTATAAGAGTCAAATAACTTTATAATCAGTAATAAATAATAAACAAATTATATTCAAAAATATCCAAGCACATCATATAAAAAATGTCCAATCATACAACACAGAAGTTATTCAAACGGCTGAATATCCACAGGCGGTAAAACATAAATAGTTCTCTCCGGTCTTCGGTTGCTCATGCGCTCCAAACTGCTAGGCTTGTGCTTTGCCATGTAAAAATAAATTGCGATACAACCCATCGATGCCAACACGAAACCAGTCATAAGCCACGAATTTGCTATGTTTGTTGAAGTGTCTAGGGTTTCTTGAAATGACACATTTTCGCCATCACCACTATCACCACAGGCACAGTCCGGCCAGGAGAAAAACATTTTTTGAGATGTATGAATTTTATCTTTGCATTTTCAATTTTATATGTAACCTAATTGGCATCTACCTAATCTAAATTTTTGGTGACTTACAAATTCTATTTTTAAATTTATACAATAGTGATTGGCTTGTGAATACACATCATATTATCTTCGACCAGTATAATTTTGTTAATGCTTAAATAATAAATCATAAAATATCTTGAAATTGAAGTATTCTTCTTCATATTTTAGTATCTACTTAAATTGGTATTCTAATTACTTTTATACATGTAAATTATGCAATGCAATAGTGGCAGTTATTGATTCATCCAATATGGAACAAAATGATTCCATGTCGGCGGTTGCAGTTTCACTGTCTTTGAATTAAATGTCCCTGATGGAAATCTGTCCTGGTTAAATTTACAGTGAAATTAATGTTTAAAAAATTGCTTAGAAATGATTAATTACCACTGGTTTAGTTGAAATTACGTTTCATATGTGTATCTTTTCTTTTTTTTTTTTCCATACACAGTTATATAAAATAAATCAGTGGCTTGAAGCATAAACAATTCACACAGCTAATGTCTAACTGTAAGTTTTTCTGTAACTTAAAAATAAATAAATAATAAATAAAATATTTTTAGGAATGATAAAACAAAAGACGTTTCATTTGAGTTCAATTTCTTCGATTACTTGATAAAATAGTTCTACGCATGGATATGTGTTTGTTTCAATAAAATTGTTAATTAATTTTACGGCCGCTAGGATAAGCAACATGTCTTTTGAGTTCATAATACACACAATACGTCAACAATCACAGGTGAAAATTTCTAATAACTTGCATGACAAAAAATCAACATGACAGACGTCCTCACTACGTGCCGATCTGTGAATGGCTGTTGAAATTATAAAGAACTGGCGACTAGCAACAATGTACACTAGTTCAAAGTTCGGATATTAAAATATATTCATTTAGGCGTTTATTGAACTCTTTTTTTAGTATTCGATGATTTGAATGGTGCGTGTTTAATTATATAAAAATATACTATTCCAAAATGTAAAAAAAAGGCAATTCTATATTAAAATATGAAGTTCAATGTTTTATATGTATTAAATGTAAAGTCATAACTAGATTATTGAGAAACTAAAAAGTATTTTTAAGTTTCACCCTTTTTTAAAAAAAAAACTGGTTTGTTTACATTTTTTTAAATATTACGTATGTTAAAAAACTAATAAATATGTAGATCAAAGAAAACATGTTAAATGGTGGTTTACAAAACAGTTCATAATTTTGTTTTTAAATTTATAATCGATTATTGTGTATTACCAAGTTTTCTGATTTTTTTTTCTTGAATTCAAACATTATATACAATATAATTTCTATATGGAACTGGCCAATGCTACGCCTTAATGCCTTTAATATATATCAAGTTTATAATAAAAAATATTAGTTTATAAGCCTATATTTTTTTTAATGAATTGCTATAACCTAGGTCATATAAAATTATTTTGGGCCCTACTCAACTAGGCCAAATGAGCCTGTGCTAAAGTCAAGGGTCATAAAGCGTTCAAAATAGTATGACCATGTGTGGATTCCAACTTTTGGGTCAGTAGTCTAACGTCTAATACACAACCACTATACTACCACGATCACCAAGATCTATTTTGTCACCTCGCCCTCACTCCGTAACTTTAAATAGAATTATCATATAGAATTTTCAAATTTTCTTTTAACACACTCAACACCGATGACGCTAGATGACGTTATTACGTATATCTAGCTCTTTAGAGGTTTGTTCAATGGTTTAATCCAAAAGATTTTTTTTATTTTAAAAATCAAAATATGACAACGAAATATGTTCTTTTCTTTTAATTGTTTCATATTTATGATCAAAACTTCAATTTATCACTTTTTAAGGTTTAAATCGCCAGCATCATTTTAGCAGTGTAAGGTGGTGTCACCTTTTGGGCCTCAATTTTTCTTGATTCTCACTGCCTCTAATAAATCAAGCATAGGGCTTCCGTTCAACAGCTTGTTGCTAACTTTAGCTTACTGTTTGTACTTCATTTACAGCCAAGCACCTCCTCCAGCAACAATTTAATAGCCCACATACTTTTAAATACCTACTATTATACAATTCAGGCAATAATCAACTTAGTTTTCATTTAAAATAATAATTATAAGCATGATATTACTGATTGTAATAAACAAATTTTGTAAAATGTGTCTTTTACAAAAATAAAACTTGTTTATGTGCCTTGATTTAATAAATACCATTGCTTTAGTTATAAACAAAATCAACATAATTATCATTTATTCCTCCGTGAACAGTTTCTCTACTAAATCTCTAATAACGTCATTTGTCTCAGATTCAATGATTTTTTTCAAATTGTCAATGTTAACCGTTGCGCCATTGTCCCTGTCTATCTTCTTGCATATGGCGATTATCTGCGTTATTACCGGTAAGAATATGCTTAGGGTGTCTTTCTGCATGTCCTCCATGAAGGCCCCAATTAATCTTAGAATTTTAGCAAACGTTCCAATTGCATCAATGGGTACGCTGAATGTTGATATTGTGTCCTACAAAAATATACAATGTTAAGAAATAATATAATTCACAATTAATATAGACCAGCAACAAATTGAAGTAATTCTATGGTCAGATAAAAATAAAAATAATAGTAAATGAAATTTAAGAGAAATATTTTACAATTTATTTTATAAATGCTTTTATAGTGATATTTGTGCCTAAAAGATAAATGTTATTTAGGATTACAGTAGAACCCTGATTATCTGTGCTAATCAGGCGGGTGGTATCGCCGATTAATTAAAAATAAGGAATAATCAAATTAGCTATTAAAATACGAAAATACATACATACATAACCAGATTGTAGCAGCCACTACATCCTAGTGCCCGTCACTGCACAAGGCGAGCTTGTACAGCAACGCACACTTCAGCGGCCGTCACTAACGGCGCACTGGCGGCACCCTCTGGCCCTAACAAAACAGGCACACGACTGAACATGACCGCATAATGGAAGCCAGCACTAAGCAAACTGGGACAGAGAGGATACCGTCTTACAAACGGAGAACATTACGAACGACATCGAGCTGCTGCAATTGAACCCGCATGCAGGAAGGCGCCCCTCAACTCAATCTGAAGGAAGTTAAGGAACTAAGGCATAACGATCTTGGGGCCGTAGCTTAGTCCTGTGTCCATTACGAGGGGGCCCATACAGAAAAGTCCAGCATCAGGGTCCAGAAAGCGACGAGAGGGAAGGGCTCTGAAAGGAAGATGCTTACGGACGAAATGCATGGTCACAATTATTCTCCGTGAATTTAAATGCTAAATCTCAAAGTGAATCATGCGTGCAACAGTCTGTTCGAGACGAGTCAGACGTCATTGTGTACCACCGTCCGTCGTCACATCACACAAGAAACTACAGCGGCACGCACCGCAACCTATATTTATAGACTCTGAGGCTATACGTTGTTGGAGAGGGGCGATCCGTGCGCTGAGTAGTATTAGTGGCATTTGAATTATTAACAAATTTAATGTATTTGTATGCAGAATTAACCCATGAATTTAGGGGTCAGTCAAGAATTCGAAATATTAATTAAGTTAAATTATAATAAATTCTCTATTTTCTTAAAGTAAGGCGCCTCTGACGCTATTAAAAGACTGTTTGGTTAACGTAACAACTAAGTTATAATAATTGTTTTAACTGTTATAAAAAAAATTGTGAACATTTTTATTCAGTTTAATAAACTAGATAAGAACCCTATAGAAGAAATATCATGCTGTGTACCTTGAAGAAGCCTGCCTTACAACAGCAACTAACGGAGCCTAAGCAGGGTTCCGCAAAGCACCACACACACCACGTCAAATTATGGTAAATTTTTATGGTATTTTTTTTCACATTACTTTTCTTACAGCAAATAAATTCATATACAGACTGTATCAACACTTATGGGTATTTTTCACAAATGGCTTCTTCATTTAGGAAAAATGTGTCTTATGAACAATTTAAAATACTATAGGTAGACTCTTCGTGGATAACCAAGAGTGCATAGGATAAATGAAAATAAAAAATACACAAATAATAAAAACCTTCAAACACATAACACCATTCCTGCAACAATATAGGAGACAAATATTAGCTGTCCTGCGGTCAACCTCGTTAATGGCTAATGATATTGTTAGAAGTGTTGACAGCATTACTTCAACTTTATCTTTACTCTTCAAATTTAGACTTTCGTAAACCGCTTTCCATTCATTGGAAGTACTTTGGGGTAGAATCTGAAATCATAAACAACAGTAATAACTCTACGCTTTGTTATGTGAATCTGTCGGTGTTTTCATGTCCATTTATAAGTCGCTAGTTGGTGCAATAAATACTTTTTTCCACAACTGATTTTGGTGGGAGTGCCGCTGACCAAAAGTACAGTATTCATTTTGTTATAGGTCATAATATAATCACATAATGAAATATCAAAGTTGTAAAATTTTCATTTTGTTGTTTCAGATACTTCTCTTTGAGCATTGTCCTCTACAGTTATTCCCATCTTGCGCATATCGTTCCAGCGCTTTACAAACATTTCAACCCCTTTCATGAAGTGTGGTGGTGGTGTGGTTTCCTAAGTTGTTATTTTAACTGCTGCACTTCCTTCGACCTTATGGGGTTCATTCCAGGGTTTCATTCAGGTCCAGTATAGTCTGTTTAAAGTATGCACCTTATACAATGCCCCCTTCGTTTTCTGATTTTTCTGTAGATCGGAGGTTTATTGGCCAATAGCCATAGTTTCTGGTTAATAATTATAGCTGGCCAGAATATACGGATTGAGGCACTTGCAGTTAGTTCGTTGGAGTGGCTGTTAATCTTACTACGTACAAACAATATTGGTTTGACTTTGCAGTTGAAGATGCGAAGTTTAATCCTTCTAGCGTGAATCTATTTTTTGGTGCCACTTTTGGTAGAATTTTCATATTAGGAAATGATTTTGCGAATATCGAATTAAAATGCTGTAAGTGTTAGAAAGTTCAGAATGTCAAAGAAACTTTTTTGATACTTCAGTAACTTGAATAGGAGTTTCATATAATACATACCTACTGTCGTTGCAACGGCTATAGCAGCTATATGACAATTTTGGTGAATGCATTCGATTTCCCGCTTCTACAACTTATATGTCCGGTAAATTTAGTTTTGTACTGTAGCATACACAAAAAATAAATAGACATGTAGTGATTAGTCACGTGAATTGGTTACAGTTTATTATTAAATTATAATAATATATTTCATTATTAAATAACGATGCAAAATATGTAGAGAATGTACACATAAAACAAAGTGTATTACACTTATTATAAAAAAAGTTATGAGAAAAGTAGTATTGTTTTATAATGGTTATATTTTATGCATTTCCTGTAAAATTGTAATATACAAATAGCTATGCCAAATACAAATGGCTATGGATATTGCCATTGCAACGACGATACGTCTTTTCATCTGAACCCCATTCGAATTGCTTCAGTCATTCAGCCTCTTGCATATAAAGTCATTCTGTAACTGAGGGATTTTCTGATAAAAAATGAGACTTATTCTTACATCTATCTACTGTTTCAAATACAATGAATAAGCAAAGGATACCTGGCAAAGCTTCACAGTTAAACTTTTGACGTCGCTTTTATTTTGATCAAACAGCCAAAGGTAAAGATTTTTTGTTGCGTCCGCGGGCCACAAATGTCGGAAGTAGTATCTATTTAACGGCTTCATTGATTGAACTTTTAACTTTAACCATTTATACTCTTTATCTGAAAATAAAGTTTGAAAAAATTTGCTATTAATAGCGACTTTCGGCTAGTAAGTAATATAACTCACTTATTTACATAGGTAATTTCAATCACATTGGTAACTAATTTTAAAATCTTTTAGTATTCATAATTATTTATGTTTAAATGCATCTGAATGTAATTAATTTAAACTTCTGTCTGATTGAAATTCAATGAATGTAATGTATTTTACATTCAACCCATTTCAATCAGACAGACGTTCCCTTATTTTTTATTTAAAAATGACATTTAGAAAACTAGATTGGTCGAAATTAAATAGATTTTCCAAACTTATGCAACGTGGGAAAGAGAAGGGTGTCTCGTGGCTTTTAAAAAAACTTGGTATAAGGTAATTTTTAGGAAACCGTAATAAAATAGATGACATAAAAAACTACAATCTGCATTTTCATATGCAATACGAAGTTTTACACGTCAATGAAACGAAACTCAATGAATGAAATTTTACACATCGCTTTTGTCATCTACTGTTACACACTTTTTAATTTCTTTTTATTTCGTGGTCATAGAGCTAAACTATCAAAACAGTACTTCAGAGATAATGCCACTTTGTTTTGGTCCAGAAATGTTGAAATAAAAATTAAAATGTGCAAAAAATGATTACCAATTATAACTTTATTCATTGAAATAAAACACCACACACAAACAAAAATACATTTGAAAATTGAAAAAAATAATAAAAACTTATCTGTCACGAAGTTTTCGTATTTTATTATTGAACTTAAAATGCATTTAATCATTATACAGCAGTAAATATCGCCACGACGGTTTGTTCTCAGACTTAGTCACTTTTCGGGTAGATAAAGGATATCAAAATATGTAGTTAGGTAAAATAGACTCAATTTTGGAAAAATGACACTCAGTCACTTTTCGCTCTACGACCACAATTTATTTACGAAAAGTATCCCTATTATTCCGAGTAAGTTGTGGAAAGAAATAAAAATATGTATTAAATTCATCATAACTTTACCTGTTTCAAGACTCCGAACTATGAAGAATTCGAATAAATGTTGCTGCAATGCCACGGCTTCATTCATCGTATGAACAGCATCTCCTGTGAATGTGATCAGGTTCCACCTGACGGATTCCATAACTTGAGCCAGCATAGCTAGAGTAGGGGCTATAAGGCTGGGGTGTTCACTCGCGTCAAAAACATTCAATAAAGATTTTAGCTGAACTGTCAAAATTGGAAAATGTCTATTTCGTATATCGGTTGCGGTGGGCATTAGCACTTTTAATAAAAACTCATTTGTTTTGGTCAGTTTCTTCGAATACAAACCAGTCAGTAATAAATATAGATTATGTTGCTCTTTATCCAAATCAAATTCCATCCGAATCACTTTCTGAACTGAACTTAATATCAAATCCTCAGTACAAATATTTGAATTATTAAACTTGGAAAGTTTTTCTAAAATACCCAAAGTGACGTATACCTGGCGCTGACTCTTGATAGCATTCTCAATGCATTTTTCAAAAAATACCATAGGATTTTGGACAAATACAGCATTCACTTGTGTCATGTCAATATCTTCGCTGTTGGGAATTCTGTTGAAGAGTTCAGTGAGGCTTATTGTAAAATCGGCAGTTTGTAAAATATTATCAAACTGTCCGTCAAAAACTTTATGAATGAATGCCTCTTGAGATTCTAGATTTACTTTCCGAAGCAACGACAGTGCGAGTGATTTTTTATCTTCGTCGTACAAGTCGTTTGATTTGCACAGTGCGTCTAAGATTTTTTCAAACAAGATGATACTATCTGCCTCGTTGCAAGCATTTATATTGTCTGCAACGCATGTCATGCAACCCAAGTCAGTTAAGAGGAAATCTTTAGCAACCAACGCTTTCATCCATTCTTCTTGATCGTCACCTTTAATGCAAACGTTCTCAAGCAATGTGTTCCTGTCTGCGCTTTCTATTACATCTGTGAGGTTTTTTGGTTCTCGCGCGATTTGCGTGAGCATTTCTATCAAATCGTGTTCTTTTAAGGATGGATTTTTTTGAAGAATAACTTTCAGCTCGAATGCCTTGTCACCGATCGCTTCTTGCCATGAGAGATTTTCGTCATAGTCAAATTCGCTCCAACAACAGTACATGTCCAAATTGACTGACCTTAAATTTGTTTTGCAAGTATCTAAGAGAAGCGTGTTACACTTATATAAATGTTCTGAAACATTTTCCTTATATTCAACAAATGGCTTGTCAAAAGGTTTTCGGGTATGAGAAAGCAAATAAATATTGTGCTCTTCTTTACCAAAAACAAGCGCAGTCATGAAGGTATTCAAACATCTAAGAATAAGATTAATCAAATGTAGCATGATCAAACCGCCATATTTATAGAGTCTATTATTTTTCCAAGTATTCATGGATTCGGCATCGGGTGGATTGATAAAAAAATTAAGAATTTCAATAAGTTTCTCTGACATGAAGCTAATCGACTCATCAATGTTTATGTTTTCATCCTCAATAAAATTCAGCAAGACAATTTGATTATAAATTCCGCCGGCAATTTGCTCAATTCTTTTAGGTAAATGTTCCAGTTGTGTGTGACGCAAATTTGATATGACTGCATCAATTAGGTTCATTGATAACTTTGGATAGCAATATGAAATTGCTTCTGCTATAAAATCATTCAAATTAAGACCTTCAATTATACTGACAAAGAGACAGATCGGTATAGTTGGCGTTATTTTAATAACATGATCGAGTTTGCCTTCACCAATGAAATCCAAGCTCTGAAGGTTTGAATTTAATATGAGGAAAAATGTGATTTCTCTAAGTTCCATGCTGTGCTTCTTGTTTATAGCCCCTTTGGTCATATACTCCTTTTCTTCCAAGAAAAATGTAAAACCCTGAATTATTTGTTTCCTAGCAATTTCAATATCTGTAAAAAATAAAGACAAATTTAAAAAAAACACACGTATGTTCATGAAAGCAACGATAAAAAAATAACTGCACGGGAGAGGGGAGGAGGGTTACTGTTTATTTTATCTCCTTAAATGATCATCATTTTGCCGTTACAACCATATTTCTTTCCTAAGTGCATTAATTATAATTTTGAGTGATTAAATTTGTAGTATTATATTTTTGGAAATTTTGAATTACGGTATTTCTGATGCTCACTGCTGAACCTTATCCAGGTCATACTCTTATACTCAAATATGAACTCCACATCTTGTATCGGTACTTGAAAGTGGTCTCAATCTAATATCTAGCAAATTTAAAAAAGGTGAGCAATTAATTTAATTTGAAAAATTTATCAAAGATACGCATGTTGTTAACTTATTAAGGCCTATTTATAACTTCAGCATGGTCCACGATTAGTGAACAACTTCAAAACCCTTTTATATTGGATGTACAGACCATTTCTACAAAATAAAGGAAATTTTCCAGAGAAAGAATGTTGGTCTAATCAGAAAATGGCACTATTGCTACAGGTACGGTTGCATTTTTCCATTACAAAACGATAGGTTATCAATGCCTACCTAAAAAAGAATTACCTAAAAGCTTAAACCCCCTAGACCACCACCTTCTATTTTTTTAGCTGTAATGTGAGTAAATTGATGAGACGAGTGGATATTAACGTGAATTTAAACTGTTAAAGTAATATATAATTGCTCCATCAATCTCAAACTTGTTTTTAGGTAGGTGAACTGTCTCACATCCCTTTTTATTTATGATTTCCATTGATGCTGTGGTTGCCCTATCCATACTATAAAGTTGTCAGTTTATATAAAAAATGGATTTGAATACTTTTTGTACCTACTAGGCATAAAAGGTATCCTAAACAACAAACACATATTAATTACACTTAAGAGAAAACTCAACCTCGATCGATTATCACGTCGACCTCAAGTCGATTTTTTGTAAAAATAATTTACTTTACGTGGGTCATTCTTGTAATTTCTATAAACTTTTTATTTAGTAATCTAATATCACTAATAACAGAAATTTTATGCAAAAAATATTTTATAATAAAATATCGTTAAACACCAAAAAAATTAAAAATTTAGTCACCCGAGCGTATTCTCATTTTGGCAAATGGAAATATGCCATTGAACTTGATCAGCAATCCTTGAATTTTAGCTAAATTGGAATTGAAATCCATTCTTAACAAATCGTATAAACCTGAAATAAAAGATGTAAAATAACTATAGCAAACAAGAAAAAATCCTATATGAGTATCTTATATTTGCGAATATAACAATAATTTAAGTTTTTACGCGGTGAGATTACCATATTGTTAGTAGTGAACATATTTTTAGCTAAAACTACTTTTGCATTGGAATTAGAAGAATAATAGGTAATTGAAAGAAAATAAAAGTAGCCTTATGGTTTTTTAGTGAATATGAGTATCAAGTTCAGGGCCTCTATAAATATTCTACTAAAAAAAAACAACAAAGAAATTCGAAATTTCTTTAATAAATCATACGAAGAGAGACTTTACCGACTGAAGCTACCTGAACTTAACACAGATACAAATTAGTATTTCCTTTGCATAGCATAGTTTTCCTTATCAGTTTATAAAATTTTTAGAAAAAATAAAAAAAATACAGGTAAGAATAATAAAAATAATTGTTCCTAAAAAAAATAAATTAAAATATATGAGTGATGATCTCGGTTTATTTAAATATTGTAATATTCTTCCGGCAAACGTGATGTTTATATATAGGATGGTGGTCCACTTCTCCGACTCGACAAGTTCAAAATACTCGTTCAACATACATATAGTACACGGCAAATACAAAATGAAATGATGTTCATACCTGCATTTAAAAATGTTTATGGTAAACGAGCGTTGCAATTCATTATACCATTCTTTTTTAATAATTTGCCAAGATCTTTAATTAAAAGTAATATTAAATCTAAAAAAATTAAATATAAAGTTAGAAATATTTGCTATGAAATCTCACAAAAACACTGTTTTTAATTGTTAATTGTATTATTTAAAAAATGTTAAATTATAAGTATACTTATTTTTTGTTTGTAAAATACTACTAAGCTATAAAAATGTATGTGTATATGTATGTGTGTGTGTGTGTGTGTGTAAAGGACGTGTAAAATACAGAACAAAATAATTTGAACATATTTTACAATTATTAATATCTGTATTTTACACACCTGGTTTCCAGCAGATAAGCCTTGGGCTTGGCTGGTACATAAAAGAAAGGAATTGTAAATTTGTTGAATAAACTAAATAAATAATAAATAATAACAGTAACAATGCGAGAGCCCTGACAGAGATTAAATTCTACATAGATGTTTTACTTGTACCAAAAGACTATACATTGAAAGAATTTATTTTTTAGTGTGAATTAAATCAAAATAAAAAAAATAATAAAAAAAAAAATATGGTAACATTGGTTTTGAATAAATAATAAATAAATATATCACTGGTTAAAAAATTATAAAACAATTCTGTACAAATAGCTGAGTATATATTTCAATTTGAAAGATGCGCTAAAATACAGTACAGGCTCGGATATTATATTATAAGTATGGGTGAGGTGTTACAATTTCACGCAACGTAAGATGAGGAGGAACAGTGCTCCTAAGTAAAAAGTTTACTCCGTTCGTTTTTTTTTACGGATTACTATTGATGGCAAAAATACGAAAAGTAAAATCCTGACCACATCCGCGAGTTCTCCTACAAATATTCACCACGAAATTATTTATTTTGACAGTTAATTTAGACTAGCTTCAATGCATATTAACGACAGTTTGGTTAATGTTCATTTTTTGATTTATTCAATATCGAAAAAGAAAAAAAAAACGAGAAAGAAAGAAGAAAGAAAAAGCTCACATACAACTTTCACCTTATTTATATTTTCATAAAATATTACATTAGATTACCTGTCTTTTTATTTAAAAAAAAATATTCATAGCAACATGCATTTTTTGTTAATTAGGGTTTTTCAAAATAATATGTTGATACCTATCATTTATAACAACTATCGTATATAAGAACCACATTTGCACGGTACCAGAAGGTCATTATAACCAATTTTAACTGTGTTTTCAAAATGCCTATATTTTTAACGCATACAAGAAGTACCTCTTAAAACATTTGTTTTCTGTAATTTGTCATTACAAATTACAGAAAACAAATGTTCTTTAAGGATAAATTTAATTCTAGCATAATACATATAATATGGTTTATAAAGATACTACTTAGTTACTAAAAGTGCAAAAAATTATAAATAAATGTTTTGTTATAATCAAGAATTTTCTGATTTTCTGCTCTGTGGATTATTCCAACATACATAAGTATGACGAAAAAAGGTCAGTATTAGCTGTATTTTTACCTAACAAAATAAAAATAAAATATAAGTTTGTTTAAATTGACGCCGAGTACAGCAGGCACTAGTTTTCTGGGTAACAAGTTCATGTTGATGCCACAGAGTAGAGGAATACCTTCATTTCAGCAGAGGCAATAAATGTAAATGGACATAGCTAGGTACTTATGATAATAAAATAAGTACTTTTAGAAATGAAATTTGTAAATTTTACTGTATTTATAAATGCAATGTTTAAATTAAGGCAGCTTTAGTAGTCTCATGACGCCCATGTAATTTAGAGTGCAAGTTTATTATATTTGCGTGCTTTATTAGTGTTCGGCTGCACCTTGGTTCTGTGCTGGCAGCATTGACCACTCTATTTGTTAAGTAATCTAACAACGGCATATCCAGCGATATAAGGTATCTTCTACTCTTTAAATGTTTAGTTGTTCTCAGATGAAATTAATTAAATTTTTAAGCATACGTTACCTAGTGCACACAAGGAAATAATAAACAGAATCAGGTAACGACAAATAATAACAAACTAATATTATTTACTCAACATATTCTATGATCAAAATATAACTAAATAAAAGCGCTCGGCAAAAACAGAACTTTATTCAAACACTGAACTGACACTTGACAGTTAAGTGTTGACAGTAACTGAACTAGAGATGTGTTATGTTTGTTTATGTCAACATCTAAAATATATAGCTGTTTTTAAATATAGGGCTGCGGAGGTTGAGCTATACCGGTGGCTGTATAGATAACTAAACCGGTCTCTCGAAAAAAATAAATTAAAAAAAAAAAAGTGCTAAAAATAATTATGTTATCGTAGTAAAATAATTATAAAAAACTGGGTTTTTCTTTGAAGTTCTTTGAGCTCCCGCAATGCGTTGAACCACATTCTCAAACATTAAAACGATTTGTATTAGATGTTGAAATCGTTTTTCTCGTAATTGAGAAAAAAAACGAATACTTTTTGCTGATTAATGTTTGATTGTCGGTATAGATCAACATCCGGGAGTGCCCTAAGTTTAAAAACAGTCTGTATAAGTTGATATTATGAAGGTCTTGATTATGTGCGCCAGCGGTATGCATTAGTGAAACGTTTATCTGGTAAAGAAACCCTGTAATAACATATTATTATTATATAATATTTGGGATAAATTCGAAAAATAGCACCTGCATTTTATTTGAAGATAGTGTATAAGATACAATTAAAACCCAAACTACCGTCTACCTACCAACCAAATAATCGTGAGTTTGTAATTTTAGAGTTGAATAGAATCAGAGGTTGTCCTTCTTCCAAGTTTTATTGTGGTGATGGCATTGGAAATGATGACCACCTTTTATCTCTTGTTCACTTATTAATTTCCCAAATTTTATCTCTGAGCTCTTGTTCCTTAAAATGCAACTTCCTCTCGAATGACACTTGTAGCATGTAATCATTTTAAAATTTATAAAGTTATTTTAAAATTCATCTCTCTTAGCTCAATTTTTTTTAATTTTATTTTCTATTTTCCAGCCCTTAAGTTCGGTTCTTCAAATTTATTTTTATAATTATTCTAAAACGTAAAATGTGTTTTTTGGCACACAGCCTAAACTTTTGGCTAATTTTTATTTTAGTTGAAGAAGAAGAAGAAAACATATTTTAAATAGTATTTATGCGTGAAATAGAAATTAAAATATTATGATCTTTTTTAAAGTATAGTTAATAAATAGTATTTTGTGTTTAAATTATTTGTAGGTATTTGTTATACTTATTATGACCTGACTTTAATATTACTCTAACAGAAGTTAAGTTTGTATTAACTTTAAAGCATTTAGAATAGATATGAATCTTTTAAATTAACTATTGGATCTCAGTCTACCGTTTTTTTTTTATATTTTTACTAAAATTTCCAAATGTTTGGGGTTTAAAATAAGGGAAATAATGTTTTTATATAAATAATCTAAGGCGACTTCAATATCCATGGGTACATTTTTCTTTTCTGTGAGGTCATATTACCTTCAAAGTCGCCATCTACCTTTTTCTAAATGCGCAATTTACAAGATCTTGCATAATATCTATTTACGAATTAATCTATTATTTAAATAAAAACATATGTTCATTTTATTTTGCATTTTTACAACTATTTAAATTTATTAACTATTTAAATTTATTATTTATTAAATTTCTTGCTATATGTCCTAAAATCGAATAGAACAGCATGTCGGTTGAATTGAAATTATTACTTGATTCTTGGTTTGAACGAAGAATTGTTAATAATAATAATAATACCTTTAATAATAATACCATTATCTAAAACTTATATTTAATTTAGTTTCAATTTTGTGTTTATTATGCCTACAATTCTTACTGACTTTAAGCATTATTCATATCACTTATGTTTTATTTTAATTAAATTGAAGTCCAATTCGACACCTTTACCAAAACGGTTTACCTATCTAATAATGAAGTCATGCATTATATCAGCCATAAAAACGAAGAAGAAAGTAAATGTTCCTATAGAGAAATCTGACAAATCTTGTCATCGTAAAAAAACAATTGTACTCGATCGTGGTTTTGTGTGGCGGATTTCATTTTCTTTTCAAAACGCAATCATGGTAAATCTAAATGACACATTAAACGTTATTATCCACAACCCAATCACCGATGGTGTCGGATCGATCCTAATCCAATCGGTTAAGTCTTTGGTATGCTAGTAGTGGAGAATCGCTTTAATACTTTATTTTGTTACCTTCCTTGTTTAATTTCTGCTGTTTATTATTTCAGGGACTTATCAAACCCATAAATAACAATGTAGTTACAGCCACAACATTTATAAAACCGATACCTCTTTGGCACCTATCGAAAGATACTGGTCCGTTCGTTCGAATAGCCGGCCTACTGGGCGCGTCAGCTGTGGCCATAGGCGCCTACGGGGCTCACAGACAGTATCCCCCCGCTGACTCCAAGATAGATCTTAAAAGGATATACGAAACTGCAAACAGATTTCATTTTATACACTGTCTTGCTCTACTCGGGGTGCCCCTATGTCGTAAACCTGTTTTGGTATGTTTTTTATTTATTTATCTGGGTATAGATGTGGAGTATTACTGTTCATATATTATTAACGCTGACTTTTTAATAACGTAATTTAGCAATTGTATTTTAGAATTCTCAAGAATTCTGGTAAAAAAATTAAAACCTTAATGTCAAGAAAGAAAAGCTGCAAATGATCACTTCTGTAATAGTAAAAACATTTTGTCAAGTTTATATCTAGGGTTCACTAAAATTTGCAATGCCGTTTAGGTGATTGCTTCCGCCAGGAAGACTGGGATGAAATACACATCCCTTTTTATTATGACAGTTACGCTCGCAGATTCACTTTCGCGCTTTCTAATTCCACGCTTCGAGTTGTTTTCGGCATACCAGTCGAGAAACAATGTACCACATACAGTACATATACCACAACACAGTGTGAACAGTGTCCATATACCACAAGTCGGGTTGGATCCTATTTCACCATTAACAATTAAGTGGACGTTGGAAGTATGCAGTCTCATATTTTGTATTATGATTCACTTAAGATCTGTTTATAGAGGTCCACTGCGACTCTCCAAATCAGGCTATGGCTGGGTAGCAGTTGATTTGGTTGTACCCATTTTCATGTGACCTCCAGTGTGGAAGCTCGAGCTTCTAATTCACCAGAGAAGTCCAGAAGTCCATCCCTGTAAAAGAAGTTTACATCAACAGTTTTCCGGTGGCACGTATAAATATGCATCACTTTGAACCCACCCTCGCCTACTTCAATGCAACGGACCTTGCTTATATGTGAATATACTCAAGATTCAAGCACTTTGGAAAGAACGAAAACGGGTTGAGAATAGTAAATTCAAAACCTGCAACCACGCTAACAAGTGCCGTTGCCATTATTTCAAAATATTTAATTTTATCAAATTAGTCATGAAAGTTCACTCCAACATCATTGTTAAAGTTAATTCAATTATTCGAGTTTAGTTAGCTCTTAAGAAGGAAGTAGTCGATATTTATGTAATTTGGAAAAACGCTGCATCAGCACTGCTGTTCACAGTCCTTTATCCTCACCCTTTCCAACAATCACCAATCGCCTCATAATCTCAAGCAAATTCGACATCTAAAATGAACCAGAAGAATATTTCTAAAAATAGTTCGAAAGAAAGGGTTCAGTACTATCCGTATTTCTGCTTCAAATCGAAATTTTGACAAAATATTACTAATTTAGGTATAAAAAAATGACTTCAAACGTTTGTTAATCATTATAAAATGTTTATAAAAAAAGCATTTCTTGGCAGACATAGATTTTGATTTTAACAACAATATTGTAATTGGCATCACCGTTTGTATGAAGATTCTGAGCCCATTAAAATGTGAATAACCATCATAATTCATTATATTTATTACCGATAAAACAATAATTTACATAAATCTCAAAACTCATGTCCTCACACAATAAACTCTTTAACAGCCGAAAGCTATACAATCTTAAATCTATTTCACTTTCTTGCACGCCAATGTCCTGAAAATTAAAGTAACCCAGATAACACGTGTCCTTTGTGGTGGCCGTAAAACAAAGTTCGTTTAAATAATAATAAAATATACTGCTGTTTTCCCGCGTCAACATGTATCGGCGCCCAGAGCGCAAACATTGTTTGAGCCGACCGACACGTCTTGTCAATGGGCACTTATGTACTAGCTTGAATTCTGCGAAACGCAAATTGGCTGCCATACGATATATCGCGAGGGGATAGGCATTCAAAGCCGCAATAAGTGTACAAATTTCTGTATTATTTTTCTCCATTATTTTTCACTAATTAGGTAGAGAGAAATAAAAGAATTGTAATGCATCAAGCTACTAGTTATATGTATGTTTCTTTCGCAATTATACAAAAATGTGGTTATATAATTAATAAACGATAAACGCGTTGAATTTGAAACATCAAACTAATCACACTTGGAATTATTTGTTCATAAAAAAATTTCTTCTCAGTGAATTGACTATAAGCATATTATATTTATCAATTATTCAAGATTAAACATTTGGGAATTAATTTGTGATGTGATGAAATAGCGGCATAATAGTTTGTTACAACTTTGCACAATCTTTTAATTTATTTGATTACTTTTGACAAAATTACGTTTTTAAATATTGAATGAAAATCAACCTGTTAATTTCCTTAGCGAATATGCAAAGGTGTTAATGATATACTTCTAGGAAAATCTACCTTCGATCAGTGAAAGTCCCATCGTGATTTATTGCACCAACTTGCCAGAAAGCAAATATTATCATCTTAGATTTCATTAAAATGTAACTTCTGTCATTACTTTGGTTGTGATTTTTTTTATTAGTTTTTTTTTACTCGAAACTATCAAAATGGTCATTTTTTTTTTATACAAAACTGCAGGATTACTTACTTTATTATTTTATATTTTTTTACATCAAAAATAATATTTTAATTCATTTCACATAAACAATAATGATTAAATTACTGATGTCATATTTCAGTACTGATTATTAACTTTGATTGACCGTACCTCCCAAGGTTACATTGGACATCAAAAATTTGCTGAATCATTATTACATTTATTTTATCTATATATATTTATATATCTATATACTCTTGTAATCTAGAAATTGTAGTGATACAAAGTTATCTAATCAAGATAAAGATTTTTTATCATTTTAAATTTGAAAAATTGGAGCTAATGTGATTTCTTTGTTAGTTTTTATTATTGTGTTCTGTTGGACAATACTTTTTTGTGTTAACCTAAAAATGGCACTTTTCGAATACCTGTCGTTTGCCAATAACGACTTTATTATTCGTATTGTTGGTCTTCTCGGCGCTTCGGCTGTAGCCTTAGGGGCCTACGGGGCTCACAGACAGTATCCCGCTGACTCCAAGATAGATCTTAAAAGGATATACGAAACTGCAAACAGATTTCATTTTATACACTGTCTCGTTCTACTCGGAGTGCCTTTATGTGGAAAGCCTTACTTGGTATGTTCATTCTCTTTTAAATACATTCTTTTTAATCTCTTCGCTCTTAATAAAATAATTATGATCAAAAATCATTTCCTAATATTGACATTGTTCACATTACAATTCACCATTCTACGCAAATACTGTGTCAGAATAAATAGATTATATTGCCCGTAATTTTAATGATCAATAGTGACAGTTCATTTAATAAATAATTATGTTTTTGTATGTCTATTTATACTACTGTTTTTGTTTTAGAACATAATTTAGATTTATATTATAGACGTTGATAATTCCTGATTTATTTATTAACTGGTTACCCAACAGAAGTTGTACACAATACAGGTATTGACGTAAAGACAATATAAATTGAAGCGTTCAATCCTTAAACTAGGGTAGCCCAATTGACTAATAAAGATAATTAGATGTTACCATGCGGCATTTACGCTCATTTTACATTTCATATTGTTACCAATGTTCATTTTATCTGGGTGACCGGTTCTAGATTAAGAGCTGTTTAAAAGATGAATGTCTAATCAAAAAATCTGTGAGTAGAAATAATAGGTTTTCATTTTTTTAACGAAGGCCGCTTCTATGTCGAATTCTAGGTCAGGAATTTGCCACCCAAAACATTCACTATAAAAAAACTTGTTGCTCCGATATTTGGCTGATAATCATTTTTTAAACCCACTTCTTTGAAACCATTCATAGAGGTTACTGAATCGCGATATATGAAACATTGTGGTTTTATTTTCGTAAAAAAATAACAAAATAACAGCTTTATTATTATTTTCAACACAAGAATTTTATTAGAAAAATGTAAACCGCTGACCCTTATTTTTCTTCTTAATTATTATAAATGAAATATACAATTAAATAATTTACATTTCGCATAGTATTAATTAAAAAATATTCTGTGTTTGTTTCACATATATTTCACATTGCAGTGTCATGCTCAACATTAATGTATTTTTCAACTAAACTTGCATAATAATTATAATTTCGTATAAAATTATATTCTTAAAATAGTTTTTTCATTAGCGATAACATAAAAAACTTCATCTTGGTCATTTTATGTGTTTGTTGTAATCGTCGTGCGACACTGTATATATTTACGTACTAATTTATGAATTAACGTTGTTATATGAAAAATTCAACAGTAATAATTATTGATCAATGATTCAATTTGTTTCATACTATCTCAAAGAGGAATATGTTTTTTTGTAAAAGAATTGCATTTGGCCAGTGAATCTTAAATTTTATGATATTTAATAAAATACAATACAGTTTTTAGGAAAGTTTACCTGTTATCCAGTGCCTTGAATTCTTGAAAGTTCTTCTGGTGGGTAGAGGAAAAGGTTTTTTTTATTAATAACTCTTTTTACCGCCTTTTGAGCCCTTGTGACACGGTTCAGACAACTTGGGGTAGTACCTCACCAGCATATAATTCCATATGATATAATATTTACTAAGCTAATTTAAGTGTTCTTAAAAATGCTTCTGATATATTTAAGAGCGATTAGCTTAAGAGGATAAGATTTTTTTTGTCAGTTAAGTATATTAGTATGTCCTTTCCAGCACAGCTTTTTGTCAACGGATATTTATACAATACTTTCTCTAAATGAGGAAAATTGCAGTTACAATACTTTTGAGAACACAAATGTATTATTAGTTTTATTTTAAGGCGACACTCCTCTGCATTTTCACAATCAATATCCCAATTTTGTGCTCGAAATATAAGTGCAGAAAAGGAGATGGATAGTCAATTTTTTATAGAATGTTAGCAAGCAACTATTTAGCTGATATACTCATATCTCATTTACAGTTACTAACGATTTGCCTAGATTCAAGAAATTTATCAAGGCGGTTCTTGAACTGGTCTACACTTATAGCTACCACCACTTCCTGTGGTAGCCGATTCCAATTATCCACAACTCTATTGGAGATAAAATTCTTCTTAGGATTAGTGGAACAAAGAGATTTAAATAACTTCATTGAATGGCCGCGAAGTTGCATGTTTTGGTTAAACATGAATATGAACAAAATTGGACCTAAGACAATCCCCGAGGAACTCCAAAACTCATTTACATGTCATCGCTAGTAACATCTCCTAATTTGGAGACGAGTTCTATCAGTAAATTAAACCAGCCTCACACCTTGAATTTCTAGTTCAATTTTATTTAGTAATATGGGATTGGGATTTTAGCTAGGTCTAAAAAAATAGCTATATATTTAGACTTATTATCTTAAGCTTCGACAACTTGTTTGTAATAGAAAACTGAATCATCTATACCACGGCCATTTTGAAACCATTATAAGTTAAAAAAGTTACATTTACCTAATATTTGCCTCCTTTTGCAGAGTGGGTCATTTTTCATTATGGGCATGACACTGTTCTGTGGCTCATGCTACTACCACGCATTCACCGGTGACGGACGCTTCAAGAAGCTGGCTCCCATTGGGGGCACATGTCTTATTCTCGGCTGGCTGGCCATGGTACTTTGAATATTCAACAACTCACTTATTAATGTAGCGCGTGTCAATTCCACTATTAAATTCATCCAAATAATGTGCAACCTACTTTTGTCTATGCCTTATAATGAAATTGACACGCAAGAATCCTAGCTTTATAGACCAGATAGATATTTTCCTCAGTTTCCACCATATCATGCATTTATATCCATATTTCTTACAGAAAATTAATTGAATTAGTCAATACTAGGGTACGAAGAGTTCTTGTGATATATTTTATTGTGATCTGTGCATTTGTCTCATAGTGTTATTTTATGTAGATAACAGTAATCATCATATTAATTATAAATAAAACATGGTGTCAAAATTATACATTTATTTTTAATACCCCATTGCACAAGAGGAAGGAACATGAGATCTCAATCTGAAAAAACCAGATTATATTGTGTTGTTGGCATAGTTATTATACTGTCAGTGACCACTGACCGTGAGAAGAAAGTGCAAAAACTGTCACTTTAACAGAGAACTAAGGCAACTATGCTAAAGGCTGTTAATGCTATACAGATTTCCAATGGTTAGTGCATACTTCGGGTGGAGCATATTTTCTTTCAGTAAAATGTTGTTAATATGAAACTTCCATAGAAGTTTGAGAAATAGCAATTTAAAATATTTTTATGAAAGTTTTGGTAATCGTAGCCTTTTTTATTTGAAAATTTCAGCAAACATAGTTGTTTACCTTAGTACAGATTATTTTGTTCTAGGTACAAAACAGTTCCCTACTAGAATTCCAACGCAATAAAGGTGGGTTAGCTGGTAGAGATTGTATTGCGGCAATATACTTGTCCTTTTGCTATGTATTTTTTTATTATTATTAAAAGCGAAGCTCTTAATTGCAGATATCTTTCCCGCAACTTCAGCTCTTGAATTTATGATGGCTCAATCAGTCTTTATAAACATTAATATTCATCAATATTACAGATCTCTGACTGATCAGGAATCTGGCAGTGTCATATTATAAATGGACACTGTTTTGATATTTTCAATCTATTATTTATATGTCAATTTATTTATATGTCAATGGTTTGAAAAATGCACTCTGTTTCTTTTTATATCAAGCATTTTAATGTGTCCCTTTTACACAGAACTATACTTTTAACTATACTAATGAAATGTATCCTCTGTATTCATTCGTATTTATTACATATTGTATGCATATCACAATCCTAGTTTGAGTAGTAATTTATTATCCATTCATAGCCATTGCATATTGCTTCTTGAATATTTTTTAGAACCCAAAACTTTTTAATTTAATAAAATATCTGAAATCTGGTTAGGTAGAACATTTGGTATAGGGGGAACAACAAATTATCTAAATGCTCATTTCTAATACTTTTTTTTTAGTGAAATTTTGCAAAGAATAATAAAATATGCAAGTATATTTTCAGAGTTGATATAACTGTAACAAAAATATTGCTGACCATTGTCGGGCCCTTAACAGCTGATAACAGTATCTACAGTAATCGCCGTATATGACAGATGCCGTAAACGGGTAAAAACGTCACCGTCTTAACGCATTTTTATTAATATTTAAAAGAGTGGAATGGCGCGTATACCTGAATTCACGAAAGGCATAGACATTTTTTTTTTCATTTTAGTTCAGTTTTGACGTTTGATTGTTTATGTGAAGTGCGCTAGTGAATTAGAAGTGTTTTTGACGGATTTGGCGGTAAATAATGTATTAATTTATTTAATAACATTTATATTTAAACTTATATATATGGTAAAAGTTTAATAATTTATTTACCAAAGCGATGTCAATATGATATTAAATAAAAACATTCATAACAAACATTTTCACAGTTTGTACATATTGTTTAGCAATTATAACCTAAACTAAAAATGGGTGTCAGTTCCGCGTGGGATATTCCAATTGTACGGCAACGCGTGGTCCGCACATTTCACGTATGAAGCTGAATGTGTTAATGAAAGGGCGGAGGAAAGTATAAGAACTGATTAGGGATTTGCTGTAATTAGAATCGGCAGGACACAATAATTAGAGGTTTTAAAACTTTCCGGATGTGTTAAACTGGCCAGTGTCCCCCGTATCAGTATCTAAATGTGGAATGATGCTGCCAGGGTTTTAGAAGCACCCTCAGGATAGTAGTTTGTATTTTTCTACTCAGGCCCAGATCTTGTAGGTGGTAGAGAGGTTTGATGCCTCTGACTGATTTTTCTGCATAGAGGCCCTACAAATCCTTTTCTTTAAAAAACGTCTGACCGATCTGTCGTATCTTCACTTTCAGGGGTGCAGAGAAACACCTATCAAAAGATATAGATCAATAAAACTGGGTAATTATTTTGCTCTTGACTTTATCACTCTTTACAATGAACCTGCGCTGACCTAGTCTAACGCTTTGTCCTATGTAGTGAACAAGTGATGCCATTCTATCATCAAATTTGTATGTGAACATTGTGACATTGATGTCCAGACTAATCTTGCTTGGTTTGTCTTTTAGTCGCACTTTCGCTTGATGTCACTGCTATGTGATCTGATATAACTGTTATTGAAATATGGATGCATTTACAAACCTATTTATGTATATTATCATCCTTGTATATTTTTAGAATAATTTTTCATTATTTCACAATTTACTAGTAAAGAGGGTGAATCACTGAATGTCAGAATCAATTCAGACCATCTGTTGCTTGGTTTTACGAGCGAATTTCTGACTTTAATTAGGACGTAACGTTAAATGCAATACGAGTCAAGAGAAAATGATTACATACAAAAATGCAAATTGCGACCAGCAAGAATGGCGCAATCACTACTTTGGCTAGACCTGCCGATCATAGTAAATGATTTCCAAAGCAAAAATCTGCAATCACATTAGTTTTCTTTAAAATTATTACAAAAAATTAAAACGGCCCATTTTTAGTTTTTTATTTGATATGATCACACTATATTGTGGTTCTAGGAAGGTTTGTAGACGTCAAGTATAGCAGTATGTTGTCTGTTGACCAAGCAGACATAAAAGTAAAGACAATTTTATCAAAATCTATTTGTGGAGTTATTTCCTATGTATGCTACTGCTTAGTTTTTAAAGTTGCATAATATTATTATTATTAGTTTTAGGCAGGCAGCTTATGCTGGTAAGCCTAAATCTGTACTTGATCTGTACTTGTAATATATAGGTAAATTCTCTTGACTTTGAAATAAATAATTTGAGCATCAAAGCCGTAGTTTTAATTTGTAAAAAAAACCAGTGACGGTGAAACTACCATAGACAAAAGACGGATTGCTTTGGTGCAATTATCCCTGCGTATTATCCCTGATTATGCTTATGCTGCCTATCAAATTAAATGAAGTCTACTGTGAATAGTATTATTTTTTTTATTATACTATTCTGAATATGTATTTTTTTAACCTATGACTAGATATTTACAACGGATGTTGTAGTGGACGCATTGAAAACGATCACAGTGAGTGCGTATACTGTTATCAATGGAATATGTACAACATGCACGGCAATAATTATACCGCAAATTTAACAAGAAGATGCCTTCTTTATAAAGTTATAAACAACATATTGAAATTGGCGGAACTAAGCATTATTGGATCGTGAACCATTTTCACCTGGAAATGACAACGCTGGATTAATCAGTTATTAAAATATATAATACTTATAATTTTGTAACGATTTTTCTTTTCAACGACTTCTATTTATATTTCGTGCTTATATTATACGGTGTCGATAATGAAAGGTGAAAAAATGTAAACATTTTCAATTATTTTATTAGTTTTATTCAATCAATACACACCCAAACCGCGAAGTAAAAAGAAATACGGTTCGGATAGCTTTATACAATAACCGGCTTGTGGGCAAAACGGAAGTAAGATAGGAGGCATTAGTGAGAAAATCACATCACAAAAATTAAACTCGAAGGGTTTAACAAAAAGCAAAATAATTTTACAGCCAAAGACCATTGATAAATAGAAAGTTATTCTAAAATCAAGACTGAAAATTCAAATAAATCACAAATGGTAGGTACATAATATATAAAACTAAAGTATTATTTTTTAACATCTTAACAATATCATTTTTAAAGTTCCAATACTAAGCTAACCTGCGAATGTGATTTAGGATATGAGCCTGCTCACTGATCGAGGAGAAGGTATAATGGACCCTGTCCAAAAGATGGCAACAAGAAACTTAAAAAACTAATATTAATGATTGGTGGTTTAAGTCTGAAACCTAAATTGTGTTAAGATTCTCTTATGGCTAGCAAAACCACAGTGCAATGCAAAAATAATGTTAACTCAAACAATTTGCAAATAAACGAACGTCATGAGTTTAAAAGCAAACGACAGGTTGGTTTATTATCTACCGCCTCAAGTTCTTGCAACACCAAATTTAAATCTACTTACTAGCCTAGTGATATATTTATTATACATTTGGTTGATCTCACTGCTTTCCAAATTATATTTTTATCAATATTACATTTTGCTGTAAAAGAATTAAATGAGCATAAATTGAAGTATGTAGTCAAAAACATGGATTATTGCTGTTTTTTAGTGCATCAATAAATTAATGAATTAATTGCCAGGACAAGTGAAGAAAATATACTTCTTTTTTTTTTAACTGAAAATGCTTCTAACATTGGCATAGTAATCATTATTACACTACCTATTTTAATATTATACATTTTTATAATATTATTATAATTAGCATTTTTTTATAATTTCAACAAAATTTCTTCAGTGGCATGGATAAATGCTTCATTTACAAATAACGGTTAGTTATTAAAACTACGCTCAAATGGTTGCTAAAATTTAAACGAAGGTCGGTTATATCAATTTGATTAGTGGCACTTGATTGTCACTGTGATTAGATGAAAAATGCCCCCTTTTTGGGTTTGCCACAAAGGCCCTTTACAAATTAAATACAAATTAGAAACAAAATAAATCTTTCTTGATTGCACACTATTCGGCGGACAACGACACTGTCTGCTCGTGAAAATAAAATGTCCATAGTTCACTTTGTAATACCATGGCAATATTGTGGATTGCTGTCTTTTATACAAACATGTATCGATTACACGGAAGAGTGGATTTGTACACTGTTTAGATTCTTGACTATTACAACACTCTCCTCATAAAATGCACCGCAACACTGCTGTTTGAGATCGTTTTTTTTTGCTTGCACACGCCATTGGGCACTCTGTGAGCTTAAATAAAGTATTTACATTAATTATTGTGAGATCTACAGATGCGCCCGCCCTCCGCGAAATCAACGCCGCACGACGTGACCACTAATTACATGTCAGTCAAATGTCCTCTTAAAATGAAGTCACAACCTCATTACGGCGGTCACCAGAATGGATTTTTAGGATAAATGGAACGAATGCTGTCCTTCGCTGGCTGCAACACGCAGCTTATGCCGCATTATCTCTATGGATGAGTAGTCGGGAAGTTTGAGGTA
Source organism: Neomicropteryx cornuta (assembly GCA_020383195.1). Classification (NCBI taxonomy): domain Eukaryota; kingdom Metazoa; phylum Arthropoda; class Insecta; order Lepidoptera; family Micropterigidae; genus Neomicropteryx; species Neomicropteryx cornuta. Next base: position 9,275,995 of record JAHKQU010000001.1, on the reverse strand, counting down.
GTTGACACACGTCATCACCGACGGCAAATAGTCATCCGGGTTCACATTCGATTCCACTGTCTTTCTAACAACCGTCAGAGGAGGAGTTAACGCTTTGAAACCTGAAAAAAAAAAATTTTTTAATATGTTAGAAGCATAGCCAAAACGTAGAAAATCACGGTTTATCATGAAAGGACAAAGAGGAAGTGTTAAGAGAAGAATTAAGTTAATTTTGAATATTGAATTTGTAGGGGACACGGGGATGACTGGAGAATATCTGGAAGATATACGACGTTCTGGTCCTTTATGCAAAAAAAAAAAAAAACAAATGATGTCTTACACAATCAGCGAAGTTAACAATATTACCAGTATTAGCCGTCGTTAAACTGGACAGTAGGAACCAAAAATTTATCAACTATATATGTCTTTTAACTTTGTTTAAAGATTTTAAATTTTAATGTGCAATATTTTTAAAATAAATAGATTGTATGCGGAACCGCCACTTTAGACTAGTGACTGACTATGTGGCAAAACATGGTTTTTAGAACCAAATTTATTGTATTTTTTGGTAATTTAGAACCAAAGAATACGAAATAAAAAAGTAATACATCATAGTTGTTGGTGGACTAGTTAATAATAGACACAACCCAGAAATTGCATCATGTATCCAGAGCGTGTTCGGCATTTGTCCCAGAAAAGACCAAAGCATGCTGTAATATGATAATTGATATTTACATTTCCAAAAATCCTAAATAAAATACTATTTTACATTTTAACTCCTAATTTGCATCTAGTGCTTTTACAATATTAGTTTCTTATGCTCACCCTACCCCAAATATCTCAACACATTAGTTTTTAGCTCATAAATAAATTAGAGTATAATTAGTATTAGATAACGAATTTAGTTCATAAATTCATTAATTTAACATCAAAAAATTTAAACATATTTTTTTAAAAGAAGTGACTCAACGTGTAAACAAGTAACCGTTGTAGAATGTACTGACCTCCGGTGGGCAAACGTGGGCTGCCTGTCACGAATTGCACAAACATGCGTTGCTCATCTCGGTCGTACGACGAGAGTATCTCATAGAGGTTGCGTATCGTACGTGACTCTGGCGTATATCCGTGGTCGGGTCTGCAGCATTCGGCCAGTGTCCGCGGGTCCCATCTTCCCCCCGCGCTGCCGCAGAACACCTGCTCCAGTTCCTCAGGGTAGAACATGCGCAGGTTGCTTATGGGGAAGACCGATTCGAATCCTTCACGGAATGCGCTCATCTGGCGAACCACACCTTTAAAAAGAACACTTGCTCTTTTATAATTTGCAAAAGTATGAAAAGTGTAGCATACATAATCAAGACTAGCTGCTTTTTTCTCCTTAACATTAATTTTACTTCATCCTGTGTAAAATAGGTCATCATCAGTACCAATCACTGTTTTACGCTCATTTCTTGGACCATAAGATGAGGAGTGTAAACACAAGTAAACACGCTCCTTCCTACAAAGGAACACTAAAATTTAGCACTTTTGTTTAATGATAGGAGAACGCAATTCGGTCGTTTCTCCACAAAAAGTTGTAGTGTCATGACTATTTTTTTTTGTAGATATAAATAAAAACGATACTGGATCTCTTAATTATCTAGGATTATATGGAATGGAAAAAAAGTTAAATTTAATTTATATCTATAAAAAGCTAAGAGCCCTGAGAAAAGTCTATATTTTTCTATACATTTTATCAAAACTTTAGCTGTTAATATCTTAACTGAATACAAACATCGAGAAAATAAAATTATACCGACAGTTGAATTTACATCAACTAAATTTTTTGAGATACATTGATTTGTTTTTCAAAATTATCCTATAAGAGAAGTTTACTTGTGCGATGCAAAGTTTTTGTTTGAAAATATCGCCTATATCATCAAGCTTAGCTATACTAAACATTAGATGAAATAGCATAATTTATGACCACTCCCCTTAAACTTTCGCGGTCGTCATTAATTAGTTCTTTTATACGTGGTTTGTAATATATTTTTGCTTACCTTCGTAAAGCATCCAGTGTGTGACGAGTGCGATGTACTGCTGTAGATTGTGTCCAGTAACTGGTGTGTCCCGACCCCCGCGCCTTAACTCGGTACAGCCATGGCCCGGCAGGATGAAATCCAAACCAAGCTCTTCAATTGGACATCCATCCAACTCTAGAGAGTCAATCTGAAAAATGCAATTCAATGCTTTTTAAATTCATCTTTACAAATATTCTGAAAGTGGTTGCACCATAAGTTTTTGTTAAAGGCTTAAAAATATATCACATTCTAGTTTAAGTTTTCCTTTCATATTTTAGCATTTCATGGAATATTCAAATTGTTGTAAATTTGATTAAAAACCCAATAGAATTATTACAAAACTAGTAAAGCTTTTATCGCCAAGGCTCCCTGAAATAATATATTTTTTTTAATGTCAAAGCCTAAACCTTTCGAAAGATTTTTTTACTACTTATTTTATTTAAAAAAAAAACACTTTTATTTTATTTTATATTTTTAAAGAGCTTTCTACAGCTATAAATAAAAAACTAAACTAAGATATAAAAAAAAAAAATATATTTTTTTTAAACTAGCTCCAAAACAAAACATTATTTTTTTAAATTTACTTAGGTACAGAAATCAGCCATATTCATTTGACACACAATGACATGCCATGTCATTGTATGTCAAATGAATGAGATGGTCGAAAACCAAATTAATTTCCAAAATTTTATTTGCTTGCATATAGTTCTGCCACAGGTGCATTTTATATGCAATATAAAAAAGAATATATCAAGGAATTCATGATTCACATCACGTTTTAGGGGCTAAAAAATTCACAACTTATATCTTTAACTTATGTAGCTTTTACTTATAGGGATGAATATATTCAGTGTTCAATTAGAAGAGTTCAAAAAAAATTAGATGTGACCAATTTTCCAATGTAATTTAAAATATTAATGTTTACCATATTCTTCTTGGTCTCTGATGAGAGCGTGGAGTCGTGCTGAATGGCCGTGGCAGTAGCAGCCACTCTCTGAAGTCGTTGGAGAGATCGCCACAGGTCGGGGGCAACATGGCGAATGTCCGCCAGGGACATGCAACGCTCCTCACCAATAACCCAACGGTATAACGTCACAGAGAATGGTAGGTCCAACTGAAATATTAGCATTATCCATTTTAACCTGGCTAGGATCCGTGCCGCTCCGGTGCGGCACACATAGGGTTGCGTGTATTTATTTAATTTGTTTTAATGATGACAATATGAGTTTTTTAAGACTTCCAACGCCATAAAAATCTCCATTACATCCTACACTTGATTTTAAGAAAGAAAACAGTATGTTACCATTTTAAAATGTCAAAAAAAAAGTTAAACGTCTTGCAATTGTTTGTTACTGTGAGTTTAGTGTGTTCCGTGTTCCGTTTAAAACCCGGTTTAAAACCCATGAAAACTTACCAATCTTAGTACTGGACAATCTTAATGAATACCACATTTTTGTTTTATAATATTACAACATAGTGTTGAAGTATTTTTTTTTTTTGCATTGAATTTGTCTCAGAATTAATAAAAAATAATTGGTTTTGTTTTTGCTTTCACCAATGGCTGCCGCCATTTTGATAATGGCCAATAACATAAGAAAATTAGATTTTTAATAACGTTTGGTACATTTGTATATGGTGAAACTATTAAAATTTTATCGCGAATCACATAGGTATTCTAAAATGTAAATACCCAATATGCAGATATATTAAAATTGCATTTCACCGCAATAACAATTTTATTTACGTGCTAAATAATTGTGACATGATTACAAATAATCACTGCCAATCTTTTAAAATATAAATGTTTAGATATAAATTACAACAACTTTTTAAATGATTTTATTTAGATGCTTGATTATTTAGATACTTAGATTGATTTATTTAGATATTTCATGTAAATTATTGTTGAAATAAATAGGAGATATTCCATTTTTTTATACCTTTTTAAAAAATAACATAATTCATATTTTTTTATTCCTTTAAATTATATAAAATTTTATTAAAAAAAAATACAAATGACTAAAATATTAGCATATAAAACAACAATAAAAATTAAATTTGATATATATATAATATATAATAAATATCTCATATAATAATTATTTAAAAATAATTACTATAGCACAAGTGACAAATCTACAGGTTTTTTAAAATTATTATTTTCTTAGGTAAAAAATATAAAATACTTATAATTAGTTTTATTGGATATCTAAGAACATAAGTAAAATTAAAAAATGGGTATCATCATTACATATTTTTTTTTATCGAGTACCAAAAATAAAATTTAACACAAAAAACATTTTGCAGTTTTGTCATTTTTTTTAATATACATTTTGTATAGTAAGAAATAAAACCATATTCTAAAGAATTTCATAAGCTATTCAAAATAGTGCAGATTATCAAGATAACAAACATAGTTTTTCTAAAATAAATATTTTAGTAAGCACCTGTAATTAGGCTTTATTTCGTAAATCTGGGTAATGTAATGGGTGAAACTGAAAAAATACCACAGCATACACAGCAACTATAAATATTATTATAATAACCTATTCTCTACTCACGAAGCATTTTTTTTATTTCTTCATATCTTCAGAAATATTTAAATTATAATCTAGTCTGTGATATATTCCAAGAAAACACCCTTCTCTAGCTTTCCTGCAACAACCAGTCTTTGCAGATGTGAGCGAGACGAGCAACGAATTAGAAGATCCTTTAGATATGCATAGCTTTCCTCTTATATTATCTTACTGTACGGAGCATTATTTATATAGTTCTTACAAGGTTTCTTAAATCATATTAAATATTTAGTATTACATACACAAAAAATATAAGAAGATGAATAATAATGTCACGTGAAATTTGCAAAGAATGTCACTATAACTAAAAGAATATAAAAAGCAAACCTAACCTACAAATCTAATTTCAAATATGGCGCCTTTTCACAACTTTTACAAAAATACCTATAGGTAAATGCAATAAAAACTAAATTGCTTAATTAGTCAGTATCAAATGCGGTATTGTGATTGATTCAATTTCAAATCGGTCTAGACCATTGACATCTTCATAAATTTGGTAGCAGAAAAAAGATACTTAGAGGCGGTCACTTGTAATCTAATCGTCTATGGGTTTAAGAGAACCTTTAGGCGGCCTGGGATGCTACAAAAGACACTTTTCTGTCGGTTGGGACCAAAACCTAAACTTCGATACGAAAATGAAACAAATGGATTCCTTTGGAGGTAATGTCTGAAGGAAACCTCAAGTAAAGTAGGACATCTTCAACCAAGGAGTTCCACCGCATCATTGCTACGTCCAGGTTGTCCTAATCCATACCTTCCCTCGCGCCCTAAAGGCTCAAATAATTAATTCAAACTAAAAGGTACTGTAACTATATTTTTCTAGACTAAAAATAAAAGTGTTCAATCTTTTCATTGATTGTGAAAATCGACATTACCAAGTGACAATAAAAACACAAATGGAAAACAGAATTTTCTCTCTATACTAACTATACTGAATTTTAGAATAATACACAAGGATTAAGGCAAGATTCACACTTGAAAATAAATGTTGTATGAAACAGAGGCTGTAAAAATGTAAAACAGAGGACACCTGTTCCCTGTATTTGTATCAGCATCCTTCTGAAAAGTTTGCAATATTTTTTAAGAGGACAATAATCAAATTAGATTGACATTAATATGTCAATAGAAATTTGATAAATAAATCCGAAAATAAAGAGAGAAAAAGTTTTGTGGCAGACCTTCTTCCTTTTTTTTAAGGTAGGATTTTAACTGTGTATAGTTGATTAGGGCGATTGAGACATCTTGGAGAAACATTTCTTTTGTCATTTTACAATGGTTATCTGTGTAGCAGATAAACTTGGTAAAATATTTAAGAATGTTATTAAATCTCACCATTCTGGAATCCATAACCGCTTTGGCCATAAATTTGCCAAGAAATCTGAATTTGGCTTTGACCCTGGAGAGTTGTGATGCTTTGGTACTGCGACCAAGGGCCTGCGGGAAAAGACCACAAGGCCAGCTTACGTAGGTCACTTCACCCACCCCGGGGCCCACCGTTTCGGTTACGTTCAGCAGCTGAAATTTATAAAAAAAAAAAAAAATGTTACATGTTAACAAATTAAGCACATTAACAGGAAAATTCCTCTTAACCCTTGAAACTACGGCAGCAGGATTGCCCTTTTTAATGAAAAGTGTTGCAACATGACCTCTTTTGCGAAAAATATACATAAATTTACATTTTATATTCATTATTAAAGACTAATCTGACTACAGTCACAAAAAAAAGTAAAATAACGCTAATTTTTAATAATACGGTAGCACCAATCTGACTTGCGACGGCATTATTGTGAATTTCGTAGAATGGTGTTAGTGGTATGGCTGCTAGATTTTTTTTTGTGAATTAGCCTGTAGAAGATTGTTTATACATTTTATTCGGATTTATACTATGCCACATTTTGTTTGGGATTTTATGAGTTTTAATAATAATAATAAATTGTTTATTCCGAGGGGCAGGAGGGATTATGCAATCTTTGCCTAATGTATGGCTGACTTTTTTTGCCAAACAAGCATTATGAGCCAAAACTAGGTATTTTTCGTGGAGATACAACCAGACCTGCATATCTAAGGAAGCAAATATAATATTTATTTTTTTATGCAAAATTTCTTCCATTTTCTATTAGTTAATTATTTGGCATTTTCTTTAAACCCTTTTGCTAGCATTCGATCGTCATTCATCTTAGGATTTCATGCTTTGAATCAAGCACCTTCAGCTAGTATAGATTGTTAAGAGATGGCCAATACGGTTTTTTGCTGTTCTGAAAAACTTAGGTATATTTTTAGAGATTCCCTGATCAATGATCCTGTAACAATATTCGATTTATTGTGTCTAGAATTCTCATTGTAGTGTAATCCAAAATGTTACAAATCCATTCAAAAATGTAAAGTAGTAATTCTCTTTGTTAAATCTATTTGAACGCACCTTACTATTTCGAGTCTCATTCTGATTCAAATTTATATCAGCGGCATCGACAATCATTGGCATATCGAATGACTCGAATATTCCCTCATTGGTGTTGCGATTCTGATCGTCTGCCAAGTTTACGGCATGAATCTCAATTGCGGTTGGGAGGTGGTCAGACTCTGCCATCACAGCCGGCTGCTGGTTGTTCTTGACAATGTCTCCGCCAAACGAAGACGGTTTCTGTCTAAAGTTCTCGCTGCCGTGCCAGAGGTCCAGGTCAGCACGTTGTAATTCCTGCGAGACCAGCGCGTAGAACTCAAGAGTGGGGCCCAGGCCTGTACCCACTTCGTTTTCATATTGCACCTGAAAGATCAATTGATGTTAGCCTCAGTGCACATATGTAACAAACGTAAAATATTAAAAAAAAAATCTCAAGAACTGTATATTTATACTTATAATCGCATATTGTATGAAATGACATTAGCAGCAAACTAACGATTGTGCATAGGCCGGTAATGACTGCATAATCATCAATTGCAATTAATTTATTAAATCACATTTTGGTGTTGCATCTAAAGCAAAATCAACCAGTATTTGAAAATATGAAGTGCATTTAAAATTGCCTGTTAATACAACCCAGGATTAGCGGTTCAAAGAATTTCTATAGGTGGAATTCCATGCAATGGTAGATTTAATCTTTATTAGTTGCACATTTAGATGTAGTCATATTTTCCCCCTGATACTCACCTCAAGTAAAGCCTTAGAGTGTGCAAACTCATGCATGACATTTTCAGCCTGCCGAAGAAGATGATTGCGCGCGACAGTTCTCTTGCGTCTGTCGAGTCGGGGGGGCCGCCGCCCTCTCAGACTCCGCATAGGTGGGAACGGAACCGGCGCCTGCGCCGCCTCCGCCGGCCCCACCCCCACCTCCAGATGCATTGCCGGCAGCCGTTGCGGCCCCCTCTGCAGCACGCGCCCAAGCACGTTCCCGCTCGAATGATACCGCATAGAGGAGAACGTGACGAACGTCCAGGGGAAGAACAAATGGACTGTTGAAAAAGAAAATATTATATTATATTAAATATTCTTTTCGTACATGTGGGATACGATCATATTCGAACAAAATTAACTAATCCGAATATTTTTTTTTTACCGAAAAACATCTTGTCATTTTAAGATGTTATTCCATTGCTAATATTAATATATTGAAGTAAAATATTGCTACGAAAAAGATTTTAAAGTCAGTTAAGATTTTATTCCATGTAAAAATAGTCTTCTCTGATGATAATACTGTACTTAAGTAGAATTGGGATCTTTTTCCATTATATATTACTTGAAAAGCTTACTTACAATATTCACATGCATACGATATCTTTGCACATAGTAATGATAAAGATAAGATGAATATACAGAAAAATAGCCAATTTTTGACACAGAATAATATCCTAACTCAAAACCGCCAAAATGTGACATAGGATATTATTCGTTGGGGGTGTGACAAATGCCTTTGATAAGTTAAGAAAAGACCAGACCTTGTAAAGACCAGAGACCTTCAGTTATTTTCAATGTTTTACATCTAGTTTACATAAATTTTCTATCGTGATCGGCATTTATTCATCTTGTTGATTCCTGATGGTGCATTTCATCTTGAGCCACCAGTTTTAGTCACAATACTTCCAATGTAGCAACAATTAAATTTTAATTAAACATTCACGAAACAGCACACACATCAAAGATATAGGTTTATCGGCTGTAAAACTGCTTAGCTATAAAATAATTATAATAACAGTATGTACACAGTATAATAACAAAATTTCACTTTTATTTTGAATATTATTAATTTAGCAGGTAATCTTCAACGAGTCTGTCAGTGTCAAAGATCGATTTGTTTTTGATCTTATAATAATCATCACACCAACCTACACAGCATGCTGCCGCAAATATATCCATGTGAACTGCTTATACAAATGGCATCCAGATATGAGTAGTGTCAAGTGGTCTTAAAGTCTAGGTTCATTGCATTGCATGTTGGAATGTAGGTTGCCTTTTCATGATTAAGTCAGAAATCGGAATAAAGAGACATTCTTTGCTACACAACTGTTTCAAATAGACTCAGTCATCTGTGATCCTGTTGAATCTACAGGATAATTCATCATGTATTACCTTGAATATTTTACTAACCTGTAATCAATTGCTCATTTGTTTGTCTATTTTTATTTTAGGTAACTACGTAGTAAAACTAACCAAGCATACGCGATCTGCTGTAACCATTGCGGCAAGTTCCCCGTCATGATGACAAGAGGGTCCTGCAGCTGTCGGCTGGCCTTGGCTGCCAGCTTGCTGTTTACGAAGGCTGACTGCGGCAACAGCGAACGGGGTGCACCGCATGCGGCCAGATACAGAGCAGGCCAGTGTCTCGATAGGGCGTGAAGCACCCTCTGGAGACAGAGCGCCGGTAGGGACGCATCAGAGCTCGCCCCTGACATGCTCATTGTATGTGATGTGCATTCGTCGAGGGAGAGCCGTGGCACTAAGAATGGCACTAAGGGAGAATGCGCCGGTGGAATCGTACCATCTGGAATATATGTAAAATTGCATATTTTTTATGAGAGGTTATTATAAGAGACAGTTATTAAATTATATCTAAGTGTTGAGAAAGTTTCAAAATTTAGATACAATCATTACGCAATTATTACTTAAAATACATTGGTTTTATCGTAAAAAAAACTCAAATTTTATCACTAACAAAAGCCTATTTTTGTTTTAGAACATGTCTTGTCAGGACATTAGAATTGTTTTTTTTTTAATGACAAGAAAGTTAATGGTTTTGAGATCAATTTCAGGAAAAGTAACATTTTTATGATTCTTTATTCGATTTTTTACAAATACTAGTTACATCACTCGCACTAATTGACTCAACATTTCACTGCTAGTTTTACTATTTGTCAGAATGAACTGTTGTAATAACCAAAAATCTAAATCGCAAAGGCACTTTCATTAACAAAAATAAAACTGATTCAGAAACGCAACAGTTATGTTTTATGGAATTTCTTAGTTTTTTTCTTTCACTGGTAAGAATAACGTAATGTTGATAAGCGAAATAAACGGAACTTAACAACTCTCAAAATCAAAATACGTTTCTGGAGCATAAGGGTCCTATGAGCAACTCTCTGCAACTTGAAAAAAATGTGTAACCTGGCACTGGGTGATTATAGGACAAAGAACTTTACTTCGCTCCAAATGCAAGTAATGTCGACTTTCCCCTTCAATGCAACAATGCGAAAGGTTAACGAAAGCAGAATAAACTGACCATTCCATAAATCGTCCGTTTTCCGCCTGCTGTTGCTCTTAGTCGATGTTCCCTTGCCTTTGCGTCCAGATATGGTGGGTGTGCCGAGAGCGGTGATGGCACTGGCTGCGGGCTCACTTCCCAGTGAGCGGTAGTAAATTGTGTGTGTTTGTACCCAAATACTTGCATTGCCTGATAAACAAAAAGACTCATTTTAATTGTAAACATTTTATCACGCAGCTGGCATCATAAATATAGATTTCGGCCCAATAAAATTTTAGGATTCGTCCTTCGAACCAGCAGATCGCTTAGTAAGCCAAGAATAAACTCTCTTTTATGCTTCACGTTCGTGAACAGTACATTACAATATAGGTCCATTATCTGGAGTCATCATGAAATTATTTTATTAAATTATATAAAGCAATGTCGCTATCCGCGGTTGTCTGTTAACTACACAATGGATTTGATGCGGTTTTTATTATACTTTGAGAATTTCTTCTGGAAGGTTTATATGCATAATATATTCATTTTGATTTTAAAAATAGTAAAGAAATCTCAATATTTAATATAAGTTATCATAATTGTCTCACCAAGAGGTGTATCCCCGTCTGGATCAAGATCGGTAAGATCGGATGCGGCAGGGCTGAACTGCCTGACAGCTTGATAAACAGTCATGTTGTAGGGAAGCACTGATTCGCCAATCAAGAATTGCAACTTGTGTTTCATTCTGTTGCGGATAAAAGTAATCGTAAATTATTATCCTCATACATATTTAAAATTACTAGTCTTGCAATCCAATTTAACTCCATAGGCTAAACCTAACAAGCTATCGTGGTAGTTGTCTATATCACTTTTGAATCACAAAACTTTTTTAAATGACACCAAATTTGTGGCAATTGGACGTCCCAGGCCTCCCTCCACAGCTGATTTTTCATCACAGGTGAGTTTTTATATTTATTTTTAGATGTAATGCGTCCTTACGCGCGGAAATCCTTACTAAGAGTTAAAACTGAATGTTATTTACAAATATTGCATATTTATGGAGTATTTCAACATATAGTCAATATTTCAAATAGTCTTTCACATAAATACTCGACAAGGCAATTATCATCAGAAATACGTATTATACCGAAATTTAAAAATGTATATGGTGAAAGGCAAAGTAAAGTTATGCTGGCCCGATTATATAATAAGGTACCTCTAGGAATTAAGAGGTTCTTCTAAACCATAAACATTTATATTTCTATGCGGTTTGCATCTAGGCCATTAGCCAACGAATTATAAATAAAATATGATCAATATTTCATTGGCAATAAAATTTTGAGCGCCTAATTTGAACACACTAATTATATAAGGTTGAGCTGTCTAAAACCACTAAATAACCAAAGCTACAAATAATCTCACTGTTATATTAAAATTGCCTTTGAGACAAGATTGAACTAATCCTAATAGAAGGTACATACGTAGTGTGCGATATGACGACTGTGGCCAGAGAATCGTCAATTTCATCATCGCTATTATCGTCGTCAGAATCCTGAGTGAGCGTCCTCGCTGGCCCAGGGCCGCCACCAATACCCGATATTGCCACGGAGCCCCCTGTGACTCCGGTAGCTTCTTTGCCATCGCGCAGGCGGGCATAACCACGAACCACGAGATACCTGAAACACAAATTAAACATTTACAATATTTTTATAAATTGTTAAATTATTAGCAGAATTAAGATGAAATTCTAAGTATATAACAATCAACTTTTCATCAACTTACATATAAGTGAAAAAAAAAACATCTGATACTTAGCAATGTGCACCAAGAAAGCTTTATACGAAGTATTCCATACTTCCACCGCTGTTTCAAATTCATTTAAAAAACATTAACCAAACAGTCTTGCTGAAGTGACTTCTTTCCATCAACCCACAACCCACATTTTTACAATACAATTAAGTGTCTTTAAACGCAGACTGATTCTTATCACTCGGCCATTGCAAAAAAAGGCTGACGAGTCATATGAGCATGCCTTATGATTATGAGTGACACTCTGCCTAGCTGTCTGTCTGTGTGTGTATCTTCTAGTCGGCGTCATAATAAAGTGGTTCATTTTGTCCTCTGACAAGTTTTCTTTTTTCGTCTCCGCTCAGTTTAATCCGTAAAATAAGTAAATATAAATAAATTTCTGTATTGTGATGAGTTTTCAATTACCTTTCAATAGCTTGTACGAGTGCCAAAGGATCAATCTTGACCGTTCCACCCTTCCACTGTTTTAAATTTGTACATGTCGGATGCCTCTGCAGATTACACTGAAATTGAAAAGGGTTAATTATAATATTTCAACACCTCATAGACCTTCAGGCCTATATTATAACTCCACAGTTTATGAATTGAAATATGGGGATGAACAGACAGGCAGCAGTTGCTATGGAACATTTAAAAAAAAATATGTCTACATTTCGAGCCTACCATACTAATCATCATCAGGAACCTCACTCTACACGGCCGTCAAAACATAAACAGTTAATTTGATAAGTGATTGTGGTGAGTCATAATTATTATATCTCTGGACAAAGCTAACCTAAATATTTTTCTTCCATATTTTTTTAAGTCTATAAATATGTTGACGTCTCTTTAGATTCTAAGCATTCGGTCGGACAAGCATTAATATAGGTAATAATATGTGTCAAAAGCTATCTATACAATTTCTCAAAGCACATTATTTATAATTTCTTTTTCCTGAAAAAATATTAAGCAATGTTATTATAATTGTGCAAGCAGTAAGGACATATTCATGTTTAACCAAAACACGCAACTTCGCGGCCATTCATTGAAGTTATATAAATCTCTTTGTTCCACTAATCCTAGGAAGAACTTTATCTCCAATAGAGTTGTGGATAATTGGAATCGGCTACCACAGGAAGTGGTGGAAGCTATAAGTGTAAACCAGTTCAAGAACCGCCTTGATAAATTTCTTGAATCTAGGCAAATCACTAGTAACTGTGAATGAGACATGAGCACATCAGCTAAATAGCTGCTTGCTCAACAAACAATAATAATAATAATAATGTTCTTAATATTCTTCCGATTATACCACAATAAGAATTTTGAAAACAGACAATATATTCAAGAAGCTTGAAAGCACAGATTTTGAGTAACTTTTTAAATTTATATAGATTTAGACCATAAATGTGTTTATTGTAAAAGTGCATTTAGGTTAATCTTGTCTCAAAATAAAAAAAAAAATGCTAATGCGTACCTTCAGCTGGTGAGTATTGAAGAACTTGAGCGCTGAGGTGGCGGGCCTCGCTGGAAGATCATGAACGCGTACGGGGAACTGCTCTAATTGGGATATGCAAGCGTTCACTTTGCCAACGAGCGCTTGGAGGGCTCCAGATGAAAAAGTGTAAAGGGGATCACTCGAACTGAAGATGAAGAAATTAAAATATGTTAGCAACTAAAATATATCTAAGCGTAAAACTCAATGAAGAATTTTAAATTAAGTGAACACTTTACTTTTTACTATACTTTTTTTAAAAATAGTAAAACTTTTAAAATAATTGAATTGTGAAACGAAATAGGTAGGGTCATAGATATGAGTTTTGCTAAAACAATTGTTTAACAATCATAGTAAAGGGTGATGATTTTAGAGGCGTGGTTTTCAAGAAGAGATAAAACGCATATAATTTGATGTTATGGCTAAGAATTTAGTTTTATTATAAAGATAAGGGTTTGCCATTATGTTTTAAAAATGATTTCGGGTAAGTGGCCGCCGCGGCTGACTCGAACAAATTCTAGCCGAGAGGCCCAATTTTCAACCACTTTTTGCAGCAAGTATGTCAGGCCGTATGACAGCAATAACGCGCCGAATATTCTCTTCCAAGGCGTTAATCGTGTCCGGCTTATCTGCGTAGACAAGCGACTTCACATAACCCCACAAAAAATAGTCCAGTGGTGTTAAATCGCACGATCTTGGAGGCCACGCCACAGGCCCACGACGCGAGATAATGCGCTCACCAAAAGTTTTCTTCAATAAATTGATTGTTTTGTTGGCTGTATGGCATGTAGCGCCGTCTTGTTGGAACCAAAGGTCGTCCACAACAACATCCTCCAATTCAGGCATGAAAAAGTCATTATTCATTGCTCTATAGCGTTCTCCATTGACTGTAACATTATGGCCGGCTTCATTTTTGAAGAAATATGGACCAATGATTCCCTCTGCTCATAGAGCACACCAAACAGTGACTTTTTGAGGATGTAACGGCGTCTCAACAATGGCTTGTGGATTGTTATCACTCCAAATACGACAATTTTGCTTATTATAACGTACCCATTCAACCAAAAGTGAGCTTCATCGCTGAACAAAATTTTCTTGTGAAAATCGGGATCGGTGGCCATCTCGTTTTGGGGCCCATTCACTTGACGACGCGCTTGATGGTCGTTCGGCTTCAATTCTTGCACGAGTTGGATTTTGTAAGCCCGCAAACCAAGATCCTTCCGCAAAATTTTACATAAAGTGGATGGGCACAGCTCCAATTGTTGCGCGGATGGACTCATTCGGGTCTTCCTTGATACTCTGCTCCACAGCAGCAATAGCGTCTTCGGTGCGCACTGTACGACGTCTCTGAGGATACGCATTATCCACAAGAGTAAACGTGATGCGAAACCAATTCATGATATCTCGAATTACCGACTCTGCTGGGCGATTATGTCGACCGAATATTGGACGCAGCGCGCGATACGTTGCGCGAACCGAACCATTATTTTGGTAATAAATTTGCACTATTTGCAAACGTTGTTCAGGAGTAAGTCTATTTATTATGAAATGGCAAACCAAACTGAGCATAAATCAAGTGACAGCTGTCAAAAACACCAACTACGAAAAAAGTAGTGCCAGATTGAAAACCACGCCTCTAAAAAAAACACCCGTTATAACCTGTAAAAATTTAAATACAATAATGGTATCTCAATAAATAGGCTGTCCACAGCTGCTTTTCTCATTATAAAAACAAGTGTTGGTTTTCAGCAAAGCCCTTACAAAAATATTTTAACAATAATAAAGGAGTAGGTACTTAAACAATATCAAAATTAGGGACTCAACAACATTTGAGCATAATATTTTGGCTGGATTATGTAACTTTAAATTGTAAAGTGAAAGAAAAAAACAAGAAAACTCACTCTGATGAAATGGGCATGTCAGCAAAAACATTGAGGAAAAGTCTGAGTCGGTGTTCTCGGGCAGTAAGTGCATCGAGAGACGGTTCATCGCCACCAGGGCCTTCGGACCCCTCAGCGGTTGTCGCAGCGCCCGTTGTCTCTGACGAACCACTTACATACGTTAGATAGTGGAGAAGTGCTCCTATGAGACCCGAATGATTCACCTGAATAAAATATTATTAATGTAATGAGGCAAATTTAAGTAGTTGTTTTAAACTAGTCTAAATAAAACAAACGCTCCTATCCAACTAAGCATTAGTTAATAAATTAAAACATTAGAAAAGAACTAGTCCTAATTCAATACTCTTGATGATGTTTCAGAAGGGTTTGACCCCCCTAGCATTTCTGTAGCCATTCTGTTCCAGGAAGGAGCCAGCCATAAATAAATTTTTAACTGCTTCAGCCACAGTAAGCTTGAATTAACACAGATTGTGCTTCTATAAACAGTGGCAGATCACATGTCTCATCTGAATTATATGGAGATGTCCGCTATACCTAAGATGTTAAAGTATGTGTTAAACCTTTAAGTTAGACTGGAGTCAGTATTTTATAAGATGAACTGTTATCGTAATTCTAGAATTTGTCATGTCGAGGTGTTCATGTTTTATTGTTTAGTGTCAGCTTGGCATCTGGCCAAATAATTTGTGTGCATCATTTACGAATGCCCCCCAGGCTGTCAAAGTGCCCATTTACCCATTACCCATTTTACCCATTGATTATTTATGTATTATTTCTGTTCCAGGGCTTGGTAGGTTTGATTTCATTTTGTACGTAAAAATCCAACAACAAATTGCAAAAAGTAAAACAAAAGAAAATCTAAACGTTGGTGGATTTGCCAGCTAAAGCAGAATCAAATTCTAAAAAATTACGCTGGAGAAAAAATGTTTCAGGAAGAATAGGACTTTTCCTTTCCCAAGTGGTTTGTGATCACCTTTCTCGTAGATAAATAACAGGATAAGATGGGCCCATAATCAATACTACTTGAATATAATTAATATTTCATTGGCAAAAAATAGAGCCATCTACATCTTGGCACCGTTGCTTGGGTGCTTACTAATTGTATGAGATTGAGCTGTCTAAAAACTACTTCAATTATACCATAAGGTGTAATTCTGTTAAAATTTGTATTGTGTAATTTATTTGTACGTATTTGTATTAGTATTAGTTCATATTGAAGATACCAACCATTTTAAATTGTTATTTAGCTACTAAGAAACCGTATACCCATTCTTCAGTCACTTAAATAGTACAAAGAGCTTTTACACAATTTAAAAACACTGAAGCTTGTTGCTAAGATCTAGGATCTAATGAAAAAGCTAAGATGGTCGAACTGTTTAGGACCTCACCTCAAACGGAGATATATCACTATCGGCGAGCATATCTCTGAGACAGTGAAGAGCACGCTGGGCGACAGGCTGTTCTGCATTGGCGGATGCGGTGCTTGAAGTGGCCGCTGCGTCCCGCAGCTGGGCGCCGAGCTGTGACAGGTGCTCTAAGGCAGGGTGTGCGGCGGCCGACGCTGCACCGCCGGCTCCGGCTGCGCCTAAAGAGTTTCCACCGGCGCCCGAACGAGGACTTGCATACAGTGATAGGAAACGGACAGCCTGCTCACGGACCCACTGACGGGCTTTCTCTCTGAAAAATACACATTTTAACGTTAATAATTAAATTAATAATATGTCACCTACTCACTTATTAGCACAATACACACAATATTGATTTAAGCCTAGCTAACACGGAAATAAATGACCCAGGTCAGGCCAACCATGTAAAAATTTAACTTGCAGCAGTAGCAGCAAAGGGGAGACTGAAGAACAGCAGGACGCTTTCTCCATATCCAAATGTAGAATTATGCTGCCAGGGTGATTTTTTAAGCATGCTAAGGAAGGTGTTCATGTTTCCTGGGTGGTGAAGGATTTTTTTTACCTCAACTGCAATCTTTAGTGTGATAAAGCGTAATGAAATATTTCCAATAGAAGATAATATACCGACCATTAAATGAGAAAAAAAAATGTTTATGTGTAAAAAAAACACAAATCACACATTAAATACAAACAAAAAATATGTGATAAATTAGAAATTGTTTATGGTCTATTAGCTGCATACAATTAGCAATAATTGCATTGCAATCTGCCATCCAATATTGATGCATTTTATACTCCACGTGAATTTTATAGGTTCATAGGAGACAAACTCAAAATAAAAAAAATAATTGGGAAAGGTAAGGAAATGGATAGTAAGGACAGACCTGTGGGAGAACATTAATTCGGCAATTCTTTTAGGGCGGATGGCACTGCATGATGCCGTTATTATTCTGTTTGGAAAAAATAAACATTACTGTCATTAAAAACTTTCTAGTAGACCAAATTGACCTAATAAGAAAAATTCTAGACCAGTGTGTAATAGTCTAATGAAGCAGCTTTAATAATTAAACACACTGAGCTCATTGCACCTCTTTAAAAAAATAATTATAATACCCTTAATTTAAGGAAAAGTTCTATTCTATAAAAAAATGTTCATTGGATCATATTTGATTTGATTTTAGTACCTAGTAAGTACCTGGTACTAGTGTGTTTATATCAACCTATATCGCTGTTGACTGGGTGACTATGAGTTTACTATAATTAAATTGATAATTATTTCTTAAATTATATTATGGAAAAATCAATTAACAATTAGAAATGTCGTCACATACCTTTTTTATTTTCAACAAGTTGGCCTGACGAATTTTTTACTGCCTCAGAATCAATAAATGCTGTGTTAACTTATTAGCTTTTTTATTAAGAATTACAAACATTATAAGAATTACAAGAATTTTTTTAAGAAGCTACAGGAATTAAGTTCAATAAATGTACAAAAATCAAAATAAATAATATAATGAAGCAATTATCAATGCATGAATGACAAATGTAATAACCTCACAAAGTGAAGGCAACTTACCGTTTGTAATTAGAATCCCACAGAATACAACGCCGTTCCATACAAAATGTATGAGACAATGAATTTTCTTTATTTTTTTTTTTCACGATTTTTCCGATGTTTTAATAGATATTCGGGGCAGAGACAAATCCAACAAATCAAAGATCATAAAAATCGGTCGAGCCGTTGTTGAGTTATAAATAGTGTAACTAACCATACTTTGTTTTATATATATAGATTAGTAGCACCATATTAATTATAGAAAGCCTTAATATTCCACCCTACTTCAGTTCCTTAAAGACAACCTTAATAGCTAGAGTTTACAGTCTCTAGACACGATTTGTCTAGGGACCGTCTAGCTATTGTCCGTATTTCAGCCACCGAGCAGGTTGGCTTCTTAGGACAAATCCCGATATTTAGGACAAATCTGTGTAAGATCTCAGAAATATATTTTCTCAAACCACACTTTAACAGAGGAGGATAGATCAAAGAGACTTAAGAAGATAAAGTTAAATAAGTTTGTGCAAAAAGTAAGTTATTATATTTATATCTATTTATTTACAATAACTTTAGAATGATTGATGAGATCATTTTATTAAATATTGGTTTAAGATATTTTTTTTTCATAAACTTTCCATTATTTGAAAGCAGCAAATTGTGTCTCTTTTATTGAAATGTCTAAAAAAAAGCAAAAATAAAATGGGTCAACTTATTTAAAATTATGGGTATTTAATTTGAAAAGAACAAAAATAAAATGTCTGTACCTATTCTGAGCAGCAAGATTAGCAGTTGAGTGAGTCTTGGCAAGAAGGGAAGCAGCTGAATCTCGCAGGGTGGCTCCGGAATTGTGTGTTGTGGAAGAGTCAGGCGAAGTGGTAGGTGAAGAGACAGATTGCTGTCGACCCCAGCGTGCAGGGTTCAACGATGCAAGGAATGATGTTGTCTTAGATGTAGCACCTCCCAAACGCGAACGCGACGAACCACCTGGTAAAAAGAAATAAATTTTAAACATTGTATAAAAACAATTTAGAGTTGTACCAGTTAACACCTTCCCCTCTACAATGTGTAAATGTAACTAGCGAAAGTAAAGAGTGGTGGGTGGGGTAAAAATAAGTGTAATTTAATTGAAGTCAGAATATACTTCAAGTAACACATTAAATCCATTACAGACAGTGATATGTCTGCTTGTGATGAATAGCCTCTCATCATGAAGACGAGACAGTGATAACAGCACCACAGATAGTATTTTAGAATGTCAATCCTGAAAAAAAACTGAAAACTATTTTCACATTTAACAACAACCTATCTATCTACAATGCCAAAAGATAAGTTTAATACAAGTTCAAATAAATAACTTTTGGCAATCCGAATTATGAACACAAGCAATAAATTGCCATCCGGCGTTAATAAACACACAAACTGTCTCTTTTATTTACTTCTTTCAGCTTTTTTATATATTCGTCATGCAAATTTACCCGACAAGCCGTCGGCAACTTTTTTGTTGATTAGATTTGCATGCGTAGCAACCATAGAGCCAATAAGACGTTACTGTCCAACCAAAAATTGTTTACATCATCTGAATTAGTCTTGATTAATTATTGAATGATGAATAATAATAATTGGTAGACAGTTATATACATATTAATGTAGTTGAAATTGAAGAAATACAGTTATTTACCATGCTGTGTGGCTCCATCGTCAGAATGTCTGGTGGCGGCTGCACTGCTTCTGCTGCTGTACCTAGCCTGAACACTTCCAGTTGTGGTCAATGTGGTAACACCACCTGTCCCAGCTCCACCAGTTCTTTTAGGTGCGCGTTTGCGGGCCTGCTTCAGGACATCTGTCAAGCGCATGCACACAGGGCTCGCAGACCTAATAAAGGTAATGTTCAAGTATTTAAAGAGTACACTGAGATGATGGCAAAGCAGTACTATAGGGTGGACTTTTTTTTCGATACAGATGACCAGATTAATAGGGATAAGGGAATCTTTAATGTGAAGCCGACCGAAAAAGGATTGTTTTTGTGAAAAGTGCGCTTATGAATTGAGTTTTTAACGGATTTGGCGGTAAATTCGAGTTTTATTTCCAAAACCTATGGTAAAATAAATATTAAACATAAAAAACAAACATTTTCATAACAGGTGGCAACCCCTGCGTGGGAACCCGTTCGATCTACGAACTTCGCCGATCGGACGACAACACGTGGTCCGTGCGTTTTACCTATGGAGCGGAATGAGTTAATCCTATAAGACACAAATGAGATTGAGACAGGATGGCGAAGGAACTCTCTTTGCATTGTTTCTTTATAATAATAAACACTTTATTTGATGAGCATAAAAACGTTACAAAAGGACGAGCTTATTAACGCAAACCTATCTCCACAGGTTAATTATTAACAAAGTCCAACAGAATTTTTTCTTTTTCAGTGGCATACGGTGATACATCCCCCAGTCGATACTTATCATCGATGTGTCTAAAATAAATATAAAATTTCAAATAAAATGATATTAAAACTGACACTTACCGATTATCAATGGTGTACTCTTGCTGCAAGGAAGCACTGTGTATGGAGTCGGCGCCATCGAGAGTAGCACTGCTACCATTGGAAGCAGCACTCAGGATACTTTCCACCGAAATGGCTACAAAAATGTATGATATATTTAGTAAAACAAAAGTCTCTAAAACTACTATTTAACAAAAAAACTTAAAAATAAGCTAATAGTTAGCCTTACATTTTAGTACACTGCTGTTAGTGGCAACTTTAACATGCTAATATGTGTTCTTGATTGGTTGCTAACTGGATTAGGCCGATAATATTCCTTAGGCTGACTGTTCTGTAGTATGGTCAAAACAATCTACAATAAAATGTGGTTTTTGAATTGATTAACTGATTGATAATTAATTGTCTTCTGATTGAGTCTGACTGTTATCAGCGATCATCCCTTTCATTAAAATCTAGATGCTGGAATAAATGAACTGCCCAAATCCACAATCCTATAATTTAAGTGTGATTGTTGTGGTCATATTATATACTTAACTACACTACTCTCATCCTATCTTCCGGCGCATAATATTAAAGAAGCTAAACCATTGGCAGTGCAATGGTTAAGAATCACTGTCCACAAATTTTATTGCAGTATCAATACAATCATAATATTTATTCGTACTAGAGGAGTTATTGAAGGAGGCAGTGTTTCCGGAGAATGCGATCGCCATCTGCTGGTGTTGCTGATAGGACGGGTAGTGCTGCACGACAACAGGAGCAGAGCGTGCCGCCTCTACGGCAGTCGACGTAGATGGGCACGCAGTCAGAGAGAGGGCCGTTCCCGATTTATTCTGCTGCTGGTATGGCACCGTCACCGGGAAACAGCTACGGGACGTTGACAGCATTTTATCCTGAAATTGTTTTTTTTTACAAACGTTACTTGAAGAGAAATGTACAAATGAGTGCACCACGAAAGCTAAATACTGGAAAATTTTACTAAAATTGACATTATTGTTAAATAAAAGAATCAAAATAAAAGAAATTTTTCCAGATTATGAAAATAATATTTCATGATTGTATAAATTTTTATAAAAATTCTAACGCGAGCTTTCTAATTTGAACATGACTTGACTGATACTATATAATAATATAATATAGGAAATTTTAACCACTGTTTTGCAATAACTGTCATCATTGAAAAGGAAATTAGATCATTTATTCAAATTTATATTATCATGATTTCTTTTTCATTGCTTGTCATATTCATTTTATATGTTTTTTTTTACTATTTTTCTTAACATGACTTTTTATTAGGTAATAAACCTTGTAAATGTAACACCTGACTTAGTTATGGTATGTATTAAAATGATTTTTCCCATTTACGTATATAAAACTGTGCACTTACTAATAATAAATAAAGAGTGCACTGCCCTCTGAGAGCTAAAACAATGGACACAAACCTTGACCTTTAATCCAAAAAGTGCATTATCTCTACGCTGTTGTGGCACGGCGCCAGGCGAGGGTCCGGTGGTTAGAGGTGATACGGGGGGTGCCTCTGCTAAAAGACGCGCTTGATGCACAACACCCTCTCTTCTGAACTGAACAGCAAACACGTCTGGCAACTTGCACAGGAGAATGTCGGCGAGCTGTAAAGCGCCACAGCAAACACGCAGGTCGGCCGATGCGAGCATACCCGCTATCTGAGATGAGATAACCTAAAACATAAAATAAATAATAAGCTATTATAATTGCAAATCTGTTTAACCGTATTACATACATGTTGATTTAGATGAAGTAGTATAAAAAAAAAATTATAACGTTAATATTGTGTTAAATTATATTACTTTTCCATCAATTATTTTTTGAAATGATTTAATTCAAATATTGTGGCATGTGATAAAACCAGAGTTCCCGAATTTTAGCACTCTCTTAAATTGCATGAAAACATTCGCATTTGATGTCCAATTTGATGATTAACAAATTAGACTCAAAAGAAATCATAAAGGGTTATTTTTAAAAAGCTTAAATCACCTGATTCTTGAGCACAGCTCTTAGTAGCTCTGCATCCGAGTGGTAAATGATGCGAAGCATCGCTTTGAGGCACTGACAACGGACCGCAGGGCCAGCAGAGCCTGCATAGACCTCCCCCAGAACACCAACCAGTTGACGGACGAATGCTGAAGGAGCGCCACCCGAGGATGGAGGCAGGCCAGAGACGTGAATCCATGCCGCACGAGGGTCTAAAAACAAGAATAACATTATCAGACATTGATACTCTATAGTGCTATAACAATGTTAGAATCAGGATGTTGTTTAAGGCCTATAATCATATTTCAGGCAATTATTTTATGCCGGCATGTTGAGAATGGGGACTGAAAATCATCCATGGCAACCGCTGTACAATGCTAAAAAAATATTTAATTGCAATAGCATAGGTTGTTTTTTTTAGAGGCGTGGTTTTCAATCTGGCACTACTTTTTCGTAGTTGGTGTTTTTGACAGCTGTCACTTGATTTATGCTCAGTTTGGTTTGCCATTTCATAATGAATAGACTTACTCCTGAACAACGTTTGCAAATAGTGCAAATGTAGAAAAAATCCCTCTAAATTTTTTTAAAATCACTCTAAAATAAAGTAAAAATCGCGTCGTGGGTCTGTGACGTGGCCTCCAAGATCGTGCGATTTAACACCGCTGGACTATTTTTTGTGGGGTTATGTGAAGTCGCTTGTCTACGCAGATAAGCCGGACACGATTAACACCTTGGAAGAGAATATTCGGCGCGTTATTGCTGACATGCCCAACCAACTTGCTGCAAAAAGTGGTTGAAAATTGGGCCTCTCGGCTGGAATTTGTTCGAGTCAGCCGCGGCGGCCACTTACCCGAAATCATTTTTAAACATAATGGCAAACCCTTATCTTTATAATAAAACTAAATTCTTAGCCATAACATCAAATTATATGCGTTTTATCTCTTCTTGAAAACCACGCCTCTAAAATCATCACCCTATATAAGACGCTAAACCACACGAATACAGCGGCTGCCATCGATGTGTCAGATACCTATACATTGAAATGAACACGGAGAGTTTCAATAAAGTATTTTACCGAAAGTTAAACTTACCATCCTGTTCCTGCTGGTTGTTGGTCGGCTGCGGTTGCGGCTGCAGGCGTCTCTGAACCGGCCTCGCTGTTCCAGTGTCATCGTTCACCTGCTGCATAGAGTGTAAATCCACAGTGTACGAGCGAGCCCTTGCTGACAAAGTCACCTCATCCTCGGCGCTCGCGTGAGCTTGCTCCAGTGCACGGCAGTCTGAGGCTGAATATGCTCTCCAAATACCTAAAAAAGCAAGAAAGTACTTTATTAATATTTGTACTACAGTTGATAATCATTTATTATTCACTTTTTAATCGGTCAACATCTGTTGTATGTCACCTTTTGTAATGCACTGCAGCGTGTGTCGATAGCACCGATGTTTAAAGTGCCATGGAAAGTGGGAAATGGCTGTGGAAATCTGATTTTTAGTCAGATCTGATGATATATCACGAAAATAATATAAATTTACTAATAAATATTATAGATAAAAATCAATGTTTCGGCAATGAATAACACTGGTACTGTTAAAATACTGAATTAAAATAATTCGGTAGCTTTAACTGAATGAACATGACATGGAGGGATGGACTATCTTAACTAAAAGAATCCGCATATTGGCAGATAATGGTGCAAAAAGGTTTAAATTATTTTTTATACTATTTGATAAATTTCAATGAATGTGTGATTGAATGATTGCTCGAGGTTTGAATTTTTGAGATTTGTTAAGAAATATATTACTTCTCTTGTGCTCCCCGCACTTAATATTAATTCTCGTGGTTCTTTTTTTACCGACTTGTCTCGTTCTTGCCAAACATTCATATTTCATAACTTTGAGCCCTGTGTCTCAGGTTTTGCCTCATTTGTCTCAAGTGAAAAAGAGAGAAATATCATGTATGGGGAGGAGGGGGAGAGGCTTTCACCCGTCCAGTTTGACCCTCTAGTTGAGTGTGGGCAGATAGATATAACAGCCTCAAGTCGTTGAAACTACTGCAGGTCAGCAGTAGCCGAGTAGAAAATAATGAGAACAAACCTCTGTCATCTCTCCATTGCCACTGCACGGGCGGTTCTGGTTGTATTCCACTTCCCCAAGGTCTATCCAAGTAAGCGTCCACCGCAAAAATTCCATCGATGGGAAGTCTGGGCATTAGTTCCGCTATGAGGCTTGTGATTTCGTATAGCTCCTGGGGAGACCGAGGTATCAATTCAATCTGAAACATTCATTATCAAAAATATTTTAATTAGTCAATAAAATAATTGAAAATGAACATCTAAACAAATTTTTCAAAGTATTTGCTTTGGCAGTATCATTCTGCTTCTGGATACGGAAAAAGGGAGACTAATCAGTAAGGTAAACGTTGGTCCCAGAATTTTTAAACCCATTTTCTCTAATCTCTACTGTGTCTCCCCCACAACCTTAAATACATTTCAACACAACCTAAACTATTCATATACTAATGTACCTTTTACAGTTTAGGCACATTTCAGTGCTCGACCGACGCTCAGCAGTGATGGTAATTGCGGGCGTGATTTCTATAGGAATTTATGAAAGCTTAGAGTGCTGCTCTGACGATACGCTGCGTGCGAACTGTTATGCGCTGCGTACGATGGTTGATTGACGCACTATGAGCTAAGAGATCACATCGGCGCATTCAGTGCTGGCCTGATCGTACGTGCGTTAGTACAATCGACATAATAAGTATTGGTACGGAGCTAGTTATAATGGAAGTTCATCTTATACTACCGTTGTGGGATTTATCTAACCATTTGCATAAATAACAGATAAACAGAATCGAAGGATGAGAAATCAGGTTTGGTATATTCAAATCACCAAATAATAAATTCAGTTTAAATATATATATATTTTATTAAGATTTTCTTGAAATTAAAGTATAGAGCTTTGTACGCAGATTAAAATTAGTTTAAAAAAACATCCTTTTTTCTTAAAATTTTCAAAGGCGAGGTTAAATACGAGGTATGTTCAAAAGTATCGCGAATTTTGTGTTTTTTCAAAAATTATTTATTTATTCATGAATATCTATTTTGTCCCCTTCAAAGTAATCCCCATGAGATATTATACACTTGTGCCAACGGTTTTTCCAATCTTCGAAGCACTTCAAAAAATCATTTTTTTTTATCTTGTTCAGCTCCTCCTTCGGTGCTTTATCTCGTCAAGCGTAGCGTTTTTTTTTTCGGTCTTGGTTCGTGCAGCAGCTTCCATTGAGATGATTGAGCTTTGGTTTCCACGTCATAACCATAAACCCACGATTCGTCACCAGTTATGACCCTCTGGAGCAAATTTGGGTCGTCGCGGACAGAGTTTAACATCTCATTAGCAATGTTCATGCGATGCTGTTTTTGGTCGCAATTGAGCAATTTTGGTACGAATTTCGCGGCGACCCGTCTCATGCCCAAATCATTGATAAAAATCGAATGGCACGAGCCAATCGATATGTTTAGGTCCTCAGCAACTTCTCTAACGGTGATTCGACGATTGGCCAATACCATTTTCTCCACTTCATTAATTTTTTCGTCTGTTGTTGAAGTGCTCGGGCGTCCGGCACGCTCTTCGTCGTTCACATCTTCTCGGCCTTCTGAGAACATTTTGTACCACCGATAAACGTTGCTTCGGTCCAAGGTAGCTTCTCCGTATGCCACAGTCAACATTCGGAATGCATCCGCGCACTTAATTTCGTTTTTCACACAAAATTTGATACAGGTTCTTTGATCCATTTTTTTTGAATAGGTAAAAATCGAAGACGATCCAAAACACGTGCAAGCAAAGCAGCTGTCAACAATTAAGTGAACAATCAAAATGGCCGAGCTTGTCGGAATAAGTGAGAGACATGAGTACCAACATAACGCCACAAAAAATCGAAATTCGAATATACGTAACCCGCGAAAATTCAAAATTCGCGATACTTTTTGAACACACCTCGTAATCACAATTTTCAACACCAAATGTTCTGTTTACGGCCCTTGAAATGAATATTTAATAGTAAAAGATGTTACCTCATCATGCAAGCTGGAATTGAGATTTGTGGATGCAGCAGGTGTGGTGGAGCCAGTCAGTAGGTACAGAAGTGTGTCGGCTATGTTCCTCGAATGCAAAGCTACAGCCAGAGACGGACACGCCGAACACATCACTCCCAACATACGAAGAACTGTTATGAAGGTACCAGTGCTTATCAACGGTGGTGAAACCACGAGCTGTCGATGGAGAAATTAATAGGTATTTAAATTATATAAAAGCTTTATAAAAGGTTACTATAGTAAATTTTACACATATGAAAGATTAATTTATGAAACATAAAGAAAGAAAATAAAATTAACATGCAAATATTTAATACAATAGAGTTGCCCTAAGCATATTTAATGCATCTTTAAAATCTTTTATCTATTTTTAACAAAATATATATATAAAAACAATTATACAATAACATTAATAACAATAATAACAATAATATTTATATTTATATAAAAACAATTATTTCATACCGAAATGTTACTTATGTTAAAATAAATAAGCAAAATTTTAAAGTATTATTAATGCTTCAGGAAAATTTCTATGAAAAATCATTAATGCTTAACGGCTTATTAGTTTTTTTAAAATTAAACTGAATGTTTAAATTTAATTAGATTAAGTCTAAATCATGAAACATATCATACAAAAGAGTGACAGATCAACCATGAAAGAGTTTCAGATCAACCATTAATATTATCTGAATTATCTAACACAGTAAAATCAAAAATAATTATTTTAAATGTTATTTAATTAGCTTAATGAATTATTATGACAACATAACTAATTACTTTTTGTAGGGACTTTGTAGGACTAAAGGTGTGTTATTTTAAGTAAATAAATAAAGTAAATTAATTAAATTTTATCGTCGTGCATCCAAATTTTCACATTGTAAATTTTACATCCAATCATGGCCGCTTCGCGGGCTACAACTGGATGCAAAACTGCGAAAATCGGAAAGTAGTTGGAGACATACTGTGGGCAGATACAGGTGATAATGAGGTCCATAAACGCAATAACTTTAGTATAATTTCCTTAGCGAATATTAAAGTATATGCATGCAGATACATATTACTATATTAAATTTGTGAAGAAATGTAAGATGCGTAACTTCTAACAAATAAACTGTACCGTTTTTTTTTTCAGTTAGTGGATCCATTAAAAGTTATAATTGCCCTATGTCAATTTAAAATGCAAATACATTAAATTTGACATGAAAATAGTAACCCCCCTCCCCCACTACAACCCCTAGGACATCTTAATTTCATTTTGTAATTTTTGTAGTAATTTTAACAATATTAGTTATTTTTTTATATATGTGAATAACTAGTGTATTCTCACAACCATTTCATCATGTTCTCATATTTATGTTCATTCTTGTATGAATGCAATCAATCTATAGGTTTCAATAAAAAGTAAAACAAATCAATAGTACCAATTGCTGAAGGCTTGTAAGCAACTCGGGCGACGCAATCTCCTGCAGTCTGGCAGGATCGTGTTGGTAACTGTCAACCAAACGTGAAAATGCCAAGCATACCGATTCCACCGATTTCTTATCTTGTTGCGTTAATCTGTAAATAAAAAAAATATTATATCTGACAATTTGCGAAATTGTCAAACTTCAGAAATTGAGAAATTTGTTTGATCGGTTGTCAAGTCTACTGAAAATTTATGTTTTTTATTGCTGAGTTTACATTCAGCACTTGTTTAGACAGTTTCATTTCGAGTTTAGAGATTCAGAAGAGTCGACCAACTTCGAGTGCCAGAAGCACTGCTTAGGTACTCTAGTAAGCAGTCAAATATTACAGAAAATGTAAAGAAAGATAAGGTGATTCTTTTAAGAATTTTACCTTTTATTATTTAGACGAGGGTTTAAAAGGAAATTTGTAGGCGTTGCTGAATACTAGAAAGAGGCAATAAATAGCCTTACAAAAGTCTGATAGAGTAAAGTAGAGTGAGGGTGTTACAACCTCAAGAAGTAGTACAAGAAAAAAAGAGGCTTAATAACTAGCGTAGAAAGTGGTACCCATTCGGAGGCCGATTAGAGGAGAATATGACAAATTGACCCGGTACATTCTAGCAGTCTTAACCAGCAGATGGTGATTTGCCTCTCAAAGACCTCAAGACAGAAGACGGAGAGTATTTTTGTATTAAGGTTGTTGAGAATTCATTATTTTTATGTTCCTACATTCTTGGTTGAGGGAGAAGAAAATATTTAGATTGTGTTTGTGCATTTATTAATAAGACCTTGAAGGTTATCAAGCAATTCGGGAAATAAAAATTATCAAAAAAACTATTAAAATTTGGTTTTTTCGAGCTTAAGTGGAATGAATTCTATCTACACAAAAAAAAATGTTCAGTCATGTAGTTTCTGAGCCTATAATTAATAAATATAACACAAGGTTTTTTTAATTAACAAGTCCTCTCCTTACAAATGTGCAAACAAATCACTTGTAACTTAGTTTTTCCTTGACATTTTACATTGGTCGGTGACTCAACCTGGTCATTTCTCCATACAAACACTGTAGTGTTATGACTCTTTATTTATAGGTGTAGACGTAAAATAAAACTAGGTATCGTTTTATCTCTGAATATCTAGGCGTCTATGGAATTAATAAGTTAAATTTTTATTTCGTCTGAAAGTTAAAAGCCTCAAAAAGTTTGTATTTTTCTATACATTTTATCAAAAGTTTAGACGTAAATATCTTAATCTGAATACAAAAATCAAGAAAATAAAATTAAAGAAGCATAGTTTATTTCATAAAGATGCGAATTAAGTGAGTTTTTAGATTAAAGCTGATTATGCTTTTCATAATTAATCAACAACGGTACAGAGTGCTTATGCATTAGATGAGACAGAACGATTTAATGGCATGCGCAAGACAGAGAAGAGCGCCACCGGAAAGAGAGAGTTAACTTAACCAAATCTTGCCTGAAAGTTTATCATACCCACATAAGTGTATCAACTTTAAAATTTAAAAAAGAAACTTATTATAATCATTTATTATTATTATTCATAAATGTAATTTTACCTGTTTGCAAGAAGTTGCAATGAATCCCTGACGAAGTGAAATTCTTCGGCAGTCAAATTCTGACAGCAATTCGATGTGATAGATAAAGCGGCCCTTTGTGCATTTATTGAGAAGAAATCCAAATACATAAGGCAAGCGGCCACACCTCTCTATGAACAGAGAAAATTACAATTATTCATGTCCTCTCTGGGTTATTGGTTTGTAATTAGTATTTTCAAAAATATCTTAACCATTGATTGTCCGCCGAAGATCACAATCGTTCGCGCCGGCGGTCTATAATTGAACTGTTAACATAAGCTTAGTAATAAGTTGACTTTAACACTAATATGGAAATTTGTGAAATAATACCATATTACAGTAGTCAGCTTTTCAAATGAGAACATTGCGCAATCATAGTCTGCAAATGATGGAGGGCATTTAGTGGCACCAATAATGAAAACATCTTTAGGACAGAGACATCCCATTTTTCTGGGCCCAAAAATATAAAATCAAATAAGCGATGAAATTAGGAATGCAGAAACTAAAGCTAGTCTCGCTAAATCTATATTAAACTGGTTAATCTCTTTGAGTAGAAGACATGCTGCTGAGAAAATAATTTCGGAAATATTTGTTTAAATAAAATTTAATAATACTGTAATTTAAACGACTAATCTATCTACAAAGTAAAAAATATCTCTGCATTATTTTAGTTACCTAAATGGTTTAAAAAAAAATATTTGCTTACTTAGATACATCGTACCTCATACTTTAAATATGTTTATGCCCAAAGTATATATATATAATTATATATATAGTAAAATTGTTTAATGTATTACTTAAATACCGTATTTAGATGATTCTTTACATTATATATATATATATATCACTACTTTTACTATATATAAATATATGTTACTATACTATATGTAGTATAATACTACTTTATATTGAATATTTATTTACCTATATATTTAAAAATGGTTTATTCATTTATTTAATAAGTATATTAAGTGTTAACGAGTAGACACTTAAATTGCATTCATGTGTGTGTGTGTGTGGGTATGTATATTAGTGTGTATATTTGTGCCTTAGTTAATTTTTATATTTTTCACAGGGTTTTGCACAGGTCTCTTGTATGCTCACTGTAACACTTCATAAATAACCTTCCTTAGAAAAGGTAACCTTGTACTCATCGGCCAACATTCAATATTACAAAAAAAAAAAATGTTTATGATGTAAGAATTATTTTAATTTATTTATTGGTATTATGATGAATTTTATTTTTTAGTTGACATAGGATATTCGTAAAGAGAATTTATATTATACAGCTCCATTTTGCGTAACATTGTGTTTATGTTATTATGTGAAAATATTATGAAAAAAAATATTATGTGAAATTCCACGTTTAAATCTGTTGCATAACAAACAAAATTTCATACTGATTGTAACTAAAATAATATCTTAGGAAAATATTTTAGGACAGTTAAGTTGCACATTTTTAATTTTAAGGTTAAATTATTATTAGACAAGCAACCAACGATTCCTGAGATGATTGTATTGAGTTGTTTCTATGAACATATTAACTAAAGTTTCCCGATAATAAAAAAAACTCACCGAGTGCAGTATAGCTTTTGAGTGACGCCTTGAAAGCATATCGAGGGCGGTGAGGGACTGTTCAGCGACATCCATACAGGTGATGGCCTGAAGATGGGAGAGGAAGGCGGGTACGGCGAGAGCAACGGCGCCGCTGGCACGGGGCAGTGCCTCCATCATATAAGTAAGGGCACGACATGCGTGATTCATCTGGAAAATGAATAATTGAGAACGATATTCACATTAAATTGGTAGAAAGAAAATAAAGGAAAAAGTGGCCCCCTTGCTTTAGGAAAAGCCTAATTCAATTTTGATTAGATATAAAGTTACGATTAAATATTAAACATTATAACACAAAATAAGAGCTATTAAATTTTAAAAAATAATAATAATGGCTGTGAAAGTCTACAAATTACCACTTTTTTATTTATTGAAAAAAAAAAAATTTTTTTGTAGAAAATGTAGCATAAAATAAAATATTCCCGAAATGGTTACATTAGTTTTGGTTTTTCTTTTCTTGATCCCACTGTTGTTTTTTCTTCTCCCTTCCTACGTAATATTAACAAAAAGGGGAGAGAAATATTATTAAACCAGTCAGATAAATAAGTATCATTATAAGCTGCTTAACTTCTCAACTAAGCTATTTATACTAAGAGTTGAGGTTATTCATCAATAGAACGAGGGGCCAGAAGGATAAAAGGGAGAGTTTACCGTTTGGAGAACATTGGTCAGGTAAGAATATATTAAAGTAGTAGCAGGAAGTAGCAGTGGGCGTTAACGCGATAATCATATAACTGAGGTTATATTAAGCACGATTTCAAAATAGCCTAATAGCTTAATCGGTTACAAAATAGAGTGATTTGTAGCTGAACTCGTCACAGTGCTACATTGTCATGGTCACTTGTAATGAGATTTCCGTGTCCCTGAACAAGCCTTCACTCCGCTGCGAAGCGGAGTCTATCTATGACAATCGAATGCTCGGGCGTGTTCGCGTGTAACGAAATTTCCGTTGTCACTGAACAAGAGAAGCGACTTCGCTGAACGCGACTCTGTAACTATAGCTGTGAATGAACGCGATTTCGTCACTGCTATGAGCCAGTATCAGTAACGCGGTTATTTGTTGCGTTAAATTAATAGGGTGATTTCAACGGTATCACCTTATAATGCAAACGTCAAATAGGAAAGTCATAATCTCTTTTAACATTTTTTCAGTTCTCAAATATTTATGATGGATCATAATATTTTGCAGAATCCCATGTGTGATGATTTGAAATTAGTTTCTTGGTAACAGTTAAACTTGTTGACTACCTCCTAATCAAGTTAAGAGATCAATAAATCCCCAATACTACAATAAAAATGTAAAAGCCTCACCATATCAAAATTGTGATCCATTCCGAGTAGGTTGATAAGTGCAGGGACGACTTGCCTCACTGGGAATCCAGCCAAAGTGTCCTCATTACCCATCACGAGCAGCTGACACATCTCAATCACGGCCTGCAACTGCTGGCCCTCGTCACCCGTCGCCTGCAGACCCGATAGGAGTTGGGCTGCTTTCGAAGCAGCTACAACCAAATAAACATATTGAAATCGGTTTGTTCCTCGGAAAATGAGAAAAATGGTTTATTGCGCTGCAAAATTAACAGACACAATAATAAAATATGAAATTATTCCCAAAGACTTAAGTGGTGTTTATATTACGAGTAAGAAATTTAAAAAAAAATGGGAAAATAATTCTTCCGCAAATTTATTATTTTTAGTAGAGCCGGTGTAAATTTCTTTAAGTGTGCAGACAAGGGTGTGGGCAATTAGGTGGCGTTCTTATTACAACAAATATTTATTATTATCACGTATAGTGCAGATTATATTCTCGGAAACCAAGATTAATTTTGATATGTCGTCTTTAACAAATCATATATGAAATCGTAAGGCCAATTAGCTGAATTTTTCATCGGGAATGGTCTCGGGACAGTTTAAACAGGGTGTATTTAAATTCACTTATGTCCTTTTAGGGGGGTAATAACATCAATTTTAATTCATAATATCTACTCATAATTTTTCCCTCTACATTTTCGTGATTGTATCTGAGTCAACACGTATCAGAAATTATAACATGTATCGAATGATAAAGGTAGAATGAACCACGAAAGTATTGTTTGATTACGTGTCGCTTGTGACATCTCAAGGCATATTTAGTAGATATTTACCGCAAACTCCTGTGCTAGATTTGCTGATAAAAAAATTGAATGATATTAAGCAATCTTACTTGATGATGCTCCCATCGTCCTGTGCAGAAGATGTTGCATTCGCGGTCCAAGCGCGCCAAGCAAGTGCGGAGGTAAGCCCCTCGCCTCAAGCAGAGCCTGAAGGCGAACAACCTCACCACCATCATCCGAGGACGACTCGCCCGCGGGCGCTGTTGTGGTGTCAGGACCGCCACCAGTCGCTGATGCCGGGGTACACTCGTCTGACGCCATACCGGCCGAGGACTGTTGTTGGTTGGAATGCACTGCTCCTGTATTGGATTATGTTTTTGTTTTAGGTATTGACAAACCACTAAGATTAAGTAACATATATCTAGTAGCACTTTCAAGTTATAAATTAATTTAAAAGGGGAGTAGGTAGGTAATATTTATTTATTTACAAAACGCATCCGTCTGGATCACTGTTCACTATTAGTTGTCCTTATCCACAACCACCAAAAGCGCCACAATGATAGGCAAATTCTACAACTACAAAGAATTCTACAACTATTGAGATTGTGGTAGTCTAGTGGTTAAGATGTTCGACTATTGGCCCAGAGATCGCGGGTTCGAATCCGCACAAGGTTATACCACTTTTGCAGCATCATGACCACCATCTTCCCTGACTTTAGCAAAGGCACATTTGGCCTCGTTAAGTAGGGCCCAAAATAATTGTATATGACAGTCATAGCAATTATTTTAAAAAAACAGTAGTTCCCATATTTCTACTTTGCTTGGCATCTATATGTTTCTGGCATCGTATGACAGCTGAAAGCCTTCCTTGAATTTTGATCTAAGTTCAGCTCATTGGGTGCATCAAATGAGCATTTAATCTACTCGTGTATATATATATATAAAACAAGGTCGGGTAGTTACACCATTTATAACTCAAGAACGGCTGGACCAATTTTTATGATCTTTGATTTGTTAGATTTATCTCCACCACGAATAGCAGAATAAGTATTAAAACATTGGAAAAAAATTACGAAATTCAATTTTATAAAGAAAATGTATTTTCTCATACATTTTGTATGGAATATGTACTCTGTGGAATTCTATTTTCAAACAGTGAGTTGCCTTCGAAGATGTTCACTTTCTGAGGTCATCACATTTGTCATTATAGCGCCGATAATTGCTTCATTATGTAATTTATTTTGATTTTACTACATTTATTGAACTAAATTCATTTTGAATATTCTTAATAAAAAACTAAATTTAATTCAGCTAATAACATTTATTTATTGATTCTGAGGCAGTACGAAGTTCGCCGGGTCAGCTTGTAGTTAATATAAATCAATATTCACGCACCTTTTCCTTTTACTTTGTTGTCTGCACCTTGCCCTCCCGTCATGTTGAGTGCAGTAATTTGTGCAGTGGAAGATGTTGATGCAACAGTATTCTGTAAAAGGCACTTTTGTCATTAAAACCATGCATAAAGGAATATGAATAAATAATATAACATCTACGGATTAGCTATAGATTTAGTTTGTGTAGAATAGGTAAAATTTGTCAAAAACATATATATTTAGACCAGATCTAGAAATCATATACAGACATTTATAAACGATTATATTTACCCTTACTTTCCTGTCGAGTTTTGTTAATTGTACAAACATTGTGTTCATTCTGGGAATATCATGTAGGTTTTTATTTAGCGTATATGTTACTTTTTGGATACCAAACATAATTGACATTCTTATACATCAAGTTGTCCTTGGATAGATTTTTACTTTACTTTATTATGTAGGCTAAAACAGGGCCGGATCTAGGCTGAAAAGCTGCTACCGTAAATTTGAATAAACTTTAAAATTCTTATTATTGGTGGGGTGGTTCTATTCTTTAATATGAGCCACTGCTTAAAATAAGAGTTAAGGCAGATATGATAAATTTATGTTTACCTGTTCAGCAGATTGTGCGGCCCCCCCTCCCCTTGCCCCCCCTTGGCTGTTGCCTGAAGTGCCTCCACTGGCCGCACCACCACTGCTGCTAGCACACGAACCCAGCGCGCCTTTACCTAAAAAAATCCAAATAAGATACAAATTTAGACTAAATATTGGTTTATTAACAAAAAGTAACTATGTGACATACTACATATAATGATCAAAATTGAATTGATGCATTTAGTAACAAGTAATGAAGTCAATAATTCCTCAGAACCTATTTTATTTTATATTAGCAGCATAGGGAGATTGTTTAATGCTATCCGGGAGTTCATTTCAGTATTGCCGCATGAACTGATACTACATATGTATTCAAAATGCGAACTGTTAACTTAGGGCGAAATCAAGGCGAAACAGCAAAGTTGATCAAGCAAATAAAGTAATCTGGCCACCGTTGATAAATCATTTCACACCGAAATATTTCATTTTGCATTAAAGTACGTAAATTTAACCTATTTTCATACCTTTCTTGTCCCGTTTACTAGGTGCGTTGTTTGCGGGTGTGTTAGCAGCGTTCTGTTGCGGCATATCATGTGAGCGCGTATTGCGCCGCGGAGGGGGATCCACCCCCCAGCCGGTAGCACCCGTAGGTTGCTGGCCGGTGCTCCTCCGAACCGACTAAAATAAACCACAAATAGATGTAATTCAGACGTATACTGAAGTATATATTATATTAGATATGGAGATCCTAACTGGGCAGGATATAGATGCAATTAAATACAAATAGTCATTCAGATTTATAGGTACGTACATTAGATATTGAGACAATACATTACAAACCTGTCTCTTAGAAGGTGGAATGCGAGCCGAGGTGGAACTTTTCTTGCTAAACCACACACCCAGATTACTGCTCAAAGATAACTGAAAAAAAATATTTATTTATACAATAAGCTTCACATAATAAGGCCGTATTTACAGGGCATCGTGTGTCAAGACCATTCCGGAAAATATAATGACATATTATGTTCCCTATTATGAGTAAGAAAAATAATTCATCACCAAATTTATTATTTTTAAAGCATTGGTGTAAACTGCTTTTAGCGTAAACTATCCATGTTACCCGGGTTGCGTACAATCGCGGACAAAGTTGTTTATGACGAGTCAATCAACTGTCATACATATTTCAAGAACCGTTTATCACGTTATATTTTTTTTTCTCGGAAACCAAATGTCGTCTACAAATCATACTTGAAATCGCAGGGCCAATTAGCTGGATTTTTATCGAGAATAGCCTTGGTACACTGTGTACACACATATATAGTAAAATGGTAAAAGTATTTCTAAAATACCATTATATATATATTATACATCCTTATACATCATCTTATACTTCTTTCAAAAAAAAAACTTGAGTTTTTTAAAAAAACACTAATATACCCACTTACTTTACTACGAGAATTATATAAAATCTAAACAAAGATTAATCTATTTTTTGCATTTACTGTAAGTGATGGTATAAAAATCGTATGAGTGATGTGTATTAAATCGCTACAAATTGTTAAGTTTTTGGGAAATAAAGAACTTACTTTCAAACTAATTCATGAAATAGTACTTAAAATTTTCAATTGAAAAAATATATATTTCTGATATCTTCTGCAAATTAGAAAGTGAGTGTATATTTTTTTTTTTATTGAGAAATCAAGTTGGCCGATGAGTACAAGTCTATAACCTTCCTAACTAGGTAAGAGTTACCTGTTCTAAGGAAGGTTATGTTAAACCACAAGATAACTTATTTTAATGCTCTACACATTGGCCAAGCGAACGCTTGACCAAGCCAGGCCAAAGTAGTGCCAACGTTCTAATGCTGTCCCTCTCTACACAACGGCCAAAGCTAATGAGCTATTACTCGAAGTTATTACTGCAGCGGCGGTGTATTGACTCAGTACCTTCCAATATTACTCAGCGGTATACTGTACATAGTTCGTGAAGGCAAGATCCACAAGAAATTACTTCCATTAGACCTATACAACCGGTGCCGCGAAGAACCACATACAATGCTTTACAAACTAGATTAAATTTCACATCTTCTCAATGATACAGTTCAACAAAGTGAACACATAAATCGTTCACTGAACACACAATGAGTTCACATCACTAAGACACATTGAATGCACTTTTTGTTTAGGATTGTTTCTTTATTTGTTAGATTTAACTTTATGAAACTTTAAAGTAACATTGAGCGATTGATTAACATTTTTAAAAAATATTATTCTCATTTAAGAAACACTTAAAATCCTTACTCTTTTAGATGAGGATGGTCTCGGTGGAGATGTGGCCTGAGGAAGTGTAGCGTTTCTGGATCCTGAACGAGTTTTAGTGTGTTTTTCTGAAAATTACAAAAAGAATACTTTAAGGTAAACGAATACACGTAGTGACAAAAATAAGTACCGAATGGGATATCTTCTGCATTATCATTATAAATTATTATTACAGATTACAATTATTATAATCTATTAAACAAAGGTATAGCAACCATTTGTGAAAAAAAATATTTGACTATTTTTTCTTAAAAATTAAATAATAATGCTTACCTCAGGGCATGTGAGATCATGTAATCAAAAATAAATGCACACAAACTACACTGATTTCAAATACTGACATAAGTTACAATTTATTGCTTTTTCGTAACTATTTTTCTCTTTTAGCTTGTTCAAGTTCGTGGTTAGGACATTCTTTAGTTTGAAAAGAATACTCTTAGATAATATTATTAGTTTTATTATTAGTTATTAGTTTTAGTTTTAGGCAGCTTATGCTGATAAGCCTAAATCTGCACTTGTATCGTCTCTGATAAACTTGTCCAGTCTGTTCTTGAATTCGTTTACATTTCCGGCACTTATCACTCCACTTGGTAACTTATTCCATGCATTCACCACTCTATTTGACATGAAATTCTTCCTCGGATTAGAACTAAAGGTTGTACTTGAGAGAATAATTAACAGAATTACTAGACAGCAAAGTGGACCTGTTATGTGGATGGGTATAAAAGTTTAAACAAGGACAGTTCATGAGTGGCAACCATAAGACTCATTTGCCTCGCTGCTGTTGAACTATTCCGAAATAGAAATGCAAGATTTGACAGTCAAAAAATGCGCTACTATTTTCTACAGTAGTAGTATTTTGCAAAGTGTACTTTCATTACATTATGATATCTCTTTCGGCTATATCTGACACATAATATTAATTTTCTTCCAAATAACTTTAATGAAATAAGGTAAATTTGATAATTCATTTTTAGAGAGATATGATACTAATTTTAATAACTAAGTCCAACCTTGTCCTTTAGTTGCAGTACCGTCACGTTTGGAAGGTGTGCTACTAGATGGCCTACTAGTATCGACTACAGATGAATTCCTAGATCTCGACAGCAAATGCTGTGAAGTGTCGCTGGCTGTAGAGCTTGCTAAAATGTGGCAAATAAAAAAAAAATTGTCAATTTGAAAAACAATTAGGCCCAAAGGTATTAAAAAATATGCAAATACAAACCTTAAGTAACTCATAACGTAACATACATTGCTATCTGGAAATTCATATATTACTAAAATGTAAATATACTGATTTTTTGACACATGTATGAATAAAAACATGTAAGACTAGCCACAGTAATTAAAAGCAATACTTGTGCAAGAACATTGTAATTGTAATCTTAGTTGTAACATAGAATGTTAAAATATGTCACGGAGTTGATTACACTGTCATAGTTTAGTATTTTTTGTATGGACACCATAACCAAACAAAAATTGATTATAAAATTATAAGCTAATGGCAGTTCAAGTTTTTTGCAATAAATTTTATTGTTTTTCTTTTTTATTTAATGTAAATACTATATTAGTAATCAAAATAAAACACAGCGCTTTATAAAAAATAACAAATATAAATTAGATTTATAACTATAAATATTTCTAAATAATAGTGCAATTTACTAGAGTGGTGCTACCAATTAATGGTGCATGAGAGTATGTACTCTCATGCACCATTCTCTCTCTTTTTGATGTCAAAAAGTCGGTCAACTTTAAAAGAAAAAGTTACCATATTGAAATAAAGAATAAAGTGATAAATGCACATTTTTCGCTAACGTATGGTGCAATGGTTGCAATGGCAGACCCACTGAAGGGTCCGACAGCTGATCAGCCTTATCACACTTTTGAATAAAACAATGGAAGACAAGTATTGCGGTAGTGTGTAGATAGGGGTGGAGTGTATGTTGAAGGGGATCATAGTTATGTTTTAAATGGATACTTATAATGTATGCGTTTAATCAAATCTAATAGAAATAACAACATACCTGAATTATCTCTAGGATTTGTGTCTGTAGCACTTTTACTTCTCAAAGAATAACGGCAAGCGGTCTGAGGTCGCGGTATGAGCGAGCGCCTCACTTCACCTTTCTCTTCGGCAGGTTCCTCTATTTTCGTGCGACGTTGCTTTTTAACAGCACGAGAGCGGGTGCGCGTTGGCGTGTAGACAGAGCAATCAGACTCCACCGCCGTAGAAGTGCTAAAGGGCGAGCATGCAAAATCTCTGCCTTCTAACGGTAGTAAAGTTGATCGAGCCTCGCTCAGACAACGCGAACGAGTGCAGAATGCAACACACTCTTCTGACACGTCCAACGATAGCCGTTCAGTGGTGGAAGCGTCAAGTGAGTGTTGTGTGAGTCGCGCGCGCTTAGGCGGGGAGCGTGGTTCGTCGACTGGCGCCGGTCGGGCCGAGCGGCGAGCGGGACGCGAAGAGCGCCCTGCTGCACTGCCGCCACTGTGGTGCCTCCTTTTGTGGGCCGCTCGGCGCGACTGCCGCGCCGACACCTCCACCTCACACGCCGATAATCTGTAAGTATAATAAAAAAACCAATTGGTAAGTTTCATTTAAACTACAGTAGTCTCTATGATCCAAACTAAACAGACCTCGTTCGGTATAGAGAAATTTTGGATTACTGGAATCCTATATAAAATAAAACGAGAAAAAACGATATGATGTAATGTTTAATTTACATTAAGCTTTACATATTTGTATGAAAAAAAAACTGAAACGAAGTTCATACTTCACAAAAGATTTTAAATTGTTGGAGACAGCAGGCCACCAAGCTTCCTATAGGATTTAAGAATTTGACTTAAGAAGAACGTCGGACACATTTGAAGCTAACATCACTGGCAAAATGAAAAGAGTGAGGCAATCTCATAGACTTTTAAGATTTAAGGTAAAAAATGGATTTTTGGAATGGAAGGAAAAAGGAAGGACGGATTTGGGAAAAAGTGTTTTAAACTTAAAGTGAGATGTTGCAACTGTTGCGTGAGAACCAAAAGGATAAAAGTGTATTGTGGATGATGAGGTTAGACCCACTATTATCTCACTCAAGTGCATCTACTAAAATAGAACCTCCATAATTTTCAAACCAAATCTAAACACACAAAAAAAGGTGGGTGTTGCTATTACACAAGCATAGCAAAATCTGACTACATTTAGTTTAAGCAAAAGGTTTATGTTTAGTAGACAATCTTTTAATACACCTATAATAAAAAGTTTTATAAGAAAAAGACCAAATTAACATATGGTCATCGGTCACTACGATATATTAATTAATCTCTAAAAAAAAATTAAAAAAATGCTTCAGCGACTATTTTTCACCTGTTGGACTCCCTCGACGGTGCAGAGAGCGGCGGTGTATCAGCCTGCTCGGCCATAGACGTCGTTTAAACGCTGCGCTTGGGACTGCGCTTTGCTGTAAAGGGACCGCTAGGCGGGGAGGAATGCGGTGGCACTACGCAGTGGCGATCGACAGCAGAAGGTGTGGCTGGCACCCTCGCACAGCATATCCCGCGCGACCCCCTGAACCCACTCCACGCGACCTCAAGTGAGGACGTGCGGACGAGGGGCCACTCTCATCTATATATCATGCGCATCATCATTTCTCTAAGAGCTGAAACAATTAGACCTAAGTATTACACATAACAAATATATTCAATAAGCAGTGTATTACTTTACATTGTTACAAAATGGCTTCTGGATTGAATTTAATGTTTTATATTTGGCATTAGAAGAAATATATTTGTGTTCGTATATTCGTAAATGAATAAAAATGTAATTCTTTGGAACTGTCAGAAGATATAAAAAAAAGATTGAATAGAAAATTATAGTTGAAACTGCTCAGCGTTTTGATATTTATATTTTACTTCGTTAAAGTATTATATGTAATTTCTTATTGTATTTAATACACCTTGAAGCCTTCAATATAGAAAAGATAAAAGAATCTGCATTCTGGTCCTGTGAAGCACCATGCTATACATAGATCTACTATACAACAATATGTAACATCAATTCATTGATGCAATTTCAGAAAAGAATAGCCTGCAGAATACTAACTAAGGCCTTCCGAGAAAATCAAAATTCCTACCTAGTCGTTCTATAGATAGGTCATGCAACCAAAATGCTAAATGATAGGTTTTTAATGCTATACCCATATGTATGAGAACTAGAATATTCAATAAGGTATCATTTAATGAAAAACATTTTTTTTTATATATAAATAAAATAAACATCTGACTAAAATTTACTCCTATTATCAAAAGATGTTTGCTAGTAAAGATAGTACCTTGTTTAGGCGTTTATGGTTCTTAACCTACTTATTGTTGTGATTTTCAAAAAGCTTTATAAAAATGACTCATTGTACAAACATCAAAAACACGTATTACATACCTACCATATAGTAATTATTATTAAATAAAAGATTATCGAATATGATTTACCTATTTTGAGCAATCGTAATCAGACAATAGAAACTTTAGAACAGTACACTCAAATAACTGTAGGAAGCAAAGTTTAGTAAGTAATAAACAAAATGATTTGCAACGCAAATAAGCAGATGGAAACAAAATGTCACTTTCAACACAGCGCTTATTTCGATATTGACGCAATAGTCAACCTATAACGGTGACACATTCAGATACGTGGTTGACTCTGTGTAGAAGATAAATATATATATTTAAAAAGATTCCGTTGTGAAGTAATACTAACACACGAGGCACAGCTCTCAATAATATGCAAAAATATTGATAATTTTATTATTTGACGCTCCACCATCTGTCACAAACCAACCTAACTGCACGATGACAGACCATAGACAATGAAGGAAAGAAAGATCACATGTAAAGTCGACAACTTCAGACCGCAATGTTACCGACCGACCCATAGTGATTGAAAACTTAACGTCACCTTCAAGGAAACGTCGCCCGTGACGTTATCAAGGATATGGAGGGATTAATATATTAATTAATGTTGTTTCCCCTCAGGATTGCATTCGCTACAATTGCAATAAACAATTGACTGTTAGACCGGTTGTAGATATTTATCTTTTTTTACATTGGCAGCTATACATATGATGGCGGATTTTAAAATAGCATTTAATGGCAGATGGCTTTCAAAATACCGCACACAATGTATAAGTTTTTAACAGTTATGCAAATCCTAATTATTTACTTTCAACACGCTTCTTATTTTTTTTTTTTAATCGTTTTAAGTTGACGCATGGAAAATTGACGACCATTTGTTTTACGAAGACATTAACGTTGTCTTAATTTCTAGTGAATATTTAAAAATAAATTACGTAGCATATATATATACACAATACAGATTAACATGAAATATATATATATAGTGTAAATTCAAA
Organism: Neomicropteryx cornuta; assembly: GCA_020383195.1. NCBI lineage: Eukaryota > Metazoa > Arthropoda > Insecta > Lepidoptera > Micropterigidae > Neomicropteryx > Neomicropteryx cornuta. The sequence continues at coordinate 9,232,535 of JAHKQU010000001.1, read as the reverse complement.
ATAAGATAGAATATTTCTAGTGCGTTGAGGCGCTAAACAAAGGAAATCATTCATCTTGTACTTAAGTATATTTTGCTTTAGAACTAAGCGTATTTTTATGAGTATAGTAAAAATTAGGAACTAATAAAGTTTGTGTGAATTCGCGAAATTCGACATGCATTCTTCATAATTATATGCATTTGTAGTATGCATCTATTAAATTTAACCTTAGTTATAACGCGATGTTAGTTAAGAATACATTATTAAAAAAATATTTATTACGTTCGTACGTTCGTGTAGCGGTCGAATATTTATGGAAATACCAGCTTATTGATTGCGTGTAACTTTATGTAACTCAAGTATGAAATAAGCAAAGACACGAAGATAAATTAATAATAATTGCTAGGGCATTTGTAAGTAGGTTATCACTTCGCCAAACAAGACCAGCTGATAAAATCGCACGTTTTCTTATACCGTAATGACATTTGAATTAATTTATTTCGTATTCATGCCTAATCAACGCGGTGCGAAGACTACTTTGTGGTAAGTGATAAGTTGGATCTTAAAATGAGCCATAAACATAAGCAATACCACGTGACCGCACCCAACACATTTATTTTTTAATGTGTTAACCTAACCCTCCCAGGGTATGGGTGAATTTCGATTTGTCAGTGACAATTACTTATTATAATATCGGCTGACAATTCGAACTTAAAATCGAGTTTAACGGAATACGTTCTTTATTAACGGAATACGCAACGAACCAGCTAGTGTGAATAAAATTGTAATGCAATGTATTTACAGATGAACGCTAATGTTGAAACATACATCTTAACCGTGGGTGGGTGAGATGCACTTTTTTATATTTTTTATTGTACTTACAAAAGCCAATATTTGAGAATTCTATTTAAATCTGAAATAAACACAAATTATATTGAGTCAAGCGCGGTAAAAAAATGTAAGTGATTGTCATCATTTTTTTAAACTATAGAGGTGAACTAAAAGTCAGCAGTGTTCGTTTAAGGCGTGATTCTGGTCAAAAAATTGAATAAATTTTATTAAAAAACTTCGTAAATAAGGCAAAAAAAAAACAAAAACTGATTTAAAATGACGAAAGAAAGAGTCCTAAAAACAGTTTAAAGTATGGTCACCTAACAAAGAACCCGGGGTCTTAGTCTGGTTGCCAATCGATAATCGACTCGACGCTGTAACCGCACCTACAAATGCATTGACGACAATGAATGAGGGATAGTTTCCCTCGAACAAATATTGTAATATGTAGGTCAGTTGGATAGATCAGGAACACAAAACAAATACGCGCACGAAACGTTCAATACAGTATTTATATTTTTGAGACACCGGAAGAATAGAAAATTAAGCGGAGAGTTAAATAAATATTAAATAGTTTGGTAAGTAGGTATTAAATTTGGCCTCATTCCGGTAGGTAATGTTCCCGTTTGCCGGGCAGAGAGGTGTTTCGTTCATTCGAAGTTCCGTTCATGCGTAGTTTCGTTCATACGAAGTATCGTTCATGCGTAGTTTATATCATTCGAAGATACGTTCATGCGTAGTTTCGTTCAGTCGCATTTACCGACTTTTGATTCGGTTCCGTTTGTAAGCGGTTTGTAATTTATATTTGTAAACTCTAGCTGAATTGATATTATGGGTTCGTAAATGAGTTGCAAATTTTTGAAATCTTTTGCAATTAATGTTAAATAATATATTTTTCACCCTCTATTTGACTGGCCTACTTCGCGCGATAGATAGCGATCATAGCGTTTCGGCCGGTGATAAATTAATTTATTAACTTGAAACACCACGAGAATTTCGGAGTCATAGATCGATACGCGAAAGTAAAATCGTCAGTTTTGTAGCTGTGTAAGCACACATAGCGTTGTCTATTTCTGACCGCGTGGACCTATAGCTCATTCGCGACATATTATTTTTATCGCGCGATCGAGATAACCCACTATTGTACAAAGCGGGCCTTCGTCGTAATAATACGCTTATCAGAATAGCATATTTCTTCGCACGGGCGAGCCTACTGCCGGGTAGGATAATAATATAGGGTGTTTTTTTTAGAGGCGTGGTTTTCAATCTGGCACTACTTTTTTCGTAGTTGGTGTTTTTGACAGCTGTCACTTGATTTATGCTCAGTTTGGTTTGCCATTTCATAATGAATAGAATTACTCCTGAACAACGTTTGCAAATAGTGCAAATTTAGAAAAAAACGCGTCGTGGGCCTGTGGCGTGGCCTCCAAGATCGTGCGATTTAACACCGCTGGACTATTTTTTGTGGGGTTATGTGAAGTCGCTTGTCTACGCAGATAAGCCGGACACGATTAACGCCTTGGAAGAGAATATTCGGCGCGTTATTGCTGACATACGGCCCAACTTGCTGCAAAAAGTGGTTGAAAATTGGGCCTCTCGGCTGGAATTTGTTCGAGTCAGCCGCGGCGGCCACTTACCCGAAATCATTTTTAAAACATAATGGCAAACCCTTATCTTTATAATAAAACTAAATTCTTAGCCATAACATCAAATTATATGCGTTTTATCTCTTCTTGAAAACCACGCCTCTAAAATCATCACCCTATATTTACCAGATAACTCGAATATGTCGCGTTATTAAAAGTAAGGACACTTGTTGTTGATGTGTTCGCAAATTCGCAAAAAGCGCTATATCTCGTCTGAACTGCTGTTCACGATCCACCCCCCCCCCCCCCCCCCCATAATCATAAGCAAATTCAACGACTACAAAGAATCAAGAGTAAAATAGGATTACGTCTAAAGTTTTAATAAAAGGTATAGAAAAATACTTTAGACAAAGGACAAATTTACTTTTTTCGCATTGGACTGTCCATGATTCGTGCCGTCCTGAAACTTTAGAAGGTGAAAATCGACGGTTACAAAATTTTACTGGGCTTTGTTTTAAATATCTGGTTTCGGTTTCAAAAAAAAACTCAAACGAATGTGCATAATTTAGCATAAACAACAAATTTCGTCACATCCGTCATGAAATAATATTTTTTTCAGGGTAACCTACACGAGAAACACGACATGTTGACGGCTAAGTAATATTTAACAATAATAGTTATAATGATTTTCTTTAATAAATGCAATAACATAACCGTCATCACAGTACTATCATAATGACCTGATAATGGCGTATCGTTCGTTAGAAACGTTAATATGTGGTCATTAATAAACACAACAGTATCAATATGTTAAATGTCATTATAGGAAAAAGTCAATTCAAGATTTGAAACTCGATTAAACATACTACAAAAACAAATGAACTCAATTAAGTATTCGTAATTAAGTCCTCAAACACGTTTACGAGACAAATACACGGTAGGCTGCGTAAGTTGCGTATTAGGCCAGTTTCACACGTTTACGGTTCGGTATGGAACCCTTATACGGTTCATATCAGGTCATAAACCGTTCATTTTCATTCAAAAAATAATAATAAAAAAAACATACACTCGCTATTGCGTTAAAACAGAAATTGAACCGTTTCACACTCGTCGGCGGCGACCGAAAACGAACCGAACCGCATAGTGTGAAACTGGCCTCAAGGGCATTTTCGATAGTAAACCGACGTCTCGTCGTCGGTTTTATATTGAAATTGGCCCTTAGGCAAAACAAATACAACGATCCTTAGGAACTAAAGCATTTTAAGGTATAAAATGTTTGTCACCCTATTCTAAATATATTTGAGATACTGAGGTACCTTTAAAAATATTGCTTTTCGTTTTTTCACGCTGTTTACATACGGGATGAACCCAAAGATCCTTTTTTAGGGGTCATTCTGGGCAAAATCTGATCAACTTTCGTTTAGCAAGTTTTCATATAGCTACCAAAAAAAATCCATATAAAAATATAAATACTCTATTGAACGTTTGACGGTGTGTTCCTGACCGACCCAATTGACCTACATTACAATATTTGCGCGTGGGAACCTACCCGTCGTTCATTGTCGTCAATAAATTTGTAGGGTACGGTGCCCTGTGGAGTAAGTCGGTTTCTTATACTCTATCTTTTGCCATTTTAGAAGAGTAATTTTGCTTTATTTACAAAGATGTTAAATTTCATGTCGAAAATCACTCCTTAAAAGGATACTGATGACATTAGGTTCACCTGTATATAATACTAAATAATTTCGTATTGCATAACATGTTTTTGTACATAAAAGGCTTATGAAATAGTATAACAACTCATAATTAGTACATATAATATGATTTTATGGTAACTCTTACGTTCCAGGATGTTTGTTGTTGGCAGTTTCAGAGTGGTCACAAAAACCATCAGAATTGGAATGGTTTCTACTAAACCTTGATTAAAAAATCTTTTGCAGACAGTTTCTAGGCAGACCCAGACCTCGTCTTCCTAGGGACGGGGTGATAATTAAGACTATCCCTACTATCCGATCTTGTTAGCAAACGCTAAAGAATCTTAGTAAATCTTACGAACACCATTTTTGGCGGTGTTTATTAACGATTTTTTAAAGTATGGATACGGCAACTGAGGGTGAAAAATGCACCACGCCCAAGTACGCCACTTTGCGTCGAGTGTTGCGGCGCGCGGTACGGCGGAAGGATTCAACCGGGTTTTCACAAGGATGATTTGTATGACACGACGTATATATATGTTTTAAAAGATCGCTGGTGTTTATCGTAACCAATGCCCGCCCTCCAGACATCGGGCCTAATCAGGGCCCGAGGGGTGTCCCTCTGCCTCCGAATGGTTTACCGAATGAGGGTAGGTGCAGACGATCAATAAGCACGTGACAAATACACCGTCGGCGGTGCGACGGACTCCCGCGGCGGAGGGTTGAATGCACTCTGTAGGGGGACAAGCGCCACGAATTATGGACTTTTAACCCTTCGTAGTATAGTAACACTATATGCGTAGATGAGTCCTGGCTATACTATTTCTTCAATTAAATTAATACAGACGATTTATATGTGGTATCTATCTAAATATCCGTCTGTGGTATCTATCTATATAAATTTAAACGTGGTTTTTTTTTATTTTATTATTTTTAGTGCTCTGTCCAAAATATGACGATACGACTTAATTAAGAGCCAGTATATCGTGAGGTGACCTTGAAGATCAGCCTTTGCAAATGGTGTCGGCCACGTGCACTTCGAGCGTCCGTCGACAACATCAAAGAATAAACATTCGACAGTTTTTTTATTTATATTAAAAATATAAGGCAATTTAACAAAAATCTAAATTTAAGGTTTTCTGTAGAATTTTATTGCGGACATTTCTGCGTATAAATTAGGCTTATGTCACATATGTAGTTTGGTTTATGAGAATTTTAAAAAATAAAACTTACCAATTTCAATATTTTTTTATGTAAACAAAGGATTATTTATTTAAAAACCAGCTTAAAGGTTTTCTAGAAATATGTTTAGTTAATCTAATTATATTTTTTATATATGCCTGGTATGAAAAGCTATCTTGGCAGTAGACCTCAAAAACAAGACCAAAAGCAGTTTATAAAAATATTCAAAATGGCGGACGAGCAACAGCTGTTTAAAAGTTTGTGGAATCACTTCGTAAAAACATTATACCTATACTGCAGTGATTATAATCCACCTCTCGTCTGAAGCAAATTATACTAGGAGTCAATAAAAGGTTGCAAAATGAAATTTATTCGTAAAATTGAATGTACTTATGGATAAATTAACAATTTGAAATACATAAATTTCTGTCGAGAGCGGGCCGCGCAGAAATAATTACCATTTACAAAACATCTCTTGTTTTTGAGGTTAACTATAGTACGGATATTAGCAACGTGCAGTTTGGGTTATAAATCATTTTATATCGGACCTCTCGCTCGCACTTGCACAACTTATGAAGCTACAGTGTTGTTTATTACTGAAGTAAATTTATCGATAATTTTTTTATTTTTTTTTTCTTTTTCTAAAACTTTCTCTTATGATTTAAAGTATTCATTTTGACTTAAGGCCGTTAATAATGCTTTTCCTTTATGACACCTAAAGTGGCTTCAGATTCGAAATGTTTTGCTTTGCAAAATCTGCACTGTGAATGCATTAATCCACAATCAAAAGTATTATAATTTCTTGGAATGATATTCAGTGATTAAAAAATATAACCTGTAAAATGAAATTACTGAAACTAACATTAGACGAGGTTTAATTTAAATAATAAAATCTGCTCACTTTTGTTTAACCTAACAATTATGCTTTGTTGTGTTGACATTACTTTATTGACATTGACAGATTTTTGAAAAAGGAACATTTAAAATCATACAAAATCTCGAAACTCATTCATTTAATCTGTCAGTTAGTATAAAAGTTTTATTTTATTAAATTTAATGTATTTATAACACATATTATAGATAATTTTAGGTGTCCAAGGTTCTTCTCAATATGAACTTTAACTATGCCAAATCTCACCCTCCTCCGCGCGCGCAATATGCTTAAAAAAGGATCCGATGTTTACCCTTCGCGTATTAATACAGGATGTCCCAAGATCAATCTCACAAACTTTAGGGGGTGTTTAAGTTCCCTATTAAGAGTAAGAAATTATGTAACAAAATGCGAAAAATTTTCATCACCAATATTATTATTTTTGTAATAAAATTGGTGTAAATCGATCTTATTAATCGATAAATCAATATTTTCTGTCGACCAATAGCATCCCCCTTACAACACCAGAGAAGGGAAAAGGAGTTACCCCTTCTTCTTAGACCGACTTCTGTTCGACCAGTGGCATCTGACAGTAATCATTTAGCTCCGCCCTAATGGGGCGTTTCGAACAACGCGGCAGGTCATTAACCTCGATCTTGACTGACCGCGGCCTAGTGACCCAGTGACGTAGTTATCCGAGGGAGGAGCCATTGAAAAAATATCTGTTTTACATGATTTAGAATAGAAACTTAACACTTTTTTTCTCGAACACCATAATGAATTTTGATATAGTTTCTTAACAAATAACACTAGGAATCGTAGGACCAATTAGCTGTTTTTTTTTATTGGGATTGACCTTGGGACACCCTGTATAGATATGGAATTATTTAACATCGTTCAGTAAGGTATGATCCGTATTTAACAATCACCCGAGCATCCTGAGTGGTTTTCCGAACGCGTGCGTTTATCGATAAAAAGTTTCGCTCCGCGTGCATTCCTATTAAGTTAATGATTTATGACCTAAACTGCACGCTGCTAATTGCCCGTACTATGGAGGCTCTGAGCTAAGAGTTGGTGACATCCTAAACGCGAACAGGTTTCGTTATCAGCACTTATCAAGGCATTGCGCCAATTGCGTAACCTCAATTAAAAAGCGCAAATCGAATTTTCCACCGTGAAGCCACATGGAAAGTAATTTTCCGTTGATTTCCAATACGAGTAGGGTGATCGAGTCCCAGTAGGCAGCAATCGACTTTTATAGCTATCGAGTGGGTTGGCTGATTGATTATGCAACACACACGCAATAAAATCAATACGTGTATTAGAAAACATCAACCCACACCGCCACGGTGATGTAACCCTGACTTTCAGGAACATTACCTACTGACAAAGGTGGACGGCAAACCCCTATTAAATAGTGGTGTTAGTAAGTGTAATTAGCAGGACCGTTATTAGGTTAATTGTAACAGCATTCACAAAATTTACACTAATCGAATTCAATTTCTACAAGGCTAACCCGGAACTAAAGTGGGATTTGTGTTAAATTGTGAAATGGGTGTATGTATGCAGTATAGCAATATTTAAAAAATTGAAGGTCAGTCACACCATGAGATCCTTGGCTAGTAACCTAATAAATAACCTAATAAATTGATATATAGGGGCGTGGTTTTTAAGAAGAGATAAAACGCATATAATTTGATGTTATGGCTAAGAATTTAGTTTTATTATAAAGATAAGGGTTTGCCATTATGTTTTAAAAATGATTTCGGGTAAGTGGCCGCCGCGGCTGACTCGAACAAATTCCAGCCGAGAGGCCCAATTTTCAACCACTTTTTGCAGCAAGTTGGGCCTTTTGGCAGCAATAACGCGCCGAATATTCTCTTCCAAGGCGTTAATCGTGTCCGGCTTATCTGCGTAGACAAGCGACTTCACATAACCCCACAAAAAATAGTCCAGCGGTGTTAAATCGCACGATCTTGGAGGCCACGCCACAGGCCCACGACGCGAGATAATGCGCTCACCAAAAGTTTTCTTCAATAAATTGACTGTTTTGTTGGCTGTATGGCATGTAGCGCCGTCTTGTTGGAACCAAAGGTCGTCCACATCAACATCCTCCAATTCAGGCATGAAAAAGTCATTATTCATTGCTCTATAGCGTTCTCCATTGACTGTAACATTATGGCCGGCTTCATTTAAATCGCACGATCTTGGAGGCCACGCCACAGGAGTAAGTCTATTCATTATGAAATGGCAAACCAAACTGAGCATAAATCAAGTGACAGCTGTCAAAAACACCAACTACGAAAAAGTAGTGCCAGATTGAAAACCACGCCTCTAAAAAAAACACCTATATATCTCAAAAACTAAAAGGAAGCATTTATGGAGAGTGTCCTAGAAAAGTTACGGACTCCTTGCGCGATGGTATATTGCAATTTTTCTTTTTATATACGAATTATGCAATCATATATTTATTTTACATATAAGCAGATAGCAAAGGTCGTATTGATAGTAATTTAGATCTGTCAATGAAGGGTACTTATGTATAGATGCGACACGGGGACAAATGAGCGTGTCAAACTAAAAATAGTGAGGGTAATCTGTTAAAAAATGCAGTTCAGTTGTCATGAATTATGAAAATAACATTTTCTTTTAACGCGAACGGCGACTTCGATTGGATTCTGTTACCCACCCACCCGCCTGCATCAATCATACATAACAGCATGCCGAACTTCGCAACGTTTCATTACCACCATCTCCCCTGACTCTAGTACAGGCATATATGGCCTAGTTGAGTAGGGCCTAAAATAATTTAATATGACCTAGGTCATAGCAATTATTAAAAAAAAAAAAAATCCTGAATTACCTCAATGCCAAAGTGTATATAGTATAGTCAATGCCATATAGTAAAGTAAAGTAAGGTTCACAAAAATTGACATAATGAAATATAAGGATACAGATGTTTCCGTAGGCAAAATTGCCTAGAGTGTTCGACATTTATACTAATCGTACTCTTATTTTGGAATTAGTATGAAAAAATAAAAAAAAAACTGTATTTTAAGAACACTGTTCAAATTTTTATGCTAATCTTAACAGTAAAATGACCGAAATGCTTAATTGGTTTTATATATTAGTAATAAGTTTTGTTTGTTATTATAAAATGTAATACTGTGGATTTTTCAATAAAGAATAAATAAATAAATAAGAGTTCTCTGTAAATTTTAAGCTATAAGTATTAAGTAAGCGAAATTTCATAATTTTCAAAAGTTGGGGTAAGAAAACGAGGACACTACCATAAAGTCTTTCTTTCGCCAATTTCCAATTAGGTAGATTTCTTTAGGAAAGCTATCTATTACAATGGATACCATTGTCATGACTCCCTTGGAAAATTATGACATCTCGTAGATGCCCAAACCACCCTCAGTTTTAAAGTTTATATATCTATCTATAGTAAATGCCGTAATTTTACGCCAAAATAAAATTTAAGAGCACTTAAAAAATTATAAAATTAGGGCATTATAAAACATCGGTCAAGTTCGTTAATGGGCAAAATCAGACCAGGGGACGGGAATAGAGGGGTTTTTCGAAAAAGTAAAACTTTGCTATAACTTTGTTAGTATATAATATATCGGCACAAAATCAAATCAGTTCAAAATATTAATTGGAGGCCTATAATTTACCTGCAAATTTTGTTTGAAACAATTTTTGATATGAGCAACCCTTACGGCACAGTATACGCACTCTCGCTGCGCAAGGGGCACGGCAGGTTGACGTGCGCGAGTTTGATACAAGTTCGTACAATTGGAGTTCGCCTATTCCTACATTGATTCGGTAAAACTACCTCCGCCACCGGTGTGCCGAAAAGGATTTTTTTGTGGCATTCAAATATGCACTCGTTTAAACCGACATCCCGTGCAGAAATTCTTCAGTATATTTATAATTAATTTGCCATACTTTTTTTTTATTCGGTACTCTAACAAAATTTTGAATATACAACTCGTTTACATTAATTTTAGACACATACGTATATCCAACGCTTTATCCAAAAAAAAAAAAATAATAAAACTTTTTAATATTGTCGAAAATTGTGTCATTTTTCTATTCAGGCGATTTGCAGGTATTAAAAAGGATCATATATTATATTTTATATACACATATAATGTAATTTGAAAAAAAAATAAGGTTTTTTTATGTCATTTTTACACAGGAATGTATCCTTTTAAGGGGCATGATTCTGATCAACTTTTGTTCATCAAGTTTTCATATATGTAGTTAACAAATAAAAATATAAATACTCTATGAATAGAGCGTTTAAACGCTTGGTGCGCGTATTGTTGTGTTACTGACCCATCCAAATGACCTACATTACAATATTTGCGCGCGATAACCTACCCGTCGTTCATTGCGTCGATACATTTGTAGGTACGGTGTCGCACGGTCTGATATTATATAAAGTGACCATACTTTAAAATGTTTTTAGGACTTTATTTACAAAGTTATCCAATATCATGTTCAGAACCACCCCTTACAATGATACTGCCGATTTTAAGTTCACTCTGTATAACTCAATGTTTAATAACGGCTTTCACGATGAAATTATAGAATCAAGATATTTCAGACCTGCAACAATTTGAAGACTCTCTACTTCTTATAATTTCCGTACAACAAAGAAACTGGTTTGCGACTCCGATGGAGGGATATGGATATGGATAGTGTCCACGGAGAGGCTTGGCCAGCACTCAACATGGACAAAGGTCGGCCTTTCTCGTAGATGAGGTCGACGGTACAAACGGAGTGCGCGCAGTCGGGCCCTTATTGAAACCATTGCCCAACAGACTTGATTGCCTTCGGAGGTGAGTAGGTAGGTACAGCAAGGGAAATAAAAATATCGACAGATACAGGTTCGTTATGAAACGATTACAAGGCCCAGCCTAAACCGCGGGTCTAGTTTTTTACCAAGTCAACCGTAGCAAGGAAGAGCGAGATGACGATACTTAGTAGTATCTTCTCGCTCTTCTGTGCCCCTAGCGAATATTGAAAATTTTAGTGAGTAAAATGTGGTTAGGAAAGAGCCAAATATATTTGGACTGCGGCTGGCAGCGTCGTTTTGGCCAGCGACGTGCGATCGCTGCCGGGCGCATCTGATTGGTCGGCGCCTGCGCAGGCGCGTATTGGAACGGCGCACGGGCGATCCGCCAGCGACGCCAGTCAGTCGAAACATTGGACTTGCAAACCATTCCTAAGTTATATCTTGATTTTACAATTGTTCTTGTCGTACGACGCAATTATATAAAATAATATCGCTGGCCTTTAGCAGTTCAATGATCGTCTGAGTTCATAATTTCTACTCATCCTGGCCCCTAGACATCCCTTCTTAGTTTTGAAATATTTTTTCCCACAAAATAATTAATTATATCTTAGGAAACTTTAGTTTTCGCAGGCCGCGAGTAAACCAAAATTCGCGTGAAGGTCAAGATCGCGTTTTCTACTGTTTTTTATTTACTATTTTCACATATTGAAAAACTTGTAGATCTTTTGATCTACAAGTTCATCAGTTTGAAGGATAGAATGACCCCATAAAAGGATTTGCAGGAGAAAAAGTTCGCCTGAATAATTACTGTCAGGATCGTTAAAATTAATATCCTATTAAAACCATAAAAATTTCATATTTTCCTTTCATCACTTGGTTTTTTTTTTTTTAATCTCGATTTTTTTACCAAAAATATGACAGTATAACTGTTGGAAACATGAGGACGCATTAGTTATTACTGGCCAGTTAAAATTAATAGCATCCACGTGCGCAAATAGAGACATGTAAAAGTATGTTCAATGTTCACATTATAAAACTAAAATGGTGTTAAAATTTATGATGGATTGTAGGAATGTCATGTAATATCAGGTACCACAGACGCGAGTAGTCTAGAACAAAGGTGTCCAAACTACGGCCCGCGGGCCAAACCCGGCCCGGCAGGCGATTTTATCCGGCCCGCCAAGGATTTTGAAAAATTTCGTTGCAAATTTCGTTAAAGCAATTGGCTGGTAAATTTATTTCTATGTATGGCACTACCTATATTGTCGAACAAACTTTTTCCAGGATGAAGTATCTCAAATCTAAATATAGGGCTAATTTATCGGATGATCATTTGCAATCATTGCTAATAATTGGTGTTTCCGATTTGAATCCCAACTTTGAAGAAACTCTCCAGGAAAAAACCCAGTTCCACCATTCCCATTAAAAATTGCATGAAATAATTTTATAATAATATAATTTAGACATGTTTGTTTAGTATCTGTAATTTACTATAAAAAAAAATGTATAGTATATATATGTGGCAACAATAAAAAAATTCAATGCTGCTTTACTTGTAATAAGGTTTTTTAATTCACATATTTACAATGCTTGGCCCCCGCTAATGAATTTAAATACCAAACTGGCCCTCGCAGCAAAAAGTTTGGACGCCTCTGGTCTAGAAGGAAGATGCCGTTAATTACGCCTGTAGGGCCTAGCTGTAAGACGTCAGGTTCTGTTTAAATAATTTACTACCACTAAAGAATAGAAGCAGCTGATATATGAAAGCTACAGAGTGTCATAGTCATTCTTGTTTTTTTTATTGTTATATTGCGAAGAAGCCATAATTTAATTACATAAAAAAAAAGTTTTTTGGAAGATTGTAAATATAAATTATTTATTTAAAAAAAACCGGCAAACGTAGGTTTTGATGAACCATCGAAATAGGAAATCATTTTATGCGAAATAGTAACAACGTTTTAAATTGGCTGTTTTAAATATCAAAATATCGTGAAATTACGTAACAGCAATAGGGAAAAAAATCAGTTTATTTCCTCGACTGTACGGACGCAATAATAACACGTGCGAAGGGATATTCAACTTCCGTGCTTTTATTTTTTGTAAAACAAATTTGATGAAAATTGTGTAATTGGAAATTATTATTATTTATATTTAGTTTAAGTACTCATGGCAATAATTAAATTTAATAGTAAAAATACATGTTTGAAGTTTAATTGCTGCGTATACAATATTTGTGTCGGTTGACTGCAAGTTGACAGTTGAGGGATTCCTTCGTCTGGAGCCACTTCTAGGTCATGCTTACCATAAAAATGCATTGTCATTGTTATCTCCATAGCGGTTCTAATTAGGTTTGCTAGATATCTAGATATGACCTACATCGACATATAAACATTGCAAGCCAAATAAAAAAAATATGTTTAGCATCAGACATTTATTACCGGGCAAGACTGTGGTGATTGCTCAAAAAAAAAAAAAAATATGAAAAGTTAAAAGTGAGGACATTTTGCCCATCAAGGGTGCTTAAGAGCCAGTACATCGTGAGGTGACCTTGAAGATCAGCCTTTGCAAATGGTGTCGCCACGTGAACTTCGAGCGTCCGTCGATAACATCAAATAATAAAGATTTGACAGTTTTTTATTTATATTAAAAATATAAGGCAATTTAAAAGAATTCTAAGTTTAAGTTTTTCTGTAGAATTTTATTGCGGACATTTCTATGTATAAATTAGGCTTACGTCACATATGTACTTTGGTTTATGAGAATTTTAAAAAATAAAGCTTAACAAATTCAATATTTTTTTATGTAAACATAGGATTATTTATTTAAAAACCAGCTTAAAGGTTTTCTAGAAACCAGACGCAGGTCTAAATTTATTTATTTATTCTGGTTATCCAGCGAAAATAGTACACCATACAGGTAATGTATGATGCAAAGAAAATAAATTGAAGTATTCAATCCTCAAACTAGGATAGCCCAATTGACTAATACAGATAATTAGAGGTAAACAGAATGATATTAAAATATTATGAATGAATTTAAGTAAGATTTTTAAATTTAATTAAAAATACAAAAAAAAAATAACAATATGTGCACCAATTTAAACTTGATTCTTGTAACAAGCTAAATACGACCTGTTTTATAAGTTTGGTAAACCGTGCAATTTTATTATCCCACTTAATTAAGGGTAGTATTTAAGACTAACTTAAATTTTAAGTTAGACCTAACCGATAAACATCGTATTTCAAAGCACTCTTAGCGTTAAGTCGAACATAAAAGTCCGCCTTAGCTAAGAATCAAAACAACTACTACTTAAGCCTTTTAAGTCAAACTTAAGTTAGTGTTAAAATACGCTGCTAGGAGCGATTTCAGTACATTAACGGCGCTACAGTCGCCGTGTATTGCGATCTGTGGTTTTCGTCTCGTACTTGATTTTATATTTTAACTAATTAAAATTGACTGGATTTGCATATTTTGAACATCTTCAATTTAAGCAAACACGCATGGCAAAATCCTAGTAATCCTACAGCTGACAACATAACCTCAAAATGTCAGATCTCGCGTCATATGTCGAAAGTGAAGCGACATTGGCGACAGATATTGCATACAGAAACCCTAGCGGCGAGTAGCGAACTAACCACGAGTGCGAAAACATATTCTTAACAAAGTAACCGAAATACACAATTCAATTTAGGTCATGCTTAAAAGTTAAGTTGATCCTAGCTAAGAACGACTTTAAGCAAGGACTGAAATTTCGGCCCTAAGGTTACAGCGCTACCAAATTGCAATCCGCTCCACACGGGGGTCAGCGAAAAAATGTTTACATATCATTAATGTTTTCGTGCGTCCCTTGGCATGTGTACTCAGTTCACACCTCAGCGGTGTTTTTTTTTTCACAGGATCCAAAAGTTGCGAACTTCGTCGATCTCCGAGCGAGGCGGATCGCGAAGCCGCTCATGAAATTTAGGTCAATCGCCATCTCCCCTCCGACTATCCAGGTCAAGTCGCCATGTATTTGTTCTGCGTCGCGGTTACCAGAGTCGATCGACTGGAAACGCAACGAACAAAGAACGAGCCAATACTCCAATTTAGAAAATGGGGCCGATGGTCACATTTCATGGTAAGTTTAAGAACGTCAATTGGGGAAGAGCTCTTCTCGTGGTCTCATTTATTCAATCTCATTTAACAGCCTGTAGAAAAGAGCTTGTGAAGTTATAGTATAAACTTTAAAAAAGAATCATTGTAGAGTCGGGAGCACTCGGAGCTTTACCCTTAGCACTTTAGGGCATACAGTCGTCATTTTTTAACATTAGATAAAGGAGTAATGATGATGATTACAAATATAAAAAAAAATACACCAAACTTTTATCTAGTTCTTTTCCTAATTATTATTTGTAAATTCATTCTGTCTAAGTAAAAAAAATAATCTTACGGGATTTATATTTCTGTGGTTTTCTTGAGCGATTTTTGGTGGTAGATTATTGAAAAAAAAACCTCATGTTAAGATAAAGATGATAACATTTTATTCCTGATTCCTGATGAGGGGGTACGGCAGGTTGACGTGCGCGAGCTTGATACAAGTTCGTACAATTGGAGTTCGCCTATCCCCTACTTTGATCCCGTGAAATTTACCTCCGCTCTCCGACGTGCTGTCGCCATAGTTAACAGAGACACACAGCCGGTGAATATTTTTGTTACTTATGTTCGCAATAATCTAGGTTTTTTCGATTCAATTGATGATGTAAGTTATAAAGATCTTTAAACTGCCCGCAGCAGCGGCTAGTCGAAAATAACGCCAAGGTTACGGGCGACCACAACCAGTTAATCATAACTCCTAAAGTCGAGTTACTCGTTGCGTCCGAAAGGAGCAATCGGAAAACAACTCAACAAAAGTAGCCATTGTTAGACATTTGTATAGCGCTACCTTGACACGCTCAAATCCTTCCTCTCGACTTGAACCTTCCAACGGAACAAATTTACATATTTTTACAATATTCTGCAGGCAGCGACCGCTTAGTTTCATCATCATCGCTTGATGTAATGGCAACATATAGGCTGTTCATTTTTATAATTATTTTACTAGACAAGTAATTCGCCGGTCAAAACGTGCCCTAAAAACAGCGACGCTATGCGATGTCGCACGAACTCGTTATAGTAATTTTGATCTCTACTGTATAGAGTTGCCCTTACCTCAATTCTACGTATTGGGCCGTGTATACAAATGTGTGACGTTTAGCGTGCGCGTGCAATATGGCAGTCGGAACTGCGTACCCTGACAACACAATTTTGTCTAACGTTAAAATTACTCTTGAGGTCAGACTGCCCCTTTGGTAGGCATGAGCTGGCACACGTCATATGTCCAAAGGAGCGATTTCAAATTAACGCTATATATATATATACAGAGTGTACCAAGGTCAACCCCCAAACATTAGGGGTGTTTAAGTTCCCTATTAAGAGTAAGAAATTATGTAACAAAATGCGAAAAATTTTCATCACCAAATTTATTATTTTTGTAATCTTATCAATCGATAAATCAATATTATCTGTCGACCAATAGCATCCCTCTTACAACCCCAGAGAAGGGGAAAGGAGTTACCCCTTCTTCCTAGACCGACCTCTGTTCGACCAGTGGCATCTGACAGCAATCATTTAGCTCCGCCCTAATAGGGCGTTTCGAACAACACTGCGGCAGGTCATTCACCTCGAACTTGACTGACCGCGGTCTAGTGACCCAGTGACGTAGTTATCCGAGGGAGGAGCCATTGAAAATATCTGTTTTACATAATTTAGAATAGAAACTTCAACATTTTTTTTCTCGAATACCATAATAAATTTTGATATGGTTTCTTAACGAATAGCACTAGGAATCGTAGGACTTATTAGCTGTTTTTTTTATTGGGATTGACCTTGGGACTACCTGTATATTTTTTTTATAAAGTATATAACATCAATGATTGTAGCGAAACATTGTGGCGATTGCAGAAAGTTGTCAGCCTAAAATAAACATATTTATTCATTATACGTTTTTCGAATTCATGATAGATAAATAAATAAATAAACATAAAGTAATGTAAACAAAAAATTAACAGCCAGCGCGCCTAAAGATATTACCAGCGTCGCCTAATCTGTGGGCGATAGTACACAACAGCTGACTGGGTCCACAAGGCCTTACCATAAATCTACCTGCGACCATAAACTGCGTTGCACCTTACCGAGCTCGCACAAAAATTACGCACAAAGCAGTTTAGACGTGAACGAAAGAGACGGCACATTGACCGACTATGCGAGCGTAGTGCAATTCATATATCTATACCGTTTGCACACCAACAAACTTCAACGAATGACAAAGGGCTTTGTTAGTCTATCATTTTAAATTATCTTCATGAAGAGAATTTAATTATAAAAACGATACGCTATCTCAGAAACTCGAGAGAAAGTCATCGGGATAGGTTGCAACACGAAATTATTCACATAATTCACATTTAAATTCATAAATGTTAAGTCAATTTTCCTGTCCTAGGGAAGCGACTTATCCGAGTGCAGCGGCACGAGTCGTCGCACGCCGAAGGCGCCTACAGAGCCGCCTGCGGGGCCTAATTAAATATAAAATAATAAAAATCCGAAAATACTGACCAGTATTGTCGGATTTTTTTTTAGTAGTAGTAAATTTTTTAACCAGAACCTGACGTCTTACAGGCGTCATTAAAGGCATCGCCCCCCACACGGACTACTCGCGCCTGTGACACACCAACTTGTGATGGGTTGCTTCATTTCCTTTCCAATTCGGCCTGCGGCACTTTTAGCCCATTCGATGTGCGTTTTGGATGGCCATAGAGGCGACAATAAGTTCATTTTTAGGTTAGTGGATTCTTACAAATTGACATAAATGTTAACACCATTTTAATTTATTTTTTTTATATAAATTTTAACGCGCGGCTAGTAATGAAACAATACGGATATAATATTTTAATTTAATAATAATTAAAATATGGCACTGTACATTCTTTTACATGTTTCTATTTACGGACATAGATGGGTTTGTATTCATTTTTTACTGGCCAGTCTTAGATACGTTTTCATATTTTCAATGTTGTCTTGTCAATGTTTCATTTATTAGTATTAAAAATTTGTTGACTTTGCAATAGTCAGACGGCCAAACCTAAAAAGTTCTAATATAAACATACAATCAAGTGGCAACGGTTTCCAATTAAGTACGTTTTGCGTACGAAATAATTCATAAGATTTTTTTTTATCTGTTAAATTTACACGAAGAAGGTATTTCTACATCAATTAAACTAATTATTAGAAGAGATTTACCCGCGAAATTGAGTTTTCGCTCGTCAATAATTTTATAATTATCTTATAAATCATATAAATAATTATTCATATGATTTATAAGCGATCGGTCTCGTGTGAGTGTTATATGGACTCGAAGCAGACCAGAATCTCCCAGGCGTATCTTGGACGGAGTAAGGGGTCAGCCAACAGGCCAGGTTACGAAGCACTCACAATAACATGAACTCTTCTACGGTGGAATTATTTTTGTGTATTTCGATCGTATGGCTTGTGTTGTCGGGGAGGCGCTATTGAGCGCTATTGCACGTTTGCGTATCTTGTTACTTAACTCGGTCGTCAGTGTTAGAAAGATTACCAGGCCCGATCTGACCTGCCGAGGGGTTTCAACCTTTAGAATATGCAGAACTATGAAAAAAAGCCAGGCACAATGTTTAGAAGTATTTTAAAAGTATTATTAAATATCTTATTAAAGTGACAAAGGACCCGTTAACCTACGTAATTCTGTTTTATTAGGACAAATAAATTAATTACTTACACGCACTCTAATATCAATACGCTGAACGTATTTTTATGCTTTCATAATTTCATAACATCTGGAGTTTTTTTCGTGTAATTTGATGCTAGTACATTCCTAAAATTTTTCGCTTAACTAATAAACTATTATGTATAAATTCCTGAGAAATACGTACCATTTACAAAAAAAAAAAAATTTATTCAAATCAAATAACGACCATCTTTATACGATCATATTATTAAACACTTTTACATTCTCTTATACACGGATTCCTTATTTTTAAATCCCAAAAACATTATTTTAAACGCCTAGAGGCTTTCTCTTAAACTATATTTAATTGTCTCGGGAAATATATTAAATAATATTATGTTTGTTACTAGTTTGTTTACGATAACATTTTATTTACTTATTATACTTTTGTTATTGTTAAGTTTTTAATGATTAATTAACGATCGGCGTGAGACTTCTTAAGAAATGATTAAATAAATAATATGAATTTAATTCAAAGCGTTCAGTACACCGTGAGCGTATATTTTAATCTTGGAAGGTCCAGTTGGTTCTACAGAGCTCCCTCGGTCCTCTGAACCCCGAACCTTCTGGTCGCCGGGTTGGGCTGAGGGTCAACAACCTCGGCGAACGAAAAACGACTCGAGGGCACGCACACGAGCGGCCAAGCACGTGGCCGATCCTGACGCAGCGCGCATTCGAGGGTTCGCAGTAGAGCTGGTGATTTGTAGTTTGCGGTTCACGCCGCTACAGCTAACACGATTGCATTCATAATGATGGTCACATTACGTTTGGAATGGAGACCTTCAGCATAAAAAAGTTTTCTAGGTGTAAATTACTTTCCGACCTGACTACCTGCGCTTACAAAAAAGTACCGTAGATATATCCTTTTTTTAAAGTTTAGGAGTATTTTCTTTAAAATCAAAGATTAAAAAATAAACCATGTTTTTCCTATAGGTATAGTCAAATGTATTTTTAGAGTTAGTGAGCGGACTCGGTACAGTCGGCGAAAAAAAAAACCACGGAAACAAAATAAGCGCAAATAAATCTCAAATTGACCTTCGTTTATATGTCACCTATGAGTACCTACCTATTTATGAGATCACTGCATGGCCATATGGCACAGAATAGGTAGGTAGCTTGTTAGGATTCTACCTTCTTTATTAAGTATATAAATAAACTTCAATTGGGTACATACCTTTTACAATCTTTAAGCAAGTGATAAAAGGAAAATTAAGTAATTTTGCGTATTACAAAGATGGCGAGCGGTGCAGTTCACTAATTGAAAACAAATAATATCACTTAGCATGCAGCAGCCCTGCTGATTTATACCCGTCAGGTATCGCGAACTACAGGGTGTTCACCTTACACATAACTCGCGGAGTGACGGATGCCAGGCAAATACTGTCGCGGGTAACCATCATATTCTCCCAAGAAGAGATAATTGACTAGAAGGGTTTGTGATGTTTTCGCATCTGTAAGAAAGCGAGTGTAGATGTCTTACTCAATCCGCATGTTCTGCGCTTTTATGGGACAACGGTGGTAGGATGGATGGATGGATAATTTGTTCTGGAGTGTGCATTTAAATGTTGGAATTGGAACTAGGAACATGAAAAATATTCTTTTTCTAGGTGACCTGTCCGTATTGAATTGTACAACAGGGTGGTATGACCCTTTGTCAGACTAGATTTAAAGTTGAATACAAATGAAAGGGACAGAATGCGTCTCGCGAATTTATTTTTAAGACACAAGAAACAATGATGATACGAAATCTATACTTTTCATAGACCCTAGAACTATTTACGAATGGAATGCCCTATATAAATTCTTTTGCCCAAACGAGACTATGTAAAAACATTGTTTTTAATAATAACAATAAAAGTTATGTCAAAGTCTGATGAACAGCTTTTAGTAAACGTTTTCGTAACGACAATCATACCACATTTAAAAATATACTAGGGCGCCGCTTTGTTTAGTATATAAATGTATTTCTCCATAAGTATTACCATTTATTTTTTTTATAATTCTTTGCGCAATCAAATGTATGTTTTTTGGTATCTATGCACAGAAGACATTGTCATGGTCATTTTAAAAAAATAATGATCAAAATCGGTCTTGTAGTTCTAGAGCCTTAGTCCGTGAACGGAGTGACATTTCAGTCACCACATGGGAGCTTCGCTTCAATCAAACTACTGCTACAATGGCTCTTGAGTAAATTAGTAAAAACATAGGATGTAGCACCCATCAAGTCGCACATCTTAATAAAATGCATTGTAAATAATCGTTGGTATATAAAAAATATTAAACGTAGCCAAATTTATGTGGCCGAGCGTACTCGATCACTACCAGCGCGCAGCAACCACGCGATTGCCTATGTGTACTAAACACACGCACAGATGTTCAAACGGGGTGCAATGCCCCTCACCCCTCCATCAGCTGTTTGTTATACATAAAAGAAATGCCATTGCTGATTCTACGTTAGGGGGGGGGAGTCAACCAACCTGTCGCGAGGAATATGATTACACTAAGTTTACTAAGTTTCATAATTTTATCCACTTGGGACTGCTTCAAATAAAATTAATTAAATTAATCTTATCACTAACAAAATGATAGAATGACAGAATGTACGATTTAAACCCGCTGCGTTCTGAATTTCACTCGCAGAAAAAAATAATTTCTATCTTGGAAATAATTTCTATCTTATCACTTTATGGCTTAGGAGCGTGGGTACTAATCCAATAAATATACATAAATCCGATAGTCAATACGCGTTCGTTTTCTAATACCTACCTATATTTTATATAAAGTTGATTCACAAAAAAAAATATTATCGCGCTATTTAAAGAGTATGTATTTCCAAACGCAAGAATGGTCAGGGCTAAAAACATGTTTCATACTCGTATCTACAAAAAACCATCAAAGACTCGAATAATCTTATTAGATGCGATATGTATGGGAAACTTATCCTAAAATACGTATTATATTATAATATAATATATGAAAAGCACACGTGTCGGCCACGAAAAACAATCCAATAAAGGCAAGAAAAAAATAATATTTTTTATTCCTTTCTTTTGATTGTTTATCTTTAAATCTAGCCAATGGTTTTACCATTTTATTATATATAAAATAATAATTATTATTAATTATTACGCCAAAAATAACATAGTGACCCTATCTAACTACCAATAGTAGTTAGGGACTTCGGACCATATTTTTAAATATTGGTTTAATTTAAATGTTAGTAAAATAAATTTAACCAGTCAGAAATATTACTGTTGATGTTTTAAAAGCCATAAAAGGCACCCTTCACCTTTTCCTGAACTCAAATGCCCGTAATACTTAGTTTAACCAACCCACGGATAGTAAACCTGAACGATGGTTGCAATTGAAGTTATTGGCAGTTTTGCAAAAGTCTCCAATTGAATAAATACCACACCAGTTAGTTGCTAGGTCGCCAATAAAACTCTTAAGGGCCAGGTGTGTGTGGTCGCGTTAGTGGTAAAGTTGACACTAACCAAGCCAAAATGCATGCGCTGTCAGTTTAGTGGGTTGCTACGTCGATTGTGGATATGGCTACTAAAATCAGAATAAATAATTTCAAACTCGAAAAACAACGTTTCTTTGTATTTTCCTTTTACCTGCGCAGTAACTCAAAACCATAGAAGGTGTTGAAGTGAACCTTATACTATAGATAGTTAACTAATACGAGTTTAGTTTAGTAAAAGTTGGGCAAAATATTAAGTAGGTCTGCAACAGGAATTTAAGCAACTAAGTTTTTCGTAAACAAAAACGATACGACCTGTGGACTGGTTTTTTTTTTAAACGCAGACAGCATGTTTACGTTTACGCCTGCTGATAAAAGTACTCAGTCCCATGAAAAGTTGAATTTATTTGTTCAAAATTTGTTATTTGTTGTTTAACGCCTTAACCAAAGCAATATGCTTTCGTCCGAGGTACGTAGTTTACAAATCAAATTAACACTGCATACATCGCTCGCTATATGCCCTTGCTGCCGATGTATGGCTGTATGGTATTAAAAATCCACTACGCAACAAAGAACTTGCCCAGGCAGCGAAAATCTATAGTTGTATCCTAATTAAAATACATTTTATTACTTAATCATAAATCGATTAGTATCAAAGTGAAGCATTAATGTAAGCCTGGACATAACAAAGATGTGAATTGGCTGACGAAACGAAATTGCAACCACGAAATAAATAAAATCAGAAAATCGATAGCCAAGCGACACGAAAATACAACTACATACCTGAGACGCACACTTTATATCTTGAATACAAAGGCAGGTCATCCAATTTTGCGCACTATCCAATTGAATACGTTTTTACTGTTCAACAAATTAAAACACACAGGAATGACGAATAAATCGCTCGTCACGACGTCACTATCACAGCAAATCTAGGATGTAAAATGGTGCCCGACAGGCAACGTCTTACCAATAATCACATGAACCATCACAAAATAGGAAATACTGTTATTCTCACTACGAAGAAATTGTTGAAATTGAGAATTTGATGTTAAAGAGTTCAAAGGTTTCAATTACTTGATAATTTCAATACCATTACGATCGAAAGAGGACAATACACAAACAAGATGAAAAACAGCTGGTTGATCATTTTACATTTTAATGATCTGCTGTTGCCGAGCTGCGTTTGCAATTTATTGTCTATGCCTGCCTCAGGCAGAGGGGTAAGGCGGCTTACTTTAATATTGGCTAGAATGACAAGCAGGGCGGGAATAATTAAATAAACATTTATTGAATCTAGGTATCTTTGGAATCACTAAAAACAATAATATTAATGTATTTTAAATTTAAAAAATGTTACTATGTGCTAAATGATAACATATTTATAAAATTTTAATTATTTGACTACAAACTCACCTAATAAATAGAACCATTTCTACGAAACTATATTAGGAACCTAAGTAGAACCAACCTCACACTA
Source organism: Neomicropteryx cornuta (assembly GCA_020383195.1). Lineage (NCBI taxonomy): Eukaryota > Metazoa > Arthropoda > Insecta > Lepidoptera > Micropterigidae > Neomicropteryx > Neomicropteryx cornuta. Next base: position 9,208,805 of record JAHKQU010000001.1, on the reverse strand, counting down.
ATTTAAAACTAATTCATTAGACTATTTTAAAAAATAAATGATAATTTAACAATAATACTTTTGCTATTGCCTAATGAAATGTATATTGGTTTTTTTTCGCATTTAACTGCTATTAAGGCGTCAAAAATAAAATTGTAAATTACAGTATGAAGCTGTTTCGGAAAATTTTAAGATTAAATTAATTTTATTAATTAATTAAAAAAAAATGTATATATTTTAACAAAATATAAAAAAAAAACAAATAATTACATTTTTAATGTTTTTTTTTAATTTTATTATTATTACAAAATCTTATACTTACATTCGAATGTATCTTTGTTATTTTCCAACTAAGTGTGATTATGCTGTGGATTATGTATTATGTTTGTAGACATTTTTTCAGATAATGATATTAGTAAAACAAGAAAAATAATATACCCATATGATTTATTTATATATTATAAGTTAAGTTCAAAAATTCATTTTCAGAAATATATTTTATTAATAGACATTGAGACACTTTATTTTATTCATAATAATCATTATTTGTTTCATTTAAAAAAGATATGTTTTCTAATGTAGAATTATTTCCTTCATATTTTGATAAATTGCCATTTAGGTTCAATAGCTTCATCCTTTCCTCGGCAGAAGAGTTATAATAAGCTTTTGGATCACTGCTATTGATAATCTTTGAATCAATGCAATCATACAAATCTTGTAGATCACCATTTGTATTATGTTGCGTATTATGATCAATTGTTTCGAATGCCCATTTAGTAAGAGCAATATCCATCAGCTCATCGCCGAAGCTTATGTTATTGTTGATTTGTGTGGCATTCAAAACAATATTATTATCTGAAAACAAAGCATTAGACAAAACGGTATGGTTTTTGCTTTCTAATGATGCGTTCTCGTTTATTTCTTGATCGGTGACATTACCAATACGAACTGGCGATGAATTGGCCGCATTGACAGGGTCGTCCGAGTTCATATAAATGAGTTTTTTTAACAAGTCGCCCGTCTGCCTGATAACCGTGCCAGGTGGCTGAGCTAAACATTTATGTGATCTTTGAGAAACCTGGAACACATAAACATTTTATTTAAATTATGCCCTTATATTTTTATAATCTCTAGGTAACATTATAGTTACCTTATAACGAAAACTCTTTTCGCAAGCCGTACATTTATATGGCATTACTCCAGTATGAATTCTTTTATGTACCAAATATGACACTCTTTGACGAAAAGATTTGCCTATAAGACATAATCGTAACTTTTATTACATAGAAGATGACACGTTAAGTAATTAATTTTAATCGAGAAAAACTACTAACCACATGTTTCGCAGGAAAATGGTTTTTCTCCGGTGTGAATCCGTTCATGATTATGCAGAGTTGATAATTCTTTGAATGATCTGCCACATTGAATGCAAGTGTGTGGTTTATCATTATTATGGTATAGTAAATGTTTGTGGTATGATTGTTGAAAGGTAAAGGTTTTACCACACTGAGAGCATGAATACGGCGTTTCACCTTGAACAGAAAAAAATATAAATGCTTTAGACATAAAATTAATTATAATGACACAATTAAAGCAAAGGGCATTTCAATTTAGTATCACTCAGCATGCTACCATAATTAATTATAAAAATGTTTATAAAGCCTTGTGTCAAATCTGCAATAAACGTTTATAGCAATATTTTTGTTAGCATTATGTTAGTGTAAAAAAAATGAAAAATACATTTTTAAAATAATACAATGAGATATATTTAATTATATTCTCGCAACCTGTATGTAATCTTTTATGTTTCTTCAAAAAATATTTGGTAGTAAAAGCTTTATGACAGTCATCGCAAATCCATTGTTTGTTAAATTGCTGGTCTCCAGAATGAGTCCCCTCGCTGTCAACACAATTTCTTGAGTTTTCACTGAGTTGTAAATTAGCGTCTGCTTGCATTTGCTTTTCTCTGTGCCGTTTTTTACTATTTTTAATACCATAATGTGCAACCCTTAAATGTATCATCAAGGAACCTTTCATATTAAAAGCTTTGCTGCACAAATGACATGGGTATGGATGTTGATTCTGGCTGTCTGATAAAACGAAATTATGTACGAGACTTTTGTGCATATTTAAAATGTTTTCATCTACAAAATTAATACCACAAATGTTACACGCCACTGGCGTTGATGTCAAAGATTGAATATTATTAACAGTAACAGTGAGTTCATTTTGAGCTTTCAAGTTATTAATAATATTGTCTTGTAATCCCAGAACGGGAATAGTGTAAACTGGTAATTTCGGATATATTTTCACTAATTTTGCATTATCCGATAAGCTTGATATATTTTTAAGTTTAATTTTATTGTTAAAACTGCGTCCTCGTTTGTGGTCAGACATATGTTTCTTCTCAATTATTGCATTTAATTTTGAATTGTCATCAACTTTATCAATGTTTTTTTTTTTCAAAGATGGTAATTTAATTTTTATCGCTATATTTTCACCAGGATCTTCTTTGTTATCGCAATCACAATTTTTTCTCTCTGTAACGGGCAGTTCTATGGCAGATTGTTTATGTTGTGAGTGACTAAACAGGTGTATTGTCAGTTTATCCAAACCCAATACTGATTCGTTGCATATAGGACATAATATATTTTTTGTAGCCACGTTTATTAGATCACTTCGCAATTTATCGGCGCTTTCAAAATGACGATTTGAACACAATGGACATGGAAGTAATGATTCACACATTTCGTTAGCTGAATGTTTACATGCGAATAATAAATTATTAAATACAACGTTGCCCACGTCTCACTCCTATAGTTTCTTGAAACTGCGAGTTAGATACTCACGCCTTGAAAGTGTCTAAAAATAACAGACTCTTTATTTTCATATCCCTAAACGCTACCTATCTATACTATATACATTTCGGTAGTTTCCAACGCAGTAAGGCGGGAAATTTAAACTTATTGTAGGAATTTATTGTGCCACTACACTTGAACGTAAGGCGGTAATTCATTTAAGATTAATGATATTTATTAGGAAAAATCTATAATTATAATTCATAATTTATCAAGCGGAATGATTATTTTTTTTTTAACAGAAAGGATTTCATAATTTGTCTGTGGTCTCAATGGACGAACGATTATTTTAGATCGATTTTTAAATTTTGATCATTTAGATATTTGTTTACTTAGAAATACAACATGTGCGTCATGTTTAGTTAATATTATGTAGATCATACAATTTATCATCAAAAAAAAAACATTGATAAAAAGTTTTTGATTAGGATCGTTTATTTTTAATATAATATTTAAGTAATTACTTAATTATTATAAAGAATTAGGATTAGGAAGTAACATATCATAAAATATTTTATTAAAGTAGATTTTTACAGAATATAATTTTACATAACAAGCCTTTTTACGACAAAATGCAATTTTTTATAAAAAGTAAAAAAAAAATACAAGGTTATTATTTTTTAATAATCTTTACCTAGCCTCAATTTAACTACCAAACATGAGCCCGCAAGCCAGCTTACTAGCTTCACGGTAACTACTTTTTAAAATGAGGATAAATACGATATTTTGAATCGATTAGAATATAATGAATCGATTTTTTATGGTTAAAAGTACATCATCCCCATTCTATTTCCATGACAACAAAAGTAACAAATGAAAATTGAAAATGTCATTTAATTTTGTGTTGTATTTATCGTTTTCCTTGCATGTTTTTGACTGATTTCTATGAGGAACTAGGTGCTAACTGCTTCGAATTCTGCGCGATTGCTATCAAACCTGATAATTACTGTTTTGGCAAATATATTGGCGACAATATAAGACTGCAGGCACTGTTTTAAGTATTTTAGTTTTTAAAGTTTTTTTAGATTTTTTTTCGCTGACCATTAAACCATCTCTGATCATGAAGGTTTACATGAATCAGATTTTGGAAGAGCTGGGATGGACAGATGGAAGTCGCATTCCCGTTGCAAACGAGGAGAACAGAAAGATTGAAGATCAAATTGCCGAGAGGTAAAACTATGACAATTTGAAATAAGTAGGTAATTAGGAGGAATGAATAGTGAAAATTTACTCTAAAGAGGGTTAGTTCTAATGGGTATCTATGCAACCAATTCTAGACAAGACTAGCTAGTAGTAGTACTAACCCATTTGAAAGTTTATAAATACTGCAACCGTTCTTCATTATCTCATGGTAATTCTTAGAATCACATATCCCTTAATTAACTGTTTAATGCAGTTGTACTCTTGCCTGCTGCATCATAGGCAGGCATTTAAATCAGGGTTTTGCCCCGCATCTTGACACACAGATATGTGGTCGGAGCTCTTTGAAGGGGAAGTAGGTTTTCTTTAGGAACTGAAAAATTGTGCTTTTTAAGCTAACGTTCAATGCGTGACTTCTCTGTGCAAAACACTTTCAAATATAGTTTGGGCTTTAAGGCTATGCTGTAAATATTGTAAGATGCGTGCAAAGGTGATCCTAAGTAGTAACTATTGTAGACAGAGTGTGGTATTAAAGGCAGAGTCCGGTGGGTCCGTCATTACCAACCATTCTAGCAATTGAATATTTTTCTGCTTTTTCAGTATTGAGTCCGCAAGTTTGTTTTTTTTTTTAAAGAAAGGAACAAAATCCTGAAATACTGGATAGTATCCTGATTATATTTTAATAAGGCCTAACTAACCACTCTATAAAAAACCTTTCATAATAAAATTATTGTCAAGTAAAAAATGTTTAATGTGTGTTACATATATGACAAAAAAACTTTTGTTTAGGACCAGGAGAGTCATTGCTCTTAAAGATGAGTTGGCATCTGAGGATAGTAAATGGTCTGAGCTTATCAAGTATGAGGCCAACATGGAATCCGAGCATAAGGAGAATTTGGTTCGTAATTACATATGTTATAATTTTTTTAAAAAGAAATTGGCCAGGTGACGGTTTGGATCTTCAGAACATCTGACAAGGAAGCGACTGTTGGGAATTTGGTCTCTTGATATTAACGCCAGTCATTAATATTTAGGTGGTAGAATGTGTCTCTTGTAAAATCTTATTTGTATGTAGATTCAATCAACAGATGCGGGTAATTCGGAGGAACTATGGAATAATTTACTAGTATGAACGATTTATATGGAGTCGCTTGAATATAGAAAGCCATAACTATTTAATAGATTTGAGGAACAGCTGAAACAATCAGATAAAAAATGAAATATTAAGAAGAAAATATCCTGATGGATCAGATTAAATAGCAATAAATAACTATTGTTAATTGTTATTATTATGTAAATATTTTTGGAAATGTTTTGTGTTTAATGATCTGTTATCATTATTATTACTTTAAATCGTGCGTTTAAATTATTATTATACCTATTTTCAAGTTAGTTTTTTTTTATTTTGTCATGTAGAAAAAAACTAAAAATAGCATGTAAATTATGCCCCAGAAAAGGTACTAGTCTTTGTGGGGGATTGTAAAAGGTGGATTTTAATATAAATAAAGAAATATATGTAACAAAATATATATCCTGCTTTCCATTCACCCCTATACTCTGTGCTGATAAAATATATTGACTATTTAATCGCATATGCTTATTTATTTTAAATATTTGCATACAATATACAACCAGGATGTTTAACATCCAGTTTGTTATACTTTAGAATAATTGATCAAAAAATACAGATATGTGTAATTATTATAAGTATTTCAATATAAATTTACATTTTTTATATAACATGTTAACATTTAATTCATTCGGAAGTAAGAGGAATTTGCCTAAGCAACATCAAAAGTGAAATATTAAAAATATCTCCGTTGCCCAGAACTGCAACAAAGCCTTGACTTATCTGAGCGCAAAAATGATATAACACAATTTTCACCTGAATTTGAGAGAGCTTAAGCCACGCATTACAAAAATTAATCGATAAAATTTTAGACAAATTCCAAATTTATGATGAAAATATATATTTTTTTAATTTTGTTCAAACGTTTAAGAATGCAAAGCTTCATTTGTGCATACACCTAATGATGTGTATGCACAAATTTAGTGTGGCTTCTTATTATGGAGTTATAGAGCGTCAAACTAATGTTCTCTCATTCGTTCTGCTATTGTACCAAAATAGTCCACAAAGTGCTATGATTTATAAGGCACCAATGATGTGGTGGCTACATTTTAAAGATTTATCATAAAATTATATGCTCTTGATTTCCTTCGTCAAATTTCATTGTGGTTTTACTCATCATGGATGACGCAGATTACTAAAATTAAAAATCTATTAAAATAATCCTTTTTAAAGAAATATGCTGCCATAAAATTTTGGTTGTTTCCTTTTAATCCATCAATATTCTTGCTGCAAGAATCCGGCATGTATCATGCGGCTCGTATTGGAGACGGATTGGCTACAGGAGCTCTAGATTTAAAGCTACACTACGTAGGTATACACAATAGGCTCCAAGAATGTGGCCTAAGTGTAGAAATCACCTGGCTGCCCTTCATTCATAATCATCATCAATCATGCGTCAAAATTTACATGCAGACCCCCTCCACCCCCGGGGTGGAGTGAATTTCGATTTGATCGATCGATCAGTGACGCTTGTTGTGACTTTGCACGCTTTCAAGATCGGATCCGATGCGTCTGGATGGACAGATTGTACAATTTCCAAGCAACTGTCATTTATTATTTAAATAGACCGTTATCGGCTGTTTTAATTGCAGAAGGAGAAGTTGGTATTTATTACTTAGTAATTGACATAAAATCAAATCAAAATAAACTAATTTTGAAAAAAAGATAAAAATCAAAATAAAAAAAAAATTGTTAAGTATTAAAAAATACTCCCATTATATTCGTAGACAAACGCTGATGTTTACACATCTTTACCGTGAGTCCTGGCACTCACACATTTTTTTTTTTACTCACAGAGGCTGTTGTACGCTTACAAGGAACAGCTGGAGAGGGAGGAACATCTCCGAATAGTGGCCACAAACGAAAACTCACGAATGGAACAGGAAATTTCCAAAACTACCAACGAAATCAATGACATTCTGAAGTGCAACGAGAGAATGCAGAGTAAGATATTCCCTCTTAATAATCTTTTACAAATTTGTTATTAGGAATGTTAAAAATCTATAAAAACTATTTTGATGCTCGTTTAAAACAATGTGGGGCATGTCTCGTCTTACAAATTTATTTAAAGATGCAACTGATGAACCTGGTGTGAAATTATCCCTAACTTATTGAGCCAACTCGCCTTGGTTGGATTGACCATCCTACTAAAATAAATAAATTATTTAGGAAGGGAATTTTGGTTTCCATTACCTTACGTAGGTCCACTTTTACTTTCCCTGATAATAAAACTATATTTAAATGTAGGTTGCAACAGGGGGGACCACCAGCAGCTGCTAAACCTAGCAATATCACCGGAGCTGGCTCTAAATTTAATAATAATAAAATAACATTAAAAATATATATAAAACCAATGCACGCATAGGTTAAGATCAACTTTGCTTACATTTAAACATTCAAAATAATTATAAATTCATTTTTATTTTAAGTTTTACCCATTTAACAGCTTTACAACTTCCCTTCAGCCCTTCGCCGTAATATACTTTGGGGAATTCCATGTATCGGTAAAAAAATTAAGTGGTTGTTTTAAGTCAGGGGATCAGAGAGGTGATTTTATTGTCCACACCTATCGAGAATGCTGTAGGGATCTATGCTAGAAACTTTCTGCCTTTGGCATGAGAGGTGAAATACTGGAACTACAGGCCGCTGCACATACTGTTTCTTGCCCTCGATCTAAGCACGCATGGGTATGCATTATCTTCATCCGAATTTCGATACTACGCGGCTCCTTTGATAATGCAATAATGCATTAAACAAATGTCAAACTGACATCGAGCGAGTGGCGAGTCAGCTTCAGACTAACCCCACTGGTTAATCACGGTAATCTCAAAGGGAAGCTTGCTGAGTTTTGGATCACTGCTATGTGTGCGGTGAGGGACGTCATGATGTTCAGCGCATTGTCTGGTTGTGCACTGCTTTGGCGAGAGAATTCTTAAAATCATTTCGGAATTTGTATATCCTCTAGCTGGTCTCGAGCTTAGAATCCTATATTTTGTGCTCCCGTAACATTAAATATGTTATTTTAATTTTTACATATGACCCTCATCTGGGTTATAGTTTTAAACAATGGAACAAAAGTCACACAAACTAATTCTTTCATGCCAGAGTCTTATTGTGGCTTGAGATAGTGTTTAATATATTTTCTTCTAATACCTTACAGATTAACCTCGGAGATTACTAGAAGTTATACCAATATGTACTGTAGATTGCTTATAAACAATTCGTAATTATGTTAATATTTCATTTTCACTTAAACGAAATCGAATTGCTCATACTTTCAGATGATATAGCTGCAGCACTGAAGCGCGCTGAGCAGCTGAAAAAGTCTGTGGTGGGTGACAAAGGTGCTCTGGAGGAGTGGCGTATAGCCCTGGACAGGAGCGAGACTGACATTGATGTTGTGTCTCGATTCGCAAAACAGGATGTCACTAAGGCCAAGGTTACACATCTATATAAAATGAATTAATGTAGTCTGTAATATGCATAAAGTTGTATTTCGGAAGTATTTTTTCTCGGCCATGCTCGTTATTAGGTTAAAAAAATTTTTTGAATTTTCACAATTTTTTCCACTAACAGGTTCAGGTTTCCATTTGTTGTTAAAAAAAAAATGTTTTTCTTCAAAGTACTTTGTGAGCCACACGCTCGGGGGTTGCTGTCTGACCTCGCGCCATGCGTTCAACCGCGTTCTTAAAGATCAAAACGATTTCTATTAAACTTTGAATTCGTTTTTCTCATAATTGGGAAACATTTTTCCAATATTTTTTTTGCAGATTAATGATAATTAGATCAATCTTCCTAAAAGGACGTCAGTGAATTCAAATACATGCTGTATAAGTATAAAGATTTGTTAAAGTTAAAACGAAATTGTAACATATTTACAATGTACTGAATGTTATGACTCAAATTTTAGATTTTATTGTTGATGACTTATTAACTTTTTACAACGAAAGTAAAAATGCAATTAATTTTGTAATTTTAACCTCTTAAAAACAACATGTTTTCGATATTCAGAAAATGCCATTGTATATCTTTCATTACTTTTCAGGAGCTAGAGATCAAAAGAGTGAACCTCCAGACTGAATACGAAAAGACTAAGAAGGCTCTAACGGAAGTCTGCATCTCAGCGTCCGTGTCAGAAAGGTCTGCGGAAATTATTTCACGGCAGGTCAGTCCTGTTGATTTTTAAAAACATCTATTTAATTCATGATTTTTTTTTTAAACTGTGAAATCACCATAATTTTTTATCTATATGTTCATATTAAGGAGGTTGTAAATCCTCGTGTTCCCTGCAAAATTCAATTCCTTGTTTTATAACTAGTTTGCTATTTTTTTATGATTGTGAATTTCTAAGGGGTGGTCCCATTTTAGTTTCATTAGATTACTTCAAGTGTAAAGTAGCTAAAATCGAAAAGAAATAAAATTTCTAGCAATATTATTATGATGAATATTTAGAAAATATACAAGCAAATAATAAAAAAAATAAAATAAAAAAACTATAAACAAATCTAAAATTTAAAAAAATAACTTTTTATTGTTAGTTAACTATTTATAAAAGAATGAACCACCACAATGTTAAAGTTGGTGCAGAGATTTTTTTTTATACTGAAGTTGCATTATATTGTGTTTACACACTTAAATTGTAAATTGTAATTGTAAAGTGTGTAAATTGTAAATTGGTATATTATCTAGATCAATTTTAATTATCCACTAATTAGGCGGAAAAAATGGCAGAGATAAACGCAGCGTTTAAGCAGGCTGAGTCAGATGCTGATTAGTTTGAAAAAGATTTTTTTTATTTCCTTGTTTTTTGGTTTTAAAGTCATCCTGTCTACCGACCCAGTGACAGAGAAATATATCATGCTATCTCGCTTCTGAGTAAAATTTACTAGTGGTTTGTAAGTTAGAAATGCTAGTTACAGGTTCAGGAAAAGGTTGACAAGATCTTAATACTTGGCTATCTGCCACTATTAATCTCTACTATTTCATAAAATAGTTTGTAGAATCGAGTAAATTTACATAACAAATTCTAGAACTGCTGAACCGATTTTGATAGTAAGTAGTGGAAAGAGCTTAAAAAAGTTAGAGGCATCGTGACTCCACAATGTATAATTTATATATAACATTTATTTTTATGTTTGAAATCAATATTTATTACAATGACATTAAAATGAAAGCAGGCCTAAAATGGCCTCTTTCTGAAGAGCTGTTGTCTGTGTTAGGCGTGCTCATAAATCATGCTGTTTTAATCTGACGGCTTTTTAGTTTAGATAAACTTGATGACACTCAATATTTTCAAACATAAACAATCGCAAAATTACAAAATGATCTACTTTTCTCTATAGGATAATTTTGAAAAACAGAATCAAAGTATTTAATTTTTTTTGTTGAATTTGCATATTTATGTAATGAACTAGGTATGTCACTAAAGTTTTATTTTCTCGATTTTTGTATTTTCAGCCAATAAGATATTTTTACATCTATGTATGAAAAAATACGAGTTTTTAAAGGTTTTTAACATTGAGATAAAGTAAAACCGAGATAAATGACATAAAACCTGTTTTTCTTATATTTGTTCAAATAAAAGGCATAGCACTACAACTTATGTATGGAGAAATGATGGGGTTAGATCTTCTTTAAGCAGATATTATGAGGCCACCCTCCTAGCCATAAGCGTCCGATGTGGTCGTGAAATACAAAGCTCATGGCTGGTAGGTGAATATTTTAGTCAAATATTTCCCTTGAAATATCTGCAGTATGACATAAGTGTAACTTTCTATGAGAAACCGTTTCAAAGTTACTGGCTTGTGGCAGACAGACAACAGTCTCATTATAATAATTTCCATTTTTACAATTTTTTTATGGAACGAACCCTAAAAATATTTTTTAATGGAGAAGTTGGTGCTTGTGACACTAAACTATCTCATAAAAAAAAACTTAAAATTTACCCGATATTGTTTTTTACACATAGTAATTGTGTTTTTTACTAATATCCTACTTCTTACAGTTCTGTGTGATTCTTGATAATTTAAAATGAATAAATTCCGTTTCAGGTGGCCACTGCAATAGAGGAACGTCGTCATATTGTCTCCACTTGGGCCAGCTCTGTTGAAAATTTACACCAAAGAGATAAAGATATCAAGCATTCGAAAGAGGTTTTGTATAATATTATATTTTTTAAATTATAAGATTGTTTTTCTGAGCATTTAAGAGAAGGCTACTGAGTGAAATCAACCCTTTTTAGCACTCTGTTGGACATAGTGGCACTGATACTTTCATACGAACTGATACATTCAGTGCTAAAGCAATGTTTTTAAAATCGGCGTTTATATAATATATAAACACTGGTAAACGCTAAATACATAGTTAGGGCTTTAGACTCATAACCGGGAAGTTTTAGGCTAGAATCCGTATAGTGTCATTGTTTTTAATTTTGCTTATTAACTAGAGACCAAAATTTATTTTAGATGACATGGGTAGTAGACTTTAATATAAGTAACAGTGGAGACTAATACTATCATGTATCCAGCCCTTCCATCGACTATTCTTTTAGTGGGTTATGGTTTTATAGATAACTACTTGGTTGTATATTTGGTATATTATAGAAAATGATAATAGGGTCTTCGGCCGTGTTTGTTCCATTCTAGGACGTAGAACGTATTTTGTTCGGCCTCGTCCATTGATTCTTTAAATTCAATTATCCTAATCTTCTCTAAAACATTTTAATGCATAATTATTAATGTATCATCTCACCACCTTTGAGACCTGTCAGACCACACATCTTTTTACTATAAACATATTTCAATTTTTTAACATACTGTGTATACAGAAATATTCAATCCTTACGTTTCCGAGATGATTACACATTCCGTCCTCGGCGGAGAGTCTGATATGAACTAATGACGGGTACCGATACACAGTTTCATTCGGTTTCTGAGTTTGTAACGGCGGGTAGTCTCTCGACCAACCTCCTTATTTAAAGCGCCTTCAAAAATGACTTCAAAATTGCTGCAATATATATTCACTGTGTCAAATATCATTATTATTATTATTATTAGTTTTAGGCAGGCAGCTTATGCTGATAAGCCTAAATTTGCACTTGTATCATCTCTGATAAACTCGCCTTGCCTTGCCTCTGATTCTTACCTATTGATTCTTAGTTTTTAATCTGTTCTTTAATTACCTCTTTCACACCATTTTTTAACTCTCTCTTCAATTTTCTTGGATGAATGTATTAAGTTACTATATCAATAAGAACATTGGAATTTTTATTTTTAATTAGGAGCTGGAAACACTGCGCGAGCACGCGCGTCGCCGCAACGATAAGGTCCTCGAGATGCGCCACTTTCTCGATCAACAGCTGAGCAACAACAGCGAGGCCGATCACGAACTCAGCGATCTTAACTTTGAACTCGGTCGGTTGAGAGAGCAGCTCAGAGAGCTGACCAACGATAACAAGACCATGGAAAGTGAGGTACGTACCTACTTTATCACTAACTGCATGATTGAAATGACAAATATAATATAAATTAAACTAATTTAATCTCCCCCGATGATTGGACACTCCATTTGTAGGTGACGGTATCAAAGGCGGTGCTTCAGTCTGTGGCGCAAATGCTGGCCAATCAACGGGCGACCAACAAGAAGCTGTACCAGCAAGAAGCAGACAAGCAGCGGAAGTTTGAACATTTGCAGAAGCTGGTATGAAACATATTTTTATTTATTTCTTATATGGCTTTGTTTCTTTTATATAACAGGAAATATGCAGTGTGTTTTTCAACAGAGAAGCCAATCTTTAAAACGCTACTTTTCTGAAAGTGTAAGTAAATTTCAGAGCTGTCCTAAAACTATTTATTATTTTTATCATTTTTAAACAATTATCTTAAATTAAATAATGAGAAAAAAAAGACTTCTTTTTTAGGTATTTCCAAGACCCAACTTCTAAAATCTAACAAAATCTGTCACAATTTATTTTATCATATTTCTACTTTATTTACTAATTCTGTTACATACTTTAGATATATCTAAATTCTTATATAAGTATGGTTTTTATTGTAAATATTTAATATACCAACTTATTTTCATCATAGTTAAGCTTCTTACTGCTACACCAGCAGGGTTACAGTGAAATGTTTCGGGTTAAGTGTAACCTAGCCGTGAGAGTCACAATACCAATTTTCTTTTTGGTACCTACAGTAGGAAGCAAGCAAAGAGAAACCTTTCAATCACACATCATTTATTTGTCTCGCTGTCTATTTTATCTCTATAAATTCATTTATCTTTCATTTTGTTCATTTTATCTCCAGTTAGTTTCACTATTAACATGTATTTCTCTCATTCCTTTTAGCATTTTATTTTCAACATATTAAAATTTATTTTTGTCAATTAGCAAGTTTATCTTTTAATACACTGCTAATAAACTAATTAAAATCAATGCTAGATTATGCGTAATAACATAAAACATTGTGAATTTGACTGTCCTTTGATAATACCCTCTTATTTCGTAAAATTTCAAAGAACGAAAGCTATAGGCACAATACACTCAAATTGTATTTTATGCGTGTTTTACAGCCAAGCTAGGTTTTTAAAATAAAAATTATATAACTGGTTTTTTACGAGCTTTTATTTAGCTTGCCACGTTTGGGTCAAATCTTGCAAGCTGAATTAAAACCACTTCCTCTTATCCTACGGAGTTGAAATTTGACACATTGGTTCAGTTTCGATGACGATGCATTTTTATGGTAAGCATGACCTGATTCTACACTCAGAGAAACTCCTCAACGGTCAACAGCACTTACACGAAATTTTGCATACACATTTAAATGTTTTTTACTTTTAATTTATTTATTTACAATTCTCATTAATGACAATGTTTGATATAAGATCATTTATACCTAGAAATGTCCGCAATAAAAAACTGCACAAAAACATTGCCCTCAAATTATATTTAAATAATAGGCTTTTTAATTAGTAATTGGGTTTTTTTTAAAATTAATAAAAAAATTGTCAGATGTTTGTGTTTGGTATTAATATTATTTTGTATCTAGCAATTCGTGTTTTGTACTAGTATAGCTTCTAATGATGACAAAATAACTTTTAGTATGTTGCATTTATAAACAGTCGTTGAATGTTTCAGATTGCAGAATTGAAGCTTAAATTGGAGGAATCAAGGAACACAACAAAGTCATCCGCAGAAAGATTAAAGGAGCTTCAATGTATGATACAGGTATTATAATTTATCGTGTAATATTTTCTTTACAACACACAACAAACAGTCAGCAATAAACTTTGACTTAGCTTCTTACACTAAGCCTGTTTACATTTATTTTATTAAATATCGACGCACGCGAACATCATGTGCAAAATATCCGAGATTAAATATGCACAAAATGTAGTTAATGTAGTTAAGCCGCCGCCGCTGATGCATATTTTCAATCTCTGTATATGGAAGATTTCGAAAGTAAACCCTGGTGCATAAAAAGGGTAGTGAGGGTATTATTGAGAATTTTCGGCCAGTGGCAATTACTTGTGCATTTGCGAAGGTATTTGGGATAATTCTGCATCGTTATCTATCTTTTAAGTTAAATAAGGGTTCTGCGTAGGTCACTCCGCAACGTCAAACTTGCTAATTTTTCTAATGAAATAGCCCGCAATCTTGATGTAAATATTCGAACCGATGCGATTTATTTTGATATTTCGAAGGCCTTCGATAAAATAGATCACGACATAATATTGAAAAAGCTGTTTGACATTGGTTTGTCAATCGATCTTTTAAACTTGGTTGCTAGCTATTTTCGGTATAGAAAGCAATATGCATCTTGCGGAGACTCAGTTTCTGATATGCTTAATGCGTATTCTGGTATCCAGCAAGGGGCCGCGCTATGTGGTTTATTTGTGGATATTATCCTGAAATTTTTCCCAATACGTATCCGTCAGCATTTGTATTAGGGATGGTAGGCTTTAAAATACTCAAATTTAGGCGATAAGTCCATACATTGTTCAATTTTTTTGAAGTTATTTGCGGTTTCATGGAGAATCCCGTAATACTTGGAGATATTAGTTTATTTTTTCCGGACCATTTGACTAGATCGCAGAAGCACACGTGTCGTACCGACGTATACAAGTATAGTCCAATTGGGAGAGAAGTCGGGTTATTAAATTCCATTTCCGCGGGGATTGATATCTTGGTCTGTTCGCCCAATAGGATTAAAAATCTGCTTTCTATTACACTTTTGTAAGATCAGCGTGAGTTATTTATTTGTTATAGTTTGCCTGGAGGCATTATTTTAATTTTTAACGTGGTATTTTTCCTGATTAGTTCTAGTTATTTTTTATTTTTTGTTATTGTTTTTTGTTTTAAATGTCGTTTTTTTTAGTAGTTTAATTTTTTACTTTAATTGTAATGTGTACATGGGGAACCAGTTTAATAAATGAAATATACCTGTACAGTCTATTAGAATTCATTATTATGTTACCAGAAACATATTTCATATATGAGAAAGAAGTTTACCTTTAGCTTCAGTATTATGTCTACCTAACCTTATCCACCCTTTTAGGTGGCAACATAATAAATTCTGATTAAAATTAATAATTTTAGAATTACACACATATTAGTGCAAGTACAAACTGTCGAGTTCGTTTTTGAAAGAATTTACACAGTTTGCGTCAATCACTTCATTGGGTAAACTATTCCAAAGATTTGACTCAAACACTTCACGATACAGTTTGAGACGATGACCACAAATATGAAAGTTTTTGTTATGTTGTGAAAGTTTTGGTGGAAAGCCGCTAACAGCTGTCATGAAATCTTGATGAAATGAAGTTACTAATGTTATTGTGTCATTTTCGGTCCATTTTTGACTTTATAGTTAAACACGTTGTTTCTTATGAATTAATCATCCACTGATATAGTAAATATAGATAAGTCCTATATAGGCCTATGCGAAGGAAAAGGTGCGGTCTGACAAACCAAGTCAATTGCCAAAAAAGCTGCAATTACCATGGCAACTATTTTCTATTTTATTCTTATACAAAGTTTATACCCCAATCGCATGGCAATTTTTTTATTCAACAAAAGGAAAACCTATCAATCAATTTGCGATGGGATGTTTTATTCCAGAAAGAGGATCGCTATCTTGTGACCTTGGAAGCTGATCTTCAACGGCTGCAGAAGTGTCTCAGCAGAGATCAGAACGCTATGGCGGCGCTTGTAGATGAAGAGAAGCTGTGGCAAATACAAATGAAAGGTTTCATGATTTTATTTTATGCGGGGGCCAGCTGTTACGTCTGCGGATTATTGCTTTTGCTTACAGCAAAAGAAATTTGATAAATCATGCATTTCTTTGAGTGTTTTTTTTAGGACTTAACGTTGCAATCAATGCAAAAACATATTACCCTCATAATTTGAACGAAGCGATAAAAGCTATAAGCGGCTGTCTCAATTTACACGAAACCTAGACAAACAAATTTGTGCCTCAGTCAGCTCTTTCATATTAAAAGATGAACCTCTAAGAATGGTTTAATTTAAACTTTTTTTTTACAGTTAGCAGGTCGACCATTACTAAACTCAACGCAACAATGACCGAGGAACAACGATTTCTCTTGGCTGCTAAGGAACAAGTTTACACTGTCGTAAGTATTATTTGAATTTAATATTATCACTTTTGCGACACGTTTACTAAGTTTGTCCGTCTTTATATAAAGCGAGTATATTTTGGTGTTACTTTAAAACATTTGTAGTTATCTTAGTATGCGTTTTATTATGTTTAAAACTGTTTTAAAAATAACTACTTATAACCCTTTATTTATATATTTTTTTGCTTTAGATAGGATTTTTTTACAAAGGCTATAAATTTATTGAAAATATTTATGAAGTGATTTTATTAATAATATAATTGATGCCAAATCATTATTAACTCAAATAGTTTAATTTATTTGAAATTATTTGTGTCTATCTAGTTGAAATCGAGAAGTAACAAAATTATTTTTTTTTACATTAAAGTCTTTTTCAGGATCAATAGATGATTAGTTTAGAAAACAGTTTTTGATTATATAGTTACGTTGATTGTGTACTTTTTTTTAAATAAATATTTTTCTATATTGGATGAAAGGACCATTCTCACAAAATAAAGAAAATTTTTGGGAGAAAGAATGTCGGATTTCATTCTTTTCTTCCGCGTACTATTAGAGAATGGAAATGTCTCAATTGCAGCGTCTTCAAACCATTCCCTAAGAAAAATTGCAGCGTCTTCAAACCATTCCCAGCTAAGAAAAAGGATAAAAAATTTGGCTTTAAAATAACTTTGTTGCACCACCTGCCAATCAGCTATACCACCGGAGGAATAGGTACATCCAAAGTATCTGTAATTTTAAATAATAATATCTGTAATTTTAAATAATAATAATATTAACATGTGATAGTTTTACCTGCAAAATTACCAGGCTTAAATGTTAATAATACCTACTATATTTTGATATTGAGAAATGCTGAGGTGTGAGTCACTCCCAAAAAGTATCTAGGTCATACCATTGATTATATAATCAATGGTCGTACTAAAAAAGTTACACCAGCTAAAGAAAAGGAAGAAATAGATTTTTGTTTAATCACTTTCGAAGTATTACCATCATAAGTGGAAATAAATAGAACTTGAATGTATAACGCAAGACTGAAGAGGCCTTACTGGGTTTTACTCCGGAAATGAACAAAATTCTTATTTTGTACTGGTGTAGTGATTTATTTATCTATTTATTCATGTTAAAAATATTCCCAAATTTCACCTATAATAAGATATATTTTTTATACCACAGGCCAAACTCAAAAATGAATATTTTAATAGTGCGTTTAAGTTATAACACCAAAATATAAAACAAAACAAAGTAAAAATTAATAAAATTAATCAACTAATTAATTAGTTAAATGGATATCAATGATATACAGTAGAACCTTGATTATCCATGCTAATCAGGGGAGTGGTATTGCCGAATAATCGAAAAACACGGATAATCAAATTAGCTTTAAAAATATGAAAATACATACACGAATACACAAACGACCAAATATAGTATTTTGTATGTTTAAATATTTTTTACATGTTATTTTTCATACAGCAAATAAAAAAAAGATGTATCGGTACGTAAGTAAGTTTGTAGAAATATTTCAGTTAAATGCATTATGATATTACATATTTTATTTTGAAAAATATTCAATCAAAAAGGACTGACGCTTATTCTTATACAGTTGTATTTATATTCACCGATGTCCTTTTAGGGGGTAGGTATATATTTTTTATAGGGTATCAGAATTTTCCTAACGCTAATAATTTCACTATAAATATTGTCTTCTTGTTGCTCAAGGTACTGTAATAAAGTTTCTGAACAAGAAAGGGCATTCTCTCAATAGTTTTTAACTTGGCTTCTACGTTTCCTTTTTTATTTGGGTTTCGACATGTTTACAACTTTTAAAAGGCTCACTGAACAAAAATATGCATATGGCTGTAAGTGATAGAGACTGTGGGGGTCACAAGTTCACCGGACGGACGTACCAGGTTTACGTTGACGACTACATCAGACCACAGGTACACAGGTACAAAGTCTGTCGACTTAGAGTGACGTCGACCGAACGCACCAGGTTTCCACTGACGACAGCATTTGATGCCAGGTACGAAGTCCGTCGATCGAAAGTGACGCACCAAATGCACCAGGGCTGAGGAAGAGGGTTTCCTCTCCGACGCAAGACGGAGAGGAAACCCGGTCTATAAGAACGGAGGTCGCCCGCTAGTGCAGCACCTTTTCAACCAAGTTCGCGCGTCGTCAGTACCTACTCGTCCGCAGTTGTCACGCCGGTTTGTGTACATACATCGGAGTCAAGCATTATATTGTATATCGGAGTATTTATATAGTAAGAGGATCAAGTAACCTTCTAGCAATCCCTCGAGTTATTACCTTTATCCCACGGGCCACACTCCAAACGGTCCGTTACAAGACTATTTTGTTTGTTTAGTTGATATCTGTACATCCCACCAATCAACCCTTATTATATTATGCCCACTTGGCCTTGAGGCTTAAGCAGACAAATTTACGGTCATCCCTTAAGAGTTTTTTTGGAAGCGCAAAAATAGGCAACGCACCCGCTCCATGCGTCGCAAACTGAATTATTCTTGACTCAAACAGTAGCACGTAGGTAAATCTGAATAGATGATCATTTAAATGTATTTAGCAAATTTGGTGTGATGTGAGGAAAAAAAACATTTTTATTTTAAATATATTGTAACTATGTTTATTACAATTTTACCATAAAAAAAAAGATTAAAGGCTAAATGATAAGATTTTCTTTGGTGATCACAAAAAAATCATCAATGATCATTTTCAAAACGCTTACAATCTCTTGGCAGTCACAAAATATTCATCAATGATGGTCCTTCAAGGAGTTCATATGGAATATGATGCCATCTTATGATGTTATGTTCTTTTTGATAGACAAAAACCAAAAATGCTAATGTGAGTTGTTGTCATAGGTTATAAGATGATTTGCGGTTATAATCTTTTGGCAGTTTGCGTTATATGACACAATATTCAGAATTTTATTAAAAATAACATTTCAGATAAAAAATTAATGTGGGTTTTTCCCGGAACGGCTCGATGTGTGGTTTGCCTAATTTCTTCATTCTTGATGTGCATGATATCAATGTTATTAGCTGTGTATGCGATCTTTAAGTGATTTATCAACCTTAGCAAAACTTGATCATGATACTATCCGATTAGGCCCAAATGTTGGACTTCACCAAAATTGGATTTAGGTCTTGTCCTAAATCGTTTGGAAGAAAGCGAATGTTTAAAATTGTAAAATATGCCATGAAAATTTTTTTTTCATTTCATTCATTTGAAAATATCAGCACAACTGAAATGTACATTATTTTCAGTTTTTCTTGTTTGAGTGTAATATTTTTTAAGATTGTAACAACCCACCTTTTACTGGTTTTAGGAATTCCAATTGAACGAAACCTTGGCGAAGCTGGAGCTTTTGGAGCGCGACGAGGCGGCCGAAGCTCTCAACGACCCTGAGAAGTATGCTGCGATGGAGGACCGCCTTGGCGAGCTAAATACGTCTGTCGAGCATAAAAACCATCGGGTCAATCTTCTCACGGCGCAATGCAATAAACTCAATGAAGAAATGCGGCGACTCACCAAGAATATAGCTGAGAATGTCAAGGCCTATGCTTATCTCGTATGAAACGTTTCTCTATACTTTTTTTGCAATACAAAAACAAACAAAGCGACTGGAAGTGACCGTTTTTTTATAAATAAACAATTAAAGACAGTCTGGATAGATACCGTCATGTGTAGCTCATCATTGCCAAAAGTGTTTTAAGTGAATATTGAATATGTTTTGTATATATAAATTTTATTAAATAAGTTAAATTAGGAACGAATGAGTTCACATAAAAACCCGCAAGGGTTTTGTGAACAAACAAATTAAATATGTATTTTGTTTATAAATAAAGAACTTATAAAAAAAAAAAAAAAAAATCAAAACTAATTGCTTAATTTGAAATTGTTTGACTATAGATTCAGCGGCTGCTGGTTCAAATCCACTCATTATAGTCACAGCATTTTTAGCACTTTATTACCACCATCGTCCATAACATCGCAGTGCACAAAATAATTGTATATAACCCTAGGTCTCAGCAATGAGGTGGTATACTTGATTTGCCAGCGCTTAAAAACTGCGCGAGATTTGAGATGTTCGACTTTGAAATTCAATAACTGGTTGTATTACAGATATATAAACAAAATAATTAGTAATATTTTCTAGATGTTTACTTTATTTTTGTGTTATAATAAATCATCACTTTCGGGTTTACTACCTCATGTAATAAAAGCTTATGTCATACTTATCGTGAAAGGAATAAAGTAAAGGAATAGGTTTATGATTTTTAGTATAGCAATCATGTTTCTGAAGGCTTCTGGAGGATTTACAACTTAATGGACACACTCCTAAATAAAATAATAAGCTAATTTTTAAAAATTCCTATTTGTAGGTGTCATTTAATAAATTAAAGAAGCTAGTAGTCTTCATATTATGTGTTGTAGGTTTTTAGAAGGCAATACGGCAGCATTAATAGCCAAAATCTGTGATTGCAGTTTAAAACAGAAATTAGGCAGTAAGAGAAAAAAATATTATTATATTTTCATTATTTTATTTTAAAAAATATTTTATAATGATGTATCTTGCCGTTAGATACGGTGTTAATGATTTAAGAGGAGACAACCTGGTCATTTCACCATATAAAAGTTGCAGTGTTGTGTGACTCTCTTTTTTGTTGATATAGAAAAAAAAACAATTCTTTTAATTTTTTTAAAATACTATTTTTGTTTGAAAATATTATATCTCATCAAGATTAGCAAAACTAAACAGCCGTTAGATGAAATAGCATGATATATGAACAAGCTCAATTCAGACAGCAGTTCTTCGGGAAAACTCCTTAATTTAAACTAACGCATTGTATTGTGACTAACAAAAAAACGCCTTTATAAATAAATAACAAAAATGTTTTTTATTTAGGCCTTGAAACCAATATAAAACATGAAATTGTATTAAAGCGAAATAACCATTCTCCTTGTTATTCTCAAAAATATTTGCATTTTGAACAAATATGAAAAGTTTCTTTTACGCTTGTATATATATTTTTTTTCTTCAGAAAGACCGGCTTATGGAGATGGAGATGCAAGTGGAGGGCGGCAGCCGCGAGACGCGTAAGCTTCGCGAGACGTGCGCGAGGCTACGCGTCGATGAGGCAGTCGCGCGGCTGCGTGTGGCGCAGGCTCGTCGCTCTGTCGGCCAACTAGATAATCGTGTTTACAGTCTGGACAAGCAGCGGTTGCAAATCGAGAATGTTAATATAATTTTATTTACATAATTAAAAATTCACATATTAATGTAATACAAACACAGCTGCCGTGAAAAACAATGAACAAGGAAACATTTTGATGAAAAGTATGGTGGGATAGTATAAAAAGAATGTGCTTCTTAGTATTATCATGGAAAACTGCAAAACACATTATGATTCATGACTTCCCAACTGGGTTTAAGAAATATTTACAGTACAAACGTTTACCCTAAGTTACATAGTTACATAGATCTTTAAGATGGATTAGGAATTCTTATCTCTGTGCTGTGCCTACTTGGGCCACATAAAATACTTGAGGACTGAAATAAGGTGAAAGTAATATATTAGGTATATGATAGTACGAATTTGAGAATTTTGTTTTCCATAGGAAGGTTATCTCCCCTGTTGAGACTGTCTTCTTTAAATCATCAAATAATTTTCCTGAGGGCTGCCCGACCGACTTTACGCCCCTGCACGCATGCTGCCCTGCAGAATTTTAAAAAATGGTGTTAATACGGGTTCTTAGTAAAACACTTATTTTAGAAAAATTATGTATATTGTGTTAACCTGCACTATTTAGAATAACTTATGAAATTCTCTAGAATATGGTTTTAATACAGTAGTATTAAACCCATAAAAACAAACAAAAATAAAAATATTATTCTGGTTGCTATCCGACTTGCGCTTTATTTTAAAAAAAAAACTACTTTTACCACTGAGAGCTCTTCAGTCATTGGCTAGTACTAATCGGTCAAACAGAGCAGGCGTGAAGTTCGGGGCGGTCCTTTTCATACTAAATAAAATATTCGTTGCTGTATTAACTTTTTAAAAATCAGAGCCTCTCATTTTATGCGGGAATTGAGTGGGGCAAATAGAAAGTAGTCAAAGCCAATAATCAATTCGCGGCACTGTTTGCACGTGTCAGTGGATACGAACGTATATATGCGTCTATGACATGGCTTCTGGAGCGCGCTATTAACCCTGGGGTGTGTTTTAACCTTTTATCTATAAACAACCTAGATTATATAACAATGTGTGTCCTATATTGATAGAGCTTTTGCACGATGAAATTGATCGCAAAAATTAAATAATACTACCCTTTAAAATATGAGGTCTTATCACCTTCCCTCTCACCTCACCAATATAAATAGAATAAAATACATTTTTATATTCTAGAGATCCTTGAATCGATTGTAAATTATGTTTTTGAAACAGGCAATGGCAGAACGTAAGTTGGAGATAGGTGTGCGGCGCTCAGTACTGGACGTGCAGAAACGGGCCCTGACCGAGGACTGTGGAAAGCTGCGCGGCGACATCAAGGACAGGGACATTCGCATATCACAGCTCATGAATAGGTTGGAGTACTTTCATGCACAGAATATAATAACATGGTCGGCTGCGGTAATTTCAGAGTTTTATTATGAAATAGTTTCAAAACGTGCAAGTGGATCTGTACTGTTTTAATACTGTTCTGTTACTGAGTTGGGTAGCTATAATTCTATCTCGGTATATAAAGACATAAACTACCGCCTTCTGACTCAAAATGTAAATTATGCTAGTGTGGCGATCATTTGGATATTTATTTAAAATTTGGCTTCCCTCCCTAGTTCTCCTGTTTTTACAAGTGGTTTAATCGTAATCCATACGATTACTGGCCTGTAAGCTTTACTTGTATACTTTGCAAGATAATTTAAGTTTAGTCCGGCACATAAATGACATACTTACTCAATTCAATTGGCTTATTAACATATCCCTTTCATGAATTCAGGCATACGCTACATGCCTTGCTTTTTAATATTAATAGAAATGTTATGAGCCGAAGACGTTTTAAAGCGTCACACGGCATCTGACGTATACAGCAATGATGAGATATCCCGTCATCGGCGCTGAGTGTATTAAATGATAAGCAGTTCAGCTTTCGTAAACATTATTCATGCGAGGCAGCCGTTGCTGGATTTACTTAAATGATTGCTTATAACTTTGACAGCAACCTAAGTGTTCATGCTATCTTCTTAAACTTTGCAAAGGCGTTTGATGTGGTAGCTCATGCAGTACTAATAAATAAACAAGCTTATTTATAGACACTAATGTGATCTCATGGACCACATTTTTGATAGGTAGAAGCTTGCAAATAAGTGCTGTTAATGATAACCACAGCCAATTACAATTTCATCTAACGTACCGTAAGGTATAGACTTATTTTGTTTTTATTTTTATTAATAACCTTCCCAACTATTCTCTTCACCCGTGCGCCTTTTTGCGGAGGATAATTATGTAGAATAATTTTTGATATCTCTAATAAAATTGTGAAGCCCCCCAAAATGACTTGAATGAAATCATTAAAATTGAGCAGAAGACACTGGGGTTCGATTGAATAGTCACAAGTTCGCTTTAGCCTGTCTATTACCCGAGTCACTTAAAGTCACTCGCACGCGTGTCACCACGAGGAATTTTCAAAAATGGTGTTATACTGGCTCTTAGTAAAATGCTTATTTTAGAAAAACTAAGGATGTTTTGTTGATAATCTGCACTATTTTGAATATCTTATGAAATTTTCGAGAATATCCTTTTATTATTAACCATAAAAAAAAAACGGAAATCGGAAAATGGTTACATATTTCTCCTATCTTGCTCAAATTAAGGACTGCATACCCTGCAAACAAATAAAAGTTGTATTGTTAGACATCCATTCAAAAATTTCTAAAAATAGGTAGTATAATATTATAAACGTATATAGATGTAAAAATAAATTAAACCTAAACAAAAACTACGTATCAGGATAGAAAAACAAAATCTACAAAAAAAAAAAACAAAGCTATAGCAAACCGCATATGTAGTGATTTATTTCTATAAATAAATATGAAAACCATTGTGAAGAAAAATCAGCTTTGGTGGCCAATTACCACAAATTTGGTGTCATCTGGTTCACCATGAAATTCTCTTTTGGAAAATATCACTCTCGATGTATGCTCGATGTATAAGGACGTCGTCCAACGTATACGGGTTAATTGTTAATTAACTAACTATTGTTAATTGTACTAAATGTTGTTATTTGTTTTAGGTATGACCTTTTCATATCATTGCTCGGCAAGGATGAATCTGGAAACCAAATAACGGCCACATATTATAAAGTTAAGGTATATAAAGAGTACTTTATTTTTAAAACGGATAGATGAAATAAAATATATAAATAGATTAGTAGTAAAAAAGAAATATAAACTCTTGCTTGCCTCTCACCTACGATTTTTTATAAGATTGTGTTA
Source organism: Neomicropteryx cornuta (assembly GCA_020383195.1). Lineage (NCBI taxonomy): Eukaryota > Metazoa > Arthropoda > Insecta > Lepidoptera > Micropterigidae > Neomicropteryx > Neomicropteryx cornuta. The sequence goes on along the minus strand of JAHKQU010000001.1, from coordinate 9,183,553 downwards.
ACTTAAAAATACTGTTTTATATCCTATAAGCAATTGATGAGAACATCACAATTTATTTACCACAAATGTTGATGTATTGGTCAAATTAAAAAAAAAAATAAATGTCGATGTGTTGGTTAGTTTGCTCAAGAGAAAGCAGAGCTACAAGAACAAGGCGACGAACTAGACGCGGAAGTCCAACGCGGTGAGCAGGAGGTGGCCGCCATGGAGGCCACCTTGAAGGTGGTGGACGCGGCCAACAAGCGATATGAGGAATGTCTCAACCAGGGCACCGAGGAAGGTAACCTCTTCCTGCATTTCTATTCATACACCCCTAGAATTGGTTCACTAACCCTCTCCTAAATTGACGATTTGTGAAGGTGGAGAATTACAATGAATTATTCATTCCTATTATTATTATTAATTCAATAAAATGCATAGGAGCTAGCTACGGTGATCTGTTGAGTTTAGAGGGTGAAGAAGTATTAATGTTCAACAACTCGCAAGCCTACACCTAAAAACGGCCTTGGAACACGGAAAAGGATCAAACACTGACTTATGACCCATTCGCGACCTGTCCTGGACAGAAAAATTTCAACCCAATGTTCCATTTTATCATGGACCAATACGACCAATATCCCATGCACCTTTTCGCACTCAAATAGCTTCAAGTACGTTCAACTATCAGGTGTTGGTATGATGTAGATTCTCATTACTCCTTCCAAGCTATTTTAATGTCAAAAGCCTACCTTTCATACCAAATGAAGGGTACGAGGAACGAACATTCTTTTCCTAATTTAATCTTTTGATGCCGAAAAGCTTTGGCAAAGACATGCTATATAATGTTTTTTTTTGCTTAAAAATATCCTGCACGTGATAAAATGTCAAGGAAAAAAGGAAGAACCATGCTTTTTTGACAAATATAACTTTACAATATAATTTTGCATGTTGTTTCCCTGTACCCTGTATGGTGGTCATGATTTTTGGGCCAGTATTTTATAAAAATTGGTCATCAAACCATATTTCATCTCAGAGTGGCTGGTACTAAATTGGCATGGAAAGATAGCCAGAGGGTTAAGGTTTACAAGTGTAACATTCTCTTCTAGGCAGAATTTGTCTATAGCGCTAACTATACTAAGGTGCACTCCTTGACTTCATTTTTAGATACAGAAGAGCTGGATAAGATACGTGATGCTTATTTCAAGACCAAGGAGGTCGTGGACCGACTCCGCGCTCAACTCAGCTGGCAGGGCGAGCGGTTGAAGGCTCTGCGCGATGAAATTGCTGCTATAGACAATCAGGAATTGACATATTTAGATCAGAAGTGAGGGTTTTTTTTGTTGTGCATCATACACTCGATATAGAAATTAACCCACCTACATACTGCACACCCAGACATACCTTACTAGTTATATAATCACTCTCGAACTATTTTTATTTATATATTTACTCATTCCATCGCCGTGTCAAAGTCCACGTCTAAATTCAGAAGGCATTCAATCTCTTAATTACCTTTGTCATTAAAAAAACTGGACCATTTCACCTTTCCGATCCCCTATACAGGTTGGACTTAAAGTCAATGGTATTCTTTTAAGGGTCATTCTGGGCATAATCTGAAAAACTTTTGTTCAACAAGTTTTCGTATAGCTAACATAAAAAATCCATATAAAAATATAAATACTCTATTAAACGTTTAGTGCGTTGGGTTCCTGACCTATCCAATTGACCTACATTACAATGTTTGTACTTGCGCGGGTACTTGTTGTTCATTGTCATCAATACATTTGTAGGTACGGTGCCCTGTGGAGTCGCGTGTTGTGGTGTCTGATATTTTATCAGGTGACCATACTTTAAAATATTTTTAGGACTCTTTCTTTGCCATTTTAGACCAGTTTTTTTTTGCATTATTTACAAAGTTGTCCAATTTCATGTCCAGAATCACACCTTAAAAGGATACTGCTGACTTTAAGCACATCCTGTTTACCTTTTATTAAGAGACTATCGGTCTTGCCCAATCTCATGTTGCTTGAAAAATTGGCCCTTTGTAAGACTCATGATACAACCTAAAAACTCTACAGCCCTTATTGAGGTCAAGTGTTTAGTCACACTCATGTGCAGCAACTGAAGGAGCCGTCAAGGCAATCTTCAAAGTTTCTAACCCTTTAATTTACTTGAATATTGCCTCTTTTATAACCTTCAAATTTAACAGCTAAACTGATGAGTTTGCCTTATGAGATACTAAGCATAATTAGTATTGAATTATTGAATTAGTATTAGTACTATAAGATACTAAGTATAATTATTATTGAAAATAAATGTTGCTATGTATTTCGATTTATAGAGCGGAGCTCTTCGAGCAGTGGAACGCGCTGAAGTTTGAATTAGCCGAGCAGACCGCAAAGCTGCAAAGAGCGGAACGGCTACGTCGAAAAAATGCCACCAAGGCCAAACAGAGGCTCAACGCTATCAACCGGGGCGACATGTTCGACGTGCACATTGTATTATATTTTTTATTCTCTTCGTTTTTATGTCCTTCGCAACTATATCCTTGGGAACCTTATAAACTGACCAAATATCCGTCTCCCTGTCGCATTCCCTTCGACTTTGAGCCGTTCGAGCTATTGGCTTGAAATATGAAACTATATCGAGCCTGCCGATTACCTCAACTTCACCAGTGCGTTATCCATCTATTTAGATCCGGCTGCCCGAACTACATCACCCGCATCTTTCGTCCGAAGTCAGCTTGAATATGTGTCTCAAATATGGAATCCACATTACAATATAGGACAATATTACAAATCAATATATAATTATTATATATTGATAGGCTGGAACGTATTCAAATGAAATTCATTAAGTATTTGAATTATTATATGTTTTCTCATCCTGAGAGTTACTCTATGTTAGAAAAATATAATATGACTAGTCTTTCAGATAGAAGAATTGTTGTATTTATATAAAATCTTAAAAATGTTGTTATTGCGTGGAACTAACTGCTTTGATTAAATATTGTGATTTACTAGACATAAAGAGCGTTTTCGTCTGCACATATGCAAAAGTAATTACTTCCGAAACTCCTATACAGACAGAGTGTTTAATGTGTATAATAAACTTTCTAATAATAATAATAATTAGATTGATATATTTAGTTGTAATTTGAGTGAGTTTAAGCGTCAAATTTCTAAATGTTTAAATGTCTAATTTCCTCTAGTTTATCTAGCTTTTGTTAAAAAGTATATGTTAAATTTTTGTTTCGTTAGTTTTTCGTTTATCCTTAATGTATGGTTTTCTATGTATATACTAACTGTTTATTGGCCAAATAAAATAAATAAATAAATAGCTAGAATTTGCTGTATGAGCAAGACAAATACATTACATACTCGAATATTCCAGAATAAATTTGACCATGTACGTAATTCGTAAATTCAACGAGTCATGTTCACCGTTAGCACTATTGGTGCCTGTTTTTTGTGCTGTGGGTTTTTCATTTTCAAAACATGTTATTTTTTTCCTATTGCTCCCATTTTTTATTTTTTTTTTAGTCAGTAAAAACAATAGATTTGAGTAAAATAATGTCAAAAATAAAATCAGATAATTGTCATATAATTATTAGGTGAAAATAATAATTGTTTCGGCATGAGTGAAATTGCAAAAATATTTCTTTTTAATTTTCTGAAATACTTATAACCAAATTTCTATAATATCTATATATTATATTAGATTCTATATGATATAATAGAACATAAAAAATGTATCATCGCTTTAATTTTTCAAAATAAATTTTGCTTGAAATAATTGATTATTGCAATTTTGACTTTGACTGCAATCGGCAGGTTTGCATTAAAAAATGTTGAACTTATAATTTAAAAAAAAATGTGTTAAAATAGGGAAAGTATTTTTTTTTCTGATATGAAAATGATTATAAAATGAAGAAATATTTCATTCTCTTGAATAACAAAGTATCTTTTTAGTTTGTTTTTAAACCAATATGGTGTTGATCCGAACCAAAAACTATGGTTTTAGTTCGTCTTGTCCTTAAAAACAAACAACACTGGATAAAATCAAAATAATGAAAATATTAATAAAAATTGCTGGCAACTGATATTGTCTACATGAACTAATTCAATATATGTTTCTTTTTATATACCCATAATGCAGTCAGTCAGCTTTTTTGTACGACCCTCACAACTTACAAGAACTTTTTTTTTCTACTCTAACTTTCCTCTAATACCATCAGACACTCATGTGAACCATCACATAGGTTACTCTGAATGTATTCAGTACATTAATTAGCTTATACAGTAAACCTCTTTATTTTAAATGTAAAATACGCATCTGGAAACCTAACAGCGCAGTTTTAAAAAAAATATTTTGCCATAATGTTTATACTACTGTATTATATGTTCCCAGGCTGAGGAAAGACTATAAAAATAATATTTATGTAACAGACTGAACTTCACAACAATGCATTGACTGATGCTCACGCCAAGGCCCTGAAGCAGCTGGGAGAGCTATGTTTTGGTTCCAATTACGACCAACACATTCAGGAGACCATCCTGAATGCAGTCACGGAGAGGGGATTGCCGACGCCACCCGCACCCACACTCAAGACTGATAAGTCCGAAACTAAGCGGCCGTCCGATTTTACCGCGTAAGATACATTTATTATTTGTCTTGATCCCATTTAGTGGCGACCTGCTATGTGTTAAGAGCGGAGCTGCCATGGAAATCACTGACGGAGAGGTCAGGCCCATCGTGAAAGGATAGAAAAGGTATAATATAGGAACAGATTAGGGAAATTTAATATTTTCCTCGAAAGCGCTCTTCTCTGTCTTGCGCATGGTCTTAAATCATTCTATATTATATAACGGCTTGTACCAGTACCCGACGACCCAAAAAAGGACCTCCTGCTAAAAAGGAATAAAATATTTTAAAAGTTCTCCAAGCTAATCAAGTACCACTAAAAAATGACCAAAATCGTGTGAAGTGGAGATCACTTTTTAAAACCTTTACGTCTAACAGCTCACAGAGATCGGATTAAGTTAGTAAGTAAATAAGTTAGTAAGTTAGCCTGCAAGGGAATCTTTGATGTTGTATGGTTTTTGCGGTTACTGCCATTTGTGGTGGAAAATTTGGCAGGAGCTGAAAAAAACATTCAAATCTGTTTTTACCGAGTGCCCGGTGTAATTCAGTTTGATTACACCTTTCTGAAGGCAAATATCTTTTTAATTAATCATAACTAATAATTGAAATTTACGTAAATTCAGCTTGCAGATTTGTAGCTCCTAATGATTATTTGTAAATATATTTTGGTTTCTTTACAGTACGCTGTCCAGCCTGCGTATGCAACAGGGGTCCTTTCAAACTGTATTTTCCGATGACGGTATGTATAAAGTATCCAACTATTTACTATTTTATTATAACAATTTATGAGGTGTTGATTTATTGCACTGCAATTGTTCACTAATTATTATTATTATTATTATTGATCGCTGAGCAAGCGGCTATTTAGCTGATATGCTCAATCTCATTCTCATTTACTAGCGATTTGCCTAGATTCTAGAAATTTATCAAGGCGGTTCTTGAACTGGTTTACACTTATAACTTTCATCACTTCCAGTGGTAGCCGATTCCAATTATCCACAACTCTATTGGAGATAAAATTCTTCCTAGGATTAATGGAACAAAGAGATTTAGATAACGTCATTAAATGGCCACGAAGTTGCGTGTTTTCGTTAAACATGAATATGTCCTTAATGTTTGCATAATTATAATGTCCAATTAACACTTTATAATCATTACCTGCTATTTTGCCGACACTTGTAATGCGGAGAAGTACAAAACTTTTACTCAGTCTGTGAATAGGGGTTGGGTATCGGATTCCCGATATTCGAATCCGGCCTAAAATAGACACCCCTCAATACCAGTATTTTATAATAAAATACCGGTATTTATGATATTTTCGGTATTTTTGTAAATCTGACCTTAAGTAACTATTGATCTTTAAATTATTGAAAATTTGCAACATTTATGAATAAAATGCAAAAGAAAAACAAGCCTTTGATTTCTTATGTTTAAAAACTTGCAAACCATACACACACACATGGTCTGATTTGAGCGAAATATCAGCGCAAGATTTGAGAACTTACTACTAGGTTACCTAGAGTTTTTTCAGCTGTGTCCGTCGTGGTGGCACTCTTATTTTCAAAATCAACATAGGAAGTAAAAATTTTTTTTTTAAAATAACGTTACGTTTTGTAACTTACCTTTAAATTTTAAGCACATTAATGGAATAAGGTTAACAGTTATTTTTTAAAATAATAAATACCTGTGTTTAGTGTGATTTCTTTATCCATCATCATCATGTGTGATCATTTTTTGACCGAAAAACCCGGTTTAGGCAAAAACAACAATATTGACAATACCGGTTTTATCAAAGCCTTCCTGTATCCGACCTATTTCCGTGAAAAAGAAATTAAAAAATAGAACATATATTTTCCCGTTATCAATTTGTTTATTTTTTTAAATAAAATCTGTTTAGAGCTTTAGGAGGGTTAAAACCTCAAGTTTATAATGTTTTTTTCACTAGCCTATCAAGTCTAACAAAGAAAAATTATTTATATTAAATATTTTTGGTAAAATATTATTAAAATTTTAAATTACTATTAGGTGGACACCAAAATATCCCTAATAACATTGGTTCACAGTAAGGTTGAATATTGAGCTCCTGTTGGGGCTCACAGTCCTCTTGGTTACTAAGGTAGGTACTCAATTGAACAAAACCATGCAGATCGATGCAGCTACCATGGCTCCTCGTATTGTTGAATATACCTCGTCCCGACATACAACGAAAGCACACCACTATCCGTGAAGTTTGAAAATTGCAAAGCAACGAGATATTGCCTGTTTACGGAGAACTGTCCCTTAAAACAGGCTGAAATTTCACAGGCTTCTTTGCAGAGAGATTGCCATAAGCGATAATCAGCCAACTGTTGAGGGCGATTGGAGAGAATCTTGGGCTAAACTCAAAGAAACAATTGGGATCTTATAAATATCCAAGCATAACGCTAGCAGAATTTGATCCTCCACGCAGCTAATTGTCCACATTCAATCGTTTTCGCGTAGGCTACGACTGATGTGCACATATATTGTTAAAAAAGAGTTACAGAGCGAAAGCATTTAAAGCATTAATCACACATAAACCAGAATAAGAGTATTATGTGTGGGTGTAAGCGATAGGGTTCACAAAGAGGACAAGAGTTGTCGAATTGCTTGTTCCGACAGACAATGTTACTTGGGCCTAGGAGATGATCACACATCCCATTTACAGGATGGTTGCATATCCATCCAGTAACACTTTTGACGAGAACTAATGCGCTCCAAATTTTGCTTTATATGGTGTCTAGCTTCCGTTCCGCTGGTAGTCTCTCCAGTTATAGTTATTTAGATGCATTCTTAATTGATTACTGATAAAATTAATCTTGCTGATGTTTTTGCAAATTATGTTATGCAAAATATACTTCCATTTATAACAGGTTTGTCTTCGTCCTCTGGTACGGTGGTGTCGGAACAACAGGTTGTAAATTACCCGTCGAATTATGCAGCAGCTGGCCGAACTGCCGCAGCGGGCAGGAAGCTCAGGCAGCTCTACACTGAACGCCGCAAGGCTGTTGAGGTATAAATGTTCATTTACTATTTTTTTTTTTATATTAATAACAGGTATTGTACACTTGTATGTATATATCACATTTATGACTCAAATTCAGTTTTTGCCAGATGAAAGGCAAGCTTATTGCAAAATTATAATTACTTATAACATATATATGAAACTTATCAAAAAAGTATTGTGAAAAGTGGCTGCAAACCTTTCTAGAACTAGGTTATTTTTACAGTGGCACTTACCTACGATAAATAAAAAAGGCCAAATTACAAATATATAACGGTAATTGCCAAATACCGTTATTGGTAGTTCACCCGTTTCAAGGCTACCGTAAAAGGCTGTGAAAGGCCGAACCGTAGTCACTAATCTCAGAGTCTAATTGTGAGCCCTGCATAAATTACCTATAGACCGTGTTCGAGGTTTTTTTGTTTTGGGCTTTACTCAACTAATCCAAATTTGCTTGTACTAGAGTCAGGGGAAATTTTGGCAATGAAGCATTAAGAATGATGTTAACTATAATGTGCGGATTTGAACCTGCAATTGCTGGATCAATAGTTAAACGCCTTAACTAGATTATCACAACCTCACATCACTACCCCAATAAAATGAAAAAAATTAAAAACTTTCTTGCACCACCATCTCATTTGTTTTACATCTATTTATCTTATATTAAATGTATCCTAAATCTGAAAATTCTTGTATCTTGTATTAATCAGATTGTGTATTTTAACTTTCAGACAAGTGAGAGCAGTACAAGAAATAATCAATTCGATAATAGCGGGGCTTCAGGTGGGGGAGGAGTCAGTCGAGGTTATAATGCTACTTTTGACTTTTATAATAACGACTTTTTTACGAGTTGTGTTTGTAATTTATTATTATTATAGATAGGAAGATTAATGCTGGTAAGCATTGCCTTTTTATTGAATTTTGTTTGATTGATTCTTTATAATTTATTTGTATTATTTATAATTTAGCTAGGATATTCTTTAATTATAACATTCCAAAGGATGAGTATCGATAAAAATGCTGTAAATTTAACACGAGCAGTTCGACGGTATGCAGTATTACCCACAAGATCCTCCATTCTGTTCACATTTGTTGATGTAGCGCGAAACCCACCAAACTGACTCAAAATGTTTGAGTCAGAGGTCTCGTGTTCGCACCGGAGTGGGCCCAACCTAAAATATTTAACGGTATTTTCTCAAAATCGTAAATTAAGTTAAGTAACAAGGCAACAGTGAGACAATCTGAACTAGCCATACGATAATAATAATTCAACTCCTAGAATGTTCAACAAATTCCATTGTCAATTTCATATCTCCTTTTGATGATATTAATATACACTCTCTCTCAAATTCTAACATTAAAAATTAAACTCAAATGTATTAATTTTTTTATGTATAACTAACTTAAGTTCACACACATGCATGTTTTGTAAACGTGACCTTGGAGAGTATCGAGTGCTGGCAACCTGTGTATAAAATATTTAAGAATGATTACGATTACTCTATAAAAATAAATAAATATTTTCCTTGCAGGAAGCATGTCACAGCTGTCGATGAACGTGGTGATGTTAGGGTTGGACGACACGCCAGTGCGCGATACTGGCAGTGCCGCACCGAGCCAAAGTGACAGATCGAGGAAGAGCAATTTCTAATTGATCTGTTTAGACGTGAACATTTTGGAGAAAACTTCGTTTCCAGATCTCAATCAAAATTGAAAATTTCACTATTCTTTTAAAATCTAGTCGAAATTCTAGTCCACATTAAAATAATCCTTATTTATTATATTTTTTTAAACAGTATGTTTACATATTTGTGTCATTAAATTCAACGTTTATTTGGGTACAATTATTTATTTTTACAAAGTGTTTTTAGTTGTAGACAGATAACTAAAAAAGTCTGAAGTTTGGATTCTAGTTGGAGGAGAAAAGTTTGCATACATAATAACCTAATTATTGGGTAATAGGCGAGCAGCACTGACTTCATAATATGTAACATGATCACTTGCATGTTTCTAGATAATAAATGTGTCTGTAACATCACTTGGTAGGTTGTTCTATTGGTCAAAAACTCTGTTGGGGAGGATGTTTTGAAGGATTGGTTGAAAATATGACTTTGGTAGGTTGGCCGATGACCACAAAGATGAGTGTTAAGACTGAAGACATTGGTCCATATTAGGATAATCATAGTGGTTGTTGAGAATTTTGAATGGTTTGGTAGGGAGTATACTCTTGCAGTAGTGAGCAACCAGAAATGTGCAACATTGACGGCCTATTACGATTTTATTTTGTGTTATTTTTTAAATAAATAACATCAAATGCATATTATGAAAAAACTCTACAAAGGTTTTTTTATTTTATGTTATATTAAATCCTACTGTGTCGAAAAGCAGTGCCATTTCTCAAATTTAATCTTTCAAGATCCCAATGCTACGCATACAAATAAATAACTAAATCATAGCTTGATTTACTATAAACAATCACTCAACACAATTTCCTCATTTTCTTACTAAATAAAGTTAAAAATAAATTAAAAGGTTTGGTACTAAATGCTTCAGAATTCATCAACCTTAACACATTACGCCAATATATCGACTTTGACACTTGCTGTATATCGTCAGGTGCAGTAATATTAAGTTTGATACATTGTCTTACTGCATCTCTATTAATATTAAAATCGTAACACGTTGCGAATACCTGAACTCATGAACAGCATAGAATAATTAATCATCGTTTCTGTTTTATCAATTCGGTTTTGATAGCATTTGTGTAAAAAATGCGCCCGTGAATTGAAAGTGTTCTTGATCGATTTAGTGGTAAATAATTCGAGTTTTATTTACGAAAGCTAAGTCAATATAATATTAAATATAAAAAACAATAATTTTCAGTTTTATAATTACCTTTACCTTAATAATAAGAAATGATTACTTTGAAACTAAAAAAAAGGCATTAAAAATTACCAAAAATAATCAAAACATTCCTGGCATGATAAAAAACAATATAAACTAGTGTTACCCGACTCGCCATATTGCAGAATAACCGAATAATGAATATTCAGCACCAAATTTGCTGCCGAATCAACAAATATTTGGCAATATTCAAGACCGGGTTACCAACTGATACATAGCTCGGTAGACACAATGTACTTTTAAATGTCGCTATGCAAGAAATATGTATCCAACTTTTTTTTTATTTTTAAATAGTTGCTTAAAGTATGTGAACGTGTATTAAGATGTCATTCATGGATGATTGTGGAGAAGAATTGTATTTTCAAAGCTTAAATGCTTGCCTTATTTCGGAGGATCGTGTTTGAAGGCATAAAGATTAATAAGGTTGTTACAAAGGTAGCTCACGTGTTTTTTTCAAAATTAACTTTTAACATGAAGTTAACTTTTCGCATGCTTCTTTTGAACTGAAATGTGTTTAAAAGTTTGCGTAGAATAGAAAGTATGGATAAAATGAGCCTAAATTTGTGTATGAAGTGGAAGAGGTAATTCGCCGCAGCTCCTAAACTAATTACTGCATTTTCAACCTATGGATTATTCGCACCTCTGGATTTTTTTATTTTAGTCTTAATTTTATGAAAAATAAATATGTTCTCAACTTGATTCTTGACTTTATTTATATTACAATAAAACAATATAAAATTTCATAGTGAAAACAAGCAGAAAACAGAGATCAATATAAATTAATTTCATCAGAAACCACACTGTCATTTTAAAATAATTACAGTAAATAATTAATTGTACAAATTAAAATCACACTCTTACATTGAAGGAACATGGCCAATTCATTATGTAAAAATATCCTGAATTAAAATGTCGCCAAAATTAATATTTCAGTAGTAAAAAAAATATATATAACACAATTGCTTGAAAAGTGATAATCTTCTACAAAACAAAGAATTTGTTTGTTTATATTTTTACATGTGTACAGAGTATTGTCACTTATTTTAATTGCTATTCTTCAGAAAACATGCTATACCTGATATTTTAACAGGAATGACTGAGGTACTTTTAATGTACATATTATAGTAAGGAAAATAATAGTGTTTCTAAGTTGTGCGACACATATCGTATGCTAATCAGTCATCAAACGAAGAGTTGATATTACTAAAGATTTTGTTTGTAAAATAACAAAATATTCGTGTAAATTGACATTCGTTGCCCATCTTAAACAAGTAAGAAACACATTATTTTTTTTTAAGTAGATGAAGCAATGTTTCCGAGATATATAGATTGTATCTATAAGTGCACTTTTTATGAAAATGATCACTAATGAATCTTAACGAATGCAGTACCTATACAGTAAAATTGGTAGTTGGTAAGAAGATAGTAGCTAACGTGTAAATCATTAACCGAGGTCAGGCCCAGCATGCGAAGGCAGTATAGGATCCTCCAGCTGTTCTTAGGACTCCTGGTGTGCCCCACTATCTCAATGAAACCTATTCTCATACTGTGTCCCCACTATCTTTTCATGATAGGCTCAACCTCGGTCAGTGATTTCCACGGCAGTTTACCCACAAATAACTAATTAGGTACGTTTTTAAAATATGCAAATCATTCAACGCGCTTAGTCAGAATCGACAGACCACGCGAGAGTAACATTTTGATAAAAATGTTTGCAATTATGAAACAAAAATATTCATATCCACATCAACTACACGAGAGGAAGTCTTTTTATGATTTTTTTTTGAAGAAAAATCAATAATTATAAATACGAAAACTAATTTAAAGGATTTACCAGAAAATATAAGATAAAAATAAATAAGATTCCATCCATTATTACAATTTGGTCTTCACAACCCAACCTTTGACTCACGGTCATACTTAGGATAGAATCAAATTAGGAGTAGTGTAGTTTTGATAATAAAATAAGTTTGAATAGCTGCAGGAGAGTAGCACAGATAATAATTTTCTCGATATGTTTCATCTTGTAAATAATAGTTTAGTTTCTATAAATAATACTGTTTGTGTCGCCGACGCCAAGAAAAATGAAGTGCGCAGAAGGCGCGACAGAGAAAAACGCTAGGAGCGCCGCGCGCGCGGAAGAGACAGGGAGCGACGCGCCTAGCGGGAACGGAGCGGCGCGCTCGGAAGAAACAGCGAGCGCCGCGCGCGAATGAAACGGAGCGACGCGAGTGAAAGAGACAGCGAGTGACGCGCCCAGCGAGGACGGAGCGCCGGGCACGAATAAAACGCGGGCCAGCCGGCGGTTTGAGGCAGTCGGCGGCGAGGAGCCAGCGGGAGCGGTCAAGTGACAGGACGAGCTACTCTGCGAGGACGTGCTGCTCTGCGAGGACGAGCTACTCTGCGAGGACGAGCTACTCTGCGAGGACGTGCTGCTCTGCGAGGACGAGCTACTCTGCGAGGACGAGCTGCTCTGCGAGGACGAGCTGCTCTGCGAGGACGAGCTGCTCTGCGAGGACGAGCTGCTCTGCGAGGACGAGCTGCTCTGCGAGGACGAGCTGCTCTGCGAGGACGAGCTGCTCTGCGAGGACGAGCTGCTACTCGGGGATCGACGGAGCCGGCGGAACGAGCAGTCAGCGGGTGAGCGGCCAGGCGGACAGGACGCGCTGCCACCCTGGGAGCGACCGGACCGGCGGAACGAGCAGTCAGCGGGTGAGCGGCCAGGCGGACAGGACGCGCTGCTACCCTAGGAGCGACGGAACCGGCGGAACGAGCAGTCAGCGGGTGAGCGGCCAGGCGGACAGGACGCGCTGCTACCCTAGGAGCGACGGAACCGGCGGAACGAGCAGTCAGTGGGTGAGCGGCCAGGCGGACAGGACGCGCTGCTACCCTAGGAGCGACGGAGCCGGCGGAACGAGCAGTCAGCGGGTGAGCGGCCAGACGGACAGGACGCGCTGCCACCCTGGGAGCGACAGGACCGGCTGAACGAGCAGTCAGCGGGTGAGCGGCCAGGCGGACAGGACGCGCTGCCACCCTGGGAGCGACCGGACCGGCGGAACGAGCAGTCAGCGGGTGAGCGGCCAGGCGGACAGGACGCGCTGCTACCCTAGGAGCGACGGAGCCGGCGGAACGAGCAGTCAGCGGGTGAGCGGCCAGACGGACAGGACGCGCTGCCACCCTGGGAGCGACAGGACCGGCTGAACGAGCAGTCAGCGGGTGAGCGGCCAGACGGACAGGACGCGCTGCCACCCTGGGAGCGACAGCACCGGCTGAACGAGCAGTCAGCGGGTGAGCGGCCAGACGGACAGGACGTGCACCACTCTACGAGTGACGGGACCGGCGGAACGAGTCAGTCGGCGGGAGAGCGGCGAGGCGACAGGGCGCGCCACTTCTCTGCGAGCGGCGGAACGAGTCAGTCGGCGGGAGAGCGGCGAGGCGACAGGACGCGCCACCACTCTACGAGCGACGGGAGCTGCGGAACGAGTCAGTCGGCGGGAGAGCGGCGAGGCGACAGGACGCGCCACCACTCTACGAGCAACGGGAGCTGCGGAACGAGTCAGTCGGCGGGAGAGCGGCGAGGCGACAGGGCGCGCCACTTCTCTGCGAGCGACGGAACGAGTCAGTCGGCGGGAAAGCGGCTGGGCGACAGGACGCGCCACTACTACGAGCGACAGGACGTGACGACGACGGCAGCCTAGGCCGTATTCAGGGGCCAACACAGGCCGAGGCGCGGCAGTGGGAAACAAGACCGAAGAGGAACATTGGACTGGAGGAAGAGGTTCATCCGGCAAAGGAGGACTTCGCCGGGGACACCGCTTCCGTTTGTGATTGCGCGAAGAGACCGCAAGCAACCACGGTGTTCTTCTTGCCCACCGCTAACCTCAAAGTTGAAGCCGCCTGCTAGGCTTTTGTTTTTCAATAAAAAAGAGGCATGGCCTTCAACTTCAACGTCTTTCCTTTCAACAGCCCTTGGCACATGTTATAGGACGAGACAACACGAGCTACTCGGACCCGACCGATTCTTACGGCGCCACTGAACGCTGACGTTTAAGAAATCGGGGGCGGGTCCGACAGTTTGCAAATGTAGAAAATTAAAGTGTAACTTTTTCATTATAATTTAGTTCTAAGTAATCTATAAACCAACTAATAGGACCCGACTATGAGATTCTAAGACAGTCCCGGAGTCTGCCCAAGTAAACCACGGGGCCCATCATTGCATTGGAAACGCACGAAAAACTAAGAAAACAGAACTACTTGAAAGACGCTCTAAAGGTAGGTCAATTTGTAATTTATAGTGTATAAGTTGAGTGCAAAATAACCACTCAATGCTTCGCTCAATATTCCTTGTAGGTTTCGTCGCCGCAACCCAAGTTAGAGGCGAGCGCAACTAATACCCGCCGAACAATATATGTCAAGTTTTATAGTATTAGAGTGGTTCTTCGCTGGAAAGGAAGTGGGGGAGCACAAAAGCAGGAATGGGTGATTGAAAGAAATGACAGATAAAAAAATAGCGGTGTTGTAGCAAAAGCGTAAAAAATCAATGTTAGGACATCGTTTAATTTCATTTATCTCACTGAAACGAGACAACCGTACTGATTCTATCTACGTAGATTAGCGCCGTGTCGCCGATGATGTTTATATGTCAAAAATGTAAATAAATATAAATGTTTTATTTATAAATCCAATACTCTGTTGACTCAGTTTTTAATCTGTGGTATTGCAGTGTTACGCTTTATGAAAACATGACTATAGTTCCCATAAGGATACTTCTATACATTATCTTAAACTTAAATGTGGCTTAAAAAACTGCATTAACACTTTATCACTACAAGTTTGGTGTCTCACCAGCAGATTCCAGTTTTCCACGAATACACAATACTAATATTAATTTGTGTTATATATTATTATAGCAAGTCTGAGATTAACAATTTCGTAATACGGACGACAATTTAAACATCAAATCTAGAAATAATTTATAATTCGACAATAAATCGACCTAGATAAAATTACAATTGTCCTACAAATAGAATTGATATTTATTTTAGACAGACTGTTAAACTATTATTATTGTATATTTATCCTTAATTATTCAAACGATAATAAAATCACGCATCTGTTAAAAAATTGTGTTTCGCATACTAATCATCTCTTATCATCTATCAAGCCTTACAAGGTCAATCAAGGTGGAAAATACTAAATTAATACAAATATTTCTGTTGCATTTCACCTGAAATATCTTTGAGTATTAAATCACCTGCGTATGTAAATCTAAAGAATATTGGTCCAAAATCCATTTTAGAACCGAAAGCAATTAAATGGGTCCACTTCTTGGTTTTGAGACTTGACTGACATACTCAAAGGTAAGAAGGTTATGGTTATATCTACATAGTGGGAATGGCATTTTAGATTTTCATTGAAATATTTTCTGTAAAATAAATAGTCTAACGACGCATCTTATCCTACGTGAACATTATTACATTAATAGGTAGGGTATGCGTAACAGCTAATTATCCGTAACTATTACGACTGTATGAATGAGAGAGTAAACAACATTGTAATGTTTTGCTTTGCATAATGAAACGTTTTACTTATTTCGGCACCTACTGCATATAAGATTTAAATTATCAATACTGTACAATATTTTAATGACTTTTATATTCATTTAACATTGAAACATCTACATGAAATATTGATTATTTTTTTATAGTACTGCCAGAAATGCCAAAAATATGTACCCTTTGACCATAAACATGTCATCATTTTCGGTCAAACCCCTGGCACAATTTTACACTCGAATTGCATGCATGCATTCGCTCATTGGCGAAACTTAACAGGTCTCTATTTAAATTCGAGATTTCATTCCTAAATATAAGAATTTCAGGATTTAATTAGTACTGTGCGCAGCCAAATTCTGCAGTTTTAGTGAGGGTATATTGAATATTTCAAAACATCACAAATGGTCAAAAGGTTTAGAAATATTTGAAATTATTGTTTCTTTATAAAATAGCAGGTAGGTAAAAATATTAATTTTCAATGCATTAGGATGGTTTTTTTTTTCAATGTTTGAGCACTATTTATTTAACATTCATCCATAATAGTAACAAAATTATCTACAAGAATTTGCTAAGATTTATATATTTTTTAAAAGTTAAAATTCACTGATATTATGGAAAATGTTTTACCCTGTGACCGTAAAATACCAAATAAAGATGGCATCATATTTGTATATCACATTAGCAGCGACTTTCCCCGTGAATATATCTAAACATGTCAATATTATCATTAATAGTTAGGGGACATGCAGATTGTGTAAAAAGTGCAGTAAAGATAAGGCAGTACTATTTCAAATTACTATTATCTGCTTAGTAAAGACTTGTAAATCACTATAATCTAAAAATGTGACTTTGAATCATCCATAAACCACCGAATAAAATACATATTTTTCTTTGTTTCTTTCCTTGCATAAATTATATACATTTTATCTCTAAATTGACGAAAGATAGTCTCCTTAAAATCCTCACCAGAACAATATGTCCATTCTGGAGGACAACGCTGTCGAGCAACATCTTTCGAAAACAGTGCAAAACCAATCCTACAGTAATTTAGACACATTAACGAGATACGGAGCCAATTTTATAAACGCCTGGGAGCAAAAGAAAGTTTTCCAGGGATGTGGCTGCAGCCTTAGCTGTTGGAATGAATGAACGGGAGCGTTAATAGCGGAAATGTATCATTCATTAAGTAAATATTTCAAAGATTGTTTAAACATTGACCAAAGTACGATGAACGTGTGAATTAGCCGTTTCTTTATATAAACCATCATATGAATAGCTTACTTTCTGGTAAGCTAATAGATGGATATATGTTGGTAGTTTATGGATAAAAACAAATGTATTTATAATAGTTTTACCGTGTTGAGTGTTTGCTACATCATTCAATCTTCACTCAATGTAAACAATACAGTGGCTGGAATAGGAACTGCCGAGTCCACAAAGCATAGGGAACTCAATGCTGACCACATTTGAGCCACCATCGGCCAAAGATGCGAGCAGTACATTGCAGCAGCTGACGGTGGCCGACGGAGCGGCCAAAGGCCTCTCCTGGCCCGGCAGGAACAGGATCCGTTTCGCCTTCATGGCTTTCTCTTTGAGACACGGTCGCTTGGGCTTGTCATGCATGTCAAACAACGATATTAGCTCAAAATGTCATAAGTCTGGGAATCGTAATGGGTCCTCCGTATAGTCCGAGGGCACCTTGAACAGAAACGGACTGAGGTCACTCCTAAACTCGAACTGCTGAAAGGTTATCTTTGCGGTGACCGTTGGCAGGATGGGAATGTCAACTTTGACAGGGAAGCCTTTTGGCAACTTAAGTGCGATGAACTCTCGCAGTTTGGAAAAGTGTTTAAAGGGCGCGATCACCTCCAAGACATCAAGGAGCATATCCACTGAGAGAGGAAAGTCATCGCTCATGGCAACCGTTGCGCGAAAGTTCTTTTTGGACTCTTTGTAGACGAGTTGACGGCCAAGGCGGGGGTGCTTGCCTGCCTCCGCTGCTATGTATTCCTTCCATGAGATGTTTGCCTCAACAGGCGGATTGAGAGATGCCCTACGGACCATCTCTCCGTTACCATCCATTGAACCTTTCATGAAGCTCTCAATGAGGGCCTTATTCTTCTGCAGATCGTCCGTCGAGAGATGCTCCCTTCGTTTCCTCGATTCTAGCACAAGACCATTTATGGAGTAAACTTCACTGTTATATAGGCCTGCCACCGTTTCCTTTCTGTCTTCCCGGAATATCCACCCAGACTGAGCTCTCGAGAATGATATGCCTTTCGTAGACATTTGAGCTGCTAAAATATCAGTCGACATTAGAACATCTACCTCGTCTTCTATTTCTGTCTCAGTGTCTTCATAGCGGACTCTTTGGAAGACTTTTATTTTATTATCGAGGACGGTTAGAGATTCGGAAGGGTCCTCATCACCACGGAAGAGGAAAGATATGTCGCCTCTCTCCCACTTCATATCAGAGAAGTCAACAAGGGTGGTGTCGAGGCGGATACAACATCCGCGCTTGTAGATCTTGCACACATCGGAAGGGAGGATGCGCGAGACGAGGGGAACCCAAGACTGGAAGTCCCACTTGAGCTCCATGTAGAAGTCATCCATCTGCTTTAAGGCCGATACAAGGTTCGGTCGTCTCTGAGCCATCTGCTCCCTGGCCTGCTGCTTCAGTTTGCGGACTAGAGACGAAATGGTCTGTCTGTCTCCGTAGCTTATGGCCTCCGCTAGCGGTGACCAGCCGGATAGGTTTTTGATCTTGACGGGCGCGCCGTGAGCCAACAGCAGCTGGACGCAGTCTTTCTTACCCATCATGACAGCTAGATGCAGGGCAGTGTTGCCATGTTTGTCTCTCTTGGCGACGTCGATGATCCGGAGCATCGCAGACAGCTTCTTAACGTCCCCTTTGAAGGCACACAAGTGCAGGGGGAAATATTCATGTTCGTCCTCTTCAATGCTATTTGTATCGGCCATATTCGGCAGTGCACTTATCATTCCGTTGCTTATTTTGACATTTCAAACCACATTCTTTTGTGAACTGAAACGAAAAATAATCAATTAAAGATCCCTAATATCTTTGCGATAACGAGAAACGTCACAATCTCATTTATTTGTGATAAAGTAAACACAATCTAAGTGGAAAAAATAAGTTACCCAATATCGGACTAAACGTAAAAGCGTCTATTTCAGCAATCTTTTATACTAGCCGGATGAATATGTTACATAAAAAAACATTTTCGAATACGCGTCTGATGTGAACTTAGAATTTAAAAATGAATAATGATTCGATTGGTAAAATATGAAGAACTTTACGCTTTAGATTGAAAAAATATAAGAAGCAACTAATCTTAACGCTCACGTCTCACGTCAAACTAACTGACTGAGGGAGCAATGAGCAGCGAGCTAAGCTAGCCAGAATGAATGGATAGATTAACGTAACTTACATATAAAATACATTTCACATGATTACTAGTTAGTGAGTACTAACTATTATTTACTCTATCGTTGCATTTTTCTCTTTCTAACTACTAAAAATTTGCGTATTTCAAAGAACCGCTCTCTCTGGCAAACGGAACACCGAATATGCCTTTAAAATATTACTAAACGATCCATAAAAAATATTTTTTTTGCTCGCGGTAAAGGAAAGTTTTCATTTTATTACTTGATTACTTGATACATTATTGTAGACAATATAAATAAGTGTTATACTGGCACAATTTTAGTCGATATATTTTACTAGTTAGATATTGTCAATTTTATCAATTTCATAATTACTATGAATTTCAAAATAGTAAGTAAAAAGAGTATCATACCCAAACTACCCATACCTAACCCAAACTTAAACCGTCTCTTGTAGAAATATTTTTACCTGGATTATTAATTTATCATTGTACGAAAGTATCACAAAAAATCAGTTTTTGTTTAAATGTTTTTGATTATTTCAGACAAAAAAGATAAATATAAACATAGAAATAAAAACCTAACCAAAAAGAAAATCGTTTGTTATGTGCTATGTCGTCGACTATGTTTGCAATACAAAATGTTTGTGGGTGGGTATATAATTTTTTAAAGTATTTAATAAACACTATATAAAAATATCTATGTATAATGTACACCTCGGGTAGTATCTTTATCTAGATTGATTTAATAAAAATGTAATGAAAGTGAATATTTTAGAACAAATAAACCAGTTTTTTATTATCTATAGAGGGGTGAAAAAATCATATGATTAAAGTTGGGAGGAAAGTATCAAAAATTCACAGAAAGTCATAATAATTTGGTCACCGGTGTATCCAAATGTTTCTCCTTTTTAACGCGTCATAATATTTAAAAAGTTATTTGAACGTTTATGAATGATTTCCATAGGTTTCCTAATGTTGTCACTTCATATGGTTAATGTGGGTTTGAGAAACATTTTACCACAAAAGTTGATCAGCGTTATATTCTGCATCACCACACATGGGCATGAAACCAATTTTACCAATGTTTTCCTGTCGAAATGAAAGCGCGCGTTGAAGAGGCTTAATTTAAATTATTTTTTGGTGCATTTGACTAAAGCTGATAAATTATATTAGCTGATTATTAGCACTTTGCTAGTACTACATACAGATAGATGTTGTAGCATACACATAGATACAGCTAGTACTAGATAAAGTGTTGCACTGTGTACTACTCTGATTTTGGAGTGGCCAGTCGTTTTATTTAATCATAAAATAATATGTTTATTATGTACTATCTTATATCAACGTATCACTTAATATTCACTAAATTACCCTTATGAAACTAATTAATGACACACAAAAAGTCGTAACCGCCGACCAAACAAATACGTTTACTCCAGGCTCGGAGTTTTGAGACAATTTCGTCAAATCACCAAACTAAGAATCAGTAATATTTAGGAAAAGCCGTTTTTTCTAATCCCACGTCTGTTAATGAACATCATGCTCTTAATGAATGCGGTATTTTATAGCCACTATTAATATTCATATTTTTTCATGCAGGCAGAGACATTTCAGATAACGTGAACATTTTTCGATGAAGGAGCATGCCACGTCCTACGGGCCACAAATCAAAACGATTCTCAGCTCATGTCTACTCCTCGCAAGGAAGTCTTAGGTACATTATTAAAAATTAATGATTGTTTTAATAGAAAGAAGAAACTCTTATTTAGATATTCAAATATATGTACCTAAAATAAATCAAGATAAATCACAATTATGTGCATTTACTTATTTGAAAATACCGCAAGTGGATTCAATGGAACAACATAAGAGCGTAAGATAAATGAGAATTTCGTTTACACGCGTTAATTTAGGAAGTTTGATACGGAAAATACATATTTACCTAAAATTTTTTAAAAACCTTGAATGTCATACACATCTTCTAGGCTTTTAAAAATGTTAGATATAATTATCAAATTACTCATTTTATTCTACAAGGGGCCTTATATTCGCCATAATAATTATTCTCGGAAATATAGTGTACACTTGCCTGAATACAATTTTAATGACAAATTGTATACGGACAAAAAATGATGATGCAAAATAAATACTGAGTTTTCTCCAAAAATTACGAAAAATATAACATTTTTAAATATATATATATATATTTAATGTGAAATGCGAAGTTGCCATTGTCGGACCAAAATCCAAAATTAATGACTAAACCAAGTTATGACTGTTAAACTTATTTTTAATTTCGAAAAATAGTTTTAGCATATTTTTTCAGAATACCCACAGAAATAATGTATACATTTTAAAGTTGTATATACACTCTGTATACACATTAGTTGGTAATCGATGATATAGATAGCACAATCTCTCAGCTAAGGGTAGAGTTTCTAAAACATTTTCAAACTATTGCTTGAGGCGATTATTATTTTAAAAATTTAATAAACCTTTGTTAGACTTCACATATTTTGTAATCAAAAATATAATAAATTATACTAGGGTGAAAAAACTGATTTGATAATATGTGAATTTCCTATTACCTAACTAAGTTCAAGTAAGTCCTTATAAAAATATAATTTGGTCATTAGACGCTTGCTATTAGCTAAACTATCTGTAAACGAAAAAAGATATACTCGCTAAATGCGACAAATGACACAACCGACACATGGTACACACACACAAAATTATTACGGCATTTAGGAGAAAGACTATTTAATTTTAGGTATCATTCCTATTTACCGCATACTTTCAAATTGTATCGTGAACTGAACAGTTTCTACTCCCAATAATCTGTTTTTAATTTTAGGAGATTGTATTGCGACATATTTTATGGTAGGTATTTTTTTTTCATGGTTTTATAATTACAGGTCAGCACAATCACTGCATGTTTGTTAAAAATAAAAATATGAACTCTTTTTTCAGTCCAGTACTGTTTATCTCTATGAGATATGCCTTTAGACCCCGAAACTAAATCGCAACTATCATTTACCCGAAAAATGTGTACACATTAATAATAACAATTAAATCAAATTAGGATTTCTTAGAATTCGAATGAACGGACAGAGTAATCTACTTTAAAAGTATATATCTACCTTTATAAATCATCCAAAACGTTCAATTTACCTGCTTTTTTGTATCTAGCTGCAATCCTGTGCTACAGGAACAATTTGTACCAAATGAGTTTAGGTATTACGCAATAACAGCGCCTTTTATCCTATGCTTTGGGAATCACTGGATTAGGGCTTGGTAGCCAAGACGCAAACCACGGGAACTAGCTGTCAAACGAAATATGTATCTAGATAGGTAGGTCGGCGTAGGCGGATGCCAAATATCTCGGATTAGAACCCACTGCCGGTCGTCTCATGTTTAAGAGCTATAAAATGTTTTTTTTGCTATTAAAAATTCCAAGTAAATATGTTTGATAATATCGCCCGATTTGACTATTTTTTGATACCCCGTTCGGGTTAAGGATAATATAATCGATTTGCCACACTGACAGGTGAAAAACATTGGCCAGTGCTCAGCTGTGCGGTCGCCGCGTTGGGTACGCCTTGTGTCGTTCCAATAATTCATTTTATTTTATATCGATAAAAGATTATTACGACAATCGGTATTCGATTAAAGTGCACATGTTACCAGTCGATAATCACTGCCGTTGAGATTACGAACGTAATCCTTTTTTTTTTCATTTTAAGCGCGCGCGCTGTGGTCATTGGTGGAATAAAAAGCGACTTTATTTCAAACCTATTTTGTGCTGACTGCCGCGACGGTTGGAGCCATGTGTGCCATGTTACCTTCTCGTGGATGCGATTGATTTACGCTGTCATTTTCCAAAGATCTCATAAAAAATGTAAGTACGACGAACACATTTATGCTGACCGTGTTATTGTTTTAATAACTTCTGCCAAGTCTATTTTTGATATCCTAAAGCATATTTTGTTTATATAAAAAGGCTGACTGCCAAATTACAATCCGTTTAATATATATTAGGCCAGGAACAGTTGGGGAGTGGCTTCAATTCACCCAGTAAACGGTAAACACGGTAGGCAGTAGATTGTTTAATCTTTTCGACGCGGTCTAATCCGACATAATTTATTCGTCGGATTTACTACAAGATGTATTGATTCACCTCTATTTCTATATTGACAACATGAAACCGGCCAACATACGGGCGGTTCTCATTATATAGGTAGGTACGTAACTCGTTTGGCTTGTTTTATGAACGATATTATTAAAATGACTCTTATTTTGTTCGCTTGCTAATAAATTGTGTATCGAGCAGAGATGTTTTTGTTGAAGTACACGCGCCGTACAAAAAAATCTCGAAACAAGAATATTTAATATAATCTTCCGAATTTGCATATAATATTAATAATTTGTCCTAAATTTATATGAAAATATCCTACAATATGACCTTAAAATTAAAAAAAAAAACTGAATTCTAATAATTTGCGTATTAATTGCACATTAAAAGTATGTCTACAAATCAACGTGACAGTTTTCTCAGCCAGTGCGTTTCAATGGTTTTATCCTAAAATTCTAATGGATGGGTAAAACGAAGTTACCTATCCTGGTACCTGACTTAAATTCAAAATTAATTATTTTTCGGGTTACATATTTTATTAGCCTTCAAAGTCTTCAGATAGTAAACCGTTCAGTGTCCATACAATGTCAGTGAATATATATATTTTTATTGCTTTCTCTTTTATAGGTTATTTTATTTATAACGTAGCGAAAAATGTATCAGGCAAGGTAAAAAAGCATAAGTATAAAATTTGAAAAATTATCCGCCATACTATAAAGGTCGGAATTTCTGCCCTTACCGTCTGTCAAAATGCCAGGAACTAGGAAGTTAAATATCTCTGGGTACTTATTTATGTGATGCTGACCGGCCCATAGAAACGATGCTTTCTGAGGCGCACTTATTTGAGGTATGCTATGTCCAAATACACACTGTTTTTGATCACGTAATGTCGACCATAAATCCTTAGCCGTAAACGTTTTGATCGATAGTTACCGCGGCGTGCGTGCGAGTGACAATACGGCCTCGTCGAAATGTATTGTCTAAATTTAGTCATTTTTAATTAAGTAATCTCTAAAATAATGATAAAATTAAAGTGTGACTTTGCTAGGAATTATATTATTATTTTGTCTAAAATTTGCGTTATTTGTCGGGTAAATCGTAGACTGCATTATCGAACGCGAAGCGTATAATAAAAGTGAACACATTTTTTTATTTAAGGCGCCACCAGTCCCTAAAACGTGTTTTGTAACGTATTTTGGTGCATTTTGTTGAAGTTATTCCCAACAAATGGCTAAAACTAAAAATACCACAATATTCTACATATATTAATTTAGTCCTTTGCTTAAAAAAAAACGAAATACACCTTATTATAGTAATGAAAATAAATAAATAAGAAAGTGTTGTTTTTTTCTTGCAACGGTTTTCTTTTAAGTTGTGTAAGTGACGCGAACCTGATTTTTGTTTCTAAAGATAGACAATATAATAATCTAGGCCATTACTTAAAAAAAAAACATTTTTTTCAAATGATAATAATTATTTAAATACAAAAAACATGTTTCATCGATTCCAAATGTAACGAATTCGCGGTCGGCGAGTATATCCGTCTCTTTTCTACACGTCAATGTTCGATTAAAGCCTACTCTTTCTAATCTCAATGACAAATGCGTCCCGGGGCGCCTTAATTTATATTTCAAAAACGAAAATCTATAAAAAAAATCGGTCTCCAAGAAGTATAAAATACTGAAGTCTTCAATGTACCTAGTGCTATAAACCACTCGTCTATATGCTTAGTGGTTGAGGAGTGGTGCATCGTCAAAAATGTGTAATTTTTGATGGTTATCCAATGTCTTAACCTCTATCTGCGTCTTAACTACAATTTTAGTGCTAAGAATGTTTTCTTCCAATACGAGTAGTACAAAGATCCCCTTAAAAACTATTAACCATTTAAAATTCCTTATAGGAATGTTAATCTGACTTTTTTCCCAGTGTACACGACAGAGAAAGTGGATATTGACGTTTATGAATTTAAATATTTATGTTATCAAAACTTTATACTTAAATATCTTATTGGCTGAATACAAGAATCGAGAAAATAAATCTATGGAAGCATAGTTGATTTCAAAAAGATGTCAACTAAGTCTGTTAAAATATATTGATTAGGTATCGTTTTCAAGTGAATCCTATGGCGGGAAGTCGATTCATATCGATTCTAAAGCACCGTTTTGGTTGAAAATATCTCGTGTCTCATCATCTCTCACCAAACACCTTCTAAATTAGAAGGCGTTGGTTTGGCACGGCCCACAAACGCGGAGTTCGCTCTCACGATTCCCTTTATCCTCACTTTTGACATACTATGGTTATTCTAACTTTAATGTTGGGGATACTCTTACATGGAGCGGACAGTTTTGTAGTTTTCTGTGAATTTATTTATTGAAAATAATATAAGTAGGTATGTGTTCATATTGTCAGAAAAAATATTGAAAATACTTAATAAAATCATATGACGTTTATATTAGAGACGACTGTATTATTTTACCTTTATAAATCTGCAAATTTTTTGTAAACAGAAATTTGTCTTCATAGGTATTTTTATAAGTATTTAATATTAGTGCTTTTAGCTTTAGCCCTACGCTCGCGTAGACGGTAGTTGAGCGAGAGCAACTATAATATTAGATTTAATAAAGAAACGATAATGGATAAGATAGGTAAAATTAAACTTGAAGCCTGGTTTACACGGGTATAGTAATCAGGAGAGTAGAGTATCTAGTAGAGTAACTCTACCTGTAGGGACCCGAAAAAATGCTCCGAAGAGTAGAGTATCGAGTAGAGTAGTACTGCTGCAGTAAAGTAACTCTACTCTTCTCACCCCCCACCACAACTCCCACTCTACTAGCCTCCCCACTCTACCCGTGTAAACATCTTTCCCCCTACAACAGCAAGTATCAAGTAGAGTTTAGTTGAAGTTACTTGCAGTTTGCAGTGTCTTAAAGTAAAGAAATCCACTAAATCAGGAGCAGGAGCAGATGATATCTACATGCCAAATATAAAATGGTTTGATGCATTTGATAAAATAATGAAATTGGCAAAAGAAAACTGACTGTTCAGTGGTAAGTTACAAAATATTATATTGTTGGTACATTACATTTAATGTTAAAAGTACTTGAAACATAGTAAAAACGTAAAAAATATAGTATAGTACTACTGTACTATACTTGTTTAAATGAAAAAAAATCAAAAGTGGTAGAGTAGCTAGTAGAGTAGGGTTGCCATACGTCCCGGTACGCCGGGACATGTCACCGGTTTAGAGCCTCGGCCCCGGTTGTCCCGGTTGACCCACCATATGTCCCGGTAAACGGGTAATCATGGTTTTATATTATTGCTAAAATTATGCGAATAATTCGTGCGACGACATTAGATCACATTGGCTGGCGGTGAAAGTGTGGGGTCGAGGGATGTACTGACATTTTAGAAATATTTTTCCATATTTACAGTACGGAATGAAAGACTGAAAAACCTTTGTGAGGGAGCTGATATAATTCATGGTAATTTACAATCTCACTCAAAAACTAGGCGGTTAACCGTCTTTGTTGCCGGCCATTGAACGTATTCTGAAAATGTGGAACCATTGAAAGATTTCCTTTTTTCACAAACCAGATTGAGCACCATTGGGGGGGGGGGGCGGTACCCCCCCTCCTATAACTCCCCTATATTTCCTCCTATATTGATATCAATCCTGGTCGGAGCCAAACCATTTATGGCAACCCTCTACTAGCTACTCTACTCTCCTGATTACTCTACCCGTGTAAACCAGGCTTAAATTACGTTTTTCGTTAGAGATAAGTAGAATAAGCAACCTATTAAACTATGCAACCTATTTAATATAATTGTTTCATCCCCTTCAATGACGCTCAGTCGTTCGTGGATCCGTGTATACTATGCATAGAGAAAGTAGGTATTTCCCGATTTCCTTTGTAAGATGACAGGAACCAAACAGGCATTTTAAAAGCCAATGAAATAAATTTCTCGCTTTTAGGTGTTCTAATCTGGCGTTTAGGTGTCGCTAATACGCAATTTGTGACAGCGGGGGCTGCGCCACGTAGGCACTAGGCGGCTGAAAGTGAGGTTAAACGCGTTTCAACCCCCTAAAGCGAATAAAGCAAGAAAGAAGTTACATCGGCGTCAGTCGCGTGGCGCCAACCGGCAACCTCGCAACGCTCTCGCGGCGCGTTCGGATTTCGAATTTCCCGCCAAATCGACGTGACAATAGAATTGGCAACGTCGCGTCCGTCGCCCATTGGCCGATGCGATCAGCTGTGCTATGTTTATGTTTAGATTTGTATCCGTGTGTTATCTTCTTGTTGTAACTGATGTTTATGAGTATGATAGTAATCACTTTTAATTATCTAAAATGTTTGCATGTACCCGCTAGACTTATGGTAGGTAGTTGTGCATGGACTATGTTAAGGATCCGTTCAAGATTCGTCAAAAAGTAACGGATACAGATCTCCGACACATCACTAGTCCAAATATAGTAAGTCTTGTAGGGTTCAGTTTAGCATTTTTGAACGGACATTTTTTTTTCATTACTCTGTTACCGCTCGGTATAAACATTTCGCCTACCTTTTGATTTCCTGATTTAAAAAACGCCTCTTTCCGGTGGCGCTTTTCTCCGACTTGCGCGCGCTTTAAAATCGTGTGTCTAATCTATTGCATAAACACCCTGTGCCGTTGTTGGTTAATTATGAAAAACAGAATCAATGTATGTCTAAAAAAATACGCGAAATAAACTTTTTAGATAATCCTCTACATTTTTACACGTTTGAGGGGCCCCTCCCGAAGGCGCTCTTGCGCGTGCCCTCACATCGTTCCGTCTCATCTGGCGGTTTGCAAAAGCACAGAATTTTAAAATACCTTAATTGCATCTTTATGAAATCAACTATGTTTCTGCAGTTTTATTTTCTCGATTCTTGTATTCAGGCAATAAGATATTTACGTCTAAAGTTTTGATAAATGTATGGAAAAGTATGTATGTCCCAAGGTCAATCCCAATAAAAAAAAAAAAACAGCTAATAGATCCTACGATTCCTAGTGTTATTTGTTAAGAAACTATATCAAAATTCATTATGGTATTCGAGAAAAAAAATGTTGAAATTTCTATGATATTTTTCAATGGTTCCTCCCTCGGATAACTACGTCACTGGGTCACTACGCCGCGGTCAGTCAAGATCGAGGTTAATGACCTGCCGCGTTGTTCGAGACGCCCTATTAGGGCGGAGCTAAATGATCGCTGTAAGATGCCACTGGTCGAACAGAGGTCGGTCTAAGAAGAAGGGGTAACTCCTTTCCCCTTCTCTGGGGTTGTAAGAGGGATGCTATTGGTCGACAGATAATATTGATTTATCGATTGATAAGATCGATTTACACCAATTTTATTACAAAAATAATAAATTAGGTGATGACATTTTTTCGCATTTTTTTACATAATTTCTTACTCTTAATAGGGAACTTAAACACCCCCTAAAGTTTGTGTGATTGGTCTTGCAACACCCTGTATACCCACTATTATTTTTCTTCTACAATCTGCAAATAAAGTCGCAACACTACAGCATTTGTATGGAGAAATGACCGGTTCAAGTCCACAAACGCTGCTGCGGGCAGATTTAAGCTCTCCGCTCCTTCGCGTCGCGTTATTAAAGTAGTTTGCGAATATTATTTGACCTCATATTTGACCTCATGATTGCCATATTCAGCCCCGGATCTAGGGGGGAAGGGCAAACCTGCCCTAGGCGGCAATTTAAGCGGACGCATAATTCATTTATTACCCAGGGCGCGCCGTTATATGATTGTTTATTTGATTTTCAACGCGCGCATAGTTTGTGAACCAGTAAACTTTTAATAAACAAAGATTTTCCACAAATAAATATCATTATTAGGCAGCGGGCTTTCGTGTAATGGAGATAAATAAATATATGCATATTACTTATATGTGAGGAATACATTCATACATTATAAGGACGCCAAGTATCTTGGTTTTGAATGTGATGAGATGGAACTATGAGATTTATTTATTATTTAATTTTAAAACAATCTACAGATTCGCATAGAAGTTCACACGAAGAGAAAAAAAAGTTAAAACTACATAAATCTAAAAAACACACAACTTCCTACACCATGTTCTTGTAATATAATTAATAACATATATAAATAAAACATTTAAGAACGAAACTAACATATTGAGTGTGAAACAAAATATTTACATTTTTCAGAGTTATTCATAACATCAAGGCATTTTTTATTAAATTGAAATATCCTTAGCTTTAGGCTTTATGACAATTGATTAATTCAACCTACCAGATGTGAGCAGTCTAGATAAATATTTTGCACAGCAAAGCCATTCCGGCAATAACCCTTCTGTCCTCCAAAATCGAGTACTCGTTATATTGTAACTATTCGTCATATTCGCTAAAAAAAAATCAGATGGATACTCGGATAACGCCTTTTTGAGCTTTTTGAGAGCAGTGTCATCAGCATAGGATACAATTTGGCCTTCAATATCCATTTTGCACAAGTCATTAATCAGGAACAGAGTCGGACCCAATATGCTTCCTTGCGGAACGCCAAAAGTTTATTACATTACACTGAATATAATCACTGAAAGTTTCACCTAACCGGACGCGTTGTCTACGGTTTGAAAGATAATTACGAAACCATAAGTACTCTCTGCCAGTGATTCCGATCCCGCCAAGTTTCTTCAGCAGGATCTCATGTGAAATAGTGTCAAAGGCCTTAGCAAGATCAAGAAAAACTGCCAGACATTTTTTATGATTATCTAGGTGCATTGTGAGCGTTTCAGTGATCTTTAAAATTGCGTCCTGGTTACCCATTTTACTTCAAACCCCAAATTGTCCACTGGCCGATATTGCTTTAGATTCTAAATATTTGATTAACTGGTTATTAATCAGTTTTTATAAAAAATATTTAAGGACATTAGGAACAGATATGGGTCTATAGGTTTTTGGATTCGACTTTGTTCCGGATTTATGAATTTATTTGTTATTGTTCGTGTCCCGGCCGATCCGCTTCCAGCGGATCCGAAGACCAGTCCTCTTCAGTCGGGACACAGCTGGGTGGCTTCTGATGCCACGTTCTCAAGGTGGACTGTAGATCCGAGCTTTCCAAGAGTCAGTCTCCTCAAATCAAGCTAGCCTGATTTATAATGCAACGATTTCAAAAAGTTCAAAATGATTAAAAGTCAATAAAAACAGAATTGAAAGTTATCACACTATTTATTCAAAACAGTATATTCAACGGGTCGTAAATCCGTTAAATAAGCAAAAGGATATTGTCTGAATCACAATTTAAAAACACAGAATAAAGTTCAGTACTAATTAAATTAATGCGAACAAACATTGACAGTTTATAATACAGTTCTCCGAAAAGGTGACAATTTGTGACTATTTATTTTATGAAATAAATGTCAGATTGTCTTCAATTCACTCACCGATATGTAGATTTCAGCCTAACTTCTCAATCGTTTACTAAACGAGTCTCGAACGCTGAAGTACATTTGTTTTTGGTAATTTGTGACCTCGTTGATTTAGCTCGATTTTATCTCGTTGCGTGATTAACATTTAGCTCTCGTGGTATCCAAAACCTCTGGCTGGATGGTACGTAATTAATAGAGTTACACCAACTTCTAAAAATTTTTAACTAAGTTAATATTCGCGACGGCTATCGATTGACGTTATAAAACACTGACAGCGAAACGGTGCCTAGTCACGTCTTGCTAGAAACAACTAACCCGAATGTAGGTATGAGGCGACCTTTTATTCACGCGTTTCCGCTTTCGCCCTTCAGCGGACGCACCCCCTTCATACCTCTTGCCCACAACCTACGAGCGTTTTAGGAATATTTGAAATCACATAATTATTATAATAATTTTTTTTTTTTTTTTCCATACTTATTGGTTGCTAATATTATGCTAAACAAATATATTCCCTTAATCTAAAAGATATATTTACATGTTTTCCTTGTTGGATAAAAACGATTTTGTAATTATATAATAAAAATAAACAATTCGTTTTTAGCCTAACTATTAAATTATAGGTATTCTATTTTGTTTCCTTGACCTACAAACCTAAATCCAGTGACTTTTTCCTTTGAATTAAATATCATTTCGCGGCGAATGTTAATGGCCTGTTAATTAGGTTCTCGTTAAATACCGCGCGCGACCAAGCGTTTTGTTTTCAAATTGAAATCCATTAATATGTTACGCCTCGCACGCCCTTAATTGCTTTATAATGATGTTATTTTGACTTAAGATTTAAATATCTTACCTATATAAATGTTACGTATCTACCTTATGGATACTTCAAATAACAACAAAATATTATCATTATACAGTTTTACAATCTTACAAGCTAGACAAAAAACATTTATACATATGTGGATAGTGATCATTCTCACATTCAGTCAATTTTGGCACCAAAAAACTATAGTTTTCTTATACTATTAAAATATTAAATAAATGTGAATATTTAGAATTCACCGTTACCAATTTTTGAAAGACCTTCGCGGCGTCTTTAAAGGCAAATTTCCCGTCTCGTTTTTATTGCGGTACGGCGCCTCGTACACTTATATGACGGTAAGGGTTTGTTTATTACGTACGCTTAGTAATCCGTGCTTTTAAGCCATCCTTTTGTCATACTAAGCTAACTGCGCCGTATTTTCAGATATTTTGCTTCAAATGATATTTTTATTTAAAATTCGTCAGTCTGGTGTTGCCAACCTATAATTTCCGAAATTAATTTCCTGAATGTGAGTTTACCTCATATTTACCACGACATTCCGCCCTCTCTGAAACGTTACTCTTTCAGCCTTTGATGGTCGTGGACTCGTAATACTGCTATTTTGACTGCCGGTCGTTTGTAGTGTTTCCCGTGGCTTTTGACGGTTACCGCCCGGGTTTGTCCGTCTGTGCCGGGGTGTGTTTGCACTACTATGCCGCGCAGCCAAGCGTTTCGCGGAAGTCTTTCATCAATAATAAACACCACGTCACCTATTTGGATAGGTTTCGCGGGTTCTTGCCATTTTTCTCGATGTATAAGAGTGGGCAGATATTCACGTATCCAGCGTCGCCAAAAATGATCGGCTAATGTTTGCGCTATGCGCCATTGTTTTTTGCCGAACAAATCAGTAGCGTCAATTTCCCCTATGGCCGCTTTTCCTGATGAGCTACCTATCAGGAAATGGTTAGGTGTAAGGCTCTCGTCGTCCTTATGGTCAAGTGACACGTGGAACAATGGCCGACTGTTTACTGTTTGTTCAGCTTCCGCCATCAACGTGATTAATACCTCGTCTCGAGGTGCCCTCTCTTTCAATATGGCGTACAAAGCCCTTTTTATTGATTGGATCATTCGTTCCCACGCCCCGGCCATGTGCGAAGCGGCTGCTGGTAAAAAAAACCACTCAATTTTTTGAATTGAAAATTTTTCTTTTAATTTGTCCTCATTTATTTCGGCAATGGCCCTTTTTAATTCGTTATTTGCTCCGTGCAAATTTGTGCCATTGTCGGAATAAAATACCTTAGGTACGCCGCGCCTCGCCGACATGCGTTTTATTGCCATAATTGCCGCGTCCGTGCTTAGTGAGTGCGCTATTTCGATGTGCACGGCTCGAGTCCGTAAACAGGAGAACATAACTCCCCAGCGCTTTTCCCTGTGTCGGTTGACCGTTACTTCAAGGGGTCCGAAGTAATCGATCCCGACTGCGGAAAAGGGCCGCTCGTGATGTTGGAGTCGTACGGCAGGTAGATCGGCCATACGGGGAGGTATCGCCTTTGCCTGTTGATTCTGGCAATGTTGACATTCTCGAGCCGTTTTCCGAATAGCGCCTCTGGCTTTTAATATATAAAAACGCTGTCTTAGTTCGTTTAATACAAACTCTCGGCCTTGATGGGAACTCGACTCATGTTCATGTCTTATTAATAACTTTGTATAGGGGTGACTTGCATCCAATATGGCCGGCTTAATGAATTGCAATGCGACACCTTGCACTGCACTTATGCGGCCGCCTACACGCAGTATTTTTTCGTCATCTAAAAATGCATTTAGATGACGTATTTTACTCGACTTTTTTACCGGCCGATTTGCGCTTATTTCTCTTATCTCCTCAGTGAAAATTTCGTTTTGCGCTCGTCGTAACCAGTAATTTTCCGAGTTATCGATCTCTTTCGCGGAAAGCGCCCCCCGCTCCCCCCTTTTTCGAAAAATATCGACTGCTCGAAACACCCACGCGGTACAGCGAATTAGGCGCGTCCATTTTGAATATTTTGACGCGTCTATTAAAGGTGTATCGGGCTCCGGTGCGTGAGTGACGAAGGCGTGTTTTATCACTTCATCGTGATAATTCACATCCTCTTGAAGTGCAATACCTATTTTTTCGGGCGGCCATTTTTTCTCGTCTTCGTATAAGAAGGCGGGCCCATGCAGCCATTTTGACGACGTGTCATTTTTGTATGGCGTTCCGTCTCGCGTTGCCTCGTCGGCGGCGTTATCGGCGGACTGAATCCAGCGCCAGCTGTCACCTGCGGTTAGTTCGTCGATCTCACCTAATCGATGCGCTACGAACGTTTGATACTGTCTCGGGTCGTTCCGAATCCAGTGTAAAACTGTTTTCGAATCCGTCCATAAGACAGTATTTTCGAACTTCCAGGTGTGTTCAGATTTCAGTGTAGCCGCCAAACGACTGGCTAAAAGCGCTGCCTGCAATTCTTTTCTTGGCATAGACATTATTTTTAGCGGACTAACTTTAGTCTTGCCGGCCAAAAATGACACACGTATTTTACGGTTTGCGTCTAAAAAACGTGCGAACGCAACCGCGGCAATACCCTGTTGGCTTGCATCTCCGAAAATGTGCAATTGCACTCCGGATTTTACCTGGCCGTGGCACTGATAGCTACGGGGTATCCTGAGCTCTTGAACTTTTTTCAAGTCCTCGAGCCATTCGTCCCATTTGCGTCCCACTCCTTCGCTTACGAGATCATCCCATCCCGTTTTTAGTAACCACATTTCTTGCATAAGTATTTTTCCTTTTATAGTGAGCGGGCCCAAAATACCTAACGGGTCGAAAACTGACATTAATAAACTTAACGCCTGCCGTTTTGTAGGTATAATGTCCCCACTCACTAGTCCGGGAGGTAATTTACTAAAATTAGTATCGAAGGCTAATTCGTCTGTTGTGGGGTGCCAAATTAATCCTAGGATTCTTTCGCTGCTATCAGTGCCATGTGTAGTCCATCGCACACTTTTTTGTGAGCGATCTTCCGGGCTCACCGACTCTATGGCTTGCGGACTATTTGTCGACCAGTTGCGAATTTCGAATCCGCCCTGTTTGTGTACGTAGGTGACATCTCGTACTAATTTTTTCGCCGTTTGTAGGTCATCTACGCTATCCAGATAGTCGTCCATATAATGAGAGTCGAGTATGGCCCGCGCTGCGTCTGGATAAGCCGACCTATGTGCCTCGGCGTTTACGTTTTTTACGTATTGCGCCGAGCACGGCGAACAAGTAGATCCGAATAGAACTACTTGCATTGCATATTCCTGAGCTGGCTCTTCGATCCGCATGTCACGCCAGAGGAATCTTTGAGCCTGTTGGTCTTCTGGCCGCATGCGGACTTGCAAAAACATTTCTTTCAAGTCAGCTGAAATTGCAATAGTTCCTTGTCGGAACCGACATAATATACCCATAAGGGGTTTTAATAGGTCTGGACCGCTTAAAAGATTATCATTTAACGAAGTGCCCCCTGATCTCGCGGCCCCATCGAATACAAGTCTGAATTTTCCAGGTTTATTTACGTTAGTGACCATGAAATGAGACAAGTACCAGGTTTTAGTTGTCACGGACGCTACTTCGTTATTTGATAATTTTCGGGCATAGCCTTTTGCCAGAAAATCTTTTATCGTATTGCTATACGCTTCCGATAAAACTTTGTCTCGTAACAGACGCCTTTCTACGTTTTCTAAACGTTTTAAGGCCATAGCACGGTTATATGGAAGGTTTATTTCGTCCGATTTCCATAATAAACCGGTTTCATAACGGTGACCTATATTACGTGTTGTTTCCTTTAGAATTTTATTTGCGCGTTGATTTAAATTAAATTGATATGGTCGTTTAGGGCCGCTCATTTCTTCTATTTGAAAATAGCCCTTTAAATCGTTTTGTAATTGCGCGTCGCGCTCGTCGAGTCGTAGGTGTAACACGTGACCGCTATTAGCGCCGACGCCGAAATTACCATTTAATGACCACCCAATTAACGCTTTCGTGACGACAGGTCCCTTGCGCCAATCACCATGCACTTCCTGGGGCAAGATGAGGCCATACTGGTCTTGTCCGATAAGCATTTTTATTTTTCCGTGAACCGACTTAATAGGTAACCTAGATATAAACGGATAATTTTCTCGTAATTTATCGATATCTAAATTATGGTAAGGTAAATTTAGATTTTTCATTGTTTTTACATGTTTTAAATTATAAATTACGGAACTGTTTTCGGCTTGAATTTTTATATCTACCGACCTAATACACGAGTCCTGTGATCTCATACCGTTAATACCTACTATTTTTAATGTCGATGCCACGCCCTTTGCGCCGATTTTGTTTGCTATTTTTTCGTCGATTAGAGTCAGAGTTGATGCCTCATCCAATAACGCGAGTATATCCATGGACCCAGCCTCGCCCGTGACCTTCACATTGACAACTCTGAGTCCAATGCTTCCGTTCTCATGACGTGTGTGCGTCACGTGACCTGTCTCGACCGTGGTTGACCCCTCCGGAGGGGCTGCTTGGCCGGGTTCCGAACGCGTTATCGGATGAAGTAACTTATGGTGTTTACTTTTGCATCCGTTAATTCCGCACGACACTTTTCTTTTACATTGAAGTGCGGTGTGTCCTAATTTTAAACAAATAAAACATAAGTTTTCTTCCCTGACCCAATCGCGTTTACTGTTTAGGCTTAGAGCCGCAAAATTCCTACAAACATTTAAATCATGATTTGTTTTTTTACAGTACAGACATTTTTTAACTTCTAACGATTTTTCGTAGGTATTAAAAATATGCCTACGCGTCGGCTCTAATTTTTTAATCGCGCGCGTTTTTAACTCGCTGCGTTCTTTGACCGCGGGCTTTGAACTACCTGAGTTAGTTTCCTCTTTTGCGGCCGCGTCCAGTAATGACTCTAGCCATTCCCCGAAATCTGTAAGTGTGGGATGTTCGCCTTTGAATTCTTTGTACCACTGAAGCCTTAAATATTGAGGTAATTTTAAAATTAATTCTTTCAACAATGGCGGATTAATTAAATATCCGTCATGTCCCATACTTTTAAGTGAGTGTACAATGTTGCAAACAATGGTGCCAAAATTAACTAATTGTGAAAGTGAGTCACTTACCCCAATATTCGGAACACTGCGAGCCTCTGTCATCAGTTCATCTATGCGAGCATCTGGTCTGCCGAAGCGTCGATAAAGCACCTTCATGATGGCAGGAACGTTCTCCGGTTCGACTAGCAGCGACCTCACAGCCTCCCTCGCTGGCCCGCTGAGTGAGGCAGCCAAACGGATTAAATTATCCGCATTGGAGTAGCCGCACATCTCGTTCCCTTGATTGAATAAACTAATGAATATTGGAAACTCATTAGTGTTTCCGGTAAACTTCGGCAAGTCACGTAAAAGTTTTGCACGCGCCGACACTAACATGTTATTTCGATACGAATCACTTGTATTAGGCACTGACACACACACTTTTTCAGTTTTTATCGGCGACCGTTGTCGGTAGCGCGTTGTCTCGCTCTCGCCCGGCCGCCCCTCTTGTGTCGCGCCAATGCGGAGATTTCGAAACGACTGTTTCAAATCGTCCGCCCTTGTGTCGATTTCCGGTATTTTCGTCGCGGCCCATTCGCGACAATACCTAGACGATGCTGATGAGTCCGCGATGCTGCCTTCATCGTCATCTTCTTCCTCGGCCTCGATCATCTTTTTCTTGATCTCCAGCCTTCTTGCCACCAGATCCATCTGTATCTGGGTGGCTTGTGTTTGCAGCCTGGCACCCTCTTCTGCCGCCTCAAGGTCCGCT
Organism: Neomicropteryx cornuta; assembly: GCA_020383195.1. Lineage (NCBI taxonomy): Eukaryota > Metazoa > Arthropoda > Insecta > Lepidoptera > Micropterigidae > Neomicropteryx > Neomicropteryx cornuta. Next base: position 9,145,840 of record JAHKQU010000001.1, on the reverse strand, counting down.
GCCAGCAGTTGTCTAGTGACGCTGCTTCTCGAGGCGGCTGACGTCCTGGACCTGCGGCTTGCAACGGATGATGCCCGTGACGCAGGGAGTTCCTGGGCCGCTGCCTGCAGCCTCTCCTGAAGCCTGGATGGGCCTGCTTCCGTGCTGACCTGTTCGGCTCCCTGGGGATCCTGTGCCGTCATGCTCAGACGCTCCGTTGTGTACGGCGCTTGTTCCTCGGCTCTGTCCTGTCGGCGTCCTGCGCTGATGGTTCGTCCTGAACCGCGACTTGTATTGCCTGACAGTCTTTGCCTCAGGCGCTCGCTCTTCCTCTCTCCTGGAGTTGCCTGATCTGCCATATCCTTTTGGCTCGCTTGACTTTTTGACATCTTGTCAAAGAAAACTCGGGGCTCGTCCAATCTGCGCTCGAAAGGACCAACAAAGATGGTATGTTTCCCTGGAAACACTTCCGAAGGTCCGTAGGTCCGAAAGTCCGAGATTTCAAGAGGATTCAAATCCTCTAAGCCAAGTATGCCTGATTTATAATGCAACGATTTCAAAAAGTTCAAAATGATTAAAAGTCAATAAAAACAGAATTGAAAGTTATCACACTATTTATTCAAAACAGTATATTCAACGGGTCGTAAATCCGTTAAATAAGCAAAAGGATATTGTCTGAATCACAATTTAAAAACACAGAATAAAGTTCAGTACTAATTAAATTAATGCGAACAAACATTGACAGTTTATAATACAGTTCTCCGAAAAGGTGACAATTTGTGACTATTTATTTTATGAAATAAATGTCAGATTGTCTTCAATTCACTCACCGATATGTAGATTTCAGCCTAACTTCTCAATCGTTTACTAAACGAGTCTCGAACGCTGAAGTACATTTGTTTTTGGTAATTTGTGACCTCGTTGATTTAGCTCGATTTTATCTCGTTGCGTGATTAACATTTAGCTCTCGTGGTATCCAAAACCTCTGGCTGGATGGTACGTAATTAATAGAGTTACACCAACTTCTAAAAATTTTTAACTAAGTTAATATTCGCGACGGCTATCGATTGACGTTATAAAACACTGACAGCGAAACGGTGCCTAGTCACGTCTTGCTAGAAACAACTAACCCGAATGTAGGTATGAGGCGACCTTTTATTCACGCGTTTCCGCTTTCGCCCTTCAGCGGACGCACCCCCTTCATACCTCTTGCCCACAACCTACGAGCGTTTTAGGAATATTTGAAATCACATAATTATTATAATAATTTTTTTTTTTTTTTTCCATACTTATTGGTTGCTAATATTATGCTAAACAAATATATTCCCTTAATCTAAAAGATATATTTACATGTTTTCCTTGTTGGATAAAAACGATTTTGTAATTATATAATAAAAATAAACAATTCGTTTTTAGCCTAACTATTAAATTATAGGTATTCTATTTTGTTTCCTTGACCTACAAACCTAAATCCAGTGACTTTTTCCTTTGAATTAAATATCATTTCGCGGCGAATGTTAATGGCCTGTTAATTAGGTTCTCGTTAAATACCGCGCGCGACCAAGCGTTTTGTTTTCAAATTGAAATCCATTAATATGTTACGCCTCGCACGCCCTTAATTGCTTTATAATGATGTTATTTTGACTTAAGATTTAAATATCTTACCTATATAAATGTTACGTATCTACCTTATGGATACTTCAAATAACAACAAAATATTATCATTATACAGTTTTACAATCTTACAAGCTAGACAAAAAACATTTATACATATGTGGATAGTGATCATTCTCACATTCAGTCAATTTTGGCACCAAAAAACTATAGTTTTCTTATACTATTAAAATATTAAATAAATGTGAATATTTAGAATTCACCGTTACCAATTTTTGAAAGACCTTCGCGGCGTCTTTAAAGGCAAATTTCCCATCTCGTTTTTATTGCGGTACGGCGCCTCGTACACTTATATGACGGTAAGGGTTTGTTTATTACGTACGCTTAGTAATCCGTGCTTTTAAGCCATCCTTTTGTCATACTAAGCTAACTGCGCCGTATTTTCAGATATTTTGCTTCAAATGATATTTTTATTTAAAATTCGTCAGTCTGGTGTTGCCAACCTATAATTTCCGAAATTAATTTCCTGAATGTGAGTTTACCTCATATTTACCACGACAGTTCGCTTAGAGGCATTATTTTTAATTTTGACTTTATATTTTTCCTCATTAGTTATGGTTATTTTTTGTTTTTTATTGTTATTGTTTTTGGTTTTTAATGTTATTTGTTTGTTTTAGTAGTATATATTTTTTAATCATGGGGAAACATGTCTAACAAATAAATAAATAAATAACGGATCCGTGCTTATTTTTGATGACGGCATTAAAACATCAAAACTAAAAAAGTTATTTACTCTGCTGAGAAAACTATGAAAAACTTAACGAGAAAAACCTTTTAAAATGATCAAAAACTGTGTTAGGACGTTTTGATGTTTTTTTCTAAATAAAATATATTTTTTTAATAAGGTACGTGTAATAAAAAGTTTGGGGCCTCGAAAAGTCTGTATCTTTCAATACAAAAATTTAGATATAAGTATCTCATTGAATACAAGAATCGGGAATATAGAACTACAGAAGCGTAGTTAAGTTCATAACGATGCGAATTCATCTAATTATTTTAAAATACATTGATTCTGTTATACAATTATTGTTATTGTTTTCTGTTTTTACGAGCCTTTAGATGAGACAGAGCGATTTAAAACCACGTCCTAGACAGAGGAGAGCGCTTTCGGGAAGTGGCGACTATTTTAAAAGTTTTTACCGAAAATTCCACGTTTATAATATTCGCGCAAAGCTTACGGTCTACCCTCGAAAGTGAATTTGAATTGTTTATTAACGGCACTCGGAGGTGAAATTACTCCGAGGACTTTCTCTCCTTATTAAATTGTGGATATTACTCAAAAAGTCGAGCAAAACAAACTTGAGTTCGTACAAGTTAATAATGAATGCACTTGCACTCTTTTATATACAGGGTGAACTCAAAATCAGCAGTATCCTTTAAGGGGTCATTCTATGCATGAAACTTTTCCATAGCTAACAAAGTTTTAATATAGTTAACAAAAAAAACCCTATAAAAATATAAATACTCTATTGAACGTTTGGTGGCACTGCTTGGTGTGTTCCTGACAACGATCTTTTAAAACATAGATACGGCATGTCATACAAATCGTCCTTGTAAAAACCCGCTATTGGTAGGTTCCTCCCCCCGTTCCGCGCGCCGCAACACTCCGCCGTGCTGGATGGAGACTTATCGCGATGACATATGCGAGCAAGCGAGACGTTATGATACGCGAGGAGTGTACTCGACGCAAAGTGGCGTACTTGGCGTGGCGTGGCGTATATGTTTTAAAGATCGATGATTCCCGACCTATCCAATCGACCTACATTACAATATTTGCGCGCGAGAACCTACCCGTCGTCAATACATGTAGGTACAGTGCTCCGTGGAGTCAATTGTCAATTTTTCAATTGACTCCGTGGAGTCAATTTTTTTTGCTTTATTGACAAAGTTACTGAACAAAGTTACTGTTCAGTTTTATGTTCTCACCTTAAAATATCTGTATTTACAAATATCGAAAGTTTCAAAGGAAGGACTCGGCGTCATAACAGCTGATTAGAATTGTAACTCTAAAGGAACACACCCCGATGTACCGAAGCGACTCGCTGCTGGTGCAGGAGTGTCTCCTGCCACGGGAACCGCATCCTCAAGCTTATGAGAAACAGAAAAATAAATTCCCAGATGAGCGCAGTGTCTTTATAAGGAGTTGGTACACGGAATCGCGTGGATGTTCACTGTTCATGACATCACAGTTCGAAATTAATCAAATAACAAAAAATAATTTATTTAACCGGTTTCACTTTGTGCACATTTTAATTCGTAACATTCATGCAAAAAAGAGGTAGGATTGGAAGAAGGTATTTTTTTCTAATGAGGCTGCAGCAAAAAAAAACTAATAAAAAGGATTAAGTGTCATGATATACCTCTAAAACAATATATAATTATATCCATGTGTCAGATAAGGCCTTGGAACTGGTCTGACACCCAGCTGACAATTCATGGCATATTTACAAGAATACGTAGGGCCCACAGACATGAATTGTAAAACGAAAAGGTCACTAATTTGTTCCCTAATTAATGTTTGGTTCGAGGTCAACTAAATTAAATATAATTAGCAGGCTTTGGTGGTGTCTATGCCAAGACACGTCTCACTTATTGAGGGCCATATTAAATATTAAGGCGCCCTCATACCTGAATGCTACAAAAGTGCGAATTTTACAGGTTTTCAAAGGCGGTAAGAAAGATATGAGTAATCTAGTTTATTTAGATTAAAGATAATTTATTATTCTAGAGAAATACCTAAGGATTTTTTTTAAAACGTAATGCAAAAAATACAAAAAAACCAAACGATGTTTTTGAAATTTTGAAATCACCCGTTCTGAAACCAGAAACGTCCCGCGTAAAATAAATATAGTTTTATGATTTAAGCGATTTGAAATAAAATGACAAAAAATGAATATGACAGTTTAAAGAGTTTACAAATGTTCAAAAAATATAATATTGTTTTTGTGTTTTAAAAAAAGCGGATTTAATGGCCATTATTTTTACACAAAACAACTATATGCTATCAATATTTCATTCAAAATGGTAAGCCGCGGTTTGTTGTAAGCGCCGTTATAACCGTCGTTCACCACCTTTCCGCTCATCGCGCAAGGCTCCTAGTAGTTGCATTTCATTTCAAATTTCGTTTCAATTAATTTTCTCCTGTACATTTCTCAAAGACAATGTGCAGCCAATATTCCTACTTTTTATCCGGGAACAATCTATTGCTTGGCCTTCCTTCCTGCGATAAACGCTGATATACCCTAACAAACTTCTATCTTTCTTAAAACTTTAAAAGTGATATTTGGGTCTCATTTGGGAATTAGTAAATAAGTTCGTAAATTTATTTATTATTTTTTACATAAACAATGCATTTAATTTTTCATCACCTTTATAGGCGTGTATTGCTGTTTTAAGGTGATGTAATCAGTTATAGAAACATAGATTCTTAGATTCTAACTGAAAATTTAACCAGAGGCGCACTGTGGACACTCAGATTTATATAAAATAACTGTTTTATAATTAATTATTTATAATAATAATAATTATTATTATTATTTTTTTGGGATTATTATTCATTTATTTACTTATTAAAATCATAGTAATAGTAAGTCAATTCAAATTGTTGATTTTTAAAAAAACACTCTCGAACCTGCGCAATTTAGCACGCGTAAAACGCACACCATTTATCGACATGCCGGATATACGAACTCTGTGTCTGCCTAACTATACGTGTTTTCTAAAAAAAAAAAAAGTTTGCGTGGTAATATTAAACGGTTCTTCTAATAGGTACGTCTGTCGGCCTAGTTAGTGACAGGTTCGGCTGAAAGATTTTTGATAGCGCAGCTTCCCCCGTCCTAGGCTTTCGCAGAACTTCAGGGTTTTGACTTCAGGGTTTTTTTTAAACACTCCCGGTTCAGTCGTCGAGTTTTCTTCTCATTCCCTGCTTGGCTGTATGTTTGAGGGGACTTCTCCCTTCCTTCCTTCGTTGATACTGTCATCTTTGTTTGTGGGGGTTTTCTGAAACACATGATAGGTGGGAACCAATCAGATGTTTTACCCCCTAAAGTTTCAGAGGAGGTCAGTTGACGACGCCATTTGAGCTTGGGGCCCAGTTATGTATGAAGGCTCGAGGAAACGCCTTTCGGACTTCAGGTGGTCTGCCGCCAGGTTTCGCAGGAGCATAGAGCTGGAGTTGTAGTTTGCGCATGAATGTCTGTCTTGTTCTGGGCATAGTACGGCCACCCGCTATCGTTCGTATGCCTACATTTTACACCTCGGGGGGGGGGGGGGGAGGGGTGATTGTGGTAGATATTCGATAACTTTTATACTAAGAAAGTTATAGCAAAATTTCACTTTTTCGAAAAACCCCCCGGAAAACTTGACCGAGATTTTGTGCCCTTAAAATTTAAAAGTGATTAGTGTGAAATTACGACAGTCATTGTGTATATAAGCTTTTAAACTGAGGGTGGTTTTAGGTTCTAGGGGAAATTTTTCAAAAGTCATGATGTGGTTGCAATACCCATTGCAATAGGTAGCTTTACTTATGAAAACTTCCTAAAAATCCTTCACAAGTTATTATTTAATGTTTTCTGTAACTCTGTTACACGTTTTGTTATAGCCCATGGGTCGAGTTTTAGTTTTTATTTTTCTTAACAAATGTTTCTCGGATAAAGCAGAAGTCATATGGAAGGTAAATAAACAAAGCAATTGTGCAGGCGCCGGCTCAGGATCGATAGCAGCGCGGGGGTGGAGCCTATAGGGGGGGGGGGGGGGGGGCGAGGAGAGAGGGGGACTTAGCACTCCAAGGTCGCGCGGTATCGAGCGAAGCGCCCCGCGCAACAACCCCCTGGAGGGGTGGGCTGGGGTGGGGTGGACACAGAAGAGGGGATGACACAATGGCAACACATTATGGCCGATACTGGATAATATATTTTATCTCATCAGCTCTTAACTTTCCTAACAAAAATAGTTTTAATTAATTTAATGCTAAATATTTAAAAAATGACATTCTGGTGAATCTTGTTGTACACTGAAAAAAATATGGTAATGTCAGCAAAAATATAGTATTTGCATCCATAAAGTATGGTTGATACAGTGACAGCAATAATTTACGAAATAAAAAAATCACAGTGGTATTTTTAAGGGTGTTTTTTTTAGAGACGTAGTTTTCAATCTGGCACTACTTTTTTCGTAGTTGGTGTTTTTGACAGCTGTCACTTGATTTATGCTCAGTTTGGTTTGCCATTTCATAATGAATAGACTTACTCCTGAACAACGTGGCGTGGCCTCCAAGATCGTGCGATTTAACACCGCTGGACTATTTTTTGTGGGGTTATGTGAAGTCGCTTCTCTACGCAGATAAGCCGGACACGATTAACGCCTTGGAAGAGAATATTCGGCGCGTTATTGCTGACATACGGCCCAACTTGCTGCAAAAAGTGGTTGAAAATTGGGCCTCTCGGCTGGAATTTGTTCGAGTCAGCCGCGGCGGCCACTTACCCGAAATCATTTTTAAAACATAATGGCAAACCCTTATCTTTATAACAAAACTAAATTCTTAGCCATAACATCAAATTATATGCGTTTTATCTCTTCTTGAAAACCACGCCTCTAAAATCATCACCCTAATAATAAAGAATTTGATGGTGAATCAGATTTGTAAAGATTGAACGACTCATGGCTGCACTGTGGATTTACGGTCGAATTTCGACCACTAGTAATAAACAAACGGTCAAGGGAATCATATCTTGAAACGTAATATAGTTATAAATGTACGTATAGCAATCACCTTGACTCTATTGATTTGGAATCCGTCTGGGTATTCTTCGGGGGCGTCCAATATTGCTTCAGATTACGGGTTGAAAGCGAGGGCTCCGTAAGTGGTTAAAATGTCCCTCCGAGCCCGCTATAAGTTAATTCCCGAGGCCGTGCCGCGCTGTTATAATTCACTACAGAATTCCGTCCAATCCATTTAAGCGTTAGCGCTGAAAACAAAATGTCTCCCTTGATGGCGCCGCGGTATTCATATTTATTTAATATTTGTATCCTAATGCAGACAAAATGGCGCCTAGCTTAGTGGCGACCTAATGGCCGCTAATAGAAACCTTTCAGATGTGATTTAATGTGCGAACGAACCTCAATAGTTGTGACATTAAACGTCGAAAATCACTATAGCTTCTAAACGTTCATGTGTAAGAAGCTACTGTCCGTTGCAACTTTCAACACGAAAAGTACATATGCGAAAGGGTTGATTTTTTGTGTGTAAATCCACAGTGCAGCCATGAGTCGTTCAATCTTTACAAATCTGATTCACCATCAAATTCTCTATTATTAGGATGATGATTTTAGAGGCGTGGTTTTCAAGAAGAGATAAAACGCATATAATTTGATGTTATGGCTAAGAATTTAGTTTTATTATAAAGATAAGGGTTTGCCATTATGTTTTAAAAATGATTTCGGGTAAGTGGCCGCCGCGGCTGACTCGAACAAATTCCAGCCGAGAGGCCCAATTTTCAACCACTTTTTGCAGCAAGTTGGGCCGTATGTCAGCAATAACGCGCCGAATATTCTCTTCCAAGGCGTTAATCGTGTCCGGCTTATCTGCGTAGACAAGCGACTTCACATAACCCCACAAAAAATAGTCCAGCGGTGTTAAATCGCACGATCTTGGAGGCCACGCCACAGGCCCACGACGCGATTTTTACTTTATTTTAGAGTGATTTTTTCTAAATTTGCACTATTTGCAAACGTTGTTCAGGAGTAAGTCTATTCATTATGAAATGGCAAACCAAACTGAGCATAAATCAAGTGACAGCTGTCAAAAACACCAACTACGAAAAAAGTAGTGCCAGATTGAAAACCACGCCTCTAAAAAAAACACCTATATAATCTTTGGATAACTTTATAATTTATCGGATGAATTAAAACAAATAGTGCTCTTACTAATTAATTTAGTTCAAGATTTGGCCTTGCAGAAGTTATATCTAAATACGAGGCTGTCGAAATAAATGCACACATGCATAAATAAGCCAACACTGATGTCGCACACATATGTAAATAGTATTATCACACATACTAGTAAAAACCACCACACGATTGCATATCAATCCGCGGTTCGAACCGTTATATGGTAGCTTGTGTATTTGTCATTCTTTCGCGAAATTTCAAACATCCAGGATTTGAACATAAGCCATGCATTATTAGTACCTATCCAGAACTTGTACCGCGTCCAGAACTATTGTACTTTTAAATCCACTTATAGTTCGCCCTCTAGTTCCGTTAAGTATCATTTTAGGTGCGATGGTTCTAATCTCTTCTGGCTTGAGGAGATGGTACCTTTTGTAAATGAGGGACCCACATTCTCCCAGTAGGTGTAAAGGAGTTTCTGGGCTCTCTTGGCAAAGTCTGCACCTGTAGTCGGTAGATAGGCTTAATTTGTGCAGATGTTTATTCAGCTTGCAGTGGCCTGTTAATGTTCTGGTTAAGATCTTAGGTGGTTTCGGCTCAACTTTAATAGCTCCGAGAGTCTTTTTTGACCTATGTTATCTTATTATTATTCGCTGAGCTGCCATTTAGCTGATATGCTGATATCTCATTCTCAATTAATAGCGATTTGGCTAAATTCAAGAAATGTATCAAGGCGGTTCTTGAAATGATTTACACTTATAGCTCCCTGTGGTGGCCGATTCCAATTATCCATAACGCTATTGGAGATAAAGTTCTTCCTAGGATTAGTGGAACGAAGAGATTCAGATAACTTCGTTGAATGGTCGCGAAGTTGCATGTTTTGGTTAAACATGAGTTTGCACAATTATAATGTCCACTTAACACTTTGTAAATCTCAATGAGGTCACCACGATCACGTCGCTCCTGTAATGAGGTCAGTTTTAACACAGACAGACTTTCTTCATATTCCAAGCGTTGTATGTAAGTATGTATTCCATATTTTATACCCATACTCAAGCAAAGGCCGCACACATGCCTTGTAGACCTTCAGCATTACTTCAGGAGACATGTTTCTAAAAGATTTTTTTATTGAATATATGTTGACATATATATTGAATATATATGTGCAAAGCTCTTTATTAGTTCCGAATTGATGTGCATTACCCATCGTCCCTGTGGACACATTAAACATTTTTATGATCTTATTCGCGAGCGCTGTGACAGTGATAAAGGATCTAAGCACCCCGCATTCTCACGCGACAACTATAAAACGACTAATATAGTAAATAATTGATGGTATTAAGGAAATGCCAATTCTATGGATATGAGTATGCGTTTATATGTAACTCGATAATTAATAGATTATTTATGAATTCCCTGTAAAATCGAGTTAACTTACTAATCATCTAGCAAGCGTTGCGTAACTATTAGTCACTTGAACACTAATGTCAATTCGAATGTTTGTATACTCTATCTTAATAAGACAAGAATGGCTATGACACCCTGTAGTTATCATGTAATATTAACTGCATCTATACATCGTTTAGTAGTAGTAAATTACATAACCAAAACCTGACGTCTTACAGCTAGGCCCTACAGGTGTCATTAAAGGCATCTCTCCCACCCAGATTACTCGCGCCTGTGGTACCAACTTTTGTTGGGTTGCTTCATTTCCTATAACCATTTGTGCTGCAGCACTTTTATCCTATTCGATGTGCGTTTTGGATGGCCATAGGGGTGACAGTGGGTTATTTTTTAGGTCTGAGTAGATTTTCGAGTTAGGATGCAACGGACGGACGGCCAAAGGACGGAGATAGTAGCTTCTTGTACAAAAATGTATGTAAGCTAAAAAATGCACATATGTACCCAATATACACAAACTTCTAGAGCGCCAGTACCATCTCTGTCCTGGAAAACCTGAATCTGGCTGTCCTCCAGGACTGAGTCTGGCCTGGAGGTGGCTGAATTCTTGGTTCAGCTGACCGATTCCATTCATTCTCTGGTACTTCAAGCTCAAAGCAGCGAGCGTTTGATGCTTTGAGCGCCTCTGGCTGTACAGAAGTCGCAGGTCTAGTACCTGGCGCACTCGCGACACGTTCGCTGGCTGTTTGACGTCATCGTCACTTGATTCCTCTGCGAAGAACAATCAAGTGACGTTGCTACTTCCCGTACTATTACTATTATTATTATTAATATATAGTAGGTACGTACTTATCATAGTGTAGTGCAATGCAATCTAGTGACCCTGACGTTAGATATCCAATTTAGTATCGCCTATAAAATACCAGTGACTGGGTCTAAACTGATAAACGGGAAACAAAATGAAATGACATTATATTGTAGTTATGCACTGGTTTCGATTGATGTATGATCTTCAACTAAGTTATTTTGACAGTCATTCTTTCTCTCATAAGAAAGTGGCATTCCTGATAAAAAAAATGGTTTAACTGTTGCCGAATGCACAGTCGAGGACTTAAATGTAATACAGCGTCGTTTAGTGGGGTTAAATTAATCGCAGAAATGAAATCCGTCGTTCGCATTTCGCGTGCCCTACTCTCTTAGCTATTGACAATATTCTATCCCTCGTTAGCCGCGAGATGCTGAGATCTTTCCTAAGTATATTTCGTGTTGGCTTTTGCACAAGTTTTGGTCCCTGTTTCTTCTTCCACTCTTGTTTCAATGTTCTTAATTACCGAAACTTCTAAGGTGTTTGCTATTGTAACGCATAGACCTAATCATAAACTATAGTTTGAAAAAAAACCCAGCTCCATATGCTGCTTTAGTGTGAGATATACTGGTTTGAAATTTCTTACTAGTCGTTTCGTTACCCGACCAATCTCCCACTCCTCTGTCGAACGCTAGTCTCCCCGTGGTCCTCAGAAAATGTTATTCGTATTGAACTCTACCCTTTTCACTATTAGAAGTTTTTTCCCTTCACCCCACCACAGCTACCAGACGAGGATGAGAATATCGGCTGAGTCGCACCAGGGAAAACTGAGGATTTTGCGAACTTTGTTTTAACACTTCCAATTTAGGTACGATAACGAGGTCTTTTTTGCCACAATTCGACCCTTCCTCGGCAAAACGCCTCGCTTTTTCGCAAGGGTTGCAATTAATTCGTGGTGTGCCTCTAGTTAGTAGAACGGGTAGTTTTTGTCAGCATATCAGAAAATCGTCGACAATCTTATCGTTAAATATAGGTTCATGACATTTTTTTTAATCAACGGCAAATAGCCCATGAAACGAGCATATTTTTAGATACCGTGTGCACACAAGACTGTTTTATCCCGAAGTTTCCGAGACGATCACACATCCTCGGGGGAGTGTTTCACACATTGCAAATACTGCACAAGTGCTATTGTTTTATATCTCCTTCGACTACCGTCTTTCTTTGTACCGGTGATATGATATGCGGAGTGGCAATTAGTTGGCGGATGACGTCAGCGGGAGCTGTACTCTCGGCCGCAAAGGAAGAATTACTATTTTTGTTATTAATGCTAAGGTGAATGCAATCCGTATGTCTTAAAAATGTGAGGACATTTTACAACGTAAGATCTTAATTGAAGAAGTAATGTCAGGACGATTGAGTATCATCGAAGCGTGAAGGTCGTATAATGGCGGCTTCAAATATTCATAGTCTAGTTATTTTTTTTACTATTGAATGCGTGGTTAATTTTTTTTTATATTCAATTAATCTTCAATAGGAAACATTATCGTCACCTTCACAGGTTTCATTTCATGTACTCCAGCAAGAGGTAGGATAATACTTAATGATAAATAGACATAAATTAATGAAAGTAACTTTTTAATCATTGCGATAAATTTCTTATAAAAAAAATGCATTTAAATGTGTTGAGTTGAAGAGGATTTTTTTTAATAGTATTAGTAAAACGGTTTATTGTATATATGTATATTAGAGGTCGCCATTGCACCCCCCTTCAAAGAGGCACAATCGTTTGTATTTCGTAAAAACTGTTGATGTGAAAAGATTTGTGATTTTATTATATATATGCATAGGGTTTATATTTAAAACTCCGGAAATATCATGCACTTACTTTGTAAATAATTATGAAAAAAAAACAAAAATAGAATTTGTGTCTTATTTAAATTACATTTTCACGAAGGAATGATTCAAATTCGCGTTAGTTCGTTGCTAAAGTGACAGCGCATGCATTTCCTTAAGGTTAATGATCCTTGTAAGCTTACAGCTTACAGCGACTATATCCATAGCGTTTTATTACATTAAATTCATTTTAATTTTATTAAAGCTGTTCTATACATCTTATTTTATCTTAGGGCGCGCGTCCGAACACATCGAGTCGAGTGTACGGTGCAGAGAATGAGGGGCGGACTGAAGATTGATTAGTCGTGCTGTACCTTTCGAGGGTTTTGCTTTGTAGCAAGTTTGCCAATTGAAACTCCCCGGCGTATCGCACCACGAGATGTATCTGTACAAGTTTGCTATGCATTCCTTTAACGATGGATTATTTAATAGGTGCTATTATTATTTATAATTACGTGTACTCTTTGGAGGTACCTATTCCTCCGGTAGATTAGCTGATTGGCAGGTATCCTTTTTCTTAGCTAGGAAGGGGTCTTAGGGAATGGCTTGAAGACTATTGCTTTCTCTGATAGTGCGCGGAAGAAAAGAATAAAATCCGACATTCTTTCTCCTAAAAATTTCCTTTATTTTGTGAGAATGGTCTTTTCGTCCAATATAGAAGGGTTTCTGAAATTCTCACTAACGGAGGACCTTGCTAGGAGCTTCAAGTAGGCTTTAAATAAGTTAATAATACGACATAAGCTCCCATTTAGGGTGAGATAAATATTTCGTCGGACTGTCAAATCTGCGAAAGCGCCTAAACACATGTCTGCTTGCTAACCGCTGAATTACTATATGTTATATATCTATATGTTAGTAGGTAGCTATACTCTTTCTTCTTTCTTTTTTTTTTTAAAGAATTGCTTTGACTTAAGTCAGGGGTGCTCAAACTTGAACTGCTGGCGATCTATCTCAATATCTCTCGTTAACGTCTGGTAAGGATTAGGTGAGGATATAGATAGAGTTCAAATCAGGGCACCAAGTAGTTTATTGAGTTTCACACACTTATTCTAACAATTTTATGACTCAGTAGGAATGCAAATAGAAATTAATAATTGACCAGTAATGGTTTCGATTCGATACAAAGCAAAGTCTAGTATGATTTTGACTACCTAGGAATGTGTCTAGTCCGGGAGCGCGGTGGGTAAAGACTGAATACTGAAAGTTCCGTCTTCGATTATGAAAACTAGACCGTGAGAAAGGAATTTATAACCCATCACAGGGCGGTCTGATTTGACGTCACAACGTGTGAAATGCAACTTTGCATTTTTTCAAACAAAGCAAATGCGTGTGGCTTTTGAATTAGGAATTTGCAAACTAATAAGTCTAGTTGCTTACTTAGGCTTTAGCTTGTTACTTGTCGGTTTGTATGCCTAGATCAAAGGAAATCTCCCGTTGAGTTCGCTAGGAAGATGCTGTGGCCCAGAAGATAACTGCTCGTAACCCGAGCGCGCCTCGTCGGCCTGCCAATCGCATTAAAGCGACCAAACTCAATTTGCAGGCCTTTGAAATCGCGGCCCGCGGCCCTTGTTCGCAAATTGTTTCACCTGTGCCGCGATTTTGCTTTGCAACCCCCTCCCCCCCCACGCCGTCACACACCCAACCCTCACCCCACTCACCCCACTCACCCCACTCACCCCACTCACCCCACTCACCTGTAACCTTTGTACATGACGACCTAAGAAAGTTTTAATACAGTAAGTATGCAGGGAAGAAAGAAAAAGTATATCCGGGCATAAATAAAAATAAACACTGTATGTATTTAGATTTTTTGTATATTTACACGCAACACTATTATTAGAATTATATATTTAATAAATGTATATATTGTATGTAATATATAGACAATAATATGCACTTTTTTTTTTTTTTTTTTTTTTGTTATGGAATATAAATTGGCCGATGAGTATAAGTCTATAACCTTCCTAACTAGGTAATAGTTACCTGTTCTAAGGAAGGTTATATATGAAGTGATAAAGTGCATAGCAGAGACCAGCGCAAAACCCTGATAAAATATAAAAAAATAATAAGGCACAAATATACACACTGATATACACACCCACACACACATACACACATGAATACAATTTAAATGTGTACTCAAGAATACTTAATATATGAAAAAATAAAATGAATAAATGAAACAATTAAAAAATAACAAATAAATGAATAAACAATTATTAAATATATAGGTAAATAAATATTCGATATAAATAAATAAATATTCAATATAAAATAGTGTTATACTACATATAGTATAAAAACATATCTTATAGTGATATATATATACATTGGGCATAAACATATTGGTATGACATATCTAAGTAAGCATATATTTTTTTATTTTTTTAAACATTCTAGGTAACTAAAATAATATTTTTTACTCAGTAGCTAAAGTCGCTTAAATTACAGTATTAATAAATGTTATCTAAACAACTATTTCAGAAATTAATTTCTCAGCAGCATCTCTACCCAAAGCGATTAACCATTTTAAGATAGATTTAGCGAGGCAAGCTTTAGTTTTAGCATCCCTAATTTCATCGCTTATCTGGTTATATATTTTTGGGCCCAGAAAAATGAGATGTCTCTGTCCAAAAGATGTTTTCATTATTGGTGCCACTAAGTGACCTCTATGGTTCGATCTTGTCTTCATAGCTTTAGTGCACTGTATATTACTAATTTTATTTTGCCAAACATGTATGACTACTTTTTTAATAAAAGATTGTCTAATATCTAGCACCCTGTAACTTGAGAAAAGGATTTCCGAACTAAACCTAAAAGGCTTTTTATTGATCACACGAAGAACTAATTTTTGAACTTTGATTAATGGTTCAAGGGCTTTTCGAGTTGCACCGCCCCACACAATTAACGCATAGGTGATTAAAGAGTTAGTTAAGCAATTGTAAACCATTTTTAAAGTTTGGGAAGATAAACAGTTTCTAAGATTTTTATAAACTACAATTTGCGAACGAACTCTTTTAGCAATTGAATCAATGTGATGGTTCCAGCGAAGGTGCCTGTCTATTACAATTCCTAAGTATCTAATATGGTCAACATTCTCCAGAGGAAGACAATCACATTTTATTCGGTTCTGACAGTCATGGATGCGAAGATGAAAGCCCGTATCAACTAAACCGGCGGAAGTAATACTGAAAGTAACATATTTAGTTTTGCTAATGTTTAGAGTTAAAAGATTATTGTCCAGCCAATTGCTAATAGTTTCCAAATTATGTTGCATCTTACATTGTAACTCAGTCCACGTGTCACTAGAACATACAATCACAGTATCGTCTGCGAAACTTATTTATGTTTGTATTTTGTGTGTAATTTTATCATATGATCCTTCTTATTAGTAACGTTTTTTCTTTAACCTAGTTAGAGTGGTTATGTTACTTCAAAACAACAATTAATGACTATTATATTTTTTGTGACTTCTTATTGTGCAACTTGGAATAAATAAATACATAAATAAATTAAAAAAAATATATGAAAAGTCGTCGGAGCAAAAAATTCATTTACAATTAACGATCGTGGAGACACGTGTTTAGAACAAATGAAAATGGTAGATAAGACGTTTTATAGAATAGTGGGTACTTACTTTCTACGCTATCATATCATATTTCTAATTATTTTACAATAGTTTATTTAGTTATTAATTTTTTTAGAAATGTAGTTTCCTGTTTGCAGTTAATTGTCTTTTGTTCCTAGTTTTTTGAAACATACTGTTTGTAAATGTAGACACAAAAAGGCACCATCTTTGAGAGGAAAAGTTAAGATCTTTATTTTGTAAAGAAATAAAGTATTATTAAAAAAGTGATTATATTTAAACCGAAGTATACTTATGTATTAAAAAAATATTAAGATTGTTAGCTACGATAACGATAATTTAGAGTCGGGGTACAATTAAAATTGGCCTTTATTGTTGTAATTTAAAAAAATCTATATCTACCCGTATCTCATTATTTTTTTTAGTGAGTCTGTTTTCTGAGGTTCGATTTCGAAATATTGTGTTACCGGGTTCTTTGTTGTATTCCAATTGCCATAGTCCAATCTTGCTTTGAACACACTTGCTTTCAATGGCAATACACGTGGTATTAAAAATTAAAAAATAATAAATATTTCAATATAGATTGTCAAATATAAAGACGCAATTACATGTGATTTGTTAAACTAGCGCCTTCAAGCGGTGGATAATAACATTACTGCTAAGGGAACTTAGCCAAGAAGCAAACTCAAGTATTGAGGTCATATTTCGACAGAGCACTAAAAATGAGAAAAAAAAATAATGTTGCGTGTGATTGAAGGGCCCACGAGGATTACGTGATTGTAAAACTATCGCCATGATTGAGCGACTCCCGGTATTACGAAATAGATAGGAAAAAGTTGCACGCGAAGTCAGGAACTTGGAAACGAGGTCAACCTTCCCTTTCGCCGACTTACTTTGCATTGGGCGGGCGGGGGTTGTTGGGCCTGGGCGGCGCGGGGGGAGACTGAAGATGACACCTACATATAACTTATACTGTTATATAGCAGCGCCACGGATTTAGCTATTCTCAACGGACTATAAACGATTACCAATATTTCATTAGCATAGCTATTTATTGCTAAAGTTTCGACATATCTTTGCGTGTCACATCCCCTAGAACCCAAAACCACCCTCAGTTTAAAAGTTTAGATATCTATCTGTATCACTTTCTTGTGGACTCGATAACTGCCGTAATTTTGCACCAATCACTTTCAAATTGATACATAAAATTCTAGGGTTCAAAAATGCGGTCAAGTTCGTTAATGGGCAAAATCAGACCATGGGAGCGGGAATGGGGGGGGGGGGGGTTCGAAAAAGTGAAATTTTGCTTAAACTTTCTTAGTATATAAGATATTGACTTCATTTATATTTTAAATTATTCCTCAGATAAAGGCCTAAAACTTATCGAAGTAATAATTTATGATTGGTCCTAGAAGTGGGAAAAATTGGTTTTTAAAAATTCAAAAAAAATCATACCTCCCTTATTGGCCACAGGGTCAAATCGGTTCAAAATGTCAATTGTAGGCCTGTAATTTCCCTTCATTTTTTGTTTGAAACAATTTTTGATATGAGCAACCCTTACGGACAGTATAAAGAGGGTTTTAGTATACGCACTCTCGCTGCGAAAGGTGTACGGCGGGTTGAGGTGCGCGAGCTGCCGCGCGGAGAGCGGATCGCGCTGCGTTTATTTCATGCTACAATAGTAGGAATATAAAGATATATTACGATATTTCCTTGGTTACGTGACTCGACTCATGCCCGCTTCAGGATTAGTAAGAGGTTTCAGGGATTAGTATTTCTATATACAAAAAGACAATGGTTTTTAAAAAGTTTTATTTAAAAACAAATGTGTAAAACCTTCTGGAAGCTTCTGAAACTGTTAAAGAAGAAATGTTCCAGAACTTTCTATATCTTTCTACCACATTCTTCATACTTTTAAGTTTATTATAGACAGTTAAATGCAATTAAACTTTAATATGACGTATGATAAATTATTATATTATGATTATTGCACAAAGTTAACAAAATAAAAAAATAAGTTTACCTGTTTTAACATTTTTCTTATTTCCTCTTAGTAGTTGGATACATAATTTTGACAATATTTCCTACTGTGGAAGACAGATGACTTAGTATCTTCGAATGCTTTGTTCCGGAACTAGTCTAGAGTTGTGTTTACAAAGAAATCGGTTAAAAATATTAACGTTTATAACTATTTAACTTCGTTTAGGTTTAACATCCTAATTTTTTGTTTAATAAGAAATATTTTAACGGTCGTCAGTGGCGCATTCATTTTTTATTTCGCTTTTTGAATTTTGTTGCTTTACGAAGTGTTTTTCTTTCGAAATTCAAATATTTTAACGGTCGTTTGTGTCATTAATTTTCTATTTCACTTGTTAAATGCTTTACGAACTGTTTTTCTTTTAAAATTTAAATATTTTGACGGTCGTCACTGTCAATTATATATTATTTCGCTGTTAAAATGCTGCTTCTATGCAAATTTTATCGTCTGACGCAATAATTGTCACTTGAATAGATCTTATCTCAGACTGTATTTGACAGGCTGGCGTTGGCTGTAACGCTCTCATATCCTTCTACCATGCGGCACATATTAAAGTAAAATTAAATAATAGTATCTTTAGACAGTTTCTTTCCTTTAACCACTGACAGTTTGAACTGTTAATGTTTCAAAATAATTTATATAAAAAAAAATAGATACAATACTCTCGTGCGAGTGTAGTTTAATTTTAAACTTTCCATGTATTTTTTACTTTAGCGAAAACCTGTCATCAGTCAATTTTACACGCAATTCTATGTACCATTTCTTATATATTGTTGGTTTTCCAAATAAACAATAAATAAATATTAAACTGAGATTAAAATATTACTAATATTTGATCACAAATAGGGAGATGAAAGATTGTGAGGGAATGCATGCAAGGAAGGTGTTTTTGAGGATTTTGATGGCCCGTAGGGTGTAAACTCGGGGTGAAACCCGGGGTTAAACGCTGCAAAGTAGGAAAATGCATACGTTGTCACTCTAGCCGGTTATAACGCATAATTTGTATGTATTATTTTGTATTCATACAATATCAACATAAATTGAATAAAATAAGTTGTTACCTACATCAAACATCTGTCGCTTCGATACATTCATTTCATTATGCCTAGCGAAGTGATTACAATCCATTATACTAGTACTCCTTTTTTGAAGCAAATTATATTTAAAAGTGTTAAAACGAATGCAAAATATATATTGTTGCATTTGGAATGCAATGTTTGTATAAATAAATAAGGCTGTTTTTATTTAATTATGGACGGCTCGCAAAGTACGCCCAAAGGTCGTGACCTAGTATTTTTCATGTAGATTTGATTGAAGGTTTTAAATGCTAAAGTTTTAATCACTTTTAAGATCTGACATCACTAACATTTCGCCATTGGAGTCGATCCACTGAAGCAATTCGATTTAAAGCAGTTACAATAAAAATAGTTGAATTACCGGGGTTTTGTAACGCGCTGGTAGTCATCAGTGTTTCTAAACAAAATGCTCAAGGGAGGGGGGCACTTAGAAGGTTCGGGGGGAGGGGGGAGTAAATAAAACAAAGTAATATTACCGAACTTAATAGTAAAAGATGCTACCAAGCTACAAAATAACGGAAAGATAGTAATAATATGAACCAAAATTGTCAAATCCTTATATTTTTTGTATAGCGGGGTCACCAGGAGGGCGATAGGGCTACTCTGGGGAGACAACCCCCCCCCCCCCCGGCCAACACTAGGATTTCTTTTCAACTGTTGTTTTTTTTCCTTGATTAAATAAATAAATAAATTCATTTTATCTGCATCGTATCGCTGTCCGCCGTTTGTGATTGATCATATTACCAGTGTTATATCCTACTCATCAATCAAGTTCTGTAAGTACTTACATCCTTTCGTCAATTAAAGGTAACATCGGCCTGCATGTCACATTAATTTCATATTAAGTGCATAAATTTTATTATTTCACGAATTATGCGAAATAATATATTGTCTGCATTTTTAAGAGCTTATCAATGTAAAAATTAACTGATCATTGTCACGTGTTTATTAATGAAAGCACGCCGCTTATGCATTCCTTCTTTAATATGCTATATGTGTTTAGTTTTATATATAATATTAATTTCCTCTACTCGTGTTTTGAATAATAATTAATGTGTGCTTAAAAATGTATGGGTGACACCTCCATCCAGCTGATTACTTCACGGCGAAACTTTTAAAAAATATCTTCCACATTCCTTTTCCTATATGGGACCGTCGTTTCTATGCAAAATTACTTTTGAAGTTTAATGTGTCGCTCGTCTTTTTTTTTCTATAATGCCACTACTCAACCAAGCTAAATTTGCTTGTCCTAGAGTCAGGAGAGAGACGGTGTTGGTTTTGTTAGCCGAACGCCTTAACAAAATATATAGAACCGCAGTCTTGCATCACTACCGCCACCAAATACTGCCATAAATATATCCTCGCTTAAAATATATCCCCCTCAGCGGCGAACGGATCAATACAAATTGAAATTTCACCATTCACCATTCACCACCCTCCCCGTCGCTTTAACCTTCAAAGTACTTTAGCTTTTTTAAGTTTACAATTCTGACTAAAAATTCACCTACTTTAAAAACCCCCTGTGGCCAATGATTTACTAACGTTATTACTACTTTAGCGAATGGGACTTTACTTTCAGTAAATGCACAATTTTATTTTGTTTTGGATTAAGTTAGTAGGTACTCACATGAAAAATAGCTATGTAACTTCTTTATTTATTCCAAAAAAAATTTTCAAGCTGATTACTTTGGTATATCCACAATTTAATCCCGCAATAAAATTATAGTGAATCTCAAGTTAATAATGCATTTTCATTAAATATGTAACAACGCATAAAAGTTTATAAGATTAATAACACAAATAAATATTTGTAGGTCATTATCCTTTTTTTTTAAATTGTTAAACAATATTTTAACTATAGGGCTGTTTTTTTAGAGGCGTGGTTTTCAATCTGGCACTACTTTTTTCGTAGTTGGTGTTTTTGACAGCTGTCACTTGATTTATGCTCAGTTTGGTTTGCCATTTCATAATGAATAGACTTACTCCTGAACAACGTTTGCAAATAGTGCAAATTTAGAAAAAATCACTCTAAAATAAAGTAAAAATCGCGTCGTGGGCCTGTGGCGTGGCCTCCAAGATCGTGCGATTTAACACCGCTGGACTATTTTTTGTGAGGTTATGTGAAGTCGCTTGTCTACGCAGATAAGCCGGACACGATTAACGCCTTGGAAGAGAATATTCGGCGCGTTATTGCTGACAAAAAGTGGTTGAAAATTGGGCCTCTCGGCTGGAATTTGTTCGAGTCAGCCGCGGCGGCCACTTACCCGAAATCATTTTTAAAACATAATGGCAAACCCTTATCTTTATAATAAAACTAAATTTTTAGCCATAACATCAAATTATTATAGTTTTATCTCTTCTTGAAAACCACGCCTCTAAAATATAGACCCTATATGTCCGTAAATCAGTTAGGTCTTAATGTCATTAAGTACTAATGTCTTCCACCTTCTGTAGTTTTCTTTCTCACGCTTTTCAATGTGTTTGGCTTTTATAATGTGGCATGTTTATTTTCGTTTCAGCGAACCAGTATGCGTAGAAGCTTATTAAACGTTAGTGATTGCGTTTATGTTTACAAAAATGTGCCCTTCGATGTTTGATGGCTAAGTTATAAAACAATCGCAAATTAACAATGGCGAATGAAATAAAAGTGAGCGGCAGAAAATGAAGTGACAGCAGGTTCGCTAGTAGAGCGCGCGGCGCCATGTCCGCGCCTGCGCAGCGACACGAGCAGGAAACTGTTCCGGCCGGCGAGCTGGGCAGAGCGACGCTGCTGCCTGCCATACCGGCCGGGCAGGCCGCGCTGCCGACTGGGCCGGGCCCGTCTCGACAGCGCTCGCTCAAGGATCGGCTACGAGAGGGCATTACTGGCGGCTTTCAATGGCAGTGAGTACGATAAATTCATTTAATTTATTTATCTGTGTAATTCATAGTTTTCTGCGTTGAGCATTTTCAGCATTATGATAAATTATGATTTATTTTTCAAAAATTGTTAATGCTTTTATAATTTAGATAAAGATAGTTAACAGATTGTATTATTGTAGGTGGTGTGGTGGGTGTTGAATATATTTACATAAAGTAATCTCCATCCTTATACCTACCTACACCGCACTCTTTTGTTAAACATAGTAGAGGTATTCAAAACAACGGTAAAAATACTATTTTTCTTAGGCTTTATTAGTATTTACTCCAAATATAATATATTTATATGTTCTATATAAATATATAAAAATAATTATTTTTTAATTTTTATTTACATTTATAATTTAATCTGTGGTATTTACAATACCAATTGCCTAGAAAAGAAACTGTTTCCAATACTGTGCTTTCCATCACTTTCCCATGATAATTATTGTATTAACCTGCCTTTGTTCTATTACCAACTCTCTCGCTTTAATCCGAAATTCGCGAATTTCCTCTAGTCTGATTTTTATCTTTTATTGTTTTTTTTTACAAATTCGAGTGTTTTTAATTCATTATTAACATATAAATACCAACTACTATATTTTATTCTCTACATTTCATCGCGTCAACTATTACAAAATATTTCAATGATAGTACTCGAGACTTCTTGCGACGTAGTTTCTAGTTTCGCCCACAGATGACGATGTTTACGTTTTGACGTTAAAAAAAATACTTATTACATTTTGTTGTTACATTCGCATCCTTATCAATGCTGGTAATTAGTATAACATAATATTCCGTTATCACTTCATCGAACAGCTGATGAATAAATAAATAAAATATATTTCCAAAAGAAAGAGAAATCGAGTACCAAGTAAGTACCTACCTAGCGTTGGGCGATTTTACTCAATTAGTAGAAGAAACACAATCGTAAGTCAGGTCGTATTTTTTTTTGCATTTTTGATAAAGGATTTCTCATACTTTCCTCATAAGGACTCATTGCTATTTTATTTTATTTATCTCTATTGGAGAAACCAACAATTTTACACAGTACATATAAAATAAAAAAATACATTTGATGAATCGATAAAAAACTATGTAAAACTAAAAATAGGTTTCTACTAATAAAAAGTATTATATTAGAAGTGGGGTTAAGGGCTTATCTAATACATATTTCTGTGATCAGTGATTCTGTTAGACATGGATATACGAGTAGATTAGGGTTGCCATACGTCACCGTAGACCGGGACATGTCACCGGTTTAGAGACTCGGTCCCGGTTGTCCCGGTTGACCCACCATGTGTCCCGGTAAACAAATAGTCATGCTTTTATATTATTGCTAAAATTATGCGAATAATTCGTGCGGCGGCGTTAGATCACATTGGCTGGCGGTGAAAGTGTGGGGTCGAGGGATGTACTGACATTTTACAAATATTGTTCCATATTTATAGTACGGAATAAAAGACTGAACTTTGTGAGGGAGCTGATGTAATTCGTGGTAATTTAGGATCTCACTCAAAAACTAGGCGGTTAACTGTCCTTGTTCCCGGCCATTGAACGTATTCTGAAAATGTGGGAACCTTTGAAAGATTTCCAAATTGAGCCCCATGGGGGCGGTACCCCCCCCCCCCCTCCTCTTATAACTCCCTTATATTTCCTCCTATATTGATATCAGTCCCGGTCGGAGCCAAACCATTTATGGCAACCCTAGAGTAGATCGACTCTCGAAAAACATTTTATCCTCATTTTTGACAGATTCCGTCATTTTTAATAAAGTTTAAGAACAAAACTGAGATAAAATAGGGAGAGCAAACAGTTTTGTAGCTTTGGTAAATTAATTAATTAAGCGAATTAGTTCATATTGCCAAAAAAAAAAGTGATTAAAAAAACATGTTTTTTTAATACTTTTTTTTTAAAACTTGTATTAAAAAAACATGTTTTTTATATTACCTGATACTCTTGTACGGCCGTATTAAATAATACGGCCGTATTATTTTTATTTTTCTATATCCGTAGCTTCGTTTTTTTTTTATTGTTGTCAAATAAATATAACTTTGATAAATAACTAATTCATCAGGCCGCTGATATTTAGAAAATATTGACACTAGGCAAATTTATACAAAAGAAATGTAAAACTTTTAAATAAAATAGTTTGGGTGAAATAATTATACTTCGCTTTACCACCCGCGGCACTAAGCCCCCTATAAGTTGGTAGCGAGGAATAAGATGCCACCCGGAGGTCGCCTGATCGATTATCGGAAGATTCGGGTACTCGTCCGGGGAGGGGCGCTGCGCCCCGCCGGAGTTGCCGTACCGCCCCCCGGAGAAAAATGTCTCGGCGCCCCCGCTATACACACATCGCCGAAAATAACATTTCTGCCTTCGACAATTTTGGTTCGTTTTAGTTGTATCTTTGTATTTTGCCTTCCTCAATAAAATATTAATAATTAACGTGAATTGATAATGAATATTACCTTATTTATTTACTCCCCCCCCCCGAACCTTTAAATGCCCCCCCCCCCACGGAGCATTTCGTCAATACCGATGGAAGAATGATTTTTCTCTTTTGCATGAACCTGACGACACATAAAGAACGTCAATATCGACAGCTAAACCGTTCGCACGAAAGAGAACCTATTAATATAATTATATAATAAAAACTGTATCGCTGGACCGGAATAGGGGGGTGGGGGGGTGGGGGGCAGCGTTCTCAAACGGTAAAACGGTTCCGAACAAATTTCAAATTCGTCTCTCTCGTAATAACATTTTTCAATTTATTTTTTGCTGATTACCGTTCGTTTGATGTTTGGCCCGCGGGCTGTTGGAGTCGTTATTTTTTCACTCTACTGTCTACCATAGAAATTCTCCGTTTTGCATTCTTCTAATTCTTCGTCGTGTTTCTTTTTATTTACTAGACTAGCCGCCGACTGAGCAGTTTCAAAAACTTAGTCTTTATATAGGGATGTTTTTTTTTGAGGCGTGGTTTTCAATCTGGCACTACTTTTTTCGTAGTTGGTGTTTTTGACAGCTGTCACTTGATTTATGCTCAGTTTGGTTTGCCATTTCATAATGAATAGACTTCTCCTGAACAACGTTTGCAAATAGTGCAATTTTTTTTGAAATCACTCTAAAATAAAGTAAAAATCGCGTCGTGGGCCTGTGGCGTGGCCTCCAAGATCGTGCGATTTAACACCGCTGGACTATTTTTTGTGGGGTTATGTGAAGTCGCTTGTGTACGCAGATAAGCCGGACACGATTAACGCCTTGGAAGAGAATATTCGGCGCGTTATTGCTGACAAAAAGTGGTTGAAAATTGGGCCTCTCGGCTGGAATTTGTTCGAGTCAGCCGCGGCGGCCACTTACCCGAAATCATTTTTAAAACATAATGGCAAACCCTTATCTTTATAATAAAACTAAATTCTTAGCCATAACATCAAATTATATGCGTTTTATCTCTTCTTGAAAACCACGCCTCTAAAATCATCACCTTTATCTGCCCAACCAAAGCATAGCCATCGTTTATTTTTATAAAAGCGATACAAACATAAAAACATTAAGAGAAAACATAAAAACAATACAGAATGACAAAATAAAGTTTAAAACAATGCAGAAATACAATAATACAACTAGGACAAAACAATATAGGTGAACCACAGGTGCAGGTTCTTTTTATTTATAAAAATGGTACCTACTTTATGTATAATACCCAAATATTTTTCCCAAATACTACTTTCAACACTATAATCAGCAATTCGGGCTTTGCCACACTTGAATAATGATTAATTTATAACTGCTAATATTTAACAAACTAAGTTTGCATCTGATGCGTACCATCAGACCGAGACCATTTCCGAAGACTTAATATGGTGTTTATTTTCTCTATTATGAATAATAAAGTAAATAAACAAAAAAAAGGAACGATAATAACTCATCCCCATTTTTTTTTTAACAAAATTTCCTTAAATCGATCTACTATTTTTATTTTTTCGAGGCCGCCCTACCCTCTTATCTGTCCGTTCGACTCGTAACGTTATCGGCGTATAGTCGAAACACTATAAACTGTCCTTTTTTCAATTAGGACGGAGGTGTGAAATTTCACAACTACAATTTGTAATTGTAGTTGTGAATTTCAGTTGTGAATTTC
Source organism: Neomicropteryx cornuta (assembly GCA_020383195.1). Lineage (NCBI taxonomy): Eukaryota > Metazoa > Arthropoda > Insecta > Lepidoptera > Micropterigidae > Neomicropteryx > Neomicropteryx cornuta. The sequence continues at coordinate 9,119,452 of JAHKQU010000001.1, read as the reverse complement.
AGAACAACACTCAGTCGCAAAGTCGTAACGCTGACAGCGAGCAAGAATGAAACTACGGAAATAGTGGGGTTTTGGGTGGGGTGGCGAGGGGACGGATGTGCAAAGGGGACTTCCGTTAGTCGGCGGGTGACAGGTGTGACAGGCGCGACAGCTGTCAAGCGTCGCTACTTCACAAAACCGCGGAGGCGGCGAGAAAGAGAAGTCTGTCACAGCTCGGGGGTTGTCTTTTCATCTGATATTACTCGTATCTAACAGGGCGGATATTTTGCCCACTAGGGCGGGGTTTTTTTTTGGGCGGCATGCTGTTACGAAAAAGTTCAAGGATGGAAAAACGACGGAGGATGATCTCGCCGTATTGAATCAGATTTACTGCGAGCAGTCAATTATGATGGATGGCATATCGACTCTTTTGCTAACCACCTCCCTCATATGTAATGTTATTTTTCCAAAATATGTGGTGGTAGTAGGTAAATAAAATCTCTGATCAGCGTCCAGCATTCGTTGACATCTCAAATCTTAACATATTTACAAATTTAATTAAAATAAATATTTTTTACAGTTCAAAACACATACATTAAAATATAAAATGTTAATATATATATATATATATATATACATATATATCTGTATTTAGAGTGCTAGTGCGAGTGTAATTTAATTTAATTTTAATCTTTTACAAACAACTGTATGTACCATTCTTTTTTCATATATTATACTGTTGGTTTTCCGAATAAACGATAAATAGATAAATAAATGAATAAGGTAATAATTGACGATTTGATATTCGTGATTGTATCACAATAAATCACTGCCTTCTTTAGTACAGGCATATCACAATAAATAAAAATCCATTAAAAAAAAAACAGCTTTTATGCAAGTGCTTGAATGCGTATACAACATTTCGTGTCCTCGTGTTGAGGAGTTTTTTTATCTGGAGCCATTCCTGGGTGTAGAATGAGGTCATGATTACCACGAAAATACACTGCCATCAGAACTAAACCAACGTCCGTTGAATACCAAAGCTAAATATCAACTCCTTAAGATGAGAGGAAGTGGTTCGAATTCCGTTTGCAAGATTTGACTAACAAACATTGCTAGTTAAAGAAAAGCTTTACCAATAAAACGCGCGCATTTTTCTCGCTATAGTTAATAAAAACGATCAAGTGACAAATAGTTTAAGTCGGAGTTTCGTTTCACACAAATGCTTTTGCCGACTAACCTAACCTCAAACTGATCTGTCGATCAATCGAACGAACTTCTGACTGATCGCCGCAATCATGTCGGCTTTTCCGCATCCGTTTCGCCGTCGGCCATCTTGATTGAGGTATTTATCAATCCGGCATTCGTAGGTCTAATCAAACGTGGTATGGTTCTGAAGCGACTTGACAGCTCATCGGAGTTTCCTTGAATGTACATATACATAAATAAATAATAATCTGAACATACTTCACGATTAATAAGATCTGTATTTTACACACCTGGTTTCCAGCAGATAAGCCTTGGGCTTGGCTGGTACATAAAAGGAAGGAATCCCTTGTTCGGGACCACTTTGGAACTCTGATTTAGAAAAAAATGACAAAAAATGGATTTCACTTTACAAACAAACCTATCACAGTGTAGGAATCCTGCGGGAGGGGGTCCACGAAGAATAAAAAATATTGGACTAGGGGTTCACGGGGAAAATAAGTTTGGGAAACATTGGTCTAAATGAATCGAAATTAATATTTATCCTTTTTTTATTTGGGAGCCTTAAGAGGCCTATAGTCGTTAATTAACGTTTTTTTACATTTTAGATAAAAGATTTCTCAGAAGTGATTACAAAGATTAAATTTCATTCCTGGTTATTTTTTGTAAATTTATTTTGTGTGCCGAGTAAAAAAAAAAATAATCTTGCGGTGTCTATATTTATTTGAGTAGGTTTTTTTGTCCAGTTTTTGGTCGTAGATTATTGAAAAAAAAAACCTCGTGTAGAAATAAAGATAACAAAGTACTTTCTTTAAAATGTATTTAAATTGTTTTAAATAAATTATTTTGTCATATGCGCATTGGGACCGGCGAGAGACCGAGAAGAAGCATGCAATAGTAGCGTGCACGGCGCTCTCTTCGCTCCAGTGTCGGAATTAGCCGTGACGTGAATTTTTCCAATGTTTCAATAATTATTCTGCTATTCGGGGCGGAGACAAATCCAACAAATCAAAGATCATAAAAATCGGCTTAGCCGTTCTTGAGTTATAAATGGTGTAAGTAATAACTTTATTTCCGAGGTGGGCTCTGCCTAGAAATTTAATTAGTCATAGTACACACGCTAGATTGCGCGCAAGCAATTTATTGTCTGTGCTTTTACGAGTATGGTCTAACCGTGATTCTCGCGTGGTCCGCGATAGCGCAGTGCCGCAGGCGCCCGCCTTATCTCGCCGCAGGCGTGTGTTTTCCATCTGCGACGCCGTTTTAGCAAAATGGCTTCCGCTGTGCATGCTGCAGGCGCCATTTCTGTATATTATGCATTTCCGTGGTGGCACACTCCGTATCAGGGATGTACACTTAGACAAATAATTCCCTCTCAATTTTATTATATTTATTTAACATGTTTAATACTCATTTATTGTGTATGTATAATATAGAAACAAATTTATTTATTTATTTAGTTTTTTCGTCAAATTTACAATTCCTTCCTTTTGTGTACCAGCTAAGCCCAAGGCTTATCTGCTGGAAACCAGGTGTGTAAAATACAGATATTATTAATTATGAAATATGTTCAGATTATTTTTTTCTGTATATTACACGTCCTTTACAATATACATATACACATACACTGACATACATTTTTAAATCTTAGTAGTTTATTTCAAACCAAAAATAAGTCTACTTATAATACATTTTAAAATAATAATTAACAACCTAAGTCAATTTATACAAACAATTAAAGAGAGTGTTTTGTGCGATTTCATAGCAAATATTTCTAACTTCATATTTATTTTTTTTAGATTAAAAGGGACATGGTAACATGTATCACGTAATATATAAATATATATAAACATTTTGCGATCATTCTAAACCTCTATGTTGCTATAGTTAAGTAGAAATATTTTGATCATCTGCTAAAGAAATTAAACTTATGTTTTTGTTATTTTGCACAACATTCACAGGTTGTGAATACACTGCAATATTTTTAAACCAAATAACAAACTGTTATATATTTTTGAAGTATTCTTTATGTGCACCTCACACAATTAACCCTGGTTAATGAATAAATCAAATTCGCCACGCTGACGCATTATTTGGGTACATTCGTGTAAACTCGGCGAGACGCTTTCGATGCGACACGGCACACGTTCGTCGGGTGGTTTTGGCTAATCTCATTCCGCCTATCGATAACACGTCCTAACAATGTTGTATGGTGTGATAGATTATTACATTATGACCGATTTTTGGTTATCTGTCACGTTGATTTTATTCCTTATAGACGTGCGGAAACATTGTTTAAATTAGATGCTAGTATGGAGTGATAATTTTGAAATATCGCGCGTGGTCTAACCATACACACAGTTTTTTTTAAAAATCTGATTAACATTAATAACAGTAAAGTAAACATTATACATATAATACCATAATGATTTTGATAACTAATATTATTAGATATAATATATTAGTTTATAAAAATCCCAAAAAAGAGAGTATCAGTTATTTAATTTAAATTACAATAAATAAAAATTGTTTCTTATAACATCACTTTTATAAGAAATATTTTGTTTGAATTACAGACGATTTTATAGTTAGAAACTTACTAATAAAAGGTCTTTGGAACTAAGTAGAGAAAGTTCTGTTAACTTATGTTAATTACGTAATATAAAAGGATGTATCAGTTCTATAAATTAAAATAAAACGGAAAATAATTTTGGAAAACGGGTAAAAGTAGCTTTACCCCCCCCCCCCCACTAAGCATTTAATTTTATTGTAAACAGTATCAGATGAAATATCTCTCTGTCGAAACTGTGTTATTTTTTTCTGCGTACGAATGTATTTCACTGACTGTAGGATTTATTTATCTAAACTTTTTATATTTTATACTTTCTGTAAAACAAAATGAACGGTTCGTCGTGTTATTTTTACAGTGGCCTTATTTACCTTTGTTGTGAGTATGTACTCACATTTAAGTACATAGTAACAAAGGGTAATATTACCTAATCGAGACCCGTCCCGTTTCCTCCTTATGTTCTACTTAAACTTTGAGGGCCTCATTCAAAGACACTCACGAAGGAAATAACAATTAATGACTGTTGTTACATCGATCAGTTGACAAAAAGAATGTGGTAGAAAGATATAGAAAGTTTTGGAATATTCCTTCCTGGACAATTTCAGAAGCTTCCTACAATTTGTTTTTAAATAAAACTTTTTTAAAACCATTATCTTTTTGTATATAGAAATACCAACTCCTAAAACCTCTCACTAATCCTGAAACGGTCATGAATCAAGTCACGTATCGTAACATGTCTTTATATGCTTACTATTACGTGAAATAAAGCATCGAAAGGAGTGAAAGCTCTTACGGTTCAACGCGCGTCCGGTGCTCCAAGCGTGAGTTTGGAGAGTGAAGCCATTCACCCCGAGTGCCGAAGTGCGGGGTGGAGCAGATTGTTATTCAATAGTATGTAGATATGATGAAAACCTACGACCATTTTAGACTGCTTTACACAGGAGGTCATTGGAACTATGTTGTAGATATGTTAAAAAATACTGCGACAGCGTAGGATAAGGCAATTAATAAGATGGTATGCCATTATCACAGTAAATATAACTATTTGTGCTATTACGGTACTATTTATAGTATTTCATTAATTTGTAATGAGTCTCGTTAAAATGCAATGAAATAATCAGCGATTCCCAACATTTTCTGACCCTGTTTCCTAGTGCCTTTTGTATACTATTCAGGCTGCAAATAAATAATAAAAATCTTTAATGGATCAAATATCTCGTATGTATTCCAAAGCGCGTTGACCGTGCTGGACTCATCTCCCACGACGACATCAGGGCCGGCAGATATGACAAAATATAATTTGGAAAACTATACACTACTGTTAAAATTATTTTAATGTCCGGCTGCTCCTAAAATACATTAAAACAAAATGCGTCAATGTTTGGGAACCATTGTGAATTCAGTCACGTGATCCAGCGCAGTGGAGCGGCTGATTTACTCCAATTCAGTTTAAACGGGATCCAATTGGGAACGTCCTTGATGGATCCGTATTTTTCCTTTGCACTTGACACAGTCTAATAGTTTACTATGGTTTGTAGTTGTAAATGGGCACTTATCGAGGGTTAGTGCGCAGAAGTCGAGGGTACATTGCTTTGAATATGCGAGCAATAAGCACTAAAGATTTTGATGGTGGTATTAGGGTAATATTTTTTTAATATTCTCAATATGAGGTTAGAGCAGGAACGAACTGCACTCGTTTTGTCACTGTTATGTTAAAAAATTAACAGCCGTTTTCACCAAACCCACCTGGTGGTTCACGAAGCATGGACTCTTAGTAAAGTGAACGTTGTCTTTGGATTTGTTGGTAAAGTTGTCTTATACGATCGACCGATAAAGAACTGTCAAAAATACACATTGCTGAAGAAAATTTAAGTATCATAAATTAGGAACATATCTGGTCTCTTCCTTGAGGTCTGTGTTGATTCCTATTATTCTCACCGATTTCATCCATGAAGTCAAATATTAATAAAAAATCATCCCCAATCATTATGAAAATTAAAAGAAACTGACAACAGACAAATCTGACAGCAATTTTAACGTTTAAATGTAAAGAGTACTTAGTGCATCTAAAGAACACTTAAGCTTTGGTGAATCACAAATTCCTACTTTCTGGATACTTACATCAATTTAGGGAACTCTTAACTCTAAAAGTGGTTTGGTGAAAATGGCTGCAAGTGCAATGTCATTCAATAAGGATTACTAACATAAGAAACGCCTTACTAATTCGATATTAATTGAGGTCACTCCTGGAACTAGCATTATAATCGTGGTAGTCTATTGAGCCAAAAATCCGCACATGATCATACCCTATTTTTCGCTTCATTGCCACCATCTCTAGCAAAGGCACATTTGGCCTAGTTGAGTAGGACCCTAAAATAATTGTATATGACCTAGGTCATAGCAATTATTTAAAAAATATATATCGGGCCCTCTGGCAGACTCAATATTCCTGAGTTGCGCGCCCTCGAATAAATATAATGTTCGTAATGTCATCGCGTCGAATGACCCATACATCAAAACCTGGTCAGCCGGCGAGCTTTTTAAAAACATCAATATCCTCGCCTTTCTGTCACCCCCCCCCCCCCTCCCCCCCATCTGTAATCTGTACGCAGAAATCGAAAATTGCCAGCGTGTAAGGTCAAACTGTTCATCAATATTCGTAATTTCATACTTGGCGACTGCGCTCTCTGCGCGCGTGGGCAGTTGGGCAGTTGAGCAGTTGAGCACCTCTGGCCTCGCCTGCTTACCATGAAAATAAAGTGTATTTAATTTTCCTAAGGGACAGTCCGCTCTCAAGTAATTTTAACCACATTTTACTTGAGAGCATTCCTCTTGGGGTTGATTTAATTTTAATGCTGATCAAAAAAATAAAAGTACCCTTACAATAGAGTAGACAGCTTTGTATCCTTCTTGTTTTTAAATATACCTTTACATGAAAATGTAAAAAAAAAGGCTAAAAATATTTAAAATGCCCATTAACGGAGTTTTTTTTATTATCTACAAAAAATCTACTTAAAACTGTAACGTGTCTGTTACATATTTAGTTAGTTATTTAGTTTAATATATAATAGTCTACTTCTCCCTTACCCCTTTCCCTTTCCCTGCCACAACTAAACGGTGATTTTGATAATCAGAATCGTGCGACTGATTTAACTCAATAACAGCTCTCTCGCTCTCGCACAATCTTATATGATATTATAAATCGTGTATAATTATTTGTATAAATTCAAGTCCACAGTGGGCCTCTAGGTAAATTTTCAGTTGCATATTTTGTTGTTATTTTTTTATTATGTATTTTTTTGTCTTTTTATGTTAGTTTATGAAATGTCAGCTGAGGATCCATGTTTGATAACTGATTACATCACCTTTGGACAGCAGTATACACTATAAAGGTGATGTTAATATCACTACTAATAAATATATAAATATTTTTTCGTGATCAGCTCAAAACATGACGAATAAACCGTACTGCGTCGTGGGCAAATTTAAACAGAGCGTAGCTACTTTCTTACTATGATTTCTTGGTATTGTTTTTCCTGCCAGTACTAATAAAATGCGTTCAGGTTTAAGTAGGGGGGGGGGGGGGGGGGGGGTTAGGTTTTAATTTATGCATTACGCACGAATGCAATACCTAAAAGTAATCGATAATGAATTCTTATGAAAAAAAACACCAGCTTCCGAAACGAAACACGTGAAACGTCATTATTGTATTTGTGAGTTTTTTAAATTTCTTACACATTGTTTATTTTATTAGCTGCCGGTGCTTTTAGTATTTATTTTTCCTGTTTACAGTAAAGTACGGTGAAGCTGCGAAAATGATAGTGCAAACACGCACTATATCAGCCAAGTACATTCGTTTGCATTAGTGACGTAAATGTAATTGGAGGGTGAAAATCGTATGGATATAATTCGGCGACCTCGAACTTGTTCGTTAGGTTTCGCAGTATATTGTACGCATGCGCCTTACTAAGTACTATTGCAAAGGTGCCACGGGCCAATCACAGCGCTTTCGTGATTTCTTTATTTAGTAGAGAAGACAATATCATATTAAGTTGCAGTACCGAGCATATTTATTCAAACAAGTATTTTTTTATTGTAATTAATTAAAAGAAGTAGTTTTTTTTTGTAATTTCTCGTAATTCGTTCGTTTTTCTCGTAATTGAGAAACATTTTTCCAATATTTTTTTGGCGATTAATGTTTGATTGCCGATATAGAGCAGGGATTCCCAAAGTGTCGATATCGACCCCTTGATACTAAAACGTTTTGCTAAAATAAAATGTCATTATTATTGTTTATTTAATATTTAGATATTTCTGTCATATTAAGCAAAATAAATACATATTAGAGTAATATAAAAAATAATTTTCAAATGTACGACCTTTCATTAGTGTATACCTAACTGCTTGCATTCGGCATTATTTTAAATAAGTTCACAATGGTAAATATACCATAAACCCATAAATCATAAAACTTTGTACTAAAGTAAGTATGGCTAAATATGTTCTAAAAAGTCTTCTATCAGCTCCTAAAAGGTTTGCGTCGACCTACCAAACAACTTGTATAACATCAAAGTTAACAAATTTTTAGCACTGATAAATGAAACGTTGAAAGTTCGATAGAACCGCAAATATCATAAAAAATATGACAGTATGACTCTTGTAAACTTGAGGACGTATTATTTATTACTGGCCAGTTATAATTAGTGTACGCAAATAGAAACATGTAAAATAATGTTCAGTGCCACATTCTAAGTTGAAATATTATGTTCGTGTTGTTTTATTATTAGTCGTGCGTCAAAATTAGCAAAAAAAAAAAAAAAATTATGATGAATAATTGTAAGAATGTTATGTGGAATACGTATGTTTTTTTATCTTAATCTACTCAGATCAAAAAAATAACCCACTATCGCCTCTATGGCCATCCAAAACCAACATTGGATGGGCTTAAAGTACCGCAGGTACACTTGGAGATAGGAAATGAAGCAACCCAACCAAAGACGCGATTAGTCCGGGTGGGAGATGCCTTTAATGACGCCTGTAGGGCCTGGCTATAAGACGTCAGGTTCTGGGTGAAGAATTTACTACTATTGAACAATATATAGAAGCAGTTGTTATTATATGTGTTTAATTAGCGAAATTACTGAAAATTAAAACGCGACTCGTTATTTGTACCATCACTATCTATATATAGATTTTTATAGGGGTATATTTTATTCGCGAATCAGCGCTTTTACGGGGCCATAAAATGCGAGCCTCACGACCGAAAGAAACGCTGAAAGATGCGTAAATATTTGTCCGGATGCTGCGATCGGGAAGATTCGCAGCATCCGCGGCGCCCCGCGTCCGTCCGCAAGCACCGCTTTAGAAGACGAACTAATTCCGGCTTTATCCATTCCGGCGTTTTATGTTTCGTATATGAAGATATTACCTAAATTAAAGAATAAATAAATAAATAAATAATTTAAAAATAGTGTTCGTATAAAAACACACGTACTTATCTACTCGAATACCCAACTGAAATCAATTTTATTGTATTGTATCTCATCCTATCATGTGTTATAGTGCAAAAAACTATGATTGAAGTACATAAATTGAATTTTTCATTTAAATCGTATTTAAAGTGTTTGACTGTTGACCCTGTAGCAGTTTGTTTTTTATTTAGAAATTAAATCTAATTTAATGGTTATTTCTTTGTTTTTGTTTTCATAAAAAAAAGAATAATTCGCTCCTTCAACTTCAGTCTTGGTTTTTTTTCTTCGTTTTAGAAATCTGACAGCCGACATCTCTGGCTGTCACTTTTGTCAGTTTTTTAGAAGTTATAAAAGGACGGTCTCTTTTCCACATTCTCTTTTTCTGCTGGTTTTTTGACCCAGGAAGTGTTTTTAATTTCGCTTTATCCTCGATACTTGTTCGTTCCAGTGTAGCCGCGCTGTTTCTTGACCAGTTTTGGATAGTTTTTCCCTGGGTGGTAAGTTTAGTTTTTTCTTTCTTGGAGGTAGCCTTTTTTTGTTAATTAATAGTTAATGTTAAGTAATCACCGTAAAAGTTAAGGTAATGTTAATGATTTAACTTTAAATTTTTTATTTTCACAAACCATCTGAGATCCAGCGTCGCCCATCAACCTGAAGAAACTTTTTTATATATTTTCCGACCGTTCTAGGGAAACAGTTTTTTTTTACTGTCAATAATATGTTTATTGTTGTAGGTTGTAGGTTTGATTTGAAGTTTGTTTCATTCTTTCTTTTGTAATATTTACTGGTATATTTCCAAAATTAAACTTCAATGGAATCAACTCCAAGCATTTCGGGGACCAACCCCGAAAAATCTCCTATCATGTGTTATAGTGGAAAAACTTCAAAAACAATTAGGACGTAGTTGTGAAATTTTACCTATACGAACACCTATACGAACTGAAACATGGTATTTCCCACAGAGAAAACATTATTGAACATAACTTTTTTAATATTTAAATTTTAAAATTCCGACTCAATTACGACGTAATATTCTTCATGTAGATTCGATTAAAACCATTTAACATTCTAAAATCGGTGGTGAAATCATTGAGATCTGACATCACAAACATTTCGCTATTGGATTCTATCCATGGGAACTACGCTTGGCTCCGTTCCGATAAACACATTACGTGGATATAAACGATTGAATAAATATATACGAGTACTACATAATTAAATATATAATACATAATATAATTGATATGTTTATGTTAAATGATAATGGAGCCAATGAAGATACGCTCTCTGATGATAAAGACTATTCTAACTGTATACTCAACTGAAAAAAATCTTAAATAACTGGTTTTTTTCACCAATTCTAGGTTATCTTTGCATGCGAAAGCATAATAAAATTATCATCAGTTTGTTTGGTGGTGCTGAAAAATGTTCATTTATCAGTGACACAGGTTGTCTTTTATTTATTTTAAGCGAATAAATTAATTGATAATTCAAAAAGCGCTAGATAAACAAACTTTTGATGAGACATATGTTGGCGCATTTGGCGTCATCGTAATATTTAGTATTTCGACACATCCGACACTAACCTTAATGTCTATGGTTTTATTTTTAAGTTTGATGTCGAGTTTCGCGTCAGATATTTTGGTATTATTTGTATTGAATTTTGTTAAATCGACTAGATTAAAATAACTAAAGACAATGATTGCGCTGGAACCGTAATTGGTGTTTATTTAATACAAAAAAAAATAATTAAAGGAGGCTTTTAATTTAATTTAATTTAATTTATCTTTATTAGGGAAATAAACAGTTACACGATAAAATTATAAACCGACAGTACATGTACAATCATAACAAAAAAAAAAACAAATAAATAAAAAGAATAAATACAATAGTACCAACTTCAAGTATAACATAAAACCAAATAAATATTTCCACCGAGTGAGTAAACTAATTAGTGCTTAACCTAAGAATCGCAGGATGAAGAGATTAGAAGGGGAGGGAGAGTAAAGGGAAAAGGGAAATTTCACATCAACATATCATATTTTATAAGCCTTTTGAACGCCACTAAATTAATATTGAATACATCAATGTCTGGGTACTTTGAATTTAAGGTTGAACACATTCTATAAATGGGTTCATTTTGCCCATAGTTGGTTCTACGACGTGGGATGTCTAACAAAACGTTTGATCTTGTCGCACGTGAAGGTACCCTGAGGCGCATTAGCTCCAGCAGAGAGCTGCAGTTAATTGCACCTGATATTATTTTGTATGCATATACAGCATCAGCTTTAGACCTTCTCTCAGCTAAGGATTCAACTTTATGAAATAGAGATGATTCGGATGAATTAGCAAAGTGCATGGAGGACTTACGATCCATGTGTTTGAGGAATCTGTGTTGAACCGCTTCGATTTTAGATACATGTGTCGCGTACTTAGGATTCCAAATTTGGGAGCCATATTCCAGGACACTACGAACATAAGTAAAGAACAAGGTCTTTAGAGCGATACCCGATTTAAACTCCCTGCAGATTCGAAAAATGAACCCTAAAAGTTTGAACGCCTTTGCAGTAACATACTCGACATGTTTATCGTACAGCATCTTACTATCCAGCACAATTCCAAGATCCTTAATAAAATCGGTTGAAGATATCTGAGAATTGCCGAGCCTAAAAGTAAACTTGATTTTATTAATGCTTCTCGTGAAGCAAATATGAGCACATTTGCCCGCATTTAAAAAGAGACGGTTTTCAAGGCAATAATCAGAAAATCTATTTAGGTCTTCCTGTAATTTATTAGAGTCTGTGAGATTCTTAATTTTAGTGAATATTTTCAAATCATCAGCATAACCTAACACTAGTGCAAAATGAAAGCAGGAGAAAATGTCATTGATGTAGAAGAGGAACAACAGGGGCCCAAGTAGGCTACCCTGTGGAACACCTGAGGTAATAACAAGCCAATCCGACCGAAAACCACCAATTGTTACACACTGATTCCTGTTACTAATATAGGAAGAAAACCATCTAAGTAGATCACCATGAATGCCGATCTTCAGTAATTTATTTAATAGGATTCTATGATCAACTTTATCGAAGGCTTTACTAAAGTCGGTATAGATAGCATCCACTTGACATTTTTGGTCCATGGAGGTAGTAATGTAATTGGTGAATAAAGCTAAATTGCTGACAGTGGAGCGCCCTTTGAAGAAGCCATGCTGAGCGTTCGAAATGTAATGCTTCGTTACCTCAAACACTTGGAAATGGACTATTTTTTCAAATAACTTAGCGATTGTGTTTAATTTAGAAATAGGTCGATAGTTGTCAACTGCGTTACGGGACCCTGATTTATAAACTGGAGTAACATATGCCTTTTTCCATTCCACGGGGAAGTATCCTTCCTTAAGTGACCGATCAAACAGGAGAGTTAGTGGCAAGGCTATCTGTGCACTACAGTTCCTGATAAATGTCGCTGGAATTCCATCTGGACCTGCACCCTTATTTATGTTCCATGCTTACATGCTTTTATGACAGGCTGTCAAACATGTTTAATCATCAAAAATCATTTATCATAAAAACCGAAAACGCGCGAAAAAAACCAGTGATTCGTCATACTTACTCGTAAAAAAATAAGCTATGTGTAGAAAGAAAAGTAGACATTTTTCTTGCGTCTCTTTCTAGCGCGGAACGTAGCCATAAAGCTGTCTTTGTCTGCTAACTGCGTGAAACGGCGCTGTATACGGACACCGCCGAAGCATTTGACCCAGTCAACATCAATGATGTTGACTGCCAGTCTTGTAGCACGATTGCACCATGCAACGAACGCTATAGGTAACTAGCAGACGCCGCACCGCAGGAGCCAATTATTCCTCGTCTCCCAACTTCTTCAACTCCTCATTACGAGCTCGCGTGGTTACATACAGGCGGTCGAAATTTCGGTAACTTTTCAAGGACGTTACAAGTATTTCGCTCGCAAATGCCAACGCGTCTGTCGCCAATATTTCCGTCCCATTGGTCACATATCGTCAACGCCACAGCACGGAGGGTAGCTTTTTATTAATTTCTAAACTCTTACGTTAATGTATGCTTGTTTCTACGATTCCATAAGTGCCATACTGTGCCATAAGGGTTGCTCAGATCAAAAAATCTTTCAACACAAGTTCTAGGGAAATTATAGTCCTACAATTTACATTTTGAATGGATTGTATCATGTGCCTATTAAGAAAGGTGTGATTTTTTTGAATTTTGATAAAGCAATCCCTAATAAACTTTTATCTAAGGAATAAAATAAAATTTAAATGAATTCGATGTCTTATATACCAAGAAAGTTATGGCAAAATTTATTTTTTTTGACCCCCCTCCCCATTCCCGCCCCCCTGGTCTGATTTTCATCGTTAACGAATTTGACCGAGTTTAGTACCCTTCAATTTTATGTGTCAATTTGAAAGTCATTTGTATAAAATTACGGCAGTTATGTCCACAAGAAAGTGATATAGGTCGTTTTGTGTTCTAGGGAATTATTAGGGAATAATTCCCTAATAATTTATTGCTAAGTAGAGAGTTAAAATTTCCTTTTTTCTGTTTTTAATTTAAAGGACGCCATCTAGCGGCGGTTTAGTTATTAGTGATGGCTTCGTTTAACCTTAAATGTCATTGCTCTGTGTGAACGCGTTTTTTCCTCATTAATCTGTCCGCATCCCACTCGCCTGTCGCGGCAATTATCTTAGCACGATGCGAGACTACACAGCACAGTACTTGGGAAAATTAATGTCGCCATTTGCGGGCAACATAATGGCATTTATGTTTATTATAATAAAACGCCACCGGCGATCAATAATCGATAATTGAGCGCTTTTACGATTCGGAGGTATGCCCTTCGATAATAAAATCATACTTTATGAAATTCATCAACGCGGCTACAAAATGTGTAATTAATATTATGTAACTATAATTGATGTAATATCATTTTCGTCTCTCATACTACGTAGATATAGCCCCGTGCTAGTACGCTGCAAGCGTAAAAGTGACCACTAACCTTATACTCCACTGGCCTATTTATTTTCATTTCACTTTTTTTTATTTATTAATTTTCCATGATAATTTAACATATAGGAATGGCCAAACATTTTAAAAACAAAATATATTTACAATTACATTTTACACTGCATACAAACATTTTTTTCTCCACATTTATAGTACCTACACAAAAATATTCTAATTTATCAAGACCATTTGATACAATATATAAAATATACTTCAGTTTATTTTTAGAACGCATTTTTTCCAACGCATTTTTTCCATATTATTAAATAAGAAAAATCTGTTTAAATGTATTTTTTCCAGAATTGATTGTCACTCAGTTCGCTGTATTTAGAAAAGTTGAAATTTAAAAAGTTAAAAGTTTAGAATAAAAGAAATATTATATAATTACACACACACACGCGCGCGTGTATTTAAACCTACTTTGTATTTTAATCGTGGGGCCGTCCATGTATTACGTCATTTGAACTTAGGGGCGGTGTGGTCTGCGGATGATGGTATGGAGGAGGGAAAGTGGTCCTTACCAAATTGAAGTCATCCTTATATTTTTCTTAAAATTGCGAGGGGGGGGGTCATCAGATTATGACGATAGGATGATTGTAGGGGGGTCGAAAATCGATGTAGTGCCCCATACAATTTACTAACACAGCGCTTTATCCTTGACTTGACAGTTGGTCGTATAAATATGGCAAATTGATTACTCAGTACCGATATATATACTTCATTATAACCACTATGGACTGATCGCTGTCAGCTGTTAGACCGTTTTGAATTTCGAATATTTCGCTTTATTCAAAAATCAAGGGTCTGGATATCTTGCTCCCGATAAGTAGTTTAACGACTTTGTTGCATTACATATATCCTAAAATCTTGCCGAAGATCTAAGCTATCCAGAAGTAAAACCCCCATTCGAATCCATTGAGTAGTTCTGTAGCAACGAGTAATTTCCTTGGGCTAGTCTTCAAGCGAGGGATTACACGTCAGTCTCAAAATGGTTGATGGACGAAGGCACCCCTTTTTCTTTTTGAAATTTTGTAAACAGTGTGTATTTATATTCTTATTTAAACATTTTTTTTTTTTTTTTGTTTAATCTAATTATGTATTTTTTATAAGGGGCAAGGATTGCAATATCCCCCTTCCTAATGGAATAAATGATTTATTATTATTAAATATCATAAAACGGGACATTTGTCTGAAAGCAGGACATTTTTGCGTCCCCACAGAGGTAATCGGGACAGCGGGACATAATCCTGTAAAGCGGGACAGTCCCGCTCAAAGCGAGACGTATGGTCACCTTACTCATAGGGAGAACAAGAGTACTAAGTAGCTCAAGATAAACAACACTTTTCGTATCAGAGTGTCGGTCATCAATCAATTTAAACATTTAATACTGAAATAATTAAGTACCTAAATAATAAATGTTTGATACGTGTCAATGATAAAAGCGGTTTCATCATCATGAAATCAGCACAGTGATAATTATAACATTACGACTCTATGTAAAGATTGAACCTATCACTTTATAATAAATATTCTTAACGTATTGATTTTCTATGTGTCTATAGTTCTTAATTTAGCCTGATCATGTAGCTATTATTATATCTGTATTATGTATGCTACCGTTTTATCCCATTATCTGGCCTTATATGAAATTAAAAAGTTAAATTTCCTATTTGTCTAAAGTAAGGAGTCTTGAAAAATTAGTGTTTTTGAAATGTATGTATTGTTATTTTTTTAGATATCTATAAAAGTGTCTTTTTCTTATTTTGATTATAACCTCAAACTTCACTTTAAGTTATCTATTACTGTTGGCCATCGACCAAGTCAAAGCTGAGACAATTCGGATATTTTTACGAAATATGAATGATTCTAACATCACATATAACTGACGTGATATGAAATATCACGTCAGTTATATGATATAAAGAAACAGATATATTATTGTACATTAATAATTGTATATGTACATTGATAATTATGTATGAAATGCAAAGAAATACAAAAATATATTTTAAATAAAAATTTAATATCTTTTTTTTGTGGATTTAAAATGACATATTACCGATATAATTTACATATTTTTTGCTTAATGATATACTAGATTATGTCGTAAATGCAATTTTAATATATTACTGTTTTAAATAATAATCAAATCTATTGTAATTCTAAACTTGAGGCATTCAAAAAAAAATATTGAAAACATTGAGTAAAGGGCAATATTTTTTATTTTCACAGTATTTATTCTACAGTAGTATATACAACTTTTAAAAGTAAATATTCTGAAATGTATATTTTTTTAAATTTTCACTTTTAAATAAATACACAATTGTTAAGACCCATTTTGTATCTATATTCAAAACATAAATTCGTACGCCTGGCGCAATAGTACAACCCCACGAAAACATCGCAAAAATGTATGCAAAAGATATTATCTCTAATATATCATCAGTACCTACTGTACCAGCCAGCTGTGTAATCATAATAATTATTTTCATCGACATTACATTCTATTCCATTTGGGACGCAAAATAATTGAATATGCATTACAATAGATTCGCCGAGAACACCTTTTGGGCTGCTTTCGCAGATTCAGGGTTTTCACCGATCGGCTGCGAGCGAAGAAAGTAAGATTTTATTTATACTTAGGGCCGATATTTCATGTCCTACTTAAGACTAACCTAAATTTTAAGTTAGACTTAACCGATAAACATCGTATTTCAACTCACTGTCAGCGTTAAATCGAACATAAAAGTCCGCCTTAGCTAAGAATCAAAACAACTACTACTTAAGCCTTAAGTCAGTGTTAAAGTACGCTGCTAGGAGCGATTTCAGTACATTAACGGCGCTACAGTCGCCGTGTATTGCCATCTGTGGTTTTCGCCTCGTACTTGATTTTATATTTTCTAACTAAGCAAAATTGACTGGATTTGCATATTTTGAACATCTTCAATTCAAGCAAGCACGCATGGCAAAATCCTAGTAATCCTACCGACAACATAACCTCAAAATGTCAGATGACGCCTCATATGGCAAAAGTTATGCGACAGTGGCGACAATATTGTATACACATAGCGGCGAAAATCCGAGTGCGAAAACATATTCTTAACAAAGTCGAACTTAAAAAGTAACTGAAATACACAATTCAATTTAGGTCATGCTTAAAAGTTAGGTTGATTCTAACTAAGAACGACTTTAAGCAAGGACTGAAATTTCGGCCCTTAGACCAGTAAAAGTAATTAACAAAAGCACGTTTTCACCTCAAGGGGATGATTGCGTCAGAACCGCGAACATTGGCTATTTTCACAAGCGATATTGCCGAATTCTACGGACCTCAGGCATAGAAAAAAACATTCGTAATTTTTGAGAATATACCGAAGTAAATTATAGAGAAAAAAAAACATCTGCGTTATTAATAATAAAATATACTGTATTTAAAAAAAAGCTGTCCGAAATTTTTAACGATCAAAAACATGTTCAGTCATATTCCACATAAAAAACTGAAGCTATGTATAAAAAGACAAATAAATATTCATTTAAATTACTGTTTAAATTAATGGAAAAAAACTTAAATTACTCTTTGTGGCATATACTTCTTATCTTGTGTCTCAGTTACGCGTGAAACATCTCCATAGAGCCATCTTTGTCTGTTACTTAGCTGAGTGACACGCCCCTAATATACTCGACATGTGATTTTATTTATTTAATCGAAAGTATGCGGGATTTTTTATCCAAGATTTTTTTTTTTTAATTTTCTCATCGGGTAAAACTCAATACAGGCCGAAGACATATTTACACATACAGACAAAACCTACGTTTGATTACCAGAACGTGGCAAAACGAAGAATGAAAGGAAAGCAAAAAGCGCGCCCTGGTGAAGATCAAAACACCCCCAGAACGGGAGCACGAGGCAAACACACTAAGCTATGAGGTGTGCATCACTCACAACTCATTACACACTTAGTTGACTCCCAGAAATGATACCTTTTCCCTGAACTTTTTCCTAGAGATATGTGCGTATAGTGAGACAAGATTCAAAGATTATATTGCCTGGCCAGACAGAGACAAAATAGTATAGTAGCACTATATTATAACCATATGTTATGATATTTATTTATTTATTGCACTGTAATCACACACTTATCAGCAACAGCATTTCTATATATTTATATATAAAGGGATTTTCATCTTATTTTAGACCTTAAATTTACTACCTAATTCAAAAACCTCACGCTATACCACGCCTAGGCGGACATCGATTATTTATTTATTCTTTATTGAAAAATCCTACAGTATTAATTTTTATAATTACAAACAACACTTATTACTAGTATACAAAACCAATTATGGATTTCGGACATTTTACATATTAGCATAAAAAAATTGAAATAGCGTTCTTAAAATATATATAGATATGAATATTATATTCGTATATAGTAGATTTTTTTGTTGTATTATGTGTTGTATTATTACTTCACTAAAGCCATATTTTGTTTATTTTCAATTTCCCGCTTGGTAAAATAAAGAATTCTGAACAAAATACAGGAATGACCTAATAAAATATTGTAATAAATAATGATAAGTATATTTATTTTAAAAAATATGCATATAAATATTATATGTAATGTGGGTTTCAACTAAATTTTTCTCGTTCAATTAATATTTTTTTTTTATTTTATTTTTATTAAAAAAAAAAGACACATATTACATACATAAAATACATACATACATACATACATAGATAAATGGGTTCTGGCAAAAACATGGTTTCGGCTGCCAGAAACTCAATTTGATGACAGGTCTTTTTACTTTTTTAATTAGGTAAAAAAAAAACAAAAAAAAGAAACAATTAAGCAACATTTAACACACAGAAAAAGAGTACTTGAAAAATAAATAACTAACTTTACAACATACATTAACACCAGTAGAACACAACCACTATTCAAGAGTATTCCATGTAGTAATTACTATACAATAATCCTTTTGATATTTAATCAACTAATCACAGCGTGTATAATCTTTGAGAGAAATTTTATAGTGTTTGTTGACTTTGGTTACCTCTTTCAAATGCTTCGGCATTTTGTTAAATAGGCGTGCTATAATCATTTTTAATGACCATTCGCCGTATGAATTATTGTACTTTTGTATTACCAAAGTTTTATTTTGTTTTATTCCTACGACAAATTAAATGTTGATTTATACCGACCTCCCCCCCCCCCCGTCGTCTTCTCAGCCCTAATTCTCTCCGAATACTCATTATAATTCTTCCCAGAATGTTTGCGTGGAAATCATTTGTGATGTAAAACTGTAAATTTCCACCGTATCACATGTTAGCTCATTTCATATTGTAATGCATGCATTTTCGCTCCTTTGTGTTGAACTTATGACTACTAGCAAGCTCGCCTATATGTGTGGAGGTGCCTTATCGCGAACGAAGCCTTACTCATTAATATGCATTGTTTTTGTTCTGTCTTGTCCGTTTCGCAGATTAACAATGGCTCAGGAACT
This sequence comes from Neomicropteryx cornuta, assembly GCA_020383195.1. Lineage (NCBI taxonomy): Eukaryota > Metazoa > Arthropoda > Insecta > Lepidoptera > Micropterigidae > Neomicropteryx > Neomicropteryx cornuta. The sequence continues at coordinate 9,099,689 of JAHKQU010000001.1, read as the reverse complement.
GATAACTGATAAGAAATAAAGAGAGGCCGGTCTCGGGGTGCAAATTCTCAAGTACGTCTTGCCACTTTGACAGCTGTCAAACGAGTGGTTGCCACCTAAAACTGGAAAGGCGAAAGGCGGAGGTAGGGATAGGTAAACTCCAATTGACTCGATCAAGCATTGCGCGATCCACTTCCCGTGCGCAGCGAGAGTGCACGAAAGTTGTGGGGAAATTATAGGCCAATTATTACATTTTGAACGGATTTGACCCTGTACCTTTTTCATTATTTTATAAATGATGAAAAACCACTTTTTCCCACCCTTAGGACCAATGGTTGGTGCTATCGAAAAGTTTAGTTAGATAAGTTTTAGGCTCGTATCTTAGGAATAGTATAAAATTTAAATGAATTCGATATCTTATATAATAAGAAAATTATAGCAAAATTTCACTTTTTCGAAAAGCCCTAAATTTGACAGCGATTGGTGTAAAAATGACGGCAAATATCGTGTCCACAAGAAAGTGATATAGATAGATATACATATGTAACTTTAAAACTGAGGGTGGTTTTTAGGCTCTAAGGGATGTGAAACCCGAAGATATGTCGAAATTTTCCCGAAAACATGATATGGTACCTATTACCCTAAAGAAATCTACCTAAAAGAGGTGTAATTGTATGTTAGACTAATGAAGACCTTTGTTTCTCCACCAGACGGATAAACATTCTTTTAGATTTTATTGTTTGCAATTTGTTTTGCATTTTGAAGCATTTTGAAATACCTAATCATAAAATATGTTTTAATAATTATGATTTCATTCAGTTAGTCATTGCATAATCAAATATTCAATTAATAGTCATGGAATTCGATACCATGATAGTGTTTACTCTTTCTCTTCTACAGATAAAAGTGTGATGAAAGAAGATAAGATGACGATATTGTCAAACATGTATCTTGAAGCTATACTATTGTTATGCTAACAGTTCGCATGCTATTGTATAAAATGTCCGCGAAAGACAATGCTATGTGCAATATTCTTTGAAATCACGTAACCATCTCGCTGTAAAAAGTGAATTTAAAACACTCGAATATTACGCCGTAATGATTTCATGAAAACATTAGGTCTACTTTGCAAAGCGCTCTAGTGCTCAACAACTAGGGCGAGTTTTCGACACCTCCAGAAAGCATATCAAAGATGACCTTCGCAAACTAGGACATAGTATAGGATGATGATTTTAGAGGCGTGGTTTTCAAGATGAGATAATTTGATGTTATGGCTAAGAATTTAGTTTTATTATAAAGATAAGGGTTTACCATTATGTTTTAAAAATGATTTCGGGTAAGTGGCCGCCGCGGCTGACTCGAACAAATCCCAGCCGAGAGGCCCAATTTTCAACCACTTTTCGCAGCAAGTTGGGCCGTATGTCAGCAATAACGCGCCGAATATTCTCTTCCAAGGCGTTAATCGTGTCCGGGTTATCTGCGTAGACAAGCGACTTCACATAACCCCACAAAAAATAGTCCAGCGGTGTTAAATCGCACGATCTTGGAGGCCACGCCACAGGCCCACGACGCGATTTTTACTTTATTTTAGAGTGATTTAAAAAAAAAATTAGAGTGATTTTTTCTAAATTTGCACTATTTGCAAACGTTGTTCAGGAGTAAGTCTATTCATTATGAAATGGCAAACCAAACTAAGCATAAATCAAGTGACAGCTGTCAAAAACACCAACTATGAAAAAAGTAGTGCCAGATTGAAAACCACGCCTCTAAAAAAAACATCCTTTATAAGCTTTATAGTTTTATCATTCATTCGTTTGACTTTTGTTGTCAGGGAGGCACTATTGGGCACAGTTCCGACAGCCTTATTGTTTTCACGATGCAAGGCCGTTCATTACAGGCAAACAACATCTCGCAAGTCTGTAACTAAATGTGTTTTTTTTTGTGTATGTATTGTTGCTTAACTCAGTCGATAGAGCGACAGTGTAACTCAACGGCGACATATGACCTGGTCGGATTCGACCCACTGGGTCTCGAACCCTTCTGGATGTAGAAGCAGGTGCTTATAGCACTGCGTCACCAGGCCGTCAAATTTACAGCCTGGTGGTGCAGTGGTATTAAAAGCCCCATTTACAGGCAAGATTTATAGTAAGGCCATTTCATAGCATAAAAAATCGAGAAAATTACGTAAGGGACAGTCGCGCCATGAACTTCGGCAATAAGTAGCTCTTTTGCACTTGACTTGTCACTTCATATACAGTAAATTAGTCAATAGATATTTAACAATTGTAGGTAAATTTATCATTTTTAACTAATCTACCTTCATTAACAAACATGTTTATTCTATGCGACAGTGTATGTATATGTGTGTGAAAACACCTTTAGTTACTAACACGAATAGGTACTCGACTGTTACACCAGAAAAACCTGTTACTATACTAAATGGCAGTATTGTTGGCGCATTCCCGATTAGGATAAACATTTAAGATTTGTATTCAAGCAATTTATTTGAAGTGGCCAACGATCTTATATAACATATAGATACAGCAACTGGGGTGAAAAACGCACCACGCCTAAGTACGCCACTTTGCGTCGAGTACACTCCTCGCGTCTCGCTTACTCGCATATGTCATCGTGATAACGGCGCGTGGAACGGCGGGGAGAATCTACCGGTGTCGGGTTTTTGCAAGGACGATTTGTATGACATGCCGTATCTATATGTTTTAAAAGATGCGATTCGCGAATTGTTAATTGCGATTAAAATCAATCTACAGTGCAAGAAAATTCTTAGACGTTTTCGTTCCTGGACGTAAAAATAAGTAAGAAATGGCACTTGTCTTTCCGATTGCACTATTCGACAGGTTTACGAAGTGCTGACGCTGCGTATAAATCTCGCTTGTATTATAATTCAGATTGTCAGTGTCAGCAGCACCAATTACATATCTTTTAAAGATAAAGATAAAAATAAAGATATCGCAGAAAATTTGTGCCGATGTACGCTTCATCTAACAATATAAACAACTCAGTTACTCATAACTTAAACATTGAATTCTTGTATTTTTCTTATGAATTTTGAAACCACGCACCATAATGTTTGGAATTCTTTCGACAACTGCGCAGTTGGTTATTTCTGTCCACACTTTGTAGGTAGGTAGGTATCTAACCTAGATAATAAAAATACTAAATAAATTTAAAAATCTATTTCTTGAGCGCCTGAAATATTAAATAAAAATAAAAGATATGCAATTAACTAACTGGAAAATTAATAAAATACAAGAAACGTGCTCAGGGGTGAGTAATAAACTACGCTTTTTGCGTTCAGGAAATTACCTAAGAAATAAATAGACAGTTTTAGAAATTAGTTTCCTTTAATTAAAAAAAAACTGATCCATGGAAAATACAATGCTCCTTCACAAAAAATCATATACAGGTATTTGTTGATAAAAACCAAGAATAAACAGTTTTTGCCTAACAGAACCAAATGCCTTGAAAGCTCCTTTAGTTAAGGTTATTAGGATTGTGTTAGATGTTTTTGTGAGGCTTACTCAAAGTCTTTTGGGTATATCTTTTTTTCTATGATCATAATAGAACTTTACGCTTACGTAGAAATTAATAAAAGTATTGTTAGAAACAGCCTTTCTAAATTATATAACCACATTTTTACTTTATGCGAATACTATTGCGAAAGTTGCAAACTGCACTAACTAAACGGATACAATTCGAGTATTCTTCGTTTCCACGGAGCCGTCAAAACTAGTTATTAGAGGTACAAAAAAAATACGTTTTTAGCAAAAATGTGTTATTCTAATGGCGGTGCTTTGGCGCATATTGCATTTCTGTGTGTAAATCATTGGTAATTATTACAAATTGAGACATGCGCTGCGTCGGCAGACTATAGCCGCACTTAGGGCACACCCACGTGTACTTATCACTCGGGCGTGCGTTGTGTTACGTCGTATGCAATATGCAACATGTGCCTTACACAACTTAACGCGACAGCTACATCTGATTATTAGTGATAGATGAATGGCGGTGAATGCCAAACTGTAATAAATGTTACAGCGTAACATTGAAATGATTTAATTAGAATGTTACGAAGTTGAAAATAATGATTATTAATTACTTATGAATTTCTTTACATTAATTAATGTATGCTATAGTTATACCTGATAATTGCATACTAATATACTAACAATAATAATTTGATTTAGACCTCATAGATTGGCTATGATTTTAACCTCCTCCCTCCCTCCCTCCCCCGCCTACTACCTTCATAGATAATTCACAGACATTTACATGATTTAGTATTAAATATGTTGTAATAATTTAATGTAAAGGTTAATGCTGGACAAAGATAAAATGGAAATTAGTTTCTTTTGTTATTGGAAAATCCCTCCCTTCTTACCTACGGTAAATGTAAATATATAAAATCAAGTTATTTCAGTATTAAAATAAAATTTACAGTTAGGTACGTCAAGAAATAAATAGAATAAATCTATATTTTATAATAGACATGAATATAATTAACCAACCTCAGTATACCAAGATCTACCAATATCAATGAACCAGTGAGTCAGTGTCTTTTTATTAAATAATTTGCTATTAAGCTTTATTTGCAGGTTCGAGGTGTATCGAGGTGTTACCTATTTGAAAAATATATGTAAGGAGATTACACAATAATATCTGTTAATCTTTGAATTATACTCGTTGGCCATATGTTATAAATAATACCTACTGACCTAAAGAGTAAATCCTATGAGGAGAGACTAAAAATTCTCAATCTACAGACATTAAAAGAGAGGCGAGATAGAGGGGACCTCATTGCGACATACAAAATATTAAAGCCTCACTATGACTGCGCAGAATTGAGAGAAATATTCACCTTTGATAAAAACACTCAACTACGTAGGCACTGTTTTTTTTCAAGCAACCCCAGGAAGAACTTCATCAGTAACTGAGTCGTGGAAGCATGGAATGGATTGCCAGAAAGTGTCATAGCATCAAAGACAGTCAACCAATTTAAAAACAATCTAGACGAACATATAAGAAAAAAAAAAAATAAAAAAAATATAATAACAATTTTATTACTGAATAAGATATAGGCTTATCAGCCATGCTGCCTGCCTATTATAAAATAATAATAATATTAATTGTAAACTTGTCCAATTTCGCTGTTTATAATTCTTATTTATTTATTTATTTTGAAAGTGCATAACAACGATACAGGAAGACAATTCTCTAACACTACATTTACATGGCCAAAAAAATGTAACAAACATGAAAATGGTTGACAACAAAAAATAAATCAAACTTAAATAATGTGGAGTGTGGTGCCATTTGTGGCAGGGACATGTTTGCGCGCGCGCGCACGTGTCTCTGTGTGTATATAAACCTACATATTATTAGCGATATAATAAATAATGTAAAATTAATATAATATTTATTTATACATTTTACACTAAATATTATCATAACTTGCCTTACGAATTTCACGCAAAAATAAACCCTTATTCGCTTGGAATATATCAACTGCGTTAACGGTTCAGGACTCTACAGATCGTCGCGTTCTGTGCATTAGTATTACGCCGGACGACGTGAAATAATTGGGTGCTTCTGGTATTTCTGTACGGAACCCTGAAGACGCCACCAGTCCCTAAAACGTGTTTTGTAACGTATTTTGGTGCATTTTGTTGAAGTTATTCCCAACAAATGGCTAAAACTAAAAATACCACAATATTCTACATATATTAATTTAATCCTTTGCTTAAAAAGAAAACGAAATACATCTTATTATAGTAATAAAAATAAATAAATAAGAAAGTGTTGTTTTTTTCTTGCGACGATTTTCTTTTAAGTTGTGTAAGTGACGCGAACCTATTTTTTTTTTCTAAAGATAGACAATATAGTAATCTAGGCCATTACTTAAAAAAAAACATTTTTTTCAAATGATAATAATTATTTAAATACAAAAAACATGTTTCATCGATTCCAAATGTAACGAATTCGCGGTCGGCGAGTATATCCGTCTCTTTTCTACACGTCAACGTTCGAATAAAGCCTACTCTTTCAAATCTCAAGGACAAATGGGTCCCGGGGCGCCTGAAGGGGATGCTGCCGATCAAGGGGATGGTGCTTGTAATAAATAAATAAAAATACTGAACTTCAGCAGTAGAGTGGTCTTCGGGTAGTAAAATTGATTTTTAGTAGTACAAGACCTTTTAGTGACTTTTTAATGATTTCCCCGTTTTGTCTTGTGGTAAAGAATGCGACGCGACGCGCCGCCCGCGCATGTCACGGCGCACATTTTCGTCAACACAACACGATGACAGGCGACAGGCGATAGTCGCACGTCGCAGTCAGTCTTGAACCTGCGCTCGCGCCGGCTCGTTCGCGCCCGGGCCGCCCGCCCGCCTTTCACCCGTTGCTCGTTACTTTCGAAAAATTTAATCGTGTGTGTGTGTGAGTGAGTGTGTGTCTTACTTTTCGGAACTCGCGTGTGGCTACTTTTCTCATTCATTTTGAGTGCCTTTGGATTGTGACATATTGAGGTTTTTTTCATGCAAAACTTTAAATTTTCTTAAATGTTCTCATATTATACAAATTATCGTTGCATTTATTTTCGTAATAAATTCTTACTTACTATTTTTAATAACTACTACAAATATTTTTTCTATCATACGTTTTGCAATGCATTTATAAATATTATGAGAGCAATTTTTCGTAAGTGTTGTAATAATTTTATTGCACAACGGGCAAATAAAAATATGTCATTGCGTTTCAGTATTGCTTTGTAATGTTTTAAAAATGTTAATATAAAATAAATAAACGAGTAACCGAAACAATTACAAAAATATAAACTGGCTAATATTACTTATAAAGTTATAAGGAAACGTCACTTAATAATTTATTTATGTGTATCAGCTGTACTCTTATCGCGTAATATCTATACTAATACATATAATGTAGTGTCAATACGTGTATATTAATTCAGTTATTTTAATTAGTAATATTAATTATTTATTATTGAAAAAAATATATAAATATCTATCTATCGTGGCAAATATTAATATTCTCTGCCGATAGAAATGTTTATTTATAATTCGTGTCGTGTGTTTGTTAATCGTACAATATCGCATTTTCAACGTTTCCGAGAGATAAACAATATAAAAAAAAATATGTAAAAAAAAATTACCAAAATAACTTTAGGTGCAATTCTACATTTCAAAATGAAACACCAGAAATATATAATGTTTAAAAAAATGTAAAATAATTCGTATTTTTGAAATGTAATGTGTACAATTGCTCTGAACCTTAATCAACTAAGCTTAATTGCTTGTACTAGAGTCACTGGAGGTGTTAGGGCGGACAATATTGTCAATTTTGGTTCGATTCGTCGAACGCATCAACAACTCATTATTGGTCTAAATTAAACATAGTTTTTTAATAAATAACTGCGGAATATGTATGTCAAGAGAACCTTGAATGGGTACATAATATTAAACTAATTTTAATACTTCAGTTGTATAGGCAGAAGTCATTTTATCAGATGACTATTTTTAGTAATCAATGCTTCCTTTATTTATAACTTTCGGAAATTATCCGCCGTCAAGTACTTCATTAAGCATTTTAAAATATTATTTTAACGAATATTTTTTTAAATTAATTTCTAATTTGGTTATATTCACTGGTTATAGTTATATAGTCTGGCCTTCGTATGGGGGGGGGGGGGGGATATTTAAACAATTTTAATTAAAAAATATATATATATTTTGTTTACGACGCTTACCTGCCTAAGATGCTTATAAGATATGGAAATCCAGCAGTATAAATATACGCCGGCATATATGTACCGTTCGTTATATACTAGTACATTTGTAGATTTTTTTTTAGAATTTTTGTCTTTTTAAAACTTTCTTGTTTTTACCAAACTTTAACTCCGTTTCCTTTAACTTTGTTTCTTGTTTAATTAGGTAATATTAGTGTTTCTCCTCCGGGGCCTCGTGCTCGAACACCAACGGATCCAACCTGAAGGGCTAGTCTCAAAACGCGAGCGCGATGAGCTGTCAGCTGGACTGCTCCTCTCGCTCGCTAATCGCGCTTAGACCTGCTGGCTAGTACATCTTCCATAGCTGTGTAACACGACACAAACAATACTAGCCTACATATCATCGGCACCTCCTCGACAGCACAAGCTCTGCGATAAGACGAGCGCCGCACGCCAATTAAAGTAACTTAGTCGCTGTCGTTTGACGAGAATATATTTTGTTTCGTTCGTTTGTTTTATTTTGTTTAATTGATCCAATTAAAGTTCAATTGGAAAACGCTTGCCGACTAGATCGTCATTAAACGCGTTCAATGCTATGTTGATGTTAAAAATAACTTTGAATATATTTCATTTATATTGTAGGAAATTTGTGCCATTCCGTTTTTTGTTAATAAAAACGTATCGTCGGATAGTTGGTAGAATTAGATTTTACACATACTTTATCTTATTTATTTATTGGTAAAATAAGTGCATACTAAAAACAAACAAAAAATAAGGTTTATCTTTAACAATAAAACAATCAAAACACATTTTATATTTTTTTTTATAATTTACTAAAGGATATTTGTAATATTATTCAAAATATTCGAGGTTTTATGCGTTGGAAAGGGGGGGGGGGTTAGAAAACATTATTATTTATATCGATAGGTGATTTAGTGACAAAACTATATGGTATAATTTATTACCTAACATCATTAGCATTATTATACTAACAAGTAAAAATTAAATATATAAAGAAATCTTTTTTTTTTGGCAAATTTAATAAGTAATCTCATAATGGTATGCAAATTCGGTCGATATGAATCATCCTGTATATTGAGTGAGGTGTCTATGTGATGGTTTTGATTTGTGACGGTGTATGAATGACAGTGTAGCTAACAGCTATAACTAACACCATGTTATATTTTTAACTTTTATGACGTTGACCGTTATAGAGGATTGTATGTTTTTAAAATTTTAACCTATTTAAAATGTTTTTTTTTTATGTACAGTAACCAGCTTAGCTAAACTGCGCATGGCTGTTCGTGTTTTGTCCTTATCGCCGAGTGTGTCTCTTTTCCCGCCCGTTAGTTGAATAGAATGCTCTACGGCCGCGCACACGACTGATTAGATGAGAGTTTCGTCAGATCAATTGCTCCCCTCGGCGGCTGTCACGTTCTGCGAAACTGGCCCGCCGAGTTTAATCATCTGATTATTTCAATCGCACCGTAACTAACGTCACAATCACAATATTGGCTAATATTCGGAGCTCACATGATAAGATTTGAGTGGCGTTATTTACAAAACAAAAGATTAACGGTTCGTTTTGTAATAGTTCTAGATTACAGCGAATATCACAGAAGTAACAGCTTGTCGGGGTATAATTAGTTCCGCTACTCCCCCCTTATTCTCTGCAAAGTAATCGTATTAAGCTATATTATTATTATTATTTCGTAATAGGTAGGCAGCATAGCTGATAAGCCTATATCTTATTCAATATCAAAATTGTTATTATTTTTTCTTTGTTTTTATTTTTCTTATATGTTCGTCTAGATTGTTTTTAAATTAGTTGACTGTCTTTGATTCTATGACACTTTCTGGTAATCCATTCCATGCTTCCACGACTCTGTTACTGATGAAGTTCTTCCTGGGGTTGCTTGAAAAGGAAGTCCTATCTAACTTCATACAGTGCCCACGTAGTTGGGTGTTTTTATCGAATCTGAATATTTCTCTTAATTCTGCGCAGTCATTGTGAGTCATATGTGTATTAATTAAAAAAAACACAATAAAATGGAGTGTAATACCTACTAACCATGCACAAAACACAACGATGTGCAAAGTCGTCGACACACATAATGAAAAATTCAGCGCAATCGATATATTTCTCCAAAAGGATAATTTATATTATAATAAATATATATTATACACAATATTAATATTAAAATATCTTTTATTATTTATTATTAGCATGCACATTTCCATGCCACTTATAGAAACAACACACACTATAAAAAAACATGGCACACATTACACATTATTTTAATAATTTTAATTTTTTCGACCATATTTATATTTAGTTCATTTTATGGCCATATAAATATGACACTAAAAAGTATTTAGTAGTTTTTTTTATGGCTATTTTGTACATAAATAAATGATAATTTATTCCAATACCTTTCGTTATTTTCTCTTATGATTATAAATATATTCAATGTCTATTAAAAACACTAAATGAGATGTAAATTTTTGTTGTTCCGGTGTTTGCACATATCTACATATTTTAAAACATGAAGCCTTTGTGTTTTTTTTTTATTAAAATATTCATATTTGTTAGTTTAATTAATTTTGAATGTAAGTATTTTCAAAACGAATATTTAAGAAATAGAAAAAAACCGTCTAATACTTGATTAACAATCGTTTTTCAAACTTCTTTTGCAATAAAATAAAATTGAATATAATTTGAACTTGAACTTGAGTTTCTGGCAGCCAAAATTTTCTTTTTTTCAGTAAAAAGATCGATATTAGACATGCCGCTGATATTGTCGCAGCCGGTACTTTTGTTTTATCTAAATATATCCAATGATTAAACTTCAGCATTTTAATCGCGTATTATTTGATAAACCGATTCTATCCAATTTCGTTAATTTTGCGAAGTGAATCAATTGCACACTTTTAATCTTTCCAAAATGACGAACATGTCATTGAATATGTGCTATTCATTCATAACAAAGCATTTACTTTGCATAGTCAGTTCTTTAGCAGACCTAATTGGCACGAAATCCTCGTGTGTCAATGAAACGGATGTGACGTAGATATCCGTTCAATGTCACTCTTTTTAAAAGAAGAAAGTTTTTTAATAGAACACCTCTTTTGTTAAAAGTTAGCTTTCATTCCATTCATCATTCATTCCTATTCATTTTTGTCAAAAATACCTCTTCGTCGCAGCCTCGAGACCTCGTAGACATTCGAAGCCTTATTACACCCATTTTTTTTATATAATTATGCATGTATTGTACAAAACTCATTATAATATAAAATACAAAGTCTATCCTAAATGTCCCACGCCTGTACTAAGGTAGACTAAATATGCTATAATGTACCTAATCTCAATAATATTTTTTTTTAAATCGTAATTCTAATAAAAAAAATATTAAAAAGTGACTATAGTGTACCTGCGGTACCCAAGTTCAATCTACCTAATCACAACTTTGTCCGAACAACCGTCGAGAAGAGCCTGGGCCAGACGGACAGCGACCGCGATATTTTACCATAATGTTCAACTTTTTTTACCATTTTAGTATTTTTTACCAAAATATTTAATATACAAATGTATTAGTTCGTCACATTTTATTGATTTTCAAGAGAAGAAAAGTACAGTTTGTGTGGATTAGTAAGACCTCCCTAGGCAAATGCCTATGTCGAGGTGTTACCTATTTTATTTTGATATGGCACTCCAACAAAATATTGAATACTCGTATATATAAAATGTTTTCATTAATTTTAGACACTTAGGTAAGAAAAACCTTACACCTTATAAAAGCAGATAATAAGAGCTCGAGGTCCATATTCGAGAGCTGACAACTTTTGGTATTCTGGTAATACTTCAATACAACAAAAGTAAATAACAATTTAGTTTATTTTTCTGCTTACTTAAGGCCTCAGCCCTGCATGCAACAAACAAATTCGGTGTTTCAAATTAACTTTAGAGAGTTAAGCAGAGAGTTGTTAATTGCTTATGCTGTATATTTAAAAGTAAATAGCGTATCTACTTATATACATACTAGGAAATAAGACAGACGTGTTTTACGATATTTTGATGTTTTTCCGGTATTCTAGCGCATGCTTTCAAATCGTTTTGTCTCATCTAACACATAAACACCCTATACCGTTGTTGGTTAGTTATGAAAAATCAAAGCAATTTATGTCTAAAAATATAGTTTAATTTGCATCTTTATAAAATAAACTATGCTTCTATAGTTTTATTTTCTCGATTTTTGTATTCGGATAATTAAATATTTACGTCTAAACTTTTAATAAAATGTATAGAATATTTTGAGGCTCTTAACTTTTAAACGTAATTAAAATATGACTTGTTAATTCCATAGAAGCCTAGATATTTAGAAGATAAAACGACACCTAGTATTATTTTTCTTCTATATCACCAAATAAGAGAGTCAAGCGTTTGTATGGAGAAATTATCGGGTTGAGTCCCCTTAGAGGCATATTTGCTGATATTACGACCGATTCATAAGAGCGACTTTTAGTCATCTAAGCTAAACACAACCGTTGAACAGTACATTAGTTAGCGTATTTCTAAGATCTAAGTGCGCGTTCTAAGATCGTGAGGCTGGAAGGGAAAGTCGTTTCGAGATTATTCGACGAGAAATCGACGAATTCGCGTCGCCGGCCGATGATGGTCGCCACGCGAGGTTTACGCACTCGTACGAGTACTCGTACGAGTCGCGGTCGTCGAAATAGTATGTCCTATGCACGATTGCGACAATGCACACAGAAAAATCACCGCCGGACCGAAACGGTGCGAATATATTTTGTACACATCAATTGCTAAGAATACTCGTACGCTAAATTTCGAGATGCAACATCGGACGCTATTAGAAATATTAGCGTCATTGTCATGATTGTACAACGCCGGTACGGTTTTTGGGAAAACTAATATTACCGGCTTATTAAACATATTTAGGTAAATCAGTTCGAGCTTGCTAGGTTCGTTCGTTCGTTTAAAAGCGCTCGAAAAGAACTTAAAATAAACCTTATACAAAAAAAAAAAATAGTAATTATACAACAAACAATTAAATTGTTAGTAAACAATAAAAAAAAAAGATCCACCTACGCGTTGAAGTCGTCTTAGAAACGCACCGTGAGTAAATCGGTATAAATCCAACATCTTTAAGAAATACCTTATCATATGCATAAAAAAAAAACATCGAAATCGCTAAAGCCATTCACATTCAAGCAATTACCATCTTACGCTACCAACACACGCTAATGGCGTATTTGTACACGCTCGCAGCTGACGTAATCGGATTTTTTTTTTAAAAAAATATATATGTAATGATTATAGAGGTAAACTCACCTCATTATAGAGGTATAAGAACCTCAATAACGCTCAAGCTCTAAAGTTTAATTATGTACGGTTTCGACTACTGGGCGACCACTAGTAATGAAAAGTCGGTTCCTAATCGGTCTGTAAAATAATCCTAATGGTATATTTAAACATTGCGATGTGCTCAGCTTTTCAGCTATCATTTTTTTTAAATTTTATATTTGAATTGAAAAACAAACTATTTTAAATCACATATATACATACGTATGCTTAAATTATGCATACGTGAATATTGTATTAAATAAGTAGACAACCCTTTTGTTGCACACACAATTTTTTGATTCTTGGTGTTTTATAAATAAACAAATGTATGATGATATAATCAACAATGTCTAACAAAGATGATATCAACTCATTTAAATTGCGTTGTACTAAACCTGGGGGTAATACGAATTCTATGTTTCAGATTATGAGTTGGAGCGGACATGTGATTTCATTGATAAAAACGTTTTATGATTATCTGACGTTGGGTTAAACCGTAGTGTTTACACTAAAAAAAAATATAACGATGTTTTGAAATATTTATTATCGATCGACGCAGGGTCGCCGGTTTATCGTCTATGCCCGCCAAAGAACATTAATTAATACGTTTTTTTTTAAAATACGATTTTAGTTTTGCGTATCTTAAGATTGGTACACGTTTCTGGCGATTTGTACAAAATTTGCGAACAATTTGGTTTGGTTTAGATGTTTGTTAAACGCTTTAGATATTCGCTTGTCAATTAATTTATGACCAATTTTAATGGATACTTAAAACATCATGGTTATTTTTATAGTTTACGAAATGACTGTTTTAATAACATTCTAAAACAACGCCATCGGATAAATTCTTCCATCGAGGAAAGTACGGTCACCTATTATAGTTACAACATGTCATATCTAATCTATGACAATAATATATATTTATGAGTATTGTTGTATATGTATATGTATATTTGCCATATTATATTATTATACCATAAATTCAAATTATGTATTATAAGTGAGTTTTAAATCAAAAACTATATAATTGCTCGTTCTTCGACTTGAAACATTTAATAATCTACAACAGATAAAGCCTACCTCAGTACGGGCGCTGCCTAGTTAGGTAGAGTTTTAAAAATATGTTAGTGTAATTATAAAACCAATTTATTATTTATTATTATTATAGTATGTCCGATTTCTAGATCGAGATACAGACGGCGCGCGCGGAGAAATTAACTAACTCTAGGCTGAGTCGTTCCTCGAGTGAACTGAAGGTGCCTTCAAGGCATTCGATTTCTAACCCTTCAATTTGCTTCGCGGAAACATGGAATACACAGACCCTTGGGGAGGGTTGGTTTTATGCACTTTCGAGGTGTAATGTCATTGTTAGAGAGCTGTGTGATTTATTTTGCATTTGAATATTGGTAAACTTATAATTAAACAATTAAAAGGAAATGTTTTCCTTAAGATGCGCCCGCTTTGAAGAAATGTTGACGATTGTTCTCATAGAAATAGTCGTAAGCAATTATAGTATTTACCGCGTATATAAATGTAATTACCGCGGATATGACAAAATCATGACATTGCCGTCAGTCGAACACTAAGAGAGGCGATATATTATTGTCGGTATATTATTACCAATTTTCCGATATCTGAAAACGGATACACTACACAGCATTTAGATTTGGCTTACGCCGCGTCTACCTAACTCAATGGTCTGTGATTGTTCTTGATTGAAATCCTTATTGAACGATCCTAGTTTTAACAGTTGCGAGGTGAATGATGACAACTCTGCGATGAAATGGCGATGTGCCGTAGTGCTCTCTGGTAACCATTAATTAGCTACTCTTGAGCCCTGTCCCCTTCTGCAAGCCAAAATGTTACGATAAACGAAACTATCAGCAACCCATCACAAGTCCGCGTGGGGGATGCCTTTAATGACGCCTGTAGACCCTAGCCTAGCTAGTAAGACATCAGGCTCCGGTTAAATAATTTATTACGACTAAACAGTGTATAGAAGCATTTAATTTTGTATGATAGCTACAGGTTGTCATGGTCATTCTTATTTAAAGATATCGAAAAAATGTGTCTATGAAGAGATATAAAGCGGACAGTGTTGAAAAATCTGCATCTGCCGTTTGTGTTGTGTCTTCATTGCTGTAAATACTAAATGCCATGGGAATTACAACCATGCTAACATCACAGCTAACCAGTCGTTATCACTTTCTGATTTGTCGTTTTGAAAATTGACCACAGCGACTCGTGCCAATTTCACTGGGCTTAAGTGGCCCGCTAATGGGAAAATCGTGAGCAGTTCGTTTATTCAATCCATTCGATTCTCGATTCTGCGCAGTCGAAACGACGTTGGATTATGATCCGACGACATGACACCGTTTGGCATCTCCGCGTCTCTTCGAATCGTCACTGTCACTATTATACGATCATTTTGTATTCATGATCGTAACACAGTTACAGTTACCACAGAGATGGAAATAATGCGTAAGAGCATTCTGCCTTACAGAATAGGGCAGAATGAAGCAGGCTGCTCAAGGAAGCCTTCAACGGGCATAACCACGGAAGATTTGTTGTAATACATAAATTAGTTGTCAATCGATACATCACCAGCGCTTTAATAAAATTGTTAAATTTTAGAATGAATTATTTTCGCATTTTGTTATATAATTTCGTCGTTGTCTCGGGACAACCTGTACATTAATGATATGTAAATTTTGTATTATCGCCTTGAAATTAGTCATCTGTTCTAAATAATTTTAGAGTGCGACCTTCGAAATTATCAGTTATTTGTCATCGACTTTTCTACAAAACCTTTCTTGGGTACGAATGTGAAGTTATCGTTTGTCGCTGATCCGATCTGTCATCTTCGACACGAGATTCACAGTTTATAATATGGTAATTCGACGAATAATCTAATCGAGCATCTTCATATTTTGTGCCGTGACCCAAATTTGTGGTTTCTATATATGAGTTGTCATTTTGTCAACCGATTCATGCCCTCAGTTTCTCCCGTGGTTTTCATACTACACGTCTTTGGCTCGGTTGTTTCCTTTTTGCATTTTCAAAATGCAAGTTTTTACTCTCACTCAATGATTGAGACAATTTTATATAAATAGATTAGCGCAAAGATATTGCGAGTGCAAGCGTATAGCACGCTACGAACCATGCCTGCACCGAAGGAAACGGTTTATCGCTCGTACGATAAGTTTGTCCTTTTCTCGCCAACCCACAAGAAGGAAACTACTATAACCGAGGCGTTGGGCCAAGAACGGGAAATAAAGTAAATAATTTTTATTTAACCTCTACTTTATTTGACACGTATTATCATTAAATTCCATTTCTGCGGAGATCGATATATTAATTATTATATTTATTTACTATGTATTTTTATTGATTAATTATTCTTTGTTTTTATTTTATCTTATTTTATTATTCGTCTGTTATGAAAAAACATAATGTGTACATAGGAAAACCTGTAAAATAAATAAATAAGTATACGCTAAACCGTGTCCCACAACGATAAAATCGTGTTTTTGTTCACTATTCGAAGTGTGATTTTGAATAAAAACTTCTAAAATAATTTTTACCCTAATTTCACTACTTTTTCGTAAAAATGGTGTAAATTACCTTTGTTTATTTTTGCTTAGCGAGTGGATTCGCCGAGTAAACTGAGCGTTACACGATCAACCCCACTATAATACCGTCTTCACAAATAATACTTGGAATAGTGGGACGGCTTATAAATAAATACTTAATAATTTTTCGCGATGTATGAGAAATAGAATGGTTTTCTGTTTGGATTCTTATCTAACGCTATTTTAATAGGACTATTCTATATTGTCGAAAACTATAAAAAATATATGATTCATTCGAACACGTGACTGGAGGGTATAATAATTGTTGGTAAAATCGGTTTCGAACAACAATGTCGCTATTACCGATTTAATCGATTAGTTTCTTTATCATTATGTATTGAAATTGATGGCTGCCTTTGTTGGATTGAAACTCGTGGACCCTTCGGGTGTCTCGGGCCTTTGTGACCGAACTCGTGTTATCTTCTTCGCACGATAATATTATTTTAATGTCTCTGCGCATAATGGCAATTTTGCACGCCTAATATGACAGATATTTACGCCTGTCAAAGCAAGCAACAACAAGTAATCAAGTATAGTTTACAACCATTGTTTAGACTGTAGGTTTTACAGTTTTTAAAATCCCCTATAAAATCAGTGTCAGGCGAAGGACATTACAAAATTAATACGCTATTACGAGATGACTTCTTCATTCTTCTTCCTCAAATTAATTTATTTATATACTACCTATATGTAAAAATATTATCCAACATACTGACCGTTCCCTACTGTCCGTTCAGTAGGTTGATCTAGATGAAAGGTTCCCAAAGTGGTCCACCAGGAAGAAAAAAATGATTCCTCTATACAAAAACACCTGTCACGGTATGGGAATCCTGGGGGAGGGGTCCACGGGGAAAATAAGTTTGGGAATCATTGATCTAGATTATAATAGGTCGCAAAAGAGATCGCGTTTGTCTGGTGGTTAAGGCGTTGGACTATTGACCCAAAGGTCGCGGGTTCGAATCCGCACATGGTCGTACCATTTTTGACGCTTCATTACCACCACCCATCACCCCTGACTCTAGGACAGGCGCATTTGGCCTAATTGAATTGGGCCCAAAATAGTTTTCTTAAAAACAAAAAAAAAATGTTTCCGGCCATATCTAGACCAAATACTTAGCCGAGATTGGTCCAAGGTCGGGAACAGCCGGTCAGTATTCGGTACCGCGCCCGTCCCCGTCGTGTTCAGGCGGCAAACGCGCAACGTTCTCAAACATTCGAACGGTTTTTAATAAATTTGTAATTAAGGAAGATGACCATAATCTTCGGAACTGCCCGCAGCAGTGGCTGTTCTGTCTGTCTGAAGCCTCCGTCGCGTCGGTTGCGTCGCGACCGTTAGGTTGGTAATACAGGTCTACTTGGCGTTTTTTTCCCGCACGGCGCGGCGTGCATTTCGTCAGCAGACCGTCTCTTGCACGTTGCACAAGTCACTTCTCGTGGGCAAACACTAAACAGTGCAATCTCCTTGTTGGAGGCTTTGGTATATACGGCGGGCGTTGTGTAACCTATTATGCGAAAAAAATCATCCGCATCTTTATTATATTTTTAACAGACGGTGTCAATTCGATCAGCGCGCGAATTCCGATGCCGCGCCGATCGATAATGGCTTTGACACCGTTACGGCGTACGGCGGAGCGCTCACAACGCAAACATTAGTACAAGATCCATTTACTATTTTTACGTAAAGTTTATATATTTTTTCTCGGTAACCATGATGAATATTGATATAGTTTCTTAACTTTTAACACTAGAAATCGCAGGACTGATAGGTTTTTTTTTATCGGAAATGGTCTTGACACGGTGTATATACCCTCCTGTTTCAAGTATTATTTGCGAAGAAAGTATATTAAAAATAAGCATCATGTTTTTCTTTTATATTTTCTCATACTGAATAAAGAACACATTCATAGAAATTATGTCCGCATCGGGTGAAAAATAATCATTAAAAAAAAATGCAATTTGTTGATTTGAACATACCCAAGTATTGTAATTAGATAGAATTTTGAATAAATTTAAAAAAAATGATATTATAAATTAAATCGTCAATACCTAACATCCAACAAAACCGATAAATTGCAACTGTGTGTCTGTAGATTAGGTGTATAACTTAATTATTATTATTATTCAATAAATTCGGTTGGTCGGGCGGCCCTTCCAACTTGACCCGACCGTCCGATAAGTTGTAGCGTGCGTTTTTCTCTTTTTCTTAATTTATGATTGGTATGAGAATAGTATAAGGTAAAATAGATTTTTTGGACGAATTTGTCGTCTCTGCTAGATGGCGCGGTCGGATATGACAAATCGGTCGTGTCCGTGGGCTTTCTCCAATTTGTTGGATACAATAAATCGTCGCCGTTGGATTCCAACCGAGCGTCGTCCGCTTTCGCTGGTGGTTTGTATTTTTTCGCAGTTGGAAAGCAGCGTTGAGAACCGGCACTGCGCCACGGCAACTATCTTCGTTCCTATTTATAGACTGACAGCTGCATTATCCGTGCCATTTGTGGAACGCGACCGTCTAAATTCTGTACGCGCCGAACA
Organism: Neomicropteryx cornuta; assembly: GCA_020383195.1. Lineage (NCBI taxonomy): Eukaryota > Metazoa > Arthropoda > Insecta > Lepidoptera > Micropterigidae > Neomicropteryx > Neomicropteryx cornuta. Next base: position 9,080,416 of record JAHKQU010000001.1, on the reverse strand, counting down.
AAAAAATGCTGTAATCAATTCAAGCAGAATACAATTATTTTAAGTCGCGTTACATGCATTTATTTAATATAATATGTCGACATCATACCAACGTTGGTAAGAACCAGTGACGTAGCTAACGGGGGGCTAGTCGGGGCGGTGCCCCGGGGCGCCCAAGCTCACGGGGCCCTAGGCCCTCTGAGCGACTTCGAAAGAGTTCTTAAATTCAGTGCTTTATTTTTATAGGGCGTCAGGTTTTACTTTTTGCGCGGTCAGTAAGCAATCGTTGGTTTTTATTTAATTGCAGCTTCATAAAATAGAAATTACAAAAACTAATTTTACTATGTTTTAAAATCTTCATTTTATTTTCAATTATTTTTTTTTCCTATGGCTCCAATGTATTTTATAAGAGAGCGATTCAACTAAAAAAATAACTATTAGGAGTTTATCATTTATTAAATTTCTCAGAAATAGAATTAAAAAGACTACAAATTAAATTGTTATTATATAAAATCGTATAAGAAACCCTTTAATCTTTATCTACTTCGCTTTATTGCCTAATACCTATATTATTAACTGTAATATACTTCGTGATTGTTTTATTATTTATTAAATATTTTCTTAGTAAGTAGCTTTGCATTGTTTGTGGGCGATAAGAGCGGACGATGAACTTTTAAAGTATTTATTTGTATTTATATTTTCACTTGATAAAACTTAATTTGTTTAGATAGGGCCCTAATATCATTTTAGCGTTGGAGCCCCTGGTTACGTAGTTACGCCATTGGTAAGAATTCTGCTGTTCTGAGAACAATGGTATGTCTCAGGATAATGATATTTTCAATAATAATCTAATCTCTTTCAAAAGAAATGTATTGTTAAAACTAGTGAATCCCACTATTAGAGGTAACATGCAAACCCTTACAAAATTATTGTTTTTCAATTTTTCTTCATTACTATAGGCAGTAGTCAACTTTAACCTAACCTTAAATATTAGTCAACCCGAAATATTCTTTTCCCAGTTTACCGATTGTACCTACTTTTTTTATATCACTTATATTAGTATTTAACATACTTTAGCGAAACCGTACACTCGGAGAATGGTTTTTAAATTTTATATGTGTATAATACCTTATAAATTGTAAAATTCTGTGTGCCGATGGATTACCTAATAAACGAAAAATAAAATAAACCATAATTTACTTGTGCGCTAAGTCGGAAATAATTGGTTTCAATTCTATTATCTCTCTACTTATATAGTTCAAATAGGTAACACCTCGACACAGGCATTTGCCTAGTGACGTGTTACTAATCCACACAAACTGTACTTTTCTTTTATGGAATATCAATAACATGCGATATATTAATATACATGTAATGATATTAATTTTTATGGATATATAATAAATAAATAAATAAATAAATTCGAATTTAAACCAATTCAAATAATTTTGATTCGAAACATGTACATAATTGCTTTTTATCCGTTGTGTATGATTTCTAAGCTAATACTTCATGAAAATTGTTTATTTCTGAGATTATATTAGAATAAAAATAACCTATTAATTATGTAAAGTAAAGTAAAGTAAAAGTTTATTTCCAAGAACAACTTAATGCATAGGAATGACAGTTTTCAATTTTCAATTGGTTCACAAAAATTGATATAATGCAATATATAGATACATCATGCCTAGAGTGTTCGACATTTATACTACTCGTACTCGTATAACATAGCTAAAAATACATCATAAAAAATATATATATATATATATATAAATTGTAGATAGAAGTTTTATAATTATGCTTAATTATACTATTTTAGAATTAGTATGAAGAATAACTGCCACATAACATTTCTTCCTTTATACAGGGTGTTTGGTGCATCGTTTGTCAAAATGAATTGGCCGAAAGAGGGGGTCATTTGCTATGTCTTGAGGCACAATAACTTTTTTTTAGCCCCATGGTTTTTTTTTATTTTAACATTTTATTATTTTTTTGAAAAATTCCAGAATTCAGCATATAAATTTAGATTAAAAAAAAAGTTATTGGTATAGCACCCCGATTTAATTTTTATTTGTATGTGCACTGTTGTATGGTTCTATAAAATTCAGTATTACTTGCGAATACTGTCTAGTTTTATTTTTATTAAATCATAATTTTTTTGGCAGAGGTAAAAATAATTTTAAGACTCAGCTTTACATTGCAATTAAAAAAAAACTTAAAGCGATCATGATCTTCGAATTCTTTAAAAAACTTCTTCTGTTTATCCCCTTTCCAACGGTATGCATTATGCCATAGAAACCTGCTAATAACTTTACTAATTTACTAAATTTGCGTATCGGGACACATCGGGTTGATATTCGATATTCAGGATGAAAACTTGTTTTTGCGGAAATAACACGGGCGAGACAGGTAGAAAGTACTATCTCACTCTTACGCTGTAAAATCTATCTATCTTCTTCTTACATAGGGTACTGATGTTCCTCGAATTTGAAATTAAAAAAACAAAATTCCCTTATTATTCTTAATAACACAAATCTTGCTCGAATTGGTGACCTCTGTTGTGTATGCATGCACGACATCTTCGCCTTATTTCCACTGTAGTGGTGTGTAAATTTCTTCTTTAATAACGACGAAAGCCTGCTCAATGCATTGAACTAAATCATCCCTAGTTTCAACTTCTGTGGCGTATATAAGTTCTTAGGCCCGTCCCCACAAGTAAAAATCTAATGGAGTTAGGTCTGTCACACCTCGCCCTGTCACAAATCTTGCTCGAATTGGTGACCTCTGTTGTGTATGCATGCACGACTTCTTACAGATACATTGCATACAGATGTGGATGATCCCGACTTTTTAAGAAGTATTCTCTGGACGGATGAGTCCAAATTTACTAAAGAGGGAATTCTTAGTTTACACAACTTTCACCACTGGTCGCCGAAAGATCAGAACCCACATGTGAAAAGACAAAGGGCATTCCAGAGAAGGTTTAGCATAAATATTTGGGCAGGAGTTATAGGAAATCATGTAATTGGACCACACTACTTACCTAATCATCTCAACGGGGATAATTACCTTGAATTTTTACATAATGACTTGCCCGAATTGTTAGCTGCGGTGCCAATTTTCCATCAAGAGAGACGTATTTTGTTTCAAAATGACGGTTGTCCCGCACACTGGAGATTATCCATTAGGGATTACCTTAATAATGTATTCCCTAATTCATGGAATGGGAGGGGTGGCCCTATTCCATGGCCTCCACGTTCCCCAGACCTAACTCCATTAGATTTTTACGTGTGGGGATGGGCCTAAGAACTTATATACGCCACAGAAGTTGAAACTAGGGATGATTTAGTTCAACGCATTGAGCAGGCTTTCGTCGTTATTAAAGAAGAAATGCGTTTACACACCACTACAGGGGAAATAAGGCGAAGATGTCGCGAATGCATACACAACAGAGGTCACCAATTCCAGCAAGATTTGTGACAGGGCGAGGTGAATAATAAGGGAATTTTGTTTTTTTAATTTCAAATTCGAGGAACATCAGTACCCTATGTAAGAAGAAGATAGATAGATTGTACAGCGCAAGAGTGAGGTAGTACTTTCTACCTGTCTCGCCAGTGTTATTTCCGCAAAAACAAGTTTTCATCCTGAATATCGAATATCAACCCGATGTGTCCCGATACGCAAATTTAGTAAATTAGTAAAGTTATTAGCAGGTTTCTATGGCATAATGCATACCGTTGGAAAGGGGATAAACAGAAGAACTTTTTTAAAGAATTCGAAGATCATGATCGCTTTAAGTTTTTTTTTAATTGCAATGTAAAGCTGAGTATTAAAATTATTTTTACCTCTGCCAAAAAATTTATGATTTAATAAAAATAAAACTAGACAGTATTCGCAAGTAATACTGAATTTCATAGAACCATACAGCAGTGCACATACAAATAAAAATTAAATCGGGGTGCTATACCAATAACTTTTTTTTTAATCTAAATTTATATGCTGAATTCTGGAATTTTTCAAAAAAATAATAAAATGTTAAAATTAAAAAAAACCATGGGGTTAAAAAAAAGTTATTGCGCCTCAAGACATAGCAAATGACCCCCTCTATCGGCCAATTCATTTTGACAAACGATGCACCAAACACCCTGTATATAGTACGTATATCTATAAACCCTTTTAGATATTTCTCTGCCGCAATGCGCAATCTTCTTATCCGCTAGTTCAGATGCTTTGCGCAACCTGCTAATTTCTGTGTAATCTATATCGGTTGTTTCCTATAATTTTCTAAACGGTATCGAAGATTGATCTTACTTAGTAGTCATAATCTATATAATCTACACTAATGTAGATTGTAATCAAGTATCAGATAACGCAAATCTTAATGAGGTCTCTTAAGACATCTCCCGAGACGTTTCTTCGCAATCTTTACGTTCTTTTCCGAGAGCATCTTATCTCAAACCGCTCGCTTTTTTAATAACTTAGTTTCCGTCTTCAAGTTCATTTTAAACATATTAAAATGAATTATTTATATTATTTTACACATTTCGTCATTTTATCGTGCCCCACTGTTTGAGCATTCGTAGAATTAAATATATATATAGAGTTTTGTGACTATGTTGAATGTTACTTTTCTTATAACGCATAGTTATACGATATATAAACAGCATTATTTGGCAACTCGAGTTATCTTGTTCTTGTTCAAACGCGGGAGATGTACGATGTATTGACAATCACAATAACAGCATCCTGAACGACAGGATTCGAGCAGCGACACTTTTATTAACCGTTAAAATTAATATAAAATCAAAAATATCCTATTCCTTGTTTTAGACCCTTCATTTTCCTTTCGACTACTATTTTTCCTAAGGCTCTAATACCTTTTATAAGAAAGCAATCCAACTAAAAGAGAATTATTAAGAGTTTATCATTTATTAAATTTCTTAGAAATAGAATTGAATTTTAAAAATCTGGCTTTACTATGTTGAAGATATAACATCAAGGTATCTAAACATATATTTTTTATAATTAAATAAGCAATGGTTACCAAATACCAGCTATAGAAAAAAGTTTCTAAATGAATCAAAATTTAAGAAGCTGTCTAAAGCGCTGATTACTATATTTATAGTATGTATTCTTGACGAAACGAAATGCATTCTATCACAATATCTACTCGTATACCGTTTCACACTTTGTAACTAAACCCACTTAATGTTTCATAGTGTCTATGTTAGCGGAGTAAGATCTTACTCTATGTTACACAAGAGTAAGATCTATCCCTTCAAAAAAAAAAAATGTAATTTAACACTGGTTGAAAACAACCCATTTTGAATTCAGATTACCTAGTGTATTAATTATCTGCTTAGACACTATTGTGGGTAATTACAAGGACTTGTCTCTGACAACATAATTAAAAATGCCACTTTGTGACTATGTGTTCTCCCCCCCCCTTACCACAGAAATAGTCTAATAAATATTTCCTGTAAAACAACGGTTTATCATTCATTAATGACACGCTGTGCGTTATCTTGTAATAAATTAATAACAACGCCGTATGTGTTACATTAACAAGTCTCAGTGATTTGAGTAATGGACTAACCACATTGTATATCATAGAGTTATATCATAGAGTTATATCATAGCACCGCGCACGCGTTGACATTTAGCTGTTAGTCGAGTATAGACAATTAAGAATTGTCGCGAGTGTACTCGCACAGAAAATATAAACATTTCTTGAGATTAAATCGGCAACATGACTTCTTCCTGAATTTTAAAGTAGTATTATTATTATTATTATTATTATTATTGTTTGTTGAACAAGCAGCTATTTAGCTGATGTGCTCATATCTTATTCACAGTTACAGCAATGCATACTTCAGTAATGCATACTTTTCTATTAAAGTCGTCCTTAGTACAGGCAGAGTCCAGGGCCGAATTTAGACTTGATAAGGCCCCAAGCTATTTAAGATATAACGAACCGGTTATCAGTAATGCAAACCCTAGGCACAATAGCGATTTGTTCATCGAAAATACGCGCTAAAAAAAATGTGTGAAGGGTATGGGACGTTCCGGGCGAGCGGCATTGAGACAAATAATGCCGAAGAATATTTAAAATAGCATAAGACATTTCCTCACTCGGACAATTCTTTGGGGGCCCCCAAGAAATTGGGGGCCCTAAGCCTGGGTAGGGTATACGTAAGTCCTGCACTGGCAGTGCCCAGTTAGGCAGGGCCTTGTGCTCTCGTGTATTTTATTTATTTAATTCTTTGAAATCAACAACTTAAGCCGACTACAGGCATCTACAATTTAACAAGCGTCTATATTTATAACTACAAGCTAACCCGACGAACTTCGTACCGCATCAGAATCAATAAATGTTGTGTTAATTTATTAGCTGAATTAAATTCAGTTTTTCATTAAGAATACTCAAAATTAATTAAGTTCAATAAATGTTCAATACAAAGCCGTTCCATACAAAATGTATGAGAAAATGAGTCTTCTTAATATTTTTTTTTCGTGTTTTCCCGATTTTTTAATAGTTATTCTGCTATTCGAGGCGGAGAAAAATACATCAAATCAAAGATCATAAAAATCCGTCCAGCCGTTCTTGAGTTATAAATGGTGTAACTAACCCGACTTTCTCTTACATATATAGATACTAGCTGACCCGGCCACGCGTTGCTGTGGCTAAAGTTTTTGTTATATTACATTATAGTAAACAATCTAAGAGGAACAATAAGAGAACATCAGTCACGGAGTCCACTATGCTTTTTCACACAGATGGTATTTGTAAAAAAATATGCTGATCTCCTTATTTGACTTTCTACTACTATAACCCTTTAGTACAATGAAATTATTTACGAACTAAGACGACAATGATGATGTTGGTATACAAATTCACTGGATTGAGATTGATTTGAAGGGGAAGTACGTTGAACACAATTAATTAAAATGTTCTTACACTTGATACTAAGCAGAAATCAATTGGTAAAAAATAAAAATTTATCAGATTTATTATTTCCATTTAATTTTATAACAAATATAAGTATATTACAGTATAATACAGTAAATAACATGTGACGCTTAAACTCATGAATGAGGTAGGCAAGGCAGACAGTCTTAAACTTTTAAACATTAATATCTTTTTTTTGAATTATAAATACTTTCAATTTCAATTTAATTTAACACCAATCGGTGCACAATGTTTTTGGTTAACCTGTCTTTAGCTAACACAAATAGATTCGACGGTTTCCCAACACGTGAACACGCAACATATAGTTGCCCATGAGAAAAACATGGATTTTCCAAATCTAAACCACAAATGGACATTGTTTGACCTTGAGATTTATTTATAGACATGGCGAAAGCTAAACGAATTGGAAACTGTAGCCTTTTGAAGGGTATGGTAGAATCTGATGGTATCATCGGAATACGTGGCAGCAGGACCACTTTTCCTTTAAACTTCCCAGCCAAAATGGTTGCTTCAAGAATGTTTCCGGTGATCTTTTTGATGACCAAACGCGTACCGTTACATAATTGAGGTGGATTCAAATTACGGAGGAGAATAATAGGGGAACCAATCTTTAATCGAAGATTATGTGGTGGCATTCCAGGGATATCTAATGAATTTAAAAATTCAATCGGAAAATTTACACTTTCATTTTCATCAACAACAGTATCGATTGATTTAAAAGACATCAGATCGCCTGGTAACAACTGTTGTATCTGGAAGTTAATTTCGTCAACATCAACGTTTTTGGCTGCCAAAATCGCCCGTTGACTAAGCCATTCATGATTCAAATAATTATTCTGTATATCCGGGAAAATACTCTGAATCAATTCAGTTTTATCCTGAACAACAGTGCAAAAATTGTCTGGTAGTTTAATGCATTGCGTATTTGGTTGCAGTTTTATTTTACCGTTCCCAATATCTAGTAGTTGTTCGGAAAATATTAGTGCTGATGGATCATTTTGCAATTGTACTCGCATATTTATGGTCAATCGAAGTGTTTCAACACTTCGCCATAAGAATGATTGTTTCAAACATGCATTAATCTCATCCGCGAAAGTAGAGCGAGGTATAACCGGTAAGGTCTGCCGGAAGTCACCAGACAAAAGTAAGATAGCACCACCGAAAAGTTTATTATTGCTGTTTAAATCTTGCATAGTTCTGTTTAATGCTTCAAGTGAATATTTGTGTGCCATTGTGCACTCATCCCAAATTATTATAGAACTCTTCCGCAACACTGCAGCTATTCCACTATTCTTTTTGATGTTACACATTGCATCTGGTTTATTATGAACGTCCAATGGCAGCTTGAATGTTGAATGTGCTGTTCGCCCACCATCCAGTAAAGTAGCCGCAATGCCTGACGATGCTAATGCTAATGCGATTTTTTGTTGCGACCGTATTTTGGCAAGAATCAACGATATTAAAAATGTCTTACCGGTTCCACCGGGTGCATCCAAGAAAAAAAAACCGCCTTGTTCAGCAGCAACAGCCAGCATAATCCGATCATAAATAATTTTTTGTTCTGCTGTCAGTAATGGTTCACTGTTCATGATAATTGTTGCTAAACTTCCATGGTCATATTGATTTTCTCGTTGTAAATCGGTATTGACTAAGTCGGTGGCTGGACGATTAGGTGATGGCATACCATAATGATTAAATGGTAAATTTGAACTAAGAACACATAAATCCTCGATCAAGACCAATGCTTCATTGTACATCTCTGGTGTATAATCTATGTTTTGGCATTGATTTGTTTGTCTAATTCGGTGCAAGATGTCTTCTGTCATACAATTTTTATATTTTTCCCACAAAGTTTGTGCTTGCGAGGGATAACATGTCGCCAAAATAATTGCAAACAACTGACGAATGTTATTCGGTGTTGATGTCAACGCAGCATCAGCAAGCGTTAAGTCCCAATGGTTATCGTCTTCTAGCAATTGCAGTTCACGACATGCATCCTGGTATGTATTGAATACTCGACCATTAGCTGTTCGTAAAAATTCAAAAGACGTTGGTCCGGGAACATTCACCAATAACAAACGTAAATAGAAGCACTCACGTTGCTTTGGATGTACCGTGTAAAGTCTCCCCAATGTCTTAGCTTTGAATATGCCTGTAATGGAAGGATGTGGTTTTCCTTGTTTCCGTGGCTCCCATTTTTTACTGGATTTGTTCCATGTGAAATAACGTGGAACATCACCATACACCAATGTCTTCGCGAATTGGCCAAAAACATCAGGTTTTTGACACAATGTAAAAAATTCAGTTAGAGTCGTTTTCGGAGCTTCGAACGCTCTCTGGAGAACATTTTCTTCAGTGAAGTATACACGTTGACCGTTTTCAAGATGTATTGCCAGATGTTGGACAGCAGGATCTCTTTCGTGGATGGGAAAGCTGAGAATATGCCAAATAGCTTCATTGCTGCTAATGTATCTGCCCATTTGGTATCGTGCTATTTCGTCATTTTTATTTATGTTTTTTACTTCAAATATGGCCAAATCACTGCCTTTGTTTACATATTTACAAATATACTTAATTGATTTAACAGAACTGCAAAGCTCAACATTGATATGAGCTTTGTAAGTTTTTGAAAGTAGTGGTGAGTATGGTACCACCCACTGATTATCAAACTCAACTTGATTTGGAAAGTTCGGCAGTCGCATTGTAAATGTGTGGCCACCATTCTCAGTACTTCTGCGGCGATACATTGGATAACCATCAATATCCGTGATCGTGTCATTCGTATGCGGCTTTGGGAAGTTTTTTTTACATTTTCCATTTTCCATGCACGGTGACGTCATGTTGAAAACACCGCATGGCCCATGGATCATGTGTTTGGTGACAATATCAAATAATTCTTGATCAATTAATGGGTCTGGAATTTCGGCTGAAATTATTTGATCGATTTCTTCAGGACGGATTCTATCTTTAAGCCAAACCAAAATGTGGGCATGAGGCAAACCTCGCTTTTGCCACTCTATCGTATACAGCCAACAACGTGTGATACCAAAAATTGTATATTTAACAATAAAATCAATTAAGGATTTCAATTTTTGTTTAAACACACGTGCAGTTAAATCATGACGATGAATGGCTTGTTGTCCTGGCAATAGTAAAGTTTGTATCTCTTCCCAATTCGGATTACATGTGAATGTAATAAATAAATCCGGTCGGCCGTAATGACGTACGTAAGTCATCGCATCTTGTATGTATTCCTGCATGTTCCGTGCCGTTCCGTATCGACATCTGTCAGTTTTATGACTGAATCTACCAGCATGTTCACCTAATGGTACTTTGTCGGCTTTTATGACGATTTGATAATTGTCATTTTGCAGTCGTGGCGAAACTCTTTTGATCAATTGAATTAGTTGATTGTGATCTTCTAAAAAATTTTCCAATAATATCACAATTGCTCTTTCCTCTGCTTGTTCAATAAAATTATACAGGCACCGAGTCGTCACGCGCTCTTCACAATCGCCCATAAAATAAAAAGGTATCGACATCTGTCAGTTTTATGACTGCCAAATAATAACGGACAAAAAATTAGCGATAAATTAAAATTGCGACTATAATTTGAGATTTAAACTATCCTATCTCTCAAGTGCACATCGAACTGCACATGGTGTTCAAATTTTATTATTAGTCCATTATTTTATTATTAGTCCATTGAGGACAAACATTGTGACACGAGATTTATATATATTAAGATGTTTTATTTTTAACTCAATATTTATATTATTTTAGTGTTGCGCAATATTTAAAAATGACAAATAAGTCTTCTTTGGAACAGGCAGTTCACCTATTAAGGCTAGACTACGTGAGTTATATTAATGATTTCATTTTGTAAATAAATAAATAAACATCAAATGACTATTTTAACAAATTATGTACCAATACAGCTCTTTCGCGCAAAATTAGGCAAGAACTATGTATTATATTTTTTTTATTTAATATCGTTTAAATAATAAAAAAAAACTCATCGAGCCAACCCGCGCTGTTGATTAAGCGGTTTTAGCAGTCTCTTGACAATATTTCACAGAATATTCAAACGAGATCAATATTATGTGTAACAGGCTGGGGAATGCGGTTGCAGCCATTCTCTCGATGCAGTTGCAGCTGCAACCACCTGCAACTGTACCCGTCGAAGAAGGAACGACGCGATAATACACGCTGTAATTAAAATGCGTTTTGAGCCAACCGCGTTTGCGAGCAGGAATTGGGTTTCCACTGATTTTACAGGTTGCTCGTTCGCCATTTTGAGGGGCATCCTGCTCTATGGTTCACGCCACGGCGGATTCCAACATTGGTGCAAATAGAACGCCGCGCACACTACTATTGCACGCTTCTTCTTGGTCTGTCGCTGGTCACAATACAAATAAACACAAATAATTTATTTTCAACTGTTGAAACACATTTTAAAAACGTAATCAGGAGTCGGTAAGTTGCTCACATTGTGAGGTTATTACATTTGACAATGTGTCAAAATACGCATCATTTTGATTTCTGTGCATTTATTGCACTTAATTAATTTTGAGTATTTTTAATAAACAACTTAATTTAATTCAGCTAATAAGTTAACACAACATTTATTGATTTTGAGCCGGTACAAAGCTGACCGGGTGAGCGTGTATTTCTATAAAATATACTATTATAATATTAAACAATACCTTCTATAGTACTTTCTTATGTATATTAAAAATAAATATTACAAACATAATGCAATATAAATTAAAAATATACAGGAAAGAATAATAAGTTAAGTGATTGGGAAATACTTTTAATTGGCTAACGTTATCCTAAATCGTGTGTATAAATTACTAGGCCGTATGAATCAAAGCGTATTTTTTACCGTACCGCGCGGATCACTCCCACAAAAAAAAAAAAAAAAAACAGCCAACAATGAGTAGCCGAGCCCAGAAAACATCGATTATTACTGGTTCGCGGCGCGAACGACGCAACAATATATCCGCCATTTCCGGTCAGTTAATTAACGAGGACCTCATTCGACGTAGATTTGTTGTCGATGGTCAACGGGGGAGCGGTTATGTATTCTATGGTTTGGGAGCGCGTTTGAGAAAAACGCGCGATGCTTATTTGAAAAAATATATATTTTAGGGAAAAATATTTATAGGTTTAAGGAATTTAGATACACAATGCATATGTAACTTCTGTTCTTGTATTTTTTTTATTATTTGCATCCTTTATTCTTGTTTCTCTACTGTCTTATTCAGTTGTTTTTTTTTAAATTGAAATGTAACGGTATGTACAAATATGTAATTGTTATTTTATTTGTTTACGGAAAATAAATTATCTTATTTTGCGTGGCGTTAATTTTACCCCGCTCTTCTTTACCTTCGGCGCGCACTGCCACCCTGTTTCGCCGGCTGACGTTTCACCAGTGGCGACATCTGTCGAAATTACACTAAACCCGTTTCATACTTTTATTTTTTTACTTATATAAGTACAATTTAAGTGTCTTAGGGTTTCAATGGTCGAAAAGAAGATGTGAGATTTGTTTTCTTCTTAAATTTGGTTTAAGGGATATAACCGTTATAGACAGAGAGCTGGCAGCACATAACTTTAGTTATGTTTTGACGTGTATCTGGACTACGATCTTTAGAGGTTATTTTTTTTATTTGCAATTAATTTGCAAAATAAACAATCGTTTATGAGTGTTGCCAAATTATTTACTTCTTGTTAAAATAGTAAATATGTGGTGTGGTTTTTTTCACCCCACTAGACATGGTCTGTATGAAAGGTATAAATAATATTTTCGGACATAATAAATTAATTCTAGTGGTCTATCACATTCTGAACGTCTCGTCCCGTCACTTTGGTACAGCGCGCGTCTCGTATCACATCTCAAACCTACTCACGATTTAGCTACCAGCGAATACATGAAGTATCTGACTATGCGTAGTTGATTTTAGTGGAGGAAAGCTTATACTATTTATAAGCTTTAAAGGGGGGAGTTTATAAATTTGAAAGAGGGGAGTTTATAAATTTGAAACAATTGGGACGTACCTATACGAATCAAAACTTCAGTCAATTGAACTAATAGCTTAGTGCTACTTGAATGACAAATTGAAAAGACCGTAAATATTCATTTAAAAAACTGGTTTGGCAAGGCATACCTTTCGCATTAAACCTAATACTTATTTTTAATGTCCTGTTATATTATTAACTCTACGCCTGTGATTAAATACTCGTATCGCATTTGTTTGAATATATAACGTCATGTATGTAACGAAACAAAGTGCTAGGGTTTTATATTGTTTTTAATTCATTTTATTTGTCTCTAAAATAGGTAATTATTTAAATATATACACGTTTATTATTGATTTCTCAAAACATATTTTCAAAAATAATAATTAGAAATTCTTACCTAATAAAATATAGTTAAATTTATAACCAAACATCGGTACAACTTAGTAATGGTTTATAAAATAATATTTTTGTATTTCTTCAAAAATAAATTATTATTATTATTTAAAAATAAAAACTAATAAATGGCTTCGCACGTATTTCTTAAATTACAAAATAAGTTCTATTTCTTTTTAAACTTAACTTTTGAGACTGTTTTATTATGTAAGTTATTTTATTCGCAATAAAATGCAAAAAATATATTACAACCAATTCATACCCTCCGATAATGACACGTTTTTTTCCATTTGCCCGTTGATTAATTAATATCTCGTTCGTATTGTAATATCAAAAGTGGTGAGTGAGAAAGAGAGGCAAGACTGCTCCTGACACGAGACGGTGCCGTGTCATACCTAAGACAGATCCAGAAATGCCATATTGTCCGTCGCAGTTTTCATCCAGCCGGAAGCCATAAGAGGTGCCGCGAAGCGAATGAGCACGGAACCCGACCGGAGGAGAGGAACCATGAACGGTGCCGAGCCCACGCTGACGGAGCAGGCGCCGGTCGCCCTGGCGCTGGCGAGGGTCCAGCGCGGCCCCAAGCCGCCGCCAAGGGTCCGGAGGGCCGCCAGGCCCTCGCTGCCACTCGTGCGGCTCGAGGAGTCCGTCGCGATGGGCTTCGCCAAGCCGGACTCCGACGACAACGACAATATCGAGGACTCCTACGAGATAGTCGAGACGCCCTCGCCGGTACACCGCAGGGCGTCCGCCGTGCCGACGCCCTGCAGGAAGACTTCAAATTCGATATCCTTCTTCGCACGCAAGGGCTACGAGACCCGCAGGGCGTCGCTGGCAGCTCCCCTGTGCCACCCGGTCGACGTGGACAAGGCCCGTCGACCCTCCTGGGCCGTGCGGCTGCAGCTGGAGCGAAAGAAGAGGCGGAAGTCCGGAGACGACGACGAGGTCGAGACCCTGGATGAAGACGAGGTCGCCAGACCGCCGGCCGGTCCGATGAGACGCAGGCAGTCCTGGTGGAATGTGCTGGTTCCCGAAAATATTCTTAAGAACAGGTAATGTTTCTCTCAATTATATCGCTTCTCTAACGAAATTGCAATGTTTTAACGTGTGGGTAACTATTTCTTGCTTATTTTTTACATATATACTCGTATATAAATGTGTATTTTATATACTTTTTGCTACACTGATTTATTTCAATAAATGTATCTGAACGCAAGAAATAGTATCCAACTTAATATATATACATTTAACGAGAGCAGATCAAAAGTTGATGCGTATCACATTTCATTTTAAGTTTCATCGTAAGGTTTTACTAAATTTATTCTAAAATAACATAACTGAATTTGTTTTCACAGTTACCGCGATTGGCGTCTACTTTCAGATGCCAATGTATTTCACGATAATCTTCAACATATTAGGAGAATTATGAAATCAAAAAATGTATTAATATTCTTTGACCTAAACAATAATAAACTTATTACTAATAAAATGACTCCTTTAAAATAAAATAAGTAAAAAAAAGTAACAGTGGAAAATATATGGCTTTAGGGATGCCCTTGTATGAATTCTTATAGTAAACAGTAGCATACTGTTGGTAAGGGAATTATATAAGTAATTTATAACTCTATTATATCTGTCGAATAGGCACACCACTATAGCACTTTGAAATAAAATTATCAAAACATTTTTGTATTGTCCCCGTGAAGATCTTCAGCTGCAGAACTATTTATAGTAATAATGTTATTTATTCTACAGCTGAAAATATATTATTGTTTCTAGAACTGATTAAATAAAATTACCTTGAACGGCATTTTGCGCTATGAAGGTGGTAATGCAAGAAATGTTTGTAAAAAAAACAGTATGTGTAAACATCAGCGTTCAACGCGAATGCATTGCAATAAAACTGTTTATCCTTATACAGGCCGATCCGTCGCGTGTTAGTTGATTAGATAAAGTTAGTTAGTTAGTTAGATAAAGAAGCTGATTTTAAATCCGAAATGTAAGCTGGGCGCGAATTCGATTTGCCACATATTGTCACTGACAGATCTGAATCAATACGATCTCCACCTATGGGTCGGGTATAAATGTTTACAACAAAACAGCGATGAATTAGAGATAACGATAGATCTACTGCTGAGCATTATCGAACTATATTAGCAATTTCAATTTGATAGCTATAACAAAGTATGAAAACTTCAAAATAATATACAAAAATATTATCGAAAATACGTATTATATATACAAAATGAAATCATTAGTTAGTTATAATGAGGCCATTTTTTAAATATGCAATATGTAACGACAAAAAAGTGAACTAACTAGTTGAGATTGCAGTCTGCGCGACATACAAATTAGTAGATTAAATTTCTTTCAGATTAACTAAAAATAAGAGAAACATAGCTTTACAACAAAAAAAATAAGATAATTTAAAATGCAATGGCATACATAATATCAGTAAACTAAAAAGTGAGTTAAATTAAAAATAAGAGAAATACAAAATATAATATTAAAATATTACAGAGAAACAATGTACGCATACATTTTATAAGTCATTTGCTTGGTTAATTATCGGAGTAACAATATTTAGGTATTATAGTAATTTATGTGTTATAGACTATTTAATGTCTATGACAAAGTAACGCGGATTTGCATATTTATTTATTTATTTTTATAAAGTAAACATACAGAGAGTAATCTTAAACATTCTTACATATTTTATACACAGGTTGCCAACACTCGATACTCTCCAATTTCATATTTACAAAACATGCATGTGTATAAACTTAAGCTAGATATACATACAAAATTTGATACATTTGATTTAATTATAATATTAGAATTTCAGAGAGAGAAAAAAAAAGAATTAAGAATAAAGAATTAATTAATTATATGCGCAAATTGTTCATATGAGGTGCTCGAGGGGATTCATACATTCGGTCTGATACGCTCTGTCCATGTTAATTAGTCCGCGGTTGAATCCTATACGCTTATAAAAGTAGAAAAAATAAATTTAAACGACGTTATTTGGTTGCTGGGCCATCCATGTGTGTATATTTTTCGACCATCACTCGTTTTGTAATAATCGCTTCGATGAAACATTATATTTATGTCAAAACATGTTTTTCCCCAACTACACGTATCATATTAATCACTAAATTGTTATTTTTAATTTTTTTGTGCTGTAAATTTCAATGTCATGCAATTTTGTTTGTCGATTATTCAATCCATTCGATTATGGATTATTTTAGATAATTTCCCGGTCTATTTGACGTAAGCTTCGATCTCATAATTGTTATTTATTTATTTATTTTTTTAGATACAATAATGGCTCATAGAGATTATAATTCTAACTATTGACATTAGTTAACCACTTGTTCTACGAGAGGCCAAAACATATATCTTACTGTAAAAAAAAACAATAAAAAATAAGATGCTTAAGTACGATAATAATATATAATTAATAAAAAATATATTGTTTTAGATACTCAATGCCATACATAAAGAGTAAATACCTGACGCCCTATAAAAATATAGCACCGTATTTCCAGGCCGATTGTAAATATGCTTCAGTGGAATACTTTCAGTCTATCAAATATTCGTTTATTTTTAATAGAACTATCAATTACGATGACACCGGGTCTCACAGATAGGACCCGAGGCTTTTCCGACTGCAACTCGAGTCGTGCCAAGACTTATTTTTATATCTATTTTCAGTTGTCGACGTTACACATATTCGTTATTTAATTTAAGTATTTATTAGCATCATACAGTGTTTTAATCGTATATACTATGCACTAGTATAACATTTAAATACGCGAAGATTAATTGTTAAGATCCGTCATCCGATTAAAGATATTTTTATATATACAAGCTTTTCTTTAAGTGCTTTCTTTAAATATGTCAAATTTGAACTCCGGAAGTGGTTCTAATTCAACTTCAAGATTAGACCTGCAAGTTGAGTAAAAGCTTGTAAAATACTTACGTGGCCATCTAAAATATATCGTCATAAATCTAGTTGAATGTATCGCTGTATTGCACTTAAATAAATAAATAATAATTGTTTAGATTACGGCGAGTTTGCGTAGCGAATGATCCGTTTTATTGCCGTAAATCCGTCTTAATTGTCGCACTAAATAGCGACCCGGTAAGTATTTATTGACACTAGTAGAACAGATGTCGATAAGTGAGGCTGTTGCATATATAAATGTTATCTCGTCAGCAGTCACGCGACTCCAAATAACGTCATTAAGGCGAATGCTACGCTTTTTGTTAAACATATTAGCGAACAACTAGGCACACATTGTTATAATAATATAGGTGTTTTTTTAGAGGCGTGGTTTTCAATCTGGCACTACTTTTTTCGTAGTTGGTGTTCTTGACAGCTGTCACTTGATTTATGCTCAGTTTGGTTTGCCATTTCATAATGAATAGATTTACTCCTGAACAACGTTTGCAAATAGTGCAAATTTAGAAAAATGGCCTCCAAGATCGTGTGATTTAACACCGCCGGACTATTTTTTGTGGGGTTATGTGAAGTCGCTTGTCTACGCAGATAAGCCGGACACGATTAACGCCTTGGAAGAGAATATTCGGCGCGTTATTGCTGACATACGGCCCAACTTGCTGCAAAAAGTGGTTGAAAATTGGGCCTCTCGGCTGGAATTTGTTCGAGTCAGCCGCGGCGGCCACTTACCCGAAATCATTTTTAAAACATAATGGCAAACCCTTATCTTTATAATAAAACTAAATTCTTAGCCATAACATCAAATTATATGCGTTTTATCTCTTCTTGATAACCACGCCTCTAAAATCATCACCCTATGTAATCGATACGCTTACTATGTTGTTTGCGCTTAAAACACTAGAGAGTGAATTGATTTGTGTCGAACGGTAACTATTTAACTACAAAGCGATAGTACTTCAGTTATCATAAACCCAAAATTTCATGTCTACAAGAGGAATATTCATTGTTTCATTTTAAAATTTTCAATCCAAAATTGACAGAAGTTCGCTGATGTTAACACATCTTTCCGTGGGTTCGGGCGTGAATTAGCGTGTTTTAATACGCAATGGAGGGTCCGAAGTCTTCCTGGGGGAAACATCCGGTACTCCTGGAATAGTGGTATAATCAAAGGCGCGTGATTCTCCACCTCGAAGACCTGCTGTTTTCGTTTGCCCTTTTACCGAAATGGCTTTGCCCTCGATTCCCACACTTGTCGCACTATATAAACACCACCAATAAGGTTGTATGTAGTTCATTATTATTTTGCTATTGTTTTTATTTTGTAGTTGTTACTGTTGGATTAGCCGTTGCTGCGGGCAGTTAAAAAGATCATTTTTTTATGTCCGACCGAACAAAGCTGTTATTGCGTGTTTTATTCTACTGTTATTTTATACTATGTTGATTGGAAAGCAGCCAAGTCGCCGCTACACTTGGCCACATTCACAGTGCTATGTAAAGTGTCGTTGAATATTCTCAGCTGCGAAAAATGACCTGTTCCGATTTGACCCACAGGGGGATTAGAAACGGGTGCTTATACCACTGCACCACCAGACACTATGGTATTTTCGTATCTATTTATAGTTTAAAGCAAAAATGTTGTTATTTATACTGGTATTTGTAGGTACGCTTTTTAATCTTTGAATAAAAAGTCGAACCCGCATAGACTGCTTGCTGTCATAAAAGGATGCAATCTTACTGTAATAATTAATTGTCGCTGGTTTTCGCCTTAATCGACCGCTCAAGTATTAGAATGTCGAAAATGTTTGTGTGATCGCATTAAAGGTGATCCGGTAGATTTCTTGCTGAGAAAAAAACGCGCCAGTTATGCGCCATTGTGATGCCAGGTTTCGAACCTTGTGACATGTATCGGAAATGATTTTTAATCGATTACTAAATAACTCAAAGCTATTTCTAAAGCAGTGCAATAAATGTTTTAATTACCTGCATTTTTATAGTGCCTAATGACACAATAAGCAAAAAAATGTCTCTAGTCCATAACACTGATTGGGGAAATATACGAGTGTATTGCGTAAGTACTACCGTCTGCCGACGAAGCTATTTCATGATATTTAATATCATTGCAGAAATAATTTTCTATCCGCAATTTTGAGACGTTAGTAAAGTCGTTAGGGCGTTTGACTATTGACTCAGCGGTCGCGGGATCGAATCGTAACACAGACAAATTAGTCAGGCCTAAAATAATTGTTTATGACATAGGTCGTAGCAAATGTAACTGAAGAGGGTAGTAGTCGATGTATTCTTGAAAAGCGCTGCGTTTGGACCGCTGTTCACCATCGGTTGTCTACCCCCCTCCCCACAACCGTGATCACCCCATGATCATGGGCAAATTTCACAATTAAGAATTAGAGCAAAATTTTTGAAAAGATTTCGGATGAAAGGGTTCAGTAGTTCCCATATTTCTACTTCAAAATATTATTAATTGCTCACACGGGGCTTGCAAAGATCACATAGAATACAAAAAATGACATTTCAAACGCTTGTCAAATAAAATAAAATAAAAAAAAACCATTTCTCTGCAAACAAACATTTTGATGTGTTCTTTCATAATAAGATGAACAATTATACCAATTTTACTAATAACGATGTAAATTTGGCAACACTGGTTCGTGGTCGGAGTTCTGCTGAAAATTCGACAGTTTCGATGGACGTTTGTTTGTAGAAGGCGCGGTAGAAAGACGGTAGATTAATTTTATCGTTTCGTCCAACGCCTTGAGTACAAATTAACCCATTTTCACCAATATCCGTTAATTGAAAACAAATCTCGAGCACTGGAGAATTGCAAAACGGAAGAGACGCTGGTCGCATCGTCCACTGTCACTGCGGCCTCAAATGTTCGAAATTCCTCAACGCAATAAATTATCATTTGTTTTAATTACTTCTTGTCGGCCTATCAGCTGAAAATTATAATAATTATTAGAGAATTATAGTGTTATGTCAATCAGTTATCTAATTGTTAAGGAATTGATCGATTATGTATTCATTTGTACATAGATATTTATCTGTGGTAGTGTAGTTTCGTGCAAAATGAAGTTGCTTGTTTTTAATATCTGCTATCAAACATAAAATATGTACTCTTTAGATGCAAGTTTTTCTGGTAGAGGGCACACGGAGGGGGTTCCCTCCACCCCAAATGAAGCCGTAAATCACAGTTTTCGGCTATTTTTGAGTGTTTTTAGACCCTAGGTAAAATAATTTGAAATAGTGTTTTGTACCAGTATTTTTATATATCGACTCGGTGAAAAAAATCCCTAATTAATATGTTTTTTCCTTTGCGTTAAGAGTGACAGTGGATAACTCACTCTTCTTATTTTTTTGTCTCCGGGTGGGGGAGGAGGGGCAATTTATATAATACGGTAGGTAGATATAATAGATAACAGTCTTCCAAACCTTTAAGACCATTCGGTCAAATTCCGACTAGCGGTTGTGGCGAGTCTATTCTAACTGTTCCGAGCACTTCCGAGGCAATTATGGGCTAATTGTCAAAACATGTTGAGAATTGCTGATTATTTTACTGCACTTTGGCGACAGTTCTGACAAATTATATTTCTTTGCACTTTCACATATCACATTATATTTTTTGCCTTTATTCGGCATCACTTTTTTGATGACTAAAAACTTTGTGTTGATTCTGACCTACTACTAATAAGTTAGCGGTTAGTAGACACTTCCAATTATGTATTATTATTTAAGGCCATCTCAACACCGTTTGTCACGCAGTTAACAGACAAAGATAGCATAATAGATACGTTCCATCCTTAAAGAAAAATCTGTTTACAAGAAAAAAATAGTTTTTCGTTATTTTTATATAACAATTTATGTTAGAACTATTTTAATTTTTTTTTGCGCATTTTTTGATGATTAAACATTCTTTTATTTATGGAAGCAGATTGTTTGTGTTTTTGTTCTTTTGTTATTACTTTGGTATATTCTAAAAAATAAATTTTACACCCAGACACGGGTGTTACTAGAGGAGGGCCGCCCTCCCCCCAGTATTCGCTACCCCCCCCCCCCCCTCTAATTTTATATTAAAAATAGTCATATTTATATCTTTGTAGGTATAGTAAAAAATATTTTGTAGTTATGTTTTGTTTTGTGTCTTTTATCAAAATTAATTTTAATTTTTAAAAGATCCCAAATTGTAACGACAGCCCCCCCCCCTCCGCCCCCTAGGTAAGATGGCTAGTTACGCCTATGACCCAGACCCAGAGGTCCAGACTGGCACCAAATATTTAATTTTCGCAGGCAGATATGACGCAATCGCCTCTGTAATGTTGCATTTTGCATCCGTGCGCAGGAAGTGCGAACGATCTTGGCAAATCTTTAGATTGCTGATAAAATGGATTAGTTTGGTACGCTTTGAACTATTTTTAGTTCGCCATAAAGGAAACGTTTAGGAAGCGGATGTTGATCATTTTATTAGGAAAATTATTCGCCAGAATGACGTCGAATAGATAAAATGTCCTGAATTAACGCATTCGGCATATATAATGATTGCATCTATAATTTTAGGTAAACGAGCGTCCTCCCAAAGTAAAATCGTCACAGCAGCTGTTATTTTAGTATTTCTTCCAAAGGAAAGCTGTTTTATTTGTCAGTTCGACCGCTGAGTTTGAGTTTGTGTCGCGGTAAATAAAACTGGTTTTTCGTCGCTGACGAGATGCGCTTTTTTCAACTTTTAGGGCCGAAATTTCAGTCCTTGCTTAAAGTCGTTCTTAGTTAGGATCAACTTAACTTTTTAGTATGACCTAAATTGAATTGTGTATTTCGGTTACTTTTTAAGTTCTCATTTTGAGGTTATGTTGTCAGTAGGATTACTAGGATTTTGCCATGCGTGCTTGCTTGGATTGAAGATGTTCAAAATATGCAAATTCAGTCCATTTTAATTAGTTAGAAAATATAAAATCAAGTACGAGACGAAAACCACAGATGGCAATACACGGCGACTGTAGCGCCGTTAATGTACTGAAATCGCTCCTAGCAGCTTATTTTAACACTTAGTTAAGGCTTAAGTAGTAGTTGTTTTGATTCTTAGCTAAGGCGGACTTTTATGTTCGACTTAACGCTAAGAGTGAGTTGAAATACGATGTTTATCAGTTAAGTCTAACTTAAAATTTAGGTTAGTCTTATAAAGGACATGTAATTTCGGAATTATACAAAAAACACAACTCTTGCAAGATATTTTTGCATCTAATAAAAATGGCGTGTCCCCGTGATTGTTACAAGCTGAGGGTTGATTTTAAAGGGGTGTATTTTATAGTCACCTCAAATGAGATCGTGGTAGACTAGTGGTTAAGGCGTTGGACTAGTGACCCAATGATCTTGGGTTCGAATCTGCAAATGGTTATACCATTTTTAACGCTTCGTTATCGCCATCTCCCCCGACTCTCGCACAGGCATATTTGGCCTAGTTGATTAGAGCCCACCATAATTCTGTATGTCCGAGGCATAACAGCGGATGTCCATTTTTGTCCAGAATGACTTTTCAACACATTTGGGCCTCTTAAAAAATCATGTTTTTTTTACTAACTAATTTGAACTAATATGGACACACTTTATTGTTTACTTTTTAGGTATATTGACCAATTGCGATATAACAACGACTTATCATGACTGCAAACCCACTCACAGGAAGTCTTAATATAAACTCTCTTGAAACAAAAACCAGATATTATGTGTATCTATAAAAACTAGTGGTCGCCCAGTGATCGAAATTCGACCTTAATTCATTAATTTTTTAAGTTTTAATACGCCGTTAGGATATGTCAACTATGAAATTTAAAATTTAAAGTTATTAATTACGGCTTGTATTTTAATTTATTTTTTTATACAATATTTTTGATACAATTCATTGTCAGTTTGAATTTTTTCATCTAAAAATAAGACTTTACATTGACAGACTATTAAAGAAAGAAACATTTGAAATCACACAAAATTCACAGCACGAACCTCATTCTGTCAATCAGCTGTCAGTAGTTTGAACGTTTTATTTTACATAATTTCATTTAATTGTAACGCATATTATAGATAAACTTTTCCATATAAAGTTTTACTATGCCAAATCTCGCATTCTTCCGTGCGCGCAATATGCTTTGAAAGGAATCCGATGTTTTCCCTTCACGTATCAATATATAGATGAAACACTATATTTTTACATGAGGGTGGAGATGGATATTTATTTATTTATTTATTTATCGTTTATTCGGAAAACCAACAGCATAATATGAAAAAATGGTACAAACAATTGTTTGTAAAATTAACTGATGACAGGTTTTCGCAAAAGTACAGAGATACATCTAAAGATTAAAATTAAATTAAGTTACACTCGCATTAGCACTCTAAATACAGAAATATATGTATATATAGGCAAAAGTAACATAATTGCATTTAATGTAGGCATCTCATTAGTCACATCCGTCATTGAATAATGCACAGCGAAGCCTCTCAGCTAGTCACTTCATTTGAGGAAGCGCAGCATAGATGTTTACACATCACGCGAAGACGGGATTTTTCTACCTCAAACATTACCTCAAAGGTCGTTTAGTTTTGAGGTTATGCTCGCCCGTGTTGCCGGATGGCCGCCGTTCGAGTTCTTACGTGAATATTTCATCAATTTTTAACGAGTTTTTGAACGGTATAATAATGTGAATAATTTCAACGCCTACCAATTTCGTTTTGAGGCCATATTTTTATTTTATTGATGGCCCCAATTATTTTAAGTTGCGGCAATATCGACGCGAACGCGAGCAGGCGACTAAAATTATGTTATTCAAAACGGTAGACCGTGTAACCACAAACAATATAGACCGATTCGGTGTTCTCTATTATAGACCGATCGGGAGAGCGGTCGTCGTATTAAATACTGTTTCAGATTGGATGGACATATCACTTCACTAACTGCCCGTCCCGGTATCGCCCGGGAGTAAATTTTTATTTTTCTTACAAACGCTGTAGTGTTTTAAGCTTTTATGTAAGTGCTTCAATGCGTATACAAAATTTCGTATCTGTCCTGTTGACCGTTGAGGAGATCCTTCATCTGGAGCCATTCCTGGGTGAAGAATCAGGTCATGCTTACCATAAAAATGCATTGGAAACACTGAATGCGGATCGTTTTAGCGAGCGAGAGGAGCTGTCAGCACGAGAGACTCTTGAGAGAAATCGGCAACAAAAAAAATGTAAATTTTAAGGCCAAAATAGAAAATAATTATAAAGAAACAAAAGTTATTTGAAGGCAGTCGCTATAAACGCTATATATTTTTTTTAAAGGTCTGCGCGGGTCAATAAGCAATTGTTGGTTTTTATTTAATTACAGTTTCATAATATAGAAATTAAAAAAACTAGCTTTTCTATGTTTTAGACCATTCATTTGCCTTTCAATTAATATTTTTCCTAAGGCTTAATGTATTTTATAAAAGAGCAATAACTAAAAAATAATTATAAGAAGTTTATAATTATTTAAATTTCTCAGGAATAGAATTGAATTTTAATAATCTGCCTTTACTATGTTGAAGGCATAAGATGAAGGTATCTAAATATATTTTTTTTATGACTAAATATCTAATGGTTACCAAATGCCAGCCAATGGTTACCAAAGTGGATCGAAATTAATATGAATCCTTTGCATTCGTCTCAAATACTGGTACTTCAAGTATGGATTCGACAACATTTATAAGCACACAACATGAGGTGAGGCATTTATTGTTACATGATTGTAAGCGCTCTAAATTAATAAACTTGCAACATCGACATTTTATATTTGGGGTTTTCGCAATGGACTGAAGCCGTTAATCGCATAATTATTTTAAATGACCGTTAAATTTGTGCTCGTTTTTTTTATCATTTTTATCAAGAGAATTATGTAATTGCCTCGTCTGTCGCTGTCAATTTGGAGCGGGCCGCTGCCTGGAAATAAATATGCGCAAAAGATCGAAATTCGTTTTGACTTTCTGTGTTTTTTTTCATAATCGATTTATTTCTTCGATTTGCTTGCATCAAACGCGTAGAGTCGCACGCAGAAGGTGCGGCACTGAAGGCATTTGCGCTCAATCCATTAACACGAACTTATCTTCTAACTCTTCTCAAGCACCTCTTTCTATACACGGTTGTTTTCAAATAATATATACTGATAACTTGTGTTTTAATATATTTTGCGTAACACGAAACAAACATTGAAAATATGTTTTTATTATCAAGTTGAGATTTGAACTAATTCCGCAAAGTAATACGCATCATTTTTCTAATTCGCAAATCTAGAAATCTTTTCTAATTTAGAAATGACTAAATTTAAATTTATTAAACAATTTAAATTACGAGTGTGTCTTCGTTTAATTACTAATTATACAATGTAATGATCAGTAAACTAGTCTATTTACATAATACGCGTTTGAATAATGCATACATTCACTAATACTACTACGGATATGTAATATGCAGGAGTAACAGAGCGTTTTGGCAACATTGTAATGGTTGCATGGTAAAACCTTTTACAAGTATAAAAAGTATAAAATTTTACAAAAAAAAACATTTCTGCACTCATCTGTAGCTACCTGCGTGATTAAAGATATTATAATTAACATTTTTATAATGAAGAAGATTTACTTAAAAGACAATTCCCTCCGTTTGCTGAGCACCGCAGGCAAAAATGTTTTAACCTTAGATTGCGTTCAAGGTATCATTGGATTCTTCATCGAATTATTTATTCAAAATTCGCAAGTCGACCTCATCCTCCGCTCAATGGCAGATAACCTAATTCGGCCCGCTGGCGATTGATACAAGAAACGCCGTAAGCGACGCACCGCGCCGAGGTCGACAGGCGCCTCTAAGCCATCTACCCTCGGGCGACAATCGCCTGACTTCGACATTCGGAAGTGGAAGCTGACGGGCATGTCAATTGGAATGCGGTCGCTATTTTGAATGTGAGAGTTTATAAATTAAGCTTGTATATTTTCATAAATTCAAAATGAAAAAAATACAATTTTAAAACATAAATCCGACTTCAAAAAGGAGACTGAGTGTGTGTTTTTGCGTCGACTTCAACGTTTTGGTGGATCGTTTTTTTTACTGTTTATTTATTCAATTCCTAAAAATGCTAATGCCAATTCATGAAAAGTACATTAGTAAACAACTTAATCAGACTACAGACATCTCCAAAAAAACATCTTTTTTTTAAATAAACAAGTTAACTAACTTAATCTAATTAGTATTTGAAATAATATTCACTAACTATAAGTGTATTGTATTATATTTTAATTGTAGGATGTTTTTTATTGACTTTTTTACGTTTATTTGTTTATCTTTAGCAGTCCGCGGTACCTTCTCTATTTTCACATTCTTCAAAAGTAATTTGCATCCACCAAGTAAATAGGCATGCCTTTTAGCCGTGGAATTATGATTATCGGATATAAAAAGGCCAAAGGATATATTCAGTCAGTTAATAAAATATCACTTAACATACCAATATTATATTTAGTTCAATCGAACGCAAGTTGAGGTTTATATATACTTTCAAAATTTGACCTCCATTCCGTTCACAATGTTAGACATAACCTAAACCTAAACATATCCCCGAAAAACAATCTTTAAGAACACAAAAGTGTTTAAATTAATGTATTTGCGAACCCATTATATGGAATTTAAAATAATATTCCAGCTAAAATGAATATGATTTTAAAATGTATTTACTTACCGAATATATTTATGACATTTTAATTTAGATTAAATTCCTATGAATTTTACTTATAAAACCTACTAATAATCCAGAAAGTCTTTTTAGAAAACCATTTTAGTTCAAATTATAACCAGAAACTCTTTCTTATAAATCTTTTTTTTTCTTTTTCATTTGGCTCCATTTCTAATGCTATCAAAAGTTGCCGCTATTAAAATAATATCCAATCCTATTAATTTAATCGTATATACGAAATTTGTATATTAATAAAGATTTCCTTTAAGATAAACCGCACGCATCCGGGATTTTATCGCGCTATAATTTGATCTGAAATCATGTATTTTTTTTAAGAGAAAATCAATAAAATTCACTATTCTCGCTTTTTAATAACAACAGTTTGGACTGCAGCCAAACTAAACAGTCGGACGGGACATTTCGGAACAGCGAAATAAAGCTGTCGTCGGCCGACTGGGTTTGTTAACCTCATTGCACACTCTAGCCGAGTCTCCCAGCTAGGACATTCGAATAGTGTTCGGTGCCTCCGGCGCCTTATGTCTGGGTCCTCGATGGGCGAGTGACAAAAGGCCTACGATTTTGTCATTGCGTCCCCATACGTTTTCCAAGGAATCAATCTATAAAGCGTCCAACTCCGCAGACAGCAACTGTACTTGCGACAGTATGATGCGAACTATTAGGTACTCTATCAATATTTTAGATAAATACTTTACGAGTAGGGTATGGCAAAGGAAAAAAAATTCTAAATGTGAAGATTTTCAGAAAGTGCGTTGCTTTAGAAGTATCTAGAAGCGGCATCGTGGGCTGATCCGGATTAGAACTCGCTCGCATTAGAACTGTATTTTATGTCTTACATCGTGTGCAAAAGTATGGCTGCGGGGGAACAGACCGCATCTAGCTACATCTTTGATCTGTGTCGCTTTATATCCCGTTTAATGTTCGCCTTTAAGCTTTTCTGAATAATAATCTGCTGCACTTGCGGTACCTATGTTTGTTCTGTTTATTTTAGGTTATATCTACAACGAATTTGAAACAGGCATAGCGATTAAAATACGAGGTTATGTAATAAATACTAAATTGTCGGATTATGTGTGTATATGTAATTAAGAAAAGTACCTATTTTGCATGAATTTTTTTTGAAATTCAAACCGCCGTTCTCGCATCTGCGGATGAGCGTAGATGAGGTTTTTATTTAAACATACACACATTTATTACATTGTGCGACGAAGACGGTCTCTCCTTTCTCTCTCTTTTATAGTAAAGCTTCAATTGCCCTCGACTATTCGACTATTTATTTCCGATAAAAAGGCATACATAACCAATCCGTATTAAAAATTCTACCCAAAATATAATAATTTCAATGAAATACTGCACTGCAATAAGTAGTGTTCAAGTAGTGTAGGTACGAACAAAATATAAGATCTTAAAATATTACTATTCCAGTATAAAATCTAGAATTGTGCAATAGAAATATTTGCAGTCCCGCACCATATTTTGTGTGGGAATGGAATAACTTGTGTAAAATATCTTATAATAATAATGATATTATCGATTATACGGTTCCGTTCATTTTAATACTCCGTGTAATTATTTGTGGCGTGCAATGCTTAGCTAAACATTGCAAGCTATTCGCAACATAATATTTGTATCAATTATATCGCCGGCGATAGCGATGGCGATGGCGATGTGGCTAAATATTTCGACATGTTTGTTTTGCCAACGAACCGGTTTAGATCATCCCGCGTCCGACTTTTGAGTCCAAGAGCCAGCGTCATAATACTTATAAATTACCGAATATAAATATTTTAGTTTTAAGACGAAGCATATTGGCAGTCGACCTTGTAATTCAGTGCTTTGTTTTTATAGGGCGTCAGTTTTACTCTCTGCGCGGTCAGAAGCAATTGTTGGTTTTTAATTAATTACAGATTCATAATATAGAAATTAAAAAAACTAATTTTACTATGTTTTAAAATCTTCATTTTATTTTCAATTATTTTTTTTTCCTATAGCTCTAATGTATTTTATAAGAGAACGATTCAACTAAAAAAATAACTATTAGGAGTTTATCATTTATTAATTTTCTCAGAAATAGAATTAAATTTAAAAAATCTGCCTTTACTACGTCGAAGATATATGAACAAGGTATCTAAACATATTTTTTTTATTAAATATCCAATGGTTACCAAATGCCAGTTATAAAAAAAGGGTCTAAATGAGACGAAATTAATGTTTATCGTTTGGATTCGCCTTAAATTTACATCATTTTTAAAATTTGCACCACAACAAACCATAATTCAACTACAGGGTCAAATACTAATTCATCACAGCGTATTTAGTTCTTATTCCTAACAGTTTCGATCTACAACGTGATATAATTTTAATGACACTGAGCCCTTTTTCTTAAAAGTGAATTTAGTCATTAGTAGTAGAAGTAGTAGTGAGTGGTAACCAGTTACAGTAGTTGTTACGGCGAGTCACCTTCAGGCCAGCTCAGCATGAGCCGCACTGTCTGCAATAAGCAAAGGAACACGTCAAACTGTTCATCTCTATGACTCTCACCTTTCTCTGCACCAATTCTAAAGGGAAAAATTATATTTATTCTGACATAATTAATGTGGTGTCCGCCACTACCGGTGACCCATCACTAGGCGACACCCACTTAGTCGCGGCTCGCGATAGAGCCGTTCTCTTTGGCGACCGACCACCGCGGCGACAACATCGCACGCTCTTAAGATTAATTACCGCTTGTAATGGTTTACGATTTACTGTAATAAAGAACTATATAAAATCACGTGCTCTTTTCATGTTACTCGACCTAGCAAGTCCACACTAAAGTAACTAGCAGCGAACACTACAATTAATTTGACAAAGAAATAGAAATGTAGTAGTAGAAATCACAGTTATAAATGAATATTATAAATGCACCGGGAGTGATTAGCACCGCTACTTTTTGTGCCCTGCCTTCTTTGCTAGGCTATATGCAAATGAGAGTGGTCGTGTATACTGTTTACTACTCGCGTATAATTTTTTTATAACTCAGTTACGATCATCCTTACATGACCGGGTGAATAGGGAACGGCGTCATTTTTTTTATTTACAAATTGAAAATACATAAAAAAAACTGTATATTTTTATCTCGTTTAAAAATGGTTTTGAGAGAATGACTTTAAGTGAGTTTCACGGAAACTTTATAAATGACGGCTGGTGGTTTTATGTAACTGGCAAAACGGTTTATATTTATTTAATTTAATTTATATTTATAAAGCTGCAAATATTTCGCTGGCTCTTCGCCGCTTACGAAAACATTCAGCTGTCATTAAGACGTTTTTGAATCTCCTATCCGTTTATTTAAAGTTGTCCGGACCTTATTACAATATCCGCTTTTCGATTGACTGCCGGCGTAAACATTTTTCAATCATTATACAAGGTCTTGTTTGGATAACATTTACGCTGGTCTACCTCCAACTTTAAACAGATGTAACAAAAATAACAATGTTATTTTCATGCACGGCGTATTATTATTAAATACTAGAAGCGTCATAGTTCCGCTTTAATGACCCCGTGAAATTACAATGACTGAAATTAAGCCAGTAAAGTGTAAGAAATGAAACCGTTTGACAAATTACCTGCGACATATATAATATAAGAATAAGTTATATTTCTCTTCTATTACACGTTGTAATTGATATGAATCATATAAATAATTATTAATAATTTAAATAATTGTGTAATCCCTATGTTATTGCGATATGTCTTTATATGCTTACTATTGTAGTTTGAAATAAAACTACCTCTGCCCTCCGGCGTGCCGAAAGGGATTTTTAGAGTTAAAAAACCTCCGTTGTTGAAAAGTTGGTATGAAATTTAAAGGGAAATATTTAAAAAAAGATATTAATCGCGGAGCTCTCAGCAATTCTCTCAGCGATAAGAAATGGCAGGCGTCAGAAGTTGTGTTCCTTATTATGTGTAAGAAAATATTTAAAAAAAAAAAAGACGTTATTACAAGAACCGTTTAATATTATCACGTAAATTTTACATATATGTCTCGGAAACCATAATTATACCGTCTTTACAAATCTTACTCGAAATCGCACGTCCAATTAGCTGTTTTTTTTATCAGGAAGGGTTTTGGGACACGGTGCGTCAAGTAATTCACATTGATGGTTTTATAGTTGATACGTTTACGAGCTATAACCTGTGACGGACACATACGAACTGATCGAGAATAATGGCACTGAACCCTAAAAACATAAAAAAAACATCAAATTCATTACACAATAAGCGTACTGTTACGCTTGCCCACTTCACGGTAAGTTTCGCCTCAGAAATAATAGTAGCTATCTCTTGTTCGCCTTTCGGCTCGTTGGACAACTTTCGCCAAGGTCAGACCGCGTTGCGAGACGCCCCGCGCCGAGTGCCGCAACTCTCCCGCGGGCCCGTTTGGTCTAGTAGTATTGTTTTGACGTTCTATTTTTATCGACACCCCTTGGCGACACATGCCGAACCTGTTTCAAGGTTATTTTTTACCTAAATTATCATTATATTCATATATTTATTACATGACTTAGTATGGATTATTTCCGCGATTCTTCCGATATTTAATTAATGCGAATACAACGAGGCGAGGTATTTTGCCTTCTTTGCAAAATACACAAATGCACGTTGCACGAATAAATTTTTTCTTCCTAGAATAGGGTTGCCATAAATGGTTTGGCTCCGACCGGGACTGATATTAATATAGGTAGAAATATAGGGGAGTTATAGGAGGAGGGGGAGGGGCTACTGCTCCCCATAACGCCGCAATATGGTTTGTGAAAAAAGGAAATCTTTCAATGGTTCCCACATTTTCAGAATACGTTCAATGGCCGGCAACAAAGATAGTAAACCGCCTAGTTTTTGAGTGAGATCGTAAATTACCATGAATTATATCAACTCCCCCACAAAGGTATTTCAGTGTTTTATTCAATACTGTAAATATGGAAAAATATTTGTAAAATGTCAGTACATCCCTCGACCCCACACTTTCACCGCCAGCCAATGTGATCTAATGTCGTCGCACGAATTATTCGCATAATTTTAGCAATAATATAAAAGCATGATTATTCTTTTACCGGGACATATGGTGGGTCAAACGGGACCGAGGCTCTAAACCGGTGACATGTCCCGGTGTACCGGGACGAATGGCAACCCTATCCTAGAATCTAGTCATAAAAAATGTATTCTAAATAAATCACTCATCTACTGATAGAAGTAGGTACCTAATCGTAATACATTACACACTTTAAAAGTGTCTTACATCTAAAAACAAACCATTTTGCGTGAGGATGGTTACTTTAATGGATATTTTAGTCCCTAAAACTAATACCAAATTCGCCCGAACTTTTTTTCCTTTCTTGCAGCTAAGTAGTGTACACATATAATAAAGTAAAAGATTGAGATGGTAGATATAACATTAAGACTGTATTTTAAAAAAAAAATACCCGATTAATCGATTAAATCATTATTAAAATTGGCCTACCTACGTGCGGGTAATCCCCAGTAAAAATAATTTCTAGATTTTCACATCAAGATTTGAAATGAATAAGTTATATATTAACTTTATTTTTTCTAAAAGCGACAAGTTATATTAAGCTAAAGATACTACAGTAGATTTACATTTTTACTAGGACCGTTTATTATCTTATCCTACCGAAGCATTATTTAATTCCTTAGCAAATAAAAGTGTTATAATTTACTGTAACTATTATATAAAACTATTTTATATTTGAGTAATGTAAACAAATGTACTCGGTTAGTTTTTTTTTTTGTGTAAATAAATAGCAAAATTGTGCGATTTAGTATAAAAAGTTAAAACAAATAATGCAGTGATAAAGTTGTTTGCGCCCATAAGCGACTGTTAATTTATTTTTATTTCACAGCCTAACGTCACGCACGCCAGGCACACTATTACAAATATATTTATAATTCTATTTAGCGAGCTTGTTGGCGTTATTTTTTAGATAAAAAATATACAATTAAAAACTATTTCATATCGTAGTTATTATCAAGTACTTAACATTTAACATAAAAAGCGATATAATGAATATTTAGTTGGTTTAATGGGCAGTTTAATCAATTAAATTGGTACAACGCCAAGTGAACCCGATTCGTTAATTTATTTGGTCGTATTTTATTTTTTAATTACTACATATACAAAATGAGATTTGCTTACTTAATGCATCAATGTCAATTACCATTTGAATATTATTTTAAGTAAATTTACATGTGAAAAACTGTTATTTATAAACAATGTTATTAGCAATCATTGCGAGATTTACCTACTTTTATTTACGATTGTAAATAACACATTGCCTGTAAATTGAGTTTGATCAAAGTGAAAAAACTGCTATTGTTCACAATCATTGTAGAAAAACTGAAACAATGTGAAAAACTGTTAAAAATCACAGGTAAAACATTAAATTGCATTATTATTCAGCATCAGAAACCTAATACTAAAAAACAAAAATAGTTTTAATAGTCTCAATAGTCTTAATGTCAAAATAGTCTTAGCCCTTTAAAAAACACCTTTTTTGAACAAAATAAAATAAATGTTTAATTTTATTTGCCTTTTGAACAAACATCTTCATAAAATTACTCAAAAGTGTGTGGATATTTGGTTTTTCGGATTGCTGAATTTTAATAATGTGCCCTAAGCGTGATCAAAAAAGATCCTTAAAAGATTTTGAAATATAATAACTATTTTTACTTTTTTAAAATCGTTTGACAGTGAGTCCACTCCGAAAGAAAATCTATTTATAGTGTTTGTTAAATATAATATACAGGTTGTTTTCAAATTCAGGGCACTCTTTTTAGGAGGATGATCAATATCCATAACTAAACCGAATTCACGATATAAAAAAAAATCATATTTAAGTAATATTCATTACCGAAGACTTAAAAGGGGTGCTGTGTAACCTATTATGAGTAAGATATGATATAAAAAATGCGAAAAAACATCCCCATATTTAATATATTATTTAAAAGTTCGGTCAGCGTGTGAATTCCGATACATAATGGCCTTGTCACCGTTACGGCGCACAGTGACAGCTGTGCGCTCACAACATGCCATTATTAGATGATACTTTTACTATTTTCAAGTAAAGTTTTCATTTTTATGGGCTTGGTCGCATGTCCCAAGACTACTTTAGGACAAGGAAACATTTTTCAACATCCTAAAAGGAGTGTCCTAAATTTATAAACACCCTGTATTAATTCTATAATAATATTCGTGTCTGCGAACAATAAGTTGAGTTTTTGTTATATCCATTTAGTATTTACGACTTAATTGCGTCTTGCTCTGCGTGTCACTTAACATTTTTTCCCTCCGTGTGTCGCGCAATTGCAACTACTGCAAGTGAGCTAAATGCAAACATGCATTTGAATGCAATTTGCTCCAGAGTACCAGAGTACAGTCCACCGAGGAAAGTCGAACGGGAAGGGTGCTTGTTAGAACCCAAAGCAGCTCGCGTGTTTTTGAAAACCCTACAATCGTATAAATTACGCGATCTTTGTAGATTTGTGTGTGATTAGAAGTAAAATGTGCTAAAAAAATATCCATTAGGAACTCCGTTCGTTGAAGTGTCAATCTTTGCGATTGTGATATTGTTTTGTTGGCCGTTAATTCCGTGAAAGTGTGACAATGAATATATTTCATAGGAAACACAGGTGAATATTTTTTATCATGTTTTAGTATAATTTAATCACGCGAGATTGTTGGTTAATAATTTTATTATATTGTCAATGTAGGATTAAAAAAAACATGTGAGTTGATAAAAGTATTAGCGGTGTTGCATCAGTATTTAAAAGACGCTTTTTTTAAATAAATTCTTTCTTTGGACGTCATAATAATTTAATAAGTACTAAAAAAAATGTGTTTTTTTTTTCTATTAGCAGAGAAGACGGTACTAATAAATACTTTGCGTGGTCGTGGTAGTTTAGTGGTTAATGCATTGCGACCCAGAGGTCGCGGATTCGAATCCGCACATGATCATGCCATTTTTAACGCTTCATTACCACCATCTCCCCTGACTCTAGGACAGGCCTAGTTGAGTAGGGCCCAAAATAATTGTATGAGATCAAGGTCATAGCAATTATTCCATATATTATGTAATTTCGGAATACTTAAAAAGTCTATTTACATAAATTGGTTGTAGAGTGGCTGGTAACATTATTTTATATGTTTGCCAATATTTGATATTTAATAACTCAGTTCCTAAAAGGATAGTGCATGAAAAGTAAGATTAAACAGGCACCTATTACAAAACAACATTAACACAAAATAGTATTATATATCGTTGTTGCATCCATCTTGATTAAATCTTATTTAAAAAAATATTTCAGTGATATTGGTTCGTTATTATTTATTTTAATCCATTATATTGTTTTTGTGTTATTGATCCGATCAAAGTAGAAAGTGTGTAAGGTACCTTACCTACCAACATATGTATGGAGATTGTTCCGTGACGGAAAATAACCACATCGGAAAGTTTCGGTCCGTTCGGCTGTCCTGCACCAAAACCCAGTAAGTAATTTTATTGACAAAATTGACACTATTTTTGTCACGTGTGTGTGATGTGTTAATTTCCTACAAAAAATGGTGCGAAACATTAAACTGTACAATTTCACGACGTACTAAATTAGTTATTTATTGCTCAAATACAATTTTGAAAATTGCCCAGCACTTCGAGGCTGACAGGTGCCAGCCTGAGGCCAATCAAAATGGTGTCCGCTATTATGGACCGATTGAGCGAGTGATGTATTAAATTCTTTAACAATTTCAACGCCACCGGAAGCGCGATTATTTATCCTAAAATATGTTTGTAAGTATCCATAATTGCATGCAAATACTACTAAGTATATGCTCGACTTCCGTGTATCAATTTTAGTTTATTTTACTATATTTTAATATGAAGTTATAACGGAATAATTTTCGTTTTATGCTTTTTTAAAACATCTTTCTTCGCCCTTCTCGTAAATAATCATTTCCGAAGCTTTTTTTTGTTTTTGTTTAGGGTCGATTGTGCTTACAAATCATTAACTTAGGATTAACTGTGAATTTATTATAGATTGCTTTAACGTTAGATTTTAAATGTGTTTTGTTGTTTGTTGCTTGGTAATCAAGAAAGGATAAAAATAGAAAGTAATAATGAAATTATTATGTGTCTCTGGGTTGTATTATTTCAATATCCCGTATGCATGTAAAAGTAGTTATTTCGAAACTAGCCAGAGTGATTTACTTAATAAATAAATATAATATAAAAAAAAACTCAACTCATGAAATATTTTGTGATACATACAATACGCTGAATAAATATTAAATTATATGTATAACATAAATAATATTTTCAAACACATTTGCACAACATACAAAATTATAATCAAGGCCGCACCTGACTGAGTCGATATAGGTTACTTAAGAGATAGATTTTAGAATATAAATATTTATATTGGTAGGTAACTAACCAATAGTTAACTATTTTTGTAAACATGGTACATCTAGTGTGAAATGCACTTATAAACAAATAATTACATGTTACGGACTAGGGAATAGTAACACTAAACTAATTCATACAAGAACCGCTCTTAAGGCGCCCCGGGACCCATTTGTCCTTGAGATTTGAAAGAGTAGGCTTTATTCGAACATTGACGTGTAGAAAAGAGACGGATATACTCGCCGACCGCGAATTCGTTACATTTGGAATCGATGAAACATGTTTTTTGTATTTAAATAATTATTATCATTTGAAAAAAATGTTTTTTTTTAAGTAATGTCCTAGATTATTATATTGTCTATCTTTAGAAAGAAAAATTAGGTTCGCGTCACTTACACAACTTAAAAGAAAATCGTTGCAAGAAAAAACAATACTTTCTTATTTATTTATTTTCATTACTATAATAAGGTGTATTTCGTTTTTTTTAAGCAAAGGACTAAATTAATATATGTAGAATATTGTGGTATTTTTAGTTTTAGCCATTTGTTGGGAATAACTTTAACAAAATGCACCAAAATACGTCACAAAACACGTTTTAGGGACTGGTGGCGCCTTAAATCATGAATTTTGGGTTATTTTTAACTCTCTTTTCAAGTAACCATTTAGTTATTATACCAGACCTAATTTTTATATTTTTAGGATGATTTATTTCTTAGAATAATAAACTATAAAATTTTGATGATAAAATTTTTTTTTTTACATACCTATTTTTAGTTTTACATAGTTTTTTTATCGATTCATCAAATGTATTTTTTTATTTTATATGTACTGTGTAAATTGTTGGTTTCTCCAATAAAGATAAATAAATAAAATAAATAAAAAGCTAAAATATTCTTGACCGAAAGTAGTCTTCATTTTGGTACACTAGACATACTCTTCTTGGAGGATCTAGTTTAGTCATTCATCTCAGTATTTGATTTGCATTTGTCATAATATAAAATCGATGCTTTTAAGAATATTTTGTTCCTTAGACAACTCGTTGGAGTTTTTTGAAGGCAACTTTAATAACATTTATTCGAGCAATCTCAAATAGAATTTAAATTACATATATACATATACAGGGTGTCCCTACCTCAATCCCACAAACTTTAGGGGTGTTTAAGTTCCCTATTAGAGTAAGAAATTATGTAACAAAATGCGAAAAATTTTCATCGCCAAATTTATTATTTTTGTAATAAAATTGGTGTAAAACGATCTTATCAATCGATAAATCAATATTATCTGTCGACCAATAGCATCCCACTTACAACCCCAGAGAAGGGAGTAAGGAGTTACCCCGTCTTCTTAGACCGACCTCTGTTCGACCAGTGGCATCTGACAGCAATCATTTAGCTCAGCCCTAATAGGGCGTTTCGAACAACGCGGCAGGTCATTAACCTCGATCTTGACTGACCGCGGCCCAGTGACCCAGTGACGTAGTTATCCGAGGGAGGAGCCATTGAAAAATACCTATTTTACACGATTTAGAATAGAAACTTCAATATTTTTTTTCTCGAATACCATAATGAATTTTGATATAGTTTCTTAACAAATAACACTAGGAATAGTAGGACCTGTTAGCTGTTTTTTTTATTGGGATTGACCTTGGGACACCCCGTATATACGTTCTTTTAAAACATATAGACGAGGGTGGAAAACGCACCACGCCCAAGTACGCCACTTTGCGTTTAGTACACTTCTCGCTTGCTCGCGATAAGTCTATCCAGCATGGCGGAATGTTGCGGCGCGCGGAAAGAGGGGGGTGGGGGGAGAATCTGCCAGTGTCGGGTTTTGACAAGAACGATTTGCATAACATGCCGTATCTATATGTTTTAAAAGATCCCTACTTAAAAGACCGTAAGTTATTCGTGAAAGGTAAATGTTATAAAAAATAAATAAATATATCTTTTATGAGAGAGATAAATTCGATAAACTTTTACATAATGGTTCTTAATTGGTTTTGATTTTAGAGAGCAGGGCCCTCCAATGCGTCGTAAAGGGCCCATCCCCACCCTTACGGCGTTCTGTTGTTATCGTTGTCTCTGTCGAGCGGTCTTCTGTTTCATTCGCACGCCACCGACCGCGAGCGCGCGCTTTTTCCGTGCCCAGAGTCACGTAGGCGCTGGCGCTGGCGCTGGCGCTGGCGCTGGCGCTGGCGCTGGCGCAATAATGGTCGCTGCAACGCTACTCTGAGCTAATCTGAAACGCATCGCTAAAATGTCAAATCTTGTATTTTTCTGTAAGTACGCACTAAGAAACTGCGTGCGTTTGCGATTTGGAATGGCTCGAGTACAGCAGCTCTTATTCTGTCAGATCAGAAATTCACTGACGGAGGGTTTCTTTTGGTAACGAAGTATTTAAACGTCGGCGACTTCCTAAACTATCTAAATAAATTGAC
The DNA here is from genome assembly GCA_020383195.1 of Neomicropteryx cornuta. Classification (NCBI taxonomy): domain Eukaryota; kingdom Metazoa; phylum Arthropoda; class Insecta; order Lepidoptera; family Micropterigidae; genus Neomicropteryx; species Neomicropteryx cornuta. The sequence goes on along the minus strand of JAHKQU010000001.1, from coordinate 9,041,440 downwards.
TTTTGAAATTAATTCCCAAATTTTAGGTAGTTTATTGTTTATGCTTTTTACCCAAATCCGAACGTGGTTGGGATAATTTATAATTATTATTACCTTAATTCTAGAATCTAGGAATACCGTTATTTTCATATTAAATTTCATTGCTTCCCAAATCAAGTTATGTCCTTCGTCGTTATATGTATATTTTTTTTATTTTATTATTTATTTATCCATAGTACAATACAGCTACAATACAAAGTCCATACATCTTTCCTTTTTTTTTAAATATAAATTTCTAGGTCTTAAATATAATTAGCTGTACAAAAGAGGTTCAGCCATATTGGATTATAATCACTTCACTAGGCGTAATGCCTGTATCGAAGTGAAAAATATTCAAGGCACTCAATATTTTTTTGTAGGGTGCACTTGTATATGTATATAAATATGTTGTACACATATTTATATATATACATATATATATACATATGTTAGAAACGGTACTCGTGTATGTACACACTACATTTATTTCATACTTTCAAGATATATCCACCACAACAATGTTTAATACGCGCAATTATTGCTTCTTCCAAAACGTCACGCCGCTCCGCTGTCGCTGTCATCCTCTCTTTTTCTTCTTTTGCTCCGTAGTTATTCCGCTCACCGTATTCCATAGTTTTCAACAAGTTGCCAACACATATATACATATTTATTAATTGCGTTAATGTTATATTACTATAAGATACTCAGAAATTATAGCAGATTAGAATAACATACTAATACATACTATTAATACATAAATATATTTATTTTCATAATGTATACACACTAAAAAATACATAAATACATACAATACATACATACATACATACATACATGCATACAATACAATACAATACATACAATGTAATAAATATATACAATATAATATAATATAAATATATACACAATATAATAGGCACAGAATATAATATGTCCAGATTTATGTGTTCAGGTCAAAATAATTGATGTAAGTAGATTTTCACATTCCTGCCTTGTTTTATTAAGCAGCAATATTTGTTTGTTATCTTTATTTATTATCGAAAAAAACCTTGTTTAATGCGAAAAATGTTCTATTTTATATGCTAGTAGCTAGTAGTTTCGGGCCTTGCTCAACTGTGCTAAGTTGAGACAGTGGTAATGAAGCATTTGATATATAAACTGTTTATTTTTTCTGGTAAATGCCTAATAATAATAATTTAAATTGAATATTCATTTTGTTGCTTAGTTAAAAAGTGAATCCTTTTTAAAATAAAATACGGATATAAAAACGTCAATCGAATGCGTGACACGTCACACTCGCTTTGTCTATGGCGGAGAGAGAACGAGATGGGCTGACAGTTCGTCTCGCACGGCGCGCGTTTAGAAACTTGCGCTTTATCGCATTGTTCGGATGACCCACATTCGCTCGGCGGCGTCTGTCCGTCAGCCGGTCGCATGTTTTGACTGCCGCCGCCGCGCCAAACGGTAGAAAAGGGTCGCACGCTTTATCAGTTAACGCTAACGTTATCTATATTATTTGTTACAAATACATTAAATTAAATGTAATAAAACGGTCATACTATTGACAGCTGATTGACAGAATGAGTTTCGAGCTGTCAATTTTCAAATGTTCCTTTTCAATAAATAGTCTGTCAATGTCTATGTAATAATAATGTCAAGCAAAAATTAATTAATGCCATCTTATACTTTTATGAATGTCAAGTCTCATTTTTACACGACGGAATAAAAACTGACAATGAATTGTATCAAAAAGTAAATAAAGTTGTAATTGTGTTTTTTTTCAACTGTTACTATCATTCAATTTTAAATTTCAAAGGCGTTGCAGGGAATTAAGGAAAACAACACACGCTAATGACGTTATTTGTACACGCTCGTAGCTGACGTAATATAGCATAATTTTTAAAAAAATATGTAATGATTATAGAGGTATACTCACCGTCTAATAGAATAGACCTCAATGATCCTCAAACTTAAAGGTTTAATGAATTTCGACCACTGCGCAACCACTAGGATTAATTCCGCAAAACTTACCCTTGACAGTGGTAATGGTTTTTTTTTTAAGATACTTTGAAATCGTTTTCGGCACAAAATTGAATGGGCTTTTATACTATTGAATTAATTTGCTGCAAACTGCATTAGTTACAACATGAATAATATCCAAACATGACTGTTTCCGGGATTAGCGAACGAGACGAGCTGTCAGTGCAAGCGAGAGGAGCGAGTATTTTTTGGGGATCCTAAGACAACAAAAATTTGCACGAAAATTTTGATGAAAACGCAATAAGTACAATAGAAATCAAAGAATATTTTTTGTTTTTGTTGTGAAAGCACGTGTTAAAATTCAGCATGCATTGCGAATAGAATTTATAGTTATTTTTTTACAAAAAGCGTACAAAGATTCCTTGCATACGAAACCTACGGTACCAATACATGTCGCGCAATCTTTAAATAATACGTTTTTTTTTTTTTGCAAAATCTTCGGTAATCTTGCAAAACACTGGGCTATTGAAAATAAATGCGTTGTTCCCATGCATGTTGGCATGCATTAAAATGCAAATTACTAGGGATTTAGCAAAAAAAAACAAAAAACGGATTCAACGTTTGCTCTCACTTTTACAGTACTATCGGGGAAATAAATTAAGTTAACCGATTTGATGGCAGTCGAACGCACACTTATTCTAAGAATATAGGGTTTATTTGAAATATTTATGAATATCATGAAACTATAAAGTTTTTATACATTATCAATATTATTTTTTCGCGCAATGAGCCAAACCTCAGGGGTAAATAATAAAAAAAAAACTATAAAAGTCTTATTACGTTTTATGTGTTTATATTTTATTTCTAATCAACTTTGTATAAGTAGCTTTGTTAGAAATATCTCATACAGAAGTATTTGCGATTGGCTGCCAGCTATCAACTCCAGGATCGAACATCGAATATGCTAGTTATAACATAAAAATAGTTTTTTGAGTAACGGCAGTCGAAATTAGCAACGATTTCAATCGATTGATCGATCGTCGAAATTTCGCGGTGTTTCGTAATGTCAGCAATCATACGGTCATCGACTGACTGGTGAATGGTGAATGGTGAACGAGGTGCTGTTGCAAAAGGCTAAAATGATCGATAATTCGATCGTGATGCTTCGATCGTCAGGTGAAGGTTATTTTATGGAAGTCTACAAAAATATATATTTATAGCTGATTAACATACATATTTTTGTGAGTATAACATTTTTCGGCGGCCGTTTAGAATATGTACGAAAATATTTCAAAACCGTTGTCATTGGTATGAAAAATTTCTAAAATTTTTACTGTTGTCAACTAAACATAAAATTCGTATCGAATATTGCACTTGAGATCAATGCAAAAGTACTCGCGTTTCGATCCTTGTCTATGGATCATAAATCGCTTTTATCCGTCTATCTCGCTCGCACTTACAGGCCTTATGATATGATGTAGTGATGTGTGTAAAAATGATAGAGGTGCGTATCGATAAGATTATACAATCTTATCGATAATTAATAAAAAGTTGTAATAATACTAATATTATAGTATATCTTGATAACTATTTATTTAGACGTACAGTACAAAATCAGGTCAATGATTCCTTTTCTGATTCCGCTTCCTCAATTTATCAACGGATCGATTGTAAATGATCGATATGAATTCCACTGAAGAAATAACCTGACGAAGTTCTATGCCTTATAGTAACGAAATCAATAGAGATTGATTCGTCGCGTACTTTGGTCAAAAAAAGTGTCAAATCTCACAAGCTGTGCCCGTAGAATTAGCGTATTTACTCGATCGTGTGTCAATATTGGTCTTTACCTATTAATAAATCTTCCCGTATCAGTATCATTCATTCACCTCAATATCTAACTTTAGTTTTTTCATAATTTATATAAAATATTTTTCAATTATTAAACCAGATATTTTTTAACTTTTTCTTTATAAGTTAATTTCGGTACATTATCAAAAATAATGTTTATTTTTTTTAAATTATGAAAATGCTCAATTTTCGCCGCCCCGGTTTTTCCTTTCAATTTGCGGTTGTTTCAACGTTTGAGTACACGTAGAAGCAACTAAACAATAAATCGATCCGCTTGGCACAAGAAACTGAAAGCTATCGATTCGTCGCATAAATATTAATGCGCCGCCGCCATCTTGAGTATTCCTTCCTTATTGTCCTTGAGAGTCCATCCGGCAGTCCGGCATCCAAAACGAATCCGGTTCTTGCGACGGCCGCGGGCCGCGACTCATTGTGTGCAGCGCGCTGCTGCGCCGACCGGCCGCGTCCTTTGTCTCTGCTTTTCTAAAATGGCGGGCGGACAGGGTTGACACCGGCGAACTTAATATTTTTACCGGTAGATGCGCGCCACAGTCGCGAATGAGCTTTAAGAGGCGGGGAGGCATTATTTAATTAGGACTTATATTCTTTTGTCTATTGACTATATATATAAATAAAGATGGCGGTGATACAAGCCAATACAAACGGTGTTTTCTGGTTTCTTTTTATTTGAATATTTGAGTACTTTCTTTAACTTCTTGTTAGTAAACAATAAAAAACACGATCCACTTGAAGGTCGAAGTCGCATAATCGTCGAAGTCGCATAATCTGGTATTTCTTAGGGTTTTCGGTTGTAGTTGGTTTGGTAGTTTGAAATCGGTTTTTTTTTTTTGTAATATTTTTTATACAGTTTTATATAAGTCTGTTTGGACTGATAATAATAGGGTTGAATGGAGGTAAATTCTTTATTTCGGTGCAAATAATCTTGGGTCCGTTCTGGGGTCCCCGTATTAATCGTATTTTTTACCGCAATAATAATGGACAAACAATTAATTACATGTCGACACACAATCACCAAACACACTTACCGTGACATTTTTAATAATGTTTACCGCTTTTTTAATCTTTTCCAGAATTAAATTAGGTTATAAGCAGGCAATAACAATGCTGCGATTAGATTGTAAATTTCACGTATTCGACGTCATCAAGCGAAAGCACAGATCCGTTTTCGCCATCGGAGGTTATTGAAATTAGTTTATTATTATTTATGTAAACGTCATTGCTAATTTGTAACTAACTCTCAATTTCGCGATCAGCTGTTCAGTCGCACCGCCATTTTGATTTGAATCACAGCAAAATAAAATGGCAACAAAATACAACTACCAAGTTTTCATGTAACGTCATTTTATTCCGTCGGCTGTTACCCCACGACGCCATATTGTTTTGTAATCGGCAGAATGTTTTTGCTAAAATATTTTTTAAAGACATAGATCTCTTAGAAAAGGTGCAAAGACGCGCAACGAAAATACCAAGTCAACTCAAAAATCTGGAATATGAAGAAAGGCTAAATATACTTGGACTGATAACATTAAAGCACAAGCGGGCGAGAGGCGATCTTATAGAGAACTAAAAGATATTAACTCACTATTATGATGTTCCAGATTTCGAAACCATATACACAATTAATACAAATTCGCACTTGCGAGGACATCATTTAAAACTCCCAAGTACAGCCTTCAGTTCTAATCCGAGGAAGAATTTCATGTCAAATAGAGTGGTGAATGCATGGAATAAGTTACCAAGTGCAGTGATAAGTGGACAAGTTTATCAGAGACAAGTGCAGATTTAGGCTTATCAGCATAAGCTACCTGCCTAAAACTAATAATAATAATAATAATAACTAGATCTCCTGCTGCCATAGCAACTATGCGATTTGTTTGTTCGATTAGCAAATTTCTTGCTGCGGGTGCAAATTTTTTTTAGTGCAAATTTTTTCTTGAAAATTCTCCGTAGTACATACAATGTCGACCTACTTTCTCTTGGCGTTCTAATTTTAGAAGAATTGATTAATCTCATTGCGGTCTTTATTTATTTTAATTTTCATGCCAAGGATTTCGAAGCCCGCTTGTATTATATGTAGGGTAAAGAAGCTATATAAAACGGTATGGATTCTTATCTGCCGCCGTTTTCATTATTTATAGCGGAGCGCTAATCGTCTCGTCTTTACGAGTCGTTATTGTTCCAGACATTTACAGGCGCGTTCCACATTTTATCGATGGCGTCTTTCTTCCTGGCACTCCCTGACACTCCCGTCCTTCATTATACGTTCATTTTTTATTACTAGTGGTCGACATTCGACCATAATTTAAACTCTTAAGTTGAGATTTTAATTTCCTTCTATTGCGCCCGCTGCACGTCGTGACTTTACTTTATTGACATTGACAGATTATCAAAAAAGAAACATTTGAAATCACACAAAATTTAATAGTGTGAACATTTAATTTAATGTATTCGTAACACATATTATAGATACATTTTAGCTTTTTGCACTCTTTCTCCGTATAAACTTTACGAGTAACTGTGCCAAATCTCACACTGCTCCGTGCGCGCATTATGTTTAAAAATGAGTTCAAAGTTTTCCCTTCGCGTATTAATATATAGATAATATATACAAACATTGATGGGTTAAGCTGTGTGCGGCACTACCCCTCCGAAAGTGACGCATGCGACAAAGCCAATTTGGCAGATGCAGAAAAAAAAAACTCAAAAAAAAGGTAATTCAAGATCTGTTTCACAGTATGCCGAGTCTTCTTTTTCAACTTTTCAGGTGATTTGCCACAATTAAAAAACAATATAATCGAATATAACTTATTTTTATTTTCCCCAAAGTTTACAATATCAGGACATTATCTTAGGTAAAATACATACATTACAATTACTCTATAATTTATAGATTGGCATCAATTGGCTAATGTGTTAAGGATATCAATATATCCTCACACCATGATCAATCACATTTTACCTATCGATCGAACTACCCTACTAGGCACTGTTACTGGATGTTGTATATAAGGTTGTACTAAGACCATTCCCGTGTTTATGTGTAAGAAATTGCATATAAAAATGTGAAAAAAAAAACATATTATCATATTATCTCTAACGTTTACAATATGTTTACTCTGAAACCACGATGAATTTTGATATGAGGTCAAAACAAATCTTCTTTAAATTAGCAGGACCAATAAGCAAGATTTTTTATCGGGAATATTCTTGGAATAGGGGGGGTATGTATGGATAAATAAATATGTCTTATCTTATACGGGCGTATTTCAAATTAAAGTTTGTCGCGGTGGGTCTCGTTATTCCTAACAGGACCTTAGCTAAGTATTTGACCTAGATATGAAATATTTTTTTTAATATTTTCTTTTTAAGCCGATATAGATATATCAACCGCCTAAAGGACGGTGATTTAAAAGACATCCTGTATATGTACTTTGAAATACACTTTAATGAAATACACTTACATTTGTTTCGCGCGAGGAAAGAAATAATTTATTTTTGGTTTTTGTTTTGAGCTCATTGGCCAACCCTGTTTGTTTTTGTTTGTTTAGACGTCGTAGATTCCTTTGCCCATTCCGGGATTCGAACCGTGAGTCGTGCAGGCCGAATGCAAATGTGCGCAGCGCGCTACGTGACAAACGCGACGAAGATTTATTCTCCGCGTCCGACCTTCCCCGCCTTGTATGTGGCAGTCGGCAGGGCATACGATCTTCGCCACAATTGGCCTATCTTGACTCGGAAGTCCTTTTTGTCACATGCAGTAATGCCGCGCAAAAATAAACATAAAATAAAATGGCAACGCAAATAAAACTCTTTAAAACAAACTTCAACTCTTCGAAATGTATAATTTCTAAAGTTAGTAACTTAATTATCACTAAAATTCAAAAGTGTGACTTTGGTAAGGACTACAATATATTACAATACAATACTCGGAGATATTGGTTTCTTTGTTCCGGACCGTTTTACTAGAGCGCGGAAGCACACGCTATTTAGGCGATTAAGTATAGTCAGATTGGGAGAGCAGTCGAATTATTAAATTCCATTTCCGCGGAGATTGATATTTTTGTCTGTTCGCTTCATGGGATTAAAAATCTGCTTTCTATTACACCGTTGTAAGATCAGCGTGAATTATTTATTTGTGAATGTTTGCCGGGAGGCATTATTATAATTTTTTAATTGTTATTGTTTTTTGTTTTCGATTTGTTTGTTTTTCTTTTAGTAGTTTAATTTGTGTTTACTTTAATTATAATGTGTGCATGGGGAAACCTGTTAAATAAATAAATTAATAAATATGTATTATTTTTCGGCTATTAGAATGGGGAGTAATTGCATCAATAATAATAAATTTGGACAGACTACTAGTAGTATTTTTTTAGTATTTACTACTCCATTGTATTATACCCAACGATATTTTTTTGATTGTACCACTCTTTTTTAATAATTTGGCTAAAAGTTTACTCGAATAATTAATAGTTTTAATAAATTAACATAGTTTGTTAATTATTGTTTTACGGTGTTATTATAATTATGCTTATTTATTGTTTGTAATTTACTACTAAGCTATAAAAATGTATTATATTTATCTTGTAAAGGACGTGTAACATACTCGTATTTCACACATATTAATAATATCTCTATAATACACACCTGGTTTCCAGCAGATAAGCTTTGCGCTGGGTTGGTACCTAAGAGAAAAAAAAATGTAAATTTATTGAATACATAAATAAACAAATAAGGTGAGCATTTCAAAATGGGTCAGTCAGATGTGCCCTCAGAGTTAAAAATGCATTATACGACCCCAGTGCAGTGATACCCAATTGATAATGGCTTAAGGCACCCCGGGACGCATTTGTCCTTGAGATATGAAAGAGTAGGCTTTATGCAAACATTGACGTGTAGAAAAGAGACGGATATACTCGCCGACCGCGAATTCGTTACATTTGGAGTCGATGAAACATGTTTTTTGTATTTAAATAATTATTATCATTTGAAAAAAATGTTTTTTTTTAACTAATGTCCTAGATTATTATATTGTCTATCTTTAGAAAGAAAAATTAGGTTCGCGTCATTTACACAACTTAAAAGAAAATCGTTGCAAGAAAAATAAACAACACTTTCTTATTTATTTATTTTTATTACTATAATAAGGTGTATTTCGTTTTTTTTTTAAGCAAAGGACTAAATTAATATATTAGAATATTGTGATATTTTTAGTTTTAACGATTTGTTGGGAATAACTTCAACAAAATGCACCAAAATACGTTACAAAACACGTTTTAGGGACTGGTGGCGCCTTAAATCGGTATATATTTTTTGTCCCTTACCTAAGAAGAAACGCGAAATGTTTGTTTTTATCTGAACGAAAAGTTTCCAGGGACTGTCTAATAAATGTCTGTGAACTTTGTATCGCAACGCGTCTGTCTAATGGTCACCGCATCTCAGACCTTGCCCAAGGCAAACTCAAAACGTCCTAACTATTCTTACACCGCGGACAATCGACTCTTCAATGCAAGCAAAATTATTTCCTACACAGCACGCGACCAGGGTTGCTACTAATTCACAAACTTTAAAACGATTTTTGCAATAGTTTTCCAATAATTTCGACGCCAATTTACTCCAATTTATGGAGTAAACCTCAGTGACGCCAGATACTTTGATAATATCGTACGAAATGTGTTAATCTCTTTGGGTAGAGATGCTGCTGAGAAATTAATTTCAGAAATAGTTGTTTAGATAAAATTTAATAATACTGTAACTTAAGCGACTTTAGCTACTAAGTAAAAAATATCTGTGCAATATTTAGTTACCTAAAATGTTTAAAAAAAAAAATATGTTTACTTAGATATGTCATACCAATATGTTTATGCCCAATGTATATATATATATATCACTACTTCACTATATATAAGATATGTTTCTATACTATATGTAATATAACACTATTTTTATATTGAATATTTATTTATTTATATCGAATATTTATTTACCTATATATTTAATAATTATTTATTCATTTCATTTATTTGTTTATTTATTTGTTATTTTTTAATTGTTTCATTTAATCATTTTATTTTTTCATATTTATTTATTTATTTATTTATTTATCCATTCATATAACTACATAATTCCCTTTTAAGTGTTCTTAAGGGGGGGGGTGTTAATATATTAAGTGTTCTTGAGTAAACACTTAAATTGTATTCATGTGTGTGTGATTGTGTGTGTGGGTGTGTATATTTGTGCCGTAGGTAATTTTATATTTTTCATAGGGTTTTGCGCTGGTCTATTGCATGCACTGTAACACTTCATATATAACCTTCCTTAGAACAGGTAACTCTTACCTATTTAGGAAGGTTATAGACTTGTAATCATGTAACCAACTTGATTTCTCAATAAAAAAAAAAATGCTCTTGGTTGACATTGCACATTCAAAATCAAGTTTCATTGCAATGCATTCGCAGACGACCGCTGATGTTTACACATCCTATCTTGCTGATCCATGTGTGATTGCCGATATAGATCAACACTCTGATAGGGTGCGGAACCCTCGCCTCGCGCACCGCGAAGTTCGAGGGCTCCGACAGGCAAACACCCTGCCGAAAGCCTTCGAGCAATTATCTGCTTCCATGAGAGATAAGAAATATCCGCGGTGGGTCGGAATGAGGTGAAGGTTACATGATATTACGATAGTGCGTCCGTTATTCAAGTATGAGGCTAATTATAATTACATTAGTATCGCCTAGTCAATGGCGCTTGCGTCTCTTTATGATCTATTGTTTATCAAACGACAGATTTATTACTATCGAAATCTGTCCGTACTTACAATCTAATCATTCGGGTGCAAATAAATCGAGTAAATATTTCGGTATTGATATGTGTTGACATTAAAATATCCTAAACCGTCCAAAGGAACGCTAAATTCGCTGTAAAATGAGAGTAATTTTTTGTTATTTAGATGTGTAGTTGAGGAACATGTTTCCAGTATTTTTTGCTGAATATTCTTAGATTGGTGATATAGATCCAACCTCCTCGATGGACAGTAGTGATTTTAAAATATTTTTTTTTTAAAAAAGAGTTGCTATGACCTAGATCATATACAATTATTTGAGTCCTACTCAACTAGGCGAAATGTGCGGATTCGAACCCGCGAGCTTTAGGCGGATAGTCCAACGCCTTAACCACTAGACTACCACGATCTCGAAGCATCAAAATCTGTAAAATGTATTTCTTAAACGCATTTTAGATGATTTTTAACATTATTTGAGGTGTACGCCGTTACTAAATTTCGAACGGACGTTTTAATATTTTTAGAGGCGTGAATTATAGATATTATATAGATATATAAAATAAGGTTTAAATTCGATTTAATTACAGTCCGTACGAAATACCCAGTAAAAACGCAAATGACATCCGCTTTTTAACGCGATACTTGTAATATCGCAACCAATCGCGACTCTGCTTGTATTCTTAGCCTTCAGCAATGTAATGTTAATGTAATTAATTATCGAAACTCATTTGTCATTGTCTCTAATTAATTGAAACATATCGATCCTTATCGCCATATAGTAATTAAAATCACCGCATTATAGCAATTATTTTGTATGAGTGAGTTTTATTAAGCGTATTTTTATTAAGTTTTATTTGCCCTTGCTCTTGGCACTGGGCTAGTTTATAATAAAATAGATAAAATACAGGAAGTCATCGGTTTTTTATATGCAGTATATCCCAGACCGATTAAACATTCTTGAGATTTACATAGTCTGGTTATATATATACACATATCCATTATTTTTATATTTTTTGTTAAAATATCATCCTTCCATATTTCATCTAATTAGATGGTTACATAATATTTGACAATATTTAACTAAAGAGGACAGGTGAGAGTTAAAAATGCATTTTTTTAAAAATCAGCGCTGGGTTTTAACCGATATCCTGCGCTCTCAAGTACAGGACCTCTTTAGAACCTTTATTAATATTATGCTATCCAGCAATTTATCAAATAATTAAAAACTTTTTCAAAATTTTTCAATATTGTCAAAGATTGTGTCATTTATCTTTTCAGGCGATTTGCCGCTATTAAAAAACAATCATCAAATATAAGTCAAATAACTTTACAACTCAATTATACAATTATATATATATATATATATATTTATTATACAAATATATAATCGGGTACTTTTTTCATACCAATATAAAAATAACTTCGTTATAGAAGCGACACGCTTTGATGTCGCCCCCAGAGAGCGTTATTTTTTTGTTTTACATTCCGCAAATCGGCGCTCTATTTTTAAAAACAATAATTAAAAATATAATTTATCGAATTATGAGATGAAAACATAATGGAAAATAAATGAATAGAGCTCAAAGGCGTCTAACCTATATTTGCTTTAATGACATTATCATGTTAATTTGCGTTTCGCTCGCTGCAATTTTTCGCTTCATTCGTTTCTCTTCCCGCCCTTTGTGATCGATCGTCTACATAATATATGCTTTTCTAGTGGCATTTGTAAAGAAATCCGCTTATTTTGAACGCTATTTACAAATAAATACGTTATTATACCCAGTGTTTAGAAATATTTCCAGTAAACAGTCTCAGTCGCTGTTTAAAGGTGTGTAACTTCGTCACCCGAACCAACCCACGTGATCAACACCAATAAAACGACCCTTCATCAGTCCTTGTTCGAGGGTATACCCACAACTAAAAACCGAGTGATTCTCATAGGTATTAAGTTAAGTATTTATGATGAGGAGGAAATAAAAGGTACAGCAAACTCATACAAGCGTAAAGCGATTGTAATTACTACACTGCGTTGAGAGGTGAGTTGTCGATATTTATGTATTCACAAAAAGCGCCATGTCTGGACCGGCGTTCACGATCCGTTGTCCATTCGCTCACTACAAACATCAATCGCTCAAAATAATCACAGGCAAATTCGACAGCTACAAAAAAAATATAGTAAAACTTATGAAAATATATCGGATGACAGGGTTCAGTGGTTCATATTTCGTATTTCTACTTCAAACCGAAATATTATCACTTTTATCTATTCAAAATGTGGCAAAGCAGGTTTGCTTTAATTTTTTACATAGCTATTTGCTCAAATGGGACTTGGAAAGATTGCACAATTCTAATGCAAAAAAGTGTCTTTTCGAACGTTTTGTTAATCATTACTCAAATATTTATAATAATATTTAGGTATTTCCGGCAAGCATAGATTTTGATAAGCTCTTTCATAATAAGAAATAATTTAAAGCCATATTTTAACAACAACGTTGTAAATTAGGAACAGCGTTTGTATGAAGCCTCTGCCCTCTTTCGTATTGTTCATGTTTTTATTGTTGCGCATATATTTATTTTTTTATCTAGCTAACGAATAACTTTTTAAATTTAATTCTTCATTTTTTGTTCTCGAAACAATTTTAAAATTAGCGTTGCCGTCTGATTCGCAGTGCTCGAAAAGCGACACTTGCGTGTCGCGTCTATAACAAAGTTATTAATTATATAATACACATACTTATCAACAATATAATTGTGATGGTCCAAAAATTCACATACTTAATTCTGATATGACTGTTTTTTATTTTACTCATTTGTATTTTAGATATTTCACATTTTTTTGGTACTGCGCGTCGCATTTGTCACGTGTCGTTGGGTTATTATTAATTACCCAGTTGGAATTAATAATAATAATATGTTCACGGCCATACGTCAATGCTCGATTGCGTAAGTCTTGATAACAGACGTTTTTTTATTTGCGCCTGCGCACAGTTTTAGACAAGCAATAGCGCAATAAAGAAAAATCAATTTGATTTTCCGCCATACGACGTCGACTCACGGCGACAAACGTTTCCATATTAAATATTTTCCTAGCTTCGTTCGCTGCCTAAAATCAAATTGATTGGCGCTATTGCTAAACCCGGGAGGACACTCGGAGGTGATGTGCTTGCTCATTCGGCTAAGGTCGGTGCGCCCAGCTGTCATGGCGACTTTTGGTTGTCTGTCATGGCGATACATAAAATTTTTGTTATTGAGATCGTGGTAGTCTAGTGGTTAAGGCGTTGGACTATTGACCCAAAGGTCGCGGGTTCGAATCCGCACACGGTCATGACATTTTTAATGTTCATTACCACCATCTCCCCAGATTCTAGGCAGGCACATTTGGCCTAGTTGAGTAGGGCCCAAAATAATTGTATATGGCCTGAGGTCATAGCAATTATTTAAAAAAAGGATTTAATAGGCGTGCTATTATGGGGGGGGGGGGGGGTGATGACCTTATTATTAAGTAGTTGATAAAAATTAATCAACTTTGTTCTACGTAAGTATGTGTAGAATGAAAAGAAAATAAAAATGAATTATAAAAAAAACAGTGTGTTACACCACGCGCGTTAGAAATAAAACATCCGTAAGAAAGTTGATTAAATTTGTTATCAACTACTGATAATACATTGATCTATATTTCAAAATCATCATCCGCACTGGCACGCCTATTTATTTATAGATATAAGAACAATAATTGTTTACATACAAATGCAATCGTTAAAAAAATCAACATACAGATTTTAACGAATATATTATGTGGGTACTATTTTTGAGGTTACTTGTCATATCAAAATGCCAAAATCTTCGTTGTTTTTACGCCAATATGAATCTAAACGAAAAATGAAAAAAATCACTTTTGTTTAGTTTTTTTGAGAAATAACGCATGCAGTCAAAACGGCAAGAAAGATTATTAGTATTAAAACTTCCCAAAGGTTTTTTGTATTATAAGGTTACGTACGCACTATTAATTGATACTAATTACGCTGTTGCAAATTCGGCAATTAAGTCGATGTGCCGACTGCCGACTGCCGTCCGCTTCCGTCGGCCATTAATAGACACAGTCGCTGTGGATGCCAATTAAAAAGACATTAATGACAATTGTCGATTAATTTCGCTCGTAGTCTACGACCGATCGCCTGCATGTGACCGCGCCTTTATAATTCGACCTAGCCTCGGTTGATTGGCACGAAATGCGTATCGGCTAAGCGGCGTGCGTACCTACCCATTTCATTCCCGCTGTCTATACTCTATACTCTATACTCTATAGTCTATAGGATGCTATTCGACTCAGCTGTTGTCCGAACGCGGCAAACGTCTGTCACGCGTGTATCAACAACGTGTAACTGTCAGTGTTGCCAGATGCATCGCTTTTCCCGCCTTTTTGTCAATGGATCCGCTTTGACCGACGCGGCTCGAACAATTTTTGATTTTTATGTTGAGTAATATTTTACTCGCACATTTTTATTATTTTAGTAGTACCTAATATGGCTAAATTCACAATCTGTGCTTCGACTTCTATTCCAATTCACTAATTTAAAATAAACCTTCTACAAATACTTATCTTTTCAAAAACCGTTTTTTTTAAATAACTAAAATCATATTTAGTGAGTATTTAATTTCAATTGTATAAAATATCTACCAGGGACTTATTAATTCGAGAGTATATGAAGCTAATACATATATACATATATACATATGTATATATTTATCCTATTGAAGTCCTATTATATTTCCTTTTGTAAGGGTTTATTATAGTAGTAACCATTTTTGGAATTCCAAAGAAAGTCTTTGTTTTGTTATTTTTTATCCTTATTGTTTATGTTACTTATTTTATTTAATTACTTATGTTTTTATTTGCTATGATCAAAAGTAACATTCACGTAATTCCATAATTTATCTAATAGTTCACGCCCTGTGAATTATTGCCTAATAATATGATGTGATAACGGTACACCTATTAATATGTTGACATTGCGCGAAATCGAACTATTTTTTCAGTAATATTTTGAGGGTTATAAAGTGTTGTTTCTTACCTAATTAAAGCCGGTTGCAATTCCCTTTTTTTATTTTTTCAATGATTTCATCGCAAAGCTGGTACCGTTTCTATGCAGTAAATTCTCGAGTACGTAATACAAACAAAAATTCAAAAAGTCACCTAAAGTACCTACACTTTGGTTTACCTTTTGGTGGTCGTAGTGAGGAGGTGGGATTGATATAAAATACATACAATATAATACCTATTTAATTAAAAACAAAGCGTTATTACCACTGACCCATAACTAATATAGATGTCAGTAAATATTAAGCAATATCTAAAGCAAAAAAACAAAATTACGTATAAATCTATAAATAATGTTATATGTAAACATAATAAAATAAGAAAAAATACTAATAATATTAAGTGTTAAATAATCTAATAACATTAAGTGTTAAGTAATATAGAAGTCAGTAAATATTAAGAAAAATTCTAAGCAAAAAGCAAAATTACGTATAAAACATGATAAAAAACATAATCAATTAAGAAAAAAAAAATACTTATAATGTTAAGCGTAAGAGCGAATAATTCATGCAAAGTTATAGGAATAAACGTAGAATTTGCATTTCATAACTAAAGCAATAACCAAAAGCATTGCTTAAATAAATAATGTATTGCTTAAATACCGTAATATACCATATATTTGTTATCTTTAGCGAACATAAACATTCTCATATGTTTACATTCCTGGACCGACTGGCCGAAGTGTTGGTTGGTCAACTTTGATCCGTGCCCAAGCATTTTGGAGCTTGCTAGCTATTTCACGATGACCTCGACTCGCCAACTGGTTCTTTAAATGATTTTGAAGTTCTTCGCTGGATCCGTTTGACCTTAGAAGTCTATCTCAATCATTGCCATTGTATCCACTTGAAGATATTATGATAGTAACTTTTAGGCAGGTACTGTTGGTTTTGACCTTTCAGTGCGACCAATGCAATTGCTCAAGGCAAATGATATGCGATAATTTAACCGTCAAATCGAACTCATGTTTATGAAAAAAAATCAGAAATAAAATATTTAGCGCGTTTGGAAAATAATTAAAATGTTCCTGAATAGAAAAAATACAATTCATCTCAACATCTCAGGAGGCAGCATCTAGCACTTTAACTTCAGCCAATGTACATAGGTTGGACCATATTTAGAGAAATTATAATACCTACCTAACTATTAAATACTATACCTGAAGGTAGCCGGGGTTCTGAGATATTTAACATCAAAACTAGCACTGAAGTCAACCTCAAAGTTGGTTGCATTTGTCATGTATGAGATGTAACTAACTATAGAAAGTACCCGTTTTACATCCATTGGAAGAATATTTGGAACATTAGTATTTATTTATTTATTAACAGATTTTTCCATGTACAAATTTAATTCATACAAGCAAAAAGTATTAATATCAAAAGAAAAAAATAACTACAACTAATCAAGAAAATACAAAGTAACTACCTATCATTAAAAATAACATTCCCAAGCGAACCATAACAATGCGAGGGAGATATCCTTCTAAGAGAGTCAGAGAAAAGGGATTTATTTTTTTATTTCCTTTAAAAATATCGGTAAAATATCGGTAATGCAAAACTACTTAACATATGGATGAAGACGCGGCGTATAGGTTTGTTCAATGAACAAATTAAACAGAAGTTACCTCTTCTTTGGGTCAGCAGTTGATACTCCTCTCTGTAGCGAAGGTACTGTACCAGTATTGTGCAAATTAATGAGCCTCAATAATGTGAAATCAATAACTGCTTTACTCGTTTTGGCACTGAATCGATAGCTTAGAGAGTTCCTTTCATCCCGAGAACAAACCAAAATGACCGGTTTTCTTCAGCATTTCCCTCGATTTGTGGCAGGGAGTGGAGTCGGGTTGAAGAATGGTTATTTCTTGGGGTTGGCACTGTTTGAATTCTTTGAATATTTGTATTTTGGGCTGTCCGTCATGCCTATTTGTACGAAAAGCAACACTTAAAGCATTTGCAGTATAGGGCAGTCCGTCTCTTCATCTCTGATAATTAGACAAAGAAGACACAACACCCGGAGGGCCGGATCTACTCGAAGCCGTACACCTCGACATTCTACGGTTTGTTCATAAGCTGTCCTCGTCACCTTATTTTGACGCTGACCTTTCTTCTGTGAGCATTGCGATTTGCTCAAGGCGAGTATGCAAATTGAGGCAAAGCCCCTCCAAAGCTCGATTCATTGTCATTGCTTCGCGTGGGCGCGCCATCTTGTTTTCTTAGCACTGACATTTCCCTGTCGGTCGTGTCAATGACATTGTGTCTGTCATCCCCGTGATTTTTTTTTTTTTGCACTGTTGGGGTCCACTATATCAGATTGCTATGGAAACACTTTAAAGTAATGTAATATAAATGAGGATGCTATAATAATAGAATCCTCTTTTTGGTATTCCAAAAACTTATTTCCAATATAACTAAACTTGGGAGTATTTTCTTATTTTAATTTAATTGATTTTTTTATATAAATATGCATTATATAAGGTTGCACATTATGATACTTTCAATTTATTATTTATCGTAGTGAACTGTTTGTAAAAAAACAAATGCATAGATAAAATGTTCCATTCCGTTTAGTGGCAACCCTGTTTTATGACTAAGCTCTGTTTACATTGGACGCTGTCCAATTTTCGTAGTGACTTGTGGTCACTCGACGCACTCTCTTCCTACTTTTAAATCGAATAATCTCTGCGAGTTCATTGAAACGACGTCGAACCTCGAAACGCGTAGAGCTATCTGTCAAACTTACCGACCGAATGAAGTGAGACTTACGCCGTTATTCTGATAGTACAGATCAACGATCTTTTAAAACATATAGATACGGCATGTCATACAAATCGCCTTTGCGAAAACCCGACACCGACGATACCCCACGCCGTTCCGCGCGCCGCAACACTCCGTCATGCATGTCTCCCTTAGTTGCTGTATCGATATGTTTTAAAAGATCTTTGGTATATATAGTAAACATTCCTTCCAATGCAATAGGATTATGTAATTATCTATTTTTATTATATTATCTATATTTAGTTATTTAGTTAGATGTTTAGTTTGTCCACGCGGGATGGCAAATTGCCATTATCAAGTAAATAACAGATTAACGTTGCCGCTTCTGATAATTTCTGACGATGGTTTTTTAAACAAACCTGCGAAATGTCAACGGCATCTAATGGTGTACCCGCGTCTTGTAAAGAAGCTGACTCTGGATCACATGGAACACATTCACCGATTACCGAATTGCTTTCAGCGAGTTTGCAATTCCCGGTATGTAATAATTACCTACTCAGAGAAGAGATTTTGTCCTTATTTCAAGGTTCATGTTTAATCAATGATTTGTATAGAGAGAGAGATAGGGTTTGTTTGAGAGAGTTAAGTAACCCTAGAGAGGGTTTGTTTGAGAGAGTTAGGTAACCCTAGAGAGGGTTTGTTTGAGAGAGTTAAGTAACCCTAGAGGGGGTTTATTTGAGAGAGTTAAGGTAACCCTATACTCGCTTTAAACGGCAAGGCCGTTTCAATAAAAAGTTTCTTTACCTCAAAAACATAAAACATTTATTTATTAACTTATTTTCATTTATTTATTATTTTTTTTTAAATTTATTTATTATTATTATTACCTTTATAGCGTATACTGCTGTTCTAAGGTGATGTAATCAGTCAGGTGTTTTAAGCATCAATTTGATGATGCAACAAAAATATCGTTTGAATATAATTTCACTACAAATGTATTTCTCTCCCGTTTATTAACGTTTTATATGTACCTACATAATTTTAGTGTCAATATCATTTTACTGAAATAGGTAATAAAAAGCAAAAAAATGTTATTTGTTTTGATACTGGTGTAAAACGACCCTCGTAATATAGTTTGTTTTAATAACCAAGATATCTTTAGATCCAGAGAGGGGACACTGGGGGCAATTGCCCCCCGAAACTAAAAAATATGAAGCGTGAGTTGTTCTCTGTCACTCTCAACGTAAAGGAAACAACATCATTGGAATAGCACAATAAATGAATCAAGGTATCGGCAAAATATTCATTTCTCATTGGGGAAGAAACGATCACCAATATTTAAAATTACATAATTTTTCCACCGAGTTAGGAAATAAAAATACTGGTACAAAATACTATTTTTACTAGGGTCTAAAAACACTCGAAGTAGCCTAAAACTGTGGTTTAGGACTTATTTCTTTTTAAAATATAACTTTTTTTAAAATTAAACTAAATTTGGGGGAACTCTATAGCCCCGGGTCCTTTCACCCCGAGTGCCCTCCCCGAGGAAGACTTCTGAATCCACCCTTGCTTCGGATACCGTGATATCAATCAGTCCGCGTGAAATTAGCGCCGATCGAGTGACAGCGGCAATTCACGGCAAAAAAAAAATTATTACCAGCCAGTAAACATATGTTTAAATTGATAATGTGCAAGCAGTCATGGCTAGATAATTGTAAGTTAAATGGCGCTGGTTAGGCACTGGCACATTGCGTCAAAAGCGATTGTCGTGTTATGCTCATTTAGGTTGCGAATTCGATGTTCGCTGAAATGCTATTATCTAATAACACAGTCCATGGTGGACACCAGGAAGCGATCTGTCACGGTCACGACACACAAACACACTGGCTGTCGTATGCGGATCGTTTAGTGACAGGACATGTGTACGGCCGGCGTGTTACCTGTCGAATTTGCATTGCCACCTGTCAAACGCTCGAGGGCTCTTGCGCTGAACGCAATGCCATCAGATAGCGCCGCAAATAGTTACCAATACAACTTATATGCTACTGCATATCATGTGACTTTTTCCAGGGAAAAAAACATAGACTTTCTAGATGAGATTATTTTCTAAGTACGATAAATTTGGAAAAATATATGTCTACATTTTTAAGTTTTTAAAACTACAATAATATTAGTGAGGTTAGAGGCCAAAGCTGTCATCGTTGAGTAAATTATGTGTGTATTAATGTTTCTATACAAATGTTTATAAGCTGTGTTAGGGTACTTAATGTGAAGTCAAACATCAAAAATTACTGATTGAGTACTAGAATACGTCTCGTCTTAGCGACAGTGGTGAGATTTGTTTTTTTTTATTTTCTCAAACAATAACAGTGAACTACTTTTTTCGATATCTTAAAATCGGACGATAGTCTCAAAGCGCTTTTTGAAAACTTGCTGTTTTATTCCCATTCAACGATGACGTCACAACTGCTAACGTCACGTATCCCAGAGTAGCAGTTTTTTTGAGATGTTCGAATTTAAACTCAATAACTCTGGTTGAATTAGGGATATAAAAGCAAAATAATCTAGATTTCTAGTGTTTTTTACTTTCATCTTGTGTTATAATTAATCACCGCTTTGTCTTTGGGTACTATTAACTCGAAGAATTGTCCGCTATTTACGAATATAAAGTATATTTATTTAAATGGGAGTAAATATTAAGAAACCGCTCAGAGAGGTGCAAAATGTCAAGTGATATTACAGTATAATAAGACAATCGACTATTCCGTCTGTGATTGTTTTGAGTCAGTGCCTTGTGCGGACGGTGACGTGTCCATAAATGCATTTGAGGTCACTGAAACGCAATTTGCGACAATTGTCATTATAGCCATTATATTGTGTGCACACTTGAGAGGTTCTCGCACGGCGATGCGTTGCTCGACACGTTGAAGAATGAGGTAATGTTCTTATTTTATTATGGGGACTCTAATTTGTTTTTAAAAGCGTCAACATTGCCATAATTGTGGTCACTAAATATTAGGGTTGATACGCTTATTTATGTATTTATTCTAATCATGTATTAATATATGTAGCTTTACTATGAAAAGCAATACGACAGGGATCGACTTCATCACACAATATTTAGGAGCTAACTCCGCTGATAGTTTCTGGTATTGTCAGGAGATAGTGTTTTCTTGGTTACCAATCTATGTTTAAACATAGTCTTTGTTTGGGAAAAGGGATCTACGAAGGGCATTCCGTTCGCGATTAGTTTTAATTACAGTACTTTAAAAAATTACTTCAAAGGTCACCAACCAATAATTAGTTAACCACAAATATTATCTATAAAGAATCTGGAATGATGGCCCAGGCCCTGCAGGCGATTTTAATGGCGATTTCGGCGTGCGATGACTCGTGCCTGTGGCGCTCAAAGGAATTAAAAATAGTGCATTAGTAGTGTTAATTTCGAAATGCCCAAAAACACCTCCCTAGCATGTTTCCTACCAAAATAATTGCCATGCAATCTTCCATCCCCTATTATCCCTCTTAGGGGTTGATGGTTTTTTTTAATGTAGTTTTTTCCCAGGGTTCAATCTGTCTCCATACTAAATTTTATCAAAATCGGTTTAGCGGTTTAGCCTTGAAATTGTTCATTGAATATTGTAATTGTATCAATCGGAATAAGTTTGATTATTTAAGTCGGCTGAAAGTACCTAATTATGTACATCTATAGAAATGCCTCTGTCAGGTTTACTTAACTATCCTATTGCCCGAAGTAGACATCGGAAGCCATTGTTGTTCATAATTTTCTGCATAGCTATGCACAATGTTTGTCCACAAATCACTCGTGTTACCGTTTGGAATGTGAATCGGTGCGCATAAGCAAAGCGTCAAATTTTAAAGCAAATTCTTTTTCATACATTACTCAGGGATATTAACCTGCCATTATTATAAGTAACCATACCATTTATTTAATTACGTTGAAAATAAAGATAAAATAAATAAATTTACCTGGGAGATTGTATCCTAATAGATTTCCCGAAGCAGGAGAGATTATTACTATTAGATAATATTTCTTTAACTTTTTTAATGTGTTTATTCTTCGTTTTTTGTTCTGTTGATACTTTAAAACCGTTATTTTAATAACGGAGTTTTAAGGGTGCAAGCCAGTTTATTTATCATTATATTTTTATTATGCATATATAATATAATAAAAATATTGCTGTATTCGTTTTTGCTCTTTGATAAATAAAGACTTGATTCTAATCATGTATACGAGGTTATGTACTTTTATATATTTATTTATGGGTTATTTACTTTATTTATACTAAAATATTTATATTATATATTTATAAGTTTATTAAGAATCCCGTAGGTTGCATCAACACCCTTAACTAGATCTATTGGCGTCTCCTTGGAATAGCACATTATGTTATAAAGGGGATGCACAGAACTAATCCATTGCACGTGTTTACAAATTATAATAATGTATTTATTATATAAACACCATTTTACTGTTATATACTCGTATACGAGTGCATGTAAATGGCGTTAAAATAAATAAATGACATCAAAATCGGTGTTGTTATAACTAAGAAATTGCAATATTTGTCAGTTAGATGATGCTTTTGCTATTTGGAATGGTCCAAATAGCACAGTTGTTCATATAAGCGTATGTAAATATAAATTTAGTAGCGTTCCTGACAAGTTTTTGCTAAATATTCGCTAGAGACGGGAATGCCTTTGATCGAAGAGTCTTTGTTTAGTAGGTAGGTAGATATAAGAGGTCGGTTGTTTGCGCTTCGCTACACGCGGTATCAATCAAGGGTGTCACTCAGCGCATAAGAAACCTTTGCAAACAAACGCAAACACGCGGCACTTGCCACCGCATTACGAGTGTGTCAACAGCGCAAAACACATTAATATAATGTTTGCCTTCGTAATATAGATACACTCAAAATGATTAACAGCGCACGACGCGAGTTGTCTTGTTTTTTAGTACCGAAATCAAGAATTATCTTATTAATTAATTATTCTGTCTAACGTAGCCGTCGTGACCAACTTGTATGCGCCGTAGTCAAACATCTCCCCCCCCCCACCTCTTTTCCCCACGATTTCCTTTATTTACAAGGGTGGTTTATTTATTAAAGAGTTTTAGCTTTTATTTTATCAGTGATTTAATGAAACTCGTTAACATGCCTATTTAAAAAAACGTAACATTTTAACCTAATAAAAATAATGAGAAGAAATATGAAAGTGAATTTAATTAAGTTATAGAAAGAGGATGTTTTAATTTTTCGATGTTAGTATTATCCAACGAAATAGTAACTGATTAGTAATCATTAAAATATATGTTCTCAAATAAATAGTGAACTAATAATAAATGATTTTTTTTTTTTTTGGGCGCATTATCGCTTCAATCGTAGCCATTTTACCGTATGCGTCGTCCATTATATTCCTACATTAGCTATTCATAAGCTGTGAGCCTCTCGTTATCTTCTAGAATTTCCAGCATCTTTCCGTTACCGATTTTTTTACGCATCCTGCTTATATTTAAACTACTTAAAAAAAATAAGTGGTACTCAACTTAATGTTTTTTTTTTTTTTTTTTTGACAGAATTTTTCAGTTTAGTTTCATTAAGTTATGTAAATTGTAAGGTAGCAAAAGGCAAAATGTTTCCACGTTAAATTGAGTTAAACGTTTTCGATTATTATTATTTCCAATTATTGTGCCGGAATGCTTGCAGTTAATTCCATCGAAGTTTCGTTGACTTACTACTGGTGTAGGTAAAAATGTTAAATTAAAAAAACTTCTTGTCTCCGTTTTAAACTAATTAATACCATATATTACAATTTACGCAATGCCAAGTACCCTATGCCAAATGCGGCGCAGTTCATTGGCGTGGGTTTATTATGGCAGGCACGCAATCTTTCAAACGGAAATGCTAGTTTAAATAACCAAAACTGCAGATTGGTATTTTAATATATTTGTGATTAGGTAAGGTTAGTTTTGTATTCTACGGTCAGAAATGATTATAAGACATTTCTTTCGAAGCGACCTCGTTTTTGCAATAAAAATATTGCGAAAACGCATAGACGGGCATTACGGTACGAATATTATTCGTAAACAATTCATCGGAATAGATGTCAATTGTTCATGCTAAAGTCACTCACCTCTTATAAATTATACGCACTTATTATAATGTCATAATTACGTTATGGAAACAACAATTGATCTAAATGCGCCGGTAATTTCTCCACAACATATTAAATATATTATTGTATTGGCGATACGTATATAATTTCAATACAGAAATACATTGCTATTTTGTAATTACATACTGGTATAAACGGTCTTATTTAAGGTTTAAAACGTTGCTCTGCGGACTGTATAATTTATAATGACAATAATGACAAATTTTAACTAAACATTAAAAACATAATTTAAAAAAAAACAATAGTAAAAACGGTGAAAATGAAATGATTAAGATGATAAGTAACAATGGAGTAAAGTTAAAATTTAATAAATATTGAATAAAAAAAGTAAGTAAATTATAAAGAAAATTGACGGTTCTCTTTGGAATTCGAACCCGGATTTTCCTAGTGTTTGTAGTCGGATTTGCTGACCACTACACGCTACACAATATGGACCCATTGATGATTGAACCCATATAGTCCTATAAAACGATTCTCCTATTGTTTTTTGTTTAAAATATAATTTTATAACATATCACAGGAAATAACATACATAATTACTTTCATCATAGTCGCATGGTATCACTTCGGAATAAAACTATAGCGTAACGATCTTACAGAATTATATATATGTTATGTTCTTACTTTTGTGAGAAATCAGTAATTTTATTCTCGGCTTCCGCCGATGATCATCGAAGTATATATCTGTAAAAGTGGCTAAATATTATGTCATTGTCGCGTAAATGACTTGGAATTACTAATCCAAAAAACCAAAATAGAAACGCATGGTTTTACTGACAAATATTGCTCTCTCATGGTATAAAACATGCAAGATTTGACAGTAAACTGTTGTAGAATGGCTCGGTAGATTAATTCGCATTCATTTATTATTACTACCTAAATCGCAACACAGAAAAACCGGATAAAAATAAAATATAACTACCCCATTATCTACTGGACGAGAATATTGTATTGGAAGTATACCATACCTAGGTAATATAATTACTATGAGCTATGACTTGGGTGTTTGGTCCACGACCAACTAAACTAAATCGCTTGTGCTATTGAAAGTGTGCGCGGAATTGTACCTTTAGATTACGAGATTACCTACTAATTAAACATTTAGCAGAATATAATAATTATTTTAAATACGTGATACGCATTGATTTAAATATGCCATACCTAGCAGTCTATTTTATATGTTTACCTAATCTATAAGTACACACAATACTTCAGCTATTATTGTTGAATGTGAGATACTAATATTTTTTATTTAATATGTAGTTTGAAATATGTCTAGTGTATAAATATTCTTTATAACATTTTTTATAATATTTATTTTTTGTAATATTTTCCTAACTTACTTTTTTTTACTTTCAATTAATAAAGGAAACGAATTTTGGCAAATGATTATTTTTAGTGTTCTCTCTTAATTTTTATCAACAGTCCTAATCTTCTTATCTACTCTCGAGACCTAAAAAGGCACTATCTCACCAAAGTCATAAATCTTTTAACTTCATCATGCTCCTTTGATAAACTCGCCTACTTTTTTTATTGCCTCTTTTTAGTTACCTACCGTACATTTTTCACACATCCCAGTATGTTGACTTTTTGTTTCGCAATCACGATTGGATATTTTCGACAAAATTTTACGTATTTGATATGAAAATTGAGTGCCTTGAATATTATGTTCATTTTCATGAACTCTTATTTCCTGCAAGATTGGTCAGCCAAACCTTGAAACCTGATTAAAACGTTAAATATGAGAGTAATATGCAATGTAAAGAACCTGATATTGATGATAATAAAAAGCCAAGAAGTATTCTGATTCAACTCGTAGAACCTCATTTATTAGTTTATCATTGTTGGCAATTTTATTAATTAACTGTTTAAAAAATCATTCAACTATTTAAAGATAATATTTATTATTATTAGATTGTGCTTACATCCTTCCTCATACGCATATTTTTTTCTACCAAAGTTTGGCAGACCTTATTTAAGAACAGGGTTATGTGTTTTGAAAGTATTTAATCGATTTAGTTCAGTTACTTGTAAACATTGCGTAAATTTTAGTATTTCAATTTACTGTCAAATCGGTCGATATATGACCGTAAAATCGTATCTCATGACATACCCTATTACCTATGAAATGTCTCACCTGGGCACTTATTTCCTATAGTTGTGTAGGTCTTCCGACCTTGCCGTGAGACCTTTTATGAGAATGTCTCATGTTCTAGCACTTTCCAGGATTTTTTCGATAAGGAAAAAATGTAAATTCACATACATTTAAAGGTATGGCGTCTTTTTAAATATCTTTTCCCAAATAAAACCAGTTTTTTTAAGAGTTGGTGTGACTGACTTCGAAACGAAGTACATGTCATTTAATTATCTAAAGCTGGTTAAAGTTGCAGTGCGGAATTAATTACTATCATTTTTTTCCGTTAATCATTTTCGCCAACGCCACCCGCGTTAGTAAACGCTATTAAATCTTTACAATTTACCTTGCACCCACTTTCCCCCACCGTTAACTGTTTACCCATTAAACATTTTAAATTCCCCATGCACCATTTCCATAAAGCGTCTACCGTTGGGTTATATTGGTCATATCTGCCCTCTAATGGTGGGGTTTTCATCGGTACGTTCCCGTTATGAAATGCACTTTAATTCTGCGCAATGTTTACGAGTACGGTATGTGTGTAGATGTGTATTGTTGTAGTCAATTAGTCTACATAGTTGTTGTACGGTCCTTTGCATGTTGCCCGTTGTCTTCGCCTGTTGTTGCGTTGTTGCACACACACACGCGCGTGCACGTCACTGCCCTCGCACACACGCATGCCTCGTCCGACCGGCTGATCGACCAGATCTCGCAGAGCATCCCAGCAGCTGTCAAGAAGCGACGAGAATATTGTCCAGACTCAAAAGAGGTAAGCCATTCTTCATATATCATTAGTAGTACACACGACACAGCGTTCGTCTGCGAATGTAAAGGGAGGATCGAAAATTTAAATGAAATGTATTGATTCATTTTTTTTATTCCAATTAATAAATACCAGTTACTTAGTAATTGAAAACCAGCCCCAGTAGTCGGTGCACTCTCTATTTCGCGCGGTCGTTCCTCGGCTACCGGTATAAATGTTTACACGTGGAAAAATCAAAATCTGCCCGCCTACGCACAGAGTCCCAATGAACCCGTCTATCGTTATTTTGTTACTGGGTTAGAACTTTGTTGGGGAAAAGGCATTTATATTGTTAAAAATAAACCGTTAGAAGTTGGCGATGGTTAAACAAAGATATTTTTTTATGTGATAGATAGCTTTTATTTATGGTAGTAGTAAGAAATTAATTGCTCGTTATCGTTGATTTTTCAATGATTTGTATAGAAAATGTTACATTATTCACATAAAATTGTATGGATATTATACTGTGAAATATTACACAATGAGTTGAGTATTTAGATTTCATTCGATTCGACCGAACAAAATGAAATCAATCGGCAACAATAGTTCAAGGTTCAGACAATAAAAACGTTGCGAAATGCGCAAGTTTCGCAGGCTCGAGTCATCTGAGCGCCGTTAGCGCCGGACGTGCTCTTGTATCGGTTATACAAACTAAACGGGATCAGAATCGACATGCTAGTTTGTGCCCATCAGGCGATGGGTTGGAATTTACCTACCCATATATAGGGTGTCCCAAGTTCAATCCCATAAACTTTAGGGGTGTTTAAGTTCCCTATTAAGAAATTATGTAACAAAATGTGAAAAATTTTCATCGCCAAATTTATTATTTTTGTAATAAAATTGGTGTAAATCGATGTTCTTTAAATGTTCTTTAAATTTGACCTGGGCCAGGGAGTTGGATCCTCTCAAAATGCCTAGGATGTGGTGTATTTCAAACATACCGAGAAGTTCAAGTAATACAAGTCATGTCAAGTTAATAAAATTAATAGTAAAAATACATTATGAAAAACAAACTTTTATTAAAGTACTTGAATGCGTATACAAAATTTCGTATCTGTACTGTTGACCATTGAAGAGTTCCTTCGTCTCGAGCCATTCCTGGGTCATGCTTACCATAAAAATGCATTGTCATCGGAACTGAAACCAATATAGTGGTTCTTCAAGACGCGCATACAACCATTGCAAGCTAAATACAAAGCTTGTATAAGCTTGACATTGTCACGCCCGTAATGGACGCGTGAACATTTATTGGAAATGCTCCCAATCGCATTTTAACAACCCCTGGAGAAGTGAGTACGGATTTTCCCGCGCTTCTTGCGGACGCGGCCGGATGTCCGCCGCTGACTTCCGTTTCCGGGCAAACGTCCAGGCGCTTCCGCCTCGCCGCCATATTGGCTTTGTCTGGGACTAGAAGCCGTCGCCTCCATCTTTTATTATTCTCTTGATTTTCCAGCGACTGATGCGACGTAATTATATTTTACACTTATACGTAACGTTACAAGCGTGATAGAGACGTTTAGTTATTATCAGTTATTTTAATGTAAAGTTTTATTTTATTGTAAATTAATGTCAAAATATTTAACCGTCAAAAGCCACAGCTTAAAATAATATTTTTAAGTACCGCTAGATGGCGCTGCACCGCCCAGTGACGGTAATCGATAAATATTAGCCAAAACTAAAATAACCAATTTAATATAGGTGTTTTTTTTAGAGGCGTGGTTTTCAAGAAGAGATAAAACGCATATAATTTGATGTTATGGCTAAGAATTTAGTTTTATTATAAAGATAAGGGTTTGCCATTATGTTTTAAAAATGATTTCGGGTAAGTGGCCGCCGCGGCTGACTCGAACAAATTCCAGCCGAGAGGCCCAATTTTCAACCACTTTTTGCAGCAAGTTTGCAGCAAGTATGTCAGCAATAACGCGCCGAATATTCTCTTCCAAGGCGTTAATCGTGTCCGGCTTATCTGCGTAGACAAGCGACTTCACATAACCCCACAAAAAATAGTCCAACGGTGTTAAATCGCACGATCTTGGAGGCCACGCCACAGGCCCACGGCGCGATTTTTACTTTATTTTAGAGTGATTTAAAAAAAATTTAGAGTGTTTTTTTCTAAATTTGCACTATTTGCAAACGTTGTTCAGGAGTAAGTCTAATCATTATGAAATGGCAAACCAAACTGAGCATAAATCAAGTGACAGCTGTTAAAAACACCAACTACGAAAAAAGTAGTGCCAGATTGAAAATCACGCCTCTAAAAAAAACACCTTTAGAAGAAAAAAAAACTAGATGTCTCTTTATCTATACTTAAGTCCAAAAGTTTACACTTTATCAACACTTAAGAGACGTTAATATTTCGTATCGATTGAATACAAGAATCGATAAAATAACACTACGGAGGCATAGTTGATTTCTTAAAGATGTTAATTTTTCAAATACAATAATTCTTTTTTTATTTTAAGATTATATCTTTTAACGCCTCAAAACGTTCACGTTTCCTTCAGAAAATAGTACTTTTTGTTTCGTGTTGTGTTTGAAAAATTGCTTTCTCTGTAGGTTAACAACGCAATGAGATGAATAAAACTGTAACTATACAGTTTTTTTTATTATTTTAGTTTTTAAAAATCCTAATTAATTTAGATAAAACGTTTACAAACATTTTTTTCTACTCGATATTTTTAAAATGACCGCTTTACAACGCTGCCCTCCCTTAGTTCTAAGAGCTGATAAAAAATGGGGAAAATAGTTTTTTTTTATTGGGTAATTTGCTTAACAAGCGTTAGCACCTAATTCGTACCGGAAGGGGAATGAAACCACTATGGTATGAAACACTGATGACAATGTTATTGTTATTTTGACTATTTAGAAATCAAGTAAATCTTAAAACAATGAAAAGGTTTATTTTATTTTTCGTCCTAGACCTGTGAACCCAATGACGGTTCCTGTTTTTCCTCTTTTCTTAGAGTAGGTATACAAACCATCTACACAGACATCTCACACACACGACTACATATTTTGATCGTTTCTGGTGTGCAGCTGTGTCAATTTAATGTAAATTTATTATACTCGCACGAGCAAGTTTTGTTATGAAAATAATTCAGCAATAGGTACAATGTTTAATTTGCGACCTTCTGCGCTAATTTATTAGAATGTCTTATAATGGACGTAATGGACGTAATTATTTGCAGTCATAAATACGATTTATTTGAAAAACGTTAAGTATTTTTTAACATTTGTAATTTTTTTTGTTTCAGGTCGAAGAGTAGATCTGTGGATCATGGCTTTGCGGCGCCGTTCGACCTGGACTCTCTGAGGTCGAAAGTCGAGGGTCGTTTTGATTCTGTACATAGAGGTAGGGGCTGCCAATAGATTATTATGAAAATATGACTGATAAACAAAAATTTGCAATCCAAATAAAGTAACACGAAATATGTACAAATGCCTAGCGAAAAAAATTTGGATAAATTGAGAGGTCCTTAGTTGCATTATAATGACTAAAACGGTAGTTATTATATTTGTATGCAATCGTTTTAATATATATATACATATTTTAATTTATATTTAATGATTCATTTTTTATTAGCGGCAAATCGCATGAAAATCTTTGACAATATTAAAATTTGAACTTTATTTTGATAAAGTGCTGGATAGCATAATATTTATAAAGGTTCTAAAGAGGTCCTGTACTTGAGAGCGCAGGATGTCGGTTTAAACCCAGCGCTGAGTTCTATAAAAATGCATTTTTAACTCTCAACTCTTGAGTGTAAAAGATAGATAGGTGAGATTGAAAAGCTTTAATAAAATACAGCGCTGTATTTAAACCAGCGTGCATTACCTCAAGCGATGCAACTATCTGTGCTTTCGGTATTAAGTTTTCTTTGAACATTCTGGCTATATAATCTGTAAAAATATTAAAAAGCGTTCGAATTTTCTAAATGTCAATCTAAATACGGTATTTAACCTATTTTAATATGTATATATATATATATATGCATATTTATTTTATTAAAAATAATTATTTCATTGTTCATACGTGTAGCGGTGTGACCTCACTAGGCAAATGGCCGTAAAGGCTTTATAAGTTTTTTAACAGTTACTTATTAACTTTGGAAAATTCAATACATTAATTTAGATATTTTGCAATGTAATTTTTGTTTTGAACTTATAAATATTACGTAAGTATTTAAGTAAAGTATAAATACTTAAATACACAGGCCCCAAAATTCACAATATATTTCCTGAATCTCTAATAATAATAAATCTAAGTACACATGTTATCAAAAACGCAATATAAATAGTTAATGAATATTGGACGATAAGCAACAGATGATCTAGTGTAGTATATTGGTACCCATTAATGAAAACTTTAAATTATTTTAAAATATTACTCTTTTCTAAAGATATTACATTACAATCTCTTCATTCAAAACATATATTTTATATGTAAACGTATTCATCTATATACACCCACTTGCGATGCCAACCATGATTTGTATTGGCGTTATATAAAAATTCATCGTGGTGTCCGAGAAAAAAAAAAACGTAAACTTTAAGTGATAATAATAAACCTTTTAATGTCATGCGACGCAGGTAGATGGCCTACATCGTGAAAGCCATAGCGCAGCAAAACGTGATATCGATCAAGTTATCGACGCTTAAGGCGCCACCAGTCCCTAAAATGCGTTTTGTAACGTATTTTGGTGCATTTTGTTGAAGTTATTCCCAACAAATGGCTAAAACTAAAAATACCACAATATTCTACATATATTAATTTAGTCCTTTGCTTAAAAAAAAACGAAATACACCTTATTTATAGTAATAAAAATAAATAAAAAAGAAAGTGTTGTTTTTTCTTGCAACGATTTTCTTTTAAGTTGTGTAAGTGACGCGAACCTAATTTTTCTTTCTAAAAATAGACAATATAATAATCTAGGACATTACTTAAAAAAAAACATTTTTTTCAAATGATAATAATTATTTAAATACAAAAAACATGTTTCATCGATTCCAAATGTAACGAATTCGCGGTCGGCGAGTATATCCGTCTCTTTTCTACGCGTCAATGTTCGAATAAAGCCTTCTCTTTCAAATCTTAAGGACAAATGCGTCCCGGGGAGCCTTAAGGGAATTCAAACTAGCGCTTTAATAACAATAATAAATTTAGTGATTAATTATTTTCGTAATTTTTTTTTATGGTAATTCGAAGAACGGTCTTGGGACATATTGTATATACATTTATATTTATGTGTGTGGGATATATTATTAGATGTTAGTAGTTACAAGTCAATTTATATGTAAGTATTTATATATATATATATATATACATATATTTTGTTGTCGAATCTTGTTATAAAACCTTAAATTTATACATAATATACCGTTTAGTTAGTACTGTTAGTATCAGCTGATTTCATTATTTTTTATCTTTGTTTTCCTCAATAAATAATTTATTTATTGCACGTTCGAATTAATTCAATTTGTGGATAAGTTATTTTATAATTTATATTCGTCTTTGGTATTATTGTTCCGTTTATAAATGTGTAATCTATGGCAGCACTTTCCTATGTGGAGAAACTCACATCCGGGTGTCTCGTTTTATAAGATGACGCAGATGCCCCATCCGCCATTTTGAATTGGCATTCACCCACCATACCGTTGGTTTGGAGCATAAAGTTATTAACTAAAAAAAATTGAGTAATATCTGTAAAATTTTCTTTTTGTTAGTGACTTTATGCTCCAACCCGACGATACATCACTTCCGTTACTATCATAGTCTCGAGAATTGCATTTTACCCCCCTCCTAACCCCCTAACTCTCATCCAAACTCGCCTACTTCTTCGCGAAAACACATGCTCAAAATTTAATTGCTGTAATACTACTAACTTGACATTTTTTTAGTACCCAAGAGTCTAAAACAAAACGGAATTTACTTTTTTTTCAAAATTTATCACTGAACGGCTACTGACTAGATCGATGAAACTAGATTTTTACTCCCATTCGGCGCTCTATCGCTAATTTGATTGGCAGCGTTTCAAGGAACTCAAGATGTTTACACACCATCCTTGAGTACCATTTAGGCGCTCGTTGCCTTTAATTAAAGTGTTCCGCGCGCTTTCAGCGATCTTTTAGTAATTTTCCGTTGTTTACGCTTAAAATAATTGCCAACATGCGGATGGGTTCTTTTAATAGAAATTATACATACCCAACACTGCCAAATAGTTCGTCCTTGATGTAATTGTAAGGCAAGTTCACCCAGAATAATAATTATTTGTATATTAGCTTGCCAAGCTGGCACAATATTATTGTGCGATGTGTTGTATATTATTTCTAAAAATAAACGGATTCTTGTCATAAACAACTATTTGGTATTCCTCTCGTACAACCTATTGAAATAATTAACTTACAAAATACCATAAAAACCGGGACTCAAATTACTCAATTACCTGCGAAACACGTAAGTGAATTTTATCGGTATAATTAAAATCTACTACAAATTTAACGGTCGCACTTCAGCATCAGATATAACGTATCATGCATAAAAGATAAGGTTATTTTTATAATATTTTTTATATATCTTAAACAATACTTTATTGAAATAAAATTAATTTTTAATCGTTTATTAAATTACTATTGCAATCTTAAGCATGGTGGGCGGTTTCCTTTGCGGTTTTATGAAAACATTTAAATTATAAAGCACTACTAACGCCATCTTACACACATGCGCTGAATCGTTGCAGAGTCTCCACAGTTGAGATAGGCATGCGAGTTATTATCGCGCGATAACAACTCGATGACACAGTCGATAACACGATTATTTTAATCGAAACATTAAATTAATTATTAGTATAATTCGAATTAAATTCACTTCGTTTCGTGTTTTATTTTCAGCGAAATCTTATATTGTACTACGATTATGCTAACGGAATATTTTTTATAAATGTTTACGGAAACGCGAACAAGTTTGTAAATTTTTAACCCAAATTGTACCTAAACAATATATAGAAATAATTTCCCTTTAACATCATTAGAATTGTGAATTGAAGCTTCAAGTGATGAAGGGGTTAACTGCAAAATTTCGTAAATATGTTTTCTTTTAATAGACGAAGAAGTTATGTGCTATATGTTTCACGGTCTTAGAGCATACAAATTAAATTTTAAAATAAAGAAATCTAAAACGATCGATCCGTTATTTACTTTTGATAACGGATGAAAGGCTTTTAATTGTAAATATCTCCTAATTGTCTTTTTGTGGGATAATCCCTTCATCCGGTTAACGCTTCAATTATAAGTCATATTGTATTTTTTACCGGATAGTGCCGTGAGAAAACATCGGTGATTGTTAAATCTCGCCTTTGATTTTTAGTACGGTCACATAATTATAATGGTTCATACCTATTCCGTTTTACAAGTCATGGATGGTGTTACTTTGCAGTATTAATGCACATATTAATTTAAATAAGATCAAAAAATTTCTGATGATTATTTTCATAATCGATTTAAGCTTGGTATCTTCGTTCCAATAACGTAAAAATAAATTAATTCATACGCGAAGTTCACCTAATTTTATATTTATTATTCGTTAGTGTTGAAATTATCTTTCTTTATTTGTTTTTCAGAGGAGGATGAATCTTCGAAGCGAAGCAGCATTTCATCTCAAACGCCCTCCATAAAGACCATCAACTATGTGGTAAGTTAGGGCGCTGATATTTTAGGTCGTCTGAGTTATATATTAAACCGGGTCCGTTAACCGTTTCGTTCTATAACATTAAGGTTACTGTACTACATTCCTTTAATCCTCATAATTTGGACTCCATTTTCTTTATTCCATCAAGCTTTTGTTATGATCAT
Source organism: Neomicropteryx cornuta (assembly GCA_020383195.1). Lineage (NCBI taxonomy): Eukaryota > Metazoa > Arthropoda > Insecta > Lepidoptera > Micropterigidae > Neomicropteryx > Neomicropteryx cornuta. Next base: position 9,006,001 of record JAHKQU010000001.1, on the reverse strand, counting down.
ATTATGGCATACCTATATATTACGGGATATCGCCTGGGGAAAGCAGGTTCCTATAGTTTAGCATTTTTGATGTGAAAACTTCTATAGGCACGTTGGCCGATTTTGTTATTTATATAATGATTTTTTTAATGTAAAATGGTTCCCTGAGAGAGGGTTCCCTGAGGGTCGCAGAAGGTCTATGGGTGGATTTGGTAGAGGCATTTTCGGCTGCAGTCTAAAGTGCTTTCTGCCCGCAGGTCCGGGACCGCGAGACCTTGACTTCGCTGGCGGCGCGCTTCGACACGACCCCTTCGGAACTCACCAAGATCAACCGGCTCGCCACGCCTTACATATTCCCGGGACAGAATCTCCTGGTGCCGGAGAAGATCAGAGGTTAGTCATTGCTTCATGGTGCCATTCCTATATTTATAACAGTTAATAGTACGAATAGAATAATTATATATTTTTTACAGCAGGCATTAAGTAACTTGGGTTTAGTATACGCATTGAAGGAAATTTTGGGTTCAACGTTTAACCAATTTTATATAATTTAGACTAGTTTTGGAGTTTGCATATGAATGGAGAATGGACTAAATAATATTTGAAAATTCTCAGTAAAAACTACAACCAAGTCAGGCGCGTATTCAAGGGGGCGGTAAAGGGTGTAATTACTCCCCAAGACTTTCAATAGCACTCACCAGTACACATTCTATAATGTTCGTTCCTTTTTCATAGTGTACCATACCACAGTCATACCACCAGAAATATTACTTTTAAATTGCTTTAATATTTTTAGTATTTAAAATAGACCACGATTTTTCCATTGCATTTTTTAAAGCGGGATAAATTCAAAAGATTTGAACAAATCAACCTTATTAATTCCAAAGAAAAATTTGTTTTTATAGTTTTTTATTTGCTTTTCGCTATTTGTATATTCCAAAGAAAGGGAGACATAAATAAATGTGGAAATGTGCATTCGCGGGACATTCGATTTGTATTTTCCGAGACAGTTCTAGACGATTTTTATTGGAAATAAACGAAAATGGGTGTCCTTCACAATTAACTCCCCCCCCCACTCTATTTTTTTCCCGATCCGCCCCTGAACCTAGTATACCTTTCCGGGAGTTTTGAAATGGAAGCTTTATGTAACAAAGGCTGTCCCTCGTAGTTTAATTATAATTATTTATCTCTCGAAGCTAAAGTGAATAAAATATATCGCGGTCGTAAAATACATGAACAATGATTAAAAGTAAAATATTTATCCTTTTTAACAGGAATATCTACTGAATGTGTATTAAAGCAATACATTCAAAAGAAAATCCAAAATGAACTCTTCTATCGCAGTTTAGAATAAAATTGTCTGGTGTATTAAAAAGATTAATGTTTAAGCCGTGCCTAAGTTACTAAATTTCACAGAGTCCAAATTGCTTCAATGAATATATAAATAAGTAAAAACCTTTTTGAAAAGTCATTCTATTGCAACACATTTTTTTTTCCTAAAACACTTATTATATATGAAAATTCAACGACTCGTTTCACTTTTTTGTGTCCGTTCAGCTGTTTTTCCAGCGTTTTTGTTTAGTTCAGTTTTTGCTAAATATCAACTAAAATCCTCTGTAATAATTTACAGTAAAAACTATTTTTTTAACTACAATTTTTATTAAAACGATATATTATGTAAATTAGCTAATTTATAATTATTTATGTATTTGCAAATGTATGCGCTCGCCTAACAACGTCTGCGCGCATAGACAACATAGGTACGGGTAAATCAATCGAACGCAAATTTTGACAGGTTATGAATACATTTTTAATTCGTTTTCCGTAATCGGAAGACGTTGTCCATGCCTAACGACAAATAAAAAAAAACGTTCTTACTATCTCCAAGGCACTCCTGCGTCGGTCTAACCGCAGAATGTATTAATAGACACAATTAGATAATAAAAGTCTCGTTTGCAGAACACTCGCGAAAGAAGCAGAAGCCATGTTTTTTACGACGCCATAAACCCGACACAAAGCACAATTTTCATAGACATATTTAATGTGCTCCTTTGCTGCTCTGTAGTCTGTGGTCTATTGTAGGTCATAAATCGCAGTCATTTTGACACTTCTCTTAAATTGGAATGATTTCATATTGTGACTGATTTCATTGTCATTCAAAGATTAAAACAAAAATCGATGAATTATACATAGTAATTTACTTATTCATAGTATTTATACATTAACACTAAAACACGAGATTTTAAATCATATTTGGGATTACCTAAGAATATGGGCCTAAATCACATTGCAAATACTATTAATTTAGGCAGCGGCATATTTGACAGACTGGCAGATCGCTTTGATATTCTCTAATTACAATGTCGTTTATTTTTTTTATCTTATTAATTATAAGTTGCCGCATTTTTTTTATTTTAACCGTGTTTTTCATACTGAAATGTCAAGTATTTTGTTTATGTTTTGTAAAAAACGGCTTCGCCTATATTCTTTAGGTATTTTTTTTTTTTAGTTTCTGACACCATCACACTGCAATCTGTTTTTCTATTTTCGTAATGTCAAAAATAAAAGGGACTTATAGTGTTGCCTCTATGTGTCAAAATACTTTAGCAGTTATCACCTTGACATAATATATATAATCATTATGTAGATGAGGAGTAAGGTGTAAAAAATGTATCATTACAACTAGGATATTTTATTTATATCCTATAATATGTTTTGTTCAACGTTAATTGCTTTTTATATGTAATGTAAGTAGATAATTCACCATTGGCTTTGTCTTTTTTATCAATTTAATATTGCAGAGTTTTAAATAAATAGTTAATTAGCAGTTTCCTGCTGACATAGGGTGGAAAAACTGCGTATTTTCAATGGTCATTGTTCCGTTTAGAAAGGCTAATTAACACGTTGGCTAACTCTTTTATATTGACGGTTTCAAATACATCTGAAATCACTCGCACAGTGGGTTGAAACTGCGATACAGAGGACTTATTTTTTTTCACCTACCTCATTTTTTTATATGCCAATCGATAGAATTATACTACATGATATTTTTTCCTAAATGTAATAGTTTAGTGAGAAAAAAAATATCTTTATTGTTGTATGGGACGAAACCCATTGCTTATTGCTGCAATATCTTGGGCAATCCCACCTACAAACCACCACAGATGTCATCTTTGGACTCTCCTCTATGGATTTCAACAGCCACGAAGCCATGGAAAATTTGTTCAAAAATACAATTTTATGATGTTATAGTTAAATAACATTAGCAAAATTGTTTTCTTTACTGGTACAAATATATTAGGGGTTTAAATCTAGAAACAAGGAAGAATGTTTAGATACTTTTAAAATGAGGTCTTAAATGAAAATCTCAGTTAAATTATTTATTTAGTAGATATATTAATCAATTTTTGTTAGTAACAATGTGCCTTAAAACTATGTCTTTATAACTAACAACACATACAAATATTTTTTAAGCGTCTAAATAATACTTTTTTAATATATCATCTTGTATTGGGTATAATATTTGAATTTATAATGATTATAATGTCACACTGAACATTCTTTTACATGTTTTTATTTGTGCTCATAGATGAGTTTATATTAATCTTAACTGGCCAGTAATAAATAAAACGTTTCAATAGCCTTTCTGTCATATTATAATGTTTAAATTCGAATATGATATTTAAGCGCCGTGTCGAATTTCAACGTGCCAACATCATACTAGAAATTTGTTGACTTTAATGTTATGTACCTATATTATCCGACCAGCCTCCAAAGGGCGGGGATAGTAGCTTCTTACACATGCATGTATTTCTATACATTCATCAAGTAATAAAAGAAGAAATCGTGTATTGCTAAATGTTAATATTACTACATACTACATACAAAAAAACAGATTTTTGTTTTATACCGCGTACTTAAAAATAAGAATAAATATCATCATAGTACTACATTTCTATACACAATACATTAACATTTTGCATTTATCGGTAATGATCTAATAGTTTTACTACACCATGGCATGTACTCGGTATTCACCCAAATATCCTTAACAGCAGCTGATCGATGCAGCTGCCCGTAGATGATTAAGTCAACAATGAAGTGTTATTGTTTTTTAAAATAATATCTCAGAGGGGCCGATTCGAGATAAGATAGATCACGAGAAGCCATTCTTATTTTTATGATAACCTTCTTGAAATATGAAGATGATACTAATATATTTGCGAGATTGTTTATTGCTGTAATGATTATTAAAAAATATATTTTCGTTCAATTTATTCGATTTTCCTTGTTTTATTATTATTATATTGTGTCTTTAAACCGCGATTCTTATGCGATTGAAGTTAGTAGTTAGATAGTACCTACAAAGGCAGTGTTTCAGTGGAAGCATACTTAAAACAAAACTATTCGAATTACATACCTACGCGTTGGCTTCTAAATTACGAAAGCTTTCACAAATTTCCCAAAAAAACACCCTCCGAGCATGTTATCTACATAAATAATCGCCATAAAATCTGCTATACCCCAATTCATCATCTAAGAAATTAATATTAAAAAAAGGTAGCCTATGTCCTTCTTCAAGATTTCAAGCTATCTACACCAAACATCAACATTTTGAGAATTAGGGAGAATCCATCAATTTTAGCTTTAACTAAACCCTTCGTCTACATAAAATATAAATCGCGCTGTAGTAAATATTATTGCCTAGTTTGGGTTTTATCAGAAAATATATGACATTTCCATAAATTGTATCTTACTTTTTTTTTATCTTTTATCACAGATAACCAAGCTCTCTCTCGCTTATCACAATAAAAGTGTTTCGCGAACAATGTGGACCGTTAGGTATTCGCCGCGCCGACAAACGCTATTCGTTAAAATAGTATAAAAATCTCAATTTGTTAGCAACCGTACTCGTTTGTTCTAATGCTAGTTATGTTTTCCGGCCAAGCCACGTTTATAGTAGGTGTGTTCTACTTGCCCTGTTTTACCGAGTTCATTTATTTTTCGATCGCAGTTAAATTTAACTAATAACCACGAGAAGACCTCTAAATACATTTATAAAATCATTGTATCGTTTATACGACCTAAGCGATATACCTTTAATGGCGTTTGTAATTGAATTGCGAATTTCTAGAAATGAAATTAATTTCGCTAGGTTTATTAAGTTCACGAATCGAAAGTGGATATGTATGTTGTATGTGTATTTCTATTAATACTAAATTAATATAACTTTTATACTTAGCTGTCCTGCTTAATTTGGACTGAGTATTTTACGTCAAAATAACTTCGAGGTTATGTTTGTTTTTCTTTTCATCCAAACAGCTGTCAGCGCCGCTGTCATCCGTTCTGCTTCGTAGCCGCGTCGCGTATTTGAGTAAAGAGTTCATATTCTTTGTCTAAAATGAATTGAAGTCGATTTCTCATTATCGACTGTTCTTAAATGCACGATAATCGCACCAAAAGTTTTATCAGTATCGTACTAAATACGTGGACCAATTAACAGAAGCTATATTGCCTGTGAAAAACGCGATAACATTTATCTAATAATGGAGATGAAAACTTTCAAGATAATTACACAAGGTTGATAACGATATTGCTTGTTTTTCATGTCAGTTATGTGTTTCCTATAAGAGAAATTTCCGTATTAATTAGAATTTAAAATACGGTGTGATACTCCATAAGTCAGAATTAATTTAGGTAATTTCGACAAGTGTGAAGTATTCATTTAATCTACTTGTTTTGCGATGTATTTATCGCCGAAAAATGTATAATCTTATGCGAATTCTTGGTAATTACAGGATAACAGGTAACATGAAATTTCATTGTGTTCTTGCTTGTCATTTGTTTTCATGTACTTACAGGCAATCTTTTCAGTAAGCTTCTTAAAAAAAAAAAAAATCTTGTGCATAAGTAGTTTATATGGTATTTCCTTTTAGACTCTGAATCAGTCTTACTTATTCGCATTCTGGAAAAAATCACTGCGTTAACTACATCATTAATAGTATTAGTATGTGATATAGTGAACTCAAATCATTACAACGATGCCACAAAATTAAAATGCTTCAAAAGGTGTGTTACCATCCACATGAAGTAACTATCAATAATACTCTACATAAAAAAATTAAATGCTACGCATAGGTTGAAAACGTCATTTGACAGCCACCACTCAAAATTTGCTTTTTTCATACTGCTTTAAATATGTTGCTAGGGTTGTCATAGACTGAATTAATGTATTGGGAAAATATGCAGTGCGTGCTATAATACTGTTTACCAAATAGTCATCCTTTAAAAAATATCTGTTACCTATATTTTCTACGTCCTTTTAACCTACACAAGATAGGTTGTTTACCCGATTGTATCTATTGCCATCAAAGATGGTGTCACGATAAGCTGCTTTTACTTATTTAACTTTAAGGAAGCATCTATACATAAATATTTTATTATTAAGAAATTTAATATTAGAATCACATTTTAGAATATCACATTGTATTTTTGAACAACTGTTTCCTTGTGTTGAATGAATGAACAACAAAAGGATAGTTATTAATTTTTTAAATATAGGTCCAATCACAATAGAAGTTAGAGTACTGTTAGGAATATTTAAATTGACATACAAAAATAAAGTTTTGATTTTGACGTTTATATCGGAATGCGTATGAAATGTATTCTACGAAATTCTTTTATAGGCACAGCATACCCAAGCCCATGGAAAAATGTAAAAATTATAAGCTTCCGTTTGAAAAATGATTGCCCACGAAATTTCTATGAGAAAAACCATAAACCACCTACTTCATTACACTTTATTAAATATTATTTTTTTTACATATGTATGTATTAATACTGCAGTATACAGTCAGCTCAAGGTCAATAATATAAATAAAAATGGAATGCCATCATAGTAGTGTTAAGAACCAAAAACTAAAACATGAACTTTACCATTTCAGATGGAGATAAGGATTCAGATGGTCCTTCAGAGAGTGGGGATGGGAATTCTGATTCAGGACTTCAGAGCACCGAGCCGCAGGAAAAAGGTTTGGATGGTTCAATTTAAGACTCTTAGTTTCTGTAGGTATGTCATTAAATAAGCAATGCGACAAATTAACATTCTATTCAATTTTGGTTTTTTGCGTCCTTGAACGGTATTTTCTTTCTCTTAGACCGATATTCTTATTTCCAGTTCCACAAAACTTGTTGTTAAAGAAAAATGTTGATAAAATCGCCTGTCTGACGTCATCTGCTTCAGCAAAGTCGGTACTCTGGATAGGCTGGTGATTATAATTCCCATGCATCTAGATAGGTGATTTTAATATGAGTTTTAAAACTCATTTATTAAATTAAAATATTGGGTCATATTTTATAATAATAAAAACATCACATTTTACTTTAATTTAGGTTATACCAAATAAATAAGCCGTTTTCATTGTTAAGTAGGAAAACGTGTGTATAGATACTGGGTTGAATTTCATAAAACATCCTGATTTCCTTCAATAGTATGTTAGCATGACTACATGGTTACTCGTTTTTCAACCAAAAGATTATCAGCTCTGATGAGTGAATTAATTTGGAAAAAAACTATGGCAAATTTCACTCTTTATCGGGTGATCTATCTGCTGTATTATCCCGTTCTACATGTTGTATGGGCAGATAGCTCCAACCATTAATATTGCCAATCTTTATACCATCAAACAATGGATCTGCTTGCCTAGACAACGTTTCGTTGACCTGTAGACTACTTTATTGTCATAAATTTTTAGTTAGTTGATCCATTTTGTTCATCTTCTCCTAGTTTGTTTTTTTTTATAAAAGTATTGCTATTACGTAGGCCATATACAATTATTTTGGACCCTACTCACCTAGGTTAAATGTGCCTGTGCTAGAGTCGGGAGATGGTGGTAACGAAGCGTTGAAAATGGTATGACCATGTGCGGATTCGGACCTGCGACCTTTGGGCCAATAGTTCAACACCTTAACCACTAGACTACCACAATTTTAAACTGAGATAACTTCTAACTTCATCTCCTCAAGTTGATCATTCAATGATTTTTTGGGCATGGTGCCTATGTTTTTACTAACGTTTAATACTTATAGAGTTTATACTTATAGAGATAATTGCAATGGATTGAAATCGATGGTCAATTTAGCGCTCGCGGATCGGTTTGTAACTCGTACATCACATTCCCAATATACAACATATTACTTTGTAATTCGAAAGGTAATTCACAGTAAGTCATTTAGAACACGGTTAAAATTTACAGCGAATACGTCTAATGTTTCTCAAGTAAATAATATAATACATGGAGCGATATAAACAGTGTGCTATCAACATAGCGCTTGAACCTATATATTGATAAGTATGTGGAATACTCGAACACAATATTGGAATACGAAATATAATTTTTCCAGAGTTGCTGGAAAACCTTCGTCCCGTGTCACCGGAGGCTCCCTCGTCGCCAGCTGCTCCGCAGAGATTCCTCAAGATTAATGTCAGGCACATCACCGATGGACAGGTAACAACTGTAATGATTTTTTTTTGTCAGTCAATTATCGACTAAAACAAACTAATTTATCGGCTAAGTACCTCACTAATAATTACTAATAATTTTCTTTAAAGAATTCCTTTTTATTTGTGTAGTCCTAGATCCCGATTCCCTAGGTTTTCATGGAGAATCAGGCCCTTTTGGCTAATCTCTTGACTGGAATTCTTATAAATACTGTGATTATCATTATGATTTTCTTATCTTTGGTATTACACACAGTAGGACCTTGTTAATCCGGATGCTAGGTATTCCGGATGACACGGATATTCGGACGGCTTATCTTTCCGTGCTTTTCAAATGAAAAACGAAAAATGTATGCAACAGGCTATTACAGACCTAATCGTAAGTTATTCATAAAATATTATCTTTAAAAATGATAAATATGCCTTTAAAATTAAATTAAGCGATAAAAAAATTGTCTTCAATTAAGTCATTTTAATTTGAATACTAAAATCCGTACACCTTGGTTATTCAGACGTGCCTTGTTTCAGATTTATCCGGGGTATCACGGTTCCACTGTATTAGCAAAAGATTTTTTCTTATATTGCTTTTTTGACTCATATATTTTGACAGCGGTTTAATACGTTTGGAGAATACCTCAATAACCACCAATTGAAAATCCAATAAAAGATTTATTTATTGAAAATAAATCATATTACATATTTTAAATGGTACATTATAACTATGTAAATATACAAATATCTTAATTAAAGCGACAAGCGACTATCACTGTGTGATGAGTCAATAAATAAGAATAACGTAATGCATAAAAAAATAATAATATTATTTATTTGGTTATATGTAGAGGTACTCACCAAAAGGCCTGCCAGAATATACAACATTCGGCCATAATTATAAGAACCTTTTAATCACCTAAATAATTAATAAAACTGAGGTCTAAGCAGGCTATTCACACAAATATATGCACACACAACATGCAATGCTAAATATATTTAAATGGAAATTGTTCTTATCTTTAGGGTGTCGTGTCTGGTGTCCTTTTGGTCACCCCAAATGCTGTGATGTTTGATCCAAACGTCTCCGACTTTTTGGTCATAGAGCATGGTCCCGAACTGTATGGCGTCATCGCTCCTATGGAGTTCGTCGTTAACGCCGCCATCTATTTTGATATAGCACATATGAGAACGCACGACTCTGACCCCAGTGGATACAAGTTAGTTTAATAATATATCTATTTTTTAACACAATACACACCACAAATTATTGTTTAGAATGCGAACAATAATTTATTTATTTTTAATAATAATGGCTCAAGAAGATATCACAACATTAAATAAATTATATAATTTATTATTAAGGAGTCAAATTAAATAACAGTATTAATAAATTCAAAAATTATTGTTACTTTTGGAGTAACCTGGCCACTCTAAGCTAAAAAAACTGTTCTAAGAAAGGCCACAAAATATATCCTAGAAAAATAAATATAGTGTACCTACAATATAATAATAAAAAGAATAACAAGATATGAGATAAATGTCATACATACATAAAATAAATAATTCCGAGTTCAATATAAAAAATGTTAGCTATTAATGTTAGCTGTAAATGTTACCATATTATGTTAGTTATTCTGTTGTAATAAAACGCTGCTCACCATATTTTAAGATGCGTTTTTGCCTATTGGAAGGAGCTATCTATTAATGTTTTTAGCGAGACTCAATTTAGATTGTGATTTTTAATAATAATAAATAAATGAATAATACAAAATTGTTTAGAATTATTTATTATTATTTTTACAATGGCATTACTTGCCAAAGAATCAAAGAAATAGAAAATAAATGGAAGCTGCACTTGCAATAATAATAATCTTCTATAATAATATATGTATAAAACAAAGTTCTACTTACACCATTTATAACTCAAAAATGGCTGGATCGATTTTTATGATCTTTGATTTGTTGGATTTGTCTCCGCTTTGAATAGCAGAATAATGGGAAAGCATGGGAAAAAATATAAAAAAAAAACATTTTCTCATATATTTTATATGGAACGGCTTTGTATTCTGTGGATTTTTATTTTCAAACCGTAAGTTGCTTTCGTAGATGTTCACTTTGTGAGGTTATCACATTAGTCATTGTACGCGTATCGATAATTAAAATACATATAATTTTGATTTTTGTTCATTTATTGAACTTAATAATTTTAAGTGTTCTTAATAAAAAAACTGAATTTAATTCGCTAATAAGTTAACACAACATTTATTGATTCTGAGGTGGTACGAAGTTCGTCGGTTCAGCTTCTAAGTATGTAAATAACAGTGTAATGGCTAGAATTGTTGAACAATTGTTAAAATAACACTAAGAAAGATGTATGTCTTAAATGAATTTAAAAAACTTAAAAGTCAGGAGAAATAAAAATATACTAAATCATTTGCCAACCCTTTCGTTTCAATCTGTAACATCTCAGATTGACAATTTCATCAGCCATCACCTCAATCGTAAAAATAAAAAATGCTAAACTGTTATTTCTATTTTGGCAGTAGATGAGAAGAAGATCCATAAATCCCTACGCAGGACCAATAGCAAATATGGAATTCATACTTTAGATATGAGCCAAAAATCATCATTTAGGCGGGCAACTTCGGCTTATCAGCATAAGTTGCCCGCCTAAAAATAAATAATCCCACATGACCTAGTCTTGTGTATCAGTACCCTGACTGACGTTTAAATCCAACCTGATTGCAAGAGCTCTTGGGATATTTTTAGCGTTTCTAGATTAATGCACGTAGATAGTGCTACGGTGCTACAATAATGTTGTCCGTCATATCTCTACTTTTACTTTGCTTTATAAGAAGCTACCATCGTGGAATGAGCTAGGGATTTTAATTTCTGTGTCCTTTATCCGAAGAAGTGCTCGGCGTTTTAGTTATCCCTGTTGGTTTAAGGATTGTCGCGTTTGCTATGTTGTTGCATGTTTCAAAAGTGGCATACATGCTTCGCAATAATGTTACTCAAAATCTGTAGTTAACCCAGGTAAATGATAGTCCAACTGTATAATTGAAAATTTAATATGTAATAAAACTTATACTGCTAAATACATACCATACTCTATTTACTCTTTACTTATTCATTATTCTTTTTTTTTTAAAAAATGACAAAATTTAAACACCGTCTGTTTCATTGCATATTTTGTTATGTTGATTAAATTTAAATATAGGTTTATTTGACATTCGATCAGTTTTTATCTTTAATTTAAACCAAAGTATGTATTTATTTCTCCTTTACTTTTAAATATTTACATCAATATCAGCATGTGTTTTTTTAATCAAATTCTGTTTTTGCGTTTGATTGTTTTCACTTTATCTATTTTTTTACAACGGACGGTAATTATTCATTAACTAACCACCTATTCTTTTATTTTGAAATACCTAATGTCCATTTCATATTGTTCTATTTAGACTTCTATCCCGCTAATAACTTTCGACCTAAAATGTGATTCATTACCACACTTCATTAATTAAAAATGGACCTGTTATTAGTTGTGACACCGCGATGCTGCCGGGGAAATGTGTTGTTGAATAATGCTCTAATTACTGTCTCACTCTTCTGTGATAAAAATATATATTTTTTTAATAATAACAATTTAGGAGGCTGATAAATGATCAAAATTTACATTGATAAAACATATATTGCACTACTTTCTCTCCATATTTATGAATAAAATTTTGTTTTTTATTCATTTTTAAGATAATTCCAAAAAATAACAAAGCTATCAATGCACTTAAGTTACATGCTAAAATTGCCCATCTTCGCATAGCTTTAACATAACCACTCTCATTACTTAATGATATGTCAACATTGATATCATTTTTATTAATGACTCAATCATATGATTTGTCTTTTTATATTTTCAGGGGAGAAAAACCTGTAATTTATTACATGAACCAGTCAAATCTTGAAGATAAGGATTCAACTCTACTAAAAGTAAGTAATTTATAGATGCTCGTACCTAAATCTACCTCTAACATCTAAATCGATTATGATTCGCTGCCAATACATGCGGAAAACTTAAAAATGTTTTCACGAAATACCTTCTCGGTAATGTATCTCCAAGACGATTCAGGCATGTTTTTTTTTTAGAAATATTTAAGCAAAAATAATTTGTATCTTTGAGGAGCGAAATGAGATGTTAGTGCTTATTTGTACTTTTTTCTGATAAAATAACCTGTTAAACTGTTTTATTGGTTATATCGCTTGGAACCACTGGCGTGTCACTCAGTTCATACTTGTCATTTCTTAGTTTAGATTATTTTTATTTTTTAAAAAAAAAATAAATTTGAATTTGAAAATTTGAATTTAATCTTTCAGGATGAAACTTTCTCAGAGCTCCACGAGGCGTCTGAGCATGAGAGCAAAGAGGACGAAGAGTCCGAGGTGAACCTCAGCAAAGATAAGAGCGCCGACGACTCCGAAAGAGGAGGCGATGCCTTCCCCAAGGCGTTCGACCGGGAACTAGTCACCCCTACCGAGAAACACGTAAATCTTTCTTAAAGAAAATAATTGCTATGAAAATTGATTTTCCCAGCTCATTTGAGATGTGTTTTCCTTCTCATTGTGTTCCAAGACCATTCATCTTAAAAAATCCAGCCTATTTGCCCTGTGATTTCATATAAGATTTGTTTTGACCTCATATCAAAATTCATCATGTTTTCAGAGTTAAAATATTGTACACGTTACAGATAATATGAAATCGCTCTTGTCATAAGTCATTGACAGGCATTGTCCAAGTGCCCGTGAGCAAAAAGAGAATTTACGCGAGCACTTCGATAAAATTAATAATTTTGGGCATGAATTATTTTTGCATTTTTTAACACAATTTCTTACACGTAATAGGGAACATAAACACCCCATTAAGTCTTCGGTAATGGTCTTGGAACATCCTGTATTAGGTGTTTAGGAAGTGGTATCTCGATTCGTATCGAAAATATGAAGTTATCCTGAATTATTGAAACATCAATTCTTCGTTATACCATTTTACAATAAGATTATTAACAGATTAGACTTCTCAGCATAAATGCTTGGAATAATGAAATCTATCTGCTAATTTGTAGCTTTTTGTTTATGTTAATTATTTTGAATTTTTCAAAACATTTTGGCTTTGGCTATTTTTGTGCCTGCGGTGTGGTTTTTATTTTTGGTTATTTTTTTCAATTACATCACACTCATTATACTGTACATTCTAGCAAGATACACTCTATACTTCATTTGTCATATCCTACTGGTTTTATGACAAATACTCTATATTTCATACTACTTTAAAACTCATTTTATTTATGAATCATAATTCATATACCCTAAGTTTATAAAGGTTAATTTAGAAGCATCTGTTCCAAGCGTACAGATAACCTTCTACCCGCTTTCCACTTAAATAAGAATGCAGTAAATTGTATGATGAAGCGTCCTCCAGATCTTCATTACAATGTGTCTGTATTCCGATTTTAATATAGTCCAGCACTAAGGGGTCTTTTTATCATATTCCCTGTTATTGATCTTCTTCCAATGGCTGACCGAGTATTCGGATCCATTTAGACGAGTACTCCATAAGTCTGGATGGTAGCTTCACGGTCGTTAGTTATTCTCACAAATCCTTTTCGTGAAAGGTACGCGATTCCATAAGCAAATAAAGCGCACGCCGAATGTGAACTAATTTGTGTTGGGGTTACATTAGTAACCGTCAACTATAGCCGATATATATTTTCAGAATGCTGAAGAACGTCGTAAGTCAATGTTGGATCACCATTGGGCAATTCCATTGAAAGCAAGGAACTCTGTTGACATGACTAGTGAGGTAATTGAACCTAAGCCCAATTGGATAATTTGAGTAAAATCAAACAAAAGAAATAACGACTAACCAGGCAATTTAATTTCATAGAAATTCTATGATTTCTATGAAATAGTACACAAATAATACTAATATTTTAATTTATAATGTTAATCTATTTATTTCATTTATATTTTATATTTATCCCAGTGTCTTTAAACTGAACTAAAGAAGGTCTAAAGAAGGGTAAGTAGACATGACTACAGGCGATTTGACCGATTCGATAGACCCTCAGAATTATCGTCACAGCCAGTTGAGGAGTTCTGTGTCGAATCACAAATTTATATAAGGCTGTAGCTAATAAACCTGTTTGGGTTGAAATTAACTCTCCGCTTGTCAAGCTAACATACGTCGGACCTAAAATTAAACCACTTTCTAGGAAGAGAAATGTTGGTTACAATTATTTTCTTGCTCAAACTATTCGTGAATGGAATGAAGATCTATTTTACATCTTTCCCATCAGACAAGGGATTTTGTTTAAACCAATATCACCAATGCCAATATCACCAGAGCTACATTCAACCATTATTTCATTCCACAATTAACAATATTTTATATAACTTCAAAATATTTTTATAATAAATTACTTTTGCATAAAAAAAAACATCCATTTGCGTGTTGAATTTACGGTTTTACTTTTTAATGACACGATTCAAAACAGAGTTCGTAAAAAAACACTCAAGTTGAGAGTTAATCAGCTATGAACTATGATGTCTTTGTCGCACAAAGCCAAGAATAACTACTTTAGCTAAAAAAATGCTACTTTTTAAAAAATATTTTTCAAATTATTCATTGTTTAATTTAGGAAGCTGGGTAACAGAGTACCGTAGTGCTCTTTCAAAACACAATTTTGACAAATAGCAGCTCTCCTCAATTTTGCTCGTATGGTACATAGTTTGAAAGTAAATATTCTTAATATCTTGGAAAGTGCGACATTTAATTCGAAATTGTGATAGTGACGGTTTGAATTATAATTAAGAGCTATAGAAATGCCTACCAGGTTTTGAAGAGATACATCATAAAACAATGCTCATAGACACTACAAATTTGGCTCTGAATTACACAGATTTGCCCTGTATTTTTCCATACATGCTGCTATACTAGCCTTTCGAATTGGTGTGGTCTTAAAGACTCCTTTCTCTGTAATGGATACGTCGTAATCCTGACCAAACCGTATTTTAACAGTACAGTAATGTCTCTGAAGACCTTAACTCTGAATTTTTAATGCTAACTAACAAATAAGTAAAGAAAATACTTAAATTTTCAATAGTCGGAAGTCATGGACTTGTATTTTGTAAAAATTAAATTGAGGTGTTGTTTCTAACCAAAAAGTTTGGGGTAAATTTGTTGCTCGATGGGATTTTGAAAATTTGTGATGATAGATTTGAATCACTGAAATGTTCTATTTTTAACAATAAAATCCGCAAACCCAGAGACTAATATAATAATAAAAATTCCGAAAAACCTTTTGCATTATTATTATTATTTTACACATGTTATAATTTCATAAATAAAATATACGTAACAATTATTAATTCAATACATTTCCATTTCATTATATTATTTTATAAATTTCCAACAAACAATTTCATATGCCTGTAGAAATTAACAATCCTTTAAATTGCTTTTACTTATATTTAGCAATTATGAAATTAATATATTCATATTATTATTTAATGTCATACCTTATAACTTAATCACTATGAAATTATAATCACTGTCATAGATTTCACTAGTTCTACAAATGATCACATCTACATTTACTCACTAACAATAATACTTTTTGCAATGAACTTCAAACTTGCCCGATCTCACTAGAGGCAGCATGGAATGTTTCAGTCGGTGGTTGTATTAACAAGGTATATCACACAATAGCATTTTTATAACAAAAATAATTAATTTTTGTAGTTTTAGCTACATCCATCAAACCGTGAATTTACTGCATCTAGTGAAGGCCTGCATACTTTGAATCTCTTTGCGTCAAGTTACCTTCGATTATTTTTTTTATTTATTTTTGTGTTTATCGTTTTTTATTATTTTGTATTTTATTTATTTTTGTTTTGTATTACTTTATAAGATGCATACAATTTACTAATTTTAATGGTATTTGGGCAAATTTTATGTATTTATACTGATTATATAGTCGTTTTTACACAGCTCAGAAGAATCCTTTTAATTCCTTTACGATTGCAGAATAAAGAATCTCTTTAGTCATTGTTCTGCAATCGTTAGATATACTATGTATTACTTACAATTGTGTACAGGCCTCGTCGACAACAGCCGAAAACAACCGGGAAGACTCGCTCGGCGACGGGAGCGTTCCTTTGTCGAATACGAGTTCCCTCGCTCCACCGGGCACTGGTGACCTGCCCTCACTGCATCTCGTGAAGCTATCCTGTCACGACTCCGGCATCGATATACGGGATCCGATGCTAAACATCACACCGAGCAATACTAAGAAGGTTTGTTTTAATTATTTCTTCTCCAGTAGAAATACTTACTTTCGTAAATATCTATCTTGGTAGATACACCTATTTACGCTAAATATTGTACATACTTATAAATTCCATTTTCTTTTAGTAGAAAGGGTGATATTATTACAAAAACCATCTAACTACTGTCTGTACCACTGTACTGTAACAAAATCTCTTCCAGAGAGATTGAGATTGATAAAAAATATCAATAACAAAGCTAACAATTTTCAATCCCTGAAATAGGCAACTTTTAAGATCTGCCTACAGCTCTCAGCTAAACCGAAATTCAACCCGATACTCTATAGCAGGGGTGCTCAAACTTCAACTGCTGGCGATCTACCTCAATATTTTTAGACTACTTACGATCGACTCTGAGAGACCGCAATTGTGTGTGATGCAGGGTTGTCGTACATACACGATACACCCTCCCTACCTAGGTAGGGCGTACCGTAGCATATATAGATATTAGCTTTCTGCACGGTGCTCAAACGGTCGATCGCGATCGACCAGTCGATCGCGATCGACCGTTTGAGCACCCCGGCTCTATAGTAATTAAATCTTAAAAAACACCATTAATAGTAGAGCTAGCTATCGTACGGGAAGTAATAAATCCTAAATGCATCTTAAAATTTGATCTCACCTCGGCTGCGGAGATGACTGGCTTTATAGTATTATTTTATCCTAGTTACATATTTATCTTATATTTCTATCGGGTCAAACTCAGATGGTCACCAGGGTACCATCTCTTCGGCTGTAAACAGAGAAAATTGCATTTCTGTACTTATAAGTTGAACTAATTCATGGTCATTAAAATAATCACCGTAATTTAACATGAATTCTTCAGAAGTCAATTTGCATACAAGTTTATAAGTGTTGCAGAATATAAACTGTATTAATAATAAAACTCATTTTCATATTGTATGCTTTATATATGAGTGTTTACGGCGTTTACTTTTTAATACAAAATACCATTCTTTTTTTTCATATATTGGTACTGTTGGTTTTCCGAATAAACGATAAATAGATAAAATAGTATTAATAATCAATAGTTTTAACTGTTTATTCCTCGTTGATTCGAATACAGCTGAGCCTGTTGTTACTGTTGAGGATTTTACTGTTGCAATGCCTAATGACTAAAGAAATTCTCATTATGCACATTGAAATCCGAATAGATGGGTAACAAAGTGATGCATCCCAAGTACCACAGTGACGCGTAGTCTGGATGTCCAATATACCTTCTAGTAATGACCAGTGCTAAAAGCTAATTAATATTAACTCGATTTTTATGAATAAATATCAATTTCGATAAAATCTTCAGTAAATGTAGGGGTTTTTTTTAGAGGCGTGGTTTTTAATCTGGCACTACTTTTTTTGTAGTTGGTGTTTTTGACAGCTGTCACTTGATTTATGCTCAGTTTGGTTTGCCATTTCATAATGAATAGACTTACTCCTGAACAACGTTTGCAAATAGTGCAAATTTAGAAAAAATCACTCTAAAATAAAGTAAAAATCGCGTCGTGGGCCTGTGGCGTGGTCTCCAAGATCGTGCGATTTAACACCGCTGGACAATTTTTTGTGGGGTTATGTGAAGTCGCTTGTTTACGCAGTTAAGCCGGACACGATTAACGCCTTGGAAGAGAATATTCGGCGCGTTATTGCTGACATACGGCCCAACTTGTTGCAAAAGTGGTTGAAAATTGGGCCTCTCGGCTGGAATTTGTTCGAGTCAGCCGCGGCGGCCACTTACCCGAAATCATTTTTAAAACATAATGGCAAACCCTTATCTTTATAATAAAACTAAATTCTTAGCCATAACATCAAATTATATGCGTTTTATCTCTTCTTGAAAACCACGCCTCTAAAAAAAACACCCTATAAAACAAGGAAAATTGTTGACTCGATTATCATTTTTTTTCCTTCCAAAGTAATTATGGATGACACACGTGCTCTGATGCTGCCGAAACCCAACTGAAACCAAGGCTTGATTTTGTCGATTCACTTAATTCTCTAGATGTTATCATTTTAATAGACACTATATGACCAAAAATTCACTCTTTACTTATAAAAATAATTCTTTACTCCAAAAAACGAGGCTCTTACTATGTCATATATAATTCGGTATACATGCCATTATGTTGGTGATCGAGGTTCTCAAGCTTCAACCAAATGTATAGAGGTTTTTTTTTCTTTCCTTTCAGGTGTATAGTGATGCGGACATAGTCCTCTCATCGGACTGGGTTCCGCCGGTGACGATAGCGCCCGCTGAAGCTCCCCTCTCCGCGCCCCCCCACTCGGGGCCCGGCGGCGAACGACCTCCGACGGGACGCAAGCCAGGTTCGGTGTCGTTCTCCTTGGACAATGGAGGAAACAACGACTCCAGTTCCAGCAAGGATGATTCTAAGGCTGACAAGAAAAATAAAGTGAGTTTTCATTTTGATTACTGAATTTTTTACTTATTGAATATTGAATTTTGAAATTGAAATTGAATATTGAATACCCTAAATGTCATAAGCAACTTCTGCTGTGCTCTCCTGAACACACGGTTGACTCAGTATTTAGAATAGCAGTGATGTATTTATTTAGACAACATTCTGGTCATCGTACTTTATAGAAGAGTTGGCTTCATGATAAACCCTCATAAAGTATGTATGTTTAGATTAGTTTTCTGCCAGTATTCATATCAGCCCCTTAGTAAAATTAAATTCATAAATTGTCAAATTATCTATATTAAGTTAGACAAACCCACCACGCTGATCAAAAGTATGTTTAAGGAGGTTCTGCCTGAAGAACTGTTTTCTTCGTGAGGTATTCACATAAATTATGCTATTTCATCTAACGGCTGTTTAATTTCATCTAATGGATACGCAATATCTTCAAACAAAACCATTACGTCGCAAATATGACTTCTCGTAATAGGATAATCTCGAAAAACAGAATTAATGGTAGAATCAATACAAAACTTAGTTGAATTTTGCATCTTTATGAAATCTTTATGTCCCTGTTGTTTTATTTTTTTCTACTCTTGTATGCAGTCAATAAGATATTAGCGTCTAAAGTTTTGATGAAATGTATGAAATAATACAGTTTTTTTCAAGGCTTTTAAATTTTAAACAAAGTAGAATTGTACCCTTTTTATTCTATATTAAATTTGATAATATTTTTCTTCTATATTTATAAAACAAAAAACTGTCACAACACTGTCACTGTTCAACCTTTGTATGAAGTACAACTAAGGAAGTGGGATTATCAGACTGGGGGGGGGTCAAGTATTAACGGTGATTTTGTAATATTTTATCATTTTTAGTCCCATTGTTTTCCTGCCAGATACAAAAAATACACAAAAAATATACAAAATATACAAAAAATATATAAATATTTTTTCATATGCTCATTATAGATGCTGAAACGCCTCTCATATCCATTATCCTGGATGGAAGGGTTGACAGGAGACAATACATCCAGTGGATCTCAAGGTGACTCCTTGCCTACCTCGGCTGACAGTCACAATTCTGGAAGTGTCTTCTCAAAAGTCTTTAACAGGTCTGTTTACTCACAAACTACAGGTGTTTATAATGCTAATTGAATATTAATAAGGTGTATTTTCTTATTAAATTTTGTGCAATGTTGCATTTGAATCCGGGATTGAAGGTTGGTTTGTAGTGAACAGGGCAAGGGAGAAAAAAGTGTACAGCTGGTGAAGGTATTGCTAGAAAATATCACGGTGTTGGGCAAAAAATAGGTCTTTACTTCTTGCCATGTCACCTTAAACCCACAGTCCTCCATTTCAGAAGTGTCCGCCCTATGCCTGACTGACCCACCTCGGTATTTGAGGTCTGTAAATTCTGTCTGCTTCTAATTGGACGTAGTGGCTCTCAGTCATTTGGATATAATGATAGCAATTTATAATAATAAATGATCAATTTATAATGAATGAGCAAATTATGATTAATGAGCAATTAAATATTAATAAGCGATATCTGATTAATGAGAAATTTATGCAATGAAAAACTAAAATGAGTGGCTATCAATGAGATAGTGCGATCTCTGATAGCAGGTACAACCAGTAACTCGATTTTAAATGCTCATGCGTACATTCATACTCGCACATGTGCAAGTTCATCACGGTGTAAAATGACCAACGTATGGAGGGCGACAGCATATTATGATGTTTCTTTTTATAGCTTAAGGAAGCGAGATGACAAATGTAACTTTTTATGATAAGGAAAAAGGGAAGGAAATATAGAATTAATATGTAAATGATAGAGACGGATATTCATTAGTGACAGTAACATTAAAGATATATTTTTTGCAAGAATCTTATGAGTTACAGTAAATAAATGACAAAGACAATATAATGTGAAGTAAATAATCCTTAAACTAAGGTAGCCCTATTGACTATTATTAATCAAAAAATCTACCTCTTTTTTACCACTATCTTTATTTAAACAAAAACTTTAAAAAAAAGAACACTAAATACACCAATTAAAACTTTGGTTTTTATATATATTGAAACAAAAAACATACCGATATAACTAAACTAGGAATTTTGTACAAAATTCCTAGTAAAATAACACTATACCAATGTATAGTGTTATTTTGCTGACTTATTGAAAAAAGATCAATTTGTGATTAAATAAATTACAAATTTGGTAGATAGGGGAAGCTAATCCCGAAATTGTGCGGATTTTGTCTAAATAAAAGAAAGCGTTGGATCTTGTGGTTCTGCTTGGAATTTGTAACGGAATCGACTGTAGAAGGTTTGAGCAATCTTATGATTATTTCATAAATATAATAGTCACATATAATTTTACACGATTAAACATATTTCACCCTCAATCGAAAATCGCATTATCTGTGAGGCCACACAAAGACAATGTGGTTCTTTCATCAAAATTACATTTAGTGCTTGTACCAAAGACGGAAATGGATTAAGGCTTGACTATTTGTCTGTGGTGGCTTGCAATGCCATCCATCTCTCTTAAGCCTTTTTAATATCATGGCTTTTTAACCACCTTGCCCTGCTTTGCCGCCTCCGATTTTTCTTTCTGATTGCTTCTGAGGACTTCGAAGCTTGCAAATAATACTAAACTATGTTTTAACACTCACATTGTATTCCATAATAACTTTAGGTAGCTTATAAAACCAGTTATCCACTCTAATAAGGATTGCAAGAATATGGATTCAATTAGCGAATTGTAGAATCTAAATATTGACAGAATTTAGGTAATATTTAGTTAAGTTATTTTAATATATTTTTTTTACTAGATGCAAAGACAAAGACTTTACCATAATAAACTAACATTGTATTTAATACATTAAAATTGTATTTTTTTTTTTAATGCTTTCACCATGGGATTCGGCTAAATTTATAATTACCGAAATATATAAAATCTTCATTATGACTATCGCGTGTGTGCTGACTTATTGGGAAACTGCCTTTCGTATGGAAAAAAATTGAATTTGTTTTAAATTGACGATTATTTTTACCATTTTTCTATTTGATATCTTAACAAGTTTTGTAATTTCCTAAATTCTTGTTTGTCACCTTGAAATAAGATTGACTTTTTATCTTTTATACCTTATGCATAATAATTTCTTCCTTTATATTTCTTGCATTTTAAATTTTGATTCTTAATTTTTTTTTAAAATTTTCCTCATAATTTTAATGGGTTATTGGGTTATTTACTATTATAAATTTCATGATTCCTCTCTAATGTGTTCTCGTGTTTTCTTGTGGTATTGACGCGATTGGTACGGAGGCAGCTCCCCAATGAATCTCGTTGAACTAGGCACGGGTCTATTCCTGAGCAAGACACCCTCGGAGGAAGCCCCTCACGATAGTTCCTTCCTGCAAGCTGGGTACATCATTCTACATTCTACTCGTTGTAGAGACTGCAATATTCATTTAAAAAAATATTACGCACCTTAATGTCGTTGTAATATGTGTTCCACTCTTTGTCTACATCTTTATCAGCTATATTTACCGATTATTTCGCCTGTTGAGGGATACAAAAACGATGATAATGAATGACTATAACAAAAAAATTAAAGTGCTTTGTAATATGCAAGGGGCATCCATAAATTATTATGTCCACAAAGTGTGGCATAATATGAAAAGGTGGGAGGAGTCGCAAACGTTCAAAATAATGAAATGTAATTATTATTATTATTTAATAGGTATGCAGCTTTACAGCTGATAAACCTATAACTTTGATGTTTGCGCTCTTTTGAGTAACTCATCCTTAAGGTTTTTGAGAAAGTTTTGTTTTTGGGTTAGATTTTAAAATACTTTTGGAAAGTTTTATGTCAAACCCACGTAAATATTTTAAAGTTTAAACCAAAAAAAAATAATAATGGAAAAGTTGTTTTAATCTAAATTAACTCTAGATTTAAAATTGCAAAGTTTGCGATGTCACAACAGGGGAGAGAGGGTAGATCGCACCCTCTCCAAAAAGTATCTGTTACAAAAAGGAAAGGGGTACAAAAAAACTATGAAATTTGTGTGTAATAATTTATGGACGGTCCCTAGCTTGTGCATCCCTTGAAGTTCTGTAATGATCGGTGAATATGGTAGTCTGTTTCTCTCTTACTGTATGTCATGCTTGTATCATTGTTATAATAATTTTATTTTTTATTCATGATGAAGACAGGAGGTCATCCTTTCATCCAAGATTATTTATTTATTTTTGTCTGACTGTGCCCGTGGTATTTGACCACGGGTATAAATTAACCCTTGAGGAAGTCATGAGTGAATACCCCAATTTTGACGTGCATAACTCCGTCTATATATGCGTGTTGTAAAAAAAAGGCATTCCATATCAAATGCTGGTTTCTTCGCTTTAACGGTTGATTGTATTGTTTGTCTCTTATAGTTGTTATTAACTATAATTTGTAGTTAACTATTCTAAAACTTTAAAATCGCCTTTTTGTGTTTTCACCGTTAATATCCAATATTATTTGCAATTTGAAATATTCAGTCTTTTTATCTAAAGCAGTTTAAACGCACGACAAAATAATAATATTCAACGCTAAAGTAATTATTAATGGTATTACACGTTAACACTCTTTTTGTAACGCATGTATGTATAATAGTTTCACTTTTAGCATAACTCAATATTGCTAATCTGTGTAATTTATATATAATCCTTATAATTAAAAAAATATTATTCATCTAATGAAAATGCAGTTTAAGTAAACAAATTGTTGTGCGTTGACCTGCGGATAGAGTCCCGATACTGGCAGAACGTTTTATAGCCCAACAATTTGTCATCGTACTTTTTTCGCTGTTTATTAAATATTATTTGTTTAAATAGTTCTAATTTTTATTATCTGTTAGCAATTTAAATGATATTCCTATATTTTAGCTCAAATTTGATGTTTTAGATAGATATTATAGATGTATGTACTTGTATGTGTTGATGTTGCATTTTTACAATAATGTTATAAATATTTAATGTTTGTTAATTTAAACGTTAGCTTGTGATGTAAAATGTAAGTTTAGCATAATTAAATTTTTCAAATTTAAAATTTAATATTTTTTAATGTTTTGGATGTGTGAATTTTAAGCATTTGCATAGTGTATCCAGCATTTCACTTACGGAGGATAGAAGTCTATAAGTAAATAGCTTCTTCTTATCGTTTGTTTGGCTTGTGCTATCAGAGAGGCGCTATTTAAGAGTAGTTCTGACCGCCTTGCTGTCATGTTAACAATATGGGGTCCTTCGTTCTTGCAACGTCTGAGTGTTGTGTGTCTCATCACTTAACTAGATCGTCAGTGCTGAGAAAAACGCTGTTGAATATTCTGAATGACTAACGAAGGCCTGACCTACTAAGGTTAATAATGGAACATGTTACCCTTTCGATGCATTTTAAATAATTTTACCGTTAAATCCATATTATTTTATAAAAATAATTTCTTTATTTTGCACCCTACTCAACTAAGCTAAAAGTGCTTGTGTTGGAGTTAGGTTAGGTTGGTGGTAATGAAACTTTAAAAATGTTATAACTATAATGTGCGGATTCGAACCCGTGACCGCTGGGTCAACAGTCACGAGAGTACTTTCACTGATGTAAGTCACGAGAGTACTTTCGATAATCGGAACAGACTTAAAGAATTACCGTATTAAAATCAAGTATCAATAAAAATAGTATTTTGGTGCTATAACTTAGCACGCAATAATTGCTAGAAATCCTAGGTTCAGTTTCCGGTCCGTTAGTGTTTTTCTGTATTTGATTTTTCATTTTTTTCAATTGACCCGTTATCAACGCGGTATTTATTTTTAACATGCTCAGTTAAGAGATTGTTTCATCCCTAACTTTCTGTTTATCTTTTTAAAATAGGTTTTTTCTCATAAATACAGAAGTAACATAGGGTAGTACTCATGCATTTTTTCCCTCGATGCAGGCGGAGTTCTCTAGGTGGATTCGGCAGATCAGAGCCAAAGAAGGCGCCGGTTCCACCACAAAGCACCGCGCCTAAGCTAGACTACAGGAGCATGGTGTCCGTGGACGACATGCCTGAGCTGTTTGTTTCATTCGACAGTAAGTTATTTTTATTATTCCCGATTTGTATCTTAAGGGGCCTCTTCCCGAAGAGCTGTTATCTGTGTTGGGAGTGATCACAAAGTATGCTATTTCTGTTTAACTTAACTAAGCTTGACGACACCCCCAACATTTTCAAACAAAATGAAAATAAATCGCTGTTAATAAAATATCCGCTAAATTCTGCTATTAAAGTAATCTTACTCAATTTAAAGCACAGCTTCGTACGAATGCACATCGTCTCGCACCACAGGGCGCACAATCCCCTCGTACCGAAATAAACATGGTAACCCTATAGCGTTTCCCAGTGGATCCGGTATGGATCGACCTGCCTCACATTGCTCTGCGTGACATTCATAATTGTATATCTAACCAACATGTGCTTTAATCAATGTTAAGTTTTACTTGTAAAGGAATTTCAATGCCCTCAAGAGGTTCCTGCCATGAGAGACTAATTGTAGTGAAATCAATTTTACGTGTTTTTTTTTTATCTTTCTGACTTGTTTATTCTTTATAAAAACTTAAATATTTTTTATTGCTATTAATTTAAGCAAAATACTTTCTTGTCAGAACTGATACCGCGGCTGGCCCGCTCGTGCAACGATCCTCCGCTGTACCTGCGCTTGAGGATGGGCCGCCCGATAGGGAAACCCCTACCACGCACCACCCCCCTCATGTCCTATGGAAAAAAACGAATGCGGCCTGAATACTGGTTTAGTGTACCTAGGAATCGGTAAGCCAATAATTTAATTATTAAAAGTTCGTATTAAGCCCACCGCTCCCTGCTAGAAGCACACTAGAAGTGTTACATCCGTTTCATTAATGAACTAGGAAATGTTATTTCTAAACTAATAGTGAAAAGCTAGTGAAAGCTTTCACTTATATTATATTAAATTGTCATTTTAACTTGTATATAATGTGAATACAGTAGTTTTATTTTCTGTCAGAATTGTAAGCGATCGTGCGGTTAATGCAGACTAAATCGTTTCACCACCTTCTTAAAGACAAAAGACCCGCTGCTGACCAGAAAACCTTGTAACATATTATTTTAGTAAAAATATCTATTATAAAAATGTATGCAGATGACCTTATGCTAATTTGTAAAGGAACAAGTCTGAATGACAGGTCATTTTTTTGTGGTTATGATTTTAAAAACTTGTTGATTTCCAACCTGAGAGTATTTTTTTTTCAAATTATAATATATCTACCCATAAATATAAACACCATTCTTAAACATATCACGAAAACCGTTGCAAAATAAAAAGTAATATTTTATTTATTTATATTATGGAAAAATAATAGAAATACCTACAACTAGTTTCCTGTGATATAATTATAAATAAGAGCATAAGTAGAAGATAAGATAGTTTTTTATTTATATATTTAAAATAAAAAAATATATTTAGGATTTTTCCTACATATGTTTAATCCAATGTTATGACTTTTTATTATGGCATCCCAAAGTCAAAATCGTATCATTTATGTTCATATATTAATCTTTTGTTTTATTTAACGTACTGAGAATTGGCAGAAAAATACATTTATAATACAAATGATACATCTAAGAAAACGTGTTACCCAAATTATATATTACAATATTCAAATGTATGTGTATGAATACGATACATTTAAATATTTGTAACTGCTTATTATTTATTCATAATTCTCTTATTTTTGTCAACAGCGTTGATGACTTGTTCAAATTCCTGAACCATTGGGTTCCTGATCGGTACGGAGAACTGGGAGACGTGACGGCCCGTGGGTACCAACTAGTGGACAGCGACACCGACTGGGACGATGAGGAGGAAGGCCCTACTAGGGAAAAGGTCATTATTGTAAACCTTACTAATTTAGGATACACACTTTCTTCCTTCTTGATTTTATATCTAGTTACCCCCAGCGTATCCGTGTTTTCCGGCCAATCCATTCTCTCCCGCCCCTAAGAACTAAGTCAATTTTATATGCCTTTCACTGACGGCAAAGTATCTGTTAAATTCACAAGTATACAGCTCTACTGCTGACTTAACGCAACTACAAAAGTATACAACTATACTTAACGCTACTGACAAAATGAGATTATGATGATACCATTTTTTATATCAATATTAATGTATCTGCGTCCCAAACTAAGATATTAAGAACAGTTATTTGTTTTAACAAATCTGACAACTGTAAGAAATAAGCACCTAAATATCCGTTTAAAATAACGCATGTAAATTTAACATATGTGCTTGTATATAGATTTTTTTTTTTAAGGAAATTGTACTTACGTTTATTTGTTTGGATCAAGATCACGTTTGTAAAATTTAATTAGCAAAAATAATGCATCTGTTTTGTTAAAATGACTTATGTTTGTAGGGAATACCAAATAAGGGTTGGCTTAGAAATTTTAACGTTAGTGACATTTCGGAATAAAGTGATACTTTTAAAAAATAGCTTCATCATAGCAACTTACCCCTCTAATCACACTGCGATATCTCAAAACAAGGATTTCACAGATGCGATGCATATCTGCATACCATAGATTTACTAGGATTGTTTTTCGCAGCCCTTGTTAACTTCACGTTTTTCATTGGCCCTGAACACATTTTGAAGTATTCCTACACCAACATACTATAACAATTTTTTTAGTTAATGAGATGACTGCTGTCATAATTTCTTCAAAATAAATTTCCACCGATCTTTTATGTCTTGAACCACCATTTTGAAAAAGGTTTTTGCACTCCGGCTGTAGAAAGGTCTAATGTATTGTATTTGTAGAATACATTTATATTGATGTCACTATTATGCAAACAAATATTAAAATGGAGTTCTTCGTCAATAAATGAGAGTTTTTTTTTAGGGAGAACGAACTGACAGCCAAGGAGACGTCGGTGATCTCACTAGGGAATCTTGGGAGGTAAGTCAATGATTAATAGCATATATATCCTCATAAAGGTCATATTTTGTTTGCTAAAATATATTTCTTTTTTTAGTTATGTTTGGATTATTTTGTCTTTAAAAAATACATAAAAGATCTGTGTCTTTAGAAACATACAACTGACTCTCTGATATTTCTGTGTTTACACACTGAATTCATATTAAAATATATTTTTACAGTAATGGACACACTCAAATAATATCAAATATATAAAGGTATTTTAATTTTGGTATACGTATTTATTATTTCAATAACTGTAGAAATGACAGTTGCTTACTCTGGTATATGGTGACACTTATTTTGTTACTCTACATGGTACATACCACACGCCCTGTACACAAACAATCGAACCGATCGTTACAAGCAAAAGTTTTATTTTAACCGAATTGGTACAATTTTGCTCATTTTGATGTTTGTGTCGCCTCGAAAAGCTGCTGAAGGCACCGTATGTGAAAATCTACTCGATACTGAAGAGCCAAGGTTTGTCGGGAGACTCGGATGAACATTCGAGAGACGAGGTACAGCCAAAATAAAGACGTAGAGATACCCCCTAGATGTGCACCCTGTGTTGACTTCCACGGTACATGTCTTGTACCTGGCTGTTGTTTCTCTCTCTATGTGATGCGAAGACAATTATACTTACGTTTAATGTTTTTGCTCGTATGCGAGCTATAAAGTACTTCGGTTTATGATGCTTGTATATAACATAGTTTTGTGTATATGGTGTGCGAATCAAAACCTACAAAATCAAAAACCGAAGAAAACTTTGTCTATTCTCGTTCCTTAAGCTATGAATTTTTGAATAATCTTTACATC
Source organism: Neomicropteryx cornuta (assembly GCA_020383195.1). Lineage (NCBI taxonomy): Eukaryota > Metazoa > Arthropoda > Insecta > Lepidoptera > Micropterigidae > Neomicropteryx > Neomicropteryx cornuta. The sequence continues at coordinate 8,976,893 of JAHKQU010000001.1, read as the reverse complement.
AGTTATTACCTATACTTTAAAAATATTTCAATTAGATTGTATAGCAGTTTCATAATAAATAATATGAGTGTCATATTTGAGTCTGAAAATCTGATAATTTATTTAAATTATTTCGATTATACTTTCAGTAAATTTGTTTAATTGAAAAAAATAATATGCCTGTATTACTAGAAGCGCATACAATGGTGTTTTCTTACAAATCATACGTGCCAATTTTGTATGTCCAGTAATAGAACTGAGTAAATTTGATCTCTGAAAACATACAGATCAAAAAAAAAAATATTTTTTTTGAAAAACATTCCTTATTATTTGGCACTGGGTGATTGTGTCCCCATGGCTACCAACTGTTACGAGAGAAACCAGCCGGATCCCCTTTCCACCCTATCACAGGCTATTAAATAGTTTTATGGTATTTATGTATGTATATATATCAATTCAGCTATTTTCAGTGTTTATTTTTGTTTTGATAAAAGAGCCCACATCTGATAACTACTCTAATTTTTTACAGTTTCTGATTTTTCATATGGTAATTTCATACGAACTTCCAAACAATAGCGAACAATTATGCAGAGAGAATAGTGGTAGATATCAGTCGGAACCGTTCCTCTGGAAAGTACCACCGTCAGCCAAAAATTCTTCTTAGTCTTAAGTGCGAACACAAAGCAGGCAATACATATTTCAGGTATGACCACAGTTTCGACTAAGAATGACAGTGGCTTCGATTTGACATCTCTATTCATTGACTTTAGTACTTTTTCAGAAGTTATATAGATTGCCCGATTTTCAAAAAAATGCATATATTTAGTTTTCGTTTGGTCCTGTAATATTAAAGGGATCCTGAGGTCTTGGTCTCATAATGTCGTGATGACCCGCCCGAGACATTCAGCCGTGTAACTCTGAAACATGTGTAGTTGTGCGGTTAAATTTTACTAAAATAAACGTAAAAAATGTGTATCAACGTCAATTTACCAAACCGAATCAAACCTCATAAAATTCTACAATATTATTATGAGCAATTGGTTCCAGTTTTCCGTTCACGCATTAACAATAGCGCTCTCATTTATGCAAAGTGTTATTCGTCTTAATAATAAATAATATTTTTTATATTACTATGCCGGGTATAATTACTTTTTTTATATTACTGTGAAAAAAATTATGTAGATGTCACATTTCAAACATGTTTCTCTATCCGCTGTGATAGTCACAGATACAACAAACGATTGCTAAGATATGTTAATTTACAACAAATATATTCTTCCTAAATAAATATGTTATTAAATTAATTTAATCAAAGTCTTTTTAAGAAATTGCCACTGATGCAAATTAAAAAATATTATATTAATTTAATATTTTTTAACTTACATTGTTAATAAAACAAAATCAGCAACTGTTTATTTATATGTACATTATGAATGTTACATACTAATTATAATTATTATGTACAGAATGTTCAGAAATGTCACAATGTCACACAGAATGTCACAGAATGTTCACAAATGAACAATCTGTTTTAAAAATTGTGTTGAATATTGACATAAATACCTCTCTATTCATATTTCAATCACCATTAAATCGCAGTGACTTTGGTCACTTCGATGATGTCCCACCCCCTCCATGAACACTCGGTTCTATTGTAAAATGTTAAAACAATTTATATTTTAAATATTTTAAAAATAATATTGCCAAACGTTGGTTTATTTTGTGTGGGCTCTTATATTTTAAGGAAATAAATTATTTTTTCAATGGCTTGCTAATGTTATCATAATTATTTATATATTTTTATTTTTTTTTGACTGAATCCTCGTTTTAAACTGGTACTGATTGTTATTAATAAATAATTGCAATTTGTGTTTTTAATCAATTTATGGTATTCAATAAACTATTCAATATTCTGTGATTTTTATGAGAAACCCATTGTACAGATTAATCCATTTTACAATTCTTTTTTTACAATTTTATGGTAGATGTCAGTCAAATATAAATGTATTTATACAGAACGTCTGAAGATGACCTGTGTCAGTTTGACAGATGTACTTTGGAGGCCATTCCAAGAAATAAACAACATTACTGTTATTGATATGTGAACATCTATAGTGACTATATCCATAGAGAACCTTTATGACTGTTTTTTTTTTCAATATAGTTCGACGTCTCATTCTTACGCAGCTATGAAGGCTATGAAGCGTAACCAATATATTACCATTCATATATCCAGATGTATCTTTTACTAAGAGTGTGTCTTTCACCCCCAAATATATTGCAAAATGACATTTTGCGTTTTTAATTAATGGAAGATGTTTTCTCATCATATGGGAGTACCACCAAGCGCTCGTTGGTTTTTACTATTCATATAGATCTGTCTGTTGTTGATGAACGGCCTCACATCATTATGACCACATTAAAAAAATGAAATGGTAAATGACAAATTAAAAGTTAAACTATGCCTAGAGGGGACTATGACCTAGACCTTCGAAGTTGTGTAGCAATAGCAAAAATTGCCATACGTACATCACCCACACTCCCCTATCCTAGATCGGCGGTTGGCCGCTCCACTGCTTAAATGCAATGCACTTGTTTCAGTCGCAGTAAACACCTCAAACCAGCGGTACGTGTTTCATTTCTTACCTACTCGGTCGTACCTATAAAGTGGAGCACCGACTGTGACCTTCGGACAAATCACATTCTGCTCTAACATGATGGGATAGTTATTAACAATATAACATTATCCTATATCTTATTAATCGGTGCATTGGTGACCCCGACGTGACGAGTCTTAAACCTTTTATGAACAGCCATTGTGGTAAAATTCAGGTGAAATTCTAAAAAGAGACTTGCTAGCTGGAAGCTTTCTCTTCTACAGTAAAATACCCATGACAGCTTATTGGTTAATGAGAAATTGCCTAGGGCTGTCAGATCTTCTGGCTTCCGCTTAGATGACAGTGAAGGCTGTTGCATCATCCAATTGTGACGAAGTAGCAGCCTCTAAAGAAAGATGCAGAATTTGTACTGGTAGTCATTTCGAAAATATGTCCGTTCTAAAGAAGTAAAGTACTTAATAATAATAATTATTTAATGTCCTTAATTAATAAACACATTTTTCTTAGAATGGCCTTTATAAATATTCAACATTAATGTTTAGAATTTTTATAGTCGAAGCATATACGTTTTTTTTATAAAGATAACACAATTTATTTGGAATATCAAATTGTTAATAATAAAGTTTAATGTAATAACTTTTTGTGAGTTGAATATGGGTTTCTCGGAATATTATGTCATCTTGCCCCCGTGGATTGTCAACACCCTGTAGTGACCTCTGCATCTCTCCCACTGTTAAAAAGCATGTCTATATGTAAAATGTGACCATGTTCAATAGTTTATAGATATAACTTTTAAAAATGTATATCTCTCCTTGAGGTGCGTTACCGTGAACTATAAAATACTGAAATATTTATTTTAATAACAATGATGTTTTACCCGCAGCGACAGAATCTTCTTTTTTCCAGTAAACATGTTTTAATATAGTAACGCTTGCAACCCACAGCCTGCCTAGACTTGAATGAATTTTCTATGACTCATGCATTCTGTTTGTCAAATAACTAGAATATTTTACGACAATTATCCTTACAAGCAGGTCTTAAAATTTAGAAAAAAGATACTCTCAAGAGTTCATTTTTTCCCTACAAAAGTTGTAGTGTTGTGACTCTTAATACCGGATATCGTGACATTGTTGTTTTCACATTGAAGCCAATTCGACAAGTCTTTTGAAATACGTTGATGCTGTTTTTTTTAGATTATCCTACATGTATAGAGAAGTAGATTTATCATTTTGTAACGAACTGTTTTTTTTAAATATCGCGTATCTCCCATTAAGCTTAGCTGAACTAAACAGCTGCTAGATGAAATAGCATGATTAATGATTACGCCCACCACAAGCAACAGCTGTTCAGGAAGAGATCCCCCCAATCTCACTATTTTTATATTATTCTTATAGCATATAAGTATATTTAAATAACGACATGTGATAAATTGAAGAATAAATTAATAATAGGTTAGGATTAAACCGATCTACGGTTTTTTACTTTTTAATTTATCAATCTATGTTACAACGGTTAGAATGAGTTAGTTTTTGACCGCCGCTGTGTGTATGCGTTGGTTATGTCTAGGTGCAAGTTTAATACCGTATCTATTCTATATTTTATGTACTTAGACATCTAACTGCTTACGGGTGTCCTAAATTTCAACATCTTCTAAGACAGAGATTCCCAAACTATGTTGGGCAAGAGACCCAGGCATTGTAACAATGGAGTACTTTTCAATATTGAATATATTTAAGAGTATTTTTTATTGAAAATGTCAAATGTGAAAGCGAAGGCTTATTGAGTATATACTATGACCATTCCGCAGCTCGCAACGGAAATATGATTCTCCTTGAAAAACTTAAGAGTACTTAACCCGGTCATTTCTCTATAGGTACAAACGGGATGTTACGATACTCTCATTTGCAGATATAGAAGAAAAATATACTGGATATCGTTTTATTTCCTAATTATACGGTCTTATATTGAATTAAAAAGTTGAGAGCCTCGAAAGGTCTGTATTTATACATACATTTTATCAAAACTTAAGACGTAAATATTGTATTGATTGAATACAAGAACCGAGTAAATAAAACTACGAAGGTTGAATTCATGAAAATGCAAATTTTTTAAAATACATTAATTCTACTTTTCAAGTTTATCCTACAACATCACAGAGTGTTTCTCTTTCTCATGAGATATAATGAGTTGAGACCACACGCGAGACAGAGAGAGCTCTTTCAGGAAAGGAGGGAAAGAGAGGACATGCCCGAGAACACAAAATACTTATAAAATATGATATTTCCAACACCAACAACAACATATGATGGCCAACGAGACACAATTATCAGGTTAGCTTTAGTTTCAATTCGAATCTGAAGAAACTCTTTCTTTTGATGCAAAAACAGTATCTTAAAAGCAGCACAGATCTAGGGACATCAGAATAGCGTGTAGATTCAAAATTAAAAAATAATAAAAACCAGTACATGCCGCACGCGTAAGTTCTTTTTACCTAGTCAGATTTAGGAATTGAAATTTTTAATGGCTTGCAATATTGACCGCATACAAAAAATATATTATTGTATAATTGACAGTAGCACGATAGTACAAATTAAAAACACCTAATTGTACAAAATTGTCCTGTTCAATAAAATCACAGACAAATACTAAATTACGATGATTGCATACAGAAATGTCGGACTCTGCATTGTGTCACCATAGACAAAAAGCAGTCATGCGAACACGAAAAACACAGTTGGCCATTTTGCCATATAACCCACTAATGCATTCGAACGGCAATTAATAATGGTTTTATTGTGACATAATTTTCCGATGAAGCTATTGTGAGGGTAATTACTATGAATTCTTTGAACGCCCCCATACTGTTATAAATAAATCTATACAAAAATCTTACAAACAGCCGGTCGGTGTTTTTTTTTAAATCAACTCGGCGAGCTCTTCTCGGCACTCTTCTAAAGCTGCTTAACCTCTTCATACCTGATTTAATGTTTAAGTTATTTAAAATTACTTTTTTGAATATTTTAGGAAACCAAAATCGAAAAGAAAAACAAGCAATATATATTAATATATCCCAAATCATCTGTCGCTGGCGAGAATTACCCTTCGCAAGAATTAGAGTCAAGTGCAAAATAACCACTCAAAATTTTGACCAAAATTCCTTGGCAGGTATTCGTCAAGCTTATTGGTGCAGCAACATACACCATGTCCCTAGACCCATTCCCAATAAAAAATCTAGCCAATTGGCCCTGTGATTTCAAACATGATTTGTATTGACGTTATACCAAAATTCATCGTGGTTTCAGAGAAAGAAAAATGTTAACCTTACCTGATAACAAACCGTGTTTGTCGTGCGTGATGCAGGTGAATGACCCTGCTATGGGTCAAGGTTGAGCGCGAACTAGCATCACACAACGCGATCGATGTCTTGTTTTGCTACGCTTAAATGAATAAATTTGGAGATAATTTATTTTTGCATTTATATCATTTCTTACTCGTAATAGGGAACATAAACACCCCTTAAATATTTGTGAATGTTGTTGGGACATCCGGTATATGTTTGCGCTAAACTGGTTTCTTGTTTTTGATGTTTTTTTAAGGTTGGTGCTTCGATTACTCAAAACATTGATTAACGCATAGTTTGAATAAAAAATACACTTGGCCTTGCAGCAACACTATTATAATAAAATTTTAAAAAAAAACCCTGCAAAAAAACTATCTTCAATACATAACAGATTAATTATCATATTGAAATTTAAATTCTCATGTTTTGTCAATGAAAAAATTATACATCGACGGATTTAAAAAAAATACATTATTATTTTCTAGGTAAAATAGTCGTGCTTACTTATAGGCAGGCTTTGTTTTCTAGTAATATCTATACCTACGTCTATAAATAATAGAATAATAGTGAAACTGTTCGGTGATGACTATACTTTATAGTGAAAAATCAAGCGACTGATACTTCAACAAGATCTCAGCTTTATTTCGAATTGGATTTTAGACAGCAGTATGAACCTTAATGTCTCCGAGTCTTGTTTTATGCAATTGGGCAAATCAAAGATTATCCAACCGGACTATACCGTTTCCGGACGGGTGATCCCGAATAAATCACTCTTAGTTTTTTATTTAAATTGTGCTTAAATAATATTTTTTCGGGAGACACGTGACATGTAGATCAGCTATAATGATACATTTTTCATTAATGAATACCCTCAAACAAAAAAAAATTTTTTTTTGGGTTCGAAAAGACAGTCTAAACAAAAAGGGTGCGTAATGACGACATAAAGAAGGTTTGTTCGTTCTTAGGATTCCTACAGCAATCTGGGAAACTGCGGATTTCAGCTGTTACATATATCCGCGGATACAGATACAAATACGGATCATTGGTGTCCAGATCCGCGGATACGGATACGGACCTTACTCAGTCGGGTCGGTGCGTGAAACCTTGACACGATAGTTGACTCATAATTTAATTAATATCTTATAAGTTTCTATAATAAATATTTAAATATTTCATCTCAAAGATTGAGATTGATCTCATTGTAAAGATAGTTTAATTAGTACCTTTGAGGTACTATTAGTAAATCACTACAATAAATGTTTAAATATTTTAATTTTGCTTTATAAATTTGCTAAATAAGTGATTTTAAGAAATAAAAAATTATTAAATTAGAATTAGGAGTATTTCATTGTTACCTAATTATCTATATTTAGAATTTCGTATGTCATGAAATTTAAAAAGTAACGGATACGCGTACAGATATCCGGCACATCACTATTTACCACATAAAAATCAATTTAAATGCGCGTTATAAACTCGTAAGTTGCATTACTATGAATAACTCTTTTTTCGTTTACAAAGATATATGCGCAAACATTTATATAAATGAATATTGTTAGTTTAAGAATATTCAATATGAACCTAGTCCTTTTGTTCATAGTATATACAAATAGCATTTATGTTCGCAGATATTTGCTTAATATTAGATCACCTCGCTCTGGATATTGAAAATAGCAACCCTTATATCTACTTATAAAACAATGCCGTGCACAGCTGCTGAATCTATGTAAATATATTTTTTAAGCGCCTACAATAGCAAAAATACACCATGTATCATTGGTATAAGTTCATTACCACGAGCCCATTCTGTTGCACGATTTGCAACGCCCTGTATACGCGATTTCGTGTGTGAACGCAGTTTAAGAACCTTGTACTTTTTGGAACTGTAATAAAAGAGCAGCTTGTTTTTATTTATTTTATTTTATTGGAAAGTCAACGGTCACTAACCTTAATATTAGCAAAATGTACGGTCGAGGGCAAATGAATCTTTACCCTGAAAGGCGATTCGACAGATTGTTTAGTTATGTATATGTAAATATATACTATTAACCTCATCTTCACCCACACGGAGATGCGAAAGCGGTGGTTCTCATAGATACAGAACACACACCTACCATCTCTTTTATTTTACTCGTTTCAGTTCATCTTTAAATGCTCGGAATATGATCTAGTACATTTTTAGGCTGTAAATATATTTTTAAAAAAAATGATAAAATCTATTCATATCCGTAAATTAATATTAAACCAACGTTGAAAAATAAATTACGCAGTTGCTAAACACTCCCTTAAGGATGGAGGACGGATATATCCGTCCTCATTGCCCGCTTGATTTTTATTATTTTTTGTATTATTTCAGTATTATTTATTAACTTGACGTTTTCACCATTGGAAATCACAACGAAACAATTTTGTTTTATTTTTTTCAATTCAATGCAGTGTCTAATACTATTTATAAATTTGTATTGAAAATACACTAATGTACTACCGTTCCAATATCTATATTTTTTTTTTAACTTTTTTCTTTTTTTCGAAAACTGTACGAGTGTACATATTTTGGAAGACTTTTAAATTGTAATGTATAGTTATAAATATATGAAAATGTAAAAAAAAAGTGTTGATTTTGTTTATTTGGTAAATTAAAAAAAAAAAAGTTGATATGGCAACTTTTTTTTTTTTTTTAATTTACGAAATAAACATAATCAAAGTGATATGGTGTAATAGAGAATTTTACGGTTAATCAGATAATACCAGATTTGTAAAGATTGAACGACTCATGCCTGCACTATGGATTTTATAGTAGATGAGTGATTTTTCAAGGTCATTTTAACAGTCCTAACGGCTTTTGGCGCCAAAATTATTACGGACTTAATTAACACACAACTTCAATTAAATTTGTCGATATTACATGTGATTACGTGTCGAAGTTTTTTGCGAAAGGTAAAAATATAGAAACGATAATAAATGGTAAAAAACCCGTATATCCCATGAAAAATAATACCGACTTTGAAATAAAAAATTAAGCAAAATATACAATATAGATTTAACCTAAAAATGACATCGACGTCAAAACATTTCGAACGAATATGGGACCGCCATCATAGATTATAAATTATTTTTTCAAAATGGCGACTTTTACGCTTGAAAATCCTTCGCTAGACCTTATGTTGAATTATGAAAATTTGTATGAAGTTGGCATAAAAAATATTGAATCTTGGTATTAAAAAATGGTTAAAGATTAATATATATATTTTTTTTATCTTTGGCCATTTAAAAAAAAAACACGCACCTGTGGGGGGTTAGTTCTGCGAAGCTCTGATTTCGCTCCACCGCCCGCCGTACTTTTCATAATATTTATAATGGGATCAATGAAAACTTGACGATTTCCTTCGCTATTTTCCGATTGAAAATCCCCGCGCGCCAGTCCGCCGTCGGCGCGCGCGTGCGCACGTCCCCGGAGATCTACGCGAATTATTTTATTTTTAGTGTCTTAAAATTCGACGGGGATTTATGATAGCAACCGTAAATCATAATCGGATCAGGATATTTCTCCGAATGCTTATAAACGTCAGTGAAGTTATATGAAAATATCGCGTATTGAACTTTTCAAATATTCTCGCGCATCGTTTAATATTAAAATATTACAGCTAACTTATCGACATTAGTCGTTTATAGACAGTGCGTTTATAATTAGTGTGTTTGTTTATTTGTATGCATTCAGATATATTCTGTATATATACCCATTTTTGTGATTATAATATAACTACGTGATTTTTTTAAATGTTTCGACGTGGCAGCAAGACTTTTCCCTAGAACAGGCGATAGCCTAGTTAGGCACGTTATTTTACATTTAGCCGGAGAAGACTGCTCTTATCTTCCCGCCGTGGCCGTTTCGAATGATTCGCACGGCGTTTTCTCTCGTCCGCTTGTACAGCCTGATCTCGGTTCATAAAAAAAGTTCAATTTGCCCCGATTGTTGACGCGATTGTGTAATGTTTATTACAACAAACCGATCTATTTATATTATCTACAAGCTACAAATAAATATTTTTTTTTCAATGTTTCACCCACTCATTGCGTGACAATTATTATTTTATCGAGTATTTTTTAAATCATACAATATAAATGACATCTGAACCTGACCATACTAATAACACTATTAATACAATAAATTGTTAACAATGTTAGCCAATTAAATGTTATTATCAGTAGACCATTTCCGATAAAAAACAAATCAGCTTATTGATCCTGCGATTTCTAGTGTTATTTGTTAAGAAATTATATTAAAATTCATCATGGTTATCGAGAAAAAATATGTAAACTTTACGCGTGAGGATGTAATGTCTTTGTGGCAATGCTTAGCCGACGCCGTAACGGTGTCGAGGCCATTATCGATCGGTGCGGCGTTGGAATTCGCGCGCCGCCGAGTTGACAACATCTGTTAAAAGATATATATTAAAATTGAAGATGTTTTTTTTTATCACATTTTACGCATAATAGGTTACACAAATCCCCCTCCCCTCCCCCTAAGTCTTCCGGAATGGTCTTGGGACCACCTTGTATGTAAAATTAAACGCAATTCAGTTACGAGTCGATATAAAAGTTATAACTGGATTATCTTCGATTTACCCGCGATTTTTCTTGTCCTCTGGTGACTTTATTTATAATGTTAGGCAAACAACAAAAAGCCAAAGTTATTTTATTTGCTTATTATTATTTATTTATTATTTATTAAAATATCCATACAAATTAATATCATTAAATGTGTATAACTTTGTCGCATTTTATCTATATACAATTGTTGTATATACAAGTACAGTAGTTTTTTGTTTATTTTGTAACTTTTGAGTAAAGTGTTTCATATATTTTTGATATAACTTTTTATATTTCTATGACTTAAATTTATTTATTTATTGTTATTTTTACAGAAAATACTTACAGCTACACATACAATTATTACAATTATTTATCTATAAACATACAAAGAGAAAATGTGATATATCTCCTCTCATCTAAATTCGCACTTAGTGGCATGTCAGAGCGTTCACCGTTTCCATCTAACTAGGTGCTGAACACCTGTCCTAAGATGGACTATCTGTATCTGTATTGAAATTGCTTCTTTATGTTCATTAAAAAAAAAAGTTTTTGGTATTTTTATAACGGTAATAAATAGTAGTTTCTTTTTCGCTTCGCGCATTCGCGCAGAAAAATACAAGTCACTGTTATAATTTAATCAAAACCTATTGAAAGCTTGAGAACGCGAGGCGAGCGCCAGTTGTCGAGAAACGAATAGTAGCCGAGGCTAGCTAGTGAGGTTTTTGTGTCCGCGGAACACTTTTCGATAATATTTTTTACGATTTTGCACGCCGAGAATTGTTGAAACTTCGGAGTGTGGTGTGATTTGACCCAAAGCAGAGGTCTTAAAATCTTTGCAAAAACACTAGATTTATAATCAGCCCTTCCTAAATGTTACGAATGTGGTTTGCAAAACTATTCATTTCTCCTAGTAAAACGAGTATGGCGTAATAATGCGCCTAACAGATTATTCAAAGTTCTCGCGACATTTACATACTTTTAAAGAAGAAATATCCGAATTTTGGAAGCTTCGTAAAACGCTATTTAGTCTTGAGTGTGGGAGGGCCGAAATTTCAGTCCTTGCTTAAAGTCGTTTTTATCAACTTAACTTTTAAGCATGACCTAAATTGAATTGTGTGTTTCGGTTACTTTGTTATGAATATGTTTTCGCAGTCGTGATTAGTTCGCTACTCGCCGCTATGTCGCCACTGTCGCATCACTTTTCACATATGACGCGTCATCTGTCGTTTTGAGGTTATGTTGTCAGCTATAGGATTTTGCCACGCGTGTTTGCTTGAATTGAAGATGTTCAAAATATGCAAATCCAGTCAATTTTGTTTAGTTAGAAAATATAAAATCAAGTACGAGACGAAAACCACAGATGGCAATACACGGCGACTGTAGAGTGTAGCGCCGTTAATATACTGAAATCGCTCCTAGCAGCATATTTTAACACTGACCTAAGTTTGACTTAACGCTTAAGTAGTAGTCTTTTGATTCTTAGCTAAGGCGGACTTTTATGTTCGACTTAACGCTAAGAGTGAGTTGAAATACGATTTTATCGGTTAAGTCTAATGTAAAATTTAGGTTAGTTTTAAGTAGGACATGAAATTTACACTTCTTACACTTACTTGCTGTAAGAGTGACACTGCACCGGGGCGGTGCGCTGTCAGATTTTTTTAAAAGCAGCCTATTTAATGTCAATTTTTACTTTTTCTTATATTTTTGAAAGTTTCCTGTTAAACCCACTCTTTGTGCTGAAAGTTATTGACATTTCAAATTATTGTGTAGAATTTATACAGTGGTCTAAAATTGCACCATTACAAGGATGGGGGTTAAAAAAATATCAGGAGAGGGAAAATTAGGGAGTCTATGATAACCTTACAAAGAAGGATATCGAATATGCTGGTGAAAGTACCACGCGAAGGTTGTTCCGTCGTGTGTCGCAACTGTGCGTAATATCCCATTTGTGTGTGGGTTTCAGGCGACCGCGTCCCGCAGGAGTCGGTCCCCCGGCGCCGGGAACGGAGCCAGCCTGGTACCGGCATGCGTTTGTAGTGACCTTGCCCGTTTGCCTGTGCGTTTTACCCGCGTAACTTTTTCAAAGAGCATGCGCCATTTTTGATGATGCATTTCTTGTGCACCGTTCTGTTAACGATACTTAATTATTTGTGTGTGTTTGTGTTTCTGGCATAGTGATTGAACACCGACTGGACTCTTCGCTTATAACTCTAAAACGAAAGAATACTATGTAAGACAAGGCCAAAGGATAAATATTAATTTCGATTCATTTAGATACCTCGATCATAAGATCACAACACCATAAGTTTTCAACATAGTAAAGGCAGATTTCTGAGAAATTTAATAAATGATAAAACTATTAATAGTTCTTTTTTAGTTGAATTGCTTTCTTATAAAAGACATTAGTCTTAAGAAAAATAGTAATTGAAAGGCAAATGAAAGGTCTAAAACATAAAAAAGTTTTTTTTTAAATTTCTATATTATGAAGCTGTAATTAAATAAAATCCATCAATTGCGTGCTAACCGCGCAGAGTAAATCCTTAAGACCTTTAAAAAAAAAGCGCTGACTTTCAAGGTAGTGCAATGTCACAAATGATACTTTTTCTAAAAATCGGAAGTTAAGGTCTAAAAAAGTTTTGCTGTCAGGAACATTTTTTATGATATTAAATATTAATACAAACTACGCGAAAGATTTGCATAAACCAGAGAAAATATCCCAAAATAAAGGGGAACAAACATTCTATGTGCATGCTTTGGAATATTATTATTAATTTAATAATATTTCTGCTATAAATATATATAATGTAATGTGCTATAAACAAAATAACACACTAATTATTTACTGTGTTCATGATTTTGAAAATAATAACTAAATACTAATGAAAAAATAACATTTAATTACTGGCAGTGTAGAATTGTGCGTCCAGCCGACCTACACAACAAAGGTTACAAAGGTTTCTTACAAAGGTTTTCCACTTTTAATTTAGCGATGTCATACCTTTTTTGAACTACTACAACCTGGTATATTAACTTAAATTTATAAAAATGTGACATAGCACTTAACCAACCTTCTCTTCCCATCGAATGCAGTTTACCACCGTAGACTATTATTGAATAAATATCTTTTTCTTTTTTTTTTGTAATAAAAATAAAAACCTACGTTGTCAAATATCGATAGTAAAAATAAATTAAACATCCAAATATTTAGAACATTTTGGATTGTTTTCAGTAAACGATATTAACTCGCACAACTTTCTATGTGAACTGATTTGTGAAACGCATTTAATGAGCACAGATTGGGGGGGGCAGAGGTCGGGTATTTATAGGAGGGGAGTGTCTGTTACCTGTTCACTATCTGCTCGTGCTGAAAAAAAAACATTTATCCTGAAAACCAACCAATGTTGCAGCCCGTGATAATGATTATAGTTTGCACGAATCCAAATCGCCCGCTCGCAACATTGTAAACATTCATTCTGTCGCGAGCATTCTTCTGGAGAATGTTAGTAATGTTAGTTAGCATAGAATGTTAGTTTCTCCGTCTGTCAGTAGTATTGCACAAAGCGAAAGTTTTTTATACAAATCGAATGAAATCAAAGCACACTCGACCGCGGCGGATACAAAAAAAAAACATCAACACACACTGCGTTCATTATTTATCGTAAAAATTGCTTCTCAAATTGCCCGCAGGATGGATAGTTTGATCTAGAATATTCCGCAATGAGGGGTTCGCATCGCGAAGGCACCGGGAGCCGCAGGCGCGCGCCCGCAGCGAAAAAGAATCATTATTTAGCCGTTACGAGAAAGAGACGAAGCTATAGCGCGCGCCGCTGCTTATCAGGAATCCGGCTGTGCAGATACTATATATAAAGTGCATCGACTTTTTGACCCACCTGTCCTCCGCGATAAGCAATCTGACACGAGATACTCAAAACAATAGAGTAGCGTGTCATCTAATTTAGTAGAGTTTTAATTAAATGTATCACAATTATCAGATAACATCGCCTTTTTATCCGAGCGGAAAGTTTTGCGATTTTGACCCACAGGCGCGGGTTGCCTGTCCAACAAATCGGGAATTCATATTTTTTTATCCGCAGCTAAACATATAATTAATTAAACAATATGCTCACTTTTAGGTTAACTTCTATTTGAATCTTTCAATGAAACTTGTCCATTTGGTCCATCGACGTTACGAACGCAATACATATTATCTGATAAAAAAGCAATACAAAGTAAGCATTCATTGTCTAAATATAAGATTTCGGTGCGTGAGCCCACGACGCATTTAATGAAAAAAAAAATCCAATATAATTTTATTGACAACATCGATATTTTGTGTCTATATCGATAATATCGATATATGAAAAAATAGTGTCTTCTTATTGTACACTTACGCCAATCACTTACAAAAAAAATACCTACTTTAAAAAGTACATATTTAATAAGATTTAGATTTTAAATTAAATTATGGAAAGTCATCCTAATAAATAAACAGGATGTGCCCATAGCATTCCCGAACGATTAAGGGGGGCGTTGTGTACGGATGATGTAAATTCGGTAAGCGCGCGAATTCCAATGCCGCGCCGATCGATAATGGCCTTGACACCGTTACGGCGTAAGGCCACAACAAGGTTATTACATGAACCTTTTACTGTTTTCACGTAAAGATTACTTTTTTTTATCGGGTCAAGCTGACCCGACGAACTTCGTACCGCGTCAGAATCAATAAATGTTGTGTTAAGTGCAATAAATGTACAAAAAATGGTCAAAATGGTTTAATTGGACAACTGTGCTAACCTCACACCTTTTTTTTTGTCGTGAGGCAAATCCAACAAATCGAAGATCATAAAAATCGGTTCAGTCATTCTTGAGTTATGAATGGTGTACCTAACCCGACTTTCTTTTATATATTTATTTATTTATTGTGACATAATTAATTTGACAAAGAAATAGAGTTGTAGTAGTAGAAATCACAGTTACAATTGAAACACAAGAGCACATAGTGAATCATTAGAGATACCAAAAATGTCTACCAGTTTTGGACAATGGTCCTTAAAATTCAAGGTCCCAAACTCCACAATAATCTGCCGGAGTTTATTCAAGAAATAGATAACCTGAAGATATTTTCGATATACAGGTAGTCCCAAGGTCAATCCCAATTTAAAAAAAACAGCTAATAAGTCCTACGATTCCTAGTGTTATTCGTTAAGAAACTATATCAAAATTTATTATGGTATTCGAGAAAAAAAATGTTGAAGTTTCTATTCTAAATCGTGTAAAACAGATATTTTTCAATGGCTCCTCCCTCGGATAACTACGTCACTGGGTCACTACGCCGCGGTCAGTCAAGATCGAGGTTAATGACCTGCCGCGTTGTTCGAAACGCCCTATTAGGGCGGAGCTAAACGATCGCTGTCAGATGCCACTGGTCGAACAGAGGTCGGTCTAAGAAGAAGGGGTAACTCCTTTCCCCTTCTCTGGGGTTGTAAGAGGGATGCTATTGGTCGACAGATAATATTGATTTATCGATTGATAAGGTCGATTTACACCAATTTTATTACATAATTTCTTACTCTTAATGGGGAACTTAAACACCCCCTAAAGTTTGTGGGATTGACCTTGGGGCACCGTGTATAATTTAATATATCCATTTATCAATTTGGCCTTTCCGCGTACAGCCAAGGCAATATTATCATAATACCAACAAGATAAAGTCCATCTTTGAACAAATATAATTAATGTAGTCGTTGGGGGTGAAGTGGTCCTATCTTGTGTGGATCAACATCATCAATCTAATGTGAGTTTGGCTCCCGGCCTATTCCTGACCGCCGGCGGTCGTATCTAGAACTATTTGTCTTTCGCCGGCTGTTTTTAGTGGAAACGAGTGAATCGATCGGGCGATTTGAAGAACTCTACTCTCAAATGTTGATCAATTACGGACACAAGATGATTTGGAAGAAAAAGCGACAGGTTTGTTTGTTTTTTTTCATTTATTTATTTATAAACTTAACGAACTGTCCACCAGTAAAAGCCCCCCCGCCCACACCATGCCCATATCAAAATCATAATTTTTGCGAGTCATTCTTGTATAAACTTATATTATATATAATTTATATAGTATTATATCTATTGTTATTATTATTATTTCAGTATTATTTTTAGTTTTATTTATATATTATGTATTATTTCATACAATTCAATTAAAACAATTGTAATTGTATGTTGCGCAGTGTGACGGTTATGCTTATAAGAACGATACTTTTAGTAAAGTCTACTTTAGTACGGGCATTGCTTAGTTGGCTAGTACTTTGCATTATATGTAATTGATGATAAGTTACTGTCAACTAACAAATAAATAAATAAATAAAAATAAACCGCAAACAGGGTTAAAATATATACATTTTTGTTTCCGGCAAAACAGTTTTGGTCGCGAAAACTCGAAGGGTCAAAAACTTCAAACGGCGCGGTAAAAAAAATCTAAACCTATTTTAATGTAATTTAAGAAACTGGAATTGTGATATTTATATACGCGTAATTAAATGTGCATAATTATGTAAATAAACGAACATTATAATTTATAAAGCGACGAGATTACATGTCCCTTAAAAGGCCCACTGCTCGCTTTAGGTTCACCTGCATGCAATATATGCAACTGGTCTCGGATTCGTACCCCGGTTTGTTCGAGTTGTTTTTACACGATTGTTTATAACAAACATTCGTGTTTATAGCAACGATGGCGTAATGACATAATCAATGAATTAATTGACTTTTATTATATTTGTTATTGTGTGTCATTCGAGTTGATGATACTGCCGTCGCATTTGCGCGATTAGCAACAGACGAGTATTTATTAAATATTTTTATCTTTTTTTTTTTTCTGTATAGAAAATACACTCTGCCGTGTTTATCGTAACAATATAAATCACACCCGTATAAAAATTACGCTTGAGAATGGAACATATAGTTGATGGAAAATGCTTCGTTAAATTTTACCTATTACATCATTATACTAAATATAATAATGAGCATTGTGGCTCTCGCTAGTACAGTCGGACAGCGTGTACGGCACACACCGTCTTTAACTTTTTTTTAATTGTCATTAATACTATTTATATAGTTTGAGTCTAGGGATGTTGATTTAAAAAAAACCGCTACGCGTCTATAAGACACAATTCTGAAATTTGGCATAAAAACATAGTCACTAATACGCAATAATTGTATATTTCTAATTTAATAAATAAACAAATGCCGATCAAGAAAAATACCGAAAAGACTACATAAAAATATATTCTGACCTATCCATTTGTATTATAATATCTGCGCGCGGGGAACTAACCGTCGTTCATTCTCGTCAATACTTTTGTAGGTACGGTTCACCGTGATTCAGTCGATTATTGGGTCGTGACGCCGCGCGGTCTGATATTTTGTTAGGTTTTCATACTTTAAAATGATTTTAGGACTCTTTTCTTTTGTCGTTTTGGACTCATTTTTTGCTTTATTCAGTCCAGAATCACCTCTTAAAAGGATACTGACTTTAAATTCGCACTGTATATGTGTGGATTTAGGGCCGAAATTTCAGTCTTTGCTTAAAGTCGTTCTTAGTTAGGATCAACTTAACTTTTAAGCATGACCTAAATTGAATTGTGTGTTTCGGTTACTTTGTTAAGAATATGTTTTCACAGTCGTGATTAGTTCGCTACTCGCCGCTATGTCGCCACTGTCGCATCACTTTTCACATATGACGCGTCATCTGTCGTTTTGAGGTTATGTTGTCAGCTGCAGGATTACTAGGATTTTGCCATGCGTGTTTGCTTGAATTGAAGATGTTCAAAATATGCAAATCCAGTCAATTTTAATCAGTTAGAAAATATAAAATCAAGTACGAGACGAAAACCACAGATGGCAATACACGGCGACTGTAGCGCCGTTAATGTACTGAAATCGCTCCTAGCAGCGTACTTTAACACTGACTTAAGTTTGACTTAAGGCTTAAGTCGAGGTTGTTTTGATTCTTAGCTAAGACGGACTTTTATGTTCGACTTATCTTTAAAAATGAGTTGAAATACAATGTTTATCGGTTAAGTCTGACTTAAAATTTAGGTTAGTCTTAAGTGGGACCTGAAATTTCGAGCCTTAGATTATCAAGTGCTTTAAATAAAACGGAAACCACTCTTTTAGCGAATTGGCAAGATTGTTTTTCTAAACTGTAAACAATTTATGCGGTTTGCGTCCATACTATCTGCCGACGAATTAGTATGATTAATATTTCGTTAAATTACGGTATATTTTTTTGGGCGCCCATTAATTCGTATGAGTTGACCGAATCACGATCTATTTAATCCGACATATTGTATCCGCCATTTTGATATTTGATACTTTTGTTATCCCATACTAAACGAGCAAAAATTATATGTACTCTGGCCAAGTTTAAGATAGTATATGTATCGATCATAAATCGTAGCACACCATACGCAATTACAACGTCACAATCAGTTCAAATTACTTTTTAAAATAAAAATTCAAAATGGCCGCGTTGCAAATTCAAAATGGCGCGTGGCCGTGGCAATGCGATATTATGCATCAATTTTATTTCAGATTATTTATATATTTTTTTTATTCGATAATAAAAACGAATAGAATAATAAAAACGGCGTCATTTAAGATGGAATAATTATTAACCGATTACGCTGCGTAATCTATCGCATGTCTCCGACGGTCAATAATTTTATTATTGGAACAAATTAATATGACTTTATTTACGGCGTTATTTGTTGAAGATGATAAATTCATTATGTTTGCTATGTTTATAAATAGCTCAAGGTTATATTTAGATAGGGTTCGGGTTTTGATCTCCATTTTCGGTAATCGAGTGCCGAGAAAATGACATCGATGCGTCGAGAAGAATAATCGAGACTCTAGTGATGTTGAAAAAAAACATATTCGCAAAAAAAACCTGTTATGGCCATTTGTAAGGTTTGACTTTTTTGTATCCTGAATACAATTCTAAATAAATGACTCCCACATATTTTTTTTACGACACGTTTTACAACCTACCTTCTTTCGTAATTATTATATTTTGTCGTCTAAGTGCTGGATTCTAAAGATTGCGACACGGATGATGATTTATTACAGACACGCTATAATAAGGTTCGCGTTTTGTCCAGAGGCGCGCGTTCAATAATAATAAAGGTTTTTTTTTTCTTGTTTGGTTTCACTATTTCTGGTACTAAATCCGGTTCGTGAATCTTCTTTCAAAATAGCTTGGTATTTTATTTTTTTTTTTTTTTTAATTTCTATAACCTAGGTTATACCGCCTTATACCGCCAGTGTTTGCCGGGGTTCTAACGGTGCGCTCAAAACGACTTGAACTTCGAATTAATTGTTTTATTTTGCGAAAGCTGCAGGCCTGTTAACAGCAGGTTATCAAGACCGTGAATGTAATAAGACATTAAGAAACATAGTTGTTTAATACCTCAAAAGCTTACGAATTCCACGCGTATTTAGTCTTCGAAATAAAATCTGTCTTAAGTCAATTAAATAATACTTTGAGGAACGCTGCGATATAGTCCGGGAGCCAGTGAGTTTTTTTTTTTTTTAATTTCTTTTCGCACGCCCTATTTATAATAGATTCGGTTCCACTAATAACAGACGAGTTCAAATTTAAATTCATGCTATTTATTTTCTCAAGGATGAAACTTGTACTAATCTCGCCTTAAACTCGCTAATAAAAAGCAGTTCGGCAGATTACCGGAGTTCAATAAGTATTATGTCCGTTTATTATAGCGCAACGAAATCGCGTTACAAGTGACACCACGCGAAAACGCCGAGCATTCGGCTGTCATAGATAGACATCGGAACGACGCAATCTTGTCATGATTTTGTCATATCTGCTTGGGGCGCATCTATGCCATTAGCTATTTCTATGATAGTCACATCTGTAAACTTTTTTGTGTAATGCGTAATTTTTTTAATAATGTAGCGCTGTGAGTTTACCGATGAATATAAATAAATAAAAAAGAAATTGCTACAAAGGCTTGTGACGAGTTCAGCTAAAAATCGCGCAGTTATTTTTGAGCCGTTTAAGTATTAGGCTATTTTAAAATCGCTTTTGACGTAACCTCAGTTATATGATTCTGTTTATTGCAACATAAAACCACAATTTCTTTTCACTGCATAAAGGCGACTTTATACTCAACATAAAAAAAAAACTCTCTTTGAACATACATAATATCAGTAATAGTGTTCTCGTCACCATAAACACACACGGTAATGAAAAATTTTCGCATTTTGTTACATAATTTCTTACTTTTAATAGGGAACTTAAACACCCCCTAAAGTTTGTGGGATTGTTTTTGGGACATCCTGTATATATTATCCTAGTTCGTTCTATTAAATGGTCTTATGTTAAATTGGAGATGCCTGTAGTCGGCTTAAGTTGTTATTTATCTATTTCTATGTAACTGTCGTTATGTATAGCTGTAAGCATTACTCATACAAATGAAATAAATAAATATTGCCTGCGCCTACCGACGCGGACGCCACTGTGGAAACCTTACCTCCGTTCGTTCGTAGCCGGGCGATTGTAGTTCTTGGAGCGCTGGTCAGCCGGTCAGCTGGTCTGCCGGAGCTGTTCTCAAGATGTGACCCTCAGTCAAAAATACTCCATCCGCTGCGAATGCAGGTGATCCCGTTTCGCGTTGGAGAAATGACGCATCGCTCGTGTGCTGATGCGCCTTCGCGACGTGCAACTTAAAATCATTTTTATTTAATACGATTCACTAATTACCGACACAACGTTTTTTAGTATTGTTTCATAGTAAAGGGCTCTACCAGGCAATATTGTAGTTTTTTTATTACTCAAATTTTATTTAAAAAAACACCAAAAAAAAATGATATTTTTAAAATAATCAATATACGCATACAATGTTCGCTTTTCATTACAGTAAAATTTTCCGTTGCGGTAACCTAAACTAACCTATATTAATCAATCTTTGCTATAATTGAATATTAATTTAATATAAAAAAATGCCAGAGATCAGTCCTTACGTATTATATGAAAGAATGATTTTTCTAAGTAAACTAGTGTTTGCCTAACAAGTGTTGTTATTAAATAATGGCTATAAAAATAATTAAAGTATTGCTTATTAAAGTCTACACGTGCAATCTAATCCTTTATATAATATTATCATTGTGTGAATTAAAATAAAACGCTTTAAAGGTCGACTCCTTAACAACTAAATCTCAAAAGTTTTTATCATCTCCAATGTAAAAAAAATCCGAAAGCCATCCTATAACGCGTAATCTATTTATTATTAGTTATTAAATTTTAAATGCATGGTGTTGTGTAAACATCTAAAAGAGATTTTTTACCAATCTATTCTGACCAAAATTTTTATATAATGTGTAATTGTGCATAACTTAACCTGTAACCGAGGTTATTAACTATATTTCAACTATTGATGGTTGTGACAACACTGTTTTTCACTAATTAATACGTAACCAATCAATTGTGTAATACTATACAGGGCACTCTTTTAGGAGGTTAGGCAGAGATGCCACAATAAAAGTACAAAAAATGACTGATCATTTATAAAATATTTATAAAAAAAACTATTTGTCGGCAAACAAATTTTGAATAGTAAAAAATAATTTTATGTCTAATCTAACAACGTTGTAAATGGCGAACGGCGTTTGAAGATAGCCCTCTTTTTTTTTTAAATTAAAGCAAAATAAGTCCAAAATATGAATATTTCACTTTAAAAAATAGGTATTTCACCGTAAATCTTTGGAAATAATATGTGTTTGTAGCTATTTTTTGTTGGGAATTTCCCGGCATGTGAACTAGAATTAAATTATTATTGAAATAGATATGCATAGATGGTGTTATCTAGCTTACCATGGCAATAAACGAACATCTCAAATATGAGTGTATTAACAAATTGGTGAATATTTAATTATTATACGTCGTTCAGGTGCTGTCCATGAGCGATGAAGTCCGCAGGGCTCTGTACTCATCGGGCGCCTCCATTGATATGGAGTACAGTCCGCCTGACCTCATTGGAAACACCGAAATACTCACCATGGAACACAGGTATTCATTTAGTTTATTTGACACTAATATTACTCAAAATATAATAACTGTATTAATCTGCCTAAAATATTAATTCTGCTCTTTCCATTAAACTAACGAATTTCATCTCGTTTACACCAGGCGTCAACTATCACAGCGGTTGAACACTAATTTCAATTGCTATACTCACATTAACAAATAGTTTACGCATGAAACGGTGATACTATCCTCACATGCTCAAAAGATAATAATATATATTTTTTTAAAGATGTTTTATCAAACTGGTGCTGTTTTTTAGTGCTCCCCGTTTTCAGGAGAAAATATAACGCTATATCGACCAAATTAATTCATCCTACTGTATTTCATTTACAGTCTCATGGCATGCCATCTTCCACCTTTCACTTGTTCAACCGTATGACTAGCTGCGAGTGTACGGCGCCGAATATAACAACTCTTTTCCCCCCGCCTTAGGTATCTCAGTCAAGTGTCCTTGGGAGTAAGCGGGTGTCCAATCCACCCTGCTAGAACTCGCTTGTGTGCCCTACTGTAATTCAGCATTTGGTTTGTTTTCAAGCATTCACTGCCATATAAAAGAACGATCTTTACATTTGTATTAAAAAGCAGAAATTACTGACTTTGAAGGGGAGAACTATTTAATCTCTTAACCTTGATTTTTTTTTTATTTAAAAGAATTGCTATGAACTGGGTAATACACAATTATTTTGGGCTTTACTCAACTGTGCCTGTGCTAATGAAGCATTAAAAATAGTATGACCATGTGTGAATTCAAACCCGAGAAACCACTAGACCACCACAATCTCAATTTTAAAACCTGAATGATTATTTTGGAGTTTCGAAGTTGGCAGGCGAGACAGGGTACTCAATAATGGTCCTAGTGGGAATCCCCTGGCTGAATTAAAATGGTGGCCGCCACATGAGCAAGAGTCTTTCTTAAGAAGAGCCTGTCATTTTCTCTCTCTCGCCGCTCGCCATTAACTAAACCCGCTTGCTTTTTGCATTTTTCACCTCGTACGAGTTAGGCTGTTAATTAATTTTATTTATTATATAATCAGTGTGAAAAAAGAAAGGTATGAATGCAAATTCAGGACTTTGTATGATTTCCATTTAGTGTATATGTGTGATAACGGAGTCCACCGATTTTAAGTAATATGTGATTTTGTTTTAGGGAGAAGTTATGCAATGTGTTGCCGGCGCGTGCGCAGGGCTACATGTGGTCATTGGTGTTCAACAGCAGTCAACACGGTTTCTCTCTCGCCTCCATGTATAGGAAAATGCAACGCGTCGACAGCCCTGTTCTGCTCATCATACAGGACACCGACAATAACGTAATTGACTCTCTTTGTAACGCGTATTTTAGTTTTAGTGGCATGGATCTGTCTCAAACGATGACCTGCCTTATGTTAAGGTTAGTTAAGCGGTCTGGTGCGGATAGGCAGAGGCACTTCTATGCAATTTTCATACTATTTTATGGATTGGAATAGAAATCGTTTAATGTTTGAGAACGCAGTTGAACGTATGGCGCGAGTAATGAAACACGTAGCTGCGGGTCGAATGTTTAATGACAACCGGTGAGTACATAGCGGCTCGGCCGCGGCGCAGGCGAGCGCCGACCATAGACAATATATAATCTACGCTGGGGATATTTGAGTGCTGTGCGTATGGCAGCATTGCCACTGCTACACATATTATCAAAACTACTACTAGATTGAGGTATTATGTACCTGTAGGTCCAAAAGAAAAAAGTTTGGTCATTCTTGTGGATGATACCTAATCAGATTTTTAGTAACATAATAATCTAAATGTCCCCAAAGCTGAGCTATCTCTTCTCCGGATCTCTTTCTTTCTCATTCTCTCGTCTCCTCCGTTTGGGCCTTTCGCTTTGAGTAATGTAGAAGTAACCAGTGCGTCTCCGGAGAAACAAGCGTGGAACACGACCTCTTGTCTCACCACAAATCTCAAATTTGCACACATTTTTAACGTAGTTATTTACTATGATTGTAGGTATTTGGTGCACTGACATCAAAGGCACTTCACCCGTCGGAGCATTTCTACGGCACAGGAGAGTCCTTCCTCTTCTCCTTCGCGGGCTCACAATCCCAACCTTCGGCATCTCCGACTGGACAGCCTCCTCTGTCGCCGCTTAAGAAGGATTTCATCAAGCCTGCCGAAGGTGCGTCTTTTTTTAGTTTACAGATGTTGCAGAACAATTTAGCAAAATTCATTGTATATTTTTTTAAATCAATGAATTCAATATGAAAACATTTTGAATGGAAAACTTCGTTTTTGTTTATTTTTCCTACTTTATACTGAAAGTAACTTAACTAAAATATATATAATAGGGCCACCCCAAAAATTCCGTCATATAAAAAAAATATTCAAAATCGCTCAAGCAAATCCATAGTAATGACAATACACATTAAAAAAAACCATGCGTATTGTTGTGAGAAACTCCTCCTTTATTTGAAGTTGGTTAAAAATATGACATTCATCATGGTTGGAATATTATATATAAGGCCTCGGTTAAATTAATTTTTCTTTGCATTGAAATGCACAATAGATTCAAAAGGCCCAATGCTGCTCTTTAGTTAATATTTACAATATTTGTTTCAGGGGATTTGAAATCGGCCGACGACGAGGAGCCCGCCATTATTGAAAGTGCCGCCCCCACACCCGTCTCCCCCATCAAGTCAGCCTTTCGCTACTGGCAGTGGACAGGAGAGAATATGTACTTCATTAGGGGAAGCAGCGATAATATCTCAATCGGTGCAGGAGAGTAAGTAAATTAGTTACCATTAATTCTATTGATTCGGATTCGAGAAAGTGACCATGTCATTGATCTCACCGTGATTGTAGTCAACGTAGTGGGTGGCCCATGTTATAAACTATAAACATACTGATTGGGAAACAGAGTATATTTTAAAGTAGTACCTAGTATATTTATATTGCTTATTTTATATACTGTAAAAACTTTTACAACAGAATGAAATTGTTATAGTTGTAGCCAAACCTAATTACCCCGTCGGAAAAATTGTCCAGCTAAAATTGAACCTCCTTTCAAACAAACCCACCTCTGACCCAGACTAGTTACAGCGGTTTGAGATCGTTCACGCATAATCTCGAGTAACCAGAAAGCCAAATGGGATGGGAAGGCCAAAGAACTTACCGAAATAAAATTAACTTATACTAAACAACGGCAACAGAGAGAGAGAGAGAGAGAGATAGGACAGTAGGCCGGGGACAGGTTGAAAATAAAACACCCAAGGAAGGAAGGGGGAGGGGGGAAGTTTAACCTTAAATCTAACATTTACATAAGTCTAAGCATACACTTAAAACCTTGTTACGTGGCCTGGAATATATGATAGATTTTCTGGAGATAAGTGGACTGTACGGTTTGCGCCAGGTGACTTGGCACACTTCAGGCCAACAATAGTCGATTTGCGGATTGAATTCAAATTTGCGGAATGGATAGAGAGAGATGCCAAACAGGTCGGTACTCACGGTTGGGTTGGTTGGTTCGGCTGCCGGCGACTCGAAGAGAGCTCTCTTTCCAGGTTCGGTGGCTGTAGTGATGCACTGACACTTTGCACCAAATTTGCGGAAACTTTGTAGTATTATTTGCGGGTGAAATGCGGATTTATGCGGTTGCTGTACACACGACGGTGAAGTCAAATTTCGAACTGAAATTACTTACCTTCATGACATCATATTTGGGTTAGGTGAGGTAAGCGGTTGCGGAGTAAGAGGGGAATATAGGTGAGAGGATGTTTTGTGCATTTCGACTATAGATGGCACTGTTTATAATATTCATGAGATTATTTTGTGTCACAAACTGGCCAAGCCACCTTGTAAAGGCTAAGATGTCTAGCACAAACAAAACACCCTGTCCAAATGGAAAAAACTGTCAGGTTCAATTATTATTTTCCTAGAGCTATAGAGAATGGAATGCCCTTATGTAGTATCAATATTTATCTCCTACTCCCAAAAGAAGGCTATGTATAAACGTAGATCGATAACTAACAAAACATCACTTGCCCAACCCCTAGGTACATAGCAAGGTCTTTTGGCGCCCAGGACAGGGGTTATTTATAACAATTATTTATATTTTTTATAACAAAACTAAAAATGCAATTCCCGGAAATAACGACTAAGCAGAGCTATGACCTCGCTATGGCCCACAGACACACCTTTAGCGCTTGGGTAGAAACGCATTTGGTCCATTTCAAATAGGAAAGTTTCGCTGTAAAT
This sequence comes from Neomicropteryx cornuta, assembly GCA_020383195.1. Lineage (NCBI taxonomy): Eukaryota > Metazoa > Arthropoda > Insecta > Lepidoptera > Micropterigidae > Neomicropteryx > Neomicropteryx cornuta. The sequence continues at coordinate 8,950,030 of JAHKQU010000001.1, read as the reverse complement.
ATTTTTAATTTACCTATCACTTATTATAATTTAGTGATCGAATTTTCTTAATATTCCTGGCCCCTATGCAGTGCCTCGGCGCTCAGGGCGATCGCTTTATTTGCAGGCCCCTAGATACATGGCCATTCCTGCTGCATACCAGCAGTGTAACATATAATGATAATATAATATTTGCTTTTTCAGCGGTAAATTCGGTCTGTGGCTCGATGGAGATCTGTATTTGGGCCGGACGCAACGATGCCAAACGTATGAGAATGAGCCCTTGACCACACGGGAAGACTTCATAGTGAAGATACTCGAGTGTTGGGCTTTCATATAAGAGGTACCACGAAGGGTACTGTTTGAGACAAACCACCGCTGCATAGCCTGCTTCTGTAGATCATGCACCGTGCAGGCGGCGATGCCCTCGACATTGTGAATGTTAGAAGCGTGTTCCGGATGAAATCAATAGTGCAAATAAGACATGACAAACACCGCCGCCCTTTCCAGTTATCGCATGATTAAAAGGGTTGATTTCTATCATATCAAGGAATACGCGCACGTAAACTCTTGTAAGCGCATGTAAACTCTTGGTAGTGTTGTTTACTCTAAAATTGGGGTATATTACATATTTTTTTTTAAATAAAAAATGAATACCACACCGCCACTGCGCGTGTGAGCATTTTTTTGAATCTCTGCCTGTGAGTTTGCATCGTCTGTTGCGCTGTATGTATCTAGTCATAATGATTATACCGACCAAAATTATTTTATACAATTTAAAAAAATGTGGAAACGGTAATGTTCATTATTCGATAAAATTAGTACTTAGCATAGACAAGATGGAAAGAAAAAAACTACATTGGCACTCTGAGTGTACATTTTCTATTTTTTTATTTTATCTGAGGGCTTTGTGCGGTACTATTTATTATCTGCCTATAAAAAAAGGCAATAAAGGCTGGTATGGCCAATCAAAATAGCTTTACCCTTTATATACAATTTAATATCATTATTATAAAAAAATATATATAATAATAAGAATAAATTCAGCGTGTGAGTCTCGAAAACTTAGTAACTAACCAGTCACTATAAGAATTGATTTCTCTTAATTCTAACGTTGGAATGCATTATTTCAACTTCACATTTTTATGTTTTTTATTGTTTTGTACCATGGAGTCAAAAAGTCTAACAGAACTTGAAATAAAAGCAAAGATCTCTCTGTCCCTCTCTTCTGTGGTGTTTCAAAAAACACCTCCACCCATCTCTCATCCCAAAGAGGGTTCACTCCTCATCTTCCCTCTGCCCTTCCCCCTCCCCCTTGTCTATAGTATTTCTCTATCCTTGCCTTTTTTTCATTAAGTTGATATTGTTTAAGCTTGTTCACTTAACATTATTTATGAATAAAAATATCCACCATTGACTCAAAGCAAGATTTTTCTATAGAGGCTTAAGTGACTTTTGAGTAAACTTTTGATGAAATTCATATTAAATAAATGCTTATTTAATAATACGTATTATGTATGTTTTGCAGTATTCATGTAATGCGCACTTGGTTCTGTTACATTACAATAATTGCCGATGCTATCAGTCCATTAAAGTTGCCCGTTTGTTCATGTTGGATGCATCTTTAAGATTTTTTTTTCTTAGTAACATAATTTAGGTGTATCAGTTTAATTATAATTTATAAAAATTATAACTTATCGCTGCAGTAAAACCGTAAACATATTTTGAAAAGCAGTTGTTTTCCAGTCGTGTCAATTCTTAGGACGTTTACCGTAAAGTTTATTACATTTTACGGTGAACCCACAAATAGTTTATAGAATTTAATAGACTATAATGATAAAATATTTAAGTTAATATAAAAAAAAATAGGATAATCATTATTTTGTTTGTATTATGTATACAAGTCATATGCTATTTATTTATATTTTAAGATTAGGGTGTATTTTGAGGTTGGAATATTTAAATATGTTTTGATTGAATTTTTGATGTAGAAGGAATATCACTATTTCTACAGTAACACCATCAGCTCTACCGGACGAAGCCTAATATTATTTTTAACTAATATCTTTATAGAAATTGATCACTTTTTTTGTGCTTGGTTGACAGTGTAGTCGCAGTATATGGCATTCTGCCTATTCATGCTAACCCCACAGTTTGCATCCGAGAAACCATGCAAACTTTCATTATCAATTATGGTGGTGTTGCTAGAAAAATTAAAATTATAATATTGGCTCATGTGTGTTTCTATGATAAACATTCAGGCGAGGTTACAAACAATGATGGTGATAATTTATAAATTAGATGAAAACGTTAAATGCTAGTGTAGTGGTCCTCAGAAAGTATATGTGGTTGTTATTCTGACATCCCATCGCATTAATCTGTATCAAGATTTCAGATGAATCCAGTTGCGCGTTGCTACTTATTTAAGAGTGGGAACATTTATTTTGTTACTTATAAAAGGGACGGAACGAGTCGACTTAAATATAGTAAAACAGTATTTTTATTAATTTTATGTATATATTACAAAGGGACGAAGGAGTGATAAAATATATACGAAGCCTTGTCATAGAGGTCAATTTATTAAACTGTTAATTAACGTAGATTGTCAGTATTGGACAGTCAATATTTAGATAAAATTATTTAGTTGACTGTGAAGGTGTTAGTGTTTCAGATTATTTGCAGTTTTTTTTTGTTATATTTTTTAATAAAAGCAAGTTCTGAATTGATTTATATAATATGTATAATTTAGACATGTAGCTATTTGTTATGTTGTAAATGAAGCCATAATAATTATTATAGAATACAGATCAATATAGAATACAAATATTTATTTGATTTTATTTTATTTTTACTTTTCCTTTTCAGTTCCTTATGTTTTTCCTTTATTTTTCGTGTAATTTATGACAATTTTCAGCGCAAGTTTTTATGTTCAATTTTTTTGTTTAGTATTTTTTTACTGCAAAAAAAAGCACAAAAATATTAATATATTATGGTTAATTACTTGTATTGTGCAAAGCTTTTTGTAAACTTTATATTGCTGTTGACATTATTGTTTATTTCATGTAATTTTTATCAAAATAAACAATTTAATTAAATACTTTGCATAATATATTTAAACGGGGGTTGTCCTATGCAAAATACAATAATAATTTAAAAAAAATACTTTGATTAAAACAAATATTAATATTTTTTAAATTAGTTAATCAATTGAACAATGATGATAAACTGTTAACAGTTCCCTTTTTTTTCTATTCAACCAAAACCTAGATAACCTGTCATTACTAATTATCATTGAAATTAGGTTGCATATAATGTTTTGCTCATAAATAAGAGGTCCAAAGTGTACACCTAATAGTTTCACAAATTTAAAATTCCTTAAAAAATCATACTTTGGAACCTCCATGGGTCTGGGACTTTGGAACCTACTCGGTTCGGCTACATTCGTGGAGCTACAAGGCCTGCGCGGCGGCGCTTATATGAAGGCCCTTAAAGAAATTAATTAGTAAGTCACAGATAGAATATATCGGGGTAGCATGACATTAAATTGTCCCGTTTGTTGCTGCTTTGTAATTTAAAAAACAGTTTTATCGCAGAATCCATTGCGCAACCTATTAAAACTGTCGCTGTCACTAATGTTGGCTTCTGCAGTAATTAAACAATGTCGTGCCTCCATGGGCTCACTGAAAATTACCTTAAGTTATAATGGACCTACTATATTTTTAGTGTGCTTCTGTTTGTTTAGTACGGGTATGTGTCTGTGGTTAGTGACTGTTTCAACGAAGGTCCTATACGTAGAAAAATACATTAAACTGTTAAAAAATATTCTTAGTATATATTGTTATGCTTCATAGAAAGACTTAATTTATAGCTTTAAGATAGTGGTTGCATTTGTGGCAGATGCCATATTTAGTTTTTTATGACATTGGAGCGAAGCGTATTTGGCAGCTTCGCAGCGAGTTGGTTTGCTTTTGGTGGAATTCACACGGAGATTTTTATCGATTTTTTGAGGATAAATAAAAATAATAAACTCGACAGAGGATTTCGATTGTGAATTTTAGATGAAGGGCTCTTTGAAGTGAACTCCTTTTAAAATTGTATTTGATGTTTTATGGCGTTTGAGAAATTTATATAAGATTCGTAAATAAGGGATATCGTAGCGTATTATCGGCCCGGAAGTCTCATTCTTGGCCACGTTGTGCACCGACACTAACTGACAAATTTCAAAAATATGGTGGTACTTTTGCCCCCTTCAAAATCGAGTAACGTTTATTCTGAATTTAAGATAGAAAATAGCGATAATATACAATTCACCTACCTACCTATACACCTACATATTAGTCCAATAACATCCACTAGATCCTAGCATATTAAAAAAAAAATAAAGAAAAAAAAAGTTGATCAAAAAAAAATTTTTTTTTGATGTGAATTTGCTTAATTATTTTTTAAATAAAAATTATTTACACACTTTTGGTTAATTATTATTTATCTGTGTTCTGAAACCATCTGTTGTTTATTTTCTGTTTAACAAATTTTGGTCAAAGTTGTTTGTAAAATATTTTTTTTTTTTCAATTTTTTGTTTTATTTCAAGTATACGGGCATCATCATTTCAATAGCCGATTACATTCAAAGATCGGAACCAGAAAATGTCCAGAGGTGCTAGAGGAAATACATGCATACATGTTTGTTTATAACATTTGTTACGTTTTGTTTTGTTTAAACTAAAGACATTTCACGTCCTTAAGTCTAGAAGAAGAGACAAATATGTTTACGCATGCCATTTTTTGAGCTTGCCTGCAATGGATTTTTGAACTGAAAATACTTTTTTGATGGGTTTCACTGTACCACCATTTTTAGTATGTATTCGATCATAGAAAGGTCTATAAGTATACTCGGAAAGCTGAGAACCAACCATACAAGCTATCATTGCTATGTACTGTCGGGCAATTTCTTCTTGACCCTCGAACTCATAGCAGAAGTATCTATCGCATTGCAATGAGAATAATGTTGCCGTAGTTTGTCCGTGCGTCGAGAAGAATTAGCCAAACAGTATTGTAATAAGCCGCTAGACTGTTGTAAAAAATGATATTGTGGTAAGTTACGTTTATCTTTATTTTTGAATTATTTAAAAAGCGAAAAGATGCTTTTTTTCACCCCCACTACCATATTTGAAAGCAATTTTTTTTTTTAATCTTAGGAGGAAAGGGGGAGATGAGTGTCTAAGATGAGTATAATACAGAAATACCAAAACTATTAATTTGGAGAATTACTGATTGGAAAACTATTAATTGGCGAGTTATGAGTACCTTATTTCGATAATTATATGTTCAAACGCCAGTGGTCAGTTACGAGAGAGCTTTCCGGAAGGATATCGTAGCAAAACATTATTATTGAATAACGCAACGATTCATGTTATTATAGTTGTTTGTATGTTATTTAATAACCCTTTGTGTTTGATGTGTAGGTTACTATTAAATACTAATTGCATTAGTTACGTAAAGCTGGTGCCGCTCTGTTGTTGCGATTTACGAGTATATACATATATTGTTACTGCTATGAGCGACTTTACACTGTAGACGACTTCACGCTCCGTGCAGATTGCTGTCAATTCTCATCGTTTTGTAAATAATGTTAATTTTATGTAGGCCCAATTGTTGAGTAATTAATATATTAACATCCGTTTTTGAAAGCTTTACATTTTTTAATTTATACCATATGATCCAATTATGGCCATGATGTTTAAATGACTGAATCTGTGTAGCAATGATTGCAAAACATTCATATTTATTGTTTTATTTATTTCCACGGAAAAAAATACCTTGCTTATTATATAACTGCAGGCGGATTATATTAGCAGCCTGTACGTTTGTTTTTGTCATAGTGACTCCTTATAGGTGACGAGATAAAATGTGCACCTGTGTGTTAAGAGATCAGATTCGTTTTGCCTCTGCAATAGTCAGTCACTCTTCTTAACCTTTTCCGTGGGGATTATCGAAACTCTTCTCAAAAAAAAAAAAAAAACAACTGTATTTGCAACCGGCTGTTATTTCTTTTACTCAAGTCTAAATGAAACAGAATGAATAAATTATTTCATTCCACTCAAACTCATATTGGCTTGAGCGTTGTGAGAGAAGAAATTACATAGAAAATGTGGCCTAATTTTACATGGTCCTATAATTGTTATAATCTAAGTTCAGTATCTCATCACGCTTTCTAGGGGAAATCTAAAGATATCGATAATATATACTTATCATTACTGCAGATTCCGTAATACTAAAAATATATCTTTTATATTGACAATGAGAAGAGAAAACGTTTTAACAATAAACAATTTTATATTTCAGTAGACAATCAATTAAAACTGGGTTGATAAAATATTTGATAAGAGTTTAAATCTTATTTGATACAGTAAACTTTTATATAGATATCAATTGCAATATTTTGTGTTATTATTTTTAGGGGAAAGAAATGTGAAATTATTGAATCATTTATATAAAATGAATAAGTTTTTACTTTCACAGCTATAGAAATATTGTAATATATGAAACTATGGGAATTGCTAGAAAAATAAACAATTTAACATTTTATTTTATTTTAATTGTGTGTTGTGCAACAAATATGTGCACCAGAATTGTAACTTCGCAAACTCTTCTCTCTAAAGAGCATGCACTTAATATAAAAAGGTCCTAAAAAAGAAAAGGTTATTTATCAATTGGAACTTCATATTTTTTACATTTCGTCGTCTCGATGGCTCAAACTCGTATCTTGATTTTTTTATGAGTTTGAGGTACTGGGTGTAGTAGAAGAAAAAAAAAATCACAAACTGCACAAACCTGTATGTCAGATCTTGGTACCTTAGATTATCCATGAAACGATTTCTAATATTTTTTGTTATAAATTTTAATATTGATTTAAAGACAATTTTTTTTCATTTTCAGAGTTTAATGATTTTGAATTACGAGGTTGAGCCAGAGAAAAGACGATTTGTCAATTACTGTAACTTGAAAAGGGCTTAAGTAAAAGCAAAACTGATCGTTGATCGTCAAGTATAATTGATTATCTGCACAGATATTGCTTAGATATTGCCTTTGTATTAAGATAGTGAGGCAGGTCATTTATCTGTTTCTCTCCTCATTGCCACTATTGCGTAATCTGAAACATATTAAGTACATAAAAATTTTATCAAATATTCTTACGATCATAATTTAATATCCACATAGGAACAATAATGGAGTTAGTTTCATTAATAAGTGAAAAACAGAGTGGATCAAAATAGAATTAATTGTAACAGAATTATTTTTAACACTTAATTATATTTTTACCTGTCAATCTTGTGGCGTATGAAGTTATACAATGTGTTTACAATTTAAAAGGGTCGGAACAAAACAAGATAGCTCTACATGTTTTTTTTTTAATTAGTGTTTGTCGCCAGAGTTAATATTTATTAAAATTTGGTCTCCTGCCATAAATCAAAATAAACGTAAGGAATATTTTGCTAGTTTGAAAAGAAAATTATACAAAATATCTCAGGACAGAATGACACGACACGTACAGTACCATCTGCAAACATGCCTTGAAATGATAAATGTTTAAAATGCACCGCTAAGTGACTCAAGTGATATTTTTTTGTATAAAGAATTTTATCAAATTAATACATCTCCAAATCTTAGACCATTTTTACAGTATAAAATCCAGAAAACATTAGAAAAATCTCAGAGGTAAAGTCACTAAGTGTCAATAAAACACCTTCCTATTGTAAATATTTATAGAATAGTTTATCCGACATAGAATAAAATTTCTGATCAAAATGGCGTATGCAACTCAATTTGGCCAAATTGGTGGGTAGTCACTTTACCTCTCTACCGTCGATATTTTGTTACAATTGGCATCTGAATATAGTAACAAACCACGCATAAGTGATGGTGCTCCACACTTTCAATTTTTAAGTTTATGAACGTCTGTCAATACTACCTACTGATATTAATGAAAATCCATGTCCAGTTATCCATACATGGGAGTCCCTGAAGCCATTCTGACCATTTTTGGAAGTGTCTGTGTAACACAAAAGTTTAGTTTGTCTTAATTGTTAGGTCATGTGTTTTTTTTTTATTTTCTAGCCATTTACTTGTATGAAATCATTATTCAAATACAAATACAAATATTGTATGGAGTTACCTTGTTTTGTTCCGATTGCTTATATTAAATTTTCCTTAAAAAAAAACATGCTCTTCGGACTGATTGAAAAATCGAACATTGCGTCAATAAAATATTAAAATTAATTTAAGAAGGAATTTAAGAACAGACTAGACAAGTTTATCAGAGACGATACAAGTGCAGATTTAGGCTTATCAGCATAAGCGGCCTGCCTAAAACTAATAATAATAATAATAATAATATCTTTAGTATATCAATCTCTTTAGGACAAGAAGTGTCTTAATACCTATACTTTGACACCTACTTATGACAAGTTAAACCCAGGAGATTTGTCAGCCATGGGCTGGAGATGTGTGTCCAGATTAATCTAACGATCTGACATTGTTACACACACACAACTACCACCTTTCGATTGAACACGGACACACTGTTATGGTTTTTTTTTGCCAGCTGGTTATGGTCTTAACTTCACACTCACACACATATATATCTTATATTTGATGATTGTTTTTAATAGCGGCAAATCACCTGAAAAGATAAATTACACAATCTTCGACAATATTGAAAAATTTTGGACAATTTTTTAATTTTTTGATAAAGTGCTGGATACCATAATATTTATAAAGGTTTTAAAGAGGTCCTGTACTTGAGAGCGCAGGATGTCGGTTTAAACCCAGTGCTGAGTTTTATAAAAATGCATTTTTAACTCTCACCTGTCCTCTTTAGTGCAAAATATTGTCAAATATTATGTAACCATCTAATTAGATGAAATAAGGAAAGGATGATATTTTAACAAAAAATATAAAAATAATGGATATGTGATTACGATGAAGGATGATGGTGAAATGAGATGATTTTATGAGTGATTTATGTATTATATATATATATATGTAAATTGAATTATGATACATGTATTTAGATCACAATCAGTCCGAAGTCAGCCTCGTTCAATAAATATAATTTGTATTATTCTAAATAAGAAGTTTGTCATAGTATAAAGTTTAAAAATCAGGTCCTCTCTCAAACACTGCGAGTTGCATAGCGAAGCGTAGCGACACTGTGGTAAGCCTCGTTTCTGCAATTCTTAAATCTTCGGTCGAGTCTAGAGATGAATGTATTGTTTCGCTAAGGCCCACTTTATACTGTGACATCATAGACCAATATTTGATTGCACAATAATACTTTGGGTAGCATTTGACTATCTATTTTTCCTATATAAATACGTAAGAATCAAACGTTTATTGAATCAAGCAGTTCTGACACCAGTTGTGGGGCGACCCAAAACCAACATTGAATGAGCAAAATTTATTGTAAGCGATGTACTCATAATCGGTGTACGTTGTTGTTGCTCGCACTAATGTCAATTATAGTAGTCAGACTGTTATTTAGAATTAAACGAACAAAAAAAAAACAACACAAAAAAATCTTGTATGTAGGCTACATCATTTATATACTAAACTTTATCTGTAATTGAGTTGATTTGGGTGAAGTGCTATCAGTGGACAAAAATGTAATTATGTAATTTGTCTTCAGAACTTCAGAAGTGATTATTATTATTATTGATACTAGGTGTGCAGCTATGCCTAGATTTGTGCTCGTTTTAATTTATAAGATATATATCTAGTCTATTTTAAATTAATTCACTGATTTTGCAATCACCATGGTTTACTGATTTACAGATTGCCTTCAAAGGCAGTTACTGTACCTAATATTTTTTATATGGTAATATAATGAAATAATTATTTTTGAGTTCTGCTTGAATAAGCTAAAAGGCTTTTATTATCTCAGAAGAAATAGTGAGTGATATGAGAAAATAGGTGATCATTTACCGTTTCTTTTCTAACCTTACTTTATTAATTATGCGAGGTTAGGAATGCATTAAGCAATTCGCTCAGCCAACTTTGTTTATAACTATGCTTAACATTGAACAGAGATTTTTCACATTCCACAAATCATAAGACGGTTTCTATACTTGGAGGCATAATCAACTTAAAGATTTTAAATATACGGAGATAACCAAAACAGACAATATACGAGGGCTGTCTGAAAAGTTTCCAACCTAACAAAGATACAAGATATTTATTTTTATCTTTCTACATAGCCTCCTTGTAAGTCCCCAATGATGTTCCCATCTCTTCAACCCGTTCAAATAGTACTCTTGTCTTTCTCTGCAAAATAGTTATTTATTCGACGAAAATCTCAGTCTCCAAGCGCATAGAAAACAAAAACAAATCGCTTGGGGCTAGATCTGGTGAGTAAAGGCCAATCAGTTCAAACCGTAATTCGTGGTTTTTTGCAATGGCAACCTCTGAGGTGTGAGACGGGCCATTGTCTTGGTGAAACAATTTTTTTTCCTGCAAAAGTGGTTGTTTTTTTAGAAATTTAGCCTTCAGCTCGTCAAGTAATAATGTATGGTTATTCCTTTTTGAAGATAATCAACTAAAATATCTTCATGACCGTCCCAGAAAACAGTCACCATCACTTTCCCAGCCGAAGGAACAGCCTTTGCCTTTTTTTGGAGCCGATTCCTCCTTCAGAGTCCACTGTTTTGACTTTATTTTTGTTTCTGGAGATAGTGTATCCAAGTTTCATCTAAAGTAATTAGTAATTAAGTTGGGGTCCTAAAACCCCCCCAACAACCCGTAGACAGTTCTAAATCAAATTATCCTTAAATCTTGATTCAATATATGACAAATTCACAACCTCTGCTATCTCTCTAACCTTAATTCGATGATTCTCTAGCATTATTTGGTGAACTTGAGCGATGTTATCGTCTGTCAGTGGCTGCAGTTGGACGTCCCAAACATTCATCATCATCCAAGCTCACATCATCACAGCCACGTTTAAATTCAGCTGCCCAAAATTTCATTGCTAAATTATTAAAACAAAAATTGCTAAAAATTAAACAAATATTTAATGACAGCTCGATGCTGGTTTTTTTTTCTTCATTTTCACAACAAAACGAAAAAATCTCATACCACTCGCATTGACTCACTCGAAGATTGTCAAACAACACTGCGCAAACACACTCCCCCACATTTAATGACGAGTGCTGCCATTTTCATGTTGGTCGGAAACTTTTTAGACAACCCCTTATCTTTTAAACATTTCATTTTTTTTAAGGGGCCTCTCTTCCCGAAGTATACCCCCGTTGTTTGTAGTTGAATAAGTATTCTCGTGTGTGACTTGTTACTTAACCAGTCAGCAGCGCTGAGAAAAGAGCCGTTGAATATTCTCGGTGCCGAAAAATGACCTGGGCGGATTCGACTACTGGAAATTTGAACCCGGGACCTCTGGATTTATAGAAGCAGACACTTATACCTCTGCACCTAGCAGAGGTATAAGTCTAGCTTAACACACGGACTGCACATGTCAATCTTCTCGAGTTGCATCTTTTTTACTTGTTTATTCGAATACAACAATGTTTCTTCTCTGAAATCCATCTTGAAATTGAATTTGATATGGCGTTTGCAGTCATGATAACTGTACTGCCACTAATGTCCATCTGTTCCGGCACCTAGATCCGATAGATCAGACATTTTTTGATGTATTTGACACAAAAATTATCAATAAAATAAATTTTTCACAAAATAATTTGATTCCATTTGCAAACATAAATTGTTCACCAAATATAATAATTTTTCAATGATAAACTTCACCCAATTATGTGTATATGTGTAGAATGACATTAAAATCAAAAAAAAAAATAGAATAACTTTGCAAACATGTTTATATATTTATTTGATTTCCCCGGTAAATTTTTCTTCTGCTTTTTGAATATACTATTATTAAAATATTTATCATATACTTGTTTCTTGAGGTTTGCATTTGCAATGATAATAGCATTACAACACTAGCTACATTACTTATTAAAAGAGTTAGGTACAATTAATATGTTTGTTCGCTATATTTATAACATATTATTGTTTGATATTTGTAACGTTTATTTTTATGTAAAACTGTAAAAATAAATGTATATTAAAATGATTATATTAATTACATATATACTACAAGTATGTTCAGTAGTGCCGTTGATGAAATAAAGAGAATATCAAAGTTTACTTACACAAATGTTTTATTTATTAGAATAGTAAGAGCAGATTTGATTTACTCTGGGTATATGAAATGATTTCACTCCTATTTATAATATGGCAATGACTTAATTCCCCTAACTGGAGTGGGCATGAATTTATCCCAAGGTATTATTGATATTAAAATTAATGCTTTATCTTTTTTAAATATTCACTTCTAATCAAGTGTAAAATTTCATGGAGATTTTTGTGGATTTATATATCTCAAAAAACCGATAATGCCAGCATTAAAAAAAAAAAGAAATAAATGCAACCCTATGCCGCACCGACAATTATTTTTGACGATTTTTATTCATCGCAATCGCAAATGACATTGTGTTTCATTTCCAAATTTTCAACCCTTCTGTTGCATTCACAGACGAATGCTAATGCTAAACATCTTAACCGTGTGTACCGGTACCTTTTTTTTCCATTTAATTGCCGCTGGGCATGTTCGGTGTGCAGGCAGTTTCGTTCGTGATTCGAGCGCCAATTTTGACATAAGCACGAAAAATTTTAGGGTTGGCGCACAAGGCAATTCTTGCAAGTATTTCAAAGGACCTACTTTTTTTACCTTAGGTTATTTGAAATTATGTAAATACTCTAATAGTGATAATATAAAGTGGCCTAAATCATACAGTTTTGTCTTTAGTCAGATTTTACATTTAATATTGAGCTTAGGATAAAAAAAACATATTTTTGACTTATGTACTTGAGCTTGCCAACCCTATGATTTTGATTTTGATAAGATTAAACTACCTAATTTTGCACCCTGCAAATAAAACCGACTGATTCCAATTCCAATTGATTGATTGTGTCTGCTCTCTAAGTAGGAACGATTCTGGGGCTCCCTCATGACAGCTGAAGAATGTACCGCTTATTAAGTAATATTTTTTTAATATGGAGGAGTGCTAAAAAAATAAATAAAAAGCTCATAATTCATGATTATGATATATTATTTGACATATTTTACATCTATAATATGTATTCTTATATATTTAATATACATTTCTAATATTATACAACTATTCAATGTCAAATAAAAAAAACATGGTTTGTTGTAGTCAAAATAATATTAGAATTATTATGTACAATATCTATATAACCTATAAAATATGAGAAGATAACCATAAAGTGAACATAATACTTGTGGGGCTAGGGAGGTTACTGTCAGGCAGTATATTCCAGTAGAGAAGAATTGTAGCATTTTGAACAAACATGATTGGGAGGAATAAACAGCTAGCATATTTGTTAAAATAGTGACATTTATACCAGTACTATTAAACACTAGCCATCGTAATAAATAATTCAGAACGCTGAACAGCATAGTAAATAGGGTGATAATCTAAAGCTGCGGTTTGCGGTTAGGATAAGTAAACAAAGGTATCATAAGCCAGTAACATTGATCAAAACACCAAAACATCTGCTATCTGCTCAGTCAAAACCAGTTTGGTTGTTTCAATCACCTCGAAATCAACATCAACACAGAATTGACCAGCATATTGTTTTTTCTTTACGTTCCCAATGGATGTGAAATATGAAGGTCAATGGGTGAATCGCCGTAAACCAGATCATAACAAACAGATATCTCCGCAAATGGTAAAGGGCATGTAACGGTCAAATCATGCAACATATAACAAAATAGGTCCCTTAGCCTTAAACGCAAGACATGCAATAAACCCAAGTTCACATAAGACCAAAGCAACAGATGCTGTGATTGAAATATTCAAAATCGCAAATGCTCAACTCTAAAATCTCACAATCATACTAACAAATTTGACCGTTACAGTTGAAAAGAATGCGTACGGTTAACCTCTATGACACCTATTGATTTTCAAAAATGCAGTAATCAGTAATTCTTTGTTAAACTATTAACATAGAAATAACAAACAATTATCCACAAAACTAGTTGGCCCTATTGTGATGTGTGAACAGGGCCCCAGAACAAAGAATGTTGAAAATTACAAAAATTTGATCGTCAAATTTAAAATAATAATAATTTAGACAATAAACAAACTAAATTCCTGCTTATAATTAATGCTCTAATACTACGAGGACTACTATTTATGTATCCAGAACTGGCCACTTACGAACAACATTTAAAAAGTAATTATTCATTTAAAAATGGCTGTATAATACATTTTGTTAAATGTAACTGACAATTGTTGTATCACAAAATATCGATGCTGTGCGGGAGCAAATAACGCAAGATCGTCGTGTTTATCGCGAGATAAAGGCGTCCCTGAGCATATATAAGATATTACACGAACATTTAGCCGTAAAAAAAATTGTTCGCTTTGCAAAAAAATTGGTGCAAAAAAATGTTAAAAAAATACAATTGTGGTGCGTTAAAAGCTGTTTATAATATCTACACAGGTGATGAATCTTATGACCCCGAAACTAAACAACAGTCGGTGGGGGTGTGGGTGTTCTAAGATAAGCCGAACCCAACAAAAGTTATTCGTGCAAAAAGCACTTTAAAGCAAATGGTCGGCTGTTTTTTTGGTATAAATGGACATTGTAAAACGGTTAATTCGAAATGGTACACGACCATTTGTTTGCAAGAAGTCTGAAGAAATAAGAGAGAAGAACCGACAACGCAGAATTATTCTGCATCATGAGAATGCTAGCTGTCACACATCGCGGCTGATATAACTCAGTTTTTGGAAGGTCAAAAGATAAAATTGACGGGTCATCCGCCGTACAGCCCCGATTTGGCAACCGATTTTTATTTATTTCCGAGCGTGAAGAAAAAATTACGTGGTCGTTTTTCGACAAAGGGGGGGAGGGTTGATTCGTTCAAAATGCACGTTTTGGAGATATATCAATCATGTAAAAATCAACGTTTGTAAAAATGCATCGATCATCATGGCGAATATTTTGAAGAGCAATAAAACCATATTAAATGATATATGTCAGTTTCTTTTTGTTAATGCGGATTCATAAAAAGCAGCCCTCGTATATACGGAACTATTCCTCAGATGAACTGTCGTCATGTTTAATATGTCGTAAATGTTTATACAATGATTTGTGATTATGAAGATCAGCTATGACCACTTTCGTGCCGCTCAAATCATCGTCTCTTTCTGTTAAAATAAAAGACAGGACTTTTTCCGTTCCGGTCGGGCCGACAGAAAATTGCCGTGCTTTGCTCTGTTTGTCCGATCCTCCGGCTGCGGAATCTTCTCGATTTTCTCGGTTTGATTTCGAAAACTTTCTTCGTTTTTTTTTCCTATTACTTGAACTCCGGTGCTCCGTAGGATATTGCTTTGGCGATGTGGCATCTTCACTTTCACTAGTGGACAGTTCGCCATCTCGAGCCTCCAAAACCGGTGAAGTTGAACGCTTCTCCTCCTTTAAATCATTCTGAAACAAAATTAATAGATTTTTACCACCATTTGAGTCTATGGATCCCTTAAATTATTATCATCCTAATAGCATAGTAAAATGTATGAGAAATCTTAATATTAAACTAATAATAAATTATATAGATTTCCATAAATTATAATTGCGGTGTAAGTTATAATGAAAATATCCTTACTTTGTTCATTTGGTTTGATAGTCCTGTTGTGTAATCTTCGTAGCGTTCATTGTTTGATGTTGAAAACTTCCGTCTTTTATTTTTACTACCTTGTGGACTGTGGTGCTCCGTAGAATGGTGCTTTGGTGATGTGGCATCCTCACTTCTACTAGTAGATTGTTCACCATCTTCTTTGTGCAGAAAACTGTTGTTTTCTGTCATAACTGGTGAAAATGAATGTATCACTTCTTCTAGAACATTCTGTAATAGAACAATTTAATGGAAATGTTAGAATTACACTTCGATATTGCATTTGAGCCTAAAGAATGATTGATGACATAAAATTTAACAACTCGAACAATGGGATTCCAATTGCTGGAAGTAATACGAATTAATCGGAAAAGAATTTCTTATCTTAGAAATCTTATTGATATTACTACTCCTTAAGGGCATTTTAAAATTTACGGAATCATTTACCACTTTATTGCTGCCAGGAAGATTATTAAAGAATGGTAAGCCCATATATAAACTGGTATTTTTATACTTCACTGTCCGAGGTCTCATAGTTTGCACAAATTTGGTTTTTTGTCACTTATGAGAATTCATTGTTTATTAAGGAAAAAGGTGTATAAAGCTATATGTTTCTTCTTCGAATAGAATTTAAATTCTATTCGCTTTGATATTTATGGAGAATTATGTGCTTACCTTACCCTCGATGACTCATCTGCAAATTGCCAAACAGAAACCTTTTTTAAATCGCTTTTTACTATCAATGATCATGCTCTTTTTTTTCATAGTAAACTGTACTATTTTTAACTGCTGAGGATTGATCTCTGTATTCCTGGGAATTTCGATTAGTATTTATATCCCTCGTAAAATAAAAGAATGGCTGTGGTAGTTTGAGCCAGAATCATGCATAGAATTTACAAAATAATTTTATCGTAACAGAAACTGCAAAACGTGTCAAATTGGTGACGTCTTGTAAGCGTCGTAAACTTCACGAGTAGCTACAAGAATCAAAAAAAAAAAAGAATAGTATCCTCAAGGTATTGCAACACGAGGTAAGATCCCAAAATTTTACCTTTTGATAGGCTTTTAATTTAGTAAAAAAAATTATCCTTGTTACTGTAGGTCTTTGTTTTCGGGATGTTACTATTCACATGCTGATGTTGTGAAGGTCATAATGATAAATTGGTTATTATAATAATCAGAGAGTTAGGATAGTGGGCAGAAACACGGGTAATAGAGAAGCAATATGTGACGAATTATGGTAGCGAACGGTCATGCCTAGTTTGACTTACGGTGAGCAAAAAACTAAAATCTGCAGGTCAAAATGATATTTTAAGACAGTTATTATTGAAATATTTAATAAATGAAATTGCATGATTTTTTATTATTATTATTCTGGTTCTGGATTTTGAAGTGTGCTTCACCATTTCGTGTTTGCTAGCAGGGTTAAAAATATGTTTTTTTTGGCGGCATCTGTGCTATCATATCACATCACTGTTTAGCGAGAGAGCAGGGCAGACCATTTCATTGCTTCTCCACTGACCGACGGCGGCCCTAACCTAACGATAGTAATTAATAAATAAATAAATAATACTTCTTTTCCTTGTTCCTTTGTTGCAGGGATTGTGTCATCTTCACGCAGGTTTGAAATAGCCCCATCTTGACCATCTGGAATATTTGTCATGGTTTACTATTTGTCAGAAGTAGTTTTTTTTTCACATATTTATTTACCCAAAATTTGTGAGTTTCCATCAAAAATTAAAAATGTTTGTCCTTAAAGTAAATTAAAAATATTTGGTTAGTAAGATAATTTGGTACTTTACATTTAGTAAACCAAATAAATTACTCTCCAATATTAATTAACTTAACAATTATTTGCATATCTCTGTCGCAGCTTCTTTTGAGAAAGTTTTGAAAACAAAAAAGTCTAAAGTCAAAAGAATCTTATGAATAGGGATGATTCTCATTAAATTCTTCAATCAGTCACTTCTATTTGATATTTGTAAAATATTATAAAATGGGTTAAAAATAGCTTTGCGAGAAATTTGCTCACCAGAGTCAACATCGCATTTGTCTTCGTCTGACGACAAGGAAAGAATCGGTGACAAGGAGTCTCGCACAACGACCCGAGGCGGAAATAAATTTACTTTGACTTTGTCCAATCCCTCACTTGGCTTTATGAGCGGAGTACTGTAATATTTTTTCAATCAAATTAATAAATTTGGTTTTATATACTATAGACATTAAACGAAAGTGGGCACATGAAGTGTCCTTTACATTCATAACGAGTGAACATAAATGAAAATAAACTAACATACATATTAAATCTACCCCGTTTTTTTAAATCGGTTAAAAAACATTTAAGTTTGCAATGAATACATTAAATTATGGTACTAGATAAACAAATTTAACATTAATAAAAAGTTATGTGATAAAAATAAACCATTCTCATGAAAAAAAATAATCATTTAAAAAAAAATCTTACAAAAATAATGATATAATTAAGAAATGTTGTTTTTCTTCGAAATGCTTCGCAAACCGCGTGTGTGGGAGGTCATTCCTTGATCTTGCGCCGTGCGTTCAACTGCCTTCTCAAACATTAAAATAAATTTCTTTGAAATTTCAAAATCGTTTTTCTCGTAATTGGGAAACATTTTTCCAATATTTTTGATCATTAATGTTTGATTATTAATCTTTACCCACCCCCTAAAAGGACATCAGGGAATATGAATATAAGTATACTTCATTAAATTTTGAACAATTTAAAATCCTTGGCAAATATGCGATTTTAATGTACTTAATATTTCTTTAAATGAACAAATAAGTCATTTTATTTTGCAGTTTTTATTTTATTGCTTAATAATGAAATCTTGAAGTTTTTGTTGTGATCATTATTCATCATGATGATGATGATGTGAATCATGATTCACATGATGATGATGATGTGAATCATGATTCACATGATGATGATGATGATGTGAATCTTGAATTAAATTTTATATAGCTGCTAATAAAATCCATGTAAAAAAAAGTTTTTTTACATTTATTATTTAACATTTAGTTTTGTTAATTTCTATGGCTTTGAACAGTTGCTATGTGTCACAAGGTCAAGAAGACCCTTGAGGGACTCCAGAAATAATAATAAATTCGGA
Organism: Neomicropteryx cornuta; assembly: GCA_020383195.1. Classification (NCBI taxonomy): domain Eukaryota; kingdom Metazoa; phylum Arthropoda; class Insecta; order Lepidoptera; family Micropterigidae; genus Neomicropteryx; species Neomicropteryx cornuta. The sequence continues at coordinate 8,931,148 of JAHKQU010000001.1, read as the reverse complement.
TTTAACGGCTTTTATGACCCTTTTTATGAACTGGAACTATGAGAGCGTCCTTCCAGTTGCGATAACTGTTCTGTACACTGGACAGGAAAAATACTAGGAATCGAATCACACCAGAGCCTTTGCTTACGTCTAACTTTCTGAGGTATGCCAGATCAAGTGATTTTATCTTGCCGATATCAGTGACTGTATATGTATATAAAAAATATTGGAGAAACGTTTCCCGATAAATGAGAAAAACTAATTAAAAATTTAATCAATTTAGATCATTGAGACTTATCCACCTGATACTGGTGTAAGTTAATTTATATAGCTTTGAACAGTTGCTATGTGTCACAAGGTCAAGAAGACCCTTGAGGGACTCCAGGAATAATAATAAATTCGGATTTGTGAACACCAACAACTACAGCTTGTTGGTGGTAACTATATAAACATATATACTTATAATATATAAAGCATGATTTTAATTAAAAGGTTACTACAAATAACTTTTAATAAAACTACATATTGAGTCTGAAGGGAGGAACAAAGAAAAGGGAAGAACATTTTTTTCCAATGTTTATTTAAGCTGATGTTTAGTTAAAAAAAAAATGCCTCATGAGTGTATTGACAAATAGTGTGCTACGAAGGTAGACCTGCGTGTCGCACAAGACACAGTTTGGGAGGATTGCAATACCTCAGGCCGGCACCTGAGTGTATTGGCTAGGAGAAGAGGACTCATCTTATCAGACAACAGAAACCATCATGGCTGCACATAAATGATTTGTTGACAGAAAAGACGATCTGTGCAAGACTATCTTATATTTAATTCATGAAGCCTGCACATCATTAAATTAAATATAAAATAATTAATCTTAAATTCATATTACTAATTATTCTTACCGAGACTGGGGAAGCCTGTACAACCCTCAGTCTATGCTTCCAATCTATAAATTCATCATATATATTGTTTAAAAAATATTTATATTTAATCACAATTTCTAATTATGTAAAATAGTATTACATTTACCAAAGCCATAAGACAAATGTAATATCAAAATACAATAACTCGAAATCAATATTCATCAAGAGACATTTTCTTTTTAAAGCTACCGTCAGATCTAATTAACATGCAAAGGGAATCTAATGTCTATGAAACATTCTGAATTGGGACTTGCAAAGAAATCATACAATCTGCATAGTCATCAGGGAATCCTGAAGCATAGAAACATAAATTACATGCAAGTTAAAATATACCTAAGCCTAGGATTTGGGAGATTGCAAATGGTTAGACATAAACCCAATCATATCGAAATAATCAACAAACATTGCAAACACGACCTTCGATCACATTGTGAACTGACATACCTGCGCTAACGTCGATCAAAACGGAGAGAAGCACATTCCACGGGGTTCCATTCCACTGATCCTGGAGGGGCCCAGGTCGAAAAGCCAAATGTACGTTCACACCGCGGCCGGCATGTTCTTTTTGCCAAACAAAGGTAGGAAGAGAAAAAGGAGTGCACCTATTGCTAGTTGAATACCGCTTTCTGCTGCCCATATCAGTCGGATAGACTATGGTTTAACAGCCCGACAATATGGTAGCATACTCATCGGAATTCGGTATGAGTTCGGACACGCTAAGGTTGGGAATCAATTGACAAATAGAAACACACACACCGTGTCGCGAAACCGTTTTACAGTCTCAACCGGAGAATGAAGAGGGTGCGCCTGCGGCTGACCACGATAGAGCTCCGAAATGAACTATGGAAGGGGGAGCGTGCGGGTTTTTATAGACTCGCAAGTGGCCGTATAAAGAGACCATTTTTGAAAAAAAAAAGGAATAATAAACCATATATCTTACAAGCAAAAATAAATATCAACTAAAAAGAAATCTACCTGTAGTTTTTCCATATTTCAGTTTCGCTGCCAAGTGGCGGTTTTGCAAAGTAGCTTTTGTCGATTAAACTGGATTGTCGTTTTGGACTTGAATTATTGTTTACGTTTTCTGCGGTTTGAGTATGTGTTAATTCAACCGAACATATACCAGTATTACTGTTATCGCCTTCAATCATCTCTGCTCGTGTGCAGTGAATATGTTCAGCGGTATTCCTCTGCATTTTTGCTGTATCCTAGAAAATGAATCAACAGTTCAATATCAACATACAATACCTCAAGAATATCAAAATGACCCTCCACCGAAAAACCAGAGACAACATATATTTTGTTCAGTACAAGTGTACCTTTCGTGCTATTTTAATTCTACTTTCTTCACTTTTTCACTTCACACCCAGGACAATTCTACAGTTTGAGGTGATTTTTATTGAATTCGAGAGCACAGAACCGCTTTTGGTAAATGTTTTTACCCATGTGTTTAAAACTAAGCTCCCTATGTAAGGATGCAATACCTGACTGACGGTCGTAGCTAAATAAATGAGAGTCGCTCATTCAGCTATTGAGTGACTAAAGGACAATGTTGTACACCTGGGCTGTCGACCGTTAAAGTTCCAGGCTTCCACAGTGGAAACAAGTAAAGGCCGCTCAGGTAAATCAGGTGGGTAGATTATCTGGGCAGTTAGAAGAATATAGATCAATGTGGTTGGGCATTGGAGAGTTCTATATTCAGCACTGGAGAGAGAGATAGCCTGTAGAAGATTTGTATTAATCAAAAACCTGAATAAATATCAATTCACTTTGGAGAACATTTTAAAACTTGAGAAAAATCCCAGAGTACGTAGATTAGTCCAGATTCCCTTACAACACAATAGTATGCATGTGGGGAGAGGTGTATGGGAGTGAAGAGAGGACACGCGGGAGAAGAGCCAGCGCATATATTTTAGTGAGAGAGGGAAGGCGGCCACTGAAAGTGCAGACTCACATTAGTTGTTCTAGTAGAAAAATATAAAAATATGCACTTCTCAACATATCTAAATAAATAAATATACAAGTTATCTAAACTATTTTTTTAAGTAACTTTAATTTCTTTTGGCATAGAGAACAAGTACAAGGTTCTAGGAGAGATCTACATTTTAAACAAAAAATACTAAAAATATAATTTACTCCGAGTACTTTTATTAAATAAATTTAGTGTGATCTAAACTTTGTGCTACTGGCGGATCATACAAATCGCATTTTGCTGTAAGAAGCCCTCCATGAACTGCTCCACATCATTTTAATCCATCTCGAGCCCACTCAATCATATACTCTTTAGATACGATACATAACAGCCCAACTTTGTGTTCAAAACTCACAAGTTACTTTGATTGAAATTTTGTTTTTTTTTTTTTGGAATTTATAATTGTCAGTATAATTAGACTGAATACTTATATTTGTACTGGGATCTCTAACAAAAATAAACAATAGTTCTTTCTTTTAATTATTTTATTGAACATCATTTTCAAATTCAGTATTATCGCTGTCCGAGTAAAATGGAACTATGTTTGTATATTAATATAATTAACAGCCAAATACTATAAAAATCTAAATTGTTTTTCCTTAAATAGTCCTATGAATATAATATGATAAGTAGAGATTTATTTATTGATTCACTATTCTGGTACCAAAAAATCCTTTCCTTTTATGGATTTTTTACTTACTCTCATGAACCTTTAAAAGATGTGCAGATGGTAGCTTTTAGTTTAGTACAGGTAGGTACATACATACATATAGTTTACCATTAATTGACTATCATGGAAGTTTTACCGAGCAGGTAATGGGTCTGTTAAGGTCTCTAAAATTGGGACTTGGATTTGCCGAAAATGTTACCACCAATGGAGAGTTAGGTGAGCCAAAAGCGACATGAAGCAGTTCAGAATAGTTTGCATTAACACAATATGTGAAGTCTATTAAAATCAAATTCCCTAGCAATCACAAACAACAACAAAATTAATTAATATAAATTATTCAAAATTGTTTTACTTACTGTGTTCAAACACAGTAAATGATAGACGCATTGTTACCTACCAAAATATTTCTGTGCCATTTAAAAAACTATAATAGTTAGACTTGGGATATGGCATACTTATGTATGGAGAGTTATTGCAATCTGTTAATCAAATAATTTGATTGCGCAGCTTTTCAAGTAAGGGATGTTTAAGTTTTTTGGTACATATTTTATAGACAATGTGGTTTGTTCGGCAGTGTAAGTTTGTGAGAGTTGAAGTACTCTAATGTAATAAAGGTTATTTTTCCATTGCTGAGCCAGGATTAACACATTATATCGGTAAATAATATTATTTAACATTCTGAAATATTAAAATAATATTTCCACAGTATACGAGTACAAAAATCAATCAATCATTATTATTTTAGCCACTGTAATTTTAAATGTCAAAGTTTGAATTTACAGCTATAGCTACGTATGTATGTATCATACGTACATTTGATTCTAGGAAAAGTAGTTTATCCAAATTTTCCAATTCTGTTTTGTCATCTCGGCTCATTATCATATTTCTACCGATTAGTTCGGACAAGACACGAGAAGCGAAATTGGAATGCTTGAGCAAACGTTTCGGATGAATTTTAGATTTCATATTGACTCTTTGAGATTCCCTTTTCTAAAACGTATACCAAAAAATATATGATAATTTGGACTATAGCTGCAAATAATCATTATTTAATACCTCATATTTGTGTGTACAAAAATTAAAACAAAATATCTTCATAAATTATAAATTATGGTAATGGATTCAGCCCTTAAATCAATAATTTAGTCTACCTGTCTCATGACAACCAAACCAGCATTACAACATTATACAATCGATCAAAAAAAAAAAACAAACAACACGAAATAAAGCTTTATCTATATGTTTTATCTTTATTTAAACCAAAAACATATTATTTAGGTTAAGGCGTAGGACAATATTGACAGCACTAAAATTTACCAACATTAAGGTAAAATTATAAAAATATTAATGCCACCACCACATTATAAAGGCATTACTGGTTCTAAACACGGTTAAGTAATAAATTTGTCAAATTGACAACTTAAATTAGGGGTCATTGTTATTATCAGTAATACTTATACAATGCATCATCTGTCTGTTCACTTTTTACGAACAAATCGTCAAACTGATTTTGATGCGGTCTTTATCAATGTATTTGTTGTTTATTTCATGTCACTAGGACTACCTGGAGCGAAGTGATCAACCGTCAAGTGATCATTGGTCGCCGTCGGGTTATTAGCCTTCGTTCAACTCTAACAAGAAAAAAAAGAAGATCGACATATCCTTCTCAATTTATATTTGAGTTTTATAGAATACTGAAACGGTTCAACAAATTTTGATGAAATGAACTTGATAACTATGCTACTCTAACAAGATTTTTACATGCGCTAAGGTAATCACCCTCCCTTTACAAATAAATGTTTAAGGTCTCTTAAAAAATGTAACGCATGTTTGTTTTTGTTCGTGCCTAGTGCCGCAACCACGGGTTAGAGATGGTGAGCAAAGTGACGCTCCCAAGTGCTGAAGGTACGAGTTCTTCAACCTATCGCAAGTGCCAAGGGCTAAGTTGAACAGCTTGTAATTTTTTGCAAGTAATAAGTACCATACCTAAACCAAAGACAGAAGTAAACCCTTAAGCAAATTCATCTTTTTTTCAATAACTCGACAAAAGTTTTAAAACATTGTCTATGAATTGTATATGAATAGAACAGACCGCGGACAAAGTTCCTGGTTTAGTATTATATTATATGGTATTGTAAGATCAAAGCTTAAATTTAAATATAAATTAAACCATTTTTAAAGTAAAATTTGTGTTCGTTCTCTTATTTAAATTTGTTTATTGAAGCAATTCGACACATTGATTTTACCTTTATTATTGTCTGCATTAGCTTCTGATTACTTTTTATAGCCAATAAAATATAAACCTAACCTGACCCTACTTTTAAGGATTGTATACTTGAATTAACTTTGTTTTGTTAATTGTGTTCAATTTCTGTTGGGTTTCAAATGTTTGTTTTTAAAAATAAATAGATAAATAAATTACTAGGCTTTATGACACTGTTTTGTTGTCAGGCATTGACAACGAAACAAGCCAAGTACAATCATGCTAAAAAAACAACAATACTAACTTTGTCTAAAATCTCCCGAGATATTTTAGGAGGTCGCCGAATGATAATGCTTTTGGACCCTTCATCTATAAGAATGCGTTTTTTCTTTCTTTTCGTATTTTCCATTTGGCTAACGCTCGGTAAGTCCATGTATTCGCTTTTAGTGAAATTCTCAAATGTCTCAAAAATACTCTGATTGAATGGCAACAAACTCTGTTTGGGGCAGGGGAAACATTACATTTGATTTAATTAAGTTAAAATAAAATAAAAACAATGTCTCGGAAAGAATTTCCTTTTCTTAAAATTTATCAAATAAATAAATATTAATGTGTTGACCTGGTCACTCGTAAACCAGTTGTACACAGCGAACCACCCTACCAGTAAAGAAATCACGTGTTGTTGTTGTGATACAACATTTTTACAAGCATTTTTGGCTTACTGTATTTTATGTAATGTTCAAATGTTAAAATTCATAACTACTGTGTGGTTAATTACTATGATTTAGTGATAAAAGAATATTACTGATGTTTCTAAGTCAGGATTTCAAAACAATATGGCATCATGGAACACATGGAATAATATACACCTGGTTCAGGGTGAACTGGTTCATTGTGTATCTGGATGTTGGTACACAGTAAACCATTTTTAAATTTTGTTTTACGCCATTATAATGGGACGAATGAAGAAAAAATTAAGGAAAATCGGCAAACACGCAGAAACAGACATAAAGCTATTGATTTAATATTTCAGGGTAAAAGTATCCACAAGAGATAACCTACTGTACCGTTTTATGAAGTCGAGAGGGTGTACTTTCGCGACATGTGTCCAGATCAATTGAACATTATAAATTTCAGAGGAAGAAAAATTCAATACACTTTTAAACTTAAGATATAAAATACCTTATAAAATACTAAGATTATTATATATCTCACTTGCGGAAACAAGTATAACATATGGAATTAGTACTTATGGTCTAACATTTAAAACATACATTCACAAAATTAAAAAACTACAGCTTCAAATACTAAAAACTACAGCACCCAAAAAAATTAAAAATAAATCAAATAGCGAGGAAAATAAGTTATATAGATATTGTAACATATTACCAATAGAAAAAAAAATGATTATCAGGTAACATTAGAACAATTTTACTCTATGGAATATAAAAAGAAAATACCGCACAGTATAAAAACAAGGCAAACAACAAAAGGGAATTTGGAAGTGGCCAAATTCAACAATGAATATGGCAAAAGAAGGCTTCAGAGAATTGTTCCAATTTTATTTAATAACCTGCCGAGTAATCTAAAGGAATCTAATAACTTATCTAATTACGTTTTAAAAAAATATATTCTAAATAGTATTTTTGTAGATGAATGTATTTCAAGCGATCGGTGTGAGATGTACTCGTACCGACTTTATAATAAGACCGACGCGAGTGGACGTGACCATTATAAACATATTAAAGACAGGCTGGATAGATACCGTCATGTGGGTGTGTAGCTCAGTGGTGTAAAAAGTGTTGTCATGTAATTAATAATGAATATGTAATAAAATATATTATATCAATTGTATTAAATAAGTAAAAAGTGGGAACGAATTAGTTAACATAAAAACCCGCAAGGGTTTAGTGAGCAATCATATAGAACCTGTATGTTTTGTTTATAAATAAAGAATATTAAAAAAAAATAAATAAAACTGTCTGAATTAAATTGGTACAATTAAATTGGGAAAATCCTAAATGAAACAACAGGTGTAGTAGATAAAGAAGAATGTGCGATCGTTTAGAACCGGATTCAGGTTGTAGAATTTAGTAAAATAAATAAATTCAAATACGAGTACCTTTACTCTGTATTCTTTTGGTAATAAATTATTTTATTTTGAGCATTTTTTTTTCATTTTATCAAAAACGGAAATTACCTTAGTATGTTAAAACAAAACTGGATATTTCCAATATGCATGCCATTTAATTTAAGATGAATCAAAACTGGACAACAAATCTGAAGTCACAAGCAGTTTTTTTTTACCATAAAATATTTATGGTTACTATGCGTGTGTATTTAAATTCACTAATGTCCTTTTTAGAAGATTGATCTATATAAATAATAGAAAAATTATTTTGAAAACTAATTTAAAATATAATCAAAATCTAACGAACAAAACTTTGGTAACCCTGATGTTACCGTCGGAGAGCACATCTGTGCGTTCCAAGCGATAACCTGGGTTACGCCAAGGTAAATTGAGTGGCCCGGAACGGATAGACAGAGGAGTCGATTGGATGAGATTTTTAAACTATTTCAGGAATTTATTTATAAATGTAGTATCATTTTTTTTATGAGACCGGTTTAGTTTTCGACGTAGATCAATCCCTTAAAAGGAAAATAGTAATTTATAATACACCTGTATAGTAACGATAAATATTTTACGCTTAAAAAAAATATCACTTATGCAGTGTAAAATGTCAAGTTTTTGCCATTTGGTGAAAAAATATAATAGAGGTTGTAGTCCGATTTTTCTTCCACCTGCTTAATTATAGTAACTTATCGATAATACTTTTACATATAATAACTATGTGTTTCGTTAAATCTGAATCAAAGATTCGCATCCCATCAAATTAGTTTTGCAATGCACTTGACCCACGATATGCAACTTAGTTGGGTAAAAATAATATTTCTCATTGTGGTCACTGCTGAATATTCTAAAAGTCGATGCGATTTGTATTGACTGCGATTACAGAAAAACTCCACAAATTATCTATTCAAATTACAATAAATCGGTGTTTTAGTTTAACCTACAGCTAAAACCATCACAACATACAAAGTACATGGCTAATATTTTAGTAAACATCTCGACATAGCATTTATAAATCAAATATTTGCTTTCTGTATTAATTAATTATTAATTAATTTCTTTATTGACTAACTCTTAATTAATATTTAATTAATGATCGATTATTGACAGCATTTAAAAAAAGTAAAAGCTCACCCGCGATATGGACAATTTCGAATGGCATCCCATTGTATCTGTAAAAGAAAATTAAATGAATGATATTGTAGGGTTACGTTTATAAAATATATATTTAAATTAATTTATGAAGTTGTCAAAGTGAGTTCTCTATTGATACAACCTATTAGCAATCACGACTAAACGAGATATAAAATAATGATAAAGATAATGTGGCACTGAACATTCATTTACAATTTTTTATCTGCCTCAAGTTTCCGACAGCTGTGCTGTCATATTGTTGAAATTTGAATACGATATTTGAGCGCTCTATCGAAGTGTCAATGTTTCGTAATTAGTACTAAAAATTTGGTGACTTTAATATTATATATTTATATTATTCGAACAGCCTCCGATGTGATACGGATGTGGTTGTTATTCTAGAGCATTAATCTACACACAAAAATTCAACATTCGCACTTTTCGAGTTGAAAGATACAACAGACGGACGCACGGCCAAAGGTCGGGGATAGTAGCTTCTTATGCATGAATGTACGCATAGAAGCTGGATTTGGCTAAAAATTCTAATGGGGTTTTTAAAATCAGTGATTCAATTATAGATATTCTGTACACATTGGATGTGTAATTGTGGGAAAATATTTTATATTTACCTATTAATACTAAATCAGGTACATTGAGTTGGAGGTGTGAAGTTTGCACCGCGATTGTGGATGTTGCCGGTGTATCAATTGATTGATATTCCTTATACGTCTGTATGCAATCCTCTGCATTTTCATCTATAAAGAAATAAAAAAAAAAAATATATGAAAAAAAAAAGAATTAGGGCTTAGGAGCAAGTCGTGTATTTTCGGACGGTAGTGCGTTTTCTCAACAGGTAAGTAAACTTTAGTTCCAAAATCTAAACACAGCCTAATGATATTTTTTATATATGGCAACACGGATGTGCGTAACTGTCTCTTGTGTCTCAGCCGTTTTGAAGGAAAGCTGCTGACATTTTTAGCCTAAACTGTTCGTATTTTCACATATATAAATTTTGAAAATGCTGCGATACTTCTAATTTAGTTAGAGCCCATATTTTAATTTTCCAAGAGATTTAAATAACCTTTTTGGTTATTTGTATATCATTTACTTAGCATAATTCAGAATTATAGTAGTTCCAGTAAGTCTTCTCTGAGAATAGTTAAATTTAAAAACATTGTTTGTAAAAACCTATCCTATACAATATATATTTTGATAGATTATAAAGACCTTGTCAGGTCAACAATAGGTCAAGGACTTTGGACGTGTCCCTCAATAGAAAAACCTCCGTTAATTTGTTTTTAAGATGAATGACAATAGTGAAAGCTTAAAATTAGTAATGTATCTTTATGTTTATGAATATGAGATATATAGTTAAGATAATATAAACAAAATGAAGAATTTTGAAAGTCATTTGGATGGCCATGAGTATCTTCATCATTTTTTTTAAGTAAAAATAAACTTACCTGTAACAAATAAATCGGGAATAGCCAGTGGTTGAAGTGTTTTTTTCGGTACTGTTGAAGTCGTTGTTAGCTTATCGGATGATCGCTGATAATCACTTTCTGTATTTAGACATCCTTCTCGGATTTTATCTTAAAAACATTGAAAATAAGATAAAAATAAAACATTGTTAATATATATAACTGTTTACTTTCATCTCTACCATTTTTTAAGACTTATTCAAACTAGGCGGCAACACCAAGTATTATGACGCATTATCGTGTATATTTAGACTATGCTGAAGCAGCATCCATCGTTATACTGAATGCAGTTGGAAGCATTGAAGCAGTCTACTTGTAATAGTGTGCTTTTTTTATGTAGCAGGGTTGTCAAAATTGACAAGCAAGAGGACCGAGTGCTTTCTGTCTGAGTTTGACAACAGTTTCATCATCTTCTTTCCTATATGCTGTTATTATTGTCGTCTTACCCTTTCAGGAGATGTGCGGAAGCTGGGTAGCATTGTTGCTGATGTTACACAAATGACAGACAATATGTGAATTGAATGCTCTGGTCATTTTTAACGCTTCATTAGGCTAATTGTCTTACCAGAGCGACGCGGCGTCGACCCCATTTTGTAATTTAGTGTCGTACGACAAGCATGGGCTACAAACAATGTGAGCTGGTATATCAGCATCGTAGTCAGCGATGTTCAATTCCGTTCATTCGGTATGACAAGCGACACGTGTCTGTTCAAATTGAAGCAAAAAGTTTGAAGGTGTTGGTGACGATCCGGTCAAATGTATGAGGGTTGGTATGAATGCACGTGTTTCAAAGTGAACCGACGTGCCGAAAGTATGTAGACGACGCTGGGCTTAGCATTGTCTTCTCCTGACTCTTGTACATGCAATTTAGTTTAGGTGGGCAAGGACCAAAATAGTGGAATATGACTTATGTTGGCGATACAAATTATTTAAACAATTCATACAGGCTGTTAGGTAGGTCGATAGAGACCTTTTAAGGGGTGAGAGTAGAAGTCATTTGAAACCTATTAAACCACATTTACCTCTATACAAATTCTCAAGGTTTCTGCGGTATTTTTTTAAATGTGTTTAAAAATCAAAGGCTTTTTAACGTTATTCTGAAAATATCAATTACTGTAACATGAAAAATTTTCTAACAAATTTAACGTTTCTTTCTCTATGTAGCCATCAGAATGCCTTTAATCTATTGCATTGAAGAAATACACATTTACTGAAAAAAATAAATTTAAATATAAGTAAATTAAATATGTTTGTGATTAGGTTGATTACCGAATTTTAGCAAATCATCAAAAAACTCAAAAAGTGCTGATACCTCAGAAACCGTGAGACATTGTATAGAGCTAAATGTGACTCAATAGGTTCTAAATGACCTCTACTCTCACTCCTCAAAAGGTCCCTACTGACCTACCTAACAATCTGTATAGTTCGAGAGTTACATGCTACGCCAATTTTCAATCGCGTCATGAATCTAAACTTAATTTAAACCCCTTTACTTCATTTTAATATTATTATAAATAATATTTCCTTCTAAATGAGTTATATTATAACAAACATACCCAATATCGGTGTTTTATCCGCAGTAAAGGAAGTTAAAGACTCATCCTGGAATTGTTCTAATATGATATTTTCCTCCGTATCTATTTCTGGATATTTTTCAGTTCCATAAATATCTATAAATGAAAAATTCAATTATTAAATAACAAAAACGTGTAGATAATTTTTAATAAAACTTTTCTTAATTTTTCAATAATGTCAAAGATTGTGATTAATATAGTGTGTAATATATTTAATATATATATTATGATTGTTTTTTAACAGCGGCAAATCGGCTGAAAAGAATTTTGAAAAGTTTTATTAAATTTTTTATACAGCGTAGAATATAAAGCTAAATAGCAAAATAATTACAAAGGTACTAAAGAGGTCCTGTTTCTTAAGAGCGCAGGATGTCGGCTTAAACGCAGCGCCGAGTTTTATAAAAGTGTTTTTTTTATACAAATGCACGCTTTGACGGTGTAGTGTTGGAACGTCCTGTATGGATGAGATCTCGAATGAATTTGTGGAAAGAAAATTTATAAAACATCAGGTCTATTTTGATAATCAACCATGTAAACGTGTCACATAATTTCTCAGTTATATTTTGAAGAGTGGTGGGAACGACTGCTATTTCTAGGTCTATTTCGATTCTCGTTATCGGAGCACAGCTTGGATATTCAGAATTCTTACAATATTGTTTTTACATTCGGAAATATATCAAAAGTTCTTTATTATGTAAATTTAAACCTTGCCATACCATTGTAAAAGTTAGTAGCCAATTGGTTAAGTAGTTGTGTGGCTCCATAAATTAAATCTGATGCAGTGGACAGTTTTATTCTATGCGAAGGACTGGATGACTTCCAATTGATTGCTTTATTTAGGTCACGACTGAAACAAAAAAAAATGAATAACATTATTGTTTAGTATTTTCTATTATATAATATGCATGTTTAAATAAATTGTTTTTAGTTAAGATTAAGAAACCGGCAGATAAGACAATGTCTTAGCTGGATCTATACATTGTAATTGTATATAGTTGAATAATAAAATTGCTTCTGGCAACATTGAAATTGAATTGAATTGAAATTGACTTATAAGTATGCTATAAATGTTTAAGTATGCTGGAAATCGAAACCGATTTACACTGCTAAGTCAAGAAGCTCCGTTCACACCACTAAGCGACAAGAAATCGGAAATTGCTCATTTACCTGTGTAACCGGTACTGTCTGGCTAAAACCTGCGTATAAATATAACCTACACTATACTTTTGTAAGAGCAGAAACCAAGTGTGGATAATTTGAGCAACAGAATATGTTCAGCTTAGCTGGAGCAGAATTCAATACACCGACCCATCTCCCAATCGGTCTATGTTAGCAGATATCAAGGTGACTGGTATTGTTTGTGGTAATAAATTAATCATATTAAGGAGTAATACTATAGATATATCACATGTTAACATTGAAAGACTTGTAGTATTTCCATTACAAACTTTTTTAAAAGTACGTTATGGTCACGGGTAAAAGGAATTAGGCTTGTGCAATCATTGCCGTAGTTCAATATAACAAAGGACAATATCCGTAGGTAAAATAGGTACTTTTTTGTCGATGATAATATTGTATACTTAATACGTCGGTCATAAATATTGAGGTATTTCGTTTCACTAGGGGTTACTTCATAGAAATTCATCAGTCAGTCAGCTGCGAACGGTCATGATCAACTAGACCGCAGTGTAATCTGACAAACGACTGCAACTAATAAGACATAATTTTTAAGGACTCTAGTGAAACATAATACCTTAATGGTCACAAAGCTGTATAGTTCCCGGTGTGTAGAACATTAGCTGATTTAATAGATTAGGTAGGTAAATATTATCGCCAGTACTAACAATAAAGAATAACACCAAAGTGTCTGTCAGTACTTTAGTGCTATCATTCTTTTTTCTTCTTGGCTACAATTTTTACGTAGCTCCAAGGTGTTGAATACTCTCAGGTGTTGAAATCGACCACAGAACTTAATACTAACCACCTAAACAAGTACTCTACCTGGAACGATTTAAATAACAAAGCTTTGAAAAGGAGGCAAATGTACTTTTGGATATAAAAATCAAGATTGGCTCCAGAAGGACCTATTATTGCATCGGTAACAATGGAGCACTCAAAAAAAAATACAACAAATAATTTTCAAGAATATAAGTTGGAAGATAGTTGATTTATGTATATAAATGTTTCATTCATATGTTTATTAATTTAGGTTTATTTATAAAATTCGCATGACTTTATAGAGCGAATAACGTGGGCCGTCTGCAAAATAGTAGGTATTCAGGTTGTAAATGATAATAAAATAAATTTACATTTTTTTCTTAGATTCCTGCAGGGATAATACACATTAAATAAAATCAAACCAGAGCATGTATTGATAACTCACCAGATATATTTCAGATGTCGAGTTTTATTCACATCCACCGCAAGCCCCGATTTAGCTCTATGAACATCGTAGAATCTCCCATCTGCTTTTATCCACTTGAGCTTCATATTAGCTTGCCTAAAAATACACTTCTATTCGTTTAAATTGCAAAAACATACTTTTCATACATACATTTCGAGTTATTAGGTCGCGTTCGGCCTGCGAAACTACCTCCAACAAACTCGGACCGAATTCAAACAACCTATTAACAGCAATGACAGCTATAAACTAATGCAGGCTACGCACAACCCTCGTACCTAAGTAAAGCGAACGCGACACCGACCGTAAGGAATGCTATACACACCTCGTCTAACTGCTAGTATTTGGGCTAAAACTAGTAATTTTAAAGACTACACCTATTTTAAAGCTGGAACGAGTGATATCGAACTAATTTGATGTTGGACTGATGTGCCAACTGGGTCCGGTTAAAATTATCTGTATATATGAACAACAGTTTACGCTCAAGTTCTTGCCGCATACTATAATTAGCAAGGCGAATTTTGAATTTACTACAAATTTTTTTAGCTCGAATTCATCTAGCTATATTTTAGAGGCATTTTTATCACATAGTATTCAGATAAAATTAAGATAAGTAAAAAATGTACAAAAATGCTAAATTTACAGGTTTTCAAATGCGTTAGCAGAGATATCCGGAAGAAAGTTAAGTAATCTAGTTTATCTACATTAAGGTAATTCATTATTCTAGGAAATTACCTAAAGATATTTTTTTTAAACGTTATGCTGAAACCACCATGTTTGTTTTTGAGATAGCATTTTTTGAAGCAACCCGCTTAGGAAACCAGAAACATGCCATGTAAAATAAATATAGTTTTATGGTGAAAATAAAGTGGAAGAGGGATTTACCTGAGCGATTTCAGACATATGGTTAACAAGAAATAAAATAACAAAATTTGCCTAAAATTGGAGATTTTATTTAGTTTTTAAATATGAAAATGATAATGTATGCTAAAGGTTTCTAAATTTTCAGGAAATATATGTTTTTGTGTTTTTATATTTAAAAAATGCATTTAAAAAACCTATCCCCTATTTAAAAAAAAAACAACTAAATGTCAACTAAAAATATTTCATATAAAAATAGTAGGCCGCGGTTTGTGTTATAAGAGCCGTTACCTATGTCCGTCATAGAGTTTACACCTTTCCGTTTATTGTGCAAGGTTTTTTTTCACAGGCAACAGTTTTTATGGTAATTTTTTTCAATGGTGTCCTTTATCACGTTTGTCCTAGTCCACTGGCAAAAGATAAAAGAAGGTCCCGCCCAAAAAAATACGGAATCATCACAGCTTGCACATATCCAATCACAACAAAGTAATAATTCATTTATACAAATTTATGAGTCTTCTTCAATTTATACAGGTTGATTATTTATTTTAACTTTTACAAATATACATTTCCCAACGCTACCTTACAAGATAATGTAAGGAGTGTTTAGCTACCGATTCGAAATCATATGAACGGCAGGCAGGCCGAATGTGCTAACTCAGAGACATGTTTGATGGCGGCTTAAAGCGCCGCCAGGTCAACACGAACGAATTCAGTTCACTAAGAATTTTTGCAGTTCATTGAAGTGCCGCCGAAGAATAGCCAACTTCCGCACGCCAGAATTAAGGTGATTTATTATGCTGGTTATTTCCAAATACTGGATCGAAAAGATTTCAGACGTCTTTGTAGGCGGCGACGCAGATGTACGAATATGGTCGTGGAAAGATGGCGAAAAGCAAGCCCACCAACTGAGACGGACTCCAAAGAGTCCGGCAAAGGACAGCTTTTCTGGAGACCCCTGACCCCGCCACGACTACTGCATAACACAATGGTCGGGGCTACACTTCCGTGTCGTTTTTTTGTACACTCCTAGGATTAGTATGTTTACTTTCATAGAAAACGATTATTTGTCAACATATTCTTCAACGCCTCTTTATCATTTCCAAACCGGAATGTTAGGTCACTGTAAGATTTCATGATTTTACATACATTTTATTACGCATAAACATATACATATATATAGTCTATTCATACAGGACTTTCTAGCGTCTACGGTTATGGGCTGAGGTGTCCGAGTGGTTAAGGAGTTGGACTTGAAATCCAATGGGTTCTACCCGCGCAGGTTCGAATCCTGTCCTCAGCGGTTCTTTTTATTATACCTAATCTTTTAAGTAATGTTTTTATTGATATTTTAAAATTTCAACATTTTATTTCTTCCTAAACATTTTTTAGTTTGAACATAACTTTACGATGGTGTAAAAAAATACAAGTGGAATTTAATATATATTTTTTTATAATTCCCAATGTTAGAATCACGCTGCATTTATTAGGAAGCTATTTTTTATGAAAATAATTACCTGACCAAATTCCAATGATTGAAAAGATTCACTTTTATTTTGTACAGCAATTGCCTTTAAATGTATCACACATTTAAAGGCAATTTATAAATAATAATTTGTATTGATTATATTATTTTATAAGCATATTAGACATATTAAAATATTTTATCTATAATTATTGTTGTAATTAGAATATTTAAGGAAAAAACTGTATATACACACACATAACCCTCGTGTATTAATCTGAATGTTCCACAGCGTGCCTCTTGTTAAATGCACAGTTGCACATTTTATTATTTTATTTTTCGTTATAAAAAGTTTGTTTTTTGTTTATAAATTGTCAGATGTGGATTCATGTCTATAACAGCAGTACACGCTGTAAAGGTGATGTTAAATGTTCGTAAACTACATCTACAAGACAAAATCTATTAGCACAGCCTCGATTTGAAATAAATAAATAATATTTAGTTTGTAATAAAACTGAACATGATGTTGCCGAAAACATTTGAATTTGAATATGTTAAATGAAATAAATAATATAATATAATTATTCAAAAAATACTTTTTGTACATACTGGGATGTAAAACAAACATTAATATTAATGGGACAGTCTTTCTGTTACTCATTACCTACTAACTCTGATAACCCAGAAGATTAGGAGGGGTAGGGATATGTTGTTTTTTCGCAAATTTTGAGCAATAATATAACAAAATAAAGTAAATGTGATAATATAATATAAAAATGAAAAAAGAGGTATTTACCCCAATGGAATGTACATATTTATTTTCTAGTCGCTGGAAGCATAATTTTGTAATTGCTCCGATAATAAAATACCTCCTAATCAAATTTTGTTATAAAGCTTGCAACCTTTGATCATTCATATCTCTAATACATTATTTTCTTAAAAAATATATTTGTTTGAGTAATATTGATTTATATTTTATTGACTTCCTAATTTATAAGTGATATATCGTATTGATTATATATATATATCTGTTGAATAGTGAGCCCAATTTACTATTTATTCAGCGTAGTCACTAATAAAAATAATGAAACTCATAAATTCACTTTTGTATTTTTATGGTAATATTGACCACCTGGTACATGACGAGGTGGCCGAGTGGTTAAGGCGTTGGACTGCTAATCCAATGTGCTCTGCACGCGTGGGTTCGAATCCCATCCTCGTCGATCAGTTTTTAGTTATATTTATTTTGTTTTTTAAGTATTATAAAATATAGAAATATTATTAAAATTGTGATCAGTTTAAGTAAATGAGTTCCTATAAAATGTCATTGTCAATCAATACCTACTGCAAAAGTTAATCGGACAATAATTAGATATTAGATTTACAACAAAATTACTATGTAGGATTATTATAACGAAATTCATTTGCTTTTTGGAGATATTAAATTTATTTATTTTTTGTTTTTATTTGTATTTAAACTTCTTTTTGAAATTAATTTTAATTCTTTAACCTTAGTTATGATTTATTATATACCTTAGTTCGCTTAAATAGCGTCCTAAAAAAAATTGTATTAAAAAATCGGTTCGCAGTCGGTAGGATTCGAACCTACGCTCCCAGAGGGAATCTGATTTCTAGTCAGACGCCTTAACCGCTCGGCCACGACTGCGATAGAAAACCGCCGACAATATATTTTATATAAAATATGAGATGAAATTGCTTATCGTAAATCGACGATCGTATAAAAAAGAAGAATGCGCAGAAAGTGTCCTTCAGACTTATCAGAATGCCGACTGAGTGTGGGAGAGGTGTACCGTGTAAGTCACTTATACACTTACTTACAGTAAGCTGTAAGAGGTGGTAAGAGTGACACTGCACACCCCCCAGTCGCCTCGAAAACTCGCGGCAGTGCGCTGTTAGTCAAATTTTTGTTAGTAAAAGCAGCTTTTAAAATCAATTGTGGATGGCAATCTTACTCAATTCAGCCTGCTTTTTTTTACTTTTTTAAAAAAAAAATGTTTGTATGCAAGTTAATGTAAAATTCTTACGTTTTTGAAATACAGTTACATGTTAAATCTAAGTTTTGAAGGTTTTAATACTGATAAATGTACCGACTTTTTGGTGGTAAACCAAAAAATATATGTTTAAATATCTACAATCTATTATTGTCTTTAAGTTATTACCTGTATTGTGTACAATTTCTGTTGATTAACCACAATAAATAAATATATACAGGTGTATTAATATTCACTGATGCCCTTTTAGGGGGTTGAAATAATCGGGGAATGACCTCGCACCCGCGCGTTTCGCGAAGCACTTCGAACAAACCAGTTTTTTAATAATATAATTATTTTAGTATGATTTTTTTTCGAAATTATTATTTTTTTCCTTGGGACCGTCTTAGTTGTCGTTAAAGATCAACTCCCTAAAAGGATATCAGTGAATATAAATATATCCTGTACCTACCTATATAAATAAATGAATAAACACGGGACATATTATTACAATTTATAATGGCACTGAACATTCTTCTACGTGTTTCTATTTGCGCTCATAGATGAGTTTATATTAATTCAAACTGGCGAATAATAAATAAAGCATTCCAACAGCACGGCTATTGGAATATTGAGCGCTCTATCTAAGTGAAAGTGTTTCATTCTTTAGTACGTACTAAAACATTGTTGACTTTAATGTTAAAGATCTAGATAATCCAACCTGATTTCAAACATCACTAAACTGCTATTGGAACCTAAAAGAAAATAGGTAGGTATATACGATACGATGTAAATGCATAATACCTGTTAAGTATTCATAATTTATTTCTAGTCTACCGTCTTCAGCTGCGATGGTGGTGTAATGGTCAGCATAGTTGCCTTCCAAGCAGTTGATCCGGGTTCGATTCCCGGCCATCGCAGGTATTTTTTTTTAATTTTTATTTTAATATCTTTTTTTTAAGGTCAATTTATTTTTATATAAGTTTCATACATTTTTAAAAACAATAAATTTGTCTCTCATTTTTTTTTATTATTATTTCGGAAACTCAAAAAGTGTCACAGTCTTGCAGCAATTTCATCATATTCTGAAGTAAATGTTGTATGTTGACGTCATCCCCGATATTGACCAATATGCAATTTATGCTGTCGGCGAGATTGTCATAAATGTTCAGTCGCGGTTGAGCTATTCGTTTATAGATTTCACCCAGCTGGCTGTTGTATTCAGAATAATTACTTCGGAAGTTCACGCTGTTATCAATGTGATTACGCTGATGTGTTTCTTGGGGAAACTGGAAAAATAAATAATATAATTAATAATTTATTATTCATGCATTTGTCAAAAAAAAGTCATTGAGTTTATGATGTAGGTGTCTGCTGTTTGTGTTTGTCTCGAGACACTAAATTAAAAAAATGAACAATGCAACGCGGGTAATGCAATCGTAGTACAACATATTATTTAATGGGATACCCATTAACCATTAATGGGATACCCATTGGGTTACCAACGGACAGAGCTGCATCCGACTTATGTTTTTTTGTCACAGATTACCGTTTTTACACACTTGTTTTTGTCGTTTCAAGTGACACCATGACCTAAAACACGGTAAAGAAGTTCAGCGATAAATCGCGCAGTTATTTTGTAACCGTTTAAGTATTAGGCTATTTTGATATCGTGTGTAACGTAACCTCTGTTATATGACGGCCACTGCTAGTAGAATAGAAAGAGATGAAGAAAGGGGGAGGGAGATAAAAAAGGGAACACATGTTTAAACTGTCTTCGTTACTAAAATAAATAATTACCGCATGTATATTTATTTATTAGTGATTATAAATGTTTTTGCAGACGTAGGCACCAAGTATAATTAAATATTAATTTCGTCTTGAAACATATAATTATTAAGTACTTATGAGGAAAATAAACTAGTATAGTTAAACGGCGTAAATAAATGTTAGGTTAAATTAAATGATAATATTCATATTGAAACAGTGTATATTTTTATTCTTATTTAATTATTTATTGCTTATTATTGCAATTATTGCTGTATAATTGATATTTTTTTTTGTTTAATCTAAGGGGCAAGGATGCACTATACTCCCTGCATTGAATAAACGATTTATTATTATTATTATAAATCTAGTTAGAATTAAGCGCAAAAAAAAATGTTTCGTCTAGTCGCATCTATACCTATACCGCGTATTTATTTTTTTATTCTTAAATGTTTCATAGGTGAAGTTAAATATCTTGTAATATAACATTGCATTCAAATCACGCCATTTATTATTTTTTTACAAAAACTTGTCTGATAAGGGTGATCCTTGCCTTATGTATATGTAATATACTTAGATTCCACACTTGGCAAAGTATTCAAGTTGGCTACGTGCATAAGCAAAATATTATTTTAAGGGGATTTGATAGCTTTTAAAACTTTTACATTATCTAAGAAGAAAATTCGTCTTTAACATGAATAATGATATAATTTGGGAATGATACGCTGACGATACTATCTACATTAATTTGGACGAGAAGAGTAGAATCTAACAGACAGTCAAGGGCGTATCCAGAGGGGGGCACGGGGTAACAGCCCCCCCCCATGACAAAAAAATAATAAGCGTGAGTTGTTCACTGTTACCCTCAATCTAAAGGAAAAAACATCATTGGACCAACACAATAAATAAATCAAGGTATCGGCAGCACATTCATTTCTCATTAGGGAAGAAACTATCACCACAATAAATAAAATAAAGATTTTAAAGATTTTAAGCATTTTGTTTTAACTCACATTTCACCTAATCATTTCTTGTGATAGACCTGTTTTATAAAGTGTACTGTTTTGTTTTTACAGAATTGGCACTGAAAAAATATTGGTACAAAACACTATTAGAAACTTTCTTTACTAGAGTCTATAAGCCATGATGCTAGTAACACTCAAAAACTAGTGCACACTCAAAAGTGCCCCTCATTTACTCTCATTACTTTTACAGCGATTATTGGCCATTCAACTTATTTGAAATATCGATTCGATTTACCTTTCTATCTGGTAAATGTGATTGCTAGCTGGAATAATAAAATCTGTGATTTGGCGCTACAAATTCATCGAACTAAATGTCGAATCATTGAACTAAATAATAGTATAATATATATAATATATATAATATGGGGGCGCGGCGGCGTGCGTGACTCGCTGAGCCATGTGAGGTGACTGCAATGGACCTCGATAAAGACAAAATATAATGTGGCTTGGTGTTTTCACGAATTCACGATTACGAGGTCATACCATGTTTTTGCCAGAATCCAATTAATGTATTATATATCTTCTTTTTGAATAAAAAAATAAAATAATGTACTTAAGCGCCGCTGATGCAGTCGGCCATAGCACTCGTAAGACCGTGCACGGTCCTGTGGCCTGATCTGAACTTGGATAAGGAAATAAGCATCGACAGGAAGGTCTCGGTCATAACATACACCTCTACGAATACTTGAAGAAACTATTTATAATGTCGAATATGTAATACCCATTCTCAAGAATAACACTTGCTCACCATGTCCATGAAAGCTATTCTGCATGCAGGTGGAAAAGAGTCTGTGAGATTTTCTTTCGAGGAAATATTTGGTGATTGGTTCGGCGTGGTTCGGCGATGTTTTGGTGTGTCTCGCAAGATCATTTCTACCCCGTTGACTACACTTACTGCTAAATGTTTATATTCGGTTAGATCGGCTGTTCCATCGACCGTGTGCTGTTCCATCGACCATCGATCTAATATTTTCTTACACGTTGTGCTAAGATCGCGGCAATTTTTGTCGCTGTCTATTATTGAGACAGTCGCAACAGCGGCGGGGACATCCATCTTGAGTTTAGCGCCATTGTCACGGGTAAAACTGTTGAAAGGAGTATGACGGGCGTTCTTCGTATATTTCTTCGTCTTCTCCTCAGAGCGCACCCTATTCCTCAGAGAGATCAGCTCGCATACCTGTTCATTGTTTCTCATATACAATCTTCTGTTAGCGAGAGTTAGTGCCTCGCATCGATCGCGTAGCGTTGCGATTTCTGCTACTAACTCTCTCTCCTTGTCCGTATAGACACTCCTCATTGTGTTCGCATTTTTGATATGTTCATTGACCAAATCCCTTATTACCGAAAGAGACTGGTTCATTTTGTGCTCCTTAATATTTGAACTTTCTATGATGTCCCGGTACTGAATTCGCAGTGACTCATATGCCATCTTGAATTTGTCCAGATCTTTCTTTTGAAAGTTTGATCTGTCCATGAAAAGCGTTTGAGATGACACGTCATGTTTATTTTGAAGTAGGATTTGCGTTTCGTCCGCTTGCGTTAGTATACTTTTATGACTTTTCTGCTCATTTTGCTTCGGAAAATTTGTATTTATTGATCGTCGTGGTGCCTTCTGACTAATATGGATTGCATTATGGGTTGTTTGGTTCAGATTATTCACAGAATTCTTAATTATTTCAACTTGCTTGTGCAGTGAGTCATTTTGTAATATTACTTCGTTAATTTCCGTGTGGACCATCTTCTCTTTCGACTTAGAATCAGAGAGCATGGCAGTGATGCTGCTTTTTAAATTATTGATCATTTGATTTCTGTTGTCAAGCATCGACGCCACCTGCTTGATAAGTAAGTTATAGCGACTAGGGCACCTTAATTTTTCAATTGCTCTATCGACGGCTTTATTTAAACAATCGAGAATAATGTTGTTAATGTGGTGAGTTTCTATAGAAAGGGATGTATCATATTGTATGTAATTAGTAACACTGAAATTCGGCGATGAATGCATTTTAAGTGCATTATCTGTGTCCATTTTTACTTTACTTGGTAATATGGCGGTTTCATTTAAATTTCTTATGATTTTACGATGGAAAATATGGTCGTCGCTTAGTTTTTTTTCTTTATTTAACGTATATGCTATGGATTCATTTATATTCGCACTTTTATAAACATAGCAAAATAATCTTTTGTTACGCGGAATCGTAAAATTTTTAAGAAGTTTTCGCCGTCGATTGATTTCCAGTTTTATTTTCTTTGACAATGAATTATTATCTTTTATCAATTCATGAATCATCTCTTGCTGTACTTTTATTCTGCAACGCGTTGTTTTTCCAGAACTACGAGAAGAATTTTTCCCCTCTTTTTCTATTCCACATTTGTTTGTAGGCCATTTTTTGCCGTTAAAGCATCTATTGAATTGTATATAATTAGAACTTTTGCTTTTAGTAATCGATTGATTTTTGTCCTCGTTTATATTCAAAGCTTCTAAGCACGAATCTGTGGAAACTGATCGATTAATGAAAATCCGTTCATTGTTATCAGTTAAACATCCCTTATCTTTTGTGGCATCATAATCTTTAATGTCACATTTTGAATTTATGAACTCTTTGTCGCTAAGAAGTTTACCGTCAAACTCAGGTTTATATTTAAAAACCAAAAACGCTTGCTCTAGTTTTTCTTTTGCTGTAGAATGACGCGAATTTGCTGATTGTCTCAACCTTAGATAATCACCTAACCTTATTTTTCGTTTTGCGTATAAGTCGGAGTACTTAGCGATGTCGCTGCAATACATGTCTACTTCTTTGATATAAATTTTAAAGGTAACTTCAAAAATTTTCTTATTTTTGTTTGCACTTTTATCATTCTGGTTTAGTGTTGTTGTGGATAGGTTCGAAACTACACTTAAAAGTACACTAGATTTTGGGTTTTCATCTAAATAATCGTCAAGCTCCGGTAGATTTCGTCTAACAACTAATGATTCGTTACGAGTTGTATTCGTGACTCTGTTGAACGAGAAAATCTTTTTTTTAAGATTATTATCAACAAGTCCCTTTTTTGGGGACCTTAAAACATCGATTGTTTCAGGGAGACTTTGATTTTCAGATGCCCTTGTTAGTTTTCTATGATTATTTACAGGTGGCATCAGTGCGCGGTTGCAGTTTTTGTTTGAAGATGCGTGTGTTTTATTATCATTAGAAATGGGTTTTGTTTCGAGCTTCGACCTTTTTTCTTTATTACTTTTGAGGTTAAAGCATCGCATTTGCTCCAATTTATCGTTTCTAGCGGCAACTCCCAGAGATTGTGGTTTGATAACCTTTATTTTGGGTGTAAGTTTTGCTTCTTCAACGATTGCGTTATTACTGTCTTCTTTTAAAATAGACGATGACCTGTCACTTTTAGACATTTCCCTTCTCGTATATGAGGGACAAATAGTCGTTTTATATTCCTTTAAGGGAATAAACGAACGGGTACTTCTGGTACGACAATTTTTGATAATTTTACAGACAATTTTATATCTTTTAGCTTTCTGCGAAGCCCTTGGCTTTGCCATTGTACTCGGCATTTTCTATTTACCTTTGAATAACTCAATTTGAACAACAGCGTTTTTGAAATTTGAATTAATTACTTACGCATAACAATAATAATATTTGTGATTAAGAAGCATGTGAGTACACTTTCACTATTTAAAAATAAGATAATATAAACATTGTTAGATAAGTAAAAAGATCGCCTATATGAAATGTAAATGTCAGCGCGTGTTATTTATTCTTTTTAGAAAAGTTTATGGTGTCGTTTCCATTTTTTAACATCAGCATAAACATTTCACAAAACGATAATAATTTAGTATTTGGTAATAAAAATAAATATTTTTTTAAAATAGGTCCTCGTTTCAGAGCATTTTCAATTATTTTTTGTCATTTAGACAAGACATGAAAACTTCATACGTTGGTCGAAATCGGCTTAAACTTCGATTGTAATAGAATATTTTCGTTGAAAACAAATAAAGACAATTATTCCTTATGTTATTTATTTAGACCACATGTTATTTATTTAAACTGCCAATAATAAAATGCAGTATTTTGAATACTAAAAATATGTAATTTAAACTAAATATAAGCAATGACAGTGACGTCAAATTAACATGCAAGTTAAAAATTTTCAAGTGCACCCAAAAGAGAGTACATATTTATAATATTTAAAGAATTTAACCGTTTTCTTATTCCAACCTAACCTGCCTGTCCAATGGCAGCGATGCGAAGGAGAAAAGCTCACCTATGCAGGAACGAATATCACTTTCCACGTCCCCAGGCTGGAGTGGATTGCCGCAACGTGAGACTGGGGGAATGCGAGCCTTTGAAGAATGTCTACAACGTGACCCGATTGAAAAGGCTCCCAGAAGGAAGACGAGGGTTATCTCCGTTCGGCATTCGGGATTACGGACAATACGACTACAGGTGCATGGCCAACAACTTCAGCCCTCGGGAAATGCGCAGCTCTTACGAAGCGGTGCATCCATTTAAACCGAACACACCGGCTAAAGTTCATTTCGTGGACGAGCAACCTTTTACTCCACACTCTCCGCATAGGTTGAACGGCGTGAACGTCAATCACAGGAACAGGGGTTGGTACGTCTTGAACGGGACGACCAAATCTAACCTAAAAGCGTACAAGCCCCTTTACGATACTTTCGGCTCCGCCGAAGAAGCCGGAGACACACGAATAGGTTCGAAATACTATACACCGCGGAGATCGAAGGTTATTTTTACCGAACCAGAAACGGTCATGGTTCACAGCGATGCCGATTGTATGGGAGGCCTATGTGCTGGCCCTGGCGCCGTGGTTGATAAGGAGGAAACCATTGGTGATACGAAGCGCGTGGGAAGCAACGACTTGGCGAAGAATTTCTACAGGCCAATCAATAGCGGCCATGCTCTCGGAGCGCAGCTGGCCGGGAGGCTGAACGACTTTTTAGTTACATTGGGGGACTTCGTAAGGAATGTGGAGAACGAGGAGCATAATGCGTTCACGGTGAACGGCAGAAAACCTATTAGGACGAAAGTAGAAAAGCAAGTGTTGAAGATATGCCGGGAAATTACGGATAGATTGTGCATCGAGCTTCTAATTGCAAAGGAGACCCTGGCGCAGTCATACTTGCGGCCGAGGGCAACCAGAGGCTACGAAGACGAAAGTAAGAAGCTTTATAGGGAACTCATTGAACTGAAGAAGCAACTGAATGAAATAAGAAAAAAGTACTATTATTCCATGAAGCGATTTAATTCTATCAACTTAAGAAAGATTCATTAAAATACCAGTACCATAGCCATTTACATAGGTACCTACATACTTTTGGTGTTATCACATCTAATTCTTGTGTTTGTAAGATGTATTTGTTAGTAATTGTTGTAGATACACATATTTAATAAAAAAATAATTTGAAATGCTTTCGTCAATCTAAATTATAATAATTTGGGTAATCAACAAAATAACTAGAAGAACGACTGAAAGTTTTAATACTTGTAATTATGTTTTATTTTTATAAAAAAAAATCATGGCAGCGGTGGGATTCGAACCCACGCCTCCGAAGAGACTGGTGCCTTAAACCAGCGCCTTAGACCGCTCGGCCACGCTACCAGTTAGCAAGTGACAAAAAATCTCGCTTTTTATCCATGACTTTATTTTCTCGAAGTATTTGTGTAGGTAAGTTAATTTATCAATAAAGCGTGCAGTGTGTTATTGAGACGGCTATAGCCGTAATATACGGCGATTCAATTAATTTTAATTAGATAATACGGCATCATTCTCATTGCCGTATCAAAAAATACGGCAAATACAAGTTAAGTTGGCGTTTCAATGGCGGCGCTGTCGTCGTTACGAAACAAAGAAGCACTGAAAATTTGTCAAAATTTAGCGATTTTCACTCTCGACGTTTTACGCCTACCCCATTTTAATACTGACTGTGAGAGATCTTCAGCGATGCTACCAATATGAAAACAAGGCAAAAAACCAAATTAATAACTTTAACTGTCAATGGTGCTCTATTAGCAAATTAGGCTATTAGAAACCTAGGTGACCGCATGATGTTTCGGGTATCCCACGACATGTGTGATATGATGGAAAAGAAATAAGCAGATTAATCTTTAATAAGTGATTTGATTAATTATAGTTTTTTTTTTCTAAAAAAATAATAAGATATACAGTATACTGCAGTTCTGGGTCTTTATTTTAATAAATACGGCAATTCACTACTTTAGATAGGAAAGTTAACATTCTGAGGATGGCAACACTGTCAGTAGGGCCACAGCATATGGCTATGACACCCGACGATCTTTTAAAACATATAGATACGGCAACTGAGGGTGAACGCACCACGCCAAGTACGCCACTTTACGTATCATACGTCTCGCACGAGTTTTGCGGTGCGCGGAAAGGCCGGGTAATCGTCCGTGTCGGGTTTTCACAAGGATGTTTTGTATGACATGACGTATCTATATGTTTTAAAAGATCGTTGATGACACCTGTAGTTATCATATTATTGAAGTATCAACTGCTTCTATATATATTGTTTAGTAGTAGTGAATTATTTAACCAGAACTTAAATTCGTTTCTATTTATTTACTTATAAAATTTAGATAGTATTCCTTGTAGGTATGTGAAAATAATACAAGCAAACAAACGAAGAAAACAAGCAAATAAAAAAACTCTACTCAAAGTAATAAGCAAAACTCATAATAATAATATCAATATAATATATTTTATGGGAGGTTTGAAAAATTATGAAAATTAAATGAAATTATATTGAAAATTCATTTTATAAATTAATACTAGTTACTAAGTAATAATTAGTAACTAGTGATGTTGAGTTAGTAAGAAATGATTTATTAGATAACACATTAAAATATAAAATTATATAAAAAAAACTGAATAAAATATTTCTTCGAAGACCTCCGACACACTGGCTGCGTAACCACGCACCACTTTCAAACTACTCACTGGGCAAAGAACGAAGTACATAATTGAATCAATATCCCATTCACTAATTAAATCAGTTATATCGTGACTCATCGAGTACGCTTGTATCCTCGCAAGCGTTACCGTTACTAAATGGCAACTCACTTCACCCTGAAAAATCTTAGTCTTATCGAGCTCCCATGGTGCTCCATGTAGCTTCCATGGGTAGCCAAGGTGCTCCCATAGCGAAATATTTGTGATGTGATTTCACAGCCGATTTTAGAATTTTATAGTTTTTATCGAATCTACATGACAAATACTAGTTCAAAACGGAGCCGGAATTTTAAATTCGAAATAATAAAAAAGTTACAACAAAAATATTTTCTCTGAGAAATTCAAAGTAAATTTTTTTTGCGCGCTTTTTGTTCGAAATTTAGAAAAAGAATTATTTATTTGAAATTTGCATTTCCTCGCTCCGATATGCTGCTTGCGTTATTCCATCCTGCCATACTCCTGCTTCAATGTTTCTGTAGAATACGGCAATTGCCGTACGGCTGATACATGTATAATGCTGATGTGGTTTTAGGATCTTTTTTTTACTGCTGAGTAGAATGCTGGGCAGTGCTGGTTGTCTCATGTCGCTGTCAGTTTCGTCGTAGGAACATAGGCGTCGCGCGCGCACTGTCTCTTTTTGTTGACTTCGTTTTGACTTTTGATGATAATGACATTCGGATATATTAATGCCGGGTTGTTTTGAAGAAAAGCGGGATCGTGATACAAAAAAAGCGAGAGGATTGAATTATAAATACTTTAAAATCGGTTCTACCATAATCGAGACGGACGGAAACAGCTATTAATAAAATATTAATTGCTAGCGGGCTATAATCACGGCCTCGCCTTTTCGACTCATACTCTCGTCGCGGCCGCGAATCGCGTTCAGCCTGCGCTTTAGGCCAAAAATAATGATGTGATGTCATTCTTTGAAAGAATCGTTAATCCGCGCTCTGAATTTCTAACCAAAATTGTCTACGTCGATCCTATTAGTCATTGTGTTTTTTATGAAATAGAAACGACCTAAAGAATCGGGCTCTGAATTGAAACATATTGGTGAAGTGTGAGTTGTTTCATTGAGAAAAATACATATGTAGTTGACGCACGCTGAGATTATAAGTTTCTGTTTTAACTTTTGTCCGTTTTTTTTTTGTTTGAAAATGGTTTGTTGTTTTTATGTTTTTTAACCAATGTTTTTAGTTTTTACAACTTTATGACCATATTCTACGGTTTCAGGCAGATATTGTAAATACTGAAATTCCAAAGGAAGACATGGTTGCGCCAAGTAAAGAACTGTCAAAAGGAGGAGAGCCCAGCAAGAAAACATCGGCTGGTGGCAGCAAAGTATTGTCTGTTGTTTACAATGTGTTTAAAAAGGTTGGTATACAACTGCCCTTTATAATAATAGGTTTAGATTCTCTGCAAACATTTACGGTATATTTCTTTTTGTGACCCTTATTTAAATGTATGAGATGTCTTCTTGCAATGGTAACACGAAACATCCGGAATAGGTACCTTAAAAAAATGAATATGTTATGCTGAGCAAATAAAAAAAACTGTCAATAAATGTCTGCACCAGCCTCTAGACCGTAGGTACTTCTTTGAATGAAAAAAAAAATTAAGGTTGCACTTTTTATTTTTATATTACTATGCCACAAATTAAATTATGGATCGAATAGGTTAAATATATTATCATGTAAACTATCAGACTCACAGGGTTGATAAGTTCCCTGTTAAATGACAAATAATTAATACAAGTAATGACAAGTAATTAATAAAGTATAGAAGTGACAGTATAATTTTGATTATATCCAATATAAGACTAATTTAACGTACCTACAAAACATACCACGCAGATTACGCTTCTCGTGTACACACGATTTACAGATATCTACAAAGATTCTCCAAGAATGTGATATTATGCCTCTTGTATTGTGAAATTGTGCAGTGCATCCACTACAGGCAGGATGCGTTAGGATGCAGGTAGGATGCGGGACTGCAGGGGAGAAGTTTGCCTGTGTTGCAATTTTAATAAGGGGTTTTGCATGACATGCCTTATGTGATTTAAGAGATCGTTATTATAGACCAATTTTGAAGGGTGCTAGTGACAAAGTCTTAATTCAAAAAGTAGCTTCCAGTTTATCTTAAACGCTGAAGTTTTAAGTTATAGACCCAAAAAGTAATTTTCGCCTTACCTAGTACATAGCTAAATTACACAAAACACTATATAGTTATTATATATTTATATTGGGTACATATTAAAAAAAACACTTTTTTTATGCCCCAGTAAGTATACCTCAATATCAATAATTAAATTTAAATCCTTCATATTTTTCGTTGCTCTTGAAGAAATTGTGGTCTAGTTATAATGGCGTTTGACTATTGATCCAGTGGCTGCGGGTTTGAGTCCGCACATTATACCATACCAATTAAACCATTTTTAACTCTTCATCACCACCATCTCCCTTGGTCAAAGTACAAGCAAATTTACCTAAGTTGAGTAGGGCCCAAAATAATCATATATGGCTTAAGTCATAGCAATTATTTTAATAATATTATAATTTACTAACATGATATTAGCGGAGATGACAAAAATACATTTAGTATTTTTAAATATATACTTTTCTTTTTTTTACCTACATTTGTAATTTTTTCAAGAAAGTTTTTTTTATGTCACCCAGGTGACAGTTAATGCCAATAAATGGAAAAAAAGGTTTCAGTGGAAAAATTCTTCTGGGCCAGTTGTTTCAGTCTGGCGCGAAGATACGCACTTCCCTAGACTAATAAACTATAATAAAATGACTGTCAAAAGCTTCAATTTTAGGAGCAAACCCGTCAAAAGATTTATATGTCAACGTAGTGATTTCTCAATTTCTCGGTAGAGCCAAACGGTAGCCACTAGTTAGGTGCTTTTATATTTGTGGGTTCAATTTTATAATCATTTATTTTTTTATTTATTCATAATATCCGGCGAATACAAATATTTGTAAACTGTCTAATATTCAACTTATACAAAAATAAGTAAATTTTTTAATGTTCATCACTACAAAAAAGGTTTTTCTTCCGACTAGGTGGCTGTAGTGGGCAGTGTCTACTTTGTGGGCTACATGCAGTGGTCTTTCGCATGGCTGCTGCTACCGATGGCGTTGTCTTTAGCTCGTCAGCAGTGGCAGGAAGAGGCAGACTATAAGAGAAATATTACCAAGCTCGCCGCAACTCATTCCGAGAAAGATATCATACTGGCGAAACTCAACGACCTCCCGGCTTGGGTAAGATTTTTTTTTTAAATTACCTTTCTGCATTGGAAAATGAATCCACAGGTAGTCTTCTTACCAGAATATTCATATTATAATCCAATATAAAGTATACGTAATAAAATGACTGCTTACATACTTTTACAAAATTTGAAAATATATACTTACAGCATATAGAAATTTGATAGAATAATATGTTATGTATGTTAGTGGATGTGGGGAGGTGGGGAGTCTGTCCCCCCGGCGTACCGCGTGCTTTCCAGAACTATTGTATATTTAAATCCACTTAAAGTTCGCCCTCTAGTCCCGTACTGTAGATAAAGTTGAGTAACTTTTTAGGTGCGATGGTTCTAATCTCCTCAGGCTTGAGGAGATGGTTGCCTAGAAGCTGGTACCATTTGTTCAGAAACTCCGTTACACCTACTGGGAGAATGTGGGCCCCTCATGATAGAATAATATTGTGTGAAAGTAAATTATGTGAACACAAATGTAACTGTGGGCCCGATGAAATAAGTGTTTAGGTCAAATATTTATTTACAGATTTTATATGCGAAATTCACCTACTCAACTAAGTATATAGGACATGTATTCCATCTAAATCAGTTATTGCACAATAGAGTAGCAACGCTACCTTGGGGGTTGTGTTGGGCGCCATCTTTCAATTTCATTCAGGCAGATGTGACATTTCTGTGTTACAGACAAAAAATGAAATGGTAAAAAATGAAAGTTTGCCGTGGGTTGACTGTTTCCTTTAGTATTCTGTTGTATTGTCTATGGCTCTTCTACTTTTCTCATTTCCCTATATATTATTATAATAAATTAGTAGTAAAAACACATTTTTAAAAGCAAGCTTTTATTTAAGTGCTTAAATATATATACAAAATTTCGTGTCTGTGCTGTTGACGCTTGAGGAGTTACTTCATCTGTGGTTAACCCTGGGTGTAGAATCAGGTCATGCTTACCATAAAAATCCATTTTCATCGGAACTGAACCAAACATGTCATATTTCAATTCCTTAGGATAAGAGGAACTGGTTTTAATTCAATTTAAAGATTTTACCTAAACCGATATATAAACATAACTAAATAAAAACTTGTAATAAAAGGCATATTTGCCATTAGACTACAAACATTAATTTATAGTAAGCAGGAATGTAGGTTGTATATTATTAATTTTATTAATTTATTTCAAAATTGTCATTAGGCACTTCGTGAAGCGGGCCCCAGAACTAGTTATGTGGATAACGTTTTGTTATTTTTAGGTTTTTTAAAGAATTTCTGATTACTGCATTTTCTATAAATCGATAGGTTACATAGGGCTGTGCTACACTTGGATCATTTCAAATCGCAAACGTTTTGGTCAATTGTCAAATCTTGCTATTTATGGAATTAGAAATTGCACAATTTAACAGCTGAGCGAAGCGTATGCGATTTGGAATGGCCCAAGAGTAGCCCTGCTGGCCTAACATATAACCAAGAGAACACCAGTACAGGAAAAAATCTTTTAATAAAATGCATGCAATGTTATTATATAACATACAACTTGAAAAATTAATATAGTTATAGAAAAAAAAAACCATAATATAACACATGAAACATAAATATTTGAAAAGTCACATCACTATAAAAAAAACTTATATCCAACATGTCCTTGAGGTAGGAATAAGCATGCATGACATCAATTGATTGCAATTAGAATATAAAAATTCTAAATAAAAGGTCTAAATATATTACTTACTAGGGGTTACATATATCATTAATTTATTTTTTGTTTTTTATGCTTATTAAAAACACTTAATTATATTCATACATTTAAGGCTTGGTATACAATAATAATATTTTGTATTCGGTATATCGTTCGCGAAGCAGTTTTTTTGGCGATCAATAGGAACGTCTGCAGGTTGTTCTATGTGGCCGATGCTGGCTTTATATAGGGCCTTCTTTGCAAACCAGAAATGTAAGCTTTACTCCAGTTCAGGTTGCGTAACTTCAGTATGACATTTTAAAAACAATTTTATCTGACGTTAAACATAATGGCCTTGTAAAACTCGATTAATTCAGTTCAACGAGACTTGTTTGGTATATTTAAGACAACATTTTTTAATTTTGTTATCTAAAATAACACGTCTGCTGGGCACCAGGTTACCTGTGCATATTATACTTAAATTAAAATAAATTATTTTTTTAAGAAAAACCATCAAATAAATAACCAGCTATAGTAAACAGTGTCTTAGCTGGATCTATTTACAATGTATTTGTATATATTTGATGAATAAAAGTTGCTTCTGGCAACGTTGCAATTGAAAATTGAAACGACAATTTTCACTGGTATTTTGAGAATTTTATTCTTTGGTCTACCACTAAAACTTTGTAACAAACTGTTTCCTAAAATGTAAAATTAAGCAACCTAATTTTTAGCAAATTATTTATTATTTTGGCACTTTTAAAAGTCAAACATTCTTCTTATTACCCAAAAAAGCAACCCCAAGAAATGAAGAGTCTATATTTATCCTATTGTACTAGTGTCTGATTCTCAGTAAACATCTCCTTGACCTCTGAACATCTCGTTGAAACTGATAATTTATTGGTTTATATTCAGGTTTCTTAGAAAACTGGGGCGTGTGTTCATGTTTTAAAACACTATGTCCATCATTGAGCCATAACATAGAGAAAAAGAAATTTACAATAAAACACATTTTAATTTAAGTAATAACAACTTAAACCACAGGCCTAAATTATAACTAACACTTTATAAAACACGTGCTAAAAATAATCAGAAAGAAAACAAGCCATACCGTCTTTACAGAAAAACATGCTTGAAATATTACAACTATTAACATTAAATATTAACATATCAAAACCTTAAAAGGTAACTATTTTCACTTTCTCTCAAAAATTCGAATTTTGCACGAGTCTTAGAAGTTTTAAACATAGGTAAATTAAAAAACGTGTTTTTTTTTGCATCATGTTTATAAAAGTAATTGTTATTTATATGAAATTCCCAGTCAGTGCGTTAGTTTGTCGAAAAAAGAAAAGTCTATTACAGTTATTCATGTCACCATAAAAAAAATGTCACTAGGCAAGTTAAGCAAAAAAATAAATAAATAAAAATAAAAAACTCCGAAACTATTAAATATCGCAGTACAATAAATGGGGAGGAGGGTGTTTTGGATGGGTTTTGAGATCTTCTGCCTCCCTGCTTTCACTTATCACTATTTCCCGGGACACCTGCTCGATCATCATGATGACTTGTATATTATGGTATAATATCAGTGATCAAAATGGTCAGTTTCCCCACAAATGATTTTACAGTTAGAGGGTGCGATTATCTACGTTTCTAACCTCAATGAAATTTTGGGTTTTCACCAATTTTGGCACAAAAAAAAAATTGCACAAATTCTTCTATAATCATAATTATTGTTGTATTTACCCAAGAGGACCAAACCAAACCCAATTGAACTAAATAGTTCACGGTATGATGATTTTATCAAATTAACCTTGAAATCTATTATATTTTCGTATTTATTATTAGATGACCTTACTGGTGTGGCTATCTCCATTAATGCTGTCACCGTCTTCTTAAATGATCAACAGTCGTAATAAGCCAAGATTGATTCAATTTTGACCAAACCATACACCTCTCTTTCACTTCAACATCCCTCTTTAGGAATAACCTAATGCTCTCTCTATATACTACGAAAATAAAATTTGAACTGAAAATTAAATTTAAATTTAAAAAAAAATAGTTAAAATGCATTGCGGTTACGGGTAATAAAATAAGTTTTATTTATCACTTTAGGAGCATATTTCCTAACCTGCCTTAATACTTATAATATGAATGTAAATGTCTGATCTGTCCTTTTTTTTTAAAGACACAGCGGTTTGTAATGTTATTATATTTTATGTTATGTTATATCGCTATTGTTTTTTTAGTGGTTTACTGATATATAGTCTTAGATTATGTAGCACATGATAAAAATGTTTTTTTATGTTCAATAAATCCAAACCTTTGTGACTTTTATTGATCGTAAAACTGTTTCATTATCTTGTATTGTTGTCAAATGGATACGGCTCTTGAATTAATCGTTTTAGCATTATCACATATATCATATATCACACTCTTAATCGCACACTTTCCTTACCATGAAACTACATACCCAAAACCAAAATATCAAAATAGTATAGGCCGGTAAACCATTGTATCTATCTCAGTCTCTCTTTCTCACACAATCACAATACCAGGTCATCAAATATTTTCATTAACCATCCCTGCCTCCAATAAGAAATATCTGACTCACCTCATCTGAATACAGGCACTGTTAGTCTACCGGGAGTAAATAAACATACTCCGTGTATTAATTTTAGTACTTTGTAATACTTATTGTGTAGATATACTTTTTAGCCTAGA
Source organism: Neomicropteryx cornuta (assembly GCA_020383195.1). Lineage (NCBI taxonomy): Eukaryota > Metazoa > Arthropoda > Insecta > Lepidoptera > Micropterigidae > Neomicropteryx > Neomicropteryx cornuta. Next base: position 8,894,919 of record JAHKQU010000001.1, on the reverse strand, counting down.
AAGTATAATACTCGTTTTGTGTAGGAATAAGTAAATAAATTACACCTGTAGGTAAAAAACAGTGTATTTGACAATAATATCTTGTTTGCATAGTTCGTGATGTGTGCGAGTAATGCCTCAAAGCTAATATTTGATGTAGTTAAGCTAAACTCAACGGCACTACTTACTGTCAACAGCATGGAAATGTTTTCTGAGTCATTTTGTCATTATTGAGGTCAATGTAGGTTAAACACCACATGCTATTTATGTAACTTTATATATATACTAACTGTTCAACCTTGAGCTTTGCCCCGGGTTGGCAATAAGGACCCGCAGGCGGCTTTAACGTGTTATAACTCGTACACGCGGCACTCGGGATGGGTCGCTTCGTCCCCCATCTTACTGTTCTATTCTTTGAAGCCACCTTTGACAGCGCCTACGGCATAGGACAACTCGTGTCTGCGACTCTCGCCATGGGTCAGAAATAGCATAAGAACCTTCTCCGTGGAAAAATACATATTTATGCCAACTTTCATGGTGATCGGTCTAACAGGCATAGACAGGCACTTCTTGAGGGGACAAAATATGGAAACTTTTATAGATTTGTAGTCCTCAGATTTAGGTAACATATGAATTGGGTTTAGTAGGTACACGGAGGAGATTGGAAAACATCTGGAAGGGAACATTCTAAATGTACTTAAAAATTCTTTGCGTTACCAACTTTCACCGGTTTTACTTTTCTTTTATCCTGATGTGGAATGATGCTGTCTGCGCCTACCTTATATAGGGTGTTTTTTTAGAGGCATGGTTTTCAATCTGGCACTACTTTTATCGTAGTTGGTGTTTTTGACAGCTGTCACTTGATTTATGTTCAGTTTGGTTTGCCATTTATAATGAATAGACTTACTCCTGAAAACGTTTGCAAATAGTGCAAATTTAGAAAAAATCACTCTAAATTTTTTTAAATCACTCTAAAATAAAGTAAAAATCGCGTCGTGGGCCTGTGGCGTGGCCTCCAAGATCGTGCGATTTAACACCGCTGGACTATTTTTTGTGGGGTTATGTGAAGTCGCTTGTCTACGCAGATAAGCCGGACACAATTAACACCTTGGAAGAGAATATTCGGCGCGTTATTGCTGACATACGGCCCAACTTGCTGCAAAAAGTGGTTGAAAATTGGGCCTCTCGGCTGGAATTTGTTCGAGTCAGCCGCGGCGGCCACTTACCCGAAATCATTTTTAAAACATAATGGCAAACCCTTATCTTTATAATAAAACTAAATTCTTAGCCATAACATCAAATTATATGCGTTTTATCTCTTCTTGAAAACCACGCCTCTAAAATCATCTTTACATGTAAAATAATACATTTATGCAATTTCTTCCCATATTTGAGAAGACTTTGATTTGATTTGAAAAAGAGTAGAGAGTAAAACGGTTTGTATTTTGTACAAATCTAAAAGCTATGTAAAATCAAACTGTACAATATAAAATCCTGTGTTATTAAAATAAAACAAAAAGTTCACATAATATTAGTAAGAAAAATAATTATGTCATGTTTCTGCAATGTCGATGTGTGGAAAGTTTTGTTGCTATACTTTTTATGCGTAAAAAATATATTTAGGGCACCGACGGTATTAAAAGTATAGAAGACTTTCATTGGAAGCGGAACCTAATATTCGTTATGAACAATAATAAAATAACGCTAAGTGTTTGTCCTGAGTGCAGCGGGGCGTGCGCGTTTGCGCAGCGGCGACCGCTGTGTTTTAGGACTGGCCTCAGTGCACCTCGAGCGTCCAGCGGCGGTGGTGACGTTTTACTAGCAGATTGCGTAAATTCATAATAAAAAAATAATGTTATTTATATTTTATTGGAAGAAAATGTGTTTCTCAAGATGGATTTAATGGAAATTAAATAAGGATGATATTGCAAGCTCCCTCTAAACTTTCACCTTCACCATCTTATTTTTATAACTAGGATAACTCTAGTTTCATATCTCTGGTTTTAATTGTATTTCTGTTATAATATTTAATGTTATAATAAAGGACATTTCTTATTGAAACGCTCGAAAAAGACAAACTGGTTTGAGATGCACGCACACGCTCCGCTGCCCGCTCGAACACCCGCTCCCTGCCCCTCCCTAAACGCCGGGCACTCAGGACGGTCGCACTGTATTGTTCATTCTTTTCGAAGATACCAAAAAACGTGTTAATTTTTTTTTCAGGTCTTTTTCCCGGATATCGAGAGGGCAGAGTGGCTCAATAGGGTAAGAATTTTCATTTTATTTTAGTGTTAATAAGGAAGTCACCGTTTATTCCGATATTATTTCTTTTACGCTTATGGTAAAAAAAAAAATAGAACCTGGAACTATGGAACAATAGGTTTCACAACCCGCACCTGGAATAAAGAATTTTTTCATTATTTTGTGACTCATTCGTCCTATTTATGATCTCAATGTTTCTCCGTAAACAGTGTTCCGCCGAAGCAAAAGGACAATAAAAAATATGTTTTTTTTTGCATTTAATTTGCAAATACTCTGACAGATCTATTGCAGGAGTTTTCTTTGTGGATTAACGTTAGGGCTGCCCGATTGACTTTATTGTTATTGTAAAAAGATTAATTTGGAAAAAGTTAGTATTAAATAAATCACAAATTCAATAAATAGGAGGGGGGAGGGGGGCAGGAGTTGTTTCATTACTAGCCAACCCTCAAAATTTAAAAAAAAAATAAAATGATGTTAAAATTTATGGTGAATTGAAAGAATGGCATGTAATGTCAGACCACAGGCCCGACTATTTTGGGGGAACATCCTTTAATGATGCCTGTAGGGCCTAGCTGTAAGAGGTCAGGTTCTAGTTAATGTATAGAAGCAGTTGATATTAATATTATTATTATTGTTTGCTGAGCAAGCAGCTATTTAGCTGATATACTCATATCTCATTCTCAGTCACTAGCGATTTGTCTAGATCCAAGAAATTTATCAAGGCAGTTCTTGAACTGGTTTACACTTATAGCTTCCACCACTTCCTGTGGTAGCTGATTCCAATTATCCAAAACTCTATTGGAGATAAATTCTTCCTAGGATTAGTGGAACAAAGAGATTTAGATAATTTCATTGAATGGCCGCGAAGTTGTGTGTTTTCGTTAAACATGAATATGTCCTTAATGTTTGCACAATTATAATGTCCAGTTAACACTTTGTAAGTCTTCATGTGATCACGATCACGTCGCTCCTGTAATGAGGTCAATTTTAACACAGTCAGCCTTTATTCATATTCCAAGTGTTATTTTTGTGCATCTCCTTTGAGCTCCTTCCAGCAATTATATGATAGTTACAGGGCTGCTATAGCCATTCTTGCTTATGTTGTAAGGATCATCATGACAAAATTGTAAAGAATGTCAATCTAACCTAGATTCTAACATTTCTTTTCCAGATCGTAGCGCAAGTATGGCCAAACGTAAATCACTTCACGAGAAATCTACTGAAGAAGAAAATTGAGCCGACCGTCGCGAAGAAACTTACGAAGATGAAATTGCACGGTTTTCAGTTCGACAGATTGATTCTAGGCAGCATTGTGAGTAGTTCTTTTTTTTAATGCATTTTGACACTTTTATGTTATTTTTATTTAGGTTTACTACCGCGCCTACAATTTATGTAGATGATATAAAAAAATATATAAATACATAGGTATGTTAAAACTTTGCGATGTCATTTCCCGAATAGCTGTTGTTTGTGTTGGGTGTGATTATAAATCATGTTATTTCATCTAACGCAGGGATTCCCAACGTGATAGCGGTCGACATAAACGAAAACTGATTTTGGGGGTCGACGAGGTCTAAAAATTGACCCCTATTAATTAACACAAGTTCTTATTTGAAATTTTCAAGATACTGTATAAGTTGTGTTACGTGTGCCAACTTGTTATAAGAATGACTAATATTTTAGTAGGAAGTATCATTGTTGTACTTTTAAAAACTCAACAAGTCGATAAGCGTGTACAAGTTCGTACAAAATGAAAAACTCTGAGATGAAAAAATTAATAAATATTAATTACACTTGATATTTACTGAATTTTATGCGTATTTATTTTGTTAAATTTTGATGAGAAAATGATGTTGTTTACTCACTTAACCAACTGCAAAGTTTTTAAATTGGTAAGTATTTTGTATCGATAGGAAAAAACTAGAGATAGGATTTTTAAAGTAATTTGGCTACGGGGGGGGGGGTCTGAGCTATCAGTTCATTTTGGAAAAGGGGTCTCTTGTCCAAAATAGTTTGGGAATCCCTGATCTAATGTCTCTTTGGTTTAGCTAAGTTTGATGAGATATGCAATATTTTCAAAGAAAAACATTGCGTCACAAAATGATAAATCCACTTCTCTTTTCTAGGATAATCTTGACAAATAGAATCAATGTATTTAAAAAAACTTAGTTGAATTTGCATCTTTATGAAATCAACTATGTTATCGTAGTTTTATTTCACAATTCTTTTTTCAGTCAATAAGATATTTAAGTCAAAATACACAAAAAACGACGAAGTAAACATTTACCTTTTTCATTTAATATAAACCCAGATATCCAGTATTATTTTTCTTTTAGAAGAAAAATACAAAAACTATAAAAAAGAGAGTCGTAGCACTACAACTTTGCTATGGAGAAATTACCGGGTTGCATCCTCTTGAAGCACAGAATGAGGATTTGTGATTCGTAAAAATGTATAACCTAACCTAACCTAACCTCCCAAATAGGTTTGAGAATTCTATTTAATACCAGTATTCAGCCCACTGACCGGGTTCTCTTCGCATCCAGGTTTAGAATGATGCAGCAAAGGCATGTTGTCTGGTTAGGATAGCCCTAAATTGAGCGATTAAAACAGAGAAACGGGTTAGGTTAGGTTATATGTTTGTAACGTAATGTAACACCTTTTAACTCATACATAATATTATATGTAGTTCTAATTTCATTTGGTATCCGAAGATATTATCGTAACAATATTTTAGAGCCAGATCCGGCCATATTGCTGGTATAGGTAGATGATGGTGTTTTCATGGACTGTAATCTACGTTTTTTAAAAAAAGCTTTGTTCGAGGAAAAGCAGTAATAATAGATTCTTGTTGGGCATTCACGAATTATTGGAGGATTCGCATAGATACCTACTTGAAAAATTTAGAAATAATATTAAATAGTTAAACCCTGCGAGATGACGGTTGTAGATGCCTTCCACACCCTGTAAACGGTACTCGAGATGGGTCGTTTTACGGCCCATCTCTAGGCCGATCAGACACATTATTTGCAAACAATCTGAGGTACGATCTCACAAAACCTTTTCATTATCATTTCTCATTGCTACCCAAAAATAACTAGCAAGTGGAAGTAGCACTATAAATGATAATAAAACCTTTTAAATATAGATGTATTTTGAGAGATTTTTCAACGCAGGTGGGCTACATTATAACCTAATTGTTTTGGCAATTCTCCTTTGCTTAAAGGTTACAGATGTATTTTTAGGGAAGTGGTTTAGACTCATAATTAGTAATAATCTGTCTCTAGTGGTTAATTGATATTATTCTGTTTTCACTATTTCAGTCTCCTCGAATTGGCGGTGTCAAAGTCTATGATAAGAATGTCCCTCGAGATGAAATAATGATGGATATTGATCTTTTGTGAGTGACACATTTTTTTAAACTTAGTAAAATAATAAATACTAATAATTTCTTTTCAGGATATTTTTAACTGAAATTCGAATGAACATGAAAAATATGCTTCAAGGCATCGTTACTTTAACTTACCGATTTCCCACTTGCTGTTAAATAGAAAGAATTCTCGTTTGTCCCACCCGATTAACAAATTTGACATTAATTTAAGGCATTTGTTACTACAGTAAAGCGTCGAAAACCCGGATGGTAAAAATATGAACCGTCTATAATCCGAATTCAATTCTGGTGAAAAGAAAGAGTTCTTACAATGTAAGGGTGATGATTTTAGAGGCGTGGTTTTCAAGAAGAGATAAAACGCATATAATTTGATGTTATGGCTAAGAATTTAGTTTTACTATAAAGATAAGGGTTTGCCATTATGTTTTAAAAATGATTTCGGGTAAGTGGCCGCCGCGGCTGACTCGAACAAATTCCAGCCGAGAGGCCCAATTTTCAACCACTTTTTGCAGCAAGTTGGGCCGTATGTCAGCAATAACGCGCCGAATATTCTCTTCCAAGGCGTTAATCGTGTCCGGCTTATCTGCGTAGACAAGCGACTTCACATAACCCCACAAAAAATAGTCCAGCGGTGTTAAATCGCACGATCTTGGAGGCCACGCCACAGGCCCACGACGCGATTTTTACTTTATTTTAGAGTGATTTAAAAAAAATTTAGAGTGATTTTTTCTAAATTTGCACTATTTGCAAACGTTGTTCAGGAGTAAGTCTATTCATTATGAAATGGCAAACCAAACTGAGCATAAATCAAGTGACAGCTGTCAAAAACACCAACTACGAAAAAAGTAGTGCCATATTGAAAACCACGCCTCTAAAAAAACACCCTTATAAGTGTATATTCTTTCACATTAATTCATATTAATTAATGGTTTTATTTATTTGCTCCAATTATGTTTTTTAACCACTAAGTGAATTATTAACGGTTTTAGCAAATTTTCTTTTTGTTATGAACTCAAACCACCTTTGGTTCTTTTTGAAAATCCAGACATTTTCATAATCTGAACAGGATCCGGTCACAATATTTATCCAGATTATCGATGCTCGCTCGACTGTATTGTGATTCTGAGAAACTTAAAAGTAACCATACCAAAACGTGTGCGCTGTTAGTTTAGTTGGTTGCTTACTCTATTGTACATACATTATATGTACCTTTTCATAATGGCTTAGGGAATTCTCTAAACCGTCTACGAAGAAAGGTATACCATTGAGAATGCGCGAAACTTCCATGCGTATCTGCCCCTAAGCAGTCATTAAAGTCATTAAAGTATTTCATGAACATATTTAACAAATATTTTTTTTTTCAGTTATGCTGGAGATTGTGATATTTCTTTTTCGGTATCCGGCATCCGAGGTGGCATTAAAGATTTACAGGTGAGGAATTATGCAATCATATTTTGCCCTGTGTGTATTATCTAGGTAATATTTGATATACTTTTTGGCATTAAATCAATATATGTTTCACTTTGTTTTTTCGGTTAGTATATTTTGTTCTATTTCTGTATTACATATATGCTGTATAATAATAATAAATACTACCGCCATTTTTCCTATGTATGTGCCGACAAAGGTTTAACCGGTTATGCTAAACCCAACAGACTAATTATTCAGGGTTTTGTAAGCAGTCATAATAATAATAATGTATAAATTTGCACATACAAGTATCTACGTAAGTTCAAATTCTAAGTTTTTTTATTATGCAAAATAAGGTATCAGCCACATTATAATGAACTATTTCACTTAAAGTAAATATTAAAACAAAATACAAATATCCATTTGTAAAAAAAAAGATTAGTATCAGTCATGTTTGGCGATTTAATAAGAGTTTCCTTTCTATATAGATTTCTGTAAATTAATCAATTTTAAAAGATATAATTTTTTTAAAATTCTATTTACCGTTTTTTGTTGCAACATATATTTTATTAAATATTGTCCTTTTTATTGATGTATATTTTATTTTATTTTTGATGCTAATGCCAGTATTTTATTGTGGGATCTATAGAACAAATGAAACTAAGTAATGAACAGGTATTAAATAGGTTACTACTGTGATAAAACTTCTGAAAAACACCTTTATATATTTTTCTTTGCTTTTGGGGAAATTTTCATGCATATGAGTGATATTTTTCATTTTGCTGCTAGTGTTTGCTGCTAGTTACTTAGGTGTGGACTTGCTAGGTCGAGTAACATGAAAAGAGCACGTGATTTTATACAGTTCTTTTATTCAGTAATTCGTAAACCATTACAAGCGGTAATTAATCTTAAGAGCGCGCGATGTTGTCGCCGCGGTGGTCGGTCGCCAAAGAGGCCGGCTGTAGTGCGAGCCGCGACTAAGTGGGTGCCGCACTAGTGATGGGTCACCGGTAGTGGCGGACACCACACTCCTCCCTCCTTAAGACCTGGACCTCCACATCAGGGTTTCGGACAGCTAGTTCTTTGCAGGTGTCCGTGAGATCGGCCGACGACGCAGATGGTAGCGATGCCTTGTCGTCGCTTCGGTTTGCGCATCTGCGCGCGTTGCCTCCCTCGACGGAACCTGCCAAGAAAGAGAAGAAATACGATCAGTAGGTGAACTTTCCCTGGGTCTCCTACTGGGGCGGTGGTCCTGTTGGGCTTCAGACAGTGGCGCTACTGAAACAAAAGTCAATTGGTTAACATGCCTTTTCCATATTAACCCTGTTTCGCATTCCTTTAAGAGAAACAGCCGCCTACCTATTTGGCGAATGACATGGGCCTTTACCCATGTTACTTTATTGACAATTCTGTAGTCCTTTGCCATCACGATACAACCTGGTGTAATTTTTCTATTACCCCTTCCCTTCCCATTATAATATTTCTTTTGTTTTTCCTGCGCTGTTCGAACTTTGTTTTCTATTTGTTTTTCCAGTGACGTTTTTACTTTGTTTGTGTCCTCTGGTTTTAACAAATCTAGCCTTGTTCTAAGCCTATGGCCTAACAATAGAACAGAAGGTTCTAAACCTGTCGTTGAATGTGGAGTATTCCTTTGTGTCATTAAAAAATTATTTAATTGAACTTTATAATTAGTTGGTAATTTATTGTTAACTAATAATTTTTTTAAAAATAATTTACAAGATTTTACACTGTTTTCGGCTTGACCGTTGCTCGATGGTGTAAATATTGCCGTTGTTAAATGTTTTATACCGTTTTGTTCACAAAAACTTTTAAACTCTGCGCTACAAAATTGGGCTCCATTATCGGTTACTATCGTTTTTACGATCCCAAATCTAGCAAATAAATTTCTAAGTTCGTTTACTGTGTTTTGCGTATTTGTTGATTGCATTTCGGTGCATTCTATCCATTTTGAGTACGCGTCGCAGACGACTAAAAAATATTTATTACTGACCGGGCCAAAATAGTCGCAATGTATTCTAACCCAAGCACTATTATCGCATGGCCATGGTGTCAGTTCGCATTTTTGTGGTGTTGCCTGCACTGTTTTACACTCAAAACAATTTTTTACTAACGTTTCAATTTGGTCGTTTATTTTCGGCCACCAAACGTGTGCCCTAGCTATCAATTTACATTTAACAATTCCTAGATGCGCGGTGTGAATTTCATTTAACACGCGCAGCTGTAAGTTTGTTGGGACGATTACGCGATCGCCACGCAATAAACAACCCTGTGTAAGACGTAATTCATCGCGACAGAAACTATATTCCGATGCAACATTTGTTGACGGTATCCGCGCCGGCCAACCGGTTTTGACGTATTGACACACGGTCGCTAACGTTTTGTCAATTTCTGTCTCATGCGCAATTTCGGTAGGAGTGAGCGGTATCAATGTATTGTCAGTTACGTACTGTAAGAAACAATCAGCTGTTCGCTCGTTATTGACTTCGCATTCTAACGGTGCCCTAGACAAAAAATCTGAACAATTATTCTCCGATTTAACGTCACTTTTCGACCTATCGATATTTTGTAACTGTTTAATCCCTAAACCGTATTTTTGTAAAAAGTTTCTACCTAGTAATGTAGCCGTTCCGCTTCTCATTACATAGAATTCGAGTTTACGTTTTTTGTTCTGCCAACTAGCCTCCAGATGTATTTTACCTATCTGTTGCAGTTGCGATTGGTCATAACTCGATAATTTTACACTCGTTTTGATTAACTTAACATTTGAAAATGATTTCCGATATAATTGCTCACTGATTACGCAACAACTTGAGCCCGTATCAATCTGTGCCTCTATAATTTTATCGTTCAATTTTATTGTTAAGTCAAACGGAATGGTATTATTTTGTATTGTATTGTCACTAATACACTGTACTAAATGTTGTTCAGTTGATTCTTCAACGAAATTAGTCGATTTAGTTTTATTTTTACTCCGGCAGACTACCGCTAGATGTCCTTGTTTAGAGCAAATCCGGCATTTGAGGTCTTTATACCTGCACATTGCCGCATTATGTCCCTTTTTACCGCACACGCGACAAATTACCACATTTTTCGTGTTTTCGCCGCCTGTTTTTGTAACTACTTTGGTTCTAGAATGACTACTTTTCGTTATTTTATTTACTTCCGACTTTACCGTATCGTTACGTGTCACCGACGTACTTGCTTGAGCGGACAATGCCATGTGAATCGCTTCTGCAAACGTTAATTTTTCGTCGTAAGAAAATAACTTAACTTGAGCTTGGCCTTTCTGAATCCCTAACACGAACCGATCTCTTAAACATTGTTCGAGCATATCACCGAATTTACACGTTACCGCGAGTTTTCTTAATCTAGCCACATAATCTGTTATGGACTCATTTTGATTTTGCGACGCGATATAAAAATTCGACCGTTCCCTGAAGATTGCTGTAACAGGTTTAAAATGGTTAGACATGCATAGTATTAAATCATCAAAAGATACCTCGTCTACCATCTGCGGGTAAGACAGGTCTTGTAGCAATATGTGGGTATCTTCAGCTAACCCGCTCAGAAATATTGCCCGTTTTTTGATAGCGTTTTTTACATCATTAGCCAACAAAAATTGCATTAATTTTCCCCTGTACGATTCCCAGTTCATGTGCCTATGATCGAACTCACTTAGCTGTCCGAACATGGCTGACATATTGGTAACAGGTTTTTTCAAAAAAAAAAAAAGCAATAAATGATTCTACGTTAATGATATACGAAAAATGGCTCTACTGTTACACTGTAATGAAAAAAAAACTAAAAAAAAATGACTCTACTGATGACTTTAAAACTTAAGGAGGGTACTTAGCTAAGATTTTTTTTCCTTGCTGTGCCGACTCCTTCTCTTGACTGCTCGACCGGTCGCGGATTCAGCGCCTCACGATGTCGTCCAGTCTTCTCTGGATGCTCAGTCTTCCCCTTTTCTGGCTGCCGTTGACGCGTCGGATGCTCCCCTTACGAAGTCCTGACGTGGATCGCCGTGTCCAGTCCCCGACGTTGTCCTTGATCTTTGGTACCCCTTGCGATGCCAAAGGTGCTGCAGTGCGACCGACCACGTTTTTTTTTCTTACTTTTACCGCGCGAGTAAACTGGTTTATTTTTTTGAAATTACTGCGTAATCCTCGTCGCCAATTGTAGTGTTTGCTGCTAGTTACTTAGGTGTGGACTTGCTAGGTCGAGTAACATGAAAAGAGCACGTGATTTTATACAGTTCTTTTATTCAGTAATTCGTAAACCATTACAAGCGGTAATTAATCTTAAGAGCGCGCGATGTTGTCGCCGCGGTGGTCGGTCGCCAAAGAGGCCGGCTGTAGTGCGAGCCGCGACTAAGTGGGTGCCGCACTAGTGATGGGTCACCGGTAGTGGCGGACACCACAATTATCTTTTTTTTTTATCAAAATTTTTACAATATGTATAAGGAAATTATAATTAACTCGCCCTAAGTAGTTTTTATTTTTGATATTTTATTTTATTTCAGATCCATGGAATGCTTCGTGTGATAATGAAACCACTCATCGACTCAATACCATTAGTTGGGGGCCTACAAGTGTTCTTCCTGAACAATCCTTCGATTGATTTTAACCTGGTTGGAATTGCTGATATCCTCGATATGCCCGGCTTCAGGTAGTAATAACTTACATAATTCTCAATCATGTTCTTTCCATATCTACTATGTCAAAACTAAAGCTATATGTCATACATTTTGTTACAGTGACATTCTACGACGATGCATAGTTGAACAGGTGGCCGATATGATGGTGCTACCTAACAAATTACCGATCAAACTAAGTGACGACGTGCCCTCTCGTGACCTGAGTATGCCCGAACCCGAGGTACTCAATTACTTGCAATACTAAGTAGATAAATGTAATCATTCGACACATCTGTAAGGAGTTCGCAAGGAATTAAATTCTTTTACCTTTATATTAAACTAGCTGTTCAACCCCAGGCTTCACCTCGGGTTGGCAGCTAGACTCTGCAGGCGGCTCTGTAGGCACTATCGGTATGCGACGACTCGTGCCGGTGGTACTCGGAATGAGTCATTTTGTGCCCCATCATTAGTTTAATAATGTGAAGAAATTAAAAAACATGTTTTCAAATTGCAAATTATATTAAAAAAAAGAACAAAAATTTGCATTCAGTGTTTTTACATTCTTAACCAAACTGTAGGTCAAATTTGCTTTTAGCGTTTACACACTTTTATCTGTCCCAATTTTTTGTTACTTTTTGATACACTGAATCGTACGGTAAATTGATGCTAGTATACTCTCATGGCATAATAACCACTCAGTTTTTTTTGCCATCCTTAATGTCGCTGCTGCAATCCGTGAAAGGGGTAGGTCTGAGGTGAACACCCGCCAAGCTATATTGACTGGTGAAAGTTATTTTACACTTGACAGCACCTTAGCTTTTGCTTTATATACAAAATGTACCACGACTAAAGTTCGTATTTTATACGAATCTTTATGGATGTATACGTAATTTTCACATGTTTTCTTTATTTCTTTACAGGGTGTTTTAAGAATTCACGTGGTAGAAGCAAAAGATTTGATGAAGAAGGACATTTCAGTGTTGGGTGAGTATTCTTCCTCTTTGTATTTGTTTTAGCTTAAATTCGGAGAGATTTTCTTTAGAGATATTTTGAAAATTTTCAGGCATAGGCAAATCGGACCCGTATGCCCTAATCAACGTTGGCGCAACGCAATTCCGCACTCAGGTCATAGACAATAACATCAATCCCAAATGGGACTACTGGTGTGAGGTAAGAGTTCTCTTCGCAAGTGTAATTAGAATTGTTTAGCGACTTAAATTTATGAACAACGATGCAACTTAATTTAGGTTTGTAATTCAGTATCTGCCGAAAAGGAGTCATAGTTCAAAATCATTGATTTGCCATTCTCTTTTATATCATTGAATCAATTAAATTTGTCACCCAAATATTTACAATACTTATTGCACAAAGTTGACAATGACATGTCGGTGTTCTTTTATTCTTTTGACAGATTTAATTAATTATTGGTACGTCCTTTGCAATTCTACACTTAGGAATAATTAAGGCCTGTGTCCACGTATGCTACGCTATTGCGTACAGCTAAGTTGTCTTAAGATTTCAGCCTTACCCAAAATGCAGTGTGCCGGAATACGATAGTCGACACTATTAAAACACTAGTTGCACTAAAATAACTTAAGAAGATTTAGCTAACAACTAGACTTACTATGCCTTTATGTTTGCCTTGACAAATGATTCATTACTTATAGGTACATATAGAATTTATATTTAAATAAATTAAATTGCAGTAGACGCACTGCTTTTTTAACCGCGTTCAAAAAAGTAGAAGATTCGCAATTCAACGTTTCTGTGTGTTTTTATTTTCATCTATGTTCACTGATTACTCCGACGTAGATCAGTTGGTTTTGAAGATTATTATTGCATATGATAGTGAAATAATGGTACACAAAAATTAACTTAAATTAAAAACATTTATTCAATTTAAAATATTAATTAATAAATAGTTAAGTGTTATCACTTCTAAGTATATTTAATTAGTGATTACTTGTTCACTTTGTGCTGTGCAATTTGTTAATTGTTTTGTGTCTAATAATCGGGGTCACTAGTGGTTCAAACAAAAGCCTTTTAATTTCGTCCATTATTGAGTTTTAAAGTACTCCTTTCATATGATAATGGTTTTTCATATACTATTAACAGATTTAAAATTACTTTTGGGCCATTCCAAAATGTCAAATTTTGCAAATCTTGTTGCTGAAAATAAATAATTATGACATACTGGTAGAGAATAAGGTTCCTTTCAAATGTTCCATTTATTAATTAATCGAAATTTCATTGTTTATGCTCTTATGATAAAAAAAAAATATAAAAAAATTATCAAGTTTGATAAAATAATTTTCACAAAAATTGAAGTAGTCTTGGGCCGTTTATTTTATGTCAGTCTGAACTAAATATTGCAGTTTAGCAGTGAAATAAAACGGTTAGGTTACATAAGCTTTCACCATTTTTTTTTTCGATGGTTTGAATTATTTAAGCTGCTCAACAGACAAATTAAGTCACTAAGAGAGCTTTTATAATATCGTTGAAGGTTAGCATATTTGTAACTTATTATGTAACATTGCAATAATGAATGCTTATTAAAATACTTTTGTTTGCGTTGTGTTTCGTTTGCACATGTCCTTTAGAACATGTTTCGGCTGACCTGTTTGGTAATGTATGATTTTAATTTTCTTTCAAAATTTATATTTACTCTTTTACAAACTGGTTTTAATGTTTAATTTTAGAAATATAATAATTCTAAACCTCATGTGTTTCATGAAATTAATATGTATTTTATTGTCACAATATTTTGTCAGTATTTTTTTTTTTTTTAAAAAGGGCTAGTTGTAAAAAAACAATTTTTGACAATATTATAGTTAAGTTGTCAAAAAAATGTTAATTTACATTTAAACATAGGTGGGCAAACTTTGTCAGTTGAGTTATATGTATTTTTAACGCTTTTGAATTTCCATACTTGATCATCGTAGTCCCGATTCAAAATAATTATTGAAAATTTCAGTCATTATTTTGCCCGTATCTCGGAAATCAATAAAGATACAAAACAATTTCCACCCTCGCCATCAATACTATCGATCAGTATAATTCTGACCATTATCTGACCTTTAGATTAACCACATATTTAAAATACTGGTAAAAAGCATTTGATATGGTTTGTTTTTTTTTATGCAAAATATTTACATAAATAACAAAAAAAACTGAGTGCAAGAAAAAGATGTCTCACACCTATTATTTTTTTTTGTCCTGGATCGATAGTTTCTACTCGTATTGTCATATTTTGTAAGCCAGTTTGTAAAAGCATTCATACTTTCGGTGTAGATGTGTAATCACAACTTACAAAAAAAATTAACTACTACATAAATTCCTTTATATCTTACATAATATTTTCAGGCGGACTCTACATCAATTGTTATTTAAATCTATGAAATATTGAGAATGAAAATATTTGTTGGTTAATCTCTACAAATAACAATTATATGATTTTTTTTTTTTATAATGGCCGATGAGTACAAGTCCTTCCTAACTAGGTAAGAGTTACCTGTTCTAAGGAATTTTATTTATGAAGTGTTACAGTGAGTGATATTGAAGAAAATTTTAACTGCATATTTCCCAAACTCAAATTTCATACTTTGAAGGAAATTTCCCAACTTATAGTCAAGGCATAAACTGGATTTTTCCTTAGCACTCCTACAGCTTCAACATTGATCACACAAATTTGCTTCTTTGAATCATCAACACATTCATGGTCACAATTGGTCACAATAATTCACTTCCTCTACCACAGACATTTATTTTATGTTTTTTTTTCATATATATTAAAAAAATATTTTTTTTATAAATAAACTCCCATTGCAAATCGCAAGCAACTTAGAAATAAATGAACAATATATTTTTTTTATAAGTTATCTTACTCTACTTCCATACTACTGTGGTCAATATGACTGTCTTTGAGTGGGGCAAAAATTAAAATGACCTACTAATCAAAAACTTGTGTGTATTCCTCCGTTTATAGCTGTTACCAGCAGATTGATATAACCACTCCTGAAATATTTCACCATGTGTCACGATGACCCTGCCGGCTAATTATTGCAGGCTACTTATTAGTTGACTTCCAGACTCAATCGAGTATGAATGTCGGACTTGAGCTTTTTCCCGAATCATCTCTCGTATAAGTCTAGAATGAAATTGTAAACATAGAAAATACATAAAAAAAGTTGTTTTAAATATTTGCGAATCAAAGAAATAAAATAAACTCGGTAGGTTTTTATTGGTAAAAACAAATCACTCAATTGAAACATACAATCAATACAGCATTTTAAAGACAGCCAGAGAGAGTTTAGACCAATTTTTTTTTTTTTATTGGATTGTAATTCAAATATTTATTTAACCAAACAAAAAGGAAATACAGGAAAATAGAGTTTAAATTTTGAAATAGGTGGTAATAGGAAATACGAATAGTATGTTAGGTTGAATAGATGATAGCTATAAGGGAGTATAAAGGTTCATTGCATAGGAATGACATTGCAGTTTTACATTCAAATATATTTTGAAAAACAACGGAGGAAAACAAAAAAAGGGAAAAAAATACTATAGAAGGTATTTTTTATTCATTTTCATTATAATGTATAATGTATTCATTATATTTCATTATAATTATAATGTATTATAAAGATTGCAACAGACGCATTAATTATGATTTTCAATGTTCTTGCGATCCATCATTACCATGTTTTTTTTCTTTCTTTTTCTAATGTGCTTGCGTGCCTTGCTCTCCATTCCCCGTACCCCCCCGCGCACACGCTTGCCATGCAAACGTCGCTCTTCTGTTGTTGCGGCGTTCCATGATTGTTGCCGATGTGATGCGTGTCAAGATTATCGTTTCGTACACGGAGGGTCAGAGCCTCCACTTGGAAATTTTCGACAAGGATGACAACAGCAAGGACGAGAAACTCGGAAGGTAAGGAGCAAGGGATGAAGCCGGGTATCCATTGTCATTCAGAAACTATGTAAAAAAAAATTTACATTTTCAATAAGAGATAATGGTTTGATATCTTGAAAAAGGCCAGTAAATTGAAAAGTAAATTAATTTTGAAAGGGGCAACATTTTCATAAATATTCATTTCTATCTTTCAGATTACATGCATTCACATTTAAAAAATAATTATATTATTAAATAGCAAAGTATAAAATCTTTAATATTAAGAGCCATTATTATTCTGGTCTCTTCCGTAAAACGTTTAAATGTTCATGCTGTTTTTAAAATGGCCGTTTTCAAATATTTATTGTTTTAAGTGGATTCTCGAGAAGCTTTCATACATTTTACTCATTTATCACTTCACTAGATGTTTCCACGGAGAAAAACAATCTAAAGTGTCTGAGATACCTCAAACATAAATTATGTTAACCTGTGTAGCGTCCATGCCGCAGCGGTGCGGCATAGGGTTACATGTATTTAACATTTTTTTTTTGTTTCTAAATAGTTTGTAATAATACCATATTTTAGAGAATTTTATAAGTTATTGAAATGGTTGCAGGTTATCAAGATAGCATTCATTGTTTTTTTTTAAATTTTAATAAGCATTTATATTTACGCCATGTTTCGAAAATCTCCCATGCAATGGGCAAATATTTCGTAAATGTGGCCTGGACGCCAATTAGGTATCCAAGAAAAACCTGGAAAAATGAGATTTAGTCAAATATTTTTTTCACTGAAAAATAGAACATTGAGCTGAAACTGCAATAAAGGGGCAGACACTGCCAAGTGTAAATTAAAATTACACGAAATCATTTTTGTAAATTCGGTAATGTTCCGTCATCACCACGGTTGCCGATGCTCTGGCAGGATGTCTGCACTCTAGAATACTTACACAATTTTTTTAATCACTTAAGGCCATGATCGCACTCATTAATGATGTTGTTCCTACACATTCTCAGTCGTTCAAATTTATTTTTTTTACTTTAAATGTTTTAACCGGTGGGCATGCGTTTTCATATTTTAAATGTTTCACCATTGATTATAGAGTGGTTTTTAGATAGCTCAATCTCATACAATTAGTAAGCACCCCAAAAATGGGTTCTGAGATGGCACTATTTTTTGCTGATGAAATATTAATCATATTTTACTATTAATATTTCAATAGCCTAATGTTTACAGTTCAGGAAAGCTATTTTTGCCAAGTCACAGATGACGCACTGTTCGTAAATAATTTGCAGTTTAATCTTAACGAATACAATGCCATCTATCCTTAAAAATTATGAAACTGTGTGTTTTCCAATAAATTGTAACGTTTTATGGATGCTAGTGATTTAGTGCGACATCTCCGTTGTGTTTTAGTTACTAAACAATGGTAGTTCAATTATTCTTAGAAGTTGAGCAATGTAAAAACCACTATAATATCAATGGTGCACTAATGGTTTGGGTTAATGTAACAAAACTTAGTACTTATGTCCTCTTGGCCTTTTGAATGTTTCTCTGGATTGGGTATGTATATTTCTCGATGTTTAATATAAATAATTTAAAGTGAGTTTTTTTTTCCGAAATTTGTTATAGGTTACAAACATTTAACACTGCTTTTTATATTTTTTCAAGCTTCACAAACTTGTTAATACTGTTAGTAGAAAAAAACATTAGTTTAGTGCGTTTTAGCAGTGCTTAAAGGATCACTGTGATCATTTTTATTCCATAATGTCAAAAATGTTACTAAAAACATTTATTATAAATAAGTGCATGATTGTTAAAACCCCGTGCCACTTTATTACAAAACGTTTTGTTTGATTGCAATTGATAGTATCTGTTGATACTCACATATTGAGTGTAAAAATACATATTCTTTGAAACCACGACAGGTAAGATATTAATGACACAATATACATCTGAGTGTAAAAAACCCTTATTTACATAAACTTTTCATGAAAAGGCTAGCGCATAACGGTCTGGATGTTGAAATCAAAATAATTTTATGTTCATTTTTTGACATTTAAATACCCAATTTCTTAATCATATTCTTTCTCTGTTTAACAAAATTATTTTTAGAACAAGCTTTCTAATATATTTGCTCATTTATTAATTTTACACATGTTTATATTTCTATCTAAGAATGGTTTTTAACAATCATGCATCTACTCTTTTATTTTATTATATTTACACTACTATAATATTATGTTAATGTTATATACAGTAATATTAGTGTACAAAAACATAAATAATATTGATATTATTAGCGTTTATTCACAATTTTAGATTTTATATTGATGCCTTGAACTAGGAATAACTAAAGCACATTAAATATACGGTTTAGTAGACATCACCGATAGAGTAGGCTCTGGCTAGGCGCATTGGCTAAGAATTACCACATCTAGGGTAACCGGTTATTTGAAACCCATGATACTTTCTCTAGAGGTAAAAGGGTTCTAAATCTCCCGTAAAATCTTTATAATTTGCAATACACACTGTATGTATACGGACTGTTTTTGCACAAATTTGTGATGAAGCGATACAGTGGAGTGACTAGACTAGAAGGGTTGCTTACAGTTACTCCAGATGGATATTCCAGAGTTTATTCGATCCATGGATGACGTGATTGAATTTAGTATTTGATTTGGATATTATTATCCAAGCTAAATTTCACAGTTGTGCATGTGAAATATTTTTAATTTATGGCTGATGGAGTCCTAGATGCCTACATGTTTCTATTTAACTCATTGAGGTATTAAGTTTTATAGAGACGACTCTCCTCAGTAGAGTTACTATTCTAGTGAAACATAACGCCTTAATGAATTAATTAATTTATTATTCCCTGCCTTTCTATTGTTGCATAACATCTATCAACCTTTTCACGATGTGGTCAGTGTGCCTAAAATATTCGTAATTGCTCTAATTCAGAAATATTATATTAACTGATAATATTGTCTTCCCTTCATCTTGTACTCATCTTTCACAAGCAAGACTATTTCTTTTGCTCTCGTTTACAAGTATGTAAAGTTTTCAAAATCTTAAATATCCCTGCTCTGTCTCATATCTGCCCCAACTGAAATCTTCTGCTCTTGGGTACTTTATCCGGATTTTATAAAAAACCATACCAGTTCATTACTCGTTTATCCCTTCAGGGATAACCGTAAGCCTTCCATCTACTCCATATTATAAAATGAGTAGAAGCTTATCTTTGTCTATTTTTTTTTCTTTTTGTGGTTCGATTATGTAACAGGACCAATATTAATAGCTACATGTATATAAAATGTGGAAACTGTTCCTAAAGGCCCAAATAAACGACAGCTGGAGACAGGAGGTGACTCTCGAGGTGTGGGATTGGGATCCGGGTTTCGGTGCACTGAACGATGATTCGCTCGGGAGGTGTGTCTAGTTTGTATGTCGATGAGGAATGCAAGCTTCTTGTTTGTTTGCCTGTCGTCTTGTTGTTTGAATGGACCGTATATGCATGCTTTTATATTTTCACCCAAACCTATATTCATGGGGTATGAGGGACTATTTTGAACAAACCCCTACTCTCCTAACTTCTAGCTAGGTTCCCTTTAAGTTTTTAAAGGAAACCTAGCTACGCATATTATTGTATAGATTTAGTATAATTTAATAGGATGCTTATGTCACATCGTGGCAAACTGTGCATGGCATGTTTTGTATTTAGGGCTTGAATGGGTGATGTTATACTGCTAGGACATAACAAAATGTGCCAAACATAACATTTTTCATTTCAACGAAAAAAATACTTCTTAAGTTTCATCTTATGTAATAATTAATTCACCGTTACACAATAAATAAAATAAAATAAATTGACATCCTTAAAATGTACACGTTTTCCCAAAATTTATCAAATATTTACCTACATATTTTGATCATTCTATAGAAATCACAATGCAATATAACAAAGCCGAATTTATAATAGTACCGTTTATTAATATTTTTTTTTTCATAAAATTAGTATTCAAAGCAGATGCAGTATTTTCTGATTGCAAGTCTAGTATTTCATGGAGATATTTTGCGGATTATTATTATTTTTATTATGAGTGTATATTTTATGTCGGCCCTGAAAGTGCACCGAAAAATCCGCATCTGGATAATATATACTTGGACTTTCTTTCAAACAGTATTTTGAATATCTCGGCATGAACTGAACGAAAGATTGTTCTAATAATCTAAGCATGAAAAAGTCGGTGGTGATATTTTTAAGGTTAAACCTGGAAGAGTTGTTTTTGTAATGAGTGCGCTCAGCTTTAATGCTTTATTTTTTTTATTTTATAATGCATGCCAACGCAAATGTCAATATTTACAGAAACCTAATTCCATTATCAACATAACAAACTGTTAAAAACCCATCTATGCCGGGTTGACACAGCTTTACCCTCTGGGTGACTTTAGTGGTGTAGCTCTTGTGGTGCTGAACTCAACCGCATCGATTCAGTTCAGCGCTTGGCAGTTTCGCCGTTTAGCTTGTTAGAGTGTCGTCTTCGCTATCTGAAGAATGTGGTCGCCATAGCTCATGTCTGCGATCGATTTGCTTAGGACTAAAGCAATGACACACATTAATTTTATATTTCTCTCTGGAAAGCTTTAGAGATAAATTTAATGAGCGTTTCGGGTTATTAGATTTGAAATTTGAGCTGTCTGATATAATCTTTGCAAATTGCGTATTATCCTTGTATAATAAAATCTTTGTATATTTTTACACGTACATGAGAATATATTTTATTAGATTTAAATTTATGAAAATATTTAAAACAATTCTTAAAGCTTTATACTTTGCTGGGTGACTGCAAAAGCGGGTCATCTTGAAAGGGTTACTTTTAAGATATCAATGTTCAAAGTTATTGATTATTATCACCAATAATAACTATTTTTAAGAAAAAATGTCTTTCGATAACTATAGACAAAATAAAGCTCTATTTTAGTGTGCCGGTACGATTACTGAATAGGTATGTTATATTTCACAAGTTTGCACAGATCGATCACCACCAATCGCTTTCATTACTGAGTTTGGCTTTTCTACAAAAAGAACTTTTTTCTCAAATATCTCAAAACTGATTTTATTAAAGACAAACCATTATTGCACTCTGCCAGCGAATATAATAAATAGCTATAAATCCATTTTGCCGGACGGTGCGGCTCCTCCTCAATATTATATTTGTTCGTACTGGAAGAAGGTTTCATATTAAAATTGGCATTTTCAATGGAAACATCGCATTGCATACATTCATATAATTCCATAAAGACTAATGACCGATCCTAACATACAGTGCATGGTTGAAGCGCCTAACACAGCCATTTTGAAAGTAAATCTGTACGACTGGGATAGGACGGGTGGTGACGACCCTCTCGGCAGGTGCGTTTTCTTATATTTCCAAAATCTATGATTAGTCTTGATACATATTTATTTTAGAAGATTAATAGAAGTGGTTGACCTTCAATACTTGCCTCCTACAAAGTATTTTTGGGATGATTAGTTCAGCATATGCGTGGTTAAGAGGACACAACCCTGTCATTTCTCCGTGCAAAAGTTCTAGTGTTACAACTTTTTTTTTAAATATAATACAAGATTTTCTTTATCTCATGTTTTCTTATGCAATCATTTTATGCTGTTATTGTACACTTTTAGCTGAACGTTTGTGTTACAAATTTTTCTTAATATTGATAATACCATACTACATTTTTTGACACATTAAAAAACATGAATAAGACTAGACCATGAAACTAGAGCAGTGCTTGACCCTCGTCAGAGCTACATTTGATTTTAAGTTCTATCCACTTCTATTAATCTCTCTCTATATTTAACTCTACATAATAAAACAATATGTGAGAGAGGGGGTAATCATTGGATCAAAATAAAATTATATTTGTTACCTAGATGTCGAAGTAATAACTACATATTACTGTGGTATCTAGCTCTTTAGCTACAGTATTACAATTACCAAACTTTAATGGTAAACGGCAATTGAGGTTTTAAAAATTCAGTTAAATGACAAAGTGTAGTGAAAACAGCCCCCGAGCTGGTTCTCACGATTCCGTGTCGGGTGTCCTGACCCACCGAGCAATGCACACAGGCCAAGACTATATTCGGAAAAAAAATGTTTACAAAAGCATTTGAATAATTAATTGCCATCCAAATGTCGTTGATCATTTAGAGAGTTAAGCTTTTCGTAGTGCGCTCATGTTTGGCCAAAAGTTATTGATAATATGACGATAATGGTCATATATCTTCCTGTTTATGAAAGAGTTTTTCGTTCTGCTTACATTTCATATACCGCATAATTGACTTTAATTATCAGTAAACAAAAAGTACCGCTACCAATTTCTTAGGTGTATCCCTAAATTTAGAATAAACTACGTAACGCACAGTTTATTCATTGTATAATTTTATTTGCTGCTGCTCATACGACATAAAATATAGTGGGTGGGTAGTCGTGAAATAAACATTTTTTTTTATTACATGTCAATTATTATTGTACCTGTTGTTTTTTGTGTATGTATAAATTGTCTGTAAAATTTGTGGTTTATTTTGGATACATATTATTTATATATTACCTTGTAAAAATTATCAATTGTGAATTGTGCGTTTTGGGTGTTATCTATGTAGATTCAATTTTTACCTTTACGCATGTGAACCCTATCTCAACATTTTTTTATTTTTTTAATAATTATAAAATCCTATACAATGAAATGCCACGTAAATAATATATTTTTAATTTTAGGTGTACTATCGATATTCATACCATTGTCAAGAAAAGGACGCTGGACACGGTAAGTCCTGAAAGATTTCTCAAATTTAATCAGTGTTATTCGTAGCATATTCATTTATATTCTTCATGGCAATGATAACAGACTATTAATGGTGTTACAGTAGCCATTAAATTTAAAAATCTATAATCCTTAATAGTTTTTTTCTGAATATTCAATTTGTCTAGTCACTTGAATATTCAAAATGTCTCACGACAGTCTCTTGAGAAGCCATTCAGATGATAACCTTAACTGCCGCGATTGAAGTTACTGCTCATTCAGATAAATAGTTTCCATATATTTATCAAATAAAATTACAGAAAATCATAAAACGAAATAAGAATAATTGAAAATGACTGCTAATTAATAAATTAGCATTAACCTTAAAACAATGCAGCAAGCAAGACAGCACAAAACCCACTCTTCCCGAGTACCTATAACTGCACCCCATCTATTTCACGGATGACTCGCTCTTGGAAATGATACCGTAGCTGTGTGAACTTGGCCTAGACATACAGTGTGTTCGGAGACCATTTCCGAAGACTTAAGTCGGTGTTTATGTTTTCTATTATGAAATAATTCAAAATAATAATCGTCACATTTTGCAATGATTATTATTTTTAATGATTTCCGGTGGTCGTGTTTTGCTACACTACGGCCTTGACTGATAGCAGTAATTCATCTGCGTCGCAGCTAGCGGACGCAAGACAACAAACGGTTTATTAATATCATGTAAAGTTTACAAATTTTTTTCTTGAAACTGTGATGAATTTTGCTATGACGTCAATACAAATCGTTTTTGAAATTGCAAGGCGAGCCACCTAGATTTCTTTTATCGGGAATGGTCTTGGGTAGCGGGTGCACCAAATTACCTACCAACAATTCATGAACTGTCACGAATAAAGTTGTGATTCAACTAATGGAGTGCGGTGCAGGCGGAGCGGTTGGCCGACATTCCACCCCTTTTTCCAACGTTCTCGCTTCTCTGTTTGCCAGGTCGGAAATGATGAAAAAAATAATTTTACCTAAATAGAACCTCCGTTCTGTCCTGTTACAACCCTGCTTACAATGGATCATAAAATAAAATAGAAGATTATAAGAGATAGATTACCTATTTTCATTAAAAGCACCTATTAATTTCTGCCAATAATCAGCAGCCTGTATAATGTTTATTTAATCATTAATGTTTCAGTGGCTAGTGCTGGAGCAAGCCAAGCATGGCATGGTACATCTCCGACTTACCTGGTTTACATTGACTCCTGACGCTAGCCATCTTAATTCCGTAAGTTATTTTACTTGTATCCATTCAACGAGTGTTCATTCCACACTTGTATTCCTGTCTGTAACAGCTGGCCTTCCAAGGGTCGAATCACATGGTATATCAAAATCCTTCGTTTCATAATCAAATCTTGTTAGAAAGTTGGTTCATCGAATTAACGAACTTCCCTTCAAAGTTTGACCACCGATAAATCGGAAACTAATGTAATCTAAATTCTTTGAAATTACTTTATGAGAGCGTTCTTAAGTTGTAAAGGTGGAAATTTTGATAGCTTGGTTAGAAATGCACAGCAATAGGCTACATTAGGCTGAATGGGTTTAGAGAAGTGATTCCCAAAGTGGTTTATATCGACCCCCAGGGGTCTATGACAACCTGCAAGAGGTCTACGTGAGCGAAAAAATATTTGGGGTCTATGAAATGAAAATGGGGGTCCACGATAGTGGATCTCAACATACATTGATAGTACCTATTTACTATCTTATAATATAAAGATATATACATTATTTATAAAAGTACCTATGAAGTAAAAAAAATATTATATATGTTTATAAAATTGTGTAAGTTGTAGGGTGTAGGCATTCGCTCTGTGGTCGAATACATTTTGAACTTATAAAAACCTGCACATAATGATATTCCAGTACCATCTTGTTACAAGCATACGTGCAGTCTCACAGCTTCGCGAACTTTAAGTTTTTAACACTAAACTTTACTACAGATAGTAATTTACAAAAAATCAATATCAGGTAAGTACCCAAAACCCAAAACCGAAAAACATGGCAAGGGGTCTACGACACAAAAAAGTTTGGGAACCCCTCGTTTAGAGTGGTCGACCCATCCACCGAATTGGAAGGTCTTCGTTTTTGGTTTGTTTTTTATTTTTCTCTTATCTTATTTCATCTGTTAATCAATTTATCAGTAACCAAAAACAGTGGTAACATTTGTATTGTAATATTTTTTCTATTTCTAACAGGCAATCATCGAGACACAATTGCTACGTGTTAGTGGGATGAGTACTGCGATTCTCTGTTTGTATATTGACTCTTGCAAAAACCTACCGGTAAGTTTTCTCATACACTCTATGATTTAATTTAATTTATTTAAATAAGATATTTGTCTTAATGATATTTCTTTTCCGTGGGAAAATGCAAAAAAAAAACCAATAAGTTGGATATTAACATAATAATAATAGTGTTATTACATTGATCCTTACACAAAAAATATATATCAATGACCTGACAGTAAAATAAGTATGAATAAATTATTTTGTGGTCGCCATATGCCGAAAGTAAGGTTATTTGCTCGACTCGAAGAATCGCGGAACCTCGGAAACTTCTACGACATAAAAAGGCTAGCTTCAGAGGTGCTTTTAAATTCGCTACCTCCAAATTATGGAACGACTTACCAAAGCAAAAATCTAAAGCAAGACGTCAAAGGCGGTTACTGCAGTTACAAAATAATTCATAATAGTTATTTCATTATTTTCGAGCCATCTTTATCTTTATGTTTACACTGTTTTATTTATTTTTTTTGGTATTTGTAAGGGTTGTGCTGAAGATTAGCACGTTGCTCGTTAAATGAGTAAAGAAACTGAGCATAACCCATCTATTGAGAAATAAAATATGAATAGCACAAAATTGTAAAATTCTATGTACTCAGTAAATGAACTCTGTTTGTGTTAACTCTGAATTCTATGTACTCAGTTTGTGTTAACTTCTCTTTCCAACAAGAGAAGTTAACACAGATGTTAAAGATGTTGTTGGAAAGAGAAGTTAACACAATCCGCTCTGAATTAAAAACCCGTGGACCAATGCCGACATTCTGCGTAGGTCGTTTGGCGAACGGAATATCTCTAGAAATTATAAACAACGCACCCACCTGCCGCCACCCACCCGTTTTTTAGTTTCGAAAGTAATAATTTCTTATTATTGGCAAATAATAGGTGCAACATTATAAAAATGTTTGTTTTTATATTTAATATTATATTGACATACCTTTTGTAAATAAAACTCAAATTATTTATTATCAAATTACCAAAAACACTGAATTCACTCTCTCACTTTTCACTCAAACAAGCCCAATGGCCGTCAAAACCGAACTGAGATGGAAAAATATGGTGATTAGTCTGTGCCTTTCGTGAATTCAGGTATATGCGACATGTCACCATTTTAAATATTAATAGAAATGCAGTAAGACCATAACTCAATATCGCGCACACGGCATTTAGCGATATACAGCAATGACACGTTTTCATGTCATCAGCGCGGAGTGTGTTAAGACCACTAGACCTAATATGGTGTATTCCTTTAAATGGACGCATATTTTTTTTCTATTCATGTGTTTATGTAGTTATGTTTGTCCTATCACAGAATGCAAGACCACAGTCCAAGCCAGACTCCTATCTGGTAGTGTCGGTCGGAAAACGATCCGAGAACTCGGGTGTGCAAATGAGAGTGGCTGACCCTGTCTTCGACATTGGCTACTCCTTCCTCGTCGCTGATCCACAAAGCGATACCCTCCACATTACAGTAATGGACCAGAAGACTGGACACCAACTCGGTAAAGTTGAAGATAATCTTGTTTTCCTAATTTTCATTTGCAATAAACTAAATAATATAGTTTTCAAAATATAATTTATCATAACTGTCGTTAAGCCCTAAATTGTTATGCCGTTATGAGAAAAACTGTCCACCCCTGTCGATGCATGCTGGAATACATAGTCTTGATCCTTTAAGGATTTTCACATATTGTATATATTAAATAGTATAAAAACGAAACACGAACGAAATGATAGGTAGTTTCTAAACATGCAGGATTATACGGTCCTGCGTTGTGAAAACAAATTGTGCATTATCACTACATTTCTCAAAGTGTTCCGAGCCCATCTAAAGCCGGTACAAACTAATTTCATAGCAAAAGAAATTATCAGAACATTTTGGAAATTGCTAATTATTTAATTGCATTTTAATAACACTTTTAATAACGCAGATATTGTATAACTATATGTAATCTGTATTATAATATATTATTAATATATTATTTCATATTAGGAGTATATTTTCACTTCATTACAATGCAGGTATATTCACTTACAATATCTCGAACCTGCTGGAGGAACCGAAGCTGTCGTCTGATCTGCAGCCATATAATCTGCAGAAGGCCGGTCCTGATACTAAGATTTATCTTTCCATGGTCCTACGGGTATGTCTTTTGCCTCATTTATTTGCTATAATAGACTGCAGCAAAAACAGAATCAGTTGTAAAAGATTATCATGTGACTCAATCTTATTCTTACTTATTCTCTACTCAATAAAGTAGAGAATAAGAAATCGATAAATAAAGTTAAACATAGTTAAATAGAATTTCAATCAAATCCTCTCTTGCTCTTTTTTTCAAGAGTGGCGACTCAAAACTTTTAGGCACTCAGTAAAAACTTTGTCCTTAAGGAAGTGTGAAGTTACTTGATAAGATATGTAGGTCATAGACTTAATCATTTTTGGTATTATATGACTATTGTATTTGAGGTTTTTTACAATGATACCTGGCTCTTTGTTCTTCAACGGGTGATACTTTTATACCATTCAAAGTATATTCAAAACAAGTGTTATATGTAGTAATCTCATAACATTGGTACGGAACCCTCTGTTCGCGAACAACATCCACACTTGTTGGTCTTTGCAATGAGTCCTGAAAATTGCAAGTAATAAATAAATATTTTGTAAATATTTTTGCCTAATCACAATTTTTAATACTCGCTATGAGCATAAACAAAATTTGCTCTGTTGACATCTCTGCTTTGTTATCTATTGTAACTCATTCTGCGATCTCTTTTAAATATTTTGATTCATTAAAGTAAACAAAAACACTTTAGATTAATTTGAAGGTTTTAATTAACCTTTTATCTGAACATTTAAGTAATCATTCTGTACCAACTGTTAGCTTCCAAAACACCGTTTATTCTTTAATGTATAATTATTCAATAAGCACTTTTATTTCGCGAGCGTAAATAGTTTAACAATAGTGTGTAACAAATGATAAATGTGCTTGTTTCTAAACAATGTGCTTCTACTATAAATTATAAATTTGCAATACGAAGAAACTGTTATCTAAAAATAAATTTACTGATATCCTGATCAGAATTTTCCCTTTATTTCTCTGCTCAGCAAATATTGATTCTTCAATTTGTTATCGGATAGTAATCTCCTTTTTTTTAGTTTTCCTTTACCGTGGAATGCCATTGTGGTGTAGCAACCGCCTATTGCATGAAAAAAAAGGATGTTCTACATTTAAGGGGGGGATGTCATCCCGTGTAGATTATTAACATTATCAATTTAATGTAGTATCTCCATTATTTTTATACCTCTCGCTTATTAATATTAATAATTTAATTATTGGGCATTTATAAAGGGTATTTATTTTTAAAAGATGATAGAAATCATAAAAATTTTATAGGGTCTGCTATTCCAATTATTCTTATTATAATGTTACTTGTTTAGTATTATTGTGTCTTAATGCGAATAGGTCAAAAATATATTATTATATATTTTGAAAATAACCTTCTTCAATTTCATAATATTCTAAACTAACTTTAGTAATACATTTACGTGAAAAATGTCTGCGGTACTACTTAATTTTATATCAATGAAAGAATGTGATCTAGTTCTTACGCCAAAGAAGCGACGCGAAAAGAATCATCGTGAGGGATGCGAATACAGACAAAATAAACTTTCCCTCAACGTTGTCATCAATCGCGAACTACAGAGAAGAGTCAGCGGCCTGATGGTGAAACTGGAAAGGGAGAAAACAGACAAGAAACGAATCAAAGAAAAACTTCTGATCTCAATGGAGACATGCGAGAAGCTCTCATTCCAAGTGACCAATCTGAAAAACCAAATCAACTCATTGAATCAAAAGCTGTCAGAGATATCCCAACAGTGCCAACATGTCATAGACTCCATTATAAACCAGGAAACGGAAATAGACAAACATTATAAATACCATAAAAGTCCCAGTGAGCTGCAAAAGAAGTTCGCTGAATTGGAATCGACTGTTACCGATCTCAAATCGGCCAAGCAATGGGAATCCCTCAACCTCGAGTATAAAATTGAGAAAAATTTTAACTACATTGGTAATCAGGACACTAAGTACAACCACAGTATGAAAATGCTCATTGGTAAAGCGTCCGTATCAAAACCAAAGCTTTTTACTTATCTTCATGACAGGTGTTCAGTCTTAAAAAGATACCAGAATGCTACGTTGAAACCCATCAAAGGTGCATCCCAAACTTTGAATAAAAGCGTGTTTAAAAATCTCCTGCTTGTCAAGTCGGGGGCGCACCCACCGATCGGTCATGATTTGAAGCAAATTACCAACATTGAAATCTGTCCGTCCGTGAACGATTCGGTCTCGTACCGAAAAAGTCTCGTTCACGAAACGTCCCAGGCCGAGGATAAAAAACGCGACTTGAGCGTTTGCACGTCGGATAATTACATGAAGGCAAAACGAAGCGTATCCCGAAAGCTAGTGTTTCCCCTGACGATTTCGAATTTGGAAAATCACTGTGTTTTGATTGATAAACACACCGTTAAATTATTGTCGACCGACGTACCGGCAGTGAGAAACTCTGAATTGTATTCGAGCATAAGAAAAAATGGAGACGGTTCTGTGCGGTGTGTGTTACGCGGGGAAAATAAAAAACATAAACATATTGGTAAAATGAATATTACGTCTATAGATATTCTGGATGACGGCGTCGACAAAAATCCCGTTAAGATCATCACAGACAATCACACAAACAGTACAACATCAAAAAGAGAGTTATCGGTCGAATCAGGAGGCTTTTTCCATGCCAACAGGAATGCTAAAGGTTCAAATGTAAAAAAAATGGTTAGTGTAAAAAGAAATGATGATACAATCAAATGTAGACAATATAAAAAATGCACAAAAGAAAAAATGCTACTCAAAGAGTATGTATGTGATTTCTTAGTATATACTAAAGTAGGGATAAATTTTTGATTTGTTTGAAAGGCTCCATTGTTTCAAAAGAAATATTTTGTTAGTTAGAAATGTTAATCATAATAATAAACAAATAATAATAGCGGTCAATTAAAAAAAAAATTAACAGGTCTGCCTCCTTTGTTAGAGGCAAGGAATCCTTTGTTAATCTCTTGTCATAACATGGCAAAAGTGTATTTAGATGGCCTCATTTAAAAAGTATCAGATATTTAATGGGTATAAATACCACTTAATAAATTTGCGGATAATTGTCCTTTCCTGGCTTATTTCTCATTTATCAGGTCAGCCATCTTCTTTAAATTGATAGATTTCCTATTTAGGACTTAGAACTTATGAACTACTCATCATCAAATGGTTTTTTTTTTAAATTATACTCTGTAAACAATTTCTTTATATAAATTTTATGGTTATTAAAATAAGTGACGATATAAAATATTATAATTTAGCAAGACTTATAGTTCTCCATACAAGCATTGTTTTCATATTTCTTTCAGCTTCAATAAGTTTGGTGTATTCGAGTTACAATTTAATTGTAAAGTATCTTGTTATATATATTAACAGATTTTGGGAAAAAAGACTACCTTTTAAGTTTTTTTTACATTCCTACAGGCAATGTTATGTATTAAATAACTTTGAAAAATGTAATTTTTTCTATAATATATCGTTATACATTTATAAAACGCTCAAACTTACTTAACCAGAAAGAAATTAGAAAGAAACCGTTTGTATGGGTCGGTTACATGGTCTACAGTCTACATATTGGGAGAGTATTGCTTCTCAGATACTGAAGTATGAGCCTCCATTGCTGATGAGCCAAGCAAGCCAGGAGGAGGACAATGCATTGTTGGATTTATCTGGAGAGCATTTGGCCCATCAGGACACTCAAAAGATCAAGAGTGACGAGTACGTGAAAAAAACCACGAAGCAGAATTCCGTCGGCGAAACAGGTCTTTCAAATTTTTATTTTTATTTATTTATATTAATATAAGGGCATTTCGTAGGTTGATGGGAAGTTTTTAAAGGGGTGAGGGGAGGTCATTTGGAGCATAGTTAACAAAATATACCTTTATTCAGTGTTAGGGTTTTTGAGATATCGGGGTATTTTGTAATTTGGCCATACTCATTGTAAAATCTAGTAAATCCTTTGTAATTGTTTAATACACATGATTTTGTATGGTTACAATAAATGAATTGTGAAAGTGGTAATATTTTTTTCCCTAATAAATTAAATTAATTTCCTTAATCGATCGACAAAGTATGTTGATGAACAGAATATACCACGCAGAGCTACCACCCGATTTTTAGTTTAAGTTATAATTTCTTAAAATTGGCAAATAATAAGTACAAAACTATGAAAATGTTTCTTTTTTATGTGTAATATTATGAACAGTATGCTTTGTCATAGCTTTTGTAAATAAAACTCGAATTATTTACCGCCAAATCAGTCAAAAAAACTTTCAAATCCGTAGCACACTTTTCACATAAACCGAACTAAAATGAAAAAAAAAACGACGATAATCTACGCCCATCATGAATTTAGGCCTAAGCAGCTTGCCGCACTTTAAAATATTAATAGAAATGCAGTAAGACGATGACGTACTCACTTGTACTCGGCATCTGGCGTATACAGTAATGACGGAATATACCGTCATCGGTGCTGAGTGTGTTAATGTGCCACCGCACTATTAAGTTATTACATTTTTGCCATTTAGATAAAATTGGCATATGCGAAAGAGGTTCAAAAACTTCTACGTTTCATGCCCATGACAGCATTGGACATTACTTGTGCATTTATTAATAAAAACAAAACGCATGCGTGACTTATATCAGAGTGATATGGGCTACTGGGCTACTAATGCTACATGCAGAGTGATACTATTTCATTTTAGACTTAAACATAAATGAAACAAACTTGTAATTAATAATCCAAATGACCTCTGACAAATTACAAGTCTAAAACAATGAAATCATTTTATAAATGCATAAGGTCATTAGATTTTTAAGACAGATTTTTTTTTACATTTTTTAGATCCTGCTAATTTGCCACCAAAAGATGTTGCTTTACCAGAAGCTTTAAATAAAAACAGCGTGGAATTGGATACTGTCATTAAAGAGGCGGTTTCTACTACATCCGGTGAGTATTCTTTTATATACTTTTATATATTTAGTCATTTCATAAATTTGTGTCATTTTGCAATAGTTTCGTTTAATGGCAAAACTGCGGTAACTGTCAATCCACTAGTTTCTCAATTTAACAAAATGTCTTAACTACTTTTCAATTAACTTTCTAGGTCTAATTACTGCTAATTAGTCATTTTAAAACTGCTTTAAATTTGATATATTAATTTTGTATGTATATTTTTGTAGAACTATGTTAATTTTTACCTGTTAATATTTGAACATAAAAACTCTCAGGACGATCCGTTATAATGATTCTTTTAACTTTAAGTAAAATATTAATTTTACACAATCGGCGAATTATTGAATTAATCGCATAAGCAAATTCGGTAATTACCGATTACATATTTAAAACGATGGAGCTACCATTTTTCCGACGTTCTAAATTGTGCAATTGTACAAATTTCAAGCTATATATTTGTTGCGGTAAAGCACTTTACAGTGTGACCGACTGCCTTAATTAAAGGCATTTCGTCTTTGATAAGCTGTACCTACATCCTCAAACCCATTCATCCTCATTTCAAAGTGACCTTAATCGGATTTTTGTTTTAGCTGTTCCTCTAATGAAGAAGACTCCACCTAGCTCGCCCAAACTAGTACACCGTCACTCCAATGTTACTTCGTAAGTTTATTATCATAATAATTATTTTTATTGATGTTTAGTATTGGGGAAAAGCAAGAATGAATGCAAAAAGATTTAGAAAGGTTTAGATGTGGCCACAGGCCGTGTAAATGTCCGATAGAAAGATTAAGTACAATATTGTCAACGATCTTCTTTCACATGGGAAATCTGTATTTACTCTTCTAAAGTCTCTTCAAAATACAGCATCCTGAACTCGGCTCTAATTTTAATTCAACAGCCACTTACTTTGCTTGCCACTATTTTTATTTTTATTTTTGTGTATTTAAAATAGTTCTGCTTTAGTTATGCTTACAATTGTAAACAATCAATTATGATCTCAATGTCAGAAAATTTATATAATTTATTAGCGTTAGATATGAAACAAATCTCTCTAATATAAAAACTTGTAAGGATGCAAGACTAACCTAAATTATAAGTTTCTTTAGGACTTCATCTCATCTCTTGTACCCGCTGTTTATCCTTGATTAAATAAATAAATAAACGCAGTTTAATACTGTCTTTTTTACGTTTTCTATGTATGCAGGTGTTTTTAAATTTAAGGCACTCCTTTTAGGATGTTGATCTATCTATATCGACAACCAAGCAATATTAGCAAAAAATACTGAAAAATGTTTTTTAATTACGAGAAAAACAACTTCAATGTTGTATAGAAATCGTTTTAATGTTTGAGAATGCGGTTGAACGCTTGGAGCGAGACCGGTCAGTGAGTCCCGAACGCACGGCTCGCGAAGAATTTCGAAGAAAAATAAAGTTTTTAATAATACAATTATTTTACTGTTTTTTTTTAATTATTTTTTTTTTGTGTCATATCTAAACCTTTCTAAATTGATTATTGTTTAAAATTCTAAGCTAATGTTTTTTTTCAGTTCTGCCGGTGAAGCTGGCCTCGGCCGTATCCAATTGACTCTCCGCTACAGCGTACAGAGACAGAGGCTGGTTGTGGTTGTGCATAAAATTGCGTAAGTAGTTAAAATGTTTATTGTTTATCGATTATCATAACGCATTTTAATTATTCCCCTTTTAAATTTAATTTTCTGAGCTATTTGTAGCGTTTCCGTTCGAGGAATTTGTTTAGGCGTTTATTTTATTGGTTCTTATTAATAGCATCCACAACTGTACTTACTGTCTGGCAAATTATTCTTTATCTTCGAACTTACAGTGGTAGTATCGAAAAAGTAGCCTTCAGAAATGTCCTTCAGGGTTCAAGCTATCTCCATCCAAAATTTCATCAAAATCGGTTTAGCAATTTAGCCGTGAAATTTAACAGACTGCAATTATCGATTTTACTGATAACACATTGTAACTAAAGAAAATACGGTGTCATATCCCAAAGTTATATATATATATAAAAGCGTCATATACCAAAGTTCGTAGTTTAACGGAGAGTTGGTCAGGCAGTAGTAACCAATTACAAGGAGATTTTTATTACGTTCATCAAAAAGTCATTTTATATAGTTTTAGAGAGTAAAACAAAAAAGTAGGTTACTTTAAATAAGTTTCACAAGGTGCCTGCAGGTGTCGTCCAAAGGGCGCCTCAAGTACTAGCCTTTAAGGCCTTGTTATATCATAACACATTTAACACACAACAATTATTAAGAAAACGACACAGGAAAATAAGATTTTGATATGAGGATACTAATTATTTATTATTATTATTTATTTAATTGAAGTTATTTTTCCATTTCGAGAAGGATTTCAAATACAAATCTTCCACACTATAGAAACTTATTAGGCCGGAAACTTTGTTTTTCTTCATTCGTATGGTTTATGTTATCGGGGAGGCACTATTGGGTACAGTTCCGACAGCCTTATTGTTGTTATCGCATCAGCGAGGCCGTTCATTTCAGGCAGTCAGTAACTGAATGTGTTTTTTTGTGCATGCCTTGTTACTTAACTTTCGACAGTATTGAGGAAAGCGCCGTTGAATATTCCCAACGGCCAAAAATGACCTAGCCGAACTTGACCCACTGGGGATTCGAAGCAGGCGCTTATACCACTGCGCCACCAGGCCGTTAGCTTAACTTTGTAATTTACACATAGTCCAAACGCTCTGCC
This sequence comes from Neomicropteryx cornuta, assembly GCA_020383195.1. Taxonomy (NCBI): domain Eukaryota; kingdom Metazoa; phylum Arthropoda; class Insecta; order Lepidoptera; family Micropterigidae; genus Neomicropteryx; species Neomicropteryx cornuta. Next base: position 8,859,355 of record JAHKQU010000001.1, on the reverse strand, counting down.
GCCTCTACACATATTGATATTCATATACTTACTAGCTATGCTGTTTTTTAGGAACATACCCCTGAAGGATCCATCCAATATACCTGACCCGTATGTCAAACTCTATCTGTTGCCATCAAGATCGAAGGACTCTAAGAGAAAGACAGCCGTAAGTTTGTTCTTTTTTCTTTAGACCAACGCTTCATACTTTAAGCTTACTAATATTTTCCTATGTAGTGAGCTATTAACATTAGTAAATTTAATTTTTTGTATCCTTAATACTAAATTTGATATCCTAACACTCCTTCTATTCTGAGACCAAGGCTACAAATTACAACATTACAGCTCTCCACAAAGGTTCGATATGAGTTAAGCAACAAAACATGAATTATTTACAACGCCAAATTAACTGGCTTTACCTGGTGTAACTTAAACCACTGTTGTAGTTGTATATGGGTTGTATTTGGTCAACCGTTTGTTTTTTTGACAGTTTATTGAGCCTCGTAAATGTTACGAAATAAAAAAAATGTAGAGCATAAACATAAAAGGCTACCAACCAATACTGTCACATTAATTCCCACATAAAACCTAACGCAATGGGACATTTGCTTTACTAAGATTCCAAATTTTAGTAAATATCAAATGTTGCCAGTCCTGAATTGGGAGCGAGGTGGCAAAATAGTTTAGGACTCTAGTAGATGCCCTGAATTTGATGTAGGAGCTACAGTTTCTAACCTAACCTAAAAGGCAGAAGTTGCAGCGTCGGCCATTAACCTGGTTTTCTTCTCAATAGTCACGTCATGTTAAAGATAGAATTTACTACAGAAATCAATCTTTTGTGGCTACTTGTTTAAATAATAATAATAGTACCAACATTCATAATTCTGTACAAATATTCTATTCTGAATATACTGTATAACATTCTGTACGATTCTCATAATTTTCTTTTTTTATGTAATCAGTTTTAGGTGAACCGATATCTCAATTATATTGTTAAACAGTAGATTCATGTAATTGGCCAAATTATAACTCTGTATATACTGTTTATATATTAAATAAATAAATAATAATATTTCATACAAACTGTTATTTTCTCAATATAAAACAACGGCCTGTATAAGATGTAATAGAAATGGTGGATGTTGCTTGCATGGCTTGTTGTGCCCAACAAAACGTTCAAATGTATACTTTACTAGTGTCCTGCAGGACTTCTCTCCGTTTATATACTCTACAAGTGTCCCACAGGACTTTGCTTCTCTTCTTTAGTATAGTTATTTACAACTAGACATTTACTATTTTTTTTTTGCTGGTTTACAAAAGGTACCTAGAAGAAGATACATAGCCAAAACCAAAAATATCAGATAAAACATTGCTCAATGATGCCACTTTAAAGATAATAAATAAACGTAAGAATTTGAATTCAACGCTTTAAACAATGGTTCAATATCTCCTCTTAAGATCCTATCTCAGTACTCACAAACTAGGTGTATTGATCTGAAATTTAGCCCAGACATGTAACAAGAACCTTAAAAATCATTTTTTTTGTTTTTTGTACATTTTCAAAGATGTATCGTAAAAAAAATATGACCAACGACGAAATATTATGATTAAAAACTTTCTTGGTTTATGCTAAATTACAGAATTACAGAAGAAACAAATTCGTATATTTATTGTTTTTTTTTTTTAAATAGTTATCAAAAGACAAAAAAATAACGATATAAATAATGAAAGTGTAATAGGAATAATGAAACATTAACTTAATGGGAATAATTGAACAAATATTATGTTTATTAGTTCCTAAATAGGTAAAAATAATATTAAAGTTTTTCGCCCCCACATAACACATAAACTGCATTTTTAAAAAAATCTTATTTATTCAGACGAATGCCTGCTAGTTTTAATTATTTTTTTAACTTAATTATTGCCTAGTGAAAACTTCCCTCGTGCAATTTCTTTAAAAAAGATAGTAAGGTCTAAATTAGGAGTTCTCTCTGGCCACCTGATTGTTACTGCTGTCTCTGAACTATTTCAATTGCTTTATCCAAATATTGGACTACTTCTTTATCGTAGTAGCAGTACTTACGACCTGTTGTACCGATTGTATCCAATGTTTCATTGCGCTGTCAAATTTCCTTTCATAACATATTTTTCGTTTTTCGCCGTATCTATGTGAACGATCAGCGCATAGGTAAGAAGAACGGGATATCCAGTTTGAACCTCTGCGTTTTTCAGTACGGGGTACTATTGTCGAATTTCTTAAAGGCCGATTCTCAAACTGTGCACAATGTATGGTTTAAAAACCGGGCTATTATGTCGAAGGTAAGGTAAACTCTCTAGCCTTTGGTTTGATTGGTACTACAAGCTGTGGGGGCTGCGTTGGTCAAAATATCATCATCATGCATCTTCCTGTGGGTGGTTGCTGGTGTATTGTTCATCATCCCTTCATTGGCATCGCTCTTGGTGCACGCATCCATAACATTTTACTTTGCTTTAGTGCGTGCCATTTCGGACGGTTGATAACGTCTCAGGTGCTATTTACTTTTTCATAGAGACCTTCCAATCAATTTTTCTGGTGTAAGCGAATATGAAAAAGGTAGTTTTAAGTCAACAACAATCAAACTTTTAAATCTATAAAAAATAAGGTTCAAAAAGATGACATCCATAAAATTTAAGTAATTTTTGAGAATATTAATATTTCACCACCTTGACTTTTTATACTGTAAATGCAAAGAAATTTTTATAATTTATAATTTAATTTCCTAACTTTTTATTTGTCAGAATTACGAAATATTTGAGTCTTTCACAATATTTACTGTTTGGTAAGGTCAAGGTTGCATGCTTATCTAAAATGGTTTATAATTGAGACAATTTTTATTGAACCTTATTTATTTTATCCCTAATTCAATTTGATAGCTTAGATTTTGTAAACCTGTATATCATAACATAGATAATTATTTAATTATTATAAAAGTATTTGACTTAATTTTAAATTAAATACTATCTTTATACAAAATAAGGTATCGGCAACATAATATTCAATTTCGCTTAAAGTAAATATATAAATAAAATACAAATATCCATTAGTAAATTATAAAACCTTTATTACCTGTCCTAAGAAAGGTTATTTACTAAGTGCAACAGTGTGAGTATAGAAGTTTTACACAAAACCGAGTAAAAAAAAATGTATTTTTAACGCACACATACTTTTTACATAAATAAATGAATATTCAACATTCAAGTGGTGTTATATATAAATACATTGGGTATAAAGTATTGCATATGGTATGAAGTATCTATACAAAAAAGCATTTATATTTATTTTTGTATATTTTTTTTAAAACAATTTATCAATTATATTCCCTAGCATTTCAATAATGAGCGAAGTAAATAAAATAATGTAGAATGATATGTTTTTTTATATAGCTATTAGTACCTTAAATTGCAGTGTTATTATATTTACACAAATATTTCCAAAACTATTTTCTTAGCAGTTTTTCTGCGCAAAGGGATTTACCAGTTATGGAGAGACTTGATTCAGTTTTAGCGTTTTAGCGTAGTTTTAACTTATTTGATTATATATTTTTGGGTCCACGAATTAAATTATATTTTTTTAATAATGGAAATTGACTCACAAAATGCTTTCATATTTATTTTTTGATTTGGCTTCACATTATTGAATGCCAATCCATTCAAGTAGGTATCTATGAACGTCTTTAGTGGTTTTAAATATGGATAGACCACTTTAGGATCTTGTTTGAAAAAAGTTTCCAGGACAGATAAAGCAACATTTAAAATGGCTTCACCATTCAAATGTGTTGTTATTTTCATAGGCTACGCAAATGCATTGCTGCGTTTAGGGCGCCCATTGCTACTGAACCGACTGCATGGTTATCCTAATATTTTTTCTTTTAAGATGTACGTAATCTCTATCTCGGCGTACTGCCAAGATTCATAATTCGCATAATTGCAATGTTACTTTGGCAGTCTAAAACAATTTTTAAATGTATGTGGTGTGAAGACTGGCTGGCGATTTGTTGCAAAATGTCCATGTCCTTAGTGCGTTTCGTATTTCTTCATCCTGTCCCTGATTGATCCCCAACATTGCCCTCTCCTTGTCGTAAATACAAAATAAAATTTCAGAAAAATAAATATTTAAATCCATTTAAATTGACTCTCCTCAACTGTAAACATTCTAAATAAAGATTAAATAAAAAGTAGACACCTATTGACATGTTTTGTTACAGGTCATGAAGGATAATTGCAATCCCATCTATGATGAGACGTTTGAATACGTAATGTCGCAGGGAGAAGTAAACTCGCAGGAATTGGAAGTGACGGTCGCCTCCCAGAAGGGTTTCTTCTCCGGGGGCAGTCCTGTAATTGGTCAGGTGAGGGAATGTTGATTTTGTCAATATCTACAAACATGTCCATTGAACAGTAACATTCTATAAATCATATAAATAGCTTTTAAAGCTATTAGTGTAGTGGTATAAACCGTCTATTTGGTGCAATTGTCTCGCGAATGTAATATGTTTTTAAAAAAATGTGTGTGTTTAGACATGTAAGACATGTTTAGACATGTAAGTCCCATTTAATCCTGAATATGCAAGCAAGATTCTGGGATACGTAATAATGGGTTTACAACGTCAGACTAAGAGTAGATACTCGGTTAGTTGTTTTTTTTACTCTTTAAAGTGCCAGCCAGCCGAGTTACATTTTAACCACAGACCCGTGAACGAGGTTCACTAGTATTTCAATTTTATTATGTGGTTCCTCATTAATTTGATGAAAATTTGGGTATTAGGATTAGAATTGATTGGCAAATAAGCTTTTTATTTTGAGATTTCATAAGAGGAAAATGCAATTATCACAATTTTTTTTAGAAAGTAACTAATGAATGCTTGCCCTAATTTAACCTTTCAAAAGCAGAGGCAGTGACAGTACCTTGACATGTTCCACATCCTCGCTATTGAGTGAAAACCTCGTATGTACAAATTATTCAACTTTTCAGTCGATAATGAAAAACACTTTTTTTTCACAAAATTAAATGCAAAAGAATAAAAAAAAAGGGATTTCGGTTTTCATGCATATCACTCAACGGATCCGCTTACTACATAATATTTCCCACTTTGCTAGGAACGTTATTTATTTACAATTAGCAATTAAAATGAAAAATTACCAAATTCGACTTGCGAGGTTTTCACTCTACAACGTCGATATTTAAAACTTATCTATTTGATCTTTTTTATTTTGAAAAACAATCCTAAACTGAAATTAATCTGGGAATATAATAATTATAATACTTTCTCGAATTCAGGTCGTCATAAATCTTGCCGAGCGAGAACTTTCTCAAGCGCAAACCTGGTGGTTTGACTTGCTGCCTGAAGCGGCACGTGATTAAACGTCCGCTCACAAGAAGCCGCAATCTATTACAGCGTGGTCGCAAATGCACAATCCTTAATCATATAAGTATTATGATTAATTTGATTTTCAGTGAAAAAGAATTATATAAGAAACTTGCAGATAACAAGAAAGAGTAAATTTTATTTAAGGTCATTAATATCCAAAACATTCTCAAGAATAAACATATACAGCCTTACGCATAGTCGTTCAGTTAAAAAGTTAAGGTTAAAAAGCATGTTACTTCTTTTTTTTTAATTTATGGTAAGACTGAGTTTGAGTCGTTCTTCTTTCATATTCTGTCCTTTTAAATGATTTAGGATTCTTATATAAGAAATTTAGACACATTCTAAAATGCGAAAGTTAAAAATGAATAGTTATAAATTTAATAATTTTTTGAGCTTACATTAACATCTTAAACACTGCGGAGGAATTTTAACCAACAATTTTATATTTATAATTGTATGTCAGCTGTTAGCTTAACAGTATTTAAAAAATTTGCAAGGTTAATTTTAGACTGAATTTGATTGGTTCTACCGGAAGAGACCATAGAGTTGGTCAAGCCATTCTCAGCTTTCTCTTTTTCTGTTTTATGACTAGTTAGATACATCCCCTACTAAAAAGATATTAGTAGAATTTCAAACATTTATTTTATATAATTATTGACACCAAAATATCAGATGTTATATTAAAAGCATATTAGTATTGTGGGATCTATCCACTAAAATTTATTTATTTATTTAATATATTCTAGGAAAACAGACAGCGTAACTTAGTTTATAAAACAGTAAATATAGAGAACAGTAATTTAAAAGATAACGCATTCAAATTATTTAAGTTTTAACTATCTGAAAACGTTATTTGATTTTTCAGCCAGCTAACCACATTAGTAAACTGTAAACTTATGTACCGATTATATGCATACGATTTCACTAGTATTGTGTTATTTTGACACTTTTAAGAACATACTCGATTGTGCATAAGGCTGTTAGCAATTTAAGGATTATGGGATATATTACAAACACCTGCAATTTATTCCTATAATTTTTAAACCAGTGACACACGAAGCCGGCGAATCGCCTGTCAACCCTATATCACGGTATTAACGCACTAAGTCGGTGAAACGCCGGTTTGTGCGTAATCATTTTATGCATAAAAAAATCAAAAACAACTTTATTCACTTAAATATCGTTGATAAAATAAATACGAATTATATTTTGATGAAAGAATATAATCACTAAAGTTTTTTATTTATTATTTTTAATTTGGATTTTGACAACCAAGTGTTTCCAAAATGGCCGTAATAAAAGTCGTAATAATTAAATAGAGTTTTTAATTAACAAACTATGTCATATTATTAGTGGTGGAATGGGTTAACGTGCTTGGTACATGCTTGGTAACTTCAATTAATTATCAAAAATATAATTTATGGTCAATAATTTGAATAGTGTAATATTTTTTATCGAAACATGAAGTTCATCAACGTGAATCTATCAAGTGTCGAGGATGGCTATGTTTTCTCATCTCTGTAAAATCCCTATTCTGTGCAGAGAAACAAAATTTTATATCTAAAAATTTGAGTTTTATAAAAAAAAACATTTTACTTTAAAAAAATGTTAAAATAAGTTCAATGTATATTAAAATTCATAAAGATTACGAGTATTTCAGACGTGTGTCGGAAGTCAAAATAATTAAAATCTAAATTTCTAATGAATCAATAATTTTTGCAACATTTACTTTGACACATCCCATATTTTATATCTTAAATTTTACCTTAACACTTGATAGGTTAAGTTTTTGAGAATACCAAAATTATGTATGAATGAAATCGCATAATAGTATATTTTATTTATACAAATTATACAACGTAATAATATTGTAACATTAAGTTCACTTTAAATTATTGTGATGACTAATGTCTGCAACACAAGAAATGTCCATTTCACGCGTCCATTTTAATATTAATTTTACACACTATTTGAATAATTTTATGGAGCGAATTTAAAATAGAATTAAATTTTATGAAAAAATATATTACAACAATAATTATAAAGATTTTGTTCTCAAATTATTATATTTTTTCTTACTATATTTTCTAGATTTAAATAAAAAAATGATTACTTGAAAAATATTTACCATTTATCGTAATTTACTTATAGGTCACTATAATAATAATTGCATTAACATATTTAAGTTATAAAATGTTATATGTTAACAAATTTAAGTTTAAATTACGTTTAAGTATATTTTTTTTTTAGTCTAATTCATGTTTTCAGAATATCTATTGAATGTACAAATATTTTTTACTACTTTCGGTTTAAATATACGACGTATTTCTATACTGTTTTGAAACATTTTATTCTTCTTAACTTTTTTTATTTTTTTACCTTTTAGGTTATCAACATTATTTTGGTAACCTTTTTATTATTTCAAAGAAAAATGCAGATCTGGTTATACATTTATAAAGTTAGTATTCATAGTCATCATTTCTAGTCCTAATTTACACTTTTGCATTTATATCAAATTCCTTTTATATTGTATTTCTACATAGTTTTTTTTTCATTATGCTCTCGAACCTATTTTGCTAATATATTTAGTAGCGTTTAATGATTTTGTCCAAAAGAACTTGTATTTTTGAGGAACATGTTTTAAAAATGTTTCCAAGCTTTGTTTTATCTCATTTTTTTTTATGGTATAAGAAAGTAAAAAAATCTAACAAAACCTGATCCTTCGCTGGAACTCTCCTGTAAGATGGGATGGAAAAAGACAAGTTACGCTCTTTTGGACCGCATGAGTTTACGGCAGCTAAAATTTCAAGTCTATTATTTTTTTTATGTATTTCTAAATAGAAAAGTACTTCTTCTCTGATAATATTAAGGTCACGAGGATTTTTTTTTGTATGTATGTTATCTTTATCTAAGTGGTACTTGTCTCTATTCCCTTCGCTATTCAATTAAATTTAAGCTTACTCCAAAACGCTAATTACCGCTAAAAAATACTAAGCAATATAAAAGTATTTGTAAATTACTTACAAATGCTTGTTTTACTTAATTTTTTCCTATTTAAAATCAAATTTTTGTACGAGTATCTGTGACATTGATAAATCCAAAATTATTATTGTGGATATAGATCAAATTCAAGCTAAACTTTTTCTCTACGTCTCGGTTAAATTATATTTTAATTTGTGGTACTACCGTAATAATACAATTAATATTAATAAAATTGTGCACAATGAAATGGTTACTTTTATATTACTTACTTTATCAGGTACTTTTTTGTATAGGTAATTTGTTATTTAATCTTTTCAGCAATTTTTTTTTTTTAGGTGTATGTGACGTGACGTAGGTACTTTTGTATCGCTTATTTTAAAGTTTATAAAATGTGTATTAGATATTATTTTTATATCTTTTATGCCTTAAATCATTATTTGAACTTAACTCGTTAGTATTGTGCTTTTTTAAGATGTTTAATGAATTAATAAAAGCTTGTTAAGATATATTTGTTGTATCATTATGATGCTTTGTTGATCTTGGAACTATTTATTGCGAGGTGAGACGGATGGTGCAATTTTTTCTGGAAAATAGGTACCGGAGATCTCATGTGTGTATATTCGGATGCACCAACGGATAGAATTTATTTTGCATTTAACATGCTACATACCCACATAAAATTACCCACATTTTGTCAGACTTGTCGCAACGAAAACACAAAAAATTGCCAGGATTTCTTTATTAAAATTAAAAAACCGAGGCCAACACACTACAATAGTTCAATTATATATTCAACTCATTACCAAAAATATGGTTATAGCATAGATTATTCAATGGCTATAGATATAGTATTCTGAAAATAAAATAATTCACCTGCTTACGAGTAGTATGGTTTGGATCACAACAATTCTTGTCCGAGAACAATCAACATAAGTGTTCCATATTATATATATTTACCTTATTATTTCCAAAATAATTAACAAGACACAAAATATTAGAGCATAAAAACAAAACAAATATTTGTACAAATAAATTGCATTCAACATACTAATTGAAGGTCGGGGTGACAACATATATAACTAGCGTAATATGTATGAATATTCTAGGCATGTTGGGTTACATTTGACCATTGTCTATCTATAAGATGAATTCTTACAAAATTGTAATAATAAGTGAAACAAAATTTAGAATGTAGCTTTTTTTATGCAGATTAAGATCACCAGTGCAGTATCACTCGTAACTATAATATGTTAGCTCGGTGAAAGCCTTGGTAAGGAAAAATAGTTGGAAAAATACTTTGTATGGAGCATTTGAACTAAAATTGAAAGGTGAGTATGCCATACGTTATATTAAAAAAGTTTTTCTATAACCAGTATGTAAAGTTTAAATTTCGCCGTTCAAATCTATTATTTATGGAGTTAAATTAGAAATTTCAAAGGGTATGTTATACTAGAGAAGCTAATATACAAAATATACTGCAAATCCTTTGCGACTAAGGTTATGTCCGACCAATGTGATTCTTCTGTTTCTAATGACAGGGCATTACAGTTTCATTTGAAAACATAAAAATATTTGATTAAATAATTAGCTCAACCGCAGAGAGCCAACTTTAGACTATTCTAATAGTATAATTATGTGAAATTTTTATCACTTAAAGCAATAAAAAATTGCTATTTTAGAATTACATTATAATTTACATATTAAAGATACGCAGAAATAAATTGCTTAAATTTAGATTTTTCCGTGGTCTTTGGGTTTTGCAGATTCTTAATCATACCATCTCTCGACACAAGAGTATTTGTTATTTCCTGTTGAAGATGTCTAGATCGCTTTTCGAACTCCCTATCACCTTCTGCAAGTCTTTGCAGTGTGCCTTCTATGTTGTCCGAATCATTTCTGTAAGTAATATAATAATACAGGGCCAAAAAATATGAAATGACTGAAGAAGTTTAAGTTTTAGAGTGAAAACCAAGTGCCTACAATATGTAAATTGTAAAACATATTTAAGAGGCCTAATGTTACATATATTATATATGGAATTATCTCTACTAGTATGTACCTAATACCATAATCTAGCAGACCACATCAATTGACAAAGCAGAAAAGTGGCAGTTAATAAGATCCCGACTAAGATCGACCTTCAGCCATCATTTTCCTAATAAAAGGTATTTGTTATCAAACAATATACATATAAACAAAAAATTGCAGATGGGTTATATCAGGTCAAGGCTACCCTTAATTGAAAAATATGTTTTTTTTTCATTTCTGCGCTTATTTATTTTCTAAAATAATTTAGTATTAATCGTCGAATACAAAGCATAAGGAACAAGGAAAAGTTACTATCTTTTACTGCTCGGGTTAGCAGGTATAAACAGGTGAGTTGGCATTATATATTTACACTTATCTGTTTTCTCATCGGAATGTATATTAAAATTAGCTGTCCAACCCTGGGTTCCAGCTAGGGACTCCGCAGGCGGCTCTTAGGCGACTTCGGTGCCTAACGACTCATGCCTACAGCACTTAGGCGGCGTGCGATAATGTAAAGTGTCAATTGTCAGCATCAGTGCACATTGACGTTAATATTGATTTCCAATTCGCTCTCAATTGTTTTCGAATCACTGTCAAAAAACGTTCCAGTCTGACTGACGGACAATACATTTAAGATGAATTGTGTATCTATTCACCAGACCAATCTTGATTGAAACATACCTCCTAATCAAAGTGCGCAACGGCTACATAGGATTAAATTACCATAGTGCATTCATTTTAACATAGTGTAGTAATCCATATTTAGAAATAATTAGACTTCATTTGACGGGTTTGCAATCCCTGACTCACTACAATGATCCAGATATCTAATAATTACATGATGTCTAAATGCAGTGTAAAATAATGAATTTGATTAATATTAAGCTAGATTAAAATTAACGCTCTATGATATGTGGATGGAAATCGAATAAATAAAAAAATAGTCGTACAGAACAGTCTTCAGCGATTGCTTATCGTCCTTCGAGAGCTGGTACGGGATGCTTGTTGCGGCAGAGCCATCTTTGTCTATTTGGAACTTCAGTCTGAGCTCATTTAGAACTTTCTCCATATCGGTCAGCTCGCTCTGCAGCCGGTTTGCGTTCTCTCTAATCGTATCCACTTCCTGACGGAGCACATCTGCCGTCTGCTCAAAGCAATTACGTGTATTAATAATATTTCTCAGGCATTATCTTTAATTAATAACTTTATGATTGAAATGTATTTATACATTTTTAACAATTAGTATCGCTATGTCTGCCTGAAACAAAGGTAGGCCATCATTTATTTATTATTTGAAACAAAACAAAACATAACTATTAAGAGTAATTAAGCGTTCCTAGTTTATACATAATAAATTATATTTTATCTTAACAATCAAAAAACTTAAATCTAAAGACAAACCTTATATTTGAAGACCAGAATGTAGCTAATCTAATAATGAAACAAAAAATAGCGTGCCCTGGAGAAGTATCAAAATATACCCAGAAGTGGAGGACAAACACAAAAAACACTAAATGAGATGTGCATCACCCACTAAACTCCATAGGTCCCTGGAGGGACACCCGTTCCTCTGAGTAACTGTCCATTTCCTGACCCATGAAATCACAAATTTTTTAATAGCTGTGTAGCTCTCTCTGCTACCCACCAGATCCGAGAACCACACAGGCCTCACGTTACCACCAATTTCGTTAAGTATATTGTTTCTCTCCCTCGTCAACTCAGTGCAGGCCCACACAATGTGCTCAGGATCCTGACGTCCCTCACCGCAAACACACCAGGAGTCATCAGTGATCCCAAATTCAGTTAGCTTCCCTTTCAGATTACCCTAACCACCCAGGAGCTGTGTAGTGTGGAATTCCGAATGAAGATAACGCATTCTCATGCACATTGGTTGTGCAGGATGAGAAATTGCAAAAAGAACACGGTTTATTGTTTTGTTTGTGATAACCTGAATATAACGATAATAAGGACAGTAAAAAAAAACTCACATATGAAAATGGCTCTTGATGAAATAAATCACCAAGCTCGATCATTTTATCTTCGTGAAGATCTCTGTAAGAATCAAAAAGGTTTGAATTAGAATCGGATGTGACAACTTTAAGATTAAATCCACCAAATGAAAGGAAGTCGGTCCAGGCTTTGAATATCACTGCACTTCGGGTGTAGAATAGACTTCCCAAACTTACCTACGAGGTTCACAAACAATCCTTTGCAAGCCATCCGTCATAGGTGACATCATTCATTTAGGGATACTTGCATTTCGCCCATATAATCTTAATCTGAGTGACAAAAAGACGCGCTTCTGCAGAGTAAGTGTACAGGGTAGTTATAACACATAATATAGGTGCCGGTGTGCTGGCCTAATCAATGCAGGAATAAATAAATATTTCATACACAACCGGGTTCATTTTGTTTCAGTATTATTATAATCGATGTATGCAAGCAAGCAAGATACACAAAATAACCAGTCAGTTGCAGACCTGCGAGATATTTCCTGCCTATAATAAATGGCCTCGCATCATCAAGATAAAAAAAACGGAGACAGTCAGTCGTAACTGCACCTAACAAAGTCTCCATAATGCGACATCATTCATTATCACCGTAGATGTCACAAATTAATCGGTGCATTTGGGGATCCTGTTTCTTGTACTTTTGTACCGGTCTCACGATGATCATAACATCCACACATTGAGGCAAAGCTTCAGTTGGCTCCGCACGGAGGCAATAATAAACTTGTGTTAAATTAAACTAAGCTGGCAAATGGTCTGTTATATTACCCACCGTATGGCCATAATGATTAAACATTTTGAAAGAATAACAAAATTAATAGTAAAAATATTTTTTAAAAACAGCTTTTATTTAAGTGCTTGTATGCATATACAGAATTTCGTGTCTGTGCTGTTGATCGTTGAGGAGTTCCTTCGTCGGTAGCCATTTCTGGGTGTAGAATCAGGTCACATATACCGTAAAAATGCACTGTCATCGGAACTCAACCAACATATCTAATTTCAACTCCGTAGGATAAGAGGAAGTGGTTCTAATGCAGCTTGCAAGATTTGACCTAAATCTATATAAAAAACTTTGTAAAAGCTTGTAATAAAAGTTATGTCATGTTGCAGGCAGGCAGCTGGATGAGTATCCACGAGAACATTGCATATTTTTTATTTTGCATCGCAATAAAGTAATATTTTTCATTCCTTTAAACACGGTTAGTAAAATATCTAATACTGAAGGACAATAATTATTACATCATTTGTAGAATATCCTGTCGCTCCTTTTTCAGAAGTAAATCGCACACATCATTTCCTTTATTAAGCGACATTCTAACGTCGTGTAGGCATTTTAAAGATTCAGCATTAGCAGTCTCTCGTGCCTTCTCAGCATCTGAAAAATAAATATAAATAATAACAAGCTTTATGGAGAGCGCACGAATAGAATGTTGGCATTGCTTTCTGTCGAAAGTAGGACACAACGATTTATTGCTCAACTCTATTTATTTTTGTACATTCAATGACTGTAATTATACCCATTTCATGTCTGTAGGATTCCTGAATTGCTTTGCTATCTTTGAAGACTTTCAGGGCCCGTTGATATTCTGCTTGTAGTGTTATATGTTCCCGGCGCAAATTAGGCAGATAATGTCTCTGCAAAAAACAAAATTTATTAGTTTGTCGGGGTAAATAAGATAGTAAGTCGATGATACACAATAATTTACCTGATCAATCGATGCTGCTTCTTGGATAGTGTCTATTGCACTTTTTAAATCTTCAATTTTATCACTGTTTTCTCCATTAATTTCCATATTGAAGTATAATTTTGTGAAAATTGTCTTTTAAATTACTACCAAATTTCCGCTCCACGGTGTTACGTTGGTAAAAGTAGTTCAACCATAAGCAATCACATCAGTACCAACAGTACCATTGACAAAACGTAAATCAATGAATTATAGAATTTTATTCTTGATAACAAATTATATCATTTAAATTTATACACAAGTTAACATTTGCATTATTTTAAATATAAAATATATTGTAATCAATTTGGCAGCACATTTGAAAAATAAAAAACTATTTCAAAAACAAGAATCATGAAAACGTCAGTTCGGTAAACTATGGTTCAATCAGTCATAGTGGATGTCAAGTCAGTTGGTTTGGCAGGTTTCGTTGTGGCGTTTCATCGTATTCCGTTTTGTTTACATTCAATGTTTCATAAAGTATAAATCATTATTTCTGTATTTTTAATTTCTATTACACATAGTGCGATGTTGAGAAAACCTGAAGTTTCTCCTGCTGTCGATCTAAGTTCATACAGAGATCAACATTTTAAGGTTAGTACTTAAATACACCCTATCAGTTATAGCAAATTACTAACAAATATTTATTTCAGGGATCTCGTGGCGAACAGGAACGGTTGCTTAGAACTACGAGTACACTTTACATAGGAAATTTATCTTTTTACACTACCGAGGAGCAAATATACGAATTATTCTCAAAGTGCGGCGACATTCGTCGGGTTGTAATGGGACTTGATAAATACAAAAAAACCCCTTGTGGATTTTGTTTCGTGGAATATTACGCTAGGGATGATGCTGAATCCTGCATGAGGTTAGTTGTTATATGCATTTGTATATTGTAATGTTCTTAATTCGAATATATATACATATAGTAGTAATTAATAGTAAATCATCTAATTATACACATTATTTTTGTACAGATATGTAAATGGAACGCGTTTGGATGATAGAATTATACGATCCGACTGGGACGCAGGTTTTATCGAAGGTCGACAGTATGGCCGTGGCAAAACTGGAGGACAGGTATATATTATTTTGTTTATCAAAACGTATTTATTTATTTGCAATATTGTGCTAAATTTAATGAAAACAAAATCTGGCGGTGTTCTGACAAAAGTTTCAATATAAAATACTTAAATTCGATCCCGCACTTCCTATATCAGTGTTAGACTCTTAAACATTAACCGTTTTGAAAATCGCCCAGGCAACAAACTTAATCATAAATTCTCAAAATGTTCTCCAGTCAACTCGATCTGAAATTTGAACCCATCCTTCCCCTCGCTTATGCTTATCTTATATTGTTCTGTTCCTCCCGACCCTCCTTTCATGTTTGGCCTGACCTTGATTTGTAATTACTAGGGCAGCAGTTGCACTCTTACCACACACACAAAACTTGCAAAACGCCGCTGGGACAATTCCCACTTATCAATTTCCCAATTACAAATTGTAGATTTAATAATCCACATCAGCTGCACAGCACAGACCTTTGTCTTTACAACCTGTTATCTACATTTCATAATGAGCTATTACTTTTATTTCTTTTTATCCTACTTTAAAGAGTGTTTAAATCATTGCATTTATCTGAACAACGGAAGTAAAAAATACTCTGTTTACTATATTTGGAATAACAATTGTTTACAATTAGAGCCAATTTCGAAAAACTGATTGCAATTCACCTAAGCGAGGAAATCGCATTTCGAAGATGCATAACCAATAGAATGCAATTACATCCCGCGCATTGTCATTGGTTGTTTTTGCAATTGGTCTTTAATCAATCAAAAAGGTGATGTGCAAGGCTGGCAATTTTCATAAAAGCTATGGCAAACTAAGTAATCTATGAGATGATAACCAGAGTGTTGACGGCGATAGGTGTCTATTGGACATTTTCTATGTGAAAAAACCCAAACAAAGAAGAAACTGCCGTCTGACATATATACTCCACTATCATCAGATAAATTGCATAATATACAGGGGCCAGATGTTCTAAATTCTAAATATTCTAAGTTGGGTGGGGTAGTTATAAATATTTGGGGTCCCAAAAAGTTTCCCCCGCCAGTAATAAGCCTCTTGCGGGCACCGCAGACGGAGAGCTATTTTAGAGGAGATGAGCTCTAAAGCAAAAGCAAAGTACTGGCTTAATATGAAATTTTATAATTCACTCTTCGTTGTGGTTTTTATTATATTCTTTTGTACAATTTCTTTTTGCAGGTTAGAGATGAATACCGAACTGATTATGATGGTGGCAGAGGAGGCTACGGCAAGATTATCGCCCAGAAAGTTGTCCCTAACACTATGGAGCGATGATACACTCTATGGGTCATTAGCGTGTGATCTATAATAAAATATTACCTTAAATGAATCGTACCTCTAAAATTGAATAAGGATAATATATATAAACTTAATGATGACTTCTCTAGAAAATTAAAGACTAATGTAACATAGCGATCTTGAGTCACCGATCTCTGTCACTACACATTATTTTTTTAAATTTTATTGAACATCTTGAATTGTAAGTGATTCAGTGTGTTAGCCGTAAAGTTTTTTTTATAAAATATGCAATTGTGTAAATTTTTTTTTTTGAGCAAATTCCATTAGCTTGAAGTGTTGACGCGAGTGATATTTTGCGGGCACTTGAATTAAATAACTTCAGTACGGGGAAGAAACTAGTGTACAGATGGACTGCAAAAAGTTCTTAAGAATGAATGAATAGTGGAAATAAAATTCTTTGATTCATCCTTGAATACGGTCACAATCAATACGATAATATGATTGTAGGCGTTACAATCATAAGCTGTAAAATGATTAATAATAATCTGATAGTTGTACAGTGCATGTGTGGTACACTACCTTTGACAGAATGGAATATGCTCTGGTCAAAAAAAAAAAGAAAATGATTAAGCCACTAAAAAAAGAAATGTAGACAGTGTAATTAGGATTGTCTGATTTGTATGCAGATTTTGGTAAAATATTTGGCACTAATAAATTACATTTGTTTAATAATTTTCTAGTATTGTCTAGTTTGGCTGTCAGCAAACTGCGTATTTCTCCTATCTTCCATTTTTATTGTTTTTTTCATTTGTTTCCTCACACTTCTTCAATTTATGAATTTCTTTCGAACAGTGACTTCTATAGCAGCTGCCACACTATTGTAATCTGGTAGGAGTTTAAAAATCGGTACTCGGCAGAGTTTCCTTTCATGCCGACGATCTGTAAAATTGAGCAGGCTGTGGATTTGAACTTTGTACCAAATGCTATCAAATAACACTCCTCTGATAAGGTGCAGGCTAAAATATACTAAAATTTGTAATGCGAAATCTAGTATCTAAAGCTGATACATTCATGGAAATTAAACAAAGGTTTTCCAATTTTTTAAACTTTATTTACTAAAAGTATAGAAACAACGTTGTTTCATAATGGCAACATTTTTTTTCGGATTTTGTAGAATCTTAATGTGTGTATAATATACTTTTATTTCTCACAAATAATTTAATTTTTTGGCTTTGTTTGACATTTAACTGCTGGAGACCAGTTAGTACATTACACTTCGTCTAAATAGAAAAATCATTCAAATGAGCAAAACATTGTAGATTTCAGATTGACTAATTATTCTACTTAACTAAATAAATTATTTTTGGTGTCACTTAAACACAAACATTGACAAGAATATTGCTTATAGTTATACATTAAATATCATAGAGTATATCACACTGAATAATAATGAATGTAGAATATAACTAATGATAAATTATTGTCTTTATTTGAAGATTTTTAATTGCTTAATATAACTATTGATGTGGCGATCGATAGTGGCGCTCAGCTGGAGCACATATGACATTGATATTTACATTTTTTTTCCTCTGAAACCACGATGAATTTTGATATGTCGTCCAAACAATATTGTTTGAAATCGGAGGGCCAATTAGCTGTTTTTTTTTATCGGAAATGGTCTCGGGACATCCTCTATAGGTTTCGATGGCCGAGTAAACATTGGATGTAAGACCATTTAATATGGCTATGAATGAATCATCGCCTCTGACTCTGAATTTCTCTATTTGAGCCTATCACATTGGTAACTACTAATTTGTTAAAAATTTCTATTATATAAATGAAATCTTTATTTTTTTAATTTTTTGTATATGTACAAGATAACAAGATAAAACCGCGAGAACCACTAGTCTATAATAATTTAAAAATACAATTTTTTACATTATTTTAATCCCAACTAAAACCAAACACTTTATAATATATAGGCCGATTGTATAATTTGAATTTTTATTTTTACAAAGAAAGATTTTTAGGACCTAATGGTTAGGCGCAATGTCATTACAATGTGCCTGCCTACGTTTATGCCAATTGCAAAACACCATAAATTTAACCTTATTGTAAATTTAAAGTATCCACCTGTCCCATGTTATGCACGTCTTTTATATGAATTTACTATTTTGGTTCACAATTGCATACAATCTCCAGAACAGTATAGCTAAAGTACTCCATTTTGTCTTGCTGACACTTGCTGCCGCGCCGCATCGGTGCGGACAATCACAGGGCGATAAATGCTAGAAAATAAAACTAAATTTTACAATCGGTCAGGTGATTAGTTGGCGCTTTGTAATGCGCCGAATAGTATAACCAGGCCATCTCATGATCATCCTGCACTCAAAGTCAAAATGTCGTTTATCCTTTCATTCTTTCTAACTTCTGTAAATATAGTTACGTCGCTCTTGAGCATTAATTAATACCTACTATACACTTTCTGCAAAATCTTTATATTTTTTTGTATTTTATCTAGATGAATTTAAAGTTGCCATATTGTTGAATGCCTTTATGACTGTGAGATTTTGACATAGCAGAAAAATTGTCTAATCATATCTTAATTGACTTTTAATTTTAACATAAAATATTTACATTTTTTTTATTAATTTAATCAAGCTTTTTACTCAGAAATTTTCACTATTGGCCATAAGAATAGCGTATAATCTGAAATATTCAACATACAAAAAAAAAATATTATAATACCATCATAAATAAATTTTCAGTCAGTTTGTAATTTAAAAAGATAATGATGCTCTTTTAAATTCTTGTAGGTTACATTATTGTTTTTTTTTAAACTATGTCGGTGAACTTTACTTTGCATTTTCACTTTAGGAAACAAAGATTTAGGCAAAAGGTTTCAATCTAATGGCAGTTTGATATATTTATCACATGAGTATAAGAGAATCGTTAAAGCAACCCAAACTGTTTGTTTTTAAAACAAAATATATACAAGTACGTATCATTAGCATCATGGGTTTTTACCCATGAGTGACTCAGTGAGTGAATAGTGAAGTAGTGCTTTTGAATTTTTGGTTGCTTTGAAAGTTCGTTGCTTCTAAAAATTTAGAAACATTGAACTTTCAAATATTTTTGTATTAGAATTATTTGCAAAAGCTAAAAGTATGAGAAAATAATTACAATTTTTGAAATACTTGTTTTATCTACTAATGATAATTACAAATTAAATTTTGCTAAACTTGTCGATATCATAAGAACAGCTTATGCGTGATTTCTGATTGTTACTCTTCGATTTTATTTGTTTCATAAGCTATCATATTTCATTCATTTTTTTAAGTGGTGAATCATCCCATTTTTTTTTTATTTTGATGAGTATTTTCATTTTCATGGTCGCAAATATTTTAAAAGTTCCACAGGGTTATATTAGAACTATCAAACAAATGTACAAGGCGTTCTTTTGATGGTCGGTTTCTTCATGACAGCTCGAACCGCTTCCACAAAGACATCCTGCAGACCTTCCCGTTTTAGAGCTGAACACTCAACAAAATATGTAGCCCTGGAAAAAAGAATACATATTTAGTTAATTAAATACTTTTAAACAAATACTAAAATTTTAATTGAATAATTTTAATTTTTGTTCCGCTATGAAAGTCGGTTCAATAAGGTTACTTTATTTAAGATAATGGTGTTGAGTTTATAAAACATTTTTTCTTTTGTAGTTTTATAATATTAAATGTAGATTGGTTATGGAAACTGGATATTCTCCATCAAGGTCTATGTATTCGCTATTTGTAACGTCGTAGAACCTTACTCTTAATTTGTATTGAAAGGTCTTTACGTGACACCCCAGCGAAATTCGAAAGTTGACTCAAGTTATCTTTTTCATCAACCCATATTTTTTCTTAATACATTGGTAGCAATTGACAAAAAATTCACAGTCGAATTGATTGTCGATTGGCAGCCTACGCTAGGCCCACTGACTGGGTATATTTATTTTCTATATTATCACATGAAATCTATGGAAAGTATTACTAAAGTATAAACCCCTTAAGAGGGCGACTATTTTTCATAGAAGCAAGAAGTTGATTTATTTAATTTTGGTATATTTAAGGTAATATATTATTATGAAAGCCATACCAACTAATGTGAGTATAAGGATAGATTTTTAGAAAAAAATGCCACCCTCAAAGACATTAAACATTATATTATAGGGAGTTTTAAATATTAAAAAACTGTAAGAGGTCTTTTAGCTACTATACGTATTTCATGTATAAGAACCTACTATATTATGCGACCAGCCTCCGATGTGATCTAAACGGCTATGGTTGTTTTTCAACAGCATCAATCTACACAAAAAAATCAACTTTTTCGCATTTGTACTTTCAAGTCGAAAGATGCGACTTACAGACGGACCTATATATTAAGTCAAAGTGAAAGATGAAGTTATTTTATTAAAAAATTGAAAATTACTTTTAACGGCAAAGATACTTCGAAGATAAGGTTTGTTGGCAGATAGTTTTATGTATCTATTGGAATTACTTTATTAAATTTTATAAACTTTTTCTACAATTTTAATAGCGCTACATGATTGTGTTATTTAAAACAATTATTGCCTGCTCTATTTTCGTTAAATATTTAAATATCTTATTTGAAGTACTTTCATCTTGGTGAATGAAAATAGTCAGCTTCTTCCAAAAGTAAATGATACCAATTCCTTTCTAAAAAAATATGTATTTCTTAGCTTCTGTAGACCCTCAGCCCACCTGGGGAAATCTTCCGAAAGCTACAAGGTGCTATCCATAACTTCAGACACTAGACGGACTTATTCTGGATTACCTACTATTCAGATTTCAACTGCACCGATTACCTACTGTTCAGATCTAAACTGAACTGATTACCTACTTTTCAGAAGTAATAAAGGATCTGTTATCAATTTTATGATTATATTATGACTAAACGTCCTGAATAAATATTAAATTAAATATCCCAAGTGTACAAACATTAATATTTGAAGTCGAGAGTTTCACAGTTCTATTAACGTATAACCGTTAACACACCTCTTCTGTGTATCCTCGTGATCGCCTAGCATTTAAAAATTATTTACTATTTTTTATTCAATTAAAATACATTTTCTTAATTTAGTACCATGAAAGTTTAAATCCAACTACACAAGCCTACTAGGAAATAACTATTATAATCACTTAATTTTTTAAAGTGAATGATTTACTAATATTTGTGAAATTAATCAAAAAGAAAAATCAAAATAAGTTTGTCAAACTGTTTACTTGTATCACCTCAAAGAGCTATTTGTGGTTTGCTAATCATTAAAACGACCCGCATAATATTGCAAAGTTTGACCACAATATTTTATCGTAAGAACAGAGGAAAATTTACAACAATTAGAAACGACAATTATTACCTAAGCACGGAGAATAAGAAAACCTACCTAAGTAACGAGGAATATTTTTTTTAGATGCAATATTCTATCTAACCATTCCAACTTGTTTCCTAAAAGATCTTGGATTCCAATAAATCAGATGGAAAAATGAAAACATGCAGAAAAAGCTGACCAAAGCAGAAAATGAACCTCGGACTGCACGTGGTTGTTTTAGGAATCCGTTCAGTTGTTATTGATAGTTTTAGAAATACTTGGCTGCTCCCTGTTGCTTTAATTAGTATTATTGTAGTCTCTGCCATTAGTATTTCCCAATTGCACTAAACGAAAGCCGTTCGTATTAATAATTGCTATAAAAATATATATGAGAGCTTACTTAATTTTTTTCTTCAATTTCTTTCCTTCTTGGGTGGTGATGAGATCCAAGTCTCCGTCGGTCATCCGCAGATCAATTTTGGTAGCTGTAATAAAATGGAACTCGAATAAAAAGCGGATTATGGCTAAATCACATAATAAATTAAATAAACTGCATATTGAGGTCATTACTTTACTAAGCGCAGAGTATACCTAAAACACCTGTAATTGCTATGATAAAAAAAAACCGATCAACAAATAAGGAAAATATTTTTCATACGACAATGCTTCGAAAATTTAATTAAACCTATCATAAATTAAAAAAAAGTCCTTAATTAAATCCATCGTACGATCTTAATGACCAACTTCTACCACAAGAAACATTTTGTTTAAACGCCATTTAATCAAAACATGTGTGATTATTTTGTTTGATTGGTCATGCATACTAAAACCTAATGAAATAATAATTATTTTTAATAGATATATTGCTGAAAAGCATCCATATGTTTGTTTTCATACCACTCACCACTTAGAATATATTAAATTTTGTTACTTAAAAATACACATTCTTATATATATATATCGTGGGACCACACCTCTTAATTCAATCATTTTCTTTTATTACTTAATTCATTTTAAAAACATAGTTAACATTAATAATTTTGTGTTTGATAGTCAATGTCGAGCTAAGTAAAATAACACAAAAAAAAACATTTAATTATGAGTTTTGGATACCAGTACCAAATTGCTGTCGATGTTAAATTCAAATTCAATCTTGCTTCCGAAACCTTTATTACAGATATGGCATACCAATCAGAATAGTTTAGGTAGAAGCGTTGTAAGCGAGCTACAGCAACTATGACAAAAGTGTAATTTTGCACGCCAGTCGATGTCAACATGCCCGCCATTATGACAAGCAATCTGTTGTGCTCACAACGATCTTTTAAAACTTATAGATACGCCATCTCACAGAAACCGCTCGCGTAAAAACACGCCACCGGCTGATTCCCCCCCCCCCCCCACCTCGTTCCGCGGCCACGGAGCTGAAGCGAGGTGACCGAATCATTGAACGGATCATTACTTAGTATATTTTCGAGAATAAATATGATTAGAAATTTGAAGTAAAACTAATAATTTACCGATGTAATGTAATTCTATCTCTCTTCCCGTGCAAACTGGTACAGGTTTTGCACGATTTCACAGCACAAGAAGGCATTTTAACACGTACTTGGAACCAAACAACGACGCGCGAAGTGCGACTTATCGCGATGACGTATGCGAGACGTGTGATATACAAATGGTGCACTCGACGCAAAATGGTGCACTTAGCGTGTCGGGTTTTTCACCCTCAGTTGCTGTATCTATACGTTTTAAAAGATCGTTGTGTGCTCACGATTAGCGGAATGTTTTATAGACATTATTCCCGGACCACTGGGAAGTATGTGAGATAGGGAAGTTACACGTATCAAAGCATGCCTTCTTTTTCTAACAAACTTTTGTTCCAGATGATCGATTTGCTGCGCAAATAAAGCCAGTGAACAATCTGTTTTTTTAATTGATAACATTTTACTGTTATGTATTTTACATACTGACTACTCGAATTTCGTAAAAACAATCAAAATGACGCCGCGGGTTGTAAACTACGAGAAACATGGCCGTCATCGGTGATTGCCAATTTTCCGAGCGTTTATTACGAAACAAATTGAAAAAAAAAACCCGATATCGGCTTGTAACAATACGGTATCGTAAAACGTTTGTTATTAAAAATACACAACAGTTATTCTACTAAACCGTCATATTTGGGTTAACCAAAGTAGTCATTTATTTTTCAGATATTTCAAAAGAATAACTATAATATTTATCATCGCAATATTTATAGTACAAAATGGGGAAAATTTGATAGTTCACGGATTAGAGTAGCAGTGCTACTGGCGACCTCGCGATGGTCGGTCCTTAATAATTAAATCTAGCAGTTATTGCCTAGTTCAGGCCGTATTAGCGGCCACAGAGCTAGTTTTTTCTATTTTTTAAAGATTATAATATATAAGAAATGCACTTGCCATAACACCATGAAGCTAGAAAATACTAGGTCCATAAATGTTGAGGCCCAGAACGGGTTTTTTGTATCCTATATGCGAATTTTTCAAAATATTATTTGCACGTGGAACTTTTTTATCTAGTTGTACCAGCTTTCATTATGCAATTTGTAATCTGTTGTTTTCGGTAATCTCCCAGTCGTGTTAAGGCCAATTTAGTGAAATATCATAAAATGAGACAATATTTATTAATTTAAATCTTAGAACGGGACATTTTGCGAATTTTGGTTTTTATTATCTGCTGTTTAAATAAAAGTATAACTGGGCTTAAGATTTTGAGAAATTCATAGATAAAAACAACCATAACTACTTCTCTTGTCATTTCGTTACAAACATGAACCGTTTTTCTTTTCCGGACAACGGTAACTTAATTTCAATTTTTAATTCTTTCACGGAAAAATAAATAAATATAAAAGTTTTTAAAAGCGATTTACCTCCATTTGACCATAAGGATGGATACAAATATGAGAATTAACGTCATAAAATTAATATTTTAAGTAATTACAATTTTGAACCTCGGCAATTTATCTCCTATAAATATACAAAATGAGCCAATCGCTGACAAAAGTGATGAAACGAATAGCTGGTGGTAAAATAATAATAACGAGCGTTGTATATGAAAAATCATTTTATCTAACAAAAGTTTTATGTTGACGGCATCTTAAAGTATTGAAATAATACTTGAGGTAATCCGACTGGGTAAGTGATATTTTATGCATATTTCATTTAAAACCATTTCAATGACATATTTTACCAGAAATAATATTTATCGCAGTTGTGATGTTACTAACTTGTAATGTTACTAACTCGACAATGCAATTTAAAAAAAAAACATTCTTCCTTGAATAATATGAGTTCTTAGGTAATTTACGCTAGGGTTGTCACACGAATAACCTAGCGAACATTCACTCTCCTTTAGTTACCACAAAAGCAGCCAAGGATTCCATACCGAGATTTACCATGCTCGAAAATCATCCCCTAATCTTCCGGATTACCTTTACAC
The DNA here is from genome assembly GCA_020383195.1 of Neomicropteryx cornuta. Classification (NCBI taxonomy): domain Eukaryota; kingdom Metazoa; phylum Arthropoda; class Insecta; order Lepidoptera; family Micropterigidae; genus Neomicropteryx; species Neomicropteryx cornuta. The sequence goes on along the minus strand of JAHKQU010000001.1, from coordinate 8,834,046 downwards.
CGTGGCCCAAGACCATTTCCGATATAAAATCTAGCTAATTAGTGCTGCGATTTCTAGTATTATTTGTGAAGATGCTATATTAAGATTCATCATGGTTACCAGGAATAAAAAAAATAGTAAAACATCGCGGAATAATGCGCTCAGCTGTCGGCGTAAGCTGTAACGGTTAAAAAATATCAAAATTTGAGGGTGTTTTCTTTTCTCATTTTTTAAATATAATTTCTTACTCATAAGAGGCTACCGAAACCTCCCCTTAAGTCTTCGGGATTGGTCTTGAGAGATCTGTATAGTAGTGTATAGTAAGTGCCCACGCTGCATTTCGACTAGATTTTAACACATTTGGAAGTATAATTGCGCAAATATACCACCGAAATTATATCCTCTATGCTCAGTTTTCCCCGGTAGTTGTTATCTACAGAGCTTCACAGACATAAAACAAGTGCATTGAAATAGATAACATCGATTTATCTTGGGGCCATCTTTAGATTATTTAAGTTATTTTAAACTCAATAAGTTATTTTTAGTCTTGGTGAATAACCGACCAGCCGGCCATAGTTTTCGATACTGGATCTAGTTGCATATTCGTGGTGTGATCAAAAAGTAAGATGACATTTATTTTTTATCAAAAAATGTTTATTCATTCATTAATATTTATTTTGTCCCCTTCGGACACGTTTTTCGTATTTATTTTGTCCCCTTATTTTGTATTACCCGGAGTACTCCGCAATTACTATTGAGTACTTTCCAAAAGCTGTCGCAAAAGTATATAAAACGGCATTTCACTCACCGACTAGTACGATTGGAACGGTGGGCGAGAAATGTTTGATTTCCGGATACCATTTGGTGACGATGTTTTCGAAGGAAGCTCGACTCGATATTGAGTAGCAGATGAGGAAGCAATTCGTCTGCAAGAAAAAAAAAACATTTTTTAAAATGGCTCGAAAACTAGATTTAACGATTTTTGATAAATTTTCGTAATAAAGAGAATGCTATGTTTATCGATCGATAATAACCAATATAATATATTTGGATAAAATTTTATTAAGTTCTTTTTTTCTAAAATAGATATATTATATTCATGGGTTAAAAGTAACGTTTTCCGAATTGTTAGTCCTTTCGGAAATCATAATTATTTTGCTGTAATAAATCTATTAAAGATTAAAGTAAGATTCTGGCTGAACCAAATTTTTTACTCATATTAGTACTGCACACGCATCAACCAAGGTTTTTTGGTTCCATTGATGATGTTTTCCCACTTATCGACAATTCCAATTGAAACATATCATAAACGCGATTAATATATTTTCGCAAGAAGCTCCGAAGGTAATCACAAAACTCAGTTAAAGTTCAATTAAGTAGCTGATTTATTAAGATGGGAAACAAGTCTCACAGGTGGAAAAAATAAAAAAACTTATGGAACTTATTTGAGCATTTTTTAAAATTTAGCAGATGTTTAAATGCTTTATGCATAACATATGCTTTATAAAAACCTACCTTTTTTGAAGTCTGTTAAAAATGACGATGGCATTTAGTTTGTGCGTACTTTTCGTAGATTCATAGGTTTAACTAAATAAGAGAGTTTTCAATTATTTCTTATCATTAACTCCTAACACAAACGACAGATCACCGGTTCAAATGTCGCCGTAGAGAATAAAATATCTCACGCCATTAAAAATTCGCTCGCATTGCCATGACGGATTGTCCATTGTTTAGACCAGGGGTGCTCAAACGGTCGATCGCAATCGACTGGTCGATCGCGAGTGCTTTTTGAGTAGATCTCGAGAAGATATTTTTTTTAATAAGTAGGTAGGTAACTAAACTACAAAAATGTATTTCGTAATAAAATAACACTGCTTGCGGCAAAAGGTGGCTTTATCAACTGGTATATGTAACTCTTTTGTTTTGTAACAACCAATAAACTCGCAATTTTGAATAACTATGAGTTTTTTCATTGATATTGTAGAGAAGAAACTAACTAAACCTAACCCAAACCTTGACTAAAATAATGTACCTATATTGTGCAGAAAGCTAATATCTATATATGCTACGATACACCCTACCTAGGTAGGTAGGGTGTATCGTGTATGTACGACAACCCTGCATCACACACACTTGCAGTCTCTCAGAGTCGATCGTAAGTAGTCTAAAAATATTGAGGTAGATCGCCAGCAGTTCAAGTTTGAGCACCCCTGGTTTAGACTGACACTCGGATACGAATTTTCTGTATAACTGACTTGGATAATAAAAGAATTTTCTTTCAATTAATTAAAATACAATTGGACGCATTCTTATAACTGTCACATACACGATATTTTATTTTTTGCGTATACTGCTTTATTCATGTCAATTTACTGATGCTATGTAATATAAATGTATAGCTCAACCCCATAAAAGGACATTAGTGAATATAAATACATATTTATTTATTTACGAAAGTACAAAACAGCGATACAGGAAGATAATTTTCTAATATTACATTTACATGGCCAAAAAAATGTACTAAATATTAATATGGTAGAAAACATCAACATTAAATCAAATCTTAAATAATATGTACTGTGCGTGGAGCGAGTGTGTGTAGGAAATAGCTACATATGTTTTTTTAGCACACTGATATGTTTTCTTTTACAAGTCGTAAAGACCAACAAAATGAAATTAAAACAGTAGTCTATAATAAATATTAGGGTTGTAACGGTTCGACATATAAATTATGCTGATGATTAAACAAATAATACGGTCTATGTTTTTAAAAATTACAATAGAATATACTAATAATATAGTAAAAAATTAAATGAAGTAATCAAAATAATGTTTAAAATCGGCAAATTATGAAATAAAACATTCACAAATGAAATTATTTTAAAATAACTATTAAACATTGTTCTGTTCTATCCCTTCTCTCAGGTAGAGTTTCAAATTTCCGCTATAAAATCAGCATAGAATTATGCGATGCGAAGATCAGTTACAACCCTACTAGATCGAAAGATCGGTGGTTAGATAAAACCTAGTTCCGGGGTTCAAATCCTGGTAAGATTAGTAATTAGTCGTGTGGTTTGTTGCAATTGGTTATTTGATCTGAATGATATATGTCGAGTTACATTCGGGTAGGATAGAGGTCGAAGCCTCTCGTAGTCCTCCTGCCCCGCCGTGTCCCAGAGGGTCATGGTGAAGTGCTGGTCGTCGACGGTTATGTTATCCGCGTAGTTGTCGAACCTGCAAATAAGGGATGATAGCATATGAGGATCGAAACGTTTCACCACCATCTGCCTCCCACGGTGGTACATAGGATGTTCCGTTACCATCCCCAAAGGCTTGAGGGGATGTTTATGTTCCCTATCACAATTAAGAGATTTTACAGGATGACCTTGTTCTCATTTACATCCTTTTATGGGGTCATTCTATATGTCAAACTGATTGTTCAACGTGTCAAAAAAATAAGCAGAAAACAAAAACCTATTAGCATTTAAACACATAGTTACTATGGAAAAAATATGTCAAAATTAAGAAATCTTGTACAGTTTGGATGTGCATGAGAAAAAATTCATTCTGTATAAAAAAAAATACGAAAATAATTCATCCCCAAATTTATTATTATTATTAAAGCGCTGATGTTTGACCGAAACGCGTTAGGTCAATGACCCGGCGTTGCAAGCGATCAGCTGGTGTCGCATTGCAGCAACGGTTTAATATTATTACTTAAAGTTTACATTATTTTTCTCGGACGCCGTGATAAATTTTGATACGTCGTCTTTGCAAAACATATTTGAAATCAGTCATCAGTCACACTTAGCTGATTTTTTATCAGGAATGGTCTCGGATACAGACCTAATTTTATTGTCTTTGCTCCTTTATCGAAAAACAAACAAAAATCAGCAAAAAATATTGGAAAAAATGTCTCCTAATTACAAGAAAAACGAATTTAAAATTGAATAACCGTTATTAAACCGCTATTAAACGCAAACGTTTCAAAGCAAAGCTAATCGGTCGCCCAACAGCGCGGTGCGCAATCTGTATAAATATTGTAACTGATTATTTTTCCCGTGGGGGAAAAATAATAATAATAATAATAAAAAATAAACGTGGTTTAGTCGTTAAAAGAGAAAAGTGAATAATTATTAATATATACTCGATATGTACTCAGATATTTTTTCGTCTAGAAACGATATTTTTAAAATGCACCGTTTTTGAGATACACGCCAGCAAAACTAATTAGACTTCATATAAGGTTTGCCTTGCCATCGTTTTCAATTTTATTTTCGTCTAGAAAGTTCTAGATGGGTAGGCGCTAAGTTATCTAAAAACACTCTGGTTATTTACACCTGTTTATCCTGAAAATGTTTACCCTTTTTAAGGCATAATCGCTCTCTATGCATAAGGCCAAAAAGGCGCTCACATATTTGCTGCCATAACACCGTAACATGTTTTGAGAATCTAACCGCAAACGATATCAGCTGTGTTCGGATTTTATTTATTTTTTTTACTTCTTATTATTTATAGTTATTATCTTAGTATTCATATTTATTAGTTGTTGATTTCATAAAAATAACAAATAAATCGCTTAGCTCCAATAAAGACAATCTTTTAAAAATGTATTAAACACAGACGAATGTCGCAACGATTACCTTGAGTTTGAAGTATATCATCAACCAAGTTCCATTATTAATAAAATTATAATAAATTTTGCGTACACTCATAAATTGTGCCTCAATTGTATTTATATTTTTACATGCTCTAGGTATCTTTAAACCTAAATGTGTCAACCTAAAAAAATACCTTCATATATCACTTATTTTATTTTCAATACGAATGTAATATACACCGTAACCCAAGACCATACCCATAAAAAAAATCGTAATTGACCCTGCGATTTAAAGTATTATTGGTAAAGAATGTATACCAACATACATCATGGTTTCGATAAAAAAAAACGTACAATTTAGTTTGATTATAAATAAGCTTGATAATAAACGAATCTTATAACAAAATTGTTATTGCGCACAAAATCGGTTAAAAAATACAATAAATTTGGAGACTTTTTTGTTCACATTTTTTTATATAATTAATAGGTAACGCAACTTTACCCCTCCCCCCTCAAGACTTTGGGGAATGGTTTTGGGACATCCTGTATATGCAGTCGTCACGACGGCATTACTGCGGGATTTCGAAGACGAAACGTCATATTGTATTTTACTAATTGTAAGTATTTACAAGTGAATTATCAAGTGAATTATTGTCTATATTAATTAAGATTAACGTTAAAGATTGTGTCATTTATCTTTTCAAGCGTTTTGCCGCTATTAAAAAACAATCATCAAATATAAGTCAAATAACTTTACACCTCAATTATACAATTATATAAATAATAAGCACACAAATCATGTGCTTTAATTTTACACTTTTATATTTCCATTATTTTTATTTTTTCCATCAACTTCATACATAAATCACTCATAAAATCATCTCATTTCATCACCATCCTTCATCGTAATCACAAATCCATTATTTTTATATTTTTTATTAAAATATCAACCTTTCCTTATTTCATCTAATTAGATGGTTACATAATATTTGACAATATTTTACACTAAAGAGGACAGGTGAGAGTTAAAAATGCATTTTTATAAAACTCAGCGCTGGGTTTAAACCGACATCCTGCGCTCTCAAGTACAGGACCTCTTTAGAACCTTTATAAATATTATGCTATCCAGCACTTTATCAAAAAATTATTCAAAATTTTTCAATATTGTCAAAGATTGTGTCATTTATCTTTTCAGGCGTTTTGCCGCTATTAAAAAACAATCATCAAATATAAGTCAAATAACTTTACAGCTCATTTATACAATTATATAAATAATAAGCACACAAATCATGTGCTTTAATTTTACACTTTTACATTTCCATTATTTTTATTTTTTCCATCAACTTCATACATAAATCACTCATAAAATCATCTCATTTCATCACCATCCTTCATCGTAATCACAAATCCATTATTTTTATATTTTTTATTAAAATATCATCCTTTCCTTATTTCATCTAATTAGATGGTTACATAATATTTGACAATATTTTACACTAAAGAGAGTTAAAAATGCATTTTTATAAAACTCAGCGCTGGGTTTAAACCGACATCCTGCGCTCTCAAGTACAGGACCTCTTTAGAACCTTTAAAAATATTATGCTATCCAGAACTTTATCAAAAAATTATTCAAAATTTTTCAATATTGTCAAAGATTGTGTCATTTATCTATCTTTTCAGGCGATTTGCCTTTATTAAAAACAATCATCAAATATAAGTTAATTAAGATTAATTTAGACCAAGAAGACACGACTCGATGAGATCGTGTCGCAGTCTGTGTCCAACTCAAAAGCTATAAAATATAAAACCATTAATTACCAAAGGCAACTTGTATTTTAGTTTTAAAAGTCTTATTATTAAAATTAAAATATGACAGTTTTTTTCACTAAATAGCTTGCATGTATTCAACACAAAATCGACCACAGAATAGACGCACCTAACCTAACCTAAATGACGAAAAAGAGAAATTCACACCAATTTGACAAATTGACGTGGTGCATTTAAATTGGAGCACATTATAAATTTAAATGTATTAAAAAATTTAAGTTGCTAATGAGGATTTATTAAGATACAGTATCACTTAATAGCTTTTTTGTGATTTCGACTAGAAAACCTGTACCTGTTTGGGCATTTTCATTTGAGAATGAGTTTATCAAGGCCAGCGATTCACGTTTTCTAGGTTAAGGTCACACATTTAAGATTCTCGTTGGCGATTAAAATAGATTAGACTATAAAGAATGACTAAAGTTTATTCTTAAAATAAATGTTTCAATGATACATAAATAAAACAAACAAAAAAAAAAACTATTCTATTTTTATGGATTGCACTGAATACTCATCTAAATTTGATGCTAAGATACTAAAAATTAGTCGAGTCGTAAAACAATTATGTTTTTTTTTAAATATAATGTAAATTCTATAAAACTGAAATAAATTTTTATTCAAACTTCAACTTGAGTAGTTTCTAAAGTAGAAGGAATATAACGCGATTTTTACAAAAGTGTATAAATCTAAATCTGGTTAATCAAAATGAACTTATATATAAATCTTTGGGTAATAAATAGTAGGTAGGTACTTAAATATACTAATGTCTCCTGGACTTAAACTTATTCTTTAAGGAAATAGAAAAAGACGCAATTGGTTTTAAAGTATTTCTTTTTAATTTCTAAAATCTACATTAAAAATGAACCTACTTACTCTGCAAGTCATTTTTGCACGATAAAATATTTTTTATTTGCTGTTTAAACGCGGAATTTGAAATATAATAGAAACATTATTAATTGGTTATTTGGCGGTAAGATAAGATAATTTATTTTCCATAAACAATGTTATTGAACAGGAATGACAATTACATGTTTGTACATACCGTTACATTTCAATTTAAAAAAAAAACAAAATCAAGAACAGAAGAATATGCATTGTGTATGCCTTATTTAACACTGGTAGTTTATATACCGCCGATAGCAATAATAATGATTGTATGATGATATTATTCTTGCCTGAGATTGATTAAACGTTTAGCGTTTCTAAATTATTTATAAAGTAGTCTTTATTTGTAAAATTTGTAAAGTAACTATTTTTACTTTCAAAACCGAGAATAAATAACAAATATTTTTTATTTTTCATTTATCACTAACATTTTTTAATATAATATTTTTAATATAATAAAAGGAGATATTTAAGTATTGATAGCGTAACGCACATGTAAACATCTCAAAATATTACAATAAAACTACATACGCTATAGATACATATAATTTAATATATAATATGTACTAGGTAGCTAATATATTTTTATCCGAAAGAACAAAATGTTAATATAATGGTTGTGCATTGCGAACCTATATTATTAATAACAAAAAAGCTATAAAAGTTACAATATTTTTATTAAGGTCAGATGAGTGAGTATCCTCGTACTCAAGCGAAGCCGGTTGCTTCGCTTGAGTTATTTCAACCTCTGAAATGTTTTTACTCAAATATCGAGATGTCTCGGGTGTGGGTAGTTGCCCTCTTTATCATCAAAATTGGTAAAAATGTAACATTGTGTCGTCACTGATAAAGCCTTTTCAGCAATTACAGAATGTCGAGATCCACACCAAAATTTCAACGGAGATAATAGCTTCCGCTACACAAGATTTAAAAAATACACTAAAGCTATTTGAATGTCTTTGGTTTTTACTATGATACACAATTTATCTATTATTAGTTCTTTTTTAAAGTAACCATAGATAGGTTTATTTTGGCAGTTCCTCCCTCTTATGGGATGATCTGTGCCATAGACGCCTACGATTTAGACACGATATTCCCAGGATTAAATGTAGCAAACAACTCATGTCACAAAGAAACGTGGAATCATTATTAATGTCAATGCTACTTTTCAAACCAGAGTTTAATCGCAACCGGAAGTTACAGAGTCGCTTCGGCTGCAGATAACTCGTTTAAATCTTTTCTTTTTTCACTCTAAAATAAAATATAAAATAAAATATTATCACATTGTGTCCATTCTCCTGCCTTGCGATGCCAGCAAAATTAAATGTTTATTTGAATTTACTGCTCCGGCTAATCGGTTAATTTTAATTACCTATATAGATCCCTTAAATTTTATAGAAAAACTCATAAGAAACTTTCATTGTTGGCTTTGAAATCTATAACTTCGTCCAATATGAATTTAAGGACTAAGTGTAGGTTTTCTGGTATTTGTCCTTTTCTCGTTGAAACGTGTAAATTTGGTACCACACTTTGAGTATTCTATTCGTTTTTATAATTATACCAGTTAATAAGATTCTTAATTAAATTTGCTAAAAAAATATGATTTAGCAACATATTTTTAGATCTGATTGATAATTGTCGAGATATTCAAGGTTTTATATGCGGGGACAGAGGGATTTCTCTAGGAAGCATTACAATTTATCACGACACTCGATTTAGTGAGAAAATGTACTTGTTATTATTTGATAATTAATATTATTTTATCAAAAAAACAGTGATTATAAGTACTTGCCAAATATTATAAAAAAAACATAACTTTTTATTTTAAATTGTATTTTTCAAACTTATTGAAATAATCATGGTGTTTATTAATACAATTACACTTATATTGTATTACCATTATTTATGCATGAGTTAAAACATTCTGTACTTACTATGTATCAATTTGCGGATTTTTTTATAATGTCAATTTTCAAAAAATGAAAATTTTCAGAAAAACATTTACATACTTAGGTAGAAAAGGTAGAAAATTCTCACTAATAATCGGGAATTAACGCGTGACCTTTCGTTCCAACGCTTATTGGTATTGATATATCACACAAAAAAAACGTACCAGTATTTGTGAGAATATATGGTGCAGTTATTTTATATATCTGTGTTTAATTAAATAAAAAAATTTGAAGAATTTTATAAAATTAAAAGCGTCAGGATAAACCAACCGCGCGCCGGTTGAAAGCAAGCTTTATATAACATTTTAAAAAACGTTTAGGTATGGGACGAATATTAAAATAAACATTCTGTTTCGATTATTTTAATTAGTCAGATTTTGTATGCTTGCATATAAGTTATCAATAAAATATGAGCGTGGGTTATCTAATGCACACACTAGCGTACTCACACAGTCGGAACGTACTCCTCGGGAAATTCCTTCGTCGTGTATGTGATGAGCATGCACGTTTTCCCGACCATCCCGTCGCCGACGGCCGTCACTTTTATTGGCCGAATCCTTCCGTTAGACATTTTCCAAAACCGCACACAAATTTTCACTGGACACAAATCACATTTTCCGCCGCGACTCACAACTCGCAGGCACCGTCTCGAAGCGGTTTTTTTTATCAGCCTATCACGTTATTAACATCTTACTTGATAAAGATAATAAGTCCTTGCGGATATAATATTTGTAATTGCAGCGGTCCCGCTCTAACTCATTGTTCGGCCAATGATTCACTATTAAGAGGCGTCGCCGCGGGCGAGATAGCGCGCGGCAGCTGTTTTAAAAATAATTGTTCATTTTTAATTTGTCGCCTAATTAACAGCCTAATTTCACTTTATACGGCAGGCGCATTAATTAAACGGCGCGCGAGTCTAAAGTGGGTGCATGGTCTGACGTGCGCGTGTTTATTTTATGGCGCAATGGCCATTTGTATTTTTATTCGTGAAGCGTTTTAAAAATATGGCGCGACTAAGGCGCGCTAGTTTCGAGCCAATAACTGCCAAACTCGACAGTCCGTCGGCGTTGGGCGCGCGAAATCCAAGCAGTGCTGCCATGTGGGCCATAAATATCACGTCGGCTGTGCCAACAAACCTAGCCTATTGATTTTTACTAAACGTTTAGACAATTTATATTTTTAGTGAATAAACGAACACTAAAAATTAGAACTTTATATAATAAATATAATTTAACGGCTTTTATTCATTATGTGATCAGATCACTCGGAGGGCCTGTCTGTCAGATCGTTTTTATCAGTAATAAGGAATTGGAAATTAGGGAAGATGAGATCTGAGAGGGAGGGGGGTTGAATTTATTTATTTATTTAACAGGTTTCCCCATGTACACATTATAATTAAAGTAAAAACAAATTTAACTACTAAAAGAAAAACAAACAATATCAAAAGCAATACCAATGTTAAAAAAAAAATGTCTCCAGGCAAACATAAATAAATAATTCACGCTGATCCTACAACGGCGTAATAGAAAGCGGATTTTTAATCCCATTGGGCGAACAGACGAATATATCAATCTCCGCGGAAATGGAATTTAATAATTCAACTGCTCTCCCAATCGGACTATACTTGTACGACACGCTAACCGCTTAAATAACGTGTGCTTCCGCGCTCTAGTGAAACAGTCCGGAACAAAGAAACCAATATCTGAGTATTACGGGATTCTCGATGAAACCGCGAATAACCTTAGAAAAATAACACAAAGTATGTATTTGTCGCCTAAACTCGAGTGTGTTAAAGCCTAACATCCCTAATACAAATGCTGATGGATACGTATTAGGAAACATTTCTGGATAATATCCATACCTACGGAGATAAAGGTATCTAAGGAACCTCCTCTGAATAACCTCCAGGATATTACCGTAAGTAACCTCATGAGGACTCCAGATAAGGGAACTATACTCCAATAGCATAGGAGGCAGATAATACCATAGTTCCAAACAATATGGCGGATTACGATTTGATGATATTAGGTTATTAGGCGGAATGCTATAATTGTGATGTGGCTAATAGCTGAAATTTGTAACTTTTCCGCTAGTGCCCTTTTTACTCTTTTCTAAAAGGTTTCTTCGGATTAAGTTATTATGTTTCACTAGAGATGCTATTTCATAGAAATTCACCGGTGAAAACGTATCCTAAAAACGGCAGGCACACACGATGTGTGGTCATATGTGCGAGGCAGCGATTTCAGACGTGAACGGAGATGATCGAGTCAACTTATTGCTGCCAAAAGGTTCTAAAAAACGTAAGACAATACCAACATACCAATTTATTCTATAGTTTACAGGGTAATAAACGTCTGTTTTTGAGGTCTTGGGTTCAGTGCCCAGTGGGTCAAATCGTGTTTTTCCATCGCTGAGCAAAGTAAAACTGCCGATAAATTACAACACAAACCCATTGAATTACAGATTTGCGAGATGGACAGTGTAATGACTAGCTTCGCATTATTAAGATAGACGAAACTGCGCTTAACGGTGCCTCCCCGACAACACAACAAGTCATACGAAAAAAAAACTGGTATTCGAATGATAGGTAAATCAGACTATACAAATATTTTCAGTCTTGAAAAATATTTTCTTATAATAGTTATCACATCAAAAATGGATTTGATATTTATTTATTGATTTTTGTTTTTACATATTTCTTAGATAATGAATAACATAACCATACCTAACTGGACATTGCCCGTACTAAGTTAGGCTAATTTTAATAGTTATTTAATAGATTGGTTACATGCAATTGCGCTGAGCTTTTTTTAAGTATAAAATAAAAACTACGAAAATTAACATTGATATACATACACATACAATACGAATACATAATATATTAATATATATAATAAGCTAATATATATAATAAGTTGAGAAATAGAAAAATCAATATTATTTTACACAGGAATATAATTGACCAGAGTCTCAGTGTCCTTTCTACCAAGATCAATTAACCAGTTAGTGAGTGTCTATTTATTAATTAATTTGCTATTAAGCTTTATTTGCAGGATATGTTTCATTTATAAAATAGGGGTCAATTAACATTTTCACTTTTATTTGATACCTACATATCTTCATTATTTGTATTAACTTCGCAGTTAATTTTGCTTACTAGCATTTTAAACTCATAGGTTGCCAAGTTGACTCGTTGACTCGATAGAGGGGGGATGGGGTGGGGTGGGGGTTGAATTTCCTCATAGAAGGCAGATAGTACCATAGTTACAACCAATATGGAGGATTGCGAATTGATGATATGATGCTATTAGGGGATTTATAAAATCACATTCCTATACTTTTAATTATATTTATTTTTAATTATATAATTACACTATATTTAATTATGCTTTTAATTATATTTATATATACTTTATGTATATTTTATATAAAAATAATTCACTTTCATGAAATTAGACCATATTTGAGTTTGAAGATTCCTTACATTTTGCCATTCCAGTAAACGCCCAGCCAATTAAAACGCCTGTCAGCGACACGACCTCGTGCGTCAATTGAACTTGTTGAAATTTTGCGTTATGTGGGCAATGTCGCAGACATTAATTAACCATTCAAATTGTTAATTTAGCGATGACAGAGCTGATCCCCGCACATCCGGACTTAGAGATCCTTTACTGTTCATGGGTGATAATGTCACAATAACAAAAACCAATTTATTTATTCCGAAGGCAAAGCAATCCTTAACTTTTATTAGGAGTAATTAGGAATCTTAATATTATTACACATCACACTTATATACTGCGGAGTAAATTTCTCTTGGATTCATACTTCTAACCTCACAGACCCCGAACAAAATAATATAGTAACTGGAGGGGGGGTTAACTTCCTTCGGTTTCCGAAATACCTAATATCCACGAAAGTTACAAATGTCATAGCGTGTTTTATGGTGTCGATGGTTGATTTCTGCAACAAACTAATAAAAAACACGTTTAAATCAAATTAAAATTTGATAGAAAATAATATTTGCTCGCAGTAAATGGTATATAAAACTTACGAAAGTCATAGGTAATATGCAAAAAATAAGTGATAAACCAATAAGGGAGCTAATTCTCAAAGTTTCAAAGTTATGTTTTATTTTAGTTATATCTCGTTGGTTAAACACTGTTGCTGGCAGCATCGTTTATTTATTTTTTTACCGGTTAGGTTGGTATTAGTCCCGTAATATGAGTATTTTGGTGAATAACTTTACAAAAAAAAACACCTTTACAGTAATATCTATCAAACTGCTCTGGTAAGATTAACTCTTATTAAAAGATAACATTTAATATAAATAGTTTTTTTGAAGTATTTTAACAATAAATATTTTTTTTAACATTATACATTTCTACATATTAGTATTACATGTATTATATAAAAATGGGTGTTGGTATATCTGTCGTTAATAGATTTCTAGACCGTTTGACCGTTTAACCATGACCGTTTAACCATGAAAGTTGGAATAAATATGTATTTTTTCACGGATAAGGTTCTTATGGTATTTCTTACACATCTGAAGGACCGCAGGAACTAGTCGTCTCACCCCGTAGGCGCCGCCAAAGGTGGCTGCATAGAATAGGACGGTAAGCATGTAAGCGGCCCGATGCGCCTAGAGATGGGCAGCGAAGCAACACATCCCCTGTGCCGCAGGCGCGTGTGTCGCGCGCCGAACCCACCGTTAAAGTCACCTGTAGGGCCTAGCTGCCAACCCCGGAGTTGAACAGTTAGTAAAATATATATTTTAGCGATTTTTTGTTTAACGGTCTCTCGTATTGTTCTTTATACTTTCTTTATACCATCTTGTGGTTTTATTTTTGAAATCATGTTTGAAATCGCAGGGCCAATATGCTGAATTTTCTTATTGGGTCTTAGAACACGGTGCATATATAATAAAAGATATATTTAATAACTTACGTATCAAAATTGTATAAAAAGGGATTATTTAAAAGTTTGCGAGTATGGTTGGAAAAGCACTAGAGTTCTCAGCCAGACTAGAATCTCCCAATGTGTCGTCCTGTTTGTTTTTGAAGGAATTAAGTTCGCCAGGACGTAATAAATGTACCGGATTTTTACATAATATTTTATGTCCTCTCGACCACTTCTTAAGAAATGAGCAGGACATTGAGTCACTGATTGTAAATTGGAATAACCAACCTAAGCGGTATTTGGTTGAGATTAGATATCCTCTATCCCTTGCACAGTCGTCACCTTAGGCCACTGTCTGATAATAAGATCAGGAATATAGATTTTGTCCTGTTGTGTATACGATTTCTTTCGGGAAATGAAGGCTTTACGCAGATTGAAAATCTAGACGAAAAGACCAAACGTCACTACTATGCATTCCGGTGTTACACAGGGAGCGCACTTAGGACCTATATAATTTAATATAATTTTCATAACTTTGCTTTCATAACTCTTAGCAGACGATATGAATGTGTACAAACCGGTGATTGTATCAGTATGCAGGAATTTGGATATTCTGAACGAATTGTCTGTATATAGTGTCAATAACAATACTACTTATGTGAACGTCTGCTAAGAAAGGATCCAAACTCCATACTTCGGTATGGAGTTGAGACCAGACTCACACTCTCCAGAAAAAAAAAAACATAATTAAAAAAACTTTATAGGATAAGCGACAAGCTAAACTGAAGTCACAACTAAAATCTATATTCTTTGTAATCGCGGTGTACCACATTTGGTTCACAAATTACTAGGATGCCACTTACAGTTTAAAAGGCGCCATATTTAGTATTTATTACAAACCTTTTTCCGAAACAAAAGTGAAGCGAAGAATAATATTATGAAGTCCGTAACATAATCGAATTTAAACATCAGTGTGATGTGTACAGAATTGAAAGCATCCAGCGATTATGTTCACGTCACGGCAGAACCCGACACGCCAATAGTAATAGTAATAATAGTAGTAATACCCAATAGTAATAATAATCACAAAAAATGTTAATCTTTTATTACTTTTATTAGGTTTTTGTACGGCCAAAATGGCTAAAAAAACATTGAAAAAACCTTTTAAATATAAATATTGACACCGCAAGATATTTTTTTTTTACTGAAAAGGTTTACAAAAAATAGCAAAACGCGGAAGTAGACAAAGGTTGAGGGTATTTAATTTTTGTTTTATTTTTGTAATCATTAATTTTGAGTAATTGTTCGTGTAAAACTGCAAAAAAAAAACGCCATTACGAGTAACTGTTTTGGCATAGGAACACTCGAATAGAGATGTGTCATCGCGGATATAATATGACTCTTGTTCCCGGTATATTGGAAAATAGAATAGATAACCCGTATCTAAATAAATTAAATTAACGGTAAATATTATACTCGTAATTCATGGTTTATTTGGGATTTTCGAAGCATCAAATGTTTTAAGTATGTTTGAAATAGTTTTTCTTAGTATTGTTCAAAATAACTTTGCAAGTATTTCTCTATTACAGATACATTATGTTGTAACATGTTATTTTCTGGATGATTTTTGGCTTTTATTATTAATAGGGAAAAAAATAATGCTTAACAACTCGCAACCTACGCTTAAAAGCAGTCTTGGAACAAGGAAAAGGATGAAATACTGACCTATGAAGAGTATTCCACTGCCGAATTATTCTGGAAAGAAACGAATGGAACCCAATGTTCCGTTTTCTCAAGATAGGTTTTATCTCGGAAGGATGGTCATTACGGCCAATATGAGT
Organism: Neomicropteryx cornuta; assembly: GCA_020383195.1. Taxonomy (NCBI): domain Eukaryota; kingdom Metazoa; phylum Arthropoda; class Insecta; order Lepidoptera; family Micropterigidae; genus Neomicropteryx; species Neomicropteryx cornuta. The sequence goes on along the minus strand of JAHKQU010000001.1, from coordinate 8,818,069 downwards.
CTGTACAATTTGTCTCGTTTACTGTTATTATTTTACTCTTTGAATTTTGTTATAATTTTTTTTTCAGTGGACAGTTATTTTTCTTTCGCAAATACTTCCAGTACTAACTAGGTATAGTGAGACAAAGATATAATATGGTTGATAAAAAATACTATGTTACTATTTAAGGGGCATTTATGAGCAAAAAAGGTGGGGAAAATGTTTACCAATTACGAGAGAAACGAATCCAACGCTGTGTTAGAAATCTTTTGATCTGTGTGATTTTGTTAGAAATCTTTTTTTAGATTTACATAGATGTTATAGTTTTTTAATATATTTTGAATATTGTATGAACTACGTTAAACTGTTGGTTTTACTCAAGTAATAAAGACTCAAGTAAGTTAGAATGCCCACCTATAGGCCAAGTGTTTTTAGATGGTTTTTGCAGTTGCCGCTGGGCAAGAAAATAATAGTAAGCTGTTTTATTTGGCTGCTATAGTTTTTTTTTCTTATACTGAGTGTATTAAAATTCACTGACGTTCTTTTATGGGTTTGGTCTATATCGACAACTAAACCGGTTCAAAAAAGAAAAAAATAATCATAAAAACGTGTTCATATTAAAATATTCGGCAAAAAATTTTTTTTTGTCGAATTACTTCGCGAGCCGTAATGCGTGCTTAAAAATCAAAACGATTTCAATTAAATTTTGTATTTAATTTTTGATTTGTTGATTTGTAAATTTGCCCGGCCCGGCCCCCGGCCGGCCGGGCCCCGGTTACCGGCCCGTGTCTAATGACAGCAACCAGACGGATGAGAATTTTGCCACTTTTTTCTTGAATCTGCTATTTTTTTTTTAAATTTAATCGGTAGATAGATCCGTAGTTTATATTGTCAAATAAAGTATGCCATTGTCTAGCTAGTGCTATGCCAATAAATATTTCCTAAACTGGCTACATAATATTTAAACTTTTTTTTTATTAAAAATGGCGGGAATGGTCGAGCACACTCCTCGCGTATCACACGTCTCGCTTGCTCGCATATGTCATCTAGGGTTGAGGCGTATATACTAGAACAGGTATAAATACTAGGTATGCCCGTGGAACAGACTGTTCCTAGTATCCCATGAACGAAATACTAGGTATTCAAATACTAGCTAGTATTTCTTCAGTTTTTGTCGTCTCTCTCTCACTCTGTGTTCTGTCGTACGTGCGAGTGGGGCAGACCTAGTATTTCTTCGCTTCTTGTCGTCTCTCTCTCACTCTGTGTTCTGTCGTACGTGCGAGTGGGGCAGACCTAGTATTTCTTCGCTTCTTGTCGTCTCTCTCTCACTCTGTGTTCTGTCGTACGTGCGAGTGGGGCAGACCTAGTATTTCCTCAGTTCTTGTCGTCTCTCTCTCACTCTGTGTTCTGTCGTACGTGCGAGTGGGGCAGACCTAGTATTTCCTCAGTTCTTGTCGTCTCTCTCTCACTCTGTGTTCTGTCGTACGTGCGAGTGGGGCAGACCTAGTATTTCTTCGCTTCTTGTCGCCTCTCTCTCACTCTGTGTTCTGTCGTACGTGCGAGTGGGGCAGACCTAGTATTTCCTCAGTTCTTGTCGTCTCTCTCTCACTCTGTGTTCTGTCGTACGTACGAGTGGGGCAGACCTAGTATTTCTTCGCTTCTTGTCGTCTCTCTCTCACTCTGTGTTCTGTCGTACGTGCGAGTGGGGCAGACCTAGTATTTCCTCAGTTCTTGTCGTCTCTCTCTCACTCTGTGTTCTGTCGTACGTACGAGTGGGGCAGACCTAGTATTTCGATACTAGGAACAATCTGTTCCACGGGCATACTAGCTTGCCAACTAGTATTTCAATACTAGGAACAATCTGTTCCACGGGATACTAGCTTGCCAACTAGTATTTCGATACTAGGAACAATCTGTTCCACGGGATACTAGCTTGCCAACTAGTATTTCGATACTAGGAACAATCTGTTCCACGGGATACTAGCTTGCCAACTAGTATTTGTCCGATGGACGCATACTAGCCAATTAGTATTTATTAGTCTGATGGAAGCATAGCGCATACTACATCGATTTACTATGCACTCGTCTTAGACTTTGTTTGATAAAGTTTGTTCATTTGAAACCGTACTTAAATGAGTCAATTTTACATAATATTTATATATTCATGGTTGAATGACCACAGAATTCGCCGTCTTAAAAGCACACATTTTGAAGCTCATTTCGTTCAAGATAACAATAAGGATATCGATAAGATGCCTGATGAGTTTTGGTGACATCAGTTGTGTGTGAATGCCGGCAATGACAGTTATACTGATTCTAGTGATGACAGTAATGATAGTGATTAGTGAAGGCGTAAAGTAACTTTGGTTTGTTGTTTTAATAAATATTTACTAATACGGGTGTTTTTGTCTGTATGTAATATAATTGAGAACTAAAATGCTACAATTTTGATAGCTAGGTACGATAGTCGATAACTAGTTTTTAAAAGATTTATCACCGTAAATATCACTCAGGTAACGACCTATTGTTCGATTGCAGTATGCACCACGTACCGAAGTATTTTCTTATTAGCCGAAGTATTTTCTTATTAGACAGATTTGAGACTCGTTCGCAAATACTAGCTAGTGCGGCCGGAACAGGTTTTTGGAACAGGTATTTCTTTGGACTCATACTAGCAAGAACAGGTATGAGATTTACCTAGTACGACTCAACTCTAATGTCATCGTGATAAGTCTGTCTATCCAGCAATGCGGAGTGTTGCGGCGCGCGGTGCGGCGGAAGGAACCTACCGGTTTACAAGGACGATTTATATGACATGCCGTATTTATATGTTTCAAAAGATTGTTGGTTATGAAGTATAAATCGGCCCAGTTGTAAACGCCAGTGCTCCTTCTTAGCTGTTGTATTAAATTACGGCCTTAAAATGGTCAAAAGTGTTTTGAAAATACTTGCAAACTCAACGAGTAACTAGAATTTTATTGAATTTGATTGAATTTAAGATTCTTAAAAACAACAATCGCTGCATTCGTGTCAGTCAGCGGTGCATGCACGCGGCTGTCAGACTGTCAGTCGAAACTTGTTGCGTCGCAGGGCTGCCGAATCTGAAGCCTGGTTTACACGGGTATAGTAATCAGGAGAGTAGAGTAGCTAGTAGAGTTCACTCTACTAGCTACTTTACCACTTTTGATTTTTTTCGTTTAAACATAGTAGAGTACCAAGTAGAGTTCACTCTACTACCTACTCTACCACTTTGTTTTTTTTTTTCGTTTAAATAAGTATAGTGCAGTAGTACTATACTATATTTTTTAATTCATATTTTTTACGTTTTTACTATGTTTCAAGTACTTTTAACATTAAATGTAATGTACGCTTTCAACAATATAATATTTTGTAACTTACCACTGAACAGTCAGTTTTTTCCTCCTTTTGCCAATTTCATTATTTTGTCAAATGCATCAAACCATTTTATATTTGGCATGTAGATATCATCTGCCCCTGCTCCTGATTTAGTGGATTTCTTTACTTTAAGACACTGCAAACTGCAAGTAACTTCAACTAAACTCTACTTGATACTTGCTGTTGTAGGGGAAAATATGTTTACACGGGTAGAGTGGGGAGGCTAGTAGAGTGGGAGTTGTGGTGGGGGGTGAGTAGAGTAGAGTTACTTTACCGCAGCCAGTAAAGTACTCTACTCTGCGGACCTTTTTTCCGGGTTTCTACAGGTAGAGTTACTCTACTCTCCTGATTGCTATACCCGTGTAAACCAGGCTTAATGGCCTCACCCTCAGTTGCCGTATCTATAAGTTGTATCGTTGGTCGCACTATACGTTCACCCGTTTTAAATTATGTGCATTAATATGGAAATATTGTGCATTCGCGGAGTAGCACATAAAAATAAAATGTTCCCTTTTTTTTAAATGCAAGTTGTGAAAGACGAACTTTTTGGTTTGAGGGCCCCACAAGCCTTAAACAAATTCCAAAAGCCTCAGACTCCGTAACTACGCCACTGCGACCCATACTTTAATAATTGATATAATATTTTTTTTTAACTAATGAAAGCTGTTTATTAATATCACCTGTCTGTAATTAAAAAAAAAATGGTTAAAGGGTTTAAGCATTTTTTTTTTTAAATTACAGACAGGTGATATTAATAAACAGCTTTCATTAGTTTAAAAAAATATTATATCAATTATTAAAGTATGGGTCGCAGTGGACTTTAAGAAATTCACGTAAACCTTCGAACAACAGCCCTACTAAATTTTAAAAAGCTTCCTTTGATGCAATTTGTTTTTGCAGTTTACTATGTTAGCAATCAAAATGGATTAAGGCAATGAATATGTGACGAGAATTAATTACGAATTGACTGCTAATTTTGTAGCATGGATCCATTTCTACATGTCACATTTCTTCAAGATTTTAAAAACGCCATAAAAATAAATTATGCATCCGTGATATTGGAGTTATTCATACTTAGTGGCATTGCCAATGAAAAAAAAATTCTTGTAAATGTTCACTCACATGTTCTAACATTGTAACCAATGACAAAATAAAGTGACAAATTCGCGTATACAAAACAGGCTATAGCTTCTTCCCATCGCAGCCCAACGATAGTCCATTGAATACACAGCTTACATAATTCAAGCAACGAGCTGTCAAGTGCCAAGAGCAACTGTCAATGAAAGCGTCCAGAAAGAGGTTAGATTCGTTTATTGCATGGTGTTCTGGTTATAAGCGATATTTAAAAAAAAAATGGCTGAAAATAAACCTACTAGCAGCGCTTCTGCACCTGGCGACGGCATAAAATCAATGCGAGCAACAAATCTCTTTCGCGTTGTCAATTTTGAACTGTATACGAAACCCGTAAGTAATGCGATCTTTATCTTAGTTCTATGTAAACAATATCGCTTTATACTGGATTCAGTTGAACATAGATTTGCTGCTCAATTTACTCTCTAGTGCAGTGGTACACGTAACCAGTAGTTTTAAAATGATCGGGAATACGTTTCCTCTATTGACATAGAATGGCATTAGCATCGGCATGCATTAATGTATTAAGTTTTAGACTCGACATACATATATCTTGCTTGTCAAAAATGAGGCACTAATCATTTTGGATGAACCCACTAACCTATCTATTTTCAATTTCAAATTCAAATTCAATGTCGCTTTCGCGACCTTTATTTCATATCTTTTAAGTAATCAGTTTACATGTTCTGGAAGAGCTTGCTGACTCGTCTACCAGATACTCGTATAGACATTATATCTAGCAACATGTTACTTATCGACCAGATACTCACTCGTATAGACAGAGTCGACTTCTTTGCTGAATAGTTTTTAAGCGCTTTTTACACGCACGTTTGCATTTTAAAACATAATTAATAGCAAACACCGCGCAATCTAACAATGCCCAAAACAGATTTTAAACTACGAGTTGACATTTTTATATCTTCCAAATTTTTCTTCTTTTTCATGCGTCGTTTTCGTCAGCACATACATATTTAGATTTTCATTATTTATCTACAATTGAAAGTTGTCGGGATTCTTAAATCATTTTTTTAATGGCAGTGTGAGCAAAGCAAAAAGGCATACGTGGCCTTTGATGTTTTTTATTTGTTTACACAAACTGCAATTAAATTATTTTATTAAGATCAATATTTTGATAAAATTTTCTTTACATGTCGACCAAATAAGTAAAATTTTAGTAAACGGAATATTAAGGTTTATAAGTTAGGCTACAGATATAAAAATTATAATCGATAAGTTATAAAATGGCATTTTATTTAGATGTTAAATGTTAGCCTGTCCCACGACGTTATTGTAAAGATTAATACTATCAAATTAGGAATAGTTGACATCATTATGCTTGCTCAATCATTTCGGTACTTGTAAGCTTCTCTTAATATATTCTAAGTAATTTTAAACAACAAAATATTTATTGTCGTATTTTAAAGATAAATAATTCTTTTAATATTTTTATACTCCTCTTTAATGTATGATCGAGGCAGAAGCTCCTCTCTCAGAAGCGGTAACATTCAACAGTCTTGCAATGTATCTTTGAAGACAGAGACCGGGTTATGAAAACCAGAAATGTATGAAGGCTATAACAAACTACCAAATCATAAAATATGTAATTTAAAAATTTATAACAGTTTTATTATAAAAAAATAATATACCATTTTACCCAAAAAAAACTAAAGATTCTTCTAATAGGACTAAAATTAGTGATTGAAAATGTGTCTTATTTGGTGCTTTTAATTTTCATATTATAACCCGGACGCCTTGATTATTAGAGTCCTACTGTATTTGTTTTTTACCTAAGCTGTAAATCGCAAATATTAAGTAAGTCACATTCATAGGTTATATAATTTTGCTAAAATATTTTTCAGAATAAAATAATCATGGGAATAGGGCTTACGTTCTTCAGTTTCTCATTGGCATATATGGCTTATATGCGACACACATATGAAAGTATGGGATACCAGAGTGAGATCACGGAAGACGGAACGGAAATATACAAAAAGAAAAAATCAAAATGGGACTGACGAATAATAGTTATAATTTATGTAAATAAGTGTAGTTAAGTAGGTGTTTATTAATTGTGTTGAATTGACATACATACCACTATGCTGTAGTGTCATAAGATATATGTTGAATGGAAACAAATATTGATTGTGACGTTCGTGCGGTTGAACGGCACCGCCCGCGCCGGCGCCAACGACAGGCGTCGCGGGCAACGAGCGCGCAGTTCACGGGAGTCGTTTGACTCGAAACTACCGACAGCAACTCATTCAATTACCCCGTTTTTATTCGAGTTTCATTTATATATATATATTATATCTTATAACGACTGTGGCTTGAATAAACTATACATTCTGGACACGGAACATAAACTAGATTTCTCTGCGACCTGAACCCGAAGCCCCAAGGCGAACCCCCATAAGGAAATACGTTCTGGCTTGTCGGGTAAACTATTTGGCAAGTTAGGACGCAACTTTAACAAATTCATCAACTCAGCAAAATGACTGAAAATGTTTATCTGAAAAGCTTACTAAATTAACACTGTCAATAGGTTAACTTGAAATTAACCTCAAAAGAGTAATATATAACCGAATTTAAACCTTTCTTGTGACAAAGGCGACAATTGAATCTGTTGTCACACAATTCAGAACTTCAGGAGTCTTATAATGTGAAGAAATAGGTTTATTGCTAAATACCATTTCTAGTCTAAGCAAAGTGATTTAAAAAAAATCAACAAAATTTCGTTTAAAAAAAATATGTTTTATAATGGCATTAGTTAGAATTATTGAAATTGTTTTGAACCGTTTTAAAAATTGTATTTTTTTTTTAATTCGGTTTTCTTCGACAGCCGATGCTTTGTGAAGTGTAGCACTGAACCATTATTATTATTTGATTGAAATGTGCTATATTATAATCTTAGATCAAATAAAAAAAAGAAGAGTGGTATTACCTGGTACACTGGTATACTGGCCTACCTAAAATATTGTAAATTGGACCATTACCAAAATGCCCACATTTATTCAGGAATTTGTGTTTAGACAATTCATGTTACTGACAATATTAGTAATATGGAAAACATGCCATGTACATAACCCGTCACGTGCAGAGGGCTCTCATAAGAATTTTTGGGCAGTCTATATATTCAATTAATTTTTAATACTGGCACCTTCGGGGTTTCAAGACCAGATTCAAGGATCAGAACTCTAGAACAAGAAAATTTAGCTTAGTTGAGAAAAATACAAATTGGTTGTCGATGGACTGAGGTCATAGCAATTAGTTTTATTAAAAACAAATAGTGAAAATATTGCAGTTTGATTTGTTGAAGAAAAGATTGATTTGTCATTTTGTCAATAAAATTTATAATCGAAATTTAAAGGTGTTTTTCTGAAAAATTTTAGTTGTAAAGTGGTATATTATGTATGTCAGGTACCCTAAATAAATTACGTACAGACCCCAAAATCTATCAACTCCTGGATGGATCCCAGAAGCAGTTTATTGACAAAAAAAAAATATAAAATATCTGTAAAAAAATAAATCTAAAAAGGATTAGATTTTTATATAGTTTTGCATGGCTTTTAGCATGGAAATTGGTCGTTGTCACTCTCTCACGTTTACTGTAATTAAATTCCATATTTATTACATAAATAGTACCTATTTATTTGACTGTTAAGTTACTTGTCTGTGTTTTTTAATAACAATTGATAGCAGTCTATTTTCTGGCAACGTTTGCAATGCACTTAGAAGACTCTGCACATTGCCATAGACACAACCGTTTGCAAGGGCGATTTGAGTTGCTTGCGCTATCCTGTTGAGGGCCGTCTGCGAAAGAGATAAAAATTTGTTACACATAATGCCATTGTTATTAGTTTGCTATAGGAATCAGGTTTAGAATTAGAAATAGGTTTGCCGTCTCACGATTGGAATCGTATTTGCTGCCACACACAGGATTCACAGGATTTTATTATGAACAGCAACTTACAAATGAAACCATCCGTCAAAATGTTTGTTCTTATTAAATCTTGTTCAATGTTTTAACTGTTTTCTTGAGTCGTATACATATATTGTTCATTTTTTTTTAATTTCATGCAATTGAGATAAAAGATCAAAAAATATATATACAAAAAATATATAATCAGCAAAAAATATTGGACAAATGTGGACAAAAACGAATTCAAAATTTCAAAGAAATTGTTTTAATTTTTGAGAAGGCGGTTGAACGTACGGCGCAAGATCGAGGAATGACCCCGTGCCCGCGCGGTTCGCAAAGCACTTCGAAGAAAAACAAAGTATGATTTTTTTCCAAAATATTTTTTTTTTTCGTGAGACCGGTTTAGTTGTCAATTAGATCAACCCCCTAAAAAGGTGATCAGTGAATATAAATACACTTGTATAAAAGTACCCGATGCAGAAGGAAGCGGCAGTTAATGCAGAAGGCATTTCATTAATTTGTCTATGGGTAGAATATGCAAAGGTGTCTTCGGACCTCCCGAAATGCAACATAGAAATGTTAATGTGCGAGACGTGTTGATAACATTTTAAACGATATTTATGTTTGCCAATTTGATAAGGAAAGGGCGGTTGTCCTAACTTTCTGAGAAAGGTTTTAGCTTCTATAAGTTGCCATCATTCATGTATGAGAGCTACAATGTCCGTCTGTTGTTACGTTTTGAGATAAGATAACATTTTTAAGGTATGTTTTAAAAATGTCATAAATTTGCTTCAAATATATCTAATACCCAATTCAAGTTAAATCCTCTGGTTGGCAAAATAAACAGCTTCAGACCCAGTTCGAAAGAAATAGCAATTTTTGAGGTTAATATTAAACATGAAATTTAATGAAAGTATACAAATAATATTCATTATAACCTTGAGCCTTTCATCCAAAGCAAGATTGGGGTTCTGCGAGATCATCTTTGCAGCATACGCCTGTAAGGGAGGCACGACACAGGCCAAATGCTGTGCATTGACCGCAGTCGGAGGTCCTTGCGGTTTGCGACCCTCGAAAAGACTCTGCAAAACGCCAAGGTGCAGTTTACTGTAGAGGTCTCCGTCAGATTCCTTGATGACCTCTGGGGTCAGAGCTATTGCAGCACTTTCCAATTTCAGCTTCTTCACAGTGCCGAGATTCGAGAATGCGGCATCGGCATCTGTGGCCAGAAAAAAATATGTATTCCTGACATATGTAAGTTGAATTTTCAATTTAAAGTTTGGTAGATTTGTGCCAATTAGTGCATAATATGTATTAATTTATCAAGTAGCAGCTTTCAAGTGCAATTTGGACAGCCTTATTGTTAACTTGATGATGTGAGGTTATTTATTACAATAAAATAATACACCACAAGTGATATACTTAGTACAAAATATTGTAATTTTGTATTAAAAAGTTGATGACAGCTTATTAAATCTACATATTAATGGTGGATAGTTGGACACATATTGATAAAGGAGGAATGGTTTTTAATTTTTAATATGACTTATTTTCCTCAATAATAAATAGAAATTCAAATTGCAATGTTATGCAATTTGTTAGGAAACCTTAATTTCTATTTATATAGTTATACAAGAACAAAGTTTCCAATAGAAAAAAAAAAATTCAAGCACTTTTAGAGTTTTACATAACAAACTTATTTTTAGTCTTCATTTCATATACTAATAATTATAATTTATCTAGATCATTAAGTTTATATATTATATGAAAAACCCACTAGTAATAATTCAATTAACTCGTTTGTCCAACCCGCATATATTCGAAACCTTAAAAGTTCTGTCAATTGCCCAACACACATGTTTGCGGAAAGCGCCATTAGCTGGTTTTTAATTAGTATTATTTAATTGCCATATCGGGTGTTGAGACAAAATAATTTAATAAATTATAAATCATTTCTATCAGTTCATCACTATATTGTGTATTTAAAAAATAATCGGAAATAAATCGTAAAATGTAGACTTGCCCATTTCATTAATTTTGCGGCCGAGGGGTAAACGTCATTTTGGATTACACATGGTTTTTTTATGTATTACTAAATAAAGTGATTACAAGCTATTATTATTTTATAATATAACATAATTATAGGAAAGTATTATACAAATGTTTTTGTGCGTTGTTTTTGGGTATGGTATTTGGGTATTCAAAAAATAAATATTTTTGTGTTTACCACAAAGTGCCATTGTCAACATTATAAGGTAATTAGATATTATGTTTCTTTTTATATATTTGTATCTAAAAACATTCTAATAAAGTATTTCAAATAAAATTTTCACATAGGAATTCTAAAATGTATAGAAGATGCCGATGTGATAGATTTCACTATTTCGCCGCAAGTGACAGTTTTATTTACCTAATCTTTTACAAATTTAGTTTTTTTACAAATTACTACTGTCAATTTTTTTAAAACATAAATGTTTAGATTTAAATTTCATCTCTAAAATAATGTCTATCTAACAGATTTTATATCGAAAAGGCATTATTAATCGAATTAAATGAAGAGATATTCCCTTTATCGCTGATTTCTCAAACAATTACATTTTCAAAATATCTATATTTTTTTTTCATTTCTTAATTTTTTGTTATATTTTGATAATTAAAAATTTTAATGATAAAAAAATAAGTAGTTGAATAATTTATAAAGCGATAACAAAAATGAAGTTTGATAGTTCTAATATAATAATTATTTAAAAATAAATATTACAACACTGAGATCTCGAGATAAAGTATTTATAGGGGTTTTTTTAAAATTATATTCTTGTAAAAAATACTCATATTTATATACTCATATTTAGTTTTATATGATATCTAAAAACATAAATAAAAAATAAAAAACAGGTGTCATCGCTTTTTTTTTGAGTTTCAAAAATGAAATTTTACCTAAAAAACTAATTTGCAACTTTGTTTTTTTTTTTGCATAGTAATAAAACCATATTCTAGAGAATCGCATAAGGTTTTTAAAATAGTGCGAGTTATTAAGATAACATACATAGTTTTTTAGTAAGTGCCCGGTATTGACATCATTTTTGTAAATTTAGCCGGGCGCCATCAGTACGGAAGTGTAAAGGCACCTCGGGCAATAGGTTAATCCAGTTAAATCTAAATTAGTTTTTCTCTATCTCTATATATAGAACTTTTTTGACGCTTCCTATACCTTCATCTTGTAATGTGTTAACAGGAATTTTTTAAAACGATTTTTTTTTTGTTGAACAGTAATGGCTTGACCTATTGTTTATTGTTATGTTAATGAGCTAAGAAATACTACAAAAATGTGGAAGCCCTATATTCCACCCCGGAGTAAAATAAAGGAACATTATCGTGTCAATAACACTGCATATCCGAAAGAAAACATTAAGCACCCCTACACTTTACAGTTCATTGAAAACAGACCTAAAAAAAATGACTAATATCTGTAAATAAAACGCCCGTCGAATGTATGAGCGATATGTGTACCAATAGTAATTGTTTTACTGTAACAGACAATGTTTTAGCAAAGTTTTGTTTATTGAAGAATATGAAACTCGAAAACTATATCAAAAAATGGTCTAAGAAAATAATTAATCCAGCAGAGATACATGGCGCTGAATGGCCTTGCTCAATTTTTTTTGTTGGTTCTTATTATGGTATGGAATTAATAATACCTCCATCAGGGTCCTTGTCACCGCTAGTATAAAGTGGGGCAAGAGTACACCACTGGATAAGCCCCGCCAACGGTGTGATCGCAGCCATGGGTATACCGCCACTCGGAAGAGATGCTGGATTTAACTGCGCCGATAAGCATAGAGTCGGATTGCTGTAGACCTGTTAAAATCACAAAAAAAAAATAGGGAATATGAACCATGGTTATTATAATGGGTTCAGTGCAATATAAGCCACTCATTCAAAACTGAATAATTTCAGTAGAAATAACAATACAAATAGATACAAGCTATTGGGCTTAATAATGAAAATAATAGTAAATCTATAAATAATCAATAATAGTAATTAATTTTTATGCTATTACATGGGTTCATCTCAATGTCTTCTTTCTTTTGTCAATTCATAAGGCTTCAATAAATTTTGAATGCCTATTAAACTATATAACCTTTCTGTGATAGAGAATCCAACTTGAGATGGTAATCAGTTAGCCGTGCTGCTAAAGGATGTCGCATTTTTATTAAGAAGTCTCACTTCCACTTCGACTTTCACGCTTGCCGTTGATTTGAAACACTCCATCTTTTTCGATAATGGTAAGGTTTCTTTTACTCTCACAACTCTTATGAAACAAAAAGACTTAAAAATGGGTGCATAAATAAATCCATATGTCATTGGCCTACGGAAGATTTAATGCGTTTCTTTTAACTTGACAACGAGGGATTACTGTAAAATTACGAGTACTTCGATACTTGACATAATATTCCTTTTAATATGAGTATTGCTACATTAAATTATGAAAACACAAAAGCGTGAAAGACACGTTGTAAGAAATGCACCAATGGATTTCTCATATGAGTGTCTGGTGATTTGTTTTGTTGTTAATATAAAAAAATCTGTAGAAGTAACGACATAACGTTCAAACGATATTGTAACCCCAAAATATGAATATTGCGAGTCTTCATAATGAATGAACTGTTTGAGCAGTATTGCCATACATGCCTTCAATGCTTTCAATATAAATCTTGGCCCATACCAATTTGTCACTTGAATAATGCTATTCACTCCCCTATTCCTCGAATCTCACACTTGTATAATGAACTAAATAATTGCCATGGTTGCCTTAAATTGGGTAAATTTCAAATTTAAAAAAAACGTGTGGATACAATAAATAATAGTGAAAAATTATACTAATATAATTATGTATTTTTTATTCATAAGCTATATCTAAGTTTTTTTGTATTATAAATATATTATTTAGACAATATTTGTTAATGTTATTGTTATCCACGTAGTAAAAAAAAAGTAATCTGTGTCTAGATTTACGTAGCACTTATTCACTTTTTTTCTACGCATGTAAATGTAAGATTTCTTTAAAATTAAATAAATAAATAAAAGTAAAAAATACAGTCCAAAGTTATTAAATTTTAGTCTTTTTTATGTTTCCGAACCTCAATAGGAAAAAATGAAACCATTATAAGAGATCACTCTTATGTCGGTCCATCTGTCAGACGTTTCTCTCGAAAATGAGGTGCGGTTTTTTTTTTTTTGAAAAAGATAACCTAAATGTCGCGTATTATTACATATTACCCAAGTTGTGATGACTTGCAGGAGATTTCGAGGAGGCGGCGAAAAAAATTGCCCGTCTCCTTTTTTCAGGTGAATCTCGGTGATGGACGCCATAAAATTTGCAACAAACTGTGGAGCCACAATCGCCAATGACTTTAACGAGTTCTCGTTTGACTGGTGCAATTTGAAGTGATCGCGAACTAGTGTCTGCGCTAATTCCAAAGACAGAGGCGATGAACAGCCCGTTTGCTGGATCCAAGTTCCAATCACAAGTAAAACCTGTAAAGATATTTTAACAGGTTTTATTTGTTTTATAGACAGACTGGGTTGACAAACCTAGACCTTCTAATTTCACATTAGGTTCATGCTCCACATTGCTTAGAGAGACGTTCAATATAATTTATCTTTATATGACACGCTCGAATCGGTCGAGTCGGGTTCAGTTTGAATTAGCCTTTGATAGTAATGATATCTGAATAGTGTTGTTCAATAAGGATAAAATGTTTATTAAGTGAGAAGCAGTCACTATAAAACTCTTCCTTTCAATCAACTTGAAAATGCCTATGCTGGGTGAAAACGATCGTCGAACCGAAATTAATTAAACATGGTAGCATATGACAGGAGTACCTTGCTAGGATACTATAATATATTGGAACGTCCCTCATACAGAAGCTTACTGCGTTTGAAACCTTATAATTAATTTCTTGATAATGAATCATCCAAAGTTTAAAATTATTTAGTTTCCAATGTGTACTTTTTACTATTATTTTTATTTCAATATATTGGTAGGTAGTATTAAAACTAACGGGTGCCATTAAAGCTGACATGGCCATGCTGGCGAGCCTTGAGAGTATCCTCATCCGCTTGGGCATTCCCGATCCATCGAAGATCGACAGGAATATGGTGTTCTTCGCCGTCTCGTTCAGCTGAGCCAGGAAGAACTCACTGAGGACATCTACCAGCTGAAGCTCCTGAACGGGGTTCAAATATGGCACCCTCCTTTGACCGCGTCTGTCGTTCTCGCAGAAGACAAATTCCGCAATAATGTCCATCGCCAGGTCGAGGTGCTTTGCGGATGGTGTGCTTCTGCTAGTTATCAAATGCTCTAAAAAAAAATTATCGTTAATAATAAATAAGTAAGTAATATATTATAAAACGACTTTGTCCTCATAGTACAATTTCTAGGAAAGTGGTCCTAGGAAAATAAGTTATTATTATCAGCAATAATGACTTATCGTAAATAAAGTCATCCTTGGTGATGTAACAGGACAATTTACCCTATTTTAGACACTAAAATATAAAAAAATCTGGATTGTATGTATTAAATGAAATGAAACAATAAAAACTGTAGGTAAAACTTAGGAGTCACATTTTGTATTGCACTGATATTGTATGTATAGAAACCGCTAATGATAAGACTTAATTTTATTTTCTTATCAAATCAAATAAATGAAATGATTTCATTCTAACCCCATTGTGCTCACTTGCTACTGAATCAGTATATTATTTAAAATAGCGCTAGTCTAGTTATTAAGAACTTGACTATTGATTACACAATTGCTGTCACAATTTTTAATGCTTCATCACCACCATATCCCTTGTTTCCAGCACTATCAAATTAAGCTTGGTTAAGTAGGACCCAAGATAATTTGATTGGACTAGGTAAGGTTAGACAGTATAGATGCACTTGAGCTCTTATCAAATCTTTACCAATTTTCTGAAGAGCCTCTCGAGCACAAGCGGGAAATTCCAATTTTCTCAAAGTGTATTTTAATTCGGATGCTGACATCTTAATTAAGAACAGTGCTAGGTAAATTTGGAAATTCTTGAATACACACAATATACACAAAGATGTATTGCTTTATTTTTTTAAAAAAAGAGTTATTCGGTGGGACTATATTTTGAGTTTTTAACCCCACTTTTCTTTTCTGTATTATGTCCCGGGGTATTCTTGTCCCCAAAATACACGATGATAAACCCAGAATGAGAATACACGAATGACACTAAATAACATCTGAAAATTAAATCCCGTAAACATTTATGATTCCCGTTTCATCACTTCGCACTCCAAAATTATTCAGAAATCAGCCTAGATTGGATTTTACTTTAGCTGTTTGACAGATTTTTGACGTTTTCATTAGTTTACTTTTTTTTTATTATAGGTTTAGCTACCACTTACAAACTAACCAAGAAACTGTTCGAACCATTCTATTTATTAGGTTTATATATTATACATTTAAAAAAAATCGTGGTGTAACGTGTGTATAAGTAAATTTTATTAATGCAACTTCAGTATAATATTTTTGGGATTTTTGGGAATTAGGTTCAATTCGTTTCTTTCAAGAATGAATGAAACCAATTTTGCCATTTTGATTAACCCATCGGACCACTGCATCTAGATGGGTTTGCGTTTTGTTAGTTGGATTTATTTAATTGTTGTGTGCCGTAGAATTTTTGTTATTACAAAATATTTCAATTCGATGTCTGTTTTTGGATTAGATCTTTTTACCATTGCCTTTGAACCTGAAGTCTCACCATAAAAAAAAAAATAACAAAGAAGAAAAATAAATTTAACAAGCCAATATGGCGTCAAGTCGTTGATTTTGTTTCTTGTGTCGTTCATTCGTTTGTTTTTGATGCTGCTTAGTTGTGGTTGGCGAATTTGGCGCAGTGAATGAAAATAAACAATCCATTCTTAATATTATAAATTGAAATTATTCACCTATGACCTGTGATTTTTGATCAAAAATGAGTTTCACTAGCGATGAGGTTAACTTTCTTGTTTACCGCTACTTACAGGAGTCAGGTTTGACGTTGTTTCATGTTTCTGTTCGAATGTGAACTCTTTATTAAAGTGATTTAAGATGTCTAATACTAATTTTAGGATTTCAACATTCGGCTTACACGTTTGGCATAGAATCGCACATATCGCAAAGCAATATAAATGGAGCCCTGATTCCGCCCGCTTCTTTGCTAAGTATTATTCAGAAAGGCCTCCAGTACACGGATGCGGAGATACGCATTGGAGAAGACGGTAAGATTAACGATTCTTCAAGCCATACAGGGTTTAAAAAATGTGCATGCTTCCTCAAAAATGTGTAAAATTGTACAAACATAAAGGTGCAAATGTGTAGATCATGATAATAATCTAGAAACGGCGTGGCAAATGATTTAAAAAAGTTTAAACAAAAATTAATGAATTATCCAAGTAAAATTTTGCATTATTTTCAACACTTCCACATTATAACACATCCCATCCAACATAATTAACACTAAAACACGAGATTTTAAACCATATATGGGTCTCCTGACTCTAGGACAGCCATAATTGGCCTAGTTGAGTAGGGCCCAAAGTAATTGTATATGACCTAGGTCATAGCAATTATTTAAAAAAAAAAAAATTCACATAGATTTGCAAATACGCATAAAATGTAGCCAGCGGCGTATTTGACGCTTTGAGCGATTTGACGGGCAAATCGTTGCTCTAATTACAATGTTGTTTATTTTATATCTTCTACGTTGCCACATATTTTGTTTATTTTTAAAGTGTTTTTTATATTAAAATGTCCTATAATTTATTCATTTTTTGTAAAAAACGCCCATATTTATTTATTTATTTATTTATTTAATCACGGAAAAACAACAGATACAAGAGATGAGAAGAAAACTTAGAAAAACTTATGATATAGGTTAGTCTTGTATCCTTACAAGTTTTTCACATATAGAGTGATTTATTTCATGTCTAATGTTAGTTATATGAGTTTACTGACAATAAGATCATTGTTAAGTGTATGCAGTTGCAAGCAATTGCAATTGCAAGCATAACTACACAGTACTACTTTATAAATAAGTACACAAAAATAAAATTAAAAATAGTGGCAAAAATAAAAGTAGAAATAGTGTGGCAATATTGTTTGTTTAGTTTAGTTTAGTTAAATATTGTTTAGGATTCTCTTAAATAATATGATCTCTGTATCCTGGTATAGATATATTAGAATGATCTGATCTCTCCCCCCCTTCCTTACATAAATGACATGGTTACCTAATAATAAACCATGCAAAAAAAATAGGCAAATTTAAGTCAACTAAATATTTAACATAAATAGTATTTGTTGTTACAATCTTCTTGATTATCAAAAAAATGTAATACTGTACCTCAGATCCTTTATTGAATTTAATGACATTTAAGTCGTTCCAGGATATCAAAGAATCAACAGGATTCAATATATCACTGTTATACAATCATTAATTAGTCTGTCAAGAATTAATAGTGTTGAGGTAAAAAAATTGCAACGCTTCGGAATTGTCAACATATTTTAATGTCTATAATCCATTCGGAACTGCCTCTTTTTGCTATTATTATTAGGTTACTATGTTGATAACTAATGAACTAGTAGTTAATAAAGCTACATGTGAACATTTGTGCGTTTTTGTCAGGCACAGAGAACCGTCTTGTGGAGAGCTTGAGCCTCATAGATGCTGTGATGCCCGAAGTTGTCGCCGCAAGGCAGAACCAACTGAACCAACAGAAGCAGGCTGTGAAGGCAGAAATTGTTGAACAAAACGGTGAGGAGGTATGGCCACCCACATTTATATTTATTTATTTATGTATAAAATAATCATTGCTTTTGTTTTAATGACTTAATATCTGCAATCGACAGGTTAATATAAATTTGAACTTTACAGAGGCACACCCTTAGAGTGGAATCTGGAAACTGATTGATGTATAATACATTTTTTTTTCCAGCAACCACCTGCAACAACATCCACAGGTGGCCCAATCACATCGGCTCTTCCCCTAGTACCTCCTGGACCTACGGACCCTATGGATGTAGATCAGTCCATCGAGATACCTGCCAGCAAGGCCACTGTCCTCAGGGGGCATGAATCGGAAGTTTTCATATGCGCTTGGAATCCTATCACCGACTTGCTTGCCAGCGGTTCTGGGGATAGTACTGCACGGTATGTTTTACTTTTTTACACCATACCTATGAATTTAGAAAAGCTTATTTTGTCAAAAACATTATTAGGTTGCATTTTTTCCATTATATTTCGGTCTAGACAAATCATTTCAGACTATTTTTTAACTTACGAGTACATACATTTATGTATAAGAAGCTACTATCCCACCCTTTGTCCGTCTATCTATTGGGTCTTTCAACTTGAAAAGTGCAAATGCGAAAGAGTTTGATTGATGCTCGTGAAAAACAACCATAGCCGTTCGTCGAATAATCTAAATATAACTTTACACAAACCAATTTTTAGTACTAATAAATGAAACATTGACAGTTCCATAAAGTGCTCAAATATCATATTCGAATTTCAAAAGTATGACTGCGCGGCTGTTGGAATATATTTATTACTTAATTTTTTGATCCTTCCTATTTGTGTAGTCACTTTTGTACACTTCAGTACTGAGCAAGAAATCATTTTAAAAGCAAAACAAAATCTACCACTTCGATCTAAATCGGGTGCGAGCGTCGTCTCGGATGTCTCCGTCATACAGTCTTGGTGCCTTCTCTAGGTTTTAAATGTAGTTTGTGGCTTCCTAAGCTGTTGTTTTATTTTAGGGCATGGACCTCCGTTTGGTTGTCCTGTCTCCTGGAGCTTTGGGCATATTTTTTAATATCATCCTTAATTTCATGATGCTGATTTTCCAAACTTCTGATTTAATCTCATGACAAGACATCTCCATGTCATGGTTGCAGAACTGTTTTTCACGTCTATTAATCCCGTACGTGTACTTCACTTTAATAGTTTATAAGTAATGTTTTTAATACTTTCCTATTACAGTATATGGGATATGTCGGACAATCCTACAGCCACACCTAATCAGCTAGTCCTGCAACACTGCATTCAGAAGGGTGGCACGGAGGTTCCGAGCAACAAGGATGTCACTTCGCTTGACTGGAATGTTAGTTATACTTTTTAAAATTATTTTTTTTATATATGGTTAAAGCTTGTATATCTGTCTGTCCATTCCTAAAGAGATTGTGTTGGTTTAGTTGGCAACTGCTGACCCCACGACACGTTGCTTTTATCACTTCATCAACTTCTAAAGAGACAAATATATTTCATAGTTTAGTAGAGTAGGGTCCAAAATAGTAGTGACTGATTTCATAAAGATGCAAATACAATGAATTTTTTAAAATCCATTGATTCTGTTTTTCGAGATTATCTTAAAGAGAAGGTGATTTATCATTTTGCGAAGCAAATTTTTGTTTAAATATCTAAACGTCTCAACAAGTTTAGCTCTACTAAACAGCCGTTAGCCTTACGCCGTAGGTGGCTGTTGTGGTGTTGGGCATTCCCAACACTAACAATAGGTATTCGAGAGGAGGACCCTTAATAATTGACAGTAATAGACCATTGGAAGACAAAATTCTCAGACGACCTTTTTTAAGTCCAATCAAATACAATTACCTCACATCATCTATCAGAAAAAATGGTTTTATATGCTCCGGCAAAACCCCCACCACCTTAAAGGTCTGATGACCAAAATAAAAAAAAACATTTTTCACAAATGTACTCCATAAACCGCTTTGGTAGCATCATTCCAGATACACCGTGTCCCAAGTCCATTCCCGATTTAAAAAAACAGCGAATTGATCCTGTGATTTGTAATGATATTAGAGTTAAGAAACTATATCAAAATTCATTATGGTTACCGAGAAAAAAAAATTGTAAACTTTACATGAAAATAGCAAAAGGATCATGTAATAAAGTCGTTGTTGTGAGCGCACAGCTGACGCAGTACACTGTAACGGTATCAAGGCCATTATCGATCGGTGCGGCATTGGAATTCATGCGCTGGCTGAGTTGACACCCTATTGACAATCTATTTTCATATCTTTATGCAACTTATAAGGTTTTCATTGTAAGGTCATGGATTTATCAATATGATATATTGATGAGTTCACCAATCATGTTACTTTCAGTGTGACGGTCAACTGCTTGCCACCGGTAGCTACGATGGCTTTGCACGCATCTGGACAACCGACGGCAGAGTAGCATCCACCCTGGGACAACACAAGGGGCCCATATTCGCATTGAAGTGGAACAAGAGGGGGAATTACATCCTCAGCGCTGGGGTGAGTTTGGATCTTTGTTAGCCCCCATCCCACCATTGGATATCTTTTTCACACGTGCTTGACGGATCAGATATTGTAGTCATCATTATTTTTTTGCACTTAAATGTAGCTACACTTATTTTTAAATGCACACTCTTTAGAATGGCGCTTTTTACACTGGTATAAATTTAAAAAAAAACAGGTGTGACTGTATCTGGATATACAGGCGAGGGATTGACGAGAATGTTTTCATTACAACTTTTTTCATGACAGTGGGCTGCCCTGCGTCTCCTGAACCCCTCAGCTATGGTGTATGGTGTATATGAAAAAGGTGTATACCTCTGGTTGAATGTTTTAATCTAATCAAAATCTATCTTTGCTTAGAGTCCTCGTGTGTTTGATGTGGAGACAGTGATGTGGAACGGTACTATATGCCGTAATAAGACAAAATAAGTAATTCTAATTGGAGTTGTAGTTTCCTAGTTATGCGATGGCTTTGTATCGCCATCTAAATGTTACATCAAGTTGTCTGAAGTGTTTAAATCTAATTAAACCGTAAAATTAGACCGTTATAATTTTGTCACCACTGAGGGTTACTATGTTAACAGATTATTTGTGATCGGGTGTAGAAAAAAGTTAGGATGGTAAAATCACCGTGAGTCGTTATTTATACATTATTAATGCTCGACTAAAGGCTTGATGATTCAGTTCAAACTGGCAATTCGGGTCAGCTGTTTCAAGAGGATCTAAGTGTGGCTACATTATTTTCAATAATTGATCTTTTTCTTTTTTGACACATAGGGTAAGTGGCATGTAGGTAGTGCAGCCATTTTTATTTAGCTCACCTAGAATCGAACATTAGCTCTCGCTCTAAAATGCACCTCGATCTTTAAACTATGTAACTATGTATGATTTTTTTCAATTTTTTATTTCAATATGGTATTTTCAGTTCAAGTTACCTATTTTTCTTTATATTTAATAATTTTGTAATAAAATGTTACTCATTACTAGCATTATGTTTAAAATATCGTTTTTAAATTCATTATTTATACAATGTTGTTTTAATAAGAATCTAGGATTCCTCGTTCTGTCTAGTTAAATAGAATTCTGCATTATTGTAAGAATAACATCATCCTACTATGTTTGTCCACAAGGTTGACAAAACAACCATTATCTGGGACGCGGCATCAGGACAATGCACCCAGCAATTTTCTTTCCACTCAGCGCCTGCTCTGGATGTGGATTGGCAGACGAACACATCTTTCGCCAGCTGCTCCACCGACCAGTGCATCCACGTCTGCCGCCTGCATGTCGATAAACCCATTAAGAGTTTTCAGGGACATACGGTAAGACCACTCGTAAATTTTCATATCTTATTACAAACTTGTAAATAGAAGTGTCCTTTAGTTACTTATTCTTTTTTTTAAGAAATTGCTATGACTTAAGTCATAAAATTATTTTCATAATACTATACATATACTCAACTAAGCTAATCACAATCTCATCATTTTTGACAAGACGATCCCAACCTTACACATAAACATAAAAAAAGTTATTATAATCATCCGATATATATTTCTTACCATGCAAATATTGTCAACTTGCCTCACCACAAAGGAGGACTTCTAAATTAAATCTTAACGTTATAAATTATAATTATATAATGATGTCCTTAAATTCATAAAAAAACAATATTCAAACGCCTTAACCACTAGACTACTACGACTACAAAGACAAACACTTAACTTATTCTTCTGGGATACGAAAGACTTTAGGTCGAGAGAGAGGTCACTGAAAATTAACATTCGTTCAACAAGTCGGCCTATTTTAAAACTTCTCTTTTTCCATTCCTACACAGTAAAAAATCTATGTTTATATTAATGTTTTATGTTCTTTATTATAAGATCTTTTTTCTAGTAGTGTTTGCCCTTGTCCATCAGAAGTTTTCTGCGATTAAAAATCAGATACTGAATATATCTTTTTGTATTTTAGAATGAGGTGAATGCAATAAAATGGGATCCTCAAGGTCAACTTTTGGCTTCGTGCTCGGACGACATGACCCTCAAGATATGGTCCATGAAGCAGGATACCTGCGTGCACGATTTACAAGCTCACTCCAAGGAGATCTACACAATCAAATGGTCACCAACCGGCCCCGGCACACAGAATCCCAACATGAATCTCATATTGGCGAGCGCAAGCTTCGATTCCACCGTCCGCCTGTGGGATGTGGAGAGGGGCGTGTGCATACATACTTTAACGAAGCACACGGAGCCAGTTTACAGCGTTGCATTTTCGCCGGATGGTAAATTCCTCGCGAGCGGCTCATTCGACAAGTGCGTTCATATCTGGTCGACGCAGAGCGGTCAGCTCGTGCACAGCTACAAGGGAACGGGGGGCATCTTCGAGGTTTGCTGGAATTCGCGTGGTACAAAAGTCGGCGCGAGTGCTTCCGACGGCAGCGTGTTTGTTCTCGATTTGAGAAAATTGTGAATATCCATGTCCATTTGATTACATTTTCGACCTGTCGAGATGTAACAGGGCATTGAAACAATTGGAGTGGCTGATGCATTTTAATCTCAATACTCTCGGGACTTGAAATTATGTAAATAGTGCTGACATTTCTTTTTAGAATGCTGTGCATGGTTGAATAGGAATCAGCTTCAAAGTATAGAGATCAGTATTTTATAAATTGACAAGTCATGTTATGTAAAAGTACAGTTCGTAAAACACATAAGTTTACTACTGTACATTTATCACTTTTTTATATAGAATTCTAAATAACCCGAAAAGTTTCAAAGGTAAACGTCATTTATAAAGGAATGTTATGTTTAGGAGGTAGTGTAAAATTGTGTTATTACCCCTCCTTTTAATTTATCATGTGTCATCCGTAGGTACCTGAATAATCCCAATCCCAAATAAGTATTAACACTAAAGCAAGTGAATGTGTATTGCATTGTTAAATTTTTACAAAAAAATTATCTCCAATCCGTATAAGCTGCTCCGTACAGTGGCCTGGATATGGGTCTAGGATAAGCGGGAAGAGCTTTGTGATGCTTTTACAAATATTTTCATGAGATATTAAATTCCTCATATATATATTAGCAATAAAATAATATTAAGTGTATATACAAATATTCTAATGTAATGGTTGAACATTGAATGCATATTTTATAAAATGTACAATTTGTATTCATATGCAAAACCGCCGCTCCGGACAAGCAGCTATCTGCAGGTTTTACAATGTGCATAATATGTTTAATGATAGTAGAAATCAAATAAAACTGCCTTAATTTTTATAAAGACGTAGTATTTATATCTTATTATAAGAAATATATTATCCGTAAAATAGGACATACTGAAATAGTAATTTTATACACAAAACTCCTCCGACTTTAGTATAATACCATTGATTACGAGGGTAGTCTGAAAAGTTTCTAACCTAACAACAATACAGAATATTGTTTTTTCAAATTTATTTTAATTTTTCTATATAGCTCTTGAGAAGAATTTCTAAAACACACTGCAGATGTCACACTAAGTCTATAACATCGTAACTTACTGGAAAAAGCACAGTTTCAATAATTTTAATAACGGATGGCAATATATTCATAAATTGGCCTAATTATCATGTAAAGTTCAAAATTTTTTTTCTTGGAAACTATGAATTTTGATATGACGTCAAAACAAATCTTGTTTGAAATTGCAGAGCCAACTAGCTGGATATTTTTCAGGAATACACTTGTATATCCTCGATATAACCAACGATGTACGTACAGAGATATTTTTAGGTGATACCAGTTTTTTTATCATTTTTTCAATGTTTTTAAGCAATAATTGTGTAATGCTTGTGCGTTGGACATGTGAGAGGTTAAATATGACTGCAGTTATGATTCTGAACTAGGTATAATTGTAATAAGAAATAGAGTTAGTGTTTGATAAATATATCTTTAAGTTAGCCTTGATAAAAATTGATTATTCATGTTTATTAAAATATTGATGAATGATACTGCTCTAAGACAAATGATAGTAAAAAGCTGACCCTGTCATTTACAATTATCGCACAATTTTTAGAAAAATTCACACCTTCTAATCTTTAAGAAAACATTCTCTAAAAAACCATTTTGTCGTTGCTGTGTGTTTGCTGTGTGTATATATTTTCTTAAAACCCATTTTTAGGGTTCCATACTCAAAAGGAAAAAATGGAACCCTTGTAGGATGACTCTTGCGTCCGTCAGTCTCAAATTACTCAACTCGAAAATTTACTGTAGGTGTGAGGTATCGTTTGGAAGGATTTCAATATCTTCAAAATTTTTGTGAATTATTGGTTATAAAGATATGCAAGATGTCCCTAGACAATTCCCAAAGATTCCCTATGTTCATGTTCCCTAAAAGTGATAAAAAAAATAGAAAATTAATTATTAGAAATTATATTAAAACTTCGAAAATAATTCATCACTAAATTTAATAATTTTACTTAAAGCCACAAAACGCGATCGATATCTCATTTTGCGACGCTACAGCCTTGACCGATAGGGTCATTCACCTGCGTCGCAGCTGGCACAACTGATAACTGACAAGAAACGCTGTAATGAATGCCATGTTGAATTTTTATATGGTGTCTATACAAATCATGTTTGAAAAGATAATTAGCTGTTTTTTTTTTTATCACAAATGGTCTTGGACCACTATAGATAGCTCAAAATTTAAAATATGAAAATTTACAGTACCCCACCACCAATGAAAGGTTTCTTCAGCTAAAATTTCTATATTAGGGTTAGTAGGTATTGAGTCATGGATACCTAAAAATCTGCTATTTTTCATCAGTCTCATAGTTACTGTAAAAATAAACGACATTTTGCTAAAAATGAACATAAAAACCACTTCTTTTTTTGCTTACACTGACTATACCATAAGTTGCGGTACACCAAATAAATGACCCACAGTTTTGTAGATCTCAAAAAGGTCAATAAAAACGTCAGCCATATGTTTAAAAGGTTGACCCACAGCAACTATTTTTGTTTCAAATTTTGATTTTGAACAACACAATAATATTAATTACTCCTGATTACTCTCTCTAGATAGGTTTTTTTTTATGTATTTTAACTTTCTGAGGGATGATGACTATATTTTGTATAATGTCATTAAGTATAACCTAACATAATAATTAGTTAATTTAATGGACTCAATATTTAAAAACTTTTGGATTAATAAGAGTCAATTGATTTAATTTTAATATATAATCATCTTTTTTTTGTTTTGGCCTCAGCTGGAATGTTGTACAGACCATTACTAATAGTAATTAGATCTATTTATTTCGCATTTTATGATTACAATAATTAATTTTAATTTAAGATAAAAAATTTCAATCGTGTGTTTTTAAAAAGACTGCCACACTGAATTGAACAATATCTAGTGAGATGTGTTACATAATATTACCATATTTTACTCCATTTAATGTTTCCTGTATATTATTTGACATTATATAATTGTCCGTTTGTTACTTAACGCATGTTTAAAAAACCAATTCTATTGTAGAAAAATCTACAATAGAATAGAATAGTAGACAGGCATTGCCCGGTTACGTTGAGATCTTTGCATTCAATGTTTCAAAATGCTTAATCAATAAATTAGTATAAAAATAATAATTGGAGTATCAGTTCAGAGTGGCAATGAATTATTATATTTTAAAATGTAAGGGAGACCTGAAAAGAAAAAAATTTCAAATAAATTATTCTAAATTACTTTCTTAGTTTAACTAAAATTAGTTTTGTCGTTGGATCTTGTCTGTGATATGGTTAATCTACGCAAACACGATTTAATGATCATCGCAAGGAAAAAGTCTAAGTAGATTGCATTTTCATAGCAAATTACCATTTCCTCCAGATTTCAATATATATATATTTTTTAATAACTCATGTAAGTTTTTTAAGTTTTGGAATATTGTAACTTTAATGGCTCAGAATTTAACTAAAATAATTTTATTAATTTTATTTTTGGCAGCGAAACAACCGTGTTTGACAGTTGCAAAAAAAAGTCTCCATTAAGAGCAGGGAGGGAGACGAACTGTCTTAAGGTTTTGGTGAAACTCATCAAGTAAATCATTGGTTTTTCCTACCGATTTCCGAAGTCTTAAATGACTTTTTCAACAAAATATAATGATGGGCCTAACAAATTTACTGATTCTTCCAAGGTTAGAGTTTTCAAATTTAGTACAAAAATCTTATTTTAATTAAACGTTACTTAATGAGTTTTACCATTGAACCGACGATATGGCAAGGTTGTAGTTTAGGAAACGGTGGTTAGGAGGTAGCAGAGCGTAAACTATTTTTTTTTCTAGCTGGTAAGTCAAGAAATATTTAGTTTTACCAAATATATACAATTAAAATGATTTATTCTATGCATTTAATAATGCAGAATATTTGAGGAGGAAAAAAATCTTCCAGTTATGAACATTGTTAATGTTTTCTTATAGTTTAATGCAGGGGATAAAATTTACATTATTGCATTGTCCAGTTGCTTTAATTGCAAAATAATATCGAAAAGTAAAGTTCAAATCAAAACCAATTATTTCTGGTCCATTGAAAATAAATGTTACGATGTCAACGTTAATTGTCACATTGTCATTGCAAGTCATACTAAAAATACTTATGTAAAGCTTTAAAATGGATGACTCGTCGGGTTGTGTGGGGGATTTTAAATAGTGGAACAAAAGATTACGAAAGGTCGTCAAGTGCCACCACAAAGAAAGTGCAATAGTAATTTTTAGTTCACATAAAACAAAATGGGAGAACAACACACATTTATATTCCATAAATAATTTAAGTCATTTGAAAATAGTACCAGATGTATGCAACCTTATACAAATTATAAAAGATTCAACAAAAAAAAAGGATGAACCTCATATATTTAGATTTAAAATTTGGATTCCCAGCAGCAACAGTAGAACAAACCAAAAGCAATAATCTATTCAAAGGTTAAACGGTAATGGTAATAACGCTACAGTTATAGTTAAAGACATTTTAATACTTCATGGTTGAAAATTAAACTTAAAATTAAGCTCACATTGACATTATTCTAAAGGTCGTTGGTAAGCTTGCAGTGTGTCATGGTCATATAAGGAATGAATTACTTTATACATATGAGAGAAAAAATAAAGTATATTATCATATTGACCGGTATATGGGACACATAGTCCGTCGGCCACACTTGGTTTCTCCACAATCCTGTATCCTTGGCAGTGGGGACCGTCGTAAGTCAGACTTACGCCCCAAGCATTGAGGTGGAGTTCCAGTAAGAATTGATGTATTGCTTCAATAGTGGCAAGGTACCACCTAGGGCTACCCTTTTGATGTCTCCAAAATTGGGATGTCCTATTTTGTAAAACTACAGATGGAATGCATTGAATTCGGACATCTTTATAGATACCCCGACTTTGATTCCACGTACTGTCTATAAATACGGCTTTTCGAACGGGCAGTTCATTATCCTCGGGGTAGTTTTCGACGGGAGTGGTTTGTGTAATTAACTTTTTGGTCATCAGTGTGCCGATGTTGTGACCTTTTGGTATGATCTTCAGCATTTTCTCGGAATAAAGTTCTGTGTTAAAATTATTGTTGAATAAACTCGGAATGTCAATCGATTTGATGCTAGGAAATATTAAAACCACATTTGATTCCTGGGAATAGTCTGGGATATCTGGATATGTGTAGATTTTAACGTTGTCTGGAGCTAAAACCGCTGCATGGGCAGCCGTACTCTTTCCGTCAATCTCATGGCGATGTTTAATTATGTCTATGTTTACTGGAAGCTGCAAGTAAATAAAAATATATTGTAATGACAATGCATAAAGTTTCAAGTCATATCTTATTATTATTCTTTGCATTCAGTAAAAATGATTTTCGTATCAGTTTAATTTTATTAAAAGCACAAATATTTTTTTTTAAATGGAATCTAAATGGCCAAAATTTAGATTAAAATTACCATATGTTTAGTTATATCCAATTAGTATTTTTTTTATTAAAATTGATATACTATTATTAACTTCTACCATGACAAATACATTGGATGACAATAACGCCCGTAGAAAGTACAAAAGTAACATTAAATATTTTGGTTAAAATCCAAAATTAGTAAAAAAGACTACATAAACGGAATGATTTATAAACTAATTACAATATGTTGAATGATACTATTATGTATTAGATCATCTTTACTGGAAGTCCAAATAAATAAATAATAGCTCGATTAAGGCGGGTTTTTTTGACCCAAAAAACCTGGTTAAATTAAATTTGTCTTCGTATATTGACCTTAAATAATAACTTTACCGAAGAGGTCACACTTTTTGTACCATCGAGTCAGGTAACATTAGATAAGTATCTACTTACTCTATTTGGAAAGAAAAATGGCTCATAGAAAAATAAAATAAATCCGAAAATGAATCCGTTGGCAATTTTTAACAGAGATAAGTCATTTTTTAAAAAATATATTTTATTATATATGTGAATATCTTTAATGGTGAATAACTTTAGATATGAGGTCATTCAACAACAGAACATTCAATTTTTATCTATTAATACTAGCATCGCAAATTTGTCCAATTGTATTTTTTGTGCCTTTATTGATCGTTGTTTGTATATTTACCTACTTGTAAAAGGAGCACACAAATCCCACATCCCACAAAATTGGAAAAATAATTAGTTAATTGGAATAATTAGTAAAGATAGAGGGAGTGGTGTGAAACAGTATGGGCGCGAGTCGGGCAACGGACTGCATTGCAGAATCCGCATTCTGTAGATCTCATCTGAAATTCGTATTTACAGCGAAAATATGTTATGCCAGTGGATACAACTACTAATCGTTGTCTGCGTCTAATTATGACGAAGTTTATTGAAGTGAAAGTCCTTTTTTTTTCTTTAATTTTTATTACTGACAATTCCCCTGAACAGACAATTTTTTGTAAGTATATTAACATTTATTATTATGGGTGTTTTTTTTAGAGGCGTGGTTTTCAATCTGGCACTACTTTTTTCGTAGTTGGTGTTTTTGACAGCTGTCACTTGATTTATGCTCAGTTTGGTTTGCCATTTCATAATGAATAGACTTACTCCTAAACAACGTTTGCAAATAGTGCAAATTTAGAAAAAAATCACTCTAAATTTTTTTTAAATCACTCTAAAATAAAGTAAAAATCGCATCGTGGGCCTGTGGCGTGGCCTCCAAAATCGTGCGATTTAACACCGCTGGACTATTTTTTGTGGGGTTATGTGAAGGCGCTTGTCTACGCAGATAAGCCGGACACGATTAACGCCTTGGAACGCTGACATACGGCCCAACTTGCTGCAAAAAGTGGTTGAAAATTGGGCCTCTCGGCTGGAATTTGTTCGAGTCAGCCGCGGCGGCCACTTACCCGAAATCATTTTTAAAACATAATGGCAAACCCTTATCTTTATAATAAAACTAAATTCTTAGCCATAACATCAAATTATATGCGTTTTATCTCTTCTTGAAAACCACGCCTCTAAAAACATCACCATATACAAAAATTATACCTACCTTTATATTCATAATAGAGACATATCAAATTACACTGCAATAAGCTAGCATTTCAACAGCTGTGGCCACTGAATAAATAAAGACAACAGATGTGATGTTATTTTCAACTTTTTTATGTATAAAATAATTGCTTTTAGCAAATAAAACATCCGAAGCAAGTAAGCTCACTCTAGTACAAGTTTAGAAAGGTATTTTTTTATTTAATCAAGGATATAAAAAAATCAACAAGCAAATGAAAAAAATTTTGAAGAAAAATCTCTTAGATTGAATTTGAGAAGGGATTGACGTTGGGAATAATGAACACACTCCCTATTTTGATTTTTTTTTTAAATCTTATTTAAAAGTTTTTGTTTCCAAAAACATTTTAAAAATGTATACAAATTACAAACTATATAGTCTGTACAACTTGTTAAAAATGCTGGTCATAAGATACCTAAGTACTTACTTTGGAAAAGTAATTTAATACAAAAATGTTGATTTTCCAAATTAGTTCAAATTAAAATAGGAAGCTTTCTTCCAAGGCGTCTTTAGATGTATTGGTTGGTTTCGCATCTTAGCCTCTCTTCACAGATTCTGCTCTACCTTTAGTTTTTACCGTTATACATTTAAGTAGTAAAATCATTTCAGATTGTTTAGAAAAATATGCAATTCAAGAGCGCCGTCGTAACATCTTTAAATTCTCTTTATGATGCTTTAAATTTAGTTTAAAGCGATGCGGTACCTAGTCGTAGCGAAACGCTACTAAATAGGCAAACTTTTTTAGTAATTAAATGAAGTTTTAGGTTATGTTACACGAAACCTAACCTGTGAAAAAATATTTTATTAAGTATAAATCACCTTAACATTTGGAAGTTTTCCTTCTAGGTCTGCAATTGGTACATAGCATGTATAACAGAAGTATTTACGGGACTTAAAACAGCTCGGACATGGTTTTCTTCCCTCTAAAGTTTCTAAAATAGACGTGTCGTCTATTCGCATTCCGATAAATGGCTTTTCATCTCTGGCATCTGGCGACTTAGGATTCATTATTCCAACTCACCACACATAAGCTAAGTACTCATTAGAAAAATAAATTGCTTACGACTTTATTAAATTTGACATGAACAGAATATAAACAATACACTTCTTCATCTTATATCAAATAAATGGCTTTCATAAGAAATGATTTTGGCCAGTATCGAAAAGAAAAAATCATCACAATAAACAAATTATTTAAAAAATAGACAAGAAATCTAGTGAAAGTAAAAGACAATAATGGCTGTAGATATAATATCAACTAGGTACTTATATGCATTGTTTAGTAGCAGTAAATTATTTAACCAAAACCTTACAGGCGTCATTCGAGGAATCTTCTACCTAGCTAGCCTGTGGTACCAACTTGTGATGGGATACTTCATTTCCTATCTCCATTTGTGCCTGCATCAGTTTTAGCCCATTTAATGTGCGTTTTCGATGGCCATAGCAGCCCTTTTTAGGTCCGAGTAGATTAAAAAAACAATGATTATTATGACATTCCTTCAAATCATCGTAAATTTTAACACCATTTTTTTTTTGTAAATGCGTCAACATTTACAAAAAAAAATGGTGTTAAAATTTAATGGTACCAATTAAAAAATGGTGTTTTCGTTCGGCGATTATTCGCCGAACGAAAATATTAGGTCCGTGTTGTTTAATTACTTAAACAACACGGACCTAATATTTTAACTTATAATAATAATTATACTTTTCCACTGAAAATTCTTTTAAATGTTTCATCATAGATATGTTTGTCTCACGCTTCCCCCACGTCGATAAAATTTATTCCTCTCACTTTTTTCCGCCATATTGCAAGCATAATTGAAATTAATTATCAAAATATATTTTATTTTATAACTGGCAATAGAAGTGTGTCAAATAAATCTATCTGTCAGGTACACAGCTGCCATGTTTAGGTTATTTGTTACTTTTTATAATTAATTTTATTGTCTCTGCGTTGTGACATTATTGTTGAAAATGGTGTCAACCGTGGAAACGATGTTAATATTATTTTAAGTTAAAATGATAGGTTACGAAACTAACGGTGGTTCCTGCGGTGGTAAATACTGCATTTGTCACTGGCTTGGACATCTTCGATTATCTAGAATTATTATAGCAGTATCGGTGTTTTTGATCATCGTTCCATTGGTTACACACTATTATTTATCAAAGGTATTTATTACTTTAAAACAAAGTTTGAAATATAAATATAAATACCTCCTTCGTTGACATGTAGCATCCGAAACAGACTATAATATTGTGTGATTTTTTTAGATATTTTAAAAAAATCACACAAATTAATAGTTGATCCAAAATTTGCCACTGATAATAAAATACAATACTTACCACTTTAATCAAACATGAACACGCCATTACCTAGATAACCTATCTTCACAGTAGATTTTATAATAATGTCCATATTTTTAAAATAGACACTAAAATTTCACGTTTTTTTACCCATTTTAGACTAAGTTTGGGATGTTTCTGAAATGATTTTGAATGTATAAAATGCTTCAAAAACAATTATTTATATTATAATAAGTTATATTCTTTAATTTTGGTATTAAGTTAAACTGAAAAAATACTTCACCGTGCTTATTTTAATTATGTCCATTCTCATCCCTTTGCTAATAAACATGAAAATTGCCACCACAATAACATTGGGCCATTATATAGCAATTTGCAGTTAATCTGTAAACTGCACTCAAAATGTGAAATAAGACATGCACTTAAACCTGATTTAGCATATTATAACAAATAATAATAACAATAATTACAAAAATGATGTTAAACCATTTAAGTATATGGGCTAAATAGACGGAGGGAAACAAATATTTTTTACAGGATCACAAATATTATAATGGCTTAAGATAATTGAAATTAAATAGTAATTAACCAATATTTATTTGCAGTTTGATTCTAGTGTCAATAATGATGGACATCAAAACTTCAGGTTGGACATATCTGAAGATTTTTCATTGCTTTCTGCCTCCGACTTGAAGCTGAGAATTGAAGAGCTACTAAGGATAAAAGTACACTTAATTTCTACTTCTCTGTGAATAACTTAAGAATTTATAATCTCCATATCTTGTAGACATATACCAATAACTAATCATTGGTTAAAATACAATTAGATAGGTTCAAATGACAATTATTTTTTGCTAACAAAACAAATCTACCTACCCACCCCCCCCACACACCATCATAATCTTTGTCTACCTGATTCTTCTCTATCTTATACACACATGGATCTACCACACGTTTCCTTATATTATGTTCGGTCGTGGATAAAGGTGCTTTACACTCCTCGTTTCACGTTTCCTTACAAACAAAAATTTAACCAAATGCAATTATGTATGACCACTAAAATCTGCGTATAAACTTTCATTTTTATATTGACTAAAACCACACACTATCAAATGTATATATAACCTATTTTATTGTAAATCTTTTGGTAGATTTGCAGTTCGTGATCTTCATATTATTGTGTACTTGGTTTATTTTATTATTAAGATTGATAAATAAACCTAAATTTTCTTACTAACCTTTCATTGTCAATAATTATGCTAAATTTCAAATCTTCGCTCATCTAACTCTTAACTTCTTTCTAACTGATTTTACTTAGAAATTACATTGTTTATCGATATAAATACAAGGGTTATTTAATTTTCAATTACTTTATCAAAAAAACATTTTCAAATTATATATTTTTTTGTAATGTAAGTACCTGCATTTTCAAAAATATACATAATTTAACGCACAAGAAAAACATAATAAATACAAGAATAACGCAACAATAAAAATTAAAACTCATATAATAATTATTTTAAAAAATGTTTACTACATTTTTAAATATTAAGTATCGATCTCCCTGAATTTTTATTGGAATTTTTTTAAATTTTCTGTTCATGGTAAAAAATATATATATTACTTTTACTTATAAATAGTTTTCTGTGATAGCTAGGAACATAAGTAAAAAATAAATAATAAAGGTTGTTATCGCTTTACTTTTGTTTTTATTGAGTATCAAAAATAAATATTGAGTATCAAACATTATAAGCTATTCAAAATAGTGTAGGGTATCAAGGTAACACATAGATTTTCTAAAATAAGCATTTTAATAAGCGCACGTTTGAAAATCTTACAGTGATACCTGGGAAAGATTTGTAAAAGTGGTTCAGACGCAGGTCAGGTTAGGGTTAATTATAAATATGTATTTATTTATTGATTTTATTTTAGGGTACTGTTTCTACTGAACTTCGTGGACTGGAAGCGAAAAGACAAAAACTACAGCAGGAGCTCAGTTCCTATGTGTCTAGAATTGAAACGGTCAAGCAGGAACTTGTCAAACATCAGTCTGATCTTGACAGGCTAAAAATTAGCGTGGAACAGGTACGTACATGAACTTAAAACAAGTTGCCAACTACAATCTGACCACCACAATTGCCGTATAGCGCACAAGCGTTTAGCGTTTACATGCCAGGTCGCTAGTAAAATGCAAATTTTACAGGTTTTCAAAGGTGTTAGAAGAGATATCCAGAAGAGTTATAAGTCATCTAGTTTATTCATAATAAAGCTATTACATTATTTTAGGGAATTACCTAAAGAAATTTTGTTTAAATAACATGCAAAAATATAAAAAAAATTAAAACCACCATGTTTTTGAAATAGCATGTTTGAAAATAACTAAGTTAACCTAAAATTGAGAATTTTTGTTTTAGATTTTAACTGTGAATGTGATAATGTATGTCAAACAAAACAATTAAATTGTCAAAGAATATAGCTTTTTGTGTTAATAATGAAAAAAAATGGATAGAAAAAAAAAATATTTTTCGAAAAAAACTTATTATTTTATACAAAATGGTAGGCCGCGATTTGCGTTATAAGTGCAGTTCATGCCTGTCATAGAGATTACACCTTTCCGGTCGTCGTTCAAGGATTCTTTTTGCAGGTACGATTTGAAGACCAGATTCGGTCAACGTTTATTTTTCGTTCACGTACATGAATGAATGATTTAAGGCATTGCACTCCAAGTTTGCTAGTAACTCTCCGTGTCTTCATTTTATTATCAGATTTATTTAACCTGTCCCAACCTACGGGTGTCTCATTTAGAATATGGGTCGCTTTCCTTTATTAGTGGAAATATACGATTTTTTTATCGTCAGTGATTTCCATTGTAGTTACACTCTTACGATACATTCTAAGGATCTAATGTCCCAAATTTTTACCGGTAATATATTTTCTTTACTACTCTTTCTGGATCTAAGTAATTAATTTCAATGGCAGCTACTTACCATGCACTATCTTAAATTGTCATTACACAAGAGAATGATTGTTTGTTTGATATATTTCAGGCGCAATTTGCTCAAAAAGAAGCTTTAGTGCGTAACACACCAGACCTGGCACAGCCAATGCAGTTGATTTCCTCAATAATACCACAGACCTTCTCGAAGATGTCCTTAGAGTCAGCATCACACTGCCGAATGTTTTCATGCTTCGACCATTCACGATGCTCCCTTACATCTGGTTTTCCAGTTTATTTGTACGATCCAGATGAATATCCTGTCGTCACTAGTGGCTTTGAGGTTGATGGCTTTCTCAAAACAACATTGAAAATGACTCTAGGATACAATTCTCATCTGACTAAAAATCCAAAGGAAGCCTGTGTATTCGTTGTATTGGTAGGAGAAGCATTTCCCAAAAAACAAAATCCAGATGACGTTGGACATTTCCCCAGAGATAAATCTATTATCTATCCACAATCTCCAGTGATTGAACAAAAATTGAGAGCCCTACCCTATTGGGGTGGCGATGGTAGAAATCATGTTCTTTTAAATTTAGCAAGAAGAGATCTGAGCGTTGGAGCAAGTAATTTTTTTCATGACATTAACACTGGTAAAGCTATGTTGATTCAATCGACCTTCTTACATCATCAATATAGACCAGGTTTCGATTTGATTGTGCCTCCGATGTTGGGACCGCCTGGCGGAGATATATGGCAGGAGTGCATTCAGATGGTCCCCGCTAGAAGAAAGTATTTACTTACCTTCCAAGGTGAGATGAAACCAACTCCAAAGAGCGAATCTGAAAATCTCAAAAGGTTTCTCAGAAGGCAAACGATTGGGAATACAGAAAAAGTTCAAAACGATGATGACGATGGAGTTTTAAAGGACATGTCGGAGATAGATAATTTCGTGGTTGAGTATCTTAAAGAAATGTCATCCAGTGAGTCTTATAATGACCAGTTCAGTTTCCAGTTTGAATGCATTCCTGCCACTGAACAGAAGACAGTATTACCCATAACAGATTGGGCACTTTGTGGAACAGATTCCTCGCGAAAAAGCCTCCTCCGTGAGTCAACATTTGTTTTGATACTGGCACCCGGCAACCTTGAGTTGATATCTACAACGCTTTTACAAGCCCGTATCTTTGAGAGCCTACGATCTGGTGCTATTCCAGTTATTTTGGGTGGTGACCAAATACAGTTACCATATGCTGAAGTGATCGATTGGAAAAAATGTGTTATATTTCTGCCGAAAGCAAGGATAACTGAGCTTCATTTCTTTATCAGATCCATACCCGACAATGACCTGCTTTATTTTAGAAGGCAGGGCAGGATGGTTTGGGAAAAATATCTCAGTTCTGTGCAAGCTACTGTGGACACACTAGTTGCGACAGTGAGAAATAGATTAATTATCCCACCTAAATCTGCCGAACCCGCAAAGGGAATATCAATATTTAACTCGTCCTTCACACCCTTAAAGATAGAACCTGTGATTACAGAACCAGAGCCAGAGGAATCGTTAGGGCCTATAGAGGCTCCTTACCCAAGTCCAGCTTTCAAACGCAACTATTCGATTATGCTCACGCAAGGCTATGACATTTGGAACAACTGGGGTGATCCATTTCACTTGCATCCTCAGTTGCCGATCGATTTGGTCCTGCCTTCGGATGCAAAATTTTTCGGCTCGAATCACGGCTTCCGTCCGATCGGAAAAGGAGCGGGTGGAGCAGGTAAGGAGTTTTGTGAGGCCCTCGGCGGTAATTATCCCAGAGAGCAATTCACCATAGTGATGCTGACGTATGAGAGAGAACAGGTTCTCTTAGGAAGCATATCGAAGCTTAATGGTTTGCCGTACCTTAACAAAGTGGTTGTGATATGGAACAGTCCTAAACTTCCGTCCGAGGATTTGAGGTGGCCAGACATTGGGGTTCCTGTGGTCGTAGTTAAAGCTCCGAGAAACTCTCTCAATAATCGCTTTCTTCCATACGACATTATAGAAACCGAGGCAGTTCTATCTGTTGATGACGACGCTCATTTGCGGCATGATGAAATCATGTTTGGATTCAGGTAATAATAATTATTTTATTCCCTCAAAGTTACACTATTAATTTTTAAATACCACTGTTGCCACCGTGAGTTCAAATATGAAAAATTTGTAGTAATGATACTGCAAATGGAACATATTTTTTTTTTATCAGAATGTAGATTATTCTTGCTCTGATACTTATCAATATTATTATTATTATTCGCTGAGCATTATTATTATTATTATTATCAATATTATTATTACTAGACAATCATAAAAAATGTGTTGCAGTTTTTTTTTATTTTGCTGAGGCCTTTGACACTATCTCACATGAAATCCTGTTGAAGAAACTTGGTAAGATCGGAATCACTGGCAGAGAATACTCGGGATGTCGTAATTATCTTTCAAACTGTAGACAGCGCGTTCGGTTAGGTGAAACTTTCAGTGTAACTCCTTTGGCGTTCCACAAGGAAGCATATTGGGTCCGACTCTGTACCTGATTTACATTAATGATGTGTGCAAAATGGATATTAAAGGGCAAATTGTATCCTATGCTGATGACACTGCTCTGATGTTTGTATCTAACAGATGACCTAGGTTGTAGCAAATCTATAAAAAAATATATGTGAAGCTAAGCAACCCTTCCCGAGTATCTAATGCATAAGTTGTCCCAACAAGAAATTATGTTTTATGGGCTTTAATGAATTTAAGCTTTCGTTGTCGTGATAATAAAATGTGAGTTAATAGTTAGAAAAAACCGTGAACAAAATATGTATCCTTGATTAATATATTTTTCACAAAAAGATTAGAGGGTTGAAAACATTTATTATGTTTCAATATAAGCTATAGTTATTTAGTTTTTCTTTTATTTTAGAGTCAATATCTCGCCTATGGAGCTTTATA
Organism: Neomicropteryx cornuta; assembly: GCA_020383195.1. Taxonomy (NCBI): domain Eukaryota; kingdom Metazoa; phylum Arthropoda; class Insecta; order Lepidoptera; family Micropterigidae; genus Neomicropteryx; species Neomicropteryx cornuta. Next base: position 8,779,532 of record JAHKQU010000001.1, on the reverse strand, counting down.
AATTCTGATTATCGTTTGTTTAACCTCCTAACATTTTTATAAGAAAATAAATACTGTAATTGAAAACTTTATTTTAAAATGAATATATTTTTATTTCTACAGAGTCTGGAGAGAACACAGGGATCGAGTTGTTGGTTTTCCAGGACGATTCCATGCCTGGGATTTAAATTACAATAATGGATTTCTTTACAATTCCAATTACAGGTCATTACATATCTTTTTGTTAAATACTTCTACTAGGCATTTTTGAAAAGTGTTGGTGGTGGTGGCTTTCCTGAGATCAAGGATAGAAGTTCTAAATTAAGAATAATGGTTATTTAATAAAAATGTTACAATCGTATCGAGTCAAAAAAGCCCCACAAAGTCTCTAAAATTGCAATAGGAGGGCAAATGGAGCAGCTAAAAAAATACTAAAAGTGTTTAATAACCCATCCTAATTAATTATAGTCATAAAAAATGTTCACTTAGTTTGAGCTTGACTTGAATTCTAGGGAAAATGAAAATTCGGGAAAAATATAAAATTTGTACCTCGCTTCTTATCCTAAACGAGCATATATTATTGTTGCAATTGCATCCTTCTAAAGAAACATCCTCTCGTTCAGTTCGATCCTAAAGATATCTATTACTGTTTCAGCTGTGAACTAAGCATGGTCCTGACAGGGGCCGCTTTCGTTCATAAGTATTACACGTGGCTCTATTGGAATTGGCTTCCGCAGGCCATCAGGGATAAAGTTGACGAGTATATGAACTGCGAAGACATTGCCATGAATTTCCTTGTCTCGCACATAACGCGGAAACCACCTGTTAAGGTTTGCAATTTAATTTGATAACATTTATGAATCTTTTACTTTCCTTTGAATTTTTCTTCTCATTGTGTCTTAGCTTTTATTAATGTATGTGTTCATCAAAACACAGCTGTCTCTGTTGGATTCAGGGTGTCCCTCAGCTCAGATATCTGGCAAAACCTACAAAAAGAGACGAGGAATGGAGGATTTATGTCCTGTTTGGGTTTAAGAATCCTTTGCGGTATTAATATTCACCCTACCACATTACATTTTTCATTGAAACTGGTTTGTTTAACACATTTTGCTCCATACGTAAAACGCACGAACCATGTGTTGCCGCCCAATCGGCAACCGAATGGAATATTTCAACCTGACTATTGGGTTAAGTTATAATTTGTTATATTTGGCACATATGTACAAAACTATGAAAATGTTTGTTTTTTATATTTAATATTATATAAAATATAGCTTTTGTAAATAAAGCCCAAATCCATCAAAAACACTTCCAATTCACTAGCACACTTTTCACATAAACAAGCAAACGTCAAAACCGAACTAAAATGAGAAAAAATCGTCAATTTCTCTATGCCTTTCATGAATTCAAGTACACGCTACAAGCCGCACTTTTAAATATTAATAGAAATGCATTAAGCTGATGACACTTTTGAGCGCAAACGGCAACTGGCATATACATCAATGATGAGATATCTCATCATCGACTCTGAGTGTGTTAAGGAAAATGTTTATATGCTTTTGGTCATTAGGAAATTTGAGAATCAATATTTTTTAGGTAGAAAATCATTTAGGGGAAGTTAGGTCTATTATATATTCATTTAACATGAAAAGGTGGACTAAGAGGATGTTGTTTTCCTACAGGACGAATAGTAAAGTGGTATTGCCGGTTATGGGTTTCCATTTTTAGAATTCTATTGTTTTCTTTTTCATTGATAGAAATTGAATCTGCCTTTGACGAAATCCAAAAAATACTTCACTTATCATAGTTTTGTCTGCTTTCTCCCACTTAGGTGACATCACGGTGGACTTTCCGATGTCCAGGTTGTCCCGTTTCTCTTTCCGAAGATGAGACCCACTTTCGTGAAAGGCACAAATGTATCAATTTCTTCTCTCAGGTATATTATTTGTTTTTTATTATTGCTTATAGTCAATGAATGGCGCTATACACATTACAGACATGACACCTCATGCAAAATCAAGTAAATGTCTTTGTTTTATTAAAAATTTATCCAAATGTCTGACTCTATCGACTATGTTAGTGCTCGGATATTATTAAAACATGTGTTTGTGTTTCGAAGCCAAAAAAAAGCGAGTAGGGTGTTCTCGTACGAGATTACATTGCAAAGTCACAACTTATGCATTAGATGTAATTTTAGTATGTATGCAATCTCATATGTACGTATTTAAAATATATTAAATCAAAATATAAATACATTGGTATTGAAATTATAATAATCCTTATTAAACTGTGCAACTACCCGAAAACCAAAAAAGGTCATTTGAGAAAAGAAAACATCCTAAAACCGTTAATAATTCAGTTTAGTGGTTAAATTAATTTTAATTTATAATGTATTTTAATGAATGAATATAAATATTGTCAGAGGTCTTAAATAAAATCTGTTGTTGATTTTTGAACTGTGTGTGTGCATGTGTCAAAGGACGCGACTAACAGTGAGAACTTCAACTTCAATTGAATCCGGATTTTCGACATCCGGATCATCGACGCTCTACTGTGTGTATTTGTATAATATTTTGTCCACATTTTTCATGATAATTAAAAAGAAAAGTTCCAATGCAGTCAAAATGGTAATTGACGCATTTAACAAATATAGGCTATACAATAAATTCCTCAGACATATTTTAAATTCATTATCTAATCAGTCACCAGGTGGGAGACACTTTTTTGAATTTGCGAATATGCAAAATAAATAATATCAACCGACCGTGGTTGAAGCGCTGGAAATATGTGACCTAACTGTTAAGTCTACTCACATGTTGCAGAAGATGTAAAGATTATGTAATGGGCAATTGGAAATAATAACTGCATTGAAATTCTTATTGAGGTAACATCGGTAATGTAACTTTCTTAAAATAAACACATATTTTTAATTTCAGGTTTTTGGATATATGCCTCTTCTGAACACCCAGTATCGCGCCGATTCTATATTGTTTAAAACAAGAATACCGCACGACAAACAGAAATGCTTTAAATTTATATAAGCTCATAAAAAGTAGACAATTCTCAGTTAATGTATTTATAATGTTGACAAAATGAATGATTGTAGAAATGCTTGCAATTAGGAATGATTAGTACACAAAATTACATTTAAAAAATATATACAAAACCGATTTGTGCATTTTTGACATAACTTTATTCAAATATTATTATAGTGTAACTGTTATTCTAGGAGTGGTGCTGAAAAGTACAATTTTGACTGCCTTTTTATTGTCATTGTATTATCATGTCGTATATAATTGATAAAAAACTGATTTAGGTTAATTTAAGTATATTTTAGATATGTTCGTATTTGTTTAAATATCATCCTCATAAAGTTTATCTTAAAATTAAATGAATCTCCATCGGAAGGCATTAAAGAGTCATTCTTTCTCTCTCAAACTCAGTTCGTCAATGCTACAGCTCCGAGTACCTATCTTTGAGTTCTTAAGTGTATGGGTTTCTGTTTTGAAGGTACTTTTGTTATCATTTTATAAAAAAGTATAGTAATGGTTACTTTCTTTACTCATTAAGAAATCAGTCAGTTACACCAAAAACTGCTTCGTTTTAGAAAAATATGTAAACCTTATTCGGCCATATGGCTCCAAATCTGGTTGTAGGCAATGTTTCACGACAAACTTTAGTTATTTACTAGATTTACAACCCAGTGCACTCTATAGTCACTTTTTTTTAATTTCCAATGGGGTGAATGGAATATGCTCTAAATTTTTATGGGAAGATAACTTTCCATAAATTTTTTTAACATATAGGGTAGCCTGGGGAAGGATTGAACCACTTTTTGTTCACAAATTTGTAATATTTTAATCTTTAATTCATTTCTCCCAAGGTCACCTTTTATCGTATTTTTTTTTTTATTTTATTCAGTATTGGATGTCTTATAATATGAAAATTAATATAAGAAATCCATACTTCATATTAACATTATAAAGTCAATAGTCTGTCTATTACGTTTTCAAGGCTAAACCGTTGAACCAATTTTGATGAAAATTGGTATGGAGATAGCTTTGAACCCTGAAGGATATAGGACATTCTTGAGGAATACCCTTGAGGAGGTGAATGATTGTACAGGGTTTTTTTTTAGGTAAAATGTTAAAAAGGTGTTTTAGGTATTTTAGAAAGCTCTAGGTAATTTCTAGGTCAACACAACTATTTTCAGTTCTACTATGTGCCGCAGGTTCGATTTGTGCGCCATTAAAGCCGCATGCAGGGTCTAGTTGCCAACTCGGGGCGAAGTCCGGCGTTTAACAGCAGTTATTACTAATTCAATTTTAGGTCTAAAAATAAATTATTGCTGATACAAAACTACAATTGAAATTTTGTATGCACTGTGCGCTTCTCCTGCCTCAGCTGTGGGTTGTGGCCACAACGCCTGCCAAGGGAAATTGACCAAACCATTGAGTGGGAATTTTGCACTTGATTGTACCATTTATTTCCAGTTTGCTTTTGTGGCAAACTCACTTTCGTTTGAAAAATGTTTATATTTATTTCATTTCTGTTTTTTGATAATAAATATCTCACATTATTATTTCCTTTTAGCAAAAACAGATAGTTATTTTAAAATGTTGTTATTTTAGATGCAATTTATTGGTAGGTACTTGAGTTAATAGTAATATATATTTTTATCATAAGTTAGTAATAAAGCTATGAAAATTGACAGATATAAAAACACGTCAATGCGTATTTCCAATAAAATACAAATTACTAAAGAGGATTTATTGATAACATGTCATCTTGAATATATAATGAATCAATCCTCTTTTTTTTAATTGCTTTAATTTTATAATGCAGTCAATAAAGTTATTCTTGTTTAAAAGATCAAATAAATGGTTGTAAATGAGAAAATAATGCGTAGACTAATATAAAAACATTAATTTTAATCTTTTTTTTGTTGTTTAGTTCGATTTTAAAATTAAGAAAGTAAGTACTAGCAAGTCCATTTTGATTTTATAATATTTTTAAACAATACTTATGTTACAGAATTATTCAAATTGTTTTCTATATCAAATGAGTAGAATAAATGTATGAGGCTAATTTTTTTCTTTTAAACTGTCTTTCTATGCTCACAATATGTCTCAAGTTAATTATATCTTCTATAATACAAAATTAAATTATTTGTTTATTAGGTACATAATAAATTTGGACAACAGAAAACCAATAGAGATAAATGTACAGCAAACCCGTACAAGCGATTGACTACTATAATGTGTTTGTTCCCTGCCACCTTAATTAGACTTTCGTCTGTTCTAAAGAAGGCAACTTTTTTTTTTGAGCTAAGTAATTTTAATGGTAGCTTTATAAAATTAATTAAAGAAATAAATTTTGGTATGCTAATAATACCTATATCATATATCTTTCTTAATTTGACTATTTCAACCATTCAGTAAAAGTTTACTGTGCACTTAAATTGTAAATAAAACTCATATAAAATGTGATATTTAGTTTATTTGTATTTATTATGAAGTAAGCAGTATGGGAAGTAATATTTTTTTTGGAACTACAGTCCGAGCGGGTAATTACTCCTTCAATGTTAAGAATGGCATAATTATTATTATTTGTACCAAAATAAGATTTTTCCGAGTTTAAAATAAAGTACACATTGCAAATAGAGACAAAAGATTTAATATCTATTAGCAATAATTATTATTTTATAAGACTGAAAGAACATAAATTATTATTTAAAATATTTAAAAATGTGTTTTGACTTTTTTGTAAGGTTCCTAAAAATACTCCAAAAACATTTATCTTCGATTATCGCAATTTAATTTGATACTGTCCGCAGAGTTTGCTTTCGTTTGCTGCCATGACTTTCCTAAAGCCTTTGTGTCTTGCAGCAATGGTCGTCTTCCAAGTATTTCTTGGCCTTCCTGGCTTAGGTGGCTTACTCCTGGTCGACAACAATGAACCCATTGTTGTCGACCAGGAGTAAGGTAGGTGGTTTAGTTCATAACCGGTTATTTCCAAATGGGTTTCATTGGATATTTACCGCCGGTCATTACAATCCCATTATCCTCCGTATACAACCACAGTGTGTGTGAAAAGTTCTGCCATACGTGTGACTGCTTAACATCAAATACTGCATAAGTGAGCAAATAAATTGTGGTTTCACAAGCTTGTGACATAATTTATATAATTTCTTATTTTAAGCTTATTACAAAAATAGTTACCGTAACACCATTTTTTATTATAAATGGGGCCTGTACAACAACAGAAACAAAGACAAATTAAATCCAGTTTTAAAATTAATAAACACATTCATCAGCTTACACACGGCAACATCAATAAAAGTAGGTGCAGAGACCTTGTGCCATTCCAGTTTTTGGTTGTCCAGCAGGTTTCTGTTAAACCTCATCATAAATTCTCTAACTATTCCATAATGAGCACAGTCCCCTTTAAATATCGCTAGAAAAATATACCTTCACTTTTACAGTCACTTTAGAGTTTAGACTGATAAGTAGGTTAGGCTTTGGATTTATTATTATTTACCAGATATTTTGTTTAATTCATAAATACAAATGTAAAAAATCTTATAAAATTCATGAACAATTTTACAAATTATAAATAAGGTGGTAAACATAGAACGTCTTTTGATAAATTATTTTAGTAATACTACAATTTATAGTTTAAAGTGAAAATTTAGATGACAGTTTTTTTATTGCAATTTAATTTTGTTTTATACTGATGTGTTTTTTTTGCCAGCCACTATTTATTACTATAAATTTTAACTATTTTGTGATATTATTATTAATAATTGCGCCATATTATTGTAATAAGATTTAGATAAAACTATGATAAACATTGTACCTAATTTTTGTCTATTATTTTTTTGTTATGACCTTTTCGTATGTAAGAGATAATAGTTAGAAGATATATATTTAATATCAGTTGTGGAATAATTTATTTTACTTTTTTATTGATAAATACTACGCACAACATAACAATAAGAAAAATAAATTAAACTAAATAAAAAACCAATGTGTCTGTGTGTTTACACCACTTTTGTCATCAACTGCATAATAATGTATTAATCTATACTTCATTATATCACCTGATACAGGCATCGACATTTAACAATGTTTTCGCTCTCTTGTTTATATAAGAAGAAAATCAACGTAACAGATAACCAAAAATCAATATGACAGCGTAGCACCGACTTTAATCGAATGTACACATCTCAAATCCGAGCGTCCTTCCGAGTTTGATCGAATGAGTGTTTCGTATTAGATTCATTCGCACCCTAGGAAAAAAAAAAGGTTCTTTTCTTTCGATAGTTTACCAAGTTTTTCGGCAAACATCAATGCATCCTGGGTTTCCATAACAAATGCAACGAAGACATAATTAACACATAAGTTATGATATTTAAATCTCAAAGAAATGTTGGCATCTCGGACTGAATCGCCAAAATATATTGAGGAGTTGAGGATGTGGCTCTCCGAGGTTAAAGCTCTACCGTGGCTCCATCTGGTATTTTTTTATCTGGTAATGTGCCTGAATTTTTTTTACAAGTAAAATTGATAGTGATTCATTATGTTAAATGAAATATGAAATAATTTGGAAGAATGTGTATAATGTGAATTTCAAGTGTCGTGAAACATTTTTGTGAGTAATTTTTTGTTTTTTTTTATATTTTAAAACATTTTTCCCCTCCGTTTTTTTAATATTAGCATGATCTACGTATAAAACTGAATATGAATAAGCATGTTTTGTTACATACTATAAAAATACCTAAAATTTTCAAATTGAAATATCTTAAAATATGTATTCCAAAAGATATTAGATATCGGTTGTAAGGTATCGATATATACTAATCATTATTTATTTAATTTTTAAAGAAATCTAAAGATTTACATAGTAATTTAAATTAACATACGAAGAGAGAAAAAAGTGAATACTACATGAATCTAAACACAGATTCATACATTAACACTTAGATAGAACACAATTATTAAACACGGTCTAAATAAAATATTTAATAACGAAACTGAAGAAAAATAAAAAAAAAAGAAGAAAATTTGAAAATGTAGTTTATAAATTTAAATTTAAACCGGTCTGACAACAAAAAAAACCGTACTAAATTTTATTATAATTAGTTTTTTTCCAACTTGCCACGCTGCGCTATTGGACTCCACAACAACGGCGCTCTGAAACATTTCTCGTAATTGGGAAACATTTATCAGGTATTTTTTGCTAATTAATGTTTGATTGTCGAAATATATGTACAAAATGAGTAAAAATTCATACATCGATTTAGAAAGGTTACAATGAGTAAAATATTTTATACAATTATTTATATAGTTAGTTTATTTTCCTCTTATAAATTATAGGAGTAAATAGTCATACGTACCATGTGTAAGTGAGAGGTATCATAACCCGTTGTTAAATATTATCGACATAATTATTTGTGCTACATGTACACCATACACTTATATATTTAATTTAAAAAAAAACTTATTAAACCAAGCAAACCAAACACAGAATCCCTAACGGATGAATTGCCAATAAAGAAGAAGAAGGTAAGTCAGTCATGTCATATTTCATAGTGACAGCTAACTGACATGGTGCGCTGAGCACTTTAAGGTTATTTGTTCGCTTGGGGTTAAAAATATATTTAAATTTTTTTGTTTAAGAATACAAAGATTTATGCGTTCACTATCAAATCATGGCTCTGCATATTGCTAATAGTTTTTTGAGGATAACCAGGCAGACCTTGAAGTTGAACGTTGTATCGTATAATGTTATCCAACCTTTGACAACTGAGCTAAGTGTTATCGGCAAACGTCCAGAAGATGAAATGTCAAATAACATTAAACAGTGTGAAGATGTTACGAATTTGTTTTGTTTTGTATCGTCTAACAGTCACAAATTCAACGAAAATCATTCTGTTCAGGCTCTGAGGGCGCTTTTCGCCCTCACTAAAAGCAAGAAATTTGGTGCAATCCAAGTGGATATCCTTAATTCCCCCGCGTTTATGCAGTTATGTGGTTCTGTGAATAAGAATCTTAGAGCACTTCAGTTGGAAGAAGTTATAGATTCATTGAAAATTGTCACATTTCTCAGCGTACCTTCGCATACGACTATTGTTCAGAAACTACTGCAGATCATCAAGGAACAAATCAACGACCTGGACATACAACAAATAATGTTTATAGATTTTTTATTGAAGCATATAAACGCTAATCACTTAACGGATGCGCTTAAGACGGCCTTGCCTCTCGCCTTTCAGATTAGGCTTACTTTTGAAATGGATCACAATGACCTATACCAATTGAAGCTTTTATTAAAATTTGTATCTAGCAACGTTGTTCCGGACCGAACCGTCAATAGTATATTGTCGGGGCTGACTCTATGCGAGCGGGACATTGACACGGAATCGGCCAAAAGCATCGTTTGGTCTCTTTGCAAGCTTAACATACACGATCCAAGTTTGTACGAGGCAAGTGCACGTCTTTTGAAAACTTGCTTTACAGAGCTCGCCAAAAACATTGACACTCTCACTTTTGACGACCTAATAAAGACCATGAACTATATTAAACAAAAAATCGTTGCGCAGCATTTGGAGTTCTGCCATGAAGATTTCTTCAAGGAATGTGGCAAGTATGTAATCAGGCAGAAAATCCCATTGTACGATGCACTCATCGTAGCTGAAATTCTTCTCAGGGTGAATATGCCTAGTTTACTGCTCTACGATTACATCTCACAGCTGTGCGCCGAAGACGCGGAAACAATTAAAGACCTCAGATTTCGTAATGTTATTCTTTTACTCAAATGCTTCGCTGTTTCCAACTACAAGCCCTCGGAATGGGACCTTTATAAGCAAAGTATTCTTGACCACGAAATAATGACGAGTGAAATATTGCACCTGCCTTGGCTAACCATTGCACAGTCGCTTGCAATCCTCGACTGCTACAGCCACAACCTTAACGAGAAAGTATTTGGAGCAGATTTTCTCAATAATTTCTTGAAAAGACCATCCAATACGGTTGACAAAATTCAATTGTTGCTTTTTGTGAATGCTGTGCGAGCGTTTGATACCAATTATGTTGGAATATTCCCTCCAGAGGAAATTATGCAAGACATCAAAGATTTAATTAGAGAATTCCCCATTGATGATTACCTTCAACCTTTTTTGTTGGAGATGTGCAGAGGATCTCAGTATTTGATTAGAGGTGTGCAATTAGAAAATGGTTTTGTTGTAGATTATATGTTCGCTGTGAATGAAGACGGTCATCTGGTGACGCTCGGAATTCCTAAAGATTCAGATCATAAAATTGTGAATTTTAATGAAATTATATTTCCTAGTCACTCTGTACCAGTAATGTTGATGGCACACAATAAAAATCAATACTCTTTAAATAGTAAACGCATGAAGGGTTACTCTAGGTTAATCTTGAACATTCTCGAGCATGACGGTTATCATGTGTTGCCAATCTCTGTAAATTCTTGGATTAAAATGGCTGACAGAGAAAAGATTGGCTACATTGTCCGTGAAGCGAACCTTATGCTACCAGCTCCATACAAACTGTTGCCAAACTCTTTTTTTTAATTAGTAACTTTTAGTTGTCGTAGCAATAAGCCTAGCTGTATTTGTAGGTTATGTTTATTTCGATGTATTTATAGTAAAAAATTTCAGTAATAAAATGATTATTATTATTTCAATTTTTCTACCACAAAAGTAATATCGAACCGATTAACCACTTTTATATTACACCAAGCTGACCCTACAAACCTCATACCGCCTCAGAATTAATAGATGTTGTGTTAATTTATTACCTGAATTAAATTAAAATTTTATACTAAGTATACTCAAAATGATTAAGTTCCATAAACGTACAAAATCAATCCGTTCTTGAGGATAGCAATTATCACAATGACAACTGTGATAATCTCACAAAGTGAACATCGTCGAAGCAACTTTCCGCTTGAAAATAGATTCCACAGGATACAAAGCCGTTCCATACAAAATAGATAAGAAAATGTTTTTTTTTTCCAATGTTTTAATAGTTATTCTGCTCTTCGGGGCGGAGACAAATCCAACAAATCAAAGATCATAGAAATCAGTTCAGCCGTTCTTGAGTTACAAATGGTGTAAATAACCTGATTTTGTTTTATATATATAGATAATTATTACAATGTTAAGTTATACAATTTTTTGTAATATTTTTTAACATTTTTGGTGTCTTACCCTTCGTAGCTGTGATCATGAGCAGTTTGAAAAATTCTCTAGCTTTAATATTTGTCTTTAGATGCGAAAAAATAAACTAGAAAAAAATTAAATAGAAAGGATATAAGCTATATAGAAAGGATATAAGCTATATAAGGATATAAGCTTAAATAGAAAGGATATAAGGATATAGATATAGGAATGCAAGAAAACATTTCAACTCTCTGTCCACTAACTTACTTAAATTGCATACATAAACATTTATATTTAGGTTTATTTAGGTGACAAATTGATTCAGTATAGCGATGTATTGGTCACTAATAGTGGGAAAATTAAAAAAATTAATTTACAAATTAATACAATAAAAACGAATCGATTATATTCAGAAGCAACATGTCCAAAGAGAAATCTGGTGATGTTGCTATTTTTTCCATAACTGGGTCATTGGATTGTTACATTAGAAACATAATAAAATTATAAATCCAAGGTCGTCTGAAGATACCCAGAGTTTTAAACTAAGAAAAATCATTGTGTATCTACCATGAATGAAACAGACAGTGACCTAGATTATTGATCACTTTGTTTATAGTGAAATATAAAAAAATAGTGAAATTGATATTTCACAATTTTGAATTTTGTTTGTGCATTTGAAAGGTCACTTAGAGTAAAAATCTTGATGGTGTAATTTTGAAAGTTATTTTCGAAGTGTTACATACTAGTATACTAACTTTTTATATCCCATTTGTTCCCCAACCTCAAAGCTTATTTGCATATTTTAGGGTTCTGACCAAAATGGTCTAAAACAGGAACCCATGGTAAGACCTTTATCTGTATCTCTATCCATCAGTCCCAGACCAGTATCTTTACGGTTAGTCATACAAAGTTATGTTTCGGTATGAAAAAATGTTGAATACGATTGGTCATTTTATCAAAAATATTTTTTTTTGCAATCACGATCCTTATCTTTAAAAGTAGAAAAAAATTAAGAAAAAAAAACATGAATTTTAAGTAATTGGTGGAGATTACAAGAAAACTATAACAAAGGGCTACTATGAAAACTACGTGTTCAATAAAGTACTTTTTTTTTATAAAAGAGTACTCTATATTTTTTTTATAGAAATGTAATAAAAAACATATATATCCCTCCCTTTGATAGCCTGATTTATCATCAACCAAATGAAGGTATTGGTAAAGATTTACAATAAAGGAGATCAAGTTCATGACTATCCCTCTTTCCGTGCTTACGTTCTAACTCAAAATGTCAGAAAGTTGATTTTTTATATGATTATTGAAATTAAAGGAAAACTCATGTCAAAGGACACAATTCCAGTGCACAAAAATATGTGAAATGAGAATACATTAAATATTATACCGATTATGTTTACATTATTTTCTATTGTGTATATCTTATATATTATTTTATTATTTCGTTCAATTATTTTATATCATATACAGCTATTTTATTTGTCTTTTCGGAAATATTATCTTTGAATTATTTTTTTATTTGCATTTAAACGTAATAAAACTGTAAAAACATATCGGTAAAATCAATTATTTTTTATTAAAAGTATTTGAAAAACAAAAAAAAATATTTTACATATACCACTTACATAAACTGTTTGTAGTGTAAGCTTAAAAAAAAATAAAATATAAAAATATGAATATAATATTTAACTGAGTAGCTAGATGAAAATGTTTCAAAAAACTGAGTAGCTAGATGTTTTTTGAAACATTTTTGTATGTCTCAGGAAATAAATTATATCTAAATCTAAAAACATACCCCCTTTTTTCCAAACGTTTGCGTAGTGTTTTGGCTGTTTGTGTATTGTTTAGTTTTGATACTGAAGCTGCATAGTGGCTTATCCGAGTCTCCTGATATCCATGATAATCTCCAACAGATCCAAACAAGTGCACATTTATCAATTGGCAACTGTGTGAATCATTTTTTGTAAACTACATGTAGATCTCATTTTTTTTTATGAGAATACAAAGCTTACTTGACATTCGTATTATGTTTTCTATTTATAACTAATATTTCTATTTAAAAAAAAAAACATTCAATGGTAAACTAAAATAAACTCTTTTTCAAAGGGTCATTATAAAAACATACTTTTCCAGTCTACTGTAAGTAGCATGTCAAGACCATTATAATGCATTATGTAATATTTTTCCTCTAATTTTTATGATTTGTTATGGTGAAAAATAAAATACCATTTAGGACAAATTTAATGATTTATTAACAAATTTTATTATTTTGATTTAAAATAAGAAACATTAAGTAATAATTCGATGCATACATACTTAGCTATGTAAGGTGTAAGAAAATATCTCTAAAATGGTCCATTAGTGGGTTTGTTCCCTTTGCAGATTGGCAACCAAAATGTTATATTTGAGCGTTTATGGCTCGTTTTACTACTTTTTCATTTCCCTAGTTGGGTAAATGACTATCATTAACTTGGCAACAATTCCACAATAACAAAAACAACAGTAAAAAACCATACCAAAAATCCAGTAATAAAAAAACCCCCAAATTGTGGACTAGCCCTGATTTTAGAAGACAAGGAAAACGAAGTATCGTTTTTCTTCATTTTATACTTGACAAGATCATTTTCTTCTAGTCAATGGCGGTATCGGGTGACTATTATGTTTTTGGACTACTGATACGTGAGGAGGTCAGAATCAAAACAAAACATTTCTAGTTGTAACACTTTTTTATCAATTTTTATAACCAATGGACAGAAACTTCTAAAAATACACCATTTCCATGAGCGTTTACATTTTTTGTATGGCTTGTATGGAAACTATAAAAACAACACAGTTTTCTAGGAAATTAGTACTCACATTATAACTTTGGGTCAAAACTAAACAAAATTTCACAGTACAAATTAAAATGTCTTATAAAAATGAAATTCGTACAATAACTTCCTCCATAGGATCAAAACTAAAAATTTTAAAATTTACTGTCTAAATAAGTTAATACATTTCATACATACAACTATAATTTTTACCTACACGCATTGCAGTCACTATATGCTACATACTATTAAAATTTGTAGGTCGGATAAGATTACATGTAAAGGTTACCAGTTTTTGCTGATTTCTGAAAAAGTCACAAAAGTGGAAATGTGTGTTTTGATTCTAACCACCTCATGTATTGATTGACAACTAATTCTTTGTCAGTTACTGTCTGACCGATTGAAAGAAATACCGCTAAGCTGGTATTTCTTTCAAGGCAAAATGTATTTAGTCAGTCATTAGTAGGAAATCTGGCGTTGTTCTAGCTTTTATTATTGTTTGGTATTTGCCTATTTCTAGAATTAATTTTCATTTGTCTACGTAACTAATCTGACCGCTAGGGCAATGCGGACGCCGATAAATATCTACATTTTGTTTACATTGCTGTTCCTCCGAGTTTAAAAATAAATATGTAATTAAATTTAAAGCTGGTTCATAGTCGCAGCTCCGACATTTAAATTTATCTTTTTATCATTATTTTCATTTACCACTTTTAGATGTAAGGCCGACTTCTAATAACTAAAAAACAAATCATTCGAAATGTTTTATTTCCAGTAACTTATTAGGCTCATAGTAAGATGCTTTAAAAAAAAATACAAACATCTATAATAAAGCGATCCTATAGTAAATTATTAGGTGCATTAATTGACAGTCTTCATCTGTGGCTAGAAAACATTTAATTTGATGAAAATTTAGAATTCCGCTTATTGATTATCAATTTTTATGACAGTTTTTAATATGTACTTTTATGTGAATTAATATTCACCTTTATGGCTACAAAACCATTACATACTCAAATTTACAGAGGCACTATGAGAATTCTTTAGCTATAAACAATGTATACTAACTACGCATACTAAAAAGTAATACTTAAAAAATGTACTTTTATACTAGGATGAATATTGTGAGTTTACCGGCAGACCACATACATTATGTGAATATCAATAATTTATTTGTTCGAAAACATTTGGTGCACATATTATCAAACCAAAATCTCGTCTCCTGGCAACCTAAATAAACCGAAGAAACAGCCCAACATTGAAAACGGTGACATATATGTAAAACAAATATTTATGTGCTAATGATTGAATAACATATGCTACAAATAAATACATAAAACGTATAAAATGCTGCGTTACATACATCTTCTTGATTTTCTATAAACTATCATAATTTAAAATGCACAACTTTTTAACTTATTATGATTTAGATAGAAAGATATTCTTTGAATCTATAATACTATGTTTACTCAGTCGTTATACTTATTAATTTTATAAAAAAGTAACCACCACGCAGAAACAATAAATATTATATTTTATTTTCTTGCTTTGGTATTTTCTTATTTGATAACTGATATCGTAAAATTGCATTTTTAAAGTATTCTAAATTTCGGTATCAATATCTTGAACAGTGGAGATTTGTAACCTACCAAGTGTAACATTTTCAAATTACAAAAATTTTAAAAGGCCTTTGAATGTGGCAAAGGTCAGGCAATATTTACAAAAAACTTAGCGATTCATTAGAAATTCGTTTTGAATCCTGTAGGAACAGTTTACTATCCTCGTAAACTCCATGAAATTTGCAATAAACTACACTAATGTTGGTTTTCATAACTACACTAATGTTGGTTGGTTGGTTTTATTATATATTTATTAAAAATAGTCCAAGTTGGATATAAAGAAATTTTCATTCTTTACACACACTATTATTCACTTTTGTATAATTTCTGACGATTATTCATACTAATTTGAATAAACAATACTTTTTATACATTTAAAATCATCTAACAATTATTTTCTTACACGGTTGTGAAAAAAAATGTTAATACTCAAAAAAATCGCCACCACATTTTTGGTTGATGATGATGATAAATACATACACACTCATATACAGTTTTATTCTCCTTTAAATTCTACATTGATTTCTTATTTTTAATAAGTTCATAATTGTGTATATATTTTAAAATCAATATGTAACTTTATAAAAGTACCGTTTTCTTACCTTTTATCTTTTTCAAACTGCATAAAAGCATTATAACGATGAATTAATTATTTTGTCATATATTGGCATAATCGCGATGAAATTCTATGTCGAATACATATTCTCTGTACACTACAATTGTTATGTATATTGTATGCAAATTTATTTTTTTCTGGAGTCGTCATTTTTGGCGGCAAAATATCTGTTTGACGTATGTACGACGGGCGCCATTACTCGGTAAGTGTAGTCGCGTTAGTTAAATTCAGTATATTCTTTTGTGGAGCTGCCAACCGAGTTGTTATTTAATCATTGACAATAATCTAGAGCATAGGCGTGGACAAACCTCTCTGTTCTCCACACTCAACGGACACTCCGCGTACAGTAGCAAAGAGCAAACCTTACTTCATAGGTTGATATAACATGGTGGCTACTTTTCTTTGTACCTACTGTAAATCTACACCTTAATCTAAATACATATAAATATATCTTTTTATCAAAATAAACTAGTAAATTTAAAAACATTTAATATTATCATTTATGAATATCTATTTAACATTTAAACATATTTATATTTTGTAAACAATATATTAAAACTTATACTTTAACAATCGATATACTTAAATATTATGAGAAATGTTATTATACACATTTTTTGTATTACTTTCACATATTTTCTATTTAGGTATGTATTAGTTTATAAAAAAAATTAAAACCTCTTTGGAAGTCACCTTTGTTAAACACATTTAAACAAAATAACATTAAAATCGATCTGTTGACGAATCGAAATTTCACAGAATTAAATCACATTCCATTTATTTGCTTCAAAACATTACATTTATATCTTTTAAAGAGCTTTGTTTTTGAAAAACTACCAAATATATAGAAAAATAATTGGGAACTTTATTAACAACCTCAGAGCCAATTATAATTACGTTAAAAATACAAATAATTATTCATATTCTTTGGTACCAGATAGTTAAGTTTTTTTTAATAAAGATTTTGCTTCTTTTTATATCTTGTACTACCAAAACTTCCAAAATTATATTTTATATTAAAAAAACATAAAATTATACCGGCCAGAATGACATATGAAGCTTTTACGCCTGGACCTGAGACTTTTTTAAGATGGCAGAAATAAGTAGTAATTAAAATGTGCATACAAGAAATAAATATATTTTATATTTACAAGATCAATATAAGACACATATGAACAACACTTAAGTATATTTATTGCTGTCAAAAATAATTATAATTTTACTCTGTAAATCTTAGATATTATTTTACCATAGACTAGTTTTTGGTCATTGCAGTCCTGATGACATCAATCCACCTGAAATAAATAAACGATAATGGCAATGATTCTTTAACTATTTACTCAAATTTGCAGAAATTAGTAACATTGCAACTTTAAGTTTTAGATCAGACAATTGTGCATTACATGATTGTAGGAAAAATACACACGATGGTTTACCTAAATCTGTAAATAAATCTAAAACATTGATATCATCCAAAAAAATCTAAAAGCTTCCATCACTGTGGGAGTTTTTTGTCGATGAAATTTAGCCTAGTATCTGTCATTTTCGTTTGAACACTTATTTCGCGGACACATTGTATAAGCGATGGCAGTCGTGACCGCTTACCTTCCATGTGTCTCAAAAAGCATCTAGCAGAGAGGGAGCCCTACAACTTGGAATGCATGCTCAGTCTGGGGCTTAGTTATCCGAAATATGACTAATAACCAATAAACATTTAAGAGACGACATTCTTGAAATAAATACTAAAAATACATTTAAAAAAATTAACCTTTTATACGTAGATTCACTTTCGGCCCTGAAGAAGTAGACGTGATGCTTGAAAACCAATTTGAAGACATAGTCCTTGTTAATTCCATCTTTTTCACTGGGTGTTGTTAGGGAATACCTGCCGAAAATGTTGAGTGAGTTTTTTACATTCATTAGTTGAATTACATACAAACTTTTCGATTGCTAAAACGTTATTATATTATCCACCAGAAAAAAAAGGTACTTCAAGCTACTTCTATCGAGCCAACTCTTATCGCTAAAAGGCAAGCTGAATTTTCACGAAGTACACGTGCCATAATAGCGGCTGCCACAAAAACTCTTTACAAAATATCATGTAATCATGTTAATACGATGTACGTTCTGTGATTTAAATCAAATTGGTTACTTTATTATAGTGTTGCACCGAATCACCGAATATCACAACTGCCACTCATGAACTTTGATTACAATAATAATATAAAACCTTTTTTTCTAAACATTTGAAGAAGAGGTAACCAACTGATGAATATTTTTTTTAAATTTTTTTCCTAAAATAAGTCAGTTACATTTTCAAAACCACAATGGTTCCATAAAAAAAAAGGATTCTAAAAAGTAGTGATTTATATTCGGTATTCATCCAAATAGTAATCAGTATTATTATTCGGTGTTCGACGGAATTGGGAAAATAATGCCGAATAACCGACTAGTTTTCCAATATTCATTCGGTGCAACATTACCTTATTCTATCATTATTTCTAAAACGCCTTGTAACTAAATTTTATTAAAGACAATCTAAACATTGTCTTTGGTAAATAAAATAAATATTGCCAAACTGTTTTATTAAAATAAATAATATTGAATTCGAATTGAACAATGCGAAAGTGCCAAAATGCTGAATTTTTGCATGCGTTCGTAAATAATTATATAAATGGTATATAGTCGCATAGTCTGTGAAATTTAATTTTTTGTAAAAAAAAGAAAGATTTTTTAATTTTAACATCTTTAACATATTTATTTTAAAATATTATCTTACTTAATATATATAAAATATATACACAAATAAAAACTATTTAGTTTTCTGAAATTATAGTGTCATTCATTGGTTTTAGATTTTTATAAATGTTATATATATAAAATCTTGAGAGCCTGACATAAAATGTCTTGAATCTTAAATAAGTTGTGAGAAATTATTTTGTATAATTTTAGGAATTATTTTTAAGTTAAATATTAATTACTTATGGAGAAGTAAGAATTACAAACCCAAGCACTGGCAGTGAAGCGAGTGGGGAGTCGTCCTGCCACGACTTGTAGAAGTAAAGGCTGAAGGTGGCAAATACAACCCACAATTTCTGCCAGCCATGAGAGTTCTTGAACTTCCTCAAGAGGTAGCCGGAGAGTTGTGTCTGAAAAAAAAAACACATTGCAGAATAATGCACTAGAAAATATAAAGAATCCTTCAGAATAAAATGCAATTTTTGTAACAGTACCCTTCAATATTCACAAACCGAACCCTTTAGAGCAATTGAAAAAATCTTTGTTCTTCGTTGATCAAAAAATGAAATTGTGCATTTATTTATGCAGTCAGCTGGTCGTATATCGTTCAACCAGTAAAGTGGAACCTTTAACAAGTTTGTATATGACAGCTTACCTTTGGTCTCATCCACCATGAACATAAAATACAGCGCACATTTTCTTACTGTCCAGATTCCACAGGATGCAAGCTATCCCAGAAATTATTGCAGAAGTAAATGTATATGTGTTTAAGTATGGCTATAAGCTGTAGGAAGTATTTTCAAGGCTAGTTTGAGCTGTTTAATAATCCCCTCTACCTTCTCACTTAGGTATCACCTATACCCTCCAATAGAATTAGAACCCCCTCCAATAGAATTGGCCTTTGGCTATCCCGAAAATGAATAAAAAGTAAAAGTACCCGCATCGCAATGTGAAGTCTGTCGCGGCCAAGCGAAGTTCCCCTGTGCCAGCAGACATGAATGAGTGAGTTCCCGCAGGTGGCACCGGAATTGGGCAGTGGCTCGCTTAGCTCTTCGCAGGACTCTGCAAGTGCACTGGAGTTCGTTCCGCGGGACAGACTTGACGCCTTCGTGCTGGTTTGTTGAATATCCGCATACCAATTGTCACGTTCCTCAGCCGTATTGGCCGAAACAGTCATCGGTGAACTACGGTTTGCACCTAGGGTATTTAAAAAAAATATATTATATATATTCTCCCAACAGTTAATCAAAGTTATCTTTGTTGAATACAAAGACAATATAAGCATAATGTGTGTAAAATAACATATTGTTAAATTATTTAAATTATATTTTACTTACAAGCATACATTTTTTTATAATAAAATTAAGAACGGGAAAAAAATCATCGTCACCGGAGATGCAGAATGGATAAATTAGTATAATAAATTTAATATACAAATGCAAAAAAATACCAAGTACATTATTTATTACAAATTACAATTTATTATATTCATACTTTATTTTATTATTTTTAAGTATTTACAATTTATTCAGCTATAAACTAAGTTGTAGCAGTTACAATTGATAACTGTCAGATTAACCGTTTTTTTTGTGATATAATAATTATATTAAATTTACATTTTAACAATAAAAAAACAAAAATAATCAGTTTATAATTCAAGAAATCACTTACAATTCATGGTGAAACTGTTAGGTAGTTCGGATGTTTCTAATCTCACAGTTGACACACTCATTGCTCCGTGAATTTTGAACCTCTGCTGATCTGTGGAGCTCTTGCTTCCGTATATCAGAACGTCACTAAACTGCAAAATAATCACTCCTATTTATCTCTTTTTTGCTTCCCATTACCTTGACATATGTAATGTACATTATACAGGGTGTCCCAAAGTGGTGGATCAAACGAAATGAGGTGATAGGAGAGGTCATTTGCAATCAAACTTATTATAAACATGGTCTACCAATTCTCAATGGTTTAGAAGTTATACCACTTACAACCACTTTTTTGAAAATACTTACCCCGTCTTACATAAAAAATCATGAATAAAAAATGATCTATTTTTCAACATTTTTTTTTCTTGTTTCGTGCTTATTAGTAATTTATCTTTCTAGTAAAAGTATTTTCGTGAACTTTTCCTCGATATTAAAAAAGTAATCTTGAATTTTGTCATAATTTACTATTTTCATAAAAAAAATACTTCAACTTTGTATAAAGTTTACTTAAAAAAAAAGTACTACGGAAAGTTGTACCACCACTTTAAAAACTTCTATTATGACAAAAAAAAAAATGTTGAAAAATAGATCATTTTTTATTCATGATTTTTTATGTAAGACGGGGTAAGTATTTTCAAAAAAGTGGTTGAAAGTGGTATAACTTCTAAACCATTGAGAATTGGTAGACCATGTTTATATTAAGTTTGATTGCAAATGACCTCTCCTATCACCTCATTTCGTTTGATCCACCACTTATGGGACACCCTGTATACTGGACATTCTAAATTTAAAGAGTATAAATGAATAAAATATATATGAATGTCAATTAAATTGAGTGTAGTAGTAATTTTAATAAATGCCATTGGTTTTTATTTTTTATTAAAAACTGTAATTTATATACTATTCATTGTTTTTACACCTTCTTAGGCTACTTATTGTAACATAACCTACAAATCTTCTAGACATCCTAGATACCATTTTTATATTATGATCAGTAAGATTGACCATCAATAAATTATTGATTATGTGAGTTATAAAATGTATAACTTTGTATTTTTTTTAAAAACTTATATTTAATATGAAAAAGTTACGGAGTGGAAATAGTATGTGATTCTGATACCAACCAAGATGAACATCCGTTGCTGTGGACCCTTGGTGGATTGCTTGAAGAGACAGCCATGACGAACAAACTCCCTGTCAGGAACAAGAAGATTGTCATAACCTGCAAATATTAACATGATTGATTATTATGTCATCTAGCAGAACATCACATACCTATTGTATATTACAACTGTAATTTCTATCTATTTTTATCTCTATGTTGTTAAATCAAATTTTAAAAGTTAAATTAATCAAAAAAGATGTGTTTTTTACTATATTATAACAATTATCTAAAAAAAAAACATCACACCGAAGCTACTCCTCTGCTCAACCACGCCAGAATGCTCAAATGACCTTCATATGGGGCGATGGATACGTTTGCCAACGATAATACGTCGGGATTTCTAACTTTTGTTAGGTTTTGATTACATTTTTAATTCGTATCTCATTAATTGAGAAATATTTTTCAATACTATTTGCTGTTTAATGTTTGATTGTTGATATAGATCAACCTCATGAAAGGACAGTATTGATTTTAGGTACACCTGTATTAGTCAATTGATACATAGTCATTATTTTATATAACCTTTTAACTTAGAATTTTATTTCTAATTAGTAAGAATTTTAATACTTTTCCACTCACTAATTATGGCAAGATTATATACCTGATATTTCCCTCTGCAGTTGGCAGAGAAGTGCATGATTCTCAGCGTGTCTGAGCTGATGCTTGATGTAAGCAGCGTGCGTCTTCATTCGGGATAAGGCATCCTCCACTTCACACTTTCCAGGCAGGTTGTCTTCTGTCGAGTACAGTTGGCCTAACCCTGGAGTTTTAGTACAATTTTCAGATAAGAGAATTAAGTATGTTATAAGGGTAAAAACCTAAAGCTAATAAATATAATTTTGTCGTAAATAAATAAGTGAAATTGGTACAGTCAAAACATTGGTATTGTCGTTTATAGCTAGGAAAGATCTGAAATAAATACGACTAATTGCCTAGAATTACCTAATGATGTCCGTATAACAGATCTACTGATCTACTCCGTATAACAGATCAGTGTATTTACAGATCTCTGTCTATTCACAATATTAATTGCTTCCTAGATGAATTGAAAGATATTCTAAGAAGCTCGTGACAGGTGACTTAAATATTTCCATAACGCAATCTAAACATTTTCATAGTGACCTATACATGCATGTTACCTCAATATGGTCTGTTAAAACTAGGAGTCTGTATAATGGTATTGTATTTTCATCTACAGTGACTGACCATTATTTGAGATAATTATTTATTAAACCAGAACCAAAAATTAACAATACACATTACAATTTATAAATGACCATGTCGTTTTAATGAACGAACTTAAAAAAGAGTTATGGTCTTCTACATTTACTATTCGCAATTATTGGTCATCTTTAAAAAATATGGAACCAGATGGCAAATTATCATCTCGTCCTCGGAAAAAATTGTCCACTCCGAGCTGTGACCGAATTAATATCCGCTCCGTTCGAAACGTAGAGCACTCAAGCAAATTTACTCATCGACGCACTAACTGTTTTACTACTTAATTTTCCATTCTAATTGTATTTCTAATTTGTAACCTAACTAATTATATTTATACTGTTCTTATTGTAAATTAACTGAAAAGGAGTTATAATCAACGGAGTCAAAATATTTACTGATTGTAAGTGCATAAAACTCAATAGATAAAATATGTAAACTAGATCCTGTTTACAACATATCAAATTTGACCATAACAAGTGTTATTATTATTATTAATGGTTAATGGGTGAGCAGCAACAGCTGATATGCCCATATCAAATGTCAGCTGTATCACAACTTCATTGATGATGACTGGATTCGGTGTGTTTGTCCAGTAGATTTTTAAATTGATTGGAATTGCTGGCTTCGATGATTGATTGCGGGAGTTGATTCCATAGATCAACGATTCTGTTAGTTCTAATGATTTTACTATTAGAAAAAGCAGATAATCAACATGATATTCAATGTTAAAACAAGGTATATATTGTCAAATATGGTGCGATAGCAGCCGGCACTGTGCGTGTCTCGTTTTAGAGACGCAATCATCATTTTAGAATGAATCTCATTGGTTAAAATGTTTGCTCTGCAGGGGTTTGAAGCGGTGAGTTGGAGGAAAATGCAGGCAGATCGAAGGTTTTTGTTTGCCTATGTAGTCGCGTTAAACGGTTACTTACTTTCAAGCACATCCTCATAGCGCAGCACAGCATGCAGAGGCCGAAACAAGTAAACGGCCAGCGGCAGAGGACAACGGGTGGACGTCTCGAGGGTAGCATACGCCCAGGGCGTGGTGGCGGGGTTCTTTTCTCGCCGCCTGCGCGCCGCCTCCATTCGTCCCACAAGAGCACCAGCTATGCCCGCGTACGCGCGGTACGCCGCCAACGAGCGTTTTGTATGCTCGTGGAGGATATCTGAAATGCGTCGCGGTACCGAAATTGTTCCAGTAGTCGTATCTGAAATGTTGTTATTATTATTATGGAAGTAAATGCTAGGAGCATGAAAAGGATTTTTTTTTTTAATTTTTCTGCAATAATATTGTAAAAAACTTGGGTATTGTAAACAATCAGAAAAACATACAGCCACTGAATCCAGAGTTCACAATTTTTCAAAAGGTACAAAGACCTTCTTTACATAACCTTAACCTGACTAGATTCAGGGCCGCAAACAAAAAATTACCGTCCTGCATCCAGGTCGCCGATCCTCGGGTATAGTGTATTTATTTAATTAATTTTTAACACTGGCAATTGAGAGTTTTTCAAACTTCCATAAAAATCTTCATTAAATTCTATACCCGATTTTGAAAAAAAAAACAGTGTTGTCATTTTGTTTGTTTACGTTGTGGCGTGTGTGTAGTGTTTTCGATGGATTTTTAGCTTTTATTTGAGTTATACAAGCTAATATTTTTTTATAATATTACATTATTGAAGTTATTATACGAGTATTTATTTGCAACAGCGTGTCATAGAATTAAAAAAATAATTGTTTTTATTACAAAATTGTCAACAAGAGAAAATTAGATAATTCGTGTTGATATACTTAAATGTAAAAATATTCAGATAAAGTATTTTGGATAAAATTTCATTGCGAATAACATAAACTATTTATCTAACTCCATACACACACACGCAGGTACTACACTCCATAAAATGATGAGGCAATTTTCGCAGTTCTGCAGTGCTTGACACATTTGTTTATTTCTAATTATTAGTTATTCGACTTATATTTGATGATTGTTTTTTAATAAATGAAAAGATAAATGACATAATCTTTAACAATATTGAAAAATTTTGAGGTTATTAAATTTTTTGATAAAGTGTAGGATAACAAAATAATAATAAAGGTTCTAAAGAGGTCATGTACTTGAGAGCGCAGGATTTCGGTTTAAACCCGTCGAGTTTTATAAAAATGCATTTTTAACTCTCACCTGTCCTCTTTAGTGTAAAATATTGTCAAATATTATGTAACTAATTAGATGAAATAAGAAAATGATGATATTTTAACAAAAAATATAAAAATAATGGATAAGTGATTATGATGAAGTAGTATAGTGAAATAAGATGATTTTATGAGTGACTTATGTATGAAGTTGATAAAAATAAAAATAATGGATATGTAAAAAGTGAATATATTTCTGGCAGATTTTATTTAGAAATCTCATTGTTTATGTAAAATAAATAAATACTAGAAATCTCATTGTTTAAATAAATAAATACTACTTTTTGGAACGGTTACAAGGGTTTGGGCATCGCAGGAAAAAGTGAATTAGCTTAAAAATAGAAAAAAAAACTGTTTCTATGTTAGGGTCAAGACTTTTCAGACCACCCCAGTACATACCCCATGTAAGTTGAAACACTAATAAGGATAACCTATCTTCTTCTACCATCTGGTTCAAGCATAATTAAAGAAGGATTAAATAAATAAATCCTTTACCTGTTTCTGGATTATTATTTTCTGTATTGAGAGATCTGCCTTCCCAAGCAGCCATTCTGACTTCAAGGGCTGCCAGCAGTTCAGCCTGTCGTTCGGCTATTGGCTCCAAGGCCAAGCAGGGTCGACCCAAGGCCTCGGCTTCATCCTTACTCAGCGAATTGCCTATTTCCTCGCTTATGAACTGCGACCAGAACTGAAAACGAATCCTCATTAAACATAGTCTATAATAGTATAAATTTTTAATAGTTAACTTTTAACCCATTCTAAAGAGTTCCAGTTTTGGATTTGTTCGATGCGGAACTCCTCTTCGAATTAAAAAAAAACAAATCTAACTAAAAGAGCAGCATTGAGTATATGTGGTTTTTAGATAGCTCAACTTCATACAATTAGTAAGCACCCAAGAAATAATTCGGAGATGTAGATGGTGCCATTTCATAATATTACTATTGATGTTTCATTGCCAGATAGCCTAAACATAAACCGTATAGAAGCATAAATGTTTACAGTTTAGAAAAATTAATTTTGCCAAGTCACAAACGGCACACTTTTTGTAAATAATTTTCAGTTAAAAAATAAAAAATATATTGCATCTGTAATTAAGAATATAAAATTGTGTGCTGTTTTTCAATAAATTACAATATTTTACGGATGATTGAGTAGAGATGATGCATTATGTTTTAGTCAGCAAAGAGTGCTTGTCTTTTCTTAGCAGTTGAGTAATCTAAAAATCACTATTCTAATCAATAATTGCAGCTTAAAAAAAAGGCAGTTATTTGCCATGAAGAAAAATGTGGTATAGATTTGTACATTAGACAAAGCTATTTGGAAATATGGATCTGTTTTGCATATGCAACTTAACGAAAAATAAGGAGCATTAAAAACAGAGTCAAATTGTAAAAAAAAAAACAAACTTTCGTTAAATCGTTTCAGGGAAGATTGTGTCTCCTTACACAATCTCTCCTGAAACTATTTGCAGTAGCCTTGAAAACTTTTATAAATGCTAATATGAGACTGTAACGGGGGATGTTAATCTCTCGTTAACGTGTGGTAAGGTTAAGGTGAGAATAGAGATAGAGTTCTGACAGGTCACCAAGTAGTTTATTGAGTTTCACATACTTTCTAACCAGTTTCTGACTAAGTAGGAATGCAAATAGATAATAATAAATGACCAGTAATAGCGTTAACTCCGTACAAAGAAAAGACTTGTATATTAGTTTGACTACTTAGGAAGGTGTCTAGCCGGGGAGCGCGGTGAGTAAAGACTGAAGACTGAAAAGTTCCGTCTTCGATTATGAAAACTAAACTGTGAGAAAAGAATTTATAATTCGTCTCAAAACGGTCTGATTTGATATGACGATGCGTGTAATGCAACTTTGCATTTTTCGTAATAAAGCAAATGCTTGTGACTTTCAAGAAGGAATTTGCAAACTAATTAAGTCTAGTTGCTTTTGAGGTCAATAGAAAACTTTCAGTTAAACTGGGCACGAGAACTGTATATCTGGCAATTTTGCAGGTGTGCAAAATGCTTATGTTACCAGTGGCAGCGGCATAAGATAAAAGAGTAATTAATATTGTCTGATATTTACAGATGACATTGCATTAATATCTAATGCCTGGGTATTTATTGTTTATTTATTTATATTTGTTTTTTTTAATATTTTTAGAATGATGAGTTACATAACCATACTTAAAAAGGCATTGCCCTTACTAAGGTAGACTAATTTTAATAGATTAATTAAAGGTTATTGCGCAGAGCTTTTTTAAAGAGACAACTTCTTAAAAAAATCTTTCTCATTATGTTAATATATTATAAAAAAATAATACCTTGTACTTACTTATAATCGCTAAAAATCCTTGCAAAACAGACACAATTTCACAATAAACACAAACAAAAACAACAAAATCAAAACATACTATAAGTTCGGAAGAATTTGACATTTTTTTTTATTATTTCAAAACCGCAACATATTACTTTTCTTTTAATCGGGTGTAGAAAATATCGAGATTTTTATAGGGTAGAAGTGTCAAAAAACCCATATTGCTAGCATTAAACATATTTAATAAATACACGCAATCGCACCGCACCGGTGTGGCACGGATGCTAGACAAGTTAAAGGATTTATTTTGGAAAGTCTCAAAACGCTCATCTGGCTTAAACCGATAGATGACCAAGTTAGGCGCATAAAAAGCGCAGTTTACAAGACGTGTTCGTTGTCCATCTTCGTAAAAGACAGGAATGTACACTCTAATAGAAATATCTTAGGGTCAGCTACAGCTTCACTATCTCTTATCTATTACAGAAGTTAGTCGAAACGATCAATATTTAGAAATTGACACATATTATTAGATACCTACCACCGTAACAACTTCAAGATCCTTCCTGTATGTGCGCTCGGTCATGAGCAACTCTTTGGCAATGTAGTACGATCGGTCCGTTGGCCACCGCCGTGCCGTTCGGCGGCTTGGCTGTGAATCGCCAGCTTGTTCGTTGGCATTGGGCGATAATGGAGATATTCTGCCTGAGGTAACACTGTGAAACAAAATATTACCTCTTAGTCTTGAATGAAAATGAAAAGGGTCTTAAGTAATAGTCTTTAGATAATTATCATATTTTAGTCAGGAAAATCAATATAAGTAAACACTTAAAAGACATTAGGTACCACTTTTCAAATATTCTGTCTCCTAGGCTTCAATACCATAATATAATTAAATAATAAAAAACGGATATCTTCTTTAAAATGTTTCTTTCTACTACAAATCAAACAATATTTGAAATTGCTGCTATTTTATTATTAAACGAATTTAAACTAATTCCCAATGTAATTTCAAAGCTCTGATACTCTGGTTTTCTTTTCGTTTTATAAAGGTGAAGTAAAAGGGTTAAAAAAACTGTATATATACACCTGTCGAGAGTGGAATTGCCGTTAGCGTCTCGTCTATTCCTTCCGAGGGTATCAGCCGCGTCGCTCTCTCCTCCACTGAGGATGTCAATGCTGTAGTTAGAGTCACCCACACATTTAGTACCTGTAATTAAAAAAAAGTGTAATTGCCGTGTATTCATTAAGCACTAAAGTTTAACTATGGAACCTTATTTTTGGTATGTATCCTATTTTTGATGTATGTTTTATTAAAATTTATGTTAAAGAATGTAAAACTAAAATGCTTAATTAGAAAAACTACGTACGTCATCTTGATTAAATGCACTATTTTAAATAGTTTATAAAATTCTCTAGAATATCGTTTTATTAACAACTATATAAAATGTAAATAAAAAAAAAGGTCAAAGTTATAAATATTTCTTTTTAGCAAAATTTTATTTTTGATGCTCAATAAAAGAAAATTTAAAGCGATGAAACCCATTTTTTATTTTTTACTTATGTTCCTAAATATCATATAAAACTATTTATAAGTAATATATACTTATTCCCATAAACAGAAAATCATAAAAAAAATACCCATAGCCTAAATGGAATATCTCTTCATTTATTTCGATAAAGAGTGACATTTCTAAATAAAATCAGACGGCTATGGTCTAAAATATAAAATAATAAAATAAAATAAAATAAATATAAAATAAAGTATAAAATATATCTAAACATTTTTATTAAAAAAAAATGTTAATTGGTCAATAATCGACAAAACGAGTAATCAAACTGACAAGCGTTCCAAAATGCCAAATTTACGACATCACTGTTTTGGACTATATGTATTTTAGAATACCTATGTGATTCACAATAAAATTTCATGTGGAATACTTTATCCAAATGCTTATAAATACAAATTACTTTTGTTTATTGTGTAGTTGACATGGCTGACGCTGTCGTGATTGCGTAAAATAAAACATTTTTTTTGCTATCACACTGATCCACGAAAACACACATATAACAAACACGTTTGAACATTATTTTTTAATAATATTTACACAAAATAATAAGTTAAATTGCAAGAAAAATACTAAAAAACCATCGTAAACACGCGAGCAAACACACATCAACAAACGAAAAACAGCCCGTAATGGTGTCAACTGTTTTGTTAAATTCGTATAACAAACTTTACTATGCAAGTCGACTGTCTTTCTTATAGAATTATATGCCCCATCTCACAAAGAAACGATCAGCAATAGAAAACCATAAAACCCAGGAATTGTTAGTATACAAAAATAATTAAATATGTCGTGTGACGAGGACACCAATTGGCATTGTGACATTTGACAGACTCCATATGGCGTTTCGACACCAGATGGGTTAAGATGAAATCTTACCAGTGCTATTTCTGTTTCCATTGACAACATCGTGAGAGTCGATCTCATCCGCTTGTATGAGATCATGGCCTATATCTCCATTTTCTTGTTCCTTCACAATTACATTATTGCCATTCTCTTTATTCCGAACAGGAGTCGATGTGGCTATGTTGTTAGGGGTATTTGTTGGGAATAGGTAGAAGCTGCCCGATGTAACAGTTTCGTTGTTGTCTTTGGTAACCTCAGAAATATCTAAAATAAAATAAAAGGAAAATTATAATTGATTCGATTTAGGGGGTATAAGAAAATATATAGAATTTATTTAGGCTTACTGGCACCGACTAACTAGCAGTAAATGAGAACTAACAAACAATCTGAAAAAAAGATCGGTTTCATTTCATAGTCGTGGCAATTATTTCGACTTCTAGTCAACTAGGCTACATTGGCTTAATAAATGATCCAACTTTAATTTATTTTATTCCTACTCCATATTTTGGTAGTCTTGCAATTAATTGATGCAAGTAGCCGGTACCAAAACTCTGCCAAATCAGCTAAGCTGGTTTTTCCTAAATCCGTATATATCCATATTCAAAATCTGTATTTATAAAAATTAAAATAAGTGCCAAAAGCTCGGCATTGCTCTTAATTCCATAAAATACTAAATTTGATAGATTAGAATTAGCATTATAATATAAATATAAAGGCTGCTTCACGTATAGTACTAAAATATATATTTTTTAATATGAAATTTTTAAAAAAATTATGTCATGCAACATTTAAAACTAAATCAAATTAATATTAAAAATAAAAGAAATATAACGCATACATTACATTAAAACTGTCAACATAGCTATAAGAAATGCTCTACACTAAAAATTTGTACAGTGAAACAAATTACAGGTTTTTTCCACAAAGGCAATCTCTTCCGGTCTATTAATGTTGAGAGATAATAATTGTGTAACGCCGTTTCATAAATCCGTACTTAAGTAAGTCGTAACCCGCAAATTAAAAATGTTAAAAGAAGCCTAAGAAAAGTTACCCCTGCTAAAAATGTACTTTAGCGCAGAATGTTATATCCCTCAAAAAGCAGTTTTGCTGCACACGCCGTCGCATTTACTAACAAATTTCCCATGCAAAATTAACGTTGTATGAGATATTACTCAATGTTTTTTTAATGAGTCAAAACTTAGGATAATTTGGTTTCCTTAATTTGAAAGAAACTAACTTGAACGAGGCAAAATAAAATTATGCCAGTTACATTTTTGTAACCGGATTCACAAAAATATAATTTGGTAACATCTTAGTATACACATTTGGCACTCGTTTTGACAACATAATATTATTTTGAAGTTATTTATATCATAAATTTGGTTTACATTATGCTGCTCAGACTACTATTTTATAGTTAAATTTAGCGGCATTCACATTCGAGGCCTTAAGCATATCGCATTAGTACGCTGCTAAGCTTAAAAGTGACCACTAACCAGTGACCATCACGGTTTTAAGTTATCATTTATAGGTAAATTTGCCAACTATTGAAACCAATAAATCGCTCCGCTATTCAATATATATATATTTATTACAAAAATCGTTGTTGGCCCAAAATACAACCAACTGAACAGTCTTATGACTTAAAATTATGTAAAATAATACTTTATTTAATTTTTTATTAACAATGACAATGAAACTATGTTTTCAATTTTTATCCAGTGAAGAGACATGCTTTGTTGAGATCTTCCAATTTAATAGGTAGCCTCTTATTAATGTTGATGGTAGGTATATTACTTCTAAGAAACAAATATCAGCATATAATATTAACAGTACCTCAGTACCCATAATGTTGATATCATGGTAAAGATATCAAGATATGATGAAAAAGATGGTTATTATAACTAATAATTTTATTACTTTTGTGCTTCTTGATTTTATTAAAGAGCAATAAAGTAATGAAATTATTCTATAGCTATAAAGAGATCATGCATTATTATAATTTAAATAATTAAATAAGTTGTAAGCAGTTTAAAGGTAAAATTATAAAATTATTTAAAGGCTGGATGGATCATCACTGTGCTTTTTGTTTCAAATATTGTGTCGAGGCATCGAGACTAAGCATAAAATTATGTCAAAAGGAATAATTATAATGAATATAAATTATATCTTAATTTAAGCAAACTAACTTTAACGTGCATAAAAAATATAATAACTTAAATCATGAACACAACCTCAGTCATTTGCATATACTTTGGATTTTACTCCTATAGAAGAAAACAGAAACTCAAATGAAAGGTATAATGTTTTCCGTACTCTTTATCGAATTTTGCATCTGGTTAAGCCCACTGGAACGACGCAGTGGACTTCAACTAAACTTGTGTATTTAACTAAAGTAGTTATTGCGTCGCAAGGATAACATGAGAGCATGGTATTTATTGTCCTGGGTGCCGGAGTAAGGGAATTAATCAATTTAAATTATAAACCTCTACAACATGTAGCTGTAACTGAAAGCCTGCCTCATGGATGCTTGCATATCACTCCCTTCCATAGAACATGACTCACTGTACTTGGTGTATACAAATGATTGTGGTATTGTACAAAATAGCCAGATTTATTTAACCCACCTCATCAAAATAAATATAAAAATAATGTTGATTCTAAGATAAAATATATTCCAAACACCAGCATGAGATTTGAAATTATAATATGTTTTTTTTTCCGTTGAATCTCAAATTACAACTTATGGTAGAATGAAACTTCAAAGTCTAATCGCATTCTGTGTTATGTATTGTTTTAATGAAGGTTGTATATTTATCATGGCTGTTTTGTTTATCATGAAAATACGAAAAATAAAATAATGTAATTATGTAACAGCATACGCTATTTGAGTACTAACATTTAAATATAACAAAATAACTTACACTTTTATCCCATTGTGTTGCTAGATGAGTAAGTATACAATAAAAATAAAATGGGTTGAAATTAAAATCTAGTTTTTAATTAAAAAAAAAAATATAGAACTTGGATAAGATTTCAAAATAATTACAAAATAATATAATCTTAAATGATAGACTTTTCGTATTAGTATTAAATTTTATTTAATCAGTAAATACCTCACGCGAATAATAATTATATATTTGAGAATTTGACAACACGAATGGTTGAATATTTTCTACGGGTTGTATATATCGAATTCGTTATAATATTACACTAGTTCAAATCAATAACATTCAATTCAACGCAATTTAATATGTAAAATCAATATTTAGAATTTTCGTAACAATTTAAAATACTCAGAGTATTTGCTTTAATTACCTACCTTAAAACTACATTATCATACTTAAATATAAAGAGATATACTCTTGGCAAAAATAACTTTTAGATTTTTTTCAATTAAATTTGTGGATTAGGCTTACGTTAATACATCAAAAAGAGTAATATCTGTAAGAATGCATCGATCAGACACATTTGACAATAAAATAATGTTTCTTGTCATTGTCTGGTGATTTTGGGATTTGAGACTTTTAACCCAAACTATCGCCGGGCCGTCTCCAGTTTGGCTAGAGTTGTTGGAAAATATAAATTTCACATCGTCCCTCATTTCACGAAAGAGCCTATACTACATTTAAGAAACTTTCCAGGAGACCTAATCGTGTCTTTTTTGGCATTTTAAGACTGTTTTAAGTTTGCTATGGTATTTATTTTCCATGCACATTTTCATATAACTATGTTAATTTCTAGTAGTAAAAACGATACATTTATAATACAATTAACACAAAAACTACAAAACAGATATAGGCTAGGCCTTTTTGTGATTCGAGGGACGGCATTATAAAAAAACCTATCTTTCGTTTTTATGGTATAAAAATTAAAAAAGTAATTTATTATCATTTTTAACCCTTTTAGTGCCATACATATTTTACCAATATATGCTAAAAATGCCAGTAAAAAAGTGCATTTTTATAGATAATTTATATGAACAAGAAAAATATTCACCATTTCCGTTACAATACACCAATATTCATCATTTTTTCAACATTCTCTTCAGAAGATTTTATACTATGATAATCACACACAGAAATTGAATACTACATATTTATTGACAAGAAAATTACAGAAAGTATATGGAAAATGAACAAGATTTATTTACATTTTGAAATCAAAATTAGAAATATTAAAAAAATAATAATCACGATGTTTATATACAAAATATGCGATCGAAGATAGTTAGAATGCAATATAATGAATAAAAATACGAACACGCTAACACGGCCGTCACCCAAAAAACAAAAAAAAAAAAAAAAATTTTTTGGCCGTTGGCTAAAAATGAACTGTCAAAAGGAGCGCTATCGCGACGCTGGCATTTTTCACTTCTAGCGAAAGCAGCGCGATCGCGCTCCTTGGCACTAAAAGGGTTAAGTGCTCAAAGAGACTGGCTGTATTTAATTGTTACATACTAATGATAGTCTCATAGAGAAAACGGTTTAAAACAAACAAGAGACAAAACATATACAAAGCAATCAAATAAAGGTAAGATCAAAGCAGAAAGTTAATTAATTGGCCTAAAATAAATGAAATTGTAGACAAAATGAGTAAACTTTAGCTCATAAGGTCAACAGAGTTGATATGATTAATCATATGTCAATTATATAGCGATTTATTTATGTAGCAAATCCCTTTGATGTTTTTCATAAATCCTATCTAAATAGTATTATTAGTGCCAAGAGAATTTACCTAAAATTGACTTTATTTAAAAAAAACATTGCTTTCATTATATTATTTTGATAAATGAACTAAGATTAAATAGTAATTAGATAAATTTAGGAAAACGCATGCAAAACCCGAACTAAACCTAAAAACACATATTTATTGTCAAATCAATCGTAATATTTAATAAATTATACACACAATAATAAATAAATTTAAATTTGTATGCCTGGTTATTGCATGTTTTTAAGTATTATTTATACATTTAAATAATAAAATTAATTTAATTACAAAACTAAATAAATTGCCAAATTTAAACAACGTATGAATAATATTTTAAATTTCAAGGAAATTCGATTCTTCTCGTAAGTTTTTAAAAACTAAAATCCTAAGCAGGTTAAATGTTAATTAAAAATAATTAATACTGCAATTAAATTACAAAATTTTAAAATTAAAACAAAGAAACCAAAAGCAACGAAGTGCTGCTTTACAGAGAGATGCATAAATCATTCCGTAGATTTGATTAAATGGGTCGTAATACTGGGATTCACATATCTACCAGATTTTATATTTCTTCAAATTTGAAATTTATATATACAATGATTGTCCTAGTCCTACATGAATGAAGTAGTAATACTTTGAAATGGTAAGATTATTCAAATGAAAAAAACATGATTTAATCCCCCCCCCTCCTACTTATACTAAAATAATTACTTGTACGAACTTGGCGATGGAATTATTGTTTCAAATTTTGATTTTTTTTCAGTTATATAAAAATGTTGTGGAAGTATGTAGTTATATAGATCTAAAATACGTAAGTAAAAATACATACAAAGTGGTATAAGTTTACACGGGAAAAGTTAGCGCAGCACTAATATTGTAGATAGTCAATTTTTGTATAAGTGAGCAGCGGGAGATTGGATTACTTCAAGTTGAATTATTTTTTATATAAGCGCCAGTCAAATAAACACTCTTAATTAGATGTCTTATTTGTATGCGAGGTTGCGCTATCATTTTAGCGGTAATTGTTATGATTTATGCAGTTTGCTTCTCATTTTATCAATTTTTTTAGGATGTATTAAAAATGTATTAGGAGGTGGTGTTTGTTTTGCAGCTATCCATATTTTTGTAATACCTGCCACTATATGCCACTATATGCAATATGCAAAAATTATATGGCTTAGCCAAATATTTATATAGACACAGAATATCTCCTTCATATATTGTTTTTATTTTATAAATTCTTTTTATTAAAACAAACATTGGCAAGTGGCGCTACTTTTTAGCTGAACAAAATATTCAGGTTAACTATGTTAGCACAATAAAAAACAGTTCCTTCCCACTTTGAGAAACCTTTTTTTTATAAAAAAAAAAGGTTGTCATTAAATGTGACATTATTTATTTATTTTCACACTTGAATACAAAATTACAAAATTTAGTAAAATGTAAGTATATTGCAAATTCATTGCCTGAACTTAAAAGGGATAGTTAAATACTGACTCTGGTTCCTAAGAAATAATTCTCTATAGTTATGTAAAAGCTAGTAACAGATCTACTTATGAACTTCAAAAATTAATAAAAAAAAAAAAATCTTGTAAATCATATTTTTGTGTATTAGTCAATTCAGTTACTTCGTTTTCCCCTTTACTCAAACATTTAATTTTGACTTTAAATTGAAGTGAAAAGTAACAATTGTCAAGAATCTAAGTAATTATTAGATTCATAGGTACTTAAGTCACAGTACAAAGAGATTAGTGAAGTATAATTAATTGTATTATATTTTATTCAGTACAGTTTTCAAAATGAAAGATTGTCCCTATTGAAATATTGTTTAAAATCATATTGATTGTATAAAATCAGCAGAGTGTAAAATGCAATAATCAAAAACAATGTTTAAATAATCTACTTTTGTTGTGGAGGCAGGAATTTATGTTTGTTAGTTATAACCTATTGTCAAATAAATACATCAAAAAGTATTACAAATTCGTTTTCAACGTCATTAATATGAAAAAAATGAATTAATATTTGCATGTCTTAAATTTATTCAATTATAGTTTGTTTATTTTTAATACGGTGAACAATAAAATAAATTATTTTAAACTACATTCTGCTTTGACTAAAGCAATTATTTATAAGTATAATGGTACATATTTGATGTAGAAAAGTTAAGTTTAGTTGGGCTATATGATACAAAACTATAGAGGTCTTCCATTTCTTTGTTAAATTGGATCAAATATTTTTTTTGATTTAGCTCGCACATGATGTATTTCTATAAATGAATAAATATTGAAATTTCATTTAAAATATGCAGGACATTGTTAAATTCTACAAATATACCTAAAATTCATAATAATGAAGGCAATGTGAGAAAAATGAAACACACAAATTTACCTACAAATTTTAGACAATACCATTGATTATATAGTGGTTATAAATTACTTTACTTCTAACAAGAAACTGGACATCACTCTTTAGTAACTGAAACACGATGCAGATGTCACACAAAGTCTTAAACATTTAATTCCACACAGTTTCATAAATTTAATGAAAGCTGGCAATATAGTCCTCAGGTGTAAACTGAAATTTATTTACAAACTGTGCGCCATCTGTGAATTGGTAAAATAAGCTTATCTATACTGTAAACATTTATGCTTCTATGCGGTTTGCATCTAGGCCATTCGCCAACTAAATTTTGTTGGCAAAAAATAGTGTCATCTACATTTCGGAATCACTTTTTAGGCGCCGTCATGAGGTTGAGTTATCTAAAACCACCTTATAATCAATGATAATATGCACAATAAATTAAATTCTGATAATGTTAATATTAATTTGGCACATAAATATGGCAGCATTCGGACAGAATATAATTTTTAGGATATTATACAGTAAAGAAAAAATAAATAAAAGATACTTAAGAATAAAGATTAGGTTTGATTGTCCTTTAAATTAAAAACATCGGAATACAGATTCAATACAATCTATAAACATAGGCATCCCTATGCATAATCGGTTTAGCATTCAACAAATCTGATGCATACACTCAGTGTCGAAACGACGCTGCCTGTGGCTCTGGCAATTTTTTAAGACCTGTGGGGCCCTCAATCAAAAAAGTTAGTTACTGCCGTACTTACGCAACTTGTAATTTTAAAGTTTTTATGTAAAAAAAAAATAATCAATAAATTGCCCAATGTTTATAATTTTAAATAACAAACTTGGGTACAGTGGGGTTATTCATATTTTTCTGTAAATAAATACAAAACAGAAAGCGGAGTTTCCCCGAACATTAGGAGTTTAATTTTATTTCTCTAAGAAATGCATTCCATTTTTTTTTTGTTTTGTGCAATTTTATAATATTCGGATCCCTGGGGCCATCTTGGGCTGGAAGCCCTGGTATTTTGCTAGTCCTGCACCTCTATAGTTAAGCTACTGCATACAATTTACTATGGTTAGTAGTAATTTTTAAACGTAGCAGGGTACTAACACGACTATGTATAAGTATGAAACTATGATTACTTAGCAGAGCTGAGGTGGAAATAAAAAAAAGGCAATTTTTCGTCTTATAGTGTGAGTATATAATTCAGTGAGAGTCATATTTTTAACAGCTTTCGGTCTATTAAGACAATAGCTTAGTCAAACAGCAACTATTTTACTATCATCTTGAATAGTGAGAGTTCCTTACTAAGAACGTCTCTTAATGACAGTGATTTTGTGGGTTAGAATCCTCAGGTTTATATACAGGAAGAAATTTTTGTCATGCTCATCCGTTCATGGGACCATTCTACATCTCAAACTGAAAATTTTTAATTTTGAGATTTTTTTACATACAAAAATAAAATTATCATAAAAAGTGCAATCAAAGTTTGTTGCACCCGCGTCGTCCATGAAAATTCTCATTGCGCAGTTTATGGTCACGTCGACAGCTCTGAGCGAGAGAAGTAAAACAAAAGTTGTTCAGTTTGAGGTGTAGAACGACCACAAAAAGGGATAGCATGAGAAAAGTTCATCCGGTATAACCATTCTCCTTTAACCTTATTTACATAAACTAAATAGTTAAGCTCTTTTTTTTTACTGCAAAGTGTTGAAATATTTTATTCAAATATCATTTAGAGAGATATAAAATTGAAGCCCTCATAAATATACATTTTAAATTATAGGTAAAACTCCCTGATAGCACGTACCATATGATAAATACTAATAATATCGGTCATGAGATAAGATATTGTGGTCGTCTTAGTGGTTAAGGCGTTGGACTATTGACCCAATGGTCGAGGGTTCGAATCCGCACATGGTCATAACATTTTTAACGCTTCAGTATCACCATCTCCCCAGACTCTAGAACAGGCACATTTAGCCTAGTTGAGTATGGCCCATAATAATTGTATATGACTTAGGTCATAGTAATTATTTATAAAAAAAAAAAAAATTGAGCAACGCTGACTAGTTATGTTCGCCAGCAAGAGATTTTTTTTTATATAGGGTCTTTGCTTAATATAATTAGTTTTTTTTTATTTAACAAAGCTAATTGGTATTATTTATTAAGTAATACAAGCCAAATGCTAAGACATATTTAATTAATAATATTATATGAAAGTAACAATACTATACTAGTTATCTTACATTTTGAACTTTAATATTGTAATTGGAATTAACTAATTTAATAATACCATCAATGTAATAATTATTTTTGTTATATAATATTATATTCTACTTTTGAATATTTCTTGGCACTAAATATTTTCAACCAGACAGAAAGCGAACGAGCGAGTAATACATTCATATTTTTTTTATTTTACCACATCATGGAGAAATCAATATCAATTAACAGATTTAACTATCGCAGTCATAATTCATGTTTAGCCTGAACAAAATAGGTTTTTAACTTATCTTATTCATAACTTGATTGAATATTAATGGGTAGGTAAGTGTGTTGTTTTCTTATAGGACCTTTGAATTTTAAAACCTCAATAAAAAGAGCAAAATAATGATGTAACAAAGCATAACACATACATTCAACAGTTTTAAAAAAAATAGCTCTTTAGATGGCTGCTTCAAAATAGTGTGAAATAACAAGTCATTTGTTGCATTGTTTAAATCAAATAATCAAGATGCCAAAACGTTTGTATAAATATAATGTTTTTTAACCTGATTCAAATAAATTAGTGTATGCATTTTTTTTTCAATCATGGATTAAAAAAAAAGAAATAAATTGCGCATAGTTACACTGTCAAGGGAAAAATCATGAAAAAGCGTTCGCCTGCTTTCAATCTGGCAGAAGCCTAACATATGGGAATATAATTATAATACGCAAGAAAATAAAAATAAAACACAGTAATTAATAAAATATAGGTAGTATGACATTATTAGGGTCATATAATAGGGATAGCTACAAATTTAGACTTATTCATAAAATGTAATAAATTTGACATCATATTAAAAAAAATGTTACTAGTTTCAATATTTATCTAGGAAAAATATTTGGCCACGAATAGAATACAATGGGAATAGATTTTAATATAATATACTATACAAAAACGTAGTCAGTCTTTCTACAAAAACCTGGGGGATTTTGTTTCGATTAAATAGATCTCGCTCGAAAAAAGTTATAAAATAATAGAAAAATGGCGCTTATTAGCAGCATCCAGGGTGAATTCATTTAAAAGCAATAACTATAACTTGCGTTGATGATTTGTTCATATGAGAGCATTATTAGGGGCTGTATTTTGTATTAATAAAAACGAAACAGCAGAACACGCCAAAAATAGGTATGATGAATGTACAAATATTGTTTATAAACCTAAAGGCTAAAAAAGATTACGAGGCAAAAAAGATAAGTCTTACTTATTAAAATGATAAGTCTTACTTAGCTCCAAGGTTCCATAAAATTTAAAAAACTAAACAAATCTGATCTATACTAAGTACATTTTATATTACTAATAAGGCTAAATATAATTTGGGACTATTCTATAACTATTAATACACCATTTTATTGAAACACAATAACTTTAACAGCTAGCTATATTTATAGAGGATGTCCAGAGACCATTCCCGAAGGCTTAAGGAGGTGTTTATGTTCCCTATTATGAGTAAGAAATTATATTAAGAAAATGCAAAAATATTGCATCACCAAATTTATTATTTTTATTAAAGTGCTGGTGTAAATTGTCTGGCGTGGCAATGTGCGATTGCAATATCTCGTAACCCTGGCCGAGTTGCTTACACTTTGTGGTTAATGGCCTGTCGAACATATTACTATTGTTCAGTTCAGCGCTACAATCTTTTTCAGCTCTAATTTGGTTTTTTTATTAAGCTTGGCACTTTTGATAGCCTTAGGTAAAGCATTGAAAATTTTTGGTATCAAGGTAGAAAGAAGACGCATACCATAAACGTTTTTATATTTGTTTAACAAATATATTTCGTTTTGCACTTGTCGGGTACCATATGCGTGCGAGAATTGAATCTTAAATTGGTCACAATCAAAAAAAGTTAAGATTAGTTTATATCTAAAAAGTTGCGAAACCGTCAAAACATTGCAAAATCTAAATAAATCAAGGTCATTGTTTTTGTATTTTGAGCGACTTGATCTCGGAACTATTAATTTAAGGATTCTGCTTTGTAGATTCTGAATTTTATCGAGGTAGGTTTGGTATGTGTAACCATATCCCAAAATACCATAATTTATTATTGACTCTTCTACTAATGATTTATAGACCATAATTAAGATACTGTAAGTTAATTTATTTTTTAAATGATGAAGTTTTACTAAACATAATCTTAACTTGTCACACACTTTATCAACATGCCCTTTCCAATGAAATCGGTCGTCTACTGTCCGGCCT
The DNA here is from genome assembly GCA_020383195.1 of Neomicropteryx cornuta. Taxonomy (NCBI): domain Eukaryota; kingdom Metazoa; phylum Arthropoda; class Insecta; order Lepidoptera; family Micropterigidae; genus Neomicropteryx; species Neomicropteryx cornuta. Next base: position 8,738,015 of record JAHKQU010000001.1, on the reverse strand, counting down.
AAATAAGTTACCTCATTAACCGGTTTTATTAATGGACATCCACACGGTGAGTTTAACGTGCCGGAATTTGCATGTAATGTAATATCGGTTTTTACCGATATTATCATGTAAAGATTAGAGATTTTTTTAACTCGAAAACGATGATGAATTTTGATACCGTCTTTACAAAAGCTGTATTTTTTATCGGGAATGGTCTCGGGGCACAGCGTATATGAAGTTAATTTTAATATATTATCTTTCTAACTGAGATATAACAAATTTATTGCATCTCTTGTACTCGTAATACAATGAATTTAGTTAATAAAGGATTCCATTTGTATACAGAGTAAAGAAATAATGAATTAGGAAATAATTTGAGAATATTCGCGATGAGTATTTCTTATTGTTAAGGGAATACTTTATTATAGTTCTGGTTTTTTTTTGCACGTACAGTTAAGTCAATTATTTGAAGTGGATCAAACAAACGATCAACTGAGACAAATATATGAGTAATAAAAAAAATATTGGTGTAATTTTGCATTGGTGTAATATGCCGTTATACGGCATACCTCCAAAATGTTTGAGAATCAAACAAATATTAACTGAAACGCTTTTGTCGCAAACAATCCCATCTACCACCTCTTCAAATTTTATCCACTATTTACTGGACACTCTGTATAATAACAATCAAAGATAAATCAGCGAAAAATATTGGTATAATGTTTCGCAATAACGAGAAAAACTAATTTAAAATTTATTCAAAATCTAACCAAGTTTGTAAATCTCGGCATTGTTGTCATATTAACTTTAGTTAAGCGGCACGTCACGAATGGGCCGAGCAAGCAATATTCAAACTATTAACCAGAATTATTTAAAAAAAAATGTAAAAACACATTTTTATTTTTTTTTTTTATTACGAGACTGGTTTAGTTGTATGGATCGACCTCATAAAAGGACAGTAGTGATTTTAAATACACCGCTATTGAAGGATACATAATTATTAACTGTGTGCATATTATATTTACTACTGTCTTCAAAATGTATGTTTGGAGTATTTTCTTTTTGACGATTACTGTTCTTTCTGATTGATTGGTGAGCTTTTGTAATTGATAATTTTTTCGTATTGTTCTAAAGAAAATATTCAGTATGCTAATAAAAAAGATCCCACAAATATAGAACACACCGCGAATCAAAATTAGACCTAAAATAGAAACTTTACTAAGCAAAAAGACCAAAATACAATAAACAATCAAATTTGTGCGCGAAGTGAATAAATGTGATGAATAACAAATTATTAAAGCTACATTAAAAATTAAGCTGAAAGCTTAAGTTAGATAATATTTAAACGTTGAAGTCGTTCCTAGGAATGACTTCAACGTACTTGATCACAGCCACTTGATTGGCAAATCGCATTTTATTTAAGTTGACTAGTCATCATTGTTTTAAGCAGTGATCTCCCTCTTCATAAAAACCCTTGATTATTTTGCACATAATAAAAAATAATATAAAACTTGGAAGTTGGTCTAAGATATAAATCAACGGCCGTATGCATACTCACACATCTATGCATAAGGTTAAACTATGTTTTTGGCCTATGGAGATCAAGCCTTAAAAATTAAAAAGTAGAAATCTGTAAATACTATGGTGAGACGTTATTTTTTTTTATATGAACACTTTGGAACCACTAGCTCCCTTGGCGTATTAAAATTTTAATATGTCAAGAAAAAGAATATAAAATAATGTTATTTGGCACTCTAATAATCGTCATGTTCACCGTCATCTTCGTCAGATAGGAAAGGAGGAGGTATTTTCGAAACGTCAAATCGGCGTTCGGGACTATCACTTGCCTGATCGGAGTCTATATATACTGATTGTCTTCCAAAAAAGTTATCCGAACGGCTATCTCTTCTGCCTTCAGGGGCTCGTGGCTCTGTAATTCTAGATGGTCCAGGGTAATTGAAATCATCATATTGTGGGTAAACCTTTTGAATTTGGAATACTTTAGATGGTGATTCGGTTTCAAAGCGCTTCTTCGGGTAAGGACTACCTGCATAGTGATCGTAATCTTCCGCATCGGGAGGGGTTTCATAATCTGAAAGAGCGACTGAGACTTCACGTTTAAAAACGTGACTGCTTGATTTAGATAATTTTCTCATAGTTTTATTTGGATAATTGTAACATTCAGAAGCAGACACATTATGATCTTTGATGTCAATATTATCCCTTTCGGGAGACAGATGTCCTTGAGAATCAAGAACAATACTACCACCGGAAAAGCTAGAAGACTTACCATTTTTTCGTTTTGTGGAGGATTTACGACTGGAAGAGCTTTTGTGATCCGAGTCATCGCGAGAATCGTACATCCTCTCCTCGCTGTCCAGATAGGGATGTCGTAAACGACCAAGTCTATCAAAACGAGGATAGCCCATTTCGTCTTCATCTATGGTACTTCCGAAACTGTCGAAACCGGGATACGGTTGAGATACAACATTCAGACCCATATTGCGAGGTTCATATCTTTCAACATACCCAACATTATCAATCCCGGGATCACCGCGCATACCGAAACGCTCAGTGGCCTCAACCGTAGTAAATTGATGACGTTCATTTGAAATCTCAGAGGATCCAGAATCCATTTCAGGGAAATATCCCTCTGAGCATTCTGAACTCTCGGCGCCCTTATTAAACGATCTATCGATACCTAATCTATCTTGACTCGAATAGGAAGGTATTTCGCTTTCAGATGATGCCTGATTTCGCATAATTTCTTCTTCTACAACAGGATTAAAAGACGCTTTCTGTGATGGAGAAGGATACTTCTCCTTTTCTAACTTATTTTTCTTTGCAGATGGCTGTTTCTTACGCCTGTATCCGCGCATCCTTTCTTTAGGATCACGGATAATATCTAGAGAACTATCAGTATCGTTTCCACTAGGCGGGCTCTTCATAGAAAAATTTCTAACCATTAAGGACTTCTTAATTGGCAGTTTCGGTGGCTGAATTGGGGGCGACTCTGAACTTAAACTACTAGAATAGTAAGGAGAGCATTTAGATAATTTAAGCGGACCTTTGGACATATCGGTAGGTTGGGGAACAGATTCTGCAAAGGCTTTGCTTTCTGATGATGTGGTAGACTCTCGAATTTCCAGAGCGTGTTCTGTTGAGTTTAAGTATTGCTCATGAAATGACCAACTTTTAGGTTTAATACGGTATTGCTGGGAAGTTTTGTATTCCTTAATTTGAGACTTTGAAAGAGTTTTATCATCATAGCTTGAATGTTTGGCTAATGGTCTGTAATCACTAGGATAGTATTGCTTATTGATATCATGAAATACGGAAAATTCTTGACTTTGATATCTCTCAGTACGCTTCTCCTCTTGGCTATACAGTTGAGAAGGAATGGTAATATCGAGTTCTCCCTGGGGAGATAATTGATGTTGCCTGACTCCACTATCTTCGCTTTGACACCTTTCGTTCATTTTAATACTTTGCCTTGATGATTGCTCCTCATAACTGAGACTTTTCGGTGGAACCTTAGGACCTTTATCCACTGGCCTCACCACAGGAGGTTGCAACAGTCTCGACTTGCCCAAATATTCTTTTTGTGATGTGGATGGAGGGCTAGTAATTCTTTGATAGCTACAAGGAGAACTAGAACTCGATTTATCCGACCTATCACTTGCACCTACACCTTTGTTCTTGTCAGACGAGTGAACAAAAGACATTGATGTTTTAGGTCTGCCGTAATCTAGATCTAGGTTGTTTGTTTTATCGCCGGTTGGTGATACGGTAACTTTAGGGTTATCCTGATTAATGATATGATCAAAGTGATCCAAAGGTTCAACTTTCTCTGTTCCAACAAGTGTATGACTAGTGCTTGCAGACCAATCTGATATAGAATGTGCTAGTGTTAGTGTGCTATCACTTTTTGTGCCTGAACTAGAATTATATTCTATATTATAAAATTTTCTTGACAGTGATGCTGTATCAGAGTTACAAAGTTTATCATAATTTGCAATTTCAAAAGAGTTCAGATTTTCAGAACCACTCTTAGTACTGGGTGTTTCAATATTAGATTCACATTTAGCATGATGTTCTTGCGATTTTTGATTTAAACTCAAATTAGATGAAAAATCACAGGCTTTGTTTAAATTATTGCACGATTTTTCGCTCTTAGGAATAGATATACCAGAAATACTTTCAGAGGCGGATAAATTAGCATACTGCCTTACAGTATTGGTACCTGTAGACCACTCTGATATACTTAATCCAATGGATGTGTCTTCAGAATGAGAGCTATGAGTGCATTTTTTTGGTTGAATCCCCATTTTTACAGTGCCATCTAAGTCCGTACCAAAAGAGCTGGTTTCCTCCTCAGAATGGCTACTGTGACTACATTTTTTACAGGAACTAACGCTTAGCCGGGACAATTTAACTGTGTCTTCGGTGTAACTTTGAGAAAGAATATCATCCGCAGATGTATCTGAATTGTTTGAACCTATAGACACTTTACAAAATGGATGAAGAGATTTTTCTGCCTCTGGAGATAAGATCTGTTTAGTTTCAGATCCAAACACATCATCAAAGCATGAATCATCTTCAAACACAGGACTATGGTTCTGTGGAGATTTTGTTGGTTGAGATACAACTACCTTTGTTATTGGTTCTTCAAATGGCTCATTTGCTAAAGGTTTTTTTGCAGTATGAGCACAGCATGTTCCTACATCAAAGCTTTTTAAACATGTTGCTTTAATAATAGCATCACCTAAACAACTGTTGTCATAACGAGGAACTATATCTTGATTTAAACAAATTTCATCATTAGAATGTAATGGTTCAACCATATAACTGGTCTGTTCATAAGGGACAGGCTTCACTGCATTGTATGGGAAAATGTTACTTGCATTTTGTTCAATAGATTTGATAATGGTAGTGTTAGAACATTTAGCTATATCATCAGAATCAAGGGCTGAAGATGTTTTATCATCAAATTCATCATCCTTAAAGGCATAATCAGCATTAAGAGTGTTATTTTCATCATCAGAATCTGGACCGATTTTTGCTTGTTCTATATTTGAATCTGTGATGACAACCTTCGTAGCTCTTTCGGGAATATTGCTCATATAGTAGGTATGAATCTTCTCGACTATAGGTATTTCTAAAAGGCTAGATGGTGGTGAAGGCCACACATCAGAATCAATGGAAGCTTTGGACAAACGACGAGACATATAGTAATCTGTTTTGCTGTCTCTTCTTTCAGGTACAGGTATTTCAGGAAGCTCTGGCAAAGGCCAATCGTCCGAATCATTAGAAGATGATTCCTGCTTAGGCAAAGCTACTACATTATATTTACTATTCTTAGTATCATTGAATTCATTCTTGTTATCAACAACTGTTTCAAATGAAGATTTAGTTGATCTAGCATTATCTGTGTCTTTTTTTACTTGAGCATATAAATCAGATATTTTCCCTTGATCAATTGGAATATCAGGCATTTCTGCTGATGTTCGTCTGTCTGTATCAGAAATATAAGCTATGTTGGCATTGCTAGGTGGGTCGGAGCTTAAGCTCGGTGGGTGGTCAGTTGATGGCAAGGATTCTTCATTTAAACTATCAGAATGTGAAGACACTTTTGTAGAATCATCATCTGATTTATCTGAATCAGTTCTCTCAGATATACGAGATAATGTACGCCCAATGGGAAAATTGGACCCGAATGCGACATCAGCTGGGTTAAGAACTAAACTAGCTGAAGAGGAAGGGTACACAAAGTTTGTTGGAAAATCATTCAAATCATCTGTAAATTCAGCTTCAGTAGAGTCTTTTGATATGTTTTTTAGTAGAGGAGAGAATGTGTGGAATTCTTCCAAAGTACGTTGAGTTGCCAATTCATACATTTCTTTATTTATTGAAGAGTTATCAAATCCGTCTTGATCTATTGTTACCCAGCCTTCATCCATACTGGAACTGCATTCACTCCCTGAACCTACAAGAAATGGGCGCCAAGTCGGTTTTAATTCTTCGCCTCTTCGGCATGCCGCACCTAATGATCCTGAACTTGACTCTGTTGTTTCAAATGATCCTCTAGATTCAACGCTTAATGAGCCTCTAGACTCAATGCTTGATTTAGATGAACTTTTTTGATCATCAAGTAACCTGCCCTTTCTAATAGATCTTGAATCTTCAACGCTTAATGATCCCTTTGAAGTTGTAGTAGTATCAATACTAGATTTAGATGAACTTTTTTGATCAGTATCTCTAAGAGATCTTTTTATCATTGTATCACTGCTGTCTGTTACAACAACATTACCATCATCATCAATGTCAACATGCTGGTGTTGATCTTCTTCAGATATTGTTATCTCTATTTTTGTATTTCTAGAAACTCTTCTCGGAATATTTGGGGGTTCATTTTTTCCTAGAACTGTAGGTAAGCTCTCTGATTTGTAAATGGTAATTTTATCATGTTTATCCAATACAGTTCTTGCAGGTTCTATTTTATTTTCAACAGTTTTATTGACTGTTTCTGAACTGGAATCAGAATCCGAAGGTGCCTTTTGGGAATCTACTTGCCCTTGTTTCTCTAAAGTAGGAGTTGGAGTTTTACGAGTCATTCTAGATGGACTTCTTGGGCTCTCTCCTCTTGTCACATCAGTTAGTGAGGGAGATGGAGAAGGTGATTTTGAGCTAGATTTGGGATCACTTGAAATTGATTTATTGGAAACCAATTTTTCTTCTCCATAATCCATCGCTTGTTTGAGTTCTTCAAGTCGTTTCTTATCTTTTTTATTTAATTTTTCAATGTCTTGAGAAATACCTAATGGCCTAGCAATTGAACAACTAACACTCGATTCTTCTTCCACTGAACTGCCTTTGAGGTGTGCACTAGATGGACTTAAATCTTTTTCTACGCTTGTCCAAGAAGTTGATTCTGAACTTCTGGATCTTTCAGCACTTAATTTTAACAGTTCACTGCGCTTAGATTTTGCTGACAATAACTTATCTCCAGAATTATTAAGATCAGACCCTACAGTAAGTTCAAGGGGCTCAGTATGTTTAATCGATTTTGAATTCGGTTCAATAAATGGAATATTTTCTATCGTTGGACTAATTTCTTGTGGAGGAGTGACTATAATTTTATTTTTCCATTTCAAGGGTAGGTCTGGTTCTTGATAAGTAACTTGACCGTTTTCTTCAATATCAGTTTGAGATTGAGAATCATCGAAAGTAATTTGTTGCTCAAATGAATTATAGTTAGTATTTGATACATCTGTACCAACGTCACCCACATGTTCTTCATATTCAATAGTAACCCAAGAATTTGTATCTTCACTTTTAAATTTAGACTTTTTTAGACCTTTTACTATAGCAAACGCATCTTTTATCTCATGATTTTCTGAAGAACTTTCAGCATCTATAAAGGGTATGGGTACATCTATGAGAATCTCATCAGAAAACTTTAATTCACTGACTTCAGTTAATGATTCCTCTTCACTTAATTTCATCGTATCTGCTAAAAGCTTTGTTATGTGTGCCTGTCCTGTATCTAAGATTTCCCTTTGAGGTTCATCTGTTCCAATCATTGTAATATCATTTTCGCTTCTTGCTTTATCAGATGAATTGGAAAAGTGCTGTTGACGATTAATGATATCCATCTTTCTTCGTTCTATTATGACAGTTTGTGTGTCATTTACTACTTTCTTTTCACTGGATTCAGTTACATCGCCTAGTGAAAGCCAAATATCTAAACTGGTGCCCTTCAACAAAACTCTCTCTTCCTGGTCGGATTTATCGTTTTCAGTACTCTTTTTTCCTGTTTTAGATTTATGTATTGCTGGCTTTTGTACCTTTATATATTCCAGCTTACGATGACTAACAGGTTCTGGTGATACACCTCTTGATGCTTCAAAATTTCGGTCTAAACTTTTAGATTTAGTTTCAAAACCAGTGTGAGTATCAACTTTACGTTCCAAACTTTTTGATTTTATATTCCTGTGGACAACTCTTCCCTCAATCTGTTGTTTTAATTCTTGTCTCCTTGAGAGTGTCTTAGGTGATTTTTGCAATGATTCCAAATCATCTTTTGAGCTATATTCAAATGATTTGCTGGCTTTTTCATCTAAACTTTTATTGGTTTTAACAGCCTTTTGAGTAGTTTTTCCATCCTCAAAGCTTCGACTTACTTTTCCCCCTATTGTATTATCAAGTTTTTTGGGAGACTTAGCAATAAACACATGATCTTCCGGCCTTGTAGTAATATTTGTTTCAATTATTATTTTATCACCTTCAGTTTTTACCACAATTTCATCTTCAGGAGGTGGAAACGGGGGAGCATAATCTTTAACAGGACTTATCAAAGTTTTTGTTGTTTTTAAAGCTGCTTCAAAAAGCATCTGTTGTTTTTCTTTTCGCTTAAAGATTTCTGTATCACTCTCATCCTGTGACTTTGTCCTTTCCTTGCTACTTCCTCTGCGTAATTCGATTTTCTCGATAGATTTAGACTTTTCTTTCGAACATGCCTTTTTTGTTTGTTCAATTTCTTGACTTTTCGTTCTTTTCATATCTACCTCAGGAACTGTCAAGAAGTCAGGCCTATCTTTCAAAGTAGATGGCAGCGATTTTTGTGTTGTAAGAGTGTGTTGCTTAGATTTTTGTTCACTTTTATCTAGTGATTTACCCTTTCCAACAGTTTTACACAGATTTTTAGGAGGCATGGATTTTCCATGAATGCTGTCTGTAGGTGACGGCTTTGATGAATTTTTCTTTTTGTCTTTTTTATATTTAATTCTTTCTAAATCAGGTACGATTTGATCATTTTCACTTAAATCAGAAAATTTTCGGGAATTATCTCGAGGTGAATTTAATGATGATGCAGGTGACCTCGAAGGTGATTTTGATAATGGAGATCTTGAAAATGGTGACCTACAAGTTGGAGAATGGCATGGTGATTTTAGCATAAAATCTCGTTTTCTTTTAAACGATCGGGGTCTTCTATATTCTATCAAACAATCAAGCAAATGCTTTTCTTCATCATCAATAACTACGTTTTGAAGTTCTTTTGGAATAGAAGTATGTGTACCAATCACTTCTTCTATTATTTCATCAACCTTGTCAACACTATCATCTTTAAGCAAACAATCACCAATAATGGTAAGAGATTTATCTTCAATGAGTGTTTTTTCTTCTAATATTTCCCCTTCTTCATCAAAATCACCAACTGTATCATCTTTAGAGGAAAATGCATTCATATGAGGCAACCGATGTAGTGAAATTACAGGAGTGTCTAAACTTTTAGCTCTACGTTCAGCTGTTGGGGAGTCTTGGGTTGCCTTTTGCCTCTGCAAAGCAAAAACAGATCCCTCAGAAAGGTTTAAACGAGCATGTGCAAAAAGTATGGGAGTTCCTCCTTTATGACGCAGCATAGGAGATATCAGTTGATCTCTAAGATTAGTAGATTTTTTATTATCAAAACTTTGAATATTCTGCAATTTATTATCACAACCACTCTCTAGGGAAAGATTATTGTTGAAATTACCATTTGTGTTTTTATTACCATTAGTAACATTTGCAACCTCTTGATCTGCCAACTCTTCTTCTCCATCCGACCTCAGGAATTCACAGCTTTCAAGGATCGGCGAAGGAATGTTTTCAGTCATATGATATTCCCATGTCGAATTACTCAATTCCTTATTTTCAAGAACTTCCAGGGCGATGCTCTGCATTTGTAAAGCTATATCATCCTCAGAGCTAGGAATAGAAATAGAGCGTTCAGATATTCTTCTCAGTTCAGTTGCGTTTCCAGGATTGTCTAATATTTGAGGATGATATTTTGCTTCAAGCTCAATAAGCTTGCGACACTGAGGAGGTGATCCCTCAATTTCAGTTGAGCTCATTGTTTGACCTCTGTGCCAAGCACCAGATGCAATCTTATCATACTCCAATTGGAGAATAGGTTCCATTTCTTTACGTGACTGGGGAGGAGAAAATTCGAGTTTCGTTGGCACAGCTTCTGTTAGTCCAAACACATCATCGGAATCAATACTTTCATCATCGGAAGAAAATGATGTTATACGAATTTTATTTTTAGTCTTGATCTTACCAGAAGCTTTTTTTTGCTGCATGTGAGGTTTGATAGTACGTTTAGAGATTTTCTCAGACTTTTTAATGTCAGCTTTGAGTTTTTCTGAAGCTGTCATTGGTTTAGCATTATTAGCAACTGAAGGAATCAAAGTTCGGCCATTTACTGTAAGCTTTACTTCACTAAGAGGATATTTCATATTTTCTTGATGCAAACTATCAGTCTTAGAACTAGTGGCTGAGTCACTCTCAATTTGACTAAGTTTTGAATTTAAGGTTTCTAGTAAAACTGGATCAAGACTTCTGGTGATATCTCGCTTGGGACTTGAAATATGCTGGATGGGTACAACACTTTTATCAATTTCGAGTGTCAATGGATCAATTTTGGATAGATCAATGTTTTGTGTAAATAGAAAATCTCTTGGTTCTACTTCTAAATAAGGTGATTGTGAAATATTTTTAATTGATTTAGGAGATTTTGGTGATTTTGGCGACTTAGGAGATTTAGGTGACTTGGGTGATTTGGGAGATTTTGGAGATTTAGGGTGTTCATGATATTTACAACGGTTGCTGCTTATAATATGTTTGCCATTAAAAAATATTTCTGCTGGCCTTCTTTCATCAGGAGGTGACGGTGCGGTTCCATTCATTATGTGTCTTTTATGTAGAACATATGGAATGTCAAAATCTTTATCTTCTTCTCGTATTTTTGACTGAAAATCAAAATTTGCTGTAAAATCGTCAAATTGCTTAAAATAATTTTTCGGCAAATCGAACCTTGATTTAGGAGTATTTATTGTTGTTCTTACATCATGAGGTAATTCAAAGTGCGAATGCTTTGAAGATATTGGCGGAGCACTAGGAATTTGTCTAAACATATATTCATCGTCGCTTGATTCAGCGGGTGTTAGGTCAATCGATTTCTGATGCATGAGTACATGACGACGGGACTTGGCAGTAAGACGTGCATGATTTGCGAGGCTATTTGGATCACTTTTGGTTCTTTCAACAGTTGGATGAGCATATGTCATTTGTGCATCAGGAATACGGCTGCTAGAGCTTGTCTCTAATATCAACTTAGGATGGTATTCATCAAAATGGGTTTTAGCTATGAGTTCTTCTTTCCAACTGTCTTTTTTAGCTAAAAATGTACTACGCAGCAATGGATCAGCATCCAATGACTTATCAAACTCAGATTTTAGAAGAGATGCAGCTTTAGAAGCTAAGGCTTTTGATTTTGCATATTCAATGCTGTCCATGGCAGGCAGAATGCGAATAGATACTTCGGATTCATTAGATGATTCCTTAACTAGGGGAGCGACGGGGTCTTTTGGCGAGCCTGTCAAAGATTCAATCATATCTTTATCAAAACTGAAAATATTTTCTGAAGATCTTCTCTTTTGGTACGTTTGAACTTTAACAGATCTACTTTCAGAAATCTCAGTGTTGATTCCGGCTATTTGTTCAGGCCAAATATGGGTCGTAGCACTTTGCCGGATTTTCATATTGGGTTGAGCTATTGCTTCTTGAATTTTTTGTTTTATTGTTTTGTCTTCGAGTTTAGGGTAAGACCTGATGTGGTCGGTTTCTACATTTTGCAAGCTGACACTATGTACATGCGATGTTTCTTTATGTTTAATGTTGCTTGGAAAAGTTGAATATGGATTTTGTGTATCGTAGAAATTAGACTTTGCGGTTTTACCTAGTAATATATCAGGAATCAAATTTTCCTGAGATTTTATTTTTGGCTTATTCACAAGATCCAGTGAATCATTAGGATTAAAAATGGGTTGTGAATCAAAAAACTCACTTTTAGAATCTTGGCTAGAGTTTTGTGATGAATCTACTTGTTCGATATAAGGATAGTGTGAAGTGGGTTTAATAGAAGTGACATGCACATCGAAGTTATTTTTCTTACAGTCATAATAATCGGATTTTGAATCTTGACTCGACGTTCTAGAACCTGACCTATCAGAACTTTTACTTTTAAGGGTTTCACGAGACTTTTTGCTGTCAGTATTATATACACTATCACGAGACTTTTTCGATTCTCCGCTAGATTTAGAAATTTTGGAATCATAGATATCACTCCTAGATTCTTGACTGGAAGTTCTAGAACCCATTGTACGTTTAATTTCTTTGTAGAAATTTCCGTCCGATCTAACACATAAATTCTCACGTGGCAAAATTCTGGGATCATCAATTAAGAAGGGATCTATTTGAATGTCATTATCGCTTTTGTATTTAATGTGTGATGAAGTTTTGAACCGAGATAACTCCTCATTATCAGAACAGACATGCGATAATGAATTTTCATCATCGGATGGAATATAATTACCAGAGTCCAGAGAACATGAACGTGTATGGATATTTGAAGTAGAGTTTTTAATTTTACTATACTTGTAATCACCATAATATTCATCATCAGATCTTTGAATTAGCTCATAGCTATCATGAGATACATCATCTTGAGATCCTCCCGTCTCCAAATAGGGAGGCATCTCGGGTTTAGGTCTACTCAGACTGCCGGGATAGCTGGATGAAAACGTTCGATGGTCATATTTCTTTTCAACAGAGGACATTCTACAAGAGGATGCGGTATAGATTGCACATTCATCGTACCTAGTGATGGGAGAGTCAATACGATGTTCTCTCTCTAAGTATGAGAAGAGATCAAAGTAATCTGATTTAATGGAGCCAGCGTCGGACTTGCGTTTTTTGGCCCTACGCTTCGATTCACCTGTGTCTTCGAAGCTGAAGTCGCAGAGGTTCCGGCAGCTTGAGCTGCGCTGCCAGATCTTGCGCTTGGACAGGTCAGCACCGACTGAAGCATTTGAACTTGGGGATAAACAGGCTGAAGATGCTGAAAAAATGTTAGACTGAGACAGCTGAAACTCAAGGCGTTCAGCCGAGCCGATTGGGTACCTAAGGGGCGAAGTGGCTATGATTACACGCGTGGTGTATGTGTAGGTCTGACCTGTTGACCCTGTATCGGCCTGGGCATGATGACGTGGAGTATGTCCTGCCGTGGCTACGGTGCTGCTGTATTGGCTCCATGTACTCTCGGGCGATGCACATGGTGGCGTCATCATCCGATGCCGAGGAGGCGAATCCGCCGTATGCTGATGGTTGACTTCCGCATGCGTCACTATACCCTTCCCCTGCAATAAAGAAATAATTCAATTTATAATTATTCAATATTATTATAAAAAATCTTTTAACCAACTCGTAACTGGTTTGATTTTTGAATTATGTAAAGGCTCCATGAGACACTAACCTAAACTTTGATATTTTTATAATAATTATGTATTTAATTGGATTGTCACACAAACCATTTATAAATTATATTAAAATTTCTTATAAATTGGGAAGGAATTTATTTGGTAGAATTCCATGTGCTTCCGTACATATGTTAAATAACTGTAAGAACAGCCGCTGGACATTTCTCCTCAGCAATCCTTCAAGTTTGCCACCTGTTAAAGAGGATATATTTATATTATGTAATTTAAGAGCTGACCTTGTCTCTCTCTCCAATGGAGGTCGTATCCGGCACCATATCGTCCGGGTTCGTAATCGTCTCCGTAGTCATCATCGTCGTCACTGATGGCACCCGCGAGTCGGCTGCTGACGGGTGCAGAGCTCGCTCCGCACGGCGCCTCGCCTCCGATGGAGTGTAGCCGCTCAGTGTCAGCGCAGCTTCCAGGTACTGCGGTTGCTTGTCCCACTCCACTGAGATTGCTATCACATCAAAGATACATTACACAGAAAGCACAGATACGTTTTGTAAAAATTTAAAATAGGTTTAGGAGGTTGTATTACGAAAGTTAATATTAACCTAAGACCTGGTTTGCTCTGTTTTGCCATTAGTTAGGTAGCTAAAAAGACTTGACCTGTACTCAATGAACAAGTGGATTAGGGCAACATGTTTTTTGATGCGATCTTCACCAAAGGTTGTAATTATCGTTACAGCATTAGTTGTATAGAATATTTTCAAGACAAAGAAACATGTATTGTTATTAATTAATTGAAATGAACAAAAGACCAGATTACATAGTAAAATGGTGTAGTTTGTATGTGTCGTATAGTCATACCTTTGCTTTTTTGAATTGTAGTCAAATATATTCTTGAATTACAATTCTTTCCAAATTCTATTTTTCCTATCCTGCAGAAACACGAGAAATAGTTTTGAATGCAAGTCTACGCACCAACAACTCTCTGGCATGAGTTGTTTTTGTAACCCGATCAACATAAAATCTGCGCTTCTCACTGACCTGAGGTGGAAATTGCTAAAATCAACTCACCGTTAGTTTAGATTTAACTGTGAATTTTGCTGTATTTCCTACACAGAGATCATAACATGTATAAAGAGTAAAAGTGCCCACATGTCTTAACGCTCTATAATGCAGTTAGGTTGTATTGCAAATTTAATATTTGTATGTTACATTATAATAAAATATGCAATGGACACATCCCATTATATACTCTGAAAGGTTCATGACCTACGGGTGTCATGTGTTATCGATAGGATAGTTCCTTGATAGGATTTTAAGACGTTATTTTACATACTGATTTCGATAAGCATTGCAATTAAATCAACCTAACATTTTTTAAATAAAAGTATTTCAGAGTTGTGCACGCACCGTCAGATCCAGGCGGCAAGGGCAGGAGAGGATGGGCCGATATGCTGGTGTTGATTTGCCCGGCAGAGCTGACGTTCGCTCGACTCGATCGGAGCGAGCGCGACGCACGAAATGACTGAGACCTGCGGACAAGCGGACAGAGGATGGATGCGCTTTAGCTGCTATTTTAAACCTCTCAAACCCCTCCCCCCACACTACTATATAGAAATGAACTCGATAATTTGTTAGCTCTGTAATACAAGTTATATTCCATTTGATTAATTCTACATGAAATATTAATAATAGATTTATGTTGTTATTTATAATCTTTATTCCAATTTGTAACTGATGAAGTGGGAGACATCTTTCGAAACATTATAAAACGACACAAAGGCAAAGGTATCTAACGAACTATGATCTCAATATCAAACTGGTTGAGAAACATCTGCAGAGCCAAAGCAGTATTTAAATTAGTTGGTATAGATGGTCGCCAAAACAAATAAAATCATATTTTTGAAAAGGGATCCAAACTTCAAACTTCGAAATAGAGACAGCACATTGATTTTTTTAAAAAACGGTACACGGACATATTTTTTTTTTACAAAATCATTATATGTGGAAAATACACAATTAGAGAGGACAAAATAACGTCGAGCGGCTGTATAAGCAAACTTTGTTGCCAAATAAACAGCAACAATCATGATTACTACCCTGTTTGATGAGTAACATCAAAAGAAAGTCCTAGTATTATAAAGAGGAACAAAGTTAAATAAAACGAAGCGTGTGAGTGTGCTGTTATGTCTTCCTTTGAGTTAAAGAAGCAAAGGAGGTGACAAGCACTTCACTACACGTCTCTCTACAGGAAGGCGGTAACGGCAAAGATTAGAGATAGGAAAGTGACAAGTTCCGTATGGTTAGTAAGAACCATAAATGCTGCCATTTTCTCGATATCTGCCTCTGAGTCTGTTCCTAGTCTATACCACTGATTATGTAGTGGTTTTTAGATATGTCCATCTCATACAATTAGTAAGTGCCAAAGAAATGATGTTGAGGTGTAGATGCCGCTATTTTTTGCCAACGAAATATCAAAAATGTTAACATTTTCTTGGCAAATAGGCATATAAGTCAGATTTAACAAATGTTTACAGTTTAGAAACTATATATAATATTGCACATTCATAGATGGCTCTTATCTACTTCGTTGATTTGCACTCAAAATAATGAAACTGTGTGCTTTTTCCAGTTAATTACGATTGAGACGACATTGTGCGACATCTGCATTGAGTTTATGATACTAAAAAGTGTTTGTCAAATTCTTCTGAGGACGTAGTTGAGCAATCGTAACTACAATAAACTTGTACTTTGGTATAAAAAAAATCTTCGCACAAGCAGCCTAGCAAAATGCAATAAGTTTAATTTTAATTTTTTACAGCAATGATGAAATCGTAGAGTTGATCAATAAAATCAAAACTGGACAAATCCAGCCAAGCAGAACAATGTATCCGCCTAACCTTAAAATTGCACTATTTTCTGCTGCTCGCTCCTGAGAAAATAACTTTGATTGCCTCGAAGTAAGATTCACCAAATCCACTCTCATTATAGGCCCGAAAATTAATATAATAATTAATATATCTTTTCTAGACGGTTGGCCGACCATACCTGCCAAGGTTTTTACCAATAATTGCCATAGCATTTTAAAAACACAAAAAGATCTGCACTAGACAATATCAGCCATGTTTTCATTGTGTGCAAAAATGACAGACGCAGTTATATTGCAATTAACACGTTTTTTTAAAGTTAATTAGTCTCAAAAAATATGTTTATTATATAAAAATCATTGTGAATCCAATATAATACTCTAAAGTGTCTAAACAAAGTTTAAAATTTAGTAAACACGTACTAATGTAAGACATTCTACGCAAATTTTAAGACCTTAATTTAAAAGTACTCCCACTTAAAAAAAAATAACCCTTGTTTTTCTTGTCTTTTTTTCAAAAACCATTACATGAGTACAGTTTTAAACCTTATTATGATTAATACATTAATTTTAATGTAGGTAATTTTTATTACGGTGCATGCCATTATTCAAAGGTGCATTATTGGTGCATTATTCAAAGGTTGTTCAATTGTAAACTCAACCATTTTTTTTTTATACAGAATCTCCATTTCTAAACTGAGCACCTTTAAAAGTACAATATTTACATAAATAATAGTTTTGATTTTAGGAACATTGAAAATTTCGTGTGTAAATTAATTGCATTTTATTTCAATTCAAGTCAGGCATGCAATTTTACGTAATATTAAAAATAATTAATTTTTTTTTATCTTTTAAAAAATCTAAAACCAGTATTTTTTTTATTTTATTGTAATTTTATATATGTAAATACTTACATAATCTACAATTTTAAAAAATGTTTGACATTTCAGTTGCCATATTACAATGTGAAATCTGACATTCTGTCCAATAAATTAGTTATTATTATTAAATTGTTATTATTGTAGCTACCATAAAAATTCACTAAATTAGTTCAAATTTTTCTTTATTTTTGACTAATTAAAATTTTGATTCCGTATGTCTATTTACAAGTGAATGAGAATGTTGTTTTCCTTGAACTCGCTTCCTTAATTTATTTACGAATATTAACTATTATTAGTTGTTTTAAATTTTTCAATTACGTAACACACCTTTTTTGCAATTTTATTATATTAATATTTTTTGTTGTTAGTGGGTAATGTATGTGTTTGGTAATGTTTTGCCGTTTCCATATATTACAAAATTGAGGTATAGCATAATTTTATTTTGTATCTGTATGTTTGTGTGTTTGGTACAGTATCTTTAAATTTATAAAATTTAAAAAAATAAGATTTTTCAGAATAAAAAAAAATATATTGAATGTTTTTTAATGAAAAATATCAATGAAACTAATTTCATAGGCTACATATTAAAATGACATCTGCAATATGGTTTCATAGCAATTTAAGAGCACTCTAAAGTTTTTAGTTTTTAAAGCCACATTATATTTTACAAAATTAATAGCCACCAATCTGATCGTAATCGTCAATTTTAAGTGGCAATAAGCAGGTCATCTATGCCGAAGGTCTGACAACCGCTGGAGCAGAAAAATACTCGAATGGAGACCTCGAACTGGAAGACGAAGCGTAGGTCGACCACCAGCGCGTTGGACGGACGACATTAAACAGAAAGCCGGAGGTAGCTGGATGCGGATAGATAGGGAGAAATGGCGCACATTAGGAGAGGCCTACGCCCAAAGTGGATAGACACCGGCTGCTAATGATGATGAGTCTGATCTGATGGAGTATTAAAATATGCTAAGGGTTTATAGCCAATTATAAAATAGTTTTTAGGTTTATTTTAACGATAGGTATATGAGCATTTCAACACGGTTGATTAAACGAAAATAATATTTTACATTTAGATGTGTATAACGCTATACGTATTAAAATTGGAGGAGGTTAAAAATATGACGTTTCAGCAAAATAATGATTTTTCATAATAATGAAATTTTCAATTTAAAACATAATTATAATATGTTATTGTTACGCTGCAACTGACAAACTAAAGTAACTTCAATCGTAAAATCTTACACAATATTGCAGCTCAAGTTAAAAATACCAACATCCTCTGTTCGCTTGCCCGATTTCACCAATTTACACCATTTCACAGATAAAATCAGGTCAAACTATCGATACATGAGTAACTCAATCCACACTCTATATATATGAGTGATAAAACATTATAAAAAGAATTGTTTAAATATCGAATTAACAATTTGAATACAACGCATGCATATAGGTAATATTTACTTGGGATATCATTTTCATGACTAATATTAATAAAAATAATAGAAAAGCATATACTAAAGCACACTTCAAACATTATTGCTTTCATATTTAAATAAAAACGAACAGGTAAATTTCATACTTTCAAATATGTGATTAAAATAAAAAAAAATAATAAAAATTTCATTATTACGGTATCCTCGAAATATTTCTATGGGATTTCTAATGAAACGATAACTTGTGGTTTAAGTATTAAACATTCGGACAGAACCTTTTAGTTAGTCTTTCAATCAAAATGTTTTATAAAAATGAGTTGATGCAAGGTTTTTAAGATGCTATGATATCACAAGCAAGCTATGCCAAAAGCATCACTTTAGTAAGCCAGTAAGACAAATGAAACATTCGATTGTTACAGCAGCGTATGTAAAATATTTTATAAATGCTTTAAATGATGATAACCATACAATTTATCTACAATATCATACATCTGTTTTAAAATATTTATACAGGATAACTTTTCCCCTTTCATATCTTTTAATGAGGTTAATATACAATCTAAACAACTGTTGTATGACTTATCTCAATTTTGTCATATTTTTCAGAGTCAAAATAACTAATATCCAAGAAAAAGCATGCGGCATCTCGTCCACGTGCCTTTCTCTTGTATATATCTCAATGTGTGGCGTATTGCGCAAGCCAGGACGACGCACAGGCTGCTAGACAGGAGGAGGTACATGAACTAACTTTGCGTTTAAATGTTAGAAGGCTTTTTTCTATTGATCATTTTAGCTTTTTTTTTGACACATTAAAAAACTACTAAAACAAAAGTTGTCCAATTTGAAAAGTAGAATAAACCCATAAAAGGATGTGCACGAGAAAAAGTTTAGCCTGTATATATCCAAACAAGTTTTAATAAATTATTGAATTTTCCTAATACGAACATTCTTAGGGAGTACCAATTCAGAGCGTTGGGTTTGAGCATATGCAAATTTGCATAAAATGCTTGTAGTCAAGGCTGAGACAATTGTTTTATTTGTCAATGTAATTGATACACCAACTAGACTCGAATAAGCACGAAGTAATGTAGTTTAATCAACACAACCCTCCCAACTTGAACAAATAATTGTAAATGATTGTCACAATTACTAGATAGAGAATGCAGTCTATTGAGAATGATGATGCAACTCCTTATTCTTATCGAGATAGAATTCAATGTGATAGAAACAGTGGGTTCGAGGTGACGGGATATCATCTCCCCCCCTAAAGTCCCCAACAATTCATATGTGTGCGAAGTGTAGCTTACCGGCTACCTCGAGAAATAATTCATAAAAGTACAATACCAGCCTAGTCCCCCTAAAAGGTTTAGTCAATTATCAATTCAATTAAGTTGCAGAAATATTATCCTACACAGAAGCTTTTCAAAGAAGAGGATGACCCTTTAAAGCATGCATTTTCAGTACATGTTGCCATATATGTTTGGTACATGTTATATTTGGAATATTTCTATATAATAATAATATACAGGCTGAACCTTTTCTCATGCACATCCTTTTATGGGGTCATTCTATACTTCAGACTGATCAAATTTTGTTCTACAAGTTTTTCAATGTGTCAAAAATGTATGTAAAAAAAAACAGTAGAAAACAAAATCCTAGTCCTCCTCACAAAGGCGGCCAGAGCGGCGCAACGCACGATCTTGACCTTCGCGTGGCGTTTGGTTTGCCCGCGGGGAGAAATGTTTTTGGGGATATTATTTATTTTTTACGGAAAAAAATATGTAAAAATTAAAAGTTATAGGACAAAACTTGTTCCGTTTGGTGTATAGAATAACCCCCATAAAAAGATGTGCATGACAAAAAGTTCACTCTGTATAATATAATAGGGTTAAAAACAATAAGCAATAAATTCCCACGCTAAGAGGAAAACACAAAATGACTTACCTTTGGAATGTTTGCCTTTTTACGTAGTTGTCTCGTACAAATTCCACTATCTGTTTTTGGGTTTTACCACTATATCTGTAAAATTAATACAAAACATGTTTCAGTTACAAAGTTTAAAACATAGTATTGATTCCTAATTGTGTGCATTGGAAATTGAAAAAAACTTAGCTGTTTATCGCCTAATAGCGAGTATAGACATTGGCACATGCTGGGCAAACTCAAACAGTGCCGCCAAATTGACTTTTGGCTTTGACTGCCTTCAGTTCGCTCCATCCAATTCCCAATGAACCAATCAGTGAGCCTATTTTTTTTATAAGTGAATATAGTGACTAATAATATTTTTATTAGTATGAAGTACACATGTGAACTTTCAGCTGATTGACCGCCAGTGCCGGCCAACTGTTTTGATTAACTGACGAGCAGTTTCCTATTTTTTAATAAAAAAGTGCATTACTGATAGGTAATACGAGTAAAGAAAAGAAATAAAAAGAACAGAATTCTATGGTGAATCAAATGACGTTTCAATGATGGAAAATTTAACGATTCATGTCTCTGCACAGCTAATTTTACAGTTGATGGGTGACTCTTCATAATTTTCTTTGGTGATTAATTGCGCTCTATAGGATTTTGGCATGAATTGTAACACAAATGGAATAGTTAAGGGTAAAAGGAAATAATGAACAATGTGAAATTTACCGAAACGATGATCCCCTCGATAAAACTCTCGTCCGATGTCTCGGAGCTCTCTTGACCGACGGCAGCCTAAAGAAACCGTGGTTCTCCACACACTTTTTCCAAAAGTTCTTGCATTGGTTTCGGCCGTCGAAGAAAAATTCCACAACATCCTTGTAGTAGCCCTGCAAGTGTAACAAGAGAATATTTAAAAGAATTATTCAATGATATAATCCAGATCTTCAAAAACAGCAAAAATTAAAATCGCACTAATTTCTATTTGTTTCTGAGCTAGCCTAAAACCTTATAATATATACATATCGTGGTCATAGAGTGAAAAGTGATTAACTAACAAAACAGTACTTCAGAGATAACACATGTTTAGTTGCAGACATGTTGAAATAAAAATTGAAATATGCAAAAAATTATTAGCAATTATTAGACTATAATTCTTAGCGTCTTATTCAGTAAAATAAAATACAACACAAACAATAATAATAAAATAGAAGAATAATAATAAAAACTTACTTTTCACTTAGTGAGTTTTCGCATTTTATTATTGAACTTGAAATGCACTTAATCATTATACAGCAGCGAATACCGCCATTACGGTTTGTTCTCAGACTTCACATAGTCACTTTTCACATAGATAAAGGACATCAAAATATGTAGTTTGGTAAAATAAACTCAATTTGGGAAAAAAATACATTTAGTCACTTTTCGCTCTACGAATATATTTACATATGTTTCGTGCATAGTTTATGTACGTATTCGGTTTATGGAGAACGTTTTTTAATAGGCTCACCCTAATTCATTACTCCGCTGCGCTAAAGTAGTTTTAAGTGTTATAACGTATATTTTGTAACTTTTATGTTCAACTTAAATAATGTTAAATATGAAACTTGAATAGACCATGATGAATAGAAAATGACATTATTAAAGAATTTACCGCAGTATACTGTACTGAAGATGTGTCCATCTTGATTCCCATATTTTCATAGCTCTTAACGTTGTAACAACACTCCTATTGCGTAGGCTATATCTGGAATAACCCATTTACCAATTGACATGCATAAAGTTAACTAAGAAAAGTTAGGATTTATATTTTTCCTGGTTAGACTTTTTCGTGGAATCTGATTTTTGTTTATTTCTATCTATTTTGATTTGTTTTACATGATCTGTTATAGTAGCAATGATGCAAATACTAACATATCCCTCGGCGTGAAGCTTTATGAGAAATTTCTTCCTCTTGAAGGATATCTTTCGGATGATCGCCCAGTTAAAGGTATTGATCTTAGTCAAGTGCTGGAAGACTATTATGCCCAGGTGGGCCACAGCGAGATTCAACGGTACACCTTCGTGATCTTTTGCCGAATGCATTTTAATTCCTGAAGCAAATAATGGTTAAGTTTTAGGATCAATTAAGCGATAGGAAAACTAGAATAATAACAAGCAAAAAATTTATTATGCCTTTGGCATGGGTGTGGTTAGGGGCCGTCTGTATCTTCGATGATGATGTTACATTCACATTCCACAAGTTAAACTCCCAGTTCAAGCCATGATGATAAGATAAAAGGAATGGCAACGAAAAGGATAGAAACATAGAGAACTTCTGGCATAACAAAGAAATGCAACATAAAAATAATGACAAAAACAGGCTTGAAAAGGTTGATTAGATAATAAAGTGTTAGGTTAGGTTAGGTTAGGTTACATGTCACCAAAAATTTTGAACTACAGATAGCTCTTTAACCCGTTCCATCACTAATAATATGACAATTTGTTAATTAAAAACACTATTTACGGCCATTTTGCAAACACTGTTGTTTGTCAAAATACAAGTTAAAAATAATATGTAAAAACTTTAATAATTATATTTTTCCATCAAAATATAATTTGTAATTATTTTATCAACGATATTTACATGAAAAATTGTTGTCAATGATTTTTTTATGCATACAATGATTACACACAGACCGGCGTTTCGCCGGCTTAGTGCTTTAATACCATAATATAGTTAACCGGCGATTTGTCGGCTTCGTGTGTAAATGGGTTAATAACGGTATTTAAGGGAGTTCCTTTTTCTATGGTTTTGTGGTTTTTAATCCAATATCCAATCCAATCCAATATGATAAATTTTACTTACCATAAAGTTCACATCTCCGTGCTGTTTCTAGCAAATTCATATCCGCTTCAGCTGGACTCTGGCCACTGCAAATACAAAAGTCATAAATGAATTTCTTTTAAAAAAGGCGAGGATGAAATTATACCACACTAAATAGATACATAGATAATGAAAACACAGAGACTGCCATTGTCAAATCATCACCTATGAGGTTTTCTCTACCAAAAAATGTTCACATCATCCTCATAAAGTTTTAAATTTATTTTTTTTTAATTATTTCAACAAAATATGTATACGGAAGCTCTTTCTTGCCCGCAGTCTTGCCGTTTGGCAAGAACTGTGATCTCTAATTGATTAAATAAAAAAAATAAAAATATGTACATGTACGTAATTATTTGTATTATTGGTTTGAGCCTGATGCAAACTGTAATCTCAAAACAGACATAATTTTACTGCCTGTGTGTTAATTAGACGAAAATTTTGAAATATGACTATGATTTTTGCTTTTGATATGTAAAAATATAAAATCACAAATAAAAAAATAATATTTATATAATCTTGAGACGTCCGAAGTCCATATTTAAGGTTTCAAACAAGTTTCGAGCTGTTCATTTGCGTGTCATGCTACAGTTATCACAATACTAAGATAGAAAAGGTGGTTAAAGTCCTATCAAATTTACTTGCATAATATGCAATATTTTGGAGTGACTATGTATGAGTTAAATTAGCAAGATTGTGGATTAAATTGCCCAATATTTATAATGGTAAAATTATCATTAAAAAAATGTAAATATCGTAAGCTCACACGTGTTTCTTGTGATTCTCCATAATCCGCCTCTCTAGATTAGCATCTTGCTGAGGGAAGAACTTGTACAAGCTCAGGTAGGTGTGGTCAGGATAATCCTCAGCAGAGAAGTCACCACATTCGGCTGAGGAACGACAAAAAATTGACAATTTTATTTTATTTTATTTATCTTTATTGGAGAAACCAACAATTTTACACAGTACATATAAAATGTTACGTTATATTAATTTTACTCTGTATGCATTACTACACTACACTTTTATCTGTAAAAGTATGGTTTTTTTTGTCAATTAATTGAGATGATTAGGTCTGATTAAATGAGATGTGATTGTTTACTCGATAATTATCAGTTAAATTTTATTTTATTAGTGCCAAGTGGTTGCAGATTTGGCCGGATAGCATATCAAATTATTAGTATTAAGGCATATTGATTTAACATTATCCCTTTAGACTTCTAAGGGTAAGTATTCAAATTGGTACTTCGGTGATTAATGTATTTCGTGCACTTATTCTAGGGACATTATTTAGCGGCTGCGGCAACCGTCCATATAGGAAGTTAGGCCCGTGTACCGGAGTTTGGCTGCTTAATGGTGAATGTAGAGGTTGAAAGCATCAAGTGTGAGGTATAGGACAACTTAAACCCGGGATAGAGCTTACACAGATGAATACAATTCTATTTTAATACCGTCTCAGTTCCGGACTTCTTCCGTGGCTACACCGCACTTGTGTCTTATGTCTAGTATAAGATTGGGGAAATATTTTTGCCTATTATGTAATAATATTTTTTTTTTACCTTGCACAATATAGCTGGCCATTAGCGCCGCAGTATTCTCATTACACTGTGTAGACCCCTGCGCGAGGTCCCTCTTGACCTGAAGGCAGAAGAGATAGCGAGTGAACTCCTCTTCCAGCCTGGCCGGGTCAGGAGTGTAGAACTTGACACAGAACCTCAGTAGGGGATCGATCAAGGTCAGGCCTACTTGGCGGCACATTGGCTTCTCTAAGTCTAACCAGAACTGAAACAGAAAGTATTTATAATATAAACTAAATCTAAAATAAAGTTATTGCAATGGTTTTAGTTGGTTTTAAAAATAAACTAGTGTATTGGTTTGCTAATGTCGAATGTCGAGGAATTTGGTTGGACTTTATAGAATTGAGGGCTTGTAAAGTCCATCGGAGAGAATTAAAACTCTCAGTTGAATTTGGTAGTGCCTCCAGGATATTTGGTTTTTGCAAGTGATACAAAAAAAAGTCAAAAAGGCGAAGAAGCCAAATCGCAAAGAGCGCTTGCCAACATGTTACTGAATTTCCTTGCACCCAACGTTTGGTTTGTCCCATTTTCTTCTAGCAATTATCAGGATCAGTAGCCTGTTACTTTCAATTATTATTATTATTAGCGTATGGATCTATCAGAGAAAGAATAAAATATTTTAAAATAAAAAATATCTGTTTAAATATACAATATCACTATAAAGTATAAAATGTAAAATGTACAATTTAAAAGTAAGAAGCATAATATTAAAAAAAAAAACAATATTCGTTTTTTATTTTTGTTTGAAAAATTACCTTGGTTCCGATGGGTTGCTGATACTCGAGTCCAAAATAGTCTGCCTCCAAAAGATGAAGTTGCCTGCACACTTGCTCAAAAAGTACTTTTCCAAGAGCCTTAGCCTAGAATATAAAACAGTTCACTTAAAATCTTACATAGTTGCATAGTCGCGTTAGTTCGCTGCTAAATTAAAAGTGATGCATTTTAATATGGTTATTGGTCACTTTTCAGAGTTTTACTACAACTATGCATAAAGATTATTAAAAAAAATTGCAATATTAACAATTTGGGAATAGGTATGAGAATTAATAAAATACAAGTTTTTTTTTAAAGAATTGCTATAACTTAGGTCATATAGAATTATTATAGACCCACCTCAACATAACTAAATTTGCTTGTGATAGAGTCAGAGGAGATAGTGGTAATGAAGAGTTCAAAATTGTGTGACTGTGCGGATTCGAACATACTGGGTTAATAGTCAAACGTCTCAACCACTAGACTAACACAAAAATATGGATTTTTTTTGTCATTCCCTAATTTTTAAGTATTTTGAAAATTATACATAATTTTAGTGAAAAAAAAAAATAAATAAAAAAAAAGAATAACTTTTAAACCAACAATACAAAATGAAATATTATAGCGCTCATACAATAAATAGGTAAAAATAAACAAGGTCCTTGTATTTATAGGTTATTTTTTTTCTTCTCGTGAAAAATATAAAATACTTTATTAAATGTTTTATTTGATATCTGATAACATAAATAAAAAAACAAAAAACCGGCATTAATGCTATGAAAAATATCATTTTATCATTTGCAGAGTAGGAAAAATAAAATTTTGCTTCAAAAATTTATTTTGCAACTTTGACATTTATTTTATAAAAATATATATAAATTTTGTATAGTTGCATTTTAGTAAGTTTTTTATTCTAATATTCAAATACCACGGTAACAAAATAAGATTAAGATTACCGACTCAACATAATATATAGTATTTGCTTATCCCCTAGACTCCGTAGAACGTCATTGGACGTTCGGTCCGCGCGGACATTTCGTGTCCGTTAACTCCGTAGAACGTGATTAGACGTCCGCATTAGCCGCTTGATTTTGATTATTTTTAGTATTATTTCAGTATTATTCATTAACTTGACGGTTTTTTCATTGAAAATTACAACGAAACATTTTTGTTTTTTTTTTTTTTTCATTTTAATGTAGTTTCTACTACTATTTATATATGTGTATTGAAAATACACTAATGTACTACCCTTCCAATATCTATAACTTTTTTTTAACTTTTTTCTTTTTTCCGAAAAATGTACATATTTTGGAAGACTTTTAAATTGTAATATATAGTTATAAATATATGAAAATGTAAAAAAAAGTGTTGATTTTGTTTATTTCGTATATTAAAAAAAAAAAAAAAAAAAAAAATGGCAACATTTTTATTTTTTTCTTCTTTAATTTACGAGACAAACATAATCAAAGTGATATGGTGTAATAGAAAATTTTACGGTGAATCCGATGATACCAGATTTGTAAAAATTGAACGACTCATGCCTGCACTATGGATTTTATAGTAGTGAGTGATTTGTCAAGGTCAATAACTACGGAGTCATCGGCTTTTGGCGCCAAAATAAACTACGTAGTTTAAGGGTTATTCCAATGGAGTCTGTAAAGCATTAGTGTAATAGCTAATGGGCTAATGGGACTCATATTCATTGTTAAATTGAACCACTTTGGTTGCCGTCTACGCCTAACTTGCAGCAGCGGTCATGAATTATACAATTCAAATGACCTTGATTGTGCTCAAACTAACAATTGTCTGTATCATTTACATATGTGTAATTGTGAAATATTCCCATCTATTAAAGTAGAAGGATTTGACAAACACAAATATTAAAGACCGACTTGACAAATTTTACAGTGATTTATATGTATAATTTTACAGTAAATTATATCCCCCCAAAGCAAAAGTCCAAAGCCCGGTCGGAAATCTAATATCCACAAAAGCTTCCAATCCCATTTTTTTACAAAGCAGAAAATGGATACTTATGACAGGCAATACCACTTTACAATTCAATTATTCGATTACGTCGAGTTATGTAACCGTAAAAAGGTGCGAATGTGCTACTGAAAATAAAACAAACTACTGAAACAGACCAGGTATAAGGTCACCACCATCAAAAACACCAGATGAAATAGAACTAGCGTGATTTATGTAGCTATTAATTCAAACTAAGCCGAAGTAATCGAGATGTTGAACCTTTGAAAAATAATAAAATTAAATATGACAAATCTCGTCTTTTTTGCTATCTGCGTCTTTTATGCTTGCTTTGATGTAAAACAAAGTGTAAGTTGTAATTGAAGTGGAGCTATTCAGGTCGGAGTCATTTAAAACTGCAAACGACAGCCGCTTGTTCGCTCGCCATGCTATTGAACAAACACAATGCAACGTTATTTTATATTGTTGTGATATTTGTTGTATAACCGCAAAAAGAGATTAAAAAATTATCCTTTAAATGATAATATTTCTATGTTACAGAATAAAGGATGAGATAATGGCTTACAATATTTAATATTCAAGGTAAATTTTCATTAAAACTTTTTCTAAAAAGTTTTTTTTTCAAATATATGTCAAAAAAATAATGAATTCATCTAAATTTCATTCCAAGTAAAATGATTTTTTAATTAATACCGTTTAGAGGCGATAATCCTCTTTCATTAAACTTCTAATTATAACCCAGCGGTTGAAGCATGAACTGTGTTTATACGCCACATTGCTTGCTCTGTGGAAGCATTTGCTTTAATGCATTTATCCAATTAAACTTGACCCAGTATGAGTGGCTTGCGTCATCGCTCGCTTATTAATTATGCACTATAAAAATGAACATTATTTTACTTAACATTTCTAATTATTGCAATTGCAGGACACGCTCGCACAAACATACCGTCTTTTACTTTTTAACCCTTTAGATCTGTATTTCGGAGGTTAATATCACACTATGCGTGCATTTAATGAACTTTCTAGTGTATAACAGATGATTTCATTTTGAGGTGAGAAAAAAAAATTAACTGTAAAGAATTTGCCGAAGGAAGGAAGAAGTGGTTTTATTATCTATCTGTAAGAAACACTAAAAACATTGACCTTTGGCCTATTGCAGACACAGCCACTTGTGTGACCACGAGTTACGGACTTCCATTTCAATACATGACAGTATGAATAGTATGACAGCGTCCACCACTCGTCGAGCGAGACGTATCAAAACACTCGTGGCTGCGTGTGCGGCCGGCCTTAGTTTACCCAAATACAACTAAAAACCATCCAATACTGCTCTCATGCAAGGTTGGAATGCATTGGCTTGAAGATCGCAATGAACTGACCTGCACTTGAAACATGGTGATGGTGTCGTCCAGCATCTGCACCCTTACCGCTAGCATCTTGCCGCCTTTCTTGGGAGTGGTGGGGGGAGTCCTGCTTATTCCTCCACTTCCTCCATCAACGCCAGCCGGGGTGCTCAGGGAGTGGTGCATTCGACCTGCTAAGCAAATTAAAGTTGTCATCAAGAAACATTGTGATTAGACTTTGATGTCTAGCTGGCTTACTAGGTTAGTCTGGGAGTCGAGCGTGATTACGGCTCTTGAAAGTAATTTCCACACATTAAAAAAAAAAAATTTAAAGAACTCACTCCTCTCCTATAAAATCCATAGTGCATCCATGAATCTTTCAATCTTTACAAATCAGGTATCATCTGATTTACCATGAAATTCTCTATTATAAAATATCACTTAGATTTTTTTTATCTCTTAAATTAAAAAAAAATTGCTCTTATTGATTTTTTCCTGTTGACCACACAATTTTCACAACTTTTGTCAAATATTTTTTTATTTACACTTTCAAATATATGTTAGATATATACACTATACACTATTATTTATAACTCTTCAAAAAAATGTACAGTTGTCGAAAAAAAATTGAGTTAAATAAAAATACAAATTTAAAAATAGTATTAAACACTGCATTGACTTGAATAAATTCTGAGGCACTAATTGGCTCGTTGCAATTCCAATGGTGCAAACTTCGAGTAAATTAATCATACTGTTTTAATAGCAGAAATGATCAAACGAAGTGGGGAATGCTTTCTCGCTCTAACGAATATATGCATCGCCATGCACGCATGCATGTTTGGGCCGCCGACAGGGCGTGCCGGCAATGGTTAAGTTGTTCAAACGCCTGTAAGCGTATATAGGAAAGGTATTATGTTAACCCGTAACACCGAAATCGTGGCTCCTCAAGGAGAGTAAGGGAAATATGTATTTCCTTATTGCATGTTATAAACGATAACATTCTGATGGCATTGTTATTGTTGCTCCTCAGATATGAGATGATACATTAATTTATTTGTTTAAAGTGAGAGTGAGAGTTACTATATTTCAGTAGATATTTGCAGAAAAAGCGATCGTGAATATGTAACCATTAAGAATGAGCGTATTTGTAAAGTCGTGTATGTTTTTTTTGGTACGATTAAATATATCAATCATATTAAATTGGTGGTCGCACGTTTTACCAATATAACTGAGTTCATAGCAAACTTTGTGTATTGCACTTGGGAACATCAAAAGTATCTTGATTTCCAGTGTGATGAGATGGAACTATGAGGGGTAAACCACCTACCAGATGTGAGCGGTCTAGTTGACTATGTAATATTTTACTTTGACTGACTGACATGTGTTGCTGACTATAAAATTAGGATATTAAAATGAAATTCCAAAATCTGTAAAACAATATTTATAGGCACCCTTTTTAAAATTAACATTCTAGTTCATTATTACACTAAATTTACAGGTAACTCTACGGGTATCGCTCTCTTTATTAAGAGTGGAAAAAAATATAAATTATCCTGCTATTTAAAGAAATACGATTTATGTTTATAAAAAACTGTAATACGTAAATTGTAAGTTATAACAGCTGTTTAAACAATCACGTTTTCGTGAAATTCACATCATATCTTATTTTATTACTAGAGTACGTTTTTTTTAAATTACATAAAATTATTTAATAATTCAAATAACTTTAAAAAAATAATGTGACTTTGCTGGTTGTCTGAGCCATTTCGGTCAGCACAAAAAATCATTATTGGAGATTTTGGTAGTTTAGTGGTTGAGGTGTTTGACTATTGACCCAGAGGTTGCGGGTTCGAATCTGCACATTATAGTTCTACTATTTTTAAGGCTTCATTACAACCATCTCCCTTAACTCTAGCACAATCATAATCATTTATCTTTATTTGGGAAATAAAACAGTTACGTAACGTATTTACAGGTTGTACACAATAATAAAATAATAAAAACAGAGAAAACAATGGTACCCACTTACAAGTATAAAATAAACCCAATTAAATATTTACACCGAGTGCCTATAAAATTAGTGTATAACCTGAGAAATGCAAGAGAAATGAAATGAGGGGGAGGGAGAGAAAATGGAAATTTTATGTTAAAGTTTGGTTTTTGATAAGTTTTTTAAACACCACTAGGTTAACATTAAATAATTTCTGGATATTTAAAATTTAAGGTTAAACACATTCTATAAATGGGTTTATTTTGCCCATAACGAAAATACCAAGTCAACTGAAAAGGCTGGAATATGAAGAAATGCTAAATATACTTGGACCGACCACATTAAAGCACAGGCGGGCGAGAAGCGATCTTATAGATACCTACAAGATATTAACTCACTATTATGATGTTCCAGATTTCGAAACCATATACACAATTAATACAAATTCGCACTTGCGAGGACATAATTTAAAACTCTCAAGTACAGCCTTCAGTTCTAATCCGAGGAAGAATTTCATGTCAAATAGAGTGGTGAATGCATGGAATAAGTTACCAAGTGCAGTGGTAAGTGCCAGAAATGTGAACGAATTTAAAAAAAGACTAGACAAGTTTATCAGAGACGATACAAGTACAGATTTAGGCTTATCAGCATAAGATGCGTGCCTAAAACTAATAATAATAATAATAATAATAATAATAATTGGTTCTACAGGGTAGAATGTCTAGCAAATCGTTTGTTCAAGTGAAGGTACCCTGAGGTGCATCATTAGCCCGAACAGAGAACTACAGTTAACTGCAACTGACATTACTTCATATTTAGCTTAGATGAGTTAAGCCCAAAAGCTGTGTATGACCTAGCACATAGCCATTCTTTTTTAAGAAAAAAATATTAGGTAACTATTGAGGCATTGCAGGTTTGAGGTTCATCTCAACCACACCATGAGAGGGTGAAGGGAAAATAGTATAGGAATAGATTAACAGATAGATTCACCCTACTGGACGGTCTCCCTTTTTCCGTAACTAAATGTGGAACGATGCTGCCAGAGCAGTTTTAGAAGTACTTTTAAATTGTTTTTTGTAAAAGTGCTAGGGGAATTCAGCCGACGACTGCACGTATCTGCCTTTAGCACATATGTAATAATCAAATTTAAAACCTTTCTTGTTGATGGTCATTACATTTATTTGACTTGTTGAAAAAGTGGTCACCAGTGACCATTTTTGTTTTCTCTCAACTCTCTTCAGGGATTTGGAGTGTTAGAGTGTATTACGGTGGTGTATAGGCCTGTAGGAAAGTAGTATTGCTGGTAATGAGTATACATTTTAAGAATTCAATCATCGTTATCTTACCAACGATAAAGATTGGGAGATAGCTTATCTTGATTTTGCTGGTTTTCTTGGTGCTGAATAAGTTTCAGGCAAGGGCCTTCTGAAATCTGCTATTGGGGGCTAATAATACCTGACATATCTTTAATCTACTTTAATGGACAAAGTCAAAGTCCGCCGATGAAGAAATACATATCCGTCTTCAAGATTCAGACAAAGATTGACAGTTCTTTTAAAATCTACATTAATAAGTATAGAAATGCGATGATAAGATTCTATTAAATATATGGCAGGTTCCAAAACTACTGAACCGATTTTGGTGATTTTTTGGTGAAACAAATTGTATATTCTTGGGAGTTGAAAGCCATGTTTTGGTGCCACAATTTCCTCCAATTTTAGGAGAAAACAACTATCTTTTAAAGGAGCAATTTGTATTAGAATGAAATATGTATTATAATATGATACTTATTACATAGTGAATATTATAATAAGTACACATACATAGTCTTTCCAGAATTATAAATTTAGCGAATGCCAAATTTGCAAATCGGAGGGACCTCAGCGGTAATTTTACAATAGTAACAAAGGTGAATGGTAGGCAGAGGTGTTCTGTTTAATGACATACGGTTCACTTAATGAATACAAAATTTCTTGCATTATTATGGTTTGTTACCTGATATTCCTGTACTGGTTCCATACCCAATCGTGGAGAGATGACCTGTAGAGTTAGAGCAGCCGGCTGTCAGGTCTCCCATGTCAATTATCAGATCGGTCACTTTGACGTCAAAATGAGCACCATCGATTGCCTATTACAGATGCACTTTCCCGACATACAACCACTTTCATTTAGAGAGTATTTCATTACAAGACGACGGTACTCAAAGCTGATGAATAAAAGAAAGGTAGCTATTGGGTTAAGGAATATGGCATACAAATCAAATAAGCTAAATTAGACAGAGTAATAAAGTTTTTTACGGTTATCCTTTTTTTTATTTATAGGATTAATTTTTTTAAACCGGTACCTAGATTTTGAAAAAATGCTAGGTCCTTTAGAAACATTTCGCCAAAATAAAAAATTAGGAAATATTTTTTCTCTTTTTAATGGGGTGAGTTGGGTACCCAAATAAAGTTCATTTTTTATTTAGCTTTAAAAGAAAATAACAGGTACCGACCTAATCAATAATAACCTGAATAAAAAAACAATATGTATGACTTCCCAAATTTACTAAAATACTTATGAAATTATTAGAAAACGATATTCAGAAATATATAAAACTTCATTTACACATTTTACTTATGAGAATAATGATGACTGAAGCATTCCAAAACAAGTAAAAGTAATTTTAAGAAAAGATTCACAAAAAACGAATTATTTTGTATAATGGGAATGTTCACGATTCAAAGGTAAATTCTAAGGAAGATAATATCGACAGAAAAGGGCGGAAAATGAAAATGGGTCACGATATACCTGTTTATTTGTATTGGAGATCCACCCACCGCTCCAATTATCGAACTCACTTTACATACGAATTAGGACATACATAGCCCTTATAGAATCAAAAGTCAGGAAGAAATGAGTATTCGGAGCAAAACCTGTTTCGCGTGTAAATATAATTGAAGAAATAGAACGGACACTAACATTTTATTTCACTATTACGTAGCCAGTGAGAGCGATGCACTGAGGGACTGAGGGAGTATGTCGTTCTCAAACTCAACCTCCTACCGATATCCCGTCTCTTACAGCGCAGGCTATTTCAAAGGGGTACACGAAAGAGAACGGAATATACACATATAATATAACAACAATCTCTGCACTACTTCGCCGCTGTCAAACCCACATAAAAGCAGTCATTGATCTTACTGAAATTAGGGTACGTAATACCTACGATAGTTCGAACTATAAAATATCTCAAAAATAAAAAAATACTGGTATTCCTTGGTTACACTATTACTATAGTACAATATCATACAAAATAACATGAAACAGGCTGCGCCACCTCAAGCGCGAACATACCTAACAGATCTTATTTTTTCTCCTCCTCCGTGTACCATATTTGATTTTGCCTCTATTGCTATTTTAGTCTACTGTCTTTTCACATTGTGCTAAATAATGGTGACAATGATAAAGCAATCATTTTATTTCTTTTGAAATGCTCACAGGGAAACCAAGATTTTAAATTTATGTTTAAATTCAGCAGAGTTCTTATCTTTTTTTATTGAGAATATCCGCCATTGCATGCACTCATCAACATCGTAGCGCCTTCAAATAAAGGAAAACAAATTTGAAAAAAGGGAGATGGACTATGTCAATTATATCCAATCCTGAGGAGCATGCTCTGTTGGACAGTCCATATGCTATTTCGTTACCAAATATTCCGATATGACTTGGAAACCAGGAGAGAATAATCTGAGAGTTGTTGGAGAGCTTATAGGTATATTATACTTTATACTTAAATAAATGAAAGGGTAAATTAAATATGAGGTGTGTTTCAAACCAAGATTATTCTACTTTTTATTCAGAAACTAGAAAAGATTACATAATTTACAAAAAAAAACCTAGGCTCATACTTACCTACATGATAAAGAGTTTTAGTTGTTACAACCATTTATACCAGGTATATCATTTATATACCTGGTATATACTTGCAATTTATACCTGCAATTTATTTAATAAAATAAAAATATGTTTGTAGAAAATAACCATTGGTTTACACCAACGATCTTTTAAAACATATAAAAGATCGTTGGTTTACACTGAATAGTTATTACGAACTATATCTAATTTCGTCGTTTTCTTATTGAACCGACGACGACGTATTATTTGCTGCTTACAGGCACTTCTTTCTTAAAAGTTCTTTGTAGCTAGGTAAGAAACATTCATGTATCCTTTTGGGGAATGGTAAACGAATCCTATTGATTTGCTTAAACAGAAATACATTATTTGTACAGTATTTGTATTTAATAATAAATCATGATATAGCGCGTTTTTTAAATAAAACTTACTTATTTGGTTAAGTCACTCTCGTATAAAAGTAGATAAGATTCATTTGCGACGATGTTCTAGCGACTGATTATTACAAATCATATATTTTTCTGACCTTAAATCAAATGATTTTATTTTGGTATATACAGTTACAAAAAATGATTACTCATACACCCACTAATTTGCACTTTTTTAAAAGGTACTATTGCTAATTCCTGCTTTGTTTAATTTCATTATATGTAATTTTTACTGCTACTTTACTAGTGAAACAAAGCCCGTATGTTTTCAAAAATGAACATTTAACATACTTCAATGGCAGCTAATAAGCAGCAGTTTGGCTTGCTTATGACAGCGACGAGTATTATTTTGCACTGCCTAAGAAACTGACATTTCACGCCGTGAAACCGGTTTTGATGTGAAATTTCATTGTTAGCAGTGAAAACTGAATTGTTGTATGTCCTGCACCGTGGCAAGCGGGTAAAGATATAATGGAAATAGTCATAGGGAATAGTTAGTCGCGGTAAATATAATCCGTTGGATCCACTAGAAAATAAATGATAAATTGAGGCCTCTCTTAACCAAGCTAACAAAAACGGATTTTTATCAAGCTACTTTATTATATTATATTTATGGTTATTCCACATTAAGAAATCATAGACAGCATCTGTAGCCACAGCCTGATTTGTTTTGATAAAAAAGACAGACGTCAAAACTTTGTTTTGTTGGAAGGACAATACAGTTTCTTTTTTGAAATTATGATTGCGTTTTGCTCCGTGTTGTAATTTTACTGATCGGTTGTCTTCCGCGGTTTTACCGCTTAAAACACGGGTGAAACGAATCTATGACTTATTTTACAGAATGACCGACGTGGGCATGGAATCCACACCCTTGATTAACCGTAGTGAAAATGTTTCAATATTTCGTAGGTTTTTTTCGAGGTAAGATTTTTTTAAAAACAACTTGAATTTGTACCATATATTTTTTCGTAATATATTTAAAATATTTTTTCCAGATTTCGACGTTGTAAACGAAAATGTATATGGCAAAACACGAGGTTATCGCATAGAAATATTAATATTGGAGAAATAACAGCCGAAGAATTTCCTAATAATTCAACTAGAAATCAGGTAAATGTTCTCTCGGTGCTATGCTGTTTATACCTAAAGACATTGCATTGTATTTATTAGGGTCAATGGACAAACGCTTATCAAATTGTCTTATCTTATACTAGCCATTCAATATTTGATAAATAAGTATTTGTTATTTTTTAAAAAGAATCGACCATAGAATCATTTAAAATTATTTTGGGACCTACTCAACTAAGACTTTAGAGGGAAGATGGTAAATAAGCATTAAAAATGGTATGATAAATGTAGATTCGAACCCTTGACCACTGGGTCAATAGTCACAGAAAACTTTGATATATATTTTTTGATATTGCAAGAAAATTTTAAATAAATATATAACCTTGACGTAGGTTTCATTATCAGTGTCCTCTGAAAAAGCAATTTGGTTTAGTTGAAGGAGGCCTTAAATAATATGATTTATGTAAGCAATGATTTATTGAAAATAAATAAATGACATAACAGTTCCTTCTAACCTATTAACAAGAAAAACCATCACTGGGTCTGACCTTGGTCAGTGATTTCTATGCTTAAAGCATAAAATCACTTTTTTTAACATGATCAAATTTTGATAACGCTTTCATGTCAGTATGAAATTTTAACTGGTCATCCAATGATAATTATTTTTCATAACTGCTATTGTCCCTTTGAAATTGCGCGTTATGTGAATTAAAAGGAAATGGTATACCTTCCTCCATTTAATGGTTGATGTAAAAAACTGTTTTGGTATACTTTTTATTAATTACAGATTTAAATAGTGGTAAACTGACATAAATCTGTTTTAGATTTACTTAGTTAATTTTACTAGGTAAATCTAAAAGCAGATTCTTTTTTTTTACCACGTAGATAATACAAACAAGCTTGGATATTTTTTTTAATTAATGTATTATATAATTGATATTTTTCACTGTCGAAACCGAATTTCGGTTTGTATTCCAATTTCAGCCAAAATCCGAACATTTTAAAAAGTTAATGTGTGATTAACCAATTAAGGTAAAACGAATGCTAAACTAATAAAAACAAATATTTTTACTGACGAGAAGTGAAGGTCAATGATGATGGTGCAATGGGTAGAAGAATGCAGTTTCAGCTGCAGCCAAAGTTTTGGCTGTTAATTGGCAAAAATCGAAACTTTGACCGAAACACGTATTTTAGACCAAAACTAGCCGAATCCAAAACCGAACCTTCGGTCGGACAGGACTTATATATTTTTTATTATATCTACACATTTATTTCTTGAATTGTAATTAACCTAATTTAAGGGCAATTCATTAGTTTATTGTACAATGAGGAGATTCGAGGGATAGGAGAGTGAAGCATTATTCGAGAAACAAATCGGTAAATGAAATACATTTACTTTATTTCGTTTTCTTTGTATGAATGCAATGGTCCTTCATGATGAGTAACATGAGGGCTGCTATTTATGTATCCGGAATAACAAAAAGAAAGAAATATATATCATTTAATATGGTTTTATTTCTTTTTAAAATATTCGCCATGATGATCGATGCACTTTGCATACGTTGAAACCAATTTTCATAGTACTTTTTCCATTCTGATTGAGGTATCTCCAAA
Source organism: Neomicropteryx cornuta (assembly GCA_020383195.1). Taxonomy (NCBI): domain Eukaryota; kingdom Metazoa; phylum Arthropoda; class Insecta; order Lepidoptera; family Micropterigidae; genus Neomicropteryx; species Neomicropteryx cornuta. The sequence continues at coordinate 8,700,113 of JAHKQU010000001.1, read as the reverse complement.
ACGAGCATTTTGAACACACCGGCGGCCTCTTCACGGTTCGAAAAACGTTGACCACCAAATTTTTTCTTCACGTTTGGAAATAAATAGAATTCGTTGGGTGCCAAATAGGGGCTGTACGGCGGATGACCTGTCAATTTTATCTTTTGACCTTCCCTAAACTGAGTTGTATCGGCCGACGTGTGACAACTAACATTGTCATGATGCAGATTGATTCTACGTTGTCGGTTCTTCTTTCTTATTTCTTCAAAGACTTCTGTCAAACAAATGGTTGTGTATCATTCCGAATTAACCGTTTTACGATTTTCTAGTGGCACTGTAGCCACATGTCCATTTATACCAAAAAACAGGCGACCATTTGCTTTAAAGTGCTTTTTGCACGAATAACTTTTGTTGGGTTCGGCTTATCTTAGAACACCCACACCGTTGACTGTTGTTTAGTTTCGGGGTCATACGCATAGATCCAAGATTCCTGTGTAGATATTATAAATAGTTTTTGACGCACCACAATTGTATTTTTTTAACTTTTTTTGCACCAATCAACACAAGCCTGTTTTTGATCAACTATGATACCTATACTATATGACTAACTATGAAAAATAAAAAAAAAATAGGTTAGGATAAAAATGCATTTTTGCTTAGAATAAATAATAATAATATATTACATTGTTTAATATTATAAATGCTCTTCTTCACATATTAAATTTTAATTTCTTTTTTTTACAGAAATATAGTATTTTTACATTCCTGCCTCTAGTTCTATACCAACAATTCAAATTCTTCTTGAATTTATACTTTCTCTGTATGGCCGTTAGCCAATTTATTTCCGAAATAAGAATTGGCGGTATCTACACATACTGGGGACCATTATGCTTTGTAATATTTGTTACATTGTGTAAAGAGGCCGTCGATGACTTTAGAAGATACAGGTATTTTTCGCATTACATCTTTGCAATTTTTCATAGTGGCGATAAAACAATGTGCAGATTTTAACCCACAACCTATTCCATCTGGGTCACCAAGATGGAAATCGGCGAGAGATTTGGCCCTTGAAATTATTTTTTGAAGCCATTTGTGTTAAGGTTAAACTAAGCAATCACTAATTACTAGACTGCCACTTGATAATTTGATTAAAAGTAAAAAAAACAAGTTTAGCTTTACTTATGGGAAAAAATTACAATAACCTAATAATGGCGGAATCCTTGCATTAAGCCTGTTCTATAAAGTATATTACTTTTATTTACGGTAACAAATAGAGTATTCTATAGTCGAAAAGTATATTTTATTCTACCTAGTTTATTTAAAAAAAAAATAAAATATTAATATTTATAAATAATTCTAAAGAACAAGTAATGATTGCTCCATCATAATATTGTAGTTTTTCTGTTAAGTAGAAAACTACAATTGAAATTATTCTACATTTGATTAAGCAATGCCATCTAGCTGTGGTTTAGTAATTAGTGATAGTTTTATTTAACTTTAATGGCTGAAGTGAGGTTATTATTTATACTTGCCTTGAAAAGGTAGGTATTAGGGATGTATGTAATAGTGGAATATTGGGGTTATTGGGGTGGAATATTGAAAGTTTTCTGATGATTGGGTGCGATGCTATAAGGTAAGCTGGTATTCACGAATTGCTGGTTAAATTCCTTGATTTTTTGCAGACGCGACAAAGAAGTCAACACACAGATGTATGAACGATTAGTGATGGGCGACATATCGAACACGGGCGTCAATAATACTATGGAAATGGTACCGGCATCCAGCCTGAGAGTTGGCGACATTGTTTCCCTCCAGAAGGGCCAACGTGTTCCAGCCGATATGATATTGCTGAGGACGCAGGATAGTACTGGATCCGTTTTCATCAGAACCGACCAGCTTGATGGCGAAACTGATTGGAAGTTGAGGTAAATAGTAGGGATGTTTCATTATAGATATACCTATAGTGAACGGACGTGGTATATTATAAAATTTCTGGCACCGCTGATGATTTTGTACCACGTGTCGAAGAGCCCTGTTGGTAAATGTCGAAACATGGAATATAAATATGCTGCATGTTTGATCACATAATTTGGTAGAGACCGGCTGACTGGCACTCTGCCTTTGTGTTGAGGTTGACATGTAAGTTCATAGTGACATGTGATGTCACGTTACAACCTATTTGGGTTGTAGAGACAATGCCTTTGTTTGAAGTAGGGACCTCTCAGCCTCAAATGTCCACACAAGAAAGTTCTGTCAATATTGTGCACACATTCTCGTGTGACTTATGGCTTTATTTTTTTATAAAAACTTGTATGTAACGTAATGTTATTTTTGGAACTTTAATTTTATTATTACGCTTTGCGTTTTGTTTAAATAAATATTCTTAAATATTATTTTAGGATATCCGTTAACTGTACACAAAAACTGGCTTGCCCCAGCCAATTATTGTTTATTGGTGCCTCGGTGTTTGTGGAGAAACCACAGCGCGATATCAACAACTTCATTGGTACATTTATTAAGCATGATACACAAGACCTAGAATCGCTTGACATTCAGAACGCTATGTGGAGTGGTACGGTTTTGGCAACAGGACACGCATTCGGATTGGTAATTTATACCGGTAAGTTTTTATGGTTTATAATAGGTTTTTCTGGATTATTAAATTTAAAATGATGTCACAGTTTAGTCTATGACCAGTTATAGTATTTCAATAGGAATGGAACTATTTGTGGTTTCCCTTTTAACCAGAAGCTAAATCTATATTTGATTATTTACTTTTGGCTTTGGTTCAATATTAACCCGACTAGCATCTGCGCCGCCTGTAGGCGCCACGGTTAAATTACCTTATAGCACCCATGCCACCCATAGGCGGCACGGTTACGGGGTTGGGTTTAATTATTTTTTAATGCCAACAATAAGGTAATTGGAGACTTTCAATGCCATAAAAATATCCATTAAGTTCCACACCTGCTTTTAAGAAGAAAATTGCCATTTATTGCCATTATGAAATGTCAAAAAAAAAATGCCAAACATCTTACAATCGCGTACGTTACGGTTTAGGTTATTTACTGTGAGGTTAGTATGAAATAGTGTTGTGTTTTTAAAGAAATTTTAGCAATAACAAGTAAGTACAAGCTATTATTTTTTTATAATCTTACGTAAACATAGTGATAAATCATTTTACATTTGTTTTCTTGCATCGGAGTGCCACAGAATTGAAAAAAATAAATGTTTTCCGTTTAGATTTTATGATGACAGTCAGATAAAAAGATAATTAAAAATTATACATAAATTTAGTGAAAAACAAAAATATTATAAGAATAACTTCTTCTTTTATATGGATCGATTATAATAACAGAATAATAAAAGAAATAGAATTCAACGAGTCAAAAATTTAAAATAGTCAAAAATGTAAAATTTAATATAGTCAATAAATTTCAAATAATGGAAAGTGTATATTAAAAATTATAATAATTTGAGGCATTTCCTAGTCTAAATGTCTAGGTCAAGCTCCTGCAACCATATTTGAGCATCGGGAGTTAAACAGTGCAGTCCTTTCAACCCTCCAGCGAGACGTCGATGTGGGCATCTGTTCACAATATGTTCGGCTGATTGAATTAGGGCATCGCAATCACATATGTTTGGGAAGGTGTGATATCCCATTAATTAAGCATTTCTCTGCTTCGCTCGTGACCTGTCCTTAGCCTATTCAATATACACCTTGTTTTTCTGGGCAGATTGAAGATTCTGTTGGGTCATCCACGAGGAACTTGTGGCGTACATTGATACTTTTCCACTCAATTTTCTATCTTTCTCTTGCACTTGCACCGGTCTGTAGCAAAGGGTACCTCTATATGGAGTGTCGGATCACAAGTGGGCGGCTAGGTAAATTACCAATGTCAATAATAAAAGGCATCAATATTCACTCCACCTGCTTGACATTTGTTCCATTCCCATTTAAGGTTATGCACCCGTCTTATTTTCGAAGGGGTTATGTTAGAAAGAATAGGCAGCCACGCAGTTGGTGTAGATTTTATGGTGCCTGTTAAAACCCTCATCCAAGAATTTAGCTGGATCCGTATGGGCACTATTGAGTGATAAAGGGCAGCAGTACTTAGTATACAAAATAAAGAAACATTGGGTGGTTGTGCTTACTGCTGCGTATTAGTCATTGCGGTTCCGACTCAACGCCAGCTCGGTTGTGCTTATCATACCTATCATGATATATATTTTGGTTATTATTCTCACTGATTTATCCCATTGTTAGGAAATATATGCTATCTACTTAGATTATAAATGATTTATTTTTACAGGGTTGTAATGCCTTTACAGGTGGCACTACCCTGCCTACACATAATTATGTAATTATATTACTGTATAACATTTAAAAACTATGGGTCTTTGACGGAACCCTAAAAAACATGTATATATATAAAATAAAGAAATAAATTATTTATATATCAATTATTTAGAGCGAACAATTTAAGAGCACTTTTCTATATCTGTGACTGTAATCAAATACTTATAGAGAGAGTACATACATTCGAAATGCATTGTGATTTCACCTAATAGTTTTTTATATATTTTTTTTTTCAGGTAGGGAAACTCGAGCCGTTTTAAACAATGATGCGCCCCGATCGAAAATGGGTTATCTCGACCAGCAGGTGAACAATTTAACCAAAGTGCTCTTCTGTTTGGTGTTATTCCTGGCTTTTTTGATGATAACTATGAAAGGATTTAAGGGTATATGGTACATCTACCTCTTCAGATTCGTTCTTCTCTTTTCTTACATCATTCCATTAAGGTAAGCGTTCTTGTTTATTTTGTTATATTGGTAATAAAAATTCTCTGGGCGCAGTATTAAAAGGCATTCACTACTTTGAAAACAAATGCTACCTTGGATTTGCAAATTGATAACCACAAACTACTTTGTTGTACTATGTTTTATGTTAATCTATTGTAGTTCAATTGTAGGTTCACCAATCATTGCTCATTGAAGCATTTACATACCTTTCAACTATCATGTATGTCCATATCTGTTCCCACAAACCTTAATCATTTTTACGGTTACGGACCAAAATGGTCAAAGCAGAAACCCGTATGGTGAGCCTTCGTTATGTTTGTTCATTTGTTCCAGGCCAATAACTCCAATGAAATAATGTTAAGAGGGGAGCAGTTGATATTTATATATTCACATAAAGCGCTGTGTCTGGATTGCTATTCACGGTTCGTTGTTCTGCACGGCACGTTCTGTAATTATGAATGATTGGTGGTTGAAGGTAGAGGGTTCTGTAAATGAGTGCTGAGATTCTACTTATTATTATTATACATGGTGATCTCGTCAAGATCATTGGTTTACGTCTGTTCTGCATACATACACGCAGATGGGAAAATGAGATGCCCCTCATCGAATCGGTACAGTATGTAGGAATTTTGTCACCACAGAGTTGTAAAGAGTCAGGTATTTGATTCACGTAATGACGATCTACAAAGTAGGTAAGCTAACTCAAAAAAAAACCAATCAAATCGCACACAAAACTCACAATACACGCCTGCGGATCAAAAGACGTTGTTGACGTTGAAATCTGTCAAACACTGACGGCCATTTGCACTGACGGCTCTTAAAGATTATTTAAATATAAAAAATAACAATTACTCTATAGATAAAGGGTGATCGGTCGATCTAGGACGTCTGTATAATTATGTTTGTTTTCAGTTTACGTGTGAACCTTGACATGGGCAAGATATTCTACGCCTATTACATTCAGAAGGACAAAAAGATTGAAGGCACGGTCGTCCGCTCGAGCAATATAACGGAGGAACTAGGGAGGGTTAAGTACCTCTTGGCTGACAAGACGGGCACACTCACCAAGAATGAAATGTCATTTAAGAAATTGATTTTGGAAAATGTGGAATACAGTGACTATAACTTTCATGAGGTAAATATTAAGTTAACAAATTTAAGATACGAGTACGACTCTGGCAACATTTACTGTAGTTTTTATTGTCACTACAAAACCATATGGCGACGCCAGAGATTAGCATTTTAGTAGACTGTATTTTTAGGTTACGGATTTACATCTCCATAAAAGGGGGGTGCAGAGGGTGATGCGATTAGCGGGCAGTGGATTAGCGAATTGGGAAACCAAAGACTGACCTCGTGTTTGTACGTCACAGGGATCCAGCTTGATTTCCTCAGGTTCACGCTTCACGCACTTCCACTAATTCTTGCGGGTCTTAAAATACACTGTTTCAATGTTACTTATTTAACATAAATCACTCGCGTGGGTTTAGCTGCCAGAGACTGGCCTGTTAGCGGTACGAAAAACGAACGTCTTGTCTTTGCGTTTCTTACTTGGCTACTATTAACCTTTTTTTGTCACTCATGATCTGTTAGGTAAGGTAGAAAGGGATTGATATATTCGGAAGACAAGTGTAGTGAGAAGGAATGATGGGTAATTTCTTCTTTATGTCTTATCAAATAAATATTATTTGGCTCAACTGCCATATTTTTAGCACAATATTGTAACAGCTTTACCCGTTTTTGCATAAAGAGTTTATTGACAGGCGATTGACACCTGTTATAATAACTATCTTTGTTATTGGAGTTTTGGTGTTTTACTTATAGGCTCTACGGCCCCCACCAGATATACCAACTAGTATTATCTTCCCCTTAGCTCGTTTTGATCTGTGGGGGCGTTGTCTCAGCTTGCTAGAGGTATCACGGTATCTCTGCTCTTCAAGCGCACTGCTTCCGATCCTTTAATTAGATCGTCTTTAACACACACAAGATTTGAGTAACGTTAGTCTGCGAAATAGTAAGGCAAAATAAACCCAGGTATTTGTAGCGTTTAAACTGGCCCAACTGCAATGCCAAATATATTGCGAATACTTTATTGCTTAGAGCAATAACTTATTATTCGGAACGCAGTGTCAAAACTTTTACGTTTGACTTTTCCATTTTTCTCTTGGAACTTTGTCTATCAGCCTCCAAATGTTTGAAAAATGATTCAGCATGTTACGAAGTTGACATTATTATTTATTTGTAATAGTTATTTTTGCAATGATTTGCCATCACTATTCAATTAAAATCAGCAAATGCATTACCGAGTTCAATATAAGACAGACAAAGCATGCGCTGATTTAAAATACATTTTTACCATTTTCCTACTCGAGCACACTTTGTATTATGCCGAGCCTGGACTTTGATCTTGTTTGCGATAGAGTTCCCTCTGTTGTCGTAATGTATCCAATTTTAATGAACTATTTGGTAATTGGTTTTCTATACTAAACAGATTGAGACCCGATTGACGCAGCACATAACAGAAGAGATGCATTCTTCTGATGAGTTCATTGCACCTTATCATCAAATATGGGAATCGGTGCTCGCTTTGGCACTCTGTCATAATGTCACTCCAATATACGTGGATGACAAATCAGTGGAGAGAGTAATCTCAATGGAAGGATCGTCGCTGGCATCAGGTATTTAAACAATATTATTTCATTTTTTCCTATAGGCACATTGAGTGCCAGAAAGCTTAAGATAGCTTATATGTTGGCAGTTCTTAAGAAAAATTATTATTGTTATATATGTGAAAAATATCTATTCTTATTTTACTCTTCTGCTATGTTTTTAGTATTAAATTTTAAATTAAATTTATTGTTTATTGATATGCTGTATTTGTTTTACATCATATTTATAAACCCAAACTGCTTCCCTTAGTACAGATTCGTCGAGTTAGGGAGGCAGGAAACATCTGTACAATGTAAGTCGCTTGTCGCTTTAATTAGAATATTTAATAATACTTACATGTTACTACTTAAGAGTTCTAATATATTTTCATTAAATAAATAAATTGATTTTGATAAATAAATCATCTGATTTTCTGTCCGACCACCATATTATAGGGTACTAACAAAATTAGATAACCAGTGGAATAATATAACCTATGCCGCCTTATTAAAATTTACAAACATTTTTACAAAGCACTATTGAAGAATGTAACCATATATTGTCACAGGCAAATGTCAACAAGTCTCGAAGAATCTTATACAATTTATAAGTAAATATCCTTTTGTTGCTAAAATTACATTTTAGTTTATATGAGTTACTTACAGTGATTCATAATACTAAGGCACAGGGTTTAAAAAGTAAACAATGGCCATTTATAAGCTATACACATAATATGATAATTAAATAAACACCATAATTTCAATAATTAACTTAGTACTACAATAATTAGTACTTACATTATTTCAATAATTAACATGAACAGCCACCATGCTGATTCATTACCCAGAAAGAGAGAAAAAGGGTGGAGGTGTAGCAAAAATAGTCAAGACAATGTGATTCTTGTTGCCGGTCGTCCACTTACTTAACCTCAGTGCTAATATATTAAATTCAGTAATTGCTGTATATCGCCAGATTCGTCGTCTTACAGCATTTCTATTAATATTTAAAATGATGGTATGTGGCATATACCTGAATTCATGAAAGACATAGACCAGCCATCGTTTTTTTTTTATCTCAGTTCGGTTTTAACGGCCACTAGAATTTCGTGGATTATTCTGTTCAACAAACTACCTTCGCAGAACGTCGGTATTGTATTGTCTGCGCAATTTTCGCCCGGAGCGGAATATGTTAACAGCTGTTTATGTATTATATGTCAAAAATACATGGGTGATTAATATCGACTAAATTTGCTTATTACTTTGAGATTCCTTATTAAATTTGCTACAAAAAATAGTTGGATATTTTTAGATTTAATTAATAAGTTTCGAGATATTCGAGGTTTAATGCATCGGTAAGGGGGGAAAAATTTTTTGGTAACATTATTTATCTCAACAGGTAATTTAGTGAAAACTAATTTGGAGTCATTTGATAACTAACATAATTTAAATTATTTTAATAAAATAGAGTTGCTTTTAATTTTATTATAAAAAAAATCTCTTTGTAGCAAATTTAATGAGGAATCTCAAAGTAGTAATCAAATTCTGTTAATGTTGTAGCGTTTGAATATATATATATATATATATATATATTTTAATTGCTGTGGCCTAGGTAATTTGTTTGTTGTGGTAAGTGTTTGTCAGGCTTATGGTTATTATTTATTTATTTATTTGTTTGTTGACAGTAACGAAGAGTTATGAAGAGTTTAAAATGGTATGACTTAATAATGTTCACAATCGAACCCGCGACCTATGGGCCAATAGTCAAACACCTAAACAACAACTACTAGACTAGACTACAACTGGACTAGACTTTTGTAAATGTTGAGTTTTAATTGATTTGTGGACGCTTAACACATTTTCGCTTTACAATTTATCAAATATTTTTTTTTCTGATTTTCTTTTTTTATAATTAAAAGCAACGTTATTTTAATATAATAGTGTAAATGATGTTAGTTCTCACACTCACAAGAAACCCATTACTGTCCAGGCAGAAATCCAAATTTAACATAACTTTTACACAAATTATCGATCATTGACAAAGCGGAAGCATATGTTTCCTCATTTAGTAAAGCTGTTATCTAATCGCCCATATTTCTTTTCAGATATGCTCCAGTCAACAGTGTCAGAAAGCTGTGGTGGTGCAATTCCCCAACAGCAATTATGCGACTACCAAGCAGCCAGTCCTGACGAAGTAGCGCTTGTCAAGTGGACGGATATTGTTAGTTTTTCTTAACAAATGTGAATATTTATGGATTTATAAAATGCCATTCACTTCTTACCGTCACAGTCTCCTGTAAATTACATTCAAATGGTATCACTTTCCACCTGTAGAATTATTTTATGAAAAAAAAAACAAAAATATTTACATGTCAGTAATATCCCACAGACAAAGTTGTCAGGTAGGTATGATCGGTCAGTTACTGATGACATGTATCCTTGTTTCTTGGCGGTTTTCGATCGAAAATTGCCTGCTGATAAATGATAAAACAACAACTTCTGGTTGCAGGGTAAACTTGAAAACAGAATCAATGTATTTATAAAAATTATTTTCTTTTGAAAATCGTTTTAAAAAAATAATTTTACGACAATAAACATTAGAGTGACCACCTTTTAACTTTTCTATGGTAAAATGAACTCGTTGCGTGCCCTTAAATTATATATTTTTTATTTTTTCAGATGGGAATTTCTCTATATCGGAGAGATTTGAAGAACATATCGGTGAAAGTGCGCGCTACGAATGAAATCATGGATTTTAATGTTTTACAAGTTTTCCCCTTCACCAGCGAATCTAAAATGATGGGTATTATAGTGCAGGTAGGTGATTGGGTGATTTTTAAACAAAAATAAGGCTTTTATTCATCGAGCTAGGTAGAAAACGTTATCTCTAAGAACACTTTTCTATATTTATTTATTTATTGTTCATAATTAATTTGACAAAAAAACAACCATAATCTATATTGAATGTCGGTTCTATCTGTTTATTAATCTCATTTAAACGTGCCATATTTTTGGAAGAGTTATAAATGGGAGTGTATATATCAAAAGTATATTTGAAAATGTTAACAAAAAAGTGTAATATTTGTCAAAACTTGTTAAAATAGTGAAAAATTTTGTTAATTACATTAAAAGCAGGAAAAAATCGATAGGAGCAGTTTTTTTTTTAAATTAAGAGATAATAAAATCAAAATGATGTTTTCTAATAGAGAATTTCATGATGAATCAAATGATATGTAAAGATTGAACGACTCATGCCTGCACTATGGATTTTATAGTAGACGAGTGAGTTTTTTAAATTTTCCTTAGAAATGAATTGATTCTCAAGCCCTTTTGGCGCCAACATTTTTTGGTGTGTAATCCTACCTTAACGGGTTAAGTCTCACTTACGAATGTATAATCTATAAGTTGGTTAACTGGTAGATATTGTCTTTAAAGCAATAAGTTCGCCATATACGCATTACAAAATATGTAAATCTGTATTAAAGTGTAAATAAATAAATAAACGTTTATTGGATAACTATTTGGGCCAACAAGCTTTCTTATAGAACCATTATCTATATGAATAGTACATTCAGTACTTAATATTTCAGAATAGAACATTTGTCTATTAAGTAATCTATCCATTACGATTTAAAAAGTTATTTACTTACTCAATTTTATTTAATATTATTTCCAGGATAAAGATACCAACAAGATTACATATTACTTGAAAGGGGCTGATGTTGCCCTTTGTCCATTGGTCGGTCCACCCGACTGGCTCACTCATCAATGTGGTCTGTTAGCAAGCGAAGGTCTCCGGACATTGATCCTCGTCAAGAAGGATTTGACGACAGAGGAATATCGAGCATTTGAAGTAGGCATTAATCTATCGGCAGTCCAATTGCTATTTTTTTAAATAATGAAATAATCATCAGCATTCCACTAAATAAGAAGTAATAATGCAATAACTTACCAATTCATTGGAAATTTTATTTTGAATGCGTTTTACGTCCAAAAAAAGTCGCTTCATTGAACTTGAACTTGGGAAAAGGGCCATCCGCGCTCTTAAATTTGGTTTTTTGTAATGGAACCTGGAGCTCGACATCTTGACATTGCAGCACTCGGGAGAACTAAAAATTTGCGTTGTTGTTTTTGTTGTCAATAAACATAATACTTATCAAACGTAAATTGGGAATGTAACTGCCAAATTTATTGTGTCATATTTATGTCATATTTGTGTCATATAAATGCTTTGTATCGAAGCTAGTGTGTTTATAAAAGTATTAGAGTTTAGTTTTAAGTTCATATTTTATTTGTTTTACATGATATTTGAATCATACAAATTTTATTTAACAGCCAATTAAATTACTGAGGAATTGGGTCTAATTGTAAAGCTTAAATGTCTAAGTATGTCTGGAAAAAACTTAAACCTAACTTTAAAAATTATTTTATAAAAAATGGCCTTTAAACAGTGTTTTTTATTTAGGCATCATATCAGCAAGCCCTCCTTAAAACATCGGACAGATCGGCGGCGGTTGCAGCTGTCTTATGCAAACTTCAGGAGGATGTAAAACTTTTAGGACTGACGGGCGTAGAGGACAAATTAGCCGACGATGTTCCTGAGACTCTTACGATTCTCAAAGGAGCTGGAATAAAGGTTCACATTTTGAAGTTTCTTTATAATAACCATTGATCGTATAGTGGTTTTAGTTAGCTCAATCTCATATAATTAGTAGGCACCCAAAAAATGATTCCGAGATGTAGATGGCGCTTTTTTTATCCAATTAATCATAGTTTATTAATAATATTTGATTGGCAAATACCACATGGAAGCATGAATGTTAACAATTTAGAAAAACTTATCCAGCCAATTCACAGATGACGCACTGTTTTGTAAATAATTTTCAATTTAAATCTAGGAATATATTACCATCTGCCATTAAAATTATGAAACTGAATTCTTTTTCCAATAAATTATGATGTTTTTATGGATGTTTGAGACTTGGTACGATGTCTGGGTATGGCTAAATATGTTCTAAATAACGTCTTCTATCAGGTCCTACAAGGTTTGCATCGACCTACCAAACATCCTGTATAGATTGTGCCTTTTCTGTTAATTGCTGGACATGTTCCAGTCTCTTCTTCTGTGCTACGGACTTTGCAGATGGGGCTGCTATTTTGCTAAAGGTTTCAAGGTGTACATTTATTCGGCAACGACCTAAATATTAAGATGGCAGACTGAGATAGAATTTAGTGAACAGGGATTTGGCCCAGCCAATGCTACTCTAGCCTGGCTAGTTACTTGTTATACCGTTTAGCCGAATGGGTTCCGGGCCAATTGATTCCTGCCTTTCTAATTTGTCTGCTTCATTGTTGCCCAGGCTGTCTCTGTGTATTTTTAATCATTGGGCTGACATTATTTATTGATGCTTCCACTTTCAATTCTTGATCTCCTTACCTCCTTGATCTCCTTGAAACGTATTACTAGTAATACGTTTTGTTACTACTAAGAGCATATGTTTTGTTATTTGTACATTTTATAACAAGTCACTATACAACATTTGTGAAATATAATATATCGTCACTGCATAAAATTAAATTAAAAAAAAAAAAATTAAAAAAAAATCCGAAAAAAACCACTACTTTTATAAGTAAAAATATATGAGTTTGAACAAGCTTTTCCATCTAAAATGACTGAACCGTTTCTATGTTTCCGACCGCAAAACCACTTCTTATAATTTGTAAGATATTTTAATGCATGTTTCGGTGTGCCAAGTAATTTATTGATTACTGGTTAGATAAAAATACTAAAATTTACTTACATACACATGATTGTCACATCATTATCGATGTCAGCATTCATTTGTTTGTTTTAAGAATGTTAGCACTCAAAGAAGCATATTTTACCAAGACGGCTTCTCGACTCATCGAATCAACCTGCTTCAGAAGATGTAGCATTGATTTCGTTGAACATGTTTAGGCTAGATGCATATTAGTTCCTTTTGAATGCTAAGCTTAATATATTTTCTTTCATACTTTTTGTAAAGTTTTGAAGATAGGTATATTTGTGAAAAACTTAATGATGTGATTGAGGTTGGATAAATGTAGTATTTTCAATATATGTATGAATTGCAGATATGGATGTTGACCGGCGATAAGCTAGAGACTGCTTTGTGTATCGGTCGCTCTCTCCGACTCGCGGGCATGGGTCCGTCGGAGCACTGGCACATTGCACACCGCTGCATCGGCAGAGTTGAGGCTTATGAAGAACTTCAGCAAATTTCTATGGATCTTTCGGCTACTCGAGATCAGGCGGCTTTGGTCATTGATGCTACAACATTGGCTGTGAGTCAAACTCGCTAGATATAAACTAAATGTTTCATTCCCATTAGTTACTTTTAAATAATACTAGCAAGGTTCTCTTTTTCGTGCCAGCTTAAATTCTACGCTTCAAGGAACTAAATTTAGGTCAACTTTATCAGTCTCTTCACGACATGCTTCTGTTACTACTGAAACGATATTGTTTTTTTTTTTACATCATTTATCAACTTTCTCCACGTATATGAGATATCACGGAAGTAAGTTACAGTAGACATCTTGTGACCCCAAGTCCAGAACTTTTTAAAAATATAAACATAAATAAATCCTTTATTTATGCCTATTTTTTTGGGTATTTTTTTATCTATATTTCTAATGCCTAATATATTTATGTTTAAAACCTTTTGTATTAAAAGAAAGTTTTTTATCCATTTACTTGCAATAAATATAACATGTGTAGGTATAAAAATAAATATCTATAAAATACACTATAAATATGTATTGTAATTTTGTATATTATATATTATAAAAAAAATATTTTTCAAAGACTGATCGTACTTTTATAGATGATATACTTTTATGTTATATTAAATATTTTAATCCAATGAAGATTTTATCGTTGCCGCCTTAAAATTCTTCATGGATACATTACTTCCTTATAACAGAATTACAGATGCGAATCCTATATGGGTAAAATACAGTCAATAAATTTATATCAAACATAAATAAATAAAAAAAAACAAGTGTAATGCAAATAATAGTAAAATATAATAAAATATCACCTAATCTTGGATGCTTAGAATTTCAATTACCTCTGATGCAATTATTAGATTAACCCGAGGTTCTCGCTAATATTGTGAATATATTATAGTTCATTTTGTTTTTTTATGTTTAATTAACATTTTTTATATGTAATTGTCAAATGACAAAAATTGTTAGTGGGAACGGTAAAATATTAATATTGAAATATTGTTTATTGAAATATATCCAAGGGATTAGATACCTTTTTTTTAATATATAATATTTAAGTATAAATTATGTGTTTTGTTTTGATTGGGATTCAAATATACATCTTTTATATCACACATATGGGGGGGGGTTCTTATTTGTATATGGTTTTTTTTTCTTTTTGATCAGTTTAAAAAAAAAATGTGATTTTGACAGAAATTATAACTAATCTAGTAATAAAATCTAATAGAGTATATGTCACACAATCGTGGAATATATATTCATACATATTATGGTCGCATGATATTTGAAATGAAAAAATAATTTATTGCAAATTTCCTTTTTTTAGTTGTGTTTGGAACATTACGGCGGTGAGACTGAGTCGCTCTTGCTCCGCTGTGGTGCCGTAGTGGTCGCTCGCTGCTCCCCCACTCAGAAGGCCAGCACGGTTCGGCTGTTGCGCTCCTCAGGCAAAGCTGTAGCGGCCGTTGGAGACGGCGGAAATGATGTGGCCATGATACAGGAGGCTGATATCGGTATGGAACATTATCATCGCTATAGTGGAAACTTACACTATCCCCACAAATTAACATGCCTCTTATGAATATCTTAATTCTATGGGATTCTAATATGTATATTGATAACCAAGCTGCTAAACCCGTACATTCGAAGACCATATATTCATCATATGTACATTCATCATATGAGAAATCTCAGTTTGTGTCCGGACACCTTGTATAATGTAGATAAGTAAGTAAGTGTAGTAAGTAAGATCATATTCAGTTTATATTTATTTTCTGTTGTGTATAGCAAGAACTTAGTTAATCAATAACAGATATCACGTAACGTGGATGACCGGAGAACAGCTGGGAGTACTAAGGAAGGGTAGTTCTATATTTTCTTGTCAGCCAGGAAAATGCAAGTGCCTACCTCTACCGCATAAAAGAATATTTTTTTTAATTCTACTGGTTTATGTTGCTATTCAAACACGGTCTGTAATAGGTTCGGATCAACAAACTTTTAGGTTATGCTCTGCTCATCAAAAGTAACATTTTCTCCAAATAAAACATAGTCCGAAATAAGTAATAATGTTACCTCGGTGTGTGGCGTACCTATATTACTCGTTAAATATGATAATATTAGACCTTTTTTCTGTCTACAGGAATTGGCATTGAAGGCTTAGAAGGACGTGCAGCCTCGCTGGCCGGCGATGTTGCCATAAAGAAGTTCTCGGCGCTCTCTCGGCTGCTTCTGGTGCAAGGGCGACGCTCGCACATGCGCACGGCCGCACTCAGTCTCTTTGTCATTCATAGGGGGCTTGTCATATCTGCAATGCAGGTAATACAGCTTACACAGTTTCGCTCAACCATCAATGAATTGATCAACATAAATAGTCGTAAAATAATTACAAGGCAACTTAGCATCTAACAACATCTTATATAGAAAATAAGTCAAGAAGTGCCCGAAGGCATTTAACTTATTTAGCGTCACGTTTATATAATAAAATTAAAGATTCACTGATTAAATGCAATTCTTAGTTCCGATAGTTTAGATATCCAGTAAATCAATTATCCATTCCTTATGACATGAAGATTTGTTTTCCCAAACTTTTCTGATGTTTCAGGCAATTTTCTCAACCGTCTTCTATATGTCGGCAGTATCGCTTTACCAAGGGTTTTTAATGGTTGGTTATGCAACTTTGTTCACAATGCTGCCTGTATTTTCATTGGTAAGTGGGTTTCACATAATTCTTTATTATCACTGTACCTAATACATTTGGCATTTTTTAAACTGTATTTTGTTTTTAAATAATTATGTTTGTGTCCTGCTCAACTGAGCTTAATTTGCTTGTACTAAAGTCTGTTCAAAATGGTATGGCTATAATGTCAGATTCGAATCCGCGACCACTAGACTACCACAATCTTCGAAATTGTTATAATGACATTATTTTTTTATTAACATTAAATATGAAATAAATCACTCTAAATGTGAAAAACTTGTAAGGATGCAAGACTAACCTAGATTATATGTTTCTTTAGGATTTCTTTTCACATGTACCCGTTGTTTCTCCTAGATTAAAAAAATAGGTAAAATAAATAAATACGTAGGCAATCTTCATATGAATGTCAATAACATGAATGTTGATAAATTTGTCTTGTTGACAAATGTTTAAATTATTTTGAAAGTCCACTTTTTATAAAGTTAAAATATTTATATAAAATATAGAAGATACCATAAATGACAAATCTGTCTTAATTTGAAAATCAAAAAAATATGATCGTACCAAATTCCTTGATAACCATATTGATATGCAAGTTTACTTCTTCTGTCAGTTGGATACCAATAATAATGTTCATAAAATAAAAATTACTTTAAAGTTATGTTTATTACAATGATGCTGTTTTATAGGTTTTAGATCGGGATATAAATGGGACAATTGCTTTGGCGAGACCGCATCTGTACAAGGAGCTGGCAAAATGTCGAGCACTCTCGTACAAAAACTTCTTTCTTTGGTTGGCAATATCCGTATATCAAGGTTCGTTCATTTGCTATTCCGATCTCTTCTTTAGCTTTTATACATCCATGCATAGGAAGTTACTATCTCCAACCTCCGCATTTGGCGGCCATAAAAACACGATTTCTCAAAAACTGATTACTGACTGATGAGTATTTTTGGTTGGTTTCCGATAAATACTTTTTTATTACGTTTCTATAAAAATATTAAATGTTTTTTTTTCACTTAGGTATTTTTTTCAGTATATTTGGTTAGACTTAGATATTTATTATTACTTTAATATATTGTTTTTAACTTTTAGTGTAGGTATTATATTTCTATGTGTACTTTATTAAGTATCTTTTCTTGTGTGTATGTTTACCTATATTTCATTATGCATGTATGTATCAGTACTACCTATATATAATTGTAAAGCATTCCACTACATAACTTCTAAAATGTTTCTCGGAATTTACAAATCTTATGTACGGCCTATACTGAAAAACTGTCAACACGTATGGAGTCCATACTTCGCAAAAGTTGTTAAATTGTTGGAGAAGGTACAATAGCGGTCCACCAAGCTTCCTATGGGATTCAAAAATTTGACCTATGATGAACGTCCGACACATTTGAAGCTAACATCACTAGAAACGAAGAGAGCGAGGCGATCTCATAGAGACTTTTAAGATTATAAAGGGATTCTATAATTGCCCAGAGCATCTTCAAATCTAATCCAAAAAAGAACTTTTTGTCCAACAGAGGGTTGATTTGCGGAATGAATGCCTACAAGTGTTATTACCTCCAGTTAATCAGTTTAAAAACCGCTTAGATGAGTACTTATTCACAAGAGCACAATAATCAAAGTTTATCAGCTGTAAAGCTGCACATCTATTAATTAAAAATAATAATAATAAAGACGGATTCAATTGACGGTGACAAAACATTTTTTTTTAGCATAACGAATGTCATACTGTCTTCCTTAGTACAAACATTGTCTAGTGAAGAAGACAGGGCTCATGTCAAAGTAGTGCTAATCGCCAAATTTATAAAGATTCTGTATGAATTTCATTATAATATGCTGACAATTTGTTAAATGAAAAAAACTGTTAAACTGTTATTAGTAGTCAAGTGGTAAATGCTTTCAAGAAAGTCACTTTTGTTTTGTATTGAAATTACAATTTGTTGCACAACTTTTTGATATATAAAGTTTTTTTTTCAGTTTCTTGTTCTAACGTTTTTCCCTGTTCCAGGAGGGGTAATCATGTATCTGGCGCTGATAATGTTTGGAGGGGAGTTCATCCACATAGTCGCCATCAGTTACTCGGCTTTAATCTTAACGGAACTTATGATGGTAGCACTCAACATAGACACGTGGCATCGGCTCATGTTCATAGCACAAGTGGCCAGTTTGGCCACGTATATTGCGTGTTTGCTTTTCTTTCACGACTACTTTGGTAAGACAATCTTCGCAACGTATATTGCCATTTTTTCTATTCCGGGTATTTTTTTTTTTTAATTAATATTTTTTATGAGACAGTTTTCAATATGCATCAACCCCTTAAAAAGCCAATAGTGATTTTAATACACCTGTATACACTCTCAAGTAACAAAAAACATTCACTTCCCTAGATGGATACAATTAGGGCTGAGTAAAAATAATGAAAAGTTAAAATCTTTTCGTGCGTCTCATTTTAAAGCTCTTTCAAAAAATGCAAAAATCATAAAATCTATCCTCAGTTTAATGACTATAAAATGGTCTTTCAATTGATATATATATATATTTTTTAAAAATTAATATTGGGTTCCAAACCCAACTGAAACCCAGTGTATGTACTGATCTTGGTTGTTTGAGTTTTTAAATAGATGCAATTTATATAAGATGTTAACTACTTGAGTAGGTTAAATGTCCCGAATGTTTTATAAAAACAAACGCCGATTGCCCTGTAAAATCTTCGCAAATTTTCCAAAAATTTCAACAGTTTACAAAATTGCTTATTTTAGCCAAACTATGTATGTAAACTTATAATAATTTGGTCAATAGCTTAGAAATTCTTTAAAATATAGCGCTATTTTGAATTTCGCATAATTTACAAATAAATGTAAAAATAAGTGACAAGGTTGCAAAAACAATTTTTTAGGTAAATTTTATTTTAAAATTCAATAAAAAAAGAAACTAAAACGATGACACCTATTTTTTATTTTATACATTTGTTTCTAAAAAACTGGTTATAAGTATTTTTTTATATGTATTACTATTAAGATAAAATTATGATAAAATATACTGTCTTGCAATTTTGGGAATCTGCTCTTTTTGCCAGAATTATTTTCACTTCATTACTATATGACAATTACTTAATTTTGATATTTAATATTACTTGATGTAATGTTGAAGAAATTCATTAGTAATAAAAATTTTATAGCAAAATCCTCTTTGTAAATCACACAAAATACCAGACACCACCACCACCAGACCACCACTATCAGACCACCACCACCAGTCACCAGACATGTCATGACTTGACATATAGTTTCGCAAATATTCCTATACAGGGCGGCCCACGCCCACCATGCAGGAATACCAATTCCTTAGCTATTTATTGGTATTACATGTATTAAAATATTGCATATTAGATAATATACTGCAAGCTGACATTGCCAGGAGCGAGGGTGCGGCTGGTCCCATTAACAGGTTAGAGCGAGTTTCTAAACTTTCTCCTGAGCTCTTTTCTTTCCTCTCTCTTAAGATGACGAACTGTTATTTACTATTAACTTCCATTCTTAAGCAGTTCAATAACTATTAACACAAATCTGACTGGCTAGCTAGCAATTAGCTTGTTCCATGAGTAAATTTAGGCAAACTTGGATTATTGGTCAATATTTATTTTTAGGTTTTTAGAGTGTAATACAGTATTGGGCAATATTATAATTAAAAGACACTTTCTCTCATTTACAGATTTCGATTTCATCACATCTTTCGAATTCTTCTGGAAGGTTGGTGTGATCACGCTGGTGTCGTGCGTTCCGCTCTACGTACTCAAGTTTATGCAGGAGAAGTGTCTTCTGTCCAGCCGCGCTAAGCTCCTTTGCAAGAGAATACCGGATCATAAGCAATTTCTTAGCGTTTAAAGCGAGTCACTTTCAGGGTACATGAGTGCTCACAGAAAAGAAAATGTTATGCTCTGAAGTGAGATGCAATTTGCGATTAAACAAAGAAATTTGAAGTTGGTACGTGCATTGCCGTTATCAAGGGACGGACTAGTCAGTGTTGTTTGTCACTGCAATGTTGTACAGGAGCGGTTCGCAGATTGGCCATCTCTAATTTTTATCATTGGACGTCTCTCTTGCACCTCTAAAATAAACACATGTTGAAAATAAAAAATCAATATTAAAATCGATATAACCATGCCTCTCGATGTGAGAGACAAACATTCACAAATTGTGAACCCACGCAGACAGAAGGACAGAGGATTTTGTTGTCGTCGAACCTTTGTAAATGCCTCAAATTATATAAAATATCAGTTTTTGGTTAATCATAACCTTTGTGACTTCATTCTGCCAAAACGTAACCCTGAGCTCGAGTTTACCTACTAAACTACGCTCGGCCTTAATTACTATAAAATAAAATTCGAATCTATATTATCTTATTCAGGTTATGATACAATGGATTGTCGTTAATTTAATGGTCACACATTTTACGATCAAATGGTTATAATATGTGCATATGCACGGTCAAATAGTTAATTTTAAAAAATTCCGATACAAATTTTTAAGTTACAGGGCTTTGATGTACGTAAGGGTAAATGTATATGGGTTTCTAAGATGATCCTTAAAAAGAAAATAAGAGCAGATTTTACATTACCTTAATATGCTAAGATAAAATTTGATAAGGTATTGGGGGGTAGTGTAACATATTAGAACCTGCGATAGGCTAATTTAGAGGTGTATTCATTCTAAACTTTTAAATAATGCTGTAAAGATTAATATTGCTCGGATCAAAGAATAGGGTTCTACATGTGATTGCCAGATATCGGATTTCATCACCACCATCTCCATCTCTAGTACAAGCAAGTTTAGCTTTGTTTACCAGGTCCATAAATGACAACAAATGATCAAATTCAAATGATTTATTCCATAAACACAAATGCATATAGGAATGACATTTTAATTTAGGTACAATAATATTTTGAGGTTAGTATAGTGGTGTGGCATCAACGATCATAATAATAACGATACATAATAATATATATATTTTTTTTTTATGGAAAACATGCACACATGATCATGCATGTTTAATGGCAACATACAATGTTTAATACAACTGTCTTAAAACAAAGTGTCTCTGTTTTTCTGTGTGTCTGTCTGTGTCATCGTAAACGGATGAACCGATTATATTTTTTTTTTTTTGTTTGAAAGGTGACATGATCTAGAGTGTTCTTAGCTTTTTAATAATTTACGTTTTTATAGTTCTCTTCATCTTTGGGAATAGGAAAAAGCTGCACAGGACCAAGTCCGGCAAATACGTCGGCTGAGGCATCAATGCGGTTTGGTTTTTTGTAAAAAAATTGGCAAGATATGAGTGGGCGCGTTATAGTGCATTAGAACGACTTGTTCTTCCACAATTCTGATCTTTTGCGGATAAACTTCTAGGTTAAACTGCTTCTTGACCATGCAACCCAGTGGTAAGAGTTTGTGGAGTACAATCCCATCGTAATCGAAGAAATTGTAATAAGAACCTTCACTTTCGATCGAACTTGACATCTTTTCTAGAGTTGGGACAATTGCACCTTTGTTTCGTCATATCCATACAACCATCATTCAACGCTGGTTATTAGTCGTTTGTCATGTCTTTGGGATAGATACTGCTTTTGTTGAAGATTTAACCAATTTTAGCACAAATTTAACGGTCACTCGAGACACGAGAAATGCTGGTGATAATTGATTCACAAGATTTGTATGAGACACCAACTTCCTCTGCAGCCTCTCTAATAGTGATAATATTAGTGCGTAATCTCTGATGTCGAATAATCGTAATACTGGGGTTTATGTATTTTATTGTGTATTTTAAAAGTAATTTTATAATAAATTGATCTGGAAAATAATTAAAATGGTCAAGATTTCGTAGCTAATAAAATTTGTCTTAGCTCTTTTGGGAAAACTTAATTGGAGCATTGAAAAATTGATAATTATTGTTGTTGTTTGTATTTCATAAATTTTTGCAGCCTTTAGAATGTAATGCCATGAATATACTAACTTTGCATACCCCCTATATAATAATAGTTATCTACACAGAATATTTTTTAAATTACGATCAGTTATATAATAATTTTAACTTATCAAGTATCGAGGTAAGTTTATGAAAAATGATGTGTGCCAAAGAAACAATGCAAAAACTTACTGTTTCATTAGAAATTTTGGTTCGAGAATTTGACATCCGGTAAGAATATACCTGGTATTCCTCGTAATCTCCATGATTTTTGAAGTTATACTTCTTTGGGCCCGTTGTTCTCATTGGGATTGGATGTTGGTCGAGAAACCGCGTTACGCGTTAGGAGTAAAATCCGTAGAGTGCCTTTTTATACGTTCTCTACCAAAGATACACTAAGAGTCTCGGTGAGTCAGTGGCGCACTCGTCTCCCACGCTAGTGTCCCCTGGTTCGATCCCCGGCTGGGATTTTTTTTTCACAAATTATATGAAAGTATACGAATATATGAACTTAATGATAAATGTATAGGTGTATAGTATAATAATGAAGTGACTTATAATAATATATTGAACTACAGAGAAAAATGTCTTATATTTCATTTATATATCAGTCTATGTGTGTGTGAGTGGGTGTGTGCGAATGGCCAAAGAAGTATAACTTCCACCGTCTGGTCCGATGCAGACTCATTTTTTTTTTCACTGTACTTATTTTGGTATATACCTAAAAGTACACTCACAGTAGTGCACAAAATACGGTTTTTGCGGAGACGATGAACATAGCCATCCTCGACACTTCATAGGTTATACGGTAACTTTTATAATTAAATACGAGACAGATAAATGAATTGTGATATATTTAATGGGTGTGACCTAACAACTGTTTTAAATAAAGTACAATTATTTTCCTTTATGTTGAACAGATTTTATTTCTTGAATTGACTTGCTCGTCGTATATGCCAAAATGCGTTTTACCTGAGAATTTTATTGTATGTAAATTCAATAATTAAATTACTGTTATCTGGTATTAACCTACATGGTAGAATAAAAAAGATGCTGTAACTGTTTTACATATTAATGATTTATTCCGTATTTAGGTGACAATTTACTCCCTCAATAAGGCATTTTATTACTATTAAGATATTTACAATGGCATAAGGTACATATTACTCGTATATAATCTAAGATTGGATTAGCATTATAAGCAAAAATCAGGGATCAAACATTCACATTGAAAAAAAGAAAGTG
Organism: Neomicropteryx cornuta; assembly: GCA_020383195.1. Taxonomy (NCBI): domain Eukaryota; kingdom Metazoa; phylum Arthropoda; class Insecta; order Lepidoptera; family Micropterigidae; genus Neomicropteryx; species Neomicropteryx cornuta. The sequence continues at coordinate 8,676,498 of JAHKQU010000001.1, read as the reverse complement.
TATACCCCTAGAGGATGGAGGACGGATATATCCGTCCTGATTCCGGACAGCCCAGGTTCCCATTGGCTGTAGGACGGATATATCCGTCCTCATTGCCCGCTTGATTTTTATTATTATTTCAGTATTATTTATTAACTTGACGTTTTCACCATTGAAAATCACAACGAAACAATTTTTTTTTTTTTTCAATTCAATGCAGTGTCTACTACTATTTATAAATTTATATTGAAAATACACTAATTTACTACCGTTCCAATATCTATATTTTTTTTTTAACTTTTTTCTTTTTTTCGAAAACTGTACATATTTTGGAAGACTTTTAAATTGTAATGTATAGTTTTAAATATATGAAAATGTAAAAAAAAGTGTTAATTTACGAAATAAACATAATCAAAGTGATATGGTGTAACAGAAAATTTTACGGTGAATCAGATGATACCAGATTTGTAAAGATTGAACGACTCATGCCTGCACTATGGATTTTATAGTAGATGAGTGATTTTTCAAGATCATATTAACAGTCTTAACGGATTTTGGCGCCAAAATTATTACGGACTTAACTTCCTATAAGGGATATAATAGTAATAATTATTGCTAATAGTAAGTTGAACTAAGTACTTCAATGTTCATAGAAATTGTCGAGTCTGTTTTTAAATTGGTTAAGACTTTTATAGTCAATAACACTTTATGGTAGCTGATTCCAAGCGTCCAAAACACGGTTTGGAAGAAAATGTGACCTTGGGTCCTTATTAAATCTGAGTCAATTTTTACGAACGACCACCCAATTACGGATTCTGATTATAGTTAAATACAACTTTAATTTCAATACAATTGTGTTCAATACAATTTTAAAAGTTTCTATAAGATCTCCATATTCTTTTCTTCTTTCGGAAGTGAAATGTTTTTGAAGTTTGAGGCGATCCTCGTACTCTAAATCTTTGAAGTCTCTGGTAGTTCTATATCTTTCCTGAAGTATGGATCCTATAATTGAAAGTCATTTTCAATTAGAGGTCATATGTAGGTTTTATAGATTGAGAGCATTAACCGAGGAGTTAAATTACAAAAGATTTCTAATAAGATACGATTTTGAGTTGGCTCTTTTCACTATAACTGATGTGCGGCTCCCATTTAAGGTCAGATGATATGATAAAGCCGACGTCCTTTTGAGTAGAAACTTGCTTCAGTTCAGCTCCATTCAATAGTTTTGGATTTGTATTTCCAACGTGCATAACTACACATTTACTACAAAGTCAGCAATCAAGTTAAGTCCAGTGGAAAATACTAGCAAATTCGCACTGTAATTGCTGGTTGTGGTGTTGGATCGCCAAAGATTTTGATTATAACTATTTTAATGATTTTTTTGACTGCGTACCTGACTAAGGCTTGGAATATACTCTTGCCTCGACGGCCTGTTTTGCAGCTCAGTTTTCGCCAATGACCTGTTTTAGAACCGACGATTTTACAGACTAATGAAATCATTCACTGTTCTTCTATTCAATCAAAGTAAGAAGTGCAAATAGACTAATTAATGTATGCTAGTATAATAGTATAATGCTTTTTTTAACCCACCTCCATTTTATTTTATGTTTTTAATTAATATGCCTAAATTCTTGATAAGTTTGAGATTGTGGTAGTCTAGTGGTTAACCCAATTAACCTATTGACCCAAAGTATTCAGTATATTTATTTCAAGAAACAACTGAAGTTGTGTATGAATGACAGAGATGAGTAACATAAAACAATATGACAATGACCAAATACATACAAGAGTGATAATTAATCCAAGCATACACTTTATACATAGTAAGTCGTATACATGCGTAGAAGAGATAGCAAGCAAAAGAGCGTAAATCTTGTATAAAATAAATAATAATAATAATAATAATAAATATAAAATGGTGTTAAATAATGGTGTTAATGGTGGGGTAAATAAGTATAAAATGGTGTTTGATAATAATATTATAAAATTAATAAAACAATAACAAACCAGTAAATGCAATTAAAATCAAATAAGGTCATTGAGAGTGTACAAAGTTTTTTCAATAAGATATTTTTTAATTCAGTTTTCAAGCGGTGATAGTTTTCTGAAATCGAGTTGTACGAGATTTATTGGTTGAATATAATTATTTTTGTGTCTTATGTCGTGCGAATGAATATTGCTATTAATATTAATTTTAAATTAAACCTCTTTCTTTAACAAAAAATTAAGGATTTCGTAAATGTAGATACCATATATTGTGAGAATTCCCAAGTTCCGAAAGTGTGATTGGCAAGACTCACCTGGGCCTAAACCCAGGATAGCCCTCACTGCCGTCTTTTTGAAGTATAAAAAAATCTTGAATATATTCTGCAGAACCCCACAAGAGAACTCCACATCTAAGGTGAGACTCTACAAGTGTATAATAAACACATCACAGATGACCTATCCATGTAAGTTCTACGTACTTGTCATCAATCAATATGTTCATGCCATGTTGCAGGTTCGAATCCATACATGATCATACCATTTTTAACATGTCATTACTATGATCTCCCCTGACTCTAGGACAGGCACATTTAGCCTAGTTGGGTAAGGCCCAAAAATAATTGTGTACGACTTAGATCAAAGCAATTATTTCATAAAAAAAATTGTGTAAGTGTGTTGAAAATTAGCTTTCATTATAGTTGATAGGTATATATTTCAAATATTGGTTAGTGTTTTTAATTTTAATATTTTGATATATGGAAATTACTTTTTAGCAATATGTACGCAAATAACATGACAATAATATTGTCAGTGACTGCATTTTTGGTATATTTGTTATTTTTAACCTTTCAAAGATAAATACTATGAATAGAAATTAAGCCAATGAGGCATAACAAATTATAAGCCAGTTAAGGTCGGTTTACAAAGTTACAAAAAATTATTTATGCAATATTTTTTTGTTTGCTAAATTTGTAAACTAAATTTATTTAAATTGTAGTAACTAACGCCTTCCTCATTCACCTTATTCACAGTCTGAACTGCAACAGTTGTTAATTTGAGCAGTCTATTAATTTTATTTTGTTCGATATTCGTTTGGTGATTTCGAAGCCGCCAGGTATAGTTTTTTTTACGGTTTCAAATTGAGTTTAAAATTATTTAATTGATTTAAATTAAAGTTTTATTGATTTTTTTTAGAATTTCACATAAATTATTTAAACATGTGAAACGATATGTTTGGCACAATTTACAACTGTTCGATCGAATGTAACATCTTTTTAACGACTAATGAGCATTTTATATTCTTAATAAAAATACGGTTCATTTTAGGTATCTTAATTATTATAATACGAGTATAATGGTATATTATTATATTAATATGATTGGGTTCGACTCCCAATAAAAGAATAATTTATTTATACACAACTGTTTTCAGTAATATTTATTCATCTAAATTTCAATTTAAACAGGTTAAGCACACAACATTACAATACAGTATTAGCTTAAGTAATCAACACTCATACACATTCAACACTACATAAATCCTAAGTAAAATGAACTATTTAATTTACGTTACTTTATTTTTTAATATTACATTTTGATATTCAGTATAGGGTTTTAGGGGTTTAATTTTGTGAATCAGATTAATTTATATTACTCTGATATATATATATTTTTTGTATGATGAAAAAAATAAAGTAAGTAAATATGTTACAATAAGTTAAAATGTAATGTAATAAGTCAAAATCAGAATGTGTGATGTATTATTGTTTTAAATATAATAATATAATTGTATTTACCTCTATTATTATTAATAATAATAAAATAATTTTGAACCGCCTGATACAAACGCGGGTTTACATTTCCATTTATGTAACCAAACAAAATGGAAGTAAAGGTACCCTGCCAATCTAGTTTAAATATTTTTATTTATAAAGTATAGTAATTTAAATCAACAAAATAGTATGATTACAAATAGAGGATGATGTAATAAATAAAAATCATAAAATAACAAATAAACTTACCTGTTTTATCGCAGTTAGAAACTTTTTTCCGATTTCGGCTGTGGCACGTTTAAATCGTGCACTGGCATAATATTCTTTCGCTCAAAATGCTATAAAGCCGCTTAAAACTATGTCAAATGTTGCCATGTAGCAAAAAAAAAACATTAATCAGCGTTTATTTTCAATTAGTTGTTAAAAAATCATGGTTATAAAGAAGGAATTCCACCTATAGCTGAAATCGTAAGACAAGATTTTTTAAAAAATTGAAATAGATAACTACAAAAAAAAAAAACAATTAGATGTGAAAAGATGCTGTTATTATTGTTTAAAAACATTATTTTTAGTAATATCTAAGTTGAGGACATAGCAAGCAAAAAATGTCATTGAAACACGGCCAGTCAGCCGTGGGATATGCTAAAATAAGATATCTTTTCACTTATATTTTATCACTTATATTTTATCATAGTTATATTATTAATGACTGTTTGTTGTCTTATCAATCTGGTAATGTTATATATACCATTAAATTTATACAAAATACATTGCTACTCAATAAACTTGTTAATAAAAATCGCATGGGACAGAGAAAAAACTCAATGTCGTGTTTAAAAAAAACTGGCGTAATTTGGTTTTTTTTTTTGATACATTATACCAACGATCTTTTAAAACATATGTTTTAAAAGATCGTTGCATTATACTCTTCTTATTATTTATAAATTATACTGTTCTTAATAGTGACTGATTTGTTAAAGTTTTACAATAATGATGAATCGAATCATTTTTTTGTAAAATAAAATGAAAATCATACATTTTAGCCGGTTTTGTTTGAAAGGAGTTTAACTTATACTGGATGTGTCCGGGTTTGTTGTTATATTTTGCGCATTATATGATTAAAAAATATATTTTGGTTAGGGGTGAAGATGTCCGGGTTCGTTCTGCCTGCCCCCTATATATAAATTAAAACAAAATTACTTGCATGGAAGTAAGAGGTTGTGAAGCAAGCAGCTGTGACAGAGAATATTAGACACACACGTGTACACGTATTTTATCAGCAAGTGATAAAACTATCACTGACATGGCCACCTTGTCGATGTAATATTTAACGAGTTTTTTTAACGAATATATACTCCTATTACACTTATTTGTAAATTATATCAAAACATTAAATTATATTTACCCAAAAATCATGTGATAAAATTGTGGTGTCATAGACTAATTGTATTCATATTAAGCTATAAATTTGTAATAAGTAATAAAAATATTACTAAAAACTTTTCTTTTATTTGTACAATGAGTGATTTTTTCCTTAATAAAAAAAATACTTCCTTTATTAATATGTTGAATGGTAAGTAATACTCCTAGACTTTATGCATAAACGTATTAGTTTGGTAAGTGACTAACCATACTAAAATACATGCACTGTCAATTTAGCAGTGAACTAACGTGAATATCAGCTAAAGTCAATGAATTAGGGGATAACGTAAAAATAAAAGATTTACATATAAAAAAAACCCGATGGGTACATTTATTAGCCTTGATAATCTCTCTTTAAAATAAATTAACTTAAAATCTACAACTATTTACATTCAAATCTTAAGTAAAACAATAAATTAAATGATTTCTAATGATCACACAAAACGCTCAGTCAACTTCTTCTACTGTGGGTCCCGACCTGTTGTGTCCAAATTGAGCATTCTGACTTCCACAAGAGTTGAACGTGTTGCCTTGGGGCATCTGATTCTCACCCGCTCCGGCCCCATGTAGCTTACTCATGATGGGGCTGCACTGCTTGCTTACTTCGTTCATCTTATGCTCAATTTCATCCTTCTCCGCGAGTGTATTGTTGTCTAACCACTTGATGGCTTCGTTGCAAACATTCATCGCCTGGGCCTTATCCTGTTCGGAAAGTTTGCTTTGCGCGGAGACTTCGTCCAGGGCTTGTTTCACGCCGAAGACATAGGCTTCCAGACGATTCCTGCATGTCACCCTCTCCTTCTGTTTGTTGTCTTCTTCTTTGTAGCGTTCTGCCTCCGACAGCATACGTTCTATCTCAGCCTGCGATAGTCGGCCTTTGTCGTTTTTGATGGTGATGTTTTTGGATTTGCCCGTGCTGTCTTCCTTGGCGGTCACGTTGAGAATTCCATTGGAGTCCAAGTCGAAGGTTACCTCGATCTTGGGCACGCCTCGAGGCGCTGGCGGAATTCCGGCCAAGTCGAATGTGCCCAGTAGGTTGTTGTCTTTAGTCATGGCGCGCTCTCCCTCGAACACCTGAATGCTCACTCCGGGCTGATTGTCAGAGTACGTCGAGAATGTCTGGCTCTGCTTGCAGGGAATTCTGGCATTTCTCTCAATTATCTTGCTCATCACCCCACCGGCTGTCTCTATGCCAAGGGAGAGAGGCGTCACGTCCACTAGCAGCACGTCCTGAATCTTTGAGTGCGTCTCTCCGCTGAGTATAGCTGCTTGAACGGCAGCGCCGTAAGCCACCGCTTCGTCGGGGTTGATGGAAAGATTCAGTTGCTTGCCGCAGAAGAAGTTTTGTAGTAGGCTCTGTACCTTCGGAATTCGAGTGGATCCACCTACCAAGACGACATCGTGAATGGCGCTTTTATCCATCTTGGCATCGTTGAGAGCCTTCTCGACTGGTTCGAGCGTTGAACGGAAGAGGTCGGCACATAACTCCTCGAATCGCGCCCTCGACACTTTGGTGTTGAAGTCCACGCCGTCAAAAAGAGCGTCGATCTCCACCGTTGCCTCCGTGCTCGAAGAGAGTGTTCTTTTTGCCCTTTCGGCGGCAGTCCGCAGACGACGGAGCGCCCTCGGGTTGTTCCGCAGATCTTTCTTGTGCTTGCGCTTAAATTCTTCGGCCAGGTGGTTGACGAGCCTGTTGTCGAAGTCTTCTCCGCCGAGGTGGGTGTCTCCTGCCGTGGAGCGCACTTCGAATAACGAGCCTTCGTCGATGCTCAGAATAGAGACGTCGAAGGTGCCTCCGCCCAGGTCGAATATGAGCACGTTCCTCTCGCCCTTGAGATTCTTGTCGAGGCCATAGGCGAGAGCGGCGGCTGTGGGCTCGTTTATGATTCGCAGCACGTTCAGGCCGGCTATGGCGCCCGCATCCTTGGTCGCTTGCCTCTGAGAGTCGTTGAAGTAAGCCGGCACCGTGACCACCGCGTCTCGCACCGCGCAACCTAGATAAGCCTCCGCAGTCTCTTTCATCTTTGTCAGGACCATTGAGCTGATCTCCTCCGGCGCGAACCTCTTTATCTCTCCTTTAAATTCTACTTGAATCTTCGCTTTACCTCCTTCCTCGACTACGTTGAACGGCCACAGTTTCATATCGGCCTGTATCTTGGGGTCGTTGCGTTTTCTGCCGATGAGCCGCTTCGCGTCGAACACGGTGTTGCTAGGATTCATGGCGACCTGGTTCTTAGCCGCGTCGCCGATCAGCCTCTCAGTGTCCGTGAAGGCTACATAGCTCGGGGTCGTTCTGTTGCCTTGGTCGTTTGCGATTATTTCCACGTTGCCGTGTTGCCAAACTCCCACGCAAGAGTACGTCGTTCCCAGGTCTATACCAATTGCAACCATTTCTCTTGTTACTTTTTTTCAAACAATCAATGAAATTCACTTCTCACTAATTAATTTATTTGATCGCTTTTTGTTAATCGTTGTTACTTTTCTTAAAATTTGCGCAGTAACTTCTTAATTCGCTCTTCAGTCTCTTCGCTTCGATTTCTTTTCAAATACTGTGCCGTTTCGCGCCCCTTTCCGGCTTTTATATGAATCGAGTCGGAGCCATTTCATTGGTCGCGAACGCTCTGGTGGGTTCCACTACGTTCTAGCAAATTCCGTACAGCGAATGTCAAACTGTTTTGTATAATATCATCATGTTGACACGACGTAAACAAAGCGGGTTACTTGCGTTGAAGAATTGTTATTTGAATAAATATTTTATTTGAAAATATGTTATTGCCCCTTTCCGGCTTTTATATGAATCGAGCGTTTACAATGGTGTAGAGTTGGGTCGTTCGTGAACGACTCATCCGTAAAGAACGGGTTGCCGAAGCAAGTAAGCGACCCGGGTCACCCAGTAATTACTGAATGGGTAGTTTAGCCGCGGGTCGCGGCCAGCGCTCGATTTGATAGGTGATGAAAGAACGCGGTTTAGAGGTTACGAATATGACAGTTGACAATTAACAGGTTAACAGAGAATACGAGGACAATCCCCATACGAGGACCATTATGAAATCGGAACTGGCCACGTGCAGCACAATATTTAAAAAGTAATTACTATATTAAAAAATGGAATACTTTAGTTGTATAATACATTTTGTTTCATGTAACTGTCAATTATTTTTCCATTGTGGGAACATTTTGAAAATTGCGTGTCTTCATCGCCATGGATTTAAATCGTGAAAAATTTCGTGCGATGATTTTTACGATTTTCGCCGTGGGCTAACTCAAAAACAGTGCAGCGAACAACTCACCTCGACTTTTGGGGATTCGATTTTAATTTAAATTTTACTTTACACTTGGTACTGACAGTTTAGCTAGACCTTTCATTCCACCCGGGTTAATTTGAACGAACGGGTGTCACGACCCGGGTCAAGGCGATGGCGGATCTTGACTGACCCGGTTCACGAAAATACCACCTCACCTTACCACCTCTACAATGGTGGAAGATTCTCGAACCGACTGGATTGGTCTAGCGTGTCGATGGCACGACCAAGAGCCAGCGACCATTTTAAAATGTCATTTCACAACGAAAGTATGATAGTATGTATGTGTGTTTGTATGCATTCAGATATATTCCGTATACATCAATATCGATTTAATAATATTATAATGTACGTGTATTTTGCAATCATATCGGCCCGACATCAAACCTTTTTAATTAATAGACAGAATATTATTCTTAGTTAGCCTAGTTAAGTAAATTATTTTGATTTGTATAGCATTTACTAGTATTAAATAAATAATCCATAGATGCAACCGTCTGGATTCGTTGCGCAATCAAATTTAAATACTGAAGTTCTTTTTAGAATGTTGAAAAAAAATAAACAGTATGTCAACCTAAGACGTTTTAACATTATAACATCGTTTATTTTGTAAATATTAAGAGCGAAGCGAAAATATTTTTTATATATAAGGGCTTAAAGCCACCATGTAGTTTTTTTAGGAATATATTTTAAATATGGGTTAGTATTTGTATGCTTTTGTAGTATTGTCTTGCTATTTGTATGTAAGTTTTTTTCATTTTGTATTATTTAGTATTTTGGTATTTGTAGTTAGTTTTGTATTATGTATTTAAGTCTCACTTACGAATATATAATTTATAAGTTGCTTAACTGGTAGATATTGCCTTTAAGACAATAAATTCGCCATATACGCATTACAAAATATTAAATTCTGTATTAAAGTGTAAATAAATAATAGTTCTTAATCTTAATCTTATCTTAATGAGTAGGTATAGAAATTTTTTTCCATTGGGCATGCTTGTCTCTTAAAAATTAGTAAATTTTACAAACAAGTTGATAGTAATCTAGCATAACCTTGTGCTTTACAGCAAATAAATAAATAGTAAAAAAATATGATACAAATAACACTTTTTCCTAATTACCTTGGTACATTACATATTTCCCTATCTTCATAAATTATTACTGCAGTGCCTACATTGGCAGACTTAAATTTGGGCTCATTTAAAAGGTAGAGGTCACTTCTCTAAAATAAATATAAGATATATAGAAATCATTGAATAAGAATATTGCTGAAACTGTTTTAATTTTGGAAATGCCAAGGGTCCCGTTCTGACTCAATAAAAATATTTATTAATCTGTGATGCATGCACACAATAATAAACCAACTACTTTATGGCACACATTAAGTATTTAAAATAAGTACATTGATACTTAATTAAGTATTTAATTAGGAAGTAATTAAGTATTTCATATTAAGGTAACACATGGGAAATCAGCAAGCAGTAGTGTAGCTGAAAGTTAGATATGCTGAATGTAATATTAAGTACAATTCTTTTATCTAAAGTGGGTCATAAAATGATGAAAGATCATAACAGATTGCACTGAACATCGTTTAATAATATTTTATTTAAATACGGTATGTATACACCGTGTCACAAGACATCCCGATAAAAAACCGGCAATTAGTCCTGCAATTAGTCCTGCAATTTCCAATGTTATTTGTTAAAAAACTATATCAAAATTCATCATGATTACCGACAAGAAAAATGTAAACTTTACGTGAAAATAGTAAAAGGATCATATAATAATGCCTTTTTTTGTGAGTTATCAGATGTCACCGTACGCCGTAACGATGTCAAGGCCATTATCAATTGGCGCGGTATCCGAATTCGCGCGCTAACCGAATTGACACCATCTGTTAAAAAAATATAAAATTTTGGGAATGTTTGTTTTTCGCATTTTTTTAAATATAATTTCAGTTATAATAGGTTACACAAAAACCCTTTCGTCTTCGGGAATGGTCTTGGGACATCCTGTACATTGATACGATTATATAAATCAGCTGAATGTTTGACGTATTTATTATATTTCATGAGTTTTTTAATAGCCGAAATCGCCCAAAGAGATAAATGACACAATCATTAACAATATTTTTGCTTTTATTAAAGAACAATCATCAAATATAATTGACTATATTTTAAACAATCCATATTTATGCTTTTCATAATAACTTGAATAACCCGTATTTGATTATATACATATTTTTATCAGTGTAAATAGGTAAAACATACGTATTTTATTAAAAAAACTTTTTTTGTGTTATCAGTTCTAGGTGAACCTATTTTTCGATGTAATTGTTTAATCAGTGGAATCATTAAATTGGCCAAATTAGTAAATAGGTATTAACTGTTTTTTAAAATTAAGTTACGCTGTATGTTTTCCTAAAATTTATTCAATGAAATAAATTATATAATATAAAAAACAATATTTACAAAAAAAACACTGCCCTATAGGTAAAAATGTATTTATTTTGAAAATTTACGCATTTTTCCATTAAAGGATAGCCCTCAATATTTTATTATTATTATTCTTTTATATTTTAAAGCACTAAAAGTATTCGCTGGCTCTCTGACTACATGGTTCTAGAAATAATCGTGCAGCGAATATCAAACTATTCTTACAATAAAAGTTTTTTTTTATAATTTTAAAAGTTTTCGGTGGCTATAAAATTAGCACTGCGCTTAAACCAACATCCTGTGATTTTAGTCTAATAAATCTTCAGTGTCTCCACTTTTTTATTATTTTTCGTGTTTGATTCGTATATAATTCTTTTTATAAAACTATTTATTTTTTAATGTTAAAAAATGGATAGGTATATTATTATTTTTTTAAGATTCGTCATTATTAAAATATTATTATAAAATATAGTTTAGTGCTATCTAAACATTACCGCTGATGTTATTGACAATTACAAACGACTTTCGACTTTGTCATGACAATAGTATGTTGGCTAGCGCTGGAATTATTTACGCCGAATGTTAAAGAATGATTATACCGTACAATAAGGGTTGTAATTGTTACTAAAAATAGAAATATATTCAAATCCGGAATCTTTTTACCAGCGTCTATTTAACTAGCAATGTTTGTTAAGTCAAATCTTGCCAGCTGAATTAGAACCACTTCCTGCTATCCTACGGAGTTGAAATTTGATAAGTTGGTTTAGTTTCGATGACAATGCATTTTTACGGTAAGCATGACCTGATTCTACACCCAGGATTGACTCCAGACAAAGCAATTCCTCAACGGTCAACAGCACACACACGAAGTTTTAAATACGCATTTAAACGCTAGTTTTATTTTTTTTTACTTCATTAATTTAATTTTATTTATACATACACACATATAAAACATTTATACATATACATATATTATTTAAATATTTATATTTTTTAAATAAATTTATATTTTTATATATACATATATAAAAGTATTTTTTTAAAAAACTTAAATTCGTTTATACAAATTACCGGCCATAACTCATTTCTCTTGGTACCAATAGGAACGTGCCAAAAATCGACAACGAATCTGCTAAACTAAATCCTAGAATGCCACATGTGGAAAATTGGGTGACTGTTATCAACAAGCCACGGTTTAAAATAATATTATAGTCATTGTACAACGTATATAATAAATGTTACCATGTAATAATATTCGTTAAATTTTAAAGTAAAATAATACCCTGAACACTATAATAAATATTGCATTCTAAACTGGCATTTTCCCCTCTTTATTACAATTTAGGCAATGTATATCGAAATTCAATATAACACTGAGAAACAGTTTTATGAAAATGTACGGTGTTATTTAGTAGCTGAATTTTCCCTCGTTCATGGTATTTATAATTATTTGAATGCGGATTTCGCTGTTATTTTACTGAAAAAGCCGATATAATATGTATATTCAACATTAACATTACTATTATGTCTTCAATATAATAAAGGTAACATGATTTTATTTTTGTTTCAATTAACAGCGTTAATTGGAAGTTAATACACTTGTTTTGGTACCTGGGTGTATGATTTATTTTATTCTTATATACCAAAATACATACATTACAGAACAGTAGTAACAGTTCAATGGCAATTAATGTAACCAACAAGCGACTGATGTTCCCTGCCTTCTTAACTAGACGCCGTCTGTACCAAAGAAGGCAGTGACCGTCGATTTTTGTTAATCTGACATTATTTCGGTATTAACTGAAAGGAAAACTTTTGAAAAAGTTACACGCGTAAATAAACTATAAGAATAAATATTGCAAATTTGTAAACATTTGCATAATAAAAGGTATATATATTTATATAATACATAAGCGATTATAAATACACACATATATATAAATATACATAATTTATAATATATAAAAGTATATTTACTATATATATATAACATATAAATGAATATTTATCTTAAATTAAATAAAAGTGTGCCTATACGTCTCTCACATAAACTTACTTATGATTTAACTGTAGCTTAAATAAAAACTGAGCTTAAATAAATATTGTTGCTTAAATATGCATTGAGGTACAAACCTAGACAATTTTACAATTTATTTTTTAATGCGAATACAAATGTCTGTATAACTAATTATTCATTATTTGGTTGATGTTAAACAGCTTGTAAATAGTTGCATTTATAGATATTATTATTTATAATATCATTAGCTAATATGAGGAGCTACTGAGCAAAACGGTATAATAGCAAACTCGCCCGTTTATATTTATTGTCCAATTTGTCTTGCACACGATAATATTAACAGTTTGAGAGTGCTTTATAAATTGACTAAACCGGTTATTTTCAAATAAAATATGTTATTGGCCCCGAAAATAATACACAATTCTTCAACGCAAGTAACCCGCTTTGTTTACGTCGTGTCAACATGATGATATTATACAAAACAGTTTGACATTCGCTGTACGGAATTTGCTAGAACGTAGTGGAACCCACCAGAGCGTTCGCGACCAATGAAATGGCTCCGACTCGATTCATATAAAAGCCGGAAAGGGGCGCGAAACGGCACAGTATTTGAAAAGAAATCGAAGCGAAGAGACTGAAGAGCGAATTAAGAAGTTACTGCGCAAATTTTAAGAAAAGTAACAACGATTAACAAAAAGCGATCAAATAAATTAATTAGTGAGAAGTGAATTTCATTGATTGTTTGAAAAAAAGTAACAAGAGAAATGGTTGCAATTGGTATAGACCTGGGAACGACGTACTCTTGCGTGGGAGTTTGGCAACACGGCAACGTGGAAATAATCGCAAACGACCAAGGCAACAGAACGACCCCGAGCTATGTAGCCTTCACGGACACTGAGAGGCTGATCGGCGACGCGGCTAAGAACCAGGTCGCCATGAATCCTAGCAACACCGTGTTCGACGCGAAGCGGCTCATCGGCAGAAAACGCAACGACCCCAAGATACAGGCCGATATGAAACTGTGGCCGTTCAACGTAGTCGAGGAAGGAGGTAAAGCGAAGATTCAAGTAGAATTTAAAGGAGAGTTAAAGAGGTTCGCGCCGGAGGAGATCAGCTCAATGGTCCTGACAAAGATGAAAGAGACTGCGGAGGCTTATCTAGGTTGCGCGGTGCGAGACGCGGTGGTCACGGTGCCGGCTTACTTCAACGACTCTCAGAGGCAAGCGACCAAGGATGCGGGCGCCATAGCCGGCCTGAACGTGCTGCGAATCATAAACGAGCCCACAGCCGCCGCTCTCGCCTATGGCCTCGACAAGAATCTCAAGGGCGAGAGGAACGTGCTCATATTCGACCTGGGCGGAGGCACCTTCGACGTCTCTATTCTGAGCATCGACGAAGGCTCGTTATTCGAAGTGCGCTCCACGGCAGGAGACACCCACCTCGGCGGAGAAGACTTCGACAACAGGCTCGTCAACCACCTGGCCGAAGAATTTAAGCGCAAGCACAAGAAAGATCTGCGGAACAACCCGAGGGTGCTCCGTCGTCTGCGGACTGCCGCCGAAAGGGCAAAAAGAACACTCTCTTCGAGCACGGAGGCAACGGTGGAGATCGACGCTCTTTTTGACGGCGTGGACTTCAACACCAAAGTGTCGAGGGCGCGATTCGAGGAGCTATGTGCCGACCTCTTCCGTTCAACGCTCGAGCCAGTCGAGAAGGCTCTCAACGATGCCAAGATGGATAAAAGCGCCATTCACGATGTCGTCTTGGTAGGTGGATCCACTCGAATTCCGAAGGTACAGAGCCTACTACAAAACTTCTTCTGCGGCAAGCAACTGAATCTTTCCATCAACCCCGACGAAGCGGTGGCTTACGGCGCTGCCGTTCAAGCAGCTATACTCAGCGGAGAGACGCACTCAAAGATTCAGGACGTGCTGCTAGTGGACGTGACGCCTCTCTCCCTTGGCATAGAGACAGCCGGTGGGGTGATGAGCAAGATAATTGAGAGAAATGCCAGAATTCCCTGCAAGCAGAGCCAGACATTCTCGACGTACTCTGACAATCAGCCCGGAGTGAGCATTCAGGTGTTCGAGGGAGAGCGCGCCATGACTAAAGACAACAACCTACTGGGCACATTCGACTTGGCCGGAATTCCGCCAGCACCTCGAGGCGTGCCCAAGATCGAGGTAACCTTCGACTTGGACTCCAATGGAATTCTCAACGTGACCGCCAAGGAAGACAGCACGGGCAAATCCAAAAACATCACCATCAAAAACGACAAAGGCCGACTATCGCAGGCTGAGATAGAACGTATGCTGTCGGAGGCAGAACGCTACAAAGAAGAAGACAACAAACAGAAGGAGAGGGTGACATGCAGGAATCGTCTGGAAGCCTATGTCTTCGGCGTGAAACAAGCCCTGGACGAAGTCTCCGCGCAAAGCAAACTTTCCGAACAGGATAAGGCCCAGGCGATGAATGTTTGCAACGAAGCCATCAAGTGGTTAGACAACAATACACTCGCGGAGAAGGATGAAATTGAGCATAAGATGAACGAAGTAAGCAAGCAGTGCAGCCCCATCATGAGCAAACTACATGGGGCCGGAGCGGGTGAGAATCAGATGCCCCAAGGCAACACGTTCAACTCTTGTGGAAGTCAGAATGCTCAATTTGGACACAACAGGTCGGGACCCACAGTAGAAGAAGTTGACTGAGCGTTTTGTGTGATCATTAGAAATCATTTAATTTATTGTTTTACTTAAGATTTGAATGTAAATAGTTGTAGATTTTAAGTTAATTTATTTTAAAGAGAGATTATCAAGGCTAATAAATGTACCCATCGGGTTTTTTTTATATGTAAATCTTTTATTTTTACGTTATCCCCTAATTCATTGACTTTAGCTGATATTCACGTTAGTTCACTGCTAAATTGACAGTGCATGTATTTTAGTATGGTTAGTCACTTACCAAACTAATACGTTTATGCATAAAGTCTAGGAGTATTACTTACCATTCAACATATTAATAAAGGAAGTATTTTTTTATATTATGGTAAAAATCACTCATTGTACAAATAAAAGAAAAGTTTTTAGTAATATTTTTATTACTTATTACAAATTTATAGCTTAATATGAATACAATTAGTCTATGACACCACAATTTTATCACATGTTTTTTGGGTAAATATAATTTAATGTTTTGATATAATTTACAAATAAATGTAATAGGAGTAAATATTCGTTAAAAAAACTCGTTAAATATTACATCGACAAGGCGGCCTCGTCAGTGATAGTTTTATCACTTGCTGATAAAATACGTGTACACGTGTGTGTCTAATATTCTCTGTCACAGCTGCTTGCTTCACAACCTCTTACTTCCATGCAAGTAATTTTGTTTTAATTTATATATAGGGGCAGGCAGAACGAACCCGGACATCTTCACCCCTAACCAAAATATATTTTTTAATCATATAATGCGCAAAATATAACAACAAACCCGGACACATCCAGTATAAGTTAAACTCCTTTCAAACAAAACCGGCTAAAATGTATGATTTTCATTTTATTTTACAAAAAAATGATTCGATTCATCATTATTGTAAAACTTTAACAAATCAGTCACTATTAAGAACAGTATAATTTATAAATAATAAGAAGAGTATAATGCAACGATCTTTTAAAACATATGTTTTAAAAGATCGTTGGTATAATGTATCAAAAAAAAAAACCAAATTACGCCAGTTTTTTTTAAACACGACATTGAGTTTTTTCTCTGTCCCATGCGATTTTTATTAACAAGTTTATTGAGTAGCAATGTATTTTGTATAAATTTAATGGTATATATAACATTACCAGATTGATAAGACAACAAACAGTCATTAATAATATAACTATGATAAAATATAGGTGAAAAGATATCTTATTTTAGCATATCCCACTGCTGACCGGCCGTGTTTCGATGACATTTTTTGCTATGTCCTCAACTAAGATATTACTAAAAATAATGTTTTTAAACAATAATAACAGCATCTTTTCGAATCTAATTCTTTTTTTTTTTGTAGTTATGTAATTCAATTTTTAAAAAATCTTGTCTTATGATTTCAGCTATAGGTGGAATTTCATTATAACCATGATTGAAAATAAACGCTGATTAATGTTTTTTTTGCTACATGGCAACATTTGACATAGTTTTAAGCGGCTTTATAGCATTTTGAGCGAAAGAATATAATGCCAGTGCACGATTTAAACGTGCCGCAGCCGAAATCGGAAAAAAGTTGCACTTTCTAACTACAAAACAATATTGAATACTGCACGCATGCATGTTTTATTTCCTAAAAACTAATTAATTTCTAAATACTTACTTCGCTATTTCATACAGGTAATTTTTTTGGGGCTAATGCGTCACTTTTTAGTATGCGGGATTTGACCCATAGTGAAAGCAGGGTTTACCAATTTTCGGATAGTAAATATTTGTTTTCTAAATAAATAGCTAGTAACTACTGATTGTAAGCTAGCCATCTGATAATCGATTACGATTATCAGAATGATAGTCGAAACAAATATAGATATAATTTATATAAAATATGAGCATAATAAATTAATATCTCCTTCATAATATTAATTACAATTAAACCAAAAATAATAAGTTAACATGTTATGTTGTATGTCTACCATATTATCCTTGTTTTGTTTTTAATAATTGTCTTCTTCAGACAATAATAGCCTCATGTCATATACCGATAATTTGGAGTTCGCTTTATCTACATCTTCCACATCAGAATAAAGGAAAAAAAAATATTGATCAAAGACACGAGTTTTGCTATTTTTTCTTAGATATTTAACCAAATATTTTCCGTCATTTGTAACTAATATAACATGGCCATCAATTACTCCCTGTTACTTTTCTGATAAATGGAAGATTATGGGTATATGTGTGAAAATCAATTGTTTCCTCTAATTTAATCGACTATTTAAAGTCCAATGATAACCTTCAAATAATCACCGAAGTTTTGTGGTACATATTCATTTTCTGAAACTGTCGACATGAAACTTAATAAACTGCCTTTCGAATTTTCATATGCCACTGTTTTTTGTGATTTGCCACAATTTTAAAAATTGTGTTTTTTTGGTGAATAATGTACCCTTATGTACTACCTATCACATTAATCGAGCATCCCTTCACAAATATATCCTCGCGATTTCTCGCCCTATTCGGAATAGGAGCCTTTTGTTCAGTTTACTCGTTTTTTATGTTAATGTATTCATTTCAGGCAATTACTTCACAGTTTATAGCTACGCGTTCTTTCTTTGTTTTCACAATTTTCGCCGTTTTCAATGTTTTTAACTATCGTTCGTTCGTTTTGTCTATCAACTAACAAAAGAAATCTTTTCGGCTTCATCTACGAGTAAAATCCTGTAATCCTGTAATTTCAGTATCTGAAATTTGCTTTACTATAGCTTGGTGTTAAAATTATTAAATATAGAATTTACTTACTTACTTAATTTTCTGTTGATTACATTGTTGAAAACATCTGTATTTGAGCATTTGCATCTTGAGACGCATATACTTTAGAGACGCTTTATAAAATAAACGATAACACATATTACACAATGATTCAAACGAAACATGTTCGAAATAGGAAGCAATAGACTATATATAATTACTTTAAATAAAAATTAAGACGTTGATCTGTTACTTATCTCAAGTTGATCACACAGGTACGTATGATTAGAAATATTTCATATGATGTTGAAGCACGTATATCAACGACAATCACAGCTAAAAATCACGGGGATTTCCGGCTGTGACACGTTATGAACCTGTCCTAGTCGGTATCGAAAGATTGTAAAGAATCTAATAGTGTAAATAGATGACACTTAGACAATAATCGCTCTAGACGCCTTAGCCCCCATAGCGCATTTCCTCCAAATGACCATATATTGCATTCTATTATTTACCTATACGTACTTTTAAAGTATCCAATCATTGTTGTGTTGCTAGCGGTCAATCATTGTAAAAAATATTTAATAATTTTATTTGTACCTAATAATGATTTTTATCTGGTAATGAACATACAATAAGAGTAAAATTAAAGAAAAAGAGTATTTTGACTTTTGAGTTGGTATCGTAATTTTTATATGGCAATGAACGTACTAAAAAATGCGTAATTAAAAAAAAAAGTATTTTGACTTTTGAGGCTAGGTTGCTTGGTTGGTTTCGTGACTCGCAAAATTTTACTTGCTTATTGTTAGGAGGAGAGTCATTTTCAAAGGACGGTGTATTATTTAGAGCAGTTACAGTTTTACAATTTTTTGAAATGGCTGGGACCTTAGAAGATAAGTCGATATGGGAGGATGGCGAAGAAGCTCTAGGCGAGGATATTTTGAGAATGCAAACTGACGATATTATAAGCCGCACACTGCTCCTCGACAGCGAAATCAAAATAATGAAAAGCGAAGTCATGAGAATATCTCACGAGCTGCAGGCGCAGAATGAGAAGATTAAGGAGAACACCGAAAAGATTAAAGTGAACAAGACCCTTCCCTATCTAGTTTCAAATGTCATCGAATTGCTGGATGTAGACCCTCAGGAAGAGGAAGAAGACGGTGCTGTCGTGGACCTAGACTCGCAGCGGAAGGGTAAATGCGCTGTCATTAAGACTTCTACCAGGCAGACGTATTTTTTGCCCGTCATCGGACTCGTGGATGCTGAGAAACTCAAACCTGGAGACTTGGTGGGAGTAAACAAGGACTCTTATTTGATACTGGAAACCCTGCCGGCTGAATACGATGCCAGAGTTAAAGCTATGGAGGTTGACGAAAGACCCACGGAACAATATTCAGATATAGGTGGACTTGATAAGCAAATTCAGGTTTGTTAACTAATTTCAAAATAATACCATTTAGGAGTTACAGTTGTTTTAAATTGGTTTCTGCAGGGAAGAAGGAATATCAAATTACTAGATATGCGCAAATATAATAATTAAGGTAAAGGCACTAGCGTGACACTATAGGAACAAAAAGATCGTTTTTTTACAGAAAAAATATTAATTCATATATGTTTAAAGTGGGCATGTTATTCGTTGCACAGACTCTTACAAATCAGCTTAAAATGATAAAAATAAAGAGTTACGAAAGTATATCTATATGATTTATGATATTTTTGTATTCTCTCACCTAATACTAATGGTTGACAGCTAAAAAAAAATAGTCACTATAAGTTGACACCTACTCTGCTCCAATAGATGACATGGATCATTTCAGGATATTACGACATAACAATTATAATTTCTGTTATCGATGAAGATTAATTAACAAACACATTGACTGCCACGGCAATTTTCAGAAATCTGGCTTAAAATAACAATTTGATTTAATTAAAAACTCATTCTAATTTTTATAATTATATTTTTTGTTAGTTTATTAATAAATTTTCTGTTCATTTGCATGAACAGAAAATTTAGCCAGTATTGATTTTTTGTTCTTTTCCCAGAAGCCATCTATCGATATTAGCACTGATATATTTCGAGTTTAATCGTAGCTGCAAAAAATGCCAAATAAACACAGGACGAGATAACTCATAGTTGGCGTCCTAGAAAAGAACGCAATCTACGAGTTATCTCGTAGTTGGCAGTCAATGTTTTAAGTATGTAGTGACTTATACATCAACCTTTATCGATGATAAAACTTAAACTTAATCCTGTCTCCGCTTATAAATCATTTTTGATGATTAAATGAGTGACTATATTGTGTGATATATTTATATTACTATAGATTTCATATTATTTAAAACAATAAATTGTTTTTTTTATTATTACAACATTTATCTTAGCCATAACTAATCTTTTTCTAATAAGTTTTGGATGATACAGACATATTTTTGATTTATATTTTTCTCAGGGAAATTATTTACTATATAACCTTAATATATAACCAATATAATATTGAATATAAAAAACAAATATTTTCATAGTTTTTTACTTATTATTTGCAAATAATAAGAAACTACTTAATCTAAAATTAGGTGGCAGCCTCCGCGAGGAATATTCCTTTCGGCGAACGACTCACTCACTCGTTTTACGTTTGGAGCGGAATGTGTTAGGCGATTTCACATATATTTTTTGTATATGGTAGGGAATTATGGTATGGTATGGTTGTGACAACAGTCAAAGATTATGTAATATGATTGTTTAATTTTTATGGGGGTAAATAGGGAATTTGGTCATTGGGAATATATTTTTTCAAAATTTTTAGTGAATTGGTTATAAAGATATGCTGATACTTTTTAATTGTTAGTACAGATGGTAGAAAAATATAGAGGGGGCTTACTGAGTGAACGCCAGTTGTTTCTGCGCGAGATGCTGCCTTCTTCGGTGGCGATTTAGTTGAAGCTACACAAAGCACATATCGCACAAAGAAAAATAAAGTACCCTACCCTAATGGAAGGTTTCTAAACCTAAAATTTCAATATTATCAGGGTTTTGTAATATTATTAGTTTTTGAGTAAAAAATAATGAGAAAACTACCGGTGTTTTTTTAAGTCTCATAGCTGCCAAACAAAAAAGGCTGAAAAACCACTTATATAATTTACGCAGACTAAACCATAAGAGACAAACTCAATTAATGTACTACAGAATTGTAGTTCTCAAAAAGGCCTACAAAAAAGTCACTTCCGAAGACATTGAGTAATAATAAAATAAAAGTATTAGTAAATATTTTAATTAGTAGTATTAGTAAATATTTTAGTCACCTTGAATTTACTTGTAAATCCAATTTGTCCTTTATGTTGTTAAATTTTATTATGAAGTCAGGTTTATGTTTTTAACTAAATGTTTTTATGTCCATCATTATTATAGTCAATGGTGCAAACAGCAATGTTTAAGCGAGTTTTAGGAAGATTTTTAAATTATTAGAATGCGGTTATTCATTTTGGCAAAGAAACAGCATTACTTACGTAGATAGTTTATAGAACCTTATATTTTGTAGAATTGTTAATTCTGTAAATATGTTTTATCACAATTAAAAATATTATTTAAATTATAACCGTCTCTGTTCTTTTAGGAATTGATTGAGGCTGTAGTTCTACCAATGACACACAAGGAGAAGTTTGTCAATTTGGGCATTCACCCACCGAAGGGTGTGTTGCTGTATGGTCCACCGGGCACTGGCAAGACTCTGCTGGCGAGGGCCTGCGCTGCTCAGACCAAATCCACTTTCCTCAAGTTGGCTGGACCGCAGCTCGTGCAAATGTTCATAGGTAGGCATCACAGTTTTTTTTTGTTCTGCAACATACATTTTTGACAGACTTGCATGTTTTGTAGCATTCACATGAGAGGCCTCTATTCAAACAGCTGATGCAGCAGCTCAGATGGGTTTTTTAAATATGGGCTCAAGCAAAATCATCTCACCATCACACATTTTCCTCACAAATAACCACTCATCAAAACTAGCAATTTGCCAATTCAAGAGATCGTGGTAGTCTAGTGGTTAAGGTGTTGGACTATTGACCCAAAGGTCGCGGGTTTGAATCCGCACATGGTTATACCATTTTTATCGCTTCATTACCACCATCTCCCCTGACTCTTGGCCTAGTTGAGTAGAGCCCAAAGTAATTGTATATGACCTAGGTTATAGCAATTATTTTTAAAATAAAAGTTTATAGAGTTTTTTGCCTGTTGATACTGCATATATTTCTATTAGTGAAAGAAATAATTGATATCAATTAGGAAAATATAAATTAACCACTCAAGTGAATAATTTTTTTGACGAAAACTCACAAAAAAATTGTTTTTTTTTTTCAGAAAATACAATACTTTTATTTTAGTATATATACATTCTTACCTATTTTTAAATATTACCTTTTTCCTTAAAACTAAAATGATTCTGTTTCATTCTCTCTCTTTTTTTCTACCACTGAGGAACTTTCGCATTAATAATAAATATTTTCAAACACACAGGCGACGGAGCAAAGCTTGTCCGTGACGCATTTGCCCTCGCCAAAGAGAAAGCACCGGCAATAATTTTCATAGACGAGCTGGACGCCATCGGCACAAAGCGTTTCGACTCTGAGAAAGCGGGCGACCGAGAGGTGCAGCGGACCATGCTGGAACTACTCAACCAGCTGGACGGCTTCAGCTCAACAGCAGACATTAAGGTCAGCAACGAGTGGTCTATTCCTTTAGCTCGAGGAGACGATTAAAGCATGCAGCCAGCATTATTATCAACTTCATATTCAGCCAAATGTGACAATTTAGAATATGAACAGATGTAAGAAGTCTAAC
The DNA here is from genome assembly GCA_020383195.1 of Neomicropteryx cornuta. Classification (NCBI taxonomy): domain Eukaryota; kingdom Metazoa; phylum Arthropoda; class Insecta; order Lepidoptera; family Micropterigidae; genus Neomicropteryx; species Neomicropteryx cornuta. Next base: position 8,653,312 of record JAHKQU010000001.1, on the reverse strand, counting down.
GTGGTTTTATATTACATGGTTGGGTTCTAGCTAGGTTAACATGTCGATTTCATCTAGCCACTCACCAGATAATTTTTTTTAAAACTTCTTACCTCCTAACACATAATAGTGTATAAGAAACTTTGTTAATCAGTTAATCAGTGAGCCCAAGATGTATAATTTAAATTTTATATAAACAAATTAAATATAATATTTTCTGTAAATAAGAATTATGTACTCTGACACAAATTTGGGTTTAAAATTTCATAAGTCTTTCAAGCTATGCTTTTTATACATTTTTTATTGGTGAGAGACTGTGTGGGAACTACATTTATATAGTATATAAGGAAACATTCACAGTAGGGGGGGGGGAGGGGGAGGATAAGAATATTCCCGCCCTAGGCCCCAAAAGGTCTTGCTACGCCACTGATTATATTCATAAGATTTAGAGGAACTCGAAAAAACCTCATCAGCCTACAAGATATTGTTTTATAAGCTAAAAATGTCAAAAAAAGGATCTGGAACTACTAACAAACCCAACAACTGTTAATGTTACTAAATATCTAAAACTAAAAAGCTAATTTTGCAAATCCTATAAATAATACTTACTTTTCTGAAACTGGTTTGTAATAAAAGTTTTTACGTATTATTCAATATTCAGATTTCGACTGACAATGACTAAAACTAAATAATTTGAATAAATTTCTTTCCGATATTTTCATTTGAGCCATAGTAGTAAATTTCTCAATCATTTTGAATCAAAAAAATATTACCCTCTGCTTATCAACTTGATAAGTAATAATTTATTTTTGGAAACCAATTAGGTTTTTCGAAAGGTCTTTAAACTAAAAGTATGTGATAAGCCAAAGATGTACTTAATAATTTAGTCAACAAGATGAAAATCATATCGGTCTTGTTGAACTTAGCTAAATCGTGGCGCCATTTCTTAACTAAACAAGAATGGCTATGACACATGTAACTATCATATATCAGCTGCTTTTATACATTGTTTAGTAGTAGTAAATTATTTACCCAGAACCTGACGTCTTACAGCGGCGTCATTAACGGCATCTTCCTCCAGACTACTTGATGGTTGCAAGTTTTAAGTTTTATCCACTATTTACTGGACACTTGTGTTAAGTATGAATGAGAATGTGAACTGTTATAGGTCATTGCCGCTACCAATCGTGTCGACATCCTCGATCCTGCGCTGCTTCGATCAGGCCGTCTCGACAGGAAGATCGAGTTCCCACATCCGAACGAGGAAGCGCGCGCACGGATCATGCAGATTCATTCACGGTGAGCATAAAAGCAGTAAAACATAAAAAAAACACATGCCTTCATTATAATTATCGATTATGGCCGTTTGGTGCAACGTTGTTTTTAAAAAAATACAAATGTTTTTGACCATGCAAGTGATAGTTTGATAATATGTTAAGCAAATTGGTCACACTGTCAATATATTGCAGTAAGAATATTATTTAGCTATATTTACTTTAAATGTCACCAATTACATTACTTTTATATTTAAAGGAATTCAGTTTTAACAAAAGGATGGTAGGGAGGGGGGGTAAAGAAGGGAGGGCGGGGGAGAAAAACCTCTGTACTTTTTATCCAATTTATTTTCGGACAACTTATATGTAGAAAAAATAAATATTTTATTGCAGGAAAATGAATGTAAGCCCAGACGTAAATTTCGAGGAGTTATCGCGATCGACAGACGACTTCAATGGTGCACAGTGCAAAGCCGTTTGCGTTGAGGCCGGCATGATTGCCTTGAGAAGGTCGGCCACGTCGGTTACTCATGAAGACTTCATGGATGCCATTTTGGAGGTCCAGGCGAAGAAGAAAGCCAATCTCAGCTACTACGCTTAAGTCTGAATTCTCTTTGGTTCTGAATGTGATAAGCGCCAATCATATTATGCTTGTATATTCTCTATGTTTTTCTTTAAAAGGTGTTATATTATATATATATATGTCCTTTTGTGACTGGGTCCAAATAATTTGTATGGATAGACAACATTTTAGTAGTCTTGTTATAGAGCACTAATGATTAACCCACTGACACACGAAGCAGGCGAATCGCCGGTCAACTATATTATGGTATTAAAGCACTAAACCAGCGAAACGCCGGTCTGTCGCGTAATCATTTTATGCATAAACAATCAAAAACAACTTTATTCTTGTAAATATCGTTGATAAAATAATTATGAATTATATTTTGATGAAAAAATATAATTACTGAAGTTTTTACATATTATTTTTAACTTGTATTTTGACGACCAACAGTGTTTCCAAAATGGCCATAATAAAAGTTGTAATAATTAAATAGTGCTTTTAATTAACAAATCATATCATATTAGTGTTGGAATGGGTTAACACATTGTGTTAAATTGACTAAGTACTAAGTAAAAAGTAAAAGTACTAAGTAAAAATTACCACTTTAGTTAATTTGGCTAAAATTTAAAATATACCACATTAAGAAACAAACCAAAAATCATTAGTGGCCAACCAAACATTCACTATTTTTTATTTCCAATTTCTAATGCTTATGTATAATAAACTATAACAATTATATCACATAGATTCCGACTCCCGCGCTGATCGATAATGTACGACAGTTACAGCTGAGCGGCTCTCACAACAAAGACAAATTTGCTTACCTATAACATTTGCATTTAAACGGGTGATTCGTAACTCTGTTTGGTCTTATAGTACCCGCAAATAATCACTAATTATAATATATATTAATAATTATATATTTTTTAAATTGTGCAATTTAACTAATTTTCAGTAAAACATCTTACATAATTATTATTTCTGCATCATCGGCCCAATTCACCAGGAACTATGTATATTATTGGACAATTTAAAATACTTCCATATTGAAATATATATATTTATTTTTATTTAGAAATAAAATTATATTAACGCTGACAGCTGTTTTATTATCTAGTTACATTATCATGGTTAAATGACATTTTATTCATCGGGATAGCAAGCTTTTAGTTAATTTATTATAAGCTATTTGTTTTCATGGTCTAACACTGCAATGGACCTCTGGATTTGAAAAATGATCGATTAGTTGAATGTCAATACCATTAAGAATTTTTGTGTTACTTTGAGACCCTCTAGTTGCTCAAGTCTCCCCCCTAATAAAAGGAACACAAAGGAGGAGTTCCTACTGAGCCTGCTATGGTGTGTCTGATGTCCTCAGTTAAAGGTTATCTTGAAAGTATTTTTTTTTCACTTACATAAGCGTTTAGATCATCTGTGATTGTTTTAAAAAAATAATATTATGGTCTCTAATTTCTAGTGTCGTTATTTCTTTTAGCAAAATTATATCATTTCATCATACTCAACAGCCTATTCTACCATATTGTATTTAAACAAACAGAGATACCTAAGATTGTAAAACGTATTTAGACCTTAGAAACATTTTTATTTTCAACACTAATACCGATCTACGTGGGGTGGGTATGAGCTAAAACTTTCTAAAATGCCTTCAAATCTAACATTACCAAAAAAGAACTTTTTGTCGAATTGAGTGGTTATTTGTGGCTTAAATTACCACTTCGATTCAGTTAATCAGTTATCGTTGAGGTGAATACTTCTCAAATAGCACAACCATCAAAGATAGGTTTATCAGCTGTAAAGCAGCCCACCTATAAAATAAAAATAATACCAAGAATGATCCCTCAAGCAGATAGTTCCATGGCACTATGTTTCTTTTGAGTATGCCTCCAAAGTAACACGTCTTGCAAATGCCCAGCCGTCCTTACATGTAGACTGGAAATATGTAGCACCTATATTTTGGTGATGAATATACTTCCGAAAAATCTCTTCTTGGCTCACCACCATAAAAATGAAAACTATTTTCAACGGTCAGATTCTTGTAGAGACCGAAATTAAGAGAAAATAACCTGGCCTGATATGCTCTGCAGCATTAATTGGAATCCATTTTGGAATCTTGATGAAATGGGAAAGTTTTTTTAATCTACTTTCTATTTATTGTAAATTCTTTTTACAAAGTGGCAGTTTGAAAAAGTTCAAAAGATTATATTTTTTTTATTTAATAGCATAACTGATATCAAAATATTGGTTACTGCATTCAAAATGGAATTACTCCTTGGTAATATTAAAAAAAAAAGCTGCACAGCCTTATAAAACCGAGCTAAAGTGAGGAAATTTCTAAATTCCAAAAAAGTCCCAATATCTTTTAAATTGTAGGGTTCTTACTAAGGTCATGTTATCTAGCAGTTAAGTATGTTCCAAGGTTTTCTGGTCATCTTTAAGTGTAGTATCAAGATAATTTATAGCAAAAAAAAAAGCTGACAGTTTGTTTTTAACATTCCGGAATGCACTTAAAAACGACCTATAGTCTCTCCGCCACTACACGAGTCTTAAAAGCAGCCGGTATTCCTTTATAAAATACCCATCACTTGAATGTTTGAACATTAACTTGAAAAAATATAAAATGAAAAAGGACATAATTCGGCTTTAGTAAAAACTACACATTTTTGTATTTATCTTCAGTGTTTTTAATTACCAATAACTACCAGTGATCTACCAATAAACACATTTTCTTACCGCTAAAAGTATTAACAAATTATAGTATAAGATAATAATTGGCTATAAATGCAAAGATAATATTCGTTTTTTTATTTAAATTATTTTATTTGTTACAAGTCAGTAAAACACAGCTACATTATTTTAACATCCTCGGTTTGGAGAGACACAATATAATATTGTCTCGCTTCCGCGTGTCTGCCGTCCGCGGGCTAGTCTAGAAAATGATAGAAATCAATTTTACCTTTTTTTTTCTCCACTATAATAATAATATTAGCAGTTGTAAACAAACATTAATGTTGATAAAAAGATTCATTTAGTGTTTGTCTACACTGCGATATACCAACCATATTAAATTACACGTGTTTGCCGTGTTTATTATAGAAGGCGACATTTTGCAACGTAAATTCCTACGTGTAAATTCCAGTATTCTACCTTATATTAGGTAGATTTTACCAAGAAATGTAAGTTGCAAATTATCTTCAAATGTAAGTCGGGCCTTAAAAAGCCAAGTCTGATTGATCTCGGTAGAAAACAATTAAACCTTTAAGGTTCTCATTGTACGTAAACATAAAAGGGTACATATAACGGGAATACCCTAGACTATTCGCTCTGCTTTACAATCCCAGTATAAATATATGCGTAAAACTACGATAAAAATTACATACAGGTTACATTTTTACAAGTTATCGCGCATTGCTTTTGACGAATTTAAATATCACACGTTGCTTTTGGTGAATTTGAAAATTTGCATGTGTTAATGACTGTGGTTAAACACCCTATCCCAGATAATAAAATAAACAAAACTCTGTTAAAAAACCAATAATTCTAAAACTGGAACTCGTGAAAATGAATCGCTTACTGTGATATGAATGGTGTGTAACAGTTGCTGCAAGATTAATTTATTTTGTAATGGTAGGGCCTTAAATATATTGAAAATTATTGTCGGTTATTAAAAAAAATGCTAAAATTTAATAACCATGGTAAATTCAGCTCACATTTGAATAAAACCAACTTGCTCGCTCGCTTAGTACGGGGAAGTACTAAAATAAATTTGTGCCGATCAAAATGTATGCGAGTTTAATAATTAGTGCTAAGCCTCTTTTAAGGTCAAAATTAACTTGTAAGTAAATTTTAATGAAAGAAGAAATGGCTAGAAATCATATTTGATTGATTTTTTGTAGGGTGTCACTTTTGTAGGGTTTAAGTAAGAATTTTATTCATTTTAATGAAGTTTAGATAATCTATAACCATTGATTGCATAGTGGCCTATAAGGTTGCTCGATTCCTAAGAAATTTTCATACAATGCAGATGTCACACTAAATCACAAACATCGTAATAATTTAGTAGAAAAGTAAACAGTTTCATAATTTTAGTCAATATATTTTGTAAGTTTAAACTGCAAATTGTTTACAAATGAAGTAAATGACAAGGTAGTCACTAGCGCTATATAATAACTCGGTTAGATTATCGTTTCTAAACAATAAACATTTTTAAAAGTTGGATTTGTAGGCGGTTTGCGTCTCGCCTGTCTAACGTCACATTTTGGGAGCCTACTATGTGTATGGCAATGAGCTTTTTAAAAACCGCCATGTTATAAATCAATACTATAACTAAAGAAATAGCTGAAACTATATAAATATAACATTTATATAATAAATCAAGTATAGTACGGATGTTTTTCTGCTGAAATATTGATATTGTTGGTTTTAGGAAAAAGTCGACAGGACACATACATAAATAACATACTTTTAAACCTATCTTAGCACTGAAGCAAATTTTTAGTCACAACATATGAATTAATTCAATTGATAGGTTTCATAAGGATTGAAAAGCATTAGTGTAAAAAATGACAGCCGAATTGCTTAATTAAATAAAATGATAAACTATCAAAAAATAACAAGAAGACAACACATTTAGGAGACGCTAAAGACTTTTAATACTGGCAAATGTCATCCCTACAGCTTTGTCCTATTAGTACTTTTTAATTAACTGTAGTGTTTTGCTATCGATAATTACACAATTTATAGATCTCGTCTCATATCACAGTCGCTCCTAAAAATTAATTAAAAGTAAAGTAAAATGAGGCTAGGATTCTAAAAGCAACAATGCAAACAGATTAGTTTTGTGATAATATTGCCATTATTAACACACAAAAAAAGATTTTATATCTACATAATGTACATCAATATGAGATTCCTACAAACATTGCTTGATAAACAGGCAATACAAAAAAAAAAAAACAAGTAACCAAGCCTATACTATCAGCACAAATTAGTAAAAACCTCTTATACAAGTAGATACTTATGTTCTTCTATAATTGTATTCACCGGGATAAACATGATTTTAAGATGAATCTCATAAGATCAGCCGTTTTCCCTCATTGAAACGACATTTTAACCGAGATCTTCATTACGAACTTTTGCAGTTGAATGCGTTAATATAATTTATATTGGTAATTAAAAATAATTGCACTCTAAAGATAAATAACTGAAACTTAAATAATCGCTAATAAATACACCCTTAAGACGTCAACGAATCAGTACTGTCACTAAAGCTCACATGAAAAATAGAAAAATAAATTTAACACTTAAAAATATAACATCTCACTATAATTTATTTTCCTATCGTGAATATTTATCGCGCAGGTCCATTAAGCTGACAAGTGTGCGGGAATTATCCTGTCATTACTTTCGATATCTGACAGTTTTTTTTAAATAATTATTTGTAACCTTTGATTAAACCCCAAACTTTAGTCAACAATATGTAATTGGCAATCAGACTATTGTCAATAAAGATTATCGTCTGTCTGATTTGATGACTTCCATTTGAAATTAAAAATGAACGCCATGTAACAATTCTTAAACCATGCAAGAGATATGCATAGTATTGGCGTTCTGTGTAATTATAAATGTTATTATGTATGTTTTCATGAGGGTCAAATTAAAAAAAAAATTAAATATCCAGATAAATACATATTGAAAGACATTGGTTTCGTTGGATCGGTTTTCCTCATTTTCTAATAGTAAATTATTTTGTGACAGTAGGTTCGATTTCTCATTGACACAGAACTATCTGTAAATTCACAATCGTTAGCTGAACATAATTTACAAGAATGTTGCTCATAATTTGTTTCACTAGCAGAGCGAATAGTACCTACCTACCTACATCAAACTTTTCAAAATAATTATTTAGTTATTTTTTGACAAATTTCAGTAATAAGTAGTTACTTTAAGGTCATATTTAGATACATAATTCGGGCTTGCAAAATCACGTCAAGTAAAATAAAACAATACCTATGATATGTGCAGTTTGGGGCCGATTCAATTGCCAGTTATAGTACTTTTTATGCCAACGTGGTGTTAGTAATGCTGGGTAATATAACATTTTAAGCTAAACCTTTATAAGGTAGTTAGTTTGTTATAAGGTTTTCTTAACAAACCACAATTATTCCAGTCAATGTTAGCTTTAACTGATTGAAAATACTTCCATTTATGTGATTTTAATTTAAATTTATTCAGAAGATATAAATAAAATTCATTTATTACAGTCAATTATAATTAATATTTCAAGAGAGATGAGTAGAGAAATGTGAAAAATAGTTGGATAGTTGTATGGATGTTAGGAAATACAAACTTTCAAAAATGAAGGAAAATGTTTTAAAATATGCTGAAAACATAATTTATCGGCAAATTAATTTCTTATTATAGATGACTTTTGAGTTACTTTTTTCACCGTCACCAAGTCATAAGAAGTACCTTTTGTTTACAATGCATTCTATGAATAACTTTCTGTATCAACACAATCGGCTAGTTTGTACTACTAACAGTACGTACAAATCACTGTTTTTTTTTCCCCATAGGGTATTAACTCTTTAACTCACCTCACGGAAAAATGTTATGACATTGTTATTATAAACTATACCATAACGGTATTTAGATTTACTTTACACGAAATTTAATTTTGTTGCTTTATTTTAGAAATAAAATATGTAACATATTTTAAGACTAAGAAAAAAGAAACCTACCGAAAAAAATACAATATAAATATATTTAAAAATTGTTGTACTATATAAGTTACATACGGATAGCGTTGAATCATATCTGAATATAACATGTCTATATCTTTTTATAGTGATTTTTTAATATTTTTCAATGTATTTTTGAATGATTTCAGTCGATGTACATTTTGCAATTCGACCACAATGAATATAACATCTAAACAAAATGGTTGAAATATTAAATTCAGCATTGCCAAAAATTATTGAATCATTAGGATTTGTTAGCATTCCAGTAGGGGGTTTACAATATGTTGATTGCTTCAATGCTTCACACTTTTTACTGGATTAAAAATTTACAATTTATTCATGAAAGTATAATATAATTTATTCATACTCAAACAAAAGGTCCCCCAAAAACATATACTACGATCGAAAAAAGTTCAGTATCACATAAAAAAAAAAAACATTCCAAGACCAAGCATTTAGAAGTTTACATTTTTTATAAGCAACTTTTTCTAGATTTAAATTACAAAATCACCTTGGAGTAAAATTTCTTCTAAAATTATTTTTGGGAAATTTTTAATTTTTAGCTGTTTGTTTTTGAATAGTAAATACTTTAGAAATTCAGTTCAACAATTGAAAGCCCAGTGTGTTATGAATGAACCCAATTTACACTGTCCTAAAATAACAAAACTTTATTGTTGATAAGAATCAAAATCATGTTGCTAATAATGCTTATGCATGTGCACGTTTAGATGGAACAGAAATTAATGCGTGTTATGCATACTTAATGGTTGCAGAAACTGTGTCTTCGGGGTTCACAAACATGAACTCAAGACCGTTTTTAAAAGTAGCGATAGCACATCAATCCATTGTTTTAAAATAGTGAAGAACCATATGGTTTTTTGTATGCACTGGGACGGTAAAAAAGAAACTTTCATACGCCATTGCTATTCTCAGAAACGGCTTCTAAGGAGAGTTTTTTGTTCCATCCAAAGCGCCTCATTAGAGCTTAATATTTTTCCATTTACTTAGGGATAAAATTCCACGTAATAAATGTAAGTTTAGTTCTTAAATATTTAAAACATTTTCATTTTCGGTTGGAACAAAACTTAATTAGAAACCAATGAACTCGCTCAAGGAGACAGCTAAATATTGGTATCAAGTTGTCTAAAGTATATATTACTAGATTGGTACTAAAATCTCTATTATATGAAACTTATTCCTACATCCGTCTTAGAATTTCCAACTTAGTGCAAGAATTTAAAAAAAATATAAGAAACTAAACAGCGCTTGCTTTTACAGCCATTCAAAAAGTAAAAATAGATTTTCAACTCTTTCAAATATAAAAACTATACAATCGTCGTTTTAATTTACATTATCCAAACATGCCAATAAAATTAAAAGAAATATAAATTAGGCGAGGTTTACACATCTACTAGCCTTGATTAGTTAGCGACGACCAACGTAGATCCTGCACTAAGAGAAATAAACACGTTTTAAGAGTCCGATAATGTTAATAGTTTATTATCATTATAACACTAAAACAGCAAACATTCCTATACCTAAATTAATTTGTAAATATAACGGTCATTTCGTGTGTATCATCTTTTGAGGGGGGTGGGGTACCACAGTGTATCCGGCTTGCCTGGTCGAGAGGACTCCCGGTTGGGGCAGTAGAATAAATCAACAAAGCTATAAGCCTCAATTAATAAAATCGAGTTCATCCTAATATTATAAGGTTGAGGTCAATTATAAGCAAAACCTATGGGTTTGATTCAAAGAAATTTAATATGGAATGAAAAGAAAATATGTGTTGTTTTGTAGAATGTATTTATGTAGTTAATTTTGCTATATGTACAGGAAAGTGTTGAGGCGCGCGGGCCGTTCAACGAAGGACAAAGCGAACGCCACACCACAGGAAATAAGTATTGGGTCTCCGAAAACGCTCACGTCCGCATGAAAACCCATTCAAAGACTAATCTCCATAGCAATCTGTTGGAATCCATTTTCGCAACCTCCGGTCAAGTGGTAGATAACGAGCGGAAAAAACTAACCAACATTCTGTTACTTTTACCCCCTATAAATGTTCAAAAGCATGTCTTTAATATATCCTAACGTAGCATTTACTTGAAGAACATTTGCTCATTGGTTACTAGCATTGTTTTTTTTTTAAATAAAATTAGTTACGTTTTTTTAATTTATTAATTCAGAAGCAAAAATAATGACACTTTCAGTTTGGTAGTTTCTGTATTAAAACTTAGTTATTTATGGACAACAATTTGACCAGAGACCAAGAAAACGGCGATAAAGTTTCAGTAACATCTAATAATAGATTTATTACCTCAGAATCATTCTGAAGTAAAACAAAAATTTACGAAAGATTTGGTAGTATTTAATAAAGAAATATATACATGACGAAGAATTATAGGGTAATAGTTTCTCCACTACAACTTTGTGGATTCATTAAATCATGATAAGGTCGAGTAAGTCCATTATTAAGGAAATTATCACTGGTGGGTGGCAGTCTTTCATATGCGGAGAAACTCAATATTTAAAATAAACTGACTCCACTGACAATAAAGCATTATAAAGGTCATGTAAGACAAATGTACTGAGTGATTAATAGAGATTGCTTTCATTAATAAATTCTGTATATGAGACGACCATTTACACAGATATTTAGTTAACTTTAGTTTACGCTTTGTTTATTAAAAATGAATATGCAAACTGTACAAGTATTTTTTTGTAATAAAATGTCCACTTTAGTTTAATATTCCTTTTCATAATATGTAGTACAAAAATTGAAGGTACGCAAGCTTGATATAAGATGAGATAAGGATGATATTTGCACCTTTAAAATGAATAGTAGAAATCGTTGAATAATTCCATTGGCGAGTAATTTTGAGAACTATAACTATCTCCTGAACGATAATCTCTATATTATCATGTACTTTAACGGAAGTGTTTACATGGGGATGTGAGCACTGTTTCGGAGGCAGAAGTGTGTCGAAAGGCGGGGAAGGTGATTGAGCATGACTAGGACTCTACTTAAGGGTCGTTGAACCAGTCGCGGCCGCTGCCGCCCCCACCGCCGCCGCCATAATTTCCACCGTAGTTGCCGCCGTAGTTACCCCCGCCGCCGCCTCCACCGCCGCCGTAGAAACCTATTATAAATTAATATCTTTATTACTAGTTTGATCACAACTTAACAAGAATAAGGGCTTTAAAAAATGTGGTCTTTCACTGAAATGCTTCACATCATCGTTATACTAGAGAAACCCGTTAAGTACCAAAAATAGCAAGATTGAATTAAATATACAGATAAAGTAGAACCACCATTATCCGAACAAATTAAAACTAGGAGTAGTCCGTATATTCAAAAATCTGGATAATAGAACTCAATAAATAAGTGGGTTTATGGATAGTAGAAATCGGATAACTTGATATATTTTTGATTGGCAATAGAGTGGTGGACCCCTGGAATCAACTGCAAGGATTCGGTTGTTAGCGCAAACAACATCAATCAATTCAAAAACTGTTGATATTCAACTATCTCAGTAACAGAAACGGAAACAGACCCATCAGCTACGCTGTCTGTCTGTTAATATAATATAATAATCATATTTTTTATTATATGGCTCAAAAGCATTCAGCGAGAATTCAATATCTAGTGTTATTAGATTTGTGACGACTGCTTGATTATTTTTTTATAATAATCCAAAAACTTTAACAAAACATGATTTTGGGCAGATTTAGTTTCTTTTGTATACTGATGATTTGATGTTTTCACTAAAAATGACATGTATAATAATATTGTCATGTAGGTACCAACAGAATGTAGGAACAACATGAAACGGCGGTTAGCCGCGGGGCCGTTGAACAAATGCTACCATTCAGCAATGAGCGTTTTATTTCGCTCTGACACAACAATTATTAAAGTATCCATGGTCATGCTATGAACTATTGGGCTGAATGTAGTTAAATTTTTTAACACTCAGTTTTGATAAACTTTGAAGGAATTTTAATAAAGAATAATGTAATAAAACAATAGTACATACCTCCGGAGAGGGATCCTCCGCCTGGAGGTCCCATGCCACCTCGTCCGCTGCGCCCTCCGCTGCTGGAGGCGCGGAAATCTCTCGCACCAAAGCCACTGCCACCGAAGCGGTTGTTACTGCCTCCCGAACCGCCGTTGCGACTGCTGCCTCCTCCACCACCCATGCTGCGACGACTGCCACCGCCGCTTCGGCCGTCTGCTGCCGTCGCTTGGAGCCAACTGTAATACAATTAAAGTTGAGACAAGGTAATGAATCACCTCTTGGTTATACTTTGGAAGCTCTCTCTAAATCACCTTTTGGCTGTGCAGTAAGACCCATCAATAATACGAGAACTCCACAAGATTCAAAGAATTGCTTACCTTGGTACTAATAGTGGAATAAAAACTACATCAACAGTTGTGGAGATCACATTGACCAATTCTTTTCTTGACATATTACAGTAGAAAACAGCAAAATTGTGTGTGTAGTTCATCTTTGGCCGAATGACATTTTTATTTTCGGTAGTTCCAGGATATTGCCACCTTTAGATCTTGTATTATAAATACGTTCCACTCAATTAACAAATGACTAAATTCTTTTGATATAAATGACAGAATAACCTTAATACAATACACACCAAAGTCAAGATAAAGTTTGTCCTAAGATAAAAATCGATCCACTACGTAATTCAGTTTTATATTTAAAGTTAAGAAAAATAACTTTAGGATTTTTAGATTACTGTAACTTTTATTAAAAAAAAAACGCGATTTTATTCAGAGATAAATATTTGTTCATGCTGCCTATGGATGAAATATATTTGTTTAGTATTTCAGGGGTCGAAAAGGAAGTAAGGATTAGATTGTATACTCACGTGGGCACATCCTGTTTGGCTTCGATCAGAAGTTCAATGAGATCCCTGGCTAAGCTGCGATTGTTGTAGTTAAAGAATGAGGTGGCCACACCGAGGTTGCCCATGCGGCCTGTACGGCCAATACGATGAACGTATTCCTCCACGTCGGCCGGGAGATCAAAGTTTATCACATGGCGGACGTGGGGGATATCCAGACCTTTAAAACAAAACAAAAAAAAACATCCACATGGTTTGTTTTATAAGAGATACGCAGATTAGAGTAGTTCCAAATGCCCTGTGGTTCCTTAGTTCATCACAAGCAGACAAAATGTCATAATAGTAAGAGAGCCCACGACCAAAATTTTTGTTTCAGAGTAATATGGCCTAAACCGTTTAATATCTAGGATCCTGAACACAAACCTATTTAATTAGTAGGGGTCAGTTTTTAGACCTCGTCGACACCCAAATTCAATTTTCATTTATGTCAACCCCATGGGAAAACGATTTCGATTTCCTGGTTTAGAGGAACGGCCCTTAAAAAACAGTTGAGTAAGGAAGTAAAGTAAGCCATATCATACCATTAAAGAAACTTATTTAGATAATAGCATCTAACAAAGGAATTGATGAATCACAAAGTATGGTATCCTAAACTATTGAACTAATCGTGAACTATGCTTGTTCATCTCAGCTTGGCTTTAAACCGACCTTGGCCGAACTGAGCTGCTGCATTCTGTCCATTAGAAGTTATATTAACAGCCTTGCGCTGTAGGAGCGAAATTCAAACAAAAGTTATTAAGCTCGAAGAATACCTCTGGCGGCGACGGCCGTAGCAACGAGTATGGGTGTCACGCCAGTACGGAATCTCTTGAGGGCGTCCTCTCTTTCTCTCTGAGTTCTGTCTCCGTGAATAGAGGTCACGGGGTAGCCCTCCATGTGTAGGAAGTCCTCCAACTGATCAGCTCCTAACAAAAAAAAAAATAAAAATAGATAATTGATAATTGTTTTTGTCATTGATAAAAACAGAAATAATAAAAAAAAATATATTCTTTTAATCTGGTCAAAATAAAGATTAAACTGTGTGTTATATGAGTTATCTGAAGAAATAGTAAATAACACTTTTGAATAAAATTGCAAAAAATAACAATTAAGAAAATTTGTAAATAATTCTACCAAGTTCTTTGAAGTATAATGAAAAATAGTAATACATATTTTTCAGCTATAAAGTGCTATATTATTTTCCCTTAAATGTCCTAAAAAATTATTAAAATTTTTTAGGACATTTTCTGTTGATCAGAAGTAACTGCAAACATTTTTCTTCCTTTATTTGTTTAGGGATTGCTACGTTCAGCAATGCCTTTACAAAGTCAGATTCCTCTGTCTCATGTTCGCAGACCCACAATAAATAAAAAACAAAGCTAGTATTGTGGACGCCAAATCTCAAAAAATTTGTAATAAAAATTCCTGGAAATGTAATTGTATGTGTAAAAACTTTTTTGTTTTGTTTGTATTGATCGGTGTTTAGTAAATTACTGCTATGTAACGTTTTAGTGACTTCGTTTTAGTGATTTACATAAATGAATGATGACCAAGCGTTCACTTTCGATGTTACCTTTTTTAGTTTCGACGAATACAAGCGTGAGCTGGTCTTCGGTCAAATTCTGCTGTTGCTGCTGAATATTTGCTGCGTTGAGCAGATCGAGAAGGAAGGATCGTTTGTCATTGTCTTCCACCCAGACCACTTTTTGGGTGATGTTCTCGGAAGTGGATCCCACGCGGCCCACTGCCAGAAACACATAGTTGTGGAGGAAGTCCTGTGCCAGCTCCTGAACGTTGCCAATTAAAATCATATTAAGTAAACCACCGACCCAAAATTCCGTCTTACGCTTAGTCCACTTGTATTTACTTTAACTGTATAGTATGAATCAATTTGAATGAGATTTTAATTAAACCTTAAATGGTAGGTACAAGGAAGTTTATTTCACAAAGAATAGAGTGAATGCATATTTTATTGGGGAAATCCAAATGAGACACATAGACATGTTAATTGTAATTGTAATCTGTTGTGGGCCATTTCAAAGATTGAATCTTTATGTTGGCAACATTAGCAGTCATAATTTATTGTTATAAAAAATAAACGTCTATATCATTTTCACTACTTTAATGTAAGAACATTTACATTTTGCATATTGTCTTTAACAATAGTTTGAAAACAATATCAATATTACGATTATTACGACTTGCCTGTATTTGTTTAGGGAACGTGGCAGAGAACATAAGCGTCTGTCTTTCGCCTGTCTTTGGCATGGTGTGCTTCTCTACGATGAGACGTATCTGCGGCTCGAAGCCCATGTCCAACATCCGATCAGCCTCGTCTAGCACAAGATGCCGGCAGTGATCGAGAGCAACTCGGCCGCGAGAGAGCATGTCCACTAGCCGACCCGGAGTGGCCACCAGCAGATGGCAGCCTCTTTCCAGCTCACGCAGCTGCTCCGTAATCGGAGAGCCTCCGTACACCACATAAGGACGCAGTCGAGATCTGAAATAATCATTAAGGAAAAGAGCATTATTCTCTGTAAGAAAGAACGATAGATAGAGATTTTTACAAGTCAAACCCTCACCTGTACGCAAACTTCTTGGCCTCATCGTAGATCTGCGTGGCGAGTTCCCTGGTGGGTGCGAGAACGAGCCCAAGAGGATACTGCTTGCGTCTGTTGTAAGGGCCGGAGATGCGCACGGGGCCTTTCTCATACAGCTGGTTGAGTATTGGCACCAGGAAAGCGGCTGTCTTTCCACTGCCAGTCTGAGCGCAGGCCATGACGTCGCGGCGCGCCAACACTATTGGGATAGCGTATTTCTGAACAGGCGTGGGCTTGTCGTAGCGCGCCAGCGCTATATTTTGCCTTACTATCTCGGTGAGATTGACGTCTTCGAACTGGAACAATGAAACAATAATAAAAAAATCCTTTCGGCATGCTGGAAGGCGGAGATAGATTTCATCGGATCAAAGGGGTGAATCATTTTGGTCATCCCTTACCGTAAGGGTTGCTCACATCAAAAATTGCAGGTAAATTATAAGGGTACAATTAATATTTTGAACGGATTTGAGCCTATTAAGGGAGGTGTGATTTTTTAATTTTGAAAAACCAATTTTTTCCATCCCTGGGGCCAATGGTTGGTGCTATCAAAAAAGATTACTGAGATAAGTTTTAGGCCTTTATCTAAAGAATATAAAATTTAAATGAAATTAATATCTTATACACTAAGAAAGTTATAGCAAAATTTCACTTTTTCGAAAAACCGCCCCTCTGGTCTGAATTTGCTCATTAACGAACTTGATCGAGATTTTGTGCCCTTAAATTTTATGTATCAATTTGAAAATGATTGATGTAAAATTACGGCGGTTATCGCATCCAAAAGAAAGTAATATAGATAGACAGATATATAAACTTTTAAACTGAGGGCGGTTTTGGGTTCTAGGGTATATGAATTGCGAAGATATGTTGAAATTTTCCGGAAGTGACATGGTACCCATTGCAATAGGTAGCTTTCCTAATGAAATATACCTAAAATGTACAATGAAAGGGAATGAACAGATATATCAGAAACTAATAAAATATATTAAAAAATATCGATTGATTCATTTTCAAACCGAAATCAATATTTTTTCTTCAAGAAATAATTGCCCATTTATCTTTGAAATCTTATAATATTCAATTATTCGAACATCTCAGAGGTTTCATAAATATTATTTTACCAATTTCAAATTTAATGTTATGAATTATTATTACAGCCATGGGAAGGATATTGAAAAAGGCTCTCCAAATGAGGCACGCATGCGACAAACGTCGACAGGTAAACTATGGCCGATTTTTCAGGTTATCTCTATAACCATTTTTTATAAATAACCTTTCTTAGAAGAGGTAACTCTTATTTAGTCAGAAAGGTAACAGACCTTATAACATCGGCTAACATGACTGGTACTCAGGTACTCGAGTTTATATATTTAGATATTGTATTTTATTAAAATATTTAGTGTACAACTGAACCTGCCTGTTGTTGCTGATACCTTATTTTATTTAATAAAAAAAAATATAAAAACTAATGCTGTAATAAACTGCATAGTACAAAATACCAATATAAAACATTAAATAAAGAATAGTATTGAATAAATAACCTATGTTGATAATTTTCTCATTATATTTTATGCAAACCTTTATAAAATTTCTCTAATTATATTTTCCCAAAACTCACTACAATTACATCTAATAAGTAATATCACTTCGCAATGGGTGTAAGGCAATCAGAAGCCAGCTGATATGCCCGTACTCCCACTTGTGAATAGAATAATTCCATACATTTGTGAAATTGAAAATTAAGAAAGTATTATTAAAGCCTGTGATCTGAAGTGCATCGTTTAGGCAAGTGGAGAACATGGTGGAGACATTGTTCAGTGTCTTACCTCTGGAAGAATGAGTTTCTGTCGAGAATATTAAAGAAGGTATCCTGAATAATAGGCAATTGCGAAACCACCAATGGTTTGATTTTGTTTCTGGAAAGTAAATCATGTTGACACGGAGGACTTAAACTACCGAGTCATAGTAAATATTATTAATACTCATCATGAGCCATTGAAATAGCTTTCTAGAAAAGTAGCTATTTAGACTAGTTTGAAAAATAAAACTAAAAACTTACGCTAGTAATGAAATCGGGAACACGATCGCCCGACGCCTCCACGGGGATATCCTCATATTTGGAGAAGTTGATACCCGTGTTGCCCGTGCCGAACAGTTCCAACTCTTGGCGCTCGTCGCGTGGTAACGGTACAGTCCAGTCATTCTGTAAAAGAAAGAGTAAAGAATATACAATAAAATCTTAAAATGCAGATCTCAATCAGTAAGGTTTGATATAATTTTTCAAATGATAAAAAAAGCAAAATCAAATAGAAATGTGTATGTAGAAGAATAAAGAAATGGAATTAATGCCCATAATAGGGTCGAAATAATTTTAGAATTGTTTATATTATTTGTGCTAGTAAATTAAATGGAGGTATTTAATTACAATGACTAATTGAATATAAAATTGAAGACAAGTAAATGGCATCTTATTTCCCGTTCGATCCGCCTGTGAAGTTACTAGATTAGCGCTCGAACCAGCCCTTAATAAGTTATTTGGATATTAGGTAACATCACTATTTGGTGTATCTATATATTATATAGTGAATATCCCAATCATACGTTAATTTTATTCATTTTTGAGGATCTTAGGATATGTTTTGGCACCTTGATTACTAGTCACACTAATATTTTATTAATAACAATAATCTGTTCATACTATGTGAAAGGTAAGCTGTTAATAAGATTGAAGTCTGTGGCAGACAGACATATGAACGGACAATTGACTGCGAGCAATAGGGTATAGGACTTTACTAACTTTTATTTGTTAGCTAACTCGTTTTTGCACAAAATAAAAATAAATGTAGAATATTACCTCATCCGGTCCGCCCCTGCGGCCGCCTCCTCCTCCTCCTCCCCCTCCGCCGGAGCGCCGCACGTCGTCAGTCGCCCACCTTGTATTGCCACCAGCACCAGCGCCGCCACTTGAGAAAGAGGAGGACTCTTCGGAGCGTGGCTCTTCCTTCCAGCGGTCGTTGCGCGGTAGCGGAGGGTTGCTCCAGCGAGAGTCGTCATCAGCTCCGCCGCTGCCGCTGCGCCGGTCATTGGTACCACCGCCGCCGCGACGGTCGTCGTCGTTGCCACGACGGATGTCGCGGTTATCGTCCCGCCTCGACGCCCACGAGTCGCCATTCTGGTAGCCAGCGTCGCGGCCGCCACCTGCGGAAACAGTTGAGTCGTCTTCAACTGCTGCAATCAGCGTTATATAGTATACACGACAATGACGGGTTATTCAATCATATGAGCTCGGGAAATTGAAAAAAGAAAGAGAAAAAGCTTAGCAATATGGGGGATACTCTTGCATTTTACCTTCCTTGAACAAGCCTTAAAGACCGCACCCTGGTTACACCTCATACTACACCTGGGTACGGAAAGAGTACTTTCATGGGAAAGGAAAGGAGAAAAACGATTTGTCCTTCCCTTTAAATCCTTAACCCCTTTAATTTTAATCTCTTTACATCCTTAATTTTAAACCTCTTAAAGTTGGTAAAGGTGGCCTCTACCAACCTCAAGAGGTTTTTTTATTTACTTATATACAGGGTGTCCCGTAAGTCGTGGGTCAAACGTTAAGAGGAGATAGGGGGGGTCATTTCCAATCAAATAAACTAAATATGTCTTAATCCAATTCTTGATAGTTAAAAAGTTATAGCATTTAAAAAAAAAAATGAAAATACCAATTATGTCATCTAAAAAAATTTTCATAAAAATATACAATTAATTTAGGTGTTATTTTTTATTTGTTATACTTCTGAATAGTGCTTCTATTGCATTTTTTTTTTGCGTTTCCTCACTCCGGACAATAAGCGCAACAGTGAGACCACTTCAGAGCAGTGTTTGATGCTGTTTAAGCGGAATCCGAAGAAGTTTCTGCGTCGTTTTGTGACCGTCGACGAAACATGGATCCACTGGTACACACCAGAGACCAAGGAACAGTCGAAACAGTGGACTTTACCTGGCGAAGACTGTGCTATCGGCCGGAAAGGTGATGGCCACCGTTTTCTGGGATTCACAAGGTGTGATCTACATCGACTACCTGGAGAAGGGCAAAACGATCACAGGGCTCTACGATAAAAAATATATACAACACTGACCGGTTATAATTTCCAGAGGGATGGTACAACAGAGTTTGGGCTAACAAGTCCAAAACTGTGAACTTTAATTGTCTCTTAAGAATGAGTATTACCCTCGTGACCAAAATCGGGCAACTTTGACGGCTTAGTCTGGTTTTATTTTGTGTTATATTTTAAATAAATATATCACATTATATAAAATATATACTATAGAACAACTTACCAAGAGGTTTTTATTTTATATTATATTAAATCCTACAGCGTGTGTCGCCATTTCTCAAAATCAACACTTTTCCGAGCTCTATTTTGGCTAAAATCCCAGTGCTACCCATGCAAATAAATAACAAAATCATAGCTTTCACTATAAACAATCTCTCGTCGCGGTTTTTCATTTTATTACTAAATAAAGCCAAAAATAAATTATTAGATTGGTTACTAATTGCTGCAAAATTCATCAAATTTAATATTTTTTTACGGGCAGAATGGCTATTTCTAATATGTAACATTAATACCATCATAATGCCACACTCGTAGTTAGTAGACTTAGATATATATA
Organism: Neomicropteryx cornuta; assembly: GCA_020383195.1. Taxonomy (NCBI): domain Eukaryota; kingdom Metazoa; phylum Arthropoda; class Insecta; order Lepidoptera; family Micropterigidae; genus Neomicropteryx; species Neomicropteryx cornuta. The sequence goes on along the minus strand of JAHKQU010000001.1, from coordinate 8,632,575 downwards.
TCAATATCAAGATTTAAAATTGACTTCAAAACAGGTGTTTCGACGAAATATATATTCACAAAACGAAAGACTTACAGCCACTCCGTTAGTGGCGTTCGACGAGAGAGCATGTTTCTCGGTGCGTTATATTATTATTACCTTGCATTTTGCGAACTCTCGCCAATCCACTCGGCAGTCCGACTTTTGTTACATCCACTTTACATAACTATAGGTAAGTTATTTCAAAATACTGACTGATTTATTTTGTACTAATAGCTACATAAAAATATCTATATATGACGATTATTCGAATATCTCAGTGGTTTCATATTTTACAAATTTTAAATTTAATGTTATGAATTATTATTACAGCCATGGGAAGGATATTGAAAAAGGCTCTCCAAATGAGGCACGCATGCGACAAACGTCGACAGGTAAACTATGGCTGATTTTTCAGGTTATATTTCTAAATAATAGTACTCTATAACCATTTTTTATAAATAACCTTTCTTAGAAGAGGTAACTCTTACCTAGTCAGAAAGGTAATAGACCTTATAACATCGGCAAACATGACTGGTACTCAGGTACTCGAGTTTATATATTTAGATGTTGTATTTTATTTTAATATTTAGTGTACAACTGAACCTGCCTGCTGTTGCCGATACCTTATTTTATTTATTAAAAAAAAAAAAACTTATAAAGAATAGTATTGAATAAATAACCTATGTTGGTAATTTTCTCATTATATTTTATGCAAACCTTTATAAAATTTCTCTAATTACATTTTCCCAAAAACTCACTACAATCAAATTTTCATATACATAATCACTTATATATCACAAAACATACACACCTAGCGTATCACATATTTTCATATAAACATATTTCGACAACACTAAATATTAAACTATTTATCTATTAAATATTTTGTTAAAATTGAAATTGGCCTTAAAAATTGAATGCTCACATATTTGTATGATTCTGTTCACAGGTTCTTCAAATTATCTCCAATGTGACTTTGACAGAGAAAACTACCATGAATATGTCTGCCGTGGACAAAATGGTATGCACTTTTATTCTTTTTGTATTTGCGCCCATATCATTTCGTAAAATATTTAATAACGTCTTATTTTAATTTGTAGGAAATACCGAGTGTTTTAACAAAAGTTTCACGGATGAGCAGTTCTATGCAGTAGATGATACGGTATTTAAAACATACTTATTTCATTTATTGTGCATTTAACTCATTTATACGGTGCTAATATGAATAAATTTCATTTTCACTCGTAGGGAGATCAAACTCAGGAGCCATTTGGAGACATTGGAAACAGGATCGTAGATATAGGGTTTTTGTTTAGCCAACTGCGTCAAATCAATGACCACAGCCCCCTAGGATGTATGTGAATATTGTTGGTGAAGAAAAAAAAACAACAGTGTTATCTTCAAATTCATCGGAGGAAAGATTATTCTCATCGTCGGTCATATATAGCAAGATGTGCTGGTGCTGTTATTAAATTTAATACAAGATGTTTTTATTCAACTCGCATCAGCATATTTTCCGCTCTTCTCCCAAAGCTGCAATTTGCAGACTTGAAAAACGTCTTGCTACTATTTCACGACAGATATTGACAGACTTATTCGAAATTACGAAAATTGATTTCGTTAACTCTCTCAGTAAGACCCCCCAATAACGCCAGCAAATTGAACATGATACGCGTTTGCAAAGTGGTAGTTCAGCATGGATGATGATAAGAAAGAACTTGTTAACGGCATCAAACTTCGGCCAAGTATGTAAGGGACGAAAGAATATCAGCTGCGCCCCTTTGGTTAAAACAATTGTGTATTCTCGAGACTTGTCATGCAACCCGTCAATACGCCAAGGAAGAACAAAAGAGCATATTGCTATTGATCAAATGAGCCGGAAACAAGGCGTCCATAGAAAAATGCGGCCTCTACATTGATAGCGATATGCCTTTTTTGGGAGCCACTCCAGATGGTACATATGTGGACGGAATTGTGGAATGGATATTAAAGATGCAATAGCTGCTAAAAAAATTACCTTCTGGAAGATGCTGAGCGGGATGTGTCAAATTAATAGAAGCCACAATTGGTTTTACCAAATACAGGGCCAGTTGCATGTTACAAAACAAGCAGAATGTATGTTTGGAGTGTGGACGGGTGAAGAAAGTGTGTGGAAGTAGAAATAATTAAACGGGATGACCAGTTCTAGCAGGATAAAATGGTTAAACAATTAGAAATGTTTTACATGAACTGCTTTACTCCCTGAACTGCGGATGATTGAGTCAATAGACCTGTAGGCATAACTTATTAAACAATGAATAAGTACCTAATGCCAATTAGTCATTAACAAGTTAGAGTGGTCATGTTACTTCAAAGCAACAATAAATGACTATTGTTTTATTTGTCTATGTGACAATATATACTTTTTTGTGTTAAATCATTTATTATTGTGACTTCTTAGTGTGTCATTACGAATAAATATTAAAAAAAATACTTGCCGATATAGGCATGTTTTATTACGTAACGCAGTATTGTAAATGCAGTCTATTGATATTTTTATAATTTCGTACAAAAGATGACTCGTTTATTTTATTTCATTATTCTCTTATTTTTACTATTTATTTTATTTATTACCACAAAGTTGTATAATCTGCTGTCTATATAGGTGTATAATTTTTATTGAACATGTAGATTATATTTAAAGAAAATAAATTGTGGGATGAAACTCATTTTATTGTAAATTGATATTTCTCGGCTAGGGAATCACTCACGCCTAAATTGTTTTTTTTATTTTATTATGTAAAACTATACTATGCAATTTCAAAAGGTATGCCATTTTATTTATTACAATAGTTAATATGAAATAAAATAATAATTTGTGTATCCAGTACCTATGTATGTAAATTAAAAACTGCATCGGTAATGTTAGTCTACCTTGGAACAGGTGTCAAGTGAGTATTGTGTGAGAGATATACAATTTGATGAAATATAAATCGTTTCATTAAAATGCAATCAGTAAAATATAATAAAGGAATATGATGGTGTAAAACAATACTAATTCAGATGTGCGGCCTCGAAACTCGCCCAACCCCCGTATCAGCCGTTTCCGCACTAACTTCTTCTTGATTTCCTCTCAAATGCCCCGTTGCGGTTAGAAATAAATTCTGGCCAGATACACTCACTCTTAAATGGGTATCGTGCGAGAAGGTAAAAATTGATTTTCATTTGCGATGACCATTTAGTATTTTAAATGCATACTTTTTAAGGATCAGTAGCTTTAGCCTATTTTAAACCTGATTGTCATTAGTCGCCTTTTATTGTATGCTCTCCCATGCATGCCTACTTTTATTTATTAATAGAGATTCTAGATATTTTATTTAAAATCAACAATTAATTTATATGTACTATATAAATTACAATGGTCTTTCCTGATCTATCTAATAACTAATATTGTTTCCTTCTCTTTTCCATCCAACCATATGGTGATTTTCTCTTTCTATCTGAGATCATTGGTGATAACTCCAAAGTCTTTCTGGCCTTTAAAACTTAACAACAGTTTTGTTCACATATTATTTTATTATTATATTTTTAATGAGCAAGCACTTACAAGCTGATAAGCTCGTATCTTTAGTGTTTGTCTTTAAATAGTCATCTAGTCTGTTCTTAAATTGATTCACTAACACTGCACTAATCACATTATTATGCACTAATCAATAGATGATAAACTGTTCCAAGCATGATCGACTCTGTTGGAGAGGAAATGCTTCTTTCCATTTGTGTTGAATCTGGTAAGGACAGTTTAATTTCGTGACCTCTTATATTTGGGTTTTCGTTAGTTATATATTTTACTGCATCATGGACAGTCATAAAATCCTACATACTGATACATACATAGTAGGTACTGGATATGAGGAATGCTTTTACTGACATATTTTTGCACTAAATTAAGGATTTGTAAGAAAATAAAAATATATAAAAATAATAGTTTTTATATGTTGTCTGGTATGAACCTCTATCTCTAGTGCCATAGCCGCCGCGGTCGCGTTCGCGATCGCGCCCATAGCCTCCACGCCGGTCATCGTCACGGCGGTCATAATCGTCGCGGCGCTCGTCCTGCCGGCCGCCGTAGCCACCGCCGCGTGTAGCAGATCCGCCCCCGTAGCGATCGCCGCCAGACCGATAGTCTGAACTCACGCGGCTACCGCTGTCCCTGTCCTCACCGCTGACAGACGATGAAAGCTCATTCCAGTCTACAACAAACACACATTTTGGCCACTGTGAGTCGAGTAAAAGAGAAGAGACCTCACTAAAATTGATTTAAAGTGTTTCCACAGCGACGTACTGATATATAATTTTGTGCTATAAAGTTAACGAAGTGGTTAATTTTAATTTTTATGTATACAGGATGTATTTAAATTCACTGATATACTTTTGGAGGTTGATCTATATCTAAAAAAAAAACATTGGAATAATGTTTCCAAATTACGAGAAAAACTAATCCAATATTTAATAGAAATCGTTTTAATGTTTGAGAATGCGGTTGAATGCACGCCATGAGGTCGTCAGCTACCGCCCGGATCGTGAAGTGCTTTGAAGAAAGTTTTTAATAGGTTTTCTTTCTGGAACTATTTTTTTTTCTTCGTGATTCCAATTAAATTCATCCTGTATACGCTAAATATTATTTTAGGTAGATAAACTTATTATAGAGTTCAGCATATATTTATAATACCTACATAATTAAATAAGATAATGAATAATAAAAATATATAATTTCAGCAAAAGCTAAGATATGTAATATAAAACATTGTGAATATTATTGGCTGTTGATACAAATATTGTCAAAATTGCATTAAGCCATATAAAACATGGTTTGATGCAAAATGTCGATTTTGCATCAAACGAAGCTCTATAAAATAGTGAAAAACCCACGGAAATCTATCCATTGCTTCCCGAGATGCGCAACTTATGCAAGCGACGGCACCTTCTCAATAAAGAAGAATGTTTATAATGGAGGAAATAGTGTGGTACCTTGAGAAGGTTGTTGCTGCGGCTGCTTGTTGCGCAGATGTGGTGGCACGTAACGGCCCGAACGGGGCTGACTCTGCTGCAAGTCCAGACCAGCAAGCTGAAAAGAACATATGTTAAAAATATTGGTTCAATACCAAAAGGATGCAAGACACCTTCACGGACATAATTAGTAGTTCAATCTCAGACAATGAGTAGGCGTTTAAAAAAATGTTTTCGAGATGTAGATGACGCTATATTTTTGCCAATGAAATATCAATATTTTGTTGGCAGATAGCACAAATTACATAGAAGCATGTTTACAGTGTAGAAAAGCTCATCTTACCAATTTACAGATGCCAGATGATAATTTTCGGTTTTAACTTAAAACATAGCATATCGGCTCTTGTAAAAATGTTAATTTGAGCTCCCTAGTGTTTAAACTACCTAGCATAAAACTATAAAATTCTGTAAAAATCCTAAGCACCAAAATATACCTAGTCAGAGCCTGCGTACTTTCAACACTTTAATATCGTTCTAAAATATGGTGCGTGCTGATTAGGGAAGCCAAAAGGATTAAAGCTCTACATAAACTTCTCACAATCAATTGGTAGCCTCGACGCACAAAACCATCTAAACAATCGTCTTTTATTGAGCAGAATCGAACCCTTCCATGGACGTCTTATTATTCGAGGAAGAATAGGCGAAGTCCGATCGAGAGGTAGGTGTGATTGTGTCACACTTCATACTTGGCTAGTACGTCAGGTCATCAAGTGGATCATGGGTTAGGTATGGTTAGAGGGATGCTAAAGGATAGGTATGTAAACAAGGGTGGAGGGATCTTTACTCGCCCGTGAGGTCTCCCCAAAGATTATTAGTGTCATTAAAAACAATGTTTGTAAACCAGTGTCGTGTAGGGAGGTACATTGGTAGAATTTATCGCAGTAGGGTTGTACTTTAATTCAACTCCATAAAAATATTGATAAGTCGTAGGAATATGAGAATAGCTGCAATAAAATCGCTGAAAAAAATTATAAAAGGGGTGGAGGAAACGATATCCTAGAATTTACAACGCAAATGGGTTTAACAATGTTTAGGACCGACGTTTCCTAATGCCCATTCTACCTTGAGGCTAAGCGATAATGGTGTGAATACTTCAGATGAGTTACTATGTCGTTCCAACAAATGAATGCAATAAAGAGAAAAGTATATGTATCGCATTATTTTTAAGTAATGCATATTTCTAATAAAAAATGCATACAATTGTTTTTTTAGCTAACAAGACCAACTTAGAAATATACGGAAATATAATCCTCGTCTGAGTCTGATTTTTTTCATAGTAAAATTTTTTTTTGCAATTCTAGTTATCTAAAAAACAAGAGATAAATAATTTACTTATTTTAACAATTAATTATCATTTGTAATTTGGTACATTTGACGAAGTTTTTTTCCTCCGTTAGATTTTAAATTTGTGAGGAATTGAAATTCAGAAAATCTTTATTAAGTTAAAGTAATATTTAAAATCATGTACTAATACAATAATAATACATTTTGTAAATAAATGATTAAAAACATCAAAATTGAAGAAGCAAATACACAATAGCCATGTTATGACATGTCAGGAATGCTGTTAGTAAAAACAGTCTCTAAATGGCAACATGAGCCCATTCATGAAATCAATAAATACTACCATTGTTTATGACAGGAAAGGATTACACGAGTGCAGTGTCAGCTAAGTAGTTTGTTTTAAATAATCAAACACATTGTAACATACTGCATTTATTATGCGAAATACTTATCACCTATGACTTCATCTTTAAACCTATAGGTATCTACCTTTTCTATTCTCATTATAATATAATTATATTAGAGAGATATATTGTCGATGGCATGATCTAAAAATAATGTTTATTTTGAATGCATTTTTTAGTATTATAAATATTATCATTTTGATGTGAATTGCACAACATTGGATGAATAAAGAAACCATACGTAATTTTGACAGCTGCCTGGTGTGAAGAGGAGTCAGGTTGCACGTTTAGAACTAATAAAATGTAAAATTAACAGTTATCTAAGAACAAATCAAATGTTCGGTTTATGCAACCAAACCGTCGCATTACATTCTCATGTTAGTTTCGCGAAAAAAATAGTAGTCTCATAAAATCCGTGTGCACATCGCGTGTTACGGTCTATTTGTTGAAATAGGTAAGTACGTCAGTTTTATTTTAGGTAAATGAGACATAACCTAAAACACAAACTAGAAGTTTTGATCTGCAACAACGGTAGGCCACATTAAAAGATTTTGAGTCATATTTTAGCGTAACGGGGCTTTTCGAATACCGCATTTCATCCATTTATTTCATCGAGGGAACTAAAGACGCCATGTTGATTTATTAGACACGTCGTTTAGAGGAAAAAACACTGATTGATAGAATTATACACTTTGTAAGCCTACGGAATGAGAAAGTGCACATTAAATTTCATTCTCGATAGCGGATCTGTGACAGGGCGATAGGAGAACAAGTGGAAACATAAAAATCGATACACAAAGGAATCACTTCAGTAGCCATCAGACATCAAATTCTTCATTTAATGAACTCACCTGCTGCTCTAGACCCGTTCCATTTTGGTTGGTAACATTACTCATATTACTACCAAGCAGTACGTATTTTTGTTAACTTTCTGGCAAAAGTTTCAATTTTAACACTCAATAATAAATTTTGCAAGAACGCAAGAGACAATCTCACATCAAAGGGCGTCAATTTGAACAGCCGAGAAAAATCATTTTCCCCACATACACGGTGAACTGTGAAGTGACTAAATTATGTAGAATTAGTAAGTGTTACCCGTTATGGAAATAAATAATCCAACGATGTGTATACAGATAAAACAGGAAACTGTTTATCCCTATTACCGACAGTTATTAATATCGCCAGTTGTTCATAGAGTTCTAAAACATCATTGTATTTCAACGTAGTGTGACTATTCGTTCATAGGTGACACTTATTGGCTGAATAAATTAGTTGATTAAAATGAATAAAAATGTCATGGAAAGCTATTATTACTACTATTAATATTACTTTTATTATTATATTACTTGATATTACGCAAAAATAATATTATTTCATCATAGATGACCATTTTTGTCCCAAAAGCTTACAAATTTGTGTTTGTATACTATGCTTGTAGATGGCGCCATATTACAAAATGAAATTTAGCATGAGCATTTTTTTTTTTAAAGAAAACTTTGGCAGGAATCGTTTAGGTCATGTTATAACTAAAAAAAAAAACAATTAAACTTTTCACCATCTTAAAACACATAGCTGGTAAAAAAAACAACGCGATGTGCATCGCCATATGGGAATTTATAAAAGTATTTTCTGATTATTGGTTTTGCGGATTTAAATAAAAAGATTAAATTAAATTAAGTTAAATCGTTTCGATCAAAAAACGTATGAAAATGAGGTTACTGTATGATGAATCAGGTTTAGATATTTAGACAATTTGAAAACATAGTTTGTTCTCTGAAGGTGAGTAAAATGAATGCCTATAGTATTAGATGTATTGGATCAGTCGTTTCAAAAAAATATTTTACTGATAAATGTGGATTTTAAATCCATATGTATGCGAAAGTTTGTCTGTAACGTTTTCACGACTAATGGGAAAATAATAAAATGGGAAAAAACAGTATCTTTGAGGTTCTTAACGTTTAAAGAAAGTAGAAATTTATCAGCATCAGTATTAGCAGATAAAACGACATCCGGTTTTATATTTCTTCTATTAATATATCTACAAATAAGAGTGACAACTCTACAGCGTTTATACGTAGAAATGCCCGGGCATTACAATAGAAAACATTACGACAGAAACTTGTCGGAAAAACTTAAGGGGCAGTCCACTCAACAAGAGTAATTTTTTTCCTCAATTTTGACTCATTCCAGTTGTTTCTTTTTTAGTGATGGACAAAAAATTAAAAAACGGCTCACACAGATCGGATAGTTGTGTAGACTTCTCTGAAATTATTATCAAATATGCGAGTTCGTATTGCCAGAAAAAAGCGCTATTTTATTTATTCTGACACCCTGTGACTTTTACGGCCATATTATTTTTGCTTCTTTATTTTTGTAACTGTTTTCTAATCTTACTCAATTAATATTGTTGATCGCTAATGGAGAGATTCAATTAAATGATAATAAAATTATAAAGCAGAATTTAATGCTATATGAAAGGTTTAAAAGGCGACCACATGAAACCGTTTCTTAAATCTATTAACAACGGCCGGACCGCTGCATTATCGGCTGGAAATGTCAAAGCAATTCGAATCCAAATTTGAAATTCAAAAGTGGCGCTCGAATGACGTCCGTTGACGAAATGATTATTGTCATTGCGAGGCCGGTGTTGCGAGGAGGGAAAAAGAGGGATTCGATTATTGCGAACGCGAAAGAGACGGGAGACCAAAGTATAGCCCGAGAAAGCGAGACGGCTATATTGTGATGGGATCGAATTCCGGGAATAAAACAGACCGCGGTCAACTTAGTAATGAATAAACATTATGGTTTTTGTTCGAACTACCGCCCGCACGTTCCCGAAGGGCACAAGCATGTTAGTGTATAAGCAGATAATATAGATGGATGGTTTAAAGCACAATTGTAATAACTTTCGGAAAACGCATAACTTTTCATTAATGAGTCATTTTTATAGCATTGTTTTTTTTAACGCTTAATTAATAGAAAAACTATTTTACTAACATGTGAATAAGTATAACCATAGAATACTTAAATACAGTGTTTCATTAAGTTCCTGTCTCCATCCCCCCGAAATAGCCATAGTGCCCCCCCAGAGAAAAATGTTTCGACACCCCCGCTATACACACACCGCCAAAAATAAGATTTCTGTAAAATAAAATAAAAGTGAAATATTTGTAAGAATATAATAAGCCGCTAAATTTTCTTCGGGCGGAAATAAAGATTTGATCTTTTTAACTGGCCGCAGCAACGACTAGTCTAAAAGTAAGGCATAAGATAGTAATAAATTTTAATTGTTGGCTTTTTTTTGTTCTGTAAAACAAACAAACACAATTTTTTCTGTTTTTTTGTTTGTGTAATTTTTTTCCAATGAAACAAATGAAACTAAAACACAAACTGCTATTAATATGGCTTAGTTTATTTAAAACATTTATCGTGATATTGGCAATTAAAAAAAATAAATTAAATTAAACAAATATGTCGATGTTAAAAATATTATTTTTAACATATATAAATATAGGTTTAAAAAATGCTTAAATTTATTAATAATCAAACTTCTATTCAGCTATAACAAAAATTCCTGTGTAAGATGGAAAAATGTTCATGCTAATAGTTTTTTTTTTATGAGGTCATAATCTATATCTATGTCTTTAAATTTGTATTCAGGTATTCATTCCGTGCATTTATTATAATATTAAATGACTGAATTATTTATCATATAAGTTATTTAAGAGTTGTATATGGTTTAGTATGGTATGGTAATATGGTTCTAAGTGAAACCATTTGACTTTCAATCAATTTGTTTTTGTGTAACTGCTTTATTTCATAGGTAATTATTATCCACTTTTCACTTGCTTGTAATAGCTCCAGTTTCCATCTCCTTTCGAAATGGGATTCTTCATATCTCACTCAAAACAGTGGCATATAGAGAATACAGGTCAAAACCACGATGGCTTAGGACAGCTACCCATTGCAATGGGTAGCATGTCATAACTTCTGGAAAATTTCGACATATCTTCGTGTTTCACATCCCCTAGAACCCAAAACCGCCCTCAGTTTCAAAGTTATATATCACTTTCTTGTGGACACGATAACTACCATAATATTACACCAATCACTTTGAAATTGATACATAAAATTTAAGGGCATAAAATCTCCCTCAAATTCGTTGATGGGTAAAATCAGACCAGGGGGGTGGGAATGAGAGGGGTTTTTCGAAAAAGTGAAATTTTACTATAACTTTATTAGTATAGAAGATATCGAAAAAACTAGTAATGAACTTGAATATTATAAAAGTAATGACTAACAATCATTTATCAATTCAAAAATAGCATTTAATAAAATGTAGTCCTGGAAATACACAGACTATTGAATTAGGTAGACGCGGCTGAAGACAAATTTTCCTAGGGCGCCAAATAACAGAGGGCGCTTTCACTTTTCAAACCTAACCTAACCTATCAGTGGGAACCAGCATGTAGAAACCGACGCCTTCCCCAGCAGTAGCAGTCCCCAGAGAATTATATGCTGGGATCTGATAAAACAGTTTGGTAAAAGTTTGGTTCTTTCCTTTACAGTCTACAGGTTGAACCAGTTCTAGCACATTTGGCGCATTTGGCCAGGCCGCGTTGATAAGGAAACCATCATTTTCAAGCAAGAAACGTCAAGGTCTAATGTTGTCGGGTTAAGGCGTTCTATAACTGGCATTTGGAAATTTTATCATAAAAAAATATGTTTGATACCTTGATCATTATGTCTTCAACTATATCATTATAGTAAAGGCAGATTTTTTAAAATCAATTTTATTTCTGAGAAATTTAATGAATGATAAACCGCTAATAGTTCTTTTTTAGTTGAATTGCTCTCTTATTAGGACATTAGAGTCTTAGGAATGATAGTATTTGAAAGGTAAATAAAGGGTTTAAAACATAGAAAAGTTTGTTTTTAAATGTTTATATTATAAAACAGTAATTAAATAAAACCAACAATTGCCTAATACTACAGGTCACGTTTTGGCAAGGTACTAGGTCGTCAAAAAGCATTGAATTTTAAAGGGTTTTTCCTCGTGCATATCTTTTGCCTTTCTTAAAAAGTCCATAGGTAACAGAACGGCATCAGGTTCAACCATTTATAAGTCTACCTTCAGCTTTATTAAGACAAGAAAAGTTTTATAAAAGGACATTAATGACAAACACACGTACTTAAATTATTATAATTGCAGCCAACTTTGCATTAACACGAGCCTAACCTATAAAAAACAAATAAATGTGACAGGAGGATCCTTCGCCAAGACGTTGAATTTATAATCTCCATTAATACTAGAAGGCTCTGTTTTTTGTGTTTTTTTCTATATCCTTCTCTCTCTCTCGCACACTCTCTTATTGTTTTTGTGCGTTATATATTGTTATACTATAATGATTCCGTCTGGCTCCCGTCGCGACGGTATGCTAAGAATGCTGACTATTAAAATTTGGGCATCGCAGTGGCGGCTCCATGGAATTAAAATACTTTTATTAAATTTTAAAATATTAAAATTAAAATTTTCAAAAACACTTAAGATCTCAATTTTTTATTTATTTTTATTAAACAAAAAGACAAATAATACAATAAATGGGTTCTGGCAAAAACATGGTTTTGCCTGCCAGAAACTCAATTTGATGACAGGTCTTACTAACTATAATATACGTACTAAATTTACATACGTTTTTAATTAGATAAAAAAGAACAAAAAAAATATTAAAGAAACATTTAACATAAAGAAAAAGAGTACATGAAAAATAAATAACTAACTTTACAACATAACATTAACACAAGTCGAACACAATCACTATTCAAGAGATTCCATGCCATAGATTACTATACAATAATCCTATTGATATTTATTCAATTAGTCACAGCGTATATATGTTAATCTTTGAGAGAAATTTTATGTTTATTGAATTCATACTGCGATACAGCAAATATGCTTCGATTAAGGCGTTGGGCACATAAAAACAGTTTTAAAAAGACAAGTCCAAGTTAACTTTCACATAGGCATAGTGATTTTAAACAAATAATCAAACGAGTGTTATCGCCGAAAACAAGCCCAGGATCCCAGGATTCAGGCCCATATTTTTTAATTATATCAAAGCGCTCGTGTAAATTTACTTTTTACACTAGCCGCCGAACTTATGGCACGAGCGATTTATGATAAGTACTTAAAGTAGTACGTAATATTTACAATTTTTTACACGGAAACCATGATGAATTTTGATATGAGGTCAAAACAAATCATGTTTGAAATCACAGGGCCAATGAGCAGGGTTTTTTTTTATCTGGAATGGTCTTGGAAGACAGTGCATACCTATACGAGTAAGTCGCAGGTGTTTTGTCAAAGCCGTGATATTACAATTTCACTAATGAAATTATAATTGTACAAACCAAGGAGAAGGAGTGCAGGATGATAAAATTTGTCTATAATATGTGTAACAAATACATTAAATTATATAAAATACTACTGACAGCTGATCGACAGAATACGTTTCGAGCCGTGAATTGTGTGTGATTTCAAATGTTCCTTTTTAATATTCTGTCAACGTCAATCAAAAATAATTATTATTGCCATCTTATACTTCTATGAATGTCAAATCCCATTTTTACATGAAAAAATTAAAACTGACAATGAAATGTATCAAAAAATTTGTATCAGAAAAAAAAATACGAGTACAAGCAGTAATTGTGTTTTTTTTCAACTGTTACTAACATTAAATTTTAAATTTCAAAGGCGTTGCAGGGAATTAACGCAAACAACACACGCTAATGACGCATTTGTGCATGCTCGCAGGTGATGTAATAAAAAAAAATAAAAAATATATGCAATGATTCTATAATCATCTCTATAGATGTACGAACCTCATTATGGAGGTATAAGAACTTTAACTTAAACATTTAATGAATTTCGACCACTAGTAAATATTGTTATGTAGTTTTTTTTTGTATCTGACCGTCGTTATGCGATTATTTCAATGAAAATTATCAAAAAAAAAAAAACACACACATAAACACGTAACCCAAATCTCGCTTCCTCGAGAGCCTCTCCTGACACTATTCAAAATGTCGGTTAAACGCGTGTCCAACGGGCAATATCTCATTTATTTGTGCCCATGCGCATTCACTGGCACCAACCACTCTTCACTGGCACCAACCACTCCAAGAGTCCGAAGCTGGAACCTTTTACTGATCAAACTCTGCATTGCGCTTGCAATTAATGCTAGTTGGTACCCTTGCATAGCTAAAACATGGCTTCCGGTAAAAGGCGATAAGTCAAATGAGTGTTCGTAATTATACTAAAGTTGTCATTTATTAATATTTGTACTTATACTATAAATGCAAAGTCGTTAAAACCCCATAAGAAATTTTAAAAAAATAAAGGTTAAAATCGGGGATAGTAATCGATTATTTAGGTAACATTTTCAAAAGGTGTTTTTGGGAATTTTGGAAAGCTCTCGCAATTTCTAGGTCAAAGCGACACTTCCCCCGAGTGCCGCGAACATCACAAAGTCGCGAGTCGTCATACGCCGAAGGCGACATTAAAACCTCCAGCAGGGCCTAGCTGCCAGCTCAGGGCGTAGCGCAGGGTCGAGCAGCTAGTAATGAATATGTTTGTAATGGTTTTATAAATGGATGGCACAAATGTCACATTCAACAAAGCGCATTATTTTATTTATTAGAATGTTACCTACAGGAATTCCTAATACTAAATTACAAAATAGAAAAACTAGATAATGGCTTTTTATACCTAAACCTTTTTGTCGAAAATAAAAGTTATTTATATGCCAGCAAAAAAATTATGAATTATTTAATTAGGGAAATGTATAAGTATGTGTAAATGATTATAGTAAAGAATGTTTATAGAAAAATGTAGGTGTGACATTGCGTTTATTGTAAAAAAAACAAACATTGAGGGCCAACATTATGTGAAATGCTTTTGTTAAATAATATTTATTAATAATACAAAAACATGGTAATCAGGCAAAAACAAAATATTGGCTGCCAAAAACTATATGAATTATTACCTTAATTTATTATGTACACGAACCTTTCAATTATATACATATATTGAATACCTATATGTGTCCATTTTTTTTACGAATAAATTTGCCTATAATTTTAAATAACACCAAAATAATAATAATAATAAATAAGACTACGAGCAGACGAACGATTGAGCACCCACCAATAATTTAATATCATGTTTAAATGATTTTATATCCCCGTTCTCCGTAAATATTTTTAAATTTTGAGATTTTAATGTTTAATTTTCAATTTGAAGCGTTTTATACTTATGATTAAATAAAAAAATATTTCGATCGTCTTTTAAATATAAAATTAAAAGTGTTAATAAAATTCAAGTTAGAGTTATTTTGTTTTCGTGCCCGTTGGATGGAGAATTAGGTACCAGCGACTAAGACTAACACGATTTAGATTAAATAGAAATTGAACTTTTTAATTCTACTAAGTACAGAAATTAGAATATAAAAGGATTTCCAATATTATTTTAGTTCTAAATCCACAAATAAGTTACAACACTACAAATAACCGGAATGATCGGGCATTTTAAGTTGTATGCATATATTTCGGTCACAGTATGTGGACTAATAAAAACATTTTCTTTTCAAACCTATCGAGTATGAGGGTTTGGACTGTTTAGTGAATTTTGGAAACGTTTCTAAACGTGACACAATACATCGCTTAAGCAAAAATCCCACACAATAGCGAGGCAACACTTCGAAATGGCTGCCACGCGCCATTCGCCGTTCGCCATTGTCAGCTGAGACAATTAATTATTTCCGGTTTCAATTCGTCGACAAAAGATGGCTCGCGACGAACTCAGCCAATGACTTGAATGAAGAGCCAGGAGTATCTTCTTCCGGAGAGGCCCTCGTCGGCACACGGCTGGTGAAGTACGCGATGTTCTTTTACTAGTATGTTACTCTGTAATTTATGTGAAAATAGATCAGGTCAGATGGATAAAGTCGTTTTCTATATTTCAATATGTCAGATGATCGATTTTGATACTAACTAAATATGGCACTTGGTTTTCAAGAAATCTTTATACACCAAGCATATTAAGGCTACTGACCGGGTACACAAATAAGGACTGCTGTAAAATATCAAAGAGTGTCAATTGGGCAAAAGATGGGAAATTTATTTTATTTATTTATCTTTATTGGAGAAACCAACAATTTTACACAGTACACACAATAAAAAAATACATTTGATTGATCGATAAAAAACTATGTAAAACTAAAAATAGGTTTCTACTAACAAAAAGTATTAAAGTTAATAACAAAATCATTTTATATCTATATATGCATATCTACATACACGAATTTAGAAAAGCTAATTTGCCCTATTATTTTTACACAAAAGATCATTGCTGAACACTTTAAATTGCGATTTATTCAGAGTCAATTTATCGAAGCAGTTAACAGTTTCATTGAAATAACTTTGCAACCGTGGTATCGGCGAATGTAGAGCGTTATTTGAGGAGCATGAAGGTATTTTAAAAACATTGTAAAATGCACAATATATAAGATAAAGTTTTAAAAGACGTCTTTATATCTACTAAAAATAAAACATTTGCATAATATACGTATAGGTAAAAATCAAAAAAAGCGAAAAAATCACGCGGTCAAAGGTTTTTCTCCAACCGTGTCTCCGTCATTTTTTTTCAGTTTACAAATCTGTCACTTGGAAACCTGGACGTCTTTTGTATTCGTATAATGAAACCAACTGCTCCTTGGAGCATTTTTCTTGGAGGCACGAATGTCTTTATTGCCTTGAGGTCTTTATGTATTTGTATTGACGAACTCGGTCAGGGCGGAATATAAACTTTAATGTCGGCCACTGACCACGTTGTGTCCTCGTGAATTATTATTAGCATTCTTTGGCCGACCGAAAACATTAAAACACGACTGAGATAGAAGATATGTTGCTCTCTTTTTCATTTGGCGACAACTTATATGAATACAAGTTTTGTATATATAGGTACAAATAAACTAAACACCAACAAACCTACGAAATAATGAATTCTAAGAGGGCGCAGCACTTTCTTAAACATTCACATTTTTTCACTTTATACCTAGTGATAATTATGTTATAAATTATAAAATAAAAACTGATTAGATTAAAAAAAAAAAATCGCGCATCCGATCTGCATTTTATCAGAGTAATAAATAATGGATAAATTGAATCACAAAAAATAATTAAATTATAAAAAATAGGGATGAACTTAAAATAGATATTTTTTTATTAAGAGCCAGTATATCGTGAGGTGACCTTGAAGATCAGCCTTTGCAAATGGTGTCGGCCACGTGCACTTCGAACGTCCGTCGACAACATCAAAGAATAAACATTTGACAGTTTTTTATTTATATTTAAAATATAAGGCAGTTAAAAAAATCTAAGTTTAAGGTTTTCTGTAGAATTTTATTGCGGACATTTCTATGTATAAATTAGGCTTACGTCACATATGTAGTTTGGTTTATGAGAATTTTAAAAAATAAAACTTACCAATTTCAATATTTTTTTATGTAAACATAGGATTATTTATTTAAATACGTTTAGTTAATCTAATTATATTTTTTATATATGCCTGGTATAAAAAGCTATCTTGGCAGTAAACCTCAAAAACATGCATAAAATGCAATTCGAGTGCGTTATGGCTCTTAATAAAATAATCGGTAATAAAAACGCGCGTAATTTTGGAGCCCCTAAAGTTCGATTGGCGCCCCTAAAGTTTAGTTGACTTTTTCCTTAAGATAAGTCTACAAACATGAAGTTTCTTCGCCTTGTGTGCTAAACGTGAACAATGCTGCGTATTTCTTAGATAGCCCGTTTGATATAAGCACAGACGCTTATTGGAGCAACGCAACCTTAATAAAAGATGAAAAGTCCATTTACCCGAAGGGCCGCGTCTCGTCCATTATTGGCCATATTTATGTGGGTTTGCTCGACGCTCCTGCCACCTTCCTTCGGGCGGCGCCCTCCGATAAGGCTGACGGCGGGGCGTCCTCGCGCCAAATTAAGTGTGTCTCGTTTGTTCAGAGAAAATCGACGGCAATATTTGGATATTACGCCCATGACGTACCTTCGGTATAGAAACACGTCTTAATGTTACTATCATAGCTAAATAGTATTTAATAATTTGTTAATTGCTATATGATGGCCGTATTTTCTCTTTGAAATAGGTTAAGTCAAATGCGATAACTGTCAGATGATTCTATGACAAACATTACCTCAGTAAACATTACATAAGTATTAGTACTAGGATGAAACTAGGAATAATAAAATAAAAAAACCTCATAATGAAAACAATTGATAAATGAGCTAAATATTTCAGCTAAATATCGCGTAGTATAGGTAATATTAAACATAAAAAAACGTTTAAAAATTTCTTTTTCTGTAAAATTGGATTGTTTTTGTTTATGCCAGTTTGAATGAATATGTTCATTGAAACAGGTTATCTGACCTGTTATGTATGCTAGTGGATGTGGGGGGTTTGCCCCCCGTGTAATGCGTCCTTTTCAGAACTATTGTACTTTTAAATCCACTTATAGTTCGCCCTCTAGTACCATACTGTAGATAAAGTTAAGGTTTTTTTGGGTGCGATGTTTCTAATCTCTTCTGGATTGAGGAGATGGTTGCCTAGAAGCTGGTACCTTTTATAAGTGAGGGGCCCACATTCCCCCAGTTGGTGTAACGGGGTTTCTGGGCTCTCTTGGCGAAGTCTGCACCTGTCGTCGGTCTACAGGTTTAATTTCTGCAGATGTTTATTTAGCTTGCAGTGGCCTGTTAGGATCCTTATTTGGTTTCGGCTTAACTTTAATAGCTCCGAGAGTCTTTTTTCGAGAACCCTACTATGAGTTCTTTGGCTTGCTTTTGTCCGGGTAGCTCTTGCCAGTTGCAGTTCTGGCTTTGTTTCCAAGGCCAGATTTTTAGCAGTCTGCTGGTAGTGCTTTTAGCTATTCTGGGCCTATCATAGTCATGCTAGCACCTTTTTTGGGCAGTTCGTCTGCTTTCTCATTGCCATCAATGGCCTGGTACCCACATAAGTGTAACCCTGTTGTGTGTTGCAAGGGTGTTGAGTATTTGTACACATACACAGGGTCGGAATAGTAAACGATAATGCGATTGGACATTTTCTCTTCTTATTTCATCAAGTAGGTACAATGTAACTTATTTAGTTGACATATAGTTATTTCTAAAAGTCGATCCATTATTTTGGCTTTTGCCTAACATTATTTATTAATGATAGTTTTGTAGTCTTTTCCTAATTTTGTTTTTATGCAATGTATGTATATGGGTAAATCTGTTTTATGAATGAATTAACAAAATAAGTCAAAACGAAATACCTATTAATACAAACTTATGATAAAAGAAAATAACACATGTGTTATAGGTACTATCGTCGCATTTGTAGGAAGTGTGTGTACCCAATATATTAAGAGCATATCTGTTAAATCGTTTATAAAAAAACATAGCTATATCGAAATTCTGAAAAATGATAACGATAAAATTAACAAGCACGTGCTTTGTCCGCCATTTTGAAAATCGCGTGCCTGCGTCCGTTTCGCCCACCGCGTTACGCTCTTATTTATCGACCTTACCTACCGTCATAATTTATATCGTCCTGATAAATGACGACGCCATTCGTAATGCATAGCATTCGGCAAGGTAAGGAGTTCGGGGAAAGGCGTTCAGCGCACGAATTCATCCATCTATACCAGCAGAGTCAGCCTATGTTAAACGTTCTATACGATATCAGCATTAACGAATGCCATCTGTAATGCATGACAGTAGGTATGTTCAACAAAAAAACCAATAAAAAAAATGTTAAACTAATATCAATAAAAACTATAGCTTTCGGATGATGAAGTGATGTACGAATTAGGTAGGTATATGACAAGAAATCCGTTCGTGATCATCATGAATATATCCTGTATTTATAATTTGCTGATGTCCTTTTAGAGGGTTGATCTATATCGATAACTAAAACGAAGTGCTTCGGGAGCCGCGCTGACGCGAGGTCATTGCCCCGCATTCTCAAACATTAAAAATATTTCAATACAACTTTGAGTTCGTTATTCTCGCAATTAAGAAACATTTTTCCAATATTTGTTACCAATTAATGTTTGATTGTCGATATATGTTAACACCCTAAAAAGAGTGCCCTAAATTTAAAAACACTATATTTTGTATTATTTTACGGTACTCGGTGACCTAATTGTTAATGTTTTTAAAGTACATGTTATTCATATTTTCGAATATTGGCTTAAACATTATATTATTATTTTAATTATTAGTCATATATGCACATTTTACGTATTTATAGGTATCTAGATGTACGCAGCTTCATGAACCATAGATATTTTTTTGTGTGGAAAATAACGAAAAATCTTTGCATAGACAAGAACGAACGGTTTGTATGTAGACAGGTTCCGACTGTTGGACTGATCCTGAACAAATCTAGTGTTTGTCGTCGTAAGTGTATCTTGGAAAATTGTTTTCCTAACTTATTGTTATTATTGAAATCAGTAGATTCAGATGGTAGGAAAAAGGTAGAAGGTCAGACGTTTTGGTCTGAAGGTGCTGCCTTTGTCGATGGATAACTGACGCCGGCGATATCGTCACTGACGCGAACAGTTTGTGCCAACTCCGTTAGGTGAAGGTAGTTGTGTGTGGTTGAATATATAGCTGACTGTTTGGCTGATGTAACAAAACAGGTTTGTAATGCCTACACAACGTTTCATTTGATACTACATCTACGAAGATTATTCGGTACAGATTACAAGAAAGTTTTGTTAATTGAACGATTTATCAACCGGAATTGGTTTGTACAATCTATCAAACAGATTATATACTACAGTTGGGCATACTAAAATTCAGTAGCCATAACAAATTAGATTCTACGGTTAATTCAGCTTTTCGGTTAATTCAGAGATCGATATATTTTTAAGGGCTGTTTAAATGTGGCATTATATCTATGACAGGGTTTCCCAAAGTGGTCGATATCGACCCCTCGGGGTCGAAATCGGTTTCCCAGGGGTCGACATAAACGAAAACTGATTTTGGAGGTCGACGAGGTCTAAAAATCATAAGTTTTTGATTTTCATCATTCTGTTATTATTATTAATAAAACATTTCGATTATTTTATTGAAGCATTATGATAATTAAATTTAGATAAATATTTTATTTACCATTATGATAATTTCTTTTGAGGTTAATATTTTTGTTTACGGAGTACGTATTAATATATTTTTTTAATATCCGGATTATATTTATAATACAAGCTTTATGGATATTATTTGTAAATAAATTGTTTTTGTTAAATATTCATGAGGTCAACCGTATTATTTCCCTAAACGATATAGGTCAATGAATATTTGAGTTTAAATGTCATCTATAATGTTTCCTTTCATTTTTCTCTACAGATTTAGATATGTTCTCAAGGCAGCCTTTAAAGTAGCATCGACCTGCTACCTACTCATGTGATGTATTAACAACTTTTAATGGCTTCGTGTAACAAAGGGAAATTCTAGAATTTTCTCAGCAGAAGCGCGCATATATCACTATGCTCGCTCGTTTCGGCAAACTTTATTAAATAAATATCGTCGGGGGGTAGACGGGATGAAATATTTTCCAACCATAGAGCCGTTATTTATTGTCGCTGGTTGCTCCGGCTAATAACAGCTTCCCCGCCCCCTCCCCTCCCCCCCCCCCCGCAGCCCGCTGGCTCGTCGTCAGCTGGGAAAGTATACGAGGGATGTCATCGGGCCTTTTTTTTGTGCTTTTTAGTAGCCACTTGTGTTCTTGTATGAAAACCGTTTTTGATTGCCCTTAATCCTTATAATAATCATTCGTTCTGGGTGGTGGGGATGGATCCCACCTATCCCACATTCTTCGTAGTCTATAAATGAATGAGTGTTTTGTTACTTAATTAATCGACAGTGTTAAGCAAAAAAAGAGCCGGGTGGTAGTAATAAAACCGACTTCAAATTAATACAAAAAATATATGAGATCGACATGAAAAACAATTATACGAAAAACTTACTTTTTTATATGTTACATTAGTCGTAACTCGTCGTTTCAGTAGTCGTAGTTAGTCGTAACTTTACAAAACTAATATATGAACACCCTAAAAAAAATCCCCACATATGCAAGAATCTCCTAGGAATCGCATACAATTCCTGGAAGCAGTTCTTTTCGATAAATTGTGTATCAATAAAAAGTAAGTCCGAACTCCTAGCTCCAAGCCAATTTTAAAAGGGTGAAGTTTCATTGTTGGTGAAATGTCAGTATTATTTCCCATGACTTTCGACTAGCATGTGTCGAAAGCCATTGTTGAGGTGTGTTATTAGGACTCGAAGTAGGTATATGTTTCTATCGCACGAATAGCGTTGCCAGGTTGCAGGCAGTAAGCAAAAGCCCGCTGAAGACAGAGCATCGCAACTTTGCCCGCGAGCGGTGTTGCCAGGCCACTTTTCCGCGTTTTTGACAATCGATTTAAAATTTTAATATTTTTTATTATTTGAGTAGTAGGTACTCGTATGTGCAAAAGTCCTATACGCTCTACGAGAAATTCCTGCCGACATAGTGACAGCTAAACGTTTTGTTGCGCCTATAGTTCGACTCTGGTTAAAGTTATTTGTACACTCAAACGAACACGAGTCTTGTAACCATTTGGTTAAGTTTTTAGCAGGCTCAACCAACGTTTGGTATGCTTAAACTGTTCAATAGAGAAACAAAAGTAGATTTAACAAAACAGTATTGTAATGTGTACACAATTTTTCTGGTACAGGTTACAAGAAAGTTTTGTTAGGTGAACGATTTATTGGTCCGTTGGTTGTATACACTGCGATATACTTCAGTTGGGCCTACTAAAATTCAGTAGCCGCAACAAATTATGATTCTACTGAACCTTTCGGTTTAATATTTTTTTTCAGTATGGCGAAATCCACAATCAGTGCATCTACTTCCATTTTAAGTCACAAATTAAAAAAAATGTGGAGTATAGACTGTCATTCTCATCTGTCTCTAGTCTCTATGGTCAATGTCGATTGTTAATTCAAGACTCAAACTTGTTCCTTAAAATCTGTGCTCAAAAGAGATTATTTGTGCAAAAATTTATAAAAGTTGTTTGTTGGTTGATTTACTGCAAGATTTGTTTTGTGGATTGTGGAATACTATTTTTTTATTAATTGTGGTGTGGTGGGTGAACATCGACATTTGAAATATCTTGGGAATTGGTTTACACCCTCCCCCCGCCTAGGATGAATAATCACCAAGGCTAGTTGAAACAACGAAATTCCGCATTTTTTTTATTCAAAATCCTCGTTTTTCAAGCAATGGTATGTCGCATTTTCTATTTTCCCATTTGGTAACATTGCCCGCGAGCGAGATGGCGCGATATATCCGCTTCTTTTCCCGCTAGATTGCGTCTGGCCGGTAGGAACTGGCGCTCTCAAAATGAGTTATAATTTTTATAATTATAAAGGGCTGATAATTTTTATATTTAGCAATTCACTCATACTAAAGTGAAATTTACAATCTAACATGATTGGTCGTGAGACCTAATTGGACGCAATCGGAGAAATAATTCAATCTAAAAACAATTCTTTGATGTTGTTTATATCAAAGGGAAAAAATATAAATATTTATTTAAAATGCAAATAAAAATTATCATTTGGGTCAAGAGTATCAATTTATATAATATAAATTAGTGTATTAAAATATTATTAAGTGTAACTTTATCGGCCAACTTGAAATTGCTAATTTTGAGATGAGAAATGTATTTTTCATTTATTTACCAAATAAACATACCTTTTACATTTCATACGAAAAATAAATAATTAAATGCACATATAATAATAAACATATATACAACAAGAATTATAATGATTACATGAGTTTTTATTTTGTACATGTTTTTCATTGCGCCCCTTTTTATTGAAATATGAATAAAATGTTGCACGGATGCGAAAACCAAAACCTTATTTAGATGTTTTGAGCCATTTTTGGGCATTTTAAATTTAAATGGAAATTTAACAAAAAATGATATTCATTACGGTTTATCGTTTATTTTCATCATTTGAGGTTTTCTTTTGTTTTATATAAATAATGGGTGTTTTTAAGTAACCCTAATGTTATTTATATATTAAATACCATCGAAAATATTAAGGGGACTCTATACGAAGGAATGATTCTGACCTACAACTTGTTGCCTGCGAAAAGAAGCCTTGCACGATGAACGAAAAGGTGTGAACTCTATGACGGGCATAACGGCGCTTATAACACAAACCGCGTTTAGTTGTTTTTTTTTTTAAAAGGATATGTTTTATAATCCAACACAAGAACATCAATTTGCTGAAATTTTAAAATTTTTCAACAAAATTCTCAAATTTTAGGCAAATTTTGTTATTTTATGTCTTTGTAAATCCCTCCTCCACTTTATTCTGATCCTAAAAGTATATTTATTTTACATGGAATGTTTCTGGTTTCATAAGCGGGTGACTTCAAAAAATGCTTTTTCAAAAACATTGCGGGTTTGTTTTCCTTATATTTTTTGCGCATAACGTTTAAAGAAATTTACTAAGTAATTCCCTAGAATAATAAAATTACTTATATTTCTTGTGGATACTCTGCTCCGTGCCAACGAGTCTTTAGCAAAATATGACCAACTACATCGTAAGTAGATGGATAGGTACTCAACTCAGTACATGTCGTTTTCTCCTTGAACACGAGGCCCTCGAGCTTTTTCTCAGCCATTCTGCGAGTCCGCGGGCGGTCGCTTATGGAATTTCCTCGGGTACTCCCTCATATTATGCTCTCGCTCCTCGCTCCGAGGAAAGGGGGTAAAGCGACTGAGAATTAAGCGACTACCCTCCGAGACGCATATCTGCTCTAGTGTGGTGTACATTTGTGAGTTTGACACGGCGTTGCAATCAGGACACATTTCGCCGTTGAAAATATTAAAAGGCGGTAAACTTCGGTCGCCATTTTCGCCCTAGGACTTAAATCTTCATGTCAATGTATGTCAGTTTAAGCTTAGGTAGTTTGTTACTGCGATAGCCAAACGGTAAGCGCTATCTCTTTTCCTTCGCTGCGGATGAAAGTGACGACACATTCGAGTCGATTGTCGATTGGCAGCTCAGACTAAGCCCACTCAATGACAGCACAGCTGTCAAACATAAAATACAACCGTTGACATTATAACGACAAGAAATAGTAACTTACGCGTTAAAACGACATGTCCGTTACAACTATTATTGCATACATTCTACGACAAAGTATAAAAAAAACATTTTTTCTGAATAAAAAAAAATAATATCGCACAAGGATTTATACAGACTTATTGGTATTTTTAAAAATCATGTCAAAAATCCGAAATAATTCATCCACAAAATGTATATTTTATGTTAAAGCACTGGTGTGAATTACCGTTACTTTTAATATTATTAAGGAAGTTTAGTTTTTTTTCTCGAAAACCCGATGATTTTTATGTCGTCATTTTTTTTTGGATCGTCCTGTTTATAGAACAAACAACTATATACATATATAAAAAAACATATAAATATAAATCTGTATTTAATATATGCATATTTTAGGCGACCATTTCATCCCCTCAAATTTTCCTCAGTAACCTATACGGATACTTGTACCCAGTACCTGTCGTGTTAATCGGAATAAAATATTTGCTCTAATCTAAAAGAAATCGAGAAGCTCATAGACTATGAAAAAACCAGTAAAAAAACGTTTCTGATTATAATTTATACGAAATAACTCTTCTGCATTTGACTGTACCTACTCTGTATATCTAATAAAAAAGGCCTTCTAATATGAAATGTTTATAAACATTATTTACAAACAAAATGGAAATGAACCCAAATATTTGTGATTCAACAGTATAAAAACCTAACTGGGTTTTGCTGACATGAAAGACGTCAATTTTATTTTCAAGTCCAATGCTTCCCAACAACCATACCATTGGTCATAATTTATGTAATTTATTTCATAACCAAACAATTAACACATAATAAAGCAATAGTTTTAAATTAAACAATGCAAAACATTTTTCATACACGGTTATTTTTTTTAGTAAATGAATGCTATGGCCTAGGTCATATATAATTGTACCTGCACAAATAAACTAAATTTGCTTATGTTAGTGTTAAGGTGATGGTGGTAAAGTAGCGTTAAATTCTATGCCTAAATGGTTTAGTACAGTAATTGTTGAAACGTGATACATTATAACATCATCACCCGTGATGGTAACTATCTACTACCTTGTAGGAGATTAGATAAAAGTGCACAGTGATGAAGTAAAATAAATCTATCTTGTCTATATTTCAATATTTATGAATTCAGAGGGCATTGCTGGTTTTAATAACCAGCAAAAACAATTTCAGTTTGTCCATTGGTATAAAAACGAACGTGGGCGTGGTATTGGCTGTGGGCGTGGCTTTAAGAGGAAACTCCTACTGCGGTTTGTGCGCGCCTATAATGTATCTCGAGGCGATAAGTATCTTTTAAGTAAAAAACGCCAAAAAGATTATTAAAAAGGAATATTAATAAAATTAATATTATCTTTTATCGACATTGTCTGCAATCTAAACAGCAGACCTTTAAAACATTTAAATAGAGTGAGAGAGAAAACTGCGTACCATATATATATAAGCTTGAAATATTTCTATCTAAAGTATAGCAAGCCCCATACGCTACCTATAATATTGTATGAAATACTCACATTTAATCAATTCTTTAGCACCTTTCAGTTAAAGTATGTTTCTTTTTAAGAGGACTAAATTCTGTAATTTCGTCATCAAACGTAGCGTTTTTTTATTTGTAGAAAAAAATCCCTATTCCTAGAAAAAACCCTAGATATCGTTTTATTTCAAAATAATTATCTAGGCTTAGATGTACAGGATGTTCCGATACCATTACCAAAGACTTTAAGGGGTGTTTATGTTCCCTAAAACGTGAGAAATTGTACAAAAAAAAATGCGAAAGTAATACTCCATTTTAATATTCATAATTTTTATCAAAATTTTGAAAAACTCGTGTAGATTTCCTTTTTGCTCGCAGGCGCCTCAGTCTGGCTGCCAATCGATAATCGACTCGACGCTGGCGTCTCTTTCATTCGCTGCCGACGGTCGTAAGAAAAAAGGGATGGCGCGTACAGTCGAGTCGATTCTCGAGTGTCGATCGTCAACCCGACCAACCCCGCTCGCTAGCAACCGAACTTATGACAAGAGCGATTTCATATTAGCACGTAAAGTTTACAATTTTTTTACTAGGAAACCGTGATGAATTTTGACATAAGGTCAAAAATAAATCATGTTTGAAATCGTAGGGCCACTTAGATGTAAATATGTGTTTCTTTGTTTACTAACCTTTAGATGGGATGAGACGATTTAAAAGGCCATGCCAAAGACAGAGAGCATCCGCTTCGGAAAGAGCCCCTTAAGTCTCACGGGCTGATGGAAAGTACCCCCAGGAAAACAGTTTGAAAGGGATGGTTTGTTTTATTTGTGGTGCCTCGTACATATAAATATAAATATACAGCATCTGGCATTCTGGCATTTATATACAGTATCCCTCAGGACCAATTCCTGAAGTCCTAATGGGGATTTTGTGTAATCTATTATGATTAAGAAATGATATAAAAAAAAAATGCGAAATATTTTTTAGCAGATGGTGTCAATTCGGTGAGCGCTTGAATTCCGATGCCGCGCCGATCGATAATGGCCCTGACACCGTTACGGCGTACGGCGGCAGCTGAGCGCTCATGGCAAAGACATTGTTACATGTTTTTTTTACTATTTTCACGTAAAGTCTACATTTTTTTTCTCGGTAACCATGATTAATTTTGATATAGATTCCTAACAAATAACACTAGAAATTCGCTGTTTTAGGTCATCGATATATCGATGTTTTAGGTAGATTTCATTAGGAAAGCTACCTATTGCAATGGGTAGCATGTCATGACTTCTGGATAATTTCGACATATCACCCCTATAACCGAAAACCACCCTCAGTTAAAATGTTTATATATAAGTTTATATATCTATCTATATCACTATTTTGTGGACGCAATAACTAACGCAATTGTATAACAATTCCTTATACATAAAATTTAAGGGTGCAAAACCTCGGTCAAGTTCTTTAATGGGCAAAATCAAACCAAAGGGGTGGAAATAGGGGTTTTTTTTTCAAAAAAAGTGAAATTTTGTGTTAACTTTTTAGTATGTATACATATAAGATACCTACAATTTTTGTTTAAAACTATTTTTGATATGAGCAACTCTTGAGGTGCACGAGCTGAGGTGGGGAGTGGACGCGCGGCAGCTCGCGCAATGTTTGATACAAATTCGCACTATTGGCTTTCAGGCGTGCCGAAAGAGATTTTTTAATACGTCATACTAACTTGGAAATTATAATTATCTAGGATTAAAACTAAAATGGCGGAAGTACGAAGAAGGTTTTAATGAATTTGTGGCGCAGTTGGCGAGCCATAACTCGTCGAGGTTCAGGTGTTCAGGCAGCATAAATTGACGCCTGGAAATTAGATTATAAGAATGATTTACAAACAGCGAGAGACGCTTCCAGCGCACCTTAAGGTAGAATTTTAATTACGAGGAACGCCGCGGGGCTGCCTCGCCTCGCGCCACCCTCAGCACTCCTCAGCCCTCGCCCCTCACTTTCACTCTACTTTCGCTACGCTTCGCGAATGAGACGCTCTTTGAAGTGAAACTTCTTTAGGCGCACTAGGCTCATTCGGCTAAACCCGGGAGGACGCTCGGAGGTGCGATGTGCTCATTCACCTAAAGTGGGTGCGCTCAGTTGTCACGTTGATATTCTTCGCGCGGAAACTTCTACTTCTACTTCTAACTCTCGTGGTGTAACACACACTTTATTTACAACGATTCTATAATAGTTTAATTAGTTTGGTCTAATAAACGCTAGCTTATATTATAGAGAATACTTGCAGAATAAAGTAAAGAAAAAATAAACAAAACCTCACAACAAATATATTTTAGATTACGTTATTGGTTACTAAACTTAGTTATGGTCATCGGTCATTGTTATAAACATTTAAGTTTTAGTTTTATGGCTACTCAAGAAGTTCATCTCATGTCATATACTGGTCCGGCAAAATCTTCTCACGAACTGGATGCAGGAGTATTGCTCTGTATACAATCTTTTTTGCGGAAAATATTTTTTATGATTATATAAATTGATTACAAATATATAGGTTTTATCTCATGCTGACTGCACAATTATCGGTTTTAAAGGTGACGCTGATGGTCCTGTTGTAGCTGAACATAATATGAGTATCGCTACCTTTATGTTGATGTTTTAAGTGCAATAATGAATTCGGCAAACATGATAATGTATTTATATTAACTGGTAAATCGCAGCGTCCAAACTAAAAGAAGTTTGAAGGAATGAGTTTATCTTTATTTATTTTATACAGAGATCGTGGTAGTATAGTGGTCAAGGCGTAGGACTATTGACCCAAAGGTCGCGGGTTCGAATCCGCACATGTTCATACCATTTTAAACGTTTCATTACCACCATCTTCCCTGACTCTAGCAAAAGCATATTTGGCCTAATTGAGGAGGACCCAAAATAATTGTATATGACCTAGGTCATAGCAATTCTTTACAAAAATATTTGAACATAAAATTACAAGCCTAAATACTAAATTAATATTAAATATTAAGTAAATTATAAGTGTACGGGATGTAGTAGGTTTGAATGATAATAATATGGTGTTTATGTTTGTGTGTGAGAGAGGGTAGTAGTGCATAAACTATAAGTGTTATATAAAGAAATGGTATTCAGAATACAATTTATAAATGATTTTTTTGTGAAGTAAAATATAATGGGTTTGTTATAAATAATAAATATATGTTATACACTATTTTAATGCAAATTGTATTTTAAATTTCATATTTACTTTAGGTAAAAATTAACGTTATAATATTGACGATACTCTACATACTTGGAATTTAAATATGTACTGACAAATAAGGTGATGGAGACTAAAACATATGCATTTCATTTAATGTGTCACTTAATCGTAATTGCCTATATTTATTATTTTCATATTTGACTAAAACCACGCTGGGCTGTAATTAAACTTATAATGCATATAATAATTTAAGCGCTAACAGCCTGGCTGGTAGCCATAACGCTCAAATAAACATTAGTCTTGGTAAAAGGCCACTAAATTTGTTAGAATGGGCGGGCCCCCGCGGCCCCGGCTTATAATTTTCAATTAAAATATTTGGATTTCCGTTAATTGGGGGCTCTGGCGGGCGCTCCGCCCAGCGCCCACGCCCCCTTCGCTACCGGACCCGCGGTGCCCCCGGGGCCGAACGGAGTGTTGCTAAAATATAGCGAAGAAAGTACGGGAGCGGACCTTAACCTCAAATAGAAAAGAGATCAGACCAATATTTATGCATCGCACAAAATAGATCAGTAATCGACAAACACCAAAGACAAGATATTCAGGAAACAACAGCTTACATTGAAACACAAAACCAAAAAACTTAAAAAAAAACACATTCGGAAGCGAGGCCGAGACCAGGAAGTAGGAGGGGTTAGGGAATCCAGAAAATCACCAGAATATAATATAAATTTTACATATACATATAAATTTACTACTCAAGGGCTAGAGCAGACACTCTCTTGAATGCCGGGAAAGTAGTGTTGTTTAACCCTTGACTTTTTGATTTCAGCATTTTTACAGGCTTTTATTTAACCAACATAATTAGTTTGTTTAGGTCAAATCTTGCATGCTGAATTACAACCACATCCTCTTATCTTACGGAATTGAAGTATGACATGTTAGTTAGGTTCCGATGACAATGCATTTTTATGGTAAGCCTTGAGCGGATGGCCGATGGCTGGTCTTTCAAACGCGTCATAAGCAATGGACCAAAGAGCAGTTAGGACATTGTTCTAGGCCAGGACTTGAAGCTTTATGTTAGTGTTACAATCAGTTCTCGGTGAATATTTTTTGTTGGAAATGTTTTATTCGAGAGGTTCTAGAAGAAAGAACAAAATGCTTAAAAATATTGGGCGACTGGAAAAGTTGATCGAATATTTTATATTTTTTCTGACTGAGAAGTGCAATTCTTGAAATATTTTTGTACGACTAATACCTAATAATATGTTCCAATATTAGAGAAAGATGCGTTTTTTATACTAGTAGGTATTATCGTATATATCTTTAATTCAGAAGCTTTTTCCGAAGAATGACTTTGGCCTGGCGAATTTCACATAAGACGCAGATT
Source organism: Neomicropteryx cornuta (assembly GCA_020383195.1). Taxonomy (NCBI): domain Eukaryota; kingdom Metazoa; phylum Arthropoda; class Insecta; order Lepidoptera; family Micropterigidae; genus Neomicropteryx; species Neomicropteryx cornuta. The sequence continues at coordinate 8,601,484 of JAHKQU010000001.1, read as the reverse complement.
TATTTTCGCTCAGTTTCCAAAATTAATTCGTTCGCAACGGCCGTTCGCGAACTTGTTTCGAAATATAAATTGCTTTTTTTTTCTTTTCTGTCCGCGGCTACCAACATCTCGCCGTTTACGACGGGCCAGTATGGACCATTATTTATTTGGGCTCAATTAATTAATTTATACTTTTTTAGATGGCGATTTATTTTTAATTTATCGCCAATCTATTTAAGAAAACACTTTATTGACATTAGAAATTTATGATTTTCTCGAGATTTGCACAATCGTATTTTCTTGAGTGGGTAATTTTTTGATTGGCTTTTAACTAACTAATGTTTCGACAAATTTATTATTATTATTATTTTATTTATTCTTATAGACCAAAATACATATATGTACAGAGCAGTAGTAATAGTTCAATGCCTATTTAATGTAACCATCAAGCGACCGATGCACCGATATTCCCTGCCTTCTTAACTAGACGCCGTCTGTACCAAAGAAGGCAGTGACTGTCGATTTTTGTTAATCTGACATTATTTCGGTATTAAACTAAAAGGAAACCTTTGGAAAAAGTTACACGCGTAAATAAACTATAAGAATAAATATTGTATAATAAAAGGTATTTATATTTATATAATATATAAGCGAGTATAAATGCACACATATACCTATGCATAATTTATATATATATATTTAACATTAATAGAGATAACAATGGGTATCTAGTAAAGCGTGATATCATAAATAATTGTATATTACAATTGTTTAGTTAACTACACTAGATTAGCTATTGCTTGCCGTCCAACAAACATCCTTTAAACATTTATTTAACATTTTTGCCAACTTCGTGAATTATTAATTTTAAGTGATTCAGGAATTATATTATGTGTTTTGGGCCTATATACTTAAGAGATCTCTGCCCAAATGTGGTAGTCATTTTTGTTTTGGAAATTATTAGTATATTTATTATAACTTTCTGTTAATGAGGATAGAATCGTTCGAAAAATATAAAGTTAAGGATATGAAGGCAACGGGATAGTGACGTAATAAATGTCTTACACTCGAGATACGAGTTTGGAGTGCGCAGCACTAGTCTAACAGTTCGAATTTCGTAATTACTGGTTTATGACTTCATGACTTCAATCATGGTCTCGCGGCCGTTCTCATTTTGAATTTTTGAATGGTGCGCCAAACGAATAATGGAATGTCATTTCGATTTTTGAAATTATTATCTTTTTGTATTTTTCGGCGTGGGAATGCCGTTAGGCGTTGATGACGCTGGCCAAGATACCCTTGAGACTGAGGTTCGATTCCTGTTGAGGTAGTGTTTTCGTTTGCTACTAAGTATCTTTTTTTGTTAAATACAGTCGTTTTTATTTAAATTGATACCTACGTATATAATTTTAACATTATTAAAATACTAAATTTCTATTTTTATTCATTCTAATACACTATGACTTTTTATCGTCAAGAAAGCATATATTAGTAGCAATTTTCAACGGTACGTATCACACACATAAGTATAACTAACCAACCATATACCATCTACATTTAATAACACACATATTTTGCTATAAGATGGCGGTCGGAACTGAGCTATTTATTTATTTATTAAAAGAATTATAAACAAGGAATTTGATCAAGTTTACAGTTTATATTATACATATGGCCAACAAGTATAATTTAAAGATTAACAGATTATTATCGAGTAATTGTTATGATTTAAGGTCATAAAATGAGTGTGTGACTGTGTAACAAGCGCACATCGCAAAGTTATATAGATATTTAATGATTTCAGAAAGAATAGGTGGCATATAGTTAGGTGGGATAAGACGAAGTCGGTCGACTCTCCAATTCGCAGTTCTTTCGTAAAATGGTTTGATTTAAAGAATGACATATAACCGCTTCCCGGCCTCTATTGTACCAAGCCATAGCGCCAAATTGCGATATGCTTTTATAATCAAATATCAAAATATCTTTGTGCGTTTCTTTCAAATGCGATCCCCGACCGTGAGAAAGTGTGTTTTCTTTGCAAAGCGCGCGAGTCATTGTGCTCGACTAATAATATGTTAAGAACAAAGCTTTTCTTCCCCATAAAGTCTCCCCTTGACGAAATAACCTTGCAAAATATTATCAAATAAATGCAGTCAAGAGTCGGCGCTGCGTCACAAAGGCGCGCGGTGCCAAAGACAATGCGAAAAAGTCGTAGCCGCCGAGTCTATGGGCCGCCGACTTCCGGTCGGTGTCAGATTACCCGCGCGATTGTTGGACGCTTTGGAATTTGACGTCTCTTTTCTGAACTTCAATCTCGGATGCTTATTTATTTATCGAGACAAATTATTGTCACTGTTTGCTGGATATTTTCGGTAAAATCCATTAACGTATTATATTTCCATACATACTTTTTATGAGTTTGAGCGGTTATCTCCGAAATTTATTAGAAACTTAGGTTCATCACTTAAAAAAAAATAATATTATGCCTTACAAGGAAATTAAGTACAATAGCGATGTCACCATTACGGAAAAAATATCGATATTTGAATGCACCTACAGTCTACACTTATAAACAGTTTTATTTAGAGATTGCTTTTGATTGTTACAAATTTTTAAAATTAAATAACTATAAAAAATAAACAAGTATGACGATTCAAGTATATCGAACGATAAAGAAGTTTAGTACGTTTTACCTTACTATTGTATTACGACTACTCTACTCTCTTTTACTAAATAAATAATAATGCTTAGACAATTTATTCAACTATTTGGCATATAGGGAAAAGTACCTACCTACTGTATATTTTAATCTCTTAAGGTAGCGAAGTAAAACAGGTTCTGATACACACTGAGAAAAATATATTTTAATACGATCTACCTATTCTGACATACCTAAGATTTTTCTTAAAGTTTAAGATTAAGTTAGTAAGTAGTAAGATTTTTAATTAAGTAAGATAAGTAATTAAGTAAGATTTTTCTTACAGTTATGCATTTTAACATTTTAATGTTAAAATGCATAACTGTTTTATATGAGATCCGCATTAAAAAGGGACTATTTAGCGGAGCTTCAGCCAATTTACGATGTTTGTAGATCCGCTATGCGCAGCACTAGTCTAACAATTCGAATTTCGTAATTACTGGTTTATGACTTCATGACGTCAATCATGGTCTCGCGGCCGTTCTCATTTAGAATTTTTGAATGGTGCGCCAAACGAATAATGGAATGTCATTTCGATTTTTGAAATTATTTTTCTTTTTGTATTTTTCGGCGTGGGAATGCCGTTGGGCGGTGTCCATTTGGCCATATTCATTAATCTTCTTTCTCGGTATTGTAGTCGCGAAGACAGCGACCACTTCATTTAGAGGCCCGTACTTACTATATTACGTACGTATTACGGCCAATGCAGGTACGAAGCGAAACTGTTTACTGTTTGTGGGTTTGTTAAAACATAAGGAAATGATGATTACAAATTATTATTAAAAAAATAACGATGAGTCATTTTTAGATAAAAGCGAGTCTTAATTTATCTTATATTTGAGGAAGAAAACGGTTATCTAAAAAAAAAAACATAAAAAAAAACAATGGGACCAACTTACAAGTATAAAATAAAACCAATTAAATATTTCCAACGGATGAATATAAAATTAGCGTTAAACCTGAGAAAAGCAGGGATGAAAGAAGCGGAACGAAGAAGAAAAAAAAAGGAATTTCATCTTAAAGTTTATGAAATGAGACTCAAATGCTTATGTTAAAAGCTTAAGTTATTTTGTCCTTTTATCAGCTAAGCATTCAACTTAACGGAATAACGCAAAATCTGATTTGCTTGCAAAGTGCTTAAGTAGAGGATTTATGATCCATGTGCTTAAGGAATTTGTCTTAAACCGCTTCTATTTTGGAGATATGTGTAGGTACTTAAGATTCCTAGTTTGGGAGCCATATTCTAAGATACTACGGACAAATGAGAAAGATAAGGTCTTTAGAGCGACACCTAATTTATATTTCTGGATTCCCGGTAAAATGACTCCTAAAAGCTCAAACGCTTTTGCAGTAAATGACTATTGACATATAAAATAGTCAATATGTTTATCATACAGCATCTTACTATCTAAGACAATTCCAAGATCCTTAATACAATCGGTTGAAGACACTTGGGATCACTGAGCATACAATTAAACTAGAGTTTATTATGCTTTCTAGTGAAGTAAATATGAGCACAATTGCCTGAATTTAGAAAGAGACTGTTTTCGAGGTAATTATCAGAAAATCTATTTAGGTCGTCCTGTAATTTATTATAGTCTGAAAGAACCTTTATATTAGAAAATCGTCAGCATAACCTAATACTTTGCAAAACAAATGACGGAATGTAGTTAATTTAGAAGAATAACAAAAGGAACACCTGAAGTTATGACAAGCCAATCCGACCGAAATCCACCAATTGCTGCACACTGACTCCCGAAGAAAACTTTACTGAAGTCGGTATAGATGGCATCCACTTGACATTTTTGGTCCATGGAGGGATTAATGTAGTTGGTGAATAAAGTTAAATTTCTGATAATAGAGCTTTCTTCAAAGAAGCCATGCTGAGAGTTCGAAGTGTAATTTTGTGTTGCTTCAAATACTTGGGAGTGTACCATTTTTTCAAATAACTTACTAATTTTATAAATGGGTCGATAGCTTCAACTATGTTACGGGACCCAGAACTGGAGTAACATGCCTTCTTCCATTCCGAAGAGAGATGACCTGCTTTGAGTGACCGATCAAACAGTCAATCTGGGTAATATAGGTTCTAATAAATGTCACAGGGATTCCATTTAAACCCTCACCTTTACTTAAGTTTAATTGTTTACTTTCAGCTAAAATATTTTCAGTGTCAACCGTCACCGGGTGCATATCGGTTGGACGTAATATCAGCTTCTAATAATTGAGAATCCCCGGTATAAGGTAATGGTGCGAAAATAGAGTTAAATTATTTCGAGAAATAACTACACGATTCTTGACCATTAGAATAAGATAGGTAACTTGATAATAATGAGTTTTAAATTTAGATTTTAAGAAAGATTAAAAACATTCAAATTTAACCTCCCCAAAAGAGTTCTGATTTTCGTTTCATTTTTTTAAGGAATAAAAGGGTCGCATATTTGTTGGCGATATAAATAATAGAAATTGAAATTGTTGCTTAGGGCTAATTTCATTTATCAACATCTTCTTTATCGATTATATTTCAATGTTATCGTCCCTCTCACACACCCTAATGAATTAAGTGTGTAAGTGAGAAATCATTCTTCATTCTTCTGGGACAATCGGTAAAGTGAATATACGAATAGGTAAATTCAACGTGACAGTGACATACCATACGAGTGCTTAAAGCTGTTATTAAAGAGAACTTTATAAACGTGGTGTCGACAAGTTAGAATAAAATATGTCCTGAAGGGTGTAATTCACTAGTACTCAGTGCGAAGTCAGGAGCACGCGCCGAACGCTAACAAAGGCTGGTTGAGATGGACCACGCTGGGACGCGAGGACCTCACGTGGATGGGGTTCTGGAGACCCTCGCTGATAGCTCGACAACGGCTGGAGCGCTCTATTCAGGCTCTGAAGAGGAAGAATTGAAGCTTTACAAATACTGACAAGCTTTCATATTTTGTAAAAGTCAAATCTGTCATATATTTTCTAAAGACCCGGAGTGCGAAAGCTCAAAATATTTTAATTATCTAATTAATCTATATTATATATAAAGAATACATTAGAATTAATTAATTCACCCGTTCCAATTCACGCGAGAACTCACGGCAGGGATTTCGATGCTTGCTTTTTAAAAGTAAAAGTTTTGAAGTCTTTGGAACTTTCTCATATTTCAGTTTTGAGCGCGCATGCAGGTTTGTGGGTCTAAATAAATTAAATTAAATTAACGTAATGACGTTTTACGCATGGTGCTTGAAATATTCTAAAAAATGAGTTTCATTTTATAATACTGATTGATTTAGCAGGCAAAATTGCAATTATAATTGCAGTTATCTTTTAGTTGATAATGCAATTTTAGAGTTTTTGGAAGTTGCATTTTAAACGTCATACGAGTATGTCTTATATTTTTTAAAGTAGACGAAGTGCGAAAGCTCACAATATTTTAATCGTCTGATTTAAATAATCTCTTTAAAGAAATGTGAAGAATATTTGTTTATTCGCGTGAATTACAAGAGTAAATTTTATTACACAAATGCTAAAAAAAAATGACATCGCATTTGAATGCTAGCAGAAGCACGTGCCAACGGTGGAATGCCGTTAGGCGATACGTAGCTATATACCATAGCGATCGTTACCAACAAATACCGGCGGGATGGAACACGCTGTGACGAGGACCTGGCGTGACGGGAGGCTCTCCATCCTCCCAGTTCACTGCGAGCACTTGAAACCGTCTGCAGCACTCGATCCAAAACGTTTTAAAAGGCGCTCCAAGCAGATTTACGCACACGTGGCTGCTGCAAAATTTATAGTAAGGTATTTTAATATTGAGTACATATGTGCCTTTGAGTGGTAGTTCAATCACAGAATGCTTATCAAATAAAGTTTGAAGTGAATCAAAAGTCGTTTTGGCCTTATTGTGGTCATAAAATTTACAACTTTGACCTAGCCTTTGTCGAATGGAAATAAATTTGGTAGAGATGTGATCGCGGTCAATTGATGGTAACATAAGGAACCTGATGTTATCCTGACCGAGAAGGAAAGTTGGACAAGGAGAGTTCAGAGAAATATGTTATAATGCTTTTTTTTCTTATATTTTATCTAGTAATAAAAAAATATTCCGAACGAAAACGTTTAGGAGATAGGTATACTCGTATAGGAACTTCTAATATAAAAAGAAAGAAAATAATCAACTGTATTTATGACAAAGTGTGTTTTTAATTTTTTGACCAAATTGACTATTTTTTGACCAAATAATCATTACCATTACCTGCTTTTATCTTTTTAGAATGCAGAAAAGCAGGTTTCCTTGGGATATTATTTTTTCTAAATAGCTGCTTGCTTACTTACAAAAATCAACTTTTTAAACTTTGTAAATTATTACTCAAATATTTATAAAAAAAAACAAATCCCTAAAAACAAACGTTAATAAGCTGTTTCATTATAAAAAAATGATTTATTGCCATATTTTAACATCGTTGAAACCGCTTTCTTAATATTTTTGACTTCATCACTTTATCTGGAAGTCTAAATAACTACCTAAACTAAGCATTTTTCATTAGATTCGATACAAACACTTCACGGTGCAATATTCTTTCAAACACGAAAAATGAACCTACTAAAGTTATTTCAAACATATCCTTATCGCAGTATGAACTTTACGTACTTTAAAAAATAAATAAAAACCATCCATCCATGTACCTGCAGGTTTTAATATATGTCACATGCGTAAGACATACATATAATAATATGATCCTGATAAATTTTTTTTGTAGACTTAATATCTGAATTCAAAATAATTGGTTGTTAAACCTGGTACAAATACCTAATTAAATATATGCTTATATTACCTTATTCTAAAGGTGTATTGATAGAAAGTGCCTATATTTTCATTCATCCATTTTTCGATGGTTACCAAATATGTACGTACATAGAAACGTTTTAACTTTGTAATATTTAATGTAATTACAATACGATATCTCACGATATTATCAACTGTCTGTCCGTAGCAGCCTTTTTTTTTCGGTTAATAATAAATTAATTTGGCCCTAGTAAGGTATCCTGTGGTACACCGAAAAATGTTCTAATCGTATTATGATGCAGTCTGTTGTGATTTACAAATTGCACGTCTGCGGCCAGTTCAGTAACTTGGAGTACAGTGAATGGCGGACTAGTTGAATAAGCAGCCGCGCAAACGGCCCCGGGGCGCTTCCGAGCCGTCGGGCGCGAACAAGGCGCCCGGCGGGCGACCCCGGGGCCCCCGTAGGGCTCCGCTGGCCCCCCGACCGCTCGAATCGCCGCGGCGACAAAAAAATATGTAAAGGAGCGCCCCGGTCCTGCGCACGCATCTGCCATTTTTTCCTCGCGTTGACAAGCTAATTGCCTTCGACGTCCACTGTTTGCTCGGAATGACGTTTGTTTTATTACCGCCGGTCGGGGCGCTAGTGGGCGCTGGAGGGCGCTAGTGGGCGCTGGAGGGCGCTAGTGGGCGCTGGAGGGCGCTGGAGGGCGCCGCGCTCAGCGAAGTCTACCTCGAGCCAACGGCGCTGCGAGTGGCTCCATTGCTAACTTCTGACGCAGACCTGCTGTGCTATTCTTGGGCGGTTTCAAATCGAAACTCTTGGCTCAACGATTAAATCTCGTTTGTACTTGTCGTTGGTCGTTGCAATTAGGTAAGTTTAACAATAATCGACGTGTTACTCCAACAAAAAATATTGCTGTTATAATATCAACCATACTTTATGGTTGCCAATTACCATATTTTGTTTCAGTGCACTGATAGGCACAAATAAAAAAAACTCTAAAGCCAAATCAAATTTTGTAAACTGGTGACTATTTGACTTTCAAAACTCTTTTTAACTTAGGTACAGTGGATATTTGTACTTTGTATTTTCATATTGACTTTAAGTAAAATTGAACATTGTAATGTAGCTGTTGCCTTATTTTGAATTCGAATTTGAAGCCGGGAAAAATCACAAATCTCCCGGATTGCTTCAAGTTTCCATCTTCCGACTGACTTACTGCCGTGCAGTAAGTCATCGAATGCCTAAGCATCCGTAAATCGGAGGGGCTTTTTCCGTTGAGCTACCCTACTGAAATCGCCAGAAGTCAGAGCAATATGTTCCACGTCTTTGTTTCTTTCTTATCACTCCAATGCACGCAGCGTGCGGTCTCTGACTGATTATAGGGTTGCGAATACGAAAAGGTTTGAGCACACCTACCATCCGGTAGGCATGCTGGTGAAGTTTGTGAAGCAGATATTTTGCATAAGCAGTACTTAGCTGTGGCTCTTTTATGACGGCATGCTCGATTGGTCTACAGGGATGTTCCAAGACCATTCACAAAGACTTAAGGGGGTGTTTAAATTCCCTATTAAGTCTAAGACATTAAATAAAAATGCAAAAATAATTCAATAATGACCCGGTGCGACGCGGCCTCGTTAGTGACCGAACTTATGATAAGACCGATTTCATATTATCACGTTAAGTTTACAATTTTTTTACTCGGAATCCATGATGAATTTTGATATGCGGTCAAAACAAACGCATGGCCAATAGGCGGGATTTTTTTGGGGAACGCTCTCGGGACTCGGTGTATATTTTTCAAGGATGACCTCTGTAAAACGTTATTAGTGCGGATTTAAGTCCGGAATAACGATGGACCACTCTCGGTCGATTATACGAGCTTGCGAAGATGTGGGATGCTGAAATCGCTCGTTGATTTGTCCCATACACACTTTATAATATTATTTTTATTCATTAACCGACGAATTTTGAATGCATAAATATTTTGATTCAATTCTAGTAGGGTGCCATGATAAGATTTCAGATCGATCAAAAGATATAAAAATCATAATAGATACGGCCAATTAAGATGCTATCCGATGCCATAGATGTCGTTAAAAACGAATAATAAAACTGAAGCACTACAACAGTACAATAAATAACTAAAATGGCCGCTGCGATATCCGAATAATGGTCGAAACGATTATAAAAAAAAAAAACGTTTCCCTATTCACCATTCGAAAGACACAGAACGCAAGCCGTTAGAGAGATGACAGCAGTTTTTTTTTGGTATTTCGTAGACATTTCATTACTAAGCTTATTGTCGATATGATTGCGGGCCCGTGTTGAATCCGTGCGACACGTGTCGTAAATTCTAAGCTAACGGCGCATGCGTCGCCGTAAACTCTATAATATAAAAACCCTATGAATATTATAACGTCTTAGCCTTGTTTGTTTGTTTGTCGAATCATCAATGCGTTTTATGTTTGTATCGGTAAACGTATGTTCGCTTAACGTGGTCATTTGATCGAATGCCCGGGCAGGACGTATCGAAAGTTTTCTTTTCTATTTAGATTCGCTCATTTAAGGGGCCTCTTCCCGAAAGCGCTCTTCTCTGTCTTGCGCAATATATCCAATGGCCTGTAAAAGGAAAAACATTCTGTGACCTAATAAGATAATTTTGAAACACCAAAACAATGTATTCTCAAAAAACTCTTGAATTTGCATCGTTATGAAATCGACTACGCCTCAGTTTTATTTTCTCGATTACTGTATTAAATAAATAAGATATTTATGTATGGAAAATGTATGGAAAAATACGGATATTTCGAACATTTCAAATAACGAAATACGTTTGTTAGTGTAAAATTGTAAAAGGGTTTATTTAGTGATTCGGCAACATTGAACATTGAACATTGGATTTTCAAACATTGTAAAATGTAAAGTGTCTTTACATTGTTATTCTGGACTATCAGACGTTTTATAGCTCTCGCAACACTCTCTTCACTATGAAACAGCCATTTAAATAAATATATAATTATTTAAAATGTCAGAGATGCACTGACAGTTTTACTAGTAGTTCAAGAGAAAATAATAAAAAACAAGTAAACATCATAAAAACGAAAAATGTGTAGTTTTGATAACTGCAACATATTTAATATATTTAAGAATGGGTACTTATCATTTTAAGAAAAAAAAAATATTAATTGAATATCGAGTAACGCGATGGCTATACCTCTGCTCGATTTTATATCTTTAAAACTACCTAATAATATTTTTTTAACAATAACTTTAGCGTATGATGGAAATAAAATAACTATGTTTAATATAAAAGCGTAATAATTTAACCGTATAACTTACTCTTCCCGAAGTTTACGAGTTGTCGGACACTGAAGGGTACTCTGCGTGAGTAGGGCGCGAGTCAACTTTGAAGTATAGCTCGCGCTAAATGCGGCAGATGGCCTGAGACGAAAATAACCTAAACTAAGCCTAACCTAAAAATAAAAAGAAATAACCGTATTTGGGTTATCATCAGATAACAATGAGCACATCATCTCCGAGCGTCCTCGCAAATTTAACCGAATGAGCGCAATGGAAAAAAGTAGCACATCACATATTAATATATTACAACAGAGTTAAAATAAATAAGAACAGTTCTGCTACGCTGTGCTAACATAAAAATTCAACTGCTTTTATACATTATTTAGTAGTAGTATTTTTTTTAACCAGAACCTGACGTCTTACAGCTAGACCCTACAACTTCCGCCCAGACTTGTGATGGGTTGCTTCATTTCCTATCCCCATTCGTGTCTGCAGCACTTTTGGTTGGCCATATAGAGGCGACAGTGGGTTATTTTTTAAGTCTTAGTAGATTAAAATAAAAAAAATATATATTCAATGGAAACATTATTTATTTTAGTTGTTTCTCAAGGGCACCAATCTACACATAAAAAATCAACTCTTCCGCATTTTTACTTTTCGATTTGTAAGATGCAACAGACGACGGAAGGACGAGGATGTATTTATATATAGAACCTAACAATGTCGATTTGAGAGAATACATGAGTCGTGTAGAATCTAAAACAGCAATCTGAGATAAATGTGTTTTGTGGCAATTTAATAAAAACAATTTACATCTAGAATAATGTAATATTATTAATATTTTCAATACCTGCTGTTTTTTAATGCTGTTTTTGAAACTGATTCTTGCAAAGAGCTGTTTTTGTTTCCAACATGTTGCTAACGATGTCACAATAAAACGTAGAGGTGTAGGTAGGTCTTAATCATTATTCAATATCAGTAACATAACTAATTCTAACATGGCTGCATATTGCTTGATTTAATTCCAACCTAATATTGGGGTCAAATTGCTGTTTTAAATTATTATTTACAACTCCAATTTGTGGTTTATTAACCACAAAATTTGAAGAAATTTTAAAATCGATAGGAAATTGACGATTGCAATACATTCAAAGGGATCTAAAAATGCATATTATTGAATAAATTATTTACAGTTTGAATGAATTCAAATAATTCTCTTATGATTCTTTTTTTTTATTTGATTGTTTTTTTAATGTTTTGATTGTATTTTAAATTATCACTTTTTCTATGGTCTACTTACTTATGAATACTTATTGTTGATTATTTGTTGGTTTTGGTTGTCATAAATTTGTATACTCTTTTTAATATTGTATTGTCATTCCTACATACTTTTTGTATTAATGGAAATAAAATATTTGAATTTGATACGAATTTTGGCAGATTGCTGCTTTTGAATCTACAGGACGCGTGAAGTATTTTGTATTTTATTTCATTTTATGCATGTATAAATTAATTGGTTTTTAGTTAAGGTTAACAAACCTGTAGCTGGATCTATTTAAAATGTATTTGCATATAATTGGTTGAGTAAAAGTTGCTTCTGGCAACGTTGAAATGAATTGCCTCATATTTCCTATTTATTTATGCATAACTTGTCACAACTGAGGGTTCCTCGATAGAACAGCTTCACACCATCTCGTTGGGATAGCGCAGAGGCTGGTCGAGGGTTCGCTTGGCGCAGTAATGACATCTCCGCGGCGCATTCGAGCGGGTCTATCAATCGCGAAGCGGTCTTCGATAACAATTAGACGAAGAAACCAATTCGACCCAAACAATGGGACAAAACATCCAAAGGATTGACCGAAGGTCCGCGTCAAGTAGCTTTACATCACCTGACGCTGTCGTATAAATTACTTGTGATATCATATCATCTTTTATTTGTTCATGTGTTTGGGTAAGGTGCGGGTTTAGCTACGTTTGATAACTTTACTTTCATAATAATTAATTATTATCTGCTTAAATTGATCGTATTTATTTATTCATTCATTACAATATTTTATGGTACTATAGAAAGTCACAACAATAAATGATATAATAACACTGAAAAAGGAATTAAATTATTATAATATAAACAAATTAAACTCGTCATTTATTGTTGCTCTGAAGTAATATGGCTAATCTAACTAGGTTAAAAAAACCTGTTCTGAGAGCGGCCAGAAGAAGGCTTACGTGAGACGTTACTAATAAGAAGGATCATAGGATAAATATCATTAATACAAAAAATTATGCATACAATAAATATATTACATATAATATACATTTATTAAATATAAAATTCGAATAAGTGTTACCTATAATTTATAGATTAAATATACATAAAAAACTAAACAAAAAGAAAATATATAAAATTACTTATTATAGTCCATATATTATCTCTCTATTTATATATTTCAAATAGGTAACACCTCGACACAGGCATTTGCCTAGTGAGGTGTTACTAATCCACACAAACTGTACTTTTCTTTTATGGAATATCAATAACATGCGATATATTAATATACATGTAATGATATAACTTTTTTTTATGGATAATAAATAAATAAATAAATAAATATTATGTTAGCTTTTCTATTGTAATACACTGCTCACCATCTTTTCAGATGCCCCTCTGCCTATTGTGAGGAGCCATTTGGTGATGCTTTTTGCAAGACTGAATTTAGATCGGGCTTTTTTAATCTGCTCATCTGCGCTGTTGAGAAGTTTAGGGCCAAGGAAATTAAAATGCCTTTGCCTAAAAGTGGTATTCATTTTTGGCAGTATCATATTTCCTCGATATAACCCGACTTTTTCTTTTCTCTTTACTCTTTACCCTTGATTATCAAAAATTCATAATAAATATATATTATATTTATACATAAATAAAAACTTAATATACATACGTATGTTTTATGAATTAAAAAAAAAACCTTTTCTTAGGAACCCTACATTTCTGTCCTTTATACACTTCGCATTTCTACAGATAGATAGTCCATCTTAGTTAGATGGACGCAGTGAAGATTCTGACATGCCACTAAATGCGAAATTAGATCAGTTATATGATTTTGATTACCTTATTACTACGTTTAGTGGTATCTATAAATATAGTTTAATAGTGTAATGAATATATGTAGTATAATAAAGAATAAAGATTGATTTTTCATTTCTAAATATTTTTTTATTAAGAAACATTTTTTTATAAATATGTTTCGACCAGACACTTTCGATGAAGTTTTCATTTTCGAATTTAATAAAAAAAATACTTGTTAAGGGCCATTTAGGGTTGTGTAGGAAAAGGACTCTATTTACGAGATATATGTTTGCCCCTCCTCCCTCCTTAATGTTTCCATCTAAAACCTGGACATTTGAAATGCGTCGAAATTTGCAATAGGATCGATCCACCCACCAGAACAGGTATCTGTGAAAAATGAATAGCAGAGCATCATTCTGCGATAGATGAGATATTCCATTCGTATAGTTAAATAATTAAACAATGTCGTATGACTGTGAAAACGTCTGCGCTATCTGTACGCGTGTGCTGGATAATTTTATGTTAGTATATAAACGAGTAAGAAAAAATAAAATCACCTCTTTCGATAATTTCATTCGGTCACACAGCGACTTTAATCAAATCTCTCGTCCCCTTCTATCCTCTCGTGTCGATCTCTTTCCGATTTCGATTTCCGAATTGTATAAATGCAACAAAGGCTCTTTGACCCTTTCGCGCCGACCCGAAAGGTTTTCAATATGTAGCCAACGCAGGCTTCCTAATCAAACGTATTACCATGGTACACGCGTTAAATTGGTGCCGCCCAAATTACTTAATATCAGCTAGATATTAGTAGAAGATTTATTAGGTATACCTAATACTCTCATAAGTATTTGAAATAACGTTATATGAGACGTGCCCTTCTCGCCCAAAGTAGCCCGTTCGCGGTGTTTCTTCCTTCCCTTCTAAGGGTGTGATTTTCTGTCTTTCAATATCGGTTTTGGCCTAATCAATAAAAAAATGTTTGCTTGAATATTGAATAAACCGTGGGTATATTATTGTTCGCGGGCAGATATAATTATTTTAACTTTTAAAACTAATAATAAACTACATTTATAAAGTGTTACTTTAATATAAGGACCATCAACGCAGAAAATTATTACTAGGATTTAGGTCATTGATCACAGAACTATCCACTATGGAGATCGAAAATATATTAAGATGGCAATTATTTAACATTTCAAACATAACCTCTTACATTAATACAAATTATAGGGGGATGACAAAGAATTTGAATGCGATCGTAGCAGGGATGTGTCACCCTTGTCAAGAATTGACCCTAAAATTTAAAGTGTAATCACATATATTTAGATAAATGCTAAAGAACTTTCCATTACAAATACCTTTAAATATGGCAAAATCCATTGTTAAATAAATTCCACTAAAAATACGCGGTAGAACTCTAAACATTCAATTATACCTACGGCCTTTTGCGTTAGTGTTTTATTTATTTATTTTTAGACGCTACTCTAACAAAATATTAAATACAAACGTGTTTACTTAGACACTAAAAAAAACTTTATCAATATTCAAAAAAAAAAGAAAACACCACATGCATATGAAAGATAAAACACAGATTATAATTAAATAGAAATAATATAAATTATATAATTACGTATAAATATAATGTATGAACGAATCTCATGAATTTATGTATAATGTATGAATGTTAATGTATGAAATATGTACTTTTATATTTTTATTATTTCGGAAGCAATTCAAAAATATGCCTTTTGAATTGACTAAGGCTATCATGGAAAATGTCAATGCGACTGTCTCTATGGAAGGTATTGACAGATGTTAAAATTAAATCCTACGGTTTGTCGACAATGGTTGCTAGAACTGCAAACTACCAACTCTTAGTTACATTTTATATAGTTTTCTATGCTGCTCATTTTAAATTTTGTTTTGTATATGTTGCATAAAAGCATGTGAGGTTTACAATTCACTGTAAATAAAAATAATATGTTTTACGATAAGTGTAAATTATATATTATAATATAATAAAACGGGACGACCTGAAAATCAGCAACCTCCTCTCTCAGAAAGGAGGGCAGCTGAGCACACTCCTTTTATAGGAAATGCTATTAAACTTATGTACCTACCATTTATTTTTGTTTTACATTTGTCAATAAAGAAACATTTTCTTTCTTTCTTCTTTGTTTCAGTAGCGCCATTTGCCAAATTCAACTATTTTCCGAGCTCTGTTTCGGCTAAAATCCCAGTGTTACTCATACTGATAAAATCATAGCTTGATTCATTATCTCGTTACCTTACTAAACAAAGATGAAAAATAAATAATAGGTTAGGTACTAAATGCTTCAAATTTCATTAGATTTCTACGACCAGAATGACTATTTCTAATGTGAAACATTAATACTATACCGAATAAGTCATTCCGAGCAGTAAGTAGCTTTTGAAGAGATGGTATAATTTAATATCTTAACAACGGCGTAGGAAGACACAACAAAACACAACAAAAAATAACAACAGTTGCTAACAATAAAAGATACAAATTATGATAAAGAGTGTATTGAACAATCATGAACTACATGAAATGATAAGTTTAAATAAAACCTATCGGCCGGACACGATTGGACTGGGAACATATAGCCAGCGTGTTTTTACTAAGGGGGTTTCCGTCGCCCAGCATCGGAGCAGCGATGAGGGTCTTGCCTTCGACCTCGACGTTCAACGGCGGTTGACTGCTGATCGACAACTGTGGCCTCGAGTGGTTCTTGTTCATGCTCAGCTCGATTTTAAGCACGTCCGTCTTACAGAAGCATATTTTGCGCTTACAGAGGAGATTGCTGAGACGCGGCAGCGTAATGTGTTTAGAGTCATCATTTAAAATGTTCTTCAGCTTCGAGGGGTTCGCGTTCATCATCGATGACTTGGCCCAGTACCGATATCTATAGCACAGGAGAATCAGGCCCAGGATGATCATGAGAAGAATAATCCCAAAAAAGACCAACGGATAAGTCCACACTTTGAAAGGGTTATCGCCGTACCATTTAGAAACAATATCGTAGCACCCGGTTTTGTAGTAAGAATTATGACTGTCGGGTTTTTCCATGCATTTCGTTTCTTCGGGAAGTGTCAGGACTCTCGGCGGGCTGTCGGTTGAATTGGTGAACACGCAACAAGCTGCTGGTATTTTCTGGCGGCGGTGATCAGTTTTCCATCTGGTCTCATTGAAGTCTTCGTACCCTGTTATTCCACAGCATCGAAACGTCAGCATTACCGCATTAAGAAGAGCAGTTTGGATATCATTATTCGCAGCGTATGCTCTTAAAATAAACGCACCGATACTTGAATTTTTAAAACTTTTGTCGGATGCGTTTCGATAGTTTTGATTTATCCATATTAAATACACGAAGGCAATAGCAGTGACCAAAATGCATGCAAGTAGAGATAAGTAGAAGTAGAGCCTGAATGGATTCTTTCTGGTAGGACCGGTCATTCCGAAGTAAGAAACGGAGATGATGAGGATACCAGTCACTGTGAGGAAGATGTATATGTCGGCGGAAGCCTCGTCAATGTACAATAATTGATCGTTGCCGAAGTCAAACGGAAACCTTCGATAGATCATAATACTGTAAAAGTCCGCGAAGGTTGCAGGACTTAGATACGCCCATAAGCCGTTATAGATAAGGCCCACACCGATGAACATGAAAAGCATATTCACGGCAATGACAAACGTCTCCACGAAGACCAGCAAAGCACTGATCATGGTTCAGTTGTAGATTAATTATCCCTGTATCGTAAGTCGTATGCTGTTAGATTATAATAGGGTTTACATTTCGTTGAGTCAACAGGCTTAGAAAATATATACACACGCACACGCTTAGATTCAAACAGATTTGGTCGCGTTTAATGTGAAATTTTAACCAATAATTTTGACAGTAGTATAACTATGATGACGTTTTAATTTGTTTCAAATAATAATTCAATTAAAAAGCCCCTTAAAAACCCTTAAGAAAAATGATAATTAAAAAAGGTAAATCAGTAAGTCGGGGTGTCACAAGACGCATATTGTTGGCAAAGCAATGAGCGACAAATTAAAAAATACTCTGCCTGTGAGGGCCATATTTTTAAATTTTAATATTAAAAAATAATTTGTATACTGCGGTCAATTGCCTAATTTTGGATTATCATTAAAAACCAAAATTAGGCTGTACCTATACCGTACCTTTGGAACCATCAAAGAGAATGAAGTTATGAAATATGAGTATACGACTCTCGTCGTATTTGACAACTTAGATCTCTCCAAGTTGTCAAATTTACTAAAGTTGGTCTGCTAAGATAGTTGGGACATGATAAGATAGTTTTAGCCAACATGGTCGCCAACGTTCGCTGAGCGGAGAATAATTATTAAAACCGGCTGCGGTGAGCCTTTTCACATTTAAAATACAAATTTAAAATGTTGTTTAAAATGACTTTTATTACGACATATTTGAATTTTTAAAAAAACCTATACTATAATTTTTGCGAGTATCTTATTATCCAATTTCACACCGTCTCATCAGATATGGATTATTTTATTGTGCTTACAAATCGTCAAACAAGGCATTATTGGCATTTTGGAGACCCTGCTGATATCTGAAATTTAAATAGAATATTAATAATAAATTTCCTTTCGAAAATGCAGGCAGCTGAATATGATATTTGTATATAATTAATTATATCTATATCTAAATATTATTACAAAATATTTGCCATTGAAAGGCCATATCGTGTATATACGAGTATGTATTAATTTAATATTTTACATGGTTTTGACCATGGTTGGTACGCTATTTGTAGCGTACTTATATTATTTTTTTATTTAATTGATCTAAAGAGAGATATAAAAAATAAATTTCGTATAAAAAAAAACAAAAATGGATTAAAAAGTTTAAACGATAATATCTAAATTTTGATTAACAAGATGGTAATAATAATAAATGGTGAGAAGTAATCTTATCTAATTTTTCATTTTATATTATTTTAGCTTCAATACGATTCAATTATTTTAGTTTAAGCACAATTTTTTTTTAATATTTTGTATAACAGTAAAAAGTAAAAAGAAAAAAGAGTCGTTTCTCTGTAGTCAGATTTATATTATTTTTCTCATCCTAACTAAATTTTGAATACAATTGTATGTCAGGAAAGAAGTACTTCTAATCTAGATACTAGATAGATCATATTTAATAATTAGAAGTGTGTCGTAAAATAACTATCGATACAGAAAGCAGATTTTTAAAAATGTTTGTTGTGATGTAATATATGTTGGTTAAAATTCTTTATCGGTTTCGCTGACTTTCCATAGTAATGTTGATATTTCACCATTTATCTTCCTTTATGAGTTGTCATATTCATTGAGAAATTATGCTAGTAAATATTATCGTTCAAATCATTTAAATGAACAATCGATCATTTTCCAAATTTTACGGTAATTTTAGATTATTACAGTTTTATTATAATATATTAATGTATTAATTGTATTATTAAAGATAAGGTTTTCTAAAGTGCAATTTTCTAATAAGCAATATTACCAAATAAATAAAATATTATTTCTAAAATGGTGCCGTAATGTAAGCGTTAGTTACTATCAATGATGATAAAGTAAATACCTACAAAGATAACAACCGGCGCAGGACCCAACACTTACCCTTGCGGGACCCCAGACTTCAAACGAGTACAATGCGTTTCTCGGTGTTTCGCGCTTTGAAAATTATCCATTGAAGCGCTCTTACGTTGCCAAAGGGATATTTTTACTGTAATAAAAAGCGATAAATTCTCGTATAGTCATTAGGCACTCTTCATTATTTGGACAACCTACTTAAGTGTAAACCGAGGTTATTATTAAGTATTTTCTTTATAATTAAATATATTTACTTAGTTTAAATTAAGTGCTAGTGACAAGCAGAAGGGTAGATGTTTCGCTAACACACATATAACCCTAAAAATTGTTTATAACGCTAAGAATCGTTTTATTTCTGCGGTTATAGTCAGTTGAGGGCCTTGACCTTTATCCTTGAGTAGTTTTCCCATTCTCTGCTGTAACCAACGATCTTTTAAAACAATAGATACGCCATCTCATATAAACCGATCGCGTTTAAACACGCCACCGGATGATTCCCCCGCCTTTCCCCCCGCCCCGTTCCTCGGGCCATGCTGGATAGAGACTTATAGCGATGATTTATGCGAGCAAGCGAGACGTATGATACGCGAGGAGTGTACTCGACGCAAAATAGTGGACTTGGCGTGTCGGGTTTTTCGCCCTCAGTTGCCGTATCTATATGTTTTAAAAGATCGTTGGCTGTAACCTTCCAGTTTGGTCAATTAAAGCGTAGAGCATCCTCTCTTACGCAGTCTTCCCATCTCTTCTTTGGTCAATCTGCTGATCTCCGTCCATCTGGATGTGTTGTAAAAACCTTTGTGGACAGTCGGTACTTTGGCATCCAGTGCACACGACTAGCCCACTGCAACCTGTCGACGCAGCCAATGAAAAGCGTTTCGAGTTCGAAGTTCCACTGTTTTCTCCATATTTCTCGCTTCATTTACCGGAACAAAAATTCCACGTAAGACCTTCCATTCTATGTGCATAGCATCCTTTCTTCATTTTTTTATGACTTTCCAGCTTTTACTTCCGAACAGCACCATTGGCCTGAGAATAGTCTTACTATAATGTTTTAAAACCTATAACAGGTAATATAATATATTTATTGATTATATAGAGGTCTTAGATTTTTCAAATGCTAACAAGAAACTGGAAACCACTTTTTAATAACTAAAACACGATGCAGATGCCGCATCAAGTCTCAAACATTTATAAAACACCGAAATTCATTGGAAAAAGCACACAGCTTCAACTGAAACTTAATTACAAAACAGTGTGCCATCTGCGAATTGGCAAGATAAGTTTTTCTAAACTGTAAAAATTTATGCTTCTATGCGGTTTGCGTCTAAGCAAATGCCAACGATATATTAATAATAGAATATGATTAATTTTTCGTTGGCAAAAAAATAACCCCATCTATATTTCGGAATCAATTTTCGCAGGCTTACTGTATGAGGCGTATGAGGTTGAGCAATCTGAAACCACTGTATGGTAAATAATATAGGTATACGAAAAATTTAATACTAATTGAATTGAATTTAAAAATAAGTGTGTTGATATTTTATACCAATATTTCTGCAAGTGGACAAATCTCTCCGCGACGGTTCCTTCAGATCCAGTTTCTTCTTCAGCCTGTACTTCCTGGCCATGTCCACAGTTTGGATGTAATTGGGTTTGGCGTGCCCGAGGAGTGCCGTCCTGACGAGCGTCTTCCTCGCCACGCCATCGTGCTTCGACAGAATTTGCCATTTGGATCTGATGATCCAGTTCTGATGAGTGCTCGGAGCAAAACCATACGATCGCGAAATGCACCTGCAATATTAGAAATGCTTTTAGTTTTATAGAAGCTTACCAAGTAGTATTTATTTACTGCATACAGGTGTTTATTTAAACAGAAAATTAGATATGCCATGCACGTAGAGTGCTATAATGATACTGTGGGGGTCACAAGGTCGCAGTCGTCCACACCCAGTTTCTAACATCAGCAGAGCGCGATATCACGCCACGCGAGGCGTCCCCGGTCAGCAGATCGAGTATGACGTCAGCCGGCCGCACCGAATGCGTCACAGCTGAGGTAGAGGGTCTCCCCTCCGGCGTAGGTTATAAGAACGGAGGTCGATGCTACCACGATGCCTATTCCATCCGAGTCGCACGCCGCCAACACCCGCTCGCCGGTTGGTCGTCACGCGCGCCGTGCGCGCGTATCATGGAGTCAGATATTAAACTATGTAACGAAGTTATATTGTAATGGTCGAATCATAATAAACTAATTAACCTCAACTTATCGTATCATTATGGCCGTTACAATACTATTAAAGATATCAATTAGTAATACCATAGCTACCTAAGCTCTTAATCCGAGCTGTTACGTACGAGTTGTTTTTTTTTTATAATTATTGAAATTGTACGAAATAATGTTAATAAATTTACCTACTAATAATGTCTGAATAATATTATTTATTTATTTATTGTGGCATATTAATTTGGACAAAAAAATTGAAATGTTGTAGAGCAAATTACAGTTAGAAATGTATATCCTATTCAAGGTACACAGGGAGCGATTCGCACTGCTACTTTTTGTGCCCTGCATTCTTTACTAGACTATGTCCGTACTAAGGAAGGCCGTGAATAACTAATGATTTATAACTAATGTTTCTTGATGAAGTTGAACGATAAATCGACGGTTTTAACTCGCTCGCAACATTTACAATACAAAACTAACAACGTAATGATTTTCCAAAATAATATATTACCTGCTCCAAGTGATAACATAGCATAGGATTCTATGAAAGATGACAACGTTAAGCAAATACAAAGGCCAGTGTACTCTAAAATGTTCCTCGACCCCCTCGAAGCAGCCCCTATTGAAGTTGGAGATTTCAAGGCTGGGACTGTGGATGCATTCCAAAGATCTGATATTATAAGTAACCCTGTTCTGTACGTCGAATTTGCAGCAGTGTATTGGAATGATAGTTTCTTTAAAATCCGTATAGTTTTTTATGCCGCAACATTCCAACTCGAGCATGAGTGCGTTCATGAACATAAAACTGATCGTTTTATTAAATCGGTAATGGCTTTTGAAGAAATCGCTTGTACCTTCCAAGATTGTCTCTCTGAACAGTAAATATACCGCAAGTTGAACACATATTGAACACACGAACAGGCGATTGATCACGACCACACAAGAAGCATAAGTATCGAGGTGCCTCTTGGAATGGGCGCAAAGTCCATACAAGCACACGCCCGTCAGCAATACAAAACTCGACCCGATGGTAGTTGGAATGAACCATATGCATTCACCGAGGTTGTCGATTACCAACAATGGTCCTATATCATAGTCAATAGTCTTGTAGTTATTGTACAAGAAACTGTTGAGGAACACAATGAAACTGTCACCATGCACGCGAATCCAAACATCAGTGAAGATTAGCGAGATACCGAAAGTCAGGGCTACCACATTTATTAGTACGAGGAATAAATTGTCTACAAGGTAAGATATTTCATTGCGACTTTTCATACTTGAAAACTAGAAACATACGTCACAGGTTAGTTATAATGCAAATAAAAACTAAACTTCAAAATACATTTATGGACATTTTTAATACCTACATATTAAAAGCCTCAGATATATACACACACCAGTTAGTAATATTATTGACGCTTTCATGTCAGTCACATTACTGCGGAGGGAATTCCCCAGGAAAATCTGCAAACGTGAAACTACGTGTCGTAGACAGTCTTATATTGCCTGAAAGACATTGTAAGTGTGTGAAAAGACAGAGAGAAGTGATAATTTTGTAAAGTAGTGCAAGATTAAATTCTATCTAAATAACATAAGAGTTTATTTCGTGTGAACGGATGAAGATTTTGCTCTAATCCGTTTTAAAATAGTATATACTCATAGGTACACGCCAGTTCCTCGTCGATGACCCAACAAAAAAAAACCTGCCAGGCTTCCCCAGAAAAACATGGTGTACCTTGAATAGGCTAAGGACAGGTCACGGGCGAAACGGATGGGGTGTCACACCTTCCCCATCATGTTCAATCGCCCGAACACATTGTGATCGAATGTCTACATCGACGTCTAGCTGGAGGGCTGAAAGAACTGCACCACTTAATCCCTGATGCTGAAAAATGGCTGCACGAGCTTGACCTAGACATCTGGCCCACGAAAATCCTCAAATTAATGCATATACGAGTACTTTTTTGAATATTTTAAATCTTACATATTACATATTGACTATTTTCATTTTTGACTATTTAAAATTTATATTTAAGTGATCCATACGAAAGAAGAAGACCCATAGGTACTATTTATAATATTGAATTGTAGAATCAAGTCTTTTAATTTAATTTAACATTAACAAACATCCTATATTTATACCACTGTAAAAACTACGGTTTAAAGAAACACCACCCCCTTAAGTGTTGGCATCAAGGTCAGATTTTTAGAAGAACGGAGGAAGTTATGAAATACCTAGTTTACATAGCTCAAAATATCGTACACATGGTGTCCCTCGACCATTTTGATTTTTAAAATGAATACAGAATGTACCGTGACCATTACCGGAGACTTAACGGGGTGTTACAAATTATTTTTTCAACCCCAAATTTATTTATTTGTTTTAACTGATGGTGTTCGGACAGCGCGCGAATTCCGAAGTGCGCTCGGCCGCGTTTCGGGTGCGGGCACAGCTGGGCGCCCACAACACAGACGTTATTACAAGATCCTTTTAATATTATCACGTATTCTTTTCTATTTTTCCCTCGAAAACCATAAAGAATGTTGATATACATTCTTTATATTACAGGGCCAATTAACTGGATTTTTTTAACGGAACCGACGTAATCGACTAGACGTTGGAAACTCCCGGTCTTTAAGTACTTTTTTAGATTTATTCTGAATCGATAATCCTGCCTACTTAGTAGGTCATTTTTATAAGCAAACTTAAAATTTTACCGATCAACTGATATGGCAATATTTTTAATTGAGTTATATTTCAAATCTAATGACAATACGTTTAGCTTATCTCAAATCTTAAGGGTAACTAAATGCAAATAGATACAATAAAAGTAAAATTATAGTAGCTTCCATAGAAATCGTCGTACAGGTTCTCATATATCGCGATATCGATGCCATTCGCTGTATCGGGAACGTGCTGACCATTAGGTTTTTAAGACAACATTTGACCCGTTATAAACTGGTATCTTCAAGCGCCGATAGCAATCGCTTGCTACTTCTCCGTTTAGCATACTTTTCATATGTCGTTTGTCATAACCACTTCTGTTGGGCTGTTATAGCCTTTAGCCTATTTACAAAACAATGACCTCTATCTATAGGTACCTGCGTACGTCCGAAATATGGGTGTTTAATGTTTGATTTCAGCATTTTTACGGGTTTCGTAAGAATAACTTTTTGAATATGTTATAAACATTCCGTATTTCATTTTGTTTGACGATTTCCCTATATTAAAATAATACCATGCAGTAAGTCAATCATAAAACTTATTCCTGTCTTCAAATAAATAAAAAATATATAATGTTTTATTATAAATAATCCATCTGTCCATCTGTGCATCTTTCAACTAAAAGTAGAAATGCGAAAGAGTTGAATTTTTGTGTGTTCTCGAAAAAAAAACATTTTCGATGCTAGTCGGATAATAAATCATTAACGTCAACAGTTTTTAGTACCTACTAATAAATTAAACATTGTCAGTTCGATAGAGCGCTCGAAAATACACGACAGTACGGCTGTTGGAAACTAGAGGACGTATTATTTATTACGGGCCAGTTAACATTAATATAAACTAATAGAAAGATGTAAAAGAATGTAAGTGCAATTATAATTATCATAAATTGAAATATTATATCCGTATTGTTTCATTATTCGACTAGCATTAAAATAAAAAAAAACAACTAAAATAGTCTAAAACTGATGATGAATTGAAAGAAGATCATACCATTTATGTTTTTTTTTTATTCTAATCTACTCTGACTTAAAAAATAACCCACTGTCGCTCTATGGCCATCCAAACGCATATCGAATGAGCTAAAAGTGCCGCAGGCTTAAATGGAGATAGGAAATGAAGTAACCCATCACAAGTTGGGTTAGGCTCGAGTAGTCTGGGGGACGTTGCCGTCAATGACGCATATAGGGCCTAGCCAGGTTCTGAGTAAATAATTTACTACTACTAAACATTGTATAGATGCATGTAATATTTTATGTTAGTGATAGGGCATCATAGCCACTATTAATGTAGGGTGATGATTTTAGAGGCGTGGTTTTCAAGAAGAGATAAAACGCATATAATTTGATGTTATGGCTAAGAATTTAGTTTTATTATAAAGATAAGGGTTTGCCATTATGTTTTAAAAATGATTTCGGGTAAGTGGCCGCCGCGGCTGACTCGAACAAATTCCAGCCGAGAGGCCCAATTTTCAACCACTTTTTGCAGCAAGTTGGGCCGTATGTCAGCAATAACGCGCCGAATATTCTCTTCCAAGGCGTTAATCGTGTCCGGCTTATCTGCGTAGACAAGCGACTTCACATAACCCCACAAAAAATAGTCCAGCGGTGTTAAATCGCACGATCTTGGAGGCCACTCCACGTTCTTCAGGAGTAAGTCTATTCATTATGAAATGGCAAACCAAACTGAGCATAAATCAATTGACAGCTGTCAAAAACACCAACTACGAAAAAAGTAGTGCCAGATTGAAAACCACGCCTCTAAAAAAACATCCTATATATGGCAAGTAGATGTTTGTGCTATGAAGTTGTTTAGTGTAGGCAGATAAACTTGATGATACGGCTGCCAACCGGTGCGCATTTATCGCCTGGCAACCCGACGCTCCGCAGATGAACCCGCCGCTGGATGCTGCGGCCGGAGAGAGAGAGAGAGAGAGCGGACGATAATTGGACACTCTAATTGAGTGCTTTTGTTTTCCCGTCATATCGGTACGAATCTATTGCCTGAGAGGCAGCTACCTAATTTCTAAATCTAGAATGTGCCTGATTGAAAACCCTGCCTTCTAATCTCCATTGGGGAACTCATGTTGGTGATGTGGTGAAAAAGGCTCACAGGCTGATTTTAAAGCTCGAGCAGTGGCTTGTAAAACGTTGGTTCTTCCTGCCCTCGAATACTGCTTATCAGTATGGGATCCTCACACCCAATGTCTTAAAGACGAACTAGGGGCAGTTCAGAGAAAAGCGAGCAGACGTGTCTTTAGGCATTTTATTCGGTATGATAGTCCATCTGTATTGATTTCAACTCTTAATTGGGAGCCACTAAGTAGAAGGCGTATCGAATTCAGATTAAATAGTTTATATAAGACTGTGACGAATGAACCTGCCTGCTCTCCAAGCCTCCTTATATTGGCCGTAATGACCATCCTTCCGAGATAAAACCTATCTTGAGGATACGGAACATTGGGTTCAATTCGTTTCTTTCCAGAATAATTCGGCAGTGGAATACTCTTCATAGGTCAGTATTTTATCCCTTTCCTTCTTCCAAGGCTGTTTTTAAACGTAGACGTGAGATGTTAAGCATTATTTTTTCCCCTCACCTACTAAACTCCACAGTATCACCGGAGCTAGCTCGTAAATGTTGTAATTAATTAATAATAATAACGAAATACAGAATCCATAGAAATAGTATGGACTAGGGTAATATGAGAGTAATTTTGAAATTACCTTATTACCTATTAATAAAAAAAATATTGTCTGTGATTACTTACTATTGCCATGGCTGGATAAGTTGGTAACCCTACCTACATTCAAACAAAACAAAAATTCATAGATCTCGCCAATCTGTAAGACCGTTTTTTCCATCAAGCAAACTGCCTTCGAAATATTTTTTTCAAAAATATATTTAGTAAGTGTTCATTTTTCATTTTAGCATTACGTTTCAAATTTTACTTTTAAAAGTTTTTGATGCCGGCGAGATTTTTATAATTGTTAGAGCGTTCGACTATTGCCAGCGGTATACAGGTTCAAATCCACACATTACAATCATACAAAATTATGAACACTTCATAACCATAATCACCGTTTACTCTAGAACAAGCAAATTTATTTGAGTTGAGTAGACTCTAAAATAATTAATCTGAAGGTCGTGCAATTATTTAAAAAAAAATACCGTCAGCAGAAACGACACAATTCACGTAACAAGATACCTGCTGATACAGTGACTTATCACGGCGGTCGGTGGCACAGGTGATACTAGCATACTACTCGTACATACAAAATAGCTAAATAGAATTTATTTAAAAGGCAAAATAGAATTTGCCTTTTAAATAAAATAAATATAACGTCTTCAAAAGAAATCCCCACCAAAAAAAAAAACAAGGTAATAATACAATATTTGTTTATTTTTATTATTTTACTTCTAACTGATTAGATTTTTTTTTCTTACTTAATGAAACTTATCTTTAACTTGGGACCGCTCCTGAAACATAGAGATCGACAAGTGAGAATCTCTTCCTTTTTTGAAGTTGTTTAAAAAGGAACAATTTGAATGTAATACGCATTTAATTAAAAAAAAAAGCATTGTAAAAAGAATTACAAAGAAAAAAATGAATCTAAAAAGAATTCGGGATAAAAATAAAGGTAGGTACAACTTAACCGTATCGTGAAAGACTTATAGAAATCGACGACCTATTCAAACGTCCTCCGTGGAAACTCATTTATCCGGCATTAATTTTCACAAACACCGACGTTGGCGAGTATCGCTTCCTGGTGGGGTTCCACAGGATAATGCCCTAGGTCCCATGCTATTCTTAATTAAATGCCGCACTGCATAAGAGTACTCTCCGCCATTAGTTTAATGATATCAATTTAGAAAAACCTACTTCATTCAATTGCGGACACATTGTGGGAGGAAATCAAGATAAGTGGGTATAATGACGAGGGGTGAAGTTCGTAATGTTGATTGTGTCACATTCAATCAATGTTGCAGCTGACGACTGCTCATTTGATGAATTGTAGCGATGTTGTATATATTTTCTCTTCTTTTAAAAGCGTCACCGCGATAGGAACCTAACTATAGGTTATTTCATATACAATGGCTGACTAGGAGACTCACATTGGTTGCGACCCAGATAATCAGTCAGCGTCTTAACTAAAATTGGTTAATCCAACCCCTAACATTACAACCACATATTATCGTGCCAATTTCATAGAAATCTTTCTGAGATTTTCTACGGCCTTGTAATTATTCTCAGAAATAAAAATATTTGGTTATTTGGTTATTATTAAATTCAAATCTAGGTTCGCAAATCAAGGTCATTCAACCTATATATACTTTAAAAAAAATTGGTATCTATGCATGTCACTTAAAGCTTTAAACTCCGAACTTTAGATACGAATTCTATATTTTGTATCACCGCATTCGACGGATGAGATGGATAAAGGCACATTATATGATCAAAATCATGAGATCGTGGTAGTCTAGCGGTTAGGGCGTTCGACTATTGGCCCAAAGGTCGCGGGTTCGATTCCGCACATGGTCATACCATTTTTAACGCTTCATTACCACCTCCCCTGACTCTAGTACAGGCATATTTGGCCTAGTTGAGTAGGGCCCAAAATTATTGTATATGACCTAGGTCATAAAAAAAATATATATTTGTTCGAAAAAAGTACCTATCTATTATATTTAAGTAGAAAGTAAATGCATAGCATATATTGTAATGTTGGTTTTCCGAATAAACGATAAATAAATAAATAAATAGTAAATATAGTTTTTGGTTAATATAATTAATACCATAAGGTATGCAGATACATGGATATTAACGGTGAGCATATTTGAATAAAATAAAACCGTGTTTGAACGTGTTATTTACACAATTAACTAATTAATGGACAGTTAATTTTAACTTCTAACGTTAACATATGTTAAGGTTAAAAATATTTTTTTTTTACAAATATCTGGTAAGGTCGTCTGCCTCGGCAACTACTTCAAAATATATGTAAGATGAATTTCGTCCAACTTTGAAAGTCGACGTTAAGATTAATATTTAGTATAGGAAAGATAAATAAATGACTTTGAAAATATTATTTAGGTATTTATTTTTGTACCAAAATCAAAATATTGAAATAGAATAAAAGGTAATAGGTCCTAAGTTTGAAACAGTGTCCCAATGCGTAGCGTAAGGCTTAAGTTTGAATTTGAAGTAGGTATTTTGAAACAAGAATGACCAAGACTCCCTGTAGCTATCATATAATATTATGTGCTTTTATACATTGTTTAGTAGTAGTAAATTATTTAACCAGAATCTGAAGTCGTTCAGCTACGCTCTACAAGTATCGTTTCGGTATTAATTTTTGTTAATGATATAACTGTGTGATAAAAAAAAAAATCACGAGGATTAATATTGTACGCAACCGCGGTTTGATCCTGAGACATTTAGCAACTTTCAGTTCATACCTACTTCAACCACTGGACCAATTTGTAAGTTGAAACTTGCTGAACTATTGAATTGTACTTAAAGGAAAAACACGAGCGTGAAAACTAGAAGGAGATCCAATGGGTCGACCACAGAAGCCAGGGGGGGAGGGGGGAGGTTGGGGGAGGGGGGGGGTTATGGGTCGCTCTCCATTGGTAGCTTTTATACGACTGCATTGTCAGATATGCGCGGGAGTGTCAGCGTGCGTTTTCTTCAATGGATCTATTCATTGTGATGTCATTTAACTCTTATAATTTAGCTAGAATGTCTGATAGGTCTAGACATCGCAACCTTTTGAAAATATGCATTTAAAAAAAAACCATACATAAATACACAAACGTGATCCGCAGAGTGTAAGTTCATCAAATTCAAATAAATAAAACTTTAAAAAAAGGAAAATAAAAAATGAGCATCTTGTATGAGTAGATGGAAACTCTTAAATATTTTCGAGCAAAACATCCTATTTTTGTTTGAGCGAAAACTTTCTGAATATTTTCTGAAAAATACTTGGGAAAATTTAATGGTCCATCTAAATAAAACAAAACCGGTTTTTTACATTAGAAAAAAATATATAAATACACAAGATAAAAACGATATCACCCCAAAATAAGGTGAAGTAACCTCAAATAATTCTAAATAATCCATTAAGCGGGAGAAATATAAAATTAAACAATAAAATTCTTCATGGTTTTTTTTTTAATGTGTGATGGTTTTCCGCATTGGCATCACTATCATTTCAACGATGACTAAGAAAAGAAAACATTCTCAAGGCGTAACGGTCGAAGTAGCAAAGCTGATACTCATTTAATAGCTTAGCACTTGCTTTAGTACTTGCGGGTACTTGAGGGAATATGATGGAAACAGCATCAGTGACGTCATCGACGATCGGATTAATTCCGTCTTTCGTCACGACGCCGTCGAGTCGAGCAATGATTGGGCGAAAACGCTTTGTCGGCGTGACGCTGAGCACCATTTAATTGCCTCATGTGACCAATAAATACATCTGGACCAGAATATACGCTACGATATCACTTTAGAGGTGAACCACGAGGCCTAGTACCTGTCTACTTATACCTATTACCTGCTGTGATCTTGATTTTTACCTACGCTCTGTTGTGCGCCCATCCGTTAGAAGTAGGGTATAGTGGGATCACAATGTGAAATACCCTTATGTACTCTGCATATTTGTAACATAAGTAAAATAAAATGGTTTTGTGAAGTCCTCGGTGACATTGGGAAACAATGGATAAATTCCATTTTCACTATTTTATAAAGCATAGTTTATATTTTATTTATGTATTTTATAAAAGTCAGGTTTAAGTGAATACACAAATTAAATTAAATTCTCGATATTAGGTATGTGCATCGGCTGGAGGCGAAACGATAGTTGCTATTCTGAGCTGGAGAGGGTCCATTGTGCAAAAATTGTAATTAACTCTTCTTGAGAGGGGGGAGAGGTGATTCCTATATTATGTTATATTGTCAAAGATTATTTTAGGATTAACAATAATATATGAACCCATGTGAATCGGAGACGTGCGGGTAGTTTTATAATACATTAATACCTTTATTACTTAAATATTTGAAAATATAATAGGTAGATTAGTATCCTAGGTATATATATTTAACATCCCTAGTGAATCAAATCTGGCCAGGTCACTATTTCAACACTATCGACTAAATTAAGTAACAGGATATACACAAGAGGAAAAAGCACCTTTAGTTACAGACTTGCGAGATGTTGTTTGCCAGTAACGAACGGCCTCGCATCATGAAAACTACAACAAGGCAGTCGGAACTGCGTCCAATAGCGCCTCTCCCACAACATAAGCCATACGAACGAAGAACCGTGTATTCATTTTTGAATACCAACATTTAGGCATATTAAAAGATAAATAAAAATAGCATAACATGTATGAGGTAATTATGAGTATGATGACATTAATTTTTAAATAATTTATTTGCCAAGTATTCCTTACATTAAATAGAAGTTCGTTTGCATTATGTAAATGTAGTAATTAATTAAAACGATAGAGTTTCTGTTGTTGAAATATGTTTTTAGAACATACACCTTTTGTTGCCTACCGCTGTACATTATCGGGCATTTTTTTAAAAAACTATACGCAGTTAAATTTTGTCTACAATAAATTGAAAAAGTAATGTCAGTGTCACAAACGAGTTGGGTTTTTACCTAATAATACGATAAAATGTCGAGCGACGGCCACACTTGACCATCATTTGTCATAGTCGCGCCGCGTCTTTGTTGCCGCAAATGCATTTATTTCTATTGTTAGAAACGTCCGGAAGATGGCAACAGTTGTCCGCCATGCGTTTGATATCTCCAAGCGACCACACAATGGCGGCTTTTTACGATTCGATTAATCTAAGGGCAAAACGAAAATTGGATTTTAATTATTCGCAACAATACATTTCCTATTCGTTTAATATTCGTATTCATAATAATAGTAAATATTAGTGACAGGATTTTTTTCTACAGATAACAGATAACTTTTATCCGATCTGAGAATAGGTTCTGACGACTACCTAAAGTACTGTTTGTGCCTCAATGCCAAGACTACAAATGTATGCAAAAGCACACATTTCCTCATCGAAAAGTAGTGCAAACTGTTGATTTTGTTGAGTTTGCGAATTACCTAGGTATATATTGGTGCACCCTATTGGTTCGCGAACCGGGAGATAGATATGTAGATATATACCTAGTTCATGACGTAGATGCATCTTAGAATCGACTAATTATTTATTGTTTTATATGTACACATTTAGGTTGGCCCTAAAAGAATATACCTACCTATTTATAGCAACAGCGAAGTGTATATATAGGTATTTTGACTTCAAGAAGCCCTAAACAATGCAATGAATGCTATTGTTGAATTCGTCGTCAGCTATATCAATGATCTCCTAACAAAATTTAATTTTTGTTTAAAAAAATATTTTTTGTCATAAATCATCTATTGTAAATTAAATTTATATTTTTTTTCTTTGGGGTGGAGAGGGGTTAGGTATATCAATGATCTAGCACTCATAACTATCCATTACTTGTCGACATTACTAACTACATATTTTTTTAATGGTACCTGGTATGCTTTTATTGTGTTATTTGTCAACGACATATTTTTGTACTATGGTTTTTTTTTATATTTTTTTTAATTTTAAGTATTTCCAGTTCCAGATGGAAGGTATCGCGCCTATATAATTTATTTAAAGCTTTCACAAATAAACCCGTTTGGTTAATAATAAGGTGTCAGCTCCGCAAAACTACCCTACTGGACGCAAAGACCATCCATCCATACAAAATCAACCAAATATTTAATAGGAAGAATGTTGGATTCCAATCATTCTTACCGCGAACAATTAGAGAATAGAATTCACTTAACCCATCCATTTTGTCCCCATTCCCTATTCATCCGATCACTTCACATGCTAAATAATACCTACACCACCGGAGTTGAGCTTCAAAGTGTAGTCCTTTGAATAAATAAATTATAATTCTATTTAACAAGGGTTTAGAAGTTTTTAAAAAATCAAAAGTTTTAGGAGATAAAATGGTAAAATGATAAAATGGAGATAAAATAAAAAGGCATTTTCTTCAGACCTTTTCTTGCTCCCAATTTTTTAAACAGAAATTTCATTCAATAACTCCAAAATGTAAAAGATCGTCGGATGCTCATAATAATATATTAGAGTTTAGAATGATTCGAAAAAAAAGTATAAACAAAACGTTCGTAATTCGATTTGTCGATTCAACAAAGGCTGGCCGTCGAACAATATCGATCCAGGACTAATGATCCTCAAATCCAATGATCCAATGTTAATGATCTATCCCGTCGTACATGGAAACGAATGAGGCGAGAGATGAGATGGATGGAGTACAGATGGGCTGGACTTGGTCTGCAGATGCGCTGCGCTCATGGATTGAAAACATTTCCATATATAACATTCTTTAAAAATAATTTATTCAAATCACTAGATGTTGAATGTCGGTCAGTGAAATTATATCACGATTTATTAGCCGCGCCGGGTTCGAATCCTCACTTTACCAGCCATTTCCCCAGGCTGTAACTCGATCAAATTTAGCTTAGTTGAGTAGTGCCTTTAAGACGAAATAACATTTTCAAATTATATATTATTGCTTTTAAATCTAAAACCTAAAGTAACAGACGGATTATTTTAAAAGAATTGCCATAACCTAGGTCATGTACTACAATTATTTTGGGCGCTACCCAACTAGGCCAAATGTGTCTGTGCTAGAGTCACGGGAGATGGTGGCAATGAAGCGTTAAAAATGATATGACCATCTGCGGATTCCAACCCGAGACCTTTGGGTCAATAGTCCAACGCCTTAACCACTAGACTACCGCGATCTCTGCGTTATATTGGTATATATCGCATTCGATACGATATATGTGATGTATTGGTATTTTTTTCGTTCTCACGCATTAGCATTAAGTTCATTTTTATATTATTATACAAAAAGTAAATTCACACTCAAAAACATCTCTCATTTCAAAATTGGCACCAAAAAAACAATATTACATTAACACATTAGTAAAACACTCACACACACATTAGTTTCGACATTGACAGCACTGATATTTTATCCTAGTGCTGTCACTTTTTTACATTCAGTCTGATTTTGGTTTTGAGTAGAACAACTCAACCAGGAAGGGGTCCCCAAATATCCGGGGACCCCTTCCTCTGTAGCCCCGAGTAAATGGTGCAACAGTGTAAAACCACATTAATAATTAGAAATGATTAATGTGGTTATTAATTTTTAATATTTATTTTGTCTTGTAAATAAACGACGCTCAGACGCAGCGTTAGGATCGTCAGTGGTTGGTTTGAATAAAAACTTAATAATATTATCGTTAACTTTCCAACCAATAAATGTCACAGTCCATGATACGAATAGTTAATGTCGTCACATAATAAGTTATTACAATATTTAGTTAGGTAGGTTAGTACATCTTTTTAAGCGCTGACCACTTTTTGCCTAGATTTTCTCCGGGTTCGGATTGCTGAAGGTTCGGGTACAGCCCCACCAGGTAGAACCACGTCTTTAATATTGCAGTTAGTAAAACGAAATAGCTTAACGCCGTATAAAGCGAAAAAAAAAAAATGATGGCGCCGTTTCTGATGAACCACGAAAACAAAAATGTTTTCGAACCCTTTCTCGTCGAAAACAATTCATCTTAGAACAATAAACTATGGAAATGTGTGCCGGAGACTTTAAATACGTTTCTTTCAGTAGTGCGACAACGATAAATTAAATATTCTATGGATGTGGCTCGCTTATACATAATATCGTACAAGTACCTACCTACTTCTACACATAAATGAATACATAAACTATTAGGTAATTATATGTTTATAATATGTATTTATATATTTTTCAATAAACAGGTATATCTAAATTCACTAATGTCCTTTTAGGGGGTTTATCTATATCGACAACCCTCACAAAAAAAAAAAAAATACTTTAGAGAAAAAAAAATCATATTAAAATAATTAAATTATTTAAAAACTGTATTTTTCTTCGAAATAATTCGAAGTAAGAAACGCAAATCGCCTTCAATTTTAAATTCGTTTTTCTCCTAATTGAGAAATATTTTTCAAATGATTTTTCTTATCAATGTTTAATTGTTGATATAGATCAACCCCCTAAAATTATTTTTTTTTAAATTTAATTTAAAAATAATTTAAATTTAAATTTAAAAATAGCTGTGAGTGCAAAACTCAATAGTTTTAATCGCGTTTACAACATTATTACCAACTTGAAACGGTTTTATTCATACTAAAAAATAAATATATAGCCTATAGTATTAGAAAGTTACTATCCAAATAGAAAGGTTATTATTTATTTTATGTATTGACACACATACGTAGACCATGTATTATTATATCCTTTTTTTTACATTATTTGGTTATTGTATTTTCCCGTTTTTTATTTAAAGATAATGCAGGTGTTTAAATGGGAATAAATAAATTATACTTTTTTCAACTGTTATTTATGGGTAAACTTACGCGAAACAGAATCGGAAATATTTTCAATTTTGTTGATTATCATAAATTTATTGAATAAACAAATAAATAAGTAAATATTCCACAATAATTATATACAATTTTATGTGGTTTACAAAAGTAAACCACACTCCATAAGAGTGTGATTTTTATTTTATCAGGTTATTGAATTTTACACAAAAAGAAATTTATGAAAAATTTTATTTAATAATATGACAGCTGTAACCACAAAAACTACCCCTAAAACAGTTATTTTTACATTTGCTTGAGACTACTGTGGAATATCGAGTGTGAGTGTAAAATCGAGGATTTTTTTTATCAAAAAAAGTACCTACGATCAAGGTAAAAATCAACGATGTTTAAAAATTAGTAAAAATGGAGAATTTGAAAGGTGAACCTAATATGCCTAAGGTTTTTTTCAATTCATTCAGTAGCAGGCGCGTTTGTGTGTACACCCGGGTAATACGCGGACAGTCGGTAATGTAGGCAAAAAGTATTCGCAAAGTAGGGAAATTAACAGATATCTAATATCGGCACGTACTATTAGTTGTCGGACTTAATTAATATTATTAATAATAACTCGAATACGACAAATGGTACAACAGATGGTATCATTTCGGTTAACGCGCGAATTACGATGCCGCACCGATCGATAATGGCCTCGACACCGTTACGGCGTACGACGATAGCTGTGCTTTGCACATGATAATTTTACTTTTTTTTTTGTAACCATGATGAATTTCGATATTGTTTCTCGTCAAATAACACTACAAATCGCAGGACCTATTAACTATTTTTTTTTTACGGGAATGTTCTTGAGACATATGCATTACTCTTTGACTTTTTTAAAACGCGGTCGGATCGGATAGACACTCAAACTAAATGCTTAGAAAACCTGATTCAAAACCTTCTATACCGTCAGAATTGTATTATAGTACCTCGTTTGTTAGCAAGCGGTCGTTGCTATACTGCCTACTATTAGAAAGATAATTAGTATCTACCCACTGTAAATATTTATTTGTGTCACAAGGCTATAAAAAGTTAGCTCAAAGTATGCATATGAAAACACCGAAACGACTAAGAGAAATTGGCCTTAGATGTAAATTTTGACCCTTAATTTAATTTATAGGTTTATGGAAATATTAAAAATCATTAAATCTGTCGCGAGAGAATATCATCCTTTATAGCCGCCAGGACGGTTTGTTTTGTAAGGCGCCATTGCATAAATATTAAAATTAAAATAATCCCGAAAAGTTTTTTTTTCAACCGGGGAGACATGTCCACGAACCTCGAATTAAAAAGAGGAGTCGATGCGGTCCGACCCCCGCGGCGCGGTGCGTCGGGGACCTGCGGCCTCGATGCGTCGGCGGAGAAAAAACGCAGCCGGAATAGCATTCGCCGATTCGGACACGTGTTCTCGACATTCACTATTCACTATTCGAAATTAAAATTTCATCTATATTTCTAGCGATTCTAATCTTTTTTTTTAAATTGAAACTAAAGCCGGCGCTCCACTGCACACCGTTATTTTGAATTCCGGAAGATTATATTCTCATTTGCTTTTTAGCGGTAATGTGTGCAACCCAGAACCCCTCACTTTCACAAAGTTCGCAAAAAATAGGCTCTCTGTTTTGACAGTGTAATTGGTGGCTATATTTTCTCAATTTTATGAAAAAATATTTATCTGACAATATTTAAACAAATACTCAACAGGGTCACACTTATGTGGGTACCAGGCATTGATGGCAATGAGAAAACAGACGAACTGGCCAAGAAAGGGGCTAGCATGACTATGATAGGCCCAGAATAGCTAAAAGCACTACCAGCAGACTGCTAAAAATCTGGGCTTGGAAACAAAGCCAAGAATTGCCCGGACAAAAGCAAGCCAAAGAACTCATAGTAGGACTCATCGCAAAAAAGACTCTTGGAGCTATTAAAGTTAAGCCGCAACCAACTAAGGATCCTAACAGGCCACTGCAACCTGAATAAGCATCTGCACAAATTAAGCCTATCGACCGACGACAGGTGCAGACTTCGCCAAGAGAGCCCAGAAACCCCTTAACACCTACTGGGTGGATGTGGGCCCCTCATTTACAAAAGGTACCATCTCCTCAAGCCAGAAGATATTAGAACCATAGCACCCAAAAAGATACTTAACTTTATCTACAGTACGGTACCAGAGGGCGAACTTTAAGTGGATTTAAAAGTACAATAGTTCTGGAAAGGACGCGGTACTAACATACATAACATAGTATCGATGATTGCGGTAGTATCCAGCAAGTATCGGGATTATCAAGTAGGTATCCGCGATGTATTGATAAAAAATTGTCAGAGCGTGACGAGATGTCTTTCGCCAGAAACGATACCAAATTAGACTGTGTTTAACGTGATTGGCGGTGCCAACAGGACATTAAGCGAAACTGTGCGAAATAGTTAAATATTAAAAATATCAGGGCAATTTTTTTGCGACCATAGCTTCTCTCGAGATGAAAATGTCCATTATTGAAGAAACATCGCCAAGCTATAATAGTTGCGAATTTCAGTAGGTATGTTTATCCTGCACCGAAGATGTTTAAAATATACTGATGGCGACCACATCAGGAACATAAAAGCTAAATCATTTTAGTTTACATTAAAGATTATCGATAAAGCAAAGTAAATTAAAAAAAAAAAACAAAATGTAAAGAACTTATTCAACAATAACATTGCAAAGTTGTTGTTGCAGATATGAGATTTCTGCAGTCATCCACAACAGAGTAGGTTAACCTCCAATAAGTAACATAGTCATAAAAATATATATTATAAGTACAATAAATGAAAAATTTCTATACACAGTTGCCTTTTGCCAAAAATATATTAGCGAATTTGCATAAAGGTGTCTTTATAATCATATCCACCATTTTGTAGACCATTTTACATAAATACCTACACGTTAACAGTTAACACTCTCTTATATTGCACGCCCTAAGATTCTCTCAAATTACAACACACACTTTTTTTTATATGTGTACATAATAATTTTTTTTTTAACTTGAACCGTTGCAACCAGTAGTGCTTAAATATCAGTTATGTTATGTTATGTTATGTATGTTAGTGGATGTGGGGGGTTTGCCCCCCGTGTACTGCGTCATTTCCAGAACTATTGCACTTTTAAATCCACTTATAGTTGTCCCTCTAGTCCCGTACTGTAGATAAAATTAAGTATCTTTTGGGTGCGATGGTTCTAATCTCTTCTGGCTTGAGGAGATGGTACCTTTTGTAAATGAGGGGCCCACATCCACCCAGTAGGTGTAAAGGGGTTTCTGGGCTCTCTTGGCAAAGCCTGCACTTCAAATATCAGTTAAATTCATTTAATTATACTTGCTAGTGCATGTTCTCGCGTTCTTTTTAGATATATGTTAAATTGGAAATGCCTGTAGTGACTGAAGTAAGAATAAAATAAACAAATAAACGAACACGTACGAACCAGGAGGTTCCTTTATGAGGCTGTTTTTTTATATTAATTTAAATACGTTTAAAAAAACATAAAACATAATATTTACTTGTCGCGTCGCGTGCGTTGCCTTCTTTATGACAATGATAGTGCTGAACGCGATGATAGATAAGAAGTAAAAAAGCGGGAAAATCGAAGGGTTAGCCGCGTTCGAAAATTTCAAATTTGAATGTCATCTGCGGCCGCATCTTCCCTCTCGCCTGTCGGCTGAGACGCCGATATGCAATTATTTCACCTGCATTGTGTTTTAATTGACAACATTCCCATTGAGCGAGTTGAAATTCTAGGCAAATTAATTAATTCTGGATAATAAACTTAGACCGACCACTTTCGTCCTACTTTTATTGGTGTTTTTATATCGGAAATAAATTAAATGTTCTAATTAAATTACAAAATATTCTTTAGATTTTTAAAGCAGGTATGTTTGTCTTAAACAAAGTAAGATGGAGCATGTTTGTTCTTTTTAAAGACCATTATGAGATTGTAACGAAACACTGGGTAATTTTTTATAACATATACTCGTATACCTACTTGTAAATATTAAATAAAAATATAATTATAAGATGCATAGATACCACCCGTAATAAGGTTAGAGACGGTTAAATAGGTAAAATTTATTTAATTCGTTATATTACCTTAGTTTAACCTTTATTTATATCTTAGTTTATTTATTTATTTTATTTTATTTATTGTACATAATTAATTTGACAAAGAAATAGACTTGCAGTAGTAGAAATCACAGAGAATTAAGAATTAAGAATTAAAATCTATATTCTCACATGGTGATGATAAAAACTCTAAAAAATGTCTTAAA
Organism: Neomicropteryx cornuta; assembly: GCA_020383195.1. Lineage (NCBI taxonomy): Eukaryota > Metazoa > Arthropoda > Insecta > Lepidoptera > Micropterigidae > Neomicropteryx > Neomicropteryx cornuta. Next base: position 8,561,244 of record JAHKQU010000001.1, on the reverse strand, counting down.
TTAGGCCTTGAAAAATAATAAACCGTATGTAAAATATTTTTACTTTGCTGTAGTTTTAAATATTTAAAAATATACCTAATGGATGTAAGAACGTCGGATTATTATCTATCTTTACTTAAGTACAACTTAAAAAATATTTTTCAGACTTATAATACACAGATAAAATACGCGCCTATTAAAATAAAATAATCTTTTTTTTTCAACGATAATTAGGACCATAATACGCGCCTATCTACAATTGTATTAAAAAGGACACAGGGTAAACATACTAATTGGACATAGTTAATCATCCAAAAGGGAATATGAACATTTGGCCTTTCCTATAACATTGTGCGAATATAGTTTTTTTTGTATCTTCCTAGGTAGAAACCTATGTAGATTTGGATATAATAACTTAAATATAATTATGCAGTGGACAGCAATCCAATGAATGTAGGGAGTTAATTTGCTCGATAGTAAAAAGAGATAATATAGATAGGAGACTCGAGTTACCACATATAGCCATCTCTTTTCGTCGCGTTTCCCTCTTTTTGCTTGTAACATTATTAAATATAAATAATAAAAACTTACTCTGATTTCCCATACTCGTACATGTGTAATGACAAATTAAATATTTAATATCCACTTACATTATTATTATTATTAAAGTATTATATTATTATTATTATTATTATTACATCGCCTTTATAGCGCGTACTACTGTTCGAAGGTGACGTAAACATTTTTAAGAAAATAATAAAATTTGCAACTGAAGATTTAACAAGAATCATCTGACACTGGATTCATTAATTAATTTTATATTTATTTTAGGTAGTGCTAGTATATAATTATTCAATTTATGCTATTTTATTTATATTCACTAATACCTACTCCTTGAATATTTATATAACGCACACTAGAATTATTGAGGAATATTTGATAGATATATAGGTATCTCTAATATTTTTGGTCACCTGACGCCAATCTATAAATTATTGTAATTATGTATTTTATTTAAGGTGATTAATGATAATTTCCTTATATTGTATTTATTGTGTAAAATAAAATTAAAAAAAAAATAGCAATACTGAGACACTGACATTTTGGTGTAAATCTACTCAATTTTATGAATTAGATAGATACAGGCAGATAGTTTCTAATTGTACCTATATGTATTGTCACCTATAATTTGACAAAAATCCCGCGAATGGCTATGACAGATACCATGTAGCTATCATATAATATCAACTACTTCTATACGTTGTTTAGTGGCGGTAAATTATTTTGCCAGAACCTGACGTCTTACAGCTAGGTCCTATACGCGTCATTGACGGCATCTTCCCTCTAGACTACTAGCGCCTATAGGCTGTAGTGCCAACTTGGGATGCGTTGCTTCATTTCCTATCTCCACTAGCCATTCGATAGGCGACAGTGGGTATTTTTTTGTTTGATCAACATAAAAAAAACATAGTTACAATGGTATGGTATTTTTTCCATATGTCATATATTTAAACATTTTACTTTTTTTATAAATTATGAGGAGCAGTTAGTAATAACACAACACAGATATAATATTTCAAATAATAATAATAATTTTAAAATAGTTGTAATGTGGCACTCGAACGCCTTTTTACGTGTATCTATTTGCGCACATAGATGTTTGCATTAATTTTAACTGGCCAGTAATAAATAATACGTTCTCGAGTTCCCAACAACCGAGCCATCTACACAAAAAATCAACTCTTTTACTTACTCCCCCTCCTTACTCCCCCTTACCTTTACAATACAGGTCCTCTAAACGGACTTTATAAATTGCATTATCGTAAATTTAAAGGTTTAGGGTTAGAAGCAGTGTTTCTTTCAGACAAAATGCAAAAGGTTCGGAGGGGCGGAGTTAATAAATAAAACAAAGTAATATTCATTATCAATAAATTCACGTTAATTATTAATAATTTATTGAAGAATTGATCATCAGGCTATACAAAATAACGAAATGATAAATACAACTAAAATGAACCAAATTGGTCAAAGGATTATACTTCTTTGCGGCCGTTGTACTCATTGGGATGGGATGTTGGTCGAGAAAACGCGTCACGCGTTAGGAGTAAAATCCGTAGAGTGCCTTTTTATACGCTTTCATTTATATATCCTGTCTGGCTGTGTGTGCGAACGGCCAAAGAAGTATAACTTTCAGCGTCTGGTCCGACGCGGACCCAATTTTTTTTTACAGACATTTTTCACAAGGACATTTTCCTCCGGGAAGGCACTGGGGCTATTTCGGGGGGCTATCACTGAAAGAAACACGTCTGGTTAGAAGCTATTAGGTAATTTACTGACAGGCACATAGTAAATAAACCATGTTTCCAAGACACACGGATTTGAAAAATAATTCGCATCATTTCCAGGAAAACCATTTTCATCATTGTAAGTTTAAAGGTTTAGGGGTTAGAAGCTATTAGGTAATTTGCAGATAGAAACAGACAGAGTAAATTAACCGAGTTTCTTTTTTTTTTTATTGCGTTGGCACTTAACGCAAGCGTATGTAAAAATATTTGCCATCTTTGTCAAGAAAAAACATTTAGTGCCGTGCCGTGGCCCACATTTGCTCAGTGGCCGCCTGGAGAGACGAGGCCACGCCCCCTCCTTTCCAATTTACAGAGGCTCGCCGCCATTGGTCGAGCGCCGGCCAATCGCGGGCCCGCACCCGTTTCCCCCTCCAATGCAGTGGGTCGCAGCAACCGCTTAGTGGACGTCATCAGCTTGTTTTTTAAAATGATATTTTATTATATCATTTTTAGTCTAATTTAGCAAATTTATTTAAAAAAAAAAAAAATGAAAATATTTATTTAATTGACGCATAGCACTACATTAAATGATTCTAATTTTATAAAAAAAAAATAAAAGTAAAGTAAAATTGTAAAAGAAAAAAAAAACGAAACAAGATATCGTAGAATGAGTTCAAATGGTGCCCAACTAGGTAAGTAATAACTTGTTCTTGGGGAGACAATATGTGCATATACTTAAATCATGATTCACGTGGTTAGACCATTGACACCCCTATATAAAGGCGTTAGTGAATGTCCCAATATTGTCATATCTAAAGGTCGTCTTCTTATTCTCATTCCAATCCTATCCTTGCACAGACATTTTAACTGGCTAAAGTTACTTAAGTAGATAATATATGTTTTTTACCGGCTCGAAAATATAAGTCCCCATGAGCTCACCTGCTAAGATGTCCCAAAGACTTAAGGGGTTGTATTGTATATATTACCTAATATATATAAGAAATTTTATAAAAAAATGTGAAAAAAAATCATTTGCTCGCTCGCGCTCGAGCGGACGAACTTATGATAAGAACGATTTAATATAATCACGTAAAGTTTACATTTTTTTTCTCGGAAACCACAATAAATTTTGATATGTCATCAATATAAAAACATTTTTAGAATCGTAGGGACAATTAGCTGGATTTTGTATCGGGGAATGGTTTGGGACACTGTGTTTATGTGTGTCAAATAAGGCGAACTGTGTCCAGGGGCGGATTAGCAGTCTCAGCCGCCCTAGGCCGTTTAGTAGTAGCCGCTCTTTCTGCTGATTTTGCAGCGTAAAAATGTAAAGTACCTACTTTCTAAAATTGCTCAATTGCACCCGCATGAAAATATTTACTTCATAGTTCAGGAGAGTTCTTTTATTTACTGAGCCGAGATATAATATGAACTTATTTGTTACGGGTCCAATTGGTAAGCATTTCACCTTCCAGGTCTTCCAGCAGTTAACCTAATGTTGTTCTAATTACAGATTTTATTAGTAGGCTTATTTGAAAATAATCCGCTACAATGTTCGGTAAGGCGAGATTATCAGCAGCCCCTAATATCTGGCCGCCCTAGGCCGGCCTTAAGGAAAATCCGCCCCTGAACCGGAAAATCCCCTGTGTCACCTGAACCGTGAAACTAAACACGCGCTGCACATACTTAAACGATAATTAGATACCTATCTATGAAGATATGAGCGGGTAGAATGTACTGGGCGAACTCCACCTAAAAATTTAACAAATTTTGGCGGTTCATTATTATAAGCAGTTGTTGTTTTCGAAATAAAGAAATTATAAATATATATATATATATATCGTGTTTAACAAAATGGCGTCTTCCATGACAGAATGAACGAAAGTGTGACAAGGCTAGAATAGGCCGTTTTTGAAACTTGTAAGGACACCAGAATTTAAAACTACCACGAACTACTAAAACTACCACAACCGAATTATTGTTTTCCTTCTATCCATTTGAGTTTTGTTTGTACCTAGGTATATTTAGAGATCAAATTAATATGGTCAAGTTTTCCCAATGATTATCCGCTTCAGTCATGACCTGATTAGGTACCGATTCTTAGATACTCTTCAGCACTTTATCGCTCGATAGTTCATATTAATAAGCCTAAACGTAAGTTTACTTTTTTAGGTTCATTTTAGGATCTACGCCGCTGGAATTGGTAGTTCTGTAAGTGTTCTTTATCTTTATCTTTTTCTTGACCATGTGGTCAAGGTCTGTTTAAGCACATTCCACTATTCTCACTTTGACTGAAGGAAATCCTCAGAGCTAATAGGTTATCGTAGGGACTCCACTTTTAATTTTCCTGGTTTGTAATGGTATGCGATTTTATCTTTTTTGTGATGTAAGATATCCTTTTATAGTAAATTCAAATATTAAATGTATAAACACGTGTGTTCTTCTGCGACAGAAACTATACTTATCGTTGTTATCCTACTAAATACTTATCCTATTGATAACTTTAAGTAGACTTTGTTTAATCTTAAGACGAAATTTCTTCGTTCTCTTTGGATTATGCCTACATCCAAATTGAAACTTTCGCTTAAATATACCGGTCTGTTTTACAATATATATCATATTACCCATTTTTACTCACTGATGTCCTTTTAGGGGGTTGATCTACGGTTTAGGGGGTACAAAATATTTCACTTTTGGTGCATTGCATCGAAAGCGTTGTCAAAGCTGCCAACCCGGGGTTGAACACTTAGTAAATCATATACTCATTATGTATATCATTATCAACAATCAAACATTAATCAGAAAAAAATATTTGAAAGATGTTTTCCAATTACGAAATAAACGAATTCAAAATATTGAAGAAATCCTTTTTAATGTTTGAGAACGCGGTTGAACGGTTGAAGCTCTTCGATAAGAACAAGGTTTTTTAATAATACAATTATTTTAGTGAGATTTTTTTTTTGTGGGACAGTTTTAGTTGTTGATGTAGATCAACTCCCTAACATCCTGTATAATGTAATGATATATATTCCACCACTAGCACATCATGATTTTTGTGGTATTTAAAAGTAGTCGTTTCTTAGTCTCTACGGTCTTTAAGTGTGTAGGTATTTTTAGTAAATCCAGAGCAATTTTGCCTAAGGAGTAGTTTACAGAGTGAATTTGACTGCGGCGAAGACTCGATCCTCAGCTATTTTAAAAACTAAAATTGTAATAAATAAATATTTTATTTTCTTAGTCACAAAATCTGAATCGTTTTATTTATTTATTTAATCGAGGAAAAACAACGGGTACAAGAGATGAGATGAAATCCTAGAAAAACTTATGATTTAGGTTAGTCTTGCATCCTTACAAGTTTTTCATATATAGAGTGATTTGTTTCATGTCTAATGCTAATAAATTATATAATTTTACTGACATTAAGATCACGGTTAAGTTTTGATAACATTGAAAGGTACTTAGTTAATTATCGGCGTTTAGATAAAGAGATTTGTAAATAAATTCTGATAAATGCCTACAGAAACGCATGATGAGATGGACAGTCAGGGAAGGTACAAAATATGTCAAAATAGTTGGAAGTTCCAAATGGAAGAATGGGGTCTTCGAGTACCTACTTTAGAAGATCGATCCGATGGTAGGAACTGCGGGATACAAGTTGATTTTCTCCCCAGAACAAGACAATACAATTTGTTGCTCGCATTATTGAGTTTGTTTACTATTGGTGCTAAATTCGGACACCCCAACTTGGAATATCCGAATTTTCTCTGATATACGGGGACAAAACTGGAAATGGTCATTATTTAATAAAACAATATTGTTTTGTTTATTTATGCATGTACCTACAGGTCATATTTTTATTATTTTATGACCTGTACATCAATAGTTCCATGGGCACTCGGTTTTAGATGAGTCTCCCCTTCTAATAATATATATAGGTACACCGTCCATACCCGATAATCCAGCTATCGGCGCTGCAATTTCAAACATGATTTGTTTCAACCTCATATCAAAATTCATCATGATTTCCGAGTAAAAAATTTGTAAACTTTACGTAATAATATGAAATCTCTCTTATCATAAGTTCGGTCGTTGACCGGCGTTGGCCGAGCGCCTGCGAACAAAAAGGGAATTTACACGAACGCTTTGATAAAATTAATACATTTTGGCATGAATTATTTTCGTATTTTTTTATACAATTTCTTACACGTAATAGGGATCATAAATACCCCATTTGGAAATGGTCTCGGAACAGAATCTAAACTAAAGACATTAATTTTAAAACTGATCATCAGAATGCATCACGTTCAGGTACCTCTAAATTTCAAAAAACTAGTTTATATAGAGGACCAGAAATGTTCAATAAATTACCAGGAGAATATAAAAACATAAAACATAAACATATTTAATTTAAAAAAATCTGTATGAATTCAAGGATCTATAATTGAAAGGGAGAAATGTTATGTGGCAGTTATTATTCATACTGATTCTAAAATAGTATATTTAAGCATAATTATATAATTTCTATTTACAATTTATTTATACATATATATATATATATATTTTTATGTGTTGTATTTTTAGCTATGTAATACAAGTACGAATAGTATAAATGTCGAACACTCTATGCATGATGTGTCTATATATTGCATTATGTCAATGTTTGTGAAAAAATTGATAATTGTCATTCCTATGCATAAAGTTGTTCTTGGAAATAAACTTTTACTTTACTTTACTTTACTTTACATTACATTCACACCTGCTGGATCCTTTGAATCATTAATTGGTAAATAACCTTCTTTTAATTTGTTTTAATTCTTTTTTTTACATTTGTAATCGTTTGTTGATTCTTTCAATATATTTTAATATTATTCTTCGCGCTTATCTCCATCTTTAACTACCCTAGTTAAGGGATTTTAAACATCAATTTACTTTTCTCTTAGCTCCTATATTGTGCACAATTTCTGTTGGTTAACTATATGAAATAATAAATAAATTATAATATCTAAATAAACGAACGGGTATGAACCATAAGAATTTTACAATAATAAGACAATGCAAAATTTCGAGTACCAAAATATGCTGTCAACTTAACTTTAATAAAAGTTAAACTGTAGGTTAAAAAAAACAGAATATTTAAATAGCTAACATATATACCTACCCACTTACCTATGTTGAACTTAGTTTTATAGATTAGGATAAGGTTACCTAATCGAAAATTGCATTCAACAATGGCGCCTGTGTACTTTTGAATTATGGAGGGAAATTGTCCATCCGGCGGATATAAATCCCTCTCTGCTCACCATTTCCCTTCCCCTATTATAATTCTCGAGCCACACCCCACGGCGCTCACTAGAGTACCGGAGCGCAACGAACGCGATGCTGGACAGTTGGCTTTTCTCATAGGCACAGGGTTGGAGTAGGGAAAGCGGTTTTAACCCCCCTACCGATAAATATATTTATTCGATCGGTCGATGAAAATTCCGGTTATAAATACAACCTAGCTCAACAGAGAGCGTAGGTACATATATCATTAAAACTAGCTATTTAAAAATATTGATGAAAAAATAATTTAATCAAATTTATATAATATAATAAATATCTAAAGCCAGAAAATAAATCAAATAAACTGACCAAAAATACAGGACACATGGTTTTTCTTTTCCAAAATAATTATTACAAAAAAAATTGGTACACTTAATAGAACTTAAAAGAATAGAATTGGCATGATAAACTTTTGTTAGCAAGAAAAAATACCTACTTAGCAACATTTATTATTTAATTTACTTAATAATAAAATATACAGACTTAAAAAAAAAAATCTAAAAAAAATAAAAATGAAGTTAGAAATATTTGCTATGAAATCGCACAAAAACATTCTCTTTAATTGTATGTAGATAAATTGACTTAGCGCGTTAGCTATTATTTTAAAATGTATTATAAGTATACTTATTATTGGTTTGTAATATACTACTAATATATAAAAATGTATGTGAATATGTATATTGTATAGGACGTGTAAAATACAGAAAAAATAATCCGTAATAATCTGTATTTTACACACCTGATTTCCAGCCGATAAGCCTTGGGCTTGGCTGGTACACAAAAGGTAGGAATTGTAAATTTGATGAATAAACTAAATAAATTAATAAAACATGGTGGCGATTTACTTATATCTATATTTTTTTACAACTGGGAACATAATACTTAAACATAGTGTAAAATCACTAGGTAAAAACCCAAATTTATTAGGATTATTTTTGATGTACAAATAATTTACATAGTGCACTTAAGCCTTATCTCTTAGGTTGTATATATAACTAGTATAATTTTTATTTATTTCAAGTAGGTACCTACAAAATAGAAAATAAACCTCATTGATATTAATCATTTAGGATAGCCTTGACTATAAGTTTTTCATGTTTTTTTGAAGTCATACTTCTTTGTGCCCGTGGTACTCATTGGGATGGGATGTTGGTCGAGTAAAAGCCGTAGAGTGCCTTTCTATACGTTTTTTCGTATATTCGTATAGAAGAAATTATTGATAATGATATTGTATAGGTGTATAGTATAATAATGAAGAGACTTATAATAATATATTGAATAACAGAGAAAAATGTCTTATATTTCATGTGTGCGAGTGGGTGTGTGCGAATGGCTAAAGAAGTATAACTTCCATCGTCTGGTCCAACGCAGAAATAGAAAGTTGTAATTTTTAAAATTACACATTTATATTGTTTTTAAACTATATTAGCACAATATTCACATTTCACCCCTGTAATTCTGAACTGCGCGTGAAAGCGACAAAAAAACCAAATTACAACAAAGAAAAAACACATTAGTGCGACAAAGACCGCCGTATCAATCGAGTCGGACGGCGCGGAAGCTCTCGCTCTGTTTCGGCTGCGCGCGAGCGGGACGGAGGCACTTCGCTCGGGCCGTCTCCGCCGGGGCCGGGCGGTGGGCGGCCCCTCGCTGAGGACGCTACAGGGTTCCGTCAGTCACGCTGCGCCTCGCGACGCGGAAGGTCGCATCCGGCGCACGTTGAAAACTTAAGCGCGCTTCCCACTGCGCCGCCATGTTGTTTTGCCGTCGGGATATGTGAATTTCGACGCAGCCGTTTCAGGCATTTTCGACCTGAAATCGTGAGTTTTTTGTGTTTTGGATTTGGAGCGAATTGCAAATACGACTCTCCCGAATGGTTGGTTGCGGCATTTTTATCTTTGCTACAAAAGGTTTTACCGATTACAAAAAAAAAACGTGTAATTTTACTAAGGATATATCCAATAGATGGTTTAAAGACATGAACCTAACCTATGGACATGAACCATTCCTATGGATCGATTTAGTTTTCTATATAAACAATCAAGGAGTGGCACTTGGGTAATCAAAGGGAATATAATTTATAAAAAAAAATGCATTTTTAAATAATTTGCAAAAATAAGGTCAGGTAAACTTTTTTTTAATGAAAAATAACTAAGTACATTATAAAGGAAATAATGTAATGTGCACAAGTAAGCATTTTAATTATCTACTTAAGAATGTATTGAAAAATTGTAACGTTTGTTAATCATTATTAAATATTATGTTCCTGAAAAATGTAGCGTACCTTCAAGAAATAATTACATCATCCTTAGTAAGCCTACCTTACCACGGACATTTTCCAGTTGGGTAAAGGTAAAAAGTAAAAATTAAATTACATTTTTGTAAATTAAAATAAAGTTATCACAGTGAATATTTTATTTAATTGGTCTAAGTATTTAAAATTTATACGTTTGCGACCAGATGTCACGTTCTAGGCGGGGTCTGAAAGCGAAATATTACTGAAATACAATTATTTTAATTTTTTTAAATATTGCGAAAATTATATTTGTATCTACCTGTTTCAATTGCAGTAGGAATATGTATTTATACCAGCCAGGTATATGTATATTAAATAATATCTATATATATATACATAACAGACTTGTGTTTATAAGCGTTACAAGATTATTATAGTTGTAGAAACATTTCCTCGGTCATTTAGTTTTAGTATATAAAAACTAATAATTTCATTACTAAAAAATAATATCTCTTAAAAAAAGTACCTAGGTAAGTATTTAACCTTAGCATAAGTGGGAAATGGGAATGACCATAACCGTTTAGATTACATTGGAGACTGGTCGGATAAAATAGATATATAACACCAAAGTACTAATTAATGACAGTTCCATAGAACCCTCAAATATCATATTCGAATTTCAAAAATATGACAGTACGGCTGTTATTATAATCGCAACTATTTTGGCGAGTGTTATTTATTACTGGCCAGTAAAAATTATACAAACTTATTTATATGCTCAAATAGAAACCTAAAAGAATGTTCAGTGCCATATTATAGTAATTAAATGAAAATATTATATCCGTGTTGTTTTATTGCTAGCCGCGCGTCAAAATTTACAAATAAAACAACATCAATTTATGATTATTTGAAAGAATTACATACCCTTATAAGTTTTTTTTATTTTAATCCTTTCAGACCTAAAAAATAACCCATAGTTGCCTATATGTATATCTAAACCGCACATCGAATGGGTCAATAGTGCCGCAGGCACAAGTAGAGATAAGAAATGAAGCAACTTATCATAAGTCGGTGCCACAGGCGCGAGTAGTCAGTGTGAAGATGCCTTATTGACGCTTGTAGGGCCTAAGCTGAGACGTTAGGTTCTGGTTTAATAATTTACTACTACTGTATGTTACTGTGTAAACTTTTGTTTTTTTTTAACAAAGATAAACATTAACTACTTAAAAAGTTAAATGGTTTAATAGTTATACGTATATAGGTTCTCGTATATTTTTCTAAAATGCCTGTGAGAAGCGGCAATCATTAAAAATGTATTTCAAAAATAGTATTTTTTTTTATTTTTTTGAAACGATAAAATTTTATTTTGGAAAGATAAATAACATATAATTGGATGATTGTAACTTGGTTTGATTTTCCTTCTTCAATATACTCGTAAATAAAATAAAATACTATTACATTTATAATTATTAAATTTATAAGGCATTTTGTAATTGGCTACAAATAAATAGATTGACATATTTTTTACAGACTTTCGTGATGTCTATTAAAAGGTTTATTTTACATTTGATAATCCAATCACAAGAAAAATATTATTTCATCTCTTTCATATATCACATTAGTTTTTTAAATAAACTCTTTTTTACAATAAAGTTACAATCGATTTGAAGAAGCAATTGATGTTTAGTTATTATAAATAAAATGATAGCCACACGGAATCAGAGCAATTTTTATTTTAAAAGTGGTCACAAAATTACTAATAGAATAAATAACGGTAAATAAATAAGTCCTAATATATATACCCTCAAATTATGTTTGCTAGAAAAAGTCGTGTAATATTCAATGTTTTCAAGTTGAGTTAATAAACATGTCGTTTTTTTGCTTTCAAAAACCCTTTAAGTCCTGAACGTTGAACGTTACATTTCACAAAGCCAATTACGGCGACGGCTTTCAAATCTATTGTCATTGTGAGGAATGCGTTTTCAAAATCCGATTTCGAGATTTTGTCTTTTGAAATGCGACTGCGCGGAAGACATTTAGTTTCGAAGCCTGAAAAGGAATAAGGGAGAGGTAGAGATACGTCTGTTTCATGTTTTAGGTATAATTATTCTAACACTATTCTGCAAATGAAATACTATTGGGTAATAAATCTGTTTCAGGCAGTAAAGATTTTATACATTCAAGGTTTATGAATTTAATTTACTTTTTTTATTTCGATATATCCAACCCTACCATTTTCTATTACACCGGGATTCACTAATTAAATATGTAACTAATATGTACTTTAATGGCACTAATAAAGCAAAATCGTCCATAAATGTTACTAAATTTACTTATTTTTTTTTGTGTATATAAAAATTAAAACGGCTTAGGTGTATAATTATCTGTGTAACTACTTATATAGACACCAAAGATAAGAAATTTATAACAAATACAGTTCAAGGTGAGAAAAAAAAAATAAATTTAAAAAGCTACATACAATATCGATGCAAATCTTAATATATATAAATCTCGTGTCACAATGTTTGTCCTCAATGGACTAATAATAAAATAATGGACTAATAATAAAATTTGAACACCATGTGCAGTTCGATGTGCACTTGAGAGATAGGATAGTTTAAATCTCAAATTATAGTCGCAATTTTAATTTATCGCTAATTTTTTGTCCGTTATTATTTGGCAGTCATAAAACTGACAGATGTCGATACCTTTTTATTTTATGGGCGATTGTGAAGAGCGCGTGACGACTCGGTGCCAGTATAATTTTATTGAACAAGCAGAGGAAAGAGCAATTGTGATATTATTGGAAAATTTTTTAGAAGATCACAATCAACTAATTCAATTGATCAAAAGAGTTTCGCCACGACTGCAAAATGACAATTATCAAATCGTCATAAAAGCCGACAAAGTACCATTAGGTGAACATGCTGGTAGATTCAGTCATAAAACTGACAGATGTCGATACGGAACGGCACGGAACATGCATGCATACAAGATGCGATGACTTACGTACGTCATTACGGCCGACCGGATTTATTTATTACATTCACATGTAATCCGAATTGGGAAGAGATACAAACTTTACTATTGCCAGGACAACAAGCCATTCATCGTCATGATTTAACTGCACGTGTGTTTAAACAAAAATTGAAATCCTTAATTGATTTTATTGTTAAATATACAATTTTTGGTATCACACGTTGTTGGCTGTATACGATAGAGTGGCAAAAGCGAGGTTTGCCTCATGCCCACATTTTGGTTTGGCTTAAAGATAGAATCCGTCCTGAAGAAATCGATCAAATAATTTCAGCCGAAATTCCAGACCCATTAATTGATCAAGAATTATTTGATATTGTCACCAAACACATGATCCATGGGCCATGCGGTGTTTTCAACATGACGTCACCGTGCATGGAAAATGGAAAATGCAAAAAAAACTTCCCAAAGCCGCATACGAATGACACGATCACGGATATTGATGGTTATCCAATGTATCGCCGCAGAAGTACTGAGAATGGTGGCCACACATTTACAATGCGACTGCCGAACTTTCCAAATCAAGTTGAGTTTGATAATCAGTGGGTGGTACCATACTCACCACTACTTTCAAAAACTTACAAAGCTCATATCAATGTTGAGCTTTGCAGTTCTGTTAAATCAATTAAGTATATTTGTAAATATGTAAACAAAGGCAGTGATTTGGCCATATTTGAAGTAAAAAACATAAATAAAAATGACGAAATAGCACGATACCAAATGGGCAGATACATTAGCAGCAATGAAGCTATTTGGCATATTCTCAGCTTTCCCATCCACGAAAGAGATCCTGCTGTCCAACATCTGGCAATACATCTTGAAAACGGTCAACGTGTATACTTCACTGAAGAAAATGTTCTCCAAAGAGCGTTCGAAGCTCCGAAAACGACTCTAACTGAATTTTTTACATTGTGTCAAAAACCTGATGTTTTTGGCCAATTCGCGAAGACATTGGTGTATGGTGATGTTCCACGTTATTTCACATGGAACAAATCCAGTAAAAAATGGGAGCCACGGAAACAAGGAAAACCACATCCTTCCATTACAGGCATATTCAAAGCTAAGACATTGGGGAGACTTTACACGGTACATCCAAAGCAACGTGAGTGCTTCTATTTACGTTTGTTATTGGTGAATGTTCCCGGACCAACGTCTTTTGAATTTTTACGAACAGCTAATGGTCGAGTATTCAATACATACCAGGATGCATGTCGTGAACTGCAATTGCTAGAAGACGATAACCATTGGGACTTAACGCTTGCTGATGCTGCGTTGACATCAACACCGAATAACATTCGTCAGTTGTTTGCAATTATTTTGGCGACATGTTATCCCTCGCAAGCACAAACTTTGTGGGAAAAATATAAAAATTGTATGACAGAAGACATCTTGCACCGAATTAGACAAACAAATCAATGCCAAAACATAGATTATACACCAGAGATGTACAATGAAGCATTGGTCTTGATCGAGGATTTATGTGTTCTTAGTTCAAATTTACCATTTAATCATTATGGTATGCCATCACCTAATCGTCCAGCCACCGACTTAGTCAATACCGATTTACAACGAGAAAATCAATATGACCATGGAAGTTTAGCAACAATTATCATGAACAGTGAACCATTACTGACAGCAGAACAAAAAATTATTTATGATCGGATTATGCTGGCTGTTGCTGCTGAACAAGGCGGTTTTTTTTTCTTGGATGCACCCGGTGGAACCGGTAAGACATTTTTAATATCGTTGATTCTTGCCAAAATACGGTCGCAACAAAAACATCGCATTAGCATTAGCATCGTCAGGCATTGCGGCTACTTTACTGGATGGTGGGCGAACAGCACATTCAACATTCAAGCTGCCATTGGACGTTCATAATAAACCAGATGCAATGTGTAACATCAAAAAGAATAGTGGAATAGCTGCAGTGTTGCGGAAGAGTTCTATAATAATTTGGGATGAGTGCACAATGGCACACAAATATTCACTTGAAGCATTAAACAGAACTATGCAAGATTTAAACAGCAATAATAAACTTTTCGGTGGTGCTATCTTACTTTTGTCTGGTGACTTCCGGCAGACCTTACCGGTTATACCTCGCTCTACTGTCGCGGATGAGATTAATGCATGTTTGAAACAATCATTCTTATGGCGAAGTGTTGAAACACTTCGATTGACCATAAATATGCGAGTACAATTGCAAAATGATCCATCAGCACTAATATTTTCCGAACAACTACTAGATATTGGGAACGGTAAAATAAAACTGCAACCAAATACGCAATGCATTAAACTACCAGACAATTTTTGCACTGTTGTTCAGGATAAAACTGAATTGATTCAGAGTATTTTCCCGGATATACAGAATAATTATTTGAATCATGAATGGCTTAGTCAACGGGCGATTTTGGCAGCCAAAAACGTTGATGTTGACGAAATTAACTTCCAGATACAACAGTTGTTACCAGGCGATCTGATGTCTTTTAAATCAATCGATACTGTTGTTGATGAAAATGAAAGTGTAAATTTTCCGATTGAATTTTTAAATTCATTAGATATCCCTGGAATGCCACCACATAATCTTCGATTAAAGATTGGTTCCCCTATTATTCTCCTCCGTAATTTGAATACACCTCAATTATGTAACGGTACGCGTTTGGTCATCAAAAAGATCACCGGAAACATTCTTGAAGCAACCATTTTGGCTGGGAAGTTTAAAGGAAAAGTGGTCCTGCTGCCACGTATTCCGATGATACCATCAGATTCTACCATACCCTTCAAAAGGCTACAGTTTCCAATTCGTTTAGCTTTAGCCATGTCTATAAATAAATCTCAAGGTCAAACAATGTCCATTTGTGGTTTAGATTTGGAAAATCCATGTTTTTCTCATGGGCAACTATATGTTGCGTGTTCACGTGTTGGGAAACCGTCGAATCTATTTGTGTTAGCTAAAGACAGGTTAACCAAAAACATTGTGCACCGATTGGTGTTAAATTAAATTGAAATTGAAAGTATTTATAATTCAAAAAAAAGATATTAATGTTTAAAAGTTTAAGACTGTCTGCCTTGCCTACCTCATTCATGAGTTTAAGCGTCACATGTTATTTACTGTATTATACTGTAATATACTTATATTTGTTATAAAATTAAATGGAAATAATAAATCTGATAAATTTTTATTTTTTACCTATTGATTTCTGCTTAGTATCAAGTGTAAGAACATTTTAATTAATTGTGTTCAACGTACTTCCCCTTCAAATCTCAATCCAGTGAATTTGTATACCAACATCAACATTTTCGTCTTTGTTCGTAAATAATTTCATTGTACTAAAGGGTTATAGTAGTAGAAAGTCAAATAAGGAGATCACCATATTTTTTTACAAATACCATCTGTGTGAAAAAGCATAGTGGACTCCGTGACTGATGTTCTCTTATTGTTCCTCTTAGATTGTTTACTATAATGTAATATAACTAAAACTTTAGCCACAGCAACGCGTGGCCGGGTCAGCTAGTAATAAAATAAAATCTAATTCAAATGAAATTGTTCTATTTTTACGATTTATTATTCTATTCTGCTTATACTTTAATATAAAATAAAATTACATTTATAAAGTAACAATTTTAAAAACAAATCTTTTTTTTTGTAGGCTGTGGATACTGCAAATATATCGCTAGCAAATATATCGCTATATCGTTACACTAACTAAAATAAAAAGTCGTAAGTACATAAAGAGGATTGTTGCTTGTTTTTAATTCTAGATGAAAACTAAATTTAATGCTTTAATAAACTTAACTACGTAGGAAATGTTTTCATATGTGTCACATTTATGTTTGTGCGTCTAAATTTATTTAAGATCAATCCAGAAGTAGATATCAGCTTAGGTAGGTAGATATCTACTTATTATTTCCAATTGTAGAGATATTTTTGTATTATTTGTTTTGTAGGAAAGGTAAGAAGGAAAAAGTTGTAGGTACGTTTCGAGATGCTAGCATTTGTAAAGATGATGAATCTTTCTCGTTTTCAGATAACACAGTTTCGACTGGACCTTTGGTGCGCCTAAAACTCAGTGACAGTGATAAGCATGACGGGTAGATTAAAAACGCCCAACTCGCGAAGGTGATCAAAGATAGAGATCAAAAGTGAACTGAAAGTGATGTGAGCTAAGAAAAACAATCGAATCCAGATGAAGACCTGACGATGATGAATGCGTTCATGGACTCGAGCCACGCCCACTTAGCGACCTTCGGCCTCAAGATGTCTCCGCAGCACCATCACGCGGCGGCGCCGCAGCAAGGCGCAGTTCCAGTGCAGCAGGATCAGAATCCACACTTCCAAACCAACTACCATCTAAATCATCTGAACCCGCACGCTGGCTACTTGAACCCCGAAGCGGTAATGTTTCCGCCGCCCATAGAACACCATCAGATGAACCATAATCATTTCAACCATCACCACCACCACCAAATGAGGCTAGGGATGGAATGGCGAGGGGATCCTTACTACCAGCCCCCGCGGCACCAGTTCATGAGTCACCACGGCGCGTTCTTCAGGTACATGCGCCAGCCGACCAAGCAGGAGATGCACTGCCAGTGGGTCGAGCCAGAGCAGCCGGCGCCCAAGAAGGCGTGCGGCAAACTCTTCGCCAGCATGCACGAGATCGTGACGCACCTGACGGTGGAGCACGTGGGCGGGCCCGAGTGCACGACGCACGCGTGCTTCTGGCACGGATGCGCGCGCAACGGCAGACCCTTCAAGGCGAAGTACAAGCTGGTCAACCACATCAGGGTCCACACGGGCGAGAAGCCCTTCCCCTGCCCGTTCCCCGGATGCGGGAAGGTCTTCGCCAGGTCGGAGAACCTCAAAATACACAAGAGGACACATACCGGTAAGTCTCAAACATAATTAAATTAAATTGAATAATAATGTATTCTTATTGGCTTCGCGTGAAAGTCAACTCAACTTCGATCATTAAAAATATTGACCTAAGTAAATATTGTAGGTAGGATCTAAATTCTACCTACAATTGGAATGACCAAAATACGCTATTCTATCCAATATCTCCACTAATGTAATGTATCTAGTGTCCAATAATGGCTGGGTCCACATTATGAAGAACCTTAAATTTCGCGTGTAATCCCTTCGCAACTATAGCGGTAATTTAAACTATTTAAAAAAAAGTAATCAAATTTGCCTATACATTATTTTAGTTTTTTTATTTAATTCGTAACTAAGATAGTGGATAAAAAAACCCCTTCAAGTTTTAATAAAAGTTCGTCGGTTATGCTCGTTAAAATAGCACTTTATTTTAAAAATATGGACGAAATATATTTTTTTGTATTTTAATACCTTTGAACTGAAATTTAAAATAGGTAATGTTGACACATAAATACAGTTAAAGGAAATTCAAATTTTAATATGCAAAAACCTCGATTAAAAATGTATTTATTAAGCTATTGGTTCATTTTTTTTTTTTGGAGCATTGAGACAACATTTCGTATAAATCACAACGCCTTACACTAGCATCCGATTATAATTTAAAAAACAACAAACTGACTAAAGAAGGCGTTGAGTTATTAGAAAAAGCCGTCATATTTTATCGAGCTGATTTCTTCATCAGGTAATCCACAAGGAATTATATCGATCTATTAATACACGTTGAAATAAATAGTGCGTGGGTGATTAGTTTTTTTTTTTGTACGGGTATTTTTGACTCGATTCGTTTGATCTATCGATGCAAAAGTTGTGTATTTTTACGATTGGTGTTAACATTGATTATGTTATTATCAATTTTACTTGTACCAAATTGGGTACCAACCATATTTCTCAGCAATTAACCTATGAAATTGTAGCCTGAACAAAAGGAAATTTAGCAGGGCACTGACTCACGATTTTCGATCTGTATACTGAGAAAAAAAACCTTAACATGACTTAGTTTCTTCAAAAATTAATATTCTTCAACTATTTTCAAATGCTTGTTTATTTTATTACATTCGTATCGGCCTGTGTTGTCGGGGAGGCGCTATTAGTCGCAGTTCCGACAGCCCTATTGTTGCAATCATGATGCGAAATCGTTCATTACAGGTAAGTCTGTAACCGAATGTTTTTTTTTGTGTATGGTTTGTTACTTATCTTAATCAGTGTTGAGATGGTGGCAATAAAGCTTTAATAGTGACAGGTGGGTATGAATGACTTAAATGTACGGATTCGAACCTGTGATCCTAGGGTCGTTAATTGAACGCCTGTACAACTAGACTAACTGTAATTTCTCACTGTTGTATGCCCCGGAGAATGCTAGACTAGGCGCCCCGTAAGAAATTCAGAGAGGCGCTCCGGATTATGATAATTCTCAAAATTAGACGATTCATTTTGAATAAAAAGACAAATTTAAAAGATGGCCGGCATTCCGAGACGGTCGACGGATGGAGGCGATTTGTTTTTGCGTCGCGTCGCCGGATTCGAACCCGGCACCATAAATTATAAGCGGGCCGTCGCGGGAACGCGTCCGGGCTCCGAGCGAGCGAGCGAGACTCCGCATGGGCGACCAGACGCATTCCTAAAACGGCGGATTGTTTACCGTCGGTTGTTTTACGGCGGTGTGCTTATATCGATCGTATCTCGGAAGATCTTCATAGATCATTAAGTGGGTAATCTTTTAAAAATCTTAACTATCTTTAGATATGGTTAATATGCTGACTATACGGAAGGAATACAATGTGTGCAGTCGTTTGAACAAACTTATTCGCAGCTCCAATCGACACAATTTTTATTACACTCGTAAAATGGTGGATCTAGATTTTTAACAAAAATTTATTTATTAATTCTAAACTAGAGCATTAAAAAATATTATATATGATAATTGCATTACATTTAACTAAAACACGCAGCTTCGCGGCCATTCAATGAAGTTATCTAAATCTCTTTGTTCCACTAATCCTAGGAAGAATTTCATCTCCAATAGAGTTGTGGATAATTGGAATCGGCTACCACAGGAAGTGGTGGAAGCTATAAGTGTAAACCAGTTCAAGAACCGCCTTGATAAATTTCTTGAACCTAGGCAAATCGCTAGTAACTGAGAATAGATATGAGCATATCAGCTAAATAGCTGCTTGCTCAACAAACAATAATATAATAATAATAATAATAATAATTTTTAATTGATAGACAGAATATCTACATCGGAACAGGTAATAGCCTAGTTTGGCAAGATATTATGGATTATAATATTATTTAAAAAAAACAGGAAATATCGGTAGTTACAGAAAAGTTAGTAAGTTTTCTCTGAAAATATAAATTTTTCTTAATTTTTGAGAAATTTATCGAAATTACGTCATTCACACCTGATTATTTATTTTTTTGCGTATTATTATTGCGTGTATCATTTAAATAATTGATGTTTTTTTAAGGCTGCCATTATAATAATTATATAAAATATATTTTACATATAAGTCAAAAATTATCTAAATGATACGCGACACATACTTATTTTTCTTATATAACCTTATATATAAACCTCGTACTTAAGTCACTCATAAAATCATCTCATTTACCCATCGCCCTCTGGTGGCGAACCGCTCAATTTAATTTCTAGTAATCTGTCGCCTAAGCTTTGTTTATTGCCGTTAGGCTGTTATGTTGAGTTACTATTAATATTATTATTATGTTATGGTCAAAATAATAATGATGTGCATATTTAACCATAGCACTTACTCCTTATTGTGCAAACCATGAATATGCTCTGAATACTTTCAAGATATTAAAATATTGTCAGTTGGATAAAATATGCCTCCCATTAATAGAAAGATCACCTTTACTAATGCGTTAATCATTTTAATTAAATAAAATATCACGTAAGGTCAAGGGAAGACCATTTTAGCTGAGACCCGGGTTAAATTTATTGTTTATGGTTAAGCCGTCGACCAAAGAGTGGTCTGTTTGCAGTACAAGGAAATAATAAATGTTATTATAGTCGCACATGGCCGCCAAGAGACAATGCCGGTGACTAATAGCCGCATAACAAAGCCGTTTAAAAAAGGAACGAGCGTAGAAGAGGCGCTTTTTCAAATTTCGAACATCTGCCCTGGCGATCGCAACGGCGGCTTTTGGCGCGCGATTCCGCGTTCCAAATACGAATTTCGAATTGCGAATTCGTTTTTCGAAATTGGCCTGAGTTTTTTTTTTCTTCCCGGCGACCGGCCGCCATCAGGCCAACGTTTTATGTCCAATGTCCACTCGACTCGATCTTTTATTGGGGAATGTTAATGAGAACGTCCGCCGTTTAATATATAGGTATTTTTTTTTAATTTCTACCGCAAGGTTTGTATAAATTAGCGAAAATGCTTATGATTACATTGGGCGACATAAATTACGAATTAATTGTTTTGCAATGTCAAAGAAAACAGGCAGGTTATTTATTTATTGTTATTTTCACAGAAAAAACTTACAGCTGGACATACAATTATTACGAAAAAAACATTTTATCTATAAACATACAAAGAGAAATTGAGATACATCTCCTCTCATCTAAATTCGCACTTAGTGGCATGTCAGGAACTTCACCGTTTCCATCTAACTAAGGTGCTGAACACCTGTCCTAAGATTTCCCATAAAAATGTACCTGAATGCAAATTATACGGAGCAGAAAGGGCAGTAATCTCAGGTTCCTAATATCTTTTTTTTTTAATTTACACGAACATATATTTCCGTTTATTTTATAATTTGTAAGTACATAGATGAGATTCAAAAGAGCAACACAAAAAAAAAGAAGAGAGAGAAAAAACAATAACATAAAAGGAGATATCTAACGCTAATATTATAAATACAGTGTTGTTATTGTGCAGAATAGTAAAAAATGTAGTGTGTAGTTTAGTGTCGTGTAGTGTAGTGTAATTGCTTATATTATAGATGCATACATAATATTACGTAACTGACAACTATACGCGCAATTTGACCATCTAAGAAGACATTAATATTAAACTTTATAGGTATAATATTAAATTCCTAAACTTTTACCCGTTCATTTCTAAGCCAATCATCAGTTAATTGAGTGTATAATTTATGCGCGATAAGAAGGCATAAAATTAGCACTATCGCAAGCCATTCATACTTTTTATATTTATTTGTAATTTATAAACATTTTCTACTTCTTTCTTTCGAACAGTTTCGAGCTTATCGAGATTAAATTTATATAAATCGCTAATATTATTCATAAATACTACTTAGGTATAGGAAAATTTAGCTTCAGAAACTTAAGTCCAAAAATAGCGGGTATTCGTTAAAAAAAAGTCGAACAGGTAATAATTTTTAACTTTTTTATTAATATTAATATAACATTAAAAAGTGTATCGCAAAAATTAGAGGTAGTAAAAAAAATTTTTTAACGGATATAATATGGTGGTGGAGCGGAATTTTGTAGTATGGAGTTGTAATTACATTATTATACGTAATTCTCGTCTAGATAAATTATTAGTTGGACTATATTATCATAGTTATTTTTTTAAATAAGGGTAAAATAAAAAAAATACACGTTGACGTTGAAAATGCATTTATTTTTGCATCATATATTGCAATTTTTATTTCTATTACAAATACGAGTACATACCTACATACATCGCTTGTATTGTTTGCTTGCGTGTGAAACTTTTGAATAATAAGGTATAAATCATCAAAAAATTGTTTTGTGTAGGATAAAAAGCAAAGACAATAAAAAACCATTGTGCGTGTAAACATCGCAATGACCGTTAGAAGAAAATAAACTGTAGGACGTAATCTTATTTAAAATGTTATCACCATAAAGTATAGACGAGTCGCTGAAACTCTCGTCTCCATTGTGGGTTCGCGCGCTTTTTGCTCGTAGCAATATATCAGTCATAGAGAATAAAGGGCTACTCACACGCTAACGATTTTCAGGGCGAAAGCGCAACTTTGAACATTTGTCATAGTCACAAGGATCCAGTCATATATATACGATACGAGCACATGCGTTATATTACATATCTACTTTCTATTTTATTTTAAACATTTTTTTTTAAACATTTTACAGCATAATCTCATTAAAAAAATATCGCCGCAAGGGATTTTTTTTAGTGAGATCCAATAGTAATTTAAAACCATCTTGTTTATAGTAGATAAACTCAATGATAGATTTCTGATATTTTACAAGGCGGTATGTAAATATTATCATAGCAGATCGTACTAAGAGATAATGTCATTAACTGAGTGCAATACTAGTTAATCTTGAAAAGCAAGATATTTATTAATTACAATATCAAAAATTGTCTTTTTAAGAAAAGTCTCTTTTGATAACTATATTCGAATTAAACGAAATTGTATTATGCTGGCATGATTAATATAAATTTATCTAATATTTCACCAGTTTTCCCAGCTATAGCAATTGCTTTTATCACTGAGTTTTTAATTTCTTTTTATCACTTTTGCAGATACCTAAATATAAACTTAATGATCTGAATGTAAAAGCAAATTATAGGAGTTACTCGATTATTTCTAAAGTAGGTCAAATATAAAATCACAACATGTAGCCGTAACGTGTATAAAATCGACAAAAAAACTGAGGATAGTTGATACTCAATTCAAAATTTAGATTTTATTTTTGAGAGCAGTTTCTTACCTTGGAAAATTAAAAATGTATTTGTTTCTGGTAGCTATTACGAAATGGGTAGTCAGATTTTCTTGAAAATTAGGGTCTTGTGACGACCAAAAAACCTGTTTTTTTTATTAAATTTAACAATACGAGTAGTACAATTATTTAAAGCAATGAAGATTAAAAAATAACCAATTATTATTACAAATTGTCATTAAAAAAAGTCGTAAAAAATTAAATTCGGAATAACAAGGTCATAAACGTACGATCTCGGGGTTCTATAAGTTTAGGTTCAACTATTACAAGCAACCTAGAGCAATGGTCCAGGCCTACAGGAAAGATTTTGATCCTCCGTTAGGTAAATGGAGATTACAAGGGTATGCAAGCAGAGCAGATTATAAAGAAGCCTGAAAACTGACATTCTTCTTCGTGATAGACAGGAATCCACTTTCTATAAATAATTCCAGCCAAACTCCATTACACTTAACTTTCTGCTTCCACAGCAACATGTGTCCGATTTGTGACCTTCCGATTTGGAAAATTGCCAATAATTTATGGTCCTCTCTGGGCTTTGTTGGTCCACAGACGGTCCTAGCATATACTACAATAGCCAGTGACAATAGGCCACGGACCATAGACCCGCTACGCAGTACCGGGAACTGCAGGCACCATAAATTCTAGACTTTTTTTTTAGGACACTTCTAGGATTGGCAGCCACCCGCAAAATCTCTTGACAATGCGGTCTTATTTTTGTGACATCATTTTCATATATCATGATCTTTTCAAGAGCAATTTTTGCGGGTTAATTAGGTACACATTTAATCAGCTCTTAGAAGGTACAGACCAATATTAAAATGTAACTATGCATCATCTACTTGTTACATCCACAAATCATTTTTTTTCTGCTAAAAAGTATTAAGTATTTATTTGTAATTACTTTTCATTTAAAACACGCGGGTTCTTCTCAATTAGATACAAAGATAACAGAACGGTAGTCCATTTTAGGTCAGGTGGACCTATAGAAGGTAAAACCTAGTTGGCCATGGAGCTTATTCTGATGTGTTACTATAACTTTTATATTCGCATAAATGCATTTTTCTAGGTCATATACAATTATTTTGGGTCCTGTTCAACTAAGCTATGTTTTTATTCAGATAGGTACCAGAGTCGAGGGAGATAAAGGTGATAAAAGCGTTAAAAATAGTATGACTATTGTACAGATTTGAACCCGCGAAGCCAGGTCGCAAGTCAAAGACCGTAACAACTAAACCACCACGATGTTTTATTATTATTTTTTAATATAAAAAAAAACACATTATTCAAAGATTTTTTAAAGAAATACTATACTGCAAGGCAGTTTTGTTGGCGAGAAAAATCACGGGTACAGATATTTTGTTTAATACATTTATAACAAACATAAAAAAAATATTAAAACATCTACAATAAAAATTATTTACTTTACCCTCATTACCAACCTATTCAATTTTCAAGAGTTCGTGGTAGTCGCTTGTACCATTCCTCACATTACAGTCATACCATCTCCTCTGACTCAGGCACAAACAAATTTAGTTTAGCTGTGTAGGGCCTAAAATAATTGTAGGTAAATGACCTATGTTCCCTATTGCGGGGGAGAGGGGATTATGTTCCCTATGAGTAGAAAATTATTGAAAAAAAGGCGAAAATAATTAATACCCAAATTTATTATTTTTATTAACGCGCTGGTGTAAATTGCCTTTGCTGTGGCAAATATCTCGTAGAAAGTGCGGTCAACGACCTATACTTTGCGAGCGGACGATCAGCTGGCACTAGTTTCACAACAATGATTAAATATTATCATGAAAAATTTACATTTTTTGTTATCGGAAACCATGATGAATTTTGATATGATATCTGAACAAATCATGTTTGAAACAGCAAGATTAAATAGCTGAATTGTTTGTCGGGAAAGGCCCAAGAACTAGCTACCTATCCGTGCGCCAATTCAAATCACAATTTCATCGCTCAACTGTTAAGTCATGCAATTTCTCGGTACAAAACGCATGGGATTTGACTTTTTACCTACACGAATGGCAGCCGGAAATGCCATACGATAGATAAAAATATACCCACAACAGCAATGCGGTTTTAAACATTTACGGGTTTTGAATTCGAATTTATTATCTACATAATCACATAAAACATGTAAATAGGTACTATTTATTTATTTGGGTACGAGGACATTTGTTAAATTTATTTTTAATAACAAATAATGTATTTGTACACGTCTAAATAGGTAACTAGTCAGCGCCCGTTCTAAGGTTCGACTTGAAGATAGAATGAAATATAAATTTATTACAAATTTGTTTACCGATTAAAATCTATATATGCCGGATAAAATGTATGATCATTGTATCAATTGTGACCCAGCTCAAACAGAGAAGAGGAAATATATATTTTTTTATTTGAAAAACAATAATCTTTAATTTAATTGTATAATCCTAGCGCGCGCTTAAAATTTAAGGCCGCTTTCATCAACTGCCTTTTCTAAGAAATGAGCCTTTTCCAAAAAAATAAATGAAGTGACATTGTCCAGTTTTGTAATAATTAATATGTATTAGTAGTTTACAGGTAATGTAATTACCTGTATTGTTTTGTCCTAGTTGTATTATTGTATTTCTGCATTGTTTTAAACTTTATTTTGTTATTCTGTATTGTTTTTATGTTTTCTCTTAATGTTTTTATGTTTGTATCGCTTTTATAAAAATAAACGATGGCTATGCTTTGGTTGGGCAGATATAAAGACTATGTCTTTGAAACTGCTCATTCGGCGGCTAGTCTTATTTATTAGTACAAATTCACGATGTTTAGTTGTTTTTCAAAATTGGCATAACAAAATACTAAACCATAAACTAACAAATAATACAACGTGTTCCAAGTCCATTTACGATAAAAAAAAAACTGCTTATTGGCCCTGCGATTTCAAACACATCGATTTGTTTTGACCTCTTATCAAAATTCATTATGGTTACAGAGTAAAAAATAAGTAAACTTTACGTTATAATATAAAATCGCTCTTGTCATAAAGTTCGGCCTTACCGAGCGCCCGCGAGCCAAAAGGAAAAGGAAACACGAGCGCTTTGATAAAATTAATAAATTTTTTATACAATTTCTTACACGTAATAGGGAACATAAACACCTCCTTAAGTCTTCGGGGATGATCTGAGAAGGTAGACTAAAAGTTTCATTCATTAGGAAAAGTTTTTTTAAGAAAAAATATTACGACCCCTTCCTCGGTTGTTGATGACTCAGAGCTTTCATTTATTTATTTATTTTATTTGGCAAATAAACAGTTAGTATATATATAGACACCCATTAAAGATAACAATATTAACCTTTATATATTTGTACTGTTAAAAATATATAGCAAGTGTGCAACAACAGTAATTCGAACAAATTAAAACTAAGGTAAATAAATTGAACATATGCTTTTTAACAAAAGGTAAATAGATAAGAGGAAATTAAACATTCAAACATTTAGAAATTTGACGCTTAAACTCTTAAACTTAAATTATAACTAAATAAATAAAATTCGTTATTATTATTATTAAAAAGTTTATTATACACATTACACTCTGTGTAGGAGTTTTGGGAGCAATTTGTACACGATATTTAATCAAAACAGTTAGTTCTATGCAATGAACAAAATTATTTGAGATTTTGTATAAATACATTACAGAGATAATTCTACTGTCCGAACTGCATTCGTATATAAACTTCGTCCAAATCTTATATCCTATACTTTCCGCGAGCAGTGTCGAATCGGTTTTTTTTTTCATTAGAGTTTTCGATCGGCCCAAAGTCGAAGTTACACCCTGTCATCCGCACGCCGCCAATACATCGCCAGGGGATGATCCCCTGTAATTAACATGTCGCGGACAGGTATGGTGGGCGTGCCTCATCACCCTGATCGCCCCAAGAGAAGGGGCGCTTTGTGCGGACTACCTACCGTCACCGGCAGGCGCCCCGACGCTACTAAACCGTATAACCATATAGCCATCTACATCTCAAGTCGTCTGCTTGCAACGGACGAATCGGAGAGATACGTTGCAATATTTGGCATGTACCTACCCTCAATTTGTAGCGCTTTTCTTCAATTCAAAGATTACGCCATCAATTTTATCTTGATAAAGGTTTAAAAAAAAACACGCTATACTAAGGTCACAGCATAAATTAGCTTATAAGTAGCATCTCAATTATCCCAATCAAGGATTTCTCTGTGTTTTTATTCATTCGCATGGCTTGTGTTGCCGAGGAGGCGCTATTTGGCGCAGTTCCGACTGCCTCATTGTCGTTTTCTTGATTGAACAACATCTCGCACATGTATGAATAAGTGTTTTTTTTTATGTGTCTTTATACTTAACTGCCGACAGTGTTGAGAAAAGCGCCATTGAATATTCACACCGGCGAAAATTGACCTGCGGCCGGATTTGACCCACTGGGGATTCGAACCTCTGGATTTAGAAGCAGGCGCTTATACAACTGGCCACTTAGGCCGGTATAGAGTGTAGTAAAATTATTCAAAAAAACGTAAAATCGACATTTTTTTTATCGTTTTTCTCTTTTCCTTGGAGGGTAACCCAACAAATAGGTTAAAAACACAAAGAGTTTCAGTACAGTCCATTAGGTAGGTATTAGGCCCGTGTGTCATTGGTCGGTACGACAGCAGTACAACATAAAAACGATGACTGTCATGCATGCAGGTGTCCTGTTGCGGACCGTTCCCTGATTGGTTGGTACGACAGCGATGCGACAGATACTCGGAATCAGCAAATTGTGCTGCGACTTGAAACAAATTTCTCTTGTCAATTATTGCACAACATTATGCCACGATGATTTGACTTTGATGTCAGATATAGAAAAGTGCCAGTGTCACATTCACTTTTGACATCCTATACATACATTTAAATTTAACGTCGTCTCTTGTCCTATTGTTGTATCGCTATCGTACCAACCAATTATATACGGGCCCTATTCATTACAACAACATATATACGATAATAATAAGATCCGATACAATCTTACGCTGTATAACAATAAAAACTATAAGCTGAACTTATAATAAACAATGTCGCATATACTATCTGTGATAAAGAGCCCGTAATACGCACGATCGTGAAATATACATAAATATATAAAATATACATAAGTGTGCGAAATAAGATGAAGTACCTGGTATATATTACTAAAACAGTATTTAAGAAAAATGTTCTTAATAACCACTAAACAAATTACACGAAACGACCACAGTTTAATAAATGGAAAATTGGCAAGTCTCTTAAAATAATAAGTAATTTTCGATAATCGGTAATATTATTAGCTTTCAATTTTTTTGTAATTGTAGAATTTTGGTGCCAGATAGCAAAACTGGCAAGTAGGTATATTAAAACCCCTCCCCTCCCCCCCAACCCCCCCACCCCGTCAGACGCCGTCACACAATACTGCTTCACAGCTGTCAGGTCCTTACCCTCGTCACAGTAAATATATACAGAGTGTATTTTTATTCACATTGCTCGTCTATATCAACAATCAAACAATAACCGACCAAAAAATATTGTATTTTTTTCTACAATTACGCGAAAAAGGAACTCAAAATTCAATCAATGCCGTTTTAATGTTTGAGAATTAGTTAGACGCCTTGTCGCGGAGAAGAGTGCGGCAAGGTTCTCCGCAGTACTGCGAAGTTCGCGATATTTGTTTTTTTTTTCAAAATTATTTTTCTAGTACCTTCGAATGAAAAAAACTAATGTGAAAATAATAAATAAATTAAAGGCCAACAGTCGCCGGTGCCACCAGACACGCCCCCCGCCTTCGAACCCTCGGCTGATGGATTGACCCTCGTTTCCATAGGAATGCGCGACGGCGCTCCGAGCTATGGATTCCGAGCATTCCGAACTATACCTGGATCCTAAACCAGCTGACAAGTCTGTTTATGATGGGGCAAAAAGGTCTTTAGAGACGCGTGTTTATAAACAAGGCATTTTTGTTCTCGCGTAGGACTCCTGCGCGCGGCATGGCGTAGTGGTTTAAGCGTCTGCTTCCGACTCAGCGAATCAGGCTTTGATTCCCAGCGGGTGCAATCCGATTAATTAAAGATATGATAGTAAAAGTGTATGTAGCCAAACTCACAAACATACACAAAGACCAAATAGTGAGATGTTTGTGGCCTCGCATCATGATAATATGGCAGTAAGAACTGCGGTGAAATACGCTTCCCTAAAATACAAACCATTGCGATAATATTTTTTAAATTCCACAGTAAAATATTCAAAATACTTTCATAAACGCAAGAAAGGAATATACGATTTATACACGATTTATTAAAAAAAAAAAAAATAATAATAATAGGGATCTATGAACAAACTATTCGAAATTTAAATTAATATTTTTTTAATATAAGAGTATAATGTAATATTAAATATACAATAAGTAAAATATAATTTAGTACTCTAAACAAATTTATATATTTTATTTAAAATTGTTATTAAATAAGTGGGCAACTTCTTGGATAAAAATACATATTTTTTTTACCAACCAACTTTGCAATTTAACATATGGGAATAGTGAAATGTATATATTCTTTTGTAAATTTTTGATTGAATACATTTAATAAAAAAAAAAAGTATAATAATCATTGATATCTACTCAAATGAAAACAATGAAATATATTTTTAATTAATAATCATAAGTCATACACACCATCTCTAAAAAATCCTTTAACCTAAATATTTTATAATTAATAGTTGGGGTTAAGCCGCCAAGATGCGGGCCGCTTTGCATTGTTTGACCAATTGGAATTCATCTCTTGCCTGAGGCATCTTTGCACCTCGACGTTAAGGTTCTTGGCCTAGTGGCCTGGTCTGTCGCCGGCGGCTGGCTCCCAACCTTTCTTCAAAAGGTACTTAAACGAATATTTTACTATAGATAAATTCATAATGTAATTTCAATAAAATACCTACCTACCTTGTTACTGAAATCAATCGACGCGGTTGAGAATAGCGCCGCTGAATATTCCTAATCGAATTAGACCTACTGGGGATACTGCACCATCAAGTCCGGTCGATTTACAAACATTTAGAAGATGTACGGATATATGTGTGATATGTATCGTGCTTAACCACTACTTGACTAAAAAGTCTTTTTTTATGTGCAAACAAAACTATTTAATTTCGACGTTTCGTAGATGATCACACATTCCGTCCTCAGGGAGGACACGTCCGTCCGATACGAACAATGACGGGTTGTGATGTGTGCTCGTCCCCTTAAACGCGTCGGTTTAATATGAATGGCAACCGTGAAAGTTTGAAAATTAGTTATTAGTTTATTCACAATTTATTTATTCCTATGTAAGTAAATACCTACCTATATGTATGTTACCGTTAATGGCAGATTAATCAGTTAATGTGCACATTAATTGATTAATCTGTAGATTACCGAGTTCCGTTACAGTGCAAGTTGAAAAGCGTTATTCTAATTAGTTTTTTTCTCGCCCCACACTCTCCGCTATTAACAGGTTAATTTCTGTTGTTTTTAAGGTTATTACAGTTTTGAAGTTGTAAATGTTTCACAAATAGGTGTGCTTGTTGCAAAAATAAATTTCAATGAGTCACCAATAAGTAATAAATTTGGTGTCGTATATATATCGCTTAAAATATTGTAACTACTTTTAACTATGTTTAAATTAGTTAATTTCATTAGGGAAAACTCTTCAAACTATTTAACTACTTATTTTAACCTAATATTAAACATTAAAAATGGAATTATACCGCGAATATGTTCGTTTTATAACAACAAATTATCGGATGTTGACATTTTTAATAATACACTAAAACAGTTTAAAAATGCTGTTCATAGCTGCAGGTGATATAATTGGTATCTAGGTACCTAATTGTATATAATATATATATTTTATTTTCTATTACAGTCTTGTGGATATGTAATACCTATATTTATATATATCAAATAAATCTATCTAACGCAAATAAAACGTTATTTTCATACCTACATTAAACTCTCACCATCAAACACCGCCATCAAAATCTCTCTTTTCCTCACACACACACACACACGCACCCTCGCACACAAACACACACCCTCATCCACACACACACACACATAAGAGATGCTCCTCATACGAATGTATACCTGTGTGTTTGTATTTTAATAATTTGATTTGAATCAATTTAGTTTGAAGTCTTCATACCTACTGTTTGTGAATATGTAGGAAATCCATAATCGGTTTTGTTATCTGCTTAATTCTTAATTGTTAATATTATTGTTATTACTGTGTGTTTTCCCATAAGAAAATAAATAAATAAATAAACGAATTAACAAACGAAAATCGCAACTATCAAATTAAAGTAAATTTTAACAATCAAGTCATATTTTATTCAAGAAAAGAACGTATTAGTGATTAGTTAATGTGTAGATAATCTAGGGCATCTGCAGAATAACAAGGTAATCATATTTTTCGTACTTTAACGTACTTGCGTAGTTAATCTGCACAGCAGCGAGATAACCCGCGCTTTAACTGCTTTACATATAGTAACGGTGACATATACATTGCAATCGACCTGCAATAAAAACTAATTTTCAAACTTTCACGGTTGCCATTCATATTAAACCGACACGTTTAAGGGGACGAGCATACATCACAACCCGTCATTGTTCGTATCGGACGGACGTGTCTTCCCTGAGGACGGGATGTGTGATCATCTACGAAACGTCGAAATTAAATATGCAATACATATTTGCAACAAAATTAGCATTATATAGGTACACAGGTACAAATCATATATTCATATGCACACACACGAGATGTTCTTTAGAATGTTTTATATACTAAAAACATTCCAAACAACTAAGCTAAAAAGTGATTACTGGTCATAAGAAAACGCAAGTACTGGCTGTAAATTTACCAGCGACCTAACAGGACTATGCATTCAGCTGCTGTGGTCTAATTATTATCCCCACCTGTCCCGAAAGCTGAAAGGGGACGATCTTGAAGTTTGCCCGCTTGTTTACGTTTTCTGATGAAGGGCAAAATGAGTCTTCACGGATATCAGCGACGTTAATCGATCAGTGGGCGGATTCTTTTTTTTTTTGACCTTACGCATTTTTCATCATTTATGATGTTTATAATATATTTTAGGACCGTAAAATAATTGGTAGCTGACACCGGTTATGTAATTGCGTTTGGTTTAAGCTGTGATGCAATGGTGAATAATTCGTATTTTGCCAATTTTTTTCCTGGAAAGTTATTGACATTTCAAATATATTATATGTATTTGGTATTGCAGCCAATTGGGGGTTGTTTGATAGCAAAAAGGGTTTTTGTCGTCTACATTCTATTGCTTTCTCGCTTTTGTGTCGCCTATGGGTTCTCCGATGGTGTGCTGATGAAGAGACGATTTTAAAATATCCACTTGCTACTTATATCCAGGGTGTTCAGAGAGCATTTCTGATTTTAAAAAAATAACTTATTCACCATAGGTGAAAAACGTTTTGTCAAAGTTATTGTGAAGTTGTATTTTGGTCAGAATTTGGTTTACCTAAGTTTATTTTGCAATAAACCGATCCAACCTATCAAACCAACCTATCCAACCTATCTAATATAGATGCCTGCGGGTTATTAGTGCATAGTGAAATATTATACAAAGACGATTCTAGTCACGGCAGGTTCTACAATCCGTAAAACTTAAAAAAGATGTTTTCAATTTTTAATTCGATCAGTATGAACTCGGTTAAGCAGAGACCAAATTATACACGTGAAACCCATTACACCTTCTACCTAAATGAATATTGTTATTCATATACCAGTATAAAAAAAAAGTATCCTAAATATGGCTTCTTTCGTGGGATTTATTAATTAATTTGATTAGTTCTATCAATCGGTCGACATGTCGCGGGGGAACTACACAAACACGCCGTAAAAGATCTCAATCGGGGATCATTAAATTGCGGCATGTCTTCTCCGACCGCCCTTAAGGGAGCGTTTAACTTGAGGGGCGTGTTAGGACGGAAAATGTTTGCATTGCCTGAGTGGCCATTAGGACCGAGTTCTCATCGCTAAGTGGCCGTTAAGGCCTACACTTCGATTAACATTTACATTTACAATTTTTCACTCGGACTGGACACTGATTATTTGAGGATTTTTTAACTATTATTTAAATGTCCAGATCAAGCAAAAGGTTCTAACGGGTGGCAAGCGTAGAACTGTTTCGAGACCATTCCCGAAGACTTAAGGGAGTGTTTATGTTCGTGAAAGAAATTGTATTAAAAAAATGGCCCACATTTATTAATTTTATCAAAGCGTGGTGCGGCCTCGAGAGCGGACCAACTTATGACGAACGATTTAATATTATCGCGTAAAGTTTACATTTTTTCCTCGGAAACCGCGATCAATTTTGATATGAGGTCAAAACAAATCATGTTTGAGATAGCACGACCAATAAGCTGGTTTATTTTATCGGCAATGGTCTTGGACAGGGTGTATATTTAACGACACCTTTTAATATTCGTTATTTCTATTATTAAGATAGGTGCTACGCCATAACTTAATAAACAATAAATAAAATATGTTATATTTGATAAGCCTATCGAATTTAAAAGCTTTTTACGTAGTTTTGATTCTCTAGCAGTTCGATAGCTCTTCCAACGGAACAAAATATTTTTCTGATCAACGGTTAAAAATAAAAGTTTGTAAAGTCCTAAGGAAACATTTCAAACCATGCCTAAAACATGAGCTGATGAATAAAATAAGTACCTATTAGGGTCGACGTTGAGACTATATCCACAGAAGAATAAAGATATTATTATATACTTATATAATACAGTCATAATGTACCTACTACTTAAGCGATCTATTATAAATTCAATAAAAAAATAAATCTCTATAACAGTCTGCAGGCACATTTAGCTAACGGTGAAACGAGTTATTTATTAGAGGAATATATAAATAAAACGACGCCATATTGGAATCACCCGTGCTACCGTCTGTTTGAAAACTTATACTTTTAAATATTTCCGAGGGATTTGCAATCTCTGTTCCCCTACCAATATGTGGATCCTCTCTATCCCCCCCCCCACCCTACCCCTTCTACAATACCCCAGTCCGCCCCCCACCCCCCGAAAGAGGGGTACACAACGGCACTTTTGTTACAAAATATTTGTAAATAGGCGATTGTCTCGCGATAAGGGTGCGTTTGTCGCGCCTCGGAGGGGTTTGGAAATCTGCTTACGAGAGCAGAGGACGACAACCATAATTACTATTGCTTTTATGAAGATTAGATGGTTATTAACGTTTGCGGGTGTATGTGTATAAACCAATTAAATATGTGTAATAAAACCTGTCAAGTGTGTATTAGATTTATTAAACTATTCTCAATCAGAGGGAGGACAAATAATTTCAAACTATTACATGATCGCTCTTCCAGCTTGCTCTAGCAATAATACAAATGGTATGCATATTGAAAAATTAATCTATTTATTTATAAATAGCGTTTTGTTGAAATCTCAGGTTAATGAGCAAATTCAGTCGATATGAATCATCCTATAAGGGAAAATATTTACATACCTACTTTTATTTGTGTTTTAAACATCACTTGCTATTTATAATACTGAAATTGATATTAAAGAATTGTTACAAACAATACACCCAACATTTAAAGAGAAATATGCCTGTGTATTCCGTAGGAAAAAGAGAAAACATATTAACAAGACGTGTAGTTCTTGAGTGGGTAAGTTTCTGTTTTGATTTTAGATATTTCATCAATTTTTATGTATGTAATATTTTTGTTTTTATTTTATTATTGGGTATTGCTTTATATAGATATGTAAAATACAACAAAATATATATTTTAAATACGACTTTGTATATACTATATTTCAATCCATAAACCCAAAGAAAGCACTCAAAAAGCATATTATATAGTATTATTATTATTATAAAATAGTTTCGTACATCGTTAATACATTAGACTAATTTATTTCAATTGAATAAGATGAATAAAAATATTGTGAAATCAAAAAAGGTTGCGCAGACCATCATTGGCGTCGGTTTATAATGTTGCAAGGGGTGTGTTTTCATTCCCGACAGGTGTTCAAAAAAACAGGGTTGCCGATAATGAATCTGATTTAATTAATTATAATCCAGTAGATGGCCCATTAGGTAAGTATGATATGAATTGTGTGCAATGTCCTATCTCGGTACTGATATTATTTATTATAAAACATTATATTTCCATGTGCAAACTTTAAATCAAACCCGTTATTTCGATTGTGGTATGGAAATGGATATTTAAAGGTTAAATAAAAAAGATTGAATCATTTAACATTACATACAAACAGGTTTCTGTAGTTATTATTATTTCTTCTATAGTTTATAGTTTAAATAAGAATTGTATGAACCTAAGTAACTTTGGATGGTCA
Organism: Neomicropteryx cornuta; assembly: GCA_020383195.1. NCBI lineage: Eukaryota > Metazoa > Arthropoda > Insecta > Lepidoptera > Micropterigidae > Neomicropteryx > Neomicropteryx cornuta. The sequence continues at coordinate 8,525,323 of JAHKQU010000001.1, read as the reverse complement.
AAATCGAAATATTCCATAAAGTCCCTCAACCTATTCCCATGTTCAACCTCGGGGCGAAGAGCAACCTAATGATGCATGACATGTTCAACCTCGTGATAGTCTAGTGTTTAAGGCTTTCGACGATTGACCCATCGGTCGAGGGTTCGAATCCGCACATGGTCATTTTTAACGTTTCATTACTATCATTTCCCCTGACTCCTTAGCACAATTGCATATTTAGCATAGTTGTGTATGAGCTAGGTCATACAGATTCCTTTTAAAAAAAATAAACATCTCATTTAACCACGATAGGTGGTTTACTTTTCCTATATGCGGTATATATTCTAGTGTTATATAATTTTCTTATACCAATTTTTAATTTGCGTGGACATTATGTAAATAATGTTTTTTGTGGTTTTTTAATAATATTATTAGGACACTTGATGAATTGGTGATTTTAGGTATGTATTCGTGTAAGTTTTTTAAAAATTGTAAAATAAAATTAATCGTTAAAAAATATATTTATATAGCGATGAGTGAACTTATTCGTTATTTTTTATTATTTTACTTAGGTAGGCACGTGTCTTTATTTATTTATTTTTATAAAGTAAACATACAGAAAGTAATTGTAAACATTCTTACGTGTTTTAAACATGCCTGTGTGTAAACTTAAGTTAGTTAAACATACAAAATTGATACATTTGACTTTAATTATAGCATTAGAATTTGAGAGAGAGAGAGAGAGAAAAAAAAAGAATTAAGATAATAACAAGTAGGTGCCATTTAAGAGAAATAAAAAAAAATACATATAATATATTATAAAATTGTCTACATATTTATTAAATATGAATTATATAATATTTTTGTTCTAATATTGTAATAATATATGAAAAGTTTATTTATCTGAAGTAAATGATGTAGTAATTTCATAATGATAATTATTATTTTTCTTTGAGATTATACAATTATTAGGCTTTGAACAATGCAATCAAGTGACTTTAATTGAAGTGTTGGTTCAAAATAGTCCCGTCCTTGACGCTTCACTTTTTTATAGTCTCCTTGTGTATTTATTGGTTTATTTGTATTTCAAACAATATTTCAAATGTATTTTGAGCTCTCATTTCCAAAGTTGAACAGTTTTGCATTGGGCAAATGTTCGCCAACCCTTAGTGTAATCGCGCCCTCCCAATTCGAACGCACCTATTGATGCGGCTCACCTAAATAAGTATTACTTTTATATACCTAGGCGCTTCTTTTATAACAGTTTTTTGTAGTCGCACTCGCTGCCTGCATAATCCGATGTTTCCAAAATGGACGCCGCGATGATTCGGCGCGAACGACATCAACATGGCGGCCATGACGGCGTACTTTTCAAATTCGAAATAAGAATTAATCGGGATGCGTTTTTATTTCATAAGGCTTGCGGGAACGATAAGCGCCGTGACGGCCAGGACGGCTCGATTTCATAAAACATATTTTTAAATTGGATTTTAAAACCCAATAAAAATAGTTTTCGACCGGTTGTGAATTGTACAAATTACTATAAGAGAATAAACATTTATTAGAATAAACATAAACGTAACGCAATGCAAGAAAAAAATATAAAAATATCATTTATTTATTTATTTATTTATCTATCGTTTATTCGGATAACCAACAGTACAATAATAAAAAAAGAATGGTATATATTATAATTGTGTGTAAAATTGACTGATGACAGGTTTTCGCTAAAGTACAGAGATACATGTAAAGATTAAAATTTAATTTAATTACACTCGCACTAGCACTCTAAATACAGATATATATAATTCTGAAATAATAGTAGGTTTTAAAAATAGTCAGAGGCCAAAGGAAAGAAAATGAAAATGATGTTTATTATTTTTTATTACCTTTTTTTCCATCGCAGGATTTATAGGTAGAGAGGCCATTTTCTAAGTCAATATTCTTTTTCAAAATTTAGCAATGCTCAGTCCAAATAGGGCGATTCAATCAAAGACCGAGTATTGTATCCAACGCTAGCATTTCATTTTAATACTCACATGGTTTTGTTAACCTTAGATTTCTCATGCGAATTGGACAGCAGCATATTGCTTGATTCTCGTCACTGCTAGATTTCATTTGTCAGATAAAGTAGTTATTGACTTTATTTATATCTTGTTGTACACAGAAAATTTCGCAATGCGAACATTAATAAAAACTCGAGCAATGCTATATCGACCGGTTTGGTTTGAATAGCGGTTTGGTTTGAAAACGAGTCTACCTCCCTAAAAAAATAAAGTCTATATTGGAGCAGCTAGCTAGGTATGACGAAATGTAATATTTATTGTACTCGTAACGACATTCGTTTTCTTATGACATGTTATATATATATATATATATATATATATATACACAGCCGTCTGGATGCACCAAATATTTTAGAGATGCATTTTTAGGTACCTTCCTCGCAAAATCTCAAACTAAGCAACACAAGAGAGCAATAATACCTAACGCGAAATAAATGATTAAGTTATTCAGATGAAAAACTATACGCAGCTCATCGGTGACCAAAACAGAGACATGAAAATGCCGATCGCTTCGAACGAATGGCGCTTTAGGAAATCGCCGGTAGATGGCGCTACCAAAAAAGTAGTCAGCGCAGTGCGCGGGCATAGCGATACCAATTTGGCGCAACGGCGTAACTCAATTTATGCCGTTTTGTTAAATAAGAGAAATAATTAAAATAAAATGCTGTTGGGTTCTGAATAGGTATATGAATATTGGCACAGATATTTTAATTTTTAATTTATCTTTATTAGGGAAATAAAACAGTTACGCAAGAAAAAATATATACAGGCAGTACATATACAATCATATAAGAAAGAATGAAAACAATGGTACCAACTTATAAGTATAAAATAAAACCAATTAAATATTTCCACCGAGTGAGTATACAATTAGTGCTTAACCTAAGAAATGCAAGATGAAGAGATGAGGAGAAGGGGAGGAAAGGGAAATTTAATGTTAACGTTTCATTTTTTATAAACCTTTTAAATGTTACTAAATTAACATTGAATACATCAATATCTGGGTATTTTGAATTTAAGGTAGAACACTTCTATAGATGGGTTCTATAGATGGATTCTATAGATGGGTTCGTTTTGCCCATAATTGGTTCTACGACGTGGGGATGTCTAGCAAATCGTTTGATCTTGTCACACGTGAAGGTACCCTGAGATGCATTCGCTCAAGCAGAGAGCTACAGTTAACTGCACCTGAGATTGCATATACAGCATCAGCTTTAGATCTTCTTTCAGCCAAGGATGAAATAAAGATGATTCGGATCTATTTGCAAAGTGCATGGAGGATTTACGATCCATTTGTTTAAGGTATTTGTGTTGAACCGTTTCAATTTTAGATACATGTGTCGCGTACTTAGGATTCCAAATTTGGGAGCCATATTCTAAGACACTAAGCGCATAAGAAACGAAGAAGGTCTTTAGAGCGATACCCGACTTGAACTCTCTGCAGATTTTGGTGAAGAATAAATAAAGATATGCTCCGCAAGCGCATAACATAGTTATCTACTGTAATTATATTAGTAATACATTTTATTGTGACAAATTAAATTGCAATGGCGTTTGTAATATTTCAGTTTGAATCCGAATATAGTAATGCAGTTTTAAATAGATCCCAAAATTACTATGTTATTCGCAGATGGCTATACCTAATATTAAAAAAGTACCATTTTCGCAGTTACTGCGTTGTGGCAACACTGACAGTGTCTGGTCCCTCGGAGCCGGATTGGCAATATTGGCAGGATTGGCATTCCCTCTTCGAATGGGAGGAAAAAGCCCGGGAATGTTGCCAGAGGTGGTGGACTAGAATTTCTCCTCTCACCAATTTTTTCGCGAGCCCGAACGAGGCTGCCAACGATCGATTAATTAATTCTCACGGCGCAGCGCGTTGCCAGCAATGTGACATTCGGCGTCTTCTCGCGGGGTTTGCGAACTTGATTAGAATGAAAATCTAGCTAAGAATTTAGCTCGGCCTTTAAGTACACATATAACAGCGAATCGACAAAAGGTATAATTTTTAAGTATACGAGTATAATTAAGTTGTAAAGGTATTTCGTATTACGCTTCATCAAAAAATTAATCACATTTTTCAATATTATTAAAAATTAGATCATTGATTTTTTCAGGCGATTTTTCGCGATATTTCATTATACATATATATTTCATATAATTATTGATTCTTTTAAAAATCATTTTTTTACTACTTTAATGAAAGTTTGACCGTATTGCGTAGGCGCACAGATAGATAGGTGAGAGTGAAAAGATTTTATAAAATACAGGCCTGTATTTAATCCAGCGTGCATTACCTCAAGCGATGCAACTATCTGTGCGTTCAATATTAATTTTTCTTTGAACATTCTGGCTATATAATTTGTTTAAAAATTTTAAATCTATTATAATATTAAAAAGCATTCAAATTTTCCAAATGTCAATATTGTCAGACTTTTATATGAGTAATGAAAACTAACGGCGAATGTCTATTTTAACACGTAAGGAATCATCTAAATATGTTGAGTTTATATATAATATAAATATATTGAGTTTTGTTTTTGATAAAGCGTAGGATATAACTATAGTAGATATTAACGTTGGATTAATCTATTAAAGCTAATCATTATCTATTCTTTTTTAAATATTTTTCTCTCACCTGTCCTCGTGAGATTATGGGCGAGGATTTAAGAAAAAAACGAGACATCTAAATATTAGAAATAACACTAAACATCTAGTGTTTAATGTTTATTTTTGTCATAGATGTCATTCATGTCTAAAAACTTAGGTTTCTTAGCGAATAGTGTTTTGCGCGTGTGAAACGGTTAAACGCGATAAACACCAGCGCGGCTCGCTTGATTCACACTTCAATAGGCGATGCGACAAACGAAGGATCCCTTCTAAGCAATGAAAGCGAAATTTGGTGTTCAGAAATGATTGGTACGTTTTAATCATTTGGTTCAGGATGTTTCCGTGGTATAGACTTAGGCACGCTATAAACGCATTTTATTATCGTTGAGCGGAGTTTTATCGCGTAAAGCCGACATATTCAAACCATAAAACGAGACGAGAGATCCACGACTCGATCTGCGATAAGATCGATGCGATCGAAGATCTACCCCACCGCGCGCAACGCAACGGCCTCACGCGCATGGAAAATATATTTTTTACTGTCACCTCAAGGTGCATAAATAAGCTACCGGATAGTGGATTCGCTACTATAGTAGGTTCGCCAGCATCTCAGCTACAAATATATATAAATATAAATAATATTTTTTTATGTTTTAAGCTCATTTTCTTACACAAATCATACGTACTTTTAGTTATTAATTTTTGAATGACGTCATTTTTGGTGCCGTGACCGAGGATTTACCTAATTGCATTCTCGCTCTTAGAGACATTCGTGGAGATAGAAAATTAAGTAACCCATCACAAGTTGGTACCATAGGCGCGACGTCAGGTTCTGGGTAAATTATTTACTACTACAAAAAACTATGTATAGCAGCAGTTGATATTATATGATAGCAACATAAGCTGGTTTTCATATTTAGCTATGCTTTCAAAGTTTATCTATTGGTCAGATGATAACCGCCTTCCTACCTTATAGTCCAATTGGGAGAGCAGTCGAATTATTAAATTCCATTTCCGCCGAGATTGATATATTCGTCTGTTCGCCCAGTAGGATTAAAAATCTGCTTTCTATTACACCGTTGTAAGATCAGCGTAAATTATTTATTTGTTAATGTGTGCCGGGAGGCATTATTTTAATTTTTAACATAGTATGATTCATGTTATTGTTTTTATGTTTTTAATGCTTTTTGTTTTTCTTTTGGTAGTTTAATTTATTTTTACTTTAATTATAATGTACACGGGGAACCTGTTAAATAAATAAATAATTAGATAAGCAAAATTTAAGACTAATTTTGTCGATGGTTTTTAATTTATTTATTTATAGGTAAACTTATAGCGTTACAAGTGTATTTATTATAACAAGACCGATCAAAAGTTACGCATTTAAAATTAAATATTAATGTGATAACTATCACATTATATAGTGTGTTGGGTATTAGTTGGGTTAGTATATTGTAGTGTATTATATAGTGTGTTGGGTTAATCACCAAGAGGTGTTTATGTTTATGTGTGAGTGTATTACTAATAGCAATTATAGCGTATGAACCTGGTTGCGCACACGGTATTTTCAAGAAAGCGAACTCTGCAATCATCCTGTATAATTTTGTAGATTTGCAAAGAGACAGTAGTGATTTTATATACGCCCTATTTATTTATTTATGTATTCCGACATAATTAATTAGACAAAGAAATAGAGTGTAGTAGTACAAATCATAATTACAAATGAATATTACAAATGCACCGGGATCGATTAGCACTGATTCTTTTGTGCCCTGCCTTCTTTACTAGACTATGTCTGTACTAAGGAAGGCAGTGTTGTATTGTGCTACAACTGAGAATGTCAAACCGTCAGAAATATGAAAATGTATATTTGTAAGAAAATAAATTAAAATATATATATATTTTCATTTCACTATATTTTCAAGGGTCGCCTCAGAGTCCAAGCGTTGGACTGAGATCCGTCTACGGTTTTCCAGTCTTTGGCATATTATTGACTCAAACCGCAGCCGTGGGTCCCATCAGAGTAGATACCTTTTTCGTCGCGGAGGTGCGACGAGAGGGCGAGGGCGAGGGCGAGGGTGAGGGTCCGAGGAGCGCGCATGCGCAGACGTGGCGTCTTATTTATCTGTGTGGGTCAGAGGGGGTCAGCAGCACTCGCCTCATTACGGATGCAGATATTCGTGCCGTCTCCCTCCCTCCCCCTCGAACCGAGGACCTCGACTCTTTCCATGGGAAATAAGTGAACGGCGCGTAGGACGGCCACGAGGCTCCACTGTTTTTGGTAGCATTTTTAGGGTTCCGCAATCTTGGGTGCGGTCAAGCGATTACGCATTTGTTGTGAGCGCCCACTGTGGGAATTCGCGCGCTAGCCGAATTTACACCATCGGTTAAAAACAATATAAATATTTATGGGATGAATTATTTTCGCATTTTTTTTTTTACTAATTTCTTTCTCATAGGAAACATAGAGAACGCATTAAATACGGTGTATATATTTTATATGCGGATTTATTACTATAATGCGTAGATTTGATCCCGCGGCCACTTTACCACGATTTCACTGAATTAAATTTTTGTATTTATTTTTATTTTAAATATGGACCGTAATATATAATTTTGATTATTTTATAGTAATTACTTTTTTTTATCATAATGTATCTATTTTTTTTAAATATAGCTAGACAAGACAAAAAAATAAATAGATAATCGGAAATAATAAAAAAACATGCTTGAATTTTGTATGTCCTTAAACTATAAACACTGGTATTCATGTGAGTTGAAGGGAATATAATATAAGATAGTGGTTACATTGCGAAACCGTTTTATGACTGTAGTGGGTATTTTTTATAATGAAATGAGCAATAAAACATTTCAAACATATTAATATTAATTTACATAAATTAGGCCAATTTCAAATTGTGTAAGTAAACACAAGTTCAAATAAATTTCTCATGACTTTTCATAAATTTCAGACTGATTAATGTTAAATAATTTTGATTAGATTTACCATATTTATTGCTATGACAGCAAGAGATGTAGTTAAAAAATATTTTGCTATGATTACAAAACAATATGGCGTCGTGACAATAATCGATGTGTAACTCTAACAAAAAATATTCCTATCAATAGTGACTTTGATATAGATCAAGCATACTTTATGGATGCAAATACCATATTTTTGCTGACATTAATGAAATGACTATGATTGAAATTTGACTTTGCCTGTGTCAGAGAATTATATAATATTAATAAAAGTATATAATATTAATAATCTATATATATTTTAAGAACACTGTTCAAATTTTTATGCTAATCTTAACATGTAAAATGACCGAAAGCCTTAATTGGTTTTATATATTAGTAATAAGTTTTGTTTGTAATTATAAAATGTAATACTGTGGATTTTTCTATAAAGAATAAATAAATAAATACGTACCTAGTAAAAACGAAAAATGATTTATTACAAATATTACGATTCGCTAATATATCACGAACTTCACGTCGAAGTGAGACAAACTTAATGATAAAGACAGCGGCCAGTTGAACTTCGCCTGGCGACCATAGATCACGGCTCGCGTCGTCCGACCAAAAACAAAAGACCAGAACAGCGCAGACATACCAGACGCGCTCCGTCTCCCTCCCGCGCGGGGTTGGAGCACCTGCCCTCCTACCCTCCTACCCTCCTACCCTCCTACCCTCCTACCCTCGGGCTGCGCGCGATCTTCTCAAGCTGTATTTCAACAAATTTATCTGTATTTTTATGTGCGATATATATATAATATGTATTTATGTGTCAGGTTTAACCCCAAGGAAGGTGATTAGCATGACTATCAGGGTTCGATAATATTCTGTTTTTTAAGATAATGTTTAATTCTTTATTATACTTCGTCTATATTTTCCATTAATTTTTAGTCTGTGCAGAGATACACGTTTTTCTATCATTATTTATTTATTTTATATACTTGTGTATATGCGTTTTGTCCTTCTGTTTAAATGGTAGTACAAAAGTAGGTAGGTAGGTAGGGTAGATCTCCATTTCCGCGTAGATTGATATATTCGTCTGTTCGCCCAGTAGGATTAAAAATCTGCTTTCCATTACACCGTTTCTATTACAGCGTAAATTATTTATTTGTTAATGTTTTACTTTAAACATAAAGTGTACATGGGGAAACCCGTTCAATAAATAAATAAATAAATAAGAAGTTTTATTATTTATTTCAATCTGAACTGAACTAAAGTGGTTAATTACTTTATTTAGGACGATAACAGTTATATGATAAACAAGGATAGAAAAAGTATCGTAGAGCAAATATTTTATTTTTAAACATTAACAAATTTCAAACCGAAGATTAGGTATTACTATAATTATAATATAATGGCATATAATTATTAAAAAACACCCATGTGTTTTTACGCGCTTTTGATATAATCAGAAGCCGGGCAAATATATTAATTAAAAGTGTAAGTACACGAGGCAATTATTATTAAAATGTATTTATTACACTTATTTTTAATTTCACATTATGCAAAGTACTACCTAACTAGGCAATTCCCGTACTAAAGTAGACTTTACTAGAAGCATCATTCTTATAAGCATAACCGTCTCACTGCGCAACATACAATTACAATTATTTGAATTAAATTGTATGCAATAATACTTACTAAAATATATTCCGTTAAAGACTATACTATATTGGACAAATAAGGTATTCAGGTTAAACTATTTGTAAACTAGCAATGGCTAACTAAATTTAAGGAAATCTGTTAAACAATATAAATACATTTTAATTTATTTATCTTTATTAGGGAAATAAACAGTTACACAAGAAAAATTATATACACGTAGAACATATACAATCATGTAAAAAAATAAATAAATAAATAACAAGAATGAAAACAATGGTACCAACTTATGAGTATAAAATAAAAACAATTAAATATTTCCATACAATTAGTGCTTAACCTAAGAAATGCAAGATGATGGGTTGAGGAGAAGGGGGGGGGGGGGAGAGGAAAGGGAGATTTCACATTAACGTTTAATTTTTATAAGACTTTTGAACGCCACTAGATTATCATTGGGTACTTTGAATTTAGGGTTGAACACATTCTCAAAACAACAGTCGAGCAAACTTTAAGAAACTCTGTTTGATGGAATCTGTAGCGCAGTTCAAAATCCTGACACTAAGATTCTACAAACATTCCAAGCATTTGTTTAATTTCAATGTTGCTTTTATTTCATTCCTTATAAGTGCGATAGGTATGGGCGGCGTTCATTCGATTGTTCAATCGGTTAACGATTGTGTTATATTTTGACAGATCGCTACTCGCCGAGTTTCGAATCGGGCGCGAAAACAGCAACAATGGCGCAGCGCGTTCGATCTGACGTTTATAAGCTCCATTCGAATTTCGAATGAGTTTCGTGACAAAATGGCGGCGCGACCGAACGCCCGGACCAGAAGTCGCAATCTAACAGTTTTATTTATTTAACGCGCCGCAATAAAAGCGTGATATCTTTTTTTCGAAAAGTGACAAACAAAACGCGGCCATCACAATAAAGTTTACGGGCGAATTATGAACCCGCTCGGCGCTGTATAAAAATCGTGTGCGTCTGAAAAAGGTCGGGGCATAAATAAATTCAAATATAATAAAGCGCATCGGGGCATAAAGCGGGATCGGCGTGTAATATTCGTAAGAAATGAGAATGATAAAGGAGAAAAAAAAAAAAAAAGAAATATGACAGAAAAGGGACTGGCCGGCGCGCGCGCGTACGCACAAACATCGCTTCGGCCCAAAAAGAAGCGAATGACGTTTGAAATGGAATTCGATTTTTGAAAGTGCAGTCGAATTGAGAAATGTTCGTTGAATAAACGTTCTGTCACGCGTTATAACGATTGCAAGAATCACAATTAATATTCTTCTTCAACACTGTTATTCTTTAGTGGTTTCTTATTTTTATTTTTTTTTATTTGTATGAGAAATGAATACATAACGACAGTTACATAGAAATAAATAAATAACAACTTAAGCCGACTACAGGCATCTCCAATTTAACATATACTTTTAACACTGTACTGCGTTAGTTATGCTTGCAATTGTATACACATGTTAGTAAATTTATATAACTTAGCATTAATATGAAATAAATCACTCTATATGTGAAAAACTTGTAAAGATGCAAGACTAACCTAAATCATAAATTTTTCTAAGATTTCATCTCATCTCTTGTACCCGTTGTTTTTCCTCGATTAAATAAATAAACAGAACGAACTAGAATCTAATTTATAGTGATAACATTGTATGAGTGTTATAATCTGTAAATACAATAGGGTGCGGAATGTAAGAGTGTGTTAATGTGTGTGGTGATTAGTATACTATTACTAATATTATGTTTGTTCAAAGAAAGTTTTTTTATGTTGAGTATAATTCGTATTGCACTTAGGCACAAAAAATAATCTCGAGTTAGACGTGACGGAACCCTCGAGCGCAAATCGTTTAGGGAATAGGAGCTGTCTATCTGGTTATGTAGCACGTTGTGCAATTTGTGCAACGTTCTTACCGATAAAATATTTATACCCCATATTGATTCCGGTTTTTAGACTATTCTTCCTAATTTCGTCAACATAAGAAACACCACTTTCTTTTTATCAGTTATTTAGAATCCTAGGTAACGTCGGTTATCACTATAAAAAAAAACTAATAAAAAATAAAATATATTTGTGTAATTTAAAACAGTGATCGAAATAGTTCTCTGCGATGATAATTTAAAAAGATGAATAGCTTTTCTAATCTCGATCCCCACCCCCGTTAGCTAGATACGGAAGGGAGCGCAAGAATGTATTGCTGCCTCACTTCCTCCTAGGCGCCTTCGCACGTTGTCAGAGTGAGACGGATAGCTTCCGTTCCGGGGGCGCTTTGTGATTTTCGCGCCTTTCTAGATTTTACTGTTTAGATATACGAAAATGCCTTGCCTTTGTCGAATTGTCGAAATGTTTCGTTTTCTTTTGTATTTATTTTCCTAGACATGTTCGCCTTAGACATGCTTCATAATGGCAAATCTTAATTCTTAATTGTTAATAACCTCATAAGGCCAAAACTCCGTAATAATGGTAGCATATTATGCCGTGTTCTTTAAATTTATAATTTTTATATAAAGGCCACATTTATTTAAAAAAAAGCACAAATACATTAACAACACACTACCTAAATAAAAACCTTTTAAGCACAAAATAGTTCGCGCTTAGAGGGGTCCGTAAATACTCCATCTAATACATATATTTTTTTTTTAATTTTAACATACGACGCGAAAAGATTCGTAGAACTCCCGGGGGTGTGTTATGGAAAGGGGTAAAAAAGAGGGGTTAGGAGTGATCACCTTCCCTCCTTTTCCAACCAAAGAAACACATCTACACGCTGATAATTAGGACAAAGACCAATTAACTTTAAATACAAAAAATAGTATACGTAATGTATATTATTTTTGCAACTCTAATTATTTTTCATAGCTAATTGGGCTATCCTGCGCAACGATCTTTTAAAACATAGATACAGTATCTCCTTGTGAAAACCCGACACCCGATGCGAGTAGTGTACTCAACTAAGTGGCGTACTTGGGCGTGGTTCGTTTTTCACCCTCAATTGCCGTATCTATATATTTTAATTTTAAGAAAGATTTTATTCTTCAATTAAGATTGTTTTTTTTATTACTGTCTTTATTAACAATTTCTGTTTAATAACCTCAATAAATGTAATTTGTGAAATACTACTAAGCTATAAAAATGTATGTGTATATGTATGTATATTGTAAAGGACGTGTAAAATATAGAACAAAATAATTTGAACAAGTTTCACAATTATTAATATCTGTATTTTACACACCTGGTTTCCAGCAGATAAGCCTAGGGCTTAGCTGGTACATAAAAGAATGGAATTGTAAATTTTTTGAATAAATAAATAAATAACCTCAATAAATAAATCCAATTTGACACAATACACACAAAATTCGAATGTTTAAACGTAGACAGATTATTTAATTACAGTTTTTGTTTTTAATTAAAACGCCGGGGTGCAAAACATGGAATTAAACCTAGCAATTAAGATGAAAATCTAGAATCTCGACATTTTATTATCGCAGTGAATCGAGTCTTACGAACGCGACTCTTCGACGCGGCGCCCATCCCTACGCGAGAGCGGGAGCGAGAGCGGGAGCGAGACGGCCGATGGTCAAAAAGGACCACAGCCTGGCCATAATGTTACCAATAAATTTTTTGGCGGGATGATTCACGGTGACATATTGCTTATGGTATTTCTGTCTTCCCGTTTTGCGTTTGCCTTGTTCTGTTTGCAGAACTTCGGTTTAAACCAGCGTTACCACAATACAATAAATACTATCACTACTTCATCATTAATCGTGTAGATATGATATATGTTTGGTTATTTGGTGTGCGCGACGCAAATGAATAAGTAAAAGGAAAAAAATAATATTCGCACAAAGTTACACACACACACTAGTCACGATTTTAAATTACTCCAATTACGCGTGTGCGAAATTAGAACTAAATTAACACAAAAATTATATTTTTTCTATAATTTCAAGTTTTATACAGCCAATTTATTTTTTTGCCTTTTCAGTGTGCTTATTAATCTTTTGACAATAACGAAATATTCATCTCAAAACTTTTAAGAAGATCGGACCAAACTATATAGTATAGAGAATTATTGATAAATGAAATGATATTATAGGTGGCGTATTTTATAACATTTTTTAATAAATAAATATCTAAGTATATAAAAAAAAACAGCTATTATTGTGTTATTTGCTAAGAAACTACATAAAAAAATCATCATGGTTACCGGAAAAAAAAATGTAAACTTTACGTGAACATAGTAATGCTGGCCGAATTGACATCATCTGTTATATACATATACAGAATGTCCCAAAACCAATCCCACAAACTTTAAGGGGTGTTTAAGTTCCCTATTAAGAGTAAGAAATTATGAAACAAAATGCGAAAAATTTTCATCACCAAATTTATTATTTTTGTTATAAAATTGGTGTAAATCGATCTTATCAATCGATAAATCAATATTATCTGTCGACCAATAGCATCCCTCTTACAACCCCAGAGAAGGGGAACGGAGTTAACCTTTCTTCTTAGACCGACCTCTGTACGACCAGTGGCATCTGACAGCAATCATTTAGCTCCGCCCTAATAGGGCGTTTCGAACCTCGATCTTGACTGACCGCGGCCCAGTGACCCAGTGACGTAGTTATCCGAGGGAGGAGCCATTGAAAAATATCTGTTTTACATGATTGAGAATAGAAACATTTTTTTTCTTGAATACCATAAAGAATTTTGATATAGTTTCTTAACAAATAACACTAGGAATCGTAGGACCTATTAGCTGTTTTTTTATTGGGATTGACCTTGGGACACTCTGTATATTTGTTATATGTACAAAATATAAATTTGGAGATGATGATTTTTCATATCATTTCTTACTCATAATAGGTTACACAACACCCCCCTTAAGTATTCGGGAAAGTGGGACATCCTGTATGTATTCTTAAATAGGTGCCTATTGTTTGATACATCATCCTTTTTTATGTGTTATTCGTATCTCGTAGTTTGTAAAGCTGGATTGTATTTTTGTCACAAATATTATTTATAAAAAAAAAGAAATAAATCGAATTCAGACGAACTCCCTAAACATATACAGGTTGTATTTATTTTCACTGATGTTTTTTTAGGGGGTCGATACAGATCAATGATCAAACATTTATCATCAAAATTCCCAATTATGAGAAAAACGAATTCGCAATTCAAAGAAATTGTTTAATAATATTTTTTTTTTTGATTGAACTTTTTTTTTAAATTATTTTTTTTTTTTGTGACACCGGTTTATTTCTCGATATAGATCAACCCCCTGATAGGCCATTAGTGAATATAAATACACCCTGTATAGGTATGTAAAGATTTTCTTACTATTGCACAGTAATTGTAGTTACTGTATTGAATCTATATATGCGAAAATCTAATTTAAAATAAGACAAAATTAAATATACTTTAGTAGGTATGTATCAAAATGCAGCGATACCATAGCCAAGTCACGACTCATCTGTCAACACCAATGCCCTTTGTGATTTATGGTATAGGTGCGCCATTGTGCCAAAGACAAACGAAAATCGAAAGCATTCGAAATTTAATTGGGCCAATGACTGGTCGGCATCGAGTCATGCTTTCATAATTAAACGCTTTGGCTTGTATTAGCTTGTCTATGGTGAGGGGATCGTCAGTATAGGTTAGCGACACAATTAAATAACCGTTTTTTATAGAGTGTATGTTTAGGTAATTACATTTAATTATTTTTGACGAAATTTTCAGATTTAGGTACATAATTGTGAATTACATTTAATAATAACAAATATCGCCTAATTACTACATTTACGAGTACAATCGAACTTAGATAATAGCGTAAAAATAAAAAGAGGAAACAACGTGAGATTTAAGAGGTAAAATGATCATACTATTTAAGTTAGTTATCTAAATGCATTCATTAATACCACTATTATCTCACAGATCAGAGTTTTTTATATGTTTTCAAATGCAGCATTTAGCCCAAGAATACTATCAAAATGCAACTATTAAGAATGTTTTATTTCATACTGTTAATATTAATAATCATTTAATTAATAATATGACATACTGTCATAATATTAATAATCTATATATATTTTAAGAACACTGTTTAAATTTTTATGCTAATCTTAACATGTAAAATGACCGAAATCCATAATTGGTTTTATATACTAGTAATAAGTTTTGTTTGTAATTATAAAAAATTAATAATGTGGGGTTTCAATAAAGAATAAATAAAAAAATAAAATAAATAACAACCTTTGATCGTTCCACATAATTAACTTTAAACGTTTCTCTATTTTCAAATCGTGACTATACATTTTTTTTATTATAGCTGACAATTTTTCCGTTCGGTTGTTTTTATTATTATTATTATTATTATTTTAAGTTATTCTATGTGGGATAATAGTAATAACTCGAGGGTTTGTTAGAAGGTTTATTACTTGATCCTCCTACTACATAAATACTCCGATATACAATATAATGCTTGACTCCATGATGCATGTGCACGAACCGGCGTGACGACTGAACTCGGGTGAAAGGGCGCTGCACTAGCGGGCGACCTCCGTTCTTATAGACTGTCGTCTTGCGTCGGAGGGGAAACCCTCATCCTCAGCCCTGTGGTCTGATGTGGCGGCCGTCCGGTGAACTCATGACCCCCACTATATTATAATACATACAACAATTAAATATGAAATAAGATTGTATGTGATTGCTCTATGTAATAGAGCCATAAAAGCCATTATAAACGCCAATATTATTAAAAATTATATACATAAAACAGAAGCTATTTTTACTCAAATACTAATTTTAGTATTTGAGTAAAAATATCTGTATATAAATATAAAAATATATTGTTTGTCTATTGTTATTTTTTTCTTTAACTTCGATTTTGATAGGTTTTTACTTTTTACTTTTGGTTATTATCTATTTATTGCTTTTGCATTTTATTATATTGTTTTTTGTTTTTCCTTTTTCTTATTAATGTAACCCTTTTGAAACTTTTATACTGTAATATAGAATGTTTTTTTTTTCACCCACAGAAAAGGCACCGGCTTTGTGGGGAAATGTAAAGGTGTTTTATAAAAAAAATAATAATAAAGTTTTAAATAAAAAAGTTTAGGTATATAAATAGCATCATATTTTCTATTGTAATAATCTATGCATAATAAATTCAACTAGGTAGTAAACAGCCATCTATGTTAGATATTCTTTCAAGACTTTTGAGAAACTTTACTAATATAATATTTTTAAGCGATAAGATCGCAAGTTTTTGATAGTGAAATTCATTTGATTGAGGTTTGAAAATTAGTAGTGAAATGACTTTCTGAAAAATAAGGTTTTTTTTACATTGTTTTAAAATTATCGTAACGAGGATAGCGTCTATCGCTAAAAAAAAAAAAAAAATAAAAATGGCCCGCGGCGATATTCAAATTTTTATTGTGCATAAAGCGTTCGAAGGCGCGCGCGACATTCTTTATTAGCGCGCGGGAAATTCGATATTTTCGAACATCCGCTGAGCGTTCCGAACTTAAATCGTGGGATAGGCCACGGGCCAGCGCCCATTTCGCGACTTTTATTAAATCCAATAAAACACCAACTTTTCTTAATTGTTTTTTTTTTAATATCAACACATCCACACATTTGGGGATACGGCCTTCCGATACGTGAATAACACTTAGGAAATATTATTTAATTCTGTTATTTTAATTACTTATTACACGTTGATTCATCCTTATCGTAATCATATTTAGCCCAATATCCATATCCGGCCCATAAATATGTATATATATATATATTTAACATATACATATACATATTGAGAGTTAAAAATGCATTTTTATAAAACTCAGCGCTGGGTTTAAACCGACATCCTGCGCTCTCAAGTACAAGAACTCTTTAGAACCTTTATAAATATTATGCTATCCAGCACTTTATCAAATAATTAAAAAAATATTCAAAATTTTTCAATATTGTCAAAGATTGTGTCATTTATCTTTTCAGGCGATTTGCCGTTATTAAAAAACAATCATCAAATATAAGTCAAATACCTTTACAACTCAATTATACAATTACATATATATATTTATATGTATACGAATATGTGTACATAGGTATATAGTAGAGCACCTCCAAATAAAATATTGAGTGCCTCGAATATTTATCACTTCGATACAAGCATTACACCTAGTGAAGTGATTATAATCCAATATGCCTGAACCTCTTTTCTATAGTTAATTATATTTAGGACCTTGAAATTTATATTTAAAAAAAAGGGGAAATATGTATGTACTTTGTTCGTACTGAATTGTTATATGGATAAATAAATAAATAAATATCCGTTGGATCTTTCTGTTAACAGGCAATAAATGTATTTTTTTTAAATATTTAATTTACATTAAGGACTAGATACAAATAAAACATTCTGTGGAAGATTTAAACCACACTACTGAGATTTTTAGCAACAGGTACTGTAATTTAATCCGGTGATTCTAATCTTTTACGACCTTATGCAAGGCAGAAACAATAATTTACACCTATTGAACTGTTGCTGACTCGCAGACTATGGACGGCACTTTACGTCTTTATGAACAGGTATCGCTTTCGAGCGGTGGGCGCACCGCACAGTGAAAAGAACGATTCAAATTTCAAATTTTTGTTTTTATTATTAGGTCTTGAGAAGACTCCTGGCTACCAGAAGCTATTATTTAATTATGTTTAAAATAAAATGTTTTAGTGTTAATAATTTTTGAATTTGTTAATACATTAAATTATTTGTTTTATTTTAAATTATAGTTGCACGTCGGAAACTGATCTTTGGCAGTTAAATTTATTTATTAGCAGACATGCACGCATAATATTTAAATAGAAAAAAAAACACAGGTTGGCTATTTATTTATTTATTTATTTTTATAAAGTAAACATACAGAGAGTAATCGTAAACATTCTTACATATTTTATACACAGGTTTATATATTTTATAACACTCGATACTCTCCAATTTCATGTTTACAAAACATGCATGTGCATCTTAAGTTAGTTATACATACAAAATTTGGTACATTTGATTTTAAGTATGTTTAACATTAGAATTTGAGAGAGAGAAAAAAAAAGAATTAAGATAATAACAAGTAGGTGCCATTTAAGAGATATAAATTAATATAAAATAATAATAATAATAATTTATATATACTCGTATATATACATAATCATGTTAAATTAGTGAATAATAAGTAATAATAACAGATAACTAAAAATCTGCAAAATATGTGTTATAATAATAATGTATTGAAGTTTAACAACGTATATATAACGACCTGTTTATTTCTCTGATTTGTTAAATTGAATTTGTTTTATTTTGTTATTAGAAAATCTATTTGTGCACTTTTTATTTTATTGAATTCATCGTCTATTTTTTCTATCTACATTATTATATGTTAAAAGTTATTATGTCATTCCTATGTACATTTTTGTATATATTGGAAATAAATCTTATTTTATCTTATCTTATCTTATAATATTACAAGGTCTATCTAACTAGGCAGCGTCCGTACTAAGGTAGCTTCATATTTAGAATGCAATAAATTATTTCGACTTAAAGACAGAATATAGTCTTTAATTAACTTATGTTTCAAGTGTATAACATAGTAATTGTGTAAAATAAAAAAAAATATAGCATGGTATAAGTAATATAATATAAGGAGTAAATATTTACTTACCATCCAGTAAGTAAACTTTTTAATGAATTACGGATAATAGGTCTATTGTTTTTAAGTTTTAACTAATTACATAATAAATAAAACAAAACAAACGAAGTTTTTTTGAAACAAACTTATACGTGTAGATATAAGTCTGATCTACACTTATACATTATTTTAAGGCATTTGTAGCATTATTATTGTTGGCTTTAAAAAAATGTACACGGCACATATATCAAATTGTATAATCTATTACTTAAATACCGTATTAGATGGTTCATTACGTTAAAATATGCGTTCGCCGTTAGTTTATATAAAAGTCTGACAGTATATTGTCATTTGAAAAATTCAATTGCTTTTTAATATTTTTACGGATAGAAAATTTTCAGAGAAATTATATAGCCAGAATGTTCAAAGAAAAATTAATATTGAACGCACAGATAGTTGCATCGCTTGAGGTAATGCACGCTGGTTTAAATACAGGCCTGTATTTTATGAAAGCTTTTCAATCTCATCTATCTATCTGGGCGGTTATGCAATACGGTCAAATTTTCAATAAAATAGTAAATAAATGATTTAAAAAAGAAACAATAATTATGAAAAACGGTGAAAATTTAACGAATATGACACATAATGTACGAGAAGTGAATGGTTTAATGAATATTTACAAAAATAACTTACGTTTAACGTAGGATATATGCAAATGAATCGTCATGGATAAAAATAAAAAGAATATATATATATATATATATATATATATATATTCACTTTCATATTTAACAAATTACTTAATCCTCAGGTCCTAAACACAGACGTATTAATATAAGTCGAAAATAAAGTTTTATCTTTAATTTCACAACTTTTAACATGGAAATCAATGTAAGTCGATTGTATTTATAATATTAAATTATTGCATTTATAATATTAATCTAAGTAATATTTGACTAATTTAAAATATCATGTAGATACCTAAACATATACCTAATACCTTATTTAATATATTATTATCTTTTTTAATATATACCTTTTTCGTTTTTCTTTCTTATTATATATGTTTTTTATGTTGTTGATGATTTTTAGGCAGTTTTACCGTTTTTTTTTTTAAATATGCGAATAATAAAATTTGGTAGATAGGAAGATTTGTTGCTTAGTTAACCACACTGGGCGAACATCGAAACCGCCATAATGGAATGCCAATATTTTCACACAAATAAGAACTATTCAAAATTTGCCTAGCGTACATTTTACACCTAATAAATCCATTGTGAGCAGAGGTGCGCCCGAGCGAGAGGGTAGACCGGCCTGAAAGGGAAAGAGACAGTGAAGTACGTATGGACGGTCCTTCAGGACAATTATAATGTCCTTACAAGACGTTTTAGATAACCATCTGCCTCTCGGGATGCTGCGTGATTATCTGTACTTTGTCCGCTGAGCCAATGGCTCTCAAACAGTTTACATTAAATTAGGATTATTTTAGGTTGTAAGCATTATTTATTTATTCATTATTGAAAAATCCAACAGTATTAATTTTTATAATTACAATCAAAACTTATTGCTAGTATACAAAACCAATTATGGATTTCGGACATTTTACATATTAACATTAGCATAAAAAAATTGGAACAGTGTTTTTTTTTTATCGGAGTCTCATTTCCCCATACAAACGTAATAGTGTTGTGAATCTCTTTTTTGTGAATATAGAACAAAAATAATACTAAATATCGTTTTATCTTAGCTGGATCTATTTATTGTAATTGTATATATTTGAGTAATGAAAGTTACTTTTGGCAACATTGAAAAATTTAATTGAATTGAAATCTCATAATTATCTGGGTTATAACTATATAAGCGCCTGCTTCTGAATCCAGAGGTCCGAAGTTCGAATCCCCAGGTCAAATCCGGCTAGGTCATTTTTCGCCGATGAGAATATTAATCGGCGCTTTTTTTCAACACTGTCGACCGAGTTGTGATATCGATGTTTTCATGGGTACGGCCACGCATCATGAAAACATCGATAAGGCAGTCAGAACTGCGCCCAATGCACCTCCCCGATAACACAAGCCATACGAATGAACGAATCTGGGTTATAGAATGAAAAATTAGAAATGAAATAGAATGACAATACAGACAGCAGCTCTTCAGGAAGAGGTCCTTTACCTTACAATTTATGCCACGGGTAAGAGATTTCTTTCTTTTTTATGATTACCCAACAGAAATTGTACACAATACATGTAATGGTGTAAAAACAATATAAATTTAAGTATACAATCCTTAAAGTAGGGTAGCCCAATTGACTAATACACATAATTAGAGGTAAACAGAATAATATTAGAGAATATTAAACCAATTTAAATACGATGTATCTAAATACAAAAAACAAAGAAAATTAAATTATTTTATTTAAGCCTTGATTTTATATATAACAAACTAAACTTCGTACCGCCTCAAAATCAATAAATGTTGTGTTAACATATTAACTTTATATTAAGACTACTCAAAATGAATTAAGTTCAATAAATGTACAAAAATCAAAATAAATTACATAATGAAGCAATTATAATTGCAATTGTGATAACTTCACAAAGTGAACATCTTCGAAGGCAACTTTCTGTTAGAAAATAGAATTCCACAGAATACAAAGCCGTTCCATACAAAATGTATGAGAAAATGAATTTTCTTTATATTTTTTTTTGCGTGAATTCTTTCGATGTTTTGATAGTTATTCTGCTATTTAGGGAGGAGACAAATCCAATAAATCAAATATCATAAAAATCGGTCCAGCCGTTCCTGAGTTATAAATGGTGTTACTAACCCAACTTTGTTTTATATAAATAGATTATAGAAATAAAAAACGATATAATAAAGAACTAAACTAGAAAATTTGTATATCCGTTTTTGAGTTGTGTTTTGACAGTATTCAGAGAAACAAAAATATTTTGATATTATTAAAATTACGGTGAGATGAGAAAAAAGAGTCTGTAGCGATATTAATTGACTCCTGCCTTTGACTGATAAATATTATTGTCCCAAATCATAGAAATTATTACCTGTTTATTAGTCAAAAAAAATTTTTTAGAAAGGTACTTTACGCGTGCGAAATGTTAACCATTTGAATTTATTACGGTATTACCCATTAGCGATTATTTATTATTTAATTTATACTATTCGCTTTAGTTTGTTTTAAAGAGGTCAGTGGTTTCTAGCAGTTATAGCGTTATAAAAAAAAATGTTTGGAATTCGTTTCAAGCAAGTGAGATGTAGGTAAAAAAATGCAGTAATGACGTTCAGAGTTATAACTACTAAACAGCCTTTTATTATATATAAATTGAGAGTGTGTGATTGTTGAGAAGCCACGCGACTTGAACTCAATTAAGGCAAATAAACAGAAACACAGAAATGTAATGATATATTGAAGAATGTATATATATATATATATATAAAATATCATCCTTTCCTTATTTCATCTAATTAGATGGTTACACAATATTTGACAATATTTTACACTAAAGAGGACAGGTGAGAGTTAAAAATGCATTTTTATAAAACTCAGCGCTGGGTTTAAACCGACATCCTGCGCTCTCAAGTACAGGACCTCTTTAGAACCTTTATAAATATTATGCTATCCAGCACTTTATCAAATTATTAAAAACTTTTTCAAAATTTTTTTATATTGTCAAAGATTATGTCATTTATCTTTTCAGGCGATTTGCCGCTATTAAAAAAGAATCATCAAATATAAGTCAAATAACTTTACGATTCAATTATACAATTATATAAAATATAAATGTATATATCTATTTTTAGTTTTACATAGTTTTTTATCGATCAATCAAATGTATTTTTTGATGTGTGTACTATGTAAAATTGTTGTTTTCTCCAATAAGATAAATAAATATATTGATTGAAAATGTAATGATATATTGAACCTTAGACTTCAGATATAAGTACAGGTGACTCTCAAATCCCGCAAAAGTTTGGGATCAAGCGATCGAGGGTGTAACATCGCGGGCACAAGGGTGCGTATTGTTTGTGTGTGTGGGCTTAAGGCACCTTCAATGGCTCTCCAAGATTATAAAGTATTTATACGTTTTTCTACCCTCCCGTATGAAGTGGCCCTTTGTTGTTGAGTGGCTCTTGTTTGCAGTTTGCAATGCGAGGTTGGGATTCTTGCCCATTCATACTGTTTGTTGACAATTTTTCAGATTTTGATACTTTTGCACTTTGAATTTTCGAAGGGGCAAAAAACATAAACAATATTGTGTCATCTGAATGTTACTCCTTAAGTATCTGTTTGTGATTATCCTACAGAAAGATTAGCTAATTGCCTTAAGACAATTTCAATTCCATTCAACAAGTTCATTTTTAAGACAGTTCATTTTATTTTCAATTTGAACGTTGCCAGATGCAACTTTTATTCAACCAAATATATACAAATACATTTTAAATAGGTCCAGCTTAAACACTGTCTTTTCTGTCGGTTTCTTAATATTAAATAAAATACAAATAACGTTAAAATAGTTGTACAAATAACGTGTAATTTAAAAAGACAATACAGCGGGAATGTACGAGAATAATTTTTAGTTATTTTTTTTATCATAAATTCTTTTAGTATGAGTTAAATTAAAGATTTTCTTTTTTAAACATGCCGGGTATTTTACCGATATTATTTATTTCTATCACATTTCGAGCCATTATTATAACAAATGAATAAATACTTTTACTTATCTTGGTATTACATTTCTCAAGTGTGTAATTAAGGGTTTATTTTTATAATTAATATATTATTGACATTTTAATTTAATGACATTTTATTGACATTTTATTATTAATTTATTATTGATAGTTTAATTATTTATTTAATTTGTAGGTTTTCCTATGTACATATTTTCTTTTGTCTAATGAAAGAGTTATAAAATAATAAAAGAAACAACAAAACAAATAATAACTACAATGAAACACGCAAAATAGGACAGTGGCGATATCTCTCTCTAACGCATTAAGTTGCGGTCTGTGTAATTGAGAGAAAAATATGCACCGTTCCCGCTTCTCATTACACCCTCCCCTGAGAATAAGCATTGCACGTTTTAGTACGAACGAACGATTTATATAGGCGATGATGAGTGAGCGTTAGTTTGAACTGCAAAAGTTTCATACCGTCTAGCGTACGATGAACTTATATACGAGGTGTGATCAAAAAGTAAGGTGACTTTTCAAATTTCGCGGGCTACGTCCGTTCGATCTTCGATTTATTTTTGTATGTTGGTATACTTGTTTTTAACATCTGTGAAAATTTTCAAGAGTATAGCATTTTTGGTTTGGTTTGGCATTAAGGTTAGAAGTGTTTTGCGTGCTCGGCGATTTTCTACTGTCGAAAAACATGGATCAATGAGTTTGCATCAAATTTTGTGTAAAAAATGGAATCAAGTGCTCTTGAAATGTTGACCGTATTCACCGGATTTAGCCGTCTGTACTTTTTCCTGTTCCCGAAACTCAAGGAACCCATGAAAGGACGGCGTTTTGCAAAGATTGAGGACATGAAGACCGCATCGCTGGATGAGCTGAAGGCTGTACCAAAAAGTGCGTATCAGAAGTGTTTTGAGGGTTGGCACAATGATCTGAGGGGTGTTACTTTGAAGGGGACAAAATAAATATTGATGAATGAATAAATATTTTTTGATAAAAATAAAAAATCACCTTACTTTTTGATCGCACCTCGTACAGAGCATATTTTATATATGCTCTTTCTGAGTTTTATGTAGGGCCGTTTGAAGAAAAACACGCTGCACCGTAATATTTTTTTCTCGTAGGTTAGGATGAATAGACGTTTCGGAATGTGTCAGCGATCCGTTTGCGGGGACACGATGGATCAGTCGTCGAGTATTGTCGATGGCAACATTTATCACACGCTTATTGACGGTGGGCGGAAATCTATTATATTGCATTTTCCATTACTGCCAAGACTCTCAAACTTCATTGCAATGCGCCGCCATTTTAACAATCTAAAATACTTTAGAAATAAGATTCATCTTAGATGCAAAACATAGCCATTTTTAACGCTTCATCACACACTAGGCCCGAAATAATCGTACATTACAATACATTGTCAAATTGTAATTGACATCGGTCATAGCAATTATTTAAAAAAAATATGTGTCGCAATATATAGGATGTCTTCCTTAGAACAGGCGATAGACTAGTTAGGCAAGATATTTTGCATTATATTATTTTTATAAAATTTTCAAAAATAAATAAATAATATATAAATACACACACACGCGCACACACAAACATTTCCATGCTACAAATACAGACTGTAGCCACACAAACACACTGTAGGCATACATCACACAAATAATTTGATGTTTTTAAGCATATTTATATTTGGCACATTTTTCTGGCCATATAAATGTAGTATTAAAGTGAAAATTAATAAATAAATAACATAGTTCAAAAATACTCAAAAGCAACATACGTTCGTGGCAAATATTTTACAAGATTTTATTTAGCTTGCAATGTTTGTTTTAGCATTTAAATAGAATCTTATATTCTTTTAGTTTGTTGAGAAACCGCTACCTTGCCAAAAACTTTCGAGAAAAGCGTAAGAATTACCCGCGTCGACAATGGAGGCTACTTACGACGGTGGCACAGTGGCGGAGGCGTTCGATCCGCATTGTGTCGGTTCACGGTTCGAGTGCCGCGACGGTGGATTCACACAAAAGTGTTCTGGTTTCATTGTTTGTGGGTCGGTACCTACTGGCATCTTTGTTGGGTTCTACTCGAGGCGGTGTTGTTATGGGATCTGTTGACTATTAACATTGTGTGAGATCTGTGGTGCTCTTTAAAGCGCACCTTTATCTTTTATCTTAAAAATTATGTTCTTTTTTTTTGTACTTCATAATCAGCCATGAAATGCGGAATGAAGAATATACTTTATAAAGTTCATTATATTTTATGACGACTAAACCTCTTGGCTTTTTTCTAACGACGCTGCGTCGACGTGCTTTTCCTTAATTTTGTTAAATAAATATTTAAAAATTAGCAACATTTTTCATGAATTTAGTCAATAAATAGGTACACCTTAAGGATATATATAATTCGATTATGTGGGGAAGCCGGAATGTTTACGTACCGCTCGCGACACCGGGTCACTGACCGGCCTTTCCCGAGCGATCGAACGAGCAAAGGGTACGATGAGTTATTTTCGCTTTTTTTTATAATTTCTTACTCGTAATAGGGAACTTAAACACCCCCTTATCCCTTCGGGAATGGTCATGCGACACTCTGCATACATAGTCACTTACACCATTTATAAAAAGTCGCAGTTTTCATTGATTTTATCAATTGTCGTTTGATAGATTATAGCATCGTTCATCTCCCTCGCTCAGCACTTTATGTTAGAGCGTGAAAGAGTGAGCAAGCGTCAAATATGTTTAATAATCTAAACTCAGTAATTAAAGTGTCACAGGGAAACTTAATAAATAACAAGGCTAGAAAAACGAAAAATAAAACTCTTTTAAAGTAACATAAGAAAAGCATGTAGTTATGATATGCAATTTTTCAGCCCCTGATAAATGATGTTTAATCATCCTGTTTGTTACGCCCTATCCATACAGGCTGTCCCAGAATAATTGAGCTTCCTTGAAGGGAGTGAAATGTCGTCCTCAAAAAAGCTCAGTCTAGTTATTACTTTTACTTTTGTGAACAACATAGGTAAATATGTACGGTCTAAAACATAGCCGTTTTTTATTTACGCACTTCGAACAAAGAAGGCGAGTAATATTGGACCTAATTTTTTAAAGTTTGTAATCGTTGTAATCGTAAAACAGATAACTGTCTTCATCCCATTGAAGTTAAGTGAAGTTTCCCCAGGTAAGGAAAATTTTGCTGTGTGAAAAAAGATAAAATTCTTAAATATACTCGTAACTTCCCTGAAGCCATTTCGACTTAGGAAAGTATTTTTGTGCGTAATTATTTTTGAAATAACAAAAACTTTAACATTATTTAACAAATGTCCTCATGCACAATACTTTCTCTTTGTCCTAACAAATAATATGATTAAAACACTATTATCATAGGTGAAGGTTGAAAAACAAATAAAACAGAAAAATTGTTAAATAAAATTAATAATAATGCTCTCAGGTGAAAAATAATTTACGTTGATATCACAAAGGTGTAGGTACCTAATAGAAATCAGGTATTTCATTCTGATAGGTGTGAAAAGAGACCATTTTACTAAAAACGTTCGGAAAGTCCCAAAGAAAAATAAATATGAATGGTCCGTTCTTATTGTTTCAGGTGAGAAGCCTTTCAAATGCGAGTACGAGGGATGCGATCGAAGGTTCGCCAACTCCTCGGACAGGAAAAAACACTCCCACGTCCACACCTCGGATAAGCCTTACAATTGCAGGGTCAACGGCTGTGATAAGTCCTACACCCATCCGTCTAGTCTTAGGAAACATATGAAGGTAAGGAAGTCAGCTTCTAAGGTACCTAATTATTATATTTAATTTGGCTTTTTCAAAAGAGATAATTGATCACCTGGTTTTAAAAATAATAAACACTGTATTTGAAGCGCATAAATACAAAAGGGTGAGATTATTGCCGCAATACAATCTCTATCAGCTAACCCAGAGAGGTCGCCATACCTTCGTTTCCCCTATCCGTTGGTCACCTTTTTTAGAAAACCAACAAGAAAACAAGAATGAAGAGCAGGATATAGAATCCTCCCACTCCTTAGACCCTTTCGCCACATATAATGAATACCTTTAATGCGATAGAATTGCAACCCATAATGACCATATTAAAAAAACAGAATCTCACACAATCTTACAAATTACTATTTGATATGGTCAAGAGATAAAAAAAATCCTTTATCAGGACGTTTTACTATCTCTGAAGCTTATTCACATTTCTGCTAAAAAATGTACATAAGAAATTAGTCGAAGAGTGTAAAAAATAAAATATTTTTGTGTGGCCATAAAATCCTAATTAAAAATTAATAAATAATAAATTATTTAAACACGAATAATTTAATTTAGCAAGACAATATATATTGTTATATTTACAAGTATAGTTGAAATAAGAATTAGGAATAAGTAGAAAGATGTTCTTTCAGACGACATTTAAAAATGGCAATATAGGAAGTAAAACAGCGAAACACTGTAAAAACCTCGATTAAAGGCTTTGAATTTCCAAGTTTTTTTTTAATTTTCCACAGGCAGTGTATGTCTGTAAAGGCTGCGGATATCTACAGACATTCACAGCCTTAATCTCTATACATTAACTATCAGTTCCAACTGTCGCCAGCGAAATGTTTGGTAAAACTGCTGATTCCGTTCCATACTTTAAAATGCATAGCAGAACACTGGGTATTTTTCTTAACAGGATTGTGAATAAACTTCAAGGAAAAAAAAACATTTATAACAATTATTGCATTGATTATATTACAAAACATTTATTACAATTAATCGATGATTAGG
Source organism: Neomicropteryx cornuta (assembly GCA_020383195.1). Classification (NCBI taxonomy): domain Eukaryota; kingdom Metazoa; phylum Arthropoda; class Insecta; order Lepidoptera; family Micropterigidae; genus Neomicropteryx; species Neomicropteryx cornuta. The sequence goes on along the minus strand of JAHKQU010000001.1, from coordinate 8,496,854 downwards.
GTGGTGGTTTGAGAGCCGAAGCGCACGCGTAGATTCTCGTATTTTACCAATTATTATTTTTTTTTTTTTTTATTTCCAAACTTCACCAAAAAAGTTGCTATAACTGTATTCGGTCTAATAGTTAAAATCGTTCCTAATAACCTGAACTCAGCCACCACTGATATTCGACTATATTTAGGTTTTATATAATTGGATAGTATGGTTGTGCATTAAAGTTTAGTTTTGAAAACAACATTATTTGGTGTTTCGTTCACAGGTTCACGGGTGTACCGGCTCACTGAACGACGACGACCGCTCCCCTCGGCCGTACGACAGCGACGGAGAAGAGTCGAACTCCTCGTCGGGCAGCATCAGCATAACGAACGGAACTGCTTCGCCGCCGGCTCACCACAACACGGCTCTGCATCAAACGAATCACTTGAAGAACGACACCAACACGATAATACAGCACGACCCTCGAAGTAACCACCTCAAGAACGACCCCAACACGATCATACCCCCCTCCTTACACGATCCATCGCGGCTGGACCACCACAGCTCCTCAATAACGCACAAACTAGAAAATTTGAATAGTAAATATTTAAATCCGGGCGTGAACCCAGCGCCTGTACCCAGTAGCATAATTAGCAACCATATGGTAGATCCTGCCAAAATGCCCTTCCACCAACACCAACCGATGCCTCCGCACCTTCAAAATCACCACGTCCCACACCATCCGCCCATCTCGGATTGGTATATGTGTCAAGGCGCCCCTGGCCAGGAGTCGCCCGTTAACCATCATCTGAACCCTCATCACCATTTCGCGAACCATCACCATCTGATGCACCACCATCATCATCATACTGGCGCGGCGACGGCGTACTGACGCCAGCTCACTTAGGCACGTTTTTTCAATTTTAGGTCACTTTTTTCAATTTTGTGTTTTCTGGTGCTTTTTGCGGTACGATGGAGTATTTATTACCACTCTCCTTTTTAAACATTTTTATTTTTTAAGATATTTTTATTCACTTACATCTAGTCTATAGATACATATATCTATATATTTGTAATAAGATAAATTTTTATCATAAGGATATGCTCGCATATAAACACTTTTTTTTAACAAGATATAATGACAATAATAGTATAAACATTCATAATATTAAACCTCGATAAATACCATGTTAATATTTTCTATGCGAAAAAGCTATAAGGCTACTTAATGTTCCACAGTTCAGCATTAGGATGCTAATTATTCTTGCATCCTGCTATAAAAATATATATACTTACTCATACATTGGTTTGCATGTTAAAAAAAAGATGTTTTTTCAAATATTTTTTTGATCTTGTACTGCTAAGGTTTATACAGTAAAACTATGACTTTTAAAAAATAAAATACGTTAAAATGTTTAATAATTGTTGCAACAAATCTTTCTTTTTCCTAATACGAAGCCTTTTATACTTTCAGTATTCTTGTTTTATTATTAATTCTTTATTAGTCCAGTCCTACCTCGTTTTTTGTCGTCGTATGTCACTGGGACCTTATTAATGTATTTATTACCTTTAGTTCCATTTTGCGAATCTATCTTGTTCCAGGATTTCCTCACGGTTAAGTCTCGTAACGCTTCACGTATTTTATTTTTCAAATGTATGGCAATGTAGATAGATGTTATCTCGTTTTATTTTTTTGACAAATATGCTTTCTTTAGGATAGATTGTTTTTATTTGGGATCCCTGTTTTTGTTTCGTTTGGATTATTTATTTGGCCTTTGGACCTTTTGTGTGCCCCCGACGTGAAGCGATTTACACATGTGTATCGCCGAGTAGACGGTGGTATTTTACAAAAAAATCACATCTAGAAATACGCCTTGATCGTGTTGTATTTATTTGTATAATTAATTTGGGAACCAGTTATAAAATTATGCATTAATATCTCTTTTCTTATGAGTTTTCGCCATTATTACAGACGTTTGTATGTGCATAATTATATAAAAAAAAAAACTGCACGGATGTCGTTTCGGCCCTGCGCGCGCCGATAGTGTCAGGGCGGGCGGGCGGGCGGTAGTGCATGAAATTCGAACCGATGTTTTCTTACTATTTGCGGGACCTTTAGCACTGTTTCGATAGCCGCGTCGCCGGCGGGAACAAAAACACAACTAGAATTCCACATTTAAAAATAGGCGCGAAATGCCAAGATGGCCGACGCGTCAGGTGGCATTTTTAAGTCTTTATTTTCGTTTTTCCACGCTGTGCAACGCACAGACTACCGCCATTTTGAACTTATTTGGTTAAGAGCCATAACGCACTCGAATTGCATTTTATGCATGTTTTTGAGGTCTACTGCCAAGATAGCTTTTCATACCAGGCATATATAAAAAATATAATTAGATTAACTGAACATTTTTCTAGCAAACCTATAAGCTGGATTTTTAAATAAATACTCCTATGTTTACATAAAAAAAAATGAAATTTTTAGGTTTTTATTTTTTAAAATTCTCATAAACCAAACTACATATGTGACGTAAGCCTAATTTATACATAAAAATGTCCGCAATAAAATTCTACAGAAAAGCTTAAACTTAGATTTTTTTTTAATTGCCTTATATTTTTAATATAAATAAAAAACTGTCAAATGTTTATTCTTTGATGTTGTCGACGGACGCTCGAAGTGCACATGGCCGAGACCATTTGCAAAGGCCGAATTTCAAGGTCACCTCACGATATACTAACTCTTAAATCTACATTTTGTCAACAAAGCCGTTGTTTCTGTAATGTACAGTCAAGGTCATAAAATAAATTAAATTATTCTATTAGCCGAGTCCAAAAAGCGAAAACACTTCAAACCTCAAAAAGATTTTTCTTCTTAACCAAATCAAAAAATATTTTTGACTAACTTGCGCCCGATAAAAGTAATATGAATGCCTGCTTCACACCCGGATGTCGTCTTTTTCGACGATTTCCTCAATAATCTTCCTCGTTTGACTAACAGTACGAATACTTCGAGTAGGTACCTTTGTAGCACTATAGATAGGTATGACGGATATGCATTTAGGATGGAATACAAGACTCGATTTTAAATAAGTCCACCTCTGCAGTACAACCTACCCCCCCCCCACCCCCCGCTGGCAAGTGTATTTTTTCAAAGTTAAATAAATAAATAAATAAAGTTCGAACAGCGCGACGACGCGACGGCGTGTCCACAAATCGTTTGCTATTTTGATCGTGTCAAATGTCAAGTTTCTCGCTTCTATTTGTTTGGCTTGCTACATTTATATTTCGTTGTTTAAATCCAGGGCCGCACTTCGAATGCACTTTATTATACACACTTTCTTTACTCGCAGTGTGGGCCCTTATTTTAGCAAGGTTTCGTGGAAATTGAGAATCCTAATCGGAGATCGTGGTTTAGCCGTTAAACTATTGACATAAATTTCTCGGGTTCGAATCCGTACATGACCTAATCATTTTTAACACTACATTACCACCATCTCCCCTGACCTACCTAGCACAGGAACATTTGGCCTAGTTACGTAGGGTCCAAAATACGTATGACGCTTACGTCTGTCTCTGTTTATGTTCACATTAGCGTGAACGATGTCGGTGTTAAAAGTACCTACTACAATCGACTAAACTGACAGCGCATGCATTTTAGTATTGGTAATCACATGTGAGCTGCACCATGAAGGCCTGTTTTCGACTCAGAAGTCCTGGGTCTAATCTTTTGTTTTTGTTTAATGCAACTGTAATTTAGAGTGTGTGTATTCATATAACATATAAAATTAAATTTAAAGATTTTCCTGACAACTGAAGTGAGATATTTTACTAGGTAATAATTTGAAATGTATTTTAGGGATCTATATTTTATTTAAATTTCCTGATGATTTTGCTATGTGCTGAGGCACCTAACGCTGTTATATAGCGACCTTTTATTATGTAAGTAAACACATTTTATACCTCAACCTTATACAACTTCCTTTTGTACCGCAAAATACACCTTAAATAATTAAATTATTGTTACTACGATAAAACTTAATACGCTTGTACAAATTATTCTTGTAATGCCTTTATACCTAAGTTCTAGAGTTTAAGGCGAATATTGTATATTTTGAATCGGCCAATAATTGATAGTAAGATAAATTTTATAAATTGTACCCACGAGTATGTAATTGTGTTTGTCCAATGCTCGTTTTAAAATATGTACAAAAGTTGTATGTAATTTTATAGTCTTATTTTTATGGTGAAATATTTTAATAATAATTACAACATGTGAAATGTGTCTTTACAGAGATGTGTATAAAATGTTAAAAATCAAATATAAATTCAAACTGGAAAATTACTTTGGATGAAATATATGAGAAATAAAGAATGAATCTAATTTTTGAAAGCGAAGACCGCATTTTTATTTCCACAAAACTTCAGGGCCCCATTAGACTCACAATCAATATTCAGAATCGACTTATAGGCAAGGTCGTGTAAGAGCCACCTGTTCACGCAGATTTTTGGAACTGTTATCGATATAAATGTCACATATACCTAATTACTTATAGCTTACTTATATATAATGGACACAGAAAAGTAATAAATAAATACAATTTGAAAAAGTGCAACTCGCCAAAAGAGCACGTAATAATTCCTTCGCTGCTAATCTGAAAGAGAAATAAAAAATAAAACTTTTGTTAAATTGATACTATTTATTCCTTAAAAACTTACAAAAACGAAAGTAATCAACTTAGCTATGGTTTTTCGTACCAGACTGATATTTTCAATCAAAATATAACAAAAAATAATCTAATGGGTGCACAAATAAAATCTATCTCGTGCATTCATTCATTCTAGATTCTTTAACGGGAAAAGTTATAAACTGCCTTGTAGATTATTTGGTAACTATTGGCCGAAAACTGTAACTACCGTCAAAACTAATGTTGAGCTTATATGCAGATAATTTCATTACGATAATTCACACTTTGATCGTTTTCTCGTAGCACTTACAGTTTTCCTGAAAATAATAGAAAACCGAAATTAGGGACACATTAAGGGTTGCTTCAGTAGGGGGGGGGGGGGCGGTTCTAAAGTTTCAAAACTTTATAGCATTTGCCGTTTGGTTTATAGATTATTACGGAACGGAATGCCTCGAAGTAGTCGCCAGAATTCTTTCAGTTTCGTCACGTCGACATTTTAGACTAATTATGTGACTGTGCTGGGGCGTAAGTCGACGAAGCGGCCGGTGAGAGGAGGGTAAAGGAGGTTAAACTTCTTGCTTCGGGGGGGAGGGGGTCTCTCTGTAGGCAGATTAGATTTATTACTATTTTTATCTCCAATACGTTCTCATTACTTATTTATCACCCCCCCCCCGGGAGGGGGGAAGTAGTAAGAAGTAGGGGGTAAGTAATAAGTAATAAGTAAGTAGGGAGGGATCCCTCGCTCTCGAACAGAATGCGGAGCCACATGGGACAGCTCTCGACAAACCTGAATCATAAATGGAGTGGAAAACTGGAAAATTCGTTGATGATCCTGACGAAGAATATCAGTAGGTATATGTTATACCAAAATTGGATATGTGTTTCGAATGTTGAACTGGTTATATCAAACAATATTACTCAATGAAAAGAAAACGAACACATATTTTTCGATTGCCCGTGTGAGACGGTATTAATAATCGTTTTACCTTGTTTCCGAATGAATTTTTACCCGAACAGCGGGTAAAAATGTTTACCCAAAACAGTATGTCATACTGAAAATAAATAGCAGATCTGCACGCCACTAATTTTGTAACTAAATTCAGGAAAGTCAAAGACTATCTGCAACAAGGAAAATGATTTAAATTTGGTTGATTTTATTGGATAAAAAAGAGCGCTTTACAAATTATTTTCATACATACATTATTATAGTCAATATAAAATGGCCACTGAATGCAAGTAAAAGTTCCTTTAATAAATAATTACACCATGCCTAGAGAGCCTAATTTGATACGGGCAGATACAAGGTATACAGGATATACAAGGATACAAGTAATACAGGGTATTCCGAGACCATTCCCGAAGATTTGAGGAGGTGTTTATGTTCCTTATTACGTGCAAGAAATTGTATAAAAAAATGCGAAAATAATTCATACCCAAATTTATTAATTTTATCAATAACCCGGCGCGACGCGGCCTCGCTAGCGACCGAACTTATGACGAGCGATTTCATATTATGACGTAAAGTTTACAAATTTTTTACTCAGAAACCATGATGAATTTTGATATGCGGTCACAACAAACGCAGGGCCATGGTCTTGGAGCGTATAGGAGCCACTTATAAAATGACTAAAAAAAGCAAGGACCTTAAATAAATACGAATTGCAGCGGATATAGTAGCTATCTATGACAGTCCGTGCCAAATTATAATTATTTATTTATTTATTCATTTATTGTTGTTTTAAAGTTGTTACTTTAAAACCTGCTCTAAGGGCTAAAAAACCCTGTTCTAAGAGCGGCCAGAAGAAGGTTGAAGAAAAAATAAAATATATATCCGTACATATTATAGGTACAAGCCCACCTATGTTATTCACCTATGCTTTGAGATAGTAACTTGTCGTCAAACAAACAGTATAAAATAAAAAAAATAGACTTCATCATTTGTATATTATTTACGACTCAAGGGCCCAGTCCACCAAATTTACGGTCAGCGCTTACCCGATGAGAAATAATATATATTTTTTTTAAATAAATTCGGCATGTCATATGAAAACAATGTAACCAGTGCGAATGTCACTGACATGAGTAATATATTGGTATTTTTTTACTTCCCAAATAAGTTCGTTTTGATATTCAAATCTAGCCTCAAATAAAGCTCGTTTGCGGTTAACGCGTTTTGGAGTTGACTTTGCGCACTTTTTCCTAGAAAACTAATTAATAATCACAAAATCTATTCAGCGCATAACCTTCTTTATATTCTCTTCTTAAAGATGCGCTGCTCAGTTTTTCCAAAAAGATATTACTTTTCTTAATTTTTTTTTATCACAATATCGCCTTGAATTTCCTCTTTTTTGTTGTTGATTTAAACGTGTACAAATGTGCAAAAAATCAATCTATTATTGATTATATTAAAAAATAGGTTTTTATTAACAGAATGAAAAAAAAGTATATCGTCTATCACTATGATGAATTTTGATATGAAGTCAAAACAAATCGTGTTTGAAATTGTAAAGATTTTTTTTTTGTCTTAGAACATAGTGTTTATAAATGCATGCAACTATGTATATCACACACATACTCACACATATAGTTTCACGTAACAAGACAGTCATCAGTATTATTTTTTAATATATCGCTTTTTTGTACAATATGATATAAATAAAATGGTTAAATAAATAATCGAAATCTTATGAAAATATTTTTTATTCACCCATAGGTATACTTAGATTTAAAAAAATATTGCATTGTAATAAAAAATAAACGTAAAAAATGTCCACAATTACACATGTGAAAATATAATATGAAAACCTTATTGTCGAAAAACTACGCCCCCCCCCCCCCCCCCGCTGACGACCGAAGAGTCAAATCTGTAGTTTTGCACTCGAAGACTGGGGCCTTAACCTAATCTATTTTAGTTCAAATCAGATTCTAACCTAACCTAAAATAACTATGTGTAACCATGTAATCCGCGTAGCTTATCTCTTTTTTCAGAAACAACACGAAACTGCCTTCTTTGGTACAGACTATTGTCCACATATACTATTGCACTGTATCAGCAGAACCTACCTATCAGTATGAAAATTTAAATAAATGTATTATTTAATTGTTTGTGTACAAATGCTAATTTTTAATTTCTATGAAATTTAGTGATCTATATTTTTTAAGAAGATTTTTTTATTTTATCGTGTCATTTATCTCAGATAAAAGATATTAATTTTATTCACGTCTATGAGCGTAAAGTTTTCCCCCGAGACGCTTTTGAACCCCAGTTTTCCGTAATTACACGCTGTATCAACATCAAGCTGTTTTTGACCTAGCTGTACATGGTTGTAAATATTATAATAAACTTAAAATATTCTGGAAACACATTCCTGGCATGCTATTGGGGCCCATATCTCGTGGTCGTAAGTGACGTCGTCGTATGTATACGATATTTTATTTCGTGGACAAACCGCAGGCGCCATGTTTTTGTGTCTCGATTGAGTTTGGACGGACAAATTTTTTAATTAGCCTATAAAATTATACACTAGATGGCGCACTTATGAATAAAAATGGCCGGACAAAGACGTAACGTGCGTATGACACTCGCTATTTTTTTTTTAAACATTTATATTGGTTATTTCACAAGATATTATATATTTATACAAATTTTAATGTATCAAACGCGAAGAAAAAACTTGAAAAAAAAATATTTTTTCGTGATTTTTAGACATACCTATAAAAAATGAAAGAATAATATACCACTCGATGGGACCTAAATAGTAAATAGGTACATCTCTAAGTAAATCGTTTATTTTAAAGGCAATATCCGTATAAATAATAATTGAATCTGTCATTTCGAAAAGGTTTTTTATTTAAAGAAAAACAGAAAAGTGTGAGTAATGCGTTCACAGCATGATTTCAGTTAATTTTTTACATTATATAGGTAGAACTTTATTTAAAAAAAAAAACAAAAAAAATTAAGGCACTTGGGCCATTTTTAAGCACTAACAAAAATCTTTTTGTTGGGTAATTTCGTTTTTACGCTTGCAAAACCTTTTTATCGCGCTAATTATTTTTAAATTATTTCTTTGTTTCACGAAAATATTTAAAATTTGGAATTACTAAATTGCTTTATTTAATAATCTGTCGATTTGGATACTTAGGTAAGGAACCATCCATAGATTATGACATACAAATCTCATGGTTTTCTGCAGTCCTTGTCACAAGTTGTCACATTCCTCCGATTTTGTAACGTTACACAATTTGAAATTTAGAACTAATTTAAATTAAAAAACATTTCTATATTTATTTTTTATTTAAAATCCTTTTACATTACCAATTTGTAGGAAACGATATACCTATGTAGGTACTTAAAAGCAACGAAGGTTTCACTACAAACAGTTTTATCTTTAAAATATTATATAGAAGGTTTGTTTTCGGGTGCTAATGAATATTAATTGATTTTTTAGATCTGACGTCAAGAATATTGGTACTCCTCTACCCCCCCCCCCCCTTCTCCCACTATGTGGACCTCTCCTACCACTTATGAGAGCAAGGAATTAATGAATGACCTCGAATGCGTTCTTCGTGTAGCTATAGTAAATAGCACAGCTGTAGATATAGTTATCTTATTCAGGTACCTGCACCTTATTTAGATAGAATTATATAAGAAAGTAGATATCATTATCTTATTCAGGTACCTGCACCTTATTTAGATAGAATTATATAAGAAAGTAGATATAGTTATCTTATTCAGGTACCTGCACCTTATTTAGATAGAATTGTATAAGAAAGTAGATATAGTTATCTTATTCAGGTACCTGCACCTTATTTAGATAGAATTGTATAAGAAAGTAGATATAGTTATCTTATTCAGGTACCTGCACCTTATTTAGATAGAATTGTATAAGAAAGTAGATATAGTTATCTTATACAGGTACCTGCACCTTATTTAGATAGAATTGTATAAGAAAGTAGATATAGTTATCTTATACAGGTACCTGCACCTTATTTAGATAGAATTGTATAAGAAAGTAGATATAGTTATCTTATTCAGGTACCTGCACCTTATTTAGATAGAATTGTATAAGAAAGTAGATATAGTTATCTTATTCAGGTACCTGCACCTTATTTAGATAGAATTATATAAGAAAGTAGATATAGTTATCTTATACAGGTACCTGCACGTTATTTAGATAGAATTGTATAAGAAAGTAGATATAGTTATCTTATTCAGGTACCTGCACCTTATTTAGATAGAATTGTATAAGAAAGTAGATATAGTTATCTTATTCAGGTACCTGCACCTTATTTAGATAGAATTGTATAAGAAAGTAAATATAAGATAATTAATACGAGTATAATGAGTGCTTTACTGTGCGCATTCGAAAATCAAAAGCCGGCCACTGTTTTTCATCCTCCGATTTTCAAATTTTATTCGTGGCCACTGCGGTGGTCGAGCAGCGAAATCTTGACCAACTTCTAACATCTTTTTTCTTTAATATCACTGCCTACTTCAATACAGACAGCATCTAGTTAAGAAGGCAGGGAACATCAGTGCCCAGTGCAGTAGTATAGTGCGTTATATTAAGTATTACTAAGTATAGTGTTCTGGATAAAAATGTTTATGGTTGTCGAATAAAATAAATAAATTCATTAATAAAACTGAATGGAAAAAATATATAAGGTAGAGTCAATACAAAAGCTTTTTATCGAAGCTATAGTGTGTTGTATTTAAAGTCTTGGATTTGTATTCTGTTCGTATTTTATTTGGGTATAGCGTTCACCATTATTTTTGAAAGCGAATACAAATTATGTTATGATTTGGAACAATGATTTAATTGAAAGAGAAAGTCAGGGAACCTTTTGATCGATGTTTAAGTAAAATACACCTTAAACATTATTACACCCTAACAAAAAAAAATACAATATATATATATATATAATTGTATAATTGAGTTGTAAAGTTATTTAACTTATATTTGATGATTGTTTTTTAATAGCGGCAAATCGCCTGAAAAGATAAATGACACAATCTTTGACAATATTGAAAAATTTTGAATAAGTTTTTAATAAAATCGTTTCATTTCATCGTAATCACAAATCCATTATTTTTATATTTTATGTTAAAATATCATCCTTTCCTTATTTCATTTAATTAGATGGTTACATAATATTTTACAATATTTTACACTAAAGAGGACAGGTGAGAGTTAAAAATGCATTTTTATAAAACTCAGCGCTGGGTTTAAACCGACATCCTGCGCTCTCAAGTACAGGACCTCTAGAACCTTTATAAATATTATACTATCCAGCACTTTATCAAATAATTAAAAACTTTTTCAATTTTGTCAAAGATGGTGTCATTTATTTTTTCAGGCGATTTGCCGCTATTAAAAAACAATCATCATATATATATCTGTATTTAGAGTGCTAGTGCGAGTGTAATTTAATTTAATTTTAATCTTTACATGTATCTCTGTACTTTTGCGAAAACCTGTCATCAGTTAATTTTACAAACAACTGTATGTATCATTCTTTCTTCTTAAATTATACTGTTGGTTTTCCGAATAAACGATAAATAAATTAATAAATTACCAGAAAATAATGTTCATAGCAGTGAGATGTGTCATTTCTCTGTATTTAGCTTTTGGTGTGTTGCAAATATGTAAATATTTATTTGTAAACGCTTCGTTTCCGCGAAAACCAATTCACATGATATTTTTGAAGTGATCTCCGAATCATTATTGTTAGTATCATTATATTATATTATAATTATATTATCATTATTATTATCATTATTAACATTATATTGGAGTATTATATATAATGTGTATTTCTTAGAGTATGACTGACAATTACCGCCGCAGTGTAAAATTCATATTAGTCGCATTGAAAATGTTCAAAAAACTATTAATTTTCGCACAGTTTCAAATTCTTCAACATACACTGAGGGAATTACTCATTATGAGATGACTACACTTGAATTTAGACGTACTCTCGCAGATATCGCTTTTCGCTTTTTCTCCCAAATAGTTCGTACTTTATTGGCAGCATCCCTTTTATTCAGAGTTATTCACAAATTCAGAAATTAATTCACATCACCCGAGGTAATGCTAACCATGCACAAAATGCGACAATGTGCAGAGTCCTAGGCACAATTCTTTAGGCAAGAAAATAAAGGGTTATATATGCATAAAATTCGTAAATGTGAGTTATAATTAATGTAAAAATATAAAATATATAAATAAATGTTATATCGAATATAAATATTAGTAATAAATATATGTTAGTGTATTAAAATTATTTATTATACCGCTAATAATATGTAGGTTTATATACACACGCTAAACACACACACAAGCATTTCCATGCCACCGCACACTACACACATGCTTCACAATACACACACTACATCTATATTACACATTGTTTTATTAATTTGTTGTTTTCAATCATATTTATATTTGGTACATTTTTCTGGCCATATAAATGTAGTATTAGAAAAGTATCTATTTGTATCGCTGTTTTGTATGTTGATAAATAAATAAATATTGATATTTTAAATGTAAACATTTGATTAATTATTTATTATTGCGTACTCCGGAGAAGTTGTCTTTTACGCGCGCGTCTAACTAAAGGCCGGCGCAAATTCTCTCTCGCGTGATCTATGGCATTAATATCAAGCGAATATGCTTTTCACGCACCTCTGTGATTTATGCTAACAAACGGTCCAATCACTATACGAATTAACTAATATATATTCAATATTATGTCGTCTAGAATAAATGATTCGAAACATCAATATATCTTCGGAATTGATTAATTGACTGCTGCTGTATTAATTAAATAATGTTATAAATAAATATTTATTTATTACTCGTTGATTACCTGCATTAGATTGCACTCAAACTTAAGCCTATATGACTGTCACTGATGACTGGTGAGAGCTATCATGATCATGAATGCCACAGTAACATGGGTTGCCACGACAGTCGCTAATAGCTTTACGATAATGACGGTTCATAACTGCATAGCATTTTAGAAATCCTTCGCTAAATGCATTTGAATTTTCAAAAACAGCCAGCTTATCAGTAGATAATCAAGTATTCCTACCTAATTGCATATACTCTTTTGTATAAATATATAAAAAAATATACTATAAACATAGAATCATCCTTAAACTATTAAGTTTACTTTGTAGGTTTCAGTTTCACGAGACTGAACATTATTTCGTCTCCGTTGAACGAAGCTAATGAACCCGCTAAATCTATTATTAATATATTCATATTTCTTATTCATATTTGTAGTGTATGTATTATATAAAATATAATTTATATTGTTTGTATTTATTATAATTTGTGTTTTATTTTTCATATGTATTTTTTTTTCATTAAATATTGATATGGTTTGTTTTACTTTATTGTCTAAGATTAATTGTTTGCATTCATGTTAAGTACTTCAATATTTTCTAAAACTTAATAAATAAATATAAGTTAAGATTAGAAATATCATCAAAATCTTATGTTTGTCGTGTAATATTAAAGATATTACACTTACAATGTTTACCATGAAGCTAAAAACAATGCTAAAAGAAAATAATAATTATCAATGAATATATCTAGGTATTTGAATAATAATATTGTTATTACCGCAAAACTAACTTGTATTGTTTGTAAAGTAGGGATTAAAGAAAAATTACAAAACATACTTATAAAGGTTCGCTCGCCGCGCGAAGGTCAAGAACCTCCTGTCAGGAGGAGTGACTATGCGTTGAAACGCTAATAAGATTTTGATTTCTACTGTTTTTTACACACTTTTTTTGACACATTGAAAAACTTGTGGAACAAAAATTGATCCGTTTGGTGTATAGAATCAAAGGATGTGCATGAGAAAATGTTCCGAACATTGTATGCGATTATGCAATCGGAGATTTGTTTGAAATGCAGTAGCGAATCGTAACTTCGACTGGGTTCGTAACTTCTCGTTGTGATGAGTGTAACTACACAAAAACAGAGAAGCGTCGGTCGCGATACGAAACGAAGGTAGATGTAAGGTATTTTAAATTCACTCCTATAATAAGAAGCGCAGCGCGCAGTCCTACCGCGCAAGCATAAATCGCAGCGCGGGCCAATCGCCGGCCGGCCGTGATAAATCGATGCGCGCACGCAACCCGCGCCGAATGATCTACGCGTATTGGCTGGCCATTGCGCATGCGGTGCGGTGCGTGGAAACCTCTCGGCCGAAAGACCTTTTTGAAAGATCTTTTTGCTCTATAGTGCCTTCTTGTCTTCGATATGCGTGTAGATCCTGTTTCCAAATAATCGCTGCCAGGCTCAGTATCAAAAATATAAATCGTTTCAGTATAATGAAAACAGACGGAACACCACTTTAGAAAATAAATAAAAATTGTGTGTAATAGGTGCTCAATCTACAGGATGCCGCTTCTAGTTAAGAAAACACTCTCAGTGCGCCAGGATGGGTCCCTCTACCAACCCCTCTAACTCGTACACAAACCTCCTCGTATTCAAACTTCTAACAAAAACGTCTTTATACACCCATCATTATTCCAACACACTACACACACATATATATAATTTCTAGCTTTCACAATATAAATACTTTATTCTTTATTATACTATTTAACTATATTAATAGATAAACTTAGACAACACTAAAAGTAGTAAAAAGGTAAAAAAATCACATAATCACATAGCTCATCAAAATTCGCATTTAGTGGCATGTCGAAATATTCACCATGTCCATCTAACTAGGTGCTAAATACTTGTATTTAAACTTGTGTCTGAATGCGAAGTATACGAAACAGAAAGGGCAAAATTGTAGAGTTGTCTCTAAAACTATTATCCAATTTAATTCAAAATTATTTGTCTCTTTTATAAAAATAAATACTATCACCATTTTCAGAATCATTTTTCCAATAAGAAAATAAAGGGATCAACATAAATAAATCATTTTATCGCATGCCAAACGGACAATTTTAATTGGTAAATAAAAAAAACCATTCAAAAAATTTCATATTAACCAAAATAAAAACGATTTGGCAATGTTATAAAAAAATAAACCCATTTATGTAGGTGTAAGCTAAAGCACATTAAAAAATATTACAAATCGGTAAGTACGAACGGCTTTTGATATAATTTATGTCAATCCACCTACAATAAATCGATTTTTCTCTTTTCCTTTTTTTTACGTTTTTTCTTTTTTTATATATACAATCAAATAAAAAATGAGCGGGTACCTTATATTGATAATTTAAGCCGGTTAACCACAAACTGCATATGACCGTTTGACCTCTTGACCTCTTAAGAAATGGAAGAAAATGAATATGACGATTAAATCGATGAAGGTCCTTTTTTTCCCTGTGGAGACTTTTCCCGATTTTTGATTTACAAATACATATACCAATTACAGAATAACATACGGGTTTCCCTTTCGCTCTTAGGATGTCTTCCTCTTCCGACAAATTAACAATCTCTCAATAAACACGCCTGCTCACATTACTAAAATGACAAAATATTCTCAGAACGTTTTTAAGTAAATGTGGCGCATAAAAATTGCATACGTTCATCTCGTTAAAACTCTTATGAAATTATTAGTATTATTACATTACGGATGTATATGTTTTTAAATTATTATTTCTCCTATAAGTACCTATACATGAGAGTTATTTTAATTTTTGAAGAGTAAATTAACACAGCCAATAGCAAAACTTTTTTTCAATGTTTATTTTTGAGCCTCAAATAAATTGGGGGAAATAAAGTTAAAAAAAAAACTTTCTAAAAATATGCAACCATTTCATGCGGGTTTCAAGAAGACAAAAGTATCCCCTAAGTATTACTTCAAATATTTACACTGCGTTACTAATACCTACCTGTGAATTAAAATATTGTTAATAAAAAAAACATGATTCTTCCCTTTTCAAAAACACCGGGTTGTGATGGTTGTTAACCACAGGGTTTTCCTGTATTCCTGTCATTGCATACAGACTCATCAAGATCGGCAGGGAACGATTCAAAGGAACGACCAAAAACCAGTAGTCCACTGCGCCGGCAATTAAACTCGTCCATTGGTCGATATAAATTATGTTTTTATTCCACACGAAGACTATGTAGGTATACAGTTTAATTGTAACCGGGAGAGAGAGAGACGCGCGCTATTCGCGTGCTATCTCGCTCGGTATAATCTTCGCAAAATAAGATGGCAAAGACGGATAAGATTTTTACTAAGTATCAAAGATTTGTTTTCGAAACGCCTTTACAATTAATTAACAATCAGTCTGTAATTTGTGGTTTCGATAGTTTTAGTTATGCATTTTACAGGTTTATATCCAATGACTTAATGTTTATGCTCCCTATTACGAGTAAAAAATTATATAAAAAAATGCGAAAATAACTTATCAACCAATTTATTAATTTTATTAAAGCGCTCGTGTGAATTGCCTTATGCTTCGCAAAATGCAGTGGATATTTTATTTTCGCACGCTACAGTTTTGACCGATAAGGGTCATTCAACTGCGTCGCAGCTCGCGAACGCATGGCAACAAACGGTTTATTATTATCACGTAAAATTACATTTTTTTTTTTCGGAAACCATGATTAATATTTTATTTTTAATCATGTTCGATTTTTTTTTAATCAGAGTGGTCTTGGGACACGGTGTATACAGGACGTATTTAAAACCACTACTGCCCTTTCAGGTGGTTGATCAGGTTTCAGGTGGTGGATTTTAACAATCAAACATGTTTCGAAAAAATATTATTTTTTGTGCTCTATTTGTGATACTATGTTAGCGGTACATTTGCTGCACGAATAATTAGTAAAAATGTATATGTTTTTTTCTCCAAGTAGCTTTGCGCCAATTACACGAGCTGTGTGATATACTGAAGTTATGGTAAGTGCATTTTGCTGGTTTAACATAATGGGCAGCGCACACTGACAGTATTCTTTACTCACTGCTCCCTGGAGTTGGAGTTGGAGTTGGAGTGGACTCCGCTGGACCGAGATGCGATTTATGACGAGGCTCCACGTCATATATCCCAGCGCAGGGGTTACCATGCGAACTGTAGCCGGAGCCAAACTACTTGACACTTTGATATGAAACACGCGACAAAACGTGAAACGCATTTGGAAACAAACGCATAACTCGATTATAATTACATTTTTATGGGATTCTATTTATATCTATGGTTATTACCTGTTTAATATCTAATTTCATAATTATATGAGTTATATTATTAATACTAACATAATTTTAATATCATCTGATATTAGGAACGATCAAAATTCATACCTACGTTAAAAATTCGATAAATCTACAATAATTGAGTTAAAATAATATTATTATTATTGGCCATTCTAGTAATGAATTATTTATTTAAAATTCATTATTATTATTAATTAAGGTATAACGGTACTACCTTAGGTATAAAGGTGGGTATAATGTACCTATGTTAAATAAAATAATAATATGAATACGAGTTTTTTTTAACTGAATGTCATACACTTTGGCGAAATCTCTTAATTTTTTTTTTATGAAATTTATATATTAAAAAAAAACATTAATTTCGATTTTATTTTTTGCTCTCATTAAACTATTTTGCACCTAAGAATCCTCTGAATTCTGAGCGTATTCTAGCCACTAGAATTAGGTTTGCATATTCAAACCCTCAAACATACCTTAATGTTCATTAGATAAAATTGATCATTATTTTAAATTAAAACTGTTAATTATGCTTGCATATAGGCAGTTATTTTCTATACTTAGGTATACTTATTGAGCTTATGTTAATTTTTGTTATTTTCATGATGTGAGTCCTTCTTCACAGACCGACTATAATTGAACGGGTGATTGTTTGTGTCTTGTTACTGAACTCTGTGTACAATGCTGAATACTCGTTGAATACTCTTAGCGGCGACAATGAAAGTTATGTTATAGTCACAGAGTATGTTAGCCACACTTATTTTGTTATTGTTACAATGATCAAGAATATAAGATCGCGGTGGCTACCTTTCTGTTATCTGGGAGATAATATGAGCCCGGTTATAGGCAGCGAAGAGTGATTGGTCGGAGTGAAGAGTCTTGAGAGGCAAGGAGCCGTTCGTGCTCTACCGGTTTGAAAGTAGGCTCCTGAAAAATATATACTTATCAACACGCTCAAGCTGCCAATGAAGACAACGGTCTGCGATAACAACTGGCGATGGCTTTATCAACGGGATAACATTTTGTTTTAATACGATAAACTCTAAATGTGCAATGTAAAAAAAAAGTTGTCCCTTATTGTTTGATGTAAATCGTAAAAAAAAGGCCTGAGTGGCAGGTCTCACGGTTGAGATGCGTTTATCAGCGTTCGTCTTAGAGTATAATGGGAGGATTGAATATTTGAAAGTAAATTAAAATACGATTTTATTAGAAACCTTGACGTGTTTTTTTATCGGAATATTTGGAAATATTAGTTTAGATAATATTTAATAATACTGTAATTTAAACGACTTATATCTACTAAGTAAAAAATATCTCTGCATTATTTTAGTTACCTAGAATGTTTAAAAAAAAATATATGCTTACTTAGACACGTCATACCTAATACTTTAATATGTTAATGCCCAATGTATACATATATATATTATATATCACTTCTTTACTATAGATAAATATATGTTACTATACTATATGTAGTATAACACTATTTTATATTGAATATTTATTTCCATAAATCTAATATTTATTTACCTATATATTTAAAAAAATGTTTATTCATTTGTTTAATAAGTATATTAAGTGTTAACAATTAGACACTTAAATTGTATTCATGGGTGTGTGTGTGTGTGTGTGGGTGTGTATTAACTTAGTTAATTTTTATATTTTCACTGGGTTTTGCGCTGGGCCTTGTATGCTCACTGTAACACTTCATATACAACCTTCCTTGGAACAGGTAACTCTTACCTAGTTAGGAAGGTTATAGACTTGTACTCATCGGCCAACATGATTTCTCAATGAATAAAAAAAAATGATCGATCTCTTGAACACACGAAATTTAGGGTTTTGGGATAACTTTGTCGTTAGATGCGTATGTTACTTGGCACAGTAGCGCAATCAATGGTTTAAGTCCAAACTAAAAAAATATCAGCGCCTACAAATGGTTTAAGTTGGAATACACTTGGAATACTTAACTACATGTTAAGTGCATTAATTGAATATCTAAAAATAAAATTACGAGCTATCTATTTTCATTTTCATTATAAACTAATGCAATCCAATATTAAACACCAAACTGTAGTGACATGTGGGTGGGGTGTGTTACTTCAATGCAGAAAGTGGCTCCTAAAATGCTTTTTTCTTTTCTTGCAGCTAAGCTATATTATAAAAGTAATGGAAAAGAGTATAACGTATTTGCTGCGATAATTTCCCACTAAAATGTACCGATTTGTAGAGTAATTGACGTCATATAATAGACCCAATAATTCCATAATGGGTTCCCGTCGTGATGTGAGCTTAATTAAAGGACAAATAGCGCAGTGAGATAAGATCCGAGTGTGGAGTGAGACATCGCGCGCGGTGTGCCTGGGGACACCCGTCGCTTCCCGCCGAGGACATCTGCACGATCCATCCGCAGATAAGGCGGCGCACGCGCCCAACGCGCGATATGGGGGTGTTGTGACATACACGACGCTAAACAATCCAGCCTATTAGACATCAGATATCTTGGAGCAGATGCGGTCATTAATTAGACATTGTTGTTTTATCTGATGGCGCTGGAAGATTATGTTCGGTTCCGATATTTCACAACGAGGCAGCTGCAGTATTGCCACTCTTGGGCATCGATTTAGGAAGGTTCAAAAATGCCAAGTGCGGTATTGCTTTTTTGCCAGTCCTGGCGCGAAAGAGACATCAATACTCAGTGATACTAAGTCCGAACCTGCGGAGCAAGACAAATACATATTGTTTTCCTTTCGCGCATAACAGCATTGACAAGCAACTACCTGCGCTCTTCTTTTGCATTGGAACACAGAATAATAATGTCTCTTTCACATTTTTTATGCATAAGAGCATATATGTGTAATTCGACCAATTAATCAGCATATCTAAACCTTGCTACGAAATGCATTTAAAATTACTTTAGTCCTTGCCGGGGGTTAATTTATATCAACAATCAAACATTAATGATTTTAATGATTGAGAACGTGGATGAACGCAAGGCCGTGAACGTTTTTAAATAATATATCTAACACAGTATGTTTTTTTTTTATGAGACCGGTTTAGCTGTAAAGAGACTGATTTTAAATACACCTATATGTCGACCTGCCTCGGAACCTACCAACGCTTTGATCAACTGTGAAATCGTGACAGTCGCGAAAGTTGGCAGTTGTTACAACTGATTCCTTTCGCCTACGGGTAAATAAACACATTATTAACCGTAGCATTTCCAATATTTTCAGTCAATTCATTATCAAACAGGCTGTTATGAATCTTTTCGTCATATATTTGCTACGTATCTTGGGGATTAGGTATTAAATACATAGTTACCTCCGTACATACGATTGTGAGTGTCAATATCGTACTTTGGCCGAAATCACAATGTCACCGCCACAGAATAGAGTAGGTGCCGCTAAGAGCTTTGACCGCAGAACGCACTTATCACCCGCGGAGATTTCCACTCACGGCGCGGCGGCTGACTGCTGATGGCGACTCTTCTAACGCACCACCACCAACCACCAACGACTACACCACCGACCACCACAGCACAGCAGCGATCAATAAACTTATTTTCACCTGAATCAACATACTTTTATCTTCGCGTCTCTAAGTAGGCGCGTAAAACGGCAACACACCAGCTGTGGACCCACTTATAAGTTTTTGGAAATGCTCACAGCAATATTAGATAAAATACATACACCACGAGTGTTGATTGTCCGTAATGAACGGCCTCGCATCGTGAAAGCAACCCCAATAGCGCCTCTCCGACAACACACGCCATACGAATGAAGAAAAACGATGTATCGAGAAAATGCTTAGAATGAACGATATTTTTATTCACAGTGTACAGGATGTCCCGAGACAGTTCCCGAAGGTATATAGGAGGATGCTTATATTCGCCATTACGAGTAGGAAATTATAAAAAAAATAATTTGGTAGTAAGTCATCCCTTCCATGTGGAATTCGTTCACCGACTTAAGAGCCCTGACCGAGCTCGGTCAACGAACCAGCATCGCGAGCGGACTATCAGCTGGCGCACCTATGACAACAATATTATCACCTATTTTTTTTTCTTAGAAACCATGATGAATTTTGATTTGTCATCTTTATAAATCATGTTTGAAATCGCATATTTTTTTTATCGGAGTGGATCTCGGGACAACCTGTGTCCATTAAATAGAGGATAAAACTTAAGGCGGTGGTAAAAATGGTCTTTATCGAAAAAAACGTTTCAATGTTTCTCTTGTGGTAGATATTCAGCTATTCTAAAGTTGTGACTTTTTTATATATGTTGATTATGAAACCTACTCTTCGTTGGTTATGCAATTGTACTGGCTGTAAACACCACTTTCTTTATTTTTTGTCTTGCCAGTAACATAAGCATTTTGTCTAACTATATTTATATTTATGAAAATAATTTAAAAATATACAAAAAAAAATATGAATAAATATACCTATTTCTACATCTTAAAATGAGGGCATTTTTTAATGAATTATTTCACATTTTTATTGATAATTTTATAACTATTCTCTTAACTAGAAAAATTACCTGTTCCAAAAAAGACACTAATTTCAAACCAAATTATGTATATTTTTAGTTAGGTAGGTACTTAATGGAATTTGAATACAATATCCTACGCCGACGGATGGAACGACCAAAGTACCTAATCTGTTGTCCTCCGTCGAAACTGCCATCAGATCTTGAAGATCGTGAAATTGCTTTTTCTTATAGATATGACCCCCGCCGCGAGACGGATTGATCTGTGCTAATTTCACATCGGATTTTTTCCATAAAAACGCCCATCGGACAAATTGTTAAAATAAAGAAAAAAGGCAAATAAAGATAGGGTACATCTGTTCAATCTTTAAATTCTTTTGAAAAATCACAAACGTAAGCGAATTTACTAATAATAGCTAAATTATAGCGGTAACTAAGGAACTTATTCGGTTTTAAAAACTGTCAATTAGGGATGTACTGACCAGTCAGAAAAGCCGACAATTTGTCCCCTTTTAAAGTCGGCGACTAATCGATTAATCGATCGATTTATCCCGGTTAATCGATTTATTATTCAGAAAAAGGGAAATAAACGAAACTAAAAGGCCACTACTTTTATTACTATTCGTTTTATGTTTAGTAAATCACTTCTAAAGAAATACATCTGTACTATATTTAATACAGATGTATTTATTTATACAGATTTATACAATCAAATACACAATTTAAAAAAAAAAAAATCCTTTCGGCACGCCGGAGGTAGATTTCACTGGATCAAAGTGCTGAAATATATTGTTCATCCCTTACTGTAAGGATTGCTCATACCAAAAATTCTTTTAAACAAAAGTTATATGGAAATTATTGGCCTACAATTAAAATTTTGAACGGATTTGATGCTGTACCGATTAAGGGACGTATGATTTTTTCGAATTTTGAAAAGCCAATTTTTGGCGGGAACAAAAATATTTACATAGATAAGTTTTAGGCTCTTATCTAAGAAATAATATAAAATTTAAATTAATTCGATATCTTATATACTAGCAAAATTTCACTTTTTTTACCCCCACCCTATAATTTTTGTTTAGGTTTTATGCTATTTCAGGTTCTTTTTATATAAATATACGTATACATAAAAGTATAAACTCGTGTCTTGAGATTAAAAAGTGCGAGGTAAAAACTGCCCGAATAAAATTAGCTTAGTTCCTCGTGCTGTGGAAATAACCATATATATCTAATGTATCTTATATACCCTTACTTATATATTTCAAATAGGTACCACCTTAACACAGGCATTTGCCTAGTGAGGTGTTACTAATACGCCCAAACTGTACTTTTATTCTCTAGAAAATCAATAAAATGTTACAGAGTAGTGCGCATTTAATAATATTAATTGTATATTGGATCTTTTAATAAATAAATAAATATAATTAAAACTGCTGGTTTCGCTAATAAAATTAATATTCTTTTTCGCCAATATTGGTCTTATGACAAGTGCTGTTGGTGCGAGGATGACAAAGAATTTTCCGGACCATAGCGCAGTGTGCAATAGTTAGCGTGTCGCCCCAATAGCCTTTGTTCCGAGGGATTAATTCCTGGTACATTAGTCCTTTATTCTGCGCGATTTTAATATTTCCACTGACAGATTATCAAGATAATATTTTTACATTATTTTTAAACAGACATATGCAGCTATGAATCTTCTTCCCTCCCCAATCCCCTTCCCCGTCTTTACTGGAGTATTTAAGCACGAATCACACATTCTTACACTCTATTTTTTTTTTAAGCACGAGGTGCACACGTTCAAATGGATAATTGTCCAAAAACTATTCTCCAGGAAAGAAGCTTTACGCTTCTCAAGTAATCAATAAGACTTATATTATTGTTTGACATTAGTTGAGGGTAGACTTTTCAAAACTTAGATGCTGATACTTTGGTTACCGCATGTAGGTACCACGTGGCATAGTGCCAATCTCACTCCAGTAAGAGCGGTCCAAAACGGTTTTTATTAAACGGTTTCATTATTAAATTGAAAGATTTTACAGTTAAAATAATTAAAGATTAGAATGATCATCCTTTTTGTGATGCGGCCATATAAAAATATTCTTAATATCGCTTAAATGTAGGCTCTACGCGGTCGGACAGCATTCCCGAAATGGTGGGACAATCGTAAATATGGCGTCGGCCGTCATAACACTATATCGCGAGGACAAAATGTGTCCCGCAGTCGGACGCGTGGCGCCTAACAACCCGTTCCAGGGATAAGTTATTGAACCATCATAGACATTACCGGCGCGTTTAAGATATGATCAGAACACATTCTTATAAAAGATGTCACGTCAAGATACAAGAGGACAAAATTCATTACGTATAAATGAGTATAGCAACAGCTTTTATATCGCTAACAATGTGACAATCTACGCAGAATATTAAGCACATTTTTTTGCGCACATACCAACCTTCCGTTGGTTTTATTAATATGTATTGCTTCCAATTCACATATGTAATATTCTGAAAATTTGTTAAGTAACATTAAAAACTAAGATTCTTATTTTATTTATTTAAAAAAGCAATTTTTTTTTTGCTAGTCTATAATACAACGATATCTACGTATAAGCTTTGCGTACCAATTCGCTTAATTGACCATTAAAACCAGCTTAAAACAAGAATGGCTATGATACCCCGTAGCTATCACATAATATCAACTGCTTCTTATATAGGGTGATGATTTTAGAGGCGTGGTTTTCAAGAAGAGATAAAACGCATATAATTTGATGTTATGGCTAAGAATTTAGTTTTATTATAAAGATAAGGGTTTGCCATTATGTTTTAAAAATGATTTCGGGTAAGTGGCCGCCGCGGCTGACTCGAGTAAATTCCAGCCGAGAGGCCCAATTTTCAACCACTTTTTGCAGCAAGTATGTCAGCAATAACGCGCCGAATATTCTCTTCCAAGGCGTTAATCGTGTCCGGCTTATCTGCGTAGACAAGCGACTTCACATAACCCCACAAAAAATAGTCCAGCGGTGTTAAATCGCACGATCTTGGAGGCCACGCCACAGGCCCACGACGCGATTTTTACTTTATTTTAGAGTGTTTTTTTCTAAATTTGCACTATTTGCAAACGTTATTCAGGAGTAAGTAAGTCTATTCAATATAAAATGGCAAACCAAACTGAGCATAAATCAAGTGACAGCTGCCAAAAACACCAACTACGAAAAAAGTAGTGCCAGATTGAAAACCACGCCTCTAAAAAAAACACCCACATTGGTTAACCAGAAACTAACGTCTTACAACTAGGCCACACATGTGTCCTACATTTTTCAGGAGCATCAATCTACACACAAATACAACTAAAACTCTTTTCTAAAACTTCAAAGACTAAGTATAAAAATGGATTGGATAGGTATAGTATGAATTTACGCTATTAACAAAAAATACGCCTAAATGTTGTAAAAACCGCCCGCGCCCCGCCCGCCCTGGCGCGGCGCTAGATTGAGTTATAAATAAAATAAAAATTATAACAATCTTTAGAAGGTAGGTATATTGTAGGGGAATCGTTTTCATGTTACGGCTTTCAAATTAAATTATAGTCTTTCGGGCATTATTTGTGTAGGTAATTCTCATACTGGCTACAGTAAATTACATTTATCTCGTGTGTTCTCGGCGGCTCTCATCTGAAGGGGGGTATTAAAAGGGGGTATTTTTGCCAAAGTGGCGTATGAGTTATGAAAATGGTTGCAGCTTCCGTTTCCGGGTTAGCTAGAGCGCAACCGGAAGTCGGCGGCAGGCGCATGCGTCCTTCGGATTGGCAAAAACACTTCAATTTCCATCAATCTTGGGCACGATTATTGACTTTCTATTATATTATTTATCTTTTTATATATATACATAATCATAAAAGTATACGCCTCTAGGTAAATTTTCAGTTGCACATTTTGTTTTTTTTTTTTCATTATGATTTTTTTTGTCTTTTTTTAATTTTTGAAATGTCAGCTGAGGGTCTATGTTTCTACAACTGATTACATCACCTAGGAACAGCAGCATACGCTATAAAGGTGATGTAAAATTAAATGTATTGTTTTTATAAAAAATAATAAATAAATGAAATGAAATGTATTTTATTATGCAAAGAAATTAGGCAATTCGTATTTTTCGTAATGTCTACGTAATTTGTTACCGACGTCATAGTGCTTTTTGCACTCGTTGCATGTCTCACGCGCCGACGACTTTTAAACCTATGCAAAAGTAGACAACTTGAACGATCCAGCTAATTGGCCTTACGATTTCAAAAATGATTTGTATTGACGTCATATCAAAATTTCTCATGGTTTCCGGAAAAAAAATTGTAAAGTTTACGTAATAATAAACCGTTTCTGGTCGTGTGTCGTCAGCTGCGATATAGATGAATGAATCCTATCAGTCAAGGCCGCAATAAAATGAATATTTTTGGTGATGAAATATTAATGCATTTTTTATATAATTTCTTAATCGTAATAGGGAACATAAGCGCCCCTTAGATCTTCGGGAATCCACAGTAAAAACTGTGTGTATCAGAGATGGTGGTGATGGAGCATCAAATATAATAAATATAACCACTAAACAATATAGCACGTCCTACATTACGTGCTTCTTGTAACCCAGGCTGCGAGAAGGCACCCTCGCAGTATGTTTTATATGCCCGAATGTAATTAATATAAATTACACTTAAAATGCTTGTTCGCATCTAATAAAGTTTTTTTTTTAATGAGTCGACAATAACACTCAATCGAGCAAAGATTATCCTTATTTATTACACATTATTTTCTCATTTTCTCGTTCCCCATTGATCTTGGGTTTCTAAATTATTTAAACTAACTAATCAAGTCTCTACTCGGCAAACATTTTACCTTAGTAAAATAAACCATACGAGCATTCTCGATACAGAACCTCTTCCGTGTTCGAATATCAGTCACATGTAGTTAAACCCTACCCGCTATGAACTTGACAGTTAACCCTGCGAATGGCAAGCGCATAAACAATACTCAAGCGCGCGTCGTGCGGGTCATTAAGCACCCCCGCAAAAAAGACTGATTACAGAATGTACTAAAAGGTACAGGTTGTCGCATTTTTTGTGGCAAAAAACATTTTTTTTTAAATACATAAAAGTATTTAATTCTGACACTAGGAGGTAAACGTACTTTTTAAATTTAAACAATCGTTTAATACTATTTTTTTTATTTGTTTCTTGTGTTATGAAAAAAATATGAAAACCGAGGAAGCAAAGTTGGAACATTTCGAAAAGTTGTGAAAATATTTTTGAAAGTTTGATAGACAAAAATAAAATATTCAAATGATAAAATAAAACCCTTAAAACTCTAACTAAGAATATAACGTTTTACTAAGTGTTCCTTTAGGGCCTTTTCAAATTTACGATAGCCATTAATAACTTTAATGCTGTCAGGAAGTTTATTAAATTAAAAAATGCTTTACATTACTGCATGTTGAAAATACGTATTTCCTAATCGGTAATGCGCCAACATTACTACAATTTAGTATACGCGTTTCTGATGATATTGCAGAGCAGGTTTTCCCTTATAGTATGCTACGTGTGGTTTGAGCGCGCTACACAATTCCATACTCTAATTGTAAATGATATACTAATGAAAAGAGTAAATAAATATTATTTTGTTAAATATAATACGAGTACGAACGTGCTCGATTTGTAAGTTTTTTCCTCATTCAAACATTAAATTTATTTATTTATTTATTTAACAGGTTTCCCCATTTACACAAGCTGACCCGACGAACTGCGTACCGCATCAGAATCAATAAATGTTGTGTTAACTTATTAGCTGAATTAAATTCAGTTTTTTATTAAAAATACTTCAATTACAAAAATCAAAATTATATGTATTTTAATTATCACACGCGCGCAAAAGTGAACATCTTCGAAGGCAACTTACCGTTTAAAAATAGAATTCCACAGAATACATAGCCGTTCCATACAAAACATATAAGAAAAACCATTTTCTTTATATATTTTACTAGTTTCAATGTTTTAATAATTCAGGGCGGAGACAAATCCAACAAACAAAGATCATACAAATCGGTCCAGCCGTTCTTGAGTTGTAAATGGTGTAACTAAACCGACTTTCTTTTATATGTATAGATTAAAGATTAGTACACAAAGCAATTTCCGACTACCATAGTTTAATTTTGTAATGATACGAATATAGCATTATCGATTAGTAAAATAATACGTTCACGTTAATCTGTTTCCATATATAACAATCCACGAGGTATCTAAAATTCATCGGGGTATTTAGTGTATTTAAAATTGATTGGTCGCCTAAAAAAAAACCTTTCAGAAACACTGAAACTCTTGAATATTTATGTAGTAAAAATGGATGGATTAAAATTGATACCCAACGCGAGAGACCTTGGAACTACTTGGAAAGATGGTTTTACTGGAACAATCATTTATTATTTATGGATATAATAAAATTATATTTAATAAATCACTAAATATTGAACAGCCTGTATGCTGAGGGTTGAGAGAACGGAACCAGAGCAATGATATCACTATTAAGAAAAGACTCTTCTTTATTCATGACCATCACAAAGGGATTTTAATATGGGGTAACCCTCGAGCGGCCGGAGGGGCCTGCACTTCCCACTTTCGACACTTGCTCTTCGGCGCTCGTTACACTGTACGATTTTCCGAAAATATTTATTCCTATGCGGCCAGCTGTCACTTTCGATTCAGTAATAAAGCACTTCGCTTTCGTTTAGAATGAAAAATATTTATGTTTATCGCTGTGAGATTGTATCCTTTATGTAGAGCCAGAAATGAATACTAATGTTTTTTTATATTTGTCAAAAAAAAATGTATAAATACTTTTATTGGATTAGTCAAAGTAATTTTACTACAATTATAACTTAAATATAATATATTATATTGGCATTTCATATAATAAGCACAGATGCCGTTGGTATAATGCGGTCTTTAATGGCCATATTGTGTTGGCAGTTTCGCACCGCTCCCCATTCGTGGGTTGGTGCACAGTCTGTATATGACGTCACAAAACCTATTGTATCATTTTCGTCACATTTTGAGGTGCCATGAATATGTTGGCGGATCGTTCTCGAATTACAGAATATAGTTACCACTCAGTTGCTTTGTATCGTAATAACTGTTAAGTTTCGGTTCACCATTTCCGGGGGTCAATCGGTTAAATGTGAAACATTTTAAAAAAGCACGATCTTGGAAAGTTTATACCACTTTCGTACTAAAATATATTTCTAAACCTGTTATTTTGATAACAACTTTTGACATTTAAGTCAACTTAAAAAGGAATCTAAACCTTTTATTAATATTATTATTACGTACTTACAATATTTAGGAGCTATGATACTGTTGAGTATGATATGAAAAGGTCAAATACTGACCTATGAAGAGCATTCCGCTGGCGAATTGTTCTGGAAAGAAAAGAATATTTTTTTTTATTAATAGAAGAGGATCGTCTTTATTTGTTGTAAGTTCACTTTGGTGCTAAGCACACAAAACGCGCTGTCTTTCATTATATGTAGGTACTTACCTACATACTAACAGCGTAAAATAGGTACTTAACAACCTAAACGGTATTACAAAAAAAAAGGTTCACATTAATAAAAAGATATTGCATTTACACTTTGTTATTTTTAGCCGTTGATAATTTTGACGGCCGCGCCGACCATATCTAGGCCAAATAAAAAATCTTGTATCCAATTGCGAAATATTTTTCCGATATATTTTTCTGATTAATGTTCGGTTGTTGGTAATAGCATTGATTATAACGGTAATAGCTAGATTAACCACCTGAAAGCACATTAGTGATTTTAAATCATTTAGTGATTTGTATCACCACAGAACAGACCTTGTCTAGTGGGGTGATAAAATCCACACCACCTATCTATTTTGCTTTGAATGAGATAGTTTTAGATTGCTTTTTAACTAGATATATTCATTTTTTATGTTGTTATTGTTTCACATGTAATGCTTGGGATTAAATAAAAAAAAATACACCTGTACATTAAATACATTAAAACAAAAAATATAGAAAAATCGAAAAATGCAATCCCAAACTGGAATTGAAAGTATGAATGTATATGTTATTATGTATTAAAATTATAGAGATTTATTTAAAAAAGAAAAACCTTCCACCATGAAGTCATAAAGTTCATCACCATCTTTCCTCAAAAGGGTCGTTACATATTCATATTTTATAATTATGTATTTATGTTTCCCCAAGATCACTCCCTTTAAAAAATCCATCTAATTGGCCCTGTCATTTCAAACATGATTTGTATTGACGTCATATCAAAATTCATCATAGTTTCCGAAAAAAAAATGTAGCTAAACTTTACGTGTTAATAATAACCTATTTTTTGTAATGCTGTTTATCAGATGCGACGCAGGTGAATAAACCCTATCGGTCAAGGCCGCAGCCTAGCAAAACGAGAAATTTTAATAAAATTTTGTTTTTTTTTTTAAATAATTCTTATTCGTGATAGGGAACATAAACTCACTATTCCCGGAGGCTTAAGGGGGTGTTTGCGTTCCCTATTACGAGTAAGAAATTGTATAAAAAATGAGAAAATAATTCATGGCCAAATTTATTATTTTTAACAAATCATGTTTGCAAAGCCAGTTACTTGGATTTTTAATCGAGAATTTTCTTGGGGACACTGTCTATGCTATACTATAATTATATTTCTTTTATTTTTATTCCAATTAATATATCTCAAATAAAAACTCTCCTTTCCGCAGTATTATTTTATTTTCAGTACAAATAATAAATGTCGGTTATTTAGTAAGTAAATACTAACTTCAAGAGTAGAGCCTCTTCTCTGACATAAGTCCTCTACGCCTAAAGAAGTTTTCTTTCAAAAATACTAAGGAAGCTGTACCCATTTTATATATGATGCAGGCGGAAGAACGTCCTTTCAAAACACCAGATTTGATGTCGCATCGATTACGTTCAGCATTGGGGTACTGCCATCACGTTCAGAACCTTTTCCGCACTAAAGAAGTTGCGGAGAATATCGGCGAAGCAGACGTAATAAACCCATGTTAAAATCATAGCATAGAATGTATTAAAGTCACGACAGCAACAGCGCTGAGCCGCCGACACGTGCTCGCCACGCGCTCCGCTCGGCTGCCGGTCGGTAATTAAACATTTTCATTCTGATTTCGCTCTATTTATATCCATCCCTTTATTTGCTCAGCGCTGTGGCCGTCCGCCGTTCGCGCTAATCAAATTATTTCCAAATCGGAGACATTTTGAGGTTGCGGTTACGAGGACTCAAACCCGGTCATTTCTCCTTACTAACTTTGCTTATTTGTAGACAAACGCTAAATAATAATCGGTATAGTTTTTTATCTAATAATACATCTAGGCATAATTTTTCTGCATTGTATCTTGACAAAAATCCAAAAGTACTTCGCTTTGTAATAGGGAGCCAGGGCTCCATATGCCCTGGCCTCCTCACCAGACTGAGGAAGTCAGTTTCAGAAGCGGGTAAAAAAAAAATCGTAGACAACCGTCTGTAAAACCGGATTTATAAATATACTTTTTTAATTAGGTAGGTTAGGTTCGAGACAAAACGCGTTTTTGTTTTGAATATTTATTTATTTATCATCAGTAATACAAGAAGAAACTTTCCTAGTACTACAGTACTCAGACTGCCATATTTTTGAGGACATCAGACAAATGCATATTGTCCTGATTTGTTGCAAAAGAAGTTTCTTACTCTATTTTTGTGTCTAATTGAATTTTTAATTGTTTCTAATTGAATTTAATTTAATGACACAACTTAGGCACTGAGGTTGAGACCTTATAACAAGATAAATCTGCCTTGTGTATCTTTTCTTTGAGGTTTAAAGATGTAATAATAAACATGTACCAACTCGTAAATTTTAAGATTAAAGCTAAATATTCTTATAAGCCTCAATTGAATAATTTAAATATACTTTAAATAAAGTATCTATTCATTTATTCATAAATATTTAATAGGATCACGATAAAAATATTTCATAATACCGTTAATGAGTTTTCTAAATATCTAAAAACGATAAAATTATTTTTAGAACCTACATTATTGTGTTAATAGTCATTCGAAATATCGCCACAATCGATTATTGCAATAAAAATATTGCATTAAAGTCTTCGGCGTCATCAATCATAGTTTATTGAGGGCGTACGACTTCCTTGCTCGAGAATGCGCTCGCAGTGCAAACGCAACTAAACACTCTTCTTTTCTTACCTTTTTTCCATTTCTTTTTTTATTTATTTGAGAAATCAACAGTTTTACATATAGTTTACGAGGCCATATACAATGTCTTAATGTCGAACCAGAAGTAATTCAAAGGAAGGCAAACAAACGCACCTTTAGGCCATATGATTTGGTTAGATATGATAGTCCATCTGAATTAATTTCTTCTGTTTTATATATTAAAAAAAGACTGTAACGAATGAATCTGACTGACCTCATTTAAACCCCAACTTTTTAAGCCTTCTTATATTAATCGTAATGCCCATTCTTCCAAGATAAAACCTATACCTAAAGAGAAAACGGAACATTGGGGTCAATTCTTTTCTTTCCAGACCAATTCGCGAACGGAATGCTCTTCATAGGTCAGCGGGTGACCTTTATAAATCTTCCGTGGTCGTTTTTAAGCAAAGGCTGTGAGTTGTTAAAAAATAATATTATCATCAAAATGATATATGTATAGGTATATATTTATCGAGAATGGTCTTGGGACAAGGTGTATTATTTTAGGGTGTACTTATTTAAACTCACTGGTGTTCTTTTAGGGGGTTGATTTATATCAAATTATTCAGCAATAAATATTAGAAAAAAAGTGGCTAGGTCGCGGGTTCGAATCCGCACATGGTCATACCATTTTAGCGCTTCATTAACCCTGTTGGGTAACCTAGTTGGGTAGTGCCCAAAAGTAATTGTATATGTCCTAGGTCAAAAAAAAAAATGAAATTCGGCAGTCTAACATAAAGGTTCATTCGCAATGAAGTATATTAATTTTGACATATTGCTCTGGACTCAAGAAGCAGCGCACTTAATTATCTCTGGCCAAATTCATCCGAAGCAAAGCGCCCTAAGTTCGCGTACCGACCATAGAGTATAGTCGCGGCGCACTCGACCGAATAACGACCATAAACAATATTTCACGAGCAGATTCGTCCGATCACGCCTGATTGCACATTTGGGGGATGTAGTGCCCACCCCACGGAGCCATTCATTCATCCCTTCGAACGCTTGTTTACACTGAGGTTTTTTGGCGGGAAAACAATAGTTCATAGTTCGATAATGTTTGCATATCGTTTGAGTGAATGAACATTGTTTTCATTTTAAAAAATATGGACAATACATGTTAATGATTAACAATATTAGGCGCCTTAAGCGAATCACGTATTTATTACAATACAACACATAAGAAGAAAAATCCCTTTTGGTACGCCGGAAGGCGGAGGTAGATTTCACGGGATCAAAGTAATAGATATGCAAACTCCAATTGTACGAACTTGTATCAAACATTGCGCGAGCTGTCGCGCGATCAACTACCCGCGCCGTTCTTAACCTTGCGCAGCGTCCCTCTTTATACTGTTCCGTAAGAGTTGCTCATATCAAAAATTATTTCAAACAAAAGTTGTTGGAAAATTATAGGCATTTTAAACTGATTTGATCCCGGACGTATTAAGGGAGGTATGATTTTTTTGAATTTTGAAAAACCAATTATTCCCACCTCTAGA
The DNA here is from genome assembly GCA_020383195.1 of Neomicropteryx cornuta. Lineage (NCBI taxonomy): Eukaryota > Metazoa > Arthropoda > Insecta > Lepidoptera > Micropterigidae > Neomicropteryx > Neomicropteryx cornuta. Next base: position 8,463,723 of record JAHKQU010000001.1, on the reverse strand, counting down.
ACCAATGGTTGGTGTTATAAAAAAAGTTTACTTAGATAGGTTTTAGGCCCTTATCTAAGGACTAATATAAAATTTAAATGAAGTCGATATATTATATAGTAAGAAAGTTATGACAAAATTTCACTTCCCCAAACCATCCCTTATTATGTGAGATTTTGTGCCCTTAAATTTTATGTATCAATTTGAAAGTGGCTGATTTAAAATTACGGCAGTTATGCCCACAAGAAAGTGATATAGATAGATAAATAGATATAAAAACTTATAAATAAACATTTTAGCTGATGGTGGTTTTGGGTTCTAGGGAATGTGAAACGCGAAGATATGTCAAAATTTAATTTTCTGGAAGTCATGACAATATGTAGATTTCCTAATAAAATCTACCTAAAATAAGTTTGGCTTCCTTTAGGACAAAAGGTAGGTGTCGACAATGGTTGCACACACTTACTTTCTGCATAACTTTCTATAGGTACTATAGCCCCAGGTATATAAGTAAACCCATAGCGCATGTGTGGATTACATTTCTATTGTATAATATAATATAGTTACCCCACTTAGCTAAAATATCCTAGAAGTATGTGTAGAATCTATGCATTTTTTAATAATACATTTATAACAAAAATGGATACTTTGTCATCTTATCGTATAATATGAGCTGCTTATATATTTGTTTAGTAGTAGTAAATTATTTAGCCAGAATCTGACGTCTTACAGCTAGGCCCTACAGGCGTCATTAAAGGCATCTCCCACCCAGATTGCTCGCGTCTGTGGTACTAACTTGTGATGGGTCGCTTCATTTTCTATTTCCATACGGGCATTTAGCCCATTCGATTATTTGGCACTGAATGTGAGTATGTATTAATTTTAACAGGTCAGTAATAAATACTGTCCTCAAGTTTCCAACAGCTGCTCTGCCATATGTGGGCTTTCTATCGATGAACTGTCAGTGTTTCATTTATTAGTACTAAAAATTTAATGACTTTATTGTTATATCTATATTATCCGACCAGCCTTCGATGTGATGATGCCTTAACGGTTTTATCAAGAAAGTGATATGGGTATTTAAAGATTTCAGAAATAAATACTGGCATACATATGCTAAATAATATCATATACAGCCTTAATAAATTGGTTACGGCTAAGATGAAATGATCGATGCTTTGGAACCTTTTATTATAAGTATCCTGAATTCTATTAATCACGGCATTATGTGTGTAACTTGAATATAGGTATAAATAGTTAATTATTAGAATATATCACTAAAACAAAATAAAAACTTTTAGCTGCCTAACTATGATAGTAGCATTATTTGTAATTGTGTAATAGGTTGATGTATAGTCAGCTGAAGCTGATTTCTAAAACTGATTGGATTACCTTATTTCATATATGTATATTTTTTTACATAAATAATTGCTATGACCTGGATCATACACAATTATTTTGGACCCTACTCAACTAGGTTAAAAATGGTATGACCATGTGCGGATTAAACCTGCGATCTTTGAACCAATAGTCCAATGTCTTAACTATTAGACTACCACGATCTCACGATATATTCACGAGTTTTACGATATTCGTCTAAAACTGCATTGAAATCTATGGGTTGGTAAAAAATAGTACTTAAATAATGTCGGTTGTATAAAATAATAACCACAATTATATTTTGTTCATGATAAATATTCCAAGTTATCGAATCGCGTCGTCCGGACAATGACGAAGACCTGCGGCCGCCATTTCGCCGTGTTTCTGGATATTAATTTAAATTTTCATAATATATTTCGAGATGTATCACGAAAGGTTTCATGAATAATGCATGGAGGCGCAACGGACTGCAGTATGACCCTCTATTAATAACGGAAAACCTACTTATAAGAAAATGACAAATGATCGAGTGGCGTAATGATCTATGCTTATAGATCCGACGCGGCGCGGACGGCGATCCCTGCGCGCGCGCGCACAACCTAACCTAATGTATTATTTAAATAATCTCGCATAATTAGCAATTATCAGTTTAGCATTGCTCGAAGACTCGCCATTACACAATTATGATTTAGTAGCGTCACAGTTGTATTCGTCTTTTGGGCTTAACTCTATCCATTATCCAGCATCCAGCCACATCATGACACGGTAGTGGACCTTAAATTCCGCCTGGCAGCGCACAACGGGTCTTTCTCAATTTTATTTTGATTTTTCGTAGCTTGAATCTTGCGCCTATCATCCTGATGCTTTTTGCCATGCGATGTGGAATTCATCATGGATATAAACTGACGAACCCAGCATCGAGATACGTCCCCCTCTCTGCGCAACTTCGAAGTTCGCTATATAAGATATAAGTATCGGCAAATTTGATAAATACTCGCGAGTTCCACTTTTGAGGTATAGCGAGGTGAAGATTACGAGTGGGATATGGTATCATCATCCCGTGCAAGTGGTCAAGTGGTCTAGCTTCTTCTGCTTGAAGACCTGCTGTTTAGCCTGGTTGCCCTCCCAGATTGATTAGGCATCCCTGAAAAGGTCAAATTGCGGATGTACTCCAGTTTTCGTTTTACCTACTATAAAATTCATAGTTATCGAAGTAGAATACTATATTTATATAATCTTCAATTTAGAATAAAGTGTCCACTATAATATTCACAACCCGTCATATCGATAATTGTTTTAATCGAAGTATTTTGTGTTTTTGAAATGGAACTTCTTTAGGCGCGGTATAGTGACTTGGATTGGAGCGTATAACAACGAAACGCCGGTAAAATACTATTCTTTCGTTGTAACGCAAAAACATTCTCGCATTTGTTTTTCTATATTACTTCGGGCATGCTATTTATTTATTTATTCTCTTATTGCTTCTATGGGCAGTGTGTTGTACCTACCTGCCTGTTATATTTGAAATGATTGGTGTAATCCATAATTTTGGTCCATTTTGCGTTTTTCAAATGGCTTTTTTTATATAAACTGTTAAAGAATCAAATATGCGGAGGAGGAGGTCACAAATTTGTTCCCCGGGGCGCCAAAAATCGATGTCGCGGAATCACACAATAAAAAAAATAAAAACCCGCTGAAGTCTAAAATCAGTTATTGTATAAGGTCTGTGTTGGATTCGTATGACAATATTTTGTACCTCAGTTCATAAGAAGTGGGCATGAGGGCATATCAAAGTTTTAATAAATGTTGGCCAATGACAGAGGGTAGTCCGAATTTCCATATAGCCACATAGCCGCACGATTTCTCAAATTCCGTACAAAAAAGGTACCTTATAATCAAATTAAGAAATACTGCTTATTAACTTTATTTGGAAGTTCTCTTAAAATACCAAGTTTTTAGAGGATTAGTGAGTTTTTTTCTGGTATTTGATCATCAAAAGCGCCCACCAACAAAACGCAAAACAAATAATCACACGCCTACCCGCCGATATTAAATAAAACAAAGACAAGGAGACCAATAAAATCATCCCGCAGGTCACGCATTGACAGCAGCGAGCGGAGCTGTTCACCCCACGCGTAGCCATGGCAACGGCCCAGCGGGTGGGCGTGGCAATCGATACAACCCTCGCCGGCGGGGGGCGGGGGGGCGTGCGCCGTCTCGCTCCGACGCCGCGTGCCGTCCTCCTCTCGGAGAGACGAGTTCGGTTTACTCCTCGCTCCGCGTGCGCTCCTGATGGCAACAGCCATGAGAGAAGGTAGATGAGCGCCATTTTCATGGCCGCCGCCAGCCGGCCGTGTTTATTTATTTTAATTTCCTAAGGTCAAAAAAGTCAGCGGTTCAAACAAAAACAAAAAAAAAAATTTTTTTTAATTACATCGTATGCAATGTGTTCCGACGACGAAAAATTTTTTTATTAAATGGTTTTAATTTAATTTAAATTACGTATACTAATTGTTATATTAATTCCAAAAACACCCTGAAATCTCCCTTTCCTCTTCCTCCCCTTCTCCTCAACCCTTCATCTTGCATTTCTTAGGTTAAGCACTAATTGTATGGAAACATTTAATTGGTTTTATTTTATACTCATAAGTTGGTACCATTGTTATCATTCTTGTTAGTTATTTATTTATTTTTTTTATATGATTGTATATGTACTGCCTGTATATATTTTTTCTCGTGTAACTGTTTTATTTCCCTAATAAAGATAAATTAAAATAAATTAAATAAATTATCGCACAGAAGGCGGAGACCGCAAAATACTAACTAGTTAATTTTAACGTATGTTATAGTTTCATAGGTGTGGATTCGAAGTATGGTTAGGTTTCAAACCTATTAAAATCGCAACAAATGATATAAAAATAGGTTTATTTTATAATATATTTAGGCTAACACATAGTGTAGTCCTTAATTCTCGCTTTAGCGCAGTTGTGCATGGCCCATAATAATTTTACATATCATTTACATAAGTCATTATAGGTCATATATTTCCAGGAGCATTAAAATAGCCCTCGTTCTATATTATATTTCACTAGAAATTATTGTAAATTTTGGGTTATTATCCATATAAAAAAGATACATACCCATAGATGCATAGTTTTAAATAGAATAAAAATATTCTTATATACAACAGGTCGATAAAGCATTAACTTCCTGCAACGAAAGCATACAAAGATTTAGCGTGCAAAGATATACATATTAAATAGGTAGTGAGTGCGGACTGATCGTTTGTTGCCAAACACACCGAAAGAGGGGGTAGGAGAAAACAAATTTCCCGGAGGGAAATCTCTTCTAAGCGTAATTCTAAATTATACACACACCTAGAACGGGAAGAGCTCAACCAATTTCAAAGCAAATAAATGATAAACTTTTTGCATCTATTTATATTCTAATTCTTTTGTGTGTAATGTATAAAAGGTACCTCCAAAACGACTGGACAATCAAAATATCTATAATAATTCGTTCAGCAGATTTCGGAAAAAATATCTTATATAACACCCATTTTCACACAAATTGATATAAATAATTAGGATCAATTATTAATAATTGATTTGTTGGTTAGGTTAGATTAGGTTAGTTTATTTTCAAAATTAAATTCTCCATTAAATGAATGGTATCACCGTTTTACCGCAGTCTGTCATATCGATCGAACTTTTAAAATCGTTTTTTTGTTAAAATGATTTCATTGTTTAACATACACCGTATTCCAAGACCATTCCCGATAAAAAATGCTTATTGGCCCTGCGATTTCAATCATGATTTGTTTTGACCTCATATCAAAATTCATCATGGTTTCCGATTAAAGAATTTCTAAAACTTAACTTGATACTATAAAATCGCTCTTGTCGTAAGTACGGTCGCTGGCGAGGCCGCGTCGTGCCGGGTCATTGGTCGGCCTTGGCAAGAATAAATTTGGTATGAATTATTTTCGCATTTTTTATACAAGTTCTTACAGGTAATAGGGAACATAAACATTCCATTAGGTCTTTGGGAATGGTCTAGCAACACCCTGCATGTAAATAAACGAAAGTGTTATCAATAGAAATATATCTGAAGAGTGCTCGGTTTTAAAAATCCGTTTCCCGAAAGGTTTCGCAGCTGACGCTGAAAGTGAAAAGCGCCCTGAACCCCCTCCCCCTACGTTGGATGCTGGAGAGGGTAAGGGAGACGGGTGTATGTTCGAGTATGTTGCGTCGCGCTCTTCTCGACGATTTTCAAGGTTTTCCCGCAGCAAGATAGGAAAAGTTCGCTCAACGAATTGAATATGAAAAATGTGTTGTTTCATAATGTGTTTATGATCTAGCTAGGCATTTTGAATGTTACAAAATGTATAGTGATTAAAATGTACCTATAATACAAACGCACAAATAAAGCGAAAAATAGTAAAATCTAATGTTTTATTATAACCTACCAGTGAACTTAGTAGTATAGTAGTGAAGTAGTAGTTACCTACTAAATTATTTATTTATTGTTATTTTCACATAAAAAAAACTTACAGCTAGAAATACAATTATTACGCAAAAAAACATTTTATCTAAAACATACAAAGAGAAATTGAGATACATCTCCTCTCATCTAAATTCGCACTTAGTGGCATGTCAGGAACTTCGCCGTTTCCATCTAACTAAGGTGCTGAACACCTGTCCTAAGATTTCCCATAAAAATGTACCTGAATGGAATTATACGGAGCAGAAAGGGCAGAAATCTAAGGTTCATAATATCTTTTTTTTTTTATATTACACGAACATATATTTCCGTTTATTTTATAAATTTGTAAGTACATAGATGAGATTCAGAGAAGCAAAACAAAAAAAAAAGAGAGAGAGAAAAAAAGAACATAAAAGGTGATATCTAACGCTAATAAAATAAATACAGTGTTGTTATTGTGTGCAATAGTAAAAAATGTAGTCTGTAGTTTAGTGTAGTGTAAAGTAGTGTAGTAAAAACATTTTTATGTATTTTAAAATTTTAATGTGAGAGAAAGGGTATTTATGAGGGCGCGCTGTGGAAATGAAGACAGAGATAGAGAGAGGGTTGTAATGAGATTATAAAAAAGGAAAAAGAAACTATATTTGTAAGTCGCAATAGAGCAATGGTGTTTGTAATAAACACCATTTGTAGGTAATTTGTAGGTAAGGTTTGTAGGTTTTTTTGTAATTTGTAGGTAAACATTTAACAGTTTAGCAATATTTATTGGTTATGATTATTTATTTTAATTTGGTAGAATGCGCACGAAATAAACGTCACTGCGAGCGTTAACAAAAAATGTATCGTTCCATTTTCGAACTGTCACAAGTTGGTCAACCTGACTTCGAGCAGAGAGAGAAGGGTGCATTTTTTGTTTATTCGTTTATTTTCAATTTCGAACGCCGTCCTCCCATTTTAGAGATGTACAATACCTACTAAAACATCGATATAAGTTTTTTTCAGAAATGTGTAACTAACATTCCCAGAGCTGGATTTTTTACACTTTAGTAAACGCACAAAGATGGTTAACATCGATGATGACGGTTTTATTTAGGGTCAATTATAATACGAGATCGTTTTAGTCTGGTTGCCTGGTCGTTTGACTATTGACCCCGAGGTTGTTGCAGGTTAAATTCGAATCCGCTTATTTAGTTGCATCATCACCAAAAACTACGCTGATTCTAGCACAAGCAAATTTTGCTTAGTTAAGTAAGGCCAAAATAATTGTTGGTATATGACCTAGGTCATAGCAATTCTTTTGGGCCTTACTCAGTTCATTAGGTAATTTAACACTGCACGCCATTATCATCTCTCCTGACACAAACAAATTTTACCTATTTGCCCAAAATAATTGTATATGAAATAGGTCATAGGAAGCAATCCTAGTGTATTACCGAAAGGACTCAACATTGCACGCAATGCCTCAGCATAGCCACGAAACGAGGCAAAGATTTAATCACAAAGGATATGCAATGCAGAGCGCGTACGGGCAGAGTCATTACATGTTTCTAGCACCCAGAATTCACAATATATTCTTTGCCGCAATTGACCAATCCAGTCAAAGCCAAGTGAACATTGTCACTGATTATAAATACAAATGGTGTCATATTGGCTGCTAAATAAAACAAGGCAGGAATGTGAAAATCAACTAACATCAATTTTGACCTGAACACATTATATAGACACAGAATATAATATCTGGACATATTATATTCTGTGTCTATTATATTGTGTGTATATTCATATTATATTATATTATATTATATGTATTTATTGTTTGTATTTATGTATTTTTTAGTGTATATACATTATGAAAATAAATATATTTTGTAATAGTATGTATTAGTATGTTATTCAAATCTGCTATAATTTCTGAGTATCTAATTGTAATATAACATTAACGCAATTAATAAATATGTATATACGAGTATATATATTTATATGTATATAAATATGTGTACATATGTATATACAAGAGCCCCCTCCAAATAAAATATTGAGTGCCTCGAATATTTATCACTTCGATACAGGCATTACGCCTAGTGAAGTGATTATAATCCCATATGCCTGAACCTCTTTTCTATAGCTAATTGTATTAAAGACCTAGAAATTTATATTTAAAAAAAAAAGGAAAGATGTATGGACTTTGTATTGTAGCTGTATTGTACTATGGATAAATAAATAAATAAATTCTTTTACGAAAAAAAGGAACCGATATGAGGCACTGACGTTCTCGCATTCTAACGGTCACATCTTCTAAGTTTATCCCTTGGCCAAGGAACCCATAAAAAATATTCCCTCTCCTGGAATATTAAAATTAAAATAGGTACCTACCTACGATATAGGTACAGCCGAGTAACAAAGCGTGGCACTGTTCGGTTAATCATATATCTCCTGCTTGTATACTTTTTCTAGTAATCACTCATTTTTTACAATTAAAAAAAGAAAATTATTTAAATTTTCGTCTGTGTAAAATATATCGTATATTAATAGAGATTTCATGAAAATTGCGTAACTTAAATTTTGCAAATTAGTAAAAAATTTTTGATTTCGATTGTTTTAACATTTAAAATGTTAGTAAACTTTTCATAAATGGTATAATTTAAATTTTTCGTGATCTGCAAATATTTATTTTCACACTTATTATTGTGTTTAATTCACTTCTTCGGTAAACTTTATTTCGTGAATGGAATACCCAATAACGGTATTTTGTTACCCCCTATCCTGAAACAAAGTAGTTTTTTAAACGTAGTCTACAAAAAAAAAACATAATTTGGCAATACCAGCAAAATCACTGGAACTAGTTCCAAATAATGAAATAATTAATACTATACATATATTATACCTTCAATTGCACAAATACAATGTATTTTGTTTTTTTTTTAACACAAAATTACGACGATTTAAACGTTATTTAATATTTTACATGATGATCAGTCTCTTTTTTTTATTATCGTTATATTTTAAAAATAATTAAGTATAATTCCACAATACCTACAATAGCACAAATTCAATTTATTTTGTTTTTTTTAACACAAAATTACGACGATTTAAACGTTATGAAATTACAATAATTAAGTATAATGCCATTAGTAGTTGTTTTTAATTTTATTTTTATTTTATCACATAATTTAAAAACTGGTTTGAATTGATGAATGCCATTTCGTACATAATCAAAATAAATTAAAAAGAAATCGGATCTAAAATGTCGCTGACAGATATCGATTCTTTTCATCACTAGGCATTCCCCCACTACTCAATCCGAAGTCCGCGCTCTCCGCTAAACGCCAGGAACAAACAGGTGAAATATGAATTGCGCTTCTCAGAAGCAGCGTTCTCTTTTCGAATCAAAAAGGGACGCTCCATAGACAAAGCTATTGAAATATAGACGATTTAAAATCATAGTCAAGTTTATGGACCCTTTTTCTCCGGTTTAATGTTTGGTTTTCACACGGGATGGTCGAGGCGATTAACGAAGAATTACGACTTTTAGTTTATGGATTATTTAATCGTGAATGAAATGTGATTAAATATTTGTTTTTTTTTGTGTAAATTACAAAAAATAAGTTCTAACAATTTCGAAATTGGAACTAACGAGAATAAAAACACGCGCTTGTTTGGTCTAAACATAGTTAAGTTAGTAGCATAGTAGCATAGTTACTTACTGTCGAATTAAGTTCGTAATTTTAGTATAGCGACTATACTATTATATTCAGAGAGCATTTCCCTCAACCCACACCGATTTAAAATATGTAATTTATCTTCTTTTTTTGTTTATTTTATTTTATTTATTTATTTATTATATATATATATATTATATATATATATATATATTATATATATTTTATTTAGAAGTTTACTTATCTATAATAAAATTAGGTACCTACCTACGTACAAAATATAAATTAGTTTATGAAATCTTTTGTTAAATTGCTGTGTTTAAAGAATATTATGGTTTTTACCGATTTTAAATAAGTTAGTTGTAGAAAAATACATTGCAATACTTATTTTTTATGATATAGTGATTAAACTTTTAAGAAGTTATAAGAAGTTTTTTTTAATTCCGGCGTTTCGAAGATCTCGTTTCGTTCTTGTACACACGGTAATTAACTACATACGAGTATATCCACAAATTATATGTAAAAAGATATAGGTTATCAGCTGTTTAAAATCGATATAATTACGCATCTTGATATGAGAGACAATCTCAAAAACTCTCCTGGATTTAAGTATAACGTCTTGTCTGACATTCTGACGTTTCAGGGCTACGTTTCTTTGTTCATATTGATAATCTTCTTCATCAGCATGTCGCCATCCACTCCTGAATGTAGGCCTTTTCCGTTTACTTCCGCGTATTTCTATTTGTTGGTGATTGAAGCCAGCTGTTTCCCCCTGCAGCCCCGCGGATGTCATCCATCTACCTTGGCTGCGGTCTCCCCTGGACGATCTTCTTCGGACACCTCATGTCGGCCTGTCCGTGACCTCAGTGCGACTTTCCTCATTGCGCACTCCGCCCCTGAATATGGTCAGGACAGAATTGCCATTCTTATTTACTTGTAATTGGCTCAACTTTTATTCCTCGTTTATCTAAATGAATCTATATTAATTCGGTATATCCCCACGTTCTCTATGTAATTGAATATTGAACACCCCCACCCAACCATCTACGTGGACGTGACCTTTACGGCTCTGTACCCAAGGCACAAAATCCCCCTCCCCCCAACCCCCCTGGCTTTAATCCGACCGTCTGAGCGACGCGCGCCCGACCAAAGCGGTTGTTTTTTGTGTCAAACGGTTCTGAGCGTTTAATCTTGCTAGTTTGGTAACGCTCACAAAAAACAAAGCGCGTCGGACATTCGAGCAATTTAATTGACAATAATTATTAATCCGTTGATAGAATTAAAACCACGCACTTAGACCTAAGTAGCTACACTGTAAAAACCATTGCAGCCATTCTTATATTTACAGCGGCGCTCTTTCAATATCTTTCCCTTTCATTTTCACAGCCAGCCACGACCACCTATATACACCCTACAATCACACACCCCAATTTAAAATAATCTAGTTTACATAATTTTTGGTATAATAAATAGATAAATCACTTACACACAAACATTAAAATAGCTTTTACCCTATTTTTCTATGTACCTATATATTTTATAACTAATCTAATATATAGTTCCGCTAATCCTAGGAAGAACTTTATCTTCAGTAGAGTTGGGTATAATTGAAATTGTCTACATGGAAATATTGCTATAAGACTTATATTTTAGACACAAGGTTGTTATTTATAAATAGTGATAGTCTAGTGTGTAAGGCGTTGGACTATTAGCCCAAAGGTCGCGGGTTCGAATCCGCACATGGTCATACAATTGTTAATGCTTCATGGCCACCATTTCACCAGTTGAGTAGGGCCCAAAATAGTTCGTTAATATTGGGCTTAATTTTAAGATTCAAAAGTCAAATTTTCTTGGTAACTGCCGGTATTGTTATAAGTTTTCTGTCCGTACTGATGCTTATGAATTGAAAATTGATCGAAAGATTGTTCCTGTGAGTTCCTACATGAATAATCAACAAAGCAAACATTAAAATAAAAATGTATTTTTGTACCTGCCCTCAAAGTCGAAATGATCCCCGTCCCTTAAAGCGTTTGCGGCCAGACCTTCTGACAAGACGAGACGATCAGATGACAGGATAAGACAAACGAAATTACCCCGATCTATATCGCGCAGCATCGCCCGTTCCGGACCGCAATGGATCATCCTAAACGGCTTAAAATCATACCAACTTTTTATCAAAACCCGTTTCTTACGCTACTCCGATCGCACAACGAGCTGGTCACTTTAGGGTTCCGTAACGTTATGGCTAGCGAAACCATAATTTATCACACAAATTATTAAATAAACGACCGTACCAAGATTAGGTATAGGTATTTGTTTGTACAATTATTTTAAACTCTTTAAAGAGCAATCTATATAAGACACTATTAAGAATTATAAGTTCTCCAAACTTATTAGGAATAGCGAATAAACAATTGCGTTGCTCTGAAAACAAAGTTTTTATTTTAGTACTTACACACACAATGATAATTACACTGTTTAACTTAAATCATTCTATCCTACCTGAAAACAAAGAAACGACGTTTAAAGTCTATTTTTTAAATTGTAAATTTCTTTTAAGGAGTTTTTATTTATTTATTTATCGTATAGTAAAAATGTACAAAGGTGTTTTAGCTAATTACAGGCAATTTGTTGTTAAAGTTCTATACGTAATACAGTTGTCAGGGTGATATTAAAATGTCAGAAGTTAAAAATAAATATTAAAGTATTAAACATAATAATCTGAGAAGTCTAGGAAAAACCAGACATTGCGACTATAGGTTTATGTCCAGAGAATACTCGTATATCCAGTCGATAGCATTTGATATGATGATATCAAATGCTATCACTGATGATATGTTGAATGGTTTGATTATCGTATCCACAATCGCATTTGGGGCTTTCTGACATTTTCCATTTAAAAAGCATGTCCTTACTTTTTCCGTGGCCTGTTCTTAGGCGGTTCAAAGCGCACCAAGATTTTCTGTGAAGGTTAAAACCTGGAACGCATTTAGTTGGGTCTTGAATGTACCCATACTTGTCAGGATTTTTTTTAAACCATTCACTTTTCCATGCATCGGCCATGTTAAAATTGCCTAATGTTTTTATAATAGCCAAACAATATGCTTAATCACGGTGGTATCTGTCAACTTCTAAATAAGCTTTACCCATCGTGTGGCCGCCATTACTCACAGCGCCATCTATGGAGTACGTAAGTGGAGTAGTGGAGTAAGTACACGTTCACTGCTTACCGACAGAAGAGCGATGTGCAGTATAAACAAATTAAAGAAATATAGTTTCTCTACATACTTTTAAAGTTATGAATGAAGTTAACTGTTTTTATTTATTAATTTATTCTTTATTGAAAAATCCACAGTATTCAATTTTTATAATTACAAACAAACTTATCACTAGTATATGTATAAAACCAATTATGGATTTCGGTCATTTTACGTGTTAAGATTAGTATAAAAATTTGAACAGTAAAATATATATAGATTATTAATATTATATACGTATACAGTAGAATTTTTTTTTTTTTTTGAAGAGTTATGTGTAAGTTGTGAGTGATGTTTGTGGTAGTTGTGAGTGTGTGACATTTGTATGTATATATTAAAATAAAGTAATAAATTAAGTATAGTTTTAGTATGTAAACAAATAATTTATTATGAAGGTGATATAAATATAGTATAGATGTATAGTCAATATGTAATTGCAATTACAAGTACTTATATGTTACAGTTAACCATTAACAACACAACAATCTAACAATACTATTAGGTCTTATTTGTTTTTACTATTAATGATATTGGAAATCTCTTTTTTGAATGATAATAAGGAGGTATTCAATATACTACTTACTTATAGTAATAAGTATTAGAATTATTTATTATTAAGTATTTTAAAATATTATACACATTAGGTAAATTGCCTGAAATCAATGGAAGCTCGGACGCAATTAAATTGGAAGCGTCGCCGCGTTTGCTTTTTGAAAAGTCAAAGGCCGCTTTGACAGCGGCGGCCGCCTTCTATCTGACATGATCTCGAAGTCGAATTTGGAACGCGGGTTGACAAATGTCAGGCTTGGCGCCTTTTCTTGTTTCTCTTGTCTTTGGTCGCCATTATTATTAGGCGGCGGGGTGACAACGAAAGCGCCCGCTATCGAGGCCAGTATCTCGGCTGGCTAATGTTCGCTTTTGTGTGTTTATTTTTTTATCAGCCTTCAAAGGCTACTGTGATCGGAAAGGTGTCTCGAAATGGATTAATTACACGATCTTAAAAGATTACAATCTAATTTCGGGGGCATTCTTTTTTTTTCGATGCAGAATTAATCTCTGCATCGAATCTCTGCACTGCCGGAGCGACTGCGCATCTTTAAAGGGGTTGAAATGGCGGCTTAAAATAGACATAGTCTAGTTATCTGTTTTGCTATTTTGAGCGATAAAAATATACAGATCTTTGTATAGATAAACAGCCGCGAGGCGATAATACGGTTGAAACACTGTTGTTTCTTACTTACACACTTGAACTAATGAAGGTGAGTGAAAGAGAGAGAGAGAGAGATGTCGTATCTATTAAAGATTAATTAAAATATACTATTCAGCCTACAGCGTCCCAAGACCATTCCCGATAAAAAATACAGCTAACAGGTCCTACGATTTCTAGTAATATTTATTAAGAAACAGTATTAAAATTAATTATGATTACCGAGAAAAAAATGTAAGCTTTACGTGAAAATAGTAAAAGGATTATGTAATAATGTCGTTGTTGTGACCGCTCGGCTACCGCCGTACGCCGTAACGGCGTCAAGGCCATTATCGATCGGCGCGGCATCGGAATTCGTTCGCCGACCGAATTGACACCATCTGTTACAAAATATAATAAATTCGGGGATGAGTTTTTTTCGTCATGCTTATCATTTCTTACTCATAATAGGTTATGTAAAACCTCCTTCGAGAATAGCCTACTTCCCCTCCTCCCGGAGTAAATAGGACCCTTGAATCTATGCTTTATACGTAAAAACTAATATAATTATTTTAGGTCGACATTTTACCACCTCAATAATATTTTTTGAAGTAAAACATCTTTGGGCGCACCTCACAAAATGTTTCCCGGGCAGCCAATTAATGAATTTTATTGCGGCAAAACTCAGATTGGGCTAAAACCAATTTTTGAATATCTATCACGTCGGTTTTTGTATAAACAAATAGGTGTGTGGAAACATTGTTAAATCTCACGGTGATTTTCTTCTTATATTCATTTATTTATACGCAGGAAGCATTTTTAAAATTAGATACCAGTATGGGGGGTGACCTTTTGAACCATAATATGACACATTTAATTAAATTCTTTAAGAAAATTTTACCTACTTGTAACGCGTGTGGTGTTTTAACACACACTGTTTTATTGCCCTACTTAATCTACATACTACAGGTATAGACTTATTAACATAGGTAACCTTATTGTATTAATTATACGATTATTATCCAAAATGCCCAGATTTTATTAAAATTTGTAAAACAGAATCCCGAGAGAGAGCATTAATCAAAAATGACATTTATTGTTATTGTGAAAGTGTCCGAGCAGGTAGGCCTTTGTGAGGGTTGGGTTTTTGATTTTTTTTGTCAAAAAAAAAAAAACGTCTTTGAGTTATGGAGACCGGGTTCTCGGTAGTACAAAAGACAATTTTTGTTAAACAAAAAACACGCTCCTCGCGGAACCTGCTCAAAAGTCAGTTTGTCGCCTTTCCTGCTCTGGGAGTTCGTCTCTCCATAAAATAGTTGTTTGTTGGAAATTAAGATGGCGGGCGTTTCAGACGCCTTCTTTGCGTACAATAAGAATAAAGATGTTGATCTTTTTAAGAAATCTCCATAATCTCTCAACGATGGTTTATTTCTTCAGGGTGTTCGGACAAATTCTTCAATGTGACGCAAGCGGGTAGGTACCTTAAACTTTGTATTTTCAACTTTGCAAAAAAGTTTAAATCGCCTAATCGATGCAGTTTCATAAAAAAAACTTTAAAAGACGGAAATCCTGCATTTTTTTTATCCTTTCTGTGTTTTCCATCACTTTACACCACCTGCGTTAGAAATACAACTTCAGAAGTTGTAAGGGAGTGATAAAAATTGTCACCAATCTATATTTCAAAATTATCACCCGTACTAGCATTTACATTCAACATTATTTTTTTTGCACCCTATTTATATTAACAAGATAAAAATCAACGCGACACTTGGACTTTATCCGAACTCGTACATCACCTCCGAGCGTCCTCTCGAATGTGAGTGTCGCATTCTGATTCGATTATATTTTACCCGAAATGAATGACGGTAAAAAAGGACGTAAGCGACGCGCGTCTCGGTGCCAAAAAGTGATCGATGGCGCGTTCCCGGAACGATTGACGGCACAAAAGAATTCATCCAATCACCTTTAAATCAATTTGTTGCATTTTTTAAACGCTCGCGCTCCGTTGGCACGCCTGGAATTCAAATATTCAAATTCGGAATCCGGAGCGTTCTATTTTTTGAATACTGTCATCCTGCTGATTGGCAGGTGATGCAACTAAGTTATTTTAAAGCCAAGATTTTTATCCTTTCTCTTAGCCGGGAAGGGGTCTTAGGGAATGGCCTGAAAGCGCTGCAGCCGAGACTATTCCACTCTCTAATGGTGCGCGGAAGAAAGGAATGAAATCCGACATATTTTCTCCTAAAAATTTCCTTTCTTTGGGAGAATGGTTCTTTCGTCCAACATAGAACGGTTTCTGAAGTTGCTCACTAATGGAGGACCATGCTGGGAGCTTCAAGTAGGCCTTAAATAAGTTTATAAGACGACATATTTTTCGCCTTGAACTTGAAGGCTCCCATTTAAGGTCAGATAGAAATTTCGTCGGACTGTCAAATCTGCGAAAGCGCCTAAACACGTGTCTGCTTGCTAACCGCTGAATCGCTTCATGGTCAGAATTTAGATAGGAAATATGAGGGTCCCAGACAGATGAACAATACTCCAAGGTTGGACGAACCAGTGCCCTAGCACGTGGCCCAGCAGTAATTTAATAACAGTAAAGAAAGTAATTTATACGTATATGATATATAATTATAACTAGGCAATTTGCCGTTGTCAGAAAAACAAATCTTTGTACTTGCTTTGCTGGTCCTTAGATAAAATCTCACGCGCTAATATATAGTCAAGTTCGTACACGGAAAACCATACTAAAATGCGCTATTATTTTATCTATTTATGTATCCACAGTACGCACAAAGTGCATACATAATTCCTTTTTTTTTAATATAAATTTCAAGTTCTTAAATATATTTAGCTATAGAAAAGAGGTTTAGGCATATTAGATTATAATCACTTCACTATCTGGTTATTAAATGATTTTTCACATGGCTGACAGAAATTACATACATTTTTGGCTACCTACTGATAAGCAGGGATAGTGGCGAGATGGTTTCTTCGGTGAACTAATGTTTAGTAAGAAGATCTTACATTTATTTTTATTTTTCGTGTACTCAGTATTGTTTTTTCAGATCTAATATAAATGTAGTAATATAAGTTGGTTTAGGCGTTCAATACAACAAAATTGTCACAATACTGCTACTCCTCACGTTTTTTTTCGCCATCTTATTTATTTATTTTATTTCAGGAAACAACAGCTTACATAGTTATTAAAATAAACAAAAAAAAAAACAATTAAAACACAAAGCCAATAATAGTTTCCTCCAAACTTAAAAAAATAAAAAACCCATTCGGGCGCGAGGCCGGGACCAGGAAGTAGGAGGGGTTGGGGGTTGGGGACAATCACCAGAATATATTATAAAACACAATATAATATAAAACATAATAAATTCTACATATACATATGAATATAAATATACTATTCAGGAGCTAGAGTAGACACTCCCTTGAATGCCGGGAAAGTAGTGTTAAATGTATCGACGTCACTTAACATGCTGTTGTAAAGCTTACATGCTCGATGTACGAGTATATATGAATTCTGTGCATAATTCGTACTCAACCGTGACAGATGGAATGTCTTACACTGGCGAGTGGGTCTAGATGGAACCCTCAAATCTATGAGCCCCAGAAGATCAGAGCAGTCGATGGGAGTGTCTTAAAGCGGTTTCTTAATTTCACTCAAAAGACACAGTTTCTTAATTTCACTCAAGAAACACAAGTATTTAGGACTGCGTCATAATATAACATCACTCACTTTATTATTTTTAAAATTAACCAATAAATTTATTTTTACAAAATCTACCTGACTATGCAGCGCCCGACCCGAATCGACTGAGGTCGATTTAGAATGCGATATAAAAATGTCAACTTATAAACAAATAGTGTGCGTTTACTTATTATTTGATAACTGATTTTCCACGTTCGCTTTTACTTTAAACATCTCATTTTACCGATATTTAAATATCATATACAGTGTTTGGAGATGATCGATCACACATATAGTCACCGCTGTTATATAACCTTAAGTTTTTAAATGACCGAATATTTAAGAAATTAATATAATAAAAAAAGCACATCCCTTCCGCTTGCGACGTTTCCGTCATTAGTTCGTAACGGACGCGAAGAACTCACACTTGATGACGGAACTTGTGATCATCCTCGAAACACAGGGAATCATTTTTATTTACACGGTTTGTAAAAAAAAAACGTAAAATTAAATATCTATTAAATGAATTGTATGAAATAAAAGAATAAATATAAATTTCTTTGTAAATATTTTCCTAATATTAGTATATGCCTATTTATAAACTAATATCGTATTTGTAACGTGTAGGCATACAATATTAGATAAGCATAGAATTTATTTATTTATTTTTATAAAAAAAATTAGATAATTACAAATACATAAACGCAATTATAGATTTCTGACATTTTTCATAATTATATTAAGATAAGAGTACCATAGGAAATTTAGAATAGTATCCCTAAAATATATTAGATTATGAAAGTTACATATATATGTATACGGTAGAATTTATTGATGTAATGGTGCTTAATTGAGGGTGTGTAAATGTGTGAGTGATTGATTTATGTGCTTGTATTTTAAAACAGAGTAATAATATACGTGTGGTTTTAGTATGTATAAATAGGTATAGTTTTTATTATATATTTATTTGATATGGGCATAGTATTGAACAGTTTGTTTCCCACCTAACTCTATATGACAGTAAAGAGGAAATATGGGTATTGTATGATGAACAAGAATTACATATTTTTTTTTACTAATCGTGTTGAAAGCTATTTTTTTTTTTTGACGTACGACACATGTGACGTAATAAAACGACGCAAATTGAAATGTCTTTAGCACTCCGAAAATGGAAAATATTCCCACATTGCAGCAGATGATGATCCATGGATCCATGGATCTTTGAGTCTCCTCCTCGATCGTTCATTCCGCGGGTGATTAACGATCTTAGCGCAGTCCGCGCAGACGCGACGGCGACCTTTGCGAGAAAAAAGAGACAATAGTCTGGAAAAAAAGAAGGTAGGTAGGTATCTCTTTTTCACGATCTCACTTTTTGTCGAGATGGTCCCGCTCAACAATGGAATATGATTACGTCGGCTCGCTCTTCGGTATATTGACTGATTGGAAAGCTATCGGTGATGAATTGCTTGTTAAGGACTTGCGTTTGCCGCTGACCCCGTTTTCATTTATTATGCGCCCCCGATAGGGGCTAATTTCCTAATCCCCCGGGAGAACGACTCAAGAAAAAAATTACATCTATTCAAGCGATTTTGGGTTTAGTTTTAACTACGTCCAAATTAAATCATGACATCTCGGGAGCAACAAATAGGTACCTCAAGATAAAATCACACAACCGCAAAGAATATTTATCCCTTAAATCTTATACGCTCACAGTCTTTACTATTGGATATTATTTAAACGGCAAAATCAATTCACTTCATCGGTCTTTCATATTCCTATACACCTAAGAGGCACTTTGTGAACAAATAATGGGGCAAAAAAGAAATTAAATTATAATATAGACAAATTAAACACCAGTCATTTATTGTTACTCTGAAGTAACATGGCTATTCTAACTAGGTTAAAAAAACCTGTTCTAAAAGCGACCAGCAGAAGGTTGCAGAAAAAATACAATACTTATTACGTACGCGAGACGTTACTAATAAAAAAGGCTTATAGGATAAATATAATAAATATCAAACATAATACATACAATAAATAGTGCGTAATATTATCTATATATTACATACAATATACATTTATTAAATATATAATTCTAATAATTGTGTAACCTATAATTTATAGGCTAAATATACATAAAAAACTAAACAAAAAGAAAATATATAAAATTACTTATTATAGTCCCTATTATGTTAGCTTTTCTATTGTATTGCACTGCTCACCATCTTTTCAGATGCGGCTCTGCCTATTGTGAGGAGCCATTTGGAGATGCTTTTTGCAAGACTGAATTTAGATCGGGCTTTTTAATCTGCTCATCTGCGCTGTTGAGAAGTTTAGGGCCAAGGAAATTAAAATGCCTTTGCCCAAAAGTGGTATTCATTTTTGGCAGTACCATATTTCCTCGTAACCTTGATCGAGTTACAATAATTGATGAATTATCTAGGGGTTATTGCTTATAGAACCGTTGATTAAGGATGTTAATAATAAAGATTTGTCGGAGATAACGGACTTTGTAGTCAGAAAATAAGACGGAACTATAAAGAAAAAGTTTTTGGTTTATAACTCGAATATATTCATATATTACGAATATTCGAATATATTAAGTGCTTTTATTTTACACTTTTTACATATCCTTTATTTTCATCAACTTCATTAATAAGTCACTCATAAAAATCATCTCATCCCACTATAATCCTTCATCTTAATCACATATCCATTATTTTTATATTTTTTGTTAAAATATCATCCTTTTCTTATTTGATCTAATTAGAAGAGGACAGGTGAGAGTAAAAATGCGTCTTTTCAAAACCCAGCGCTGGGTTTAAACCGGAGGTGGAGGTAGATTTCACCGGATCAAAGTAGGGAATAAATTAAAGTAGGGAGGGAATTGCGCGAGCTGCCGCGCGATCAACTTCCCGCGCCGTACTTAGCCTTGCGCAGCGAGAATCCCTCTTTATACTGTGCCGTAAGAGTGGCTCATATCGATAATTGCTTTAAACAAAAGTTTTAGGAAAATTATAGGTTTTGACCTATGAAATGATATTTTGAATTTTGAAAAACAATTTTTCCCACCCATAGGAATTGAATTTAAGGCACCTACTATCTAAAATATTTGCAAAGATAAGTTTTAGGCTCTTATCTAAGAAATAATATAAAATTTAAATTAATTCAATTTTTCAACCCCTCCCCCCCCCCCCATTCCCGCCCTCTAGTCTAATTTTGCCCATTAACGAACTTGACCAAGATTTTGTGCCCTTAAATTTTATGTATCAATTTGAAAATGATTGGTGTAAAATTACGGCAGTTATAGTGTCCGAAAGAAAGTGATATATATATATATATATAAACTTTTAAACTGAGGGTGGTTTTGGGTTCTAGGAGATGTGAAACGCAAAGATATGTCGGAATTTTCCCGAAGTCACTACATGGTACTCATTGCAAAAAATAGCTTTCCTAATAAAATCTACCTAAAAGTGAAAAATATTTACGCAAAATAAACATAACTACACAAGAGGATGAAAAGAGTACGAAACAGGTTAGGTTTGTAGTGGATTTATCAATGTGTATACACAATTTATTGAATATTTAGATTCTATAGGTTAAAGCGGGAACGTCATTACGTTATAACGAATATATTATTCGCTAATAATACAAAAGGATCCCAATAAACGCAGTGAATGTTTTTAGTATGATAATGTTTTCATACGCTCAAGTTGCCTGTAACGATTGATGCCTTCTAGTTTAAAATCCAGTCGCAAAAAACAAGTCACTATCGTGCATAAAGAAGCATCACTTTAAAAAAAGATTTTCCTTTAATTTACGCAAATCATCAGGTCGATGTCCGCCATTTTGTTTCCGAGAATGCACGCAGGCGCGAACGAAATGACAAGCCTCAAGCAGCCTCCGTCCAACGGCCGATGCTAGACGTTAACCTACAAAACTGTGCCACAAATAAATTCAATAAGGCTAACAACGATCGCCATGAAATTTTCATCAATAATTCTTTGTGCCCTTATTAGCTGGCCCATTGTGGCCGGTAATTACTCTATGGGTCCACGCTCTATGGTTTGCGCAAGTCATCCGGCGGACGGGACTTGTTTTCATTGTTTTGTCTATGCCGCTGTCGATACTTTTATTTTTTAGGCGATGAAATACCGCATGGCGCCGGACGTTGTCAACAGACGAACGCTTCATTCCGAAACTATTTTAAAATCATTCCGTATAAGTAATACAGATCTTTTTTTTTTATTCATTCGAACACTCGAATACGATTAGCCACCATTCGCGTTCAGTTCATTGAATACAACGATGTCATACAAATCGTCCTCGTGAAAACCCAACACCGGTAGTAATATTTACTTCATAGTTCAAGAGTTTTATGTCTATTTAATTAGCTGTCATACTTCCATTATTCCTCTGTTTGCATCATTTTGCATAGCCAACTAGACTGCTATCTGGTAGGTGGCATACCCCTCGAGTTCCACCTGATCAAAGGGTACAAACCAGACGAGCAAATGACCTAAATTCATAACATTTGACCAAAGACAATTCACATTTCTTGCGTCGAGAGTTTTCTTCCTAAACACAAAGATAAAGGCTGCGAAAGAAAATCAAGTTAATAAACTTTTGCCAAAATGGCTAATACTCCAAGGCAGATCTTATTATAAGAGATCTATTGTTGGCATTATTATTATTTAAAATAAATATAAAACACTAGTAACTTTAATTAGTTCTTTTAGTAAGTATTTGAGTATCTAAGATTAATATGTAGTACTACCTATGTTCGTATGTAATTTTATATATATATATAATATTTATTTCTTATTTGAGTTTGTATTAGTATATAAAATTACATATGTTTATATACAGTCAGATATATTTCATGTATTTGTAATTATTATGTAGGCATGTGTATTTTTCAATTTTTTTCGACGCGGCAATAAGACTTCTAAGTAATAGATAGATTGCAAGATATTTTGCATTATGATATGATTTTTATAAGATTTGCAAAAATAAATAATTAAATAAACTAAACTCAAAACGAAGATACCCTTAAGCTCTACACGAATTAATACTGTGAACTCAATTTTGAATCGTATTACTAACACAATCATCTTAGAAAAGAAATTTTGTACACAAGCCACATTTACACTCACGCCCTAATGGTTACAAATTCTGTAAACGTATATATAAATGCTTTCAGAATGTTTTGAATTGTAATTATTGTAAATTAAGTTAAAATGACTTTAAATATTTTTTTTTTATAATGGCTACGATTAGCTTCTAGGACCTTGGTTTATTGTAATTATTCAGGTTTGAAAGAGCACATAACCGCGTTATTTTAATGTTACATTATATTTAAAAAAAAAAAGGTTTTAAAGATAATCAAATCGTCTCTCTATTTTCCTTGTGCAGTCAGCGAAAACTCTTCAAGGCAAAGGTACTAAAGGTAGGCAAAATGAGTTTTAAGATTATAATTAAATTGTACGATTTTCATTTGGTGTGTTTTATTTTAAGTTCAAAAACATTTAGATATTAGCGCTGATACATTTAACATTTACTATTGATAATTATCAACTTAATTATTATTATATTGTTTATTATAATAAACAATTTAGGTAAATTTGAATATAAAGTGCTTGTTATCGAAATGTATTTATACCATTAAAATTTATTACGTAAAAGTGAGTGTATTACTAATTCGTATTTCATAAATCGCTGTCATTCGTGATTTTTGTTTTTTTTTTCAATAATGGCGTCTTGACGTTTCGCACCAGATAATATATTTTACGGGGGGTGCAACAAAGCGCGGAATTAATTCGTCTAAAAAGCAACAATACAGCGTGGAAGACCCGATTACGTCGACAAAAAAAAAAATAACCTCGAAAAATCCCGCCAAAATCCTCAGCCGGCCGCACGGAACGTTCCATTGTCACGAGGAAGGCATTTTCAAAAATGGAACGCGCCAAGCGGACGCGTTCGAAACAAAATTCGAACGCGCCATTAATCAATCGGAGACGTCATGCGATATTCGTTTCATTAGCGCGCGTTTGAATTTTAATTTCTAATTAGGTTATTAATAAGTTTGCTACGTAACGAGATAGTTTTTGTATAATTAAAAATATACAATAGATTAAAAGTGTGATTAAAATATGTACGGTCGAGGGCAAATGAAGTTTACCCTGAAGGACGTATATATACAGGTTGTCCCAAGGTCAATCCCACAAACTTTAGGGTGTGTTTAAGTTCCCTATTTAAGAAATTATGTAACAAAATACGAAAAATTTTCATCACCAAATTTATTATTTTTGTAATAAAATTGGTGTAAATCGATCTTATCAATCGATAAATCAATATTATCTGTCGACCAATAGCATCCCTCTTACAACCCCAGAGAAGGGGAAAGGAGTTACCCCTTCTTCTTAGACCGACCTCTGTTCGACCAGTGGCATCTGACAGCAATCATTTAGCTCCATCTTGCTAAACTCGATCTTGAACGACCGCGGCCTAGTAACCCAGTGACGTACTTATCGGAGGGAGGAGCCATTGAAAAATATCTGTTTTACATGATTTAGAATACAAACTTCAACATTTTTTTTCTCGAATACCATAATGAATTTTGATATAGTTTCTTAACAAATAACACTAGGAATCGTAGGACCTATTAGCTGTTTTTTTTATTGCGTGGAACCTTGGGACACCCTGTATACGTCCGCATTCCCCGAAGGATTTTTATTATTTTTGGTATTATTTCAGTATTATTTATTAACTTAACGTTTTCACCATTGGAAATCACAACGAAACAATTTTGTTTTATTTTTTTTTCAATTCAATGCAGTGTCTACTACTATTTATAAATTTGTATTGAAAATACACTAATGTACTACCGTTCCAACATATATATATTTTTTTTAACTTTTTTCTTTTTTTCGAAAACTGTACATATTTTGGAAGACTTTTAAATTGTAATGTATAGTTTTAAATATATAAAAATGTAAAAAAAGTGTTGATTTTGTTTATTTCGTAAATTAAAAAAAAAAGAAAATCAAAGTGATATTTTATAATAGAGAATTTTATGGTTAATCAGATGACACCAGAATTGTAAAGATTGAACGACTCTTGCCTGCACTATGGATTTTATAGTAGATGAGTGATTTTTCAAGGTCATTAATTACGGTCTCAACGACTTTTGGCGCCAAAATTTTTGGCGGGAAACTACGGAGTTCAGGGGTTACAATGCAATTCGACAGAGTGTATTGTATATGAAAATAATAACCTCAAAGCGCTGGCAGCGGCGGTTCTCATAGGCTATCTCTTTTTTTGCGCGCTTGAGTTCAACTTAAAATGCTCGGGGTAACCTAAAACAATTCAATATTTATCTATGTATAGACGACCTCTGTTGAAGTTGTGGTCGCGGTGTTCCAACTGCAGAACCCATCATTTGGACCTGCGCGTATCTGACTGACGAACGTGACCTACTTTTGAGCGTACTTGTCGTTACTATCAGACCAGTTTGGTTGACTGACTTCGTATCGACTCCCTCTAACTTCGCGGCTTTTAAGGTGTTCGCGACGAGCTGGTCTACTAAATGGACAGTTCTCGAAGGACCGGGCCTACAGATTGCGAGTAAACACAAACACAACTTCGGTTCCCTACTTCTCCCGACCGGGAAATCAACACTTTGTTTGTCTCTCATCCCTTTTCTAGTCCTCCGCTCGCTGATAATCTTCGCCCTTATTCAAGGTTATAAAATTAAAATGTATATTTAAGACAATGAAATTAATAGTCCACCTTTATTGTTTTGTCCTAGTTGTATTATTGTATTTCTGCATTGTTTTAAACTTTATTTTGTTATTCTGTATTGTTTTTATGTTTTCTCTTAATGTTTTTATGTTTGTATCGCTTTTATAAAAATAAACGATGGCTATATAAAGATATAAAGACTAAATCTTTGAAACTACTCAGTCGGCGGCTAGTCTAGTAATATTATCTAAGTATAGATTAGATACATACCATTTAAAGACTTTTAATTATTTAATGATTAGTTATCATTATTACACAGATGGAGAAAAATAGAAGTAGGTATTAAAGCTCGGTGAAAAAAAATTTAAGCAAAACGTTTGGTTGATTAAAAATTGCATAAGTGTATATTTTAATCAACATTTTGCTATGATTACAAAACAATATGGCGCCGTGGGTGAACAGCTGACGAAATAAAACGACGTTACTTGTGTTTGCTGTGATTCAAATCAAAATGGCGGTGTGACTAAACAGCTGATCGTAAAATTTGTAGTGATAGCTAGATATTATGTTAAAGATAACCAAAAATTATCATACATTGAGAAATTTGTTAGAAAATTGTGGTACTTGCAACCAAGTAAGTTTAGCAATAATCAATGTGTAACTGCGATAAAAAATATTGCTGTCTTAATATGGTTGCTACTACCATATTTTTGTTTCGGCGCTGATATGGATAAAGTAGATTGATACGTTATAATGTTTGGCTCAAAAATGCATTTTTAAATAACTTAGCTCTGGGGTCGGTGTATCTGTTTTATCCCTAGAATCGTTTTTTTGAAGTAAAACTTCTTTATTTGCACTTTACGCAAAGTTTTCTAGGTTAGTGAATAAATCTAATGCGGCACGCTCATTCGGCTAAAGTCGGTGTGCCCAGCTGTCAGGTTGAATTTTGGTTACATGTCACGCACTAGCGTAACTACTCACTTGCCCCTCACCCCCCCCCCCCCTCCCCCTTCCCCTCCCCACAGGCAATGGCTGATTTACCAATATCGACTTCCGAAATACGAGTATTATAAAATCGTGCGTATAGTAAAAAATATTGTATATTTATGTTTTGTTTCGTTCAAAAACATTACTGAGAGTTCGGGTGATGCTTTTGAAATATAGATGAATACATTACCGTGCAGCTGATCACAAATTTAATCAACTTCAGAGATAGATAGTAGTAGCTGTGTGATTTCTGTTATAATGAGTCTGTCGCGTCGCCGGTTTGCGTCTCGGATAAGTAATGATCGTCGACAGGGGGCGGCACAATGCGACCGTCGCGTCGGTAAAGAGGACCGCGGAACATTCGATAATGCGCCCTAATGGATCTCTGATCCATAGATCATCCTGAGATTTCGGATGGCTTCGCTTACTTCGATCGAGCTTCGCTCTCGCGGACAGATTCATACAATATAGTGGGAAATTATCCATTTACACGTCACGCGACGAATGGAGTGGGTAAGTTAGTAAGGTAACTATGGTAACTAGCGACTTGAAGCGTTTTAAAGCGAATTTTGTAGTGCAATGGGTACCCCCCAGAGCTAATCCCCTAGATCCCAAAACAACCCTCAGTTTTAAAGTTTAAATATAAGTTTATATATCTATCATGCTTAAACATCTTTTAAATAAAATAAACATGAATTTAAGCGATATTGATTTACTGGTTTAAGGTTAACAAATTCTCAGTGAATATGTCAAAAGCAGTTTTACTTAATTTCTCTAAACACGATAATAATTATATTAAAGTCAAACATTTATTAGAAGTAAAAAATGATGCTAAATTCCTCTACTAAATTGGCAAAAGCATTTGGGACATCAGACATATATGCTGCCATCAGCCATATATGCCTTGTCTAAAGAATTTCATGGATCATGAATCCCTACTATTAGCATATTATTCGATCATAGAGTCACGTCTAAGATATGGTATACTCGCCTGGGGAACTGCTCCATACATCTCTGACATTTACGTGCCGCAAAAAAGGCTGTTAGAGCAATGCTAGCTCTGAACCAGAGAGTCATGTAAGCCACATTATAAAAATTAGGCATTCTAACCGTATTTGGCCTATATATATTAGAAGCACCATGTATCTCTTTTGGCAATAAGCAAAATTAAAAAACCCATAATACACGTTTTAAGGAGCATTATCTTCAATCAGTACCAACCAGCTCACATTCAAAACAATTGCCAATATTTCAATTTGTTACCCGCAAATCTAAAGGAAATTTATGATTGCAATACATTCAAAGGGATCTAAAAAGGTATATTATTGAACAAACTAATAGTCTTATTGTTTCTTTGTTTTTTATTTTATTTATTTTCTTTGGTCTACTTTCTTATGATAACTTATTGTTTGTTTTGCCTCTCATAAGTTTGTAAACCTACTCTTTTTAACATTCATCATTCCTACATACTTTTTGTATTAATGGAAATAAAATATTTAAATTTGATACATCACTTTCTTGTGGACACGATAACTGCCGTAATTTTACACCAATTACTTTCAAATTGATATATAAAATTTAAGGGCCCAAAATCTCGGTCAAGTTCGTTAATGAGCAAAATCAGTCCAGGGGGGCGGGAATGGATAAGTTTTTTCTAAAAAGTGAAATTTTGCTATAGCACTCATCAAATCGATATCGAAATCATTTAAATTTTATATTATCTCTTGAAACTATATTATCTCAATAATTTTTTTTGATAGCACCAGGTCCTAGGCTTGTAATTTCCCTACAACTTATGTTTCAAACAATTTTTGATATAAGCAACTCTTACGGCTTAAAAGGGATTTAGCATGCGCACTCTTGCTGCGCAAGTGTACGGTGCGGTGCGGGCACGCAATGCTTGATACAAATTCGTACAATTGGAGTTCGCCTATCCCCTACTTTGATCCGGTTAAATCTACCTCCGCCTTCCGGTGTGCTGAAAGGGATTTTTTTATATTTAGCACAATGTCTAACATATACATAAATATTTTTAAAAAAAGCAGGAATTAAGGCGTGTTACATACGAGTTACGACAAAGCAGGTGACCTACCTCGAGTTTAGGCGGCAAGTCCAAAATTGTTTTATTTTTTTTAAGTGATTCGCGGATTCATCGAGAATCCCATAGTTTCTATGTTCTGGACTGTTTGCTACTTAGGCGATTAGTGGGTCCGATTGGGAGAGCAGTCGAATTATTAAATTCTATTTCCGCGGAGATTGATATATTCGTCTGTTCGCCTAAAAATCTGCTTTCTATTGCACCTTTGTGAGATCAGCTTGAACTATTTATTTGTTAAAGTTCGCCTGGGAGCGTTATTTTTAATTATAGGTTTTTTTCTTTTAGTATTATAATTTTTTGCTTGCATGTTGGGAATTGAAATATGTGCATGGGGAAACCTGTTAAATAAATAAGTAAGTGTAAACACCTGTTTAAAGGTAAAGCTCTCTTAAGAAGGTTCATGTGTCAGCATTTACTGATCGAGTGGGTAGCAAAATCGCACTCGGGAGCGATCTGGCCTTAGTTATTTACATAGACAAAGATTAACTGCAAGAGAATATACTTAGTTATTAGTTATTATATTCACAGATACACTCATACAGTGTTATCACTATAAGTTAGATCCTAGTTCGTTCTGTTAAAAGTATCTGTTAAATTGGATATGCCTGTAGTCGGCTTAAGTTGTTATTTATCTATTTCTATGTAACTGTCATTATGTATAGCTGTAAGCATTTGTCATATAAATAAATAAATATTTTCAATCAGTTGAATCAATACACGACAGTCCCCACACAATTTTTTGTACCCGCGCATTATACAAATCAAATAAACTGGTTCCCGATTTAATATAACTCAAAAACAAACACGATTATGCGCCGGTTCCCCATTCTTTAATTCGGGTTTCCCTATCATCGGTAAATTAATAAAGAAAAAGGGATTACAGGTCTAAATCCCTAATAACGCAAACTAGGGTGGACCCTCGTAGGTTAACCCTAGCAGGAGGTTGCCAGCACGTCGTGGAAATAGAGTTTTAATAAACTAACCCATCCAGCCATAATGTTAGCACACACTATAAATAATAAATAATAATATATCATCTATAAGTAATGTGACATCAAAAAGTATTTTTATTTATTTGTTTTCGGTGAACTCGTGTAGTAGGTAGTTTATGGATCTCGACCTCCAATTGCACGAACTGGTATCAAGCATTGCGCGAGCTGCCGCCCGATCCACTACCCGCGCGGCAGCTCGCGCACCTCAACCCGGCACTCAAGGCAACCTCAGGCACTATGGGTACTCTCAAAATATTTTTAGTTTTTAAAAGCTAAGAATCTACTTTCGCGTTTTACAGAAATTATATCGCAATGATTATGTACTTTTATAATTATTATGTAATTATTTCAACCAACACTGTTTTTATTGATTGCCATCTTATCTTAACCACCCCCCTCCCCCCACTTTGTCCATTTGTCCATTTTGTATTTTTATTTCTATTCTTAAATGTCTTGTTTTTATTTCTCGAAGGCATAATCGTTCTTATCAGTAAACAACTTAAGATGGCATGTAAAGTAAACCTGTTTAGGATAAGCATACAGAGTGTTCCGAAACCATTTCCAAACACTTAAGGGGTTGTATATGTTCCCTACTACGCGTAAGAAATTGTATAAAAAACAAATGCGAAAATAATTCATGCCCAAATTTATTAATTTGGTCAGGCGCCCGGCAAGGCCGTTCAATGACCCAGGTCGGCGCGGCCGCGCTAGCGACCGAACTTTCAAGTGACAAGAGTAGTATACTTTACAAATTTTTTACTCGAAAACCACAAGAAATTTCGATATGAGGACAGATGAAATCATGTTTAAAATTGCAGGGTTAATAAGCTGGTTTTTTTTTATTGGGAATATGTCTTGGAATAAGGAATAAATAAACAACAAGAAATCCTAAATGTCAGCCGGGCGCGAATCCGCGTATAAATGTTTACACATCATCATACTGCAATGGGATGTTGTGCTAGTAATTCCAAGAAACATTGATAAAATTGTGGATTTCAGTTATATTTACTTAGAAATATGTATTAGCAGTTGGCAAGTCGTCTAAGTCATAAACGCCCGCTCCAGTCAAGATTATAGGGTAGGGTGCATGCATAATGAACGGAAGACCAAGTGATAAACCCCGACCTAACACGGATTAAACCGACGGCGATATATTGCCGGGGGCGCTGTCAGACTTGACACCCCCGCGTGACGTCACAGATGAGAGTAATAGCTACGAAGCCACATCCCAAAAAACGTGTGCCTACAACCCTTCGCCCCAAGAATAAAAGGTTCACTGCATCAATAAAAACCGCATTAAATCTACGAACTTTTATTACTAGACAAACGCGTATTGCAAGTAGCGAACTTGGGGGAAATCCCAACTCTCGTTGATAGGTTATTTGAACTGAAAAAAGTTTATATCCGTATCTAGAAATCGTCGTGTGGGTGCCCCTAACAGGAGTAAGCATGAATCTATCCCCTGGGATATACACCGACGATCTTTTAAAACATATAGATACACTGAGGGTGAAAAACGCACCACGTCCAAGTACGCCACTGCGTCGAGTACACTCCTCGCGTATCATACTTCTCGCTTGCTCACGATAAGTCTCTATCCAGTAGGGCGGTGTCGGGTTTTCACAAGGACGATTTGTATGACATGCCGTATCTTTATTTTCTTGGAACATTCTGCCTATAACTGACCGACTATCGCAATTTTACGGTACGAATTAAACATAAGCTATTCTCCGCGTAAGTATCTCACTAATCTTGGTTTTTCATTTCTCGGGTTAGGTTATGAACGGCAGATATTTTATATATGAAATAGTGCCGACTGTTAAACATATCATTAGCAACATCTCTAACGCATTAGCGTTCTGCGTGATTGAGAAAAAATCCTCTGAGAAAATCCGCCTCTGAGAATGGTACAAAATAAATACATTGCTCGCTCTAGTATTTCTGGCTTCATGGTCGTATGCCATCTAATGATGGATTAGAAGATGATGTTTAAAACATATGATGATGATCTTATGCATGTTTATCCATAAAAAAATCGATTTGTATGCCTTGTTAAAGTCTCAATATGCATTGCTCCAATAATTCTTACTCCTCGTGTTCGTGCAATCATGGACTAAAAAACAATGATTTTGATAAAATTTTAACTTTGTATTAATATTATAAGTAGGTATAAAATAGAATTATTATATAGGGCGATGATTTTAGAGGCGTAGTTTTCAAGAAGAGATAAAACGCATATAATTTGATGTTATGGCTAAGAATTTAGTTTTATTATAAAGATAAGGGTTTGCCATTATGTTTTAAAAATGATTTCGGGTAAGTGGCCGCCGCGGCTGACTCGAACAAATTCCAGCCGAGAGGCCCAATTTTCAACCACTTTTTGCAGCAAGTTGCAGTTGCAGTATGTCAGCAATAACGCGCCGAATATTCTCTTCCAAGGCGTTAATCGTGTCCGGCTTATCTGCGTAGACAAGCGACTTCACATAACCCCACAAAAAATAGTCCAGCGGTGTTAAATCGCACGATCTTGGAGGCCACGCCACGTTGTTCAGGAGTAAGTCTATTCATTATGAAATGGCAAACCAAACTGAGCATAAATCAAGTGACATCTGTCAAAAACACCAACTACGAAAAAAGTAGTGCCAGATTGAAAACCACGCCTCTAAAAAAAACACCCTATATTATCTTCCAATTTAATATGAGTAAAGAATAAAGCTACAAATCTTCATATTAAATAATATCGAGATTCATTATATTTAAAACTATAAAAATAAAAGTCTTTTTCTCCCGCGAGTAAAATAATTTGATGAGCCATTCTATTAAAATTACCAAAATTTATCAAGATCATAGATGTGCAAAATATAGTAATTTAATATTCGATCAAGCCGGTGATTTCTTCATGCAAACGTAGTAACTCTCTTATTTGTAGCATAGAAAAAAAATAAGTCTAGGTCTCTATGGAATTAAAAGTTATATTTCTACTTTATCTGAAAGTTAAGAGTCTCGAAAATCTGTATTTTTACCATAAATTTTATCAAAAGTTTAGACGTTTATATCTTATTGTCTGAATAAAAGAATCGAGAAAATTATACGGTTGTAAGCTGAGAGTAAATGGCAATCAACAAGAAAAGAAAAGACCAACCTTTGCGGTGCTGATGGCCGTCTGTGGTTCGCCTGCCTTAGCCTATTTTCCTCGCTGTTTCCTTGAGGTTTTGAGTTGGTTTCACGAGCTCGGTGAACGATGTGACGAGATGTCACGGACTGCAGGAATAGTTCGCGGCGAAAAGGGCGTTGTTTTGCACGCGCGATCACGGATTGCAGAGGCGCGGGTTATACCCTCTTGCATTTCTTTTTCAACTGACACTTACCGACAGCTGTGATAATGCCAAGAGTTGCCA
Organism: Neomicropteryx cornuta; assembly: GCA_020383195.1. NCBI lineage: Eukaryota > Metazoa > Arthropoda > Insecta > Lepidoptera > Micropterigidae > Neomicropteryx > Neomicropteryx cornuta. Next base: position 8,430,859 of record JAHKQU010000001.1, on the reverse strand, counting down.
GTAACAAAATCTGGGGAAATTGTAGAATGGTGATTTTGCAATATATAATAAACATAAAATAATAAACATTTATACAATAAATATTAATATGATATTTGAATATTGAATTAAATAGCTTAATTTATAGGGTAACGTGGGAACAAAAATTATAGTTCATTTCACGAAAATGTAAATTCAAATAAATTTTTAGACATAAAACTTTTCTGATTTTCATAATAAACCAAAACGGTACAGAATGCTTGAGACAAGGATTTAAAAGGATTTTTTTTGATTCGATTGTTTTTAAATATTGTAATTGTAATTGTTTTTAAATATGATTTTTAAAAACTGACTAGATGTAGATAAATGCGTGTGTCATAATTTAAGACTGAAAAGTTGAGAAAAATTCATCAAAGCTTATTTTATATTTTTCATTGAAATGTTGAACAAAAAATGCAATTCTAAATGTTCTAAAAATAAAACATTTATGACATTTTCTATATGGCCACATAGCAACGCTCTCGAGGGTTCCGTCACTTGGATTGGGGTGCCGTGCGAAGGCGCCAAGTGAAAGGGCGAGGGTGCGAGGGCGGAGGCGCCGCTAAATTCATTAGGTCGCCCCCAGGGCGCTTCTAAACCAATCATCTGAGGATTAGAAGATTGTTTTTCTTGTTAAATCAATCTCGCCTTAATCGAATGGTTCACTATTGGGCTCACTAGCTTAAATTGTATACTTGGTAAGGGTATGGACTGGGTTGAGATGGGAATATACTGACGGAAACATAAATGTAAAATAATAAAGCATAATAGTCTAGGTAAATTTCAGGAATAATTAAGGAGCCCTGGGCGGTAACACAGTGGACTGGCTCCGTTGCAAATCTGTCGCAGTTTGATAAAATATACATTTTATTTATTAGACGCTACGAGGCATAACCTATAATGTTATTTTTTTTAAATTTGTATGATGACAATTATATTTTTATTTCAGGAAAAAACAGCTTACATAGAAGTAAAATTACAATTAAAACAAAGCCAATGAGAGTTTCCTTCGAACTTAAAAAAATAGAAAACACATTCAGAAGCGCGGTTGGGACCAGGAAGTAGGAAGTAGGAGAGGTTGGGGAATCCAGACAATCACCAAATATAATATAAAATACAATATAATATAAATTTTTAGATATACATATAAATATACTACTCTAGGGCTAGAGATACCGGCAAAATTATATGAAAGACGTTTGTATGTCTATACTTCTGTCCTAAAAACTATAAAAAACAGATTGTTGATTATATTGAATGATTATTGAAACTTTTAAGCAAAACTCAGAACCGTAAAATCATGTCAAAGGAAAGCATAGCGCCTAAATCATAGTAGAACGATTACTGGTTACATTCAAATATTACAATATCAGTTATGTTTATTTTGCATTATTATTTTCTATTATATTTGCCTGTTTGTTAATTTGTTTTATCCTTCATGGTACCTACATATTTTTTTTTAGTAATAGATAATTTTATTGTAATTTTATTACAATTAAATTGCAATATTTAAATTTTAAACTAAATTGTATTTATTATAATTTCATTCTTTATTATTGAACGCAAGTATATTCATATGAATATTAGGGAAATTAGGAATATTGATTTACAATTACATCAAATAAAATATATATTATTATCCATCGTCAAAAACACAATTACAAGAAAGTTAATTGCAGCCTATCGGTCAATAGCAATACCTTAACATATAAATGCTTTTCTACTCTATTGTGGAATGGCAGTATTAGCGGTATGAACATTGTATGGTTTTCTATAAATAGATGGGGTTAGTAGTAATGTTATTAATTGAAATTAAAATATATTTTGAAATTCGATATAATTACTTAATAAATCAAATGTATAAATAGTAAATAAACCTAATAATATATAAATGATTTAAATAAACATAAATCAATATTGGAAATAAAGGAACATTTAAAAAATACTGATTATATTTATTTGTACCTCGCTGATTTTATTTATTGATTTATTTTTTTAAGTGATGTTATAATATAAATAAATATTATACCTAATATTAGTAAATAGGGAAAAACTTCTTTAAATTTATAGCAGCACAGAGTGCTTATGTTTTTTTTTTTAATTCATTATTTTTAGGCAGCGACGCCGTGACACGAGACAGGGACAGCATTTGTTGCAAAAAATATATTATAACGAGTTTCATCTCTAGAGCTTTTATCTAAGGCTTTAATGTCATTTTGTTATGACAACTTGTGTGCTTCTTATCGAGGACTAGTGTCACTAGTGTAGGTATAGTGGACTGTGACTAGTTTGACTTTGTCACTATCTCTCTCCAACAAGTTAACTCTGGGTCTTTTTAACGATCGCTCTTTCTATCACGTAAATAGAACGCGTATACAATTTACACTTCTTACATTTGATTTTATTGTGTACCTATACTTTACACACCAGCCAGCGGCCAGCCGTTTAATTTTCATTGGGTTTTACGATATTTATGAGACGGTGTCAAAATACGAAGGATGGACGTCGTGAAAAATTTATATTTACCGCTTGAGATTGCTTATCGTCAATTTGATTATTATGTGAGCCAATCAGAAAACATACAGTAAATTTTATTATGTTAGTAAGTTCGAGGAAGATGAGACATGTTTTTATGTTTGGTATTTCTTTCGTTCTCAGTAAGTCACTTTTTTGTTTACTTTGTAATATTTTACTGAATTTTATTTTATAGTATGAAGTTTTAATGACACATGTACATTAACATTCATTTCAGTTTTGACACTTTACAAAAATTTTGTTAGTACGAACAGTGACGACAATAACTCTAAAGATGTTTTCAAACTAAGGCACGAGGAGGACTTCGTCGGTGTGCCGTTCAGTTATCAAATAGACAATAGTATAAAAGGTTCGAACGGGGGCCACGAGTACGTTTATAGAAAATTCGACGCCAAAATGGAAAACATCAAGAACGAAAAAGAGTCTCTCGCCAACTCCGCGAAAGCGTCGAACGACGAAATTAACAATTTGAGCGACGCGAAGAAACGAATCGTGGAGTTAGAGCAGAAGTTGATGAGTTTAGAGGGTCGGATACCACAGCGGCACCCGGAAGTTAAATACTTGAATTATAAATCACGAAAACGCATCCTGGTAAGTGAAATGGTTATTTTTATTGATATTTTATCAGCTTAATTTTAAAAACGAATTCAGCTTAAAATCGCATTGTAGATTATTTTGTTGAAAGTACCGCATCCGAAAGTACTTATACTGGTGGTTCTATATTCCTGGATAGGCTCGAGTAATCATGTTACCTACGGCCCTAAAATTAGATCTCTTACGATCTTAACCTCTTTAAAGAATTACATTTGAGCGTCACAGGTTCAAATTCAGTCAAGTCAAAGTCATTAAATCTTTAGATATCTTGAGTATCGCAAGAAACTTGGCCGGCTTGGTACTTAAAAAACAACACATTAAGTCAAATTACACTTATTTACAATATAATAATTCAATAGTAGAAAGTAATAATTGGTCTCCATGAATACCGAATTCTGCTTAAATTTTCCCAGCGCACAATCTCGGACCCTAATCTTCCATCCTGCACAAGTCTAGTTGCAAAGTAGCACATGAACCGGTTAAGATGAATCTGCCACCATAGCAATGTGCGATTCTCAAATTCACGGAGCTATCAATTTCATAATTGCTAGACCTCGAACAGGTCTGAATCTTGGTGTAGCCTGGTCAGAAGTATAGAGTGATAAAACTTTCAACCCATTGACAAAGCAAAAGATTGGATCTTGAAATAGTTAACAAATAGCAGCATTGTATTAACAATTCCCTAAAAATCATTTCAATAAGCATTATAATTATTTATATAAAAGTTTCTTAATTGCATATTATTGCCATTACACCTTTTCAAAAGTGAATATTTAAAAAAATATGAACTACATAAATATATAAATTCATTAAATGAAGGGCATTGAAATATAATAGTTTCTAAGCAGTTCGGTATAATGATAAGTCATTAGTCTAATATCACTAGCGGCTATCATCATTACGAAATCATAATTAGGCCCATTATGCACTATTTGAAATGGGCACAAAATTTACATGGGACTGTTAAAACGTCTGACCATTGATGAAATAGCATATTTTCATCAAAATTATTTACTGCAGTGGTTAAATTTTATATTTTTTCCGTACTAAGCATTTTTTATTAAACATTATATGATACCTAGATAATTTTGCAACACGGTTTCCTATATGTACATTTTTACTTGATAGTATGAAACGTTTTAATCAATCAAGCTGCTTACGATTAACATCATGCATACTCATTTAATACTACTTAATATCGAATTACAGTCTAACCTAACTTAGTCCTAGCCTAGTCTAGTCCAAGGTGGACTGCCAGTTGCACGGGTGTAATTCATATATTCTCCTCTGCTCTAATAAATATTATGTGTATTTCCTGTTGTAGTTCATATTTCTCAGGTGAACTTTGTTTAAACGGAGCATTTAGAGAATCTTTAAGGCTGAAAGTTTATGAGTATTGTGAGGCGCACAATATATTTAAGGAATTGTTGACATCACACCTTTGTTGATCTTTTAATGGAGACGATCCTGGTTGTATTTTTATTCATCTTGCTCCTTTCATGGAGATTATCTATATCAACAATCAAACATTAATCGGCATAAAATATTGCGCGCAGTTGTATAATTCTTCTGGGCTACGTGCTTGGGCACTTGCGTATACATCTCTGGTTCATCCATCCTTGGAGTATTGTTCATCTGTTTGGGACCCTCATATTTCCTATCTAAATTCTAACCTTGAAGCAATTCAGCGGTTAGCAAGCAGGCACGTGTTTAGGCGCTTTCGCAGATTTGATAGTCGACGAAATTTTGATCTGACCTTAAATGGGAGCCTTTAAGTTTAAGGCGTAAAATATGTCTTATTAACTTATTTAAGGCCTACTTAAAGCTCTTAGCATGGCCCTCCTATAGTGAGCAACAAAATAAAGAAAATTTTTAGAAGAAAGAATGTCGGATTTCATTCTTTTCTTCCGCGTACTATTAGAGAATGGAATTGTCTCAATTGCAGCGTCTTCAAACCATTCCCTAAGACCCTTCCCAGCTAAGAATAAGGATAAAAAAATTGGCTTTAAAATACTTCGTTGCACCACCTGCCAATCAGCTATACCACCGGAGAAATAGGTACCTCCAAAGTATATGTAATTATGAATAATAATAATTATTATTATTTTAGTATGTTTATTCTGTGAGATCGGTTTAGTTATCGATATAGATAAAAAAAATTACACCTGTATAGACATTTCAGTCGATTCGATAGTCCAACAAAATTAATATCACTTCTTGAATGGGAGCCACTAACTAGGAGACTAAATGAAGGTTGTTAGGAATATGCTTCACAGGTCAGTGTTTGATCCATTTCCGTTTTCCAAGGCAGTTTACAAACATAGTTCAATATTAACTTCACCTGCTAAACCTAGCAGTACCACTGAAAGGAGCTTCTAAATATCGTAATATTAAATTTAATTAAAAATATGAAATTATGAGTCAACGATTGCTTTTAACAAAAGTCTTGTTGCTGTATTGATATTTCACCAAACTTATGTTTTACATAGGTTTGATAGTAGGTTTGAAGTTACATATAGCGGAAATATTTTGAGTTGACAAATAAAAAATAAAATCCTGGCTAAAATACAATCTAAGTCACTGATGAAATCAAGTTGTACTTCAAATATTTTACGAGTATTTATTATAAAAAATCAGACATACAGATTATTGTAATAATTATTGAGTTTTTGAAAAACAATTGAGAAAAATTCAAGGATCCTACTTCAAACAGGGAATCAGCTTGGAGGTGGTGCGTGGTAACGCAGCCAGGGTCCTCGGAACGTCCACTTCGTCGGATGTCCTCAACAATTTTTTTTTATTGTTTATTTTATCATTTTTATTTGTACTTTGTATTTACCAAATTTAGACTACATAAATATGATATTATTGAGTTAATAAAGATTTATACCTAGAGTGGTATAAATCTTTATTACTTTTCACTATGCCATTGTATGCTCTGAAATATAATTATCATCAGAAATATTAAAACACCTGTGTAACCTTTGCACATGTTATCAGGAGAATAATCTGCGGGGCTCTTTATGGTTTAATTGCTACCTTGTCCTGTGTCTTATCTAAGTACCGGTTGCAGTTATTTTTATTCTATATTTAGATTTAATTAGATGACAGAGTCTGCCCCCCCCCCTCCCTTCCTTTCATCCCTCCGAAGGCTTCTTCGTGTAACTTTTGACATCTTTAAGTCAATAAATTTAAATTGTATTGACTTAAAAGATTTGGATGTGCTCAGGGCCGTGAGAATATCCGCTCGTAAAGTTATACCATTCAGTGCGGTATTACTTTTCTGTCAGTCGAGGTGTGAAAGAGACCAATAATCAGTGGTACTAAGCCCAAGCGGGCAAAGCAAGACAAATATATTAATTTTCATTCCGTGTATAATGACAGCTTTGACCCACAGACTGTCAATGCTTTTCTTTCACATTGGAACACAGAACAATAAGGTCTTTTACATTTTTTTTGTATAGGTTTTTTTTATCTTGTTTATTTATTTTTGTTTGTGTGATTATGTGTAATTTGACTAAATAATCCTCGTCCTCCTGAGGGCATCACTAAACCTTTCTAAATCAATTACGTAAACCTCGAAAGCCACTCTCAGGGAAGAGAGGGGCAAAATGTTTCATTATACATTTTTCAATTAATGCCCACGTGTTTTACACTCAATGCGGGATTGAAAAATATACTTATTTTTTAAAATTTATTAAATTTAAAACAATAGTTTTGTCTAATAAAATTACATATGCATCGATTTATTTCTATACCTAGTGATTTTCCATGGCCGCTACACTCTTAGCACACATCTGCACTCTATAGAGTAACATTTTTTTATATTGTATCATATATCAAGCATTAATGCTTGAGAATACACTTTTTTCTTTAGTATAAATCTTAATGTGATGACAATCTAGGTTTGATTTAGACTTCCTGTGAGCCAGATAAGATTGTATCAAATTGTTTCCAATGTGGCTGCTACATGTTACACTAAAAGTTAAATAACAAGGTAAGGAATCGATTTGTCACAAACCATGACACAGGTTAAGCCAAGGTCAGTTGAGGGATCTGATGACCATTTTTGGAATTGATTTAAATTTTGATAATTTTTTTTCAAAATTAAATATTTATTTTTACAAGATCGGTTTAGTTGTCGATATAGATTATCCTTCTAAAAGGACATCAGTGATTTTAAATACATCCTGTACAAATATTTTCTTACTTGTCCTATTTATTTTAAAACAAATTTGTCGTAATCCCTGGGATTGAAAGTTATCACGATAACACACATTTCAAGTTGTCCGTGAGCACTTTTACGCTTAAGTACACAGCAAATTCTTCTGTATCTTATCAGCGGCTTACAAATATTTCTTCACCTATCTACTTTTTGCTGGAATCTATTTCTACCTGGATTAGTTGGATATTTACAACAGCAATATATTTTGTTGGAAGCACAGTGTGTTGTTGAGAATATCAGATTTATTTTATGGGGTGTAGTAAATATTTCAAGTACTTACATTGTTTAATCTTGTTTATTTTTGAAAGAATTTTAAATAGAATTTTCTTTTGCGAGTATGTATAGATAATTTATTTATTATGGCTGGACCCTCACATCTTCAACATACAACATTTAGACACAGTTTACATAGAATTATTATGTAAGTTATATTGAAATAATTTTAAAAAACGGGAGCGTGGTAACGCCGAGTTACCTTTTACAATAAAATATTTATTCCTAATTTATTAAATATTCATTAAATGCTGTTATCAGTCTGTTGTTTAGAAGATACAGGCCTGGGACAGAAAACGAAGTTTCGTTCCAGACCATTTTGGCCCGGTACCTTAACCTGTATAGGTTGGTCTTCATACGTCGTGCCGGATGGCATCTCATAGCGCTCATTCGTTGGACGACGTGATAGAATGTCATTTGTTGATATGACAATAATTATGACCCTCAGCTAAGGCGAGCCCCCACATATGTTAGCTACCTTGTTCAATAATAGGCGAGCAGCGTATATTACTGACTGTTAAAAGTGTCTTATGACACAATATTATAAAATGTAATACCGTGCACATTGGCCCTAACAATCCTAAATTTTGTTTAAAATTTGGGAAAAAATAAAGCTTTATTTTTTCATCATATGCATCTTCCATCATAACTCAAAAACAGATTTTTAAACCAAACTTGTCTCCAAGCGCCCGCTAAGGTCTACGATTGAACAGCTAGTTACGATAATAATATTCTCTGTGAGAGTGTAAAATAAGTATAAACCTGTATGAATTTAGGGAAGCTAATCCGGGCCTACCGTAAAAAATATAAGCTGGGAGATCCAATTGAAACTCGTCACGGTGCATGTTCTTAGCTGACAAAACTTACACCTCCTAGATTGTACGCTACAGTGCTAGACAGAAAAACTGCAATGGAAAGAAAATGTTTCTTTATTGAAAAAAGGTAGATTTTTTTTTTCTCCCAGTTGTCCTTCTTTCTGAAAGAGAAAGGTGCTGATTTTCAGAAAATCCTGTTTGCTATAAAATATTATATATTTACTCATATAGATGCAAACATTTTCACCTAATTCTAGAGTATTTTAGCTTCAATGAATCTTCACATGTTCTATATCTAATATTAAAGTTATGCAGAAAGTAAATTTAAGTTTTGTTAGTTAATTTTAGTAAGCATTGTTAATAAAAAGGCCATAGTAGACTAATATGACTGTCATCTTAGCTCAGCTTAGTCATCTTAGTTGATGTTATTTTTAATATTTTTTGTTCATAATTTCAGGTGACAGGCGGCGCTGGTTTCGTAGGCTCGCACCTGGTCGACGTCCTAATGATGGAGGGTCATGAGGTCATCGTGGTCGACAACTTCTTCACGGGTAGGAAACGCAACGTGGAGCATTGGCTGGGCCATCGCAATTTTGAGCTTATCCACCATGATATAGTCAATCCTCTTTTCATTGAGGTGAGGTTTTATTCATTTACATCATTAGTATCATTAACTAAACATATATTAGCCACCTACCTCACTATTATGTAATTCTTTTGTAGGGTAGCCATAATTTATTTAAAACATGGCTTAAACAAATAATATGTACATTTAAATTAATTAATGATGTATTTGATTTGAATGATTTTACTTTATAATAATGTAATATTATGTAAATTTTAATAATAATTTCTTTGCTGTCACCAGTAAAACTTCAAAAAAACTTAACCAAAATCCCAAAGAATAGCAAACGCAAATGGCAACGGACATGTCACCTATGCTCATACTCCACAGCATTCGCTCCTTTAAACCAGGCCCGGACTGGGACTTAAAAACGACCCAGTCTAACTCGAACATCGAACTCTTTAACCGCAGTTGTGGATGGGATAAACAAAACATTTCAAATATCATTTTTACATAAAGATTTTCATTTTTGTGAACAAAGGTTTTACTATTACAAAATTTGAATTTTTGAACAGTTGTTTTTTTTTCTAATGTTTTTTATGTGATTAACGGCTTATATTTTTCAGGTTGACGAAATCTATCATCTGGCGAGTCCAGCAAGCCCCCCCCACTACATGTTCAACCCCGTCAAGACTATTAAAACCAACACAGTGGGCACTATTAATATGTTAGGTTAGTTGCTAAAAAGGCAGGTATGGAATTGTATTAACCAAACCCTAACCGCATTATTTTTTCAGCCCACCAGCTACAAATCCAAATTATCCGTAAGGGTCAATGGAAGTATTTGGTCTTATCAAAAAATACCCTGATAACGATTTTTATATTTAGATTGTATAGACATTAAAGATGACGCGATGGAAGAGTTCAATCTCGCCATCCCACTTTATTCTTTAGTTCCAACTGTTGCAACATCTCGCAAGTCGGTAATTACACGTGTCTTCTATTTAACTGAGTTGTTTATTTTCAGGGTTGGCGAGAAGAGTAGGAGCTAGGATTCTCATAGCGAGCACATCTGAGGTGTACGGTGATCCCACAGAGCATCCACAAATGGAGACATATTGGGGGAATGTCAATCCCATAGGTTTGTTGACGGAGCTTTGCTTCATGTTCGATTTATAAATTGAAGGATGGCGAATATTTTACCTAGTATTGTAGTGCAGATGTTATGTACCAATTATTTAAAATATTTAATAGCACTATGCTGCCGCCACGAATTGTTAGTGTAAGTATTGTGTACACCTGCGAAATTGCCAGATATTCAGTTCTCATGTCAGTTTAACTGGAAGTTTTCTATTGACGTCCAGATAACCAGAATAAATTAATTTGCAAATTCCTAATTGAAAGTCAAAAGCATTTGCTTTGTTTAGAAAAATGCCAAGTTGCATTTCACACGTTATGATGTCTTGAGACTACGGTCTCGACACCTTCCTAGGTAGTCAACCAAATATACAAGTCTTTACTTTGTATCAAGTGGAAACTATTACCGGTTATTAATTTATATTTGCATTCCTACTCAGTTAGGATAAGTGTATGAAACTCAATAAACTACTTGGTGACCCTGATTTGAACTCTATCTCTATCCTTACCACATATTAAGGAGAGATCTTAGACCCCATTACAGCACCTTTTTTTAAATCCAAATTAATAATAAAATTGAGAATTGATCTGTTTTTTTCACATTTAGTTTAGTTTATGACACACCTTTTACTAACGGTATATCCTAGAACTTCGGAGACGGAAATAACCATATGAATAGGTGAATGTGGGTGCTAGATCATCTTCCCAACATCCCAGTAGTACGTAGTATATTTCGGAAAAAGTAAATTAATTTTACCTCACTACATTATACCCTGATATACTACCAGTGCTCCATGTCCTTGATCCAGCTAAAAATTCTTTAGTCGTAACAGGTTATATAAAATTATTTGTGCCCTGCTCAACTAAGCCAAATGTTTTAGTTGTGAATAATATTAATCTTTCACTAATAATAATAAACACTTTATTTGACCTGCATAAATATGTAACAAAAGGGCGAGCTTAGTTCCGCAGGACAGTCTGCTAACCTCCCAAATGGTTGTAAAAATGGTTGTTCATTTAAAAACAAGGTAAGTAAAATATACACATCTCATACAGGTAATTAGAAGGTGAACGTTCTAAATATTTATGTTTATCATAATAACTAATAAAACCCATATTCTAATTAACACATATTGCATCGGTGTAAATATGCAAAAACTAAACTATTTTATTTACTTTTCTCATCAATTTCTTTTTTATGTAATCAGTTCTAGGTGAACCTACCTTTCCATTAAATTGTTACAATTGGCCAAATTAACATTTATGAATTTACTGTTTTATAAACTAAGTTACGCTGAATCTTTCCCTGAAATATATTAAATTAAATTAAAATAAACTTTTTTAAAGTTAATATAGTTCTTAATAAATGGACAGCCAACGAGCTTCACCTTACATTGGTTCAATACCTAGAGGCATCATCAAATGTTTTTTTCATGTCATCATATTATGATGAACACTAGTTCTTATTTTTATATTTTTTCCCGTATTCTAGTAGAATAAGGTACGCGATACCTTAAGGGATCTTAAGGAGGGGGGGTAAGGTAAGTGATATTACGCTAGAGTTTTTTTTATTTTAATAAAACACCTTACCTCTTGATATCATAATTTGATAAAAAAAATGCTATATGTTTGTCTTTGAAATAATTTGAAACTCGAGACACCGATCGACTAACTGAACTTATTATTTGTCAACATCGTTTCATTCTTTCAGGTCCCAGGGCGTGCTATGATGAGGGCAAGCGCGTGTCCGAGACGCTCGCGTACGCCTACGCTAAGCAGGAGCGCGTCGACGTGAGGGTGGCGAGGATCTTCAATACTTATGGTCCTCGTATGCACATCAACGATGGCAGAGTGGTATCCAACTTTGCCATGCAGGCCCTACAAAATTTGAGCATAACGGTGAGATGTCATTTAGCTGTGACCTTGTTACTCTAATTGGGTATTTTTAAAACTGCACCTTTATATATCTTCATGCACTTAATGAAACAATATTAGTATTTTCATTTTATTTTTATGTTATCAAACCTGATTGGCAACGATAAGCATGCCAGTTATAAATTAATGATTTTTTATAACTAAAATGTTATTAAGAGACGACAATTATGTACTACCTTAATTAAATTGTGTCTGTGGTCTGTAGAGGAGGCGGCACAAATGCAAAAACCAATAAAATTTTCAATAATTTATTCGCCGGGTTCCTGATGAGGTTTTTGTTTATTACTGTTTCTCGTTACTTTAGACCATAAAACGAAACAAAACCATTAGAATTGTTAATTTAACCAATTCCATTTGTGATTTACAGTTTTTATTACAAACACAATTACATTTTTTGATTACCTAGATTTTTTGGTTTCAATTCCCTTTTTATATTTTTTTCATAAACAACTACTATTATATGGCACTTTTTTATTTCGTCCGTGAAAGTTATCATTATCATTTCTGAGTAGAAAAACAGAGTATGAATATGTTAAAAGCGACTTAAAAAGTTATTTATTTATTTATTGGCAGTCATTTTAAACATTAGTTCGCATATGCAAAGTTCTACCTAATTCGGCAAAGCCCGTTTCAAGATAGACTTTTCTATAGTAGCATTTTTTTTTATACATAAACATACTCACTTAGCAACATACAATCTCATTATGTCACCGTTTAAATATTAATTTATGAGTTCTCTATATGGTATAAAAATATACTGTTTAATATGAATTATTATTATATTAACAGACAGACAGCGTAGCTAATGGATCTGTTTCCGTTTCTGTTACAGAGATAGTTGAATATCAAGACGTTTTTAAATTGATTAATGTTTGCGCTAACGATCGAATCTTGCACTTGATATCCAAGAGTCTACCACTTTATTTCTAGGATTCGTTTGAAAGCTTGTTTTCCTGGGTTTCAAATGATGGTTTCGTAGATGTGTGAATATATTATTAAGTTCTTCACAATCATATGCCCCGTCAACATATTATATCTCTATGAGACCACCACACTCCCGCCTTCCTTTGAGAGTAGGCAATTTGAGTCACTTTAAGCCTTTCTATGAAGAAAGGCTTAAGTGAATATGAATAAGTAATATATAGTATAGTATAGTAGTAGTAGTAGTAGTATGAGTAATATATATAAGTGTGAGGTTTGGAATATGAATTCCAAACCTTTCAAAGGTCCTGACATTTTAGTTGCTCGCCTTTGCACTTTTTCCAATAAATCACAGTCCGTAATGAAGTATGGATTCCATAATTGAAAGCCATACTCCAAAATCGGTCTTATGAATATTTTTTTTTTATACAAATAAATAAATAATTAATTGAGCTGCTCCATGGTGTAACATTCCATCTCTATAATTGCTCTTATTTATTATGGCATTAAATTACCATCTATGTACGTGTATGTATAAGCGTAAAAAATACATCTGATCTGTTATTCATCAATCCTCCGATCCCGGACCCTGACTGATAATCGAGGTTTAACTATAACAATGAGTAATTTGTTGACTGCTAAATTGTTTTCTTTTCAGATATATGGAGACGGCAAACAAACAAGATCATTCCAATATGTGACAGACTTAGTAAATGGACTCGTTGCGCTGATGGCATCCAATTATTCCCAGCCCGTCAACATTGGCAACCCTGTAGAACATACCATTGAAGGTAATGATAAACTATAATAAAATTCACGGTAATCACACTAAATTGTTTTTAAAACTTTGTAGTATAAACCACAAGTACAAATAATGTTTAGTCCAAATTGGTAGAGAAACTGAAATAATAGACAGCAAAAACAAAAAGGTAATAAGTAGAACATTTTCTTGGGAAATGCCAGTAATCTTATGAAACCAGTCCTAATTTTATGTTTTCAGATGTAGAAAAAATATAGTGAGTATATGCGATGAAAAATAATTCATAATCTACTAGACCGTCCCTCGACGGCACTCCAGAGGTCATCGTACAGTTCACCCGTGTCGACCTCACGTGCCTATATATCGCTGATTGAGAAATTCATCGCCTGTCAACACATGTCAAAAACCGCCTCATGGCAGCAGGTCATTGTTCCGTTGCACACTGACTTGGAGCACTCGTTCCAAAATTCCAGCGAAAGAAATTAATAGAAGTTGGATTGTCTTTGGAAGCGAGATTCAAAGGCATTAAAAGGACTGCATTAAATCCAGAGAATGATTAAATAAAAAGTAACAAAAATGTCTATTGTATTAGAATTTGAATCCTAATAATATTACCTACAGGAATATTTAATTAAGGACGATTGTAATATTTTGATTTACCTACCCCACGAGAACAAGGAAATTGGCATATTTCAGATGAAGTTGAGCCCTCCAGGTTTGATTGGTAATAGATTTTTTTTTTCTTCCGCAGAGTTTGCACTGATAATCAAAGATCTAGTGCCCGATTGTCGCAGCACCGTCTCTCAAATGGAGGCCGTGGAAGATGATCCTCAAAGAAGAAGACCCGACATTGCTAGGGCTAAGAGGTATCTCAATTGGGAACCAAAGGTAAATGATTTTTAAATTGGAAAAAAAATATTGTCCTTACAACGTGTAACAAGACATAACAGGTTTAACTATAGTTTTTAGTAATTTATTAGGGCTAATTTAAAATGATTTACGATATATAATTGTTATTCTTAAGTTATTTTTAAAACATATATAATATATATATTTAACAGCTCTGAGGGTTTGGGGTGTTGTAGATGTTGAATTTTATATATTTTGTTTGTTTATACTTTTTTCTTCATAGTGTCATTATATGATAATGTCACATGAATAATTAAAAATACTTGCAATGTTGCTGTCATAGTTAATTGTGACTTCTACCTAAATAAACCTTTTTTCCTTTTTTTCCAGGTTCATTTAAAAGAAGGCCTCAAGAAGACAATAGACTATTTTAAAGAAGAACTGAAAAGATCTGGTCTTAGTGATAATAATATTAATTCGGTGCCGTCGGTCGTTTCTGTGAAATGACCCTCGGGATAAATAGGCAAATAGTTATACGTAATAAAAAATTGGTTTTGAAATTACCTAAAAATTCATACCGTTGAGGAGTCGTTACGGCACAATGCCGAAGGTCTGTTGGCGGCTTTCAATAAAATGAGGAATTTTAGCCGCCGCCATAATCGTGTGATATGCATGATGGCTATCTATCATTTTTCACTTTTATATGCAGTAACTGGCAACTGTGTTAAAGGTGTCTTATTATCCGTATGAACTTTTATTTAAATGTAACATTTTATCTATTTTATTTACTTTTTTTATCTTATTTACGTTCATCTGATAAACTTTCATGCATATTTGGACTGCTGCAAATACGTAATTCAAATTTAACAAATCAACTTTAAAAAATGTATAGGAAACTCAGTCACATTAGTACCGTGAACCATGGTGAAACTTTGACCTGGAATGCATTTGTGCTGACAGTCGCTAAGATCGTTCGCCACTTCTAAGAGACGCCAATATATTGGTTGATATATTGTCTTATTGAATATATTATCTTCGCCGTATTTTCTGTAGAAACTGCGGGTGCAGGTCACCCGATGCGTTGAAGTTTAGTAGAAGTTTTCAAAAAGTTGGCAAATTATTAGAGAGGTTGGGGGATCCGACCACGTGATCTCTTCTAGGGAATTTTATTTTATTTTTTAAAATTTGAAGGAAACATTTATCTGTACATATAAAATTAAGTTTTATGTTTTTTTCTCACAATAAAATTGTTAATTAAAAATAAACATTATTTTCATTGAAAATTAATTAGTTTATGGAAAACTAATTAAAAGCTCCTATTTGCAGTTTATGGCCTATGAGACTAGCTTTTTGACACTAGATCTGCTGCTTTACTCCTACAGTAAATCGTAACTACAAAAAATATTTAAATTAATGTTAAAAATGTAACTTATGTTTCAAAAAGTATTCCACAACCATTTTCTAAGTGGAGACAGTTGGTGTGATACACGGAGCCGTAAAATACTCATTCAGGGATCTGAATGTAAATATATAAATGTCTCCTCACTAACTTGAGGTTACTACTAAAGTGCCGATTAATAATGTTACAATCCTATGGGTATAAGTACAGCATAAGGTATAAGGCAACAATGAAGCAGGTAATTGACCCAGAACCGATCTTGGTAACCATGTAACAGCTGCTCTTATCTACATTATCTGAGTAAGGCAAAAAGACTGATGGGACTAAAAACACAGAATGCGACTAAACCAGATGACAGCAATGTCAGGGCACACTCCCTTTGTCTAGGGCAAATCTCCGTATAAGTACATCATTAATAAAAGGCCACTACAGGTTACAGATACCCTAATATGGGCAAAACGGACAGCTCCATCTGCGGAAGCTGCAAAATAGGAGAGACCTCAGAACATGTGATCTGCCACTGTCCATCCCTCGCCAGAAAGAGAAGTGCAATCTATGGGTCACAGATTTACCATGGATGAAATCTGCGGCAAAAACCCAGCATCTATCTGCAACTCATTTCGGAGACGGGATGGCTGCAAGAGTTTTAGGATCGGAGTTGCACTCTGGAAGCGTACACAGGGGTTCCTAATAATAAAATACAGCTTAAGTGTAAGCAACCGCACGCCTGTCCTGTTGTATAGCTATCTATTTCTTTAACATGGAATTTATAAGATTTTCAAAGCAAATCCGTATGTAAGGAAATAATAAATCATATATGCGATAAATATTATATACCTACACAATACAAAAATATATTTATTCTATACTTCACTAAACAAAAAAAATATTACAGTATTGAACAATTATGTGGGTGGGTATTCAATTGTTTTTAATATTACAATTTAAATACGTTACATTTCAGAGAAAAAATATTTTCCCCTCTTTAAAAATAATTTTTGGAGGGCACCAATCTACATTTTAAATCCATGGTTTTGGTTGACTTCACTGTGGGGCTAATATGTGGATGAACTAAAAGCAAGAGCATACAAGCAACACATACCTATTTAGAGCTTCATTAAGTTGGAACCCCACTTTAACGAATTTAATCAATTTATATGCCATAGTTCTGAAACACCAATAAAATGCTTCCCCAAGGGGAAAAAAACTATGAGCAAAACAAAGTGTGTGTACGACTTAATCATTAAGTTGGAACCCACTTTAATGGGTTTAATCCATTTATATACCATAGTTTTATACCTTTTTGTACCCCCAAGGAAACAGTTATGAACAAAACAAGATCAATAAGTTGGAACCCCACTTTAACGTTTTATCCGTTTATATGCCATAGTTTTATACCCCCGTTGAAAAAAGTTGTATGTAAAACAAAGTGGGGTATAACTTAATGCCTATGAAAAAACTAATTAGGTTAAATGCATACAATATATACCTATACTATAGAATTGTACCGTTGATTAAAAAAAAGTTACAAGCCCGTATGGGAAAAAAGTTACAAGCAAAATAAAGTGGGGGTTTTTTGACACATACTTGTAGAACAAAAGTTTATCAGTTTGAAGTACAGAATGTACAAAAAAAGGATTTAAAAAAGGGTGTGTGTGAATAAATGGATGTGCATGAGTCCTGCACATCCATTCTGAAGTTCATCCTGTAGTTCTGTACCATTGTATCCGTGGAAGTAGGTTTCCAACTTAATGATCTTGTTTTACTCATAACTTTTTCCTTGGGGTACAATTTTTTTTATTTGTGTTATAAGACTATGGCCTTTAAAAAAAGTTCATTCGGAGATTTTGGATTCGTTTCCATTAAGTTGTACCCGCACTTTTGTTTTGCTCATATTTTTTTTCCTTGGGGTACACAACTTTTTATTGGTGGTACAAAATTATTCCTTAAAACGGATTAAATTAGTTAAAGTGGGGTTCCAACTTAATGAAGTTTGTAGGACATTTTCCGATAAAAAAGTTTGGTGCTGCCAATTTGGGGAAAACAACCGAAGAAAGGGGTTTGCGAGTGTTTGTCGAGATCCTTGTGATTAAAAGCGGGGAATTATGATGAAATATAGGTATTAATTTTAAACTGACTAGCAACAAAAAAATGGCAAGTATGATTACTGTTTCAATGCGATTTTTTCTTGCTGATGTCAAGAGTACTTCAACCTGTACATTTTAAAAAGATTTATTGAAATATTAGCACCGTCAGTTTTTAGTCGCATGAGCTCTGAAATGTCAAATCAACTAAATTCCACACTGCTCATGTTGTTTTATACGCACTTTCTTTTAACGCCTATTAATTTACCTTGAAATTTAGCGTTAGCTTATATTTGCATGAAAATTTCTACAAAAAAAAAATGACGATCTATGTAGATATAGGATTATCGATGGTTCTTAAGTTTTATCATTGCTTGTGATTTTTATTAACATTCCCAGTATCTTATAATTCGTAAAATGCCATAAAAGGGTTTATAGCATTTTTTGGAAAAAGGATAATTGTAAATTATAGTCATAGGTTAGAAGTTCAGTTAGAACTGGTCAAAGGACGTATAAACTGTCAAACAAGCCTAGTTATGAGATCAAGTATAGCCTATTTTAATCGCAAAATCGTAATTGTAAATATACTAAAGTTAGCTATTAAATATACGTAAGAAGGTGTGGTAACGAATAAACTGAAACGAAATGGGAAATCATCAAGGCACTATTTATCTGTTTTCAAAAGTACCTGATTTTGCAGAAACGAGTTGAAAAAGGGGACTGGAGTGAACCATTCTCCACTAACCATCAGGCACTGATAGTGCCCTAACAAAACTGACATACCATAAGCAGACGTCGGTAACTCCCTATCCAGAAGACGCTGGTAGTCCCCATGTCAACATACGTCGGCCAGATTCCTATATATGATTTTTTTAGTACTAAAAATGTTTTGTAATTTCAAATAAAATATTATGACCATTTTTCACACAATACTTACATTTGATTTGCACACAGGTACAGGTAAAACGCTTTCGACAATTTGGTTTATTATACGCCGTAACGGTGTTAAAGCCATTGTCGATCGGCGTGGTATCGAAATTCGCGCGTTAGCCGAATTGACATCTGTTTAAAAAAATAGTAAATTTGGGGATGATTTGTTTTCGCATTATTTTATATCATTTCTTACTCATAATAGGTTACACAACACTCCCCATAAGTCTTCGGGAATAGTCTGGGGACATCCTGTATAACGCTTTGTATTATTTCTTTTTCTCTATTTTGTGTGAATACTATTTTCTATTTGAATTTTGACAGCTATGATGTTTTCGATTATAAAGGGGATTTATCGTAATCAGGGTAAATGAAAATGCGTCAAATTTGTTAACTAAATGCCAAACATCCATGACCAGGAAAGAAGGATAAAATATATTTTCCAAAAATGTATACTTATTTGATTTTAAAAAATCATAGCACGCTTAGGGCATAAATGACAAATTTTAGTGGTAAATAATACTTACAAGGGAAAGTATATATTTTCCACACCGCACACCCAACACTGAGTGCCGGCAAAAATTGAATGAATGAAGACTTATAGGGGGTTATGCCGCATCATTTGTAAAGCGTCAGCTGATGATACAAATTGGTGTTTTTTTGCAAAGATTTTTCGCGTCAGGTTATTATTCAAGACCTTTGAGATAATTACGTCGATTAAGTGCGGTTGAACGGCTGCGGTTCAAGATCTGTTTAGATAGAGCCCGCTAAATGGACGTACGGTCCGTCTGAACACTTCGCTTCAACGATTAGTTATTTTTATATTTTGTCCTCCAGTCTTTCGCAGTGCTCCGCGGTGCTCGTCCGCGTATGTTGTTTGTGGTGTTTTATTGTCTACAATGATTATTCCTTCCGTGTTCCCGTGATTTCAACTAGTGTTATAAAGAATTGGAATTACGCCAGATCAGTACCTATACAGTAAGTACCTAAAACTATTTTAGACGTAACATGATTTTCAATAATTTTATATAATCTAGCGCGTTTATTTTCTTCTTTCCCTTTTTATTTAAATATATATTTTCATAATACTCGATTTAGGTGCATATCAACAGTGCTGTAATATTAACCATAGTCTAACCATGATTTTTCTTTTGCTGTCAACTATCGTTGGTTATTGATTGCTCTGATTATTATTTATTGACATACGCGCCCTGAGCCACTTAATATCCCATTGCAAAATACCGTACTTTGCTTGCATTATAAAACGTTATTGATGGGAGTTTCAGCATTTCATCACGTACTTACCACACAATCATAACAATGTTTGTAGGCACATACGCTTAGCTTAGCAATTTTTGGCATATTGTGCTAATTCAAGATTATTTTACATTTACCGTTGCAATAATATTGTATGCATAGGTACTCTCTATTCACACAAAATCCTACTTTTATAATTCGGTGTTTTTTGTTTTGACAGCTATGATGTAATTATAAAAAACCTAGTCATAGATATTTTACTATTAAATAATTTGTAAGCAAAGTTTTTTGGGACCGACTGTATAGCCCAAATCTGTGCCAAAATCACGTACTTTTGATAATAATCAAAAATTAAAAAACAAAACCTGGTCGATCGCAATACGATACTAAGCTTTCGAAAGCACAAAACTAGCCGTGGGCTCGGAACGAAGACTTAAATTTGTTGTATCCACATTGTTTTGAAAAATTAATTTAAAAAGGTCCGCAATTGAACACTGATCTTATTATTCATAAATGTCTTCTTTGGAAAATATCTCAATAATCCTAGTTTCATAAAATTGATAAAATATTTATATCAAAATAAATGTCAAATTTCAAAGGGGGCCTGTCAAGTATCGGTCAAACTTGAGAAATTTAAAATGAAAAATGTTAACATTCACTTTTGAAGTAATAATATTGGTTAATTTCAAAAGCGCTAGGAAATATTATAGGAAATAGAATTCTTAACAATTTAGCCCATGTGGCTGACGTGATATATTCTGTTCTCGTCGCTACTCAGTTGATATTTCATTTTCAAAACTCTAGATTCATCAGATCATAAAATAGAATCATCGAATAGGTAGGTACTCGTTAAAAAACAAATATTAAATTAAAATAAAACATAATGTGGCGTGCGTTTATGTCAGTTTCTATAAAACGCTTAAAGGTTAGCTGTAAATAAATAAGGCATCTAGCGAACAATAATAGTAATAAGTTATGGTCATAATAGTTATGGTTACGTCTTCGCCCACACCTATAAATTTTTAAACGCCACGGATATTACGATCCTTTTTTTATTTATTGTTGCCAAATTTAGAAAGCGGTACAGCTGGCGTGAAACCCACACAAAAGAATATTTAATAGGCATCATTACTATATTACAACCGCCAACCACCACCTTAATGACCACCATTATTTAATTACCATATTTGTTTTAATGCAAAATTGTCATTACTGAAGAACGCATAGATCTACGCGTTTATGTATTTTCCGAAACCACATTTTAGTCGAAACGCCTTTGTAGAATAATATAATGTCACGAATATATTACTTTATTAAAGAAATAAATACTTATTTCACACAGAAGCGACACTAATCGACGGGACGTCAAACTTGATTCTTGTCAAAGAGTCAGTTTAATTATTTAATTCCAACGATGATTACACAGCCTTAGATAAAAAATACATTCGTCAACAACTTAAACTGACTAACAGGCATATCCCATTTTACAGTAGACTAACTTGGATAAATCGTTCAAGAGTTTTGTTGGAGTGTAAAGATCTAAAGTGATCATTATCTCCGAATAATCATTCCGCGTATAGAGACCTTAAATTCCAGGGTTTTTTTTTTGTAAAATATCTTCATTCTTGTGAAGTTTGCTTAGAACATTTACGTTAGTAAGAAGGTACGCTGTTAGGCTCAAAATTGTGTATTTGCCATACTGAAATTGTGCGCACCTGTTTGTGTTAATTTGGTTTTGTTAAAAACCGTTTATGAGAAACTTGTTCGTGCTGTTGTCGAATTTTGTGGGGCTGGAAGTCAAAATATGATTGTGCGAGTACGGGAAAACATCGACCAGCAAAGAAGCGACGCTTCTGTTTGTCTCTCTATTCCGTGCCCACACCGCTACGCGTGATTATCATCAGCTGTGCCCTTGGCCGCCATGAGCGCAACTTTACTATCGGAAATCCACACGCGAAAGAACACGTTGAGAATGGTCTCGTTATATTGAGACCGTTTTCGGAATATATATTTCCGGATTATGTATGTCGGCCATTAGAGATTCGTGTCTCTATTAAGGTCTGCAGTTTCATTGTATGACTAATTGTCACACTTCCGACCGAAGTCCTTATTTGACTTGCCGGTTGTGCGATAACTGACCAGTGCCGCAGTTTGGTATTCCTAGGAAACAAGAACAAAATGTTTACATTCGCCGGGGTCAATAAGAAGGGAAAAAAAACTATTTTATAGTTACCACTCGTTCCCTAATTCTATTATGTAGGTAATTTTGTGGGGTAAATAGTATAATTACTTAAAGGAAATAAAAAATACCGAAACATTGGAATTAATGTTTCAAACCCTCAAGATCGCGGTGGTCTAGTGGTTAAGTTGTTTGACCATTAAACCAAGGGTCGCGGGTTCAAATCCGCACATTTAGGTTAGTTGAATACAAAAAAGAGAGAAAAGAATTATTATAATATACTTTAAGTTTGTTCACCCTTCAGTCAGCATCGAGAATCGTTTGATACAAAAGAGATTAATAAGCATTTCTTTTTAATTATTATGATTACTTGTTATTGAAATGTTATTTTAGTAAAATAATGCGAATTATATTAGTTAATAAATGATATAAATTAGTTTAGTCACTAAATCACCTGTCAAGATAAATAATAAGATTTTATAAAGGGATCCCCTCCTTTCCACCCCGTTTCCATCGCATAAAACCTCAAATATATTAATCAAATCCATAAATTATATGAAACCATGTTTATTGTACCAAATTTAATCCGTTAGATATAAATCGCCCAGTATACTTTGAGCCAACTTCTGCATAAATATTTTACATTTTCTTATGCCTGTGTATTTTTTATGGACTCTGCATACTGTACCATTTTGGATTTAAAAAATAATGTACCATCAGTTCCGTTGAACGCACTCAATTGACTTCATTGCTGAATCGCTTTTTGCGTTTATCGCATACAAATTTGGCATATAATCGTAAATATAGGTCCCACCACCAGAGTTGAGCGCAAGGCAGTGCTCACCTTTTAGTCCAATCAATAAAAGGGGTGTATAGTGCCTAACTATAACACATATAAAAAAATCTAAGTCAATAAAATAAAGTCACTCATAAGTCGCTACTCGACAAATTACCACGTTAAATATTATTCCAAAAATAAAACTGATTTTAGCCTTTTATTCGTTATTTATATGCACTCTTATACATAACAGCCAAATAATAAATACATTGCGTGTAGGTACATTATTGTAATTTGTAATAACGCGCAATGTTATTATTAGTATTTCAAATTCATTAAAATAATTAAAAAATAAAAATAAAACACGCTTTATAATTGTATTTGCTAATTGCGTCGAAACGAAGTAATATACAGATGTCCCATGACGATTCCCGTTAAAAAAAACCAGCGAATTAGTCCTTCGATTTCTAGTGTTATTTGTTAAGAAACAATATCAAAATTCATAATACTTTATACATAATTAATCATGTAAAGCAGCTATTTTTAATGACACCTCCCTCGGATAACTACGCCACTGGGTCACTGGGCCGCGGACAGCCAAGATCGAGGTTAATGACCTGCCGCGTAGTTCGAAACGCCCTATTAGGGCTGAGCTAAATGATTGCTGTCAGATGCCACTGTTCGAACAGAGGTCGGTCTAAGAAGAAGGGGTAATCCCTTACCCCTTCTCTGGGGTTGTAAGAGGGATGCTATTGGTCGACAGATAATATTGATTTATCGATTGATAAGATCGATTTACACCAATTTTATTACAAAAATAATAAATTTGGTGATGTTTTTACATAATTTCTTACTCTTAATAGGGAACTTGAACACTCCCTAAAGTTTGTGGGATTGGTCTTGGGATACCCTGTATAGTAACCTGTACCTGTGTAGTGTCTTTCGCTCGAATGGAAACATTAGCGCGTAAGCGAGATAGAAAACGTCCATGTGTTGCAGTGCATCGGAACGGTTAGTGTATGGATACCATAAAAACGGTTGTCTCATGTACTCGTATGTTGTTCGACAATATTCCAAAGTTTTTTTCATCTGCCAAATTTGCCTTGTGGTTAAGGCGCCCCGGGACGCATTTGTCCTTGAGATTAGAAAGAGTAGGCTTTATTCGAACATTGACGTGTAGAAAAGAGACGGATATACTCGCCGACTCATTTGGAATCGATGAAACATGTTTTTTGTATTTAAATAATTATTATCATTTGAAAAAAGTGTTTTTTTTTAAGTAATGTCCTAGATTATTATATTGTCTATCTTTAGAAAGAAAAATTAGGTTCGCGTCACTTACACAACTTAAAAGAAAATCGTTGCAAGAAAAAAAACAACACTTTCTTATTTATTTATTTTCATTACTATAATAAAGTGTATTTCGTTTTTTTTTAAGCAAAGTACTAAATTAATATATGTAGAATATTGTGGTATTTTTAGTTTTAGCCATTTGTTGGGAATAACTTCAACAAAATGCACCAAAATACGTTACAAAACACGTTTTAGGGACTGGTGGCGCCTTAATGCGTCACTTCTGCGGTGCAGTGATTTACAAACTTTATTAAACGGTTACTTTTCTCTCAATAATTTAAGTTAGGTTTTGTTCCTAGATTAATATACGCTCAAAATGCTTATATAACCTAACCTACCAAGATTGTAGTCAAATAAATTACACGTTACGCCGAAATCAGAGCATTATTTTTGAAATTCCGTTGATAACGTCTCGCTTAGGCAACGAGTTATCGAACGAAAGGTTATCGAGTGCATACGTCCGCTAGATTTCTTTGGAGTTTTTATAATTTTGGTCACGAGCCAATGTTTGAACATTGACCCTTTTAATATCGTCCACAATTTTGATATCACGCTGATGTACTGAATTTTATTGAATACATTTAAATATATGTACAGTCACGGTCGTTTTTCCAACCTTGATCGAATTGAGTCTCGTGAACTCAACTCGAGTCTTTCCAGAAAAAGTGACGCACATTCAGTCAGCGTTTTATTTAAATTTTCCTCGCACGCGAATAGTCGTGTAATTTATGGCCGTAGGCCGCTCAAGGAGAATCCCAAGGCCCTCAGTGCCAGCAGAAGGAAGGGGAAAGTATTTTCTGTTCACTCCTTCACCGTATTTTTGTTTGTATAGAAGAAAATCTGGAACGAGCAGGATCTTCGCCAAAAAATACGGGCCGCTACAATTATAGTTAATAATAATCACCGAAAGATGTCGTATGTGTATTAGGGCTGGTGGGAGACATTTTGAACCTCTAATGTAATAAATACACACATTTTATTTATTTATTTTTATTGTTTGCCGACTCCTCCTGACTTGTAAAAAAGTTGAATTTGTAACATTAACTTCTTTTAAATATGCACTTAAAATATAATGTTGTATTCAAGACAGACTGATGAGTTATACCTTGTTAGAAACAGCATGAAATGTAAGTAGAAGTTTTTCCAATAATGGGGTAGTTTTCTTTAGTACATTTTTTTAATGTTTATTATACGAAAATAGTTTATGAAAATACCTTTATTCGAAAGAAGCACTATTCAGGAGTATAACAAATAAAAAATGACATCCAAATTAATTGTATTTTTTTTATGAAAAATTTTTTAGATGACGTAATTGGCTTTTTTATTTTTTTTTTAAATGCCATAACTTTTTAACTATCAAGTATTACATTAAAACATATGTAGTTTATTTGATTGCAAATGACCCCCTATCTCCTCTTTTCGTTTAACCCACGACTTATGGGACATTCTGTATAAATTGATTCTTAGTTGAAATCTTCCGCAAAAACCTCGAAAATGATTATATGTGAAATTATGTTTTCCATCTTTATTGGCTACTTCACTCACTGGGAATCAGAATTGTGCATTTTTTTTTTTTTTATAAAATCGTTATTTGATTATTAGACTTTTCAATAAAGAATCATTAAGTATCAATTACTTTTAAAGTAACCATATATCTCTATTCGTTTCGACCATGATTTACGGGAAATCCTGCGTGACTGAGCTTTTCTCGAGAGCACTCGATGACTCGATATATCCACAGACAAATATTGACTTTGTAGTTTTCACGGTAAACTAACATACTCAACTTATTAACTTAAAGCTTCTGATATGACCGCGAAGCTTCTTTCAAATCAAGAAATATAAAAAAAAATACACCTAAAATGTTTGTACTTATATGTATAGATATACTGAAAACCTACTTTAAAAATCTACAATAATAGTTTGCACTACAGATTAATGTAGATATAATTTATTTTTTACGGTGAATTATAGTCCTTACTTCACTTCCGTAGCAAAATGTATTCCGGTCCAAGGCGCGTTTTAGTCAAACCGCAGATATTTTTGGTACAAAGACGCCAAGCAACGTTTTGAGTGGTCCATTAATCGAGTGTCGTTGTATAATTAAATGTCACTCGATTGTTACTATTTATAAACCTCAATATTAGCTATAAACCGTTTGTACTTAATTATAAATTAGATTAAAATACAACAAGAATATTTAAAAAGTTAACCACTCGCTACGTGTATTTTTATTGTTAAGTAAATGCTTATTATGAAAATAAAGCTTTTATGAATATTAAATATTAATTACTTTATTTTAATAAAATTACGATCTATTTACTTATTTTTTTACAACACAGTAAACGGATTTATTGCGTAAAGTTTGTTAAGAAGAATTCCAATAAGTTCTAGAAGCAATTATTATGCAATAAGTTTACAATTTTTTATTTAATTTAAAATCAAACGATGTAAAAAAAATAAATAAAAACAAACATTTAAAAGTATAAATAAGTTTGGAGCGTATTCGAATACGATCAGATTCAAGATTCTAACGAGGGCATCCCTAATCACTATTTTTTTATTGTTTAAATATTTATGTTTATGTTTAGAGCTGTCTATAAAAGTGTATTGTAGTTTATCGTCATCGACGTTTTAAACTCTATCAACTTTTTTAAAAATCTCAAGTAGCAATGAGAGGAAAACCCTACCCCCCCCCTCCCCACAGGTCAGATGGCTAGTTACGCCTGTTTATCAGGTCTATAGTCCGTGGATCATCTTAAATCTAAATATTCCGTGGTAATATTCAGATGCTACTTTGACTCCTAAGCTGAAATATTATGTCGGACGTTTTGACAAGGAGAATCAGTTACACTCCATAATTTCCTTACTCCATCCCTTCGTCATCTACGTGCTCGCCTTTCTACGGACGTGACGCGGCGCTCCTCGCGTTGACCTCGAGTCCAGGGTCGACGACTCGACAGTTGGAACTTCAAGATCGAAGTTTCTTAACCCCTCGATTCCGCCACACTTTGCGAATGCTGCAATGCATTCTTGGATACATAGCGAAACGAGCGAATTGTGCGACCTTCTTAGTACAGTACGCTGTTAATCGTTTCGTCAATTATGTAATCAAATATTTAAGGTAAAAATACCTACCTACCTGCTTTACAAGCAATGCAGTATTGTGTCAACTCGATCATTTATCCATCCATATATACTCGTATAAATAAAGTCGGGTTAGTTACACCATGTATAACTCAAGAACAGCTGGACCGAATTCATAATCTTTGATTTGTAAGATTTTTTAGAATCTTACAAATCATTCTCATGCTCATAATGCATATTGCTCATAAATGTGTGCATAGCATTTTTCATCCCATATTGGAGTGCATCTCTTTTCAAACTATTTCAATAGACCGCTTTGTGAAATTACTATGCACACAAATACTGAAATAGTTTTTTTTTAAATAGAAATGTATATGCATATATTATAGCATAACACCATAGGTACATACCCTCGCGTAAGAACCTTACCACCAATAAATTCTACCGCATAATACATTCTTAATCTATAAATATTTTAAAGGAGAGAACGATGCTATTTACATTTTCAAAAAAAAATTACGTGCTATAAAATAACATATGTTCGTAATTATTAAAATGATTACATGTATATTTTCCAATAAAGGAATTGCCAAAATAAAATTTTAAATTATATTTAAATCCTATTTAAAAATAGTTTATTGTCATAACTAAAAGTGAAAACATGTTTTTGGTAAATTACATTGAATAATTCTTTAAGTTGTTCGTTCGTATAAATAAATAAAACAATGCTAATTTGAATGGCGCATCGCTCGACCTACATACTTGCAGTTCACGGTTAAACGTTAGAAGATTTCAATAGATTTGTTTTGTGTTGGTCAAGGCGCGCTGGCGAGTGGCCAGGAAGTGCCTGGGGATTGTGGTCTCATCTCTTGTAGAGATACTTCTCCCTGAGGAGATAAATACAAAACTAACCTTTGCTTATAGTAAGAGTACTTTGCCAAAAATAATTTTCATAAATTCGGCAGCATGCATTGTACTGACATAGTAATGACACTAATCCTTTTGGAGTGGTAAATCCACCAAACTATACCTGCCTTTCTCCTTCAAACTATACCTGGGTGAGGCCCTAAATTTGGCAGATTTTGTTTTTTTTGTGTCCGACATTTGGTTTAAGAAATATTGCTTAAATATGTTATCAAATATTTTAGTTATATATAAATGCAGCATTATAGCTTACTCTTACATTATTGAGTTTTAATAAATACAAAATTGTTAAATTAAATACAAAATAAAAGTTTCTTCGAAAAACACCTCTGTCATCGCACCTTTGTTTATTTATTTTTAATCAATTTTATTAATGAAGTTTTACAGAATGCATGTTTTTCTGTCAGGTACGTTTAACATATTGTTCTAATACTGTATTTTTGTAAAAACTGTTTTATTTTATTTATTTTTGAAATTAATGAAGTGTTCTTGTTTTCACGCTTTTATGTTACTTATTTTAAATATTTAAATTTATCATAATTTAAAAATAAACTATTAGGTACGTTTAATAATTCGCTTAGTTTGTGTGTTTCGCTGAGCAACAGCGAACCATGAAATTATTTCATACACCGTTCGTCGCCGTCAGTATAAAATATCTTGAATGTATGCACTAAAAAAAATATATCACATATAACAATACCCATGGTTTTGAGCTGAATCTTCTCAAGAGTGAAGGATTTTATGATGTATTTGTTGGGGCGAGGGTGATCATACCACTGCGCTTGGACCACAGGGCTGTTGACACGACATACAATATTCTGTTATCTTGTTTGTACATAGAAACAATTTACATTCTCATCTAGTCGACCCCAATTATTACTAGGGGAGACATTGTCCTAACTAATTAAGATTATATTATAAGTAATGCGTATAAATTATAAAGTTTCGAGAAATAGGTGATGACCTATTTTTCGAAGGTTTTAAAGTTGCCAGTATTATGGAAAATCTTATGAAAAATGGACTATAGAAGCGACACAAAAAATGAACTATAGATGGAACACGTTATTGTATGCGTGACGCGGCACTATATCTTCTTCGCCGACAAGCTTGTTCCCCACAGTCATGGGTATCAGACGGCTCGGATAAACCACCATGCGGCTTTAGTATCGAAGCCATCCGCCAAAACGACAGGTAAAAGGCGCGCGGAGATGCGAAGATCACTCTTCTCGACTAATCAGAGAGATGCTGCAGTTTGCACCTCGCGATTGCATTTTTCTTTTTGCCGAAAGCGTGTTGCTGCTATACCAAGTTATTGACAGCGAAAAAGCAGACGAGCTGGCCAGAAAAGGCGCTAAGTATGCCTATGTCTGTGCCATAACAAAAATCATTACCAGCAGATTGCTAAAAATCTGGTTTAGAAACCAAAGAACTGAATCTGACAAGACCTGCCCTCACAAAACCAAGTCAAAGAAAATAATAGGATTCTCGAAAAAAAAGCCGAAACCAATTAAGCAAATTAAATTAAATTAATTGATTAATATATCAACAAATAACAAGTGCAGCTTCTGCCAGGAACTCTCAAAAAGCCGACTACACCTAGTCGGCGAATGTGGGCTTCTAATTGACAAAATATATCATGGCTTCTAGGTAAAATCATCTTCTGACTCTGAAGGATAAAAACCATCGCACCCAAAAAGACACTCAACTTGATCAACAGTGTCTAGAGGAATATTTTTTACCGAAACCCACCTTTCTTTACGTGTATTGACGTCAAGTGGTCAATGAAAGGCATTCTGAATATGAGGCTTCTTTAGAGTATGCAAGTTTTGTTTCTCAATCGTTGGAAATGTACTCTACTAAGTGTGTTGTGTGATGTTGGGAATGGAAATGTTGAACTTTGTCGTTTGCCGAGCGCCTCGCTGTCAACGAACTGGGATTCGTTTATATTCCCCTGATCGCCTAAAGCTAAAGCTGATCCGCCTGATGAAGTAAAGCAGACCGGATACCCGCAATTGGCATGTTAAATTAGCCGGTGACATCTCCGCCATCTTCCAATATGGCGCCATCGCGATTGGCGGCATCACAAAGCCAGGCCGCCATTTGCAATTTCCGGTCAGTCGATTTTAATTAGAGCGAAGATAAACTTTTCCATTCTGACGTTGATTTTGTAAATACTTAGAATCTATTTTTTTCATCTCCTCTCATCTAAATTCGCACTTAGTGGCATGTCAGAATCTTCACCGTGTCCATCTAACTAGGTGCTGAACACCTGTCCTAAGATGGACTATCTATTTCCATTACAAATGTGCCTGAATGCGAAGTATACGGATCAGAAAGGGCAGTAATCTCAGGTTCCTAATTTTTTTTTTTAATATGTAAAACGTGTGTAGCAAAAAGGGAATTTACACGAGCATTTTGATAAAATGAATAAATTGGGGCCTGAATTATTTTCGCATTTTTTTTATACAATTTCTTACACGTAATTGGGAACATAAACACCTTCTCAAGTCTCCGGGAATGGTCTTGGAACATCCTGTATATCTGTTTTTTAACTTGCAATCGTTTGTGCCGCCCGTTTTAATTTATGTATTATGTTTTTTCATCTTTATATACCTACATTCCATTATATGTTTAAAACGCTTTCATTCATTTTCCTTCATAATAAAAAAAAATCTGTAACAACTTCCACAGAAAGAATCAAATAATACAAGTAATGAATTGTGAACATCGGCGTTCTAGAGTTTTTAAGGAAAATTTCCGGGGGGGGGGAAGGGGGGATAAAGCAGGATATTTAAATAAATAGCATAATTATAGAAAGGGCGGGGGGGTTGTTAGGAATGGTTTAACATGACATTTTTCAAATTAGTTGCGTGAAAGAATACTATACTGATGTCTAGAAAATAGCTAATAATTGTTTTTAGCACATCTGTTGAAAGAGTAAGCTATCTCTCGACCAACCTGAGGGAGCTGGTCGACAGAATTCTGTTTTAACTGCAATAAAGCATTTAAGGGCACATGTGGACGCTGTAGGATTTAATATAACATAAAATGATAGATTAATTTCCTTTCTGCGCTGTTGACCGTTGAGGAATTCCTTGTCTGGAGCCATTCCTGGGTGTCGAATCAGGTCACGCTTACCATAAAAATGCATTGTCATCGGAACTGAACCAACATGTCAAATTTCAACTCCGTAGGATAAGAGGAATTGGTTTTAATTCAGCTCGCAAGATTCGACCTAAACCGACCTACACACATTGCAAACTAAATAAAAGCTTGTAATAACCCAAATTAAATAGTTTCCCGATTTTGTTCACTTGTCCATAAACAGATCCGGGAAAAATAAATATTTTCTCGGCCGGCTATTTTCAATGCCTGCGCATTTCGTTCGGACGAAATATTTTTTATATAGGGTGATGTTTTTAGAGGCGTGGTTTTCAAGAAGAGATAAAACGCATATAATTTGATGTTATGGCTAAGAATTTAGTTTTATTATAAAGATAAGGGTTTGCCATTATGTTTTAAAAATGATTTCGGGTAAGTGGCCGCCGCGGCTGACTCGAACAAATTCCAGCCGAGAGGCCCAATTTTCAACCACTTTTTGCAGCAAGTTGGGCCGTATGTCAGCAATAACGCGCCGAATATTCTCTTCCAAGGCGTTAATCGTGTCCGGCTTATCTGCGTAGACAAGCGACTTCACATAACCCCACAAAAAATAGTCCAGCGGTGTTAAATCGCACGATCTTGGAGGCCACGCCACAGGCCCACGATGCGATTTTTTCTAAATTTGCACTATTTGCAAACGTTGTTCAGGAGTAAGTCTATTTATTATGAAATGGCAAACCAAACTGAGCATAAATCAAGTGACAGCTGTCAAAAACACCAACTACGAAAAAAGTAGTGCCAGATTAAAAACCACGCCTCTAAAAAAACACCCTATACATTTTATTATATAAATAACAGTAATGAAGACTAAGTATAATTTATTTATTTAGGTCCTAAAATAATTCTAGTAATCTTGATTTTTATTCGTTGCTAGACAGAATCATGTCGAATATTAACGCTTTTATAATTTTTAATCAATGCGAGCTTTATTCTATCGACTCTATAGTAGGTATCCTTTAAGCCCTGGGCGAAACATTTTTAAACGCAATAAATTACCCTCTGAAATGCTAAATTGCTAAATTTTTAATTTACCGATACAATGCTGTTTATTTAGAATGCGTTGCGTTTTCCTTTATTCGTTTCTATATGGTTTTTTCATTATGAAATAGTATTTCAATTGCATTGACAAACAATCAATATTCGTTCACTTCACTTAGGGTCAATATTCGTAAAACATTGATTGTGTCGTCGTAAAACATTGATTGTGTCGTCGTAAAACATTGATAATGCAATGTCACAACAGTGAACATATCGATCGCTACCATTTGATTGGTTATACATACACACGAACGAATCTTGTTGCCATGTATGGCTCCTGTATAAAACTTGTTGCGTATAATGACGCAATCGGGTGAAAAATGTTTATTTCACCAGGTATAGAAACCAGATGCTTTTCCGGTCTGGCGAAGATACGAATCTAATCTATCTCCGCAAAAATGTGCGCAATTTAATCATGAGTGTGCAACTCAGAGATTTGATAAAACGGCCTTGTTTTTACGATTATTGATGAAGTCGCGTCAAAGTTTAATATATGGACCTGCTTCCTGAACACAAGTTCCTGTCATTTCGAAAACATGCCGGTGGATACATTTCAGGATAGGACCCATACCTACGGAGATTAAGGTCATTTTAGAAACCTTTTATGAATTTTCTCATAACTGAACCTCTGTAGGACTAGTTTTTTTTATAAACATTAGATATTTTTTTAAAAATTATATTTTTTTGCGTGGGAAAACCTCTTAACCAGCTTTCCTCTGGAGAGGCACTATTACATAATGAGGTCGCTACCTATCTCAAGGCCTGGAAAATTGCTTTTTTTTTCAAATACGGTAGTATTTTTTTTTCTCGTTACTTTACCATAGTTTTTATGTATTTATTGATTTTAATATATTGAGGTAAATTGTCCTACCTAAATATTCTGCGCCCGTACTAAGGCAGACATCATAATGGCGAAAAAAAATAAAAAATCAAAATAATCATTAACTAAAACTGTATGCTACTTGCACATTGTGATTAAAAATATTTCCATTAAAAAAAGTATATATACCTAATATATGTACCATATATAGGGTGAAATGCTTGTGTCCTAACTATGATTTTTCTTTAAATTTCATCTGCAAAGGAACTGATATGATTTCGACACAACTTAAGACATATCTTAGGAAGTGGTTTGCTAAAGGTAGATAGAAATTTAACTGATACGTTTGAAGTATTGAATATTTTATTCTATCATTATAAGTAATGAGTTTTGTTAAAAATATATTTTTTTTAAATTTTAACATTTACATACCTCAATTTACGGATATAAGATAAGTATGTTGTAATGATACATTAATATTTTCAAGAATATTATATTAAATTATATATTAAAATAATACTAATTAAATTCATAAAAAAAAACATTTTCATGAAATATTTTCTGGCATAACAAATACCTACGTATATTAAAATCATTATTACGTACGATGTTATTCTTTGAACAGGAATTGTCAATGACTATTGTTAAAATTGTTATAACAAAATAAATAGGGGAGTAAAATACAATAAATAAAAATAATAACATTGCATTTTCGTCATCCATGCGAAGAGAGCTGACATATTCAGTTAGTGTAATAAGACTTATTACGAGTAATAAGTATTAATCATAAATTATTTATTACGCTACTTTTAATTGGCTAAAGTTATCATAGCCTGTATGTTTAGCTGTAAGTGTTTCTGAAATTAAAAATAGTAATAAATGTTTGTCAAAGGTCCACTTAACTAATCTTATCGCTTAACTATGGGAGTTTAATTAGTTTGTTTTTCACTTATTCCGCGTATGTATTTACTCAAAACACACATTTATACTAATATTTTATTTTATTTATTGTTATAGTAATTTCAAACAATAATTTACATATAATGCAAAGTTCTACCTAACTGGTTGCTGCCCGTTCTAAGGTAGACTTTTCTATAGTAACATTTACAATTTGGGTGCTAGAACACTACCTTCGCCCAAAACCTGTTTTTCGGAACAGAATGTTGGTTGGGACCAAGATCCTCGTGTTACAGTCTTACGATAGGTTTATGTGTTTATTGTAGTACGTGATAATGGTCCTAGCATTAATATGCCTTACATACAAAGCCTCAAATTCATTAAATAAATGGTTTTATGTATAATAATTGTTTTTTGAGCCATCACTAAAGAATCGAGAGATTTACAAGAAGAACCACCCCACGCTAATATGCCATAACTCATTTTAGCTGATTATCGACGGTTAATCATAAATATTTCATTTCATTTACTCTATTTAACGAATCACTATTACTATGTTATGTATTTTTAATAGTAAATAAATAATTTTTATAACAGGTTTATAGTTTAATTTTGAATTATTTAAATACTTTGTTATATGGTGAGTTTCAATGTGATCTGCACAATGGTATATGCCTAATTATTGTAAGAGAATATTTAATTTAAATTTTTTGTATTGACACCAGGGGCCAACAATAATTTAATTTTGAGTTCATCCGGCGTGAAATTCAATTACTTAGCCTGTTTTTATCGTTTTAATTCCATGAATGTTATTTTTTACAATGAAAATAGAATTTACATAATTAAGAAACAAAATATTTATTATTGATCAAGATTTTTCTCTACCATATAGGCACTCGTATTTACACTTTCGACCTAATTGACAAACGGTCAGTTTATCATTACTCGACTATAGCAACCCATAAAGAGCGTTGGCGTAGGATGCTCTGCTGCTAACCATTGTTTATAACCATTGTGACCATTGTGTGTTGTGGTAACCATTGTGATGTTTTTAGAGGCGTGATTTTCAAGAAGAGATAAAACGCATATAATTTGATGTTATGGCTAAGAATTTAGTTTTATTATAAAGATAAGGGTTTGCCATTATGTTTTAAAAATGATTTCGGGTAAGTGGCCGCCGCGGCTGACTCGAACAAATTCCAGCCGAGAGGCCCAATTTTCAACCACTTTTTGCAGCAAGTTGGGCCGTATGTCAGCAATAACGCGCCGAATATTCTCTTCCAAGGCGTTAATCGTGTCCGGCTTATCTGCGTAGACAAGCGACTTCACATAACCCCACAAAAAATAGTCCAACGGTGTTAAATCGCACGATCTTAGAGGCCACGCCATAGGCCCGCGACGCGATTTTTACTTTATTTTAGAGTGATTTTAAAAAAAATTAGAGTCATTTTTTTTAAATTTGCACTATTTGCAAACGTTGTTCAGGAGTAAGTCTATTCATTATGAAATGGCAAACCAAACTGAGCATAAATCAAGTGACAGCTGTCAAAAACACCAACTACGAAAAAAGTAGTGCCAGATTAAAAACCACGCCTCTAAAAAAAACACTATATAATAATTTGAGCGATGTCCAAGAAAACAATATAAAATAGATAAAAAAATACAAATTTAAAAAGTTTAAAATACCCTCGACACACAAACGGCTCAACAGATTTTTCTTAGATCATAGCTAAGAACACTTTCATTCGAGTCACCTTTCAAAGAAAAAAATAAAACTAAAATCGGTTTTTTCGCCACAGGGCATACACCACCAACTATTAAGCAGATAGTGGGTGTCACTACAGCTCAAATTTTATATCAATTCATTCATATGTTGAGTCTCACCTTGCACAAAATAATCTGTTACACCATCAGTAAGTTCATCTTATTTAGAGTGCGGCGCCAAACAGTGTTGTAAATAAAATATTTGATAAGATAGAAGTAATAAAGTAAGGTGGCGATGTTTGCATAGTGTTTGTTTACGATTTTATAATTCATGAAGCTGTGATATAACCTCCTTGCTGCGTTACTGCAAAAAAATCTTGCAATTACTCAGTAGCGGTGGGCGTTGTGTCAGTAGCGTGTAACCGCTGTTACGTTATACGCTAGAATAATAGGGTGATTTAAACGGTGTCGACTTATAACGCGCGCGTCTATTTCTCAGCATTAAACAGTCTATAGATTTGATAATGCCTCAAGGATTGGAAGTTGCTCCATACAATTTCATATTTAAAAAAAATATAATTTTCTTTTATAGTCCTTTCAACAAGCCCTCGCGTGTACCAAGTTTGTCCCAAGACCATTCCCGGAGAAGGGGAATTTGTGTTTCCTATGAGTAAAAAATGTAAACGTTTAAAACACTGGTGTTAATTACGTTTCTTTTAATCGTAAAGTAACTTAACGTAACCTTGGTCGCGTTTGCGTACAATACGTGGCCAATGACCTCGCCACCGCGACCGTACAAAGCCGTCTATGACGCGTCGATCGGCTATGGTATCATTACAAGAACCGTATAATATTATCACGTAAAGTTGCCATTTTTTTCTCGGAAACTATGATATATCCTCTTTACAAATAATTCTCTAATCGCAGCCAATTTGCTGGATTCTTTATGGGACGGGACTAGTCTTGGTATTATCGGGTGTTTCCTGATTTGAGTTGAAATATCGGCCAGCGTCTTATAGAGGGTCTCCCAAGTCCATTCCCTTAAAAGTGTCCCTTAAAAAATTCTAGTGTTATTTGTTAAGAAACTATATCAGAATTCATAAACGTTTCAAAGAAAT
Organism: Neomicropteryx cornuta; assembly: GCA_020383195.1. Taxonomy (NCBI): domain Eukaryota; kingdom Metazoa; phylum Arthropoda; class Insecta; order Lepidoptera; family Micropterigidae; genus Neomicropteryx; species Neomicropteryx cornuta. Next base: position 8,393,502 of record JAHKQU010000001.1, on the reverse strand, counting down.
ACAATGTTAAAGTTTTTATTCTAAATGTCGATTTACTCGTGTAAAACAGCCATTTTTCGTTGGCTCCTCCCTCGGATATCTATGTCACTGGGTCACTGGGCCGCGGTCAGTCAAGGTCGAGGTCATTAACCTGCCGCGTTGTTCGAAACGCCCTATTAGGGCCGAGCTAAATGATCGCTGCCAGATGTCACTGGTCGACCAGAGGTCAGTCCAAGAAAAAAGGGTAACTCCTTACCCCCTGTCTGGGTTTGTAAGAGGGATGCTGTTGGTAGACAGATTGTATTGATTGATAAAATTTATTTACCAAATTTTGTTAAAAAAAAATAACAAAGTATGCTGGAATGGTCTTGGGACACTCTTTATATCCTCTCCCTCCCCTTCTCCTCATCTCTTCATCTTGCATTTCTTAGGTAAAAACACTAATTGTATAAACAAAAATTGTATAAATTCGGAAATATTTAATTGTTTTTATTTTATACATATGACTTTGTACCATTGTTTTTTTTTTATATGATTGTATATGTACCGCCTGTAGGTATATGATTTTTCTCGTGTAACTGTTTTATTTCCCAATAAAGATAAATAAATTAATAAGCATTAATTATTAGGTACAAAGTAACTGTAATTTCCATCGTAACCTTAAACCTAGCCTGTTTTTGATTGATATATGTTTTGATTATGTTACCTGTATTTTTGAGAACAATTCATAGTGATCAGTCTATTTATTTATTTTATTTGTTTATTTATTTATTGAAATATCCAATATACAATTATTATTATTACTTTGTAGCATTTTATTGGTTTTCAAGAGAAGAAAAATACAGTTTGTGTGGATTAGTGAGACTCCCTAGGCAAATGCCTGTATCGAGGTGTTACCTATGTGAAATATATAATTAAGGAGCAAGAGAGGAGCAGGGAGGAGAGGAGGGGAGGAGGAGTAAGAACGCGAGTCTATATTTGTTTATTATCTTTATTTTTGTATCTCTATGGCAACAGCGCTCAGAGAGATAACTTTCGCAGTTTTAGATACGAGTGTATCGAGTACTATTAAGAGTATTATTTAATTACAGTATTACATAATTACAGTAGTAATACATGTATTTGTCATATTCTACTCTACATGTGTTTCCAAAATGTAGGTATATAAAAAAAATATACAGGTGTATTTATATTAAATAATGTCATTTTAGGGGGTTAATTTTTATCGACAATCAAACATTAATCAGCAAAAACTATTGAAAAAATGTTTTTTAATTATGTAATTATTTTCGAAATTATATTTTTTTACAATAGACCGTTTTAGTGGTCGATATAGATCAAGTGAATATAAATACACTCTGTATATTTCTTTAAAATTTTGCTTCCATTTTAATAAATAATTCACAAATAAATATTTCTAAAATTTAATCAGTCAAAACATTAGCTAAGTGCCATTTTTGCAACTAAAATCCATAAACATAAATAAAACCATGTTTTAGATGGAAAAAAAATGATTCCTCGACCAGATCTTTGAATTCTCTTATACCGGGCGAAGAACATATTGTCTTTAATGTCTTGGAACTGAGATCCGGCTGTTATGATTTTATAATATAAAAAATATGCACATTAAACATGTTTTGGATAATAAGTATTGTAATAAACATTCAAAGATACTTTCGATAATAAAAAAAAAAATCGCCAGTCGGAATTAAATCATGCTCAAGGCTGTTTAATAATACTGTAATGATAGTGCTTACGAATTGTGGTTTTCGCTGAGGGCGTCACCAGTCTCCCTCGCCCGGCATTCTACGATGCAGGTTGAACACGATTCAAATGTGCCACCGATTCTCGGCATGTTGCACTAGAAGTCTAGATACACACCTGTTGAGACGCACACGGGTCTATACTGTGATTATATTTAATATGTACAGAGATAAGGTAACCATGTGACCATTAAAATATACGCTATTTTAAACTCATGTTCAGTAACTTTTTAGCACTATTTCATTCAGCTAGACTCAATTAAATATTGCAATAAAATATTTTGCAGGTCGTCGCAATCTTATCAACCATTAAACCATATTCCTTTTTATTATGAATTAGAAATAATATAACATTTTGTTTTTTTAAATTTCAATAGTCAACATATCAAACCAGACGGCTTTTACATAGTTCTTCCTTCTTCACAATCAAATGGTTTTATTAAAACACCTTCACTCGGATTAATGAAACAAAATTTCTAAGTAAATGCGTTTGTTATAAAATCGCGCAAAATGCATGTGACCGAAATAAACCCGCAAAAAAATGCATTCAGCGGAAATACCCAAAAGTTGTGATTTATGGCAGACAGGTAAACTTTCTATGGATATCTCTTTCCTTTCTAGCCTTGAATGAAAGAGACAACACTTTTAAATGTCTTTTTCGTGTGTATAGCAAATTAATTTAGAAAAATCACTATCGTATGGTGACATGGATCGTCTTAGTTTTAGAATAATAAATTTAAATCCATCCAGCACTGTCGAGTATTTTTTTTATCATGAATATATGCTTTAAACGCAATGATATATTAATATTATTAAGGTACAATTTATTATTATTTATGTGCTTAAAGTGCTTCAACAAACATTCAGTCATGGCCGTCAGAAACACGTAGAGTTGATATTAATTAATCCAATTATATACTGGAAAATATCAGGTTAGATGAACATTATACAATCAAAGTCCTCATGTGTGATTTAATTTCTATTTTTGCGAAGACCTTTTGTGCAAATATTGGAACAAAATGTTGAAATCACTTAGTTGGTACGGGTAGTGCCCGTTGCGATCAGTTGCGCAATGGTTGCTTATACTATGCATATACTACGGCGAATACTATATGCTTATACTAATGGTTGATTATACTATGCATATACTACAGCGTATACTATATGCTTATACTAATGGTTGATTATACTATGCATATACTACAGCGTATACTATATGCTTATACTAATGGTTGCTTATACTATGCGGTGTTTATACTGCTATATAATGGTTGCTTATACTATGCGTATACTACGGTGCTTATACTGCTATATAATGGTTGCTTATACTATGCATATACTACGGCGAATACTATATGCTTATACTAATGGTTGCTTATACTATGCATATACTACAGCGTATACTATATGCTTATACTAATGGTTGCTTATACTATGCGGTGTTTATACTGCTATATAATGGTTGCTTATACTATGCGTATACTACGGTGCTTATACTGCTATATAATGGTTGCTTATACTATGCGTATACTACGGTGCTTATACTGCTATATAATGGTTGCTTATACTATGCGTATACTACGGTGCTTATACTGCTATATAATGGTTGCTTATACTATGCATATTCTACGGCGTATACTATATGCTTATACTAATGGTTGCGTTTACTACTTAAATGAATATATTTTGTTGGTTATTTTGCAGCGCTTTGTTCCTTGAATAGCTTGCATAATATTTTTTAAATATATATATTTTTGTTTGTGACGTCAGATCTCAATGATTTTACCGTCGATTTTAGAATTTTTAAGTTTTAATCGAATTTATATGAAAAATACCAGGTCGGTCGTTACTAGCCGGAACCTGAAAATTCGAAATAATAAAATAGTTATGTTTAAATATATTTTCTCTATGGGATGTTCTCTATGAATCTCCATGTTAAATGTTTCGCGCGCTTTTTGTTGGAATTTTAGAAAAAGATTTATTATTTAATTGAAGTATGTTGCTAACATAGGTTTTACCTTTGTGACTACGGCCACCTAGTAGAGATATACATAGGTAGGTATAACTATTATAATTGTCTTATTTAGCCCACGTTTCGGTTTGTTCGCAGAACTCGTCGACATGGACTCTGGCAAGAAGCACAAGAAGCCGCCAAACCCGAGGGCTACCTCCAACCCCCTCTCTTCCATTACCTTCGCGTGAGTACACTATACCGTATAAAAAATCCAGCCCTGCGATATTAAACATGATTTGTAAAGGCAATATACCAAAATTCATCATGGTTTCTGAACAAAAACGTGGTAATATTTAATCTTATAAGTTCTCGCGACGCCGCGCCGCGCCGGGTCATTGATCGACCTTGACCGAGCGCGAGCGACCTAACGAAAAAGAACAAAGGGAATGTATACGAGCGTTTGATATAGTTTATAAATTTGAGCATGAATTATTTTCGCATTTTTTTTATACAAATTCTTACGCGTAATAGGGAACATAAACACTCCTTCAAGTCTTCGGAAATTGTCTTGAGACAACCTGTATGACAACCTGTATGACCTGTGTGACAGGGTGCCCCAAGGTTCTGCGCATTAAAAAAAACAGCTAATAGGTCTTACGATTCTTAGTGTTATTTGTTAAGAAACTATATCAAAATTCATTATGGTATTCGAGAAAAAAAAATGTTAAAGTTTCTATTCTAATTCTTGTAAAACAGATATCTTTCAATGTCTCCGCCCTCCAATAAGTACGTCACTGGGTCAGTAGGCCGCGGTCGTTCGAGACGAGGTTAATGCCCTGCCGCGTTGTTCGAAACGCCCTATTAGGGCGGAGCTAAATGATCGCTGTCAGATGCCACTGGTCGAACAGAGGTCGGTCTAAGAAGAAGGGGTAACTCCTTTCCCCTTCTCTGGGGTTGTAAGAGGGATGCTATTGGTCGACAGATAATATTGATTTATCGATTGATAAGATCGATTTACACCAATTTTATTACAAAAATAATAAACTTGGTGATAATTATATAATTTCTTACTCTTAATAGGGAACTTAAACACCCCCTAAAGTTTGTGGGATTGACCTTGGGCCACCCTGTATATGTTGATCTGTCGGCTTTGTTTTATTTCCAACATTTTAGGTTATAATGTATACCTACTTTGTTTTATCAATACTCACAATACAATACCACCCTCTCACGAGGTCCAAGATCCTTTTCGCAATAATACAGGGTGAATTTAAAGTCAGTAGTATCCTTTTAAGGGTGATTCTGGGCAAGTTTTTTCTTTTGTTCAACAAGTTTTCCTATAGCTAACCAAAAAATCGATATATAAATATAAGTAGTGTGAATAGGAGAGAGCTGGATCAATTGTGTTTCTAATGCCCGACTCCAGCGCCAAATGCTTTTCTAACGTTTTTTCTAATGGTTAGTGCTGATTCTATCGATTTTAGTAGGTAAATAGGTGAGAAATGTATGGAAAAAAAGGATAGGCGGGTTCTGGATCAATCGCTTTCGGTTATTTGAGACGTCAGACGGTCCGATTTCTCGGGGTCCAATCAGGGGTTCCGAGACCCATTTTTTATATTTTACATGGTAACTTTTTAATACATTTTTAAATGTGTCAATGAAAATAATATAAATATATTAATTACATTCATTGTTAATTATCTATTTCTCAAATCGTGGAGATCGTGGTAGTCTAGAGGTTAAGGCGTTGGACTATTGACCCAAAGGTCTCGGGTTCGAATCCGCACATGGTCATGCCATTTTTAACGCCTCATTACCACCATCTCCCCTGACTTTAGCACAGGCATATTTGGCCTAGTTGAGTAGGGACCAAAATAATTGTATATGACCCAGGCCTAGCAATTCTTTTTTAAAATAAAAATAAGATATAATATTATAGTACAGTAGCTAGTGCTCAACTTTTTTAAATTGGTTTTATTAAAATAAAATTATATAAACATGTTTAATCTTTCAATATTGAAAAAAAAGGGTTTTTGATTTTTTATGACTTTGGTTCACATATTTTGGAACTTTGGGGATTCTTAGATATGATTTTCCTATAATCTTTATTGACTGACTTGCATGATTTTTTTCAAAAAATTTTAGTTCATACTTTCAGAGATGGAAGGGTGAGGAGGAATAAAATAAAAAAAAGATACTATTTGTACATCCCAAGTTCTCCCTTTACCATAATGTGATCAATAAATAATACATATTTTTAAAAGTTTTACTATATTGTTGCAAAAAAATATTTTGAATGAAGCACCTGTGTGAAATATCCTAAATTACAGCCCTGCAAATGTTTTTCCTTCATGATTCAGTGGAACTGATAATATCGTCGAAATAAATGATGACCAATTTCTAACCACAAAATGATTATAACCTGGGATGTTTTAGAATGACATATTTCCAATGACATCAAAACAAATAGATGATAAGGAGTGTGAGTCATAGACAGGTCGTTCCAATTCATTAACACATACGTTTGTAATGTATTATTTACATTACAAAACATTGTAAATACATTAAATATGGTAATTTGCACATAAGACTTCTATTAACACATTATTATAGTTAGATACAATATAACTACAAAATAGATTATTAATTTATTTCAACAAAGTTTTGTTCATTTTGGTAAATATCATTAAAATATAATTCGGTGTTCTGGCTGTTAAGTCGATACACTTTGCCACTAATCTAATTGGCTGTGTGGCCCCATAAGGTCGGTCAAGATAGTTGTAGACAAATATTATATTGTTTATGTTAAGTGTTTCAAATATACTGCATCGTTTCTACTCGGAGGAGCGGTGCGATAGTCGTATCAATTGAATATAATAATTTATAAAAAAAGTACGAAATAAAATATCTTAAATAAGCGTTTCTGGTTTATTTTTCAGATGGACTTTGCCTATCTTCTGGTTGGGGACCAAGAGAGACATGGAGATGAACGATCTCTTCGAGCCCCTGGAGGAGCATTCTTCAGGTTAACTGCCAACTTTTATCCTTCCACAGCGAATCTTTAATCACCTATTTTTAAATAACCTGTTAAACTGATTTGTTGTCACCAACAATCAGCCAGTAATGCTGCTGTGATACTGAGTAACCGCTTTTAGTTGTGAACACTTTTTAGTATATTTTATAAACATTTTGGAGTTAGGGTTTTAATATTGCTGGTATTGTCAGATGAGGGCTATGTTCATAGACTTTAATGTTCGTTTAAACAAAGTCTTTGTTTGGGGAATTCCATTCACAAACAGTTTGCGGGAGGAAAGAATTTAACCCAATATTCTTTTCCCTAAATAATGGTTTCATTTATGCTGGATGGCCATAAGTTGGCTTGATAAACTAAGAGCCAATCTCACAGAACACATCATACTAAGTCTTTCCAACTTTTAATTTTTCCACTACCATCTCAATCTATCATCTGGATTACGAAAATAGTCATGCTGTTACGGTTGAGTTCTAAATTGGTAGATCTGGTACTTACGCAGGCGATACTTTCATCATATATTTTATGATGAATTTCATTAATGACCCTCTTTCAGGTCCACTTGGTGATAAATTCTCTCGCCTCTGGTCTGATGAACTGGAACGTTTTGAGGCGAGGGGAAGGAGACCCAGCCTTCTGAGGGTCATCATCAGAGCCTATGGCTGGAAGTGTGCCATGTATGGCATCGTTCTTTTCATCATGGAGTGCTTTCTTAGGTATGCATATATTTTTTCCAACTTACAGGGCTGTTTTTAAATTTAGGGCACTCCTTTTAGGATGTTGATCTATATTGACAATTAAACACTAATCAGCTAAAAATATTGTAAAAATGTTCCCAATTACAAGAAAAACTAGTTCAAAATTAAACAGCTTATTTATAGTACCTTTAATAGAAACCAATGTTTTTCAAAAAGTTTTACTTCTAACCGCAAACAAGAGAAATAATTTGGGGTCCTGCTCCTCATAGGTGAATTGAACTCTAATATTATGATGATTGTAAATGATGGGCAATTTTAACACTTTTCTATTGTGAGTTTTGTTATTTTGTTATAAATGTATGAATTTTACAAAAGTTAACTCCAACGTTCTGAGATGATCACACATCCCGTCTTCAGGGGAGATTTTGATACTTCCGTCCAATGTGAACTAATCCGCAAAATCTCTTACTTTATTACCTGATTTAGGTAGTAACACAATATTTTACGCCCTACTCAACTAAGCTAAATTTCAAAAGAGGTTATGATGGTAAAGCCTAGCAATTACATGGCTTGTGCAGATCGATACTCACAATGTGTGGATCAGTAGCCGAACACCTTAACAGCTAGACCATCACGTGCAAAAAGTAAATAGTAAGTTTTTTTTTTTTTCGGAGATGAGGAACAGTGCCTTGGCCATGAGAAGAACGCCCGTTAATAACAGCTACCAACCCAGTAAGATTATCATTAATTTCGGCTAAACTTTCATGGCAGGATTCCTTATACTCTTAGGTAGTGGTCTCTCTGAAGTATTATAGGTAATGGTTTCATCCAGCTATCTCATCAGGGGACTGAGCAATTAACAACAATTGAGGACAGTGGGAGAAAATAAATTATCTATACTAACATAAATACTGCAAACTCTGTTAAGGCTATATCAATATTTTGTTAAAGCCTAAAGATCCTACAGTTTGTGGTATAGTTGGACAATGGGCATGATGTTAATTTCTAATAACTATATTATTTATTTCGCAGGGCTCCCATACACCTGATGGAGCACATTTTTGCTTATAAAATTGTGAGAATTATGTAAAAAGCTATAAGTCAGTTGTATAAACCTATTATTATTACAATTGTTATTATAAGGATATTTTTGTGGTTGACATATTCTTCAATTGTGCTATAATATGCACTAATTATACCGACTGTAATTTGCTGCGTGCGGTTAATTACATCATTTGAATGCTCGTTACAAATTGTTTATTGCAGTAAAACGCATTAAACTGCTTAATTTATGTGCGAAACAATATTATCTACAACAAATTATAGTAATATGTTGTAATTGTAATTGGAAATAATTTAAATTTGCATTTGTTTCAACGCAATCTGACTATACTTAAAGATTGGTATTTTCTGTAGCATTTCCTGGAATCATCTGAGAATAAATATGTTTTTAAAAATATGCAAACTAAATTTTACAGAAGAGACAATTTTTTTTCTCAAATCTAGTTATATTTTAGCCACCGTTATTTTTTTTGTTTAATTGCTTAGTTGTGTTTAGAATCTATTAATGAACTTATTTATAGTTTTAAAGAATAATATCCGGTTTTGCACGTTTAATAAAAAATACCTGCATAATTATTACTATTATTATTTAGTTCTTTTATCAGTTACTAATTTGACTACTCTTTTTTTAATGTCATTATATTTTCTTCCATATACACATAATGTAACACTAATTCTTATATTAATTGATGTTAATTGAAAGACGAATACATAAGTGGTCATTTTGAATAATTTCCATAATTGCGACACATTAATTAATGTTAATTGAAGAAGAATACATAAGTGGTTATTTCGGAGTAATAATATTCTGGTGCAACAGCTTGTTTTGTTTAACATCCTTATGTTTCTAAAGCCTTTTTAAAGTGGGTAAATGAAATGGGTAAATCTGATGGTGAAGGTTTTGCAGAATATCTCACCATTACAAGTTATACCCATCTTATGGTTAGATTATTCAGCATGCTGGCTGTAATAGTCATAACACCTACGGTTCAATTCTTCGTGCGGTGGTGGTGCGGTAGTCAGTGTAATTTATTTTTTTCATTTGTCTACTGATTTATTTTTAATAATGTATCCATAGCATGTGAATCGTATCTGATTCCATCGATCAGAACTGTTAAATCTTGACTTAACCTTAAAAATAGGATATCAGTTATACTGGGGTGTTCCACAGGTGAGACTTTTTTCAAATGCCTACAGTAACGTTTGACGTTAAAAAGGGGTAGATTGCGGAGAAACGTTGTTTCCTTACGTGCAATGATGACGATGATCACCTTATCCTTTTCCACGTTGACTATCCTTATCCAGAATTCATCAACCGATAGCGCTGGGTCTCCTCATCCGCTACTACGACCAGCCCCGTCTGACCAGCGCGAGTAGGATGCTCAATGAGTCGATCGTCCTGCAGCACACGGCGACACTAGCAACCCCGTCCGGGGGTGAGGCGCTCGCCGTGCAGGTGCAACAAACACCAACGTAATTTCGCAAGCAATGTGATTACGCAATATGACTTGTTTCCTTGAGTTTTTTCCATATCATCATCTACTTTTGTGGACAGGGCTCGGAATGCAAAACTTTTCTGGATGAATCAATCGTGCAGATAATGTTATTAAACATAAAACATCGTTTTGCTAATAGATAGATACGCAAAATCATTGATTATATAATGGTTTTTAGATAGCTCAACCTCATACAATTGAGCCTATGAAATGATTCCGAAATGTAGATGGCACAATTTTTTGCCAACGGAATAAAAATCATAGTTTGTTATCACTATTTCATTAGCTTAATATTAACCTAATCGCAATCCGCATAGGAGCATAATGTTCACAGTTTACAAAAGCTAATTTTCTAAATAATTTATAATTTAAACTAAAATATATTGCCATCTGTCATTAAAATTATGAAACTGTGTGTTAATAAATTACAATGTTTGAGACTTGGTACTATCTGCCGCTTGTTTTAGTTACTAAAGAGTAATAGTCCGATTCTTCTTAGCAGTTGATTAATCTAAAAACCACTATCTAATCAATAGCAATATATATAAAACCTATACCTTTTTCAACCATTGAGGTATGATGAGCATTCAAGTCTCATAACTTGCGGTCATTTGGTAGCTATAGGTTTAGTCGAACATGACATGACATGACAGCTGATAGAGACGTTCTTATTATTGAAACATTATGACGACCCCTCATACTTTAAGCGTTTGGCCGACATCGTCTACATATGTACATATGTATGTATGCCTAACGTTGCTGTTTTTAGGACACGTTTTGAATGATGAATTCTATGAAGTAGTTTCTCTAGTGAAACATCATAATACCTCAATGGCTTCAACAAGTATTTTTAATGTTGCGCGAAAAACATTTAAGTCTAAATTTATATGAACGGGGATATTAATAAAAAAGATAAAATAATTCGGTTTAACCACTTTTTTGTGTGATATATTATCACCGAATGAAACCATCTCCAAGTTTGCATTTATTTTGTGAATTTAAAATTGAGATATAATCTTAAAAACATCATGAAACGGTAGCGTACTCCGATTGGTTTGTTCTCCGGTACATTCCGAGCCCTCGGTGTAAACATTAAAACTGTTCACCACAAGTCATGTATGTATCTGTAGTCTGCAAAAAATATTATCACGTTATTGGCTGGCCAAATTTTGAGGGAGTTTTATTTAAAAAAATTTTCATGATATTTTTTTCCGCTCATTTGTATTAAATATATAACATTATTAATAATATTTAAAAATACTAAATCATGTTATAACAATTATGTACAAATGGGGGTTTGCATTTAAATGTTCGTTCACAGTGAAATAATATAAACTTTTCCTAATTAATCTACTTAGTAATAGGTTTATTCTATTTCATATGCTTGTAATTAAAAAATTGTTTTAGCTCCTACTTATACATAGCACAGTGGGGTATGTTCCCCCTCCCCTCCACCCCTCCCCCCCATAACCCTACTTACCACACCTACCAATTTATTAGTCAGCACATATACCTACATATGATTTAAAAATGCTTAAAAATAAATTAATCTAAATTTGACCCGTTCCAATACACATTTGTAATAGACATTTATTTTTCAGTATTTGTTATACAGGTGTACCATGACCATTTCCGATAAAAAATCCAGCTAATTGGCCCTGCGATTTATGATTTGTTTTGACCTCATATCAAAATTCATCATGGTTTTCGAGTAAAAATTTTGTACCTTACCGAGCGCCTACGAGCAAAAAGGGAATTTACACGAGCGCTTTGGTAAAATTAATAAATTGGGCATGAATTATTTTTGCATTTTTTTTTATACAATTTCTTACACGTAATTGGGGACATAAACACTCCCGTAAGTCTTCGGTAATGGTCTTGGAACAACCTGTATGTAGAAAAAATGTTATAATCTCCATAAATAGATCACCTTGTTCCTCGTATATTGACATTATCGTTTGGACCTAAAATTTACATAGAAATTCCTAACCGTTTTTAGGGAGAAACTACTTTAATAAGGTAGACACCTCCCCACCCACATAGCTAACACGCACGATTTAAATCTTAATATTTTGAGATCCTTTTTTCATATTAGAGATAGAAATATTTCTTTAAAAAAAAAATTTTGTCAAATAATAACCTCAATGCGCTATTTTCAGGATCACACACAAAGTTAAATAGTCAATTTAAAAATTAAATGATACATAGACCGATGTATTTATTTTATGTGCACAAGAAATGTATAAAGTATATTTTAGGCCGAAAAATGTAGGTACCAACAGTTTAAGATTTTAATTCAATAATTTCAAGGAAAGAATATGTTAAAATAAAATACTAATTAAGATTAAAACAAATTATACAATGTCAGCCAACAAATGAAAATGCATTGGAGGTAATAAACTCATGGCCAATGGACTTATGCAAATTATATTATCCCTGAATTAAACACTTATAAATTAATTTATAACAACATTAAAATATATAATGATCTTTGATTCTGAGAATGCTATTTTTAGTATTCGACGAGGCATTTGGATTTGTCCCACAAGATAGATTTGTGAAACTCGACTCGACTTGATATAATTTCCTCAAAAAAAACCTCTGGACTATGCATGAAAATTTATTAGTGTTAAAGCATAATGGAACATTATCTAGCAAGTCTGTAATTGAATGCGCATTTGTGTATGTCTTGTTACTTTACTCAGTCGACAGTGTTGAGAAAAGAGCGGTGAGGAGAATTTACACTTGAAATGCGCAAATCGTCTTTTTATGTAATGGAGGTCATTGTTTTATAAAAATATTTCATAAATTATTATTTTGGGCCCTACTCAACTATTTTAAATTTGCTTATGCCAGAGTCGGGGGAGGTGGTGATGACTACAATGTGCAGATTCAAACCTACAACCGTCGGATCAATAGCCAACGCTCTAACGATTAAACTACCATACACTACTTTTTTTCTATTTTGAGCATTTGTATAGTGAATCCATGGAATAGCTTACTGAGTGTATTTATTTTATTCAGTAAACATCTGTCATACATATAGGTGTGTGGACAAATAAAATTTATGATGGACCAGAGGTGTTTTTAATTTAAAGCAAATTTAGTGAAAATTTTAAAATGGATTTCAGTTTAACATAACCGCTCATATTTTAGACTGTTTGTCTATTCAGAAAAATATTTAATACGCAAGTATATTTTGTTTATCAAACTTGACACATACACCTACAATATAACTCTCATACACGAATACCATTTGAATACCTACTCGCAAAGAGCACTCCCTATCCTGAGAGTTTTGTGTTGTTGTTTTTGTTTATTTTATTTTTTTGGTTTTATTTCATCCTCCTTTCAATAATCTCAAATGCTTGTATACATTTGTAACCTATTTTAGTTTGTAGTTACATTTTTTTGCTACATTTTTGTAATGTTGAATTGTTTTGATACTAGACATTGGTAAACCTTTTCATCTGATTTGTTTTCCTGTGAATTATGTCCAATAGAATTTGTATTACGACTATCGTATGGTGAATAAATTATCAACCTTACAAATATAATGAGATTGAATGATGTTGTATTTCTATGGCCATTATAGATATATTATATAGATATAGATAGATTATAGATATATATATTAGCCATTGTTGGCTATGCATAGATTTCTTGACCTGTCAGTACTACTTATTGTGGTGACACGAGTACCTAAGAAGTTCCGTGGCAACGTTTTTGGTTGGCAAGTGATTATCAACTGAGAGTTGTAAAATATTAAAAGTGGGAATTCACCAGTTTATTTACAGTAGCGATACTATCCCCTGAATGCTCGTCATAGTTGGTTTAGATATACAACAGAGAAGCGGAGAGTTAATTTGCGAAAGAGCTAGATTATTTCATTGTAAAATCACTAAACCTAACGTAGGGTTTAATGCCAATAAAGGCTAACTACAGCATACTATAATCCTGACACCTTGATTATCCGGTTGTGCCTTGTTTCATATCTAGCCGGATTATCGAGGACTTTATAGTATATATATTTACCCCTTTAGCAACCCCATTATAGGAAATTAGCTTTTTTTATATTGATGTCTATAATTTACTCTTTGAAATATGACTATGATCTAATCATAATTATTCAAATTATCTCTCTTTTAGTAATATTATAATAATTGATTTTCAGATATAATCTAATAATTAATATAAATATTGCAGGCTTGCACAGCCCATCTTCCTCGGACGGCTAATTTCATTCTACACTCCGAAGCAGACGGAAATCTCGAAGAACGATGCGTACCTGTACGCCGGTGCCGTGGTGCTGTGCTCAGCGGTTAACATCTTTGTAGTTCATCCGTATATGATGGGCATTGTTCACATGGGCATGAAGTTCCGAGTTGCTTGCTGTTCCCTTATTTACAGAAAGGTTAGTTGAAAATTATGTAACTTCACTCGTCGACCGGTGAATGGTTTACGGTTTTTTGAACATTATAGCCGATTTTGCAGTACTTGGAATCCTATCAGATAATATAAAGTATGTAGTATTATGATATTAGTTCTTTTTACAAGAATTTATTTAACTTCCAATGTTTGTTAGTTTGTTTAGATGGAATTGCAAGCTGGATTAAACCACTTCCTCTTATCCTATTTGACATATTGATTCAGTTTCAATGTCAATGCATTTTCATTGTAAGCGTAACCTGATTCTACACCCAGGAATGGCTCCAGACGAAGGAACTCCTTAACGGTCAACAGCACGTCGTGAAATTTTGTATACGCATTTTAAAAATGTTTTTTACTATTATTTATTATGCATTAAATAATGCTATTCTTATGCTTCCTCTCTAGCTTTTAACGGTGAGCCTGATCTGGTAGCTACACTCTTACCACACTTAATGATTCACTCTATCTATCTAGAAAAATTACTGAAGATTATAGCTACGCAATTAACATTGTTCCTTTATCACCATCCCCACTATGGTTCCATTACCCAAATCATTTGTCATTTCACCTTATTTTTCGCATAACTGTACTTACCAAATTTTAGTGGTATCCAACGATGATGAACTTATTGACATTGTGTTTACTTATTTAAGTTAAAAAACATAATTAGTGTACAAGAAAATTATAAGACAGCTCTTTTTCCTTAACCATACAGTTGGTTGCAAATGAATTAACCTAATTACTCACTGTGCTGAATCATCAGTTGTAAATAGCGTATCTTTCCATTTAATACTACAGCTTGTCTATAAAGACACAGTTATTGTGTTTTAACATATTCTGTTACACAATATGACATATTACCAGACCTGCTTATTATCGAGTGCACAATGCACTAGCTAAGGGCTCAATAATTTTAAGTTCACCAATTTAACTGGCAGCTGTCAGCCATTTTTAATATTTCACTTTAGACAAAATTGAGGGACAGGATATCTTGCTCCTGATAAGTAGTTGAATGACTTTATTGCGCTACATAAAGCCTAAAACCTTGCTGATGATCCAGTGAAAACCCTATTTAAATCCACTGAGTGGTTTGGAGAAGAGTAACAACGCGAAAAGCACCTCTCATATATAAGTAGTAGTGTTGATACTATCTTGGACTTTTACAGTCGCTTCGGCTGTCTCGCACGGCACTCGGTGAGACGACCATCGGTCAAGTGGTGAACCTGCTCTCGAACGATGTTAACCGTTTTGACGTCGCCGTGATCTTCTTACACTATCTATGGATTGGTCCCCTCGAAACAATTATAATCACCTATCTTATGTGGCAGGAAATTGGATTTAGTGCGGTGGTTGGTGTCGCATTCATGTTGGCGTTCATTCCGATGCAGGGTAATTCATTATAATTATTTATTATTCAAATTGTTTCATTTCGTATACGGGTTCTATTTTTATTCACTAACAGCTACAAAACCCTTAAATTGTGCACTAAAATAATACATTAATCAACAAAAAATAAATCATCAATAAAATATTGGAAAATTGGTTCCCAATTAAAAACCGTTTGAATGTTTGAGAACGCAGTTTATTGCCCACGTCTCATTATAAAACAAACACCGAGAACTAGGTCAAAACCTAAGTCGGGCCGTGTATGATGGTGTAGCGATATACTTCAAAAAACAACAAAATTTATATTTATTATGATTACTTTACTTTAATTAATATTTGATTTTTTTGAAAATTTTTTTTGAGACTTCCTTAGTTAATATAGATTAACCTCCTGAAAGGACAGTTGTGATTTTATACACAACCGTTTTTATATAATGTTGTTATGGATATTTATTTATCCGAATGGAAGAAATTAATTTTATCCCAATAGGTTGCAAAACATTTTTTTTTAATCAGTACTATTAACACTTGGTATTGATTGTAATTCATGCTTTTTGTGATATTTGCTCTTTATATATTAACCTAAGAATCTTGCAATATCCGTGGCCAAAATTTAACACAAAAATGATTATTTTTTGTCAGTTTTGGTTGCGACTTTTTACATTTATTTTTTATTCTATTTACGACAGCTTGGCTCGGAAGGCAGACATCAGTTCTTAGGCTTAAAACTGCTCTAAGGACGGACGAGAGAGTTCGTCTGATGAGCGAGATTATTTCAGGGATCCAAGTGATCAAGATGTATACTTGGGAGGGGCCTTTCGCAGAATTAGTCGCAACTGCCAGGAAGTGAGTGATTTAAAATTATTTTCGCTTTTCTGTTTTGCATTTCTTAAATATGCTAATTTAAATAGTATTTTAGTATTAAAGGCCTTAAATTATTCATATATCTAGAGAGAATGTTATCCCACTGGATTTCAAATTACCTTGCTTTTATTTAGTCCTTTACTACGGTTTAGAAACGGAATACCATCACATCATCTACTTATTAAAAAGTAAAAATAAAAAGTTAAGGTCACTCGGCTTCACCTGAGTTAAAAAATAAAAATATCACAAATTCTAAGAAGAATGAGGTTTGAAAGTAGATTTATCACCCGAAAAACTTGTAAAGCTATTATTTTGGCCTGTAACCATCTTTGAGATAAAACTCTCACAAAATCGGTCCAGTAGTTTCAGAGTTCTACTTATACGTACAAAATAAAAGACGACTATAAAAATCCTGTTTTATTTATAAATATGAATAATTAAAGCTTGTATTACGATTTTAAATTTTATTGTACTAATTAAGTTTAGTTTCTTTATTTTATCAGCTCGTGTTTACAATTTCAGACGAGAGATCAAGCAAATCCGCTCGACTTCCTACATCCGTGGCGTGCTCACTTCCTTCATGATGTTCATAACCCGCGTATCACTCTTCTGCAGTATTCTGTCCTATGTCCTCTTCGGGGGCTACATCACGGCCGAGAAGGTCTTTGTCATAACCAGCTACTACAATATCCTCAGACAGACCATGACTGTGTTCTTTCCACAAGGTAACTTCTTTATTCTGAAATATCTGAAGTGGCCATTATAGCTCCAAGTTGAAAAAAGAAGGGAAATTGTACTAGGGTTTATATCAAATTGAATTGTTATTCTTGGTCTACCTACCTTGAGGAATTCGTGTGATAGAGATGATCTTATTGAGACTTTCAAGATCCTTAGTGGCCATTACTACTGTGGGAAGCTTTTCACTTCAACAAAAATTTCCATCTTCGTGGGCATCATTTCAAATCGTGGAGTGTTTGTTCGAGTCAAATCTCAAGAAAAACTTTCCGTGCACCAGAGTGGTTATTGCTTCGAATAGTAAAAACAAACAACAGTTTTTACTCGCACTAAATATTTTTAAATTTAGACATTTAGTATTCATTTTTAATTTCAATTGTTTATATTCTCTTCTCTTTTTATACCAAAAATATAACAATAATATTAAATGTATATTATGATCTAAGAAAAAAAAACCAAAAAAAAATCAGTCAACCTTTTTTAAGGGGTGTTTGTTGCATTCTGTTTGAAAGAAAAGATTGATGATATGTCGGTTCCGGCGGGTATGGAAGGAATGATCCCTAATTGTCATTGGATTCATAGCAAGGTGTGGTAACTTTCTGATGCGTACTGCTTGTGGTAAGTGAGCAGGCAAGGTGTTTGAGAATAAATGATACAAGACATTTTTTTATTTTGGAATAATGATCTACTTTATCCACTTTTATTCAAGACTACATTCCTTATCCTGGTGGTGATACAAACGTGCACAAAGGGGTGTTAACTCGCCTTTGTTGTCTGCTATCGCAGCGCAACATTGGCAGATCAAGCCTTCAAAATTTTAATGAAATTGTTGCTTATATTCGCAGGTATAGCTCAGGTGGCGGAAGCAAACATATCCATAAAACGCCTCCAGAAGTTCATGATGTTTGAGGAGACGTCCAAGCCAGTTCCACCATTGACCGAGTCCTATGGCGAAAAGAGAAAATCCAGAAAGAAGGAGGATAAGTATAAAGTATGTTAGAATTCTGTTTTTCTTTCTCTCCCCACGACCACTAATCGCCCCATGATCATAGGCAAATTCGACAACTACAAAGAAACAGCAAATTTACAAAAATATATTGGAAGAAAGGATGTATAGGGTGATGATGTTAGAGGCGTGGTTTTCAAGAAGAAATAAAACGCATATAATTTGATGTTATGGCTAAGAATTTAGTTTTATTATAAAGATAAGGGTTTGCCATTATGTTTTAAAAATGATTTCGGGTAAGTGGCCGCCGCGGCTGACTCGAACAAATTCCAGCCGAGAGGCCCAATTTTCAACCACTTTTTGCAGCAAGTTGGGCCGTATGTCAGCAATAACGCGCCGAATATTCTCTTCCAAGGCGTTAATTGTGTCCGGCTTATCTGCGTAGACAAGCGACTTCACATAACACCACAAAAAATAGTCCAGCGGTGTTAAATCGCACGATCTTGGAGGCCACGCCACAGGCCCATGACGCGATTTTTACTTTATTTTAGAGTGATTTTAAAAAAATTTTGTGTGATTTTTTTTAAATTTGCACTATTTGCAAACGTTGTTCAGGAGTAAGTCTATTCATTATGAAATGGCAAACCAAACTGAGCATAAATCAAGTGACAGCTGTCAAAAACACCAACTACGAAAAAAGTAGTGCCAGATTGAAAACCACGCCTCTAAAAAAAACCCATATAAATTTAGTACCCATATTTCTACTTAAAATGAAATTTTGAGATAATAATATTTTTATCAATCCAGAATGCAGAGATTTCCTCAGAATTAGTTTTATTTTCTACAATTCATTACTCTTCCATAATAAGAAATAATTTTATACCAAATTTTAACAAGAATGTTGGAATTAGGAACAGCTTTTGTATGTAGGTTCTGAGCGAAGACGACCCTCATAAAACTATGCTTAACATAATATGCTTTCATTGCATACTTTCTTTGTAATAATGTGATTACCATTACTATAATTTTTATTAGGTTACTTGTGTATTTTTACATATTGCAATTGGGTTTAAAAATGTAGAAATACACTAAAAACCTCTATCGCATATATCATAGATAAAGTATAATTCTCTTTACCATTTGTAATTCAGTTAGTGATCACTATTCAAAATATCTTACCATATTAAATAATAAGTACAGATGGCATATATTTACAAGGAAATGTAAAAGTTCATGTTTTGTTATATTTGGAAGACTTTGCTATCGTTTCAATAAGCTCACATTTGTATGTGGATAACAATAAAGTGTTTATTATCATTATTGGGTTAATCTTGATTTCGAGGGTTGTTGATCACTGAACTGGTACCTACTATACAAACTATGACATGCAATGTAGTGGTTCAGTCTAGAAGAATGATATCATTCATCTTTTTAGTCAATTTT
Source organism: Neomicropteryx cornuta (assembly GCA_020383195.1). Lineage (NCBI taxonomy): Eukaryota > Metazoa > Arthropoda > Insecta > Lepidoptera > Micropterigidae > Neomicropteryx > Neomicropteryx cornuta. The sequence continues at coordinate 8,373,714 of JAHKQU010000001.1, read as the reverse complement.
GCCTAGTTTTGTGCCTTGTTCTAACAATAGTGCCCCGTGATATCACGAGCCGTACGAATAAAAAAAATAAAATAGATCTTGAATCAGCAAGTTTGACGTACATTTCAGCCCGGGTACTAAAATGTATTACTCATCTTTTTCTTTCTAGCATTTGGATCGGGTTATAACGCACGAGAATGGAAAGCCGCCATTCAATGAAAACTCTCGATCCTCACCGGTTGGGGAGTTCAACCCTTCATCCAACAGCGGAAACGGGAAACAAAAATCAACCGAAATCATAGAGGATGAAGACGTACAGGTTGGTAATTAAATATTTGTTAGGTTAAGAAACTTAAACTTCCAAGAGAGTAAAATGATATTATTCATATTATGTTATTTTTTAATAATACATGACTATTCTTACCTAATAGTTATAAGGTATCTTCAAATAGAGATTGTAGGTGTTATAGATGTCTTCACATTAGATAACATTTAAGAAGGTCCTCCATATAAAGTTGTAGTTATGTAAATCTCTTTTTTGTAGATTTATAGATGGTATAAATATTACTAGATATTGTTTTCTCTCATAATTACCTGGATATGTAGAATGAGAAAGATAAATTTCTACTTTGTAAGGAGAAGAAAACATCAAGTGTTACGATAAAATTAGATTAAATAAAATCCGCAACTCTTGTGTGAGGGATATCCACAAAAATTCAGCTTATATTCTCAATTTGTGTAAATCCGCAGATCACAAAACAGGAAGAACTGGAAGAGGCCAGAAGACGTCTCAGGATAGCCAACTCGAACACGGGCATAACGCTGACGGGTGTGTGCGCAAAATGGGAACACACACACGCCGAAAATACCCTCAACGAGATTGATTTGAGAGTCAAGCCAGGATGGTGAGGCAATCATTTTAATATTTACCTAATAATAAGCCGCGGGTGGCGTTGACTGCGCCTTTACTGCAAGACAACTTATGCTTGCAGCACTCTAGATGACTCACTTCTCTAGCTTTACGTCTTGGGGCTCGTAAATGTGCAAAAATAATAGCAATTTACTCATACAGTCAAAGAAAGTAGTACTTCAAAAATATGCATAAAATGCAGTGTATTCTGCCTCTTAAAGCATAGTTTTCTAACCTGCAATAGGTAAAAGGATGTATACATTTAAAAAGAATCTACAAACAGAGCGTGTATTGAATTCTCTGTCCTACTTTTTTGGTGATTCCTTGTTTCTGGTGGTGCAATGGTATTTACACCTGCGTCTGACCTAGAGGTCCCGCTTTTTAATGCAGCGGAAAACCTCTGTTCGGAACAGTTCTGACATTTCTAAATCCTATAATTTCCTGCTCCTATGTCTGCACCTTTACAATAAAAAATGTCCACTCTGTCCTGACCCTAACAGCAAATATGTATTTTATTTGGGGGTAGTTTCGAACGAAACTAAAATCGACCGCCAAACGGAGCCAAGACAAACCGCCCGCCGCCAGTCGATCCGATACGATTGTACGAGATTGTACGCAGCGCCCGGTCCGCCATTCCACCCCGTTGGATTACCAGGCGCTTGATCGTCGTAAATCGTGTCATTTGAGGTCACTCTGCAACTGGGTAACCAGCCCTCGCCCTGGTAAAGTAATTGCCCGGTTGCAAAATATACGAACATTATTGTGTGTGGTAAAAGGTGTGAAAGTGTGGCAGCAGAGCTTCGGACACAGCAGAAGCGCAAGGCATCAGCGGCGTCAAGGTCAGTGCTCTTGTACTATTTGCTAGTCCTCTGTATGAATTCCATCCGACGCCTTCACTGTCAGATTTCTGTAACCCGACTTGCCGCCAATAATTAAAAGTATTTAAACGTTGGCCTTTCGCCAACTCAAGGTCCTTCGAGAAAACCGATCTGACTCGCCGTCAGATCCAGAACCCAGGCCCACGTGCCTACATGTTTTTGGTCCTTCGAGCCGGATGTTTTATTTTGGTAAACATTTTGTTGTTGCCAAAGTTAAAATATTGGTACAGCCAACATACAGTTTCATTCGGTGCCCACGCTAGCACCACAAAAACCCATTTAAAAAAAAAAAAAAAATCGTTACAGTAGTTTATTTGATTAAATTTATTGCACGATGGCCTTTGTAAAAGAAATGGAGTATGAATTAAATTCTAACATTTTACAAATGCAAGCAGTTTCCGATAAGGCCCACGAAGCCATGGAAAATCCGGACAATATTGAATGTTTGCATTACTTTAAAGCTATGTTTGAAGACGTCCAAGCAATTAAGAGGGCCTTCGACTCGACTTTCAAACGCCTAGTATCATATTGCTTTAAAAATAATCTGGAAGTATCTCAAGAACAACTTCAAATCACTTTTAAAGATTTTTACTACAAGGTGATGTCAATACATTCGCAATTTTATATTTCGGATGCGTCGAATTTAAATATTAATTCATCTAGTACTATAAAACAAAATAATTTTAGACTACCAAAGGTGGAGTTGCCAGCCTTCACAGGTGATCTAAAAAAATGGGTCCCCTTCGCAGACCTCTTTGACACTCTAATAGAAAAAAATACGTCACTTTCAAATATTGAAAAATTAATTTATTTGAAAACATCAGTACGCGGTGAAGCTCTCGCCGTAATTTCAGCGTTGCCAACAACTAGCGATAATTATCAGACTGCTTGGGAATTATTGAAAAATCGTTATGACAACAAACGCGTAATAACCTCAGCACATCTCGATTCATTGTTGAACGTTGCAGCAGTAGATAACAAATCAGGCATTTCTCTACGTGATTTTCTTAACAATGTCTTAGAGCAAATAGGCGCACTTCGCAATTTAGGACATCCTATAGATGCTTGGTCAACGCTTCTTATACACCTACTGCTTAAGAAGTTAGATAACGTACTGCGAATGGAATGGGAAAAGACATTACCGTCAAACGCCATGCCTGACATAGACCAATTTCTAAAATTTATGGAGAAACAGGTGAGCATTCGCGAAGCGCTATCTACAGGGTGTGTCCAAAATACATTTAAGGCCTCACCCAAGAACAAGCAACAAGGACAATTGAAATCACTCGTCAATACGACTAGCGAAACTGAAACGCCTACCAAAACGGTTTCTTGCACATTCTGCAAGTCATCAGAGCACCGGATTGGTAGGTGTCCGAAATATATGAATATTTCGTCTCAACAAAAAATAGCATTTGTCAAAAGAGACAAATGTTGTTTCAACTGCTTAGGAAAAGGGCATGATAACAGAAAATGTCCTTCGAAGTATTCTTGTCGGACCTGTCAGCTTAGGCATCATAGTTCACTTTGTGGTGCATTCAAACCGGCTTCAAACAATTTGAACGTGGTCGCACAACCTCCTGTGCAAAGAGGCGACAGCAGCAGTCCCCACGAGGATGTCTCTCAACGCGCTTCTATCGCCTCACTAACAAGCTACAGTCCGATGAAGACAAACGTCTTACTTGCTACAATTCAAGTGCCAGTGAAGGATTCCAACGGTGGTTATCAAAATGCACTCGCTTTGTTGGACAGCGCCAGTCAGGCCAGTTTCATATCGAATTCATTTGTGCACAAACTTGGACTCAAGCGGCGTAGAGTAAACGTTCCAGTTCATGGCCTCTCCGACACTTCCCTCGAAGTGTCAAAAGGTATGGTTGAGTGTCTACTTAAACCCACCAATCAAGGATGCGACGATATCGCACTTACAGCCTTAGTCGTCCCCAAAATCACATCAACTCAAACAGTTTTTGTCCAACCTGACTTATGGTCCCATCTGAACCACGTCAAATTGGCTGATCCTCAGTTTCACACATCTCGTCCTGTTGATATCTTAATAGGAGCCGATCTATATCCAATTATAGTGCGACAAGGGCGCATAGTCGGACCCTTAGGTACACCAACTGCTCTTGAAACTATGTTTGGTTGGACCCTGATTGGCAGAGTAAATGATTCCTGTCAAGAAGTTAGATCCTTTTGCATTACCACCGAAAATCAACTGGATTTTAACCTTCGAAAATTCTGGGAAATTGAAGAAATATCTACACCACAAGCGCTCAGTCCTGATGATGAACGATGCGAAGCTATCTTCAAATCTTCAACTATCCGTGAACCTTCGGGAAGGTATGTCGTCGCTCTTCCATTTCGCGACGACACTGCAGTCTCAATTGGGGATTCTCGACAGATTGCTCATCGCAGACTAGTGTCACTAGAAAGGCGCCTTGCTCGTGATAATACTTTAAAGGAAAAATATCATGAATTTATGCAAGACTTTGTAGATCAAAGTTTCTTGGAAAAAATACCAGCAGAAGAGTTAACAAACCATGACTCTTACTACATCCCTCATCATTGTGTCATGAGGACAGATCCAGGGCCATTGCGTCTTCGCGTTGTCTTCGATGCTTCTGCCAAATCCACCAATGGCCTCTCATTAAATGACCTAGTTTTACCAGGCAGCAAGTTGCAGCAGGACTTGACAAAGGTACTCATTAATTTTCGATTGCATCCCATCGTATTTACCTCAGATATACGTCAGATGTATTTGAGAGTGAAGGTGAAGGAATCCCATCGTGATTTCCAACGCATTCTATGGCGCTTCAATGATCAGGAACCAGTTACAGATTACAGGCTTACAACCGTCACATTCGGGGTTTCAAGTTCGCCTTTTCTGGCAATGCGTACATTGCACCAGCTAGTTCAAGATGAAGGGATTAAATTTCCTTTAGCGTCAAGAGTTTTACTCTCCGATATATACGTGGATGATGTTGTGACAGGGGCTCATGACGTCAACGCCGCAATCAAAACACAGGCCGAATTGATTCAGCTACTTCAGCTTGGAGGATTCGAGCTAAGAAAATGGGTCAGCAACAATCAAGATGTTTTAGCTCTCATACCTAAGGAGCACAGAGTGGCAAAACCCGAAGCAATTCCCTTTCAAGATGGGAGTATTGACAGTATCAAGATTCTTGGAATGCAATGGGATCCAGTTTCGGACATGTTTACCTACTCAGTCAACTTAGGATCCGCTAGTTCTAATACCAAAAGAGGTATCCTATCGGATATTGCGAAGATATTCGATCCCATGGGATGGTTATCGCCCATTGTAATTTTCGCTAAACAGCTTATTCAACATTTATGGAACATCGGCCTTGATTGGGATGAACAACCTCCAGATGACGTGTTAGAAAAATGGACAGCATTTCGAAATGATGTTCATAACATCCGAAGCCTATCCATTCCACGATACTTCGACCTATCTACTTCTGCAGATGGTGCTACACTTCAACTTCACGGATTCTCGGATGCCTCAGAAAAGGCATATGCAGCCGTAGTGTATTTGAGGATCGCCCAAAGTGATGAAAGCGCAAGGGTGATGCTTCTCATGGCGAAATCTAAGGTTGCACCTGTAAAAAAGGTCACTGTAGCTAGGCTAGAGCTTTGTGGAGCACTCCTATTATCAAAATTACTTCGGTACATTCGCAGCAGCACGCCCTTTTCATCAAGCAATCCACCGGTGTTCGCTTGGTGTGACTCAAAGGTGGCTCTGCAGTGGATTCGCTCATCGCCACATCGCTGGAAAACCTTTGTAGCGAATCGAGTATCACAGATTCAAGAGATTCTGGATCCAAATACTTTCTCCTACGTATCTACAAAACAGAATCCTGCTGATTCTGCAACAAGGGGTATTACTCCTTCGGAATTAATCCAGCATCCATTATGGTGGAACGGCCCCGAGTGGCTCTCCCAGGACCAATCACATTGGCCAAACGCACCACCGGATGATGCTCTAGAAGGAATTTCTGATGTTGTTCAATCAGAAGGTCGAATCCTCAATTTTGCTCAAAACGTTGAAGTCGACTTTGACTTAATTGAACGATTTTCTTCGTTGACTACGCTAAGACGGGTCACCGCCTATTGTTTTCGTTTTGTACACAATAGCAAGAATCCTAACAATAGAAAAACCGGGACATTGACAGTTCTTGAGCTTGACAACGCCATTAAAGCATTATTACGCTTCGTTCAAATGCAGAGTTTTCAGAAGGAAATCTCGGCTATTCGATCAGGAAAATTAATATCTTCTCATCTGAGGAAACTTAATCCATTCGTAGATGAAGAAGGTCTTGTCAGAGTTGGTGGTCGAATTCGTCATTCAAATCTGATGTTTGATCAAAAACATCCGATCTTGCTCCCAAAATCAAACCATCTGACAGGGCTTGTTATTGATCACTATCATGTGTTCTATTTACACCCGGGACCTCGAAACCTACAGAATCTCATAAGAAGTCGATACTGGATTGTATCGGACCGAGATGCCATAAGAAGAAGACTTTCGAAATGTTTAAAGTGCTTTCGATTCAACCCCTTATCGACTCAGCCTTTTATGGCCGATCTACCAGCTGCCAGGCTACAACAAATAAAACCCTTCAAGATTGTAGGAGTTGACTACGGTGGTCCCTATCAAATTTGCATGTCTAGACTTCGAAAAGCTCCAACGCTAAAGGCGTACATCTGTTTGTTCGTTTGTTTTGCAACGAAAGCTCTTCACTTAGAACTTGCGTCTGATTTGTCTACTGATGCATTCATTGCCGCATTACGTCGCTTCGTTGCCCGACGAGGTCCAGTAAGCGATATATACAGCGACTGCGGTACAAATTTTGTCGGTGCCAAGCGTAAGCTGTCTTCGTGGTTACAACTCACATCGTCATCAACACACAATGATGTTGTTTCTCAAAACCTTGCAGAGCAGGGTGTATCCTGGCATCTAAATCCCCCATCCTCACCTCATTTTGGAGGTTTGATGGAGGCTGGTATAAAATCCGTCAAGTTGTTGCTTTCCAAAGTCATCGGGGAACAACGTCTCACATACGAAGAATTCAACACGGTGTTAATTCAAGTAGAATCGACCTTGAACTCGCGACCGTTGTGTGCGCTGAGTCCAGATGCTAATGATTTTAGTGCACTGACGCCATCGCATTTCCTTATGCAAGGGCCTGCTACGGCTCTACCCAGTGCTGATCTAACGGACATAGGAACTAATCGCCTTGGACGCTGGCAACTTCTCCAAAAAATAGTAGAGTCTTTTTGGACGCGTTGGCATAAGGAGTACCTAAATTCACTTCAAACACGCGAGCGTTGGCACTCTTCTTGTAAAAACGTTTCAGTTGGTACAATGGTACTAATCAAAGATGACAACGCACCTCCCTTACGGTGGCGACTTGGACGCATCCACCAAGTCCACCCAGGTCGCGACGCTGTAGTTAGAGTAGCTACAGTACGTACGGCACAGGGTTTGATCACACGTTCCGTGGTTAAACTTTGCCCGTTACCAAATTTCAACTAATTTTTAGCACACACTCCCATTCTGTAGGCCGGTCTACAGTTTCGGGAGCCTAAGCCTCATACCGGTTAGTGGACAGCAGTAAATTATAGAGATCTTGGTGGGCGGCATGTTCGGAACAGTTCTGACATTTCTAAATCCTATAATTTCCTGCTCCTATGTCTGCACCTTTACAATAAAAAATGTCCACTCTGTCCTGACCCTAACAGCAAATATGTATTTTATTTGGGGGTAGTTTCGAACGAAACTAAAATCGACCGCCAAACGGAGCCAAGACAAACCGCCCGCCGCCAGTCGATCCGATACGATTGTACGAGATTGTACGCAGCGCCCGGTCCGCCATTCCACCCCGTTGGATTACCAGGCGCTTGATCGTCGTAAATCGTGTCATTTGAGGTCACTCTGCAACTGGGTAACCAGCCCTCGCCCTGGTAAAGTAATTGCCCGGTTGCAAAATATACGAACATTATTGTGTGTGGTAAAAGGTGTGAAAGTGTGGCAGCAGAGCTTCGGACACAGCAGAAGCGCAAGGCATCAGCGGCGTCAAGGTCAGTGCTCTTGTACTATTTGCTAGTCCTCTGTATGAATTCCATCCGACGCCTTCACTGTCAGATTTCTGTAACCCGACTTGCCGCCAATAATTAAAAGTATTTAAACGTTGGCCTTTCGCCAACTCAAGGTCCTTCGAGAAAACCGATCTGACTCGCCGTCAGATCCAGAACCCAGGCCCACGTGCCTACACCTCTAATGGTGCTTTTCGCACCTTTGTTCACTGGGTTAAGTAATAAAACACACGAGGTGTTGTCTGCTTATAATCATGAAGACAACAATTAGACAAATCGGCCTGAAGAGTGAGATATATCCTAAGGCGAGGAAGGTGTATTTTTTTATAGAGATATTATAGTGGACCATTTTATTTTTAGTTTGGTAGCTGTCATTGGTCCAGTCGGTGCAGGAAAGTCCTCACTCCTGAATGCCGTTCTGAAGGAGCTGCCTTTGTTGTCAGGCACTCTCGAAGTTGGTGGCACTGTTTCTTATGCATCACAAGAACCATGGCTTTTTGCAGGTTGGAATTACTATTTTTTTACGTGATAATACACTGGTCAAGATTGAAATATTTTCAAACCATAACAGTGTTATGATTAATAAGATAAATCAACTTCTTTTATAGAATAATCTTGAAAAACAGAATCAATGTATTTTGAAAAACTTAGTTGAATTCGCATCATTGTAACTTTGTCACTGTGGTTTTATTTTTGTTATTCTTGTATTTACGTCTAAAGTTTCGATATTATATATGGGAAAATTTATATATAAAAAAACTTTAAGAACCACGCTTATATTAAAATGCACTAAAAAGAAGAAAAATAATTTAAACAAAAAACATGACATTAGTGGCCATAAATAAAAAAACATGGAGAGATAAATTATATTGACGTAACCTTCGTGGGAGCACATTAGTATTTTTGCACATTAGTATCATTTTGAAGTGATTTTCCAAAATGACTTTTCCGAATACAGGTAGCGTGCGTCAAAACATCTTATTTGGCGCTCCGATGGACCGTCCAAGATACAATTTGGTAGTTCGACGCTGTGCCCTCGATCGGGACTTCCAGCTGATGCCTCACGGAGATCGGACAGTTGTTGGCGAAAGGGGATTCAGTCTTAGTGGGGGTAAGTTTCTTTTGCAACTGAAGTTTTATTAATTATATTTTAATTTGTGCAACATTATAAATGGCTAGAGAATAGTCAATGTCCTGTTGTAGCGCCAGACACTGTACTATCATTTTCAATAAAAAGTAATAAGAAAGAAAAGAGTGGGATTAGGAAATAAGGATAGTAATCTTACATGGTTAATATTCACTCAGATAGAAAACTAATTGACCTATTTATTTGTTTAAAATAACATATACTTTGGAGGTACCATTCCTCCGGTGGTATAGCTGATTGGCAGGCGATGCAACTAAGTTATTTTAAAGCCAAGTTTTTTATCCTTTTTCTTAGCTGGGAAGGGGTCTTAGGGAATGGCTTGAGACGCTGCAGTTGAGACTATTCCACTCTCTTATGGTACATAGAAGAAAAGAATGGAAATCGACATTCTTTCTCCTAAAAATTTCCTTTATTTTGTGAGAATGGTCCATTCGTCCAATATAAAATGGTTTCTGAAGTTGCTCACTAAAGTTGAAGTTCAAGTTGAAGTCTATTCAGGGTATCGCAGCCATGAGCACTGTTTGCCGAATTGTGTCATCGGCTCATGTTAATTTATTTTTATCTATGGTTTTTAAATATCAATTTTTTTTGTACAGGTCAGCGAGCACGCATTTCTCTCGCTCGCTGTGTATACAGACGAGCAGCCGTTTATCTATTAGATGACCCTCTATCAGCTGTTGATACAGCTGTCGGCCGTCATCTTTTCGACGCTTGCATCATAGGCCACTTGAGGGACACCACACGCATACTTATCACACATCAACTTCAATATCTCAGGGATGTCGATCATGTAAGTACTGGGAAATTATTTGTACCTATGTTTTCACAATGTATCTTTTTTAAGTAATAAGCTTGGATTACGCACATGCCCAAATAAAAAATCGCATCAAGTAAAAAATTGTTGTTTCCAGTGCCATTATGTTTTATATGTTCTTGACTTAGCTGCTTCAAATACTTTTCATGGAGTCCTTATACAAGAGCTATCAATTTGTAAAGGTGCTATATTCACGTTATTTGACTTATTTGTTACATGTTTCCTTAAAATTTATTTTATTTTATTTTATTATGTTATAATTGATAACAAACTTTTACACACAGTAGTATTGCAAAGTTACTACCTCACTAGGCAGACCTATGCTGGGCGTGATACAGGAAAAAGTAGTAATATAGGGAAAAGTGGGGTTAATCCATACAGTTTTTAATTTGTAAAAGAGAAACTAACTGCTTTAACAAATAAAGAATGCATACATTGTCGACAGTAACTCTCATCTACGTGGACATTCTCACAAACTCAAGAAAAACACCATTCCGTTCAAATCCAAGAAAGAATTATAGAGTTAATCTAGTAGTTGATGCTTGGAACCAGCAACCACAAGAAGTTGTGAATGCAGTAAATGTGAACTAGTTCAAGAATAGACTTGACAAGTTTTATGAACAAAATAGTGAAACATGAACCAATTTGACATGAGCTTATCAGCTGAATTACTGCTTGCTCGTTCAATAATACTAATAAATTCCTTTTTGTGCTGCTAAATAGCCAATACATAGATTTACCAAAAGTAGGTAACTAGTGGCCAAACATAACAAATTCAAGTATTAAGGAATTTTCGAGAATGTGTAAACCATACGAACGTCCCCCACAAATGGGGAAATTCATACATTTGTACATACATAGAGAAAAAACGGAAAAAATTACTGAAAATATTTTTTTATTACCAAAAATAATAAAAAAAGTGGTCAGTGGGCCCTTTTGGCCGGTTAATAGAACCACTGACAAAACCCAATTAAATTTTTGTTTTAGTAGAAATGCATGCATTAAAATCTTAATCATATAAGCAAATTAAATTAAATCAATAAGTGGACACTATGACACTCAGCTTCACTATTAGGACCACAGGTGCGATAGAATACTGGGGCTCAAGAAGTGGTATACAAACCGATTAAAAGTTACATTCACTGCCATACATAATGTAATGCATACATAACATAATAAAATTATTTATTTTTGATGCCTAAACTCTTAAATGTATTTTTGCAGATAGTTATCCTCAAAAACGGTTCGATTGCCGCTCAAGGAAACTACGCCACTCTGATAGCGTCAGGACTAGATTTTGCATCTCTACTGAAGGAAGGAGGAGAAAGTAAGTTGCTATAGCTATTTATTTTCTTAGTAGTGATTGACACTTGCCAATCTTTCGCAGCCTAGCTTTTGACATCTATAACTATTGGTCTAAAAGTCCCGTGCGACCACTTAATCAAGCAATATCTCAGCGGGTTACAAAATACTTTCAGATCCTCAGACATTACCGCATTTATATGTTTTTTTTATCTTTTGTATTAGCTACTAGCTGTTTAACCCCGGGTTTCAAGCTAGACCCTGCAGGCGGCTCTATAGGCGTCATCGGCGCGCGATAATGTAGTGTCAGTGCAGATTGACGTTGACGTTTATGAATTTAAATGACACAAAATTTATTTTCAAACCGCTCTCAATTGAGCGAAAACAATTGTTTTCAAAAAGTGACAGAGTGGTTGACACTTTGGTCCTTTATATTTTAGATGACTATGTAACCCACTTTTGTCCCCTTTTTGATGAAGCTGTCCTCGTAATATTCCAGGTCAAGATTTCCGCAGAACGGAAAGTGTCTCCCAATTCACCGATGATGACTCTCAACTCAGTGGGGTCATCAGTGCTAGCGGTAGCTTCCGGCAACGGCAGATGAGTGTTCATTCGGTAAATTTTCTTTTAAATATAGCAGCATTAATTATATTTACCTTCCATTAGCTCAACTAAATGAAAGGTATTACTATTATTAAATGACTACATTGCTTACCGAAAGAAAATTACTGATCCAACCCAACCCACTTAACACAACCCTTTCCACCCAACCAATCTTCATAAAATGTACACAACTCCCAGTGTAATTCCAGTTGGGGTCGGACCCAAGTAGTTGTGATAAAATTATGAACACAGACACATAATGAAACCTGAATTTATTTAGAATTATGATTCGATTCCATAGAAAAAGTCAATAATTTCAAATGAGTCCAGCTCTGACTTATTCCTTTAAAAGGTTCAACTCTGGCACACATCCCATTTCAGAGTATTTTTTTTGCAAAGTCTTAACTAGAACTGGTACATTTTTTTTGTGATACGATTTACTCATTTCATATGGTGTGTTTTTTTCTGACCCTCGAATCATAATTATGTTGCAGTTATTTACATTGAAGTGTACTTCTTTTACTAAACTTTAATTTACATTTGAATTATAGATAGGTTCTGTAGATGATGTGGCTGCTGGTGTCGGCGGCCCACCTGCGGAAGAAGGAGAGAGCAAATCAGCCGGTGCTGTCTCCGGAAAGGTGTACTCCGCATATCTCCTAGCATCGGGTTCGCCATTCATTTTATCTATTATGGCTTTGGTTCTGGTTGCCGCCCAGGTGGCTGGATCAGGAGCGGATTATTGGACCAGCTACTGGTAAGGATTTCTAAAAACTGTTTTCTAAAATACTATTGGTTGCTTTGGTGTTATGCGAATATTATCTATTAGCTTTGTATACTAATTTTAACCTCCCTCGAAAAGTCTAAATTATAGATGGTTTGTCCATGACACTATGACCCCTTTTGATGACAGTTGTGGAGTATTTTACGCTTGTAAAATAATTTAATGCTCGGACTTGATAAAAATGATTCATCAAGGAGATTCTTCTCCTTGATGAATCCTTAAATCGAAATCCTTATTCCTAACTAATTAAATATGAAAAAAGACTTTTGTGCCAAAGGAAACTGGCTCGCCTACAAAATTATATCTTTTACATAATTTTTTCAACCTACATAAATAAAAATAGACCAGACAGATACTTTTAAATGATTTTATACTGCGAGTCCAATTTAATAGCTGGTAATGTTTATTTGTTTTAGGGTTAATCTGGAAGAGGAATTTAACTATGGTAGGATCTTGAAAGGAACATACTGGTTGAATGCCACTGAAGATTTTGAGGAGTTCTCTTCACAAAAGGTATTTATTTAATTTTTTATTTGTTGAATACATATATATATATACTTTATGAGTATTCCTTCGGTAGTATAACTGGTTGGCAAGTAAGGTTATTTTTTTGCCAAATGTTTAATTCTTCTTCTTAGTCGGGAAGGGATCTTAGAGAAAGGTTTAAAGACACGGCAGTTATGATCATTCCATTATCTGATTGCTTGAGTTGTGTTTGTGTTAGTTTTGTTTGATTAAATTATGCACTCAACACAATATCTTCCGCATTATCTTAAACTAAATATCAACAACCCTAATTCTTACATATAACTGTATAAACAATGAAACTCAGTTGATATGTACCTACTTGTAAGTACAAGTAAAATCTTATAGAGCGGCACCCCTGAATGTGTTGTAATACCCCATGTCGTAAATGGAACCCAGAACACACGGTGCTGTTTTCGTGGTCGCGTCGACACCGCAAATTACATGCACAAGAAACAAAATGTTACTCATATATTGAAATTAACTTCACCAAATAGTTATTTTTATTATTTATATATTTATCAAAGACACTGTTTTAAACCATCTTAAATAAATTGAGTTAAAAATTAAATACAAATTAATCACTTGCAAATTCAACCTATTCATGAGATAGTGATTATGATTTAGTGTCACATCCTAATGATAGTTAAAATGTGGTTTAATTTTATTCCGGCTCGCTAATTACGCAATTCAAATGAATAGGTTATTAGTGGCAGACAAAGCACTTAATGCTAAACAAAATATATTAGGGACCTTTTAGTTTTGAGGTATGTTTATTAATTTCTCAGTCCATTAGAAGGGTTTTGGTAGGTTTGATGATCATTGCTCATGGAAGTTCAGAATGGTATAAGACTAAAATGAAATGCTTTCCCCTATCCTGAAATTGAGGCAATGTAATTATTTATGATTTCTGACCTCATTGAAGATTTGTTGTTTTCAAATGCTGCCTAAGATTGTCGCAAGGTAAAGTTGTTTTGGATAATCCATGATTTTTTTTTATCAGCGTTTTCTGGTCCAGCATGTTTGTGCTATCAAGCAATACATAGCATAGCATGCATAGCTGATACGAAAGGAATTTTACGAGTAGATGAAAATTGCTATTGAAGTGAGCCGGAACTATCTCGTTAGGAAGGAGGTATTTGCAAGAATCATCATGCTTCTTGTGTCTTAATTATAAGTGTCAATTTTGTTGTCAATATGCATTGTACTATTTGTTGTCAATATGCATTGTACTATTTGCTCCATTTCCTCTCAAATAGGGCGATTTCCTCGAGAGTAATATACTATACAATATACTTATTTCGCACTGGTTACCACTAAGAACGCTGATAGTAGGGTTCTCTTTCAACATAACATAGATGTTCTGAAATAAGTAAAAAAAAATAATAATCAAGCTTATATTTGATATACAATTTCTAGATGAAATGTTTCCTCATTGGAACATTGGAAAAAATCATTTGTTTTCTTCTCTTGCAGAATTTCAACGACAGCGTACTCCGTAGCTATGACAGTCTAACGGACAAGAGTTACGATGGCACCTTCTTTGGATTACCTTTAGACCGAAATATGTGTATTTATATCTATACAGGTAATTATTGCATGTTGTTTGTATTCGATTTCAATTGAATTCATTATTCTTATACTGGATTATTAATTTTGGGGGTTCTATACTCTCACTATGTTATTATTAATTTATTAATTTTAAATATTAATTACAAATAAAGAGTAACAACGAAACTATTTACAAATAACAACAAAACTTTATATCATAAATAACACACGAGTATAGAAAAGAAAACCTTTTTTAAAAATTTCAAAAACTATTAAACAATAATATCAGCCTATTATATACAGCCAGTTTTAAAGGCATTATACCATTTAAAACCTGACCGAGGCCTGAGCCACTTTTACTTAAACATTCGCCGATTTCCCGGGGAGATTTTCAAAAAATGGCCTAATTACGGTCACTTCTAAAATGCTTATTTTAAAATGACGACGATGACGACGATATAATGGTGTTTCAGAATTAAGAATTTTGAGGAGTGACATCATGTGCAAGCACATTTACTTATTTCGAACCATTCAATAATCAATCCAGTTTGCACCCACCATTAACTATTTAGTGTTGTGGTCTACACACAGTATAAAAATAGACTAGAGAATATTAATACTTTCCTCGAGCATACTTCTGAAACTGACCTAGATATGGAAAAAGGGATATCGGTTAGTAAGATAAAACTTAGTACTGTGAATTCTTAACAAATTTAAAAGGTTGTAAATCCTCCAGCTGTTTTCAGTCTCTTCTACAGGTATTCTGAGCAAAATTTATTAATTTTATATCTGTTTAACTTTGAGAATCACAATCTCTTTACTTATTTATTATTTATTTATTTATTTATTGATTTTTGTTTTACATATTTCTTTGATAATGAATTTTGAGTAAAATAACTGGATTTTATCTAGATTACCTGCACTATTTTGAATAGCTTATGAAATGATCTATATGTGTTTGTAACTAACTATACGAAATCATGCTGAGGATAAGACAAATAAGGACATCAAGTGTAGGGATGTGTTTTTGGCTAATGTATTATAAACTTTTAAAAGTTTAATCTTAAGACATTTATGTATTTATTATTTTCTTTCAAAATGGCAACATTTGTTATTAGTTTCTTAAAATAATTGGCTTATTATAGTTAATTACTCATTTATAGTGTTTACTTAAAATCATTACTATTCTTTGAGGAGGTTGATCTATATCGGCAACTAACGGTAACACTTTGTTTTTTTTTAATATATCGCTACGCCACCGAGTGGTCCGGCGGTCTAATAGCCCCCTCCATTCCGCGCCCAGGCGCTAACAAGGTGTAGGTTAGTTTTGTTTTTTTCTAATATTTTTTGCTGATTAATGTTTGATTACTGATATAGATCAACATACTAAAGGACAGTGGTGATTTTAAATACAAACTGTACATTAAATAAATTATTAAAAAAAATATGATTATAGATTCGAGTACTTTGTCTTACAGGCATTGTGATAGCGCTTATTGTGATCACACTCGCACGGGCCTTCATGTTCTTCTTCCTGGCCATGCGGGCATCCACTCGCCTCCACAACGCCATGTTCAGGTCAATCACCAGGGCACCGATGCGATTCTTCCATACAAATCCCTCGGGGAGAATCCTCAATAGGTTCAGTAAGGATATGGGAGCCGTTGATGAGCTTTTGCCTTCTGCGCTCATCGACGTCCTACAGGTGAGAGATTTCTCTTGGATAGAGCTTTAATTGACTGTTTATTAGGACAGCGATTCCCGGATAATGTTTAATGTTGAAAATAACTTTATTCTATAGTTCTTACTTTGAACTCTATTTTTTATATTTAAATCTCACACATATCTTGCATTGTACATATGTTAGTTTTAAATAAAAAGGAATAAACATTATCTCTTCCGATTATTATTGTCGGCTTTGTCTGCAAAATATACCTAATTTTAACATAAAGATTATATTATTACAGTGGTTTTGATAGCTCAAACTCATACAATTAGAAGGCGCCCATTAAAAGATACTGAGACTCTATTGACTCTATTAGATGACTCTATTTTTTGCTAACAAAATAACCATATTAACATGTCATTGGCATGTAACTCAGACACAAACCTCATAGAAGTCAGATTTAACTAATATTTACAGTTAAGAAATTATAATCTTGTCCATTCTTGGATTTCTACTTCATTGATCTTCAGTTTACCTTCCTATTTCCCGAGCGACATTATACACCCTAACTGATTGTTGCTACAAGTCTACTTTCCATTAATTATTTTCAATATGTACGATTTAGTATTGAACTAATTTGAATAATGTATAATTTAATCTATTTTTTGTCTATGTTTTCGTTTCAACACCCTATATGGCAGTTTTTTAATAATAATTAGATACCAAGCAGTGGCGTAGCCCGTGAATTTACGGATCGGGCAATCGACAAAACATTCGGGAGCTGGCAAATTCGTGGGCTGGGTAAACGTCAGATTGAACCTGCAGAATATATTACCATCTGTCATTAAAATTGTGAAACTGTGTGGATTTTTCAGTAAATTACGATGTTTTACACTTGGTGCGAAATCTGCATCGTCTTTGGATAATAAAGAGTGGTTGTCAAAATCTTATTAGCAGTTGAGCAATCTGAACCACTATAAATAATCAATACTGTAATTAAAAAGAATAGTTAATAACATTATTAGTCCTTTTTAGATTGTTGGCTTGATAGAGCATAAAGCCATTTAATCCGTTTGCTTATTATTAAGATATTTCCACTTTGTTGACAGATTGGACTATCACTGGTGGGTATAGTGATCGTGGTGGCCATTGTCAACTACTGGCTCCTTGTTCCAACCGTCTTCATTGGCCTCATCTTCTATCTGCTGAGAATTTTCTACTTAAGGACTTCGCGCAGCGTCAAAAGACTTGAGGGAGTCAGTGAGTTTTGTTGCTCTCAATATTTGTTTTTTATGCCCTTTTGACAGAATGTTACTTTTTGTCCGCAAAGACATAAAATGCTATAAAACTAAAAACATTCATTGCCACTGATTAAATACTAATGTACATCACTTCTGCTATATTATGTATGTTAGCGCCAAAAATACATCAACATTTTTTTTTTGTTTATTGTTTATTTGAAAACTTATTTTTTACCAGCGAACAAGTCTAACGTAGCACTGTGCTGGTGGATTTTCTAATTAAACCTAAAACATTTCTTAATGAGGCAATTACTCATAGAATCAGTAACTATGGCAGTGACTATGATTTTCTAAAAATGTCACCCCAATTTGTATTATTCTCTATATGTTCTAAATTATCCCAATGAAAAATAGTAGAAGCACCAATGTTTAATGCAACTTGTCCAGTAGGTTATTCTCTGTGTATCTAAAACATTGAAAGTCAATGAGGGAACTCAACAATTAAACCTATTTTAACAAAACACTGACTTAATGAATCCATTTTTCCCTTCAATCCCTCTTTTTTAAAATCCATATTTTCTGTTGGCAAACTGACCACTGTATTTAAAATATCTCTAGTAAAATAAGTTGATTTTAAAGAGGAAGGAAAAGGTACAAATAGACAGACACAACACACTGCACATTAATAGAATAATTAATTTCTTTTGTTTTTGTAAAAATTTTAAGAAGGTACTTTGAAAATCAATATAATATATAATACCAGTAAGTAAGTAGTAGGCGGTCTTTCAAATAATATAACATATTTTTACCCGTTTTCTCATAGCATCTTAATATTGTTGTTGCATTTGTTAAAGCATTGTTTTATGTCTGCGCTTGTACCAGCCAGGAGTCCGGTTTTCTCTCATCTGAGTGCATCCCTGCAAGGTATGACCACGATCCGGGCGTTTGGCGCACAGGAGGCGTTGGTGCGGGAATTTGACAATCATCAAGATCTTCATAGCTCTGCATGGTAAGCATTAATCGTCCCTTTTATTTATTAGACACCATACATAATATTCTTTATTTATTTTTTGATTTGATGCTTGGTTAATGGAGGATATTGTTTTGTCCTTTTCAAATAATTGAATAAAATCAGCAACAGCGTTTATTACTATTAAATATTACTTTTATTTCTTATCTGATGAAAATAATATTATTGACATAAAATTTAAGGTGATAGACGAATTACTTAACAACTTTTAAGTGTTTAAGTGATTGATTTATTCAAATCTTCACATTGTCGTACTTATTTTAATGTTTCATCACCACTAACCCCAAAATAATTGTATAAATATGGCCAAGTCAGCAATAAAAAATAATATTCAAAATATTCACAAACTAATTTATAACATCTAAGTGAATTGAACTCTGTTGCTAAATATAAGACTGTCCTATCCAAGAACGACTATCTCTTATCTCTTTCTTTTATACTTATATCTTTACAGGTATTTATTTATAGCCAGTTCAAGAGCATTTGGCTTCTGGCTTGACATGGTCTGCGTTGTTTACATCGCATTCGTAACAATGAGCTTCTTGGTGTTCGGAAATGGTAAGAATTGAAATTCTTCACGTGACTATATTTATGGGTTAATAAACAACACTGATGATTGCACGCAATGGCGTAACTACACTGTCTGAGGTTGCTGGCAATTTCTTCATGCCTGTGGTGCCCTCAAATCAAAAAGTTTCTCGCTGTGGTAGGCAGGGGTAAAATTAGGCAATATTTTATTATAGTATACGTATAGACGTATAGTAAATTGCGCCATATTCCTATATTACCGTACATTTGAAACTGTCGAACGTACAGTGGGCCTTTCATATTTTACTGTATAGAAATTCTCCGGGGATTCCCCTTGCGTTTAGTTTTCTTTTTCTTAGGAATGCATTTAATTTGTGCAGTTTTGTAATAATTTACGATTCATGGGGCCCCAAGGAATCAGCATTTTGCCAGTCGTGCCACCCTAAAGCTACGCCACTGATTGCAAACCTCTCATTGGCTCACATTTCTCAAGCGACATTGGCATCTAGGATACTTCACTTGGGATGGTTTACCAGCGACATTTAGCCAAACCAGAAAAACAAGCACAACACTGCATGAGAGCTATAACATGAGTATAGTCGGTTATAGTATAGCCTACTCTCCTTCCTACGACTTGCCCAAATTTATGTTCACTGCTCAGCCCTCTAATAGTATGATAATGCATAGCCGATGTGACTTAAAAGATTATTGAAAGTAATTTCAAAATCGTTACCTTGACCGAGCGGGAACGTGCGTGGTAAAATGAGATATCGAATGTGTTGTTACGCTAAAGGAATTTTACACCAACGTTTTAATAAAATTAATAAATTTGGGGGTGAATTATTTCCATATGAATTGTTTTTAATAATTCTATGTTTAGCTGTAAGTATTTAACTTTATTTATTATTATAATTTTCAGAGGATTATGGTGGGAATGTTGGTTTGGCCATAACTCAAGCCATGGGCCTCACGGGAATGTTCCAGTGGGGGATGCGGCAAAGTACCGAACTTGAAAATCAAATGACCAGCGTTGAAAGGTTTGTATTACATATAATCTTTATAAACGTTAGTATAGCTTACTCCATTTTGAATAAAGCCTCATTCTGTTGGTGAAAAGTAAACTTAGCGTCGAATGAGTAAAACTCTTGGTAAGAATAGGTAGCAACATTATAATTTAATTTAAAGAATTTAATAAGTTTCTTCTTAATTTTTCTTAAACTTCCGAACAACTTCGATATTAAACATTTTTTTTTGTTGCCAAAAAAATTGGTAGACTTGGGTATTGGCAATTGTAAGGTGCATTTAGAGGATGCCGCGTTGAATCGCTATGGCTTGTCTCTTTTAAACTCACTAGATAAGAACTTAATTTCGAATAGTTATTGGTATGCATTATTACATCCTTCATTTCTTATTTAGTCAACCAACATTTTCATAAAACCTACCTGGAAGTGGAAGTGGAAACCTCTGGTTTCTCAATGATAGGGTTTCATAACCCAGCCAGTGCTGCATATAGACCTCAAGATCCCGCATCAGCAGTAAGAAATATGGAATTCTGATACATTCTTCTTTCACAAAAAAATTTCGGAGTGATCATGGAGAACCATATTTAATAAAAGTTGTAAAGATAGCAAACACGCTTTTATTTATTTTTTAAATTTGTAGGCTTAATAAATTTATAGTTTATAAGAATCTGAATACCGGACAGACGGGGAGTGGAAAAATCTATTTTGAGTTAACAATCAATGTACACGAGACAGCATATTATACTCAGACTGTTTGTGTAATTTATTCATCTTCTGTTCACAGAGTAATGGAGTACACGGAAATAGAATCGGAGCCGCCACTGGAGTCTCTTCCTAAGAACAAACCGCAGGCGTCGTGGCCTCAAAACGGAGAAGTGGTCTTCCGTCGGGTGTTCCTCAAGTACGGGCCGGATGACCAGCCCGTCCTGAGGAATCTCAGCTTTGTCGTTGCGCCCGGTGAGAAGATTGGCATCGTTGGGAGGACTGGCGCCGGAAAGAGCTCGCTCATCAACGCTCTCTTCAGGTTTGATATTTTTTAAAATTACCTACCCAGATAGAACTCAAATCGTCAATATCGTCACAAAGCCAATACTGCAGATCGAATTGCCATACAAAACCGTAGAATGCAGGATAGGTAAAACGTTTTTTCTCCTGATACTGATGTCATCTCTTATTTAGTTTTTGGTTTGTGTTGTGGCTTCTTTTTTTTATACAGATTGTATTTAAAATCAGTGCTGTCCTTTTTAGGGAATTGATCTATAGCGACAACTAAACAGGTCTCATAAAAATAAATAGTTCAAAGATTTTAAATCAATTCCAAAATTAGTTTAAAACATCGCAAAAATTAGTTTAAATCCTAAAAGTCGCGACTCTTCTGCTTCCGCAACGCATAGCGCTCGACCGAATTTGACGTGACCTAGAGCAGGTTTGTAATGTTTCCGACAGATCAACGAATCTCAAAACTTTGGTCAGGGTTAGGTTAGGTTGCGTTTTGAGCATAGTTTGTGTTCTTTTTATGCATTAAAAAAAGATCTGTTGATCTAGTAATTCGTTGGGGTACTCTAAAGTGGAGACTTTGTAGAAGCTCTGGACAGTCTATTAGATTATTGAGTAATTTATATAGTAAGACAGCATCAAACACTTTCCTACTGGTGTCCAAACTGGGAATTTGGTGGAAATCTTCAGTTTCTTGGTAAGTGTCAAACGAGATTTGACAACGCCAATTCAGGTGCCTGAGAAAGTTATGTTGAATACTTTCTATCCTGCTTACATAGACTTTATATGAGGGACCCAAATGACAGAAGAGTATTCTAAGTGACTCTTTACAAATGAGAAATACAATAGCTTCAGTGTGTGAGGGTTTTGAAATGGCTTGCAAGTCCTGAATTCTATTTTCCACAATTGGTTCAATGTGCTTGTTATAGAGCAGCTTAGAGTCTAATATGATTTCGAGGACACTGTCTGTTTCCGTTATGAGGTTATTATTTATAGAGTATGTTTACAATTACATGCAGCGCAATTGCATTTAATCAATCTTCTAAATAACTATTAAATTTAGCCTGCCTTAGTACGGACAATGTCCAGTTAGGTTTGATTATGTTATTCATCATCTAAGAAATATGTAAAAACAAAAATCAGTAAATAAATATATAATAAATAAATTAACTTTTGTAATTTTGCGAGTAAATATTATTTTAAAATATATTTCAAATAATCGTTTGATTGTTGTTATATATGACTACTTAGAAACATCAAGGCATTATAACATACAGAATTGGAACGAATATTCAAGCTGTGAAGCTGGCACATTTTGAATGCCGAAAAAAAACGAACGAACAATAGGTACGAACGAACAATAAAAATTAGTAAACTAACGCGATCTAACGATAAACAATCATCCTATGCCTATGTTAGAAATTATTGGATTGAAGTTTCTTATTTATTTTAACTTTGAAGGATTTTATGGAATTTTTAGTAAATTATTCATATATTTTAGTTAAGAGTGATCAATTAGATCAGTTATCCAGTAGGATTAATCTGACTGTCAAATCGTACATCTATAATCTACTTCTTTTTTAAAATAAAAATGGTCACTTTTTATTTGAATCTCGTATATTATTATGTACTTAATTGCATTTCCCTAATCCTCATGATGTTGTCTATGTTCTTCTCTACAATTTTGAAGATATCATTAGGGCTGGCTCTTGCATCAATCTGTAACAAATAAACGAGAAGAGTATATTTTTTGAGTAGATTAACAATTTATGAAAAACCGTAACATTTCCATTATTAAGATTAGATATGAATTAAAATTTACTCATCTTTCATATTATGTACAACTAGTTTCGGTTATGTAGTTAGTCCATTATCAATGCAAATTTTTAAAATTACATGTGGGGCTATGACTACTTAATTTATTAATCTAGATAAAATAATTTAATTTACATAATTTGTGTTATATTTATTTTAATCTTTCCCACGGAACAGTAATTCCGCACGCATTTTGTTACAGCCTTTTGTCGTTTGTTTCGATTCATATTTTTGCTCAAAGATGAGTTACTTACTGTACACAGAACTGTACTGTGGTACAGTAGGATATCGGTGCATGCGCTATGTGCTGGGGCTGAGAAAGAAGAAAGTGGTATTGCTGGTCTGCGTTGACATTGAATGAAAATTCGTAAATGAAACGAATAAGGAAATGTTTGTAGATCAATATTGTAGACAAAGTTTCGTATAAAATGATTCAGCTATTTTACAGCTTTTAGCACCATTCTATTCCGTATGCATATTTATGCTATTGTTATTTTGAACTGCTACTTGTCACTGATGGCAACATCCATTCCTTCGCTCAGCATCCTCCCAACTGTGCGATCGCAAGGCAAAATCTGTGAGCGATTCTTCGCATGTTCCTATTAGCTACATAAATAAATTTAGAAAATTGAAAACTTTAATTTTTGTAAAAAAGTATTTTTAAAACCAACGAAAATAGCTAGAAGTTGTGGCTTACCCTGATCACTTTGTTCTTGTATTCCTTCAGAATTGCGTTATTGTTTTTCTCGAAGGTGAGCAATCGCATCCTGATCGTTTCTTCGTTGTCATCGTTCCGCCCCGACGACTGTCCTCGCTTCAGCAGCCGCTGCATCAGGATGTCACTGGGGAGCTCAAAAAACAGTATCATGATGCAGGGCGCAATTTCATTTTCAAAGTCAAGTCCTGAAATATTAATTCACCTTTTTAAGAGCAATCTACCATCCGCTTCCCACATGTTTCTATATGTGGAGATTTTTCTAATATTATGAGGATAATAAAATACATATTTGGATCAATCGCGAAAATAAAAATACTTTATTTATAGATTTGGTAAAGAAGACAATAAAATTTTATGGTTAGTCATACTCAACTAGGCTGTGCCCATACGAAGGTAGACTTCATCAAGTCATTTAAGCATGCAATGCATGAACTCCTTTTTTAACGAAATACTATACTTGAATAACGTAAATTACATACAATATTTAAGTACATAAACAGAAAGTAAACAATAGTATCTTAACATACAGAGTCTCTCAAGCCATTTCCGAAGACCTAATAGGGTGTTTATGTTCCCTATTATGAGTAAGATATTATACATAAAAATACCAAAATAAGTCATCCCCAAATCGCTGGTGTGTAAACTTGCTTATAAGCGGCAACACCTTGGTCGCGATGCGCCAATTTTCAATTTTTCAATGACCAATTTTCATACTTATTACAAGAACCGTATAATATTATCACGTAAGGTTAACAATTTTTTTTCAGACACCGTGATGAATTTTGATATTATGTCGTCTTTACGCAGGACCAATTATTTGGATTTTTTTTATCGGGAATGAGACACGGTGTATGTCTAGATAAACAAGAAATTAGATTGAAATAAAACGGGTTTTATAAAAAAATATAATAAATCTGAGTTTTCAAATATATTTTATTGCAGTACCAACGTTCCAACACTTTACGGGAACATTACTTGTTTGCATGAATATTAGTTTTTAAGAAAGCATCGTATGCTTTTACAGTCATGTGGCTGAAATTCAGTCGAGCGAACTTTAAGTTATATACAAACTTATTGCATAAACTTTAAATGTTATACATCCTACCTATCATCGCTCTAATAAATCTATATACCACATATATAGTTTCGAAGATCTGTGTAAAAATAAAATAATGGTCAATAGATTAGAGTGAAGTATGTATGTCAAGAGTGAAGGCAGTCTGTATTTTATATGATTATTTTCTTTCATATTTAATATTTAAATAAAATAAAGTTGTTTTTATGGTCGTAAATTTCTTTTAAAAGCATTTTAACTATAAAATGTGTGAAAAACTACTAAAAGACATGAAATGATTGTTTTTCTTAATCTACAGTCAATTCTTAGAGAGTCTTTATATTGTTATTAATTTTATAGGTATTTATCCAACCTTGTTGCTTTTCCCTCGGATATCCGTCAATAAGAAAGCCAGTTGAGGTGTCTGCTTTTCTGATTATATTTTCTTTCAAGATTTGCAATATTAAATCGTTGGAAACCAGCTCGCCAAGTTCCATTATGGCCTGCGCATTAAAAATTACATTTAATTATTGTGACTACACGCATATAAGTAAGTCCTCCGGTGAGCCTTATAAAAACACAAATATAAGAAATGTAAATGCTGTTTTGTGGCACTAAACTGAAAAGAAACCTATTAATCTAGTGATATTGTTTGCACGGTCGAAAATAATAGTTTGTGAGGGTAGCAAGACCGTTAAATCCTTGGCGGCACAATCTCACCTTAAGACGCAACTATTAAATATTAAATTATAATTGTTAATTTTATCTGAATCCTTATTAACTTTTACTTGTAAAATTTAACGTTAATGTGAGTAATCATTCATATATATAAACTCTTACTAAGGATTTGCAGAAGGACAATTTACTATACTTGTTGGCTTAGGGGCATTTCATTCGTTAGAGGCAATTTTTAAAACACAGAGTAATGTGTACCTGTCGACCGTAAAATTGAATATTTTGAGAAGAGCCATTTACGTATAAGTTGACCCTGCACTATCTTTAATGAGTCATGTTGTATTTTGCAACATTGTGTAAATTCAATTTGTGTCAAAATGTGGCCTTAGAACACTAAAGACACAAATTGCATTTATATAAAGATGCAAAAAATGAGAAATGTACATCTAAGACTTAAAATCAATGGGATTTACCTCTAAACCTTTCCCCCGTTCGCTGCCAGCCGAGACTTCAGTACGTAGCAATTGTCCCGTTGACAAATGTGTGAAATTGTATTTTCGGGTGATCATCTCGCATTGGGTGCCTTTCCCCGAACCAGGACCACCCAGTACCCAAATTATGGGTAAATTTAATTCTCTGATTTTTTTCATGTTGATAGACTGCAAACATTTGAAACTTGAATATTTCACCGTGATAAAACCATTTACCGAAAAAGAGTATATAAATTACTACACCTCATAAACTTTAATTGGATACTCTTAAAGGAGATGGCTTGGGTGAAACCTATCTTTCATAATAATTCATCTAGCAGGAACAGCTCGTCTTTGTTCAGGGTTCAGTTAAAAAAATAACAGGGTTTAGGTTTTGTAACAAGGTGAGATGGTGTATCATTTCGGTTCCAAGGTTGACTGATTATTGTTGATTTTAGGGAAAATCAAAAGGCTCTTTGTTTGGGATTTTTGTGCTAATTATGATTTTAGGAGTTTTCGGAAAATGACAAATATTATCTGAAAGATAATATTTGGGAAGCTAGTAAGAGGGGAGTAGTTGATCATCGCTGAGGCATCGCTGATCGACCTTAAAAGTGAGGGTTAGTTTTGCTCTCGGCTGTAGATTGAATGCTAAACTATAGCAGCATAAGAGATTTGATTAAAAAAAATAATTCGTCATTGGCTTCCATATTGATAAACTGTATAGTATAGTCTGTATGACTATGTGCAGAATGTCTAACATGTTATAAGTTATTTAAATAATTAAAAAACCTACTAACATTAGGTGTACAACTACAGTCCATAGTCATTATTATGCCGTTTATCAAAATCTATTTTTTATGGACTATGGTTTTAAAGTTGTTTGTTTTGGATTATTTAATTTAGGTTTACATGTCATATAATATATTTTGCTTGGTAACCATGACTCTCTCTTGTGTATTGCTGTGCTTTTTGCTAAATCATTTGTTGCTATGGCTTCTCTTAATTAATTTAGCTATAAATTGTGAAATGTAATATTTTGAGATTTATATTATTCTGGCCAAAATTATTTTGACAAACATCATTTATATAAAAAAGAACAAGGCCTGAATCTTTAGGAGCGGTCAACTTGTTAGAAATACAGACTATGGTGTCAATTTAAAAATAATGCAAAATTGTTAACATGGCCAAAATATCAAATAATTTAAATTCAATGTCGCTTTTGCAAACAAGTTAACATTCCAAGTTAACAACCAACTAATAAATGTTTACCAGTTATTAGGGTTTATTATGGTTATACACAGTAGAGGTCATTTATTTTGAAAACATTGCATTATTAAATAAATAATAATTCTTTCAAAATATAGAATAAAATTACAATACGAGTATGTAATGTGACTTTAATGATTCAAACATTATTTATGCATCTAGTTTGCATTTTAATATAGGTACATCATTCATATATTCTTCATAACTAAATAAAATTTTAAAATATAAATTATATTTTATATTTCAGCTTTTACAGCTCCAAATATACTAAAAATATATAGAGATCATATTATGTAATATTTGAAAAGGAAGAATATACAGGTGATTTTCGAGAAAAAAATATATTTTTTTACAAAATGAAAGGTTGACATCAACTATTTGTTTTACTAAAATCTGGTATAAAAATTATGTCGCTCGGGTGGAAGATATCCGAATTGAAATGATCACATATACAGTTGAATTTCTTGCTTCGGTACTATAATTGCGAGATTTTAAAAAGTCAAACAATTTTGAATTTTGTGTTTAATTGAAGTTCGATTCAATTGCTGAGGTCCAGTTCAAAATATTAGCACGACGATGACTCACGAGACGACTTTCTTTATTTTTGGAGCAGTCGACGGAACGGTATCACGTGTTTGTGTATCATAACTTCATTTGAAATGTTGGATCTGTCATGAATACACAGCGGATTTTTGTACAGCTCTGTGCAAGGACTGCTCCCTATGAGAAGATTTCGCTGTACACCTATATGCAAGTACTTTTTGAAGAGGATCCAAATGCAGTAGTGATGAGCGATGAAGCTCATTTTGGGCTCATTCGAATGATCTTCACCTTAATGACACCATTTTTCATACCTGATTTTAATAAAATAAATTTTAAAAAAATATTTTGTTTTTTTGAAAAACAACTAATTATAATTTAAAAATTGTCCGTGTCCCGCAAGTCATCCTGTATGTCATTTTATGAGAGTAATCATAATTTATATCTATTTTTAAATATAGATTGGCTTTTCTCGAGGGAAATATAATAATAGACAATGTGGATACAAGTTGCTTGGGACTCCATGACCTTCGCTCCAGGATCTCCATAATCCCCCAGGAGCCTGTTCTTTTCTCGGGGACGATGAGGCACAACCTGGACCCCTTTGATGAGTTCTCCGACGATGTTCTTTGGGATGCCCTAGAACAGGTACCTATTAATATTTTCCAGTAGCGGAGATGGTGGGGATGAAGAGCTAAAAATGGTGAGTGCTCTAACCACATCTTAACCTGATAATAGTGAAACAACAGTGAAAATGATCTTTGACCGTAATATTATAAAGCAATTATGAGACAGGGTTAAGCGATGATTATTCTCTATAGGGGAGAGCGGGGCAAGATGGCAATTTAGTAGAAGGCAATCTACTAAATCGAATACATTAGAAACAGGCAACCACTCACATTTTGTGTACAATTATTTTTTAAAACACAAATCTCGCCTAAAAATTAACCTAAACAACTGGAGTATAATTTTATTTTCACTATATCCATTTGCTCATCTTACAGGTTGAGCTAAAGGAAGCCGTAATGGACCTGGCGGCTGGCCTCTCTTCGAAGATGAGCGAGGGCGGATCCAACTTCTCCGTGGGTCAGCGGCAACTCGTCTGCTTGGCCAGGGCTATCATCAGGAGGAATCGAATTCTGGTACTGGATGAAGCCACCGCCAATGTCGACCCACAGTAAATGTTTTTCTTATGTATTTTATATTAAGTAGTATTATTGTTTACCCATTTAAATTCATTTAAACTAGGCTCTGTAGCTGGCGTTTCCTATCGTTGTTTGCCCGATAGGCCATAGTTTATTCATAATTATGTAATATAAAACAAATCTTTAAACTGATAACAATTATTAATCATTCTTAAGTTATACATCATGTATTGTAGGGATCGCACAAGGTACAGGGGTCACGAGTGCACACGACGCGCTCGTCAGGTTTCCGCTGATGACATCATCAGACGATCGGTACAAAGTTCGTCGACCAAGGGTAACGCCGCTCGAACTCGTTTCGGGCTGAGGCGGAGGGTTCCCCCTCCGGCACACCTGGCAGCCTATAAGACCGGAGGTCGATCGTCAGCGGGCTGCCGTTTTACCTGAGTTCGCCCGCCTACTCTCTTCTGCTGTTGTCACGCCAGCCCGTGTCCTTACATAATGGAGTCTAAATATTATAACGAGAATTGGAGTATTTAATGTAATAGCGTAATAAATCTTCTAACAACAATCACAACGAATTATTACCTATCAACGGGTCCACCGCAAACGTCCGTTACATTTTTATATTATATCTTATACTATCAAGTGATTTATATGCAGCATGCTCAATGTGTCTTAACACAAGAAAATTATTTGATACATTCTGCAAAACCCAGTTGCTAAACCGGGGCAAAGACCAACTTAAACATCTAGTTTATTTGTATTACTACAATTTATTATGTTTCCAGAACGGACGGCTTGATACAGACCACTATACGGAGAAAATTTTCAGACTGTACCGTTATGACCATAGCACATAGACTTCACACCGTCATGGATTCAGATAAGGTACCTCTCAGATTTTTTTAATCCTTATGATTTATTATCAAACCTCCATCTCCGTTATTGTCTAACAAAGATTTTTCTGCTTGACTGCATTGCGTTTGTAATGTTTTTTTCAAGAAAACGTTAAAAAAAGAAAACAACTTCAAAAGGAATTTAAAACCAAAACACTATGAAATAATACAGTAAATTTATTATTGTAAGTAAACTATAAAAATACGATCCACCTAAAGTTAAGTAGGCCCACTGTGTGCAACTTCAGTACAAACCATGTCTATTGCATGTCTATTCTGAGCAATTAATCATTTAACATTTTGCATTGGCATTATCAGGTTCTAGTGATGGACGCTGGTGCATTGGTGGAATTTGACCATCCGCATTTGCTGCTGCAAAACGAGGATGGAATATTGAGGAGTATGGTCAACCAGACCGGACAGACCATGACCGAGCAGCTATTGAAGGTTGCGAGAGAGGTAAATTTATGAACTCTATTTTTAATGTATGAAACTATAATAGCTTTGCAATTATAAATCACCTGCCGGGCAGAGGCATCTCTGAACAAGATTAGAGGGATTTAGCAGGGGGCGTCCAACAATGTTAGCTTTGTTCGTGGGTTTAGGCTAATTATTATTTTAGAAACATCTTGAATATATGAAGAAAGGATGTCAAATTTAAACGTAACAAAACTAAAAGAACGCTGACAGTTTGATCATTGAAATAACGAACATGTTCCCATAATACAAAGTAAAATACATACAGAAATGAGCGAAGGTGTGAGGTAGAAATCCTCAGCGGATGACTAAAGCTTGAAAATAAAAATGTTCACACTCTTGTCTATTCATCAAATTAATATTTATTTTTCAGTGTTACGAGAAACAAGTGGATCCCAAGAAAGAGGATGTATGACCTCAGAAGTCGATAGGTTAAAATTAAAATATACAATAATAGACAACTGCTATTGTAACACATGTAATTGTTCTCTGTTATATATGCATGCACATGGATTGTTCACGATTACAATGTCCACACATTAGGGGGCCATCCATTTATTACGTTGAGCACCGTTAGCGTGGTGCGTGATTGAGGAGTGTTGCATTTTGAGGGCGGGCGGACCGCTGAAGTGTGTCTGCGATAAGTAGGGGTTTCTAAATATATTGTGACGTTAATTAATGGGTTGCTCATAAGAAATGTACAGCAGCATTTGTAAGAATAACATTCTTGATATTAGGTTTTGTAATTAATTACATAGGTCTGTTTATGTAAAACGTCTATACTTATAAGAATATTATTTGACTATCACAATTTTTTAAATAATTGTATGTATTTACCATCTTAAAATATATGAAATTTTTAGAGGCTGTTAATATAGTTGAATATATGTTTTAACCGACATACTTATTACAAGGAAATTTAATTTTTTGAAAATATATTGTTCTAAACTGATAACCGTAACTTCTTTGAGCTGAGGGATGATTATTTGCTTTTTGATTATTTAACATACAACTATTTATAATTGTATGCAATGTGATGCTAATACGTAACTTATTGTGACTATTTACGACATTATAGTACGTAAATTAAAATATAATTAAACAAAGGTTTGGTTCTAATTGTGTAAGTTTACAGTTTATTTTTGAAAACTTGACAATTTTACTATCTCTAAGAAAATCACTTTGAACTCTTAGTCCAAATATATGGTGATCGATATATTTACCAAAATTGTTGTGATTTCAATTTGTGAAATGTTTTAACTTAATTGTATTTGTGTGCTTTGGGCGGACGCTTTGGGCAGGTTGACATTCTAATTTCTAATTTAAAGAAAATAATTATTGTGAAAATATAAAAAGCGCCAAAATTTCAGACATTACAAATTGATATTTTTGTTATTCGTATCTGAACCAAAAATCCCCTGACAATCGACCTGACCTGACCTGATCAGTGTAGTAACTGTCCGTTTGATACTTGGCCAGAATCTTACGGGGGAAAGAAAATAAGTATCAAACGATTTTTTTTTAATTTACTCAGAGCATGAGCCATGACAATATTTGTAGAAATGCTATAAGAATTCACTCGTACTCTATTGTTGGTCAGTTTTGTTAAATGGGGTAGAGATATGGGTTTTATATATGTTTGTTCTAAAAGTTGCGTTATGATGCTAAAAAGATTGGGAAGCACTGAAAGAGGGCTGACATTGATGGGTCAACCTGCCTACAATGCCGAATAAAAGAGAAATGAAATTTTGTTTCAATATTAAATCTCAAATTCAAATTAATATGTATATGAAATAAAATTGCAACATATATTTTTTACTGACGGAACAATCATATTTTTAGTTAAATATTTTATTCTTATCAAATTTCAAATAATAAATATTTATTTTTGTGTTTGTTATTAACATACATTCTTTTTTCTTTCCGTGTATTTTAATTACTGTTTTTGTAATTTTATTTTCACTGTATTTTATTTCTATTATAAATTCTGTGGTTACATTTATAAAATAGTTTTCACAGTTTTTAATTGTATTTTGTTCACCAAAATCTTTAATCTAAATGTTGTATTTCTGGTAACAAATTGTAGATACTACATATGTCTGTTTCGACACCCTTACATTTGTTACCAGAAATACTACATGGGAAGTTTCCCAACCCTCATTTTAAACATTTTTTTGTGATCTGCTAGGAAATTTCATCTAACAGAAATCCAAAATGTCACAAAGACCGCTTTCACTCAGATTCCTCTGAGCCATCGCGAAATGTTCACATTTTTAATATGAATATTTTCCTAAACAAACAGTTTAAAATCCTGTGGTTTCTATTATCTGTCCCTCGGGTGGGAAATTGTTAACAACCTCTATATTTTCTAGCAAGTTACCTACTACTGTGGTGCGTGTTTATTGTTTGATAACAGTTTGTTGCAGTCATTGCTAACATTTCTAAAAATTGGATTGTCTTAGGACAAACAATTAAGACAAATGTGTATTCCCAAACCAAGGACGGTAACAAGATCTCTATCAAGATCTGTGCTCTATTATCATAGTCTTTGATACAGTAGATTTCATAGTGTAAATCTTGAACACCATGGAATTTAATTGTGTTGAATCTCATATTTGTTTAGGATCTCGAATCCGGTTCCAAAATAGACCAACATTTGACCCCCCCCCCCCCTCTAAAAGCCAACATGTCCTTAAAAGCGTTGTATAGGTAAAGGTTTCATTACCATGCCAACATCAATAACTGGAATATGGCCGAATTGTCAAACTAATGTTTGATATATTCCAATTATTCATTCATATTATAAATAATGTACGTAATTTAAAATGATAAACATAGGGTACAGAGTTTTTTGAAAATTGCAGGTTAATAAACAAATATTAATTTGTCAGTATTTTTTTAAAAAAAATATAGTTTAAATTGTATCTAATAAAAATGCCTAATACGAAGCTCACTTTGCATGATTCACAAAACTATGATTAGGTGTCATTACTATTATAAAAAAGGCAAATTGCTCGCATCAAGCATATGTTGTAAATTAAGTTATAATTTTTAAAAAATGCAATCAAATTGTGAAATAGCTGAATGTCTTATAAATTTAGTTCCTTATGGCTTTTTAGGAAATACAAATTGAATGTATAAAAAAATAATGTACCTTTAAATATTATAACGCAAATTTTCCCTATTTTTTACGGTTATTGACGGTGTTTGATGTTCAATCTAATAATGTTGGTGCTAAAAATATATTTTTCTAAATTTTTTTTAGACAGCACAATATAGAAATTTTAGAAAGACTTTATGACAATAAATTATAAGACATTTTTTAAACTAAACATGGTTCCTTTAATATGATTTTTTGTGATTAAATGGTCTCATAAAAAGTGTAAGAATGTAAATAAAATATATTTTGACCGATGCTGTGTTGTTTAATTTCATTTAATAATATGTAGATTTAATTATCGGATTTAGTTTTCGGGTTTAAACTACAGAAATTGGGTTCACCTCTGTGGTATTTGATTCACGTAATGACGATCTTCAAAGCAGGTGAGCGTTTCGAAACAGTTGGCAAATCGTCCCACCTCATGAGTTTTGAAGAGTCGTGACAACGGCTCACAGTAGTTCGATTCAAGTAGTGAGTTTATGTTGGTAAAACGTATATATATTATGCTATATTATTGCCACTCGAGTACTTTGCGAATTCAGTATTTTGATCAGTATCCTGCCTGTCACGCGAGAGACTGGGCGTTGGCGCTGGGTCATGCATTGTATAATATTGTCAATCACATGTGTAATAATTTAACTAAATACTTTCTGACAATCTCTCTAGTCTTTTTGTGTCAGATCTTGTTAATCGCGCTCTACTAACTGAACAAGGCACTCAAAAACATGAATGCTTAACGTCTTGCAGGATTTATTATTATTATAAATCACAATGGTCCAGGGAAGACGCAAGTGGCGATGAGGTACTTGAACACTCTCGAACTTCACTCACGTGTCAGTACCCGCAATTTCTCAATAAAACTGCTTCGGTGCGTTTTCAGTACCAACAGCATCAGGACATCTAAAGTATCCAATAGACGTTCACTCACAAAGTTGATTTTACAGTTTTAGGATGTGCTTATAACGAGTGCTTTTTAGAGGGAACCAATTTTGGTGAGAAAAAAGTCGCTCTCTGGGTTAAGAGCGAGAAGCCAGCGATTCAAACTGATGTGGTAGACAACTAAGTAAATTTAGTATTAAAATTAAAACATTTTTTTTCTGTAAATGTATTTTTTATAAAAGAAACTTAAAGGTATATATTACGATAATATGTACATTTTTCAGTGATTTAAAATAAACATGGAATGTAATTATTAAATGTATTAAGGCACATTTTGCTCAGATTTTTTAAATATTCTACATTCTAGCATTCAAAAAAAATATAATAGTATTTAATACTGCGTAAAATTCTTAACATTAATACGAAAATACATGAAACATTTTTACATTGTTTGTGATATTTTTAAATTGGAAAAAATAAAATATTATATAAGTTTCAAACGGGGACATATTATTTTATTAAAACTCATTTGAAACACTGTATATTGAGTGTAATTTGATAAATTATTATTTTGGCATTGAGAGCTGATTATTACAAGCCAGATTATAAATGATTTTAAAATTGAATTTATTAGAAATGTAATTCATAATACTTACATCTGTCTTTAATGTGATGACGAATGTATTGTGAAAATTAACCATTTTTAAACTTATTTTGAGATAAAGTCCAGCACTCCCATCGGTTACTTATTGAATTTTATAAGATACGACTTGGCATATTTTAGTAGGCCCAATGGCATGTCACATACAAAGTATTAAAGCTGCCTCTGAAGTAATTAATCTTTACTTGTTATATTATTCCTTTGTAAAAAAGTGTGTAATTCTGATTAAGATAACAAAATTATTTTTTGTTATTATTATTAGTCCTTATACATACTACAAATGGCCCTGTATTATTAAAAGACATAAAATGCAGGTCAATTTTAGTTTATCTTTGGAAGATCAAAATACCAAGATTAATAATATTAAAAATATTATAAATTAAATAGGTTTAAATTAAACACAGATTCCTATCTAAAATTAGAACATATTGTAGAATAATTTAAACATAATTATTAAATAATACTCGAGTGAAATATACATTAAGTTATCTAGCCTCGACAAGAAATGAATATTAGAATTACACGGTGAGATCTATGAGTTCAGTTCTTTTTCCTTGTATTATTGTCAACAACCAGAAAAAAATATATACAGGGTGTATTTATAATATCCTTTTAGGGGGTTGATCTATGTCAATAATCAAACGTTAATCAGCAAAAAATATTGGAAAAATGTTTTCCAATTACGAGTAAAATGAATTCGATAGTTAATAGGAATAGTTTTAATGTTTGAAAAAGCGGTTGAACGCTCGCTCGAAGTCGGGCAGTGATCTCGCGCATGCACGAAGAAAGACAAAGCTTTTTATTAATATAATTATTTTAGTACATAAATTTTATTTCCGAAATTATAATTTTTTTCATTTATCAGTGAATATACACCCTGTATATACAGGCGTCCCAAAACCATTCCCCGAAACATAGAGAACTTATTTTTCCCACAAGGTAAGATTATTGATACAGGAAATTGCCTTTGCGAAATTAAAGTACGCCCTTCAGCCATATATTAAACATACACATAGAAACTACTATAATCGTAGAAAAAAAATGTACTTTAACGCAAACAACATATTATTTTAATATTCTGGTTACTCATATTTTAAGGCCACCAGAAATTGTATTGGTAGACAACACCAAAACATACTTAATTTAATTTGTGTAATATTTCTACACCATTGTTGCGTAGAAAGTGATATGTACGTACGTATTGCGACAAGTGTTCATTTATTGTTATGCGCAATGAAACCACTCCAGCCCACTCTTGAACCATTCCAAAATAAAAATCCATTGAAATTTAACAATTTCTATTTTGGAATATATTTCAAGAAGATCTGGCCATTCTGTTTTCACGCGTATATAACAAGTCTATTTAAGATAACCCATCTTTGCTTCAATCTTTATTATTAATTTAGAAAATCGTTTTATATTATTGTTGCTAAGTACAAGTAAGATATAATAAAAATCAGCAATAAAAACAACAATCAATGTATCTTGTCACCTATTATATTAAATTGTAATTCTTAATTTTTACGCAAACTTAATAATAAGCAAACATTATTAGCATGAAACAGTTTTTTTAAGCTAATTTATGTTCTCTTCATTGCAAACAACTGATTTGGCCGAAACGACCGTTTGAATATTATACTGAATTATAAAATAATTGATTTTAAATCACCTTCAAAAACAATATAAATTAAAACATAATATTTGTATGCAAATTAAACTATGCACAGTCAAATCAACAACCAACTAAACATGAATTTTAGCATGTTAGCATTATCGCCTTTATAAAAACATGCCTGAATACAACGTTTGCCAATCTTACTGAGGTGTCAACTCGAGTTCCTAAATATTGATAATAAACTAAATTGAAGTTCATTGATTTGTATAATATTTTTACCATAAAGTTTATTTCAATAATCCTTTCAATTGTGAAAGTTACTTTCATGGGGATTGTGATAAAAATAAAATCAGTCTTTTTAAATAATATAAAAAAAACATTTGTTATCACCACAGAAATATGAATAGTACAGTACAGTAATGTATAGAAATAACTATTCTGTAAAACACATTCAATAATAACTTTTTGGGAAAAATATTCAAAATATCTAATTATTTCTCTTTTAAAAAAATGACCTGCGTACATGATTTAAATAAAAGTATTTGTTTTCGGGTAAAACAAATGCTAGAAGCATGTATAGGTCTGCATCACATATGTTTTAGGGTCTGACAGCCGTTTAATCGATCGCTACCCACCCGACCACCACATAACATGCGCAATGACTTAAGAAAGTCAACTTTAATTAATTTGAAATTGAAAAAAAAATGATTGTCAGATTATTCTTAGAAGTCTCTGAAAAAAATTATTTCTTATTTTGTTTTGTAACAAAATTATTTTTTTTACAAATACAGCATAGAGCGGTCATTGTGGAGATATTTAAATTGCTTTTCCAAAACCCTTTTACGAGGTAGAATGAAGCGTTTTCTCTGTCAGGGTTGCCACTTTAGAAATTGGAATTTCGTAAGAAAATATTATTATTATACTTTTTATGCTTTTACCTGTACTGTGTAAGGTTAACAACAGCATTTTGTACTTATAAAAATAAGCATTTTCTTTTGATAGAATTACATTTTTAACATTACCATCTTGCGCTGTTCATCAAATGATCGATGCGTCTGTATGATTCTATGTAAATTGTAGCCATTTATTTGGTAGGTAAAGCAACAGAAATTCAAATTATTTTACTTTGCATTTCCAACATTCTGCATTTTAGTACAAGGAAATTGAATTAAATTAGATGAAAAATCTTAATTACAAATAAATATGGCAATATTAATGATAGCAATTTCTACCAGCCAACCATATTTGTCTGTGATAAAATATAGTACATTTTGTAATACAAGAGTACAAATACTGTGGGTAACAATACATTTATGGTAATAGATCGGACGTAAAATAAGCAACAAGGTAAGACTATAAAATAATAAAATTGCAATAATGCATAGCTTATATTAACCCCTTCAATTCTGATATTTGTTGTGTGTTGTTTGTGTATAGAGTTCATTTGTATATTCCACCCTACGTATGTTTTTACAGCGGTCGTAGGATCAAGCGTCAAAAGCTGGCGACATTTTAACAAAAGTCGTTCCTCATAAACATCTCACAGCAATGAATATTTTTATATATCACAATGAATATTATAAGTTTGGTTTACATCTCGCAATAATTCTCTCCAACGCAACGCCCATGACTGAAACGCTATTAACTGAAAGACTGATCAGATAGGCGCTTAAAGGGTTATTTTCTTATACTTGCACATCACAGCTCGCGTCGATCTCCTTGGTCTTCTTGATGCGGATCACGTCGAGCCGTGGCATTTCGACGCCGCCGTTGTCCGCGGCCACGAAGCAGACGGACGGCAGCGGTAGCACGAGACGTAAATTCAGCCAGAAGTGTTTGTCGTGCGCGTGACGCCAGGCCATCAGCTTGGTTTTGCGCAGGTGGGCCAACAGGCTGTGGCCCACTTCATTTTTCGGACTATAATCAATGTCCGGCAAGTTCTGAAAGAGCGGAGAATTTCATACAGAACTCTGTGATAAATTTTCTATCGACGATAGGGATGTGTCTTTAAATTGGAAAAAAGTGTCTGTAAAAAATTAACTATGGACGATTGATTAATAAAGAAAGTTAAATAACCTGTAAAACCCAAGTTCCTCAACGCATGCTGGTGATAATTAGTTATGTCGTATACCTTTTACTATTTTTTTTAATACAATTTTTCGAGCTAGTTTTCTTGATGTTGCTGGTCAAAACCAGCAAATTAGGGATGTTTTGTTGGTTACCAATCTAGGTTTAAAAATAGGCTTCGTTTGGGGAAATGGGGTAAATATATATCTATGTGGGGACTTTTGCAGAAGAAACGCATCAAAGTTCGAATGTGTTTATTAAAATTAATGTGATAGGTTCCGTTCATTCGCCCAGTAACAAAATAAATAAGGGCATTTGTGCATTGCAAGTAGAGGAAGTTATATCTATCGAAATCATAAGAAAATAATGATGCAAGAACCGATCCATCCTCGAATATACAGAAGGATAAAAATGGATCGGCCTGGACAACCACAAAGCCAACACGCTAGATGCTGGATGCCTACGTCAGATGAGATAACCGAAAAACACTTGGGAGGAACTGTTGTCCTAGGAAATTCGCGGTAGCAAAAAAACTGTAGCGTATAGTAGGACCATGTCTTATAAACGCTCTGAACTCAACCAAAAAAACTATACTTAATATCAAAAAAAAAACGATGTTAGGAAAAATGCAAGTAGGTATTATTTTCATTAAATTAAATTAAAATAAAAATAATGTATAAAGTATATACTTAATTTTCAAACCCAAATTATGTTTGTTATAGGTTATTGGATAGAGTTTTTCGAATGGTTAGAACTTTATCCAATTTTTTGTATTTTCATGATATTTCAACTTTTTGGAACTATAACCATAACATAAAACCTAAAATATTTCAGACGGATATTTGCAAACTAACCTGTAAGAGAATGGCCACTGGTTGTATTCCATACGAGTGAAGTTGGCCAAAGAAATGATCGAGTTGTAATGCGGAGTAGCGATCGGGCGACAGCACGGCCACCAAAGACCTCGACTGCCGAACCAATTCCGAAAGCATTATGTTCCCTGAGAACCAATAATAAAAATTTAAAAAAATGCAATCAGCAGTTCACAAATGGACACATTCCAAGTTGAATTTCTATCAGGCATAAAAAACTAAATTAGTTATAAATCTATTTTTTGTGAAATAAAATTTAATTACATATTCAATAGCTACAATATCGATAAATTATATTTGCATACTCCAGGCACCTGTGAAGCAAACGGCGTAGTCAATCACCGTGTCAAAATGTATGATCGTAAGAAAAACCAGGTCCAAACTACAGCAAAGGTCGAAATTTGAGGAGGGTAGAACAGAGTCACAAGAGTCATCTGACCAATAAACAAATTAGCGATTTTAAAGCAATGGATTTTGTATGGATTTCGCACCAACTATATTATATGTAAAGCATCTTATTTTGTGAGTTAAATCTAGAAATAGTTGTGGTAAAAAAAAATGAACTCACAGTTACAGGCTTCGATGGGTACTTGATGTGCAACACATTTGTAGTTGTATTTGTCCTGCAGAGTTGGGACGAAGAGGTCTGTCACTAAGTGGCTATCTGGAGGGGTGTACACTACCAGCACATCATATTCCTTACCATCTGAAAAATTAATTTAATTCACATATTTCATAATTATTTTGCTCTAGCTGCTAAGCTAATACTGCTAACTTAATAATGAATAAGATTATATGAAGTGAAAAAAATTGTAACATTAATAATTAAAATGTAATTGTTTACATTTTTTTGTAAATTTAAATTTGTTACACAAAATTTGTCTATACTTTATTCAAGTATAGAATTTCGTTATGTGCACGCCGTTGTCACTTCTCTGCTAAAAAAATTAATCTGAAATAAACAATTTTCATAACAAAATGATAACAAAGTAAAGTATATTCTGGAAAACACTATTTTAATTGTTTTTTTCTATGGATTTAGTGACTTTCGACGCGCATAAAATTAGTTAAAAACCATTTTAAGGACACAATGTTATCAATTAATGATAACATTGTTATCAATTAATGAGCCTTCCTTAGTACAGACATAGTCTAGTAAAGAAGGCAGGGCACAAAATGTAGCAGTGCTAATCGCTCCCGGTGCATTTCTAATATTCATTTGTAACTGTGATTTCTACTACTACATTTATATTTTTTTTGTCAAATAAATAAATAAATAAATAAATGGCATAGATAAATTTTATATAAATTGCAATATTATATTTCTATTATAGTTTAATTTCATTTTCACTTTTTTCATTAATATATTCACTCTCTTTTTTTTATGTGTGTGTCATGTAAAGGTATATCAAGTTTCTATGGTGACTTTAATAAGAATATATACCGGGAATTAATTACATACCGTTAAGTGGAGTCGAGCTGAAGATATTCCTGAATTTAAGTGCCATTTTGAGGCCGAGTTTCGCGTACAGCACGACCAGCGTGAGGCCGGCCAAGATAAGGCCCACGATCACGAAGCAGAGACTTCTCCAAGGTATCGCCTTCGGCTCGTTCATCGATTCTACGGCTGAAATCATCAAATGTATTTTAATCATCCTTCAATTTACAATAGAACGTCATGAGAGCATCGAATAATAATGGTCTCATTATAATGAAACCTAAATTAAACCTAAAAGCTATTATTTATATAGAATGCACTAAGAAAAAAAAATGTAATATTTTCTTATGTTAAGGGCATTAAGGAATAATGATTTTTATTACTGTCTACTCTTTATTTATCATTAAGTTCAATTTTACCAGAAGCAAATATGATAAGATTGGTTTTTTAAAGTTGGCTTTAATGAATTGGGAATGTAAAAAGACCTTCTCTCCTAGGAGCTCCTAGTCTCGGTAAATTGATTAATTTATTTTATTTCATAAAATCCCAAGCATACTTACAAAACCATACCTATCTGGGCATTTCCCATACTAAAGTGGCAATCTTTATTAATTTATATATATATAAGCAAATATTTAAAAAAAATGTAAATAAATTGTGTCTAGTATTTTTTCAAGTTTGCTAAAGTTCAACGTTTGATTTATAGAAAATTTGAGGACTGTAATCATTAGAAAATATTTGTTTTTTTTAAAAAAAAAACATTTAAAAACATTACAACCCATATTATTAAAGGATATAAAAAAAGTTAAGCTATAATAAATCCTCTATAGGATACGCTGAGATCATATGAATTGAGAGTAGGGATTGACCATCTCAATAATTAATGCAGCCTCCCAACAAATTCTAAAGAAACGGGAACGATCATGTGCAAGAAAACTTTTTTCCATTCTTTGAGAAGCCTCAAATCGGTGATATATGTATCTACAAATAGATTAGAATATGGCAAAAAAAACATTATTTCACGTGTAATTAATTACCTTTATGGTGTAGCCATATGGGCATTTGTATGTACGACTCAGCGTTGCCAACCGTGCAGATATACTGGCCATAATCCTCGCTTTTCACCTTGCTGATGAAGAGATAAGCGCCGAGGATCTGTTCATCTTCTCTGGAAGAAAAAAAAAATCATTCGTAAGATCTATCGTTGAGTAGGACCTATTATTATAATTACTAATCTAAATGTAACAAGACAAATTTTGCCCTAAATTGACAATAAGAGACGGTTGCACCTGGTGGTACGAGTAGCAGCACACGGGCCATAGAAAGAAAAAGGACAAGGGAAAGGTAGAAGGTAGTTATTTAAAATATTAAAGTAGTTTTGATCAAGCTCACAACTAAATAATTAAAAAAAGATTACATCACAAACCATTAGTCTGTCTCACCTGGTAACTTTGTCCTGTTGAAGTCTCAACTGTCGTGGTTGTGTAGTGGTCGTAGTGACTGCTTGGGGCTTGACCCGGCTCCACCAGACGTCGCTGCGGGCATCTGGCAAATTGATACGACCTGGAATCAAGATAGCGGTATTTTTGGCATTCTGCTGTATAGAAAAAACACAAATTTTATTATGTTTCAGTTTGGACATATCTTTTATCAGTCATTTGTTACATTTACAATACGTTAATTATACCTACATCGATTGAATAAAAACTTGTTAACTAATATCATGGTAATACAAAATAAGTAGTACATACAACAGTCATCCAACGATCATCAAATATAATTAAGTCCCATATTTATAAATGATGCATCATCATCAAACATACTGAAAGTGGTAACGACAAAGATGCATCATGCATTGATTCACACTATACAGGTTAAGGCTATGATGTTAGATTCAATGATTGTATGTGCTTGGCCCTAGTGTTGAGGATGTTAAGGGCTATGATATTAAATCTCTTAATAAAGAAGACATTTACCGACAAATGCTTCGCAATAGAGCCTAGCCGGTCCCCCTAGTTCGACCCACTGATCGGCAGGAGTGAAGGTGGCCCTGGGCGCGTCTGGTGGCTTATCTGCAAACACACAAAAAATAAATTGAATTTAGACAAATTTAAAATGATAGCTATGTCTCTATTGCGATAACTAAATTACTGTAATTTATGTCTCTGATAACAGATTTACCCCCCTCCCCCCCCCACTTTAATGAGATGGCAATAACCTAAAGACCACCTTTCCAGGTCAAAAATATAATGTCCTCATAGTCGAGATACAAAAAAAGTGAGGTAGTCTAGTGGTTAAGGTGTTTGCACGGGTTCGAATCCTCACTCAGTCATACTATTTTTAAAGCTTCATTATCACCATCTCCCAGCACAAGTACATTTAGTTTAGTTGAGTAAGGTCTAAAATAATTATATTTGATCTACGTCATAAACTCAAAAAAAGAAAATACCTTCCTTGAGCATACTTCGAAAAACGCTCGGGTAACAACTGGAAATGGAAAAAAGGAGACTGATTAGTACCTTAGGCACCGACTTAGCTACCTTCAAGAATTCTTACACCCATTTCGGAGGCACTACAGCCATTCTCCAGACTCTCCCGTATCCTCGCAAACTAAATATGTAAGTTCTGCATCGCAA
This sequence comes from Neomicropteryx cornuta, assembly GCA_020383195.1. Lineage (NCBI taxonomy): Eukaryota > Metazoa > Arthropoda > Insecta > Lepidoptera > Micropterigidae > Neomicropteryx > Neomicropteryx cornuta. The sequence continues at coordinate 8,330,231 of JAHKQU010000001.1, read as the reverse complement.
ATCTTATCCAGTTTTTAAATTGCTTGTTCTCAACCCTTTCACGGTGGTCTGACCTTGATCAGTGACTTCCATGACAGTAATCTCTTACCACAATTTTTATGTGGTTCTATGAATTTCTCTATTATTTATTATTTTTTTTTACTTTTACAAGAACATGAGATTACTATGCAAGCAATAATTTAAAAAAAAATCTTTGTCCATTGGAGGGTAGTCCAGATTTGCATGCCAATCATTTACCAACTTTCCCATATCTTTCTTACACAACTTTCACTAGTGAGACTAACATATTAAATTATGGGTCGCATCTATAGGCATCTACATAAATCCTTTGGCTGCAGGATTGTTAGCAAAATGTATTCAGTGAATATTCTGTTCGCATGGAGCTCGATAGAGTCGACAGGTGGCTCATATTAGGTGTCAAAGTAAGTAGCTGGTCTTGTTTGTGGGTCAGAAATAAAAATATAAAATAATAGGATAATAAAAAAACAATAATTATTAACAGTGACCACTTATTTTACTGTTTTACCATGTTTTTAGTGCTACTGTAAGGACTTAAAAAAAAAAAAATAGGTATAAAGACCTTAAGACCTTTTTAAGGGTTTCTAATATGGTTTTTATACTTGATTAGGTAAGTATCATAACTCACCAACGACGTCGAGCATGATGGTGTGCACGTGCACGTGGGTGACGTTGGACACAATACACGTGTAGTTTCCCCTGTCCGTGAGAGAGGCGCGCTGCGTGTAGATCGTCTGGTTCGCAGCCTCCGGGTACAGGATGAAGGAGGATTCATCGGAGGGCCAAGGGTACGCGCGACTGTCCTTGAACCTAAACACAACATTATTAAAAGAAATTACCATTGCGACCAATAACAAACTGGTTTAACCTTACAAAGGCATTACTAATTTGCAGAATGGACAAAGAAAATATAATACTTCAAAAATTATTTTTAAATAAAATAAATCTTTATAATGCCTCAATTGATTGATTTGAGTAATTCGAGTTTTATCTTTTATTACTTAATAACGAAAATGTGAATAAACAACATGAAAAACTTCAGATCAGTTCCGCCCGCCCTTCTTATTCCTCTCCCTCAACCTTAACCTCAACTGTCTAAACCAAAAACTTAAGTTACTCATGGACAAAACTTATAAAATATAAGTAGAATAGTGACAAACTATATTCTTTTAAATTTCGTTTATTAATCATATTGTAGTTAACCTCGAAAGTTATTAAGGTAAGAGTAAGTACCCAATTGAGGAGTTCCGAAAAAAACTATAATAAATCCATACAATTTTTTTATCCGATATTAGAGTTAATTAAGTCGAACGTAAGATCTGTTTTCAAGAAATGTTTCGCGTTCTCTTTAATCGTCTCACTTGACGGCTCGTAAATACAAAACACCCTGTACCGTTATTAGTTAACTATGAAAAACAGTACCCAGTACTTAGTTGAATAAGCATCTTTATAAAATCAACTATGCCTTTTATTTTCTCGATTCTTGTATTCAGTAAATATATTGAAGTTATAAAATGTATAGAAAAATTATAAAAAAAATACATTTCTATTACTACTTTTTAAATCCATATACACAATTTTGTGTCTGTCCAAAATTCTGTCTGTATCTGTGAAGAAGGGGTTCTAATCCAGCTTGCAATATTTGACTTAAACCGACTAACAAACATTGCAAGTTAAATTAAAGGCTTTTAAGTTTTACCGTGAGTATTTAATTTTTTAATTCTATAGTAGCTGGGATAATTATGAGATAAAACGATGCGCAATATTATTTTTCTTCTATATCTACAAATAAAGTCACAACACTGCGGGAGAAATGACTCGGTTTAGCCTCTTAAAACTACATATTAAATCAACAGTTTCTGTAGTATCTGGTCACTGGATATAAAACCCAAGTTAATAGGATGTTTAAAATCTTTAAGGAACAATAACTTACAATTAAATTTATTAATCCAGAAGAGAGAATGAGTCAGAGAGCTGACAGACAGGGATGGAGACATCGGTCATAGATAATATAAACATACATAGCCATGATATTTATTACACTTCAATTTCCGAATAGGTATAAGTCTATTATAACAAATTTTGAAAGTACTTTATTATTATTATTATTAGTTTTAGGTACCTTATGCTGATAAGCCTAAATCTGCACTTGTGTCGTCTCTGATAAACTTGTCTAGTATATTCTTAAATTCGTTCACATTTTTGGCACTTATCACTGCGCTGGGCAACTTATTGCATGCATTCACCACCCTGTCACTTGCATGCATTTGTCACTTGCATTATTGAATCTATGCCAAATATCTTAATGATCCCAATTCCTCTTTCACTCCCTCCCCTTCTCTTTATCTCTATTGCATGTTTTAGATTAAACATTAATTTTATACTCACTCGGTGGATATATTTAATTGGCTTTATTTAATATTTGTAAGTTGGTATTTACAACCAACGTGACGTGGTTGGTTGGTGGGTGGGGTTGGTATTTATTTTTTGGTTGGTATTGTTGGTTGGTTGATTTGGTGGTTGGTGGTTGGTAATTTTGGTTGGTATTGGTTGGTATTTTCATTGTTTTTATTCTTTTATGTAACTGATTTATTTCCCAAAAAAAGAAATAAATAAATCATTTATTTGTATGCGTCCACGAGCACGCAATAAAAATGACAAGGAGAGCAGTCCATTTTCTATATCATGTTTGATCCGCTCGATCCGTCGATCAAAATATCTTGAATATCAATAATTTGACCAGCAAGTCGCTGGAAAATATATCCCAGCCATCACGCAGATAAACCTAGAAGTTTAGAGTTCCGTCGTACGAGTGCAGCGATATGTCCGAAACAAAACAAAGTTGACCTGCGCCACGTCAAGTTCAGTTGAACGCCACGCCACGCGATGTTCAAACTAATTTCGGAATTGTTTTAAAAATGTTTTTTTTTTCGAATTTAAATATTTTTTTCGCGAGGCTGCTTACGTTGTCGATATAGATCAAATTACTATAAAGAGAAAGACGGTACTTGGTGATCATTGACCACGCGACGTGCTCGTAATGATAAATTTAGCATTAGATCGAGCGAATGTAATGTCGCCATTACATGCTCACATGACGTTCCGCTCACCTCGGCTGGGTTCGAGTTCGAGTCCGTCTCGGGACTAATGATGACGAGTGCGGAGAACGAGAACGAGAACGCCATGCAATCCGCCGCACTTAGTTATTACGGTGGAGCAATGGCGGGCTGGTAATGCGGTGCTGTAGCGCGGCACGGAAAAAACGTACCGTGTGAACGGAACAGCGCAGGGGTCGACAACACGCCGACAATAGCTTAAATATCTATACCTTTCTATTAAACCCTACCCTATATCCCTTTTATTAAAAAGGGTATAGAATAAAGCGAGCACAAATTTCCTCCCCTTTCCTCTATTACCATTAAAGATTCTTGCGGCCGATCTACAGAGAAAGACTACTGCTGTTGGCTAAACAGCACATCATAATACTGGAGTGGTGTTCATTTGAGGTTCATTGATACCAAGCCAGTGTCTTAAGTCAAATCACTTCATGTGGTTCTTAAACGAATGTTCTACGGGTGTTCCTTCACATCTGAAGATCTAAAATAAGACAAATACAATAAGCTTCAGTAACGAAACCAAAGCAAAAACCGCCCGGAGATGTGAGGGTGACGTTCCCGACCAATCACAGCGTCTAGGTTCGTGTAAACAAATTCGCACCACAAGCCTAATCCATTTATTTATTTATTTTATCATCATTTACATGCACTCTTATATATAAAAGTAAAATAGTGTTTAAATAATAAATACATTGTTAATAAAGTTCATTACAGTAATTTATAATCACGCGCAATAGATTAGTTTTGTGCATCACCTTAATAGCACAATGTGCTGTTCCAAGGAGAGGCCAATCATTTGTAGAAATAGTTTAGCATTTTGACTCAAGCTACGGGACTTCGTAATAAACATATAAATATATAAAAGTAAATCTAACTATACATAAATACTACTTAAATATAATAGAAACACTACACTATTTCATGCATGAACGCCTCTAACATCATTTACGCCTGTTTAAATAGCAATTCCCAAATTCTAACTCCCTTTTCTAGTAAAACCTATTTATTATATTTTTAGGATGGTTTATTTCCTTGAATGTTAAATTCCATATGTTCTGATATCCGTGGAGGCATTTAGCGAATGCAGATGGCATTCTACAACATCTTAGGGCGGCCGTAAAACTCAATTAACCTAAACCCAACAAAAAAATCTGCGGGCTAAAGGAAAATAAAGTCTCGCACGACCGAAAAATGAGTGTTTTTTTAATAACTCTACTGTCAGCAAAGTCCCTTCTGTTTTTGCGTTTATCTTTTATTTGGCATTATTGAGAAAAGCGCCGTAGAATATTATCAAAACTCTGGTTCGGGAGTTCGTACCACCCCAATAGGCCCAATAGGCTGTTAAACTAGTAAAATGTAACATAGATAAAATATTTAATAGTACAACGGTACAAAGTGAAATAGTTGTCGACCTCTGCACAATTGACAGGGTTGTCGAGGAGATAAACGAGGCGGCGATGCCACACGTCCATACGTGGAAAAATGGCGTAGGCAGCGGTTAGGGCACTTTTTCCGTTGGCACATTCGTTCAACTCCTGAAGGTCAGCACCGCTGCCTCAGAACAGGGAACACAGGACAAAGTTGACAATCGAAGGCCACTTCCTAAGAACGTGAATCATATTGAGTATGTGAAGCGACTGAAGCGACTGACAATTACAATAATATATAAGAATAATAATACTAAGTATCGTTTTATCTCCTAAATATATATACTTTTATAGGATTAAAAAGTAAAATTTTGATTTTGTCCTAAAAGTTAAGAGCCTCATATAGTCTGAATTTTTTTATACATTTTATCAAAAGTTTAGACGTAAATATCTCATTGTCTGAATAGAAGACTCGAGAAAAAAAACCACAAAAGCTTAGTTTATTTTATAAAGATGCAAATTCAAGTAAGTTTTTAGACATAAAATGATTTTGTTTTTCATAATTATGCGTTATGAGTGTTTATAAAAATAGTAATTGAAAGACAAATGAAGGTAATTAAATAATTGCCAAAAATTGCTAACCTGACGCCATGCAAACCTCAACGAATCGCCCGGAGTTTCTACGGCAAACGACAATTTATAAATGTAATTTGTAAGCGCAGTGGTATAGACTCCCGCTTCTGAGACAGCTGCACTGTGTATGAACCATTTTCGAACCAGTCAGTTTCTATTTTGGAGTAGCGTTGGTTGCCCGTACCTACGGTCGCGCGTCCAGCGAAAAATCAACACCTGCTTACCACTTTGCAAATACCATCATGTCGATGACGAAATATACACACAGATCACTTACAATGATGTGTTTTATTGTAGAGATCCAATCCAAAACCTAGTAATACAATTTGTGAACCAAAAGCGCTGCGTCATGCGTTTTATATTTATAATAACTATAAGGCCGCCGCGGCGCCATAGTCCATGAGCTACGAGCCATGAAACGATTATCTGTAAGCGATTCTAGGCAAGCGGTTAGTCGGTGCTCATTACCGTGAACGGACATACCCTCTAATACCGTCCAATCTTCATCTCGTACAGCCTCCGTCATCCAGCCCGGCACTCCCGCATCCTGTGCGAGGCCTCATCACATCGCCGGTTTATTTTCAGAATCATTACAACTAAATCTTAATCTTGAATTGAATCTTAAATTTTACAAATGTCTTATTTTACCAAGCCTACCTAATTAGGCAGTACCAAGGTAGGCTTGGGATTTAAAATGCACTGAAATTATTAAGACTTGAAGACAGATTAAAAAGTAAAAAAAATCTTTGTTAATTTATTTATTTATTTTTATTCGGTACTCTAACAAAATATTGAAAATATAAGATGTTTACATTAATTTTAGAGACTTAAGTAAGAAAAACCTTATCAATATTCAAATAAAAAGAGATCGCCACATATTATAGTATCATGTGATATAGAGTATATATTTTATATCGTAGTTTGATTTGATTTGAATGAGCAAAATTTGATAGACATAATAATTATTGTGGTATTATATTGATCGATGATTCAGATTGTTTCCTACCTAGTCAAACAACCAAGGGGAAATTTGCTTTCGAATGAAAACAAAGAATAATGCATTTAATGTTGTTAGCAGAAAAAGATAACAATAAGACTGGCGGAACTGCGCCAGCGCTAGGTACGTATGATGCGAGCGGCGTATAGCCCGCAGAAGAGTGTAGATTATTATGTACTTGAATGAAACAAAACTGCAAAACGTGTCGCCTCTGTTCAATTTACACGCATACTTACGCAGTGACATAGTGTTCCTTTCAAAATAACCCACATTGATTTTCATCAAAATAACATAAAAAAAACTTACTTAAAATTAGCTACGATTATTTCCACCGTTTTTTCACATCTATATTAGAGTTAGAAGTGTAATATTAGAATAGAATTGTATCGTATTCGCCTGAAGTGAGATTAAAACGTTAACGCCGCCCAGCACAACCGGTTGCGTGTATATCAGAGAAAATTTTTAATTAAAAACTGTAGACAGGCACCTCTCGGTCAACGATAAACATACTTGTAGGTATAAAAGATCGCAATTAGGATTTGATTTATGGTGTTCCGTTCCCGGTATATCGGCGCGGGACGCCGGGTCGCGTCCCTCGGGATTAACGGCGGTTCGCGAATTATTTCATAATAATAGATACCGCTAAAATAAGAATTCACTCGAATTATCCTCATCCATCTGTAATAGTGTACACGTAGAAATAAATACATAGAGTAGAAAAGTAACCCCCCTCACTGTAAACCCCTCCCCTTAAGTAACCCTTATTGAACCTTCAAAATCCATGCAAACCTGTACTACTACTATAAAAAGAAACCGTTACATCTAAATATGTTTTGTTAAGAGGTAGTCTTATTTTTCTTGTTTAATTGTAAATATGGCTATTTAAATAAATAAATAAATGAATAAACAAAGATAGGGTTAGAAAGAGAGCGGTGTACAACGCAGCCTCCTTTGTGGGGAAACGCGTCTAGATAATTCTTCGGTCTTACTCCCTCTTACTAATGACACTTTATTTTTTATTTATTTATGTATTCAATAAATTTACATTTTTTTTTCTTTTATGTACCAGTCGAGCCCAAGGCTTATTTGCTGGAAATCAGGCGTGTAATTTACAGATATTAATATTTGTGAAATATGTTCACATTATTTGGTTCTGTATTTTACAAGTCCTTTACGAGATAAATATAATAATCGTATATATTTTTTTAGCTTAGTAATAAATTACAAACAAAAAATAACTATAATAATAATAATAAAACAATAATTAACAAGCGAAGTTAATTTGTCTAGAAACAATTAAAGATAGCATTTTTCAGAATTTTTTGGTAAATTATTCTAACAAAATAGTATAATAAATTGTAACGATCGTTTACCGTAAACATTTTTAAATGAAGGTATAAACAATATTTCACTTTGTATTTGCCGCGTGCTGTACGGATGTGAACGAGTGTTTTGAGTTGAAAAAGTGGACCACTGTCCTATCTAAACTAAACATCGCGTTTGCCGGTAGAATGTTCCGCTGTCTAATCAAATAATTGACAACGGTTAATCTACTCTGTCAAGAGTGGATGCAATGGATATTGGATATCGGATCGGTACGGGGTGAAGGAACTGCTGGATCCTCGGAACTTCGTCGAATGAAAAGATGGAGTCCGCTGCAGGTGTGTCGTTCGCGGGCCGTGCTGCGGGCGGGGTATTTAATTAGAAAATCTGTTAACAAAGCGTCCACTTAGTTGGCGCCCGGCGGGGCGCCGGACAAGCTTTCATGGGCGGCCGGCGGTCGGGGCGCTCGCGACAAAACATGCCTACTTACGATTGACATGGAGAAAGGTATCAGGTCAGGGTAACGACCTGCGATCAAACTACACGACCCAACACTATACTTAATTAAAATCAGTTATCCGCGCCACTATTATAGTAAAAAAAAAAACCATCTATTTGCACCTTCCCAATACTGTTTATTTAGCATAGACAAATTAAATGATTAAGGCGTATTTTAATTTTGTTTGTTTAGTCCCGGTTTCGCACGGTGATATTATTTATTTATTTTTAAGAATTACAAACAGCGTTACAATAAATAGATTCAAACAATAAATGACTATTAATAAGGCCGAATAAAAGTAAGGTAAAATAAAGGATAATATTAAAACGAATTGCAAGTCTTAAAAGAAGTTCATATATACTCGTAAGTGTCTGTAAAAAAAAAGTACTGAGAGGTTGAGGGTGAACGTATGATATAATGTTTAAATCTTGAAATGCTTGTATAATAAACCTGCATTGAATGTTCCTCTATAAAATAGTTATAACCCCATGGAAAACCATTCGCGAACATGCTATGCCTACCGAGGACTTTTTATACAAAAATGTAGAGATTTTTTATTGCTGTTACGACAATAATGTCATATGGAAGATTGTCTTACGAAAATAATCTCGCTTTTGTATTATCATATGTAATTATGTATCAAGTATTTATAAACAAGTTTAATTTATATCATTTTGTCGAGAATTCCTTTTAAAATATTCGATATTTCCTTGTTACATGAATGTGTGTTTCCACCGTTTAGGGCAAACGGTTTAGGAATGCAGTTTTATGTGGCGAAAATATACTGAGCCCCAGCCGACCTCAGGTCTGAGTGTGAAGATAAGAAATTCCCCTCGATGGCCCTCCTCACAGGCGAGCGTGTCGCGAACAAAGCCCAAGAGTTCGCGAGGCGCGAAGGTCGTAAACATTTCCTTTGTCGCTACGGGGCCGTTTTCAATGTATGATTTTTACGCGCTTTTTTATGTATGTGACAAATTACTTCTCGTACGCTGAGAGCTTATGCGAAAGCGTTGGCGTTATGCCTTAGGTATGGTGTAATCGATTGGGGGCACAGCTCCGCATGCGAGTGAAATCTTTCGGCTCCAGAAACGATCTATCAGAGAGAGCTATTGTGGTAGTGAATGAACGGGTATCATGTAGACCATTGTTTAAACGCCTTGGAATTCTGACAATCTATGGCTTGTATATCCAGAAGTGTTAACACAGCCAGATTCATGATCATAACACTCGCAATAAAAGCAATTATGTGCAAACGCTCACCCCCAAGTCAAGTATTTTAATATTTTAATTTTTTAGCATAGTATGTTTCATGTTATTGTTTTTAATGCTTTTTGTTTTTCTTTTGGTAGTTTAATTTGTTTTTACTTTAATTATAATGTACCTACATGGGGAAACCTGTTAAATAAATAAAGTTAGTTAGATTAAAAAAACCAATAATTATCTAGCCGCTTATTTCTATAACAAATTGGCAGAAAAAAAGAAAAGTATTTTTAAAAAGAGGTTAAGAGATTACCTTTAGAAAATAATGCATACATTTTTGAGGAGTTTTAATTAATAGTATTCTCTTTTTAGATTTAATTATATTTTTGTAAGTTTTGTTTCTGTGTTGTGTAGGTACTTTATTAGATCTCATCATTTATTTTTCTAACGTGTTAAATAAAATTTGTTTTATTTTCTTTTTAGAATATTTGTTTTATTTTATTATATTAATCGTGTAAAGTTATTTACTTTAAAGGTGCAAAGATGCTTCAGCATCAGCTCTTTACCTCCACTGCTGGGCATAACAAAGTAAAACTACTAGGTATATGTGTAACTTGGTAGTTTTTTGTGTATTTACTATTAGTTAGAGTGAAATAGATTACCCCAACTAGTTGTTGCTATCCTACTCTAGCCGGAGCCGCGACGCTGAAGGAAGATTACATAAATTCCGTTACGTTAGTATGTAGATCTATGATGAAAGGGGAATTCCCTACAGCTTTAGAATTTCTTTACGAAAATTAAATTTTATTTTTGTGGGTATTCATATATATACTTGTTATCTTCCGGCGGTTTATACGGTGACAATATATATTATATGTAATATACTTCTATAGGAGAAAACGTCGAACCTGGTTAACATACAATTCTGCTGAAACCGTATTTAATCTAAATACCGCTCTTTCAGTTATAATTTAAGTGTAACCTAACGGCATGTTTTGTTTGCGGCAACTAAACTGCATTTTGACTGCTATTACAAAATAATTTTCCGTCTTTCTATTGTTTATTTCTCCCAGCGGAAGATACATCAATAAAAATTATACCTAATCCGTTGAACGAAAGGTGCAATTTGGTAAGTTCATTTGAGGGGAAAGTTATTTTGAACAGGGTCGAACTAGTATATTATTATTAAATTCAAGCGTACATCGAAAATTATACAGGTTGAACTCATGCACGTTCTTTTATGGGGTTATTCAAAATAGTGTGTCGACAGCTCCAGTCAGGAGGAGTAACTATGCGTTTAAAATTACGTGTAATTATGCGTCTGCGGGAAATTCGTCTAAAACAATTCGTCTAATTACAGTTTGTATTTTCAGAGAGAGTTCTAGACGAATTGTTTTAAACAAATGTTAATAAGTTGATTTTTTCCGCAAATTAAAAATGGGTGTCTTTGACATTTTACCCCCGCCATTTTTTTTCCATGTCCGCCCCTGACTCAGAGCAAGTCTCTTTAACCTCAAGAGTCTAGGAAGCTCGAACTAATTTCCTTTTATGAAGCCACACTTTTTTTATAGCTTTTATTTAGCTTGCAATATTTGCATGTCGGTTTAGGTCAAATCTTGCAAGCTGAATTAGAACCACTTCCTCTTATCCTACAGAGTTGACATTTGGCATATTGGTTTAGTTCCGATGACAATGCATTTTTACGGTGAGCATGACCTGATTCTACGCCCAGGAATGGCTCCAGATGAAGGAACTCCTCAACGGTCAACAGCACGGACACGAAAGTATGTTTTTAAAAACGTATTTTTACCATTAATTTTTATATAGTGAATGGCCCTGCCGAGTACTGCAGCGTTTGAAGCGTACCTTGTGCGATTTATTTCCCTTAGTACTATAGTTTCCTTGAGGGGCCTCTTCCCGGTGACTTCTCTGTCTTGCGCGTGCTTTTATATCGTTCTGTCTCATCTAACGCATATACACTCTGTGCCGTTGTTAGCTAATTATGAAAACCAGATTCAATTTATGACTAAAAACTTACTTGAATATGCTTATTTATAAAATAAACTATGCTTTTCTAGTTTTATTTTCTCGATTCTTGTATTCAAACAATAAGATATTTGCGTCTAAACTTTAGAAAAATAAAGACTTATTGAGACTATAAAGACTTTTAAAATCTAACCAAAATAAAAAATTAACTTATAATTCCATAGAAGCCTAGATATTTAGGAGATAAAACGATACCTAGTATTATTTTTCTTCTATATCTACAAATAAGAGAGTTACAACATTACAGCGTTTGTATGGACAAATGACTGGGTTGAGTCATTTCCACATTTCGAATCCACAAATAATATTTAAGGATCTTGTGGCGACATCCATAAGCCTGGAGCGGCCCTGCAAGATCGGGAGGTGAGTGAAGTTGGCGTTGAGTGGCGGAGGGATGCCCCCCCCCCTCCCGCAGACAAACGCAGTCACCCATCGTACGTACTTCATGACATGGAATATTTTTGCCGACAGTGGTTTTATGAAAACTGTTATGGTCACCCTATCTAAATAGTTCATAGACATGGATGAATTTAGAATTATTTGTTTTTATTTTATTACTTGTCGCCCTGGTTACAGTAACGCACAAAGGAGACAACGCGATTTACGGGGCCTCCTTGTTATATGCAGGTAAAGGGCTTGTAGAAAAAAAAACACCTGTGCCGTTATTGAATAATCTTGAAATCGATTTAGATCAAACCCCTAAAACGACATTAGTGAATATAAATACACCCTGTATACGTCGCGATCTGCCCGCGCCCACGTTCAGCAGTCGTGTCCGAGCAGCTCCTGAAGCTATTGGCCTTCAGTCAGAGCCAAGTATCAGCGGTGCGTCCAAACCGCTCCTGGAGTCTTCAGCAGTCACTCAACAGAACTTAGCCATAATCCTAACGTAGATTACTTATATGTAACGGTTAATTATCACTGTAACATCGTATAAAATAAACCTGTACCAAATCCGATCTCATCTTCATTGCCACCTCCGGGCCGTTACAGGAAAATCCTTCAAAACAAACTATTTTTGAATTTGAGGCTTCAAATGTGGGTCAAATATATAGGAAAATACTAACATAATTGTTAAATAGGAAATTTAAACCACACTCACTAAAAAAAATGAGGTTTCGCTAACATAAGGAATTCTACTTTGATGACAGGAAAATAAGCTTCATTTATTACATAAGAAAGTCGGACTTCTCAAAGAAAGCAGACTTGAGTTGTAGATCATATAAGAACAAAGCTTTTGGCACGGAGCAGAATGCGTGGGGATGATGATGATGATAAATGACTCCGAAATGGGAGATTATTTCCTAGCTATAATTTATCACAGGGAACGGTCTGCCGCACGCACTATGATGACGTGCGTTCCGCGTCTCGCTCGCACCTCCATCGCTTCCCTGGCTCGAAATTAATATGAAGTAAGCGAGGCCTGAGGATGACTTGCGCTAACTTCAAGTGGTGAATCAAGGTCTACTATTCCAAGGAAGACATTTTATTTAAAAAGCAGCGTTTTAACTAAATATCTCTGGAGTATTTGTTTGAATCATCGCTATCTCGATAAAAACAAATTTAACTACTAAAAGAAAAAAAAAATGCCTCCAGGCAAACATAAATAAATAATTCACGCTGATCTCAAAAAGGTGTAATAATAGAAAGCAGATTTTTAACCCCATTGGGCGAACAGACAAATATATCAATCTCAGTGGAAATGGAATTTAATAATTCGACTGCTCTCCCAATTTTGACTATACTTGTATATGTCGGTACGACACGCTAACCGCCTAAATAACGTGTGCTTCCGCGCTCTAGTAAAACAGTCCGGAACAAAGAAACCAATATCTCCGAGTATTACGGGATTCTCGATGAAACCGCGAATAACCTTATAAAAATAAAACAATGTATGGATTTGTCGCCTAAACTCGAGTGTGTTAAAGCCTAACTAACATCCCTAATACAAATGCTGATGGATACGTATTAGGAAAAATTTCAGGATAATATCCATACCATACAAAGGAATCTAAGGATCTAATATTCAATAAAAAATAAATAAACGTCACGATATCGTCATAGAATTTTTAAAAACAAACCAACATTTTTCCTATGGTCATTAGACCATAATAATAATTATTTTTTATTTATTAATTTAATACTATCGGTTTTTATTCTTAATATTACTTTGCAAAATGGGAGAAAATAATTACATCTCACATAATTGCGAGTTATGGTGCGGCTACACTGCCTAGCCTGCACTAAGGGTAGGTACACACTACCACATCTTTTTAATTATTTAGGATAAATTTGTAAGGAAATATTCATTAAAAATCATAATATTCATTATAATTATATTTTCGTAACAAATTTATCTTCTATAATAAAAACAATGTGTTAGTTTTAGTGTTATTTATTAATATTATTATTGATTTAATACACAGTTATTTTTCCAATTGTACTTTGCAAAATGTCAGCATAACCGTTTATTAAGGTTATAGTGCGCCCAAACTGCCTAGCCCGCACTAAGGGTACGTGCACACTTCCACAGTTTTATATTATAGAAGATACATTATAAAGAAATATTAATTAAATATATTCTAAAAATAATATTCATTATTATTATTTTTATTAATTTAGTTCTGTCGGGTACAATGGTACATTGCAAAATGTCAGAAATACATATTTAGTTTATATTATAGATATAAGATATGTTTGTAATTATTAAAATTAATAAAAAGAAGATCTCGTTTTTTAAATAGATGCTAATTATATAAAGGGTAGAAAATGGATGACACATCTGGTCTCTAATCTTTGAGTGTATCGGATCTAGTAAAGGTAGTATACTACTTTATTTTTATTTTAGGTTTATTTTTCACTAAATGATATTATATAATAAAAAAAAAAAATAGCGCTTTATATTATACTATTACTTTCTAAAAATACGTTTCTTGATCGGTAATGCGCCAACATTAATACAATATAGTATACGCGCTTCTGTCGCTATTGCAGAACAGTTTTACCTAGTGCTATAGCACAGTACGCTTTGCCTGGCAACTAGGGGCTAACACACACACACACGTTGGCACGCTATGAATAAAAAGTTCGCCTAGTACTGTTAACCTTAGTGTACCTACGATAATTGAAGGTAGATTACTTTAAACTATCATTGTAAAATGTATATTTATCGTGTAAAATTGTAACTGATTAATAGGTATAATGAAATGAACATATTTGTAAGGCATGTACTCAGAAAAGAATAAATAAATATGATTATTATTTCTAAATCCATACTTCATACTTCCAAACATCCATACTTCATAGGAAACACTCAACTTAAAATAGTTCAGTCACAAAAAGATCTCGGTGTAACAATCTCGTCAGATCTTAAGTGGGAACAGCACATCACCTCAATCTCAAAAAAGGCAAACTCCTTACTATTCTTAATAAGAAAGGCTTTCCATAATTTGACAGTGGACGTATTCTTAAAGATCTATAACTGGAATATGCTTATCAAGTATGGAATCCCTATTTCACTAAAGACATCGATCTCTTAGAAAAGGTGAAAGACGCGCAACGAAAATACCAATGCAACTCAAAAATCTGGAATATGAAGAAAGGCTAAATATACTTGGACTGACAACATTAAAGCACAGGCGGACGAGAGGCGATCTTATAGATACCTACAAGATATTAACTCACTATTATGATGTTCCAGATTTCGAAACCATATACACAATTAATACAAATTCGCACTTGCGAGGACATCATTTAAAACTCTCAAGTACAGCCTTCAGTTCTAATCCGAGGAAGAATTTTAAGTCAAACAGAGTGGTGAATGCATGGAATAAGTTACCAAGTGCAGTGATAAGTGGACAAGTTTATCAGAGACGATACAAGTGCAGATTTAGGCTTATCAGCATAAGCTACCTGCCTAAAACTAATAATAATAATAATATTAAAGGTTAAAAAATATTGAATAGGCCTAAATATCGCCCCAAGAGTCGCCACCGCGTCGTGACCAATGACGCCAGAGAAGGCGAAAGGAATGCACCGGCCACGACATAAAGCTGAGTATACCGATATCGGCCCGGCATTGTGCTCGTGTTGTAAGGCCTTAATGTAATATCCTTTACACGTCATTTACTGAACATGCTTTGTTGCGCGCCGTACTGTGGCCGTACGCAAGTTTGGTTTTCAATTTACTAACGACGAACCGTGACTTGGTAAATAACAGGCGGTACTCGCATTGCCTAGGGCACTGCACAACTGCACAACTGCACAAAACGAGACTCGCCTAGGTTGGCTGCACCGGCACTACTTCTATCTCTTTCTTTTTTTAAGAATAGCCAATAACGGCACGGAGTGTTAGATGAGACAGGGCATCTGCAAGTCAGGGAAAAGCTGTTTCGATAAGGTGCTATTTTAGGTATTTTAAAAAAATTAACGCTCTTCACAAGATACGACGTGTTTCGCCCATTACTGCCCTTTATTTAGAAATATTAATATTTAAGAACACGCGCTAGACAGAGATCTTCTTTCGGAAAGAGTCCCCTTGACTGTTAAATCTTGCAATGTTTGCAATGGTAAAAATACATTTATAAAAACAAGCTTTTATTTAAGTGCTTGAATGCGTATTCAATATTTCGTGTCTGTGCTGTTGACCGTTGAGGAGTTCCTTCGTTTGGAGCCACATGTCAAATTTCAACTCCGTAGGAGGAGTGGAGAGGAGTGGTTCTAATTCAGCTTACAAGTTCAAGCTTCAGCGTACAGTTACGTCCAAAATGCCCTCCGATCTGAAAGCACCCTTAATTTCAGGGTTGATCCTTTGCGCCTAGTCTGAGCTGCCAATCGACTCGAATATGTCATCACTTTCATCCGCTACCGACGCCGCGGCGAAGGCGATTTTCGAGCGCCGATTGGCAGCCCGACCAAGCCTGCTGTTGTTTTACAGAAGGGTCTGTAAGTATAGCAAACGAGGAATGCATAGTGCGAAAATGGCCGGAAGCCGCGGGTCGTTCAACTAGAAAACGTGCCATCGTTGGAGGAAGTGCCAAGGTACGTGATCGCCAGGTCACCGGATGGAGTCCCATAAAAGCATGCCGTAACTATATTCCTTATACTTATGGGCTGGTTGATATCGGCAGGTGATTGTGTTGGTTAACTAGGGATCCGGGGAGATTACCGTCCCCCCCCTTTCACCTGTTGATTACAATTCATAAATGTAGAGGCTTTCAGTGGTAAAAATATCCAAGATATAGGTACTCGTATTTCACTGTACACTCAAAGACAATGAGAAGCGAACAAAGTATAAACAATATAAAAAATATTAGTATGTACATAATCATTTTTTTTTATTATATTTTTTTTTCGTAAAAGTTGTTTTTATTCCTACTTCTTAGTATTAATGGACAAGCTTTTTGAATAAAAATGTTGTTTATATGAAAGAAATACCTATTGGTAAAAACAAAGTATTTTATTAGATTATAAGTTTAAAATACTACCTACTAATTTCCCATTTAATTTTTAGAACAATTAGTAAGGAAAACCTATTTTTCTGGCTCATCTGTGAGTCTGTCTGTCCGTTACAGGTTACTCGTTCGTGGAATATGTTAAAGAAACAACGGACTTCTTATTTAGAAAATGTAGGTATTGTTAGAGCCGTAATCATAAACTCTAGGCATAAGCCTAAAGGCGTTTTCTAACAAAGACTTCAAAGGATATCGAGAAGTTTTAAATGACTAAATAATATGGCGTCGTGTGTAAGTAGGACCACTTAGTGTTGAGAGGTCAATAGTGGGTGGCTGGATGCGAAAAGATCCTGTTAAACCAAAATCGATTTGACTGCGTAGTCTGTTTCATTCGCTCGATGGCGGCGGTCTCGCAGGAAAAAAGGGATGGAACGAAAAATCCGAGAACCCGATCATCATGAAACTCAACACAAACCTAATTGATTGAGATTAATGGTTCGAAATCATTATTTTTTAAGAGCCAATTTACTAAGATCGCCTTTCCGCCCACGGCCTTATATTACTTATTAATGACTTGTATTTAAAAGTTTATAATTTTGTTTTTATTATTATTTTTTTTTAAATTGAGTCTACTGTGAGGCCGCCATGTCAGACCACGTGGGCGGGCTTAGAAGCTTAATGATCCATATTTCATTATTTTGAAATGATGACTCAAAATAAGCATCAAATCATAAAATATGTATCGATTTTTTTTTATATAGTAGAGTGCAGATAATCGATTGTTAGTTTTATTGCACGTGCGAGGGAGATATACGAAGACGACAACGCTCCTCGCTAATAAAGTTAACATGCATTCTGTAGTGAACGACTCGACGCTAGCAGCGACACTTTTATTAATAGACAAAAAACATTTTTACATAATCAAAATAGATATAGAAAATAAACATTTCAAGCCGAACATCTGCATTAGTTTTTTATCAGCGAACGGTGGTATTTCCCATAATATTGTGGGTCTATTAACGAATATAAATTAAAGGTGACTCATGAAAATGGGATAGGTCTAATCACGTTTGTTTTTAACCGAATCTAGATTGCTATTTAAAATTACAGATAGACATCATATAGTTGAGCTCTTGTGTGCATGCATTTAACTCAGTTGACAGTGCTGAGAAAGAAAAATCTTTTCTTCCCTCTTGTTGCAAAATTTCTAAGGAATGTAGTATTTTTTAAATGTTGACTACAATTTGTACGATACAATCACGGTTCAGATGATGAATAAAGTTTCAGTTCGAGGTACCTATATGTTTTTTAATGTTCACTCATTATTACCCTGAAGTGGTTGAAGAGATTTCAATTATTAATTTGTTGCACATGTTATATTCGTTTCGTTAAGTTGCGCCTAGTGCTAGTGTAACTAAATTTCTAGTGCTAGTGTTTTTTATTTATATTTTTCGCTTTTTTTAAATTTTTAAGCCGGTTTATTCATGACGTCCGTTTTTTGAAAGCGCGTTGTTTTTTAATGAACATTTCATTTTATAACCAAACCAAAAAAATGGAGTTGCCCACACTTGTAATTAAAAACAGGCCTACAATGAATATGCGAATGTGCTAGGTAGGTACCCCAATTATAGCCGGCCGAAATGGGATGCGAAATCGGTGGGCGGCAGAGGCTGGGGCGGGCGGCCGGGGGTAATTAAGTCGCCGGGCGCCCGGCCGAGATGAAGACACTTTTCAGAGGAGTCGAGGGCCACTTGCCGATGGCCGACGGAATGCGAAATGTGTAATTCGATCGAAGCAAAACGTTCGATATTGACTGACAAGCTCGCTCTCGGCGGTATGTTATTATAGGCGTTATTCCCGTGCCGACCTCACGTACTTAATACACTCTAAACGTCACATATATAATATTAGATATACAGGGTGTCCCAAGGTCAATCCCACAAACTTTAGGGGGTGTTTAAGTTCCCTATTTTTGTATATATTGGAAAATAAATCTATCTCATCTTATCTTATCTATTACGAGTAAGAAATTATGTAACAAAATGCGATAAAATTGGTGTAAATCGATCTTATCAATCGATAAATCAATATTATCTGTCGACCAATAGCATCCCTCTTACAACCCCAGAGAAGGAGAAAGGAGTTACTCCTTCTTCTTAGACCGACCTCTGTTCGACCAGTGGCATCTGACAGCAATCATTTAGCTCCGCCCTAATAGGGCGTTTCGAACAACGCGTTAGGTCATTAACCTCGATCTTGACTGACCGCGGCCCAGTGACCCAGTGACGTAGTTATCGGAGGGAGGAGCCATTGAAAAATATCTATTTTACATGATTTAGAATAGAAACTTCAACATTTTTTTTCTCGAATACCATAATGAATTTTACTATTAGCTGTTTTCTTTTATTGGGATTGACCTTGGGACACCCTGTATATATATACTGCAGAATTCATAGATCTTGACAAATATACAGAAGCACTTAAAGATTTTATGGCATATTTACACTGTAATAGGGAGCACTGAGCACCACTGCATGATATTCCTTGATCTTCTAACTTGACTAAGTCTCTACTAAGGAAGACAGTTTTCTAAGCGGCCAAAAATAAATGTTTATAGTCAACCGTGAAGACTGGATTTTTATTGTACACAAAAAAATATTTTAAAGACTAAATAAAATACATAAGTTTTTATATATTATATATACATTATAAAATACATTCTAATATTATTATTATAAACTAATTAATACATATACAAAAGTAATAATATAACATTTTAGAAAATAGTTTAAATTATTTCAGCTTAAAATGGAACTTGTGTCGTCCTTTCTCTAGATTCGATTTCGTAGATGTGAGATAAGGGAGTTTCTACGCCATTAACTTGTTCTGTGGTTTTATCGACATCGGAAGACCTGCACAAATCCGAGAACTGGGCTTCTTTCCGTTTCGATTCGTTTACGAAGTTAAACGCGTCTCGTACGGAATTACGGCGAACAAAAAACAGATAAATGAAATTTGTGCGCGACCGCGGCGTTCGTTCCGCAGAGCAAATTGGGCTCTTTACGAGCAATGCAGGCGAACGTCTGTCGACCCGACCGCCAATTCCCATCCCGCTATGCGGTTTTTGGCATTTATTTATTTATTCTTTATTGTAAAATCCAACAGTATTAATTTTTATAATTACAAACAAAATTTATTACTAATATATAAAACCAATTATGGATTTCGAACATTTTACATATTAACATTAGCATAAAATTTTGGAAGTGTTCTTAAAATATATATATATATAGATAATAAATATTATACACGTATACAGTAGAATTCATATATATATATATATATATATATAATTGTATAATTGAGTTGTAACGTTATTTGACCTATATTTGATGATTGTTTTTTAATAGCGGCAAATCGCCTGAAAAGATAAATGTCACAATCTTTGACAATATTGATTTTTTTTTTAATTTTTTGATAAAGTGCTGGATAGCATAATATTTATAAAGGTTCTAAAGAGGTCCTGTACTTGAGAGCGCAGGATGTCGGTTTAAACCCAGCGCTGAGTTTTATAAAAATGCATTTTTAACTCTCACCTGTCCTCTTTAGTGTAAAACATTGTTTTTTATTTATTTATTTATTTAACAGGTTTCCCCATGTACATTATAATTACAGTAAAACAAATTAAATTACCAAAAGAAAAACAAAAAGCATTAAAAACAAAAAACAATAGCATGAAACATACTAAACTAAAAAATTAAAATAATGCCTCCAGGCAAACATTAATGCATAAATAAATCACGCCGATCCTACAACGGCGTAATAGAAAGCAGATTTTTAATCCCATTCGGCGAACAGACAAAGATATCAATCTCCGCGGAAATGGAATTTAATAATTCGACTGCTCTCCCAATCGGACTATACTTGTATACGTCGGTACGACACGCTAACCGCTTAAATAACGTGTGCTTCCGCGCTCTAGTACGACGGTCCGGAACAAAGATACCAATATCACCGAGTATTACGAGATTCTCGATGAAACCGCGAATAACCTTATAAAAATAACACAAAGTATGGACTTGCCGCCTAAACTCGAGTGTGTTAAAGCCTAACATCCCTAATACGAATGCTGATGGATACGTATTAGGAAACATTTCTGGATAATATCCATACCTACGGAGATAAAGGTATCTAAGGAACCTCCTCTGAATAACCTCCAGGATATTACCGTAAGTAACCTCATGAGGACTCCAGATAATAGAACTATACTCCAATATGCTCCTCACGAACGTGCAGTATAAAAGCGAGATGGATTTCGGTTTATTCAAAGATCGACTGGTTCGGAGCACGAATCCCAACATTTTATTTGCACGCGTAGCTATGCTCCGCATGTGCAAATGAAATGTTAGACGCGAATCAAACACAACCCCCAAGTCGCGAATTTCGTCGCATCTGCGAATGATCTCATTACCCAGAGAGTACTCACAACTTATTTTTTCACGCACAGCTCGTGAGAAGGATACTGCGATACATTTAGAAGCATTAAATTGTAATTTGTTATCGTCAGCCCATTCTACAAGACGATTGATGTCATCTTGTAAAAGCTGCGCGTCAGATAGTGAAGTCACTGATCGGTAAATCTTCACATCGTCCACATAGACCAGCAAACTACAATTTATTACTGCAGTAAAAATACTGTTAATAAATAAAATAAAAAATAAACCACTTAGCGCGGCCCCTTGCTGGATACCAGAAAACGTATTAAAAGTATCAGACACTGAGTCACCGCAAGATACATATTGCCTTCTATTCTGAAAATAGCTAGCAACCAAGTTTAATAGATCGATTGACAAACCAAAGTCAAACAGCTTTTTCAATAATATGTCGTGATCTATTTTATCGAAGGCCTTCGAAATATCAAAATAAATCGCATCCGTTCGAATATTTACGTCAAGATTGCGGGCCACTTCATTAGTAAAAACTAGCAAGTTTGACGTTGCGGATCGACCTACGCGGAACCCATGCTGATTCGTGCAAATCTCATTATTCAGCTGAAAAGATAGATACTGATGCAGAATTATCTCGAAAACCTTTGCAAATGCGCAAGTAATTGCCACTGGCCGAAAATTCTCGATAATATCCTTGCTACCCTTTTTATGTACCGGCGTTACTTTAGAAATCTTCCATCTTTCAGGAAACGTGCTTTGAGATATACAGAGATTGAAAATATGCATCAGCGGCGACTTAAGACTCTCTGCACAGTGCTTAACCACATTCGCTGGAATGCCATCGGGCCCGACAGATTTTTTATTCCGCAATATTGAGAACGCAAGGTTCATATCTCTCTCACTAACCGATTTGAGATAGATCGTGTTGTCATTCGCGGGCTGCCGACCTGCGAGTGACGTCACGTCAAGTAACGGGGGCGACGTACTATAGACAGATCTGAAGAAACGCGCAAACGCATTCGCTACATCCTGCTCGCCTGTGAAGACTTCGCTACCGAATTTCATGACATTACCATACGCTGATGACGATTTTTTCAAATCTTGAGCATATTTCCAGAAATTCTGCGGGTCATTAAGAATGCTACTCTCCGCATTCGATATGTACAATAATCGAGCATTTGTAATATTGACTTTTATTTTTGCCCTGAGTTGAGAAAAATCGTTATAATGTTTCACATCATTCGTAGATTTCCAATGAAAATGAGCCTCTGATTTGAGTCTCAAGTCGGAAATAATATCCTCGTTATACCACTTGGGATACTTACGAATAATTCTAACTGAAGACGAGATTGGCTTAAATGCTAAGTCAAATACCTCAAATAGCTTGGCATACATACTATCTAAACATATTTCTATATTCGATTCATTCAATACAGACCCCCAAATCTTCACCTAATAAATGCATATCGAGCGAATTAAATAAATCCTGGTTGAAGTACCACCGCCTTGATGACGACGCGATTCTTTTCTCCAAATGCTTCTGCGTCCTGAATAAAGGAAACTCAATCAGCAGGCTCGGATGGTGTTGGACCGGTTTAACTAAAGGCTGACTATTTTCTACGACTGACAAATCCATATTCGATAAAACTAAATCTAACTTCCTCCCCTTGGCATTAAGAATGTAATTAAATTGCCTAAGATTTAAAGCACTACGAAACAAATCGTATTCCTGAGATACACTACTAACTGCGGAATACAAATTAAAGTCACCCACTATAAGCATTCTCTTTTGCTTCGCATGCAGAAAAAAATCAGTAGCTAGCTTAAAAAAATATACGATATTCATCAGCATTCGTTTTAGGTGGAAAATAGACAACACATACACAAACCGAGCAACTAGATAAATTTAATTTAACCCACAAACACTCACACGTAGGCGGCTCTAACAAGTCCATACGTTTCGCGTTGACAACGAATTCGGACAAGGCAGCTAAACACAAATATTATGTCAAATATTATGTAACCATCTAATTAGATGAAATAAGGAAAGGATGATATTTTAACAAAAAATATAAAAATAATGGATTTGTAATTACGATGAAGGATGGTGGTGAAATGAGATGATTTTATGTATGAAGCTAATGAAAAAAAATAAAAATAATGGAAATGTAAAAGTGTAAAATTAAAGCACATGATTTGTGTGCGTATTATTTATAAAATTGTATAATTGAGTTGTGAAATTATTTGACTTATATTTGATGATTGTTTTTCAATAGCGGCAAATCGCCTGAAAAGATAAATGACACAATCTTTATATATATATATATATATATTCAATAGCACTTTTTACAAATAGCAAAGTGATCTGTGCAATTATGAACCTAAAGATTTGAAGAATCAATTAAAATTTGTTCTTGAATGTAACATTTTGGTCCTTTTATATATTTTTTTAAATGTTGTATAACACATAACGCAATCATTCGATAAATTTAATTAAACTTCAGTCGATAATAAATGAATCATGCCACAAGGTCTTTGTTGTGAGCACACGGCTGTGGCTTTCGGCGCGAGCCAATAACACGGAAAAAGACAGGTATTATAAAATAAAAATAATTTATTTGATGAGGCTTTGTATTGCTATAAATAAAGTACTTTAGTCGTGGCTCAGGGGAGGGGGGGGGGGGGGAAATTGAACCAATTGCCCTCCCCCCTGTATCCGCGCCTGAGGTCATTGGCCAATGTTTTTTTTCACATTTTTTATGTAATTTCTTAGTTATAATACGTAACAAACAATCCCCTAAAGTCTTCGGGAAAGGTCTTGGGACATGGTCCTAATGGCTTGCACAAATAATGTATCAAGGAGGTATTCGCACAAGTTTTACCATAAAATATCATCAACCAAAAGTATGTGTGGGTGGCAATCAACCGTTCAGGTTGACTTGATTTGTATTCTACGCGTTTACGAGCGCTTTTTTGCAGTTCAATTTATTTCCCTAAATGTAACAGCAGGGCGGCGCGGCGACAAACACGCGAAGCTTTTCCGAGAACGGGTGTCGACCGCGCGAAATAAATGCCTTCATTACCGACCGAGCGACCGACCGACCGACCGACGCAGCATGCGAGCTGCGCTGGACCAGCCACCAGCATCCTCGCCAGATGCCACCAACTCTCCCTTCATCTCGACCACATCTCAGGAATCATTTCAATAGCCATCATTCTCGAATGAGCTAAATTGATTATACACACACAGCCATTTTCAACAAAACTCACTTAGGGCTAATATCCGTAACGTCAAAAGGAAAACCTAAGGTCAGATTGGTGAAAATGGCTCATAGTGGTTTTAGACACTACTAATAGGATTCCAAAATTAAGATGGCGCTATTTTTTTCCAGCAAGATAATTCATTTCGTTGGCAAATAGCCTAGACGCATAAATGTTTAGATTTCCAGTTCACAGACGGCGCTGTGTTTCTCTAAATACTATTCAATTTGAACCTAAAGAATGTAGCTATTGCCATATGTCATTTATGAAAACTATGTGACCTTCCAATAAATAATGATGTTTAACGAATTTGAGAACGTTTGCATATAAGTTACTAAAGAATTTATTTATTTATTTGTATCGTCATTTACATGCACTCTTATATATAACAGTAAAATAGTGGTTAAATAATAAATACATTATTGTCATTTTTAATCAAGTGCAACGAATTAATTTTGTGCATCACCCTAAATAACACAATGTGCTGTTCCAATCTATATATAGATCTAGTTTAGGATTTTGACGCAAGCTACGGGACTTCTTAATAAACTTATAAATATATAATATTATAGGTTAATGTTATAATATTATAATATAAATCAATTAAATAACCTATAGATAAATAATATATTAGTAAATATAAATATTCATAAATATATATACATACATGTTTTATTATTTAAATACAATAGACACACTATTAAACATCATTTACGCCTTTTTAACAATTCACAATTTTTAACCCCCTTTTCCAGTAACTATTTACTAATTACACCAGAACTAATTTTTATATTTTTTTCAATGAATGGAATGGTACCCAATTTCTTATTAGCAGTTAAAACCTCCATAATTACTAGTGGTCGCCCAGTGGTCGAAATTCAACCGAAATGTGGTCGAAATTAAACTTTTAAGTCGGACTATTACCATCGGAGTCAGCTTCAAGCGTGTACAAATACGTCATTAGCGTGTGTTGTTTGCCTTAATTCTCTGAAATACATTTATAATTTAATGTTAGTAACAATTATAAAAAAAAACACAACTAAAGCTTGTATTTGTAATTATTTTTTAAAACAATTTATCGTAAGTTTTCATTTTTTCGTGTAAATATGAGACTTGACATTTATAGGCATTAATCATTATTTTTGATTGGCATTGACGAACTTTTGAAAAACTTTTGAACGTTTTATTTATTAAATTTAATGTATTTATAACGCATATTATAGATAACTTTTAGCTTTCTGCACTTCTTATCCGTATAAAATTCAACCATGCCAAATATATTTTTAATATAGATATAACGGGATATATTTTTTTCATCCTATAAAAAATATAAATTAATCACACATATTAATAACATGAATCGTTTTCACCTCATTTCTTAATACGAAGAGTTTTTTTTAGGGTAACGTGGAATAGTGCCACATATTGGAATTGGACCCTAATTGGAAATTGAACTCTTTAAAATTAAACGGTTCATCTGATGGAATGGAATAGAATGAGTGCGGGATTCTCAGTATTAATGTGAACACCTACTATATAAGCCCGCCTCGAGTTCATCATTGATTAAAGTAGCGAAAACCTCGTTGAAATGCATCCATTGGCTTCCGAGAATAGTGCGTTGCCTTTATAAAATCTCTTAAAAAGTTTTTACAATATTTAGAAGCTAGCTCTGGTAATACTGTTGAGTTTAGTAGGTGAGGAAAAATCAAAAACGGACGACCTCGGAATAAGGAAAGGGGTCAAATACTGACCTATGAAGAGCATTCCACCGGCGAATTGTTCCGAAAAGAAACTAATTAAACCCAATGTTCCGTTTTCTTTATATAGGTTTTATCTTGAAAGAATCCTAAATAACCTCGTTTCCAAATGCATTTTTTCAACCACTAATTTTGGAGGAAACTATTATTTATTTAATATATTTTGGTGGATCATACAGCGTAACTTAGTTTATAAAACAGTAAATACATAGTTATAAATTTGGCCAATTACATGAATCCACTGTTTACAATACAATTGAGATGTCGGTTCACCTAAAACTGATTACATAAAAAAAGAAAATGATGAGAATCGTACATAAAATAAAATAAAATTGTTTCGTTTTTGCATATAAAAATATATATATACAGAGTGTCCCAAGGTCAATCACAATAAAAAAAACAGCTAATAGGTCTTACGATTCTTGGTGTTATTTGTTAAGAAACTATATCAAAATTCATTATGGTATTCGAGAAAAAAAATGTTAAAGTTTCTATTCTCAATCATGTAAAACAGATGTTTTTCAATGGCTCCTCCCTCCAATAAGTACGTCACTGGGTCACTAGGCCGCGGTCAGTCAAGATTGAGGTTAATGACCTGCCGCGTTGTTCGAAACGCCCTATTAGGGCGGAGCTAAATGATCGCTGTCAGATGCCACTGGTCGAACAGAGGTCGGTCTAAGAAGAAGGGGTAACTCCTTTCCCCTTCTCTGGGGTTGTAAGAGGGATGCTATTGGTCGACAGATAATATTGATTTATCGATTGATAAGATCGATTTACACCAATTTATTACAAAAATAATAAATTTGGTGATGAAAATTTTTCGCATTCTGTTACATAATTTCTTACTCTTAATAGGGAACTTAAACACCCCCTAAAGTTTGTGGAATTGACCTTGGGACATCCTGTATATATTTATGTCCTGATTGTTTTATTGTAATGTTATTTATGTAATAGCTATTGTTTCCTGAAATAAATAAATAAATAAAATGGTCATTACGACTAGAGAGTTGGATTAGGGAATTGAGACCTGGCAGATTCATTTGCCACAGTCTTCCAATTAGGAATTAAAATTTATTCAGGTGGACTAAAACGCCATGTCTGCTTGCTTTCCTCAAAACATCTTCTAGTTCATCTTCAAGACATAGGGGGTAAGGATACCATACTGATGAGCAGTATTCAAGGATGAATACTGCTCAAAGAAGTTTTTTTAGAAGAAAATTTGTTAGATCATCAGCGCATATCGCAAGCCACCATTTTCCAAGATGCCCGCCTAATCAACAGGTCGATCACGTCGCCTGCGCGCGCAGTCGTGACCAGGACCCGAGAGTACCTACTGCGAATTTAGAGACGATGGCAACTCACCTGCCGTGAGTAGGTATACCGCGCCACACGAATACTTGCAAACATTGTGCATTTTTTAGCTATACCAGGGTGTAAGCTGTACGACATACATAAAGGTGTTTAATACACCTGTTTATTTATAACTCATGGCTCAACGAGACGAGTTGATTAGTTCTTAGAATCTTATTAGTTCAGACAGAATAAATAATAGGTTCAGATTAGACGTGCGTTATAAGGCGACACCGTTTGAATCACCCTATTATTCTAGCGCAACGAATAGCAGCGTTACTGTAGCTGGCTCATATCGGAGACGAAAACGCGTTCATTCACAGTCCCACTCAACGTTACTGTTATATTATGCACATTCCACAAGTTATACAGATAGACACCATATGGTGCATAGATTTTGACAGTCGCCCTATTATTTTTTAGTCTGCCGGCCAGACTCCAACTTCAGCGACACGGAAATCTCATTGCAATGAAGCACGGCGACGAGTTCAGCTACAAATCACGCAGTTATTTTGTAGCCGTTTAAGTATTATGCTATTTTGAAATCGCGTATAACGTATCCTAAGTTTTAGGATTACCACGTTAAGGCCCACTACTAATTCAGAACTAACAAAGGGTTTTTTTTTTTTTATTTCTTTCTGCAATCATTTTCAATTCTATTAGTTCTTTTATGGAAACGTCTCATTTGTCGCACAACTATTATAACACTCTAGGTTAATTATATTATGTATATAGGTACTAATACGTAATTAAACTGCATCTGCTGCGGGCGTATTTTTTTTTGTACTAATATTTAAATATTTGAATCAACAATATTCAAAACCTGAATTACAATCAACTTTTGCGCAGACACGAAGCGCGCGCCGCGCAGTCGATAAATCAAGATGGCGACGGTGCGTCGTTTCCTGCGCGGGCGCCGGGAACAATGCCCCTCTCCCTCTCCCTCTCCCCCTCCCCCTCCCCCGCCCTGATGTGCACGAGCGAGCCTATCGGGACATCTGCTCACTTTCCCGGTACTGCCGGCGACGGACGTGTGCGAAAAATTATAAATTCCTACCCGCTTTCGTACCGCGAAACCGCGCCGAGGCGAGGCTATAACAATCGCCGGACGGGGGACGAGCCGCGCTTATTAATTGAGTACGTGCTTACGCTAGCCGCCTTTTAAAATGGAATATAATATTATTTTCTTGAGTATCGACCATGATTCAACATAGCCCACCAACCCAACCCAACCAATTTGGGTTAGCAACCCAACGCACGGTACGGGCACGGTATACTTAACACAGTATATTTTTAAAATATTAAAAATATACTAAGTATTTAGTACCGAGACCCAGAAGTATAGTGTATTAAGACTAGCCGCCGACCGAGTACTTTTAAAGACCAAAAACAGTATATCTGCCTAACCAATGAATGACCATCATTTATTGTACAGGAATGACAATTAATATTATTTGTACATATCGTTACATTTCAATTTTAACAGACAACAGAATTAAACAGTAGAGAAACAGGTTGATCTAGATTAATACATCTTTACCTAATTTAGTGTGTATTTGATTCCTGCATAGCAATCGCTTTACAGGGCAAACAAAAACAAATAAAATACAAGAATAGAAGTTACATAGTGAACTGTGTATCACTTAACTATCTAAATTCCTTAAAACTATAAATATTTTTTTCTAGAATATATTTCTTCAACCTACGCTTAAACTCGCGAAACGAAACACAATACAGATAAAACAATTAACTTAATTTATACATTTTACGATATTGTTAACATAAAATTAGTTTCCCCTAAAAGAGAAGAGGGGCGATACACAAAAATATACTGTATTGAGTGGGCACTGGACACGGTAGCATTGTTGCCCATGGCCATCTGCTAGCGATTAGATGGTATTTCAATTATTAAAATTTGACTATTTTGAAGAAAACTCCATCAAGCGCTGCACCTTGGACAATACTATTGTTTCATTGGTTGCAATATTTTCTGTTATTGGTTATCGGTTTTCGACATCAGCGAATATGATTGGTATGTTATCAAGCTCAATATTCTGATTAGCTTCTAAGATTTCAGTATTATTTACATGTTGTTGTATTGTCGTGTTAGTAACAATCGAATATTTATCATTTTTCAGGTGTCGATTATTATTGTCATAAATATTTAAAAGAATGTCAAGATTCTCTATATTATATTTCAAATTTTAAAAAGAAGAGAATCACAATTTGAAATGGCTCAGAAAACCGAATAATTTGCCAATAAAATTTAAGAAACAGAAGAATTATTACTTTATTTCAGCGATTGGCACCATTTCAAACAGTGATTAGCACCATTTCAAACAGTGATTGGCACCATTTCAAACAGCGTTTGGCACCATTTCAAACAGCGATTGGCACCATTTCAAACAGTGATTGGCACCATTTCAAACAGCGTTTGGCACCATTTCAAACAGCGATTGGCACCATTTGAAACAGTGATTGGCACCATTTCAAACAGCGATTGGCACCATTTCAAACAGTGATTGGCACTATTTCAAACAGTGATTGGCAAAGTGCCAACAACTATTTAACCTGATAGTATAAGTTAGTAAACAACGTATTTTCGATTCTATAGCCAAAAATAACGAAACACATATTGTAATGAAATATATCCATTAAATGTCGTCATTGGCACGAATGCCAATCATTGCCTACGAGTATATTTTTTCATTACAATGGTTGGCACAATTTAATCTTAAAAACGATTTAGTTTTAAAATGAAGTAAGGAGCTTAGTAAAAACAAGCATTTCTTTATTATATTAAATTGTCAACATTTACAATAATATCGCTTAGATAACTTGTGTAATGTGTAGATCACGATCAATTGGATAAAACGAAACCAGAGCGGAGCCTGTGCCTTAACTGACATTAATTTCTGCGTCAGTGTTGCTAGGGTTTAGAAACTATGATAAAATTGCCCAATAAAACAAAAATATTAAAAAATGTTAGTTATAAGGCAGCACGACTTGTTTTCACTGTAGGAGTGCCAACCATACTCCAGTTTACCCAACTCTATACTCTCGTGCAACGCTACTAGTACTTGTCGGCCCACATACCGCGTCGCGAGTGCAGAACTACACCAGTGCAGAACCACCAACGCCGGTTGCAGCATCCGGACTCATCAGCGCGCCTGTCAACGAAAGGTCATATCCGCCGTGACTCCCTTACAGCACTTCTATGCCGTCAACTATTTCTATGAGCTGTACACTCCCTCCGGCACGCTGTCAGTTCATGCGCAGGGATTCCGGGAAGGCGACGCGGAGTTATGTGCAGCCTCCCAAACCCGCGCCGGTCCCAGAGGATCAAATATACGAAATGAAACCAAATATAAAGGCTTTTTTATAAGGAGGACGCTGAGGATGAAAGACGAAGGCGCCGCTACGAAAAACATCGCAAACGCCTTGTTAGTTCACACGGTTGTCACACACACACAAAGAGGAAAGGGGGAGGAGGGGGGATGGCGCGAACGGCTAGTCTTGATCCTAATGTTTATTTATAAATTAATTTATAATGTATTAATATGTCAAAGATCGCGTGCAACTACGAAAAAGTGTAATTTTATATATGACGCCAAATTAAGTTCTTCTAGAATTTTGTAAAAGGTGCTAAAAAGCCCAATACAACGAGAAACGCACACAATTTGTGAAGAAAGTTTACCCAAAACCAGGAGCATGGTGTAATAAAAGCAAGGTGAAACCACACGCACACATTTAAACGTAAATCTACTCCAACAGACGTCATATTTATTTATTTATTTTTGTAAATTTTATAAAAATAATATTCTATGCAAAATATCTTGCCTAACTAGTCTATAAGCCTGTTCTAAGAGACATTTTGTCTATTATATTATATAAATACATCACCGAATACCTAATACATACTCATGTTACCGTGAACACCCGAAATCAGTAAGGACCCGTTTTCACTAGTAAATACGCAAGTATCTAAAATCTACGCTAAAATGAATATATCGAAAAACTCATGATCGCGCGATCCGATCACACTTAAATAAGGTATGCATGCACGAGATGAGAAAAGGGCTCATCTCGCAAACAATAGCAAACCGTGGAAGAACAAGTTAATATAATACGCCGCTGGGAGACTTTTTTATACCTGGCAAAGAACGGGATGGCAACAGAGGCGCCGCCGCTCGCGCTCGACTGACTGAATACATACTTACTGATTGGGGAAAGTGTTATACTCGTATTAAGCCATGAATGGTTTTTAAACGGATTAGTATTTAATTATTTATTTATCGGCCATATTCCAACGAAGCGTGTTCAAATACGGTGTTTATAAATATTTCAGTTTCCCGTTTCAGGCGCAGCGCGATACGCGTTTTACAGGTTTTTTTTTATGCTGAAACAGTTCAATGCTTTAAACAGTTTACTAAATTCAGGGCGAGATGTTGTTATTTATGTAGTGGCCATTTGGCCTTAAGAAGAAACTTTAACGAATCGAAATTACTTTATTAAAAAATGTTCAATGCTATGGTGAAAATTCAAAGTAACAATAAAAATAATTTTACCAGGTTCCAGGTTTAAATAAGATGTTATTTAGAAGTGATTCTAAGGTAGGCGCGCTTGTTTTGTTAGCTAAAAACTTGAGGTACTTAATTGCACGCCTTTCTCAATAAATAAAATGTCGATAGTATTACAATATATATAAATATATTTTTAGCCATAAATCTAATAATTACATTTTTTAAATAATTAACAAATTTTACTACCTTATATTGGGGTGTGTGTGGACGAGGGTAAATGAAGGCGTGTTTGGAGAGTGCGTTCGCTTTTTACAAGCTTTCATTTTGACAAGTTGATTCAGTTATGTATATTTACTATTAATTTATTTGACACAAACGTTTGATAGATGATGTTTGGTCATTAAACAGTTTAATTATGAATATCTAAAACATTCATGGTTTATTTATTTACAACCAAATTACATTTGTGAACATTAAAGACTTATTTCCAATGCGTTATTATGAATGCTAACAAAAATACATGCATCTAGCCAAAGTATTTTTATTTTTACCCTTATTATTTGTTTGTATCCGCACAAATGGATTGATCATATTAAAACTTAATTATTACCATCTCCCCTGAATCTACCACAAGCACATTTGGCCTAATTGAGTAGAGCCCATAATAATTGCATATAACAATTTAAAAAAAAAAAAAAAACTTTTTTCGCTGACACGAAAATATATTTTTTACACGACCTATCTGCGTCCTGGTAGAGATTGTCCTGCGGTAATAAGCTCGCCCTTTTGTAGCGTAGTTGTGCATGTCAAATAATGCATAGAAAATGCTACAATTAATTCAATACCGTCGGACTTGATTCCCGAGTATGGATTCGTATGAATTATTAAATATTAATGACAGTAGTTGAACGAGTTACGTGGAAACGATTAAACATACGTGCTGTTTGCTATTCTAGGGAAAAACTAGTAGGAAAATTAACGTTCGGTAAATCGCTGTGAAATATATTAAAAAATACGAGGAAATTTGCCGCGTTCTGCAGGTGCGGTAAACAGAATTCCGTCGGAGAGAAGGGAGCGGTGGTGTATGCATATCAGAACACTCGTTCACTATCTTAATTCTCGAGTAGTTGATGATTCTTCAGTTTAACAATGAAAAACACGGCTTGCAGACGACACAATTTGTTGGAACCAATTTTCAACAAAACCGATAAATTGTAACGTCTGTAGGTTAGTTATTTTTCAACCTTTTCGAATTCGTGACCCCTTTACGAGTAAAACATCCCTTTCGGAGGTAGATTTCACCGGATCAAACGAAGGCGAACACCCCAATTGTATCAAACACGCCGCCGCCCAACGAGAGTGCGTATACTGAATCACTCTGTATACTGTGCCGTAAGGGTTGCTCATATCAAAAATTGTTTCGAGCAAAATACGTAGAGAAATTACAGGCCTATAATTTACATTTTGAATTGATTTAATCCTGTGCCTGTGATATTAAAGGAGGTATGATTTTTTGAATTTTAAAAAACCAGTTTTTCCACCCCTAGGACCAGTGCTATCAAAAAAGTTTACCTATATACATTTTAGGTCCTTATCAAAGGAATAAAATACATTTTAAATTAGTTCGATACCTTATATATTGAGAAAATCATAGCATAATTTCACTTTTTCGAAAAAAAACAACCCCTATCTGATTTTACCCATTAACGAACTTGACCGAGATTTTGTACCCCCAAATTTAAGGTATCAATTTGAAAGTGATTGATGTAAAATTACGGCAGTTATCGTGTCCACAATAAAGTGATATAGATAGATATACTCGTACATATATAAACTGAGGGCGGTTTTGGGTTCTAGGGGATGTGAAACGCGAGGATATGTCGAAATTTTCTATTTATATATTTGAAAAGTTTCTTTATTTATTTAAAAATTATATTAAATGTTAAACAATTAGACACGTTGCATTCATTTGTGTGTATCGTTAGTGCGTGTGTGTAATTGTGTATATATTTTTTCTTATCTTTATAAATTATCTTTTAGCTTTATGTATTGTTTTATTGTAATAGCTGTTGTTTCCTAAAATAAAATAAATAAATGAACCAAAATACATAAATGTAATTTTCTAGCGTCTTTATGTGAATGTTAGAGGTCTATTCGAGTTATGTCGTTGGCTAACATACCGCTTAGACCGCAATTCAAATCAATTTTAAAAAATGGGTAAAACGTTAAAATATGTTTCTCTTAGCGTTACAGTTAGATAAACTACTTATGCGATTCAAACTTTATTTCAAACGGTGCATTTTGAACGATATTATTCAAACTATGTTTTGCGTTTTTTACACTGTGTATTTAAAAAATAAATAAAATAAAAAACGACACTACAATGTCGTATTAGATCGATTCGGTGAGCTGACCAAGTAGTTAAATAATGTTTTATTGCTAAAAAAATAAATTACTGTCAATCCGTCTGACGTGTGAAAAACTCGATCGCTGCGTTCGTCGTCGGATAAGATTGTTACATATACATAAGTATTAAGTGTCGTTATCATTGATAATAAAATAGTATTCTTAGAAGGCTTGGGCATGAATCGACGTAATACATTCATAAAATAGCAAGGGCTTAGCTGATAATGCGATCGATACTGTTTTCACGTCTCGAAACACATAAGCGACGCGAAGGCTTGATTTGGATTTGAACTTTTGCGCATATAGTTCAGTGTTGTATTTAAAAAAAAAATTAATGAAATTTGGATAGAATTTGGTAAGATCTGCAGAGATTATAAGAAAACCTATTTATTTATTTAATCTTTGGGTATCGAGGACGTTTGAAATTTAAATGATATATAGAGTATTGTACAGTAAATGAAATATTTACAAACATCCACGTACTGTTTTAGTCTAGAAAAAAGCGTTTCATTACAAAAAAAAATACAGAAAAATACATATCCTTAAAGTAAGCACATGTCGCGAATGTCATGATATTGACATGAAAACATTTTTAAGGAAAAACTTACCGACGCACGCGTTCTGTAGGTATCTATATACCTGTGTACATAGTATATATATGTTATAGTCCGATTGTGAGAATAGTCGAACTATTTTGATTGAGGGTATTAATGGCATTATGTCTCACTAGAGAAGAGACTTCATACGATTAATTCGCGAACACACACGTGCCTCGAACCATTTGGATAATAAACGAAAAATGTAAATCTAAATTATGTAAATTTGTCGATTTGTTTACAAATTAAATAAATAAGAACGCGTCAGTCAGCTGCCAATCGCCATGAGCGACTAAACCATTTTCTGCCAAAAATTATCATCTCAAACTTTCCGCACGCCCATTTATATAAGAAGAAAATCAAGGTGACGGCTGGGCACCGACTCTAGCTGAATGTGCACATCACCTAAAGTAGTAATAACATTCATTCAGTGCCTAGAAAAAATTGTGCATGTACGAAGTTTTACTTCAAAAACTTGAACCATGTTTTAATACTGTCAGCAGATCAATCACCACTCATGTAGTTCAACGCTTTAAATCAAGGTGGCAGACGTTTTGAGTTTGTTTTTTTTTAATTTGGATTATAAATTTTATTTATTTGTTTTGTTTTAAGGAGCTTGTCTTCCTTTATCTATTAGGCATGCGTTAATTTTTTCGAATTTCGTCATTACGACAGGTTTACGAGGTACACATAAAGTACAAATATTCTACAGGCAAACAAGTGCGCGTTTTTCCTGAAACGTTTTGGAAATCTCGGAACGGTGAGTCACCCGCGAACCCGATCGAACCAGCCGCGCCGCGCCGGCGACGCGCTTCCCGGAAAAATCGGAAAAGCCGTCTGTTGCAGAGTTTTCCAAACTTATTTGGTTAAAACTATCTTTTGACATACGAGTATCTTTATTCTTTATAGAGAGAAATCAACAGTCTTACTAACAATTGGTATTAACGATAAGTTCACATTTAAAAAGTATTTGTAAAACTAATAAAAGATTTCTATTGTTTATATAAACACTAAAAACTAAGTTAGAAATTAAAAAATTATACCTAATTCAATTTTGCTCTTAATTCTTAAACATAAAACAAAGAACAATGCATTTTTAGTAGAGCAATGAGAATAAAAAACATTCGGTTGACGGGTTCTATGCAAAGATGGTTCATTAAATTAAAACAAGCTTAATAGGTCCGGTCTATCTACCTTATTGCAG
Organism: Neomicropteryx cornuta; assembly: GCA_020383195.1. Lineage (NCBI taxonomy): Eukaryota > Metazoa > Arthropoda > Insecta > Lepidoptera > Micropterigidae > Neomicropteryx > Neomicropteryx cornuta. Next base: position 8,294,034 of record JAHKQU010000001.1, on the reverse strand, counting down.
AAAATCTTGTTTAGAAAACTTAATCTAAAATCGTTCTATCCTTAAAGCTGGTGAAATTATAGTATTTTAATAAGTCCTGATAGCTATTCAAATCTTGCGCTGGTGTGCATTACCTTGGCGTCGCGACTACGATTAGTAACCTTGACCGGAGCGCGGTCAATAACCCAGCGTCGAGCGGACGTCAACTTGGCCCAAAATTATATTTTTTTTTCTAGTAGGCGCTTGTAAGCTCTACAAGCACCTATGAGGGCACAAAAAAAATATCGATCTTTCAAATTTTAGGTCTTTTTAAACTTCTCCGGGCTTTTTCCCGGGCAACGACTGAATCTAATGCGACACGCTTACACACATTTGCGTAAGCTCGGCAGCACGCTTCCGATACGACACGGCACACGTTCTTCGGGTGACCAATTAATGTCTTTCGCAGCATTGTCAACATTGTAACATTGTCAAAAATAGATTATTGTAGATGCCAGTCTTTGGCGATCATTTTGAAATATAATGATGATCAACTTCCTTACAAAAGTTTATATATAACAAGAAATAGTACTTGCACAATAAATATATGTGCACTATTGTAATTTGTAATCACGTGTAATTGATTAGTACAGTACATCACCTTAATAGCATAATGTGCTGTTCCAAGGAGACGCCAATCATTTGTAGAAGTAGTTTAGCACTTTGACGTAAGCTACGGCAATTCATAATATTTTATATCGAATCATTAAATTATAATATAATACCCATAAATATAATTTATAGTAAAAATAAAGTAAATAACCTATAGATAAATAATTATAAGTAAGTAAATATAAATATACATATACACATATGCACTCTAATTATATATTTCAAATAGTGAGGTGTTACTAATTCACACAATCTGTACTTTCTTCTTTAGAAAATCAATAAAATGCTACGAAGTAAATACATATACAATAATATGAAGTGTATATTGGATATTTTAATAAATAAATAAATAAATTAAACATATATATACTACATACATACACATGTTTTATTATTTAAATACAATAAACAATTCAGAATTTTTACCTCCTTTTTCGAGTAACCATTTAGTTATTATACCAGACCTACCGAATGTGCGATACATAATTCGAGAATACGTTTCAATAAATTCGCGGTTACGTCAGATTTTGTTAAGTTTTGTTACTACTTATAGTGACCTCGATAAAGCGCATACACATTTTATTCTGTACCGAGCAAAGAATTCGACTTTACTTCTGAAGCCGACACAATGACAGCACAGCATCCAGCTGGGAAATCCGCGTCAGAAAAAACGCGCAGATCAGCGGATAATCGGTTGCTAACTGCAGATTAAAAAAAACACGGGAAATACGCGTTCGCGAAAATATATTACAAGGACTGTTCGAATCGCCGAGATAAATTAGCGTTATAATTATTAATTCTAAACAATATTATGACGAGATGCCTTGTGAGACAAATTTGATGTTTTATATTTAGCATTAGAAGAATTATATATTCGTATTAGAAAAAAAATGTAATTCTTTGGGATCTGTCCGTGTATAAAATAAAAGAGTCGGAGAAAAAAGCTCGAGGTTTGGGTATATACAGGGTGTGCCAAGGTCAGTCCCACAAACTTTAGGGGGTGTTTAAGTTCCTTATTAAGAGTAAGAAATTATGTAACAAAATGCGCATCGATAATTGCTTTATGTAATTTTGAATTTATTGGACTTAATTCATTTTGAGTATTCTTAATGAAAAACTGATTTATTGATTCTGTGGTACGAAGTTTACCGGATCAGGTTATTATTGTATAAAACTACAAACCTATCAATAACAGGATAGGTTCGCAGTCCGTACTACATTGAGAGTATGGCAACCCTACATCGAAACTACAAATGAATGGATGTCAAAGCAGCAGATCCTCGATGAACACCTCAAACACGACCTTTTATGCCGGGAAATGAAATGAATGGTCGTAAAAGTTAAACCAAATTGGCTTTGAGATAATAAACTTGTAAAGTCGGACTAACAATGCTCTAAAATACACGGTTAAAATGTGCTCGGCGGTCGAGTCGGCGTTCGTAAAAATCGCCTCAAAAACGTGTTATAATGGGTGTTTTTTTTAGAAGTGTGGTTTTCAATCTGGCACTACTTTTTTCGTAGTTGGTGTTTTTGACAGCTGTCACTTGATTTATGCTCAGTTTGGTTTGCCATTTCACAATGAATAGACTTACTCCTGAACAACGTTTGCAAATAGTGCAAATTTAGAAAAAATCACTCTAAATTTTTTTTAAATCACTCTAAAATAAAGTAAAAATCTATTTTGTCAGCGCGCCGTTTAAAATATATATTTTTTCATATACGAGTCAAATTGTGACATGTTACACGGTTTAAATTTGACTTTTATTGGAAGTTCGTTCTTGGCGCGATTTTCAAGATCAAGAAATCATTTTGAATATCACATCTCATTAAAAACACAACCGAGATATTTGGAAAACGTAAAAACTAAAAAAAGCAGAAATAAATAAAACTGAGGCGTTTGATTTTTTTGGCAAGTGGAATATAGGATATCCTTTGGATAAATTTTATTTTTATTTAACGTGTAAATTGTGAAAAAAAATCGCATTTATATTAAGCATACCAATTAAGATTACAGGAAAAATATTATGTAGGTTAGTTTTTTATTTTTTTATTTATTTGATTAATGCACCATATACAACCCCACGAAGGTTGGTGCATTTTCCATAGGTATCTTATCATACAAATTAAACAATCAACATAATGATATATTGTCTTATGACTACACCATGGTGTCACTTTTCGCGATACATTAATTAAATTAAAACACTGCGAACTAACAGCAATCCAAAGTAATCCTTCCTCTATTCTAAATCTTAACTATAATTTAAATAAAATCGAGCTTATAATACGAGATATTTATCCATATTATTTTTATTATTAAGTATTACACCTATGAGAGATTTATTTATTTAAGTTTTATCCTAATATTATATATATATTATAGTACTTATATTGACTACTGTCCGATATTTACGTACCTGTAGCCATAGTAAAAATAGTCGCTTAATTGTAAAATAATTATTGTAAGTATTTTAGGATACATAAATATTTTAAGAAACATCTTTTTAGTATATTTTGTAAGTTGTACACTTACAAAAATATACCAATACATAAATAGGTATCGTATAGCGCGCGCTTCTAGCAAATGTGTAGGTTTAACAAAAGTGGTCCTTGTTGCCACAATATACTTCACACCCGCTCGACACAGGTAGGTGCGTAACGGTGTGTTTGGTGTGAGGACAACGAATTTCACACGGCGCGGCGGCGCGTTATGAGCGGGGCACTCGAAGGCCTATTAGTCCGCGCTGGGGTCTAACGACCCACAATAATGCCAATAGGCCTTGTTTAATACCTTCCGGGAAGAGGGCGGCGCGAGGCCTTCCCTTCCACCTACATGCTGTTCACAATCTTTTATTTGGCTTGCAATGTTCGTATGTCGGTTTAGGTCTAATCTTGCGAGCTGAATTAAAACCGCTTCCTCTTATCCATAGTCCCTATTGGTTGAGTTCCGATGACAATGCATTATTATGTTAATCATGACCTGATTCTACACCCAGGATTGACTCCAGACGTAGGAACTCCTCAACGGTCAACATCACAGCCACGAAATTTTGTATACGCGTTCAAGCACTTAAATAAAAGTTTGTTTTTAAAAACCTATTTTTACTAATAAATTTATTACCTTCAACACAATCTTAAATAGAAAACTCCTTGTTATTCAAATCGTGGTATAGGTCAAATTAGCAAACTTGAATATTTATACATTTATTTAAACAATACAGAGGACTTTGTTTATATAAATATGCGATACTTCGCATTTTAGGGTATTACCGTTCTGCGAGAAACGTCCAACATGTCTGAAGGCCGCACTAATTCAGAGAAATTAAAGAAAACAAGTAACTAAAAATAAATCTTATTGAATAATTTATAACAATTTGACTCGCCCTAGTACCCAGATTTATCATCCATTTAAGAAATTGTGAGATTTTTTTATTTGATTTAGTTATTTTATTATTTTATCTCATACGTTAAATAGGAGAAGTTAAGAGGAACAAGACACGTATTTAATTACAGACTCGCATCAAATCAAAACGGCAGTCGGAACTGCGATTTTGAAAAGCCTGCTTGAAAGTAAAATGAATACAAAAAATTTTGACCCTAGACGCATACAATTTTGAGTCGCCTCACTGCGGTATTAAGGAATAAGTTCAAGAGCTAATATGGACTTTTGATCTTGTTTCTTATGAATTTAAGAGGAATAAACCCGGCTATTTTCCCGTTAAAACGCTGTAGTGTTGACTTCTTTTTGTAGATAGGGAAGAAAAACAGTACCGGGTATCACTTTTCCATACATTTTATAAAAACTTTACACAAAAATATATTATTGACGACAAAATTCGAGATAATAAAACTAGATACATAATTTATACCAAAATGATTTTTAAAATACATTGATTCTGTTTTTCGCGACTTACCAAAAACGGCACAGAGTGTTTCTGTTTTTACATTGGATAAGACAATAGGTTAGTTTTGCGAACAGCCTGTATGTAAGTGGTCTCCAAGATGTATGGGCTTTACGACACTGCCTTTGAGTCCAGCCGGACGAGCCAGTTGCGTTTAATTGACTTTTCCTCAGCTGCGAGGCTCGGAGGTCGGACAATGGCACGATTGGACACCGCGCGGGTACAGGAGCGCGTGGACTCAAATTTGTACCTGGACAGGGAACCTTCCTGATTGAGATGTACTGTAGAAGACACCGGGGAGAGAGGACCCAGGAAGATAAACATGCCAATGTCCAGACAGCACGACGCTATCCCTATTCAAATATAGACACAATCAAATTATACAATACATGCATTGTGTCATATTTTATATTAAATTATTGTTTTTTCCCCTATAAAATCAAACATGTACATATGGGTTATAAACAATTGTCAACAACACTGATTCTAGGAACATTTTGAAGATGTGGGTACATGCTTAGCCGCTAAGACGCCATTTTTAAAAAATCCTGATTGACAGCCGCGCGGTTTTTGGTTATTTGTAACCAAGGAAGTTATAACTAATAAACCATTGACAGTACATATCTTTACCAGATGAGAAAAGGCAGTAAGTAATCGAAGAAAAGTGAGGTGTTAAAAATATTTTGGCATAATTTTATGATATTAGTTGTATTTCCTGACCTTAAAGTTTGATCATAATGGAAGTGAAGAGATGATTCGTATGTGTGTATGTATTCAATTTAAAAACAAAATACTGATAAGGGGATGGCAAAAGAAGATTTTTATAAAGGAAATAGGTAACCTGAAGATATCTTCGAAAAAAATTAACATATGACTGATAGATAAAGGAAGACAAGGATCTGCTGATTTGTTAAACATTTTGTTTTAACATCTTATTGACCATATTTATTATTATATTTCTTAGGTAACTTAGGCAACTATATATATATAGACTGAACATAAACATTATATGCGACAACATTGTATATATACATCATCCTTCATCGTAATCACATATCCATTATTTTTATATTTTTTGTTAAAATATCATCCTTTCCTTATTTCATCTAATTAGATGGTTACATAATATTTGACAATATTTTTCACTAAAGAGGACAGATGAGAGTTAAAAATGCATTTTTATAAAACTCAGCGCTGGGTTTAAACCGACATCCTGCGCTCTCAAGTACAGGACCTCTAGAACCTTTATAAATATTATACTATCCAGCAATTTATCAAATAATTAAAAACTTTTTCAAAATTTATCAATACTTATTGTGAAAGATTGTGTCATTTATCTTTTCAGGCGATTTGCCGCTATTAAAAATAATCATCAAATATAAGTTATATATATATATTTATGTATTTTTATTTTATTTTTTTTTCTTACAAATATACATTTTCATATTTCTGACGGTTTGACATTCTCAGTTGTAGCACAATACAACACTGCCTTCCTTAGTACAGACATAGTCTAGTAAAGAAGGCAGGGCACAAAATGTAGCAGTGCTAATTGCTCCCGGTGCATTTATAATATTCATTTATAACTGTGATTTCTACTACTACATTTCTATTTTTTTTTGTCAAATTAATTATGTACAATAAATAAATAAAAATAAATAAATATGTAATCTGTTGTTATATAATACAGACGTATTTATTTGCTCATCGATGACGCATTGCAAGAACAATTTGTCACTCTGCTATTAATCAGTGTGCAAATCCCGTTCGACACAGGAGACGAGAAGTAAAAAATCTCTACCTGGACCACATCCCGACGCGGACGACCCGTCGATCCCCGATCGAGACGCATTCAAACGAACGAATAATGGACGCGACCAAAACATCGACTCAACATTTTAACGAGTTTTTAAAACATACGATAATTATAAAAGTTAGATAAGAGCGAACGCATAGGAAGGGTTAAGATTGGTAGCATCCATCTCATCGAGATTTCGACGGGACCAAATTATAATACTCGTAAAATTAATGCGAAAAGTGACAACATACAGTTAGGTATAGACATCGTCGAATCATCATAGATAAGATAGGACTTTTTGGCTGTCGATCTATGAAATAAAATAATTCGCACACATTTTTAATTGTATAATCTTAAATTTTTGGACTATAAAAATCTTCAGCTGCTACTAAAATGTACTAGAGGTAGCCTAGTGGTCGAAATTCGATCGTAATTCATTAAACTTTTAAGTTTGAGCATTATGGAGGTTCTTATACCTCTATAATGAGGTGAGTATACCTCTATAATCATTGCATATATATTTTTTTAAATTTTGTCCTATTACGTTGCTGTTGTTTGCTTTAATTCCCTGCAATATTTATGGAATTTAAAATTTAATGTTAATAACAAAAAAAAAACAGAATGCTGAATTGTATTTACGAATCTTTTCAAAATATTTTTTTGACTTTCTTTTTATTAAAGATTCATGTGATGTAAGTCGATCATACAATAATTTAAAGTGTTCATTATGATAAGTCCAATATCCTTTACCCTTATGACAACGTGAAGTGAATGCAGCCTTTCACCTAAAGTGACTTCAGATTCAAAAAGTTTTGCATTGCAAAACCTACATTGTAAATCCACAATTAAAAGTATTCATATTTCTTAGAATGACATTCAGTGCATATATAAATGTATCCCTCAAAATAATTTCATTATTTTGTAATACTATTTAAATTTACATTTATCCTATTATCATTTCGACTTTCCTCCTTCTTTGTGTCTCACGTCAGTTTTGTGTGGAGGCATAATGGAAGATACGTGCGAATATCTGGATGTAAAAAAAAAATATACTACTGAAACTAAAAATGTAACATATAAAATTAAATTACTGAAACTAAGATTATTCAGGTTATAATTCATATGATAAAATGTACTCATTTTTTTTAACCTAATAATTATGCTTTTTTGCCTTCACATTACTTTATTGAGATTGACAGATTATTAAAAAAGGAACATTTGAGGTCACACAAAATTCACTGCCCGAAACTCATCAGTCAGTCAATTAGTATGAACGTTTTATTTTATTTAATTAATATGTTTATAACACATATTATACATAAATTTATCTTTCTGCACTGTTTCCCCATATAAACTTTAACCGTGCCACATCTCCCACTCCTCCGTGCGCGCAATATGCTTAAAAAGGTATCCGAAGCTTTCCCTTCACGTATTAATATATAGATTATTACTTGTTATTTTCTTTTGTTTATTATTTGTTATAGACACATTGTTTCTAGAACTGATTAAATTACTTTAGAACATTATTTTACCAATAAAGATAACGCAAGAATCGTGTACCTACTGTTTGTAAAAATGATACAATTTAAAAAAATAACAGCCGTGTAACAAAATTTGAGCAGGTTTTTAAGGTAAAAAACAAGTTTTACCTTAAAAATGGTTCATTTCATGTTCTAACTCTTTAGGTTGTATGTATTTTTGTACATATTATATATTAATTTCTATTTTGATAGTGGTTTGTTAAAATCAATTTTCATTTATTTCCGTTATTCTACGTAATTGCTAAAACTTAACTAATAGGTACTATTATTTTAGGCCTCGCTTCACTCACTAAGTCAATATCCTAAGGGTAAGGTAGGCGATAAAACACTCGTAATAGTGAGCACGCCAGACTATTAATATCTAATACGTGCATTTGTTCGTGTAATAACCATTTTAATAAAAAAAAAAACACCGGGCGATGACAAAGGTATTAAAAAAAACCGTAAAGCATGTTTCTCGAATAAGCGGTCGATTCAATGCGCTGAAAAACTGAACGAAATGCTAGCTGATTGAAATCTATTGAAATGCCAAGAGGCGTGTAAAATCGCAGCGCTAACTGCATACAAAATACCTCAGCACCCACCCTCGCCCACTGTTAATAAAAGGTTTAGTCCGCTATTTGGACAGGTTGACGACTTAATTCCACGCTCGGCAACTAGTTACATAGGTCTGGCATCGTTGAATTTTAAAGGAAGAAAATGGCCAAGAATTCTTTCAAAGAGAGTAAGTAACTTATCGACACATTTACCTACCTACTTCTTAAGGTGGATTAACTAAAAACTAGACCGTAGTAAAAAGAAAGAAAGGCATTTTTATTACGTGCTCAAATTCACGACTGCAAATATTGTAATATATATAGTTTCGTATATTTCATATATATAGTGAATATTTCAAATAGTCTTTTCATAGTAAAGCTTCAGTTGCCCTAAGCTGTACCTAATTCGCTCGAAACTCCCTAGCGAAAGTTTATTTGTTATTATAAGAGTTCCTCAAAAACTTTGTTTGCCCGGCTCTAGATTATTTTTAAGCGCTTTAGGAAATGATAAACTTGCGTTGGAAAAAAAACTTCTTTTTACATACGAGTATATTGAACATCTTTGGAAGAAATGGGCAAACATATATTACTTAGAAAAAAACAGATTACTATCCACAAGTTCTTTAAAATATATGTTTATCTTAATATAGTAAGTATATGTTATTTTATTTATTAAATACAGCTTAACCGTAATACTTATTAGGTAGATTTTTGTCAATAAGATGGTTTACCTATATGGGATCGCTATGTTTTGAAAGAGTATACTTCTTGTAGTCCAAATAAAAAAATAAAAAAAATACTGTAATTATATAAATAAACTTCCTTTAAAACTAAAAAAATGTCTTGTGTATCGCGTAACATATTACACATAAACAGGACGAAGTAATGACTTCTTTAGTACAGACGATATTCTAGCTAAAGAGGCAGATCGCTGTGAGAGTTTGTAGTGCCATTACTCTCTGTTACTATACTAATATTGTCCAAATGTATTGGATATAAATTAATTAAAATCTAAATTACTTTCACACACAATTTTGTTATTACAAATCGTTTTACCGAGACATATTCAAGTCTAACTCCAAAATGGAGTAATTACAGTGCTGACTACGCCAAAGACACACACACATGGATACGTTTTTAAAACTCCCAACTTAGACTTCGTGTAAAACTACGTCCAATTTTAAAATTTCGAAAAAAAAACCGTTATCGTAATTTTTTTTAGATATTTTTGAGAAAATAAAAAAATCAAGTATACTACCTCATACTGTACCGTCAGTATTTGATTTTATGCTACTTCTGTTCAGAGGTAATGAACGATTCGTGAAGTAACGATTAGGAAATTATTTCGCTCACAGCTGCGCGAGCAGGGCTTTGTTTAGAAAAGAAGCGGCATTGTTGTTTGTAAAACAGATCTTTGGTTCATGGTAAGAGGAACATCGATCCAGTTGCATGAGGTTTTCCTGGTAAACCTCGCTCGACGATTGCGATATTGCGACACGCCCAGATGAACATCTGTCTGCAACAATGCATCGCGTTATGACGGATCAGCGATTCGCAGTGGGCGAGCTGAATGGATGCTGTGTTGTAAGCTCGGATCTCGCAACGATCACGATAAATGACTCTAGAATCTAAAAAACATTCATCAGTCTATATGCACGCCATGGAATTGGAAAGCGTTCCACTAATTGGCAAAGGTTATTTCGTTTAAAAATTATGTTTCAGTTGGACCAGCTAAAGTACACTGGGGGTATTTAATAATTTGAGATTTCCACATTATAATAAATAAAAAATAAAAAAAAAGTTATAAAAAGTTAAAAAATAAAAAATAAATTAAAAAGTTTAATGAATTGCTGTGGTTGTGTTTTCTTAGTATATTTTTAATTTAAAAATGCTACCAGTTTCCACCCTAATTTCTTTCAGCAAGCCATTATTATACAATTTTGGAATTCAACACCTTTTTGTCCTGTCACCATAAAAATTGATAGACTTAGGTATTTGCAAAGCCTGTTTAAAGTTTTGCCTCGTCCCCTCTCTCCTAAACTCTCCAGATCAAAACTCTTCCAAAACCAAGTTATATTTTAATTTTCTGTCGATTGGCAAAATTTTAAATAGTTTTTGGTAGAGTTTGTTACATTCTTCTATTGTTTTTTTTCTACGTCTTGTTGATAATAGGAAATTTCGTAATAATATGTTAATTTTATCAAATATGGTTCAAAGCCGTCGAATTTGTCCAGCGCGATCACCGGTTTCGCATCTGGATGGTAATTTATCTCGGCGAATTCTCGTCCGGATAACGTCAATTGCGCAGAATTCGCACGAATTTCGTCTCTCCGTATAGCGGCGTAGAGATTGTGTGTATTGGCTGGCACAAGAGCGAGCGCCGCGGGTTTGACTCCATTCGCAGAATCCGATGTTTACGAAAATGAGTTGCGCCCGCCGCGCCGACGAGAGATCGCTCCGCTCCGTATGAAATGCGTCTGAATCAATAAATCACTTAGGGATTGGCGCGACCTCACACCAACGCACTCAGTTTAATTAAACGATGCGGTTTCTTGTATTATTTTACGAACGCGATAAAAAAATAGGAACCATTTACCTACCTATCGATAGTTTGTTATTAAAACCATCTATTGGATACTATTCGTGTTATTAAATGTACTTTAATTTTTGCTATAAAATGTTAGGAATGGAATGTAATACGCATCATATTAATTTAATTTTAATTATATTAATAGGATGCGTCTAGACTTGAACATACGGTTTTTTTTTTTGTCAAGTTATTTACAAAAACAATACATATAATTTTACATCATTTTCATAGCGTGTACTTCTGTTCTGAGGTGATGTAATCAGTTATAAAAACATAGATTCTCAACTGACAATTTATAAACTAAAAAGAACAATATTTTCATTACAAAAAATTAAATTAATAAAATGCGCATTCATAAAAAAAGAAAAACTGAGTTGCATTTCTACTCTAGTAAACATGTTTTTAGTTTTAGGATTATTGTGCGAAGAGATTAAATAATTTGAAACTTTATGTATGAATTAACGTGCGTGGTGGGTGAGTGTGAGGGTTTATGTATGTGTACATACAGGTTTTTCCTAAAAATGACAACAGACAAATAGATAAAATAATATGGTAAAATGATTAATTACAATTTACGGGGAATAAGATAAGATTAAGAAACCATTAGGGCATTATGATGCAATATAACGTAATTAACCGATAAACAATTTCAAGTCATTGCCGGCTAAGTCACGAAAGTGCAAAATTGGCATTTTTCGATTATATTCAGTCCAAATTTCAGCACTAAAAACACGACTCATAGCGCCAACGATCTTTTAAACGGTAACTGTGGCTGAAAAACGCACCACGCCCAAGTACGCCACTTTGCGTCGAGTACACTCCTCGCGTATCATGCGTCTCACTTGCTAGCATATGTCATCGCGATAAGTCTCTATCTGGAGTGTTGCGGCGCGCGGAACGGCGGAGGGAATTTACCAGTGTCGGGTTTAGACAACGACGATTCGTATGACGTATCATATCTATATGTTTTAAAAGATCGTTGCATAGCGCGGAGCAACAAAATAATTATTTTATTTCGTACCTACTCATAGACCGTGCTTTTAGTGTGTTTTTTTTCTATTTTATTAAATCCAAAATATACATATAAAATAGCATAAAACAATTACATATTTCTTATTGACTATGCAAAAAAAATGTACAGAGCAAAACATACAACTGCTAGTGTGGATTTTTTTTTAAATGTATGTATGTTCTATATTTTTTTTTATTTGTTATTTAATCATTAGTTTTAATATAGTATACATCTATATATTTAAAACAATGTCGGGTTAGTTACACTATTTATAACCCATGAACGGCTGGACCAATATTTATGATATTTGATTTGTTGAATTTGCCTCGGCCCTGAATAGCAGAATAACTATTAAAACATCGGAAAATTCACGAAAAAAATATATAAAGAAAATTCATCTTCTCATGCATTCTGTATGCAACGGCTTTTTATTCTATGGAATTTTATTTTCAAACGGTAAATTGCCTCGAAGATGTTCACTTTGTTAGGTTATTCGCATGTCATTGTGCGTGCATCGATAATTAAAATAAATATCATTTAGATTTTTGTACATTTATTAAACTTAATCCACTTTGAAAAAACTTAATAAAAAAACTGAATTTAATTCAGCTAAATTAATGCAGCATTTATTGATTCTAAGGCGGAAGGAAGTTCGTCGGGTCAGCTTGTATAATATACATATTTTTATATTGTTTTGTTAAATAAATAAAATTAAATAAATGCCCATGAAGTAAGTAGGTATATTATAAATTGTTAAAAAACAATAATATATTATAATATAGAAATATCATTTACATTTTACCCAAAAATCAAAAATCTACCCGCGATGTATGTAATTAGTACCCAATGAACCGAATTTAATGAGTTATGATCGCATATATTTTTAACGACACTTTACGTAATTTTCGTAGTGTAAACATCTATGGAGGCGCTTTCCTAGTTAGAGTAACTCGGCAAGCGGAAAGCGGCTATGCTGATCCAGGGGAGTCCCCGTGCTTGAACTAAACCCCGAAGAATCTACGGACATTTGAATCTCCCCCCTAAAAATCCACATATATTTAAAGGTAGAAAAATGCTTCCTCCCCATTTGTATTACGTAATAACATACATTGAATATTGGATATTTTAATAAATAAATAATTATTTAAACCGTGTGAGGCCGATGCAACAATGGAACGAATGAATCAGCGTCTACTCGTATATAGGTAAAAAGACTATTCCAATGACGTCATATCTCTGATAGTGAAGGCGGATGCTGACCACGTTGAGACAAGTTCGAACGTCATTTAATCTCTATGCATGTATGTATAAATATATTTATATGCATGTAGCTATTCCATACCGATATAATAATTTACTCCAGTAATATATACTAAGATATTGGTATTGACTCTCGGCGGTTTGATATGGAACCGTAAAAATGGCAAATTGACATTTAGGATGAGCAATCTTTTAAAATGCTTTATCGCCAAACGCCAAATGAGCAAAGAACGCAACAAAAATAAAAAAAAAACTATTATATTGGAGGAGGCAACAATAAAATAATAGAAAATTATAAATATTAGAATATTTAAAATATATGTATTCAGATGCTTTAAAACTGGATAAGCAAATTATATCATAAATCGCAAAGGATACGTAATATTTGTTGCTCACAGTTAATTTTGAAATACCTATAAAATATAACAATTTTGTCCATTAGTTTTATTTTTTCTTTACCCACAATTGAGGTTTATAAGTTTACTTGAAGTTACATCGAAGTTATTAGGTATTTTAAAAGATACAGAGAGTTTGTTTAAGGTGATTTAAACTCGTACATATTACGTGCCTACTTTAATTTATGTATTTTTTTCCCGTCCTAAGTATTAGCCAAGCATTTATTTTTGCGTTTTTTCGGCCCAACACTGCACATCGCGCATCCACAAAAATGTGACTTACGGACAATTTAAGACTTTAATGTTTTTTTTTTATTTGTTACGTCATATTTTGTCCATTCTATTTGGCCAGAGCTTTTAAGTAAAAGAAATTGAACGACTACACGATTAGTATCAATAATATTATTGACAAAAAATGCACAGAATGCTATTATTCGAGTTATCGACAAAAGACCATTTAGATACGATACTGGAGAAATTTTGGACATCCGTCAATTATACACGAGAAACATAATCCTAATGTATGGGTGATGATTTTAGAGGCGTGGTTTTCAAGAAGAGATAAAACGCATATAATTTGATGTTATGGCTAAGAATTTAGTTTTATTATAAAGATAAGGGTTTGCCATTATGTTTTAATAATGATGTCGGGTAAGTGGCCGCCGCGGCTGACTGGAACAAATTCCAGCCGAGAGGCCCAATTTTCAACCACTTTTTGCAGCGAGTTGGGCCGTATGTCAGCAATAACGCGCCGAATATTCTCTTCCAAGGCGTTAATCGTGTCCGGCTTATCTGCGTAGACAAGCGACTTCACATAACCCCACAAAAAATAGTCCAGCAGTGTTAAATCGCACGATCTTGACGCGATTTTTACTTTATTTTAGAGTGATTTTTTCCAAATTTGCACTATTTGCAAACGTTGTTCAGGAGTAAGTCTATCTTAATATATATAAATCTCGTGTCACAATGTTTGTCCTCAATGGACGGCTGAACCACTTAACCGATTATAATAAAATTTGAACACCATGTGCAGTTCGATGTGCACTTGAGAGATAGGATAGTTTAAATCTCAAATTATAGTCGCAATTTTAATTTATCGCTAATTATTTGTCTGTTATTATTTGGCAGTCATAAAACTGACAGATGTCGATACCTTTCGACTGGGTTGATGGCGCTAATGTCTGTTATTATTTGACAGTGACAGTTATTCGACGCAAACGTATTAAAAGAGCCCATCAGTTGGCAGAACAAATTGAATCAAGAAATCCAGCTCAAAGAATCAGGACAGCAGGTCATGCACAAGAATCTCAAGAACAGTGTAACGAACGTCTTCAAGAGAATATCATAAGAACAAGAAAATTATTATTTTCAGTCAAATGCCACCGAAAAAATCTAACCTCAACAACGCGAGCGGCAAACGTCAAAACGCAAACGTCAAAACTACGATCGGAATAATATATTCACTTACGAGATGCTGTTGCTGGAAACATCGATGGAAATTTAAATCCCAATGACATCGGTAATGCTTTCATTTTACCTTCAAGCTACATCGGCAGTCCACGGAACATGCAGGAATACATAAAAGATGCGATGACTTACGTACGTCATTACGGCCGACCGGATTTATTTATTACATTCACATGTAATCCGAATTGGGAAGAGATACAAACTTTACTATTGCCAGGACAACAAGCCATTCATCGTCATGATTTAACTGCACGTGTGTTTAAACAAAAATTGAAATCCTTAATTGATTTTATTGTTAAATATACAATTTTTGGTATCACACGTTGTTGGCTGTATACGATAGAGTGGCAAAAGCGAGGTTTGCCTCATGCCCACATTTTGGTTTGGCTTAAAGATAGAATCCGTCCTGAAGAAATCGATCAAATAATTTCAGCCGAAATTCCAGACCCATTAATTGATCAAGAATTATTTGATATTGTCACCAAACACATGATCCATGGGCCATGCGGTGTTTTCAACATGACCTCACCGTGCATGGAAAATGGAAAATGTAAAAAAAACTTCCCAAAGCCGCATACGAATGACACGATCACGGATATTGATGGTTATCCAACTAAATCAACTAATTCAATTGATCAAAAGAGTTTCGCCACGACTGCAAAATGACAATTATCAAATCGTCATAAAAGCCGACAAAGTACCATTAGGTGAACATGCTGGTAGATTCAACGCTCCAACTGTTGATGAGGTTGCTGTTATCATGGTTGGTGATCCAGTTGACAAAAGATCTATAAACATTACACGGCGAGACAACACTGTCAGTACGATTTCGGATCTACACCGTTCATATGACGCACTACAATATCCATTGATATTTTGGCAAGGACAAGATGAATATCACCTTAATATCAAACAGTATGATCCAAATACCGGTAAATTTGACAATTATCTATTTACTTTCTTACTGTATGTATAGATTTTAATTTCGTATTGCATTTTATTTTTTATTTTTTTAGGTGATTACAGAAATAATAAAGTTAGCTCAATGAACTACTACGCACACCGAATAATGATTAGACAACATCAAGACAATTATATCCTTCGATATCGTCAGCTGTTCCATCAATACATTGTTGATATGTATGCTAAGGTCGAAAGCGAACGCTTGCGATTCCTTCGATTCAACCAGGCAAAACTACGATCGGAAGAATATATTCACTTACGAGATGCTGTTGCTGGAAACATCGATGGAAATTTAAATCCCAATGACATCGGTAATGCTTTCATTTTACCTTCAAGCTACATCGGCAGTCCACGGAACATGCAGGAATACATACAAGATGCGATGACTTACGTACGTCATTACGGCCGACCGGATTTATTTATTACATTCACATGTAATCCGAATTGGGAAGAGATACAAACTTTACTATTGCCAGGACAACAAGCCATTCATCGTCATGATTTAACTGCACGTGTGTTTAAACAAAAATTGAAATCCTTAATTGATTTTATTGTTAAATATACAATTTTTGGTATCACACGTTGTTGGCTGTATACGATAGAGTGGCAAAAGCGAGGTTTGCCTCATGCCCACATTTTGGTTTGGCTTAAAGATAGAATCCGTCCTGAAGAAATCGATCAAATAATTTCAGCCGAAATTCCAGACCCATTAATTGATCAAGAATTATTTGATATTGTCACCAAACACATGATCCATGGGCCATGCGGTGTTTTCAACATGACGTCACCGTGCATGGAAAATGGAAAATGTAAAAAAACTTCCCAAAGCCGCATACGAATGACACGATCACGGATATTGATGGTTATCCAATGTATCGCCGCAGAAGTACTGAGAATGGTGGCCACACATTTACAATGCGACTGCCGAACTTTCCAAATCAAGTTGAGTTTGATAATCAGTGGGTGGTACCATACTCACCACTACTTTCAAAAACTTACAAAGCTCATATCAATGTTGAGCTTTGCAGTTCTGTTAAATCAATTAAGTATATTTGTAAATATGTAAACAAAGGCAGTGATTTGGCCATATTTGAAGTAAAAAACATAAATAAAAATGACGAAATAGCACGATACCAAATGGGCAGATACATTAGCAGCAATGAAGCTATTTGGCATATTCTCAGCTTTCCCATCCACGAAAGAGATCCTGCTGTCCAACATCTGGCAATACATCTTGAAAACGGTCAACGTGTATACTTCACTGAAGAAAATGTTCTCCAAAGAGCGTTCGAAGCTCCGAAAACGACTCTAACTGAATTTTTTACATTGTGTCAAAAACCTGATGTTTTTGGCCAATTCGCGAAGACATTGGTGTATGGTGATGTTCCACGTTATTTCACATGGAACAAATCCAGTAAAAAATGGGAGCCACGGAAACAAGGAAAACCACATCCTTCCATTACAGGCATATTCAAAGCTAAGACATTGGGGAGACTTTACACGGTACATCCAAAGCAACGTGAGTGCTTCTATTTACGTTTGTTATTGGTGAATGTTCCCGGACCAACGTCTTTTGAATTTTTACGAACAGCTAATGGTCGAGTATTCAATACATACCAGGATGCATGTCGTGAACTGCAATTGCTAGAAGACGATAACCATTGGGACTTAACGCTTGCTGATGCTGCGTTGACATCAACACCGAATAACATTCGTCAGTTGTTTGCAATTATTTTGGCGACATGTTATCCCTCGCAAGCACAAACTTTGTGGGAAAAATATAAAAATTGTATGACAGAAGACATCTTGCACCGAATTAGACAAACAAATCAATGCCAAAACATAGATTATACACCAGAGATGTACAATGAAGCATTGGTCTTGATCGAGGATTTATGTGTTCTTATTTCAAATTTACCACTTAATCATTATGGTATGCCATCACCTAATCGTCCAGCCACCGACTTAGTCAATACCGATTTACAACGAGAAAATCAATATGACCATGGAAGTTTAGCGACAATTATCATGAACAGTGAACCATTACTGACAGCAGAACAAAAAATTATTTATGATCGGATTATGCTGGCTGTTGCTGCTGAACAAGGCGGTTTTTTTTTCTTGGATGCACCCGGTGGAACCGGAAAGACATTTTTAATATCGTTGATTCTTGCCAAAATACGGTCGCAACAAAAACATCGCATTAGCATTAGCATCGTCAGGCATTGCGGCTACTTTACTGGATGGTGGGCGAACAGCACATTCAACATTCAAGCTGCCATTGGACGTTCATAATAAACCAGATGCAATGTGTAACATCAAAAAGAATAGTGGAATAGCTGCAGTGTTGCGGAAGAGTTCTATAATAATTTGGGATGAGTGCACAATGGCACACAAATATTCACTTGAAGCATTAAACAGAACTATGCAAGATTTAAACAGCAATAATAAACTTTTCGGTGGTGCTATCTTACTTTTGTCTGGTGACTTCCGGCAGACCTTACCGGTTATACCTCGCTCTACTTTCGCGGATGAGATTAATGCATGTTTGAAACAATCATTCTTATGGCGAAGTGTTGAAACACTTCGATTGACCATAAATATGCGAGTACAATTGCAAAATGATCCATCAGCACTAATATTTTCCGAACAACAACTAGATATTGGGAACGGTAAAATAAAACTGCAACCAAATACGCAATGCATTAAACTACCAGACAATTTTTGCACTGTTGTTCAGGATAAAACTGAATTGATTCAGAGTATTTTCCCGGATATACAGAATAATTATTTGAATCATGAATGGCTTAGTCAACGGGCGATTTTGGCAGCCAAAAACGTTGATGTTGACGAAATTAACTTCCAGATACAACAGTTGTTACCAGGCGATCTGATGTCTTTTAAATCAATCGATACTGTTGTTGATGAAAATGAAAGTGTAAATTTTCCGATTGAATTTTTAAATTCATTAGTTATCCCTGGAATGCCACCACATAATCTTCGATTAAAGATTGGTTCCCCTATTATTCTCCTCCGTAATTTGAATCCACCTCAATTATGTAACGGTACGCG
Source organism: Neomicropteryx cornuta (assembly GCA_020383195.1). Classification (NCBI taxonomy): domain Eukaryota; kingdom Metazoa; phylum Arthropoda; class Insecta; order Lepidoptera; family Micropterigidae; genus Neomicropteryx; species Neomicropteryx cornuta. The sequence continues at coordinate 8,274,868 of JAHKQU010000001.1, read as the reverse complement.
TTTGGTCATCAAAAAGATCACCGGAAACATTCTTGAAGCAACCATTTTGGCTGGGAAGTTTAAAGGAAAAGTGGTCCTGCTGCCACGTATTCCGATGATACCATCAGATTCTACCATACCCTTCAAAAGGCTACAGTTTCCAATTCGTTTAGCTTTCGCCATGTCTATAAATAAATCTCAAGGTCAAACAATGTCCATTTGTGGTTTAGATTTGGAAAATCCATGTTTTTCTCATGGGCAACTATATGTTGCGTGTTCACGTGTTGGGAAACCGTCGAATCTATTTGTGTTAGCTAAAGACAGGTTAACCAAAAACATTGTGCACCGATTGGTGTTAAATTAAATTGAAATTGAAAGTATTTATAATTCAAAAAAAAGATATTAATGTTTAAAAGTTTAAGACTGTCTGCCTTGCCTACCTCATTCATGAGTTTAAGCGTCACATGTAATTTACTGTATTATACTGTAATATACTTATATTTGTTATAAAATTAAATGGAAATAATAAATCTGATAAATTTTTATTTTTTACCTATTGATTTCTGCTTAGTATCAAGTGTAAGAACATTTTAATTAATTGTGTTCAACGTACTTCCCCTTCAAATCTCAATCCAGTGAATTTGTATACCAACATCAACATTTTCGTCTTTGTTCGTAAATAATTTCATTGTACTAAAGGGTTATAGTAGTAGAAAGTCAAATAAGGAGATCACCATATTTTTTTACAAATACCATCTGTGTGAAAAAGCATAGTGGACTCCGTGACTGATGTTCTCTTATTGTTCCTCTTAGATTGTTTACTATAATGTAATATAACAAAAACTTTAGCCACAGCAACGCGTGGCCGGGTCAGCTAGTTCATTATGAAATGGCAAACCAAACTGAGCATAAATCAAGTGACAGCTGTCAAAAACACCAACTACGAAAAAAGTAGTGCCAGATTGAAAACCACGCCTCTAAAAAAAACACCCTATATAAGGAACAAACGAAAGTGATGGAACGCAACAAAGGGTGCAGATAGGCAAATCACCTAAAATTCGTAACTCCCAGCTCCGAGTTCTTTTAACTCTCTAGACGCAGAAATTAGGAATGCAATTATTGGTACGTCGTAATCATGGACAAAATAGGTACAACATTCCCGAAATACCATCAGGACAATGGGCCAACAATGGAGAATGCTCAAATTGTGCATCCTGCGTCGCAGATTTCACGGCCATTCAAAGCAAAGTAGCGCGATGGCGTTTGACAATACAATTGGATGCACTCCAATGCTGAGCTCTAAAATCCAACACAAATTCAATGAAGAGAGATGTCTATTAAATAAATAAGATGATTCTCAGGTGTGCACAACATTTTTCGAAAAATATTGTGCCAAAAATAAAAAACATTTTTTTTGTTTCACTTTTCAATTTGTTCCCATTTCCTAGATAAGTACTCTGTGAAACTTGTGCGTGACAAACGTTTGCTGAAAGGGGTAGAAATTTTACAACCAATCTAATCCTAGTATAGTAGTCACTATAGTATAATCCTATATAGTTCTGTTTTATTTTGTTAAACTTCTTCAATAGAAAAGTTATTACCTTTCCTTGAATTCTAATCTTAATATAAATCTCGTGTCACAATGTTTATCTTCAATGGACGGCTGAACCACTTAACCGATTATAATAAAATTTGCACACCATATGCAGTTCGATCCAACTTGAGCGATAGGATAGTTTAAATCTCAAATTATAGTCGCAATTTTAATTTATTGCTAATTATTTGTCTGTTATTATTTGGCAGTCATAAAACTGACAGATGTCGATACGGAACGGCACGGAACATGCATGCATACAAGATGCGATGACTTACGTACGTCATTACGGCCGACCGGATTTATTTATTACATTCACATGTAATCCGAATTGGGAAGAGATACAAACTTTACTATTGCCAGGACAACAAGCCATTCATCGTCATGATTTAACTGCACGTGTGTTTAAACAAAAATTGAAATCCTTAATTGATTTTATTGTTAAATATACAATTTTTGGTATCACACGTTGTTGGCTGTATACGATAGAGTGGCAAAAGCGAGGTTTGCCTCATGCCCACATTTTGGTTTGGCTTAAAGATAGAATCCGTCCTGAAGAAATCGATCAAATAATTTCAGCCGAAATTCCAGACCCATTAATTGATCAAGAATTATTTGATATTCTCACCAAACACATGATCCATGGGCCATGCGGTGTTTTCAACATGACGTCACCGTGCATGGAAAATGGAAAATGTAAAAAAAACTTCCCAAAGCCGCATACGAATGACACGATCACGGATATTGATGGTTATCCAATGTATCGTCGCAGAAGTACTGAGAATGGTGGCCACACATTTACAATGCGACTGCCGAACTTTCCAAATCAAGTTGAGTTTGATAATCAGTGGGTGGTACCATACTCACCACTACTTTCAAAAACTTACAAAGCTCATATCAATGTTGAGCTTTGCAGTTCTGTTAAATCAATTAAGTATATTTGTAAATATGTAAACAAAGGCAGTGATTTGGCCATATTTGAAGTAAAAAACATAAATAAAAATGACGAAATAGCACGATACCAAATGGGCAGATACATTAGCAGCAATGAAGCTATTTGGCATATTCTCAGCTTTCCCATCCACGAAAGAGATCCTGCTGTCCAACATCTGGCAATACATCTTGAAAACGGTCAACGTGTATACTTCACTGAAGAAAATGTTCTCCAAAGAGCGTTCGAAGCTCCGAAAACGACTCTAACTGAATTTTTTACATTGTGTCAAAAACCTGATGTTTTTGGCCAATTCGCGAAGACATTGGTGTATGGTGATGTTCCACGTTATTTCACATGGAACAAATCCAGTAAAAAATGGGAGCCACGGAAACAAGGAAAACCACATCCTTCCATTACAGGCATATTCAAAGCTAAGACATTGGGGAGACTTTACACGGTACATCCAAAGCAACGTGAGTGCTTCTATTTACGTTTGTTATTGGTGAATGTTCCCGGACCAACGTCTTTTGAATTTTTACGAACAGCTAATGGTCGAGTATTCAATACATACCAGGATGCATGTCGTGAACTGCAATTGCTAGAAGACGATAACCATTGGGACTTAACGCTTGCTGATGCTGCGTTGACATCAACACCGAATAACATTCGTCAGTTGTTTGCAATTATTTTGGCGACATGTTATCCCTCGCAAGCACAAACTTTGTGGGAAAAATATAAAAATTGTATGACAGAAGACATCTTGCACCGAATTAGACAAACAAATCAATGCCAAAACATAGATTATACACCAGAGATGTACAATGAAGCATTGGTCTTGATCGAGGATTTTTGTGTTCTTATTTCAAATTTACCACTTAATCATTATGGTATGCCATCACCTAATCGTCCAGCCACCGACTTAGTCAATACCGATTTACAACGAGAAAATCAATATGACCATGGAAGTTTAGCAACAATTATCATGAACAGTGAACCATTACTGACAGCAGAACAAAAAATTATTTATGATCGGATTATGCTGGCTGTTGCTGCTGAACAAGGCGGTTTTTTTTTCTTGGATGCACCCGGTGGAACCGGTAAGACATTTTTAATATCGTTGATTCTTGCCAAAATACGGTCGCAACAAAAAATCGCATTAGCATTAGCATCGTCAGGCATTGCGGCTACTTTACTGGATGGTGGGCGAACAGCACATTCAACATTCAAGCTGCCATTGGACGTTCATAATAAACCAGATGCAATGTGTAACATCAAAAAGAATAGTGGAATAGCTGCAGTGTTGCGGAAGAGTTCTATAATAATTTGGGATGAGTGCACAATGGCACACAAATATTCACTTGAAGCATTAAACAGAACTATGCAAGATTTAAACAGCAATAATAAACTTTTCGGTGGTGCTATCTTACTTTTGTCTGGTGACTTCCGGCAGACCTTACCGGTTATACCTCGCTCTACTTTCGCGGATGAGATTAATGCATGTTTGAAACAATCATTCTTATGGCGAAGTGTTGAAACACTTCGATTGACCATAAATATGCGAGTACAATTGCAAAATGATCCATCAGCACTAATATTTTCCGAACAACTACTAGATATTGGGAACGGTAAAATAAAACTGCAACCAAATACGCAATGCATTAAACTACCAGACAATTTTTGCACTGTTGTTCAGGATAAAACTGAATTGATTCAGAGTATTTTCCCGGATATACAGAATAATTATTTGAATCATGAATGGCTTAGTCAACGGGCGATTTTGGCAGCCAAAAACGTTGATGTTGACGAAATTAACTTCCAGATACAACAGTTGTTACCAGGCGATCTGATGTCTTTTAAATCAATCGATACTGTTGTTGATGAAAATGAAAGTGTAAATTTTCCGATTGAATTTTTAAATTCATTAGATATCCCTGGAATGCCACCACATAATCTTCGATTAAAGATTGGTTCCCCTATTATTCTCCTCCGTAATTTGAATCCACCTCAATTATGTAACGGTACGCGTTTGGTCATCAAAAAGATCACCGGAAACATTCTTGAAGCAACCATTTTGGCTGGGAAGTTTAAAGGAAAAGTGGTCCTGCTGCCACGTATTCCGATGATACCATCAGATTCTACCATACCCTTCAAAAGGCTACAGTTTCCAATTCGTTTAGCTTTCGCCATGTCTATAAATAAATCTCAAGGTCAAACAATGTCCATTTGTGGTTTAGATTTGGAAAATCCATGTTTTTCTCATGGGCAACTATATGTTGCGTGTTCACGTGTTGGGAAACCGTCGAATCTATTTGTGTTAGCTAAAGACAGGTTAACCAAAAACATTGTGCACCGATTGGTGTTAAATTAAATTGAAATTGAAAGTATTTATAATTCAAAAAAAGATATTAATGTTTAAAAGTTTAAGACTGTCTGCCTTGCCTACCTCATTCATGAGTTTAAGCGTCACATGAATCCAGTGAATTTGTATACCAGCATCAACATTTTCGTCTTTGTTCGTAAATAATTTCATTGTACTAAAGGGTTATAGTAGTAGAAAGTCAAATAAGGAGATCAGCATATTTTTTTACAAATACCATCTGTGTGAAAAAGCATAGTGGACTCCGTGACTGATGTTCTCTTATTGTTCCTCTTAGATTGTTTACTATAATGTAATATAACAAAAACTTTAGCCACAGCAACGCGTGGCCGGGTCAGCTAGTGGATATATAGAGATAAAAATAGATGGTAATTAAAATAAACAATTATATGCGCTTACTATACGAAGTTAATTTAAGTAATAAGAGTTTAATAAAGTACAATTATTATTATAGAACAAAAAAAAATTGTTTATTGAATTATAGGTAGGTAATAAAGATAAATATACTTGTATTTACAGTAAACCATTATTCTACTTTTTTTTAAATATAAGGAAGTGGCGAATTCCATAATGTTTAGGAGAGACATTAACGGTGTTCCAAGACCATTCCCGATAGAAATCTATCTAACTGGCCCTGCGATTTCAAACATGATTTGTTTTGATGTCATATCAAAATATATCATGGTTTCTATAAAAAAATGTAAACTTTACGTGATAATATCAAATCGCTCTTATCATAAATTCATCCGTTCGCGAGTCCGCGCCGAAGCGGGTCATTGATCGGCCTTGGCCGAGCGCGAGCGAAATACAGAAAGGGAATTTACACGAGCGCATGGATAAAATTAATACATTTCGGCATGAATTATTTTCGCATTTTCATACAATTTTTTACGCATAATAGGGATAGGGAACATAAAGTCTTCGGGAATGGTCTTGGAACACTCTGTATATGTAATTTGGTAACGATGCGTAACAAAAGAACGAGCTTATTGCAGCAAGACAATCTCTACCAGGTAACCCAGAGAGGTCATGTTTTAATTATACATACAAGGATACTGTTACGTGTCGAAGGAGGCAAAAAAGTCCTTAATTAATAGGGAAATTAAATATGTTAATAGTTTAGTGTGTGATACATATTTCCATTTTTAGTTACTTTTTTTAAATAAAATAATGTGGTGTCTTTTTTTTCTCTCTTCAAATTAGCACATGTGAAACTATAAATTTCCTAAATAAAAAAAAATTATATACCATTACAAACAAATTGTTAATATTTCATAAGATATTTTTTTTAATGCCGATAAAATCTTTTGATGCCAACGTTAGCGTACCCCTGCAAATACAGCAGTACATCCATCATCCCTATTTTGTTCCACAAATTCAAGAGCTTTTGACGTTTCGGCAAAAAGGTGGGAAGACCAACAAAGGAGCCCTGACAATGGCCCCGCGGATCGCGACCGTTCCGGAGTGCCGGAGGTGCGACCGTGGACCATTGTCCAGGTGTGGGAACAATGGAAGAAATATCTGTTTTTATTGCAATTTTCATAAAAAAAAACCTTATTTGCAAGATTTTCGGATCATGGGGTAGCGGGGTGTCAGCGGCCACGTTCCTGATAAATTTTCGCTGATTTTGAAGATATTCTATGCAATGCGACGTTAACTATAGGTGCGTTTGTTAAATTCATGTTAAAAAAAATATATATTTATGATTACTCAATTAGTCGATCCATACTGGAAATAGCTCGAACAGTTAGCAAGGCCTAGCTGCCAAACCGGGCGAAACCCAGGGTTGAATCTTTGGCAAGTCAATTCTTTTCAAAAAATATATATATTACTTATATTACCTAGATACTTTACCAATATCTTGGTAAACGGAAGTCCTATTAAATCGTTTTCGCCATCTTTAGAAAGTTATTTCTAACCTAAGTTTTAAATCATTACTATGTTTAATATTTATGTTGTATGTAATACCTAGCTACCTAAGTTATCATAACAAATCCTCCGTAATACCAAAAGTGGAACGTAATGGCACTGAATATTCGCATATTTAGCACCTCTTCAGGCGACAAGTAGATTTATAACGGGATACAGTTGGTATAGTAGTCGTTAAAGGACTAATGGAATCAGAGGTCAAAAACCTAAATGTCATCAACCACTTAGCGAGGTTTATTATCTTCATCCGAAATACTAATTCACACTTTACAAGTATGATAAGATACCTTTTATTTATATTATCGCAGATTTGTTTTTTTTCCTATGCTATATCCTTCGGGCTTTATTTTGGGCATGCTTGGTTGTCATTAGGAGTTTAGGGTAGGCTGTTATTTTTTATTTATTTATCTGAAATTTTAGTTTGGTTGATTGATGTTTTTAATAATTCCATCTGGCAGGTGCAGAGGCAGTTACGGCTGACTTTTATTTTTTTAATGATAATTTAGGTATTAAGGCCTTCGTTGTAGTACTGGTTTACATGTATTTTGTAGTGTAATATATTGTATTTGAATAAATATCTAATGTGAACCCTTTTTATTTTGATTGCTGTTGACGTTTGCTTCGAAAGGCACCGATATGCCCCATGCAATGATGCCATATCTGACCACACACAAGGCTTCAGAGTGCGCGCAGCCAGACGAGCGGTTTCCCTTTCGAGACGAGCCTCCGAGCGAGACGTCCAATGAGCACGAAGATGCTTATCTCGGGGCCCAGCCTCCGCGGCCGGCATTCTGTGGCGCGCGATTGTATCCGATAGGGCCGCGAATGCCAGGCGTCAAAACCCTCACATAAATCATGCTCGTTTGGCCGACATTGTTCTTTTGTGAAACGCCTACCCTCTGAATGCCATATTTATTTGCCTATCTATGTTTATTGCGACGGATCAACGATCTTAAAGATAAGGCCATCGTGTAATACAAAACTCAGGTTTAAAAACGCGACACCGACGCACGATCCATATCAATGGATCATTTTGGGACAATTTTTACAACCTTGAATATTACGAAGATATTTAATAAAATTCATTACATATTTACGTGGTTTGTAGTGTGTAGTGTGTGTAACACTTGTAGTGTGTTACACTTAAGTTTGAGCAATAATGATTTTCTTATGCCTCTATAATACGGTGAGTTTACCACTTTAATCATTGCTTATATATTACGTCAGTTGCGTTTCATTAGCGTGTGTAGTTTGCCTTAATTCCCAGTAATACCTAGGAAATTTAAAATTTAATGTTAGTAACAGTCGAAAAAAAAACACAATTACAACATGTACTTATTTGTATTTATTTTTTGATACAATTCATTGTCATTTTATTTTTTTTTTGCTTGACATTGACGGACTGTCGATAAAGGAACATTTGAAATCACACAAACTCATTCTGTGAATCAGCTGTCAGATAGTATGAAGGTTTTAGTTTATTAAATTTGATTTATTTATAACTATTTTAGATAAATTTTAGGTTTCTGCACTCCTCCTCCATATAAACTTTAACTATACCAATCTCACACTCCTCCGTGCGCGCAATATGCTTAAAAAGAGGTATAAAGTTTTCCTCACGCATAGAAACGGCATAGTGTAATAAGACTATTCGGACACTGGCGCGCATCATTAGCGGACAGTTTTTTAACAAGCTTGAACATTATTAAGAAATTAAATAAAATAAATTACATATTTACACGGTGTGCAGTGTGTAACTCCAGTACCCAAGTGTAACACTACTTGCATTACAAGATAATATTATTATACACATTCTAATCGTAATGTGTCTAGACAGTTTCAACTATAATTTTATACCTACACACTGAAAACTCATAAATAATTTCATAGGTGAATTTAAATAGTAACACTTGAAATTGTTCAAAATATTTTAAAATTGTATCTATTACCTTCTATTTTTCTTTTAACATACCTGATACGGATAATACCTATTATAATTTTTTTAAAAAACTAATAGGTACCATAGACGCAGACGGATATACAAATTAAATAAAATTAAGAGTAGGTAAACGTATTATCATTTTTGTTTTAAATATTTATGAAGTTTTCAAAACTAAAAATCTTAAAAGTATCTATATATAATAAAAAAAGGGTTTGTTATACTATAAATAAATACTTCTACCGCGACACAGAATATTAACCATTGCGTTAGGAAAGTAATGCCTGGTTATTACCACTCGATTGGAATCGCTTGGCTCTATATCAATAAAGAAATACTTATATTTAAATATTCGATCTTTCTCGACGAGAAAGGTAGTATTTATTATCTTTGTACGATTTCTCAGTACATAACACAAATCTTTATAATCTATAAATCGCTTCTCGCGTTTGTGCTGTTAGGCCGTTTAGTTTTTCTATACTATAAACGGGAATATAATGCTGTTTTTACCTTTATTTAGAGATTTTTCTCCGGAAGTTTAAGTGTATTCAAATTCAAGTGTAATTAATTTAAACATAATACAGAAATCTCGATGTTTTGTAATAAAATCGTAGGAAGACATACGCTTATATGGCATACACTGATTAAACCATTAGAGATCGTGGTAATTAAGGCGTTGGACTATTGACCAAAAGTCGCGCGTTTGGATCCGCACATGGTTATAACATTTTTAACGCTTCATTACCACCATCTCCCTTGACTCTAGAACAGGCTTAGAATTTGGGGTACGACCAAAATAATTGTTTATAACCTAGGTCATAGTAATTATATAAAACAAAAGATATATTAAACTAATATACTATATAATTGCAGGTCTTAAAAAGGCCTAGAGAAAATTCCGCAATATAATCTAAGGATGACCCCCAGTAACTATTTTTACTTTCAGTTTGTTTACAAATAAGGTAATGAGGATGGTGATTGTATGGGATTTTTTAGGTAACATTATTTTTCCGTTCACACAAGTGCCGCAGTCGTGAAGCGACTCATCTCGAGTTTTGTGGGCACGAGTCGTCGTGAGGTCCTTAGCTGCCAATCCGGGGCGAAGTCCGGGGTTGAACAGCTAGTAAGAACATAAGATTAAGTTACTAAGCCAAGTATAGGTCGTTTTAAAGCAGTCGCCAATGACCTCGGCATTAAATGACCAGGCTTAAATTTCATTACCGCAAACAAGATTTAACCGGAACATTATCGGAGTGAATTTGAACTCTTATTTACTAGTAATGGTCACATCTTAGGCAGCATTTCAACCGGAAATCCTGTGCGTCACAATCCCAACCACCACGACGCGATGGCTGTTATATAAAAACATGAATGAACACAATATTATATCACTCTAGAATAAGTACTGAAGTAATTATAATAAGGCCGACTTTTATCAGTACAATAATTAATTTGTAATCATATTACGCAAGAAGCGTTGACGGATCTGTTCATTAAAGTAACAACGCAAGAAGTGGGGAGGGGAGCATTTGCAACTACGAATAGGTCCGATGTTTTAGAACTTGAGATGACAGCGCGCTATTTTAGGCATATTTCATTAGGAAAGCTACCTATTGCAATGGGTACCATGTCATGACATACGAAAAATTACGACATATCTTCGCGTTTCACATCCCCTAGAACCCAAAACCACCCCTTAGTTTTAAAGTTTATATATCTATCTATATCACTTTCTTGTGGACACGACGACTAACGTAATATTAAACCAATCACTTTCAAACTGATACATAAAATTTAAGGGCACAAAACCTCGGTCAAGTTCGTTAATGGGCAAAATCAGATAAAGGGGGCGGGAATGAAAATGGTTTTTTTTTCTATAACTTTCTTAGTACATAAGATATCGAATTCATTTATAGAAGATAAGATATATCGAATTCAACTATAATTACACGGTATTTTTTATTAACATAAGTTTATCTCCTTTTATGTTCTTTTTCTTTTTTATCTCTTCTCTTAACCTCATTTATTTATAAAATATATAAATGTAAGTTTATGTTTTTGTGAATGTAAAAAGGATTTTAGGAACCCTACAATTCTGCCCTCCGTATACTTCGCATTCAGGCACATTTGTAATGGAAATAGATAGTCCATCTTAGGACAGGTCTTCAGCACCTGGTTAGATGGGCACGGTGAAGATTCTGACATGCCTTTAAATGCTATTTTTTTTTAAATTATATAATTATATCATTTTAGATAACTAGTATGGTCTGTACATTGTGCTTATATTCTATAATAATAATAAATAAATACATTTTATATTATTGCTTTGATAAGGGCCTTAAACTTATCTAGGACAAATTTTTGAAAGTACCAACCATTGGTCCTAGGAGTGGGAAAAAGTGGTTTTTTAAAATTCAAAAAATTATACCCCCTCAATAGGCACAAGGTCAAATCCATTTAAAATGTAAATTGTTGGCCTATAATTTCCCTACAACTTTTGTTTGAAACAATTTTCGATATGAGCAACTCTTACGGCACAGTATAAAGAGGGATTCAATACACGCACTCTCGCTGCGCAAGGGTATGATGGCACGCGCGGCCGCGTACTGGTGAAATCTACCTCTACCTTTCGGCGTGCCTTAAGGAATTTTTGAATACGTAAGGACATAATTAGGGCTGTTCATTCATTTGTTTCATTATTTATAATTTTATAAAATATATCTGAGTGCATGAATCCAGAAAGTGTCAAAGATTTCATATAGATGCAATTTCAACTAAGTTCGTTAAAAAAAGGATGATTCTGTTTTGAAAATATCGCGTGTATCACCAGCTTACCTATATAAACTAAACAGCCGTTAGATAAAATAGCATGATTTATGATCACGCCCTACAAAGACAACAGCTAGAAGTAAAATAGATAGATAGTCGAGTAACGATTAAGTTGAGCGTTTTTCAATTAGGAGGGAGGTGTGAAATGTCACACTTAATGAATGGTTGAAATGTAATATGATGGTAAAAAAGGTTTGTATCGTTAATATAATTATGTTTCTTAATCATAATGTTAACCGTACCGTACTGTGTAATATTTTTTTAATATTGAAAAAAGTATATGCAGATTATAATTTATCAGTTAAAGTTAACAATTTAAGTAAGAGAAATAATATACTAGGGCGCCGCTTTGCTTCGCTGCGGCATACATTGGAGTGGAGTTTAGTATATAAATGTATTTCTCCATAGGGATTACCATTTATTTTTTTTTTATTCTTTGCGCAATCAAATGTATATGTTTTTTTGTATCTATGCACAGAAGACATTGTCATGGTCATTTTAAAAAAATAATTATCAAAATCGGTCTTGTAGTTCTAGAGCCTTAGTCCGTGAACGGAGTGACATTTGAGTCACCACATGGGAGCTTCGCTCCAATTATATCGATCAAGATCCTTTTTGTGGCCATATTTCATTTCAGCAATTCTTCTAGATGTGAAATTTCACACTTCGCTCCTAATTGAACAATGGCCAGCTTATCGTTACTCGACTATAGTTTGCGGATGGAGGGAGTAGAAGCGCTCGTATCCAACCGTGTGACGTCATCCGATGTCTGAATGACGGCGATGTGCTATTATGCTAATGTAAATAATCATTTGCGGTCAGGCCGTTACGAAAATAGTAGAACGGATAAAAATATGGCGTAACGTCTAGCGCTACTTGGAAACTGCAATTAGAAGGCGACCAGGGCTTAATTGGACTGTCATTAGTACGACAACGCCGATGCGCATTCGCCGGTACGGCACCGCAGTAATGTGTTTTACGTAGATTTGTAACACTTACCATATATGAGTTATATATATAGAATCAAAAGCAGCATTCTGTCAAAATTATCACTATAATGCGAAAATATGTAAGGGGGTAATATGGACTATAATAAGCATATTTATTTTATTTTTTTTGTAAAGAGAGTGACCGCAATCATTTTCAAACATTTCACACACAGGTACCAGTACTCGATACTCTCCAATTTCATGTTTACAAAACATGCATGTGTTGTTAATTAATTGATATAAACTTAAGTTAATTATACATTTGAGTTTAACTTTAAACATTACTTTTATTGGTATGTGGCACCCACATACCAGGATGCTACAAAAATGCGAATTTTACAGGTTTTCAAAGGCGTTAGAAGAGATATCCAGGAGAAATATAAATAATCTGGTTATTCACATTAAAGATAAAGTATCATTCTAGGGAATTACCTAAGGAAGTTTCTTTTGCGGTGTTGGGATTTTACTAAACTCGTCTACTTCGTAAAGTGCTTCGTTATTTTTTAGGAAAAAAAAACAGAAATCCCATTACATAGCAGTCACTGATTTTATTTGTTGTATTTTTCAAACACATCGATCTTTTCTTCCGAAACGGAAGATCATTTCGCCATTGTAAAGCTATAACCTGCAGATAATTAACCCAGATCGATTGTCCCGAGGCGCAGATAGTAGCTACCTTTATGTATATACAATGACGAAACGACAAATTATTTTATAAATCTTATAAAAATATTTAGGCTAATAATATGTTATTATAGTTAATATAATTAAACATAAAAGACGTGCGCATTATAAGGCGACACCGTTTCGACGTTCAGGCTTGTTCGGTGACACGGAAATCTCGTTACATGTGACACCTTGACATGTAGGACGGTGACGAGTTCAGTTACACATCACGCAGTTATTTCGTAGCCGTTTAAGTATTAGGCTATTTTGAAATCGCGTTTAGCCATAACCTCAGTTATATGATATCGCGTTAACGCCCAAACTTAAATGTATTGTTTTTCAATGGATCAAATATGTCACACACAATAGTGTCTCATTTTTAGGCTTTAATGGATTTAATGCGAATGTGTAGTGCATTAAAAGTAAAAAAAAAACGAAATACCAGAGGCGTCCCAATTCTTAATTAATCGGGAGAGAACTTTTATTCCAAATTAACACCGTAATTCGTTTTACTTTGTGCTCTAATATAAAAAACTGAAATAAAAAAAAAATAATAAAAAATATATGCGCATGACAGAGTGCCAACGTGACAAGCAACGCGTCCGAGAGACCATAATGTAATGAAGATAATTGGTGAATTAGTTCCGATGAGTGATTCCCTTCTAAGAAGCGCTCGCGTTTATGAAATTGAATTAGAGAATTAGTGTCACACTTTCAGGGCCGGATCGGGATATAACGGGATATAACGCAAGCCATATTAGCAGTACGAACATTTACGATGATTTAGAGGGGTGTTTTTATTCACTATTCTAGCCATGATTTTGAATAAAAAAATATTAATATAATTTAAGGCCTAATTTGATTACTTTTTATTTTTCGAAATACTGTAAATTACCGCTAGATTTCCGCGAGGGACGTGCATTCATACGAACCTATGTACTCGTATGCTTTAAATTGAAATTGTGTAAATATTTTATTAACTACTATGCATGTCCTTTCAAAACGTTCACATTTCATTACTACGGTACTCTGCGTATAATAATATCATATCACCGTAATCACCAAAGCACCACAATAAACCACAGATCAATTACCTAAACTTTACAAATTAATTCCTCTGAAACAATAATGAATTTTGGCATACTTTCTTCACAAATATTAATGGAATTCGCAAGATCAATAAGCTGAATTTTGTTTCGTAATCGGTCGTGTATAGACATCGAAATAGAATTCATTAGGGTCGTTAATATGACATTAAATAATCAGCAATTCTCAACATGTTCTCTATGAAATTAGCTTGTACCTGCTTCAAATGTGCTCGGAATACATAAAATATTGTTGCTGCGATAAATAACTAAACAATTCGACTTTGTAACAACGGACTATATGATCTTGAACATTAGAAACTACCTAACGTTTCGCACTGTTCGTTATGTTTCCTACCGCGTTTTTTTATAAACAAAAAGGTACGTCTATTTACTAATATTTTTTTTTTAATAAATAAAATCTTTAATAGATCAAGACTATTAAACCTTAAAAGGACAAATTATATTTCGATGATATGTTCCGTCCGGTACACGCGCTGATTTTTGTTTTTTTTACTTTAAATAGTATAAGTGCGGAAAGAATAAAAAAAAACCTAAAATGTAGTGTAGTTTTTTTATATTTTTTTTTAAACGCTTATTATAAATGTTGTAGATACCCACCAATGTACCGTTATATATTTTACCAGTCTATTTTCACCCATGAACTATGTTTTTAAATTTTAGGCTTAACTGGAGCATTTCACAATTAGAATAAAAGCTTGATAATTGTTTCAAAAAATATAAACGGAGTGAGGATGCAATCGCGAGAAAAAAACATTTTAGTTTTATATATTTTGTATCTCTTCAGTCTATTCTAATGCATATAATTTGTAGAATTTATTACAATTTTACAATATAAAAAAAAAACGAATATTTCGGTGAAAGATGAGCTGTTGCCAAAAATGAGAAATGGCGTTTATCTTTTTCGACAGTTCGCGGAATAACAACGTCGTAACAGGAAAATAAAATTGTATCATGTGGCAAAGTACCGACAATAAGGACATGCGATATTTTCGAGAATATTGTATGACGCCATGGACTAAAGAGGACCACAGCGTTTGTGGTTTTTAAATCGAACTGTCAGATTTTTCCCCATCGTATTACGCAACCGGCATCGGTAACAACTCGAACATTTTTCTAAACGGATAAAAGTTTAATTTTATGTTTAAACGCAGACATTTGATAGCACTATGTCCCCCTAACACGCGTAGGTTGGTACGAGCAGTGGATACATTTTTCGTTCCGTCACTCACAAAAATAGTTAAGGCTTAATATTTTAAGTTTTAAAAAAACCTTTTCTCTTTATTTCTTTTGTAGGTAAAGTAACTGTTAAACTCACTTTCGATCTAAAGTTATTATACAAAACGTAGGGTTTAAATATATACACATATTACACACACCCTTCTGCTCTCACCACAAATCCACACGCGTTAAAACTACAAATGATTTTGTGAAGAAGGTTGTAGAATTGCGTTGGAGCGAGTGAGATGACTCCGAGAGCGAAATGTACTACTTACACACAGATCCCTGTAATCAGCCGATTTCCGAATTTTTTGGTAATTATGAAACATTTAAGTAAAAACTAGGTACCTACGAAGCGAAAAAATAAAAAAATGGGTCGTAATTATTATACAGCAAATGGATTCAAACGAAAATCTATCAGATCGGATAATTTGTCTTAGTCGCCAATATCCATATTCAACTCTTGCTCACTCCATGTTGTTGTCACGCATCAAATTGTCACGGAATCTGAATTGCCCTACTCTGAGCAATCCCATATCGATTGATGCAAAAATAATCGACAAACGCGTTGATGATGATGGCTTATGTGTACTATGTGGACCGTTTTAGAACTTGCCCGAGGCAACAGATGAGGGGATCCTTTATAGACCCCCCTCCCCCAGCTTGAGTCCTTCAAGATTGAAGGGAGATTTCCTATGTGTATTTGTTAATATGTTTCACTGAACTGCAACAGGTGGGTTTCCATCAACCCATTTTCGAGATAAGAAGAAGACGCGCTCGACTCGTCCTTCTACGGCATCAGAGCGAGACAGACAACAGACGAACGAGCGGGATCGATATTATAAAAGGTCGCAAATCGCACTCACCATTCGATGCTCCTGTAGCCCTTGGCGCAGCAGTGCAGGCTCTTGAACTTGGAGCCGACGGCGTACTCCATGACGCTGACCTCCTTGGTGAACTGCATGTGGCTGCTGGCGCTCACGAACGTGTTCGTGTTGCAGTAGTTGACGAGCGCGAACGCGGGCGAACACGCCAACAGCGCGAGCGCGATGCTCGCCGACGAATACATGTCGCGCCTAACGACTCAGCAGCATTTCATACACCTGGAAGATAACGTCATCATATATTTAGTCAACATTGAAATTCGGTGCGTCAGGTTTTACTCTTTTGGCGGTCAGGATAGTCTTGAGGTCAGAAGATCGCGAGTTGATATGTTGTGTTTGTCAATGGTCACATGGACTGCTCGGATCTTTTAGGGCTCATAGATTTCCGGGTTCCGTCTAGACTAGGGTTGCCATAAATGGTTTGGCTCCGATATCAAATAGGAGGAAATATAAGGGAGTTATAGGAGGAGGAGGGAGGGGGATACCGCCCCCCCCCCCATAGCACCGCAATCTGGTTTGTGAAAAAGGAAATCTTTTAATGGTTCCCACATTTTCATAATACGTTCAATGACCGGCAACAAAGACTGTTAACCACCTGGTTTTTCAGTGAGATCGTAAATTACCATGAATTCCATCAGCTCCCTCACAGAGGTATTTTAGTCTTTCATTCCGTACTATAAATATGGAAAAATATTTGTAAAATGTCAGTACATCGCTCGACCCCACACTTTCACCGCCAGCCAAGGTGATCTAACGTCGTCGGACGAATTATTCGCATAATTTTAGCAATAATATAAAACCATGATTATTCGTTTACCGGGACATATATGGTGGGTCAAACGGGACAACTGGGATCGAGGCGAGGAGACGTATGGCAACCCTAGTCTAGACCCACTCGCCAGTTTGAGACATTCCATCTGTCACGGAAGGGTACGAATTATGCACAGAATTCATATATAAATCGAGCATGTAAGCTTTAAGCGTCATCGATATATTCAACACTACCTTCCCGGCATTCAAGAGTGTCTACTCTAACTCTAACCCTAGAGTAGTACTCGTATATGTATACGTAAAATCAATTATTTTTAAAGAGCTGTATTTGCTGTATTTCATATTCTGGTAATTATGTAAATTCCCTAACCCAAACCTCGCTCGCGAATGTGTTTTGCTATTTTATTAAGTTTGGAGCAACTTTCATTGGCTTTATGCTCTGTTTTTTATTTTTATATAAGCTGTTGTTTCCTGAAATAAATAACATTCACACGGAAACATAGTCAATTGGAAATAATCTGAACTCGCCGTTTGCATGGACCGGAGAACTAAGATAAAGTCGCATTGAACCAGGTACGTTATTGCATTTTTGTTAAATGGTGTTTTTTTTTTCTTGAACTTAAAGCATATATACAGGATGTCCGAAGACCAAGAGCAGTGCTTATGTTCGCCATTACGAGTAAGAAATTATAAAAAAAAAAGTGCGAAACAAATCTATTAATTTTACTAACGCGCGCGTTGAATTCCCTTAAGCTTCGCAAAACGCAATCGATATCTCGTTTTGGTACGCTACGGCCTTGACCGACAGGTGTCATTCACCGGTGTCGCAGCTGGTGGGCGCATGCCAACAAATTTTACATTTTTTCTAGGAAACCCTGACGAATTTTGATATAACGCTTGATATTGCGCGAGTCTCGACGATTAATTTTTAGGTTATTGCAGTTACAAATATTATTTAATTATTTTTTTTAATATCCGATTGAATGTCTTCGGCTGTATGCGATCATTCTTATTATGACAGTCGAAACAATGAGAGAAGGTAGCGTTTCATCCGTCAAAGAAAGTGGGTGGAAGCTGCACTGGCAGATGCTGCTCGACAGATGCACGCGTGGGTGGCATAGATAAGACCGCCTGCGTTTTCTTCGCGATGTTTAAATAAAGCAAGTGTAACATAAAAACAATACAGATTGTTTTATTAAAACAATTTTGACGAAGAAACGCTGAGTAAGAAACGCCTGTAGACGATCTTATACGTACGAGTGGTAAATTCGACCGTAATTCATTAAACTTTTAAGATTGAGCGTTGTTGAGATTCTTAAACCTCTATAGGGTGCACAAATACGTCATTAGCGCGTGTTGTTTGCCCTAATTCCAAGCAATACATTTTTTTTGATACAATTCATTGACAGTTTTAATTTTTTCATGTAAAAATGAGAGTGGAGATAAAAGTACTAGATGGCATTAATAACTATTTTTGCTTGACATTACTTTATTGACATTGACAGACTATTGAAAAAGGATCATTTGAAATTACACAAAATTTACAGCTCGAAACATCATTCAGTCAATCTGTCAGTAGTGTGAACCTTTTATTTTATTAAATTTAAATTTAAAAGGACAAATTTTTGCTTTCTGCCCGCCTCCTCCAAATATGCCAAATCTTACAGCCCTCTATACTTAAGGCGCCCCGGAACGCATTTGTCCTTGAGATTAGAAAGAGTAGGCTTTAATCGAACATTGACGTGTAGAAAAGAGACGGATATACTCGCCGACCGCGAATTCGTTACATTTGGAATCGATGAAACATGTTTTTTGTATTTAAATAATAATTATCATTTGAAAAAAGTGTTTTTTTTTAAGTAATGTCCTAGATTATTATATTGTCTATCTTTAGAAAGAAAAATTAGGTTCGCGTCACTTACACAACTTAAAAGAAAATCGTTGCAAGAAAAAAACAACACTTTCTTATTTATTTATTTTCATTACTATAATAAGGTGTATTTCGTTTTTTTTTTAAGCAAAGGAATAAATTAATATATGTAGAATATTGTGGTATTTTTAGTTTTAGCCATTTGTTGGGAATAACTTCAACAAAATGCACCAAAATACGTTACAAAACACGTTTTAGGGACTGGTGGCGCCTTAAAAAGGGGTACAAAATTTTCTCTTCACGTATTAATATATAGTTTGTGTGCATTTTCCGCATAGTATGATCTTTCGACGACCTTTAAAAAAATTTTTTAGCCAAATACGATTACTTTTTTTTTGAAATAGTGTCAATTACCGCTAATAATTTCCGTGCCAGGGTTTCGAATAAGCGCGAAATCATCAATTTTATTATAATTACGTAAAGTTTACGCTTATTTCTCCGAAACCATGCTGAATTTTAATATACTAATCTTCGCAATTTTTAGTGGAAATGCAAGACCAATATACTAGTTTTATTGTGGACATACAAAATTGCCCTTTATTACCATGCTGATAGTGCTCTTAAAATCCCGGTAAAACACGAGCATAAAACAAGACAAGTAAGCAAAAAAATGCTTTCTGTCCCTAAATTTAAGAACTTATATGGCAAGCGGCAATCATGCGTGGCGGTCCCCACTTTATACAATAAATTGCCTGGCGATATTAAAGAGAGTGCTACGTTAGCACTATTTAAAAATAAATTTAAAAAATACCTATTAGAAACACATGTAAAATAATTATTATGATATAATATGTACCACTAAAAGTTGAAAATAACATCTGTGCTATGTGTCATGTTAGGTTTTATATTATTTCTACTGTTCTGTTTTGTTATTCATGTTCCATTCTTGTTATGCCAAATCTACCTTGTCCAACAATTCATGTACTTATTTATACTTTTTAATTATGTATTATTAGTTAAGAAACTTATTAAAAGGACCTGTCGACAGTCTCTGACTAATGGGTCCTTGCTCATTTTGTTTGTAATAAAATAACTATGTTGAAATAAACGCCGTTGTTGACGGCATTAAACATGAACATGAACATTTAATGTACAGGCGATGTTATTTAACTAAATACCTATTACGTCATTTAATTTGATTGCGTTGGTGATGTTTGGGTACTTTGCGCGTGGGCGGGCCAAGGATGGTTTATAGTGGGGCAGTAAAAGTGCAAAATGGACCAACTTCTAGAAGGCGAGCTTCCAACTTACCTACCTGCTACCTACGACGACAGTAACTGTAAAACCTTCAATGCGCTCAGCGCCAAGTTTAGCGGGAAGGAATTACTTCTGTATTTAACACTTGCCTTTGGGCTAAGGGAGGCCGCCACGAAGGGACAAACCTTTCGCAGAAAGACCTTTTCCGAAAATTGAACAAATAAAAATATGTTAGGTGAGTACGAAGATGCAGTGAAAGTAAAGTTGGTTTTCAAATTGGTTGGCATTTGTTAAGAAACTATATCAAAATTCATTATGGTTACCGAGAAAAAAAATGTAAACTTTACGCGAAAATAGTAATAATGCCTTTGTTGTGAGCGCTCAGCTGTTGCCGTAAAGGTGTCAAGGCCATTATCGACCGGTGCGAGTGCTGACCGAATTGACACCATCCGTTAAAAAATTTGGGGTGATTTTTTTTCGAATTGTTTTATATCACTTTTTTTACTCATAATCGGTTACACAAAACCCCCCTTGAGTGTTCGGGAATATTCTTGGGACACCCTGTATCGTACCTTTTCTTTGAATGGGAAGTTTACGGGTCACCATATCGTGAGGTGACCTTAAAATTCGGCCTTTGCAAATGGTCTCGGCCATGTGCACTTCGAGCGTCCGTCGACAACATCAAAGAATAAACATTCGACAGTTTTTTTATTTATATTAAAAATATAAGGCAATTAAAAAAAATCTAAGTTTAAGCTTTTCTGTAGAATTTTATTGCGGACATTTTTATGTATAAATTAGGCTTACGTCACATATGTAGTTTGGTTTATGAGAATTTAAAAAAATAAAACTTAACAATTTCAATATTTTTTTATGTAAACATAGGATTATTTATTTAAAAAACCAGCTTAAAGGTTTGCTAGAAAAATGTTAAGTTAATCTAATTATATTTTTTATATATGCCTGGTATGAAAAGCTATCTTGGCAGTAGACCTCAAAAACATGCAAAAAAGGCAATTCGAGTGCGTTATGGCGCTTAAGTGCAATATGAATTATCCAGTGAATTCAGTAATAAACCGTATTGGCAAAACATATATATAAAGAGTGATGTTTTTAGAGGCGTGATTTTCAAGAAGAGATAAAACGCATATAATTTGATGTTATGGCTAAGAATTTAGTTTTATTATAAAGATAAGGGTTTGCCATTATGTTTTAAAAATGATTTCGGGTAAGTGGCCGCCGCGGCTGACTCGAACAAATTCCAGCCGAGAGGTCCAATTTAAATTCAACCACTTTTTGCAGCAAGTTGTATGTCAGGCCGTATGTCAGCAATAACGCGCCGAATATTCTCTTCCAAGGCGTTAATCGTGTCCGGCTTATCTGCGTAGACAAGCGACTTCACATAACCCCACAAAAAATAGTCCAGCGGTGTTAAATCGCACGATCTTGGAGGCCACGCCACAGGCCCACGACGCGATTTTTACTTTATTTTAGAGTGATTTTAAAAAAATTAGAGTGATTTTTTCTAAATTTGCACTATTTGTAAACGTTGTTCAGGAGTAAGTCTATTCATTATGAAATGGCAAACCAAACTGAGCATAAATCAAGTGACAGCTGTCAAAAACACCAACTACGAAAAAAGTAGTGCCAGATTGAAAACCACGCCTCTAAAAAAAACACCATATATAACCGAAATTTTAGCGATATAAATAGAACTTTTCATTTAGATAAAGGCGACTTTATACTCAATTTAAAAGAAACTCTCATTGAACAGACTTAATATTAGTATTATCGTCACAACTACATATATTTATATATACACCATTCACATACCTATGCTTACACGTTACACTAACATTCCACACTTATTATCACATATATAAATATAGATGCTAGTTCGTTCTATTAAACATATATGTTAAATTGGAGATGCATGTAGCCGGCTTGTTAATTAATGTATTTTTATCTAATTATCTTTACGTATAGCTGTAAGCATTTCAAAGAATTAAATAAATAAATATAGGTTATATATTAATAAGCCGAATATGTTTATTTATCGGTATAATGACACATTGCAATTTTCAAGCATGCTTTTCGCACGGCGACGTTAGGCAGCCGACAGGTCCATTCTTGTCGGCATTCTTGAGGACAGCAATTTTCTGAAATGCCCAAATAGCTACCTAATTAGGTTAGATGGATGATGGTGGTGCATTTACAGCAAAAGGTAGCTAGAAGCCAGTCGTATATTAGAAACGGCGAAATATCTCAGGCACTGCACTTCGTGAAATGTCTAGGACTTTCATATTGTATATTTATTTGAAATACATAAGCTAAACGAAAATTATTAAGTCACGTTAAAATAATAACTTTAAACAGTACAATAAAACCCGTCTATTTATATATAAAATTTTAATAAATATTACGAATGACAATTTTGCAATTTTAAGTAATAAAATAGGGCGCAGCAAAATAGAAATTGACTGTTCCTACATCGTAAGTACTTAACAATTTAGTAATTTTCTCAGATAATACATGAGAATCGCGTTGAACCTCATGGGCTTTCTTAAGTACATGTTTTTAAGTAGAAAATTGATTATGGTTACACATTTACTATTTTCCTACGTTTATATGCATCGATCGCGTACCGATGCATATTTGCATAATTTGCAAGTACCGTTCGCGTAAATGAAATACGTCAATATTATTTGAGTATTAAAAAAAATCTATAGGTTAATGGGTATCTTCAGGGTTTTTCGGAATCCTGTCAATCAGTTTCACAAAATATATATTTCAAAGACATGCCGAATATATAAGTTTATGTCCATTTCATCGTCTTATGAAATCAAACTAGGTAATCTTAATTACTAAATTAAAAATAAAATGTTACGACGAAAAAAGTAACTGGAAAGTTACCTAAAGTTTTTCGAAAACGGGAGGATTTTTTTTTTAAATTATAAATATTTTATAAGAAAACAATTTATAAGAAAACAATACATATTTGCTACTCAATTGACAAATCAATTAATTTCTAGGTTAGTAACAGAGTAGTTTCCGATTAGAATTATAGCATATAAACAAAACAAATTTAAGATTTAGTTCGAAAAAATTACCTACCTCAATGGGTAATGGCAATATATTGCTGACGGGTTCACTCCCTGGCACTGTATTCCACAAGCACGAGATAATATTATTGTCCACATACACGAAAATAAAACAAAATAAATAACGCCGAACCGTCGCTCGAGAAAGTTTGCAAAAAATTTATACCAGAAAACGGATTAGTTTTCACTTTGACAACTGTCGATGTACAAACGCAGCGCCAACAAAAACGCCAAACGTCAAATGAAATTTCGAAATGCCGCACTCTTTTATTCATAAACTGTCAGATTGAATTATTAAATCAAATACAAAAAATGCGCGCGACCGGCGACAGACCGCACGCGACGCGTGTTCGAAAGCGACTAACCTAACTTTAAAAGAAAAGGCGCTCGCTAGTGCACGGCGCGCTGCCGGCCGGCGCCGAGCGATGGGTCCATGATGGATGAAACATCACTATAATAATAAAATTATAAATTATAACTTATAATTTATAAATTATTACGTATGCTGTTACGTTGTTGTTTATTGTTATTTGTCTATTATGTATGTTTATTATGTTGAGTGATTACTCAACGACTTTAGTTTAAATATACATTTGTATACGCATTATATTGTATAAAGGAAAGATTACTTGGGAAGGATTGCTGTCAGCGCGCAGTGTTTTAATTTTAGTTTAATTAAGGTGTTGTGAAAAGTGTCACCATAGTCATAAGACATTATATTGAGACGTTTAATTGTTTAATGTGTATATTAAGATACCTACGGAAAAGGCACCAGCCTTCGTGGGGTTGTATATGGGTCATTACTCAAAATAAAAAAAATAAAAAAATGACATGTGCCATATGTTGCCTCTATACATTCTTGTTTTATTAATTTATCGTCTGTTTTATGTTGTCGAATTTCCAGCTACATTATTGTTTCAACACGAGGTTACTCTTTAAAATATTGTTACATTTAGTTTTTGATTTCCTTTAATCACCGTATGAGAAAAATATCTTAAAATTAAAACTATTGTTTTCGAACGTTTTTTTATCAAGTGGACATTTTTATTTTTTTTATTTGTGTAATGCACCATATACAACCCCACAAAGGCTGGTGCCTTTTCCGTAGGTATCTTAGCATACAAATTCAACAATTAAACATCACAACATAATGTCACATTGTTCTTATGACTATGTTGACACTTTTCGCGACACATTAATTAAATTAAAATTAAAATTAAAACACTGCGCGCTGACAGCAATCTCAAGTAATCCTTCCTTTATTCTAAATAATGCGTATACAAATGTATATGTCTACTAGAATTCAGTTACACTAACCAATAGGGTATACCCATTTTAGTAAACCAAATAAGTGAAACAAACAAATAATACAATAATTGAATTAAAAAATATACATACACATACATAATAAACATACATAATAAACAAACAGCATAAACATACGTAATAATAAAATACTACCTTTATTATTTAACTGTTTTTAAACTTTCACAATCGTCAATCTAACTGACGTGTCAAACTCGCCCCTGAGGACTGGATTGATATGTCAGTATGTGAAACGTCTGAATTTAAATTATCTTGTAAAAATACGCAAAATGATATCTTTTCCAACATATTTTATTGTCCACGGATTGCGTATAGCCAACATATTTATTTCCTACTGGTTCGTAACTAAATTGGTTTATAGATCATTCCGTTCTTTATATAGGTAGGATCGTTGAGAAACTTAGCGGCTAAGAATTACCGGACAGCTTTGGAACCGCTGAGATTATTGTGTTATTGTTTGAGTGCTGTGTATTGAATATATCTTTCTTTCCTTTCCTATTTTCTGGATGTCTTTTTTCGTCATTCCGTTTGCACGTTTCAACTAAACTCGTCTACGAGATATTCCTACTAAAATATTTTGATATGATATGGTGAAAATGTATCTACACTTTATATCTGATATCAATCTGAGCCCAGCCACATCAGGAACCACCGCTATTCTTATGGAACTCATGGAAATAGTTGGAAAGGACATAAATTATTTTTTATTGTTTATCGAGCACCATAAAAATCACAAACAATTCAAGAGGAAACCTAATCGCTTACCTATAAGTTTCTGATTGACTATTAAATCGAATAATATGATTATTATTAAGAAAATACTAAAAATGTTACAATATTTTTTGTTTAAATAAAGTAAATCTACAACATACTTTATTATTAGGTGCTGGTAAGCGTCAATAACATAGCACTAAACTAAGTGACAGAGTTTTACTTAATTTATATTAGTAGTACATCTAACTTGCAAACTTTTCATTCAATGTGTTGGTGTGTAAGTGAGTGTGTGTGTACAATAACCTTGCCAGCCAGTTTGCAAATCGCCTAAAGGACATAAGATGCCGGCTAAGGCATAAGGCATAAGGATAAGGGCATAAGATAAGGCACCGGATGCCGCTCGCAGGGCCTTGCCGTAAGACCAAGGGATGAATCTGGTAGTATATCGAAATTTTATTTGGTGTTCTCGTTGGTAACTGATCGATACGAAACCAATAAATCGTAAGACTTGCCATAAAGTTGAGTTTCTGGCAGCCAAAACCATGTTTTTGCAAGAACCCATTTAATGTCATATGTGTCTTTTTTTTAATTATAACATTATTTAAAATAAATATACAAATATATGTGCCGGTTAGGTAGATTTCTTTAGATGCCATTACTTATTGTTATGGGTACCATATCATGACAAGAAAATTTTGCGATATCTTCGCGTTTCACATCCCCTAGAACCCAAAACCACCCTCAGTTTCAAGTTATATATCTATCTATCTATTACGATAACTGCCGTAATTTTACACCAATCACTTTTGAAATTGATACACACAATTCAAGGGCACAACATCTCGGTCAAGTTCATTAATGTGCAAAATTAAGCTATGGGGCGGGAATGAAATGATTTTTTTCGAAAAATAAAAAATTTGTTATAACTTTCTTGGTATACCTATAAGATAACGAATTCATTTAAATTTTATATTATTGCTTAGATAAGGGCCTAAAACTTATCACAGTAAACATTTTTGATAGCAACAACCATTGGTCCAAGGGGTATGAAAAGTTGGTTTTTTTAAAATAACCCAAGATCAAATCCGTTCAAAATGTTATTTGTAGACCTATAATTTCCCTACAACAATTTTTGATATGAGCAACCCTTACGTCAGAAAAAAGCCCCTTACGACTCCCAGGAGTATATACTCCCGCTGCTCAACTCAACTCAATAACTCAACCCGCCCTCGGCGCGCCGTACTCCCAGTGTATGGCACGGCGAGGGCGGGTTGAGTTGAGATGCTTGGGCTGCCGTGCCGTAAATAAGTAAGTAGTAGATCGAGATAATTTTTAAACAGTGGCAAAACAATGCTTTCGACCCTTACGACAAAGGGGGTTATCTACCTAAAATGAATTTAAAAAGCTTCTTGTATATTATCAATTTAAATAATTTTGTATTCGCTAAAAAAGTAAGGAATTTTACAGTTTTTTGAGAATCGTTTTAAATGGAGTGAGCAAAAATAAAGAAGAAATTACTGCCACAATGACATAGCTTTACGAAATGTTAAAATTGCAGAAAGACATTTATCAAGTAGGTATCTATTTATGTTGAAAATTATTTTTCTAATGCTGAAAGATTAAAAAATAAATAAAACATGACTATTTTAACTACGATTTAGTTTCATTTACAATTCCTAAAAATGCCTAAACACAAAACTAATAGGAATTTATCATATGCTCAAAGTAGATATATTTGGAAGGTAATGTACAGATCTTAAACTTAAATTTATATGAAAAAACTTTAACTTAAACTTAAGTACTTAAACGTAAACGTATACCGTTCAAAATGTTAATTATGGGCCTAAGCACGCCCTAAAACTTATGTTTGAAATAATTTTTGATATGAGCAACCCTTATAGTAAGGGATGGCCAAATGTTTCTCCGTTTTTTAAATCTCGTAAGCTAACATGTGAAACGTTATTACATTTAAACAACATTGATAAGTTAAGTGAATTCAAAGTGTTTATTATCTTATTGATTGTTCGAGAAGTATGAAGAATGTGGTGGAAAGATGTAGAATGTTCCGGAATATTCCTTCCGGGACAGTTTCAGAAGCTTCTAGAAGGTTCTACAGATTTATTTTTAAATAAAACCTTTTAAAAACCATTGTCTTTTTGTATATAGAAATACCAACCCCTAAAACCTCTCACTAATCCTGAAATGGGCACGAATCTAAGAAATCTAAGAAAAAAAACTAAGAAAATGTTTGTAAACCATCGAAAGGATTGTTTGATACAAATCACCTATCACCTATCACCTACTTTGATCCGGTGAAATCTACTCTGCTACCGGCGCGCGTGCCGAAAGGGCTTTTTTTTATAGAGGAGGCTTGCAGTGAGTGCCAAACGTTTCAGCGATTTTTTTTATTTTAAAGGACTTTCGCAGTGATATTATCTGTTATAATTTATTATTATACTGTAAACTAAAAGATACACATTTATGATACAATGAAATTGTACGTAAAAAAAGAAAAATCTACCTCATGTGAAATTAAAATTATATGTTTAAACCACTACTTGACAAATAATTAACAAATG
Organism: Neomicropteryx cornuta; assembly: GCA_020383195.1. Taxonomy (NCBI): domain Eukaryota; kingdom Metazoa; phylum Arthropoda; class Insecta; order Lepidoptera; family Micropterigidae; genus Neomicropteryx; species Neomicropteryx cornuta. The sequence continues at coordinate 8,246,803 of JAHKQU010000001.1, read as the reverse complement.
AATCAAATGGCATGCTACACCGATTTCTGAATTGTTCTTTTTCGAAGAATTATATATTGTCAGTCATTTTTTCCGCTGGCCTTATAATGAAGGATAATGGCACTGGCCGTATGTAGTATTTTATAAACGGAGCTGCTAACATTCAGACTTATTTTCAAAACATATTCCATTACAGTCCCCATTAAAAAAAAAAAAAAAATAGTTAAAAACTTTATTGGAGCGAGATGATCTAACGGAATTGAAACATATACGAAAGAAAATATTTAAAAACACTATAGGTACCTATCGAGAGACGAATGGTGGGGAAAATATTTGTATGTAAAAATATTAGGATGTTGGTAAGACTTCACACAATACGCGATAATCTATTTAATCTATTTTTGAGTTTAGAACAGTAGGTTGTAATTCTAGTTTAAAACTAGGTACTACGAGTAAAAGTTAGATTTTAATACATCCAAATAACAAGATAAATAGTTCTAATACGGTAAGTAAAATACACTAAAAGAATGACTGAAATATGCCTATAAATATGAAGGATGACTGCTGCCTACGGCACACAAGTATAATCTACAAAAGGGAAGACAACTATACGGAAATCAATAATATATCAACAGCACATTTATTTTAACAAAGTAAAAAGTAAAAATACAAGACCTGATCAACGCTTGGGTCTTTCTCAATCGCACTGTTAAATCTTGCATTTTTTTTCGAAGCGTTTGCGATGTGGAATGGTCCAAAAGTCCGAATCGAAAGCGTTATAGCGAAGCTAATCTTGTTTAATTAAAGCTAAATAGTTAATTTACTAACTACGGTGATTAACTTAGAACGGGATAACGGGACTTTTAAGTCATGCAACAACTGTCATATTTACGCCGCTTTTAAGCAGATCCGTAAGTGCCGCACTGTTAGCTTTGTGGGCACTTAGCGAAATGTAGATGTGGACTCGCTTATATGTATTATATAAAATATACACTGCAAGTTTTTTAATGTCCCTAAATATATATTGACTATGATACGCATAACTACAACAATACAATAATTATTGAAAATAAGGGATTAAAATACTTATAAGAATTTACTTATTACTTACTCTAACTAAAAAAAAAGATTATATTTATTAGTCTATCTGTATAAATAATGTTATTAATAGATTTGGTCATCGATATACTACTAACCACAACGCCATTAGGTCGAAAATGTAGCAAATGACGTGATTGCGACTTTTAACAGCTACTAATAGCGCGACTTTTAAAACGCTGTACTGTTTGATTCTACCTCTAATGTCCATTCAAAAAAATCTAATAAGTACCAGTTTATCGAGAATGATCTAAATCATTTAAAATATCCTACCCCTCCTTAATACAACAAAGGTATTATTATTATTACAGTTTAGACTTCCTGCCGGTGATACTCGGTTGAGTTGAAGAGATACTTCAAGGTTATCTCGACCGTAAGGCTAGTTTCACACGAATACCTTCGATTCGCTTTCGGTCGGTCGGTACCTAATTATTATTTGTTTGAAAGTACATAAAAAAGTAAGAAAATGATACCTACCTATACCTCTTTTCTGAAGCAATTTTAGGTAAATGAAAATAATTTATTCGTAAAACATATGTTTTTTTTTGTAAAAAAATATTTACCAATTTAATCATGGAAAAAATATACACTTTTAACATACAAGATACAATATACTATCTTTTCTCTCACAAAATAATTCGTATAATGCGTGTGTTCTGAGCCGGAGTACACTTTAAAAAGTCGTCGCTGTACCTATCAATGTCGTACCGAGAATCGCGTCGGCTGGCATCTCTAATTCTCTATGATGATCGCTATGCGCATCGCGCATGCGTGCGTCGCTGCAACGGCAATGCAACCAGAATTGCTGCTGCGGCGCGGGCGGTAGCAACTAGCAATCAGTTTCTGTGGACATGTCCATCATATGCGAGGTTCCCGTCAAGGTTTGACTTTGGAAATACAACTATGTAAAGATTTACCCGAGAAACGTTTTTTAGGTAGGAAAGCTACCTAATGGGTACCATGTCATGACTTCTGGAAAGTTTTGACATATCTTCTCGTATCACATCCCTAGAACCCAAAATCACCCTCAGATTAAAAGTTTATATATCTATCAATATCACTTTCTTGGGGACATAATAACTGCCGTAATTTTACTTCAATCACTTTCAAATTGATACATAAAATTTAAGGGCACAATTTCTTGGTCGTTTGTTAATGGGTAAAATCCAACGATCTTTTCAAGGGGCAAGGAATGGAGGGTTTTTCGAAAAAGTGAAATTTTGTTATAACTTTCTTAGTATGAAAGATATCGAATTCATTTATTATTCCTTTTTTTTTTTATTGTTCCTTAGATAAGGGCCTAAAACTTATCTAAATAAACTTTTTTGATAGCACTAACCGTTAGTGTTAGGGATGGGAAAAATTGGTTATTCAAGATTCAAAAAATCATACCTCCCTTAAGGCGCCACCAGTCCCTAAAACGTGTTTTGTAACGTATTTTGGTGCATTTTGTTGAAGTTATTCCCAACAAATGGCTAAAACTAAAAATACCACAATATTCTACATAAATTATTTTAGTCCTTCGCTTAAAAAAAAACGAAATACACCTTATTATAGTAATGAAAATAAATAAATAAGAAAGTGTTGTTTTTTTCTTGCAACGATTTTCTTTTAAGTTGTGTAAGTGACGCAAACCTAATTTTTCTTTCTAAAGATAGACAATATAATAATCTAGGCCATTACATAAAAAAAAACACTTTTTTCAAATGATAATAATTATTTAAATACAAAAAACATGTTTCATCGATTCCAAATGTAACGAATTCGCGATCGGCGAGTATATTATTATTATTATTATTTCGTAATAGGCAGGCAGCATAGCTGATAAGCCTATATCTTATTCCATATCAAAATTGTTATTATTTTTTCTTTGTTTTTATTTTTCTTAAATGTTCGTCTAGATTGTTGCGTCTCTTTTCTACACATCAATGTTTAAATAAAGCCTACTCTTTCAAATCTCAAGGGCAAATGCGTCCCGGGGCGCCTTAACAGGATGATATCCTTTCAAAATGTTTATTGTAGGCCTATAATTTCCCTACATATTTTGTTTGAAACAATTTTTGATATGAGCAAGGGATGACTAAAATGTTGTACAGCGCGCTTTTGAATGTAGCGCCGAACGATATTGTGGTGATACACCGCTGGGGGCGGTGGAGCAAAACCTCCTGCGAGTCAGCGCAGAGGGGCGACCGACGCGCTCTCTAGTGATGAGCGATTCCAAGATTTTGGGAGCCGACTCTTGAGAATTCAGAGTCGAGTACTTGACCCTGGAGTCGACTCTTAATGTCTTTTACTAGATACTACCAAATTATTTCAAAAGGTTTAATTTTACATATGATTGATAGCTATTTGTCCTGTACCTACGAGCTAGTACACATAATGGCTAGGCTATTACATAGCCTATAATTTTTGAATAAAAAAAAATAATATAATGTTAAAACTTATGATTTATTTAGAATAAATATTTCAGTATATATAGTTTAAATATTGCACTACTTAGTTTGCTATGGACGACGTGAGACCAATGGAATTTGAATTTGGTTTAATTGACATATTGTGCATGATGAATATACTTTAAGTCCAGTCGTCATGATGTGTACGCCAAGTTAAACCAGTTCCAACAGGCTTATGCCCGGAGGGCAAAAGAACATTCCAAAGAAACGTTCTGCCCCTAACCAGCCCCAAAAACAACCGCCAATTTGTTTTCCTTCCGAAATCGTACGGATTCCTATACGAAGGTCCTACGCGCTTTCGCTCTGCGGAATTTATATGAGCTTCTATACTGGTCTCCCCTTTAGAAATGAGCTTTGCGTGCCACAAAGCAAGACCTCCCAGCGAAATCAACACTCCCATATTCAAGAGAGCCATATAAATGACGGCTCTTCTTTTAAACATGTCCGATGCGATTTTCTGTGCCTCTGTGAGTTCCGGAATCGGAAGGTTGTGCTCCCTCGGTCGTATCACATTATCGTATTCGAGTATATCAACGACGGGAACAACCGCACCCGTATTGTTTATGTAGACGGGATGTCCGATCAAGTCCGGAACTTTCTCGAGCGATATGTCCGAAGTGTCTCCGATCCAAAGTACCTCGAAGCCGATGTCGAATCCGGCTGCGATCACGAAGAAAACACCGAGGACAGTGTAAGCCATGTAGAGGAAGAAGTAACGACGGTTGTAATGTCCGACGCAGTTATTAAGCCACGGACAGTGGTGGTCCATGGTCAAAATGCAGGTGTTGCAAACGGAACAATGGTGGGCACGTGGCGGTTTAGGCGCTATGCATTTCTTGCAAATGCTTGCAGCTTCTGTTATTTCTGCAGCCTGAAAATATAATCCGATTAACAATTATTATAACAAATCAGTGTACTGTTTATCTAGATGAGCTTCATTTTGATTGCCATCAGCAACAGCGTTTATTATTTTTTATTGATAACAACTAAAATAAGCAAGGACCCATTGGTCAAAGACTGTCGATAAACATTTACATTTCATAATACATAATTCTAATACATTAATTTTAAAACAAGGTAGAAATCGAATGACGGTGTGATAGAAAGAGCCTCGTGGAAATTTGACATAAATAAAATATAGACTCACATTCACAATGAAATGACTAAAAGGAGTGTTTTTATAATCAATTTTAAGAGTTAGGCTTGAATAATTTAAGCTTTTACTTTTATCCCAATAAAGCCACTATGAAATTTAAACTAAAAAAAAAAAAGGGTTGGATCTTTAAGATACTGTAGTTTTAAGGTAAAACTATGGTCGGCATTTTACGTGTAGCTCATTAAAATTATTATGTACCGCCAGAATATTTTATGTCGCCTTCTCTGCAAACTTTGCATGTTGAAGTTAATTATTTTACCTAATATTGGCTTGCATGACATATCAGCGTATAGTTATTAAAAAAAAACTCGTATCTATTTCCCTTTATAATAGTTATTATGAAAAATAAAGTGATTTTTCCGGTAAATGTGAACAAGATTTGTAACCTTAACATTTATGTTAGTTGAACCTGATGGCTGGTTTAAGTGCTTTGCAGAAATAAGAGACTAACCTGCGGTGGATATCCAGGTGGTGTGGTTAAGCCTTTATAGTAATGGAAACTGACATTCAATAGAATCCAATTGCCGACTATGATGAGAATTGCTGCCATGGCGGGATTCCTATCCCACCAGTACGGTAAACCGATCCAGTACGCGATGACGACCACAGACGTCGTTAACATGAACACTCCAAACACAAAAACCTATGAAAGAATTGAAACAAAAAATATGTTTAAATTATTTTGCTGCTGATAGACATAAAAAAAAAGTTTTTTTTTATAGCTAGAAATATTTTGAGCTAGATGAAAGAGGTAAATACTTTAAACTTTATTGAAACCTAAATGTTCCCTATTACGAGTAAGAAATTATATTAAAAAGATGCAAAAATAATTAATCTCCAAATTTTTTTTTTACTAAAGCGTTGGTGTAAATTGCCTTTGCCGTGGCAAAACGTGATCGATATTTCATAGCCTTGACTGAGTGCAGCAACAACCTACCCGTTGCGAGTAGACTATGACTTGGCGTAAGTATAATAACGATTTAATAGTGTCACGTAAAGTTATTTTTTTTCTCTCAGAAACTGATGAATTTTAGTATGTTGTCTTAATAAAGATGTTTGAAATCGTAGGGCCAATTAGCTTGCATGGGGACATACTGTGTAAAGGTGAATGTTTTTTCACACAAATTCTTTTAATGGGACACTCCACTCTAAACAACTTTTGTTCCACAAGGTTTCAATGGATCAAAAAAGTAGTTAAAATGAGCAATAGAAAAATCCTATCTACATTTAAACGCACATTTACTTAATGTGTCTTTTCTGACTGGGACGGCCGGCGCGCGGTCCTGACTTTGTCAATGCCCACATATTAAGATACAAGAGCATAATGCGTAAATGAGACTCCGCGAGCAAACCGAATGTTTTCTGTGTTATCATTTATTTTGTATGGTAAAAATATCTCAAAATTAGGAAACTTGTAGACCAGAAGTTGCCCAGTTTGAAGTGTAAAATAAGACCATAAAGGGATGTGCATCTGAAAACGTTCACCCTGTATGAGTTAAACACGTGCATGGCAACGTTAAAACATCATTTGAGAAGAAATGCCGCAGGTGCCTACTAAAAATATCAGAAACAGATGACACCAAATTTTAAAAAAATCGAGGATATCGGACAGTGAATTGGTTTACATGTACCTACTGAACTTGGGAAATTTACCAAAATTTACATTCGGAGGGCCGTTATTTCTCCAGCTGCTTCCAATTCAATTGGGACTTGGATCACAAAATCTGTTTTTATTACTTGGGTCTGTTCGGCCTCACCTCAATTAATTATTTCTATGGTAACTGCCCTATTACTTACACTAAATATACAAACCTTTATATATGCTATATCTAAAAGTTTTATCTGTCTTGTAGTTTAAAAATATTAGTTATGGGTTTTCTAGATATTACTTTATTATATTATGCACATAGATATTAATAAAATAAATAAATAGCCAATATGATCAACTAATTAGGTGCTGTAAATACAAGTGTAAACATTTCAAAAGTGTTAGAGACTTACTCCAAAAGAAACCAACTTTGAGTTGTATTCGCTGATGGTGATGACTTAGTTTAAAATCATTTCCAAACGATAAACAAAGAAACTTACGGGCCCAAGGCAGTCTGCAAAATTGTCCACGAACCAGTACATCGGCTCGAGAGCCACGTCAGAACCATAGTCGAATGTGACATGATCGTTATACGTTAATGACATCCATGTCAGTTTTAGCTCGTTCCAGTTATGCTTTGCTCGGCTTCTGATAAATGATTATTTATTATGTAATTACTTTATTGATTCACATTGCAAAAAAAGCACAATGAATATGAGGTTATGAATTATTCAGTTTAGGCAGTTTTTATAAATTTTCAGTATTGACTTCATAGTACTTTTGTTGATTATGAAATTAAAAAATAATAAAAATAGTGATAAAAAAAAACTGTACATCTAGTTACATAAGGTTGCCATATAATGTGCTTCTCTCTTGGTTATCCTGGCAGTTTAGGGCAAAATGATCAAATCCATAAAAATACTATCACACATTCTAGGACCTTACTAAGTTGAGCTTCCATTTGGCACAATAGTTGTGCTGTTATATTGCTAAAAGGTGGCCATAGTGGTTTGAAAGTGACAATAGCAATTTTTACACACAAATGTCATAAATTACCAAAAACAGCAATTATTTTATAAGCTCTCTATCATATACCTTGATAAAACTACAATAAGGATTACACCATTTGATAGACAGTGAAAATTCTTCTGGTGGAAAAGTGTCCACGGTTGTAGAAATTTTGAAAGTGACATTTGGGCATAATGTCTCAACCTAATGACTCCATTATTATTACTACTTCAAAACTGGATAAAGAGGAAACCTACAACCTGTTGTGAAAGGTAGACATAACATCTACGGATGGGCTAAGCATCCGTATTATTTCATTTTCTAAATAAGTAAAGAAAACATTTATACATTAATCAACAATGTAAGTTTCACATTGAAGGATCATAGAAAATAAATACACCTTGTTGCGTTTGAAATTTATTTTTTTTGTGATTCTTCTTAGATCGATTGATGAGAATATTTACCATTTAGAGTGTGGTAAGAGTGTAGCTAGCTTGGAAATCACTGACTGCGGTCAAGCCCATTATGATAGGAGTAAAAAAAAATAATAGTATAGTGTAGAAACTCAGCCTCTGCTAAGTGGTGTAAGTACTGGTGTAAATTGCCTATTGAATATTTATACTTAAGACCATGTCCAGTAACAGCATAGCCCCATTATATTTACAGTGACCAAAGTTGGCAGCAAGCCTGTTATGGATTTGTGGTCGTTGAAATGAAGTAACTTGTAAAATGTATACTATATTGAATTTTTGTGAGGGACACTAGATAGGACATACAGATACATGTGATAGCAAGACATCTAGGCACTTTGCCAAGATAGCATGGATTTTAAGTTCGATTTCCTAAGGTACCCAGAATTCTCTTCAAAATTGGCAAAGATGCACCTATTCATATTTTTAGAATTTGAAAAACATGAATAACTTTTGTACCTACTTTCATACGATTTTGGATGCACACAAAAAACACCTTCACATTTCTTTTTTTTATCAGTAATTACAATTTAACAATAGTTCAAAGCGCCATGCTGTATTTATTTATTACTGCTAAATATTGAGAATCATTTTTTTTAATGAATATTTAAAATACCTTGAATTCCGAAGGAAATTGGACAATTTCCATTTAATGTGCACCATGATGATTAAACTACCAATGTAACTTTTCTATGATGACTAAAAACAATCATGGCTATGTTTACATCAAGAAAGGTAAAATGATCTGTACATGTTAATTAAATATGTACATAAAAATAACGTGACAATAATAAGTAATTAAGCGTTTTAAGAGTGTTCAGCTGTTTCAAGAAACGTTTTTTTACATAGGTAATAAATAATAAACTACTGAAGGCAAATGTGAGGTTATCCGGGCGAGTTCACCACTTTTCACCAGCGCGAGTGAACGATTGGGGTGTGAATGTGTTTACAAAGCGGTTGACAGATGGTTGAATTTGACACATTGCTTACAAATTACAACTTTGTCTGTCGCCAGTTTGAATGTAATGGTACACTTTAACTTTTACTTATATTAAAACTAATAAATAATTATCTCGTAAACTAGTAATTAAAAAAGTAAATTAAAATAAATTAAAAATAATAATAATATTTATCATTCCCGCAGGCTAAAATTTTACTTTATATTTTCATATTTTTTATGTTACCTAGCTAGTTTAGACCATACCCGAACCATTATCAAGCAAAACGTATGTAATTACCTAAATTAGTATTAATGTCACCATACAGACGCCTTCACACTTTTATTAAATAATGTTTAGTATTTTCCAGGTATTGCGACGGTATCTATGTCGACTATGTAGTTCGAAGTGTAAACAGTTTGTGCTTGGGAAACGCAGAACATTTTTTTTTCTTTGAAAGCCGTCAGATTTTTATGTGTTTTTTTTTTTGAGCTTCCATGCCGCAGGAGCGGTGGGATTAACTAGAGTTAATTTCAATAAAAAAGTGGGTTAAGTTCAAACAAGGTATTAGGTATATTACTGTGAAAGTACATAAATAGCGTCGATAAAATACTTAACAGACGGTGCAGACAGCAGACCATGGAACTAAAAAAGTGAAGCGAAAGCTACGAGCCATTTTATTAAAAGTTCCCGGCGAAAGAAACGTTTTTGCCTAAAATATCTTTTTAAATTTTGCTAATTGCCAATAAAAATAAAAAAAAAGAACCACAATGTCGTCAGCTTTCTGCCGCAGTGCAGGCAGCGGTAGTTGTCAGTTTTGCTTGGTTACACTATTCCTCGAAAGAAAAGAAGGAAACCATTATTTTTGAGTCAAAAGAAATCAATTTTATGTGCAAATTGCGTTAATTTTTCTCCGAAAGTCCTAGAATCACGATAGGTGTGTATGTTTTCAATAACAGGAATTTTGGGTTAGTATGTAAGCATTGCTCGGTACTGTACGTACTTTGCAAATATTCAATGCAATATGTTAATATGAATCAGTGTTTGTTTTAATAATGAATCTATTACCTACGCTCTATTATAAAGCCCTTTAAGCTGTATATTGCGAATTGTGTGTATATTGTATAGTGTTGTTTGTTTTATTATTAATATCGTTTTAGGTTATAAAGAGACTGTGTCACCATGGCCATTTCATTGACGCGAAGGGAGGTGGATGATTTAAAATCTATCATTGATCGTGCTATATACAAATGCCTCGGCTACAGCGATAGTTCCATCCTATCGACTGCCTCAAACTGCCTTATTAATGGGTAAGTGAAGTATAAAAAATATTTATGTCCGCATATTATTCATTGGTGAATGTCTCATAATGCAATGTATAGAATTTATATGCGCTTATTATTTTAATAATATTGATTTTAGAGTGGTATGTAATATAGGAGATTTATTTAAAAAGAGCAATCCTGAAAAAAAAACAAAAACCTGTTAAAGCTCAAGAATGTTACTGTGTATCAGTAACATTCTTAACAGTGTATCAGTAACATTCTTGTGGTTGAATGGTTAGACGAAGAAGAGTTAATATAGTATCGATAGGATTGGGTATTGGTAGTATGCCAACTTCCATTATAAAGAAATAATTAAGAATTCTCCGTGAAAGTGTGATGAGTCCAGAAACTGTTTTCTAACTAGGCATTAAAAATAAATAATTGTACTTTTTTTAAAGGATAGTATTTTTTATTGATAGTATGGTAAAGATTATTATTTTTTAAACATAGTTTTCTATTAAAATGATAGGGGGGGCTCATGGTGTAGTAGGGTTGTCATATTGGTGTATGAGAGGGGTCAACAATAGGTAAAAATAGCTTGACATATTTAATGGACGACCTCTCACACGTTATAAACAAATTTAATACTAATACAAAACAATTTAAAACTTTTGATTCTCCAAATTTTTGTTTTTTTTAATGTAATAAGGTGTTACCCTAATGTACAGGCAAGTGCAAAATAACAACTCAATGCTTCGGTCAATATTACTTGGAGTACGGCAACTCACCAAAACACAGAGTGGTTATTGTGGTGGCTATACCGGCACCTGCATGTTCCATATGAGTATTTATTTTCTTCAGGTACGATCGGCGAAAAATTGCTGACCGTCTTTCCTCTCACATCGACTCAAAGAAAGCATCCCGTCTCGCTGATAAAATACTCCAAGTCGCCGACGATGTTGTCTACACGAGCTCAAAGAAGCGCTCGCATGATGATTCCCGCAGACACGACGATAAGTACGATTCAAACACAGACCGAGATGTTAAAAAGCCAAAGACCTCTGAGGGCAAGTCCTCTGATAGTCGGCATGCTAGTCGACACGATAGTAACAACGGCAGCAGCCATCGGAAGACCGAAGACAGGCCGAAAGGTAAATATGTGGGTCCATGAGTATATCATTATGATTTAGCCGCATTTTAGTACCTTTGAATTCTGGCTTGCAGGACGGAGTTTGCGTTGCACAGTCGACGCGCCCACACTCACTGAACGCCATGGACTATTGAGCATAACCATGTGATCATACTTGGTAATTCTGAGTATATATACTTTATATTTACATATACATTTTTGTTTATTTTATTTTTGGCTAGCTAATATTGTGCAGAAATCATGCAAAGACTACAAGACTAATTTCAAATATATATATATATATATATATATATATTGATAGATTATAGAGAGGGGGTCAAGGCAACCCTCTAGAGGGGGTCTAGAGAGGGAGGGTAAAATCTCGTCATCCTACCCACTGGTTTAGCACTGTGTATGTCCGGGTGTCAGCCGGAAGGATCAGTGCCAAATCGCCGCCGAAGAAGGTAGCATCTCGCGCCGAAACGTCTTGCATTCACCCAGTAAGCCCTCTCTATTTTTTACCTTCTGTATTAACAGTTAAAAAGTATATATATATATATATGTATATGGATGACAGTTTTTAAGAAATTTGCAAGACTATGCCATGCCAAGAACTTTTCCATGTAGAATTTTTAAGAAATAAGTATTAACAATCCCAATATGAATTAAACTATTCTTTAGTCAAAACATCCTTCAACCATCTTGCGATAGTTTTCTACCTATCCAGCAAAACATTTCAGCGCAAAGTGGTCAACTAGTGAAATAGTCTGTCAAGTGATTCAGTATAGAAAGAGATGAATACATTTACAGTACCATGATCTATTCAAATCAAAGAGAAAAAGATTAATAAAGATCTTAATTATAAAATATTTCTAACTCTGTTTTATGTGCAGTTTGGCCTATCATTTTTCAAAAAGAGCGGGTAGCATTAACTAACATGTTTATATCTGTAGTGTGTTTGTGTTTAAAATACATATTGAGTCTGCTTCTATATAGATTCGCTGACAGATGGCAAACATTTCACACATCAACAGTTCCTCTGGAACAGAATACTTCTTTGTATTTGTATTTAATGTGGTTACTGGACTAAGTTACGTGACCTGTTAAATTAGGGTTTTCATAAAAGTTTACTGTATTCAGTCATAGAGTCCTTTTGAAATAGTACTGAGGGCATTTCAATATATTCACAATATGGATGTCAAAGCAATGTTTTTTTTTCTACGTGGGCTCAGTAATTTCTCTATGCACACTGAAAAATAATTTCCATCCTTGCTTCACGATTGACATGTTTGTCACAATATGCTATCTAGATATTTGGGAACATAAAACAATAGCTGGGGCCAAGCCAGTGTATGTGGGATCGATTTATTTCCTACGATACGCATAGCATCACACAATTTTTACCTCGTGTACAGGTATTACGTAGTGTGCAAAAGCAAGACACCTTTAGCTAACTTTATCTACTTTTTTTCTCTGGTAATGACTCATTCCGATTATGACACAAGTAACCATGTGAACCTTTATACTATTTAATATAATATAATAATATAATACAATCCGTTATAATATAATCCATTAATAACATAGTCGATTTATGGAGGAAGGAACTGATTTTTTGTACTTTTGCCATCGGGCGCTTTCTCTGACAAATTTAATTTCAAACCAGAAGTTTCTTGCTGTTGTAGTATTTAAATGTCGGATCCGGATTATATATAAATCGGAAAATGAATTTTGGTGTGATTTGCAATTTATATATACAAATTTATTTTTTATGATTCAACTAGTAGTATTTTTATTCAGAAACTAGTAAAAACTTACAACAAAGAAATTAGTGAATATTAAATTATATTAAATATATTTAATATTAACTTAATGTTTATCTGAAAGTCAACAGTAACATATTCAAAATAATACTAACTTTCAGTACCAATATTAATTTCACTATTACCGCCAGTTTGTTAAACAGAGTACATGATTTTCAAAAAATATTAGGAAAGAAGCTAAATAATACAAAAAGGATGTGTAATTTATCCTGAAATATGTTCTTAAATTTAGTTCCAGGCCAAAAAAGTAAGTATATGTAGTAATATACAGTAGCTCCATTTACGTATAATGATTATATAATATATTAAGTTAATGCTGTTAATATTTAATTATACTTTTGTATTTAGATGTTGAGTAATTCAACCAATACAAGCATATTGGCCACGCGGGTTGAAAGGTAGAATAGGACTTGTGCCTGCTGCACTTAAGATGGGTTGCTTTATTGCCCTTCTTTTGGCCACTCGGGGTTCAGAAGTTGCCTATCAATTGCTTAGTCCTTGTTGTTCATTTAACCATTGATTATACATGATGTTTTTAAATTTATGGCACTTCTTTTACGAGGTTGATCTACGAGGGTTGTCCGATAAGTACCTAGCCTTCAAATATGTACTTAGCCATCTCACGTACCTTCAATCGGCGGTCTGCCAATGCAAGATTGTGGATTTGTGTTGTGTTATCCTCCGTGGCAGCCGTTTTCGGGGCTCCTGGGCGTGGTTCATCAAAAACCGACATGCAACCACGTTGAAACTCGTTAAACCTTTTTTTGACGGTCGCCATCAAAGAGGAAGAGTCACCATACACGGCATCCAAGCGCTCTTTGATTTCGCTGCGCGATTTCCCTACCAGAAACAAGAATCGAATCACTCACCTATATTGCTCTTTTTCCATTTTTCTAAAATCCGCTGATACGTCCGCTTGTCAAAAATGTCAAAACAAAACTACGCTTTCGATTCGGCTGAAATTTTGACAGTAGCCGTCTACGAAAATGTACTACACGATAGTAAATTTCTCTTCCAATAGTGGCGCCATTGGGCGGTGAGGCTAAGTACTTATCGGACAGCCCTCGTATATCAATAACTAAACCAGTAACGCGAAAAAAAAACATACTAAAGTAATTATATTATTAAAAAACTTTTCTTCGAAGTGCTTCAGGGAGTCACTGACCGTTCTCGTGCCATGCATTCAAGCGCACTCTCAAACATTAAAACGATTTCTATTTAGTTTTGTAGTCACTTTTCTCATAATTGAGAAACATTTTTCCAATATTTTTTTTATTTATTTATTTTCCCATGTACATTATAATTAAAGTAAACACAAATTAAATTACCAAAAGAAAAACAAAAAGCTTTAAAAACAATAACATGAAACATACTAAGCTAAAAAATTAAAATAATGCCTCCAGGCAAACATTAACACATAAATAATTCACGCCGATCACGGCGTAATAGAAAGCAGATTTTTAATCCCATTGGGCGAACAGACAAAAATATCAATCTCCGCGGAAATGGAATTTAATAATTCGACTGCTCTCCCAATCGGACTATACTTGTATACGTCGGTATGACACACCACCAAAAGAACTAGCTTTACCTGGAAAAAATCATTTGTGTATTGGGTATATGTATTGAATTTAACATCATTCTTGATTTATCTATATCTTGAGTAAATACGAATCTTTCATAGATTTGTAGATCAAGCAAACACAAATACACGGGCAGAAGGCCAAAGTGCGAAGAGAGTAGTTAGAAATAATAGATCAATTTGGATCGTTCCTTTAAAAATTTATCTCAAAACAAGTAATTATTTATTTTGGTGACTTGTCCACTTTCTTAGACGTTTGTAGTTGGCAAGCACTTATTTTCATCTAACAAACCAGCTTTCTCATGTTCAGATAGCTTCAAAGTTTGCCACACACGTACTTGTATAATAATTTCTCAAAATACCTTGGCGTTGTGATTGACCGATCCCTAAACTTCAAGAAACAACCCACCAACACAGCTGGAAAAGTGAGAATTAGGTGTAATTTAGTTAAACAATCGATATTTCATGGGGAGCTCATGCGCCAACTTTAAGGGTAACAACATTAGCCCTGGTATTCTTCGCTGCTGAGTACTGTTCACTAGCCTGGTTTGGCAGTGTACACACAACTTAGTAGATTCACAGCTCCATTTTGTCAGTGGAACCATCCAGTCCACACCTTTAAGCTGGGTCCTGTTCTTTCTAACATTCATCCCCCGGATATTTGTAGACAACTCGCATTACAGCACGAGTGGAATAAAGTCCAGGAAAACATGAGGTCTCCTCTATATACTGACCTCCAAAACATCCCCGGGATCAGGCTAAAATCTAGGAAACCAGCCTATAAAAGTGGTAAAAGCAATGGAGACGCCACAGTACCAGAATTTTTAAGTTGATTACCGATCTAACTACTCGTCTTCCAGGATTTGATCAACCAAGAGAAATCTGGACGCAAACTAAACCGTTTCCGCACCGGCCATCATGCGGAAACGGGTTCACGAGATAATCTTAAATGTGACCGCAGGCTGCTATGAACAACTATCCATATTGTAGATAAATATCAGACTCGAAAACTTAATAGAGGCCTTAAAACATTACACAAGGCAAAATGATATGCACTTAACTGGCTAAAAATACATTTTTGTTTTATTTTTACTATTTTGTATTTTAATTTTAAAAATTTTGCCTATTTTATTGATATAATCACAATTTTTTTTAAATTCTGATTTAATTTAGAATATTTTTTTGATACAAACGACAAGAAGAAACGGTGAAAAGATCTCAGAGTGTCTGCAATAACCTGAAACCTGCATGTCATACCTACCTCATAAGGAAGTCATTCAATGTCATTACACCTGACTTTTCATCCAAATTTTCAAGATTTATGTTTGGCAACTTCTGGAATTTGGATATCAGATTTGTAATCTTTACTTTGCTGGGGACATGCTTGAAAAAGTTTCAAGAAGAGCTTCCGAGCATGTAAGAGGCTCTTTACCTCAAAACTTATGAAAAGCGACTTGCCATTCTAATAGCCCCGAAGAATAGACTTGATAAAGGTGATCTTATTTAGACTTTTGGGATTCTGTGTGGCCATTCAGCTGTGAGCAGCTTTCTGCCCATTTATACACATAACAAAAACTTCCATCTTACATGAAGTGTTTGGGTCGAATCTGAAGAAAAAATGTTGTGCAGTAAAATTGTTAATGCTTGAAATAGTCTACCGAATGAGATGATTGATATATAAATGCTTGCAAAAACGAACTGGACAGTTTCTACTCCCACAAATATGTCGCGTGGAAAGCCACAGCACGGCGCACACGTCCACACAGCAAGACGGTTTTCGAGAGAGAGTGAGGTTAGGTATTTAGTGCAGGCAGGTTACTTGGACACAGTTGGTTACAGTTACTTAAAATTATTAAAAAAACTTCTATACATTGAAAATTGGATGTCAATTTGCAACGTACTACATTATATTACGGTGTCTGTGCCATATAAAAATGGCACTAAAAATGTGCAATAAAAAAACTCGAAAAATTATAGTCTGCTTTAGCTATTATTAAATTATTTAAAAACTGCTTTATTAAATAAACATTTCTTATAAATCAATGTTTTATCATTAATTTAATTTTATACTATAGAGAGCGACCAATTTATTATATTAAGAAACTCAGTAATGTGGCCACCGGCAAATTAGTACTGAGGAAAACTACACATTCAGATTTTTGTAAAAAAAATAGGGATATCTTTGAATCCTGACTCCCGGTCCATTAGAATAATGTGAGTGAACATTGTAATAATGATGAATTGTTGAACGCTTGCGCCCATGCAGTACCTTTTTCCCCGCCCCATACCATAGTGCATTATAGTCGATCGGTTAACAGACTACTGGGTATAGAACTATGTAGAATTAAAAATGATTCCTTTATAATATAAGCACACTGGAATTAGTTGGTGATGCTGTGGGAATTCATCAAGAAATGCGGGTTGATGCAGGTCGCGAAGTAATGGCCACGTTATATACTGATAAATAGTACTGGAAGACTGAGCTAGTATTTTAGACTAATTTTACTAATTAGGACTGCTTTCAAGTGCTTCCTTTGACCTCCCTAAGTATCAATATGTCGAAGTATATATATATATATATATATATCAACATCTCAACCACTAGTATACACGAAAATAGTTTGCAAAGTGTACGGTGACCGCCTACCAGTGGGTACTGGACATCTAAGGGGCTGTGTTGGGCTCCTGAATTAATTACCTAATATTCATTCAGCATTCGTTCATGCACAATATTTATCTGTCTGCTGGATTTAAAATATTTATGTCTGAATCTAAGAAAAAATGTTAACACTACAGTATTCAATATGTCAAATGTGGCGATGCACGCTGACAAAAAAGACAAGATTCAAACCCTTTTGCACTGTCCTCTAAAAAAGATGACGAGCTCCTTATAATATTTTATTATTGATCGCAAAAGTAGAGAATGTATGCAGAGTTTGTGAAGAATTCATCTTGCTGGCATCAAAAAAAATAAATAATGCACACTTTGTTTCATAAATCAGCATCAGATATCAGGAAAGTTCCTTTCAATTAATGTTATGAACGCTTTAAAAAGTAAAAGTGCGTTTATTTGAAAATTTGTGCCGATTTTCCATGCACTCGATAAAACAAGTATACCATCTATAAAGCATTAATTTGGTCGTTTGATACCATGGATAAGTTTTTTTTTTAATAGAAATTCTTTTACTACCTTCAGGTCAATTTTGACCTTTGAGAATATTCAATAGGGATTTTCTCAACACTGTCGATTGAGTTAAGTAGTATGACATATACAAAAAAGCATTCAATTACAGACTTTTGAGATGTATACTTGCCATCACATGCCATATACATGCCTAGCATCACAAAGACAACAAATGCAATTGCAAGCGTGCTTAATGGCACCTTTCTTAGCAACAAGCCATATGATACATTAATAAAAACCTAAATCTCAGTGTCGTCAGCAGAGGGGGTAAGTTGCTATTTATTTTTATCTATATGCATTCAAATTTTTGTTCCTGAGCATTCCTGCTGTTGCTGTTTTTAGTTTTAAGGCTTAACCATAATTCGCAAAAAAAATAGTCTAATCTAACAGATGGTGGCCTTCACAGCACTTTACACATTCAGCTCCGTATGTCAAACGCGCGGACCATGCGTTGCCACCCGATCGGCGAAGTACGTTGATCGAATGGTATATGTCACGCAGGACTGACACCCGCTTTTTAGTTTAAGTTACAATTTCTTGTAATTGGCAAACAATACGTACAAAACTATAAAAATGTTTGTTTTTTATATTTAATATTATATTGACATAGCTTACGTAAATAAAACTTGAATTATGTACAGTCAAATCCGTCAAAAACTCATCCAATTCACTAGCGCACTTTTCACATGAACCATCAAATGTCAAAACCGAACTAAAATGGAAAAACGATTAATCTATGCCTTTCATGAATTTAGGTATATGCGACATGCCACGCTCATAAATTTTAATAAAAATGCATTAAGACGGTAACGGTTTTACTCGGAAACGGCTCCTGTTGTATTCGGCGATTACAGGGTATACCGCTATCGGCGCTGAGTGTGGTAATATGAAGTGCTCCGGATATGCAAATGGCCGGGTCCTTTTGTGCTTGGATCTTTGCCAAAATTAAACTGTCCAAGTGCCTTATCCTAACTATCCATAAAAACTAAATCTAATCATCGGCAGTTGCCTGATCGACGCATAAAACCCTGATGCCAGATCTCATAAAACTGTGTTCCGGTAACTCCCGAATTGGATTCTCAAATCCTTCCTAATGATTCTCAAACGATTGGCATTAAAGAAATGCATACTGGTTGTCATTGGGGGTTAACTTCACTCCCTCATCTCAGTCAGTGACGTCTGTGGCAGTTTTCAGTGTTTGCAAGTCAGATTTTTACATAAATTGATATTATTGGCTGTAACACAAAACGCAACCTTATGCATAAATGCGTTAGTTAACCTTATGGTACGCTTAAAAGTACTGACCATAAGAAAATGTATGGGTTGTCACTCTAGCAGCGAAATAACACAACTCTGCGTAGGAAGTATCAGGATTATTCCCTTCACCTTTTTAAAAGTTTTCTAGCAAAACTATTAATTCAAACTGTTTATAAAACCGGTTTTCATTCATATATAAATTCATATAATAACATAAAAGATGTTTCACATTTCTCCTACGCTGTTGATGACACTGTGTTTTGTAAGGTTATAATTAAAAAGGGCACTAGAGAATTTTAAATCTCAGACTTTTGAAATTCAAATGCATTTTGAGTTGAAGAATACATTTTTGCTGTCTTTGCAAAACCCTAAAGGCCTTATGCATAGTTGAGCTAGCATCCAACCAAACTGACAGCCCATACATTTTATTATGATTAGTCGTCACTTTTAAGCTTAGCAGCATACTAGCACAATTATGCATCAGGCCGTAAGAACTTAAACTGGGCCATTTTAAAAAAACTTTTAAACAAAAATCTATTTTGTCTTATGGCTAGTTTCTATTACAGAGTCTGCGATCAGTTTGGACATGGCAGCTTTGATCGCGACGGCAACGGCGGATGAGATGAACGGCAACAAGATGGCGGGTTTCAGTGCCGATAGGATAAAACTCATGATGGCCAACGCGCAGAAGGAAATCGAGGAGCGGAAGAGAGCTCTACACACACTCCGGTCCGACACCAGGTACTTTTCGAGCTATTTTATTTATTCGCGTTGTTTTATCGTGGACACATAAACAACCAGTAACATTAACATTTGAATAAAATTATTTTATCTATTTAAGAAAACGCATGTTTGAAAAATTCTCATACTATATTTGTAAACATTTTGTGGAACAATGGTCTGTAAAGTAGATTTTAGGGTTTTTGGTTCTAAGATAATAAACTAATTTTAAAATGGATATACCTCTTTATGAAGTAATCTTTCGGATATAAAACACATTATTTAACTCTAAGAATCACAGATCATTTTATTTCTATACTGTCCTTTCACGATGGTTCTAACGTTAATCAGTGATTTTCAAAACAATGAGGTATTTTTACAGCAGTTATATGATAATAAAATTTTTCCATTGAATAAATTTCTAAAAAAAAACTAGTAAGTTAAGATGTTATTCGTTAGAAGTCTCGATTATAAATTCTAAAAATCGAGAAAATATGCATATTGCACTTTTTTAATTAATTCTTTGATATAAATAAAACTATTAAAAGTTACGGGAAAACCTTTAAATAAAATGTGTCTTTTAAAAGCGCAGCTGCCGTGGAAATCACTAATCATACTGAACACATTATCTTGAAATTGTTTTATTTTAGGGAAAGTCAAAGAACGGCGCAATCGCCAGCCGTTAGCGAGGCGCTCGCCATTGCCGCTCAACTCAAGAACCAGCACAGAACCGCACCTGCTGCACTCTCAAAGCTACCGTCTCACCTCTCCAAACAGTCAAGTTAGTGTATAAAATTTAACACGATTGGTAAATTTCATACACATCACAAATACACACGTTCCCTAATATTTACAGATACACACACCTCCAATCACCACACTCTCACACACTGAAAAGATTAACGTCTGCTCGCAGTTCCATATTTTCAGAATACCCTTCAGAATGATACAAGTGCAGATTTAGGCTTATCAACATAAGCTGCCTGCTTAAAACTAATAATAATAATAACAATGATTTACATAATGTAACTTACATACGTACGTAATAGGAAAATACTTAACTGGCTAACTATAAAAAAAATATTGTTTTGATAATTATATGTTTATCCGTAAGTATTTCTATGACCTAAAAATAAATATAGTCCTCAGATAATTCACTGTTTTAATTTCCCATTGTTTTTTGAAATAAAATTTATTCACTGGCTCTCAAACATTAAAAAATATATATAGGTGATATACACATTGTTCCATGACCATTCCTAATAAAAAAATACGGTTAATTGGCCCTGCGATTTTGAGTATTATTTGTAAATACTGTTTATAAAATTCATCACGGTTTGGAGAAAAAAATATAAACCTTAAATGATAATATTAAACGGATCTTGTAATAACGTCTTTGTTGTGAGCGCCCAGCTGTGCTGTCGCCGCACATCCGTAAAGCCGTCAAGGCTAGGTTATTGATCCGCATTTGCGTCGAAATTTACGCACTAAGAAATTTACACCATCTGTTAAAATAAAAAATAAGTTTTGGGATGAATTAATTTTGCATTTTTTTAATTAATTTCCTGATCATAATAAGAAGGGCAAACACCCCATTAAGTTTTCAAAAATGGTCTAGGGACATTCTGTATATGCTAGCATTCACACTAAATTAATATTAAGGACTATGATGCATATCATATTTTGCACCAGCAGCAATTTACGTCCTTTGCACTAAATTTTTCATTGGCATAATCCCTATATAAAATTCTTCTCTAGCGGCAGCAGAAGAAGAGAAACAACGCAAGATAGCCGAGCTGCAGGCTCGCATCCAGAGCAAGCTTGCGAGCGGTACTCTGGCTGCATCAACGTCACATCCGGCACCTCTTATCCTTGATCAGGAGGGGAGGACGGTGGACAGGTCAGGGAGGGAGGTTACTCTGATGCAGGTCGTGCCCACTCTCAAGGTATCTAATCGACTTTATCACTTGTTTGAAAGTTTTCATTGACATATGTGCTCCGAATCTTTTGTAGTACGGTGATGGGCAATTTTCTGTACGTATTGCTGAAAAGTGATTAGGACATTGACGACTAAATAAAAAGTAAAGTATTTATTAACAGATATCTGCTTATGATGGGTCTATAGCCAATGGCTAAAATAATTTGTAATTTGGATCACGTTTAAGATCACTACTGTCAGATCTCTAATGGAAGTGGCATAAAGCATACTATTTAATTAAGACGGAGACTTGTGACAAGCGTGCGCAGATAAGATAGAAACATTGTAATCTTGAAAACAAGAGGCTCAATAAAAATTGCAATAGACACTTCACAATTTTCTCTTTATGAAACTGTTACTTGAAAAACAGTTGTTTGCATGCTGAAGTGATGATATTTATTTTTGTTTTATTTATTTTTAATATGAAGTAAACAATCCCAACGTAGAATTAAAGATTGTAGACTAAATTTCTAACTTGGATTTTTACTTTTTTTTGAAATCTTTAAAAATTGAGTAAAAACTAGTCAGAAAGGGACAAATTTTCCTGCACATGCTGAACTATGATTAATTTTTACTTATCGCTTCTAAATTAGCTCAGGTAGGTACCAAAACAGCTTGAAAGTTGAAATAACCCACTAACATCATATGTGCCAACAGCACTAACATGGTGAAGAAGTGCCTCGCTGAGAGCGGATGAAAGAGATGGATGGATAGAAATGGAAGTAACACCACATGAAGTCAGGTCATGGTTAGCGTACTTTGTTCAGAACAGATGCGGAGTCTTACGAATGCCTTTTGTTAATTAGGCGGCAACAGGAATTGAAAAGAAAACAGTCGGACCTGGTCACCTCAATTAACACAGAAGTTAACTTTCTAATACTGGTCTGATATCAAACTCGAAGGCAGCAAAAAAAAAAACCTTAACTGCCTTAGAAAGATCCTTAATTTTGGGATTATTAGATAATTTCATTGAGGACATTGAGTTGTATAGATACATCATTACCCACTCCGAAAAAGACATGTGTAAGAGAAATCTTGGAGTTTAAGATTATCTTGTTTCAAAATGCCAACATGTATGAAAATGTGTAAAAATTATTCAGCAAAAAATTTAAAATTTGAGGGTAAGTTTAACAGAACAAACAGTGCATCATTTTTAAAGAGCAGAATAGTGCAATATGCCGAGTCTATAAAACTTAATGCATACGTCAATGCATAATTCTCTAGTTTCTGGGGATTAGGTATGAATTTTTATTTTAGACAATTTATTTTTAACAGGCGAATATTCGTGCAAAGCGCCGGGAGGAGTTCCGCATGCAAATGTCCGGCATCGCGTCGACCACTAGCATCTACGGCGTTATGGCCAACTCTTCTAGCTCGGCTCAGGGTCACGAGGATGAGGCTCCGAGCTATGTGGATTCGAGGGTCACTCAGAAACCCGCCGCTCGGACCAAGAGGGCACTTCGTTTCCATGAACCGGGGAAATTCCAGCAGATGGCCGAGAGGATACGGATGAAGGTGATCAAATTTGTTTGTTAAAAATTTTCTAATTTATTTAATAGGCCTCCGGATGTTCTAAAGGCAATCAGAAACCCCAAAAGTCCTGGGTCCTTCTGTTTCATGTGTTACTGTCACGGCAACTTATTAAATATACTGAGTGTCTTTTCTGAACGCTCTTAATCAATAAATTTAGCAAGAGCTGCAGTGGAAATCACTGACTGTGGTTAAGGCCCATCACGAAAATAACAGTTTTAGAATAAGTGATTTGTAGAACTGACTGGGGAACTGACTAAATAAAGGATATTTTACAACCACCTAAATGGATTTAAGAATCCTTTGAATTGTTAACGACGATCGCCCTACTACCACCATTTTCTGTATATAGGTGTGGAATGGGGCTGCCGATGTGGGGTGGGGGTTGAATAACTTTTTAGGACTGAGTTTTATGTTTCCTGGTCAGCCCCAGAATTTTAAGGAAGTGGTGGAAAGTCTCGAAGGGGTACCATTTCCCCTCCCCTTCCCTACTAACAGCTTTCTTACACAAAATCAGCTCAATTATTGTAGGTGGATCATTAAAAATTATAATGTACGTAATTTCATAAAACACTTTGAAATAATACACCGTGTTCCAGGACTATTCCTAATGAAAAGTCCAGTTTATTGGCCCTGCGATTTCAAACATGATTTGTATTGATCACATCACAAATTCATCATGGTTTCCGAGTAAAAATTTGTAAATTTTACGTGATAATATGAAATCGCTCTTGTCATATAGCGAGGCTGCCCCGCACTGGGTCATTGGCCGAACTTGGCCGAGCGCCTGCGAGCAAAAAGGAAATTTACACAAGCGCTTTGATAAAATTAATAAATTTGGGCATATATTATTTTTGCATTTTTTTATAAAATTTCTTACACAGAACATAAACACCCCCTTAAGACTTTGGGAATGGTCTTTGAAACCTGTATATAAAAGTTATTATATAATTGATCATTCAATACATGAAAATTTATACATTTGCTCCATACTCTTTTGCTATTAAAGTAAATTAAATGGTAAATTTCAGAAGTCCTGACAATTCCAAATAAAATATGCAATTTTTTTCCTTTATATTAATGGTTTTATAAATGTATATATCTTTAATATAATTAAATTTGTATACACAGGCACAACTAGAAAAGCTACAAAATGAAATATCCCAGATAGCCAAGAAGACGGGCATTTCATCAGTCACCAAGCTGGCATTGATGGCACCTGACACCCAGGACGATGAGATAGTACCTGAACTAGAATGGTTGGTTTCTAAATATTTTCTACCTTCAGTCCGAACGGCTTTGCCCTTGTTACTATCCTCTGCACTCGGATAGGTCACATAGTTTCTCATCTGGTTTTCTTCAGAACTTTTCCAACAGAACTCTTAAAATGTTAAAAGAAAAAAGGGGTAGAATACCAACACAACACAATATTGGGGGTTGTAACACAATATTTGTTTATATTGTGTCTTATTACCAAGTTCACAAAAACCACACAGACATCATATTGTCATACGCAAAACGTGTCAATATGCATATTCATATTACATATTGTTATGTAAGCACTAATATTTTTTTATTTAGATTGTAATTTACATTTTACATATTTATTTTAATTTTAAATTCTGAAAACTTTGTTTTGTACTTTTTTATTGACAAAAATGTTAGTTATGCACTTTTCGTAATACGGAGACGATATATTAATTATTTAAATATTCCCCAGTTTATCAACTCCACACCTAAATCATGGTTATCTGCTATTGGCATTTTTTTGTAACATTTTTCTTTAGTCTTAGAAGACTAATGAAAGGTGTTAGAATACCTTACGCCATCCATAAATTATGTAACTCATTTTTAAGATAATTTTGACCCCCACCCCTTCTATGTAACAGAGAGTACCATTGTAGTCCTATCCCCCCCCAACTTATGCAAATGTTACGTAACAATTTGTTTTAGGTGGTTATACAAAATTAAAAATTATTGCAAAAAGATATTTAATTAGTATTTACACTTATTCGTTTAATTCAATTTAAAAAATAAAAGTGGTTCATTTAAAAAAATAGTTCATTGTAGTTTTTTTTAGTATAATCGTGTTCCCATTGAGAACCAAATTTTGACAGAAGCTATTAAAATTTGCTTTTGTTGTATTTCTCTTTTAACATTTATATAATGATTTCGCATCATATAACCCATATTTAACCACCCCTTTATTCTGTAATAACTAACCCCTTCCCTAAAAACGTTACGTAATTTATGAATGACCTTTTAGTTCTAGGAAGAAAATAATGGAAACCAACATTATTCTTTCTTAATATTTGTTTAATTTTAGCAGGATGGTTATTCCGATCAAGCTAACCATGCTACCCTTCAGAACTTGCCTTGGAATACCAAACACCTTTTTGTCCTTTGGTCCAAGTCTTCTCCGGTGCTTAGTTATTTAAGCACCGGAGCACCGAGGGCATTGATTTTATTACAGCTGACAAATTGTTTTGTGACTTTCTCAGGTGGGATAGCGTGATACTGAAGACACCTGACGAGATGTCTGCGGCGGCTAAGTCGTCTCCGCTAAATGACAACATCACCGATTGGATAAAGGAGGACACCATCACTAACCTGGTTGAACATCCTACCCAACTTAGGCCACCTTGTTAGTATTCTAATTACTTATATAACTTTAATGTCCTAATTCATCATTCTCATCAAAATTATTGCAGTTTATCTAATAATGTCATAATATAATTTGTTTTTAAAATCATGTTAGCTTTAGGTGATTGGAGTGACTGCTCAGTTTAAAGTTTCAAGAAAACGATTGGAAATAAAAGCATTGGCGCCATGAAAATCACTCCTCGAATAAGATTTTTAGTCCCTGATTTAAGTAACATACGTATGTAAAATTTACGAATTAAGTTTGTTTGGAAACTTGAGAATTTAAAACCTAAACGAGCTTAAAAATTCGCCATTTAAACTTATATAAACAGTACATGATAGTAATAGTTAAAATACATACGCAAATATATTATATAAAAACTGTCAAAATTTGCAAATCGGTCAGTCATCATGATTTATTTTTATATTAGGTTTATGACCTTAAGTCTTAGCTTAATGATTAATTTCACTTAAATTGGTTTTAATTGATTCAAAAGCGGATCCCCTGAAGCCCGTCTACATGCCAGTATTCCTGACGAAAAAAGAAAGGAAGAAGCTCAGGAGACAGAACCGGAGAGAGACATGGAAGGAAGAGCAGGAAAAGGTTCGTCTGGGATTGGAGGCTCCCGCAGAACCCAAATTGAGGTATATTTTTATATTTAATATCAAACTGAGTTCTCATGGGTTATTGAAAAGCTTAGATTCATTGCTTTCAATTATTAGATGTTAATTTACAATAGGAATGTATGAACATGTTCAAACGATGTTTACACAATACAATATATTTTACATCAAAAAATTATGTCATCTTACATTAAATACTCCAAAAATGTCTAAATTCTTTAATAAATTACTGATCCGCTGAATATGGATTTTCAAATTTGAACATTATTCATTATTTGGTTCTGTACTTGCTGAACCGAATATTCGGCTGAATTATTCGGTTATGAAGAGCTTCACAAACTTCCGCACCACAGTATTAATGGATTGCGTTGCAGAATAATCTCAGTAATCTACCTGTTTTTACAACCAATCCACTTAGACACAAAAATATTCTTACATTCTATAATAAATTATTTTACCTGCTATAAAAACTTCTATACTTATTATTTTTGAATTTGATATTTTATACTTATAAATTGATAAAAATTAGAATTAAATTTCTTTCGTTTTATCCACACTCAAACAAAAATGTTTTTTTATTTATTATCGGCAGTGGCAACGCGTTCCTAGGAGCGGCGGAGTTATGTACTTTGAAAGAAAACAATGTGTATTTATAATATAATTACTTTACTAATTAATAGTTTTTTTTTCGTGAGATCGGCTTAATTGTTAATATAGATCAACCTCCAAAAAAGACAATAGTTATTTTAAATACATCTGTATAAGGTTGGCGGCCTTCGGATCAAAGAATGTTTAGTTTGTGTCACCAATATTTCATGTGCGTGCTTGAGTCATGTGCACACGCATTTTTAGGTTTACTATTTCGTTTCTGGATTTGCTCAGCGATCGCCGATCCTATATTTTCATTCATTCTTGTCTGTTAGAATATCTAACTTGATGCGTGCGCTCGGTACGGAGGCTGTTGCGGAACCGTCCAAGATTGAAGCACACGTCCGTGAGCAGATGGCCAAGCGTCAGAGAGCCCACCTCGCGCATAACGCCGAGAGGAAACTCACCCCCGAACAGCGCAAAGAGAAACACGCACGGAAGATCAAGGAGGATACGTCCAGCGGAGTTCACGTCGCCATTTACAGGTACTAAAATGTTTAGTAAAATATGTAGAGATACGGATAAAATAGTTTATCATAAGCCTATCCTTCCATTCCGTCTTTATTTCTAAGTTAGATTAAAAAAAAAATCTTCACTCTTATTAAGTATTGGATGAATTTTTTAAGTAGAGATTAAGTTTTCAAAGTAGAATGAATTTTTAATTAAAAGGTTATTTAAAACAAAACTAAATAAGTCTTAAAGATTTTTAAAGGACTTGAAAGTAATAGGAATTTGTAATTTGGAAGAAGTACAAACAAATTAAATAGAATGTATGAAAAGAACGTTTAACAATTTTTAAATAATTAAGAATGATTATAATTTTAAATGAACAAATTTCAAAAGCACCTTTTAAATTAACTCCTCTAAAAATGTAAAATACCCTATTTTGACAGTAATATTTCTAAACAAAACTTTGCACCTGAAAAAATTCTTAAATATTTTTTTTTTTTTAAAACTACCACATTTATCCCATTTATAATGAAATTTTCCATTAAATTTAAATATCTCAATAAGATGTTATGATCGTAATATTTTTTAAAATTAAAAAAAAATAAACTCTTAATTTCTTTTCTTGTGTTCCGTTTCTTAAACAAAACGATTTGTGAAAACTGTTTTTTCTGTTCGCAAAACAGTGTGTGTTGTTTATATCTGTAATTATTTATAATTTACAAACACAATTGTTTATATCTGTAATTATTTAAATAAACAAATTTGACACTGAAATAAAGCTTATTTTACGCTATGTTGAATGTCGAAAACACCACCACAAACTTTCAATATAGTATACAATTAAACCAAAAGATGGATTTGAGGCGTACTCACACTATTGGATCCTGTCTAGATTATTTACTAGTCGCTTCGCTGTTATAATGGTGTCTTTCCGGAGAGGGTTAATCCAGTGCTGGAATTTACGACCAGCTGTTCTCGGCTGCCTGTAATTTAATTCTAAGGATTACAATTTTTCCTCTACCTTTTGGTAATGGGTTTCTTAGTCAGTCAACCACGGCAGCTTACCAATTTTAATATTATGTCTGTGGTGTCAGGATGGCCGAAATAAAATCTCCTATTTCGTTCCACAGCTCTTTATTTGATTCGGTGACACACACAGTTTATATTAAAAAACCTAGCAAACACACAGCAAGCCATCTTCCTTTCAGTTCACACAGAACAACAATGGCGAATGAACAGGATGTCAGCCATCTCACTCACTCATTCAAGGTGACAACTTGCCACTAAGTCAAATAGACAAGATAGTTGTCAGAGTGGCCAATCTAGAGGTTGTTACCAATAGTAGGCGGCAAATTTGAAAATATTGACTACATATTATAAATATAGTAGGAAAAATATGTGCTAGATTATTTATTTATTTATCGTTTATTCGGAAAACCAACAGTATTTAATAAGAAAAAAGAATGGTACAGTCAGTTGTTTGTAAAATTAACTGATGACAGGTTTTCGCAAAAGTACAGAGATGCATGTAAAGATTAAAATTAAATTAAATTACACTCGCATTAGCACTCTACATACAGAAATATATATGAATATATATATATACATTTTGTTTTTTTTTTACATATATTATTTTGAAATAATGGTATGTTTTAAAAATAGTCAGAGGCCAAAGAAAAGATACTGAAAATGATGTCCAAAGATTACTATTTTATTTATTTTTTTGTTTTGCTAATTTAGTCTATTTTTTGCATTTAAGGTTTTTCGCAACTCTCAATGAAAAGGATATTTGTTTAATAGAAATATATCTATCGAGGAGAATAAGTCATCGTATTGCCGAAAAATATCATTATATCGAAAAATAGAGCTAACTTAAAGTGTAACCACAATCTGTCATAGAAATTTGTATTTACTACTTATTTTATAGTTACTTAGAGAGAATTTTAGCAAATTTAGGAAGTCAAGCTAATCTCCGCTCATCTCTAATAGAAGATGTACATATGGTATAATAATATGTAGAATAAAAGTCTAAAAATGGTGAATAATATTGTTTTTTTTTTCTATAGAGTGAAAGACCTGTTCAACAGTGCCTCTAACAAATTCAAAGTGGAGACGAATGCCAAACAGCTCTACATGACCGGCTGTGTTGTGCTCCATAAGGATTGCTGCGTTATCGTTGTAGAAGGGGGTCCTAAGCAACACGCCAAGTACAAAAGGTATTTATTATTACTATTACCAATGATTACCATAAAATATAATTTATTGGAATAAATTAATAGTAGATATACATTTTTAAAAACAAGCTTTTATTTAAGTGATTGAATACAAAATTTTGTGTCTGTGCTGTTGACCATTCCTCCATCTGGAGCCATTCCTGGGCGTAGAATCAGGTCAAGCTTACCATAAAAATGCATTATCTTCGGAACTGAATCAACATATCAAATTTCAACTCCGTTAGTATAAGAGGAAGTGGTTTTAATTCAGCTTGCTAGATTTGACCTAAACCGACATGCAAATATTGCAAGCTAAATAAAAGCTTGTAAAAAGCACACAGTTTCATTATAGATGAAAATATATTCTGTAGGTTTAAACTGAAAATTATTTACGAAATAGTGCGCCATCTTTGAATTGGTAAGATAAGCATCAATGAATTATGAACATTTTAACTTTTATGTGATTTGCGTCTGGTTTATCTACCAAAGAAATATTAATAACAAAACCATTATCATAAAAATCTACATCTTAGAATAATTTCTTGGGTGTCTACTAATTGCTTAAGGTTGAGCTATCTAAAATGACTATAAAATCAATTCTTTTATGTAGAATGTGTAGTATAATAATATATTGGTATAATTCTGAACATAAAAACATACAGATGAGGTTCTGCTCTTTGTAAATAAATTTTTCTAAAAGTAAATTTGTGAAAACAAACTAATTGAATGACATTTCACATGGTTTTGTGGTTTTTATATATAGTTTTTATATAGACTTTTATATAGCTTGTTGATTTCCAAATTGAGTTTTTTTTTCCAAATTGTAATACTACATTTCTTATTTCAAAATTATTTTAAAAAATATTATCTTATTTTCTCTAATCTAATCTATATTAGTATAAAGTTCTTTTGAGCAGTCCATTTCTCGCAGAGTATAGTTTTTATATTATTAATAATGAAATAATATTCTTTCATTCCAGACTAATGCTCCAGCGGATAAAGTGGTCTGACGGTGCACAGACGGACGCGGAGAACAGCTGCCGGCTGGTCTGGGAGGGTACCGTTCCGCATCGTTCCTTCGGCGAGATCCGCTTCAAGGCCTGCCCCACGGAAAAGATGGCCCGAGAGCATTTTAGGCAGTATGCGGTCGCGCACTATTGGGACCTTGCGTTCAGCGGCTCGCTGCTCGACAACGAAGATCAGAATGCGTAGGGTTATCCCTAGAAATAGATTCAAAGAAGTTGACTCTATAGTCCTCCACCCAATACTGGCAAGCTGCTGTATGTTAAAAAAACATCACCATTCGACAATGTCGACTGCCACATTGCCAGACTGGCTGCTTCAGTCATTGATTTGGCCGTGTCTAATATGGTCTTCAGTTTGAGTAATCTATCTAAAATATTAACATCTGCGGGGGATGGGTAGTATAATTGTTAGAAGTCATTATTCAAAAAGTTATATTAACAGTTATTATAAAAAAAAAGATAGTCCATAAGTTATAAACAAAGGCCGGAATATGATCATCTCAGAAACGTCGCAATCAATTCAGGTCATACGGTATGTAGATATCAATAAATTTCATGTTTGAAATGAATAATAATTATGAAAGTTTAAAAGTAATTCATCTTGAAAAAGCAATTCATCTTGAGCCAGCTAGTCCAAATCAGTCTCGAGTGATTATAAATTGTCTTGTATTTTTTTAAACCTTAACTTAAGACATGATTTCTGTAATCAAAAGAAAATTTATATGGCCAAAGAAATACAATTACCATAAACTGATCATATAACTTTTTAATAGTTTTTCTGTAAGTGACTATACAGGTGTCCTTATTACTTAGTGTCACTGTCCTTTTAGAGGTTGGTCTATATTGAGAACAAAAACATTTTTAATTTCGAAAAAAATCAGTTATACATTTTTAAATCTATTCCAGATATAGATTGAAAATTACGTCAAAGTAACTCCTCTACCTATTTGCGTTGGACCGTTCAACTGACCTTGACGTAATTTATGTCATAGTTTGTTCGTCTCGCTTGGGTTGTTTAAATTCGTTTTCTTGTTTCTAAGAAACATTTTTCCGATATTTTCTGCCAATCAATGTTTTATTGCTGAAATAGGATCAACCTCCTGAGAAGACAGTAGTGATTTTTAATACATTCTGTATTTTCCTACTTAAGGAAAAATGTTATATTCAAAAATCGATAATTTCGACGTATAAATGTAACCATTAATTTTTTTATGAGAAATGCAAATACATAGAGTTAATATCTGAGTTTATGAACATTCAGTTTTCTTTTCATCGCCTGGGGTTAAATATAATTGTCCATTATTTGTATGTTAGGTAAAGGAAAATTACTTTTAATTCTTTCTAATTTTAATTAAAAGTATTTGCAAAATATACACTTCTATATGTAAGGTTTATTGATAGTACAATAATAGTGTTTTATGTTTCTAAAAATACATTTTTATAATAATTGTACATATTTGACCAGTGTAAAACAGGCACAATGTGAAATCTCACATTTATGTAAAAGGCTTATTTGTTTCTTTTTTCTGCTGCTAAAAAAATCTTATCTATCAACTTTTTTTTAATTTGCCACAAGCCATGGATTTTGCTTTTTGATTTTAAAGAAAAAAAAAGTTCCAAAATAACAACCATTAATTTACCTTTAAATCAATAAGAAAACAAAATGGCGATTATATAATATTTTTAGGCATCGAATGTTAAATTACCTAGGTCATAACAATAAAAAAACTTTAATGGAAAACTTAAAAGAGGAAATTTATAATAAAATGTTACTTTTCTTGGAACAGAAAATATAAAAGAATATTTCGTGCCCTTATAGCTATAACTTCCTGTACATGTGAAAATTGCATGATTTACTAATAATAAATTATTTTAAAACTGTGTTTTATTACTGTTTTTTTGATTTTTGAAAATTTTCCCTCGAATAAAACAAAACGAAACTGCATCTTCAATGAAGAAATGCAGTTTTTTTCAAAAATATGTCTGTTTTCCACTGCATTAAAAAAAAATAATAGTCCTTAACTCGGGTTAAGGACACACGGAGAGGAACACGGATAAAAATTTCGTCCCGTGGCGATCATATTTTCATGGGCTTGGGTATAGGGTATTTATTCAATTTATTTTTGTTGCCGGCTATTTTAGGGGTATTTTACTCCATTTCCATAAAAATCTCAATTAAATTCTACACCGGATTAAAAGAAAAATACGATATTACCATTTTGAAACATTACAAAATAAAATTTCAAATGTCATTCGATTCTTGTATTATGCAATTTCATTTGTTTACTTAGGCAGTGTTTGACTTTACAATGGTTTTTTAGCATTTGTAAGTGTGTGGCTACCTGGCCACTAGAATAGTTGGTATTTGTCTTCTGACGCAAATCACGTAGCATTTTCCTCGAACGGTTGTGACGCACCTGCAACTATGTTTCCTGGCTAAAGACTTTCTTGGCAATAAACGTCATTCGCTGCGTATTAAAGCAAGTTCCTGGGTAACGTGCATCAAATAAGACACGGAGCGAGGTTTCTTTATCACGTGTCTTCACATCGGAAAGCGAGTCCACTCCCGTACGCCTTCAAGTACCAGTAGAGCCTTCAAGCGACCTCCAATTGTTCTTTTATGTAGTTGTTTCATTTTATCATATTTCACCTTAAAACATATTTTAACTGTATATGACTGTAACCATATAACTGAAAGGATTCTAAATTAACTGAGTCAAAATATGTGTATTGGTTGTAAGTACATCCGAAATAAACCTGTGAACCAGACTAAGTTTTTTACTTCAAACTTACAAACAACTACACGGTCGACATACCATTTTGGCCATTACAAGTGGTTACAAGCTATTATATTTTTATATCACATAAATAAAGTGTGGTAAGTGTTATAAAGTTGTTTTTGTGCATCAAAGTGCATTGCAAAAATAATTGTTTTTATTTTACATAATCACAACAGCATTAGACAATTTTATAACAAATTAAGATAATTTGTATCTTTCGGTATATTTATATGTAAAGACATTTGGAAAAATATTCCGTATCAAATTTCAACGTGAATCATCCGCGTATTCTAAAATGTAGGGAAATCAATATCTACTCCAAGATCCTGATGTCGTCAACCTGTTATGAGGACGTATTGACAGGCATTTAAGATTTTTATTTTCAATATAACTGTTTAGATATATATTATAAAATCGTTCTGATTTCATTTAGAAATGTCATTATTTATAAAAAATAAATAGAAAAAGTATTCTATTTCTTATCACTTTATCAAAAAATATCATTTTAAAAGTATCCATTTTTTTCCTACCATTCGTTAGTTGCTTTTTGATATTTTAAAAAATTATAAATAATTTAGAATAAGTAAAAAAAAATAAGTAGAAGTATAACTTAACAAAGCGACTGATATATTATAATATTTTAATTCATCTATGAGCGCAAATAGAAATAGGTATAAGAATGTTCAGTGCCACGTTATAATTATTATAAATTGATATATGATATCAGCATTAATTTATTTATTTATATATATTGATTTGTTTACCGTGGTTACCCAACAGAAATTGTATACGATACAGGTAATAAATTAAAAAGAATAATATTAAAGTGTATTAATATTATTAAATAAGATAAAATAAAAACGATTTAAAATTTAAAAACAAAAAACATGAAATACACCATTTAAAGCTTTGATTATTTATATATTTAGTTAAAAAAAAACGATTTAATACGGAACTAAACTAGGAATTTTGGCCGTCGTGTGCATTGTTATAGGAAACTTGCCGAGTGATTGAAAAAAGGTCAATTTGGGAGAAGTTAGTATTAAATAAATCACAAGTCCAGTATATAGGAAGGGAGACTGGGGGGGGGGGGGGGAGGTTTCAGTACTAGCCGCGAGTCAATATTACAAAAAAAATCTAAAATTATGTTAAAATGTATGATAAATTAAAAGAATGTCACAATACTATTGTACCTGTGTTTTTGATTTTTATCTACTCAGACCTAAAAAAATAACTCATTTTCGCCTCTATGGCTATCCAAAATGCACATCGGAGGGGCTAAAAGTGCTGCAGGCACAAGTGGAGATATGAAATGAAGCAACCCATCACAAGTTGGTACCACAGGCGCATGTAGTCCGGGGCGAAATTGCCGTTAATGACGCCTGTAGGACCTAGCTGTAAGAGGTCAGGTTCTGTGTAAATAATTTACTACTACTAAACAATGTGTAGAAGCAGTTGATATTGTTGACATCAGACCTTTATAAAGATAGTAGTGATATAAAAACAATTCCGCTTAAGAAAACATTTACATTCGTATGCAACAATAGTTTGTTAGATTAGGGTATGTCGTAATTCTGATGAAAATATATATTTTTTTTGTCTAAATGATATTTTTACCCTATAAAATAAGAATTATATGTCATTATATTTATAGCCAACATATCTTAAAATTATCTAAATCCGTATTCGGACAAAAATAATTTTGGCCGCATAAATTAGCTGTGTAAAGACGAATTGTCCATTATCGCACTAATTCGAAACACATCCTAAATAGATCAATTAATCAAGCTAATTTCATATTAAAATAAATGCCTAAAACATATTGGTATTTAATTGACAATTTAATTGCATTTAATAGCACTCAGCACACATTATATTCGAAGACTATTCGCACTATCGAAATAAAATATATTTTTTTTACCAGCTTTTGTTTAGCTTGCAATATTTGTATGTATGTATCTTGAAAAATGTATGACGATGCATTTTTATCAACGATCTTTTGATTTTTATGATAAGCATGACCTGATTATACAACGAAACGAAGAAACTCCCCAACGGCTCATCAGCGCCGATACGAAATTTTGCATTCAAGCACCCTAAAATGTATTTTTATAATTTGTTTAATGCGATTGTGCCCGTAATATTTTTTTCCTAATAATTTATCTATTTAAAATATGTACGCTAGACTTGTTTACAGAAAATGTATGTATT
This sequence comes from Neomicropteryx cornuta, assembly GCA_020383195.1. Taxonomy (NCBI): domain Eukaryota; kingdom Metazoa; phylum Arthropoda; class Insecta; order Lepidoptera; family Micropterigidae; genus Neomicropteryx; species Neomicropteryx cornuta. Next base: position 8,211,051 of record JAHKQU010000001.1, on the reverse strand, counting down.
TGCTCAAAGAAATTATTGCAATCGACACGTTTGCACGTTTCCGCGCCAACAAAATAAACAAAAGGGCAATGAAAATGGAAACGGCACGATTTTCCGCAAAACAACATTATAAACGCGAACGCTCGATGATGGATGACCACCAGTGTAAACTTTTCGCTCGAATTTTTGAAGTAGAATTATTTATTTGAAGTTGTCTGCTCCAATATGCTGCTATATAAGTTTGAATTCTCTACTCCAATATGCTGCTAGCATAGGCGATCACCTTTGCGATTGCGGCGACCTAGTTTATTTTATTAATTTTATTTTTAAGTCTTACCTATTGTAAAATTAACACGTTCTTCTAGTCATACAATATCAGTAACCACACAGGGCTTTCGGACTGAATTTTCAGCCCAGCATTTTCCGAAACCATCAAAATTAATGGTTTAATATAATCATTTTCAGTTACCACTAACCTACTTCTTTTTTTTTAGAAGTAAAGCTTTATCAGTATACCATAGCAAATAAGATACAAACTTTAAGGGTATTGAAATTGAAATGTTATGGTTTTTTTCAGCAACATGAATAAACTATAATACTACTAATAAACTATATACATGGATCTAAAATCTAAACCAACCACAAAAATGATATAATTAAAAAAACCCTTACTCGTATTTATATTGCAGTCTTTATTGTACGGTAATACAATTAAACAGGTAATTGATCTGTATATTTCATATTTAGTTTATTAATCTACATTATTTATAAATATTATTTTAAAACTTTTAATTACCTCGTCAATTCACGAAATGAAATTTAAGTTCGAATGCATACGACTTGTTTTCATTCCCAGCCAAGAAAATTGACAAAGTAACGTGTAAAATTTACATTTAGTATTAAACTTTATAGAAACACATAAAACATAAGAAAACTTATGCATATTTTTTTTTTTTTCAATTTGCACCTCATCTCCAAATATATTTTGCGTGTTGTTAAATACATGCAGAGAATAAATGGTACAAATATCGTTACATTTTACTAATAATTATTTACACAATGATTAATATATAACGATGACCACGTCATGACAATCAATCTTTAGATGTATTTGTAATGATCTTTGTAGATTGTTAACAGAATAATAATAAAGCAAACCGTTGTACATTTACTAACGGCGTATTTATTACAGTGTAAAATAGTGATATAAACAAATTATTTAAAACAACATGGACATAATTCACAAGATTTTTTTTTGAATACCAGTGGCGGCCGTGTTTATCGTCGCTGGAAAATGCTTGTTTATAATAATATTTTTTTTTTTATTCACGATGTTAAGAAATTCTTAAAACGTCTTAATTATAAGGTTTTAACTATATGTGAATACGTTACGTATATGAGCAGGTTAACATGAAGTTATATATTTTTAATTTAAATGATCATTTTTTCAAACGTATTTTCAAATAGTCGTTTTTTCAACGAACGAGCGATGTTTAGCACAGAAAAAAAATCCTCGATGTATGTATATATAAATGTTACATATAAACTAACTAACTGTGATGTTAAGGAGAGCTAATTATATTTTAAACAATTTAGGTTACACAGTTATATATACAATATAATGTGATAACATATCTATAAATGGTGGTAAAAGAGCAAAGGTTTAGCTTGGGTAATTGAGCAGCATAAAGTTCAAACTATTAGCTGAAGTAAAGTGACTTGTATTAACTATTGTGGCAACTACCTAGAACCATATTAGTACGGAAACCTTTGTTGTTGTGATAAAAAGTCTTAGAGAGTTTCCGTTGCAATGTTTTTCATATATTGATTGTATTATGCAGGATGTTTTTAAATTTAGGGCACTCCTTCTAGGAGGTTGATCTATATCTAAAATTACTATATTATTTCTCGCGCCATGCGTTCAAAGGCGTTCTCAAACATTAAAACGATTTCTACACAACTTTGAAGTCGTTTTTGTCGTAATTGAGAAATATTTTTTGCTGATTAATGTTTGACTATCGATATAGATCAACTTCTGAAAAGGATGTCATAAATTTAAATACACATTGTATATTTTTTTAGAAAATACACGAAATAAATACATAAAATCCTGAATGTGAAAACGTTTGTCATTGTTAAATATTTAAAGGCAATTGCATTTTTAATAAGCTTATGATGATTTTGTGCGTTTTTTTAAGTTGTTGAGGTATCAATGTCAGCGTCCAATTGTTGATTGTTGCTCGATTCGTCTCTCTCATCTTGCTCGTGTCCCAGATGCGCTGTGAAGTCTTTGGACGGAGACAATAATTCTGAAACAACAAATTACAGATTTGTACCCTTGAGTGGCCCTCCAATCTCGACTTAATTTATTGTATTTACATCGCGACCTTCATTTTCGCCTTCGTCGTTTAGAAAGAAAAGAAAGATTAGTGACTCCATAAAATCCAAATTACTATATTACTATATTATACAGATATTAATCATAACTACTGAATTAAAAAAAAAAAATAAGGATACTAATCAGACAACATTCAAAACCCAGGGTAAACGGTTGTCATTCACAATTTTATTAACATAAACAAATGAGGTGAAGTTAGCTTATTTATTTATAGAATATAAATAATAAAAATAATTTTTGAAGGTACGTCCGGATTAGGACGTAAGAATGGTAATTTTTGTAACAATAATTTTATATTTTTTTTATTTGAATAAATTATTTTCAAATAATGATAGCTCCATTTTATTTTTTTAGCTGTAAGCCTTTGAGTGGCAGTTTCAATTAGAACAACAGTGTCACATTAGTGTCACTTTAAACATACGAAAAAGCATTAGAAAAGTTACATATAGGTGTAAACTAGTAACATGTTTTTTTTATTAGCTTTTGTTTTATTTAGCTTAAAAATGGCTTTTAATTATAATAAAATACATAAAAAGTAAGAAAAACTAAATCGGGAATTAAAATTAAGAAAGATCAAAAAAAAATGTGTCTTTACACATAACAATTTATTATTTAAATTAATTCACCTCTACTATATAAATTCATATTGAGAAGGTGTAATTTTAAAGCTTATTTATATATATTTTTTTCTTTAATTACCAACCCTACTAAGTGTTATGATGGTTGGCAATTAATACTGAACCTTTTATTACATTTCATGCATAAAAATAATTATAAATAAAAATAGTTAAAACAACGATTTTCTTAAAACACCCATAGTTACGGTACGTCATATAAACCACCGTAATAAAATCACAACACATGCCAACGTCACCACACGGGGTACTTTATGGTATCACTTTATGGTCGCGATAAACAAAGCGATTTATGCGTGTTTTAGAAGATCGTTGAATTAAAACGATAATATTGTTTACCGGAATATACGGCGTAGGGCAGGAGCAGTGTTGGGCGGGCGGTTCTCTTACCGAGTCTGGGTCCAAACCACATTCCGCCGTTCGCGTCACTGGCGCTGGATCTTTTTAACTGCAATATTAAATATTTATACAATGATCTTGTTCTCTTAGATTCTATATTTTACTTACAATATGTCTGCAGTATATTTAAACGATTACAAATATAAATAAAGATTTAAAATGCAGATAAGTCGCATATTTGAAAAATTACATTTTGATTTAAAAAGTTTTACCGATAACGATCCTCCCTAACTACGAGATCTTAAAACAAATTCGGTCGATATGAATCATCCTGTCCACGCCGTGCGTTTTGTGTTTTGATTTGTTGGAAATAATACTGAAAGCACTCGTCTTCGGATCCTTAAAACAGAGATTGTCATTTTGCAACTCACTTGGTCATCATTACTGTCGAAGTTGGCGCTATCTTCTGTGAAACCCGGTTCGTTGAAGATATTCAAGGACTCCAATTCTTCAGAATGGCCCCTGCCCACGCGGGGAAATGGAATCAGGCCTTGTCTCTTCATGACGAGCGGGTGGAAATCTGAAGGGAGAAATAAAACATATGGACATCGTAAGCCGTTTCATATTTACGACGAGTTTTAAATACAAAATATTTCATCCTTAGCTTTACACAGGTTCAAACCAATGCACGGATAAGCATGTAGTATTCTTTTTGGGCTTTCCCACACATTAAAACACGCAAATAAGAGGCGACAATTTTGTGTAGAAATTAATAAACACACGTTTATTTAGTATACAGGTCGAATTGTTAACGACTGTCAATACTTTACGGGTGATGCCTTCTCCATAGTCCATAAAAGTTGAGTAGATTCGCTAAAAAATCAAAATTTCTAACAAATTATTAATATATAATTTGTCTTAATATGTTTATGACAAGTAGTTTCAATGATTATACTTAGTAAATTGCTTTTAAAAAAATTGTATGGTTTTTCGGTTCGGTAAAGTTCAAATTCAAAATTCCCTTTGCCATGTGCCCTACGTAGTTCAATGTTTAGTCCATTATTTTAAAATTCTCTTACAATATGAACAATATAATTTTCCTCAATAAGGGTCGATGGTTACTCAGCTAGACCGTAATCTTTTCTGGAGTGACCATGGTTTTGTTCCAGTACTCTTAAATCGTATAGAATAGTCTAAATATAAAGAGAATCATACAACTAATTCTACGCAGTAATGCTATTAAAATCATTTTACTATTGCAATTAATTCTTCTCTGTACCCAAATTTATTAACTACGTAGAGATCTTTTTTTTAATACCTTCTTTATTATTTGAGTTACCGATACACGAGCACAAAATTCCTTCAATAATTTACCAAAGAGAAAGTATTTATTTTTCTGTTCAAAGGCATTTTCCATTTTATTCAACCTCGGCTCATTACTTAGACGTGCCCTGGTGCAAACTGGTCAAGGTTAAAAACTGTATCTGAGTGTATATGAGTTCTGAATCCTTCCCTAAAACATTTTTCACATAATGCACTATAACTGTTTTGATATAGTTTGTCTGATATTCATTATTTTTAGTTCCTTAAAGAGTTATATATATACTACCATATTTTTTAACATCAGTAGATTAATATTTATTTATTTATTGAACAGGTTTTCCCATGTACACATTATACAATTAAAGTAAAAAATTAAACTCCAAAAAAAAAACAACATTAAAACAAAAAACAATAACAATAAAAAAACCAAAAAATAACTAGAAGTAATCATAACAAAATACCACGTTAAACATTAAAATAATGCCTCCAGGCACACATTAACAAATAAAGAATTTACGCTGATCTTACAAAGGTCTTACAAAGGAAAGCAGATTTTTAATCCTATTGGGCGAATAGACAAAAATATCAATCTCCGCGGAAATGGATTTAATAATTCGACTGCTCTCCCAATAGGACTATACTTGTATGCGTCGTACGATACGCTTGATTTGTATGGCCCAAGGAGGCTAGAGGCTGTGCCATAGAGGCATAGCCTGGCTGTGAGATAAATGATCGCAAAATGAGGAAACGATTTTTTCCGCTTTCGCGATTCGCGCGATCATCGAAGGTAAAAACGAAATACAAATGGCTCACCTCTCTCTCTTAGATGTCCGCTGTGGTCCGACTGGGGATGATAGCCCCGGCCGACCCTGGGGAAGGGGAACAGCCCCAGGTTTCCACCTCCCCCGCCGCCGGCACTGCCTCCGGCTCGACGTTCCTTTCCGCCCCCCATGCCTAGAACATTTAGTTATAACATAGTATTTAAAATATTTGTAAATTTAATAAAAATATTTCTGTGACTTAAAAATAAATTTTCAATTTTCAAATTCAATTTTCAATGTTGCCAGAAGTAACTTTAATTAATTAATATATACAAATAGATCCAGCAAATACAATGTATTTTTTGCCGGTTTCTTAATCCTAACTAAATACAATTTATTTATACCTGCATAAAATATAATACAAAATATAAAATACTAACAAATTAAGTTAACGTAACTCGTGTGATTTACTTAATTTAATTAATACCTAAATAATTTTGAATGTGTTTTTTTCCATAAATTCTTTAAATATAAGATTTTCTTTTAAGTTGTCTAACTTCAAGGGATATTTTATTAAATAGGCTGGGTATTACATATTTTAATTGCTGATATCCATACGTATTTTTAAATCTTTTGACAATAAACAAGGATCTTAATTATTTTATACCAGGCACTGCTGCGGGCGGTTTCAACAATTCTTATCGTTTCTCGGACAGGGGTTCCCATTACATAATCATCTGACTTTGATGCTACGATTAAATACGATAATATGTGTGACAGTTTTAATATCCTATTTTATGTATTTATTTAATTTTAAAAGAAATCTACAGATTTACTTAGTAATTTAAATTTACCTACGAAGAAAGAAGAAAAAGTTAATACTACATAAATATAAACACAGATTCATAGATTAATACTTACATAAAAATACAATTATTAAACATCGTCTAAATAAAATATTTAAGAATGAAACTCAACAAAAAAAACAGAAAAAAAGTGTGAAACAAAAACTTAATTATAAAATTACTTACAATTTCCAGAGTTCTTTATAATATCGAGATATTTTTTTTTTCAAATTGAAATTTACTTAATTTTAGGCAATCATGACATTTAATAAATTCATTATGCAGGAGGGAGATTCGAGGAATAGCAGAGTGAGGAGCATTATTAGAGGAACAAACTGGCGCATGCAATACGCATGCAGTATGCAATTACGTAATTATATGACATGTGTAGCGGCAATAATACGCCTAATTAAAGTGTCGGAGATGTGGAGCGAAGCGAATCTTCCCGAATACCGAAGGCATGACCCGTCTTACGACAAAAACTCCACTTGCCGCCGTCACGAAATGGGGATAGAGCGCGAAGCGACCCCGTAGGGTTCCGTATATCGATTGATAGAAATTTCATGAGTATGAATAAAATGATTTTATTCATTTAATATCATTTATTAATCAATATAATTATGTAAAAACAAAAGTATTAGCAATCATATAATTAAGATTGTAGCGAACCAAAAGATACAAAATGTGTAGGGTTTTATTACTTTATTAAACGTTGTTTGTTCTGAGTAATATTTACTTATTGTATTAGTTTTTACGCTGGTGCTAATTTTCATAAATATTAAAAAAACATACTTTACCTACAATTTTTATACACTATTAGGAGACATATTTTACACGCAAATATAACTAAACAAATAAGTATGTAAAATGCTGTTAAACAAAATAATATTTTTGTTCTAACTTTTTTTCAATAACGAATTATTTTCTACCTAATTAGAATAAAATTTATGAAAATGAACAATAATACTCTTATTAAATAATACTCTTATTAAGATACAATTATTGTATTTAAACTTTTGTATTGAATTTATAATGCCTAATATTTTTGAAAGATTCCCTCGTGAGAAATACAAATGCTATTACAAGATGCATTTAGCAGAGCCTTTAAACAGAATAATTTAAAAATGTTGAGGACTCGAGTCAATGGGTATGATAATTTGGGGACCTCTGTTTATAAGACAGGTAATATCTGGTTACTTTGAGATGCAATGAGAATTATAAGGGGTTTGAATACATTAATATAGATTTCAACTGTCAAACGATGTTAATCGAATTAATTTAATATTCAAAGGTGGCGATAGCGAGAGACTGCCGAAGATTGTAAGTGAGCTATAATCACTCTGAGCCAAAATGTGCTAAATGAATTAACGGCGTATATTTTTAAATGAATTGATAATGTACTAACGCGATCGTGCATTAGGCCGTGTATATTTTTATTTAACATCTGTATTGTTGAATAATTAAAAAAAAATGGTTATCGTGAATATTTCTAGTTATTTACAAATAAATTATTTCATTTATTTAGTATGTAGCGTATAGTTGGAAAAGACTATAATTATAACTGATGTGTACAGGTTGTAACTGTTGTAACAATTGTAACTGATCATAACAGATGGTGCCTAACATTTGTATAAATGTCTCGTTTTCAATATTACGCAGATGACGTTCTTTACGCTGCCGCGAATGTGACCTACCTACTAACTATTAATAAAGTATTTAACTGGTATTACAGAATGGGTATATCTATATAAAATTCCTAATCATTACAGTTTTAATAGCGGAAAATTACCTAAAAAGATACACATCCTATTTAGTACCTTTATTTATCTTTAGTACTTTTATATTTTGCTGTATGGCTATAACCTACACTTATTAAAAAATTAAAACTTTTCAATATTGTCAAAGATTGCATCAATTAATTATATTTTCAGTTGATTTGCCGCTATTAAAAAAACAATAATCAATATTTATTATATATATATATAAATATTTTTTATATATATAAATTAATCTGTCCCTAAATAAATCTGTCGGTGAATATAAAATATAAAACTCAAAATTTTAGTATAACTTCTTATAAAATTTTAACACGCATCGAACATGGCTGCCTCCTCTTAGGCACTAAGGCTAAGACATTCAATGCGTTGGTAGATCCTTATTGTTTTGGTATCTCTGTTCTGACATTTCAGAGGTAAAATTTAGGCGAAATTAAGCGGATATATAAAAGAGGTGTTTAATATATTTATTCATTTAGATAGGTACCTTTAAATTAATCAAAAACAAAATGGCGTTCCTGTTCAATTTGTCGTTTCTGATTATTGTATTAAAATGACAATTAGCCGGGCGACGACAGACGAGTTCATTCTAAGATTTAAGAAGATTAGGGAAGATTTTAAATTTGCAATCCGCACAAATCTTCGAAAATTACGAATTGCTGGCTGTCAAAACTTAAAAGTCACTTAGGCCTGGTTAATTTAATTTTTAATGCAGATTCCGTCATGTTAAATTTTGTAAACGGACTTCACCATTTTAATTAAACGTGGAGGTCTACTTAAAGTTAGGGGGCTGTAGGTACAATTCACGCGATTAAACAGTTTGATTGAAATTTTATTATTTATTAAAAGTGATCATATTAAAAGTTTGAAAAGCAACAAATGTCATAATCCTATCACAGTGTTTCTATATTAAAATAAATCTACGAAGTAGGAACATGCAACCTAAAAAGTAAGGAATAATAAGACAACAAAATATTAGCTGAACTTTTAAAAAATATCAGATAAAAAAAAAGTGACATTCGCATTCATTAGAGTATCACAATTTCTTGGTGATTTAGGACGATTTCGGAAATGGCGCGCCTTGAAAATTTTCTATCTTGGACCTTACTCAACTAAGCCAAATGTGCCTGTGCTAGAGTCAGGGGAGATGGTGGTATTCGAACCCGCAACCTTTGGGTCAATCGTCCAACGCCCTAACCATGATCTCTAAAACAATGGCAATGGGGAACATAAACACCCCCTTAAGTCTTGGAACATGCTGTATAGATTTATAGTTATAATAACTGATAACTTTATAAAGTTATCAGTTATTATAACTATAAATCTATACAGCATGTTCCAAGACTTAAGGGGGTGTTTATGTTCCCCATTACGCTTAAGAAATGAGAAATTAATTTATGTCCAAATTTATTCATTTTATCAAAGCGCTCGTGAAAATTCCCCTTTTGCTCGCAGGTGCTCGGCGAAGGCCGATACATGACCCGATGCGACGCGAACTCGCTAGCAACCGATCTTATTTCAAATGCGATTTCATATTATCACGTAAAGTTTACAATTTTTTATTCGGATACCATGATGAATTTTGATATGAGGTCAAAACTAATCACGTTTGAAATCTCAGCGCCAATTAGCTGATTTTTTATCGGAATGGTTTTGAAATACGGCGTTTGCTATAAACTACCTTCCAACCAAAACAATATAATTATATATATTATGATTTTTATGATCTAAATAAATGGTATTAAGAGTATGATCCAAAAATGGACATAGTAAGTACTTGGTAATACAAAATTACATAGATATTGTTATGACGATAAGATGTTTAAAATTGTAGCTGTCTGTAGTATTTTAATCGAAACGGATTTTACTTTCAGGTTCCACTTTAAATCTTTTACTAAATGAACCATTACCCCCCCCCCCCCCATCAGTGTGGTAATACGATATAATTTACAAACACTTTTTTATTGCGATTTCTTAAAATTAAATGAAGGTAGTTAGGTTCATGACTTGGCACAATATGTAGGGAATGTAATAAAGAATCGGTGCACTGGGCGAGCTGTCTTGTTAGATATCTGACCAGGATGTTGTAAAATCCAGGGTGTATGCATTTATGCATGAGAGCGGTCGCATCGATGAGGGTTATTGTTACAAGACCTGCACTCGACATACTAAAATTGTCAATTTACGTCTTTCATGAAAATTGGAGCAATACATGTAACAAGCGGATAGTATTATTAGCAGAATATGCCACTGGCTCTAGACTTGCGTCGGTCGGCAATGGTCGTGCTCAATCTGACTTTTCAAACATTAACAAATTTATTATTCGTGCATAGTTTGTAAACGTAATTCAGTCAGAATGTTTATTTCGTATATCCAAAAATATCGTCTTGTGAAAGAAATAAACCATTTATTTATTGAATAGGTTTCCAATACGTAAGATACAAGTAAAAAAATTATACTACCAACAGGAGTCTTTCTAAAAACAGTATATTTATTTATTTATTATTTATTTAACTACAAAAATGAAATCATGCATATATGTCACGTAGTCTAACTAGGTGAACTGCCTGTTCCAAGGAAAAAATAATAGGTTTATAATTTAGGAAAAAAAAAACATACTAAAGTAATTATATTATTAAAAAACTTAGTTATTCTTGCGCGTTATAAGTGCGCGGGCTCGGGGGTATTGGATAAAAATAAAACGATATCTATTTAATTTTGAAGTCGTTTTTCTCGTGATTGAGAAAAAAAAACAATATTTTTTGCTGATTAATGTTTGATTGTCGATATAGATCAACATCCTAAAAGGAGTTCCCTAAATTTATAAACACTCTGTAGTGCCTACATATCACGCTGCTATCATAGTTTAAAGTACAGTTTGAATCTTCGTATTGTATGCATAAAAAAAAACAAAAATATTTTGAAAATTAGGTATTAATCGAAAGTTGTAAAGCTTAAAAATAATTGTCGAAAGTGTATTTTTTTTTTAAATAAAACAAATTAATGATATCGTTTGAATATCGGGATTTACCGAAAATGTCATATGTGTGTAATGTCAGATCTCCTGCAACGCGGTATTGGAATGATTGACTCGTGATTGAATCTGTGTCTGTGTAATGTATCAATAAACACAGTTTCATCGTTTGGCAAATATTAGAAAATAATGGAAATATGCTGGTGTGTAAACTTTTCGAATATTGACAAGTTCAGAACATATATGGAGAGGGCCAATGGTTTGCCATATACCGTGGGCCGTGGGCGCTTGAAACTTGAAACTGGGCAAATTGAAACCCCTAACTTTTAAATTTCTTTTTGATTTTTCCATTTTGATCCGTGTATCGCGCGGAGAGTGAATAGTTTGCGAGTCGATGCTTTCGAATACATCGATTTCGATCCGTCGAATATTGCGTAAATTTTTCGGTTACGAAATTAATATCTACAACACAGAATAGTGGTATAGATAGAAACCGCCAAAAATACTATACTTTATCATTCTCGCTGTCTGTGGTCACGCAGTTAACAAAAAATAGCTTTATGGATACCTAATAGGTCAATTGATGTAAGTTCACGTGGATAAATTTCACGCCTTAAGGAGAATGAAGGTTTTCAATAATTTAAAAAGAAATTTATCTTTCTTTTTATCATCCATCAGCTTCATTTATTACGAGGAATATGATGGTAGGTACATTATTTTTTTCAGTCATCTTTTGGGGTTTTATTTACTGTTCATTCATTTTGGAAATCAACCTTTATTCATTCAAATAATATGAGACCCAAAACTCCGTATTTTAAATTATTAAATTATAATTATTATTGTGTAGTTATTATTAATTAATAACCATTATTATATACAGGGTGCCCCAATAACCATTCCCGTAGACTTTAAGAAGTGTTAAGTAAGAAATGCGAAAAATTTTCAGTACCAAATTTATTATTTTTTTTAACACTATTTGTGTAAAACAATTTTATCAATCAATATAATCTGTCGACCAATAGCATCCCTCTTACAACCCCAATGAAGGGGTAAAGAGTAACCCCTTTTTCTTAGACTGACCTCTGGTCGAACAGTGACATCTGACAGAAATCATTTAGCTCCACCCTAATAGGGAGGGCATTTCGAACAAGTTATTTTGACTGACCGCGGCCCAGTGACCCAGTGACATAGTTATCCGAGTGAGGAGCCAATGAAAAATGGCTGTTTTACACGAGTAAGTCGATATTTAAAATCGAAACTTTAACATTGTATTTTTTTGAAATTATTATGAATTTTGATATAGTTTCAAATAACACCAGAATTTTTTTAACGGTAAGCTAGAATTACTTCGGTTGCTAATGTGAATCTAGTGCATTTTAGTAACATTTCCTGTATAATAGATAAGGGAAAAGGGACTTCTTTAGAAATATATTTTCAAGATTATAAAAATACATCACGTGCGTTAGAAGATTTATTTTGTTAAGGAAGGTGATTCAATTTGTCATATGATATTTCAGAAATGATCACCCCTTACATTCAGCAATGTTTCCGCGCGTTTATTTATTTAAATAAGAAGAAAACGACGCTGTCAGTAGTAGTCAAGCATCGGTCGTGCTGTCGACCACATACGTAATATCATGTCGGATCGAAAACATAAGTAGTAACGTCATGACATTAACCAAAATATATTTTAAGACAATCGATTATAAGAAGGAGACGTCACTATTTGGCAGCCCTGCTAATTATCGCGTTGCCAGCACAGACGAGCCGCAATATTTATTTGTTCCTGACAATTTGTTTGTTTTGACAATTTGTTTGTTTTGACAATTTGTTTGTTTTGACGGGCTTCCCGTCGCTGGATTGGCGCTAAGCCGTCCCCAAACATCCTGCTACAATCTTTGGTCGTTATCGGCACAAATGCAACATTGTTTTACACAACACGCGTGTATATTTATTTTATTTCGTGTATTTAATATATACGGTTAACTAATGACACCCACACCTGGACAAATGACATATTCCGACCCAGAGTTCCATTGAGTCGTACTCGAAATAGAAATATATTTAATTAACTAAGTTTATTTGCAACGATTAGTATACTTTGGCGACGTCTGGGTCACCGTCAAATATCTTAACTTCTAAACCACTACAGCCTCTTTTGTAAGTTTGTTCTCTCCGCTGTTTACATTTCAATTCATTTCAATCTTTTTTAATAAACAGTAAGTACAGCAAACAATAAACAAATGATTATTATAACCATACAGTTGTTCCAAGACCGTTCCCGAAGACTTGAGAGGGTGTTTATGTTCCCTATTACGCGTAAGAAATTGTATAAAAAAAATGCGAAAATAATTCATGTCCAAATTTATTAATCTTATCAAAGCGCTCGTGTAAATTCCCTTTTTATACTTCGCTCTTCCGTTTGCTACTCGCGCTCAACCCGGCGGTGTGACGCGGGCATGTGAGCGGACCAACTTATGACAAGAACGATTTAATATTATTACGTAAAGTTTATATATTTTTTTTCTTAAATCACGATGAATTTTGACATGAGGTCAAAATAAATCATGCTTTAAATCGCAGGGCCAATAAGTTGGATTTTCTATCGGAATGGCCTGAGAACACGGTGTATATAATATTGTTAGATGAACTAGATGAACCTTGAACGAGTGCTATGTCAAAGTTGACACTAGGCGAGTCCGTTCTATGACGGTATAAAATTTTATGCAGTTGTATAACTTCACCTCATTTGTTTATTTTACCAAAACTATGTGTTCCGACGTCACCCTTTAAATTAAATTATTTAAATTCAATATTCTATCATATTAATATTTATTCTATATATGTTTATTATATGTTGCAAAATCACCATTCTCCAATTTTCCCAGTTTTTGTTACTGGAAACTCTTGGCATAATCACAGCTGTCGGTAAGTGTCAGTTGAAAAATAAATGCATTGGGTATACCCACGCCTCTGCAATCCGTGATCGCCGTGAACTATTCCTGCAGTCCGTGACATCTCGTCACATCGTTCACCGAGCTCGTGAAACCAACTCAAAACCTCAAGGAAACGGCGAGGAAAATAGGCTAAGGCAGGCGAATCACAGACGGCCATCAGCACCGCAAAGGTTGGTCTTTTCTTTTCTTGTTGATTGCCATTTACTCTCAGCTGTGAACCTTCCAATCAATCAAAATATACATTCCGATCCCCCTAACAACCGAACATTTCCGGTCCTTCGAGCCGGATATATATATTCGATTGACAAGTTTATACACGACGTTTTAATAGCTATTTACCGTGTCTGCGATATGTGTGATGAATACTAGAATTGAATATAAACCGTTGGCTTGTGTCGATTGACGTGTTTAAGCGGAAAATAAGCGTACTTATTGCCTTCCCGGTCAATATCTCACGGTGTCCATACTTGGAAAGATGTTCAAATATAAACCGCCCACGCTCGGGTTCGTAACTTCTACTAAAGTTTATTTATACGAGCATGGCTGCCAAAATAGTCCATTTGTGGAACAGGCCATCAAGAAACACATACACTTCATAATTTAATTAATTTATACATCATTTACATAATTATATTTGAAGTAACCACGCCTAACTAGAATACCACTCTACTTTTTATTAATTTATAATTACATTAAATATTTTATAGAATCAGACATAATTTGTGAAATATTGAAAAGTTTAATTAAATTGTTTAGAATCGCTTAAATCGAAAAAAATAATAAAACGGTATCTAGGTATTAAAAATGAATAAAAATAAAAATTATATCATATACCAAAAAAAAAAACAAAAAAATATCAGGTTTTATTATCCCCGTGAGAAATAATTATAAAAAATACATTAGACATTTTTGCACACTGATTTATGAAATTATTGAAACTTGGCCACTTAATAATTAAACAAAAAATGCTCTATTTTTTTTTTTAAGAAGCAAAACGTTTGCTCGTCATAATTTTATATCTCTACTTTCTAAGTCAAAAAAAAAAAATCGAGGCGCCTGGAACATTCTGTGTGCTAAGCTGTTCACTGAACTAACTGCCCGAGCCAAGTCTTATTTGTAGAACTTATACAACTATTAACTAGATAAGGATCACGTGGATGCCAATCTTACCCCAGAAGTTAGCAGACCACGCGCTCGGTGCAAAGTTAGAGGTCCCAATGCGAAGAGAGTGGTCCTTTAAGTCTGTAACAAATGTTCAGGAGGGTGGAGTTAAGCATCGTTTTAAAGTTGTATTGGACGAGAGGACTTTTAGGCTTCATTAATATTATTGTCGGAGAGGCTCTGTTACGTTCAGTTCCGACTGCCATATTGTCTTCGTGATGCGTACCCCGGTAAAATCCGGGGACCTCTGGGCCGAAAGTAGTCCTTTAGAATTAGCAGTGGGCGTTAACGCGTTAATCATATAGCTGAGGTCACGCTATACGCGTGTTTTAAATAACCTAATACTTAAACGGCTACAACATAGCCGCGTTTCATTGTCATGGTGTTACTTGCATCGAGGTTTCCGTATCACAGAAGCTGAAGTCTGGACAGGGTAAAAAATAATAGGGCGACTGTCAAAATAGTTAATTACGGCCGGCGCTGTACCGGAATGCTGTACATTATGGCGTCCATTTGTGTAACTTGTATGTAATAGCAAGGCAATGGGTAATAATAGGCAAGCGAAGCGACTTCATTAGACGCGACTCTGTAGTGAATGAACGCGATTTCGTCACCGCGTCAGTAACGCAGCTATTCGTTGCGCTAGAATAATAGTGATTTAAACGGTGTCGCCTTATAACGCGCATGCCTATGTAGAATATTGCGCAGCGATCTGAGACATACGGACAAATTGTCGGGTGCGTGCGAGTGATGATTTACGACTTCGCCGAAATAAATTATGTCTAAATTTAGTAACTTTTAATTACCTCTAAAATAAGAATAAAATTTAAAAGTGCGGCTTTCTTAATAACTACACTATTATTTCGTCTACAATTTGTACTATTTTTCGGGTAAATAGTTCGCTGGACTATCGAACGCGAAGCCAAAAATAAATGTGAAAATATTTTTTTATTATATTTATATTTCAAAAACGAAAAAAAATATTAAAAATTAACCTCCAAGAACTCTAAGATATGTCTTTAATCTACATAATTTTATAAACTACTTAGTGGTTGAGGAGTGGTGCATCACCAAAAATGTGTTTTTTTTGAAGATGTTTCTTTGTTTTTAGGACACGTTTTGATTGGCAACATAAATTATACACTATTTGCATAAATATAAAGTATAATTTTGTACAATCGAGGCGGACGAAATTACACGGGCGATTTTTCGCACAGCGCCCACGCCCCGCACGATTGCTAGAAGACGAAATCCCCAAATAACGCCAAATTTCCCAAAATCGACAACCACAATCATATCGATATCGATTAGACATATTTAAACCGGCGCACAAAAATACGTTTCAGGACCAACGAGCAGTGATTAAAACTAATTGAATAATTTTACTTCATATAACTTGTAGAAAGTTTGTATTTTTCCATACATATTATCAAAGGACTGGACATAAACGAGCATACCCCTGGCCCCAGAGTTCAGCCCCATACTAGGGCGCGTTTACATTACACTTTTTGATAATAACATTTGCAAACATAAAAAAATATTTGACATCGTTATTGATACATATTAGCAAAAAAATACATAAAGATGAATTATGTTTAAATTGTAGACATTATAAAATTTTAAATATAACAAAAATTTGCTAAACAAATAAGTACTAAATATCTTTTTGACTGAACACATATCTTTTTGACTGAATACAAGAATCGAGAAAATAAAACTATAGAAGTAACTATATACTCGATTTCATAAATTCGATCAAGTGTTTAGGATTACATTGATTCGTTTTTTTATAATCAACCAACAACGGTACAGATTGTGTATGCGTTAGGATGGACGGAACGGTTTAAAAGCAAGCTGTCAGATTTCTCAATAAAAGTGTCAACAAAGTGACAGACGCGGGAACTGATTTTGTGTTGGGCGTCGATAAACCACCAATTAATTGGTAATTTTCTTATTTTATATGTCTAAACTGTTACGTTATAATTTAATGTAAAAATGTTAACGGAGAACGAAAAAAAAAAAAAAATCATTAATTTAAAATCTAAAACTAAGCTTTCACTAAAATTGAACGTGTCTAAATCATCAATTTCTTCGAAGTATTTTATTATTATTATTGGTGTTACAATTAAGCTATTATGTGGTTAAAATTAATAATTAGTAGTAAAAATAATAATTAATAAATTACAAAAAACACGTTATATATAATATATAATATTTATTATTTATATGTAAAACTTATATGAAAATATTATATCCCTTTGAGTTTATTGCATCCAAAACGGTATCGTTATGACAATATTTATGGAAAATATTGCAATGTTTTGTATAAAAAAATGGATGAATACTCGTATATAAAATTAATTTAAAAATGGTCATAAACAATTATATTTTTTTGATTTCCATTTTTCTGAATTCTTACAAGAAAAAGTCTTCTTGAAAGATTATAGAATTTCCATTATTACCAAATGGTTCCGTTTTTTGGTACAACTTTTCCCGCGGAATTTCGGCGCGCGACGACTCGTGCCTGCGGCAATCATCTCTAAATTAATAATGTACAGTGTAGTGGATGACAGAGAACATTGACGTTGACGTTTATGAGATTTTAAATATGACACAAAATTTATTTTCGGATCGTAGTCAAAAAGCGTTCCAGACTACTGCCTAACAATACATACTTTTGTACTATATTATAATATTATAGTAGATACAGAGCACGTGTTTTAATTATTTAGATTATATCTGATAATTATTTGACTACAAATTGATAAATGCTTTTTAATTACTGGGCATATTTTTAGTTAATATTCTTAAATTTAAAAATGTTTTCTTTATTGTATGTTTTAAATGAAACCAAATCGAAAAATAAAAAAAATACTAAATAATTCCTGTACTTGAGTTTGCAGGATGTCAGTGTAAGCTAAGAACGAGCGTAACCTATTGATGTGATATCTATACCTAATTATTACTACTATATTGTGTTTTGCTAACTCCACTTATTATTTTAATAATCTTTTTATCTTGGAATAAACCATTTATTATTATTATTATCATATTTATCAAAAAATATTTTAATCTCTTACGATAACAAAAATCTCGATTACGATACTCGAGGCTATAGCCTAATAATTAATTCACAGGTGTAAAAGTTGAAACCCAACTTAGTAATAGATATAAGAATATTCTCAAGTAAATATTTTGTCAATATACTTACGGCTATTTCGTGATTTCGTTTCCGAGGACTTGGTCAGAGGTCGCAGCCTAGCTTTCGCCTATTATTTCATTTAATTCAATTATTTATATTTTTTTTTTGTCAATTGCACGATAAAAAATTATAACGAGTAATAAATATTAGTGTGCTTTTGCACCACTCAAACCTACTTGTTCTTTATTTATTGCAAGCAAAATTATCTTAGGGCTCAAAATAATAATTTTATTATATTACTATATTGTTTTAATAACGAAAAAACCCGGATAAAATGAAAAACACCCTTGGCAATATTGAAAATATGCATACAGCGATGGTTATAAAGGCAAATTTAAAAATAATTATAAAGGTAAGAATAATTATGTCGGCGCAAACTTAGCAAAGAATGCATTTTTTATCAACGTTAAAAAAACGGAGGACCTTAATTCAATTTGTGTTTTTTTTGTTTTTGCAATTGAGCAATTTTGATGACTTTTGTTTTAGCATATGATCCACCAAAATATTGAAGTCAGCGCCAAGACATGGTTTATTGTATTATTGCATATTACTCGAAGATGAAATAAAAAAAAAAATACATTTAGGTTCAATGAGGCAAAAAAAACACCCAATATTCGTAGATTAGATGTCCAATCTATATAGATTTTATAAATCCTGGAAAACGATAATTATCTTTGGGTGCTATGTAAATTCCACGGAAAAAAGACGGATAAACGAGAGGGTACTTACCCATTTCATAGGAAGAATGCAACACAGACAAGCACAGCAGGACGACCGTTATACCGCCAACACTCCTCATCCTGGTGCCGACACGCGAAGGTATGTAGCTGGAGAAGTGGTAGTTCGCACTGGTCTGTTTACCTGGATGGAAGCGCGCACGCAGTGATGTGAGACCTGCCGGCAGCCGCTTATATATGGCTGCGGGGGTGACATCCCCATAGCCGCCGCCCCATGCAACAGGCTGCAAACTGCCCTAACACGCTTGGGCGGCGGGGCGGGGCGGGGAGGGAGCGTTTGCGCGTGGGCGGAGATGGCTTTGTTATACTTTTAATTAAATAGGTGTACACAATTTGGGTTGAGTTCCCAGAAACTATTAAAAATTCTTCCTCCGCGAACCTAAAATTGTGGCAACTTTCTCTAAAAAGTGCGTTCCTTTTACTTCGTCAAATAGGCAACATTAAATGGAATCAGGTAAATCTTAAACAAATATTTCTATTTCTTTTACGATGTTTAATGTTCCATGGCTTCATATATATATAATAAAAATTTTAATATATTTAAAAATTGGGCAGGTGAGAGTTTAATTATAATATTCAGGTATTTGTAATTATTTTTATTAGGCTTTATATCCAACGCTTTACACAAAATATAATAAAAACGTCCATTTTTTTTAATGTGGTCAGAAATATGCCATTTGGCTTTTTTTGCAACTAAACTATTGTTTTATTTTGTACTCGTTTTAACCTCTAAAATGGCGTGATTTTTTATTTAATTTTTATTCGCGATCGTTAATATAAGTATTGAAAATGGCAAACGAATGGCCAATATAGAAATACAATTCAAATATCAATTACAATTGTCTTATATCTATGTATAAATACAAATAAATATGATATGCAGGCATTTAGGTATGTTATCATGAGGTTGGTTAGGAAAACATGTTATTTACTAAATATGCATTTTTCATCAGTGGTTGCTATTATGTTTATTGACTGTTCAAAGATGATTATTCGCACGCGATAGTTAAACATTTTTTTGAAGCGTCATCACCGTCATTTTGCCTGACTCTAGAACCAGCAAGTTAGATTAGCTGAGCAGGGCCTAAAATAATTAGATTACCGTGACTTTTTTATTTACATTTTAACATAATTTAAATGACTATTATTCGTTACATTAATTATTATTTAGTAAATTTCTTACATATATATTATATATCTCTCTACATAGTATTTATGATAAAATCTTCGGTAGCCATACATGTGTTCGCGCTAATTTTGGGCACCGATGGATGGATTTCAATAATAATAATCGCTGTATATAAATCTTTGTGAAGCCGGAAAGGCGCTAGTATATTTATATCCAAAACGCATTTTTTTGACTAGTTTAAAAACACGCAGTTTAAAATATTGTCTAGTTTAAAAAAGTTTCTGTACATTTAGGGGGTGCGTTGAGGCGGATCTTTTTTTTTAAACCGAATGTGTTGATGTGGTGGAAATGATTATAAATAGTTTTTTGTTACACGAATACGGTTTTGGTTGTGTCATCAGCTCCCGATCATCGAAGCCCACGCCCTTAAACGGAGTACACGGTTGACCCCTGAACTCGTGGGACGCCAGGTCATGGCAGCCGGTTGGCTACTAAATATATAGCATAATGATCAACTCGAACAACAATGAATCGCGTAATAATAATGAATGAATTCGATGTTTTTATTGTTGCGTCACCTTTGAATTGGTTCCCAGCCTGAAGAATACCAAAGGACAATGGTTTACTCTGGTCACAAAGGTCGCGGACTAGAAGTCTTTTGCTTAGGCTTCGAGCACACAAATTGGCGGGAAGACGTCAACCGCATTGCAACATTTGTCAGGTGGCGAGACAGGGAACATTGCCGCTTATTTGAGGGGAATATCAGTCTGAGAGTCAGCGTGACATCTCAACATTTCATTATTCATTTTATTTTTTCATATGTTAAGTGTTAACGAGTAGACACTTAAATTGTATTCATGTGTGTGTGTGTGGGTGTGTATATCAGTGTGAATATTTGTGCCTTAGTTAATTTTTATATTTTCACAGAGTTTCGCGCTGAGTTTCTTTTATGCTCACTGTAACACTTCATATATAACCTTCCTTAAGAACAGGTAACTCTTGCCTAGTTAGGAAGGTTATAGACTTGTACTCATCGGCCAACATGTTTTCGCAATAAAAAAAAAGTATTACATATTTGCATATAAATTATCAATTTATATAATATTTATTTAGAAATACAGTATATTTGACAATAGATTATTAATATAAGGAAATATAAAATATGTTAACTACTCTTGGACTATAAACCCGAAGGATTGGACGAGGTCCAGGGGTAGAAAAAGATAATTTATTGAAAGGAAAAATTGTTTTTCCGTTATATCTTCAAATGCACTTGCATACTCGTATTTAGTATACTTTGCTGCTATAATCACGCCGGCGAGCGCGTGTCAAATTCGCCTGTCAAATCCCGTCAATTGGGCGGAGATAATATTTTCTCAATATTAGGAATTTGCCGATCGCGGTGGCGGCGCGGGCGGACTTTGCATAATATATTGTTGACGTTTCTGGCGAAAGCTGTTTTCCTCACTTTAGACTCCAGGTCAAAGCCTGGAGCCATGCGTGAGCTTTGTTCGACCGATCCAATCGAAAACAAAGAAACGCCGAAGGGTCGATCCTTTGTCCCTGCATCTGTGTACTTTATGAAGGCTTCCCTGACCGAAAAGCGGGGGTAGATTTGATTGGGAATTATTTATGAATAGGTTTGATGACACCACAAAGAAAAACGACTAAGCGGTGAAAAAATGGCGTCTTTAAATTATTTATTAAAAAAAAACATTTTAACTATTAATAGAAACATCACTTCATAAATGAGCGTCACTATTTTAAATTTACACGAAGGATTTACACGAAACGCCTCGGCCGAAAGCCAATCTATGTAAATGTAACCGTAATGTTCGTAAAACTGTTAATGCGCGGATTATCTAGTTACACTGTAGTTTAACTACGCAAGTTCAGCAACGATCTTTTGTGTAAAAATTAACTGTTCTAAATTCGTGTAGTAAATATGTATATATATTGATATAAAATGGTTTTGTTATTTTTGTTATTAAATTTAATACTTTTTATTAGTAGAAACCTATTTTTAGTTTTACATAGTTTTTTATCGATCCATCAAATGTATTTTTTATTTTATATTTACTGTGTAAAATTGTTGGTTTCTCCAATAAAGATAAATAAAAATAAAAAAAGTACGAAACATGGAATTGCTTCGCAGATTACCTAGATAATCGACAAATTAACGAACAAGCGTTAGTTAATATGAAGAATAATTTTTCTTTCATAAAACATGACTTGATTGTTAATATTTACCTTAATTTGGTAGTTGCAATTTTCGTTCGTTAATTTTCACAATATTAAGTAGAATAGTTTAAGATTTTACCATAATGAAATTAGCTTAATTTAAACTAAATCAGTGGTTATAATATTTTAGAAACTACGACGCTAAATTGATTACTTATTGGACATAAAGAGTTAAATATATTTTTTTTTCTACGACAAGCACACCTGTTTTTGGAACATTAACAACTTCAAAACTGTAATAACCTTTAAAACGACAGGTCTTACGGACCTGAGGGAGAGTGGGGGGGAGGGGGGGGCGAGAAAAAGAAACGAATTAGAATAACGTCCGGTTATCTGCAGATTGACCAGTTAATGTGCACATTATCGTCTATCTCACATTACCGGTAACATAAATACGCTACGGAATAACGCAGTATAACATCAAGTATGCTCACATTGAGTTGCCGTGTCACCTCCTTCATAGTTGTAACATCTATGACGACAATTCCGATTTGATATTGACAACGGATTTCTCGAAGCTGATGTAGTATCAACTTCGCAGTCTCCCCATATTTTGCCACCCTGGCTCACGGCTAGTTTTCTAACCCCCCAATGTTTTTTTTTTTTTATAAAGATATGTTAAGAAAATTAGACAAGCATCACTTTTAAACTTGTAGGTAATTTAACTTTATATTATTACTTTCTATTGAATTTTTAATCGTCGTTATTTTAATGTTAATGAAGTATTAATATACGAGTATATGATATTCCTGTATAATATAATATTGTGGAAAATAAATAAATTGAACTTAAACACAATTGCCAAAGAACTAACATACATCCTAAATTATATCTTTATTTAAGTAAGTATCTACCTTATTATATATTGGTATTTTTTTTTATATATCTGAAAAGATATATATCAGCTCAAAAAGAGATATAGGTAAGTAATAAAAATATAATTACTTATTGTTATTTAAATTCGTTATATTAATTTCGTTATATTATGTTTCGTTGTATTATTATGTAAATGTATGTGTATATGTATATTGTAAAGGACGTGTAAAATACAGAAAAAAATCATCTGAACATACTTTACAATTAATAATATCTGTATTTTACACACCTGGTTTCCAGCAGATAAGCCTTGGGCTTGGCTGGTACATAAAAGGAAGGAATTGTAAATTTGATGAATAAACTAAATAAATAATTAAATAAATAAATGTATTGTGGTGTTTGTTACAGGCTGTAACTGATGGACTTATCTATTCAGCTACCAAAAGTGGGATTTTATTTCACGTTACCTTTAAAAATGTGATCCTACAACATCTCTTTTTTTAAGTCAAATACTCTAAAAATATCAGTGGGATAAAATATCAGTGGGATAAAATATCAGTGGGAAAAATATCATTGTCATAACAATCACTTTATAATCACTTTATATATTTGTAAAGTATCTTTGTATATTTGTATGTTTGTAGATATTGTTATAATTATATCGTCTCTTAATTTAAGGGTATTAAATTAATTTAGAATTCCTATTTGAACGCTCGGATTTATGTTTCATTTTCATTTATTTATGCTGTACAGCAATCCATATTACCACGACCGTTTCGTGGCTTCCATATTGCTGACTGCTGACCACATTTAGCAATTACGTTTTTAGCATTCAAGTGTTGATTGCCAAGTTTAAAAATTAAATATAAATCGAAATCCCTTAAACCAATTCGAAACGATAATATATATATATATATATATATATATATATATATATAAATATAGATTTGATGATATAATATTTTTTAAGCTTTCGCCATTCGGCGTCGTCAGAAAATATATGAGATATGACGTTTAAAATGCAACCTTCATAAATTCGAAAATCGCATTTTAAACTAAAAGATAAATATATCCAGCCACTACAATTATATTAAATAATTGCAGTTTTGCTAGATAAATTAATCAGTATTATGAAATGAAACTAATTTCTTAAATGAATATATCAAGTATCACGCGTTAAATGCTGTTAAGTTAGTTTAATTTTGTCTATTTAGACCTACAGACCTGCAAGCGCCCAAGACCCAAATATGAGAGAGTTCCCATGTCTTTAAATCAATTTTGCGGGCATCTTCTGGCAAAGACTTCAAAACTTTTACATTAAAGCAAGCATCGAAATCCCTGCCGTGAGTTCTCGCGTGAATTGGAACGGGTAAAGCGGAAAGTAATTTGGTACAGGATAATCTATGATTATTAATTCTAATGTTTAATGGCGTCGTAGTCTCACCAACATAGAACGCATCACAAAATTTACATAGAAGCTGATATACAACGTTTCTGGTGGTGCACGTTATGTTAGTGTTAATTTTATATGTATTTTTATTGTTCGCGCTTGAAAATTTATCGTCTTTTACAATAATTTTGCATGTTTTACAACGAGGTCTTTTACATGGTTCGACCCCGTTTTTTGGAAATGTGTTAAGTGGTTGGTTACCAAACGTTTTATTTATATATATATATATATATATATATATATATATATATATATATAAATAAAATAATTGCTATGATCTAGATCATATACAATTATTTTGGGCCCTACTCATCTAGGCCAAATATGCCTGTCTAGTACAGGCATTGAAGCGTTAAAAATGGTATGACACTCCAATACTATCTAAGTTATTGTAGGTTAGACTGGTTAATAAAGAAATGGACAGTGTTCAAAATATTAATATGGATGCCTGATAAAATATCTACAAAATAGCGACATTATGAAATCTAAATGATTCATCTAAATGACGTGTCCTTTGCTCGTTATAAATAGCTTGCCCATTTGAAAATGGTTGGTCGGTTAAATAGGTATTCATTATGCACGTCAATCAGATGTTTGTTAAACTTCTTGACCCCAGCAGCTATTTATAAATGAAAATAAACAAATATATCCGAAAACTGACGACAATTGAATCGGTTGAATGGAATTCAAATATAGCTATTATGGACCAATTTTAAATGAGCAACACCCACATCGGGGGGAAGTTTGCCCCAACACTAACATAATTTATATACGTACACACTATAGTGATTTAAACTCACTAACACAAAACAACCTCTCCAATTTTGCGCCAAATCTATTTCTTTAGTTCGATATAAAAAATAAAAAAAAAAATAGATTGACTTAACGGACTGATTGTTCAGCTCAACGGATTTCTATCAACTTTAGTACGAGTTTAGGCATCTATCTGACCATAAAATATCTTACTCTATGTTGCAGTCCTCGTACAAATGTGTGTTAAAACTTTTTAGAAACCACACTTATATTAAAATGCACTAAAAAGCAGAAAATAAATTGAAATAACATGACATTAGTGACTATAAATAATAATAATTAAATTGAAATATTATGTCAGAGTTGTCTCATTACTAGCCGACTTTAAAATTTATGATTTGATAGAAATGTCATGATGCCGTCGTATGTTTTAAAAAATAGCCCACTGTCGCCTCTATGGCCATCTAAAACGCACACACAAGCGGAGAGAAGAAATGAACTAACCCAACACAAGTTGGTACCGCAGGCGCGAGTAGTCTGGGCGGGAGATGCCGTTAGTGACGTCTGTAGGGCCTAGCTGTAAGACGTCAGGTTCTGGTTAAAGAATTTACTACTACTAAACAATGTATAGAAGCATTTGATATTATATGATAGATAAGGGGTGGCATAACCATTTTTCTAAGGTCTCTAATGTCATTATTTTATTTCCTCTTTTGTAGCGCATTTTAATATAAGCGTGGATTTTATTTTTTTTTATTATTCTTACTGAAATAATTTAACTTTATTTTGCTTCTAACAAAAAAAAAAATAAATAAATTGGTATGCATCGGACCAGACGGTGGAAATTATACTTCTTTGGCCATTCGCACACACCCACTCACACACATGATATATAAGACATTTTTCTCTGTTATTCAATATATTTCTCTTCAATATATTATTATAAGTAACTTCATTATTATACTATCCACCTATACATTATCATTATTAAGTTCGTATATTCGTATACTTTCGTTTAATTTGTGAAAAAAAATCCCAGTCCGGGATCGAACCAGGGACTCTAGCGTGGGAGATGAAAGCGTTAACCACTGACCCACAGAGACTCTTGCGGTATCTTTGGTAGAGAACGTATAAAAAGGCACTCTACGGATTTTACTCCTAACGCGTGACGCGGTTTCTCGACCAACATCCCAACGGGCGCAAAGAAGTATAACTTCAAAAATAAATAAATAATACATAGGTTTGTTGTACACGGTACATTTTCACTTTCATAGATTTAAATTCTTTGACAGCGTTTTCCATGGCCATCGGGTTTGATTAGATGGCAGGAACTATGTTTAATTGGAGGTTTTCAAAATATTTGGTGGTTTGACTTTCCACATTTTAGTAATTACCGGCGTCGACATAAAAAATGTGACGAAAATGGAGGCAATTTCGTTAAAATTGGGGTGCATTGAAAAACCGAAATTATAAATAAGTGTGGTATTGCCAAACCCTCACCACCTGGGTCGTGCCTATAATTTAATATAGATTTTCAAGTGCATCTGACCTATCTCGAGCACACGAGTATCAGACGCAGTCCTCGACGCGACGGCATTATGGTGCCGCACATCTTGGCGATAAATCGTTTAGAAATGTAATGAAAACGCCATTTTCAGAGGCTGGCCGAATGAAGATCAGATTAATTCACCATAATATCTTCGCGACTGTGCATCAGATATTTTGACATTACTTCAGATTAAAATCTTTACAAGTGGCACCTATGCAATATTGCAGTTTTGCGAACTTTTATAAGTGGTTAATTTTATGTACGGCTATAATTTATTTATCTAGTTCAGTAAACTAGTAAACAAGTTAAACGATAGTTACAGTTTTCAAAATTGCTCAGCGCATTTGCATTTAATTAATATATAAAATAACTTAACTTAATAACTGTTAATAAAATAAATAATTATGATAATAATAATGATAAAATGAAATAAACAATTTTTTTCTTACGATACTCCTACCGGATGCCACTGTGTTAAATAGTTAATAAATTGTCCGTCAATATTCTCATTAATAGATATATGTATATATTCACGTTGTTAATTCGCAGTATCCCCTATATTCAGTACGATACGACTGCTCCCTAATTCGGAAATACGATCCATCCCACGGGAACCCGAATGAGGTCTCCAGAAACATCGACACACTATTGTTTTTCTCCGCTAATTTATCCTTTTCTGTTGAGATTAATTTAAGAAATTTTTTCGTTTGCTAAACGTCGATTTGGGAAATTATTTTATTCTCTTCTGTTCGAGGAAAACTTTTGCAACATTCATTTATTATTACGGATTTTTTTTTCAATATTGACAGCTAGGTTCGTAAAATCTGTCGGCAACTATAGCATAGCATAAATATATGGAATTACGAATTTTCGGTTAAATGAAAATAATAATATAGACAAATGTCAAATGGATTAAGTACCGCGTTCTTTCCGCAACCATTCCAAACTAAAAACGCATTGTTTGATTGTCGATTTGATGAAAAGCATATCGTGTGATTTGTGCTCTATTTTGACAAGGTAAAAAAGCGCGATGCCCGATGAACTCGGCACAAGTAATACTCGTATTTATATGAGTTGAATAATAAAAGGAGACAAAATTTCAAGATGTCTCAAATAGCGAATATTTCCGCTGCGTTTTCCACTATTTAAATACTACTGGCATATCCTTCAATTCTCAAAATTCAGAATATATTACTGCTAATCGTGAAGGAAGGAAGGAGTTTTTATTAAATAAATAAGGTATCGGCAACATAATGTTTAGTTGTACTTAAACTAAATATGAAAATAAAATACAAATATCCATTAGAAAATTATAAAAAAAAATAATAGAAAAGCGAGTACCTATAGGTACCTATAGGTACCAGTCTTGATGATCGATTTGATAAGGTCTGTTACCTCTATAATTAGGTATGAGTTAGTTCTAAGAAAAGTTGTTTCATAATGCATCTACGCAAAACCCTATGAAAAATAATAAAAATTTTAAACACAAATATACACACAGATTGCGCGCACAGTAACGATACACACAAATGAATACAACTTAAGTGTCTAGCCGTTAATTTATTTATTTATTAATTTATTGATTTTTGTTTTTACATATTTCTTAGATAATGAATAACATAACCATACCTAACTGGACATTGCCCGTACTAAGGTAGGCTAATTTTGATAGTTATTTAATAGATTGTTTACATGCAATTGCGCTGAGCAATGCAATATATTATGAGCAATACTCTTTAAATCAATGAAGTACTTATATATATAAATACTTTGGATTTTTTTACTGTGAATAATGTAATAATTTTAATTTTTCCGGATTAAATACTTACGATTTATTTTTTGTATGTGTATAATTTTACACGATGCTATTCGCTAGTTTAAGGCGCCGTTAAACAAATTCTAGCCGAAACATCCTAAAGCTATTAAGAGTTTAATCAAATAAAATCTGTTGACACCTTTCTCTGACGCAACATCGCCTTAAGTAGGTCTTCGGTTTGATTATCTGACGCGGGCCGGAGTTTAATATAAAAGTTAGAGAATGGAAGACGCCTCGGGGGTAGGCCGTAATGAATTCGTTTAGAACAAGTCGCTATGAAGACGTTAGCCGGACTTAGTAAAAAAAGGAGAATAGTCGCAGTTGCCAACAATATCGACTGAGAGTGTAGGGTGACTAGACGAACTCATGTGGAAGTGAGACTCGGAATTATTGTCATTTGCTGATAATAAAATACAGCCGCACAGAAGCTTCCTCCCTTATTTGTGATATTTGTCATTTATTTTTTTTTAGTGCCAATAATTTTATGCAGGATGTATTTAATTTTTGATGTCTTTTAGGAGATTGATCTTTATCAGCAATAAAACATCAATCAATAAAAAATATAGTAAAAATGTTTTCCATTACCGAAAAAAACGAATTCAAAATTTAATAGAAATCATTTTAAGAGCCATAACGCACTCGAATTGCATTTTATGTATGTTTTTGAGGTCTACTGCCAAGATAGCTTTTCATACCAGGCATATATAAAAAATATAATTACATCAACTAAACATTTTTCTAGCAAACCTTTAAGCTGGTTTTTTAAATAAATAATCCTATGTTTACATAAAAAAATATTGAAATTGTTAAGTTTTATTTTTTAAAATTCTCATAAACCAAACTACATATGTGACGTAAGCCTAATTTATACATAAAAATGTCCGCAATAAAATTCTACAGAAAACCTTTAAAAAAAAAAATTGTTTTAATATTTTTTTTTTTTCGAGAGATACCAGTTTAGTTGTCGATCTATATCCAATATCTAAAAGGACACCAGTGAATATAAATACAGCCTGTATATCCAATGTTTTATCTGACTAGGCAATGCCCTACCCAAGGTAGACTTTTCTATAGAAGAATTGTTTTTTTTTTTAGAATATATATTTCGGGTTAGTTATAGTATCCCCTAATTAGGCAAGATATTTTGTACTAAAATTGTTCGGACCGGTTATGACGTTTCATAAATCCCTATAATTTCGTGCTCCCATGTCTTCACCTTTATGATAAAATGTGCGCTCTGTCCTTACCTTAAAAGCAAATGTGTACATTATCTGGGGGTAGTTTCGGACGAGCCCAACGAAGAATACCAAAATAAAACACGCGCGACCAGTCGATCCGATACGATTGTACGAGCTGGTGTGCACGGTCCGAGTTGCATCAGTTGGAATACTAGACGCCGGTCGTCGCCACGTCGCGAATTGTGTCGTCTTGAGATCGCCCGTGCACTCCGCAACTGGGTAACCAGCCCTCGCCCAGGTAAAGTAATCGCTCGGTTGCAAAAATACGAACATTATTAAAGTTTAAAGTTAAGATTGTTAAAAGTTAAAGGCGTGGAAGTGTGGCAGCCAAGCTTCAACCGCATCAGCATCATCAAGGTCAGTGATTTTGTACTATTTGCTAATCCTCTGTTGAATTCCATCCGATGGCCTTTACTGACAGATTTCTGTAACCCGACTTGCCGCCAATAATTAAAAGTATTAACCTTAAAAGTAAGGCCTTTCGCCAACTCAAGGTCCTTCGAGAAAAATGTCTGACTCGCCGTCAGACCCCAATGCCTACAAAAATATTATTTTATATAATATAAGATTTGCAAAAATAAATAAATAATAACTCTATTTTGTTACTGTTGCCGTTTAGATATTTGTGAATGCAATGTTTAGCTGTGTAATGAATTGCCAAATGATATGATACTGTTATTGTAACAGATGCACATTAACCTAGTATCAAAAACATGCGATAGAAATTAAGATTCTGATCTTATCTTCTCTTATCCCGGCCGCGGCCTGCCAGTGCCACAGATGTATCCCGCTTTGCTAGAACGTATGTTGACCCCTGTCCATTGCTGCCGAGACGGATTATGACGTTGTTAATTATCCCAGACCTCAGGCTCACGAACTGGAAGAATGAGGGTGACGGGAGTGAGGTTTAGGGGGGTTAATATCCTTTGTCTCCCTCCCCCTGCCGGCGCAGATCAAAATTGTAATCAGTGCGTGATTGTAGCACCTCCGATCTGCCTCCCGTCGGGATAATTGAACGATCAACTAACTCATTATTGCGAAGAAGAAAAAGATCCACTTTCGCGTGCGTCCAATGCTATTTTCCACACACTGAAGGTTTAGATTAGTTTTTATTCACGAACATCCTATTCAAGAAAATCTTATAAAAATGGAAATCGATCATAAACGCTGAAATATGAAAAAAACTCATCTGCTCGATTATAATTACGTCCTTATACCTAATTTATTTATTTTTATTTAATTACTCAATTGTTTATATATGATTTACATGCAAAGGAGAAACTTGTTAATCTGCATACCCTATTAATAGAACAAACGATTATGTTTACTTATTTATTTTTGAACCAAAATACATTAACACATAGAGCAGTAGTAATAGTTCGATTACTATTACCAACAAGCAATCTATTTATTGTTTGTATAAATATACCAAAATTGTACGCTTATATACTTTTAGAAATGTACTTAATATAAGTTCCAAAATTATGCCAACTATGTAGAGTGTGTGATGTAAGTGTAAGCGAATTATATTTATTTTTATTTGTAGGATAAACTAACAGCGTTACCAACAAAAAAAGGTTAATATCAAGAATGTATAAAGTATATCACTGAACTTTTTAGTAGCAAGTAAAGTAATAAGCAATAAAGAAGAAAATAAAACGAGTAAAAGAGCATGTTTTGCGTGAACTGCTCGCGTCCCTAGATCGTATAATGTGATTCAAGCTTTGAAATATGGATCATTTTGTCACACATATTGAGCTTATCGACAGGTGCAGATTCTGCCACGAGAGCCCAGAAACCCCTATACACCTTCTGAGTGAATGTGCGCCCCTTATCTACAATAGTTACCAGATTCTAGGCAACCATCTCCTCAAGTCAAAAGAGATTAGATTTAGAACTATCGCACCCCAAAAGATACTTAACTTTATCTATAGTACGGTACTAGAGGGCGAACTTTAAGTGGATTTAAAAGTACAATAGTTGCAAACTGCAAAGGACGTGGTACACGGGGGGGGGGCAAATAAACCGCCATATCTATTAACATACATAACATTATATACAAACAACATTGAATCTTTGCTAAGACCGATAGTTCTACCGGGCGGAGCCGGGTGCGCGGGTTTGTAACCATTTTCTTTGATTTCCCCCGAGTGACGTCATACAGGAGCGGCTTTTATCTTGACTGATTTTAATGTGGGTGTATCTCCTCTGTTCTCCGGCGAATGCTGAGTGATACTGATTAGTCAACGCAGCTCAGCGGTCGACAGAGCCCGTTTAAAAAAATCTGTGGTTTATTTTTTTTTAGGAAAACCATAAAACCACAAGACAGTATGTTATGTTATGTATGTTAATAGATATCGTTTGCAGAACTATTGTACTTTTAAATCCACTTATAGTTCGCCTTCTAACACCGTACTATAGATAAAGTTAAGTATTTTTTGGATGCTATCGCGGATTTGGAATAGTTCTAATTTCTTCGGGCTTGAGGAGATTGTTGCCTAGAAGCTGGTAACTATTGTAGATAAGGGGCGCACATTCACTCAGAAGGGTTCTGGGCTCTCTTGGCAGAATCTGTGTGACATCAGCTTGCAGTGGCCTGTTAAGGTTCTGGTCAGGATCCTTAGTTGGATCCTTCTTAACTTCATTAGCTTAGAGAGTCTTTTTTGCATGAATCATACATCCAAGAAAGCAGGGTACATCAGTGCAGTAGACTATTGCTCTCTCACTCTTCTGTGCTATTGATATTTAAGAATATTTGGTTCTTGAATAAATAAATAAAAAAAAACATACATTTTCAATCTAAATTAATTGGATACGGCGAAGATTGTCGTGGTATGCAGGAAAGAGAGAGTGTGTATTAAAAGAGAGATAGAGAAAAGAGATTGATAAAGAAGTATAGCTCTCCTTTAAATTCAGTGACTTCAGTTTAGAGTTTTGTTATTGATTGATATAATTTCATAGTTTTGGACGTGTAAACATCTTATTCGGCGTTACACAGGTAGAGTAAAATGATAAATATGTTTAGTTTTTAAGTGGCAAGCTATAATATGACGTATCTAACAAACTATTTACTGCGTTAGTTTTCTATGAACTTTTTTCTTGAAATGTATTTTTTTATTTCATGAAATCGGTTTATTTTCCGATATAGATAAACTTACAGAAAGAACAAAAGTGATTTTAAATACACTCTGATTATATTAGTAGTATATTTTTTTTGCAAGATTTGTTAAAAATATGCAATAAATAAATATCTTCTGGTACTTAATGTGATTTTGATTTAGTAATTTCTTCTTTGGAATGGAATATAAAATGAAACTTGGGACGGAATAAACATATATCATTTGGTGTCCCAAGACCATTCCCGAAGACTTAAGAGGGTGTTATGGTGTGGGGTGGTGTAGGAGGTGTACGCGTAAGAAATTGTATAAATAAATGCGAAAATAGTCCATCTCCAAATTTATTATCTTATCAAAGCGCTCGTGTAAATTCCCTTTTTGTATTTCGCTCTTTCGTTTGCTCGCTCGCGCTCGACCAGGGCCGGCTAATGACCCGGCGCGGTACGGCCTTTCGAGCGGACGAACTTATAAAAAAAACGATTATAATTATTATCACGTAAAGTTTACATTTTTGTTTTCTCGGACACCATGATGTATTTTAATATGACGTCAAAACAAATTATGTCGCAGGCCACTTAGCTGGGTTTTTTTAAATCGGAAATGGTCTTGGGTCACGGTGTATATTTTTTTTTTTTATAATTGCTATGACCTAGGTCATATACAATTATTTTAGGCCCTACTCAACTAGGCCAAATATGCCTGTACTAGAGTCAGGGGAGATGGTGGTAATGAAGCGTTAAAAATGGTATGACCATGTGCGGAATCGAACCTGCAACCTTTGGGCCAATAGCCGAACGCCTTAACCACTAGACTACCACGATCTCACGATCTCATATACACGTATACATAATATGTGTAAGTTTTAATACGTAGAAACTCTAAAGCGACAGGAAAATATTACACAAAATTAGTCTCCTAGGAGTTTGGGAATAGGCGGTCAATTTTGTATTTTTTTGTAATATTTTTTTAAAAATAAATTATTGTAAAATATATTTGACCGCCGTCGAGCTGTATCTGAGCTGGCTGTAATAAACAGGGCCGAACTGGAAAAAAAAGTCAAATCCCCTATTTATATTCATTTAAATGTGCAAATTGTTAAAAATACCCCCATCGTGTCACGCGAGACGCGAGCGACGTGCCGTGGCAACACGTCGCGAATCAAAATGGATAGACGTTTCGACGATTCGCATTCTAGGTAGGCGGGTACAGTCGGCGATATAAATGTGTATACTCCGTTGCGTGGTTGCGTTACATTTGTTACTTGTTTCGATGAAAATCACAATCGAACTTATTTTATTGCGAAGAATATGTGTGAAAAATCAATAATGTTAATTTAAAACTGTTTAATTGCGCTAATCTTTTCAAGAAGTGTCTTCAGCGTGTAGTTTTTAAGCTCGTCGTCTGCTAATTTTATTATTTTTTGGCTCAGCTCAGTCTCCATTTTCCTCCTCTCGAGGTCCACCACGTTAGGGGTTAACTTCTTCATCACCGCGTTCATGACCTTCCTCATGACTGCTCCTCCGAATTTTGGGTGCAAGTCAACCTAAAAAGCAAAAAAAAAAATATTTATAGACTAAGCTTAAACGCGGATTTATCGATAATCTCATAGTACGACTAGGTGGGACTCGTTTTATGTTCCGAACCATTTTACTAGGTCGCGGAACACACTCTGTTACGTCAATTGGCGTGTCGTACCAACATATTTACATAGTTACATAGTATAGGTATGCATAGTCCGATTGGGAGGCCAGATAAATTATTAAATTCCGTTTCTGCGGAGATTGATATATTATGCGATATGAGCGTGAATTTTTAATTGTTTTTTATTTTATATCGCTATAATTTTTTTTATTGTTTATTGTAATATCTTACAGTATATTTAAAAATATTTACATATCTTATTTCAAGAATATAAAACCTAATATAGATTAATAACAGGCTCAGCCAGTGTATGGTAAAAAAATATTATTTTCACAAGTTTTATAAACTCACAGTGCCTATAATAAAACTCACACACTATAGTCGAAATTCACAAAACACCCTCTTACCTATATTCCCCTCTTACACCGAAACCGCTTACCCCCCCCCCCCCCCACCTGACCGAAATATGATGTCAGGGAAGGTAAGAAAACAGTTAAGTTTTTAACTCGGTCGTGTTGCGTTGACGAACGCCAAAAACCTGCATATTTTCACCCGCAAAACTCCGTAAAGTTCCGCAACCAGTTCTATGTAAAATAAACCCAACAGTGTGAAGAGACACTGGTCTCTTTCAAACCAGGAAAAAGACCCTCTCCGAGTTCTGGTATCTTCCTACCTATTGTCAACCCTGGCAAATTGCATAATCCGCATTCGACTATTGCCAAGTCATCTGGCACAAAATTCTACAGTCCGCTATATCTGAAAATATTTTATCTGAAGCACATCTTTTAGCATGCAGCGACATTTCGATGATCCGGTAGATTATTTTGTTTATTATTTAATTTATTTAATTAATTACTTAATTTGGTTTATTATTAGAAATGAGCAATTCGTTTTCGATTTTTTTTACTATAAAAACTTAAATAATGCTATGTAGGTACACATAAACAGATGAGAAGTGTATGTTCAAAAAGTGATTATTTTGTTTATTATTTAATTTATTTAATTAATTACTTAATTTGGTTTATTATTAGAAATGAGCAATTCGTTTTCGATTTTTTTTACTATAAAAACTTAAATAATGCTATGTAGGTACACATAAACAGATGAGAAGTGTATGTTCAAAAAGTGATTATTTTGTTTATTATTTAATTTATTTAATTAATTACTTAATTGGGTTTATTATTAGAAATGAGCAATTCGTTTTCGATTTTTTTTACTATAAAAACTTAAATAATGCTATGTAGGTACACATAAACAGATGAGAAGTGTATGTTCAAAAAGTGATTATTTTGTTTATTATTTAATTTATTTAATTAATTACTTAATTGGGTTTATTATTAGAAATGAGCAATTCGTTTTCGTTTTTTTTTTACTATAAAAACTTAAATAATGCTATGTAGGTACACAAAAACAGATGAGAAGTGTATGTTCAAAAAAGTGATTATTTTGTTTATTATTTAATTTATTTAATTAATTACTTGATTGGGTTTATTATTAGAAATGAGCAATTCGTTTTCGATTTTTTTTACTATAAAAACTTAAATAATGCTATGTGGGTACACATAAACAGATGAGAAGTGTATGTTCAAAAAGTGATTATATTGTTTATTATTTAATTTATTTAATTAATTACTTAATTGGGTTTATTATTAGAAATGAGCAATTCGTTTTCGTTTTTTTTTTACTATAAAAACTTAAATAATGCTATGTAGGTACACAAAAACAGATGAGAAGTGTATGTTCAAAAAAGTGATTATTTTGTTTATTATTTAATTTATTTAATTAATTACTTAATTGGGTTTATTATTAGAAATGAGCAATTCGTTTTCGATTTTTTTTACTATGAAAACATAAATAATGCTATGTGGGTACATATAAACAGATGAGAAGTGTATGTTCAAAAAGTGATTATTTTGTTTATTATTTAATTTATTTAATTAATTACTTAATTTGGTTTATTATTAGAAATGAGCAATTCGTTTTCGATTTTTTTTTACTATAAAAACTTAAATAATGCTATGTGGGTACATATAAACAGATGAGAAGTGTGTTCAAAAAGTGATTATTTTGTTTATTATTTAATTTATTTAATTAATTACTTAATTTGGTTTATTATTAGAAATGAGCAATTCGTTTTCGATTTTTTTTACTATAAAAACTTAAATAATGCTATGTGGGTACATATAAACAGATGAGAAGTGTATGTTCAAAAAGTGATTATTTTGTTTATTATTTAATTTATTTAATTAATTACTTAATTTGGTTTATTATTAGAAATGAGCAATTCGTTTTCGATTTTTTTTACTATGAAAACATAAATAATGCTATGTGGGTACATATAAACAGATGAGAAGTGTATGTTCAAAAAGTGATTATTTTGTTTATTATTTAATTTATTTAATTAATTACTTAATTTGGTTTATTATTAGAAATGAGCAATTCGTTTTCGATTTTTTTTACTATGAAAACATAAATAATGCTATGTGGGTACATATAAACAGATGAGAAGTGTATGTTCAAAAAGTGATATTTCCATCATATGTGAACAAAATTTGGAAAAATGCGATAATGATTCATATTATGCTCTTAGCGAATATTCACTTCTAGTTGAATTGTGACTAAGTGCTAGAGAATAAAATTATATTAAAATGTAAAGTTTGGAAATAATCACTTTTTAATGGGATATATATATATATAATACAATATTTATCTTCTATCGATTGAAATCCTTCTACGAGTAATAATTTCTCTTGAAAATATACAGTTTAAAAAAGAGTTTTTTGTTCATCGACCTGATTGTATTGAAAATGTGGTAAAGTAAAATATGGGGTGAATCGAAAATTAAAAAAAAGCAAATTTACGTCTGTGGAAATATTTCAATTTAATCAGGAAATAAAATTTTACCTTAACTTTTCCATTCGTAATGCTTATTTTGAGATATTCCAGGAATAAGGTTTTATCCTCTTTTCTTACTGATATCTTCGTAGACCCAACGATACGAATGTCGTTCAATTCAGCCCTGTAATCATACGTAAATATGTATAAATTTAAAATTATCTTTAGTGTTAGAGACTGGAGCGGTGCGTATTTTCTCTCTCAATCACGCAGACCGCAACTTAATGTCATTATTTTTATGTTAAATCGTAGGTATTATTCCATAAGTTTAATCGATAACTAAAATATCGCCGTGTACCGACCAAAGAGTTAACTGTCACCTAATTACAATAATATTTCAATATAATAATTCCATACTCGATACATAACCAAGATGAGTTAGGTTATATCGCGGAGAAAAGTTACTCATACTCGAGACTCTTTGACGAAACATGTGTGTGTCAAATTTGACTCTCCTGCGGGACCCCGGGAATAGATTCATGCTTACTCCAGTTAGGGGTGCCACAAAACGATTTCAAAATTCATATTATTTATTATTCGTCTGCGTTTCGTTACTAATAGTCCTGCGCTCCTGAACCGCCTTCACATGAAAGACCGTCAAGCTAAAATTAAAGCTATTTTCTGGAAGAAACGCCTCAGATTCCATTTCTATTCTTCCCAGAACTATTAGTAAATAGAATATGCCACACAGATCTATATTCAATATCTTCTTACCACAGACGAAACGACGCTTGAACGCAGATGAATTACTTATTCTGAGCTAAAAATAATCAATGTAATTCCGAGTAGTCTGCATGTGTATATTTACACATAAATAAGCAATGACCAATGAATGTGTACTGATCTGATCGCCTTATACAGAATGTATTTAAAATTTAATCTATATCGACAACTAAACAGGCCTCTAAAAAAATATTATTAATTTTCGGAAAAAAAATATTTGTACATTTTTAAATTAAATCCGAAATAAGTTTGCCGCTGCGAAACGTACCTTACAACCGAACTTGACGCAGGTTTGTTATGTTTCGGACAGATCGATGCACTCGCGCTACGGAAGTCTAAACTTGTTTAAATTTTAAATTAGTTTTTCTCATAATCGAGAAACACTTTATTGCTGATTGTTGGTTAAGATGAACCTTCTGCGAGGGCAGTAGTGATTTTAAATATATCTTGTTCATAATAAATATATGCTGCTCATCACGGAGGAATGTTAAGATATTGACGACAGTATAAAGAATGTATTTAAAATCGCTACTCTTTCAGAAGCTTGATCTATACCAATAAGCAACAATCAATCATTTATCAGCATTGAATTAATGTTAACCCAATTACGAAAAAACGAATTTCAAATTTAATAAAAACCATAATGGTTGGGAACATTGTATGTTTGTCGCGGTGTGACTGAGTATAGCGATTTGAATTGATGTATTCGTTACGCATAATCTTTTATATTTTTTGTAATTTATTACGTAAAACCATTGATTAAAACACTATATAATCAATGGTAAAACCGAGAAGCAATACGGGGCAACTGCTATTTCTTGCCCCCATGTCAACATGGATATGTTTGGGCCCTAGAAAAGTGAGTTACAGCACAGGCAAACCGTCCTTATCTTAAAATAGCAGATAATTTATTAATCACCAAATATCGCATAACAATATTTAGGTAAGTAAATATAAACTTAAGTAAAACAAAGCCATTGCGTATAAATTTTATTATCTAACATGACAAGCATTTAAATAAGCGAAAACATACATATAGTTGATACCTATAGTGTTATAATATGAGTGCCGTAATATTTTCAACTTTGCTAGAAATAACTTTTATTTAAAAAATATATAAAAATACATTATAAATCCGGCTAAGCTTACTGGCTTACTGACTTTTCTGACGGTTTCTTTGTCATAAATAAAAACCATTAAGTTACACATCCATAAAATAAAATTCAAAACTTACAAATGAACTAAACATAATTTGTGTATTATAAAAAGAGAATACAACGAGAATGTACAGGTTAATTTAATTAACATACGTAAATCATTTTTAGTTGTTTAGTTTTTTATTTTGTGTTTTATTATATTTCAATTTGCTCTTTTCCGTGTTAACTATTATATTCTTTACTAAAGATTGTGGGCTCTGCGTGTAAAAGAAGATTTATATTGTTGGTTAAGGCCGTTGTTACATAATTTTTATATAATTAATAAGTAAGTTTTTCAAAATAAAAAATTTCGAGAATTTTTATAAGTAGATACCTATTATATTTATTGGTATTTTAATAAATACTTACCGAAAACCTCCGCTGCTCGAAAACGGAATTATCACTAGGGCTTTACCCTTGACTTTGTATTGACCTAAAACAAATAAAATATTTAAATTGAAAAATTGAATATTTTTTTTTCTTAACGGTTTGTTTATATATTCTTACAAGAAATATTAATTAAGATTTCTAAAATTATAAATGATTATAATATAATGTGGTAAAAAAACCTAAATAATTATTTTCAGGTATAGGTAATCATAAATCCATTGGAAAACAGTTAATGTAGGCGTGTGGATTGATAATTTAAAAAAAATGCTATAATGACAGATTATAAAGTTTCCTTATATTATAAACGCGTTTCAAAATTATTTATTTATAAACTTTGCTAAATTAAGATATTAATTTACCATTAATGATAATTTGCGGTATTCCGAAATCAAAGTTGAAGTGTAAACCCACAATTTGAAGCGATGCGTTGTGTATTTGAACATTTCTAAGGCCTGTGATCTCCATATCTCGTAGCTGGCCGGAAACCCTAAAAATAACGCCACCACAATATTAAAATGTGAATAGCTTATAAAGTAAATGGGTACTATACCATGTCTTGACGTCCGGAAAATTTCGACATATCTTCACATCCCCTAGAACCTCAGTTTTAAAGTTTATATATATATCTATCTATATCACTTTATTGTGCACACGATAACTGTCTTAATTTTACACCAATCGCTTTCAAATTGATACATAAAATTTAAGGGCACGAAATCTCGCTTAAACTCGTTAATGGGCAAAATCAAACCAGGGGAGGGTTTTTCAGAAAAGTGAAATTTTGCTATAACTTTCTTAGTATATAAGATATAGAAGTCATTTAAATTTTATATCATTTCTTAGATAAGGGCCTGAAAGTAACCTTAGTTAACTTTTTTGATAGCACCAACCATTGGTCCTAGGGATGGGAAAAATTGGTTTTCCAAAATTAAAAAAATCATACCGCCTTTAATAAGAGGATCAAATTCGTTCAAAATGTTAATTGTAAGCCTATAATTTTCCTACAACTTTTGTTTGAAACAATTTTTGATATGAGCAACTCTTACGGCACAGTTTAAAGAGGGATTAGGTATATGCACTACTCACTTAAATCCCTTTCGCCCTACGGTGAAAGGGATTTTTTTTTATCCAAGCACATTTAAGCTGAAAAAAAACTTGTGGTTCTTTCCATCATTCTCTCATTCTTTTTATTCAAGGTAAAATACAATTGTTTTTTATTTATAGTGAGATTACGATTTTGGTCAATGTAATAAAATCGTGATAGTGCGTTTGAGCCAATGGGCGTATTGCGGGATCGTCTTTCCACACTAGTAATATCATTCAACGCTTGATTACCACTGACACCCCAGATTCTAGCACAAGAAAATTTAACTAAGTTGCGGAGCCTCACGCAATCCTCATTATACCCGTGTTTCTCGTGTGTAGGAAGAAATGCAGCGCAGCCTGTGAGCGTCGCAGGCAGATTATTCATACAAATAGATAGGTATACCTTTGGTCAGATTCTCGTGAATGCTTACTTAAGAATCCCTGTAATTTTTTTGCCAAAGTTCGCCACATCCTTGTGGTAAGGGTCCAGCACGGGAAGACCGAGTTCTGGAATTCCGCGGGGGAATTTCTCCTTCAACCGATTGAGGGCCTCCTTGATTTGATCGTCGAGGGCATAGGCACTTAGGTTTTCGACATCGCTGATTGGTCCGTTAGAAGAGTCGTAAAGAGGATTTAGATTCAAATTGGGGGTGTAACCGACGTCTGAAAATAAAATAAAAACGTTTAAATATTAGGGGCAGTTCGACACAAGAGTTATTTTATTCTCATTTTTGATGAGTGCAGCAGCATCTAGTTGTCGGACATAAAATAAAAACATACTTAAATAAAGCAGGCAATTGTACACAATTCTTCTGTGAATTTATGTATTTAATATATAATTTGGTAAAACCAAAAAAAAACTGTTTTTATTTTTTCTCAAATATTTAGAAGGTTATATTAATTAATTAGTTCGCGTTAAGTTAAGTGGTTCGCGAAATAACCAAAACTAAGCGTGAATGAAAGACTAACGCAAATTTAAAAATGTTGTTAAAAACAAAGATTTTCAATAGTCGTGGCTCTAGTATACAAAGATTGATAGTAGGACAGCTGGCGATGGTGAGTTTAAAAAAATTACAAATCTACAAAACAGAATTTGACTAGTTAAGAAAAAATAAAATTACTATAATTAGCATTTCCTCGAGTCGCCAAAATGGATAAAATTGCAAGCGCCGATGTTAAAAACATATTAATTTCTCGTCTTGATAAACCGCCGAACTAGTGAAACAAACTTCCGTTAGCACAACATAATATGTTATATATGGTTACTATAAATAAGCACTTCAAATAATGCTCTTCAAACTCTTGATTAGAGCATGGAATATGGGCAAGAATGATAATTATAATTATAATTGCGAATGCGTTGAAAACATTTTTTAATTAAAAGTCGGTACTTGTTTTTTTAACGAATTTTCAAAACCTAACTATTCAAAACATATACAAACAATTTCCGCCCTACTTAATTATGATTAATTTGCTAGTCCATCATAGACGATGGTGGTAATGACGCATTAAAAACTATAAATATTATGCGCGGATTCGAGCCCACGACCACTGCGATCTCTGAAACAGTCTTTCAAATTTTACTCTATGCAACTCGAGCAACTCTTAAATAAAATTGATAATAACATTTTTCGAACATTATCGTAGTCAAGGTCGGTTGACTAGATTTTCAGAAATTTCCTCTAGCGTACTTCAAGAAACGAATTTAGTTACATGCCTTTTTAATATGACA
Source organism: Neomicropteryx cornuta (assembly GCA_020383195.1). Taxonomy (NCBI): domain Eukaryota; kingdom Metazoa; phylum Arthropoda; class Insecta; order Lepidoptera; family Micropterigidae; genus Neomicropteryx; species Neomicropteryx cornuta. Next base: position 8,168,194 of record JAHKQU010000001.1, on the reverse strand, counting down.
TTGAAGATAATAATATGAACATTTATCAAATGAAAAATCTGTGAAACTCAAACTCCATTGAAATTTATGATTTGTGTTACATTAGAGAGTGCCTACCGTATATGATTATTTTTTACGCACTTTTATTTGCTTGCTATGTTTGTATATCGGTTTAGGTAAAATCTTGCAAGTTGAATTGGAACCACTTCCACTTGAAATTTGATATCTTGGTTCAGTACCGATGACAATGCATTTTTATGGTAAGTATGAATTGATTCTACATTCAGATGAACAATGGTCCACGGCACACGCACAAAATTTTGAAAAGCCAGTTTTCCCACCCCTTGGGCCAATGGTTGGTGCTATGAATAAACTTTTATTAGGCTTTTATCTAAGGAATAATATGTAATTAAAAAGAATTCGATATCTTATATACTAAAAAAGTTGTAGCAAAATTTTACTCTTTCGAAAAAAACAGCCCCATTCCCGTTCCCCTGGTCTGATTTTACCAATTGACAAACTTGACCGAGATTTTGTGCTCTTAAATTTTATGTCAATTTAAAAGTGATTGGTGTAAAATTACGACAGTTATCGTGTGCACAATAAAGTGATATAGATAGATAGATATATAAACTTTAACACTGAGGATGGTTTTGGGTTCTAGGGGATGTGAAACGCGAAGATATGCTGAAATTTTCCAGAAGTCACGACATGGTACCCATTGCAATAGGTAGCTTTCCTAATGAAATCTACCTAAAACCCGTATTAACTTGAGTTTTCGTCCATTTCATCCAGACAACTAGTTGAATTTACAATTTTAAATAAATTATTCTTTTTGAGCCAAATTAACTTTCAATTTAGCCAAACGTCATGAATGCTAGAGATGGCTCTTGTGGTCAAGGGGTGGAGGAAGTGTAATGGGGGCATTGTTCGGATATTTCTCTTTGAACAATACAATTATCACATAAATTCATTGACATCTTTTGTTTTAAGTAAAACAAAGGATGCCCGTTTGCATTCAGAGTTTTCCTAAGGGAAAATCTAGCCCTAGCCAACACGTTACAATTTCTAGTGGTGGGCCTCGGCAGGTTATTTTGATTGCTAAATATACAAGTAAATGAACGCTCATATAACATTGTGATTGCTCTCTGAATGAAAGGTTATGCATTTGGTTTGCGTAGGTGAACTATTATGGAGAGTTATTTATATTTTTTTTCCTTTAGCCAATTGTCTGTTCCTTTTTAACAAAGCTACACGAACAATGTTGAAAAGCTTTATTACGTATTCCTACAATACCCATATCGAACTGCAAAATAATCCCTATTAATATAGTTTTGAAGTAGAATAAACCTCTGGCTGCAAAATATCAACCAGATTGTTACATTGAATAAATGATGTTTATACTTGAAAGCCAAATATTTTGTAAGTATAATTTGAAAATGAATGAATGCATTTGATATTTATTAATTAATTATTCTAAAACCTTGTGGTAACGTCGCCCTCAGAAACGGAGAGACCAGCGGTCGGAGTCAGGGTCCAACAGTGATGATACACGCGCCAAAAGAGACGCGAGGCTCCCCCCTCCTCTACACAATAACCGTGGCAAGGGTTTAAAAACCCGTTCCAGAGCTACATTCAGGGCACACCCCGCTCCACGCGCGTCCGCCTGACGGACGCTGCAGGCCTTACCCGCGCGACTTACTCCTGGAGTAAGTCCACACAGCGCGGAGGCCACTCCGACACCGCATCGATTGTCATTCGTCGACGATCCCCTCATCCCACCCGGAAGGAAGGAAGACCTGTCACCCCCCAATGCAAGTCGGCCCACGGGGCCGACTCACTCGAATCCCCAGACCAAGGGGGCCTAACAAGCCCCTCGCTGGAAGAGTGCCTCGAGATAGTGCCCGCACTACTCTTGAGCGCAGAAACACGAACATTCAAGGCAGTTTCACAACCATCGTAGCGCGTGCAGCTTCTTCGCGGTTCCACGTCCGTCATTAACCAACGTCGGGACCTTTTCTTGGTCGTATTTCTATTATTAGCAACCGATAAATGTTACAGGCTAATAGTCATCACCTTCAATAAACTCCTCATACACGCTTGCATTATTAACTCACCGCCCTAGTGTATCATAATCCAAGAAATTGGGACGGTTACACTCATTATTAGAAAAAATACATTTCGTTCTATTCATTTCTTATCGATTAAAACACTTAAATACTCGGTCTACGAAAATTAAAATTTAAGCTATTTTATTTTAACTACTTTAAAATACCTAATATATATTTTTTCACTACCCGTCAGAATTTATCATTGAATTGTTATTTTATTTAACCCATATTGTTTTTGCACTCAACAATAAACAATTGGTAGGTACGTAATAAATTATAATATCAATACAACTTGGTAAACCCAAACCAGATTTATGTAGATTTATTATGTAGTTTTAAATACAACAAACTAACCTACCCTTTCCATTTTTCACAAAAGCAATCGTATTACAAGGTTGTCGCTCGCCGATCGAAAACATTTCCTCTTTTCATTCTAAGTATTTCACAATAGTCGAAGTGGTAGACGTTGTCAAAGATAAAGTGTCAATTATCTAAGATGATGAAGTGGTCATACAAGTATAGAACGCTTCGAAAATAGTACTCAAAACGCTTTTACAATTAGTCATTTTCTCTCGGTTGATCTTGATAAGTCATTCTTTAAATTTTTATATTGTGATTTGACCAATGTTTAGTTATTAGGTCAGTGTGGTTAACCTACTAAATACTAAACCAATGGGGAGTTACTTCCTAATTTAGGAAAGGGTGCATTTCACCGGCAAATATTTACATTTTTTTTTAATGTTTTTATTTCATTTATTAATACAAAACACTTTATAATTGTCCCTGCAAAAACACGGTATTGGCTGTCGAAACTCAAGATTGTAAACTTAATTAATCATGTGCCTCTACACACACAATTCAATTTTTTTACGAATTAACAACCTCATTTAAATGACACAAATAAATATATATAATAATAATAAATAAAAGTACGAGCTTGCGGACTATTCACGCACAAATAATTTAATATCACGTTTATATTTTAGTGAATATTTAGCTTTAGTTTTTAAATGAGATGGCATTAAGTTCATTAATCGTGACAATATACTTTTACAAGGGCTAAGTAATTACTACCTACATATAAAAATGGAACTCTTTGGCCGTATAATACATTTTGTTTCTTCAATTGTTTTTCCATTGTGGGTTAATTCAGAATGGTACATGTCCATTTGTTTGCCAGAAGTCTTTGAAGAAATAAGAAAAAAGAAGCGCCAACGCATAATGATTCTGCATCATGACAATGCTAGCTGTCACACGTCCGCCGATACAACTCAGTTTTTGGAAGGACAAAAGGTAAAATTCAAAATGCACCTTTTGGAGATACCTCAATCAGAATGGAAAAAGTACTATGAAAATTGGTTTCAACGTATGCATCAATCAACATGGCGAATATTTTGAAAAGCAATAAAACCATATTAAATGATATAAGTTTGTATCTTTTTGTTATTCTGGATACATAAATAGTAGCCCTCGTATTTTACCGTTCTCCGTAGACATTTTTAAATTTTGTAATATTAACGGTTAATTTAACAAATTGACCCGTTTTATATTAATTAATAAATTTATTTCGAACGTCTTTTAAATATAAAATTAAAAAAGATATGAAAAACATTTAGCACATCACAATGTTTAAACTTTAAAGAGACCGAACGGGTTATTTTTGTAATTTTTGTTTCGGTACCAACAATTTTAAAATCCTTCATTGCAAAGCTTTTATATTATCTAAATAACTTTTATATGACAGCCTACTACGCAGTAGGTCATATCGGACTATTGAGTCAACTAAAGATTTGAAGATAATGATAAGACTTTCAAATTTAAAGACTTTCAAATTTGAAGACTTTCAAAAAGCAAAATGTCACAGGCTAGCGGCCAAAATATTACTGGCGATTAAAACGACTAACTGCGTTATATTTAACGTAGTTACAAGTGTCATACTTTTAGTATGCGGACGCGGCATCTAGTCCAAGCTACGCGGACTTTACATTATAATATCTATGATTTATGCCACTAGATATATTAAAAAAGTCAAGACAAAGTTTAACCCAAAATTAAGAGAATTAATAAGCACTATAAATTCGTAAATCAAAATGAATCAATAAACAGTTAAAATATCAGTAAGTGTACTCGTAAATTATTTATTTATTTACTATGAATAATACAGTAAAATTATAATAAATATGGCCAAGTAAAACTTACGCCTAGGTTGATTAAAAACTTAAAAATAGTAAATATTATGTGGGACGTCTTTTTAACGAGATGTGGGAAAGTGTGCGTAAAAGCATTTTCTACGTTTAAGAAAATACCTTTAGGTGTTTTATCTATTTTCTGACAACATTTACATTATAATTTATAAGGTTACAGATTAAAAATAGTGCTTTATCAGTGAGCGCTTGGCACCACTGCAACCTCTGTTCGCTGCCTTCTTAACTAGACTAAATGGTCTGTCCTGAAGTTGGCGATGAAATGTCGCCCGCCGATGGGCGATGTCCCCGAAGCGCTCGGGGTTTAAGGCATATACTGTAAGATGGGGCGTGGTTCCAGTCGCAGCCGCCTCAGTGGTGCCTGCAGCACCGCGAAGATTGGCCGGATGATGACGTAATAGATGAACTCTATTAAGGACATCAGGCTGAATCCCAAAAACAAGGACAACACGCCGCCAATGGAAGCTGAAACCAACCATATACATGCTATTCAGGTTATCACGAGACCTATTCCGAAGACCTAGGGATCATTATTAGTCAGAAATGCGAAAATAATTCATCCCAATATTTTTAAGGAGACGGTGTAAATTACCAGTCCTTTCAGTCAACTAGTGCGCGACGTTAAAATGCTGACTACGTAAACGCAATACAGCTTTTTTATGACCACGGCTCGGTAATAACACATTTTACCATATTCCACATTCTGCTTACTAACACAATAGTCAATCGTTACCTTGACCGCGATATTTTGGCCCGGAACTTTGATCTCGCATCTAATGACCAAGACAATGTCAGAGAACAGTCGCCGCGCGAATGACGCGTAACTTCTAGCCGTAACGTTTTTTTTAATCAGAAACCATGACGAATTTGATAAACTGTCTTCACAAATAATGCTTGAAATAGCAGGACGTTTTTTATAATCATCTTGGGACACGGCGTGCCAGGGCACAAAATGTGGTAAATTCGTCAGTCGAATTTACCACATTTGGGTCATTTGAATAAGAGCATTAAAAAATGTACCCAAGCTTGAAAATTTTTCGCCCATAGCTCTTAGACTACGCACCGTATAGTGATGGTGAAAATCGGTTATAACCACCTTCAAAGCATTGCAAATGCGGTTGTTACAACCTACAGCCGTAAACGGTATGTTTGTTATATATGTTTTTTTTAAATTAAAAATACCGTAAATCAAACAAAAACAAATAAAAAAGGTAGAGTTGTATGTAAGGGTTTTCATAAACGTTAAAAACTTTCTTCTTCCTTTGCGAAATCCTAAAAGTCGGCAGCTGTTGGTGTTAAAGCAGTTGGTGTTGTGCTAAGGCTGAACTAACAAAATCAATCAACCATATCGAAAAATGACTTATTTCTACCAATTAAATTGAACAGGTTTAAAAAATATAATAAAGAAATCAATAACATTAACAGAGATAATAAATGGCTTGTCAAACGGACAGTTCTTTTCGTTTTTTTTTGTTTGCTTACAATAAATTTGAAATATCTCTAAGCTTACATAATTATATATTTATTTAATAGAAATATGACACTTTTATACTAATTTGTAGTCACTCGCGTTTCCTTATATTACCTATGAGTTCCAGGAGGTCGTACTGAGCTTCACGGTGAAATCCCAAAAAGAACTCATCTTCATAACGAACGGTTACGCTGGTCAATTCTCCGCTGAAATTATTAAAAAATTAATGAATTCAGTTCGAAAATAAATGCGTTGTATGCAAAATTAAACGCATTACATAGTAAAGGAGGCTTTTTCAGTTAGCGATCGCACTATAAACCACTGGTACTGGTGGTAGACTGGTACAACCGACAGAATCATCACAAAATCTGTAAGATTCGTTCTGGGTTTGTCTCGATTAGGAAAGATTTGAAACCTAGATCCACGAGAAATATTGCATCACTAAACCGTGCCTCTTTTTCTAAAAAAATAAATATGTACAAGAAAATGAAGAACTTACTCCGCCGCTGGCTTGGTCTCCCAACCTGGTTCAGCGCTGTTCGAGTTCGTCCGGATGTAGTCCGAATAGTACACGGACTTGGAGTATGATATGAAGTTGCATCCAGGCCAGCAATTTGGCGTGTTCCTTTCGAGAATGCATATAAGAAAACCGATCAATATCAAGCTCAGGTTTACAGGACGCGAGATTAGGAGCTAAGGAGCCTCTCCCCGAAGACCCGTTGTCTGTGTTGGGTGCGGTCATAGATCATGCTATTTTTTTCTAACGACTGTTTAGTTTATGCGACATTCTTTCTTTAATCAATTTCTCTTTATAGGATAAACTTAAATTCAAAATCTAAGTTTAATTTGTATATTTGAAAAGTACAGATTTTTCAAGGCCTGTAACTTTTAGACAAAGTACCATATATACAATTTTATTACAAATACGAGAGTTAAAACGTTAAAATGTTTGTATTGAAAAATGAGCGGGTAGTCCTCTTAATGGATTCTTCTAGATAAAAATAATCTTTTTCGTAGCCATTTGAGTTATATACGAGTATATTAGTATTAGTAATTAGTATTAGTATTTTACACACCTGGTTTCCAGCAGATAAGCCTTGGGCTTAGCTGGTACATAAAATAAAATAATTGTAAATTTAATGAATAAACTAATAATAATAATAATAATAATATATATTATTATATATATAGGCATGAATTTTGAACCTAAAATTGAACTCTCCATTCTAACGCTAGAGTGCAGCTTCATTAAGTTGGGACCCCACTTAAACGAATTAATATGTTTATATGCCATAGTCTGGTACCATTTTATACCATCAATAAAGTGTTGTACCCCCATGAAAAAAGTTATGAGCAAATCAAGATCATTAAGTTGAAACCCTACTTCAATGCAATTAATCAACAAAAAATTGCGATGCGCGAGAGACGCGCTCGAATACTTTGATCATATGCTTTATGATTTTACCACTTTTATAAATTAATTCAATGGTTTTGTCTCTACCCCCGTTCCTATAGAAAACTATGAATAAAATGTTTGAACTGCCATGAAAAGTGACAACTTTACAAGTACTAACCTTTTAAGAGCGCTGATTTTGTCGGATTTAAAATTGATATATTCCTTTTTTTGGTCAGTGTAGAGTTGCATTACTTCTTTATAGACTTCACCTAAGTGATCAAACAAAGCGATCTATACTTGTTTTATAATCACAATAATTATTTTAGTCAAGTGTGTTTATTACAGTGAACAAATTGATATGGGGTTGTAAAGTTAGCCACATTATGTCAACCTAATAATATTAATTTATATATTTATTTACCTTACAGATTAACCCATTTTATTTTTGCATAAGTAACCAAACAAATGTGTAAAAAACAACAACAATTTAAACAAAAAATAACTACAATTAAACACGAAATTTACATGCAAATAATTCGCGCTGATATCACAGAGGTGGAATAGAAGCATTTTTTTATTAAGGCGCCACCAGTCCCTAAAACGTGTTTTGTAACGTATTTTGGTGCATTTTGTTGAAGTTATTCCCAACAAATGGCTAAAAGTAAAAATACCACAATATTCTACATATATTAATTTTGTCCTTTGCTTAAAAAAAAACCGAAATACACCTTATTATAGTAATGAAAATAAATAAATAAGAAAGTATTGTTTTTTCTTGCAACGATTTTCTTTTAAGTTGTGTAAGTGACGCGAACCTAAGTTTTCTTTCTAAAGATAGACAATATAATAATCTAGGCCATTACTTGAAAAAAAACATTTTTTTCAAATGATAATAATTATTTAAATACAAAAAACATGTTTCATCGATTCCAAATGTAACGAATTCGCGGTCGGCAAGTATATCCGTCTCTTTTCTACACGTCAATGTTTGCATAAAGCCTACTCTTTCATATCTCAAGGACAAATGAGTCCCGGGGCGCCTTAAATACTCACAATTTTCTACAGATCTTAGGAGTGATCCTGGGATGCTTCCGTGATGGAATTTAAGGTGATGCAATTTATCTTTTGCATCACCATAAAAAAATATTACTCAGCTTAAGATAGACTCTAATGACGGAAGTTTTAATAACCGGAATATTACCGAGTAAAAGGTATAAATATATAATAGTTATGTTATTTTAAAAAATGTGTATTTTTTATATTAATTTATTTAAAAGCGCTACCTACTCACTTTCTGTTTGAAGCATGCAATCCACGTTTTCTTTAGTTGAGCATATTTTTGCACTTTCATTCAACATTATAACTGGAAAACAAACATAAAATAATTATTTATATCTATTTTGTGTGTTTGATTATGGGTGGGTTGTTCTCTTGTTCATTCGCGACTATGCTAGTTTAAAGATAATCTGACAAGCATACTTATTAAATTAAATTAATAAAGAGGCTTTTTTAAGACATAAGAGAAATCATGGCTAATTACAATGCATATGGTTGTATATCGAATAAATTTTCAATATGGATGTTGGATTGGCTAAATATTAACATTCAACTTTTTACATATTAATTATCTTAAAAAAAATCCCCGTAATATTTTGACCTTGTACTCACGCGAGGTAAATCCCTCACGGGAATCCCAATGACGTCACGGTGAAGTCCTTTTAAGAAATCATATTAAAAAAATGACACGTGCTCGTTTGTTTTAAATCGCCACCGGGACTTTTTACGCAGGTGTGAAATAAAGGAGTTTCACACGTTTATTATTGTATAAAGAAGTTGTTATATATTTAATGTTATAGCTAAGCATAGAGTGTAAGTACACTTTAAGAAATCATGTAATTGTTATAGTATAATTATAATAAGTGATAATATTGGCATATAATGGCTTGAGAACTGTCAGAAATCCTAAAATAAATAGGTTTTATATATTTAGAATATTTAATAAGAAATGTATTCTTATAGTGTTATATGCCATACGGAATTATTTAAGCTAGATATATATTGAAAGAAAATCATTGATGTTTTCATATAAAATTAAGTATTAAAAATATTGGAAATTATGTAACTAGCTTTAGGTAAACTCCCGAACTACGCAGTATTTCCGAATAAATTTAAGGATATTTAAGGAGGGCTGAGGTGAGGCTTGTGTCTACAAAATCTCTGTGTCATCGTAGACCGGGCGAAAGCACGAAAGGATTTCGCGTATCTGTCGTCTTCACCTGAAGGCACTTCAGGCCGGAAAGACTTCAAACTATCATCAAAATGAAAAAAATGGGTTTATTTCGCACGAACTGAAGTGATATTAGCAACGTTCGTTTCATTGCCTCTGCCACTTCGGCACAACTTCACCCTGCAAGCCAGGCTTTTGACCGGTATGAAAGACGCATATATGTACCGGTACATCCATTTATGTTTTTCTATGATTTTGCCTATGCGAATGGAGTACCCGAAGCCAAATATGAAGCCTTAAAGAGAAAGCGAGATAGTTATATGCCATGAGTACGTGCACGATGCGTCGCGTGCTTGCAAGCAAGTTCCTACTTTGATCGCGCATCTAAAATTTTAAATTAGTCTACGCGTATATTTGTGGTTTTATTGTTCGTTAAAAAAGTAAGGGAAGCCGGGCTTTTTGGCTTCTATAGATAGTCCCGCCCCTGACTATCATGACATGATACCTATTGCAATAGGCAGCTTCCCTACTGAAATCTACACAGAAGGCACATTTGGCCTAGTTAAGTAGGGCCCAAAATATGACCTATAAATAAAATGTATATATATATATATATGACTTAGGTTATAATTATTTAAAAAAAAACAAATTTTTAAACACAAAAGCTTGCGAAACAAAGTAGGTACTGGGAACTTACGCGGAGCTTGGAATGGTACACACCCGCAGCGCACAAACATATTTTTGTAAAGCCATTCCCTCTTACAGTTGTGATCGGAGTAAATCTGAAACACATATGTTTTAGAGGGTCCGTTTTTATTTTAAAATAAGGGTCGTTGGACTTACCAGAATTACCAACGGAACACACCATTACCGAACACTTTAAAGAGCTTTGTATGCGGCAAACCAAAATCATCAAAAATCGTCAATTTTTGACTTTATAAAAGAATATCTCGCTGTTTTTTTAATTAAATATTGAAATATACACCTTAATGTATAATCTCTGTGACTGGATCTTTCATAGTGATCATCAGTACAAGTTTATGACGAAATTTCTTTGGCAATATTGATCTAGTTATTTTTTTTTTAATAGGTACGTTCTTACAGCGATATTTTTTTGAAAATTCCTCTTAGTTTTGAAGTGCTATGTAAATTTCTACAAAAGCGATTGATTTTTCAAACCATTATTAATTTACACGTATTTATTCTTAACATTCAAACACATTTCGGGATTCAAACAAATTGAGATTTTTCCTTGCATTATGCGCTTGCGCGGCGAGATAGTTCCGCTAGTTCTAACGGTGACTAGCTTAAATTAAAAAATAGATTTCTAATTTTAATCCATTAATCCTTGAAGTCACAATGAGTCTTCTTATTTTTTTATATGTTTCATAAATGTGTGGTGGGTTCAACTCAGTTTTGACGTAAACGGTGGTGCTTGCTCCATTTTAACTAACCGAAGGCGCCGTTAAAGCCGCCTGCAGGACCTAATAACTTATTTATATTCATGAAATATTTATGTGAACTACTAAATGTTTGAACGCCGCGTATACCTGATAGGTTCGAAGCGGGTTTTCGTCCTGAAAGTAGCATTTTCTCGTGTCGCTGGAGATCTTGCGCATGTTGTCGATGGTCGTGGTGGTCGTTGGCGCGATGTTGATGGTTGTCTGCTGGTTCATCGGGATGTCCACGTAGCTCTGTCCCTCCGCGTCTTTGCTCTGCGATGTTATCGTCAACTGGAAGCACAGCTTTATCTATATACTTCATATTTCATATACTTCTGGGAATCGTTTTGCGAATCTGAGAGGACTCAAACCTGTCATTTCTCTATACAAACACTGAAGTATTGTGATTCTCTGATAGATACTGGATATATTTAATATATATAGATACTGGATAGATATACTCTATATCTAGGCCTTTAAGGGGGGGGGGGGGGAAGCAAAAATTTTACGTCGTCTAAAGTCTTTATTTTTCCATACATTTAACTTTAACATAAATATTATATTGACTTAAATACCTCGCTCGTATTCTAATATAAAATGATTACTTATAATTACAACTTTGTTGTTCAAATAACATATAGTAATAAGTTAAAAAAATATTCATAACAATTCATTTGTTAGCTTTTCAACGCGTAATTTTTAACACAAAACAAGTATTTGTCAAATTAATATGAGAAATTTGGTTTGGTTTGTCGGGTGACCGCATCAAACTCAGTTCCAGTGAACTTTTGGTTAGGAAGTAGAATTTATTATAAATCGCGGTGCTATATGTATCAATATATTATATCCGCATACCCTGAATCCTTTGTATCCACTATTGCATTTGGGTTGCCATTCGCTGTAGTTGAAGTAAAGTTCCACCATCAACCCATAACCGGGCCCGGTGACCATCGCTCTGCGAGGGTATTCTGGTTTAACACATTATTTATCATTATTTAGGAAATTAACAGTTGCATACTCACACACAAATTTACACGTCCGCCCTCTATGACTCAAATAAAATCCCTTTTGGCACGCCGGAAGGCGGAGGTAGATTTCATCGAATCAAAGTAGGGGATAAGCGAACTCCAATTACACGAACTTGTATCACACATTGCGTTTACTGAATCCCTCTTTATAGTGTGCCGTAAGGGTTGCTCATATCAAAAATTGTTTCAAACAAAAATTATAGGGAAATTACAGGCCTACAATTAACATTTTGAACTGAATTGATCGTGTCCTATTAAGGAAGATATGATTTTCATTTTAAAAAATCTATTTTTTCCACCCCTAGGACCAATGGTGCTAGCAAAAAAGTTTACTGAGATAAGTTTTAAGCCTTTATAAAAGGAATAATATAAAGTTTAAATAAATTCGATGTCTTATACATATACTAAGAAAGTTATAGCAAAATTTAACTTTTTCGAACCCCTCCCCCCCATTCCTGCTCCCTGGTCAGATTTTGCCCATTATCAAACTTGACCAAGATTTGTACCGAGATTTTCTAGGGGATGTAAAACGTGAAGATATGTCGAAATTTTCCGGACGTGATGTCATAATACCCATTGCAATCGGTATTTTCCGGAACTGTCATAATACCCATTGCAATCGGTAGCTTTCCTCATGGAATCTACCTAAAAACACACATCACATCCCATGTATTTTATACTTTTATGTATATTTTTTATTAATAAACCTTTCTCATGATTATTTATTTATTTTATTTTAGTAAACATACAGACAGTTAACATATTAATTTAAGATAAAACAGGTTTCCAGCACTCAATACGTTCACAAAGCATGCATATGTATTTTTAAATTAATACGTTCATCTATTTTTATGTTTAGGATATTTATATAATATCTCTGGCTGTTTCGTTGTATAAATTACACCTTTTTATGGGGGTGGGAAGGGAGGGGGTGTTACCGCTACATCCAAATGCAAATATACAAATTGCATATCATAAGATCCTTCTTATTAGCATTGATTATAAACACTATATAATCAATTTTATTAGTAACGTCTCACGTACGTAATAAATATTTTATTTTTTCTGCAACCTTTTTCTGGCCGATCTTAGAACCGTTTTTATTTAAACCTAGAGTGGTCATGTTACTTCAAAACAACAATAAATGACTGGTATTTAATGTTTCTATATAAAAATAATTTGTTTTTTTTTTCAGTGTTATAATATCAGTTATTGTTTTGACTTCCTATTGTGCCATTATGAATAAATAAATACTTCAGATGTTCACCATAGATAAAAGTCATGTTTTGTGACTGAACAAATGAAGGAATATTGATTGGTACTCAAATACCTAATATACCTAATCGATAATATCAGCTCACGTTTCGAAAGTTCCATGCTAGAGAATCCTTCATCCGGAGACCAGAGATATTGGAACCTCTGCTTCTCGGAGTCGCTCACGCTGTAGCCGATTCTGGTTAGCCACGGAATGAAACCCGAGGTCCTGCGAATTAAAAATCGACCTTTGAATCGGAAATGCTTTCATGACAGTTTACTACAACGGAGAACACAATGAACGGCTCCCACTGGGTTCTACGCTTGAGCACAACTCTCAGTCAATCGAATTACCTATCGTAGGCAGATTTCAACCTATTTATCTCGTAATATAGTAATTTGCTCTTTATGTGAATTAACTATGCAATGGCCCAACTAAGGTAAATAAAAAAGTGCATAATACAATTACAAATACAGGTTTCAGATAATTTTTCATGAGAGTGGGGAATTTGGAACTGATATTTTATAAAGTCTTCGAAGTCGAAGTCTTCGAATAAAAAATTGTAGTTTTTTTTAAAGAAAACAAGCTAGTATTTAGAGTTTAGTTTTGCATCTAAATTGACAAGTTCACTTTTTATACTAAATTTTCAATTTTCGACGGAAAAATACCGCGGAAATAATCCAGTGTATCAGCCATTGTGTTCATAGTTACTATCATGTTGTTGTATAATGAAATATGCATTCTATCTACGTAAAATATCTGTAATACTACCGGCGACTATACGTAGACTATACATTGAGTTATTTCTAAATTAATAATGTACGGTTTAGTAAATGACAAATAATTAATGTTAACGCGGATGAATTTAAATATGACACAAAATTTATTTTCGAATCGCCGTCAAAAAGCGTTCCAGACAGATGACAGTATGTTTTACATAGATAACCAGTTTTGGATCTACGATTCAGGGCAAAAACTTGACATTGGGGATGTAGATAGCAATGCCTGAACCGGAAGTGTCCCAGAAGTATGCAAGAATGGACGTGCAGATTTTAGGGATCAAGATGACTACAACTTTTCGCGTGCAAGTATTACATGTGGGTACCCCCCATAGAAATGCTTGCCTTGAAGAAGGACTAATACCCTAACCAATAGGCGTGTAGGTGTCAGGAGGCCGCCTGATCAATCATAGAAGGATACATTAAAGACAATGCCCCGGGAACATGACTTCCAAAAATATATAGGCGAGAAGAACATTCCTTACGCGACCGCTAATATAAGGTCAAACTCTTACAGGGATGTTTTAAATTTAGGGCGCTCCCTTTAGGACTATATCGACAATCTATATAGTCGATGTTTGATTGTCTATATCGACAATCAAACATCAATCAGCAAAAAATATTGGAAAAAATTACGAGAAAAACGACTTCAAAATTAAATATAAATCGTTTAATGTTTGAGGGCGCGGTTGAACGCACGAAGCAAAAACGAATCTCGCTCTCGCGCGACTTGCGAAGAGCTTTTTGATAATATAAATACTTTAGTATGAAAGTAAAAAAGGACAGAGTGATTAAAAGACAGAAATGAACACAATAACTTACAGGCCGTTGTTGGGCATAAGGTTAAAGGCTTGACAATATCCGTCGGACATGATAACCGGGTGGAACAGGTCCCTGCAACATTCCTCGCTAGAAAGACTCTAAGGAAACAAAATGAAACAATTCAAAAGACATACTTTATACTGCTGAAATATTGTAATGTCAAAACAGGAAAACGAATGGAATTATCCAAGATTGCGCTTAATCTTACATAGCTAGGTTTTACAATATTTAGGAGCTAGCTCCATAAAAACCAGAGATGAGCAAGATTATTGTTTGACAACTGTTTTGGAACACGGAAGTGGATCAACCACTGACTCATGAAACGCATTCCGTTCGAACATTGCCCAGAAAAGGTTTTATTGTGGTAGAGTGTCATTGCGACCAAAACACGGTCTTAGTAAGTTGGGAGGTTTATTCAGACCAGGCAGATTTATTTCTTATATTCTAATATAAATTCGAACGTCTTCTGGTTATTGGCTCCGGATTAGGAAATGAAAATAATTCTGCCGGACTATCACTTCAACTAAAATACCTGAGGACATAGGTTCACAATACATTTTGACAATATAGTATAGCAATTAATGGAACAGTAAATTCATACAAGCGATTGACACTACTATACTCTGTTTCCTGCCCCCTTAAATAGACTATCGTCTGTATAAAGAAGGTTTTTCAAGTTTTAAATGATACGCGATTCACTGGTTACTGTTTTCGTTTTCAAGAGTTTTTTTAAGTAATAAGTAAGTATGAATCCCATGCGGTTAAGCGCTGTATTCAAGATTTAGACAAACTAAATGTTTTATAGTTGGCACGAGGGGGCCATTACACTCCCCGGGACGAACTACACGAAGATGACTTACCAGGCCTATGTTTAAACTGCTGACTGACTGCCACGAGCACCTCTTAATGAAATCCGTACAGTCAAGCGACGCCTGTAAAGAACTCTACATTAATTAATTTCTGCTTATTTCGATATCCATATGGCTACAATTATTAGAGGTTATTTAAAAAATATATCAAATAATTATTTCTGATTTAAAAATATATTACTCAGATTTTCCTCAATATAATGCTCAATTTTCGTGTTTTTGATGATTGATAATGGAGTGCTTCCTTTTATTTTAAATATTTTTTGAATTATTAACGCAAATATATTTTTTTTTTACCTCAATTACTTCAGTATACGATTAATCTCAAAAGTAAAATTTGTTTTTTTTTCATTACCTGAAAGATATGGAATTCAGCAGTATCTTGCGCCTGTGAAGATACACAATTTTCGCGGTCCTAGCGCAGCCACCACTTGGCATCTTTTCAAAACACAAATTAGACCCTTTCACGCACACATAAACCCAGTCTCTTTGACTCCCATAGACCATATCACTATTATATTTTTAATTGTTGCTCGAAATGGTCATTTTATAATGTCCAGCTATTTGTTTGCATAAAATGGACGACACATAATAAATAAATAAATATTCTATATTTAGTAAAGTTGTTTCGGCGCAGAACCTTTTGCGCTTGAACTACATTCATGCTCGATCGGTATTTTTTAAGGTGTAGAGATGGCTATGTGAATTATTCAAGCGAAATTGAGTTTCGTAGATTTTTTCAAAATATAAAAACATAGGATTGTTGCTAAGTTTGACGTGTCAAACGCTAATAACCCACGAAGACTCCAGTTTCAAGTACGTCACGATGCCTTCAAAACCTCAAGATGACTTACATTGCCAAAAAACTGGTGAAGATAATCCATCTCCGCGTCTGTGAGCGGCTTCTCGAGTAGGTGTTCGTGCGTCCTCACCTCCTCGCAGATCATCGACGCCAAGAACGTTTGCAATCTAAAACATGTTCATGTTCAGAAATAACCTAAAAATGTTTTTATACCTATTAAAGTTATTTTGTCGACCTTATTTCTAACATAAATCTTGGTTTTTTGTTGAGAAAAATAAGTCAGTATAATTATTTTATTTTCTTTGGTGTTCTACAAAAAAAATAAAAGAAAAGTAGCGTTTTTTAATTTGTTATTTATTTTGTTGGTAGTAATTCAGCTGCTGCGAACTACCTTCTTTTTATTGTGGAGAATATTCGTTTAGCGGAATACAAAAAATCCTTTTATTTTTGTTATAAAAAAAATGATCTCGATTTTAATTTAGGCGGCTTTAAAGCCTCTTTGGTACTGCACTACTATATAAATACTATAATAAAGTGTTATTATCATTGTTTTGAAATATTACCCGTATAAAAATGTTCATATCACGTATTTATACGCTTGCAAGTATTACGTTCATATTTAATTCCTTTTGTATTGTGCTATAATGCCTAGGCATTTTGTAAAAGAAACCCACCCATAATTACAGTGAGATCCCAATAAAAAATAATAACAATGAAAAGCAATATTAGTGTTAGCATATTAGCTACATGTGTATTTAGTAACTGCGATTAAAATGCGGTAAAATGATTATTTTGCAAAAATAATCATTTTCTGTTGATGTTTCGAATATCTTTTTTTTTGAATAAATATTGTAAGTATCATGACCTACTTTGTCGGCGCCTCACTCAAATCCAAATAAGACCTCTTGATGCGCATAAACGGACATATCACGACTCCGGGAAACGGAATCTCCCATATACCTGAAATATACAATTAAATGTAATAATATAGTTATATTTTAAATTAACTTTAAATCGACTAAAATCCTTAACCTTAACTGCATGCATGTGATCCATTTTCTCGAGTTCCATATTTCGTTTATTGAAGAGATTGCTATGGGCTCCAAAATGATGCGAGGATTAGAAGAAAATTCAGTCAAAGTCAGTAAAACGGAGTTCAGACACATAACTTATAAACCCTAGCAAAAATCGATATTAAAATTGTAAAAACCTGAGTAGACGTTGTCGAGCACAATGACGAAAGGCGAGGATATCCACTTGAAGTAAAGTGAGGAGATGTTCATGTCGCAGGCGATAAAGCAGGCCAAGAGAACGGCCGCCCAGAGCAGCTTCTCTCGCAGGGGCCTACCCTTCTGGACCACGTGTCTAGAGGACGAGGCAAGGACTAAGGTTTCGTTACAATTTCCTAAAATTACCGATAAAATACTGTGACCCTATGATATTTCGGGATGGCTGAATTGCGATTGATAACAGTAAACGGAAAGGCTGGTATCATTAACAAAGTAAGTGATTACGCTTTATATTAAATTTTATTATAATTTTCATTTTCTCATCATATTCATAGATGAATACTGATGTTTACAAATCTTACAGAGAGGAATAGTCGATAATTAAGTATTCACGTTCAAGATGAAGAAGTTCAATATGAAGAAGTGGTTCAATATGAAGAAGTGGTTCAATATGAAGAAGTGGTTCAATATGTCTACATCAAAGCGAAATTTTGATAAAAATATTACTTTTATCTATGCAGCAAAACAGGTTTCTTCTGAATTAGTTTTTTTTCTGTAGGTCCAGCTATTTGCTTCCATGGCGTTGCAAAGATGACACAATTTAAATACAAAAAAAAATGACTACAAACGTTTGTTAATCAATACTCAAATACTTATAATAAAAATACTTTTCGCAACAAGCATAGATTTTGATAAGTTCTACGATGCAAATTGGGAAAAGCGTTGGTATGAAGGTTCTGAGCGTAGATGGCTGTTCTTGACAATGAGTCCTAACAATCAAATATTTGTTTTTTAATTTAATTTAAAACGTTAAAATTAATATCGTATGTACAAAAAAAAACATGGCAGTAATAACATGTTCTTAATATGTGTACCGTCTTTTTATAATGTATTTAAAGTAAATTTTTCTCTGTTTATTGACGAAAATAAATAAATAAAAGGAAAACGCTAAAAAGTATAAATGCTAAAAAATAGATTAAAATAAAATATTCACACCTCAGTCCATGGAGGGTTCCTGATACGCAATAGTCATAGATGCCTTCGAAAAGGGCCGTCAACAGTTTTCCATCAGCTGATCTGTTGACGCCTACCCGCAATTTAACGTTCTCGACCTTCGGCCTCTTTGTAATTTGCGGGTTGATCAGTTGGTGTCGCTTTGAGGTGCTCCATGCGTTCAATGTGGGGGGTGTTTTTTTTTCCATGTCAATGACCCAAACCATCTTCGTTCTAAAGCAAAAATCTTTTAATCAAAAATACAGTCATGTCATATGTTAACACTATATGTATATTTATTTATATATTTATTCATCATTGTGTTTTACATATTTCTTAGATAAAAAATAACACAAACATATCTAACTGCTCATACTAAGAGTAGGTTAATTTTAATACTTACATATATCGGAGAATATGATATATACTATAAGTTGAGAAATAGAAAGGATCAATATTATATTAATATAATAAATACAGCAGCATGAAAAAGATTCCCTATTACGAGAAAAATGAATTCAAAATTGAATCGAAATCGTTTAAATGTGTGTTTTACTATATAGCTACGTGCGTGGTCGCAGAGAGGAACTGAAAAAGACATGCGACGGTCAAAAAAAAAACTGTAATAATAATATAATTATTTTAGTGTGATTGTTTTTCTTTCGAAATATTGTTTTTTCTTGAGACCGGTTTGCTTGTAATTTAGGTCTAGATATCCTCTGAAAGGTGCAAAGTGACCAAACAACTTCCTGTAGGTATTAGGTTAATGAAGATAACTTGGCTGTAAGTAAAAAAAGGCCATTTTTTGTGACTACAATAATACATATATTAGAAATATATATATATATATAGTTATTGTTCCGTCGGAATCGATGTTGCAGTTTTTGCGATCATCAAACATATATAATTTATACTCTTTATTATGATATTTTGTATGTTTTAAGAACTTGTTAATTGACATATTCTGATTTTAAACGCTTGAATTTTTTTTTTACAGAAGACTATCCTCATAACTCTCTTTTATTTACAGATTTTTTCTTAAAGCTTTATCGCTTTTAATCGTATTTCTCTAAATCTTTACATATGTCTCTGTATGTACCATTCTTTTTTCATATATTGTATTGTTGGTTTTCCGAATAAACGATAAATAAATAAATAAATATAAATGTGCTCCGTGCCTGTTAATAATATTCGCAATATATGTGTAATTATATTGCAGTTCAGCGACAGATAAACAATATCTATTGTATAATAAAGTACAAAGTATGTATTGTCATTAGGTCGGGAACGCTTTTTGACAGCGATTCGAAAACAATTGACAGCGCTTCGAAATTAAATTTTGTGTCGATTTAAAAAAAAGCAGTCTAGTTTTACT
The DNA here is from genome assembly GCA_020383195.1 of Neomicropteryx cornuta. Lineage (NCBI taxonomy): Eukaryota > Metazoa > Arthropoda > Insecta > Lepidoptera > Micropterigidae > Neomicropteryx > Neomicropteryx cornuta. The sequence continues at coordinate 8,148,212 of JAHKQU010000001.1, read as the reverse complement.
GTCTTTTTTTTTTAAATTGACACAAAATTTATTTTCGAAGCGCTGTCATTTATGTTCGAATCGCTGTCAAAAAGCATTCCAGATCTAATGCCGTTAACAACGGCATATAGACAATATTTGAAAACTTTTGTAATTGATGTTAAATTATATATTTTTCACTCTCTATTTGACTGGCATTATATATTGCACAAAATAAGTCAAAAGCCACAAATCGTCACAGTCTTATCGCCGATTGCATGGGCTTCGTACTGTAAGACTGAGGTGTAGTATATTTAAGTTCTGTATTGAGCTATATTTTGGAGCTAATGCCAGCCAGCTAATGATAACACGCCAAATGTTTTGTGCCTGTGCAACGCGTGATTCGTGTAAGACTATAGGTTCCTTATTTGGCAATAGTATAGTATATTATGACCAAAAATCCTATAAGATATTTACTCTTTAAATAGCTTTAGCTCCCGGAGCCAACACTACTAACACCATATAGTTCTTGAACGTCTATCCGAACTGCAATGTTAGTATGAAAGGGTGCTTAAGTAATTAACACTTAAAAGGTCTATCTGTACTAAATAGTATTTATTTCTTGAATTAAGGCCTACCTAAGACTTTATTTCAGGACCGTCAAGTAATATAAGGCAATTCATATTATTTCCATTCTGTTAAATATTAATTTACACGAAACTTTCACCGGTTAAGCTTAAATGTTTACACTTCAATTAAATATTTTTATTTGCCATTCGCACAAAACTGCCATTCGCATAGAAAATGCACAAAACATTTCTACCGATTTTTTCAAAAATTTCTCGTAAATGGGAAACCCCTGATAGGAAGTAAATAAAAATAAAACCTTTTTTTAATAATAATTAACCCTGGGATAAGTACGCTGACGTTCGTAGACAGGCCTTTAAACCATTCCATTCAATCAGCGCCATTTAAAAAGACAATTCCTTACTTTCCTCAAATAATCCGAGCGTGTTTGCTTAGGAGCAAAGGTGTAATCAAAGGTGACCGCGCAGCGCGACTTAGATAAACGGATGTTGACATAGTTTTAAATAATTTATTATACTTTTCTTTGTTTGCGACAACGTTCATTATGATTACGCCTGCAATTTTTATATTTGTTTAATCATTATTATCAGAAGATTGTGATTCTGCATATTTTTTGTAAATAGGTAGGTAAATATTTTTATATTTTTAATTTGAAATAAATACAATTTATTTTGTTTTTCCTTCTTTTTTAAAAATGTTTCGAATCGATCCTATATTTACTATAATTTTTTGATTAATTTGTGTTTAAGTTCCTTCGAGAAGAGTAAATATTTATTATTATTTACATTTTTATTGCAAACCTCTTCTCCTCAAATAGTTTATTTACAGCCTAATTTTAAGTTAAACTTCTTTTTAATAATTTTGTAGTTTACAATTATATATTACTTAAATCTTTTTTATTATGGCTAATTAAAATTTAGCTTATGTAGGTTACGAACCGAGCGTCGATAGTATATTGTATTGGTTTCTTTATTTCCCTATTTAAAATTAATAGTGAAGAAATATTTTTAAAAACTAGCTTTTATTTAAGTGCTTGAATGCGTATACAAAATTTCGTGTCTGCGCTGTTGACCGTTGAGGAGTTCCTTCGTCAAGCCATTCCTGGGTGTAGATTCAGGTCATGCTTACCATAAAAATGCACTGGTACTGTCATTGGTACTGAATCAACATGTCAAATTTCAACTCCGTAGAATAAAAGGAAGTGGGTCTAATTCAGCTCGCAAGATATGACCTAAACACTGCAAGCTAAATAAAAGCTTGTAAAAGTGTCCTAAGTTTAGTCGCTTCTAGGTTCTGCTATTCATCATGTTTAAGAAGCTACTATCCCCGTCTTTTGGCCGTCTTTTGCATCTTTCAATTCGATAAGCACAAATGCAAAAGAGTTGATTTTTGTGTAGATTTTTTGCTCTTGGAAAACAGTTATAGCCGAACAATATTACGATAGAAGGTAAAACCATAATAATGACTTTTTTGTGTTCATTAATAATTGGGAAACCTGATAGTAATATTAGGAAAGAATATTTTTTTAGGTTTTACCCTAAAATTACAAAAATTGTTTCATAACATGGGTTTTTCGATTATAAAAAAACGTCAATTACGTTCTTCCAGATAACGATTCATTGATAAGACAAAACGTGTAATCTGCTCGAGTACAAGGCATATTAATGTTCCTACTTATATTATTTTTTAATTTTTAAAGGCATTAGCGACACACGGGCTTTTTATCATTTACAATAGTAAATTTTATGTAATACGATTTTGTGTAAATGCTTTAGTATTTTGATAATATTTCTTGTTAGATTTTTATAATGCAAATTAATACGTTTTATGTATTTCTTACTCTGATACCGTCACACCCAATCAAATATTTTTTTCTATACTCATTAAAAAACAAAGAAAATATTTGTCGTAATTGAGCAAAACGTTGAATGAAAATTGGGAAAACCAAAAAAGGTGAGGATTATTCGAGATGGGTCGCTTCGCACTTGATCTATGGGATTTTAGAATTACTGGCGGTCCTGATTTCGCATTTTCGACTTACTGGACGAAATTTACCGTGCATGTCTCAAAGCTAGGCCCTCCGGGATGCATTTGGCATCTTCGGCACCTCATGAGTCGCATATTTTGGAAAATTCATTTATTTTTTGCCATTCGGAGCGGGAATAAAAAATATGTAGATATGTACCTAATAGTGTTTTTTGTAAAACTAGTCTATTTATATGTTCAATTTTATAGATTTGGCGTAAAACATTTAATTTATGTTTTATTTATGCTACCAAACTTCACTAAAGAAAACTAAAGTTTTTTGAGCTTAAATATTTTTTTTAATAATTAACTTTATATTATTTTAGAGCTAATAAAATACCATTTTCGCATTATTCTTATTTTCCCTTCTTCCAACTTTCTATTTTTTTTTTGAACCTTAATCATTATTTAAGACAATATAATTTGTGGGTCAATAATTGATTTAATTATATGTTTTAGATTTTTTTATTAGAACCTGTATTATCAACCTAACCTACATATTACTGAGCATATTCTTTAACCTTATCGTAAATGAAGAAAAAATATAGCAAAAGTTACGTAACTTCAAAAAAATATCAGTAAATTCGGGCGAATAATCGCGCACATCTCTTTTCAATTTTTTAACATAAAGTTTTACACATACCAAAAAAACATAGTTTATCTGTAACTTTAGTTATCAATACGGAGGTCAAATGTTTAAACATACTCCTAAATCCATTATCTCATTTAACAATATTGTCATAGCGATATATATATCTGATATTAAGTTTGTCGTAAATTATTATACTATTTGAATAAGAAACTATCATTGTTTGCTAAATCTATGTATTATAAACAAATATGACCTGGGTACTTTAGATAAAGTTGCGCTTTACTTATAGGTATCTCTAAAAGATGTCCCTTGTGATGCGAAGAATTTTCATTAATATTAATAAGCTCGATACACGCTGATTATGATTGTGGTTCAGATTAGTATGTTTCTGCAATTATAGCAGAAGTTTCTTTAAAAAGACCATTATCAACTGTCCAAATCCTCGGTTAAGAGATTTTATCTTGAAGACGAGATGTTGAACGTCGATTCCATTTATCATCACGTAGAATATAAAAAAGGCAAAACATTTTGGAGTTCTCAAATACATAAAATAAATTCGAATCAATTATGGCCATCATGGCCATGGCAGTTTACTAAACTACTACACCATACGCACCATGCTAGGGCTTCAAAGGGAAAATCTCCTCTGGAGAAGGAATAAAGTCCGGTACCGTTCTGACGACACTACCGAACTTAGTGCCAGATATTTGCATAATCTAGGTAGGTACTTATACCTATTTTCCAGATTCGATCCACGGTGGATCCAACCCGGCAAAATCAGCTTTTCTCAGCCCTAATGACCGATTTATTAAAAATGCACAATTTATAATTAAAGATTTATTATACTGATTTTAAATATTACGATTACACAATATCTACATATGCCTTCTCTCTGTGATGCGTGAAACGACCCACTCTAGCTCAACGGCGACAGGAGTGGGGGTGCAGCGTTTCGTTATACGTCCGAGTGCACTCTACCACATTTCAAAAAGAAAACTATAATTCAAATTCCTAAATTTATTTATTTATTTATCCATAGTAGTACAAATACAGTATGCACAAAGTTCATAATTCTAAGTACATAAGTTCGTAGTTCATAAGTACATAATTCATTTTTTTTTTTAATTTAAATTTCAAATTATAATTAGCTATAGAAAAGAGGTTCAGCCATATTGGATTATAATCACTTCACTAATGCCTGTATCGAAGTGATAAATAATCGAGGCACTCAATATTTTATTTGGAGGTGCTCTAGTATATACATATATACACATATTCATATACATATAAATATATATATACATATTTATTTATTGCGTAATGTTATATTACTATTTGATGCTTAGAAATTATAGCAGTTTTGAATAACATACTAATACATAGTATTATAAAAGATATTTATTTTCATAATGTATACATACTAAAAATATATAAATACAAATAATAAATACATATAATATAATATAATATAATACAATAGCCACAGAATATAATATGTCCAGATTTATGTGTTCAGGTCAAAATTGATGTTAGTTGAGTTTCACATTCCCGCCTTGTTTTATTAAGCAGCCAATATAACACCATTTGTTTGTATTTATAATCAGTGACAATGTTCACTTGGCTTTGACTGAATTGGTCAATTTCAGCAAAGAATATATTGTGCAAATTATCAAAGCAATAAAAAATCTACAAATTATCAGTCGTGAGTAACGGGCAAAAATATTTGTGAATTGACAGTACCGGAGATTATAAAAAAATATATCGCGTATGCTACATTTTTAATTTATTCAATTTAAGTGCGAAACGCGTGATTGGTATGCGACCAGCCTAATAAAGTCAACATAGAAAACGGCCGTGTTGATAAATAGTAGAAGTGGTCAACAAGGAAGCGTGACAAACGTCAGACGGTGTTTTGTTCTAAATTCAAACGGTCGCGTCTTCTCTCCCCACTTCGAATACCTAAACGCCAGATTTGAATAAAAAATTGTTCTATATTAAAATTCATACTATTTAGTTCTAAATTTAAAATCGAGCTCCGCCGTTCGGGTCCGCGGTTCGAAATGGATTCATTTATCTCTGTCAGCGAGGTAGAGCAGAGCGCCCTCCAAAAACTGCCTCAGAATTCTCGAGATTACTACAAGAGCGGCGCGACGGCTGAGCAAACCCTCTCGGAAAACAAGGCCGCCTTTAGAAGGTACGTAACTTTAGATATTCTACCTTAAAAATATAATATGTAGACAAAAGAAATCAATTTATTTATTTTATTTATTGGACATATTTAATTTAACAAAAAAATCGAAAGTAGTAGAACAAACACAGTTACACAATGTATATTATAAGTGCACAGGGAGCGATTAGCACTGCTACATTTTGTGCCCTGCCTTCTTTATTAGACGATGTCTGTACTAAGGAAGGCAGTGTTAAAAGTAATCCCCGTCCAACGATAGCGTCTCGTTGAGTCCTGGCGAATGTGAAAGGCTACGAGAATTTGATTAATTCGAGTGTTGAGAAAAAATATATATATATTTGAAAGCCCCCAGACCATGAATGACAGAATTCTCAACGTAACCATGTCGACGGGTTACCATCTGTCTGTTAATCGCGAACACGCTGGTAGCGTTAAACTATACATACATAACCATAACCTGTTAATCTTGTTATGGTCCGCAGCGGGTCAAGGAAGGTATTTTCTTGCGCTTTTAACGAAGTGTAAACGAGAAAAGCATTCGGCGATAGAAGAGAGACAACTTTTTTATTAATCTATTTAATAACAAAATTTAAAAATAAAAATGATTATAGGCAAACAATGCATTTCAATAGTCATAGATAATGCGATTCAAACAGAAATAAATAAATGAAGTAAATGAATGAAAAAGCCTATATCTCTTTCATTTTAGCATAATCCCTTTTTTACCACCTGTTTCGAGAAATCGGCTACAGAATTACTCAAACTAAAAAGTATTCTTTGAATATTATTTGGGAATGATAAACTTTGACATCTTCGATAAATTTTGGGACATCCTTAATAGTGCCAATGAAATGTGAAAATTTGCGCTTTCAACCAGCCGACCGCTGATTAATTAAAAAACAAACCTACCGAATATCATAGCTCTAGGTCTCACCGACTTACCGCGGATCTAGTTTGGGTTGCTAATTTGATTGATAAATTCGCCTGATCTTCCGATCGGGTTCAAAACTCGCTTTCTACGTGCGACACACTCATTATAATACGTTAAAGTGCCACTTAAATTCGTCAACAACTTAAAAAACCTCTAATTTGTTTCATTCTTGTTATCAAAACCAACTGGACAGTTCAACAACATTTTCCATGGATATTTTACAAACTGAATACGGGAATTATATACCCACGACAATTTCCTCTAACTTAATTTAGAATCCTTATCAACCTGTTTCACCGTTATTTTAAGTTCATAGTATAAAAAACCGAGGTTTTGTGGCATTATCTCATCAAACGTTATCTTTTGTTTAAACTGTTATCCGTTAATGTTTGTTTTTTACATTATTTATTTATAACATGTTTTTTCCTTGTATTTTAGAGAAACTTTTTAAAAAAACAAATAATCCTATCGAACAGGCGTCGGGGCGTTAGATTCTGTTTTGCGCAACTTCGATTAAGTCTATAAAGAACGTCCTAATAGCCTGTCTGTATTGTAAAATTAATAGCAATGAGAATAAGCACATGAAATCTAGAATTAGGTTCATTTTACAAGTTAATAATTAGTTTCGTTTAATTTATATAAGCTTAAAAAGGTTTTTCTGACTAGTTCGTTCAATGATCCGGATTTACTCGTGAACGGCAGACTGGCGAGAGTTGTCGAGCTCTAACGCAATTGGTCGTTCACATAATGCAAAAAATAAAAAAAAAACATTGACGAGAAAGAAAAACTTAACAAAAAAAAACTGTAACCCCCCGGGGTTCGAACCGAGGGCCTTCTACGGAAATTGATATAAGCGGCGACATGAATAGGGGTATTAAAATTAATACTGTTCATATTATCAGAATATCGTGACGTCAACCCATTAATTTTTCTCCGTCCAAAATTCGCCCGACCCCAGCGTATAGGAGTTCGCACTTCAATAAATAAATATTACCACTCACTACATAACATTAAATAGATTATCACTAGACTTTCATCATACAAGGAAAAAATTAGGAATATCTTTCGATAATAAACAAAGTATCGAGAAGTTAAAAATTGAGGAAAACCCGATGTTTTGTTTTTAACCAGTCAAAGTTATTATTGTTGATAACCTAATTAGATTGGTCGCAGCTTCTATTTGTAGATTTTAATAACGGTCGCCCCGATTCATTTATCACTATCTTTTGGTATTTTTACATTCGCAACAATTTGGCGAAATTGTGTCGTTCGCTTGGCGGCTTGATAAAAATTGGGAATAATATACTTGATAATAAATTTTAAAATCGATATGGATGTTTAAATTTAAAGGCTTTGTTTTTCCCTGTTTTTTCCTGATTTATGTTTGAATGTTGATATAGATCAACCTTCTAAAAGGACACCAGTGAATATAAATACATCCTGTATATGATTTACTAGTTGTTCAACCCCAGGTTGGCAGCGAGGCCCTGCAGGCGGTTTGGACAACGCCTTCGACGCGTTGCGCCAACGTGAAGTATTTTCTACATACATGTGCCGAATATAATAAGCCAAAGTTTCGTAAATAAGTCGACTCCAGCGCTACCTACCGGGTCCATTTTTTGAAAAAATATATCTTTTTTCGTACCTGTGTAATACACGAGTATATTCTGAATTTCAGCCAAATCGGATCATAAATAAATTTATCGGAATATCTCGAACTTAGCCACCAACAGTTTAAAAAAAAAAGGCAAAATAATTTTATTATGACCCTATCACTGACCAAGGCCATGCCCTAAAAGGTCACAAGGTGCGGTAGGACGCCCAACAGGAGGCGAACTGCATAAATAAAGGCCCTTATAGGCGACCCAATTTGTCGGAATGAACTTCCATTGAAACCGAAAATAGCCAACTTGACCCTCCCGTCCGATAAATTGTAACGTGTGGAGGTTGTTGCCAACCAACGTCAGTCGCAATATATGTGTGTGTTAACATGACTTAAGTCTTTTTCTTAGGATATATAGCTCTTTCACCACAAGTTTTACGCTTTTTTCCTAATTTATCATAGGTAAAACACCAATTCTTTTTAATGTTCTAAAAGAATTGGAGGCAATGTGAAGCGCGCTCAAATATGACAGTCTTAAGACGTCCTCTGATTTGTTGACTACAATAAACCGCCGCCGTTTGTCCCGACAGATGTGTTCGTTGCCGGATACATAATAATCAACCGTACGGCATCGTATGCAAATTTTAGGCAAACATTATTATTATTTTTTAATCCCAAATGACGTCATTTCACGATATTTATAGCAAGACGATTTTATCTGATACATAACAGCCGATGATTTTTGTATTGGAATAACTAGTTTTATATCGAAGCGCCTACTTCATATTGTTTACTAAAAAGTACCCACCAACAAACGTATATCGAATTTTCCAAATGTCAATATTGTCAGACTTTTATATAAGTAGTGTCAACTATCGGCGAACGCCCATTATAACGTGAAGAATCATCAAAATATGGTATTTAAGCGATACATTATACAATTTTACTATAATTATATATATATATATATATATATAATATTTTTTCTGACGACGCCGAATGGCGAAAGCTTAAATAAATCATAATCATCAAATCTATATATATATATATATATATATATTTGAGTGTTATATCGTAGGTATATGTATAATAAAATACGGTTAAGACAAATGTTCAAACTCCATGGTGAATTCTGCCTTCTAGTTAGGTTAACCTAATTCTAAAGTTTTGTATTGTCTCTTTTAATAAATAAATAGTTATATTAGAAATTTTTAGGTATTTCGAAAAACAAAATATTAAACGTTAAATGGGTAATAAACATGAAAATCGAATAATAATTTATAATTTCGGGAGAGAAACGCTGAAATAATGTCGATGCTAAAAAAATATTTTTTATGTATAAGATTAAACGACGCCTTTTAGCTTCTATACCATTCATGTAAGGCCGACTGCTGTATCTTTCAACTCGAAAAATACAAATGTAAAGGGTTGATTTTTTATGTGTAGATTGATGCTCTTGAAAAGCAACCATAGCCGTTTAGATCACATCGGAGGCTGGACGGATAATATAGATATCAGACCGAGACGTTTGTTTTTTAAATAAAATTGGTTTTAAAAAAAAAAAAAAAGAAAAAATAGGATGATAGTTGGGATTGAAAATTGTGCACAATCAAAGCGCTGCGAAGAAAGGCGTTTTGTTACAATATTAACAAATAAATAGCACGGATGTTGGAAATTTAAAAAATTATTAGTTATTACTGGTCATTTAAAATTAACACAAACCCATTTATGTGCGCAAATAGAAAATATGGAGCAGATAAAACTAAAAAAGGCCATCGCACTAATTATTATTGTTCTGTTTTCAGGCTGCGCATCAGGCCGAGATGCCTGCGGAACGTGTCGAAGGTCGACATGTCCACAACCATCCTGGGGCACAGGATTGGCCTGCCCATCGGCATCGCGCCGACGGCCATGCAGCGGATGGCCCATCCGGACGGGGAAGAAGCTACAGTTAAAGGTAACCCATCCATCATGCTTGGAACTCCCTTTTTCGATGCAGGTACGCCAGGAACGCAACATCAAAAGAAGAATGCATCTATTTTGCAGGACGATAAATAAGCATTGGTTTTATATGGTGTCTGTGGTTTTAGGCAGATTTCATTAGGAAAACTACCTATTGCAATGGTTACCATGTTATAACTTCTGGAAAATTTCGCGTTTCACGTCCCCTAGAATCCAAAACCATCCTCAGTTAAAAAGTTTATATATATATATATATAAGTTAATATATTCATCTATATCACTTTATTGTGGATACAATAACTGCAGTAAATTTACACCTTCACTTTCAATTTGATATATAAAACTTAAGGGCACGAAATCTCGGTCAAGTTCGTTAATGGGTAAAATCAGACCAGTGGAGTGGCAGGAATAGGGGAGAGGGGGGTCCTAAAAAGTTATTTTTTTTATAACATTCTTAGTATATAAAATATTGAATTAATTTAAATGTTATATTATTCCTTATATAAGGGCCTAAAACTTATCTTAAGTAAACTTTTTTGATTGCTTCCTAGGTATAGGAAAATTTGTTTTTCCAAAATTAAAAAAATTATACCTCTCTTAATAGGGAGCGGAGCAGATCCGTTCAAACTGGTAATTGTAGGGCCTATAAATTTCCTACAACTTTTGTTGAAAACAATTGTTTCACCACTTTGATCTAGTGAAATCTTCCTCCTCCCTCCCCCCAAATAGTACCGCAGGCAATTTCTTTTTTTTTTGTTTGTCCCCAGTCGCGCCAGGTAAGTAAGTGCGACAGGCTTATCTGCGTAAATTTTTGATTTGCACCAGGGCACCACCTACCCTGACCTGTAAGACCTGGCCTTCATTGGTGTCATCTAACGCTCTAAGCTTAATCATTGGTATTACTTTAATCTCTGACCGTTAAAACAAACCCTCAATTACTAGAAGTTATAAGCGTCAAACGAAATATGGTTGTTAGTAACTATTATCATTGGTAATTGATTCAATTAAAATGTATAAGTTTGTTTATTGTTTCAGCTGCAGGCACAAATAACACAGTACACATACTAAGCACGCTCTCGACCACCTCCATCGAGGATGTGGCCAAAGCAGCGCCGAATACTCTAAAGTGGTTTCAACTCTACGTCTACTCCGACAAGTAGGTTGCATTAGTGACATTTCATTATTCCAAAGACGGCAAGATATAGGGGCGCATGTGAATCACAGTAGTGTCACCAGTCGAGTAGGTATACCTACTTGCATAGATCCCATAAATAACCTTTGTTAATCAGTTCTCAAATATTTATATAAATACACAATATCCTCACATAAATTTTGGTTTCCTTCATAAAAAAAATCATTTTATTTACAACTTATTGTTAAAATTAGAAACAGCGTTTGTATGAAGGTTGTAATCGAAGACAACCCTCTGAACATTGATTATAAGATGAAATAAAAATGTCGCCTCTAAAAATAACAATGGAAGTAATTAAGAAAAAAAACTATGTGCAAATTAAAATTAAAAGCATAGTCTAATGTACTATTTAGCATTGACGTGTCATAGAGGACCGACCGCCGATATTCAGCCGCCATGAGCAATTTCAATAACAAACCGTCGACGAGGCGTCGGACGTTTTAGCGGACGTGCGCCGTCTGAAAAATTCTACGAAAAATAAATGCTGCAGAATTTTCATAGAAGGCAGGCGTGGGACTAAAATAACCAGAAAAGGTTGAGAGTGGCTGGTTTATTTACATAAAAACCGAATCGACATAACCACTGTATAATAACCTTCCTTAGAACAGGCAACTCTTACCTAGTTAGGAAGGTTATCGACTTTTACTCATCGGCCAATTTATATTCCATAAAAAAAAAACAATGTTTGTATGTTATTACATGATAGCGTGAGGTACAAAGGCACGTAATACTTTGTTTACTAGAGGGTCTAGGTTAATTGATAAAATGATGACATTTTCAGTCCATAAAATCACTTTTCGCAACTGAGAATACTCAAGGTTCTTTTCTCGACACGGCCGTATGAGTACATAAAGTACCAAGCATAAAAAAAATGCACATTCAGTTACAGACTTGTACTGCCTTACACCGTGAAGACATCAACAAGTCAGTCGTCACTGCGCTTAACAGCATCTTTCCTACAACACAAGCCAGACAGATAGATGCAGATAGCAGGATAGGGGGGAATGGCACACATTGGCCTACGTCCTGATGATGACATGTGTTCAAAGGATAAATATTAATTTCGATCCATTTAGACCCTTTTTTTCTATAGCTGGCATTTGGTAACCATGTTTAGATACCATAGTTTTAAGTCTTCAACACATTAAAGGCAGTTTTTTAAAATTCAATTCTTTTTTTGAGAAATTTAATAAATTTTAAACTGCTTTTATTAGAATTGCTCTCTTATAAAAGACCCTTAGAAAAAAAGTAATTGAAAGGCAAATAAAGTGTCTATAACAAAGAAAAGTTTGTTTTTTTTTATTTCTATATTATGAATCTGTAATTAAATAAAAACCAACAAATGCTTCTGACCGCGCAGAGAGTAAAAGACGCCCTATAAAAATTAAGCACCGAATTGCAAGGTCCACTGTCAATATAATTCGCCTTAAGTGTGAGTATTGGTTTGCAGGAATGTCACTAGAGGCCTGGTGCAAAGGGCCGAGAAAAGTGGATTCCAAGCGATCGTGCTGACAATCGACACCCCGATTATGGGCTTGAGGCGGATCGACATGAAAAACAAATTCAATTTGCCGCCTCCGCTGAGGTATTTATATGCTTTCCTCTTATTTTTGTGAAGTTAAAATAATTATGAGCAACAAAACAGCTCAAACCTTCGTCTGAGCACTAAATTTTATGTATAACTACAAGGTATAACGCTGTGATCGTGATCCAAGCGTTGCATTTAGTATTCGTGTTTATTTTGATTTAGACATTCGAACTCTATCCCAGTAAGTTAAGTAATTATTCAAATAAAATTGATTTAAATAAAAAACCAGGAAAATATCTCATCTAGTTAGATTACTCACTCAAGGAACCCTTTTACCAATGGGTCATGGTACCGGAAAATTTCGACATATCTTCGCGTTTCACATCCCCTAGTACTAAAAATCACCCTCAGTTTTAAAGTGTGTATATCTATCTATCTATTTATATCACTTTCTTGTGGACACGATAACTGCCGTAATTTTACACCAATCACTTTCAAATTGATACATAAAATTTAAGGGCACAAAATCTCAGACAATTTCGTTAATGAACAAAATCAGGCTAGGAGGCAGGAATGGGTTTTTTTTCGAAAAAGTGTTATTTTGTTATAACTTTCTTGGTATATAAGATATCGAGTTAATTTAAATGTTATATTATTCCTCGGATAAGGACCTAAAACTTATCTTAGCTATCTTTTTTGATAGCACCATTCATTAATCCTAGGGGTGGGAAAAATAGTTTTTCAAAATTCAAAAAATCATACCTTCCTTACTAGGCACGTGATCAAATCAGTTCAAAATGTTAATTGTAGGCCTATAATTTCCCTAGAACTTTTGTTTGAAATAATATGAGCAACCCTTACGGCACAGTATAAAGAGGGATAAAGTATACGCACTTTCGCTGCGCAAGAGTACTGCGGTTTGAGGTGCATGAGTGGGATCACGCGGCAGCTTGATACAAGTTTTTACAATTGGAGGTCGCCTGTCTTTACTTTATTCCGGTGAAATCTATCTCCGCCTTTCGGCGTGCCGAAAGAGATTTTTATGTTGGATTTGAACGCAAAATTCCCATAAAATAAAGTTTTTTTTTCAAGAGAAATGAATGTCTATTTCTATTTCAGTGGTATTGCATACCACCGGGGAATGGAATGGTAGCTGTAACGTGTTCAAATCTCTACCTAAGAACCCATTCCAGAAAAGTAGCCTCATTATTTTAACTGACAACCAGCTGTAACGCCGGAGTACCTGAAGGACATGTTTTAAAAAAATAAATACGCGCATACTCTAAGAGTGTTTAGTTGCCCTTCTAAAGGAATGCCGCGGAATATTCATCAAGTTAAATTGTTTTTAGCTTGGGCCATAACAAAAGTTTCATGGCTTTAGTTAAATATTTCAACTTTGATGTTATAATCTTGTGCTTACATTAGATAGTTTCCCCTTTTGTCACATGAACGCTGTTACCGATTGGTAAATCGGCATACTTGATAAAATATATATTTGTACAAATTTATAATTGATAAAATATAAATTTCAGATTAGCAAATTTCGAAGGAAGCTTCTCGGACATGAGCAAAGCGGAAAAGGGATCTGGTCTAACGGAATACGTCGCCAAACTGTTCGATGCGTCTTTGACTTGGGAAGATCTTAAATGGCTCAAAAGGTTAGTAACAAATAAAACGATTATACTGAAAATCTTACACGAAAAAGGCTTCACTTTAAGACGGCTGCGGCCTCTAGAGGATTAGACGTGTTGTCTGTAGAATTATTCTTGCTCCTAAAATATAAAAACAAAACAATACACATTCATTTTGAACATTTAACGTGTATTACAGAACGATTTGGCGCCATAATTAGACACAAAGTCTTCATTTACTTTTACTATTTCTATTTCTATCCCTCGTATGCGTATGTTCGTACCTATCTCGGAAACTAATAGATAGATTTTAATTTCACTATTCATTAGTTAGAGTTAGAGTTAAAATACTTAATATTTCAATAGGAAAACGAATTTTAAAAAGGGGCAAACATTAAAAATATACCAGGCAGCTAAATAATTAAATATTTTCATTTCTTTATTATTTTTTTCAGTACGAATAAGTTTTTTCAGTGATTATAGTCGGTATAAACGCAGGTTTAAACAATTGTTTTCTTAACATGAATGATTTAAGAATGTGTACAAAATATGTTTGCGCAACAACCTAATAAATTTCAATGGATACAATTTAGCGTGTCACACTTTCACATAAATATAATTGAATGACTTTCAGCATCACGAAACTCCCAATAATCGTCAAGGGCGTCATGAGGGCTGATGACGCCAAGCTGGCGGTCGATGCTGGCGTGTCTGCGATCCTCGTGTCCAATCACGGGGCAAGGCAGCTCGATGGCTCACCAGCAACGGTAAGATCTATGGATCAATAGTTTCTTCGCGCGTGCAAATATACGGTTCGATTATAACGTAGCTTGTCGCATCTAACGCGAAATCTTTTTTTTTTCTTATATTCCTACGTTGATTCAAACGCCCCGTGGGTACACTTCCATAGAAAAATACGTTCTGTTCTATCCTGGGCGTTGAGTTTATCCGGATAAAAAACTGAAACGTCATAAAATCTGTAAGATTTTTTTTCTCGTCCAATGCAAAGTAAGCTTACAAACAAGTAGGTAATAAATGTTTTTTTAAGATGTTGAACCCCTATCTCGATATTCTTAATATCTCCTATTACGATCTTAAAATTAGCATTGCTTTCCTAATAATTCTAACCTAACAAAACACAATTTATTTTATGGGGCCAGGATGTATTTTTGTCCTCTTGGATGCAAAGGTTCTGAAGAACTCCTGGTGAAGGGATGATGAAAACGCGAAGATCAATGAACGATATATTCTTTGGGCGCCATTGCGTTTATTTACATAGAACCCAGAAGGATAATATTTCAACAATTTAATCTGTCTTAAACAATTCTATTAACTGTCTTTTAAAAATTGTAGATTGGTCAATAACAATGGTGTCATATTGGCTGCCTAATAAAGAAAGGCAGAAATGTGAAAATCAACTTACATCAATTTTGACCTAAACAAATAAATCTGGACATATTATATTCCGTGTATTGTGCGTATATTTATATTCATATTATATTATATTATATTACAAGTATTTATTTATTTGAATTTATATATTTTTTAGTATGTATACATGTGTGGAAATTTATAATATTACTATTGTAATAGTATGTATTAGTATGTTATTCAAATCTGCTATAATTTCTAAGCTTTTGATAGTAATATAAAATTAAAGCAATAAATATATATGTATATATTTGTATATATTGTATTGTATTGTATTTGTATTTGTATTGTATTGTATTGTATGTTTATATTGTATATATTGTATTTGTTTGTATTGTATTGTATTTATTTGTGTTTGTATTGTATTTGCATTGTATTTGTATTCGTACATTGTATTCGTATATTTATAAGTTTATGAATATGTGTATATATGTATATACTAGAGCACCTCCAAATAAAATATTGAGTGCCTCGAACATATATCACTTCGATATAGGCACTACGCTTAGTGAAGTGATTATAATCCAATATTCCTGTACCTCTTTTCTATAGCTAATCATATTTAAAACTTGAAATTTATTTTTAAAATAGGTAATATTGTACTATGGATAAAATAAATAAATAAATATATTTAATAGAAAAATAGAAATAATAATAAAAATGTCACCGGCGCGTAATGCGCGCGGTGGCTTGCAAGCCTGCCGACCCGACTGACTGCCTGCGCCGCTGGCGGATCGCCCGTGCGTCGTTCCAATGCGCGCCTGCGCAGATGCCTGCCAATACGATGCGCCCGGCGGCGTCGCGCGTCGCCGGCCGAAACGACGCTGCCAGCCGCAGTCCGAATATGTAGCGCCGCTACAATTTAAAAAAAACGGCTCTTGAATAAAAATTCCTGATAACAATCACCGGTGCTATAATATATTTCATTACACGACCTCTCTGGGTTAGTTGTCCGATATAGTACAGTAACCTTGCCCTTTTGTAGCGTAATTATGCGTGTCAAATGAAGTGTTTATTATTATTATTATATTAGGTATAAATTGAACGTGTCAGAGGTCAATAATTCCATATCAGTCGGGGTTCATGGTGAAGAAGTAAAGTCAGCGGAGACAAGGGCTAAAATATTACAAGCTTTGTTCTATACAAAATAATCCGCGAATAGTATTTATAGATTTATTTATTTATACATTTAATTTAAATGCAATGTCACAAAATAAATAAAAACGAGTTGTAATTGAATCGGTCTTCATATAAAATGCGAACGGTTTTATCTTTTAAGAATGGTCATTGCTAGGAAGGATTCTTATATAAATTCGAACGCCTTCTAGTAAGTCACTCTCAATAGTTAGTCAATTATAATGCTTTATTACTACCGTATTATGACTATACATATAGCACACGCAAATTTAGCCTAGTTGAGCAGGGCACAAAAAAAATGTTTACTCGGTTATATCAATTATATAAATAAATATATGAATATATAAAAAAAATATAATAAACCATAATTATTTTTAAATTAAACAGGACGTCCCAAGACCAATCCCACAAACTTTAGGGGGTGTTTAAGTTCCCTATTAAGAGTAAGAAATTATGTAACAAAATGCGAAAAATTTTCATCACCAAATTTATTATTTTTGTAATAAAACTGGTGTAAATCGATCTTATCAATCGATAAATCAATATTATCTGTTGACCAATAGCATCCCTCTTACAACCCCAGAGAAGGGAAAAGGAGTTACCCCTTCTTCTTAGACCGACCTCTGTTCGACCAGTGGCATCTGACAGCAATCATTTAGCTCCGCCCTAATAGGGCGTTTCGAACAACGCGGCAGGTCATTAACCTCGATCTTGACTGACCGCGGCCCAGTGACCCAGTGACGTAGTTATCCGAGGGAGGAGCCATTGAAAAATATCTGTTTTACACGAATTAGAATAGAAACTTAAACATTTTTTTTTTCTCGAATACCATAATGAATTTTTATATATTTTCTTAACAAATACTACGAATTGTAGGACCTATTAACTGTTTTTTTATTTGGATTGACCTTGGGACACCTGTATATGTTTAATGAAAAAAAAAACGCTCAATGCACCTAAATAAGGTAGCGAATAGAGTATCAAACGCCCAAAGATTCAATGAATTGTTATATATAATTTTTTTCAGATAGAAACATTGCGCGAGGTGGTGGATGCTGTGAGCGGGACCGGCGTCGAGGTTTATCTCGACGGAGGCGTCTCGGAGGGGACGGACGTCTTCAAGGCTCTGGCTCTCGGCGCTAAAATGGTAATGGCATGGATGTATTATTTGGTATGGATGCGGCAATGCGAGCTGCTCGGTGTGCCTTCTTAGCGTCTATTACCTTAGCGTATATTTTTGTGTCTAAACAGAACGTTTTTTTATATAAAATTAATCTTCTATGTAAAACTGTATCGTTTCAGGGTTAGTTTCAATCATTAACATCTTCTTTATCAAGTCTAATAAAAAAAAATATGCCTTAACTTTTATTTGAGATAACTATCTGCTTTTGGTTTCAAACCTTCTCTGAAACCTTAAATATTCGTTGGTAAAAAAAGTCCAATTGACCCAAAGCGGTCTCAATATATATCCATGGTGTCCTGGGTAACAAATTATTTTAAAAAATTCGAAAATAATTCATCCCAAAAATTTATTATTTTTATTAAAAGCGCCGGTGTAAATTACCTTTCTTATAAGAGGCATTATATTAGCCGCAACCCGCGGCAAATAAACTCGTCGCGGCCGCGTCGTTTAGCTGGTGTACTTATTAAAAGAATCGTATAATATTATCACGTAAAGTTTACATTTTTTCCCGGAAATCATGATGATTTTTGATATTTTGGAAATCATGTTGTTTGATATACTCGAAATCGCCGGGCCTATTAGCTGAATGAATGGGACACGATGAATAAATATTGTATTGTAATATTGTTTTTGTGCAATATTGATTTTTAACATATTGGTTTTTCAATACCATGAAATACAGTTTTAATTACACAAAAAATTAAGGTTGAATATATAAATAATTTCAAAAAGTATTAGATTACTTGCGTCTAAATACCATTATGAAATTATAAATTACATTAGCAAGCACGGGTGGTCGTTTGTGGTCATTTGTGGTCACAAAAACCGCTAATGACACTATTAATTGCCCACAAAAAAAATTGTCACAAAAAAGTATCATGTGAGTAAAAAATATGATTAAAAAACAAATACGTGGGTATTATTCACCAGATCTACTTTATTACCTATCTTAAAAAAACTATTTTCTTTTTTTCAAAGGTCTTCGTTGGCAGGCCAACCCTTTGGGGTCTTGCGAATGGCGGTCAAAAAGGCGTGGAAAAGGTTTTCGACATTTTACGGATGGAACTCAAATTTGCACTCATGATAAGTGGTAAGAAACCCAGCCCTAAAAACCGAAAAAGTGTCTAATAGAGTACTTATTAGTAACAATATTTTATAACAAGATATATTTATATAACATATAAGTATTTTTATTAATTATGCCTTCTATTAAACTTCTCTAAAATTTATTAATAAAAAAATATTTTTAGTATATTCATTATAATTTAATAAATAATGTAATGCAATAATGTAATCAGTCGATTTATAAGTGGGATTTATAATATCACCGTGAAGTATTTTTATATTTTATTATCGTTGCAAAGATAAGATTATTTTAAGGACACACATTTAAAACCTATTGTTTTAAGTAAATATAAAAATCACGTCAACCAATTCAGAAGTGCGATCGAAGAGAAATGCCTTTCCTTTTATTAATATCTACCGATAACACAAACATTACTCCTTTTTAAGGAAGGGTTTATATAATACTTTTTCCAGTCGTTAAAATAAAATAATTAAAGGTTTGCGAGTCGATCAAAGGCCCTTGCCACAACTTAGGTAAGTGCTAAGTAATGCAAAAAAAAGTTAACACGTTTTATCGATTGTGAGCCGATCAAACACCGTTCCTAGTTACTGGTTAAGAGGTTTGACACTGGGTGGCAAACACTTGCATCAATTTCGCTATATTAGCACAATAATAATTAGCTATAATTATGGTTAATCGCAACGATCACTGATTAACCTAACCACCTCTAGATGGCGTTTAATTAAAAAGTAGAAAAAATATAATTGTAGGAAACTGCCTACCGGAAAAAATCACAATATTATAATGGTGGAATCCTTACATCTAGACTAAAATAAAATAAAATATATTAAATTTGTTACATATTAATTGTTCTATAATTCTATTAAATAAAGAATTAAATTCCATTATGATTACGAAAAACATGTCATAAGTAACCGCCTCATAATATAGCTTTTGTGTCGCGTGAAGTTTGGAGTTTACACGAACTGGGCTATGCATACAGGAGTTCCAAGACCATTCCCGGAGACTTAAAAGGGTGTTTATGTTCCCTATTACGCGTAAGAAATTGTATAAAAAAATGCCAAAATAAATTATGCCCAAATTTATTAATTTTATCAAAGCGCTTATGTAAATTCCCCTTTTGCCCACATGAGTCAGCACGCCGCGGCCTCGTTAGCACGGAACTTATAACAGGAGCGATTCCATAGTAAAGTTTACAATTTTTTTACACGGAAACCATGATGAATTTTGATATGAGGCCAAAACAAATCATGTTTGTAATCGCAGGGCCGAATTTTTTATCGGGAATTGGTCTGGAAACACGGTGTGTAATAAGGGTTAATATTGCTCAAGTACCCCTTAAGGTGGTTTGTAAAAAACCTTTTCTTATTTTCTCATTTGCTTGCAGGCTGTCCAACTGTAGCCGATATTACCAGGGACATGGTAGCACACGAATCTTCCTTTTGCAAGATATAAACCACACACGAGCGGTTGCCTCTAGTATACAATTAGAAACCTTAGAAAATAAAGGATTAATGAAAAGAATTTTAAACAAAATAAACGCAATTAATCCTCTATAGACAGTGGACTAGTAATCGAAGATCTATGTTAGGTAATTTCTATTTGAAAACATTTCACTGTTAAATGAATGACATTTTCGATTCGTAAACTTCTTTGCTTTTTTCATTATAATTGTGCAAACATTGAGGACATATTCATGTTTAACCAAAACACGCAATTTCGTCTACCCATATGAAGAAGGAATTGTTTCCAATTGTTGTTGAATTGTTGGAATAAACAATTCTCATTGGAGTGACACCGTGAATTTTTTATAGTTGAAACTTTTGAAAGCATACTGTTACGGATGTGATGCAGTGACCAGGGGCTGGTGCTACGCTATAACTGCTACAAGCGAAGATGGAACGCACCACAGAAGGAGGCATCTCTCATCCTTCAGGCTCCAGCGGTCACAAAAGCACATGCTTTATATATTCAATAACTTTTTTTTTTAAATCATTATAGACTTGCTTTAACATTGAATGCAAAATGTTTACACAACATTTGTGGTTTGTAGTTTTTTGTGTGTACCTACACACAATTTATTTTTATTTTATTTGAGTAATGCATCATTTAAGTAGGTACCTACTTTGTTAAGTATAAAAATTAATTATATAAAAACATTCTAAATGTTAATTTAAAATAATAAATCTTCAAAGTTTCACTCCTAACTTTAAATCATTTGTATTTTTTCATAACTTCAATTTCTTCATAAATAACAAATAATTAATAATGTGATTTTTTTTTAAATAAATACTGTGTAATATATAAAAATATTATTTTGCCTTTATTTAATATTATTGTAAATAATATGCTTATGCTTTTTTCCAAATCCATTTTGATTTTATTTCTGTTTTTATTCATTTTGTTTTTTTCCCCAAATTCGTTAAATAATATCCGGTATTCTTAGGTAATTTACCCATTTTATTTGTCTATGGTTTCTACAGGGTGTATTTTTATTCGCCATTGCGACACTATCCCTAAATTGTGAAGTAAATTGAAACAAAAAGTGTTTCCCAAAAAAAATAATTAAAAATTTAAAGTCTGTGGACCATAATATATATATATTTTCGAAGTTAGTTTTTTTTTTTATAAAACTGTTTTTAGTTGTCGATATAAATAAACCCCTTATAAAGCAGATAGCGATTTTAAATACGCTATGGTACATAGTACAGTTCATGTCGTAATAAGCAAAAACTACTGGATCCCAAAAGGTGGTATGAACAATGATCGACCTGGACTGGACCATGATTCTGTGGTTCTCGCCAATAATTTTCTGAGTAGCGAAACTAAACAAAGCTCGTTTTCATCTTCGAATAATGTGCACAGAATGTCCCCGCACCAAACCCTATAATGAGTAAGAATTAATGCGAAAATAATTCATAACGCAAATTTGTTATTTTTATTAAGCGGGGCGTAACCTTGGCCGCGTTCGTGTACAATGACCTAGCAGCGCGACCGGACAAAGCCGTTTATGACGATTCGATCAGCTGTCGTACCCATTACAAGAACTGTATAACTGAAGTGGGGCTATCTCATATGTTAAAGCGAGGTAATTACGACGCAATAAACGTTTTTCTTAATGATGTCAACTGGAAATCCCTCCTTAATATACGCGGCATCGATGACACGCTAGCAAATCTATATCAGGTCATAAAAAATGCAATCGAAAAATACATCCCTAGTAAAATCATACAATAAGGGTACCCGCCTAGGTTTACTCCAACGTTAATCAAATTAATAAAAGAGAAAATTAACTACTACTCTAAATATAAAAAGTTTGAAAATCCTCTAGAGAAGTACACATTTGACCTTTTACGTAAAAGGCAGAATAAATTACAGAAGGAATGTTACACCATTTCATTAAAAACACAGTTTGTGAATATTTATTCACAAAAACTCTAAGCAATTTTGGGCATATGTGAGGTCGAAACGACAAGCTACTTCCGTCCCACGAATCGTGCATCATCATAATTTAGTTACCACTAATGGTACCAATATTTGTAACTTATTTTCCAACTACTTTAAGTCAGGGTTCATAGACAGCGGACCTATAGAATTGCTGAAAGAGGTTCCTCAACATTCCATAACCGATATCAGTAGTATTGAAATAAACACTGCTTTCACTTTGAAATATCTTAGCAAATTAGACGAGACCTCCCGGCAGTGATAATATACCATATTTTTTCGTGGTGAACTGTGCTAGCTCCCTTGCAAACCCTTTAACTATTCTCTTTAACCGCTCCATCAGAGAGGGAGTTTTTCTCAGTAAGTGGAAAGAAGCTCTCATCACATCCATTTACAAATCAGGTCCTAACAACTTCGTAAAAAACTACCGCCCAATCTCAATCTTGCCTGTGTTTAGTAAAATTTTTGAAAAAATTGTATATGACCAGCTATATCCAGCCGTTGTAAAATGTTTGCCTAACAGTCAACACGGGTTCCTCCGCGGTAAATCCATAACCACTAATTTGACTTCTTTTACCACATACCTACATTCTAATATGGATAAGACGATCCAAGTTGATGCCATTTATAATGATTACACGAAGGCCTTTGACCGAATAGATCACTCTATGCTTCTCAAAAAACTCTACTCCCTAGGAATCCATTGGTTATGTTCTTATCTAACTAATCGACAGCAATCAATTGTCGTTAGTGGCTTTAGGTCAGACGTTGTAGTTGCCAAATCAGGAATACCACAAGGTGCACATTTGGGTCCTTTAGTTTTCAACCTGTACATTTACGATATTTCTATTTGCTTCCGCTCCAGTTTAGTCAATTCATTTGGTGACGATATGAAAATCTACCTGGCAATAAAAAGTAGTGATGACTGCCTCAAATTGCAAGAAGATATTCTGAGTATTGTCGACAAAACCGATTAGAGATAAATGTTGCTAAATGTCATAAAATAACATTTACTCGCAAAACCACAAAAGTTAATTACACATACTCTATAAATAATAACCTCATAACGGAAACAGACAGCGACGCGACCTTGGAATCATGCTTGGAACTAAGCTGCTCTATAACAAGCACATTGATCTAATTGTGGAGAAATCACATGGATAGCTTGGGTTCCTATTCGGGACTTGCAAGCCATTCCAAAACCCACATTTTAATTGTACTTTGAATTTATTCAAAAACAAGGTAAGTAAAATATACACGTCTTATAAAGGTAATTAGAGGTATAGGTGCTAAATATATTTATGTTTATCATAATAACTATAATAATTGAGTTGTAAAGTTATTTGACTTATATTTGATGATTGTTTTTTAATAGCGGCAAATCGCCTGAAAAGATAAATGACACAATCTTTGACAATATTGAAAAATTTTGAAAAAGTTTTTAATTATTTGATAAATGCTGGATAGCATAATATTTATAAAGGTTCTAAAGAGGTCCTGTACTTAAGAGCCCAGGATGTCGGTTTAAACCAGCGCTGAGTTTTATAAAAATGCATTTTTAACTCTCACCTGTCCTCTTTAGTGTAAAATATTGACAAATATTATGTAACCATATAATTAGATGAAATAAGGGAAGGATGATATTTTAACAAAAAATATAAAAATAATGGATATGTGATTACGATGAAGGATGATGGTGAAATGAGATGGTTTTATGAGTGATTTGTGTATGAAGTTGATGAAAAAAATAAAAATAATGGACATGTAAAAGTGTAAAATTAAAGCACATGATTAGTGTGCGTATTATTTATATAAACTGTATGTATATCCATTATTTTTATTTTTTATATTAATGGTTTTTAATATTTTAATAGATTTAAAATTTTCAAACTAATTATATAGCCAGAATGTTCAAAGAAAAATTAATACTAAACACACAGATAATTGCATCGCTTGAGGTAATGCACGCTGGTTTAAATACAGGCCTGTATTTTATGAAAGATTTTCACTCTCACCTATCTATCTGTGCGGCTATGCAATACGGTCAAACTTTCAATAAAGTAGTAAAAAAATGTGATGATTTCCACATGTGATGATGTCCACATGTGATGGATCCACATGTGTTGATGCCACAGTGGTCATGTGCACATGTGGTGCTGTCCACATGTGATGAATTCCACATGTGACGGTGTCCGCATGTCATGATGCCACATGTAATGATGTTCACATATGATGGTATGCTTTAATGCGTGTGAAAAATGTCGTGTATGTGCTGTTGACCGTTGGAGTTCCTCCGTCAGGTCAATTAGGTCATGCTCACCATAAAAATGCATTGTCATCGGAACTGAGCCATCATACCAAATGTCAACTCCGTAGGATAAGAGAAAGTGGTTTTAATTCAGTAGCAAGATGTGAAATATAATATAATTTGAAGCGAAATAAAAACTTGTGAAAAAACAACATTGAATCAACAATTGAATCCTTTTTTGCCATTTGTTAGATTTGGGAACGACTAGCTGTTGTTAGTTATAATATAAATTATATTTTCCTATGTAGATTTCTGTGTTTCGGAATTTGTTTAAATTATCTTATCTTATCTTAAGATTATAATTCCTCGAGATACTTTTTGTCACTTATTTAAACATTACCGTTCGGTTTCGTGGGTCAAAATGGATTCGTTTGTTTGTGTCGGTGAGGTCGAGCAAAGTGCCCTCCAGAAACTGCCTCAGAATGCCCGAGAATACTACAAGAGGGGCGTATCGTCTGAGCAGACGCTCTCAGAGAACAAAGCCGCTTTTCGAAGGTACGTCACTTCGAAATCAGTCACCTCAGAGGTAATTTTAAATTAACGATATTTATTTTAGACAAAATACTCCGGGGGAGGGGGAGAGCATTTAAATGGTTCGGGGGGCGAAGTAAATAAATAAAACAAATTAGCGTTCATTATCGATTCCCGTTAATTATTAATTCTATCAGGCTACACTATAACGGAAAGATACGACTAAAATTACGCAAAATTGTCAAAGCCTTATATGTTTTATGTACAGAAATCGTGTATGCATAGAAAAGAAACACTGATTAAAAAATCCTCAATTTTATTTATAGATTAAAATTTTAAAAATGCATCCGTGGAACCAATTTTATTTATAACTAGTAAAAAAAAATTTTTAGGTATTTTATTATACTGCTTTTAGACTTTAGCTTTTAGATCGAGTCTTTTAGACGATTAACTTTTTTGCGCAGCCAATATGTATTTTGTATTCGGTCAGACCATATGCATCCATATATCCAGTCAGATAAATCTAGCAACATATTTACTATACTTTAGACTCTTAAAGTAACTATTATATATTGAATTTCAATATTACGTAGATATTGAATAAACGATGTCAATTCTGTTTTCAGGCTGCGCATCAGGCCGAGATGCCTGCGGAACGTGTCCAAGGTCGACATGTCCACAACCATCCTGGGGCACAGGATTGGCCTGCCCATCGGCCTCGCGCCGACGGCCATGCAGCGGATGGCCCATCCGGACGGGGAAGAAGCTACAGTTAAAGGTAGGTTCCTTTTGGTACAGCGGTATAAGCGCCTGCTTCTTATCCAGAGGTCCGGGTTCGAATGGGTCGAAATCTTTCGCCGCTGAGAATATTCAACTGCACTTTTCTAGAGTAACAAGACACAAAAAACTCATTCAGTCACAGACGGAGGTATACGCAATGGACCCCCATAGATGTGGCCTAAGTGTAGCAGCCATCTGAGTGCCCTTCAATCATCATCATCATCATCAGGTTCCGCTTAGGATTTACCTGATACTCGAACTTAATGATTTGCAGGATATAAAATCCTCTGGTAAGAACTTTTAGCGAGATGCGAGATGCGAATTTATAAGGGCAATTAGTACCAACCTGAAGGCAGTATAAGGAAGGCAGTATATTAATTATGTTAAAATAATAATAGTTTTGGCCTCCATCCACAGAGTGTATTTATATTCCCCGATTTGGGTTTTAATATATATAGACAACTAAACCAGTCTCACGAAAAAAAATCGTAATAAAATAATGATATTATTAAAAGGCTTTATTTTCTTTCAAGCGCTTCGCGAGCAGCGCGCCGCAGGGTCGATGACCGACCTCGTGCTATCCGTTCAACCGCGTTCTCAAACATTAAAACGATTTCTTTAATATTTTGAATTCTTTAACTGAGAATCATTTTTCCAATATTTTTTGCTGATTAATGTTTGATTGTTGATATCAACCCCCTAAAAGTTCAAGTGAATTAAATACACTCTGTATGAATAACGCAACTTTACGTATATATTACTAATACATACGTGCATAATATGGTTATACATATCTACATACAAGTTAATATATTGTGGGGGTCACAAGGTCGCTGTCGTCCACACCCAGTTTCTAACATCAGCAGAGCGCGATGTTACGCCACGCGAGGCGTCCCCGGTCAGCAGATCGAGTATGACGTCAGCCGGCCGCACCGAATGCGTCACAGCTGAGGTAGAGGGTCTCCCCTCCGGCGTAGGTTATAAGAACGGAGGTCGACGCTTCCGCGATGCCTATTCCATCCAAGTCTCGCGCCGTCCAACACCTGCTCGCCGGGTGGTCTCCACGCGCGCCATACGCGCGTAGTATGAAGTCAGATATTAAATTAAGTAACGAAGTTATATTGTAATGGTCGAATGATAAATAAACTAATTAACCTCATCTCATCGTATCATTATGGCCGATACATTCTAATGGGCCCCTTGTTTAACAGATTAAAATTTAGTATTTATTTACGGGTTGGCTTTATGTTACGTGTTCAATTAATGTGTAATTCTGTTAATTGTTTTAGCTGCTCGCACATACAATACCATTCATATAGTGAGTTCCCTCTCAAGTACTTCCATTGAAGATGTAGCCAAGGCCGGACCGGACACCCTAAAATGGTTCCAACTCATCATATACTCCGACAGGTATGTGCTTTCCTGTTTATTATCTATTAAGTATTTCAGAAAGAAACCGGCCTGACTGTAGCAGGATGGACAGTCGAGGGATTGACGTGAACACTTTCCCAATCAAACGCCAGAAATGTACAACGCCGTTGACCGTCGCCGTTCTCATCTTGGCGTGTCCTGTATATCCTGATCCAATCAGCCACCAAAAATGGTATAAATACCCCTGAACTTTCTCTTAGTTAGACGAAGGCCATTCTATTACCATAATACTGGTTCCTGCCAGTGTTGACGTTCCGAAATTTTGATGTCGTTTTAGCCAAAGTAACTATTGCTACAGCCATGATGAAAAATTGGTGATTGGTGCTAGAAAGAGATGTATTATAGCGCCGTCTTCTCGGGAGGCAGATTCTCAAACTGTTGCGATGCTAAAATATAGTTAGGTTAGATAGTAAGAAATTAAAATCACCACAAAAAAGGACTGCAACCTTTTCATCTCCAATGCTATTAAATTTTTTCAAAATTTAATAGTGAATAGCTCCGAATAGCCTAAAACTCTACGCTTTTTTTACTCAAACCACTCTACAGACAGTGTATGAGCTCTCTAAGGCCACTCGGCGTGCACCTTTCTCTGTTCTCCTCATTGTCCTCCTTCCAGTGGTCTTCGGGAGTATTAGCCGTTTGGAATTCGTCCGTTTTGGTGTCGCTCATAATTTGTAATGACACTCGTTTGAGTATGCTTTCGAGATAAAAAAATATCCTCAAACCGTGTGCCAAGCTATCTTAAAATTATCGCATTAAGGTTGTTTGTAATATGAATCCAATGTCAAACTTAATATCGTTTCATTACCAGGAACGTGACCGAAGGTCTGATCAAAAGAGCAGAAAGTAACGGCTTCCGAGCAATAGTCTGGACGATAGACGCGCCAACCATTGGTTTGGAGCAACATAAATTCACATTACCGCCCCCGCTCAGGTATTGCCGATTCAACAACTTGTTATTTAGTTCAAAAATATGTTGATTTCAGATGATATGAAGCTACATAGCCTTTTCCCTCGAGGAAACGAGTTTTTCTTTGGCATTAAGTAGCGCATTTATATATAGGGTGTCCCAAGGTCAATCCCAATAAAAAAACAGCTAATAGGTCCAATAATTCCTAATGTTATTTGTTAAGAAACTATATCAAAATTCATTATGGTATTCGAGAAAAATAATGTTGAAGTTTCTATTTAAAACCTAATATATTTGTGTAAAACGAGTTTACGTCCGCTCGACCTTGAGTAACATTCACGATGTGTAATCAGCCGTAATATTATGATTGTTTTACACAAATTTAGTTTAAAAAATAATTAATTTGGGTATCAAATATTTTTGCACCTTTTTATATAATTTCTTACTCGTAACAGGGAACATAATATGTTCCCTAATAAGGGGTGTATATTATACACCCCCTTAAATTTACGGGAATGATCTTGGGACACCCGTAGAGCTATAAAGATTTGCGTAGAAGTTGACAGATCGACGGACATCTAATAATAATCTGACATAATACGCTAAGTTTTCCTGGTTCTGTATACTTTTTTTTATTTTCGGAGATAATGTAGGTGACGGGTCCTTTTCAAAGACCGTTAAACGTGAAGTCTCAGCATAATAGAACCGTATTTAGCACTCTGTACCAGATCCGCAAAAAGACAAACGGTTTTTATTATATTTTAAATTATTTTTTCTCGTAATTGGTAAACCTTTTTCCGGTATATTTTACTGATTAATGTTTGGTTCTTAGTGATGATAGTGTTTGCTTCTCAAGACCTTTTGAAAAAAACTATTATATTTTGTTACAATCCTAAATGCGTCAGATGTATGACTAATTTTAAATTACAGGTTGGCAAACTTTGACAATAGTGCGCCGGAAATAAGCAAAGCCGTGGACGATTCAGCTCTAACAGCATATGTAGCCAAAATGGTTGATCCGTCTTTGACTTGGGAAGACATGAAATGGCTCAAAAGGTTGCTAAAAACAGAAGTATTTTGGTTATAATCTACCAGACTGCTGGAAGACTTTCTTACTAAAATTTTAAACGAAACATATCCAATCGCGTTAGCACATTGCTTAGCATACAGGGTGTCCCAAGGTCAATTCCACAAACTTTAGGGGGTGTTTAAGTTCCCTATTAAGAGTAAGAAATTATGTAACAAAATGCGAAAAATTTTCATCACCAAATTTATTATTTTTGTAATAAAATTGGTGTAAATCGATCATATCAATCGATAAATCAATATTATCTGTCGACCAATAGCATCCCTCTTACAACCCCAGAGAAGGTGTAAGGAGTTACCCCTTCTTCTTAGACCGACCAGTGGCATCTGACAGCAATCATTTAGCTCCGCCCTAATAGGGCGTTTCGAACAACGCGGTAGGTCATTAACCTCGATCTTGAATGACCGCGGCCTAGTGACCCAGTGACGTAGTTATCCGAGGGAGGAGCCATTGAAAAATATCTGTTTTACATGATTTAGAATAGAAACATTAACATTTTTTTTCTCGAATACCATAATGAATTTTGATATAGTTGCTTAACAAATAACACTAGGATCGTAGGACCTATTAGCTGTTTTTTTAATTGGGATTGACCTTGGGACACCCTGTACAAATAATTTAATAATTTTCAGCATCACCAAACTCCCAATAATCGTCAAGGGCATCATGAGGGCTGATGACGCCAAGCTGGCGGTCGATGCTGGCGTGTCAGCTATCCTCGTGTCCAATCATGGAGGAAGACAGCTCGATGGCTCACCAGCAACGGTAAGATCCACATATATTTGTAACTTGGGGCATATCA
This sequence comes from Neomicropteryx cornuta, assembly GCA_020383195.1. Classification (NCBI taxonomy): domain Eukaryota; kingdom Metazoa; phylum Arthropoda; class Insecta; order Lepidoptera; family Micropterigidae; genus Neomicropteryx; species Neomicropteryx cornuta. The sequence goes on along the minus strand of JAHKQU010000001.1, from coordinate 8,117,943 downwards.
AAACTATGTCATATTTGGGACATAATCGAAACACTTATAGCATCAACTCTCAACCTCTTCCCTTCTTTTTTTTTATTTAACTCGTTACTCCGAGACGGCATAATATACGACCTCTATTTTTTTTTGTTTGCATATTATAGGCGATTGCTAGTGAATTATTTGAGGTAAGTTTGAGGTAATTTAATTGTGGTTTAGCTCCGAATCTTTTTATTATATTTATTAACGACCTGATAACCGAAACGTGGTCCTCAATGCAATTCTTCGCTGACGACTGTGTGCTTTATAATCCAAGCGACTGCAGTATTCTTCAACAAGATCTCAACAACATTTCGAGTTGGATTTCAGATAACAAGCTGAACCTCAATGTCTTCAAGTCTTCCTTTTTGAAATTTGGCAAGTCAAAGATAATCCAACCCGGTTATACTGTTTCTGGACAGGTAATCCCGAATGGGTCTCTCGTTAAGTATCTTGGAGTGCACATATCCAATACTCTACATTGGGGGGGCTCACTGCGTTTCGGAATGCGGAACTTGCGTTCTGCTGGGGCACTTGCGTATAAATCACTGGTTCGTCCAACCTTGGAGTATTGTTCATCTGTTTGGGACCCTCATATTTCCTATCTAAATTCTGACCTTGAAGCAATTCAGCGGTTAGCAAGCAGATTTGACAGTCCGACGAAATTTCTATCTGACCTTAAATGAGAGCCTTATTAACTTATTTAAGGCCTACTTGAAGCTCCCAGCATGGTCCTCCGTTAGTGAGCAACTTCAGAAACCGTTCTATATTGGACGAAAGGACCATTCTCACAAAATAAAGGAAAGTTTTAGGAGAAAATATGTCGGATTTCATTCCTTTCTTCCGCGCACCATTAGAGAGTGGAATAGTCTCAACTGCAGCGTCTTCAAGCCATTCCCTAAGACCCCTTCCCAACTAAGAAAAAGGGTAAAAATCTTGGCTCTAAAATAACTGCCAATCAGCTGCCAATCAGCTATACCACCGGAGGAATGGTACCTCCAATGTATATGTAATTTTTAAATAAATAAATAAATACGTATAGTTTTTTTTAGATAGAAACATTGCGCGAGGTGGTGGATGCTGTGAGCGGGACCGGCGTCGAGGTTTATCTCGACGGAGGCGTCTCGGAGGGGACGGACGTCTTCAAGGCTCTGGCTCTCGGCGCGAAAATGGTAATTTCATGGATGTATTATTTGGTATGGATGCGGCTAAAGAAAAAATATACCTGCAGCTTAGATCCTATGAACTTTGTAATTTAAGTGATTTACGTAAAATATATTTAGTTCGAAAAATTTAAAAAAAAATGATTGCCAGTTTTATGCGAGAGTTTTAAACAACCCTCGGGCACCCGCGAACGGTGATGCTCGCGAAGGGCTAGTCTCAAAACGCAAGCGTGATTAGATATTTACAAACGTCAAACTGACAGCTCCTCTCGCTCGTTAATCGCGCTCGCGTTTTGAGACTAGCCCTGCAGGATTGTTCGACCCCATGTTTATAATCCAAGTGTTTCCACCGCTACTGATTATTTTCCCTTAAATATTTCCTGTTTGAGATATTTTTCATTCCTAATGTCTTGGCCAGTTTCCGTTTTATTTTATATCCTGATTAATTTCTAGCTGACTACCCATTTTGGAGACTGCTTCTATACAGGTTGTGTCTAGAGCATTCCCGAAAACTTATGGAGGTGTTTATGTTCCCAATTATATGTAAGAAATTATAGAAATGTAAGAAATTATATAAAAATTCTTGCCCAAATTTATTAATTTTATCAAAGCGCTGGTGTAAATTCCCTTTTTGCTCGTAAGGCCGGTCAACGACCCGGCGCGGCTGCGCTAATGACCGAACTGATGATAAGAGCGATTACTAACATGTAAAGTTTACATTTTTTTTACTCGGAAACCATGATGAATTTTGATGAGGTCAAAACAAATCATGTTTGAAATTGCATGGCCAATAACCTAGATTTTTATCGGGAATGGTCTTAAAACACCATCTATATTATTAACAATTGTTTTCTCACAAAGTCCTTCCGCAAGCGCACATTTCTACTACACATTTTATGGTGGAATGGCTAATGACTATGGATCCATCTCCATCGGTATTTTGTGCGGTCAAAACGGCTGTTTGAACATACAGATAATATTCAGTACAAAGATAAATTAAATGTTTTGTTTTTTTACTTAAAAGGTCTTCATTGGCAGACCGATTCTGTGGGGTCTTGCAAATGGCGGTCAAAAAGGAGTGGAAAAGGTTTTCGACATTTTACGAATGGAACTAAAATCTGCGCTCATGATAAGCGGTAAGAAACCCAGCTTTCTGGACTGGTTGGCAAAAAAAATAGCTGGTTGTTTGGTCAAAAAGGTTGACTCCCGGTGGTCCAAAACTCTAAATACAATACATACATTCTAGTAACAGGTGGGAGAATTGAAGCTTTTAGTCATTTTATATAATAATAACCATATTATTTTAATTTGCTATTCAAGAAATGGATGGCAAAGACTATAAAACTGAATTTGATCTATATGTTATGGCCAAAACGTTCCCCACCCAAATAATCCTTTAATTATCCTTTCTTTTGTAATTCAAACTCCCCGCTCGGCTTACATATCGGCTGCCAGACGCACCTATCAGATCAAGCGATATTTCCTGTCTATAAGTAACTACATTCTAAATATTAAAATCTACAAAAGCGGAGTGAAAAGTGTGCCTCTAGCCGTGCGCGAGTGTGGGACTTCAAGTTACGTGAACGAGCCGAGCAGTTTCCGAAGTAAGTCCTTTATATTTTATAGAGACTTTTGAGATTCTCAATGGACTCAACAGTCCAGGATTGAATAAAATATATAATTTTAACCTACAATAAATCCATCCCATTTAAATTATAATTGTAGTTACTACTTTAGTTTTAACAAAATGTAGGTAAGTAGATGTTTGTAAATAGTTTACTGTATATGTGTATTTTAATTATATATCTACTGTAATATAATTATAATTATTATTTGTTTGCAGGCTGTCCAACTATAGCCGACGTTACCAGGGACATGATTGCACATGAATCTTCCTATTGCAAGATGTAAAATCACTCACAAAAATTCACCTAATCAAGTCAGCTAGTGATTTTTTGATTAATAAAAAATATTTAATATGATAATTAATGACTATCACCTGATATTTTATTACGCTCTTCCTAAATTGGACATACTTACATAATTAAATATAAGCATTACTGGAAATTATATCAAATCAAAGCCACGCCATTAGCGAGAATTAACATATTTTTTTGCTGCGAAATGCAAATTGATTAGTCTTTATATAAAGTGGTTTTAAGCATTAAACGGTTCCACATATATTTTTTTATTTTTATTATTAAATGTAATAAATACCATATTGATAATCAAGTCCATTAAAAAACTGAAAAATTAAAATCATGATTCCGAGGTTCAATTCATCACATAGGATCGCAGATGGGGTTGCACAATAGTGAACAATTCACTGATGACCAGTTATATTGTATCGATCCCCTTGCGACTGGAAGGTCATTATAAAGAGAGTATTCATTATAAATTCTCAAAAAAAGATTAATAGTCATACAATATTGCCTTTTTACATAATTATTCTTGTATTCTCAGCGTATTTACAAGGAACAGCCATAATCGTTAGGTTGATAGTCAGCAATTTGAGTTAATCACACAGTTCACCATTGAGACTAAACGTCTGGCTGCGCTCACGGGTCCACATTTAAATCTTCCAATTGAAACAAACCTTCAACTGTTTTTAAATTCACTCTTTCGGTTTAACCAATCAAGTTGAATTAGATGTACTATTCATTTTTACCCCCTAAAAAAACATCAAAAATGTAAAAAAAAAAGTAAAATATAAGTGGACAAAAGTAATCCACCGCAATAATTGATTAAACAAAAAAGAGCAAAATCACTCGGTTTAGTACCTCGGCTATGTCAACCATAAAATGATCCCATACGATTATCGAGTACACCAAATTATTATCGTGAAATTTGACGCTAGTCATATTAAATGTGTGCTTTAAGCACGACATCATTTTTTCTGTGCTCCTGATACTTTGTATTCAGACAAGGGGCTACATTTCATCAACATACACGCAAAATGATTTCCTGACCTTTTAAAAAGTTTTATGTCTCCTCATAGATGATATTAAAAAAATCATTTAATTATTAAGTTTATGGTCCTGGTAGCTAGTTTATTTTTTATTATTATTATTAAGTAATTACAATATTTAGGAGCTAGCTCCGGTGATACTGTTGAGTTTAGTGGGTGAAGAAAAAAAAATAATGCTTAACAACTCGCAGTCTGCGCTTAAAAACAGCCTTGGAAGATGAAAATGGATCAAATACTGACCTATGAAGAGTATTCCACTTGCGAACTGTTCTGGAAAGAAGCGAAAGATTGGTTTTATCTCGGAAGATGGTCATTACGGCATTGAATTATTTCCCTAGGTGTGATCTTTGTGATACATATACCTCCTACTTGTGAACTTATTTTGTGAAGTTTATAGATAAAAACTCACATTATTATGAGTTTTCACTACCTTTGGGTCCTCTGAGATGCCCGTTATATGGATGGGACGGCACAGCGGATGGTTCATAATCCCATTACAGGTATTCCCTCAGAACCCTAGATATAATTAATCAAAAACGGTACTTAATGGATATGCAAAATTTATTATTGAATGAGGTTTTAACAATCAATAAATTACCACTTAAACTTAAAATAATAATATAATGCAATGTCGACTACAGGCGAGTATTTTGTTTAAAGTTTACCAACAGATAATCTTATAATAATACGTAATAATTAAACATAACTGTTTAGATTACAATATTAAAAAAATATAGTAACTGAGATTATGTAACTTCACGATTGGTTAACTGCTGTTTATTCTACGTAACGACATTTATTATATAGGTTTTTTAGATAGTTGAACCTTATACAATTAGTAAGTGACCAAAAAATGAGGTAGAGATGTAGATGGCATTATTCTTTTTGCTAGACTCAAACCGCTTAGAAATCAGATTTAAGAAATGTTTACAGTTTGAAATGATAAACAAGCCAGTCACAGATGGCGCTCATCTATGACGCTGTTTTGTAATGATTTTCAGTTTAAACAAGGAATATATCGCCATCTGTCAATATCATTATGAAAATGTGTACTTTTTCCACTTATGTATATAATCATTAGTTTGTTTCTTTATTTTTGTAGTATAAGTTTTTTATACAATCCATACAACACGTTGGATGTTACGTATTCATCCTCAGGCCATAAAACATCAGCAATTTTCTGAAATAAAAATACAAAAGAAAATGGTAATTTAAATAATACTATTCCAAGATACTATTTAATAAAGACTAGACACAAATGAACTATGTTTGAAAGCTAAATAATTTAAAGGTTGCTAAATACCACACGATACAGGATTCGGAGGATAAAATCGGCGGTTTTTTATATTTCATTAATGGATAAATAGACGTCATATCCATGCACTAATCTTTGTTGAAACCGCCGATATTGAATTCAACCGATCATGAATCTAGAAAATTTAGCTAAGGCCGGCTTCACATAGAGCTGGATGGATTGGGCTAGATAAATGGGTAATTTTTGCTCCCCACTACCGAGTGGGTTAGATTCAGTGGTTCAGTTGAAGGCTATTCTCCTCTGACAACGTATGTTGCGTTTCAATTCTATTATATTTACATATAATGGAATTGAAACGGAACATAATTTTACTGTCTGAATCGAAATGAGAAATTTGACTGCGCCGCGACTGTCACAATATTCTAATTACAAATGCAGTGCAGTGCGAAAGTGCTTAATATACGATTCGCACGCTTTAGATTTCCATAGAAATTTAATTAGCGGCTGGTCAAAAGGCAACCGACTATTTCTCACACTTCATATTTCAAAAAATCCATTGTGTCAAAAACCATAGATTACAGTCTGCATACCATGTGACGTTATTAGAAAAAAACAGTGAGATACTCGACAAATTCCTTTCACAAGATAAATTTTCTTGGCTGAAGTAGGTGCATGGCAACTTCAGTCTTCATCCAACTCTCTCATCATCAAGTCTTGTTCACACCTTCCGTGTCTTACTTTCATTCTTATTATTTCGTACTTCCGTATTTTGACAAAAACATTTGAAAATATTGTATTACTATATAAAATATAAATTATATTGATTATATAGTGGTTTTTAGATTGCTCAACTCCTAAGAAGAATTTGACGATCACTTTTTAGTATCTAAAACATGATGCAGATATCGCACCAAGCCTCATACATCGTAAATTACTGGAAAGCACACACATTCAAAATTTTAATTAACGGTGGTAAATTTAAAATGCAAACAAAGAGTGCCATCTATGAGCGGGCATGATTATCGTTTCTAAACTATAAAACCTGACTTCTATGCGGTTTGCGTCAACCAATCTGCCAAAGGTTGGCAAAAATAAAACCGCCATCTACATCTCGGCATCATTTCTTGGTTGCCTACTAATTGCATGGGTTGAGCTATCTAAAAACTATTATATAATCAATGGTGGGGATTTATTCTAATTATCTAAAATTTATATCAGCTTAAATAAAGTTAATTCCACGCACCTTGAAGTTACATCCATACATGGTGATGCCTATTCGTAACTTCTTCACAGTTTTCCTTAAATATCCATTGCTCTTCATCTTCCTCTTCAAAGATATAGTATCATCGCAAGTTTTACAGACAGATATCTGAAACACTTCCTCCGCTTTTGCCCGACTACCATTCAACTCAACTGCACTTTTGCTAGTTCCCAAATAGGGATTGACCGTATCTGCGGTGCTTTTGGGCCTCAAATTCTGGGTTGGAATTATTTTTCCCGTTGAGCTATTTGCGTCTAAAATCTTTCCGTTGAAAATGCGGGAACATTTTTTAGGCGGCTCTTGAGGTTCTCCGTTTGTATGCAGTAATTTTGAAGATTCTAATTCCACGCGCCCATCGGTGTCCTGTCCACCGTTAAGTTCAACAACGGTAGCCATAGAGATGTTATTATTTCTATCTCTGGAGTTTTGTTGGCAACTTGCATTATTAAAGCAAGTGCAATGTTCATAAAGCACAAATGGTGTTTGAACCATCGCATTTTGCATTCTTCGATTGTGCGTATAGCATGATATAGGGCTTGCATCTAAAGTTGCAAAATTGGAGCTGTCATCATTATCTGTCTGTATGGATTGGTTCCTACAAATAACAGTATGGGGTCTTTTAACAGCCTTGCCTTGTACCGCAGTTGGTTTTACAAAAGGAAGATTATAAGTAGGAACTCTATTATTTGGATCATTCTCTTGCAACGAGCGTGTCGTTATTTGTGACTTTTTTTCAATTAATTTTTTCGGAGTTGAAGAGCACAATGGTATAAAATCGTCGTCGATCGATATATTCAAAGACTTTGAAGAGTTTTGGCCGGGAAAACCTCCAGATATACAATTAATTTTGTTCACCGGCGGGGTGATGATATTATATTTCATATCAGTAGCAACTCTATTAGGAATTATGTGGAGTTGATTATTTTTTAACGATAAATATGTGTCATCTCTTGGATGTTTGAAGTTATCACCCACTGTTGCATTTTCAGTAGGTATTGCACTTACTTTAGAGTTTTGAAGTTGAAGAATATCACAAAACCTGTGAAAAAACTTATCGTCCCCACTAGAAACTGCACTATTGAAATTCCTATAATTGTACACAGCTTCGTCGTTAGTATTAATTACTCGGTGAGATTGCAAATTGTGCTCATAATTATTTCCGCTGCTTTCTGTATTAGACAAAGTGCCGTATAATTTGTTTAAAGTAGTTTTTCTTGAGCGCTCTGCACTATACATTGGTGGATCGTCGCCAACAAAACTATCAAATTCGTCTGAAGAATCAAACACAGATCCCAAATAACTCTTCGAAGACAATTTGTTATCAGATCCTGATTTAACAATATCTTCAGAACTTTTATTGATTACGCCATTTATGATATGTGTCTGTTTAGTTTTTTCATTATATTTAACATAGTTTTCTTTGTTATATTTTCTGAAAGACGCTGATGCTGAATTTTTCTTTATTGACTCGGCATTTTGGAGTTTTGTGTCTTTGCTCGATGAAATTGCAGACATATTTTTCTTCTTTTTGCATAAATTTTGCAATTTCAACTGATCAAGTTTCATTTCATTTGTGATTAAACCTTTCGTTCTAGAACTGATTATGTGGCAATTGGATGAGTTATGTTTATCATCTGGCTTATCTGTAATAAAAATAAAATAAAATAAGAGGTTTTTAAACGGTATTGTGCAAATAGTATAATAGTTAACTGCTATTATTTAAAAAGTAATATTATTTTTTGTTGTATTGGTCACAACACTCCTTCAATAGACCTCTTAGCCATTACTAGTTGAGCCATTAACAGTTATAACAATTATGACAATAGCGTTGATATATTTAATATAACATTGAGACAGCTTGAGTAAGATATATCTAGCATTAGCTTATATAATATTTATTTACTCTTTTATTTTTATACTTTAGTAGACCCTATATTACCGAATTATATGTAAATATGTATTTATTGGGTGTAAAATTATTTGATGATTTTATCATATAATTATATAATTTCATATAATGCAAATGTTTAAACATCCCAACTGTCAGTCTTGACTATTTTTTTATGTATTAGGTACTTGTATCTCACCCGATTTTCCATGAAGATGCCACATAGCCAAGGACGCCCAGTGAAGAAACTGAAAAATAATAATAAAAAATCTTTAAAACTAATAAACTAGTCACCAAAGGTTAAGGTTCTGGTCAGGATCCTTAGTTGGTTCCGGCTTCAATAGCTCCGAGAATCCTACTATGAGTTCTTTGGCTTGCTTTTGTCCGGGCAATTCTTGCCAGTATTTTTGGCTTTGTTTCCAAGCCCAGATTTTTAACAGTCTGCTGGTAGTGCTTTTAGCTATACCGCAAGCCGGTTCTGGGCCTATCATAGGCATGCTAGCACCTTTTTTGGACAGTTCGTCTGCTTTTTTGTTGCCATCAATGCCTGAGTGGCCTGGTAACCACATAAGTGTAACCCTGTTGTGTGTTGCAAGGGTGTTTGAGTATTTGTAGACAGTTTCACAGTAGCTTTGACTTGATAGCCTTCAGAGCTGCTTGGCTATCTGAAAGTATATATATGTTTTTATTCTTGTAGGATCTTTCAATGCTTTCATGCACAATTTCAATGATGGCATATAGCTCCGCCTGGAATATAGTGGAGTGCAATCCCAGGTTGATCGATTTCTCGTGTCTGGGTATCGGCCCACATATGCCTAATCCTATATTGTTTCCGTTCTTGGAGCCATCGGTATACCATACTGAAGAGAGCCTAAACTAAATGGTTGTAGGGTATGTCAGGAGGCCAATTTTAAAGGCCCTGATAAGGTAAATGGTAATTATATGAATAAATGATGATTTATGATGTGACCTTACATTATCATCTGATCAATTATGAATGTACTCAAACTGATTTCCATAATTAGGCAAAAATATTTAAATACAGTTGCACATAAAGTGACATTCTCATGAACACGAGGATAAGACACTGGCACTGCTAGGAATATGCACTGTTAACTGTCAACACAGCACAGCGCCAGTGTCCTGGCGACCATGAAATGTTACAACGAGCAGGACAGGATGTGTGATCATCTATTAAACGTCAGGATTAAATAATTATAGTGTCACAAGTCCTTATAAGGCTCCTGCTTGATCTTGAGTATCCCATTTTATAAAAAAATATCTTTTAGACCTGCATATGATTTTTAGGTATACCTTCTTCTCTGTAGTCTTTACTGATGAAACCTCCTTGACAATCTCCGGTATGTTTTGCTGGCATGCAGCGGTCAATGCAGCGGAATATCCATCAACTACGGAACACAGCAAATGAAGTCCTTCCATCATTTGAAGGTTATCTCTGAAAGAGTGATTATTTTTTTCACATATTTTATAATATTCAAGCATAGGGGTAAAATTAGTGTTACACACCCGGATTGCCTGTCTGTCGGTAATGTGAGTCTTGTGTTATCAGGGAGATGATGTTAAATGCTTTTCACACAGGCTTAATGTCATAAGACACATCTCACAAGTCTGTTGTTATTTACAGTTGACAATGCAAGAAAAGTGCCTGACGTACGGATTTCCAAAACTAACTAGTCTCCCAATCGGGTGATGAAAATGTATTCGCAAAGTTCTTCGGAGTGGTATTCTCGGCGGGTGATTTTAAACACATTTCCTTTATAAAAAAAGGATAAAATATCATATTAAAGTTTTTGCTATAAAGGCGTTGAGGCGTTGGACTATTGACCCAAAGGTCACTGGTTCCATTTTTAACGCTTGTCTTTTTAACGCTTTCAACTGTGTCAAAAAGCAAAAAGATGTTGTAAGTATAGTATAGAAAAATCATTTTAAAAAATAAGGTAACAAAATCGTTTGATTGAGTCATTTGCTTTGGAAATTATAGAGATTGGATACATTAGATTTCTTACCAGGCCGTACAAAGAAGGTGCCCTTTTGGACTCTGATAGCTGATAGCTTGCAAATTAAGAGCAGGACATTATTGTAGAACTGATGGGGAGAGTAGTCTCATAATATACATAAATAGTACATACAGATGTATTTTTATTTGCTATTGCCAACAAACCCCTAAATTGTGAAGTAAAATTAAACAATAATCAGCAAAAGATATTAGTAAAATATATCTTAATTAACCAATTTAGAATATAATCAAAATCTATTGAAAGTTTGGAATCGCAGTGATAACCACATCGATCTGTCCCAAACCAAACAAACCATGACCTGAGTTGGGCGGGGATAGGCAAAGAGGTAGATTTGGCAATTGATTAAATAAATGTTTTCAGAATTGATTAAACTTTTTTTTAGTTGTCGATGATATAAATAAACTCTCTAAAAGAACAATAGTGATTTTAAAAACAACCTGTATTTATGGATGTTACAATAAACCTTAACAGGAATCGAACCTGCATCTCTTTGGAGTCCACCGCAAACTAAATATGTAAATTTTACATAAGGAGCACAGCTCCATAATCTATCCATATTTTTTTTCTTTTAATGGGCCTGGCCTCAGTGAGGGATTAGTATGGCAGTGAAGCTTCTACTTAGAGTGCAGAGTGCCTCCAAGGCACCGCCATTAGACGAGGCCAGAAGTGAGTGAGTCCTTGTGTGAGTCTTTCCTAGAGCCTTTGCAGCAATGTTCTGGCATACATGAATTTTGTGGTTGTTAATTCAGAGCATGTTTGTTCACATTTTTCTTATCTTGGAGAAAGGTATCGCCAATCCATTTCCACTTCCTTATATAGTTATTTTCTTTAATGGTTTAGCTGGATATTATTTCCAAACCATCCAAAATTGGCACTTTGAACCAATTTAGCTGCATGGTAATAGAGGGTGCGAAAAATCCGAAAGAATCTCTGACGGCAGGTACTAAACGAGTTATCAAGTATGATAATCAACATTAGTACCTGGTGAAGCATTTCATCCCGCCGAGCTGTACAAACATCTTGCAGTTGAGAGAGTGAGAGTCGACCAGCGACTGTATAAGGGTAAGTAGCTCTCTCTCCGGTTTCGGCCTGGTTAAATGCTCCACACACTGAAACAAAAATATTATATGTTTGAAGGCGTCGCATGAATCGACCGGGCGGGAATTAACTTTTGAATGTTCAAATTGATTCTGTCAGGGTGTATTTGAACGCAACGGCTGTCAAAGAAGATCAAGCTAGTAGGAAAAATATATAGGGTCGGAGTCTGTATTTCGATACGTGTACGATAAATTCCTTTACATCATAAATATTGCTATATGTAAACCATGTTTTGTCACGTTTGTTTTTACTCGGCCTTCGCCTTTCGACGTCGGCCGATCCCGCGTCGGGTCTCCGCTTCACCTCGGAGGGTCGCGACGAGGGTAGGACTCGCTTCGACGACCGTCCGCGTCGATTCCGCCTCGGGCGCGCTTTCTCCCGCCGTCTCGCGCTGCACTCTCAACGGGTTCAACCGGTTCGCCGGAGACTCGGACCTCGAGGAGCGAACGGTGACTCGGTCGGGCCACCCTTCGGTTGTAGGATAGTCGTACAACTAAATCGGTGGACGTCGTGATGACGTCAGGGCGCCAGACGGGTGTCCCAAGCGACGTCACGCGCGCGCGCCTCGTCCCACTCGCGCGGCTACGGTGAACGTGGCGGAACCGCCACGGTGTTCGGCGGTCGTTCTCAGCTCGTCCCCGCTACGGCAAGTCCGGTTAGGCCAGACTGCAACTTATTACCTTGGCTGGGAAACTGGCTACTCCTCACTACTACGAGGACGCAGTCGTGGAGCTGAAGGGGCTGCTCGGGATCTCAGGGGGTGGGGGTTGACGCTCCACGACGCATTATAGCCCCGTGTCCTTTACCGGTGCGCCTTCCCCGCCAGTAGGGACGACGCCGGCTTCCTCACCATCAAATCAAATTTCAAGGGGTGGGGGGAATCTACCTTAAAGTAGGAACACGGTTTGATACTAAACAACTGATCTTTATTTAACCACGGTGAAGAAATTTACAATTTGTTACATTATTTTGAACTTCAAATCTCCTATATCAAATACCATACACGGCGGCAGATGTCGCCCTATAATATCGTGATAATATTTATCAACATATGCAAGACAGAGTCAAATGACAATCTCGACGGTATGCGCCGTCACTTCTAAACAATTACAAACGAGAGAGCAGAAAATATAATACACGGCGATAATATTCCTCTACAATCACCAGACATAGTCAAATGACATTCTGACGGAACAACTCCGTCACTTCTAACCGATTATAAAAGAAAAGGTAAAAAATATAATTCTGATAATTCAATTCCTATACAACATGCACGGCATCGTTGCAGCTCGAAACGTTCCTAGGCGATCGATGTTGCTTCCGTACAACCGTAGTGAAGTATGCTATGACGTAAAAATATTTAACTTACGTGATTTTAATTCTCGTTCTTTAATATAAACTAATTACCATAATGTGCTAGTAATATTGTAAAAGGTTGTAGTCACCAAAATATAATGACAGTTAATTAATATATAAAATAGTTTTCATTGTAACCTAATTCTAATATAGCGCAATGACAGACGGCTGTCACCCGCTAATGTAAACAATGCAAAATGTAAACAAACAATGGCCGCCGATTGCGGACCGCCCGCTCTATCGTACGACCTCAGCGCGCCCTACCGGCGTCCGCCGCAATTTGTTACAAGCTTCACCGTCACCGGTTGCGCGGTGCACGGCGCAGGCGCCTGTAATCGATAACGCCAACTTCACTACGTTGCCGCACCGGTGCTATGTTCGAACCGCATCGATCCGTCCTACGGTACACAATGTAAACAAGGAAATATGGCGACATTAATAATTATACTATCACTTCGGCCCAACTGGTACGATGACAACTGTCGACCACCCGTACAAATAAAGTGTAGCTTCACACAATAATACAAGTATACAATAATACAGCAAGATAATACAATAATACAGCAAAATAATACAATAATACAGCAAAATAATACAATAATACCGCCTAGTGCGGCCGTCTGACACTCAAAACGTCAAACTCCTGATTTAGACCGGCGGTCACACCGCCCTACAAATTAATTTGAACATTTGGCATCTTATTTAACAGGCTATTATAATCGACTTTCTCACAAAAGAAACTCCTAAATCTCAACTTCAATATACACATTTAATCGAACTAATTTCATCGAACTTCAGGCAGATATGGCACGGTTAACTACGTTATTCTTTAGTCATTATTCAATATTTACTTCAGGCATCTTACTTCAATCGGCCGACCTTTGACATTGCATTATTATACTCAAAATATTGAAGGGGTTTCAACTACAAATATTCCTTAGAACTACAAATGTAAACATAAGAATAATACTGGTTTTATGACACTGCAGAGAGAGTAGGATACATTAAGATTTCAAATCTGACCTCAACACTTCATCCTTGCTTCGGTCCTGTGTCCCACTCCTGTCAGACGAGCGCTGCTCACTCCAACTTCCAGTTGTCGCCAGATTCTGCTAGAATTCGCCAATCCTCGGGATCATCCTGGTCCCTGGGGCGTAAGACATAAGGAACGTCCTATTACGCTCAAAATCTATTGATCATCATCGCCGCTTCTTCTTTTTAAACTAATTCTTCGGCCTGTGCCTTGCTTTTAAAACTTCTGGGGAATGTTTAATCTGTTCACGTACTATCCAGACAATCTTTTATCATATTATTCTTCCTGGGGAGGAAATATCTACATCTTCTTTTTGCGCGGGGGAATAGGGTTATATCAGATCGAATAACGATCGCGACGATCACTCCTGTAATCTCATCGGGAGATATTATTCCCGGTTCCTGCCGTGAATTACGGCCCTCGCGTGCGAGCTACTTCTATATCATACAAAAATTACGCCGATCATAATCCCACGGAACTACGGTCAAATTTTGACTTCTTATTACAACCGATCACTGCCGTGCCGTTTAATTGATATTATAACGCCGGATTGACTCTATATCCGCCGATGGCCGATTCGTGCCCGCGTGCCACGAAAATTTTAGATTCACTTTCTCTTTTCAGAAACGACTGATCGCGCTCGCTTTAACGCACGTCATTTGCCTCCCCGGCCCGTGGCCGGGGGGCAGCCAAAAATAAATACTTTTCGTACTACATATTGCACTTTTGTAAAACAAATCCGATTTTTAATAAAAATTGACTCTTCCACAAAATCACCGCACCGACCACCGTTCTCTCTCTTTCTCTCTCTCTCTTTTTCTACTCTAACCCTAACTAGCTCTTTCTCATCTATCGCCTATTTTTATTCTCTTTCCGCGTCTGCTAGCGCGCTCTCGCGGCGGCGATCGCTCTCCCTTACCCGCGGTGCGGACGCGATCTTTATTCTCGTCTCTTTCGCACCTATCTCTCTCTCATTTCAGGGTGCCCACTCTTGAAAATCAATCCCCTTGTGGCGCGAATTACCGAGCGCTACAATGCCGGGGAGTAGGGACGTGATCTGCCCTCAGATCACACTTCTGAATTTCTTCCCACTATTAATCATAAAAAGACATAAGCATAACTTAATTACAAAATATTATAAAGTCGGCAATATCAGACAATATACTTAAACTTACTTATCTCCATTTAGAGAAATTTACACTTATTGCTCTGATTGGAGCATTACTTCTCAAGACACTTCTCATCATGTGAATCTTATTTAGATTTCACTAACTTTACAATAATTTAGTTATTCATACAGATTAACAATTTCATCAATTAACAACCAACAATAAAATCATCCCATGCTACATCGGCCTATCTTACGACATAATGTTCAAGGCTACCTCGCGAATGTTCGATAATTTTGTTTCTTATACTCTATCACTTTAACGGCTTTTTTTTTTAAATTTCACTTGCCGTGATCACTTTTCTCTTGCGCTTCGTGCGCAGCTTTGCACCAGCACTTCTTAGGGCTAAAGTTCAAATGTATAGCAATGTCTCCTCGAAGCCTACTCTTTAACATGTATCTTACTTCCTCAATGTCAAACCAGGTCTAGCCTCACCACATATTTATCCTCCTTCGACATATATTCAACATGAAACTTCTCAATTAAACTGTATTTCCTCTACTTTGACAATTTCCGATTCTTCTGAACCGTTCGCTTCTCAAAACCCAACTTCAATCTAACATTATTACTCAAATTATATGAATGCCTGTCATGGATCGTGCCCTTCCATGCTCAGTTGCATGGCTACATTTGAAATGGACCAATCGTCATTATTACTCTTCGCGCCTACATCTTTTCCCGACTATGCCTTCTCTTTGCCGTGCCATATCGCCTATCGAAGCTTCATCATTAACAATCTACTTTTCTACTTTACTCCAATAAAACTTCTTTTCTAAACAGAATAATACGCGGACTTTAGCTTCACATTATTTCACATAGTCTCCCGGACAATCAACTGAACAATTTACTCTTTGACTTTACTTATTTTGCTCTACTTAATCAATACTTCTAAGCCTGTTAGATTACTTAACATTGGCGAAACCGTCTGGCATTACTAGTTTTTAACTGCTCTCCTCACGAGCTAGCATCCGTTGAGCATCCCCTCTCTCATAAACCGAACCTCTTCTATATATCAATTAGTTTTCAAAATTCCGAACTCCTTCAAATAATTTCACTTCTATTCAGTACAACACGCGGATTTTAACTTCAAATTATTTCCATGACTCTCCAACAATAACCAACTCAAAACTTCGCGCAGCGGACATACACATCCGGACCTGCTCCTCTAACCAAAACATCGAATATACTGTTGTGTAACTAAAGGGGGGAGTAACAAGATATCACTCCTGCTATTCAAGGGGGAACTCAGCTTCTGTACAGTGCTTTGCGTCATTTCTAACGCAAAACATACAATGGCAGGGAAATGTTTGTTAGTTCTATTCCAAAGATCTATTAGACACTACTTTGGCTGCGTAGCACAGATGAAGTAGAAAATACTTCCATACCGATGGACTTATTGGGTCGGTCTCATAGCCGCCGTGCCAACTTGGAAACGAAAGAATTTTAGACTAAGGGCACAACCAACGCAAAATCTTAGATCACACTACTTTCTAGACAAAATGTAATTACTCAGACTGGCATCTATAACACCAGAAAGCGCCTGCATCAGGGCAAAGATGACAGCGGGCCTCAATGGACTGACAAGGATCAAGACGCAACGCCAGCGAGGAATCGCTTGCACCTTAAACTCAAAATGGGCTGTTTAATTGTTAGCAATCTCAGTAAGCTTCAAGAATTCTCTTTCTTCATTGTCACGATTACATCTTCGGTGTTCCTACTTTAAATGACATCAATTTGTAATGCGGGAACTGATTTAGATTTGAGGGACAATCTGCATCAATATCTTGATAACCTACCTTTCATAGTCCGTGACATTCCTCCCCATTCACACGGACTTTACCTCTTTCATCCCTTTCACGCTAAGGACACCGAGACCATCGAAGAGCTCACCTCATTATAAACCAAAGAATCGTGTTCTAAGCAGCACTTAATACTGCACAGATAGAGAACATAACTGGACATCTTGAATTTAACACAATAGCTTACATTGACAACTTCTCATTCTAACTGCTAGTCAGCAATAAACATAAGTAGAATAGGGAACTAACGACATCACGTCATACAACGTGATCCAATCAGGATCGCAATGCTCGACTTCAAGACGAGGGTTTGGACTCACATGATCGCAAACAATAAGGACTGCATCCTCTTTAACTTAACAATCGCAAACATAGAAACCGGTGTGTAATGTGTAAGTGTAACTGGGTAAGTGTAAATATATAAATAGGCAATGGACCAACCGTCCATGCTCAGAAATACTAGTAATTCAAATGACCGACTCAAGGAATGGTCGCTACTCCAAAACACTCGAATCGTCACCGATTGTGTAACGTATTGTTTTTACCTGCTCTATTGGCAGGGTTGTAAGGGTCCGTCGGCCCTTCAGCACATATTCATCAATATGGCAGTGTAGGGGGGTGTGGGGTGTGATGATAGGGAAACTCCTAATAACTCGCGCAACCGCGCTCTAGCAACAATACATCAAAAACTCGCGCCAACTGCGCCCAATAAACCAACAAAAAACTCGCTCATATGGCGTACTCCAAACCAACTGCATCAATACTACCGCGTACAACAAAAGAGAGTGTCACCGTAGCTCTTTCACTAGCTACCTCAATATATTATTAGTAAAGTGTAAAAGTGTAGCAAATAAGTTTTAGGTTTGCGTCTGATTGGGGGTAAACAACGTAGCGAACTGTCGACTGCTGAGATCGTCGACGGGAAATATAAGAACTCAGAAACACAACAGTACTAACCTAACGGCTTTAGCCGGGTTAGTAGGGATAAAAAAAATAAAAAAAAAAATTTTAACTACACGGATGCTCAACTTCAAAATGCGTATTGCACAAAACAACAAGACAACAAACGACGTCGACTACAACTGATTTACTTTACTGACCGACCTCAAGATACTCAACAATACTCAATATATCTTCATATTTTACTGGAAAACAAAACAACGAAATACATGTGCCACAAATCAATTTCATACAGCTTATTCTGGGCTTACCTCTGTTCTTCGATACACGAGTATACGACAGTAAGTTTCCTTTTCACACGACTAACCAGCCTTGAGGATATCTTTAATATGATGGACCCCTTTGCTTTTCCCATTTAAGTCTTCCAGCTCATATGCTACTGCGGATTTCTTGGCAGACACTCTGCATTTCACAAACCGTGGAGCCAGCTTAGCTGAAAAGAATTCCGCCTTCTTCGATTGAATGTGGTTTTTGACCCACACCGTGTCTCCAAGGGAAAATACCACTCGCTTGCGACGCAAATTATACCTTTCGGCATTCTTCTGAAACGACTCCAGCATGCGCTGTTGTACCAAGTTGTAGGTTTCGGCTAACGTCTCAAGTCCAGCACTATGAGCCAACGGTTCATCTACTTTCAAGTCAGATGGATTCGAGGGAATGAAGTTGAGAATTTTATGAAACCTTCCGTCCACAATTACATTTCTTCCGTACATTAAATACGATGGCGTAAATCCAGTCACTAAATTTTCAGTGTTATTAAGGGCATGCTGCACCAGGGGCAGATGCTTATCCCACGTGCGTTGGTCATCTTTCACTAGAATAGCCCAGGACGTCTCCACGACCTGGTTATACCTTTCCACAGTGTTCGACTGAGGGGCATACACACATGAATAGAACAGCTTGGGGACTTTATACTTCTCTGCAAACTCTTTAAATTTGTTAGACGTAAAATATTTCGCGTTATCCAAAATCAATACTGCCGGGGTTCCAAACAGTAAGAACACGTCATGCTCCAAAGCGCGAATTATGTGATCCGAAGTGCTTTTCTTAAGGGGGAACAACCAACAGAATTTCGTGAAAACATCTACAACAGATAAAATAAAAATGTTTTGTCCTTTTGTCCGGGGTAGTGGACCAATCAAATCTATACTTAACGTATGAAGCGGACGGTCGACCAATTTCGGTCGCGTCATAAATCCTTGAGGGGCTCCTGTACTTATTTTGTGTGCTTTACACACGTCACATCCATGAATGTAATCATTTACGTCTTCAGTCAGATTTGGCCAATAATATATCTCTTTTACTTTTCTAGTAGTCTTGCGAACTCCTAAGTGAACTGCGAATTGTCCTTCATGATGATCAGATATAATTCCTCTCCTTTCTTCGTGGGGTACCACTACCTTCCACGGGTTAGTGTTTAACTCTCCCGGTCTGGGGGTGATATACTTGAACAACTTATCGTCAGCTAAACAATATCCTTCAGCGGCCTCACGGCACGACTTAACTCTCTCCACCAGCTTCTCATACCATTTGTCGGTACTGCTCTGGTCTCGGGCATCAATCTGTGCGCATTGCATCCGAGATAATGCATCAGCGACAACATTTAGGGAACCTTTCCGGTGTACAATCTGCATATCATATTGTGACAGTAACGTGCTCCACCGAGCGAGTCGTCCTGACGGACTCTCCAGCGAAGTTAACCATTTTAAACTTGCATGATCCGTGTAAACTGTAAAGTGCGTACCTTCCAGGTACGGTCGAAAATGATGAATGGCTTTTACCATTGCCAGTAGCTCTCTCTCCGTAACGGTATAATTCTTCTCCGCAGGACTCAAAATTTTAGAAAAATATGCAATCGGATGTTCTTCACTATCTTCATCAGATACTTGAGTAAGAACGGCACCAACAGCAATGTCACTCGCGTCACAATGCAAATTAAATTCTTTCGAATAATCTGGACATGTAATTATAGGGGCTTGTGTTAACGCCTCCTTCAGATGCTCGAACGCCTTCTGAGCTTCTTCATCCCAGCAGAACTCCTTCTTCACTCCACGTTTTCCACCGGTTAACTTACACAAGGGTGTAGCTATCTGGGAAAAATCTTTAATAAATCGTCGATAATATGAGCACAACCCAACAAAACTGCGAACGTCTTTGACGCAACGTGGTACGGGAAATTCCTTTACACATTGTATCTTCTCCGGGTCAGTTCTAAGTCCTAGTCGGTCCACGACATATCCAAGGTATCGTATTTGGGGCTTACAAAGGTCACATTTTTTGAGGTTAATCGTCAGACCTGCTTCCTTGAGCGTGTCTCTCACTCGTAACAACAACTGCATATGCTCTTCAAAAGTGGAAGTCACTATTATCAAATCGTCGGCATACGGGAATACTTTTTCTTCAAATTCCGGGCCAAATAAATAATCCATTAACCGTCCTAATTCGGCACTAGCATTACATAGTCCGAACGGGAGTCTTTTAAAAGCGAATAATCCGCGGCCAGAGACTGCGAATGCGGTTTTCGGGATTGACTCCTCATCCAATTCTATCTGCCAATAGGCCTTTGACAAATCAATAGAACTTAAATAACGGGCTCCTCGTAAATGATCCAAAATCCGTTGCGAAAATGCCATCGGGTAGCGATCCTTTTTAGTTACTTCATTTAGCTTGCGCGAGTCTAAACACACACGAGCTGATCCATCCTTCTTGGTCACAACTACCAAGGGATGACACCAAGGTGAACGAATGGGTTGGATGACATCCATTGCCAACATCTCATCTACTTCCTTCTCTATTAACACCTGTTTGGCCGGTGACAAGCGATAGGGCTTTTGCCGTATGGGCAAACCATAAGTGTCGATTTTATGCTTCACCAGTGTCGTACAACCGAGTCCTCGCCTCTCGTACGAAATGTCTTCGAGCTGGCGCTTCACATCCTCGAGCTGCGCTGTCTGCGAACGCGTCAGTTCCTCCATGGGTGTCACGTGATCGACCGTGGCACATCTCCATGACTGAGTATTGGCTCGCTTCAACCTTCCAAAATCCAACACTACTTTGAAGGTTTCCAAAAAGTCAACTCCCAAAATGAACTCTTTCGTTATAGAAGGGGTTACTATGAACGTTACATCAGCAACTTCATCGTCATACGTGACAGGTAAGGTCATTGTTCCTAAGACGGGCTGAACCTGTCCATCTGCAGTAGTCAATTCCATCGGAACATGCGACAAACGGTGCTCTTGCCGAATAAAAAATTCGTGCGCGTTGGCACCAATAATGCTTCCAGAGCTTCCAGTATCGATGAGTCCGGTACACATAACGCTTCCAATATAAAATGTAGCACGATAACGGGTATCGTCTACCTCACGTCCCACTATACATGTATAGTTGCGCACGGCCGGTTGCAGTGGGTTCTCCATCAACGGTCGTGCTGTCTTCAGTTTTTTTGAGATTGAAAATGTTGATTTGATCGACGAGTACAACTTGGGCATGTCCTAGTTGTGGTATTCGGTGCTTTACACCTAAAACAAATAGAATGAGGATATCTCTGACACTCATAAGGGCCATGTCCTCTCTCATCACATTTAGGGCATTCGATCATGCGACTCCTATCTCCTGCGAACGAACTACGGGGTTCAAAATCTGCTCTCCTCTCTTCACGATGAATAGGCGGCTCCAAAACCGATACGGCTGGGCGTCTGTTATGTAGCGGGTGTCTATGAGTGTAATTGTTAGGTCCTCTTGCATAATTGCGGGTATGATTCGTATTCCTTGCATCTTGCGTAAATGTACTTACGTTTACGTTATATTGTTCATAATTCTTGGCTAATTGCAACAAATGAGAAATATTGTTAATTAAATGGCTTCCAAGTAACGACTGATATTGCGTTGAAACATTCATTTTTATTATCTCCAAAAGTACTTCCTCCGGAATCTTGCGATCCAAATGATTGTTGATAGACCTCACGTCCGTTACAAAATCATCCATATTCTGTCCAGGCTTCTGTTTAGTATTCCTTAAGGCCGCTTCCATGCGCACCTGATAATTCAAGGGTTCAAATTTGTGAATAAGCATAGCGCGAAGCTGTCTCCAACCATCTACTGATCCTCTTACGGTACGGTACCACTTCAAGGCTCCTCCTTGTAACAACTCAGTGAAACAATTCACGATAGATCCTAACCTCACTTGGCGCGATCTAGCCATGTCCTCCACATTGTCCAAAAATTCAAGTACCGAAGTACTGCCATCAAAATGTAACTTCCACCGATGTACGTTAGGATTAAAACGACGTCCAGTGTCTCTCACCTCATCCTCAGAATCGCAATCTCCATCTGTCTCCAACTGAACTCGCTCCAATCTTCTTCTGACTTTTGGATTCGAAACCGGTAACATGTACTCCGTATCTGTACCAACAGTGTCATGTACTTCAAGTCTTCTCCCTACCGCCGGGGCATTAGCGTCAGCTTTGTGAACTGGGTTCACGGGTGTATAATGGGGCTCCATATTAGGCAAATTCATCGCTGCAGCAAAACCTTGCTCCTCCATATCGGTCTCCATCTCCGCGTCAGTTCCTACGTCCATAGCCTTATCTTTGGGTAGCAAAGAGTCCTTTTTAAGATCCCTATTAATTTTCCTCAAGTCCCGGTCAGACATGATTAAGAAATAACTACTTACTCCGCCGTATACTGCGCTCCTCGAACACTATCGGCCAGGGCTGCGAACAAAACAACAAACAACAACACCGAAAAATATGAAACTGCAACTTGTACGGGATGGTCAGGTACCAGCCGGCCACTCGACTCAATAACTTCAAACAAACAAAGGGAAAAAAAAATTGAACTACTTAATACTCAATGTTGCTCTCTATAATTGAAGGGACCTCCTCGACAACAAATTACGCTTCCCGAATTTAAACAATTTTAGGGAAACCCACGTTTACCGAAAGAACGCCCCACGCTCACTAAAGAAAAAGCTCCACATTTACCAAAAGAAAAGCTCCACGTTTACTAAAAAGAACGCTCCACGTTTACTAAAAAGAACGCTCCACATTTACTACAGAGAACGCCCCACGTTCGGGCGCCACTTCACATCAACTAGACTACCGCGTCTACTAAACATGAATCGAACAAAATGAATTTTTAAAAAAACAACAAAAACTCAGAGGGTGGGGGTTGAGGGTCCACCACACATTATAAGTGACGTGCCTTCCCCGTCTGTATGGACGACAAAAAAATCAAAAGAAAAAGGGGTGAGGGAAATCTACCTTCACGTAGTATCCGTTTGTAAACGAGAATAACTGATCTCTATTAATTACGGTTATGTAATTTATCCTTTTTGTTACATTATTTTGAACTTCAAATCTCCTATATCAAATACCATACACGGCGGCAGATGTCGCCCTATAATATCGTGATAATATTTATCAACATATGCAAGACAGAGTCAAATGACAATCTCGACGGTATGCGCCGTCACTTCTAAACAATTACAAACGAGAGAGCAGAAAATATAATACACGGCGATAATATTCCTCTACAATCACCAGACATAGTCAAATGACATTCTGACGGAACAACTCCGTCACTTCTAACCGATTATAAAAGAAAAGGTAAAAAATATAATTCTGATAATTCAATTCCTATACAACATGCACGGCATCGTTGCAGCTCGAAACGTTCCTAGGCGATCGATGTTGCTTCCGTACAACCGTAGTGAAGTATGCTATGACGTAAAAATATTTAACTTACGTGATTTTAATTCTCGTTCTTTAATATAAACTAATTACCATAATGTGCTAGTAATATTGTAAAAGGTTGTAGTCACCAAAATATAATGACAGTTAATTAATATATAAAATAGTTTTCATTGTAACCTAATTCTAATATAGCGCAATGACAGACGGCTGTCACCCGCTAATGTAAACAATGCAAAATGTAAACAAACAATGGCCGCCGATTGCGGACCGCCCGCTCTATCGTACGACCTCAGCGCGCCCTACCGGCGTCCGCCGCAATTTGTTACAAGCTTCACCGTCACCGGTTGCGCGGTGCACGGCGCAGGCGCCTGTAATCGATAACGCCAACTTCACTACGTTGCCGCACCGGTGCTATGTTCGAACCGCATCGATCCGTCCTACGGTACACAATGTAAACAAGGAAATATGGCGACATTAATAATTATACTATCACTTCGGCCCAACTGGTACGATGACAACTGTCGACCACCCGTACAAATAAAGTGTAGCTTCACACAATAATACAAGTATACAATAATACAGCAAGATAATACAATAATACAGCAAAATAATACAATAATACAGCAAAATAATACAATAATACCGCCTAGTGCGGCCGTCTGACACTCAAAACGTCAAACTCCTGATTTAGACCGGCGGTCACACCGCCCTACAAATTAATTTGAACATTTGGCATCTTATTTAACAGGCTATTATAATCGACTTTCTCACAAAAGAAACTCCTAAATCTCAACTTCAATATACACATTTAATCGAACTAATTTCATCGAACTTCAGGCAGATATGGCACGGTTAACTACGTTATTCTTTAGTCATTATTCAATATTTACTTCAGGCATCTTACTTCAATCGGCCGACCTTTGACATTGCATTATTATACTCAAAATATTGAAGGGGTTTCAACTACAAATATTCCTTAGAACTACAAATGTAAACATAAGAATAATACTGGTTTTATGACACTGCAGAGAGAGTAGGATACATTAAGATTTCAAATCTGACCTCAACACTTCATCCTTGCTTCGGTCCTGTGTCCCACTCCTGTCAGACGAGCGCTGCTCACTCCAACTTCCAGTTGTCGCCAGATTCTGCTAGAATTCGCCAATCCTCGGGATCATCCTGGTCCCTGGGGCGTAAGACATAAGGAACGTCCTATTACGCTCAAAATCTATTGATCATCATCGCCGCTTCTTCTTTTTAAACTAATTCTTCGGCCTGTGCCTTGCTTTTAAAACTTCTGGGGAATGTTTAATCTGTTCACGTACTATCCAGACAATCTTTTATCATATTATTCTTCCTGGGGAGGAAATATCTACATCTTCTTTTTGCGCGGGGGAATAGGGTTATATCAGATCGAATAACGATCGCGACGATCACTCCTGTAATCTCATCGGGAGATATTATTCCCGGTTCCTGCCGTGAATTACGGCCCTCGCGTGCGAGCTACTTCTATATCATACAAAAATTACGCCGATCATAATCCCACGGAACTACGGTCAAATTTTGACTTCTTATTACAACCGATCACTGCCGTGCCGTTTAATTGATATTATAACGCCGGATTGACTCTATATCCGCCGATGGCCGATTCGTGCCCGCGTGCCACGAAAATTTTAGATTCACTTTCTCTTTTCAGAAACGACTGATCGCGCTCGCTTTAACGCACGTCATTTGCCTCCCCGGCCCGTGGCCGGGGGGCAGCCAAAAATAAATACTTTTCGTACTACATATTGCACTTTTGTAAAACAAATCCGATTTTTAATAAAAATTGACTCTTCCACAAAATCACCGCACCGACCACCGTTCTCTCTCTTTCTCTCTCTCTCTTTTTCTACTCTAACCCTAACTAGCTCTTTCTCATCTATCGCCTATTTTTATTCTCTTTCCGCGTCTGCTAGCGCGCTCTCGCGGCGGCGATCGCTCTCCCTTACCCGCGGTGCGGACGCGATCTTTATTCTCGTCTCTTTCGCACCTATCTCTCTCTCATTTCAGGGTGCCCACTCTTGAAAATCAATCCCCTTGTGGCGCGAATTACCGAGCGCTACAGTTTTTTAAATTGAGTGTTATTAGTAAGAACTATACCGGGGAGGTTCCAGGTCCAGGGATGATGGAGGTGAAAATGAAGAAGACTTCTCCCATGTTCTGGATCCTTTTATTTCTCCGTGGCAATATTTACATTTACAATGAATCCCTATTGGGAAACATTTCAACGATAGTATGTAACGGATACTTTAAACTAGATAACAATTGTATAACGACGGAAATTAAGATAACAGTGTAAAATATAGTCTGGTACAATAATAATGTCGCCGGCGCGTGATGCGCGCGGTGGCTTGCAAGCCTGCCGACCCGACTGCTTGCGTCGCTGGCGGATCGCCCGTGCGCCGTTCGAATGGACGCCTGCGCAGTTGCCGTCCAATCAGATACGCCCGGCGGCGATCGCCCGTCGCCGGCCAAAACGACGCTGCCAGCCGCAGTCCAAGTATGTAGCGTCGCTACAGAACTATGTATTTTTCATAAAGCTTTTGAAAGATTTTTGTACATAATTTGAGAAGTAAATGGAGATCATGATAGTATAGTTGTGAGGGTGTTTGACCTTTGATCCCCGGCGGTCACAGGTACGAATCCGGACATTTATTTTCATCACCATCTTCCCTGACTCCAGTACAAGTAAATTCAGCTTAGTTGAGTAGGGGCCAAAATAATTTTAAATTACCTAGATCATACCAAATATTTTAACATACAAAAAAATATTTAAGTAAATATATCAAAAGATTGCTCCTACCTTATAGAGAAGTTGAGAGCCTTGAGCCTGGTTGAGTGATGATCCACGGCAACATTCAGCCAAACACAAGCATAAAGGTCTCCACAAGTCAGCACTCTAAAAAATACAGAATAAAAATGTTTCACCATGTTTTTTTAAAAAGTTCAATATAAATTAACATTATTATCATCATTATCCTATTCGAAGACACAATTATAGATTATTGGTAAATTTGTCAGACCTGGATAAGCTGGAGGATTTTTTAATAGAAATAGGGTGAAGAGGTTATGACCATGTCACAGTATATCACATTATCTTTGGTTACTATTACAAAATAAAAATTCAAGCCCGCTTTTCTTCTGACTAAATTTAATTCTATGAATTCAATCCATGTACTTTCAAACACAATACAGAGTTACACGTGTGTCATTAAAGGTTAACGTAATAATCATAAATTACTAAACCACCGCAAGATGGCGTTGTTTAAATAAAAGTAGAAAAAAATATAAATATGGCTCTACTGATTGAAAAAAAAACACGATACTATGACGACACGATAGTGGAAAGCTTTCAGGCATTTTATATTTACAAACAAGTTATTGAAAAAATGTAGAACAAAAATAAACGGTGCAAATGTTTCGTTACGTAGCATTTTTCCTATAAAAGGACTGCTCAGCTGCCCTCCTCTCGGAGATGAGGCTGCTGAGTTACAACACATACTATATAAAACATAATATAACATATTATATAAAAAATTTTATGTAATAAATATAGTATGTAAATTAAAAAATATATACAGATGTCACACGAATAGGCTGATCTTAAAGTCGGCAGTTTAAAAGTTATTCATACTTTGTAATTTTTGAGGAATGTCCTAACTTACAATTACAATCAGAAATTAATTGTTTAATTACAGAAATTATCACAGTGCCAAAACTATCTATATTGATCTGAAATTGAACCCAGACATACTTTGGTAATGTAGCAATAACATTGAGTACATCTACATCAAATTATTTTAAATACCTTTTTTGTATTCTGTTTATAATTACTATGCAATTTGGCTCTATATCTAACGCTTTACATAAAATTTATTAAAACTTCTGAAAATTTATAAATTTTTTGAGAAATGGTGTCATTAATTTTATCTGGTAATTTGGCGTAATTAAAAAAGTATCATCAAATATAATTAGGATAAAAGCACTCTATTTGTTTTTTGTTTGTATTTATACAAATTAAATTATTAATATGCTTTTTAAGTTTTAATAATAATATGTAAGTAGTATTTTGCCACATATTGTTAGGTTCTATGCACCAATGCTTTATTCTTGAACAATTTTCCAGATTTGACACGTGATTGTATAACTGTATTTATTCAGAAATAAATAAATATTATAATTTGACTTGAATCGAATATGGTTCTCTTTGGTACATCGCTAAGTACCCTATCTCATACATAGTCATTATCACATCTGTTTATATCACCATATTTGCAGTACCATATTATAGTAGCTGGACATATATAGTACTTACAACTGCATCGTTAAGAAAAAACTGACATAACTGAGTGAGGCAACCGGTCACCCTTATTGAATTTTGAGCAATTGCCAAATGTCGGTGATCCAGCTTCATGTTAGTATCAGTTTCCAATTCGCTCTTAAGCAACGATGTGAAGTACCTTATAACGCCAATAATCTTAGCCAAGGAATTATTTGCTAAGGACTGAAAAGCAATTTCGTACACTTGTCTGTTTCTGATCAATTTCAGTTTGTGATATCTCTGTGAAAAAAAAACAATAATTTGTTTTTAAAGAGTATAAAACATTATAAATTAATTGATAAAATAAATACTATTTACATTTTGAGATGCAATGTATGCTAGCAACAGGAACAATCGTGAATTAAAATAACAGTCACTCGACCGAAACAGACATGACAACAGTCTATCTAAATTATAAGCTCCGCCTTTGGCGATAACATTACACAATTTCTGAAACAAAAGAAACAAAAAATATTGGGTGTACAAGAAAATGAAACAACTCCCCTTTCATAGTTTACCAAGAAACTAACCAAAATTGCCTGTAATCTCTCTTTCTTGTCTTCACTTTCTTCTATCTCACACATGAAATCGTGAAAATTCATAATGACTCCTAACAAAATCAAAATAATTAAAACATTTGCATTACATTGCGAGATTTTAACGAGCGAAGAAACGAAAATTCAGCATCCGTCATTTTCATTTTCTTCCCGCCATGAATTTATGTAAAGTGCTGCCAGCAAGACAAACTTAGTAATATATTTATTTCGTTATTTTCCTATTCGCTAATAAATATAGGTATTTCGTTTTTTTAAAACCTAAATTCTAATACTTTTTACTTGATTCTAGCACTACCGGTTTCATTACATATATTTGTCAAATAAAGATATCCTTCAGGAAAGACAAAATTAAATTATTTTTTTTGGTTCTTGGACGAAAGCAATTGATAACTACGCAGTTGATAATTGTGAGTGAAATAATTTCGTAACAGATACTATTTTTTGTAGCCGGTCCCAGTATGTGCGCAAAAATTTACACACACGTCTGGGACCGGCTATATGTCACAAACTAGCTTTATCATCGGGCGTCCTTGATTATTCATATAATTGCAACGAGAGAATATTAATAGCGCATTCAGCGTCAATACGGATTGATTTCCGAAATCAATAAAATATTCCACATCTTATCATGTTAAGGTCTTCTTCTCTCTACA
The DNA here is from genome assembly GCA_020383195.1 of Neomicropteryx cornuta. Taxonomy (NCBI): domain Eukaryota; kingdom Metazoa; phylum Arthropoda; class Insecta; order Lepidoptera; family Micropterigidae; genus Neomicropteryx; species Neomicropteryx cornuta. The sequence goes on along the minus strand of JAHKQU010000001.1, from coordinate 8,088,673 downwards.
ATTTTCTTATAGGTAATATACATATTGAATTATATGTGTGAAATTAATAAAGCATTTTAAATTACTGATTTTAGAAAAATCTTTCGTTTAAATGCTGAATATTTTTCGAGTAAAATAAAACAAGGTTAGGAATGGGGTGATTGGAATGTCATAAATTTGATCATAGAACAGTATTTGACCCTATACTTTCATAAATTAAGAGATGGAACGATATTTTGGGCTATGTTTTGTAATATCCTACTTTTCAGACAAAAAAAAATACCACATACAGCCAGCCAGACAATGGTATCACACCTTAAGAGTTTCATTTTTACCGTTTGGTACATTAAATTTTAAAGAATCTTATATCGACCAGTATCGAGCTAAGGCTGAAGCGGTTTCAGTTGGTAATGGTAACTATTGATATATTAGTAAACGTTATATTATTTGTATAGCATCCTTTATTGTGTGCTATAACTATTTAGCATTTATACTAATTCGCGGCACAGTTAAATGCAAAATAATTACTCAATGTTTAGGTCACCGTGTCCCAATGGCATCGCGAGCGCAACAAGTAAGCAATATTGAGTGGTTACATTTATACATAGAAAAAAGTTACGAATTTAGTGGATTAAAAAATAGTGGCAAATGCGCTTAAAATAAAGTGCGCTTAAACACTGTTTCACAGATGGTGCAGGATATATATTAATAGTGTAAGAATATATAGTACATATACAAGTATATCTATATTTATATATATCTATATAATAAATAAATAAATAAATAAATTTATATGTAATCATATAATATCCATATTTGTAGTGTGTGTATTATATAATATATAATTTATATTATTTCTATTTAATAAAATCTGTGTTTTATCTTTCATATGCATGTGGTGTACTTTTTTTATTTGAATATCAATAAGGTTTTTCTTTTTACTTTAGTGTTTACTTTAGTTTTTAGTTTTACTTTAGTGTTTACTTTAGTGTTAACATTTATGTATTTCAATATTTTGTTAAAAGTACCATCTAAAAATTAATAAATAAATATTTTTTATACACTATTTTCACCCGTCTGTATCACTCAATATGGCAACTGGCATACATAATGTCACTTCACAGTCTCGACCGCGTCAACTGTCATCGATGTCAACCAACACAATATTATTATTCTGAAATTTATTAGCTTAGATTCGATGTTTTATTTTGATTCATTCTGGACTGTTTTGTCATAAGTTAATAATAAATAATAGTACTGTGCTCTGAGGCTCCCTGTTTTAAATGGATATTCAAGAGCTGTTGGCTTTTAAGGTGGGACATATTCTATATAACAAAATTACTCGTTTCTGAAACTGTAATATTGAGGTTATAATATGATTTCAGCCAATTCAAACACCAAAGCGGCCGGATGAAATCGACGAGGATGATTCAGACGAGGAACCGAGCAGGCCCAAAAGGCTTAAGCGCCCCGCCCCCCGTCCCTCTAAAAAGGAACTTGGTGCCTTCCATAATCAGCAAGGTTCCATTCGCCTTCCCAAGGAGCCAACTATAACGGACAAGGAACGAGAGGATATTTTACGCTTTGTGGAAAGCGAGGAAACAGAGGTTATCCTCGTTTATTTTTTATTTATTTCGCTAAATTTAAATATGGTCAAGTGGGGTATCAAATGAAAGTGATGTTTGCCTTATGGCAAAATGTTAATGATTTTATAAATCAAGGGCCATGATACCTATCTCAACTATTAACCCCCTTGTTGCATTTTCTGTATTGACGAAACTGTCCTTCGATTGTCAAAAATATTTTTAAAAAATGGCCTAATTACGGGCGCTTACTAAAATGCTTATGTTAAAAAACTACGCACGTCATCTCGATAAACTGCACTATTTTGAATAGCTTATAAAATCCTTTAGAATATGGTTTTATTACCAACTATACAAATGTAAAAAAAATAAAATAAAATGTCAGTTAACATTTTTTTTGCAAAATTTTATTTTTGATCCTGAATAAAAGTAAATTTAAAGCGATGATTCTCATTTTTTATTTATGTTCCTATATAACATATAAAACTATTTATAAGTAATATATATTTTTGGACATCTCATTTCTAGTGCTTTTGGTATGAACGTCAGGTGTAAGGAAATATTTGAATAATTGTTTTTTAGCCATATTCAGATTTTAAATTAATTGCAGGTTTATTGGTAGCTCGTTAAAATAATTGCAATTAAATAGTAAACAATGTATAGAAGTATTTGATATTAAATGATAGCTACATGGTGTTATAGTCATTCTTGTTTAAAGTTGTGAATCCTTTGTTTTCTCCTGTTCAAAAAAACTATGTTTAGTAAAGTTATAACCACAAAATTCAATTCATTTTTTTTTTCAATCAATTCCGACAGTGTGGGCCCTTCCCTGGAGAACATCTACATATTATAAATTATATGAAAAATCACCCAATTCAACAACTATCTTTAGTTACTGAACTCTCTTTAAAAACGGACCCTTGGTGCATTCACCCTTTTGGCAAAACACCGACGAATAGTAATAATAATGTAATGTATGTAATTATGTAATAATTGTATGTCTGGCTGTAAGTTTTTTCTGTAACTTAAAAATAAATAAATATATATATACATAAGTACTACATATTATGTAGGTTAAGTAATAACCGCTTGTCAAGTATTGTAATCCATTTAATATCATCGCTTTACAAGTATTTTTATATTATAGGGTGAAGTGATCGATGAGAATGCATTGAAGCGATTAGTGCTGCTCTTCGAGAAGAAGGCTCTAAAAAATCGCGAGATGAGGATAAAATTCCCCGATCAGCCGGAAAAGTTCATGGAGAGCGAGGTTGAGCTTCATCAAGCGCTTCAGGTACATTTTCAGTGCAATATTTTTTATTACTGTCTCACAAAATTCATTATATTCCCCCATTTTGTTCTACTCAACTTTCTGATATTAACTACATCATTGTTTACTTGTGGCAGTATTTATGAGTGGTGGTACTTCAACCCCCCACCATGTAACCGAAACTACCATCTAAATAGGTACACTAATAAACTCTTGGTAGGATTTTCATTGGGAAACAAATTTCATTATCATTTATATTGTAATATTACTTTATGATTATTATGTTGTTCCCTGATCCATTAGTAGTTTAACACGTAATAAGGCGCATAATACTTAAGGTCGAAAATTTCTAATTCTAAGGAACACACACACTCTTAATTTAACCCTAAAACAGTCTCTCTCTTCCCTGTCATAATAGGCATGTCCTCGGTCTGTGATATTAATAAAATTGTATTTTGATTAACAGGACTTGAGTGTGGTGGCAACCGTACCAGACCTATATCCCTTACTAGTTGATCTAAAGTGTGTTCAGTCACTTCTGGAGTTACTTTCACATGATAATACGGACATATCGACACAAGTAGTCCACTTGATACAGGTATTTTTTATATGAATGTGTAAAAAATGTAAAAATAATAAAACAAATACTTTAACCCGTAGAAGCACAAGGACGTATATATATATCCGGCCGCCCGGCCAGTGAAGGTCGCTAAAGGCACAAGGACGTATATATACGTCCGGCCGCCCGGCCAGCGAAGGTCGCTAAAGGCACAAGGACGTATATATACGTCTGGCCGCCCGGCCAGCGAAGGTCGCTAAAGGCACAAGAACGTATATATACGTCCGCATTGCCCGCTTGATTTTTATTATTTTTGGTATTAATTCAGTATTATTTATTAACTTGACGTTTTTGCCATTGGAAACTACAATGAGCCAATTTTGTTTTATTTTTTTTTTCAATTCAATGCAGTGTCTACTACTATTTATAAATTTGTATTGAAAATACACTAATGTACTACCGTTCCAATATATGTATATAATTTTTTTTTTAACTTTTTCTTTTTTTTCGAAAACTGTATATATTTTGGAAGACTTTTAAATTGTAAATATATCAAAATGTAAAAAAAAGTGTAATATTTGACAAAATTTGTCAAAATAGTGAAAAATTGGGTGGTCAACAAGAAAAAATTGATAAGGCAACTTTTTTTTTTTTTAATTTACGAAATAAACAAAATCTAAGTGATATTGTATAATAGAGAATTTTATGGTGAATCAGATGATACCAGATTGTAAATATTAAACGACTCATGCCTGCACTATGGATTTTATAGTAGCTGAGTGTTTTTTCAAGGTCATTAATTACTGCCATAAGGGACTTTTGGCGCCAAAATTATTCCGGCGCCAACTGCCTTTAAGGGTTAAGGTGTATTAATTACAATTTCTTATGATAGACACTCTCAGAATATCTTGAATTTTCTTAGAAATTCTAATAATTTTGAAATTGTAATTTTTTGATAAAGTAATAAAAAAATAAAGTGTTATTTATTTCAAAAAACAATGACATTTCTAAATAAAATCAATTAGAAAGATTAGAATTTTTGTATAAACATTTATAATACTATATTAAAACAATCTATAAACTGTCACCAAACTGTCGCAAAAATGCAAAATTTACCAAATCGGCTTATCAGAGTATATACATTTTAGAATACCTATGTGATTAGGGATACAATTTTATTCAGAATACTTTATCCAAATATTTTACATACAAATATATCAAAAGGTATAAAATATCTATTTTACGTTTTATAATTTTTGTTTTACTTTTGACAGGAAACGAAAATAATATTGTTTCCAATTTCTATGGCCTTCCGATGCAAATAAACACTTTTATAATACTTCCACATTATGTGTATGTAATATTATAAAAAAAAATAATAACGAGTAGGTACTAAAATCCACCAAAACGAGACGGTTGACGGAGCGTTCAGTTTCTCGCGCATTAGGTTGGATATTTTATTGTTTACAATTAATCTTATATTTGTATGATTGTAGGTTAGAGGTAAAATCTCTGTTCTTCGGTCCCCCCTCCAACAATCTTTAAAATCTTCTTACTTACTGACCTCATCACCACTTTTGCGATCTGATGTTATTGTGATTTCCTTGACAATAGCTTGATCCTCAAATTGAGCTGTTGACGATGATAAGAGCAACAAGGTACAATGAATTACAGGAATTAACGGACGTGGATATCCTACACGAGGGAATGGAAGGTGCTGAGGTGTTAATTGAAGCACTGCGTGATGCTCAGGCGCCGTCATTGCTGCTACACAACCTGGCCAGGATGGACGAACAGGTGCCTGAGGAGCGAGATGGCGTCCACAATACACTCGGTTTGTACAACGAATAAAGAGGAGTGAACAACGTACATGTATTCATAAAACGGAGCGTGTATATATTTACAAGGGGAGGAGAATGCACTACAAACATTTTTATCTGCCAAAATTTAATGATAACCGATTAAACAATTTGAATTAATTGTAACAATTTATTTTTTATATGACAAATTTTAAACAGGGATTGACCCCAATACTCCCAAGTCCGCATCGGGTACACAGATCACCGTGCTGTAAGGACTTACTGAGTTTCAAAACCTATAAAAGACCTCATAAGAAAGTTTATTATGTTTTTTCTGGAGAAATTTTATCAGAATATGTTATTTAAATTAATTACACAGAAGTAATTTTATAAACCAATCCTACGAAAGTGTACAATCCAACACTTTTTACTTCTACAGAGTTTATCAATCAAGCGAGGAACCTTTTTTTAATAATCATTAGCTTAAGTGGTTTTCTGAAAATATGTTATATTTTCTATGGAGGCGCAGAAACACACGGTATGCAATCGGTTTTGAAGATTGTCTGTGAGGTTATATTTGTCATTTGTCGATAATTAAAATACATATCATTTTGATTTTTGTATATTTATTGAATTTAATTAGTTTTGAGTATTCTTATTAAAAAACTTAATTTTATTCAGTTAATAAATTACTCCTCCTTTCTTTGAAGTCAGTTAAAAAGAGGTGAAAGGGAGCATCAGCTGCCAGAGAAGTTTTGGAAGTATGTTCTTTGATGGCATGATTAAAAAAATACAAAATTTGCAAATATTTATGTAGTTTTTTTTATCACATTTTAGGAATCATTGAAAATATTACAGAGTTTCGACCTGACCTGGTCACTGAGGTAGCCAAGCAGGGGTTCATGCAATGGATTTTGAAACGGCTAAAGGTATTCAACTAATTTTACATATTTTATACATTTGTTTTTTATATTTACGTATAATTCCCAAATTGCGAGCCTCGGCTATTGCATAAAATTATCAGTTCATTCCGTGAAATGTCAACATGCGCTTGCGTGCTGAGCAAATTTAAATTCCTATCAAAATTAGTTTGTTCGTTTTGGTTCCAACTTATTACTAGTAAACGGACAGGAAAACATGAAATTCTTTAGGAAGGCATAGATATATTAACATAGATTTATGAGGGTGATGTCTTATCTATTTCAGTTGAAAATTCCATTTGACGGCAACAAGCTGTATGCAACGGAAATATTATCAGTGCTCCTGCAGAGCTCACGCGAGAATCGATTACTCCTCGGGGAATTGGACGGGATCGATGTTCTTTTACAACAGTTGGCTGTAAGTATTGTCTACTAGTAAAAGTAAATACACCACATGACTACATATAGTGGGTATACAAGGAAAAGTGATTGACTATATACTAGTTAGTTGTGTTTTTATGACAGATTTTTACTAATAATGTCAGTTAACACACTCAGCGCTGATGACAAGATATCTATCTCATCATTGCTGTATACGCCAGGTGCTATGTTCGAGTAAGCACGTCATCTTCTTACTGCATTTTTATTGATATTCAAAAGTGGTGGTATATCGGTAAATTATTTGAGTTTTATTTGCGAAAGCTATGTCAATATAATATTAAACATAAAAAACAAACATTTTCATAGTTTCGTACATATTATTTGCCAATTATAAGAAATTATAACTTAAACTGAAAACGGGTAGCAGTCCCCGCCCGCATGTGGTGTTCCGTTCAGTCAAAGAACTTCGCCAATTGGGCGGCAATGCGTCGTCTGCACTTTTTACATACAGAGCGGAATGTGTTAAGCAATATGAGCATGTTAGGTGTCTTTTTAGAGGTTTAAAATGGACAAATGTATGTTTTTTTTTTGACTTGTCCTAAACAATTTTGTTTTTTTCGTATAGTAGAGAATTTCTCGCGGTTGGTCCCATATTAGTTTTGTAATGTAGTGATAGTTTAATAAATAAGTTTCAATCAAAATATTTTAATGTCTGTCATATCATGTGCTTACTTTTTAGGTAGTATGCCTTTATGTATATTTTTTACCGAGGCTAGGATTTAATGGGTAATGTTTTTTTATAGTCATCTTTTAAGTCACAGATTCTCATAATAATGCAGACAGTTAAATGTATTAATATTGTATATCTACCAACCTCAAAAATAAGGCAATTATAGTATGTGATCAAAAAAAAAAAATTACGTTTAAATATGTATTAGTACAAACTGCCTACCATAATTACAAGGAAAAATAGAGTATCTTTATTTTGCAATTCTTACCGTCATCTTTTATTTTCTTAGTAATACATACATACGTCTTTTCCTTGACAATTGATAATACAAATGTCTACTTTAGTTTTTTAAAATGCATTTAACCACTAATTTTTATCACATTCATCGTTCACTAAGTAAAATAGCGTATACAAGTTTTAACATTATTCCATGTAAGGGTTACAAGCATGGAGGTATGACACCGCCCGTTTATTACAACTTACATCTGTGACGGTTTTATCACTTGTGCAACTAATTGCACAACTTCATGCGCCCGAACTATATTCCACTAACGTGTAAAAATACTATGCAAACAAGAAATTGCAACTTACACCTGCTTCACACCTCTAACCTAACCTTAACCCGCTGTATATATTTGTACATATTTATGTTTTAATGCCATAAGCTAGAGAACCGCTCGAACTGCGAGCTCCATGAATGTAAACCATTTAACCAATATAATGTGTTTTGTTCCATTGTGCAGTTCTATAAGAGGCACGATCCCAACAGCAACGAGGAAACGGAGGCTATGGAGAATATGTTTAACTCGCTTTGTTCGGCTTTAATGGAACCAACAAACAGAGACCGGTTCCTCAGGGGTGAGGGCCTTCAGCTTATGAACCTTATGCTCAGGTTATTCACAATTAATATTTTATTTATTAATATCTATAATTATCTAGCCGCTCATTTCTTTAACAAATTACCAGAGAATATAAAACTTATTTCTAAATTTAGCATTTTTAAAAAAGAGATTAAGAAACTACTTTTAGAAAAAATTGTATACAGTTTTGAAGAGTTTTAATTAATCTCTTTTCAGTTTCTCTTTTTAGTTTTAATTATATTTATGTAAATTTTGTTTTTTGTATTTCCTGTGTACACTTTATTAGATCTCTTTAAATATTTATTTCTCTGGTTTGTTAAATTAAATTTGTTTTACTTTGTTTCTAGAAAATATATTTGTGCAATTTTATTTTATTGTATTTATCGTCTATTTTTTCTATCTACGTTGTTGTATGTTAAAAGTTATTATGTCATTTCTATGTACATTTTTGTATTTAGTTGAAAATAAATCTTATCTTATCTTATCTTATTAATAATGCATGAGCAAGCATACTGCTGAATCTGTTCTTAACCTAAGTAAATGCCTTATTTACTTTGTTCTAGGCAACACAACCGTAATAAGTAATGCTTTCTTTAAACCGCATTATCAAATATTCGAACGGTTTTAATCGTTGCGTAATTGGTGTGTTTAAAGAGGAAAGGCGGTTGATTGTTAAAATACAATGGTATTAGGGAAATGGCTTAATATTTGGCTTATATAAAATGGTGGAAATTTTGAAAATAATATAACAATTAGCATTATCTAACACAATTTATTTTATTATAATATTTTATTTCTTTTTAAACACTACTTAGTGTGTAAAAGGTGCTGCATAAGAGGTTACATCATTTAGTATAAATATATTTAATTTATATATTTCTGTAACTATGTTTTAGTCAATTTTATACAAATATTGGTTTTATTTTTGTGTAAGGGAAATATAAAATGTATATGTAATTATTGTTTTTTGATTTTCTGTATTATCCTACATTATATTTATATAGCTTAGATGTTATTAGAGCATCGATCAGATGACGGAGGTGGCACGTTAAGCAAACAAAATCAAACTTTTTCCCTTAGTACAGATTCGTCTAGTTAGGAAGATAGGAAACATCTGTAACAGTCATTTGTCGCTTTAATTAAGATATTTAATAACACTTATGTATATGTTACATTGTATTACTTAAGAGTTGTAATATTATATTTTCGATAAATAAATAAATTTAATTTTAAATTCGTTTTTGTCGTAATTGGAAAACGTTTATCCAATATTTTTTGCTGATATTCATTCACACAGACCAACCTCATGAAAGGACAGTAGTGATTTTAAATACACCTATATTGCATAGTACTGGTAAAGTTGAATGTGAAGAAAACATTTAAATGATTTTGCATATTTGTCAATGATTTAGCTGCGTTCCTCGTAATTCTAGAATATGCCTATTTATTTATAGGCCATAAGAGAGTTGAGCTATGTCAGTTGTCGATAATTGCTATTCTTTTTCGAAAATCCAAATCACCTTATTAATTACCACAGAGAAAAGAAAATGTCTCGCAATGGCTCGCTGAAAGTGCTGGACCATGCAATGGCCGGAGTGGACGGCCGCGACAATTGTAATAAGTTTGTCGAGATACTCGGCCTTCGAACGATATTTCCACTCTTCATGAAAACACCAAAGAAAAAAATTATGCTCACCGTCGATGAACATGAAGGTAAATTTCACTTTTAAAATTGATATTATGCTAATTTAATTATTATCGTGTACAATGCAAAAAAAAACTTTTAGTAATATAATTAATTGTCTTCATAACAATTACCAATAGTTTACCCAAATAGTTTGACCAATTGTCAGTAGTTTATTTTTTACGCATTAAATGGCGTTATGTTTAATTTATTGTTGAATGTAAATATTATATTGATGTTAGGCAATTTAAAAAGTGAATAATGCTAGCATACCAAGAATTAAACCTCGGATCTCATATCTATCGCAACAGGGCGATAACTATTGCACCATACACTAACTGTAATATTCCAATAAAGCATATTTAATCAATTCCGAGAGATGGCACGGCCACTTTTACGTAAAAGTCGCAGGTAGCGCGGAAGGTTTCGAAAAAATGGCGTAATTATGGGCGCTTACTAAAATGGTTATTTTAAAAAAACTATGTATGCTATAGTAAACTGTACTATTTTGAATAGCTTATGAAATTCTCTATAATATTGTTCTCTATTCTCTATAACTGTAGAAAATGTATTAAAAAAATGAGCAAAAATACAAGAAATAATACAAAAATAGATAAATATAAATAAGTAATAGTTTTTTTACTTAGCAAACATAAATTCTGATTTAACTTAACCTAATAATACAATCCCTAATTAGGTGCAAAATACATAAACAATTCATCATTTATAGACTACTATCTTCAGGTCAGTCCCCAACAAAGGAAAAGCGAATAAAATATTGAATTTCACAATAATATAATCAATCTATGTTTACCTGCAATAATAATAACAATAAGATATTTTTAATAATTATTTTTACTGAGTAAGTAACCATTTTTAAAACAAACAAAATCTACTACTTCGATGTAACTCAGGTGCAAGTGTATGAGCTACTTACGAGACTATAGATCTAACATCGGCGCTTACTCTATGTAAACGGACCGCCAGACCACTGCATTCTAAGCTCGTATTATTTTACTATCCTAACATAAAAAAATCTTTTATAGAGCATGTGGTCTCCATAATATCGTCAATGCTTCGCAATTGTCAAGGGGTACAGCGACAACGTCTCCACGCCAAGTTCAACGAAAACGACCTGGAGAAGGTGGACCGCCTGCTCGAATTACACTTCAAATACCTTGATCGGGTAGATCAGGTCGACAAAGAAATCGACGCCGAAAGAAAGGTACACTTCTGCTGCTATTTACTTGCTTACTACAGCTAGTCTCTCGGGGTGTCTTTTACTAATGTTGATGTGTCTTGATTTCTACTTTATTATTTGTGGACTTCCACATCGCAGCAATAAGACACGTAAGCCATCGCAAGTTTTCCGTTCACCTAGTGGAGTACTGACAGGTATTGCTGCTTAGTAATATTGATAATAATTGATTTACTACCTCCATATATAGTGGTTTAGATTGCTCAACTACTAAGAAATTGGAAACCACTCTTTAGTAACTAAAACAAGATGCAGATGCAACAAGTCTTAAATATCCACAAAACATTGGAAAAAGCATAGTTTCATAATTTTAATGACAGATGGCAATATATGCATTAGATTTAAATAGAAAGTTATTTTAAAAATAGCCATCTGTGAATTGGCAAAACAAGCTTTTCTAAACTGTAAACTTCTATGCGGTTTGCGTCTAGGCTATCTGCCAACGAAATATTAATAATAATATATGATAAATATTTAGTTGACAAGTTAGTTAGTTATCTACATTTCGGAATCATATTTTGGGTGCCTAATAATTGTATGAAGTTAAGCTATATAAACCCACTATATAATCAATCCTACCTCCGAGCTATTTTCACCCCTAGCTGTATAAGTTTATCCCCCACTTGATGGTCACCGTTGCTGCATAATGAACATTGCCCTAATGAAGTTTGAGCATCACCATGTAAGTCAACTGGGACCGATTACCTGATAATTCATTTAATAACATTATGTAAATATCCCAGTAATGTTTTAAGATTTAGAATACAATCTACATCAAGACACCCCCAGAAGTTGTACATACACAACTCTGTAAGAGCATTTTTAGTGTGGCTACCATAGCACAATTTGATTGTATAGAATCACCCTTTCCTCAATTCTACGTATTGAACAGTGTATTGCAAATCTGACATCGCAATAGCGTTGGTGGGAATGCGTGACGCTTAGCGTATGTAAAAACAAGTGAGGCACGAGAATAACGCCTATAATATTGAAATTTACCTGTCACGAAAATTCTTATTATTTCCCTTTTGTCTGTGTTTCATGGTGTCTGTTTTTTAACCAAAAGCTGGCCACAATATCAAATATTTCCTTTGTCGATAAACTCACTATCCGATATTCTTAAGAGTATCAAATTCTTAAAAACAAATTATCACTAATACTTATATTTTTGAAAAATAATGACGAAATGTCACTAGTGGCACTTCAGAGCAGGAAAGATGGAGAAAAAGCGCGGGAGATTTCAAAGCAACGAGAAATGTCATGAAATGTCGTGAATGCGGGCAACATGACGACAAAAACAAAGGCTCTTCCAGATATTGAACAGGACATAATGTACCGCTGATTGCCAGCATAGATCAATATCGCTCACGAGAATGCCGGCTACACAAAATGGCGGGCATAATTGACATCGACCGTCAACAGAACGTGTTTTGAAGTAATTAATGTATAAAAATTAATCAAATATACTTACAAGTTGTTCTTTCTAGGGGATGTTATTTTAATAGCTTCTAACAGTGCGACACACTATTTTATAGTAAAAAAAGAAATAACACTAACACAAATACTTCTTGTCAGCGGGCGGAAGCAAATTGACACTTTTGTCATAGTGGATCTACGAGTAGATCGCTTATAACGCTTCTACACAATTCAATCTATTTCAATTAGAATACCATAGATAAAATAATGTTAGTAACAAATTGTGTCTAGTTCGTAAATCCTTTGCATAAGATTAAATGTTTTTTTATTATAACAAATTTAATTTGCAGGATGGAGATGACGATGAAGATGATGATTTACATTATCTGAAAAGATTATCGGGAGGATTATTTGCCTTACAACTCATTGACAGAATCATATTAGAGGTAAATATAAAGAGACCAGAGTTCATGCTAATTTGTACCCTATAATTAATTGGTCGCATTTATTTTTTATATAATTTACATTTTTTTTTTTCTCGGCAACCCTGAAGTATTTTGATATAATTTACAGGTTTTCTGCGAGCCTCAGATATTTCAGGAGACAGCGAAAGCGCTACATTTATATATGGCTCAGTCGCTAACTTATTATAACTATCAGAATATATTACCTTGGGAGCATATTTACATCTTAAAAAGTTTTTCTCAATTCTCAATGTGGTTTAAAGTTAATTGACGTATGTATTTAATCAACAGGTTTGTGCTGCAGGTCCACCTTCCATAAAGCAGAGAGTTCAGAGAGTTTTATCGCTTCGGGGGGGTTCGCTCAAGACCATCAGACACGTTATGAGAGGTATTATAACTAATAGATAACCCTAAAATTTAAAATAGTGTCAATAGCATTTTACTCTATAAATGCTTCTTAAAATCGGACTAGTCGGCGTCAACGCATTTACCAAATTAAAAAAATAATTCAGAACAAATTTTTGATGATCAGATGTAAAAAGGGTACTTTTGTCTGCCCAAAAACTCTATGAAAAGGTTATATTATATAAAAAAATATATATGTTTAGCATTTTCTTTGGCTACAAGTTTTTATTAACTTAGTATTAAAAGTAGAAAACCGAAAATTGTGCTACTTTGAGACTCAAAAGCATGGCTATCATGAAAATAAAAATAATATATATTTTTTTCTATAAAGGCCTTGAATTTGAGATCCACAGTCAATTTCTTATAAGGGGTCATTTTTGCTGCTTTCAAAATATTTTCAATTTCGTTATCCCAATCTGTTCTTTTTATTTGTATTAATAAAAATAATGCCAACTTAATGCATAAAAACTATTTATGCATTTAATATTTTTTTTTCCAGAATATGCCGGAAACTTGGGCGACGCCGGCAACCCTGAATGGAGGCAACAAGAGCAGCAGCATATACTTCAATTAGTCGATAAGTTTTAAAGTTTGTTTCGATAAATAAAGTATCTTCATTATAAAGTGGTCTTTTAAGCTTCTATACATTTCCTGTACAAGAAGCTACTATTCCCATCCTTTGGCCGTCTGTCGCATCTTTCACTCGAAAAGTACAGAGTTGATTTTTTTTGTATAGATTGATGCATTTAAAAACAACCATAACCGTTGTTTTTCAACGTTAGATGTGTAACATTATCTCTTTGAGTAATTTTTGGCGGGAGAACCGCATTAGGAGTAATTAAATTATACAAATACTCGTAAATATGAAAACTCACCCTTCTGAATAAAATTTGGTTGTAGAGGTCTTAGACGTTTAATTGCCACAAATTTGAAGTCATCTTATTTGCCATAAAATTCTCTATTAGAAAATTTCACTTTGATCATTCTCTGTCTTGCACTTGAAAGAACTTTGCACTATTTTTAATCTACTCAGACTTAAAAAATAACGCACATAAAATAGGCTAAAAGTGCAGGCATAAAGAAGCAACCCATGACATGTTGATACCACAGGCGCGAGTAGCCCGGGTGGAAGATTCCTTTAATGACGCCTGTAGGGCCAGCTGTAAGACGTCAGGTTTTGGTTAAATAATTTACTACTACCAAACAATGTTGATATTTTATGAAAGCTACAGGGTGTCCGGTCATTCTTGTTTGTTTTTCTTTATTGCAGTCCTGTATTTCAACACGACACAATGGTCATCACTATCTAGAAATTTTCATACAACTTCTACTTAAAATTCAATAACATGAAGTAGTTATTACTTTAAAGACTTTGCATAAAGGTATTTTTTTGTAGTAAAAGTAAAACAAATTGAAATGGCACACAGGTGACTACTAGACAGCATATGAATATTTTTGTTTAAAAAAGATTTGTGTAGAAAAGATTCGATTTAGTGTAAAAAAGGTTTTATCTACTTCAAAACGAAATTTGTGGACCACCCATTTTCTATCATCAAAATAAAAGAAAACTCTTATCAAAGTAAAATCTTCTATTGGTATACAAAAGTGGATTTCCATTAATAATCAAGAAATTAATTCAACAATACTAGTAAAATTAGTAACATAATTTTAATTTGTCTATATAGCCAAGGTTATATTACATATCAAAAGTTGTTCTTTCTACTATGTTTATGTTCTTATACAAACAAACTAAAAATATCTTATATTCGTAACAGCCCCCAGAGCAATTAGTTTATAAATAAAAGTATAATTTAAATATAACAATGTATTAAAAACTAAGTAACAGTGACGTTTTTAATTTCAATAAGTGCAACTGTGAAGTGGTCTTACGTACAATGTATATTTCACGTAACGCAAAATTGACTTAATACTAATAGTACAAACTTAATATGGTATGAAAATATCAGCAGCCATATTGCATCGTGGTTAAATTAACACATAACCGCAAATAATACTTTGATAATGTGTTAGAGCGTTGCTGCCATCAAAATCACTGACCAACGCCAGAGAGAAAATTAAATAATCTTATCACCTAACTAAATATTTTAAAATGGAAAAAAAATATATGGACCCATCAATTTAACAGTTTTCCTTAAAAAAAAATATTATTTAAAGATGACACACTTTAAAATGTATTCCTTCCTTTCGAATGACTACAAGCATAAACAATTTTAAGGTCAGCTTCCGCTTAAACACCGTCGTTTTGTGCCACAATCTATTTGTTGTAAACTATAAACACACTTTGTTGCTCATCTCATTCAGCATTTATGCCATTCTGCAAATGTATTTTAACAATACACACTTTTTCATCATCATCGCGAAATAAAACACAAACTTTTAAACTAGGGTCCAGCAAGTAAAATCCGGCAAAGATATTTTTAAAAATAAACATTTTTTCAATGATGTCTCATCTTGCCTGTAATTCAAATTGTGCTGTAATTTGATCTGTTACCAGTGTCTTATAAATTGTATTTTTAATTTACTTATAACTAAATTGACATTGCGTTGGTTTATCATACATTGTCCCCTCTTCCAAAGAAAATTAACTAAGCTGAGCCCAGGGTCCCATAAATTTTGTGTAAAATTTAAACTTTCGCTACCTATAGATGAACTTTTTCTTCAAACTTACAAAACAAATGTGGTGTGTGTGGTGTATGAGAAAACGTTCATCCTGTATAAGAAAAAGGCAATTTTTAATACCATAGAGATGGTTTTACAAAAAATAACACACCTTTCACTGTAAATGATACATTTTTTTGTGTGATCAGAAAATATTGCCTATTAATATTAATCTGTAATACTTTTCTTATTGAAATCTGGGGATGAACGGACTTATAACTTCCTTTAATCATATCAGAGTATGAATTTCAGATTTGAAGCCAATACTTAAACATGGTTTTTAAACAACAAAAAATTGTTTTTGAATATGTTGAGAGTGAGGAGGAGTATCTTAGGAAACAGCACACTTAAAATCCTCACGATTGTACACTAGTGGAACAAATCGTGAACATCTTTTGAAACTTATTTGGGTGAGTTTGAAATTATAAGAGAAAAAAGCCAAATCGCTTTGAAAAATAAGTGAAGTCAGTGAAGCTGCCTACATATGAACATAAACAATATATCGTTAAAATGTCAATTTTGCCAGGTTTTCATCGAGTATCACCTTAAACATAAATTTTAAGTTTATTTTTTGTTCGTCGTCTTAAGTAGTAACCTATTCAATATCACCACTGATAAACAGTTTAAAATTAATTATTTTTAACAATTAATAAAATTCTCCACACAATGATCTAGAACTAAGTCAGCGCCAGGTGTGATTTATTTCTTGCCAGTATCGCGGAGTAATCTGAAAAAATATTAATACTATTAAAAAAAAACCACAAAATCTCATACAATTGTGAGTAACAAAGTGTGATTATAAAAAGTAGCTCATGTTATTTTCCGGTTTTCCAAATCTGTACTATATTTTTTTTTTATTTATATAGTTTGAACTTTTTCTCATGAACATCCTTTTATGAAGTTATTCTTCAAACTGATCAATTTTTGTTAAAAAATCAAAAAATCCTATTAGTGTTTAATCGCATAGTTATTCCTCCTGAGTTAGCGCAGGCCGATACGCGAGTTTGGTCTTCGCGCGGCGTTTTCTTTGCTCGCGAGCAGCGAACCAAATGCTTCCCGTGATATTATTTATTTTGTATGGAAAAAAATATGGCAAAATTAAGAAAACTTATAGAACAAAACTTGTTTAGTTTGGTGTGAAGAATAATGGATGTGCACGAGAAAAAGTTCACCTGTATATAATATTTCAAAACATTAGTATTAGAGGATTAGAAATTTACAATAAATTACAGGGAGAATAAAAAAACAAAAAATATGTTTATTTTCAAAAAAACCATCAAAACATATTTAATTAAAAAAAACTATGAATTTAATGAGCTGTAATTTAAAGGAAGAAATGTTATGTGGCAGTTATTTTTCATAATAATTCTAAAATAGTATATTTAAGCATAATTTATAAAACTTCTTATTTACAATTTATATTTTTTTAGCCATGTAATATGAGCAGTATAAATATCGAAAACCTTAGGTATAATGTAACAATGATATATCTGTATATTTCATTATGTCAATTTTTGTGAACCAATTGCAAATTGTCATTCCTAGCCATTACATTTTTCTAGGAAATAAACTTTTACTTTTACAATTTTTAAATAATATGGTTGTCGTTAAAATATGTGGTTAAGAGCTCACAAGCTTTTTTGGACTTTCTGACCATAGCTTTTAAATTATATTTTACTTCAGACAATACTTACAATACCAACGACCACACGTGATCTTTGATGATGAGTAGGGAAATATCGACAATATGGTGCCCACCAGTTAAATTGTAAAAATATTAAATAATAAATGTACAAACCGCCTTACATAATATTCACGGACACTCCTTAGTAAGAACTTTTCTAAGCGCTTCTGGTATATTTTCTTTCGTTTTCGTAATAACATTATGGCCCAAAAGCGATGGGCACGGCAGGTTCCCCGATTGTATTAGGTAAGCGGTCTTTAGAAGGTCGTAGTTAATGCGCTCCGTCACCACCGAGTCCTTCCTGGAAGTAAAATACAATATTAATTTAACTGCTGTTCAAGGAGTACGGTGATTTTTTAGAAATTTGAGATTATTTCAGTGACCTAAATCACACTAATATTTTAAATTAATGCATTAAGCTCATTTGCATTTACTTTATTCGGAATGATGATGCAGTAAAAAGAGTTGGTCCTTCACTTTATTTCTCAAGGTTAAGAATTCTTCACAGTATTAACATTCGTCGCATTGACGAGTATCAGTTTCTATGCCCTGCTAAGGCTGGTATTCAAATATTACATACGTTGATCAACGTTTTTATTTTCACAATTACATGAATATCCTAACTGAATGAATCTACAAATTGGTTTAAATCTTACTTGTATTCTGGATGCTGTGCTACAAATGACCTTATGTACGATGCCATTGTGTGCAGTTCCCCCGACGCCCTCTGTCGTATGAGTCTTAGGTACTGTTGAATTGAACAGTGCGTGTCTGCATCGACGTCCATACCGGCCAGGTATGACTCTATTAAAGGTATCAATCCAGGGAATGTGCCCTCCTAGAACAAATACACAATTTTAGTTTTTCAACAGAGAAAAACGTATTTTTATTATTATATTTTTTACGCATTAAGTGGAGTTAATGAAAGACAATGCCGAGCAAACAACCTAATAATTTATGACATACCGGAATCATCATCAACTATCATAGCAGACCGTAAGCATCATGATGAAAACGAATGCATAAAAGTCATAAAAAACATATGTTACAGTACAATAACAATAAAAATATCTAATTTGTTTTAATTCTAATTACAGTAAGAACTCCTTATCAGTTGGTAGTTATTAAGATAGTTATTTATAAATTACAAATTTGCCATTTGAGGTTGTCTAACCATCGACTTAAAGAAAAATGTCTTTTGTACCGAGCGCCTACTTTATATTTCTGTCTTTCTTAAACATTATTATTGTGGTGTCCGTCACTAACGTGACCCATCACTAGTGCGGCACCCACTTAGTCACAGCTCGCGCTAGAACCGGCCTCTTTGGCAACCGACCACCGCGGCGGCAACATCGCGCGCTCTTTATAATAATTACCGCTTGTAATGGATTAACGAATTACTGGAATAAAGAACTGTATTTAATCACGTGCTCTTTTCATGTTACTCGACCTAGCAAGTCCATACTATAGTAACTAGCAACGAATACTACAATTATTAAGATATACAATAATGACTTTAATATAGGATAACTTATATAACATATCATAATTGTACAAGATCTTATACAGATTGATCTTCAAGGAGATTTTTCGTAGTTTAAGGTATAACCACATATATAGGGTGATGATTTTAGAGGCGTGATTTTCAAGAAGAGATAAAACGCATATAATTTGATGTTATGGCTAAGAATTTAGTTTTATTATAAAGATAAGGGTTTGCCATTATGTTTTAAAAATGATTTCGGGTAATTGGCCGCCGCGGCTGACTCGAACAAATTCCAGCCGAGAGGCCCAATTTTCAACCACTTTTTGCAGCAAGTTGGGCCGTATGTCAGCAATAACGCGCCGAATATTCTCTTCCAAGGCGTTAATCGTGTCCGGCTTATCTGCGTAGACAAGCGACTTCACATAACCCCACAAAAAATAGTCCAGCGGTGTTAAATCGCACGATCTTGGAGGCCACGCCACAGGCCCACGACGCGATTTTTACTTTATTTTAGAGTGATTTTAAAAAAAATTTGAGTGATTTTTTCTAAATTTGCACTATTTGCAAACGTTGTTTGCAAATAGTGCAAAAAGTCTATTCATTATGAAATGGCAAACCAAACTGAGCATAAATCAAGTGACAGCTGTCAAAAACACCAACTACGAAAAAAGTAGTGCCAGATTGAAAACCACGCCTCTAAAAAAAACACCCTATATTATCCACGTAAGGTATAAAGACATTATATATTATCTTCAAATATACGCACACCACACAGTAGAGAAGTATCTTCAAAATACAAAATTAACAAAAAATAGTTCCACCTTCCCGTTGACTATTTCATCTATGGTCATCTCCACACACATATCGTTCTGCGAAGTACACTTTCCTTCCTTCTCTGCTGGGAACGAGGGCGCAGGCGCTGTTGCCGACACTGAGACGGGCGGCGTCGCCGGCGCACCACGGCATGCAGCCGGCGCTCCCACGTCGCAACGCCACCAGAAGCGGTGCTGGCGGTAGGCATCACGCCGCTGTGCCCGCTGCATATTTTCGTCAACCTAAAAATATAAAATTTTAAAATGCAAAAATTATGGAAAACCTCCCACCTGCTGGATGATGATGAACAGCTGAAGCTGAGACTAAGAATGCTCAAGACGAGCAGATATAAATATTATCCGCATCATACTGACCACGGCTTACGGCTTTATTTCGTTCTAACCCAAGTACACAATCCCCAAAAAAATGTGCGAGGTTTAACTACTTGATGAAGGGACAGGAACGCAACATATGTGAATCAATTTAAAACAGATCATCAATTTCACTCGCCAATTATGAAATATAAAAGTGAATCACAAAACTATATATATTTTTTTTATTCATTATGCCTTCTATAAAACTTCTTTAAAATTCCTCGTAGCATATTATTTTTTTAGAGTAACAAGTGGTACCAAATGTACTAAATGCCAAATTAATTGAAGATTAGGTTGATTTTTTAGTTTTTAGAGTAAAAAAAACTGTCTGACAGCTGCCTCTAATTGATAAACATCATCATGCATGCGGAATGTTTTACTATTTTAATATGAAGATTCAATACAACCATTCAGGACATCTCATTATTTGTATTTAAAGCTAATAAAAAATAATATCTTTCTATAATAATATTTTGTATTCAATTTACTATTGTTTTTATTCTATTGGTGTAATCAATGCCACGGAAATCACTGACAAAGGTCAGGCCCAGAAGCAGATGAGAAATAGGTAGTATAAAGTGCATTAGCCTGCAGTTAGCCTCGATGGGTGCATGAGACGTCTCAGTGCATGAGGCGCAATTGGTAAGTGCCCTAACCAACGCGTCTAATCAATTGACCCTTCTCTATATAAATTGATTCCTTTAATGGAGGGAATATATTTTTTATAGTGACCACACCAAATATGACCAGATGAGTCTTACATCTAGAGAGTATATTGTAGGTCTTTGGAAACTCATTTATTAACATTACAGTACATTATAATTATATAAATACACAAATACTGTAAGGAATTATGCACCTTGCTTATGGGCATCACGAAATCGAGTCTATAACTCAGGATGACCCTGGTGAGTAGCACAACGAAGCAGACGTATGCGGCATTCTCAAAGTCCGTCAGCTGTGCTTCGCACGGTCTGAACTCCACTCGCCAGCCGATCGATGACCGAGGGGGAGGGGGCTTGAAACGCATCGTCTGCCAATTCGTCGATTGGATATTCTGAAAAATATATTCATATTTTATTTTATCCTAACAATTGACGAGTTACAGGGCCTCTGCAAAAGTTTTTCATTAACACTTTCAGCTTCGGTACTCTATTTTTAATAATCAACTTCGCTGACCTATGCTTTTCTTAGAATAATGCAAAAAAGTCATTTTACCACAAAATCTTTGCTAAGAGGAATATCACCAGTAGACAAAAAAGTTAATGCAGAGTATCCGAGAAAGAAATCATTGAAAGTAAAAATTACAGTAAAGTGTCAAAAGGTTATTCAAAACTTCTCAGCAACCGTAAAGTTGCCACACGGTGAAAGGACACTTGGAAATGTTGATTCAAAACAATTACAATATTACTGTCAAAAATGTGCATATATATGATTTTAAAAAAAAAAACCCCCTTATTCCAAGAATTTATCTCAGTCGAAAGAAGTGCGTGCACAAAAAAAACCATGATACTTAAATTAATTTAGACACCACGCAGTATCGAATAAGTTCAAAGTAAGAGTGACCATTGTTAAGCAACACATTTGTAGTGAAAGGAATCCCGAGATCGAGCGGTAAGTCAGCGACAGACTGGTACCACTGGTCGATTACAGGCGTAGTTATATCAGACGATAATTTATATAATGTATTTAATGTAAATATATATTTTGCCACTTAATAATTTTTGCTTTAAAATACCTGCTATTTTATATAACTACTAAAATGAAACTATTACCAAATCTGAAATATTACAAGGAAAATAAAAAAGTTTTCGGTGCCTCCTAAAAATATAATTTTATGACTAGGTAAATTTTTCAAAATCTGATTCAATATCATGTGAATGTGTATTGCAAATATCCTGGTATGTCAACATTTTAGTAAAGGGATTTACAAAAAAACGTAGAAAGCTCAGCTAACTACAAGGGTCTTGCTTTAATGTGCGGAACCACAAAGGTAAAAACTCGCATATTTAGTATAACTTGTTGTACTGTACCTCGAAGTGGTCGGTGTCCTCCTCGTCGTTTTGATGGACCTTCTCAGAGAAAATTGAAACGGAATCCCTGATGAAGAGGTGGGCAACGTGACGGGCTAGAGGCCGGTCAATGCCGCCTTTCATCAGCGTATTGCAAACTTGCTCATCGAAAACAAGTGGAATGTCGTTGAATCTAAAAAATGCAATAAAATGTTATTATATCGCCTACATGAGACCCTAATTTTGAATCCTAGAAAGTCATAATTATTGAGCGACTAAAAACCTACATTTTTGTTTTAATGAAAAACGAATAAGCGCTACTCGTATTGAATGGTTGTTTATAATCATGATATAAAAAAATATTAATAAAAACAGCCAGAAGTGGATGTGCATTGTGCATCGACAGATCTTTAGCTACACCATTTCCTTGAACCACGGGTTTATAGCAGATCATATTGTCACAATCTCCCCTGACTCTAGCACAAGAAAATTTAACTTGGTTGAGTATGATCCAAAATAATTATAGTTTACCCAAAATTTAAAAAAAAAGCATTTCCAAGACTATCACTCTCAGCTCCAAAACAATACGCCACAAGTAATTTTTTTTTTTTATGTTGTAATCTCATTTTAGTATTAATTAATAATTTACTATTAATTAATCGGAATTTCAGCAGTGCGCAATACTCATCACAAAATTCGACTTCCCACAAGTGAGGCAACGCAGCCTCACCGTATTTATCTTAAAAGTACACAACTTATATCTAAAAAAAATAATAATGTTGACAAGTTAATCATCATTAGTTTTATTTTCTCAATTCTTGTATTCGGTCAATAAAATATTTATGGTTAAAGTTTTGTTAAAATGTATGGAAAAATACGGACTTTTTACCCAGATCAATCCTATGACCCTATCAAACCTATGTGATAAAACGATTCTTCTATATCCACAAAAAAGAGAGTTACAACACTAAAACTTTTGTATGGAGAAATGACCGGTTTGCGTCCTCTTAAGGAGACAAATTGTGTTTTGGGCGTTCTTAGGCAGTTGCATATGTGATATACCTTCCTTATCTTCCATCACGCCTCAACGGAAAGTAAGTATTCTAAAATGTTTGACGCCGCGTGTACTAAATACTCTCACTCAATTTTTGCAGTTGTATCCCTTAAACATTAAAATATATACCCCCATACAATAACGTACCTGGCATTTTGCTCTGATAAGTAGGAATCTATGGAATCATAGCGAGATTTATGTATTCGGAATTTGTTCTGCTGCAGCGGTTCAATTCCTCGCTCCTCGCGCGTGCGACAGTCCACCGAACCCGAGATTACATTCCACCG
This sequence comes from Neomicropteryx cornuta, assembly GCA_020383195.1. Taxonomy (NCBI): domain Eukaryota; kingdom Metazoa; phylum Arthropoda; class Insecta; order Lepidoptera; family Micropterigidae; genus Neomicropteryx; species Neomicropteryx cornuta. Next base: position 8,064,976 of record JAHKQU010000001.1, on the reverse strand, counting down.
GCAGTCCACATCCGTCAGGAAGCCACGGTAGATTGGCGACGCTGCTGAGAGGGCGAGCTGAAAATAATTCAAAAATTGCGTGAATGCCGGAACTAACTGTTAAAAGAAAATAAACAATGTTTACAGTTTTTATTAATGTTTACTAATGTTTTTATTAATGTTTAATATTAATAATGATAATTCTATTATGCCATTACACTAATCAAAATCTATCCGTATTGTAAAATTTCCAGAAAAAATACTTTTAGTAGATACTTTTTTATCTTAAAGCATACTGTAGATAGAATGAGAAACAAACTAGGATGGTAACAATAAAGAAAACAATTTCATTAATTCTCACCATAATAGGGCAGAGGGGAGCGAGCTGATCGTAGAGGGTCCTCGCTTCGTTGATATTGCACGCTTGGAAGGTGAGCTGGAGACAACAGCATCCCATTCCGAAGCCCATCGCGTCCATGTATACGTGGTCGGGCTCGGCGGCACCAGGGCACAGGCTGTGACTGTTGTCAATCGGTATCTTTGTATTCTCATCGCGAAAAACTAAAACAAAAGTTTCATCATATTAGATTCGTCAATGATATACAGAGTGTATTTTTATTCACTATTGGCAAGAAAACCCCTTAATTGTGATGCCAATGAAAAAAAAAATCTATCAAATAAAGAAAAACTAATTAAAAATTGAATCAAAACCGTTTGAATGTTTGAAAACTTGGTCGAATGAACAAAACTAAGCTTGACCTAGTTACGCGCCTGGACGCGAAAAGTAGTGGTAAGTGTATTTATAATGTTATCTTTTCTTTTTCGTGACACCGGTTTAGTTGACCTCCTAAAAGTACAGTGGCGATTTTAAATACACTTGTATTTATAATAACCTCTAATTTAAATTATAACTAATTACAGGACAAATTAAACAATAAGCCATAAATTAACCTCATTATATATGCCAACCTGCTATGTGATGTACTAAATAATAATTGTCGTTTAATCATCTGATATCCGATTGTGTCTATGCTATTTTATTCTATATTAATCACTAGCTAAATATTGATAATCATTATAGCTAAATACTCAATGAAAATTATTTAATGACAGCGGCATAATTAACTTTTCATCATTTGGAAAAAAAACAAATATTTAAAAATGATAATAGTGGCAAATAGTTAAAAAAATCGATAAAAGCAGTTTTTTTTTTCAAAAAAAGTAGTGATATTTCTACTAGAGATCATGGTGAACCAGATGACACTAAATTTGTGGTCTAGGCTACCAAAGTTAATTCCTCTTCACAATGGTGTGTTTTCATATATTTTTGGCGATAAACAATTCTAAACGGGTTAAAAGGTCATTAACTAACGGCTTTTTTTTGATAGTAAGATTCTTCATCAAATGTAACTCCATGTTAAACGGGTTAAACTTTTTTTTTATGCACTTTTATGGATAATTCTACACTTCGAACTGAGTTTTCTTAATTTTGACATAATTTTTTCCACACAAAATATATATCATCTTAGAAAACGTTTGGTTTGCTCGCGGCATCTCGTCCACGCGGGGTGAGCAGTAAGAAAGAGGCTCATAAAGTAACTGGATTTTTTTTACTGCTCATTTTACCTACATATTTTGACACATTTAAAAACTAGTAGAACAAAAGTTGTCCAGTTTGAGGTGTAGAGTATGGGCCTATAAGAGGATGCGCATGAGAAAAAGTTCATCCTGTATGAGTTAGGATGTACAGAAAACTAATCTTGATGACGAAAATGCAGTAGACTTTCAAACCATAGACTTCCAATGTCCATTTTTAATTAGCCAGTATACGTACATTAGTTATATCTACTTGAATGAACATTTTTTTTTAAGAGAGAGGCTACGTTTACTCAAACGTAAAAATATTGTGGCATTTTACACCAAGCATAAAGACTGTAAATTACTCGGCAGGTTTATGGCCACCTTCTCCCCGCGTCGCTCCCGGATGTTCCTGGTGAGGGTCTTGAAGCGGGGATGACCAGGATAGATGGCATCGTCCGGGAAGAAGAGGGAGCGCGACACCGACGAGTCGGGTAGCGCTGGGTTCGGCGGCGAAGTGAAGTTCACGCAGCCCAATCTGAATAAGACATAAGTATAAATAGACTCCAATTACGCTTGTCAAAATTAGTGTGCATTTTTCTATCGGTCAAGGCCGTAGCGAAGCAAAACGAAATAACAATCGCGTCTAAGGGAATATTCACATCAGCGCTTTAATAAAATTAATAAATTTGCTTAATTATTTATCAATTTTTTTAATATAATTTTTTACTCGTAATAGGGAACACAAACACCTCGTAAGACTTTGGGAATGATCTTGGGACACACGGTAAATGGCCCTGAGATTTCAAGATTATATTTAAGGTTCATGAAACAGGTACGTCTTATGCACCAGGTGTTAAGAGTAAGTCGGTTGAGGGAAACGGAGTTGCTGCGATGTGGTCACCGGCGGACAGAAGATTAAGAAAGCAAGAGCAAGTATTTAACACTCTCTCGCTATTCTGTGCCGGCCAGGTTCATTCAAAGTCAAGGTTGTCGGCTATTTCTTGTCGATGCCAAACGAAATGTGACATTGCATCATAAAATAAAATACTGTATTATTTTAATTATTGTAAAAATCAATTATCTCCGCATTTTTTCTTACTCGTAGCTATAAACCACTATATGTATATCAATGGTTAAAGTTAATGGCTAAGACAAGTTTGTTGTTTCTAAAGACAGGGTCACTTACCTGGGAAAGTTGGTGAGACTCATTAGGACTTCACCTTCCTTTAGAAGCTGGGCGGCCTCCGCTCTCCTATACATCATGTTGGCCTCAACGACGTTGAAATGCGCCAACAGGCCGCCGTACGGCCGGCCCGGAGTGCCCTCGATCATATACGCGCCATATTCTGGACGCCAAAGACTCTTGACGCCTGCAACAAGACGAGGACACACTTTCAAATAAATGGTGAGCACATAAAATTGTGGCAGGAAAATTTTATCCTCCACAATGATAAAAATAGTAGTGTAAAGTTGCAGGTCAAATAGAAATGGGAAAAACCCAAAGCAAAAGACCTTTAAAGATTATGTTTATGAAGAGTGAGAAGAGAATTGGAGGTAGAATGAATCCTTGAGGAACACTTTAACGATTTCAGAAAGTCCAGAACCACAAACAATAGAAGTAAAAAAAAAGGTTGTGAAATTAATCTAAAAAGAACCTAATACAAAATGATTATGAAGTTGAATTTTTCTAATGTGATTGTATACCGATAAAAGACAATTCCCGATAAAAAAAAAACAGCTAACTGCGACTCCCAGTGTTATTTGTTAAGCAAATATATCAAAATTCATCATGGTTACCGAAAAAAAAAAAAAAAACTTTACGTGAAAATAGTAAAGTGATCATGTATTTATTGTGAGCAGTCAGCTGTCGCCGTACGCCGTAACGGTATCAAGGCCTTTATTGATCGGCGCGGCATTGAAATTCGCGCACTGACTGAATTTATACCATCTGTTAAAAAATATAATAAATTTAATAATATTTTTTTTTTCGCATTTTTTTAATATCATTTCGTAGTTATAATAGGTTACACAACACCCCCTTAATTCTTGGGACATCCTGTATCTGTTACACTGCAACAGCCTGTCCAGCATTCCATTCATTCATCACTCACCCCTAGACCGATTTCGACCAGCAATATAATATTTTGATCTATCAATAGAAGTTTATATATAACAATATCTTAAATAGATAATTCGTCAAAATCAATCTAGTGATTTTTTCAAATACGAAATCAAGTAATATGCATTCTAGTCGTCTACCCCGAAGTCATATCTTTAGTGCCGTAGGCACGAGTTGGCCGGGTGCCGAAGTAGCCCGACCAACATCTTATATCTCTAGTCAGTATATTTAAACAAAGAATGTAAATATATAAGAAAAACATTATAAATATTATAGGTAAATAAGTAAATAACTCTAATGCGGGTTTTTCTCGTGCGTCACCGTCAGGCCCGAAGGTCCCGCAAATAGGGAGCACATAATCAGTTTCTAATTAAACTGTGTCAGTCTACCAAAAAAAAAATAAAGAAAGGCACAGGTTAATACCGGGTGTTCGGAAAGATCACTGCGAAATTAATTGGGCTGATAATGTTATAATAAGAAAAAAATATGAGGAAAAGTGGGTGTACTCGCTTTGTTTCGATCTTTCAGTGGTTTAATTGGCTCATAAATAAAATTAGAACTATTTAAATATCTTATAAAACAACTAAAATATGAAGTTAAAACTAAACCAAGTTATACGCGTTATAATTTTTTTTAAGCACACGTTAGCTACAAATAAACAAAAATGTGCCCAATCTTTCTAATATTAATTTTTCATATTTTAAGATTTGGAATTTGCCTTGTTAATTTGGCGGTGAACTTTCCGATCATCCTGTATAGTGCGATATCTTATAATGTCAAGTATTTAGATAAAGCACACAAAAACAGATCAACGAATTAGATAATAATTTGTTATCAATTTGTGTGTTGTATTTAATTATTACGCGAAGGTTACAAGTGGTTATAGATAGTGAAATGTTTGTAAATATGAGATAAATCTGCAATGATAAGCGCGTAAGAATTATGGCATTGTTGCATATGAGTCCGGGCAGACATTGTTTTATTAGTCACGTTGTATATATATATATATATACAACGTCATAACTAAAGTTTTTGTGAATATCGATTTGCTATTATCTGTCAGTGACTATGCCAAATCAAATTTGCGCCCGGCTGACGTTTCGGATTTAAAATCGAGCCGGCTCGTTATGAACGGAATGCGCGGCGAACCAGCCAGTGCGAGAAAACACAGCATTACGTAACATCAGAATAATATATTCCCGGCACTAACGCCTTTTTTGATATATCTGTTTCTTATTGACTCTTTTGTCGCTAATTATAATTGTATATATCTCAAAAATCCCCTTCGGCACAGCGGAAGGCGGAGGTAGATTTCACCTGATCAAAGTAGCGGATAGGCGAACTCCAATTGTACGCGATCCACTTCCCTTGCGCAGCGAGAGGGCGTATACTGAATCACTCTGTATACTGTGCCGTAAGGGTTGCTCATATCAAAAATTGTTTCGAGCAAAAAACGTAGAGAAATTACAGGCATATAATTTACATTTTGAATTGATTTAATCCTGTGCATAGGCACAAACCGTTAATAGTAACGGAGGTATGATTTTTTTGAATGTTGAAAAAACACTTAATAAATACTAAGATAAATTTTAGGCCCTTATCTAAGCAATAATATAAAATTTAAATGAAATTGATATCTTATACTAAGAAAGTTATAGCGAAATTCCACTTTTTCGAACCCCCCCCCCCCCCCCTCCCATGTGTGATTACGAACATTTCTCTTTTGTCCTTTGTACGGTACGACGCGGCGTCTAAAATACAAATCGTCCGTACAATACACGGACGTATGACAACCAAAAAAGCAGTAAAAAAAATCTATTGTCCTATTGTTATTGAATAAAACGTATTATTCGGGTTTTTTCTATAGGTTCAACGCGGCGCCGCCGAAAACGAACCGCATTGAGTTTTTTCCGAACCGATCGATCGTGATAAGATAATAGGTTCGTAATAAAAAAAAAAAAGAAAAGGTAGCCAATCAGCGGGCGGATTGTCGACATGTCGACCGCAACGCGAAACCGCAGCAATAAAAGCAAACGCCCGAAAAGAGATAGGCGCACACAATAGAGTAAAGAGATAAGATATACACGAGTACTACGCGGCGAACGGTCGAATCCGAATGGGCGAGTTTCTATATTTGCCCAAAAAAACATAGCAAATATGAAAAAAAAAATCATGGTCATAAAACAAGAGCACATGGTAATGACTTATTAGAGATATCAAAAATGTCTACCAGTTTTGGATAACGGTCCTTAAAACTCTTAGATCCCAAACTCCACAATAATCTTCCGGAGTTTATAAAGGAAATAGGTAACCTGAAGATATTTTCGAAAAAAATTAACATATGGCTGGTAGATAAAGGAAGACAAGGATCTGCTGATTTGTTAAACATTTTGTTTTAACATCTTATTGACCATCTTTATTATTTTATTTCTTAGGTAACTTAGGCAACTATATATATTGACATACTTGTCTGAACATAAACATTATATGCGTCAATATTGTATATATATATTTTAATTTTATTTTATTTTTTCTTACAAATATACATTTTCATATTTCTGACGGTTTGACATTCTCAGTTGTACAGACATACAACACTGCCTTCCTTAGTACAGACATAGTCTAGTAAAAAAGGCGGGGCACAAAATGTTGCAGTGCTAATCGCTCCCTGTGCACTTATAATATACATTTATAACTGTGATTTCTACTACTACATTTCTGTTTTTTTGTCAAATTAATTTGTACAAAAAAGGCCTGAAATTGCAAATAAGTGATAATACTATTTTCTTATCCTAATTTCGGCCGCCATTTTGAATTTAATGTGATATTTGTTCGTGTGAAATAACTCGCCCATTTTTACAACAGCCACTCAAGAGTGAGCAAGTTATGCAGATATTTAAGAACTAATTTTAAAATTGATTCTCCGCTGTAATTTTAACTATATTTTAGGTTAAAGTCGTTCCGCAATATTTCGTCATTAGTCTCTATCATTACCAATTACGTTAACACCATTTCCCCCTAATTTCGAAAAACCATTTTCGCAATTTATGTGCAAATATTTATCGTACGAGCGTTTGAAAAGAATTCAATAAAATACGAGTAGAAATATTCAACGGTGAGGCTAATTTCCTCAATATCGAACGTGTATATTTAATTAAATAATTATATTTAATCGATAACTTTCGTGCCCAGCACTCCGGTAAATACGATCGATTCATGCTTACTATGCATAATTTATTAGTTGTCATACCTGGCACTATCGCGAGACTGTCGAGACGTGCTTATTGTATAGGGTGTTTTTTTTAGAGGCGTGGTTTTCAATCTGGCACTAACAATAACGCGCCGAATATTCTCTTCCAAGGCGTTAATCGTGTCCGGCTTATCTGCGTAGACAAGCGACTTCACATAACCCCACAAAAAATAGTCCAGCGGTGTTAAATCGCACGATCTTGGAGGCCACGCCACAGGCCCACGACGCGATTTTTACTTTATTTTAGAGTGATTTTAAAAAAATTTAGAGTGATTTTTTCTAAATTTGCACTATATGCAAACGTTGTTCAGGAGTAAGTCTATTCATTATGAAATGGCAAACCAAACTGAGCATAAATCAAGTGACAGCTGTCAAAATCACCAACTACGAAAAAAGTAGTGCCAGATTGAAAACCACGCCTCTAAAAAAAACACCCTATATATACCTAACCAGTCGAAAAGACGAAGATGGAGTTTTCACAGCAACAATGTGGCGGCCATTCTGGAGAACGTATCGTGGTCTTCCAAGGAACTGGTCGAAGAAGACACGGCGGACGTGGTGCCACACATAGCGAGGAATGGAAGAAAGCAGCGGAAGGCCCACCTCCAACGAAGGATTGCTACACCATGAGAATTCCAGAAAGTACACGTTCTTTAAAAACGCTTTTTGAAAATCAGGGCAAGTAGGCCAATCAATAAAGGGGTGTAGAGAGAGCCCCCTGCTCACTCTACAACCTAACCTAACCTAAGCGATTCTTCTTCAGAGACTTGTTCAGTAGTAAATATTAATTAAGGACGTTTATTATTGACATAAAATAACATAAGAGGTATTTAATAGTTAATTTTCTATTATTAACAAAAAGGCCCTCGAGATACGAAAATAATATTCGAAATTGCCTTTGCTTACGGAGTAGGTAAAGAGTAGACATTCTTGAGAAAAAAACATCGAATTGAGTACTTCCTACTTTTTTGAAGTCTGTTAAGGCGCCACCAGTCCCTAAAACGTGTTTTGTAACGTATTTTGGTGCATTTTTGTTGAAGTTATTCCCAACAAATGGATAAAACTAAAAATACCACAATATTCTACATATATTAATTTAGTACTTTGCTTAAAAAAATAACGAAATACACCTTATTATAGTAATGAAAATAAATAAATAAGAAAGTGTTGTTTTTTTCTTGCAACGATTTTCTTTTAAGTTGTGTAAGTGACGCGAACCTAATTTTTCTTTCTAAAGGATAGACAATATAATAATCTAGGACATTACTTTAAAAAAAATCATTTTTTTCAAATGATAATAATTATTTAAATACAAAAAACATGTTTCATCGATTCCAAATGAGTCGGCGAGTATATCCGTCACTTTTCTACACGTCAATGTTAGAATAAAGCCTATTCTTTCAAATCTCAAGGACAAATGCGTCCCGGGGCGCCTTAAATAATGCAATACACTCACAGACGAACGCCGATGTTTACACATCTTAGCCGTGAGTCCCGATACCCGCGCTTCATACAGTAGCAAACGCAATAAAGTTAAATTAAAAGCACGCAATGCAATATTTTATTTGCCAATTCGCAATTATTTCAGTGTTATTGGCGCTTGGAATTTCTAAATAGTAACGAACTGTAACTGTAACCAGACATAGTTATAATTTGAGGACACGACGATTTTCAACGGCGCTTTTTTCAGCGCCGTCGATTGTGTTAAGTAACAACACATAAATGGAAAAAAAAACTTCTCAAGCGCATGTTTTTCATTAGCGACGGCGGCGTGTAATAAAACTTAACCTCGAAAACATGTTTTTTTTTTGATGACCTGTTTTCTAAAAATGTTATTGGATGAAAATTTAACTTTAAAATTGAAACCATTAAATATATTTTATATTGGTTAAGTACTAAAAGTCACAAAAAATGTATTTTAATTATATCTACCGTGTGTATAAACTTAACATTACAAAAAATGATAGTATACCCCTTCTCAAGGACTATCTACCTTTAAAAAAAGCATTTCCTGAGATCTTGGTAATTATATAAAGTTGAGCTATCTAAAAACTATATAATCAATGGTATAATGAATTAAAAAAATCACTTACTTAATTTTTTTTTATAGTTGTATTTACAACTATTAATTTTAAACACCTAATTAAAATCGATACTGCAGTGTTATCTAATTAGCATCAGAAGAATACCAATTAGTGTGTCACTTTTTATTTAAGATTTATCTGTAGATTTCAACTGACAAGACAATAAATTATAAAATCACAATGGATGCTGTGGTTCATTCATTGACTATTATCTAAAGAGCTTATCAAGAATCACTTTTTCAATATCGAAATTGTGAATTTATGAATGTTCAAAATACATTTTAGCATAAGTTTATCCATTTTATGTACGAGTACTATTTTTTATTATAGTTAGGTACTTTGTGGTTAGGTTACCAGTATAGTACAGCCGACTAGTCTAATTGGGCAGGAGGCGCAAAGGCCCTAGGGGGAGAAAAAAATGAAGATATTGATTTTAGATATTGGTTGAAGAATAACATAGATGGCAAAATAAATAAGTTATAACCTAAGGAAGCAAAAACTAAAATACAAAATTTTAACAACTACCAACCCAGGAAACCCAAAAAAAAAACACATTTTTAGACTTGGTATTTTGTGAGGTTTTGTGACCTTTATTTGAAAAATAGTCAGATCAATTGTGGTCGTGCTCAAAGAGTCCTTGTCTCGAAGAGTAAATTAAAGGGCAATCTACAATATTTAAAATGTAATAAAAACTTCAGGCGTAATGGGAAATACGAGGGTTAGTTAAAATTAACACGGCTATTGCATAATTGACACATATTTTTTTTTAAATATACTTGGAGGTTCAATTCCTTGCGAGGTGGTATTTTTTTCAGCATGACATGACCATATCTTGTCATTTGGCATCTAATTGATTGCATACCGTATTACATATGATATTTAAAATAGAGGTATGATAGCTAAGTGCACCTATCCCTAAGCCCTTTGCGAATTTATCCGAACTAAGGAAGATAATACCACCCATACATCCGTTAATTTCCACAACACAAAGAATAAAGATAATTTTATTCAGAAGGTAACCCCTCGTACGTCTAAATTTCAAAAAACTAGTTTATATAGAGGACTAGAAATATTCAATAAATTACCAATATATTTATTTTCAAAAAAGCCATCAAAACATATTTAACTAAAAACATCTGTATGAATTTAAAGACAAATAATTTAAAGGAAAAAATGTTATGTGGCAGTTATTTTTTCATACTAATTCTAAAATAGTATATTTTAGCATAATTTATAAAACTTCTATTTACAATATACAGGGTGTCCCAAGGTCAATCCTAGGGGTGTTTAAGTTCCCTATTAAGAGTAAGAAAATATACAAAAAAATTTCATCACCAAATTTATTATTTTTATAATAAAATTGGTGTAAATCGATCTTATCAATCGATAAATCAATATTATCTGTCGACCAATAGCATCCCTCTTACAACCCCAGAGAAGGGGAAAGAAGTTAACCCTTCTTCTTAGACCGACCTCTGTTCGACCAGTAGCATCTGACAGCCATCATTTAGCTCCGCCCTAATAGGGCGTTTCGAACAACGCGGCAGGTCATTGACCTCGATCTTGACTGACCGCGGCCCAGTGACCCAGTGACGTAGTTATCCGAGGGAGGAGCCATTGAAAAATACATATTTTACACGATTTAGAATAGAAACTTCAACATTTTTTTTCTCGAATACCATAATGAATTTTGATATAGTTTCTTAACAAATAACACAAGGAATCGTAGGACCTATTAGCTGATATTTTTATTGGGATTGACCTTGGGACATCCTGTATATATATTTTTTTGTGATGTATAATCTTTTAGCTATGTAATACGAGTATGATTAGTATAAATGTCGAACACTCTAGGCGTGATCTATCTGTATATTACATTATGGCAATTTTTGTGAACCAATTGAAAATTGAAAATTGTCATTCCTATGCATTAAGCTGTTCTTGGAAATAAACTTTTACTTTACATTACTTTACCTACTATGGAAATTGCTGTCAAGATCATGGCCCTTAAAAAAGGGTGTATATTTATATTGAAACCCATACGCAGATTGGACCAATAATTTTTCCTTGAGAAACGTCCGGCCAAATTCGAAAATTTCATTGAAGAGTTGTCATTCCTTTGTCATATGTCAAAACTAAGGTGTTCATTTCCATAAGATCACAGTTCACATAAGATGTCAATCATGAACAATTGTCATAATTGTGGCGCGCAGAGACAAATCTTGAAGGAGGGGCGAAAATATTACAAGGAAAATTCATCCATTTTTAGCTGTTTAATTTGAGGGTTACTAGAAAGCAACGAGACTGCCAATATTCAAGTAAATTGAAGGGTTGAAAACCGAATGTTTCGAAGGCTCCTTCAGTTAAGGTTAGGATATGTTAACTTGAGGAACGACTACATATGGGTGAAGTCTAAAAATTCTTTGCCTTAGAAATAAAAACGACCCTAATGCTTTCTGCATTCAAATGTTTTTTTATAAACTTGGTACAGTCAAAGGCACTCTGAGCTTTACCCCAAGCATTTTATGTTAAACTGAAACGCGTAAAAGAAAATATAGTACGTGTGTGTGTACTGTATCTATATTGTCCTGGTAAACATATTATTTCAATAGAGAGGCGCTAAAAAAAGGCAATATTATGAAGATGAAACCACAATCAAATTGGTCCATGTTAAAAGAGAACTAAGTATTTCAAGGTCTCAAAGCTTGAGAAATCTAAAAAACCTAACTTCTTTAAAATTTTAAAAAACATGGTATTTTTTTTTATCAAAATATAATTAGTTTTATTTTATTATATATTTTTGACTTGTGCCACACTTTAGCATCTAATGTATTTTTACATCAAAAACATAAAATACCAGTTTTTAATTTCAAACCAGAGAAATAAAATTATAACCTAAAATTAAATCAAAGCGGCCAAAGTTGACTTGGATAAACCTAAACATAATCACACCCAATTGTAAAAATTTTAAAAAAGGGCTACTAAAACAGACTTGTAATATTACACACCGGACTTTACTGCGGTACTATAAGTGTGTGTACACCGTAAAAATAATGAGGCAAAATGAATGAACAGAGCAAACTCACCATCAGGATCGGCGGCTTCCTTGGCGTTGAGGCTACTAAGGATCTCTTGAGCACGTAGGCTGACCGTAGCTCTCTTGTTCACATCATCAAATTTGACTATGATATACTCGACCTCATCACCCCATTTTAAAACGTCGCCCTGTCTATCTCGAAGCTTCTTGTATAAGTTGATAAACTGTGTGACACCGTGTTGGCGAACGTGCTCGGCTAACGCTTTCGTTTCCTCCCAACTAAGAGGGCTGCCCTCCGATAACAAACCCATCTCAAAAGGTATTCAGGTAAAATGTCTTAAGCGAGAAACAAATGCTAAGCATAAGCGGACGCCAAGACGGTACTGGCTCCGAACTAACAGATGCAGATAATATTTAAGTACACTTCTGTCATACCACAGCAATGAAAACGCCCTAAGTAACTTGCGAGAACTATCTCGCTGAAAATCGAGAGCCGGCCGTCTGTCAGTCAAACTACTGACGAAAACGTGCTGGCCAACAACATACACCGGGTCAAGATTTAAATACGGCAAGTCATCGTACTCGGAACATTGCGCAATAAAAGCATTACCTACTGTCACGCCAAAAGCTAATTCTCGATATTGAAAAAAAACCGACAACGTATCCCCTTATCGTAAGCCGTATGTAAACACTCACATGACGTTTCGTGTGAATAAAAAAGTAATTTGGTTTTCTCGTTTTCACGAAACGAAACGCATGTAACAGTGTTAGCAGGCGCCCTTAAATAAATTCGCGAACAAAAATTTGAAAAAAACCCAAGATCAGTTTAAATTTAAAATGGTTTACATACATGACTCGTTATCGTTCGTAAAAATATTGTTTTTCATCTGAAGATAATAAAAAACTATGTTAAGATTTATGCCTTAGCATAAAAAAACATAATTAAAATGTTTTAATTGTGTTGATATACAAATAAATATAATACTTGCTAAAACAAAAAATGTTACTTTACATAAAAAAAGTTTACTAATATAAAGAGTACAATAAAAAAGAATCAATGTGAAAAATAGAGAATTTTCAAAACAAGTTAAAAAAAACATCTATAAAATTATGCGAAGTGATATAATTAGTGACAAACTTTACTAAATGCCGCATAATTATTGAGTAACGATATTACGTAACAAATATTAATTGTTTTTTTTATAAATAACTAAATATTGAATTAAAGAAATATAGAACTTATTCTATCTTTTGTTAGGGAAATAAATAATGTTTTCAAATTATTTAGTGACCTTAATTAAACCTATAGCTTTCAGTTACTATCGAAATGCATATATAGTTGAGTGTTAAAAAACGTAAAATTTTTGGAAGGTACCTTTTTGTATTTTTATTCATTTTTATTATCTGTAATTTCTAAAGAAACTTGAAAGTAATCCTACGTACAAACAGTGGTCGCACACAAACAGTGATAGTTTTACAAACAGTGGTCAATTTTATTATTATTACCCTCCCCCGCCTTTATAACAAAGAAAAAGAGCCAACTGACAGAATTACCAATCCTGCGCTTTGTTTTGACTGATTACGGTAATTTAATGATTACAAAATAAACCGAAATATTGAGTCCCTCGACGAACTAATAGAGAGGGAGAAAAAAGCGCGGCGTCCGCAAACTCGCGGACGAAACTCTGTTGCCATCTCTCTCCCACGCGGCCGCCGCCATCAGGTAAAGCAGCGCAGCAACAAAGACGTCTATCGGCGGCCTCAGCTGTTGTGGCATCCCCCACATAATATAATACGGTTTTTGTAATAAGTAATATGGATGTTTAAATTAATAAAGTACCACAGCTGATCAATGCGTCATAAACGGCTTTGAACGGTCGCGGCTACGTCTCACACCGCTTATAAGAATGATAATTTACACCAGCGCTTAAAAAAATATTGAGAAAAAAAGAATTAATTTCGATTTTTTTCATATAATTCCTTACTACCAATAGGGAACATGAAGTCTTGGGAATAGTTTTGAGACATTCCTGTTTATCCTTTTCAGATTTTTCAGTTTATTCTAAATTGCATAGTGGAGGTTGCAGTCCAATGCACTCCATATAAGGTTGTACACTATGCAGTACTAACAGATATTATTTGAATTTGTTACCATCCAAAGGAAAAGTATTAAAGTAATACGAATGCGTAGAATACCACAACCTTTTTTTTGATAAATTTACCACTAAAGCTAAATTCTAAAAAAAATGAACTCATCCTTTTTATAAAATAACTGTAAATGTGTAAAAACCACCTAAAGCGGCAACACTATTAAATCGTCAAACATCTCTCAATTGTCTGTCGTTGTTAAATGCCACTAGGTGTCACTGTCACGTCAAATGAATTGATTCAAGTTTCAAAATTAATAATTATTACAAATATCGCAAAAAAATCAATATCGGCCTATATTTAAATACTACAAAAAACGGTGTTTTTTTTAAAAGTTAAACTGTAAATAAATTAAATATTTATTTCACTCATAGACAAATAAGTGACATAGAGAAATAGACAGTTTAGCGCAATTTTAGTAAAAACAAAATGTAACTGACTTCATCAGTTTACTTTACGTGCGCGCGCGCTTGGTGGATTAACATTTTAGCCGTTCGTCGTAAAATGGTTAGTTGCAGACTTTATGAAATTAAAATGTCCCGTTTGTGTGTAAAATTTACCAGTGATATGTGTGACGGATGGGTCTTGTTACAGTTTTTGTTGTGAGCGGCTTGACCATGTATCTAAGTGCTGTTATGTGATATCGTTTTGATGTAACAAGTGAATTTTAGCAAGATGGACGAAGTTTTGGAGGGCACGCAGCAGCCAAGTTCTGCTAGCGGCAGTGTCGATTCGGAGGATCCTCCTAAAATTGAAGGTAAATTAGAAGATTGTTTTCATAGGGCGTCTTCCTTTGCGATGAAAATGTATCAATGTATTTGTGATTTCACGGTTACATTTTGTAAATTCATCTAACCACAACCTATTCAATTATTTTCAGAAGATTTATGAAAGATGTATCATTAGTTTTTAAAATGTGTTGTGTGCTATTTTTCCTTGTTTGTTTTAGTTTTACAATGCAGATATTCTGGGTCCGAAGTGTCAGTGAATGATCTAAATTTAGTGTCATATTGAGAATAGAGATGTCAATTTACGCTTGTGACGTTATCTGAGTAATATTTTTGCATGGTCGTAAAGTTGTCATTTACCTCCGCTGTTAATATCTACGTCTGACTATTCTGTTAGCTGGAAATGCCGAAACCTAATCGAGATTATAACCTTGATTGTATCGTGTGTCCTCCTAGCCTTCAAGGATCTCATCCGCGTATCGAACTGCTTTTTTATCATTTCCCACACGATTTACGGAATGTTGGTAAATTTAATATTTTATTAATTATGTTTAATTCACATACTAAAAAACTGAAAGTTTCTGTTTACTTGGTATAACTTTTATTTAACCTATTAACATTCACGAGCCATAAGGTTGGAGTGTTTCCAAATGACTGTTGGTTAAATTTAATATTCCAATTTGTATATATTTTACCACACAGTACATAAATACACCTAAAAACACTCACATAGGTAAATATACCTAGCAGTGATTTGAAAAATTATGCAGAATACACATGTAGCTAGGTAGCTATACTGCATTTTTAAGTTATTACTTAGTTATTTTAAATAAAAAATCATTAAATGATCAACGGTCCGACGGGGGCTACAACATATCGACCCAGGGATTTAACAAAAATTTGCAATTTGATTGTTTTTAATGCAACCGCTCGTAGCTAGGTAGGTATACTGCATTTTGAAGTTATTACTTAGTTATTTTAATAAAAAATCATTAAATGATCAACGGTCCGAGAGGGGCTATAATATATCGACCCAGGGATTTAACAAAAATTTGCAATTTGATTGTTTTTAATGCAACCGCTCTTTTATGGAACACGCAGTACTATAAAATTGGATTGGTCCAACTTTTTTTTATCACAGAATAAAAATATACAAAACTAAACTGTGCAAATTGCTGGAAGCATCTCAATATGTCAGTATGATTTCAAAGTTGTTTCCAACCGTCGATAAATATGAATGCCGATGTCATGCGCTGTATGTTGTCATTAGTTAAAGGAGTAGTAGGTACTTTTTTCAATGTCTTACCCAAAGAAAATGTGTTTTTGCCCAGAGTCTGCTTAAACAGCTTTTAAGATCTGCTCGTCAATGTTTTGTTTTTGGTATCCCAGGTGTTAAGCAGTTGTAGGTCCTGTAGGCAATTACTTTTAGAATTTCAAGGTGGTCTAACAGTCTCTAGGTTTAGGCTGATGCATTAGAGCCATATTTTTGGCAAATCGAGAATGGTCTGCTTTATTATGTTGATGTATAGCAGTGACAGTAGCTTTAATTTATGCCAAATTTGTGTTGATATCGATACCCAACTGCAACAGCTGGCATTTTGGTAAAATCTTAAATAAGGAAAGCTTAGGGTACAGAAATGAAGTGAGTCGTACATCGGCTAATCATCTTTTCAAGAAAAATTAAAAAGTCTTATTATTGATCACCTTATAAAAACATTAAATGAATTATTTCATAATTTTCAATTGTGTTCAGGTGAGAGTTTTTAAACCGCACTGTGACACATAATACGATGGTGGATTTTAAGATAACAGCACTTGTTAACGCGAGCGGTTAAAATAAGAAATTAAAATGTATACATAACCAACTATTGAATTCTTTTATTTTATTAATACAAAACCCAAGCTCTATTTGTGTGTTTACGAATTATGCTTTCATAAAAAATTGAAAAAGTTGGCTTTGAAGACATTATAATTTATTTTTTCCGCATAAAAGGTAAATTTGCAAGATTACCCAAATTAGCTGATCCACATATTTCATTTCCTTACACAACTAACCCATTTGTAAAAAAAATACCTTCAAATCCCCTCTCAAAAATGATTGAAACATAAATAATGTCTCCGACGAACTAACTGTAATTAGTTATTAGCAAATTGTGTTGCACATATTTGTTCTCTTTTGGGTATATGTGCGAAAGAGTTAGTAGAAGGCCCCGTATGCAGCCAATAAGGATAAGCGAGTCCGTGCTGACTGCAGCCGACACCTACCCCCCTCTGCGGGGCTTGGCTAACATGTTTGGTTCTGTGTTTTGTCCATGTAGTTAGTTTCTACTTTGGATCATAGACGGCGCCTGGTCAAAAATCGTGTGTAGAATTTTAAAAAATTAATTAATTATTTGAGTTTGGGTTTTTTCGTTAAAAATCTAGGCGAGCCCGGATTTTCAGCTTCTACGGAACTACCGCCCTGTCCACCACAGACTTGTACATTTGTTCCAAAATATCATCAATGAAAGATGAACACTTCAAATGAATTAGCCGATTATGTTATAGAAAATAACAAACCAACGACTCGTCGAGTTTATACCGTTAGATGGAGCTTTGCCAGGACTGGAAGAGTTTTACCTATTCTAACAGAAGATGACCTTCGCTTTGCGTTAGGTACATCACTTACAACTAGCTCGCAGCTACTATAGTGAATGTGCCAGAACACGGCATTAGTGACAAAATAACTTTCTTGATCATTGAACATACGGCAGCAGAGAATTATTTAATAATAATGTCTCATTAATGAAAAGTGTCCTTTATTCTTTGAAACTTTTTTTTGTCTCTACTATTTTGTTAAGTGTATTGTTAATTATCTCACTTCAAAATACTTTTGACATTTGGCCCTCTAGTAAAATATCATGTACTTTTAAATGAGGTAAGTATGTTTTATTTGTCACCCCTCTTGATATTTTACCATATAAAGTTGCCCAAGGTACCTTAGAAGAAATACATATGTATTTATATCTTTTAATAATTTTAAATAATTAAAAAGGATTATCTCTTCTATTATTCCGATAAAAAATGAAATTTCTAAATAAAATCAGAATATTTATATTTGTTAGTGGAAACAAATCTGCCAGCGACGGTGAAAATGTGAAATCTACCACATCAGCATATTGGTGTGTATATGTTTTAAAATTCCTATGTAATTCACGATAAAATTTTATTCAAAATACTTGTTTTTATATAGAAATATATATATACAAGGGATAAAATATCGTATTACCTTATGTTGTTCAAAAAATGGTAGACACGTAGTGATAAACACAACACAAAAACATTTATTTCTTTCATTTCTATGACACTTATAATATCCGTATATAATTTAATAATTATATGTATGTAATTTAAAAAATAATAGCTTCTAATAACTTTATTTAGTCTAAAATCCACAAAGAACCATTAATTATTTAAACTGACACGTTCACTCCTCAAAGTGAAAAAAATTGTGAAATGAGGAGGCTACGGAGGTAGGTATAGCGGAGTCGGAACTGGAGGTTTTAAATTTGATTTATCGGAGTCAGAGGCGGAGTAGAAGACAGATGTGTTAGTTTAAGGAGCAGGTCGTGTTTAAAAAATGGTAATTGGCGCAAGAAAGACATTTATCACATATTGTTCACGTCACGGCAGATTTCGACACCGGTGCGAAGAGAGCGCCATCATCACTCTGAGAAATGTCCACTTACGACTGTAAGCTCCTTAGTTAAGGGCAGCCCTAACAAAATAATAGAAACTATAATAATTAAATAACTAAAATATAGAAATATAATTCAGTAATCAGTCTCTGATCAGTCAAATTATAAATTATAATACATTTACATAGGTAACATCCAATAATTGGAAAATATACATAATTAACATTTTTAAATCAATTTAAGTAACTCTAAAAGTAACAAACTGTACTTAATAAACAAAAACTTGGCAGTTTTATCTTCATCTAGTCTATTTCTAAGTGGATCATATATTAGGCCAGCACCACTAAAAAGATGCTCGCTTGCCACTGAGCCTCGTGGACACGATAGTTATTGGTGAACAATGTTTGAAATTTTGTATTTACTGCACCATAGTAAGGGATCGTCACTGAGTGGAATCCGTTTTTCTTTGTTGTACTCATTAAGTTAGCTCTTATATACAATGAATTTATCAAACAGGATGGCTGTAATTGTGGTGTAAGCATCGCTACTCATTAATATGTTTGATGAGTAGCGATGAAATCTTGTAGATATGCGTTCTGGCCGCGGTCGCTCGCTGCGTTTTGATCTTTGTTATAATCCCCAATGTCGGAGGTGTAAAATCAATCCGAACTTTCGGAGTCGGAGTCGAAGCTCCGTCACAAACCTAATGTATAATTTAATCGTTTAATTTTATCTGTTTTTGTTCTAAACCCGATATGGCAACAATTTAGTACTAATCAATGGCCGAGTCACTGCCCACCTCTCGCTCGCAAACGTTGGGCAAAAGCAATTAATTTTTGCAAATGTTACCGAAATGCTTTGAGTTGTCTTAGTGTTGAGCTACTTAGTGTAAGTTAGCTAAATACTTTAAAATATAATTCAGACTTCAAAATAAAACCACAACTCAAATACTAAGAATTACTTAATATAATAAACTTCTTTAATATAAACCATCTCGTGTAATTTTTTTTAACTGAATTCTAAAAATTGGATTTTATAGTGAATTTTAAATTCAATTTAGGTTTTATATTTCACATGAATAGGCATTCGTTGTGTAATCTACTTATAATCAAAATGAATACATGCATACTTATGGTGAAAGATTGTACCATACCTATACTATATACCAATTTCCCTTGCTGACAGAGAAATCATATAATAAGCTGATTCGCCCCAATGACACACGTTATTTACAATAAAATTAAATTTATTTTAACCTGCTCCCACCAAATCAGTTTCGAACAACAATAGATTAGTCAACTCAACTGAAATATTAATATTAACTGAAGTCAATTTCAACTCTTAATTGGGAGCCACTTAGTAGAAGGCGTTTTGAATTCAGGTTAACTAGTTTATATAAGACTGTGACGAATGAGCCTATCTGGTCTGCTTTAAGATCCCAACTCTCTAAGCCTCCTTATATTGGCCGTAATGACCATCCTTCCAAGATATAACCTATCTTGAGAAAACGGAACATTGGGTTCAATTCGTTTCTTTCCAGAACAATTCGGCAGTGGAATACTCTTCATAGGTCAGTCTTTGATCCTTTTCCTTCTTCCAAGGCTGTTAAGCATTAACTTTTCTTCACCTACTAAACTCAACAGTATCACCGGAGCTAGCTCCTAAATATTGTAATTACTTAATAATAATAATAAAAATAGAAAGTAGCACTGCCAAATATGCATGCGGTAGGTTGCGCTTGTCTATATAGAGAGAAAAATAAGTGGAGTGCCTGGACTCACGGTTAAGATGTGTAAGCATGTGTTTCTTGAATGCAATAATGAAATGATGTATATGACAAAAATATAATTTATTTTGATTCCTACCTAAGTATTTAAGAATTGAAGTAACGAGCAATTTCACCGAGAAACACCATAGAAACATTCTATGTGTTTTACTTGAAAATGTGTTTTATATTCGACTTCAAAGAGATTACCCGTAAGTAGAGTAACTCGGAATTTAATGGATCGCCTCTTGCCATCTGAAATGCGTCATGCCGCTGTGTAATTGAAACTTGAGGGTGTGAATGGCATCAGATAAGTCTGGCGTTTTGGGATAAATACATATATTATTTTTACCCACTGTATACGGATTTGGCTTGCTGGGATACAATTCTACGCCCTATAAAATCGTAGTTCGGCTTCCTTTAGCTTAGAAGTAGTACCACTAGCGCCAAATTTTTCTTTTGATAGTTTTAAAATTCACAATTAACACTATGTTTTATACTCGTGAGTTGGTGACAAATTACATTGCCTAGTATTTACTTTCATGAGATGCGAAAGTCATTCTCTGAAGTGCTAATTATCGCGCTCTACTTTTTTAAATTAATGTGTATCTTTTTAAAATGAAAGTTGGAAAAGCAGGCATATTAATAATCAGCCAAGGTCATCATGAAGGCTCTATATTAAATATTTAGAGATATACAACTGAATAATAT
Source organism: Neomicropteryx cornuta (assembly GCA_020383195.1). NCBI lineage: Eukaryota > Metazoa > Arthropoda > Insecta > Lepidoptera > Micropterigidae > Neomicropteryx > Neomicropteryx cornuta. The sequence goes on along the minus strand of JAHKQU010000001.1, from coordinate 8,043,897 downwards.
AATTTTACAATTTGAAGGCCATAATAAAATTGGGATATAAAAACAGTCTGGCTGACGGTGCCAGAAAGTACTGGGTTAAGTTAGGCTTCAGATAAAACTGTCTAAAAAACGAGCTTCAGTCAAATTTATTATTTTTTTTTGTTAATTAATGTAAATATACAGTTTTACCATATAATTTTAGAGTATTTTAACATACTTATGATAATTAAGCCAGAAATTACACTTACAATGCTTAAAAGGTGCGAAACACAGAAATAGAAAGGGATAGTTTATGGTTATTTTTTTTTTAAATAGATTAATGATTTATATTGTAGTGATATCATTCACATCAGATTGCGATTGGGAAGTCCTGTCAGATTTCTTTTAATGCTAGAAACAAAAATAACAGTGTCCATCGAATCTAGTATTATGGGGCTTTTCGCAAAGAGCTGTTGACTTTGTGGGGAGTGGTCATATATCATGCTACTTATTAATTTAACGGTTAAGTTAAGCTATGCTTAATGAGACACTAAAGAATCTTAAAAACTCATATAATGTACTTATTTATATAAAATTTAAAATAAATTCTATGCCACTGTCGTGTTTTCTCGATTCTTGTAATATAATAAGATATTTACGTCTAAAGTTTTAATTGAATGTGTGGAAGTATGCAGACTTTTCGAGGCTTTTAACTTTTGGATAAAGTATAAATTTACTCTTTTTTATTATATATTAACACAGATAATTATCATAAGATAAAACAATATCCAATATTATTTTTCTTCTACATCTACAAAAAAATAGGGCCACAAACACCATAAAGCAACTTCAGTACAAGTAAACCATGACTCCAACTTTGACGTTTTGGTAGATTCGTTTTTTTATTGTTTACTAACGATAAGAAGTTTATTGTACCTATTATTTCTTAGTTGTAAGTTTATTTTGAAGTCGATCTTATTTTAATTTTAATAATAAATACTACCGCTAGTTAACTAGCGCTAAAAGTTTTTATCAAACTTATAGACTCTAGATGTCCAGCAGCTAGAGTTATCGACGACATCTGCAAGTTAACTTATTATGCCTGAAATATTTAGGTTGCAAAGATCATTTATATAATATATATATTAGAAATTAGAGTGGTCTTAGTGTTCTGCCCTGTGGAGCGCCAAAATCAAATAGAAGCTTGCGACTAAGGTTTGCTTGTTTTATTCAGTTTTGTGGCTTGAGTTTTATTTATTTATTTACAAAAATAAAGTTACCACTATGATTCGAACCGCAGGTCCAAGGCACAAAAGTTACAAGGAAGGTGATTTATTTTTGAAATTTAAATAATTTTACCACCGTCATTTATCCATTCAATGTTTTTTCAAATTTATCAGGTTTTAAGACTTTATAATACCATAAATTAACTTTACACATGTGGTAACAATTCAACGCTTGAAATTTCACTGGCCTCTTTAAACAAGAAAAACATGCGAAATTGACCAATCGGTCACTCGTGGTAAATAACTAAAAGTCTATAATGAAAATTTGATGGACTTAGGTGCAGCTTAGCTATGAACAAAGGACGCGGTGGTACGCGGGACATAACCATAGATTTTGTTGTGATTTTAAACATGTCATTTCATGTTTTGAGTTCGCATTCTGATACATAAACATCGACTGTTGGCTGACCATACATTATGTTGTGGACTCTCGACCCGGCTTCGTCGTGTCCCACAAATGAGCGGGCAGTTTTCGGGCCTCGACATCATTTCTTGCGCCCCGGACCAGTGGGGCTAGTCTCAAATCGCGAGCGCAATTATTATGTAGCGAGCGAGTTGCATTAACTCATCGCGCTCTCGTTTTTAGACTAACCCTGCGGATGGGACCTAGTTGCATCACTGCTTGCGTTCGACACAAACGGAAATATCTGCACATTCTTACTCGGATAGATCTTCCCATGTGCGTTTTCAACGAATGCACGTTGTGCACACATTACCGTTTTGCAATAATCGTTAGACAACATGTACCTACTTTTCAAACATAGCATAATAGCGGATATTTTATATTATTGCGTCGACCGTTTCCCCAAAATCGTACAACTAACTGAATGTTTTGTGTGGTGCACTTTATTTTGAACCAGCTATACCTTTTTTTTTACCTAAACCACCAACCTCAAAGGATTCACTATAAAATTGTGAAAAATCCATTCCGAGGTAAGTAAATGTCAATCCGCTGCGCCGCATTTTATGTTTTTTTTCACGCCTCTTTCAAAAATCGAGGGTTAGGATATCTTACTCCCGACTTTATTGCATTACTTAAAGCCTAAAACCTTAGTGATGATACAAGCTATTTAACAGTTAAAACCCCATTTGAATCCATTGAGTGGTTTTATAGAAGAGTAAACACGAAAAGCACCCCTCACTTATAAGAAGTAGAAATACAGAAACCATTCATACTTCGACGTTCTATAGCCATTTTGTTTTTATTTATAATATGCGAAAGTGATAATGACTGACATCTAGCTACTCGCGAAAATAATATAAAAATACAGAACAACCTGGCTAACAATCTACCGAAAACCTTCGTTTTTGCACTATGTACTTATTAATTTCGATTAATTTAGACCCTTTTTTTTATATGGATGGCATTTGGTAACCGTTGGATATTTAATCATATTTAGATACCTTGATCTTATTAATGCAGATTTTTAAAAATCAATTTTATTTCTGAGAAATTTAATAAATGTTGTTATGCTAATAGTTCTTATTTTAATTAAATTGCTTTCTTATAAGCCGCATTAGAGCCTTAGGAAAATAGTAATTGAATGGCAAATAAAAGGTCTAAATCACAGAAAAGTTTGTTTTTTTTTTTAAATTCTATATAATGAAGCTGCAATTAAATAAAGGTCAAAAATTGCTTACTGACCGCCCAAAGGGGAAAACCTGGCGCCCTATAAAAATTAAGCGCCGAATTTCTCAAGGTCGTCGACCCTTCGCCTTAATAGAACTTAATTTGATTTGCACCATGAACTGTTCTTTGCGAAAAACAAGGAAAATCTTTGCACACGATACAGTAATAACCCACAACCCGCCATAGGTGACGTTTATCGCCGTTTGAAATTAATATTTAATATTAATGTTTACTGTCCCGATAGCTATACTATTGTAACTACAATTTTTAAGAAATTAAAAATGAATTCGACAGCCAGGCCTAATCGCCATACATACCCACTTTAGTAATCGAGTTTCAACCACTGATGACATCGTTAATTATATATATATACACATTTATACATCACGGTCTGCTGGTTGTACACAGCACCGTCTAAGAGGCCTGTTCTAATGGGGTGACTTGTCACGGAAGAGGGGACCACCCTCTGCTTCATAATTTAATACACCTGTGCCTTTCACTGCGCTATGGTCGATGCGTTTTAAACACAACAAAAGCCGTTGCATAAATATTACTTAAGAGTTATATCTATCTAGGCTTGTAAACGTTATATGATTAAAAAAGAAAAATTTTTTTTTGTCTAAAACTCAAGAACCTCGAAAGTATGTATTATTCCATAAATTTCATGAAACTTTAGACGTAAATATATCCTATTTACGGAGTACATTAATCGACAAGATAAAATTACAGTAATGTGGTTAATTTCATAGGGATGCAAATTCAAATAAGTTTTATATTACATACACGCATGTATGAGAAGATAATATCTCCGTCCTTTGACCATCTCTCTGTTGCATCTTTCAACTCGAAAAGTACAAATGCGAAAGAGTTGATTTTTTATATTTAGATTAGTACCCAAGAAAAACGACCATAGCCGTTTAGATCACATCGAAAGCTGGTCGGATAATATAAATATTTAACAACAATTCAACAATCTTTCAGTATGAAACTGACATTGTCAATAACATGACAGCGTGGCTATTGGAACGTTTTATTTATTGCTTGCCAGTATAAATTAATATATACACTTATCTATGAGCGCAAATAGAAATATGTAAAATAATGTTCAGTGCCACGTTATCTTAATATATATAAATCTCGTGTCACAATGTTTGTCCTCAATGGACTCCTAAAACACTTAACCGATTATAATAAAATTTGAACACCATGTGCAGTTCGATGTGCACTTGAGAGATAGGATAGTTTAAATCTCAAATTATAGTCGCAATTTTAATTTATCGCTAATTTTTTGTCCGTTATTATTTGGCAGTCATAAAACTGACAGATGTCGATACCTTTCGACTGGGTTGATGGCGCTAATGTCTGTTATTATTTGACAGTGACAGTTATTCGACGCAAACGTATTAAAAGAGCCCATCAGTTGGCAAAACAAATTGAATCAAGAAATCTAGCTCAAAGAATCAGGACAGCAGGTCATGCACAAGAATCTCAAGAACAGTGTAACGAACGTCTTCAAGAGAATATCATAAGAACAAGAAAATTATTATTTTCAGTCAAATGCCACCGAAAAAATCTAACCTCAACAACGCGAGCGGCAAACGTCAAAACGCAAACGTCAAAACTACGATCGGAATAATATATTCACTTACGAGATGCTGTTGCTGGAAACATCGATGGAAATTTAAATCCCAATGACATCGGTAATGCTTTCATTTTACCTTCAAGCTACATCGGCAGTCCACGGAACATGCAGGAATACATACAAGATGCGATGACTTACGTACGTCATTACGGCCGACCGGATTTATTTATTACATTCACATGTAATCCGAATTGGGAAGAGATACAAACTTTACTATTGCCAGGACAACAAGCCATTCATCGTCATGATTTAACTGCACGTGTGTTTAAACAAAAATTGAAATCCTTAATTGATTTTATTGTTAAATATACAATTTTTGGTATCACACGTTGTTGGCTGTATACGATAGAGTGGCAAAAGCGAGGTTTGCCTCATGCCCACATTTTGGTTTGGCTTAAAGATAGAATCCGTCCTGAAGAAATCGATCAAATAATTTCAGCCGAAATTCCAGACCCATTAATTGATCAAGAATTATTTGATATTGTCACCAAACACATGATCCATGGGCCATGCGGTGTTTTCAACATGACCTCACCGTGCATGGAAAATGGAAAATGTAAAAAAAACTTCCCAAAGCCACATACGAATGACACGATCACGGATATTGATGGTTATCCAACTAAATCAACTAATTCAATTGATCAAAAGAGTTTCGCCACGACTGCAAAATGACAATTATCAAATCGTCATAAAAGCCGACAAAGTACCATTAGGTGAACATGCTGGTAGATTCAACGCTCCAACTGTTGATGAGGTTGCTGTTATCATGGTTGGTGATCCAGTTGACAAAAGATCTATAAACATTACACGGCGAGACAACACTGTCAGTACGATTTCGGATCTACACCGTTCATATGACGCACTACAATATCCATTGATATTTTGGCAAGGACAAGATGAATATCACCTTAATATCAAACAGTATGATCCAAATACCGGTAAATTTGACAATTATCTATTTACTTTCTTACTGTATGTATAGATTTTAATTTCGTATTGCATTTTATTTTTTATTTTTTTAGGTGATTACAGAAATAATAAAGTTAGCTCAATGAACTACTACGCACACCGAATAATGGTTAGACAACATCAAGACAATTATATCCTTCGATATCGTCAGCTGTTCCATCAATACATTGTTGATATGTATGCTAAGGTCGAAAGCGAACGCTTGCGATTCCTTCGATTCAACCAGGCAAAACTACGATCGGAAGAATATATTCACTTACGAGATGCTGTTGCTGGAAACATCGATGGAAATTTAAATCCCAATGACATCGGTAATGCTTTCATTTTACCTTCAAGCTACATCGGCAGTCCACGGAACATGCAGGAATACATACAAGATGCGATGACTTACTCACCACTACTTTCAAAAACTTACAAAGCTCATATCAATGTTGAGCTTTGCAGTTCTGTTAAATCAATTAAGTATATTTGTAAATATGTAAACAAAGGCAGTGATTTGGCCATATTTGAAGTAAAAAACATAAATAAAAATGACGAAATAGCACGATACCAAATGGGCAGATACATTAGCAGCAATGAAGCTATTTGGCATATTCTCAGCTTTCCCATCCACGAAAGAGATCCTGCTGTCCAACATCTGGCAATACATCTTGAAAACGGTCAACGTGTATACTTCACTGAAGAAAATGTTCTCCAAAGAGCGTTCGAAGCTCCGAAAACGACTCTAACTGAATTTTTTACATTGTGTCAAAAACCTGATGTTTTTGGCCAATTCGCGAAGACATTGGTGTATGGTGATGTTCCACGTTATTTCACATGGAACAAATCCAGTAAAAAATGGGAGCCACGGAAACAAGGAAAACCACATCCTTCCATTACAGGCATATTCAAAGCTAAGACATTGGGGAGACTTTACACGGTACATCCAAAGCAACGTGAGTGCTTCTATTTACGTTTGTTATTGGTGAATGTTCCCGGACCAACGTCTTTTGAATTTTTACGAACAGCTAATGGTCGAGTATTCAATACATACCAGGATGCATGTCGTGAACTGCAATTGCTAGAAGACGATAACCATTGGGACTTAACGCTTGCTGATGCTGCGTTGACATCAACACCGAATAACATTCGTCAGTTGTTTGCAATTATTTTGGCGACATGTTATCCCTCGCAAGCACAAACTTTGTGGGAAAAATATAAAAATTGTATGACAGAAGACATCTTGCACCGAATTAGACAAACAAATCAATGCCAAAACATAGATTATACACCAGAGATGTACAATGAAGCATTGGTCTTGATCGAGGATTTATGTGTTCTTATTTCAAATTTACCACTTAATCATTATGGTATGCCATCACCTAATCGTCCAGCCACCGACTTAGTCAATACCGATTTACAACGAGAAAATCAATATGACCATGGAAGTTTAGCAACAATTATCATGAACAGTGAACCATTACTGACAGCAGAACAAAAAATTATTTATGATCGGATTATGCTGGCTGTTGCTGCTGAACAAGGCGGTTTTTTTTTCTTGGATGCACCCGGTGGAACCGGTAAGACATTTTTAATATCGTTGATTCTTGCCAAAATACGGTCGCAACAAAAAATCGCATTAGCATTAGCATCGTCAGGCATTGCGGCTACTTTACTGGATGGTGGGCGAACAGCACATTCAACATTCAAGCTGCCATTGGACGTTCATAATAAACCAGATGCAATGTGTAACATCAAAAAGAATAGTGGAATAGCTGCAGTGTTGCGGAAGAGTTCTATAATAATTTGGGATGAGTGCACAATGGCACACAAATATTCACTTGAAGCATTAAACAGAACTATGCAAGATTTAAACAGCAATAATAAACTTTTCGGTGGTGCTATCTTACTTTTGTCTGGTGACTTCCGGCAGACCTTACCGGTTATACCTCGCTCTACTTTCGCGGATGAGATTAATGCATGTTTGAAACAATCATTCTTATGGCGAAGTGTTGAAACACTTCGATTGACCATAAATATGCGAGTACAATTGCAAAATGATCCATCAGCACTAATATTTTCCGAACAACTACTAGATATTGGGAACGGTAAAATAAAACTGCAACCAAATACGCAATGCATTAAACTACCAGACAATTTTTGCACTGTTGTTCAGGATAAAACTGAATTGATTCAGAGTATTTTCCCGGATATACAGAATAATTATTTGAATCATGAATGGCTTAGTCAACGGGCGATTTTGGCAGCCAAAAACGTTGATGTTGACGAAATTAACTTCCAGATACAACAGTTGTTACCAGGCGATCTGATGTCTTTTAAATCAATCGATACTGTTGTTGATGAAAATGAAAGTGTAAATTTTCCGATTGAATTTTTAAATTCATTAGATATCCCTGGAATGCCACCACATAATCTTCGATTAAAGATTGGTTCCCCTATTATTCTCCTCCGTAATTTGAATCCACCTCAATTATGTAACGGTACGCGTTTGGTCATCAAAAAGATCACCGGAAACATTCTTGAAGCAACCATTTTGGCTGGGAAGTTTAAAGGAAAAGTGGTCCTGCTGCCACGTATTCCGATGATACCATCAGATTCTACCATACCCTTCAAAAGGCTACAGTTTCCAATTCGTTTAGCTTTCGCCATGTCTATAAATAAATCTCAAGGTCAAACAATGTCCATTTGTGGTTTAGATTTGGAAAATCCATGTTTTTCTCATGGGCAACTATATGTTGCGTGTTCACGTGTTGGGAAACCGTCGAATCTATTTGTGTTAGCTAAAGACAGGTTAACCAAAAACATTGTGCACCGATTGGTGTTAAATTAAATTGAAATTGAAAGTATTTATAATTCAAAAAAAAGATATTAATGTTTAAAAGTTTAAGACTGTCTGCCTTGCCTACCTCATTCATGAGTTTAAGCGTCACATGTAATTTACTGTATTATACTGTAATTTATTTTTTTTTATTTATTTTTATTTTATTTTTTTTTTTTTTATTTATTTTTAATATACTTATATTTGTTATAAAATTAAATGGAAATAATAAATCTGATAAATTTTTATTTTTTACCTATTGATTTCTGCTTAGTATCAAGTGTAAGAACATTTTAATTAATTGTGTTCAACGTACTTCCCCTTCAAATCTCAATCCAGTGAATTTGTATACCAACATCAACATTTTCGTCTTTGTTCGTAAATAATTTCATTGTACTAAAGGGTTATAGTAGTAGAAAGTCAAATAAGGAGATCACCATATTTTTTTACAAATACCATCTGTGTGAAAAAGCATAGTGGACTCCGTGACTGATGTTCTCTTATTGTTCCTCTTAGATTGTTTACTATAATGTAATATAACAAAAACTTTAGCCACAGCAACGCGTGGCCGGGTCAGCTATAAATATTATAAAATTAAATATAATGTCCATGTCTATTTATTTATTTATGTGTTGTGGTTGCACAACAGAAGTTGTAAAATAATAAAAAAAACTCGAATATATTATACGAATTCAAATAAATAGTAAAAATAAATCGAAAAAAAACGATTTCAAATTAAAAAAAATACAACAAAAATAAAAACAGATTTAATACTAAACTTAACTAGGAATTTTGTCCGTGGTTTTGTGCATTCGTATAGTATTTATATTAGTGTTGGTATAATTTTATGAATATATATTTAATCTACTCAACACAAAAGTACGAAAGTTTAAACCAAAATATATAGAAAAATGTTGATCCTATATTTCATGACCGTTAGCTCGTCGACACCCGTGCAGTGCTGCGGCGAGCCGTTGGTGCCAGTAACTGCTCTTCGCCACAGTATTCCTCGTTCCGGACGGTCCACCGCCTGCCCGGCTATCTTTCGCGGCCATCGCATGTGCCGTTTACACAAATTAGCCGTAATTGTTCAGCGCGGGTCGGTTGTGCAACGCTTTGTCTCCGTGCACTTCTAAACGGAGGAGGGTTCCGCAGGGGTCGCCGTATGCGGACTATTCCCAAGCTGTAACCCATATACCACATGTAGAAGTGGTCACTTCAAACATTTCAACCATAATACCTTATAGTTTGTGAACCTGACTGCCTGACTGCCTTACCCTAAGCGAGGAGATAACAGCGTTTCACGATGGCTCATACTCCAGAAGTTTCTCGGGGAGTAGTACAAAAGACTGCGTTCCCCATCAATTGCTTTTTTCTAATGCCTTTTATATCAAACGTATTCAAACAAAAAAAAATAATGGTCATTAATAAAAACTAAATATATATAAGGTTGTTTGCTCTCGTCCTACTATTTGTTTATTATTTTGATGAATTCTTCTATTATTTTTATTAAGTAAAAAATATATTAAATTTCATACAATAATATTTAGTAAGTAGGATGCAAAATGTTGTTTTTTCCCCAACAACAGTTTGTTTAGCAATTTGCATAATACTTTATGATTATAATCGATCGCCATTCTTCTTTCATATTATAGTATGCTGTGGGACCTAAATATGAGTATTTATCTCATATTTAGGTACTTCTCGTACACATCCTTTTATGAGTTAGTCTAAACTTCATTTAAACATTTGTTTAACTACTTTTGACGTTGATAAACTTGTAGAAAAAAATATCATTTTATTATGTGGGACCCGATGAAAAGATGAACTTTCCTGTATATACATATCTAATCACATATATTATACGATATTAATTTATAAATGATTTTCTAATTAAAATAATTTAATACTTCAATGGTAGTTGCCCCTAATTTCATCAATATTATTTTATTTTATATAATTTCTGCCTTATAAGCGTATACATCATCATCACTATGTCTATCTATAATATTAACTAATTAGTTGTTAGTAGTATGACTTCAGTCGAAATATTTAGATACGAAATCTGCCTTAGTACGCGCGCTGCCTAGTTAAGTACATTTTGTGAATTACAAGTTTTGTTGAGCTTAAACACAATAAATTATTCAAAATGAATACGCAAATCAGTAAAGATGCCGTTCATTTTTAGGAAATAAGTAAGCGTTGTCTGTGAAAGCGTGTTACGTGCTTTCATTTTTTTTTTAAATGGGTTGGCATGCCAGGAATGTTTAGCCTCGTTTAATTGTATGCACTTAAAAATGATTCATTTTTCTTCTTTAGCGTGGGACATTACAATGTTGGCCGAACTTTGCTCAAATGCAGACTGTGAATACAACACCTGTCCCTTTGTCTAAATGTAAATTGCAAATATCTATCTCGTATTAAGTCATTATGTCGTCCGTGTACCTACTTATGTTTATAATTTATAAAACAGGTTTTTATAAAACAAAAAAATGGCAAAATACATAAATAAGTAGATAGTTTTAAAATTGTGCCGCGGCTGGAACCGCCAAACTGCGTCACACATCACCTGGGAATAGTAGTGGCGTCAATCCATTAATTATATGTTATACGCGATTTCAAAATAGCCTATTACTTAAACGGCTACAAAATAATTGCGGAGTATTTTGTAGCTGAACTCGTCACAGTGCTTCATTGCAGCCGGCGATGTTACCTGATGCATAATGGGCGAAAATAGGCCTGCGAAGCGACTCTGTAGCTATGGCTTTGAATGAACGCGATTTCGTCACCGCTATGAGCCAGCTACTGTAACACGGCTATTCGTTGCGCTAGATTAATAGGGTGATTTGAACGGTGTCGCCTTATAACACGCACGTCTACCTGGGAATATCCGGTACTGATTAATGAGTGGAACTACCTGGTAACCGCGGTAGGTAACATTGTGGAGTTTAGTTCAATTTGGTATCTGGAATTTTGTTCAGACAAAAGAAATCTTTACCACGTCATTGTCAAGTGTTTCATTGAGGGTTGTGTTGGAAATTAGAAGGAGGTCAGCGGACCTTCCGAACAACGAGTCAATCAACGGGTTTAGTGGGTGAACGGGAGTTCTTCGTTAGGAAGATCATCTGTATTTGTTTTGTCCTCTCCCCACGGGGAGTTACACCTCGGATACCCTCGACCCTCGAGTATTTATTGTTACTGATTACTATTGTTAATTGATGTTGCTTGTAGATCGTAAGTAGTGAGGGTATGTTCTGTATCTCTTATACCAATAAATAATGGCTACTGAAGTTCGGGCCGACATAAAAATTAATCTTTGAAACGGCCTGTAACAGGGGGGTGTGCCTGAAATAATGCAGTAGTAAATATATTACATATGTGGTTGATTATAAATCAAATATACTTAATTGCAGCACTACCGTACTAAGTAGTTATCCCTGCTCTTTAACTAGACAATAATCTGAAAAAGGAGGTTAAACACGCAGACGTGATTAGATTAACTTATTTTTGGTTAGTTTAGAGGTGGAAAATAGGTATCCTAAAAGAAATTACAAATTATTAGCAACAAATCAGCAAGGATAAATATAAAAAATAAATAATCTACAAATACAAATACATATAATGAATGAATTAATAAATATGAATATACCACATACTGACATTATATTTATATTATAGCTATGATGATAGATTTTTGGATTTAATATTTTTTTTAAGTTTTAATTCTTTCGTTACTTGGTGGACCCTAAGTATTGGAGAACCACTCAAATGAGATAGGTTTTCTAGAGCCACGCGGAAATAAATTTCTATCTGCAATTCGGGCTTCAATATCGAAACATCCGATGCGAACGAAATAGTTTCTAATTTTTCTATTTGCTGAACAATACACTTACATACAGATACATCGCACCTATACATTACGTTATACCTACATATTTGTATATTATATACATATTTTTTGTAAAAGAAATTAATTTTTATTTAGATAATTATGTAGTTTCGACGTTAAAGTGTTGGTTAGCCATAAATTACTTGTTTAATTTGTATATTTTCTCCTTACTATTAAGAACCGTTGTAGCTAACTTTGTAAATTAAAAAAAAAATATTACTCAAGTAATTCGCGATATTATATTTAAAGGTGTAATGAAAAGAAGATTCTTAATCCGATCGGAGAAAGAGAATAAATATACCAACATAGAGATGACATTCGATGGCTTAGTGCATAAAAAAATATATATAAAAATTGCATTTTCGTGAAATGCAATTTGAACATTTCGGATCTAACTACATTACTTTTAAGGGGACAACTACAACTTTCAATGCCGTAATAAAATTAGTTACGTATTTGGTTGTCGCTATACCATTTCATAGTTAATGCAATGAAATAACTAAAAAAAAACCAATTCGGGATATATATTTATAAGTATTTATTTCGACATAGAATGTTTAGACGTTACATTTGACATTTATAAAAAAACTATTACTGTAAACCTAAATTATCCTATATTTTTTGTTAAAAAAAAATGAATATAATAAAATAAATGTGTTTAGAAAAATGTATTTCGGAAATATTAATAATAAATACGTAATAATATTGCACGATATATATGACTTTTCACATTGACGTAAAATATAAAACCATTCTAAATTACAAACGATTTAAATTCGATTTGCCACATTTGAGCACAGATAAAACATTTTTTTTCAAAAAAGGATATAATATTTGTGTGGAGTAATCCTCAAAGAAACTTTTAGATTATGACGGTTAAAATTTGAATCGGTATAAAGTTTATGAAAGGACAAAAAACTGTGTCGATATTATTGGTAGCGAAAAAACGGTCACTCAATATAATTCGAGTTGAAATATATTATGTTTCAGAAGCAGCTGTTCGAAGCCATAAAAGTTTAATTTTCGTTTTATAATATGAAACCTTGGACCGTTCGATAAATTACGAACCTTTGTATGACTTTGTCGAGGAAGAATCTATTTTTAGGAAGAAACTACATATCGTTGATGCTAAAACTATAGACTACTATAGAGTACTTACCTACTTTTTTGAAGATTTGTTTTATGTATTTATAAAAATAATTAGGTTAGGTTTTGAATCATTTATGTACCAATACATGGACAGATTTACAATGTCTTCAAAGCGTTCTAGGAAAATCCACGCCGCAAAATTATTGTTTTTTTTTTTATTTAAAAATAGCTAGCTTTCTAGGATTCTTCGATAGGCGCTCTTTTGACCAATGGTAATAATAAACCAAATACTAGAAAAAAAATTGCACTAAACTGCGAAAACTTTTAAATAGTCATATATTCAATTTTAATGTTTTTATTAAGCGAAATGAGGTATCGGAAACGTGTTTTTGAATATATTAAAGTAAAATACAAATATCCATTAGTAAATTATAAAAAAATAACATATCAAGTAACCAGGGATTCAGTTATGTTGACCAGTTCGATAAAGTTTGTTACCTTTCTAACTAGGCAAGAGTTATAATAAACCTAATACTAATGGAGTTATAATAAACCTAATACCAATGGTAATAATAAATCTAATACTAGAAAAAAAATTGCACTAAACTGCGAAAACTTCTAAATAGACATATATTTAATTTTAATGTTTTTATTAAGCGAAATGAGGTATCGGAAACATGTTTTTGAATATATTAAAGTAAAATACAAATATCCATTAGTAAATTATAAAAAAATAACAAATCAAGTAACCAGGGACGCAGTTATGTTGACCGGTTCGATAAAGTTTGTTACCTTTCTAACTAGGCAAGAGTTACCTATTCTAAGAAAGGTTATTTACTAAGCACAACAGAGTGAGCGTAAAAGACCTACTCAAAAACATGTGGAAAAATATTAAAAATGAATTTTAAACATAAATATACACACATAAGTAATATGTACCGAAATGTGCACAATACGATTTTTGTAATAGCGTATAAGGTGGCCAAATACAAGTGGGTTGTCAAGTGCCAAATACAACATGCAAGGCAAATTGAAGACAGATTACATATCCAAACAGATGCTAATTCTAAAAGCGTACTAAATTTTTAACAAAAATTTATGAAACTCAATAATATGTCCTGGAGGCAGATTTTACAGATATCGAATACACACATAATTTTATTTATAGCATCAGTTATCTAATCACGACTCTTCAATTTGTATAGGGACGCGGTGTATTTTTTTTTTCAGACATTCGTTTCGAAAAAATACTGCAAAATCCATGATCGGCTGCTGGTCCAAGTTTTCGTGGTAGCCAGTGGACTGTCGGCATATAGATAACGGATTATATCTAACCAGAAAGGAATAGGGTTAGAACGGAATACACCAAACTACAAATAGATTCACCGACTTTTTGCTGATTACTGATGAGTTTACCGCTGCAACCGGCGTTTTTTTTTTTTATTGAGAAATCAAGTTGGCCCATGAGTACAAGTCTATAACCTTCCTAACTAGGTAAGAGTTACCTGTTCTAAGGAAGGTTACATATGAAGTGTTACAGTGCATACAATAGACCAGCGCAAAACCCTGTGAAAATATAAAAATTAACTAAGGCACAAATACACACACACACACACACACATGAATACAATTTAAGTGTCTACTCAATAACACTTAATATATGAAAAAATAAAATGAATAAATGAAACAATTAAAAAATAACAATTTAATAAAATGAATAAACAATTATTAAATATATAGGTTTCACTTTGCAGTTTTAACTGTGTTTCTGCACTGCGACACAGTAATATTAGCCGACGAGTACTTGTGTAATTTAAACCAGTATTTATGATAATTTACAGCTTATAAGGATTCAAAAATAATATTTTAATCTAACTCACTAAATATTCATAAAAACATGTCACTGTTAAGATATGAATTTTTTTTTTTTTTTTTTCGTATTTATTAACATAACATTACAGAAACCGTTGCGTTATGAGCAACAAAAAATACATATAAGTAAATTCGGAAAAAAATACTATGTAGCATGTGCCTAAGATAAAATAATATAGATACAAAAATACAAGTAAATTAGTATAATTTATATGAAATAAAGAGAATATACTAACGAGAATGCACATACGTGTTATTTTAATTTAATTAATATGATTATATGAGCCTAGGTCTCCGTATTTCACCTTAGGTTCGTGGCCCTACTTTTATTTAGGTAGATATTGAGTAGGGATTTAAATACTTCGAAATACCCACCCACGGAAGTGGAAAATCCACCAACGTACCCGTCTGAAGGTACCTACACCTTTTCTAATACATTTATTCGAATAAAATTATTTAAAATTTCGTAAAGATAAACTGCAGTTATTTACAAAAACCATTGCAACATCTATAATTCGGCCTGATTCTAAAACTAAATAATTTTTTCAAAATTAAATCACTTAAATGGAAAATTTTCCGCGTTTTAATCAAGACGAAAATATAAAAAAAATAGTTTTTAGTAGATAACTTAATTTAAGAGCTTGATAAAGTGTAATAAAATGCAGGCTAGGTACATTGTGCCGATCATATAATTATTTTGTAGTATCTTTTGTATTTTTTCTGCTAATATCTGCTCGTAAAGACATTACAATTACTTCGTTTTGGAGCTAGTGGATTTTTTAATAAAATAATAATTTTGCGACTTGGTTTATTTTTAGGTTTAGGACAAATCGTTAAAATTTTATTAAATGGCCAAATTCTTTTTAATCTGCAAAGTCTGGTATAAACTTAGCTATTTTATCCGTTCGTTTTTTTTTTACCGCTGGGGAGGCTGTTGTATAAATTGTATATCTTTTGCTTTTCTATTTTTAGTCCGATTCGTTCACAGGTGAAGACACGCTATGGGGGGCGAAATAAGTTAAGATAGAAGCAGTACTTACGAACCCCCGCTTAAGTCATGCTCAGCAATATAGCGGAGTTCGCCTCGCAGGTCAAATGCCGTTTACTGGATGGCTGTAAGTGCGATTCGAACGAATCCTTGCTCGATTGGAGCTTCGTGCACGTTTTTTTTGCTCCCAGTGTTCTAATGAAAAATAGGGTAGCAGGTTTGGGTTTGTTCATCTAACAGCTAACCAATCGCAATAATTTTTTCTTCTTTTCCTAGCGAACACCGCCGGTTTTGGAATATGCCGTCCCCAATCATTACGGAACGGACCATTTTAAAACTGGTAGTCCCTAACTCAATTTTGTGTTTTGGTTAAAACGCGGTATCTATACAATTTTCGTCTGCATTCAGTTTCAAACGTATTTCGGTTTTCTGGTAGTTTTGATCAATTTTAGCTTTTAAGTCCGATTGAACGCCGTACGTTGTTTGATAGCAACCCCTTATTTTGACAGTTCATGCTAGAGAATGCTGTTCTTCGCCACAAACTTCGTGTTTACCATTAATTTTTGCCTAAAAGTCACAATATTTTATAATCGACAATAGTAATAATTTATTATATAAAATCGTTAATTATAAAAGTAAATGCGTCATTCTCAGAAAAACGTAACATTTTGGGGAGTTTTTCACATAAATAAAATAGGCATTGAGTTGTTAACGTTAGTTCTGATGAACCCGTTTCGATGTAATTCTGCCCAAATTTAAATTTTTAACATGTTTACCAGTCAGAAAAAAAACTTTTTTCCAACCTTTTTGACCAATATGTCAAACGGATTTTTTTAAATCGTTCTCCATTGTTCTTTCTCTAACGGTTTATTTTCTGCTATTCATTTCATTTATTGGCTTTACCAAATCAGCATCTTCCTTCTGTTCACAACTCTCCTTGTTCTTTTTAATTTCATCATATTTAAGAACATCTTCTTTAATTCTATTTCTAGCTCTTCTCAGGCACATCTTTTTCGGTTCCTCACTTTTTTATTCCTAGTTTAATCACTGGATGTTTATGTCATTTTGTATTACCCTTAAATAAACGACGATTATTGATTATAAATTTTATAGTGTGAACGTTTCGAACAAAAAAATCAATTCTGTTGAAATTTATCACATATGTGGACAATTTATATCCACATAAGTGAAGTGAGAAGTGAAGTAAATGAGTTTTAATTCATATATTATTTGATGAGGTTATCATTTGCGTGTATATTTGCGTAAATCTATATTTTATTAGGCCGAGAGCTGACCGAGAGTTATTTAGGTTTAACGCTACAAATATAACAATTTGGGCTGATTGATCTGTTAAAGTAAGAACGATTATTATAGATCTATTCCGTTTAACCTCCACTTCAACGAAAGAATTGTTTTGTGCAACAATCAAAATACATCCATATTCAGAGCGCTAAGTAGTGAATGCAGATTGTTTATTTAATTTCATTTTTTTTATCAATATAGACCATTGACACAGTTAAAATCGTCACATTCTTCATTTTATTTTTGCCAAGAAATACTCTTTGTATTGACTATGATATGAAATATAATCACAGCCCAATTCAAAAACTGCGTGTGGGTGTCATTCTATTATTGATTGCTTTAAAACTACTATCAATAATAACATTTATTAAATATATTTTAGGTAAGCATACAGCTTAACGTAATTTATAAACCAGTAAATACATAGTTATTAAATTGGCCAATTACATGAATCCACTGTTTAACAATTGAATTGAAAGGTAGGTTTACCTAGAACTGATTACAAAAAGAAAATGATGAAACGTAAATAAAATAGTTTAGTTTTTGCATATTTACACTAATAAAAATATGTATTAATTAGAATATGTGTTTTGTTAGAGTTATTATGATAAACATAAATATTGAGCACTTTTACCATATAATTACCTGTATGAGAAGTGTATATTTTACTAAGTAATTCGTTGGGGTACTCTAAAGTGGAGACTTTATAGAAACTCTGGACGGTCTATTAAATTGTTGAGTAGTTTATATAGGAAAACAGCATCAAACACTTTCCTTCTGGTGTCCAACCTGGGAATTAAAGATTGAAACATGATATCTACAACGTTTTCAGTAATGATAACATCTTATTGGTATTTTTTTTTACTTGATAAATAACTAGATTATTATTTTTCTATTAATCTTTGATCAATGTTTGGAGCCATTTCTAATAATATCAATGTATGGAGCTAATGCTTCGTCAACAGATATTTTGAATGGATATTTCGTGATTGCTAGGGAAGGATTATTGATCTGTGAAGCTCTTCTCGAGAAGCGGTTCTTGTCCATTCGGCGCGAGTAAAAGTGGCCTAACTTTTCTACTTTTGCCTTAAAGGCGAACTTTTAAAATTTGGTTTCGCGTGACGGTCAGCAGACGAGGCTCCAGGGTTATTTTGCAGTTCTTATAATTTATATATATATGCAAAGCTCTACCTAAATAGGCAAAGCCCGTCCTATGCCGTAATATGAAATATGAATAAAATAATATAAAAATGTAAGGATTTTTTCTAATAAATTGAATCATATAATATTACTTGGGTATGTTATCATGGTTTCTGTTTCATTTCTTCCCAGTTGAAGGTGCCATTCCGTAATTTTCTTCTTCGGATTTTTTGCTGTCAAAGATACTATTATTCCTGCATTCCTTTTTCTGTCGTACGATTTAGGTGCGAGAAAACTAAAGTGCCTTTACCCAAAACTTTTCGGAACAAAAAAGTAAAGGGTTAGCTTGCTTCATTATGAAACTCATTATTTGCAGAGAGTATTTTCTCTGTTTTGTCTCGTGTCAATCACTGTCTGCTGGTGGAAAAACCTTAGGACGATGGCCGTTAGGGCAGGGTCATCGCCCTGGTCTAGATCCAGCATAATATAGCAACAATGTCGATTTTGCAAATAATATTGACTATAATTAACTACTTATTCGAATGCATTGTGTCAGAATTACGTCGGCGAACTATTGTGTGTCGCGTTTTATGCGGTGCGTGCACATTTTGTCGATCGTACGAATGTTCTATAAACTCTTGATTAGCAAGATTCGTGGCGATTGACGAGCTATCGGCCATTACGCAGGTGTGGCCCATGTCTTCAGTGTTTCGTCGGTCGCGATGGCGTTTGGCAGTGACGGAAACGAACTCAAAACCTTGGGTTCGCGTTTCAAGATGGGTCTCGTTAATAGGTTGTCTTTCGTAAAGAAACACTACCGTGGAATGTCCCTCAAATCCTTTGGCTCGTGCTTCGGTAACGGTCACTTTAATAGATTGTCTTTCGGGAAGAAAAACTACCGCAGGATGTCGCTTGAAACCTACGGCTCGCGTTTCAAGATGAGTCTCGTTAATCGGTTGTCTTTCAGAAAGAAACACTACCGCAGAATGTCCCACACACTCCACACTTATTACGTTCCAAAGGGTGAGTGAGCATTTTTAATTTAAATCTTAGCATCAGGTTGTCCCGGAACGACTGAGCATCCTTCAAGGGAGTAAAATGACGCCCTTAAATGTTCATAGTTCACTTAGCTGATATCTGCCCCCTATTGTAACTTGCCCAGTTCCATTTTAATATTACCTTTACTTCTACGACATCCCACATCAATGTTTGTTGTATTATCAATATTAATTTCTTTACCGGTCGCGAAGTTTGACGTCTTTACGTCTCTATAGCTCTTAGCAACACGAGTCTAGACGATATCTTAGGACTAGAAGGAGGACACTTTGGTCGAACACTAAAATCATGGTGGCGGTTTGCCAAATTCGATTTTTTTTTGTGCGAAAGTTTCGTTGTGAATTAGATTTTTATCGAGTTAATTTCAGGCTAATTTCTAATGAGAGCACTTTGACTTCGTGTAATATTCCAAGTTTACTCAATATCATCAGAAAGTATTAGAGGAGGTCACGTAATCGCTATTGACATACATTTCATGTTGCACCGAGGGGATCACGAATGTGCATCCGTTGGCAGACGGGAAAACGTGATGAAACTGTTCGGGGCGTAAAGACACTAAATCTTAAGCACGTCGATAATAATCTGCCGACTAACAAATAAGGATCATAACATGTTTTAAGAAAGTTGTAAAAAAACTACTTTATTTAGAAGGCATTATACTTCTTCGAGGACTATTAGAGATTTACATAATACTTTATTTAGTTTATTTTGATAATTTTTGGACCCTCAAAGTTCATGCTGTAAATTAATGTACTGTAATAATTGGATTTTTAGTTTAAATACATTGTTTTGTTCTTCATTATGATCAGTTTCAGTACATATCTACTTCATTTTATCGTGTAATTATTTCATTGTTTTTTTTATATGTAAGTTTTTTTTTTGTTGCTATTTTCCAGCTTGCTTTTATTGTTAATAAAAAACTTACTCCATTGAAAAATGTATTTAATTAATTATAACGCCATTCCCGTGCAACTTTTTTTGTTAAATAAAGATAAACACTCTTGTATTTTTTATCTTCACCAAAGTTTTATCACGGGGTCCAGGTGTAAGTCCGGATACGGGGTAACTTCAACAGCGTCGGTTAAAACCATTAGGTCAGGTCTGTAAATGTAAATAATTTTTATTTTTGTACCATCGTACAATATAAACAATATAGAAGTTCAATAAGTGTAAATAATTATGTAACTTTTAGAATAATATAACTAAATGCGCGAAGTAATATTTGTGAGTTTGTGTGCTAAGGAAGTATGAGTCTTTTGTTTATATATAATGTAATATGACATGCACAAACAATAAAAATGCCCACATAAATAAATATATATTTATTTATTTATCATATATATTGTCCATGAGTATAGTTATTATGTAAGTTATATTTGAGTAGAGTCCAAACTATTACAGTTGGAAACTGAGCCTTCACTTGGTAATATTCGTACCTATAAACATTTATTTATAAGAAAATTACATTTTATTATTATTTTGAAACTACTTTGCTGCCAATGAGGCCCCGGGTACTTTACGATAATCCCATATGTTTTCAATAATAAAATAAAAGTTATCCTTCACAGTTAAATGTAAAAGAATAAATAAATCAAAGAGCTATTATTTTACATTAAAAATGTAAACGTAAGCCCTATGTTTTTCTGACAGCTATAACTATGAATTATGTAATTTATTTATTTATTAAAAGTCAATATTATACACATCATATCGATGGTCTAGCTCACATTTGTGGTAAGTGCAGTTTTAGCTAACAATGAGTTAAATATGCAGCCAAACTGCTGTTGACCAGATCTTTATAGTGTACAATTGTGGTATGTAGATTCTGAGCAATCCCGAAGAAACTTGTAATTTCAAGATTAACAGCCGATTATTGTTTAATTGTTATAAATAAATATAGAGAGTCTTGAATGAGAACAGTGAGAATTGTGAGATAAGTGAGCCTGTAAATGAGGTATGAGCGTGGAAAGTGAAATGTTGATATGTTAGAAAGAGTGACAAGCGCACATCAGAAAAATTTAATGATTACAAAAAGAAAATGTGGCGTATACATAATTTTAAACAATAGCACGAAGTCTTAATAAGGAGGTTACGTTCTTAATGATAAATTATACCTTAATAAATCATTTATTTCCAAAGTAGATGGGATAAGTTCGTACGGCAAGAATCACTACAAAAATCCATTAATTATTGCAAATCTACGTATCGAATTGCTTTATGATAGAAATCACTGCATGTAGTGCGAAAAATGGTAGGAAGAGTTCTGGGATAATCTCTGCAAATGGGCACGTCGCTCTGTCTTATGATACGCATTGCATATCATACCAGTATAGTACCTATTTCACTTATTACTTATCACTGATTTATTGTAAAATTTATTAGGTAAATTGTCCTGAAATGTATGGAAGAAAGGGTGCGTGGGTTCTGAATCAATCTCTGCGCAGAGGGTATGTTCCCCCGATTTAGAGGCCTACCGTCTTTCGTGATATATTTGTTTATTTATCGGCGGTGTTTAACGTGCGTTTTTTTATTTGTTTTGTTTAGGGAGTCCGTCGTCGCCGCCGCCGCACCTGCTGCTGTGCTCGCCGCTCGCCACGGACGAGGCGTGCGCGCTCGCCGCCAAAGCCTTCGACGCCGTGCTGAGCGCGGCGGACGGCGCCGTGCTGAGCGCGACGGACGGCGCCGCGCTGGAGGCCCTCGCCGCCGCGTCCGTGGGCGCCGCGGGTCCGCTGCATGTCGCGCTGGACGACTTCCAGGGCCCCGTCTTCGAAGCCGCGCACCGGGCCAAGCACAGGTCAGCATTCAGCATTATATTCACTGATGTCCTTTTAGGGGTCATACAAATAGTCCTTGTGAAAACCCGACACCGGTAGATTGCCCCCGCCGTTGCTGGATATTATCGCGATGATGCGAGCGAGCGAAACGTATGATACGCGAGGGGTGTACTCAACGCAAAGTGGTGCGTTTTTCACCCTCAGTTGCCGTATCTATATGTTTTAAAAGATCGTTGCTTATAAGATTTGAATTTGATAAGGTTTTTTTTACTTTAGTGTCTAAGATTAATGTTGCTGGTGCTTCATTGCCCTTATCAACGCCATTCAATCATTATTAAAATGTACAACCTACCAAAAACCATAGAAGTTCCAAACGTAGATCGGCATTTTTCATAGAGCAAGCATTCTAGACTGGCTAGACGAACAAACTACCAATCTTACCATCATCAAAGCGCATCTTGATTCCCCTTAATTCTTCATCCTTTTCCACGCTTCAATCGCATTCTTGTTGGGCGCATTAATTGAATTGATAATAATTTTAATTTAAGACTTTTTCCAGACACGAAAATACTCTAAAAAGACATGGTGTCATCTGTCAACGCTGAATTGATTCACATTGGTGAATCAATTTATTGTATATATAGAGAAAAGTTGACATCTTTTTTTATATAAAAAAAATACCAATTACATTTTTTTATTTTGCTCAATACGAGTAGGTTTGATGATTTTTTATAGTTAAAGCCTAGCTGCTACAATAGCATATAAAAGAAATATTTACTAATGGATTACCACCTTTAAGTGTTCAGTTCAATGCCACCATAAGTGACGATTATTTTTCTCCAGATAACATTACAAAGAAAAAAATACATCTTGTCCTGCCAGAGCCTGAGGGGCTCATCTGGCAGAAACTCAAATTTGAATGATGCTTTTCTTAAAGCGGCTTACTCCTTAAATCCTTAAAACTACTAATTGTACACACATAACAAACTTAAATGAAAATTATACACAATTTTATTAATAATTATGTAAATAAATAATAATTTTAATCACCCACTCGATCACTCAGCACTACAAACTTTTTCAGCTCTAATTTGGTTTTTTTTATTAAACTTGGCACTCTTGATAGCCTTAGGTTGATAGATAGGTTGTTAGATAGGTTGTTTACTTCTATGTAATTATGTTTTGTAGTCTTTTGGATACGAATTTTAAATGTTAAATTATTTCAAATCAAACGCCATTTTAGGTAGATTTCATTAGGAAAGTTACTTATTGTAAAAGGTACCGTGTAATGATTTCCGGAAAATTAAATTTTGACATATCTTCGCGTTTCACATTCCCTAGGACCCAAAACCACCCTCAGTTTAAAAGTTTATTTATCTATATCATTTTCCTTACAATTTTTGATATGAACGGGGACGCGCGGCATGCTTGATTGGAGTTCCCCCCTACTTTGATCCGGTGAAATCTACCTCCGTTTCCGGGTCGTCTCGAAAGGGATTTTGTACTCCTGCGAGCTGTCAAAGTTCTTAGTTTGATTTCTGAGTGTTGGCTGTTTGTTTTTTTTTGTAATGCGACCCCGTTACATTTCCAAACATACTGCGAATTCGCACAAAAGCAAGTGACTATTTTTACGGCCGCCGAGGCAGGCAATAAACCGACCGGTTTGCACGCTTGCATTCGTCGCGTTCCACGAATGTTTTGCCCGTGAATAACTCACGTTTTCGCGTATAGGCGGATAACCATAGACGACCTCTCGTCTCCGCCCGCCCCACAACGACCAATCGCCACGCAATCATAGACAAATCCGAGCAAAATTTACCAAAATATATCCGAAGAAACGGTTCAGCAGTTCCCGTATTTCTACTTCAAAACGAAATTTTAACAAATATTCTTCCTTTTATATATATATTCAGAATTCAGCAATTTCCTCAGAATTAGTGTATTTCCTATACAGCTATTTGCTCGCATCGGGCTTGCAAAGACGCCACAATTTAAGTAAAAAATCACTTCTCAGACGCTCTATTAAAAAAACTCATTTCCCGGCAAACAGATTTTTATGAGCTGTTTTATAACAAAAGAAATAATTGTATGCCAAATTTTAACATTACATGAATTTAAATCGTATCTCAGGGATTTATTTTATTTTCATTTATTTATTTATCCATATAACAATACAGTACGAACAAAGAACATACATAATTCCCTTTTTTTAAAATATAAATTTCAAGGCCTTAAATATAATTAGCTAAAGAAAAGAAGTTCAACCATATTGGATTATAATCACTTCACTAGGCGTAATGCCTGTATTGGAAGTGATAAATATTCGAGGCACTCAATATTTTATTTGGAGGTGCTCTAGTATATGCATATGTACACCTATTCATACACATATAAGTATATATAGGGTGTTTTTTTTAGAGGCGTGGTTTTCAATCTGGCACTACTTTTTTCGTAGTTGGTGTTTTTGACAGCTGTCACTTGATTTATGCTCAGTTTGGTTTGCCATTTCATAATGAATAGACTTACTCCTGAACAACGTTTGCAAATAGTGCAAATTTAGAAAAAATCACTCAATTTTTTTTTTAAATCACTCTAAAATCGCGTCGTGGGCCTGTGGCGTGGCCTCCAAGATCGTGCGATTTAACACCGCTGGACTATTTTTTGTGGGGTTATGTGAAGTCGCTTGTCTACGCAGATAAGCCGGACACGATTAACGCCTTGGAAGAGAATATTCGGCGCGTTATTGCTGACATACGGCCCAACTTGCTGCAAAAAGTGGTTGAAAATTGGGCCTCTCGGCTGGAATTGGTTCGAGTCAGCCGCGGCGGCCACTTACCCGAAATCATTTTTAAAACATAATGGCAAACCCTTATCTTTATAATAAAACTAAATTCTTAGCCATAACATCAAATTATATGCGTTTTATCTCTTCGTGAAAACCACGCCTCTAAAATCATCATCCTATATATACATACTAATACATATACTATTACAAAATATATTTATTTTCATAATGCATACATACTAAACTACAAATAATAAATACATATAATACAAGCATTTAGATATGCAAACTACAAGCAAGTTTAGGATTATTGCAACATAAATATTATAAAATACTATTTAAAAAAAACCTAAATGGTTGCACACAAATTAGAAAGAAACAAACTGTAGTTAAATTTATGATTTTATTCGTTTTGCACCCTAATAAAGGATCGCTTTTTTATTTATTTACATTGGATGTTCATACATATTTTTTTCGTTTTATATTTATTTATATATTATTATTATTACGAAAACCTATGTTAAATAGCTCGCAAAATTTAATTCTTGGAACAGGCAATGCTAGGAAAGGATAAATTAAACAAAATAAAAGGGAATTACTTTGATTTGAAAATGAAAGGTTAAATATAAAAACCCCCTAAAGGACATCCTGCATATACCGAGACTAAGTTTTCCGGAAAGAAATGTTTGTTAGTGTTACTCTTGGGTCATTGCAAATCGCAAACGCTTCGCTCAACTG
Source organism: Neomicropteryx cornuta (assembly GCA_020383195.1). NCBI lineage: Eukaryota > Metazoa > Arthropoda > Insecta > Lepidoptera > Micropterigidae > Neomicropteryx > Neomicropteryx cornuta. The sequence goes on along the minus strand of JAHKQU010000001.1, from coordinate 8,017,961 downwards.
CCAAGTCTTGCGATTTCTCAGTAACAAACACTGCGAGGGTTGACAGTCGAAGCTGCGTCTCGACGTCTCATCCGCGCGAGTCGCGAGTCGCGAGTCGTGAGTCAGCCTCTTAGCTCAGATCAACAATCGAGTGACGCGATGGGCGCCGACGACGCGACGACGCCCGCCCGAAATAGACGCCGCGACGTCACTCGCTCGCGTCAAGGCCCTCGCTTAGGGTGAGGTTATAGTGGCGCGGCGGCGGCGGCGGCGGGGGCGGTTAAAAAGCTCGCAGCCACAATTAACAATTTCATTTGTATAATAATCATATCAGTCAATCACATTAGTTATAATAAATAACACATTTTATAATATACAGGAATAACATAATGTACATATTTTTCGTTTAGAACAGTAAAACAATTCTAGATTAAAACTAGGTATAAAGAGTAAAAGTTAGATTTAAATACATCCAAATAGCGACAAAACTAGCTTTAACATAGGAATTAAAATTCACTAAAAGGATTACTGAAATATTTATGGTGGCTGGCTCATGCCGCATATAATATACAAAAGGAAAAAGAGGAAATTTGTTGATTTTAAGGTTATATATATTATCCGACCAGCTTTCGATTGAAAAATGGATAGTACCGGGAAATTAAGTTCTTGTATCGCTGGTTTGTACTGTAACGGCCATAATGATACGATGAGATAGGTTAATTAGTTTATTATGATTCGACCATTATAATATAACTTCGTTACTTAATTTAATATCTGACTCCACGATACGCGTGCGCGCGTGACGACCAACCGGCGAGCCCGTGTTGGCGCGGGAGACTCGGATGGAATAGGCATCGTGGTAGCGTCGACCTCCGTTCTTATAACCTACGCCGGGGGGGAAACCCTCTACCTCAGCTGTAACGCATTTGGATCGGCCGGTTGACGTCATACTCGATCTGCTGACTGATGGACGCCTGGGGTGGTGCGATGTGGCGTGACATCGCGCGCTGCTGAAGTCAGAACTGGGTGTGGACGACATGCGACCTTGTGACCCCCACAGTACGTTGATGAATAAATATGAGGCGTCCTCTGCTAATTCGCGCGCTCTTTTCTGCTGGGTGTCTCCGATTTGTTGGTCCCGACTTGTTGTGTGACAATTAAAAACAGCGTAAATGTATAGGTAAAACTTCCAGCGCCTCGCCCCGCGCGCTGTGCTATGTCGAGCGCCGCTCGGCGCATGTTTTTAAATGAGATTATTTTGGCGCATTTTTTCGCCGGCGGCCGATAAGTACGGCCTTGCATTTATATTCCTTCGGTTTTCCCAGAGTTTTCGCGAAAATGCCAACCTACCTGCCTCGACGAATCATCGATGCGCCCCTCTCCCCGCCGCCCTGTCTCCTAGTCTTACAGCGTTCGCCTACCTGCATCCGCCCGCCCAATTGTGAATCCAATGTCACCGTGCCCTTTTAATAGTTTTATTTTTATAGTTATAATTATATGGTATAAAAAAAAAAAAAAAAAACTAACAATTTTGTATATGTAATTTTTGCTTTTAAAATATATATTTTTGAAGTTATACTTCTTTGCTCGTTGTACTCATTGGGATGGGATGTTGGTCGAGAAACAGCGTCACTCGTTAGGAGTAAAATCCGTAGAGTGCCTTTCTACACGTTCTCTACCAAAGATACCCCAAGAGCCTCGGTGGGTCAGTGGTTAACGCACTGGTCTCCCACGCTAGTCTCTGGTTCAATCCCCGGTTGGGATTTTTTTTTCACAAATTATACGAAAGTATACGAACTTAATAATGATAATGTATAGGTGTATAATAAAGAAGTGACTTATAATAATATATTGAAGAGAAATATATTGAATAACAGAGAAAAATGTCTTATATTTCATTTATATGTGCGAATGGCTAAAGAAGTATAACTTCCACCGTCTGGTCATTTTTTTTACTTGCTAGATTTTATGTTATATGTTTTTATCTGACACACATTTTAGGCATAAAGTCAATCTTAGAGATTAGTAGCACTTAGTTTACTTAGAGCGTACAGTTTATACACATTTTTTATATTTAAAAATATCTTAGCTCTTTAGCGCCAAAATTGTGTATAATTTAATAATCAAGGGTATAAATCATCCTACAAATATAAAAATTAGGTCTGGTATAATAACTAAATGGTTACTTGAAAAGGGAGTTAAAAAGTTCTGAAATGCTATTTAAACGGACATAAATGATGTAAGAGGCTTTCTTGTATGAAAAAGTTTAGTTTTTCTATTGTATTTAAATAACAAAACATGTGTATTTATATTTATTTGTAGGTTATTTACTTTATTTATATTTCACAGGTATTATACTAGAATTTAATAATTAAATATAAAATACTAGGAAGTCCCGTAACTTGCGTTAAAATGCTAAACTACTTCTACAAATAATTGACGTCTTTTTGGAAGAGCACATTGTGCTATTAAGGTGATACACAAAACTAATTCATAGCACGTGATTAACTATTTGTTGTTATTTATAAGAGTGCATATAAATGACGATATAAATAAATAAATAAAACGGCTGTCGTCCACGATTCTCTGCAATAATTATATTCATAAGTAAGTCAATCATACCAAATTGACAGCTAGTGCTGGTCATAAACGTGAGCTCTATGCTATAAGATAGACAGTTGTAGTGTTTCCTATTTTGAACAGAAACATATTATTAATATGTAATTATTACCAACCGTAGAAGTAATCTTTTAGACTATTTTAGAGCATGCAAACCAATGCTGTTGGTCGAAATTCGAAGCCACCTGTAGCGAGGAGAGAGACGTATTGCCGTCTTACTCTCTTCTGTGCCAGCGCTGCTATGAGCATCCCTTATCACCGGTTTCGTTCCCGGGCGAACCCGAATCAATGTCTAGGCAACAAAATGATTTACTTGTGGAACGCAAATAGGTACATCTTTATTTCTTTGCACCATGTCACAATACAAATAAGCAATCTGTTATTTCGAAACGGATTTTAACACGACGACAGCTGTTCATCGTTTCGTAAGTGAGAAGCATGGTTATAGTAAATCAGCATATACCGTAACTAGGTCATACTATTTGTCTGAAAGTTAAGACCCTCAAAAAGTCTGTATTTTTCTATACATTTTATCAAAAGTTTAGACATAAATATCTTATTGTTTAAATACAAGAATCGAGAAAATAAAACTAGAAAAGCATAGTTTATTTTATAAAGATGCAAATTCAAGTAAGTTTTTAGTCGTAAATTAAATCTGTTTTTTATAATTAATTAACAACAGTGCAGAGTGTTTATGCGTTAGAACGATTTAAAAGCGTGCGTAAGAAAAACAGAATAAAGCGTCATCGGAAAGAGGCCCCTTTATAAATGGCATCCGTGATGATTGATGTGCGAGTGAGTGCTCTTCTTGACGATCGACCGTCAGTCACCTCTCTCTCTCTCTCGACAGACACCTCTAACAACATTGCACCAACACACCACAGAGTGCGACCACATAACGCACGTGTTCTAACACGGACGTAATATTTCAATTTATAACAATTATAACGAAAATTGATAAAAAAACATCCAATTGCGTGGGCACTATATGAAGTTAGATGGGACGTCCTTTTCCAGCAACCCTGGAGGAACTTCATCAGCAACAGACTCGCGGAAGCATGGAATATATTACCAGAAAGTGTCATAAACCAATTTAAAAACCGTCTAAAAAAAATTAATGACTTTAATACTAAATAAGATATAAAATATATATATTAGTTTATACTGGCCACTAATAAATAATACATCCCATCAGTCATGCTGTTATATTAATAAACCTCGAATATGATACAAATACCGCCAATATGTCAAGTTTCAATCTTCGTTACGAAAAATGTGTTGACTTTAATGTTAAATATCTATATTATCCGACCAGCTTCCGATGTGATCTAAACGGCTATGGTTGTTTTTCTAGAATCTCAATCTACAAATAAAAGTTCAACTCTTTCTCATTTGTACTTTTCGAGTTGCAACAGACAGCCAAAGGACTGTCCTGCGATTTCTTGTATTGTTTGTGTGTTATGTTTATTTGTTTTGTTGTGTGTAAGGATCGCGTAATATAGTCTTTGTTGTGAGCGTTTAGCTGTCGCCGTACGCCGTAATGGTGTCAAGGCCATTATCGATCGGCGCTGCTTCGGTATTCGCGCACTGACCGAATCGACACCATCTGTTCAAAAATATAATAAATTTGGGTATGATTGTGTTTCATCATTTTTTACCCATAATAGGTTACACAACACCCCTCTTAAGTCTTCTGAAATGGTCTTGGGACAACCAGAAAATAATATTAAAAATACTTGTTTTTTCTGATATTCCTAGAGACGGTCTTATATAAACATAGAAATGTTAAAATTATCTTTAAAGGTATTTTTACCATCAATAGTAGTGCGTCTACCATTAACTCTAAAACGTTACGCGCGTTTTTAAAACTCATACATTTAATAAATATATGGAAAACAAACTGTACGCTCTAATTAAACTAAGTGCTACTAATCTCTAAGGTTGACTTTATGCCTAAAATGTGTGTCAGATAAAAACATATAACATAAAATCTAGCAAGTAAAAAAAATTACCAGACGGTGGAAGTGATACTTCTTTAGCCATTCGCACATATAAATGAAATATAAGACATTACTCTGTTATTCAATATATTTCTCTTCAATATATTATTATAAGTGACTTCATTATTATAACTATACGCCTATACATTATCATTATTAAGTTCGTATATTCGTATAATTTTGTGAAAAAAAACACAGACTTCAAACTAGCTTCAAATTTCGGAAGGGACTCCACAACGCGACAAACATATTTCGCAAAAAAGCAATTGGACTCTACAACTCGACAAACGTAAAAATTACTCCTAACGCGTGACGCGGCTTCTCGACCAACATCCCGTCCCAATGAGTACAACGGGCCCAAAGAAGTATAACTTCACGCATGATGCTACGTTTTTTTGAATACCTACCTATTTTAGACTTAAGAAATTGGGACTTATGTGGAGAAATGGCCGGGTAGAGTCCCCTTAAGGTAGGGTTGCCATAAATGGTTTGGCTCCGACCGGGACTGATATCAATGTAGGAGGAAACATAGGGGAGTTATAGGAGCAGGAGGGGTGGGGGTACCGCCCCCCCCCCCATAGCGCGGCAATCTGGTTTGTGAAAAAAGGAAATCTTTCAAAGGTTCCCACATTTTCAGAATACGTTCAATGGTCGGAAACAAAGACAGTTAACCGCCTAGTTTTTGAGTGAGATCGTAAATTACCACGAATTACATCAACTCCCTCACAACGGTATTTTAGTCTTTCATTCCGTACTATAAATATGGAAAAATATTTGTAAAATGTCAGTACATCCCTCGACCCCACACTTTCACCGCCAGCCAACGTGATCTAACGCCGTCGCACGAATTATTCGCATAATTTTAGCAATAATATAAAACCATGATTATTCGTTTGCCGGGACATATGGCGGGTCAAACGGGACAACTGGGACCGAGGCTCTAAATTGGTGACATGTCCCGATGTACCGGGACGAATGGCAACCCTACTTTAAGAGCCAGTATATCGTGAGGTGACCTTGAAATTCGGCCTTTGCAAATGGCGTCGGCCACGTGCACTTCGAGCGTCCGTCGACAACATCAAAGAATAAACTTTTGGCAGTTTTTTATTTATATTAAAAATTTAAGGTAATTAAAACAAAATCTAAGTTTAAGGTTTTCTGTAGAATTTTATTGCGGACACTTCTATGTATAAATTAGGCTTACGTCACATATGTAGTTTGGTTTATGAGAATTTTAAAAAATACAACAACAATTTCAATATTTTTTTTTTGTAAACATAGGATTAATTTATTTAAAAAACCAGCTTAAAGGTTTGCTTGAATTGGTTGAAGGTTTGGTTGGTTTCAGTTAATCTAATTATATTTTTTATAGTTATATGCCTGGTATGAAAAGCTATCTTGGCAGTAGACCTCAAAAACATGCATAAAATGCAATTCGAGTGCGTTATGGCTCTTAAGGCCAGGCTACATTTTTCTCGATCTTTGAGTGTGTTCGAATTAGCAAAAAAAAAAAAGAAATAAAATGACAATGTGTATAAATAGGCGAGAGCGGATTGCGTCGGCGCGAACGGTGAATGAATGAGCCGCCGGTCCGGGATCCGCTGCAGTCTTTTCCGCTTATAATTAGAGCGCTTAGCGGAAACGTCATACGCGTAGCTAATCAGTCCGGCATTCGCCGCCAACAATTTGAAGAGTCGGCATTTAGGGACGATTTGTAGGCGTATAACTATAGTGATATTTATCATATACAGGGTGTCCCAAGACCAATCCCACAAACTTTAGAGGGGTGTTTGAGTTCCCTATTAAGAGTAAGAAATTATGTAAAAAAAACACCAAATTTATTATTTTTGTAATCAAATTGGTGTAAATCGATCTTATCAATCGATAAATCAATATTATCTGTCGACCAATAGCATCCCTCTTACAACTGCAGAGAACTTCTTCTTAGACCGACCTCTGTTTGACCAGTGGCATCTGACAGCAATCATTTAGCTCCGCCCTGATAGGGCGTTTCGAACAACGCGGCAGGTCGTTAACCTCGATCTTGACTGACCGCGGCCCAGTGACCCAGTGACGTAGTTATCCGAGGGAGGAGCCATTGAAAAATATCTGTTTTACATGATTTAGAATAGAAACTTCAACAATTTTTTTCTCGAATACCATAATGAATTTTGATATAGTTTCTTAACAAATAACACTAGGAATCGTAGGACCTATTAGCTGTTTTTTTTTATTGGGATTGACCTTGGGACACCTGTATACTATATATGATGATCGCACAACCTCATACGATTAGTAGGTGATGACACTATTCTTTTGCCAATGAAATAAAAATTGCATAAAAGCATAAATGTTTACATTTTAGAAAAGCTAATTTTGCCGTCACAGAAGGCGCACTGTTTTATAAATAATTTTCAGCTTAAACTCGAGGAATATATTGCCATCTGTCATTAATATTACAAAACTGCTTTATCGATTAAATTGCGATGTTTTATGTGACATCTGCGCCTTGTTTTAGTTACTAAAGAATTTATTTATCGTATGGCAATAATTTACAATGGTGTTTTAGCTAATTACAGGAATTTGTAGTTAAAGTTCTATACGTAATACAATTGACAGAGTGATATTAAAATGTCAGAAGTTAGAAATAAATATTAAAGTATTAAACATAATAATCTGAAAAGTCTAGGATAAACCAGAAATTGCAACTATATCCAGTCGATAGCATTTGGTGTGAGATTGTGTAAATCTTGTGCAGGTCCTTTAAAGCGTCGAAGTGGGCAGTCACTGATGATATGTTGGATGGTTTGGTTATCGTGTCCGCAATCGCATTTGGGGCTTTCTGACATTTTCCATTTAAAAAGCATGTCCTTACTTTTTCCGTGGCCTGTTCTTAGGCGGTTCAAAGCGCACCAAGATTTTCTGGGAAGGTTAAAACCTGGAACGCATTTAGTTGGGTCTTGAATGTAGCCATGCTTGTTAGGATTTCTTTTAAACATTCACTTTTCCAAGCGTCGGCCATGTTAAAATTGACTAAAGAATGATAGTCCAAATTTTAGAAAAATAATATTTAAGTAGATACTGTTTTAGAAATTAACATTATAAAATGTTCGTTATATTTTCATAAGGAATGACTTATTTTTTTTTTAAATATCTGAAAAATGCACATAAAGTAATCGGGTAAGGATTTATAGACATAATTGACCTCCGGGTGATATTTCATTAGTATATTATAATACACGAGAACATTCCAGGTTAAAAAAAAATCATCTAATTGGCCCTAAGATTTCAATCGTGATTTGTTTTGGCGTAATATCAAAATTCATCGTGGTGTCCGAGAAAAAAAAAGTAAACTTTACGTGGTAATATGAAATCGCTGTTTTTCGCCGCCCCGGTATCGTCCATGGTCGAGCTTGCGCGAGCGAAAAGGGAATTTACACGCACGTTTTGATAAAATTAATAAATTTGAGCGTGGATTATTTTCGCATTTATTTTATACATTTAGGAACATAAACAACCGCTTAAATCTTCGGGAATATCTTGGTACATTCTGTATAATACAGCCAATAAAATTTTGAATGTCGTCTCCCATAATTTAATATGTATCATTAATTAAAAATGCATTTAAAAATATTAACACAATATTCACAAAAAAAAACTTTCTCGTTTCCCGTTAAGTCGTACAGTCGTAAGTCATCGTTTTTTTGCAATTTAGATAAAGGATTTCACAGAAAGGATGATGATTACAAAGATAAAAAAAATACATTAAATACACTGTACCTAGTACATTCCTGGCTATTTTATGTAAGAAGAACGGTAAACTAATTAAAATAAGTATTTATAATTTTATGTGTAAGTGATAAGGTTTAAACCTGTGTGTTTGAATAAAAAAGTAATAAAGATATTTATTTATTTTCAAGCACAGAGATTCTTAATACTAAATTACAAAATTCACTTCACTTTAAGCAGGCACTAGCCTAGTAAAGTGATAAAATCCAGGCGAACCTGTACTACCATAATAGAGAACCTTACATACAAATATGTTTTTTTTAAAGATTAGTTTCATTTTAACTAATTTAATAAGAAAAATGGATGTTTATAATAAATAAATATGAAGATTTAACAATGGCCCTTTATATCTAAACACCTTTGTTTCTAAAATACAAATAATGTATATGCCAGCGAAATATATATGAATTGCGCTAATTATGAATACGTTTACGATGGCGGCTATATAACATTCGTGTATCTGTGAATGTACGTGCTTGAAATAGTATGTAGTTGTAAGGAAAACTTCTATAGGCAGGGGACGGGCGAATATTGGATGGGGAAAATTTATTGGGTTGCCGTCACGACGCGCTAATTTTAACGGTAACGCTGCTCATGTCAGTTTCTGTAGTCGAGCGGTTATCACGTTTGCTTCACAGTTCACACGCACAAGGCCCATTTTTTTTTTTTTGAAGTTTTCACTTCTGTCGGCAGTCTTCAATGACTGCCTATGTTTTTTTATTTATATAGATTTAGTGTTATGCCGTTGTAGTACATACCCGTAGTATACAATATATACTTTATATTAATATTTATACTGTTCTATAAAGAGGTAATTTCGTATGTGTTTCTTTGTATATATATGTTTTATATAGTTTGAGTTTGTTTGTAGGAGAATGCTTTTCTGATCATGTAGAGAAGGCATTTTAATATTATATTATTTTTATTTATTATATTAAGTTTTTATCTTTATTGTTCACATATAACTTATATTAAGCCGTTATTTATCAATGAGCTATAATTTAATCATTGGTTGAAAGGGTTGAATAATTTGTTTTTGTTTTTCACCGACAGTAGTGCAGATGTGGGTGGGTAATCTTTTAACCTCCAAACACCGTAGTTTCCGCCAAAAATTTTCGCGCCAAAACCCGCTGAGACCGTAGTTATTGACCTTGAAAAATCACTCACTACTATAAAATCCATAGTGCAGGCATGAGTCGTTCAATCTTTACAAATCTGGTATCATCGGATTCACCTTAAAATTTTCTATTACACCATATCACTTTGATTGTGTTTGTCTCGTAAATTAAAGAAGAAAAAAATAAAAATGTTGCCATTTTTTTTTTTTTTTTTTTTTTTTTTTTTAATATACGAAATAAACAAAATCAACACTTTTTTTACGTTTTCATATATTTATAACTATAAATTATAATTTAAAAGTCTTCCAAAATATGTACAGTTTTCGGAAATAAAAAAAAAAGTTAAAAAAAAGTTATAGATATTGGAAAGGTAGTACATTAGTGTATTTTCAATGCACATTTATAAATAGTAGTAGAAACTGCATTAAAATGAAAAAAAAAAAAAAACAAAATTGTTTTGTTGTGATTTTCAATGAAAAAAACGTCAAGTTAATAAATAATACTGAAATAATACCAAAAATAATCAAAATCAAGCGGCTAATGCGGACGTATATATACGTCCTACGGTGTTAGCGGACACAGAGGTGTCCGAGCGGTCGGACGTATATATACGTCCTACGGTGTTAGCAGGTTAAAGCTCAAAAACTTCATACACAGTATGGTAAATTTATGCGTGAACTGTAAGAAAGTAATTGTGCCGGTGCCCACCTTAGGTTGGTCATTTTACGCAACCACCGTGAAGCGGATTAACCCCGTTGAACTCGGCGATTAAGGCAATTAACACAGCTCATTACGCATTGACCACCACATTAATTAAACCATACCCGCGCGGTCGCGCATCGCTGTGTCTTCACAATCGGTATATTACTACTATTAATAATAATATTAATTTAACCATAATGCTTTTTTTCGGACCCTTGCTGCTCTCTACCTAATCTTCCATTACAGGTATATCGGAAACAGTTACGGTACTTTAATCTACACTCGGAAAAATAATTGAAAGTATGGTTCTATTAAGAGGGATGTATTCGACATTTATTTATTCACAAAAAGCGCTGACCTGGAACGCTGTTCAGGATCTGCTGTCTTTCCTCCTCATTGAGGTACTGAGGTGTGAATTTGTGTGTGTGTATGTTAGTTTATTTGTTTAAAAGTATGAGTGTAGAGTTATAGATCGAAGAAGAAGGGTGATAACCATTATGAAGGAGTGGTATTTGTGTTTTTTTTTTTATTAATATGAAATATTAATATTAAAATAAATACATCTTTGTAAATTCTTTAATTTATTATTTTTTATGATTCTATGAATTTCACTAACATTAATAAGGGCCGTATGTCAGCAATAACGCGTCGAATATTCTCTTCCAAGGCGTTAATCGTGTCCGGCTTATCTGCGTAGACAAGCGACTTCACATAACCCCACAAAAAATAGTCCAGCGGTGTTAAATCGCACGATCTTGGAGGCCACGCCACAGGCCCACGTCGCGATTTTTACTTTATTTTAGAGTGATTTTAAAAAAATTTTGAGTGATTTTTTCTAAATTTGCACTATTTACAAACGTTGTTCAGGAGTAAGTCTATTCATTATGAAATGGCAAACCAAACTGAGCATAAATCAAGTGACAGCTGTTAAAAACACCAACTACGAAAAAAGTAGTGCCAGATTGAAAACCACACCTCTAAAAAAAACACCCTATACAAGGATAAGTTTTTTATGAACTCACATATATTGCCCTTTGAAAAGTTGAAACTTTATATTCTTTACAAATATTTAAAGATTTGCAGCAGACTCAGATATTTTGTTGTTACAGAATCCTAGGCAGGACGGCCCTTCTTCAGCTAGCCGCTCGAGGAGAGCAGTTGCCCAACAATGCCAGGCCTCTGTTTACTCTGGCCATGCGCGGAGCCGTCATCTGCTTCACCGGATTTCGCAAGAAGGAAGAGCTGGTATGAATTCATTCATATATTTTTTAATATCCTTGCTTGGTTGCGATTTGTACTGGAATCTTTATCGCACATTTTGCGTTTCGTTTGAACCAGCAGTTTCCTTAATTAAATACTAGTAGCTAGCTGGTAAAGTCCAGGCTTTGCCGGGTGGCTTGCTTGCAGCAGCAGTTGGCTGCGAAATCTTTTGAATGTATGGTACTAAACATTGAGATATTTCTAGCCCTACCGTTTATTGATTTTGTTTAGAGGGAATAATAGGAGAAAACAAGAACAATGTTTCTTGACGTGACGAAAAGACTGTTATTTTAGACGAACAAGATTTAACTTCTTAAAAGCATTGGTTATTTTCCCAATGGAAATTGTGCTTTCTCTGCCCTCAAACTCTGTCTGGGATCTAAGAGCTAGACCCTGCAGGCGCATTAACAGCTCCTTTGATGGTAGAACAAACATTCAGATATTAATTATTCTTATCTTTTCTTGCTTTTACTGATTTTGCGACAAGATTAATCATTTTTCGAAGTGGCGTGATTAAATAAAATTATTTATTTAAAATAATATTTTACTTTGATCTCAAGACTATATAGTTTTTAACAAGCAACTGCCATATCAGCTCTGTATATAATTTACAATTCAATTCATATTAGCAGACTTTTTTCAATAATTATCTCAATATAAGTTGCTAAAGATGTTGTTTACTAATTAGTTATTATATTATATTTATAACAAAGCAATTAGGCAATAATCTTGAGAAATTATTAGATTGTCATAATGAATACCTACATTTGCAGATGACACTTTTATACCTTTTAGCTCTCAAAATTGGACAGTACATTTTAAAAAGCTGAAAAAAGATTAAAAAATAATTAAAATAAGTCTATTATTATTAAATATGGAAAGAAAAATTGATACATGGTATTACAACTATTGTAAATACATTTGATAAATTACAAACAACATGGCTGTATGTGTTTTAAGTACAGTATGTTCATTTACCAAATTAGGGAAGGTTAGTAGTATATGTTTTTATACAGTAATATAAATACATACAGTTACACTTTTCAGCATTCAAAATCGGAAACCAATCGTTTCTATCTTGCTTCGGATATCCGAAACTGATATATTTTATATTAATTAATTCTTAAAACTATTTATTCCAGACGTACCTCATAACGCTCATCCACAACATGGGGGGCTCGATTCGCAAGGACATGTCCGCACGTGTGACCCACCTAATAGCCGCCGCCTCTGGCGGAGAGAAGTACCGTTATGCTGTGACGTTTCGCGTGCCCATCATGTCGCGATCCTGGGTCGACGCCTGCTGGGAAAAGCGCTTTGAAATTGACGCTGATGCTGTCGATGAGGCCATAATGGTTAGACAGACTACTGCATTATTTATCAACACCATTTTCATTCCTACTTTTAAACCCTCTGGATACCTTTCATTGTCGTCAATCATCTAAAAGGTACTCTAAAGCCTCCCTGACGTCAACACTTATGAATAACTGCTTGATTATCTGGAGTACAAAAGAAGCTAAGTATTCCCGGATAATTGAACAAACACAGAAAAAAATGTAAAAACATTTGTTATCGTAAATTTGGGATATTTCCTATGCTATATCCTTCAGGTTTTATTTTGGGCATTCTTGGTTATGATTCACTAGAATTTAGCAGTAAACAGGCTATTATTATTTTTTTAGTTAGAATAATTAATAGCAGTATGTATTTAACTAAAATTTTATGCTACGATTAATTATTATCAGTTAGGAAGCATTTTCTATTTTATCCGCCAGTCCATCGTACCAACTTACGTGCAGACATGCCAGTACCTAGGCAGAATAATTGCATTGTTGGATGTGCTTCCGGAGAGTATTGATCATCAAAATTATGATGATTTCACATCAATTGCCATTACAAAAATAATCTGTCATAGCAAGTTTACTTTTTAGGTAACGACATTAACAGTTGTTTTGCACATTGCAGACGGAGCACAAGCTGAAGGTGTTTGCGGGCGCGCGCGTCGTCTTCGTTGGCTTTGCCGAAGATGAGCGTCAGCATATGGCCGATGTGCTCGGCAAGAACGGAGGCGAGCATACCACGATCGATGACCCTACATGCACGCACGTGGTGAGCTAATTTAAAGTTTAAATTTAGCTTTGTATATGTCGTTAATTTTCTAAGGATGTTTCAATGAGGTTGGTGCACTTAATCACACACAAATAAAAAATTGAATTTAGGACTAGGACAATTTTAGCTGGTGTGGGTTTTTAATAAATTCTTTTGATAGCTCGTTCTATGCCTAGTTTCACAGGGGTTTTTGGATTGTTCGTTTGAAAATGATTATTGAAATCAGATTTTGACTTATCTTCTTCATTGAAACATCTGTTGTCATTGTCCATTGCTCATGCTTGGCTAGTATGGTGAGGCTGTTGTTATAGCAATATATGGTCATTTTTTTAAAATATGATTTGCTTTTTACAATATTTGTTTATATCATCTTATTTTGGCCCATTTTAAGTTAGCTATACCGTTGTCACAAATCCACACCGTTTAAGGCTTCATCACCATCATCTCCCTAACTATACTGTGAGCAAATTAGCTTAGTTGAGCAGTGCACAAAACAATGATTGTACATACATCACAGCCATTATTTTTTTTAAATAAAAAATATTTGTGTCATATTCATTTGTCACATCCTATATTAAAAATTGAGTATAATGAGGCTAGGAAACAAAAATGCGGTGTATAAGCGCTAACTCTCGTGATTATGAAAATAAATCATTCAGTTTAATATAATATGCTATGACAATTAATTTAAAAGACCCTTGTAGGTGTATTTTCAATTGTTTCTTCAGTGGACACTTGACTCATCAACATGTCTATGAGATAAGATTAAAAGATCAGATTATTTGGTCTCCAGGTCTGTAAATTAACACTTTTGATAGTTTTTCCGTACTTCGCCGATTTAGCATGCGTGCATTCACCAATGTAACCTTAACACATTCACTGCCGACAAATATTCAATGCGTCGCCTTCTACTTTTTATTGGTAATAAAGTCATTTTTTTAGTCTATGAGCCCATAGAAATCAATTGAATCTTATGGCTCTCGTGTCGTATTCCCTTTTTTTTAATCCGGGACGAGCACATCTGCTGATTTACTAGATTTTTTTTAATAAACTGTCTAAAATCTACTTTAATTTTGGTTGAAAAGCGTCATGTATTCTCTCAAGTTTGATTTTTTCTTTAAGATTTTATAACTTTTGTTCAGAAATCATTTTTCCTCAGAAATTCCCTCATTTTAATCAATATATTATACTACATTATTCCATGTAGTTAAGAAACACCGAGAAGTGTTTTTATGCATCGGTGATTAAACTATAACACATCTTTACCGCTCATTTTGTTCAGGACATCTCTCAAACATTAATATAGTACTTGGTCTGTCGTTTTACTGTTTAAATTATATCATGTCCTTTCAAGTGTTAGTTTCAAAATTATATTTTAATTCTGGCACTGCTTAAGTGATTATATAAGTTTTTTAAATATTCTATTAGGTAAAATGTAATAAAATAAAACCACAACTAGTTTCATTAGTATTTACTCCCAAAATATATTTTTTACACTAATGTGATTTTTTTTATTTTATATTTATTATATGCTGACTTATTTATCAACCATAAATGCACAAAAATAAGTAAGATACAGCTAAATACGAGTAATATAAGATTTTAAACTGACAATAATGATATAAAATTGACACAATACAAAGTAAGAGCCAGTTAGCGCAGTTCTATTAACTCCTGTTTCTTATTCAAATGTCCTACGTTCGAAACCTAGCAGATTAAGTAGCCCTTTTATCAACTCAAGTCATTTTTCTTAAGTAATAAAACATACACACTCATTTCATCATTGACTGCTAATTTTTCTGCCATTAAAAATGGTTTTGCGTCATATTCGTACGTTAAAAAATCCTTTATTAATTTCTACCTATCCCGTTAGGGTCTTCACAGTCATATTGGGTCAATTTGTATATATTCATATTAAATTGAAGTGACTGGAAATATATCCCAAAAATTAGTCAAATGCCACCTAGTACAATATCCCAAACGTGCGGTAAAAATCTGAATTCAAAACAAAGAAGGCATTCTCCATTCTCCGTCTGACGTAAAAAAAACAACGAAACAAAACGGCTTTCTCCTTATAATTCTAAAACAAACCCAGCATCATCCATAGGTTTGATACAAAAGCTTATTGACATTGAGCTTTTGAAAGATTTTGGATTTTAAATGGACGGACATTGCCATAGATCCAAATTTACCTGTTATTACCATTTATTTAAATGTGCCTACATTGTTACTGTATAATGAATGATATAAATAAAAAAAAAAGCCAAATGTTTATGCTCTGTTGAAAAATTAGAATTACACTTTTGTTTCCAGATGCTTGAATTTATTTAATTTTATAGTGTAATAAGTAATCCTTTATCCTCTCTTATATTATTAGTACAAGAATGCTATGTGGCATCTGTTGCCACACAGCGATGTACTATTTTGTAGTATGTATGTAGTTGTAGTTAATTCCTAGACTTTACATAGACCCTTGTATATTTTGTAATAAATTTAATTACCGTAGTGGTCTCCTCTTTGTGTATTATTAGAAACTATACATGTAGTTAATGTAAATTTTATTATATTTGTAGTTTGCTATGTATTTAAATTTTCCAGTCAAATTAGAATTTCATATATTTCTCACTAAGCACAGCCTCATCAGACAGCTTAAAGTAGTTTTATGTTTTTTTTTTTGCCAAATGATACATCCATTTAACACATGATCGTCTGAGGCAAAGTTGGTACTTAAAATAAAGTGTGGCTATATAACGACATCTTACTTAAAATGCTATGTCCCTTAATAAAATTTCAGGATTATTTTAGTATTGTTATTAATAATTTCTATTTTTTTTACAAAATAAAAAGGAGTCATCTCCATGAATAAGGATTTGATCAACAGCACAACTTTTTAGTGAAAGGTTCCTAAATCGGTAGTGAAATATTGACAGACGTGTAGACGGTAATGCGCATCACAGATATACAATAATATGGTTATAAAACATATAATTTTTCGAATTTTACATATCATGTGTCTACCGCGTCGAACTCCCCTAGAGATGGTGTGATCATCACCGAAAAGTCGGGATTAAATAATCTTGTTGTACACAAAGTATGTAAAACCTGAAAAAAGTATTTGTTTTATAATTAACGATGACTTTTAAAGTTTAAAACCAGTTAATAATATGGTTGTTTGAATCGATCAACCTAGCAAATGATGTGTTGAATTCATTGAAATCGAACATAAGAAAAGTGTTAGGTTGCACGATAGTGTGTGATGCCTCGTTACCGAGATAGCTCGAGCTAGTTTATAACTCATCATTATAAGTCATTTATTATGTATTTATAGCGCTGAACGGGGGCTAAATTCTTTAACCTCTGAGGGTAGGTTTTAAAAAAGAGTGGAAGTTTTTGGCAGAATTTTATTGATCAATTTTCTCGGCATTTAGGGTCACCTCTGTCAAATATGGCTGCGAGCGATGGTGGTATATCGGCTGTATATAGTGTTATGGAATAGTGGCTAATGGATAAACGAGGCATCTGGCATTATGTCCACTCCATTCAGCAATTTGCCAATTCTATCTGGAAATGTACCCATTAAGACGTTTGCACATCTAAAACTTATTATATTTACAATGTTGTTTGTTGTCACTATTTGGAAAATGCCTAAAGCAATGGTAGAGAAATATGTTAAATGGATGTTCATTTATCATTTTCAATTGTATTATGTTGATATTGATTTAATCGAAACTTTTTAAAATGCAGCAAAATTACAAATCTTATTGAAATAGAGAAAAAAACCTAACCCACCAAAACGTGCAGTTACTTCATGTGCCACCTCTTGACCGGGGCGGCCAGGGTCCTGACCTGTTTAATGTATCACACATTAAGCATGCTGTGTGGACGAGACTCCGCCTGAAGAACAAAAGTTCTTCAGTTTGAAGAGTAGAATAACCCTATAAAAAGATATACAAAGACAAGAAGTTCACTCTGTATGTTTTAAAACAATTTTACTGCATTTTAATAAGCCTTTTAACAGCTATAAATGTATTGCACAACGGGCGTAGTCATAACTATGGGAAATATTAATTTTATATAATTTAACCAATCTCAATTTGATACTCCAATATATGGTGTGGCCAGTGCCAAATTCACAATAAGCACCATCATAAATTAAATTGGAGTATGTGTCTCCGGAGCTTTTTTTTTAAGGCTGTGCTTTTAAGTTGCTATTTATTAATTTGTACTATTATTTGTAATATATTACCCAAGAGCATGTGTTTGCAATAAAGCCTAACCGAACACTCAACACTCTACGCTTGGTGGATAAATGTGCTTTGTCTGTGGTCTCTTCATATCTTAGCTTTTCGCTTTGGGGTCTAAATTTTGACACGCCTTAAATACCTGTGTGTCAATTAAGATTGTCATACATAAAAAAATATTCAAGATTTATCGACATGTCTACAATACGGGAGTCTTTAATTCTAAATTATTAATATCAAAGAAGATAACATCATCACAATATTTTGGATTGTTCAGCTCTTGAACCAATCCAAAATAGAAAGAGGCGTTGGTTAACTATCAATTTTATATTACAAAAATGTAAAGATTTGACAGCTGAGGAGGTTATTTTATTGTGGTAGAACAACTTTATCATATTGTATCCTTTAAATGTATACATTCTGACCATGGATACATGGATATAGTTGATTCAACTAAAAGTTCTTAAAACTACACTGCTTTCGAAACAAGCAACATATTTTGACCATAGTGAGTTGAATTTTTCACAGCTATTCAGGTTTTGCTTTTTCTTTTCAAGGTGAAATCATATTTTCCAATCTCCTCCTTTGCAATAGGTTTGACCTTTTCGTATCTAAAATTTTATAGATGTCTATTTAATCTAATGTTACCTTAGTAATCGAGATAACCAGATAAATAAGCTATGCATCCTAAAATCCCTCATTTCACCCTCTTCAAGTATGCTCGATCGTTCTGGGACCTAAGAGCATGTATTAAGAGTATTTTTAAAAAAATAGGACCTAAATATTATTCTACGCAAGTTGTGTTGGTGTTTTTTAAATCACTATTATCTATTTATTTTTTTATCATTGATTTTTTTTTAAAAAATCCCTCTATGGTTGTCAATTTGAACGATGACGCATGTATTAATATTACAAAGCACGCTTTCTATCATTGTTTGGTTGTAAAGATTTTAAATGCTTAATGTCCAACCTGCCTACCCCTAAAACATCTTAAGATAGTAATCGAAAAGCTCTCGAATGTTTATTTAATGAATGTCTCAATTATTAGTCTTTCAGTAAATAGCCTGCTATCTTTGAATCCATTACAAAAAATATCTCTTAACTAGAAGCACATTTTGCATTCGATTAGGATGCCTTAATAGTGTGGTTTCTATTTATCTTCTTATGAGAATAGAAAGTTAATAATCCAATGAAAAATAAATTACAGGCATAGCAGAGTATTCAAAGGCGTGTTTGGTTGAGCTTTCTTGTTGGCTACATGCACATTTCTTTTTCAACTGACCCCGTGAATGTGTGGTGTTTGTCTATTTGACGCGTGTTTCAGGTTTTGGCCAATGGGGAGACAATTGGTCGCTCGCACATCCTGTCCCCGTCCCTTCCCTGCTCGCCCCGTGTCACCACCTCTACCACCAAAAACACATTATACAAGACACTCTCCGGCCGCTTGTCCGAACGCCTCTCCGGTAAGAAGAAGAATACTCCAAAGAAAGATGCTACATCACCCCCTGAAGGTACAAAGCTATCACCGATTCGTGCTCAGGAGCCGTCCGAATCCGATGCCCACCTCGAGAGTAACAATATTCTTAATGAGTCCAATTTTAGTAACTTCAATCTAGAAGTCATGCATCCCGATAAGTACAAGTGTTTAACCCAGTGTCTAGAATATTCAGATGATGGTTCTCGTTTGACGGATGACTCAACATCCGAAAAAGAAAACTCAGACGATTCGAAAGGAAAGAAGGGAATAAAAGGCCTCTTCCGTAAAAGATCCACACTGCGAATGCAAGAGGAAACGATCCCTGAATCACTGCAGGAGGGAGACGAAGAGTGCCCTACTCCACTCACAAAGTTGGTAGCAGAAGCAGACCTGAGTTTTATGGGATCTCCTCACCTAAGCATGCTTTTCGCTCCCGATCCTGATGTGGAACTTGATTTACCCAGTTTTTCTGGCTCGCATAATTTCCACACTTCTGGATTGTCCTCGGGAAAGAAGCGATCAAGAAATTCTACCGATTCCAGTAACGAATTAACTAGCACCGAGGGCACGACTCCCGGCAAAAGGAATGAAGAAACTGACTGGAAATCACCTTTCAAGAGACTCAAAATGAAAGACTCCTTCAGGTTCAAGGGCATCAGCAGACCAGTTATGTTTAAGAAAGATAAGAAGAAGAAAGGCCAGAAGAGCCCTTGCACTCCCAAGCAAAAGTCAAAATCCCCTAGGTCGTCTGACTTAGAAGATTGTGTAACATCGACTCCTTCGCCAAAGAAGGATGATCTCAATAGTTCCCTGTGCTCTTTAAACGCGAGCACGGCTAAAGGAGACAAGTCCATATTAACTTCCTCAGGATTATTTGACATATCATTCCGCTCCCTAAAAAGCTCAAAGTCGACAGCGAGAATCAGGCGAAGTGTGAAGTCCATCACTGCTTCATTCCGTGGAGACAAAAAGAAAAGGTACGAAACGACGTCTGCATCCACCGACGATGATATATTCAATGACAAGGCACACAGTTCGGATTTGGAAATATCTCCTTTAAATTCGACAAGCAACGGTATTGACGATTTGGAGAAATTTAACAATGGTCAAACCTCAAGCACACCCATAAAAGCGATATCTCTGTCCAAGAAAACGCCTTTGCGGAAGGCAGCGCTCGACTTCTGCGAGCAACGCGCAATTAGTAAAACACCAACGAAGGGCGCAGTCGACGCCGTTTTCAAGACTCCAAAAGCGAAGCTACTCCAGCGCCAATCGACAGTCTCTTTGCAGAATTCAATTTCCCCACCAGAGCAATCCGACTCCCTCACCCTGCCCTCTGTCCCGACCGAGACCTGTGCCCTGACCCCGGAAGGCCACATTGCTACTGACTCCAACGCAATCGCCCGCCTGCCGCTCCACAATCGTCAACTCCTATCGGTACTAACAACCATTGCATTTTCTTTTCCTTTGTCTGCTATTGATTATGCTATGTTCTTTTATGTATGTTTATTTGTTATGTTGCTTCTAATTACATTTCCTGAAGAGTCAATCAAAATTTTTAAGTTGTGCAGCATTTGATAATGAATTCCTGCATATGTCGCCTTCCACCTATTTTATTGTATTTAATTATCCTATGATTGCTCTCTCCAGCCTCTGTTACTTCAACGGTAAAAGGGATTTTCATTTTCATTGGTAAAAACTATTTTTAAAAATAAATAAACACTAAAAAATCCCCATCCATAAAAAATTCTTCACATACATAAAAAAATAAAAATCATCTTGCAACTAATCAAAACACTTTCAATTTATGGTAAGGTGAGCAGATATTGTTTAATGTTCGTCTTTGATTGAATTTACTATGTAATTAATACTCTCTTAATTAATATATATATTTAGTTCTTTATTTTTAAACAAGAATTTTACTCAATAATAGTAAGAATCTCCGCGAACTAAATCTACGCTTTTTAAGCTGAATTACGAGCAGGGCTTGAATAAGAACAGATTGTGGGGTGCCACAATGCACTTGTCTCGGATTATGTAATAAGACATAGTCGTGCAATTTTCAATGCTTCATCATGACTATCTCCCTGATTATACAGAGTTCGAGCTAATTTGCCCAATTGAACTTGCCTGGAAAAGTTGAATTTAAAATTTTACATCCATGGATGTAAAATTATAAATCCATGGATAAAAAAACGGATCAATGGCCCGGTGTAACTCCCAGCCTTTCTGAGGTTGTGAGATTTTTATACAATTTTAATTTTGATAGGCTCTAAATATTTTTCCAATACACTATTGTAGCGTTCTATAATGGATGGGACAATTATTGCATTTTTCTGGAAAGGTGGTGGGTATTTTTAAACTGTCCACATTAATTCTTCCGCTAACAGGCCAAGTATTTTAATTTCAAAAATAAACTACCAAATCTGGTAACATATTATTCCTTCATATATTGTATTTGGAGCTACTTCTTTTTAATAAAAAAAATATTGAATATTGTTTTTTCACTTACTGTTAAACGCACAAGTTCACTTCAAAGATACACAATTTCTTATTTACGCACAAAACAAAAATCAATAGATTAAGACTAGGTTACAGTTGGTGGGCCTCATTAAGTTTTCATTGTCACAACATATACATAGGACATTCAACTTTATAATCTTTGCCAATAAAATGCAAAAAAGGGACATGATTTCATGAAATCACAGTTGGGTATGTGTTGATGGGTCTTGTCAAGCCTGGGCTTTTAAATTATTCCTTTTCCACTTACACACAGCTCCTCTCCAGATTTTCCTCTCACTCACACGTGCAAACCCTGACAACTGCTTTATTACTATTGTATCAAGGGACAAGGGGCCAATCTACGTACTTTATTGATCTGTGGATTCTGCCGAAAGTGCAATATCCCTCTCAAAATATCAGAGACCACCATTATTCTTTTTCACTTTAATTTATTAACAAAATGATATTTAATTTGAGATGCTTAAAAGAAACGGACACCACAGTACCGGGAGCGAATAACTAGGAAGCCATCCTACGCTTGAAAATACATTATACGTACATGCCATTTTTCACTTTCCTATTTCTATGGTTATACGAGTAGTGGTAACGATTTTAATCATAGTAATTGACGGATCAACATTAATTTTCATTTGGTCCCTTAGGTTGTTGATGAGCACAATACAACTGCCATGCCTGATGCGGTGACCCCGAAGGCTCACGTCGTTAAGGCCGAGTGGTTCTGGGCCTCAGTCCAAAATGAGGAAGCACAGGAGGAAAAGGAATACTTATTTGAAGATGTGAGTACTCTTTTTATTTTATTATTCAAATATTTTGATATCTATTCTTTTTAGTTAGGTTTTAATGTTTTTGTATAATATTAGTATAAATTGACAGTATTCAAATATGAAAATCAGTCTTAATGCAAACAAACTAACTAAAACCAACTAAACTTTAGTGGTTTGCTAACATCATTTACAAAAACTATCTAAAAGAATATAAAGGTTATACTAAAAGAATAAGGATCATTTACAGTTTGAAACTGCGACCATGATGATAACCATTATGTGAAAATATAACTGATTATATTTTGCTGAAGCAACTCATTTTGAAAAGTTTGCATATCTACATTCTTATGTCCAAGATATTATGAGAGGATATCTAACTATGATAAAATTGGTTAGATTTGGATTTGCCTTTCAAAACGATTGAGGAATCACAGGACCAACATGGCTGAGCCTTTGATTTTTAGATGCAGTAACACTGCATCTAAAAATAATATTATACAAGAAAGCCATCAGATTCGCAATAAAAATATGGATGTGCGGGGTTTCACAAGAAACACTCTTTGCTAAAATTGTAATATTTGGAGATATTAGCTATATTTGTATTAAAATTCCAATAAATGTTTATTTTGAGCGGGGATCTGGTTTATCTAATACCCGAAAGCCTCTTCATTTTTCAATATAGACCTCTCTTAGCCTCTCCACATTATCATTTTGTATGAAATGAACTCTTCTCAAACAGATTGATTTATCCAGTCAGAATCCAGATGCTGGAATGCACTGCCCAAACTCATACACCTAGAATCAGCCTCCTAAATGAGTTTAGTTTGTTACCTTCTATTAAGTTTTTTTTTTCTTCGAATAATATTTTGCAGTTACTGCGAATACAATGCCATTCCTAAAACAAATGTTTCCTTCTAGTACTTGGAAGCGTTGATGCCAGTGTCAAGACGTTCCTCGCATGGTTCGCTGTCCAGCGGTGGTGCCGGTGGCGCGCCCGGTACTCCCCCCTCGCCCCCGCGTAGTCCCGGAGGTCCCTCCTCATCCATCGTTACCCCTCTCTCTGCTGCGCAACAACAGTTTAATAGGTAAGTTTATTATTTTATTGTATTCATGTGTCATTTATATTTTATGAGCATGGTAAAGTGACAGTCCTATCCGACGGCTGCTGCACGAAATAGCCTAAATGTAGAAAGTGATTTATGCTTAACTGTTTCGCAACCAGCAACCATCGAAACATTAGTTTAACCATTTAAGTGATTTACCTGAGTAACTCCGGGAGAGAGAATCTGAATCGTTTTAGTTGACGCTCAATTTAACTGTCCTATTTTCTCGTTCCCGTGTGACATTCGTTTTAATGTGCTAAATATATTTTTTAACATATTTCTGCGCTTGATGTCACATAATAAATTTAAAAAAAATCTCACGAGACAACGTACAGTCAATTGCTCACTTCGTTATGCTATAGGAAAATAATAAAAAAGTGGTTCGCTACTACAGGTTATTAATCTCTCACTACTGCAAAGACTAAGTCAACCTGTGTTTTTAATTTTCCTCAAAACATATAATTTTTAGTTTGTTTAGACATTTTTGAGGACTGTAGGTACTTTTTTAGATTTTTATTTATAAGTAATATGCATAAATAAACTATAATATTTAGATTTGTAAGTTTACACTCTGTAAAATGAAACATTTAAGTTTTTTTAAACTTACTTCACATTTAGTGGATACTTTTTCCTGTTAAAAAAAACATGTCACCTCATAAAAAAAGTTATTTTATTTTGAGTTTTTGTCAAAACAACCAATCACTTAGTTGGTTTAACCATTGTACATCAAATTTATCATTCACCAGTGTCATTAATACTTTTTATTAATACCTTTACTTTAAGGCCTAAAGGGTAGGGTGTCGCAAAAATAGCTCCCAAACCAAAATCTTGTTTCTGTTGAAATTTTACTTAAAGCTAAATCTGCAAGTTCCAAATATAAATATTTGAAACCCTTTTCCAAATCGTCCGGAAAAGGGAATCATCGTCTGGTCATCCGTATTTACAGGAAAATTTAATCTGGATTAAAAAGGTCTGGTTTGATTAATATGGTTGTAAACCGCGCATATGTATCTTTGAACCAATAAAACAGTCATCTATACACATATTTCTTGAATAGAAAGGAATGTGTTTTTTTCTTACAGAGAGATATTTTTCAGGTTAAGAAAACGAAAGTTGAGAGGCGGTGATTCAGCTCTGAACAAGCGTCGGAGTTCCGTTGGTGACGCCGTCTTGCTTAGCTTAAGTGGTGGAGTCCTAGACTGCACTCCCAGTCCCGATGGAAAGCAGCTATTGGACGGTAAGATGTTCTTGAGTTTTGTTTTTATGATTGCGTGTCTAAGTCAATGTTTAGAAAACCCACAAATATAAATGACTTAATTACCAGCGTTGTAAAACGCTTTTGATCGTTTATGTTGCTATTATCGTTTAAAAATGTATCAAAACGGACAAATCAGTGTATTGGACAAATTTATAACAAATTCTAATTACATAATAACTATTTGTAATTTATTATTGTTAAACCATATTTATGGAATATAAATCAGTTTGCTTATTTCCTTTTTGAAGCTTTGAATGTGATTATTCCTTTCTGACCAGAAGCGGAATGCGGAGTGAGCAATGATGTGGTCAGGAAATTGATGAGCCCCAGGCAGCAGGTCTTCATGGAGCTCTTGCAGACTGAGTCTAACTACGTCAGCATCTTGCATACCATTGTTACAGTAAGTTTACACACTATTAATTCACCAATATCTATTATTGACCTAATAAACACCCATCACCCATGAAAATAATACAGTCGAGATCGAGGTTATTAACCTGCCGCGTTGTTCGAAACACCCTGTTAGGGCGGAGCTAATTGATCGCTGTTAGATCTCACTGGTCGAACAGAGGCAGTGGCCATGGTGGCTGCACTATCCGACCGGATTACCGCATCCGGATTATCAAGGTCCTACCGAAGCTTCAAAATATTATTTTACTCGGTTGAGTTGGGCCTCCGGTGTCCTCTAGTCTCTAGTCTCCCGGCGTTCCGCGCAAATTTAATTAGTAAGTTTAACATTTGTTACAATTCAATATTGTTTCTCCTCTAGGATGATCATTATTTGCCTAATCTTGGTCAGTAATTTCTATGACAGCTACACTGCTACCACACAAAATATTTAAGTATTATTCTATTTTCAGATGTTTAAACTACCTCTCGAACAGATGACTGAGGAGGAGAACGGAAACCTTAAACCATTATTAAATAATACGGAACTAAAGATTATATTCGGTAACCTTCCACCGATCTATGAAATCCACAGGTAACGTATTCCTTCATTTTACCGATTTAAGATTCTGGATCAAAATTGTTAAACAAAAGAAAAGCATATTGTAACAAGCATATTGCATATGGGCAGTTGGCGATCTGCACCAATATTCGGAGGGTTTAGTAGTTCCCATATTTCTACTTACATATAAACTATTTTCCCATACTCGCTTACAAGAACTTCGTGGATGATAATATATTTTTGATCCCTCAATAGTTTTATCGTTATTAAGACGTCATTAGTTTTCAGCCAAAGTGATTTTGAAACTTTGGCTACTAGAAATTTATAGGGATGGAGTTTAAGTGTTACACCAAAAATTAATTACATGTTTTTGGTATGAGGGGTTTAAATTGATGAGAATAAATTCTCTTGAACCTCTCTAAGAAAAGTTATTTTGGCCAAAATGTCTACTCTTATTGTATTTTGCAACTTGTGTCTTCAGGCGGATGTTGGAAGAGCTCAAGTGGTCTTCGCAAAACTGGAGCGAGGACATTAGTATCGGTCGGCTGGTTTTGAAGTTTGCCCAGGATATGGTCAAAGCGTACCCGCCTTTTGTAAACTTCTTTGAAAATACCAAAGAAATGCTTATGCAGTGTGACAAGGACAAACCTAGGTGAGTTATCATGCTTCCTGGTTAGCGTTTTCTTTGTTTAACAGAAAGTATTTTTATCATATATTCATACATTTTATCTCAGTTATAATTTAGTTCTAAAAGGTATATAATTTACTGCCAAAGTGAAGATTTTTTTTCTATTATCACTCTCATATATCTCCCCAGTGCCAATGAAACCACATTGGCATCATGGATAAATGTCCGTGACACCTGATACCGTAATTTAATTTAGTTCTCTATTATCGGGAAAATTTTCCCCGTGTTGGATACTCAAATAGTAGCTGTTAAAATGGCCGTATTGATTGAGTGAGAGTTACAAAAAAAAATATTTTATGTTAATATCAAACTTGAAAGTCGATCTTTCACTAGGATTGATGCAAAAGTTTTCTATATTACATCCAAATTCTGTGTAAAGTTGTTATTACTAGTGTTAATTAGCAGGTAAGGTTAAAATATTGAATAAACTCTTTTTTTATGAAATAATGTGCCTCCATAATTCATTTTTGACATTTATTTTTGTAAAATATATTCATAAAGTTTATTAAATTTAAAATAACCCTATATTTTAGAAAATTACATAAGCTATTCGAAATAGTACATAAAATAATTATACATAGTTTTTCAATCTTAATTTTAGCTGACATCTATAATAACTGTCAAAATATGAAAATTGGTTGGGCATTGTTTTTTTTTGCCAGTCCTATGGTAGGTTTTATTATATTTAACCGTATTTAAAACACAATTTGAATAATCTTAATACCCTATTATGAATGCGACCCATAATAGGATACCACATTAGTGTACTCCATACAAAATTTGTTTCATGAGTTGATTTAGACCCGGTAGATTTAATCATAATTATTTCCTATATTTTGTCCTTTATATTTTACAGCTATGAGATAATTTTTTTGTTACGCACCGGCGCCATAATTATAATTATTAAAAGATTTTTGCCATTTTATTAATAGCCTGAATTCATTCCAGATTTCATGCATTCCTTAAAATTTGCCAAACAAAGCCAGAGTGTGGGCGGCAAAGTCTTCAGGAGCTTTTAATAAGGCCCGTCCAAAGGCTACCTAGTATAAGCCTACTTCTAGAAGGTCAGTATACATTTATTTCAAATGACAATCGAAACGGAGAACGGAATACCTAATGTTTTTTGTTTATTTTTTGTACATTGTAAGGAAAATTCTTAATACAATTATTATGCTGCCCGTAACCTATTTGAAACCCCAAATGAGATAGCAGTCTTTCTTTTACCTCCGTGACGTGTCTACTTAACCTTTATACGTCCCTTTATCCACTGTATTCACACCCTTATGTCACCTGTCAGTTTGGCGGAAATGGGATGCCGCCATGTTTCTTCAATTGGCGTTTTTTCTTTACCCATGGCGTGTGTGTCCAGCACAGATTCAGTGATTTAACAAAGTTTATTGTTCGTTTAAGCCCTATTTTGGTTTAAAAATTGAGTGCTGAGATTCTACTTATATTTTTTTCTAACATGATTAGTGATTTACGTCCTTTTTGCGTGAGAGCAGAATATCAATGTTACCGTGCGTATTTCCACACGCGGGCGGCACAAGATGGCCGTCCACAGTACGTAGGGCGTCACCAAACAGGTGTAAAAAAGTCAGGTATTTGATTCGACGTAATGGCTACCGGTGGATGATGCCTTACATAATATTGTCAATCAATATTAGCAATCAATATTACCAATATTACAATCCGTGGTAAGTGATACATTCTAATAAATGCGGATCCGGACGCGTCGAGATCGCGGCGCACTCGATTCCCGCGAATTGTCCCGTGCTATAGCGGGTGTATAATCTCCGCTCGCTCACGGAGCGAAGCGGGCGGACGACGATGACAGCAGCGCGTCATTAATAAAATAAGCGGACGGCCAGGGTTCGTTTCCCGGCCGACGCACCAGTATAAAAGCGACCGTAGATTTTTATGTAATTTATCTGCCGAGCAAGGGGACCTGTGGTTAGTGGTTTGGTTAATTTTCATCTGTATTCCGACTTCCCAGGGCACATATCATATCTTAACAACAGTTAACAAATAATATGTGTTATATTTCGGTTTTACAATAATCGTGCCACGGGAGAAATATTACAAATCAGGTAAAATCTGCACAGGTTACAATTCTATATTTCAGTACATCATGTCAAAACTATTATATATAACTAAAAAGGCGCGTAACAATTCGTTACCAAGGCGTTTCAATTTGTGCGTAACAGACAACGCCCGTACCACATTGAATACACCGGGTCTCGTCCGATCGCCGAAGTTAAGCAGCATCGGGCGCGGTCAGTACTTGGATGGGCCGGTCAGTACTTGGTTAAGGAAGCAGATCGAACTTATTCTGTACTAACCCTTTTCATGACTATTGTGCTAATATAACAATCTGTCCACCTCATGATGCTATTTAGGTGGTAATCGAAGCCTTAGTAGTAGATTTATTTACTTTATATAGATCAATCATTTTAGAAGAGGACATCGAGAACTCCTTGCCGAGGCCGCCGGACGATCGCGCGCAACGCGCCGATCGACCGGCGTCGAGGGCCGCACGGTTCTCCGTCGGACGGGTCAACGACCGCGGCGCGACGTCGCGCTCCCTCGGGAGCGCTCGTCACTAAGATTCAAGTTAGATAAATAATACCGGGGCGGTCTTCGAGTACGCCGGTACACCGTCAATTTAAACAGGCAACATTCTACTTATTTTATTTTAATTGTATGAGAAATGCTTACAGCTATACATTATGACAGTACAAAGAAACAGATCAATAACAACTCAAGCCGACTACAGGCATCTCCAATTTAACATAAGACCATTTAACAGAACAACTAGGATAATACATATATATATATATGTGTGTGTGTGTGTGTGCGTGTGTGTACACACATGGACGGATTATGGAAAGTTTTTAGCCAACTGTAGACATCGGTATAAGATGTTTAGGCAAACACCGGGGCGGTCCTCTGACCTTCGGTACATCTGCGAGTTAAACAGGCAACATAGAAGATGAAAACTTAGCCGGCCATATGCATCTACATAGGATGTTTAGGCAAGTACCGGGGCAGACCTCTGACCTGTCGGTACATCGGCACGTCAAACAGAAATATGGAAAGTTCTGCATATAATGGGCAGGCAAGTACCGGAGCGGTCCTATGACCCGTCGGTAGGTACACTGCCAAGTTTAACAGCCCTTTCATCCACGACCAGCATCGTGATATTATTTTCGAACAGCGAAAACAAGCATGCAGAAGAGGCGGACCGCAAGATCCCCCCTTCAGCTGAATCGCTTCTCTGAGTTTTCTTCACTAGATTTTTTACAGGAAGTGGGCAGGTTATGCCTGAGCCAGTGGTCATCGGGAAGCGGACGAACAACTTCCCCCTCCTTATTATCTGCCCACTCTACAGCTTATTCAGGTCTGAGGGAGTGTAAAGTTCTGCCTCAAGCCTAATTCAAAACCAGAACATGACTCTTAGCAGAGGTCAGTATCCCTGCCTGTCACGTGGGAGACCATGGAGCCAGATGAATGGCAACGACGCTGAAGGAACCTCAGGTCAAGCAGACGTCGGACTTTTGGAATTCTTCCTGGCGAAATAGCGTGAGTCCTTCTGAAATATCGTCTAGAACATCGGGCTACTACAACATATAAACGTGCCCGGAATGTCATACAGGAGGTATGAGCATGGGCCAACAAGGCTCATATATATCTATATATATATATATATTAAGCCGTCAGCGTTAGAAAAAGTTCGGGAATCCAAAATTCCAAATTCGGCAGCAATTCAAAAATTTAAAAGTATTTGCCGGCCATAAGCATCCGCTCAGGATGTTCAGGCAATACCGGTGCGGTCCACTACTAACCCACCGGTGCATCGGCAAGGAAGGTCCAGATTCAGAGATCAGTTCACTGCCCATTGCAGGAAATGGCAGTTTGGAGGAAGTATTTGCCGGCCAAAAGCATCCGCTCAGGATGTTCAGGCAATACCGGTGCGGGCCACTATTAACCCACCAGTGCATCGGCAAGGAAGGTCCAAATTCAGAGATCAGTTCACTGCCCACTGCAGGAAATGGCAGTTTGGAGGAAATATTTGCCGGCCGAAAGCATCCGCTCAGGATGTTCAGGCAATACCGGTGCGGTCCACTAACCCACCGGTGCATCGGCAAGGGAGGTCCAGATCCGAGATCAGTTCACTGCCCATTGCAGGAAATGGCAGTTTGGAGGAAGCATTGCCAGCCGAAAGCATCCGCTCAGGATGTTCAGGCAATACCGACGCGATCCACTGATCCTCGGTACATTGGCTAGGTAAGCACCCCCTCCTTCGTCTGCGGCCCAAGCAGACTTTCACTCTGGGCATGAAAGAGTAAAGCTTCTGCCTCGAGATTCGTCAAAGAATCAGGCTTTTTAAAGGAAACTCGCAAGAGAAGGTGCTATTTACTCGCAATTCTAAGGGGGTGCGTAGCGCTATTCTACAACAAAAGGGCGGAATTTGGTGCTACCCAATTCATTCTACAAACTAGTTATAGGTACTGTATCCCATTCGACCAATGGCCCCCATCAATGTTTTCAACATCAGTACTCGCTTCGGCAGTACATATACCAGAATCGGAACTATCCAGAGAAGATTAGCATGGCCCCTGCGCCACGGATGACATGCAAAATCGTGAGCTTCCCCCGAAATGTCGAGTCAGATTCAAAATCTTCTAGAGATAAGATACTAGAACCGAACATACTATGTTCAAAATTCTTTTCAAAAACGTTCCTCGTCCCGAAAAGCAATGGGTCATCACACCAGGTGCTCAATCTGTAGAAATTGAATCAATACTTATAAACCAGAAGTTTCAAGACTCCTTAATATTCAGAGAGGTCCTGCATCGGCGGTTTCAGTAGTAGAATGCTCGCCTGTCACGCGGGCAGCCCGGGTTTGTTTCCCGGTCGACGCACCACAATACCTACGAACAGCGACTGGATGGTGAAGGTCGACTTGCACCAAGCTTTCTTCCACATCCAGCGGCAGAAACTAGTACCTATCATCGGTATGTGAGTCTGTTTACAACGATAAGATTTTGCGTTCCATTTTCCATTCGGCCTGTCAAGCGTATTTGCAACAATTTTAAACAGAGTGGCTGGGCAAACAAGAGAATAAGGCACGCAGATTTTTATGTGTGGCATATCAAAAGGTCGACCCTGGTTACGGGGTCAAGAGGTCCGCTGAAGCATTAGAAGTTCTGGAATACGGTCCAGTTAATTAAACGGCAGTTTGCTCAGCATGTGTTGAGCCGAACCCAGCCTCTACAAATGTTATCTGGAGTGGAGCTCATACAGCCAGAGACAGGAGCGGTACTTCAGTTGGCGATTTTCGGTCTGCACTCATATCGCGAAGTTGGTTAGATAATTATTCGATCGAATAAACACTAGCTCGTGTCAATTGAAAGTCATACATTTCTTTCACTAGATACAGCATAAAAGTTCTAAAATGAGCCTAATTCAGATTCTGGCTTGCAGGTCTCCTCAAAACCAGTCGGTTACAAAGGCTGATCTGGCATCGTAACTCTCTCTATTTATATTTTACAGGTACTTATTGTCAAGCTGTGCTACAGCTGGTGTATAATTTAAATGGCATTAAGCGGAATGACATCCTTAATTCATTACCTCATTTACATGCCCATTCAACAGCCGGATCACAATTGGCGTTCAAGCCCTTAGTCACCAGGCGATAACAGACACGTCTCATTTGGGGTTTCAAATAGGTTACGGGCAGCATAATATATGAGTTTTACCTTACAATAAAACTCTTATTATGTTCCCTAACCTATTTGAAACCCGGCAAGGCCTGCCTGGTTGAGACGCAATTGAAGAAACATGGCGGCATCCCATTTCCGCCAAACTGACAGGTGACATAAGGGTGTGAATACAGTGGATAAAGGGACGTATAAAGGTTAAGTAGACACGTCACGGAGGTAAAAGAAAGACTGCTATCTCATTTGGGGTTTCAAATAGGTTAGGGAACATAATAAGAGTTTTATTGTAAGGTAAAACTCATATATTATATCAAATGCATAATCATGCATGCTCTTTGAGGCTAATATTGTTTCACGCGTACACATTTTGTTAATATGATGGTGTATACGAACACAAACAATTGACATTAGTTTTCAACTGCTAAGATAATTGACACCTAGTAAAATATGCAATTACAGTTTTTATTATGACAAACAGAAAAAACAAATAAATCTTAAAATCAAGGATTGACGCATTGACATGCGGTTTGAATCTCGATTAAAAGTGAATATTACACCCATTTTGCATTGGGTTGCATGAAGGATAAAAACATATATAACCGTCATTTTCATGTATTTGGCTTAAAAATCTAATCCTTCTATATTCACCTGCTTTATCTTCACAATCAAGAGTATTTTTGGTATAGCAACTGGCCTTATGTAAGTACCTAATATATAGCCGTGTTAGTTTGCTCTATGGTTAATGGTCACTTTCAACTATATACTGTCAACCGATCCAAACCGACTGGCTATATGGTCATAGAATTTCACTTTGTCTGTCTTCGTAATGTTTACGTTTGCATTTTGCAGATATCTTAAAGCACACGCACAAGTTGAATCCGGACCACAAAGCGTTGGGAATGGCTTTAGCCAGCATTCGCGAGGTTATGACCTATATCAATGAAGACAAACGGAAAACCGAAGGACAGCTCCAAATGTTCGAGCTTTACAATGAAATCGATAACTGTCCGGTATGACTGCAAATGCAATTTTTATTTATTTATTTTTTTAATTGCATCTACATTTGCCATTCTATGATTTATTCTAGGTTCAACATGAAATTTCACATGCTTTGATGCATATTTTCTCCCTATACAATAAAAATACATTAAGTGCAAATAATGATCAAAATAAGTACCCACAGAAAAGGCACCGTCTTTGTGGGGAAATGTAAAGGTGTTTTGTAAAAAAATAATAATAAAGTTTTAAAAAAAAAAAAAAAAAAAGTAAAATCTAAAGATTTTATTTTTTAAAATGCAAAACCATTCCTATGTATTAAGTTACTCATGGAAAAATAATAATTGTATTGAAATTAAATCATAGAACTTAATGGATATTGTTTATTGAAGAAAATAATTAGATAAACTGATTCTTTATATTTTAGCCTCATTTGGTGTCATCACATCGTAGCTTCGTAGCGCGCTGCGACGTCGTCGAGCTGTCCAAAGATCTTTCTGGTCGAGGGGATCATCTGGTCTTGTTTCTGTTCACTGACACCATGGAGGTCTGCAAAAGAAAATCCAAGGTAAAAACCAAAAAGGCTTCGTTATTAACACCTGTAGCACAATGGCTAAGAGCTTCGGGAAATAATATACATGAAGATACGAGTTTATTTCCTACGGTTTCTATTTTCTTTTGTAGTTTACCAATTTTTTTCATGTTTCGCATTTGGTTTGGTGTATTGTGAAAAAGAGTTTATTTAATTAAGTTTCATTTTGGTACTATGCATTTTTATTCTCTTAATCATTATTTTTATTCATCAGTCTTTCAATACAAAGAGTCCCACTGGAGCGAATGGAATGCACACCATGTCGAGGTTTGGTTCGACAAAGCCATACAGACATATACAGTTCATGCCGCTCAGCACGGTCAAGCGAGTCATTGACATTAGGGAAACAGATGGTAAGCAATATAGTATAATATTAACATATTGAATCTTAACTTATTTTATCAGACTGTCTCTTACACTCCCTTGCCTCTACCTACCTTTGTATTTGTATCCACGGAGGAGCTTTTGAGATCACCTATCTAAAAAAACTGAGCTATAGCTGCGTATGCAGTGAAGTAATAAAGCGTTAAAAATTGTATTACCACAATATGCGAATTTGAACCCGTGACCTGGGCCAATAATCAAACACCTTAGCAACCAGACTAGATCAGTTATAATAATAATACTAGTATATATAGTTCTTTAGATACATAAAGTAGTTTTTGCCATTTCACCCTGAAGAATGAATACATTTTCTAATGAGGGATCCTAGTCTGATTTTTATCACATGTAATTTAAGGAGGAGCGGCAAGTCCATACATTGTTCTATTTTTTTAAGTGATTTGCGGATTCTTCGAGAATCTCATAGTACTACTCAAAGAGATTGGTTTCTTTGTTTCGGACCGTTTGTTCGGGCGTTTGAGAGCAGTCGAATTATTAAATTCCATTTCCGCTGAGATTGATATATTTGCCTGTTCGTCCAATAGGATTTAAAATCTGCTTTCTATTGCACCATTGTGAGATCAGCTTGAATTATTTATTTGTTATTGTTCACCTGGGAGCGTTATTTTTAATTATAGGTAGTTACTGTGTATTTTTCCTGAATAGTTCTGGTTATTTTTCGTTGTTATTGTTTTTGGTTTTCAATGTTGTTTTTTATCTTTTATTATTATTATTCTTTTGCTTGTATGTTACAAATTGAAATATTTACATGGGGAAACCAGTTAAATAAATAAAGATGCTAGCATTTATTGCTCCAAAACTATGTTCCAGTAAATTTGAAGGTGTAAAGGATTGTGGAATTTAATTGTTTTTTTTATTATTTATTTATTTATTAATTTCTCACTCATTTTTGTACATGTGTACTCAGTACATATGTACAGATGTACTGAGATGATCATACCGCCTATGATTTATAACATTTAATATAATTTTTTTCAGAATGTCATAATGTCTTTGCGCTGATATGCCGCAGCAACCAAGAACTGAAAGAGAAACTGTACTCGTTCACAATCACCGATGAACTTGTCGAAAAGGGACACTTCCTACGGCAGCTCTGCAGGCAGATGGCCAACACCGTTTGCAAGGCGGATGCTGTGAGTTATTTTTAATAAATACCGAACTAGTACTCCGAGTCTGAATGCGCCAACAGGCATAAATTTGACCTCAGCGTTAGCTCTACGTTAGTCAAGATGTGAGAATATTTGGTACTGGTACCGGCTTATTCGCACAGCTAAGCATGAACATCGAAAGGATATAACGGGTTTCCTGAAATCAACATTATATTCCCAAAATTCAAAAAATGTCCACCTAGTGTCAAATTTTGAACTAGAGAAGAGAGAACCTTTGTTTTGTATATGGAATTTTACTTGCATTTTAGCTATATAATTACATGTGGTTTAGTCAACAAATTTGTCATTCAATTCAATGTCTACAATTTCTTCACAGGAAATTACTTTCTCACGTGAATAGTTTAGACGATATGAAGGAATGTTCGATGAAAAATGTGAGAAAAAAAACATTTTTCGAAAATTTTAACTTTTCCGGAGCGTGTAGATCGGAAACGGTTGGAAATTTGAGTAAAATATATACATTTTATGAGATTTTATTTGTTATTTGTAATGATTTCCCTATGACGCACTGTTTTCGAGATTTAATCGAAAACCCAAAAATGGTACCTTCTTTGTGCCTCCCTCACTCGTGCTCAGTACTTTTAGTGTGTTAAATCCCTAAGCACGCTGAACATGTTTTACAGCTACTTTATTAATTGGACCAGTGAATTTTCGCTAATAGTTAATTTTGAACCTCTCATCAGAATTTTACATAGAAAAGAACGAAAGTCCTTGCATATGACTAAGCCATAAACTATAGCATAATTGTATGGTAGCTACATCTGCCACAGATAGTGCTGTGCCTGTTCCTCCGTGATATGCAGTGCCTTCTATTAATTATGTATTTCACAAATAACTAGGGTCTGATTGTGAGAGCAATCATATTGTAAAACTTTATTTGCGGTTTTGAACTCAAATAAAACTGCAAGTTCATATCGAAAACACCATATTGCTTGCAACGAAGGTCCGTCTTTTAAATCCTTAGTCTTCTTCATCTTCCTTTATGGTGCCGAAACATGATCTATCGAAGCAAGAGATAGGCCCTCTTTAAATGTGGTGCTGGAGAAGTATGTTGAGAATACCATGGACTGCAAAGAGTACCAATGTTTCAATTTTACACCAGCTGATAAGCAAGGACAGGCTCGCAGCAATCTACTCGCAACATATCCTCTAATTTTTCGACCGCGTTGACCGCAGCAGTGATGGCAATCTCTGGTGGCTGCATTCCAGATCGCCCAATGCCGTGAAAGATGAAGGAGATTTGTGAAGGCATCAAGTTGGGTCCCATCTTACTATAGCTGCAGTCCCGCTGATTCTTTGATCTTGATCTTAGGAAATATTAATTTCCTAGTATTAATCTTGTTTCACAGGACACATTCCTTGCAAGTTTCGAGTCACACCAGCTGGACATCGACACCAGTGATATTGCCCTCGGAACACTTTCAAAAGCTTTCAAGTTTGCGTCCAGAACACGATTAAAAGTAAGTTTTTTTTATGTTCTCTCCCCCCATTAGTAAAATAAGTGGTAGCTACAAGTGTTTCAACCTTCGAGCGAGTCTCAATCAATTGCTTTTATTAAACTAATTTTGGCAACAAAAAAACAATATGCATTTAACTTGATATTACGAGAGTTTTACGGATTAACTTTAAAAACAAATTATATCTGAGAATATGAATTGTTTTGTGACTCACTTGAAGTACTCTAGCTATACTCTCAGTCTGTTCAGCAATGTTTATTTTCACTTTAAAAATACTATTACTATATAGTACAGTTCATCAATAATTTTTTGTCCCTCGCCAACTAACTAAACTGCGTAGCACTGAGTCAGCTGGCGAGGTATAGCCTCTACCGCTTCGAGGGTCGAAAAGATATTGGTAGACAGAAGTCACTTCTCTTATTGATTGATCATAATTGAAAGCACTTCAAGGTAGTAAAGCACTTCAAGGTTGTAGAATAAATTTTATATCTTCTATATTTTTAATCTATTTTTTTAGTATATAGATAAACTTCACTATAAATTCTATGCATTATGTTATTTTTAATAATTTTGAACTATAGTAATATTATGGAATGTGAATGCAAACGTTTTAATTACTATAGTGATTTCATGCTTCTAAATGTTGTAATAATGCAATAAATAGTATGTATGTAGTTGTTGTACTATGAAATGCTGCTTTTAAATTAGTTCACCCATTTAATGAATGCATCTTTGCCCCATTGACTTAGTTGTAGGATTATCTGGTTCAACTTTATTAAGTATGTTTTTCTTTCAATTTTTTGATATTATATTTCCGTTGATTCAGTGAACTATATTATTTATTGAATTGATCCATGCCCTGAACGGTTAAAATTTGTTTTTTCAAACAATATCTCATTGTAGGTTCCTCTCATTAAGGTTAAAAGAAAATTGGTCAATCTGTCGGACACAAGGCAAAAGCGACCGTCCCAAATCGGACTTCTTTAGTCCGCCGTGCGCTGCTTGTGTCGTAAGTTTAATTGCAAAAAGACTACTAGTGCCTCTCTTCGCATATTTCGAAAATATAACTTAAAATATATTGCAGAACAGAAAAAGAAAGTTGTTTTTGTTTTTATGCAAGGGACTCTAATATACATATATTTTTTATAATAAAAACAGGCCCCTCAAAATTATCTGTGACAGCAAAACGGGCTTACAGCATCTGTAAGTCCATTTAGAGAAAAAAGGCCTGATTCTTATAAATGTTCATTCTGGAAAGGTGCTCTAAGTCGTTCCTCAAGTGAGTGGAGTCCTAACCTTAACCGAAGGTGCCTTTAAGGTATTTGATTTCTAAACCGTCAATTCGCCTGAATATTGGCATTCTGTCAAGAAAAGTTAAGGAATGACAGCATATGAATATTACAACAATTAGATATATTCCTTAGTCTTCCATAAGTATTTTTTTTTTTATTTTCATTGACAATTTTTAATTTCATGTTTTTTTCAAAAAATGAAATTAATTAACTAGGTCATATTTCTTTTTTTCATGACCAATAATAGCCATACTTAATAATAAAATATTTCAGTAATGGTACTTTACCAGTGTTAAAAAGGGATTTTTTTTGTGGGAAAGTTTACATATGAATAAATAAATATATATTAGCAATTAATCAGATTATATTTTTCTCCTGTTTTTTTTTATTCTGCAATAGATTTGGGTAGGCACTTTATTCCGAAGATGCGATTAGACTGGCATACAATTGTTAGTAAAATACACTTGTTTAAATTGTCACATTTATGTTGTAAATGTTCAGAAATATGTTATTTACCGTGTTGTACTTTATATTCTGTATGATATTATCAGCTAGTTTTTATAATTATAATTTATAATTTTTATAAATGTGGGTAATTTGGAATCAATTTGTGGTAGGTCTTGTGTTTTGTTTGAAGTATAAGTTTCAAGTTTTTTTATGCCTGGTTGGTACACATGTAGTTTAGTAAGTATATACAGTAGATATTTTATAAAACGTTGCCAGTGTGTTTGTAAATGGTTTCCACTAATTTAATACTACAATGTGAGGTTGACAAAATTCTCTAAAAGTATCCAAAGTAAACAAATGTTTCTAGCTACTGGTAATATTGTCAAATGTAAAGTGTAGAAAATAATAAAGGGCACATACAAAGTTGTTTCGATTGGCCCCGGTTATACAGCTGGAGTCAATGGCGACGATCCCTTGGTTCCGTGGCAGCGGTGACGGCACAAGCGCCGCGGGCGTTGGCGGCGCTGCGACCACCCTCGGCCCTGCCCACCTCCTCGAGACATGGGTACTCAGGGCACATCTTGTGCTTCAGGTGCACGGCATGAAACGACACACATTATATTAAGAGCATGGGACGTACTAGGACAAGGAACATTATTCGTTTTTGATCGGGAATCGCCGCGGTAGGACGCTTATTTGTGCAAGTTGCACCTGGCGCTATGATTATGTACTGTAGCAAAATTGGTACTAAAAATACCACTTCATAAAAAAAAAATATATATTTTATGAACAAGTGAAAAATAATTAGGAAATCAAATTATAACTCTTTACACAATACCAATATCTTTCATTCATATGCTCGTGACCTAAGAGAAATTGCTTGTCTCGCACTCGGTCCAAACAACGTTTGACAGCTTCATTTTTCATAGTACCGTTAAAACCATATTTTTAGTATAAAATGGCATATTACAGTTATGCATCAGATTGTTCTTCAAAAATCCTGCATTTATCTAGTCACCCTGCTGCAGTTATGGTTGGAGGCTTGGCTGCGAGAGGTTTTCTTTCAACAACATAATGTAACTTCAGCAAAATTAATTATAAATAATTATTATATATTTTATATGGACCTCACATCTATTCTTTTTCTGTCATCCAATTTATCAAGTCACTACTCTCATTTCGAAAGCAGAACTTTTTATGTACTCTGCTTTCAAAATGCATCTTTTTATTTAATATATAAGTAACGGGCTTACCTCTACGAAATTGTTACGATATAACCATTTACAATTTTTGCCAGAACCCATTTAATGTATTGTCTTTTTTTTGAATTAAAAA
This sequence comes from Neomicropteryx cornuta, assembly GCA_020383195.1. Classification (NCBI taxonomy): domain Eukaryota; kingdom Metazoa; phylum Arthropoda; class Insecta; order Lepidoptera; family Micropterigidae; genus Neomicropteryx; species Neomicropteryx cornuta. The sequence continues at coordinate 7,977,972 of JAHKQU010000001.1, read as the reverse complement.
AAAATCAATAATAATAATTGTAAAGATTATGACAGAGTATGATACAAAATATACAGGATTTTGATACAATATAAGTTTGTACATAGTAGTTTGATTCTAAGGCATTGTTATCTGATTGCCGACAAGTATTGCGATTTGTGTCGAGTCGTTTGCTCGTCAATCATTCGGCTCTCTTCGTATTTGCGCATTTATCATATGGCTTATATTGTGTGGAGGATTTCTTTAAGTGCAGTTTCGAATGCCTTGTGTCCTGTGCCTTCATGATACAAGGCGATTCATCATTTACTAATGTATATATTTTTAGCTAGCATATGGTGCAATGGCTTTGCACGCTGTCCGTGATAGATGTGAGATTTCAATGTATCATCATTATAATAATAATATGAAGGCTAATAACGAGAAAAAAGTCTTGAAACCATACTGGTGATTTTTCAGTTTTACAATTGACTGTTTATATGCTATTTACATTAAAATGAAAAGAAATAACATCACTTTTAAACATAACATAATTTCTACCCCCAAAACATTCCACAGATAAAGCATTGTTCTCACCGTGGCTCGAATGTCCATTAGACAGTATGATCAATTTTTGATTGTCCTAAGTATGCTTTCAAAAAATATGCGCTGAACGTATCCTTGAGTTTAATAGAAAAATTTTAATGGATTTTTGAGTATAAACAATTTAATTAAAAATATTGGTAATTCAAATATTTATCTTTCTTTTCTTGTTGATTTCTTCAATAAATAAATTTCAAAATTCAATAAATAATCTTCTATCAAAATAGAAGAATATTTTTTGTACAAAAACATTTGTCCTTGTCCCAGTTAATGCCCAGATAAATTATTTCAAAAGAAGAGCTAAACGTGTGCCTGGCTGCACCCGCTGCTTATAGAAATGCACTTTACCAGCATAATATATTTGCATATAAGTTTGTGTTATTGATAACCATCTAAAGCATGATTTGTGCTCTAACTATTTAATGTCTGAATAAGCATTTACTACCAAAGTTAGTTATGAGAAATCTGCATTAAATATATATATATATATGGTAGCATTTATTTTTTTGAGAAATGATCCATGAATGTAAATGACCAAAATATACATATAAATTGTCATTTCTAACCTCTAAATTTAAGTGAATGGATGCACATACTTTAATGTATATATTTATAATTATTAAACTTATTTATGTTAGGACTACATGATATATTAGTTTCTAATTTTTAATTTAAAATACCTAAATTTTAATTATTTCTACAGATTAACTTTTAGAGAAATATTTTTTGGGGGTGATCATACTGTTGGTCTTGTTTAAATTTATATAAGAAGCTTCTTCTTATCATTTCATCATTCCAAATATTTAAGTTCAGAAACTATTATAGTATGAAGTAGTAGGTATTTATTTCTATTATGTTTTTCATAAAAGCAAAAACTTTGATACAAGACTAGAATTAGTTTTTTATCTTTATTATTAAATTGAGCGCCGTATGGTTCGTAATTAAATACTACAATAGCTAGAGGTATGACACTTAACTTACATAATTTTAGGAAGAAAATTATACAGCTTCGTTGCCGCCATGGCTTTCAGCGATACCTGAAAGATGGTTTGTCAATCTGATGTTTTTGTTTCAAAATTATGGTTTAATAATAGGATGAATGCCACCTGCAGTCCTAAGACCCAACTAAACTGAGCTAAATCTGCTCCTAACTTCCTCTGGCAGCCAATTAAAATTATTGTCAACTCTATTGGCTATAAATATGGTTTATACAAATTCGTTTAAAAAATAGCTTTATTGAATGTTTTGAAAATTATCTCTTTTAGTGAAATTAAAAAATGAAATAAAAAAGTTTAGACTGTAATCAACAACGGCTTTCCTGTAGTGCGGGCAAAATATTATTTGTGCATTAAACGGCATATCTGTTACAATTTAATTTTTAGAAATCAATAATATAGAAATACAAAATAAGATGCCGAACATAAATTCTACAAAAAATATCTTTTTATTTCTTTTTTTGCACATTTGTATATTTAATTACAATGTGTCAATTGTTATCAATTTAAATATTTGTTGTATTATAATAAAAATCACTGTTATGCTATTCAATAGATAAATGGGATGGATAAATGGTAAACTCTTTCAAACAATAATCTACACCTGAGTTTATAATAGGCAACATGTTAAAAAGTAATCTGATGTATGTAATGTTTTCAAATCCAAAAGGTTAAATATTAGAAGAAATTTGTTTTTTTTTTTTGTCTTGTTTCTTATAAGACTGATGAAGGTACAACATAAATTGCATTCATGAGTAAAAACTGTCAAAAATCAACATGTTTACCCTTTAGAACTCTGGTATCGAACTTAAGGTTCGTCAAGGTTGTCATCAAGCGTCGAAATCCTGTAATCTATTATCTCGTGGCTCTTTCTCAGATGGCATTTGATGGCCATCTAAATATGTTGTATTTTGCATGTGTTGTGTTTCCAATTCTATTATTTGATGGGATTAAATTTCATCTGAAACTCCTTTCCCTCGATTCCTTCGTGATGTTTTGATGTGACCACATTGTTTTTTAGGGCAGCTTTGGACCCAATATGGTGAATATTGGTATATTTTGCAATTTATTAATATGCTTGTATTTTTTTAATCGATTCGATCATTATGAATTTACATACATTTGTTAATTGACTGCATCTATTTGGATTGTGGGCAGGCCATTATCATATCGGAAGCAAATAATCTTAAAACAATAATTATTATTCTAGTTAATATGTTTGTTTACTGGCATGGCATGTGTAGTCATTCTTTGGTAATTAATAATTAATGTTTACGTTTAATTTTGTTTTTCTTTTTTAATGCATGGCTCATATTTTTTTTTTTTTGTTTGATTTGAATTATACCTACAGCATATCTGTTCAAATTATTTATGTTAAAATTGATAGAAGATAACTCAAAAATATAGTTCAATGGTATATCACCCTGATTACCTTGTTGTCCCAGTACCAAATGGCAACTTGCCACATTTAAATAGATCATCTGACAGACGACCTAACAATAATTTCTCCAGTCGCTTGCAAAATTTGTAAACGATTGTAATAAAAAAATATTTAATCGCGACAATACTGAATTTGCAAACATTTGACTATCCTTTCAATCATTACAGAATTTAGTATTATTATAGGGAGTAATGTATGTAAGGTAGTATGTAATTAAAATAATCAGTGATTCATTTTGTAAATTTATAATTTTATTTTAATGCAAAATAGGTTGGTCGCGCTTTCTCATTCAACAAAACGCCTTCTAAGCTGAAGAGGGCTGTCTCTTCCATGATCTCCCCATTCGGGTCGGCTGCCAACCTCACGCCGGCCAATCAACTCGCACAAATGCGGCTGCAGAGCTGCACCAATATTAATGTAAGTTATATATATACTCGTATGTCACACATATGCATGCATGAATCTGTGCGTTAGAAAGAATAAGGTTCATTTGAAAATAAAATCATTTAAAGTTTTTTAGACTGTTGTCAGTGAATAATATAATAAATAATTATCTCTTTCCTAGGAGTTGGGTGTCTCTGGCATGGGCAACGCAGGCTCCGGAAACAACGCTATCGAGAAACCTGAAGTGCTTGTAGCACCCCTTTCGGTCCAGCCACAGCGGAAGTCCAAAACGGCGAGCCTCGCTTCCGGCACGCTCCGGCGGTTGTGACGCCTGCACAAGCACGCCGAGCGGGCCATGTGACTATTGCAACCATCCCTTGCGGATTATTCTTTTCACAGACACTAATATGCCAAGCGTGATATCGATTGTACAACCACCATAGCTCAGATATTCAGAATAGAAGTTAGATTATCTTGCAAAGGCAAAAAAAATACCATGTATTTTAATTTTTGAACCTTCAGCAGCAATTTTGTTAATTAATTGTTCATCTTTGCATTACTGAACATAATAAGGTTACTATCATTGAATATATAATGGTTTGGTTTTTAGATAGCTCAACCTCATACAACTAGTAGGCACCCAAGAAATGATGCCCGGGTTGTAGATGAGCTATTTTTTAAATTTAACCCATAAACATAGGATTTCGCATCAAAAATTTTGGCTTCAAAAGGGCTTGAGAACGGATTAATTTCTAAGAAAAATTTAAAGAACTCACTCGTCTACTATAAAATAATGCAGGCATGAGTCGTTTAATCTTTACACCATGAAATTCTTTATTATAAAATATAATTTTGATTTTTTTTTGAAAAAGAAAAAACAAAACTGCCTTTTTCGATTTTTTTTCTGGTAACCTCCCAATTTTTCACTATTTTGATAAATTTTGTCAAATATTTATCACTTTTACGCTTTCAAATGTACGTTAGATATGTACACTACCATGTATAACTTATCCAAAAATGTAGTTATCGAAAAAAAAAATAATCCAAATGTCAAAAAATCGATTACGCCACACTAAATAATTTCACTAATAATCGGTAATGATCATGATCAAATTTATGATAAATTTTAATTCTAAGGTTGCGATTCCAATGGTGCATACGTCAAGTCAATTAATCATACTGCTATGTCGGCAGAAATGATCAAATAAAGTGGGGAATGCTTTCTCGGTCTGGTGCATATATGCGTCGCCATGCACACCCGACGTTTAGGCCGCCGGTCGGGTGTCAATATATGCGTCGATAGGGCGACAAGAGTTAATCGTATAAATTTATTGACAGATTACCAACACAAACTGCAAGGAAGTCAGATTTAACAAATGTTTAGTTTAGAAACAATAATTTTGTTTTTTTCGCGAATGGCGCTCATCTATTTTATTGATTTGCAGTTTTAAATTTGCGGAATATATTATCATCTGTTGTTAAAATTGTGAAACTGCTTTTTTTAGTAAATTACAAGTGTGCATTGTGTTTTAGATACTAAAAAGTGATTGTCAAGTTCTTCTTAGGAGTTGAGCCATCTAAAAACCAATGATACTATGTATTTATAATTGATGTCACTTTAAGATATTTATTTTCACTAGAACATATAGAAATATTATAACTTATTAGTTGTAAAGTCTAGATTAATTATGAACTTCATATATGAGGTATACTTTTTATGCATATACAGGGTGTCCAAGACCAATCCCACAAACTTTAGGGAGTGTTTAAGTTCCCTATTAAGAGTAAGAAATTATGTAACAAAATGCGAAAAATTTTCATCACCAAATTTATTATTTTTGTAATAAAATTGGTGTAAATCGATCTTATCAATCGATAAATCAATATTATCTGTCGACCAATAGCATCCCTCTTACAACCCCAGAGAAGGGGAAAGGAGTTACCCCTTCTTCTTAGACCGACCTCTGGTCGACCAGTGGCATCTGACGGCAATCATTTAGCTCCGCCCTAATAGGGCGTTTCGAACAATGCGGCAGGTCATTAAACTCAATCTTGACTGACCGCGGCCTAGTGACCCAGTGACATAGTTATCCGAAGGAGGAGCCATTGAAAAATATCTGTTTTACATGATTTAGAATAGAAACTTTAACATTTTTTTTCTCGAATACCATAATGAATTTTGATATAGTTTCTTAACAAATAACACTAGGAATCGTAGGACCTATTAGCTGTTTTTTTTATTGGGATTGACCTTGGGACACCCTGTATAAGGGATTGTATAATCAACAAAATGAAATATTTTCACCTTGAGCTATTAGTGAATTTAATCGAAACATATCAGATCAAAGGACAGTGACTTTTTTAATATAACGTTTAGGGGTTGTAAACAATTTGGTGCTAATGTGTTACGCGCGTGCCTTCGGTGTCTGGAACACTTAGCCTGCGGAGCTTCTGCCATATCTTATACATTAATAAAATACTATAGATTATATTTCGAAAGATTATTATTGTTGTAAGATTGTTAATATGTTATATTATCTTCGATGACCATAGAAATGTTGACTGTGTAATTGCTCGAAATGTCCTTCATTTGAGGCAAAAACATTTGAGAAATCATATTATATATATTATATTGACATATTAAGGGGCTAGATGCTTTGTTCGTTTTATATTGTTAAGTCTGCGAATAGTTGTAGGTTTTTTTTAAGTCGAAACAAATATGCATGTATGAGGCACAGTATTAAAATTTTGAGTTCAATTTGCTCATATTTTTATTAGTAGTCGTATTGTATGGCCTAATATTGTCACGGAAGCTTTTCAAGAGCAGTTCCTACTGTCATGTCTTCATTTTCCTGAATTATTGCATCGAACCCGAGACCTGAGTTTGAAGTAGACATTCATACCAGTGACGCGAGTAGTTACGCGACGCGAGAGTGACGCGAGTATAAACACAGAATTAGGGCCAGTTCCAATATTCTGAAATTATTTGTTTTTAGTATATGTATCCGTCTACAGGAAAAAGTAATTATTGGAACTAAGTTATAAAACTTATAATTTTTCAGATTTTCTTGTTCCCGTCGGTAGTTCGTATAGATGGCAACTCTCCTCTGAGGATGGAATGTGATCATCGCCGAAACATTGGTATTAAATAAGTCTTGTACACTTTGTCAGATCTGAAAAATGATATGTTTTATAATGAATGACGACCGTGAAAGTTTAAAATCAGTTAACTGTAAGATTGTTAATTTTTTTGAAATAGAATTTTAGGGTATCTTAATTGTATGGACATTGACCAAACCATTTTTTTTTAAAATAAAAGCCTTGTTTTTTTTTTTCATTATTGGGCCCGATTTGTTTTGAATAATTTAGATGAAAACCTGCCGCCTTTTCTAATCGAAATTCAAATTGAGGTCACTTCCTGCATACTGTTTTGATAGTTTGTCGGTAATGTATATTCAAAATTGGCTTAAATACTACTTGAACGATTATCGCATTCTCTGTTGACGTATTTTTCACATATTTTTGCCACATACCAGCTTTCTTTTATTGACGGTCAGTTGTGAGAGGTACCTTCGCAAGGAAAAATGTTGGGTTTGGTGCGAGGTGGGTCGGTAAGCATTCTTGTCATCTTTCGGTTGGCCATTTCGCAGTCTAAATGGTCTGGTTTAGTGGCATAAATTTCAACCCAAAATTTATTAAAAAAGGCAACACAAAAGCATACTAAGATTTATTCGAGTTGAAAACATAATATTGTGAACTGACTTACTGAAATTACATTGTATTCATTGAAGTACGAGCTAGAATGCTTATGGGAACGGTGCAAACGCTAAATTGAGAACTAAGCTTGCAGATTGTAAATAGCGCTACAACATTATAAACCTAATTTCTATTGTTTGTATATTTCCACTCCATTAATTTATTTTAAAGTAACAAGACTAAATGGAGGCTCCATTATCCAAATGAAATGGGATAACGAAAATACGAAAGATTAAAATGTTTATTTAAAACTAAGTATTGTTAAAAATAAAAACGAATCAACGTAGAAAATAAACCAAAATTAAATTTAAAAAATATCAGATTCGTTCCAGATCTATGGTTCTGGTTTAATTTAAATTGTCACTATCTCGTTGATGTTTGTTGAGACCTATGGGTCAATAGTCAACGGCTTAACCACTAGACTGCCATAATCTCAACCGATGTTTCATCCCATATTATATTTTGCACTTCAATTTTCCTATTCCAAAGTGGTTTTCTTATTATGAGATGTTTGTAAATAAATATTTGAAAATATCCTCTCCCGACAATTACATGACTCGACTGTCCATTTATATGTTATATATACCGCAGTTTTTAGTCATTTTACTGCTAAGACAAATGATTTAGTAAGAGTAAGTCAGTTTGAACAAAGCTGATCCTATATATGATATATGATCCTATATGTGTATGTAATAGGATTTTAATTTTCCCATTCTGTTAAAGATTAATCAGTATAATGTATATTTAGATAATGGAGTCTAGTGTTTTCTTGTACCTACACAAAATAGATTTTATTAAGAGTAGCATGACTTCGAATTAATATATATCCATATTTGACATAAACATATCTCTTTATAACCAACTTTTGTAAATTTCTAAGCCAACCTCCTGAAAACAATTATGACCGTTGTGACCGAAAATACCAATGTACGTTTTCTACTTGTAAGTTTTGTATATTATTGTATCATAGTTAGTTTTATTTATTTGCATTAATATATTTTTTATGATTTTAGGTTAATTTAAATTATCATTATTTATTTCATCGATGTTTCAGTCGTTTTATCCCGTATATTATATACAACAATATTCGTATAATATATTTAAAAAACTTGACTTTAATCTCAAAGTATTGCAAATTTAGACAATACTCATGCCAAATCCGGGGCCAGATATGCAAAAAGCATTATTTTACCTCACTGCGTTTGTTGTAGAGGAATGAGTGATGACTTTGAATAAAGGTTTTGGAGACTTTCATTACCTTATCATTCACGGCTCTAATTATCAAGCAATGTTTTTTTTTTTTTTTAATTTTTACCAAACAAATTTGGGTTTCAGAAAGTGTCTTCATAAAAATGAAACGTTTCTATGGCCCTGATCTTTCCCACGATGGCCCACACGTATTTTCCAGATTTTTTCTTGTCTTTATTGAGAGCCTTGTCCCTAGATTTATCTTGATCAGCAGTGATTCTAACGTCTGCTAAGGTCCCTGATTTTAGATTTAATTATTTAGTGTAAAATATGGCACTTTGAATTAGGCCCGAGTGTCAAATCTTCATTTTTATTTTTGGGCTACTTAACACCTTTTTTACCTCTTTTACGTTTTTTACATTTAAGTTTTTATTTACCATTTATACACAGCAACGTCAAATGTTATACCATTGAGATTTGAAGATGGTGAGAGAACATGGTGAGAGAGTGGGATAAGATTTTTTCTGGTTTCACCTTCATTGGATTCCCATTATAGCAAATGTGCACTGACCGCAACCCATAGCCAAAACACTCATGCTATGAGAACAATACAATATTATATATATAGAATAAGTTTCGTAGATTTGTATAACATTCTCAAAGATGGCCGAGAGACATCTCTTTTCAGCGGAATATTTTGTCGGAAAATGGTTAACGTTGCAGTGTGTAATTACATAATTTGAAAATACGTACACATTTGGCCTTATGCATAGTTGCGTTAGTACGTTGCTAAGCTTAAAAGCGACCATGATGGTAATGAATGGGCGGTCACTTTAACAGCTAACTAACATAACTATCCATAATGCAATTTATCTAAACAGTTTATAAACAGGCATGTAATGTATTTTGATAAGTGCATATTGAGTTCTGCATAAATTAACGTTTTAGTGTAATTAATCTTGTACCGAATTGCACCTGTTAGTCTCAGGACTGTCATCTGCAAATCACAATGTTTTATTTAGTATGCATATTAAAAAAAATATATATCTTCAAATATTCATGTAAGACTAAAATCTTTGTCCCTAAAATAGGTACACAATATACTAGATATACAGTTCCTATTTTCATATTAGACCTCTATAATGATCTGTAAATAATTACATAATCTCAAATAATATTATTGAAATGTTTTCATTATTTTTTTAATTTACTACTTTTTAAGTACTACTTTGGTGTATGTTAGTGGATGTGGGGGTTTGCCCCCCGTGTACCGCATCCTTTTCAGAAGTATTGTACTTCATCCTACTACTTTGGTGTAATGGAACCAAGGATAGCTGGGGGGAAAAGTAGGCACGTCCCTGTACAACCGAACTAGGATACGGCCTGTAGCAGATATTAAACCCATAACAGTCTGAGAGCTATATAAGTCAAATTTTGTCATAACCACTTTTAAAAAAATTAAAACTAATTTATTTTTATCAAATATCACAAGTTTGCTGTTAACGTGTCAGCGCGTGAGTTAGTGATCACTTTTAGGCTTATAGTAAAGTAATCAGACTACGCAAGGCTGTAAATGTTTTAGTTCAATGTTTGATATGGACAGCTGTACCTTTCAAAATGATCATTTCCAAGAGTCTAGATCTGAACGAGGGAACAGGGAAATGTAATTGAATACAACTACCTCTTTTGATCCTAGAACTTGCATTTCACTCTAAATTGAATCTCACCATATAGCATACTTAATTGAAAGTGACAGTAGTATCTTAATTTTCAAGAGGTGTAATTAATTGCTCTATTTATACTTTTTATAATATATTTTACAATTCCGCATATTTTAGTATTCTAAAATGGTTTAAGAACAAAGAAATCTAAAGTTGTAATTTTGCTCTTTTTACAAGAAGCGAATACTCAAACCTTAAACCGTTAGGTCCAACCAATGGCGGCTGACAAGGGGGAGAAGTCTCAGGCTCCCCTTATTGTGACCGAATTGGCAGACTTTTTGTTTTAGCACCTCTATACTATTAATAACACGATAACTTCAAAATGATCATCAAAAATAGTCTCAATCGGTCACACATACAAAATGAACTGCTATGTGAATATTCCCCTTCTAAAATACAATCTAATTCGGAGATCATCCTAATTTTTTTGATTCCAGTTATTTTTACGTTTTACTGACATCACATTAATGCCAAACCTTCGAATAAAAGAAAAAAAAAAAAATATTTCCGATATGTTTTATGTATATGTAAAAATGTGGGTTCGTTAAAGAAAGTTATATAGATGCTATGTTAGCGTGTGCTAATCATTGTTATGTTCATATTTTATTTAATAAGATTGTAAATAATAGAAAAATCGCTTAGAAATTGTTTTGAAAATTATTAAAGTAAATCTGCCATGTTCATGCAACTCTTATCCAATATTCAGAACTGAATAAAGATCCAATATTTTATTTCATTTTTCAAGTTAGTGCAAGGCGAGGGAGGCGGAGTGTCGTGGAGAACCTTATTAACTTCGAATTGTGAATATGGCAGAAGGCATTTGTAATAATAGATTTAGTGATCGGAATAAATTTGGTTGTAAATAATTATTTTAATAAAACAAACCTGTACAAATAATTCAATATACATTTTTTTTCCCAATTTCATTCTGTCCTTGGCTGATACGTTTACATGTCAAAAGTGGCAGATTGCCATTTTTTTTCATGTATTTATAGTTTAAATTTAGTATGTAAGGTGATTATGATTTGATAAATAATTATATATGACCTAGGTCTACCAATTATTAAAAAAAAAAACTTCCCAGATAAATAGGATAAGCCCAACGTCATGTGTAAACATAGTAAACATTTTTTTTATAGTTCACAGTAGAATACGTTTTTACCACAATAATTCTCAGAGGTCAGACGGTCTCATTTGTAGTAACACAAAGTGAATATTCATCTATTGGCATCTATTTGGCATTGTTTGGTCATCACCGCACAACGCAAGCCTGTCAGTGTCTACAATCCTGATGTCGTCTGAGACTGGTTGCTCCCAAAATGATGTTAAAAGGAATTAAGCAGAATGCGAGGAGATACATTACTGCCTCAGAGAAGTACTTCAAATCAGGCTTAGACCTTGTTGCTCCAGAGTAGATCCTCTTTCTGGAGAAATAATAATTTCCAGACGGACCACATAAATCTATCTCTAATGCTATTTCAACCCTCGAGATCAGGAGTAAATTAACACAATTTTTTTGGTCAACATTGCTTGTCCTATTTTGCAATTGTACTTATAAAACACAGATAAAAGCAAATAATATAAAAGAATATTTACAAAATGGCATTATGCTTACATAAATAAACTTTACCTGATAAATGTAACCTTTACCTCATATAAACTGTAGTAACATATAAACATTCATAAATTATAAATATTTTTAGGAAAACGAATGTTTTTACAATGATACTATTTTAATATTACTTAATTAGAAAATTCAACGAAACAAATAAATATTGTTGTATAAACATCATTTTTATTTATTTATTAATTATTACACTTATTGGTACATACATACATACACTATACAACATGTCACTTTAAAAACATTTGGAAAACATTTTTTCATTCATAAATTAAACTTTTTAGAATATAATATAATGTACCTCACAGTTTTTTCATCACACATTTTGAGTAGGTATTATAATTTAATAATAAAAGTAAAAATAAAAAAAATATTTGACAATACATAACATATAATAAAAGATTTCATTACCAATTTGGTTTATGCCCACCTTGAGTTGCATTCGGCTAATATTTTTAAATTCATAAAAAAAATATGGGGGAAAACATTTTGTGATTATTATAATATATAAATAACTAAAGATTTCCTTTTGAATTGCCAGTTTATTATTGCTGTGTCAAGAGGAACTTCAGCTTATTGTAAATACATTTTTTTTTAATTTCATAATACCTAGAATATTTTTTATAGTATTTTTTGTAAATGGTTGAATGCGATGTCAGGCATTTAAAAATTCAAATCCTGATATCTTAAGTTGGAAAAATAAAACTGCTTATGTGTCAAAATTACATTTCCAGCCATGTTGGCTTAAGATTAATTCCCCAGTTCCATCCCATGGTTTGATTAATTTAATTAAGACATTAATTTTTAATATCAGTCATGTTTTCTTCAAAAAGGTTCCAAATAAAAGGATTTTTTACATTAAATGGAATTATATGAACTTAAAAAAAGAAATAAAAAAATCTGCATTTTTTATATAAAGCGGCTAAAAGAAAAGTCAGTACTCAAAGACTGAGGCCCATATTCATAAACTCCACTTACGCACTGCGTGTGCTGTCGCACTGCAAAGCGTCGAACGAACGCAGTGCAATGCAGAGCCATCAATATCCGGATTCATTAACGCCACTTGGCGAGTCCTTTGCAGTGCGATGGCATTGCAAGATTCACGACCCGCTATTGGTCTTGGCCGCAAATGTGTAATACGCACGACGTTCGTGTCACACCGAGCAGCTGTCACCGAGTCTCGCACGTTTAGGTTGCTTCGGTTTTTAGATTACTCATTTTATTCTTAGAATTGTAACAACATTGTATAAACATGGATGGAAATACTCCTCAGAGGTCAGTAGTCAATAATAATGTCATCTGACAACCATCTTACAGTAATTGCCATTATGTGTATGAGATTTCAAACGAAAAGACACAAAACTACAAACGACGGCCGCACTGCGTTCGCAAATATACCTCGAATGCTTGCTTGGCTTTTGACAGTTCCCAGCGGTCGAGACGCGGTTGCATAGCGACGACGAATGCTTTGCGTTGTCTATGAATTGCGATTTCTCAGCTGTGCGACCGCATACGCACTGCCGCATAGCGGTGTTTATGAATACGGGTCTGAGTAAATAATATACATAATCAATTAACCCGTAACGGGTGATTTTTGGTGATATACAAAAGTGTAACAGAACAATACATTGTTATTTATAGTTAAAGTGAATATTTCATTTCATAAAATAAAATTTATACTGTATTTTTCTATTGTTTCACCCCCTTCAATTTTGCTAAATTGTTTGGTTATACCCCAGTATACATGAAAACATAGAATGTTATGTCTTACAAAGCACGGCAGCACACACCCGAGCTTTAATTCTTTACAAGGCAGGCAAGGCAGCATAGTCCCGTGTTCTGTTTCATTTTGCCAAAATTAGGCGGTGGCTACATGCATTCCAGGTAATGGCTGAGGTCCAGCTTGCGGTGTCTGTTCTGGAAGGCTGAGGTTCGTAAGGAGATCCCGAATCGCAGGCCACAAGGAACACTCACCGTGGACTACTCCTAACTCTGCAAATCTATAAATAAGAAAATAATGTTTCATTAATAAAATAAAGTAATATAATAACATGTTATGTATAACACGTATTAAAATATAACAACGCACAGTATGATATTTATTAAGGAACACTGTCATATAATGACAATATAAATTTAACAATTTTATATTAATATTTTTGCTTGCATATAAATTACATTTATTTTTGAAACTTAGGTGTCAGTGGCCATTGTTTAATTTTTCTGTTTTGTATTAAAGTTAAGTATTAGTATTAAAATTAAAACTAACTTAGTGTAAAAATTGGGCCACATGTTGGACAAAAAATAAAATGATGAAAATAATAGTTAAGAATCTGTGATTCGGAGATATGCTACAACAACAGGACTCTATCTTTCTAAAGTATAAAAAACCACAGCCTTGATATAAAAACATTAATAAATATAGATCATGTTTGATGGCACACAGCGTCATATTTTTTAAAATACTTTGAACGCTGTACATCACAGGTCATTTTGTCGAATGTTGTACCAGGACAAATCCTTCCGCTGAATGCCGTAATGGACAGGTCCTACAGGTGAATGCTGATCGCCTGCACATCAGTTTAAAGAATTGATCTAAGGGCTCGTCCATTTAATGCCATGCTTTGTTCGCCTATTTTTAATGTTACACTTAAGTTATCTCATGTCAATAGAAAACCATCTTAAACACCCCAAATAATCTTTGCAATAGAATCGCTGGTTGAGCGACGCATGTGGTACATTGCAGACGTTTCATGGAAGTACGAGAAGCCGTATAGGCATACCGCCATACGTGGCCATACTGTCGGCATAGCAGGTACCTAAGTAAAAGTATTTATTTAGAACTTGCAGTTAAGAAACATTACAGAATGTTTGTACCACATCCACTTTTCAAAAGTAGAAAATGTGTTTTTCGTTGTGTACTACTTATGTATGTTACGTTTAGTTATCACTGGCCGGGTTCAGTTATCCGCCCTCATCGTCACAGTTATATTTTGTATGCACAGTGTGACGTTTTAAATGGACGACCCTTGATGAGTGACTCTTAAATAATTTTATTACAAAGCCATCAGAGAAAAAAAGAACGTATTAACCTTTTGAGATGTTGCGATACAGCATGCATATGTGGATGTGGGGCATGGTGCGTATTATCCCTCTTTTCGGCCAGTTGTGTCACATTTGTCTGAACATCATAAACCAGGGGTAGCACTAGTTGTACCTCACCACGACTTATGCACAGCTGAAACAATTTAATGACATTCTAGGTTATGAAATAGAATAATCATTTATTACTTTCTGGTTGGAATCAACTAAATAATACTAGTAACAATAAGGGCAGATTTTACATTACGGAATTCGAAACATGGTTCATGCATTTTAGTTTTAGCCGCGGTATAATGCGTAATGAAGTATTTTATCATGATCCCTAAAGGTTTCATTAACAGTTTCGATTAAGAAAGAACCAGGGTCCATTTAAAAATGCCAAAATTTTGTAACAAAATCAGCAATCTTCAACTATAGTAACTCAAAATAAAATGATAAAAAAAAGGGCAATATTTGCAGTTGTAACTGCAAAACACAGGAACTTAATAACTCAAATCTTGAGCAGCGCGAACGTAGATGGTCAGCTAGCGTCCTGTGCAACAGAGAGCGTTAACAGTATCCTGCGGAGAATAGGGGGAGAGAACGTCACCATGCTTGTCGTAAAAAACGTTATCTCTGAATGTACGAAATGCGATTCAATGCTAATTCAAAGATACATATTTGAGAGCGAATTTTCACACACAAAGATGGTGTAAAGCCAAAGTCTATAAGAGATTAAATAAAGTCAGGACCCAATAAAATATTTTGGTTGGTCGCACCGCTAGCTTTCTAGCAAAAAAAAATACGTAGTTGAACGTTCTATGTTTGGTCTTGTAATTCTGGACACATTCGAGACACTTTTTTAATTCTCGATTTATTACCATTTACTAAATGTGCTTGTCAGGTGATACAGTGCTAATGAAGCATTAAAAATGTTTTGACTAATAAACAGATTCAAACCCGCTACATTATAATAATTACAAATGGTATTAAAAAAAGGGATTAACTTACAAAGAAGAGTATCTTGCTCCTGACCAGAAGCACTCCGGGGTGAGCTGATGGAACTATTGGAGGTGCGGATGGTGGAATCCTCAATGCCAGTTGCACTTGCCACCTCTGGGGCTGCGAAAGATTCATTGATGTAATTTATATTACCAGTTTCACATATACACAATGATTTAATGGGGAATGATTTTAAGTTTAAATTGTAAAGTTATTTTTCTAGTTTTATGCTTACAATTATTGAAAGAGTTTATCAGCAACATGCCACCGCAAGCGAACAGCGACTGCAGGTCAAGCGAAAAGCAGTTGACACTGTTTTAAGTTGCCTATTATTAATACGATAATTAAAATCCTATTCGATAGGCGAGTAGAGATATATACATCGGTTACAAGGCTATAAACTGACAGGCAGCCTATAGCTTCGTAAGTGTACTGATATGGGCTAACAATATTCACTCATATAATACGCGAGCAAGTGAACGCCGCCTTGTGGTACCAAAACGTAGACCAACCAGTTTTCGAGGAAGTTTCAGTTTTGCGACTTGCACTAGTTGGAACGATCTTTCACCTTCTTTCTTACTGTTTGACAAACAAAAATGGAAGAAAACAGTTTAACGGCAGGGAATTATCGTAATTATCATCCAGGTCAATAAAATAAATTTCAAATAAACAATTGAGCTAAATTCATTTATAACATATATCTTGTTTGCACATTTATTTGTATAAGTTTTGAACTAAGGATTTAATTTAGGTTAATTGTAATTGCCATTTTATTAAAATACCCATAAATAGGTATGGATATGTGAACAGAACGTCGCGGTCACGATGCGTCGCGTCTGCGGAAGGTGATGGCACGGTGTGAGACGATAAGCTATAAAAACCGTACACTTCTATTTTATTTAATGAAGTTACATATTTCCGTGTACCTTTCAACCGGAAAACACTAAAAAAACAGCAATTTCTTGCTGAAGACTCCGTTTTCTTGACATATGTCTCAAAACTTTAACGAGCCCTTACCATGGGCACTGACTAGTTGGGTAGAGCTATGTAAATTGTGAAAAATGTGATGTATTTTTATTTTTTTGAAATAAATAAATTATTATTATTATTATTATACGAAGTGTCAAATATTCAGTCTTTAGTTGGCAGTAGTTGATAATTTTATTTTACTGAAAGTGTGTGCTATTCAGATTGTCTCGCTGTGTAAACACTTGTAAGGAAATCTAATTGTTTGGAAATATACTCTATTTACAGATGAAAACAGAATTTCATAATTAGCGACATTACATTTCCCCTGCAATTACAAGAAAAACCATCATTTTGATATGAAAAATGTCATACCTGCTGTGAGGGTATTGGTGGATTGAGATCGGCCCTCATGAGACAGACCAAGGCCTTGAGAGCGGGTGCCGGGGCTCCCAGGGCTCGTCCCCAGCCCCACAGGGATGTGGGGCGGTAGGGGGGAGCCGCCACACGCTGCTCAAAGAAACGCTCTATCACCTAACAACAAACATTGTTATTTATTATATCAAACAAATGAACATTTATGTGTATTGCATGTCTAATATACCTAATGGAAATATACTATTATGAAAGTAAGTCATATCGAAATTGAATTTCAGAATCTTAACCTAAATCCTTAATCTGTTATAGACAACGTGAAACTTTGTATATCCAATTTAACAATTTCTCAAAGAAATATTTTTAAAAAATCCAAGTAGTTCTACTATTTATGTGTGCTCAAAAAATTTTTATTTTTAATAAGTAAATTTAGGATTAGCTGTGTAGCTCTAACAGCTAGACACGTGCGAATATTTCAAGTTGTCAAATGCATATGTGTACTTTATTTTTTAGTTTAGTACGAAGTATATGTAATTTTGAAGATTTAGATATCCGATAAAAACATGTCTGGTATTTTCGTAATCTCTGTGAAAATTTCTATAAACGCCGAACTTATTTCAATTTTTATAATATATTGTACCTATAGCAAAATGTATTTTTTAAAAACTTTTAGTGAACAAAATATAGATTGTATGAATATAGCCGTCATCGATACTTAATAGGTTAAAGTCAATATTACAATTCTTTGAAGGTAGTTGAAGCTTGTACCCTAAAAAAAAATTACTTTACAACAGGTTTTTATAATAAGCCTTGACGAGCTAAGAGGAAAACGTGAGCGTAGCTCTGACATTTTTCGATTTAATTTAAGCCGTACCTGTAGTTCATCGGCACCCCAAGCATCCTTGTGCTCAGGCAGTGCGGTGATTTGCAAATGGAGACTCTGCATATGCTGCGGATGAAAAGCCACCCTACCAGTCAGGCCAACCTCAGCACGGAACATCACCACCCCTGCTTCAGAGCAGGGCACCACCGACAGCTGAAAAATGCCCAACCACATTGAACCGATCGATATCTTTAAGAACACGCGGAAATGTTTAGCTTGCAATGTTTGTTAGTCGGTTTAGTTTAAATCTTGCAAGCTGAATTAGATCCATTTCCTCTAATACGGAGTTGAAATTTGACATGTTGGTTCAGTTCCGATGACAATGCATTTTTATGGTAAGCATGACCTGATTCTACACCCAGGAAAGGCTCCAGATGAAGGAACTCCTCAAAGGTCAACAGCACAGACATGATTTTTTTTCAAGCATTTATATAAAAGCCTGTTTCTAAAAGTGTATTGTTACTATTAATTTATTTTAAATTATACATAATTTTAGTGAAAAAAAAAAAGTACAAGAATCTGCTACTTTTCAAACAATAATTAGGAAAAAACTAATGATACGGCAAAGTAAGTGAGATCCACCAGGTATCTATGAATATTTTTTTAATCTTATTTTCTATCCATGGTAAAAAAAAAACAGTTGTCATCTCCTTACATTTTTTTTTTGTTACGGTCCAATAGTTCATCGAATTTGATCTTTGGTAGTTTCATCAACTAAAAAAAATAATTTAACTCACAGTTTCCTCCTGCTGCAAGAACCTCAAAAGGTGTCGCCGCATGAGTACACATCCAAGGAATCGCTCCAGGGGTGCTGCGTTTCCGCCGGTGTTGGGTGCGCCCTGGGGCGCCTCTGTAGGTGTGCAGAGGGCGTCTAGCGCCGTGGCTGGTAGAAGTGTGGCTACGGCTCCAGCCCATGCCCGACCGCCCACGAGAACTCGGTTGTTAGAAGTGGACGAAGATGATGCTCCTGATCCTGACGGACCGGATAGGCCTGCCGGGGAGACGGCTGAGGGAAAAAAAATATTGAATTTCATATATTTATAATAGTTATCATAATAAAGTTTACACTATGGTAGCAGAAGAATCTTTAAACCCTTTTATTTTATTTTCAAATCTTTTGTACCTAGTTTGATAACTAACACTATAGAGTGTATTATAGATAATCTAAATTGGAGAGGATAATCATTGGTGTGGCAAAAAATCCCCTAAGATATTGTGACAATGAAGAAAATTAAGACGAAGAAACTGCTTCAAAATACTCTCAATAAGACATAAGTTATCTTTATTTGTTAGAGGCTTGTTGCTCCACCAGACTAAAGGTTAACGAAGAAGTTTGCCACTTCGCTTTGGAAGAAGAGAGAAGCAGAGACAATAAAATCAAATTGTCCTGCATAGTTATTATACAGCATCCGAAATCATACCCAACTTACACTAAACGGAGAGATTGTGAAAATACACCAAAGTCTGCAAAGTTGGTAGCATGGCATCTAACACCATAACACGCTGAAAGTAGGATTTATTACAGAAAAGCAGCATTCACCATACCAGATATTTGCTGCAAAGTGTTCTCATATAAATGACAAATAAGAGTATTTTTTAGAGAGGTGTGGGTAAAGTTCTTAGTCAATATTATCAGTCGAATACTTGACAGTTATGAACCACTCTGTGTGAATAATTTTTGATCAGTTTTTTGCCAGTATGCATATTAGAAAAAGCAAATCTCAAATAAAAAAGATTTTTAGTAGTAGGGAAAATAAGCATCCAGGTAGACCCACTCCTAAGATTCTCTGCCAACATTGCAAGAGAGACGTGAACGTGGTGACCTTATTGAGATATTCAAAGTGACTTTAATTGTGATAACATGAAGGACATGCTTACTTTCAATCGTAATCCTCATCTCCGCGGACACAAATTAAAACTCTCAACGACCCCTTTCCCTACAAACGCAAGAAAATAATTCTTAACTAATAGAATCGTTGATCTGTGAAATCAATTCACACAATAAATTATCGAAGTACTACCAATCGATTTAAAAATCTACTGGACAAACACACTGAATTCAGTCGTCATCAATGAAGTTGTGATCCTCGATATGTGCATATCAGCTCTGCTTGCCCATTAACCAATAATAATAATAATAAGAAATTCTGATTAATCACCCTTGTGATCATGCATTCTGGCGGGCGACGGTCTCGGCAAGCTGGGCGAGGCAGGCCACGCTGCGAATGGCGATCCATGCGGTTGCTGAGGCGAAGGGGCTGCTACCGAACCGCCCATCGGTAGAGGGGAGGCACCGGGGGCGAGGGGCGAGGCTGGAGAAGCACTCAAGCCAGCCACTGTGCTCACTGCTCCGCTCGGTGGAGATGTCAGATTGAATGAACCGTGCGGCTGTTGAAGATTTTTGTTCATCCATAATTATTTCACTCTGATGAACTATTTAACCTACCAAAAGCCAAAATAACCGTATAGTGTATGTAGACTTAAGTCGTTCATGAACGACTCATTCATAAAGAATGGGTCGCCGCAGCAATTGAATGACCCGGGTCACCGAGTAATCACTGGGTCGTTTAGCCGCAGGTCGCGGCCAGCACTCGATTTGATCGTTGATGAAAGGGTGTGATTTAGAGGTTGTGAATATGATAGTCGACAATCAACGGGTTAAGAGAGAATCTCTAAATTACTCCCGTGCGAGTGTGCAGTATTGGTTGTTTAAATAGTGTTTTAATATAATAAAATTGTCGCTACTTCTGCACCAAGCGAAAGAACCTTCTCGAAAGCTGGAATGGTAATCACAGAAAAATGAAACCGCGTGAAAGCTAGCAAAGCCTCACAAATAATATTTTAAATCATAACTGGGCATGGTTCTGAATAATCTGATTCATTCGCTTTTACCAAAATCAGATTTTAACGATTAAATGTTCATTTAAAGTTTTTTCAGAGTTTATCGATAATTCTTTAAATTGTGTTGTGTTTATCTTTTCGTTTTCTATATAAATATTTATGGTATGACATTAAAACAAGTTGCATTCAATGAGCGGTCGCTCGCGGTTCAATCACCATAAGCTTCCTTCTTTAGTTGTCAATTGACACTGACAGTTCAGCCCGACCTTTCATTGCACCCGGGTTAATTTAAACGAACGGGTGTCACGACCCAGGTCAACTGGTTTGCGAAAATACGGTGTATCACAACTCTAGTATACCAGCTGATTTTCGACAGTTATTATAATCGTCGGCTAAAATAATGATTTTGGTAATTATTTATTAATACTTATAAACTATTGCAAATGGTTTATAAAGTTAACTAAAATATAGGGCCATTTTATTATTTTTAACTATGAATATATTTTTGAAAAATAATAATAAATGTCAACAATTAATTACGGTGGCACTATAATTCCATATAAAAATGAGTTTATTCAATATTTTAAACCTTACCTCCTAATTAACACTAGTTTTAACAACTTTACACAGTATTTGGGCGGGCATAATATCTTTTGTGTAATTTGCATTGAAGGATCGACTTTCAACTTTATAAAATATTTCATCTATGGTATGGTATATATAGTATCAGAGAAAGCTCTCTTTCACTCAATTAATATAGCCATTTTAAAAGCTACTATTTGGTATTAAGATAGAAATAGTAGTTGAAAAAATGAAAAATTAATTATGTAAAATATTTATTCAGCTTTAGCCGAATCAACATTGTCATACTGTATCACTTTTTGTGCAATGAGATTAAAAACTAATGTGAGTAAAATTTAAAACTTATTTATAATACAAGATTAGTAAGTTAAGGAGCGCTAAAAAAATATACAAAATGACTTATTAAACTAATATTATCATTAAAAAAAACTTAAGTTCTATAATTCTAAAAAAAAATCTAACCTGGTTATGCTGGGCTGGGCTGGCCGGATGGGGAGTGAGTGGCTGCGAGTGAGGAGTGTGAGGGCCGGCCGGGGGGGTCATAGGGGCTGAGAAACGCAGGCCTGATCCTGAAAATAGAATAAACTAATCAAAATTGATCAACTGAATGTAAGTCTAAGACTGATTTCCAGATTTTTAAAAAAATATATTTACATGTAGAAATTATGCACCCGTTCCATGATGCTTTACATTTCTTTTAACAATTTGCTAATACACAAACTTTCTACTCATCTTTGCAATAAATAAATCACCAAGCGCACCTGTGCTGCTCCGTAAGCTCTGCGCGAATTGCGATTCATTAAATCATATTCTGCTGTTTGTATAAGCAGGAAATACCAATTGTCTTTAGGCCTTAACCTCCACCGGCCGAAACGCGACAAGTACAGTTATACTTTAAAACTTATACATCAAGTCCCAAGACCATTCCCGATAAAAAAAAATGAGTTACATAGTCCTCTGATTTCTAACGTTATTTGTTAAGAAATAATATCAAAATTCATCATGATTACCGAGAAAAAAATGTAAACTTTACGTGAAAATAGTAAACAAATCATAATGTCTTTGTTGTGCTCGGCTGTTGCCATATGCCGTAACGGTGTGAAGGCCATTATCGATCGGTGCGGCATCGGAATTTTTTTTGGGTCCACGTTTTGGGGCAATCATTTAGTTTCATCCAGCATACTACCATGATTAACTATACCTTTCAAAAACATGACCAAATTTGACTAACCAGCTAATGGGGGTGAGACGGGTGATGGTGGATTATCATCTTCACTTAGTCCAGCCCCTCCAGATCTAGAGCTCTCGTCGACATATCTGGAAAGGAAGGCCTGAAAAAAAAAATAAACAAAATATAACACTTATAATTTGGTTATTACTTAAATAAACTGTGACTAGGAAAGTTCAGAAAAGTCCGTATAGGCATTATATATTTTTTGAAAGAAGATTGTATTATATAAAAGCAATGATCACCTTCAGACTTTGCATGGGCGTAAATTCCTCAACGACTGTACTACAATCGAATCTCGAGTAAGAGCCATCCCTGATCGCCACCATTCCCCCGCCCCTGATGCCCAATTCCAGGCAGTATGATGCTGCATACGAAATTCGTATCTGTAAAAACGATTACACTTTTTAAGACATAATGACAGTACAAAAAGGCGAGCTTCTAAAACAATAAAAAAAATAATAACCTATTAATGTTAGAATGACATGATGATAAATTCAGGCTGTGATGTGTTTCATGGTGAATTCATTTTAAATACATACTCTGTTGATGTATTAATTTTATTACTAATTATGTCACGCTAGAAGGGATGTTTAAGAGTGCAACTGTAGATACTCCAGATTACTTTCAAGGTGATTATGTTTTGGTGTGTAATTAACGTTCTAATAATCATAATCTTCTAATGTATAGCAATGGATTTAAAAAAAAAGATCTTCAAAATTATTAGGAATAAAAAAAGCCATTTTTGGTTGAATTTAAGCTATTCCTTGACTTCAAGTATTTTATTAGCAGCAGTTACTTTACATTACTAATTAGTAACATTACATTAGTAATTATTGTATGAAGATTACGAAAAATTAAACATGTTCAACATAAAATCGTAAAAGAGAAAATTCCATAATTTCTGTTAAACCCAAAACGCTCAATACACACTGTATTGAGCGTTTTGGGTTTTTACAATGTTTCTATCTCATTGGCACACGCCAGTCTTCGCCTTTGAAATAACATGCTTTTATTGCCACTCCCATTTCGGAGTCCGACAGTAGTAGAATTCCTAAACAGTTGTAGAATGATTCCTCTTAATCCTGGGAGTGATTCTAGGTGTATGAAAACCAAGAAGGACTTAAATGGAATAGAGAATAATTAAAAAACCAAATAGCCAGATAATATTAAACAGAAAATTAAATTAAAACACCATTTGGGAATCTTCCAGCTGTGTAAATCTACCCGCAAATTCAATAATTAAATTATTACCAGCCTTACACATAATCGCGTTGGCTTGCTGCTTATCTAATTTTATATGGTTAGTGGTCACTTTTAGGCTTAGCAGCTTACGTTTATGTACATATGTAACATATCTTTTTTTTAGGAATCACAAAGCCTCATAAGTAATATTTTTTTTAAGAATTGCTATGACCTAGGTCATGTACAATTATTTTGGGTCCCACTCGACAAAGCCAAATTTACTTGTGCTAGAGTACAGGGATACGGCGCCAATCAAATGTTACAAATTGTATGATTATTATGTGTGGATTTTAGCCGGCGACTGCTGGGTCAATAGTCAAACACATAAAAACTATGCGTTTGACTTAAACCACAATCTCAAAATGTCTTTTTTACCTTTTTAAGATAGGCTTTATTGTGATGTTCAGTAGTGAATATTGGGTGCTTTATGGTCCTGTGTACTGGATCCAATGCAGAACTCTTGTACGATTTAATCCACTTAAAGTTCACCCTGTGGTTCTAAGTATACTACTAATGAAAAACAGCATCTTTTTAGGTGCAATAGTTTATATCTCCTCAGGATTTAGAAAGTGCATTCCTAGAAGCTGATACCCCTTGCGAATCAAGAGGACGGAATTCACAAAGCATTAGAATAATCACATAAGGACATGTACCTTTCTCCAAGAGTGCGGTATAATGGTGAAGGTGGGTGTGGGTAGATGAGGTCTGGCGTGCTGCAGACCCAGCTGCGGAGTGCATGGCAGTTTGCTCAGAGCCACAAGCGGGGCAAACGTCTCCTTCAGCACAACCATCAGCTGCAGCAAGTCTTTGAACCTGTGGACATAAGTATTTCAAGTCAATATTGTTGTAGAAATGTGAATGAAATTTTACTGTTACTGTTTGTGATATTTGTAAAATGTCATCGAGTGGTAAATATTAAACAATTAAATTTGAGGATTACATCGTCTTAAGAGGAAAGTAGTGCATATTTATGTATTCACAAAATGCGCTGCGTCTAATTGTCCCCATCTCTTCCTCGCAACCATCAATCACCACATAATCATAGGCAAATTTGACAACTAAAAGAATCAGCAAAATTTATGAAAATATTTCAGCAGAACTGATACGGTAGTTTCCATATTTCTACCTCAAAATGAAATTTTGACATAATATTATTACTTATGTATTCAGAATGCAGCAAAACAGATATCCTTGGAAATATTTTTTTTTCTGCATATGTATTTGATCACATGGGGCTTTCAAAGATGCAATAATTTAAGTACAAAAAAAAAATAACTTTTTAAATGCTTGGTTACTGAAATATCTATAAAAAAATCCTTTCCCTGGCAAATATAGATTTTGATTAGTTCTTTCATAATAAGAAATATTTTTTTGCCAAATTTTAACAATAGATCAAACATAATTGCTTTGAAATATGTTTCTTATTGAAAAAAACATAGACAGCTCAGAAGAAGCGAATTTCATAATATCAAGAGCCTATAACAGTAGCTATGTATTAAAAAAAACATTGTTATGACCTATGTCATAAAGAAGTATTTTTGAGCACTAAGTTAAATTTAATTGTGCTAGAGTCAGGGAAGATGATAGTAATGAAGTATTAAAAATAGTATGATTATAATGTGCGGATTCAAACTGAACCCTTGACAGGTGGGTTAATAATCAAACCACGATCTCTGGCACGTTGTCCCGTTACTATCTCTCAAATTTTGATACAAACTTTGAAGAAAATTACACAAGCTAAACTAATATTTACAATGGCGAGTAACATTTACAATGGACTTTGAAAAAAATATTTTTAAACAGATTGATTTTTAAGCAAATGTAATTTTTTTGCAGTGCTTTTGATTCGATTGGCGTGATCTTTGAGTTATGCCTGGGCCAAGGGATACCTTAATAGAGAAATAGTCAAGTACCAATTGAGATGCTGCTCAAGCTGATGGTGAATGATCTGATGAGCGCTGTTGAGCGGAGCTTTTGCTCCCATTGTCAGCCTGTATCGGCCTGTGTGCCAGCTAACAGAACACGTTGCGTTGGCGTCTTGTCCGAGACCTATGACCAGCTGACGGTAACAGTAGCTTTTTATATTGATTACGCCGCCCGATGATGATACTAACGATAGTGCATCTCGTTCTGGAAATGAGAAAAATGGTTAAATTATAAATATCATTGATATCTAAGACGTCAATAAAGTCTAAAAAGGAGAAAAGCAACACAGTCTCCATGTTGCCCATAGTCTTGTTTTACAAATGTTCGTGAAAATGTTTAATAACCACCATTCAAGGTTGTTTTTAGACGTCAGTCGCCATGCATATTTCGTTCGATAGCTTGTTATTTTCAGGTGCGGTGATACTAAATGCGCAGACATCCTAAAAAAAATATTTTTCCAATAACTTTCCATACCAATTGTTAAATTAGTTTTACGGCAACAAAGTTGTTAATATAGTGACGCTGATCGACTTCACTGGCAATCCACTTATGACAGCCACAACGCAATTCGACATCGTGATTTGATGTGTCACAATGTAGTAGTGGTATTGTAATAGACTTCCTACTAAATGAGAAACTTTATTTACATTTAAATTGTTAATGATTTTAAAGATTTCACAGTTTAATGATTTCAATTTTTTTTTACAAATTATGTAAACCTGTTCTTCTTTAATAAAATAAAATTAATATGTGGTTCTGACCAATTTAACATATCCAATTGACCTCCCAATGGTATTCTAATGAGCTGATTATTCCTTATCTCTAAGATAAGCAAGTCTCACAGAAAATTAAATAATTGAAGGTGAAAGGTCTCATTTTGAGACTACGGAATTTACAAAGCATGAGCTCCCCTCCTCGTTAATCGACTAAACCTGGTTTAAACGTTTCCAATACTATTTTAAATGTTCCCAATAATACTCTCAGAGCCAAGATATCTGGTTCTTGAATAAGGGAGGATCACCAGTCAAACTCCTGTATCCTGTTAATAAAAAGAGTAAGTGGAAGTGGATAAAATACAATCTGCGGCATGGAGATAACAGTATCAATAGAGTATTTGAAGAATGCAATAACTAGGCTGAGACAATGAATGAGCCACACTGGCAACTGCCTGCACCAATCATAGGACTGGATTAGTGCGAACCCACTATTCGGTGCCCAATGCTGACAAAGAGGCCGATAGGAACAAGAGTATCTCACCGGGCTGAGGCCTCTGCATGTAGTCGTAGATGAGCGAGTGCAGGTGAACAATTGCCGCCCAATCGGCGAGAAATGCTTCTGCAGTCCTTGCCGCGCTGCCCACGCCCCCCGAACTGCCCACCCCGCCCTCGGGGGTCATCTCGTACTGAAGGTACACGCAACGACGGTGACCTGAAGAAAATATCACAATTTAATTTCTCATCCACTCCTGGATATAGGACTCACTTATGAGCCTAACTGTTTTATTGAGCTATGTTTTTTCTATCAATTATTTCTAAAGCAAGTAGAGTATTTCACAGTGATGGTTATAATCAAACGTGCATGAATATGAAAGTTAAACATCCTTCTCTTTTTCCCCGGTGCATTTCGTATATCATATCGCCCGCAGAAAATTTTGTTGTATTTTTTGCTATAGTTGTGTTAGCCAATGGTGCTAATAGTTAGTTCCTAATTTAAAGTTAAGTTTCAATCAAATCTAAGGTGAAAATAAGATGGGTCATGGGACCCGTTGGCATTAAAATAGGGATGGACCTACAAAAGCCCGTGAAAAAATAACCAAAAGGAAAATTCTTGAAAAAAAAATGTATGATAAGAACAAAATTAATTTAAAAAAATTAACAATTTCAAACAACCTCCCTACTCAAATTGCATATTGTTTATATTTCATCAATTAAGTAACTCTATAGACGATGGTATATTTCTTTTCCCTTAACTCTTAACAGAATTGCACACATAATCGTATGATTATGAACGTTCTTATTGAACTTTCACCAAAACAACTCTCTTAACTTTTAAAGAAGTTTCCAATCAATTCTTCATTTGGCGATAAATGTAATTTCACAAAATTTAATTTACACATTTCTAAAATATGTTATGACAAAGCATAATTTTACGTGAAATTAGGAATAATGAATAACCCACTCCACTTAATAAGAATGTAGTAATCAAGTAATCATAATATCAAATAAATATAAACATTCTAAATGTCAAATGTCAACATTATCCGATTGTGCGATCTTGTACATAATAAATGTGGAGCATATTTCACTAAATCTGAATAAATACAGCAAGCAAGGGGATGAGGATATCGAGGTCCTCATCTCTAACTTTGTCTCTCAGCCGCATCATAATGTCCTGTCTCTGTCCAGCTTCTTTGTGCGAATCCTAAAGTTTCAGAGAACGGAAAATCATTTCAGTTTTCAATTATAGAATAATGTGAGTTTTCCAAATAAGAATTCAACAAAAAATATTTTATATTCAAAAAAATTAGGGACGTTTTAAAGATTATTAAATATATGAAATACCTTGTTCTTTAGGGTGATTAGTCTCCAACGGCGATTGATAGAAGACGAGTTCCGCAGTCCAGAGTCGCATTTGATTCTTAAATGCCAAGCGAATGGTGGCGGCAAGCAACCGTCGCCGCAACGCCGTGGTGGCAGGACTGTTTTCCGCCGGCAAGAGAGTCAGCTGCAGTTGGAGGCCTGAGCCACCGGCCCCACCCTGAAGACCGCCATGATGCACTCCTCGTGATGACAACTGTAATTAAATCATTTATTTGTGTTAAAAGAATGTATAACACTCAGACAAAAGTGTGGCTCATATCAAAGATCTATTATCCAACTTCAAAGTTAGTGTCCTATTTCATTATCATGCTGAATTTATTAATAAATTAAGTGTCAAGGTGAACAATTGAATAAAATAAATATACAGGTTGTGTTAAAGTCGCCGCCGCCTCTAGAGGGCGCGCTTTAATTGGAAGTGTCTCCGCAGAGCGTTCCCGTCCACCCGAACGGACGATTGTCCGATTCGGGACCACTGCAGTTAGACTGCAGGGTCGCTTCTTCACTGCGAGCTCGGTGGCTTGCTTACTGCGGTCCTCGGAGCCGCGATACCACTTCTCAGAGCCTCGCTCTGACGGCTTGCGTACAAGTCCGTCTTTTGCTGGTTCGTTCGATTGGCGTTGCTAAGAGCGTCAAGAACTACAGCAGAGAATTCCAGCTGTTCTGCTCAATCGACCACAATGAAACACAAAATCAAAGGAAAAAGCATTTATTATGGGATATTACAGACCACAAGCCCCCTGTACCAGGTCAAATTCCAAATGATACAATACAACTCTCAAGTACAACCTTTAGTTCTAATTCGAGGAAGAATTTCATGTCAAATAGAGTGGTGAATGCATGGAATAAGTAACCAAGTGCAGTGATAAGTGCTGAACTTGTGAACAAATTTAAGAACAGAATGGACAAGTTTATCAGAAACGATACAAGTGCAGATTTAGGCTTATCAGCATAAGCTGCCTATAAATAATAATAATAATAATAATAATGCTTTGGGCCATGGACCATGCCTTGCACGAAGCGCGTTTGATAGCGGTTCATTATTTCATACACGTAGCGCCACCTCTCGACAAAAGTAACAATTGCGTGCGCGAACGTCAATGCATGGTCAAACATTAGTTATTATTATATTAGTATGAAAATTTTAATTTTACTTTTTTAATTCTATAGAAGCCTAGATAATTAGTAGATAAAAAAATATCTAGTAATATTTTTCTTCTATATCTACAAATAAGTCACAAAATACAGCGTTTATATGGAGAAATTACTGGGTTGAGTCCACTTAACACACAGGAGTAATTTTATGGTTTTAATTTATGGATGAAAGTTTAATCAAATAATAAGAGATTACTGATATAATACAAAAAAAGTAATTAAACAATCCCGAGGTTATAATCAATTTTAAGAACCAGTGTATTAATCTTCAGCTGATTGATTTTAAAAAGTTACCACAAACAATAAAATATTACATTTAGTTTATTACAACTAGTTGACAGCCATGCATCTAATTTATGCTGGAGGACAATATTAACATTGTAATAAAAACACCTTACCTCATTAAATACAAAAACTATTTAAACTTAACAAAATATTTATTATTCTCCCTGCCAAAACTTATATAAAATAAGTAAGAAAGAGTGTTTTTACAATAGGTATTAATACAAAGTGTCAAAGTAGTCACCTCCTGCGCTAGATAGACGAATGGCACTCTTTCGTCAACGGCTGCAACGACGTGGGCCAATTCAGGTAAGAAATAGGCGGGCTGCCGAGAGCGAGTGTTGCGACCAGCAGCACAGCTGGCAAACGCCGAGGAGCCCACTCCACCCAGTTTACGTTTGCCAGGTAACAAACCTGCATTTAAAAAATATTTTCATAAGTTACAAAAGTCAAATTAGGGACCAAGAATTGATTCATTCAAAGAATGGTTTATATTTCTGTAATTTGATCCTGAGGTTCAGCTTATTACGCGCCGAAGGTATTTTTGGAGACCTAATAATATCAAAATTATTAAAAAGAATATTAGGAAGTAAGAATGTAGTGTTGTGTGTTAGTATTTTAGTCTCATTTTATTTGAAAAAGGTTCGAAATCTTACGTACTTTAGAAAACAAAATAAATTATGATTTTTGACTCCGAAACATGCCCTGAATAAAAAGAATGTCAGGCCCAATGCACAAACACACTCAAAGAGGACCTGAGGAGATCACATTGCAACAGGCACACGCTGACATTGAATATAATATTTTATAATATTTTAATATAGTAAAACACCCAAAATAATTAATTTAGCTTATTCCACTTAACTGGCGCCGAAACAGCCGTGGTGAATTTGAAATTTTTTATAAACTATGAAAAGATTAGTAGAATTTACTTACCAACGGTATCGAGGGGTGTAAAAGGACCGTGGGTCAGAGCAAACGCGTCAAGCTCCACTAATGAGGTCACCTTGAGGAAAGCTTTAATCATGTTCAGGGGTTGGTTAGCAGGAACCACGGAAGCCGAGGCGGAACTCGAAGAGCCGTCGTCAGCCTCCGCTTCCTCCGGAGTGGAGTGCTTGACGGCAGCCAGGTGGAAGCGGAGATCGATGGCTGGCACTGTTGCTGCGATTGCACTCACCGTCGATGAAGGTACTTGGATTTCTTTCATCTCCACCACCTTGACAGAAGAAATGTTTAAAGCACTATTTACGGATATAAAGTGCCAGAGATGACTTTTGTACCAAAAAGTTGGTTGAGAGTGATAGCTTTTTTTCATTTGCCAACACGTAATCAATATATTGTAAGGAAATGGCACAAATAATCAATAAGAGTTTATTTGAATTGATTGTAATTTAATTAATTTAAATTGTTTCCTTGTTAAATTTGTTAGGCTATGTATAAGAAGCTTGTGATGGTTTTCCATATAATTGAAGCGTATTTGGAAGCTATTAAGAAAGCTTAAAGCCTTTTACATAAAAATAAAGTTCTCATGTAAAAGAACTGAAACAAAATAGAAAAAAAATGATAGTATTGAAGCAGGGAAGTCCTGTCATCCCGTCGGTTTTTATTATATAATTTATTACTTGGAAGTTGCAGAATGTTTGCGATATAGTCTAAAGGTGCCTTCCTAAAACAGACTCCGGGGTACATTCTGTTTGAAATATTTTGTACTATTTGTAAGTTGAATAAACTGTTTTTGGGACGCCACCGTCGGGTCCCCAATAAACGTTGTTGGAACATATTCTTATTATTTCATAGACCTTCTATTTAACCTAATCTTATGTCTGTTCCAAAGTGTTGTATAAAGTCAAACACTTAGGAGTCTTCGAGGTTCTCTTGAAGAGTAGCACGGTGCCGTGTCACCTCTCGCTGCTGAGCCAGCGCCACCACGTAAGAAGATTACAGCTTAAAGATATTAATATGATAAAAGTGCCGACAACCTACATAGGAAAAAGTGTACGTTGTTATAGTATGTTACAAAACCTCTCTAGGTTAGCTGGTAGAGATTGTCCTGCAGTAATAAGCTCGCCCTTTTGTAATGCATTTATGCGAGTCAAAGTCGACGTATGTATGTATTGTTGGAAATAGGGCTTCTTGAGGACGCTATGCCTATATGCATTATTGAGAGATATAGGGTTATATATATTATATTTTGGCCTGTCTATATTTCTTCACCATATTGTATTGTCATAGTATTTTTGAAATTATACTTCATAGACGAAATACCTCTTGAGGCAAACAAAAAAATATAATGTAATGTTTTTTGTCTTAAAAAAAATTCAAAACAAAATGGTGTTGTTAATTACAAAACCTTCATGGACGTGCAGACAACAACTCATCAAAATTTCATCACAATCGGATAAATGATATAGGAGACCATACGGGACAAACAAACATTCATTTTATATATAAGATAGATAGATATAGATGGAATACATAATTAATTTACCAGAACATGATTGGCGTGCCTGTGCAGGGACACGTAAAGGCGATGTGGTGAAATTTGAGCCAGGGGATGCTTTGGTCCGTAGAGGATTGGAAGACGATCGGAGGCGCTTGCGGGGAGATGCTGGAGTGTCTTCTCACACCGCCTCGCCACCAACCAATATCTGATTGACAAAAAAATAAATAAAATACATAAACTGCAAATATGAACTCAGATAGCAATGCCGCCCGACGATTATAGTTACAATACCAATCTTTATCTAGATCTACCTGTCCTACATCTGTAACAAAGGGTGTGAGAGAATAGAACAGAAATAGATTTAGGAATAAGTATAATAGTAAGTATAGTGGGACAATCCAGAAGACCCGGTAATCCGGATGGCTGTAAGCGAATGAGTGTCTGCCCATTCC
Source organism: Neomicropteryx cornuta (assembly GCA_020383195.1). NCBI lineage: Eukaryota > Metazoa > Arthropoda > Insecta > Lepidoptera > Micropterigidae > Neomicropteryx > Neomicropteryx cornuta. Next base: position 7,945,247 of record JAHKQU010000001.1, on the reverse strand, counting down.
ATAACTTGGCTTAGTCTGGCGATAATACTCATCAAGTCATCCTGTATCAACTACCCCTAAATGTGCGTGTAGTAAGCGAATTAAAAGCACACTTTTATGGCTAGTTTATCAAAGAGGTGCTCAATGTTAGCATTGAAGGACAAAGTGAGAATTCTCCAGCTTATTGACAGTGGCGATAGCGATCCTGCAATCACAAAAAGATTTGGAAAAGGAAAATTGACCGTAGGCGACATAAAGAAACAATTAGGTTTGCCCTGGGATTCGCAAAACGTTAAAGAAGCCAGACGGTCTATGACGGTATATTGTTTCTTATGTTTCTAAAATGAATAAATTTAATTTCAGTGATTAAAAAAACTTTAACTTTAGTTTGTTAGTAAATTAATTTTAATTTGTGCACTCTAATACGGACACCTTGATTATCAGGCCGTGCCTTGTATCATATCCATTCGGTTTATCAAGGTCCTACTGTGTAGTTTATAAATGATGTCTAAAAACATTAGTAACAAACAGCAAAAAAAAAACCATATTAAAACCATATAAAAAAACCATTTAATTTACCAACAATATCTGTACCTCAGTTGCGTTAGCAGAGCGGCCACTCGATTCGCATCAGCAGCTGCAAGCATGGAGCTTAGTTCGGAGGCGTAGGGAGCATGAGGGTGAGCAGGGACACGCACGTGCAGAGCTCCCCCGACCGCCCCCACCCCCACCAACAGCTGCTCGGCACGTTGCGAAGGTTGAAGCACACAACAAGCCAATACGCACGGAGAACCGCCTAGGGTACATTCCACCTGAAAACATATATAGAAAAGTGTGTAACTGTTATGTTAGAAGTTAGTTTGTTAACTGTGGCTAATTCACAATAGAGAATTCTCACCCCCAATCCAGCCATGAGGATCTTCAGATCGTTGAGCCGGGCTCTCGATCTGGCATGTATGGTATGAGCCAAGAGTCTCTCCATCGAAGGTGCATGGGGCCGAAGTGCAGCGGCGGCTCTTTCCGAACCCACGAGAGCCGGCACGTGAGACACGCACAGACCACCAGAGTTGCTCAGTCCATTGCTGGCACCGGCCACGTCTTCGCAGGAAGAGTCCGCTTCGACTATGAGACGGTAGCCTAGTTCGCAGCCAAGTTCTCTGTAATATTGATATATAGAGATTGTTACCCACAAAAATTATTTATTCTTACATAAAATTTGATTGGCGGAATAGAGTAGGGGGCCGTGTAATAAACTGTAGGACTCTGTTGTTAGTGTCCTACTATAAAGTGTTACAGACTAGGCACACTGTACTATTTTACTCATCAAAAATGATGCAGTATTCGTTCTGTTGAATGCTCTTACTAGTCCAAATTTTTTTTTTTTTTGGTGTATATTTCTTAATATTTTTTACATCCAAATATGCATTTTAAAATGTAGAAAATAATCTACGAAGCACGTAACACCGTAACGTAAACACTACACAATCCGACAATGTTCGAAATACATTGAGCTGCAAGTTGACTTATCATGCGGCACTTTCGAAGGGCTAATGCTGCATCTATAAAACCTAATACGTCAATGATTTTACGTCTGTGTTACATTTGAAACAACGAAAATAAAATTAAATAAAGTGTCATTAGTAAAATGATTTACATTAAATGTGAGTTTTGTACTGGAAATATGCTGATTTTGAGATACACTCAGCTCAGATACTAATTTTACGGTTATAAGTTTACCCTGAGAGCATTAACAAACAATAAAATAAAAAAAATCGCAGAGTTAGTAGTTAGTAATCAATTGAAATGTGTGTACGGACGGACAAACGTAGGTTCAATTTAGTAATAGAGATGTTAAACGGGGAAACAACCTCCAGTAAGATATCTGCAAGCGCTTTCCCGGCGTGTAAGTATCGACCTGAACATGCCCTGTCAGTCTGTCCCGGCAGAGTCTCAGTGTTTGCGTGTAGAGCAATTCGAGGGCTAGAGATCTACAGAAGAAACGAAGGGCTGCCAGGGCCGAACCAAGGCCAGCAGCCGCTAAACGGGCCTGCGCCACTCCTTTCAGCCACGCCAACTGACGCTGGTGTACCAACGGTTTGCCTTCTGCAATAATAAAATAAATAAAACTTTAAACTAATAAAAATATTTCTTAAATTTGTGGATTTTTGATTATTGCATGTTAAATCGGTGGCTTTCTAATACAATAATTTTAAAGTTAATATGTCATCATAATAAAAAAGTTATTGTTGTGAAAGGAACCTATTACTTTGGCAAAATTAATTCAACTTGTGGCTCTAAAGCAACTCTGTGGTGGCTGTGTTCCGATTGCTAAACACCTTGGAAGATGAAAGGGCGCTGTAGGGGGGTATTCCTGACAAAATCATTCCAGCTGCTTCAACAACTAGTCTTTCAAAATTTAATGTAAGTAAAATCATTTTTAAAGTGTCCTAAATAATATTGACCCTATATAACTGACAAATTTGAATAAACAACAATCACACAATATACAATCACAATCACACAATCACATAAATTAACAATCACACAATATACTTGTAGAAAAAATGATTGAGCTCTCACCACCAGTTTCATTATCCTGTATCAAAATGGCAATATCCAGAAGTCTCCAGGGAAGGTTCGGCGAGTCTCCCATTACCGTGAGCGCCACACTGAACTCCTGGCCAATTGTGAATGTAGCTCGGCCGTTTTCTACCTGTAATAAAGGAATTTATAAATTGAAATTAGCTATCAATCCAAATATTTTTTTTTCAAACCCTCACGAAATAAAATATTTAAAATGTAGTGTTTTAAAATCATTTTATTTTATGTAACTTATTAAATATTATTTTATATATATTATTTTACATTTACCACTACATATTTTATGTCAATGTAGTTAATTTAATATAATATATATAATATTTTATACATAAGATTATTAAATAATATCATATTTGATTATTTATGTACCACTGCTTTAAAAGAAATAAAATATTGATAAATTATTCTTTTTGTTAATAAAAACTAAATAAAAATATATTTATTAAGTTACATAAAAATATTATAATAGATATAAAAAAAAACATTAAAATCCACACATTAAGAAACATTAAAAATAATATATTGCACGCAAAATTAAATAGGATTATTTAATGAATTAATTGTTTGCCATTTGGCGATGAGTTGTTAACAAGTTTAGATAAGGCAAAAATCACAAATTAATAAATACCTTAAGATTTCTAATATTGCTGGGTAGTTGAGCTGTGGTCAATCTCTGCCGAACTATGTGAGCAAGAGCCCGCAACGTGGCACGGCGCTCGGATGAGGTTAAGTGTGCCGGTGGAACAAGCTTGTCTCGGATTACAGCGGGCAGACGGCCGTATGTGCCCAGTGTGAGGACTTCTACGGCGGCTGCCATATGGAAGGTCGGAAGCCTTCAAATTTGAAAATTATTCATAGGTTTAGTAATAATTTAAAAAAAAAAAACTTTCAAAGGTAACGAAATTAACAAACCTTGCATGAACGAGGGTTTCCCTAGCGACTCTTGCAAGCATATCAGCTGTGTCCACAAAAAGCAGCGATTGCTTATCAAGGAAAGCCATGATGTGAGCGGACCTATCCACCTTGGAGGCGCTGCTGGCCCACTTGACAAGGGCAAGGAGGCGCACAAACAACTGACGCGTTCTTGCGCTAAACTTGTAGATCTCGATCTTGCGCTCCATGTCCGTCTTCCGCGGCAGCCTGGAAAATACCGCATTTCAAGACATCTACGCTAATAACAATATTAATTACTATTTATGTTCACAGGTAGGTGTTTGCCGATTTAACCTATGAGACAAAGTGACAGTGTTATTTTTATTCATAAACTTTAATATCATTTCAAGTGGTTCTTATTATTCTTAAAACCAAGAAAATCAATAAAAACTTGGTCACAGAAAAAGCATCCGAGTGACTAAGCAGCAAAACGAAAGGTGTGAAGGGTGCGAAATGAAACAGTAGACTAAGCGTAAAGAGGGAATGTGAACCCAAAGCTGTTGCGCTCACACTCTATGAGCACACACATAAAGACATTGATAATGACAAATTTAACAATATTTTTTTTTTTTAAATACGTTGAAACAATGATAACTACTTTGGCTATGTAAGATCAATTTTGGAGTATGGCTGTTTATACTTCAATATAAAATACCAAGTGGATCACAAAAAAACCAAGGAACTGCAAGCCTCTCAAGCACAATAAGTGCCTAAAAGTCCTGGGTATCACCGCTCTTATAAAATAAACCAAAAACATATTAAAACTAATCAGACCAAAAATGCATTATGCAACTTCTTTTATGGAGTCTTTAAGTAGTTTGCCTGATATTATTTATTAATTTTCCTTCCAAATGCATTTAAGAAAAAAAGACAACACTAAGCAACATTTGCTTTCTCTATCCATTTATTATAATGATTAAAAATATAATGATTTAACTATGCGAGTGATACGTAAGTTTAAAACATGGAGATGTAAGCTATATTGCCCAGTGTATTTTTCAACTTAGTTTATTTTTAATATTGGAGCAATTTTTACGCGTTAGCGACTATTGATTTATTAAAATAGACATTGAAAATAGAACCAAAAATTCTGCTCTCTGCACTAAAATAAGCTGACCTTCTCACTGACAGTTCACCTTTATGATTATTTACATTAGTATTGTGTTTCGTGTGTAAAAAAACTTTTACAAATGGTGCAAAAAAAAAACCTCCAGATCACTATTTAGTAATCATTTTCATCTTATGATGCCTGATTTTATTTTCAGTGTCCAGTTTTTGGCTTCAGTCACTCGAACAACCATACTGCCATTTAAACCATGAACTATGGCGATTATATTTTATTAGGATCGAAATGTAAACAGCAAGTGAAGCTAGAAACCGAACTGGTCTTGAGTATTAAAATAATTACTACTCTGCGTGTGTTTCATAGAAACAATAACACGATATGTTGATGCTAAAATGGCAAAATAACATCGTAAAAATTTTGACATCATCTTTTTGCCGTGTTCTTATTGAGAACAACAATGTTGGGTAGGTTTTGTTAGCTTACAGATAAAAACAAAACAAATATTAAAGATAAACTTTATCTGCAGATTGAAAGTGAATATGTAGATGGAGATATAATTTCTTGATCAATCCCTCCAATAATTTTAAACATAACCCTCAAAACAAGTGTATATAAAAATCAAATTATAAACTTACAATTCTGCCAAAACTGAAAGTTCATGATAAGTTCTCTGCACGATGAAATCAATTAGGACAGCCAGAGAAATAGAACCTCCGCGCGTTGCAACTGCGGTATCAACTCCGGGCGCGCATCCCTCGATGGACACGGGCACCATTTTGAAGGGTTTTACATGAAATGTGTCATTACTCTCTACGTTTACACCCAAACATAAAATAACCAAAATATATTACGGAGCAATTTGCAAATAAAATAATTTGCGCGGGCAAACGAAAACTTGCATCGTAACCATAGCTTTTCGTTAGTTCGTGTCAGTACTAAACTAATCAGAACTCAGAAGTAAGGGAACTGTCAAAATGTTTTTTTTTTATTTTGGTTTCACCTTATAACACTTATTCTCGTATGTGCCTAATCCCAAATTTTATTAGGAGGTAAATCAATAATAAAATCTTTATAAATATAGCTTAAATTAACTAGGCAAAAATAAGTGTTTTCCTAAATAAGAATGACAGTATTTTTTAGAAAAAACAGGCATGACATCCACTTTAAAAAGAATGAATGAAAATGCAAGATATTTTAATAAATTGTAAGTATTTTAAATTAAAGTGGATTAAAACGAGAAGATACTGTGATTAATTTACGGTTATCGAGCTTGTATGCACGTAATTTGAAAAATATGTTGATAATTACTCACTTAAAAGCTTAAATTTATTTATTTATAAATAAATTTAAGCTTTTAAGTGAATCATCGGTCGCCCGAAAAGCTACTGGAATGAAGGGAGCAAAAAGGTAGCATAATAAACTTGAATTCGTTTTTTTTTATTGTTAGTTATTATTACCCAAATTTTATTATATTGCTCAAACTTATGAACTGTTTTAGCTCTGAGGGGATTATGCAACGATCGATCGTTGGGATTATGACCCTATTACCTGTGTCGCCTGTTCCATTGGGTGTTTATGGTGGTAACGAGGTAGGATAAAGTAGGATTGTGATCATCAGAGTTAATCGTAAGGGAGAGGGAACAGTTTTAAGTAAGGTGTTTTAATACTAATTGTAGGCTTTATGGGAAAACTATATACCTAAAGCGGCACTGGCGCTGTCGTAAAGCGCGCTAATAATTAGGAGAACTATCAGTATGAATTATTGAGGTTATATTAGCTTTTATACATTTATGTATAAGAAGCTACTATCCCCGTCCTTTGGCAATCTGCCAACTTTCTTTGGCAGTCTTTGGACTTCTGTTACAAATTCAACTCGAAAAGTACAAATACGAAAGTTGTTTTTTTTTTTGTGTGTGGATTGTTTTTTTTTGTGTGTGGATTTTTTGTGTGTGTGTGACGCTCTAGAAAAATAACCATACCGTCAAACGTGGCAACTATACCAAATTTTTTATAAATTTGTTCTTTAGTGAAAGATTTTATTCTTAAAAAATGTTTCAAATCTTTTAAATTGCGCATCAAAGGTGTTCAAAAGTAGTATTTTCTACATTGGTAATAATTATATATACTTATTTTATATTTTAAACACCGGAATCGTTGAAAATGTTTAGGCAAACTTAACGAGAAATTTGGTAAAATTGCCTTTTAGAGTTACAACTCTTCTGTCGTTAGAAAACCTTCCTGGTAAATGAAATGTTTCCTATTTCAGAGAAGACTATAATTTATACAATTTTATCCAAAAAATGGCAACACTAAGGCAAAAGGCAAAATTGCCGCTGATGTAGGTATTGTCGTTTCCATACTTTAGTGGAATTCCATGCTAGGGTTGGCAATAAGGGTTGATAAGATATTTATGTCTAAACTTTTGATAAAATGTATAGAAAAATACAGAGTTTTTGAGGGTCTTAACTTTTAGACAATAAAAATTTAACATTTTAATTTTGAAGTCGATTTTCTCGTAATTGAGAAACATTTTTCCAATATTTATTGCTGATTAATGTTTGATACTCAATATAAATAAACATCCTAAAAGGAGTGCCCTAAATTTACAAACACCTGTATATCTTAAACCATATAAAAATAATGTTTTGAAATATAATAAAAAAATAGCACAAACAAAATAATCTTTTCAAAAAGTATCCATCTCAGCATATTGGTTTTTTTTGACCAGCTGGGCCTTTGTATCGCAAGGTTTAACAGCGACACATACTTTTCCACTGAAAAAGAAAAAAAATGTGGTAGATAATTGAGGTTGTGATAGTCTAGTTGCTAAGGCGTTTGACTATTAAACCAGCGGTCACAAATTCGAATCCACACATTAGTCATACCATTCCAAATCAACACATGTGTTTGTGTGCCAAAGATCTACTATATTGAACCTCTTGATCGATCTTAACAACTGGACTAGTGAATTTGATAATCATAACTGTACTGATATAAAATACCTCGTTTTTGAAAAGATATACCTCGTTTTGGCAAAAAATGGCATCAGAGGAAACTACTGCAATGGGTACAAGCCTTCCTTATTGTCAGAGATGAACTGTCGACGGAATGCCTAGTCATTAGTTAAGTACCATAGGGATCTATTGTCGGGTCAGTTATGTTTATACTTTATTTAATAGACTATTTAATGTTTTTTTATGTTCAACGCTGAGTAGTTTTACCGACACAAAGTTTTTTGGTGACCCATTAGTCAGCGTCGGTCAACTTCAGGATGACCTCAATAACATAATGAAGTGGACGAATGACTGGTTGCTGACCCTGAATATGGAAAAGTGTACCGTTATGCACATTGGCAGAAATAATCCAAAACTCATGTTTTACCTAACGGAACTCGACTCAAATTTCACTTTTTTTCATTTCACTTGTGTATGCAAATTCCTATTGGCTAGACCATTTATTTTTAAACACATTGAGTCACGATGCCACACGAGAAATATTCCTTGCTTTTGACTGAACGAAGGGTACTCTTCTAGCTCGATAGCTGGATTTCTAGTTTCGTTAGTTCTACATTTAAAGGAGTCTTTGGTTGGAGGAAATTTAAAAGGTCAAGTCTTCTTTCTTCAAAGGTTTTATTAATCTCTAGAAATAGAATTGATTTTTAAAATATATTCAAGTGTGTATTTTTAATATAAAATTAATAGATTGTGTTAAGGGAAAGGCGGCACTTTAGGAAATTTAAAAAAAAGTCAACATTGTTCTTCAACGAAAGATTTTATTAATCTCAATTAATAGATTGTTTTTATTAAAGTTAAAAATGGTTCACCAAATAATTTCATAGTTGCTAAAAATTCTTTCTCGGTAAATTGTCGTGGAGACCACAATTTTCAATGTTAATTCTAAATGTTGGACACTAATAATCTCCAAATTGAAAAAAACTATAGAATCTTGCCAAAATAACATAAAATATCTAAATCCAAAGCTTTAGGAGAAATAGTTCTTTTATTAATACAATATCAGTTAATCTGGAAACCTTTTTTATGCATTAAATTAAATGGTAACATGAGTATTCAAAATCTGCAAGAAGACCAAATAAAAGAAATCGTGGTTTAATTTAATTTACAAGTTAATTAATTCATCAAAACTTTCACTAACATTAAATTTTACATTTCCAAGGTATTGATTAAAGGCTGTTGATTTGATTTCTTTAGTTACTTCTAAACGCGAAACAATCAAAGGCGATACATTCGGTTGTGTCCATTTACTTATTTAGATGTTGAATTAAAACGTATAGGTTACAATTCAAGACTTCTATAATAAGAATTCCATTCCTAGTTTTTATAATCCTCCTACCATGTTATTCCATAGCTCTATCATTAACTTGCATTTAAAATGAAATGGTAGATTATTTTTTAAACAAAGATATCTTTTCTATTATCATAGGCCTTAAAATTAAATTACTTACGCTGAAACATTCAGAATGTAAACGAATCAATAATAAGATGCATGCAGATTAAGACTGTTTTTTTTCTATTATTTCGTTAATGAGTATGATTAAAACAAAAAGTGTCCACATTGTTGTCTCGTAATAAAAAGTTAAATTAGTCCACATATTATTAAATATATACATGAACTAATCAGGATAACCATCGTAAATTCAGAAATTTAATAAAAAAAATATTAAACGATGAACCCTGGTTACATGTCATTGAGCAAACATATTTATAATATTTAAAAATGTAAATTACCACAATTTACTTATTTAAGTATGTAAAATATAAAAGATTAATTTGAAAAGTATTTCTTACCTATCAGTTTAAACAGTTTCATAAGAATATTCAGTAGAAAATAGATTTCTTTCATTTTTACATAATAAATAAAAATAGCAATATAAGTTTTGCAGAATCGAATTGCATCCCATATCAGTATATTAAAAGAATAAATTTGAAAATGGTGTAGTAAAAATACTTTTCATTTCTTACATTTTAAGAGTGATAAAAAAAATGTATTTTATTTATCTACTTATATATAATAGGAAAATATAACATATAATATGTAATCAAACACATACATGAGTCTACATATCTAAGTACTAATAATCTACTGTTGTATAAATAAAGTTCATTTAAATATTTTACTACAGCAAAATGAAAAATAAGTAGTATCTTAATGGAAGAAATTTCTACGAGGTATATGCTCAATGATAGTTAATTTATTTGACCTATGACTCTACTGCTCTCTATCAAACGTGAGAATCAATTAACATCACATATGCTACGATATTCTTAAATTGAGACCCTTTGCAAAAAATTGATGTTATCAATATTATCAATTATGCTATTTTCATACAGGGCAATAGAGCCGTAACAAAGAAGCATCAGTTTGGCATTTAAGAAACGATTATCATAATTATTCCTAAAGGAATAGCAAATAAATTGACAAAATAACAATTCAAATTACACAGGTTTCAAAATTTAAGTAAAAGAAACTGGTTTTTATGTACATACAACTACCTCATAAAAGGGAATTAAAATATAATTTTGACTCTCTTAGTGCAATAATTAAAAAAAAAACATCAAGTAGCAAAACCAAAACAGCTTAAATTTGTAATCTTTAATATTAGTTGTATAAATACCCTTTTATGCTAATATCGGTATAAAGTAATCTACATTTAATCACTGGAAGATATCCCAATATATTATATATTAAAATAACAATGTTATTAATTTTTCCACCTACCATAAGCTATTCTTTAATGTGAATCTTAAACCTTTTGTCATTGTGTCAATATTGTCACTATTATATAAAAATATGATTGATATTGTTGAGGTTGGAGTACCTTACTTTGAAATGAAAAGTCTAACTAAATAAATCTTTAATAATTGTCAATTATTTGATATATCTTTAAATGACCATATCACTTATAGGAATGATCATACCACAAATTGATTTTTAAAATTTCGATAGAAAATGTTTTAGAAGCTTAATGTAGAATTACATTAATAACCCTACTATTATTTATACAGAAAATACTCAATACGATAAAAATGTTTCACACGTTAAATGATATGAATAAAAAAATAATTGACACAAATGTCAATAATTTATCATCCCGAGTGATTTATAGTTTATGTAATAATTATTTAAAATACGTTGTGCGCTCTGCACAATTTTGAAAGCTACATAATGCAATTGGCAAAACTAGAAGCACTGGTTTGACGTGTCTGATGTACCAAGTGTTGCCAAAATGTGTTTACTTTTTGAGTTTCCTGTCGAGCTGTTCCCCGATGGCCTCCAGGAAATCCTGCGTGTTGAGGTACATGCCCTCTTTGGTGGCCTTCAAGCCGTGGATGCAAATCACCAGGTCCTTCGTCATTTTGCCAGCGTCAATGACCTCAACGCATGCCTAAAGCAAAAAGAAATTAATATCTTAATTAGATTAATTACAACATTTAAAGAGACAAGTTACAGAAACAACAGAATTTTTTGTACATTTACAGTGCACAATTAGTTTATGTAGATACCTCAGGGACTTATCGTGAATTTCCAAAGATGATGCTTAAATGCTCTTATGATATATCTGGCATCCCATATTCACAGTATTCATTCCCATCATATAGACTAATTTTTCAGAATACTTTAAAGATATTTGTGTTTATGAAGAGTGGTTTAAATTAAATCGTCAAATAACAATTAAAATCAAATGAAGTTAGTCTAGTAAAAGATTTTTTAAAAGTCAAAAAATAAACCTGAATTAGGAGCACTTTGGCTCATTTTGAGTCTACTTTGTATATGGAAAACGTCTCACAAATATCTGGTACTAATAGAAAAGTGAAAAATCACTCGTACATTTACGTTACCATTTCCAAAATAAGAGAAAAATTTGTATTAATAGCTGAATGTAAGTCTTTTCATCCGCGCACCATTAGAGAGTGGAATAGTCTCAGCTGCAGAATCTTCAAACCTTTCCCTAATACCCCTTCCCAGTTAAGAAAAAGGATTAAAAATTTTGCTAAAAAATAACTTTGTTGTACCACCTGCCAATCAGCTATACCACCGGAGGAATCAATACCTCTAGTTTCGTGTGTTGCGTCATGTCTTTAATTTTGTCCACGATTACGGACAAATGTGTGCACTGAATGAAATTTCACACTATTCTGAAGCAGCTGTCCAAAAAGCAGATTAATCTTTATTGTTTAAAAATACGTAATTTTTATATACCTGTTCGAGTTGCTCTGCAAAGTTCGCCAACTCGGGTGTGTTGTCAAGTTTGGCGCGGTGTATGAGACCGCGCGTCCATGCGAATATTGACGCAATGGGATTCGTCGAGGTTGAGTTGCCTTTCTGGTGCTCACGGTAATGCCGCGTCACCGTACCATGGGCGGCTTCGGACTCAATGGTTTTGCCATCGGGACACATCAACACGGACGTCATCATGCCTAATGATCCATAACCCTGTCAAATTTAATACAATTCAGTAAGAAATGATAAAAACGATATCCATACACAAACAGATATTGTACCTGTTTGGCTATCATTTCTGTCAAATTTGTTGCATTAGTTAACAAGATTAAGCTAAATTAATTCAAAAAGATTACAAACAATACACGAGTCAAAAAATATGATTTCAATATTTTGCATCTATTTTAATTAGTAGTCTAAAATTGTGTATAGCTGTGGTAACGTATCCTAACCTAATACGCGGTTATATAAGGCGTTACGTATACCCACTCGGGCTCTTTTCTTTACCTACACCGAGCCAAGTAACACCTCTGCTCCTGGAACACGTTATAACCCGTACCAGAATAAACCTACAGTCTCATCTCAAGAAGTTTTATTCAAATAACTAAATGTCCGCTTGGGGCGCGGATATCATAATAACGCTCGGCATTAAAAATGGGCAAAAGTCTGATGCTTTATATCATCTTGTTTCGTTCATTATTTCATCAAATTTATTGTGATGTACGCGTGGCGCATCAACTTTAAGCGGCCGGAATTTTAATTTTATTTGTATTAAAACAGAAATCGTAGCACAATTCAATTTAAGCAAATAAGAGTCTTTAGCTTTATTTACCTTCTTAAGGTGGAATGACCTCCAGTCCCAACATGTGAAGGCACTTTCACAATGAAGGCGACTAGTTTCTTTCTTTGTTATACACTATTGTTATATGTTATTGTTGGTATACACCAATATTGTCATTTTTAAATATTGTACTATTTGGTAGAAGTTTAAAAAAAAAATCTTTTAACCATTGATGTATCAAGTTTTAAAGACTCTTCAAAAATTGATTGAACGCATTCTTCCATCTAGTTTCAACTACTTTGCTGAATAGTTTTTATACGTTTTTGATGGCAATCCGATAGCATTAAAAATAGACCTTAAAAGGAGTTCAAAAATTTTATACACTGTAAAATTTGCTTTCTTTTCTATCATTTTTGAAGGGGGTAAATGCCGTGCCTATTAAACTTGATACGTCGATGCCTTCACCCAATTTTTAAATAGAAAGTATTTCTTAGCAGTGTCAATACACAATTATATAACAAAATTGGCGAGGGAGAGCTGGAGGGTTCACAACCTTTTAAATGGGTTTATCCTTTATGGTAACTACCACTGTTTAAGGAAAATGTTTATACATTTTTTGATCAGTTTTTGAGGATCCAATCATTTTCCTTTTCCGTTAAAAATTTAGGGGGGAATTTTACTAAGATTAGATTATATAGAGTTTTTGTTGTGGTGGCACTTTCGGGTTTTGTCAATTGAGAGATTGCTTTGCAATTTAAGCAATTTCATAGCAATATGATTATTAAACACAATCTTAGTAAAACAAGAAAAATTAAATATTTGCAGAAACCAGTTTTTCAATGGAAACTTTTGCCATTAACTGAAAGTTATGATTTGAACGTTGTTATAGTAATAACTGATTTTAAACATTCACGGCCGTCTTTTATTATAAACATAATTTTATGGATTTTTAAGATACTGTGTACACAAGAATATTTAATTTTGAATTAGTTCATATCAGACGAACGTGTCGAATTCTTCCCTGAGAACGGAGGAATTAAATATTCTTATATAGACAGTATGTTCACAATCTGAATAAAATTTTGTTTATATAGTTAAAATAGTAAGAATTACAGGAATGTTTTTTTGGGTACATGAGTTGTATTATCTCGATTAGTCCTAAATAATACATATGACTGACCTAATATGACATACCTGGGTATATAATGGGTATATATGGATGAATATACCGAGATCACAGAGATTTATACCGAGATTTATTTGTAAATAAATAAAAAAAAAATTACCACTTACCTGGGCTACTATATCTGACTGAACATCACCATCATAATTTTTGCACGCCCATACAAAACCACCGGAGCTCTTGAGTCCTTGAGCTACCATGTCGTCGATTAGCCGATGCTCGTACCATATCTTGTTTTCTTCAAAACCTTTACGGTAGTCTCTGTGAAATAATCACACAATTCGATTGGTGTTTCAACCACTTAAAGGTCAACTTTATGTAAAATTAATGCAAACCCTTTGCTACTGACCGATCGCTTCAAGATATAACTTTTGCTGCAGAGTGCCATATCAATATGGTTAATTAGAAAATATTGCCACAGATAGATTAGTTCATCACACTATATTTTTTATATGTTAATAATGACTGTATTGTTATTTTATCATAAAGGTGTAAATTTTGACTAGTTTATACTTTGAATAGGGAAATTAATTTTAATCTTGCTAGAAGTCATTTCGAACTCTACTTACAAACAAAGTCACTCTTTTTAGTAGTGTTAAAATGTCATTCTACACTTAAGTGCTACAGCACAAAACGTATGACGACAGACGTTTTGAAAAACTAGATTGTTTGGTCGTTTAGGCCATTCTTGGTTGCTATTTCGCAAATATTAAGAGGTATACTGACACTCACTTTTGATAAATTTCTTCAAAGATATCCTTGAATCTTCCATCATAGTGTTTCAAAATTGTGTTCTTCGTTGATAAATATAGGGGCCATTTTTTCTGAAGTGCAACCTTAACAAAAAATATACAAACAACACATTTAAAACATTACAGCGATATTTGGTCAGAATATATTTCATCTTTAAGATTAATGAAATCTAGAAAATTTGATAACATTGTAATATTATTTCTATTATCTCCCCTAGCCAATCTATACAGGATGATACATATCAACCGAATTAGCTTACCACCATGAGATTCCTCATTAAATAAATTACAATAAACTTTGGTTTTTTTTATTTTTACAATTACGTGTAAGCATAAAATAATGTAAGTGATGTTAGTTATCAAATGACATCAAATTAGTTTTGTCACTAAATAATCTGTCGAGATAAATGATAATATTTCCTAAAAATATCCCTAATTAACTATATTTTTAGTAGTAAATTTAAACAAAAAACTCCATTGTGTTAAGCAAATTCGGTTGATATGAATTATCCAGTATAGAAGTTATCATAGGGGTTAGGCAACTTTCATATCACATTCCGTTGGCTAATAATACTGATCCAACTTATTATCATTGTTTTTAAAACCATATAACTTTGTTAAATATAAAATTTAAATTTAAAAAATATATATTATTACCTGTGGGTATTATTGAAAAATTGCCCATGATCTCAGACAGTGTAGTTACGCTACTTATTATCAATAAAAATATAAAATACAGCTGCTATTAACAGATCTAATGTTAACTTATTAAAAATTCAGTAGGAAGACAAATTGTCATGAAAAACCTAAAAAATACTCCTAAGGCAACTAACATGCAACTAGGTATCTAAGACTAAAAAAATGATAAAATAATTTTGAAAACCTGAAAGCTGGCATGAGCGAACGATCTGATGGATTCGTCCGTGTTGTACATTCCCATTGCCACACCTCCGGCTTTGTATTGATACAGAAGGGTGGTTTTAACCGTTCCATCATCACCTGTGTACACCATTTCCACCTGGAGGAAGGAGAACATTATCCCTAATTAGAATTGCGGATATAAATTTAAGCTATATGTAAGCTTATAAACTTAAAATCATACGCATGCAGCATAAATTGGGTATTTAGACCAGTAAAACTAAAGTTTGAACACGCTTTAATTCATACAAACATTTATAATTTTTGATGTGCATTTTTTTTACATTACTATTGCACATTTTACAGATCATGTAAAAATGATAATAGGCGGGCGGATCAAATATCTTTTCTAAAATAACATAAAAGACAGTGTTCTTTACCTAATATAAGAAAATTTAAAAGATCTGATCCAGGAAAATTTATTTATGTAGCTAAAAAACAAAAATACAAACAGGTTTATTACAAAAAAATTAACATTAAATATATTTTTTCATGAGACCGGTTTAGTTTTCTTTATACCTACCCTAAAAGAATGATGGTGCTTTTAAATCCAAATGTATAGTCATAGAACCAGCCCTATTAATTTGGCAGTGAAAAAAACTATTTAAAAGAAATATACAGCCTGCAGCGGGAATTGAATCCGGACTTATCAAAGCTAGACGGTGACACTAACTAAAAAAAATATCAGGGTTCCCTCATAGTGTGAATGTTGGTTCATTGTAATATGAAACAATTCCCTAAAAAAAATCTTAGATAACATTGCTGTATTTTTATGGTTTATTCATAATTCACATCCTATGATCCTACCTTTCCAGGCTTCGTGACAACAAAGTCCTGGGCCTTGTACTGGTCTCCGTGCGCGTGCCTTCCAATCACGATGGGTTTAGTCCAACCGGGAACCAAGCGAGGGATGGTCTGGCAGAGAATAGGTTCGCGAAAGACCGTACCACCGAGGATGTTACGGATTGTACCGTTTGGACTCAGCCACATCTTTTTCAGTTTGAATTCTGAAAGGGAACATTGTAACGATGTAGGGAACTTTCTGAATATAAGTTAAAGAGAAAAACTCCAGCTATGTACGTGTTAGCGCCACGGCCGCAAAGTTTTTTAAGACTACTGGTGATACTTTGTTTTCATTCATACGTAAACCTTTTATATAACTAAATAAAAATTAGATTCCTAGTACAAAAAGCGGATTATGTTTCTTGCATAGTTAAATATCTAATGTAACAGTTTAGTGCCGAAAGCTAAACATCGGTTACAATTCAAAACGCTGTAACACAAATAAAAAAAAATGGCTATGACACCCTGTAGCTATCATTTAATATCAACTATTCCTCTACATTGTTTAATAGTAGTAAATTATTTAACCAGAACCTGACATCTTACAGTTAGGCACTACAGGTGCCATTAAAGACATCTCTCACACAGATTGCCTGGTAGCTGTGGTACCAACTTGTGATGGGTTAATTCATTTCCTATCTACATTTGTGCCTGCTGCACTTTAAGCCCATTCATGTGCATTTTGGATGACCAAAGAGGCGACAGTAGGTTATTTTTTAGGTCTGAGTAGGTTAAAATAAAAAAAAACTTACAGTGGTATCATGACATTCTTTCAATTTAGTTTTTTAAATTTTTTTTTTGTAAATTTTGATAGGCGGCTAGTAATGAAACTGGTGTCCGTCACTATAGTGACTCATCAGTAGTGTGGCACCCACATGGCCAGAGCTCGCGTTAGAGTCGGCCTCTTTAGTGACCGACCACCGAGGCAGCAACATCGCGCTCTTATTGTATAGATTACATCAGTAATAACTAACTTGTAACCGGTATACGATTTGTTGAATAAAGAACTATATATATAAAGAACTGTGAATTTGAATTGGCCAGTAATAAATAATACTTTCCAACGGCCGTATTGTCATATTTTTGAAATATGAGTATGATATTTGAGCGCTCTATCGAACTGTCAATGTTTTATTAATCAGTACTAAAAATTATTGATGTAAATGTTATGTATTGTCTAGATTATTCGACCAGACCCCAATCAAAATAGTTAAACAGCTACGGTTATTTTTCAAGAGCATCAATCTAAATACAAAAATTCAACTCATTCACATTTGCACTTTTCGAGTTCAAAGATGTAACAGACGGACAGATGGCCAAAGGACGGGATAGTAGCTTCTTACACATAAATGTATAGAAGCTAAAAGAGATAGATATACCCTACTATTTTTTTATTTTTACCATAGAGTATTATTACACATGAATGAAACACATTATAAAGATGAAAAATTGCGATAAATATCACTCGTTTTATAAAAAGCAAAGCACTAATTGAAATAAAGTTTATTATCATTATGTAATTTTCGGTGAAAATGAGAACAAAAATAAAATGTGTTTAAATGCAAGATAACTCCGCTCTTTTAATGATGGATATTTTTTTGTTAGAGTGTATTTTTTGCAGTTTGGAAAGGCGTTCCACATCTCTCAGTGCCAAAACTACAACTCTTAAAGTTCGGATACAATTTTATCATGGTGATGCAAAATAGCACTGCATTGTCGGTTTGTAAGACAAAGTTATATGCAACCAGGGAGGCAATCCACCTCTATTAGGTAGTAATTATTTTCAACCTAGATCCTGGTCCATTTTGGGAGTGAGCATTTATTTAATTAAACTGTCGTTAAATTTGTAATCAAAATGGCAGATAAGAGTCGAGACTTAATGAAAATAACTGCTTATAAAGAACACCCCAGAAATATTTCAATGATGTTAGCTGATAAAGTAAAAACTACCTTCAACTCTTTGTTCGTCAGGTGTGATTGTGGCGCACTTTATACCAACGTTGTGTTTCAGTATCGCGTTGGCAGCGTCTATTGTCACTTGGTCGTCGGTGACATCCCTGTGTGGAAGACCCAAGTCATAATACAGACATTCCACCTGCGATTCAAAACATTGCACTTGTCAAATAATAAATATTATGAAAGCGTCCACTTATTAAGGCATTCCTAATAACCTATCATTTTTTCGTACCCTGCTAACGTCTAGACAAAAAAGTTAGGGCCAATCAAAACACTTCAAAATGCCTTTTATAAATTAAAAAAACATTTCCATAAATAATATTTTAACGAAAATATCTGATTTTAAACCCGCTGACCAATTGATAATTTAATACTAATATGTTAATGAACCAAGCGAAAATAAAACAAAAGCACCCGGAAATGAACCTAGGATCACATCTCACTATAGACAGCGAAGGCACATTACCAACGATGGTACACGAAATGTGCTTCCTTAAGCAGGGCTGGACTTAAGGTGCTGGACTAAGCCCAATAAAGATATAAAACGTTAATGGATTTCTTAAAAATTAAAATTCCTTTCATCGAAAAATATCTTACCCGGTACATGATGCAAATGGTAGGTACGCTCACTGCAATAGACATGAGATCAGAGGTTCAATTTCTGGTGCGTTAGTGTACATACTGCATAATTTAAAATTTAAAAGAATACCACAGTTAAATGTGTAAAATATAACTAATATTCGAATATTTTGAATTTGTATATGAAGATAAAACTCTATTGATGGAATAAGATTAAAACCACTTATTTTAGTATCATAATTGAGTGGATATTTTAAACTTCATCACATCCTTAAGTTATCTTTCATATGTGAAGATAATTAATATGTCAGCTAAAATTGCACACATTACTTTGCTACTCAATTGATGTTACCATTAACTCAATTTAAAATTTATGTACAATTAAACCACTTTACAATACATCGTTTTTTATTAAAATAACAGTTTTACTCAAAAATTATATTTAATCATTTAAATCACTTTGTGTATATTATTTTTGTTTTATAACATTCACAGTTAATAGACATTACTAATGATAATTTTCGAGGTGAGGATTCGAAGTTTGAGACCTAATACAATATCCATGTCACGAGAATAATGGCCAGAATGACACTTGAAAAAACACATTGTTTGCAGACGAGTCGTAAACTCCACATGTTAGAATCCGGGTTTCATCTTAAACATAATTCAACGTAAAGTTTAAGCAGGTTATTGTGACAGCCACGTTTCATTTAATTGGTCAATAAATCGAGAGAGAGAGAGAGAGAGAGATCGTGGTAGTCTAGTGGTTAAGGCGTTCGACTATTGGCCCAAAGGTCGCGGGTTCGATTCCGCACATGGTCATACCATTTTTAAAGCTTCATTACCACCATCTCCCCTGACTCCTAGTACAGGCATATTTGGCCTAGTTGAGTAGGGCCCAAAATAATTGTATATGACCTAGGTCATAGCAATTATTTAACAAAAAAAAAAAAATGAAACCGTCCTGAGCGTGTAAACGTACCTTAACATAGGGGAATATGAGCCTTTCCTTTATTTTCTCCCAGATGATTCTTGTCATCTCGTCTCCGTCCATTTCGACGATGGGATTCGACGCAACTACAACATCTGAACAAAAATATTTATAAATAATATGAACATCCTCATTACGATACCATTACTATTATTTTTACGAGAAAATGTAAACTACTAAAGCTGCTACTTAGAAGAAAATAAGAGACAAGTTTATATGAACACTTGATCACTTCATCCTTCTAATCCGGAGGTTACTAAATTAATAAAATATTGGAAAGAATTCTCAAACCCACATACAACAAACATACAACACATTCTCAAACATAGTAAATCTGTTCTTGAGTCCGTCAGTTCTTCTTAATTCCTGTAGCTTTAATTCCGGTAGTCCTGTGGGTACATCAGCATTTGTTTGTGCTGTACTCTGGACAACATCTTGGCCTATTCTTTATATAAATACTTAATTTGTTCTTATACCGTTATCCCGAGCACGCTGATTTCCAAGGCAGAGTCGCACGCTCACCCAATTAAAGCCGTATTAAAATATCTACAATAAACCTAAGAAAATACTTGTTTTTCGGTGAAACATACAAATTGCATTATTTTTATTTGACTTACCGTCTAGTTACATTAAAACAGATAAAAAAAAAATAGTAAAAGACAAGAAAATTTCTTGTCTTTTAGAGGATACTCTTAAACTTTTGAAAAGATCTCAAACATAAAGAACTATCATAGTTTGGTGATGATATTGCGATAATCCGTATATATCATTATCATTTCATGAATGAAGACAGCGAAGATTTAAAATATGTTTCTATATTTCATACATAGAAATTTATTTCTGAGGCTGATCAAAGAAAATCCTATTTTCTTTTTACTATACATTTTTTTAGGATGAACTAAAATGTATTAGTCAAAAACTTTAGATATTAATGCTCTTTATAATACGCGACCTATATTCTACATTCATTAAAAAAAATGTTTTTTTCCCCAACTTCCTATTTGATCTCTCGATTAAACAGTCTGGTGACGTAACCACTTTTAAGATTAAAAAATATAATAGTTTAATGCGTGCTTTAGTGCTTAAAATGGGCATACATGCACTTCTTGCAGGAAGCCCCAAAATTTATATAATAAATGTAAGAACAAAAACAGTTTAGGGTGTAGCTGCCATAAAAATCACTGGTCGAGGTTAGGCCCATCATGAAAGGGAGGTAAAAGGGAACAGCGTGCACGCTTAACTTAACTATTTTAACTGTTCAGGGACACAAGAACGTAATTCCATACTAAAGTTGGTTGCAGGTTTCAAAAACACAATGTGATAGCTGTTATCATGTCATGCAACAGCTGTCAATCATTTGTTAAACGTCTTAATTGGGACAATGTAGGTTAATGCTGATACTTCTTCCTTATATTGGATCATTAATAGCACGATCAACTGCTCTGACCTTTTAGAGCTTAGGATAAGTGCAGCGTCAGCGAAGTTACTACCGCCAGAGTGCTGAGAGGCTGAGTGTCATCAATGTTGCTTGACAGTAAAAACTTTTTAGTTCAACGATACCGAAAACCTAGAAATGTCAACATATTTCTATAATATTTATTATGCAGGTTAGAATGAGTCACTCGGGTGACCAACGCCACCCAGATTATAATCAATGTTTATGTGGATATATATCAATTTGTAATAATTAGGTGTTAGTAATAATGATTTTTATTTATTTATTAAATAGGCATCCCCGTTTCATCACTACATAAAAACTATAATTTGTAATATATGGCGGACCCATAGCAAAAAACTACTTAAGTACTTTTATAAATACAATACAAGTGACCTTTCTTTATAGTGACAGCTAATTAATACCAAATGATTATTAAAAAAAAAATAAAAGCAGTTTATTGATGTTCTAAATATTGGTCTCCACTTCAAGACCAACTTCAAAGACTTCAAGAGAGACTTCATTTTTATTTTATTTTTGTTTTGGATCCTACTTAACTTAGCCGAATGCGTCTGGTTTAGAGTAAGTGAAGATGGTGGTAATGAAGTGTTAAAAATGGTTTGATCATGTGCAGATTCGAACCCGCGTCAATCGTTCAACGCCTTAACCACTAGACTACCACCATTCCACGGTTTATTTATGTGCATGTCATTACTTTTATGTGAACCCGCACACATCCTACTCACTAGCTACTAATAGTTTGGAGTGTAAACTCTATCATAACTAGCGTAAAGACCTTTAAATACATTTATCACGTTTGGAGTGCCAGTTTTAAGCTGATTTATCTAATGTGCAAATCGAGGTCATAAATAAATGCAGATCACCTAGTATGCTCATTATATAACTTAGATAGATAAGATCTGCAATGTTATCTAATAGAGAGTCAAGGGTTGCGTTTTATAATAATATGCTCAAGCGTGAGAGATAAATAGGTAACTAGATAAACAAAAAGTAATATTATAAAATATATAATATAATATATTTGCAGAGTACGGCTTGCAAGCCTGAAGAAGGAATTAAAGCTTCTAGCATCATAGGTTGCAATCCCTTCCCCCAAACTGTGAATGAATCTAATGAATTACCATCTTACATCTTATGAAGTAATTGTTGATTCGAAGGTCACACTATAGTTTTTAAAGTAAATCCTGAAATTCGCCTACATCCCATAACCATGTCACCCTACCTTGTTTCCACGTTCAACTATACCCCAGAACTGCACGAACTCTTTTTTACGTATCAGGAATTATATGAAATGATGAAGTTCAAATTCCATGTTTATATAACAAAATCATGGTTGAACGGCCCGGTGGTATAGTGGTATGGATATCTTCTTCTGATCCAGCGGTCTCAAGTTCAACCTCCAGCGGGTCAAACCCGGCAGGGCCGGTTCATTTAACGCCGCTGACGTACTTTTTCTCAAAACCGTCGCCTGAGTTATGTAAGAGACATACACAAACACTCATTCAATTGTAGACTTGCGCGATGTTGTCTTCCTGTAATAAATTGCCTCGCATCATGAAGATAACAAGGCACTAGGGAATGCGTTTATTGGTGCCTCCCCTGACTACACAAGCTTTAAGATAAATAAAATAACTAACATTTTTAAAATAGTCAACAGTCAGTCAGTCAATAGACAACAGTAAGTTTAAAATATAAGATTTTACGTGGAATTACAGAAAATTAAGTAGGTATCTGTTTGAAAATTGTATAATTTACTAAACATTATAAAATAGCATCCATAACCTAAGAAGAGTCAATGTATGTGTACTAACAATTTCTCAGTTGGCTGATGCGTCTGCTTGCTTGGTTTGCGAGTAATCCGCCGGTAAAAATTTTAGATAATTTTCCCGCCATGTTCCAGTTAAAATTGCATATGCAAACACTTGCGAAAATGACAACGAGCTGCGCAACCACCCCCGTAGAACACTGAAAATAAACTGACTGTATTGAAGTTTGAAGTGTGGCGGTGGCTAAGCTAAATGCTACCTGAAAAGTAGAACTGGGTTAAAAAGCGTAAAGCGCTTCTCGGATGGTGCTTTTTTTGTGCAACGGAAACGAAATGTCTTTGACACAAGCAAGGCGCTTTGATTTTTACACGATTTTAACACGTAACGTGATCCGCTAGCGCTTTTCGAGTTTTGCGTTGCACGCATAAGCGTTGTTGCCGCTTCCCCCGTTTTCGTTGAGTTGCGTTGTCACTTGGTGCCAGTCTTGACTCTTTAATAGCTGCCCTTTCCCGTAATTTTCCTTAATTTAAAAGTGTAGATGCAGTTATAAAGATAGTAATAGTGTTTGATTTTATAAGAATATTATTTTAGCAACATTGAGATTAGGTTAGGTTAGTTAGTGGTTTGTTTTTTGTGTTATTTACGGGAAAATGTCTTGACGTTAGGTTAGGTTAAACAACTAGCATTTCTGAATATAAACGGAGTAGTATGTAAGAGACTATAACTGTTTCTAAATTGTATATTTTTTTTTTGGATAATTGAAAATGTCGATTTTTCAATATTTATCTAAAAAATA
The DNA here is from genome assembly GCA_020383195.1 of Neomicropteryx cornuta. Taxonomy (NCBI): domain Eukaryota; kingdom Metazoa; phylum Arthropoda; class Insecta; order Lepidoptera; family Micropterigidae; genus Neomicropteryx; species Neomicropteryx cornuta. Next base: position 7,921,408 of record JAHKQU010000001.1, on the reverse strand, counting down.
ATAAATAGTGCCAAAAATTTCAGTATCTTCCTCACTTCCAAGTTAATAAAACGCTTATAAGCAAAAACCACATGACACTTCAAGCGTTTCTCAAAAGCGCTTTTAGAAGCAGTTTAGAAAAGCGCTTTTTTATGATAGCAGAAGCTTTTAAAGTGCTCAGAAGAAAAGCGGCAACGCCCACCACTACTGAAAACGAACGAATTGAATGAGTAGCATGAAGTTGACACGAACGAAGAATAAAATGTATTTACTCCGGTAAAGAGTCCCATTCACTTTGTTTATCACCTACCTATATAATATAAATAAAAATCAATTACCGCAGGTACATCTTCACTTGAGGACGGCAACCGATTTGGCTCATTTTTTTGTTGTATTCGTAATTGCCAGGAAAAGTTAAGAAAGTTTTGTGAAAATTGATCGGCAAACACGTGCGTTCTAACCGCGACTGAATTCAACGAGTGTTGAATTGAGCTGTACATAAAATCTGCGATAACGTTATTTCGATAGAAACCTAAGGATCTCTAGTAAGTGTTTTTAAAGATTTTAAATTTAAAAATGAAAATTTGAAAGCTTAGTGCAAAGATCTTTTAAAATATAGATACGGTATGTCATACAAAACGTCCTTATGAAAACGCGACACCGACGATTTCCCCTCTCCGTTCCGCGCACCGCAACACTCCGCCATGTACGCAAAGTGATTTGTATCATACACAAAGTGGTGTAACGACGCAAAGTGGCGTACTTGGCGTAGTACGTTTCTCACCCTCAGTTGCCGTATCTATATTTTTTAAAACCAAAACATATATGTTTTAAAACATCGTTGCCTTGTGTCAATCGGATTGGCGAGCACATTGTGCTATGAACCTAACACATAGAGGTGCAAATGACACCTCCTCGAGGAGAGCTTCCTGCTCTGATTGTTCGAGAAGTGTTGCCTTCACATCCCCATATGCATTTTATTTATCGTTTTAGCGGATAAGATGGTTTCGATTCTAAAGCTGCATAGTGGCTTATCCGAGGCTTATGATATCCGTGTATAAAACACTTTGACGTAAAGTGGGAGGTTTTAATTTAGGAAAGCAACCAACTTTCGGTGTATCCGATAGATAATCTGCAGCAAACCTTTTACGAACAGCAGCTATGTTTTCTCTATACATGCATTCATTATGATATTAACGTGGAAACTACTCATACATTACAATTAAATGTGCCATTATAAACTGTACATAAATTTAGAAGTGAATTGAGCTTTTATCGATTAGGTGGATTGTGGTTCGGTTAACTTCACGTTTGATGTTGCGCGGGATATTTGAAAAACCGATGCCATCAAATTTCATTTCTGGTCCTGTTTCGTGATTCTTATAAAAGGTCGTTAAATATCAAAACTATTAACTTTTTATAAATAAATGCATTTTAATTTTAGGTAATGCATAGTAAAAATTATAAATTGATTATTTCTCGGTCTGTTCATAATAAAAGAAAAGAAAATATTTTGTTTTATTTAAGTGGATACGTAGGTGAACTTGGTGTGGACCCGGGTGGGTGAGAGAGTTGGAGGCTGGATGTATGGGTGAGGGTGTTTCTGGTGTGGGGATAAAGAAAACTACAATTTAATCATTATTTTTTTTTTGATAGGTACATTATTTTTATCACTGACTATGATATTGTTGTGTTTATATGTTTTTATATGTTTATACCATATGTGCATATAATCATAGGTATTTTTGAATAATATTCACGATGTATTTTGTACTTCATTTTATTGAATAAGTCAAAAATATCCGAAAGCGTGGGTTATCTGTGGATAGATCACTGGGAAATTTATTCTTTTTACAGTTACCAATGTTTTTACTTACCTAGAAAAAATGTATACAATTTTTTTTTTCATTTATTATAAATTTACCAAGATAAATGTACGCAGACGATTATAGTGATATTATTATTGATTTTCTCAATTTATCTCAGTCAGCACGTATTTTAGTTATTGTATATATTACAATTTTTTTTTAACGTAAGGGTTGATTTTAAGTCTGATTTATGTAGTACCTACTGCAATAAAACTCTCACTAGAGACGAAATTTCTAGTTTGAAATAGCAATAGACGATTATACGTAAAGTATAGGTAAATTAAAAATATTTCTCAGCCCTAACTCTACCTAATTTTAAGAGCTAAATCAATCATAATCGTACGACATCCACAATCCTAATAATTCATGATCACCGTACGTCCGTCCAATTTATTAATTCTCGAAAATTACTTAAAAGCGGGTATGCAACAAATGAACGAGAGGAGTGTCGCTTATCAAGGTTAATTAACGGGTTCTGTCAAGATCCGTTGTAGGTAACAACGTCGGGTTTTAAAATACCTAAATAAGTTCAAAGCCAAATCATCCTTTTAACATAATGTTGAAATAAATTCATGAATTTATTAAATATATACTGGTTGCTCCGTTAATTTAATAGTTTTTTTTTTAGTTTTTTGGCAGTTCGACGAAGTGACATGAAAAATTGGCTGGTGATAAATAAGATTACTCTTTCAAAATATGCAACGAATTAATATAAGTACCTAGTTATAATTAATTGCTCTGTTGTTTTCTAGTTTCTTTGGCGTAATTGTGTATGGCAAGAAACCTTTTTGGGTTCAGTTGTATAAAATTAAACAGGGTGTGAAATGTCCGAAGACTTTAAAGGATTTTTACCTCTGCTTAAAAAACAATTATTTTAGATACGGCCCTACAAAGATTTTAGGCATAATATATTAACATCAATATATTTTATTATATAAACAATATTTATAGTTTTATTTATTTCTGTAATTTAAATTATTTTGTTATAATCTATAAGCTGGTTAACTGGTAGATATTGCTTGAAATAAATAAGACCTTCTGTTTGATTAAAAAAAAGATAAAAAAATCTGTGTTAATATTATGCCATACTCTGAGTAAACACTATAAAAATTAGATGTATAGCAGTAAGGTTCCTACTTATCATCATAAATATTTCTTGTAATACATGACCTGTCATAAATCAACTTTTCCTTATCAGTGTTAATATTACCCACTACAATGGCAATTCAATGACACCACCAAAAATAACCATAAAATGTTTTGTTATCGTCAAGCTAAACAAAATAGGTAAGACTGTTATCAAATGAGAAATTGTAATTAGGCGTAATTTTTTGACGATGATTACTGAAAATAATGTTGAATACTTAATCACATTTTAAGCATTATTGTCAAACGTTGTATGAATCTCATAGAAATTTACCATTATTTCACTCTACAGCCAGATAATTATGAGGTAAAACGATATTTAGTATTACGTTTCTCCTAGCCATTTAAAGCCATTTATGAAACTTCCATCAGCTGTGGAACCTATTATAAGAATTGTATAAAATCATTACGTAAAATTGACATTTTTTTTCCCAGAAATTAATGAATTTTGTTATATCACCTTTACTCATCAGGAATGGTACTTGGGACACAGTATGCATATTATATTCTATATATTCTATTTTATGCATCACTTTTGGATGATTAATAATTTTAAATCGAGTCTGTCAGCTGATTAATAAGTATAACCTCCTTGATAAAAAAGCGAATTACTGTCAGCGACCTAGCAAATTTAATTTCAATGAGTATTATATAAAATAAACATTAGGAAACTATATTAATCAATGTGTGAGTACCGGGTGGCGGGACTAACGGTTAAGATGTGTAGACATCAGCGTTCGTCTGCGATTGAAAATTTGTAATGAAACAATGCGATTTTCTTGATAAACTTTTTCAATTTCTCCTATATACGAATACATATCAGTCATCTGACGCATAGTATATCTATTATATGTATCTAGAAAATATATTACTATAGCTCTCAGCGGTTCCACAAATGGTGCTTTCGTACGATGTTATCGAATTACTCTGACGGCACGAGCGGCTTTTACAATTAATGTGTCAATGTCACCAAATAGTAAATAATTCAAACCCGAAAAGATAATATATTTTTTTGAAAATTTTAACTGTTTCATCAGAATTTCCTAAATAGAGTCAGAACGGACTTTTAGCCAACGGATTTTCAAAATTGAAATGGGCCCAATGTTGTCGCTAATAGTAATTATATTTGTAACTGATTGGTTGCGGATTATGATAAAACGCAAGATGCACGGTTTTAAACTAAGATTTATTTTCACCGACAACTTCTTTGACAGATTAAATATTTCTTTCAAAATAAAAACAAATTGCTATTTTGAATTAATAGTATTAGGCCTTTGTATTAGGTTTACAATACACGTGAACAGCCAAGCTAAAGGATATTCATATTTTCAGTAAGTCATATAAAAAAAACATGTTAGGATTTTAACTTTTATAATATTAATATATTCATAATCATTAAAATTATACGAGTGCCAAAAATGTATTGGTCCGTTTTGTTTTGTTTATTTTTTAGGCCCAAAACTGTTGATATGTGAACTCAAAAAAATATTTTAATTAGTGGGCCCATGTGCACAAATACTCGACACCCATCAAACGTGTCAAACATGTCAAACGTCTGTTCAAACGTGTTTGACCTTTATGGTAATTGTTGAAAAATCCCGCTGTCAGTTCGTGGACACATTGTTTTAATTCTTTTTTGTTTAAACAGCTGCATGCATTAGGCTTAAGCCTTCGTTTAAAACAATATAATCTGCGTAAAACAACCCATTCATTATTGATTGAATCTTCTTTTAATTCGTGATCTTGTCATAGATCGCGAATACGTAGAGAAGCCATTTTCAATACAACTGTTGGGTACATAATTGTTGTGGTTGTAAGGACATTAGTTTATTCTTCAAACTTCAAAAAAAGGGAGGAGGTGTCTATTTTTTTTTTGCGTATGATGAGTATATTTTGCGCATAATCACAAAGTTTACAAAACTTTAATAAATAATGTAAAGTTAGGTATTGTATTTAGGCTAAGCTAAATACATATGAACAACTTGAGCTTTAAAAATATTCTTTTTTTGTATATGATAATGATCCTTGAGTCTTGATGGATGAAATTTTATAAATAGTTTTTTGGCCTACTTCGAAAATTGACTGCCTTATTGTACAGATTGGTCAGGTCAGAAACATCATACAGCGGTGGTCATCGGTCCATATTACAGTGAAAACCTGAAGTGAAGAAACATATTTTAACCTTTAAGTGCTTCTGTATTTTAATCAATATCAATGTATAATTATATAATTATACGCGCTCCGTGTATTATTGACCAATAAATAAATAAATGTTTATAGATGAGTTCGTGTTTTTTAAATATTTAAAAAAAATGTGACACATTCCTTAGTTAATAAATATTTAGCGAATGTCGCGGTAAAGCACAGACAACATAATATATATATATATATATATATATATGAATATAAAGTATAACAAACCCATGTGTCACACAACTTGAAAGTTACATTTTATTAATTCATTTTAAATTGACGGACACATTTCCAAACACCGATCAATATTTAAATGAAATCAAAATGAAAATGTCGCAGTAAGACTTACGGCTATTGGAAATGGAAGACAAACATTATTAATGGACACACAAGTTGATACAATGACCCTAATTAACCGCGGGAATGTTGAAATCGGTCATATTCGTAGGACCGCATCATTGTATCCATACCACTAGTTGGTTTGATACAAAGTAGCACTGGAAACTTCCCGTGATATGGTCTGGACCTGGTCTCTAAACCAAGACGAAGCCTCGAAGGCGCTTGTAAATAATGACGTAATATTCGTCAGGCCTATTTTCGTTTTCGAGAACCGATACGAATGACTAATTAATAATAATTGAACCAATTAACCTCCTTCACTAAAATCGTTCTTGACTACAGCAATAATTGGGATACGTATTGTTTTAGCCACATTTTAAGAACAACATTACGCAATTCCTACTGTTTGTTTTATTATTAAATATCTAAACCGGAAACCTTTTGTATTAATAAATAATATATGATATGGGACCTCAGGGAACATCAGCAATCTAAAAGTTTAATATTTTTTAGGGAATTGGGATTAGTATTTGAAAAATTAAAAAATATTTCCAGTGATTGTCCAGTAACTAGGTAGGTATATTGAAGCAAATTAAATTCGAAACGCCGTATTAAAAACATTGTAGGATATATTTTATAAATTCCCGTATAAAGTAGCAAGGTTTAAAACCCTAAATGTTGTAAGATTATCAGCCGTATTTGTTTGTTTGTACAAGTGGCATCGGATGGCTACCATTGTTTTATCAGAAATTATATTTTATCAAACATTCTGTTGCTGAATAATCAAAAGTTCAAAACGTTTGGTTGACATTGCTAACGCGCTTCTAGTTTAATTGAAAAAAAAATATATTTAAGTAAACAAGTATCTAGATACCACGTTATGACTAAGGCCATTGGTTTTTAAATATATACACTACACAATACACAAATCACCATTCAGGTGCCGGCCTGAGGTATTGCAATCCTCCCAAAATGTTTCTTGTGCGACACGCAGGTCTACCTTCGTAGCACATTAAGTGTCGTTATAGTGGCATTTTTTTTGTTAGTAGGTTTCCTCACAATGGTTGTATCTTCCCAGTAGTTAAATTTACCTTGCGAAATTCTCGAGAAAACGGCTCACAGTTATTTCCTTGAGGTATCTTAAAAAAGCAATGCACACATTCAGATGCATAACTAATACACACACACATCGTAACATACAACCAGCCTTTTGAACCGTGAATAAAGGTGATTTCTGGGTGAAAACCACCACTTCTTGAGGAGTTCAATCGGTCACACCGACCGAGTGTGGGTGAAATTGCACTATAACTTGGCGGCATAAGTTATACAAGATCTAGCAGGTATATTTTGCATACATAGACACGAATCTAATCAGTGTTGACCACGGTACTTTTGCGTGGATTGACCACTGTGGTTAAGTGGTTATGCACGCGGCCTAAAGGATAACCCACTCTCGCCTCTATGGTCACCCAAAACGCACATCGAATGGGCTAAATGTGCCGCAGGCACAAATGAAGTAACCCATCACAAGTTGGTACCACAGGCGTGAGTAGGTCTAAGACAATAGGTTCTGGTTAAATAATTTACTACAGCTGAATAATGTACAGAAGCAGTTCATATTAATTATATGATAGCTAAAGGAAGTCATAGCCATTCTCGTTTTTCTTAATGATTGGTGCGTACAGGTTGTCCTGACAAATAATCAGGCCAAGGTTGCTCAATTGTTTTGGTGACCCTGTAAAGAACAATAAACGCTGTAACTCAAAAATGAAACAAATTAACATTCGTTTTTAAAAAAATGTTATCGTGTTTTGGCAGTTTTTAACGCACAGCGACTTTCCGTTTTAGGAGGATAACGTGCACATAAATCGCTGTTTGTTATTTTTACATCATGAATTGTTTAAAGTTCGATTATCACTCTAAATTAAATCTATTCTAAACCCTATTCAGTTGCTGTTATTAAAATATATAAAATAGTTTATTCTATCCCGATAAACTCAAAGTGCACTTTAAGTTTTATGTTTAATAACTAATATATTTATATATAAAAATAATGTATGCATGAATGTCCCGTGTGGTCCCTTTTTCATTCATTCGATTGCGATGAAATTTTGGTGAATTATTTTCTGCACGACCGTGAAGATTTTTTAATTAATAGATATTTTGTATTGCTTTTTTTAAAATTAAAAAAACAATCCCGTGCAAAGCCGGAACGGAACAGCTAGTAGATTAAAACATTTACACGATTATTACTTACATATCGACATGTTTTTTTACTAGTTATCTTGTCTCATCGGCTAAGTGCGCCAAATTTTTATTAACGCTGTAAGTTTTGAAACTACAATCGATTACCAACTTTTTACAACTAACAGGAGAGTAGTCGATATTTATCTACTCACAAAAAATTGCTGCGTCTGACAGCTGTTAACGATCCGTTGTCCTTCGCCCTTACAACCATCAATCTCACTATAATCAGTGTTTATTCCGGCGACTTGTCCGGGAGAGACGAATGTATTCACGTTTACGAATGTATATATGTGGGTACGTTGGTATATATATTTGTAATTATTTATTTGCGTTCACAATTTCTTATTAAAAAACAATATCTCTCTTTACACTTTATAGAAGTTACAGCTTAGTCGAAACTCGATAGGTATACTTACTATATTGGAAAATTCGATTTAAAGTTTAACTTTTTGTTTTGTAATATGTATGTGTATTCTGGTTGCGCGTGCGCCTTCGTCCAACAGCAGGTATAGTAGGACCTTAAAGATCTTATTGTGAAATGGGATTTTTTGGGCTGGTAGCGGTAAGATCCTCTGAGAAAAAAAAATACGCGGCAACATAGGGCGACCATATCTATTTTTACAAATTGTAAAATTGTCCTAAACGTTGATAAATAAAAATGTACACATTACGTTAACTTGGTTAGTAAGCGGTTTAATTCTCTTCTGTGAATATATCTATAATATTTGTTGGGATTGTATCTTTTTCATTATTTTTGCCTCCTCTAGTACCTATTTCTGTTATTTTCATTTCCTCTGGTATCATTTCTGGAGGTTTTTCTAACATTTCTCCTATGATTAATTTTTGTATCTCCTCGGTTTTGATCTGTTCGCTGAGTACTGCTACTTTTAATCCAAACATAATAGGTCCCGTTGTCACGATGCCCATATGTAGATGAGCCTTATTGGTTTCTATGGTCACTAGTGTTTTTTTTTCTCAGTCTGATGTATTTTTAGGATAGGATAATCTTTTTTGGTATTGGGACCTGTTTTGTATTTCCATTATTCTGGTTGTTGTTTGATTCCATTGTCTATTATTAATTGTAATTCCTGTAGGAGTTCTTTTGCGTAGCTCGGTATAAACTTGGGCAACTTGATCTTTTCCTGGTGCCGTTCCTTGCTTCATACCTTTAACGATGTGTGAAATTTCTTCTGTTGTCATGGATGTACATACTTAGCTCTAACCTATCGTTTTTCTTCCTTAGATTTCATTCCTACATGAATATGTAGGAATGTAGATGTAGAAATACATTCCTACATGTAGATTGTAGAAGTCAATTTTTTTTATCGTATTTCAATAAATTAATATCAAACATTTTTATGTCGTAAAAAGCAATTTTAAACATATGACAAATTTGGTCAAAATGAGATCGATTAGAATGTAGAAGAATGTATAGGTTAATGTGGTGGTAGTATTAGTTAACCTAGTTTTAATATTTAATATCGTAAATATTATCTTAATTAATCATAGCATCTTTAAAAAAAGATCATCGTTGAGCGGCTATATCCACGGTTTTGGTATTAATAAATTGTTGGAAAGTTTATGAACACAATTATGATGCTGTTGTCACTATAACAATACAACACCCAGTGGTCAAAGCTTGAAGTTTATTTTTTTTTCTGACGATTCCCCACTAACTCACTGCTCTTATTGTTTTTTGCGTCTATATGGAAAGTGTGGAATTATGATATCCTTCACACTGTCTAAAACAAAATAATAATTTTAATACCAACGTTCGTCTTTATTGTATAAATGTGTTTAGTTACATTAAAACGTAGTAAAATTTAAAAATATGTTTTTAGATTAACATACACATTTAGGTTATTTTTATTTTTTGCTCGTAAAATATATTAATAACCTAAATAATATTAAAAAAAATGAATAATATTATTGCCTTAATCTCACATACAACATAACGCAGGGTAATCCTAGTGATCTTTTGATAAACGCGCTCGCAGAACAGCAGCTTTCGTTGACGCATAGGAGGGAGCGGGACGGAAGATGTGGCCGACATCGAGCGGACGAATGCTTTAGTGCTTTGTTTCGCTCAGCGGCGGCCGGTGTGCAAGCGAGACAAACAGCGAGCGCTCTTACTCGCGCTATTTTGCCGCCCTTTTACTCAAACGTCATCTAGACATAACCTAACATTTATTAAAATCTGTAGTAAATTTATGAATTAAAACATTTGAGTGCTTCAAAAAAACTACATATAAGTGATTTGGGATTGAATTTGAGTTTTGCAGCTTAGTGTAAAAGTATTGTGCATTTTTTGGGGATTCAAGTCTATAGCACAATTTTGCAACGTTTGGTGAGTGTTAATTTATTTCTTTAAAATACACTGGTAATGAAGACCTACTCTTGTATATTTCATTGGCTTCGTTTAGGTACGTTCTGTCTATGACGAAATCCACGTTTAAATACATAGTGAAACGACAACAATATTTGGTTCTAAACAATCAGCCAGGGCTCGATGTTATTTATAATTTTTTAATACATTTTATTCGTAGCATTTAGTTTTTGTTTTTTCATTAAAAGATTTTATCAATGTGATTTCATAAATATTAGTGAAATGGTGCGATTGTCAAACCCGCTCGATTGCATTCTACATAATTTCGACTGTTTCTGTATAATGCGAATTTATGGATACGTCTTATCAAGCAACAAGGCTAGCTTTGTATTTAAAGTGCTATTATTTATTGTGCTATTTATGATGTGGGTACCACCAATATGTCTTCCCTACTGTACCTAATACCGCTAACACGTATTTTTCGAGGGGTTGTAATTTAATATTTGTGCCAACAAGCGTAGACTGTATACAACGGGTTGGTGATAACAAATTAGTTGGAGAATTGTTGGACCGGCCGTTGCTGCGGGCAGTTTTGAAGATTAAAATATGTGTATTTGTCCGCAACAGAGGTTATTCATTGCGTATTTACGTCTATAATATTTTTTCTAAACTTTATTTAGTTAATAATAAACATTGTGTTGCCAATGAAGCGTGTAAATAAAAAAATGTACTTACCTTAAGCAGGCAAATTCCGTTTGTTTATTAAAAAAAAAAGAACACGTAATAGGTAAACTTAAAACGAGAAAAATGTTGTATTATAACAATTTTAGCCATTACTAGATGCCAACTAACTGATCGGTGGTTAGTGTTGCAATAATTATCGTACCTTTTGCTCGCAAACGTTGAACCGCAATCATTCACGGTTGCATTATAGACTAGGCCTACCAGGCTTGCATTATAGACTAGGCCTACCGGGCTTGAATAACAAACAGCATTTTGGCATTAATTGTACCTGGTCGCAAAAAGCGACAGTCTCATTTTCAAGAAAATCATCTTATATAACCCTTAACAAGTCGAACTACACTTACAAATAATCAACGAGAGATCTATCATAAACCATATTTTTCTATACACAGCCGAAAATTACGAGAGAGAGGGGTATATTTTATAAACAATACTTAAAACAATGTCTAAATAAAATTATATTTTTTTTTACAAAAGAAAAAATACGCTTTTTTCGTTCAGTTTTCGGTACCTGTGGTTGCCAGATGGCATCCTAAAGGAGGACATGTCCTCCCGTCTATATGATTAAAATAAGTTAAATTATTTAAAAATTCTTGTTTAATTTTGAAAGTCCTTCTTTTTAGACCCAGCTTTAGACAGTACCTAGCTTAGAACTAAACAACTAGATACCTTCATAATTAGGTAGGTTAACAACGCTACTTTAGGATTTCCAAATTTGGAGAATATAACCTCAGAACCACCTTCTATATCAAGATTTTCTTTTAATAAAGTTTAGTCGGCCAAGTGGTAATTTGCAGTTTATCACCGCGCTGCCATTTTGAATCGAATTAAATAAATGAACCTTCTCAAAAGTTCATCGTAAAACGAGCGGTTTAGTATATCAACGGCGTCCATTGTGCACTCGACCTGCCTGCTTGTCGCTGACCTCAAAATGACCAGCATCCGGATCCACGGGATAATTCCAGGACTTTCATTCTTTTTTTTTGAGTTTCTGATTGTTTTTGTTCTCCTTTTCTTTATGGCCAGTGAGTAAGAATTCTATTATACTATACAAAATAAACCTGCAACTAAATAGGCACAATTAACTATTATACTTAAATATTTTAATATGTTTAGTTACCTACCTTACAATATTTATTTATATCAAAATTTTCTTAAGCCATGCCTAAAAAATGCAAAAAAAAAAACTTCGAAATCGCTTGAACCGTTAAAAAATAATAATAATACTGTTCGAATTGGCAACTTCCTTTATCTTTTAAGTCGGATAAAAAGTAGGCAGACAATCAAGGGAATAAAAATTAAATAAAAGCAATTTAAAACAAAAATAAAACACTTCCTGACAAGGAAAAATAAATAAATAAATAAAGTATATTTTCAGACAAGACGGAAATGACAAAAATCTTTTAAGTGTTTGTTAAATTTTCATGTTGAATTCTCAGTGTCTTGAAGGATCACTCTTAATTAGTTTATTGGCTTTTTCTTCTATAGGCCACAGCTTAGTTGAGCGGATAAGTACAGTCAGTGCAATACAAATTAACATAATAAAAGATTTACTATAAGTTTGGACGAAAGCGAATCGGAATGCAGAGTGAACTTCATCAAAAGAATATAATTTGGTCATAAAACTATTACAATCATCGTTATCGTAATCGAATTATTATTATTATTTCTATTAGCTCGGGAGGTTATAATGAAAATTATAATTAGCTATAAATTAGACATCATTAGGTTTTATTATGTGTGTTTTAAGACTGTCCTTGAGTTTGTGAGTTTTTGGGTAGTGTGAAAAACACACGTATTCTAATTATTTAAATATTTTTTTTCGTCAACTGTACTGAATCCACCCACTAACGCATAAATACGTGTGACTTGAATAAGTGAAACTCGTTAATTACGTAACCAAGGGCCATGGTGCAAAAATGAAATTGGAGCTGGTTAAAGCTATCTAAACTGGTTAAATAAATAAATACTTTAAAGGTGCATAGCTACTTCATCATCAGCTCTTTATCACCCACTGCGGGCATAACAAAGCAAAGCTACTTACTAAGTATCTTATTCTTATTATCCAATATACACATGTCACCAGGCGCGTGCGTGTGTGAGTTTTTAGAGTGAAATAGATTACCCCAATTCGTTGTTGCTATTCTACTCTAACCGGGGGGGGGGGGGGGGGGGGGCGACGCCGAAGGAAGAAGAGCTAGTATTATAGCTCGAGCACCGACGTACCACAGCGGATATGGCACTTCTTCACGATCTATTACATGACAGAGCGGACAGTCCATATCTGGTATCAGGTATCAACCTGCGAGTGCCTTCTCGCACCACGCGCTCATCTACTCTGTTCCAGGTGCCAAGGCGCAATGCAAACTATGCCAGAAACTCTGTTCTCTACCGTTTACTTAATACCTACAACACCAAATTCAGCGAGGTTGGTGCACTTGACCTAAATCGTGGCAAGTTTCTTTCAAAAATTCAAAAATTAATTTATCTACACGCAACATATACGATGTTCAGACATACAAACACGCACACACGCAACCACACCCTCGCACACCCCCTCACACACTCTCGCAGATATAGCAAAGTTTTAAATATTTTTGTACATAGGCGTTAGCCTTATTACTAACCCTTCGAAAAATGTGTATACTATTATTACGCTGTATGCTTACCTGTTAATAAATAAATAAATAACTCTTTCGAACGTCACTCAGGGGAACCCCCCGTTGGCGTGTGGGGTTCATATTTCCCTTGCTATTTCCAACGTTGGTTGCCATGGCTGTGTCGGCTACGTCACGCGTACCAATTGTGTGAGAGAGACGGATTTCCCAATAAGTGAAAGTTTATAGAACACGTCGAAGGGCAGATGGATTGTGTAATGTTTAGCTACGAGCATTGTTCCATCCAAAGGAATAGGTGACCTTTAGGCTTGAAAGGGGACAGCGGCCGTGAGGAGAGGGCCGGAGATTGATTTGACACTTTTATTAACACGATCACTTATCTCGACTGACGTGGACAACGCGACGCCGTTATCCGAATGTGGGAGGATGCTGTTTACCGGAACTTTTGCTCTTCGATAAGATATTCAGATAAGATAGTTACCAACTGAGAGGAAACCGTGATAAAACGTTGCTATGAAGACAGGCGACGTATCTGACAGTTTTCTGAAACGTGCGACGTGACTGAAAGTTTCGAAGGCATCAATTTTCATGAAAATTCACAATCAAAGGCTACAACAGAGTAGTTCCTCAAGTGAACGCGGTTACAATATACCTACTAACCTTACCTTAAGTATTAGGCTATTTTGAAATCGTGTATAACAGTACTTTTACGTCACGCCTGAAAGAATGTATGTATTTGTAATGTAGCGCAAATCTCTTTCGGAAACCAAAGATTCATATTTATTTGACCATCGGTCAAATGGTAGACCTCGTAGGAACGTTGAGTACAATACGGGGTGTGTGACGCACCGATTGTTCCGAAAGCCTGTTTTTTGAAGGCCAACCCAAGGTCGTGGACCTCGCCGCAGGTCGGAGTAGGAGTAAAAAAACCCAAAACAAAAGAGTGGGGGTGGACCTCGAACTCCCCTGCTCGCAGACACAGTTTTGTGCCTTAGTGTTGGTGCCTTCTTGCAGCGTGCGCGTGTATGTGTGTTATTATCGACAAACTAAATTGAAAATATCTACAAATTCTCGAATAATATATCCACAATGGCAATAACCTTCTTATCAGACCCACATGATTACCCTGGTCAGAAATGTCTGGCGTTCATTGTTTGTTTTTTTTCATATTCTAAAAAAATGTAGCACAAATATTAAATCAAAATTAAGTTATATAAAACGCATGTTCGGAAAGGTCACTGCCAACTTTATTTTTTTTTTTAATAATTGCTATGACCTAGGTCATATACAATTATTTTGGGCGCTACTCAACTAGGCCAAATATGCCTGTACTAGAGTCAGGGGAGATGGTGGTAATGAAGCGTTAAAAATGGTATGACCATGTGCGGAATCGAACCTGCGTTAATTATTATTCGAGAACTGGCTTTCCTGGTTTGGTGCGAGGGACACGATCTTGTTATAATTACGAAGTTCAGTAAAAAAAGTATTTATATTCGTGTGACTGATAATTTTCCAGTCTTTTTTTTTTTGTATACCCTAGCAAAAATTCACACGGTTTGATATTTATCTGCGGTTTACTCATCTGAAAAAAAATATTCACCGATTTCCTTTTAGGGGGTTGATCTATAATTGGGATAAAAATCTGATTAATGTTTGATTGTTGATATAGGTCAACTCTCTAATAGATCAGATAATTTTAATACACTCTGTATTGAGATCGTGGTATTGCAGCTGTTAGGGCATTTGACTAATAAACCCAGAAGTCGGAGGTTCGAATCAAACCGTTATAGCCGTGCCGTTTTCGTTGCTTCACCACCACCACCTCAACCGAACCGACTCCAGCACTTAATCTTTCACCAAGGGCAATGATCCCTCTTTGGCTCTTTAGTAAAGGTTTTTTTCCCGGTTTTCGGGTATTTTTCGTTTTCTCATCTTTCTAGCTCGAGCTCGAGCTCGAGCAATCGCGATTGCCGAGACGTGCGCTTTTCGCCTGAAGTCGCCTGTGTCGGCGTTTTGCCCTCAATATTTTGGCCCAATCTAGTTTGCATATGCTCTACCGGTTTGTATGAAATTCATATTGTAACTGCAACATTACTATATTTTAGACTCCAATGTAACCATGGTTAATTCTTTGAGGCCATACCTTTATCTCGGGCAGATTTTAAACTATAAACTGCCCGCAGTAGCGGCTAGTCAAAGAAAAAAAACACGAACCACATACGAGGTGTATAATTATTATTGAGAAAACTTGTAAAAAAAGAGCGGAAATCTGTGATTTTCAATGAAAATGGTTAAATTTACGAGAAAGTTTTCTCGTAGACAGTTGTTAAGGAGATTTTTATAATAAATAAAAGTATTATAATAATAAATAAAAAAACCACGATTGGGGACACAAAAAAGGGGGGAAAATAATTTATCCTCCTTGTTCCTACTTCCATATTCTTCCGGATGGAATCGTATTTCAAGTTATGATATTATATGTATAAAACATATACCAACTAGTTTCCTGGAAGGCGTAGGAAGTTCACGAGTACACGATACCCTCGTCTGATCGCAGTGATTAAGCATTGTAACTTAGCCCAGATAGTGTGCTTTAAGCCGGGTATAGTCGAGTAAGGATAAGTTGACCGTTTTTCAACTACGACGGAAGTGTGACATTTCACATCTATACGAATTGTTGAAATGAAATATGGTAATTATTAAATACATTGCAATATTTATGTATTTAGTATTATTTTTTTATATGGGAAAATGTGTGCGAGGAGTACAGAAATCTAAAAATTGTTTATAATATTTGTTACAAATACATTAAATTAAATGAAATGAAACGTTCATACCAGCTGATTGTATTTGTGTTTTTTTTTCTGTTACTAACATTAAATTTTAAATTTCATAGGTATTGCAGGGAGAATTCACGAACGGATAGAATAAAATTAATATAAATATATATAAGTTGTTTTTTTTAGAGGCGTGGTTTTCAAGAAGAGATAAAACGCATATAATTTGATGTTATGGTTAAGAATTTAGTTTTATTATAAAGATAAGGGTTTGCCATTATGTTTTAAAAATGATTTCGGGTAAGTGGCCGCCGCGGCTGACTCGAACGAATTCCAGCCGAGAGGCCCAATTTTCAACCACTTTTTGCAGCAAGTTGGGCAAGTTGGTATGTCAGCAATAACGCGCCGAATATTCTCTTCCAAGGCGTTAATCGTGTCCGGCTTATCTGCGTAGACAAGCGACTTCACATAACCCCACAAAAAATAGTCCAGCGGTGTTAAATCGCACGATCTTGGAGGCCACGCCACAGGCCCACGACGCGATTTTTTCTAAATTTGCACTATTTGCAAACGTTGTTCAGGAGTAAGTCTATTCATTATGAAATGGCAAACCAAACTGAGCATAAATCAAGTGACAGCTGTCAAAAACACCAACTACGACAAAAGTAGTGCCAGATTGAAAACCACGCCTCTAAAAAAAACACCCTATATATATGCAATGATTATAAAGGTATAAGAACCTCAATAATGCTCAATCTTAAAATTTTAATGATTTGCAATTGAATTTCGATCACTGGTGTCATAGAGACGGCTGTTTTGCGGTTTGATAGCAATCTGCAATGCCATCTATCGAGTTACGGTGTTACTAACAATCAGTTACTCGTTACTGAACAGATTTCATTCAAAGTAGGCACATTCAACTAATTTTATTAGTTTCGTAGGGATTGAAAAATCGCTTTTATATAATGATAGGGCAGTTTTGCCAATATTGAACAAAAAAAAAAAAAAATGAAACTAAAATCCCATAATGATCGAAGATCCGCTGTAATTGAGATGCAGCGAGGTCCGTCTCCCAATATTGCGATTTTCAAACATCTCTCGAGTCATCTCAACAAAATCTTGCTTCCTCACAATTTCCTTTAAATGACGTTCCAATCCTTATTTGGCCATATTGACTGACTGGCTAAAGTTTAATTTCCAAGACTTCACCGGTAACAATTGATTTCGAGACCATTCCCGATGAAAAACCAGCATATGGACCCAGCGATTTCAAACATAATTTGTGTTGACCTCATATCAAAATTCCTCATGGTTTCCGAATAAAAAAAATGTAAACTCACGTGATAATATGAAAAAGATCTTTTTATAAGTTCGGTCGCTAGCGGAAATTAAAAAAGGAATTTACACGAGCGATTTGATAAAATTAATTAATTTGGGCATGAATTTCGTTTTTGTTTTTATAATCGGGAACATAAACACCCCCATGAGTCTTCGGGAATGATCCTGGAACATCCTGTATATTATACGCCCTATCTGGGTTAGCTGGTATATATTGCCATGCAGCAATAAGCTCGCCCTTTTGAAGCGTAATTATCCGTGTTAAATAAAATGTTTATTATTATTAAAAGATATCTATCTACGCTGTACTTATACATGTGTTTAGGAATCATGGCCTATGTCAACATTGTATTGAAATTAGGTACAGGGTCGATGACCGTTCTTATAATTTCGGTTTTGTACCCTAAAATGTTGATCACACCGGGTTGCACCAACGCCCTCTGTAGGGTAGTTTAAGAAGGGTAACATTGCGTTTTCGATTTTTTTTTAGACCTTTGCGTACACTCGAATCATAGTTGAAACCAGTTCTGACTTTTCTAACCTAACCTAACTTCAATGCGTCGTATTTTCCTACCGTGAATACTGTGTTAGGTATTTAAACACTGCATAATTTTATAATTATTTAGGTCGTGCAAACTGCAAAAGATAAAATGTCTGCAACATAGTAATGATGTCTAACGCGTAATCTATTAACCGCCAACTGTGCCAAATTTGAATATAGGTTGTTTAAGATATATGTATATATAACTTAATTGTTTGATAAATAGTATTTTAATAACAACGAATCGCTTTATAAAATAAAATACTTACTTTTTGCAAAATGCACACTGAAAACATTGGAGATTAATTACTTTAAAAATATCTATGAGAGGTAATTAATATTCTCTTTTGTATGAAATATTTTCTAATATATTGTAGTTTCTATCTCTAAGAATATAAGCAATAATTTAAAATAATTTAACAAATAAAACTTTTTTTATTCAACGGTAAGTGTAAGAATACACAAATTACAATTTGAGATCGTGGTAGGCTAGTGGTTAAGGCGTTAAACTATTGGCCAAAAGGTTTCGGGTTCGAATCCGCACATGGTCACACCATTTTTACCGCTCCGCCCCTCGCCCTCACTCTAGCACGGGCATATTTGGCCTAGTTGAGTGGGCCCAAAATAATTATATATGACGTAGGTTATAGCAATTATATTTAACAGCAAATTTAATAAAATGGACACGTTATTTTAAACAATATGAAAAAAATTAAAATGTTTTATATATTTTTTTTTATAAAGCGTTGGATATGGAGGCATATAAATGGCAAAATAATTATAAAGCTAAAATTTAAAGTAGAACGCAAAGAATTCCAATTATTTTGATATAAATGTGCATTGACTTGTCAAAATTAATTTATAAAAAATATAGCTATCTAAAATGAATAGTTCAAAATATTTTACATTGTACTAAAAAGCGAGTGAACAGTAATAAAACAAACATTTAGGTCACGAATTCGGTTTACGAGTATTTATTTAAATAAATACATATCTTTTTATATGATAATTTTATATGATTTCGCTGCTGGTACTGTCTTCGCACTGGGGTATTTTTTTTTAATTTAAAAGAATCCTTAAGTATATTGTCTACACCTTAAACTGCCTCGAACGATGCTAAAAATAATGAAAACCCCATTGGTATCCGATTTAGCGCGAACATACTATGTGCAAAATAAAAACCACAATTATTTTGGGTCCTGCTCAACTAAGCTAAATTTACTCGCGCCAGAGTCAAGGGTAGGTGGTGGTGTTGGAGCGTTAAAAATGGTTATGACTACAAAATAAAAACAAACAAATAATATAATTTTCTCGGGACTGTTATTGCACAAAACCGCTAATTGATCGCATGTGATCACAAAATGCTAAACAAACGAATTCGGAAATTTCCTTCAATTCTTAGAATAGTTTAAGAGTAGGTAATTCAGTAATATTGATAATGCTTAGTTAGTAATAATGCTTGCGCGAGAATATATACCTACTTACTGTAATATATAGGTTAAACATAAAATATTTATGTTGTGAGACGCTAAACACACAAAGGTACTTCCACCTTTTTTTTAGTTTCTTTTTATTAATAAATAAAAAGTACAGATGATAGCCGCTACCTGAGCGCGCGGCCTACTGCGGTGGACTACTGCAGATCGCTAGAGGATCTCTGGTCCTAGGAGGTGGATCTACCGCCCTTGTCGAGGGGCTGACTTTTCTACTGTGAATTCTGGTAGAGCAGCCGTTGAGACTGCTCTGCTTCAGATGCCGCGTATGACGCGGGCTGGGCGTCATGACGGTGTCATTCTTGGATGCGAAGCGTGGTGAACTTGGGTTATATAACCTGGTGATGTCAGCTACCATGGTACGAAATTCAGCGTAGCCTTGCGGGTGCACCGCTGTGGCGTGATATCGATTGACGACAAAGGTTCCCGGTAATTTTAATTAGCGCGGCACGTGCGGAGTACTGGCTTCCGAAGGACTTAGGTTGTTGCTAAGCTGGCGTCGCCACAATATGTTAGCCGTGCCAAATTAAACTAAAATACAACCGAGTTCTTCTTTTTGTTTCAATTTGTTTCATTCATATATGGTTTGTTCGTAAGCGCAAAGGAGTGTGGTGCTACTATAAATGTGGCAACCCGAGGTCAATGCCCTAACTACTACATCACCACGTCACCGCGGCCTTCACAATTCCACGTACCCTAGGCCCCGTCGTAATATAAACTAAATTAATAAAAAATAAACCTCTTATTAATAGAATATATATAGTATATTATTAAAGCAGATATTTTATTTACTCACTAAGCAATCAAGTCAATACATTTCTCACATTTGTTCGGAAAAAGTAGGTACCCAAAAGTTGCATTAATTTATTGAAGCCACACAAAGGCTTCTATATAGGCTTTCCTTTGCACAATGCATCAATAAATTTATTTTGCAATAATATCCATTGAGGAGAGTTAGCCCGTAGACCTTACTCATTGTAGGTGATAGCATTTCCCTATTTTGACGTTTTGTTTGATTGGACAGGATACAGATTGCCATTATCACGTTATTACTGATAAGAACGATAGTGACCGGCTAAAACGAAAACAAAAAAAAATTAAGTATGAAAATAATAAAAAACTGCATCGGTGTTTAACTGTAAAATCAAGTATTAAATATAAAATATATATATAAAAAAAAGGTAAATGTTTAAGGTGTTTGTCTTGTAAATATTTCTGAAATCATTCATTCGCTCATAATTATCGCTGTTTATAAAAGGGTCCATAGACCACGCGCCGGTGTAAATCCCTTTTGTTCGCTCGTTCGCGCCCGGCCGAGGTCGGTCAGTGACCCGGCGTCGCGAGCGGACGAACATATGACAAGAAAGATTTAATATTAACG
This sequence comes from Neomicropteryx cornuta, assembly GCA_020383195.1. Lineage (NCBI taxonomy): Eukaryota > Metazoa > Arthropoda > Insecta > Lepidoptera > Micropterigidae > Neomicropteryx > Neomicropteryx cornuta. The sequence continues at coordinate 7,900,418 of JAHKQU010000001.1, read as the reverse complement.
CGTTAGGTTTACATGTCGATATGACGTCAATACAAATCATGTTTTTTTTGATCGGGAATGATCATTTCCACTCATTGTGTATAATTAAGACAAATTCGACTGCATTGCATGTAACGTATCAATTAGTATAAAGTGAAAGTCAAATATTTTTCATAAAATACAGACCAATTGTATAACCAACTATATATTATTTTTTGGCATGCAATAAGAAAATTCTCACGGGGGGGGGGCTGTTTTATAGATACATAAAAGTATAGGGTGATGATTTTAGAGGCGTGGTTTTCACGAAGAGATAAAACGCATATAATTTGATGTTATGGCTAAGAATTTAGTTTTATTATAAAGATAAGGGTTTGCCATTATGTTTTAAAAATGATTTCGGGTAAGTGGCCGCCGCGGCTGACTCGAACAAATTCCAGCCGAGAGGCCCAATTTTCAACCACTTTTTGCAGCAAGTTGGGCCGTATGTCAGCAATAACGCGCCGAATATTCTCTTCCAAGGCGTTAATCGTGTCCGGCTTATCTGCGTAGACAAGCGACTTCACATAACCCCACAAAAATAGTCCAGCGGTGTTAAATCGCACGATCTTGGAGGCCATTTTTCTAAATTTGCACTATTTGTAAACGTTGTTCAGGAGTAAATCATTTCATTATGAAATGGCAAACCAAACTGAGCATAAATCAAGTGACAGCTGTCTAAAACACCAACTACGAAAAAAGTAGTGCCAGATTGAAAACCACGCCTCTAAAAAAAACACCCTAAATAACAGAAAATCATTATTTAGACAAAAATAAAAAAAACATTCAAATATGAAAAGGTCAGTTGGAACACAACATTTACCAACTCTCACACGGATAGTTGTAGAAACGTCCCGCTGGACAAATTTAGAGAGTTAGAAAGTCAACGTTCAGCAGGATTCAACAATTGAATCCCGGCATAGAAATATCCTTCGTTGCCGGATGAAATTGACCGAGAGGAAGACCAATTTTGAAACAGAGGGGAGCATCCAGGGGTCTTTCTCGGGGAGGCCCCCGACTCCATCATAAGCAGGGGGTCCTTCCAGGGAAAAATTTAAACACAGTTCAGGCTACCTTTGAGTGTTTTTAGACCACACTTACGTTGAGAGTGACAGTACTTTTAAATAAAGTAGTAATTTAACTTTTTTTCAATGTACCCATCCAATATTATTTTTCCTCGATATTCGCAAGAGAGTCGTGGTATTCAGGGTTTGTATGGAGAAATGATCTAACCAAGTCAAAGCAGTTAAATCGTCTCATGGTATATTAAGCCTGAATTATCTCAGCGTTCCTTTTGTCCAAAATGTCGCTTAGCTCGTTTGACTTGTTCCTTGTCTTGCGAAACCTGAACTCAGAACTACCTCACTTGTCGCCCGCGCAGGCGCGGTTGCGTTGCGCTATATGTAACCGTTATTAAATTGTACGCTCGATGCCTGCTATATCGACATTTTATAGAGTGAATTTGAGCGATTGCAGACTACACAATTTGTCGGGACCAACAAATTGGAGTTTTTTTTTTATGATTTGTCTTAAAAACGAGCTCGCGAATTCGCGAATTCCTCTCTGATAATTATCAGAGAGGATGTTTTCATCGTCGCGTCGTTACCATTTATCGGTTGGTCGGGTCAAATTGGACGGCCGGACCAACCGACCGAAAAAATTGGACGATAATTATTATAATTCAGTCGGATAACTAACCTACAGGGGGGGGGGGGGGGGTTTATCGGTTTTGTTGGAAGTTGGATCCGACAAATTGTGTCGTTTACGACACAATGTTTTAACATTAGTAGTGACATCGAACAGGGTGAGTCGGCAGCGATAAAAAATTGTTAATGTCGCATTTAAAATACAGCCAATACACAAAGTGGCAAAACCTTTATTTCCAAATTCTGCACCAATTCGAAAAAATATTTTTGGTAGTTTTTATAAATAAAACTTATACTTTAATAGAGTTTGACAAGATTTATTTGTATTTTAAAAGGTTAAACAAAACATAATTTTCCTTTTTTAAAGAGGACTTTTCTACATATATATTTACATATAAGTTTTATGAATTTTTGTTTTGTTTTTTGCATTTAAAAATAGTAAAAAAAGTAACCCAAAACGAAAACTATCTTTTTACAAACTTTTATTATTTCGCTTGCAATGTTTATTAGTCTACTTAGGTCAATTATTGCAAGCTAAATTAGAACCATTTCCTCTTATCCCACGGAGTTGGAATTTAACATGTTGGTGGTGCAGTCCCGATGACAATGTATTTTTGTGGTGAGCATCCAGGGTTGACTCCAGAAGAAAGAACTCCCCAACGGTAGACAGCGCAGACACGAAATTTTGTATATGTGTACACATTGTCTACAATTTATGCGGACCTTTCCGGACAATCGCCATAGCGCCTGCTTTCGCTGCCTCACCGTTGCTTCAATTTGATGTCATTGCTCTTGGTGACATTGAATTTTTTATCGAAAATCATCTTACGAGCCGTCCATCTGTTATATAACTTGTTTTATGTGGGTAGGTATAATTTAAATCCAATTACGCTCTAAACGTTCAGAGTTTAAAATACCTATCGAATAACTATTTAAAATGACGTATTTGTGGGTTTGCCGAACGCGATCTATCTCATTAGGTATTTATTACTGTTCGTTTAGGAATATATCTATAGTTTTTATTTACTAAAGTGAAACATTTGAAAAAAAAATAAAATTAAGGTTTTTTAGGTGGTCTCATGCAAATTGTATATACGATGTTATGTAACCTAAAATGTAGCTGTAATAAAAAAAAAGCGCGCGTGTCAGCATCGTGGGTGCAGTGAGTCATAAATCTACTATGGTCAGCTTGAGATCGTTTCATTGACTTTAGTATAGGAAAGAAAGGAACGTAAACTGGTTGTGGCTGTGTCGGGATGCACAGTCGAGGAACGAGGGCAGAGACGTACTCGTGCCGTCGCTGATGCCGCGACTTTCTCAGATTCCCGACGCGACTTTACTCGCTCATATGGAGTTTGACGCGTATCACCGCATTGCTGGCGAGGCACTATACTAATTTAACAAAACTTACTTCAATTAAACGAAACTTTATTTCTCTTTATCCTTCATATACTATGTATCTTTTTTCTTTTTCTACCTATCACGTGTCCAGGCAAAATTTATGTTATCAGTAAAATGCATTTTTAAAAATACTTTAAATTGTATACAAAATTGTCTTTCGCGCAGCATACCCCCCTCCTCCCCCCCAAAAGCAAAGTGCAAAGGTCTTCAAAACGGTCGTATCAGCTCGTAGACCAAAGGAAAAATAACCAAGACTTAGTGTTTGTTTTTAACGAGCGCAAATAAGTAAATTATACGCAATCTGTTGAAGCTTTATAGCCAATTGCGAGGTCATTACGGTCGACAAATCAATCAACCAATCTAATTAAACAAAAGTACTAATAAAATTAAATTATTAGTGTGAGTGTACCGCGAAACATATGAGGCAATCTCTGTTGTTAATCTCTCGATGGGATAACTCCCCCTCCTCCAGGACCTCTATATAATTTACGTAACTTAGCATTGTTTTTTGATTGAGGCCATAAAAATCTTTTTTAAACTTATTTAATAAAATAGCGTTTAAATACGCTATTCTTCGAGAGTGGATATTTTATAAACATACTTTTTTTTGTAAACTAAGTAGGTATATTTCATAAATATTACGAAAAATAAGGCGTTTTCGGTCAATAATTAACGGTTTATTCGTAAGAAAGAAAATCCTAACGCCTCCGAAGCAATTATTGACCCTCTTGATATCGAACTTGCAGCTTTTTTCTCGCACTCTTGTCACGAGTATCCGTCTCACGGAATAGCACACTTTAACTGCACGTTCACTCTTAACTTTAACTTTCACTCTTATACTGCACGTTCGTGAGGAGTATTTTAGAGTATAGTTCCATTATCTGGAGTCCTCATTAGATTACTTACTGTAATATCATGGAGGTTACACAGAGGAGGTTCCTTAGGTACCTTTATCTCCGTTTTGATTTGTTTGTTTTTCTTTTAGTAGTTTAATTTGTTTTACTTTAAACATAAAGTGTACACGGTTTTTTTACAAGGAAACTTTTATGAGGGGGTTTATCTAGTGGTGAGTAAATCGACATGTAACGTCATTATATTTATTTATATTATATACATGTATCTATTCACGTGTACTGATTAATGTAATGATTTGAGCGTTGAATTATTTCCCGTGGGAAGAGTGCCGAGATTGCTCCGGCGTCACTTTCTATCCCATCCGTTCGGGGCAGAGGGAAAGGGAAGGAAGAGAGTTGGCCTCGCTGGACCGGTCCATCAAATTGCCGAATCTTGCAAGAGAATCACGAACAGAACGAGAGTGTCACGTTATACCATTTATAATTTCTGCTAATCTATAGGTGTTTTTTTTAGAGGCGTGGTTTTCAATCTGGCACTACTTTTTTTCGTAGTTGGTGTTTTTGACAGCTGTCACTTGATTTATGCTCAGTTTGGTTTGCCATTTCATAATGAATAGACTTACTCCTGAACAACGTTTGCAAATAGTGCAAATTTAGAAAAAATCGCGTCGTGGGCCTGTGGCGTGGCCTCCAAGATCGTGCGATTTAACACCGCTGGACTATTTTTTGTGGGGTTATGTGAAGTCGCTTGTCTACGCAGATAAGCTGGACACGATTAACGCCTTGGAAGAGAATATTCGGGGCGTTATTGCTGACATACGGTCCAACTTGCTGCAAAAAGTGGTTGAAAATTGGGCCTCTCGGCTGGAATTTGTTCGAGTCAGCCGCGGCGGCCACTTACCCGAAATCATTTTTAAAACATAATGGCAAACCCTTATCTTTATAATAAAACTAAATTCTTAGCCATAACATCAAATTATATGCGTTTTATCTCTTCTTGAAAACCACACCTCTAAAATCATCACCCTATATTATAACTCGAGAACGGCTGCACCGATCTTTGATTTGTTGGATTTATCTCCTCCCCGAATAGCAGAATAACTATTAAAACATCGTAAAAATTCTCATACATTTTGTATGGAACGGTTTTGAAAGTTAGGGGAGGAGGAGGGTGGCATGACTCGCCACCTCAAATCAAAACTCGCGACTGATTTAAGATAAAAGTAAAGATGGCGCATGAAATTTTTGATTGCATTTTAAAATACCCTGCATAAAAATCACTCACAATCGATAAAAAATGCAGCTAATTGGTCCCGCGATTCCAAGTATTATTTGTGAAGATGATATATCAAAACTTACCTATCGGTTTCTGAGAACAAAACAAATATATGGTTCAGTTAATAGGCCCGAGACAAATGATCGACGCGTCATAAACGGTTTTATCCGTTCGCGGCAAACTTTCATTTAGGTATCAATGACAGTCGAAGTACACGAACGCGGCCAAGGTTACCTTATCGATCGCGCGCCGCTGCCAAAGAAAGGTATTTTTTTTTCTTTTGCGCCAATCTTGGTACCCCGGGTTACACCCACTAGGGTTTTATACCACAGCGCCATTAGTCTGTCCATAACCTCCCCCCCCTCTCCTTTCAACACTAACCCATCTTATGTAAAGTAGTTTTGTCTTATTTTTTTTACGACCTTATACATAGTCACGTTTTTGTTGCTAAAGTGACAGCTTATGCAATTTCTTATCATTTGTGGTCCTCTCAAGCCGTAAGGCCATCTGTCTTTAAATCTTAAAACATCTATAAAATATAAAGCTTATCATGTCTGTGATAGGCCTATACGAATAATTTAAGAGACTTCAAAAGAGATGTCATATGACAAAATTGAAATTCAAATTAATAATTGAATAAAGAGAGTAGTTTTAAATAATACACCAACAGTAATATTAAAGTAATATTGCAGTAATTTGCAGTAATATTACATGCATATCAAATTTAAACAACTGCAACGCAAACTGAAACGTTTCTACATGTATTACATATACTAAGTAAATATCTCAAAGACTTGTTCTACTTTTAAGAAATTATCTTTGTAGATAACTTTTTACCAAATTTGCTTAGCAAATATTTATTTAATTATGGTAGTTGTCACACCAATTAGATAAAAAGATCTAATTCAGTTGATCTTCATTTGTAAAGATTACGAGTCTTTGTATCTGCTTATTTATATAGAAACACTTCTAAAGGAAAATAGTGTGTTGGTAGTCGAATGATTTTTCTGCCATGGTCGTTTATAATTCGTTGTTCATTGCAGATACGAGGCTAGATTGCCTTACAAGATTTTTTTTTCTGATGATTTAATTTATGACTTTCACACGTTCTATGCTAGTAACAAAGTTGATGCTTCTTAGCTGCCTCGTTACACTTTCAAAATTTTTTTTGCAATAATAATAATTGCATCATACAATAACCTAGAGTTGTGTGTCTACTTGGTACTTGAGTCAGACGGGCACGATTTTGAAATTATTTTGAGTCTTATACATATTAAGTTCTTACAAATATTACTAAATGTATAATATTTGTCATCTAAAAGAGAAAACTTTCTACCACTCACAACGCATGTTACCATTTAAATATCAATTGTTTTTTTATCTTCAATGCAGATCATCTAGCGGTGCGATGCTGCTGCGCTGCGCATTTCCGGCACGGGGCGTAGGCCGCGGGCCGTTCGTCGCGGCGACGAAGGTCTGCGCGCCTCGACGGCCGGCCGCGAGACTGCGCTCCACTGCAGCCCCTGACCTCAAGGGGGTCCCCTACGCCAAGCTAACCATCGGAGTGCCCAAAGAAACATGGACGAACGAAAAAAGGTGTTCACATATTATAAAAGTTTTTTTAAAATGCCATTAGGCATATGCACTCTACTGAATCTGCTGTAACCTGTAAAAAAAAAATTGAATCTGCTGTAACCTATTTATTTTTATGAATTATTGAAAATGAGACAAAATCCTTAGGCTTGCAATAGCGTTGTAAAATTCATAAATTATTGAAGAAAAAATGTGTGAGAATCCTATTATGGACTAAATTATCTACTAGTGATGTGTCGTCTAATTTATGAATATTTACATTTTTAAGCACATATTATAAAGATGGATATAATATTAAATTTGAATTTTTCTCTACAATTTGGTCTCCTTATGAAACCAAATATGTAAAAATGATACAGCAAGTACAGACAAAATTTCTCCGGTTTCTACATCTCAAGCTCTATGGGGAGTGCCCAACATTTATGCACCACCAGGATCTGTTGAATCATTTTAACTAGATGTCCCTGGAAATGAGAAGAAACGCAAGTTTAGTTGTCACTGCATACAAAGTCATTGTGAATTGTCCACATTTATTGGAAATATTTGAGCTATACCAGATTATGGTGATATCAATGCCAGATTATGTCAGAGTGAGAACCGATCGCGGCTTTCATGTGCAGAAATGCAGGACCAATGTGCTAAGACAGCACACATTGATTCAGGTAATAGAACTGTTTAACAAGCTACCATCCGATATCGACGTGTTCTATACTCCACTCTCATCAAGTTACACCTGCAGGCCTTGGAGGAAATAGAACCTAAATCAGGTGATTAGGCAAAAGAGTACTTCTAAATGGGTTAAAACCTGTAACAAACCCTATATTAAAAAAATATGTATAATATATGAAAAGCAGCTTTCACCGGTTCCTAACTGAATTGAACTTCGCTTCGTACGGTCCAGAGTGCTGCGGTTAAAGTACTGAGCTAATATGAAATTCCTCTAATATCATACATTTCGTCCATTGTTTAATGATTTAACTCATTTAATATTGGTATTTTTTCAATTCACAGAGTAGCGCTTGTACCTTCAACAATCGAGAAACTGACGAAGAAGGGATTCAAAGTGCAGGTCGAGGAGAATGCAGGTCTTCTCGCTAATATCACGAATCAGGTCTATGAGCAAGCCGGAGCCAAAATCATATCGAAAACTGCCACATTTCAAAGTTCTGGTGCGTTTACGAGTATTTCTATATTTTTTAAACGCTAATTTGCTTTAAAAAGGTTTTTGCCTGCGAAGGCTTTCCAAAGACAATGGATGCGAATCAATTGATATCCAAAATTCAATTTCTCGGACAATAATTTTTTTACTTCTTATTAAACAATTTATTTTTAGTTTACAGTCTGTGTGGGGATTTATTTATTTATTAAATAAATTAAGTTTGTTTTTCGTGCACTATGTGTTAATTATTAAATTAATATTCAATTGAAAACATTATAATTACAGGCCTAATTTCATTTATGTACACAGATTCAAACTGTTTATATTTTTGTCAGAAAGCGTTGTGAACTAAATTATAAATATTACAGCTACTTAAAAAACTGCCTTCAAGCACTGCCTTCGACGACGATAGTCTAGTTAAGGGGACAGGAAACAGTATAGTAGAGTTGTATGAATTTACTGTTTCATTATTCTTAAATGCTATACCATATTGTCAAAATGATTGTGAACTTAATAAATAAATAAATAAAAATAAATATTATTATTGTATAGTCACATAGTGGGTGTACGCGCTCACTTCTACGGTCGAAAATATTACTTTTCTCAATTACACACTCTATTAATGAAGGTGAGCAAAAGGGACGATAATATCGGACATGATGAAGAAGATATTGATGAATGCATTTAATCTTGAAACAATAACATTTTCAATTAATGTTAAAACATCCTGTTTAACCATGAATTCAATAGTAAAATAGATAACTAGATTAAGCTTTATTATTTAAGGCTGCTATTTCGCTCTCTTCAAGGACGCTCAATCGTATTGGGACACACTGTATACGCAAAATTATAGAAAATATTTTATTGTTTATTCGGGTATAAGTACTATCCTGGAAACTACATTTTTATCTCAAGTGCAATTTTCACTGTGATGTGACAAGATAATGTTATTTGTTAGCATTTTTATCATATCTTTCTAACCTAAAATACTGAAGTGCACTTGACATTGAGTTGAAATTGACATATTGATCTAATTTGTTAGCATTAAATAATTTAAAAATTTATAGTTGTTTTTAAATTTATCACCCTTAATCAACTTCAACTAATTTTTGTTATTTTTATTCTCATTTCATCTTTCTTCCTTTTTTATTTGCTATACCACTTGGTCTTGTTTCTTGCTTCTTTAAATATATTTTTTTGCTTTTTTTTCTCTTTATTATTTCCTATTTTCCATTTACCACTCCTTTTTAGTTTGGTGTTTTAGTTATTTTTGTAAAATGCTAATTGCCATCATAAATAATGAAGAAGAAGAAGAGAATATTATGCGAAAGCACAAATTCTCTTCAATAATCTTGTTTGTTATTATTGATGCATTGCATTGTTATTAAAGATATGGCCATACAAATAAAAAATAGATAGTGTCACTTATGTACCTATGTGCGTACCTAAAAACTATATCATGTAGTCCTGATTACTGCGCTATAGTCACGATTTTGTTCCTAGCAAATATTTATTTATAACAATCAACTCTTGAATGCGTTTGGCAACGTATTCTGGATTGTGTTGTGCTAAAATCGCAAACCAGCACCATGATTCTTCGCTATTGCAGCGTCCTTGCAATGTGATTTAATTCAATGTTTATTTGCTTAAAAGTAGGCAGTAGGAGGACGGCAGATGCAAAATGCATGCTTTCTATGACTGCCTAAAAGAGAGCAAAAATTGCATCCAAATGACTCCCAAAAATATTAAATAGATTGGGAGAAGAGGGGTAAAGAAATGGCTAAATTTAATTCGTTTTAATTAGTCGTAAACCAGCAGTGAATTGTTTTTTCTCGCAGACATCATTCTCAAAGTCCGCCCGCCGTCTTCGCAAGAGGTGAACATATTCCGTAGCGGATCAGCCCTCATTTCCTTCCTCTATCCAGCGCAAAATAAGGAGCTTCTTGACCAACTGGCAGGAAAGAAACTCGATGTGTTTGGTAAGTAAATTATTCACCTTATTTGTCACTCTCAAGGAGAATATTATTTTCATCATATCACATCAGCAATGGAATATAGGACTTACGCATTCATTTATAAGCTGGCTGTCTTGGTTCTTTGCATCCAATGTCTTATAATCTAAACCTAGTTTGGAGCCTTGGGTGAGCCCCTCCAGGATTCACAACCATTCAGAAAAACCATCTTCACACTGCTATTTTAGAGACTAATTTTATTATAGAACTGTTAGAGAACCTCTGTAACTATATTAATATAGTGCATCTCCTTAGAAATTCCATGTACTCCAGGAGGTTTTCCATATTTAGACACATAATATATTTTTTCCCTCTATTCAACTAAGCTAAATTTTCTTGCACTCCGAATCAAGGATATGAGAAGTCAGTTGACGAACGCTACATCACCACAATCTCAGTTTCAATGCATTTTAACCTCTGCTTTGATGCAGGCATTGATTATATTGTGGTTTTTGATAGCTCAAACTCATATGCCAAAAAATGATGCCGAGATGTAGATGGCGCTATTTGTTTGCCAACTATTATCATATTTTATTATTAATATTTCATAGGTAGGATAACCTAGACGCAAACCGTATAGAAGCACAAATGCTTACAGTTTAGAAAAGGTTTCCTGCCAAATTCTCAGATGGGGCAATGTAAATAGTTTTCAGAGAACCTAAAGAATTTATTGTCGTCTGTCATTGAAAGTAGGAACTGTACTTTTTACAACAAATTACGTTGTTTTATCGATGTTTGAGACTTAGCGCAACATCTCCATTGTGTTTTAGTTACTAAAGAGTGGTTTCCATTTCCTTCCTAGCAGTTGAGCAATCGGAAACCACTATACAATCAATGGCGTGGGATACAATTGAGGATGGATTAGCCTTTTCATTGAGCTGTTCTTTTTCTTGGTCTTATAAATTTTGTTGAAGTCTTCATGCCGTCTGTTATTGTTCTTAGAGGTAGTTTGTATGCTATGTATGATTTTGAAGATCAAATAAACCACCTTGTTGTACATTTTAACAACAAATTGAATCGTTTTCCAAACATACTCCTATTTGGATATCTCATACATTCTTGGAGTTTTTAAATGTAGAGGCATACATTCTTGGAGTTTTTTATTTCTTTTAGCTATGGACTGCATCCCGAGAATTAGTCGAGCGCAAGTGTTTGACGCTCTGTCATCGATGGCCAACGTCGCAGGGTACAGGTCGGTTGTGGAGGCTGCTGCCCTTTTTCCTAGGTTCTTTTCAGGTGAATGACTATTTCTCACATAATTAAATTAAATGTCACTTGTAGATTTACTTCAAATTATTTATTCATTTATATATACCGCATCTAAAACAATAGTCCCACAACTGTAATATTACTGCAAAAATGTAGGATTTGTAGTGAACGGCCTGGTGGTACAGCCTGCTTCTGAACCAGAGGTCCCGAACCCTTGCGGGTCAAATCCAGCCAGGTCATTTTATGTCGCCGAGAATTTTTAACACTGTTGACTTTGTTAAATAACGAGATAAACAAACATGTATTCAATTGTGTACTTATAGATAGATAAAATAGCCACTCGATTTATTGACAGAATGACAAAACATTTTGCTGTTACAATGCTGGTCTTTGTTGACATTGAATAATAATAATGACTTCTAGATTAGCCGCCAACCGAATAGCTATCATTATTTTCTTAGAAGCATATGCATTCGCTACATTCGCATGGTTCATAATGAAATTAAAAACAATGCAGAATTACAATGGTGGTACAAATGAGATAACACAATACAGATGAAACAATAATTAACTAAATTTATATATTTTACGTTATTGTTAACATATACTTAGTGTGAAGATTATCAGCGAGCGGGGAACCAGAACTATAGAGATGCTATACAACTAAATGTGCTGTTGTACAACTTATAGGTCAGATGACAGCGGCGGGCCGTGTGCCAGAGGCGACAGTGCTGGTGGTGGGAGGAGGAGTGGCGGGACTGGCCGCTGCTGCCCAGGCTAGGTGTATGGGGGCCAGGGTTAGAGCCTTCGACACCAGGCCTGCTGTGAGGGAGCAGATCGAGAGTCTCGGGGCTACATTTGTCACTATGGATATGAAGGTAATATACACTTCCATGTTTTGACTTCTATCCTAAAGATAATGAAGCAAGAATTGAGTGAATTTAATACCGAACGGTAACAAAATGAAAAGACCATTGTATTGCTTACAACTTTGGACCCCCTTAATATCTTAGGATCAAACAATTCACATGCAGTAAGGAATTATGAAAGGTTAATTTAGTATATTTGTATAATTTTGTATTTTACATAAGGGAGGGGGGAATTCGACTGAAATGTTACTCTCTGTTACATAGAGGGGGGGGGCTAAACTATCTTAAAAATAAGTTACGTAATTTATGCGTAATGCAAAGCAATTGAAATTTAACAGCATGGCCAGACTATGGTTAGAGACACCCGAACAACATCTTTTTTCTCACTGATTTTAGTACCGCTGGGCGTCTGGTTGTTCCTCTGAGTTGAAGTTTTAAGTGTTTTTTTTTTATATAAAATAAGGTATACATTTTTAGTTTACAGAAAATAAGTATCGAATAATTCATTTTGTATGATATATTCGCATATAAAAACTTGTTTAGTTTTTTGAAATAATGTTTGTTTGTTGATAGTCACATGTCGTGACATTTTCTTGCACGGCTGACTTTCTTGGTTCTGACTCGGAAATTTTCATTTCTCGAACCGAGCAGCAAATGTGCTAGGTGATTTTTGTTTAATTTTTTTTTAATAATGTAATATTAATATTTTCAAAATGAAAAAATATTGTCACTGTTCATATTTATATGTGATTTTTAGATCAATAAGTAATAGGCAATTAGATCTGAAGTAAATTATACTTGGTTGAATTTCTAATTTAGATCTGCGTGTAATGAACTAGTAAACCAAGTTCGAAAAGTGATGATTGATTATTACAAAAATAGAGTAAAAAAAGTTTTTACATCTCAAATTCAACCCGAGTTATTGAGTTTCAAAGTCAAGCATCTCAAATCATGCACAGTTTTAAGCGCTGATATCACAGCTGCTGCTCCATCGTCTTGCGCCGCTAGTCCAGTACGAGTTGCAGGAAGGAACAGATACGTGACGTAAGCAGTTTTGACGTCATAATCTAGCGGGAATAAAACAGACTGTTTTTAAAATGACTCGTCCAATTTATGATATTGGAAAAATTGAATTTACCGTTATTGTGATTTTTTTGAGAAAATAAATTGAGTATAATGTCTCATCTTGAACATTTAAAACAAAAATCTTTTAATGTATGTAAAAGTTTAAAAGGTAATATATTTTTTTTAAATTTTCGCAGGAGGAAGGTGCGGGATCTGGAGGATATGCAAAAGAAATGAGCCAAGAATTCCTGAATGCCGAAAGGGCATTGTTGGGCAAAGAAGCTAGGAATGCAGACATCGTCATCACCACTGCTTTGATTCCTGGAAAACCGGCACCACAACTCATAATGGAGGTTGTATTTTATTTACTTTTTTTTTAATTAAATATTTATTTTTCATGCGATCGGTTTTGTTCTCGATATAGATCAACCCCCTTAAAAAGGACAATAGCAATACACTCCGTTTAACATAAATACTTATTTCCACACTCATACACCCGATCTAAGTAGATACTTGTAATGTTTTCCTATCATTTACTTAGTCAGAATTTACTCCGGGTATCACCAATAATTCGTATGTTGTCGTCCGTAGGATGCTGTGCAGCAAATGCGTTTGGGGAGTGTGATAGTGGACTTGGCAGCTGAAGCAGGTGGCAACGTTGAAACAACGGAACCGGGAAGGATAATCACCAAACACGGAGTCACACACATAGGCCTAACTGATCTACCCTCGAGAATGCCCACGCACGCCAGCCAACTTTACGCTAATAACATCACTGCATTTCTTTTAAGTATAGGTATGTATGCTACAAATAAATAACTAAAATAATAGGTAACTCTATTAAAAAGATTAAAACAAGTTATCACTGTAGTTTGAATGAAAATGTTTTTTAAAAATGATATAGCTAAATTATTAATAAAATATAATAAGGGAGCGGTTTCAAGACGATGGGCTCAAACCTTTAGTCTTTAGTATGCGTGTCTTTAAAATAGTCATCTAATCTGTTCTTAACCTGTAACCTGCCCAAGTTACTTTTACTTAATAATCTGCCCCAAAAGATATTCAAACATGGTATAATTACGGGGGCGTACTAAACTCCTTATTAAAAAAACTGTTATCTTGTTAGTACTACTTTGAACAGCTTATGAAATTTTCTAGTATATGGTTTTATTACTAACTATACAAAATGTATATAAGTATATATTTCTATAAAATACACGTCAAAATTGTCTTTTCTTTTAATATCAAATATCGGCAAAGTAGTGGTGGACTAATTATTCACAGGATGTATAATTTATTCATTTTTTTTTGTAGCAATGGAAATCTCAACACTCGATATGGTCAAATGAAATATTATTTAAATAAGCCAGGACTCGGTGCCGAGTCCGGAGCAGTTGACAGGTTGAATTGATTTACTGGCATTGCACTAATTAGATTGAATGTTAAACTGTTAAAAGCGTCAACCGTCCTGTTGGAACAGAAATGCTTCCTTGAATTTGTATTGAATCTGCTAAGGGGTTTTGCCTGGTAGATCTTCAGTTCGTTTTTTTATATATTTAATTTTTATTTTTACTTGAAAATATAACTAACATTTAAATTTCATAGGTTACACAGTTATGTAAAATTTTCAATAGGTTTACGTTGAAAATTATTTTTATATAAAAGTTGGCAAAAATGTTATCTCTAAAATTGCGTAATGATCGACCATGACCATGATTTTTACCGGCTGGGGTACTTGATGTGTTGATAATCATTTCTATCCTATACACTCATAGTGATAGGAAAATATGCCACCGGTAAAAGGGTTTGTTTATGAATGTGATTAGTTTGGTTAAAACTATTATTTATATGTACACCTTCAGGCGACCAGGATCACTTTCACATCAACCTAGAAGATGAAGTGACTCGCGGTTCCATCATTCTCCACAAGGGGGCGCTGCTGTGGCCTCCGCCCGCCCGTTCTGCTCCCCACACCCCAGCAGAGCAGATCAAACCAGAAACAGCTGTCGTCATCACACCTCCGAGTCCTTTCTCTATTACTCTCAAAGACTCGTTCCTGTACTCGACTGGCCTCGCCAGTGTGCTGAGCTTAGGAGCTATCTCGCCTAACCCTGCGTTCACTACTATGACGACAACACTTGCTTTATCAGGTAAATGGGTATTTTTATGTTAATATGTTGTAATATTAATTTTACTTACACTATAAAAGTAAGTAACTATACTACAAATATATTATTATCGACTGAGGATCGAAACGATCCTCAGTGGATTTAACTCGATTTGTTTCAGCTCGAACAAATTTTAAGCTGACGCATCCGTTAAAGAAAAAAGAATGTTTATGTCTTAAACAGCTACACTAGTAAGTTAAATGGCCAATGGTTAATACGTCAAGTATTTGGCCACCACTTAGTTCAATTAGTCAAGCAAGCGTTTCCGACAAGCATTAGTTAGTGCGTTGATTCAAGCATTAGTTTCTCGTTAGTGATGTTTTTATGGTAATAAAATAGTTGGTTGCTGTGTAAGATCATGTCAAACCAAAATAATTAGAAGTCTGAATAAATATGAAATTATTTTACATTATTGTGAATTAAATAATTTGTATTTACAAAATTAGTATTTCTTTTAATACAGACACTCTAACAAATACATATTTCAGTTTTAGACTTGATTCAGTTGGTATTATTTAAGGCCTAAATAAAAAATAAATAAAATAAAAATAAATATGGGTCATTTATAGGGTTTCTACTACTTTAGATAATATTTATTGCATAGACTTTTTTGGAGCAGTTGCTATATGTTCGTTATCGAGTTTGTAACGTGAGACGATTACAAATGAACAACATTTCGCCAGTATATAACATTTCCTTTGTCAGAGATAAGATTGAGGTTTTGTTAATAATCAATTTTGAACCGAGCAGTACAAAGGCATGATGGAGGCCTTAGGCACTCTGACTCTCTCTTTCAATATATTTCTATTGTCTGAACATGCACTGATGTTCCCTGCCTTTTTAAGTAGACGCCGTCTGTACCAAAGAAGGCAGTGACCGACGATTTTTGTTAAATGACATTATTTCGGTATTAACTGAAAGGAAAACTTTTGAAAAAGTTACACGCGTAAATAAACTATAAGAATAAATATTGCAAATTTGTAAACATTTGCATAATAAAAGGTATATATATTTATATAATAAATAAGCAATTATAAATACACACATATATATACATAATTTATAATATATAAAAGTATATGTATTATATATATAACATATAAAGGAATATATAACTATATATGTTATGTGTTATATATGTTACAAGGTAAGAGAAGGGGCCGTGGAAATGTGAGTGACAAAGAAAAAGCAGGCTCTTCAGGGGCAGATTAACATCACCACTTCTGCTCATTTCTTTGTTCTGTTTTTTATAACATCACAAACTAATGAATTATGGCCGAGGAAGGCGATGCTTCAGAGCGGACAAACATTGCCGTTCTAAGTATTTCTTTGTTCTGTAATTGTTCTTGAAATAATCGTACTGTATTCGGTCTTCTATAAAAATGATGTCCTTATAATATACAGGTGTGGTCGGATACCATACGGTGTGGGGAGTGGTACCAGCGCTTCACTCTCCCTTGATGTCTGTCACAAACGCCATTTCCGGAATCACCGCCGTTGGAGGATTACTCTTGATGGGAGGTGGTTATTTACCACAAACACCTATTGAGGTACCTATTGCTTTACAAATAAAGTGTCAACAATAGGTTTCTCTATATGTAGCATAATTTAATTATTTATTTAGTTCCCAACAAAAATTCTACACAATACAGACAATAAATTAAAATTAAAGAATACAATCCTTAAAGTAAGGTAGCCATTGGCTATAAGAGATAATTAAAGGTTAATGCAAAGAATAATATAGGTAAAATAATTATCAGTGTATTGAAACATTTCAATAAACGAATTCAAATTAGAAAAGCGATAACAAATGTTGAAAATAAAACACTGTGTGTGGTGTGGTTACACCATGCGCATTAGAAATAAAACTTCTGTAAGTTGATTAAATTTGTCATCAACTGCATAATAACGTATAAATTTATTTTTTAAAATGATCCTCCCATACTGGCATCTACCATTCAACAATATTTCTGCACACTTATTTATCTGAGAAGAAAATCAATGCGACAAATAACCAAAAATTAAGGCTTGGCTCACAGGCTTTAGCCGAATGAGCACATTACCTCCGAGCTATCTCCTGAGTTTAGCTGATTGAGCGTGTTGTAATAGATCATTCACTACATAGGAAAAATTTGGGAAATGTACTAATTTATATAATTATATAATCTAGGCATTTTGTCCGCAGTTTCGTGCATTGATATAAAATTCTAAGACCGTCTTACGAAACTTTTGCTGAGTAATTTTTGAGAAATATCAATTCGGTTGAAATTGGTATTACATAAATCACTAATTGATTAGTAAGGGCAGAAAATTCCCAATATGTGCGTATTTTGTATGTATAGAAACATATTGTCCATATAATTTGTTTTATAGTATATTTTAGTACACAATATTTATTAATAATGTACTTATTAAATAAAGTAGGTATAAATCGTAACTTGTTATAATTGCCCACTAAAGAAGGGTGGTAATTTTTTGAGGGAACTTTTTGAAATGACAAAATGTGAATATTTTCCAGTACTTGGCTGCCACTGCTGCTTTGATATCATTTGTCAATGTGTTCGGAGGATTCCTCGTCACCCAAAGGATGTTGGATATGTTCAAGAGGTTATTACATTTTTTTTTATTATCACAGTTAAGAGAAGTTCTGTCGATGACACTTAGCATATGTGGTTTTTATGTAACTTTCTTGATACTTGCTTCTTGCTACTACAAAAATCTGGGACTGACATCTCTTACAGTATCATTCCACACCTGGTGGTGGAAATCAGTAGGGTGAATGTTGGTACTGTAAAGGATTCAAAAGCACACTCAACAGGTCAATCTTCCAGCCGTTCTCCAGTCTCCCCGTGTTCCCCACAAATTCAATACGTACATTTTTAATCAGCTTAGATCTACGCACCACAAATTCCTAATTTCTTTTATACCTTCTAGTCTCCCTCACATCTTCTTGAAGGGCCCCATTACTGTCATTGCTTTCCATAACAGCTACGTTTCTACCGCACCTATAAAAAGTTATTCCAGTAAAATGATTAACATTCACATTTAATTTTCTAGGAACTGTGCGTTGGCATTGTTACAACTGTATTAGTTATAAAAGATGTGATTTTGTCATAAATAACAAACAAATTTTAGAATGTGCTACATTACTTTTGCAATTCAAAGCATATATGACGAGGTTGGGAAACTGATAAATCCTTTGCAATTTTGCTAATTTACATTTCGATCCTTATTATCCTTATATAAAAAAGACAGTATCCTTAGTATAAAAAAAAGTGCCCTTAGCTATATTAACATAGTTGATAGCTATTATTGTAATACATAGGTACTACCTTATTACTTGTATTTTTTACAAATGTATCATTGTTGTATTGGTTTGTAAGATCAAGAAACCGGAAGAGAAGATGTCTTAGCAGAATCTATATACCTTGTATTAATCATAGTGACATTCGCTGTACGTATATATTCTTCCGCAGACCTGGAGATCCAAAAGAATATGGTTTCCTATATGGACTACCCGCAGCAGCTCTTCTTGGTGGATACGCCTTCACTGCACTGAATGTGAGTAATCATAATTTTAAGTTACTTTGGCGTTACAACCCGGCCATTTCTCCATGCAAATGCTGTAAGTATTGTGACTCTTATGTGTCGATATAGAACAAAAATAATACTGGATATCGTATATGGATCACAACTATCTAGACATCAATAGAATTAAAAAGTTAAGCTTTTACTTTCTCTAAAATTTAAGAGCTTCGAAAGCTATTAATACTATTAATTTATTCAACACATTTTATCAAAACTTTTGACGTAAATATTTTATTGACTGAATACAAGAATCGAGGAAATAAAACTGTAGAAGATTGCTTTTTAAGATTAAAATAAAAAAATAAATAGTTCTTTTCATAAAGAAACAAATTTAACTATGTTTTCTGACAGAAGGCTCGCTATGGGTAGAACTCACAAACGATCAGCTGTTCATTGTTACAGTTAATTTTGTCAAAAGAAGTATATTTTCTTTTTCTAAAGTTATTTTTATGTTAATGAGGAGGTAATTTCTTATGTCTTTGTATAGTAATATCTTTGTTACAAAACATACATTATTACGACATAACATTAATACGATTTGTAATGTGAAAAAGAAAAATCACAGGGAAAAGTTTTTATTTTGAATTAATACTGAAAATCAACACTTTAAAATGATATTTACAACTTCATTTACGGTTGAGGCCGGTTTTCCACTATCTGCTGCAATTCAATTTTAACCCCCCTCGGAATAAACTTGGGTCTGGCCTCACATACAACTCACGTATGATACCAACAAGAAATCAAGAAATATTTTACTTTAAGCAAGTCTACTCGACAGTGGATTTTTGACGTTTAAAGATATCTTGACAGTGGCGGTCAAAAGGTACAATTATGGCAATGTTAATCAATTATTTACCGTTTTCGAGATATTCACTAGATAGATAGAACTTATAATTATTGTTAGAGACGTCTTGCTTTGTTTGGTTACTCATCAAATAGCATACTAAACAGTGCTTTTTAATACTATAGTATTTAATATTAAGCATTTCTGTGCATTAGGGTTACCCAGAAGTCCATCAAATGGCATACCTGGCATCTTCGCTGTGCTGCGTGGGAGCCCTGGCTGGCCTCAGTTCCCAGAAGACTGCGAGGAAAGGAAACTATCTTGGAATGGTAACTTTACTTTCGATATATTCAATATTAAATAAAATAGATTTTGGTAATATTATATTACAGTAGGATGGATTGAAACAAGGCACTGGCGGATAATCAAGGAGTCTGGATTGTAGTATGCTGTAGTTTTTAGGAGTCCGATTCCGACACTTTTTAAAGTAATCCAACCAGCCTTTATTAGCTTTAAAACTCACATTAAGTTTAATGATTTAACAGTGAAATAAACTTGCCTTTTTGCGCAAATGAACTTTCCACTGATGGTCACTGATGGGCAGGTTTCCCTCTAGTATAAATCATGTATAAGCGTCTTCTAAAATCGGATTCTCTCGCTTCTTTAACGAGTCCTAGAGCCGCCTTCTGTGCACCTAATAAACATCATTATTTTTTCTTTATTCCTTTTTATGTGGCCTACAGTCGATTTTTCGCCAATAATTTAATCACCAATAAATGTTGAAAATCACCGATAGATCTAGGGCCAGGCTAGGTTTTCTTTATTCAATTCAATTTAATGTTGTCATTAGCAACGTTTATTAGAATGAGCATACATTAAACGTACATAGACCCGGCAAAGATGAATATTTTATACAGAAACAGGAATGGTCTCTGGACTACCTGTATATTTTGTCGTTATACTCAAGTGTTGCATAGAACTGATTGATACCTGGATGGAGATGGGGAATATCATCAGCAGAAGATGGTGATAATGGCAACATCAGTATACATTTCACAAGCATCAAGGGATGCCAGTGAGCATGCATACAGCATTCTGCTTTGAAGAAATATAATCATGCAACCTGAGTTTGAATTACGCACCTTAGACTTGAGAAACCTGTGATTCACATTTGAGGGAAAGGTGTGTTTACTACACTACCTAAACTGTCCCATTGTGACTTCTAATTTATTTTAATATCTTGAATTTTTGTTGATACAGTTTTATGCTTTCAGTATGTTTGATTGAATGTCATAATTACTCAATATTTTCTCTTCAGATCGGTGTGTCCGGTGGAATAGCGGCCACTCTTGGTGCTTTAGCTCCGACCACAGAGGTCCTCGTTCAAATGGGGGGAACTGCAGCTGTCGGAGGTCTTCTCGGTGCTTTAATCGCCAAACGGATTGATATCACTGATCTGCCGCAACTCGTTGCTGCGTTCCATAGGTGATTTGTTAAATATATGTGAAAAATAAATGAAAACTGCGTACGAAAGTTTCCTTAAAATAACATTTTTTTAATCGATAACAAATAACATTCATTTCAGGGTTGAGTATTATTCATGCCGATCTTATTAACTTACAAAGTTACGGATATCAAAAAAACTCAAATTGGGCAGCAGTGCAAGTTTTTAACTTACTTAGCCTAGCCCCGCATAGGTGCAAATCTCTGAGGGCAGCTCACTACTTTGGATTGGTCGAGAAACGCTCCCATTACATCCCTGTGCGCCTTTTCCCTATCGTTTTAGTGGTTAGGCTGGTTTTAATACTAGGTGGTGCTATATAGTAGCTTATCCAAGCCGATATTCTTGTGTATATTATTAATATAGTAATAAGCAACCAATAAGCAGAGTATGCTTACATATAACCTACAAATAAAGCAAACTGATGATGAACTGGTCAAGAAAGAAGCATATTACCCTACTTCACCGAAACTAAACCTAAAACTAAAAAAAAAAATACAATTCGCAGAGGGAGCTCTTTTCAACAAAAGTTCCGTTGATTTTTTTTTCACAGATAAAAACTACTGATGTTAACGCTGGCCATTGACGGATAAGCTTAGATCGCCCTTCGTTTTTGGGTCAGTGTTCTGCATAACATTGAAGCCTTTAGTTTTGATAATTAACGAGCTTCACAAGCTAGAAGCCACAGACGGACAAACGGCCAAGTGAGGGCAATAAAGGCAATAAAAAAATAAAATAAAAATTATCCATTTATTATTATTTGTTTTACAGCAAACTTATAACCTTAAATGATTGTATATGATGTTAATTCTATTTGCAGTTCAATTATTTAATTTTTCTACTTGGTTTGAAGTTTAACGTTCAAATTACATCCTACGTTATCTCTTTTCCTATCCTGGTAACACTGGGTTAAATGATAGTGTGTCTCTTAAATTACTGAGGCAAGAAAACACTGCTGTTAATCGTTTCGCCCCGTTGGTTACTAGTCTCTGCTTGGCCACCCATTTGTTCCAGAATCTCATGCGTCAACAGAAACTATATTAAAGGAAATACTATTGTAACTCTGTGGGGTTCAGCCAGCGTTTGGAAAGTGTTTTGCGTTTTTTTTTATCACAGGCCACTATTTATAAAACTTGATTCCAGCAAGCTATTTCTTAGTGCCTCATCTGTTTTGATTTCTTATAGATCAAATCTAAGCACATTTAATATTAGTTATTTATTTCCACAGTCGCTTTTATGGAATCATTATAATAATAATGTTTTTTTCCACAGTTTAGTTGGTATGGCGGCTGTTCTGACATGTCTGGCAACATACATGCATGATTTTCCCGCCATGGCTGCCGATCCCTCTGCTGCCACCATTAAAACTGCATTATTCCTCGGAACTTACATCGGCGGAATCACATTCACGTATGTTTTTTAGATTTATGCATTATTCTGAGTTTGATTACTATCTTGTCTTATCTTGTCATTTCTCACCCCATTGCTATTCTGGACAGGTTAGATCTAATGGCGTGGCTTTGAATATCCTCTGGTTGCAACTTAAACCTGCCTTAATTACAATCCTAATAATTTTCTGCAAATAATTTCTCTAAAAGAATTATTATGAAAAAAAGGCTAAATATGATAACTAAATTGTAAATGTAGTCCCACAGTACTTACTTTAAATAATTAAAAAATTCAAATAACAAATGATTGCTTTTAAAATTACTTGAGTGAGATGGCGAGTTTTAGTTTTTACTCCAAAGGCCGTGAGTATTGAAGTACTGGTTACCGTAACCGGTGTTAAACCTCCCGATTCTGCTGCTGTTGGGTCGCCACCTTAGGGCTTACAAACGTGCCTATGTTTTCTCTGAGGGTTTTTATTTCATTTTGAGGAACCGTTCGTCTTCTACTTGAGTGGGTGTGCCGCTCATAGCTCAGGGTTCGCAGAGTCATCAGACTGCTCATGGATATTAAAAAGTCCGACTTGTTGGTTGGTGCAATGAAAGTCGGCATTACTCGGAACCTCAGCATGGCAAGTGCCATTTTGTACCCGCTCCGTTTCATTAATCATAAATTAAATATGCACAAATAATTAATGCAACGCGGAAAGTATAAAAAGTAAACCGTTTAAATTTTAATTGATATTTGTATGCGTAAACGTCATCTGTACCAATTGCATATAGACGTTCGGTATTTATTAGCTAATGGTTGGTAAAATAAAATAATAAAATCTAATTCTTTTCAAGTTAAAAAATGTGGGAATCGCCATTGATACCGATGACACCATTAGACGTCACCGACTGATAGAGTTTAGGAAACGGTGGAATACCAATATCTAACGGCATCACCGACTGTTGATGGTTTAAACCATGAATTGTTTCAATTTTCCGTCTATGTTATTGTTAGAGGCATTTTACCAAAAATATATTTTGATTTAATTACTGTATTTACGATTGCCTTACAGTGGTTCATTAGTGGCTTATGGTAAATTGCAAGGCTCCCTATCTTCAGCGCCCCTCCTCTTACCGGGTCGCCATGCAATCAACGCCGCACTGCTGGGAGGCGGTGTTGCTTGTATGGGTGGACTCCTTGCGATTCCTGATGCGCCTGGATTACAATTATTGGGATTGGCTGCAGTCCTTAGCGGAATCCAGGGATTGACATTGACTTCTGCTATCGGAGGTAAGAAATGTAGAATACGGTCATAAGTTTTATTTTTTATTATCATTTCTCCTCGTTACAGATGAGCCATTTAGCTGGGTCATTAATTGGAATATAAGAATAAATATTATAAAAAACAAAAAAATATATTTTTGTCTAATTAAAATGTCTTTCATGATTTGTTTAAATAATGTTTGACAATGGAACTCAACACACCTAGATATACAAAAAAAGATATTTTACAGTGGTTAATTGGTAAAGGCATAAACGAGTCTGAAAAAATGATTGGTAATGTCCTAATATGAAAAATTCTTAGAGTAAGCAAATAGTCTGTATTTAAATTTATTTTTCTTTATTCTATTTCTTTATATTATCATATACAATAGCTAGATATTACTTGCTTTTGAGCTGAAAACGGGACAGTTGATATCACACCTTACACAGTTTCTGTATCTTCAGACTTTTAACCCCTGGAAGTCGAAGGACGTATATATACGTCCGGTCGATCGGCCAGCGGTAGGTCGCTATAAGCAGAAGGACGTATATATACGTCCGCATTTCTTGAACGATTTTTATTATTTTTGGTATTATTTCAGTAATATTTATTAAATTGACGTTTTCACCATTGGAAATCACAACGAAACAATTTTGTTTTATTTTTTTTTCAATTTAATGCAGTGTCTACTACTATTTATAAATTTGTATTGAAAATACACTAATGTACTACCGTTCCAATATATATATATTTTTTTTAACTTTTTTATTTTTTTCGAAAACTTTACATATTTTGGAAGACTTTTAAATTGTAATGTATAGTTATAAATATATGAAAATGTAAAAAAAAGTGTTGATTTTGTTTATTTCGTAAATTAAATAAAAAAAAAATAAGTTGATATGGCAACATTTTTTTTTTTTTAATTTACGAAATAAACATAATCAAAGTGATATGGTGTAACAGAAAATTTTACGGTTAATCAGATGATACCAGATTTGTAAAGATTGAACGACTCATGCCTGCACTATGGATTTTATAGTAGATGAGTGATTTTTCAAGGTCATTAATTACGGTCTCAAAGATTTTTGGCGCCAAAATTTTTGGCGGGAAACTTCGGCTTCCAGGGGTTAAGGTTGTTTGTTTCTCATAATTGAAGATACTATCCACTAGTATATTATTTACTACCCTATTATGTAGTTTAGAGTATTCGCAACATATTTAAACAATAATATTATTGTCTTGCTAGTTAACAAACTATTTTATTACTGCTAAGATCAAGAATATGATTGGCAGTGCCGCGGTGAAGACAAGGATCTTTCCAATGGAACTATAGGGTACGGCAAAGGCTTAGTGAGAAAAGAGGCATAGTTAATTAGCAAAACCTACTTGGCATAGTTGAGGATCTGGCCATGGCTCATTTTTCAATAAACATAAAGATAATGTGCTTGTTCTTTCAGGAGCGGACATGCCAGTGGTGATCACGGTGCTTAATAGCTATTCCGGATGGGCTTTATGCGCGGAAGGGTTCATGCTCAATAACTCACTCATGACTATCGTCGGTGCACTCATCGGCAGCTCTGGTGCTATTCTTTCATACATCATGTGTAAGGTAATCCACGAGGAACATTTATGTATCAGGAGGCAGGGAGGTCAGCAAAACTGTGATACCTTTGGTTCAATAATGTAACATCTGATCTATAAAAATATGCATCAAATCAAAAATAGCATCTTGTTCTATGGAACATAAAAAATAAACCTGATAACGTTTAGGTCAAAGTGGGAGTATTCTTGTTACAAAGAACTCACTTTTGAAACAAAATGTGCTTTTATGGGAGAGTTATTAATTAAAAAAGTAACTTTTGTAATAAAAAAGTGCTTTTATAGGAGAGTTCTCGGTACAAAGAAGTAGCTTCATGGGACAGTTCAAAATTGGTTTCAAATGTATCTGAGATATTATAAAATTTCCTTTATATTTTTGACAGAAGGTGTACTTTTTTTTTTTATTATCTTTTGTTTTCAGGCAATGAATCGTTCTCTTCCTAATGTGATCCTGGGCGGTTACGGTGTCGTGGGCACAGGATCAGCGAGACCGGAAGGAGCCACACACACGGAACTCAACGCAGACTCCGTCGCTGAACTTATCGATAGGGCTCAATCCATTATTATTACACCTGGTTAGATATACTTACTATAGATATACTATAGGTATTTATCATCAAATTGGCCTATCTTCGAATGAGATAGTTCAGGCATACCTGATGTATTTGCCTATATTTCGGTGTTGAAGAGCAAAGTTATTTTGCACTGCTTAACATAGCATATTGGTAATTTAAATTCTTAATTCTCTCTTATCTCCGTTTTCGGGTAAGACCGTTACAGTCTCAATGCATTTCAATTAATATTTAAAAGCATGGCATGTCACGTATACCTGAATTCATGAAAGGCGTAGATTAATCGTTGATTTTTTTCATTTTAGTTTGGTTTTGACGTTTGATTGTCTATGTGAAAAGTGCGCTAGTAAATTAGAGTGTTTTTGAATAATTTGTGTTTATTTACAAAAGCTATGTTAATATAATATTAAATATAAAAAACCAACATTTTCATAACATTGTATATATTGTGTGTCAATTATAAGAAATTATAACTTAATTAACTAAAAAACTGGTGTCAGTTCCGCGTGGGATATTCCGTTCCGGCGACAACGCGTGAATAATTAAATCAGTATTTTTTTTAATCACCTTTATTTGTATGATGACAGCAGACACTGATAATAAATATTTGCAATGCAGGTTATGGCTTGTGTGTTGCGAAGGCGCAATACCCAATTGCGGAGATGGTCAAGATGCTGAAGGACATGGGCAAGAAAGTGCGCTTTGCCATTCACCCGGTGGCGGGGCGAATGCCCGGCCAGCTCAACGTCCTACTGGCCGAAGCGGGCGTTCCGTATGACGACGTCCTCGAAATGGAAGAAATCAATAATGACTTTAAGGAAACCGAACTCGTACTGGTCATCGGTGGGTTTGATTTTACATTAAGATCATTATCAATTATTTCATTTGGCGCTTCAATGTGGGACCTAGCAATACTCCTAATTTTCATTGGTCAATCATTTTTTTATCATTCTATGTTTAGTTGGAGCTGCTCCAGACAGCTGTTTTATATTCTGATGAGGGGAGCACTGATCAGTCGTTTCTGATGGCAGCATTGTTTTTTAGTGTAATGAAGTAACACTTAATTTTTATTATAGAGTGAGGTTGAGATTTCTTCCTATAATTTAGTTTTCTTCAATATGAAGATCAGAAACGCTGGGCTCTCCCAGTATTAAAACTTGAATGGTTCCTTTTATAGTGAGATTTGTAATGATCACGAATGATCATTGCTTTTGTTGATATTGGTGCTCCATTTCATTTACCATATACCAACACCATGGAATGTAAAAAAAAATTAATAACTTTTATTGTTGGATTTGATGATTGCAGGTGCAAACGACACAGTAAACAGTTCTGCTGAAGATGACCCCAATTCACCGATAGCTGGAATGCCTGTACTTAAAGTATGGAATGCACAACAGGTTTGTTGAATTTTATCTTTTGCTTAAAAGGAATAAATAAGATAAATGGCCAGTACGAAGTAATATTAAAATTTATAAAATCAAAACGATTTTCATAGAGATGATTCAGGAAATTATAATAAAAACTACTGGCAGATCCTACCTCCCTCTCACCCTTATCCTTAGCCTATAAACCTTTAGTTAATATTAACAGCAATACATCTCGAGTGCCGCAACATTAACTAACTAGGACATTATTAGACGCATTAGGACATTGCTAGTTTGTACAGCAATTTTTTTATTTTGTATCATGCGGTAAAAACATAACATAGACATCACTGACCGAGGCAAGAACGATCATAAGACGGTAGAGAGAACACAGTACAGCCAACGGATTAAGGAACCAAAATATGAAATTACATAAACAGCATATTGGAATGTTCAAGTTTCACAATGTGTCACTGTATCTATTTCAAAGCGCTTCTTTATGAATAATTATAAAAGTAATTAAATATATTGTACAAATAGCGTATACCTATATAATGTGTTTCCTTCCAGGTGGTAGTTCTGAAGAGATCGCTGGGCGTTGGCTACGCTGCCGTCGACAACCCTGTCTTTTACAGGCCAAATACCGCCATGCTGCTGGGCGACGCGAAGAAAACGTGCGACGCGCTTCTAGAAAGAGTTCGACTCTTGACCATTTAAAATAATAGATAATGAAATACATCCAAAATTAAATCAATTCTAGTAATATGGAGACTTAAATATTACTACGGGGAGAAAAATAGATCTGCAGCTGTTGTATGGATCGAGGCTTGATGCCCTGTTGAAGCTTTCCCACGAGTATGCGGGCAGGTCAGATGTGCTCAACCTTTTTTATTCAACGGCTAGGAAATCTGACCCATACCTGACCTAACCCACCTCTTATTTATAATAGTAAGTGTACTAGGTGATTTTTTATGAAAATAATCACTATAAAGTAATAGTATTAAAATGGCACTATGTTAGTTACACGAAATATACATAGGCACCTAATTTTGTACCTAATTGAGTTTTAGTCAAAATCTCAGTTCCTATGAAAGGTTATAAGAAATGGAGTTTCGAAAAAGAAATTCTTAAAAAATATCTTAATGATTGTAATACTAGGAATGTCTGGTGCAATCCGATTTGTAGAAATCTAAAAATACCGTAAAAGTAACATTTTGTAGCCACTTTCATCTCATTTTTGCTTCGATTTGCACCTCTGCAAATTTTGTATTTTGTATGTCTACTTAGTCTGAATTTAATACAATTTACTATTTAAATTGCAATGACAATTTTAAACCGGAGAAACGAGACAATAATTTTGATTGCTTGTATTGCATACAGCTAGTAGAACTCGTATTGCTGTGGATAGCATTAAAAAATAAAAAATACAATTTTGTCCTGGCACTTGCATAAGGTGTCAGCATTCAAAGATTGAATAACTAAAAATTAAATATTCAGAAAAGAAATGTAAAAATAAAGTATGTTAGTTTTAATTAAGTTACATACTACTCAAACGTTACTACTTGCTAAATTCTGATTATTAAACAGAGAGAAAAGACACTGCTTTCTCTGTGGGTTCAAAGCTTAACCTTTCAATTTATGAAGTATGGCTTGGTTTAATCTGGAATTAACACTCCTCACACCGGGTGCGATTCCCAGCGTGTTTTTGATGGCTGGTCTTAAACATAAATAGTTGTTAAGAATAGTTGAATATTGTGAAGTAGTAGTGTGATGGTTAGGTGCAAGAAGAACCATTTTGCAAATTTTAGCCATTTTGAGTAAACGTTAATAACTTTAGGAAATTTTCAAATTTAGGTGTCAATGATAAGGACAGATATAAGCAAATCTGATTTACTGTAGGATGTATTTTTTTTACTATGGTCCTTTCAGGTTCAGGGAGTAGAACTATATTAACAAACATTAATCTGCAAAAAAATATTGCTTTTCCCCCTCAATTATGAGACAAATGAATTCAAGTTAAATCGGAACCGTTAACTAGTTAAGCGTCTGCCTGTGAAGAGGAGTGGGGCAAGGCCCGGGGTCAGGTTAAGACCGCCCGATAGCACGTTGTAAATACATCGTGCTGTCGTGCATCGTGTGTAAATATAATATAATTATTTTATATCTTTTTTTTTCATGAGTTCGGTTTAGTTATCGATGTATATGTTAGGACCAAAGAAAATAAGAATACATCCTGTATACAGTATTAATGATTTATTATTATTACAGTAGGCAATATTAATGTTGATCAAGAACATTTATGAAAAGTCATCTCACCATATTTTGTCAAACTAATGTTTGATTATTCAAAGCCAAATTGGCATTTTTTAAAAGTAAAGACCTAATAAATGGTAGTGAATAAACGGAATTGAATGAGTAATCACGATCCGTGACGATATATTTTTTTTTATAATATAAAATTATGTAAAACAGTTATGCTTATCTGCTTACTGTAAACGCAACTGATTCAATTAGTAAAATAACATAACCTTTACAATTTAACATATTTTCATGAACCATGTAATATTTCCGAAACGTATGAATTTGAAATCGGCACTTCTTGTACTGAGGCAAGTATAGTTTAATAGTTGTTTATATGACATTTTGCATATCGCTCCGAATGAAAACAAATTTTGTATAGGTATACTTAGGTAAGACTAGAAAAAAATGTAATGTGAGGAAAGTTGTAATGAATTTTGCACGGATGGAATTGCGTTACACTTTTAGTAGAAGTCCATTAGTGTAACCAAATAAAAATAAAAACACAGCAAAACAGTATTTTTTCTGGCAAACCACAGAATTTTTGAGCTGTACTAAAATCAGAGCTTAGCAAGCTCATAACATTGGACCTTCTAAACATTTTAAAAACAAATGAATTGTAAGAAGAGGGAATGGTGTAAGATTCTGTCAGTATATTTTAAATGTAGGAAAGTATCCCCCAGGTCTTGAAAAGTGAAATTTAATAAAAAAAAATAACTGGTAACACTGTAAGGAGTTCTATGTTGAAACCGCAGTCCATTCTTAAAAATTGAACCTTTGCCTTTTTTAGGATGTAAATATGTGTTTATATTGTGTTCTTGTTATAAATGGGCTTATGTCTTAATATTTCACACTAAAGCGGATTTTGTTTTTGTTTTACAAGACAAGATGGATTTCTCGCCCCGTCTACATTTAGTGATATGATGGCAGGTGCGATTATAACTCTCATCCTTTTAATTTGGGTGTTAAAAAAATAAGTCACTACAGCACTAATGGACTGACCAAATCTACATTCCCACAATTTCACACGCAGAGCGAAGCGTATTTTGATTGATCGTTCGACCTAACGATTCATTCGAATTTCTTCTTTATAATTTATAAAACGATAATACAAAATTATTTGCATTCTTTTGGAAACATTTTCAAAAGATTTAATATTATTTGTAGAAGAATGGATTTTCCATAAATTGTATATAGAATATTCTTAGTCATAGTATTTATTAAGATTGAAGAATATATTTATGCAATATTATTACAAGCACAACACAGTATCCGAACTATTAAAAATAGACCTTGCGCGGATTAGAGAAATTTCGGTTTACTGGAATCTTACGGTATGGTGTAATTTTTTATATAGGGTGTTTTTTTAGAGGCGTGGTTTTCAATCTGGCACTACTTTTTTCGTAGTTGGTGTTTTTGACAGCTGTCACTTGATTTATGCTCAGTTTGGTTTGCCATTTCATAATAAATAGACTTACTCTTGAACAACGTTTGCAAATAGTCCAAATTTAGAAAAAATCACTCTACATTTTTTTAAAATCACTCTAATCATGAAGCTACAATTGCGGTGCCAATATTGGTATGACGCATTTATAATTTCATGCCGCAAATGGTTTATTACCGTTATATAATTTAACGGGCGTTAACTGCCACTGGCACTGCTCATAAAAAAATTAATGTAAGTATTAACTTACAATTTCTCGAGTTTGGATTACAGAGATCATTGGGATTATTGGGATCACAGGATCGTCTTATAATTAATGACTTCAAAGGATTATTTTTGCATATTTTTACAATTGCAGAGCCAAAAGATTAATTTTTGTATATGTATAAAGTTGTAAAACAAATTAAACGAAGCAATATCAAAATAAATTTCAATTTATTTGTCAACTGGCAGATTTCAATATTTAAATACTTTTTAATTACATTTAAATACTTGAAGAAAAATATTTTGTATACAAATTAAATATAACTTGAAAATTCAATTCCTCTATGTAATAAAAATGACTACTAATTGAATATATTTATGTAAAGATATTGTATAAATACAATAATGATAAATCATAATCCTGTATTTGTAAAATGGAAAAAACCTCAAGAATTTTCTTGTTATTGATAATGTTTTACCCTATTTTATAGTTTTTAATTACTTTAGAAAATTCATTTTGTAATATATGTATGTATTACAGGTTTAATAAACTATTTGAACTTATTATTTGTCATATAAATTGGTGAAATTATATTATATTAGTACAACAAAGCTATGTTGATTGGTGCTATTGTTTATGTGAAAATACAAAGAGTATCTGTTTGGCTCATTGAAATTTCATAGATTTCAAACATGACCAACAAACAATGGAATTACTCATCAAAAATGCAAATAAAAAAGGCGCTTTAGGCAGTTGCTTCAAATTAGTGTATAATGCACATTCGTGCCAAAATTAAAGTTAAAAAAAGTACATATACAGCTATGATAGTTCTCATTACGTTACATAGATGTCATTGGAAGATTATTTCAATAGTGTTTGTTAGTGTTCCAAATTTGGAACGACATGCGGTAAAGGGTAAAAAAAGTAAAATTTTCTATGGCACAATGTACATTTCTCTTGGTAATTTTTAACAATGTTTCATATTAGATACGCTTTTGTATGGAGTTTCAAGTGACATCTCACAGTCCAGGCGTGATGAAGAAACATTAAAATAAAACAACTAGATGTTTACATAAAATTTTATTTCATAAATTTACATACATTCCAATTAATATACAAGGAAAATATTAATAATATTGAACACATCCCCTCTGCACCCATGGCACATACCAATAAAATGAATATAAATGGATAATAACAAAACATACATGACGAACAATATATATAAAAAAAATAGCTGCACAATTCAACTTTTCACATCAATCACAGCATTAACACACTCAGCGCCGATAGTGGATATCTCGTCATCGCCGTATACTACAAGTACCGTTTTCGGGTAAGACTTTTACCGTCTTAAAGCATTTCTATCAATATTTAAAAGCGTGGCGTGTCGCGCATACCGGAATTCATGAAAGGTATAGACTAATTATCAATATTTTTGTCATTTTAGTTCGGTTTTGACCGCCATTAGGATTATTTATGTAAAAGATTGAGTTGAAACTGTTTCTGACGGATTTGGTGGTAAATAATTCGAGTTTTATTTACAAAAGCCATGCGAATATAATATTAAATATAAAAAACAAACATTTTCATAGTTTTTCTAAAATAATCATTTTAGTAAGCGCCCGTAAGTAATTACGCTATTTGTTGAAAATCTCTGGGCAATTTGCATCACTTTCGTAAAAGAGATTAAGGTCAACTGACCAATACACGGAAGACA
The DNA here is from genome assembly GCA_020383195.1 of Neomicropteryx cornuta. Taxonomy (NCBI): domain Eukaryota; kingdom Metazoa; phylum Arthropoda; class Insecta; order Lepidoptera; family Micropterigidae; genus Neomicropteryx; species Neomicropteryx cornuta. The sequence continues at coordinate 7,867,429 of JAHKQU010000001.1, read as the reverse complement.
ATCTCTGCAGAACAGCAGCACATAAAAAAATATAGTGGTGCATTTGGCACAAGTGAGACAGCATTTACCTCATGGAACAAAATTTATCTATAATATTTTTAACTGTACAATGAACGGATGGATTATAGGACCATAAATTATAATATCCTACAACTTTTTTGCAAAGTTGTCATCCGCACAATCAAAGTAGAATGTCTGATCACCTTCATATTGTAGATAAATCAATATAAATCTAATTCAAGAGAATTCTCAAAATGATAATGCAAGCTATCGCAGTGCGACTGACAAAAAAGCACTTTGCGAAAAATCAAACTAGTACATATAAAATGATTTGGCATGAAATACACATTTTATTAAAGGTATTGAAAAACAACCATTGCTATATGTTCAAAATATATAATGAAGAGCACCCAGTATTTTGTTGTATAATTTTTCTACTTAAAATTAGAGAGCAAACTGGTTAAATTATGAAGTGAGTAGCATTTTGGTATTTTTTTCACCTTTAAGCTCATCTTTTTTAGTGGAATACTACTAAAATTTGTTTTGTGAAAATAAGTTCAACCAAAGCTTTAAGATGTTACAGCTCACGGAATATGTTATACTTGGTGGGATAAGGCATCCCTAAGATGAGATGTGTCATTCCAAAGCACATGATAGGTCATTGTTACGATAAAATGTACCAAACCTATGATGAGATGGGTTGTCCCCAAGATGGAAGATGTAATTATGGGTCATGAGTAAGATGAGGCGAGTCATCCTCATGATGAAAGGTGTCATTCCTGAGATGATAAGGGTCATCAATAAGATAGTATGGGTCAACCCCAAAATGAGATGAGTCAATCATGAATTAACACAGATCCCTCCATCCTCCAGCTCCGGGGAGAATTGTAGGCTGACCGCCTACGATGCACACGTCACCACCGCTGTTGCTTGTGAAGGTGCATTCCATGGCACTCACATTTTCAAGGCTGTTAAAACAGAATAAAACATTAATTATTATATTAAAACACTTAGCGCCGATAACGGTATATCCCGTAATCGCCGTATACAACAGGAGCCATGAATGTTTTAGAGATTTAGAAAACGAAATTGGTCATTAGCCCTATGTAAAATGAAAACAGGAAGGCTTCCCAAAACAAAAACGGTTTAAAAATGAAGGCTTACAATGACATCTCTATCAACGACAGGGACATTGTAGTCATTAACAGTTTCATTGCCATGTGTATTATTGACGCGGTCTTCAGCATAGGCCAGTGTATTTTTAGAGATACGTTTCAATACATTTGCCTCTCTGGGTTTGCAAGCCGAAGTGATGCTCAGTACATCCATACATCCATAAGTTTTATAGCAGCTTTTGAAAGCTCTGACCCTGGAGAATACACCAGTAACTTAGGGTTATTGTTCTAATGCTAATTTAAAAAATGTTTTTTGTACGCTTATTTTTTATTACTAAAGGTGAAATCAACTAACTGATCTCTTAGAAAAATCGCTGTGAACATTTGGCATAGTGACATGTATGAATGTATGTGGTGCCCTGCCCATTATTGTTTGATAGGAAAGAATAGGCAAATTTTACGGGCACCCAACCTTACCTTGTTTACGACGGAGATGTTTGTTGTTTACAAAGTCGAGAGCAGGCTGATTGATGAGGTAGGTAAAAGACTAAAGACTGAAATGCGACCTAATTGCAACGAAAGCAAGGCACAGAGAATGGGCATAGGGCATAATAAGAAATAAAGATGACACAGAATGATTAATTTTTAATAAACCGAAAACGGTACCTTCTTAAAAAAACATACTATATTTCAAATCTTAATAGCGGACGAGTTGGAGAAGTCTTTGCAACGGTTTTTTCATATTTTTTCAAATCTTATTATGAATCTTGTATCAGCATTTTATGGCATTGACAATGGCCAACCAACTCGTAACCAATATTGGATGTAGAAAACTGTGATTTTAAAAAATAACTTGCCCTATATTAATTCCTAACAAATCAATAATGATAGTGATAGCAATCGCAATGTTTTCTACTAAAAAAAATATACAGGTCGCTGTACCAAACATCCCGTATATATATATATATTAAATTTGTAATCACAGTAAAACAACAGTAGACAAGAAGATCAAAGTGCACTGGCACCAATAATTAATTTACATACTTACTCATTAAGCAAATTAACTCCTCCAAGAATGGTTTTGTTTGCCGTTGATGACTCATATCTAACACCGCATTCAAGGCATTTCAATATACTCGTTCCGTTGACCGTGAGAGAGCTGCCTTCGTGTAGCTGAATGGCTACACCGCAGTTCGAAATCTCGCAGTCTATCAGCTCCACCTAAAACCAAAGACAGTTTTATTATTATGTTAATAGTTGAAGTGTTAATGATGGTAAGCTTGGGGGCAATTGTTTTTTTTTTTAATGTGGAAATGTTGTTCAAGAGGCCGCAACTTCGACTATAAAATTAGGGAGCAATTCCGTATTGGGACGTCGATGGGTATCTAAGATATTGGCAAACCCACTTTCTTCACACACATAAGAAAAGAACAAAACTGGCAACCTTTGGACTAAACTCCAAACAAGGTTTTTTTTTTAACTGGCGACGATGTTTTTTTAAGCCACAATAACGTTTGTGTCTTCTGCCCGAAATAGAAGTGTTCATCTGGATAGGGCACAAAGCGAAAATTCATTTTTCAAGAATATGAAAGACCTAATAATTCAAAATCAACATTAATTTTTTTAACATTAACATTTTGGCACAATATAAAGTCACTAGAATTCTTAAACCCATTTAGGTCGTAAATTCTCTAAGCTTTCCCCTCACCCTGGCAAATTCAATTTGTAATTTTACACCTCTCAGTTTAAAGATGAAACCTTTGAACTGTTCCTTTACTATTCCACCTCATGACTTCAGCTTGATGACTTCTATGATGATCTGCGTCATCTATTAGAAACGTAATGTCGAATGGGAAATTAAGTTATGTGGATTTTGTGTAATTAAAATCCATACATTAATAATTCATATTTATTGAATACTAGTTTCTCAGTATTAAAAAATGAATGACGAAAATCGTATAACACATCTTCCCTGCTATACATTTGGTTCCACTCTATTAAAAATCTAAGTCAAGATATTTAACGAAGCAAGCGCAAAATTTTCGAAGATCGGTCGAGGGAAAAACAAATTAAAAAAAAGACCACTTGGCGTATGACCACTATATCTCACCCGGTGAGGCGAAATTCTGTATATGAATTAAGTAATAGTTAGTAATGTCGATAACAGTACTAACTGAAGCGCCAGCGTGAACGGTGATTCCAGTATAGAAGCTGTTGATGCAACATCGCAGCATGCGCACACTGCCACCTGCGAACACAACACATCCCTGCGAGCTCCGCTCCGACAGCGGCGTCGTCGTATTGTCGAATATTTTGCAGTCTATGACCTCAACACCGCCGCTCTGCACGAGGAGGACAGTCGAGACATCTGCAGCGCTCAGACGCAGAGCCTTGACGAGTGCGCCCTCTGTGATGTTCAAGAGGGAGGCACCTGGCTCTGATGCTTTTAAAATGGCACCTAAATAATAAACAAGCGTTATCTTGTTACAAAATACATAATATTATCATCATTAATACCTCGTAACTTCCATTTTTCGGTGAAAATAACTGTATCTGTATGTACAGATTTTTTTCTGCTGTTACTTTAATAATAAACCTCTTATGGACCTCGAAATAATTACTGCACGAGTATATCTGAAGTAATCAATCTGATTGAAATATGTTTCATATATTTATTTTTAGTTATTTTAAAAAAATGTGGATTTAATGCGCTTTGAACCGATCATTTGTTTTTTACCTTTGTTTTATGCGTGAACCGTTTGAATGTGGTCCAACCAACACTTCAATTTCCATTCAAGACTGAAAACAATGTTATCTGCATAAAAATCACACGAAAACACAAATAAAAAAAAAACATTTTTGACTGGGCAGTTGGAAGGTTAAGCGCAATTAATGACAATTTATAATTATTTATAATCATCTAAAGAGTATTTACAAATTTTAAACAAAAAATGTGGATTTATATGCCTAGTGCTTAAATGAATGTCGGCCGCGCTTTTGAAACCCGGAGAGGGAACAGTCAACCAAAAATAGACCAAAGGTACAGTTACATTTAAAACTGTATTATAAAGATATAATTTAAAGAAAAATAAATAAAAAAATCACTGTATAATGAAATATATTTTTTATTTTTACCTCCAGTTCCTGCCATAGTTATCACGGGTAAGGGACCGTGTGGCACCTCATGAGAACCCTCTAGGATGAACAGGTCGCAGGCTTCCTCCTTAAGAGCATCCGCAAGATTGCCGGCCACAGAAACTTTGCTGTTTGCTCCAAGTAGTTTCTGACACTGCTTTGACATATGGACCAGCTGTGATACAGCACCACCACTCCAGATTATTGTTGTCTGTGGAAGAACCACCATCTTAGATATTAGGAAGGGTTCAGTGGATAAAGGTGCTCTGTTACAAAATCAATTTTGAGGAAACGAAAAAAAAACATATTTTTTTTTATTAATTTCTAAGTGAACATTCATCAAGTTATATTTATTTATTTATTTATCGTTTATTCGGAAAACCAACAATACAATATAAAAAAGAATGGTACATACAATTGTGTGTAAAATTGACTGATGACAGGTTTACATGGACACATGACATGATATGACAACATGATGACATGTGCAACTACAATTACATACTACTATATAAACTACTGTTTGTGTATACATTAGAATAGCTTACTCTTATAAACATCTTGTTCACGTAGGTTCTGGAGCAGGTTTTTCGTTGAAACACAAGAGTTTAGAATTTTACAACAATCCAGATAATCCATATAATTTTCAACGGTAATAGCCGATTGAAAGATTGCCCTTGCTTTTAATTTCAAAATATCCCATTCAATGTCCGAGCTGACAAGATACTATGAGTGTATGACGCCAAACTGGTGAATTTTGCAAATGGCGGCTTAAACACGAATGATAAAAATGTACCCACCTCATCATTCCTGGTAGGAGGTTCTTCTAAGGCCAGAGCGTTTCTGAGAGCGGGATTCTCGAGAACGGCCCATCGCGCTCTTTGTTGCTCCAGCCTCGCATGCAATTCTGCCAATAAGCTCAATGATTTTGCTGATATTAGTGAATCTAAAAAAAACATTACAAAGTTATATTAATCAATTGAGGAAAAAGCTAACTATTTTTTTAACAAAAATCTTACTGTTATTTTTAATCATTTTAATTGTAATAGAGCCTTGTGAAGTGTTATGAATGCCTGCTTCTGATCCACAAGTCCTGGGTTTAAATTCTAGCGAGTGATTTTTCATATTTAACATAATAAAGATAAGATATTATAAAATCAATTGTATATGGGAAAGCAATAACTTAATATCTGAAACCACAATAATGATAATGATGAAATCATTATATCCCTTCTTTGTATTTTTACCTCTAATGGATGGACAGAAAAATGTTTTTATTTCTGTGCCTTACCAACTATTAGAACCACTTCAACCACACCTTTTCACTGACTCTTGCTACTGCTTCCTCCTACGGTCTGAAGTGCTACCTCTATCTCTTTCTAGTATCACGTCTGAATCATTAGTAAGAGTATCTAGTTGGTGGCAGTAATGCTTTATTTTCAATTTATACTTTCCATTTCCTACCTGTCAGGATTTGTCCGGAGATACTACTTTGAGTTTGCGTGTGACGACTTTAACACAGTGCTAAATTTAAAAGAAAATATCTAACCATCACAATTATCGTCATCCAGCGATGGTAAATCTGCCTCAGCGGCTGCGATCTTATTGAAAGTTTCGGCGGCATCCGAGCGCAGGGATGCGATGCGCCTGACGAGCGAGCGGGGCAGTTTTCCGTTGCATGCGGCCGCCCAAAGGGTGACTCGCGCTTCTAGAATTCCTCCCACTCCCCAGCCGACCTCCTCCTCATCCCACGGAAGCCATAGATATGTGTAGAAGAAACTGCAAAATTCATTAGTTAAATTGAATCGGATGCAGACTTTTTATTTTAAGCCCTACTCAACTACGCTAAATTTGTTGTGCTAGATTCAGGGGATATAGTGGTAATAAAGTGTTAAAAAGTAAGTATAAGTGTTTGACTATATTGTGCAAATTTGAACCTGCGACCTCTGGACCTAAAATCAAATACTTGACTACCACGATCTTCTAAGGAACTTACAAGCATAAAGATACTCATAGCTCTTTTTTTCAAGCTTCAATCTTTCAACCTACAATACATATTGCGATCTCTCTCAGGTAATACCTGGTAAACAAGCAAATCTTCCGTTAGTGTCTAACTCGAAAGAAGTTGTTACCAAATCTAAATGAGGAATTATTACTCTATAGAGCCAGCTGAGAAACACGAAAAATAAGAGTAACTTCCAACCTTGCTGGTTTAAACACCTCAAGAATGATGCATAATGGATTTTGCTTTTCAGCATACACATAGGAATCTTACATAAGTCTAATACTAGTTAAGTCTTAAGTTAACTCTCTAACAGCTATTTTCACCAAACCTCACTTAGGGCTATGAGTCCCTTAAATTGAGATACATCAAACGTTTGCCTAAGAATAACCTATGCTTAAGAGTTCCTTAGTTAGGGAAGACCTAAGATGGGATTGGTGAAAATGGCCGTATGTCTAATAGTAGAGAGTTTAAGTCAGTCAGTCTAGAATCACTGAGGCAAAGATGCTTTCAGTAAGATATGTTCAGTTCAGGGAATAATTTATTTATTTATTTATTTATTGTAGATAATTAATTTGACAAAAAAAAATAGAAATGTAGTAGTAGAAATACACAGTTATAAAAGAATATTGCCAATGCACAGGGAGCGATTAGCACTGCTACATTTTGTGCCCTGCCTTCTTTACTAGACTATGTCTGTACTAAGGAAGGCAGTGTTGTATTCATTAATTATCCAATAAGTCAAGCCAGCCAACCAAAGTTATGCTCCTAATGAACTATTAGATTAGCAGTTACTGCGGGCAGTTTAAAAGATTAAAATATTTATATCTACCCTAACAAAAGCAAGGGCACCGTTTATCAATGTGCAATTAACATTTTTCTTAAAATTGAATTTACGATGGCTTGAACCTCGGTGTGAATGTGAAAAAATTATCATACCGTAATAAATCAATAAATTCCGCTGTAGTTTTAACATCGAGTGCGGAGTTTGGTTGAGCAATCGTCGGCCACAGTTGAATAAGCGGAACATTATGGACCCTTTCCGGAAGCATCACATTATCATCCTGAACGGCAACTATGAAAAGCGATGCAGAGAGCTCACTATAATCCATTCCTTCCACTGTCACGTACACGACACACGGAAATCGGACACCTGAAAATTATCATCGAAAAATATCACAACTCAGATATAAATATTATTAATAAATGTCGCTGTCAAAAGTTTGATAAAAAAAATACTAGTGTCAAGTCGGCCCTGTTGTAGGAATTCATATTAGGTAGTTCCCGACCCATCTCTGAATTTTTGATAGTCATAAGACTTTTATATACAAGTGAACCTAAAGTCCTTTGAAGCGATTGTTCTGGACACTAAACTAAATAACTTGTCTTTTACAACTTTGTAAATGAAACGGCTAAAAGAAAAAATCCTAAAAACATTGAAAATGATGAGGCGTGAAATTATAGCTAAATGTCAGTATAAATTTTTTAAAAAAAATGAGGCAATTTTTTAATTGGTTTACACGTATAGCTTCCACAACTTCCTGTGGTAGCTGATTCCTATTATCCACCCTATTGTAGATATTTTTTTTCTATGAGATAATTTTTTTCTAGGATTAGTGAAAAAAATGGACTTATATAACTTCATTGAATGGTTGCGAAGTAGAGTGGTTTGGTTAAACATGAATATGTCTTTTGTTGCACAATTATAATGCACTAATATTATTATGCATTGCCTTATTAATATAACAGTAATTAAGTAAATAAATGCATAATTTCATATCAAATATTTTTACAATATAAATATAATCATTAAGGGCTTTCGTTAATCTTTTTAGATTTGTTATCTTTCATCTTTTTTATAAAATATATGAAAACTTTTGAAAGAAATGTAAACTTTATGTAGAATTTTTATAGTGAATATAGCTATTTATACATTTATACATGTTCATTGTCACCGTCAATGGATTATGATACATAAAAGTTGTAACACTAGATGATTATCTCTCGTGGTAAGGATAAGGTGAGGATAGAGATAGAGTTCAGACAGGGTCATCAAGAAGTTTATTGAAGTTACACACTTATCATAACCAGTTTCGGACTTAGTAGTAATTCAAATAGAAATTAATAAATGTCAGGTAATAGCTTCAACTTGATACTAAGTAAAGACTTGTATATATATTTGTAGCTACCTAGGAAGGTGTCTAGTCCAGAAACGCTGTGAGTAAAGACTGAAGACTGAAAGTACTGTCTTCGATTATGAAAACTAAACCGTGAGAAAGGAATTTATAACCCGTCTCAGGGCTATCTCTGATTGACGTCATAACGTGTGAAATGCAACTTCCAAAAAAACCAAATTTCAAGAATGAATTTGCAAAATAATTAAGTCTAGTTATCTTTGACGTCAATAGAAAACTTCCACTTAAACTGGGCATGAGAACTGTATCTGGCAATTTCACAGGTGTGAAATATACTGAAGTACCTATGTTACCAGCTTGTAGCGACAGCATAAGGTTATCGATTTTTTACCATGCTTATCGAAATATTTTTTTTTCTACAAAAATTATTTTTATATATCATAAATATACTACAGCGGTTGGAATATAGGTATGCTACATATTATTAATATATTACAATATTAAAAAATGACAAAAAGATTTAAAAAAGTTATCAGAAAAAAAATAAACTATAATGGAAAAACTTTTTTGTTTTGCATTATTTAAACCTATATGTTATACTTAAGTACAAATATTTTGATCGAAGTACTTATTCTTTGTGTAGATAATTTCACGGTGAATTAGAGATGGTGTAGAAAATTTGTTTTACCGGCTCACTGGTTTGTCACAGTAAATTTTAATGACGAAGTAGCTGGTTCAAAATTAATTAAATGTTAATGATTGGTTTTTTGGAGGTTAAAACTTTTTGATATACATTTTTAATATAATTAAAATATTAAATAATTACTACATAATTATATGACACTTTGCAACTTTTTAAATTCGGGTATGGTTTAATTATATCATTCGGAAGGGTAGGTTCAATTGGTTAAAAATGACGCACTTCCGTCAGCCTTATTTTTGTCTGAAGCAGGTTTTAAACAGACACTTACCGAAACTTTTACAAGCCTCCTTCGGAAGTCGCCATAAAGCATCCCACCCAACTGGTTCCATGACTAATTCCGCCCGAACGCTCCATTCTTCGATTGGTGACTTTCTATCACGATGCAATATATCCTGAAGGGCTTCTAATGTCTCATTTTCAGACCTCTCAAATCGATATACTTGGGAAGACATCTTCTGATCATCAAATTTGACAGTGCTCGGTAAAAAAACCTTTAATTCGAAAGTTTCGATGAGGAAATGAAGATAACGCACTCACAATATCATAGCACAATTAAATCAAATAGTATAAACATGCGTCATTAACAAAATACTTAAAAAAATATTTTTTCAACAGAGAATAGCAGGATCAATCCGTTAAAATCCTTCAAATTTAAAGATGACGTTTCGATCCATTTCTTTTTTTTCACAAGTGGCTGCATTACAACGACAAACTAATATTATATTTTTAAAAAAGTACATACCTAAAACATCGAACTCGACCCGTAGAAAAACATACACAAAAGAAGGGTATTATAACCACAGGAATAATATAGATTAAATAGGTTAAAAAATGCGTATAAAGTTAACAGTTAAGGGTTAAAAGTCCTCTACTAAGTCAATAGTACCTCTAGTGGCTAGCCTCAATAGACTGTTTATAAAGGTTTTCTAATATCAATTAATTTATATTAGGATATAAGCTAAAGTGTACCCTTGGCCCTTGTTTAAATTAAATACTATTTTTTTAATATAACAAATTTATCAGTTCTTAAAATATACATCTTGAATGTCGTTTAATGTACCCGTTATCGGGTACATTAAACTGTAACCTAACTGAATAAATGGGTTTGAATTTATATTTGTAGCACTTGTTTTCAACAAATAAAATAATCTTTATGACATATTGCGTCTCCGTGTACATGTAGTATAAAAAATATGCCTGGGGAAGTACTAATTGATGTCTAGGACTATTATCAAATGAGCTTGAACGTTGTCGTAGGTGATTTTTATGCTAGGTAAACTTAAAATAAAGTTGCTGATTTAAGTTGTTATTATTTCCTATATCTTATGCACCGTGTAACTAAACGATTTAGCTTGGTTGGAAAAGGTCAAATAATGGCTAAATGTTTAAATATTTGTGTTAGGTTTTATAAATATATCTATAATATATAATAAAGTTATTTGACTTATATTTGATGAATGTTTTTTAATAGCGGCAAATAGCCTGAAAAGATAAATGACACAATCTTTGACAATATTGAAAAATTTTGAAAAAGTTTTTAATTATTTGATAAAGTGCTGGATAGCATAATATTTATAAAGGTTCTAAAGAGGTCCTGTACTTGAGAATGCAGGATATCGGTTTAAACCCAGCGCTGAGTTTTATAAAAATGCATTTTTAACTCTCACCTGTCCTCTTTAGTGTAAAATATTGTCAAATATTATGTAACCATCTAATTAGATGAAATAAGGAAAGGATGATATTTTAACAAAAAATATAAAAATAATGGATATGTGATTACGATGAAGGATGATGGTGAAATGAGATGATTTATGTATGAAATTGATTGAAAAAATAAAAATAATGCATATGTAAAAGTGTAAAATTAAAGCACATCTGCAAACGGCTTTGGGTAAAGCAGACAGATTGCTAACACTGACAGTGTGTCCATGCCATCAGAGATGAAGTCCATACCTGCTGCTACTAACCTTAAAAATATAAGTTAATGTCAAAAGTGTGTTTTGACAGGCCAGCGTTAAAGCAATCGAGTCCATATTTTTTTGATGACTCGTTTAATTTGATCCCATAAAATTTTACTTAGTTTTGAATAAAAAGGCTTAATATGAGTGGGGGAATAGCTCCAAGTAAAAGTACTGTTTACGTTTCCAACCTTCCTTTTTCGTTGACAAACAATGATCTTCACAAAATCTTCGAAAAGTATGGTAAAGTTGTTAAGTACGTACCCTCATCCAGTTTGTGTACCAATTGAGATTTTTAATGAGTTTGTAATGAGGATTCATTCGCATGTAAAATAAGTAATTTTATAATTTGTATTTTTTCGTTATTTTGCGTAGTCCCTCTATTTCGTCCAAAAAGGACTCTAAAAGCACTATTTATCTAGAAATAAATTTACTGTCCACGAAGAAGTATTCTAATAACCACTAAACCGGTACTTATGCCTTGAAATCGTTTATACAGTCATTACAAAACGATTTGGAATAAACATTTTTAGTTAGGGTTTTTTGATGTGATTTTTTTTGCATTATTTAAACGTAAAATGAATCTTCAAATTAATTAAACCCTAAGGGGTTAATAATAACATTAATTTAGTCTCAGGGACTGTTACTCTGACAATTAAATATATTGAGATATTAAGAATAAAGTAACGTAATGTGCATTATTTTAAGTAATTAAGTACTTACATTAATTATTTATTTAGTTAAATGATTTCAATACTGTTAAAGCAACATTAAACTTGAATTTTTTAATTTGATACATAAGGGTGACCATAGTGAAGGACAAAAAATGGAGATCTTCAACGGGAGTAGCGTTTGTGTTATTTTTGAATCGTGACGATGCACACACCTGCATTAAGGAGCTCCACGAGAAAGACTTGTTTGGTAGGACCATCAAATGCAGCATAGCCAAAGACAACGGACGGGCCACAGAGTTCATACGAAAGTTTGTCTCATTCTTATATTATTTCCATAAAGCATCCTCTCCATAAAATATTGCACAATATTGTGCCCCAACGGTAGTGAGCAACTGGTTGTATATAAGGTCGTCCAATGGCCGAAATTCAACCGTATTTCATTAAACTTTTAAGTTTGAGCATTATTGAGGGTCTTTTACCTCTATAATACAGTGATTATACCTCTATAATCATCACATATATATATTTTTTCATGTGATGTAAGTCGATCATACACTAATTTGAAGTATTCATTATAATAAGGCCAATATGCTTTACCCTTATGACAACATGCACTGAGAGTTTGTATTCATAGTATAAATATTTTTTTAGGTCTCAATAATCTCTTTAGACGGCAGTCTACGAGCCTTGTCTTATCCCTACAAAAAAATTAACTCATTTGTATGGAAAAAAATATGTAATTAAGAAATCTTGTAGAACAAAAGTTGTCCAGTTTCAAGTGTAGAATAAATGGATGTGCATGAGAAAAAGTTCTCACTGCACATCTGAAGGTTTATATTTTCGTGTAATGTTTATTATATTTGAAGGTGGACAGTGCCTTCCGTATTGAGAATTAGGTCTTATTACAGTTGCAGTAATATACTTTTCACATTAAAGATTTTCGGTAAAAATTATCCTTAAATTCTTTTGATCCCAAGGCTTGTAGGCATTTGCTTTTATTACACTGTGGAGTAATTAATGCTTGGGGTTTTGATTCCGTATTTTTTATGGGCTCCTTGCTGCAGTTCACACTATCCTGCATTCAGAGTGATAGGCTATTATCGGTCTATTCTATTCTATTGAGTTTATTATTTCCCAAGGTAAATTAAATAAAATGTCTTATTAAAAATAATTAAAATAGTTTGATGTCTTCCTAGAAAGGATTATCCGGATAAATCAAGTTGCTATGAATGCGGGTCGGACGGTCATCTCAGCTACAATTGTCCAGCCAATGCGCTGGGTGAAAGGCAACCGCCGCCCAAGAAAATAAAAAAAAGGAAAAGGGTTGATGGCGATAACACAGAGGTAAGTTTATCATAAATAAAGTCTAGATTAGGCTATGTAATTTTTATTAATATGGGAATCGTATATGAATGCATTAATAAATAATAATTTGAAGGGTAGTTGAGCCTGGGAAAAAGGTGAAATAATAATGTAAATGTCTGTCATTCGCATGAACCCAATTTTTTTTTGTTGCCCACCTCCATCCTAAGGCTGACCTAAGTCAAACTCATTTGCCTTGTTTATAATATTCTTCACATATTTATTAATTTTCAGCTAGAGGAATATCTCGATTCAGATGAAGATGTTAAAGACCACAAGGACATGGACCTAAGCACTGCAATTCGATTGGAAGTGAGTATCGTCTGTCAAAATTTTGATAATTTCTTTTATGTTTTGGTGGTAGAGGATATTAATATTTATTATTTGCGAGGATGTATTTTTTTTGCTATGAAACCATGCGTGTAAGTAGAGATGATATAGGTAGTGGAGAGTCCCCTGGCCTAATTTTGATAAACTACGCCTGTCGCAAGAAGGCTCTCACTCTTTCATCGTCCGACATTGGGTGGACATGCCTCCTTCCGTCTGTCACTCTGAACAGCTTATTTTAGGTTACAACTTAACTACTGTGCATAAGAGTGAAGGACAACTTTAACATATCTGAATACTATAATTTTATGTTACGTTCATATAGGGAGTTTTATTAAGTATTTGCAACAATTTTTTTGTGTAAAAATGAGTGTAACTGTTGCAACAAATATTTTGATAATGTTTAACGACTTTATACACGACAGACTTTATACAAACTAGAAATCTAACATTTACATAGCAGTTATGATATTTATTTTTAGGAAATTTTAGAAACTTTTTTCAATATGACTAAAGTTTGATTGACAATGTAGGCCAGAATATTAAATAATAGTGTCTGTTTTGTAATAATTGTTACTATTAACAATTTTGTGTTGTTTTTCAGCAACTGAAACATGATACTGAGGAGTACAGATACAAAGTTGCTACAGGGAATTACGAGTCTGAAGAAAATGTTGAAGCACCGAGAAAAAAGATCAGAAAGGATTCATATTTTAGTGATGAAGAAGTTTCGGATTAATAAAATTTTCTGGGATCCACATTTTAGAATCGAAAACTTTAATATTCTTGATGTGAATGTCATTTTGATTTATCAGCTCAGTTACGTTATGCTGAATTGTTGTTTGGTCTATACAAATGAAGGTCTACTTGGTGACAGCCATCATGATGCAGCAGATGGTTTGATGACAGCCATCATCGTGTGGAGAACTGATTGATGACAGCCATCATCGTGTGGAAGACTGATTGATGACAGCCTGTAGCTGTCCGATGGGAGCTTATGAATATACATTTGACTGACAAACAAAGAGAAAATCTTACCTCTCTTGGGTAGGGGCTACTTTGGTCTATCCTTTTTTTCTCATTGTAACCTTATCTAAATGCTCCAGAAAATGATGTAGAATTGAAAAACATTAATATACCATCCTCATATATTCATATTTATGAAACAAACAAATTGATGGAAATTGAATCATGAACAAAAAAAAAATTAATTATTAATTGGTAAATATAGGTATGGTCTACTAATGCTATCATTTTCACTAGATAAAGCTACATAAATGTAAGTAGTACTATGAAAAAAAAATATCCTTATCTCTAGACACACTAACCTCACTAGCGTCCGTGCAGCACCGGTGCGGCACAAAGATACATTTATTTATTTATTTATTATATCCATAAAAATTAATATCATTACATGTATATTAATATATCGCATGTTTTTGATATTCCATAAAAGAAAAGTACAGTTTGTGTGGATTAGTAACACCTCACTAGGCAAATGCCTGTGTCGACAATTTACATCCAATTTAATATTTTTTATTTAACGCTGGTAGCATTGGTCTTAGCTTTTGCCAACACCATAAATATCTCCATTAAATTCTACACCTGTTTGTAAAACGAAAAACAAGTTTGCTGCATTGAAATGTCAAGAAACTAGTTACTTTTTCGGTGTTTACGATGAGGTTAGTGTGATATTTGCTATAGTTCGGAAGGGTTTTTGGCCATAAAAAGTGAGTACAACCTATTATTTTTTTATAATATTACAGAAGCACAGTCGGCGTGTGTGCTGATGTCACAAATTAGATGTATCAGAACGTTGTCGCTTTATTTTGTTTAGAGGGTACATATTGACAAAAAAAAAAACAATTGACAAAAAACATTTTTTTTAGTATAACTTTTTAAATATATAACATCTTTCTAACTGATTTCATTTAGAAATGTCATTCTTTATCTAAATAAATAGAAAAGGTATTCCATTTTTAATAACTATCAGAAAATTATATTATAAAAACATCTATTTTTTTCTACCATACCATAGTTTTTTTTATATTGTGAAAGTTATACATAATTTTTATGAAATAAAAATAAATATTGTTATAAAAATTATCTAAAAACATATATCACCGCACCATATATTACTTATAACAAATTTTATATGCTATTTAGCATAAGAAAGAAAGAAAGAAAGAAAGTTTTATAAGTAAGAAATAAAAAATGGGTATCATAGGATATTTTCTTTTATTGAACAGTTTAGTTCATTCGCACTGGATTCCCCTTTGGTGGAATTCCCACATTTTACTATCTCAACCGTAAGGAGGTCCCGGTTCCATTCTAGTCTGAAATAGCAGCTTCTTAGTAGACCACATTTCATAAAAAAAAATGCAACTAATATTAAAATGAAAAAGGTTTTCCACAAGCAGTTAGCAAGGACTTAGCAGCTGACAAGCGATTATGATGAGCCCAGTGAAGGTTTTCACAGCTTTTCTAGACCAAATAAAAGTTTGTAATAAAGGCATTTGATTTAAGTGGAAAACATAGCTAGACAGACAGTGAATATCTTACAGTGACAACATTTTAACCTACAAGACAAATAGAAATTACATTAGTCACTTATGCACTTAATTGTTTTTACATAGTCTTTTCTTGCGGTGTCGCATCGACTTAATATGCGAACGTATCTGTACGATACTGCGCAGCGACATATTGCAAACATTACAATAGTAATCACCGGAAGGAGTTCGGTACGCGCTTAAATCACCCATTCCAGTAAGGCCTCTACTGACAGCTGAAAGAATGCTATTTCTCGATGTCGAACCGCCAAGAGTTGGCGATGCTTCGAAACTGGATGAAATTGAGCTAGTTGACGTATAGCTCTCAGTTACTTGTTCACTCTTTAATGTATACCTCGATGGAATTAAACTATCAGCCATGCGATTGTTCCGTGCTGATTGAACTTTGTTTTCACATTTCTCAAGGATTTTAGGTTTTTTCAACGGAATGATACTAGTACACAAATCCACTGATAAAGTTTTACTGTCAAATGTGGCACTTCCTTTTTGAGTTACGTTTTGAGCTGAACTTTGCTGAACGCCACCGAAGTCTTCCGATGTGCTTGCGGCAGTCTATTTATCCTCTGAAAATATTATTTATTACATTTTTAGATGAAATATTATTATTAAATAACTATTCTTTAGTGTGTCTCTATTTTTTCTATATCTTTAATGAACGGTTTTACTTATTCTTTACTTTACTATATAAAAAAAAATAAGATTCAAATTCTCAAATTTACTAAAGAATATTTCTATTTAAAAAAATTGACAAATTTTAATTTTAACAATCAATCATACTAAGTGTACTTTCGTTTTATGGTGTTATCAAATTATATCTATAAATATATAGTTATACAATGAAACTCATAAGTGCTTGCTAACTAATTTTGAGATAGATAAAAGATTTTTTAGAGTATTAGTTGTATTCCCAACAACAATTGAACCGCCATTTATACTTTATAGTGTAAGAAATAAAAAATATAAGGTATAGTACTAATTGTCACTTTTCACTGAAAGAAAAATACAAGTTGACTATTGTACAATAGAAACCAAATAAAGTCACATAATTTAATTTTTCTGCACTTTCTTTATTACTATTGCTAAATTTGTAGGCATTAACAATCCATTAGGATGTGTTCTAAGATTTTCACAATCCAAAGTTCGGTTATTATCACATATATTTAAACTACTTAGTTGGTTTCTACTGAAAAAGAATGTCATACAATCACTTGTAGCTCCCACATGTATTATCACAGCTGTTAATGGGTTTTCTCTTTATCATAGCTGTTAATAGAATAATTAGGTGGACATAACCCATTTTTGACAATTTAAGCACTCAACACATTCCGCTCCGAATGAAAAATGCGCAGACATCCTGACACACTGCGGAGATGAAAATTGATGACTAGTCTATGCCTTTCATGAATTCAGCTATACGCGACATGCCTCCATTTTAAATATTAATAGAAATGCAGTAAGATGTATCAATACCACGGCATTTCACGGCAGCAATTATCGAATTTCATATATCGGTGCTGAGTCCGAATTTGATATATCGGTCCTTATGGGTTCCCTTTGTATAGCGACAATATTGGAAATAAAATTTCATTTATATGTATAATGACACTGACATTTAGGTAATACGTGTAGGCACATAAATAAAAACAAAAATAAATGTGCTAATGTAGTCAATATTTTCAAATTTGCCGCCTACTATTGGTAACAACCTCTAGATTGGCCACTCTGACAACTATCTTGTCTATTTGATTTACTGGCAAGTTGTCAACTTGAATGAGTGAGTGAGATGGCTGACATCCTGTTCATCATCGGCCATTGCAATAGTTCTGTGTGAACTGAAAGGACTGGCTGTGTGCTTGCCCTCGATTTAATAAGTGTATAAAGTCTGTGTGACTAAAGAAATAAAAGAGCTGTGAAACGAAATAAGAAATTTTATTTCGCCCATCCTGACACCACAGCTTCTCAGAAGAGGGATTGGATGGTTAGGATATCAATTGATAACTATTGTGTAAGAATCGCCACCATTGAAGTGCCTGACCACATTTTTATCATTACGAGTTTAGTGTGAAACAAGTGCCCGCTTGTGTCAAAGAATCACCAAATGGAAGATCAAGAGGAAACTCGAAAATACGCCAGTGAGTGTACGGTTGCCGAACTTAGAGACATTTTACGCTCTAAAGCATTGAGTACCGTCGGGTCGAAAGTGGAACTAATTCAGCGACTCGTTGACGCCGATCCTTCTTGGGATACAGCCGCGATGCCAGAAGACTATGCCGCCGCTTCGGGTTCAAATCCCAACATGGATTACGAAAAACGCGAAATTGACATCCTGCGCAGGGAGAACGATTTATTGAACAAAGAATTAAAATTGCAAAAGTTGGGGAACAGTGCGGGAAAAGGATTGAAATCATTGGATTTTACATCGGATTTGCACGCAAACACATCGTCTTCGGGGAATAATTTCAGCGTAAAGGCGATAGGTGAGCTACTCTGTGATTTTGATGGAGAAGACAGGAGCGCTTTTTGGAAGTGGAGACAGAAAATCGAATTACTTCAAACGACGTACAGGATGAGTGGCAACGCAGTCAAATTACTTATAAGTTCAAAATTGAAAGGCCGCGCTCAAAATTGGTTTCACTCAAAACCCAATCACATAACAATGGACGTCGCCGACCTTTTGACAGAAATGAGTGTCATGTTCGACCACCGACCGCATCGTTTGACGTTACGACGTAATTTTGAAAAACGAACTTGGCAATCCAGCGAACGCTTTTGCGATTATTTCCATGACAAAGTAATTTTGGCCAACCTAGTACCGATCGATGAAGAAGAAATAACGGAATATATTATTGACGGAATACCAGATATACAATTACGAAATCAAGCACATATACAATGCTTCGGATCAAAGGCAGATTTATTGACAGCTTTTGAAAATATAAATCTACGCCGTTTCCAAGCCGAAAATACGCAAAGACAACCAACACAGAGGCGAGAAGATTATCCGCGACGAAATACAAATACAGCGCAAAATCGTGAGGGACCGCCTAGACGAGTAACGAACGAACGTAACAACGTACGCTGCTACAACTGTCGAGCAATGGGACATCTGTCTTCGGAATGCAGGAGACCGCAAAGTTTCAGGCAGGGGAATTTCTCCAGAGATTATTCGTCACAACCACCGAGAGAATCTCAACAGAACAGAACATCGGCGGAAAACAGTGATAACTCGACCAGGAATGTACCGTTAGTATATAACCGTGAAAGTGCTTGTGTAGTTCAAGGGAAAGGAGTAAGTGTGCCTTACATGGTTCCTGTAACTTATTGTATAAGCGATAATGATGGTAATTTGTGTAATTTTTCCGTAAAGGCCATTATCGATTCAGGTTCACCGATTAGTTTAATAAAAGCAGGTTATGTACCATGTAATTCAATGTTACCGATTGTTAAAGAAGAGTACAAATTTTGTGGACTAAATGGATCAGAATTAGATATATTAGGTATTTTTGAGCACAATGTAAATGTAAACAATGTCAATTTGAAGGTTAAGTTCTTTGTTGTGCCCGATAAAACAATGTCTTTTGTAACTCTGTTAGGTAGAGATTTCATATCTGATCCTCATGTAAAAGTTTTATTTAGCGACAATCATGTTAAGATCGAGTATAATATTTTAAGTGAATCTGCTAACGCAATAAATCAAATCATGCACATAGATTATGTTGAGGAACCGGAAAGTGTTAGCAAAGTTTTAAATATCAATCCGAAAGTAGGTCAAAGTGTTTCTGATGATGTAAAACGCATTTACAAGTATGAATATGAACAAAATCACAGTGTTGATGTTAGTCAGGTTGATCAAGTCACAATGTCGATCAAATTAACACATGAAAACCCTATTTGTTATCGTGCCAGGAGGTTAGCTTTTAGCGATAAAGAAAAGTTACGCGTTTTATTAGATGAATTGACTTGTAATAATGTAATTAGACCGAGTACTTCCCCATACGCTTCACCCATTGTTTTAGTTCGGAAAAAGAACGGAGAAATTAGATTATGTATTGATTACAGGGAAATAAATAAAGTTACGGTTAAAGAAAATTTTCCAACGCCACACATTGACGATCACTTAGATCAACTAAAAAACAAATGTTATTTTAGCAGTCTAGATTTACGTAACGGTTTTTACCACGTTAAAGTAGATGAGTCATCGATTAAATATACTTCATTCATTACACCTTTAGGTCAGTTTGAATTCCTCAAAGTTCCTCAAGGTATGACCAATTCTCCGAGAGTATTTATGAGATTCATAAATAAAATTTTTGAAAAGTTAATTAGAGAGAATCAAATATTAATTTATTTAGATGACATCTTAATAGCGACAGTCAGTATAGAAGAACATTTGTCTATACTACGCGAAATGTTTTTGACAGCGAGACAAAATAACCTCAAATTCAGACTTGACAAATGTCACTTTCTGTATACAGAAATTACATACCTCGGGTATTTAATAAATAAAGATGGTATTTCACCCAGTGAAAGTAATATCAAATCAGTCGAAGAGTATCCTATACCGCGTAACATAAAAGAAATACATCGTTTTGTGTGCCTCGCAAGTTTCTTCAGACGTTTCATTAAGAATTTCTCGACGATTGCAAAACCTCTTTACGATTTAGTCAGGAAAAATTCAACGTTTAAATTCGGTCTTGTAGAAAATAATGCATTTGAGTGTCTAAAACAAAAATTGATCAGTCGTCCAATTTTAGCTATCTATTCACCGACCTCAGAAACAGAATTACACTGTGATGCGAGTAGTAATGGCTTTGGATCTATATTGTTACAACGACAAGGTAGGGGTCTATTTCAACCAGTATTTTATTTCAGTCGACGAACGACAGCCGCAGAATCAAAATATCATAGTTTCGAACTCGAATGTCTAGCTGTAGTGTATTCAATTCAAAGATTTCACATTTATTTGCTTGGTATTAAGTTTAAGATAGTGACAGACTGTGACAGTTTCAGGTTAACGCTTAGTAAACAAAACGTTAATCCTCGTATCTCTCGCTGGGCTATGTTTCTACAGAGCTATGATTATACAATTGAACACCGTCCGGGAACACGTATGACGCATGTTGACGCGCTCAGTAGGTGTCACAGTATTTTAGTGTTAGAAGCGAATACTTTTGAACAAACCCTTTCAATAAAGCAGGATAAGGATATAGAAATTTGCAAGATCCGTGATAAATTAACTAACTCAGAAGACAAGTTCTATGAAATTCGTGATGGTTTAGTTTATCGAAAACATAAAACTAAATTACTTTTTTATGTACCAAAATCGATGGAAAATAATGTGATTCACACATGTCACGATGACATTGGTCATGTCGGTATTGACAAAGTTGTAGATAATATAATGAAAGTTTATTGGTTTCCGCACCTTAGGGGAAAAGTAAAAGAATATATTTCTAATTGTCTGAAATGCATTGAATTTTCTCCGCTTAACGGTAAAGGTGAGGGATATCTTCATAGTATAAACAAAGGCAATTTGCCATTTGACACAATTCACTTAGACCATTATGGACCACTTGAAAAGACAGGAAAGGGGTTTAAACACTTGTTTTGCGTGATAGATGGTTTCACTAAATTTATTAGACTATACCCATGCAAATCAACTAAGACGGAAGAAGTAATCAAACATTTGAATGATTACTTTAGGGTTTATAGCAAACCTCGACGTTTAATAACAGATCGTGGTAGTGCATTTAGTGCAGATTCATTCCGTGAATTTGTAGGAAGCAATTCAATCAAACATGTTCTTATAGCAGTAGGTACACCTCGCGCAAATGGCCAGGTAGAAAGGTTTAACAGAGTCATAACCCCTATGATTTCAAAGTTGTGTGACAGTACTGATAAATGGGATCGAGTAATTGATCGTGTTGAATTTTCAATAAACAATACAATATGTCGGTCGACGGGAGAAACTCCAAGTAAATTATTATTCGGAATCGACCAACTAGGTGAAGTTAATGACAACATAAAGTTAATGCTTATGTCGGATTCTGAAGGGCGTGATTTACCTTCCATCAGGGAAAATGCATCTTCGAATATTTTAAAAAGTCAGCGTATTAATGAAAATTATTACAATAAATCTCGAAAATCACCAACAGCTTATAGTGTAGGAGACTATGTCATGATCAAAAATATTGATACCACTGTGGGGGTTAATAAAAAAATTGATACCAAAGTTTAAAGGTCCATATGTGGTTAATAAGGTATTAGATTCAGACAGATATGTCGTGGGAGATATCGAAGGGTTTCAAGTAACTCAAATACCTTATGAAGGAGTTGTTTCACCAGATAGAATAAAACTTTGGGCAAATGAATAATTCATTTATTTCACATGTTAATAGAATGTGCCATTCTATAATATCTTTGCATGATCGAGACGTTCATGATGTCAGTCTGGCCGAGCTGTAGTCAATATTTTCAAATTTGCCGCCTACTATTGGTAACAACCTCTAGATTGGCCACTCTGACAACTATCTTGTCTATTTGATTTACTGGCAAGTTGTCAACTTGAATGAGTGAGTGAGATGGCTGACATCCTGTTCATCATCGGCCATTGCAATAGTTCTGTGTGAACTGAAAGGACTGGCTGTGTGCTTGCCCTCGATTTAATAAGTGTATAAAGTCTGTGTGACTAAAGAAATAAAAGAGCTGTGAAACGAAATAAGAAATTTTATTTCGCCCATCCTGACACCACACTAAAGATTTTGATTACATAGATAAGATTATATTCTGGTATCCACATTTAAATTTATTGCTCTCTTTTCGATAGAGTTAGTAGTGGACTGTCATTTTTTTGTTTAATTATTAAGAATATTTAATTCAGTGACGAGATGCAGCGCCAAATATCGGAAGACAGAAAGGAAAGAACAGGGACGTACTTTGCTGCGATCTGCGTCCTTGACCAACTATATGGACACGTCAGTGTGTTCTCCCGGGAAGATGAGTGTACAACTCGCTGAACAACCTCACTTCACCACACTAGGTTCCTTGAGGAAGAGGCACAAAAGTTCCGTTTGCGAGCGTGATTGCGGCGAGTGCGATACTGATCGTTACCTGCCGAGTCAACGCGTCGTTGTCGTGTGTGTACCGCAGCTAGGTACCATCTGGGTACCGGGAAATGGACACGTCGAATAGGTGTTTTTGACAGGAAAAGGTTGGGTTATAAAGGATTATATCTGGCGCCAACACATATTCCTCAGAATGACAGAATTATTTTTCTGTTTCATTGTTTTTTTGCGGTCCAATCGATTAATGCTCACCACATTCAAAGGACTCAATAATAAAATTTTACTTCATTTAATAGTTTTTTTTATTTCCACCTAATCAAATTAGTCATGTATTAATAGTCGTTTTAAAGGATCACAGTTAACAGTATTGTGACTTATTGACCAGCACAACAAATTGGTGACATTCAAAAATTAATATAAAAAGCTATACAGGTGAACTTTTCTCATGCACTTCCTTTTATGGGTTTATTCTACACTTCAAACTGGACAACTTTTGTTCTACAGTTTTTCATTAATAATATCCCAGAAAATGAAGAACAAAAGGTGGTTTACTTTGAACTGTATAAAAAAAAGAAAACCCCCCAAAAAAATATGTGCATGAGAAAAAGTTCTGACTGTTATATAATGTTTATTCTCTATGATAATTGTGTGATAATCTACATAATATTAATTTGTGTGGAATCTTACCATTGCAAAATTTCAATATCTGTTTAGTCTCTCTTTGTAAGTGTTTCTTTCCATTTTTATGGTTAATTAGTTGCTCCTCATTCGTGGTCCTTATCTAGGCATAAACAAGAATTAAAAATACAACACACAATATCCATAATAATACAAAGTGGAGCCATTCAAGGGTGGTTGCTACAACATCAAACTGAGTAATGTAGATCGTGGTAGTCTAATTGTTAAGGCGTTTGTCAATGAGGTAGTATACCGAGTCCGAAAAATGTTGATTGAACGAAAAAAAAAAATGATAACACAAAAATATTTTATTTTGTTTATTATCTCCAATGCAACCCACTCGGGTTGTCAAAGTTTAAAATCGAGCATGTCAATATTGAAAAAATGAGAAAATAAAAAAAACGTACACTACCTCATTAACGGGTTTGAATCCACACAATAAATCATACAATGACTCTAAGCATTAGCAAATTAAACATAGTTAAGCAGGGTGCAAGATAATTGTGTAAATATCATAGTAATTCTTAAAAAAAAAATTGGGTGGTAGTAAATATATTTTCACAACTTCGTTATGTGGTTGCTCTCATTGTAGAAGAATTAGAATTAGGTTAGAATTTTAAGCTAAAATAAAAGTCACTTACATTGCATGTGGTGCAGTAACACGCGGCGGCTCTAGCAGTGGCAGCCGCCTTTGCATTTTGTAGCGTCACTATTTTTTCAGTCGTTCTGTACCGTTGCTCGCGTTCAATCAATTTTGCGCTGAAAAATAATGATACACCTCATTAGCACAAATGGTGTGTTTTCATGAAGCAAGAAATCGTTTCCATCGTATCACTGGATTGATTAACGCATATTTTAGGATTTTTTTTCTCTCAATCACGCAGACCACAAATTATTGCGTTAGAGAGAGATGTCGCTATTGGTTGTTAATCGTCAGCACTGTTTCACAGTTCATGTAGTATCTAAAATATTGCCATCTTCCGGCTAAAGGGTCGACTGTCACTTAATGACAATAATATTTCATTATTTAACCCCGAGCGACTTAACGAATCTGTGCGTATTCAGCCCCGGCGAATTTTCAATAGCTAATAAAATTCTCTAGAGTATGGTTTTATTACTATACAAACTATATAAAATGGAAAAGAAATATCAAAGTTAAAAAGTATTTTTTTTGCAAAATTTTATTTTTGATAAATACTCAATAAAAGATAATATAAAGCAATGACACCTATTTTTTATTTTTTACCATGAACAGAAAATTAAATAAAAATAATTGGTTACACCATTTTCTATAATAATAAAATGGTTAAATAGAATTAAATAATAATGGTGACATTATGGAGCTGAATTTCTTAAACCTTTTACCATGTCTTTCTCAATACTCGTCCAATACGAAAATACCTACCTGCCTCACCAAGGAGCGGCGTAATGCCTACAAAATATGGACGAAGCAGGTAGTCACTCTCAACCGCGCGTGGAGAAAAGAGCTCTACTGCGAGACAACACTGATAGCAGCCATTCGAATACGCTAGTGACCGAGCAAAAGCAGTGTGTCGCGTAATATCTCTTATTTATTTCTTTAAACAATTACATTTCTAAATCAAATTGTTAAACAAAAAACACATATAGATTTCTAAACAAATCTGAAGGCTGCGGTTTGAACTGCAAAATTTATATTGGAGTATAAACATTTTAGAATATCTATTAATATCACTCTAAAATTTTATTAAAATTATTTATTGCTGATTATTTTCGTATAAACTATGTAGTTATGAATGGACTTAAATGATGTATAATTTAATAATTTTTTGTCTATGTTTTCATCTCAACACCTGACATGGAAAACTTTTTAGTAATAATTCAATACCAGCCGATAAATTTACGGCTTGGACAGATGACTGAACATTAAGACGTTCGTAAATTTGCAGTCTGGATTAGATTAGGTTAAGTTTATAAGCCTTTTATTACGTACTTTGAATTGTAATTATTTCGATGAGTAAAATTATTTCGTGGAGAAAAGTTTATGTTCAATTATTGTATTCATAATTAACCACTTTAAAAATTTCAAGCCTAATCGTCGGAAGGTCCGTACCGGAGGATTGTTTGTCATATTTGCCTCTCTTGCGGCACCCGAAGACAGATTCATGCTTATTCCAGTGCAAGACGATTTCTAGCTTCATAAACATTTTAAAGATTTTTTTTTAAAACATTAGTCAAGTAGAAATATTGAAAATTTATAGATAGAAAGATAAAAAGGCGGGAACCTATGGGTTAGACGAGTTACCACGTCAGTCACAGCTAACGATCGTGGTTTTAAGGGATTAATTATTTATGATGATATTGCTCCATCTAATGTTTTTTTTTTATTAAAACTAGAGTAAAAAAATGGTAGTTTACCTGTAGTGGTTGAAAATAAAACATGTAAATATATTTTTATTATTTACTTTGAAATAATAAAGTAGGTAATATTTACAATTGACGTTCCAGCCAAAATAATATCCAGTTTAAACTCAAAAACATGGTATTTTCTGAGGATAGAGCAATAATTTTTAAACGAAACATAAACGTATACACTTACAGTAAATTTGTATGTATTTCAGAATTTTTAGGCACTCTTTTCCCATCGACGATCCTGGAACAGAAAAAAATCATTAAAATTTTTAAAGGGAATCTGCAAAAGCATGAAAATACTGTTTTTTATAATATTTTTTTAGTTATTACTAAAATTTAAAATGAACCAACTCCTCCCAATCTTCATCTGTGCTAGGGATATGCTTTCAAAATGGAGAGCAGTGACTGCCAATATCACGTCCTAATAAATTTCCAGCAACCGCATTACACCTCCATGGTTAGTGGATTTAATCCCTTCCCATAATTATAAAACCATCATAAATATAATAAACTAATTTGAGCCATTAAGAGAGGAGTAGTTAGTATTTCCTATATTTCTACTTCAAAATGAAATTTTGACAAAATATTATTACTTTTATCTGTTTTGATATTTTTTCAATTATTAGATATTATTGATCACAAGCCGCTTTCCTGAAAAGAACAATTGAGGAGTGATTTTTCAGAAGGCCTTATTTCCATTTTGAAAAACCTTTCAGGAACCACATACCCACTACAGAAATAAATACGTTTCTAGTATTTTTGGCTCTGATCTATTTGAAGGAAATATGACCTTTTGTTTAATATCTACGATCACTGTACATATTAGATTTAGGAAATATGGCATTTTGTTTTAAAAAATATACCCACAAAGATATGGAAATATGCCTCGGACAGAAATACATTTTTCGGTATCACTTTTTTCATAAAAAATAAAGCTTTTTGGATATTTTATTTTTGCTTTGCCACTGGAATACCGTCAGAAGTTGACATGTGTATAGAAATGGAAAAAAGGGTTTTTGAAAAATCCTTTTCAATTAAGAAAATTTAAAATGTGTTGTAAGCATTCAGAAAATATACAATCAGTATATTTTTGCTTAGGGTGTCAGAATAGGTTTCAGTTCCTTTTGGAGAATGCCGCAGAATGGTTTAGAATCACCAAAGCATGTTAACACATTCTGCTCCGTACGTAAAAAGTGCGGACCGTATGTGCCGCCCATTCCGCGAAGGTCGTTGACCGAACGAAAATCCTATGTTGGCCCGCCATCAAATTTTTAGTTTATTATTGGCAAATAATAAGTTCAAAACTATGAAAATGTTTGTTTTTTATATTTAAAAAGCTGAACCGACTAACTACAAACCGCCTCAGAATCAATAACTGTTGTGTTAACTTATTGCTGAATTAAATTCAGTTTTTTATTTGAATTTTGAATAAATGTACAAAAATCAAGATAATTTTGACAAAATAGATAGAAATGCTTTTAAGCGCACACGGCAACTGGCACATACAGCTATGACGAGTTATCTCGTCATCGGCCCTGAGTGTCTTAAGACATTTTACAGTGTTGGCAGGCATCCTCTGTAAATGGTGCCTGGTATCATACAAGTCATATAATATAAGTAGACTTACGACCAATGGTTGCGGCCGCCATAATGCATATCCATGTGACTTTTTGATGTGAAGATGATGTCGCACAGAGTACAGCAAACATGTCGAGGTTCCACACCTTCAATCTGAATATTAATAAAAATCTATATAATATACAGGTTGTATTTAAAATGACTTTTGGCCTTTTAGGGGTGAATTTATATCGACAACTAAACCAATCTTATTAAAAAAAAGTTCATAGAATCTTAAATTAATTTCGTATAGTACCCAACGACCAAAACCATGTGTTTATTATTTATTGTATTTTACGGCT
Organism: Neomicropteryx cornuta; assembly: GCA_020383195.1. Lineage (NCBI taxonomy): Eukaryota > Metazoa > Arthropoda > Insecta > Lepidoptera > Micropterigidae > Neomicropteryx > Neomicropteryx cornuta. The sequence goes on along the minus strand of JAHKQU010000001.1, from coordinate 7,839,396 downwards.
AAAACCGTATATAATCAATAGGTTAGGTAACCCAGACCCGACTAGGTGGGCAGTAACTGTCAAAAAAAAAAAATTGGCAGATGGTATTATCATGTTCTGTCAAAAATTAAAAATATATATATAAATTTTGTTAGTTTATTCCTAAAACTGTGTTTTTAAACATTTTGTGCGTTGTATTTGATCTAGTCGACCGCTTGCAACGCGTAGGTCTACGACATATCGATCGCGTTGTGCCACTGCAGAGGTAATTGACACCAACCCAGTGCTTTAATAAAAATAATATACTTGTGGATAAATAATTTCACTTTTTTTTTCAATTTCTTGCTCGTAATAGGAACATAAATACCCCTTAAGAATGGTCTTGGAACAATCTGTGTAAAAATAAAGTGCAATAAAATAACAATTAACGCATGACTTTTGACCTATGCGCAATTTGCAAAAAACCCAATACACAAATAAGTGCCAAAGTGATACGAATGAAAAATTGAAATATTTTCATAATTTTGTTTCCATTTAGTTAGGTATCATAATCACTTTATCATAACATTAATCACACAAAAATATGTTTAAGATTTATGCTCTATGTTTAACTAAAAAAGCGAGCCTATTGGAGAGTTAAAAAAATGACAGACATGAGTGTGATTTTTTTTCATGTGGCATCAAAAGTTGTCAGTTTGAAGTGTACAATAACTTCATAAAAGGATGGTACTACTTACAAACAGTTCCTTATTGGAGGAAATCTCAAGTATAGCGGTCTTCTCTAACTCCCACTTCTCTACAAGTTTCGCGTGGTTTTTTGAATTGTAGTGCATTTTAGCTGAAAGAAATTACAATGGCTTATACCAATATGAATATATTGACTTTTAAAGCACAGGATAATTAAGTAAAGAAGTGCTGTGGGAAGTACATATAGGATGACTTTTTATTTACTTAGCACATTTCAGGGGATTAATACATAGGTATCTTTAATTAAACAGTAGTTAGACAACATTTTTAGATTATTTTTTTCTAATTACGAGAAAAAACAAATTCAAAATTAAACCTAAACCTAAACCGGTTTAATGTTTTAGTAGCAGAGAAGAGTGAGCCTGACCGTGCTGTGAGTAATGTACTTCGAAAACAATAAACTAATAATTATAATATAAAACAAAATAAACCTTTCTATCACTCCAACTTATTTCATTGATGTTGTTATATACTTACTCGCATTTTAAAATATAATTGTAACAACATTTTTATGGAATATACAATTTTAATATATATACAGATTAATCATTTCCTGATCTACATAGCAATTTTTTTTGCAAAAGCATGTACTATGCGTGTTTTATCCACGGTAAGTGCAATGCATAGTTTGGTGCTCGAATACGGCAGAAATGTAATAAAGCCAATTACATGCAATGACACTCAAATATTCACAATGAGCTCCAGAATTCAGCGCAGTGAAATGCCAATACCTAAACACATACTTTTAGATACATTCATTATAATATGGCTTGTGTTGTCGAGGAGGCGCTATGAATCGCTGTTTCGGCAGCTTTGTCATCTTCATCATCTAAAGCTATTTATTCATTTCAAGCAGACAAAACTTCGCAAGTTGTGTGTGCATTTTATAGTCGTTGCTTAGAAAGCTCAATGGAACATTATTGGCTGCGAAAGACCATCTGGCGGGGTTCAAAACTGAGATCTCTGGTTCATAGCACAGGTCAGGTCGTCAATCTGTACTGAGCATTCATTACTAGATCTGTTTGGACTTGTACGATCACAAGTAATCGTCCAATACGATTCTACCCACATTAGAATAATAATTATTGAAATAAAATACCTATTCTTTTGCAGTCCATAGCGAAGTTACAAAGGCTACAAAGGGAAGGCTGGAATTTGATTAAAAGTGTAGGCGGCCATTTTTTTAAAATATTCTCATGGACGTTGAGACCTTAAAAAAATGAAATATGTTATAGTAGTAAAATACTAGTAAATAATCGGTTACAGTAACAAACCGGTTACATAATAAAATAAAATGTACCTATAAGTGAGAATTGGGTTTGTTTTCCAATACTTATCCTAGGTTAGGTTAAGTATGGTACCTATACAAACCACTAAAGCGTTAATATAGTGAAGGAATAAAGAATGGCTTAGTTATTAACCTGCCGAATTCTAGCAGAAGTGTATTCATAGAGTGCCCGTGTCGATAAGCATCGGCACGGGTACTTATTTTTAAATATTTATTTTCATTAAATTGGAGGAAATATGTTTCCTTATAACCACATCAAATATTACGTCGATAGGTGGCAGCAGAGATTGTATGAACGGGATAAATAGCTCTAGTATGAATTATTTCAGACAATATAAAAAATAAAAATAAATAAATAAATATTAATTGAAAATGCCAATCGGCCGGGACCGCTACTTGTTTACTAGTGTCGCTGTGTTTGTCTTAGATTTTGTCGTGTTTTTCGATGGGAATGGTAATTTTATTGAATTTTTTCTAATATTACTTAATTATATTGTGATGATTTGTGTTTTGGGCTATAATAATGAAAAATCATTTATTTTGTTTTTCACACTGGAACCAATACGGCCGCCGCTTGAAAAGACAAATTTTGAAATTGAACTTTGTTTTAATAAATACCTGGAATAGTATAGAATTAAACCTGGCGTAATTTTTTAAATAGTGTTATTTATAGCATATACCTAGTTTTATCAGAATCTCAATTTTAGTAAACGCCCGTAAAACTGTCAAGTTTTGCAAATTGGCTGGGCAAAATTCTTAGGCATCGGAAACTAATTAAAATTATTTTATTTAGACAACTTATCAGTGTTATTACATAAATTTTATGACATTCACAAGAAATGAAGCAAATTACAACATCTTAGAGGAAAATAAATTCAAGTATTATGGCAATACTATCAAGTATTACCATACAGTATAAAATGGTCAAAATCAGTTTTTTTTCTTACATTCATCTTAATAGATAAATGAATTAGATAATATTTTGTACTAAAGAGGATAGGAGTGAATTAAAATTGCACTGTTAAACTTTTTAACTGGCATCGGTTAAACATGTTAATGTTTAACCCATGCAAATTGTATGGGTTAAACTGACATTCTGCAACTTTATGAGTAGGAACACTTTCTTAAGTACTAATATTTTTCGAATTTAAATAATAAATTATATTTTTCTTGTATTGGATTTTAACAAATTCAGCAAATCGTTTTATTACAGTAAAATTATTTCAAATCTATTAAGCAAAAATTATAATTAAAAAGCAATTTTCTCAAAAACTATTAGGAATTTCCATATTCAGAAGGGAATTTTCTGATTGTGCAGATAAACATATCTTATTTTCACTTTTTATAATAAAACCGTACAATGTAACGTTTTTCCATTGGAGGAAAATTTTGAGTTTTGTTTATAGTTAAATATTTACACTATACTGCATGCATTTATACTGGTATCTAACAAGGACATAAGATGTGGTTCAAACTATATTACCTTTAATAACATATACAAACCTCGTAGATAATTATAAGACTTTTTAGCTAGCCGTTTCAGTTCTAATGGTGATGAGGGAGAAATGGGATTGAATCTAGAGTCCTGTGACCTTTCGCATCTGAAAAATAAATCAAAAGTTTTTTTTTTTTAATGAAAATATTAAATTGTATTATTATTTAATGGGCAAATAGTATATTGCTGATAAGCCTTCATCTAGCACTCATTTGGATCAAGTACTTACACTTTCATCAAAATTAAAGTTTGCCTTTGAATTGGTTAACACTTTTGGAGTCAATAACACTTTGTGGTAGCTGATTCCAAGCGTCCAAAACACGATTTGAAAGAAAATGCTTTCTTGGGTTCATTAAAGACAGATTTAGTCAATTTTTGCGAATGACAAAATTGAATGCTCAATATATTACAGTTAAACATATAAAAATAGTTAATAGTTAGTAATGATTACAGTTAACAGTAATGTTAACAGATCTTCACATTCTCTTCATCTTTCGAGAGTGGAATGTTTTAGAAGTTTGAGACGATCCACGTACACCAAATTTTTCAAAATTTGTGAGATTTTAGTAAATCTTCTTTGAACTCTGGCAGTTCCTGAAGTATGGATAGTTATGGATATAAAAGCCGATTTTCAATTAGAGGTTGTATGTAGGTTTCATAAATTGAGAGCATCAGCTGAGGAATTAAATTATAAAAGGATTTTCTAATAAGATATGTTAGTGAGTTGGTTCTTTTCACTATAACTGTGATATGCGGCTCCCCTTTAAGGTCAGATGGTATAATAATTCCGAGGTCTTCTTGAGTACAAACTTGCTTCAGTTCAGCTCCATTCAACTTGTAAGGTAGTTTCGGATTTGTATTTCAAATGTACATACCAACACATTTATCCACGTTTAAAGTCAGTAACCAAGTTTGAGTCACAAGAAAATTCTATACTAGTCACACTGTAATTGCTGGTAATGGACTGTTGGATCGCTAAAGACTTCAGTATCGTCGGCAAAACTACTGGTAAAGGATTTGATTATTATATATAGGTCTTCGAAATAAAAACTAAACATAACTGGCCCGAGCACCATTTATTGGGGGACACTTCAGAGGACTTTGTTCAAATGACAAGTCTCGACATGCACCCTTATATTCCGGTCGATTAGAAATGCGTTTACAGTATGACCTATGATTTTCTAACTGCTTCCTAAGTTTGGCCAATAGTTTGCGAATTGGAATACGATTAAAAGCTTTTTCAAAATGTAGTAAGTAAATGACATTAATGTTTTTCCAGTTATTGAGCTGGCTTGTCCATTGTAGCATTGGGCGATTGCGAGTGAATTCACTCAAGACAATCGAGAGTTGTTAAACTCTCGATTATACTAACCAATGAGTATACTAACCAGGAGAATACTAACCAATGAGTCACTAAAACTATTATTTAGCTATATTTCACTAATAATTATTACTATACGCTTAATATTATTAATTTCTATTAAAATCAAGTCAAATTTTGCCGAAATCGATGCCAGGTTCAAGTAGGTGAAATTTGCAAGCAAGTCAGTCATTTTTTTGATGCAGACCCATTTGTAGTTAATTTATTTGGTTATTATTTACTTGTTATTTATAGTCACTTGGTGTGCCTCCGTCATATCTATAAGTGGTAAAATCACTTTTCCCATTATATGTATGCGGTTATGAATTAACACGGTCCCCAAGGATCGAATTTTATACCTCTGATTGTCCCATTAGGCTCAAAATGAATAAATCTTTCTCACCTGGAGGGTCCAGGGGCATCTTTCCAGCCTTGTTGTTGCGTAGTGTCTTGTTCGTCGTTCCGTCTACTAAAATATCAACAAAAATTGCAATATATTAAATTATAGATTGATTATAGGATAAGGAGCAAAAACTTCATTTTTTTTAAAGCTTAATATGCATTATAATAAACTAGGTTTTGTTAACACACAGATGCCTCGTGTCTTTGTGATGTCTCGATCAGATTAGCAGATTGCAATCGTGACGGCCGACCTGGACAACTGGTGTCTGTAACATTCGAGCTGGATCGCTTCACTACCATCTCTGGTAATAAAAAAAAAATCATGCTCGCGTGCTACTTGGTGCCAGGACTACTAGTGCAAATCGCTGATTCTTATCTGTCCTGCACCCGGATGTCTTGTGATCCCTGCATTTAGGATATATTAATTTGCTACTTATAATAGTACTAAAGTGATATGGCAAAAATGTCTATGTACTCGCTATCAATTTCTTCACTCTTTCGTGTTTGGTTTCGATTCAAACCTTTTAGGTTCTAAATGACGTCTTCTATCAGCTTCTAAAAGGTTTGCATCGACCTACCAAACACCTGTATATAGTAAATAGTGAAAGAGTAACCCTCCCTAAAATAAAAGTGGGGGAAAGTGATCCCTATGGATTAAAACTTACTTCCTTACAGAAATTTTTTTCAATTTAAAAAATTTAATAGTGAATTAACCATTCCACGTGAGGATAACATCTTAACCGCTCAAGTGATTTGCCAGAGCATGATTCGGGTAAGAGAATCTGAATCGTTTTGTTTTGCTCATATGACACTCGGGCGGCACTCAAATTAACCATACTATATTGTTTTTCCAGTGTCACACTTGTTTAATCCGCTAATTTTATTGTTTGACGTCTTTCTGCACCCGTCAATAGATGGCAAATAACTAATTTGTAGTTGTCATATTTGTTTATGATTATGGAGGAATTGGTGGTTGTGAAGAGGGGGAAGGACCACGGATCGTAGACAGTGGTTCAGAGGTAGGAGACTTTTTGTGAATAAATAAATATAAAACTACCACCTGATGATAAACCACCACCTACCACCTTCCTAATGATAAAAAACTCTTTGAGTTTACTTCGGAAAACCAACTCTGGCCTCATCATTCCATACATTAAACTGTCACAATATGGAGGAATTAAGACTGGCCAATTGGATGTGAACGTTGATGACATAAAGAATACTTAAAAAACATACTGCAATCCTCTGGCTGTTCTCCAGTCCTCTAAAAATTAAAATCTTAGGCCCTTTATTACACGCAGCCACTTTTGGGGGAGACCACGAGCTGCGGACTTCCATTTCAATACAATCAGTATGGCCCTGCGGCCATCAGTGGCGACCAAAAGGCAGCCCTCTTACTTCCTCGCTTTAGTAAGTCACGAATGAAAATTACATTAAAAAAAATTTTCATCGCTATCAGCCTAACTAGGTCTCTCCACTGCCTAATTTAAAAATATTTTCTAGCGCGTTCCTTAAACCTTCTTTATGCAGCCACGAGTAAGAGGAGACTGATCAGTCGTGAGAACAAAGTAGGTACGCATGCGTACATTCCCGTGTAAGCATAAAAAAAAACTTAAAATAAATTCTTACGTATAAAAATCTTGAGCAACGGTCCTGATTTGTTGTTTGGCTTTGATATATTCATCACTCCATCTACAACACAAAAAAAAAACAATCAATATTAAAACAACGTACAAAAATTAAAATTTACATACTTAATTGCGATTGAAAATTATTTTGTGAATGGCTAGCAGAGTACAGCTGCTGAAATGTATTATAAATATTGAATCATTTGTATTGGGTAATGAAGATTTATTTTGTTAATCACATATCTTGGTAAATAATGCCACAAATTAAGTATTTGATTCACTAAAAAGTGTTCAATAGGATTAGTTGAAAGGTATGTCAGAATAACAATTTAATTTTACCTCGGAGATCCCGGAGAATGATTCCAGATCTGTCGCTGACCATTGTCGTGGTTATCATTTCGTCTATAAAAAAATTGAAAATAATGTGCCATACATATATCTGAAATCTTTCAAGAAAAAAAAAAACATATAAGTATAATATGTTATTGATATATAATATAATACAGGTGAACTCCTTCCCCCATTTTTTCACAGATGACTGGATTACTTAAGAATGATTGTTGTGTATATTGGTAAAAAATACTTTTTTAACCAAATTAAAGTTCTTTTCAAAACAAAGGTAGCTGTTTTAAGGCGCGGCTAAATGCCTTATTTGGGTAATTTTAAAAAAACACACACTTTTGGTGAGTCACTACTCCTCATTTACTATATACATGGGTGAAGCATTAGCTCCATCGTGAAAGCTTGTACAGTCACGACAAGTGTCACTAATAGAACCGTCACTGACAGATATGTTACTGAGAGATCTGACCTAAATCAAAATTCATTCCACCAAGGTGTCCGCGTATAAATGTTTACACATTATAAAACACTAACACTAGATTGCTAAAAATCTGGGTTGGAAACCAAAGCTTATAAATCACTAGCCAAAGCAAAAAACTTATAATAGAATTCTTGCAAAAAAGATCATCTGAGCTACTAAAACCGAATAACTAAAGAATATGGGCAAAAGCTATCATGTAACTAAACATACTTATTCATATCTAGTTAAATGTGTAGATCATGTTAATAGTTAAAAACGGTGTGACAAATGATTTAAAATAAGATTAAAACAAAACACGCGATTTTAAAGTATATTTGGGAATAGCTAAAGAATATGGACCTAAATTTCATGAACATTTGCAAAGACGGATAAAATTTAGCCAGCGGCATATTTGACACTCGGGCAATTAATGTCTATAATTTATTTATTTTTTGTAAAAAAACGGCTTCGCCCATATTCTTAATCCGAAACCAGTTGAGGATTAAAACCAGAACCTTAACACTGCAAGTTAAACAGACATCTACACAATATGAAATGACAAGTGCAGGTTCTGTCAGAAATCCCAGAAAACCCCACTACACTTACTCGGTGAATGTGGGCCTCTACTTGACAAAAGATATTAGTTTCTGGGCAATCAACTACTAAATCCTGAAGAGATATAAACCATCACAGCCAACAATATATTTATTTAATAACAGTCTAGGTCTAGAGGGCGTTCTAGTTCTGCATAGGACGCCGTATACGGGTAGTGTTTAGCTCTCTATATCTATTACCGAATGTAACATAATGCCTGGGCCAAAAATTCCCAATTCTAATCGACAATAGTTTTACGAATTGTAAGTTACAAACCTTTCAAATAAATTATTGTATTTCCGCCGATTGTCATTCACCAAGCGATTATCGCAGGAAATAGGATAAGAAGGTTGGGGCAAAACTGTCCTCTGGATGTAGTCCTGACGACCGCGGTCTTCGTTGTTAGTTAGCCCATGTTGAATGTTGAACAGGTAAAAAGGCTGGTTGAAGTTTACATTTTCCCGTCGCTCAAACGCCATTGCAACAGTGAGATTCTCAAATCGTACCTACCGTAGATTACCTATACTTAGTAATACTAAAATTGGAGCAAACACGAGGCTTTCAAAATTTATAAATAAACAACATTTTATAATTGCTTATTTATAAATTTTAATTTCATAATTTTTATTGACAAATCTTTAAAATGACAGTTGGCCGAGAGTTCGGATTTCGGATACGACAGTCAGCACACTAGCAGTCACAGCGGCACTTGGTACAAGTAAAAATCTCCAAAGAAGTTGAGAAAACCCCTAAAATCAGGGTTATTAAAAAAAACTCCAAACTAGGAAATGAATGTACTTGTTTTTGCTAGTATATGTATAGTGTAATTTGTTTTTTTTAACGTTTAAAAAAAGAAAATTTAAAAGAATAATTCTTTTAATTTTTCATACCTCCCTTAAATATTGTACTTAATAAGCAAGTATATTTATTGATTTTTTTTGAAAACGAAAACAGTAACCTATGTATCGCATATCACTTAAAACCTGAAAAGGACGGAATACTGCCTACTTTAGTAGAGACGATAGTCTAGTTAACGGGGCAGGAAAAAGAGTGCTTATAGTAATGTAAATCGCTTGTAAGTACGAATTTACTGTTGCTATACTATATTGTCAAAATGATTGAATTAATTCCGTCAAAATGATTACTCATATGAAAGGAGTTAATTCATAACATTTCAAAGAGATGTTTTGGAACCGCCTGGACACGAATATAATTTGAGAGTGAATTAAATAGCAATCCGAGGGAAAGCGAAAAATTTGATCATCTTGTATTGAATATTATCTTGGGATTATCTAGATATTTAAAGAAATTACTGAGACAGTTCGCTACGCGGTTTTTAATACTTTGTTCGCATTGTATCCTGTATTTAACCGAATATTAATTTTATATATTCATATGTTGAAAACTTGTAATTGGTAAACAAAAAAACCCTTCAAAAATGACCACCCTTCCAAAAGTTCCAGACAAAAAAAAACACGTAACCAAAAATACCCCACATTAATCACCCAATTCACCAATGTCTAAAGGGGAATTAAATCCACGAAAACATTTTTTTTTATGATATTTACCACATATTTAGGTAGCAATTTTTAGGTTTCTTTACAGCCAAATTTTGTTGTGTTGTTTTTCTGTTTTTAATTATTGTAAATAGTTGATTATTTCATTATTATAATTATACTGCTAACTGTGAGTGCCAGACTCACGGAACATGTGGAAATATCAGTGTTGGTTAGTGAATTTAGAGGATGTTTTATTTATTGTAGGTATTTATTTTTTTCTTTCACAATTTATTTATTTTGATTCCAATTATTAATATAATATGCGAATTACTAAGTAATAAATATCGACAATTCTTTCCCAATTATAACGTAGCTCAACGCGGTTTATTTCACGTTGCGGTTTTCAAATAAGAAATGGCGGTTAATTTTTAAACATGGTAAACATGGCATTACCATGTTTCGGTAAACATGGTATTTGCTTATCATGTGATAAATGCTGTGTCCTGATATGGGAAGTGGCATTAATTAGGTACTTATGCCATTTTGCCGTAAGACCGACTGAGTACCCAAAAAAGGCAAGAGTCAACACGACTCGTTGTAATTACATACAATTATTGCCTTGTAATATTTTTGTATCAACGATAAAAAAAAAATGAACACCAAAGAAAAATAAATACGGCCAAAATAAAGTCAGATGACAATTTAATCAATTTAATTTCTCATTTTATTTATTTTTTGCTTTAATATGATCAATATTGCACAATGTCACATATTTTATAATATTACGAATAATCAATACTACTATGTCGATTTGACTGTGGATGTAGTATAAAGAGGGTAAGGAGGTTGGAATGGCGGTGTAGGGGGGGGGGGGGGGAAGGAGACGGAGGACCTGATATCCACTTTTCGTAACATTTCTTAAATGAAACGAAAGTTTATAACTTTTAGCTGTAAGTATGTTGTTCACTAAATATTAGTTAATTGCGTTTCAAAGCGTTAAAAAAAAGGTAATTTTGAAGTTATTGTAAATTAATATTATATATATATAATATACCGGTTTTTGATGAATCTTAATGGTGTTGTTGAAGTATTTATTAATGTTAACATAAAATATTTTTAATTTCAAAATATTGGTTATAAAAGTAATTTGTGTTGACACATTTTATAATGGGCACATCCCACTCTTTGGGTAGAAACCACAGGAGCAGTAAATTATGCGGTTTTATGATTATTAAATCAGTAGTATTTGCATTCCTAAAGCAGAAGGCATTTGTGTTGCGGATTTGTCAGTTCCTTAATTTTAAAGCCTAACTCATATTGTATAGGTGCGATAGGAAATGACCGGTTTTGAGCAACGGGTCGTTTGGTGATTATAATTTCAATGGTTTTCAATGGGATTTGATGAGGTTTGGCGTGTATTCCAGGACAAAATAAAATATATGAATAACAAAAAGGTCTGGCTGGATATGATAGGTTTTATACGTTTGTTGAAATTATACAAAAAGTGAGGTATACAGTTCTAGGTATGCGCTGTAATCTATTTTCAGGGGAACCATCACGTTGCAACGGTCTAGGTCCTTGTTTTGCCAATCGACCATAAGTGCTCCGCGTGCATCTGAAACATAAAAACGCAATATGTAGGTACGTATTACATAATATTTATGGAATCTCTAAAATATTGTAGTTCATTTCCAAATCTACTTCTTACGGTTCTGAACCGACATGGCGTTTAAAGACAAGAATCCAATTAAAAAATAATCATCAAAAATAAGTTATATATGTAAAATTGTATAATGTATTACTTAAATACCGTATTTAGATGATTTCTTACGTTATAATAGGCGTTCGCTGTTAGTTTATATTACTTATATAAAAGTCTGACAGTATTGACATTTGGAAAATTCGAATGATTTTTAATATTTTTACAGATTGAAAATTTTCAAACAAATTAGCCAGATGCCAGAATGTTCAAAGAAAAGGAAATAATTACCTAGGTTATATAAAATTATTTTGGGCCCTACTCAAGTACGCCAAATATGCCTGTGCAGGGGTGATGGCGGTAATGAAGCATTAAAAATGGTATGATAATGTTCTGATTCAAACCCGCGACCCAATAGTCCAATAGTCCAACACCTTAACCACTAGACTACCACGATCTCAACTTTTAATATTTCAAACTGTCTTAAAGTTATATCAAACTATGAATATCAAAAAAGGCCTCCTTCCTTCCTTACACCTATAATATTAATATGTCATAAATGTCCTGTTGAAAATCGTAAGGATTTTTAAAATCCTAAATTACAATGGTTCTGAAGAAAAGTATTCTGAAAAAAAAGTACTATAACTGTACAAGAACAGTGCGAATTCGAATGCCTTACATCCTATTTTCATACCCCCACCCTGGTAATAAAACTATATTTAAACGTATAGGTTGCAACAATATCGCCGCTGGCTGCTAAACATAGCATCGGAGCTAGCTCTCAAATATTAAAAAAATAATAATAAAGAAGGCAAACCTTTGCTAATGGAAGTTGTGATGAGCAGTGGTTTTTCTTCTTTAATAAGTCCTGGACGCAGGAACGCCATCATCCCCAAGGGTGACAAAAGTGTGCTATATTTCGGTCTGTGTTTGCTCCAATATGTGAATATAGTCCTGATGAATTGGTGGTAAGGTGTGTCCAGTTTTTTGAACAACTTCTTGAAGACTGCCTGCAGGTATAAACATAAAGTTTGACATAATCATTTAATATCTAATAGTGGTATACAGAGCGGTTGAGGGATGGCAGTTGGTCACCTCAACGACACCAATCAAGTGGAGTACAGGATTCTCGATGAATCCGCAAAAAAATAGAACAATGTATGGACTGACCGCTTAAACTCGAGTCCGTATTGGAAAAAAATCAGGATAATATCGATACCTACGGAGATAAAAGTATCTCAGGAACTTCCTCTGAGTAACTTCCAGGATATTAAAGTAAGTAATTTCATAAGGACTCCAAATAATGGAACCATACTCTAATATACTCCTCACTAATGTGCAGTATAAAAGCGAGATTGAGCGGATTATTCGAAGATCGACTGGTTTGATGCACGAATTCCAACATAACCTAACTTATCATAAATGTTTGTTGCACATTGCAAAAATTAAGAGATCTGCAATATTTGATTTTCATCTCCGTTTTGGTATTCCTACTCATACACGATGAAATATTTTTATCTTCATAAAAATAATTTAAATATAATTAATTAATAAATTTAATTTTAATCTTTACATGTACTTTTGCGAAAACCTGTCATCAGTTAATTTTACAAACAACTGTATGTACCATTCTTTTTACATATATTGTACTGTTGGTTTTCCGAATAAACGATAAATAAATAAATAAATAAATAAATAAAAGGCACTACGCGCAATAACTATAAAAAAAAACAACCAAAGAATCTTGCAAGCCATACTTTAATCAACTCGAAATAATGACTTTGTAGCACATATTCGTTTAAGAAGCTCTAAACTACTTTTTTGTTAACAAATCATGCTTATAAGACATGAGACCCACTTCTTTATTACTGTAAGAACGCTTGCAAGTGTAGTTTTAGGTAAATATAATAATATTATTATGATGATTGGATGCACAGAAGAATGAAATAGCGATACTACTATCTACTATCTCGCTCCTCTGTGTTGAGGGCAGCCAAATGGCCGATACACTTTTTGGCAATAATATTGTAACGTTGTTTGTAATTCAAAAAAATAAATAAAAAATATTATGTTTGAAGTCTTACTGATGATAACGTAGAATCTACAGTCAGTTCATATGGCATCAAATAGACGTTCTTGTAAGTCGATTTCTCCAATACGATTTTAAGCGCAAACGCATCGTAATATGCGCTAAATTCTCTTGCTGCTAGCACGTCACCATTACCTGAAATATAAATAAATAATCATTTTACTAAGCGCAAACATCGTTTTAAGGATTCCTTTAATACATTATTACGGTTTTAAGGACGCCTCAAGTTATCTTCTGCCTGTCCGTCGCATTGTAAATAACAATTGCTTGACAAACGCATTATACTTATTTGAAAAAAAAGGCCATCTCATTAAACCCATACATATGATAAAATTCCTTAAGAAAATGTTTATATGCCATACGATCTTAACCACTTCAATTTTGACATTACAATATAAAAAATCATTTACTTTTTAAGTTTCCTACAGATTCAGCTTAATTATGACACAATCCCTTGCTGAAAATTGGCTGAAAATGTTTGAAGATGAAAACTCTACCGCCATCGCTAAATGTTACAGAAAAGATTTTATTCTATTTTGGGTGAAATTACGTAGCCAACTCAAATAAGAATTAATAGTTTTCTTACCACGAATAGATCCACCCGTGAAAACCAAATGGTCTAGTCTCGAAAGGAATGTGTTGTCCATTTTTTGAGCCATTGCGATATTTTTTAATGGACCCATTGCAATTATTTTAGCTTTACCTGAAATTTTGAAATATTTGTTAAGAGGGCCGCTATTGCTGAGAACTAAAAACTATCTAAATCTGAGAATTGAGAATTATCTGAAACCTTACACACGTGTAATCCACTTTTAATTACAACTGCACCTGGTATGACTCTGTTTACAGAGGTCAGGCACCAGGCTGAACTGTGTGCGGTTTAGGATTTGATAATCATTCCGTCTCACCTTTCATGGCTTTAGTCATTAATAACAGAGCCGTCACAGCATCCATCTTCTGTGCCTTTGGCAGGTCGTCATCCGGCGGCAGGACGTCGCCCAGTCCATCGTTACCAAATTCGCTGGGATAATCGGGTAAGTCCGCGATCAGGGTAGAATCCTCACCGGCGAATATTGGTATCTAGAAAATAAAAAGCTGTGAACATTGATACATTTTAATAATAAACGGTGACCCTCACCCTCGGTGGCTACTGTTATTAAATACGATAATCATTTTTATTTATTTTTTGGAGAAGTACAAAACGGCGATTAAAACATAAAAAAACGTGCAATTTATGCTAACAGCCAGAGCTGAGTTCTCGCAATTTCTAAAACATATTTTAAATGGGCATTATGAGCAATCGAATTGTTAAATTACATTTCTAATGAGATTGATATATTCAAATTCATATCTTCGCCCTTAGAGTGAGTAAATTGTTTTGGCGGTGAGTGGAAACGCAACTTACTCTTAAGTTTTCGCCCGATAGGATTAAAAGTCTGCTTCCTTTGTGGTATCAGCGTTTTAATTAAGTGTATTTAGTTACCACGTATTTTTTTAATTATTGGTAATATTTGTTTTTATTATTTTTATTATAGCCCTGGATAAATTACAAAAGCGCCTTCCTATCGCTGTACTCCAGTAATTATAAATTTCATATAAAATATTGTTTTGGTATTATTTTATTTTCACTTGTATTGTTTTTTTCTTTATCTTTACAATGAAATAAATTAAAAATATAGGTTTTTTTTTATGAAATATTGCTATGAAATATTGATATTGCATTACAATTATTCTGGGCCCTACGCAACTAGGCCAAATATGCCTGTGGTAGAGTCAAGGGAGATTGTGTTAATGAAGTGTTAAAAATGGTATGACCATATACGGATTCGAACCCGCGACCTTTGGGCCAATAGTCCAAAACCTTAACTACTAGACTGCCACGATCTCTAGTTATAAAGTATAACTCGTTAAACGTGTACTCATTAGAAAAGTAGCTTATGAAAATTTTCCATGCGATTAATAAATTATTTTATTGAATATATAACCATAATTAATATGCACATTTAGTGACTGTTTAATTTTTAAAAGTTGTTTAGGTTTTGATTTTTAGGAAAATATTTTTATTTTATCATAAAAAATATTAGTATTCAGCAAAAAACGCTATGGAGTGATTCCTTAAGTCGTTTGTCTTTTCCTTAAGTCCTTTTGGCCTTTGTCTTTCATCGGCTGCCTGTCGACCTTATCTTCATCTAATGGCTTGTAAGATCAGAAACACTCTGTGCCATTATTGGTTAATCATGAAAAACAAAATCAATGTATTTTAAAGATTTCAGTAGGATGTGCATCTATATGAAAATAACTAAATCTCTGTAGTTTTATTTAATCATTTTT
Organism: Neomicropteryx cornuta; assembly: GCA_020383195.1. Taxonomy (NCBI): domain Eukaryota; kingdom Metazoa; phylum Arthropoda; class Insecta; order Lepidoptera; family Micropterigidae; genus Neomicropteryx; species Neomicropteryx cornuta. Next base: position 7,823,483 of record JAHKQU010000001.1, on the reverse strand, counting down.
TGTATTCAGTAAATAAGGTCTACGCCTAACGTTTTGATAAAATGTATATTTTCATAAAATGCATGTTTAGGCGTTTTAGTTGTTATGATAGTCTATCTGAATTAATTTTAACTCTTAATTGGGAGCCACTAAGTAGAAGGCGTTTTGAATTCAGGTTAACTAGTTTATAGTTATAAGACTGTGACGAATGAACCCGCTTTAAGTTCTCAACTCTCTAAGCCTCCTTATATTGGCCGTAATGACCATCCTTCCAAGATAAAACCTATCTTGAGAAAACGGAACATTGGGTTCAATTCGTTTCTTTCCAGAACAATTCGCCAGTGGAATACACTTCATAGGTCAGTATTTGATTCTTTTCCTTGTTCCAAGGCTGTTTTTAAGAGTAGGCTACGAGTTGTTAAGCATTAATTTTTTTTCTTCACCCACTAAACTCAACAGTATCACCGGAGCTAGCTCCTAAATATTGTAATTACCTAATAATAATAATATAAAAATACAGATTTTTCGAAGCTGAAGAAAATTTTTTGGTTGATTTACGTTTTGATGATGTTAGAACGAAAAAGTTAGGTCTTACATTCGTCTTGTTCATAAACTTCAATGTAATTGCAACATTCCTGATAGCCTTCTTCATGGGTAGTCTACCTCTGGTGCACGTGACCGCCGCTACATAAGGGCTGAAATATAGTTTTGAAATATATCAATAATAAAATTTTTAAAATATTTTTTAATAACAAACTGTTACATGAGAACTTAAACTTTATATCTAAAAGGTATATGTGGTTATTTATTAAAATTAATTCCACAGTAGCTTAATATATTTATTTTTACTTCATTAGTATCGATGAAATGGAGGATTGATTTTGCTCTTGTAGCGGTGGCAATGCTGCCATACGCACAGCACTCAAATATCCTCAGCGTAGATTATTAAATTGTCTATGGTTATGGTAAAGCAAAATACTAAGTTAGTAAATAGTACTTCCTAGGTGGTTTAAATAACCATGAAGTAACATAAATATTCGTGTAACGCGAAATATCCGTACATACCACGTCTGCAAAACTATGACAAATTACAGACAAAACGTCAAAGTGACAGCTTCGGCCATTTTTTAAATATTTTATCAACATACGTCGAATGAGTGAGCGACGCAACCCTAAAGGAAGACGGAGAGAACAAAATCGTGTCGGTAACTACTATTTTCGGTGTATTTGGGTGGTAGGGTGGAAGGTACTTTTGGGGCCAGCGTCAGTCGCCTCTTACTCATTAAATAAGTTTAGTAAGAATATTTACTTTAGTAAAAAGCTTTATAAGTTACATACCCTCCATTAACTTCGTAATTTCGAATAGCCATTATTAGGGCGACCATATCATCCGCCCCACCGTCAGTATCACAGATGATATTTTCAAATCGACTTTTAGTTTGGAAACTCCTGAAAAGATATTACATAAATAAAATAGTTTCGTTGATCTAGAAATTCCGAGAGCTTTCCAAATTAACCAAAAACATCTTCCTAGTATGCTACCTAAAAAAATCTTATACTCGTACAATCTGCCATCCTCTTATTTGTGATCAAACTTTGAAAGATAAAAATAGTTACCGTTGGTCGTCCTAAGAAGGCAGACATATGCTATTGCTGAATTTTCAAGACCTACAATTATGTAGCATTTTATGGTCTAGTCAGCGCTATTTTAAAATTTAATATGAATATATTATACACATTAACCTTCCTGAAAAAAATCTCTAAATAATGGAAAAAAACCCCATCAAATCCATTGTGTAGTTTAGAACTAAGCGAACAGACAAACGAGGATAGTGACTTTGCTTTATACTATTAAATTGTTGATGCACTTTCGATAGAAACGAAAATCCCTTTCGGCACGCCGGAGGCGGAGGTAGATTTAGGCAAGTAGGCGATAGGCGAACTCCAATTGCACGAACTTGTATCAACAAACATTGCGTGATTTACTATTAACATTTTACACTGACAATTTTTTTTGAATTTTGAAAAACCCATTTTCCTTACTCCAATGGTTGATATTATAAAAGTTTACTAAGATAAGTTTTAGGCCCTTATCCGAATTTTTTTTAGAAAACTCAATAATGATGCATCGTCTATTATAAAATGTGGCACGATTCAAAATCAGATTTAAAACTTAAATAGCCTAAAACTATGTTATTTTAATTTATTGTCTTTACAAAAACTATTAAATACAAACTAAGGCTATTATGAATAAAGAGGTTAATTAGCAATTATAAAGAGTTATTTATTGAAACGAAAAAAAGTTAATGGTTGCAGTTAGTAATCAAAATTAAATAGTCTTATATTATAAAGCATTCTCGCCTAATAAATTGCTTCTACGGTCGTCCACTACCTGAAACTTTGGCGTATTTGATTTTAAACTATACTAAAAATGTATGGAGATTCAAAACAATGTTAGCTAAATTGATTTTGCTAAAGTATATATAAAAATAATTAAGAACGAAATTAATAAAAAAAAGTGCCTATAAAAATGCATTTAATAGAACTAAAAAAATATATAACCATAGTAGCAATATAAAATACGCACCTGATACCTACAGAAGTATTTTCAATACCTAATGAAGTATTTTCTGAATCTAAGCATATAACTACAGGAATAACTAAAAAAAATATGAATGCTTTCGGAATAACCATTTTGTAAACTCAAAATCTGTATAATTCTATTCCATCTAAAAACGGCAAGATGCAATTCGATTATATGTGAATATTTTGGTTTTTTTTTGTGGGTGGGTGGGTAATATAAACCTTTATCTTATCTTGTTGGTAAAGTTGACCTATAGGAAAAAAAGTATGTCACTGCTATGTTTCTTATCTAACGGAATTCTCTTTTACGGTTACAACATTTTTTTAATGTATGCTCTTAATTTATACTGTTTAAATAACCCTTGATCTAATTTCTCTGAATGAGTTAACCTTTCAATTCTTTTTTATTATAATGGGCACAATTTGACACAGTTTATTTAAAACCATCGGTTTCTTTCATCGTCAAATCGAATTCGGAAATTGACTCAGGTCATCTCAATTTTTTTTCGTAAATGTCACCGTCACAATTGTTTACACTTTCGTAGAAATAGGTTGAGTATTATTATTATAGTATTCGTTAATATTATAGTACGTCACATACCCACGCGTTTGCCATCAAGGTCGCCTAAATTTTATTTAATTTGAATTCTTTCCATTTGCTTGATTAAATCAAAGTCATCTCACTTTCGTGCAAGACCCTCACTCTGAATGCTAATGTCAACCGTATTTGTGATATCAAAAAGTAAGAATATTTAATTGTTTCTCCTTTTTCGTCTGTTACAGTTTTTTTTCAATTCCTTCAAATATGTATATAAATTTCAATTTAAAATAACCCAGTTAAAGTATATAAAAACGGTTTTTTTTCCATAATTCATACTACCGGTTTTTTTTTATTCAATCCAAGAACTACAATGCTTCTGGATTGTTTATCCTACAAATATTGTGCGTGTATTTTTTGTATTGTTATTTTCCACATTTTCGCATCGGGTAAAAGTTACAATAAGCGGGTTTATTTTATTTATTTCGTAGATATATAAAACGGCGTGTATTTAAAAAATAAACCGCCGGTGCACATAAAAATTACCTAATTCAAAACATTAAAAAACATTCTAAAATATTATAGTTCATGTTCTTCACTCGATTTAGATAAATCCAAAAGTTTATGATCCAGGAAACCTTTTTTTTAGCTAAAAACATAGCCAAAAATAAAAAAAACATCATGCTATACTTAAATAAAAAAATCGTTAGTTCGAATGTTCAAACCTTGATTTAACTGACATTGATAATAACTAGAAAAGAAATATCGGATTAATATTAATTTAGTTCAGCTGTAAGAGCTATCGAACTGTTTTGTATATTGTATTGCCGTTTAGAATAGAAATAAATGAATTAAAAAATATATATATTTTTACTTTGGTTGCTGTCACACCCAAATGTTTCGCTTGATAGATTGCTATAATATAAGGTATTTATTGTACAGTAATTGGTTTATATGTTTTTGTTGTTATTTTCACTATCTTTTTGTTTTATATTTTTGTTTTCGCTCCTTACCTAAGATTCACTCGACGGGTATCGACTAACAAAATTATCCTCCATTTCGGATTTCATACGTGGACGCGAAGTACAAGACAGTTTTGGGACATAGCCAAAAACTGTGGGTCCAAATCGGGGCTTTATCATTCTACCAGAAAAATAATTTAATTGAAACATTATAAAACCGAACGACTGCGAACTGTTTTTTTTCGGTTTCGAAAATGGACAAAAGACGTCTTGCAAGTAGGTGGACAAAATTAATTTTGCTAGTGACTGTAGTGATTAAAATCCAAGAAGCGCTAATTCTCAGGTACCGTATTCAGGACTATATCGAAAAAAAACAGTTAACAAGTTTTGCACAAAAAAAAATGTTTCATATTTTTGTTCAAGTCACTGGGATTATTCGTTTCGTCTTGTTAACGCAGTATTTGTACAAAAAATAATATAATCGATTTATAAAAACCCGGAGTTGAATAGTTAGTGTCTGATAAAAACGACGAATGCGATGGGGAAGCAATTTTATCAGTAGAAAAAAATGTTCATTTATCCTTTAATTTCAACATTTTCCATGAAATATTCTATACAATATTTGAGAAAACAAGTAATTTGTAGAATAATATACAGAAATCATAAATAGAGGTTGGGTTTTGTATTAATAAAATAAAAGAATTTGATAGTTGATTGTACATACAGTATAATTCCTTATTTGGTAGTATATTTAAATACCGATAAAATATCTTCTGAAATTAACGATAGATATTTTGAAAATTTTAAACTTCAATTTATACCGTTTCTTGAAAAAAAAATAAACATGAAAAATATTTGTCCAATATTCTCTATATTTCTCGAATAGAGCTCGAAGTCTTGAAATTATTATGACAACTACATCATTACAAAAACTATTGAATTAAGTATCTATTGATTGGTGTAATTTCGGTATTTTGCTGTAATTATCATGTACCTTTATGTTTTTAAATTATTTTGTTATTTTGAAAATTTCTCTGCTTATAATATTATGTATTTCACACTACCTTACATTTTTTAAATTTATTTTCATTTTCTAGCATTATTATTGTATTATGTATAAAGTTTTTTATACATTTCGACTAAAGAAACGCGCCAAATAAAATGAAATAGAAACATAATAATCTTTTTTTTATGGTTTTTGTATTTATACAAAATTTAACTCAAAAGATTATTATAATAACCTAAACATTTGTCGTAATCCACATCGGTAGTCACGTTCACGTTGCAGGTAGTCAATTCTTTCCTCTCGTAATCAACCAATAAAACTCCATGGGCATCTGAAATTTTAATTGAACGAAATTAAAGTCAATTTCCATATAATAAAAATTGTATATCTAATAATAATAATAATAATTAATTAAATTAAAAAAATTACAAAAGTTGTATTCTAATTACAAAGTCAACCTAGCTAGGCAGTGCCGTGTTAAGGTAGGCTTTGGATTTGTAATGCACTAAAACCATTGAGACTAGAACACTTATTCGAAAAAAAAAGTGATATTTTTAATTGTGTGACGGTTATACAATGTCAGCTGTCCAGTTTCACCTCGTTTCCGAGTGCTGCAAAAGTTGAAAACCACGCTCAGGTTTGTGTGTCGTACGATCTGAAGATACACCAAAAAATCTAGCTTACCTTATAAAAAAGGTCCTAAAATCGTGAAAAAAATATTTAAGAAAAATATAAAAGAATAATTACGGCGTATCACACGACCAGTAAGTAGCATTCCTTTATTTTATGTAAAGATCCCACCTTATTATCTATATAAAAGGATGATATATAGTATAATCTAACCCGTACAAGGTACAGAGATAGGCCAGGCCAGAAAAGCGACGGCAGGGCCGCACCTTCGTCTTACAAAATAGTGCCTCAGCCTGCCAAGGGCAAACCTCCGTATCCTAACTGGATTGATAACAGGCTACTGCAGATTAAACAGACGCCTTACAACCTTGGGCATCACTGAAAGCTTCATCTGCAGAGGCTGCAACATAGCAAGAATCCGGCATATATCCTGCGAGTCATATCGGAGACAGACTGGCTGCAGGAGCACTACAGAGGAATACACAATGGGCCCCAAGGAAAGTGGTCTAACCACCTGGCAGACCTCTATTCATAATATCAATTATCAATATAAAGTATGTTCCGAGACCTTTCCCGAAGACTTAATGGGGTGCTTATGTTATGTGTTTATTAGGAGTAAGAAATTACATTGCATAATTTCATCCCCTAATTTGTTTATTTTTTCTAAAGCTCTAGTGTAAATTGACTTTCTGGTTAGCGGCAATATTCTCTCGCAAAGTTTATATTTTTTTTTGCTCTCTGAAACCATGATGAATTTTGATATATCTTCTTTACTAATACGACCTGAAGTCGCATGTCCAATTAGCTGGATATTTTTATTGGGAATGGTCTTGGAACGTGGATGTGACCGCTCTGAATGATCGTTTTCTCCTTTGATCTGAGTGCTGGGGTGCGGTACGTGGAGCCTACTGACTCCCCTTCCCAAAGAACCCTTCGAAGTTGAGTGGGATGAGCGGCAACCCGTGACTGGCGCTCATATAGTAACTTCATGCACTAATTTTGCTACGGGGGGGTGCTTCGTGGGGATGTCGATATAGAATCCTAAAATTCAATTCGCGTATCTATAACATTCAGGACTGGATATGTAGAATTTGTGAGTGAATTGCAAATTACCCCTGCTGATAGAAACTCTGACGTTTGTTGAGAGCGTCTTTAGAATGATTTCCTGGTTCAAGTACGCCGCAACAACCAGGGGCGAAAGGAATGTGTCATATTTGTCATTACCTTTAATAAAAGATCGTAGAACTTTTTTTACTAGTTTCAAATTACGGTTCGGATTATTGAGGACGCTTTTCCAGGATTGCTACAAAAAAAAAACAAAATATATTATTTGTATGACTACGCTGCCAGGATTCTACTAAGAACGTATTTTCAATATAATATTCAACATAAAAACTATTGTTTTTTCGGTCTGACAGTTCTGTCTGTAAGTGTGATTTCTGGCCAAAATTACGAAAGTAATATTTCAAAATTTTATTTACTCGTAGTAGGCTTTATAATAAATATTGTCAAAAATCAGGAAGTGTGCTTTTTGACCATAAGCTGTTGTCTATGCTCAAGTTGAACGGCCATATACCTACTGTTACATATGAAAAATAAAAGTTTTGTTTGTGCTGCGGTTTAGACGTGCGTCTATTTAGTGTGCAGTCACATATACTCATTACAGTGATGTCCTGTCTACATATATTCTAAATAATGGATTCGGCAATAAATGCTATTAAAAATGATAGTAAAATAAATAATATTAGGTATCATTTTAAATGATATTCAAAATATTTTAAATGAAGTTCAAAACAATGCCTCTAGGTCAAGATGCGAAAGTGAGAGCGCTCTGGCGGCAAAACATCGAACTTCAAGGGAGTGTCGCTTCTGCGTGTCTATGAAGCTAGAAACGTCGCGTGCGCGCCAAGAAGTACAGAGAATACCCGACAGAGTCAGCGACCTGTTGGGGCCTACACTAGTTCGGGGGCCCAGTCTGAGCTGCCGATCGACAATCGTCTCGAATGTGGTATCGCTTTCAACCGAAAGAAGAGTTTCGTTTTGCGAGCGCCGATTGGCGGCCAGACTAAGCCTGTTGTTCGTCTTGACTGTTTGACTGTTGCACTCAAGGGGTTGTAATAATAATTTTACCGATTTTATGTTAGAATCGAGCGCCAATTCGAGAGGGAAAAGATACGTATTTTTATAAGATGATTTCGACAATATGACTTTTAGTGCGAATGAATCGACGTTTGCGTTGAACTCTCTGCCAGGCAATATGTCTCCGCGACCTGAAAAAATGACGAAAAACATAAAAAACAATTTAAGTAGGTTGCAAAAAAGTTGGTTTAACTACATATTGCTTTGTTACGACCTTTACATCGCACCCGACTCATTGTAATTCCATTTTATATTATAAGTTCATGTTTTCATGTTGCCTTAAGCAACTTTTTTTTAACATATGTATTATACTCATTGCTTATACACATGCTAGCATGGATCCTGCCAAGACATTCTCTGCCAATATTACACGTGTAAACAAAAGATCTTAGGTCCAAACCTACCAAAATAATAAAGATAAACTATGTTAAATATTTTTTAATATAAAAAAAATTACAAAATATTAAAAAATTAAAAAACCCCAACATACAAACTTTCTTCCCTTTTTCACATTTTTACATCTTTCAACGCTATGTTTAATCTTTGATATTTGTCTAGTAGAGGCTATGGCAAAATACATTTTTTCAAACTGAAAAATAATTATATGCAATTCACATATAAAAATATTTCTAATATGAATAAAAATAATTAGGATTAAAAATAATATTAGTCAGAATTTCAATAGTTATTACGGAATAAAATATAATATAACACTCGTAATCGGATATTCTATTCGCAGCAATAAAAAAACAGACAGTTTATCTGCATCATTTACGTTAACATCTTGTTAGGTAAACTTTGTACTACAGACTTCTTCAATAACCTAGTGTGCTGAGTTCGCGTGAAAACGACATTTTATGGTACTTGGAAGTGTAATTGAAATATCTTGAAAAATGTTAATAGTAATTGATTATTTATTTTATTCTACCAAACATTACAATATAAGGATGTTATAGGTTAATTCTATTCAGTACGCTGAAAAACGGAGGTAGATTTCACCGGAACAAAGGACTTGTACGAACGAAAAAGTTTACTGAGATAAGTTTTAGGCCCTCAATAATATAAAATTAATGAATTTGATATCTTATATACTAAGAAAGTTATAGCAAAATTTCACTTTTTCGAATAACCCCCCAGTCTGATTTTGCCCATTAACGAACTTGAGCGAAATTTATGCCCTTAAATTTTATGTATCAATTTGAAAATGATTGGTGTAAAATAACGACAGTTATCGTGTCCACAAGAAAGTGGTATAGATAGAAAGATATATAAAGTTTTTAACTGAGGGTGGTTTTGGGTTTTAGGGGATGTGAAACGCGAAGATATGTCGAAATTTTCCCGAAATCGTCACATGGTACCCATTTCAATAGGTAGAGCTTTTCTAAAGAAATCTACCTAAGATCATTTTATAGATCGGAGGCAACTGTGCTTGTGGATCGAACCACCCCACTAGGACTTTAGAGATTTAACTCTTATAGTGTTTTTTAAAGGCGGAATAAATAATAATACCTTTTATTGATCCTCCCGCTAATACAATAGACTTGCATTTATTTGTAAAATCTTTGTCGACGCTCTGCGCCACGGCGATATTGGTGGTCGGTCCGAGCGCAATTATGGCGACCTCGCCTGGATAAAAGATCTCAAAAATATTAAATGTGCATTTGATTTGATCTCGTAAAAATCGTTTAAATAAAAATGATCATTAGCTAAGGCGAAGCCAAAGGGAACTTATTAATTTCGATTCATTTAGATTTTTTATCAATGGCTGGCATTTGGTAACCATTTCATATTTTAACGTAAAAAAAAATATATATTTAGATACCTATTTTAATCTTATGTCTTATGTCAAAACAGGTTTTTAAAAATCTAATTTTATTTCTGAGAAATTTAATAAATAATAAACTGCTAATAGTTCTTTTTTAGTTGAATTGCGCCTTAGGAAAAATAGCAATTGAAAGGTAAATGAAGGGTTTAAAACATAGAAAAGTTTATTTTTTTTATTTCTATATTATGAAGCTGTAATTAAATAAAAACTTTTTTTTTGTGGTTACATTTATACCCTACCGGTGTAGTGAGAATTTCGATTTGGTTGATCTGTCAGTGATACTCGTGCTTCTGATATATTTTTGAAATTAAAATAAACGAATAAGAATAAAAAAATTAAAAAGAAATAATGAAAATAAAAAAAATAAACAATCATCCCATTAAATTCACAAATGAACGCTGATGTTTACACATCTTGACCGTGAGTCCTGGCACTAGCACAATTTTTAAAATTTGTTTTTACCTTGTGATTTGTTCACTATTTCTATCAAAGCCAGGGCTGCCGCTTTCTCTTGTGGCGCGGGCAGACCTGTACTGGAGTAAGGCACGTCGCCGAATCCATCGCTTCCAAAAATGCTAGGTAAAAGCTTCGGCTTAATGGGCAGTAGAGGCTCTTCGGCGCCCAAATAAATCGGTATCTGCCGACGAATAGATTACTAAGAATATTACAATTGTAAAAACACAACAAAAAATTAGGTGGCGCCTCTGGTCGCGATAGGCGATTTTTTTTGCGTTCGTCATCTCTCGACATTGGTGTAAAATTAATCTACGCAAATTATTCGAAGGGAATAAAATATTTTGTTGAAGACACGCGCACTGAAGGATAGGAAAATAAACCCTAATTATTTGGTAAAAAAAGCTGTTACAAAATAAATTAATATTTTAACTATTTTTTATTTTTTTTTCTATAAACGTTTTAATTTCAATGTTATATAATATGATACTAAAATATTAATAATTGTTCTGCATGCCCATCGGAAAGCCTCAGTATCTGGGGGCAGACACTGTTAACGACGTGTGATAGGCCTAGCTGTAAGACGTCAGGTTGTGGTTAAATGATTTACAATGTACAGAAGCAGTTGATATTATAGAGAGCTAGGGTTGTCATAGCCATTCTGGTTTTTCATAACTTTTGGTGACTTTTAATACATAAATAAATGGCACATAATGTTTTTTTACACATTTTGAAACATTCCTTACTTTATCAGCTACTATCTTATACATTGTTTTACGCTACTTCTTCGTAAGTGCAATATTGTAATTTTTGAGAGAAAGTAAAAATTAATTAAATATGACCTAGTTACAAGTTCTCTAATGACAATTTTCTTCAGTACACAATATCTAGCATCGCCGGAAGAAATTCTCTTTTATGCGTCTGAGCGCCTTTCGGTTGACTTTGACGTTTACTTGGCTCTCTGAATTTATAGTTTTTTTTTGAACTGCGGCATTATCTTGAGTAAAAAAGTTTTTTAAAATATAACTACACAAAAAAACGATCGAATAATTCCCAAAATCGAAGGCCGAATAATCGATGAATTTAAATAAATTATTAAAAAAAAGTTATTTTTACTCACGTCGGTCTTGTTAATTGATTGAAGCAATCTGCCCACATTAGCAGCGGCTTGTTTTGCAGATATTCTCCCTGCCACGCATGTTATTGCGGTGACATATGGGCTAGAAAAAAACCGACCTCAAAATAAACCAATACTTAAATATTGAGAAGTAAAATAATAAACTTCCTATTGTAAAAAAAAACAATAAAAAAAACCTCCTAATAAGGTTCAAGTCGGCGCAGATACCCGATATATCGGCCGTCTGGATCTAACGACCATGCGACTCTTTGTGCCCAACAAATTGGAACATTTCATTGAAATACATTTAACCTGGCCAATTAATCCATCATTTTTTTATATTTCTGAATATTTATATTTTTGTCGTATACCATTACTGAGTAAAATATTTCTTTTTTTAATTAAAAATCTCAATAAATTGAGCATGAGAATAATATTTAATTCGTTTTTTTTAAGATTACAAATTTAATTTTACTCAATTTTAGCTATTTTACATCAGACCTACTATCGAGGGAAAATGAAACTTTACCTTGAAAGGAGATTTGACAGAGTGTGTAGGTATGTATATGTAAATTTTAACTTCATCTACCCTCATACAGAGATGCGAAAGCGGTGATTCTCAGATACCAGTGCACACATATGCACTATTTATTTTTACGCGCAACTGTTTACCTTAAAATCAACCCATGAAAGAAATTGTTGATGTTATGTTTATAGGAATAAACTCGGGTAAAAAAAAAAATAAAAATACAATACTTTTCTAAAAACTTACCCGCCATTAACTTTGTGATTCATTATAGCCACAAGTATTGCTAAAATATCGTCTGTTTCCCCATTTGTGTCAATAATTAGATTTCCATGCGAGCTGTGAATGTTAAATGTTTTATTTAAGGGCCATTCCACCTTACGCTCATAACTTTACCAGCTTTACTGTTTTTTTTAAATTTAAGACAGTAAATTTTTTGTAAATAAAATATCGAATATGTATATTAGTGATATCAGAAATATTTATTAATTTTAAAATATTACCTTTAAGAACTAACTTTTACCATTACATTTACCTTTACCTTTTTAAAATAATTTATTTTGATTCGAACATTACTCGTTTAGGTACAAAACGTTTTTAAGGTGATTAGTGCCCGTATTACTGAACAACCAATGTTTTGAAATTATTTATAAAACACAAAATCACAATAGCATATAATGAATATTATATTTTCTGTAGGGTATACGCTGCTATGTTTTCGGATAGTTTCTTACTTTTCCTAATTTTTAAGCCACAATATCATTCATAATCACCATTTATTTCATTGTATTAAATATATATTTTTTAATAAACAAAAAAATCTCATGTGTTAATAATAGAGTGATTCATAGAATGAATAGATTATTAGAGTGAGATTAATAGGGTAATTTTACACCAATCACTTTTATATTGATACCTAAAAATTAAAGGCACAAAATCTTGACAAAGTTCGTGGGGGAGGGCGTTGTTCGAAAAAATGAAATTTGATATAACTTTCTTAGTATATAATATCGTATTCATTTAAATTTCATATTATTTCTTAGATAAAGGTCTAAAACTTATTTCAGTAAACTTTTTTTATAGCACCAACTGTTGGTCCTAGGGATGGGAAAAAATGGTTTTTCAAAATTCAAAAAATCATACCTCCTTTAATAGAAATACATTAAAAATGTTAATTGTAGGCAACTTTCCTACAACTTTTGGTTAAAACAATTTTTGATACGATCAACCATTACGGCACAGTACAAAGAGGGATTCAGTATACGCACTCTCGCTGCGCAAGGGAAGTGGATCGCGTACAATTGGAGTTCGCCTATCCCCTACTTTGATCCGCTGAAATCTACCTCGCCTTTCGGCGTACCGAAAGGAATTTCTTGCACGTGTGAATTTGTTGTATGTTACAATTATTTAGCTATGGCAGATAATATGGTTTTATTAAACTTGTAAGTATATTTGGCACGAAATCCTTTTTTACTACTACTATTTTTTAAATCATTCTAATTCCACATTGCAAACGCGTTTGAAATATAATTGACTGTAAGTTTTTTTTTAAAAAACAACTACGGAATAAAAAAAAAAAAAATAAAATAATTTACATACTGTGATACTGCAAACGCTGTTTTCTGTAAAGCAAAAATTGTGATTCCGAATGTAATATAATACATAAAACTTGACATTTTATCACATCTAAAACTAACAAACTATATTTGAACTTTAGAAGGCAGAATTCTATACCAAATTTATTTTTGATTCTACAAAATTAAGTGCGGTAGAGTTATAAATTTAAAGCAAAATTATGTGGCAAAAATTTTTAGTGCCATAAAGGTCGTGATGTTCAAATATGTGTCGTGCACGAAATGACATTAATAGTGTATTAATATGGCAGACATTTCGATAAAACTCCATTATTACAAAATATTAAACTGTGCATTTTATAATTAGTTTAAATTATATTCAACATAATATATTAGGTTTTTTTTAAATTAAATAATTGCTATGATCTAAGGTCATTACAATTATTTTGCGCCCTACTCAACTAGGCCAAATGTGCCTGTTGCAATGGTGGCAATGATGCGTTAAAAATGCTATGACCATGTGCGGATTCGAACGTGTGACATTTGGGTTAATTATTTGGGTCAATTGTAAAGGCACTAAAGATACATAAAATTTAAGGGCATAAATCTCGGTTCGTTAATGGGCAAAATCAGAATAGCGGGGCGGGATTGGGGGGTTATTCGAAAATGTGAAATTTTGCTATAACTTTCTTAGTATATAAGATATCAAATTCATTTAAATTTTATATTATTGAGGGCCTAAAACATATCTCATTAAAATTTTTTGATAACACCAACCGTTGGTCCTAGGGGTGGGAAAAAGTGAATTTTCAATATTCAAAAAATCATAATTGGCACGTGATCAAATTAGTTCAAAATGTTAAATGTGGGCCTATAATTTCCCCACAACTTTTGGCGAGATGTGGGTCGCGCAATGCTCGATACAAGTCCTTTGATCAGGTGAAATCTACCTCCGCCTTTCAGCTTACCGAAGGGGTTTTTTTTTTATTAAATAGAATTTACCTATAACATCCTTATATTGTAATGTTTGGTAAATAAATAATCAATTACTATTAACATTTTTTAAGATATTTCAATTACACTTCCAAGTACCATAAAATGTCGTTTTCTCGCGAACTCTAGGTTATTGAAGAAGTCTGTAGTACAAAGTTTTGTTAAGTATAAAGTATACTTATGTAAGTTTTATTTGAGTGCTGTGCGTATGGCAGCATTGCCACCGCTACACGAGCAAAATCAATCCTCAATTTCATCGATACTAATGAAGTAAAAATAAATATATTAAGCTATTGTGGAATTCATTTTAATAAATAACCACTTATATATGGGTACCTTTTTGATATAAAGCTTACCTTAGTACGGCCAGTACCTAGAGTTGTCATATAACAGTTTATTGATATATTTCAAAACTATATTTCAGCCCTTATGTAGCGGCGGTCACGTGCACCAGAGGTAGACTACCCATGAAGAAGGCTATCAGGAATGTTGCAATTACATTGAAGTTTATGAACAAGACAAATGTAAGACCTAACTTTTTCGTTCTAACATCATCAAAACATAAATCATTCATCAACCAAAAAATTGATTTTTTCTTCAGCTTCGAAAAATCTGTATTTTTATATTATTATTATTAGGTAATTACAATATTTAGGAGCTAGCTCCGGTGATACTGTTGAGTTTAGTAGGTGAAGAAAAAAATTAATGCTTAACAACTCGTAGCCTACTCTTAAAAACAGCCTTGGAACAAGGAAAAGGATCAAATACTGACCTATGAAGAGTATTCCACTGGCGAATTGATCTCGAAAGAAACGAATGGAACCCAATGTTCCGTTTCCTCGAGATAGGTTTTATCTTGGAAGGATGGTCATTACGGCCAATATAAGGAGGCTTAGAGAGCTGGGATCTTAAAGCAGACTCATTCGTCACAGTCTTATATAAACTATTTAATCTGAATTCGAAACGCCTTTTACTTAGTGGCTCCCAATTAAAGTTGAAATTAATCGAAAAAGAATATCATAACAACTAAAACGCCTAAACATGCATTTTCTAAAAATATACATTTTATCAAAACGTTAGGCGTATACCTTATTTACTGAATACAAAAAAATGATAAAATAAAACTACAGAGACCTACTTAATTTCATATAGATGCACATCCTACTGAAATCTTTTAAATACATTGATTCTGTTTTTCATGATTAACCAATCATGAAAAATCCACCATCAAGCACAAAGCGTTTCTGATATTACAAGCCATATGATAAGACAAAACGATTTAAGAGCACGGGTAAGACAGAGAAGAGAGAAGTAAACTTTACATGTTATAAAGGTGAAGATAAGATCGACAGGTAGTCGGTGAAAGACAAAGGCCAAAAGGACTTAAGGAAAAGGCAAAAAACTTTAGGTTTGAGGTCACTCCAAAGCGTTTTTTGCTGACTACTAATATTTTTTAGTGAAAAATTAAAAATATTTTCCTCAAAAACAAAACCTAAACACCCTTTAAAAATTAAATAGACACTAAATGTGGATATTAATTATGGTTATAATATAACCATATATTTTATCAACTATATTATATATTATTTATAGACAATAAAATAATTTATTACGGACATGGAAATTTTTATAAGCTACTTTTCTAATGAGTACACGTTTAACGAGTTTTACTTTATAACTAGAGATCGTGGCAGTGCCCTAGTCAACTAGGCCAAATGTGCCTATGCTAGAGTCAGAGAGATGGCGGTAATGAAGCGTTAAAAATGGTATGACCATGTGCGGATTCGAACCCGAGATCTTTGGGTCAATAGTCCAACGCTATAACCACTAGACTGCCACGAAACTACTTATATGTAGGTACCTCTCATATAAAGCTTACATTAGTACGGCTAGTGCCTTGAGTTTTCACGTAACAGTTTGGAACAGCGCTTGTATGAAGGTTCTCAGCAATAGCGGCCCTCTTAACAAATATTTCAAAATTTCAGGTAAAGCTAAAATCATTGCAATGGGTCCATTAAAAAATATCGCAATGGCTCAAAAAATGGACAACACATTCCTTTCGAGACTAGACCATTTAGTTTTCACGGGTGGATCTATTCGTGGTAAGAAAACTATTAATTCTTATTCGAGTTGGCTACGTAATTTCACCCAAAATAGAATAAAATCTTTTCTGTAACATTTAGCGATGGCGGTAGATTTTTCATCTTCAAACATTCAGCAAAGGACTGTGTTATAATTAAGCTGAATCTGTAGGAAACTTAAAAAGTAAAAGATTTTTGATATTTCAATGTCAAAATTAAAGTGGTAAAAATTCGTATGGCATATAAACATTTTCTCGAGGAATTTTCTCGTATATATGGGTTTAATGAGTTGGCCCTTTTTTAAATAAGTATAATGCGCTTGTCAAGCAATTGTTATTTACAATGCGACGGATAGAAGACAGAAAATAACTTGAGGCGTCCTTAAAACCGTAATAATGTCCTAAAGGAATCCTTAAAACGATGTTTGCGCTTAGTAAAATGATTATTTATTTATATTTCAGGTAATGGTGACGTGCTAGCAGCAAGAGAATTTAGCGCATATTACGATGCGTTTGCGCTTAAAATCGTATTGGAGAAATCGACTTACAAGAACGTCTATTTGATGCCATATGAACTGACTGTAGATTCTACGTTATCATCAGTAAGATTTCAATCATAATATTTTTTATTTGAATTACAAACAACGTTACAATATTATTGCTAAAAAGTGTATCGGCCATTTGGCTGCCCTCCAACACAGAGGAGCGAGATAGTAGATAGTAGTATCGCTATTTCATTCTTCTGTGCATCCAATCATCATAATAATATTATTATATTTACCTAAAACTACACTTGCAAGCGTTCTTACAGTAATAAAGAAGTGGGTCTCATGTCTTATAAGCATGATTAGTTTCTTAAACGAATATGTGCTACAAAGTCAGTATTTCGAGTTGATTAAAGTATGGCTTGCAAGATTCTTTGGTTGTTTTTTTTAAGTTATTGCGCGTAGTGCCTTTTATTTATTTATTTATTGTTTATTCGGAAAACCAACAGTATAATTTAAGAAGAAAGAATGGTACATACAGTTGTTTGTAAAATTAACTGATGACAGGTTTTCGCAAAAGTACAGAGATACATGTAAAGATTAAAATTAAATTATATGTATAATTAATTAATTATAATCAAATTATATTTATGAAGATAAAAATATTTCATCGTGTATGATAGGAATACCAAAACGGAGATGAAAATCAAACATTGCAGATCTCTTAACTTTTGCAATGTGCAACAAACATTTATGATAAGTTAGGTTATGTTGGAATTCGTGCATCAAACCAGTCGATCTTCGAATAATCCGCTCAATCTCGCTTTTATACTGCACATTAGTGAGGAGTATATTAGAGTATGGTTCCATTATTTGGAGTCCTTATGAAATTACTTACTTTAATATCCTGGAAGTTACTCAGAGGAAGTTCCTGAGATACTTTTATCTCCATAGGTATCGATATTATCTTGATTTTTTTCCAATACGGACTCGAGTTTAAGCGGTCAGTTCTATTTTTTTTTTATGTTATTTGCGGATTCATTGAGAATCCCATAGTACTCGGAGAGATTGTTTCTTTGTTCTGGACCGTTTGACCAGATCGCGGAAGCACACGCTATTTAGACGCATGCACCGCAAAGTATTACAAGTAGAGTCTGATTGGAAGAGCAATAGAATTATTAAATTCCATTTCTGTATGAGTTTTTCTCACAAAATGTTCACTTGATTTTATTTTTGATTTCTGATTGTTGTTTTTCTCTTTTAGTATTATAATTTTTTGCTTATATGTTATGAATTAAAAATGTATACGGGGAAACCTGTTAAATAAATAAATAAAGAAGTCAAGGAAGAAGTTTTATTTTAGCACAGTTTGTTAAGTAGCTCGAAAACAGTGTTTAGGCTCAGTGAGTGAAAATTATCAGCTAGAGTACCTGGATCTTTTACCGTCAACTACTCCACTTGATTGGTGTCGTTGAGGATGACCAAATGCCATCCCTCAACCGCTCTGTATACCACTGTTAGATATTATATGATTATGCCAAACATTATTTTTATACCTGCAGGCAGTCTTCAAGAAGTTGTTCAAAAAACTGGACACCCCTTACCATCAATTCATCAGGACTATATTCACATATTGGAGCAAACACAGACCGAAATATAGCACACTTTTGTCACCCTTAGGGATGATGGCGTTCCTGCGTCCAGGACTTATTAAAGAAGAAAAACCACTGGTCATCACAACTTCCATTAGCAAAGGTTTGAGCTAGCTCCTATACTATGTTTAGCAGCCAGCGACGGATGTTGTTGCAACCTACATACTTTTAAATATAGTTTTATTACCAGGGTGGGGTTGTAATAGGATGTAAGGCATTCAGATTCGCATTCAGACTGTTCGAAACACAACGATGCGGAAAAAAAAGTGACGTCATCAGCAGAGAGGGAGGTGGTGTTCACTGTCTCCTTCGCACAGTTGTCAGAGGGAGAGTTGGCGTTAGAAAACTTGGTTAAAACAGGTGGATCAATGAGTGGGAGGGGGAGGAGGGTGAAGGGGTGTGGGGAAACAGATTCCAGACCAGTCAGTAGGTATGTCAAAGACTAATTTGCTTAGTAGCAATATGTCAAAGACTAATTTAGAGGCAGAGTTAGGTATGGAGGAAGGGTAGGGGGGGGGGGGTGGATTTTATCGAGCTAATTTGCATACCAGTTTGGTGAGTTTAAAGTCTCAGCTTAACTTTACTTTGTTACAATTTAATATCGTTTTTTTCTATTTATTACATCTTATTTAAATTCGTTTAATATATTTAAATATCAATCTTTTTTACGTCATTGCCTTTACTAACTGTATTGTGTACAATTTCTTTTGGGTAACCACGATAAATAAATAAATAAACACGGACATAATATACAAATTTATAATAATTATAAAATGGCAGTGAACACTCTTTTACATATTTCTATTTGGCCTTGTAGATGAGTACAAACCCACAAACCACAAAAACACAAAACTACTACCAAACCACCACCGGATGCTCAAAATCACGGACATAAGGTTCCGTATCGCGCCCACAAGATTATCGCTGACATTTTATTGTCATATGTCAGTTTCATACTAAAAAACTGTTGACTTTAATATTAAAGATTGCAATGTCCCTCCATGACTTTTTGATAACTTTACTCAATTTTGAGTTCCAAATTGTACCCGAATTGGGTGCCGGTACAACAGATTTACAAGTTTACAAAATTAGACACTAATCATCAAAAGAGGGATCAATTTGACGACTTTTCTATTCTGGTTTCCATATGTTTCCAATAATACTCAAGTTAGATCCACAACGTGCCCACCAGGGAGGCGACATTGACTTTATTTCTTTGGATCTCCAATTAATAATTCAAATATGTATGGTGTTTAAGTAACCTCAAAGTGCTAAATAGATGTGTAATGCAAGTTAGTGTCACAGTGAACCATATTTGTTAAAATTGCTCAATTTGAGGAACTGTCGGGTGAGCAATAGACATAAAAAACTTGTACTTTACCTGCTCTTCAATTGTCAAAAATCTAATTTTGTATCGTTGACTACCGGTCGTTTAAAGATTACGTAAATACAGTGCTGCCAGCTGTACGATTTATTTTCTAAACTCAATTTTTTCCTCAATTTCAAAAACATAACACTGATGGATCGTCAGTTAAAGTATAAAATCAGAGAGGCTAAAAAAGACTACTATTCAGAAACGTTAAATAAATCCAAAAATAAAATAAGGACTACGTGGTCAATTATAAACAATCTGGGAGAAATAAAATAAAAAATAAAATGATAAATTCAATTCAAATGCGAATAAATAATGCCATCATCTCAGATAGCAATATCTTATGCGATATATTTTTTTTAAAGGTGTCTCCTAGTGAGATTTCACAGCAAATACAATCCCTAAAAAACACAAATTCAACAGGTACTGATAATTTTCCTGTAAAACTCACCTTTTAAAAACTCACCGTGAAATATTTTGCTTTTTATTAACCTTTCTCTTTAATTTAAGTCTTAGTTCTGGTATTTTCCCTGATATTTATGAGAAAGATAAAGTCATACCCATCTACAAAAAAGGTGATCCAACTGAAAATTAAAATTATCACCTAATTTCACTTATCAGTGTGTTTGCTAACCTATTTGAAAAAAATAATTGAAGATAGACTGGGTAATTTTTTTACTAAATATAAAATACTTAATGAACATCAATCGGTTTCAGGAAAAATAGATCAACGCAGTAAGCTAGCCCTAAATGTCATAATTACCTTCACAAATGATAAGAAATATACAGCTGCAATTTTCTGTGACTTAAGTCGTGTGTTTGTGTTTAACATGATGTGCTACTAACTAAACTGGATCATTATGGCGTTCGAGGTTTAGTAAACAATTTTATGAAAACTTATCTTTAGATAAGAGATAAGAGTTCAACAAGTATTCATAAAGACTGTTGATGATAGCGGCCAGGAAAAAATTTGTACATCAAATGAAATATGTTAGGCCCATTTTTATATTCATTTTGTATACAAATGACTTGGGAGCTAGCATTTCCAAATCAAAGTTACTCAGTTTTCTGACAACACCAGTGGAATTGTTGAAGCTATTACTGTGGATGAACTGTCTTTGAAAGTTGACACCTTGTTAACTGAATTTGATGAATGGTTCAGAGTTAATAAAATGTCACTCAATATGACAAAGACTGCTTTAATACATTTTACCAAAAATATGACCAAATCACTTAGTATAAAGCACCCTATTGAAGTTAGCAGTTCTATTAAATTTCTTGGGATCTATTTAGATGAAAATTAAATTGGCATGCACATATTGATCACCTCAAATCCAAATCGTCCTCGGCTTGCTACGCTATACGTAGAAGCCTGGATCTGCAAGCTACTAAATCAGTTTATTATGCGTTATTTGAATCCCACCTTAGATATGGGATATTAATGTGGGGCTCTGCACCATGCGCAGCGGATATATTCACCCTTCAAAAAAAGCTATCAGAGCAATTAGTAATATTGGTCAACGTGAATCATGCCGCCCTCACTTTAAGTCGCTGAGGATTTTAACTATGTATGATATCTTTATTCTGGAAGCACTTTGTGATGTCTTTAAAAATAGAAACCATTTTAATAAACATGAAAATATACACGCACACAATACACGGCACAAAGGTTCATTCTACACAACCTAGAACTTCTAAATTCCAAAACACCAGTAATTATATGAGTCTTTCCTTCTATAATAGATTGCCGATCCACATAAGAAACCTGACGTTTCTAAAGGATTTCAAAAAAGCGGTTATAGAATATTTATTAGAACTTAACTTAGGTATACAGTGTAAAAGAATTTTTGTCATGTTAGTTTAATCGTTTTTTTGTTGTATCTTTTATATTCTTTTGTTTTTGTTATTTCCTGCATAGGTCATTCGATCTCATTACTATTATTATTCATGTTATCTAAATTCTTTTAGTTACGTTTAGAAAATTTATTGTGTAATTACTATTTTATACTATTTTCATCATGTATTTTTGTTACCTAATTGTTATTTTAAATTATATGTTATTCTTATGTACACTAATGTATTTTTGGAAATAAAAAATATATTTCTTATCTTATTCAATATTTTACACCATTCACGAGTTTTGTTTTCTATCTCATCTCCAACATTCGAAAGTATAGAGCAGTCCTAGGTGTTTCGCGGAGCTGCCAGGATCATTACAATATCTATATTATTTGACCAAAGATCGATGTGATCTATACAGCTATAGTTGTTCAACTTTTTCGAGTTGAAAAATGCAACAGACGGCCAAAGGAGGGGTATAGTAGCTTCTCATACGTAAATGTATAGAAGCTAAAACTACCACTGAACTACTATTTGTGCTTCTAACATCAATTTTTAATATGATTTATTGCACATATAGCATTAAGATTTACCATCATATTCATTGGTCGCCAAAAGAAAGTCTGCAAAACTAGGCTATAAGTTAAGTAAGTTAAGAACAAATAATTAAAATGTTAAATCCTTGAAACTACATTTCATTAAATAAGAAAGTTAAGAGCTATTATAAATCTTAAATATTAAGATAAGATAGGAAAATCTTTAAATCTATAAAAACCAAAAAACGAGCAGCATTCTGAACAAATTTCGATTAGAATTGAATTGTAGAGTTTAAAGACCGACATCACAAAATGTTTTTTTTTAATTCGGTTATATATATACTTATCGTGCCTCTATCAGTAGTAGTGTGTTATCCAAAATCTAAGGAAAGCAGGTATTTATTTTGTTATTAGTTTCATTATTTAATATGAAAAAAACTTCAAAATGAACAAAAATAGGTATTTATTATTTTTAGTAAGAAGATTATAACTTAAATTAAGCCATTGAATGAATAGTTCAATTAAATTATAATTTATTAAATTAAAGATCGAAATAAACCTCAAAGACAAAAAAAGGCTCGATACGATAAAGTCAATGTCTTTGGCATACGAGTACTTCACATATATTACAAATCGCGATTTCAAACATGATTAGTTAAGACGACATACCTACCAAATTAATCATGGTTTCCGAGAAAAGAAATGATTTTCCGCCCGCAACGCGAATGTCGTTGACCGCGCTCGATCAAGGCGACGATATATCGATCGCGTTTTGCCGTGGCAAAAGCATTGTACAGCAACGCTGATTAAACAATAATAAATTTAGGGACGAATTATTTTCGCATTTTTTAATATAAGTGTGAGGTGAGAGGTGAAGTGTCGAATTAGTGCGCGTCTAGTTCCAGCAGGAAGCGAGCGGCTGCACGCACTCGTTTTATATTGTATTTTAGAATAACCATTTTGTAATTGATTCTCATTGTTTATCATCGCATTAAAACAGTACACCAGGAGTTTTTGAGTTGATCTTTATTTCAATCAAACCCTGACCCAATCATCCCTGTATATTTAAAAAAAAATATTGGAATTTATATAAAGTTCTATATGAAATTCATCACCTTTCGATCTAAATATTTCTAGAAGCGATAATGTCTGTTAAAAATAGTAGGAAATCTACCGTTTTGAATAGAGTTTCTCTGTATGAAACGTGTTGTTTGTATTTAATTAAAAATATCCACTTTTGGTGCGTAAAAGTAGAATATGTTAAATCAGCATCGAAAATCAAATTTCAGAAAAAAACTAATATGTATGTGGAAATATCCTCATTTGAATAGATAATCATCAAATGACGTTTACCATCGTTCCTTAGTCAAGCGCCATGCACTAACATAATATGTGATTGAACTTACAGGTCTGGTGGAAACTTAATTTTTGATACAAACGGAGAAACAGACGACATTCTGGCAATTCTTGTAGCTTTGAGGAATAACGTTGTTTATGGCGGGTAATTATTTATATTTTTACAAGATTACACCAACTAAGGATCATTCTCTCAAATCAAGGTATAAATATTGGCGCACCTTAAAAGCCATAAGTAACATCGTATGAATTATTAAGTATTTGTAGTAATAATGAAGGATATAACGACTTGGTTCGATCTACATACTTTATGAACAGAAACGCGCCGACAGAGTGTACTAAAAACATAGTTTACTAGTTTCCACGACTGGTTCTAGGCTGGTGATTATGCATAATCTAATTAATGTAGAATAAAAAATGCTACATAACAGCTCTTCACAAATCGAGCTTTAAGACGTCCTCCGCGTAACGCACAAGGCAAGACAAATTTAGACTTATGGTTTCTGAATATCGTTTCGATTGGCACTCATAAAATCGATCAATAAAGTGACAGATGTTATGCATAAGCTAGGACTCAAAAGAGATGAGAAGCACTTTTTCGAATAGGTTAACTGTATGTTTGCTTTTGTTAAGAAATCATCTGTATTTTTCTATGCCTGAGCATCGAATTTAGACACTGCTCTTTCTGAAATGCTATAGCGTTTGCTATTATTTCCATCATGGACACTTGCACAATCGCTTCCAACGCTATTAACCGCTTCCCCTTTAGTCCAGATATCGCTGCAATAACATCCGTGGCAGGAAGAATTACTGCAAAGCAAGCGGCTATAAATGTTCTGAGATTACTTCAAGCAATTAAAAGAACTGATGTAAGTTCACTGTTTATTATTTTTTATCAACAAACTGTTTAGCTACTTATGTGTGTTTTATAACAAACTTATTCGCAAAATGAATAAAAAAAAACCTATAAAAAACCAAATTCTATTTCGAGCTGGAAATCGATAATTATTTAGCAAAAAATCTATTAAAAATATTTGTTTTCGACATGTAACCTTTTGATATTTTCTAATGCGAGTAGCTGCTTAGTTACTTTATGTAAGTACAAATCCTGGACTGAGACAATCGTCATGAGGAACTGATTTCCACAAAGAAGAAGACGATATAAAATGCTTTCATTGGTCACCTCATTTATACACCCCAGTTACAGGAAAGTAGATAATGCTTAGACTACGTAAAGGACTGGTCGCATGTGCTTGATGCATATCTTGTTCCTCAAGTTAAAAACAGTCCTGAACTTAACTGAAGGAGCTTTTAATGTATTCGATACCTAACCTTTCAATATTCTTTAATTAGCTTCTATACATTCATGTACTACTAGTACTATCCCAGTCCTTTGTCCATCTGTCCGTCCATCTGTCTTTTGCATCTTTCATCTTGAAGAGTACAAATGCGAAAGAGTTGATTTTTTGTGTGTAAACTGATGCTCTTGAAAAACAACCATAGCCGTTTAGATCACATCGGAGGCTGGTCGGATAATATAGATATATAACATTAAAGTCAACATGTTTTTAGTGCTAGTTAATAAAACATTGACAGTTCGATAGAGCGCTCAATTATCATATTCGAATTTAAAACATATGGCAACACGACTGTTTGAACGTATTATTTATTACTGACCAGTTAAAATGATTACAAACTCATATATGACCGCCAATAGAAACATGTAAAATAATGTTCAGTTGAATGTTTAGTTGTTATTAAATATTATAAATTATATAATAATATCAAATTATTTTAATGATTATTATTATTAATAATAAATTAAAATATATCTCTGTCTTGTTTCATTTAAAAAAAAACGAAAATTTTAAAATCAACGATGAATTGAAAGAATGTCATGATGATGCCATTGGTTTTTTTTTACTTTAATTTACTCAACCCACTGTCGAAAATGTACTCAACAAGATAGGAAATGAAGCAACTCATCAAAAGTTGGTACGACAGGCACGAGTGGTCTACGTGGAAATGCCTTTTTTTTACGTACCAAAAGTGGATATTTTTAATTAAATACAAATAACACGTTTCATACAAAGAAATTCTATTCAAAACGGTAGATTTCTATCTATAAGAGACGTTATCGCTTATAGAAATATTTAGATCGACAGGAGATGTATTTCATATAGAACTTTATATAAATTCCAATAATTTTTTTTTAAATATACAGTTTGCTACAAAGACTTGGAATTTTTATGGTCCCTATTATTAAACATATATTAAAAAATGCGAAAATAATTCGTCCCTATATTTATTATTGTTTAATCAGCGTTGCTGTACAATGCTTTTGCTATGGCAAAACGCGATCGATATATCGTCGCCTTGATTGAGCGCGGTCAACGAACGACATTCGCGTTGCGGGCGGAAAATCATTTCTTTTCTCGGAAACCATGATTAATTTGGTAGGTATGTCGTCTTAACTAATCATGTTTGAAATCGCGAATTGTAATATATGTGAAGTACTCATATGACAAAGACATTGCCTTTATCGCATCGAGTCTTTTTTTGTCTTTGATTTCGATCTTTAATTTAATAAATTATAATTTAATTGAACTATTCATTCAATGGCTTAATTTAAGTTATTATCTTGTTACTAAA
The DNA here is from genome assembly GCA_020383195.1 of Neomicropteryx cornuta. Lineage (NCBI taxonomy): Eukaryota > Metazoa > Arthropoda > Insecta > Lepidoptera > Micropterigidae > Neomicropteryx > Neomicropteryx cornuta. Next base: position 7,797,186 of record JAHKQU010000001.1, on the reverse strand, counting down.
AATAATAAATACCTGTTTTTGTTCATTTTGATTTTTTTTTTCATATAATCTTAACAAAATACATACCTGCTTTCCTTAGATTTTGGATAACACACTACTACTGATAGAGGCACGATAAGTATATATATAACTGAATTAAAAAAAAACATTTTGTGATTTCGGTCTGTAAACTCTACAATTAAATTCTAATCGAAATTTGGTCAGAATGCTGCGCGTTTTTAGTTTTTATAGATTTAAATATTTCCCTATCTTATCTTAATATTTAAGGTCTTTAAAGAACAATATTATTATTATACTAATAGCTTTTGACCTTTCCTATTTAATGAAATGTTGTTTCACGGATTTAACCTTTTAATTATTTGTTTTTAACTTACCAATCCTTGGCCTTGTTTTGCAGACTTCCTTTTGGCGACCAATGAATTTGATGATAAATCTGAATGCTGTATGTGCTATAAATCATATTAAAAATTGATGTTAGACGCACAAATAGTAGTTCAGTTGTCGTTTTAGCTTCTATAATTTACGTATGAGAAGCTACTATCCCCCACAGTCTGTCCGTCTGTCCGTCCGTTGTATCTTTCAACTCGAAAAAGTTGAACAACCATAGCTGTATAGATCACATCGATCTTTGGTCAAATAATATAGATATTGTAATGATCCTGGCATATCCGCGAAACGGCCAGGACTGCTCTATATTTTTGAATGTTGGAGATGAGATAGAAAACAAAACTCGTAACAGAAGAAAATGGTGTAAAATATTGGATAGGCGCGTTGTGGATCTAATTTGAGTATTATTGGAAACATTTGGAAATCAGAATAGAAAAGTCGTCAAATTGATCTGTCATTGACTGAGTAGTGTCTAATTTTGCATATCTTTTATACCGGCACCCAATTCGAGTACCTCTTTACATTCGGCTACATCTGGAACTCAAAATTGAGTAAAGTCTTCAAAAAGTCATGGAGGGACTTTGCAATATTTAATATTAAAGTTAACAGTTTTTTTTAGTATGAAACTGACATATGACAATAATATCATTAGGGCGCGATCATATTCGAAGTTCAAACTTATGACAGTGAAGCTATTGGAAAGTTTTATTTATAATTCGCCATTTAAAATTAATGTATTATACTTATCTATTAAAGAACTTGAAATACACCAATTTAAACTTTATATATACTGAAAAAAAAATAAAATAACCGGTTTAATACGGAACCCTATTATGATTTTGTTCGTGGTTTTGAGCATGCGATGGTGGTTTGGTAGTAGTTTTGTGTTTTTGTGGTTTGTGGGTTTGTACGAGCCCAAATAAAAATATATAAAAGAGTGTTCAATGCCACGTTATAATTATTATAGATTGCTATATTATGTCCGTGTTTATTTATTTATTTATCGTGGTTACCCAACAGAAATTGTACACAATACAGTTAGTAAAGGCAATGACGTAAAAAAGATTAATATTCAAATATATTAAAAGAATTTAAATAAGATGTAATAAATAGAAAAAACGATATTAAATTTAAAAAAAAAGTACAACAAAAATAAAAAAAAATACACCAATTTAAACCTTTATTATTTATATATATAAATTGAAAAAAAAAATACTGATTAAATACGCAACTAAATTAGGAATTTTGTCCGTGGTTTTGTGCGATCGTAAAGAATTTGTATTGGTGTTGGTTTAATAGATAGCGTTGCGAAACTTTTGTCGAGTTATTGAAAAAAGGTCAATTTGGGAGAATGACTCCTCAAAATTTACAAAAAGAAATAAAATGTTAAAATTTATGTTGAATTGAAAGAATGTCATAATTCCATTGTACCTGTTTTTTTATTTTAATTTAAACTAAACCCAAATCAACTCAATCCATCGCAAGTTGAAACCACTGACAGGCACGAGTAGTCTGGGGGGGCGGGGGAAATGCTTTTTATGACGCCTGTAGGACCTAGCTGTAAGTCGTCAAGTTCTGGTTAAATAATTAACTACTACTAAACAATGTATAAAGCAGTTGATATAATGATGGCATAGCCATTCTTGTTTTTTCAGGAACGTTCGCTGAAAACCGTACAACAACTCGCCAAAGTTTCTTTGTAATTGGATGATGTTAAAATCAGAAAAGAAAATTAACAACTTATCTTTATACTGCATTAATCCATAAAAAACGAATAAATACAATACGAATATTTCAAATTTATTTTCCATATTAACCTTATATCTAAATTCATCATGGTTGCCAAGCAAAAAATTGTAAACTCTACGTGATAATATGAAATCGCTCTTGTCATAAGTTTGTGTGCGGTTTCGCCGCGCCGGACATTGACCGTCCTCGGCCGAGCGCTTACGAGCAAAAAAGGAATGTACACGAGCGCTTTGATAAAATTTTTATGAATTATTTTTCGCATTTCTCACACGTAATAGAGAACATAAACACGCCCATAAGTCTTCGGAAATGGTCTTGGAACAGCCTGTATACTAACCGATACATATGCTTGCTGTAAATATATGTGTGTTTTAATAAATGAAAATTTATGACTTGACGCTTGTTTATACAGATTTTTTACATGAGCTTTATATCAGATTACACAGCAGTTTACTATATAAGATATTATTAATAATTTATTTATTAAGATAAATAAATTTATTTTAATATGAAGGCAAAAAAAAAACCAAATACATTATATCATATCTTGAAGACTAAAACGAATTAAGCTCATTGGGATTTGTCTTCGTGAAATGATCGCGCGAATTTACTGGTGAAGTTACCGCAGAGAATAGCGCTTTCGGGAAGAGGTCCCTTTGATATATTATTCGTCTAATGAAACCTTTCTTAGAACCAGTAACTCCTACCCAGTTAACCTTGGATTAAAATCGCAATGTTTTTTTTTCTGTCGGTTTTTGTGTTAGCATACCGCGGTGCTAAGAAGGTTAGCGATTTTTTCCCGCTCGTTGACAGCAATCGAAAAGGCTTGCGACCGAATGCTGACGTCCTTGATTTATTGTAATTATATATCGTCCACGATCATCTTGATTATTATAGTTGGTTATAGTTAAACAAGGAAGGAATTTTAATAAAGATGACTTACAGCTATTAATAAAACAATACAATTAATGATAACTCTAGCCCATTAAAAGTATATTTCCCTAGTATGAGTATTTCCCTAATATAAGTAACAAACTCGTTTAAGGCCAATTTCCACCCAATAATAAGTGACGTAATAATGAATGTAATATTCGAGGATTAATGAAAAACAAATTGAAAAAAAAAACATCAATACGATTTGACATGCATGCCATAAAAGAAAAAGGAGAAATCCCTTATAAATTAGATATATGTATAGTAAAAACAAAATATTCCGGAAGAAAATTTAAAATGATTACGTCTAAAATGGGAATGACGTCTAAAATTGACCGATGGCAGGTTTTCGCTATATGAATGTACATAAAAAATATAGTAAAATTGTATAATGTATTGCTTAAATACCGTATTTAGATATTAGTATTGGAATTTTCCAAATGTCAATACTGTCAGACTTTTATATAAGTAATAATGTAAACTAACGGCGAACGCCTTAGTTATAATAGTAGCCTTACGTTAGTAAGGAATCATCTAAATGCCATAAATACATGCTTTAATTTTACACTTATACATATCCATTATTTTATTTTTTTTTATCAACTTCATACATAAATCACTCATAAAATCATCTCATTTCACCACCATCCTTCATCGTAATCACATATCCATTATTTTTATATTTTTTGTTAAAATATCATCCTTTCCTTATATCATCTAATTAGATGGTTACATAATATTTGACAATATTTTACACTAAAGAGGACAGGTGAGAGTTAAAAATGCATTTTTATAAAACTCAGCACTGGGTTTAAACCGACATCCTGCGCTCTCAAGTACAGGACCTCTTTAGAACCTTTATAAATATTATGCTATCCAGCACTTTATCAAATTATTAAAAACTTTTTCAAAATTTTTCAATAAATAAATTATTTGCGCGTGAATCGTCCCACATAGTACATTTACTCGCTTAATTAAACATCCATTTCTAGGGGTTTTTACTACTTTTAAAAAAACATATTTGATTTAAAAAATCCTTTATCATTTTATTAGGCTGATGCCTATATGTTTTTATAGTATTATATTTTTTGTATTATAAACAAATTGGTTAATTTTTAGAGAGAAGGAATGGTCTATACAAGTTATTCGTTTAGAAAAATTATTGGTATATTAAAAAAAAACTGTTTGCAATATTTAAAAAAAACCGTAAAACTGTGTTACGTGTGTAAGTACATGATTAAATTATATGTTTCGAGTTTGTGGCAGTAAAGTTTTGTATTTCTTTACCTATTGTCATTCAAATCAAATTGGTAATTCCAATAACATCTCTAACCTAACCTAACTAATTCTAATTCTAATAAGTCTATATGCATATTTAACCTCTTTTTTATAAAAACAAGATGGATGTCCCACATATGCAATTTAAATTATACCATTATTCTGTATTAAAACTATATGATATATACTAAAAATGAAATAAATTGCACAAGTTTTTCATCGTATATGTATAGGGTGCATACTTTATACATATATGACAAAAACTCACATGTGAGGGTAAGTAAATAAATGTTTAAAGTAGGTACGATAATCGATTGTATTTGTTGAGGTTAAAATAAGTATGCTTATGATAAATTAAAGCCAAATAATGCGAAAATTAACATAATGCTTCATATATTATTGACTCATGTGTCAATGGTCCCAAATAAAACAAATATATTCCAAAATGCCTACTCATTAATGTATCTGAATTTTAATAGATATCGATAGTGATAAGTACAGGAAAAACAAGTAGACATGTCATAATTCCAGTTCCTACTAAATTGGTAAACATTGAAAAAGTAACTTTCTTAATTCAGATTGTCGAATTAAAACACCACTTTTTTTTTGATTGGCAAATTGCTCTGAATTGATAATCCTTTTATTCTGAATTATTGAAAGCGATCCATTTAGTATGCCAAATCGAGCATTTTGAGTCCGGCTTTGATGCAAAACCGAACGATTATCGGTAAAACTGAACTAAAAACGCTTGATTTGGCATACTACATTTTAGGACTGCTTTCAAAAATTACCTCCAGGTCGTAAACATCATTGCTGAGGAAGAAAAAATGAGGCTCAGTTCTTTCGTAAGAGCCAATTTGGCAACGAAGAAATGACGAGGCGTCCGCGCGCTTGCATCTACCGGCTGTCTTCACTGGGTAGTTATTGCAATTGGCTCCAAGTTATGTATTTAAACACCTCCCGTGTGCCAAGGCCATTTCAAACGTCGGTTGAAATTTTTATGCGTTAACTACCAGTGACCGGATTTAGCCATTAAATCCGTAACCAATCTAATTTACATAAATACCATACGCATTTGTCGCAGTATATAAATTACTATAATTCGATTTGGATAATATGCAAATTATTATGACTCATTGTGGTTTAATATGGACATGCGTCCATATTACGTAAAACGCGTTTTGAGTAATATGGACACTATCATGACACGTGTACGGTAGAAACTACAACCCATTGTGGTTAATAATTTCGAAATTGACGCGTGGTGGTAATTGCAATGTAGTTATCTATACTGAAAATGATCCCCCCCAACCCTAATGTTGATTTTGGCTCTTATTTAATTATTTTTAGTACTTAATGTGGTGTTTAGTTTTGAGGTTATTAGTTTTTGTTCATAGTATTGTATATTATTCAGGATCTTTTTGTTCTAATGGACTAAGTGCAAATAAAACTCACAATCGACGGTCTGACCGAAATGTAAAACGTCTTAGAAGCTTTTACTTGTAAGCAAACTTTTATTCCTACTGGTTTGTACTAGTTCGCTGGTTAGTACCGTGAGGCGGACTTGGTTGAACACAAAATTAATGACGCACAGATATAAGCCCGAGTTCCACGGTTAAGAGCCGTTCTTAACAATAATTAGTTGATAAACGTTTGAAGCGTTATAGCCATTGTGTCGATCAGCGCCTCAATTTTTACTATACAGCGGTCACACTAGTTTATAAAGCCTCAAGTGTAACACGGTGAGCGCTGGCCTTTTTAATAGTGCTGATAATTACTATAGTTTAACAACGAATTAATGTCTAATTAATATCTTATATAATCAGTGATTTATAAAATACTTTTAGTAAACAGTTGAAGTTGCGTATGTAACAAATAATTATCACAAAGTGTTATTATGTTTTTCATAGTGTTCGTTTGGTGTTAAAATTTTCTCTGAGGTCATCATAGGAATGGGCTATAAAGGCTATTTATAGTAACATAGGAACATTTTTATACTTGTAGATATAGAATATTACTTACCAATAAATTAAAATGATAAATTTTGTAATTATAGACTAATTTTCATTTAAAATTTGAATAAATTAAGCCGGTAAAGCACAATATGTCAATAACGGAATATACATTATAATAATTAATTAGTCTATATTATAAAATTATATTTTTAATACCCAGTTTTTGCTTTCTTCGGGGTTTTCTTAATTGTTTATCTTAAATAAATTACAGGTATAAAAAAATAATTGTGTGACTGCTCTGATTAAAAGACATTCCTATTCATGAAGAAATTTATTGTTGGAAATAAACTATGTATGTACTAGACACTTGATACAAATAAAAATATAATAATCTAATATTATTTTTATAAATTTCTCCAAAACGCTTTAGAAGACACATGAAAACACTTGATAATAATTAGTAACAATATAAATTAATCATTTAAATATTTATTAAAATTACCCTACCTTAGTACGGGCAATGACCAGTTAAGTAGGTTATGTAATTCATTATTTTGAGAAAGGTTTAAAAAAAAATCTAAAATAAAAGAGCCTGTTTGGTCTATACAGTGAATTTTGTTAAAATAAACGCTATACTAAATAAACTACGCCCTTTCTTTATGGTCTTTTTAAATAAATTCAAGATTCTGTCATTCGTAATAAACAAAAAAAAACTATGACGGTTGATTACCTAATAGAATAACCGTATTAAAATTTGTAACCGTAACGGTAAACGTTGTAACCGTAATTGAATTGTTCCAATACACATTTTATATTTTTGACCGTCGAATTGAGAAGACACTGGAATAGCTGTGTTCTGTCTTCTTAAAGTGCGTTTCGAAATGCGCAAAAACCGAGTGGACAACGTTCCGAAAGCAGTCAGAAATGGAGACAGTATCGAAAGGGCCAACATTTTCTCCAAGCTATTCTTCTGCTGGATTTGCCCCACATTCTTCAGAGGTACAAGGAGGGAACTGCTGATGGAGGATGTGCTCACTAACCTCCACGAATCTGAACAATCACAGCGACTTGGCGATCGAATAGAGAAGTAAGTTTCGACTGTAACTAATTTAATTCTTATTCGTAGTTTTTTAGGAATGTTCCCAATTATTGTCTTTATTCTCAAAAAAAAAATATAACAATGAAATAATTATTAACTGATTAGAATATTTAGGAGCTTCGGTGATACTGTTGAGTTTAGTAGGTGACTTAAAATCAGCCTTGGAACAAGGAAAGGTTTCAAATACTGACCTATGAAGAGCGTTCCTCCGTTTTTTAAATATAGGTTTTATCTTGAAAAGATAGTCATTACGGCCAATATAAGAAGGCTTAAAGAGTTGGGGACAGTAACCAATAACCATAAACCCGAACGCTTGACTTTAATAGCAACTGGTATTGCGTGTTCGAATTCTGACAGTTAATAAACTATCAACCGGCGTTAATGAACCCGCTGACATTTCAAATGTGCAAATTTTATTCGACCCGGTTAAGACATATTGAACCAAAAGGTATTAAAAAAAAGGTTAGGCCAGATTGAATACTCGTGTACGCACATTTATTTATATATCAAAACAAAAAAATTTTTTTGAACGGCAGCCGGCATTTGTCGGGCTAATTTTTCAATCTAGCTACAGACGCTTCTAAGTAACTGCAGACCTGTGTCTTAACAACTCGATACTTCCGATCGACATTAATGAAACGCAACTTAAGTCTTCACTATAAGTAAACTTTTTAAAAAGATCACTGTTTCACTGATATTAAGTGCAAATTTATTTAAAACTACCTTGATAGGCTAAACCAAAACTGGCGTTTTTCATTTTTTTTTAGCGTTTAGACTTGCCTAAAACCGACCGACCTCTAAAACTTTATTAACTACCTTCACTTTGCAGTACTGTTGCGTATCTATTAGTTAAAAAACATTTTGTCTTGTATAAAAATGTGATAATGCTAATCAACCCCAATCTCAGTATCCACTGGTGAAGTAGTCATTTTTTCAATATTTCGGAGCGAGCCAAGGTCTAGGATTTTTATTAGGGCTACAAAATGAATAAATCAGAACTATGCTTTTGCAGGGAAACCTAGTTATGTTAGGTCATTTAAATATGTTGGTAAGTGCATGTAAGTATATATGTATATATTTATCCGTAAATAAATAAATCAATACCAGTCTATTAAGCAAAGATAAGGAAGCTGTGTATGAATCCACACACGAGTCACATTCTTGAAGGTTGTTAAGATTAAAAGATTAAGTAGGCCAGATCAGTCTGCTTGGGCGACCTCAAGTTCTTAATAAAAAAAAGATGAATTATTTACCTTCTGACACAGGTGGGGTATTTTAAAATACCTAAAAAATATATACGCTTTGATCTAAAATGCAGATCGCGGTAGTTCAGTTGTTGTGGCGTTGGGCTTTAAGACCCAGCGGTCGCCAGCTAAGAAATAATCACATTAAGAACAAAAACACCATGTATTGTAGCATTCGGAATTAATTCTGTTCGATACGATACGATAAAGTAAGAAGATAAAGATGAAGATGAAGTGTGATGAAGATGAAGATGGATGCGAAAATACCTTACGGGGTGCACCTTGGGCTTAGTGTGATAACTTAGAAGTCAAAAGACGGAAAACCTAATTTGTACTTGAAAAACATAAGTACGTCCGTACTTTATTAGTACATTATTACTATTTATTAGTACATTATTTATTGGTACAAGCTGGCACTTTTAATGCAAATAATTATTGATGAATTCGCGTATAAGCTTAAGAAGGTAATTTAAGGTCAAATAAACCTAACATCTCAGATACAAATGCTGATGGATACATTTCAGAATAATACTCATGCCTTAGGTACCTGCTCTTAATAAGGATAAGGGTTATTTTATAAGGACTCCAGACAATGGAGCTATTTTCAAATTAGCATGTGTGATATCGCGAAATCTGGCTATTTTTTTTTATATAAAGACAAAATTTTCAAAACAATGAAAATTATACTTAATTAAGGAACCACTTTTTATAGTCCAACTACTATAAAGTTAATTAAATTATTTATTAAATTTTATTGTATCACGGTAAAATACTCGGCCAAGTAGATATGGATATAAGACTAGTCTACATTCTACTTTTTAGGTAATGTAATATATAATTTTAAATTGAAATTAATTGTTTTTATTTAAGGAATATACATGCGAGCCTTATTAAAATAGCAATTATGTTGATGCAAAATTGTTAACTTAAAAAATACATTTGAACGTTCGCTACGGCCCGGCAATCAGCTAATTAGTGCATAGTGGTGTCTCACAACTCCCCATATCTGAGCCTTCGGTTTACAAAGCGAACGGCAGAAAATGCCAGTCAGCATCGGCCCTCATTGAGAATTGGAAAATGATCTCCACGGAAGATATTCCGGAAATAAGAAAATATTCCAATACCTAATAGACACACCCGTTATCTTAAACGTGGCACCTCAACAAGAGCCCGAAGCAGTGGTTCAGCGCCAACCCCAAGATTCCCTATATGCGGTTCAGCGCTAACCCCCGAGATTCCCTATATGCGGTTTAGCGCCAACCCTAAGATTCCCTATATATGGTTCAGCGCGAACCCCAAGATTCCCTATATGCGGTTCAGCGCCAACCCCCAAGATTCGCTATATGCGGTTCAACTTCATTTCAAGATTTCATGGAGCCCCAAGAAAGGCTCCATGAAAAGTTAACACAAATGCAGATTCGTTTGAACACGTACTAACTTAACTGAAGGAGCCTTCGAGGTATCCGATTCTTAACCATTTATTTCACTTAAATATTGGCAGCCTGCCATATTGTGCATTACTTAGTGAACACAGCCAATTACACAGCCAAATCGCGGAGTTTCTTAATTCAAAATGTTGACGATTGTACACGGATCGGTGATCATAGTTTTGACATTCAAAATGTAAGGAATATCAAATCTTCAATGGAAAATTTGAGTTTTCACTGCCATTGCAATATTATATTAATCAAATTATATATATTAATCAAATATTATATTATATTAATCGTATATTAGTTACCTCCGCAATAGCCCATTCTTACGGATATTACGTTAGACTTCCGGTCGCCACACGATATTCCATTAGTAGATGCCCGGGCGTTTAATTGTCTAAGAAAAAACGGACGTTAAGGTTAACGCTAATTGCAATTAACCGGTTATTTGAACGGTTAAATTTAACGTAGTCAATATTCTTTTTACCATTAAATTTCGGCAGTTTGTACGGTCACGGGATGTTAGATGTCTTTTAGATTTGATATGATCGATTTGTATGATACATTGCGTTTGCAAAACTGTAAAATCTATGATCACAATACACAATATTTGCACTTATATATTTATTCAGAATGCAGAAAAGCAGGTTCATTTAGAATTATTTTTTTTCTACATAGATTAAAAATATCAACCAGCGTTAGAAGCCTTTAGAATAAATTAATGCTACTATTAAATGAAACAACAAACAATACTTCGAGTTTTTTATACAAATTCTTAAGATGGGCAAAACCGGTTCATGCCGATCCTCAGCATCCAAATAGTCTCGTTTGGGAACCTTAGTGCTCTCCAGGTCAATTTTAGACCAGATCTTCAGATTCAGGAAAAATGGAACACTAATGTGATATACGAGTATGTCTGTTTGAAAGTTCCGCCTGAAAAAAATCTTCCCAAAGAACCAAGTGAAGTTGACCTTTTACAAACAAAAAATACTTAAATTTACTAGTTTTTTTGAAATAAATACTGTTACAAGTTTTTAATAAGGATTTATACTTAAGATCAATTAATAGTGTACGAGTATACGCACTATTTATACAGAATGTCACAGTTTCAAGTGACCAGCCGTTGTGACGCAAAACTATGGTGAAATGGTGGTATTTTTAATGCTTTATATTGAAATAAATTTTAAAAAATAAATAATTTCAATAAAATTTTATCTTTGTCTTCAAATACACTCTTATGATATAATGCAACATGTTATATATTTGTGGGCGTATATAGTAAAACATATAAGTAAAAACAATGTTATTATGAAAAATACAATCTATCCAGTAGAAAAATAAAAAGTAGTACTGCTATGTACTTAGTAGGACATTATGTAGATTTAAATACTTTTTTAAATTGATTACATTTTTTTTGTCTCAAATTTTTGTTTTCTTGTTTTTTTCTAAAAAAAACTCTTCGCGTTCTTTTATGTTTATAAGTTAAAAACAATATTCTTTTTTTTGGATGGTAAAATTTAACCAAATCAAAAGATACCTTAAAAAGAGAATGTATGGCTAAACCAAAACAAACTATTAATAAACAACTTTTTATTTAAAAGAAAGTTTTTTTTTAAAGTTTAAACTTATGTTTAAGTATTTTTTTAATTTTTCCCTCTTATAAAGTTTTTATCCGTTATTCTGTAACAATGGCTGATCATCTGAAACTGGGACACATTGTACCTATAACAATTTATTAGACGAAATACACAGTTTGTAAGTTTGACACACTAGATAAAAAAAATGTATTTTATTATAGAGGATCTGGAAGGTTTTAAAGGAAATGCATTTTCAAGTACTTTGTTAATTTAAAATTTTCATTTTTCAGCATTTGGCTTTGTATGGCTAACGTTTTTATTTACATATTTTGGTTATTATACATTCCTGGTGTAGGTATCAAAAGGTGCGCTATTCCATTAGAGATATCTTTAGCTATTTCTTAATAACCTTAGTGTAAAAAATGTTATTGAAAATGAGTAAATAATGGTTTAATAACGACACTTGTTCTTCCCTAACATCACATTTATTGTATATTTATATACGTCAGTTAAATTTATAATTTTACAAAATATTTATTTAGTTTTATCTTCTTTAGAATGCCACACAATTGCTCATAATGTTACACTTTTTAAATATTTGAATAAGAATTAAAGTCTAAGAAATATAAGTATTTATTTATACATAATCAGTCAACGCTTTCCTACCGTTTAACACTATGCTGATGGTGGTGTGGTACTTTAGGCGCGGAGCAATCCTCGATATTATTAGATAATAGATATCGATGCAAATGCATGTTTTGCCATCATGCATACATCGTCTGTAAGATAAAATCACTTATAACAGTTGTCTGTGCTAGAGTTTAGGCGAGTGTCACATTTCTATTGGATAGTTGTGCAATGTGACTAGATTTGATTGAAATTGACAACAATTCGGTTTCATTCGGTGCCTATTTATATTGTATGGTAATTTGATAGGGGTCCTATTGTATTTTTTAATTTTCTGTGTAATTTAAAAAAATAGGTAAATAAAAAAAAACCATGTGACCATGTGGCACTACTGCTTAGTTATTAAGATAGTACTTAGCGACTTCGAACAAAATCTAATATTAGGCATTTAAGCTTCTATACATTTCTATAAGAGTCCTCTAAACGTCCTATGGCATCTTTTAACTTGTAAAGTACAAATGCGAAAGAGTTGAGTTTTCGTGTGTAGATTAATGCTCTTAAAAACCAATCATAGCCGTTTAGATCAAATTGGAGGCTGGTCGAATAATATAGATATAAAACAATAAAGTCATTTTTTTTATTATTTTTTTTTATTTCAGAGCCACATTGTAGTTATTATAAAATTATCATTATTATTTATAAATTATTATTATGTTTATTACTTAAACTTTTTAGTTTAAATTTAATCTACAAAAAAAAAATTGAAATAATGTTAAAATTTATGATGAATTGAAAGAATGTCATGATACTATTTTACCCATGTTTTTTTGTTTGAATCCACTCAGAGCTAAAAAATAACACTGTGTCGCCTCTGTGGCTATTCAAAACGCACATCGAATGTGCTGAAAGTGCTGCAGGCACAAGTGAAGATAGGAAATGAAGCTACCCATCACAAGTTTGTACCGCAGGCGCATGTAGTCCGGGGGGAAGATGCCGTTAATGACGCCCGTAGGGCCTAGGCGTAAGACGTCAGGTTCTGATTAAATAATTTACTTCTAATAAACAATGTACAAGATTGGTATTATGGCATAGTCATTCTTGTTTTTTTCTTAATACCATTTTTTTTTTAAATATATCTTTTTATATTTAATAATTATATACCATTAGATAATTTGCCATCATATATCATGGCTATATTTTAATTATCACTTTAAGACAGGCACCAGCCTAGTAAAGTGATAAAATCCATGCAAGCCTATACTACATAATAAGGTAGCTTTACATACAATAACTTATGTTCAGAAGTAGTTTTATTGTACCTAGTTTAGTAGGAAATATGGATATAAAAATAAATAAATGGATATTTTGCTTAGTAAGTGTATAACAAAAAATGTTTTGAAGTGTTTAGGAGCTCCGCCGATGAAAAAATAAACAATAAGTATAAGATATTTTTTGAAAAAAATTAAAGTTATTGAAACTAAACTTTTTTTTCTTGAAACGAGTCATAAATTCTACAGGCGGAATTACTGCACGCCAAGATGAGACAGTGTTAGGTTAGGGCCCCTCTATTGTACGATCAAATCGTTTGTCAAATTATTTGCTCGTACGCAGGTTCGTTTGACGCGTTTGTCAACCAATCTACGCGTTTGTCAACCAATCTACGCGTTTGATGGAAATCTAGATTGAGGGCATGTTTGACAAACAGGTTTGGTCTTGTGCGGCGGTGTTTGTCAGACAAGATCTCAGTCGTCGCCTTGACACCGTGGAGGCAGAAAATACGTTAAGTGTTAAGTAATAGTAATGTGCTGAGTGGCAATATTACGAACAAAGAGTTTATTTTGCATTTCATGTGCAATTATCGTGACATGCCGATGCTATGGAGAATAAAAGTATTTAAATTTCTCTTTCTGACAGTTACTTAATTTCTCAGTCTTTCAGATAGAAGATATCTATCTCTGACAATCTTAAATAATTTTATTAATTGCACTCACGTTTTGCTAGAGAAACTGAGCATACTACCAAAACGAGATTGATATATTTAGTTGTAATTTAGCGCTAAATTACAACTATATTGTTAAAAAGTATATGTTTATATTTTGTTTTGTTTAGTTTTTAGTTTTTGTAATACTGTCGTTGCACACTAATTATATTTTTAAAGTGCAAATATATAAAGCTGAATACATAAAATGAAATCGAAAGATTATATGAACAACGATTATATAAGAGAAGCGTGGCAATAAAAAAATATTGATTTATTGATAATGTGTCGTTTTTATTATTTAAAAATGTTTTCTCTGTGTTACTGTAGACCGGACGTGACGTCACGAAAACCGAAACTACGAAAATTTGGACAAATTTGTTTATCTTGCTTTGATCGTTTAAGTCTTAAGATATTGTTTGATGAGAACGCGAAGTTTTGACCAACAAATCTGTCAAACAATTTGACCCTTTACAGCATATCTTAGCATAAACGGTTGTGGTTCTCAATGTGCATTCATTACTCTAAAGTGGTTAAAGCGACTTCACATATATTTTTTTGCACATATAAGTAATTTCTCAAGAGTAGTCTCATTTTAGTTTCTTATAAAAAATTAAAATCTAAGTGTTCCTATTAAATATATTCATGTCTATGTCGAGTCCATATCACATACCAATTTTTCGTTTTTTTTTATTATAAAGTTGTTTTTATTTTAAAAAAACTCATTTTTTTTAATACTATAATTTAATATATTATAAATGTCTACTTTAATATATACACACCAATTGCTTCGCGTAACTATTTAAAATATACCAATATATTATTAGGATTTTAAGATTGTTTAGAGTGTTGTGAGTGGCTCGCGAGTTGATTTTTATTGAAGAAAGGCTTGGGTGAACTATAATGCAATTGCACTGAACTGGTCTTTGGCACCCCGTAGTTATTAAAGGGTTATAATGGCATTCATTTATAGGCCTTCATTGGCATTGTTCTAGTTCAACGGCTCAAGGTTATTGTTTACAGATATATTTTTCCAGAAAAACAAAAAGAAAGAGTAACTTATGCAAAGTCCAACAAAAATACTAACAAGAGCTATAGAAACATAATGCCTAACTGGTACTTCAAAGTTAGCAGCGTGACGACATACAAGACTTTTCTATTTTGAATGCTGGAAAAATGTATGACATCCCTACATAAAGAGTAGAAAAACCATATGCTGTCCTAGTTGAATAAAGGGAGTGAAGGGAGGGGGTAAAGGGAGGGGGGTTGTTCACTAGCAGGCGGAGAAAACCTGGAATGCTTCCATTTCACAAGTGAAATCATCGCCTTGAAAATCGCTCGATGAAAACATTAAATTAAATTAATTTTAGGACTCGTATAATAAATATAATAAATCTGCACGCGTTGTGACTGAATGAAAATTAATATCAGAAAAACGGACAAAGAAATCAGTAGAACGACCGGGGTACAAAGTTTTACCTTCACGTATTAATATATAGATATGCGTGTTTTTATTTGTAATGTGTTACACACACGACATTAAATCATTATATCGCGAGCGAATCGTAAAACCAATAGAAAGAATGCCACGAATGTAAAGGTCGTAAGTCGTCAGTGTTTGAAATGTAATGTGTCAAGTGTTCTTAAACCCTGAGTTGATATGTCGTTAGAAAATATCGTCCAGCTAGGTCAATGCTTGTTGGAGGATCTATTTTTATTCACTTTGCACCTTTCATAAACCGCTCTCAAAAAAAAAAACAAAAAAAAAAGTATTATACATACAGTTTATTTTTTTCTAAATAGGTGCATCGCGCCTCGCGGTTGGACGAGCTCTGCGTTTCCATCAGCATTCTCCAACATTAAAGCGATATCGAAAAAAAATATTCGATGATATAATTTCCAGTTTTTCCATCTTTTATATACATGTGGTGTTTTCTTTTTATTTAAATATTGATAGGTTTTCTTACTTATGTGTATTACTTAATTAATGTAAACATGTTATATATTCAATATTTTGTTGGAGTACCACCGTATAAAAATAAAAATAAAATAAAATTTTGCATTCTTTTTTTTCTATAATGAGAAACACTTTTCAAATATTTTACGCTGGGTAATGTTTGACTGACGATTACTGCCTGTATATTAAATAAGATGCCAATTGCTTTATTTAAATTCAGTACTAAACAGTTGTAAATATCTAATTAGCTTAAAACCGATCACAAACGACCACCTTGTATTTTTTTCTTATTTTTAGGAAAAGTTATTTAATAAAAATTATTATTCGAAGAATGTGCCCAATAACTTAAAAAAGGCCCTATTTAAAAATATGTTAATTATGAGATTAGAAACAAATATACTTTTTAGGAAAATATTTACAAACATTTCATGATACCACGTTGAAGAAGTTGAAGTTGAAAGCTATTTCATAGAACTATTATGTTTTTCTTGTAGAAAACGTCACTATTACCTATTTAACAATACGTTTATTTCAAACATATTAAATGCTTATTTTAATACCAAAAAACTTGACCGACGCGAGTGACATTTTATGCACTTGACTGTACTATTAATATTTTGAAGTATATATTTTGTGACATATCTACGTCTACTGTTATTTAAATTGGTACGATTTCGAATTGAAAATTGCAATATTTTTGTAATATTGTCAAGCATACGTTTAAGGTTCTTGGGGACTCATTTTCAAGCCTTAGGACGTTCTCCATAATGTCCAATATGGAAACACAAATCCACTCTTAACTGTATGTAGATATTAATAAAAAATCCTTCTTATCAAAAAAGCAAAAGAATGCTGTTCCCTAAAAACATCTCCGAATTCCCCCTTCTACTCTTATTTTTCCCCTTCGTCCTCCTTTTATTTCCCCCTTCGGAACTTCCCACCCACTGTTTTTCATTATTATACCTTCACAAAATTAATGTTGCTACCTAACTCGGTGCCAATATTGTGACGAAAATAGAATAGTAATAATTTTAAAAAACCTGTGATAAATTATAAAATAACCGACAAATACAAAATACCTGTGATGTAACATATTATACAAGTCGACGGTACTAAAAAAATACATCAAATCGATTACTATGGTAATAGAATAGGATGCTAGAATGTTATTAATAGATTTTAGGCACAGCTAAAATGTTTAACGAAACAATAAAAAATAATGTTTGATCTACTAGTCCAAACTCATAAATAATTATTGCCAAGTATATTATATATTTAATATATTAATTATGTTTATGTATAAACTTAATCCTATATTAAATATAACT
The DNA here is from genome assembly GCA_020383195.1 of Neomicropteryx cornuta. Taxonomy (NCBI): domain Eukaryota; kingdom Metazoa; phylum Arthropoda; class Insecta; order Lepidoptera; family Micropterigidae; genus Neomicropteryx; species Neomicropteryx cornuta. The sequence goes on along the minus strand of JAHKQU010000001.1, from coordinate 7,779,641 downwards.
GATTGTGTATAATAACTTTGATTTGCTCAATTTCATATATTTATTGATTTTATTTTTCTGTAATGAAAATATAAAATATATGATATTAAGTGATCATTGGTTATTGATTTGCATGATAATACATTATATTTATATAGTTTCTAAATAATAATAAAGTATCGATCAGATGACAGACAATAAACAGACAATTCAAAACTACCTCCCTTGGTAAAGATTCCACTAGTAGGGAGGCATGAAAAAATAGTACGATGTAAGTCGCCTGTCGCCGTGATTAAGATACTTATTTAATAATACTTAAATGTTAGATAGTTATATTGTATTACTTAAGCGATAACATTATCAATAAATAAAAAAACAATTTTTATTTTGTTAAATTATTTAAATTTAATAATTGCTTAAATTTTTATTACAAAAATATATTTGTTATTTGTTATACTATATACTATACCATGAAAGTTGTTTAGATTCAGACCTTCTGGTCCCCTTTAGACCCTTTAACCTTTTAAAGAAATTTCAGTCAGCAATTCATTCAGAAAGTCAGCAGTATCCTTATTTTAAGTTCATTTTGTATAAACGCTGTTACCACTTGACAACGTTATTATAATTTTACGCATATTATTTCCTATTATGAAAGAGCTCATCAAAATTTATGTGTGCCGAAAAATAGATTAATTTTTTGAGTTATGTTTGACGGTCGTTTGAAAAGTCATTTTTTGTACCTTAATTGTGGCATTTTCGAAAGTCCGTGTTTTATTATTTAGTCAAAATGTTGTTTTGATCAGAACTACAGAGACGCTGAACGCTTTCTGCCGAAGCAAGTAGGTAAAATTGGGACAAGTTTTACGCGTTAAATTACTGTTTAACTTGGCCGAGTGTGCGAGAAATTTCGTTCGGATTCCTTATACGATGGATCGCGAACAGCGGTTCAGACGCGGTTTTTTTTTGAAATACATAAATACCGGCAATCAGCTGCGATCATGTGGCAGCGGAGAAAAGATACTGGCCAGAATGAATGCTTCGAGGGTTGTTACAGAATATTTTTGCAACTACAACGTTGACAGTCACTATTATGACACTGTCTCGCGGCGTGCGTTCTATTTTGATAAGAACCAAGTATGTTATCCGTAACAAAAACTGTGCTTTGAGTTAATGGCGGTTAATTAAATAAAATAATTGCAATAAACATCCTATTATTATTATGTATATATCTTATCATTCATTGGCTGAATGTCATTGACTTTAAACAATTTGTTAGATTTGCGAGCATTTAATTATTATTTTGTGTTTCCCTTTCCGTGACTATTCACCTTCAAAACTCAATAGTATAAATATTTAGCGATGCCGTGGTTACGATACAAACATAATATAATTAATTCTCCATACGAAACAAAGAACGTATTTAAGAAAAGTTCAAGGCAGGCAAGTTAAATACATACAGTTACATAATCAATTAACAGAATAAATACAATGTTTAATTATATATACACTCAAGAAATTAATATTACAAGCCAGAAATAATTTAAAAAACTTCAGTGTGTGAGTTTTGTAAAGTCTGCATGACTAACTTATTATAAAAAAATAAAAACAACGTAATTTTTCTAAACTACACGAATGCGTCAAAGTATATATTTTATACATCCTGTATTATATAATTGTATGCTCGTTAAACAATCGATAAAACTTTTTCAACATGTTTTATTGTCAATTTACGTTTTTTTTAAAGTTAAAATATATATATTTTTTATTTATTTAAAATTACATATACTTTGGAGGTATCTATTCCTCAGGCGGTGTAACTGATTGGCAGGTGGTATAGCAATTCAGCGGTTAGCAAGCAGACACGTGTTTAGGCGCTTTCGTAGATTTGACAGTAAAGATATGTCGTCTTATAAACTTATTTAAGGCCTACTTGAAGCTCCCAGCACGGTCCTCCATTAGTGAGCAACTTCAGAAACCGTTCTATATTGGACGAAAGGACCATTCTCACAAAATAAAGGAAAATTTTGGGAGAAAGTATGTCGGATTTCATTCCTTTCTTCCGCGCACCACTAGAGAGTGGAATAGTCTCAACTGCAGCGTCTTAAGATCCCTTCCCAGCTAAGAAAAAGGGTAAAAAACTTGGCTTTAAAATAACTTGGTTGCATCACCTGCCAATCAGCTATACCACCAGAGGAATGGTACCTCAAAAGTATATGTAATTTTAAATAATAATAATAATAATAATAACGAAATTATTTTTTATCCTTTTTCTTAGCTGGAAAGGGGTCTTAGAGAAAGGTTAAACTATGGGAAAGGTTACTTAGTAAAATAACATCAATCGTACATAAATAAGTAAAACAAAAAAAAAACAGAATTTGTCACGGAGATGTAATGAATATTAGAATAATAGTTGTTTTAAAAAGGTTAATAAGTGCCAATAAATAAATGTCAGTCGCGGCTATGCGAGTTACTGCCCCGCCATCCAGACCCGTTTTCTTGTGATTATAATGAAGACATTTTCGTGATTTAATTGACGTCTCTGAACGGTTCGTCATAATATTGGTTAACAGTATTCAGTAGTCGCTTTCGTGCTGGCCTGTCGTATCGCATGTGCAAAGGTGAAAATAAATTTGGGCTGGAAAAAAGTGACGGTTTTTTTTTCGCTGTGCAAAAAAAATGTGTGTGCGATGATCCCGAATTCATGTGGTTAAAAACAACGTGTGTATTGACCTCACCTCGACTCCTTAATTGTGTGAATTTGATTTAATTTAAAATCAGTGGTTGGCGTCATTATTTTGTGGGAGGTAGTTTTAAGAAAAATAAAACTTAAAAAATTTAAAATTGACGTAACGATATTAAAATCCATAGCAGTTTGTAGGCCCGTACTTGCAAGGTACTCAAAATATTGCTAGTTTTAGGGTTCCGTATAATGATAAACTACTGTGTGTTTGGATGTGTGTGTGTAACAAGATGGGAAAGTTTATTCACCGCATTATTTCACTAATAAATTAACTTTATTAACCTCTATTTATAGTTGAAATTAGTGGCATCCACGCAAAACTATAACTTATTTACAAAAAGTTCATATTTCGTTAAATTGATAATTTCTCTCTTCGGCATAAACAAAATCGTTCATAAAATTTGTGTTTATCGAGAATAGTCGTAATAAAATATTTAAAGCAATAACATGATATAATACCTATTTAATAATTGTATTTGATTGTTTATGTACTTTTTAAATTACATTATTACGCTTCTATTTTCAGGTTAACCTAAAAATACTTACGGTAATTTAAAAGGTAATTGAAAAGAATTATTAAATTGATAAAGAAATAATTCAAATACCGTAAAAGTAAGTAGACGAGAATATATTTATATAGTTATCTAAATATTATATTCAGATCTATATAATTATACTACAACGTATACCCAATTAAAAAACGCGTATTGTGTTCTTACTTCAAAATTATATCATGGATACAATTTATATTTAGTTTGTTTTAGAAATTCTATACACATTTTAAAATTTAGATTTTCTATTTTAGGTAATCTTTAAAACGTTATTAAAAATAAATAAAATTTAAAATAATTTGTCCAAAACGTTTTCATTCATGCAACAATAATGATATAACAAAAACTATTTTGCCGACTTTGTTTGACCTTGTTTGTTTCTAATAATTCAAATTCTATGAAATATATTTCTTCTATTTGTTAAACGTCTATTTGATTGAACTTACATTAGGCAACGTCGAGCGCGGTCAGCGCTTGGATGGGTGCGCGCCTTTCGCTTATTCCCTATGTTAACGCCGGGTAATCGCCAATATGTAGAAAAACAAAAATTAGTTTAGAAAAACAAAATTTATATTCAAGGTTTTTTACTTAATTTTATTCTAATGTTGTAATTTAAAATCACACTAACATACATACAAAAGTTGCTAATATATGTACAAAATACCTGCTATGTTATAAATTCAACTATGCGCATTCCAACATCCTAAGTATCTTTTTTTAAATTTCACTAATAAATCAACTGTATTAACCTCTATTTAGGGTAGCGAAATTAGTTACATACTTATCCACGCAAAACTATAACTTATTTACAAAAAGTTCATAGTTTTATACCTGGAAGTTTCAATGTGAAATGATAAAAAAAAAAATATTAAAAAAAAATGTTATTATTGAATTTAGTTCTTGAAGTTATTCTGAAATTAGTCGATGTAGCGATCAAGGCTTGAAAATTTGTCACGTAATGTAGGTAGTAAAAATTACATTAATTTAGTATAGCTTTCTTGGTTAAAATTTATTATTATAATATATTTTTCACTTTTACCATTATATTAAATGTGTTTTTATCTGTGAACATTCATGGCATTGCAGTAACTTGATGGCCGGATGTATCTCGTTTTAAATCTAAACGGATGTCTAGCACGCCGATGCAAGTTCGGCTATCCACTTTATGATATTCACTTTATAACGGATATGATATGTGGACGACTCAACGATCTTTTAAAACACATTAATACAGCCACGTCGGCGTCGGGTTTTCACAAGGACGATTTGTAATACATGCCGTATCTATGAACCGTTTTCACTAAACCTCACTTAGGGCTGAGAGTCCCTTAATTAAGATAGTCAAATGTTTACCTAAGAATAACCTATGCTTAAGAGTTCTTTAGTTAGGGAAGACCTAAGGTGGGACGACTGCATTGCTGTAGGGATCGAGTTACTTTCCCTCTCTCAGACTTTACATTGTAGCTCGTTATGTACTCTTGTTTTTAATAATTTAAAAGTATATTATATTAATTTATTTTATAATATATTTTTTTAATATTTTATAATAAATGTTTAATAGCATTTTTGTTTTTAAACCACATTAAAAACTCATACACATTGGTGATATATTAATCGAGAAAAACACAAAACTCATTTTTAAAGTTTAATTTGAGAATATTAAATTGATTATAAAGAAAGTATAATTTTTATGTAATATAGTAAGTCCTGATTTGTCAAATACTTCAAATAACAATAAAAAACTTTTCTTAAAAAAGTCTGAAATTTTATATTATTTAAATAAAATCATAAAAAACTAAAAAAACTGCTAAGTGTATTTTTATCTTTAACCAACATTAAAAAAGTGTTGTCAAAAATTAGGTTAAATTACTCTTCTGGTCGAAAGAAATTATGTACTCTCGGAATATAACATATTAGGCACCGTTATTCTAGCAGGTACTTAACTGCTCAATAGAAATTGTAGGTAGGTACGCTAAAATTTGACCATACGGGTAGTCAATTAAAAAGTTTGGGAATCGCCGAAGTAGGTATTGCGATCTATTATGGGTATACATTTATACACTGTTATAAAGACTGTTTTAATGTTTGCAATTAGATACTCTGCCAGGGATTATCTGAAATTGGTACGGACGCTGATTCGCTATTTAGACTTTTCCGCTACTTCTACACTACCTCTGGCCTCTAAATTTCAAAGTATCTTCTTTTTTTTCAATGAACCCATAATTCAAATATTTATTTCCATTATCACAAAACGTATGTAGGAATGACAATACAAAATTAAAAAAAATTATGACAAGCAAAACAAACAAATCATCAACACAATAAATATTCATAAAAAAGTAAACCATAGAGGAAGCGATAATTAAAAATACAATCAAAACATTAAACCGATAAAAACTAAATAAAATAAAAGTCAATAAACAATAAGAGAATTATTTGAATTCATTCAAACTATAAATAGTTTGTTCAATAATATATCTTTTTAGATCCCTTTTGAATGAATTGTAATCATCAATTTCCTTTAGATTTACAGGCAAAATATTGAAATATTTGAAACCTAAGTATTGGCAATTGTTTTGGAACTTAGATGTATGGGCTGGTTCTGATTGAACATAATGTTCCTTATTACGGGTATTATGTCCGTGTATATTGCACAGATACGTTACTTTCAGATTTTTTTTTAATCTCCATTCGAGCTCTGGGAAAACGGCAGGTATAAATTACTTAAATGAGACCTAGTCAAACACGGATGATAAGTCAGCTTTAGGACGGAAATAGTAGACCCAAATTAACTTAGCCCTCATGTCTTATTGACGCACTTAATAAATTAGCAGAACTGTCAAGTCATGATCGAACTCCTGATGCGAATATTTATTAATTTATGTTTGTTTTTCATTAGACAAAGTTTTTTTAGCGCATGACACCTCTACTTAAGTTAGCAATGTTGCACATTAAGCGTAATAAATTAAGAAAAAAACAATAAGACCTAAAGTATCTTAAACGATAAATTTTGCATTAAAAAAAACAGTGAAATATTTAAATTAGGTATATTATAGTGATATAAATAAAGTTTAAAAAATGTACGTTTGTGATCATAAAGCATAACACACACTACACGTTACTTAAGTAGTCATCTTCGCGTAGATAAGACGTAAAGAAAATGGCAAAAAATCAGAAGAAAAGCGCCGAGGAAAATGTGCAGAAGGTGGATAACTTCACGGGCGCCAATCTCGTCTCCAGATTGCTGTTCTGTTGGATGATCCCGACGTTCATGAAGGGTCGACGTAGGGAACTGTGCGTCCTCGACCTGAGCCGAATCCACAGGAGATATTCATCGCATGTATTGGGAATCGATCTCGAAAGGTAAGACACAACCCACCGAGCAGCTAGGCAGACAGTTAACTTAACCACAATTTTAAAAATCATTTTAAATCAAAAATATTATTAGTATAGAGTTTGCTGATAAACTTGGCAAACTCTTGAGAGAGAAATCGGGGGACTGCTCAGCGAGTCAGTCTGGTAGTGGTGCGAGGGAATGCAGCGAGTGTCCTTGGTACAGTCACAGAGTCTTGAAGGAAATATTTTATTTAGTTTATTTTTTTTACATAATTATCTCATACAAAATGTTAAAATGTTATCTAATACAATAATACATATATATTTGAATAGAGTATTATTTGTACTAGAATATTATAAATTTCCTAATAATCTTTTTTAGGATCACAATGAATTCGCGAAATTCAACTAAACTGCGTGTAAATTTCAATATCAATTTTTTTTGTTTTATTACAACATACATTGGTGGTTGGTTATTTAGATTCTAATCGGACTTAATTTTAAAAATAAAATAATTAGTATAATAAGTCTCGGTTACTGGTAAAAAAATACTTACATAATTAAATACTCTCAATGTTTAAATATACTTTTAATACGCATCCTGTGCGTAAATATTATTCAATCGACATATAGTAACAAACTGTGATCATGCTAATGTGGACCCTATATAAGGATTCATGCTTCGCCTTAAGACAGCAATTGAACTAAAAAAGAACTATTAGCAGTTTATCATTTATTAAATTTCTCTGAAATAGAAGTGAATTTTTAAAATCTGCATTTACTATGTTGAAGATCAAGGTATCTAAAGATCTTTTTTTTATAATTAAATATCTAATGATTGCCAAATGCCAACCACAGAATAAAAGGTTTTATGAATCAAAATTAATATTTATCCTTTGGTTTCGCCTTAACCTTAAAAGTGATTATCGATAGTTGCTGCGAGTGACGATTTACGGCCTCCTTGAAATATATTATGAAATGTCTAAATTTAGTAACTCTTAATTATCTCTAAAATAAGAATAAAACTTAAAAGTGTGGCTTTGCTAAGAACTACACTACTATTTTGTGTAGAATATGCACTATTTTTCGGGTAAATCTTATGCTGCATTATCGAACATGAAACGAAAAATAAAAGTGAAAACATTTTTTTATTAAATTTATATTTAAAAAAACTAAATCAATTTAAAAAATCAGCCTCCAAGAAGTACAAGATAAGGCTTCAATGCACATAATACTATAAAGCACTCGTCTTAGCGGTTGAGGAGTGGTGTATCACCAAAAATGTGAATATTTTGAACATTTTCCAATGTTCCAATGTGCACCCTAAAAACTTCTGCATTTTGTGGCCCGAATCTCCAGGGGTTTATAGATTTTGTGGGTTGCTAAAGTTTCTTTCCGTTGCAGGGCCTGGTTCGCCGAAGAATTGGCGGCAAAGGAGTCGGGTCGACAGCCATCTTTAAACCGGGCACTCTTCAAGACATTCTTCGTAGCTTTCCTGCCGAGCGGGGCGCTGCTGTTCATTAGCTCTGGTTTATTGAGGTTTGTGCACACCATCGTTATTAGTAAGTAAATGTAATTAATTTATAACTTGTGTGAGCCCATTCTTAGATGCATATCTTGAATCGCGCTGAAATTTGTGCATATACAAAAATAATAAACTGGGATAAATTACGTGACACTACAAACCGCTGTGGAAATTTTAACACACAAAACCACACCCAATACTCCACCTGCCTCCAGATATAATAATATTAGGACAAAAAAATGCAGGGTTTTCATTCCCTGGGTTCAGGGGAGAAATTAAATAAATGATAATCTACTAATCTTCTTTTTTAATCGAATTGCTCTATTATAAAAAATATTAGACGCTTAGGTAAAATAGTAATTAAAAGGCAAATGAAGGGTCTAATCACAGAAAAAATTGTTTATTTATTTCAATATTATATGGTTGTTATTAAATAAAACTTAACAATTGCTTACTGACCGCGCAGAGTAAAATTTGACGCCCTTAAAAATAAAGACCCGAACTTCAAGATCGTCTGTCAATATGTTTCGCCTTAAGGGGGGTTTTGAGTAACCTATTATGTGTAAGAAATGATATTAAAAATAAAAAAAAACGTAAAAAATGACATCTTAAAATTTATTATTTGAATATATGGTGTCAATTCGGTCAGCGCGCGAATTCCAATGTCGCACCAAGCGATAATGGACTCGACACCGTTACGGCTTACGGCGACAGCTGAGCGCAGAATTCATTCATTAATTTTTATCTAAATTTATAATTTAACTAAAATATTTTTTGTATTCTATATGTTTACAATATTATTATAAATCTATGTAATCATATACCTATGTGTGTGTGGCAAAAACCTCTTATTGATGAATTAGTCTAATAATAATCGATTTTGAAAACTAGGGCTTGCATCCGATAACACTATTTTAGCTCTAAAATGAACGGAGATTTGTATATGCTATTTTGTCACTGATACAGCTCAAATATAAATATTCTTAACTACGTAGGAAAATAGGATGACCATAACCAAAACATGGTTTGCTACAATAATATTTATACACAAACTGTTTACATGCTGACTGTACATAATTATATTAATTATAAAATAAACAAATACAATTATTAATATATATTACTTCGTTTCAATGTTTACTTCGTTTCAATGTTATGTGTAAACCGGGCTCAAACTGCGAACATTTATTTTTATTTTACAATGATAATCAATGGGTATTTTTAATAAACTCAATATTTATGTAAATTTTCTGACGCAAATAAAAAGAAGAGGCAAATCTTTGCAAACAATAAAAATAAAATGAAATGAGGTCGCGGTTGATCCAGCGGTCTCGGAGGGTTCGAATCCGCATTTAGTCATACTATTTTGATGCTTTATCACCACCATTTTACAGAAGTACTGGCACAAGCAGGCCCCAAAATAAATGAAGATGACCTAAGTGATGACAATCCCTAAAATAAAGAAAAACAAAAAACATATTATTAAATAAATTGAACAAGGATAGGTATAATGATAAAAGTACCTATAATGTGTGTACAAACAAAAATTAAGAAACTAACACATTATTTAGTTTGGTTATATCAGTTATTATTTCATCTAAAATACTCTAAATCTAATAATGTAACTTCCTATTCACCGAACCTTCATAGGCCTTTTGAAAGACGTTTACACTCATTGCTTTTATTTTTAAATTACAGGTCTTTTTCGCCAAAATTTTTGGCGATTCTCTTACAATACTGGGACCCGGGCAACGAAAATGTAACGAGGGACAAAGCCATGATATATGCTGCGGCACTAGTGGCGAGTACATTCTTGATCGCCATACTACAGCAGCACGTGCAGAGAATGAACCAACAATTCGGTATGACGATAAGAGTTGCGTGCAGCACCCTGATGTACAGAAAGGTAAGTACAAAAGTTACATTCACCAATATTTTTTACCCTTGGACACATACTATATGCACTTTGACATTGACATTAACATTAAATGCAGGGTGTATTTAAAATCATTATTGGACTTTCAGGGGTTGGATATGGTAGATGTTAATTCAATTCAAGGAATAGTTTGAGCACTCGAAGTACGAGTATATCTCGCGCCGCCAAACCCCTCCCGCCACCCCCCCCCCCAGCCACACCCCGCCGCCGTATATTGCCTTTCCTTTTAAAGAAATATTTTTTTTCCATTATTTTATTATAAGCTGTGCAACATTGAATTAGAATAAGATATTTTAATACAGTTTTTTTCTATACCTTTTCTAAAATTGCAATATTTTAATCTATTCAAGCTGACATTTGAATACTACTAAATATAGCTTTTTTATTGTTTTGATTTTAAAACCGTTTTTTTAAGCATGTAGATTGTATGTAGGCTACTATAAATTGTCAAAGACATGATGTCAAAGAGAGAATGATGAACAAATTACGGTTTCATTGATGAACAATTATTCCGCTCATATATGTAGGTACTTTTAAGTTGTTTAATTGGGTAATTAAGAGTGACAAACAAAATATTTATTTCAATATTTCCACCTCATTATCTAGTTATTATAATGTTAACATGAACGAATAATGACAGATGTCATTATAGGCATTAGACGGCACGGCACGGATGACCGCACGTATTTAATTACATACAAACTATTAAAATTACAAAAAAATAAAATAAAATGTATTGACTATATATAAAAATAAAATGTATATATAAAATAAGACTATAATATATCTATGTATGTAAAATTGATCTCAAATAATTATTTGTCTTATACAGAATGTCCCAAGACCATTCCCGAAGACATCAGAAGGTGTTTATGTTCCCTATTACGGTGTTTATGTTCCCTATTACGGTGTTTATGTTCCCTATTCCCTGTTCCTTATTATTTTGTATTTCGCCCTTACGTTCGCTGACTCGCTCTCGGCCAAAGCCGGTCAATGACCCGCACAACGCGAGCGGACGAACTTATAACAACAACGATTTAATATTAATTATTTACATTATTTACGTAAAATTTACATTTTTTCTCGGAAACCCTGATGAATTTTGATACTAATCATGTTTGAAATCGCAGGGTCAATTAGCTGTTTTTTTTATCGGCAATGGTCTGGGTCACGGTGCATACCTATCCTATATAAAAAAAGTTTAGCAAATACCAACCAATAGCGCAACTCCGTACCAGCGGCGTTTAGCAATATCGTACCGGTAATCTTTTACCAGTACTGTACCGATTTTGAGTCTTTTTATATACTTATCTGACTGGCTAAGGGCTACCTGCTCTAAGAAAGGTCATTTACTAAGTGCAACAGTTCATTATGGAAGATCTACGCTAAACGCTGTGAAAAATGATTAAAAAAGTAATTTTAGGCAAGCAATTTACACTAATATGCACACTCACACACATATAAACATATTCACTCAATTAATAAATGCATTTTTACAACACTTACTATACAAACAATGAAAAAAAAAATAAAAAACTAGAAAATCATTTTATCAAACATATTTTTAGCACTTTAACATATTGAGCAACATACTTATGTAGAAAGTTATATACATACAAATATTTAAATGCATATAACATACTTTGCTTCGTTCATAAAAACAGTTTTTACAGGCTTTTAATTAGCTTGCAATGTTTAATTATTTATTTATTTATTTAATGAAGGTACAAGAGGTGAAAAATCCTAAAGAAACTTATAATCTAGGTTAGTCCGGCATCCTTACAAGTTCTTCATATATAGAGTGATTTGTTTCATATCTAATGTTAATAAATAAATAAATATTTTTTTTTAACATGATTGAGTATTTACAATCGTAAGCATAACTAACGTAGTAATATTTTACATACGTAAATAATAAAATAAAAATATTGATAAGCAAAGAATTGATAAGCAATCAATTAAAGTTGAATAGAGTAGAGTTCCGTTTGTTAGAGTCGGTTTAGGTCAAATCTTGCAAGCTGAATTGGAACCATTTCCTCATCCTACTGAGTCGTTATTTGACATGTTGGTTCGGTTCCGATGACAATGCATTTTTGTGGTGAGCATGACCTGATTCTACAGCCAGGAATGGCTCCAGACGAAGTTTTGTTACTAAGCTTAATACAGGTCAAATTAACTGAATTCTTAAATATAGGCTATAATCTGTTCAATAGTGAGGTATTTCGGTACATTTTTGAATAGATTCGTCATTTATTTATTATTTAACAGGTTTCCCCATGTCATGTTTATAGGTTTAATTAAAACAGCGACTCGGTTTCCGAACAGGTTCTCCGCATGGACATGGCTGACCTTGGCGGTCCGGCAGCCGGTAAAGTGGTCAACCTGATGTCGAACGACGTCTCCAGGTTCGACTTCATGTTCGTCTTTGCACATTACTTGTGGATTGCTCCTCTTCAGTTGATCATAGTATGCTATCTCATGTATCAGGATTTGGGTTGGATTTCATTTATTGGAGTTTTCGCACTAATACTGCAGACATTGCCTATTCAGTGTAAGTCATTTATACTTACATATATAAATTTATTTAGGATTAAATAAAATGGTCGAATTTTATATAGTAAACGGCTACGATCAAATTATATTTATAATAAATGGTTATAGCCTATTTATCATTAATTACCATATTGATAGTTTTCTAAAAATTTCAGTAAATAAACGAGACCAATTATAAGAAATGTTTTTTTATCCGTTTAAAATATGCTTTTAAAGGTGGTTTAACCTTTAAAAACATATTTTATCGCAACCGATATTAAAATCACATAACTGTTCAAGTTTTATTACATATATTATTTTTGTTTGTGCTAAATTATTAAAACCTGTTTTAAAATGCCCGTTTATTATGTTATAATATTTGGAAACTTATCGAAAGGGCCTGTCGTCAATTTTTGTGACGGCATTAAAACTTAATTATTTATTTTTGGTATTTTACGGGGAAACAAGTAGTTAAAACGAATAAAAAAATAATACGTGATAGCTGGTGAATTAGCTATCCAAAGATATATTAAAGCTATAAATGCTGACAACTTACAGAAACGCTGGTCAAAACGTTTGGATTAGAAAATTAATCACTTTTAAAAAGAAAAGATTTAATAAATAACCAAACAAAATGTTTAAAGTTGGAAGCTGCGAAAAATAGAAAAGAAAAAAACAAAATGGATTCACACTTTGAACTGTTTACTATAAAGATAGTTTAACAACAACTTGATGCTAATGTTTTCATAAAATTGAATAACTTAAGATCAACTTATTAGCATTTAAAGTAATTAATATATACTTAATATATTTGTAATTCATCGCGTATGTTTTTAATAATTTATTATGAATAAGTCGGGTTCGGGCTACTGGGTAGGTTTAGTTTAACTATGTATAATTTTCAATGCCTAGACTCTACACTCTCATTTTTTTTTACTTAAGGTTTATATTTAAATACATCATTCAAAAATATAAATTTAATTCCATTCCAGTGTATATGAGTAAATTGATTGCGGGGCTGAGGCAAGTGATAGCTCGGAGGACCGATGAGAGGGTTCGCCTTATGAATGAAATCATTTCCGGAATCGAGGTGAGATATAACCATTTTTTTTCAATAGATAAGATAAGATAATTTATTTTTCGGGACATACAAAAATGTACATACAAAATATATATTATGCCTGTTTTAGTATCAAACTTGTTTGTTACAGTATCCCCTAGTGTCGTAGTTTTTTATAAATCTTTTTCACCCATTAACTATGATGAAGAGACCAATATTGTGTCTATTAATTTATGTTCATCAATTTGTGTTGATTAATGTTTATTCATTAATTTATATTTATTAATTTGTGTTTATTAATTTGTGATCATTAATTTGTGCAGGTGATCAAGATGTACGCCTGGGAGGAGCCCTTCGAAAAAGTGGTAGCGACCAGCCGATTGGCGGAGATCAAGGAAATAACCAAAGCCTCGTACGTCAGGGCCGTCAACACGGGTTTCATGCTGTTCGCCGAGAGAGGTTCTCTGTTCTTCATGATACTGACTTACTACATCCGAGGGGACCCTATCACTGCGTCAGTTGTGAGTACCTACTTAACCTTATACAATTAAGCTATTGCGTTCATCCGCCATAGAAATAAGGTAGTCATAAGGTAACAAGGTAGTGTAATACAATAATTTCCCTACCTTTCCCTGATCAGCGCAATTCGTATATTTTTTGCATGTAAATCAATTATTTTTATTTTCGACGCAAAGGTGTTAGATATAGATGGCACTGTTTATTTTTTTGTAACTCAGGATCGTGAATCGCCGTAGCTAACCTCGTAAAAAATAAATTAATCGACAAATAAAACTTGAATAATTATAATCGACAATTTAAAAAGAATAAATTAAGATAAGAATAGTGTTTAATGCTTGTTTTGGGTACGTTTAATATAAAGAGTGAATAATGAGCTCATCAAATCTCGTAAATAATTGGTTCTTAATTAACATAAGATGTTGTAAAATCATAAGTGACGAGTATAGTTTTTTAGGAAAAGATTTCCATGTTGGGGTCATCTACAGAACATATCTAAATATATTACACAAATCACACTTATCACACAAAGTATCTTGGAGTGCACATATCCAATACTCTATATTGGGGGGCACACATTAGCGAAGTGATAAAACAATCCGGTCGCTCACTGCGTTTCGAAATGCGGAACTTGCGTTCTGCTGGGCCACGGGCAGTGAGTATAAATCACTGGTTCATCCATTGTTCATTTATTTGGGACCCTCATATTTCCTATCTAAATATTGACCTTGAAGCAATTCAGCGGTTAGCAAGCAGACGTGTTTAGGCGCTTTCGTAGATTTGACAGTCCGACGAAATTTCTATCCGACCTTAAATGGGAGCCTTATTAACTTATTTAAGGCTTACTTGAAGCTCCCAGCACGGTCCTCCATTAGTGAGCAACTTCAGAAACCCTTTTATATTGGACGAAAGGACCATTCTCACAAAATAAAGGAAAGTTTTAGGAGAAAGAATGTCGGATTTCATTCTTTTCTTCCGCGCACCATTAGAGAGTGGAATAGTCTCGACTGCGCGTCTTCAAGTCATTCCCAAAGACCCCTTCCCGGCTAAGAAAAAGGGTAAAAATCTTGGCTTTAAAATAACTTCGTTGCATCACCTGCCAATCAGCCATACCACCGTAGGAAAAGATACCTCCAAAGTATGTGTAATTTTAAATAAAATTAATAAATTAAAAAATTACAAAACCCAACCCTTGTTGTTTTGTTCAAATTTTAGCATAAAAAATCCGTCAAGTGCACCCCACAAGCGACAAGTCAAAAAAAAAACCTTTATTCATTACGAAATATTAAAAAAAAAAAAACAATAGAATTAAGTATCTATATAATGCCGTTTGTCATGCAAGAGGTTTAGCGAGAAATCGTCTGTTTTGCAAATTGTTTGCTAAAATAGATACAAATCGCAAATGTTGGAACTCGGTGTAAAACAGGACAAAATCATTTTTACGCCATTCTGACCTTCGAATACATTTTATGTAAGCTTTGATTAAACTGAATATATCATTTTTTTACCAATTCTTCGTTGTCAATGTACTTATGTAATTCGCACGTTCTCTTTAAGTAAGATGTATTAATTATAAAAGATGTTCAAATGTTATAAGCTACTTTGCGTATATGAAATGTTTGTTTTTACTATAATTTTATCACCTACTTAGTAATGAAGATAAATAAATATAAAATAAATCGGATAATAAAATAACTGATGTTAGGTTAGGAAACAAAGAAATGCTGATCCGAGGTAGCGAAAATTAAAAACGATGTTTTTCGTTCGGTACGGTTTCATGTCGTACCAACGATCATATAAAACATATAGATACAGCAACTGAGGGTTAAAAACGTACCACGCCCAAGTACGCCACTTTGCGTCGAGTACACTCCTCGCGTATCATACGTCTCGCTTGCTCGCATATTATGTCATCGCGATAAGTCTCCATCCAGCATGGTGGAGTTGTGCGGCGCACGGAACGGTGGGGAAATCTACCTGTGTCGGGTTTTTACAAGAACGATTTGTATGGCATTCCGTATTCCGTGTGGCACTGTCTCAAGTAGGTAAATTTGATTAAACCGAAAAATCTAAGTTTTGATATCAATATTAGGAATACTTAGAGTTTTATTTTTTTTCTAATAATTGCTTTGCCCCATCTTATAAATATAATTTCGTGCCCTATTGAACTAAGCTAAATTAGCTTGTTTCCTAAAAGGAAGTCCTTTTAATCTTCGGAATGGAATGAAATTTCTGTAAGTTATAAAATATCTGTGTTATAAAATATGAAAACCAATCCGCCAAAGCAGTAATATTTTATTATTTGCTTATTGAGTTATTTGTCGCTGTTTAGGTTGTAAGTATTTGTCGCTGTTTAGGTTGTATGTATTTATCGTTCTCTAAGCACTTAAAAAAGCGGTTTTAAAAAGTATTTTTGACTATTCCCCGTGTCCCTGAATGTTGTTGTCAGAGGTCTGCTGTGAAATTAACCGACATTTTTTTTACAGGTCTTCTCATTGGCTCAGTATTTCAACGTATTAAAATTAACCCTGGCGTTACAAGTGGCTAATGGAATAACTTTCTTGGCCGAAACCCGAATCACAATCAAGAGAATAGAGAATTTCTTGAATTCGCGTAAGTAATGTACGAATTAAGGTACGCGCTCAAATATTAAATATTCTGAATATTTTCGTAACATTTTTATTATATTGTAAGTCGTCCCACGCGCCGAAGGAAAAAGTCGTCGGACACCGAAGGCGCCACATGCCGCAAACGTGTTAATCAAGGTTAATAGGTTGTTTATTGTTACCTACATGTAAAAATTGTGTATTTAATTAAACCAATATGCTCTACCTGGGAATAGGCGATCGAGCGAGTTAGGCAATACTTAGATTGTCTAAAAAAACAGTTCAAATTACAAAAAAAATGAAGAAAAACTTTGTTGAGGGCTAAGACAGAGACAGAAAATAAACCGAAAGTATAGAAAATTAATTCTATTCGAAAAAGCCATCGATTTAGATGTTCTCCCAGAAACTAAATTGTCCAGTTATCGAACAACTTGAACTGAAATCAAACATATTTTTTTTTCATTATAAGAAAAATGTGAACGTGTTTCAGATATTTTGCACATGCATGCAGATTGTGTCTGAAAAGCCGGGAGACATTAGGCACCGTTAGAGACAAACAGAGCATAATTATATGAATATCTTTCAGACTGGACTAAGTCGCTTGTTCAACTTAATCGTTAAAATGTTAATATTACGTGATAATATTAAACGATTGTTGTAATACGTTCGCGAGCTGATAGATCGCATCAATAGATCGCGTGCAACAAAACAAACGGCACGACAAAGGCAACGCAAGGGTATAACGACGAAGGCAATTTACACCAGCGCTTTAATAAAAAATAATAAATTTGTGGATGAATTATATTCGTATTTTTTTTTATATAATTACTTACTTGTAATAGGGAACATAAACACACCCTTAAGTCTTTGGTAACGCTCTTGGGACATACTGTAACCTCCCGATGTTGTTACAGAGGCTCTTCCCAAACAACTAATGCTTACACTTTTGATATTGTATGCCATGGACTATTTACTATGTGACCATTGATATTATTTACTCATTTCACATTAATAGGTGAACGTGAAGACTTGGCGTCGTCGGCGAGATTGAAATATGTCATTCTCCCGAATGACTCAAATGAAAATAGAGAAAACGGCAATTTGAGAGACTGCCCAGACAAAAAACCGAACGGTTTCACAGACGGTCGAATTAGCATTCTAGGTGAGTTAGTTATAGTTTTAATAGCAAGCACCTAATATAAACGTTTTATTCCCAGCAGGGCTAGTCAAAAGATGACTCGCCGATCGCTTTTGTCAGTTTGGCGTTTTTCTAATGCAATAATGCATTAAACAACCTCAAACTAGCCCCGCAGAATTCAGGGCAGACATAAAATATGTCGGCAACGGTGTATTACATTAGATCTTAGCCATTATAGAAGCTATCTAAAAAAAAGCACCGTTAATCATAAATTATATGTGACAATTTCCGGGGACACATAATCGCAGGACTTATATCGATTAAAACGAAGGAAGGACTTATAAAATTCTCGTTTACAAAATTAATATTAGCTGCAAAGGGGTGAAACCAACGATCGTTGGGTGAAACACTTGTATACTCGTATCAAAAAACACAAAGTTTGATTTTACCTCTGGCAGTTAATGATACATATCATTAATTTATTTCAAATTTAAAATATGCTCCGTGGCCCATTATAGGGTGCGACTTGAGTTTATATTCTGTCCGATAGGTACAAACCCTCACCAAGTATGAAGAAAAAGTTTTAGATATAAATAGGTTTAATTATTTTTATCCATGTGCACTGTATTCCGTGAAGAGATTTAAAGTTAGTGTGTTGCCGTTATTAAGAGACGGGTTAATCAGTATTGTTTGTATCGCTGCAATGTTTGTACAAGAACGGTTCTTGGATTGGTCATATCTTTTGCACTTCTAAAATAGACATGACATGTGTTGGCGAGAAAATGTCAGCTATTCAGAAACAGTCACGCAAGCTCAATACCCTACCCTAACTGGTCTAGTTATGAAATATTGTTCGTTATAAGCCCACGTTGTGGATGGCATTAAAACCCCAGTATAAACCCTATGGACTCTACCCTACCCTATCTTATAAATAATACAATAACTCACCGGAAATATCTGTGTGTTACAAAACAGTGGAGAACTTCCACTGCACTGAGTCGGTATATCACTAAATGTATGCAACATTTTGATGACAGGTTACGAAAACGACAACAGGTTCAATGGTGTAAATCTGAAGGGCGAATCTGGATGTGGAGTGAACGTGAGGAACGTCACCGCCAGATGGGAGACCATCAGACCCACGCCCACTCTTGACAACGTCTCCTTCCGGATCCCACATGGAAAACTGTGCGTCGTTATTGGGTCCGTCGGGTCAGGAAAGGTGTGTATTAAAGTTGGATTATTCATAAAATGCAATAATTGGAAGCTCTAAAGCAGGGGTGCTCGAACGGTCGATCGCGATCGACTGGTCGATCGCGAGTGCTTTTTGAGTAGATCTCGAGAAGAATTTTTTTTTTAAAAAGTAGGTAGGTAACTAAACTACAAAAATGTATTACGTAATAAAATAACACTGCTTGCGGCAAAAGGTGGCTTTATCAAAGGAACGCGCGGCACTTTTCAAAGAAAAGCCGTGTTGTTTCTAGAATAGACAGTACACCAGGGGTGCTCAAACGGTCGATCGCGATCGACCGTTTGAGCACCGTGCAGAAAGCTAATATCTATATATGCTACGGTACGCCCTACCTAGGTAGGTAGGGTGTATCGTGTATGTACGACAACCCTGCATCACACACACTTGCAGTCTCTCAGAGTCGATCGTAAGTAGTCTAAAAATATTGAGGTAGATCGCCAGCAGTTCAAGTTTGAGCACCACTGCTCTAAAGAGTCATATCGAATAACAGTCCCTATTGCAGCAGTTAGATAATCGAAATATGTACTCAGAAGAAGTAATTTCGCCCGAGGTAATTTCACTTTAAGTAATTTTATGTAAATTAACCGACCTCTGTAGAAGGATATAAAACTGATGATGGGCTGGACGGAAAACTGTACATAATTACACAAAAAAGTGTACTAGGTTAAATTTAAAAAAGTTTGTAAAATATTGAATATGTAGCAATTAGAATACAGAATACCGATAAGTCAATAGAAAATGCAAAAGTTTATATATAAAGACAAGATTTCTAAAGAAAGTATGATAGGATTAAAATCAATGTAACGCTGAAAAACTACAATTAGAAATAATATTCAGCTTTGCTATGTCGAACAAATCGATTGTTTTGATCTATTCTTTTCCGCCTCGAGAAATTTGCAGTATGCCCTCAGTTTAAAATAGAATTATAATAATAATTCTATTTTAAACTGAGGGCATTAGAGTCACTTAATACAGTGACTCTAATGATTTCAAAAACCTTAAGTTTGGGTTGACAACTCAAAAGTATTACACATTATTAGCTATGTTCTAAATGTACGCATTACACTATCTTTATTTATCAGTAAATACACCGTATTTAGTACGGCTTCTAGTGTTTTATTATTTATTAGTTAGATTTAATTTACATTATTCCACACAGTTGACAGATGTATTTTTAAATTCAGAGCTCGCTGCTACACTTGTTGCTAGGAGAGTTGAAGCCATTCATTGGGGACGTTTCGATCGACGGCCAGGTATCGTACTCCAGCCAGGAACCCTGGCTCTTTGTGGACTCCGTCAGAAGGAATATCCTCTTCGGGAATCCGTACCTCGAAGACAAATATAAGACGGTCGTGAAGGTCTGCGCACTGGAGGACGACTTCCGCCAGTTTCCGCACGGAGATCAGTCGCTGGTTGGCGAGAGAGGGGTATCGCTGTCCGGGGGGCAGAGGGCGAGGATCAACCTGGCCAGAGCGGTTTACAGAGAGGTGGGTCGGATAAGTGTATCAATAAAAAAAAAAGCATTAACATTAATCCGGAGACAACAGCTATTACAGACAAAAACATAACAATTAAATGTTGATATCAAAGTCGACTACTCGAAAACCAATTATCACTTAAAGATCCGCGAAACCTATACAACATTGTTGGTTTTATATAAAAAAAATCTTAAACAGCTCGTACGAGTATTAGTGGATTTCGGCCAAAAGAACGTGGTCGAAAAAAAACTGAATATACTCAGTTTTTTTTAGACATTCTTTAAAAGGTGGTCACCAAATCTGAGCTTTCATTACCACTGCTCGAATAAAGTTGGTGAGACATTACTACAGGATGTAAACCTAAAAACATTTGGAAGAATGAAATAATTTTAAAATCTTGCATCTAAAAAACTATGTTTCTACGAGTAGGTCCACGAAAGTCAACAGTCCTAAAGGGAAACAAGATCCTAAATGTTCAAAATACGTTTTTAAATGTTTAACTCGGTGTATTTATGCATACAATCAGATATAAGGGCAAGGACCTAAGAATATCACCATACACATCGAAAAACATTGCCCTAAGATTCTGAGGTCGCTAGTTTCTGCGATTTATTATATTACAGGCGCACATTTTAATTTCAGGCCAACGTGTATTTGCTGGACGATCCACTTTCGGCGGTGGACGCCATTGTCGGTCGACAACTCTTCGACAGTTGCATCGATGGATACCTGAGGGGGAAGACTCGCCTCCTCGTCACTCACCAGCTGCACTACCTGAAGGCCGCCGACATCATAGTCGTTCTGAATAATGTAAGGACAACGAATGATTGACATACCGTAATAAAATATATATCCTAAGAATGTTATGAAAAAATACAGTATAGAGGAATCATCGGTGGTGGTGTCGATAGATTTTTTTGTATTTTTACTAGGTCAACAATTTTGTTTTTACAGGGCGCCGTGGAGTCCGTTGGTAGTTATGATGAATTGGTTTCATCAGGAGCTGATTTTGTTAAATCTTTAGTAACTCTTCAGGAAGACAAAGAAGTAGCCGCGGATGAATCTTTAACACACGATCAAAAGGTATTAATTAGTTCATTACAGAAGAGAGACATTTATTTTGGTAATAAAATTAATGCAAACCATAAAATGTAAACAGTAGTTTTTGTTTGGATATTCTATAATACATTTTTAGTCATATTTAAAAAAAAAAAAGATAATAATTACTTAGGAGTGTGTATATGAGGGTGTGTGTGTGTGTTTGTGAAAGAGAGAAACCGGTATTTTGCTTCATTGAAGATCTGTAACCCGCTTTTAGATTGTCTAATAGTAATTTTGCGTTGGTATAATTCTCATTCGGGCACATTGTCATGTTTCATGTGGCCTTCGTTTTTAATTTTTTCTAATCTTTATATGGAGTTTAGAGTATGTGGGATTGATTATTAAAATTCTAAATGTTTATATTATAGGAAACGCCTCGCATATCCGCTAAGAATGGAACTCTGAAAAAGGACGACAATACGGGAAAAAGTAAGGATTTTTTAATTTTCCTATTCTTAACTTGATCAGTAATAGATACTTAAGCAACCCGATGGATTCCGTTTCATTTATTAGGAAAAATATGCAAAAAAAAAAATTCAACGCACTTTATAAGCGCAGAAGAATATTAATTATAGAACATGCGATTTCATTAGACATTAGATTATACTTAGAAATATTATAGAAATTAGAATTAAATTGACATTAGAGTATAGAAGATATCTTAAGCACAGGTATGAACACTTAGTGAGAACACTAGGCGAGAGCGCGTTCAGCCGCGGCAATACAATTTCCTCCTCTCTTTTTAGCCATTTGCTGCCCCTATCTTAGCCATAAGCAAACAAGTATTCAAGCAACTGCTTATGTATGGCAATAGTCGTGTGTTCTATACCTGTATATGCAACCTACGGTCCTGAGTGCGTCATGGTTTGGAAAGACCATGTTATAATTGACGTGCTATGATGATTTTTCTCGTTACATTTCCTTTTTCAAGCCTTCTTTGTCCTTTTTCTCACTGACGGAATTTAACTTAAGGGGCAGTCCGCTCTCGCAAATACTTTTAACCTCAACTCTATAATCGGAGTCACAGGAGTATCGGGAAATATAAAAATAAGTATTTTTTCATATTTTGTTTGAGGAAATATTATGAGTCATTTATTTAATAAATAAATTTTACTGAAAATTTCTCGTAAAATTTGGGTATGCAAAAAAATAAACCTTGGTAACCCGTGCACTGCACGAGTTTTCCAAACTGTTCAATTTACTGAATCGTAATCATGCGGCATTTTCTAAGATGTTTTATGTGATTTGATGATCAGGTGAAATATTAGAAGATGAAGAAAGGGCTATGGGTGACCAAGGGTTCGCCTTATACCTGGACTATTTCCGTGCTGGGTCTGGCTGGAAAAGCCTTGCGTTCTTTGGTCTCACGGTGATAATAACGCAGGTGTCAGTGACCGCAGCCGACTACTGGATAACTTACTGGTAAGCAGACATACTATTGGCACGAAAACCCCTGATCAAAATATCGAGATCTAAAAATTGATTTTGAATATTCCTATAAATTCTCCGTATCATTTTTTTTAATTTTTCTCAAGTAGGTAAGGCTAATTATAATTATGAAAAAAGTGCTCCTCGAACGTAACTTATACGAATTTAGTTTCTTCCTAAATTTTAGGTTTACAGATTTGCATTGACAGGTATATGTGTTGTTTTTATAACTAATTTGATTGATACCTATTATTTCATTTATTTATGTATTCAATAAATTTACATTTTTTTCTTTTATGTACCAGCCAAGCCCAAGGCTTGAAACCAGGTGTGGTTTATACAGATATAATATATAGATATAATCTATATGAATATTTCAATGTTTAAATAAACCAAGATCATCATTGCATATTTTGATTTAATGTTTTTAGGAATACCTATATTTATTATTTTTTATTTGTTTTTTTTTATGTTTTAAAAGTATTGCTTTAACTCATAATGCCATAAATAATTATTGAATCTACAAACGCAATATATAACATTCGTAATTATTCATATTTTAAGATTCCTTTTAAACGATAAAATTTTGTTATTGTTAGCCGAAGTTCGTCGCATTTATTATTTATGTTTCATCCAATTAAATCTATTATAAAATGTTAGTACAAGATATTTTTCAGAATCTACCGTCTGAATTCGCTCACAACGACAATCCGGTTTGAGCCTGTGCAGTTTAATTATCACTGTGTAGTTTAATTAATATATCAGTGTCTTGAATAGTTGCGTGCGATGGCCTGATGTTGACGACCTTTGTTTTGTCGGCATTTATAATAACTCAGTTATTATTTGCCCATTCCTTTAAAGTCTCGTTGCAGCATCTCTGTAGTTTGTGTAATCTATGTAGTTTTGAGATCACTGTCTACAGCAATTAGGGGTCTGTCGTCTGCATAGGTGTAAATATCGCAATAAAATACCAATTTACTTATATTACCAGTGTAAGTAATATAGATTAATGGGCCCCATATATTTCCCAGGGCTGTACCAGACTTTACATTTTCCTTTTTGCTATATTTATGATTAATTTTGGCTACCATCTATCTTTTTTCTAGATATTTTTCTCGAAAGCCAACCTCCTTGAATGCTTTAGGAAAGATTCTAGAGTATCGAATGCACGGGAGAAGTCTATACTTAACATTAACATTACTGTAATATAGCCCAAAATATTTTTTGTAAACGTTAAACATACCTGGTTATTATTTGATCATATACTGGTATTTGGTTACTTACTCCGTGATCGGTCATCCACCAATACAACCTTTTCTGACCAACTTAACCAGGTTCTAGTTTAGATTTAGTAAACCGTTTATTTAGTAGGATAATTTATAGGTCGCATCGTTTTTCACCACTCAAGACATTTTATATTTACATTCTTACACAAAAACCGTCCCCCATATCACATCTTCAACATAAGTGGAAAATAATAAAGATAGTAACTATAATAATGATGATGTTTTTGTTTTTGCTGATGATGATGATGGTGGTGAGGACGAAGATAATAGTGATGTAGAAGACGATAACACAAGGTTAATCCAAAGAATTATCCCAAAATGAAAGAAACCAATATCCTCTTTTATTTTTTTGTCTGATATAAAATTATTGTTTATCTATTATACAAAAAATAATATCCAGTTTGAAAGGATAAAAAAAAAAACGATTGCTTCAAAGCGGTTTATTATATCTAGTTTATTTTATCATCATCTTATGGTAATGAAAGTACCACATTAGGTTTTGAGAAATTTAGGATTATCTTATGTTATACATTATTTATTCTGCGGTCTTTTTACAGTCCAAGAACTCATTACTCTTTGTTTAATTATATTTATATCCATTCATCTTAAGGTTTCTATTCGTTCTATTCGTTGCATTGTGAACATTTTATTTTCCAGGACTAACCAAGAGATCACGTTTCTAAAAAATGCTGCTAATTCAACTATAATGCAGTTAAGAGTTGACAATGGGACATTAACACAACCCGAAGGTATGCAAACAAATGTTACTATAATAAAATAGCCGCAATCCAGTCAAGATGGAGAGCGAATATTGCTAGGAGAGTGGAGGTTTTATAATTTGCACAACAAACGCTTTATCTCGCTTAGGTACATATAGAATTACTATGAGAATTTTTATTTGCATCGCCATAATAAACGCTCGTAGCATTAAGTCGGTATTGAAAAACCATTCACTGATTTTAACTTCAATTTGTTTCAGATTACGACATATTCAGGGGATTCGATCGATCTCTCTTGTTGTATATCTACACATTCCTGGTGTTATTCTGTGTCATCGTGAGCTTCGGAAGGACAGCCTTATTCTACAGGATCTGCATGAAGTCGTCTATCGGGCTTCATGACCAAATGTTCCACTCCCTTCTTCGTAGCGTTATGCGATTCTTCAATGTAAATCCATCAGGTACGATTTAGTTCTTTTTAGTTCCACTTCCACTTCCATTACCATAACATAGAGGCCGACGAAGTGAAGGTTGCCAGGTTTTAAATATTGTATGTAACGCAAGGTGGTATAATATAAGACACCAAAAGTATTAAAAAATGATAGTAAACATTTTTTTGTATCTTTTATAAAAGCTCTGTCACATAAAATAAGAATGGCGATGGCTGTAACTATCATATAATATCAACTTGACGTCTTACAGCTAGGCCCTACAGGCGTAATTGATGGCATCTTCCCCCCATACTACTTGCGCATGTGGTACTAACTTTTGATGGTTTGCTTTATCTCCACTTGTGCCTGCTGCACTTTTAGCCCATTCGATGTGCCTTTAGGATGGCCATAGTGGGACAGTGGGTTATTGAGTACAAAAAAAAAATATTCTTATAATGGTATCATAACATTCTTTCAATTCTAATAAATTTTAACACCAATTTAGTTTTTTTTGTGAGTTTTGATGCGCGGCTAATGAAACAATTCGGAAGTAATATTTCAATTTAATCATTTTATAATAATTATAATGTGACACTGAACATTATTTTATATGTTTCTATTTGCGCACATAGACACGTTTAATTAATTTTAGGTGGCTAGTAATAAATTATACTTCCAACAGCCATGCTATAATATTTTTGAAATTCTAATGTGATATTTAAGCGCTCTATCGGACTGTCAATGTTTCATTAATTAATACTAAAAAAATATTAACTAATGTTATATATCTATATTATTTGACCATCCACCAATGTTTTGGTGGTTTTTTTAAGAGCATACCTTTAAACAAAAAAAAAACTCTTTTGCATTTGTACTTCTCGAGTTGAAAATTGCAACGGACAGCTAAAGGATGGGAATAGTAGCTTCTTATACATGAATGTATAGAAGGTATTTGAAGGGTCTTGAAATATCTCCAGGACCTGTGGAAGATGCATCGAACGACTACGATTTTCCGTTTTAGGCCAATTAGGCAATACATACTTTTTATCTACGAATTAGGCAAATACGTTTACAAAACATATTTTAAGCAAATTCAAATAATGTGAGCCAACACAGGTGTTTTTCATAATGCGAAGCTGATACATGGGAGCAATGACCTTAAATATATGCCGCTGACCTCGAATCTGTTTAGATAAAAGATTTATATTTCTTTCAGAATTACACCTTCGTTAGATAAGTATTATACACTAATAGCATGTTTCACAGTTAATCCTGCGAGCGTTATTTAGTGCTATTCAACCTTAAACTCCATTGCTAATGTAAACATTTCGATCTGATGAGAAAAATCGGTTACCTATCAATTCAATTCAAAATTCTCTTGATTAAATACTATACAGAGGAAATAGTTTACAATACATGAGTCTTAGTTTTTTCTCCGCGTATAGAAATAAATAAACCGGGACTCGTGGTAAGGAATGTGTAAACCTCAACGTTCGTCTTTAAATGCATTGCATTCAAATTATTGTTCTATGCACTGGATGGTTTGTTGCGTATTCCGTTCACAAAGAACGCAACTGATTTTAAATTATTATTTTTATTGGTAATCATATTTGAATTTCCTCCCCCTCCCTTGCGGGAGCCGTGTATGGATTTTCCGACCAGTTTAGCTATCGCGTTTAACCTTCTTTAAGTCTCACTTCTTCGTAAAACTTAGTTTAACATACTTTTATAACAACCACCGATCGATATTTCTACATATTGAACAATATTTGCCGATAATTAATCCATTGCAACACAAGCGGCATTTTTTAAATGGGCAGAGAGAGTACGCAATTGTGTACTAAAAATAACTCAAAAATTTGCAAGCTGGATCCCACCGGCATACTAAATGTGTGAAATTTTCAGGAAGAATCCTAAACCGCTTCTCCAAGGACATCGGCGCAGTGGACGAAGTTTTGCCGCGTACCATGGTCGAAGCTGTTCAGATATATTTGCAGATCATCGGTATCCTGGTGCTGATTGGAGTTTCCCTGCCGTGGACCTTCATCTCTGCTGCAATTCTTCTTACTTACTTCTATGTAATTTTGAGTATTTACTTGAAGTCGGCGAGGGCCATCAAACGACTGGAGGGCAATGGTTCGTTTTATTTTATTTATTAATTTTATTCAAACATTACCAATATTACAGATTATCGTTGAGAGCGATTTACAGATTATTCTTTTTAAACCTTAGAAGTTAGGCGAATCGTAAGACATGGCCTTTTGTAAACAAAATTTTGCATACTATTTTACTGTCTAAAACATTATGTATTCAGTTATTTTTTAAAATCATATTTATAAAAAGGTATTTTTTTCTTTTGAATACAATCTATCCGAACTAAAGACCATCGTTCATTTTAAAACCTACCCAGTTTAAGACCTTTGTAACTTTTTAAGTTTAAAGACAATTTTATGATTTACTTAACAGAAAATATGATGTACTTAACAAAAAAAAAAAAACAAAAGCTACATTACACAAACAAAACATTAACATTACATTAACAAAAGTTACATTAGCTTTACGTTGCTAATCTCTCTCGAACTTACACAAACATAAACACATATCTACTACAACACCACGAACAGCTTTAGTTTAGACACTAACTCTTTTAATATTTAATAATTAGTATTTATGCTTGTTACTCTATATTCAAACATTTCATTTTGTTTAGTTTTTCAACTTTATTTTTTTATGTCATAACTGTCACCTATTTGTCTAATTTTTAATCCGCCATGTAACTGTTAATATAATAATCCTTTTCTTCATAACGCTGTTAGTAACTATCCAAATAGTACAAATAGATCTGCTTGGTTTGAATTATCTCTCAGCCTGTCGAATCCAACATATGTCGGACATGATCAACCAGCTAAAAATAAACCACTTGTTAGAAAGAAGAATGTTGGGTTAAATTTTTCTTTTCGTTGAACTATTCATGGAATCTTTTACGGAGATCTATTCCCCTTTCCCCCGGACCTTTTCCCCTCTCTTTTTTCTAATAATTACTTTCGAATGTATCCATCCACTGATGAAATCGAAAAGGTCACACGAAACGGTCAAAAATATTGACTGTTATTGATGATCATTAAAAATATGGTTAGGTATGGTTTGTCTTAAAGTTGCGTGCGTTTTTCGAGTAAATCGATTTGGTAGTAGGTATATATTATTTATGTTATGTGCCCTTACATAAGTAAGATTAAAACTATTCAAGATACGTACCAGATTTGTAAGTAAGTACTCATTCATTATAAGTGATTCAATCATGTATTTTTGTTGGATTTTCTTACAGCTAAGAGTCCGGTGTTTTCCCATTTGAACGCGACCCTAAGAGGCATTTCTACCATCAGGTGCACCAAAACACAAACTATGTTCATTGGTGATTTTGACGAGTTGCAGGTAGGTTTTTTGATTATCAAGACGAAACATATGCTGTCTTTGATTTTTATGCAAAAATGATCACATTTATTATACATAATTTCGATGTGTTTCTAGCCCACTAATGAGATACTGCCCAAGCCCACTAATGTCCTAAACTCTAAAAAATATAGGCCATTATTAAATTATACTTTTGAAATTTAAAATTGAATACAACACTTTACCAGTTCCGTTTTGCTTTGACGAAATTTATAATGGTAAATTCCACCCAAAATAAATTTATTTCTTCACAGGTGTCATTTTTTTTAATATATTAATTTATTCAAAAGCCAAAATACATTAATTTAAAGAGCAGTAGTAATATTTCAATACTCTAAGAGTTCAATTGTACGAAAAGACCAAAAGAGGCAGTGACTGACCTGTTTATTAATTACAATAGGGATGTATTTCGGTATTAAAACAAGAATTTTTGTTTTTGAAAAGTACACTAGTTTAAATTATATAAAAGAAATTACAACACAACACTATTGTGTACTTATTTATAATTTGTAAACATTGACTCTCATGTACAAGGTGTGATCAAAAAGTAAGGTGACTTTTCAAATTTCGCGGGCTACGTCCGTTCGATCTTCGATTTTTTTTTGTTATGTTGGTACACTTGTTTTTAACATCTGTGAAGTTTTGAACAAGTTTCAAGAGTATAGCTTTTTTTCTTTGTTTGTGAGAGGCATTAAGGTTAGAAGTGTTTCACACGTCGTAGATATGCCACCGCCACGAGTTGGTAAAGTAAGCATTATGCACACCTGCGAAATAGCCAGATACACACATCTCATACCCAGTTTAACCGGAAGTTTTGTTTTGACGTCAAACGGTAACTAGACTTAAATTAGTTTGCAAATTCCTTCTTGAAAGATACAAGCATTTCACACGTCGTGACTTCAATCAGAGACCATCTTGGACGTTTTATAAATTCCTTTCTCACGGTTTAGTTTTCATAATCGAAGAAGGAACTTTGAGGTTTCAGTCTTTACTCACCGCACTTTCCTAGGTAGTCGTCAACAAGCACACGAGTCTTTACCTTATTACCTGTTATTTATTCATTTCTATTAGTATTCCTACTGAGTCAGAAACTGCTTAGGATAAGTGTGTAATTTTAATAAACTACTTGATGACCCTGGCTGTACTCTATCTCAATCATCACCTTATTGTTACCACACTTTAACGAGGGATCTTGATCTACTGTGCCATATACTTAAAAATATATAAAATATTGTAATAGGTAAGTTCCGTATAAAAGCTTAACGGAAGAGTTTAACAGTCAACTTCTTCGTTCGTAAAGATGGCTTTCATAAGGTGTTTCATAAGCGATATTTGTATTTAGGGAGCCGTGGCACCTGACCTGACCTTAATTATTTTCATATATAACTTATGTTTATTTTCCAGGATGACCACACCTCGATATGGAACCAATACGTCTCCAGCTCATGTACGCTAGGATTTTGGTTGGATGCTTCCGTCGCTTTCTATCTTATGATCGTCGCGTTCACGTTTCTTCTGGCAGAAGGTATGTACAACATATTTATATAATATAATATATACATATATTATATATATTCCATTTTATGTATTTCTGTGCAGCCCTGAATAGGTAAAAAAATGACCCAGTCTTGACGGTTGACTATACACATTTCTTTTTGGCTTTTAGAAAACTGTACTGACCTTACCACACGCGCTAGTATTTTTCTACTAAATTGAAATATTACTTCCGTATTGTTTCATTAGCCGCGCATCAAAACTAACAAAAAAAACTAAATTGGTGTTAAAATTTATTAGAATTGAAAGAATGTTATGATACCATTATAAGAATATGTTTTTTTTATGTACTCAATAACCCACTGTCCCACTATGGCCATCCAAAAGGCACATCGAATGGGCTAAAAGTGCAGCAGGCACAAGTGGAGATAGGAAATGAAGCAAACCATTAAAAGTTAGTACCACAGGCGCAAGTAGTATGGGGGGAAGATGCCATCAATGACGCCTGTAGGGCCTAGCTGTAAGACGTCAAGTTGATATTATATGATAGTTACAACCATCGCCATTCTTGTTTTTTGTGACAGAGCTTTTATAGAAGATACAAAAAAAGGTTTACTATCATTTTTTAATACTTTTGGGGTCTTATATTATACCACCTTGCGTTACATACAATATTAAAACCTGGCAACCTTCACTTCGTCTGCCTCATTGTTATGGTAATGGAAGTATTTATTAATATGAGTATTTATTCCTTTCCAAAACCTAATTATATGGGAATGGGTGCGTTTTTAAATTGAACTTTGCAACCTCTTAAAGAGACTGAAAAATGAGTATGCAAATATAAATATAATTTTAATAGTTTAAGCAATGGTTATATTATTAATACCCATACAACCAATTATTTTACCAAATACATTTGGTATCCGCTTGGTACAGGATGTATGTAAAATCAGTTATATGTTTTTGAATGGTTGAGGTAAATGGACAACTAAACCAGTCGCATGAAAAAAAATATCTAAAAATTGAAAAAAAATCTGCGGCATTTAGCAGTAAGATTTGTTTATTTTTGGAATAGATCGATACCCTAGCCGGGCCGCCGACGATGCCACGTTTTACAAATTTTGATTAAATTTT
This sequence comes from Neomicropteryx cornuta, assembly GCA_020383195.1. Lineage (NCBI taxonomy): Eukaryota > Metazoa > Arthropoda > Insecta > Lepidoptera > Micropterigidae > Neomicropteryx > Neomicropteryx cornuta. The sequence goes on along the minus strand of JAHKQU010000001.1, from coordinate 7,747,949 downwards.
TAATTAGTCGTTCTCGTAATTGAGAAATATTCTTATCATATTTTTTTATTGATTTATGTTTGATTCTTGATATGTATTTAGGGTAACATCGAAAAAAATAACATAGTAAAAACTTTTTTCCAGATTTAGGGGTCTTGGCTGGAAGCGTCGGCCTGGCCATCTCGCAGACCTTGCTCCTGAACGGAATGCTGCCCTTCGGAATCAAGCAGACGGCGGAAGTAATCAACCAGATGACCAGCGTGGAGAGAGTCATCCAATACACCAAGATCGTAACCGAAGAAGGATTGCAAGAAAACGGTACGTGACTTCTTTAAATCTCCGAGTCTCCATTATTTCCGGTACGAGGAATCATGCATAGCATCGCGGTCTTTGAGCCTAACTCTGATCAGATCAGTGACAACTACTCCGTAGTGGGTCTGGGTATACCTGACCTCTTATGTATTTATAAATTAAGAAATAAAATGTTTTCTAATAGCATACAAGTATTTTTTTATTTTGTGTATTTTGGTTGTGTCCAATACAATTACTCTAGTCTCCTTTCTATCTAAGGATAGCCGGGGATCCAAAATATGTAACCTCAAAATCAGCACTACCCAGGCAGGCCTACCTAATATTATGACTTGACGGAGTATATTTCAGATACAGATACAAAAATCAAACCGTACAATTTATATATTTTAATATTAGCTTCGGTCAACCTTAAACACTATGGGTTTTTTTGTCTAAATCAGAATAGCAATGTATAAAAATTAAATAGTGTAAATAATCATTTCAATACTTTCTAGTGTAGAGGGCTCTCATTGTTAAAAACAAGTTAAAATAATTCATACCCATGTTTATTATTTTCATTAAAGCGCTGGTGTAAATTGCCCTTCGCGTCGCGAAACGCGATCGATAATCGGAGCCTTGACCGGAGCGCGGTCATTAGCTGGCGACGGTTTACAATAACGGTTTAACATTTAATGTTTACATTTTTTTTTATTTTGAATTTTGATATTTCGTCTTTACAAATCATATTTGAAATCGCAGGGTCAATCAACTGGATTTTTATCGGGAATAGTCTTGGGACAACTGTATTTAACAGGTCGAGTAGGTAATTTTAGACTGCTATTCAATCACCTTTAATCATCATTATTTTACCAGCAGTGCACTTATATACCTTTAATTTAAATGCTCCTTAAGCCTCAAAGAGCGGGTCGAGTCAATCTAAATACATAAACCCATCGATAGAAAACACTTTTGTAGCTAACATTAGTAAATACGAGAAAATTTTGTCGATCAACCGCTCTCCTTATTTGGCGTATATTTAATCCCTTATATCGATAGGTAAAGATGATCGATTGATTACCATATCGGCGGCTATTGAGGTAAGCGCGGATTGTCAGTTAAAATGTTTTCAAAAAAGCCGCTTGGTTTCAGTTGAAAAGAAACCCGAAGAATGGCCTTCGGCTGGTGCGATCAGAATGGATAAAACCAGCATGAGGTACGCCCCAAATAAACCACTGGTACTCAGCGACCTCAATGTGGATATTAAGCCTGGCTGGAAGGTTTGATTTTTTTAATTTAACCATTTTACTAATGTTACTTATTAATTGCATGTGACCAATCTATTAAATAACTATTATAATTAGCCTACCTTAGTAAGGGCAATGTCCAGTTAGGTATGGTTATGTTATTCATTATCTAAGAAATATGTAAAAACAAAAATAAAAAAATTAAATAACAATAATAAGCCCATTAAAAATCACAATACTATAAAAAATATTCGTATTCACTTTTTTTTAGCCTATGTTTTCCATATTAATTTGCAAATGTCTTCATTAGATTTGAGAAATATATTTATAGCGGCGCTACATATACGACGTGCGATCGTTGCCAGGCGCATCTGATTGGTCGGCATCTGCGCAGGCGCGCATTAGAACAGCGCACGGGCGATTTGCTAGCGACGCAGGCAGTCAGTCGTTACATTGGGCTTGCAAGCCACCGCGCGCATTATGCGCCGACAACTTTTATTGTACCTGATTGATATTTTTTTAACTGTTATCTTCTTTACTTCCGTTTTCTACTTTTGTTATTACTTTATGTTTACAATTGTTGAAATGTCTCCCATTAGGGATTCATGTAAATATTCAATATTGCCGAGTGAGAAACAAAAGGATGCAGAGAATCGAAGACGTCTTCCTTATTTCACTTCCATCAACCCTGGACCTTTCACTTCCGGCATATATTAAAGTCGATTAAAATCTATTGAAGTAGGCCTTTCTGAAGATCGATATTCTATGTAAACATACCTATGTAAACTGATCTGTGATTTATATACAAAAAAAAAAATAGGGAATGATTTCAAGGTTTCAACAACCTGGGACCATAATGGTTAACACCAGAAGCACACGTAAAAATAGACTTGTTCTTACTGACCTCAGCAAATAACTAAAACTTTGGTATCCATAATAACTTGCCGCCTTTTATAGGTAGGAATTGTGGGAAGAACTGGTGCCGGGAAGACATCCCTCATATCAGCCCTTTTCAGACTGGCCAAGGTCGAAGGGACGATCAGCGTTGATGGAATTGACACTGGTGCCATTCCTTTGAAGGTGGGTTTTTAGTAAAAGTGGTTAGGTTATGTCTAAGTCATTTATACCGTGCCTTGTGTATGAGAAAGCTTAGAATTTCAGGGTTCAAAACAGTTTCAAAATAATAAGAAGACTTTTAAAATACAATAACATCGAAATTTATATAATGAAGCGGTTTGATGCACACAACTTTTTATAGATGCCACCACCACCACATGTGCCTAAGTTAAGTACACATCGTAACATTGACAATGAGTAAAAATGAGAATTGTTGAATTTATCATCCCATCGGATTTATAAATATTAAAAAAAAATACTATAATAGTTCAGAATAATTCAGCCTTATCACCTATCGTCATCCACATAGAAAGGTCTTATCGTTCAATTTTGGTAACCATAACGCACCTTTATTAAATCCATACCTACCTAATGCATTTCCGGAATGCAGGCAGACCTACACTGACGTCATCAGATAAGCATCCTGCAGAGTATGAATAGTAAATCAGCTGTATCGCTTATCAAAATCCAAGTCTATTGCCCCATGCTAACGCCTGCAAGCGAAATCTGAAAATCTATCGATCGCCCGGCCACCCATTTGATCATTTAAATTGATTCGTCTTTTGCAGGTCTTAAGAGCCAGCATATCGATCATTCAAATTTGTCTATTTCAGGACTTGAGAGCCAGCATATCGATCATTCCACAGGAGCCTGTGCTATTTTCCGCGACCATCCGTTACAATCTGGATCCGTTTGGAAAATACGAGGATGTTAAACTCTGGGAAGCACTGGAAGCCGTAAGTTAATATTCGTTGATTATTTATTTATTTTATTTATTTATTCTTTATTGAAAAATTCAACAGTTTTAATATTTATAATTACAAACAAAACTTATTACTAGTATACAAAACCAATTATGTATTTCGGACATTTTACATTTTAACATTAGCATAAAAATTTTGAAACAGTGTTCTTAAAATATATATAGATTATGAATATTATATATGTATACAGTAGAATTTTTTGATGTGTTATGTGTAATATGTGAGTGATATTTGTGGTAGTTGTGAGTGTGTGTGTGATTTGTATGTATTAAGGTAATATAAATATAATAAGTATGTAAATTCTATATGTAATTGCAATTACAAGTACTTATATGGTACAATTAACCATTAACAACATAACAATCTAACAATACAATTAGGTTTTAAGTTAGGAAGGTTTATGATAACCCATAAATCTTCCGCTGCAGATTGCCAAGATGGTTTACGCGATTATATTATAAAATCGAATCCTTTTTTGGATTCGTGTTTTCAAGGTGAGCAAACATTAGTTTTTTGTTAATGTCAAATGCTATCAAATGTCAAGTAATACTAATTTGAAGTTCATCCCACCCTAAGGAGGGTGTCCGCGTATAAATGTTAAAATATCAATAATATACTGAAAGACGATATTCAAAAAGTTATACAAAATTATTATTTCTAATTATGAAAAAGTTAAATAATCCATACCTACCAGTTTTTTTAAAAAAGAAAAAACTCTTCCGTTTGTTGTATCTTTCAACTCGAAAAGTGCAAATGCGATAGTTGATTTTTTGTTTGTTTTGTTTGTTTTTGTTTGTTAGATTGACGCTCTGGAACAAAAAAACCATAGCCGTTTAAATCACATCGGACGCTGATCGAATAATATATGTATGTAACATTAAAGTCAACATCATAAAAGTAAATATCATATTCGAATTTCCAAAAATGTTCACGACTGTTGGAAACTTGTATTTATAAAAAAAAAAATTAAAAGAATGTTCAGCTACACATTATAATTATTATTGAAGTGTATTGTATGAATGAGGGTCACGATATCAAGCCATGTAAAACGAGGAAAAACCGTGTTTTTTTATATTGCGATTTGGGGGACACTCAATCAGCTTTCCCTTTTAGTAACATTAGCTATAACACGTCAGAAAAGCGAGACAACCCGATAGAAAACCGACGTGCGAGCGAAACAGAACGAACAGCTAAAAAGGCACACTAAGCAGCCCACATTGCCGCATCCATACCATTAAAATAACCATGAATGAAACTTAACGATGTTTCACTGTAGGTGGAGCTGAAAGAGTCAATTCCAACGTTGGACTTCAAGGTGCTGCAGGGTGGCTCCAACTTTTCGCTCGGACAAAGGCAGCTGCTTTGCCTGGCTCGGGCAATTCTTAAGAAAAACAAAGTCTTGGTTCTGGATGAAGCCACGGCTAACGTCGACCCACAGTTAGTAATATATATACATTTTAAATACTCTCCCAAGTAATCTTTTACATTTTTTTATGATTTTTTTCATTCGCTTTGATTGAAAATTTAAATTATTATTAATATTGTGTTATTTTTAAACATTACTGTCCAGGAAAATGCGTCCAGGCTTCTAGTCCGTTATTCGGACACTCTCCGAGACTTATGTCGCCTTAATGCTGAACTGTTTTCATGGGCAAGCTTACTTCCGTCCTTTTACCACGACGGGCAGGTATCGAGGTTTTTGTTCATTACTCGTGGATGGTGTCTGCCAGCAAGCAGATTCAATACAGTTCTCACTGTGTTGCTGGTTTTGCCAGGCCCCCGAATGTTTTTCTAATTCACTTGAATTAGGCAATGATTCAACATTCAAACTTGCAAATGTTTACAAAATAAGAATAATAAATTAATATACAAAAAAATGATTGAACTACATTTTGAATATTCTTAATAAAAAACTGAACTTAATTCAGCTAATAAGTTAACACAACATTTATTGATACTGAGACGGTACGAAGTTCGTCGGGTCAGCTTGTATACAAATATAAATAATAATGTAGCAAACGATATTATATTTTGTTTGTGGCAAACTCAAAAATGACATATTTTGTAAACAACACTTATTTACTTGGTAATTACTATTTGTTACACTAAAATATCTTTAGATACATATCTACGTAAGTTTCTCTGCCCGCCGCTGACTTAATTATCATGTAATTAGGCGGCAAGTTGATTGCATCTTTTTTTTCGTAATCTAACATTGCATACTACATACGGTTTCGGCTTTTGTTTATACAAGTTTTCTTATTTAGGTAGTCTTGTTTCCAAGACATTTAGCTGTTTATTTGTTTTAAAAAGAATCGTAAAAATCAATCGACTATATAATCTGGTAGGGATACGAAAGTTCTTAGATAAGCCCTCCTTATAGATAAGCAATAATTAACCTTTTAGTGCTGTTTTTTTAGTTCCCGTACGCCTAAAAGTTACTTAGAAGGCTCACCCCTTTTTATTTTTAACCCGGTTGTTTTGCGATATCTGCACTTTTAATATAATAAGTGATTTTAATAGAATTTACCACAACTCAGCTTAAACTTAGTTACTTACCGTCACACTTTTCAATACTATAAAATCGTAGGAAATTTTAGTAACGCTGATTTCTCAATCCACCTAATGTTTGATGTTCCAGAACTGACGGCTTCATTCAGCAGACGATCAGGAGCAAATTCTCCGACTGCACGGTCCTGACGATAGCCCACCGCCTCAACACCATCATGGACTCCGACCGGGTGCTGGTCATGAGCTTCGGGCGGGCGGTCGAGTTCGACCATCCGTTCAAGCTGCTCGCCAACCAAGACGGCGCCTTCTTCGCAATGGTCAAGGAAACGGGATCCAAGATGGCGGCGCAGTTGTACAGCGTCGCGAAAGAAGCGTTCGAAAGCAAAGAGTACTTTTTAGGCGATGATGAAGACTACTGACATGTTAACCTCTCGTAGGTTATGTGATAAACCTTGACTTACTATACCGCACATGGTATCTACAAATTATTTGCAAAATGCAAACGATAAAGGAAATTCCTATTAAAATAGCTAATATTTTATTTCTTTATTGACCTAACAATCTTTCAAGACTGTTAAAGACAGGTAACCCTGTGGTTACATCTTTTCCAAGTCAGTGCTAATATTAATACCATACCATACCAACTGGTCATTACGACCATGGCAGGCTGACTGACGCGAAATACATTTTTATACCAAGCTGTCTAGCGATTTTTATCATTTCGGTACACTTAACGGGTAGGAAAAAATTTGCAACAATAACCCACTACTTTTTTTGAGACCCGACATTCGTTAATTATTTTGATTACTTAAATAATAAAAAATACATTATATTTAGAAAGTAATGGCAATATGCCCACGTTTTTAGAATACCACCGAGTTCCTTTTCTCTACGCTGGTAGTAGACAGTTAAAATGAACACTTTTGTATTCGTTTGAATACGCTACTCGGGTTAGTAAATATACTATACAGGTTGTATTTTTAATCACTTCGCTCCTTTCAGGGGGTTAAATATATAGATGAAAGTAAGACTGTGGTCGATAACCAGAATAAGTTAGTATTGTAAAAAGTAAGTTTTTTAAATATTATTTACTTTTTAATGATTTTGCAATATATTATTGTTTCAGACTCTATAAACGAATTGATTAAAGTAGTTTTAATACGTAAAATTGCATATAGATACTATTTAGGTAGAATTACTACCGTATGATTATTTTTACAAGAGGCTTATACTATCTGTGAGTGATAAAAGTTTACTATTTATTGATTAATTACAGTGATCGTGTTATTTGTTCATTTGTATCTTTTCGTATTTGATTTATCTTTTTAATATAACCCCCTTTTTCTCGTATATGTATCGCTTTAATACTATTTTACCATACCAACGAAAATTATAATCTGGTCCATAGACATATATTATATTAATTACAATTGCTTGGAATAGGTTGAAAATTCAACCAAAAAATGACGTTCAGCGTAACATTTACTTAGGAAATGTTATATACCTACTAGATAAGAATTTACCTATTTGATAAATAAATAATGTTTTAATGAGTTTTCTTTTTATTTTGATCAAGTCCATTTACTGATAAAAAAAACAATAAGCTATCTACTCACTAATCAGTATCAATATGTCAAATGTATTCAACATATCTAGTTATTGGTTTTCAACGTCGGATTATCGATTTTTGAAAGGTGAATTTTGCCGTGCAGGATGTATGTGAACGCTACTATTCGTGTGATTACAGTGGGGTAGCTATCGGAAGGCTACTCGGAGCCCCCAAGGTCAGGGGCTCCTTGGCCCCCTGAGTGACGTTCGAAAGAGTTATTTAAATATCCTAATCGAATAAAGAATGTTTGCCTCTTTCATCTTCGGCCAACAAGCCTGTGTTTAGCCGAATAGGAAAAGATTATGAACTAAATTATTATTAATGGTTAAAATTGTTAGTCTAAAAGTATTTATGCCGAGGGGTGTAAGGTCCAGGGTTGATGGAAGAGAAATAAGGAAGACGCCTCCGATGCTCTGGATCCTTTTATTTCTCACACTGCAATGTTCAATATTGACATAATCCCTAATGGGAGACATTTCAACAATTGTAAACTTAAAGACAAAAGTAGATAACGGAAGTAAAGAAGACATCATTTAACAAAATATCAATCAGGTACAATAAAAGTTGTCGGCGCATAATGGGCGCGGTGGCGAATCACCCGTGCGCTGTTCGAATGCCTGCGCAGATGCCGACCAATCAGATGCGCCTGGCGGCGATCGCTCGTCGCCGGCCAAAACGATGCTGCCAGCCGCAATCCAAATATGTAGCGCCGCTATAAATATATTTCTCAAACCTAAAGAAGAAATTTTCAAATTAATATGGAAAACATAGGCTAAAAAAAGTTAATATGAACAATTTTTATAGTATTGTGGTTTTTAATGGGTATGTTAATGTTATTTATAAATTAATAAGTAACATTAACAAATTGGTTAAATTAAAAAAATCAAACCTTCTAGCCAGGCTTAATATCCACATTGAGGTCGCTGAGAACCAGTGGTTTATTAGGGGCGTACCTCATGCTGGTTTTATCCATTCTGATCGCACCAGCCAAAGGCCATTCTTCGGGTTTCTTCCCTTCCGAAGGCCATTCTTCCCCCTAAAGAAAAGAAAACGATTCATATTAGAAGGTAATCATTTTATAACTCCCAACTTGCAAATGAGACTGAGGCTTTCTTTAGGTATAGGACGGAGAATACTAGGATGTATATTTATTTAAATACTATAAAGTGTTACCGATATTCTATTTTTAAACTCGTCCTATGTTATTAAAAATAATTATATATATTGCAGTAATGACTCTGTAGGTGATTTTCTAAAGCTGAAGATTTTCGGGTCATCGAAGCTGGAGTCTGGCCGGACAGCATAAACAATAATAGGGCGGCTGTCAAAATCATACGAATGATGAGTAAATGTATGAGATGGTACCTTTTCTGTTCGCTAAACTTTCGGCGCTTGACATTTAATAATAATAATAATATGCAAATAATCTTGTGGTACTTTTATAATAGATAAATTATGTATAAACCTCAAAAATGAAGCGCGAAACTTCAAAAATATTCTACGCATCTTTCTCTAGAATAATGTAGGAACTCATTTTATCAAAATAGGTAAATAATCTAATAGAACTGAGACTGACTCGTTTTTACTGAGAAGTCTGAAAATTGATACAATTCTCTAAATTTCTTATTTTGAATATAATATAGATTGATGTGTACAACCAGTTTAAAAACGAAAAAACCAAGCCCAGCGGACGGTTATAAGATTCAGACACCTCGAATTTTTCATACTGAGCCCTGCGGCTGCTACCCGCCATAAACTTTTTGAAATCGTTGAGGTCGACCTATTTCAAAACAACCTGCGGGCAGCGGTCAGTGTCATATTTACACCCTTTAACCTTCACTACCACACACTTTGTTTGTTTGCTTATCGTTCATTTTTGGTAACCATAACGCACCTTTGAACATCCATAACTACTTAACGCTTCTGCGGAATGCAGGTAGACCTACACTAACGTCATCAGATAAGTATCCTGCGGCGTATAAATAGTAAATCAGCCGTATCGCTTATAGTTACCAAAATCCGAGCGACCTCTTAGACTATGGGTGTTACAGACAGAGATGTGGAGCGAAACAACCCATCTCGAGGGCCGAACGCACGCCTGCCGCAAGCATCCTAAGCCCGAGGCTTAGCGAAATTTAATTGTGCAGGGTTCCGTTTATTTCAACATATCGATTGAGAGAAAACTTCAATCGTTCGTAATGGCGCTATCACATGGAGCCAAAGCCAGAAAGGATCTACTATAATAATTATTGTCCGAGTCAGCGCAGCGTGGCAAGGTTACACGCATTGCTGTTTGAATTTTGAAACATAAAAAAAAAAATAACCATGCCAATGAGATATCATTCCATCTCTGTTAAAAAAAATCACTAAATCGTTCACTAACTAAAAAAGCATCCTAAATGTTAAAATCTTATTAAAACACTACAAAAAAGGCATTACCAAATAACCAACATTAGTAACTGTTTAATATCAGATGTCGGCTTAGAAAAAACCTAAAAATAACATGTGAAAAGTTTAGTAGCGCGTTTGTTAAAATCGATCTAAACTGCCGAAGAAATGTCGATTAACCTCCAATTCGCCAGTTTTTTGCACTTTGACAATCTGAATCATTGGGAAATTCCGAAAAACAAAATTATTACGTATTATGTATTACGTAATATGCGCTGTTAAAATAATATCAATGGCATCTCAAAAGCCTATTTCGCAAAATTATTGAGCTTAAAATGTCAGATGTCTAAGACCTTTAGCATTCAAATGATTTTAATTTTTTTTTATGCGTATGATTGTGTTAGTTTCCTTGTGAATTTGATGACATCTAATAATGTTGTTTTTTTTTTATAGTAAGCAGTCTACATGCCATGGAAGAGTCTGCACTCGTCTACCAGATACTCACTAGTATAGACATTATCAGCAACATGATATTTAATTATTATAATTATTTTTTTTGATTACACACCTTAACCTATTGATATTGCATTAACACGATATGACATTACATTAACAAGAAGAATGAATTGAAGAATAGTAGTATATTTTAGATCTTTTTTTACATCACTATTTTTTTTTAATTTCTTAGTTTCTAAAGGTAATAAATAACTTTTCTTAGAACAGGTAACGTTTGCCTAGGTAGAAAGGTAACAGGGACTGTAAAATCAGCCAACATGGCTGGTACTCGTGTCGGGGGAAATTAAATTTTTAATAAATTGTATTTTATTGGTCCTTACGGTAACAACTTTTGTTCGATGCCTTCTCAACTAGACTTAAAAGTCTGTCCTAAAGAAGCCTGTTACTTTTTATTTATTTTTTTTAATTTGCTATTTGTCAAAAGACGAAAAATAACAGTAGCTTGAGATTGAATAAATTGGTTAATTTTAATATAGGATTAAATTTATACATATATAGATAAAAGAGATGGTGTAACACGTTCGCCTATTAGATGCAAACATTTTTGTTTTAAATCATTTAGGAGCAAAAAAAACCTTTTTAAAAATAAGCTTTTATTAATGGTCTTGAATGCGTATACAAAATATGCGTATACTCCTTTGAGGAGTTCCTTCGTCTGGAGCCATTCCTGGGTGTCGAATCAGGTCATGCTTACCATAAAAATGCATTGTCATCGGAACTAAACCAACTTGTCAAATTTCAACTCTGTAAGATAAGAGAAAGTGGTTTTAATTCAGCTTGCAAGATTTGACCTAAACCGACATATAAACATTGCAAGTTAAATAAAAGCCTACACAAAAAGTAAATAAAATGTGCTAAATATTATGTGTAAAACTCCGTCGTTTTTTTTAGCTATTTGCTTAATACCTTTTTGTTAATATTCGATCGCCATTCGTCTGTATTAATTACATACTAATTACAAATATATTATTTTTAATTATAGTTAGTTGCCATGTATTTTACGTGTTTAATAGGATTATTCTTTATATTATTGTAGTTTTTTTTATTATTACCATTTTTTTTATTATTCTTTTGTTGCGAGTATAAAATTTTCGTAAAAAGCCTTTAAAAGTAGTAAGATATAGTGTTTTCTATGTCCTCAATCTTCCATATAAAACCAATAACAATTTTCCGTTGTTATTGGTTTTATATTTTATTTACTTTTTTTGTTTTTTTTAGAGGTTACGCTTTAACGAGATATAAATAAAGCAGGAGAAAAAAATATATATATAGATAAAAAAAATAAATTCGAATTAGAAAAATATAAAATATATTATATATATATTTTTTAAATATTATAATAATATTTTGTAAATGCAGTTTTGTAATGTAATATCGTTCCTAGCCCATCTCCCCCCCCCCCCTGGCCATTTGCCATTTTCACCATTGGCTCTACATACGTCAGACTATTATTCAATATTTTATATGTATTTCACAAAGAGATAAAATAAAACGTTAACATATTGAGCATTTTATAAGGCGTTAACCTCATTCTCTGACTAATTTAATACGCAATATTCCAATTCTTATAGTTTTCGAGAATCATAATGGGTCGTTTTGCTGTATCCTCGCAGTCAATTTGTTCATAAAATAGTTGAAAACTACCACATACCGAACAGGTCAAATACGAGTATTATTCATCTAACAATAATGAATATTTATTAGATTTTTTTTTATCGCTACAGGTTTGTTAATATTTGATGTCAATGTTTGAGTAGGGCTCTGTGCGCCTCGAAAGTTAGTCACGGACTTTGTTAACAGGAAAATAAAGGTGGCTACTTCGTCGCGAGATAGGAGAGATATTTTGCATTAATAAAGCGTCTTTGGCGCTCAACGGTAATCAGTGTTTCAAAATAATAACAGGGCTGAGTCTAGTCTAAATTTACCTCAAGTTTACACAACCAAAAATTGTGCGTGCATATTTGATATCGATATATTTCAACTAAGATGGCAACTAGAATAAACTAAACGGTTAAGTAATAGTGAATTTCTCAAAAAATAAACAGTGCGAATCGATGCATTTTTGCGCGGAGTACATTTTTTTTTATTTGCCAAAAATGCATTTCAAAATCCGCAAAGAGCGCGCGCCGTACGCGCCCGAGGGCAGCAGACACGGCGACAGCATAGAGAAGGCCAACGTGCTCTCCAGGATCTTCTTCTGCTGGTTCTGCCCGACGTTCTTCAAGGGCACCCAGCGCGAGCTGCTCATCGAAGACCTCCTCACTGACCTCCCGGAGTCGGAGCAGTCAGCGAAGCTGGCCGATCGTCTCGAGGCGTAAGTTTCATGTAAATTTATAACCGTTCCACATTTTGGTCAATGTCCCTCGGAGGGCGGTGCACCTGTCCAACGAGGTTGACAAAATAGTGAGCACCTTAGAGTGTAACTGCGATACGCTCATTCAGCTAAAGCTTATGCGCCCAGCTGTCACGTTGATTCAACATATTAATACGTGAAGGGAAAACTTTGGATTCCTTTCTAAGCATATTGCGCGCACGAAAGAGTGTGAGATTTGTCATGGTTAAAGTTTATATGGAGAAGAATTTCGGAAAGCTACAATTATCTTTAATATGTGTTATAAATACATTAAATTTAATAAAATAAAACGTTCATACTAACTGACAGATTAACTGAATAAGTTTTGAGCTGTGAATTTTGTGTGATTTCAAACGTTCCTTTTTCAATAATCTGTCAATGTCAATAAAGTAATAATTTATTATAATTAATTAATATTTATTTCATAATTAATTTAATTCGTTTTTTTTATGAAACCAACAAAATACAGAAAATTTAAATTTGATATAAATAACATAATATTAACACCTACACACTTGATAAAAAATGTCTTAATTCTAGTTTCGTTAAAAATATTGTATAAAGTTTGAAAGTTGTGGCCAAAAAACGCCAAAGGACGGGGATAGTAACTTTATATGCATGAATGTATAGAAGCTAAAAAGGGGCCGTATATAATTTAAATAAATGCTCCATCACATTCCTCGTATAAAACTGGAAAGTATATAAAGAAAAATAAATAATCCTATAGATTACCATTAAAATGAATAAAAAAAAACTAAATTTTCTCATTCATTCAGCACATTAATCTTATTTTACGTCCTCTTTACGCGTGAACTTATCAATCGGGTTATCTTTTTAAAACGGTGTTGAAACGGCCTTAATAAACCTAATATTCTGTATATAGCTTTGGCATACATTATTTGCCTATTGTATTAAGAATGAAAAGCACACTTACACCTTTTATGAGGTGAAACTTATTGGCTGTTAGCATCTGTGCCTAAAGACTAAATTGAGTTATGTATATTTTCATTTTCTGTCACCGTCATCGATTGCAGGCTTACCTAATCTTTGCTGGTAACTTGGTAATTTTGCAAAAGAACGACACACTTACCTACTTTCTGTTACAGACCACATTTGCCCTATTGTTTTATCTAATCTTTTATAAGAGCTTTATCCAGCATCCACTGTTGATTTATAGCATTCATTTTTTTATTATAAAACATTTCAAACGAGTTTGTGCAAATGTTATGCTAGGTTGGGTTAATGTACTGTAACCAGAGTCAGAATGACACTCTTTTTATTGAGATAATAAGATTGCAAGATCAAAATAAACAAAGTGTTTCTGTTTAAACCACGCGCGGTACAAGTAAGGATTGATTGAATTTGTCATCGTTATCATTTCATACTGGCATCTACATTCAACAATGTTTCAAGTATTTATACTAATAAAGTCGGCGTTAAAAAAAAAAAAAAACAAAGTGACTAGCCGAATGATGTCTGAAGTGTCCCCTTGAGTTTAGCAGAATGAGCGCGTGGTATGAGCGAGTCGCATTAGATGTATTCACTGCCTAAGAAAAATTATTTAAGGTGTGAGCGCCTATAAATTATGTACAGGAAGCCCTTTGCGAACGAAGAAGAAAGCAAGATAATTTTATACGTCTAAATTTCCAAACATTAGTTTCGATAAAGGACTAGAAATGTGCAATAAATTATCGGGAGAATATAAAAACATAAGATATATATTTATTTTCAAAAAAGCCATCATCCGTTTAATTGTACGAATTTAAAGAGGTATAATTTAAAAGAAGAAATGTTATGTGGTAGTCATTTTTTCATACTTATTCTAAAATAGTATATTTAAGCATAATTTATAAAACTTCTTATTTACAATTTATATTTTTTAGCTGTGTAATATAAGTAGTATATATACCAAAAACTATGTATATATGATGTAGCATATATCTGTATATTTTATTATGTATTTTTTTGTTAACCAATTGAAAATTGTCTGTCATTCCTATGCAAATAAACTTTTACTTTACTATACTATGACCTAACCACGGATGCTGTATCGCTAAAATACAAATGCCGGCAGTCAAACTCTAGCCCCGGTCCAATGGAAGCTACAGGTCTAATTATAAACAATTTTGGTAATAAATCATCCAGCTTATGGAATCTACCACTATTCTGAAAGTAAGTAGGCAGGCTTACTGAATACATATAACTATAAAATAACCGAAGGGAAATGCTTTGTATGACCTTGGCAATGCGACAATGCGGCATAAATTAACCTCAAAAAAGATTTTTAATTGTTGCAAAAATTTAAGTGGCGGGAATCTGAAAATTGGCTATAACCTATTTTCATTAGAATTATAACCAACCAAACAAAAAAGCCTACCAATTGCTTTTAAGTTCAATGACAATTCGAGTACAAGGCACTGTTAACAAATTATAACTTTGTAGCGTTCGCCATAGAGACACTGGGCCCGTGGTCTCCCGATCCGCTAGAGTTTGTTGATAAACTTGGCAAACTCTTGAGAGAGAAGTCGGGGGATCCGCGCGCGGGTTCATTCTCTGCTCAGTGAGTCAGTCTGTAAGTGGTGCATGGGAACGAAGCCAGTGTCCTTGGTACATTCACAGAGTCGGAGGTTTGAAGGTTATATTTTATTTAGTTATTTTTTTTTATACAATAAAATTAAACAAACTTATATAATATGACGCAATCGTTGAATATGGTTATTGGCGACTAAGATTCTGGGGGTGATTCGAACCCGCGATCCCTGGTTTACTAGTAACAAACTAGCTAAGTGATAGGTTAGTTTTATTCGCATTGTGTAGAGAAAAAAACCACGTCTGTTGCATCCTCCATTTGTTGGTAATAAAGATAGGACTCTAATACCAATGTCACGATCAACCTAATTTATATGTCGGCGTAGTAAGAAAATAGTTGAGAATTTGGGTTTTCTTATTTAGGAAGCACGCAATTTAATTATCGATCTCCTACTCGTGTTAGCACATCCTTTGTGATTGTGTTGAATGTTAATGATAGCAGATAGGCCGCTACCAGGTGTTATGTGTTTTTAACTCAGTTTGTGAGTATTTGAAGTATCTCTTCACGCTGGCTTACAATTGGTAGTAAGCTGCACAAATATTTTAATTTTAAACGTTCCCCCTTTGCGGCCCCGCTCACCTGTCACTTTCGATATCGTATTTTCTTCTCGTAGCGAATATACGGTTCTGGTACACAACTGTACATTTTTATATGGTATTCTAAATCTGGTTTCGCAGTTTAAAGTTATTTCAAATATTAATTTTTTTTTTTTCTAAAATTCGAATAAAAAGCGCCCGAAAACATTTAACATGTGATTTCCTATGAAGAAAATATTTTTAAACATAACTTTTTTAAAATTTTGAATTTTAAAATTCCGCCTCGTATTTTTAAACTTGTATTTTTCATGCAGATTTGATTTAAAATTTAAAATTCTAAAATCGGCGCTGAAATCATTGGGATCTGACATTACAAACATTTCTCATATTGGAGCCTGTAAAAACACAACGGTATTGGTTTTTCTTGAAAAGCAGAATCAATGTATCGTTATGAAATCAACTGTGCCTTTAGATGTTTTCTCGATTCTTGTATTAACTCAAAAAGATTTTTAAAAGGTACGATAAAATGTATGGAAAAATACACAGGATTCTCAAGGCGCTTAACTTTTCATAAAGTAGATTTTTTTAAATTATTATTCTATAGAAGTAGATACTTATGATATAAATCAATCCAGTATCTATTATTTTTCCTCTATATCTTTCCTCTATACAAATAAAAGTCACAAAGCTACAATATAAATAAATATTTTATCGACTGAATACAAAATCGAGAAAATAAAATCACAGACCTGGCCCCGGTCAACTAATTTGTAACTATAAATAGTCATTATTTGCTGTATGACTCGCGGCGGTAAACACTCGAGTAATTCAAGTTGAAGGTCATTAAACCTGTTTACATAAAAGTCAACTAAACTATTTCTGCAGAGATTTGTATTTCGCTTTGGCATTTACGCAGGATACTTCCTCAACTATACAAATACGTACAGGATGTCCCATAACCCCAAATGTCCGTGTTCCCTATTATGAGTACGTAATTAACGAACGTAGCGCGATGTGACCTCGCAATGAAAATTGGCCGACCATCTGCGCGCTTTCCTACCTATCGTATTTATTATTACAAGAACCGTTTAATATTATCACTTTTTTTCTCAAAAAACTATGTTGTATTATCGTATACAGTATTCGCAAATATTACTTGAAAGAACGTATTAGTTGCTTTTTTTATTGGGAATCTTCTAGAACACAATTTTTCGATTTGAGCGTCATTGCCAAGTGAACCTAATGAATTATGCAAACGAATAAAAACGAAACCACAATTCTTGATCCGAAATCAAACATCTATAGTGCTGTTTGTTTTCTATATAACTTACTACTATTCTCATTCTTTGTTATAACTAGTTTTATTACTTTGTATAACTAATTTTAAATAAATAATCGTAAATATATTTTAAAATGCACTGTTAATTAGACATGCCTACGTCAACAAAATTAATTGGATTTTATTTGAAAAGGTTTGCAATCGCTGTGTCGCACGTCGTACAGAAAAAAACACATGGTTCAGAAAAAAAAATAATAATTGTATGTATATATTACGAGTAGGTATACTTTCTGGATTAAAGAGGCGTATGCTCGCCATGAGGTCAAGTTATATTAAAACTCTACGATTATTTTTACACTCTGTATACTTTTTGCTAGCGTATCTATAATATTTCATAAATCGGACCACAAATATAAAAAAAAAATCACTGCAGTCCTTTTAGGAGGTTGATCCATAAGGACAACGAAACCGGTCTCACGAAAAAAAAAATATATCAAAAAAAATATCGGGCGCGCGGCTTGCAAAGACCTTCGAAGAAAAACAAAGTTTTTTAATAATATAATTATTTTATTATGATTTCTTTTTCTAAATTATATTCCTGAGACCAGATACGTTATCGATATAGATCAACCTCCTAAAAGCAGTGCCCTTAATTTAAAATAGACCAACCTCCTGAAAGGACAGTGTCAATTAAAATACACCTGCTTAAATTTATGTACAATTTTGTAGCGAGAATACACTAGTTAGTTGATAAAGTAGTTACACACCTGTATAAAAGTGTATATTTAGTAGGTACATGAATAATTTACTAATGTTAATGTGTGTATATGGTTGAGTAATTTTCATCATATCAGATGTGTACATTTTTGTTTTGTCAACGGAGATCAATAGCCCATTCGTTTAATGTTATCTAAACTAATAAGCATAAAAGCATTTGACAAAACATTGATTTTGGAAGTGTTTTTACAGTTGTTATTTTTATCGACTCACTCGATAATCTACTACGGATAATTTACGAAGTTCATGAATATCGTTATTATTCCACAGTTCAAGCGGTAACTAAAATATTGCCATCTACCGGATAAAGTATCAACTGCCATATATTGTCAATAATATTTCATTATAACAACAATTGTAAGTATAGCGGTTAATCAATGATGATATTAATATTAATAATAATTAATACGTTCTATATAAAATAATACCAATATGAGAAAGAAGGACGCGTATGTAACCTCAAGTGATAAAAGAAAAAATGTGTTCGGGCGCCCCGGGGATAGTTCACGAGCACACGACAATTTTAATAATAGCCTTATTGCGTTCCTAACTCAATGGGAAAAGTCTAATGTTTTCTGATATGAATTACGAGTATGAATCTAATGTTCTCCTATTAGTGTCTAGCTGAACCGTTTAAGTTGGATCTAGATTAAGACTGTTTGCGCCATGTCTTAAAAAAACGTATGTGAAGTTCTTTGTTCAAACCGTGCCCTCATACAAAACTCACTGTACGCTAATCCACTCTTCTGAGCATACTTGTATTAATTAGTAATAATAAAATTCTTAAATTTTAATCAGTGTCCTATATCGTTGCTAAAATTTGGCGTGAACCAAATTTGTAATTTTGTTTTGTAATTATTACAAAGAATTTATAAATATTCTATTGGGGAAACACTGTGTTTGTGTGTATTGGAAGAAATATGGAAATAGTTTTTGTAACGTTTATTTTTAAGAATTTCCATGACCTGGTTTTTTCTCTTTATTTCTTTAATTTTCAAGAAACTACAGATTTATAAAGCGGTTTTACACACGACGAAAAAAAAACCTATATCTAGACACAAATTCAATACTGAATAATTCATTTAAACATTTAAATGCATCGTAAATAAGCGTTCATATTACACATTTATATACAGGACGGTGTTTTTATTTTTAGGTGAAATATGGTACTTTAGACAACGATATAGACTTTGTTATGCAGTTCATGGAAATTACGTCAGTTTTTTCGAGAGGGGGGGTCATTAGATTTTCACGATAGGATGGTTGTAGGAAAGAGGGTCGAAAAGTTAAAAAAACCGTTAGTGTAACAAAAACTTATATATTTATTAATTTTTTCGCGGTTATTTATTACATTTTCGCATTTTGGCAAAATAAATAAATAAATAGTTTCGAGGAATAAGTATGTGATCACATACATCATTTAATGTGCGGATTAGAATCCGTTGCCACTGGGTGAATAGTCAAACTTCGTAGCAACCAGACCACTCTGATCCCTTGAGTAATTAATGATTATGGAAAAATAGCTCCGGGACATAATAAGTGACTATTATCGAGGTCAGCAAATGAAGTAGAACAGGTTCGAGCGGCAGTGATGCTGATGAATGCTCGCATCATCTCAACTCCAACCTAAGGCCGCATACACACTAAGCTACTTATAAAGAAACTGATTACCAATCCGCGATGAGTACTTACTAACCTTTGAGTTAAAATAAATTGACGGTAGTTAAGTTATTGTTATACTCTGGTTGTTGTCGCTCTTGGACTGTGGGTAATTTGAGATAATAGTATTACCCTCTCTTGATTTTGTAATCGTCTTTATTTTAATGTTTATTGTATATTTTAATTTGAATGTTCATATATATGATATTCCCGTAAATATGCTTGTGCTAGAGTAAAAATAGAGAGTGGTTAATAAAACGTTAAAAATGGTACGACTATGTGCGGATTCGATACCGCAACCGCTGTCAATGTGTTTTCAACATAACGTAAATGTTATATTAAAACTCAAATATCCGTAATTTATACCTTCCTAATTAAGAATTTATATAGTATAGGTGAAATACTTTAAATTAAAAACTGTTACTGTTGATTTTTTTCTTATTTCTTGTATGATTTTATTATTGTTCAATGTATAAAGATTAATTTAATATTTGTCTGTTTAAAAATATATATGTATGTTACTAGTTTATATACGCACCTTTATAGGATAAAGGTGCGTAAATGCGTTTTTTTATGTTTTAACCGCTGTTTTATGTATTTACTGTTTTAAATTGCAAATGTCATTCCTATAGAATTTATGTTTGTTTTTGGAAATACAGTTAAATTTCAAAATAGGTGTACGCAGATGGCACTACTAGTCACTAATCAATCGACATGTCGGGTCGCGAGGGTTTGAGAATCAGTTTCAGGTGGTTTGTTTTGTGGAGGTGGTTTGTAGCTTTTCAGATATTTTTGTGAATAGATTAGATTTTCTTATTTTACTTTTTGTTTATTTTAAAAGTGTTCTTAACATAAACAATCAAGAAATAAACATAGAATTAGTGGGTGAACCCATGTACAATTTTAAGCTTCCAGGATATTCCAGAAAGGATGATACAGAAATCAATTTTTACTAATAATGAATAACTAATCCTAGATACAGATGATGATTTGAAGATGAGTGTAAAATTATAAAAGCTTATAACACATTTTTCAATTTTTTTGCGATTTCCGTGTTCGTAAATGAGTTGCAAATTTATTTAAGAACTGAATACGTGATTCCTAATAAATTAGTGAAATTTATACATTTTAGCTTTTTAGGGAATAGAATTTTTACTTTTACTGGCCTAATACCGGTGATAATTCCAGTAATGAATTGACTATTTCCAATTGTTTGTTCATTAGGTAATAGGCTAGAATTTGAGCAATTTTAAATATCATGCTATTATTATAATAGTAGCATAATATGATAATAGCCCTGCTGATCGTCCGCTAGCAACGCGGGCGGCCAAGGCTACGACACATCGATCGCGTTTTGCCATGGCAAAGGCAATTTACATCAGCGCTTTAATAAAAATAATAAATTATCTAATTCAGTTCAATGAGAGAACAAAATATTCACGGTGGTAAGCAAATTCGGTCGATGTGAATCACTCTGTATAATAAAATAAGAATATTATATTATAGTTATAATATGTATGTATGTAATATGTATAATATGTCACGTGCTGTATAAATAGCAAGGTAATATCCATACTAATTTATGAGGATAATTCTTGGTCCTCGGTAATGAACCGAGTCTCGTCTATTAGCATGCGTTTGGTAAATCGTGGGTTTTTTTTGCATAAATTGGGCAAATGTTCAAGCCGCAAGCGTGTGCCTATATTTTGGGGTTTTTTTCTAAACAGGTTACAGATTTTTTTTCCAAAATTCGTTTCGAAGTGGATAAACCCATCTTTAGTAGATGGTGATATAGTTTCTAGTTCAAAACAAAATTAGGGTTAAATATTCTGTAAAAGTATATAAGATTAGTTTTCCCGTGGTTTATTTTTTTTATGTTAGGCTTACAAAGATGTTTCAACCCAGCCAGAAAAACGTACAACGTTGAAAATTAACTACAGCGTTTATATGGCCCATGCAGACGACACAATTTGTCGAACCCAGTTTCCGACAGCTGTAACGTGCATTTAATTACTTAGCAGAACCTGACGTCTTACAGCTAGGTCCTACAGGCGGCATAAAAGGCATTTCCCCCCAGACTACACGTGCCTGTCTGTGGTTTCACCTTATGATGGGTTGAGTAGATTAAAATAAAAAAAAAACATATGTTCATTGGAATGATGACATTCTTTCAATTCATCATAAAATAAAAAAAAAACAGTTTTTTTTGTAAATTATGAGGCGTGGCTAGTAATGAAACAAATCCCTACCCAGCTCCCAAATTAATGTTTTTCAATAACTCGATAAATGTTTCGCAACGCTGTCTATTATACCAACACCAATACAAATATTATACGAATTCACAAAACCACAGACAAAATGCCTAGTTTAGTTCCGTATTAAGTCAGTATTATATTTGATAAATTGGTGTATTTCATGTTCTTTTTGTTGTAATGTTTTTTTTATTAAAAATCATTTGTTTTTCTTTTTTTTTATCATATTAAAATTCGTTTAATATATTTTAGCATTATTCTTTTTTACGTCATTGTCTTAACGTTTTTACCTGTATTGTGTACAACTTCTGTTGTGTAACCACAATAAAAAAAAAATATAAATAAATAAATAGACATGGACATTATATTTCAATTTATAATAATTATAAAGTAGCACTGAACATTCTTTTACATATTTCTATTTGCGCTCATAGATAAGTTTATATTCATATTTTATACTGGCATGTAATAAATAAAACGTTCCAATAACCACGCTGTCAAATGTTTGAAATTCAAATTGATCTCACCGTGATGATGAGTGCTGTCACATTATCGCCATTGTCAGTTTCATACTAAAAAAATGTTGGCTTAAACGTGAACATATTATCCAATCAGCTTTTGATGTGATCTAAACGGCTATGGTCGTTTTTATCGGGTATTAATTTTTTTGAAACCTAGAGGTTTCAAATAGAGGTTCAAATAAAGCACTAGGTTTTCCCAATTTTTTTTTAATATATCGTATTATTAATTTTGCGCAAAACCGAATTTAATTTTCTGTCACGTGAAATTAGGCCATGGCCAGAATATTACGAAAATAATGCCACATATTTTTTTTTTTTCCCTACTGTATTACTCAATACAATATCTAATAATATTTAACCTAATACGTCAATGGTTTTCGTTACAGGGTTACAGGACATTACCATGACGTCGAACTGTGTGAGTCACAATCAACCGGTATGCCGGTTGATTACATTACGAGTATAATATCTGCCGCTATAAAAATCGAATATTTTGTCTGTGAAACTTGTTTAGACACTAATCTGGCAAACTAAGGCATTTACATATGGCGTACCTACTCATTTAAATTGGCCCTATTTTTACTATTCATACTCGTTGACGGGGGCGCCAGACCCCAGCTGCTCTCGCCGGGGTGATCTATCTTATTTGATACTTGACGCCGTAACTACGTGGCCTCTCTCGAGCGGTTGCTCGAGAAATTTGATGATTTGCCTAAGCGGTTCACCAAATCCACAGCCCGCGTATCCGGTTACTTCAAATGGACGTAATAGGGTGTTGAAACTCAATATATAAAAAATAACTAATTTATTGCAAAAAATTAACCTTCTGCACGATTACAATAATATTTAGCGATGCGCAGATCCTAAACACCACGTGACCGGCAGGTAATCACACTAAAGCACCGCACTGCTTTGAAAATAAATGTAAACACAGCGTATAAAAAAAATTCAGAATTAAATAACTTAAGAAATGTCTCCTGGGCTTGTAGCTAACACAAAAAATACATAAAAATATTGTCCAGACTTGGTACAGGTAATAGAGTCATAAAATAATGCCAAGCTGATATATAAGCTACTTACAGAGTGTCCAGAGGAGTAACTGAAGTTATTTTAAGTATAAAAAATACTATAGCTCACTTGCCTTGGTGGCGGCAATTATAATACAAAATACAGGCTTACTTTGCCTTAATAATATTAATGTAAAAATGCCTTAAAGGGTGGCCACTGAATTTAATATTATCACTGTTTAAAGAAAACTCTAATAGTTTGTTTACTGTGCTGTTCACTGGTTGCCCACGTGCACCAGCGTCCAATTCAGGAAGAAATCCCGCGTGATTTCTTACTTGGATAAGCCTTTGAGCACGACCACTCGCGCCAAAGCCTGAATTCGGAAGAGAATGAGTGCCGCTTGGCGCTCGTTGATTTCGTCCCCGTTTCGTTACCCCGCCCACGACGGGGTCTTGAGAAAGGGTACTGCTCACTGATTGGCTAGCGCGCGAACGGAGCGTCCGCCATTGGTCAGCGCTTTAGCTGAACTTTTGCGTCTTGCTCATAGATGGCGCCGCACGTCCGTAAATATAGTTAAATTTTATTTTCTGAATTGGATTATAACACAGATAAATTTTAATTTTCTTTCATTTAGAGTTTTCCTTGTTCAGTGATATTTTAAATTATAATAAATTTGCCTTTTCAAACATTTGTAAATTCAAATTACTTAATTTTGCAGGTTATTACAATGTTTTTTTGCTTATTTAAATGCCTAAACTTATTATTCCCTTAAGTTTAGCCACGTCTAAAACTAAAAATATATATATTTTTTTTCTTATTATTTAACTTGCTCGCCTTATGGGCCCTTTTTACAGATTATAGCTTAAACGCTATTCCTTGGGTTTTGACACTCTTATTTTCTAAATACAAGCAAACCTTAGGCTAGATTAGTTTCTAGTTTTACATACCTATGCAAAATCAATACCTAAATATTATGATATTCAAAATACTTTACATTTTACATTTTTGTTAAGTATAAATGAATCTCTTTTCTGGCTTATTTTTCGAAAGTTGGTTCCCAGTCATTAGGGTCGGCAGTCGTCGTCCACTAATGGCATGTCATTAAATGGCCCTAACGGGATATTCGTTCGAAGGGTTAGAGAAAGTTCCCAAGTACGGTCGGGTTTGGCTTTGTTATTTATACCTAGCCTTGGCGAATATTAAAAACGGTTTAGCTACCTAACTGAAGGCCACGACTGCGTTTTGAATCACCGGCGATTTCATGCCCTATGTATCGGTCGCGACATTCCCCCCTTCGAAAGGCTTTTCCGACCTTTCCTTATTGTCGTCGCGGACATTTAAAATGATTATTTTGACCGCGGGTCACTTGTAAAAAAAAGAAAAATATATATATTTTTTTTTATAACTTAAACTAAAACGAATATTATTTTTTTTTTAAAATAAACCTCTGCCCCCTTAGGTTGCTACCCCCCTCCGTCGAGGTGTGCAAAGACCGCTTTCCACAGAGGGCTACCTTTTTTTATAGGTTCGCTTCCACGTAAGCGTTTCACTTCCTCTGCGAATTGGTCTGGCTGATTTCGTTTTGTGTTTAGGTGTTCGATCTCGGCTTCTTGTTTTGACCGTAGACTAGGCCCCCCCCTTCGTGGGAAAGGCTCATCGATTTGGTTTGAAACCGAGGATTGCGCGGTCGATGTTTGCGGCCGCGATGATCTATTTGGTGATCGATTTGAACCGATTTGAATCGGCTCTTTTCCTGCCTTTGCCGGTGATCGATTCGGATCGATCTTAGACGGTTCTTTTTCGACTCTTTCCGGTGATCGATTTGTGTCGATCTGAGGCGTTATCCTATCTACCCTTTTCGGAGATCGATTCGGATCGATCTGAGACGGCTCCTTTCCGACTCTTTCCGGAGATCGATTCGGATCGATCTCAGGTGATTTTTTACCTACTTTCTTTGGCGATCGAATCGGATCGATCTTAGGCGGTGTTTTACTTACTTTCTTTGGCGATCGAATCGGATCGATCTGAGACGGTTCTTTGCCTACTCTTTTTGGTGATCGATTCGGATCGATTTGAGACGGTTTTTTACCTACCTTTTTCCGTGTCTCGATTTGACTGACAGGCTGCTTGTCGACCGAGACCTGTACTTCACTTTTATACGGACGCGCGGGTTTAGTCACCTGTTTTTTCTGAAGACAATCCTGCGTTACGTTTTGTGGTTGTGAGTCACGTTCGTCTGTCCGTACGTACAGTGGTCGGTCGTTTACAACCTCAGTGCCTACACGCCCGCAAATCGTCCAGCCTAGCTTAGATCGAGTGCCAACAGGCCCTCTAGTCGGCTGTCCGACGATTTGACAAGGCACTATGAGGTCATAATTATCCATGCCGAGGAGCATTTGTATGGGACCCCTAGTGTCGAACAAAGGGACCCTTGACAAATGCGGCCATTTTTCTTTTACTTCTGTCTTGTCAATAGTGTAGGTAGGTAAGTCGAGATTGTCTACGGTTTTCGCTCGTTTTATGTCAAAGTAAGTCCGTTTGTTTTTACCGCGTATCTGTAAGTCGACCGTCTGTGAGTCGTTTTGTCTCGGTGCTGTCATCCCGTGAACACCTACTAATTCAAGAGGTGACCTTTGCCCTGTCGCGCCTATCTTGTTTGCTACGGAGCTATGAAGTAAGGTGACGTTCGAAGCCTCGTCGAAAAGTGCTAAGATTGTCATTTGGCCCCGGGCCCCTTTTACCTCAACAGGTGCTACTCGGAGACGAATCCCCCCTTCGTCAATGCAGGTATGCGTCACGCGCCCTCTGGAGCTTTCTCCCGGTTCCGCCGGGTTTTCTGAAGTAGCCGCGTCTACTCTAAGCTCCTTATGTAAGTGTTTATGGTGCGCGCCGGCGCATCCGTCCTTACCGCATGCATTTTTTACCCTGCATTGTCGAAATGAGTGCCCCCCCCGTAAGCATTTAAAGCATGAATTAGACTCTTTAACCCAATCTTGCTTATCTTTGTAATTTAAGGCTACAAATGCGCGACAAATATTTATTTCGTGATTTGGTTTTTTACAATACCTACACATTTTATTTTCGGCCGATTTCGCTAATGTTGTTAACATATGTCGTCGCGGAGCGAGCGCCGTATTTTGTTCCGACCGCGGTAATCGCCGCGGGGCGCTAATTTCCTTGTCCCGCGTTGTATCTTCCTGCGACGCCGCATCTAGAACTTTCTCTAACCATTCGCCGAAATCTGCTAGAGAGGGATGGTCATTTTTATTTGAGGCATACCATTGGAGTCTCAGATACTGTGGTAATTTTTCTACTAATTCTCTGAGCAGGGTGGGATTTATTAAATGGCCAGGATGGCCCATATTTTTTAAAGAATAGACAATGTTACAAACTGTGGTACCAAATTCTACTAAGCCAGAAAGAGAGTCACTTACCCTGATTGACGGTGTATTTCGGGCCTCTTTCAACAACTCGTCTATGCGCGCACTCGCCTTGCCAAAACGCCGTTCCAGGACACGCATGATGTCCGGCACGTTTTTCGGCTCGTTGAGTAGCGCGCGCACACACGCTCTGGCCTCGTGAGTCAGTGACTGTTGCAATCTTAATAAATTATCAGCATCTGTAAATCCACATACATCGTTTCCCTGCTTAAAAATAGATTTAAAAATTACAAAATCGGTCCCGTCAAATTTTGGCAAATCTCTTAAGAGTTTTGCCCGGGCCGCATATAGCGCACTTTGCGACACTCCCGCACTGACACTGTTTGCACTAACGATTTCTTGCTTCGGCGCGATCATCTCGTACTGGGGTAGCTCGCGCGTCGCCGTCCCGATGAAGTCGTGGCCGCCGCGCGGCTTGTCATCCCGGCGCGCGCTGGCGGCGTGCGCGCTGAGCGCGCTGGTGGCGTGCCCGCTGAGCGCGCTGAAATGCGCGTGTCGGCCGTCCGTGCTCGCGGCGCCATCCGTGTGTCCCTGCCGCATCCAATTTTCGCATTTTTGCCTCGAATGCGTTGACCGTGAACTGGCGTCGTCGAGTCCTCCTTCTTCGACTTCAACGAGTCGTTTTTGCAGCTCTAGCCTTTTACGTATTAAGGCCAATTTAATTTCGGCTTGCGCGGCCATTTGCGCGGCTTGCGCTTCGGCTTGGGCGGCCATTTGCGCGGCTTGCGCTTGGGCGGCCATTTGCGCGGCTTGCGCTTCTTCTTCGGCCGCTGCGATTTCCAGCTCCAGCTGTCGGGCGGCGATGCTGTTCCGAGAGGCTGTGGATCGATACGACTTATGACTCACGGCATTCGACGCTCGTGAGTCAGGGCGGTCTAGGGTTACGTCCTGAAGCCTTTGTGTAAGCTCAGACGTGCCCTCCCCGGCGTCGCCAAGTTGTAAGTTTGGCAACGCCGCCGATTGCGTTTCCGCTCGCCCTGTTAAGTAGGGTGCCGATTCCTGCGCCCGCTCTCTCCTCCGTCCTGCGCTAATGCCACGTCCCGTGCCGCGCCTCGTGTCCGCAGCTGCTTTCTCAGCCAACCTTTGGCTTTGACGCGGAGTCTGCTGGTCCGCCATCTTGTTTTGCAAAAATATTTTTTTTTTGCAAAATTAATTTTTTTTTTTTTTTCAAAATTAATTTTTATATATTGAAATTCCGTGCTTCGAAGGACCTTGTGTGTATGCTGATTCCCAATCCGGCTCGAAGACGACCAAACTGACGGGGGCGCCAGACCCCAGCTGCTCTCGCCGGGGTGATCTATCTTATTTGATACTTGACGCCGTAACTACGTGGCCTCTCTCGAGCGGTTGCTCGAGAAATTTGATGATTTGCCTAAGCGGTTCACCAAATCCACAGCCCGCGTATCCGGTTACTTCAAATGGACGTAATAGGGTGTTGAAACTCAATATATAAAAAATAACTAATTTATTGCAAAAAATTAACCTTCTGCACGATTACAATAATATTTAGCGATGCGCAGATCCTAAACACCACGTGACCGGCAGGTAATCACACTAAAGCACCGCACTGCTTTGAAAATAAATGTAAACACAGCGTATAAAAAAAATTCAGAATTAAATAACTTAAGAAATGTCTCCTGGGCTTGTAGCTAACACAAAAAATACATAAAAATATTGTCCAGACTTGGTACAGGTAATAGAGTCATAAAATAATGCCAAGCTGATATATAAGCTACTTACAGAGTGTCCAGAGGAGTAACTGAAGTTATTTTAAGTATAAAAAATACTATAGCTCACTTGCCTTGGTGGCGGCAATTATAATACAAAATACAGGCTTACTTTGCCTTAATAATATTAATGTAAAAATGCCTTAAAGGGTGGCCACTGAATTTAATATTATCACTGTTTAAAGAAAACTCTAATAGTTTGTTTACTGTGCTGTTCACTGGTTGCCCACGTGCACCAGCGTCCAATTCAGGAAGAAATCCCGCGTGATTTCTTACTTGGATAAGCCTTTGAGCACGACCACTCGCGCCAAAGCCTGAATTCGGAAGAGAATGAGTGCCGCTTGGCGCTCGTTGATTTCGTCCCCGTTTCGTTACCCCGCCCACGACGGGGTCTTGAGAAAGGGTACTGCTCACTGATTGGCTAGCGCGCGAACGGAGCGTCCGCCATTGGTCAGCGCTTTAGCTGAACTTTTGCGTCTTGCTCATAGATGGCGCCGCACGTCCGTAAATATAGTTAAATTTTATTTTCTGAATTGGATTATAACACAGATAAATTTTAATTTTCTTTCATTTAGAGTTTTCCTTGTTCAGTGATATTTTAAATTATAATAAATTTGCCTTTTCAAACATTTGTAAATTCAAATTACTTAATTTTGCAGGTTATTACAATGTTTTTTTGCTTATTTAAATGCCTAAACTTATTATTCCCTTAAGTTTAGCCACGTCTAAAACTAAAAATATATATATTTTTTTTCTTATTATTTAACTTGCTCGCCTTATGGGCCCTTTTTACAGATTATAGCTTAAACGCTATTCCTTGGGTTTTGACACTCTTATTTTCTAAATACAAGCAAACCTTAGGCTAGATTAGTTTCTAGTTTTACATACCTATGCAAAATCAATACCTAAATATTATGATATTCAAAATACTTTACATTTTACATTTTTGTTAAGTATAAATGAATCTCTTTTCTGGCTTATTTTTCGAAAGTTGGTTCCCAGTCATTAGGGTCGGCAGTCGTCGTCCACTAATGGCATGTCATTAAATGGCCCTAACGGGATATTCGTTCGAAGGGTTAGAGAAAGTTCCCAAGTACGGTCGGGTTTGGCTTTGTTATTTATACCTAGCCTTGGCGAATATTAAAAACGGTTTAGCTACCTAACTGAAGGCCACGACTGCGTTTTGAATCACCGGCGATTTCATGCCCTATGTATCGGTCGCGACACTCGTAAAACTAAAACTATGACATAATCGAGATCGTGGTGGTCTAGAGATTAATGGCCGGTCGTTCGTTTTTGATCAAAATAAAAACATTTAAAATTGAAATTTAAAGCACTTACGCAAAGATCACAACACAATAAAAAAAGCCTATAAAAAGGTAAAGGTAAACTAGGTATGAATGTCTCTCGAATTTTTAAAATGTGTACCTAAGTATTAGAAAAAAAAATATATGTAAATTTTGGGTAAATAAGATTCATTTTTGTGGTGTGGGGTTAAATAACCGGTATCCTTATTTTTTAAAATGTTATTATAATAATTTTGACATATAATTACTAGCTCAATTGTTTTGCAAATTTTGATTATTAATTGCTGTTTAACATGAATTGGAGATTGAAATTTAAATTTTTATGATTTTGTGAACAATAAATAAAAACGTTGAAGTCGCTTGTGTAAATCTAATGTAAAAAGAGAAAAAAAAAATACTCACCATACGATTTGAGCTACTCCTTTTTTTATGAAGTCGGTTACAACACAGAACGATTTGAGAACTTCATTCAAAAAAAATTTAGGTACTTTCCCATTTTTTAAAATTAGTTAAAACAAACATACCTACAGAATTATTTGATAAGTGAAACAGGAGTTTTGAAATGGGTTTTGAAACATACAGAACGATTTGAGAACTTTCCACTGATTTAAAGTGGGTTAAAGCAAACATACAGAACGATTTGAGAAATTCCCCCATTTTGAAATCGGTTAAAATAAACATTAGAAACTATTTGAGAATTTTTCCCTTTTTTGAAGTGGATTTTAAGAAACATACAGAACGATTAGAGAACTATCTCGTTTTTAATGTGGGTTAAAACAAGCATGTAGAACGATTTGTTTTTTTCTGTTTTAAAGTGGTTATAACAAACATTAAAAACGATTTGAGAACTTTCCCTTTTTTAAATCGGTTAAAACAAACATTAAAAACGATTTGAGAACATTGCCTCTTTTTAAGTCCATTAAAATACAGAAATATTACTTGAAAATTTTCCCCTGCTTTGAAAGTTACATCGGTTAAAAGAAATATTAATTTTACAGGGCCTGGTTCGCCGAGGAGTTGGCAGCGAAGGAGTTGGGTCGAAAGCCATCTTTAAATCGGGCACTCTTCAAGGTATTCTTCCTCGCTTTTCTGCCGAGTGGAGTGTTGCTATTCATCAGCGCGTGTATTTTAAGGTTTGTGAATAACAATGCGATTTTTTTTACCCAGCTCAGCAGTGGTAGTTTATAGTAGGGTGATTGACCTCATTGTATACTCTAGAAAAAAAAAAAAATATTATGGACAGGATTTTTACGGTACGCTTTTACCGAAAATTGTTAAACATCTGTTTATTTTATTTTAATCGACATCGAAGAAGCTTACAATGTTCGACGATATTGAGGCATGTGAGAACCGAATAATCTATATTTACATAAATTATATTTAAATCATATTACCTACAAATTAATCTTATTCATTTTACATATTATCGACTGTGTGTTCTAAAATATTTTCCTTCAAGCAAATACATGGAGTGACAACATATTTTGTTTACGAAAATAGCCATAACCGGTTTTTTATTTAGATATATTGTAATTACAACTCGAATTGAGTCATTCTGCGTAATGCCTAGAACATTCACTTTATTCGCGAAACTGGAAATGTTATCTTTCAGTAATTGTGTTTAAAGTGCAAAAAAAATATGAGATATAAAGTGAGACTGTTTAGAGCGCAAAATTCAGATAATTTACCTTAAAAAGCCGTAATTTCAAATATTCTCAGGTATTTATTTTTGGAAGTACAGACTGTAATGGAAAATAAATAATTCTTTCAAACTTTCTGTCCATATTAAAATGGAATAAAAAATAAAAAGGCATTAAAATGTATATTTGTTGTTTTTTTTTCAACTTAAGAGCACGACTGCTGCGGCTTGGGAGCTAGGTTTTCAGCTTATTAGAATATTTTTATAATCTGATTATTTTTTTATACATTTACTTATAATCTCTATATTTAGAAAAATATTACCATAAATTAGAACTGACTTTCAAAAAGATTACGACAAACAAAACGTTTCCAACATTTTCTGTATATTTTCTTTATAAACAGAAAATCTCTCGTAAACTCTATAGCAATCATCGAGCCTCTCAATTTTTTACTTACAATGTTCTATCACATCCGCACGAGTCTCCGTCTCATGAAATAGCATGCGCGAGTGACTGCGGGTTAATAGACATGACATGGGTTGGATGACGGTTAATTTTGATTAAAAATACTAATTCTTGAATATGTAATGTATGTGGATGGTACTATTTTAACCTTTTAGATCTACAACGCCGAAGTTCCTCGCGAATCTACTACAATACTGGGATCCGGATAACCAACATGTAACGAGAGAGAATGCTCTGATTTACGCCGCTGTCCTGGTGGTGAGCTCATTCCTGTCCGCCATGCTGCAGCAGAACGCTCTGAGGATGACCCAGCAGTACGGCATGACCATGAGAGTAGCTTGCTGCGCGTTGATATACAGGAAGGTAATTAGCTATCATATATCAACTGCTTCTATACATTGTTTAGTAGTAGTAAATTATTTAACCAGAACCTGACGTCTAACTTCTAGGCCCTACAGGCATCATTAACGGTATCTTCCCCCCAAACTGCACTGCCTGTGGTTACCAATTTGCTATGGGCATATTTATCCCATACGATGTTTATAGAGGTGACGATGGGTTATTTTTGTAAATATTGAAGAGCGGCTAGTAATGAAACGACACGGTCATAATATTTCAATTTATTAATAATATTCATTCTTTTACATGTTTCTATTTGTGCACATATACGAGTTAGTACTAATTTTAACTGGTAAGTAATAAATAATACATTCTAACATTCGTGGTGTCATTTTTTTAATTTCGAATATGATATTTGAACGGTCTATCGAACTATCAATGTGTTAATAATTAGTACTAAACATTTGGGGACTTTAATGTTATATATCTATATTATTTGAGCAGCCTTCGTTATTTTTCAAAGCACACAAAAATTCAACTCTTGTACCTTTCGAGTTGACAGATGCAACAGACAGACGGACAGACAG
The DNA here is from genome assembly GCA_020383195.1 of Neomicropteryx cornuta. Classification (NCBI taxonomy): domain Eukaryota; kingdom Metazoa; phylum Arthropoda; class Insecta; order Lepidoptera; family Micropterigidae; genus Neomicropteryx; species Neomicropteryx cornuta. The sequence goes on along the minus strand of JAHKQU010000001.1, from coordinate 7,715,051 downwards.
GCGGCCAAAGGACGGGGATAATTCAGCTGAGATGAAATACCTGATGCTGAAATCACTTAGGTATTTACTTTTGAGAACTATTCAATGATTGACGCATTTTTATCGTAGCATTAGCCGTTCTCCGTTGTAGAAGTTTTATTTATTTATTTTTTTAGTTCTTGTGTTTTTGGGCACACTGTGATATAATGATGCAATATTAAAATAAATCCCAATGGTTTTTATTAGGGTACCTACTACATATTACTATTCCAAAAAGGTTCTTCGAATGGACATGGCAGCCCTAGATGGTTCAGCAGCCGCTAAGGTTGTAAATCTGATGTCAAACGACGTATCAAGGTTTGACTACGTGTTCACCTTCATGCATTTCATATGGATCACTCCTCTGCAGATCATCATAGTGTGCTTCATCATGTACCGGGACATGGGTTGGGTGTCGCTGATCGGAGTCCTAACACTCGTCCTGCAGACGCTGCCAATTCAACGTGAGTCGTCTTTTAATATTTTTACCTAACTATACTCGTAAATCGCGGACTTAAACTATTAGATTTCTGCAGAGTATTAAACACGGTTGACTTAAATTTACCGTCTGACAATATTTTAGAGATACGTTCAGGAGGTTTGACTTATGTTGACATTCAATTCTTCTAATGCGATCTAATCACAATCTGAACTGTGTTTAACAGCATCTATAATAGTTTAAATGTTAATTGAAAGGTAATGAACAGTAATTATTATTATAAAGGATGTCTATGCGATAATTTATTTGTTCAAGATACGACAAAAGAAGCATTTTTTATGAGATTCATTTACATGTTTGAGTTTTCCGATTATCCTACTAAACGATTTAATATTTCGTCATTAGATTTATGAGATCTACGAGTATTCCTACAAACGTTAAGATGTTTCATTAAGTACCCTAATCTTGTTCGTTTAGAAAGTAAATCTGCAGTAAGTCCAATTCAATGTCAAGGAAGTATAGTTGTTAGATGTTACCTCTGTCAAATGAATCAAGCTGACATTTTCTGTTAGGAACTACATTACCTCATGATACCCAGTACTTTATATTATGTATCTTCTTCTGTCAATTGTAACTATCCATACGTTCAATTTTACTGTAAAAAAATAATACCTTTTTTTTTACAGTCTACATGAGTAAATTGTTAGCGAGACTAAGATTCGTGATAGCGCAGAAAACAGATGAGAGGGTCCGGATTATGAATGAAATCATCACCGGAATTGAGGTAAGGGCCTTCATTGCACTTCTATGTCCTCGATTTTTCTCGGCGCATCATTATATTTCGTGTTTGTCTTCGTGCAGGTAATAAAGATGTACGCCTGGGAGACCCCTTTCGAAAAAGTCGTGGCTGCCAGTCGGAAGTCGGAAATTAGGGAGATCACAAAGGCCTCCTACGTCCGGTCGGTGAATACGGGGTATATGCTGTCGGCCGAAAGGGGATCGCTCTTCTTCATGATACTGGTTTACTACATCCGGGGGGATCCCATAACGGCGTCAATCGTAAGTGCCTACCCTTCATGTATCTTGATATCATTCGAGTGAGCAAACGCGATTTTCCAAATCCCTCAGAGTGATGAAGACTCATAATTAAGTTTTTTTTTTCAAATTAATATTTATTTTATTAAATTTTGTAACTTCATACAAAGATAGCGTAGCTTTTTTCTAAGTAGTGGAATTCCCGTGAAGCTTAGAGACCTTTGGCCTATGTACTTTTTTTATGATTGGCCTATTCCTTCGGCCAAAGTAGTACATAAACTGGCATTGAATTGTACTTATGACCAATTTTGAGCGAAAGTTGTATTATTTTAGAGGTTTTTCTACTTTTTCCATTGGCCTAACTGTAATAACTAAATAATTAGAATTCTCAGCCAGTAAATCCAGTAAAAAGTGAGCTTTGTAGATCAGAAATTATTTCGAGTGTTTGTTTTCCGTATTTTTTTAGTTATTAATGACATTTTGATGGAATATACTAATTTTCAAGTTATTTGTAATTGCCATTTTATAAATAATTATAAAACATACATAAACATGGACATGTGAACAAAACGACGCGAGAGGCAATAAGTTACAAAAGTGTAGGTACACATTTTACTTTATTTCATGAAATTATATATTTCCGTGTACTGAAAAACAACCGGGGAGCTCTGAAAAACAACAATTCTTGCTGAACGCTATCAATTTTCTCATATATGGTCTGAAATATGGTCTCAAAACTCTAACGGACCCTTACCATGGGCAAGTAGAGCCATGTAAATTGTGAAAAATAGGTTGTATTTTTATTTTTTGAAATAAATTTATTATTATTATTAACTTGGGGTTTTTGTTTAGGTGAGTTTATTATAGATGGTTATTAACTTGATATTTGTAAAGTTTTGCATTTGTGTTCGACCGCACTTGTTGGGTTTAATGTCCACGTGATTGAAGTAATCAAGTTTAGTGGGCCTAATCCAGTTCTGTTCATGAAGAGCTTTACTTAAAATGTAATGTAATTCAAAAATACCTGAAATAAAGTTAAAACATGTCTTGTCACTGTTTTCAGATATTTTCATTAGTGCAGTACTTTAATGTGTTAAAATTGGTAATGACAATGCAAATGCCGAATGCCATATCGTTTATAGCCGAGACCAAAATCACAACTAGACGACTTGAGAGTTTCCTCATTTTAGGTAAGTAAAATCTTTAAAACACGAGTTCTTAGTTACTATTTACATCGCGACTATTTTTAATGCCTGCTTTATACGAATAGTTATATTTACAACACAAGTCAATTCAATTTCTCCGGAATCTATTTTTACACATTGGAAAGTAAAATATTTATTTTATAACTGTAAATTTAGTACACAGCTCATAATTTGGGAATCACTCTAAATTTCTTAGCAATATTCGTAATAAATAAATACATATCTTTTCACAGACGAGCGTGAAGATTTAGCATCATCGGCAAGATTGAAATATTCCACGAATGACTTAAATAAAAACACACTAAACGGAAATGTGAAAAGTCAACAGGAGTCTAAGTTGAACGGTTATAGTAATGGTAAAATTACAATTTTAGGTGAGTAATTTTATACTATCTACTGATAAATTTCAGGAAGTTGCAGTTTGATGCATTTATTATTCGTCGTATTTAGATCACATCCCAAACAACGCAAATCAAAAAAAATAAAAAAAAAAAAAAAAAGCCCGCCCGTAGCCCCCCCGGCCCGGCCCGTAGTAAAAATAGCGTGGAAAACGGTTCAACATTTCATAAATGCTTCCTTTTAGCCATTGAAAGTTTTTATAGAGGCGGTATTACACTTCCAAAAGGGCGCACGAAGAGAAGACAAATTTGCCTTACGTAAATAGACAACTAACAGTAATGTAAATGTAAATGTAAAATGTAAACTTGCGTACCAAAAATGTGTAAAAATTATTCATTTTTATGGTAAGCATGATCTGATGAAGAAACTCCTCAACGACTGTTTTCATATCGAAGATACCTGGCCTCTTCCGTATCATTCTAGGTCTAGTGTGTTCTTCCCTACTAATCTCATCGATTTCATCCATGAAGTCAAATATTTCAAAAAAATCATCCCCAAACATCGTGAAAATTAAGAGTTTCTGTCAAATCTGACAGTAAATTTACTGTTAGCCAATATGGCGGCAGTTTACGAACTCCCCAAAATGCTTAGGACGCCGTTATAGATGACTTGAAAATATGGATTACTTATTGCACCTAAAGAACACCTATGCTTTAATGAAATACAAAGTTCTACTTTACGGATAATTTAATCAATTTAGGGGACTCTTAGCTCTAAGACTGGTTTGGTGAAAATGGCTGTAATGCTACTCTGCAATATTGAAAGAAAATATATTTCCTTCTTCTTTGTTCTCCTACTACAACTTCACACAAAACAACTACCATATTAATGGGTTTCATATTGAATACTTTTGGGTAGATTTTATCTTCCAGTTATTTACAGCGGATTCTTCCTCAGCTTATAATATCTCATTGTATTAAAAGATATCTCTCTTCTGTATATAAAACTGTTAACACGTTTATGCCACAGAATTCGATAACGAAAAGAACGGTGTCAGGATGGTAAATCAGAGTAGCGACCCTGATTATGGAGTGAACCTGAGGAACGTCACCGCTAGCTGGGAGACTATCAGACCCTCACCCACTCTTGACAACGTCTCCTTCCGGATCCCACATGGAAAACTGTGCGCCGTTATTGGGTCCGTCGGCTCAGGGAAGGTGTGTATTTATTAGAGGTTAGAAGATCACCACTATTTCATGTCCAATCAACTATTTTCATTTTGGATTTTTTTTTTTTACGCGGTGGTAGTAGTACCGTTTTCTGCTGATTTTGCAGCGTAAAATATAAAGTACAATATCGCGTTCAATTCAACTTGCACCCACCAGAAAATATCTACTTGATAGTTCAGGAGTTTTATGTTTATATACTATTTAATTAGCCGTCACAGATCCATTATTTTCTGAGCTGAGATATAATATGAACTTATTGTTACGGGTGCAATTGGCAAGCATTAAACCTTCCAGGTCTTCCAGCAGACATCCACGGACAGAGGAGTAAGTGGCCACTTTTAAAATAAAAACAGGAATGTTGTTTTAATTACAGATTTGACTAGTACCGTACTCCCCGTGTGGCCCCCAAATATCTGGCCATCCTAGCCCGGGTCTGGTCGGCCTTATGGAAAGTTCATGGATTTGTATCTATCCATCTTTCACATGTAAAAGTATTTATTATAACACTATTCTAATGTGGTGATTCCTATAAAATTACCTGCTATAAATTAATATACTTTTAATGTTTTCAACAATACACAGAGCTCCCTTCTGCACCTTCTGCTAGGAGAGTTGAAGCCATCTACAGGTGACGTGTCTGTCTATGGCCAGGTATCATATGCCAGCCAGGAGCCCTGGCTCTTCGTAGACACCGTCAGGAAGAATATTCTCTTCGGCAAACCGTACCTTGAAGAAAAGTATAACACGGTCGTGAAGGTCTGCGCACTGGAGGATGACTTCCGCCAGTTTCCGCACGGAGATCAGTCGCTGGTTGGCGAGAGAGGGGTGTCGCTGTCCGGGGGGCAAAGGGCGAGGATCAACCTGGCCAGAGCGGTTTACAGAGAGGTAGGTCAGTTTGTCAAAAGAATATGTTTTTCATAAGATCAAGCTTAAGTAGAACGATTCTAATAGTTTAACTGAAGTGAAGTTTAAACTCGGAGCGACTCCAGAACCAGAATTAAACAAAAATCGCAAAGTAAACATTCACATTAGTCGCCTATAAGTCATCAGTAAAAGCGACTGATTCGCATAACTCGAGAATGGAGATGTTAATGTCACTACTAAACCCTGGGGATAAACAATTAAGGCCTTGACTTTTGATTATTACCCAGACCGGGTTACCTGAATTGAATGGCGTCATTTCGATATCTTCTGCTTCCAAGGTTCAAGGAAGATGGTGAAGTTTTTTCAAAAAGTGCACTACAATTTATTAATTAACAAATTACAATATATAAATTGGACTGAACTTTTATGTCAATCTGAAACAGACATTGACTTAGCAGTGACTAAATTCTACGAAATTCTTGATAGCACAATTGAAGAATTTGTACCTATTAGAAATGTATGGACCTCTAAATATTCTCCGTGGTACTCCGATGCTCTCATTAAATTTATTAAAGAGAAGTTCAAGTTTTTTAGGAAATTTAAACGGTTTAATAATGATCGGTTTATGATCAGCTTTTTTCTGCAATTAAACCTTTTATTTCTTTTATTTTATTTATGTTCTTCCGCAGTAACTGAGAGGAAAGAAGCTGCAGAGGTGTGGTTTGCTGGTGTAGTTTGGTGGTATTGGTTAGGTGGGATACCGACTCGCTATCCTAAAAATTCAAACGTACTAATTATAAAAATAGAGTTTAACATTTGGGTTTGTATATTAGAACAATATACAGTTTCCTTTGCATAAATTGGCGGAGCCTCGAGTTTTCATCGGCCTTTCAAAAATACTTTTAAAAACCTGGCATACCAGCTGGCATGATATCAACATAGTAATGTTGATATCATAAAAGCAGTAGAATGGCGTTCTAAATCTCTTGAAAAGTAATACTAATATTTCTTTCTGTCTCAGGCTGACGTGTATTTGCTGGACGATCCACTTTCGGCGGTGGACGCCATTGTCGGTCGACAACTCTTCGACAGTTGCATCGATGGATACCTGAGGGGGAAGACTCGCCTCCTCGTCACTCACCAGCTGCACTACCTGAAGGCCGCCGACATCATAGTCGTTCTGAATAATGTAATTATAAATTTATATCACTAAAACATATCCGGGTATAAAAAAAACATACCACTGTCAATCATATTGTAAGCATAAATTTTTGGTATAAATCTTTTCTTTCAATTTTTTATATCTGTGGTTCCTGTGAAAAAAGGAAAAACAAAAATTGAACAACTTAGCAGAACAGGCATAACAAAATTTGCGATTTTATACAGTTGTTATTGATAAATAAGCATAATAATTTAACAATTTAGGCGTAAGTTTTTATTATTTAAACTTTAATAATTTACATACTTACAAGAAATTTAAGAAAAAACTGTCTTTTATTATTATTTTTGTTTTTAGACTCATATCCTTATAATTTATTCGTGAAAAAGGATATAACTCTAACTGTACCTATATTTACTATGAAAAGTAAATGACATGATATACACGAAAAAATACATAATATTCATAATATAATACATAATAATATAATAATATATAGTAATATACATGTCATGCGTGAAAAAGAGTACAATGACAGTAATAACTTTTTTAGCATATTTGTATGGGTAAGGGTATTGATCAACTTTATTGGGAAAGGGTTTAAGATCGAGATACCTATACCTTTTTAACAAAACAAATTTCTAGAAAACGACTTATATCCCTTTAATTTTCATCCATAAATACTTACAAATTTGAGTTATATTCTTGTTCACAGGCGCAAATAACATATTCATATACAGTCTGGTGAAAAAAAGTTTTTTCTCCAAAATGAACATAAACCCTTTTTCACTGGAATCACAGATATATCAGTTGCATGTTGCACAAAATAAGAATTCAGACCTACATACATATGTTATGTTAAAAGATAACCTACAGTCAAGTGCAGTATTACCATTCATTGGTTTAACACCCGCCAACCGGAGTACTACTGGCTGATTCAATTAACCCGAAAACATCGAAAGACGTTATTGAATAAATACGTTATTTATTTTATTGTTATCAGCCTGTAACCTGTTATTTTAACTATTTCGACTATGTTTAATTAATTTATTTAACATTTAAGCATATAGGGAAATAGTAGCGTATACATTTTAAACACAATTATTTAATAATAAGGCCAATTAAATCTTTTCGCCTATGTGCATAATATAGTATTCAAAAATTTTGATGAGTTTAACTATATGCGTGATGTGTGTGGTAGACAAGTGTGTGTGAGGGTGTTCGTGGTTGGGTGAGTGAGTGTATGTACGGACATCGTACATGTTGTCTATGGATAAGCTAATGTAACATTTTCATAAAATATTCATCATTTTAATTATGAATCAGACAGTTTAGGTTAAATAAATTTTGACACGATTTAGATCGAGTACATCAACTGTTTTGTATCTCTTTCGACAGGGTGCCGTGGAATCAGTGGGCAGTTACGATGAACTTGTCTCATCGGGAGCTGATTTTGCAGAGTCTATGGTATTACTTCAAGAAGATAATAAAGTTGACCTAAAGGAAACAGCTGATGATCAGAAGGTACAATCGCAATTCTAGTATTTCTTTGATTCGTTGATTAAAACGATTAAAAGTTTGGTGTGGATCGGGTGACGCAATTTGGATCCATTTTTCGTGTTCCGGACCAAAATGGTTAAAAACAGAAACCTTAATGGTGAGACTTCTTGTCCGTCTATCTGTCCGTCTGTCACAAAGTTGAGTTTTGGTATACTGATAGAAAATTGAGTAGCGCAGATTGTATCGCATTTATAGCGCATTAGTCGTTTTATCAAAAATATATATTGTTTGCGTCAAGTGGACCCAAGAAAGTGAACATTTAACTAAGTACATTTGATTTATTAAATGGTCTTTAAGCTAATAGAGCTATAATTTCTAAATTCTGTAAGCTCTTACACATATTTTTGTACCCAAAAGATATATTTATAGACTTAGGTTTACCGTTAACATGATTTTTACGGTGTTACACTCGAGTTGAACTCACAAAAATTCAAACTTTAAATTTTTGAGCTGGAACATAAGGCTGTAGAGACAGATAGATGGCCATATAGTGATATTTTTGATATTCACCACAGTTTTCCTTTACTATTTACTACTATTTTTATTTAACTGTTTTTTTTTATGGTTACTTAAGTGAATAGATTCCAAAAAAACATCAGTTTTTAACGATAACTTTTACGAATAGTAAATATAAGTTTTTTGTTTAAGATTTTTATAAATATAAGAAAGAATAATGACATTAATAATCATTAAGAAAATCAATACCGGTTGCTAACTTTTTAATATTCATATTTTGAAATCTTAAAAATTAATTGAAATTCCTAGCTGCCTAAAAATAATGATTATTATTTTTCTTTGACTGCTTATAAGTTTAAAGAATGTCTTTTGCTAAATAGCAGTTTAGAATATATTTTTTAATGACATTAACTTTTATTATCTACATTATAGCAAAAATATGTACCTACTGATAATATTCCTTAATTTAGTATTACTATTTTTTTATATAAAAAATAATATTATACATCATTAAAATTTTACAACTGAATTCTTGTAGCTTATTTATCAGGACTTTATAGGAAATAGTTTCTAACTTCACATCCAATAGTGTTCGCGTTTTGGTTCTACAAACGTATTAGGATATCATTCAATGTTTAATGCAGTTTTATTTTCCTCTTTTCCATTTTTATTTACGAAAATACATTTATATTGAATCTTTGTATGAATATTAGAGAAAATAATTGAAACAATGATTTAATTGTAAAAGTTAAAAAAAATTAACACGGAATCCTCAGTAAGTTGACTTGCTTGGCGTACTTTGATTGATGCATGCACAACAACATTAAAACTACGATCGATTAAAGTACGAACAGGCAACAGTCGGGCGAGCGGGATAGCTTGATCGTCTCGCAAGCGAGGTCAGCAGATCGATCCTTCTATGGCACAATCCATGGACTGAGTCGTCGTTACCGTTGTGTAACTGTATCATCAATTACACATACAACCTAAACTCCCTTTTGACGCGTATTTAGATCTCAAAATCGGCTCCCCACACTAACTACGACGCTGGGGTCAGAGTTGTCCAGGCGTTTGTGACGAACACTGCAACGGTTATACATTGGGCCGTGCCACGTAGGTTCCGCAATCGGCCCCCATGTGAATGTCATTTCAATTTTTTGATTTCTAAATTTTGGTTTCATTTTTTTTCTGAAAATACGTTGGCGGATAGTATGGAACTACCTGCTTCCTCGATTGCCAACGTAGACAAACGTAGATAATAGAAATCTCTTTTGTATTTTATTTCCGAGCACACGGACGATTCAAGCACAAATAAATTAATATCACGTTAAATTTGAAAATGGCATTAACTGACAATTGTGATCAGCCCATTGATTTTTATCTACAAAATGACCTTTTCAATCATCAGCAAAAAAAAACTAGCTTGACAGGTGCTGCCTAGATAGAAGATTTACGTTTTTAATGTTTTTTTTTTATTATATTTTACGCAAAAAAAAAATAATAAATGATATTTTTATTGCAGCATGAGCAGCCCACGAAAGACAACACCAAAAAAAGAGATGAAAAAAGTAAGGTGTTTTTATAAAAATATATTTTATTTAAATTAAAAACGGATGCCCATTTTTCTGTACCAGGACTGCAAAAGTGCATTCTGTGTCTTCTGTGGGAAGACTGCAAAAGTGCATTCTGTGTCTTCTGTGGGAAGACTGCAAAAGTGCATTCTTTCATAAGTGTACCATAAATATTTACGATTAATAATTATAAGCTGGGAAAAACATGAACCATTTTCTCAAATAAAAAAACTTAAATTTTTAATATTTAGAATGAACCTTTTCTCATGCACGTGCCTTTATGAGGTTTATACTAAAAACGGAACAACTTTTGTTTTACAACTTTTCTTAAGTTTGGGATAGTTTTCCATAGAAATAAGTAAAATTCGCGCGATGTGTCTCTTCCACGCGCCTTGTATCTATTTCAATGCATGATGAATTGTGCAGGACCTTTGTAATCAGTCCTTTGGACCATAATCAGATAGGTATCAGTGCTACATGGCGTGCAGGTTATCTTCTTCGTCAGTACTCATAAATTAGGTCTGTTCGCTGTTATATCCAATGACGATCATTTTTAATTGGGTTTTAGGGTCTACCTATGGCTCGATAAAATCTGTGAAACCATTTTTAAAAACAATTTTCTTGTAAATCATATTCGATGTTACTATCATAATTATACCAGTATGTGATCTGTTGGTCAGGTGAAATCTTAGAAGAAGAGGAACGAGTCATGGGTAACCAAGGATTCGGCTTATACTTGGACTACTTCCGTTCTGGGTCTGGATGGAAAACTCTTGCATTCTTCGTGTTCATCTTGGTCATAACCCAAGTGTCAGTGACTGTATCGGACTATTGGATGACCCATTGGTAGGAGGACAACTTTGTATATTTTCATCAAATTAACCGTATTTTAAAAAGCATACAATATTAATTTAAATACATTTAACTGGCATATATTTACCCAATTTAAAATAATCATAGTTTCTCTGAACCTTAAATATCACGTATGTAGTGTGAAATATCATAAAATTTGATCAATATCATGGTAAATAACGTTGCTATGTAGTTTTTATATAAAAAATTACGGGTTTTTAATAGTTATTAACATTAGGAATAATTTTATGTGATGGAAGACCAAAAATATTAAAATACGTATTTCTTTCTTTTCGATGAAAATACCAATTTTTACATCTTTTGTTTGCGAAAGGTAGTTATCCCTTTGGAAAAAAATATCTTCCTTTTTTACCTTCCTTAACTTAGATAGGTATCCTTTTAAAATAACCGTCTTTTTACCTCCCTTTTAAATTTTCAGAAAGTGGCAAAAAACTTATTTCTATATTTTTAATGAAGAATCTAACTACCAAATTATAACATCTTTTATTTGTGTGATGTAGGGTATTCTCTCGAAATAATTCCCTCCCCCTCTTTTTACCCTTTAGAAAACGAGGTCATAAAGTGAATGTCCTTTAAAAAAAAAACAGATTCCTAGGTTAAGCGGTTTGGGCGATGATGAATCGGTCAGTCGGGACTTGTTATTTTATAGGCTTATCTATCTAATTTTAGTTTAGAAAAGCATAGTTTTTAAGAGTATTCGATAGGTGGTGAGATGGGATTTATAGGGTTAACGAGATATGGAATGATGTTTGAATAAGACAAACAACAAAGGGTCAACATTGATTGTGAGTTTCCCAAGTTGATACATGGTACATACAAAAATCGGCATGGAATTAGGAAAATACACATTTTATTGAATATACGCAAACTTTAGAGTTCATGCGCTTTTAAAATGCTTGGATATATTTTTACGAGGAAATTCACATTTTTTTTCTAGGACTAACCAAGAGAATATGTTTGTCAGTAGTGTTAGTAACTCATCTTTAATGCATATAACATCTGGCAACTCTTCAATACATCATCACGGTAAGCAAACCTAATTTCGTAATTTTGCATTGGTTCTATACAGATTGTTTGGTAGGTTGATGGGATTATTTTTTAAGCGGTAAGCATTATAATTTATTAGAAAAATTAAGATTACCACATGAACCTGCCAAACATCCTGTTTAAAACATAATATATATTCACTTATACATGTTCACGTTTAATTTGTTATTTTATTTCATTATTGCGGTGTGGAAAAGCTTAGAATTTTGAACATTTCTTAGAGCACAAACCCTTAAATATCTGTCTTCCATTTTATAATTCAAGCAAGCACACTCACACATACCATAATAGTAAATAGCCATTATCACCAACACGCACGCATTCACTTAAACGTATATTTTCCTAGTTTCCGACACAATTGTGTTAGCTATAAATTGCTATTATATTAAGAATCGCTGTAGTTAACCTTGTAATAAATCGTGGTTAAAGCGTTGGACTATTGACCCAAAAGGTCGCAGGTTCAAATCCGCACATGGTCATACCATTTTTAATACTTTAATACCACCATCTCCCCTGACTCTAGGACAGGCACATTTAGCCTAGTACACACGGCTTCATTTACATCTAAAGATATTAGATTTTGCTCCTTTGAGGTAGAAGTAATTAAAACTAGGTGTAATGAGAACTAAAGAGATAGTGCTGCCAGCGGGTCAATCAACTAAAAAAAAACGGCTTAATTTACGCCTCTGACGCCGTCTGAATTCCACCCCAACCTGTGGTACCGACAAAGATTCCATTGCTAAATTAATTTGTTCTAGATTACGACATATTGCAGGGATTCGACCGATCGTTTCTATTTTATGTCTACGTGTTTCTGGCGGGATCCACCTTCATGCTTATCTTCGTCAGGACAGCTACATTCTACAAGATCTGCATGATGGCATCGATAGGACTTCATGATCAAATGTTTCACTCGCTTCTCCGCGGTGTCATGGGATTCTTTCACGTAAATCCATCAGGTATGGATTCATTTCGTTATTAGTAAAACAATAATTATGTAGATTCTCGATTCTTGCATTTGACGCTCCAGCAATGAGAAGATCTACATGGTCGTAGAGACATTAGTGGAACACCGGCTGCTAAGAAACAGATCTTGGTATCCCACGGCCTTTCTCGAAGACTCAACGTAGTGTCCCCTATGACACGAAAATATTTAATCTCCAAGTTTTTCATTTTCTTTAACGAGATGGTGTAAATTGACAATTTTTTTTGGGTCAACCTTGGACGCGGTTCGCGTAAGTTGACTTCGCTATGACACTGGCCACACCAAGCCAACTTCAACGCGTAGTATTAGCTGTCGTACCTAAGAACCGTTTAATATTATCACGTAAAGTTTATATTTTTTTTTCTCAGAAACCAAAGTAATTTTTGATATTCACAAATAATACTTGAAACCGCAGGTCCAATTTGTTGATTTTTTTGATGGGACTCATCTTGGAACAAGGTCTATATTTATTTACTTATTTTATATTATATAGTTTTGACCTCACTAACATATTTTAGCCTTACTATCATATTTATGTATTTTATCCAGTTTGTTACTGTTACTTATGGTTTACGAAATCAATTTTTTAAACTAGAAGAACTCCCCATGCATATGTTTGTGTACAATGAATTCGCAAGCGTGCCATGGTTCGGGTGTCTCACGTTTGATAAATTATTTAAAATCTTAGAGTCTGGAAAGACTATGAGAAGATTTCATCCTTCAACAACATTCAAACACTTTAACCATTTTCTTCTAATGTATATTTATATACGTCCCTTTACGGATAACTATGTTTGCAAGTTGGAACTTTTTCTTCTTAGCCATCGCCTCGTTATTGAGTAGTATTGATATTCCAGGCAACTTGATATTTATTTTATTTATTTATTTATTTATTGTACATAATTAATTTGACAAAAAATAGAAATGTAGTAGTAGAAATACACATGTGTATTATAACTGCAGTTATAAAAGAATATTGCAAATGCACAGGGAGCGATTAGCACTGCTAAATTTTGTGCCCTGCCTTCTTTACTAGACTATATCTGTACTAAGGAAGGCAGTGTTGTATTGTGCTACAACTGAGATTGATATCTTTACAGACTTCCTCCATCTTTCACTGCATTGAGCACTCCGGAAAGCAGCCACTACAGAGGATTCTGTTATCAATTTGACTTGATTGTTCCACCGTAATAGAACATTTTCCATTACTATAAGCCTATTCCAGTCTGTCATCCTTTATCTTGGGTCTGGGGGAGCAACCGCTTGGGGCTGCTCTTCTTAAGGCGCCACATTTGTGATTATGAACGGGGTCTGGGGTTTGTTATGAGATACTATCTAGGCGTTTTCTCATATTCTTTGTCGGCGACATCCGATCATGCCACGTAAGAGTGGAAAATTCACAGGGAACATTTAAAATAATTGATATTTTGCAAAAAATGTAACCAATGAATAATGAGGGTGGAACAAAGAGGAGAACCATGGTTATAAGTTGCCTGTGGAGGAATCCTCCCGGCTTTTGCTCAGTAGCTTACCAGTTAAAACCCATCATTATCATCTGGTAGCATGCCAGTGCGTTCACTGGCATGATGGTAAATTAAACATTTCAAGCTTCCGTCCTTAAAACATGTCTTCCTTAGAACAAATAGGAACCTACTTTTGTCACCAATTATGGTGATTCCATCGTATAAATGTTTTAAAGAATAGTTATGATGGTTTGTACTTATTTAGCTAACAATGATACTAAATGAAATATTATGATCTCATTCTATTCCAGGCAGGATCCTTAACCGCTTTTCCAAGGACATCGGAGCTGTGGACGAATTCCTCCCGCGTACAATGGTGGAAGCTGTTCAAATATATTTGCAGTTCGCCGGCATACTGGTGCTGATTGCGGTTTCCTTGCCATGGACCTTCATCTCTGCCGCCTTTCTTATTACCTTGTTCTATTTTATTTTGATTATTTACCTAAAGTCGGCGAGGGCTATCAAACGACTGGAAGGAAACGGTTAGAATGCGTTAATTAAACTTTCTTTCCTTTTAATGTTTATTTTAACTGTCTAGGAGTGTCTGCTCTGATTGTAGGAATGTTTCGAATACGAAGAAGGCTTCGATGGTTGGTTTTAGTAGCCACACTTATCTCTCTTTCAAGGTGAAAGGTGTTTTTAAAAAATATTTTTTTAACTCGATTCCCGTCCGCGTCGCGTTTAGACTTGTCGTGTTCAGAGACTAGGCCAGTAGGTCTCTAGAAGCAGTAGATGTACACTTCGTGCATGCCTATGATCTGAGCACTGAGGCATACCTGAATGCATTCATTGGCGTAACTAGCCATCTGACCTGGGGGCCGGGGTTAGGGTGGGCCTGTCATTGAGACTTGGGATCTTTTAAAAAGTAAAATGAATGTTGATGATAACAAACACCAAATGTTTTGATCAAAACGTGTTACTTTACCTACAAAATAAACAAATAAAAACTATGTTGTTTTTATATAAAATAAAAATCTATTAGAGAAAGGACAAAAAAATATCGCGTGGAAATTTAAAAAATAAACTTTAGATAAATTAGATTTTTTTGTTCTGCTGTGAGAATGCTGTGTTTTTGTTTTGTGTGTGTGTGTTTTTTTGTTCAGCATATAAGTCAGATATTTCCTGGGGGGGGGGGGGTTAGCGGGGTGCCTGCCCCCCTTCCCCTTCTGTTGTTACGTCGGTTAATGCATTGAAACATATACAACAACACACAAGATGGTTGTGTAAAAGTAATAGGTCATTTTTTAATGAATCTATCAATTTATATCGAATTGAAACGCGCGAGGGTTGTCCTTGGCCATTATTTTATAACAAACCAACTTTAAAGACTCGTTCGAAGTTAGTATAGACTCGTATGCCTGAAATAAACTGTCTAATTGTTTATAAGCCCTGGTTATCTTAAAGAACGATACTTTCCTATGCCAAAACCACATGGTTTACAATTGACAGTACCATTAGTAGCTATAAATGGTTAGAATTCCACTGTGATGAAGTTCCACAGTAATTTATGTTTTATTAAAAGGCGTGTTTTATTTAGCTAAAGTCTTATTTTTAAAGTTCGATGCTACATAAATTGTTTATTTTTTTTTTGTTAATAGCTAAGAGTCCGGTGTTTTCCCATTTGAACGCGACCTTAAGAGGGATTTCTACCATCAGGTGTACCAAAACACAACCTATGTTCATTGGTGATTTTGATCGGTTACAGGTAAAAATTATATATATATATATTACTTTGTTTAAAAATAATATCGTTGATTAATCATTCGGTACTACCCTACCGCAATGGTAGCTCCTGCTTCTAAATCCAGAGGTACCAGGTACGAATCCCCAGTGGGTCGACTCCGGCCAGGTTATTTTTTGCCGTTGAGAATATTTAACGGCGCTTTTCTCAACCATGTCGATTAAAGTTAAGTAACAAACACATTCAGTTACATACGCGAGATGTTGTTTGCCCGTAATGAACGGCCTTGTATTATAAAATCGACAATAAGGTTGTCGGAACTACGCCCAAAAGCGCCTCACCGACAACACAAGCCATACGAATAAAGAAAAAAAACTACCCTCTAGAGCAGGGGTGCTCAAACTTGAACTGCTGGCGATCTACCTCAATATTTTTAGACTACTTACGATCGACTCTGAGAGACTGCAAGTGTGTGTGATGCAGGGTTGTCGTACATACACGATACACCCTACCTACCTAGGTAGGGCGTACCGTAGCATATATAGATATTAGCTTTCTGCACAATATAGGTACATTATTTTAGTCAAGGTTTGGGTTAGGTTTAGTTAGGTTCTTCTCTACAATATCAATGAAAAAACTCATAGTTATTCAAAATTGCGAGTTTATTGGTTGTTACAAAACAAAAGAGTTACATATACCAGTTGATAAAGCCACCTTTTGCCGCAAGCAGTGTTATTTTATTACGAAATACATTTTTGTAGTTTAGTTACCTACCTACTTATTAAAAAAATTTTTCTTCTCGAGATCTACTCAAAAAGCACTCGCGATCGACCAGTCGATCGCGATCGACCGTTTGAGCTCCCCTGCTCTAGAGGAAGAGCTATCTCGATCATTTTAAATTTAATTAAAGAACGAGATATTCTATTTAGGAATTGGATACGCGCTCCGGCGAAAATGCCACATGAAAATAGAAATTTGAGAAATAAATTTAATTATAGCGACTATTGTAGATAGTGATTTGTTTACTGTTGAATGAGTGAACTGTGAACTGTGAACATTACTGTGAACTGAGGTAATCTATAGATATAATAATTAAATAAAAACATAAGATTTCTTATAAGGGAACGTTTAGAGTAGCGTTGCAGAGCTACCCGAAATAAAAGCAATTAAGTATCTTTTCAGGATGACCACACATCGACGTGGAACCAGTACATCGCCAGCTCCTGTACGCTGGCATTTTGGTTGGATGCTTCGGTGGCAATGTATCTGTTGGTTGTTACATTCACATTTCTTCTGGCCGAAGGTATATACTATAAAATACCTTTATTACTAAATTGGTGTGTACAAGTGTGTTCAAATACGTATCTGATAAATTATCATGGCTGATTCTATGACTTAATATTATATATAAAAAAAGAAATAGTCTGAACGTATATAAGTGCATTTTTTGGTTTTTGAGCTGAGGTTTTTTGGTTTTTTTTGGTTTGGTTTGGTTTTTGGTTTGGTTTTTGGTATTTTAAAAAAATGATTAACCTTATAATAAGCATAGTTTTTCGTCTAATTTTAGGAGATATTTAAGTCGTTTGTTTTATTAAAAAGCCAACAAAATGGAAATTCAGAGAACATATTGAATGAAACGGATGGTATAGTTTAGTGGATGTTCGATTGCCAGCCAAACTATGCTTTTTAGGAATGATGTTTTGAGGCAGATAAGTGGTCCTTTTTAGAACGATGCTGAATAAAATATATCTAAGGATCTCAAAATAAACATTTAATAAACGGAATTAACATTTACCTTATTAGGCTTAAGGCTCGATTCGTTTTCATTAGTCTAAATAGATCTTAAAGGATGTTTAAGTGAAACGAATGTCACCTCTTATAATAAATACATCTTAACGCGTAATTTTCTTTACAGATTTAGACGTCACGGCCGGAAATGTTGGCTTGGCCATCTCGCAGACCTTGCTCCTGAACGGAATGCTGGCTTTCGGTATCAAACAATCCTCAGAAGTCATCAGTCAGATGACCAGCGTGGAGAGGGTCATCCAATATACTAAGATTACAACCGAAGAAGGCCTGGAAGAAAACAGTACGTATTAAAATCACCTAAATTGATATTACGGAAATGATGAAATCAAAGGTAAAAAGGGTAAAAAGGTGATGTAAAGGTAAAAATGTGACGTACTTTATTCGCTTTAATTTTAAAAAAAATATTTTACCCTGGAATCGCTTCTAAGGGCCGATATTATAACAATTAGTTGGCATCAAAAAATCAATCCGAAATGTAGATGGCACTAGTTTTAGCCTTGATGCAAACCACATTAAGGCATAAAAATTTTGAAAAAGTTATCCTGACAATTATTAAATTTTAAAAAAAAGTGGGTTTTTTTCAATACATTTTTGATGTTTTATGGATTGATGAAAGTGAAAAAAGAGTTTTCCAACTTTTAGTTTTGCTTTTTCGTAACAGTTTGCTGGTAAACTACTATGAATACCACTTTGATGGCTGGTCATTACTAGTGATGTGAACTCTGACCTTTGGTTTCCTGATTGCAGATCAGAAGACGCCCGATGATTGGCCTTTGGCTGGCGCAATTAGAATGGATAAAACCAGTATGAGGTACTCCGAAGGCAAACCGTTGGTACTACGCGAACTGAATGTGAATATCCAACCAGGATGGAAGGTGGGTTCGTTTTGGGTTTAATTTACACGACACAAGAACTAATGTGGACGAAGTAAATGAAAGTGCGTTCGATGCTATACATGGTGTTCAAGACGAATCCCGATAAAAAAAAACAACTTATTGACCGTGCGATTTCAAACATGATTTTCTTTGACCTTATATCAAAATTCATCAAGGTTTCCGAGGTAAAAAAAAAATGTAAACTTTGCGTGATAATATGAAATCGCTCGTCATAAGTTCGGTTGCTAGCGAGAAAGGGAATTTACATGAGTACTTTGATAAAATTTATAAATTTGGGCACGAATTATTTTCGTATTATACAATTTCTTACGCGTAATAGGAAACATAAACACCCCCTTATGTCAGGAATGATCTTGGAACATCCTGTATAGCTAAGAGCTAAGATTATAATTTCTAAATCTACTAACGTGAATGATATGTACATAGATAGTATGCTGATTGTTTTTGAATGAATTCCTGGAACGAATGGATCGTCCTGGAGGTTGCTTATAAATATTTGGTTTAAGATTTAAAAATATGTTCCCGACGAGCAGCTAACTTAGCGAGACTGTAATATACCGTTAGAAAACATCCTATTAACTTTAGAGGAAAACATGGTAAAGACATTACCATTCGTGTAAATTTCTTACAGGGATAATTATGCCCAAACTCTGGAACATTCCTGTAACTCACATAACACATTATGATGATTATGTTTCAGGTGGGAATTGTGGGGAGAACTGGTGCCGGGAAGACATCCCTCATATCAGCCCTCTTCAGACTGGCCAAGGTCGAAGGAACGATCAGCATTGATGGAATCGACACCGGCTCGATACCTTTGAAGGTTGGTAAATCGTGTCAGAGGAATTCACAAAGTCGTGGTATATAAAAGCAAGAATGGCTAAGATACTGTGTAGCTTTCATATAATATCAATTGCTTCTATACAATGTTTAGTAGTAGTAAATTATTTACCCAGAATCTGACGTTAAGACGTCAGATAGGCGTCTAAAGGCCTTTCTACATGTTTCAATTTGCGCACATAGATGAGTTTAACTAGCCAGATATACAATAATCCGTTTCATTGGCCGTGCTGTCATATTTTTAAAATTTGAATATTATATTTGAGCGCTTTTTCTTCGAAGTACTTCGCAAGCCACTGTCCGATCTGGCGCCATGCGTTCAAGCGCGTTCTCAAACATTAAAATGATTTCTTTTAAATTTCAAATTCGTCCTTATCGTAATTGGGGAAAAATTATTCCAATATTTTTTGATTTTTAATGTTTGATTGTTAATATATGTCAACCCCCTAAAAGAGCACCAATGAATATAAATACACCCTGTATTTTGGGAAATAGCACCGGGCGCAGCCAGCCGAGCTGTTTTCCACCTGCCAGCAAAATCTGATTACTCGTCAACCGCCCAGGCCGCAATTCGATCATTCAAATCCGTCTATTGCAGGTCTTAAAGCCAGAATATGGATCATTCAAATTTGTCTATTTCAGGACTTGAGAGCCAGCATATCAATCATTCCACAGGAGCCTGTGCTATTTTCCGCGACCATCCGTTACAATCTGGATCCGTTTGGAAAATACGAGGATGTTAAACTTTGGGAAGCGCTGGAAGCCGTAAGTGACATTTTTACATACGCATTGTAACATTCAATTAACCTAATATAACAACAAACACGTGCGATTAATCGCCAAGAAAATATTAGGTTTAGATTTAGTAAATCTTGCTCAGAATGGATTTCTGAAATATGAAATGTGAGAAATAATCTGCAGTCTTTTGAGCAGGCGCTAATTAAATTTCTACGGAAATTAAAAGTGTGCGAATCGTATATTAAGCGATTTCGCACGGCACTGGATTTGTAACTGGACTCATGTGCCAGACGGCACAGGTTATTGATTACTGATCTCAACAATGGACTATGGAGATGAATTCAAAATTAATGATGATGATTTTGTATTGGTAACATTCTGTAAATGATTAAATAGAGTCTAACGGAATGATTTAGCAACATTAAAGAGGGTAAAATGATCCTTTTATTAGTTTGATGATTAAAAAAAATAGCCGTTGCTCGTAATGCGTTATTATAAACCCAAATTATTTTTATTTTAGGCCTCCAATTCACCCTCTTAATGTTGCCTAATTGCTCTGTACATTTTATATTAATTTATTATTGTTTTCGTATCTATATGATTATTAAAATAAAACGGTATAAATATTTATTAAAAAATTATATGTTATGTTTTTATATGTTACAACTCGTAGCCTATGGTTAAAAACAGCCTTGGCACACGGAAAAGGATGAAATACTGACCTATGATAAGTATCCCATTCGCGAATAATTAACCTGGAAAGAAAATAGTTGAACCCAATGTTCCGTTTTCTTAATATAGGTTTTATCTTGGAGAGATGGTCATCACGACCAATAAAAGAAGGCTTAAATTAGACCGCTTTTTAGCTAAAAGCTCCCGATTAAGAATTAGTATATGAATGAGGTCTTGTTATTCCACAAGTCTTCAATTCCAGACACCAGTCGAAAGCTGATTTTCTCTGCGAGTGTTGAGATATTACCTGGTCAATTTTCAGGTGGAGCTGAAAGAGTCAATTCCAACGTTGGACTTCAAGGTGCTACAGGGTGGCTCCAACTTCTCGCTCGGACAAAGGCAGTTGCTTTGCCTGGCTCGGGCAATTCTTAAAAACAACAAAGTCTTAGTTCTGGATGAAGCCACGGCTAACGTCGATCCACAGTTAGTAATATTTTTTTTATGTACAAACAGTGCAGTGTAAAATTATTTTGCTCGCATTGACGTATGAAGCGTTGAAAATATTGACTAATGATAGATGCTCACAGCTGGCTAAAACCTACTTTAATTATTGTTAAATATTATCAAATTACAAAAAAAAAAAAAATTCGACTTTGAATCCGTACCTTTATACTCATACAACGCTTCATTACAACCATTTTCCCCTCACTCTAGCACAAGCATATTCGGTTGAGTAGGGCCTAAGATGATTGTATATGACCTACGTCATTGAAATTCTTAAAAAAAAACATGTGACAACCAAATACGTCCTCCCTCTTGTTTTTCATCGGAATAGAAATTTAAAAGCGTCTGATGTTCCAGAACTGACGGCTTCATTCAGCAGACCATCAGGAGCAAATTCTCCGGATGCACGGTCCTGACGATAGCCCACCGCCTCAACACCATCATGGACTCCGACCGGGTGCTGGTCATGAGCTTCGGGCGGGCGGTCGAGTTCGACCATCCGTTCAAGCTGCTCGCCAACCAAGACGGCGCCTTCTTCGCAATGGTCATGGAAACGGGATCCAAGATGGCGGCGCAGTTGTACAGCGTCGCGAAAGAAGCGTACGAAAGCAAAGAGGACATTTTAAGCGACAACGAAGTGCACCGATCCATAGATATTAGATAAGTTATCTATATTGTATTTATACACAAATGTTTGCGAGTTCAATTGAAATTATTAAAGTAAGGTTTGTTTGTTTTTCATTCTTTTATTTAACCGTCTTTAAAACAGCTGAACCGATTTTAACGAGACTTTCATTGTCAGGTAGAGGACTTACATATAAATGAAATTGAAGTGTTTGTCTGTGGTTTCGAAATAAATCCTTTTTTCTAAGTTCATTCGCTCGCAACCAGAAACTCAACATACATTTATTTGTCTGTTTGTCCGGGCAGATTTAGGTATAGACCTGATAAAAAACGGACTGTTGAGTGGCTTGAAGTGAAGTACGTAAATTTTATTTGTATATGACTAGCGTTATTATTATTATTATTAGTTTATTCATTAAATTTACAATTATTTTATTTTATGTACCAGCTAAGCCCAAGGCTTATCTGCTGGAAACCAGGTGTGTAAAATACAGATAAATTATTGTGAAATATTTCCAAATTATTTTTTTCTGTATTTTACACGTCCTTTACAATATACAATATTCACATACATTGAGGTACATTTTTAAATCTTAGTATATTACAAACCAAAAGTAAGTAATAGTAATAGTAATAGTAAATAATACATTTTAAAATAATAATTAACACAAATTTACTACAAACAATTAAAGAAATTGTTTTTGTGCGATTTCATAAAAAATATTTTGAACTTCATATTTATTTTTTTTGTATTTAATATTACTTTTAATTAAACATCTTGGCAAATTATTAAAAAAGAATGGTACAATGAATTGCAAAGCTCGTTTACCGTAAACATTTTTAAATGCAGGTATAAACAACATTTCATTTTGTATTTGCCGTGTAACTATATGTATGTTATCTATATGTATAAAAATTTCGTGTCACGGTTTTTGTCCGCGATGAACTCCTAAACTGCTGAACCGATTTTAATGAAATTTTGCACACTGTATGCAGTTTGGCTCCGACTTGAGACATTTTTTTTGCTGCTTTGTCGTGCACCGAAGGCGCCGTCAAAGCCACCTGCAGGGCCTAGCTGCAAAGCCCGTGGTTGAACAGCTAGTATACTTATATTTTCTCATCATGACCAATTCAAACCACCTACTAGGCGCTCCTGTATCAGGGCGTCGTGCAGAGTTTTTTTATGACATTTTTTATTACCCTAAGTGTCTAATTTACAAAAATACTATAACGAAAAAATCTAATTCCTCCACTGATGGATAATAACTTTGTCATGCACTTTTATTAATTAGTGATGTTTATTTTGTACATAATTTTGTGGTACAATATCTTATCGTGTGTATGATTTCTACGATAAATATATAAATTATGTATTTCATGAAGTTTCTTAGCCGACAATCGTATAGTTAGTAATTTTAAATTAATTATTTAATTGTAGTAAAATCGAATTGAAATAAAATAAGATCAAATAAAGCTTACGCCTGTGTAAATTCTTAAATGTAAGTTAGGTCCGATTTCATAATTTTACAGCAGCCAACGTTTAAATATGCATTTAATTTTGGCCATTTAAAAAAAACCGTTTTCCAAACAAAATTAATATCTAAAGAAATTTCACTAAAAATTAAATAATAAGACTATTTAAAAGTGGAGTAGAAACTAATCCATTTTCATATTATTTATTTATTAGTAAACATATTACAGAAAGTTAACATTAAGTACTATAATAAAACTGTTGATAATTCTCGTTTATCCATTCTATAGGCAACTCGATTTTCCTTTTCTCCCAAATTGATGGCTCCAATGTTGTCATAGAACCTAATGGCTTCTTGGTTATCCTTCAGGACGATCCAATTGAGGCAGGAACTACCTTCTTCATGCACGGCCTAGAAATTAATAAATATTAATATCGCTAAGTATACAGCATAAAGCGCTTTTCATTTCATTAAAGGTGACATCCATAAAATGAATCAATTATTTTTTTTATTACTATCTGGATGACTTTCTTTTTTATTCTGTTTTTTTATGAATTATAACTTTGTTGCGTTCGGCGTAGAGACGCTGGGTCCATGGTCTCCCGATGCGCCAGAGTTTGCTGATAAACTTGGCCAACTCTTGAGAGAGCAGACGGGAGATCCGCGCGCGGGTTCATTCTTTGCTCAGCGAGTCAGTTTGGAAGTGGTGCGTGGGAAGTGTCTTTGGTACATTCACAGAGTCGAAGTTCTCGGAGGAAATATGTTATTTAGTTTATTTTTTTATATAATTATGTTGAGTAATATTCTAAAGTGTTATGTAATAAATAAATGATTAAAAAAATCTGGATAATATTTCATATGCATACTAAGTGGGTTATGTAGGTAAAAGAAACATCACCAACTGTAACAATATAAAATTTTAGAATTCATACTTCGAACGAGATGATTATTGAGTATTAATTGAGAGTTATTAATAATTTTATTTATTTATGTGGTTATTTCTAGAAGTACCTACCTGAAAACCGTATACAGAGTGTTCCAAGACCATTTCCGAAGACTGATTATGTTTCCTATGATATGATTATGTATGTATGTATGATTATGATTATGTTAAGTAATCTGAGATCGTGGTAGTTTAGTGGTTAAGACGTTGGACTATTGACCTAAAGTTCGCGGGTTCTAATCCGCAAATGGTCATACCATTTTCAATACCACCATCTCCCCTGGCTCTGAAACAAGCACATTTGGCCTATAATATAAGGTCAAAAGTAAATCATGTTTGAAATCGCCGGGCCAATAAGCTGGATTTTTATCGGGAAGCGTTTGGGACACGGGGTGTACTTTTACAGTAGGAAGAGAACCACAGCGCGGCAAGTAGCCAAACGAGTGTTGGCACGTATTTTATTTCTTGCGTTATGCAATAGATGGCGTTGGGTTAATAATTCGGGAGGAATATTTTCATGAATGCATAAATGCATAAATGTACGCCGGTACACCAGCTGTTTTACTATTATATTTTAATAAAGATATAATATTTTGTACCTACACAATTTTTACTATTTTTTGTGCATTGCTTTGCTTTGCCGATTATATTAATCTAGTTTATCTATTAATACAATATTATTATTTAATTAATTTTATTAAAACAATAATAATAATATTAACATAGTAATTATTATTACGGCTGCGTCCACCATATTTTAAATTAAAAAGCATTGCCGTCTTCATATTTTATCGAATCCTTAGTCATACGTCGTTTACGTACTTTTCAAGAAGCTTATGCACATTGACAATAGGTGGATATAATAGTATCCCATCGACGTTTCACTGGGCTTTATTAAACTGACGATAGATGGCTATAATATATATATAAAAAAATGTTTTTTCACATCACTGTATGAATATGTTTGCAAAATTTCGCTAATTTAAAAAGCCAAATGCCATTTTAGTGGATAGAAAGGCGAAAAGAAAAAGTTTGCAATTTTTTTTGGATTAAGAAACAATTTAAAACGTCGCAACATGCTTTTTAGGTAGTAAGCAGTTATCATCATTTTACAAACATCTGAAGACAATGTTTTAGTATCCAGCTATGCTATAAATTGGTTTAAAAATCGAGAACAGAATATTAAAAAATATTTGTACTCGCTAAATTCAAGTTTATCAAATATTCAAATATCTATGAAACAAAAAAAATATATATTTAATGATTTATTTTAATTTGTTGATAAATACAATAATTTTTATACTTAATTAAATTTTTAAAATGTGTATTTTATAAAGGTATAAATATCATGTTTTTCATAATTCCAATAACTCTCTACTCTGTGTTTTTTTTGGAATGAGTTGTACTAACCTTGCACATTTCTTTGAACAACTTCGAGCCAATTCCGCGTTTCCTGTGCGCTGGTTTCACATAAAAATCCTCAACATGTGAACTCCTGCCCACCCAGGATGAGTAGACGTCTGCGTACATGACGTGGCCCACCAGACGGCCGTCCGCCGAGTCCTGGGCGACCACGGAACGGTACATCGGAGGGTTGCATACAAAACCATCGTATTCCAGTTCTGCAACCAATATTAACAATAGTAACTACTCATCCATAACATTTACTAAGAAGGAATTTATTATTTTAATTCGTTATTTACGGATTTCGACACTTCGTTTTTATTCAAATAAAACGTAGTTTTGTTTAATGTACCTTATAATTACTCAACAAAACGAACCTAGTATTTAGCAGTTTATAACACACCAGGATGGTAAATTTATTTATTTTGTTTTATTATTTTTTTACAAATACAGTCGTGGTTTTTTGCACCGCAAAACGAAAATATGTGTGTAAATAATTTTATTTTGTAGTTTGGAAGAGGATATTTGTATATAGGACACACTTTTATTGTTTTAATAAATGAATTTATTGAATTTATTGTTTATTGAATTTATTGAATGAGTTTTGTTTTATCTTGCATAAGTTTTGTTTTTGTTATTTTCTGAGTAGGGCCTTAGATCTCAATAAATAATTCATAATTCATATTAAACTAAATTTGTTTTAGTTCCTTTTTAGAAAATTTACTTGTGTAATTTACTATCTTCAGCATGTATTTTTGTTCAATATTGTTGTAAATTATATGTCATTCATATGTACACTTTTGTATGTATTTGCCAATAAACATAGTGATATTCATGAGTTTAATACGCGTCATAAAAGTAATTATGTTCAATCTGTGTCAGCCCGTACCGCCAAATACCAATCTACATGTCATTATTTAGGCTTAAGATATTTTAATATGCTACCTAAAAGCTTTAAAAGTATAAATAATTTTCGTGAGTTTAAGCTTAGGTTGAAGAAATATATTCTGGAAAAAAATATTTATAGTTTTAAGGAATTTAGATAGTAAGTGATAAATTATGAATACATCAATGCACATGTAACTTCTGTTCATATATTTTTTTAATTTCTTTTTTTTGTTATTATTGTATTCTTTATTCTAATTTCTCTATTGTCTTATTCTGTTGTTTTTTTTTTTATATAACTGAAATGTAACGGTATGTACAAATATGTAATTGTCATTCCTGTACAATAACTTTGTTCATGGAAAATAAATTATCTTATCTTATCTTATCTTATCTATGTTTCGTAAAATAAATTCTCTTATTATCTTTTTGTCTTTCGTTTTAATATTATTGTATAATTGGTTTTCCTCTCCTTTATTTTCCTAACTTACAACTCTTCGCTCATGTAACTACTTTTAATCGGCCTTGGTAATGGTATTATTTGTGTTTTTACCTATATATTGTAACGCTGTTTGTAATTCAAATAAATAAATAATAAGTATGAAATATTATCTAATTAGATACGTGCCATAGTTTGTTTAATTTCATTGATAACATAACGCACGCCAACTTTGATAAAAATGTACAGTATTCCAAACTGACCCTTTTCTGTTATATGTACATCCTTGAGAAATCCCTCAAAATCTGCAAGTTCCTGAAATGATAAAAAACATGCACTGAAGCCTGATTTATCACAATTCTCAATAATATGTACAAAGTTAGTGGTCAATCAAACAGGCATGCAACGAACTCAAATATCAGACATTTGTAAATAGATCAATTACAAATTAGAAACCACAATTTCATAACAATAATTTAAAACAACAAAGGTTTTTAAAATTTTGTATGATTTTTAATTATTAACGAAAAAGTCAAATTTGAATAATAGCTCAACATTATAAGCATACACATAGCTGAATCTAAATTATTTCTGCATATTTATTTATCATCAAGCTAACAATGTTTTCAGGACTACGAATGCATGTTTATTAATCAGATAACTATTTTTTTTCTGAATAAACACACATGTACTTTTTCAAATTTTCTGTTTTTCTAACGCACTTTTGAATGAAAATTTGTGTATATGTATTTGTTTTTGGGTTTGTGTGTGTGTATTTTTACAATATGCTAATGTATTTAATGGAATATTTGGGAGCTAGCTCAGGTGATACTGTTGAGTTTAGTAGGTGAAGGAAAAAATAAAAAACCTTGGAATAAGGAAAGGGGTCAAATGCTGACCTATGAAGAGTATTCCACTGCCGAATTGTTCTGGAAAGAAGCGAATTGAACCCAAAGTTCCGTTTTCTCAAAATAGGTTTTATCTTGGAAGGATGGTCATCACGACCAGTATACGAAGGCTTGGAGAGTTGGGGTCTTAAAGCAGACTCATTCGTCACAGTCTAAAAACTAATTAATCAGTATTCAAAACGGCTTTTTGCCCAATTTCCGTGGCTCCCAATTTCGAATTGAAATAAATTAATTTATAAACTATAATAAATCCCCAGTAGTAAAATGTGTAAGCATTATTTGGCGATATTATTGTATTGGTATATTTTATAGTACAATTTACAGATATTTACATAATATTAATGAAAAAAAAACTATAATAGCTTAAATGTACGTCGCATAAGTAACCCACCTTTATCATTTCCAATATTTCGGGCACGTCGCGTTTTTCTCCTTTTCTTATTATTATCTTTGTCATTCTCTATGCCTGAAAAAATATGTTAATTTATAAAATTGAATTTATTTTCTCTATTTTACCGAAATGGTTGAGGGTCTCTGGTGATATCACCTTTGAATTAGTCTGTAGCTTTTATTTTTTCTAAACCAAGTAGAAAAAAGCTTAATATCACTATCATAAAGATGCCCAAAACAAAGCATTTGCACTCACCCTGCCGTATATATTTTCACCTATATTGCGTCATCGTTTCAGCCCTAATAACTTTCTGAGCAGCCTGTATATTATGATGTGACGTAGGTGGTGTTTATATTCCCTATTACGAGTAAGTTATTATTTATATAAAAAATGCGTAAATAATTCATCCCCAAATTTAAAATTTTGTTTCAAAGCGCTGGTATGAATTGCCTTTGGCGTCGCGAGCGAACGATCAGCTATATTAATTTTACACGCAATTGTATGTACCATTTTTTATATATTGTACTGTTGGTTTTCCAAATAAACAATAAATAAATAAATCAACAACGGTTTATTGATGATATTTATTTATTTATTTAACAGGTTTACCCATGTACAAATTTCAATTCGTGACATAGGTACAATCAAAAAAATTATAATAATATAAAAAACATTAAAAAACAAAAAATAACCAGAAATATTTAGAAACTGTAATTAAAAATGTCGCATCCAGGCGAACAATAAAAAATAAATAATTCACGCTGATCTTACAAAGGTGTAATAACCAGGTTGAAAACCAGTTTTATGGTCATAAAATGATCATAAAAAAAATATGGAAAATCTTCCAATTTAATGTGGTTTGTGTATTATTATAGTTATCACCGTTGAGTTAGAAAACGGGTTAGATGTAGTACATTATATATAATATCGCGAGACCATTTCTGAAGACCTGAGCAGGTGTATATGTACCCTATTACGAGTTAGAAATTATACTATAAAAAAATGCGTAAATCATTTATTTTTTATTAAGAATGTACCGCTTAAATACTAAAATATTAAAATTTAAAAATAATATCAGAACTCTGTGTCATGTTAGATTTTATATAATTTCTACTACATATTCAGTTTTTTTTTTCAATTTCAATTTTTGTTTATTCTAAAATCTACCTTGTCTAAAAATGCATATATTTATGAATATAAGTTAAGAGAATAATATAATGCATATATTTATGAAATAATATAAGTTAAGTGAGTGAGTTATATGAAGATAGATGGCTTCTGGGAAAAGAACAAAAAAATCAATGCTGAAAAGAAAATTTATTAAAAAACGAACTATGCACTAGCATTAGAGTTTTTAATAATATAATGTGATTAAATCAAATTGTCATTTTAAGCCAGATTTCTGAAAATTGCCATGGTAGTTTAAAATTTAAACCGCGCAGTTGCATCCTCAAGGGTACGATAGATGTATTTCGACTGATGTGCAGGTCTAGTTGAGGCCTCGTAGAACTAAGTTTTCATTTTTGCATTGGGTATTCCACATTTGGCGCATCGCATTTGAAAGTTAATAACACATTTAATAATGTGCAAGAAGACATAATCCGTATTTGATAATGTGCAAAAGTTATAATCCGTATTTGATAATACCGCTTGCATGATGTATAAAATTTGTTTTGCGGTTTGAATTTTTTTTTAATGGGGGCGCTTCTTCTGTAAGAGCTCTTCTCTGTCTTGCGCGTGGTCGTAAATCATTATATCTGAGATAGAATGCTATTTCGTATAACGGCTTGTAGAAATAGAAACACTATAAAATCTAAAAAAAAACACCGAATCAATGCATTTAGAAAAACTTGGTTGAATTTGCGTCTTTATGGAATCAACTATGAGAGAATCAAAAACAGAGAGTTTTTGCCGTTTTTAACTTTTATATTAAGTGAAAATTTGACTTATTTATAAAAATAAATAATAAAAATCCAATTTAGTATTCATTTTATTCTAAGTACATATAAAAACAAGAGAATCACAATACATGAATAAAGAGATATTATCACCAAACTCGCACATACACGACACTAGATGTATCTGCACTTGTACTCACGGTGAGCGTATTTTGGATGAGTGCGGGTAATAATGCAGGTATGATTGTTTTCCTCACTGTCCTTAACAAATAGACGTGTTAATACATCCATACGCGATTATAGTACTTCAGCGGAATGTAGGATAGTCGCGGACTAAAATAATTAGTTAGTTTTATCGATAAAAACATAGAGCGAGTTGTTCTTCGAAGTTATGATTAACCGTGCTAGCGTATCAATAAAACAAGAACACGATTACGACCCTTTAAATAATATAATCAATGAGTAGGTATGTATATTGTAAGTGTAACAATAAACGCTTACCAACATTTATTGTTAAGTGGTTCATGCTTACTACAATTTCACTAAAATTCCGTCAGCTTGATACGAGAAAGTGTGTTTGCACTTCGAACTGAACGCTCCGCAAATAACAGGATATTATTATATTCACTTAATCTGTAAATTACAAAATATTTTCGAGGACCACTATTAATAGGACTTTTTGCTAGCGACTAACGCGACGCACGGCGCGCGCACTTCTGACTGACTCGCATGCCGAAGTGTCACGAACTGATGACAGATGGCGTTGATTTCCGCCGGGAATACGGGGATAAACGTCACGCGTTCTTAGGTTCGTCTATAAAATAATTAATAATTGTGTTTACTTATTTACTACGCACAAAACCGTAAAAAATAAAAAATATAGGTATTTTAATAATATAATGTAAAGGGCCCAAAGTATGTATTTATTTTTAATTAAATTTATTGAACTTGAAATTGAAAAGACAGTAAGTATATTAGCTGTTTTCGAATGTTGACAGTATTGTAATAAGCAGTATATAGAGTGTAGTTTAAAGCTAAGCGTTTAAAATTTAATTGATATAAAATTATTCATAAAAAATAAAATTCTAGAATATTTTAACATCACATATCATGAAAAATAATGTCATGATCCAATGTTGTGCAGATATCACGATGAAAAGTTCTATTTTTTACACCTACTAACCTAACAACTGTTAATCTAATATAAATGAACGTTTGTAATGTTATATATATTATTTTATTACTGTTATATACTAATAGCCACTTTTTTTTTATTTTTGAACATGAAAGAAAGTGTCTCATATATACAAAGTGTCAGTTTTACTTTGACATATATTTTTTTAAATTATCTTAATGTTTAAACTATAAAAAACTATTAACTGAAAAGATTAAAAAAAAACCTTTTATTTAAAGATGATTTTTACACTGGCTTTGAAGCGTATATTAATAATGTCACAGCATGTTGTTGAAAATATTAGTGTTATTAAATTACTATTCAACTATTCAAAAATGAAACTACTGATTTAATTCAATGTCCATACAATAAATATTAAATATAAATATTCGACGTTCTAATATAACACTTCTATCTTTGATAATGAGGTGTGCGATTAATAAATAATCGAGGATCCTGTATAATTATCAAAGATAGTAGGGTGTGCATACGATAAATATATTAGGATAATCAATCTTCAAGAATATTACGTTAAAATAAGTGCAATTTGTATAACTTTTACAAACAGTATGTGAAAATACCTATTAATTTCTATGAATTTTTATTTTTCATGCAGAGTTTTATTTTATTATATCCTAATAGTCTGTTTTACCTATCGCACATATTTTTATGAAATATTATATTTGGGGCATACTGTTTTAATATATATTTAATACATCATGTACTACAAATAATAAGTTATTCTTTTAATAGTAAACCAACAGCACAAACACATACATATTACGATTAAGAATTAATAATTTATATAATTCATGTTTTAATTTTTTATGTCTAAAACACAGCTATATTAAGTTGCATTACAATTTTTATCTTAGATTTTTTATTCCTAAATTGTTCACTTTTAAACCGCATATAAATTTAACATGAAGGTAGTACTCAGTCTTAAATTTAAACATCGTTTTTATGTAGGGAACTTTTACTTTTTTAGTAAGGTTTACTTTATTTTAAACCTACCCAGTTAATTTCATAAACAATATCCCCCCCCCCTTGTAAACCATACCATATCACTTGTAACGCTTCATTACCATCTCTCCTGACTCTAGAACAGGCACATTTGGCCTAGTTGAGTAGAGCCCAAAATAATTGTATATGACCTAGGTCATAACAATTATTTTCTTCAAAAAAAAATATAGGTAATATTTTTTTTATTAGATTTTTTTTAGCGAGAGAAAGGTAAAGAAATTATGTGGAGTGAAAGTGCTTAAATAGGTGAGAATCAAAAAATATTTTCCATTACTTACTCAGTAACTAACATTCATTCATTGGAATTAAAGTAAATAAATAAATAATGAATATTTCATTTAATTTGAATTTTTAATCCTCCCATTACATTCACAGACGAACGCTGATGTTTACACATCTCAACCGTGAGTCCCGGCACTCACATTTTATTTTTTTATATAACTATTAATTTCTTTTCATTTTCTTTCTTTTTTCCCTAATTTCTGTATATTTAATATTTAATATTTACTTTTTGTTTATATATTATTATGTTTCTGTGTTGCATTTGATACGATTAATTAATAAAATAAATAAATAATATAAATAATATTTAAAATTATTTTTATTTATAAATTATTTATTAAAATAAATAATTTATTAAAATATTAATATAAATTTAATATTTAAAATAAATATTATATAATTAATCTAATAAATTATTATATTAGTGTTTATCATTCCGAAAACATCGTCTGAGCGATCGATAGCTTGTCGTGAGCGAAAAATGCAAATTATTATAACGGTTCATAAGCAATTGTGTCTTTCCTGGAAATCTATAAATATAACCCGGAGGGGGGGGGGGCGGGGAATATGGAGTTCCCACCACGCCAGAGGAAGGTCTACCCGAAACTCCTGGGGAGAACTGGGTCACGCTGACTTTAGCCAAATGAGCGTTTCACATTAAGTTCATTCGCCGCCTAGGAAAAAATGTGATAGACAAGTTTTACTTGAAAAATCAAACGATTGGTGACCCTAGCGAATGGGACATGTGCTCGTTGCTATCAACTGACGTGATTCCAAAGATCAATAATCAATAATCAATATTGATCATTTTTTGACAGAATAATATTGTTCTTGCCTTATCGCCGTTGTTTCTACACCAGTTTAAAAGTATTTTAAACATACATTTTATAGAAAAGCCATACGCATTAGGTAGGTATAGGTCTAAGATGGGTTCCGAGCTTTTTCCTCAGGAAGACTCAGTCAGGTGCACCTTGTCTATGGATTTGTTAGTAAAGTTGTAATTTGTTAGACTTGCGAAACGTTTTCTGAAGAATGGCCGTTGAAGAAATCCACACCATCGTAAACTAGGAACATATCTGCTGGCCCATTCCAAATCTTTCTAGGTCTTCATCCATAATAATTTCATCGATTTCATCTAAGAAGTCAAATATTAAAAAAAATACATCCCCAAAAACTATGAAAATTAAGAGAAACTGAAACAAACTAAACAGCTGTCAAATCTGACAGCAAAACAGCTTCTAGCCAATATGGCGACGGTTTAAGAACTCCCTAAAAGACATTTAGAGGCATTGTTCGTGCAAATGGCCGTTGACGAGGATCGATTATCGAAAGGAAAAAATATTATTGGCGTTATATTACTGGAATAGAACGCAATCTACGAGCTATCTCCAACGTGTTAATTCTAACATTTTCGGTTGTTATAGCCATTCGGCCATTTATAGCTATAAATTATTGTTAGACACGATTAAATAATTGTAAATTAGTGGAGTGTATTACTTTATTTTTTTTCGAGGACAGCATATTTGTAAGGAGTAATTAGGCATAAGTGATTAGGCTGAATCGCTCAGCGCCATACTAGCTAACGTGACTGCAACGATTGGCTCAAACGACCGTTTAATATCAATTTATTATTTGTCGTTAAAATAATAATTTTGGTAATTCTTACTTAAAAATCCTGTTTAGCAGGTGATTGAAGTGTTTTGGACCGTTTTTCGCCTTTTACGAGCATTTCTAGTTTCGTCGAATGCTTAAGATCGTTTCGTTTTCGTAGCGACAGCGGTTACAATCAGTTACAAATGGCGAGAAACGTGTTTTATAATAAGCTTGCCCAATTAATGGATAGTTGAGTCCTAAAAATATTTTTTTTGTATACCTAATTTTATATTCAGTCTTATTATAAATTAATTGGGTGTATTGTTTATTTTTTTACCCAAATTATCTACCAAAGTGAGGTGGGGCATTTGACATTTGTCTTTCAAGGCAATTTGATTTGTCAGTTTCTACGCAAAGTTTCTCAGTAGCTGATTAGTGCGTGATGACGCTAATAGTTAGACTTTTTTTCTCATAGGAGTATTTAAAGTTTAAATAAAACTTCACGTTTAGATTAGACCATTTATTTAGAAAATTTCACAAAATGTATTTTTGCTCTCCTTACACATTCGAATATTCACGTATTAAAAATACAGGGTTAACGTTGTTCCAATGTGATTACGCTAACTACTTCTGCGTTTCGAATGGGCTATGTGCTTAATATTAATTTTATAATTAAGCTCGAAATTAGTGATTGCAAGATATACTTACCTAGCTAAAACTAAAGAAAAAAGGAACTTATATGTTTTTTATATACACTGTAATATTGTATTGCAATAAATATATATTAACAAAAATAACTGACGTCGATTATTGGTCACTTTGCAGAAGTTTTACAATGATAAATAAGATATAATTGAAATAAAAAAAAAACACTGTTTTAATCTAAAGTATAATATGCATTAATTAGCGAGTATGAAAAAAATTATGTAGGTATTTTATTCAAAGAGAAGCAATCAATTACCTTTTAAGTGCGTACCATTTTGATGTCTATGTTAATTGAAAATATTTGCCTCAGTGCAAATTGGGTGAATATCAAACGCATCAGTCAAGAGGAAAGGTAATTTAAATTGAAATTGGCGTGCCTACTTTTTTCTATGCGTGCTTTTTCATTAAATACAATACTAAAAACATAGTACGAAAATTGTACGCTTACAAATTATATCTAATTACTTTAGGTAACTCTAGTCAGTCGCTAGGTTTTATTGCTTATATTGTAGCCAAAGTATTCGAGACTCGATATATAGCCAGTATAAAAATACTTACTGCGGGTAGGTAAATTATAAGTTTTATAAATGAGTTTCGTTACCTAGAATAATGAGTGTAATTAAAAAATATCGTTATGATACACATTCTTTCGCCAACGTTGCATAAATATTGAGACAGATTAACAAATAGTTAAGTCTTTCGGATCATATTGCAACATATCGAGACTTTAAATTAACCTATCACTGGGTACAATATCAGAATATTATCAACTAAATATAAATAATCCTATATTTATAGTATTTACAATAAAAATATCAGTCTATTTATTCAATAGTAAGCAATATACACTTATTATAGTCGTAGGTCCTTATATTACTTAATTGAAATAATAAAATGCAACACTTTTAAAATTTTACATTAATAAAAAAAAACATCTTTATACGATGATAGACTTCGGTTATTCACAATCTACTCACATTTACATAAAATGGCAAAAAATTTAGAAAAATCATAAGATATTGAAAATGGACTCAATCGTGCAGACAAGTACATATGCGTGTCAATAAACATAGTCTGGGCATTTTTTAAACAGCTACATGAAAAAAAAAGTTGAATTTGTTAGAAAAGTGAGGTTTGTATTTAAAGAAATTACAATTACATTAAAAATTTGGTCTTCAATATTTTCTTTTAATTGATACTTTAACCAAATAACCTCCCTATTAAAAAAAAGACAAAACACCAACGCCATCTATTGCATAATGCAAGAAATAAAACACATGCCAACGCTCGTTTGGCTACTTGCCGCGGTGGGGTTCTCTCCTACAGTACTATAATTTAGTTCGTATTTCAGTATATCTGTCCGACCTCAACAGCAGCGCGCACTTAATTAAAACTTTGCCAGTGTCTGGGAGTCACCTCAAATATTTGAGGCTTGCTTGCGTCTTTGATGTTTGAAAATCTGACAACTGATGGCAAGTAACGAAATAACAAAGAAAAGACGAAATATGTGTGCAAATATTTGCAAATGGCTTCCCATTTATAGCATTTGTGCATCTTTTCAAATATTTGCGCACATGTCTGGCTTAAGATAGGGAGCGAAATATGCTTGCAATAAGAGAGAGGGATGAAACTGTATCTCTTGCCCAGTGCTCCTGCACTGGTGGTTATACCTGCTGTGCTCGCAGTTTATACTTCCATGTGTGCGCTGTATACCCTTTTATTTATTTTAGTAATCTTTTCGCGTTAAAATAAGCCTAGTAAAACATCGACGGCCTGCTTACGTCTCATATTTTATGTAACTACATTAAAAACCCGCCGGAATGGCCATCAACACTCATTGTTTAAGAAGTCCCTTGGGGCAACATACTTCTAAGAGGAGGCCATCAGCTTTGCTGCCTGGATGACATTGTGCTGGTGATGATAGCCGCTCACTTCACCCACGCCGGAGTTGAGCCCGGACAAATTTCCAGCCAGGCTGCCGAAGCCGTGCTGCAGCGGCGACGGGAAGTGGTAGGACGGTTGGTTGGCGGCCGCGCCGGCGTGGTAGTGATGCAGACCATTGGCGGGGTAGCCCTGACTCTCGTAGTTGGCGTTCGCGGGCGGTTCGCTCTTGATGGGCGCGGGGTACGAGGACGTCGACGTCGGCATGTAGTTTTGGTTGTGGAGCGACGAAGACGCCGTGTGGTGGGCCATGATGGACTGGTCGGCGTGGCTGGGCTGCGACGTAGGCAGGAGGGACGTCTGACCTATGTATGGCCTCTCGGAGCTGGGGGATAGCTTGACGCTCTCGGTCGACTGCCGATGGTGACTTGTGTGACTTTGTACACTGTTGGAGTTTTGACCTTGCTGTGAAGGGGGTTGTTGGTTAATGTGTCCTTTTGATTCTGGAAATGTACGAAAAAAAGCTATAAGTTAGGGCAGACTGAAACGATTCGCTGTTCCGTTATTAAAATAGAAAAATCGATAATAATTATTTTTCTAACGAACATAATATAATGTGGGTTAATATAAGTCATACACACAAATACCTTTTTAATGTTATATAAGAATGAGTAAATCAATAAAAAAGAGAATTGTTAGAAAAAAAATGAGAATTAGCGACGACGATAATAAACTGCAAAATCAGCGGTTTTTGTATAGTTTTAATTTTACTGTTCTTGTAGTCAAATTCAAGGGAAACGAAATACAAATTACGTGCCTAGCATCTTTATAAGGGCTAGAGCCAGAGACATCAATTATATTATAAAATTGGGTGTGTCAATATTTCTCTGAACGCGAATACCTTCGGCTCCTGGCGAGGGCGGCTCATCCTTCTTGGGAGTGTCGTCGCCGCCCGAGCCACCGGCGCTGCCCGACTTCTTCGGTTTCCGTTTCCTCGTTTGGATTCCATCTTTTCGCATTGCCAACGGCCTGGAAACAAAGAACATTGCCATGTAATATGTATTTACCAACATAAGAAAAAAAGCGTGTCCGATGGTACAGTCAAGTACAAAATATACAATCGCAGCGGTACCTGTCAAACATTGGTAAAAAAAGAGTGATAATTTTGCCCTGCTGACCGGCAATTTTAAAGCAGCTTTAAAGAGAACGGTGTTGCCGCAAGACCTCTTTTGAAAAAATATTGTAGATACTTAAACATTATTATAATATAAATTATCTTTATCAATAAATATATATCGTGACCTAGGTCATATACAATTTGGCATGGCGGTTCGGACACGCAACGGCATTGTTGTGTTGAACTCCGTAGGGTGGCGCTAGTATCGTCGGCTTAGTTCGTATTTTGACTGAAATTGTATTTTTTGATTTGTATCGTTTTCATTATTCTAGCTGACAGGAGTTTTAATGAAAGTATTTGTGTAGTTACACAAATGTTACCCACAATGTTTTTAGTTAAAAACATTGTGTGTGCATCCTTATCGTCGAGTATAGTAATGACAGTAAGATAGATACATTTTACATGAACCGTAAATGTGAAAATATCTTCAAGTCGCTTTTCCTTGTTGAGTAAGTTAATGACCAGAGGTCTCGTTTTTACGCAGTGAAACTGACACTCTATTTTACCCTCCTTCCTCCTCAGAGGACCCACAATGTTTTTAATTAAACTTACTCAACAAGGAAAAGCGTCTTGAAGATATTTTCACATTTACAATTCAAGTAAAATTTATCTATCTTACTCGACGATAAGGATAGGTAGGTACTGTTGGAGATTATAAGCTATATACATAAATAACATACCTGTTAACTCCGTGAAGCTTGAAGTAGAGTCCGCACGCATTGCAGACAGGTTCGCCGTCGTTATTTCTCCTCCAAAGCGTCGTCGTCCTGGTCCCGCAGTTCGTGCAGTGCAGACCCAGGCGTTTGTTCGCGTTCTGTTCACACATAAGAATGACACATTCATTTAATAATACCAAACATTAAAATTATCCAGCCAAACACACGTTTTGACTGCCAGATGTTAATCGTGTAACACGCAACACAAATATTAAATAGGTACCTAGAATATGCATGTCTTTTATTTTACGAATTGCTAGTGAAATCTCACTACAAAATAATTATAAATAACACTAAAATTCAATCATTTAATATATAGATACGCCTAATGTTAATCTTTGGATTTTACCTTAACGGGGTAGATCCTGTATTGAGTTGGTTTTCCAAAACGGCTCTTATTTATTCAATGTTCATTCGACGATAATTCTTTTATATCATTATAATATCTTTATCTAGCTTAATTTTATTAGTTCTGAACAAATGAATAAAAAATCAATTTATTTGAAATTGATTTAACCTAGTACGGACAATACGCAGTTGAATATAGTTGAATTATTATACAATACGCAAAATAAATAAATAAATACCCTAGGGCGGGCATTGCCTAGTTAGGTAGAACATATATATCAATCATGTTTTATATTACTAAGTCAATTAATGAATAATTATAATAAAATGGGTTTTGGTTCAACATTGCGTAGTCCGCCGATACAAAGCGGTGGGCGATAGTGATCACAGCCCAGAGCGTATTTGAAGCATGTTTAAGCTAAAGTCAATAGCAATCCGGACGATTACAACATGTTGAGAATCGTTGATTATTTTAATGCTTTTTAACGGCACTTTTGTCAATTCAGTTTCGTGAACAGTACTGAGATATTTAAAAAAAATGTTAAGATCCTGTTTTTTTTTATATCTTTAGTTTTAATATTAATTTCATATCAAAACTGAAAGTATGAAATTAAATAACAAGCTAGGTTTAAAATGAAGGATTGTGGATAAATGATTTTAAGTGAATTCTATATACAAATGAGACGTTGTCATTCGAATGATTATCTAAATAATCTGATTAGCTTCCACCGCGTTGCTCGTATGGTAGCCGAAAAGTGATTTGACATAGTGTCGTAAAAAAGGAATAAAACAATCAACGATTCTCAACATGTTCTAATCGCCTGGTTTACTATTGACTTTAACTTAAACATGTTTCAAATGCGCTTTACATAGTTTGAAGAACGCAGTGATTCTATAGGCCACCGCTTCGTATCGGCGGACTACGCAATGTTGAACCAAAAACGTATTTTATCAATTTTATTTATTTATAATAATGACAAAAATCCATACATTGTTTAATAACTTAACCATACCTAACTGGGCATCTTTAAATAAACATTGAATATAGAAGAAGAATTTAGGGCCGCTTTAGAAAACACCCCTTTAAGCATTCCAGTAAATACACTTTGAAAGCGTCTTATTGCTCCGATTAATTAGGTAATTATTAGTAAAAACTGTAAATATGTTTCGCCCTTCGTAAAAATCGCACAATGTTTCTAAAGATCGCTCACGATGATGTATTCTAACCATATTTGTTAATTGTTAAGTCGTTATCCCTCGGGCCAAGTTTTATTGGTTTTTAACGACTTTTGTCAATTCAGTTTTCGGCTAACATATATCAAATGACAAACAGTTGTCATCGACGTGGCGTTAGGAACCATTTTGAGCGTCTTTGGTTGATTCTGAGAGCTCTCTGGAGTGGTATAATGCCTTCTTGGTTTATGAAATCGTGCAAACACAATAGTTAACCAAAAGACAGATGAAATACAAAGTTAATTTTTATAATGGTAGCGTTTCCTTACCAGTCTCTTGCTAGGTTTGATGAGAGGTCTATTCATGCCGTTCATCTTGTGGTAGAGCCCGCACGCGTTGCACAGGTAGTGCCCGGTGCCGTCGCGTCTCCACAGCGGCGTCGAGATGGCGCCGCAGTTCACGCACTCGCGCCCCTCCCCGAAGGAGAACTCCATCCCGCCATCTGAATCGGTATGTCGTACAAATGTAAACAAACATAGTGCGCTGAGTGTACTTGGCGTGGCTTAGCATAGCGCTCATTGTTAACCGGAGCACCCAAAGTAAGGTAGGGAATGCACACTTTATCAATTAAAGTTCAATTAATTTTGCTAGCTACCCACTTGCCTATGTCATTAAAGGTAAATTTAAACATTAAAATATATATCCAACATCTACTACCTACATACTTATCTCATAAACGCTTTTCTAATTCATAAACAATATTGCCAGGGTCGGATTATTAAATTAAAACTATAATATTCACGTCATCGACTGACCGATTCGTCCCTGACTGGAATTTATATATTAATTTATTATATACAGGATGTTCCGAGACCATTCCCTAAGACTTAATATGATGTTTATGTTTTCTATGATGATTAGGAAATTAAATGAAAATAATGCATCCCAAAATTTAGACGCTGGTGTAAATTGCCTTTGGCGTGGCGACGCGCGAGCGATATCTCTTAACCTTTGCCGAGTTGCTTACGATTTACGGCCAATGACCTGGTTGTCGCGAGCGGAATGATGCATCGATCAGCTTACAGAAAGTTTACAATTTTTTTCTCAAAAATCATGAAGAATTTTATAAATATTTCATATTATTCTGATATTAATAGTACATGTCTGCTGGCACAAGAACCCCCCCCCCCCCCTCCCACCCCCCTCATCCACAGATTATTCACAATATGTATATCATCACACGTGCAACCTTAGGTAGGTGTTTTAAATCCATCAGCGGCCACTATACTGCTGGTAGATTGCGTTGCATTGTAATTAATAAACAATTCGTACCGTATGGGCTAGTTCTCTGGAAGCCGTCGTATGCCGATCTCCAAGAGCTCATCATGACTGCGTTCTGCGCGGAGTAGAACTGCGCCGGAATAGCCCCGGCGGAGCTGAGCGAAGTGGCGCCGCCTGCAACGCAAGAAAGTGGGAGTTTAGGTCAGGCCTTACTTTGCCTAAGGGGCGACCGACCCCGGAGATTTGTTTGCTTGACCTGTGCTCCATCAGGTCACGTCTCCTAGAATGATCCGAGGTTTAATAAAATGATAACTGCTTTTGGACAGAAAATATTTTAGTTTCTGATAAATTTTTCAAGGCGTTTTGTGTTTTTTATCGGCAGTGAACTGTAAATCAAATCTTAAAATATTAAGGCAAAACCGAAGAATAAATATTAATTTTGGTTCGTTTTACCCTTTTTATATCTGGTATCTGGTAACCATTTGATATTTAATCTTCAACATAGTAAAGGCAGATTTTGTGTATTTCTGAGAAATTTAATAAATTATAAACTGCTAATAGTTCTTTCTTAGTTGAATGGCTCGCTTATAAAAGAAGGAAAAATAGTAATTAAATGCAAATGAAGTGTCTAAAATATATAAATGTTTGTTTTTTTAATTCCTATATTATCTAGTTGTAATTAAATAAAAACCAATAATTGCTTACTAACCGCGTAAAGAGTAAAACTTAAAGCTCTATAAAAATGAAATATCGAATTTCAAGATCCGGTCAATATGCTTTGACTTTTCAATAACCCGGCAAAAGTTTTGCAACGCTGTCTCCTATACCAATACATATTCTATACGAATGCACGAAACCACAGACAGACGGACAGACGGCCGAAAGATGGGGATAGAA
This sequence comes from Neomicropteryx cornuta, assembly GCA_020383195.1. Lineage (NCBI taxonomy): Eukaryota > Metazoa > Arthropoda > Insecta > Lepidoptera > Micropterigidae > Neomicropteryx > Neomicropteryx cornuta. The sequence goes on along the minus strand of JAHKQU010000001.1, from coordinate 7,672,394 downwards.
GCTTCTCATAGATGAATGGTCTCACCGTATCCGTCGGACGCGTGATGCCAGGGGTTCTGGCCGCCGGCGAAGTGGTGCCCGCCGTGGCCGTACTGCGCGGACGGCAGCGCCCTGCTGGAGGGCACGTAGACCGGCGCCTGCGCGCCCAGGTGCGCCGCCTGGCCGTGGTAGTGCCCGCCGGCGCCGGGCGCCATCTCGCCGTAGTTGGCGCCCGCGTTGTTGTGGAACATCTTGCCAGGAATTCTTTATTTGCAGTCTGCGGGAAGCCTCATCCTCTTCGCGCGGTCTGGATGACAATTTTCATCTCTGGACGAGGCTGGAAAAAAGAAGCACACATAAGAAGAAGCATATATAAAATAAAACGTTCATACTACTGACAGCTGATTGACGGAGTTTCAAACTGTGAATTTAGTGTAATTTCAAATGTTTCTTTTTCAATAGTCTTTAAGTAAAAATTATTAATAATGCCGAAAAAAAATTAAAACTGACAATAGATTGTATCAAAACATAAATTCAAGTACTCAAATTGTGTTTTTTTTCAGCTGTTACTAAAATTAAACTTCAAATTTTATATGTATTGCAGATAATTAAGGCAAACAACACACGTTAATGACGTTCACGCTCGTAGCTGACGTAATAGAAAAAAAAATATATATACTGGGTGTCCCAAGACCAATCCCACAAACTTTAGGGGTGTTTAAGTTCCCTATTAAGAGTAAGAAATTATGTAAGAAAAGGCGAAAAATTTTCATCACCAAATTTATTATTTTTGTAATAAAATTGGTGTAAATCGATCTTATCAATATTATCTGTCGACCAATAGCACCCCTCTTACAACTGCAGAGAAGGGGTAAGGAGTTGCCCCTTCTTCTTAGACCGACCTCTGTTCGACCAGTGGCATCTGACAGCAAACATTTAGCTCCGCCCTAATAGGGCGTTTCGAACAAACTCACCGTATTATAGAGGTATATATAGAGGTAAACTCACCGTATTATAGAGGTATAAGAACTGCAATAATGTTCAAACATAATGTTTTATGAATTAGGGTCAATCTTGAATGAATTACGGTACTAGGTGATCACTAGGACTAGTATATACCTATAGTTACGTAATTATTTAATTGAATATAACGAGTAAGGAATATTGTTGTGTGTCGATTATTTGTGAATTGTAATATTTTAAGGTATGTACATAAAAAGAAGACCCTTATTGAACCTCTTAATTTTATAGAATTTTAATAATGAACATTTACATACAAATTTTGTTTATAAGTACTTATACATTACCTAGTTTAATAAGAAATATGGATGTTTAAATAAATAAATATGATGGTAATGAAGTAAGCGGTTCAGGGTTAGGATCGTGAGGACGGGGATGTAGAGATATATCTCCTCAAATATCCTATATCTCTCCCTATAATATCTAAAAAACTTTCCCTATAACTTCCCCTTGAAAGTCGTTTGGATGGTTCATTTATCTTTAACACTCCACTTTAAGGCCCGGTCATTTATCCGTATAAACCTTGTATTCTTGTGAATCTTTTATTTGAAGATATAGAAAAAAATAATACTTATATTGGTTTTATCTCCTAAAATATAGACTTCTAAATAATTAAAAAGTTAAATGTTCACATTCTTTAAAAGTGACGAGTGTCGAAAAGTTTGTATTTTTCCACAGATTATATCAAAAGTTTAAAATTAAATACCCATTGTCTTAATACGGGAATCGAGAAATTAAAACCAGAGAAGCATAGTTGATTTCAGAGATTTCATGATTCATTTCAGTTTTTTCATAATCAACCAACAACGGTACAGAGTGTTTATGCGTTATATGAGACAGTTCGATTCAAAATAAGAGGCCCCTTAACCACCTTGTTTTGAACAGTGGAGTCAAATAAATGTAACGGTTCCGTGTGACCCGGGTCACATTTACCATATACAGAACTGTATATATTGGCCAATATTTTAAAATAAATACAAGTACTCGTCTGCCGACTGGGAAAATAACATCGTCCGCTACTGATGTAATAATTTAAGAGCCATAATGCACTCGAAATGCATTTTATGCATGTTTTTGAGGTCTACTGCCAATATAGCTTTTCATACCAGGCATATATAAAAAATATAATAAGATTAACTGAACATTTTTCTAGAAAACCATTAAGCTGGTTTTTTAAATAAATAATCCTAAGTTTAAATAAAAAAATATTGAAATTTGTAAGTTTTATTTTTTAAAATTCTCATAAACCAAACTGCATATGTGGCGTAAGCCTAATTTATACATAGAAGTGTCCGCAATAAAATTCTACAGAAAACCTTAAACTTAGTTTTTTTTTAAATTGCCTTATATTTTTAATATAAATAAAAAACTGTCAAATGTTTATTCGTTGATGTTGTCGACGGATGCTCGAAGTGCACGTGGCCGACGCCATTTGCAAAGGCCGATCTTCAAGGTCACCTCACGATATAATGGCTCTTAAATAAAAATCGTTTTACCCGCAGAGTATACTCGTACTGTATTATTTATTTATATAAATATATATAAATTTATTATAGACAGTGTAAAACAGTGATAATAAGAATAAACAAACTGTTTGTTTTTTTTTTGTCAATAATAATAATAATAATTAAGGCCTACAATATCCCGCATTGAACGAAGATATGAACGCCACAAGTTTTTTAGTACATACAACAAGATAGGGTAATGAGAGCCGAAAAAGCTAAGGGCGTGAACATAGTCGGACTGAATTCATTATCTTTAACGGAAGAATTATTTTATAATAGAAAGTGCAATAAGCAAAATTTTGTTTGGTTTAATCTACTGAGTGTCATAAAAATATAGTTACATTTACATTGAAATATAAGACTTCGCACTTCACAATCAGTAATCACGATGCGGTAAAAATATTTGTGCTCTCCTCCCCCCTCTTTTAATATGTTTATTTATATATAAGTTGTACTTATAATTTGTTGAATATGTGGTTCGATACAGTTAAGTATAATAGTTACATTTTTTATAGTATTATTTGTCAGGCGGAGTTTGTTTATTTGTCCTTACATATTTTTTCGATATTATATGTCGCAGCCGCGTGTGACAACTTAGCATTTCATGGAATGACACATCGCGGAGTGTCCAGCTGCAATTCAATCTCTTCGCCAATAATTACAGTATCTGACCATTAGTATTGTACCTACTCGGCTAAATACGTCGAGGTGTGTCTAAACACTTCAAGAAGTGCTAAATTCCCATTTTTGGCTGCGACACATTACCTGTCATACGCGATAACTATTTTAGGTAGTCCGTTTCTGTACTAAGGCAGGCCGCTGTGAAATCATCTATAAGAACTAAAGCATTTTCGTGATATATTCTAGATTTTTTAAATTTTCCCAGTTTTAGGTAATACAGTTCCTAACAACATGGAAATAAAAATGCTTGAAGGAAAGTCTGGGTTTCAAAATGCGTGCTCTCGACATAATTCCAATTCTAATTTTGTATGAAACGTTTTCAGAAACAATACTCTTGAAGAGTAAGTGACAGATCCAATGGTGATATTACTTTATTATTTTTTTTATTGTTTTTTAATGCAGAAGCCCTCAAGCAAAGGTTGTAAGCGAAGGTTGTACGGTATTTTAAGTGGCACTCCGACTCTTTTTATTTCAATGGGCATAGCGTGTGGTGTCTCTCTCGGACCTTCGTCAAACCTAGCCTCATCCTCGACAGACTTAAGAAATAATATTCTTTTCCAATATCCAATATCTAACATCAGGTGGGACAAGTTGTCAATTATCTTGAATCAGTGTAAGGAATGGGAACGTTCATTATTAAAATGGTTTACCGAACTTTTGTCGCGGTGTGCATATATGTTTATACCCTTATACAATAGCACAATGGAAGCGTTGAAAAAACGCCCAAACCGTCACGATAAGAACGATAGCTGCGTTGCAACTTGAGTGGTAGTTAGGTACGGTATAAATGCAGGTTAACGTGACCGTATCCTTAGTTGCGTCATTATAATTTACTGTTTTTTTTAAATTATCTATTCTTTCGTAGGTTTGTATAAACAAAATGAAATGAAATTATGGTTAATCAGAAATGATTGAACTTACCTGAAGATGTTGAAAGCACATGAAAGAAAACATTTCTCTACAGGTCACAACGAAACAGTAGTACATCAAGCACAAATGATCCGTTAGGTTTTTTCTACAAATAATTGTAAAGCTTTACAAGGAACAAATGTATAGCGATCTTTTTAGATTTTACTAAAGCGTTTGATACCGTTTCCCATCCCATACTTAAGAAAATCGAGCAACTTGGAGTTCAGGGAGTGAGCCTGGCTTGGTTTAGAGATTATGTAACTAACAGGACTCAAGTTGTTGAATTCTGTAACCCTCTTAGCGACGATATTTTAATCGACTTTGGAGTCCCTCAAGGTAATGTATTGGGTCAATGTTATTCCTGATTTATATGAATCAACTTGAGAATATTCTTTTGAAAAATGGCTAATCATGAGCAAGTTGGGTAACTCTTTATAAAAGTGCTGAGGAAGGACTTTAAAACATTGGCGCGATAGTTGGTATTTTTGCTGTTGCAAAAATATAGAAACATGTTTAAGAAAATTACAAATAAAATTACGTTCCTGTTTTCAGAACTGTCATTAATGTCACTGTTCTCACATAGAAAAAAATGCCTCAAGTATCTGGGTTTTAAAATTAACCATCAACTAGGGCACATTCCGATAAAAGTTAAAAAAATAAAATTAACTTATTTATATGTTTAATAATTTTTTATCTTAAGACGTAATAAAAACCATTTATTTTGCACTGGTAAATAGCATTATACGAATAGTATTCTACGGAATAATTTGCTGGGGTAGAGCTACCTTGAGTTATCTGAATCCCATCATAAAAGCTCAAAAGTCCATAATCAGAGTTATTATTCAAAGGCCTTTTTGCTATCAATCAGAAAAACTACTCAAAGTTTTAAGGTTATGGATATAAGATAAACCTTCGTCAAAAGCTACCTTTTGTTTTACTTAAAACAACTTGACGATCACAAGGTAGTTTGTCATAGAATAGTTACGAGGCAACTTAGTAGTGCGAGCAACCATCAACATATGACAAGGTTTACTCAGAGACACTTTACTTTTCTATCACAACGAATTTATAATAAGAATTAAAGATATTTTGATAATGTCTCCCTTTTGTTTACGAATTTCTCGTTGGCTACTTGAGCTCGGTAGAAATCAAACAGAAGCTTTAATTAATTATATACCGCAATAAACTTCTTTTTTATCTATGTAACTTATCTTATAATAATATATGATGTGAACATATATGAATTAATATAGGTATCAGTAATAATACTAAGCTTTTCATATTAAGTAATTTATTTCATATTTAATTAATCATACATAGATTATTATTAGATTTATATATATTATATTGTGTGAGTAAGTGAGTTAATAATCACAAACAATATAATTGTTCGATCTTCAGCCTGAAAATTTAATAATATAAAACAAACCTTAAGCTTATCTTAGTAAGTGGGCGCTGCCTAGTTAAGTAGAGTTTTTAAAAGAGATGTTTGTGTACTTTAGAAGCCAATAAATAAACAATATTATTAAGTACTACTTATTAATACTACTACTTACTATACTACTTATTACTACTACTACTTACTACTACTACTTACTACTTATTATTAAGTAGTAATTATTATTATTATTTAAGTATCGAGTAATGACCTTTAAATTAAAAGCAGAACCTTTTATAGCGTTGGAACATGAACAAAATTATTGCGGCAAGCGATTCGAAGATTCTTACATTTAAATTTCTTTCTTGTTTTAATGGGGAAAAATATGTGATCAATTAAACAGTGCACTTTCTGAACAGTGTTAAAATATCGCAATGTCAAAACGTTCAGCTAACAGCCGAACTAATCGCCCGGCGAATGATAAAACGCAGACAATGAGCGGGTGTGCGATAAGGCCCACATGTGGGCGACTTTGCTGATAGCACGCCAAGTACAATCGGTACTAGATAGATAATATGGGCTTATAATATTATAGAAACGATCGCGTATATGTATGTAAAATACTTAGTATATGAATGTAAAATTGCCTAATTTCGGTCGCCTCTATCATCTAACGGGTTGTAAGAAGAAAAACACTCTGTGACGCCATTAGATAATCTGGAAGAACAGAATCAATGTATTTTTAAAAACTTCATTGGATTTGCGTCCCAATGAAACCAACTATGTCTGTTGGCGCCTTTCCTAATCATCCCTGCTTGCTCCTACTTACCGACCTACCTAAAACAAAACTGTTTTACCGACGCACACCGGCGACATCGCGAACGAAGAACGATTCGAAGATTCAACGGAAGACCACGTGCGGGTACGGGTCGAGTGATCGTTGCAGCCGTCGCAATAACGTAACGTTATTCTTTTGTCCTTAACAAATAGTGCAATAGTGCGAGTGCTATACGAATCCATCCGGTGGTCACGAAGACCACCAACAAAGTCGAGGAAAGCGGAGTTCCTGAGTGTTCCCGGTCCAGCTAAAGGTTTGTCTTACATATTCTCCTTAGGTTGCCAACAGGGTTTATTCTGACTTTGAAAAGAAAAATATACAGTTCACAAATCAAAATCTAATGTCTATGTAGTTTTTTTTCACGATATTTTTATTACATCTAAAGCGTATGGCAAAACACAGACTTTAATGAAAAAAATTACCTTATTCATTATTAACTTTTACTTAGCTTGCAATGTTTCAAAAATTCAAAATTAATGACACTATTATACAAGTTTTGACCAAAACTGACATATAAATAGTAGGTATATTGGTTTGAGCCAAATCTTGCAAGCTGAATTAGAACCATTTCCTCTTAACCTGCGTACTTGAAATTTGATATGTCGGCACGTTTATGGTAAGCATGACCTGGTTCTACACCCATGAATGGACCCAGACGAAGGAACTCCTCAACGGTCAACAGCACAGATATGAAATTTTGTATACGCATTCAAGCACTTAAATAAAAGCTTGTTTTAAAAAATGTATTCTGCTGTTATATTTATTCAAGAAACTTATAACGTGCATAACAATTATAATTAAAATAACAATTATATTACAGCAATAGTATTACGATCTTTGTTATAAATAAAAAGTAAAACAAATAATATACCTAATAAAAAAAATATTATTTCAGGGCCGGTAATTGTACCTGGTTTGACCTGTAACCTAAGCGTCAACCTGTAGAATGAACTCATAAGGCACACAGGCTGCTTAGGGGAGTAAAATGGGCGTGTTTAATGTCGACGAACAATATATTCCAAGTCGTACAACGCCGGCGTCATTTGCCGGGTAATGTCTAAATTTAACATCCTCGACGGCATCAATTAGCAGATCCAGGAACGCGCCGAAAGATGTCGCGGGAAGGAAATATTTCCGGAATGCTCGTTTGGCTTCGAGTTACGTGTTCGCCGGAGGACGGGTTGTGCGGCTATGATGAAGTGTTCGATGTTCGGTTTCGTTTGCGACCAGTTCAGATTAGGTGCCGGATGAGACTGGCTGGTGGGATATTTTGACATGCAACCGAAAACGACCAAGTCACTTAGCTATATTGATTCCGTACCAGGAAGCGGCGTTGCCAACCCATCTTGTACCTGAAGTGATGGGTTCCTTATAAACATTGTGCAGAGCAAATATATATTTGAAATTATTTGATTTTCAAATAAATTAGCTCGAATGTGTACCAACTGATAATTTATTTTTTTTAAATTATCACAATATGCACTTTTCTAATATTTCAATAACAATTCGTTTTTGCTAAAACTAGAACACCCTTGTGTTCATAAAATCATCATAAATCAGTTCAGAGAAAAGCAAACCGGCATGTCTTTAGGCGTTTTAGTCGGTATGATAGTTTATCTGAATTAATTTCAACTCTTAATTGGGAGCCACTAAGTAGAAGGCGTTTCGTATTCAGATTAAATAGTTTATATAACTGCTTTAAGATCCCAGCTCTCTAAGCCTCCTTATATTGGCCGTAATGACCAATCTTGAGAAAACGGAACATGGGGTTCAATTCGTTTCTTTCCAGATCAATTCGGCAGTGGAATGCTCTTCATAGGTCAGTATTTGATCCTTTTCCTTGTTTCAAGGCTGTTTTTAAGCGTAGGCTGCGAGTTATTAAGCATTATTTTTTTCCTCAAGAGTACTAAGCTCAACAGTATCACTGGAGCTAGCTCCTAAATATTGTAATTACCTAATAATAATAATAATAAATCATAAAATGTCATAAAAGTCGTCGTGACCATAAAATGTTTAGTTTTAACGTTAACCCAGCACGTATCCGAGCTACCGAGAAGTAACCGAGTACTCGCTGCGTTTTTTTTTATAAATATTGAAATTGTATCACATACATAAAATATGATGTAAATGTATGATTGATAAAACGTATGTGCATGTATGAGTTAAGGGAGAGTGTATGAGAGAAAATTCATAAGTAACTTTTACTAAGAATTTTATACAAAAACCATGGGTCATCGACTTTATTGCATTATTTATAACGTAAAACCTTGCCAAAGAACTAAGCTATCCAACAATAAAACCCTTATTCGAATCCGGCAGTGCTTTTGGAGGTAGGGCAAAACAAATTCACCTATATAGAACGATATACATGGACATCTTGAGCCGTATCTAGAACTGGCGATTAAGGGGATTTTACCGTACGCCGTGGAACTGGCGAGACATAAGGGGCACCACAATGTTCCCTGGAATTTTATGAAAATACGGGTATTAAGTTGTTCTAAATGCTAATAGAAAATATTTACAAATTATTTTGTTACCTAACGTTTAAAAACGAAAACCTCCTAGTCAAAATGGATAGTGTCTCGAGGGCTGTAACAAGGTCTTAGGTCTTATGGTTAATTGTTATTATCATTCAGCAATTACGTTTTTATTGTTATGGTGGACGCCAAATCTACTACTTTTCGCGGACGCCAAAAGACCTGCTGAACATGCAATTATTGTCCCTTAGTTCGGTGTAGAATTTTAGGTAGATACGGAGCCCTCGGCGTTTGGAGTGAGTTCATGTTTGACAACAGGTTATATATTTTACAAGATGTTTATTCCGTCGAATATCTATCGGCTAATCGCAAACAGTCTGATGTCCATTTAATGCCCAATCATTTGATACCAAAATGTTCGCGTGAGTGAAAATAGCCCTACATACATAGTAAATATAATCTTTCCACTTTGTTCACATATGGCCTCGAAGCCAATCAACGCAACGATTTTCACAGATAAGATTACATTGACATATAGATAAATGTATAATGAATTTAAAACTTATCTCGCAACATTTAATAGCATTGTTTTGATGTTAAAGCTTCCGATCTTTCAGTGATTTTCGTAAATTGATTAAATAGTAGATAGATGGAGAAACTCTACAGGTGACATACATACGTGGTTTGTTAATAGGGTTTATATATTCAATAAAGGCTCAAAATAAATACACACAACATAATATACAATAAATCGTAAGTAGATAATACCTGCTTAATAAAAATATATTGTTTAGTTCTTTACAATTAACAGTAAAATGCATACAGCCTAAGAATTTAAATAGCACATACTGTGTTTGAAAGTAATATGATAATTTTAAGGTTAAAAAAAAGTGCGTGTAAATCAGCAAAACAAAATTATTAAATTATATTTATTTCCTTCAATTTTCCGAACTAGCTTCCAACTAGCCAAATCAAATTGGCTTTGTCGTAAAGATCGTCCAGCTGGAATTAAACCTCTTTCAATTCAAAGGTCCGATTACGTTTAAACGTAGATTGGTTATTAAGAAAACACTACCGCCTGCCAATATCACCGAAATTAACTCCAAAATATTGTAATTAAAAATTGTAAATTGTAATAACTGATAAAATTATCATCTCTTTGAATGTATGGAGTTTTTTGTTCTGTATTTGTAAATTTCGTTAAATGTGCTACCTACCTGCTCTACAGTTCACTTAATATGTATGCCTATCTTACTTTTTTATATAAAATCTAGTTAATAACCTACCTACTAATAAATATATATTATTACTTAATTCTAAATGTTAAGCCGATATGTCAAATGAAGTCCCTAAAATATCTATATTAAATCTGAGTATTATAGTACCTAAATAGATTTATAAATTTGTCTTTTTATATTAACACGTAAAAAATATATTTATTTTCTCGGAAACCATAATGAAATTACCTAATAATATACCTAATAATTAAGTAATTTTGACGAATGACATAGCATAATTCAGTTTCTCGCGGGGCCTAGCTGTGAGATCCTGCGAGGCATATTCGAACTAGTAAATAGACCTATTTCCCGGCACTCGCATTTATTTGTACGTCCGGTATGTTACCGGTGAAATATTAACGGCCTTAAGATCGGACACGATAAAATCGATGATTTGTTGGTATTTTGTAATTAATAGAAGAATTTCGAAAGTGTCAGTGTATTTATGCAATGATTCAAATGCGTAACAGAAAATAATGACGTCCCCTTGCGTTGCCATACGTTTGTCGAGAAAAAGTAGCCTAAATCACCTTAAGGTGAAGATTTATATGTGACGTGCGGCCCGCGCGGTACGGCGGTGTCGGGTTGCTAGGTGATTGATTACTAAGTTACTATTTCGAGTTGCTAACAACGCGCGACTAGTCGTTGACAAAATAGCAGCACGTAATTTAAATGCAAGAAGACCATTCAATGATGCTTAGCTATATATCTTAAAATATTTTTATCATTTTGTCCGATTGATACAAATTTAATGATGTAACGTTGAATTCGTTTGGGAATAGTTCTAATTAATATCATTAACAACAAAAACAAATAATACTAAATAAGATGACGGACATAAGATAAGTTCATTAATATTCAAAGGCATAATGCATACCCATTGATCGGGGGATCCGATAGAAACTCCTAAACATCCGCTGGCATTACTTTTAGGCATATCACAATAGGAAGAAATAACAAGGTTTCGAAAGTCATTTTATCCACATTTTTGATTGCTTCACTGATTCATTTTTGCTTCATTTTTGATTGCTTTTTATGGTTGCTTTATTTCTAATGATGGAAAAAAAATCTTTTAAAAGGTGTTTATAACGCCATGAACAATATATCAAAAATACATGTTTTGGTTTGCCTTGTGACTTTAGCATTAGAGGCGTATATCCGTGACTTTGTTTTCTAGCTTCATAAAAAACAGAATTTTAAATTTGTCGTCTTATATATTTTTACATTTGCCATAATAGTGCTTATAGGTTATAGGTGCTTATAGGTGCTTATAGTGCTTATAGGTTGAATAATCCGCGCGCGTCTGCGCACGCGTAAATCTGTTTCGGCATTTTATTTAAATATAATATTCATAAAAAGTACGAGGCATGTTACAAACATTATAATAACATAAACTTTAAACTAATTTCTAAGTACTTTGTTTACATATAAGTATGCGCTGCTCACCACACTAAGGAAATGCCTATTCTTTGAGGAGCAGTCATTTATTAATTTATTTTTTAACATAATTAAGAATGCCTCATTAATTAAGAAAGATAATAATAATATAGACAAAATATCACCTAAAAGTGAATACACAGAATTGCTATGCATAAGTAAGTAGAACCTATAACAATAATGTTAATGTTAATAACAAATAATGTTAATGTTGTTAAGGGTTAAATTTCGGAATCAATACTTGATTGTGTTTATTGAAATAATAAATTACCTAATCCATATTCAATAATTTTCAGCCCAACTCAACTAAGCTAAATTTGGTACTGCAACATAGATTACGTAATCATAAGGTTTATTGTCGTTGGATTAAAATTAATTTGGTAACATAATAATCACTCCTTGAGTTACTTTAAATATTCCAATATTATCTAAAGGCTAGTACTGTGTAGGGTAGACCTAACTATTCGGTTCGGCAGTTATTTCAAAAATTTTCATAAAAACCCGCAGCTTAAAAACAAGATTAAACACCTACCTTACCGATTGTGTTTAGTATTTTATATAAATGGTAGATAACTTTGTTTAAATTATAAATATTTGAACAATTCTGCCACTTAAAATTAGATCATGATTTAATTTATTTTTACTGTAACACGCTATGGAAATAAATATAATGGATAAATAAAACTAGTAATTGGGTACTCACTGACGTGTAGTTGCTTTAGCCCCGTAGAATATTTAAGTATAATTTAGACTCTTATTATAAAAAATAATCAAAGGAATGTTATAAAATGTGTGAAAACCAGACTAATGTTAATGATTTTAATTTACAATTATGAATTTTCAATCTTATGATACTACAATTAATTTAAATATCCAAATAAAACCACTGTTTTCACTTCTGTTGGTAGTCCACAATGACTGGACAATTATTTCCGCCTCAGTTTTGCGCTCGCAAAAAAAAAGAAATGGGTATTATTCTTTCATATTCGTAAGGAGATTTTTATTTTTTGGATGATGTAATATTTATAATATAATTATCATGTTTAGATATTATTAGAAGTGTGTTTTGAACTCGCAAACTATAATAACCGTTTTCAGATGAGGGTATAAAAAGTTACCCCTAAAATAACTGCGCCTTGTAAAGTCTGCTAAGTGCCACCCACCTTCAGCATTCGTTTCAAGTGTGCAGACGACAGCACCATCATGTGTACACTGTAACATGTGTGAGCTATTGACTGCCTCCTCGAAGGCGCTAGTCGCCAAATTCAAATCGAAAAAGTGCAACAAAAAAAAAAACGCGTTTTGCAACGTCGCGTTGCAGATAGCAACGCGACATTAATTTGTTCGCTGATAACGTCAAAGAATACTCACGTGGCCTGAAGTTGTCTGCAATCAAATTATACTCTACACGTGTTTAATTAGAAGCATACTCGAGTATTGCTCGGTACGAAGGAAGATAAGTCTTTCCGGATGGTTGGGCGAATTTGTGATTTTCCCTGTGTTACATCCTTCGGGCTTTATTTTGAGCATGCTTGGTTTGCTATAAAATTGGAACTAGGGGAAGCAGTTCTTCGAGGCTACATTTGAAATCGTCTAGTTAGTCTGTTTAAGGCCTAGGTACTTAAATCATTCAACACGATCTTCGATTAGCGAAGATCGTGCTAAAAGATTTAATATTTTATCGTTTTTTATATTCTATATATATTTATATTTTAAATAGTTTTTTTTTAACATATCCTTGCCTCATCCTATCTCTCTCTGACATTGCCATAGCCCGCCCTTATAGGGTCTCCCTTTCTCTCATACTAAACTTTTGTATAACTTTGTATAGGGTGTTTTTTTTAGAGGCGTGGTTTTCAATCTGGCATTACTTTTTTCGTAGTTGGTATTTTTGACAGCTGTCACTTGATTTATGCTCAGTTTGGTTTGCCATTTCATAATGAATAGACTTACTCCTGAACAACGTTTGCAAATAGTGCAAATTTAGAAAAAATCACTCTAAATTTACTTAAAATCACTCTAAAATAAAGTAAAAATCGCGTCGTGGGCCTGTGGCGTGGCCTCCAAGATCGTGCGATTTAACACCGCTGGACTATTTTTTGTGGGGTTATGTGAAGTCGCTTGTCTACGCAGATAAGCCGGACACGATTAACGCCTTGGAAGAGAATATTCGGCGCGTTATTGCTGACATACGGCCCAACTTGCTGCAAAAAGTGGTTGAAAATTGGGCCTCTCGGCTGGAATTTGTTCGAGTCAGCCGCGGCGGCCACTTACCCGAAATCATTTTTAAAACATAATGGCAAACCCTCATCTTTATAATAAAACTAAATTCTTAGTCATAACATCAAATTATATGCATTTTATCTCTTCTTGAAAACCACGCCTCTAAAATCATCACCCTATATAATTGAAAATGTAAACAAAAAAGTGTAATATTTGTCAAAACTTGTTAAAATAGTGAAAATTTTGTGGCCAACAGGAAAAAATCGATAAGAGCAGTTTTTTTTTTAAATTAAGAGATAATAAAATCAAAATGATGTTTTATAATAGAGAATTTCATGATGAATCAGATAATAAAGATTGAAGGACTCATGCCTGCACTATGGATTTTATAGTAGACGAGTGAGTTTTTTAAATTTTTCTTAGAAATTAATTGATTCTCAAGCCCTTTTGGCGCCAACATTTTTTGGTGTGAAATCCTATCTTAACGGGTTAAGTCTCACTTACGAATGTATAATCTGTTGGTTAACTGGTAGATTATCTACCACTGGTAGATTGGAACTAGGAATCGCCGCTGGCAATAAACGCGGACAGCAAAAAAAAAAATACATTTCAATATTCTTCATATTAAGAAAGCAAATTATTTCATGCACACTTCATGAAGCGCATTGTATTTAATAAGATAAAAATTTAAATTCAAAAAGAGCAAAACGCTGTTTTCGTGAATTTTAAGGACCGCATTAGCATAAAGTTTTTTACGGCCTTATAAACAACTCATCAGACAGTACTTCGGATGCTATTGTAATATGGAGCACTTCTCACTGCGCCGTCGCGTTAGGCAACGACTTGAGGCAATCACTTTTGGTGTAAGAATAAAATCGTAACGCCCGAGCGACTCGCCGCGTCGTAAAAAAGTCGTAACCGTGCGAGGGCGGACGCCGGACGGAGCCTTATTCGTGAATTACAATTTTTAACAGAATTCCGAGTTCACGAGCGCTTTATTACCAAATGCAGCGTGATAAAGGATAACTAAGTATAAGGGACCCAGTTGGTATTAGAGGACCCTTACAAAATTATCTTGAAAAGCGTGCATCTCGAGTAAAAAGAAACAAAACTCTAAGCGAATGCGAACCGTAATAAGGCGTTTCTCAAAGTAGTGTATTCGATATAGAGGGTGATGATTTTAGAGGCGTGGTTTTCAAGAAGAGATAAAACGCATATAATTTGATGTTATGGATAAGAATTTAGTTTTATTATAAAGATAAGGGTTTGCCATTATGTTTTAAAAATGATTTCGGGTAAGTGGCCGCCGCGGCTGACTCGAACAAATTCCAGCCGAGAGGCCCAATTTTCAACCACTTTTTGCAGCAAGTTGGGCCGTATGTCAGCAATAACGCGCCGAATATTCTCTTCCAAGGCGTTAATCGTGTCCGGCTTATCTGCGTAGACAAGCGACTTTACATAACCCCACAAAAAATAGTCCAGCGGTGTTAAATCGCACGATCTTGGAGGCCACGCCACAGGCCCACGACGCGATTTTTACTTTATTTTAGAGTGATTTTAAAAAAATTTAGAGTGATTTTTTCTAAATTTGCACTATTTGCAAACGTTGTTCAGGAATAAGTCTATTCATTATGAAATGGCAAACCAAACTGAGCATAAATCAAGTGACAGCTGTCAAAAACACCAACTAAGAAAAAAGTAGCGCCAGATTGAAAACCACGCCTCTAAAAAAAACACCCTATACATAGCCTTTGCCGCTTATATTCGCTTATAGTTCGCTGATGACACTGCGTTAATTACAAGAGAATTTTGACAACTTGCTCAAATGGTCACATGATCACGGACTGAACTCAAAAGTTTTGAAAACCCAAATTGATGCACATAAGGTCTTCCCAAAATAAATCTTGTCCCGAAATTGAACATGTTGATCGGCATAAATATCTCGGATTGATCTTTAATTGTCGTTTCGTTTGGAAATATCAAATCCTGGGAGTATGTACTCGTAAAAAACGAAAATATCTACTGGCCTAATTAACTTTGGTAAAAAACAGTCTCCCCTCATCAATTTTAAAGGACCTTTATCGGTCCTTAGCAGAACCTATAATTATGTATGGACTGCACATTTGGGGGAACTCATTTTCTACATACACTCAGGACATTGAAAACCTTCAGATACGCATTATAAAATTGTCATTAAGCTGGGAAACAAAACCTCTCAACCGGGAAAATTCCGGGTCTATTTACTCATTTTGGAGATATAAAATCGCTACTGATAGTGCCCTTAAAATCCCGGTAAAACATCAATATAAAACAAGACAAGTAAGCAAAAAAAAATACTTCCTATTCCCACCTTTAAAAGTATTCATTCGTGGTGGTCTCCACTTAACACAATAAATTGCCTACCGATATTAAAGTGAGTGCCACATTATCACAATTTAAAAATAAAAATAAACAATACTTTTTTAGAAAGATGTAAAATAATTAGAGTTGGGAATAAAACTTTTGTAAGAAAGTGGATTAAATTTGTCAATACCTGTATAATGTATCACTCGATATTTTAAAATCATCACACTATACTGGCACGATCGATACCAAATCGCAATTCGATTTTTTTAATTCATCATTTTAACAAATCAAAGATATATATAAATATATATGCTTCTTTACGCGTACTTATGTAGTTGTAATAAATATAGTCACCTATCTTTATTATATGTTATCTTTATCTAAAGCCACAGGAAACACAGGTTTCAAGTACTTAAATTACTAGTAGTAATATAAAGGAAAGAGTTAACACAGTGGATAGTTTCGAAATTATTAGAGTTATTACAACCTTATTCAGTCTGCCCTGCTATATGGTAAACGGAATTCTGTGCTATTCTCGAATTTAGTTTCTACCGCAACACGGATATTATCTAGCGCGGTAGGAAACAAATCACCTGGCTAATTAGCATACGTTGGACAGTAAATGTTAACTACATAATAAAATAATGACTTATAATTGTCCTTAGTTTAACAGCATATATGCCGCATTTATTGCTTAGCTGTATTATTTTAAATAATATCTACCGTTTGAAGTAGGTGTTAGAGGAGCTGTTTTGGCGTAATCGTGGTCACAAAACTGCTACCGTATATTCCAGGTGACTTAATTAACCTTAAAGTGCGCGGTATTAGGTCGGTCTTAACGCGCGCAATGTTCACGTAGAAAGCGTTTTGGTCCTCCAGAGTAATCTTTATTTATAGGAGCGATTTGATTAAAGCATCAATATATTTCGGTCCAGGGCGACTCGACAGCAGCGCCGCAGTTCCCAGAGTGGCCTGGCGCCAGCGACCGGAGATCAAGCGATTCGGCGCCGAAGGCCCGGCGCGGCAGATAAGGCCGGCCGGCCGCAGCATCCCATCTCTCATCTCAAGTCTTAACGCACGCGGCCAGATGGAAGCACTTGATACGCGGAATCCACTCAGAAGAGATGAGCATTTCGAACACCCACCGGACCACAAATCTCACACAGATTTTATGGAAGATGATTCAATTTTTGTTCGATTAGATTTTCTACTGGTTTGGACTATAATTTTTGGGGGACCTTTTTGTGTTATGATAGCGCCAATTTCATGGAATATTCAGACAAACATACTAACCACTATCCCTGAAATATCTCTTATTCTACTAACCTATATTAATTTTAAAAATATATACCTAATAATATTTGCAATCTTAGCTTAAAATACAAACACGGCCTCATTCATATCCGAACATATTAGAGGTAAGATAGAAACGCGAAGAAAAGAGACAAACAGTATTTTCCGCTTTTCCTACGGTTGCTTTCTTTCTCATCTGCCTACCTTTTCGGCCTCAAGAGTCGGTGTGACGAACGGCAGTCCTTAAAAACATTTTCGCAAAAATATAGGGTTCATAAATGGTCGTTGGCATATAACGCCACTCCAGGTGATATTTTTGTAGTTTTTTTATTTTATTATTTTATACCTACTTCAAGTTACTTTAATTTAATTTGAAAGACCATATTCGTGTTACTATCGAATAATAATAAGTTGAAAATAAGTTTTAATAATAATCTACTAAACATATAATTAGTTTTAATAAACTCTTAAGTTATTTTCAGTTTTAAATAAATATATTTTCGGTGAACGACGTTTTCGCTTTCGCCTAAATAAGATAGACAAAGGGTAAGGTGTAGCTTCAGACTATAAAGAAATAAAGTATTTTAAAAAAAAAAAATATATAATTATTTGGCCAAAAATATATGTTAAATTCAATTAAAATAATAATAGCAATCACATAACCATTGCTGTACACCTGTGTCTATAAAGGGCAGTTTATTAATTTACTGCAAATTCTTTTTATTTTCTTGGTTTTAAACATGCAAAATTTATAAATATTACGTAAATCTCTTTTTTTTTTATCAAAGCATCAAGGATTTAGGTATCCTAAGACATTCCTATATATCATTTAACATAATGGGTTTTATTTAAGAAAATACATAGGTCATATAGCACTTTACATCGTGTAATTAATTACGTCATTTCAATACAAAATTATACTTAGTTATGACAAAAACTTATAACCTAAATATAATTGAACCAAAATTTCACACTGTTTAATGCAAACAACAATTCCTTTGAATCGTCTTTCGCCATAACTATAGCATTGATATAAACACTACATAATCAATGACTATGGTATCACTTATAGGGATGTGCGTATCTTAATTCTATTCCCGGTAGATTTTTTAAATGTTATTAGAAATTGCAATATTTTATATACAATATTTACAAAGACATATTTTATTTTATTTTTGTTGGGTATAAACAAACACATTATATTGCCAACGAACTAATTAGTTTTACCATATTTTACAGAGTGAGTCTATTATTTACAACAGTTGTGAACTTCTCTAGGTATAATTTGGTATATATGTGTATTTAATTCAATTTTTAATTATTTTTCGCATTTTATGAACCAAAATTTTTTTTTTTTTTTCATTTTTTCGGCATTTTTTCGGCCTTTGCGAAAACCCACCGAAGGGCAGAAACACGGGTGGCTCGCTTCACTCAAGTTAGGAGCAACTGATTTTCCGTAAAAAGCGCGTGCGCGAAAAAGACAAAGTATAGCGCGATTGCCAACTGCCGCCCGCCCTATACTTTCTGGGCAAGCACGAGGTGCGGGGCAGCAGACGCCATTCAGGACGATACTGAACTTACAAGGAAGATGCGTCCGAGGATCTATCTCGGGATTCTTGATATTATTACACTTTTCACGAAAGTCAACATTAATTATGCGCCCGATTTGAATGTCCGAAGTTAATGACGCGACGGACCGCGGATTCATGTTTGCTATTAATGCGAGCGTGCAATACCGGCGAACGGAAGTGCAATAACTGATAACAATCCGTTGATGACTATTGACGTCGTCATTAAGTTTATCTGTCTTTTTCTTACGCATAGCCTTTGCGCACACGCACTGTCCCCCTCTCCCCCCTCCTCTCCCCCCTCTCCCCTCTCCCGTTCCGTCAGCTGGACGTGACATTAGGAGAGTTTTCTGGTTAGCGGTGGATCTCTAGTTTAGTATCTGCAGCGGACGAAAATAAATATTAACTGGATATTTTTCCTTGTGGGGGGGGGAGCGCACACAAAGACGCTCTATTCCATTCTCCTTCGCCTGTCAAGCTGGCTGATAATTCAAGATGATTGTTCTTCATCATTTCATAATAGTTAACTAAGCTCAATCTTAAATGGCCGTAGAAATAGTCAAACGTAAGCTACGTACCCTAGAGGTTTAAAATGAAGTCTATAAATTTAAAAAAAGACCATAGATCTTATCCGGCTCGAAGGACCACTATGTTAACTAGCTAGCTAATTAAAAATAAATAATAATATAATTTTTAATTTTTATTTTCGTTGCACTATCTAACTATGCAATGCAGGAAGGAACTTTGTAAGTTGTACAGTTACTTTGTTAAAGATTTATCCACTTGCTAATATTTTTTACAAATAAATACAATTAAGAAAAACTTAATGAAAATTAGAAAAGGTCAGTCAGTGGTGATGAAGCTGAGTCCATTGTTTTCATTTCGTACGTCGAATGAACCTACAGTTTATTATTATTTTTCTTTTTTTTTAATATCTAAGACGCCATATTGTTTTGTTGCTAAATAAAATGTATATTATATTTAGATATATTTGTTTGGGCCAGTGTGTGCGCGTGCGAAGGGGCGAAACGACGCTCAGTCATCGGTAACCATGGCGACGGCGTCCCCATGTCGACGACGCGCGATTCAAACCGCCATAATCGAGCCTTATAAATCAGGCCGGCGGCGATTGGCCGGCCGCGAGGGGGCGTGGCCCGAAAAACCGGTCGCGCTTTTCCCCCTTCCGTCCCTTTCGCTCGCCGCCGCGCCGCTCGGGGCGGATTTCGAAGTAATGGAAATCGCTAAGTTGCTAGGACGGTTTCACACTGCTTCGAGTTTCCATTAAATTATAATAATTTTTCGAATTTAATTTAATTTGTGACATTTTTAATTACGCAGGGTTAACTTTCTTTTACTTTACGCCTTCACTAAAAGCTTATCCAATACTATTAATGTTTACAGCAAATTAAAATTTATATCTCTATTCAATTTATTTTAGCAAGTCAAAACGGGACATCGTAATATAGGGTGATGATTTTAGAGGCGTGGTTTTCAAGAAGAGATAAAACGCATATAATTTGATGTTATGGCTAAGAATTTAGATTTATTATAAAGATAAGGGTTTGCCATTATGTTTTAAAAATGATTTCGGGTAAGTGGCCGCCGCAGCTGACTCGAACAAATTCCAGCCGAGAGGCCCAATTTTCAACCACTTTTTGCAGCAAATTGGGCCGTATGTCAGCAATAACGCGCCGAATATTCTCTTCCAAGGCGTTAATCGTGTCCGGCTTATCTGCGTAGACAAGCGACTTCACATAACCCCACAAAAAATAGTCCAGCGGTGTTAAATCGCACGATCTTGGAGGCCACGCCACGTTGTTTAGGAGTAAGTCTATTCATTATGAAATGGCAAACCAAACTGAGCATAAATCAAGTAACAGCTGTCAAAAACACCAACTACGAAAAAAGTAGTGCCAGATTGAAAACCACGCCTCTAAAAAAACACTCTATATATATAAATAGTTGGGTAATTTAAGAAAAACTCATAACATACATTCATTTGTTACACACTGTGTGTGTGTCATAATTCCTTATAATAAAAACAACCTCTCTAAAACCCATTACATTCTTTCGTTAGTTCTGTTGGAACATTCTCGGTTTGATTTTTAGCCATTTTCAATTGTATTTTTTTTTAGTAAAGTTACAATATAAAAGTAAATAGGTCGCGATATTCTGTAACATTTTAGGTTAGTTTAAGTTTAGGTCGTTACATACGAATACATAATAAATACGATTATTTTTATGCAAATATTGACATTGTTGATTATGACATTAAAATACGGTGAAGATAATTTCAACCAATATTCAACAGGTACCTAAACAAGAACACTGTTCTCACATTGAATTATATCTACAGATTCCTAGTTCCATCCTAAATTTATAATATCTTAAATTAGACTCCTAATATTATATTTTAAACCAATGCCTACCATATCACATACGATTAAAACATACCTACACAAAACACATTACAATCATCAGAAAAAATATTATTAGAACCGCGTGAACCCTTCTTAAATCATAGCCGTCTCTGTTTAACGATCAGCCGTCTCTTTCCGCGGCTCACTCCGTAAATTGATGATAATGCCTTATACCTACATATTGGAGTGATACATGCGAGGCACGTATATGCTGATAACCCCCTCCCCCTCTCCCTCCCCCTCACCCACCCACTCTTCTCCCGCGTATGTTAGTACGTTGTTACTTTACTAAACGAATGTTAATAGGGGAAAATGACCATCGCAGATTGGTAGTATAAAATAATAAACAAGTTTATACAAATAAAATAATATAATGGCCACCTAAAACTTTAAAAAAATCTTCATTTAATATAGGACGAATCTTATTATTGAACTTAATTTAGAATCTATGGAAATTCTACCTACTACTAAGTCGTGAGTTATTAAAAAAAACAATACATCACTATAGTGAGAGTCGCTTAAAACGAATTATGTATAAATGTTTGCGTTGCATTCTTTTTAAATGTAAATAATAATGCCTATTTTAATGATTTTTAACCGCCGACGCAAAGTTTATTATAAGATTGACGTGTGTTTGTTTGTGGCACTGTAGCCCCCAAACAAATGAGCTGATTTTAATTATATATTTTTTTAATTGGAAGGTGACTTGATCGGGAGTGTTTTTAGCTTTAAGATCAAGAAAATCCGTTCAATGTGTGTTTTTTAAATTTTTAATAGTTTGTTTTTTATGGATATAATATACACCAATGCACGCAAACATAAATCGACGAAACACCCTGAAAATATCAAAAAGTGAAACACGCGTAGTTAAAAATAACTCCACTGATGATAACCATTCACATTACGACAGCAGGCCATATAATTTAATTTAAATAAGTTTAATTAAGTGATAGCTTTCTTCCATCACTTCTGCATTTCGAGCAAATTTCAGTGAAAACTATGAATATTTTTTCTTTAAAAATTAATGATTATTATAATTAGCATTCAAATTAAATAATAAACATTACGTCTCACAAATAATTAAACCAACTTTACTCCATGTTAACAGAAACTCGAGTTAGGGTCCCTTATAATTGTTTCATAAAATACTTTTGTAATTAAATATGTTGTTACGTTTAATTTGGATGTATTTTTATATAACAATTGTTATGATCTATGTCATATACAATTATTTTTTAGTCCTACTCAACTAAGCGAAATGTGCTTGTGCTAGACACGGTGGAGATGGTGGTAATGAAGCGTTTTTGTCAGACACATTAACCGCTAAACTACCACGATTGACGATATACCTTCATTTAAAAATATTTACTGTAAACGAGCATTGCAATTTATTATACCATTCTTTTTTTATAATTTATTAAGAACTTTACTAAAAAAATAATATTAAATCTAAAAAAGTTACAAATATTTGCTACAAAATATCTGACAAACACTCTCTTTAATTGTTTGTGGATAAATTAACTTCGTTTGTTAATTATTGTATTGCAATGTTAGTACTGATTATAAAAGTATATTAATTTTTTGTTTCTAATTATTATACTATATTATAAAAATGTATATAAGATTAACATATTTATCTTGCAAAGGACGTGTAAAATATAGAAACGGATAATGCGAACATATTTCAAAAAATTAATATCTGTATACCCACCTGGTTTCCAGTAGATAAGACTTGGGCATGGCTGGAACATTAAAGAAAAAAAATGTAAATGTATTGAATACATAAATAATAATCTTTCTTTATTACTTATCCGCGTGATAATAGATACGAACCTACATGTTTTTTCCTATTTTACCTCTGCAACATGTTTTTATTTTCTATTTTACCTCTGCGACATGGTTTTATTTCTATTTTACCTCTACAACATTTTTTTTTCTTTTTTACCTGTGCAAGTTACCCATTCTCAGAAATAATAAGAGGCTGGGAGGTTTACGAGACACTTTCAAAATTATGGTAAGAAATTTAATACTTGTAGGTATTCGTAATTACAATTAGCCTATTCAACTTCTCTGACGCCACAACGGCCTTTATTGGAAATTATATATAAAAATAGTCAACATCTTGCTTTTATAGTAAGGCTGTAGTTTAAATACGATAATCGATTTTATGACTGATTCGTTGAATGTCCCGTCGATTATATTAATCGATTTAATTCGCTAGATCCCACGCCGTCCTATCTTACGTAACCGTAATCTCAAAACATTTACTTCCGACTGCACGCTTACAGGCGGACAACGCGATAAAAATAACTATTAATTTGACGGTAGGTAACTAAAAGTTGTTAAATTCGATTTCGAGTGGGCTTAAAGTGGTAAAGACTACTCGATATTGCATTGAATTAAGTATACAAGACCATTTCGACTTATCGCAGTGGAAAACACATTCTTCCAAAATGGCGGTTAAGCGACTCTACATTTTTGCGGCCATTTCAAGAAATATTAATTAAACTTATGCCACCAGAATCGATTGAAATATTATCGATCGTAATTAAAAATTTTCGGTTAATGTTCATATTTTTTGTCCATCCTATATATTTTTTTTTTTTTGAAATTGATGTGGCCTATGTCCTATACAATTATTTTGGGCACTACTCAACTAGGACAAATGTGTCTGTATACTAGAGTCAAAGGAATGAAGCGTTTAAAATGGTTTGACCGTGTGTGAATTCGAACCTGCGACCTTTGGGCCAATAGTTCAACGGCTTAACGCCTTAACAACTAAACTACCATGACCTCATGTTATTTTTACCGCGAAATTATGTTTAAACAAAACAAACCCACTTTAAAATAAATTTAAAACAAAAAACTAAGAAATGGTACAATAACCTATTCATTCAATTTGGTAAAAAATAAAACATTTTTAAATTTAAATGTAAACGTGTTTGTTTTAAATAATTTTGTTTAATCTACCTTAAATTAAAAGTAATTATAACTAATGAAATGAAAAGTAATGAAAACATTTTAACTTATTTTTGCTACCTTTCACTTGTCGTAACTGAAACTAAAATAGGACCCCCGAGAAATTTCATATAATATGCAAAAAATTCGGTTAAAATCACCATTAACTATAGTAGTATCGACCAAGCTAGATTCAAAATATTGTAATAAATAAATAATTGAAAGAATTCCTGGGTAAGGGGTTTTATTTATTTCGTTTTATAAAGATAAATACAATAAACACGAAATCATTGTTTTAAGTTGCACCTGTCAACTCGAAAAGTATAAATGCGAAATAGTTTATTTAACTTATAGTTTAATCCTCTTGTTTAGTTTAACTAACATCGGTTTGTCTAATAACAAAGATAAATAACATATATGTCAAAAAAATGTTAGTACTTATAAATGAAACACTGACAGTCTGATAGAAAGTTTTAATCATATTCTGTTGGAAACTAATGTGCACAAATAGAAAGATGTAAAAGAATGTTCAGTGCCACATTATAATTATTATAAATTGATAAACATGTATGTGTTGTTTCATTACTATCCGCGCCTACAAAAAAAAATTAATTGGAAGAATCTCATGATAGCATTATGCATATAATTTATATTTGAATCTACTCAGACGTAAGAAATAACCCACTATCGCCCCTATGGACATCTAAAATGCACATCGAATAGGCTAAAAGTGCCGCAGGCACAAGTGGAAATAGGAAATGAAGCAACCCATCACAAGTTGGTAACCACACCGTAAAAAATCTACCAATTTTTAATGGTGACAGGACAAAAAGGGGTTTAATATAATACCGAATGGCTTACCGAAAGAAATTAGGCAGGAAACTGGTAGCGTTTTTAAAATAAAAAATAGTCTATGAAAACGCTACCTAAGCAATAATGAAGTTAGTTGAGATTTTTACATTGTAATAACTTTTGAAATTATGATTTTATATTTATTGTTTAATAATTATTTCAACAAAAAAATGACCTCATGAGCTCTTTCTTGTCAACAAACTGTCTTGCAGTTTAACAAGAACTATTTTTTGTAATTTATTGTATAATTTCGTTTAAACGAAATATTTGTTTAAATAAAAAAAAATACTAACAGATTTACATTTAAGCACCTATATTAATTCTGCAACGAAGAGGTAAATGGCTAAATGCTGGAGGTTATTACTACGGCATACCATACGCATTTGACAAATGGAAACTTATAGGTTGTATATCAGGATAATAACTTTTACGCTAAAGAGGCTATACATAAGTATTTAAATATGCTTATAGATCCAAAACCTATTTTTAATTGAGTTACAGCCGAACCACCCCTGAAAGTCCAACTCTAGGTATGTAGTGGAAGGGATAAATCATATATACTTTTCCTGAAGTATATGGTTAAGTAATATGGCATGTACTGAGAATCAACAGCCTCAACAAGATTATGACATAGCGTGTGTTGTTTAGTTTACAATAACAATAATAATAATTAGTGGTCGCCCATTGGTTGAAATCGCGCGTAATTCCTTATTTTTTAAGTTTGAGCATTATTGAGATTCTTATAGGTACCTCTATAATCATTGCATATATTTTTTTAAAAATTTTTTTTATTAGGTCAGCTGCGCCATTAGCGTTTGTTGTTTGCCTTAATTTCCTGCAGTACCTATGAAATTGATTGTCAGTAACAGTTAAATTACAGCTCGTATTTGTATTTATTTTGTAATTATTTATTTTTTATGTTACACTGACATTTGGTATCATTGAAGTATAAGACG
This sequence comes from Neomicropteryx cornuta, assembly GCA_020383195.1. Lineage (NCBI taxonomy): Eukaryota > Metazoa > Arthropoda > Insecta > Lepidoptera > Micropterigidae > Neomicropteryx > Neomicropteryx cornuta. The sequence continues at coordinate 7,646,277 of JAHKQU010000001.1, read as the reverse complement.
GCATTAATAATTATTTTTGCTTGACATTAACAGACTGCCGATAAAGGAACATTTGAAATCACCCAGCATTCACAGCTCGAAACTCATTCTGTCAATCAACTGTTAGTGTATGAACGTTTTATTTTATTTGTTTAATGTTTTTGCAATACATACTATAGATAAATTTTAGCTTTTTGCACTCCTCCATATAAACTCTATAAAACTATGCCAAATCAAACATTACTCCGTGCGCGCAATATGCTTAAAAAGGGATTACAAAATTTTCTTCAAAAGTGTTTTAAATAAAAAATATATTAAGTAAACATTATTCAGTTGCTTTTTTCATGAAACTCCGTCAAATTCAATCACATTACATAAATATTTTGATAAAAGTAAAAGACATTAATTATGTTTAAGAGTATAATATTTTACACAGATTTAGATTTTTCTAACGCAAATCCTTTTGTGGACACTACACTCCAAATTGAACAACCTTTATTTTACAACTTATTTTGAAAAGTGGATTCAACGTTTCGTTTGCAATTCGAATATAGGGCCATATAAGGCGTTTAAAGGTTAGTAGGATTTTTTTATATTGTTCAATTTACCAAATTTTTTTGACACAATGAAAAACTTTCAGAACTAAAATTGTCCAGTTTGAAGCGTAGAATAAACCTGTAGAATTAAGGATTGAAAGTAGTAGTAAATTATTTTATCAGAACCTAACGTCTTAAAGATAGGCCCTACAGTTTTAACTAAATTAACCGTTTTTTATAGATCTTTGGTTTTTAGGTAGATTTTATTAGGAAAGATACCTATTGCAATGGGTACCATGTCATAATTTCCGGAAACTTTCGACATATCTTCGTGTTTCACATCTCCTAGAACCTAAAACTACCCTCAGTTTTGAATTTTATATATTATTTATCTATCTATATCACTTTCTTGTGGCCACGATAACTACCGTAATTTTACACCACTTTCAAATTAATACATAAAATTTAAGGGCATAAAATCTCGGTCAAGTTCGTTAAAAGGCAAAATCGAACCAGGGGGAGGAAATGGGTGATTTTTTCGAAAAAGTGAAATTTTTCTATAACTTTCTTAGTATAAAAGATATCGAATTCACTTAAATTTTATTTTATTTCTTAGATAAGGCCCTAAAACTTATTTCAGGATTCGCCTATCCCCTAATTTGATCCGGTGAAATTACCGCCTCCTTCCGGCGTGCCGAAAGGGATTTTTTAAATATTGATAAAGACCTTCGTAAATTTATAAAGATACCGCATTGAAAGAGTGTATATTTAATTATTCCAATAATAAAAACCACGAAACTCAACCAGCCAATAAATAACAAAAATAAAATAATATTCGATCGCCGAGGTGGATTTGTAAATGATCGATTTGTCGATGCGTGCGACGCGACGCGACGCGACGCGCGTCGCGTCCCCAGTCCGTCCCTGGCTGTCGCGCGGCCGCAGATGAAAGCGCCGCGCCGCCTGCTAATGGCTCTATAAATCATCGTGTCAACGATCTCTGCGACGTCTGCCTCGTCCGCAACAGGTACACTCACCTCACAAACGAGCCTCCATTTAATTAATTTAATGTCAAATTAATTAACTGCGCGCGGTTATGCGTTCGACTGTACTGGGCGTCACATAAGGTTATCCCGAGATCATTCCCCAAGTGTGTTTATGTTTCCTATTATGAGTGAGATATTATAAAAAAAATAAATACGAAAATAATTCAACAATTTTTGTTTTAAAACGCGATCGATATCTCGTTGCCTTGACTGAGCGCGGTCAGCCACCTCCGCGACGTATGACAAATACGATTTATTTTTTATATTTATTTACCACACACACATAAACAAATACATAACCCTTATAATAAAATTCTATGCTCATATTAATCCTCCGCTATAGCACTAACTACGCGTTAGTATAGTGCTATACTAAGCGTTATTAATTATGGTATTATTTCGTGTTTTTGGTCAATAAAAAACGAATGGTATAAATATGACGTAACGCTTACATTTTTTTTCTCTGAAACCACAATGAATTTATTTACGGGAATGGTCTTGGGACACCCTGTACCAAGACCGTGTACGGACACAGTGTCCTAGGGCCGTTCCCGATAAAAAAATCCCTTTCGACACGCCAGAAAGCGGAGGTAGATTTCACCGGATCTAAGTCGGGGACAGGTGAACTCCAATTGTACGAATTTGTACCACTTTAACCTCAACCTGCTTACCCTTTACGCAGTGAGAGTGCGTATTCTGAATCCTTCTTTATAATATGCTTATATCAAAAATTAACGTATTTAAACTGATTTGAGAATTATGATTTTTTGAATTTTGAAAAACCAATTTGGTAGCACCAATGATTGGTGCTACCAAAAAATTTTATAAAAATAAATTTTAGGCCCTTATCTAAGGAATAATATAAAATTTGAATAAATTCAATATCATTTATACTAAGAAAGTTATAGCAAAGTTTTACTTTTTCTGACCGAATTTTGCATTTAATTTATTTCGCAGCTGCAAAATAGTGAAAGCATTGTCATATGCTAAAAATTCGCCTTTCAAATGTTGCACTTTAATATTGACAATTTCCCAAAAAGGGACAGATGAAATCTGTGCCAAACAAGACATTTATCGAAAGAATGCGAGAACAGCGCAATAAATGTTAAGTATCGCGGATATTGCTGGCGGCGGCCATCTTTGATCTTTTGGCGGCGGATGCGCGAACTCCGAACGGTCGGCGGCTTAAAAGCACGCTGATTCATGAGGCGGAGACTCGCGACAAGCGCGTGCGGCTGAGATAGAAACCGTCGAGGCCATATCGGGAACGTTATGTTTTCCGTAATCTTTATAAACTTTACTTCAAATGCTAATAAAATACTCTAAATAAGCTTGAATTCAACTAAAAATGGTTTTTTAAATAGTTTTTGAACGCTCAAATTCATAATGAAAAGGATTCATTTCGACCTTGTCTAGTAGATATTTATTTATTTATTTATCGTTTGTTCGGAAAACCAACAATACAATATACAAAAAAAAAGAATGGTACATACAATTGTGTGTAAAATTGACTGATGACAGGTTTTCGCTAAAGTACAGAGATACATGTAAAGATTAAAATTAAATTAAATTACACTCGCATTAGCACTCTAAATACAGATATATATATAAAATTCTGAAATAATAGTATGTTTTAAAAATAGTCAAGAGGCCAAAGGAAAGAAAATGAATAGATGTCCAAAGATTACTATTTTTTTTTTGTTAATTTTGTTTGTTTTTTGAATTTAAGGTTTTTTTGCAATTCAAGATGAAAAGGGGATGTGTGTATATATATATACAATACTAAATACGGAAATCGAGTTGATGCGATTTATAATTTTGTGGTGCGTCGTTTTTGCAATAGAATGATTTAAGACCACGCCCACGGCCGAGTAGCAACGAAATAAGTTAGTTATGTAATGTTTTCATGATAGATTCAATATGCCTAATCATATTTGTACAGAGTTTCTATATAAGAAGTGTAGTGAGAAAAAAAGGCTACAGTTCGAACGAGTCTTGTAGCCTTGACAGACTATTTGACATTACTAAAGTTTTTAATAGGCTCAACTAACGCTCGGTACGCCTAACTGAACTCCGCTACACATAAATAAACTGCTTTGTAAGCGCTGAGTGTCTGGTAGACTTTTGTATGTAATGTGTACACAACTTTTAATTTGAATACTGCATCTACGAGATTGTTTGATACAGGTTACAAGAAAGTTTTGTTAGGTGAACGATTTATTGATCTGTACAGTATATCAGATTCGAAACACCACAATACACTTCGGTTGAGCGTACTAAAATTATGATTCTACTGAACTATTCGGTTAACTCAGAGCTCGATATTATTTTCAGTGTGACATTTCTTTGACCTTGCTCGGTAGTACTTGCTCGGATAAATTACGTACGGTGATTATGAAATCAAAATGTTTACCTTAGAACAGTTTTAGGTACATCTAGTTCATTAAATATGGTACCTCGGCATTATTTAGTGTGCTGAGTTCACATTGAAACTAAACACTTTATGGTATCTTTTGTTCTGGTTTTAGAAAAATGAAAGAAACGTTTGAAAAATATAAATTTAGTTTGTGAAGTTGGATGTTTAATGAATATAGATCGTCTTATTGTACAGTCTAACAAAAGCTGCAAACTTATTATATTTGATTTAATATTGCAGGTGGTTAGGGACTGTACAATAGACACGCGCGTATCTCGGGCCAAGATCGATCTGTGTTGGCGTCGATCTGGACACCGATCCTCGGATCGTCGGCTGATGGTCTTCGTGTCAGGATATCGATAGCGTCGATAAAGACGTCTCGATGCCGCCATATTTAAGTTTTTTTTGTCGATTTCGAGTAGGTGGCGTGAGAAGTCGGTCACACGCTACAATAGTCTCGCTACAGTCGAAGAAATACATTTGTATGCAGGTAGCGATCCAGTTGATTCGCAATGAAAATGTGTGCAGCCGACAACTAAACGAAATCTTTGAATCTCTCCTAACTGCACACTAACAACACTTTTGGTATGCCCATATATTTAAAACTAACTTATTTAACTGGGGAAAAAATGCGTAAGCAAAAATACATTTTTATGCAAGCCATTTAATAATATAATAATAATAATATTCATTTATTGCTTTCTGAGTACATGCCTCAAGAAATACGTTCACTTCATTATATCTATCAATCAGCCTATAGTCCCTCATGCTTAATATACAATTAACAATGATAGCTTAAAGTAATCTACCTTCAATTATCATAGGTACACTTAGGTTAACAGTACTAGGCGGTCTTTTTATTCATAGCGTATGTGTGTGTTAAAAACTACCCGCTAGGTTAAAAACTACCTACTAAGTACGGGTGTTTGTTATTCAATAGTAATCTACTGGGTAAACTGTAGTTAAGTTAGGCGAGGTTTTCGTCCTCAAACATGGATCTTAGTTTTAGACTGCGCATGCAAAGAAAACGATTTTTTAGAGATTTTTTAATATCTTGATAAATAACAAGAAATTCAATTTTTAGTGAGTCCAGGCTTGAAATTTTTTTACGTTCAGAAATGACGTCACAATGTTCCGTGAGCAGATTTCTAGCATAGCGCCTTATAACGTCACAAATGCTATAACTATGGTGTGCTATGTATAGAAATAAACTCCGTCATTTATTAAAATTTGTTTAATATGTATGCAGGATGTCTCTAGGCCATTTCTTAAGACTTAAGAGGGGGGGGGGGGGTTGTAATACTAAGTAAGAAATTATATAAAAAATATCCCCAAACGTAAGTTTTTAACAAAACCAATTCCGATGCCGCGCGAATCGATGATGCAACCTTGACATCGTTACCGGCGTGCGGGTACAGCCTCAGCTGAGCGCTCACCGCAAAGACTTTATTACAAAATCCCTTTAATCGCAGGACAAATTAGCGGTATTATTTATCGGGAATGGTCCTTGGATACGGTGTAAAATATCCCTGTATTTGTGCTAAACCATTCATTCGATTACGATGGAACTTTGGTGAGTTGTTGTGCGAACGCCTGCAAACGTTTCTGACAAAAAAAAATGACAAAAATTGGCAAAAAATATTAGTAAACAATTGGCCACCCGCAGGTCCTAGATTTAGTGAATTGATGTGCGAGTTGTTGTGACCCATCCCGAGTGCCGCAGGCGTGTTAGACATAAACAGCTAGTTATATATAAAAATTACATACGAACATGCAAATACTTTGGTAGTCGAATATTTACTAAAAAAAAAAACTACTTAAATTTACTTATTAGTGTTAGTATATTTATTTATTTTTTAAATAATTACATAAATTATAAAATGCCAACAATAGCTCTCTCATAACAACCTCTGCTTAGAGAATTAGCCATTTTGGCAAAAGTTTTTTAAATTGATTTCCTTTCAATCTTATCTTTCTAGGAGGTGTCTTCGTTAAACAATGCCTCAGTATAGCGCATCTATTTAACGCACTTTTGAATTTATTTAACGAAATCATACTATAACGATTCAGACGTCAAACCTGTGTTGATTTTACGCGGGTAATAAAAATAAATTGGGCGATGAGGCAACATTCTCATTATGTTTTATGGCGATCCATCATTATATGAATTGGGTAGATAAATAAAACTGTACAAATAGAAATGAAGCCAAAGATACACCGGTGCGTAAGTTGTCTATGGCGGACACGGTCCAGCGTTTAATGAAATTAGCAAATGATGTCGCGAACATTTATGGGACATAAATTCGCCATTAGTTTGGACGGAATATCGGAAATTCTCACAGATCGCGCTCTCCGAAACGTAGCCGCTCTCGGTCTTGGGAACGTTTGCGTTAACCCTACAATGACAATCAAAACGGATACAATAAGCACGGAAAGATTGGTAAAATATACCCATATGTGTCCTATTGCTATGAAACCCTCGAATGAGAGCCACACTGAAAGAAAATTAGTAATGACAGCAAAAATATAGTATCGGCAACCATAAAGTATGGTTGATATAGCGATTATTTTTACATCGATTATTATTAAACTTACTTTGTTGCAAGTACCAAAATTTTAACATATTTCTCGAGGTTAATACTATAATTTTAGTGTACCTAGCTCTCGTTAGAATGACTGCAAATTTCACGATCAGGTTCAGTCACATTTTTGAATCCAATCAAAGTAAAAACGACAAAATAGTATTGTTGAGACTACCCAATTTTCAGGTAACGCCGTTTTATTTCGTCACCCACGACGCCATATTGTTTTGTAATCATAGCAAAATGTTTTTGCTAAAATATTTTTAACTACATCTCTTGCTACCACAGCAACAAATATAGTAAATCTAACCAAAAATTATTTGGCAATAATCAGTCTGTACGTACAACTATACAATTTGCCTGCACTTATATTCGCAAATTTCTTGCTGCGGGTGCAAATTTTTTGATCGAATATAAGAATCGAGAAAATAAAACTTCGTTAATTCTGTTTTTTAAAATACAAAAATAGTGTTTTTCATGGTTATAACAAATAACATTAAAAATATATATATTTTATTAAAAGTGTAAATATGCAAAAACGAAACTATTTTATTTTATTTTATGTACGATTCTCATAATTTTCTTTTTTTAGGTTCTAGGTGAACCGACATCTCAATTATATTGTTAAACGGTGGATTCATGTAATTGGCCAAATTTATAATTAAGTATTTACTATTTTATAAACTAAGTTACGCTGTATGTTTCCCTAGAATCCGTTTATTTAACCGGGAACCTAGTTCACAATATAATTTAAAATTGAATGAAGAGCAGCGTATTTCGTAAATTATAAATAAAATACGTTGTCAACACAGAGTTAGACTCCGTCGTGTGATTGTGAGCCTTACGCGCACCGGTCAAGAACGAGTTTCGCACGGCCGTATTTTTTTTGAAAAAAAACCCAGCCAGGCCTAAAAGCGTTGATTAGCATATTTTAATTTGTCGGCGAGTCCGTAGTTGCAACACGGAATTAATCTGTTTTTAGGTTGGGAACTCGCATGACGCGTTGCGTGGAAATATGAACTATTCGCTAAATTGTAATTATGCTATCAATTACTTCATTTATCTGTTCATTTATTACTTCATTTATGTGACTCCCCAGTGGGTCAAATTCGCCGTTTAGAAAATACCCTAAATAACGTTTTTTTTCAGTTAAACTGGTAAACAAGCGTTGGATCTTCGACGACATTCCGTCAATAAGCTCGATCGCCGAGTACTCAGCCCGGGAACCGCCATCATAGATATTTACACAACAAAAGCTGGATGTCTTATCAGTGCGGTGAGGTGTACCTATCAACAACTTAGTAAACACAACACTGGGAGCCGGTGGATTTACGATAAAGCGTTATTTATTCAAAAGATTAGTTTATCTCGGCTTTGATTTACGCCACGCTTTTATGACGTTACAAAAGTTCGGAATGTAACACCGATATGAGGCGATGATTTATAGCGCAATTAACGTAATTTGTGCCATTAATTTTGATCTCTGCCATTATCATACTATTACGGACAGTTTTTCTCTAACATTAACAGCTACGCGAACAACGGTAACGAAATAAGAACATTTGTTTTAACTTAAACATTAGTTTGGCGATTAAATGTTTGAACAAAGCTAAAGAAAATAATAGTAATAGAATTAGTAACAACAATAACTATATAAAAACAAAGAACAAATACAATTAATCGGCAACTAACTAGCTACCTGGCAGCGCAGTGGTATAAGCGCCGGCATCCAAAGCCAGAGGGACCGGGCTCGAATCAACGGTGGGTCGAATCTAGCCAGGTCATTCTTCGCCGTTGAGTATATTGAACGCTGTCGATTAACGACACACACACAAAAAAACACTCATTCAGTTACCGACTTGCGAGATGTTGTTCGCCTGTAATGAACGGCCCCGCGTCATGAAAACAACAATAAGGCAGTCGGAACACAAGGCCTCCCCGACAACACAAGCCGTACGAACGAATAAAAATTAAGATCGCTCTTAATGTGTAAAATGAACTATGTGATACATACCAGGAGTGATTCATATTCCCTTATATCCGATAGGGATAGGATTGTGTGTCAATTCCCTATCGATAAAGTCGTGCAGTACCTACGCGCCGGAACGTCTGATATTAGCAAACCTTTTCTTCACTTTCCTACTAACACCTAATAATAAAAATAAGTCAGAAAAACAATCTTCCATAGACATCAATATTTATATATGTTTGTTTTTTTTTTTAAATAAACATATTTATATTAAAGTTGAAAAATAACGTAACGCCGTGAAATAAATAAATTCTGTGAACATTTTTTGCAGAGTATCTTTAAATTAAATAAAAATAAATCGATAATAATAGCAATTGACTTATTTATATCGTCATTTTTACGCACTCTTATATATAACAACAAATAGTGCTTACACAATAAATACATTGTTATTATTGTAATTTATAGTGCAATGGATTAGTTTTGTGCATCACCTTAATAGCACAATGCACTGTTTCAAGGAGGCTTAATTAATAATAATAATTAAATACTAATCCTTGCTAATTAAATAAATAAATTATTAAAAATAAAATTCAAATTAAATTACTTATGTGACACGCATAACGACGGTTTAAAAGACAATCTCTATACCAGCTACCGAATACAAAAACTCTTATTAGGTAACAAAGTTAAGTTGTTAAAATTTAAATAAGAATTTAGCAAGGTGTTATTTATGGCGATGCGACATGTGTTTCATTTTCAAAACTCTAATGCTTTCAGGTAGTTTAAACGCCACAAAGTGTTATCAATCACGGTTCATAACTGCACTCTTCTAGCTACAAGACAAAAAACCGTATCAAAATCGAACACATACGTTACTTTAATAACCGACTTTAAAAAAAGGGGGAAATTCTTAATAAAATATATGTTCACTCACTAGATATGATAGATTAGATATTAGGGTGGTCCTATTTCTGATTGGCCACGTCTTTTCCCGTAAGTACAATGTTATGAACACAAAAGAATGACTCACCACTTCTCTGGAAAATCAGCTGTGACGGAACTGTGAGTTAAATTACCACACCTCTGGTGCTGTCATGTTCGCCATAAAATTGTATATACACTGATAACACTTTGGTCATATGCACATTTAAAACCTTTTTGTTTTTAGAATACTCAAAAACGGAAAAAAAATCCCGTTTTACACAATTTTTTTATACATTTGTAAAAAAATTGATATATTAACACATTTCAATTTATGTCCAATATATGTAGCACATATTTTTTTTAAGTAACACTGTTCGGCAAAAGTCGTTTTCCAAAATTCCCGTAATTACATACACGTTTGAAAGAATATAATAAATATAAAGATTAGTTAATTGACTTCCAATAACTAAAGGTTAAGGATTGGTTACCTTTTAAATATTCGTCAAAAGATATAAAAAAGATGAATACCGCGGACGCTACGTCTAGAAGTGAAAGTAAGAAAATAGTAGAAAAGTATTTTCTAACATTTAGTAAATGCTGAAAAATTAAAAAAAAATAAGAACTAAACAAAAGTTGTAGACTTAAAATAAATCTACATGCAACAAATATTATAATAAACATTAGAAAACCGAACTTTCAAAGCGTCGAGCTCGGCGCAGAAACACACCGCATGCAACTTCAGTGCGGACCATGTCTCTGCGCCGACTTCAGATCTAACTCTGATCGTTAGAATATATTCTTCCTTCCCTACCAGAGAACTCGCTCGCTCGCGTGCGAATTTCCAGTTTGCATTATTTCAATTTAACAAATCAAACATATAAAGGTCAATAAATAAAAAAAAATACAATAAAAAAAATAAGTATTTAAATTGATTAAAAAATTCGGACGTACTTGCTCTCGAGGAACCGTCTCGCCACTTCACTTTCGGAGACACTTGTCTCGCTCGTTGGGGAGGGTGGGGAGAGGGGGGAGGGGAGATGGGGAGACGGAGGGGAACCTGCGGAGTGCCGCGCGTGAGAACCGCCGGTTGCGGCGCCTGCGCTGGACCATTAAATAAGTATATGTGTGTTAATTGGATTTATCGACCATCGATCTTCTATAGAAAGCGCCACCATATCGATACATCTTAATTATCTTGTTACCCGATGTTGTCGATAATCTGTTACGAGAGCAGATTTTGCGTTTTATTCGCGATTTTTTTTTTATTCGTACCTCCTTTTCGTTCACTCTTCGCTTTTTAGAGTAATCTACTTACTTATAACAGTATTAAAGTCTTATAAGAGCGTGAGAATGAAGGAGGAAAGTGTAAGTTGGCGACTATTTAGAATGCATTCAAAAGATACATCAAAAACTCATTTAATTCGTGTCACATGGATGTATTTTAACGAGCTTAAAACCTGTTTAGGCAATAATATTACTTAACAAAGAGTCACTTAACATATTACAAAGAATTTATTAGTAAAATAAGGATTTTGATAAGCAATATTTTGCTCATAAACTTATTGCTATTAGCTAATCCCAGGTGCCTTCCGGTTATTAAAATAATAAACAGTAATTCTCAAAGTTTTTTTAAAATTGGTTTGTCAATTATGACAAAATCTATCATGTTCTTTTAGATCTGTATTGATATAGCAATTGAAGCGGTTCCTTACAATTCTATAAAAAATAAAGACGATATATAAAATTAAGTGATAATATAAAAACGGATGTTGTAGTGAAGTCTTATCGTGTTGTAGTGTAGGTTGTAAAATCGATTCGCGCGTTGTCGGAATTCGAGCGTAGACCGAATTTACACCATCTATTAAAAAATATATAATTTTTTTCGAATTGTTTAATATAATTTCTTTTTCATAATAGGCTACACCCCGCCCCCCCTTTAAGTAAAATATTTTTACTTTAAGGAAATGGTCTTGGGACAACTTGTATAAGCAGTAGAGCAGATCAGTAGGTATTCGGAAAAAATATATAAAACTAGCTAAGCAAGTTTTTTTAACTACATATATGAAATTAATTAATAAATAAAAATAGTTTTTTTTAATTTATTAATTTGTTACAAATAATGAATAAATGATGGCCTATCTTTGTTTCTGGCAGACATAGCGATATTAATCGTTAAAACTGGCCACAACAGTGGCTGGTTCAAAATGTATAAGAGTGTGTGTAGTGTGCTGGGAGTGTAAAGAGCCTAAGGGTGTGTGTGTGAGTGTATTATAACACCAGTAATATATTTTAAATGTGAAGATTCTGTCATTATACTCCAGTTGCGTTCTTTCCCGAGCTACAATTTATTTTTTTCTGCTTTCAGTTAAACTACCGCCAACTAGCGGCAGTTTAGGTATTAGTGATCGTTGCGTCCAACCTTAAATCGAGTTTATTTCTCACGAATTGTGTCGATCGAAGAATTTATTCGATTAGCCGTAGACGAAACGGGAGGACATCGCCTCTAACAATCACATCCATTAGGTCAGACGCCTGATCACCTGAAACGCGAAGATAAAACGTAAAAAAAAACGGTTCGAGCGGCGAAGTAGTGATGGGCCGGTAAAAAAACTTGTACCAGTATCTCGAGTGCACGAACCGGCAGCGATATGACACTGGCGCCGAGACCCGCCCTACTCCCGCCGGAGGAGAGGAAACTCTCAAAGTCTAAATTAAGGCGCCTACATACCTGAATGTTATCAAAATGCGAATTTTGCAGGTTTTCAAAGTATGTTGCGTGCGTATTCAGAAGAAATACCACTAATCTACTTTACTTATATTAAATATCATTTATTATTCTAGGGAAATAGCTATAGAAAACTTCTTTAAACATTGTCAAAAAAACATAAAAAAAAAAACAAATCCACAATGTTTTTGAAACATCATTTTTTGATGTCGACTATCTCTGAATCCAGAATCATCTCATATATAATAAAAATATTTTATTGAAGAGAATCGAGTCGCGGAGGGAGTTACCTGTCGAATTTGCGATATATGGTATAACAACTTAGAAATAAAATAACAAAGTTGGCCTAAAATGGGTGATTTTTGTTTTAGATTTGATATATGAAAATGAAATTAAATGCCAAAATTATTTAGATTTTCGGAAAATATATGTTCTTGTATTATTAATGGAAAAAGAAAAAATTGAAAAAATGTATTCGTTATTTTTCTAAAAAAAAAACTAAATGCTATCAATATTTCATACAAAATGGTAGGCCGTGGTTTATGTTATAAACGCCATTCATGTCCGCTATAGAGTTTACACCTTTCTGTTCTTTGTGCACGGGCGTTTTTTGCGGACGGCGCATTGCAGCTCAGATTATTTTCTTAGTAATCCAATCAGTGCGGTTTTGGCCGCTCCAGTGACTAGACGTTGTTTCTGCGCTCGTTTGTTTTTCAATTTTCGTCGCGTATTTATTTACGTAAAAATAAAGTTGTCAAGAAGAAGCGGCGTTGTTCATTCACAAAGTCAGCAATTAGAAAAAAACAAGGATTACTCTTACAGGAAAATAGGTATGTATTTGTAATTATTACCATTTTATTTTTTTACTAATTTCGTAATGTGAATGAAAAGTTCAAAGCTATTTACTATATATGTACATACCTATTTACCAAAATAGTAAAAAAAAACTTCCTATGTAGATCAAGAGAATATAAATAATGTATTATTATCATATTTTGTAATGAGAATTTTTAAAATTAGTATATAATATAAACAAACCTTCTTAGAACTCTAACCTTGTTAGAAAGCTAACGACCTTTGAAATATCTAGTTTTAGGTCAACATAACTGGTAACTTGCTGGTACTTGATTATTTTTTTAATTTACAATTTTTTATTTTAATATAATTATCCTGACCCGGCGAACTTTGTACCGCCTCGTAATCAATACATGTTATGATATTTTATTATGTGCATTAAATTATTAACAAATGTGCATTCTTTATATTTTTTTGTTGTGATTTTTTTCTGATGTTTTAATAGTTATTCTGCTATTCGGGGCGGAGACAAATCCAACAAATCAAAAATCATAAAAATCGATTCAGTCGTGCTTGAGCTATAAATGGTGTAACTATTATACAAATATATATAGATTTACTACACTTTATACCTATTTTGAAATTCATTTTCGCGCGAAAAAAACCATTATTCCTAAGAAGTAGTTTTAGTCAAGGCCATGCCACGGCTGATGTGATATTTATAAAATATTGTCGTCGGGTGAAAGTTGGCCGATGCGTCGAAGAATTTGACGATTCAAATTCTCGGAATTTTGCCAGCGACTGAATCAGGGCTGGCACATCTCGAGCGAAAGACATTATTATAGTGTGATCATATTATCTAAATACATTATAGTTATGTAGATAGGTACTTCAAAACAACATATCTGTAGTGTACTTTGCCTTTATTTTAGATACTTTTATGACATAATATTATTTATTTTAATGAAATTATTATACTATATAATCTAAATAATTTTTAAAAATTAAACAAGTTCCTTTTTAAACACACGCATTAAACGAGCTTTACTTCAGCATTTGTATCGATGTTATGCTATATAAATAATGTAAAAACAAGCGATTTGAAAACGATGATTGATTTATTATATTTTCAAATGTTGCAGATTACGAATGCAATCCCAATGTAGAGAAAACCAGGAGAGTACATTGATGTCTTCTAATGATTCTTCGGCCAACGCCACAACGATAGTGAGTTAATTTAATTTAATATTTATTCCAAATATTCTTACACACATAAAATTTAAGTTGAATGATTCTATTTTATATATATTTTTTTTTATTTTAGGAAAACCACAATCACTCTGATTTCACCAATGAAGAGGCTAGAGGATTGGCTGAATCTGAAACTACTCCAAATGTTCTTGAATGCGAATATGAGGTGGAGGTTCAAACATCTATTTTTATTATCTTTAACAATAAAAAGCGGCCAAAGCTTTATCTACCTTTGGGATGTACATATTTTCGGCCTCTAGCACCATTCCTACTATTAACCACGAATTGCTTCGGATTCTCATTATCTATAATAACTTCCCGTTTGATTCCTAATAAGGCAATCCAGTGGACAATTTAAAAATAAACACTATATAAAAGTGACCATAGTCTATTAGTTAATAATGTCGACGAATTAGTTAATAATGCCCGAAGGGCCTAGCATCGAGTGTTATCATTTGATAAATTTAATTTCTATAGAAATAATTAGAAGGACTGTTACGTGAAATACATAGAAATGACTCGAATAGCATTTACATACGGCGACAAACTAAATAAGGCCCGAAGGGCCTAGCATCTAGTGTTATCATTTGATAAATTTAATTTCTATAGAAAGAATTAGAAGGACTGTTACGTGAAATACATAGAAATGACTCGAATACCATTTACATACGGCGACAAACTAAATAAGGCCCGAAGGGCCTACCATCGAATGTTTTTATTTGATAAATTTAATTTCTATGGAACAATTGATACAATTGAAACGAAACATTCTCGCATACGAAGTTTTCTCGAAGCGTTCTGTCAAGCTTGCATTTGGAACGGTTTTCCATCCTTTGTTAAAAAGTGTTATGTCCAAAAATTGTATTTCGTTATAATATTTCATGTTTGTCTAGTTAAGTTTGAAACAACAATTAATTAAGTATCTTTATTTTAATATTTTAAGTGGTGGTTGTCATTTTTACATTTAATCAAAACATACTAGCAGTTTTAGAGGATTAGGCCTATGAGCAATGCGTACATGTTTACGAAAGTATTTTTATATTTGTCTAATTATAAGGATTTTTTTATTAAATATTTGTTCTAGAGTGCATAAAATTCCAAAATTCTTTAATGTGGTATTAAAATATGTACTAGTTTCCATGTATTGCATGTTTATGGGGAAACCTGTAAAAACGAGTGGAATTAGTGGTTTTATTTGTTATGTCAGTCATGTTATAATTATTATACTAATGCAAAAGCAGTAACTCTGCTTGTTTTTTTACTGTATAGTATGTTTGTATATTAAAGAAAAATATATTAAAAGACATATATTATTTTGCCACTAATTAACGCGTTACCTCAAGGTCCACATGGAAAACTGCGTTTCAAATTTATTTTATAGTGATTTAGAGATTATGAAAAAACAAGATAAGAAAAATCTTTTTTATTTTTATTGTTACTTAAAATAGTAACCGTAATAAATATTTATTACTGATTTTTTCTATTAAATTATTGTAGTGACCATTTGTTTGCAATATTTTTCTTATTATATTATTATTTTCATGCTTTGTAGTTTTTGCTTTGTTTGTTGTTTTGGGCTTGTGTTTGTTTTATAACTGTAACAAATATTTTTATATTACCTTGTGCATATTAAATACTATCCAAATAATTAATTTGCAAACAAACCATCGTTGCACCCCTGATTCCAACTCAGGCGTTGTGGGGCATTATAATACGTTTTAATTATTGCATGATGCAATTATCAATTCGTACATTGTTTGAGCAACGCTCCTATAAATAACGAATTTTTATTTGTTTTTGGTAAGTATATCTTTCTTACTTATTATTTACACTTAATAAGTGTAAATTACTTATCACTTACATTACAATTCTTAATAATTGCTAAGTTTCGTTTTCTGCTACAGTTTTGAAATTTGTGTTTCAAAATTTAATAATTTTGTTACACTGCCTAAATTTGTTAGATTTTGGTGGTGGTGGTTTAGTCAAAGGTAGGCACTATAAGTAATCGTTTTACCGTCTAAATTTACTGAATTTATATTGTACTATATTTCATCTACTCTATAGAGAAAGTCATATTGAAGCTTACGTTATTCTAAAGATAACTTAAATTCGTTGTATTATCTGATGAACTATTTTTATTTATTCATGAGCCGTATTGTAACATTTACCGATTTTTTATTAAACTCATTTAATAATTATGAATATAATGTGAATAATGTACTTATATTTTGTAATGACATCGTTGTTCCATACTTTGTAAATAGAAGTAGAATATTGTGTAACGTGTATAATGTACTCCATGTAATAATAAGAGTGTTTCAAAACTTTATATAATAAAAGGGCAGATATTGAAACAGGTATTGAATGCTGAAACAGGGTACATTTTGTCAAATATCGGCGACCGAGCCTCGGGCGCTGCGCGGCGACATTTCTTGCCTTGCCGCGTCGGGACCGTTTTATCAGAATGAATCCTATTGGCCAAACATTTTCGCTCTGCGGGGTTTGAGGAAGGGAGTCGGGGGGTGGAAAACGGGCAGATTCGGGATTTTGTTTTGCTTCTGTAGTCGCCTTAAATAATACGATAGATGTGCTATTTGCGTTTGACCTTAAGGCCCGAATTCAGAGACGTTTTGCTCCCCTTAAGGGTGCCCTTAAGTGTGCCCTCAAGTGTATACTTCGCAAGTTAGAACTAGGGTAGTCACTATTCGCACTTTTGGAATTTATATTATTATTCTTATTATATTATTCTTTAGTGCTGCTGTTTTTTAATAAATTAAAATAGAAATAATGTGCCAAATTCAGAGTCGTCACTTTCGTTTTTACGATTATATTGGTATTCAAAGTTCATTTTAAGGGCCGCTGAATGACGATCCGAGATTAGCAACACTTAGCAGGAATAAATATTTTCGGCCAATCAGCGTGCGACTCACGAAATGAGCGAACGAACGAAGCTAGCTAGCAGACGGCCGGCGACGTGAAGTTTGTCTGACATTTTTGTAGAGCAAGCATCAGCTGACAGTGACACGCGTTTTATTTTGTTTTCTATTTTCGTTGTATTGAATTTAAAATGAGTTCTAAAAAAATTACCTACACAGTAGAAGAAAGACAGTTAATAAAAGAATTAATGTTAAATAAATACAAAGAATTCCTAGAATGCAAAAAATCTGATGTCGCCTCGCTGCAAATCAAGCGACAAAAATGGATTGAGTTCGCGAATGATTTTAACGCAGCTGAAACCAATCGACCTGTGAGTACCGTGTGATTATTATATGAGTTTCATTCGACCTGTTGTATTAACTTCCTGTTTATATTTTTTTCTTGTGAAATGCTTTCAGCGTACTGTAGTACAACTTAAAAAGTGTTGGGAGAACATGAAATCCAAGCACAAGGATGATTTGTGCAGAGAGAGAAAAGAAAGGATTCATTTTATACTTGAATAGTTGATTAGTAATTGAACAGTTTTAAACGTAGGATCTTGATGTCTTAATATATATGCTGTTACTAAAAACTAGTATATGTATAGAGATTGTCGATTGTTATTTACTATATTTATTTAATGCTTCGATTGGAAAATTGTCAATGTTTTAATACCAATTATGTTTTAGAAAATGATCAAAATATGGCCAACACAGTATTTTTGAGCCATTCAGATCCATCAGCGGCTGGGTTCGAGCCTTCCCAACACTCGGAGGTTGCAATAGTTCATTCTGAGGCCATCGATCTAGCAGGTAATTCTTGATATATTATGTAAAAAGTTCAAGTGAGAATAGTGTTATCAACATTATATGTTTGAAGTTTACCTCCCATCTAAAACCTAAATAACTACTCACTAGTTTAAGTTTTGAACGTAATGAAGTTTTAAAACCTAACCTAACTTTCAAAATACCTTTTGGTGTGGCGCTATTGTAAAACAATTCTACATGCTCTAACTTTGACTTTTTGATTTATAAGTATACGTATAAGGATATTTTTTTACAAGAAAAGTGGCACTGTATGTAGTTCTGATGTGAGAACCAATAATTAACTAGATTCCATAGGAAATGATTATGCATCACATCTTCAGGTGATAGTTCACAACTCACTGGGAATACAATTTCATTTAATTGTAAAACATAGTCTTTGATTAGTGTCTGTTTCCATACAAACGCTTGTTACTTATATAAATAGGTAAAATGTGTCTTTATGTATTGTTAGACACATTATTTCTATTCAAATTTATTAAAAAACAGCAGCACTAAAGAATAATATTCATTCAATCCACAACGTAAAGGAGAAAAAAGAATTCAATCATTTATCTGTATTGTTGGCCAACCGGTCGACTAAAATATTATTTCCTGTTATAAAATATTTAAAATATTATCCGTGTGTTTTACTTTTTCAGATATTTTACCATATAATGATTACGTTGAAGGAATCGACCCATCGGTACTGTCTCCAAGTTGTAAGAACTATTAAATCTATGAGAATCCCGCCCCGGCAGCAAGAGGTAAACCATAAAAAAACACATAAAAGCATTTTACTATTCGTTTATTAAACAGATTTATTCCTAATATTTAGTTTAAAATTTCTTGATTTTATTAAACCCATTTCTTTATATTACTTTAACTAGCTATCGGACAAAAGTTTGTCGGACAGAGGGTGTGAAAATTGTTGTAATCTAGGACATTGTAAACACTCAGAAAAAACACAACTGCACCGGGAATCTCGAATCTCATGGCTATCTATGACCTGGGTGCAATATATTAACTTCGCTTAATTTAAATTATAGTGTAACACTCGATACTTAATATTTGAAACAAATGTGTTTTTTTTTATAAGAGTAAAGTCACAATACATATATTGTGCCATATAAGTCAAGCCTGCTACTAAAGTATTATAATTTTTAAAAAAATAAAGACAATGTATTTTTAAACGTTGACAGCTAAACTCAGCATTTATTCTCAAAAAACAAATACAGCGAATGAGACGAAACGACAGACTGTATGTGGATTGTTGAACCCGTAAAGGAAGCTTCACTAACAAAATGCAAATGTATACATTCAAGTAACTATAATATAATTATTATAACGGTAGTTTACTTATTTACAGGTCAACGCAAACGGCTCTATAGTAGGGCCGATGCAATAGAAAAAGAGGCGGAATTAAGAATAGACAGAACAAAAAAATTAATGGAGCAAGACGTTGAAATTCACCGCATGATGATCCTAGTAGGTCCGGAAACATTTCTCTCAGGCAAATACTGCTGCAGCTTTTCATCTCAAACACGATTATTGCATAATAAATAGAAATTACATACAGTGATTTTAAAAATATTTATAATAAACTTTTTAAAGAATAACTGCTTTTCATTTAATAACCTAACCAGAGAGAGTAGAATTGGAGACTATGGGGTGATCTTTGTTATTCTGATAAGTTGGAGTTTGGAAAGTTAACTTTTAGAAACCTTTATTTTAGTAATTAGGAATTTATTTTAAAATTTACAAAATGTCTACCCAATATTGATTGATTTGACATATCGAACATAACTTCATAAATATGAATTTACTATGAATTTACATAAATAGTATTAGAAAAAAAGCAAAATTGCCACCTACTGTGCAATAAACATTCAAATTGCAAGGCAATAATTGTATATTTTTTTGGGTGAAGCATAATAATTTTAAACTATTTTATAATCGGCATCAAAAATCAAATTTATTCCCCATTAAAAAATCAAAACTTTTGCTACTTTTTCTTTAAAAATAATAAAATAAATTGAGATTGTCAACGTTATCACATTAACCTTTGGTTGGGTTTAGATTATTAAAACAACTGGATATATTTATCAAATTTATTTTCTTTTCTTATGGCCTCAATTTTTATATATTACCGGATGAAATAAAGATTATAATGAGTACATGAGTATTCATAATATTATGTTTAGGATTATCAAGTATCTCAATCCTGATGTTTCGAAGATGACCTCACATTGAATTTTCAGAGAGGAGTTCATCGATATCGTTAGAACTGGTTTGAAATTAAAGCTTGAAAATGTAAAATTTATTAGAATTAGCGCTCTAAATTGATAGCTATAACTAATTAGCGCTCACCACACTGCAACTAAAAATCGAACCTAAAATTGTAATGCATTTAAAATTATTGAACTGTGAGCTGTGCGTTTTGAACCGTTAACGTTAAACGAGTTGTACAGTGTTGAATGACTGAATAGTTTTAAATGCCCCTGTTAAAATTAATTGAGCTGAATGCATTGAGCCGTTGGCGTTACAGCCATAAGCTTGCTCAGGGGCTGCGGGCAACCCTTTTTTATGCAAACTGATCATTAAAAATAGCTCTTGTTTCATCATCATAGTCAATGTCAATTTATATAGCTAGGCATTAACTATACCAAGAGTAGTCTAGTACTACTAGTTTAATTCTGTATACCCTTACAGAGAAAAAATAATAATTTATATATGAATTTAAAAATATAAAACAGGAAGCCAAATAACAAATAAATGTGACCCCAAAAATAATAAATTTATACATCTTAAAGTAAACTATTCACTAGCAAATAACGAGTAAGCACAATTATATTCTTTGAAATTCGATATAAATTAAAAAAAAATGCTTTTTTAATTTCATTATGGTGTTAAAATACATATATGTGTGTCCATGCGATAAATTACATTAAATTAAATATTGAGTTTTAAAAACTAAAAATGTCTTTCTATGAAGGGATTCCTCCATGTGGATGCAAGGGCTCGAGCGCCTTGCACCGTAACTGTATCGGGCACTTCCAACGGATTGCCTGTGGTTGTCACTTCATCATCGTGATAATTAATATTATTAAAAATGGCAATATTATGTAATACGGCACATGCAGTAATTATGTGGCTAGCTGCTGATGGCTTATAGTTTAATTTTTTTTGTAAACACCTAAATCTGCCTTTTAGTAAGCCATTTAGGCGTTCTATAGAATTTCTAGTGCTTTTGTGTGCTTTGTTATATTTCTCCTGGCGTGGTCCTATTGGATTTAAGATTGGTGTAAATAAATAGAATGATTGAGAGTATCCATTATCACCAAGTATAATGCCTGTGATATCTCTTCGATCAAATTTTTCTTTTATCGCACTGTTGTTAAAAATTCTGCTGTCGTGCATGGATCCCGGAAATCTTGCTATTATATCTAATATTTCTAGTTGAGGGCCACCAACTATCTGTAAAATAAATAAGTAAGAATATATAAAAAAAAACTGCCTTCAATACTACAATCAAGTCTTTGTAATTATTTAACTTCAATTTGATGTTACGTATTGGATCTTACTTTTTTAATATGATTCGGAAAACAAAGTGTGGAAATAATAATGACTTATTGTAATTTACCTGGACATTTATGGACATCCAACCTTTTCTATTTCTGAATACTTCAGCCAAGTCGCCATTAGGATTTGAAATATGGATGTGGGTACAATCAATCGTACCTACAACACCTGGAAATTTTGCCATATTATAAAA
The DNA here is from genome assembly GCA_020383195.1 of Neomicropteryx cornuta. Classification (NCBI taxonomy): domain Eukaryota; kingdom Metazoa; phylum Arthropoda; class Insecta; order Lepidoptera; family Micropterigidae; genus Neomicropteryx; species Neomicropteryx cornuta. The sequence continues at coordinate 7,624,557 of JAHKQU010000001.1, read as the reverse complement.
CAGCTGCTTATTTGTTGTGAGGTTATTTCCTTCCATAGGAAATTTGATGAATTCCTTCAAACACAATGATAAATCAAAGCTCACATCTTTGATTGCCCTGCCTATTGTAGTTTGGCTTAACTTCAGAGAATCTCCAAGGACGGTCTAAAAAATATTTATTGTATATAAATTTTATTTAAGCAGGTCATTTTATCATTAAATGGTGTTAAATAATTCAGTAGATAAGTACTTACTTGATAGCTCCCAGAAGCATAAAATCGCAAAGCGCAAAGTAATTTTAACAACGGCGATATAGGCAAGCCTCTTGTACTTGGCAGAGAAGGCTTTATTTTGGGTAATAACGTTTGAAAAACAAGTGTTTTCGGAAAACGAAACCTTCTTAAAAATTCATTGTCGCTATAATACGCCATTACTCTTTCTTCTTGCCCTCGAAACATAATTCTAGGTACTAAATATCGTTCGTGGTTGTTAACGTAATCAATATAATCTAAAAAGTCACGTTCTATTAATATATCCATATTTTTTAGTATCAAAACAGAAACAAAATCACACTCGACCAACGCGGCAACAGTTCAGCTGTCAAAATGCTAAGCAAACCCTTAACCGGTGTGAAGTTAGCCCCCCCATGTCGGAACATTACACTTTCTTTAATGCCAATCGTTTGGGAATCGTTAGGGAGGGTTAGGGAGTCAATTCCCGACGTTTTAGTATGTTCCTTCAACTCCCTAACGACGAGCTTTAACTCCCTAACCTTTTTAAACCATGCTCTATCATTTGCGTATTTGAATAACCTAAAATTCTGACATGGGGGGGCTGAACTATTGGGGTTTACTCCTAAAATTGAACACTCTGTATCTTTTTTATTTGTAACTCCCTAACGACGACATTTATTTTTTTAATCCTCCCTAACGATTCCCAAACGATTGGCATTAAAGAAAATGTAATTTGCGGACAGGAAGTGGCAATTATTTATTTCAGGGGATGCCAAAAGTCATATTCAATCTTTTTTTTTAGTATTTTCCTTCAACTCCCAAACGCAGAGATTTTACTCCCTAACCTTTTCAGACAAGGCTCTATTAAATGCAAATAAAAGTAGCTCTAGATTGCGACATGGGGGGGGCTGAGCGAAATTTTTACTCCTAAAATTGAACACTCTGTATCTTTTTTATTTGAAACTCCCTAACGTCGGGAATTAACTCCCTAACCCTCCCTAACGATTCCCAAACGATTGGCATTAAAGAAAGTGCAATGTTCCGACATGGGGGGGCTAACTTCACACCGGTAAACCCTTAAGGGAACAGGGGGGCACACTTGAGTGCATCTTTACAAAGGAATATTTTTTTAATCCTTTAAAATAATCTTTATATTTAAAGATAATAGTTTTATGAATACCGGCCCTGAATTGTACCTCATTTGATTAAAATAAATTACTTTTTAAAACATACTTTGTAATAAAATTTATATTAATATTTAAAACTTTGTGATCTTATTTTTAATCAATGATTCTTTCTTTTAATGTAAAATTTAATATTGCTGCATTACATTGTATTCTAATTTTTTATTGTATTTTAGGTATTTATTGTAAAGACATTCCTATACATTTATACATGTGATGGAAATAAAGATTCTCATCTTATCTTATCTAACTAGACGAATCTGTACTACCTTATTTATTTATTTATTTATTTAACAGGTTTCCCCATGTACATTTTAACAGGTTTCCCCATGTACGTGTATCTATAATATGTTACTAGTTTATATATGTACCTATACCTTTGCTAATGCTTTTTCACATGTTTTAACCGCTGTACTGTTTTCAATTGCATATGTCATTCCTATACAATTTATGTTTGTTTTTGGAAATAAATTATCTTATCTTATCTTATCATACACATACTAAGGATCTATTATATTCTATCATGGCCATTGACAACATTCTCATTTTAGTATTATTATTAAAAAAATAAATGCATATAAGCTAAAACTATTATTGTTTTTAATCATGATTTGTGCAATGTTTTTAAACTATACAAGAAGTTATGTTCGATATGTCAAATCAATCAATATTGGGTAGACATTTTGTAAATTTTAAAATAAATTCCTAATTACTAAAATAAAGGTTTCTAAAAGTTAACTTTCCAAACTCCAACTTATCAGAATAACAAAGATCACCCCATAGTCTCCAATTCTACTCTCTCTGGTTAGGTTATTAAATGAAAAGCAGTTATTCTTTAAAAAGTTTATTATAAATATTTTTAAAATCACTGTATGTAATTTCTATTTATTATGCAATAATCGTGTTTGAGATGAAAAGCTGCAGCAGTATTTGCCTGAGAGAAATGTTTCCGGACCTACTAGGATCATCATGCGGTGAATTTCAACGTCTTGCTCCATTAATTTTTTTGTTCTGTCTATTCTTAATTCCGCCTCTTTTTCTATTGCATCGGCCCTACTATAGAGCCGTTTGCGTTGACCTGTAAATAAGTAAACTACCGTTATAATAATTATATTATAGTTACTTGAATGTATACATTTGCATTTTGTTAGTGAAGCTTCCTTTACGGGTTCAACAATCCACATACAGTCTGTCGTTTCGTCTCATTCGCTGTATTTGTTTTTTGAGAATAAATGCTGAGTTTAGCTGTCAACGTTTAAAAATACATTGTCTTTATTTTTTTAAAAATTATAATACTTTAGTAGCAGGCTTGACTTATATGGCACAATATATGTATTGTGACTTTACTCTTATAAAAAAAAACACATTTGTTTCAAATATTAAGTATCGAGTGTTACACTATAATTTAAATTAAGCGAAGTTAATATATTGCACCCAGGTCATAGATAGCCATGAGATTCGAGATTCCCGGTGCAGTTGTGTTTTTTCTGAGTGTTTACAATGTCCTAGATTACAACAATTTTCACACCTCTGTCCGACAAACTTTTGTCCGATAGCTAGTTAAAGTAATATAAAGAAATGGGTTTAATAAAATCAAGAAATTTTAAACTAAATATTAGGAATAAATCTGTTTAATAAACGAATAGTAAAATGCTTTTATGTGTTTTTTTATGGTTTACCTCTTGCTGCCGGGGCGGGATTCTCATAGATTTAATAGTTCTTACAACTTGGAGACAGTACCGATGGGTCGATTCCTTCAACGTAATCATTATATGGTAAAATATCTGAAAAAGTAAAACACACGGATAATATTTTAAATATTTTATAACAGGAAATAATATTTTAGTCGACCGGTTGGCCAACAATACAGATAAATGATTGAATTCTTTTTTCTCCTTTACGCTGTGGATTGAATGAATATTATTCTTTAGTGCTGCTGTTTTTTAATAAATTTGAATAGAAATAATGTGTCTAACAATACATAAAGACACATTTTACCTATTTATATAAGTAACAAGCGTTTGTATGGAAACAGACACTAATCAAAGACTATGTTTTACAATTAAATGAAATTGTATTCCCAGTGAGTTGTGAACTATCACCTGAAGATGTGATGCATAATCATTTCCTATGGAATCTAGTTAATTATTGGTTCTCACATCAGAACTACATACAGTGCCACTTTTCTTGTAAAAAAATATCCTTATACGTATACTTATAAATCAAAAAGTCAAAGTTAGAGCATGTAGAATTGTTTTACAATAGCGCCACACCAAAAGGTATTTTGAAAGTTAGGTTAGGTTTTAAAACTTCATTACGTTCAAAACTTAAACTAGTGAGTAGTTATTTAGGTTTTAGATGGGAGGTAAACTTCAAACATATAATGTTGATAACACTATTCTCACTTGAACTTTTTACATAATATATCAAGAATTACCTGCTAGATCGATGGCCTCAGAATGAACTATTGCAACCTCCGAGTGTTGGGAAGGCTCGAACCCAGCCGCTGATGGATCTGAATGGCTCAAAAATACTGTGTTGGCCATATTTTGATCATTTTCTAAAACATAATTGGTATTAAAACATTGACAATTTTCCAATCGAAGCATTAAATAAATATAGTAAATAACAATCGACAATCTCTATACATATACTAGTTTTTAGTAACAGCATATATATTAAGACATCAAGATCCTACGTTTAAAACTGTTCAATTACTAATCAACTATTCAAGTATAAAATGAATCCTTTCTTTTCTCTCTCTGCACAAATCATCCTTGTGCTTGGATTTCATGTTCTCCCAACACTTTTTAAGTTGTACTACAGTACGCTGAAAGCATTTCACAAGAAAAAAATATAAACAGGAAGTTAATACAACAGGTCGAATGAAACTCATATAATAATCACACGGTACTCACAGGTCGATTGGTTTCAGCTGCGTTAAAATCATTCGCGAACTCAATCCATTTTTGTCGCTTGATTTGCAGCGAGGCGACATCAGATTTTTTGCATTCTAGGAATTCTTTGTATTTATTTAACATTAATTCTTTTATTAACTGTCTTTCTTCTACTGTGTAGGTAATTTTTTTAGAACTCATTTTAAATTCAATACAACGAAAATAGAAAACAAAATAAAACGCGTGTCACTGTCAGCTGATGCTTGCTCTACAAAAATGTCAGACAAACTTCACGTCGCCGGCCGTCTGCTAGCTAGCTTCGTTCGTTCGCTCATTTCGTGAGTCGCACGCTGATTGGCCGAAAATATTTATTCCTGCTAAGTGTTGCTAATCTCGGATCGTCATTCAGCGGCCCTTAAAATGAACTTTGAATACCAATATAATCGTAAAAACGAAAGTGACGACTCTGAATTTGGCACATTATTTCTATTTTAATTTATTAAAAAACAGCAGCACTAAAGAATAATATAATAAGAATAATAATATAAATTCCAAAAGTGCGAATAGTGACTACCCTAGTTCTAACTTGCGAAGTATACACTTGAGGGCACACTTAAGGGCACCCTTAAGGGGAGCAAAACGTCTCTGAATTCGGGCCTATGACTTGGGATGGAGTCTCCTCCCGAAAGCGCTCCACTCTGTCTTGCGCGCGGTCTTAAATCGTTCTGTCTTATTTAACGACCGTAGAACAGAAGCGCCCCGTGCCGTTATTGGTTAATCATGAAAAACAGAATCAATGTATTTTAAATATTTATTTTCTCATTTCTTGTGTTCAGTCAATAAGATATTTAAATTTATTTTTATGAAAGGTATAAAAAAAAATACACTTTATATGTTCTTTACCTCAGTCTAGTTTAAAAAATCCAAAAGATTTGAGGGAACATTTTTTTTTTGCTAACATAAATAGAATTTTAGATTTCAAACGTCTTAATTAATTAGATTAGATCTTTTAAGTTAATTTCCAATCTGTTTAACAAGCCCTACACGAAAAATAACGATAATCTTGTCTACCTTCCGATGGGTAGAGTAGGTACATATACCTATAATATATACGCTATGGATATGTACCTACCTACTGCTAGAAGCTGGGAGATTTCCTACGTACCGACTTCTCTATTATCTCATCCCTCTGCGTCTTGTTATTTCCTTATTTTATCTTAGGTACAAAAGTCACATAAGTCACTATACCTTTATGAATAATGCCTTATGTATATAAGGCATTATTCATATTTCCATATAATAGTACAACTTTAGATCAATGGCGATTTTCAAAGTCTCAATTTTTAGTATTTCTATAGTCTATCGATTTTTATCTGTTTTTTTTTTATCGATGCCGAAACTATGTTCATTTTTCTTTGTTACTGTTTGTAGACTACAAAGAAGCAACATATTGTTGCAATAAGTAATTGAGAAGTATATAAGAAACTCACCCTTTATTATATTTTTTTTCGTTCATGTATCAATAATTTCAAAAGGCACCAGCACTTCAATCCTGCAACAAAAAATGTGTATTTTAACACTGAATATTTTTATGAAACGAAAATATTACTAGAGTACTTTCGTAGGGGTTAGGATTTTTAAACAATAAATTGGTTTAACCCACCGAACCGAACTACATCGAAGGTGTACCCGCCTTAGGAATAGGATTAAAATGAGTACGGAGGAATATTTTAAAAAAAAAAACAATAATAATGGCTTCTGTGGTAATTGGTAGAAAAATCAAAACAAAAATGTTGTCAGAGAATATTTTTAACAAAACCAGTCCACGATGGTTGCCTTGTGGAAACCCAGAAAATCGATTATTTTTACATTAATATGAGTTGCAAAGTATATTAATATTATTATTAGTTTAATTTATGTGTATTACATCGATAAATTTCATATTACACTAAATTATAAAACACAGCAAAAAAAACATCGATATATTTTGGAAAAAAATACGGCTCTATCGGTATTTGTTCAGCAGACCGTCAAATCGCTGCGCCCGGTTGCGTAAGGGTTAAAACCCACCAATGGATTAAATCCTTGTTGCGGGTGGGTTAGCGTGCTTAGGGAATAATTCTCACTTTTTTTATTAGGGCATTTCAAAGTGTCACCAGCTGACGGCCGCGACGCTGCGGGTTTGTGAAAGATGGTGACGAATTATCGTCTGGTGTCCAAGTAGGTTAAAACGTGGGCAAATTTGACCAGGTTAAACGGAGGATCAAACACTAGGAGTCAATCTGTGTTTGATTCTAAATCATTCTTTAAAGCTAAGATTATTTGTTTATACTTCTTGGAGGTTATGCGGTAATACTGGCTACACCGCTTTATATTTTATTTTAATTTTGCCCTTGCCTGTACGATATACATATTTTTTTTTAATAACTACATTATACCTAATGAAAATTATAACTATAATTAGCACATACATGCATTTCTTCCAAGTTTTGCAAAAAGTTGTTAAAAAAATATTCTGCAGAGTGTGCACGCCCAATTTATTTAGTAGCCTATTTAATTTATGACATTAGACTAGGAAAAATATGGTCACGAAAATATATTTATTATATAATATATTTAAAATTCCAACCATAAATATAGACATATTTGTCTGAACATAAACATTCTATGCGACAACATAGTATATATATATATATATATATATATATAATTTCTATGTTAAAATAGGTAAACACCTTTAGTTTAACATATATAAAAGTTTGACAGTACTGACATTTGGAAAGACTTTCATAAAATACAGGCCTGTATTTAAACCAGCGTGCATTACCTCAAGCGATGCAACTATCTGTGCTTTCGGTATTAATTTTTCTTTGAACATTCTGGCTATATATTTTATTTGCAAAAAATTTCAATTCTTAAAATATTAAAAAGCATTCGTATTTTCCAAATGTCAGTACTGTCAAACTTTTATATATGTTAAACTAAAGGTGTTTACCTATTTTAACATAGAAATCATCTAATTAACGGTATTTAAACAATACATTTTACTATTTTACTATATCTTAACGATTTGCACGTAATGTGCATTTATTTTACACTTTTCTTTTCTTTTTAGCCATGACGATTCATTTTCATATAAACTACGTTGAACGTAAGTTATTCTTGTAAATATCCATTAAACCATTCACTTCTCATTCATTATACGTCATATTCGTTATATTTTCACACTTTTTTTCATAATTATTGTTTAATTTTTAAATCATTTATTCACTACTTTAATGAAAGTTTGACCGTATTGCATATCGCACAGATAGGTAGGTGAGAGTGAAAGACTTTCATAAAATACAGGCCTGTATTTAAACCAGCGTGCATTACCTCAAGCGATGCAACCATCTGTGCTTTCGGTATTAATTTTCCTTTGAACATTCTTGCTATATATTTTATTTGCAAAAAATTTCAATTCTTAAAATATTAAAAAGCATTCGTATTTTCCAAATGTCAGTACTGTCAAACTTTTATATATGTTAAACTAAAGGTGTTTACCTATTTTAACATAGAAATCATCTAATTAACGGTATTTAAACAATACATTTTACTATTTTACTATATATATATATATATATATATATATTTTTTTTTTTTAATTTTTATATATATATATATATATATATATATATATATATATATATTTTAATTTATTTTCGTACAAATAGGCATCTTCATATTTCCCTATAGGTGCATCGACGGTTTGACTTTCTTAGTTGTAGCACAATATAACACTGCCTTCCTTAGTACAGATATAGTCTAGTAAAGAAGGCAGGGCACAAAATGTAGCAGTGCTAATCGCTCCCGGTGCATTTATAATATTCATTTGTAACTGTGATGTGTACTACTACAATTCTATTTTATTGTCAAATTAATTTTGTCAAAATACAAATAAATAAATAAATATGGTCATAATGCTAAACTACCTCAAAAAATGATTGGCGTCTCACAAAACTAGGTGATGCACAAAACTAATCCATTGCACGTGATTACATATTACAATAATGTACGTATAAGCAATAAATAAATAATAATAAATGACGAAATAAATAAATTAATTAATTAAATTTTCGCGTTAAATGGTTGTGCGAAAAATAATTTCAAAGTGACTTCATAAAACTTACCATATTTTTTATATGCAGATTTTTTATTTTTTTTTATTTTTTGTATTTTAATACATTTATAGTAAATACTAGCCTTACCTTTGATGTTAGACTAGACATCCTGTATCTAGCAATTTTATTGGAAATTCCGCTGTTCTGTTGTTGTAAATCATATTAAATAAGTATTTTAAATATTTATTTTTTTTTTCAAAGTTAGATTATACTTTTTCAGTATTATGAAAACATAATTTATTCATATTTCTATATACGTATATATATGAAAGTTGAGTATGAAGGTATCTATTTACTTGTAATGAGGAAGGCATCGAAATTTGGTCAGATTTATTATCAGTCACCAATAAGGCAGTCTGCATTATCGTGTAACTATATTTTTGGAGTCGGTGAAGTCTTAAATGATCATATTAATACAGATGGAAATAAGCCTTTGAAACAACAGCCTTCGCGTCACTTAAACCGACAAGCTAAGTGGATTTACCAATTAGGCTCGGGTGAGAGGCTCGAATAGAACTGCTATTAAGATTGATTCTATTTTACGAGTATTATGGTCCAGCGTTCGGAGAATAATATCTTACGAGAGTTTTTCAGGATCAACTAAATAAAAGCATCCTTACATATCTGCCCACGGTTCGCTCACGATGAGATTTCGTTATTGCATTAAAGTTTAATGATATCTTAATAATTATGCTCTCAGATCTATTTCTTCCACGTGCGTGGGACGGTTTGTTAAACTATATTTGATATATCCGTATTTTAAATATACCTAATAAAAAAATCTAATCATATACCCACTCTATAACGTTCTGTTTAAATGTCATCTATTTCTTATTTCGGACAGGAGAGATTTAAAAATCATTTTTTTAAAAACTTAGCGCAAGGCTTAAGCCGACGTCGTTTAGTACCTAATGGATTATCGTCATATAATCTAGCACTTTACAAAAACTTTTCAATAACATCGTCAAAAAATATATTAACCATTTAGAAAGGCGATTTGGAATTATTGGAGCCTCTCAAGCGTAGGCCTCAATCAGCAGCGATGGTCTTCCAGTTCTTGATGCCGATGATATTACGTCCCGTCAGTCTAGCGCAGTTAGGGCGTCAGCAATTGGCATCCTCCACCGGACGTGAACTACCCTAAGTCAATACTTGGACCGTTGTGCAATTATTCATAGACAACGTTGCCTCCTCTGTCCATATTTGCAGATTAACCCAAGACTTTCCGGTAGGATTTTGCTTTCAGATATTAAAAGCACAGTTCCCATTTAAGGGCAAATTTCCGAATTTTGATACAGATTTAAGTTCATTTTCGTGGCTGATTCGTCGAGTTTAGCAAATGCCTTCTTAGTAAAAACATATTTTTAAATTACAACACTCAGCTAACTGCAGTGACTACAAGTTACCCTTATCTTTAAGTAATTAGGAGACTTAAATGGCGTATTTTTAACCCCTGAATCATTGGTTGCGGGTAGACTTATCGGTTCGGTCTTTAAGTGGATTTTGACTTATCGCTTTTTTGCGTTACACGACGCAGGCGCCAAGAAACTCTCCAACTTGCCGTTGAACACGATGCGCAGTTCATGTAGGTTCTATATGACGCTTTACCTTGTAATTTGGGATTTGGGTTTTGGGATCTTTAAATTAATACGAAAAGGGAAAACTTTGTACCCTTTTTAAAGCATGTTGCGCGTACGGAGGAGTGTGAAATTTGGCATAGTAAATGTTTATACGGAGGAGGAGTGCAGAAAACTAGAATTTATTTATAATACGTGTTAAAAAACATTAAGTTAAATAATATAAAATGTTCATATTACTGTGAATTTTATGTGATTTCAAATGTTCATTTTTTAATAGTCTGTCAATGTCAATGTTATAAGCATAAATAATTATTAATGCCTTCTTATACTTCTACGAATGGCAAGTGTCATTATTACATTAAAAAATTAAAACTGACTGAATTGTATCAAAACATAAATACAAATACAAGCTGTTTATGTGTCTTTACAACTGTTACTAACATTAAGTTTTATAGGTATTGTAGTGTACTCGGTTTTTAATAAATTGGGAAAAATTTTCCAATTAATGTTTGATTGTTGGATCACCACCCGAAAGGACGGTAGTGATTTTAAATATACCCTGTTTAAACTATTCAAATAATTATATATAAATATTACAACGAACTTTGAAAAGTTTTTAACGTTTTGTAAAACTAAATCTTCATTATTCAACAAAATATTTATCACAATCTATAAAAATGAATATGTTTCTGACTGTCTGAAGCATTATAACTCTAAAAATACTGGGTCGATTTAGCTGGTTGTTTTAAATGTTCATTATAGATTGAAGGTGGTTTTTAAGCAAAGAAAAGTAACCCAGAAAATTGTAAGTAAGCGCAATTGTAATAGAATGGAATGGTAGCCACGTAACGGATCTAGAGATTGAGAGCGATGTGACCCATTCCGAGTGCCGCAGGCACGAATTTTCGTGCGCCAAAGGTGCTCTCAAGGCCGCCCGTAAAGCCTATAAGACCAGCGAGTCATCATCTAAAAATGCGATTAGGTCTGTGTACTACGACCATTTAAAATTTTGTACTTTTCTTAATGTAATGGAATTTCAAACCTTAATTGTAGTTTAGTAAGTAAAAGCTAAAAGATTAATTAGAAAATTGAAACTAAATGCCAAACATATATCAAAAAGCCACTGTAGTAACTAGGTACTCGAGATGCAGTCAGTTGGTCTAAATGCAAACCAGCATTCAATTAAGAATATCACCGGTAGGTATTTAATACGTAAGAGGTAATCGAAGAATTTTTGATAATGAATTAAAATAGGATTTAAAAAACTGTAATTTAAAAAAAAACTTCAGATGTAATTAATGTGACGTACTAAAACCAAGAATGTCCAATAGATGCTGTGTACGCAGATAAGTAATCTTTAATGAACATTTACTAGTAAAAAATGTTTTGTTTATTCGTGTCTGCTTAGGGTATTTTGAAATTGTTCACTTAGAGGTGCCTCAAAGCCAGAAACTTGGTCATGTCAGAAAGGTCACAAAATGCTCAGGAAAGGAAGGAGACGGTCTAGGTGCGTCGTAAAAAATCAATTCGAGAGGAAAAATGTGCTCTTAAGAGGGTGGCGTGCGTTCTCCTGTTGGTGGCCGTCGGGTGACTTTAAGTGATCATCTTTACGAGCGAGGCCTGGCAATAAGACGGTAGTTTGAGAAGTTTTAGACTCACATAAAACATCTCATAAATCCACTAAGACTTGAAAACCTTTTTTCACGGGAGTAAAATGACTTACGGCGATTTGATTGTTAAAACACTATTAATTTGGATTATTATTATATAAGTATTTAAGAATTACTAAGACTGATTTTTTTACTATGATGTATTAATTATTTTATTTATTTATTTTTACTTCAACATTTAGTTAATGATAAACTTAAGGTACAGCTGATTCTCTTCTGTACAACCTTGTTCGTTGCCTTCTTAACTAGACCTAAGAGTCTGTCCTAAAGAAGGCAGTTTGTTTGCGAGTACTTTTGTAAATTTGCTAACTGTCAAGAGCATACACAATACATACATAGTAGTAACTATAAAATTTAACATAATAAAGTAAATAAAATGATTCATGATACACAATTAGGTAAATAAAATATAGAATAAAATTTATACATAAATAGATTTAATAGATGCTGTAACATGGGCACCTTTTATAGAATAAATTTTGTTTGAAAATAATAAATAATTATATTTGTTATATTCAATTCATTCAATGCAAAAATTCGCAAAATCGATATAACGTATTTAAAAAACAGTATGGTTATACCGCGTGCGTTAGAAGTAAAATTCCTCTAAGGTAAGTAGTTGGTTGTTTAAGTTAAAATCAACTGCATAATAATGTTTCAATTCAACAGTATTTCCGTACGCCTATCTATATAAGAAGAAAATCATTGTGACAGCTGGGCGCACCGTGGTTTAGTCGAATGAGAATATCACCTCCAAGCCTCCTCCCGAGTTTAGCTGAATAAGCGGTTCGCATTAGGCTCATTCGCTGTCTAAAATAAATTGTGTAAGGTCCTAAAGAAGTTTTACTTCAATAACCCGAAACGAAAATAGCCGTTGATTTGTTACCTACTTATTCTTTTAAATCCGCTGCAAAAATGATATCATCGTAGGTTTCTCAGAAAAATCTCAGCGTACAAAAGCAGCCTCTCGAGTCTGATCAAGATCGGAGGATCGTAAGAAGAGTAACGAGAGAGCGGGACAGATGACAGGCGGCACCGTTCTCTCCAAAGATGTTAATTTCGCATCGCGTGGGAGGCCGGGGATCATTCACTTCGAAAAAGCGTCTACCAGAAACGAGTGTTTTTACAACTTTGATAAGATATTAAACTCTATTGAATTTAGGATTGTTTTTAAACTTTCACGGTGCTCATTCGTCATCTGACGTTTCTGACGAACATTCCCTGAGCACGAGATGTGTGATCATTTCCGAAACGTTGGGAATAATTCTTGTATACAAGGTATGCTAAAATCCGTAAAATTCATATGTTTATGATTAATGTCCGCGATAGCTTAAAATCAGTCACTGATACATTCAATGTGAATTTTACTTAAAACTGAATTAATCCAATAATCATCATGACGGAAGCAGGCAATCATTCGATTTCTTATTATAAAAGAATTGCTATGACCTAGGTATATACATTTATTGTGGGTCCAACTCAACTAAGCCAAATTCGCCTGTGCTTGACTCAGGGGAGATGGTGGTAATGAGGCGTTGAAAAGGGTATTTATTATATTTATTTATTTATTTAGGTTCCAATGCATTTTGATAATATAGTATAGTAACTTACTGAGCCTGGAGAACCGAAGAGTCATCAATGACATGACCTTATTGAACAACGTGCTTCATAACCAAATAGACAGCGCTTATTTACTAAGCAGTTTGCGTTTTAGGGTTCCGTCACGTCACGTCAAATAGAGAATTATTTTTTGTGTGTAAGTGCAATACGAATTACGCGATAAATCCAGTAATAAACCGTATTGCTAAAACATATAACCACAATTTCAGCAAAATAGACATTTTTCATTTGCATAAAGGCAACCTTATACTCAACATAAAAAAAAAAATCTTTGAACATACATAATATTAGTAATAGTATATTCGTCACCACACACACACCCTTACACACACATTAACACAATCTTACATTCCACACCCTATTATATTCACAGATTATAACACTCATACAATGTTATCACTATAAATTAGATCCTAGTTCGTTCTGTTAAAAGTATCTGTTAAATTGGAGATGCCTGTAGTCGGTTTAAGTTGTTATTTATCTATTTCTATGTAACTGTCATTATGTAAGCATTTCTCATACAAATAAAATAAAATAAGAATAATCGAACAGTAAATTCGTACAAGCGATCGTCACTACTGTCCTCTGTTCTCTGCTCCCTTAACTAGACTAGTTAAGTATACTAGGACGTATAGTTAGGAGGTAAAACGATATCTAGCATTAGTTTTCTTCTCTATCTAGACATAAGAGGGTCACAGCACTGAAGCGCGTGTATGGTGTATGGCGCGTATGGGGCACAGAGGCGAATGGCAGCCGAGACTGGTGGTGGGGGCTCTCTCCTAGGGCGCGGAGCCCCCGAGGGCGTCCGATGACGCATATTGGCTCTGACACGCGGCCCTTTGGCGGCGTTAGAGGCCAGCGGGTAGGCGCCACGCGGGCAGCCAATTAAGAGTATTCGACGGGCGGCGGGGCGTAGGGCGGGGAGGGCGGTTCGATATCGACCCACTGAGAGGTTTTCCGTGTAAGTCCATTTGCTCGGTGCCAGGCAGTCGGGCGCCGGACGAAACGGACGAAAGGAGGGAGGGGGGAGGGGGGGGGGGGAGAGAGAAGAGGGGAAATGCAGCCTGAAACCTTCCGAGGATCTTTTCACTTTTAGATGTAGACGTAATGACAACTAACCTCAAAATGGTTGATCGGTCTCGAATTAATAACCTAACCTAACTTTGTCCCCCTGAATCTATTTTATCTAACGGCTCGTTGAAAGATAAATACTCTGTACACATGCTAATCTTGAAATGTATTTTAAACAATTTAGAAAAAAATGCTTTTTTATTAATTGTTCTGCATAATTGTCGTTTTATTTTCTCGATTCTTTCATTCAACCAATAAGATATTTACGTCTAAAGTTGTGATGAATTACGGCAAAATACACGATAAGAATTTTCAGACGAGATCGCCAAGATGGGAATATTCAACGGCCCTTTTCTAAGGCCAATTAGAACAAAGCTCCTTTACTAGGCGTCTTTGCCTTGCAATAAATGGCCTCGCAACATAAAGATAACTTTAGGGCAGTCGGAACAGACTCTAACATAACACAAGCCACAAAATTCGTGATTAGTTAATCTTCAGTGTTGTAGGATTAAATTACATCAATTATATTACACCGTAATAATAGAATTCGACCATAACAGTGTATATATAAAATATTATTTTGAATCGACTGCAGAATTGGGCTTACAATATTTAACCGAATATTTTTAACCGTATTTTAATTAGGCGGTAAAAATAATAAAAAGCACAGAAATATATAGCTAAAGAGATTTTTTGTCAATACTTTATTGTAGTCATGTTATTTTTAGGACTTCATTAGTCATCCTTCCATAACCCTAGTGCAAGCAATTTTGACTTAGTTGAGTAAGGCCCAAAATAAAAGTATTTACTAGGTCTTTTTCAATATTTCCAATATTGATTGGCCACGTCTGAGGTGTATATTAATTTTAAGCCCACACAGAAAACAAAAATATGGTAACGACAACCATAAAGTATGGTTGGTATGGTTGATATAGTGACAGTAATAATTTTTATTGCAGTTTCACATGGATCATTATTAAACTTACTTGTTGCAAGTACCATAATTTTCCAACATATTTCTCAATTTGCCATAATTTTTAGTTGCCTTTAACATAATATCTAGCTATTGCTACAATAATTTTTGCAAACTGCAAATTTCACGATCATTCACGCCGCCATTTTGATTTGAATCTCAGCAAAATCAAAATGGTAACAGTAAAAACAACAAAATATTGCTGCAAATCTCGTTTTATTTCGTCAGCTTTTACCCACGACGCCATATTGTTTTGTTTTGTTATTGCTAAAATATTTTTCAACTAAATCTCTCGCTGCCATAGCAAGAAATATAGTAAATCTAACCAAAAATTATTTAATAATAATCAGTCTGTAGGTACAACTATTTTGCTAAAATATTTGTTTCAGTGTATGTTTGCATAATTACCCTAAAAGGGCTATACCGCCTTATCGATACTCAGCGAAGCAATAAAAGACAAATTTAAATTAATTTACAAGAAATTATAAGCAGTCCTTCAGTCGCACGCAATCTCGAAGTGGCTGTATTTTGATAAGATAACAGTGAACTGTGTTCACTCATAATCAGATGTCGCCGCTGACGAATATAATGCGACATATAAATTGCCACTAAAAAACACTCTAAATAACAAAAGAGCTTATGTTAAAACACTCTGTAAAATTTCAAAATTTAAAATTTAAATTAAAACCGCGATGGACGCAAAACGCCGTTATAATTCGCATTCCATGGAGCCAAGTCCCGACAAACGGAACTCACACCTACGTCCATCTGCCGAAGGCGCTTTTTGGGATCCGAGGTGTTGCTTGCATGCAAATGAGACATCGCTCGTGAAGTCCAATTCCAATTCGATGATTAAAGGCATAACAGAACGAATGGGCAACATTAGAGGGGGAAATAACATGTCAAAACTAGAACCGCCGACCGACTTAACCGAATGAGCACATCGCCTCCGAGCGTCCTCCCGATTTTGTCAAAAAAAACCAGCATCCAGCATATACGCCGTGTCCCAAGACCATTCCCAATAAAAAAAACAGCTAATTGGTCCTGCTATTACTAGTGTTATTTGTTAAGAAACTGTATCAAAATTCATCATGGTTACCGAGAAAAAAAATGTGAACTTTACGTGAAAATATTAAAAAAATCATATAATAATGTGTTTGTTGTGAGCGCTCAGCTGTCGCCGTTTGCCGTAACGGTGTTAAAGCCATTATCGATCGGCGTGGTATCGGAATTCGCGCGCTAGCCGAATTGACACCATCTGATTAAAAATATACTAAATTTGGGGATGTTTTTTTTTTCGCATTATTTTATATCATTTCTTACCCATAATAGGTTACATAACACTCCCCTTAAGTCTTCGGGAATGGTCTTAGAACATTCTGTATATAAAAATCAATGTTCGTTTGTTCGTCTTCTATGCATTCCTAAACCATTTATCCGATTACAATGAAACTTTAGTAAGTTGTTGTACGCAGGCGAAGGTTTCTGAAAAAAAATTTTACAAAAATTGGCAAAAAACAAAAGAAAAATTTGCTCGATTATTGAATTCAGTCATTAAGATATTTACGTCAAATGTTATAATAAAATGTATAAAAAAAACAGACTTTCCGTAGCTTAAACTTTTAAACAAAGTAGAAATGTAACCTTTTAATCAATCAGGCGCCTAAATAATTAAACGATACTAGTATTATTTTTCTTATTTATCTATTATTAGGAGAGTTAGAATGATGTAACGTTTGTATGGAGAAATAACCGGAAAGAGACTGAATGAACGCGATTTCGTCGCCGCTATGAGCAAGCTTCAGTAACGCAGCTATTCGTTACGATAGAATAATAGGGTGATTTAAAGGATGTCGCCTTAGAACATGCACGTCTACTACACACCGGTCACTTATGTCATAAGTGTAATTTTATTATTTTTTTTACAAACACAGTTTTTGTTAATAAAAGCAGCTTTTAAAATCGATTGTGGTCTTAGTCACTTCTGCCTACTTCATGACAATTATATAGAATGCATGTTAAGCATATATGTGTGTATGCTAAAATAAAATAAGCATTCCAATTAACTTTTAGAGAATTCATAAAATGTACAAGCACCTCATCTGCATTATTAATTGGACCCTGAAAGCGTCAGATCGACGATTAAGACCAGTCGAAACTGCGCTCGTTAAGAGCACCGTCTCTTGGCGGCTGCATTCACTACTGCATTTTAGCTACTAATAATATCAGACTTCAGACGCGAATTCAAAGACATGAGCATATGTCACCTTCGATGCTACTAAATCGTATCCTTGTCAGCCTTCCTCATCAAAAAATGTGGCCTAATTTTGCCTACTTTCCAAGCGGTAATAAACACAGGCACGCGATCTTCCCCAATTTATTTCTATTACTCGATTAATGATTTTCAATTTGATCGATTAATGAAATTCACTCAATAAAGTAATAATATCAAAAAGATAAGTAAGACTTCAAATGCAATCCCTCCAGTCCAGTGAAAAACACTACTATTTAAGCACTAATATATTTTAAATTTAAACAATACGTTTAGTTACGCACCGTAAAGAACCTGCAGTTTAAATAAACTACAAATTAAATAGTTCTATCTTGATCAATTTCATTCTACAACGACGAAACCTACACACTACCAACAAAATATGACATTCCTGGAGAGTACAAAATAATACAATAATAGAAAAAAGTTTCACCATTTGACTTTGACAAATAACTGTTTCTGATAATATTTCTCTGAATATATAACTTCTTGTTTATACAAGAAGTTAGAAGCTAATTATTTAGAAATTGTTACATACGCTTTGAAATCACCATTACTGAAACTAAGTTCATAATTTTTTGAAAATAATGCAATCCATTAGCGAATCATTCATTTTTATACTTTCAAATATAATTATTAGGAAGGTTTGTTTTATGTATTTGTATTTATTTGTCTTTTGTTTTTAAGTAGGTAAGTGAAATTGATAACAGTGACAGCGTATGCATTTTTCTATAATTATTTTAGGATTAGCACCGTACTAACTCTACTATGCATAGATACGATGATCTATGTGTTTATTTGTGAACTTCAAAATCTAAATTAAAAAACCTACTGCCATTATACGATTTTTTTTGTAATTTCTTTTAAGTAATTTCATTCACATAAATTGAAATTAGTTTGTCTTGCATAATATAAAAGCTAATTTGGACCATTTCGAGTGTTTCAACTATATATGTAGATCTTATTAGCTGAAGCTATTGATTTATATATAGTATTTATTTAGGTATTAACAAAATACCATATGACGTCAGATCTCTAATATAGACCTTGCGTTCTTATTATCTCCTTATATGTTTCAAATAGGTAACACCTCGACCCAGGTATTTGCCTAGTGATCAACACAAAGTGTACATTTTTACGTCCCCTGAAAATCAATAAATTATGACAAACTAATACATAAGCTATAATAATTATTGTAAAATGGATATTTAGTAAATTGAGGAAAATTATCTTTTTCGCAGATGCTAGGTTCTGACGGACGGGTATCGGAATGAGATGAAGGATGCAAAAAAAGGTGCGAGTTACTGCGCCGGACGTCGGACTGCCGGCCGTTTTCGCAACTGTCGAAGTCGTAAAGTGGCGCCGGCGCTCGGACCGTTTCCGGTCGACGACAGGTATTCCAGGTTTGAGAACTCAAAAAAATGGTCATCGGGTAAAAAAATGGTTATCTCTCCCGGGCGTTACCTGGAATCGTGTCGGGAATTCGCGCTAAGCCGGGGATTGCCTCGCGTCGGGCGCATCGAGTTGGTTTTTTTATTATTTTGCTTAATTTGTTAACTTAATGGTCGAGTTTGACGCGCGGGCGGTGAGTTTATAGGAAGGCGTCTTAGCCATTAGCGGTTTATAGATTATTCAAATAGTAAGAAGAATCATTGGATTATTACTCTTTACTACCTAAAACACGATACAAATGTCGCACCAAGTGTCAAATATCGTAAGTTAGCGAAAAAAGCATGCCATTTCATATTTTTTAAGCTGCGATTGAAACTAAAATTTTATTTATTTGTATCGTCATTTACATGCACTCTTATATATTACAGCAAAATAGTGTTTACACAATAAATACATTGCTTGTAAGTACATTATGAATAAACAAATAATTAAATAATTATTGTAATTTGTAATCACGTGCAATGGATTAATTTTGTGCATCACCTTAATAGCACAATGCGCCGCTGTTCCAAGGAGAGGCCAAACATTTTGAATTGATTTAATCCGATGCCTATTAAGGGCATTTTGAATGTTGAAAAAAACAATTTTTCCCACCCCTAGGACCAATGGTTGGTGCTATCAAAAATGTTTACTTAGATAAATATTAGGTCCTTATCTGAAAAACAATATAGAATTTAAATGAATTCGAAATTATACACTAAGAAATTATAGCAAAATTTCACTTTTTCGAAAAAAAACATAAAATTTAAGGGTTTGGTGGTAAATTACGCCAATTATCGTGTCCACAAGAAAGTGATATAGATAAACTTTAAAACTGAGGGTGATTTTGGGTTCTAGGGGATGTGAAACGCGATGATATAACGATATTTTCCGATAAGTCATAACATGGTACCCATTGCAATAGGTAGCGTTTGTAATGAAATCTACCTAAGAACAGATTGTTCAAGAAAAAATATATCACATTAGGTAAGAGTATAACTTTATAAGTTATTAGTTTTAAGTTTTGCTTTTGTGTTACATAAACGATAGCAATTGAATTGCCAGTGTAGAGTAAAATTTGTTTATTGTTATTTTTTTTTTATGTATTATATCCTATAAGACCGTGCAAAATTCCGCTGTATGTAAACCTATCGATACCGGCGCTATCCCCTACGTCAATAACCAAATACTGCACCCTTAGCCCATCCGTCAAACGGAAGGAAACTTTGGGAGGGGATAGGAGATAAGCACGGTATTTGGTCCGCAGAAATGGGCGTGTAAGGGCCGCCTAACCGCTTAATTATAATTTAGGGTCCGATGCGCTACCGACTAACCACTTGGTTGGGTTGTTATGAGTCGGAGGTGTTGATAGGTCATTATGGTCCATTATTACTTCATCTAGCGAGGGGTTCCTGCGGAGTTTGGCAAATAAATTATAGTGCGGGTTACCTAACTACTGATATCATACCAAATGTTCGACCGTGGGCTTTCGGGAAGCACGTGCCTTAGGCACTCGGGATGAATTGCATCTCTCCTCCCGTCTCCAAGCCGTTCGGACGATCGACGTGCTCTAATGCGGTGGCGGTTTATATATTTTATATATGTATATATATATATATATATATATATATATATATATATATATATATTGTATATATATAAGACTTATATTTGATGATTGTTTTTTAATAGCGGCAAATCGCCTGAAAAGATAAATGACACAATCTTTGACAATATTTAAATTTTTTTAATAATTTTTAATTTTTTGATAGTGCTGGATAGCATAATATTTATAAAGGTTCTAAAGAGGTCCTGTACTTGAGAGCGCAAGATGTCAGTTTATACCCAGCGCTGAGTTTTATAAAAATACATTTTTAACTCTCACCTGTCCTCTTTAGTGTAAAATATTGTCAAATATTATGTAACCATCTAATTAGATGAAATAAGGAAAGGATGATATTTTAACAAAAAATATAAAAATAATGGATTTGTGATTACGATGAAGGATGGTGGTGGAATGAGATGATTTTATGAGTGATTTATGTATGAAGTTGAAGAAAATAAAAATAATGGATATGTAAAAGTGTAAATGTATTTATCTTTTCAGGCGATTTGCCGCTATTAAAAAACTATCATCAAATATATGATATATATATATATATCTTATATTTGATGATTGTTTTTGAAAATATTGACAATATTGAAAATTTAGAAAATATTTCAATATTGTGAAAGTTTGTATCATTTTTCTTTTCAAGCGATTCGCCGCTATTAAAAAAACAATATTCAAACACCATTACATCAAATATTATGTCAAATATCACTACATCTCAATTATACAATTATTAACTGCCTTCATTTTTCACTTCCTACATATCCATTATTTTTATTTTGAATCAACGTCATACATAAGTCGCTCATAAAATCATGTCATAAAACCAAAAGCTTTCACATACGAGTATATAATCACATATCCATTATTTATATTTTTTATTACAATAGTTGATACTTTTCTTATTTCATCTAATTAGATGGTTACATAATGATTGACAATATTTTACACTAAAGTTAAAAATGCGTCTTTATAAAACTCAGCGCTTAGTTTAAACCGAAATTCTGCGCTCTTAAGTACAGGACCTCTTTAGAACCTTTATAAATATTTTGCTATATTATAAATTGATAAACTTTTCGAAATTTTTTAATACTGTCAAAGATTGTTCACTTATCTTTTCAGGCGGTTTTCTGCTCACGATCGTCAAACACCTTTACAACTCAATTATCCCCTAATATTTTCACGGTTGATTTCAGTACGCGGAAATCGTTCATATTTTCTGTTTGTTAGTACGAATTTCGGCGTTATTGATATTTTACATAAGTCAGTTTAATAACTATAGTCAAAAACGTCGTTAAATTACAAAAGAATAGGAAAAAGTGTACTATAGTAGAATTACAAACTTAGTAGTTCTTTGTCTGTGGTTGATTATATATACCATTAAAAACAGTAAAATTACGTAATCAGAATTGTACCTATGCAATTATGAATATTACTTTGAAGTTTTTGGTGTGGCTTTAGGATTGCCACAGGGTTTATCCTTGGACCATCGTTTTTTAGTGTGTAGCAGTCGAACTGAAAATTATGGCTCTGATGTTAACAACACAAACTTCCTGTTACATACACCCAATGCAATTTGATCCGAATCAAAAAACTATTCACATCTTATAAAAAAAATACATCTCTAAGAATGCGACTGAATGATTAGTTTTATTTATTATCTGCTGAAATAAAGAAAATTCTAATAAAAACACGAAAATAATATTGCATTAATTAGACATGGATTGATATGCCGCAGGAATTATAGGAAAATTAATAGTAAATTTGGATCTATTTTACTCATTTCTAAATTCGATCGTTTTGACCACACATTGCGTAACTTCCGCGTGCCTTCCATGGCAATCGTGAGGTAAAGCCGTAGTAAAAACCAAAAGGGCGTCGCCTGAAGGCTGCGATATAGTGGAGACAAGTAAGTACTAGTAATCTCGATCTAAAACCTTTGCTTTATGCAATTCTTTTTATATTAAATGCCGGCTTTTCCTAGTAATTTACACGATCTTTTTATTATTATTTTTATGTTTTTTATTTATCATATAACTTGTGTTGTTAGGAAGAGCTAAATAAGGGCTGTTCCGACTGCCATGCTGAGTGACTGTCTTCTTGCAAGTGAAACCATTCATAAGTTGCCATCAGCATGTTAAATTATTTAATATTAGGTATGTATTTATATCATTTAAACTTTTGTGGCAAATAAGCAAAAAAATCCCCCTGAGAGAAATATTATGAAATAATTATAACAATACAAAACGTATATTATTATAATTATAATAAAACGTAAATAAAAACTATAGTACCAAAAAAAATTAAAAATAAATTAAAAAGTGAGGAAAATAAGTTATTTAAATATTGTAATACATTACCAATAGAAAAAAAAATTGATTATCAGGTAATATTGGAACAATTTTACTCGATGGAATATAAACAGAAAATACCGCACAGTATAAAAACAAGGCAAACAACAAAAGGAATTTTGGAAGTGGCAAAATTCAACAATGAATATGGCAAAAGAAGGCTGGAGAGAATTGTTCCAATTTTATTTAATAACCTTCCGAGTAATATAAAGCAATCTAATAATTTATCTAATTACGTTTTAAAAAAAAGAATTAAAAAAAATATATTGTAAATAGTATTTAAATATGTATTTTGTTTATAAATAAAGAACTTATAAAAAAAAAAAAAAAAAAGTTAAATTAAATTAGTGTTTCAGGATTTTCAACAAAACCTTTTGGCCAGATAATTTAAAAGATATTTACCCTACCTAACCCACCTTCCTACATATATTAAAGTTAAATAAATTTAAGACATCTAAAAAGAATATAAAATAATGTATAAATTATATATTATACCTATTTCGAGGTACCTATTTCGTATGACAATAATGCTACGATTTAAAAATACTTATAATAATGATTAATAATAGCAAAATATAATTTAATGATTTCAAAAAATCATAAATACGAATTATAATAAAATAAAATACATTAAATCATTAATATGTAGGGAGAAAAATAACGACAGATTTGAAAGGTGGAACGATAGGTGCCTATAAAAAGTATTGATTTGACGGAAATGAAGGAGTTAGATTATCGAAAATTAAAAGGATTTTACAGAAATACTGACATTCATCTTATCAAGGCTCTGTTCAAAACATTATACATTGCGGTCAAGTTCAACGCTAAAGTTTCTAAAAAATATTAGAAAAATGTCTCCAAATTACGAAAAAAACGAATTCAAAATGACCCCCACGACACGCGCCATTGAGAACAAAGCGGCTAGCGATAAAAATAAACTATTTTTTTTTTTATAATATAACTATCTGTTCCGTCCCAGCTTTGCACGGAAATATTTTTCTTAATCTAAAAAAAACGAAACATAACGGTTCTACGTACTAATTAAAAAGCTTTCACGGCAGTGCGAACAATCAACTAATAGTTTCATCGCAATCGAATGAATGGTATAGGGACAAACATATATTAATTGTTATATACATAGATTGTTTTAGTATTCGAAATATTATTTCCTTTTCTTGAGATTTGTTCAGTTGTCTATATAAATTAATCTGTTAAAAGGTGGAAAGTGAATTAAAAAAAAAAGGAATTTTGGTTGGCTAATACTAAAATGCATCGACGCGCATGGTCACCATCGCAGTCTCTTTAAACATCCTCATTGCCATGACCAATCTTTTATTATTGATTAATTCGGGTTGAGAAGAGATATGGTCGCCAAAAATATGCCTTACATAATTGAAAATATCAACGAATAGGTAAGCTTGGTTTTAAGTTCGTATGTTAATTTCTATAATTTTTGGTAATGTTTATATTTTTCATCATAACGCATAAGTTACGTAATAATTTAGCTTTAACACACTGGGTAGTGTCGAAGAAGCTAGTACCATGTTAACTTAAGTAGATGGAAACATCTACTCTAAGATAAACTTCATTTACTAACTAAATCTAAATAATACTGTACATACTATATTGTATATTGAATATTTTAATATTTCTGTGTGTGATGTAAGTGAGCGTATGTAAGAATGTTGATTGTGTATGTGTGAGAAGTGAGTTAAGGGAGTGTGGATAAGCGGGACATCTCTTTATTAATTCATGTAGTATACCACTATATTTTAACCCTTAGCTCCGCCGCGCTGAGGTATTTTATGGTGATACCTGGTCGGGAGGAATTTGTCATTAGGTCTTGTCCTGTCGCATGGCGCAGGCGCCAACGAGACCTCATGCTTCTTTTGTCCCCTCTCGTTCATTTATTTCATCTCTTTTATTTTTGGCCTTACTCGTCGCTCGATGTGAGTGCATTTTGAGAGGCGGTCTCGATTGATTTTCCATTTGGGAGAATTTACTCTCGATGCGATGTTTTTTTTTAGGGTTCCGCACCAAAACGACTGTATTGGAATGTTGAATGCGGTTAATTGTTTAACGGGGCAAACTAATTTGCAAAATAACGGTTCTTGCGCTAATTTGTGGTGATAAAAGTGTAAATAAACTTACTAGAAAGTTAATCTAATACCAAAAAAATTAAGAAATATTACAATAAATACGAACTTAAAACCAAGCTTACCTATTCGTTGATATTTTCAATTATGTAAGGCATATTTTTGGCGACCATATCTCTTCTCAACCTGAATTGGTCATGCAATGAGGATGTTTAAAGAGACTGCGATGGTGACCATGCGCGTCGATGCATTTTAGTACTAGCCAAACAAAATTCCTTTTTTTTTACTTTTTTAAATTCACTTTCCACTTTCTAACAGGTTAGTTTATATAGACAACTAAACAGATCTTAAGAAAAGGAAAAAATATTTCGAATACTAAAACAATCTATGTATATGACATTTAATATACATTTGTCCCTATACCATTCATCCGATTGCGATGAAACTATGAGTCGTTTTTTTTATTTATTGTCAGTACCTAAACAAAAAAAAACAAAATCACCAAAACTTTGAAGTCGGCACAGTTTGAAAACATTTTAAACAAAAAACCTATTACTTAATTATTTTTTCCTCCTTGCACTAGACGTAACTTACTAAACTTAAATACGTAGGACTTACCTGATAAATGGCTTATCATACAAAAGAAAATATTCGATATCACTCAAGAAAAATAATAAAACCTAAAACCAGTTAAAATACTACTGAATATAGTGATAAACTGTGAAAATCATACCGATTAATTCGTTCGTTTAGTTCGAAGAATATTACAATACGACGAGAGAAAACATACTAGTTATAGTTAACTGATAACTGATCCGATAACCGGTTATAATAACCGGTTGTTCACCAGTCAGCACATCCCCAGTGGTGTTAAATAGTGGTTATATTTTGACTGGTTATGCGTGGATTTCTCGGAACGGCCAGTTTGATATGAGCACGAGTACCCTAGCATGGATGCGTTATTGGTATGGATGCGGCGCGACAAACCCGCCTCTCTCTCACCCCGGATAGTTGCAGCTGTATCTACCCACTTATGAGTAATCTAACTAAAGTACCTACTTAAAACGCGTTGTCTGTCCCTATCTCTCTCTCTCTCTCGCACGCCAAAATGTGGAACAAGGATTCTTTGTTGAGGCATTGTTTATATTGGCTTTAGATAGTTCAACCCCTATACAATTAATATGCGCCAATAAAGTTATTCCGAGACGTAGATACCTTTATTTTTTCAGTAACAAAACTATGTTAGCCAGACGTCAAAAAGAGCGAGAAAGTGCGATAATTACACAACGGCGTGCGAGCGGTACAGAAAATCACAAAACAGTGATTTGTTTTAACAAATTCATCATGGTTTCCGAGAAAAAAAATGTAAACTTTACGTGATAAAAATAACCCGTTTTTTGTCATGCGTTCGCCAGCTGAAACGCGGGTGAATCACCGCGCTATCGGTCAAGGCCGAGCGCAAAACGTTTTGCGACGCTTAAAGGAATTTATACCAGCGCTTTAAAATTGTTATTAAATCCTCATAATAGGGAACATAAACACCCTCATAAGTCCTCGGGAATGGTTTGGGACATCTCGTATATCGTATTATGTTTTATTTCAGCAAATCGCGGTGACAATTTCATCCTAAATTCAACAAAATAACGGAAATAAGAAAGACCATGGTACTCTTGGCGTTTTTTATGTTACTAGCTAATTTCATATAGGCATAAAAGAAAATCCTTGCCTAATCCATCAAAAAAAAAAGCTTTACCTCCACTACCCTTTTTTCTCCCGGCCATTCCATTCCAGTCCATTGTACAACCTTTTTTTGCTTCATCCCCATGCTGTTTTGGGACACGGACGTAGTAAGGAACATCTTTTGTGAATGGTCACTACTAGTAGGACTCCGTTTTTCGAATTGTATCATTGGCAACACCGTGGGCGCCATTTTTTTTTTGTACACGCCAGAGATTCACTAAGCTAACTTCTCTTATACGAAAGTAAGAAGAATGTTCGCTGTCATAGTATATCAGTGTCGATTGTCATAGTCTATCAAGATATCGTGTGAATTTAAGCCATAAAGCATAATTTAACTATACATGTTTAGTTTCTAACTTAGATTTTAGTGTTTATGTTAACAGTACATATCTTTGCAACAACACTGTACAAGACTGTTGATTTCTCTTAATAAGGAATAAAGACGTTGTTCCCTCTAAAAGGTTACCATATTTTTATAATGGGGAAAGCTTTGTTAATGCATGCAGCCCCCCCCCCCCCTCACTACTTAATAATGTAGTATTATGACTCTTATTTGTAGATATAAAAGAAAAATAATAGGTACTGAATATTGTTTTATCTCATAATTATTGCATTTATATAGAATCAAAAAGTTATTTTTTTTACATTGTCTTAAATATAAGAGCCTTGAAATGTGTTTAACACATTGTATTAAAATTATAGAGGTAAATATTTTATTGACTGAATACAAAAATCAAAAAAGTAAAACTGCAGAGGCATAGTTAATTTTATACAGATGAAAATTATAACGTGTTTTAAATTCATGGCACTCCTTTTAGGAGGTTGACCTATATCGATAACTAAACCGGTCGCGCAAAAAAAAATGATTTCGAAAAAAAAAAATTAATTAGATATATTTTTTGCTATACGCTCTCAAACATAAAACATAAAACTCGGCATTGAAAAACATCTTAACAATATTTTTTGCTGATTATTGTTTGATTGTCGATATAGATCAATATCCTGAAAGGAGTTCCTTTAATTTAATAACAACCTGTATAGGCGCAATAAAACGTTTAGCTGTCACCAAATCTACAGGAATTTCTTGTAGAGCGTACAGGATCTTTTTATAAGTGTAGGTATAGCTAATGGAATAATATTAATTGAGACTATTTTACAAAGGGGACTAATGCTAAGAAGACCATTTTAATAGCGGGGGCTTAGAGTTTATAATCGAAATTAGGGAAGATGAGATCGCTAAAATTAAACTAAGCTAATTACTAACTTCAATATTCAACTAGCGGTTGTTTTGCAGAGAATAAATACACTAAGTAAATATTTTCGTAAAGCGTCGTTCAAAGATAATTATTACGCAACAAAATACCATACTTAAATCAACCAACATTTAAGTATGTAATTTGCATATAATATTTTACATTCTAGGAATAAATTAAGATTTAACTATGCTTTGTTTTTTTTATACTTCATACTTTTTTTACAATAAGCTTATTATAATTTAAAAAAGTAGGTTATTTGTATACCCATTATAATAAAACGGAAAACATTTACGATGAATGCACGTTGAATTTTGATATGAGGTCAAAACAATTGAAAACTCAAGGCCGATGACCTGGATTTTTTATCGGGTATGTTCTTGGAGCACGCTGTATTATTTGTATTATTTGCTATGTATGTTTTTAGGTATTTTGTGTTTTATATAGCAGATAGGTAATTTTCGTAACTTTGAATTGAATCAAGTGTGTAAATTGTAGCATACTGTATTTGTTTACGATAAATTGCTTTAATTTTTGATAGCAAACTTAGAAGTTAATACGGTGTACTTCTATGTAGATTTGTGACTGAATGCCGCTAGTGGCGCCTGCGCTTAAGTAAAAATTGTCAATATTACCTATTTGGCAATAAATCTTCTCTCAGCTCATTGTATCGATTCTCGACGCTTGGCTTGTAAGGCGAATGTCGGCGCACCGGAGTCAAAATACGTAACATATTAATTGTTAAGTGATTATTGTGTTTAACAATACAATGCGTTATTATTTAGGAAAATACGATTAGTTTGCAAACAAATTCAATGTTTTTTTCGTGCAAATTAAGGTATCGGCCATATTACCGTATTCAGTTTAACAAAGAAGTAAATATTCAAATAAAATACTTATATCAATTAGTAAGTTAGGCAAAGAGTAAGTAGCCGATTTAACGAGGTCCGTTAACTCTTTAACTAGGTATGAATTAACCGCGTATTAATTAAGTGCGACAGTCTAATTATAGAAGATATACGCTAAACCCTGTAAAATTAATAGTAGAAAACATTTCTAAAAACGAGCTTTTATTTATGTGCTTGAATGAATGAAGTATATACAAAATTTCGTATCTTCGTCTGGGCCAATCCTGGGTCAATAATCAGGTCATGCTCACCATAAAAATGCATTATGGTGCAACACCTCAAATCCCAACTCCGTAGGATAAAAGGAAGTGGTTGTAATTCAGCTTAAACCGACATACAAACATTGCAAGATAAATAAAAGCTAATAAAAATGCCACTGATAAATAGTTTTTACTAATATGCATTTTATATGTATTTGAAAAAACAGTGAAAATTAATGATTGTGGTACATATGAGAAGCGAAGTGAATAATTTAATAAGTTATATAACTTATTAGTATATAAATGAGTGTAAAAGTATTTTACGTAATTATATTTGATGATAGTAAATCGCCCGACAAAATAAGTGATAAGAATATAAAACACATCGCAGAGTTTTACAAAAATGCATTTTAACTGTCACTTCTCCGAAATAGGTAAAATATGATTTTAGAACCAAAAACGCAATGGATTATCTGATTAAGAAGTATAATATATGCTTTTATGCTTTTCCTGATAGGTATATTTGAAATACGGATTTATAAAATATAGATTAACAAACCATCCCACGCACGTGGACGAAATAAATCCGGAAGCATAATTATGATATCGTATAATTTTAATATCATAACGACATCTCGTCGTGAGCGGACTGTGGGCAGATATTTTAAGGACACACATCTAAAAATCTCTCGTAGGATATTCTTTGACGGTTGATCCATAATTTCTCGAAAAATAAAATCAGGCGCTCTCCACGTGCGTGCGTGCGTGCGTTTATACGTACTTTATACAGATTGTAAAATAATTTTAAAAAAACATACTAAAATAATTATATTATTAAAAACTTTATTTAATTCGAAGTACTTCGCGAACTGCAGGTTATTTGCCCGATTTCTCAACATTAAAACAATTCCACTACAAAAAAGTAAATATTATACCTTTTTTATTTCATATATGTAACCCTAGATAACAATTATTTGATAGTCACCGGACTACAACTTTATATGGAGAAATTACCGGGGCGAATCGTCTTAACCATAGGTAATAATTTGTTTCAAATAAAAGAGATGAGTGATTCATTCTATGTTATGAAAATTCCTTGATCTCACGTATAAAATTTTAAAAATAAATATGAAATCAATTGAAACACCAAAAAGCTACTTTTATAGGAAGCGAGATGCAAAATGAGCATGGCTCACATAAATCTACAGCTGGATCACGATCTGTCAATTCGGCAGCTCTACCTAAATATACCTAATTATTCTAATCATAAATGAAAAACACATTTACATATGTGACTATGTTTTAAAACACGTTTGTATGTGGTAACAAAATTTATTTATTTAACAGTATTCCCCATATACACATTTAATTCATAACAAATAAATAATTCACGCTGATCTTACAAAGGTGCAATAGAAAGTAGTTTTTTAATCCTATTGGGCGAACAGACGAATATATCAATCCCTGAGGAAATAGAATTTAATCATTCGACTACTCTCCCGATTAGACTATACTTGTAGACACGCTAATCGCCTAAATAGCGTGTACTTCTGCGCTCTAGTAAAACGGTCCGGAACAAAGAAACCAATATCTCAGAGTATTACGGGATTCTCGATGAATCCGCGAATAACTTTAAAAAAATAGAACAATGTATGGACTTTCAGCCTAAACAGCCTATGTTTTATTTCTAATGGATTCTACTATATGGTTGGGAAAACACATGAACAATAAATAAACACGTAAATAAATAATAAAATATTGATAATTAACTCTAATAATAACTTTTAGAGGTAAATTTTAAAATAATTTTGTAATTTCAATAACTTCGGACTAAGAGTTACTACAAGGTTAAAGTTAATACATTTTTTTTTGTATATTTTGTCCTTGAGAACCTCATTTAATTGGAAGTAAATTTTAAATTTGTTTATTGTTAGGTTATGTCACCTCCTTGTAAGTTTTATTCGGATCATATTATTGTTTTACATAAATGCAAAGTCCTACCTAACGGAGCAATGCCTGTACTGTGGTAGCATTTTATTTATTTTTTTACGTATTAAGGAACATACAATTCTATGTTGTAGGTATAATTTAAATTGTTTATGAAATTAGTTCGATTATAGATTTTTTAAATTTAAATATTTTGAATATAAACTAATTGAAATGACGGCACCGAAGCCTTAGGCTCGACCGAAACTAGGCTTCCGTTTTTACGCAAAACAGGAAACGCCTCAAGCCAAGCGAGCAAATACAATGAAAACAAGCGCAGGTCCCAAAAAGCATCCCTGGGCAACTCCGCAGTGGGCAACTGGGCGCTCGAACAAAAAGCAGACGAGTTACGATAGCCCGGCCGAAATCATTGATGTATCCATTACCGTCTAGACGGGGAAAAGGTCGGGGTTTGGGAGTGGTCCGACGCCGTTTAGCGACACGAGACTAATTGGGCACTTACACCTCCTCAGCGGCTGCAGGTATCGACCCGAAGGGCCTGGCCGCGAGTGCGAAATACTCTCAGATAACGCTGATGACAGATGCGTGACATCGGCTGTATTCTTGGTGCCAATATCGCCCAATGCGGGCAGTTTTTAAATACTCAAACGACAGAAAAAAAATATGTCCCAATGTCGCTACCGTCGGACGCCGATTTTAGGGACGACATAAAGCGTGCTATTTTTGGAGGTGACAAGCGGGTGCGGATGAGATAGAAACATTGTAAGCACGAAATCAAGAAACCGCACAATGTATTTTGTAATGAAAGCTTCGCCAAATTTAGTTCTGAGTATACCGCTGGCCGGACAAAATAGTAGCATCGCTTGAGTGTACTGCAAGCTGGTTTAAATACAGCGCTGTATTTTACGAAAGCCTTCAATAAATACATAAATCGCTAGGTGGGAACCTAGCGATTTATGTGTCTTATGAAATACGGTCAAACTTTCATTAAAGTAGTAAAATCATGATTTAAAAAGGAAACATGTAATAAGATTATGATCTATTATAAATGAGAGTGATACCTACGTGATGAATAATTTAATGAATAATGAATATAAATTTAGTGAATAATTTAACGAATATTTACAAGGAAAACTTACGTTCAACGTAGATATATGTAAATGAATGGTTATGGCTAAACATAAAAGGAAAAATACATGCACATTACGTGCAAATCGTTAAAGTAAAGTAAAGTAAAGTTTATTTCCAAAAACAACTTAATGCATAGGAATGACAATTTTAAATTTTCAATTGTTTTACAAAAATTGACATAAAAAATAAATACAGATACATCATACATAATTGCAAATAGGATAATTGCAAATACATAATTGCATAATTGCAATTAAGATATAGTTAAATTGTAAATTGTATTTCATAAAAACCGTTTAATGATTTTTAACATTAATAAATAAAACCTAACAGCATTTAAAAATTTTAAATTACTTTTTAATAAGTTATATCATAATCATTACATTTCCAGCGTTTTTTTAAATTATCGTTTCCTTTTAAATCATATTTTTACTACTATAATAAAAGTTTGACCTTGTTGCATAAGATGCACAAATTTTATAGGTGTGAGTTAGAAAGCTTTCATAAAATACAGCGCTGTATTTAAACCAGCGCGCATTACCTCTAGCGATGGAACTATCTGTGCGTTCGCTAGTAATTTTTCTTTAAACATTCTGGCTATATAAATTGTTTAAAATATTTCAATCTGGAAAGGTATTAAAAAGAATTCGAATTTTCCAAATGTCAATACTGTCAAACTTTTATATAAGTAGTGTAAACTAACGGCGAACGCCTACAATAAAGTAAGGAATCTTCTAAATACGGTATTTAAACAATACATTATACAATTTTACTATATACGAGTATATACAGCTTATTTTATTTATTTATTCATTGAACAGATCTCCCCATGTACACATTACAATTAAAGTAAAAAATTAAAATACAAAATGAAAAGAAAAACATTAAAAACAAAAAACAATAAAACAATAAAAAACAAAAAATAACTAAAACTAATCATGAAAAATACCACGTTAAAAATTAAAAAAAAAAAACTTTCAGGCAAACATTAACAAATAAATAATTCAGGCTGATCTTACAAAGGTGTAATAGAAAGCAGATTTTTAATCCTATTGGACGAACGGACAAAGATCATCAATCTCCGCGGAAATGGAATTTAATAATTCGACTGCTCTCCCAATTGGACTATACTTGTATACGTCGGTACGACACGCTAACCGCCTAAATAACGTGTGCTTCCGCGCTCTAGTAAAACGGTCCGGAACGAAGAAACCAATGTCTCTGAGTATTACGGGATTCTCGATGAGATCGCGAATAACTTTATAAAAATAAAACAATATATATACTTGTCGCCTAAACTCGAGTGTATTAAAGCCTAATATCCCTAATACGAATGCTGATGGATAGGTATTGGGAAACATTTCAGGATAATATCCATACCTACGGAGATAGAGGTATCTTAGGAACCTCTGAGTAACCTCCAGGATATTACAGTATGTCAATTCATGAGGACTTCAGAACTATACTCTAATATACTCCTCACGAGCGTACAGTATAAAAGCGGGATTGACTTCGGCTTACTCAAAGATCGTCTGGTTCGAAACACGAATCCCAACATTTTATTGGCACGCGCAGCTATGCTCCGCATGTGCCAATGAAATGATAGACGCGAGTCAAACAAAACCCCCAGGTCGCGAATTTCGTCGCATCTGCGAATAATCCCATTACCCAAAGAGTACTCAAAGCTTACTTTTTCACGCAAGGCTCGTTAGGAGGATACTGCTACAGATTTAGAGGCATTAAATTGTAATTTGTTATCGGCAGCCCGCTCTAAGAGACGA
The DNA here is from genome assembly GCA_020383195.1 of Neomicropteryx cornuta. NCBI lineage: Eukaryota > Metazoa > Arthropoda > Insecta > Lepidoptera > Micropterigidae > Neomicropteryx > Neomicropteryx cornuta. The sequence continues at coordinate 7,590,468 of JAHKQU010000001.1, read as the reverse complement.
TTGATGTCATCTTGTAAAAGCTGCGCGCAAATAGTAAAGTCACCGATCGGTAAATCTTCACATGGTCCACGATGCGTACACAATAACAAATGTGAACCTCACAAGGTGACGTCTTCGAAGGCAACTTAGTATATGAAAATAGATTTCCACAGAATGTATGAGAAAATGAATTTTCTTTATATCTTTTTCTGACAATTTTTCCTATGCTTTAATAGTTATTCTGCTATTCGGAGCGGAGACAAATTCAACGAATCAAAGATCATGAAAATCGGTCTAGCCGTTCTTGAGTTATAAATGGTGTAACTAACCCGACTTTGTTTTTTTTTTTTAAATCTTTATTATTTTTTTTTATAAAACGCCTTTACATTTACCCACTGTGGGTGAAAAAAAAACATTCTATATTACAATACAAAAGTTTCAATAGGTTTACATAAATGAGAAAAAGGAAAAAAAACAATATAATAAAATGCAAAAGCGGTAAATCGATAACAAAAACCTACCTAAAGCAAATTTAGAGAGAATAATATATTGACAAACAATATATTTTTATATTTATATATATGTATTTTTCGTACAGATCTATATACCCTATAAGTACTTAACTAACCTACTCTCTTTCCATCTCATATAGGTATTATGGCACAATGTTATATCCGGAAATAAATATGATAAAATTGGTTATTTTTTCATATTATTTTATTTCACACAGACCCGCCCCCTCCAATTAGGACGGACGGTTTTCATTGAATTGATTCATAGATAAGATGAAAATGCCTTTTAGATAAAACGCATCTGCAGATAATATTCTAATGGTCGATGACCTTTACCCGACTAGGTAATATCAAATAAAGGTTGTCTAGAAATCAGAGTTGTCGCAATGATATGAGATTCTATTCCGAACGATTCATTCTCATACGATAGGTCGTATTATTAGATATCCCTGAAAAAAGGAATAAACTTTATAAAACAAAGAATTTTTTTCAATAATTTATATAGATTTTGAATTAGAATATAAATCATTCAATAAGTAGGTTTAGCAATATAAATATTTATCTAAAATATATATGAAAATGGATGTGTGTGTGTGTGTCTGAAGCATTATAACTCAAAAACTACACGGTCGATTTGGATTGTTTTGTTAAACGTTCGCAATAATTTGATAATTGTTTTTAAGCTAAGAAACATTAAAAAAGTTGCCGGGAAAATTCGTGAAAACTAAAATTTTAATCGTCAACGCCGCCTGCATACACAACCACGCCGTGCGCCGTCATGCCGCATGACGGTTGGCACGTAAAGAACCGAAGAGCCTAGGGGTGGGTAGTGAAGCGACCCATCCCGAGTGCCGCAGTGACGAGTCGTCGTGCGTCGAGAGGGAATATATAGAATTATGCACACCGCTCTCTCTCGCACACTCATCAAACACACCTCACAAATATACTCGTACAAATATCCTCATGCATGCGATTTTCCCTACATAACAAAAATAAACACGATTCACGATTCACTTCACGATTTCACTCGAAAGTTTTAATAGTACATATATAAGATGAAAATAAACTTAAGTGTTAACCTACGTATATATATACGTAGGTTAACACTTAAGTTTTATTCGGTCTTATAATTATTAATTGACATGCTTTTAATTACAATTTCCCTATATGCTTATTCAATCATAATAATAAATAAATAAATATAAAGTACATTTAGTCGCGTGACATTTCCTACCTACCATTCCCTGATGGACGAAAACATCTTCAGAACTGCGTGAAATTACTTTCGACCATCTCAAGTTTTTTTAATAAATTTATGGACGTCCGTAAAAGAAGACCTCACTCTATTGGTCTGTTAGCTTAAAAAACAAGTCGCAACGCTACTCAAAGTAGTTTATTGGGAGTTTGGAGAAAACAACGTTTAGACGTTAGTCTAAATTCACAACTTTAAAACTATAGTTTCTAGTTTTCCAGCACGAAGTTATTTATATTAGGAAATTATTTAAAAATTTTATTTTGTGCAATTATGTAATCATGTTGGCCTTTTTTTTACTTGGCATAGAAGGAGAATCAAAACTTTTAACAATTTAAAGATTTTATCATAATAAAATCACTACTTTTTATGAGTAATATGAAAAAAAATATATAACGTTTATATTTTCTATAATATAAATTTCGACAAGGTGGGCCTTTTTCTAATGTCATATAAAAAATGTGTATTACTACATATATTTGAAATAATACTGGGAAAATCAATAAATAACAGTAATATTATTAGAATAAATCAAATGTACCTAAATGAGAAAATGTCATTGTCTTTATTGCTACGAGAAAAGGGCCCGTTTAATAGGTAAACATTTAAAACTGTATAAAATGACGTTATAGAGTGCATTATTTTGTAATATTCTTTTAATTTGAACTGTCTTTGCTATAAATATAAGCTATATTGTTTGTTTTCATTTTTATAATTATCAATTTTTTTGCCGAAAATATTTTGTCACCTAATAAACCAAAAATTGTCATTAATATGCAATTTAAAAAATAAATTTTTCACAATACGCCTCCTCACCTCCTCACCCTCAGACATGACGTGTTATTATATTATGTGTGGTTTTAGTGCACGCAGTTCTTTCATTAAAACAATATGCATTTTAATTTTCATTGATAAATCGTATTGACGGTGGAGTCTCGCTCGGTTGCTCACCCTATTTTTTATAACAGACAATTACTTAGGCGATGGATGGCATCGTAGATTTATGGATATGGGAGTATAGCGTGACAGCTTGGCGGCGTCGGATTGTGAGCATCGCCCGTATGACGGTATAAGCAGGTCTACCTACCACGCATCTACTCGCATCATTTTGACGATTTTGTGTTTACTACCTTTGTTTACTTATTTTTCAAATAACTCCCCCGTTTGAGTCTCATCTGCGCTCGAAAGCCCGAATGAGACAATCAAAACTGCGTGACCTCCGTTCTTATAGACTGCCAGTTATGTCGGAGGGGAAACCCTCTACCTCAGCCCGGGCGCATTCGGTTGGAGCTATCCTCGGTCGACGGACTTTGTACCCGGCGTCTGATGCTGTCGTCAGCGGAAACCTGGCGCGGTCGTCATGTGGACTCGTGACCCTTACAATTTATATAATATTTTTCTACTCAAGGAAGCTATTTTAGCTAAAATATTGATAATCAACAAATTGCATAGAAAAGCCTCCAGTGAGTGCCTCCAAGATCGTACTAATATAGTTAGGTAGGTACTTACGGTCTTTCGATGCAGATGCATATCTTTCTATATGATTCGAATTACTTTAAGAATAAATTAACATTTTTGCTGGTCTATCTAATTACTCTTTGCTCACCCGAAATAATAATCAGTTTTTTTTTTTATTTATTTACACTCATCACAAATTGCACAGATATCTAAGTGAAAGTAATGTTTAAGTACTGTGACGTGTAAAAAATACTCCTAAATTTCGGTATAACCACTAAGCAAGTGCTACCAGATTTCAGAAGTTATAGTAGTTTTTAAGATTTTTATATTGAAGTAATCATACTAAAATTTGCGATTATCATTTATTTATTTGGGTATTTCATTTATTAATACGAAAACATTGTAATTTTCTGGGTTTTAAAAACGTAGTATTAGCTACCAGAAAGTCTGAATTATAATCTTAATTAATACACACACACACAATAATTTTATACAAATATTGTATACCATACATGTCCTATTATTTAAAGAATAAAAAAACTATTTTTTTATTACAAAAAAATATATATATTAAATTAAATAATACTATGACCACACAGATGATTCGCACGCACAAATTTTTTAATGACACGTTAAAATTTATGATGTGAATGTTTAGCTATAGTTTTTAAATGAGTTAGCATTAAGTTCGTTAATCGTACTTAACGAAATAACGTCATTTTGTCAGGATTAAATTTTTAAATGTTCTGATCTCAACAGTTAATTTATCAATTTGACTCGTTTTATATTTATTATGAGTAAAGAAAGATTTATTTTAATCGTTTTTTAAATATACATGTAAAAATGGTAATTGAACGCCTGTAAATCATTTAGCCCAACACAATGTTTAAAAAGACCAATCGGATTATTTTTATATTTATATTGAGATCGTGGTGTATATTTATAAGTGGTAAAGGCGCGGGCTCAAATCCGCACACGGTCATTCCGCATTCCTAAAGCTTCATTACCACCATCTCCCCTGACTCTAGCACAGGCCTAGTTGAGTAGGGCCCAAAATAATTATATATGACATATAGGTCATAACAATTCTTTTAATAAAAAAAAAAAAAAAAAAAAATTTAGTTAATACGAAAACAGTGTACGCAAGAATGTTGACAAACGACCATCGGAACATCTTTGATACTTTGATACATCGCAGATGAAGATAATAAGTTATATATTCCTATAAGCACATTACATAAAAATGAGTTTTTTTTCATAATTTATACTAGCCATTGTTATATTATTTAATCGACTGTATGAATTGTTTGATTCCCCCTGTACAGATATTCGTTTATCATAACAAAAGAATATTTAAAAAATATTGAAAATAAAAGAAACAATAACAAAAATTAATCTCGAAATATTCATAGGAACTAACTATAATAACAAACAAAAAATTCGCCCTGGTCTCATGGTGGTGTAAAGAAGAGATTAGATCAATCTCCGCAGAAATGAAGTTTAATAATTCGACTACCCTCCTAATCGAACTATACTTATAGCACGATCTGGTAAAATGGTCCCACCTAGACATAGAAATTCTAGAGTCAGGGGAGATGGTGGTAATGAAACGCTAAAAATGCTATGACCATGTGCGCATTCGAACCCGTGACTTTTGTGTCATTAGTCCATTGCCTTAAACACTAAACTACCGCGATTATAACCTAATATCCCTAATACAAATGCTGATGGATACGTATTGGGAAACATTTCAGGGAAACAGTTCATACCTACGGAGATAGAGGTGTCTTAGTAATCCCCTCTGAGTAACCTCCAGAATAATACAGTAAGTAATGTCACGAGGACTCCAGACACTGAAGCTATTGTTTACGAACGTGCAAATATTAAAAGAGAGAATGTTCTTTGTTTCGCATGTGCAAATGAAATGTTTGACGCGAGTCAAACTTAACGCCCAGGTCGAGAATTTCGCTTGTTTATCGAGCAAATTTGTACACGCATTTTTTATATATTTTTTTCCACATTTTCGCATCGGATCATAACATAGTAACATTCTTTTTTAGCTGAAAATATGTTATTTTTGTTTTTGGCTTCCTTTGCAAATCTAAAAATGTTCCTTTGGATTTTCTTATACCGAGTGAAAATCATAATAGGCGGATCTTTGTTCCAAAATAGTAAGGATCGAGGTAAGAAAATTCAGAGGTTTTGATGCAAAGGAAGACATTTTTTATCCATAAACAGTATATTAATTTTGTTATTGACTTAAGTATGCATCTACTAAGTAACATACTAATCTGTTAATCGAGGTAAAAATATTTCAATAAAATAGTTTCTCTAGTCATACAAGAATTATTTGACAAACATATTAAGATTCATATTTGGTATTCCATTTGTCATTTTTATATTATAAATAAAATTATGACAAATGTAAGGGAAGGGAAATGTATTATTGTACTTTTTTTAAAAAAATAGGGATCTCGTTAACTGTAACAGCAAATAATACCAAAAAAACGAACCAGATGTCATGTGAAATTAGGTTTTATTAAAAAATATAAAATGAAAGCGCTAAATGATATATTATAAAGAAAACAAAAAATGCAATAAACATCGTAAGAGAAAAATAGGTCCCATTTTCGTCCACCTATCCCAATATCGTCTGCAAACTACTAACATAAGGAAGTCATCATCTTCAAATCAGGTTTTTATGTTTTGGGCTTGATCTTGGTAGACTTGGATGTCGATTTTGAAATTTCTTTATATTTTGTTGCTCTTCAAGTTACTCAAGTTTAACGCGCAAATATATACTTGAAAATGTAATCATAATGTACCGAAAATACACAGTTTTTCAAAATATCGTTGGCTGTTTCTGCCTGACTGCGTCGTCATACGAGTGTGTCACGAAATCACATTGATGGTCGAACAGGGCATTTACCGGGAGTTGATATTGCACGAACCCGACATAAAGTAGGTGGACGCGAAAGTAGGCATATGGTCGATAGTAGGGTCGGTTCCCTTACCTATATAAAATAAAATTCTGCGGAGCCATTTTTATAATTTTCTGCACTTATCATTAAATCGGTATCATGATTAATTAGATGGTAGGTTTCTTCTCGAACAAACATTCGAAAATTTATACAAATGGATCTATAATAAATTTAAATTTTCTTTTATAAAATCACAAACACAGCATAACATCAGAAATAATTTATTTATTTTATTTAATCGAGGAAAAACTACGGGTTAAAAGGTTAATGAAATCTAGGTTAATCTTGTATCCATAGAAGTTTTTCGCATATAGAGTGATTTATTTCATATCTAATGCTAACGTAGTGTGTTTATTATGTAGTGTGTGATTTATTAAGTTAAATAGAGAAAAAGAAGAAAACGTGACTGTTTTCTGACAAAATAATGTAGCTTGTCCTGTTGCGAAATTTCAGGTGGTGTAAAGTATGGATTACAATAAACGATTTTATCATCCACTCGAACAACCTCGTTCAAGATAATTGTAAAACAATTGACACCAACCCTATATGCTTAGCGCATAAATAAAGTAGGCAACTTACCAAAGAAACGACTAAATCCTATAGCAAACACCAAATACTCGTGCGCACTTGCCAATCACTATTATGACGATCAATCAATCAATCAATCACCGTTCCCAACAGTCACAGAAACGAACACAGCACACTGTTTTGTATGTGAATCGAAAAGTTCAGTTCTCGGCAGAAAAGCTATCGTCGCGCCAGCCCTGCGAAACCGTTCGATTTTCGAACGCGGTCGAACCGCAACTGGCGTTCGCCGACCCCGACCGCGCCGAAGGGGGCGTGGCCTGGCGCCGGCCGGGGAAGCGCCGCGCTGTGATTGGCTCTGATTTCGAGTGGGCGGCGACCCAAAAGCACAGAATGTTCGGTTGTTGCTTAAGGGGCGTTCATAGAGCGAATAATTATAATAAAATAATATTAAATCGTGTATTCCAAGGGGCAGGGAGGACAGTACAATCCTGGCCCATTAAAAAATATACAAATGTATGTATGTACACAACAAATAAAATAATAATAGTTGTTTAAGTAAAATAAATAATACTGACGTTTAATCGCAATATGTACAAACGGTCATCCTCAAGTCAGTTAGATACAAAAAAAAACAATAATTATCTAGCCGCTGATTTCTTTAACAAATTACCAGAGAAAGTAAAACTTATATCTAAATTTAGCATTTTTAAAAAAGAGATTAAGAAATTTCTTCTAGGAAAAAATATATATAGTTTTGAAGAGTTTTCATTAATCTCTTTTTAGTTTTAATTATATTTATGTAAATTTTGTTTTTTTTTGTATTTCCTGTGTATTAGATCTCTTTAAATATTTTTATTAAACTTTATTAGATCTCTTTAAATATTTATTTCTCTGGTTTGTTAAATTAAATTTGTTTTATTTTGTTTCTTGAAAATCTTTTTGTGTAATTTTATTTTATTGTATTCATTGTCTATTTTTTTTCTATCTACATTGTTGTATGTTAAAAGTTATTATGTCATTCCCATGTACATTTTTGTATATATGGGAATATAAATCTTATCTTATCTTATCTTATCTTATCTTAATCAATCCATCGCTTGTTGACCGGCTTTTTGACACGGAAATGTATCATAGCTTAATATTACATGTTTTTATATTTAGTTATTTAGATTATATTTTTAGTACAAACTTAATTTGATGCTTTTGGGAGAGTGCTCTTATTCAAACAGAGAAAAATTAAAGATCTCATATTTACTAAATGCGTCGCTTGTATGCTATGCCGCAGTACGATAAACCTACAGGATGCATTTAAAATCACTACCCTCCGAAGGGATGGTATTGCTTTCAATTATAGCCTATATAATGAAACGATTGCATGCAGCTAGTTACATTGTTTTCGTAAATTGACAGTGGTGATTCCGCTGAGTTTGCACACATACCCAACTGCCCTTATCATCACTTTCGCGTAGAGGCGTAGGCAAGTCATATTTACGAACGGTATTTCAGCTACACTACGTTACAACTGTTAGTACGACCGCTAACTAAAGAGCCCTCCTATACTCTATAGGCATAAGGCGCGAGGCAGAAGGGAGGTGCTTTTGAGGACGATAGTAAACTTACCAGAAGAATGTATTTACAGGAGAGTCCTGGGTTCAGAGGTCGCTTCGTTATGAATGCTTTTGGATCGTGGTTACTGCAATTGGGCAGGAAAGCATGGGAGTTATTGGCTATATTCTGCAATAAAAAATGTTCGTTTTTGAAGGTTTTTGGTTATTAAAAATTTAAAATCGTACATAATGAAAGAGGTACGTTTACTACAAGTACAGAAATTGAATGCAGAAGAACCCATCAACTCCATGAGACTCAGGTCAAAGTCACGCAATTTATTTATTTAAAGGTTCCACGAAGGCTGGTTGCGTTTTTCGTGTGGGCAACTTAAGTGCTCTACTGGATATGAATTATTTAATTTAAAAAAATTTAATATATGTATTTCTAAAAAATTACGCACAACTTTTTAGAATTATTAAAACTATCTTATAATTAAATCTGTACCTACCTAAGATCAAGAAGCGACTGATACTATTGCAATGGTGTACTCTGAATTTTTAAGTGCACTGAATGAGTTTTTAATTGATTGATACTATTTCGGCAATAAAACTATAAATTTGTGTAACTTTTAAAAGTGCCGGTGATACTCGCACATTCTCATTTTTCATTTTCATTTCACAACTTTCGTTCACATTGGAAATACACTGTGCTATCAATCCTACCTAGATTTCTTTTTTCACAAGCTTTTATTTAGCTTGCAATGTTTGTATGTCGATTTAGGTCAAAGCTTGCAAGCTGAACTTGAACCACTTCCTCTCATCTTAAGGAGTTGAAATTTGACATGTTGGTTCAATTTCTATGACAATGCATTTGTATTGTAAACATGACCTGATTCTAAGCCCACGATTGGCTCCATACGAAGGAACTCCTCAACGGTCAACAGCGCAGACGCAATTTTGTATACGCATTCAAGCACTTAATAAAAGCTAGTTTTTAAAAATATATTTTTACTATATTTTTTTTAATGATTATTCTTGTAAAAATGTCTTACGAACAGGTAGGGTACCATTATACTACCAACCCAACCTGATCTATGTTCTACAACTCTTTGTGCAATATAGACAGTGCAATAAAGTAATATGTTGATAATGCGGTTATTTTATTTTATTATTATAAAAATTGACCTAAATTAAAAGTTGTAACCGCCCTTAAGGGGTTATGCTTTTGTGCGTCCTTTAATTTATGATTTCGTGCAGTGTGGAGTTCGCCTAATGGCTAAGAGCCTTTCGTTCTGTAAGGTAGGTAGCTATAGGCTATCTACAACCTTAGGTAGGTATATTGGTCATTATTTCTCCAATAAAATACCTAAAACTGTCATAGTTTCAGAATAAGTTTGACCAACATTCATAAAGAGTTTATTGCATATATACCTGTGAATCTAGGAGTGTCATTGTTTTGTTACTGCATTTATTCGAAGTTATTTAATAAATAAACCGTAACACAATAAAATCAAACAAAAATAAAATGTCTAGTCGGTAGATATTCTTTAAAAAGAATATTTTTTAATTTACGCTTATCACATAGGTGCGTATCTAATTTACACTTATCAGATATGCACCTAATTTATACTTATCATATAATTTATACATCACTTTCGTAATATTTCCAATATTGTGCTCCACTAAGCTAGTGCTAGGGAGCACAAAGCACAAAGCACTCTAGGATTAACCCCTGAGTAGGTATACTTTCTATGATGTTACTTAATATAGGGTGGTTTTTAGGGAGAAGGGGCGAGGGGGTTGACACACACACATATTTTCTTTAACGGGCAGGTTTATTATGGCACAAACATTTCTAGGGAATAATGTAAAATTACCAACTTGGTCTGGATTCAATAGTTTTTCTTTCTTTGGTGAGTCATGTTTAACGATTATACTGCCGCTATTTCTAACCACATTTAGTCAAGATCGAATAGGTACCTTAGTGTCGACATTATTGCAGTACTTATAATAGGCTTTTCAGTTAATTTTTTTTATTATTTCACTAAACATAGTCATACATATATAATATGTGAGAATAAATAATAACAAATGATGAACCAGAATAGTTTTCATTGAGACCTACATAATAATATGTGTCTAATAATATTAACAATATTATTAACGAACAATATTGATTTTACTAGAGCCTTTGAAATGCCATAAGATTCGTTAAAATGCAAATTAATATTAAATTAAATAAAATGCAAACCAGCAATTGCCAAAATGCTGTGACATTCTTTTGCTATGAATGTTATGGGTAGAAAGTATTCGAATATTCCTTGCTTAATTTGGGCTTAACGATGAGCCCTGGTACGGTTGTGGTCAGACTGCAGAACACATCACTTGGACTAGTGACTACTTGAAAGATGAACGCTCAAGAGTAAGTCCTCTTGAGGAACTTTGACGTAACGGTTCGACCAACAATGACAACGACATGACATGGGTACAATGACTTTGTTCCCCTCCAGGTTCGCGTGATGAGCGGTATCTTCTTCGCCCGTGGAAACAGCACCATCTTTGTTAGTACGGTCCCTCTTCCCTTTCAGGGGAAACCGAGTTTCCACGGTTCTGGTCTTCCGCCCGCTGGTAATCGCCAGTAGTATTCTGCCTACACTCTTAGATAAGGAATAAATTATAATTAGTTATAAGAAATGTAAATTGTCGTAAAATATAATAAGCGATGGCTAAACTTTGTCCGGGCAGACATAAAGATATTGATCTTTTTAACTGCCCGCAGCAACGGCTAGTCTAAAATGTATAGGTATGCCTTGAGACACGGTTTTGAGGACACGTTTTGACAGGTGAATTTCTACGAAGTAGCATCTCTAGTGAACACTCAGTATTGCGTGCTCGGTACACTTTGAGAAGCGCTGTTATAATTTCACATAAATAAAATAGAATTTCCTTAGATGAACATAAACACCATTTTTTTTTATCAAGTACGACCCATTAAATAATCTACGCCAGCCACTACAGATTACGGCGATGTAGGTTTTTGTTTTTATATTTTTTATTTTAATATACAATATTTTTTACATAAATCACTTAACCTAAAATGTTCATAAGATCTTAGCTGTAGGTATAAAAAAAACCGAGTCGCTTGTATTTTTCACAATAAGTGTATCAAACGTTTTACATAAATGAAATTTTCCAAATCATATCAAATTACAAATCGATACTTGTAGTGAATAAAGAAGAAGAATGTTAATATATAGGGGACAGGATGTATTTATATTCACTGATATCCTTTTAAGGGGTTGATCTATATCGACAACAAAACCGGTCTCACGAAAAATAAATAATAATTTCGAAAAAAAAAAAAATTCACACTAAAATAATTATATTATTTAAGAACTTTGCTTCGCGAATTTTGTGTTCATTAATATTTGATTATTGATCAATATCAACCCCTTAAAAGGACAACAGTGAATATAAATACATCCTGTAGAAGAAGAGAGGAGTGGTTCAGTTAGAATGAGCTCAAAAAGAAATCTTTTAACCTCACCTGAGCTTGATTTTTTGATTTCATGCCTAGAAGTTATTTTGGTATTTGATTAAATATTTGGTATATTTTAACATCTAATTGCCTTTCTCCACAATAATTATATCATCTATTTACTGAAAAAAACTTGCTGTTATGCTCCTCGTAATTACGAAAGAGTTATTAAACTAAATCAGGACTTTTCGTATAATCGATTAAAAAAAAATAACATTTAGCACGATTTCGTGTGCAACTTAATGCAATAAAAGTACCTAATATTTAGGACGTTAACCTCCGACGTTCGCTTCAGAATATTTGAATAAATCGTGCGCTGATATACCTAAAATTTAATTTTAGCACGTTAGATGCGTGCGGTGTACCTAACCACACACAAAATGTTTTTTATATATATACATAGGTAATCAACATCTCACAAATTTTATTACAGGAATTTTTTTATTGAGCTATTGCTATATTAAAATGTATTTATTTTAGAGAAATGTCCATTACGTATTTATTTATTTATTTAAATTACATATACTTTGGAGGTATTTCTCCGGTGGTATAGCTGATTGGCAGGTGGTGCAACGAAGTTATTTTAAAGCCAAGGTCTTTATCTGGAAGACGCTGCAGTTGAGACTATTCCACTCTCTTATGGTACACGGAAGAATAGATTGAAATCCGACATTCTTTCTCCTAAAAATTTCCTTTATTTTGTGAGAATGGTCCTTTCGTCCAATATAGAACGGTTTCTGAAGTTGCTCACTAATGGAGGTCCATGCTGGGAGCTTCAAGTTAATAAGGCTCCCATTTAAGGCCAGATAGAAATTTCGTCGGACTGTCAAATGTGCGAAAGCGCCTAAACACGTTATCATTTTTGAAAAGATTGATTATAAGTAATATAGTCCCTAAACAGTGAAATAAATTTAAAAGTTTAAGTGTCGTTTTCGTATCAATATAATAGGCGGCTGAAACGAATCATCCCTTGAGCTGTGAAGTTCGTCCTGAAGGGATTTCTGCCCGTGTGAAGTTTAAACAGAAACGAAACCAGTCCAGAATACACGAGTCAATGAAATAATAACGATTATTGTAAACTTGGCCGGTTCGTTAACCCTAAAATGCTTCTTGGGGTCTTCGCGAATCCAATTCGTGCGCTCAACGAGTGATACCCAACTCCAGATTTATCTTTTCCGAATGATAATGAGTTGAATCTCTGTCAAGCACTCATCGATTATGATAAATCAATTAGGAGCAACGGAGTCAGAGGCAAACTACTCACAATAATAATTAAAGGCTTAATTTAATTAATGATTCTTATTATTATTACATATATTATTATTATTAAATTATTTAGTTAGAAGGTGCGCAAAATGTTTAAAAAAAAATCTGTAGTAACATGATTTAGAATATTAAAACTAGAATCAAATAAAAAAATCACTATTTACCTAAACACATAAAAACAAACACACACACTAATAATGATAAATATTTTGTTTTAGCAATGAGAAAAGAAATACTGACGATAGGTTAGGTTAGTTTGGAAATAGTTTATTGCAATTGTTCAAATTAGTGAAAATGTTTTTCATTTTCAGCCCGTTTTGAATATATAAAACCAGAAGTGAACTGAAATTAACTATGTAGGCATTAAATAAATGAAATAAAGTTTAAAAATGCAAGCTCTCATTACACTCTCTCTAAACACACTTATACATACACTCCCTTACATAGCATTCAACCCTTATACACATCACAAAACATACACACCTAATTATGGCATATTCTATCACACATATTTGATAAGACTAAATATAAAAATATGTATCTATAGAGACGGCAATAGCGGTCAATCAGCTACGCGAGCTTGGCATGCAATCTATGTGTTTTAAAGAACGTTTCGTAATGTGTTTGTAATTTTAGATAATGTACCGAATTGAATGTAATTTTTTCCGTTGGTTTTTAATTTAATAAGTTTTAATGCAAAAAAACTACACTTTTATATGTATAGGTAAGTTTTTAACGCATTGAACGGCGTTACGTTAATTTTTTTATTGTGTTGACACGAAACTATCAAATGATTCAGCGGAAATCATTATTTTTTTATTGTACGCACATATAAAAACGATTTTGCTAGAAAGCACCATTTGCATAATATTTCACATACAACCATAACATCCTTAAACCAAAAACATACATCAAAATAATAATTTAAATATTGGAATAAAATTTTCTCACTCTAATGGTTGGAATGTCCTTTTTGCGTGTGTCGCTTGCGGCGTTTCAAAAAGATTTTTTCATATTTATCTAAGAAAAAAGAGCTTTTATTTAGCTTGCAATGGTTATTTAGCTTATAACGGTTTAGGAAAATCTTACAAGCTCAATTCGAACTCTTCGTAGGATAAAAATCCTACGGAGTTGAAATTTAACTTGTTGGTTTAGTTCCGATGACAATGCATTTTTATGGTGAGCATGACCCGGTTCTGCAGCCACTTTTCAACACCAACAGCGCAGAGACGAAATAAATCCTGTACGCCCTACTAGAAATTCCTGTAGTTAAAGCGGCAGTTTTAACGCGCCTACGGTTCGATTCTGGTTAAAGTTATCTGTACGCACAAACGAACGATTCCTGTAACCTTTAACAGACTATTTGGTTACCGTTACTGAATTTTTTAATAGGCTCGACCAACGTTTGGTACTTCTGACCGCACTCCGGTACACTCAAACGAACTGCTTTGTAAGCGCTGCCCAACTGTTCGGTAGAGAAATAAAATGGCGAGAAGCGCGAGGTGTGTTTGCAAGTCTAACAACTTTTCATTTGATCGATTTATCTACGAGATTGTTTGATACGGGTTACAAGAATATTTTGTTAGGTGAACGATTTATCAATTATCTACAGGAATTGGCTTGTACAGTCAATCAAACAGATTGTATGCACCTCAAAATACTTCAATATATTCAAATTATGGTTCTACTGAACTTTTCCGTCAACTCGTAGCTAGATATTTTTTTCAGCATTTAAATAAAGCTTGTTTTTAAAAATGTATTTTTACTATTAATTATTAGATTTATGATTAGTACTCAATAACATGTGCATGAAAATCTAAAACTATAATAGACCTCTCAATAGTGGCACCCGCACACTCTTAGCTATTCCTAAATTTTTATTATTTTTTTTTATTTTTACCCAAAACAATACATATGAAATAGCACAAAACAATTGACTAAAACTAGTTACAAGTAATCTTAAACTATCTCATACAAAGCAAAATAGATAGGTGGTGTGGATTTTATCACCCCACTAGATAAGGTCTGTTCTGGGATGATACCTGCTCCAATTTTACACGTTTGCTTTACTGTGTATATATGCTTTTTAATTATTTTTATTTTATTTTGATAATTAGTATACGTATGGGTATATATACATATATATAAATATATACATATCTTATATATGAAATAAATACTCATGAGATACTTATATTATAAAGTGTTAGGTTTTAGTAATAATTGTGCAAAGTATATAATATTATATAATAGTCTACATAGGAATATTTAAGAGTAGTTTTTTACATTCGTTTCTTGTAAACGTCATAAGCCAATTGCAAATTTTGCGCTTCAAAACATGTTGCCGCACTGGAACGTCATCTACCGAAGAACAGAAGGTGTTGTATATTTTTGGAGCGAGGAATGTATAGTATAAAATTTAGCAACTAAATATTAGTTTTCAAAAAAACCTACACAAATAGGTCAGTTGCTTGCTAAAATAATCGCAATGCTTTATTAATGAATGTCTTCGACGGGTTCGCGGTAGACTGGGTGGAAAGTTCAAGCATACCTAATGAAAAAATCAAAATGAGCTATGCCTCGTCAAAGAATAATTTAAAAAAAACCGAATCAACGCTATTAAGAAAACTTCATGGAATTTTCATCTTTATATAAGTCAACTACGCCTAAGTAGTTATATTTTTTCGATTCTTGTATTCTTCACTAAGATATAACGTCTACATTTTTTGTTAAAATAAGACAGTTAAGTTAAAATAAAGGAAGTACGTAATATGAACGTACCCGTCTACATTATGATGCGACCATTAAAAGACGGCACGGATAGAAGAAATAAAGTTTTCTGTTGGTTAGATACATTCAGTATTAAGTTTTTTAAGTAAAGGTTTTTTTTCCCTAATCTAAGATAATCTTTGGGCCTGGCCGCCAAAAGCACGCGACAAAAGTGACACTACCTACCACCGGCGCCCCCTCTAGAGATAGATACAATAAAGTTCACTCTTCGTTTGCACATTCGGTTTGTATGTTTCGATGGTGCCAGCACAAACATAGCTTCCCGATCAGGGCAGTGAAAAATAACTCCTGATATACCTAGTAAAACTATGGCTAACTCAATATACGACATTCTCGGGTAATATTAGCCATTGCACACAGCTGCTGGTTAAAGTCCGCAGGAAGGATTGATTAACAAACATGGCCCGGTTTTATATTGACATTGCCCACTCGTTAATGAGCCAAGTCAGCAACTTAATTTCTTTGAGGGTTGACAATGTGGGCAGTCTAACGTTGGAACTGGTGACGTATGAAAGGGGGTGGGAGATGAGCTAAATTATATACAGTTATTATTTAACTAAGCTAAATTTGCTTGAATCGTGATTCGTTCGGTTGAACGCGCTCACCCACATCATTTTAACATCTTTGTTGAACAGTTTTTACGATTCATACACATAAATAGACATTTTGAAACATTCGTAAACGTCGCACCTTCCCACAAAGTTGAAACAGATTTTGGGCTGCGAGTTGATTTTTTACATTTGCCAAATTTTCCTACTCGGTTAAAAAATTAACGGCACACAATATAAAATGATTTAAAATGGTGGTAGTGTATTCATAATATCATAAACGATGAAGCGTTTCTTCAATAGCACTCCTAACAGCATGTTATATTTTTTTTTAATAAATTTAGAACTGCCATTCAAATTTTTCCATCTTTATATAAACAACTTCTTAAAAATATATTCTTCTGGAGTACATCGTTATCTGAACGTTCGCCATATCTCCATCTTATCCATCTGCGATTACACCAATGTGTGGATGAGAAGGTGTTCTATCGTCTTTATCGATGATAAGTTTGTCAGTTGAATTTTTCTAAGACGGCCAATTCCTATTGACAAATATCCAAAATAATTTTTCTAGCAGTCGAAGAAATTAACCAGGTCGATCCTCACCAAATAGATGTGAATAGCGCGAGCGGCATATCTGCCAGTCGAACGTTAATTCTGCTGATAAGTTTTTCTAACCTAAATGATCGCTTCCTCGCCACTCTTCTCCCTTAGATCTTTCTAAAAGTACCAGCTTATCTTCATTTTGCACCTTGCATTAAAGTAAGTCTAGCCTGAGGGCCGTAAATTGTGGCTGCTAACCTATCTTTGATGTCTGCATTTTGACTTTCTACTTAAGAAAAGCGTAGGTACCTACCGAATATTGTGATAGTAATAAAAATATTGATAGTGATTTGAGGATAGGTACGTCAGTAATATGAAATTCGGCAAATAATTTTGGAGTCCTGAGGTCATTACCAACAAACATCTTTAGCTCACAGCAATAAAAACAATGAATAACAATATCTATGATAAGCAACGTATTAGTAACTACATAAAAATAGTAATAAACGACTAAAGAAATAATGAAACAAATAATATAACAAAAAACATTTTTTATTAAGATCGGACAAAGAGACAACTATATCAATCTTCTATCTAGAAATGGAAGAGTTTATAAAAGTAGAAATACGCACCTGTCTTCTAAAAACGGCAAAATTATAACCTAACATTCTTAACACAAATATACCGACTATAGCACGATTTGTTAATACAGTTTAAGGGGACTAGTGATTGATTGTCTTACACCCGTATACAAATTCGTTGTTCAAGTTAGCTCAGTCTAACCTTAACTGAAAGAGCCTACTCTTAATTTACTTGAATATTGGCAGTCGCCAAACTTCTCTCAATTAACCTTGAAATTAAACTGCTAAACGGTCGAATTTTCTTTTTCCAACCTCTGCAAACAAAAATTTTGACGTTTCTTTGTGATTGACGTCTTAAGTGAACGGTGACCTTAATGACTAAGGTTTGACAATTATTGAACTAAGAATAATAACTTTTTAATGAAATTTTCTATTTATAGCCTGACCTTCCTCAAAGAAAAGCTTAAGAACGGCCCTGCATATGGGTGTCAGTCCCTGTTTAAGGCCTTAACTTAGATCAAGACCATCATCTGTAGACATTAGACCGTTCGCTTTCAAACTTCTACTGACCACAAATACATATATTTCTCCCGAACCGATTTTTGTGCACCAAATGATATTCCAATCATGTTTATTTATTTTGGCTGATGGATTTCGCTGTGCCGCTATAGGAAATATTATTCAATAAATAAATATAACTAGAACGAATTACAAGCATCGTATGAGAGCTAATGATTAAAAATGCTTATATCGCCGCAAATTGGCTGGCCGAGTGTGTGTTTAAAACAATCAGGTAGTCGGAACTGCGTCGGCCCGACAGCACATGCCGGGCGTCCGATAAGGGCGAGACGTCAGCATTATAGCGGCGACCGAAGTCGTCTGGACGGAGGTAGGATTCGCTGAGAAATACCTTAGGATTCAGCGGACGACAACATTTTTCAACGGGCCATTCGTAATGAAAAATACTACCTTTTGTAATCGAAACTAATAAGCATTTGATAACATTAAAACGTAACATTTTAAATCATAAAAAAGTACAAAATTCATCTTTAGATGCTCAAATCTTTTTTGCTATATTTGTTATAATTGCTGTTTCATTTATTAAATGTAAATGGAATATGAAATGAATCACATTAAAAAATATATAATAAATAATTTGGGCTATATTTTTTTAGATTAAACCGATTGCATTGTATATTCTCTCATATTCTACCTTAAGTGATTTTATTTCTGATGGACTGAAAACAAAGAAAAAGGCGCTGCCTTCAAAATTTCTTATTACCTGTATAACAAGGATTTTTGTTCATATATTAAAAAAAAGCACAAACTAAAGGTGGGCATAGCGAAATGAGAAACACTAAAACACTAATTATAATTTGTATAAATGGCAGTTTTCTTCGAATAAGTAACCCAAAAATATTTATAACAGGAATAGCGTTCTTTCGGAAGGTTATCAATAGCTAAAATAAAATAACATTTTTATAATACAGAAATAATATTAAAAAGTATTTAGTAGATAAGGAATATTTCATCACCACTACACATTCGTTCATATACACGTTACCACTTTCTCATATCCACACCCTAATACATTTTTCATGATAAATGCATATTGTTTTATTGTAAGTATATTATTTTCTTTGTTCTCTTAAAATATTATAACCATAAGTGCCTAAATACCAGGTAGGTACTAAGTTGATTCAATTACTCGTAAAATGGTAGACACCTGTAAGTAATAGTCGGTTTAGATTAAAGACAAATGTATTTTTTATGTAATTGTCATATACAGGTGTATATATTCAATTTGCTGGGGATTGATCTATATTAATTTAAAACTTAAATATCAACACATGTAGTTTTTTTTCGAAGAAGTTCGACCCAGCGCTTTACCCCATTTATCTCTGCGACTAGGCGCGTAACTAGTTGTCAAATAAAAAAGCGATTTTGATTAAAGTTTGAGTTCCGTTTTCACGTAATTGGGGAATATTTTTGCTAACTAATGTTTGATTACCGACGTATATCAACCCCCTGAAAGGAGCAAAGTGTATGTTTATATATCTTGTACCTAAAGTCGTAAGCATTTTTAAGGATGAAATTAAAAAAATACGGTACGATGTTGATAAAAAAAAAAGTAAAAATATAATTTTCTATAAAAACGAATAATCGTCGTTTCGTTTTCCGACGGTTTCCGACCACCTGTCGGAAATTTGTGACCCCGATAAGGAAACGGACCTCAGACGCCGTTCTAAGGGCTCGTACGGAGCGCCCATAATGAAGCATTAATACCGGCATACCACACCATGCCATACCGCATGCTGGGTAGGTCCATAGGTACCATAAGCACGACCCGAGTGCAAACATGCCGATACTAGGGTTTCAAAAAATGCGCCGAGTCTTCACAATTACATAATTAATTTATGAAATATTAAAATTAAAATATTAATATTATTATTATTAGAAATTAAAATATTTTCGCAATATTTTGCCGGAATGCATTATTTGTATTTTCGACACAAAGGTGTTGGCCACAATTGGTAAATGTATAGTTTTATATTTTACAATTCAGTATTAAGAATCGCTGTAGCTAACATAAAAAAAATAATATATTAGCAATATTTACTATTATTATTATTATTTACAAAAATTTAGAATGACTTATACCTAATAGTAGTAATTTAACATGCAAATAGTATGCTAAGATATTCCACTATCAAAAAATACTAAATAATGCAACTTTATAGGCAGTCCTAATAAGGTCAGTATTATTGGTCATGGTGAGGGCCAATCTATAAATTATTAAGTTATCGCAATGTATGTTGTGGTTCCCATTAAAATGACACGATTCTATCCGAAAGAGAAGATTTTAAGAATCTAAGAAATGTACTAACAGAATGTACCAACCATCAACATCATAATATGTGGATGATTAATAGGGATATTTTACATTGGTAAATCAATTTTCCTCCCTCCCTGGCTCCCTGGACATTTATAATATACATTTGTAACTGTGATTTGTTTTACTACATTTCTATTTTTTTTTCAAATGAATTATGTCACAATAAATAAATAAAAATTAAATATACTGCCAAAACATTGCCATAAACGTTCTTATATCTATTTAAGATATAGGTTTCTTTTTGGACTATGGCGACTAATATAATTATTTTGATAAAAACATCATGCGATATACGAGTACACTGAGTGGCTCCCATTCATTTTGAAGCGATTTCGACTGAAAGAATTTTTTGCACCAACTTTTGTTTTAAACTATATAATTTTGCCAAAATCTTAAAAAAAAATATTTTTAACTCAAATGAAATTAAATGTCTGTAGGTACAGTAAAACGTTGTATCTATAAAGCTTAATATACGTATCGATAAACCTATACAGGTTTTACAAAATGTAATTAACTCTTTCCTTATCACATTATACACGCATACTGACATTTTTTGAATCGTTCTAGATCACAATAGTATACAATAAGGAAGTCAAGGGTTTTGTGGAAATATGAAGCTGTTAAGCCTTTGAAACCGGGCCCTCCGGTGCCTGCATGTGAATAAGTTCGTGTAAGTGGTCCTGCGTCGACAATCACTAACCCGAGAAGGATTTTTACATTGTTTATTTTCTGTTCTGTCCCCGGCTACCATTTCACACAAGAAGTAATGGACATGTTTTATCGACGGAACGACTCTCGAGAAAAATTCGTACCGAGTCATTAATAATACTAAATTTCTCCTTTGTTGAACAAATGAGAGTTCGAGGAGAGTTAACAGAAAAAATATCTGGAAGCATTTAAATGCGCAATGATTAAGAAATATGCGAAACTCCATAAACTTTGATGTTTCCCGGTCGTCGATAGAGGAAGCGTTTATCATTTATAGAGTTACATGAAAATATCAAGTAAATGTATTGGAAACTCGACGCACGACGCTGTACTCGTATATCGACGTTGGTGGTTAAACGCAACACAAATCTCACTCCAATACAGGTGTCTCCAGGTAAAAAATCCAGCTAATTGACCTGCGATTCCAAAAACGATTTTTAAAGACGACATCAAAATTCATTACTGTTTTCGAGAAAAAAAATGACCAGCCAGCCAGCTGGACGCCGGGTCCATTGACCGCGCTCTTAAATAACAAATTTTGGAATAATTATTTTCGCGGTTTTTTACCTCTTCTTTCTTTTCCTTACCTCTTTTATAATCTTCTTACCCCCCCCCCCCCCTCTTCATCTCTTTAAACCCTCTTAAGTCTCCGGGAATGGTCTCGGGATACCGTTAATATTTATTTATTTATTTTAACATCCATATTTCTTATTGGTCTAGGTATATTCTATTTTCCATAGAGATTCCTTATTATGTAGTACAGGTTTGCATGGATTTCATCACTTTACTAAGCTGGTGCCTGTGATACCAAATTACGAGGTTCAATAACTTAATCCTAAAGACTTTAAATGAAACTACACTACAATTATTATTATTTTTTTAAAAATTGCTATGAACCTAAAACAAGTCTGTAAAAATAATTGAAAAAAACACTTTTTCAAATTATTTTTACTGGGGTCTAAAAACATTCAAAAGTAGCCTAAAACTACGTTTTAGGGCGGACTACCAGCATAAGATGAGGGGAGGAATGTGAGTATTTTTTCTAACCAGTGTAGAATTTTGCAAACACATCCTATGAGGTATCCAGATATCGGTAGCTCGCAGCCGATATTCTTGGTTTCGATGAAAGTAAATTCAAGAACTGTGTTCTAAATAGTAAATAAAGTAAACATTTCTCATGTTAATATAACAAAATTTATTTTACATTTCGTAACATAGAAACATTATTATTAATATTTTATTTTTAAGTAGTAAGCCTTTATTTTAAAGCAGCGGTCTTAGGAACTCATAAATAAGTTTTTGGTTACCTAGCTTAAATTTGATATATTACGATACGCTTCAGGAATACTTATATCTAAGTATAATCTTAATACTAAGTTAGTATATATTTTGGCAACAGTATCATTTAAGATTGTCAAATTTGTCTGTATAAGGAAAAGATGAACCTTACAAAATAGCCTGCTTCTTATGAAATTGGCATTGGCATCTGACTGGTAATTTTAAGTTAAATAAAAAGAAATAAAGAAAAAGGGGTTCAAACATATATGTAGTACGAAATGTATTCTATGTATAATAAAAAATATTAACGACAGGATAACTAAGAACCCCGATTTGA
The DNA here is from genome assembly GCA_020383195.1 of Neomicropteryx cornuta. Lineage (NCBI taxonomy): Eukaryota > Metazoa > Arthropoda > Insecta > Lepidoptera > Micropterigidae > Neomicropteryx > Neomicropteryx cornuta. The sequence goes on along the minus strand of JAHKQU010000001.1, from coordinate 7,567,726 downwards.
ATTTAAATGAATTATTAAACATTTTGAGCTCAGTCGTTCCAGATTTCACCGACATTTTAAAATATATATATTAAAATAGCTACTATATTTTGTGAAGAAATCAATACATAACAGGAAAGGAAAGTATTCACAGTGCATTGATAATTTTAGTGTATAAAACAGTATTTTATTAAAAAACATATATAAAGATTACTATTTTCTTTTATAAGTTAAGAAATGTAAATTAATGATAGTTTGAGGTAATGTCGTTGTGGTCTAGCAGTTGAAGCAATCTCATTTAATTTGGCTTACTCAAGGAGATAAAAACGAATTAAGAGATTTAAACAAAACATCCAGACAACAATAATTAGTTTAAGTCGTCCTATAGCGAGTTACATTTATTCTAAAGTTATAATTTGATTACAACATAATTCATTCATAATTGTATAATACTCCAACTGCCAGGTACTTTTTTATGTCCAGCAAGTCTCAAATTTGGCATCAGGGGTACATTAAATACTTAATGCATTGCCATTGTCTAGTTAGGTAGTATTTTGCATAATATGAAATTAATGTTTAAGATACTGCCAATAAGTAAATAAATAACTAAATAAATGGGCGAATGTCCAAAAATGGCCAAGCCATTTGGCGTTTGTGCTCTAACAATATTTTTACATATTTAATTTATTTATATTTAGATCTACCTATACCTACTTTCACAGTGAGCTGCCATTCAAATTATGTGCATTTATCTACCTCATATATTAATCCTAATTATGATTTAGTTACATTTCTTGTAAAACAGTACAATTGATAAGTAGCTTTAGATATAATAATAAATATTTTTTATTTTATTCTTACCTTCCTAAGTATCTAGTTTAGTAGTTAATTGCATAATAATTCGTATATAGTGATTTTAATAACAAATTATATCTGAACTATCTATCTATACACTTCGAACACAGCTAAAGGAGTGATCGATATTTCTCAAGGTTTTAAGAATATTAAATTTTTTAAATGATATCTAAAATTAAAACCTCTGGTACCTAAATCACCCGGTACCTGGATCATTTTGGTACCTAAAATTAAAACTAGACACGATTATTTACTTACTATTAAAAATGTAACTACCCTGTAAACACGCACGGTCTTATACACAATCGCATTAGTACGCTTCCAACCACCAACCGTATTAAAATGCTTGCGCTGTCAGTTCAGCAGGTTGCTAAGTCGTTATGCATACGGAGGATCGAAAAATGGATAAAAAACTAATGCGGTCTTGATATTAAATATGTACGTAAAAATTCAAACAGACAAAACTATCATTAGTTAATAGTTAATTACTTCGGCCTGTTTGAAATCTTTATAATGAAAACTTGAACGGAAAGTACATTAAGTAGAAAGTATTTATAAGCTCGAGATATTTTATCAAAAAAATATTTCTTTGCACTGTAAAATCGAAAAGGTTAATAGAAGGTAACACTTAAATAATATGTCATAATAAAAAAATGAACAAATACACAAGTAAAAAAATAACACCCTGGTTCTTTTGTGTTATTTTTTTTCATTGGAATAACATGCAAAGTTATGGCCCATACATATGTCAGCATTAGACACTGAGAGATTTATCAGTTAGATGACTTTTCCAAAATAAAAAGCCAAAAATAAGTTTCCACGTGAATCTTTTTATTTGGCACTATTTTAATTCTAGAATGTATTTATTAACAGGTAAGCATACAGCGAAATAGTAGCATTTACATTTTCCCAAAGGGTTAATAATAAGGCCAATTAAAGCTTACGCCTATGTACAAAAATATAATATTAAATTTACGTTTGATTGCATACAAACATTGTTTATACACGCATAGTTAGCTGACATTTTACACAATATAGGTAATGCAAGTAGGGACTGTGTAAAATGTTGTTAATATTCAAAAATGAGTAAACTTACTTTTTTTTCTTTTTTTGTCAATAATAAGATAAGGTACCAACAGACCTAAAAATTAACATTAAAGTGTTAACTGCTCCCGAGTAAAATAATATTTGATTCAAGGCTGGCAGTGTGCTAATAATAAAATCAATTGATTCGGATGCATAAAACTGCATAAATAAATCTTAAAACAAGAACACAATTGAATCTTATTTTCCCGGGTAAATCTTTAGGAGAATCGTCAGCCACTGAATAAATCTCAATATTTCTCTTAGAAATACACATTAATATTTTTATTTACAAAAGATTAACAATATTTACATTTTTTTTTTATTTATTGATTTTTCGCACTGTCTCTGTCAGCCGGCGCTGAACCAGCCGATATGATGACACTTGGAGCCTGTTCCATCTGATGCCTGGACGAAGGCGGTTCAAGGGGTGGTAACCTGGAATAAAAAATGCAAGCTGGTCAGATCCTGCAATAGCATCAGCTCCTGGTGATTGTGTTCACATTATTAAGTTGTTAAGACTTCGTTTTCGGTCGAAAATTGTTTCGCGGTGGAAAAATTCCCAGTTGAAGGAGCCATTTTGGATCTTTTTTTTCGAAATTATTGCTTTCGAAAATACTGTTACAGCCATTTTTACTAATCCCACCTTAGGTCTTCCCTAACTATGGAACTCTTATTTTATTTTATTTTTATTCGGTACTCTAACAAAATTTTGAATATATAACTTCTTTACAATTATACACTTAAGCAAGAAAAACCTTATCAATATTTAAATAAAAAGAGAACATCGCATGCATATAAAAGATAAAACACAGATTATAATAAATAGAAATAATATAAATTATGTATAATGTAATAATATATAAATATGGATATTATATGATTACATACAAATAAATCTATAATTGTGTTTATATTATTAATACAAATATAAATATAATGCATGAATATATATATACTAACCTATATACTCTTATATTTTTATTTTCTCGGAAGCAATTCAAATATATGCCTTTTGAATTGACTAAGGCTACCATGGAAAATGTCAATGCGACTATCTCTATGTAATGTATTGTAAAGTCGACAGATAGGTATTATGCTATTAAAGGCTATATTGTTATGTTATAGGGGTTCTAAACAAATCAGGGCTCTTAAATTATGCGACGTCGTATTATGCTTAGATTATCTTCGGCAACCGTTTGCGTTTCGCAGGGTTTCGGCTCCATAGTAAGGAGACCCTTAGTAAAGTGGCAGTTGTCTATGGATTAAGTCGGTAAGTTGCAATCTTGTTCGGTCGACCGATGGAGAACTGTCAAAAATTGTCATTGACAAAAATGAATCAAATAAACAAAAAAATATTCTCTACGGTAAAACAATCAAATTTGACAAACATAAAAATAAACACGTTTATAAACATAAAACACGCGCTTGCGACAGTTGCCAGCGTCAACACTCAAATCACATGTCTGTTATGATTATGACAGCAAATAAGCTGGACAACCAATATGGCGGCGGTTAAGTCTCCCCTAAAGTGTTTTGGCAACTTAAAAATTAAGCATACTTAGTGCTCTTAAGAAACACCTTAGGTTTGGTGAAAATTATTTTTTGACGTTAGGTTAAGAGTCTCTTAATTTAAGAGACTCTTAGTATGTAGGGGTTCTACATACTAAGCCGGTAAATGGTAAGAGGTTCTACATAGTAATGTAAATAGCCGGTAAATGACCCATTGAGGGTCATTTACCGGCGAAAGGCGGAATACAAAAAGGGAATTTACACAAGCGCTTTGATATGATTTATAAATTCGGAAATGAATTATTTACGATTTTTTTTATACAAATAGGGAACATTAGCACCCTCTTAAGTTTTCGGGAACGGTCTTGGGACATTCTGTATATATCGGATAACTGATTATAACTTACAGGTTGGTGACGTGCCTGCTGATGTTGTTCGAGTTGAGGAGCAGCAGTGGACTGTGCGGCTGCGGGGGGTGCGTCCCACCCGCGTGGCCTCCCCCCCCGTAATGCTCGCCAGGGTCCATGTTCAGCGCCACTCCCAAATGCGGCTTCATATCGGGGTGCTGGACGCCGGCGTACATCGACGGCAGTAGCTTCTTAGAATCGACTTTAAAAAAACGAACAGTACATCATAAATCCACTCTGTTGCGTAACCGACACATACATAGGAATACATAGGAAGTACCTAGGCTAACCTATAACTTATTAAGGCCAATTTTGAAGACTTTGTTTATTTACAGGAAGTTTTTTTTTCAAATTAAAAAACTTTGTTTTTCTCCGAAGTGTCTCTGACCTATCTGGCGCCATGCGTTCAACCGCGTTCTCAAACATTCAAATGATTTCTATTTAAGGTGAAGTCGCTTTGTTGATTAATGTGTGAATATCGATATAGACCAATATTCTAAAAGCCATGAATTTAAAAACATGCAGGGCCGTATTTACCACTAGGCTGAGTGGGCTGAAGGTTAGGGCGGTGGTTTGTTTGAGGGCGGCATATTGTTACGATAAAGTCTAAACATTACATTAATACCAAGTAACAGGAAACTATCGCCGTGCGCAAACTGCAAAAAGAAACAGCGCATTATCTTTTCATTATCTCGACATCGACAGATATTTACACAGATTTACTGTGAGCAGACAATTATGACAATATAATGGACTAAGCTTATATCTAAACACGTGTTGATTTAAATGATATTTTTTCCAATCCTAGGGCGGCTAATGTGGTAAGTCCGCCCCTGTATATTACGAGTAATATATGGGATGCTCCCTAGGAAATTCTTGTTCTGTGTGGAGCATTCGTTTCTTTAGACAGATAAAACAAAATACAACTATATAACAAATATTTCATGTAACTTTATTCAATAACCTGTGACTTACCCCAATACCCAGAATATTTTATTAAATTAATTTTAATAGTTATATCTAATGGGTTAACTAGTTCGGCCCTGAATGTTAATATTATATTAACACAGAATTGTGTGGGTCTCAGAATCGTATTCTTTGATTGCCCCAACCGACAGGGGTCTTTTACGAGTCATTGCAGGTCGCTATATGTTTATACCTATTCCTGTTCAGCGAATATATATGCGTTTTTTATTTTTACCTACATTTTTTTTGCCGTTTAGTTTGTTTATCATTATAAATATACTAAGATAGTAGATTTATTAAAATATACCATCTAAAAAAAATATACCCCAACCGGAACAGGTATCCCTAGTGGTTGGGTATCAGCTACCTATACCTATCGATATTACTGTTACAATTAAGTATTTAGGAAATAACATAATATGTTTGTAAAATCAGCTATGTAAGTACAAAGTTTCAAATAAAATAATATAAAATTGAATTGACTTCGTAGATGATTTTGGAAGCAAACCCATTTCAAAAGAACCTCTGCTTTTATGGGATTTACAAATGTATTTTGGTACTCATTAGAAAATTGTTATTTCAATTACCTAATTTTTTTGCGTGATTTTGATTGTATATCATTTGTATTAACTAATTATTACTATCTTTAAAAAATCTTTAAATCTCATTTTGAGTACTAAATGAGACTCTTGGAAAAGTACAAAATAGAAACGAATTGTTTTTAACTTTGTTTTTATTTTTTTTTCACTTACGAATGGATCAAGAGTAGCGCAGTTGTCTTTATACAGGATGTCCCAAGACCATTCCTGAAGGCTTAAGTTATTGCTTATGTTCCTTATTACGCGTAAGAAATTATATTAAAAAAAACGAAAATAATTCATCCCCAAATTTATTATTTTTATTAAAGCGCTAGTATTAGTAGCCTTGAACGGAACGTGGTCAATGTCCCGGCGTTGCGAGCGGACGATCAGCTGGCGGTGGTATTACAACAACGTTTTCTTCCACGGAAACTATGATAAATATTTACATTATAAATCATATTTTAATCGCAGGGCCAATAAACTGGATTTATTATGTGGAATGGTCTCTGGACTACATGTGCAAGAAACGTAGGCGTACATTTCGATATCCTTTTCGAAATAGGTAACATTCACTGATCGAAAATATTGAACATAGAAAGATATTCCCAGAAAAGTAGGTATGAAAATGATTGCTAGATAAACACTTCGATTTTTTAATACTGACTAGAATCATTATTTAAGTGTTAAATATATAAACTATTAAGTTAATTACGTTAATCTTATCAGCTGTAGATTACGTTAGTTTTAAGAGGTTAAGTGTATCATCTCAGAAAAATAAACAATGCAAGTATCTATACAGAGTGTTTTTATATTCACTGATATCCTTTTGGGAGGAAATAATAATTTCGATAACAAAATATTTTATATTAAAATAAATATATTAATAAAAAACTTTGTTTTTCTTCGAAGGCATTAAGGCATTCCCCGATCTCGCGCCGTGCGTTCAACCGTCTTCTCAAACATTAAAACAATTTCTTTGAAATTTCGAATTCGTTTTTCTCGTAATTGGGAAACTTTTTTCCAATCTTTTTTGCTGAATAATGTTTGATTATTGGTCTAAATCAAGCCACAAAAAGGACACCAATGAATATAAATACACCCTGTATATCTAATGCAGTGCCCTATTGGTATGAATTCTCTCCGCTCGAAAAGAAAAACAAGTAATGTTGTAAATATTTGTAAATAAAACAATTGTAAAAATGAAATAGGTTTACAAAGTTTTCTTACAAAAAGAAAATCTTTTACGTACCATGCACCATCTAAAATAAAAACTTTCGCTGTATTTTAGTTACTGCCTAGTTTTTTTTTTATGTTTTTATCCGAAAGGGGAAAAAATTAATGCCAATTTTTATTATTTGTATCTGATATTAATTGTAGTTTAAATGACAGTTGAATAGCATGGCAGCTTAGAACAGTTTAATTGTATAGAATCGCCCTTACCTCAATTCTATGCATTGAGCGTCGGTGAGAATATGTACGCGCGGCCGCCACGGGAATAACGCCCTTGGGAACGCTACGCCGACCGCGAGCTTAGATCAGTATCGCTTGTCAATGCCGGCTGCACAAAATGGCGGACGTGTTGGCGTAGATCGCTTACGACGCTTCTACGCAATTGAACTGTTCTGTGCACGGCTGAGACGGGAGGTCTTTCTGGATTCTAAATTCGCTTTGCCGGCGACGTGTAAACATTTATGTTTAGGCACACATCGAAACATGTGAGTGCTGCAATGAACAGGTGATAATATAGAAGATGTGTTCACCTACGTGAGATGCTCGGGCCTCTCCCCCCTCCGTGCCCCCCGCCCATGCTCTTCGGTTTGCGTTTCCTCGTCTGAATTCCCTCCTTCTTCATGCTGAGGGGGCGATCCACCTGCGTCGGGAAATACAATCATTTAAATCAGTGATTCCCAAAGTGGTCTATATCGACCTCCAGGGGTCCAAGACAACCTACCAGGGGTCTACGTCAGCGAAAAAAAAATTTGGGGGTCCATGAAATGAAAATGGGGGTCCACGAAAGTGGATCTCAACATACACTGATAGTACCTATTTACTTACATTATACTATCTTATAATATACAGACATACATTATATATAAAAGTACCTATGAAGTAAAAAAAAATATTTTGAGTAGTTTTGATTTAAATTCAATTAATAAATGTATAAAACTTAACATGTGGGTTTACTTTAGGTTTTTAACACTAAACATCAGTTAGAAATTTACAAAAAATCAATATCAGGTAAGGTAGGGGGTCTACCCAAAACCGAAAAACATGGCCAGGGGTCTACTACACAAGAAAGTTAGGGAACCTCTGATTTAAATGATAAATTCATTTCAATCTTTTTAACCTACTTTAAAAAAAGTGGTAGTTACTGAAATGGATGTGCGTGTTTTTTATTTTTTTTAAAAGTTATTATTAACATTTAAAATATTTTACATACGTCTAGTGTGAAATAAAAAATATTTTTTTCTTTCAAAAGGTTGTCACATCAAATTGATAAAAATTAATACGACTAAAAAAGAAAATATACAAGTAAATGCGAAAATAATAAAAATAAAATATACAAAAAAAAAATAAACCCAAATTCAGAATTAATCTAGGGGAACAAGAAATAAAATAAAAAAGGAAAAAAAAACATTTTTAGACTCAATCTTTGACAGACCAGTTAATTTGGTCGGCACCCGAATTCCACTGTCAATATTTAGGAATGCTTTTATATTACTTTAAAATTTGTCCTAATTCAATTTTTGACGCTTAATACAAATTGACGTTCAAACATACATCAATTCCCTAAAATAAAAAGTAAATTACAACGCTCACATAATTTCCGTTGTAAATTAATTATAGTAATAATTATATAGGTATGTAAATTATTATTATTATCTTACGTTGTGTAATTTATAGTACAGTCCACAAGCGTTGCAGACGGGATCGCCATTGTTGTTTCGTCTCCATAGAGTAGTGTTGGAGGTCTTGCAATTCGCGCAAAGGACGCCAGTTCTTCGATTGCCGCTATTTTGCTAAAATATAGAAAAAAAAAACACAATTTATAAGAGTATTCACTATAAATTAAAAGCAAACAAAACATACGAATTGTACCTATTTCAAACTCAAACCGAATTTGTGAACGTCGCCATCTGTTATTATTTTATGAAACCGTTTTGCCATCAAAGGTTCGAATCCCAATCTAGGAGGTTAATCAAGCGGGTTATTAGAAAAAAAGGAAGTCTATTTATTATTATTAAGAATATTTGTTGAATATTTTATTTAAGAATTTAAATCGAAAAAAAAAAGATAAACAATATTTTCGTTCGTTCAAGGCGCGATTGGAAGATGGCAGCACCCATTCAAATTTACTCAACAGTTTTAAATAAAACCTATAGATACTTTTGTTGTCCAGCCAAATTAATTTATATTATTCAAATTAATAGGTTAGTCAAAGGTTGCTAAATAGGCGAAACCAAAGAAAATTAAAATCGCCGCTAAAATCTTTTATTAGTATGTGTAGAGAGGTATATAAATTGTGCAATATTTCTATATTGATATATTTGATTTTAAACTGGCGAACGTACTACAGTACGGCCTTTTATGTTTAGCTGCGTAAAAATATTAAACAGAAAGCGGGGACTCCCCGTGCAATTATTTCTGGGGGGTAATTCCTGGAAGTAATCCAAAAATTTGGGTACACCAAATCGACAACTTTTAGTCCGATTTTGAAGGAAACCGAACAAAAAAATCCCAGCTAGAGTGTATATACTGAATCCTTCTTTATACTGTGCCATAAGGGTTGCTCATATCAAAACTTGTAGGGAAATTATAGGCCAACAATTAGTATTTTGAAATGATTTGATCCTGTGCATATTAAGGGGGGTATGATTTTTTTTAATTTAGAAAAATCAATTTTAGGAGCCTACCAATAGTTGGTGCTATCAAAAAAGTTTTTTAGATAATTTTTAGGTCCTTATCAAAGAAATAATATAAAATTTAAACGAATTGAATAATTACGACAGCTATCGTGTCCATAAGAAAGTGACATACTCGTATATGGATTAGACAGATATATATAAACTTTTAAACTGAGGGTGGTTTTGGGTTCTAGGGGATGCAAAACGCGAGGATATGTCGAAATTTTTCGAAAGTTATGAAATAGTACTTATTGCAATAGGTAACTTTTGATTTAACGTACTAAATTTTTGGATTGCTTTCAAGAATTACACCCCTGGATTTGTGGATTTTATAGGGCGGCTGTTAATAGAGGGCGCTTTCACTTTTTAATTCCACAAATGAGGTAGCCTATACTTCGCCATATCGCACTGAAACGTAATTTGCGTAGTTTTGTATCGATGTCCGCTTCGTCGGGGCCCCGTCGGGTCGACGGCCCTGGCATTTTGCCAGTCAACCGCCCTGCTTGCTAGACCCTGCTAGTCGCCCACCAGGTCCCTGCCAGAGCGAGAGGGCGCTAGCCACTCTTCTGCAGTGCTCTAGTCATGTATTTGCACGGGGCGGGTAAAGTACACGCCGTTATAAAACTCAAACGATTTATTGTCACGTAAGGCGACTTTTGGAGATAGTAATTTGACGGCTTGGCTAGATAAGAGGCACTTGTTGAGTAATTTAGTTGTTCTGAATAAATAATACCGCTATAATCGTAAATCTGTTGGTATAGTTCGTTAGATGTTCGACCTATAAGCCAGCGGTTGCATGTTCAAATCTGCAAATGACGCTTTCGGCCTTCTATATATCGGTCCTTCGGGCCGCGTCTCATTTTACGCCATTATTTTAAAATCTTATCAGTTATAATTTTAGTAATGTGCCCCATTTGTTTATTCAAATAATAACTAATTATTTGTTATCCCTATTGATAGAACATTATTCCTTAATTTTGTATAAGTGTAGGTTTAAAATAGAAATTGTGTAAAATAAAATAATAAATATGCAAATATTTACATATTACGCATACTCATATACTTTAACTTTCTCATATACTATGCAGAGATAACTACAAAAACATATATTGATGCAATGGTAAATATACAGGATGTCCGAAGTACCTTACTACTTGTAAGAAATTGTAATAATTTTACTAAAGCGCTCGTGTAAATTCCCTTTTTGTATCGCGCCCTTTCGTTTGCTCGCTCACGGAATCAAACGAAGCTTGGGACACGGAATCCTATTTTGGCCTACGAGTGCGAGTGAGACGGCTTACCGCTTGCGGTTTACTCTTCTGGCCCTTGATCGGTGGTCTGTTGATGCCGTTGATCCTGGTGTACAGTCCGCAGGCGTTGCAGAGATAGTTGCCTGTGACGTCACGCCTCCAAAGCGGCGTGTACGCGGCGCCGCAGTTCGCGCACTCCTTGGCGTCCATTCCAATGTTTCCTGCGGGTAGTCCAACGATAAACGATTACTTTTTTTAGAATAGCTATCGCCATAAGTTGCGGAGAAAAAAAACACGCTTTTTATTTATATCATTTCTTAAATATAGGGTAATTAGTAGTATAAATACTGATGTAAAATGCATATGATCATAAATCAATATGGTCAATAAAGTCAAATAATTTAGGTGATTAATCGAATGACTTCCGTTTCTTACCATCAAACTCGTCCAGTGCAATGAGGTTCCCCGATGTACCGACCCAGGTCTGGTTAAGGTTGGATCCGTATCCAGGATATCCGCTAATCTGCACGCTGCCGCCCTCCACGCCCGACGCCAGCATCCCGGAGGACGTCGCGTACCCGCCCCCGGCGGACACGTACTCCAGGGGTCCCGGGGATCCGTTCGACCCGAACTGCGTTGAAAAGTACGGCTCGGGGGGTAGCTTGTACTGGATTGCGTTGTTCCCATGGCCGTATATCGTTACCTTCAGAAAGCACACAAACAACGTACTGTCAAGTGAAAAAATGACACTCAATTTTTTGGCCAATGTTCGTTGATCTCGCCTCACTGCTCACTGCCGGAAATAAGAATTGACAGTGCTTTATAAAAATAACAACAAAAAAAAATAATATCTCAACAAAAGGAAAAAAATATAGCGATTGAACCACGTCCATCAGATCATTATATGGAGCAGCAACTAAAATACTTACGCTGAGTAAAATAATATTCTAAAGATGTGGTTGGTAAAAGTCTAATAAATAAATCCCGCAAAAAAAATACTTAAAGAATGTATGTGAAAGCTATTAAATCATACAGTGTTTTAATGAATTTATTTCTTCTAACATTTCACTGAAATTTTATTTATTTATTATATTTTACCATTCTGAAATTTTCTAAAAATATTTTCACTGTTTTCAAAATATCCTAACACTGCTTCCTTGATTTTTGAAGTTATACTTCTTTGCGCCCGTTGTACTCATTGGGATGGGATGTTGGTCGAGAAACCGCGTCACGCGTTAGGAGTAAAATCCGTTTTTTCGTATATTTGTAAACTTTCGTATGATTTGTAAAAATTCATAAAAATGTCTTATATTTCATTTATATATCCTGTTTGTGTGTGTGTGTGAGTGGGTGTGTGCGAATGACTAAAGAAGTATAACTTTCACCGTCTGGTACGACGCAGACCCTTTTTTTTTAATATTCTTTTTATTAGCATTCTTATACATGTTCTTATACAAGTGTGAAAATAAATAAATATAAAATATATTGGTGCGTAGTCACCTGTGGTTGTAATATTATTCATTTATTTATTGCTGTTTACCAACAGTAACTGTTTACAGGTAATATCGTAAAGACAATATATTGAAGAATAAATCTTCGAACTAGGGTATAACGCAATTGGCTAAAAAAGCTATTCAGAGGTTTATAAAATAAATTAAACGAATTTAAGTAAAACCAAAATTTCAAATTTGGACAATAATACAAAAAAATATATGAAGAAAACTAATTTAAGCTTTGGTTATTTATATATATAAAAAAAAAATACAAATAACATATGAAATCAACTTGGAATTTCGTACATGATTTTGTACATTTTGTTTTTCTCTACGGTTTGATTGTGAGTAATAACTTCCATTATTAATTGATAGAACACGTTTATTTGGACTGAAAAATACTAGCGTTACCATAACCATAAAGCGCCTTTTGTGAACGACAAGAAATTGAGTCATTTTTGACTTTATAACCAGTTCTATAATTGATATAAGTAATATTTTTTTTTTGTGTTGAATAGTTAAATTAATAATGATAATGTAGGAATAATTAAGTTATTTTTTAGGAAAATGTTATTTTATTTTTGCATGGATGTTTATGTTTATGTAATTTGTTATTATTGCATTACTAAACTCTTATAAAATAATGATTAATCTCTCAGTAGTATCTTCCCAGATACAATTTGGCTTCACTTGAACATAAAACCGTATTAAAACAGCTTACTGAAACTATTCCATCTGCATATAACTTGAACCTTGGAACGTCTGCTGCTTATATAGCAAAATTAAAACATCTAATGTAACAACACATATGCACCTAGTAAAGAAAAAGTTTTCGATTTACGGAAGGAGGTAACATTTATTTATACACATAGGATGACCAACGCGAAGCAATTTCATTAGATCAAGTTATTCTTTTCGCATACAGATTCGAATATACCTACATTTAGAACTGCTGCGAATTCAGAATTTTATGGCTTCAATGTGAAATATCATTCCACAATACTCGCCTAAATGTAATTTGAATTGAGTCATGTGTTGGCAACACTACTGCGTCATCATGGTTTACGACATTTAACCTATGATACGCTTAAATGCATGTTTTTTCTGAATAAACATGCCAACGCCGATGTTTGTTTTAGGAATGAGATACTTTCTATAACTGCCGCGATGTCGACCGGGGAAGTACCGCCGTCTGTTATAAAACAAGAATGGCTAACCTCTGTATCATATAGGTACTTTGTTTTGTAGTAGTAAATTATTAAACCAGGCTTAGGCCCTACAGGCCTCATTAACGGCATCTACCCCTCAGAATCTTCGCGCCTTTGTCTTGTGATGGGTTGCTCTCTGATGTGTCCAGTGGGACTTTTAGCCTATTCGATGTGCGTTTTGGATGGTAGGCTATTTTTGGATGAAATAAAAAAAACATACCATGGTATCATGGCATTCTTTCAATTCATCGTAAATTTTGACGCGCGGCTACGTGAAACAGGCTAATATTCAAATAATATAAAATATTTATTTATTTATTAAAGAATTATAAACATCGAAATGGAACGACTCATACGGCCAACAAGTATAATTTCAAGATTAATAAAGTGTAATTTGAAGAGTCAAGAAATGAGGGTGTGAGATAAGTGACCGTGTGGAATAAGTGTTAAGTAGGAAAGTGGAATGTTCATATGCTCGGATGACAAGTGCACATTGCAAAAATAATAAATTCACGAATATAGAAAAAAAAAGTGGTATGTAATCTTAAAAAATATCACAAATAGCCTTAGTAAAATGTTTACAGTTAGGAAGGATTTTTTTGTAATGCCTAAACATTCCGTGCGTAACTTGAATTAAGTACATTTAGGCAATTGAACAGGTAAGGAGTGCGTGGAGTGCACGAAAAGAGATTTCATTCAATAAGAATGAAGAATCTCTCTATATAAGAAAGCTATATCGCTAATTGTGTAATAATTATTTTATAATTATTATAACTTGACGCTAAATACTCTTTAATTAGTAATTTTGTTTATCAAGTGTGTATTGATTTTAAGTGGTCAGTAATAACTTAAACATAATCAAGTTTCCAACAATTTCCAACATCTCCACAATCCGAAAAGCTTAAGAGCTTGTAACTGCTTAAGAGAGTTGTAATAGTATATTTTTACTAAATAAATCAATATTTTCTAAAATACTGCCCGGATGATACCTTTGTCCATGCAAAAAACATATTTTTGAAACAAATGTCAGTTAAGACATTTACCCACTTACCCCTTCAATAATTATTTGATTTAAGTTTTGAAATACTGATACATTTTCTTTACGATTGGTGGCAAATTTTGGGTAGGGTTGTAGTTAAGTGAATATGGTTTTCTTTTCTTTTACTTTAGTAAAATATAGCAAAAAGATATTTTACACGACTTACCTGTTGAGAGTTTGGACTACCCTGTTGCTGTGTTTCATAAATCCCTTGCTGAGGCTGACCCGAGAACGTGCCGTATATGATCTGCCCGCCCCCCTTACCGCCCTGGGTCAAGGACGACGACGCCAGCGTGGGGTCGCTTCTGTAGAGAACGGACGTCGGGGGGCTGTCCACGCCGCCGCGCGACTCCTGCGCCGTGGAGTACAGCGTCATGATCTCCTTCCCCGGCACGTAGCCCGGGTAGCCCGGGTTCGACGAGTACTGCGGACTCTGGGAGCTAACGTATCCGCCGCCGGAGTAAGTTCCTTGGTTGCTCTGCATGGAGGTCACCGGTTGGAGGTTGGCATACTTCTGTTCCTGCAGGCCGCCGCTCTCCGGTCTGTGCTCGTACTTCATGTGCTGGTTCTCGTACGATATACCAATAGACTGCTGATTCACCGATGATGACTGCACAATATCCATTGATGATTCATTCGATTCATTGTGCTGGTATGTGTGCGGTGATGACGTGGGTATTTGTCCTCCGAGCATTGAAGAATTATTGCTATAGTGAATCTGGTGGCCTACTGCATCTTCGTGGTACCTGTGTTGGTTTGAATTAACGGATTCCGCAATGATGACTTTCTGGTCCGCTGTCAGTAGGGCCTCTCCAGAAATAATTCCTCTCTGGTCCGTGGTGTATGCGATAGTCTGTAATTCCGGGCCCAAGTTTCCCGGTCCGCCTTCTAATATTATAGACTGTGGGCCGGCACGATAGCCCAAAGCCAGCCTGCTCAGAATTGGTTTCGGGTGGGTTAGAAATCTAGGGTGAGGGTGTTGTCGCTTGTCTATAAAATGCTTTTCCGGTCCGGGCGCGTTGAACCTATACTCGCTTTTGGTGTTTATGTAGGGTACAGAAAAAGACACTGGTCTCATTTTCGGATCGCCTCTATCTCTGATGGAATATTCAATAGGCTGTTGTTCTTGGACGTGTAGGTTAACATGACCTTCCTCTATCCTTTGCTGGTGGTACTGAGCTTGCTTTAACATGTTTTCGTGTTCTTCGTAAGCGCGCGCTTGGGAAACCAGAACTTCTTGTTCGATCTTGACTTCGCTCTCTGGAATTTCAGGGTCCTGGTTAGGTTGGAACGATTCATCCTCGACGACGTCGCTGGTTACGACGTGTCCAGCGGTGGTTATAGTTCTAACTTGCCTCCTGGATGTGATCACGGATGGCGGCGACACCCTCGCTTCTTCGGTCGCCAAGGGCTGCGGCTGGAGCTGCTCTTCGCGGCGTGGCGAATTCTCTCTGCTGTATTCGTGTTTAATAGTCTCCGTATCCGATGGTGCATTCTTGGACTGTTTGTCGTCGTGGGTACGAGTTGCTGTAAGGTTTTCGGGGACGTTGCTGCTTTGGTTACTGGAATTTTCCGGACTGTCTCCATTTGCTGGTGAGCACGCCTTTAAACCCAGGCTGCTACCTTCCATTCTGATCCTCATTCTGAAATAATCAAGAAAATATTGTTTCGTATCGTTGGCTCATTTAAAATTGTTTAAAAATAATATGCGAACCTATATGAATACATATTAGATTTTAGCGCGTTTCTTCTTAAAATATAAGATTATTTATTTTTTTTTGCTAATGAGTAAGTAGACTATACCTAGATTAATTAAAAAGATTGATGTTTAAATAAATAAATAATCATGAGTACAGGTTGTATTTTTTAATAAATTTACTAAAATATATATACCGTATATAGATAGGTGAGAGTGAAAAGCTTTCATAAAATACAGGCCTGTATTTAGACCAGCGTGCATTACCTCAAGCGATGCAACTATCTGTGCTTTCGGTATTAATTTTTCTTTGAACATTCTGTCTATATAATTTCTTTGAAAATTTTCTATCTGTAAAAATATTAAAAAGAATTCGAATTTTCCAAATGTCAGACTTTTATATAAGTAATGTAAACCAACGGCGAACGCCTATTTTAACGTCAGGAATCATCTAAATACAGTATTTAACAATACATTAAACAAGTTTACTACATCTAAAATACTCGTCACATACAGGTAATTGGAAGGTAAAAGTGCTAAATATTTATGTTTATCATAATAACCCTAGCAAAACCCATATTTTATCGGTGTAATATGCTATTTTATTTATGTTTCTCATTTGTTTTTTTTATATAATTTCTAGGTAAACCTACTTTTCAATTCAATTGTTAAACAGTGGATTCATGTAATTGGCTAAATTGATACTATATATTTGCTGTTTTTTTAAACTACGTTACGCTGTATGCTTCCCTAAAAAAATATTTTAAATTAAATCAAATAAACTGTATCTATAACTTTTGTACGGAGAGTTACGTTACGTCCTGTTCATATCAATTTTTGTCTATTTTAAATTTACACTCACCTACACATTTATTTTGGGACATTCTAAACTAAGCTAAATTTATTGGTGTACTAGGCAGGAATGATGGCGGTTAGGTTAGGTTAGCATAGCGTTGACTGTTGGGTCAATAGTTAAATATTACTTTACCTTGACTTAATGTAGCTAACCTTATGTGTAATCGATATACTTTGTAGCTAGAAATCGATCTCTGAACCGAGAAATCGATTAGCGGTATTTTTTGTAAGACTAGGGACGTCGCCGCCATGTGTTTGTTTGCATCGACGTATAAGGAACGCGTCGATCTTCGTACAAAGCGAACCTCACAAGCGTCAATATTGTTAGTCGATCCATAGCGTGACTCATAAAAAAACGGATACAAAACACAAACTTTTATGGAAAACTGCGTTACCTCACATGTCATATGGGATCGTAAATGATATCATGGCCTATTCGTTATGTGTCACTATTGAACAAGAATAACATGACACCCTGTAGCTATAATTCAGGCGTCATTAAGAAGACGCGACCCGGTCATTTCTCCATACAAAAACGCTATAGTGTTAAGAAAAATAATACTAGGTTCTATGGAATTAATGAGTGAAATTTTGTCTAAAAGTTAAGACCCTCAAAATGTCAACATTTTTTCATACATTTTATCAAAAGTTTAGACGTAAATATCTTATTGTCTGAATACAAAATCGAGAAAATTAAACTACAGAAACATGGTTTATTTTATAAAGATGCAAATTCGAGTAAGTGTTTGGACATAAGTTAATTCTGTGTTTTATAATTAACCAACAACGGTAAAGAGTGTTTATGCGTTAGATGAGACAGAACGATTTAAAAGCACGCGCTAGACAGAGAAACCTCTACCAAAAAGGCATCTTCCTCCTAGACTCCTCGCTATCTAAATGCTATCAATATTTCATACGAAATTGTAGGCCGCGGTTTGTGTTATAAGCGCCGTTATGCCCATCATAGAGTTGACACCTTTTCGTTCACCGTGCAAGGCTTCTTTTCACCGGCAACGATTTGTAGTTCAGAATCATTCAAAGTGTGGTCAAAACTAGTGGATTATTTTCTGTTTTTATTCACGTTTAAATTTTAAAAAAAATTGTCTTTACTTTCGGGTGTTAAAGAGTTAAAGAGTAAATCCCTGTTTTAAATAGCGCCCGGGTGAGAATTAATACATTACATTATTAAATAATAAATAATAATTTATAAGATTACAGCATTCTTTCAAAGTATCCGGTAAGAACGAAGGTATGAGCATTCTAAAGTAGAAAATGACGCGTGCCAAGATGTTCTTCAAATATGGAACCCACTTCGAAATATGGAACTTCCGGCTGAGTTTAGCCGCGTTAATGACCTCCCACTCCGACTTCCGGCGCTCAATTCAAACAAAGCTCAGACCGACCGGATATATACGCGGCAACTTCACCGTTGAGCCATAGACCCGTAATTTCAATTTGTATTACCTATTAGCCGGTATGTATGTATCTTTATCGCCAGATGACAGTGTTTTCGCTGGTCTACTGTGGATTTTGGGAACGTTGGTAGTCGCCGATGAGAGATAGCAATGCACCGCGCGCAGTCGACATTCGGACACGAAATAATATTTTGACTTAGGGCACAGAATAAATATTGGTTGTCCTTAGGGTGATGATTGCGAAAGAATCACGAAAATCAAGTATTGTCTCAAGCGATTTTGCTGAATTCCATAGAAAATAACATCATAATAATGTTATTTAAAAAAAATATAGAGGGTCTCCAAAATGATTAGGTATTCATTAAAAACTAAATGTTAATAAAATAAATGTGCCATCATACTCATCGTAAAAATTTAGTCGAAAAAGAGAATAAATTACTATTTAAACTATGGAAAATAACTAAAATGACTCTTCGTATCCATAAAGCTACCTTAATCTGTCAGCTGCATGGTCTTAAGCCAATTAGATTAATAACGCAAACATTTAATATTTATTGATTTACAACATACATACTAAATTAAGGATTTAAATTGTTATTCAGAGGATCTAAAAATAAGGCCCTAAAAAAACTTAAATAAATCCATCCTGCATCTATCAACTGCTTCTGTACATTGTTTAGTAGATTAATTAACCCTAACCTGATGTCTTACAGCTAGGCCCTACAGACGTCATTAAAGGCATCTTCTCCCCATACTACACGCGCCTGTCTGTGGTTTCATATTGTGATAATAATGAATGGCTAGTAATGAATGCCATATATTTTTTTAAATTTTAAAATCGTTTTTTTATTTAAATTCATTTAATATCATATACAATTATACAAATGTGCCTGTCCTAGAATCAGACATTTTATTATTATATTTTATAACGTCATTGCGTACAATTTCTGTTAGGTAAGCCAATTAAATATATAAATTAACACATACATAATATTTCAATTTATAATGATTATAACGTAAATTATTTTACATATTTATATTTGCGCTCATAGATATAATTCAGTAAGGTCTCGGGTTCGAATCCACAGATGGTCATACCATTTTTAACGCTTCATTACCGCCATCTCCCCTGACTCTAGCACAGGCATATTCAGCCTAGTTGATTAGGGCCCAAAATAATTGTATACGACCTAGGCCATAACAATTCTTTAAAAAAACAAAAATTATAATTAGCCAATAATACATAAGACGTTCAATGACACGATGAGCGCTATGTCAGTTGCACCAAAAATTGTCGATTTCAATGTTAAATATCCATATGATCCGACCATCTTTCGATGTGATCTAAACGGCTATGGTTGTTTTTCGAGAGCATCAATCTACACACGAAAATTGAACTCTTTTTTTTTGTTTCGAGTTAAAAGATGCAACAGACGGACGGCATTCTTTCAATTCATACTAAATTTCAACGCCATTTTAGTTTTTATTTGTAAATTTTGACTTTCGGCCATTAATGAAACAGCACGAACATAATATTTCAATTTATTAATATTAATAATAAAAATAATTAATAATTCTAATGTGGCACTTTAAATGTTTCTATTTGCGCACGTCGATGACTTTGTATTAATTTTAATAAATAATATCTACCTACGTTCCAACAGACGTTCCGACTACGTTCTAAGTTTCATTATTCAGAAATAAAAAAATATTGACTTAATGTATCTACCCAGCCTAAACTGGTATGGTTGTTTTGCTAGAGAATGCTGGTATGGTTGTTTTGTACTTTACGAGTAGAAACATGCAACAGACAGTATAGAGGCTAAAATCATCAAGCAAAATTTTTTTATATGTTAGTCGATAGTGAAGTTGCAAATGGTGTTTCTGCGGTAGTTAAAAAATAAAAAAATATTTATTTTTTGCAGGCCAAGCGTTCAATAATGCAAGTAAACATTAATTATAATGTTAGTATGCTGTGCTCTTGGTATACTAGTAATATTTTGAAACGCATCAATACGGCTCACAGGCGAACTTAAATTTCGGATGCATAAAAGGCAAAAAAATAACCAAATCTCACCAATAAATTCCAATATAGGCAAATAAATATACGGATGCTGTCATCGAACGCGAGGTGAAAATAAAAATGAGCGCATTTTTTATTTAATTTATATTTCAAAAACAAAAATTAATTTAAAACATCCTTCTTAACGAACAAGATAAGTCTTCGATGCAAATAATGCTATAAACCACTCGTCTAAATACTTGGGGGGTTAAGGAGTGGTGCATCACCAAAAATGTGTTTTTTTTTGTAGATTTTCCAATTAGCTGCGCCTTAAGATACTCGTATATATTTGGTGGGTTAGGTTAGGTGTGTGGTTTTTAATTTACAAAATGCGATATATAATTTTTAATTTTTACTTTCCTTAGCTAAAATAAATGTGTAAATCGCCTCAACATTGACTGATCGGTATTGAAATACAACCTCTTTGTGCTAAAGCCATATCTCACACATCTTTAAAATTTACCAAATCTCGTAATTAGATAGATTAGATTATGCCTTTCTTATTTAAAGAAAAAAAAATAGTTTTATCTCATAGCTATCTCGGCTTACCTATGTATAAACAATAGTAAGGTAAATGTCTAATTTGTCCTTAAGTTAAGATCCCTAAAAATTCTATATATGTATAGTGTGTTCCAAGACCATTCCAGATAAAAAAAAACAGCTTATTGGCCCGGCGATTTCAAACATGATTTATTTTGAACTCATGTCAAAATTCATCATGGTTTCAGAGTAAAAATATTGTAAACGTCACAGATAACACCCCCATAAGTCTTCTTGGAACATCCTGTATACATTTTATCAAAACTTTATATGAACATAGTTTATTGTTTGAATTAAAGAATCGAGAAAATATCGAAAAATGCAAATTCAGCGAAGTTTTTTTTAAATACATGGATTCTGCTTATAATGATAAACCAATAACAGTAATAACAGTAAAGTGTTTCTGTTTGTAAAGCCTTCAGATGAGACAGAAAGGTTTAAGAGCAAGAGAGACAAGAGTGTTTTCGGCAAGAGGCCCCTTAGACTATAAGGCATCATACGGGCCGCGTAATAGCTACACAGAATTCACATAGCGTCGATACAAATATCTATATCAAAAGTCACATTCTGTATAAACGCCACGAGACGTCTGATGTCATAGGGCACCGGTACCTCCACCCGCAGGGCCTAGGTTCATTCCCTTTGTAATATTAAAAAAGAGATACTTATCTATAGTATCTTAGAAGGAAAACGCTTCAAAATAGCGGTGCCTGGAAACTACTACAAATTTAAAATAATAAAATTCATACTAAAAGGTAATTAATTATTTTTCCTACATCATTTGTCATAAGCAATAAGCGAATGCAAAAAATAACTCAATCTTGGTGATAAGAGGTATTTTGACGAAATTTAATAAAAAAAAAATGCTGATTTTTGATTTATCTGTTCTTTCACAAACGGCACATTGTATAATAATATTGACATAAATGTATAGTTATTTTCGAATTTTATATTTTCGATGTGTTTTTTTTCTTTCTTTATAACATTCCCTTTAAAATTACCTCCATAGTAAAAAAATAGCCTTACCGTGACAGAAAGTTCTAAGTTTATCCCGAAATGACTTCCAAATTATTTTTCACAAGCGTTCACAAAACTTCGTTCGCGCGTTTGATTTTGATACGGCAGAGGAGTTACATTTAATTATTTTTTTTAAAGATTTTAGGTGAGATGGACTGATGACGGTGAGACGGATGTACACCTCTACCGTAGCCCGGCATCACACTCTAACTAAGTCACATGCGACTAGATACGAGCTTGCAGATAAGGACACCTAGGTACAGGCAATTACAAAAATACGACTACACCGCTGTAGTAAGTTTTTTTGCATATTAGTATATTTTAGACACTGATTGTCTGAAACCCTGGTATTTTTAATTGACCTGCATTTTTTTCGTTCTAAGCTAAATTGACCTAGGTCATGTCTATACAATTAAGGCGCCAACAGTCCCTAAAACGTGTTTTGTAACGTATTTTGGTGCATTTTGTTGAAGTTATTCCCAACAAATCGTTAAAACTAAAAATATCACAATATTCTAATATATTAATTTAGTCCTTTGTCTAAAAAAAAAAACGAAATACACCTTATTATAGTAATGAAAATAAATAAATAAATAAGAAAGTGTTGTTTTTTTCTTGCAACGATTTTCTTTTAAGTTGTGTAAGTGACGCGAACCTAATTTTTCTTTCTAAAGATAGACAATATAATAATCTAGGACATTACTTAAAAAAAAACATTTTTTTCAAATGATAACAATTATTTAAATACAAAAAACATGTTTCATCGATTCCAAATGTAACGAATTCGCGGTCGGCGAGTATATCCGTCTCTTTTCTACACGTCAATGTTCGAATAAAGCCTACTCTTTCTAATCTCAAGGACAAATGCGTCCCGGGGCGCCTTAAGTTAAATTTCCTTGTGCTAGTCAGGGTTAGACGGTGGTGATTGGGCTTTAAGTACTTCTCAACTAGTATTACACAATACAGCATTTAGTATATATATTTAGTATAAACATAGTCATATATTAAATTTATATATTTGTTATAATAACTATGTTTTACCCCATGTTATATAAATATTGGTTTTATTTTTGTGTAATGGAAATACAAAATATATTTTTAATTATTATTAATTGATTTTCTGTATTTAATTTACATTATATTTATATAACTTTTAGATATTATTATTATAGTATCGATCAGATGACGGAAGTGGCACACAACCCCAAACAAACAAACCCAAACTGCTTCCCTCATACAGATTCGTCTAGTTAGGGAGTCAGGAAACATCTGTACAATGTAACAGACGCCTGTCGCTTTAATTACGCTATTTTTAATACTTATATATTAGTTATATTATACTACTTAGAGTATATTCAATAAATAAA
The DNA here is from genome assembly GCA_020383195.1 of Neomicropteryx cornuta. NCBI lineage: Eukaryota > Metazoa > Arthropoda > Insecta > Lepidoptera > Micropterigidae > Neomicropteryx > Neomicropteryx cornuta. Next base: position 7,544,496 of record JAHKQU010000001.1, on the reverse strand, counting down.
TAAATCTATATTACTACCACCAATATCTTAATCATTTTTAGTACAATTTAGACTACAATAAAGAAACATTAGAAGGGGAGTAAGCGTAAAAAAATTAAAGTTCCTACCTACTAAAAGATAAACCCCTTATAAGTATCAAACATGCTACCTACCAATTACATGATAATTATTTAATGCCGGAATATCACCTCAATCACCTTAATTCACCTTACAGGGATACAAACTACCGGTAAGATACAAAATTTATCTAATTATTCTCTTCTGAATAAAATAGATTTACGAAATAAATAAAGATTGCAAATTCTAAATAGCTATTTTTAAATTTATTTATTTTTCATTTTCATTTATTTATTAAATTATTTAAAAACAATTACAGATTCATAATATCCAAATCGTTAAATATATAATATTATAAAACAACCACATGACATTCGGTAATTTATGATTTCCGATTGGGCAGTAATGTGTGGTTTTTTTTTGTGATAGCTGAAATAACTCTCAGGCCGGGATATAGTGTCTCGATACACACAACAGCTCTCAAAGCTATACACAGTTTTTAACTTTGATACATTGGGCGAAAACAAAGAAATGCGATAAAAAAAATGAATTTTGTTTTCCCGTTAGAGATTTGCACCCAGACAAGATGTTTTCAAAAGTTATTTCGTGATAAATTCACCAAGCTAGACAGTCACATGCGATAATAGATAACTCATTACGGGTATATTTATAATGAAATCCTATAATACGGTTTATTATTATTGTTATGACTGTACTCCGACGCGTTTAATATGTAGGTACAAAATACGGCACTTTTTCATTGGGTAGGTACCTACTATATAAGCGAAAATACAATTGTCGCATTTAATATGTTTTCTCTACATTAATAGGTATCCTACATGGTGGATATGTACCTACTAATACCAGATTACTAGTACTAACATGTTTACGCTCTTCTCTGATCTGTGATCTGTGTGATGTGTGTGGTGTGTATGATCTGTCAGGATTGTTCTAATGTTTCGGCCAATGTACTCCCATAGTCTTTATGTTTGGCCTGATATGGTTGCACGCTGAGAAAAAAATCCTGTCTGCCTAAACGTTTTGACGCGTCTAAAGTCCTGTAGACACAACACAACGAGTCTTGTAACCCCAACAGACTATTTACTCACCGTTACTAAACTTTCAACCAACGTTTGGTACGTCGAGCCGAAATCCGGTACACATAAAGAAACTGCTTTGTATGCGCTACCGAACTGTTCGGTAGAGAAATAAAAGCGCGAGGTGTGTTTGCAAGTCTACTACTGATTGGTTTTGTCGTAACAAAACAGGCATGTAAAGTGTACGCAACTTTTAATTTTGATGCTGCATTTACAGAGATTGATTGATACAAGAATTTTTTTTTAGGTGAACGATTTATCAATCTACAGGAATTGGTCGGTCTATCAGATTGTATACTTCGGTTGGGCCTACTAAAATTCAGTAGCCATAACAAATTTATGATTCTACTGAATTTTTATTTGAATTTTTAAGTAGTTATATGAACCTCCTATCCTATCTAGGATCATTATTGAACGATTACTAACTACGGCTGTGTATAAAAGTATTTTGTTTCATGAATAAATAAATAAAATATGACATCGTTTTCGCTGACACAAATTGCTTTTACATAACGACTAATACAAAATAGTTTTTAGCTGTTCTTTTCAAACTTAGTGATATCAAATTTAAAATGAGACGTAATACTCGTATGTATAGTCACACTTTGAGTATTTAAATTACACATTAGTATATAATAAATTCAATATTTGGTTTGAACCAGATCACACATTTTTTATATTCACTTATTTATTTTATAACATTTAGAATCGCAAACTTTTTAAACTTTGAAAATAAAATGAAACAATATAATATTATAATTATAAAATACAAATAGTATAGGTACCATAGTAAAAGATGTTTTTAAATTTAGGACACTTCTTTTGGATGTTGATCGGCATGTCATACAAATCGTCCTTGCGAAAACCCGACACCGGTAGATTCCCCCCGCCGTTCCGCGCGCCGCAACACTCCGCCGTGCTGGATAGAGACTTATCGTGAGCAAGCGAGACGCATGATACGCGAGGAGTGTACTCAACGCAAAGTGGCGTACTTGGGCGTGGTGCGTTTTTCACCCTCAGTCGCCGTATCTATACGTTTTAAAAGATCGTTGATATCAAACATTATTCAGCAAAATATACTTCCCAACTACGCCAAAAATGACTTCAAAAATGACTACTTTGGTATGTTTTTTTTTCTAAATTACTTTTTTTGTGAGACCGGTTTAGCTATCGATATAGATCAACCTCCTAAAATAGTGCCTAAACTAAAAAAAACCTATATAAAACATATTATTAGCACTATTATTACACAACATAAAATATAATAGTTAGACGATGATGTACGCAGAATAAAAAAGTAATTTCTTCCAATGTATCCGACGAATTTCTTCTTAATTTAACATAATACAGATCATCGTTAGGATGAGGACATCCTAGAATACCATATGATAAAACCGATCGACAAAACAGGGCCGGATCTGGAAAACGTTGGGGGTTTGGTAAAAAGTCAAGGACACACATTTTGGATTTGCTGAAAATTACTCTATTTACAATTCGTTTTATTTATTAAAATGTTTCATCCTTATGTCTATATATATCCTTGGTTTTAATATCACAATATTCTAATCACACTAATCTATCTAATATCTATCACAGTCTTCTAATATTGAAAATTCTTGGAGGGAGGGGGAAGGTAATTACACCCTTTACCCCTGGGATCCGCGCCTGATGATAAAAGGCATAATAAATGTTTTTTAAATGTTTCTAGTTCTAGAAATATATACCTATATCACTTCCTTAGGCGTTTGACCATAGATTTTATGTGGTGTTTCTAATGGTAGGTGCTTGTCTATTTTCATACTGAAGTAGGTAATACCATCAACAACTTGAATTGGGTATTAACTTGAATTCGTTTAATCCTGGTTCACATGTATAAATATAACGAATTGGTTATTCTATAATGTTATATGTTGAATTTAAATATATGAAACATTTATACGATAATTAGGTACGAATAAAGAAATATGTTAATGAAAACTATTTTCTCTTATTCGCGTCACATTTAACCTGTTAAGGTTGCGTTATAAGCAATAAGAAGAAAACAATTAAAAATAAAACAGTTGAAACTGAAACATGAAACTTATAACTTGAAACAAAGAGTAGGAGGACATTTTTGGGACCTTTCTTTTCGGAGTAAATAAATAAACCATCGAAAGGTGATAATGGATCAAGGTGTTGTGATCGTACCATACAAGTCTTAGGCCTCCGGGCATTATTTTCGAAAATATTAAATGGCAAAAAGGTTATATCCAAAATCTTCAATGTTTATAGTTATACGTATATTTTTTCATCTTATAAATACTTCCATACTAAGGAGTTGAATATTAATTTTTATGTTATTTTTTAATAATAATGTTAACTTAATATAGTTCTATGGTATAAAAATGATAGGTACACATACATCTATAGAAAGTAGGTACAATGAGATTTGTACATAACAACTTTCTCTATTTAAATATTAACAAAATAATTTATTAGTAAAAAAACATTTTTAAGAACAAGCTTTTATGAAAGTATACATAATTTCGGGTCTGTGCTGTTGACCGTTGAGAAGTTCTTTCGTTTGGAGCCATTCCTGGGTGTACAATCAGGTCATGCTTACCATAAAAATCCATTGTCATCGGAATCGACATGCATGCCTGATTTCAACTCCGTAGGACAAGAGGAAGTAGTTCTAATTCAGCTTGCAAGATTTGTCCTAAAAATATTGTGAAAATGATGCACCTGGTCAGTGGAAGGAGGAGTTAATTACAAACGCATTTTTTTTTTATTTTTATTTGCAAAAAATATGGCCTACATACAAGACAAAAACAATATTTGTAGCGTTTTTCCATAAAAGCCATGTAGCTTAATAGAGATATAAAAATTACTACTTTGGAGGCCAATCTCTCAGAAGCTACGCTTTAATTACTGTCAAATTGCAGATCCAGTAAGACCCTATTTTTCAGCGAATTAAAGCTAATAAAAAGACAGTAGGTTAATTGGCAATGTTAGGTTAGATTTTTGATTTATATGTATATTTTGATTGAGGCCTAATAATAAATATTGCCGTTTGAAAATAGTGAGGTCAAAACTGTAGCAAGTCGTCAATGGCGGACATTCACGCGCTATTAATTGTACCGAAATGAATCCGTGACCACCGAAACACATACACTCAACACTCACACGGACAAGGGAACGCACACAACTGGAATCGTAACGCACGTCACATCCTGTCCCGGGAAGCGTTCCAAATTCAATTATTAAGAGCTGCTCTCCGATTGGTCGCCCCGGCGTAATTACATTCAAACCGCACGCCATTGGCCGCTGCCTGCCGGCGCTGATGCTATCGATCAAATCGCGCGATAAGATTGATGGCTCTTGAGTTGATGGTTCCCGCTCGCACATCTATAGCTTGTTTTATACTCTTTTTTATTGAGTATTCTTAGGCTATTATTTCCCAGGAAAATCAACCAAACAAACTGAACGTGACATGTCCGATAAACCACCATTTGCTATTGGTTAGAACTACGAGTCCCCATACTCTGGTCATTGAACGGCTGCGTGTCTTCAGGCGTCTCTTTGGTGATCACCAATAACACGACGTGCCCAGAATTTGTACAGTAAGTAAGCCATATTGCGGAGGGAGCACTCCAGAGGCATTTTTTTTTTTGTTAAAAATCTAGGCAAAGCCGGCTTCTCGGCTTCTATGGGAGTACCGCCACTGCTAATATGGACCCAGAGATGAATAGAGGCTGCTCATATGTCACAGGGATATAATGTACCTTCCTATGTACCCATTCATATATACATCGAGCATGTAAGCTATACAACAGCATGTTAAGTGACATCGATATATTTAACACTACTTTCCCGGCATTCGAGAGAGTGTCTATTCTAGCCCTTGAATAGTATATTTATACTTTATTTGAACATATACACACAAATCACACACACTCACAATTACCACAAACATCACTCACAAATTACACATAACACATCAAAAAATTATACTACGACGTATATAAATTCATAATCTATGTATATTTTAAGAACACTATCACAATTTTTTTATGCTAATGTTAATATTGTAAAATGTCCGAAATCCATAATTGGTTTTGTATACTAGTAATAAGTTTTTTTTGTAATGATAAAAATGAATACTGTTGGATTTTTCAATAAAGAATAAATAAATAAATAAAAATAAAAATATTCATATGTATATGAAGAATTTATTATATTTTATATTATATTGTGTTTTATATTATATTCTGGTGATTGTCCCCAACCCCCAACCCTCAACCCCTCCTACTTCCTGGTCCCGGCCTCGCGCGCGAATGGGTTTTTTATTTTTTTAAGTTTGGAGGAAACTGTTATTGGCTTTGTGTTTTTTTTATTGTAATTACTATGTAAGCTGTTGTTTCCTGAAATAAACAAATAAAGAATATTTTGATTATGGTTAATGAGGAACAATTATATATTTAGTTGTGCTGACATTATTTATGGCGAGCCATATATTTTATTTTTGGTTTACCTTTAAAAATAGGTCTAGGGAAAAAGATTAGGTAATATTAAATAAGGATTATTCGTTTCGAAGAATATGTGTAGGAAAATACGACTTCAATCCAAAAGTCTAATTATAAAACTTTACATCCATTGTATGTGGCTTTCGAATGGCTGCATCATTATTGCTAAATGTGGCCAGGTTTGAACTGCCGACACCACTTCTTGGCACATCTGTCATCATCCACCTATTCAGAAGTAGCGGTTACGAAGTACCTATCTACATCCATTCTCGTTAATGAAGATTTCCGATAGATCTTTGTTGTGGCGACATTAATAGCATCATTGAAAGCAGTCGGTACCTAGGAAGGTACTATGTATAATTTGCGAGGAATGTTGTTTCAGCCTGCTGTGTCGGCTGCTGTAGATCCGAACCAGGCTCACCTTCCAGGATAAGTTATTTGCACCTGCATCGGGCTTACTTCCATCAACATATTTATGCACGAATAAATGAACATAAATGAGAGTACCTTATTAAGTTACAACAAAATTTAGCTTCGATGCCGTCGTTCAAATATTATTCGACCAATAATAATTTTTGTTTAACTTTAATTTTTAATTAGGTTTTTTTTTATTTATTTAGTACTTTAAAGTTATTTACTAAGTAGTATTTACTTTAGTACACATTTTGAACAGAAAACTTACTTAAAGGCACGATAAAATCGATACGAGACGATTTAGGGTTACGATAGACGCACTAAAATTGGACCACCCCAGAAAAATACACAAACGCAGTTTTCTAAAAAAATATTTCCTTAATTTCCTTTTAAATATTTATGTATCTTACCGTGTATGTTAGAAGGATTCAGTATCGCCCGAAACGGGATTAAAAACGAAAATTAGGTTTCGGAATTTCCGTAAATATTCATCAGGTAGGTTTTTATCTGTTATTTTTTTCTCGCCTTATTTATTGTCGAATAAAAGGTTGGCATTTGTAGCCGAGGCAGGAGAACTGAGGAGGTGGCGTTCAGTGAACAGCAAACAAGGAGAGAAAACTGTCCCGTTCTTGTTGATTCTGAGAGCTCGTCGGATTTTAATATTAAACACATTCCCCCGAGTAAACATGGACAAGTCGCGTTATCAGTAACACACACACACACACACACACACACAACCCCACACACACAGATGCGCACGAATCTATGTACTCGCGCCGTATAGAGATTTTGCAAGATAGACGCTTCCACTGGCGTCGTTTAAATTACCTAACTCAAATATACCTCCGGTAAAAACCACCCCACCCCTTTTTTAAATAAATTAGGTTAATTAACACACTAGTGTTGCGGGTAATTTATTTATACCTAACTTCGAAGTACTTAAGTAAGTATTTTAAGTAATTTCGTAAAAATACTTAAAATAAGGCCCTGAAGACCATATGTGTTATTATTTTTATGTATCTTGTGTTAAGAAAGTGACGCGCACACGCCATTAGATATAACATTAGTGTCGGTCTACACTTGTTTAGTTCGTTATAGTAAAATAAATATATTAAAAATATATTTTTAAAAACAAGCTTTTATTTAAGTTTTTGAATGAGCATAAAAAATGTCGTGTCTGTGCTGTTGACCGTTGAGAAGTTCCTTTGTCTGGAGCCATTCCTGGGTCTAGAATCTGGTCATGCTGACCATAAAAATGCATTGTCATCAAAACTGAACCAACGCGTCAAGTTTCACCTCCGTAGGATAAGAGGAAGTGGTTCTAATTCAATTAATTTAATTGCAAGCTAATTAAAAGCTCGTTAAAGTAGTTTTGGTGGGTTCAAATGTATTTAAAGCTAGGTAGTTAGCAGGTGGGTAGGGCGTACGATAATTAGAACAAAGTGTCAATTTATTTTACCTATATAATGCGACGAATGAGCGTGTTAGCTTTGGATATTTCTAGGTGATAGTCGTATCAGCGTAACCAAGGTGTGGCTCCGATGCCAGCGATAACGCCAGACGTGCAGCACTTCAGTTCCACTAAGCCCCGGGCTGAACACCGCGCGATGACTCATGCCTCCTCCACTCTCGCCGCTGGAAATGACTAACGCTGAAAATGCAGGATTCTAGAAAGCCTTGCCCTTTTTAATGACAAGTCCTGTTATGAGGGTGTGGATATCGCATATTTGCAAAATGATTATAAATTATATCGACTTGGGTACTTTCTATTATTATTTGGCTCTTCCATATCTATCTTCGTTTTTTCTTAAAAACACAACCGCACAATACACACTTATGTATAAGTCATTCTTTATAATAATCTAGGTAGGTACCAACCTCTAAAGAAATCATATTTTAATGTAAAGGATCCTTATAATGGAGTACAGCTTTGCGTGGATTTTATCACTGCCTTACCTAAGGTGTTAAGGTGTGTATTCAATTGATTAATTTGCTTTTTTGTTTATTAAATGGTAGACTTCCGTTGTGTATACGAAAATAATTATTTCAAGGTTCCCGGGTATTTTTCTAATATTCTAGGCTATCTGTATTTTCTTTCAAATTAATAGAATTAATAAAAAGATACTATGGAAAAACAGCTTCGACGACGAACTACTCTCATGTTCTCCAGATGCCCGGTTGACTAAACATATCAGCCGTTCATCCCATAAGCGATCCAATCTGGACTCGGGAGATGCTTTACAACGATGTTGACACAATTTCTTATCCTTCCCTTATACCGTACAAGTTGCTTGTCATTAAGAGCTGTTTTTGTTCGAAAATATCGCATATTTCGTCAAACTTAACTAGACTAAACGACCGTTAGATGAATTACAGCAGCTCTTCGGGAAGATAAAAACCTCAATTACAGTTTTCGGTAGCAGCTTCGATTCGAACACGACCGAATGACCACTAGCTATGTGTACAATCTTGTTTCTGTATCCTCGAGCCAATGGGATCATCGTGCGCAGCCTCTCGCCAGCGGACCGTTTCGGACGGAGGCCGTCGATCAATTAACTAAGATGAATCGGCCCGGGTCCATGTCCTAACTGAAATTATCTAATACAAAACACTGATATCTTCCGTATATCGTTATATAAATACCGTTAACTGTTTAGATTAGAGCAGGTAATGATTAGGACATAGTGGAGCAGATTGTACATCATATCTCCGCGCATATCTGCTTAACAGCTGCTTTGATAATGAGGAATCTCAATGTTGTGATATGGCGCGAATCGTAAGGAGAGTGAATTTCAGAAAAAAAAAGTGATGGAAATTCCAAAGCGTCTGTGGCATTAGATTACTCCATTGTTCAAGAACTTTAAGGCATGTACTTGCATTGGCGATTAAGAAAATCTGCTTTATCTCGTGTCTGTCTGACAGAGAATTGACCGAAGTCTGTGTGTTGCCGATTGGCTGATAGTAAGTACTCTCCTCTGATCACAATAAAACCTAACACAATCTTGAACAGTTATGGAATACTAATAAAACAATTCTCTCCGTGGCTAGCAATATGTTAACAGCGAAACTACTCGATAGAAACAAGGTAGGAAAAAGTTATGCATAATTGGGCGATGTTGCGACACGATTCTTCGCTTTGAAAGCAAGCCAGGACGTTGTGGATAGTCTTGAAGTTCGTACTTACTCTTAGACCAAGCAATTTTAGCAGTCCTCGCAGTCGCCGCTGGGTGATCCCTGGTTGGATTCCTTTAGCTTCTATACTTTCGTGTATAAGATGCCACTATCCTCGTCCTTTAGAAGGCTGTGTGTGTGTTTAGATCCCATCGGAGGCTGATCGGCATCGGATTTTTCCTGCTCATCTTATTTAAAAATACCTTATTTTATTTATTCTCGTGCAAAACATCGATCGCTACCACTAAATTTAATTTTTTTTCAGAGATACATTTATATGGCCAGAAATAAGTACTAAATAATATAAATATGGTAGAAAAAGTTATATTATAAGTTCAAAGTGTAGTATACCGCATGGCTGCATAATTCAGGAAAAATAAAAAAATAAAATAAACACACACAGGATTCACATAATAAAATTACAATAAAACAATCAGAAAATAAAGCCAATAAAAGTTTCCTCCAAAATTAGCGAACGGAAAAATACATTTGGGAACGAGGTGGGGGTGTTCTCTTTACGAAAGGTTTATGAAATAAACAATATAAAAAAAAGTTATTTGTTTTGGTTCCTAAACTATGTACATTTTGGTAATATATTGAGAAATAAGGACTTAAAAGGTGTAATAGTGGCTAAGAACCGAATATAAAATTGATACTTTTAACTTTTAAAATACTTTAAACGGATTTAATACTTGGATTAACATCGTATGTAAAATTAGAAATAATTAACTACTTGGACGGTGTGTGGCTAAGAAATTAACTGAAACTAGAAATTTCTCGGTTATTTAACTAATACGGTGAAAATTATATAGCAGCCATACGCGTATTATAAAGGATGGGATAAATAAATTACCTATGTTAATAAATACTTTTTCCATGCTTCATATCCATGAAATAAAAATATAAAAGTGATTAATTTAATTTAACATAACAATAAGAACGACATTAAAAAAGATGAAAAATAAAACAAAAGTCAAAGATTAATAGTTATTTGGCGGATATCATGGCAGTATCTCGAGTGCATGCGGGTATTCTCATTTTATTACTTTCCTCAATAATTGTGTAAATAGTCATCCAGAAGGAGTACCTATCAATAAACCCCGCGATGGTTAGGCAAATGAGAATAGTATTTTAGCACCAAAATTATATAATTTAATAATCAAAGAAATAAACCATCATACAAATATATCAGTTAGGTCTGGTCAGTGGCGTAGCAAGGGGGGGGGGCGGACCGCTTAAGGCCCCCGCCTGAGGCCCCCACAAGATGTTATTTTTTAAATATAACACGTATAATTTAAATTTTATATTATAAACACCACAATTAACTACCATTTGTTCTAACTTAGCTGGTTTATTAATATAAAATTGATTAGGTATTGTATGTTTAATTAATAATAATTAATGTCATTTTAATAGGTGATTGGTATTTGATTGAGATAAAAATTATGTACTCGCATACAAATTTGGGTTTACAATTTCATTAGTCCTTCAAGCTATGATTTTATACATTTTTCATTAATGCTTACTTGAAAACGTAGTTAAAAACTCCGAATTAGTATTTAAACAGGCGTAGAAGTCGTTCTCGTATCAAATAACGTAAGTATATATATTGTATTTAAGTATTAAATATTATATTATAATCAAATGATTATAATATGTTAAAGATTATAAATTTCCGTAGCTTTCGTCTCCTTGGAACAGCTCATTGTTGCTATTAAATTGATACACAAATCTAATACATTGCACGTGATACGTTTTAACAATGTAATTGTTATTATTGTGTACTGTGTAATTATGATTATTTTATTTTTGGAAATTTTATAAGAAGGTATGTAAAGGACGAAATAAATCTAGCAGAATCGATATTCAAATCCGTATATGATCAAAGTTCTTATTAACCATTGGCCTTGGAGACTAGGATACAGATAGCATTTGACTAATCCCCCGGGATTGATTCATTTCTTCTACTTTGCTCAACCTCTCAACCTGAAAGCACGCTTAAACGTTTGCGTGATGTAAGGGTAGCCAATTCTCCGCGGAATCAAATGTCCATGAACTTATGAGCATCATTTTTACCGAAATAGGTGGATTCTTCCGTTTCAATCTCTCGTGCATATTACGCGATGCTCTTAGGTACACATTCGCAAGAGATAATGACATCACAGCCATAATCATTAGCCGTGTTCTTTCGCTGGGTTGTCTAAATAGCGGTATCAGCGGCACTTTATCTGCTGCTCTGACGTTACCCCGAATGATAGCCACGAACCCGATACCATGGTATCTCAGCTAACTGTTAAGACATCAGTATCTCATTTTCCGGGATTTTTTCCAGTTTTTTTTTGTTCTGATATGGATAACATATCATGGCTAGGCTTCAGATACGACCGAGATATCATTCCGTATCTCTCTCTGTTTAAGGGTTGCAGTTAGTTTTGAGCAGTGCTGCTTTCGGCGGCAGTTGAATCAGCTGCTATTCGTGTAACTGTTTTTTTTGTGGTAACAGATCGAATCCATTAACGCGCCGTTGTGTGCCGAGAAAGTTGAACGTTTGCATATGAAATTGTGCGCAGTTTTTTTTTTTTTTTTGAAGTGGATACCTATCGATGTCACAATTTGTGGCAAGGCTGTTTTGATTTGTGACAATGTGTCATTGGTGATTTTCCTCATGATAGCGGGCGGCCCGACGCGCCGTGTCTACCGAAAGTACGCGGATGATTGACACAGAAGATATCGGCCCGATCGATCGCGCCCATAATATACCTACCGACGTAGTTATAAATAATATTATTAATATGCTTTTATTGGGCGAACGCGTTGTGCCGAGCGAAATACAAGATGGCGGCGGTATTTCGTTTCGTAAGCGGTAAACGGCGCGATATCAGGGCAATACACGGCCGGTAATCTCCACGCGATAAGGGCGCTCGCTCTGTTTGCGCACTAGTGTTGACAGCTGTTACCTTTTATTTATTTTGGAATTATATTATCCATCCATATTATAGTATCCATCAGCATTTGTATTAGGGATGTTAGGCTTTAACACACTCGAGTTTAGGCGGCAAATCCATACGTTGTGTTATTTTTATAAGGTTATTCGCGGTTTCATCGAGAATCCCGTAATACTCGGTGATATTGGTATATTTGTTCCGGACCGTCGTACTAGAGCGCGGAAGCACACGTTATTTAAGCGGTTAGCGTGTCGTACCGACGTATACAAGTATAGTCCGGTTGGGAGAGCAGTCGAATTATTAAATTCCATTTCCGTGGAAATTGATATTTTTGTCTGTTCGCCCAATGGGATTAAAAATCTGCTTTCTATTACGCCGTTGTAGGATCGGCGTGATTTATTTATGCATTAATGTTTGCCTGGAGGCATTATTTTAATTTTTTAGTTTAGTATGTTTCATGCTATTGTTTTTTGTTTTTAATGCTTTTTGTTTTTCTTTTGGTAATTTAATTTGTTTTACTGTAATTATAATGTACATGGGGAAACCTGTTAAATAAATAAATAAATAAATAAATATTTATTTTTATGGTGTTTATTTTATACAGGTTTACTATACATGCAAAAACACCTAAATACTAAAACTGTTTCTAGTTAATACTTACCTCCTTGTAATGTGCCCATATTTTTTACATCAAAATAGAGTTTTTTTCGACATTAAATCTCATAGGTCAATCATCAAGATTGGTTCAGATGATCAGTCTGCCTTTGGACAGAAATTAGTGAATTGGTGGACAGCTTGCATTATTTTCATACGATATCAACCATTATAAAAAGCAATATTATGACCTATCAACAATCATATAGGTACTAGTATGAAATACGTCGCAAATATATATAGATTCTCACTATTTAACTTTTGCATATGGAATAAACTATTCACAGTGTAAAATAAGTAAGAAATCATGTCGAAATCATTCGAACCGTTTTAATTGTATCATTTTAATACCTAGTTTATATTTTCTAAGTGGTACCGTGGGTGAAACCCTACCATTATTCCGTAAAGAGAATACATTACGGTGGTGTTTATGTTCCCTATTGCGTGTTAAGAAATTGTATTAAAAAAATGCGAAAGTAATTCATGCCCAACTTTATTAACTTAATCAAAGCGGACGAAATTATGACAAGAACGATTTAATATTATCGCGTAATTTTTAGATATTTTTTTCTCGGAAACCGTGATGAATTTCTTTAAGATATTATCGCATATTATCGTTTCTGGAATAATGTGAAACTGGTAAAATTTGAATGCTTTTTATTAAAAATATTGTAGGTATAAAGTTGGCATCTCAATATGCGAGTTTCTTTCTTAGCCGCGACATTTTCTTATCAGCTCGTCTCCACGCACCAACCAAAGTGTTTTGATGTGGTATGATGACTCTTAAAAATTGTTTGTCGTGGAATTTTCAGCGCTACACTGAAAACATTAAACGCAACAAACGTTCATTCGAAATACAAATCAAGACGTTAGGAATGAAAAAACTGAAAATGATCCTAACGCATTTTCAGTTTTAGGTTTAGTTTTAGTTTGTTTCAAAGTATTCGACCGATAAAAATAATCGAAAAAATTAGAAAAAAAACCCCCGAAAGATTGCAATATGCTCAAATTCACTCGAATCCCTCGAATCTCCGTCTTGTTTAATGAATTTATTAATTACCATGATTGCTAAAGCTAATTAAACTTCAATTTTAAAAAAAAAAGTCTTAAATAGTTCTGAAAAATGTAAATGTGTTGTTTTCCTCTATATTTTAGTTTCGTTCTTAAATTTAGACGATGTTATAAGACTGAGTAGCATAATGTAGGAATTTGTATAGTCTTTCATTTTTTTTCTCTCTTCGTATGTTAATATAAACAACCATGTGCATCTGTAAATTTCTTTTACAATTAAATAAATAAAATAAAAATCCCAATATTGCCGTTTCTCTTTTTTTCGTGAAGCAGATAGTAGTAGTCTCTAAGTCAAACTTGTGGTTGCATTTACTTGTATACAGATAGGGTTGGTTTTTCAGTGAAAACAGCGTTGTCTACTTGCGCCTAAAAAGTTTAAAGAAAAAGTGTATTATACCCACATACGGTATACCATTTGAATTGAAACGATTTGAATCACATTGAAGATAATAAAATATTTTTTGATATTTAAAATATAAGTCTTATATAATACTTACTATAATACTATAAGAGTTTTATGGGATTCATTAAAACAAATAGTAGATAGGAACCCTATCGAAGATAGATCGCGTATCTACCTTGAAGAAGCCTGCCTTATAACAGCAACTAACGGAGCCTAGGTAGGGTTCCGCAAAGGCGGATAAACGAGACATAGTCTCATCCGACTTATGTATCTTCCATTGGCGCTATAGCCATGAGATCCGAGGTTAATGCTCTAGTGCCCTGTTATTTTTTTCTGCGTATTTTTGATTCGTGTGTGCATTAATCGGTATTATTTAGTTAAAATAAATATATATATTTAATAAAACCAAATTTTGATTTATTTTATAACATAATAAATAAATTAGTATTTTTTTTAAATAGGGTACAAAAATATTTTTAAATTGTCTTACTTTTATTATTTTTAAAATACACAGAGTCTTATTATGTATACTTATGTTTTTTATTCAGACGTTTCTGTATTTGAATACTTTTAGTGTTGAGAGATTAATACTTCATTGTTATCACGCGACGTGTAAACACTCTTTATGACATTGTTCTGTCTAAGTGTAGAGGTATCTACCTATCTATCTATCTATCTATATAAGTATAAGACCACGACAATGTATAACGGTCTTCCAAATACTTGACTGGGTGAAATCTTCAAGTGCTGTATGATATATATTTTGCGTTGGTTCATATGTCGATATAAAATATTTAGATACTGTTTCAAATCATGTGAACCCAAAACAAAGGGATTAGTTAGTACACTAGCATTCTTAAAATGGTTTCAGTAGCGTCATGAAACGGCCACTTCTAAACGGCCACAAATCGAATTTGTAAATAAACTTGCATTGGCCGGTTCCAGAAATGGCCACCGCGAAATGACTGCAACATATGCATATCTATAAACATAGCTAATTCTTTTTAAAAACGTCTTTTAAAATAAACAATGTCGCTGCAATATTCGATAAAAACATCAATCATAAGATTAATTTAATTTTATTGATAACAGACGACTTTTCAATTACTTCTGCTTATCAGTGGATATTAAATAAAATGTGTTATCTTTAATAATTTATCAATTCGCGCACGCTGATAGGTTTTTTTTTTACCTGGCTAACATACTATTTTTGGCATTTGTAAATTAGCCACAGAAAAACAAATATGTTTGATCGATAACCGTCGGTTTGTGTTTACGGCAAAATTATTATAAAACTATGCTATGATTTAAAACAAATAATTAATTAATAATTAATTTAATAATTGCTTCTAAAACGGCTTTTATGTGTTGTACTGCCACTGATATTTCGTTGTTTTAAAATGCTTTTCCTGGTATTAATTTATCATTTCGTTAAGTTTCAATACAAACTTGTTGGGAAACGAACAAAAATGTAGATTCTGACTTTTTATTACAATTATCTGATAATAAAAAGTGTGATATGCATCTGGCAATTTGATTAAATATTCTAAGCAGATTAATTCTAGAAAGCCTGAAATGTGTGGCGCCGAAAATAGTTAGGTCAAAGGGTGGAATTAGGCCCCGAACCTGGTTGCCAAACTTACGAAGCAGCTGAACAATTATACTCCTTTAATTTAATAATAAATATACGATTTTCTAAAAAAAAACTAAATAGTGCCATCTTACGGCGCTGGATGGAATCTTTGGTACCTGTATAAATAAATGATCGCCGCCTAGTTGTCCCATTGCGTGCCGAAACGAAGTTTCTGGTAATATATAGGTAATATGAAGTGTTCTAGAAACTTTTTTTATTTTCAATACTTAGTACCCGTTTTTAATTTTATATTTCTTTATTTAATATTGACTAAATATTGGTTTTAATATAATTCTTAAATCACTTAATTACTTAATAAACATATAATTTTATAGTATAAACCTTTTAGTCAAAAAAAGTGAGTTTATTTGCAATATATTCAAAAAAATATAGTAGATGAGTAAAATGGTCTTATATAACTATACTATGACCCGCAGGTGGCTCTGTAAGCTCCTTCGGCACACGACAACTCGTGCCTGCGGCACTCGGGCGAAAGTCCCGTTGATCTAGGCTCGCCGTGGATCTAGAAATTCTGAGAAGTTTCCAAAATGTCCAAACACACATTGCGATCGATTTACTTGTGAACAAACTTTGAAAGATAAATTAATGTCTGTGGGTCATCCTTAGAAGATAGACATATTGTATTGCAGACTTTTCTGTAGGCCTTTTTAAGACCTACAATTCTGTAGTACAATAATTTTATATATCTTAAATGGTCTAGCCAGCGTAAGCCATGTGTGCGCTCTAAAAACGTTTTTTTACGACTTTAAAGATTACTCTAGTGTTTTTAAATTTAATATGAAAATTATACACACAAATCATTCGGAGAAAATTCTCTAAATAACTGTATAACCGCATACAAATCCATTGTGTAATTTAGAAGAACTAAGCGAACAAACAGATAAATCCGACTTTGCTAGTATTTTATTAGGAAAAAAAAAAATTCACGTCTCTAGCTTGCGAAACAAATATCCTTCTAGTGAAATATTCGTTCTAAGGATTCAGCTCTCTACCTGAAACATTGGTAGAATGAAATAAACAATCAATTTGCATACTCAAAATAACATTTAATATGCTTCTTACAAAGTATCTGTACTTAAAAGAGATTGCATATTTCAAAATTTAATTATTAAAATAGTTAATTAAAAACATATAAACTTAAAAACAAAACTGTACATTTTTGTGCAGGAATGTATCTTCAAGTAATGGAGGTGTGAAACAAATATAGAAAGCGAATGTTTCTAAATTGTTGAAATCATAATTTTATTATTTATTTTGAACACATGTGGAATTGTATTTTTTTTGAACAAGGGATGTTGTCCGTGTAAATAGGCTTACAAATAGTATCGCGCAGAAATACTTTGAATGAGTAATAAATAATATGTTTTTAAGAAAGTGATACTTAGAAAATAAATATATGTGTCGTCAAATAATTAGTACCAACGGGCACAAAAAGCTTGTATATTTGTAAATTACATATAGTTTTATTTAATCGCATTTAGAAGTATTTCACATATAGTTAATTATATTTGAGAGTCTTAATTTTATTTTAATAGTGGCAACACATTAAATAGTGGCCTAACAAGATAAATGACTAATTTTCGACAAAATTGAAACGAATTTATGTTTACTTAAAAAATATTTTTTATTTTATATAAAAGTATTTGACCTAATTATATTTGATGATAGCATTTAAGTAACGACATTAAGCATTTTAATTTTCAATACATAGGTACATAATTAACGACGCATAATAAAAATGAAGTCATTTAAAAAATTTAAAAATATTTCATAAAATTATCCAATATTATTAAGTCAAATAATTTTATATGACGGAGCAAGCTAGTACGTACGGCTCAGAGTTTTTTGAACATTTTTGTTTTTTTGCATTTGTAAATATTTGCACGCATATTTTGTCTTTCCTTAAACGAAATAACAAAGAAAAGACGAAATATGTGTAATATATCTGGTTGTATCTGGCATGCGATCTGTCGTTTCAAGATACAGACCGATGTTTGTACCCAATTTATAATCATTGTTATAAAGCTACTATGTATAATTTTTAACAGAATACCACTATATATGTATATATTATGAGTACTTTTACACATTTTATCTGAAAAATAAAACGCCGTTATAATAAATTCCAGTAAGGCGATGTACTTAAATCATTTTATTAAAAAAAGTGTCAAAATATCATAATTATTTTTATCAATTTAAATGGAATCAGTTTTAACTAAACTTATACCTATATAATAATCTGCAAACGTATTGATTGTACTTCGATGTTAAAAAAACAGCTATTATGCCACAGTAATGAGATTTTGCTCAATTTTCTATGTTAAAAGAAAAAATAGAATAAATAAGAAAACTACAATATCTAAACTTAAACCTCGAGTAACTTTAACCAGATAAACGGCAGGGGCGAATTAGCTACTGTTTTTTTTTATTGCTAACTGAACATCTGACATATGATGTTTTATTTGTTTTGTGTTTGTATTACTAGAAGAAAATATGGATAATAAGAAAAAATAGAACAGTGACGCGCCTAAGCATATTCGAAATATGCATAGCCGCGAGATAATTACTTTGAGATGACCTCATAGATAACATTTATAGCAACTATGAGATGTTATGTGAAATAACTATTTGAAATATAACCCAAAATAAAAGGTCGTATGTTTAAACATGATAATAAATTTATGATACCTAGCTACAAATTTATGTATCGTACATATTCATGTTTTTCAAAAACTAAAAGTATAAAAGTAAACTAAAAGTATAATTTTATTTAACCAACACATATATACAACTTCTACACACGCACCTGACCCCCCCCCCCCCTTCTTCCAGCTCACCACACGCCACCTGACAATATTATAAATATTACGTGCTAAATTTAAATATAGATGAACATATTCTAATCCATATAATTATCAATATCAGAAAGGCACGTTATATCACCGTTACTTTTTTAAGAGATTCTCAACACTCATATTATTTAAAGTCTGTACTTAGATATGGGTACAACTACCCCGAAATATAATTTAAATCTTAAATGCGATCTGCATTGAGATTCATCCCTTAACATTTAAAATGATTTTATATTCGAATGAAGAATGTACTTATGTGAAACTTAGGTATTTATCTATGTAAGAAACACAAGTAAACTAGAAGTTTTTATGTAAAAAAAAGAGTACTTGACACATATTTCATATAAAAGCTTTAAATAAAATCGATATAACGTTGGGATAATATGTATTATTGTTCTTACAGGATTAATACACTGATCTGCTAGGCTTATCTTAAATATACCTAAAGACAGAACAAGTTTTTCTCACTATCTTGACACAATATAGCAGGTTTCAAATGAGGGAGTGCTTTTATTTTTATTGTTAATAAATTGTACTCATAATGATAATTAAAAAACAAAAAATCAGCAAACAATATTATTTCATAATATGCCAAGTTAATATTTAATAAGACGTACTTACTATTAGGTACTTAGCTATTTACAATAAAACTATCAAAAGTATATATGCCTATGTGTAAACACCTGCTAATTAGTTACAATAAGCACGCGTTACAATTAATTACCTACTGTGAAAACTTTTTGGTTTTCTAGCCTAGTCCAGCCTTTTCAAGCGAAAATAAAATTGAAAACTCAAAAGATTTAAAAACAAAACAAAATAATCTTACCCTTACGGTATAAATTTTATTCATAATTTGTACAAGTGAATATTTACAAAATCAAGAAGTTGCCCTTTGGCTTTGAAGCAAAATGGCTATCTTTGGATTATATTGGAACTATAGGTTTTGTTAGGTCTTTGGATTCATTTTTTTTTTGTAATGTTTGATTACAAAAAATCATTTTAAAACGATTTTTTATATTTTTGCATTCTTTAGGTAAGTGATTTAAGAATTTTAGAAAACTCTTTGAATTAATGATCTTTCTTACTAAATATTAACATTATTCTAAAAATTTTATTTACATAACAGTTCTACCTAACATAATGTATAGCAGTTACATTTAAATAGACGATAGCTGATTTAAAACTAACTCGATACACAAATGAAACATTTTTGTAAATTGTCAAATAACTTGAAATATTACAAACGGGCAAAATTAAAATCTTTTAATTAATTTCTTGTTCATTTATAACTATCTAAAATCTAAAAAAAGGCTGTGCTCAAGGTTTGTAACGAATCGTTTGGCTCCAAAGGAACATATTTGGAGGATGCCTTCAATGCTTTCGTCGAGTATGAAACAAAAATTCATGAATGGTTTAGCTACTCAACGAGACGACAGTCGGCCTTTCCATCTGATGGGAGTCATTCGGGGAGCTATTATTGCTGGAATGATGATGGTACCCCATCTGATGATGTTCGTGATGATTATCCATATTATCCTCAATCGTTTCCCTGTCGCCGAGCATCTGATGGTGCTCGTCGGAATTGTCCACGTCGTGATGATGTCCGTTGTTGTCGGACATGACCAGCACGCTGTGGTGCTGCTGATGATTGTTCGAATGCATGTCTCTGATCTTTTCCATGTTGTTGTTGAGGAGACTGGAGTCGATCAGGTCGGGGAGGATGGATCCGATCATGAGCTGGGTCCCGTTAGAAATCATGTGATGACGGTGCAGCTCCTGCAATTGGATATGCTGGTGGGGCATCACGATGTGCGGCGAATTGTCACCGGTCAATGAAGTGAGCTGCTGGTGCGGCGATTCGGAGTGGCCCCTCTGCATCATGAGTGCGTGGTCGTGGGGCGAGCGAGACGAGCTGTTCTCGCACTCTATCTTCAGGCCTATGTCCGCCTCCTGGTGGTGGTGGCCTCCGTGGCCCCCGTGGCCACCGTGGCCCCCGTGGCCGTCGTAGTAATGCGGCGGCAGCGACGAGGCCCCCGGCGGTGGTGTCGACGAGTTTCTGTCCTTCGCCCCGTGGTGGTACTCTAGATGATTCTGAATAGCCCTCATTTCTAAGTACGCGTTGTTCACTGGAAACACAAGTATTCATTGTATTGAATAACAGAAAATGAGATGTCTAAATAGAATTATAGTTACTTAAATGTCTAAACCATACAGGGTGTATTTAAATTAGCTGATTTACTTTTAGGGGGTTGATCAACAATCAAAAATAAATCAGGAATAAATATTTCTTAATTACGCAAAAAAATTAATCCCAAATTTAATAGAAATCGATTTGAGCTTGAGAACGGCGTTGAACGCATGACGCTTGATCGTGTAACGACCTCTCGAGCGTTTGACTCGCGAAATTTTTCGTGAGACTGGTTGGTTTAGTTATCGAGATGGATCAACCCCCTAAAAGGACATCGGTGCATTTAAATAGGTACATCGTTATAGTGGTTTTGCACATTCTAAAAAGAACTCGACAAGCATTCTTTAATATCTAAAATACGATGCAGTTGCCGCACCATAACTCAAACAACGTTATTTACTAAAAGAGTAGTTTCCTCATTTTAGTGACAGATGGCGATATAGGTATTCCGTAAATATAAAACTCAAATCAATGAAGTAGATATGTGCCATGTAAATGGGCAATATTGTCGTTTGTAAAATGTAAGAAATTGTTATATCCGACTTCTATTTGATTTGAGTCTGCCAACGAAATGTTAATATGACTAATGCCAACGAAATGTTCTTGGTCGCCTACAAATAATCATTATTGTATTGGGTTGAGCTATCTAAAAACCGCCGTATAATACATTTCTAGACGTTTAAAGGACAATATTACAACAAACTATCCGGTAACTTTTCCGGATTTTAATACCCCAGATGTTAAGTAGTAACTTTTATCCTAAAAGTACAATACTAATAATCAAAAAAAACTATTTATAAAAATAACTCTTTAAAAACCACGCTTATATTAAAATGCACTAAAAATGAGAAAAATGAATATCATGACATTTGTGAGTATAAATAAACGCGGGGGGCGCTAAACTATATTATTAAACGTTCTTTTAACCCAGAACCATTCCCGGAGACTTAATTACGGTTTTGTTATATAAAAAAAAAACGAAAATAATTGATTCCTAAAAATCTCTCTCTCTGCGGGCTCGGGACCCAACAAAGTGCGATAAAAACAACTATAGTTAGCACAGTGCAGTACGCACGTGAACGCTATACTGACCTTCGTGGAAAGCAACGCCATCTGTTATGAATTTGCAAACTAGAAATATGAACTAAATCTTTTCCATCCTATGCTTTTCTTTAACACCATTCAATTCATTTAACATTCATTTTAAGCCACCGTTACCAATTTAATAGACGATTAATCCAAATCTCGGACACCCGAAATTCAAGCAGCACATTTCCGAAATTAGTAACGGAACACAGACGTCATATTAATGGCAGTAGAATAAACAAACATTACAATTGAAAAATAAAATACCGGAAACATAAACTAGCTTATTATCGGCCAAAACAAGAAAATAACACGTGGAAATAATATATTTATTTCTTCTTTGCGTTATTTAAATCACACATGTCGAAAATATTACACGATCGCTCGCATAGAATGCGATTTTTTATTTATTTCGCGGACACGGCGTCTTCCCTGTTGCAAAATGGCTGCCTTTAAACAGCTGTCAATATCACTCACTCGCAAATAACGCGCAGAATTTCAAATATCACTGCATTCAAAATTTAGTACCTTTCCTCTACTGATGGGTGGTGGGTCGATGGAGAAAATATGGATTCGGATACAGTCAACGAGTGTATTTTATTTTATTTTTTTTATTTTAGAGACTTAATCAAGAAAAACCTTATCAATATTTAAATAAAAAGAGAACACCACATGCATATAAATATAAATTATATACATACATTAAATATGATTACATCCAATTAATATATATATAATTGTGTTTATATTATTTAACCTACCCATGGATTGTTCGGCTTTGACGACGGCGTGCTGGGCGTGCTGGGCGTGCTGGGCGTGCTGAGCGTGCTGGCTGTGCTGGGCGTGTTGGGCGTGCTGGCCGTGCGAAGAGTGCGTCGAGTGCGAGGAGTGCGAGTGCTGAGCATGCGACGCCGAGGCCGACGGTGACGGTAGGGCGGGCGCGCTCGCGGCGCCTTTGGAGCTGCCCTTCGGTTTGCGTTTTCGCGTCTGGAATTGACAAAATAAACATTGACATTGCTAACTCGAACTCCAAGAAATGTTTTAGTGGGAATAAACCTACTTACGCGTTTTTTCCTCGAGGGCTTCATATATCTATTATGGTAACGGACAAAAGTAGGTATAGATGCCAACTCAGAACAGATAATTGACTAGAAGTGATATATTGTGATGTCCGTTTGAAAGTCAGTGTAACCCACATGACATAATGTGTTTTCATATGATGACGGTGTTCTGCCCTTAAACAGCGAAGCGCTAAACTCACTCATTTCACATTTAGTCAATTATTGAGGTTGAAGATGAGATTCTTAGGGACCTGGAATTCCCCGTGTACAAACACTACAAAACGCTACGACTGAAGTCGCACTCTGTCGGCGTTTTGTCCTCTTCTGGACCCTGCAAAGGCACGATTTTTGACATTTCAAAATTTTGGCGTAATTGTGACCAATAGTGCCAACATTTCAAAATACCAGTTACGTTGAGTTGGTTCACTAATATATTTTTCATAAGCAAATAAATATTTATTTAAATATTTAGTTTATTCAACAAATTTACAATATCATTCTTTTATGTACCAGCCAAGCCCTAGGCTTATCTGCTGGAAACCAGGTGTGTAAAATACAGATATTAATAATTGTGAAACTTGTTTATATTATTAGTTCTATATTTTACACGTCCTTTACAATATACATATACACATTAATTATATACATTTTTATATCTTAGTAGTATTTTACAATCAAAAAATAAGTATACTTATAATAACATTTTAAAATAATATTTAATACGCTAAGTCACTTTATCTACAAACAATTACATCTGTTTTTAGATAAAGTGACTTAGTGTTTTTGTGAGATTTCATAGCAAATATTTCTAACTTTATATTTATTTTTTTAGTTTTAATATCAAATTTTAATTCAAGATCTTGGCAGATTATTAAAAAAGAATGGTATAATGAATTGCAACGCTCGTTTACCATGCAGGTATAAACAACATTTCATTTATAAATGTTTACAGATCGAAAATGTGAGGACAAACCTGAATGGAGTCCTTCTTCATGGCGAGGGGCCTATCGACGCTGTGCAGCTTGTAATAGAGGCCGCAAGCATTGCAGACGGGTTCGCCGTGGGCGTTGCGTCGCCACAGCGACGTTTGGCTGGTGCGGCAATTCGTGCAGGACAGGCCTGCGCGTCTTGTGGCAAGCTGCGGATATGTTAGTAGGATTTTATTATAGATTTTTCGTATTCACTCATGATAAATATTCACATTTTAAATCATGGCCATCAATATATATAATTTTTTTAAATTAGTGGAATAATTTAATTAAAATTAATGGAGAAATAATCGGGCTGTGTCCTCTTAAGTGCCCAAAGTTAACTTTTAGCAATTTCAATATTACTCACCGTATTATAACGTAAGGTAAATCTAAAGCATACTGATTATAACTTCAAAAAATCACCTTTTTAGCAAATATTAAATTATCATGTAGCCAATTATTGTTCAAACGTTTCGATAAAGAAAGAATTATCGTGATTTTTGGTGATAGAAAAAATTAATAATTTAAATGATTATAAGTAGCAATAGGTACTCAAAACAAAAATGGAATACGATAGTATAAAATATCGGTAAGATTTTGCTAATTATAAGCGAGGGTCTATTTACCATTTATACCATAAAGCCGGTACCAGACATGTGCGTAAATATTTGCAAAGATGCACAAATGCTATGTAATACCTATTTATTATTGTAAATATTTGCACACATATTTCGTCGTTTCTTAAACTTAATAATAAATAAAATATTTGTGACATATGGCCAACAAATAAAAGACGACATGGCCTCCCATACATAGTATGGGAGGGCATAGTGGTATGTAGGCAGAACTACGCCGAAGGCATCATATAAGTACCATGTAGAGTATAAATGGTATCAACCGTCTCGCTTCACCAAAATCTCATACTAAAAGTGCACAATACATTTTTACCATTCGCCGGGCTCTGATTGCGAATCAAATATTCGTGTTATTCATACATATTGTATTAAGTATGAAACTTACAATATTCTTGTTTTACAAAGCGTTAATGTGTACAAGTCAAATAAAAAATATTTGCAATAATAATTACAATAAGCGTGCTTTAAATCGACGGCAATAAATTTCTACTCTAAAATATATAAAATTTACCCAATTATATTTGATTATATTTACTTGTAAAATTATAATATGAATAAATATTATGGCAGGATTAAAACGACGATAATATTGTAGTAACTTTATTAATATTTGACAAATTGTCATCAAATATAACTCCTTTAAAAACTTAAATATTTTTTTTTTAAATTTGGTAAATAATTATATTATCTCTAAGTATATTTGCCGCTATTAAAATAATATAATCATATATAATTAAGTAAAACCTTATCACTAAATAAACTGAACTACATATACTATATACTGCTGATAGAAAATAAACTATGTTTACATAATAAATTTTACAATATTATTAGGATACCGTACATTCCCAATTAAATAAGCCAAAACAAAATGATTAAATGCACATTTTATGATATCAGGATGTTAATGAGTGAAAAAAAAAAGGTAAATAATAAAAGTGTGCTGTGCACATTTAGAAGCCAAAACCATTTGATAAAATATGTATTACAGTTAACATCATTAAATCTAAAAATTTTAGTTATGAATATATAAAGCTTCATGTATTTTACAGCACAATATTATTAGCATTTTATTTCAACTTTTTAATATTGAAGCCAGCGGTGAATTCATTAAAATATTGGTAGCAAATGTTTTTCATTCACGTTATCTAAAACAGTAATGATTGAAAATGAAAATAAATAAGAAAAAAAAATGTTTTTTACGCGTTTCAAGAATTAGAACGAAAAAAACGAAAAATATAATGTATGTCCCAAGACCATTTCAGAAGACTGAGGAGGTGTATATGTTCCCTATTACGCGTAAGAAATTGTTTAAAAAAATAATTTATGGTAAAATGCATTAATTTTATGAAAGCACACGTAAAAAAAAAAACGCGTTATCGCTCGTTAAGGAATCTTTGCACCGCCCCGCATGCAGTGGTGAGTAAAATAATATATTTAGTATGTTCGGTAAAAATCAAATTAAAATAGGAGTATTCTTTCTAGTGGGTTGATCTATATCGGCAATCAAACGCCAATCAACGAAAAATATTTGTAAAATGTTTCCCAATTAAAAAAAGAATTCAAAATTAAAGAGAAATCGTTTTAATGTTCGAGAACTCAAGGTGCGAGGTCGGTCAGTGACGGTCGAATACTCGACTCGCGAAGTACTTTATAGATTTTTCTTTTTTTTAATAATATAATTATTTTCGTGAGACCGGTTTAGATGTAGATATAGATCAACCCCTATAAGGACACCAGTGAATTTAAATACACCCTTTACAGGCGAAAAGGTATTTCATTAACGTTAAAAATAACAACAATATAAGAGTTGATAATGGTCCCACCCGATGTTAATTTTAACTTTCGCCACCGATTTCACTGCTCAATGTGACTAGCAGTTAGTTCTGATTTCAAAATCTGAAACTGATACACACACACAAAAATACACAAATGATATTTTATTTATTTACACCGTATTTTTTATACCAACAATAGAGAAAAAATATACAATTGGTTGGATAAACCTCTGTTAGGTTAAAGTATTTGAACTTCAACAAAACTCGTTTGCTGATTCGTGACCTAGAGAATAAATACTTTTGCGTGTGTGTTATTTTATTATATAATCCATACCAAACGATAGCTGGACTATGTTCCTAATAAATTAGATGGAAAATTAATGAAATGTTCAAGATTAAATACTCTAAATGGCTGAAAAAGCGATACGTTACTCCGGCCGGAGTGATTTTTTTTTTTATTCAATGTGTACCATTTGCGCGACGGCACATTTCTTCCTCAAAAATGCACGTGTTTTTTTTATTTCACAAATAATTATTACACTAAATAAAAAAATAACAAGAGGCAACAAACTTCGCAAAAAAATAAAATGCATGCATGCTATACATAATAAATATAAAAGTTTAAATGTATTAAATCATAAAAGAAACATTACAAGGCAAAGCTACTATGGATACAACGGGTTGAGGGTTTGATTAATAAATAAAAAAAATACGAATTCAAGCTACAGACACCGACTAATGCCCATACCTGTTGCCACATTAGAATAGTCATAGAAATTAATGAAGGTTTGTTTTAATTTGAACTTCTAAAAGAAACTGGTCTTATATATGCATATATATTTGGATATATTATGATCGATCTAAAAATTATTTTTTGTGTTAAAGTATATCATCACAGGCAAGTCACCTTGTTTGATGGTCGATTTTAACTCATTAAAATTCAATCGGAAACACTGAGATTTACTTTCAACAAGTACCTATATGTCTTTTTGGGACTAATTAATACTTGTACCGGGACTCAAAAAGATTATTGGATGCAAAGGAAGAATTACACTCAACTAGAGTTAAAGTCGTTAAAGGAAAAAATGTGAAAATAAATAGAAAAGTAATTTATTTAAAGTATTCGACTTCTAATCCACTTGTAATTAAATTTAAATGAAATTACATGGCACTTTGGTTAATTTTGCATGTCTAGAAATAAAACAAAATTTAAAAAAAATATAAATTACACTATTTGGATTCTGAGTCAATTTACACTCAAAACAGACCATCGATCATAAACCTCGCCGTTTCTTCAACCCTTCATCTCTCTATCAGAGCTCTATGGGTTTGTTGAATGTATCAATTCAATGTGTTATCTAACTCAAACTATTTTCTTTCCATTGCAATTATTTGTTGTTTTTAATTTATAGCGGAAAAGGCCAATGTTCAAAATTCCTACTCTCAATAATAAATATTAGATTGTGGAGTTGTCGCTCACAAGTAGATTGTCGCATTGATTATAAAATTTATAGATTATTAATAATATAGAAATAACATTGAATTGCCGATACAAGTTTTGTGGATGTTTTTTTTTTGTTATTGTATGTGTAAAGTATAGGAGAATTTACATCGATGTATAAAAAATATAGTTAACCTAATGTTTGTTTAATAAGTACCTAAAATTTAGTTTAGGCTTAGGTATTACTTGTCATAGGACTATAAAAAGATGAAGAATATTTATTCAAGCTGTATTTCTTTACCTTGGTTCATCACAATAATAGTAATAATAATGTGTTTATTGTTAAAAATACATCATATTAACGATTATTACACAGCATTTACCCATTAAACAGCATCTTATAATAAAAATCCGTATCACGCTAGAATCTAAATTCAGGTATATCATTTTATGTTACTATTATAATACAGTTGGTTCTAAAGGCACCAGTAAGATTGTAATTTGAAAAACCAAATATAATTACGTGACATTAAACACGATTGTTTTGGCTAAAATAGTAAAATATATTTAAGTCAAGTAGTTTAATTATTTATAATTTAGACTTAGTGGCAAGAATACACCTATCTCTTTCCTAACCACAAATATTCCCCTATCTCGCTCTTCCGCACCAAACTACTAAAGATATTTCAGTATTTGAACGGTGTGATCTCGAGAAATTCTACGCAAGAACGTGCCTCCAGTGCAGAAATACATCAAAGTGACACGGGTGAAACCAACAGATGACGGTTGCAGCATCTGGATTCACCAGTGCACCTGTCAACGAAAGGTTGGATGAATTCTATTTTGGTGTTTTCTGTTGAACCCTATTCCTTTCTGGTTAGATATAATCCAAACCTATATACCCTAAGCCCACGAAAATATCTACCAATGATTATCAATCTAAATGAATTTATAATATGAATCATATTACAGTAGGGGAACCGATGGGAGGGGAATGGCTCAATGAATAGGAGGTTGACATATTCTAATGTGGCACTCGAAAGCGACCCTCGAGCAGAAAGATGTACATGTGAAAGTGTCGGTTGAGTTGTGACCTACCGCTCTCCGGCTGGATTTGGTCTCCTCGGCGGTGGTGGGCCCGCCGGCAGCCGCGGTGGTGCCGTGCCGCGTCAGGACGCCACTAACACCGTTATAACCATAGAAGCCTTTGTAGAAATCCGTACCGCCGCTACCCCCCGGATCGGCCGCCACTGCAACACCGGAAATGACAACACTTGAGTATACTGATTAACTGACAGCTGATCGAAACGAGCTTCGGCGCCGGATGGTAGCGACGGTAGGAGCTGAACGCGACGAAGCGGCACATCCAGCGAATGTGCCGCTTCCAACGCTCTCCGGGATTCTCCGAGCGGACGTGTTCGAGGACCGCTCGCTCCGAAGAATCCCGAAGACACGTGCCCAACGCCGTCCATCCGTACGCCATGAGAGCTATCACTATCGTGGACACACTTTCGAAAACGTCGCAGGGGTGGCGGGTAAGGATTCCTACAAATTTTCATTTGCATACCTAGACTGTACTTTTCAAATGGACTCCCGCCGAAATATAGATACTTTTAAATTGCGCCTCGCGAGCGGTGATTCAACTCAAGAAGTCCTTTCGAAAAATACACTCAACGATACTCCATTACACCGCCGTAGCCCTCAATATCTGAAAATCAAAATTATTACATATATCATGCATCTGCCCCCGTGTTTAGATAGTTAGGTTTTATTGGAAAAGGGTACAACATAAGTCGATAGGTTTCGTGATTATTTGGCGATATATGTAAGCTGGGAAGATTTAAGCACCAACTGATAGTCCGTTATGGATAACTTTTATGATTTGAGAGTAAAAGAAATCTCTTCTGAGATGAGACACGTCGAGTTTAATATGATCGTATTTAAGCATCAAAAGCATCTCTACACCTTTAAATCAATCCAGAAAAAAATATAGTATTGATATTTCATGACATTTAAAAATGCGTAATAACAATTCAAAGAAATCTTTAATGCGCTGTATCTCAGTGTAGATAACGCGTTGAAAAGCGTTATTAGAAGGTCATTAAGCACGAGACAACTCATAAGATGGCGTCAAAATATTAAGGCTTATGAAATAGGTAAGACGAGGCGAGGAAGGAAGAGAAGTTGCTCAATGTGGGTCTAGGGATATAGAGTGATGAAGCCAAGGTGTTAGTGATGCTACGCCCATGCGCACGTGTACACATTCCCGTACATCGGTTGAGCAGCCGGGGGCTTCGTGGTCGTGCGCGCCAGCGGTCGCGCTCCTGTGACGTACCAGCCTTCGCGGCTGCTTGACCAGGGGCCTGTTCATGCCGTTCATCTTGTGGTAGAGCCCGCACGCGTTGCACAGGTAGTGCCCGGTGCCGTCGCGTCTCCACAGCGGCGTCGAGACGGCGCCGCAGTTCACGCACTCGCGCCCCTCGGAGTAGTATTCGGCCATCTCAACTGGGGGTAGGTTAGCAATTGTGGTCAGGGAATATAACATCCATCATCATTACGCACCTACCAGTCAAAATCCATCGATTTAGAAAGGTTTAGATTGATCCGGAGGCCGCGAAAATGTGCGATCATAAAGCAATACCATTCGGCGGCCCGGTATTGCTTTTGTTACCAGTTCAAGCGCGAAAGGGACCGCACGACAAACCTATTGTATAATACTGTCTCTTTTAATTTTCTATGCCACTGGATCTCAGTTCCGAATAGCATATCTAAACCTTTCTTAATCGATGTCAATAAAATAGGTACTGTTCAATGGAGACATAAAAAATATTTTTTTTTTACAGCTAAGGCACGGGTACAGCAGATAAAAAACACAATTATATTCAATAAAAAATTAATAACACTTTATAAATAGAATAGACTGATTTAAAATATTTCATAACTATTTTAAAGAACCTCGAACCAGGTTACAAAGTAGAATCTGAAACAAATTGTCGAAGAGGCGGTGAAAATATTTCATTGGCTTTCTGATACTTAATTTATTTATATTCCGGATACAACTCTGGATGAAAAACAGTGAGGTGTGTAGAATTCAGATACAAATATATGTTGATAAGATATCGTGAATTTTCATCTTAATGTTGTATAATCGTCAGAATTAAAGATTCATTATTTCGGCCTATCTCTTTCTGTTTAAATTATCCGTTGAATGATTAAGGTTGCAACTTGCAGCGGCTAAGAAAAGACATTAAAAAAAGCTTAAATTGTTATTTAAGACACAACGCTGGATTATTGACAGCTGCGATGATATTATTAGTAATGTCTTCAGACGCCTGTGTGGAGAAAGTCGTGTAATGTTCCCGATCGAAATGGGTTACGCTTCGCGAATGGTGACAAACGCGTCTAAGCGAGCGTATTTAATTTTATTGTAACGCGGGTTGCAGTGACAGGAAAGAGCGCAGAGGAAGTGTGCATTGGTAGGTATATGGTTTGCTGATAAGCGCCGACTAAGTGCTCGCAAATTACCCACACGCTCGCCCTGCTCGACTCGCGCCAGTAACGGTTCCGCTCGACGCCATTTTGGACTTCGAATTCGAAAAGTGACAGGTCGGTTTGAACTTAGAACACCTCATGCAAGCGCTTAGCTCGGCTGTCAAAATCGTTGTTTCGTTTTTGACAGCTGAGTCATTTAAGTGAGAAAATCAAAATATCGGATCAGATTAAATTACTGTGACGGTTTTCTCATATGATAAACCTACCAACTCGAAATAACGAAAAATAAAAAAAAAATGCTCGTTAAAATTCATACACGAAAATGCAAATGCGAATATTTAATTTCAAAATACGCATTTAACTTAATTAGAAATTAAATCCTTAAACCTTCAGAAACACACTTTTTAACACCGCTGGGTCTTAATCATTTAACTCCGCCTAAATACAGCATTTTACAGCATTTTTTTTTTATTTGGTTACACACATACTAACATAAACGCTGTTTATTATTTCAATATTATAATTACACATAGTGTTGATTTAATTACTGATTTATTATTTAGTAGATGTGTAAGCTTTTGATTTTATGTTAAAATACGGATTCTTTGTAATTTCATTTAGTTTTTTAACTTAATTTTTTGAAGTTCATTCGATCGCAAGCCGTCACTCTAATAATGTTTGAATTTAAATATATAACATATAATAGGCCTTGTGATTGATATTATTATGCAGTTTATGTTTGTAATAGTGTTAGTTTGTAACTAGCTTTATAACACGCTTTATGTTTATAAATAGCCACTGGCTATTTGTTTATAAAAAATGCAATTTTGACTTTATTTATCAATCGCCCCATCCTGAACAACAATGGAAGTTATCCATTTCGGAGATCATTTTTTTTTTTTTGTATTTCCGATGTTGAAATTCCACGCATTCCTACAGTGAGCGTAATATCTTCAAACGTCACCCAAAGATGTGTCCCCGATTGGCGATGGCTTCCCGGTGACGTCACGCTGAGCCGAGTGGTCAGACGGGAGATCACAATCACCAGTTGCATCCTAATGGCGTCATTAGCGGGCATCTGGACGCGCCCTTATTTGGCGCCTGATTTGGAGCAACGCCGGGGATAAATCTGAGCGAGACATCGCACTTTTAAGTGTCGTGTGCCTTGTCCGTCCGATCGTAACCCCATAACAATAAGTAGTAAAATAAAACAAAATTAAATAGCCAAACAACATCGTTTTTATGACTAGGAATAAAATAAAACATTTTAAACTAAAAACTACGAAACAAATTAAAAAAAACCATTGTGAAATTCCTTATCACACCCACAAAATATTTTCGAAATCGTCTACTAAACCATTACGGAGAGAAAATGAGTAAACAAACATACATAAAAAAAAAACATTTGTTAGAAACTAGTTAAAATCGTATTAATGCATATAATTTACAAACACTTATTAAGGTACATATTTTAAATACAAAAACTTTATGATTTTAATTATAACAAAAAAAATTATTACTTTAGTGTGTTACCATTAAAACACTGCAGCCCGAAACGGGCAAGATGGTCTTTCATTTTATGAATTTTTTAAATAGTTTTATTTGTACTTGTAAAAACATTAATTTCGTCTTCGAATAAAAAACAGCTCATCTTTATAATAAGGCGACCAGGTGAGGGCGGTTGAAGAACGATCATTTATCATCATCATTTTGTATACAATATCATTTAGCTACATACAAACACACATCCGATCAATAAAGATCTTATTCCAGTCCGTGCGTAGGCGCAGCGTTCTCGCGCACAGAACGCACTCGCACATGTCAAAATCCCAGAGGAATAATACATACGCCTACCGTCTCTGGAGGAAATCCAATACAAGGAATAAATAACTCTATACGCCCGGTGTCATAATATAACGGTTTTTTTCAGATAACGACCGCTATTTTAAAACATGTTTAACATATGGATTTTACTATCTGTCAATCTGCTGATCGGATTCGTTTAATGAGGAACGCGATTTGTACATAATATATTAAACATTACCAAATTCTCTTTAAATTTTTGAGGAGGCTTACGTTGGTTTCTTGGCATCGCAGTTTAAAACCACTAAGTGCATGAATATTTATTTCACAAAAATAACCACGAACCACATAACTTTCTGATATCCTAAGTTAATCAATAATATTTCGCTGCCGAAGAACTAACCACAAATAATTTTAAAATTCCTTTGGCCGTATTTTGGCCCATCCAGACGCCCAAAACTTTAGGCATCGGTCCACCCCTTCGATCTGCTCCCAATAAAACCTTGAAAATTCCAAGCGGTCTTCACAAAGTCCTAACGCGGTTCATTCCACAATACTGTGGAATGCACTTCAGATAGCATTAGGCAGTCTTCCAATCTTGACATTTTCTAACGTCATACTTGCTTTATCCTAATTCTACATTGGCTAAAATAAGCTGGAACTTTTATAATTTAATATCCTTAATTTTTATTATTTTCGCCGACGAGTGGAATTACCTAACCACTTTGGGTTTAACTGGTAAAGATTGTCTCGCGATAATAAACCCGGACTTTTAACGTATTTATGCTAGTCCAATAAAGTATTTAATATGCCAAAATTTGGAGAATCATAGAGAAGAAACTAAGCTCAATGAAATCAATGTTTCGATTAGTTACTATTACGGAAACCATTCTGAATGGAGCTAAGCGTCAAGATTGATCAAAAAACTACATATGAAAAAAATTACTAAAATTTGTAGGTAAAATTTTACCATTTTAAACAAAAACAAAAAAAAATACTACTACAAGTTTACTATAAAAAAAACAAATGCAAGTATCTTTCAGATTGTTATTTTTGAACTTTTTTAAACGTTTAAACATAAAAGGTTACCCCGTTATTTCTAAATTCCTAGATGTGTGCGTTGCTGTTACAATAATTGTATTTGTGTGTGATTAATGATAAAAACTATTAATTGCTTTAATTAGGATAAGTAGAAAATATCACGCTTTCCAAATATGTTCTAGTGGTTGAGGTATTAGACTATTAACCTGCGGTCACGGGTTTGAATCGGCATTCAGTCATGCCATTTTTAAAGCTTCATTACCAACAACTTCACTAGCACAAGCACATTTGCCTCAGTTGAGTAGGGCCCTAAATAATTGTATATGACCTGCGACCCTTCGGGCATTAAACCAATGTCATTGGTTGGAAGCTTAAAGGCGGTGGGTCATGGTTAAATTAGCCCGAAACCGTTATCGCGTAGATAACCCAAAACGTTAATGGCATTTGACATTTCAGTACATTTCTTCTGTCGAAATATTAAGCAGCCGAAATCCTATAAGAGGCCAAAACAATCATATTAAACACTTCTTATCTCTCGAGAATTATTTATAACTACGGAATGGACGACGCTAGTCGACGCGTTAACCCCAGTTCAAAAAAGACGAAATCAAACATGAAAATCATTTAAATTCACTGAAGATGAATATGTTATTAAATAATTAAGTACCTATTACGTGGATATAAGATATATGACCCTGAAAAATATACCAAAACGACTAATCCAAATTTACTTCAATCTTTGTCAGTCGCGTATAGTCTAGAATATTGTGTTGTTCATATGTTGTGATCCAAATGTTTTATAATAAATTATTTAATATGTTGTTTTTTTTTATATTCTCGTTAAGCGCAGCTGTGATTTTCAGGATATTATAGTACTTAAAATATGTAGTATTAAAAAAAACAGTAACGACCATAAAACATCTCAAAAATTTTAATAAATGGACGTAGGTACCTAGGATCTTAATTACTTTTTTTAGGCAAATATTATAAATCCCTTAGTTTGGATATTTCGTATCTGTATGTATTCACGCTATAAACTCGAGAACCTCTGTTTAGACAAAATTCAAGCTGGGAAGCTTCTTCTTACAGTTTGAATACAGCATGCAGTTAGAATTACTCTATTCATAAACAAAAAAAGTAAACTAAAAATGGTCTAAACATCCACTTTCAATGAATGTATGCAGAACCATAATGACGACTTATTTCGATAGTGTTTTAAAGTGTTACGCGATACATTACGACACCCGCAAGGACTAGCTGTAAGACCTGTAAAAATGTAAATTAGGGGAAGATGTTCAGAGCGCTCACTGTAGCCCCATGTGTTTTTTTTTAATTTGATAATATTAATTAGGTATTTATTACCTACATAATTATGTGAGTAGATTAAAAAAAAAATCTTTTTCACATATATTCGTAATGTACCAATGTCTGTTCCAGACTTCTTACCCGTATTCGGGTTTCAGTTGAGAATGTGTTAAATCTTTTTCATATGGTAAAGTTTTTCGAAGGCTGACCACTCACTTAAATCTGCCTAGGTAGTGAGTGTAGATCATTACAGCACCTTTCCCAAAAAAGTAAGTCGTACATACTCTTAAAATAATTCAGCTATTTTATAAAATGTCAAAGGTACATTTACCTATTTGTCAACTACGAAAATCTATTATAAAACATACGAAAAAGCAGTAGAATGACAAATTGTCTGGGAGGTTTGCTGCCTGGGACAAAAAAGAAACGTATTCATTTAAATACTGCTACTTTAGTTTCGTTAGTTCAAAAGTTAAAGTATGCTAGATCAGGAACACTTACTAGCTGTCAGGGCTCTGGACGCGGACTGCTGGGAGTTGCGAACTCCGGGCGCCGCGGACCGGCCGTCGCCGTAAGGATGGGACTCAAACCCGTTCCACACCTCGGCCTGAAAAACGTAAAATAGCTATTTAATAAACTAATATTAAAAGAGCATTTATAAAAACAAGTTTTTTTTTAAGTACTTGAATGCGCGAACAAAAGTCGTGTCTGTGGTTTTGACCGTTGAGGAGTTCCTATGTCTGAGGCCACCTGGGTCATGCTCACCATACAAACGCATTGTCATCAACACTGAACCAACATGTCAAATTTCATCTCCGTAGGATAAGAGGAAGTGAATACATTGAAGAAATTAACTACACGAAAGAAGCGATGAACTAAACACGCATATGACCTGAGCATCGCAGAGGGGAGGGGGTGTCGGCTGCAGTCGGCAAGGAGTTGTCCTTGTGATCTGGCACATACACCATACGTATAAATTCCCCTATCCTAACCCCCGCGATAGGACTTGCTTACTGTACCAATGCTGACCACACCACTGGTACCTACAGACATTAATTAATAAACGTCACAGATAACAATCAGTAAGAAAGTTAACTACAACCTCTGGCTTAGCCAGTTTATAACAAAAATATAATTTCATGAATATTATAAACCGAATAAAAAAAAATAAAAAAAAAATAAAAGATAAATAAAAATAAAATATTATTATATATAGTGCCATCTATTGTCGAAAGGCACAAAATATCCCCTTACATACATTCCCCTCTGAAACCGCAACCGCTTACCTCACCTAACCAAATATAATGTCAGGGAAGGTAGGCATTCAGTTCAAATGTTGACTCCCCACAAACCCGCAAATTTACTACAAAAACTTCCGCAAATTTGGTTCGCGACATTCCAAGTGTCAGTGCATCAAGACCCCAGCAGAACCAGGAAAGACAACTCTCTTCGAGTCGCTGGCAGTCGACACCAACCGTGAGTACCGACCTGTTTTGGCATCTCTCTTTGTCATTCCCCCACAAAATTTTCACTAATCCGCGGTCGACTATTGTTGGCCTGAAGTGTGCCAAGTCACCCGGTGCAAAAACGTACAGTCCACTTTGAATACCAATATACCAATAATTCCAGGCGATTCAATATAAAATGCTAGTATCATCTGCTTCTCACTGGTCGGGTCGTCACCGACAGATCTGCAATTTAATCGACGGTAGCATGGCCACGGATAATGGAATGAATGAATTACCTGCGATCCATACACGTTCGACATTCCTGTGGAGGTATAAATGGTGGCTGCTCGTCCGCCCGACGCGGAATTGGCGAAACCGGTCGCGAAGCGCTGGAAGGCGGGCA
Source organism: Neomicropteryx cornuta (assembly GCA_020383195.1). Classification (NCBI taxonomy): domain Eukaryota; kingdom Metazoa; phylum Arthropoda; class Insecta; order Lepidoptera; family Micropterigidae; genus Neomicropteryx; species Neomicropteryx cornuta. Next base: position 7,507,021 of record JAHKQU010000001.1, on the reverse strand, counting down.
GCGCGGCGCCCTTGCTGACTCCCGAGGGCGGCGAAGAGATGGGGAAGTCGTCGCTGAGTGCTGGTACTAAACTAGAAGCTGATGGAAACAGACGAAAATTTGTCAAACGAGTACATCTGTAAGAATCTAGTACACTCGAGTTGGGCAGTGGTGGCAGCTACCTACCCTCATTAGTAAAATTAAATTTTGAAGGTACCGTTGAGGTATACAACTTTCACTAGAGTCGCCTTTGAGCGCTTAAATTATGTATATTCATACAGAATGTTCCAGACTTCCCAAAGACTTGAGGGGGTGTTTATGTTCCCTACTAGGTCTAAAAAATTGTGTAAAAATGCGAAAATAATTCATGCCCAAATTTATTAATTTTATCAAAGCACTGTGTAAATTCCCTTTTTGTATTTCTGTTTGCCCCACGGTCAGTCAATGAACCGGCGGCGTGGCGCGGCCTCGAGAGCGGACCACCTTATGACAGTAACGATTTAATATCATCGCGTAAAGTTTACATTTTTTTTTTATCAGACACCGTGATAAATTTTGATATGAGGTCAAAACAATGAATGATGTTTGAAATAATAAGCTGGATTTTTTAGCAGGAATGCTCTTGGAACACGCTTAAAGCTTTCCATAGATTTTATCAAAACCTTCGACCTAAATATCATATTTACTGAATACAAGAGAACGGGAAAAATAAATTACAGAGGCTAAAATACATTGATTCTGTTTTTTTAAGGTAAACCAATAACGGTGTTACAAGCCACTCTATCGGGAAGAGGTCCCTTAAGCTTAGTGCTGCAGCTTACCTTGCCACATTTGAGGCTGCGCGCTGAGTTCTGGTGTTCCAGGACTAGAGCCGAAGTATTGCATCGTCGTGGGGTAAACAGAGGCCCGGGAATACAGTGACTGCGGGCTGTGGACAAATACAAAAAATAAAATTATTGAAAATTTAAAAAAACATACATGTATGTATGTTTTTAATGATCTGTACGTATATTTTAAAGTAAACAATTATAATAAGTATAGGTATTGGTAATAATTAAAAGCAATTGAATAATTAGTTATAATTTTCTCCTTTGCACGTAATGGCTTCGTTCAAAGATTCCTTAACTTTGTTACAATTACAAAAAAAAATGTTAAAGATCATTTAGGTTTCCATCCAGGATTTAGGTTTCCATATGCTTTGGCAAGAGTACCAGTGCACTAAGGATAGTAGGCAGCACCTCAATTTGTGCATTTGTTAATCTGTTAAAGGTATAAGGATAGAAATATAATATGTTAAGATGGTGGTAGTCTAACGGTTAAGGTGACTATTGTTACTAATCCGCACTCAGTGATAACATTTTACGACATTTAGCTTAGTTGAGTGGGCCTAAATCCGACGAGTCTCGTGCCGCGGAGGGTAGGTCAGTCTCTTTCGTTTCGCTAGGCGAGGTTCCGCTGCAGCGGTTGGTATGTTTGTTGGTGTAAAAAAAACATTGGCCTGCCTGCACCGCAAGGTTTTGGACGAATAATTCCGCGCCGAGACCCAAATGCATACGTTTAATGGATCCATGTATGCATGCGGAGTGCTTATCGCCGGGACCCGCATTTTTTAAATATTATTGTGTCTGTACAGGCGAGGAAAATAACTGGAATACATTAAAGTCGATCGCATTATTATTTTTCGGTCGCCTTCTACGTTAGCCCGATTGGCGTATAACTCAAAAATCTGTCTTATGTTAAGGCTGGTAAAACTAACGTTTGAGCTTGGTTTAATTCAGACAGACTTTTTTTAAAATTTAATCGAAAATATAACGAATTGGAATATTTATGGGCTGTTTATTTGACAAAATTTAAATGTGCCTGTGTGTGTGTTTTTTTACCTATTATTATATGTATAGCACAGTCGAAGGCACTCGGAGCTTTACCCCGAGAATAATTTTAAGTTGAAATGAAACGATAAAAAACAGATAGTATTCGTGTGTGTACTCTCACTCTCTCGAATCGCCTTTCAAAGTAAAGAAAATTAATATTTGGAGTAATTTTGCTGCGCAATTTGGACGCTATCGTATTCGCAGGCATAGTACCTAACCTCGAAAAGGACCCCCCCCCCCCCCCCAATTTTTCAACAGTCAAAAAGGTGGAGTGTGGGGATTAACTTTCGTCTGGCAACAAATACTATCCCTTATAAAATATTTTTTAATATTCTGATTTTTATCGAACATAACGTCTATTGCGGTTTTAGATAACCTGGAAAATTATTTTTCCGTGATGACACAATTTTAAATTTTTCATTTTTATTCTGACCGAGTAGTAGTGAGATGCAACCAGAGCGATATATAAACGTATGGTCTCGAAAAATTGTTTGTTACTACTGCTGAACAGAGTGGACCATTGATCGCGAAATTTGAGTATTTTTAAAGGCGATTTCCATCGACCTCTGGCATCGAAAAAAATATATATTAATATTGAAATTATGTCGAATTAAATTACGAAAAAAAAAACAACTTATCTGCTATAATTATCAAAATAAATGTATAATGTAAGGAGGCTGACCAAAATGTTTAATCATTTAATCATTTAAAGATGTGAAAGAAAAAGAAATTCGCCTCGTAAAAAGCTGATGCTTGCTACAGAAAAAAATCATATAAATTACTATTATAATTAACAAAAATAAGTTAAAAGTAAAAACAAGCTTTTATTTAAGTGCTTGAATGCGTCCTACGAAATTTCGTGACCGTTGAGGAATTCCTTCCTCTAGAGCCAAACCTGGGTGTAGAATCCGGTCATGCTTGCCATAAAAATGCAGTATCATCGGAACTGAACCCAAATGTCAACTCCGTAGGATATAAGGAAGTGGTTCTAATTCAGCTTGCAAGATTTGACCTAAACAGACTAACAAATATTGCAAGCTAAATAAAAGCTCGGTCATTCAGCACACATATCTTATCTTACGTCACTTTTACGCGTGGAACGTATCCACGACGTTATATTTGTGTTAGCTGACAAACCGTGCTGACATGTCCTTAAAGAATGTGTTAAAATGCTCTATATCTGGTTTAGTAATGACCGGTGGCCATGCTTCTACCCAAATATTATTGCCAGGATTAGAACAAATTTTTACCTACTCAATAATAGGTAGATTACACTTTTTTACTACTTATGTAGTAAATATGTGCCTGAAATAAGCAATTATTCATTTGACGATTAATCAAAGCGATCCGCTTTATCTGTATTGTATGTACGAGATAAGAGATGCTCGTGATAAGCCCGTGAGCGAAAATCCTATACATTTTACACAGTACGAAAATTACTATATTTAAATAAGTATATTATAAATTTCACTTAGGATAAATAAATATAGTATTACTAATAATCACTATCAGCCCGAATTATATATGACGTTTAGAGTTGAGACATAGTGATCTCAGACGGCATTTTAACAGAACCTACTACGATATCTTTTTAAACAGATTCATAATTTACACATTTAAGATTTAAAGTGATATAATTATATTAAAAATATATTTAATAGTACCAAATATATAAATATATGTTTATCGTATATGTATAGTGATTTGGTTTTATATATGAGGATAAAAGCAATGACGATAGCGTGTGTAAGAACACCAGAAGTCCAGTTGACATTTTTATATCATTAGGTATGAAAAAAAATCCTCTATCTAATAGAAAACCACACTAAGTCCTAACAGAAATGATTAAAACGATATTTTGTCAAAATTTAGATTATTTTTATTATAACGCTTATATTAAGTGCACTAAACTGGTACACTAGTGTTTTTGTTCTATTTAAATATTCAAAATATTCAAAAGGTCTGCATCGAACATTAAATTGGTAAATTTCTATTAAAACTTCTAAGTTTACGTTTTTTATTTGTATTAGTTACAGAAAAGGGACTTTATTAAATTAAAAAAAAAACTTATTTGTAAAATGGTTCTGTAATATTATTTTTCAAACTTTCAAGAACATTCTCGAACTTTAGTGTCTTACATTAGCCGTCGTTCGTTTAAATATGCGTTGTCTCACCCTGATATGACTAAGTACACTCTGCGTGTCATACGTAAACTGTAAAAGTGGAAATAAACATTCGGAATGGACGCGACAACTAAACATTCATTCATTCATTTATTTCGTTTAAACGAAGACCTACACTTGACTGACACGGATGAGCAGTCAGCCGAAAGACGGAATAGGTGACGATTAATCGTGGATGAAAAATTTCTACCAAATGTCTCCCATCCAGGAAAATATCTGTACGGCGTATCTGTAGTAATTCATAAGTTTGTTCTCTAAGTGTGTGTACGCAGGTAATAAAATTATTTCAGATACTTCGAATGATGATAATTAGTTATTTTTATTATAAGTAAATCGTGTACAGTCAAAGGCACTCGAAGCTTTACCCCAAGCACTTAAAGTTGAACTGAAACGCATAAAAAAAGAGATACAGTACCTGGCTGTGTACTGTATCTATGAGAACCACCACTTTCGCATCTCCGTATGAGCGTAAATAAGGTTAATATCTACATATACATACTTACACCATGTCGAATCGCCTTTCAAGGTAAAGTTTCATTTGCCCTCGACCGTACCTATGTTTTTATAGGTTTTTATGGGGTTGAATCGAATTTAGAATTTTCGTTTCATAGTATTTGCCTAATATATATTTATTACAAATTTTCTATAGGTACTTAATTCTAAACATTCTGGTTTGATTTTTTTTATATTTATCAATTATGTATTAAAAAAATCTGAATTAAAAAAATGTATATAGGTACCTCTTAATCCGCAAAACGTGATTCGACAAATGTAAACACGAAAGTGATAGCTAACCGAAACGAGGCGACCGACATAAAATGATGTTTCGAAATCAATGTTAAAATATCGCAATTTTTTTTAGTCTGGTGTCCACAGATGCGCCCATATTAATATCACATTCTCGTTTGATACCTACACATTTCAAAATGACGGATACAATCGAGCATTCGTTTCAAATTTTCAGTCTCTGTTGACAAGATGTTACGAAAAACAGAAGTCTCACAAATAAAAAACGCACAGAATGTTACCAATATTCATAAGAGTTTTTATTTGTACAACAGGAATGTTTTGCAGCCGAAATATGGCCTTCAAACCGTTCACACTCGTTCGCCGGAATATAGAATAGTTTTAGCAGCATGACTATGGTATTAAGGCACCCATATATGTGAATGCTACAAAAATGCGAATTTAACAGGTTTTCGTCGGTAGAGATATCCACAAGACATTTGAGAATTTTAGTTAACTTAAATTAAATATAATTGATTGTTCTAGGGAAATAATTGATTTCCTAAGGAAATTTCTTTTAATATTATGCAAAAAATATTTTTAAAAAAAACAAAACCACCATATAGTTAAAATAGCATTTTTTTTTAATTCACCCGTTTCTGAAACCAAAAACATCCTATGTAATATATATCTAAATATTTATGATGAGAATAGAATCAAGGAGGGATTTACCTAAGTGATTTTGAGATACATGGTACAGATTTTTGTTATAGTTTTTAAATAAAAAGATGATAATTTGTGCTAAACGTTTTTAAGTTTTAAGAAAATATATGTTTTTGTGTTATTATAAAAAAAATGGATTTAAAAAACCTTGTCCGTTATTTATCCATAAAAAAAACTAAATCATCAATATTTCATACAAAATGATAAGCCACGGTTTGTGTTATAAGCGCCGTTAATGCCCGTCATAGAGTTTACACCTTTCCGTTCATCGTGGAAGGGTTCTTTTTCCAGGTAACGATTTGTAGACTAGAATCGTTCAAAGGTGTCCTTCGTTCACGTATGTAGTCGCCTTAAATCAAGAGTGTGTTTTATATAGATGGCGCAATAAATATGAAAGTCTACTGTTTTTTTTTTCTTCTAATCTCTTTGTACGCTGCGCTAATTAGTTATATTAGGTGTAAGTTACGGGGTCCCGTTGGTAAACGTGACATTTTTACGCGTTTATCAGAAACATTATCCCCTATCCCTCAACGTAGGAAGCTTAAATTCATAAACCTAGTTATAGTCAGCATATATGTACACCAACAAACATTTATTTAAATAAAAAGGTTGTCGAATTAGAGTAGGCGATAATCATTTATATATATATATATATATATATATATATATATATATATATATATATATTAGTATCTGTCACATCTCCCTACAATAACAGAAAATATACTTATGGAAAATCAAATTTAATAATAATGAAAAAGTCAAAGGTACCTAAATAACTGTTTTATACTTTGATCAAACCACACCTTTAATCTACTTTTGACCTTTCATCTACATCCTTATTTTCAAAGACCTCATCGACTCCCCTAGCCGGTGGAAATACCTAATGTAGATATATAGATAAATGTATATAGGTATCCGAAAGAGTTTGGATTGACTGCGAATCCGTGTGAATTTGATTTAAAAAAAAATCTAAAACTATTATTAAGTTCAGTGTTCAGTGTTCAGTGTTATTTCAATAAAATATATTTATAAAGTGTAATATACAGTCAAATAATAATGTGAGCATATGAACTCATAGATAAAAATAAAACAAATTACCGGTAAAGCAATAATTTCTCGTTCTCGCTTTTTTACCACATCATCACTACTATCTCCCCTGTCTCTCTAGCACAAGTAACTTAAGCTCACGTGGGTAGAGTTTATAAAAATTAAAAAAAAAAAAAATGTCGTGTAATACGAACGCGATTAAAACAGTTAAAGGGCCCTGCTGTCAATTGCAGCTATCATTTAACCACCAACTGCTGGAATTCACATTTCCAGCACACGGGTGATGGTAAATCTACTTCAACTGTACTAGCTTATCAAAACAGATTGTCCGTATTAGTGACAATGTTTGTCCCAATAACCTCCTAATCACGGCTTCGAATTAAAAAAAAAGGTTACTAATCATCAAAACTAGACATTCTTATATTGATAGCTGGATGAATTATTTACTAAATCAAAAGCTATGACGAACTCACTAAGAAAATTCATATTTGGCAATCAACAAAATAGGGAACTGGTCATAAAAGGTACACTGTTTTAAAAAGTGTAACGGCTAGAAAGGATTATTAAAAATAAATAATTAAAAAAAATAAGTGATATATAACTCACCTAGTAAAAACGTTTGATTATCTATGTAAAATGTACGAGAAGAATATTGCTTAAAGACAACAAACTGAAAGTTATGGGTATAGTTAGTCAGTGATATTGATTTGAATCAAACCTGTAGCCCCGCTCGCCGCATGGTCGGATCCTGGAAGATCGTTTAGCGACGTCCTCCTTCGGGAAGGACCGAACGGGATAAGCGGGAATCGCTCGCGTCGCCGCACGTGTGCCCTCGCCCGCGTGGCCGCGCTCGCCAAGCGCGACTTACAAGATAAATCGATTAAATGAACCCAAGACGCCGCCGCCTCACTAGCCCCTTTCTTTCCGCACGGCACGCGCCTAATTGCCACCGCCGCGATAGGGCGGCGCGTCCTTTTCATCGATCACGGATCGATCGCCGACGACCTTCGAGTGCGGCTGAGAATGCTCGAGCGCAGCGCCGCCCTGCCAGGCGTCCTTTGACGACGATTTCCCACCGTATAAATAAAGCTGAGCCGATCGTAAACATTTTGCAATTTTGGGAAAGGTGTTGTCGCTATTTATTTGGACGCACGAATATCGATTTAACTCCTTATCGATATTTAAAGAGATTTTTCTCGGAATTTGGATTTCAATCGGGAAAATGACAACGAACTTCAAATACTATATTTATGTATAGCATGTTATTTTCATAATATAAACTAATCATTAAAAAAAAAATCAAAATTGCATGATTTATTTTTATATCTATGATAGAATACTGTGGAATAAGTATATAATCCTCTACGCACAGGCTATTTAATTTATAGATAAAGTAAAATATAAAAATAACGCACTTTAAAACATCCATACATGCATACTATGTGTTCCTTTTTGATTATACACCAAGGTTATATTATTATAAATTGTAGTTTACAATAAAGTACGCTATATTTCCGTAACACTTTTTATGATAATTTTGTTTTACTACGAATAAAAAGATATCCTAAATAAAAGGAAGTATTACAAAATAAATTAGGTAATACTTAAATAAATCAAAGTAGTTTTTCGGATACACGCCACGCTTTATGAGCATTAAGGGTTTAATGTAAGTGTTTATACAGTTTGATTTTTTTCTTATGAACATCCTACATACAATTAACAAGTTTTCATAATTTTGGCATATTTTTTCCACACAAAATAAATAATATGCCAGAAAACGTTTGGATTGCTCGCGGCGAGACTCGAACGCGAACATCGCGAGGTGGCCCCCCAGTCAGACGCAAATAAGATTTTGTTTTCTACTGTGCAGCTAATAAGATACTGTTTTTTTCCTAACTTTTTTTGAACATTGAAAAACTTGTAGAACAAAATTTGATTAGTTTGAAATATTGAATAACCTCATAAAAGGATGTACAAGAGAAAAAGTTTACCCTGAATAACATTTCGACAATGTGTGGAAAGGCGTGCGTGAAACTTTCTATAGAAAATAATAATTTTTTTCATTGTATTATCTTTTCTTCGCTTACCTTTTTGCAACTTTTCGATACCAATACATACTACTTAGTATTGGGCACTCAATTCACAGAAATTTAAAGCGAAAAACTAAAATACACTGAAATATTTTTACACAAAAACACGAGTTAATTTTCAAATTATAAATTCATATTTAAAAAGAAAAAATATTGAAATATATCAATCGGCCCTCTGGGCATATCGAAAACACACATAGCATATTATAAATATTGACTTCGTTATTACTAAACTCCTTTTCAAAGCACAAACGAACGTAAAAAGTAAATATCATTTTATAATATAAGTCGCAGCGAATCACGACCATCAATAAAAACGTCGTAAGACCAAATGCTAGTAAATTTCGTTTCCTCTATTCTTTCCATGTGCGAAAGGTACCTTTGGCCCAGTTGACCCAGTATGGACGTCAAATTGAGGGCACAGAACTAAACTGACGTAATGATCATAGGATGAGTCAGTCGCGCGTGCCGCATCTGTCGATGAATGGCGAAGGACGGGACGAGCCGTCGATTCGCATCGATCAATCGATCGATCGATAGCACGGCCTCCCTACGGGCTGCGCGTAAAACGTGTCACGAGGCGCCTTCGATCGAATTCGAAAACCGCTGTACAAATAAGACACTTCCTAGTTCGTTTAATGCGTTCCCATTTTGTAAAATGGCGGCCAGGTCGATTTTTAAAACGCGCGAGGGAACGGCTATGGGAAAAATATTTAAGGCCAGATGAGTTTACTGTATATTGTTAGCTTAAAAAATTATACAACTGCAAAAAATTGCACACCACATTATTTTTTATTATTATCAATTTTATTATGACACTAGGATTTTTCACTTCCAATATATCGTTCAAATATTTATTATACGTACTTTTACATAATACTGAATAATATAGAAACCAATTTTCTTCCCATTTTATAACATAATATATTTGAACTCAGGTGGTAGACTGCTTTAACCTTTGCCTGGTTTGGAGGTAGACTAGGAGTAATCAATATTTTTATTTACATTTCTCTATATAATTGGATAAAGTCTAATTATGCTAAAAGTAATTTAAACTAATTAATTTTTCACTAATACAATAATACATACCTACTAGTAATTAATAACAATACTAGTACTAAATACTTAGTACTATACCTACTAAGTACTAATAATAATACAGTATTAAGAAATAAAACTTGTGTATATTTGTAATATTATTACTAAAATAAGTAATTTAAAATATTTAATTTTTACTAATACAAATTCCCTAACTAATTTTAACTTTAGTTCTGACAATGATTTCTGACAATATTTTTTTTTGTGTTCATTGCCTAAATATTATGTAACGTGGAAAACCAATAATTGTGTAAATTTAACCTATTATTATTATATTGATAATGAATTGAGTGTAATTTCTTGCTGACTCTATATTCACGAGATTACAAAACGAACCCAATACTTTTGGAAAAAATAGCTATTGAATTAAAAATAGCAAAATATAAGTAATATAAAATTCATAGACACTGGCTTAGGTTGTAAGGTAACCAACCACTGCTTCATAAATAACTTTAAATATGCTCATTTAATATCCTCAACGGACAAATAAGACCCAGCCGAGTTTAAGCCTGCGGCCTCGATTTCAAAACGCATTATACAAGTTTGTGAATGACGGCTAAATATAGTTTTTTTTCACATTTGGATTAGAACAAACGCTTCATTGTTCTTGACCGGTGCAGTTTTGTTGATTTGTTTATTTATCTGCGCGCGCGCCCGGTCGAGTGAACGCGATGTTCGTTGCGTAGGTCGGTTCGTGTAAGTTAAATTGAATTATTGCAAACGATTTAGCATATCAGAGTTAATTTCTTAGCTGAGGTCGCAAGCAAAACAATCATAGATAACTATAAAATCGTTTTGGGACAATAAAGCCATTCTGGGACCCTGTTGTATGGCGTCCTATGATTTTCCATTTCCTTCCGTAAACCATGGCCTAAGCCCTAAACCGTCGCCGGTCCATTATGTCCTCGTGAAAATATGCTGTGGTTTTGGGTTTTTAAATTTTTAAATCTGGGCGTCAAATCTCGAGTGCTGCCGTGACTCGCTATCCGAAGGGTTGTCTCTTCTTAAACTACGACTAAATATTTTTATTCTACAGCGAAAATCACTCAAAAGAGACTCATACGTCCTTACACCTTTTTCTAACCATCAGAGCTGAGTATTTTTACGTCAATTTTTGGTTTTTGGTTACGTTTCTACTCTTTTCGTGTAAGTAGGCCTTGCTGAATATAGATTCCACGCAGTAGCCATCAGGGATCTTGAAATATAGATTAATTCATTATTTCAGAATTGTTGACTTTAACCAACTTCCTCACAGAAGGTTTAAGTATACCAAGTTGGTCATTTAAAGTTGGTTGGTTAACCTTTTCGATATTGATTTTGAGGCAATAAGTTCGCTATATAGTTAGTTATTACTAAATGTTGTTAATAAATAAATTAGGATTGCCATTTTACTGATCATTTTTTTCGTAATTAGTAACAATTTTTTTCCTGTGTTTGAATCCCATTATGATGAACACCGCGCATTCCTTCAACACCTTCCTATCTCTCTATGTTTAGAATAAGTTAGCTATAAGTGGGCCTTTAAGTTTTTTCTCGTCTCTAAATTTATGGCATGAGAGAGAGATAGTGACACACTCGCGGGGGTCCTTTTTGCTTACACCGTTCCGGCGTGCTCGGGTAAATTTGGATTATGCGTGAGTGGGTAGATATAGCGACACCTTAATCCTTTACAACTACTCCGGGTCAGAACTAAGATTCTAAGGTACGACTTGTATTTTTTTTAAGGCGTGTTCATATTTAGAAATCTCGTTTACGTAATATTTTATAGCCCGAGGTGGAGTGAATTAATTAAATATTTGTTTTAAGTTTGAGAAGCGACGAGCAACAGAAAAAACTTTCCGCCATTGTTTGCTATCCAACAGGAAAGTGTAAATACAACCAAGATGGGTGAAAAAATATATGACATCGAGCGCTGTCCCGTTTCCGGTGCAAAAAGCGAAAAAGTCCCTCTTTTAAAACAAAGACACTGTCTATACCTGTAGGCCAAACTATGTTTTATTGCTCGGGGGAGTACCACCGCCTGCCGGGCGCAAAACTCAACCGGGAATCCGCCAGCGTGTATGTAATTATTAAACAAATAATAAACATTTTTTAAACATACCACTCATATCATACATTATCGTCCTCAGTTAAGAACTCAATTCTACAAAAAGACCAAAAATGTATTTTTTTTTTGGTACACACTATACGAATTTGTGGAAACCCAAAAATCCTAATTAATCTGGTCTATCATGGTTAATCAGTAATTAATATAATACCTATACATATAGGGAGATATATCTATCTATAAAACAAAGTCGGGTTAGTTGCACCATTTATAATTCAAGAACGGTTGAACCTATTTTCATGATCTTTGATTCATTGAATTTGTCTCCATCCCAAATATCAGAATAACTATTAAAACGACGGAATAATTCACGAAAAAAATTATAAAAAAAAACGCTTTGTATTTTGTGGAATTGTATTTTCAAACGGTGAGTTGCCTTTGAAGATGTTCACTTTGGTTTCACTTTGTGAGGTCATCACATTTGTCATTGTGCGCGCATCGATTATAGCTTCGTTATATAATTTATTTTGATTCATTTTGAGTATATTAAAAAATTGAATTTAAATTCGTGGAGATCGTGGTAGTCTAGTGGTTAAGGCATTCGACTATTGGCCCAAAGGCCAATTTTTAACGCTTCATTACCACCATCTCCCCTGACTCTAGTACAGGCATATTTGACCTAGTTGAGTAGGGCCCAAAATAATTGTATATGACCTAGGTCATGGCAATTATTTTACTAAAAAAATAAATAAATTAATTTAAGCTAATAAGTTAACCCGCCATTTATTGATTCTCAGATTGTATTAAATACATGTGGATACTGAAGAATAAGACCTGAGACATAAACAAATGACAAAATATGATTTCCTTTATTACCTACCTTCTCAGCTACATTGTCGTCTATGCCCTAGCCAGTGCGAAAGAAACCGACGGCGAATCTAAATCATATCATCTATGGTCTCGCTCTCGCACTACATCCGGCACAGCAATTCGAGTCAATCCAGACCGGTGCAGAAACTATATTTTTTTATATTTTTTTTTTTTTTGATCTGACTTAACCTTAGGGGTTTTTCATCTGACGGGCTTAGCGGTACTCTTCAAACATTTTTGCTTTGTTGGCATCTGATGCACGTATGCTTGGTATCGTCAATACTACGAACATAACATGCGCTAGTTAATTTAAAGTGTTTTGGCGGTTAATATTTTCGAGTTTTATTTACAAAAGCTGTCTCGATATAATATTAAATGTAAAAAACAAACATTTTCATAGTTTTGTACATATCATTTGCCAATTATGGGATATTGTAACTAAAACTAAAAAATCGAGCGGCAGCCCCTACGTCGGATATTCCGTTCAGTCAAGGAACTTCGCCGATTGGGCGGCAAAGCGTGGTCTGCGCGTTTTACGTACGGAGCGGAATATGTTAATCCTGATAAGCCATTCAAAAACGGCTGTACTGATTACTTTTACACTATTCTTGCAACGCATCGAATTACACAGTGACCCGGACTGATTACTTTTTTTTTGGTGATTTTAGAATATTTTTCCGAATTTGAAACAATTGAACGCTGTCTGGAATCTTCTTATTATCGTAGCTGAATGTGGCTTGTATCACAACGCACACATAATCTCTACATTTTGTATTCACAGAGGCATCAATTAGAATTGAAAATGCCCGTTTAATTGAATAATATCGACAGACGATCCGGTCCGAACGGAGCTTTACAAACAAGGCTTGCGCAGGCGCAGCGAACAAATCGAGCGATATAGAGAGAGACAGAGAGTGGTATTGTTCTCTCGCCCGGTCAGGATTGTCAAGCAACGAATTGTATAGCATTAGTTGTATAGCTATGCCCAATAGCCGTTCCGTCAATGGCGACGTGCGGACCGTCACAATCTCTAACCGTTGTCGATACGAGAACACAGCTGACAGCTATAGGCGCCTGCGGGACTTTAGTGTCCGCACCTTCTGCGTTATCATTATTATTTGCACGCAAGGACGTGTCACTTCACAAATCAAAATGTTGACGTTCTCGTATCATCAAAAACAAAGATATGATACTATTTTATATAACAAATTCTTACTATTTTTAAAAATGCATGCCTTTTTTTCGATTATAACTCTTGACAGATTGATTAAGTTATGAAGCTTTAACAATTAATACGGCTCTTTTTTTTTAAATATATGTTTAGGGCTGTGGGCTTAATTAATTTGTGTCATGGGGTTGTGTTATTAAGTAGTATGCAACAAACACACTCTAAGAGCAATTAACGCTTGAAGTGCGAACATAATTGTGATTCTTTTATGTTTATAATCACATAAGACACGTGGAGTCACAGGCGGCCCATTTCTCATCTCGTTATAATGATTGCTTTTAATAAGTGTTTGGTGTTACCATAGCAGACGCAATTAAAAATGGTGACTTATAATGTCTTCTAATCTGTTTATGTTTGCAAACGGATTGCGCGTTAATATGTGCGGTTGATTATCCGCCTAGAATGTGTATACAAATTAAGAGCTAATTATTATTTATTCACAGCATCCAATGAAGGACAGATCTATCACTGAAATAAATCTCCTACAATCGACCATTATTGTATGTGTTATATATTAAATGTAATTCATCGGTAGATACTGTAATTTAGGTGATATTTATAACAAATAACAAATAATATAACAGAAATAGCGAAATTTAAATATGTATTCAATATTGTTTTTTTTATACACTGGATGGCTGTTTGCGGTGTGGAAACTTATACAAAATCAATACAGTGGAAATTTCGCGGAACTTTCAATCTCACGTTCTTCTGCAAATATTTATTTATTTATTTTAACGTCATTTACGTGCACTCTTATAATATAAAACAGTAAAATAGTGTTTGTATAATAAATGCATTGCTTTTACGTCCAATATTGTAATTTGTAATCACGTGTGTGTGTGTAATCATTAGTTTTTTGTTTTGAAATGAGGATTTTTTTGCAGTACGAACTTTAAAATTACGAAAATACGTCTAGCTTTTTACTAATTACGATGGTTTTAAGTAGTCCAACCATGTGGGTAATATTTAAATTTAACCTTGCAGGAAAGGAGTATGAAATCTCCCACTCCTATTGGCCCAACTGTCATAATGACAGATAATAACCACCATACCACTAATACCACTACCACTTATAATACCACTATAGCATTCTAAATACCAGCAGATATCATTATTACTCGTATTTATGGAAAGCGAAAAGTATTTTTCAAACATATGTCAATAGTTTTAACGTGGATTTATGTAGGTACTAGGTACTACTAAAATATTGGTGTCTTAAAGACTCGTAGATCCTAATCGTAATTTCGGCCTTCTTTGGTACAGTCGGCGTCTAGTTAGGAAGGCAGGGAACATCAGTGCAGTAGGTTACATTAAATAGGCATTTAACTATTACTACTGCTCCGTACATTTTGTTTTATACAAATAAAATAAATAGATAAATAAATAAATAATATATTTTGTTATAACGCATCACTAGATCCGCATAGTTCTTGATCGTGCCATTTTTACATTTGGTGAAAATCTTCTGGTAAGGCACGACCAAAAAATATTTATTCCGTACAGCGTTAAGGCGCCCCGGGACGCATTTGTCCTTGAGATTAGAAAGAGTAGGCTTTATTCGAACATTGACGTGTAGAAAAGAGACGGATATACTCGCCGACCGCGAATTCGTTACATTTGGAATCGATGAAACATGTTTTTTGTATTTAAATAATTATTATCATTTGAAAAAAATGTTTTTTTTTAAGTAATGTCCTAGATTATTATATTGTCTATCTTTAGAAAGAAAAATTAGGTTCGCGTCACTTACACAACTTAAAAGAAAATCGTTGCAAGAAAAAATCTTTCTTATTTATTTATTTTCATTACTATAATAAGGTGTATTTCGTTTTTATTTAAGCAAAGTACTAAATTAATATATGTAGAATATTGTGGTATTTTTAGTTTTAGCCATTTGTTGGGAATAACTTCAACAAAATGCACCAAAATACGTTACAAAACACGTTTTAGGGACTGGTGGCGCCTTAACGTAAAAATTTTCAACAGAAATGTTGCCACCTTTGAGATCATACAACTCCGCAGCCAGACTACCTTCTCCGCATAAGTTTTAGGTAGAATCTAGTTCTACCTAATTCCCAAAGAATCTAATTCTAAATGTATTCCACTTACTAAGCATATATAGTTTCACAATTGAATCGTGGAATGAAAAGGGGATTATGAACATCATATAATATAATATGAATAGTATATTTGTATTAAAACTACAACGGAAGAATACAGCATAACGAATCAAAATGTAGTAAAAATACATTTTTAAAAACAAGCTTTTACAAATTTGTTCGTCTGTGCTGTTGACCGTTGAGGAGTTCCTCGTCAGGAGCCAATCCTACGTGTATAATCAGGTCATCTAACCGTAAAAATGCATTGCCATCGGAACTGAACCACATGCCAAATTTCAACTCGTAGGATAAGAGAAAACGCTTCTAAACAGCTTGCAAGATTTAACCTAAACCGACAAACATATATTGCAAGCTTGTAAATACTCAGGTGCCCGAGGCACAACAATAATATTAATAAAATAAATAGGTTTACCGCGAAAAACATTCGTATAATTACGGATAAACAGTAGTTGTCCAACTGCGCCGGCTTCCGACATATTAAATACGAGAAATAAACGTGCATGTTTGGGAAGCTTATTTGAACCAGAATTATAATATTATCATCCAATAAATTCAGCATAATACAAACCACCAGCACGAGAGAATGAGATTAATATACACCGCGGCTAAAAGGTGCGCGCACACTCCACATCCTCCGGTCCTGTACCAATATTTGCACAGAATCGAATAGTGTGTTCATACCCTTTTTTCTATTTCTTTTTTTTGCCATCGGTCGACCAAAATTCAATAATGTCGAATATTATTGTAGCAATTTCTACGATTGAACAATTGTGTGTAAATAAATTAAATAATTTACAAAAGTTTAAAAAAAAAAAATTGTATATTATATGAACCACAAAACTGTTATATTTTATTATTTAGATTATACAGGGTATTTAGGGGTCCAAGATTTTTCTGTCGATGGATCTAATTAAGCCACGCATAAACATTAAAGAATTTCTTATATACATACTACAACAAACGCCCCCCCCCCTATCTATCCCTGCCCCCCCCCCCTATCTGCCTGCTCCCTCTCTATCTGCTTGAGATGGAAAGAAAAGGTTAGTTAAGTAAGTATAGGCTATAGATCTACGAAAACCCATATATATTTATATAAATATAAAAATATATGGTTTTGTCTATTTTTATTTTTTTCTTTAACTTTGCTTTTGATAGGTTTTTACTTTTTACTTTTGGTTGTTATCTATTTTATTGCTTTTGCATTTTATTATATTGTTTTTTGTTTTTCCTTTTTCTTATTGATGTAACCCTTTTGAAACTTTTATACTGTATATAAAATGTTTTTTTTTCACCCACAGAAAAGGCACCGGCTTTGTGGGGAAATGTAAAGGTGTTTTGTAAAAAAACTAATAATAAAGTTTTTTAAAAAAAAAAAAAAACCTTAAAGTTCTTCAATAACTGTACCTATATGCTAACATAGCTTATTATAAAATGTAAGATCGTATTCTTAAATTTATCGTAGCTTGAATAATGTGATTGCAGACTTAGTTTCTTGTAGGTATTCCTATTTTCATAATTTTAGAATTTATGTTTTTTATTTGTTTCTATTTTATTTTCACACAAAGCCTCCGGCGTAAATAATGTCAGGATTTCAACTTGAGCGCTTGGCTTGATTTGCAAAAATGTCCGAGTAGGTACTCGGTAATAAGGCAGGCGTGGGCGCAAAGGGATGTAGATTGGATTGTTTATCATCGATTGTTTGTGCTTCGGTTTGCCGTTGTTTAGAATCGACTTCTCGGTAATGTGTCTACGATTCGATTGCATCCGAGAGCAAATCTTAAAATAAACCAATAGAGAATCAATTATTATATATGTAATCATGCTTTTAATGCTGTGAGGTGATTGGGTTAGCTTGACAAAAAAATAAATAAAAATTAGGTTTTCGATAACATAATTATTGTACACTTCGACTATATAAAATTACTTCAAATATTCAAAAGTTAAATTAGCTATTTATTTACAATCCATTCATTGTGTTATTTTCATACAAGTTACGTAACCTAAGTTAAGCTTCATTTGAAACCGATTGATGTCGGGCGCTCTCTGAATTAGTGTGCAGGTATCTGCTACATTCGTTTATAAAATTTTGGGGTCCATAAGGATTTCAAAAGATGAAAATTATAAACAGTACATGTGACGCTAACTATTATAGCTTCTGAGCTATACAGGTCAAAAGTGAACATTGAAAAAATAAAGTGCCTTAGATAAAGATATAAAAATTAACCATTGTGTCATCGTATTAAGATTTTGTTATGAAATAAATGCCATCCCATAGCTAAATGTGTGTTCTTTTACTGAAGAAATAAAATCTTTTAAAAGGTATTCGTCCATAAGAGTGAAAACATTTTTTTATGAAAACCAAAATAGGTTTTTTTTATATAATTTTACAAATAAGTTCATTGTAATGAGAGTTTTTAATCGGTGTTTAATTATATTAGTAATAGGAAACCACTAAATCCTAATTAAATATTCAAAAATGCGTTTGAAGGAAAGGTCGAGTCCGAAGGGTTTGATAATATATAAAAAAAACAATATATAACTTTTTCCTGTCAAATTTGTCATCAACTGCATAACAATGTCGTAATCTATGTTTCAAATGATCACCATGGGGTGGTCATTTGATATTGATCGAAAAAAATGTTGAACTTAGATTCCAGTATGGACTGGCATCTAAGTTCGACAATTTTTCCGCACACATCTATATATATATATACATATATAAAAAACAACGTGACAACTGGGCACACTGACTTCAGCCGAATGAGCGTCCTCCCGGGTTTAACCCAATTGAGTGTGTCGCAATTAGATTAATTCGATATCTAGGAAAAATCGTTTGAGACGCGACTAAAAAATATCATTGCCAAATTTATTATAATTTTAATAGATGGTGTCAATTCGTTCAGCGCTCGAATTTCGATCCGCGCCGATCAATAAAACCATTATTACATGATCTATTCACTCTGTATCGCGTATAATTTGCATATTTTTTTATCGGTCACCATAAAATATAGCTTCCTAACAGATCACAGGATTATTATTAGCTGTTGTTTATCGGTAATGGTCTTAGGATACCGTGTATATATACCGAAACCAGTTTTTGAAACCGGTTATAAAATAACACAACGATTTCCTACCCTTGTTTGTAGTGATAGTTTGGGAAGACTTCTCCTATGCGCCTGCCATGATGCCTAAGAGCTATTACTACAATAGTCGATTTATTTATAAAACTCAAGCTCATTGATTGTGCAACTAAAGTGAATTAACTAGCTGTCTATTAGTCGAAATGAGCGCGACAATCAATAAGTCGTCAAATAATAGTCTCATTTTAAAACGCCATTTATTTGTTGTCCAGAATGACACAGCGTCCGACGCCATTAGCATCTTGCCTCGACGCGGCACTCTCGACGCCGAGCGAGATGCACTCGCCGTACGGGGAAGGGAGAAGGAAGATTGAACCATAAAATCAGCTTAGCATCAATACTAATTTTATATTCATTATCAAAAGACGGCCGATAGATGACTTCTCTTTTTAATGGTCCATTTTGTCAGTAGCCGCGTGTAATTTAATAATAATATAATAATTTATTTATTGGTTTTAAAGTACACAAACATATTTTCAGAACTGTACTTAATTAAGCAGCGCAGATTATTAAATGTTTCAGGTCGAAGAACGAACACTTATGTTGTTTTTTTATTTAAAATTCACTTATAATATAATAGATAATTTGAATTTATGGTATAATAATATATATACATACACTCATACTCCAATAGATGACATATGTTGAAAACGTATTATTATATATATATATATAAAATATATACCTGATATGAATATTCCTGATATTTATTCATATGTACACGGGCTTTCTACCGAGCTCAAGTAGCCAAAAGACGTTTAAGTGCTCAGAATATCTTTATTTTTGTTATAAATTCGCGGCGCTAAGAAAGTGAAGTGTCTCTGAGCAAATCTTGTCTTTGGTTTCGGTATATGCTGGTGGCTACTAAGTTACTTGAAAGAACGGTTAACGCCTCGATTAAAATTTAATGACAACTGGCTTCGAAAATATAGCAAACGTCAAAGCTGTCACTTTGTGGTTCATTTAGGAGTCCGAAATCCGGTACTCCTAAATGTGCGCAAAATACACGCTCAAAAGCTTTATCGGCCTTCGAGACAGAGGTCAGATACTGTTTACAATCATTAAAAAAACGTTTTTCGCTTGATACACTTAACGACTCTGTTTTATCTCTTAAATTCTATGATATTTTTATGAAAGATTTAATACATATAGATTCGTGTTTAGTTCAGACCGTTTCAGTTAGTAAATACATTATTAGATAATATAATATACGCTCGCCGAAAATAAACATTCAAACGGGCCTAATCAAACTTTAGCGCCATGCTGTGAAAAAGCGAACTGTTAAGTTCTGAGCGCATTCAATATATGAAATGGGAATAAACGTTTCCAGATTCAAAATTCTATCGAAAACGTTTCAACGCTCGAGAACTGGTTACGCGCTTGGGAGCGGGGGGAGCGGATCAAGGTGTTGGGTCGGACGGAGAGCGCGTGGTGCGCAAAAAATAACTGTATTTATAATATCATTATTTTAGTATTAAGTTTTTTTTCGTGATTGGCGATGTAAAATAGTTTTTTTGACGGTGTGGTCGAAAATGGAATTTACTTCGTTGAGGGCACATAAGCGTGTTTATTTATTTTCTATTTATCAACCGAGGCGTCGAATTCTCTAATCATAAAGTGCGTATCATTTTGTCGGTTACAATCTATGAGCGATAATTTTTAAATACCCTCTTTTTGAACTAAACCGACTCTCTTTTAATTTCAATGTGCAAAAACGCAATTTAAATGTATTTTTGTTCCTCGAATAATGCCTTTCACTTTACTATCACTCGAATCTCCGTCTTGTATAACGAATGCATTATTTGTCAGATTACCTTAAGTTAAGTAAATTTCAATTAATAGTAGCTGTGAAAAATGTTAGTAATATATTTAAGTTTTTGTTTCGCTCTCAATACCTTAGTTTTATTTGGACGATTTTTATCAATTGTATTATTATCTAAGTAGCGTGTTAGATGTAGTATTTTTGTTTCTCTTCGTAAGTAACCACTATTAAACCACAATTTAAATCTGTAGATTTCTTTTTAAATTATTTAAGTAATTTAAGTTACAAAAATTAAGGCTTAAATGTTTGATATTTTCAATTATGGAGAGATAACTATTTGAGATCAAGCCTCTTCTCAAATTGAGCATATCAATAATTGTAGGTGCATGGCGACCGCTTATCAGAAACGTAAAAGTTAAATCCTTTTAGTGTATAAAGATAAAATTTAGTAAATTAAAAATGCATTTCTAATCCATAATAAATATCACAGCGAATTAAATTCAAGACAACCCGGTAAAAATAGTGTAGAATAGTAAACAGGATATATTTTATGAAATACAAATAAACATAAAAATCTATTTTGGATTTTTTCAAGTGTTTGAACATAGATACAAGTATTAATATTGTACTTAATCACGCTATGATTTAAAGATACATATAATAAGAAACACCTACTAAGCAGCTTTTTAGCATTGGTACACGGAGATTTAGATAAGCGTCCTGGATGCTGCGTTGTTCCTGAGAGCACTCCTGCAAGTTTGTTTGTCTTCGCGGTCTATCCCACAGGAGACGAAGAGTTGTGGGACGTAGTACGAATCGGGGTAGATTGAGTTTCACGTCGGTTATGAAAAAGCTGATATTGATTCCGCTGCGCCATAAGCTCGCAGGAAAGCACGTTTCAACTTTCAAGGAACACATTCTATCAGCAATTCTTCCGAGAAAATTGCCGGCCCTTATCTGCAATATGTCCGTCATATCATGAGGAGCACGTGCTAACGGAGATAATTGGCCTCCCATGTTTTTTTTCATCTCAAAATTGTTTATTTGCCTTATATAATTCGGTTCAATCTATAATTATTTCAAATACGAGCTAGCTGGCAAATCACTGTCGAAATCCTCTACCACGAAGCTTCTTAATTACCCTGTCATCTAACCTCCATTGGGGAACTCATGTTGGTGATGTAATGATCCTCATACCCAATGTCTTAAAGGCGAACTAAGAGCAGTTCAGAGAAAAGCAAGCAGACGTGTCTTTAGGCGTTTTAGTCGATATGATAGTCCTTCTGAATTATTTTTAATTCTTAATTTAGAGCCACTAACTAGAAGCCTACCTGGTCTGCTTTAAGATCCCAACTCTCCAAGCATCCTTATATTGGCCGTAATGACCATCCTCCCAAGATAAAACCTAAATTGAGAAAACGGAACATTGGGTTCAATTCTTTTCTTTCGAGAATAATTCGCCAGTAGAATGCTATAACGAAACGTAGGCTGCGAGTGGTTAAGCATTTTTCCTCGCCTACTAAACCAAAAGCTCTCTTTTGGTAACACCATCACCAAATAGCTGCTTTTGCGGTAAATCGAACTACCAAGCAATGAGTCACTTCTTCATACTTGGCGATTGTGTGTATACAGGGTGTTTTTAAATTTAGGGCACTCATTTTATGAGGTTGGTCTATATCTATTCACGAAAAAAAAAATACAAAAGTAATTATATTATTAAAAAATTAAAAAACTATTATTAAAGTCCTTCGCGAGTCACTGACAGTTCTCCCGTGTGTTCAACCGCGCTCTCAAACATTAAAAAGATTTCTATTTAATTTTGAAGTCGTTTTTCTCGTAATTGAGAAACATTTTTCAAATATTTTCTGCTGACTAATGTTTGATTGTCGATATAGATCAACATCCTAAAGTAGCGCCCTAAATTTAAAAACCCCCAGTATAAAAATAAATACATATAAGTTGGCTTGTATCATAAATGTTTTATTTAGATGGAATTTGTTAACTTCATTATTATTTTGTATTCTGGTAATTATGTAAATTCCCCAACCCCTCTTACTTCTTAAGTTAGGTTTAAACTCTTATTGGTTAATGTTTTGATTGTTTTTTTATTCTAACTTTATTTTTGTACTTATTAGCTGTTTTTTCTGAAATAAATAAATCTACCCCCCTAAAAAACCTAGTATAAAATACGAATCTCTTTCGAAATTTAGGTATGTAGTATCTATATTCACTTTTTTCTTACGTGTAATAAGCCATTATGTAAAGCAGTAGATATATTTAAAATTATATAGTTCCTACAGGAACCCTATTCTACGATGAATATTCACGTGATTACTGAGATAGTCTTGATGAATAAAAATAATTCAGCAATTTCCCTGGACCATGTTTCTCGATAAACAGTACAAAATTATTCTAACCTTAGCGCAAAAATCCAACTCGGAGGTCATACACGCCATAAAAGTGATAAAAAGCAACATTTCTACACGGATTGGCTATTTTCCACGCGACGATAAAGTATTTTAACTTAAAATAACGACAACAGAGATCGCCGGGAGAAAAGCGGCTAATAATATGCAAGTAATTACTAGCGATAACCTGCTCTGCGCGCGATAATCTATGCACAAAATAATGGAAAAAATACCAGATTTTTTAAAGCGAATTTGTTCACCAATTTTAGGTTATCGAATAATATGAACTTTAGCAGACCGCGACAGAGCTTATCGAGAATTTGATGTTTTGGTGATATACTTACCTAGCTATATTAAATATAATATTGTAAATATCGATATGCATGGATTACACTCGTTGTATAGATGATAGATGTTTAATTTACCATTTTTATGGTTTTGAATCAAAATTATTTTATAAAACCAGTGACAGTAATAGGAACCACAGCTTGTACTAAAGCTGCACGCGGCATGTTTCCTGGTGGCCTTGAACGTTTCGATAAATCGGTTTTTCCTACCGTTTAATAGTTTACTATAAATAAGAAGTTTGTTGTATTATTTCTTGTACCATAGATTTAGTTTGAGGCCGGTTTTATTTTTTTTTTTATTACTATTTTAAACTTTTTAGTATTATCTTAATAATAAAATTCGCATGATGATTATTTTTGTTTTAGATTTTAGCTACCTTACACAAAAAAATACCTAATGAAAATATGATGGAATCACCTCCAAGCACTCCGGTGCAATTTACAATGAAATCGCTTAAACCAATTCGACTTATTGAACTGAAAAAATGTACTGGACTAAACTGAAATAGAACCATACCCAAGAAAATCCCTATATTCAATACATTCATAAAATCAACACATTCTCAACATACAAATGTTATACCCGTGTGTTTGTATTTTAATAATTTGATTTAGTTGAACAAAATTTGCAACAATTTAGTTTGAAAACATTATGCCTACTGTGTAATATTATGTTTGTGAATATGTAGGAAATCCATAATCGGTTTTGTTATCTGTTTAATTCTCAATTGTTTTAATGTTATTGTTTTCCCATAAGAAATTAAAATAAATAAATATATAATATGCAAAAAAGGAAATATTCGAAATGGCTCGAGCCAAAGTAATGAACTGTAAACGACTGTGAACGAAGTAATGACTGTGAATGAATTTTAAACGGCCTTTTAAACAGAACTGCATGCATAACATAGACTGTTAAAAAGGACGCTAGAAGAAAAATCAAATCATTTTTGAGATTGAATTATTCCTACATACACTCATACGTCCAACTCTCACTTATGCCTCAGAAACATGGATTGATGAAAGATCCTTAGACGCGTTTGAACGAAAAAATCTTGCCAAGAGTTTCAGGATTCGAGATCGATGTTGTCAACTTTTTTAAAGATGGTCGGGATCAATGATGGAGCGAATCAATGATGGAAATTCGCCAAAAACTCGACTTGGTAATATGCAAGATGGCCGTAGGTGCGCTCGAAGGCCTAAATAGCAATGGTGTAATACCGTATAGTTTATTCTGTGCTACTCAAAGACCTACAGACGCTTTGCGTTGGCGTGG
The DNA here is from genome assembly GCA_020383195.1 of Neomicropteryx cornuta. Taxonomy (NCBI): domain Eukaryota; kingdom Metazoa; phylum Arthropoda; class Insecta; order Lepidoptera; family Micropterigidae; genus Neomicropteryx; species Neomicropteryx cornuta. Next base: position 7,482,103 of record JAHKQU010000001.1, on the reverse strand, counting down.
AAAAGTGAAGAACAGCGCGAAATTGAGGGATATCTTCCGACGATAATTATTAGAATATTAAGGAAAAATAATGAATATAACGTTTTTTTTAAGAGTACACACTTTAGGAAACGAGATGATCAGATAATCAGAGTTTGGACACTAGGATGGCGAGGAACATTCCGGAACATTGCAACCGCTCGAGTTTCGAGCTCGCAAGAGTCTCCAGTCCACAGACTGATTGGAGACTACGGGACAAATCAGAGATGGGAAGAGACGAAGAATCCAGACGGCTTGCTAAAGGCGACATCAGCGCCACCCGAATGTTTGCCTAATGCCAATTTGACTGTGTTGTCATCGTGATGATAGACTGATGATAGATTTTTTCTGTAGATATTCGTTAAAGATGTTATCTAGAACCTCAGATATTTGTGCTTGAACTTTAAACTTTCTTAAACTGCGCTCTTAAACTCACGCAAGGCTGCGAGACGGTCGGACAAAGACCGTACTGTTTCTCATCTATCATCTAGAATGTGAGGTTTTATAGTAATTTGACGTACTAATACAAATAGCATGTATGATTATGTACATGCAAAGAATTAAATACATACACTACATAATATAAGAATGAAACCCGATGTTTCGGAGATGAATACACATCAGGAGAGAGTTTGACACGTTCGTCTGATGCGACGGTAACTGACTAATTTATAAACTATATTTAAAATGTGTGACGGCCGCAAAAGTGTAAAATCAGTTATTATGTTAAAATACTTTAAAAAATGTTTCAGTGCACATAAAATGGAATTTTACATTGAAATATCACTTGATTAACAATGTTTATATTTAATAATAAAAAAAACTTGTAATGAAAATGAAAATGAGGTAATCTAATAGTAAGGGCGTTTGACCATTGGTCCAGCCATCGGTCGCGAGATCGAATCTGCATACACTATTTTTTACGCTCATCACTGCCATCTCTCTGCTGCCAAATAATACATCAAAACATATATTTTCTGATAATTTAAAAACTTTTAGCATAAATTATAATAATACTATAAATAAAAAAAAATATTCATAATATATATTTATAGGTTTATTAAGTCTCATTATTAAGCTTGCGTCAAATTGCTAAACTACATCTATAAATCATTGGCATCTCCTTGTGCTTGTGCAAACTTTGTTATTTATTTCCAAGTTGTTATGTCATGTATCTTTAATCGCTTAACCGGGTGACTTTAAAAAATACTATTTCAAAAAATGGTGGTTTTATTTTTTTTTTTTTTTTGATAAAATTTAAAGAAATTTCTTTTGGTAATTCTGTAGAATAATGGATTAATTATATTTAATGTAAATTAGTTAGATTAATCATATCTCTCCTAACGCCATGAAAAACCTGTAAAATTCGCATTTTTTGTTGCATTCAGGTAAGTAGGCGCCTAGCACAAGCAAATTTAGACCAGAGGAAATTACACTGAAGAAATTTTTGGGTACGTACCTCCTCAACGCCTTCGGGAACGGATCGAGAGCTGCTAAGGTCGAGATTAAAATTCACAGCACAATAATCGCACACGATAACACTGGACTGTTTCCAATGCGAGTTACTAAAACTTTAGCCGTGGACTAAAAACTCTGGCGACTGGACGAGAGCGCGTCTGACGACATTCGGCGACAAACTGTCGCTTCAGCTAATGACGACGCGTCATTAAGATGTCATTACGTTGAGAACAAGTGAGGACCTTATCGATTAGGATGCTATTTCGTGTGAGGCATACTTGCGTACTAGCAGCACTCAAGCCTCGAGGGAAACTGAGGTCTTACGCTTCAAAATAGCACTTACCAAAAGGTTTGCGTGATTTGTAGCAGATTCAAAATGGCGTCTATCGAATCGGTACGTGTTGAATCGCCATCAACGCGCATATCAGACAAACGGGCGTGCGGTGGACCTTCGAGGGGAGCACGCTCTGATTGGTGGAGAAGCGACCCCTCGTATTACCGCAGCTTTTGCTTACTGTCTTAGCGGCAAGGATAGTTGCGGTATTAGTCATAATAGGGTTACAGATCGCGCACATGCGAGTATGAACACTTCGTTAAGCGAGGGCACGTCCCGCGCGTTGGTAATATTTCCTTCTCTCTCATCCCTTAGATATTACAAGCATATTGCTTTCCTCTTCTTAGACATATATATGTATACATAATGTCTTTAAATTCAAACAAGTATTTATCAGCAAAAAATATTAGATAAATGGTTCCTAATTACAAGACTACAAAATTAAATAGAAATAGAAATTAATTTAAATATACACCTGCCTGAGAAAACGCGCTCCAAGATCACATCAACTGACGTTTTTTTTTATAGTTAGCTATAAGAGTTTGCTCATCTTTTTTGATTTGATTAACATATTTTCCGAATGACGTCATTCGATTGACGGATGGAATACTCGTACACCATCGGTATAGCACGTCCTTATCGTCATCATTGATCATATAAGTCACGTTTAACAAGCTGTGACGTGGTTTGCGAATGGTGATAAATTGAAAGTGTGACGATTGTGATTTATGTGTAAAACATTCACACTGTCCGAAGGCATCTTTTTCTATGATAGGCGAGGATAAGATTTTCGTATCAATAAATTGTTCTTTTTTTAAATAAATCTTTGTCACACTAATATTGTGTTTAAAACACTGTCATGAGGTTAAATAAAAATATGTTTAGGCTATGGATAATACATAGACAAACCTATAATATGAAAATAGACAAAACAATAAATAAATACATTTAAGTCTCGATTGTTACGCGTACATCTCGCTAAAGGTGTTTCAATATTATATTATCAATAAATTGTAATAAAAATAATTCATACAGTACGTGAGTACATATTTTAAGGTAATCTTTTTTTGTAGGCTATTCATAAAAAAAAACACTTCAGTCGTTGATTGCATTATAAAAATAAAATTGTATTTAAATAATCCGTAAAAGGACCACAGTGAAAGTTTAAAATCAGTTATTGGTTATATTGTCTACGCGTGTATATTAAGTATATAAATATAGATATAGATAAAATATGTAAAGATAATATATAAAGATAATATATATAAATATAGATACAATGAGGTGACTCGTATAAATAGTAATAAAACATTATTGAAATTAAGCTAAATAATAACATTTCTTTTTCATTTTCAGTCCAATTCGACCTCAGTAGACTCATTGAGCGTCAAAACAGAAAAAACAGCTTAGTTAAAAAAAATAAATAATAAATAAAATAATAATAATAAATAATAATATGTATTATGAAAACGATAATAATAAGTAAATAATAAATATTTAAATTAATTTCTTAATAAAAATAAAAACATACATGATGATAAATAGTAATATGATAGTAGTAGTAGTAGTAGTATGATATGGTAGTAGTAGTATGGTATGGTAGTAGTAGTAGTAGTATGGTAGTAGTAGTAGTGATATAGTAATATGTGTTTAGATTTTTGTATTAAAAAAGTTTTTTTTACACAGACAGCATCAATAAATTGGTTTCGGCTAAGATGAACAATTCAATGTTACGCACTTAAATGTTACAAATTTTCTGCACACAAATATATCAATACAATCTTTGATAGCATTTACTATTCTAAGGCGAATTATATTTTTATTTTATCATGTTATTTTTTTTACTAGCCACTAACTAGAAGGCGTTTTGAATTCAGATATAAGACTGTGACGAATGAGCCTACCTGCTCTCTAAGCCTCCTTATATTGGCCGTAATGACCATCCTTTCAAGATAAAACCTATCTCGAGGAAACGGAACATTGGGTTCAATTCGTTTCTTTCCAGAAGAATACGGGAGTGGCTCTTCATAGGTCAGTATTTCATCCTTTTCCTTGTTCCAAGGCTGCTTTTAAGCGTAGGTTGCGAGTTATTTTTTCCTCATCTACTAAACTCAACAGTATCACCGAGGCTAGCTCCTTAATATTGTAATTACCTGATAATAATAAAGTCAAGGAAGTATTAAGGGAGCTACGAAGCCATCTCCTTGCTAGACAGCTTCCAAGGTAAAGTCGAATCGCCGCAGCTGACCAAAGCTGACGCGGCCATGACGTCACGCCAACTTCGCTGAAGGTTTTCTGATTCAAATGAACCCAAACAGCGCAACGGCACGTGCGATCCAAATGATCCGTACAAACTTCGGAAAAAAAAAATAAAAAAAAACAGACTTCGAAACAAAACCACGGGCAACAAACTAAGAACATTTTTTTTTTATAGAAGCTATACTTCTTTGGGCCCGTTGTACTCATTGGGATGGGATGTTGGTCGAGAAAACGCGTCACGCGTTAGATTTTTACGTTTGTCGAGTTGTAGAGTCCAATTGCTTTTTTACGAAATATTTTTGAGTCCCTTCCGAAATTCGAAGCTAGTTGTCTGTGTTTTTTTTTACAAATTATACGAAAGTATACGAATATACGAACTTAATAATAATAATGTATAGGTGTATAGTATAATAATGAAGTGACTTATATATTGAAGAGAAATATATTGAATAACAGAGAAAAATGACTTAGGTATATAAAATGAATAAAGACTTATATTTCATTTATATATCCTGTCTGTGTGAGAATGGCTAAAGAAGTATAACTTCCACCATCTGCTTCGACGCAGACCCATTTTTTTAAAAATATTTTTAGTTTAGAACGTTAGCTAGAGTAATGTCACACAGATTGGGCAAGATAATGACTTATGCCATCAGGCCATTTACCGAACGGAATCCCCTGATGAGCGCACTCTAGAACTGTAAAACAAGCAACGCGATAAGACTAGTCTAACCCGTATTTCTTCTGTAGGTACACAAGTAAAACATTTTTAAACATAAACTTAAGCTCGCTGTCCAGTTTCGTGGGTACGGTCGAGGGCAAATGAATCTTTACCTTAAAGACGATACGACAGAGTGTGTATGTATGTATATATAACTACTAACCTCATCTACCCTCATACGAAATGCGAAAGCAGTGGTTCTCATAGATACAGTACACAGACAGGTACTGTATCTCTTTTTTTATGCGTTTCAGTTCAACTTTAAATGCTTGGGGTAAAGCTTCGAGTGCCTTTGACTGTTCGTTTAATTTTCAATTTATTTATTTATTTTTGTTATAGGAAACACACAATTATATCAATATTGCATTAACAAAAATTAAGACTTAATTAGATACAATAAACCGATTATGGATTTCCTTTATATTTATGAAAATGTTTATGTTTTTACATAGTAGGAATAATGTTTTCAAAATAAATTATTTCAAAATGTTTTCAAACTAAATATTTATTTTAAATACAAATAGGATATATATATATATATATATATATATATATTTGATGATTGTTTTTTAATAACGGCAAATCGCCTGAAAAGATAAATGACACAATCTTTGACAATATTGAAAAAGTTTTTAATTATTAGATAAAGTGCTGAATAGCATAATATTAATTAATATATTCCGGGTTTAATTCCTTTTTTACGTGCTCACTTTGAATAACTTGTAATTCCTGGTATTCCTGGAGGGAAAGATAAAGTTAATTTTACTTAATAAATAAGGGAAGTCAAAAATAGAGTTAATTATCATATACAAGAACGTTGCACTAGCGACATCCGCAAGATTAAAATGAAAAAATTTATTTTGTTTTTGCCGAATCCTCGTTTAAATCTGTGTTGATCGATTTATTACAATCTTTAGAGTTCAATCTAGCCGAATGGAATAGTTATTTGTACTTGACTGTACCTAAATATATATTTTTTTGTATTCACGATCTCGCAGCTCACGTCCGCTCGGAGTTCAAAGGTTTCGCGATAACACATACGAGTGAGAGTATAAATGACCAACAGTGTTGACGAATTATTGTTACCCAATTTCAATTCTATTCGGCTAGTAGGTGCCTACCAATTTCCATAGCATATTTATTATAAAAACTCGTTTTTTAGTGTGTGCAATTTTAACAGCTTCGGAAAATCTTCGGGTTATTTAACTACACTGACAATAATCTAAGATATAAAGATTAAATGTGCGCATTTTATTACAAGAATAAAAAAAAATCACAAATTTTTACCGTTTTTAGAAATAAGTACCTAAAATTTAATTATTTTCCAATAGCAACATATAAATCATTTCTGTTAGGTACACAAAACATAAATGATAAGCTAAGCTAAATTCATATATTTTATACAAATTATATTACAGAACTATAAATAATACTAAATTAGAAACTGCTAAATTTTATGCTATTTTAAATTGTTATGAAAACTGTTTTGTAACTAGAGTTTTAATAAAATAAATAAAATGAATTTATAACAATAACAAACAAAACAAAACAATATAATTAAAACGTAAAATTTTGGCCTTGCTTATTAAAGGTGAGTTTAATCATAAAAAAAATCCACACTATTTAAAAAAAAAATAGATCTAATAAATTAATAAGTCGTTGAATCTACACAAATATATATTAAAGTATGCTGATAGTATATATGAGATATTCCACATCAGTATAATACGATTCAGCAGTGCATGGCGAAGAGTCATGGTGAAGAGAATGTCGAAATATCCGTAATATTCTTAGCAAGGTACTGAATTAGATATTTTTTTAATATTTATTTAGTATCATTATAATTAGTAATACCGCTTATACAGATATTACAAAATTTGTTGGATAACATCAAATAGTTTCCTATTTTATAATTTTATACCAATAAACCTTAAAACATTTATAAAAAAAAACAAATAAAAAGTCTAAATTTCATAATACTAAGTTTATGAAGAGGGCTAGAAATGTGTAATAAATTACCGGGAGAATATTAGAACTTTATTACTTTTTAAAAACGCCATTAAAATTTGTTTAAATTTGTTTGTTTAAATTTGTTGTATGAATTTAAAGAGCTTTTCTAATTTAAAAAAACAAAGATAACTTTATGTTTGTAATTTATTATTTATTAACCTTTCGTGATATATATTTTTTACTCATCGATGTTCTTGGAAATAAACTTTTACTACACTTTGTTACAATTTTTCTCAAGTGACATTATGACATTATAATTTTCTTAAGTGAACAAAAAAAATTATAAAAAATAGATTATAATTTTAAAAAATCCCTTTCGGTACGCCGGAAGGCGGAGGTTGATTTCACGGGATCAAAGCAGGCGAACTACAATTTGTACGAACTCATATAAAACAATGCAAGATCAACTACCCGCGAGGCAGCTCGCTCACCTCAACCCACCCCGCCGCGCAATACTTACCCTTGCGCAGCGAGAGTGCGTATACTGAATCCCTCTTTATTCAGTGCCGTAAGGGTTGCTCATATCAAAAATTGTTTCAAACAAAAGTTTTAGGTAAATTATAGGCTTTCAATTAACATTTTGAATATGATTTTTGTATGATTTTTTTGAATTTGAAAAACCAATTTTTCCCACCCCCAAGACCAATGGTTGGTGCCACCAAGAAATTTACCTAAGAGAAGTGTTAGGCCCTTATCTAAGGAATAATATAAAGTTTAAATGAAATTGATATCTTGTATGCTAATAAAGTTATAGCAAATTTCACTTTTTCGAATCCCCCCTCCCCCCCCCATTCCCGCCCCCTTGTCTGATTTTGCCTATTAACGAACTTAACCGAGATTTTGTGCCCTTAGATTTTATGTATCAATTTGAAAGTGATTGGTGTAAAATTACGGCAGTTATCGTGTCCACAAGAAAGTGATATAGATAGATAGATATATCTAAACTTTTAAACTGAGGGTGGTTTTGGGTTCTAGGGGATAATAATAATAATAATAATAATAAATAGTTTTACTAATAATAATAAATAGTTTATTCCAAGAGGCAGGGAGGATATTGTAATCCCTGCCCCTTATATAAAAAAACAAAAAATGAAAATGAAATAATAATAGTTATAAAAATCGAGTGTCATCGTCCATCAACCGGTTTGGAACTGACGTCACATCGCTTGCAGACCGGTCCATGGAAATTTCTCGTCGCCATGGCAACCGCGTCTGCATCAAAATGCGATTGTATGTTTCGGGGTAAAACTAAAGCGACCGGCATTTTTACCAGCAATTTATGCAGTGGTTCTGTATGACGCAATTATTGTTGAATATCTAGTAATTGAAAGTGTGTCAGCGGAACAGGTCAAACGTGACCTGGTAGGTAACCGTTTTTTTTATTTAATAGGTTGTTAAATCGGCACTGACACGTAGCGACCTATTTTCCAAGCGCGGTCATTCCAATGCAATTAACGTCGCTTAATAGTTATGAAACATTACGTCTATAATAATATAGGGTACTCATCTCATTATTAGAGTACCTTGAGGTGGGTCTCACAGCACGCACTACGGTTAATGTAGCTTCTTTAGGCAATCTCCTCTTACCATCGAAATGAAAACTAGAACCTTCTAAGTAATAAGAGCAAGTTAAAATAGAAATTTCTTATGTGATGCGTTTGAAATATGTAACGAGTTGCATGCTTGAACCCTTACATTAATATTTATAATTTTTAATTACAAAAAAAATCACAGTATTCTAGCTCCTAACCTATGAAAACGTTAGTCTTTAAATGTAAAATGGTTTAGTGGGATGTTTGCTCAGTGGTTAACCGTGGTATTTATGGTTATTAAAAACATACATTACTTATATCCATCGGTTTCAGTTTCAGATATTATTTTTTTTTTATCACATAAACATAATGACACACATTATTTTTTATTTTTAAATTTAACGTGATCGGTTTATGTTACAAGCGCTCGTATAGTTTTTCCTCATTTAATACCAATAATTAATAAGTATCGAATTTATAAAAGTATTATAAAAAAATATGTATGAACTTTTACGTTTGTTATGTTTTGATCTGTGTTCCGATGAGAAATATAGAGGTATTATAGAGGTATTAAAAGTAGTTTATTAAGTAAGACGATTGATATGTGCTGTCCAGCAGCTGCTATAATTCGCTATAATTCTATATGCTATGCTATATAATTGTATGCTATAATTCGCGAGACAGTTCGGTCGTGTTGCAACGGCGCGGGCGCCGTCTGCGCGCGCAGGCCATACTCGGAAGTCGCGTTCATTCATGCGCATTTGGCACGGACTGAATCGTGCCGGACGTGTAAACATCGCCGAATCCTAACAAGTGTGCGCACGCCATCAATTTAAGAAAACAAAGACGACATTAATTATTCTTTTTTTTTGGGAATATCTTCGATATTCTTAAATTGAATAAATTTAATATAATAGAGACAAATTAAACATCAGTCATTTATTGTTGTTTTGAAGTAACATGGCTACTCTAACTAGGTTTAAAAAACCTAACCCAGTTAAGAGCGGGCACCTACCTAAACGACGTTCTTTGTTCCCTACCTAAACAAACATAGTAAAACAAGGTTCACAATTGAACAAAAAAAAACAAGAATCGCTTGTAGCCATCATTTAATATCAACTGCTTCTATTCATTGTTTAGCAGTTGTAAATTAGTTAACCAGAACCTGACGTCCTACAGCTAGGCCGTACAGGCGCCATTAAAGCCACCTTCGCCCCCAGCTACACGCGCCTGCGGTACCAACTGGTGATGGGTTGCTTCATTTCCTAACTGCACTTGTTACTTGCGACACTTTTGGCCCATTAGATGTAAAAAAAAGCACATGAAGTCATCATAAATTATTATTAGTAATAAATAATACGTTACAAAAGTCGTGCTGTCATATTTTTGAAATTCGCATTTGCTTTCGCATTTGACAGACGGACGGACAGGAATGTATGCATAAAAGCTAAAAACAGCAACACGTTTGGTTTATTACCATCTAAAATGTATGAAAGTTACGATATATTATTTTTTATTGAACCGTTATATCTACAACTGTATTTTTTTTTTCTGTCTACTAAATTTGAACTCAAATTGTAAATTCTCACTTTGGCGTCTCTTGGTCCAGGCGTTTCTGTTTTATCGCTCAAACAGCTCGTAAATAATCGCCCATTGAAACCCGAACCTCGACCGGACATTCAGCAAAGATTTAGAATTTAATAACGACCGGACATTGTTAGGCTAATCAATGCGTTTGTAGTCTATCCTATTCAGTCGGAAATATTTAGTTATATCTTAACGTTATAATGGCGAAGTTGTCTGCATATTCAGTTGTATAAATGGGTGTATTATGGTTTTATGCGTAATTTGATGAAAGTTCTTTCAAGTTTATTATTTATTAATATCATTTAAAATTACATATACTTTGGAGGTACCATTCCTCCGGTAGTATAGCTGATTGGCAGGCGGTGCAACGAAGTTATTTTAAAGCCACGTTCTTTATCTGTAAGACGCTGCAGTCGAGACTATTCCACTCTCTTATGGTGCGCGGAAGAATAGAATGAAATCCGACATTCTTTCTCCTAAAAAAATCCTTTATTTTCTGAGAATGGTCCTATCGTCCAATATAGAACGGTTTCTGAAGTTATGGGTTGCGGGTTATGGTTTTATAAAGAATACAATATTAGTATAAAACGCCAAACGATCATAGCACAGAAAGTACTGACTGTTGCACTTTTCGACCACCAGAAATAAGAGTAATGGTTATTTAGTGAACCTAGGTTTAAAAAATATTACGTACGCTCTAAAAACGTACGCCTTAGCGTACGTTTTTAGATTAAAGTGGTATAAGGAATCTTAATTCCTTATACCACTTTAATGAAATTGTTTTTTTTCACCTACTACTTAAATGAGTAACGGACAAGCTTTTTGAAAATTACCGACTGTATGAATGTGCTTTTTATAAAGAAATTACTCGTAAGTATCTTTTTATTTTTGGAAAGTAAGTTTTTTAATAGACTATAGGCACACGTTAACTGCTCAAGTTTTGTGTTTTAAAATACATTTTTAGTTATAAACTTATATTTGATAATTGTTTTTTAATAGCGGCGAATCGCCTGAAAAGATAAATGTCACAATCTTTGACAATATTGATTTTTTTTTTAATTTTTTGATAATGTGCTGGATAGCATAATATTTATAAAGGTTCTAAAGAGGTCCTGTACTTTACAGCGCAGGATGTCGGTTTAAACCCAGCGCTGAGTTTTATAAAAATGCATAATATACGAGTATATAGGTCAATTAAATTGGTTACTATTTTAGTTATTAGACTTTAGTATAGCGTGGTTTTACCCAAAACGAATGAAAGATTTCCGTTTTACTGCAATACACCCGTAATGGTGCAAATGTATTTAAATAAACAAATGCGAGTGTTTGTGTTGTCTACGAATACATTTTCTGGCGTCCGTCTACGAGTCTGTTCAAATAATATTACATCGTTGGTCACAATGAGTGCTTCGGACGTCAATGAACACAGTTCACACCCCAAAGGAACTGATTAAAAACACACTCAAAGAGAGAATCGATCACTCAAATCTGCAAACTGTTGAGAGTAGACGAACTTTGATTGATATGGGAAAAATCCTAGGAGTCCCGCTATAAATGTTTACACATCAAAAATAGAAATATATATTTTTTTAATATCCAGAGGCAAACTGAACGTCAGGTTGGCACATTTTATTCCAAATCACCTATAGTGATAGCACAGAATTTATACAGAGTGTATTTATATTCACCGATGTCCTTTTAGGGAGTTGATTTATATCGACAACTAAACCAGTCACGCGAAAAAAAATATAATAATTTCGAATAAAAAAAATTACTACAATAATTATATTTATTATTTTAGAACTTAAGTGCTTCGCGTACCGCGCGGACGCGAGGTCATTGCCCGATCTCGCGCATGCGTTCAGCCGCCATCTCAAACATTACAACAATTTCTCTGAAATTTAGAATTAATTTTTCTCGTTTTTAGGAAACATTTTTGCAATATTTTTCGCTCATTAATGTTTGATTATTAATCTATATCGACCCCCTAAAAGGACACCAGTAAATAAAAAATGCACCTGTATATGTATATATTAATTCGCGAAGGGAAAATTTTGTACCCCTTTTTAAGCAAATTGCGCGCACAGAGGAGTGTGAGATTTGGCATATAGATTTTAAATATTATGTATATAAAATATATTATAGATATTTTATAGATTTGGTTTGAGTTTATATCGAACAGAAGTGCAGAAAGCCTACATTTATCTATAACACGTGTTACAAATAAATTAAATTTAATAAATAAAACTTTCATACAACTGACAGCTCATTCGGATGTTTCTTTTACTATAGCCTGTCAAGCAAAAATAATTATCGAAGCCATCTTATACTTCTATGAATGTCAAGTGTCATTTTTACATGAATAAATTAAAAGTTACAATAAATTGTATCAAAAAACAAATACAAATACAAGCTGTAATTGTGGTTTATTTTTCAACTGTTACTAACATTGTTTTTCATAGGTATTGCAGTGGCTTAAAGCAAACAACACACGCTAATGACGTATTTGTACACGCTCGCAGCTGACGTGGTAGAACAAAATTTAAAAAAAATATATGAAATTATTATAGAGGTTCGTATGGCCGTTCGTGTTGTCGGGGAGGCGCTATTGTTTTCGTGATGCGAGGCCGTTTTTTTTTTAATGTCTTGTTACTTAACTCAGTCGGTGTTGAGAAAAGCATCGTTGAATATTCTCAACAGCGAAAAATGTAACCTGGCCGGATTTGATCCACTGGGGATTCGAACCCGGGACCTCTAGGGGGGAGTGGTAGAAGCAGGCGCTTATACCTGCTCCACCAGGCCGTGTAGTTGTGTGCTATCGACTAGAATAGTCAATGGGCCGTGTAATCGTGAAAACATGCGCGTGCGCACCGGATAGAGTTAACTATCCGATTGCAATACAACCGTCGCGCAGCGTCTATCTAATCTCCTTTGTTTGCTATGACAAGATCGACCACGTGCCGTGGCGACTGCATCCAGCATCCGAGCGTAGCCGTCAGCCGCAATAATTGAGGAGTGTCTGTCAGATGTAGACATTTCCACACGCAACTCATATTTTTTTTCGTGTTTTCTATTTATATGCTAATTACCAACATCTTCTACTTTTACAACGCAATAAAAACGCATGTTTTCGATACAAACAAGACGTTAAAAAATAAATCTTGCACAAAAAGTGTATATTTTCAAGAGAAAACTTAAAAAAAATAGAATTTCCATAAAGAATTTTATATTGATCCCAAGTAAGAGTGATTATGTCACAAATCGTGATAGTCTAGTGGTCCAAGTGTTTGATTATTAAGCCAGCGCTCGCTGGTTCGAATCCACACTCAGTCATGCCATTTTTAACCCTTCATTACCACCGTTTTCCCCGACTTTAGCACAAGCAGATTAGTTAGGATTAGTTGAGTAGGGCTCAAAATAATTGTATTTGAGCACAAATAAAAAAAATCTAGACAAATATACTGAAAGTGGGTTTGTTTTAATTTTTCCCCAAATGTAGGGCATTATAATCTCGTGATGAATGGGATGAATGTGATCTCTGACCTGTTGGCCGCGTGCGGGTGCGTCGCGGAGGCTGCGTCGTGGGCGGGGTAGGGGCTCAGCCCCTGGGCGGCCGCGTGGGCCTCCAGGCCGGCGGAGTACATCGCCGAGGGCGGCTCGAGCCGCGTCAGCTGCGTGAGGGACTCCGGGCTGCTGGATCCTCTGTGCCTGAAAGGGTCAATCCGATCGTTAGCCACGATTCGTCAGGGATTTTCAAGTTCAAATTAAGGCTAATGTTTGTTTTTTTTCTCATACTGACAGTACCGAGCATATCATTGGAAATACGATTATTTTTTTATATTTATACCTATTTTTTGGGATATAGCAACACTAAAGCATTTTTACCTTTATGATATTGGACCCCTTGTCCTCAAGGTATTTTAATTAACAATATGTCGCCAGAACTGAAAAAGAATTTTTCAAATTTTCCAACAAGATAAAAAAAAAATAAGATCTTTTTCTTTGATAAAATTAATGTTCTGAAATGGCCTGGGAACTTAAGCGCGTCTGTAAACTAAGGGTCTCAAAATAGATTGTTATACAAAAAATAATCCGAGTGAGGTTCAGAGACAAAAATAAACAAAAATGTTAACTTTGCCTGTATCAATAGTCAAACGCCCTAACTAGAATACCCATAGGATTATTTCACTTTTTTTAAATAGTCCTCATTAACGTTACACTACACGAAATACTTAGATAGGTTGATTTGCCCAGACTTGACCCAATAGGGTTCGAAAGCGGGGTCAACTGAGTTACCTAATCTAGAATACACACAACATGCACCTAATTTCCTGCACACTTTCAAGATATTGTCTGCCTATATCAATATTCTCGTGCTTTACTCGATTACTTTAGATGTAAATATCATATTGTCTGAATCGAAAAAATAAATCTTCAGGGGCGTAATGTCATAAAGATGTAATCTAAAAAGAAATATTGCCTACCCAATAACGGCATGTTTTTTCTGTCCCGACTACGATTTAAGACCACGCGCAAAACACTTTCGGGAAGACTAAAAATACATATTAAAAACAAACTTGTATGCAAGTGCTTGAATGCGTATACAAAATTTCGTGTCTGTGCTGAGGACTGTCGAGGAGTTCCTTTGTCTTGAGCCAACCCTGGGCGTGGAATCAGGTTATGTTTACCATGAAAATGGATTGCCATCGAAACTGAACCAGCATATCAAATTTTAAGTCCGTAGAAATAGGAGGAAGTTGATGTAAGCTAAAGGCGAATCCAAAGGATAAACATTAATTTTGGTAACTATTAGATATTTAATAATGAAAAAAATATATTTAGATACCTTGTTTTATGTCTGATAAAGCACTGAATTTTAAGGTCGACGGTCCTTGGCTTGGCTTGGCCTAAATAAAAGCTTTTAAATATAATCAGCGGTCGTGCATCTTGACGTACCTAAATGGTAAGCAGATCGAAATGAGCGAAATGCGGTTACGTACCCCTGGCGGTCCAAGAACTCACTGTCGCCGAGGTCGTGCTCGTGCTCGTGCTCGTGCTCGTGCTCGCGCTCGCGCTCCAGGAACGCGCCGTCGGTGTGGGCGGCGAACTCGCGAATGTGGCACGGCTCGTCGGGCGCCCCTCTCTCGGGCGGCGCGGATTGGCGGCGGGGCGGGGCGCCGTGGGCGTAGCTGAAGGGGGGCAGGGCGGGGGGCGGGGCGAGCGGCGGCGACCGCGACCCCGACACCGGCGACATGTCCGCTGCGGGCAAAGGGTACTCATATAAGGCGTCAGAGCTTTCGGCGATCGGCGGTAGGTGGCGCCACTAATTTCTTTTAAACTCTGCGACCTCCTTTTGGATAAAATACATTCCTAGAATATTTTACATACTAAATACAATTGCTTCTGGCCAACAAAGGCTATTACAAATATCTCCACATGGCTATAGGTACTTACTTATCACTTCTATGGTTTTTAGATTAACCCTCCAATATACCTAATAACAAGACAACGATTTAAAGTAAATAAAAGTACTTAAAGCTGGTGCGCTAGGACCTAATTTCTTTTTAAAGACCTTTGAATTTAAAAAGTAGAAAGTCATTATCGTTTGCAGACGGGACGGCTCTTATATTAGATGTAAAAACCAAAAACTGGGTTAAATCGCAGCTCAAAAAAACAATATATTTTCACGCAAACAAACATGAAACTAGAAAATAGAAGAAGTAAAAAAATAAAATATATTTAGGACTTATATTAAATAAAGGGTATTAATATTAGCGCAAGTAAAATAAGAAATCTGATTTACACATTTTAATCATGTTTAAAATAGAGTAATCCCACAGGCCAAAGTACACTAACCTCGGGATACGTCTAGAAATATCAGGAATACAATGATTTTGTGATCTCATACATTGTATGGATAATCAAAAAAAAAATACACAAATTTTTAAATTCAATATCTGAGAAATTTAATAAACGATAAACTGCTAATAGTTTTAGTTGAATTCCTCTCTTATAAAAGATATTAGAGTCTTAGGAAAAATAGTAAGTGAAAGGCAAATGAAGGATCTAAAATATATAAAAGTTTGTTTTTTTAATTTCTTTATATTGAAACTGTTATTAAATAAAAACTAACAATTGCTTACTACCGCGCAGAGAGTAAAACCGGACGCCATGTAACATTAAAGCACCGCATTTCAAGGTCAATATGCTTTGCTTTAATAATACTGGCATAGTAAATAACATAGTTATTAGTCGACTCAAAGTAAATATTTGAAAATAAATAACTCAACATTCAAATTAAATATTTATCCGGGCTCAATAATTTCCTAGGAATATAACAATTAAATTAAACCGCTGGTATTAAAGTGCGAAAATAATTAGATAGCAAAGTGTAACGTGATAAGAAGGAATTATCAATAATTATTTACCAAAAAGTTCGCGTTATAACGCCGAGATTTCAGAGTGGATGACCGTCGATCGTCTCCTGCGGGCTGAAGACTGAACGTGCGATCATCTTCGAAACGCTGGGATAAATCTGTACATCTTTCAATTCTTAAATATCGCCTAAAGATAAATGCCCAGCTTAAACCGTTTAACCAAAGAACAAAATATTAAAAAAGTTATTTTTTTTTAAACAAGGCTTTTTGGGCTAATGAGGGTCAACTAGGGAATTTCACAAGCAGCTGTCTAAATAGAGATCTCAGAATTAACCTTTTATAGTACCTACTTATATAAATAAATAAATGATATCTTATTAAATTAATAATATTAGATAGTATGTGCGTTATAATAAGATGACATAATTATGTACATAAAAATAAGTTACTTACCGCAGTCATAATAATCAATGTCAAAATTAAACAGATCTAGCGAATTGATCACCATATTTTATCACTTGAAACTTGAAAAAGATCTAATTCGATACTGCAATTGCATTCAAGCGGGCGCGTGCTACGCGGATGGCGTCCCGTTCGCGACTGACGTGAGCAACAGAGAAACAACCCTTTTTGTTGGGCGGGGGGTGGATCGACACGAGAAGGAACGGATACCCTACGCAGGTGTGCGCAAACTTTTCATTACATACCACGTAATATATATATTTTAGCATTATTTTTAAAATATACTTCTATTGTTTTAATAATCAACTACTTAACATTCAAATTAAGCTTTTTTATTTTTAAATCACATTTTAAATAATGAAATCGACAAAAAAATCTTCAATATAATTATTTGATCGATCAAATAATCCCTAGCGAGCATCGATCAAATGTGTATGTACTAACCTATGTAATCCATACTCTCCTGTTAGGTTTATTGTTTGTATAATTTCTTTGCCATGCTTCATAAATAGATCTATTTTATCTTATTACACAGACTAACACCGTATGGTGCATTCTGGTAATGCGGCCGTAACTATTTTGCGTAATTATTTTTTATCCCATCCAGCGTATACCCCTGCTTCAGGGACACGGAAATCTCGTTGCAAGTGACACCATGACAATGAAGCACGGTGACGAATTCAGCTACAAATCACGCAGTTATTTTGTATCCGTTTAAGTATTATGCTATTTTGAAATCGCGTATAACGTAACGTATATGGTTATCTCATTAACGCTCACCGTTAGTGCTTAAGCGTGATTTATAGACTGAAAAAAATATTTTAGCAAAATATTTGGTTGTTTAAAAATTTGCACTAGCAGCATGAAATTTGCTAAGCGAACATAAGTGTAAGCAAATCGTATAGACTGATTATTGTTAAATATTTTTTTATTAGATTTACCATATTTATAGCTATGGCAGTAACAGATGTAATTAAAAAATATTTTAGCAAAAACTTTTTACTCTCATTACAAAACAATATGGCGCCGTGGGTGAATGGCTGATGAAATAAAACGACGTTACCTGAAAATTTGGTGGTCGCAACCATAATATTTTGTTGTTTTTACTTGTTACCATTTTATTTAGATGTGATTCCAATCAAAATGGCGGTGTAACTGAACTTCTGATCTTAAAATTTGTAGTTTGAGAAAATTATTGTAGCGATAGCTAGATATTAGTTAAAGGTAATCAAAAATTATGGTACTTACACTGAGAAATATGTTATAAAATTACGGTACTTACAACCAAGTAAATTTAATAATAATCGACGTGTAACTCCAACATTAAATAATCGACATGTAACTCCGATATTAAAATTAATTGATATTGATAATATTTGTGCATCTGGAACCGTACTTAAATTTTACGTAAATTTGTATATCCTTGGTTGAATCTATTATTTTGTATGGGTCTTACATATGACAATTTGGGGTCTTACATATGAAACATATACACAGCGAATTTATATTCTACAAATTCGTATCTTAAAAAAGTAAAATTATTCCAAAAAGTAAAAAAATTTCAATGCAAGGCGACTACTCTAAATTGTTCACCCATTTCAAAGTTCATCGAGTACCTCAACTTTGCTATTATAGAATTGCAATCAACCACTTCTCAGATGAAACATGGAAAAATATTGTCACTGATAAGTACTCTACTAGACAAATATCAAATGAAAAATATATTGTCGAAAGATGTCTAAACACGTATGGATATTGACAATTAAAATATGTAATACCCAGCCTATTTAATAATATACCTCTTGAAGTTAGACAAATTAAAAGAAAATTTTGTTTGTAAATCACATGAGTTTCGTTAACTTAATTTTAAAGTATTTTGTATTATATTTTATGCATGTATAAATATTTTTTTTCTAGTTAAGATTAAGAAACCGGCAGATGAGACAATGTCTTAGCTGAATCTATACATTGTAATTGTATATATTTGAATAATAAAAGTTGAAAAACAAAAAATAATGCTGTCACTATATCAACCAAACTTTATGGTTACTAAATAGCATATTTTTACTGCCATTACCATATTTATTTTTTCAGTAGAATAAATATCGATTACACATTGTCTGTCCGTCTTCATTTTTTTTACATGACCATCCTAGAGCCACAAATAATACCTACTTTTAGGTTTTTGGATGTATGAAACAATGTACTTATGTAAATGATTTATTTTAGAACAAAAGAAAAATTAAAACAGGTTCTTGAACCGAAGGTTGTCGACCACTAAAATGAATATTTTTAAACACACTTTCGTTTCGCTTTCTGCGTTCCGCTTCTTAAAGTTTTTGACATAATAAACAACTCAATGGATTTAGAGGATTCGTTTCGTTTGTTTTTATAAAGCCGCACAGTGGGAAGTATCACAAAAAATAGAATTTAAAACAGCGAGCAATTAAAGTAAAAAAAACTTACCCGCCTAAATACAAAATGAAATTTACTGACATGCGTCGCAACAAATAAAATTATCCAGGAAAGTATTTTATTTTATTTAATTTCCTACTTAGGTAATAAATTACCCACCTCTCAAAGTCTGCAATAATATTGATCGGTTTTTAGAGTCAAAGTTCAAACGAAAATATTGTAAACAATTTAACGATTTGACTCATTAGGAGACATTGAGGATTTTGTAAACAACATAATGTGAGGATGTCATTAGTCGCTTGTAATATAATATTTCTAACAATAATAATAATATAACCCCCGATTCATAGGCAGACCCTGCGGGCGGTTTCGACGGCGACGACGGCAGCTATGAAGATGCCTTGAAAGCGAAATCATTTATTCTAAATGCTAATACAGAGCCTTCATATGCCTATTACCTACTTATTTCCTGATGCCATCTGCTTATTAATTCGCTCGCACACACTCTAATATAGAACACACAAAACACACCCTATGGCCTATAAGTTATGCATAGGGTAGGGACCTACCAGTACGCACGCTTTGCATAACTTAAAATGCTTGATAACATAGCTATTTAAATATCATATTTTTTCCCTTTATGTGTAAATATTATAAATAATTTTAATATTGATGTAGGTTAGGTTAGGATAATACGCTGTGCTTGCCTTGTGGTATTCCTAGATTTGACCAAAGCATTCGAAGTGGTACTTATCCCACCAAAATTAAAATATGTAGAATATCTTGGAAATGATTAAAAAAAAACCTCTCCTGGACGTTTCGGAGAGGTCCAGCAGAGGTACTCGCCTAATCTCTACCTATCGTTTTCGTTTTATATTTTATCTTTATCTGTCTAATAATTATAATTAGTGATTAAACAATCAAAAAATCCCTAAATAATATTAGGAGTATATAATATATTATAGTATGTATGTTTGTATAAATGAAGATATTTTCCATATATACTTATGATTATAATGTATTGTATTTTTCAAATGTTTTCAATACGGCAACGAGACATTTTAATAATAGACAAAATTACTATCTTAAAACATGCGCCTAGTTGTGAAAGATATTTTTTATATGTGTATATTCTTATAGCATTTGCATGAATTAAATAAATAATGATATAACTTATGATAGGTATGTTTACTGCTTAACCCTTAAATGCATCTTGTTGCCAAATGTATACATACCACGTTTCACGTTATTTTATTGAAGTCATGTGGTATTTGTTTCCGAATGCACTTTGACGACCATACATAATAAATATGTTGAGTGTCGAAAAAGAAATTATGCAGGTTTCGGCGGCAAATCTATTTTTTTTTGACATTTCTATTTGGCGGCCGACTAAGTTTATAGAGTTATAAGTAGCGTCTCCGTAATTTTGTATTCATTGATATACGAGTGCTATTTCTTTTAAAAAAAAAATATATTCTCAACTCTTATTAGGTAAGTTATTGGTTTGATCATATTTTAGTTATAAATTTTATTAATCTGTATAAAAATAATTATAATATACGTATGTTGCCAAATGTCTACATTATGCGTTTGTTGCATATTATGTGCATGCTTATTATTTTCTTGGATTTGGGTTTTTAGCTAATTTTTTTCACTTTTTAGGATGTCTAAGCGGTTGACAGAGCAAGATATTGAAAATATTTTATCAGTTCTCGAAAATGGAGACATTTCTGAAGATGAAGAGTCTATAGGAGACGAAAATGACATAGATTACTACTCGAATGTACAAGATATGATACAGGATTTAGAAGATGCAGAAGAAGATCAGTACAATGCAAATCCTGATTTACCTATTGAAGAAGACCATCTACCGGATGAGTTTTCAGATCCGCCTCGGTAAAACCTGTAAGTTGCCGGTAGTAAAAGAGTTCATGAAGGACTCTGTTCCAAGGGGATCATATGAGGAACTCGTAGCAGACTATGAAGGTGTGGATATCTCGGTAACTTGTTGGAAGGATAATAAGCTTGTTACGTTGGTATCTACTTATGTTGGTTCCGAACCAGCTGAAACTGTCAGCAGATTTGATAAGAAACAAAAGGAAAAAGTCTCTGTTGCCTGTCCAAAAATTGTAAAAGATTACAATGCCCACATGGGTGGAGTAGATTTGATGGACAGTTATTTGGGCCGCTACAAAATTCGAATCAAAAGTCGAAAATGGCACATTCGATTATTTTATCACATGATCGACATGGCGGTAATAAATTCATGGGTACTTTATAAAAAACACCACCCAAACATGACACTAGGTGATTATAGATCAGATCTTGCGGAGACATTGTGCAATTATAAAAAAAATACTGAACCCAAAAGAGGAAGGCCTTCAAGCAGTGATATATATCGGGAGATAGAAGCAAAAAGATATCGGGGTCCAATGAAGCCTGTTCCTCCAAGAGACGTGCGGACTGATGGCTTAGGCCACAATGAAGAAAGATGCACTTCTAAAAATAGATGCAAACTTCCCGGTTGTAAAGGTTTTTCGCGGACTGAGTGTACTAAATGTAAGGTGGCATTGTGTCACACTAAAAATCGAAACTGTTTTGCTGTATTTTACTCAAAATAGTCTGTATATAATTTATTTTTAGATTAAGTTGATTTATAGGCCCCTTCAAATATGTAAGCATAAATTTAGTACTTAACGCATAGTGTTGCCAATTGTCTACATACATATTTTTTCATAATAAATACCTATTTTTTTATACCAGATTTTTTTCATTATTTTTTATGTTATATGTACCTAAATACCTACCAGAAAACATTTTTTCCAGGCCGCAATAAAAAATCATGCATTTAAGGGTTAATTCCAAGAATAATAGCTATTGGCTTGAAATTTAGTACAATTAAGGAATAAAAGTTAGTAATAGATGCTTAAACCTTTAATTGGTTGGCGCTCGGGTTACAGAGATATACTTGTATTGTGTGACGTCAGTAAAAGTGCAATAACAAAAAATAAATTCTCGTACATTCCAAATTCCAATACTTCGGCGTTATCACACAGATTATTTTATAGTACAACTAGCGGTCAGTTATTGAAGCCTTTGTATAAACAAACGTTAATAAATATATGTTTACCCCGTGTATTTATTCAAATGACTGTACCTACCCACCGTGTAAAATAAGGACTAGAGTTTAAACCTAAGTAAACAATTTAACGAGTTCGCATATTATTCGCGTGTTGAAATTTGTTTTCGGTTGCGATTGAACTTTGGGCGGTAGGAAGCTGTAAACAATGTCGGCCTCTCTATACTCGTTCGTTGAAATATTAACAAAATTGGTAGAAAAATACAATTATATTATTAGATAAAACTAAATAAAATATTTCCTTCAAGACCTCCGACTCTGTGAGTGTACCGAGGACACTGGCTGCGTTCCCTCGCACCACTTCCAGACTGGCTCGCTGAGCTGAGTCCCCCGACTTCTCTCGAGAGAGTTTGCCAAGTTCATCAACAAACTCTAGCGCATCGGGAGACCAGACCCTGCCCAGCGTCTCTTCGGCGAATGCAACAAAGTTATAATTTGTTAACAGTGCCTTGTACTTGCGTCGCTTGGAACAGGCGGCGATCTGCGCTGCTACTCTGATTTGTTTTGAGGTGTTGTGGACGTGGCTTTCTTGATCACATGTCAAGGCTTTACCATGGCTCCATGGTACTAATGTGACTCCATCTGGCCTTTTCCCGTCTATCAATGTCATGCTAGGAGATCCAGTTAGCTTCTGATATTTCGCAAATAATGTAGTTATTTAATATTAAATTAGCATCCGCGTTTCCTTTTCTCTATAATAAATACTAGGTATAAAATAAATATTATATAGGCGGTACTCATTATATTAAGGTTAAATTCCTAACAATACCAAAACGACGTCATATTGGTCAATTATAGTGTGACGTTAAATATTTTAATCGACGACGAAATGTTTTCCTGGCATTTTTTAATTGTGACGTGACGTGACGACTGAGTCCCAAATATACAGAATGTAGGCAACAAAAGTAATTAGCATAATTAAAGGGGGTCCCATTGCGGCTGGAACAAACTTTTTATTTTATTATAAGTTTTTGTTACGTTAAAGGATTGCATTCATTTTACGTTTAGCGCTCTAGTTACTCCGTGAAACGCGCTGACAATCAACCGTGGATTTTTCACGTTTGTCTTTTTCACAGTGAGGAAAATGACGATAGTATATAAAAATAAAAAAACTAAAAACGAAAACATGACTTCCTAAATCTTTAAGCAACCATAGGCAACCCCGCCTTTATGAGTTATGCTAATTTAAGTTGGTAAGTACGACTTTCATAAACACCGCCGCCTAAATATTAAGTCTTCGCTTGAGCATTGATACCTACGCTACAAACAGTATTTCAGAATCAAACATTTGCATTAAAAAGTTGTTTTTTAGATCTTTCAAAACACGATCTTTGATATTTTATAAAAAAAAACGTCTATTGTGATTTTCACCCAAACCGTAATAATTTAATTATGTGACGCCGGTTAGAATTGAAGTATAATGGCTTCTTTTACTGCCCCATAAAGGAAAAATGGCAGTGTAATTCATTTTCTTCCTAGAATTGTTTGCGAATGAAATGGCCTATCGTGGTGTAAACGTAGATTGGTAGCTAACAAAACGCCATCACTATACCATACCAGCAATAACGCAGTATCAAAATATTGTAAATAATAATAAATTAAACACATTCATAAAAACGTTTCTACATTAATCATCCCATAGAGAAATAATTGTTTACAAATGTGCAAATCCGTCAAACAAAAGTGCTACGGGCGGGACCAACTGTCAAACTGACCATGAACGATTTACAACCTTCGAATTGAGCGCCCGACGCCAGGAGTTTTTTTTTTGGGTCGTTTTGTTTACCGTTTGGGGATTGGCAAGTTTCATCCAGAATCAAAAAGAGGAATGGTTCCCGAATGCAACCGACACATCAGATAAGTAATCTTCCTTTTGACCACGAGTTAATAATTTACTGTTTGTTTTGCGCATGCATTTAACATGTTAACTTTTACATATATTTATTTACCAGTTCGTTATGATCCGATTAACTATTTATCAGTAAGAAAGCATTTGCAATGCTATTTTGTCTGCCTGCTCAATCATACAAATTTGCTGACTGACTGAGCACTGACATTTTAAATATTGGCATTTACCGCTAATTTTCTCGAAATTATTGAATGTTAAATTATTGCTTATTTGCTTCTCCAATTTATTGGATACAATAAATCGGCGCCGTTGGGCCACAATTCAGGTATTGTGGGTGCTCGGGTATAACGAATTGGATATGAAATGTTATAATATATTTTATTTAAATAAATAAATGTGATTTAATCGCAAAATATAATTTCTATGGGAAAACCGAACTTTTTGTAACTCGACTTTATTTATCAATTTCCCTCGGAAATTTTTAATAGATTCTTGCCTACTAACCGAGTTGGGTTAAGAAATAAAAATATACTTATTTATTTTAAATAACATACAATTACGAAGTAGGTAGTTCAATCGAACTGAATACTTCGCTGAACTCTCAAATCTTGCAATTGAGAAAAAACACGATTTGACTCTAATGAAGGCAGTATTTCGTATTAGTGTATTTGTTGTATCAAGTTTTTTTTTATTACATATTTAATAATAGGGGAAAACGAATATAAACTCATTTCCTATAAGAAAAGAGCTACATATATTTAGAGTAATGTCACCAATTTCAGCAGTATGTTGTTGAAAGCAATATTTTTTTTGTAAATTTTAAATACATATAAATATTTTTGCTATATAGAAATATATTAGGAATATGCAATGATTAAATTACATAGTGTTTGAATACACAATTGCCATTTAATCATATTTCTTTAATATATTTTTTGGTAAATTTAATGTAAAATGCTGTTGCCACGCTAGCAACATTTGCGAAAAATCATTAGATAATATTTTAAGTTAAAATCGTTTCGACTTGTTTTCGTCGCAATTAATACATCTATCGATATAAATAAAATTAAAGTGTCTGTCTGTGATTTCGAAAGAAATCCTAAGTTAATTTCCCAACTGACCAACACCTAAACACGCACATTTTTGTCTGTTTATTTGTCCGGGTCAATCTCCAAAATGGGTGAACCGATTTTAACAAGACTTTCATTAGCAGGTAGAGGACTTTTCAGAAATTAATCTAGGCTAATTTTTATATGAAATATAATTAAAATTGTGATCTATGTCAGCGAGTAGCTACCATGGCTACTATTGGTAGACTGCCAACGAAACTAACGAAAGGTTATTAAAATTGACTCGGAGATGACGAGTTGTCGGCTAGATCACAGCAGAACGTGGTTTGCGTTCTCGCCACAGAAACCTTAAGTTGAGAGGTTTTGATCTGAGGGTTTGGTTGGGTTCTCGTCTCTTATCGATTCGTTTCAAGGATATGGTTAAAGCATCGATGCCGCGGACGGTTCTGGGACAATCTCATTACGAAATACAGGGTGCGTTGCAGAAAACAAAGAGACGAATCGTTCACGAACAAACAATACCGTTTAACCCACATTTTGAAGATATTGAATATCCCAAGACCATTCCCAAGGACTGAATTGTGTATTTATGTTCCCTATTATGAGCAAAAAAATTATATAAAAAATACGAAAATAATTCATCCCTTAAAATATACAGCATGTATCCACTGATATCCTTCTAGAGGGTTGATATAGATCAATAACCAAATCCGCGGTCGATGAGTTTTTTCGGAAACTTCTATTAATTTTGATATATCGTCATTTTAAATAATACTAGAAATCGCAGATCCAATTGGCAGGATTTTTGATCGAAAATGGTCTTGAGAAACTATATCGAACGCTATGCTACAAAACCTAAAAGTTTAACGAATTTCGGTTCAATTCCGACCACTGGGCGACCACAGTAGTACGTAATAAAATACCTATGAGTATAAGTGAAAGTTGATCATTTTAGTAAAATACAGGCCTGTATATACGAGTAAATCAACTCACTTCATCTCAAGTAGGGTAGCAGTTAGGGATACCTACTCTTTGGCATTTAATTTTCTATTTAATATTCTGGAGAAAGGTTTTTTGTTTTTAAATTAACTACTTTTTATATGTTTGCGTCGATTTTATGGGATATCCTGTGCCTAAGTAGGCCCTTTAAAGAAAGCTTCTTTTTAATAATGTCGTGTCGCGTGTGTCAAAGAACGTCCCAAATACACCGCCCTGTTGCTATAAACATGTCAAATGACACTCGTCTTATTAATTCTTTGTTCCGTGACGCGGCGCCGCGCTCCTAGGGCGGCACTTGAGGCAACTTCACGGACCGAATTTAGCGTGAACGAATCCAGTTTTCGGCTAAAAGTAAACCCATTTGACAAGATGTCGCTTTTGCATCAAAGCTAACACTGCTTTGCAACAAAGATGACTTTTGGTATCGAACAAAACAAAGTCGGGTTAGTTACACTATTTATAACTCAAGAACGGTTGGACCGATTTTTATGATCTTTGATTAGTTGGATCTGTCTCTGTCCCGAATAGCGAAATAACATCGAAATAATTCACGAAAAAAAAATATAAAGAAGATTAATTTACATACATTTTGTATAGAACGCTTTGTATTCTGTGGAATTGTATTTTCAAACGGTGAGTTGCCTTCGAAGATGTTCACTTTGTGAGGTTATCACATTTGTCATTGTGCGCGAATCGATAATTGCTTTATTATGTAATTTTGAATTGTGTGAAAAAAATTATTGAACTTAATTCATTTTGAGTTAATAAAAAACTGAATTAAATTCAGCTAATATGTTCACAACATTACAACATTTACTGATTCTGAGATGGTACGAAGTTCGTCGGGTCAGCTTGTATCGCAATCAAATTAAACGAATTCTCATTTGCCTACTAAATAGTGAAGAATTTCATCATTTAAAAAACAAAGTTTTTTAAATAATGAATAATATTCTTTTTAAGTTTTTTTTATACACTGCTAAACAGCACTTACCTAGAATTACATTATCGAGATAGAAAATAGAGTTTCTATCATTTCTTCAGCATAAATATCATAAATGTTTGGTTACGCTGAAATTGCAATATAAAAGATTAGAAACATTAAGAAGAATATGAAAATTTAATTTAAACTTACACATTTTTGTAATTTTAAGCGTAAATCCACCCGAAAACCCTTAAAAAAAGCTAGTTTTTTTATTTTTACGTTTATGAAGGCAGTTTGAGTATCTATGCTATAAATATAAATTTATATTATACAATTTTACTATATCTATAAACCATAACGATTCATTTTCAGATAAACTACGTTGAACGTAAGTTATTCTTGTAAATATCCATTAAACCATTCACTTCTCATTCATTATACGTCATATTCGTTACATTTTCACACTTTTTTTCATAATTATTGTTTAATTTTTAAATCATTTATTCACTACTTTAATGAAAGTTTGACCGTATTGCATATCGCACAGATAGGTAGGTGAGAGTGAAAGACTTTCATAAAATACAGGCCTGTATTTAAACCAGCGTGCATTACCTCAAGCGATGCAACTATCTGTGCTTTCGGTATTAATTTTTCTTTGAACATTCTGGCTATATATTTTATTTGCAAAAAATTTCAATCCTTAAAATATTAAAAAGCATTCGTATTTTCCAAATGTCAATACTGTCAAAGTTTTATATATGTTAAACTAAAGGTGTTTACCTATTTTAACATAGAAATCATCTAATTAACGGTATTTAAACAATACATTTTACTATTTTACTATATCTTAACGATTTGCACGTAATGTGCATATATTTTACACTTTTCTTTTTATTTTTAACCATAACGATTCATTTTCAGATAAACTACGTTGAACGTAAGTTATTCTTGTAAATATCCATTAAACCATTCACTTCTCATTCATTATACGTCATATTCGTTACATTTTCACACTTTTTTTCATAATTATTGTTTAATTTTTAAATCATTTATTCACTACTTTAATGAAAGTTTGACCGTATTGCATATCGCACAGATAGGTAGGTGAGAGTGAAAGACTTTCATAAAATACAGGCCTGTATTTAAACCAGCGTGCATTACCTCAAGCGATGCAACTATCTGTGCTTTCGGTATTAATTTTTCTTTGAACATTCTGGCTATATATTTTATTTGCAAAAAATTTCAATCCTTAAAATATTAAAAAGCATTCGTATTTTCCAAATGTCAGTACTGTCAAACTTTTATATATGTTAAACTAAAGGTGTTTACCTATTTTAACATAGAAATCATCTAATTAACGGTATTTAAACAATACATTTTACTATTTTACTATATCTTAACGATTTGCACGTAATGTGCATATATTTTACACTTTTCTTTTTATTTTTAACCATAACGATTCATTTTCAGATAAACTACGTTGAACGTAAGTTATTCTTGTAAATATCCATTAAACCATTCACTTCTCATTCATTATACGTCATATTCGTTACATTTTCACACTTTTTTTCATAATTATTGTTTAATTTTTAAATCATTTATTCACTACTTTAATGAAAGTTTGACCGTATTGCATATCGCACAGATAGGTAGGTGAGAGTGAAAGACTTTCATAAAATACAGGCCTGTATTTAAACCAGCGTGCATTACCTCAAGCGATGCAACTATCTGTGCTTTCGGTATTAATTTTTCTTTGAACATTCTGGCTATATATTTTATTTGCAAAAAATTTCAATCCTTAAAATATTAAAAAGCATTCGTATTTTCCAAATGTCAATACTGTCAAAGTTTTATATATGTTAAACTAAAGGTGTTTACCTATTTTAACATAGAAATCATCTAATTAACGGTATTTAAACAATACATTTTACTATTTTACTATATATATATATATATATATATATATATATATATTTGCGTATGTTATTAAAACACGTTAGTGTAAATTTCAAACGTAATATTACGTAATAAAAACAGGATTATATTTTGGAGGCGCCAACTCGCGGATGGAGGGAGGGGTGGAGAGGGGTATAGGTACTCAATTTTCCAAACAAATAAATATTCACATGCAAATATTGATTTTTAATATTATTCCTCGCCTGTTATCCTGTTAACTGTTTGAGCGTTGCGTCGATTTGCCATTTTGGCGATATGTAAGGGAGGGGCATAGCTGTTATTTACAAAATAATGTAATTTAATAGAATTAACTTTAAAATTAAATTAATATTGTGGTAAATAATAAAAAAATGAACAAAAAGTATTGTAATTGTGACACAACGGCTATTGCAGTCGGTAGATTGATGTGAATACATTCTGTGTCCTCTGACCCGTGTCAGCTACCAATGCAATGTTCAAACCCTGGATAGCTGCCGGGACTCTCCTAATGGCACACGTGTTTTATTTTTCGTATTAGCTTTTAGCCGATAATGTCAAATTTTATTTTATTTTTTAAATGTTATTTTACTCGCCAAATGCGTTCGGTTAAACCTAATCGAGATCTATCGTTTGAGATCCAAACCGTCTTCATAGCTGCTCGAAGTCTTGAGTTATGTTGATTTGAAATTTTCGGCATGTTTGCCCTCCTCCTATGGCTCTTCTAAAATTCTTGTTTATAAATTCATATTTGGATTATAATATAATTCTTTGAAAAACTGTCAGGTATAAAATAAATGAGGTGTGAAAAAAAAAATATAGAAACAGTTGATATTTTGATTTTACTTCTTTTAAATCTTATTGAAATCTCTTTGTTATGTTGCTATTTATGCTTATACGAAGAATAGGGAAAAAGGGGAAAACAATTCTGTCATTTTTATTTCTCGAACAATTTGAGTACTAGTCGTGTATACGCGGACGCGGTGTACACATATATACCAAATGCTATATAGTACATTAATATTTTATTTTTATTATTATTATATTCAATTTATTACGCCATGTGTGTACGAAACGTGTGTAACTATAATCAAATTTTATATAAAAATATTTTAAAAAACCTAATCGTAAGTAGAAAGTCATAATAAATCCCTAGTTTTTTTCTAAGCCAATAACAATCTCATAAAGTTACATTTTTTTAGATAATAATAATAATAATTTATTTATTATTATTATTATTAAAATGATCTATCTTATCATTATATAGATACGCAAAATTTTATAAAATATGATATATTCACTTGGGTTTGAACTCAAGACCTGTGGATCAGAAACAGCTGATCACAACTGTAATCTATATAATAATAAACTTAATAAAATTTTACAAAATCAATATCAAGGCTCCCCTCTTAAGGGTCTCTTAGGTGGGCCTGAAAGGTCTTGCGTACACGTGCGAGGGTTTATTTGCAGGGCGTGAAACAAAAAACATCGCCAGTTTCGCTTTTGGTTTTGCGTCCCTGCGTGGCCCTGACCTGCCCCTACTCCGTGGTTTCTTTGATTTACGACCAACATTTTTTGCCATGTGTTTTGAAAATTTGTATCCATTGAGATGATGAATGAATTTGACAAATATTGACAGAAAAAAACATCTGACCTTAAGTAAACCGCTAAACAATCCCTTGCCTTTTGGAGATCAGTATAATCCTTTTTGGATTATAATGACAATGCACTGTAATATTTATGCTTTTTTGAAGTTACAGAGATAAAAATCGTGTAAAAGTAACTGAGTTCACACGCCATGGGTGGAATTTACAAAAAGAATATTTTAGCCTAAATATAAAAGGCTTATCTTATAGCTTTATGAAATATACTTATTTATTCTTATAAGAAATCACTCCATCTCAAGCTCCAAATATTATCGTTCATATTTCTATAAACATAACAATTAAGATATCCGCGTGCAAAACGGACAATGATTTCACCATTAAGTATATTTTATATATCTTAATTTCGTTTATTTACATTACAAATTAAATCTATTTTATAAACCTCGCTATTTTTTAAATTTAATGTATCCCAGTTTCACATAATATCAACAGATTCACGTAACATATAATACATATGAAGAATACGTCTAGCATATATTGTATATATAGTAAACTACATAGTACAATTCTTTAATTCAGTAAAAAAATCGTGACCTCTGTTCACAAAATCAGAAGTTCCAAAAAACTTTATGTTAAATCAAAACCTGAATCATATAGATTTGCCTTTTAAAATTATTAATTTAGTAAGTGTAAACCGCGTATATATATTCTATGATAACAAAATTCTTTTTTGTATATAAAAAAACTTCAAGCCGCTGGTTTATTAGGTGATTTTCGAACAGTTATTTTTGCTACTAAAAGCATATAATAATATACACATATAAATAATTGTTAGTTAAATATCTAACCAATACATAATATACCTTTTAAATAAATATGCAACATATATATGTTGAAAAGATATAGATATTTTGGGCTTAACATATTAAAAAAAAAAATAAACATTTATTTTATCAATGATATTCCTAGCGTTCCAATAATTTGATTACCTAAAGTAAAACACATGCGAAAGATATGACTTTTCCACGTCACATAGTGACGACTAGGTTAAATCACAGTAAAATTATTAAATTTAAACAATTATTTCCCGAAACATTTTTTCTGTGAGTTTTGTACTCAAAGGGATTAACCAGTTTAATAATTTAATATTAGTGTAGCGATACTTGCTTTTATTTTAGCTTCTCTAATTTCATCGCTTATTTGGTTATATATTATTTATTTACATCATATTATCTTTCCTTAATTTATGGTCTTTATTATAAAATTGTTGTTAATATAATTCTAACCAACCACCAACTGGCACCTAATGTTCAAAGCATTGAAAAAAATAATTTTATGTTTGTATTATTTTTATATGACGATTATATTATAGTAATAAAAATAAATTATTGATAAATATTTAGTTTATAGGTAGATAATAAAATCCACGCTTGACGTAATACATTCTCTTATTTCTGACACGATAACTCCAAAAGTAGGTACTTACTCTCCAAATGTATAGACTGAGAAAAATGGTTTACTCAATTTGTTTATTAGCAAATGGGTTTTACTAAACTTTAGTATTTAATACCTAAAGTTTATTAGATAAGTAGTTATTATTTAGCTGTGTAGACAAACCATTTAGCTATTAATTGCTAAGAGTTTGGATGATGGACCAAAAAAATATGGCAATGACACAAAGGTTGGCGTGATTACGTTCCCTATTACTCGCACGAGCAAGCAATTAGGTAGGTATATAAAAAAATACGAAAATAATTAATTAACAAATTTATTATTTTTTTAAAAGGTGTAAAAGTGCCTTTGGTTGCCGACACGCGATCGCTATTCATAGCCTTGCGAGCGGACCAGCTGTCGGACAACTGTTTAAGCAACGTCTAACGACGGGTAAACTTTACAATATTTTTTCTCGGACATCATGACGAATTTTGATATGTCCTCTTAACAAATCATATTTAGAATCGAAAGGCCAATTAGTTGTTTTATATCCAACGACGCGTCTAGGCCAAACGACAAATTACATTATAATATTCGAAGTTTAAAGCCTGACAGCTAACGCAGATCCGTGGGGCAATTTGGCAAATAATGTTAGTTTAATTATTAACAATTAAACCATCACGCCCTCAGTCGTAGTCGTAATAAGTAGGCTTGGCCACAGATTACTTTAATAGACTGGCACACTTTATCGGCTAGCAAATACAGGGTGTCCCAAGACCAATCTCACAAAGTTCAGGGGGTGTTTAAGTTCCCTATTAAGAGTAAGAAATTATGTAACAAAATGCGAAAAATTTTCATCACCAAATTTATTATTTTTGTAATGAAAATGGTGTAAATCGATCTTATCAATCGATAAATCAATATTATCTGTCGACCAATAGCATCCCTCTTACAACCCCCAGAGAAGGGGAAAGGAGTTACCCCTTCTTCTTAGACCAGTGGCATCTGACATCAATCATTTAGCTCCGCCCTAATAGGGCGTTTCGAACAACGCGGCAGGTCATTAACCTCGATCTTGACTGACCGCGGCCTAGTGACCCAGTGAAGTAGTTATCCGAGGGAGGAGACATTGAAAAATATCTGTTTTACATGATTTAGAATAGAAATTTAAACATTTTTTTTCTCGAATACCATAATGGATTTTGATATAGTTTCCTAACAAATAACACTAGGAATCGTAGGACCTATTAGCTGTTTTTTTTTATTGGGTTTGACCTTGGGACATCCTGTATAGGATAAATCTAGAAATAATCGAACGAATAATTGTAAATTAATTATGACGTAGCGATAGATGATGGGATCTACACCTTGTGACGTCATTGCATTAGGAGATTGCAGTGCAGCGTCGGCGCGTGCCTCCGACCAATCTTACCAGCTGTTTGGCGCGCATTTTGACAGATAAATTAATTCTACGGTTGACTATTATGATTTCACTATTGATCCAGCGGTTGGATTTTAACGATGTTCATATACAGGCTGTCCCAGTACGGACGAGTCTTACTATCGAAGATATCGACGTTTCTCACTTGTGAGACAGACGATAACATTGGAGTTAATAAGAAAAACGTTGATGAATGTAATCAACCTTAAACAATGGTTTTTTTTTGATAAAGCAGATATTATGATTTTTATTCTTCATAATTTGTTCTCAAAATTACCATATATTTGTTTCAATGTCAGAGGACTATGGGAATCAGCAATATCGCTTGTGAAAATAACCATTTTTTGCCGTTCTGACGTAATCATTACAATGTCCTTAGTCGAAATTTTAACTATGCATTCTAAATCCTAAGCTTCGACCGTTGGCTAGTTAGGTAAACGTTTAGGAAACAACAGCTGTCAAAGAATTAAAATTACAATTTAAAAAAAACAATTAAAATATAAATCCAATGAGAGTTTACTCCAAACTTATTAAAATAGAAACACACATTCGAGAACGAGGTTTGGATTAGGAATTAGGAGGGGTTGGAGAATTTAGATAATTAACTTTAAACCCAATAGATATATAATTTATGTATTTATTTACTCGATAAATCAACAGTTTTACAAATTTGAAGTTCAAAAACATACAATGAATGATTAATTACCAATTTATAAATCTAAAATTGATTTCTACTTAACAATTAGATAGTTACATTTTTTTCGTGATAAAAATAATGCTAACAATTTTTAAATATATTCTAATAATGAAAACCAATAAATAACTT
Organism: Neomicropteryx cornuta; assembly: GCA_020383195.1. Classification (NCBI taxonomy): domain Eukaryota; kingdom Metazoa; phylum Arthropoda; class Insecta; order Lepidoptera; family Micropterigidae; genus Neomicropteryx; species Neomicropteryx cornuta. Next base: position 7,447,711 of record JAHKQU010000001.1, on the reverse strand, counting down.
GTATGTAATATATAAGATATTATTTAGAATTAATGAATAGGAAATAGGTATTTATAAATTAGAAATTTGTCAAATTACTCTTGTTTACAGTTCGGCAGGAAATTCTTTATACACATACCTATACAAGCACTCTTTACACTCTCAGCACACTTTTATACAAACACATATGAACAGATTAGTTTTTTTATGTTTTTATTTATATGCATACCTAAACACATTTATTGCATCGTTCAACGGAGTTCGTTTCCGTCGAATCGCCTTTCATAGTAAAGTCTCATTTGACCTCGACCGTACACGCCAATGGTTGGAAGTTTTTTTTTTTTTAATTACGATGCTTGAATGCCTTTTAACAATCGCCGGTTTTTATATTATTGAAATAAAAAAATACATTACTTTGTAAACGATCATTTGAATTTGACAGTGCCTAGCGGTTACCTACCTTCTAATATTGTGCAGTTGCTTCATCACAATTTGTCATTCGTCTACAATTTAATTTAATTTCCCGCGGATTGTGATGTCGGTGAATCGAGCATTGACGACAATTTCGACAAAACATTGCGTAAAATACTTTCAGCCCCTCACAGATTTTATCTGTTCGTGAAACGGCGATGCGCGCTCGCTTGTAATATCACGATTCAAACTCTTTCAAATACTTATAAAATTCATATTAAATACTACTTCAGAAATCGTTAAAACTGTACGCTCCATGTGCCTACGACGTCGTTATCAACACCACCAGGACTATTTGGTCGTAAATACGTTTACTCCATGTCGTAAAATGGACAGCGGATCGAGTTTACGATTTTTGAAGAGGCCTATGTGGCGATAGCTAGGTATAGGTACCTATTATTCAAGCATTTGACGATTTTTCGAGAGTTCCAAAAATATTTTTTTGTAAAAAATAATATACGAAGATTCCTAGCGGGACGTGCTACATACAAGTATGGAAGAATTTTGTACCAAATTGAAAAAATCTGGAGAAAACTCTCAAATCGTCGAGACCTATAAAATGGTTTACCTAAATTGTTTAGCAAATGGGTTTTTACTAAACTTTAGTATTAAATACCTACAGTAGGTAACTAGTTATTGTTTAGCTGTGTAAACAAACCATTTAGCTATTAATTGCGACCAACCAAATAGCTATATTTTGAGCTATGAGTTGCCAAAGTTTTAGTAACTGGTAGTCAAAAATTTGTTTCAGTATCTCTTTCTGTCGCAGATATGTAACTATTAACTATTATTAAACCAGCGGTCGCGAGTTCAAATCCGCGCTTAGTCAGTCCATATATTGTTCTATTTTTTTAAAGTTTTTCGCGGATTTATCGAGAATCCCATACTACTCGAAGAGAGAATGTATTCTTTGTTCTGGACCGTTTGACTAGATCGCGGAAGCACACCCTACTTAGGCGATTAGCTTGTCGCACCTACTATACAAGTGTAATCCGATTGGAAGAGCAGTCGAATTATTAAATTCCATTTCTGCGGAGATTGATATCTTTGTCTGTTCGCCCAATAGGATTAAAAATATGCTTTCTTTTACACCTTTGTAAGATCAGTGTGAATATTTTTTTTATTATTGCTCACCTGGGAGCGTTATTTTTAAATAAACTTAGGTAATTGTATTTTTTATTTTCGGTTTTTAATTGTTTTTTCTTTTAGTATTATAATTTAATTAATCTTTTAGTATTTAATTAATGCACCATAGGGAAACCTGTTAAATAAATAACACTTTTAAGGCTTCATCACCACCAACTCCGCTGACTAGCGCAAATATTTGGCGTAGTTGATTAGTGCCCAAAATAATGGCATATGACCAAAGCCATCATGGACTAATTAAGTGGAAATATGTGGATAGTTATTATATAGGTACGGTACGTTGTACGGCGCGGTGCGGCGCGCTGCTATTTTGAATCGTGTTATGGGTAGTTATTATGCACCCGATTGTGCACGCAACCAGCAAGGCATACACGCAACTATATGGGCATATACCACAAAAAAAATAGATCTTTGTTTTAATACACTGGTACGCGGGTCCTCTTATAATCACAAAAGACGACAGGTATTTTGCAATTCGCGAAAAAGCCAACCCTATTCTACGACTATTATAAACAAAAACAGATAACGATAAAAAAAAATATATTTTATTAATTCAAATATTTAAATTTAGGTTTTTAGTTCAAAAAATTCTCTTAAATTCTATTTATGCAGGCTAATTTTCAAAACAATCCCTCCGGTAGGGTCCGCACCACAGGACCAGCCTAGAAGTCTACGGCTCCTAAATACGGCCCTGCCCACAACAGCTCTCAAGGGTATATAGTTTGTAGGTATATGCAAAAACAAAGCAAGGCATTCAAAAAATGGAAAAAAAATCACTTCGAATTGTGACAAAGAAGAAGTTCTTTATTTGAAGTCCCTTAAAAAAGAGATGAATGTTGTTTTCCGTCACTCAACCGTCCGATAAATTGTAACGTGTGGAGTTGCCAATTATAGTATCATACAATTTAGTATTAAATTATTAAATGTGGCAGACGACTATTTTTTTTTCTTTGGAAGTATAACTCTTTGCACAAACTTTTCATTTTTTTTTTTAAATTGATTACAGATAAACAGATGAGCCTAAACAACGTTTTAAAAAAAAATGAAGGTATTGTGATGACGTCACTCTACTGTAGACTTTTCCCGATTTGTTGGCCGCATAAAATCGTAATCGTTTGTCCCGATAGATTGTGGTGTCTGCCATGGTCATTCAACAAATATTTACTATATAAAATTGATATATTAAAAATGTTCACCACCAACTAAGAGATATTTCGAAATCAATTATTTTTTCCTTTATTTTAAAATTGTAGAGTCTCTCATTGACAGATTTTACAAATTTACAGATTTAGACACACAGATTCAGAGATATTTTGAGTAATTTAATTTGCTTATAATAAGGTACCTATAGCTTACACTTTGATAATCATCTCACTGCATACAAGCAGCTTGGTCTTGGTCTCTTGAATTTTTTACAAACCGCCCCGTTACACGAATTACAAATAATATGTGTTCTCGTCTGGATTACAAATAAGCCGCTATGTTTTGTGGCGACACGAAAAAGCATAACTCTCGAATCTGCCAACATTGTCATAAATATCGACACATAAAACTCCCAAAATTGATACAATTTTCAAGAGTGTAAATCATTCAGCGGCCACTTAAACCGCAGTCGCTTGAAAAGACTGAAAAAACCAGGCCGTTCTGTATATCTGCGACAACATTATTAAAAGTATAGTGAATTCTGGCTATGTCTAGTTTGCCCCGCAATGTATGCATAAAATGAAATAAAATAAAAAATATATTGTGGAAAGATGTATAAATACGTATAGGTATCGACATTTAAAATATGTAATACCTAGCCTATTTAACAATATAACCTCTCGAATTTAGACAACTTAAAAGAAAATCGGTAATAAAACTTAAATTAAAAGAATTTATGGAAAAAACATATTAAAAATTATTTAGGTTTTAGTTAAATTAAGTTAATTTTGTTTGTAAATCACATGAGTTATGTTAACTTTATTTTTAAGTATTTTATTATATTTTATGCATGTATAAATATTTTTTTTTCTAGTTAAGATTAAGAAACAGGCAGATAAGACAATGCCTTAGCTGGATCTATACATTGTAATTGTATATATTTGAATAATAAAAGTTGCTTCTGGTAACATTGAAATTGAATGAAGAAGTAAATTGTTGTAATATAAGTTACGACAGTAATGATTCGCTCATTAAATTATTTGGAATTCTAATAAATAGTTCAACAGAAAACGCATGGCAAAGTACATTTTTTTAAAATGGTTTTTAGATATTGCAAGAGTGTCTAATTATATGCTAATAATCATTTTTATCACGCAAATTTGTTTTAATGTTTTTAATTGTAATATTTTAGTGTTTTTCTATTATACCCGATATAGCAGTCTTATAAAACTTGCAAGGTAAAAATATTATTTTTTTATAACATTACTTTTAAATGTAGGTAAGTCTAGCGTCTAAATAATATTGCTGATCGTTTATTGTATTGCGCGTTGACAAATAAACTTCATGAGTATTTGTTTTAAATTAATAAATTTATGCCTATTTGAAATGACTATTTTAGGCCTCCGTGCTGACATTTCATTTTGTTATAAGACATTTGCTTTTATTGGAAAAAGTAAATGTTTTATCTCCAGTTGAAGCTCAAATTAAACGATTTGTTAGTTTGTCTGCTTCGTTCCGCCCCCAAACGCCAAAATATCGTTTTTTTTTTTGGTACGAAGTCCTTAGGCAAGTGGGCGTTGTAATGATTTACGATTCTGCACAAACAAATAAACACTCGAAAGCATGCCAACGGGTTTTACGACTTTAATTTAATTCCTGTCTTTGCACTTAACATTTTTCATACGTCAATAATACTATGTTGCTAAGATAAACCTGCGATATTTTGCTGTAGAAACGGACCTGTTGTAGGAAATATTGAACAATTTATATACACACGCGTATAACACTTATAAACAAATGTAAATTGTCGCCTATTTTATTTTTCATTTGATCCCTACTCCTTTTAAATTACAATTTGCGTAAGTACCGCTTTGGTTTGGCCTTAGAAAAATTGCAAGGAAAGCCTTTGCTCGTGGTGATCATGCTTATATTGATAATTAATTGATATTAATAGTACATATACTATTAATATACTGTTTTAAAGACTAAGTCTTTGAAACTGCTCAGTCGGCGGCTAGTCTAGTAATATAAATTATAACATTATATTGTTATAATCGTTAAATGAGCTCGTAAACGCCTTAACTAAAAATCAGCTGCACCTTAAGATATTAATGACATCATATTTATGACTATTTTTTTATAATAATAAAATGAAATTCTTTACTATACAGAAAACTCTCGTATCGTTAGTTGTTTTTATCCTTATTAGTAGTTTTATTTTGTACATCTTAAAATTATTTTAATATATTGTATAATTTCATCACATTTATCGTATATTCACAGAATGATTTCTCTATGGTGGGAAAATATTGGTATTTAAAATATTATTGTCCTCAACCCAAAGTTATTGAATTTTTTCACGTGTTAACATTTATGGCGGAACCCGTAGGATTTTGCGCATTGGAGTGATTTGCTATTTGGTGTGATGCCAGTGACGCTCGTGACATCTGAGTAACATCGTACGCGATGTGAGAAGATGCGCTCGTGCCTATGTGGATCTACTCGATTTTACTCTATGTAACTACACCGCTAAACCGCTAGAGAGCGCTAGTAATTTTATTTCTAGATATTCGATTGATACACTTAATGTGTAGTTCGAAATTAAAACTCTTAAGAGTGCTGATAATTTTATTTCTAGATATTATGATTCAGTTATTACAAGCCCAAATTTTTAAAAAAATACTAAAATAAATTCATTTCCAAAAATTTATATCAAACATAAAGGACGCTGATGTTTCCACGTGAGTTATGGCTCTCACACGTGGTTTTCTAATATAATATTTTTTAATTTTGATTTAATATTAAAATATATCTTATATTGATAAATTGAGGTTATTAGATACCCAATTATAATGAATAAAGATGAATGTTATATTATTTATTAAAAAGAGAGATGCCCGTAATATGTTTTTATTATAAGTCGATACACGATATTTAGGCGTGGCATACATAATAAATAAACATGACAAGTATGAAACATATCCCTGATTTATTAAGTGAAGTTACTACCAACATAATGTTTCTATCTTATATTAGAGATAGTTACACTTTTCTTTTTAGACTTCATTTGATAAAGTTAGTTAAAATTCATATTCGATTGTGTCCTTTTTACTCTAGGGTATTCTTTTCTCTCGAGAATCAATCTCCCTAGTATTTCAGTACCGGTACACCCTCCGTAGGTAAGTAGGTCGTTCCTGAATCTCCTGACTTCCTTCCTTAGCCTCCTATCTAATATGCTGGTTTCACTTTCGCTAATGATCCCCCGGCACGACATAAGTCTACAATTAGCAAGGCAAAGATCTCCAAAGAGCATGTTTATTATCAGATCGACAGCAGTTGCACATTCCTGCGGCTATTGGTCGAGGGGCGCATGTGTCGAGCTTCCGGTCATAGTGACATCAAAGTCCTTTGGAAGCTACCCACTGCGGTGCCAATTCAGACAATGGTAATCGTTTGCAATTATTTTTGGATCACAAGTAGCATAAGTGAGATATAATACAAAGCATAAGCATAAGGTAAGCATAAGGTCTGTTTTCTTGATATATAATACAAATTATTAAAAATTAAAACCATTAAAACTGTTTTTTTTGAATCGCAGCCACTCTCGATCACCTTTCAAACAAAAAATATCTAATTCAAATTTGAGAGTTATCGCTACTACACACAGAGACACACATGTTACATGTGGGACGGACATGTTACACTTATAACACCCCTCTGTTTGCGTCGGGGGTTAAAAATACTAATATACGAGAAACAACCCGAACAGCCCACTAGAACAGTGTCTAGAACAAAAGCGAAGCGAAAAACAAAAAGGGAATTTACAAGCGCGCTTTGATAAAATTAATAAATTTATATATATATTATTTTTTTATAAAATTTCTTATACGCATTAGAGAGCATAAACACGCCCTTAAACCTTCGGGAATGGTCTTGCAACCTCACGTATCGCTTTTTTATATCTTACCATCCAAAAAATTCCCTACTTTTAGAAGTAGGGATTTTTTTTAGAAGTAGGGAAGTAGGGAAGAAGCGAATGAGTTTTCTATTCTCGCTGTATTTTAATAGTTTTGTGATTCGAATGCTGCATCTTTGGACTTAAAAAGTAATGGGTATGAACTTGTCGTAATATTTTCATGTCACGTGGCCCGTTTGGGTCTCATAGTGATCGATATCCGCGTATGCTAGTATACTATACCATTTCTGCGGAGCCTGGCTGCAGTTTGTCAATGCGCACGGAATGTAGGTCAGTACCGCGACGCCAGCAAACGCCAAACCATAAAGCGCGGCCCGTAACACACGGGCGTGGATAATTGCCGAACCATTGTTGGGCACAAATGCGCGCGCTCTAGTAATAAAAACACGTCCGCAGCGCGCAGAACTAAATAAACCTGGTGAGTTTTCATTCTGCATGGAAGTACCTACTTCGCATTTCTTCGTTTTCCAAGAGTATTTAGGCAGGCGCCGCTAACCCTGTCTTAAAAGCCTCTACGACCCTAACCTCCTTTAGAACCTTATCCAGTTGACCTAATTTTAGTTTAACTAATGACATCACTTTTGACAATATTGAAAAGTAAGAAAAATATGTTTACAATTGAGATATCTAGCGCGACTTTTACAACAATGCATTATTATTACAAACTTATAAACTGTTTCATATTTAACGGAAACCTAAATAGGTTTCCGTTAACCCAACCTCGCGGACCTCGTTAGACCCCCCTCCAGGAAAATAGTTTTCATTTGTTAACTTTGTAGGTATAATAAGAGATAATAAAATAAAAATAAAATAATAATAATAAAATAGTAATCTTTGGACATCATTTTCAGTTTCTTTTCTATTTTTAAAACATACCATTATTTCAAAATATTGTTTCAAAATTAAAATGTATTTAGAGTGCTAATGCGAGTGTAATTTAATTTAATTTTATACTCGTATCTCTGTGCTTTTGCGAAAACCTGTTATCAGTTAATTTTACAAACAACTGTATGTACCATTCTTTCTTCTTAAATTATACTGTTGGTTTTGCGAATAAACAATAAATAAATAAATAAATATTCTGTACTTATATGTTATATCGTCGATACTAAACGTTTTGATCAAAAAATTTGGTGTCTTTTATCAAAATTCATTTTACCTTTTAAAAGATGTTGATATGTCGCTATGAAAGCCCCCCCCCCCCCCCCTAGCCCCCCTAGGTCAGATGGCCCAGGTCCGTTACGCTTATGCATAAATCATGTGGAAAAAGAAGCAATCAATACCTACTGTCTGTCAATGCATTAAAATACGGCATAGCAGAGCATATTCGATTAATTAATCAGTTCACAATGTCTTCTATAAAGGCGTGTTTGTTGTTTAAGAGGTATTGTTTGTAAAAAAATCACGCACATCGATTAATGGCACAAATCGGAATCGGTCAATCAAACATCGTACAGCGGTCTTGTGTTATGTAGTACTTGCTCAGGGCACGAGTCTTTCCAAACCTCAGAGTAAAACCGATAAGCGAATCTTTCGTCTGTTATCTTCGCGGTTAGAACCGGACGCGAAGATGCCACCAGGCAGCTATGCTCGTAATGCTGTTTGTGTAAACGCGATAGTCTGCGTCGGGTTCTACAGCTAGGCCCCGAGGACCCAACATTCTTCGACGTTTTTTTTTGTTCAATCTCACAACACCCGGGTGAAGCGATGAAGGTATAATAACGCGGGTGCTTTTTGACCCCGAAGACCTGCGGCTGTCTTTCTGATGTGAAGCCTGAATTTATTATTAAAGTAAACTTGCAAAAACAGTTATTATTTAACACACACAAAAATTATAATTTAAATCTAATACTCCTTTGATTTCTTTATTTTGTATGAGTACTATACCACCATCCGTCTCCCGAAGAACTGTTCCCTTATAATATGATTGGATCTGTGATCATCTTTACGATGATAACAATAATGAGAATAGTTCAAATTGCAAAACAACTCAAACCTCATCGACGATAGTTTTTTTTTTACAGTCAATGTTCCAAAATTGCAACTTATTTACGAATTTTTGTAGCAAATAGAAGTGATAGTGTGTATATGTAGGGACAAAATTTAAATATCAATCAGCTGTTACAATGTTACACGAAACCAAACAAATTTATTAAAAATTAATTTATCTTTTAACATTTCAAAAGTATAAACCGGTTCGAAGGAAGTATTGATTTTTATTTGGTCGAGTTGAGTAAGAATGTAATTTATTTATCGTATATTGTGTATAGTCGGAGATGGGTTAATAAGCGCAGGTCCGACCGCCTTGTTCTTATATTTACGTTGCAAACCCATTAAATAATGGGTTCGCAACGGGACCTGCGTTTGCGGGATGTGACCTACCCGTAAATACGGGTAGGTCACATCTCGCAAAATTTCCTAGTCTGGTTTGAGCCTCTGGGGTTCGAATTAGGGACCTATTAATCGCATGCGTTCAAACCACTGCGTCGTTGACCGAATTGGTAATGTAGTTGTGCAATTTTAATCGTCTGTTTCTAAATTACTATAACATTGAAAATGATCAATCATTTTGGGCCATATTCAGTTAAGCTAATTTTGCCCGCGTTAGAGTCTGTGTGGCAGTGAAGAGATTCTATTGTGAGGCTTTATTTTTAATTTGCAATTACGTTTGATCCAATTTACATAAACTTTGACGACGTAACAATTCACATATTTAAAAATGTAATTGACTCATACGGAGAAGCAAATAAGGGCTACAATGGTTCAGAAAGATCACTCAGAAATCTGATTACCGTCTATCAATCTGTCCATAAAGTTCACTCCGTTACCGGGTGATGAACCTTGATGTACCTAACGTTCGCATGGCGATATAAAATCATTGAAAAACATAGAATTTAAGTAGGACCTACGGTGCCGATTAAATTGAAGCTACGTTCTCCCATAAGTTGAATCAGTCATCAATTATCTTGGCAGTTGAACACTAATGTCAATTCCAATGTTTGTATACACTATCGCATTAACAATAAGTATACGCAAACAATAATATTATCCTCACGTGCTGGAAAGAGCGCGCACGATTAAGTAGCTCGCACTTAGATGTGGGTCTCAAAGAACAGATTCATTCGTGTTACGAGTACTATTTTACCAGTTTTCATAAGTGGAAAACTTCAAACGAGAAAATAACATTTGAAAAATCCCTCCAAAAGCAGACATTAAAATATAGCATAGCATAGGAAACAGACGAAGACAGCATTGTCTGTGTCTGAGATGATCAGGAGACACGGGGCAGACCGAAACGTCGACTTTGACAGTGAACCCAGGTTTTTTTTTTTATATACATATTGTTAATGAATAGCGACCCCCTCCCTTCCAATGTGCACTCGGAGCTTTACCCCGAGCATTTTAAGTTGAACTTAAACGCGTAAAAAAATAGATGTGTGTGTTTGTGTTGTATCTATGAGAACCTTCAGCTTCATTTTTTTAAATAATTGCTATGACCTAGTTAATATACAATTATTTTAGACCCTATTCAACTAGGTCAAATGTGTCTGTCTAGAGTCAGGGGAGATAGTGGTAATGAAACGTAAAAACCTTCGGGTCAATAGTCCATCGCATCAACCTAGACTACCACGATCTCATTATTTATTTAACATGTATCCCATTTAATTCATAACATACAACTAAAAAATTATAATACTAAAAGAAAAAACAATATTAAAAACCAAAAACAATATAAAACAACCACAACTAATCAGGAAAAAGTACGATTTTCGTCACCGGACACCATCGACTTGGGTGTTAAATGAATGCTACATGGTTGCATTTAAAAACTTAAACCTGGTTATAACTCCCGGACTCAACTCGCGGGGTTTAGCTATAACTTTAAAATCGCGGTCCGCTATGGTCGCTCGCCGGACGGACATGGGAAACTGGCGTCGCAAAACCCATAACATTTCAGACGAACAAAGACGCGGAACTCAGCTCAACTCGAACGCCTGGACCGTTTCCTAATACTAAAATGCATTCAATGCTTGATTTACTCGTCCCGAAGAAACACGAGGGAATACTCTTCATCTGACAAAAGCAAAAACTATTTTTTTTTATACGTAATCTATATTGGTGCACTAAAAATATATTTTAGCAAAACGTTTGCTTGTTTAAAAATTTACACCCGCAGTAAGAAATTTGCTAATCGAATATACCATATTTGTCTCAATGGCAACAGGAGATCTATCGTATATCGTACAATGACGCAATATTGATCGTGGGTGATCAGCTGACGAAATAAAATGACATTACCTGAAAGTTTGGTAGCAGTAACCTTAATATTTTGTTTTTATTGTTACCATCATATTTTGCCGCGATTTAAATCAAAATGGCGGTGACAGCTGATCGCAGTTTGTAAAAAATATTGTAGCGATAAATAACTAGATATTATGTTAAAAGTAACCATTGAGAAATATGTTAAAAAATTATGGCACTTGCAACCAAGTAAGTTTAAGAACAATGATTTGTAACTCCAACAAAAAATATTGTCATTAGTGTGATTTCCTGATTTTCCTTATTTTTTTACTATACGTATACAGGATGTCCAAGACCATTCCCGAGGATTAAAAGGGGTGTTTATGTTCCCTATTATAAGTAAGAAATGCGAAAATATTTAATCACAAAGAAAAATAATAATTATCATTATGAAATTACTTCATCATTTACTTCACATAAATAAACTTTTCGTATATTACTACAATATTAGAACAACAATATTATTTAATTCATATTTCTTATTTAATACATATGTAGAAAATTTTATAATAAATAATATGTATTTTTTTCTTTATATTTTAATGTATATATATATATAAATTATTATTATTATTTTATATTACTTTATACCTCTTAAATGACACCTACTTGTTATTATCTTATTTCTTTTTTTTTCTCTCTCTCAAATTATAATGTTAAAAATTAAACTCAAATGTATAAAATTTTGTATGTATAACTAACTTAAGTTTATACACATGCATGTTTTGTAAACATGTAATTGGACTGTATCGAGTGCTGGAAACCTGTGTATAAAATATGTAAGAATGATTACGATTACTCTATGTATGTTTACTTAATAAAAATAAATAAATAAATCACCAAATTTATTCCGTTAATGCCCTTAGGCGTAGTAAAACGCGATCCATATCTCGTTTTACTACGCCTCGGTCTTGACCGATAGGGGTCATCCACCTGCGTCGCAGCTGCGGACGCGTGACAGTAAAATGTTTGATATTGTCCCGTACTTTTTTCTTTAAAACCATAACGTATTTTGATATGACGTCAAAACAAATCATAATTAAAATTCCAGGGCCAATTTTTTGTTTTACTGGGAATGGTCTTGGGACACGGTGTATGTGAACTATAGATCAGGCTAAAATCTGAGGGAGGTCCGAAATCGATTGCGTTTTTGTGTATCTTATGTTATGTCAATTTTAGCGCAATCGTCAGTGCTGAGAAAGTGGTTTTGGTCAGCAGCAAGCGTTTACACCGCGCTCTCCCCGAGCCACTAAATGCGATCATTATATCAAACCCGCTCGTTACTAACCCTTTCAAATTTCCATTCAGCGATAAAAAACCAGTACTTAAAATTCTCATGTAGAAATAAGAAAGATCTAATTGCGATATTCGCGTGGAAATGTTACGGTACCTCTGCGCTCGGGTGGGTCCGCGTAAAGGCGACTCATTTTAAACCCCGAGGCCGGCGGTGAGGAGCGCGTCCACTCTCACTGTTGCCCTTAGCTCGAAAGAGGCGCGGAAAATCATAAGCACACGGAAGAAAATTAACGTCAAAAGTCACACGCCTCGAACCATAAAGTCGAGAACAAAACATTACATTAGCGGACTCGGGCCGCAGTGACAATAGCTTCTCAGAGGCGCCAGACCACTAGTCCTATTTTTAGACTCCTTCGCACACATACGAATGGCGTCACTTTAAACTTTCCCACAACGTCGCTCATCTTTAAAAAGATCTCACATAACAAACAAACAAACAAATATACCTGTACTTCATGATTTCACTCAAAAGTTGTAAATCTAGATAGGCGTAAGTTTTATTGGCCATTTATTATTATTCTAAAATATTTCATCAACGTGCTGTTTAAAACAATGTACGCTAACTGCAAGTTTTACCAGATTTTTTGACAGTTATTGAGCTATTTGGAGACTTTACCGAATTCAGCAGATGATCAAGGAGTGATACGTTAATTATTTATTCATTGAAGTTCATCTATTTAAATATATTATAAATTGCAATTGCAAATTATCGTGCATTAATGAGTTGCTTAGTTCCAAAGTTTTATTTGAATGAAACGGTACATCAATTTTGGATTTCTTCCCAGTCTATCTATTTGACCGAAGTTGGCGCGAATAATACAGCTTACAAGATTTTCCCGAGATTTTTTAATCCGCTTTAAAGTGAGAAGAGAATATACAACTGAACTAAAGTGAAACCACGTTGAGACTGCATTAGAGGTTTCAGTACCTACTAACGAATACTACTACTACTACACCCTACGGACAGATATAGCTGACCGTATCTCATTACAGAGGTATCTATGACATATCTCCCACACATATTTGCTGTTATGTATTCCATTCCACATTTTGAGTTAGACTTGTAGGTTAGGGATGTTAATATTTAATATTACAAAGAAAAACACAGTTACCTACAGACGTTTCCGTAAATTACACCTCATTTTCATTCGTTTGCGGAGGTGTGTGGAAGGTGCAAACCTCTATACTTGAGGATGGAGACTGTGTCAAGACTTCCAAGCTACTATAAGCCCTCCGTCTACACCTCCTGCGTCATCAGCTCGATTCCCCTGCGAGGCTTCGTTCATGTTTATCTTAAATGGTGGTGAAGTAGCCACCACATCGCGGACTATTTGGTCCACATGACGCTTACAAGGTACTCTTAATTTTTTACTTGGAAATATTAATAAAGTACATATTTTCTTAATTCTATTGAATAAACCGCGATGTTTTAGGTAGATTTCTTTAGAAAAACTACCTATTGCAATGGGTACCGTGTCATGAGTTCCGGAAAATTTCGACATATCTTCGCGTTTCACATCCCCTAGACCCCAAACCACCCTCAGTTTTATAGTTTATAGTATCACCTATCTATCTTTATCACTTTCTTGTGGACACGATGACTGCCATAATTTTACACCAATCAATTGTTATGTTATTTGTCTTAACAATGACGAATTAACAACGCCATATGAAATTCTATTATTTTATTTTGACACCTGAACAGCCTGTACACATCCCAGTGCCCTCTCGGTGCCGCATTATCAACCGATAACTCAATTTTACAATAAAAATAATGGTCCTCAAGTTTTTAATTTTTACTTTTATTTTTTTAGGAAATAAATACATTTAAATAGCTTCTTTTAATAGTAAAACAACATAAATATCGTTTTTCACATCCGTTTTTTATAAATATCCAATATGTTGCAATTCCCAGTATATTTTAAAGTAGGTATACTGAAAAAATAACTACTAACAAAAACAATAAGTTTTATGTAAATTTTGGAAAATATAGATTTATTCATCGCAAATCCTAATTAGAAATAATTTGAAGTGACCGTACTTAAGTGCCGCGATACGATTCGTCATCAGACATTTGACCTCATGCGAGAATACAAAAGGTATTATGGTGCCATTAACTATAAAGGTATGCATACAATAGCTTCCGACTGGTTTAGGAATTTGCAATGCGAGCTCGTTTCATTCAAGTCCGGCCGTAGGCCGAAGGCTAGCAACATTTGCGTTGGAGAAAAAATAACTACTTTAAAATACTTCCACAAGGCTTAGTTTATACAGGGTGATGACGGCGAAATGGGTATTTCCAGAAGCGATATTGCTGGACGATATTGCATTGAATTTAATGTTATTTGTGTTATAGCTTTTAATAACATAATTCCTCGCATCTGTCGTCTTTATAATACCTTACGTTGACATTTTCCATGATATCAATTCAATTCAAAAGGCATATTTTTGAATTGCTTCCGAGATAAAAATATAAAAGTACCTATTTATGTTCATACATTTTATTTGTATATGTATATTTATAAATTATATTTGATGTTTGTTTTTTAGTATCAGCAAATCACTAGAAAAGATAAATTACACAATTTTTGACAAGATTGAAAAACATTTTTTTAATTTTTTGATAAAGGGTAGGATAGCAAAACTAAGGTACTAAAGAGGTCTTGTACTTGAGAGCGCAGTTTTATTTAAATATTGATAAGTTTGTTCTTACTTAAGTCTCTAAAATTAATGTAAACATGTTATGTGTTCAATATTTTGTTGAGTACCGAATAAAAAAATAAAATAAAATATACGAAAGTAAATAAGAGTAAAAAAAAATCTGCTATTAATTTTATTTAATTTTATGCTGCTATTAAAAAAAATAATTATAGACACTTAGGTAAGAAAAACCATATCAATATTTAAATAAAAAGAGAACACCGCGTGCATATTTAAAACGCACGTCAATTTAAAATTCAATTCTAACACGCATATTGTACTCGACAAGTGCAATACGAAGCATATTTATTTTATTTTATTTTCTTATGGGAAAAAACACAGTTATAAACATAGTTATTTATTTATTTATTATTATTAACATGTAAGCATACAGCGTACTAATACTATATACATTTTTCAAGAGGTTAATAATAAGGCCAATTAAAGCTTACGCCTATGTACAAAATATTTTGAGCTTAACGCTATTTTAGAAGGTGTATGTGTGTACGGTGTAAAATTGTGAGTGAGGGTGTGTGGTTGTGTGTGTATATTTGTAAACAAATATAAAAACATTTATAGTACGCGTCTTCTTTCTACTTTGATACCAAAAATTTTTAATGGTTTACCTAAGGTTATCAAGAGTGCGAAGCTTAATAAAAAAAACTAAATTAGAGCTTATTTTTTTTTTGTAGCGGTGAGTGATGGAGCGGGTAATTAAATAATTGAATTGTTATTTATTCACATAATTATTAATAAAATTTTGTATAATTTCACTTAAGTTTTGTTTATTAAGAATTAGTCATGTGCTGTACAGTTAGTATTTTTAAGGTTATACTCTAAGCCGCTTTAAGAATAGAATGTAATCTAAATTGAGTTTCTGCCAGATGAGCATTATTACTCTATGGAGTAACCCCCGCACGGTGAGGGGAGTGGGAGGGGGTTTACCCGAAAACAGACCCGGACTTTTTGGTTCTTAACCCTCGTACTATGAAATGGCGTTGATTCGAACTTGAGGCCGCGCGGGTCTCGAGTGGCGAAAAACGTCACACGGCAAGCAGCTGATCGATGACTTTTGGGCGAATATTCACACAAATATGCCGGGTTTAAACCGACCATACTACGATGCACGCTCACGCACGGGATCTCTTTAGTACCTTTATAATTATTTCGCTGTATTAATTATACCTATATAACCTACGCTTTAATAAATAAAACTTTTCAAATTTTTTTTAAATTTTATCAAATATGTTGTCATTTATCTTTTCGGGTAATTTGCCGCTGTTAAAAACAATCATCAGATATAATAAAACATTCAAATATCTTTACAACTCAGTTATATAATTATATACATGCATATTATAATATAGTACTAATATAAATTATAAATATGTACTTAATATCATTAGATATATAAAAATACATTTAAAAGTAAGATACTTAAATATCTACTATCTGTATGTGATGAAGTATGTTACAATAACAAATTTATTTACCCGTATATTTATATTTTATATTTGATTTTATGTAATATTTTAAACTAGTGAATTCGGCATATATTAAAAAAAATAATAAACTAATTTAATAAAATTTTAATAGGTTTGGATATTAAAGTTAAATATGTCGAAAAATAAATTAAATACAACGGTGCCGTTATCATTATCTGCGTATGTTATTTCTAAGACTAACAGTTATAAACATAAAAGACAGTTTTACTTATAATAATAATAAGGTGGTCGTAATATTATAGGTTCATTTTCGAAAATTACCTATATTCACTGCAAGTCCGTATAGATTTAATTGAAAATAGGTATATTTTAATCAAAATGCGCGTCGCATATAGGTAGGTAGTTTCGGAGAAATTCGGTTCAAAAAAATAAAACAATGGAGAGAGGTCATTGACCTCGCTCGGGTGTCGGCTTAACATGGATTAGCTAAACCATTGTATAAGGTACTTAAATCGTTTTAAACCTACTTTAGTTTAACAGTAATGGCGGACGGAATCGCTCGACAATTAACTCGGCTGAGTTTGAACTTTGTTTATTGTTTACTATAAAACAAACTAAACGTTGTAAGGCGTTTTGTCGCCAATCCGAAATCAATGATTTCCCCCCCCCCCCCCCCGGATATTACACCCCATTCAGGTTCCGCTCACTGGAGGGCTGTTTCTGTGCAGTTGTCATTTTCTCGCTCGCACCAACAATGTGCAAAAGAGATGGCCAATCCGCGAACCACCGCGAACATTGAACAGACCGTCTCTTAACAAGTCTAACTTCAAATCTCTTCGGAAAATATATTTTTTTTTATTTCACTAATATCCATTATCGATTAACGCGGCATCGGAATTCGCGCGCTGACCGAATAACACCATCAGTTAAAAAATATATTTAACTTTCCGAATAGTTCGTCGTTTAGAATATTTATTTATTAACAGGTAAGCATACAGTGAAATAGTAGCATATACATTTTCCCAAAGGGTTAATAATAAGGCCAATTAAAGCTTACGCCTATGTACAAAAATATTTAAAACATTGTTGAGCTTAACGCTATTTTAGAAGATGTATGTTTGATGTGTACGGTATAAAAGTGTTAGTGAGGATGTGTGATTTTATCTGTGAGGGTGTGTGGTTGTGTGTGTGAGGGTGTGTGGTGGCGTGTGTGCATGTATTGGAGTATCATGAAGTGAGGAGTATGTGTGTGTTTGTAGTGAGCGTGGAGTGAGGAGTGAGTGTGTGGAGTGAGGAGTGAGTACGTGTATGTGTATAGTGGTGGTGTGAGAGAGGAGTGTGTAGTAAGTGTGGAGTATGTGTGGAATATTTATTTTATTTTATTTTTATTTTATTTGTTTGAGAAATGCTTACAGCTACACATAATATAATATTGGAGTTTGGTATCATGAAATACACACATACAATTAAGTTGTAACGACTTGCATCCCTTATAATCAAAGTCTTATATATAGTAAAGGCATTTGGAGCATTTTATTTTTTAATGTAAGATATCGATAAAAAAGGTTTAACTTTATTTTCGCGTCGAAACTATTCACAATCGGATCTATTATATTTTCTAAATACTGTATTAAAAAAAAACGGTTAGAAGTTACAAAAAATGAAAGACATTAAGGTACGAATTTAAAACAATTGATATATTCAATTGTGCCAGCAGACTTTTTAGCGACCTGTTCTCTTATTGAATAAATAAATATCGCAACGGCCCTGTCAAATTCGATATTTTTTCTTAACAAATTTGTTTTTTTTGTTAAAGATTACGTGTTGTTTCATTCGATCATTAGTAAAACTTCTAGACCTACTCGCAGTTCTGATAATCCTAAATGTCATACGTGGAGAGCGAAAAGCATAGAAAAAACGTTGCAATGTTAATATTTTTATCATTTCTATTGTTTGTTTTAGAAATTTTTTAAAAACTTCAACTTAAATTCCGTAGAAGCTAAAATTAAAATGGTAGTACTTTTGTTTAGTTTCATTAAAACGATGACACTCGCTCGTCTTATAGATAAGGATTTGTTGACTGTCTGAATGTCGACCTGATCTGTGGGAGGGTCGCGTTTTCTGGACCCTTTGCCGATAAGCCCTTATCTTATCTTTTATCGCCCTTATCCATCCATTATTTATTATAATATGTTAATAGACAGAAATTTTGTTTTAAATTTTATATTCTTCTCGTGTCGATACATCTATTTTTTTACGCACTCATAGCTGTAAAAATACTTGTACGATCAATGAATTATTATAATAAATACTACGGTACAGTAGGTCATTGAGGTGAAACTTCTTTATGAGCACCTTACACACTTTTTTCCTAGGAGTGAATAAATCTAATCCACGCTCGGATGGACGCTTGGAGGTGATTCGGTTAAATTTGTGGTTAATTTGATTTTCTTCTTATACAAATAGGCGTGTAAAGATTGGATAGTTTGTTACTGTTTTTTTTTTTGTTTTATTATGTTTCGCCTAAGAGCATTACTTTTAACTATATTTAGTTGTCATGGTAACTTTTCTTTTTTTAATGGCAATCCTGTGTTTCTAAAACGTTTTTTAAAAAAATGTATACAGGAATGACACACATTTAACCGTCAAATAGTCGAGGTGCAAAAACTATTCTCCACAATCTTATCCAAATACAGCATCGTATGCATCCTGCTATATTTCCTCAAGTAGATGCGTTTTATTGGCATCGGATGACAGTCGACTCTTCGGCGACATTTTAGATACCGCATGAACTTTGGAACAGTGCCGTCGATTAGTGATCTATAATTACTGACAATCGTCTCTCTCTAACGCAGCGCTGCGGTCGCGCGACCGAGAGAGACGCCATGCGCCGCTCGCGCTCCCCCCACGTCCCTCCCCCTTCCCCCGAGAACGGCATCCCAGGTTTTTACTAGTTAGTACTGCATGTTATATTAATTAGGAGTTCGGTCCAAAAACTACCCTCATTTGTTACGAACTTGGGGGTCGTAAAAACGATCAACGATTATTTTAGCGGAATGCAAAGTTGTAATTTTTTAAATGATATTACATTTAAATCAACAAAAAGCAGTTTTTTCAATCACATCAAGAATTTTATGATTCATTTCAACCAAAACCGAACAGTACGGAAAGGCCATAAAATAATTCCTTGATTTGATACCGCAGTTTTATAAATACCTCTATTTTGCCAAACGCATACTCATCCCTCCGCCGTCACACTCACAAACATCCACAAAAAGAACACACACATACACACCCGTATCAATAATATAATAATAGGTAGGTACACATTTATTGTATTTTCAATTTGTGTTTTTAGGTACGCAAATAACTGTTAGCCAAACAGAATTCTGGCCATTTATAAAGTGGTAAAAATGTACCTAAAAAAGGAAACTTTTTCAATCAAATTTTACCTAACAAAGTATAGATTATTAAACCTACCTTTTCCACCTAAACATAGTGTTAGAAGTAGGAATAAATTTTAAGCCATAGAACAGACAGTTTTGGGGGGAATCCACGAACGACAGCTTCACGGATGTGTATTTATTTAGCGACATGTCAACACGCACGGTATTTTTCACAGGCTTTTGTACACATTTAACACTCGCGACTTATAGAAGGTCCCAATGCGATTATTCGTAGAGTAGGTCGTGCGTCTGCCGATCGCGCCCGTTGTCACCTCACCCGCTACTGATAGTAGCCGCACGTCGAGGTGCTACTAAGGCCAAGAATGGCACTTTATCAGAGTGGCGATACGAAGCCCTATCGCTTAAGTGGAACTTATTACAGCATCGTAATCTGCCCGCCGCGGGGGAGTGGCACCGGCTGATATCCGCGCCGCTATCAACGCGTTGATAGTACTATCACGTGTCGATAGTAGGTGCTATCGGCGGTTGATAAAGCGTCGCATTGGAGCGTTGCGAATCCGTGACACAGGTGCTGCGCGGAGAACGGCCTCCCGTCTGCATCTCGCTAATTGTCCCTGGAACTCATCCCGACTCCAGACAGAGAGGGCGAATGTTGTAGCCTGCTCGCGTGTCTCATCAGTTGTGGTCGTTTGGCAGCAATGGAGTCGATCGTGACCGTTCACAGCTGCCTGGCGAGTTCTTGAGATTGGCTGACATCGATACAGAGTTTATTTAAAATCACTAACTGTCTATTCAGATAGTTAATCTATAACAATTTAAATAGCAAAATAAATAAGAAAAATGTTATAAAAACAGCTGACTGCCTCCATACTAAGTGTGTGTGTGCTTTACAAATATATCGTCGTATACAATTATTTTGGGCCCTACTCAAATAAGCTAAATGTGCTTGCACTACAGTCAGGGAAATGGTTGTAATGAAGTGTAAAAATGGTATGACTGAGTGCGGATTCGCACCAGCGACCTCTGGGCAATAGTCAAACAACTTAACCGCTAGACTGCAGCGATCTCTTTACCTAGATATGCTTTAATCGAGCAGTCAGTGGATTATCTTTCCTTATTTTGGCATTTTAATACTTCTACATGTTGAACAGGGATAAAATTTCTCAGCTATGCGTATTTAAATCGTTAAATAAATGACAAATTTGAAAAACTCTATTTCCCGCCCGTAGCTGCTAACCCAACCTAACCTTTCCCTTCCCTCCTCCGTGTTTAAGATGACTGATCATCTTGGACGCCTAAAAGGGTTGATGCGGACCGCGGTTTGAATCGATGGAATGAGACACTCTTTTTTAACAATAACTTTGGAACGTCCATGGAATGAATCCGTTCAATTTATTACGGAATATCATCTGTACAACGCGTTTAAAAGCATAATAAAAAAACAAAGGTTAATAACCTTTGTAAATATATTAATAATATATTGCATGAAAATATGAATTAAGGTGATGGTTGCGTCAGAACTGCGAAAATCGGTTTTTTTTTTCAAATACAATATTGTTGAATTTCATAGACCTTTAGCATTAAAAAAACAACCTACTTATATTATTTAAAAAAAAAAGAGTACCTGCTTGCTTTCCCTTAATCAAAAAAATGTAATAAAAGGAGGTTCTGCAAAATGTTCAAAACATGAAACCAAAGCAATAAATGTATGGGACATCACCCTCGCAAAAAAACTGAAGCTAATTATAGAAATAAAGATAAATGTTCATATTAATTACTATTTATGTTAATGAAAGCCTGAAATTACTCATTGTGAACCGACGTACGCGTGAACTAACCAGAAAGATATCTGTGTCTGTTAGCTGCGTGACAAATGGTGTTGACATGGCCTTAAACCTTCGATCAATGTTGAACGAAGATGGGCGGTACAAAATCACCCGAAAGAGCGTTTTCTCTATAGTAATCTAATATTAAATAATTTGTTATTCCATTTTTCTTGAACGCGACTCTTCGGGGGTTTTATTCTTGTCTTCGAAATTTCGACATTAGTGTCAATAATCAAAGCTGTTTCTATTAAAAATTAACTGCTAGAATTCTTCTCAACTTGCCGAATTGCTCGCACCTGGAGCAATGGGTGATGGTGGTAATCAATGAACCTGATGCGCATCAACCGCGAAAACCGCACCACGACAATTGCGCTCATTGGCTTCAATTGCGCTCAGCTCGTTTAACACGGGTTACTCAATGACGCAATTAGGTAGTATAAGTTGTTTCTTATTTTCTCAGCAGCGCGAGACGATAGAGTAGCAGTTGTGACGTCAGCGCTGAAAACAGCACGTGATTTGAGATGCTCGACATTTAAACGCAGTAAGTCGCGTTGCATTAGAGATATAAGAACAAAATACCTAAACACATTGTTTGTTTAGATTTTTTCAGATAACTATATAGATGTTAGAAGCAAACATCTTGATATTTCTATACATTATAATCGGATGTCTTACTCATCAGTGTTTCTTTCAGACAAAATGTTCCGGGGGGGGGTATTTAAGAGGTTCGGGGGGGGAGGTGAAGTAATAAATAAAACAAATTAATATTCATTATCAATAATTTCACGTTAATTATTAATATTTTATTAAATAAAAGATGTTTTCGGGCTACAAACAACGAAAAGAAAATAAGCCAAAATTGTCAAATGCAAATATTATTTATTTACAAGAATCTTATTCCTGCGGGGAAACCTAGACATTTGTTTCCTGGAAGGGGCGCGTAGGAATATCACGCCCCCCTACCCCCCCCCCCCCCCCCCAAACATGTACCCGAAAGACTATAAGATAATTAATACTGTTGCATTATGTACATACGAGTACTTTACGATATTCTAATAATCGTCAGCACCTATATCATCGTGTGTCGTGTTGTGTTGTGGGTTCAAAGTGGGTGGGTTCATTTCACCTATTACAATAAAACTATATTCAATTTGTACCTGTTCAACAAAAATTTTTAAAAACCTATACTTATTTACCGTCATTTGATTATATCCAAATAATAAGTTATCCTCTCAGAAAGGGATCTAGACATCTAAAGTTTCTATTTATTTATTTATTTTACGGAGAGTATTCGTAATCATTTTCAGATATTTCATTCACAGATTGACAGCACTCGGTACTCTCCTATTTCATGCTTACAAAACATGCATGTGTACGAGTATATGTTCGATATGACTTATTTGTCTACATTTAACATTGCTTAATTTTAATAGGATGTTATTGTCATACGTGTAGCGTATACATGACTAATGAATAATTAATATTTTGTTAAATGTTTATTTCCAAAGTTTGTTTGTTTGTTATCCATCTACTAAACAGCGGAGCGGACTTAAAACATATAAATGGCATTTTTTGTTTTTTTTTTTTTGTTATCGTGGCCCAAACTTCATATCTCGGTACGAACCAACGTAGCTACCCACAGCTGCATGGCACACTACCGACATGTTATCTTCCCGCTGGGACAAAGCGGCGCTCTAATCGCTTGACCTTATGAACACACACTCTGACAGAATTATCAGTTGTCGTTCACTATCCCTTTTATATTTTTATTTTTACTGTTTTAACATCTGAGCGAAGCGCTGCATAACCTCAAAACATAAACCGTATAAATGTATCCATGTAAGTTTTCCACATTAAATAAAGCTAAGCTAATTTAATTATTACGCCTACATACAAAATAATGATTACAATCGTTCATTGAAATAAAAATGATTATATATAACGTGATTATAAATCATCGTACATCCGAAAGAGACGCGTCCGACCATCTCGCTCTTTTAGACGAACAGCCGATGCCACGCCCACCGAAGTCGTGGGCGGCTGCGCATCTCAATAGTTTTATAGTTATCTCCCTTCTCGCAGGATCGCGTTTGACGGATCGCCCAGTCGAAATTCGCCCTAATTCATTAAACTTTTAAGTTTGAGTATAATTGAAGTTCTTATAGGTTTACCTCTACAATCATTGCATATATATTTTTTTTAATTTTGTCCGATTACGTCAGCTGTGAGCGTGTACAAATACGTCATTAGCGCGTGTTGTTTGCCTTAATTCCCAGCAATACCTATGAAATTTTATGTTAGTTAGACATTGACAGACTATTGACAAAGGAACATTTGCAATCGCACAAAATTCACAGCTCGAACTACGAAACTCATTCTGTCAATGAGCTGTTTGTGATGAACTTTTTATTTATTAAATTTAATTTATTTATAACACAAATTATATACAAAATTTTAGCTTTCTGCGCTTCTTACCATATAAACTTTAACTATGCCAAATCTAAAGTTCTCCTTGCGCGCAATATGTTTTTCCTTCGCGTATTAATATATAGATTAGATGGAAATCAAGTTTCCAAACGCCAATTATTTAAAGGCGAAAAAAGTCCACCTTGGCGGTCGAAATTATCGCTTCGTGTTAGGTTAGGTTAGGTTAGGTTTGTGATGAACTTTTTATTTATTAAATTTAATTTATTTATAACACAAATTATATACAAAATTTTAGCTTTCTGCGCTTCTTACCATATAAACTTTAACTATGCCAAATCTAAAGTTCTCCTTGCGCGCAATATGTTTTTCCTTCGCGTATTAATATATAGATTAGATGGAAATCAAGTTTCCACACGCCAATTATTTAAAGGCGAAAAAAGTCCACCTTGGCGGTCGAAATTATCGCTTCGTGTTAGGTTAGATAATTTCAACTTTTTAAGAGTAATTTGTTAGTGTGATTTTCTGTTTTTTATTTTCTTTTTATGAATTACAGATGCTTGACGCTGACCAAAATCATTTATATTGAAAGGGAAGAAATATAAAGTACTGTGTAACAGACGCTGACAACGACTTTCAACCAAATTAACCTTCAATTCGCGTGTTGTTTTGTGAATTCGTAATATTTTCGTAAACATGGCAGCGACGTATGGAGACATCACGTGTTATTTCGTAATAAAAGAGACAATTATGTGTCAGCTGTTCGCTCAGAACCTTTCTACAAATCCAATTTATAACAAATTTTGCCTAAACTTATTACTTTTATGAAATAGCTTATATCAAAATCTATGTTTGCCGTCAAATTTATTTTTTTAATAAATATTTCAGCAATGATCACCAAGCGTTTGAAAAATTGCAAACTTTTGAACTTCAATTGTAGCATCTTTGCAAACCCTATGTGAGTAAATATAAAAAAAAACGAATTCTGATGAAAGTTGGTTTGCTACATTTTCAATAATATTTTGTCGAAATTTCGTTTTGAAGTAGATAAAAACTACATACAATAATAAAAACAATACATCATCGTAATATATATAAAATATATAGTAGCTCTACCTACACCAAAAAAAATATTATAGCAAAACGTTTGATTGTTTAAAAATTTGCATCCACAGCAAGAAATTTACTAATCGAATATAAGTGTAATCAAATCGCATACTTGTACGCACAAACTGATTATTATTAAATAATTTTTGGTTTGATTTACCATATTTCTTGCTATGGCAGCAAGGGATGTAGTTAAAAATATTTTAGCAAAAACATTTTGCTATGATTACAAAACAATATGGCGTCTTGGGTGAACAGCTGACGATATAAAACGACGTTCCTGAAAATTTGGTAGCAGCAACCAAAATATATTGTTGTTTGTTGTGATTCAAATCAAAATGCAGTGTGACTGATCAGCTGATCGTGAAATTTGCAGTTTGCAAAAAATATTGTAGCGATAGCTAGATATTATTCTAAAGGCAACCAAAAATTATATTGAATTACTTACAATGAAATATATATTAGAAAATTATGGCTTTTGCCATAAGTGGCTAAGTTTAACAATAATCGAAATGAAACTCCAAAAAAAAATATTGCTCTCTATACCAACCATACTGGGTGCAAAAAAATGGTATTGGTATTAGTAATGACCATATATTTTCTTCAGTTTGGCTGGGCACTACCTATACTGAGGTAGGCTTTATACCTATTATATTAAATTAGGAGATAAATAAATTAAGTATTTCACAATTATTGCAAAGCAAACATAAGTCCTGAAGTTATATAATTGAATTTAGAATTAGAACGAATGTATAAATATAGTAGAGAATTCTAAAGTAAATGTATAGCTTTTATTATTTTTATCTTAATAAATATATATTTCTAATATATTAAATAATAGTAAATAAATCTATTTTACTACCTTTTCTTTCGAAATATTTTCGGAAATGCTCGATTCTCTGTAGTTGTCGAATTTTACTGTGATTATTTGGTGATTGGTGGCTGTAGGGATGGGGAGGACAACGGATCGTGAACCGCCGTTCCAGACGCAGCGCTTTTTGTCAATATATCTGTGAGTGTTCTGTTCAATTGTGCGCCATAATCATCTTTCATTACTACTAAATCGTGTGTTCCGAGGCTGTGTCTGCTCAATAGTCGAATCGGAGTTTCGACATGTGATAATATCAATCGTGTTGTGTTTTATGTAACGGCGCCTAATAGATTGCATTGCCCCGAGTTTTTTCTCTAGTCGCGTTAGTTATTTCGAAGATTACCAAAGTGACCTTTACATAGTGAGTTTTAAAACAAATTTGCCTGTCCTCGATCACATTGACTTTATGCTATGCTGTGGCATCATTCTTAAGATCGGAGGCCATCCATCGCAAAGAGAAGAAATTTGTACTTTGAGGGTGCCGCCGAAATTGTCCTGACGTGAAAAGTAGAAAACGGTAATTTTAAGTGAGAAATGTCGCGTCGAAGTTTTATTGCACGCTTTAGGGTATAGTTTTCTTATAGATTATTTGGATAGGTATTTGGCGAAGCGTTCAAATTGTGTCGCAGTGCGTGTGACGCAATGACTATAATATAAGAAGGGAATAATAACAACTAAAGATGTTATTTTGATGTTACATTGTTCCAATTGCGTATTTTTACAAAAATATATGACCCAACTAAAATAATAAATAAAATTGTTATTTATTTAACTAAGTAGTCGGCGCCAATAAATAAGCGAGCAACGTTTTCACTATGCGGTCAATAGTTTATCGATAAGCGTGTGTTATATTTTTAGACGTGTTATGTTTTCCATCGAATCGTTCGTATAGTGAGTAAACGTGGTAAAAGTAACGGAAAATATAAACTGTATTTTTTATTGAAAGTACACTTATAGGTTTTTTAACAAATTTAGCACATTTAATTTTAACCAGCCTATAAAATGACAAACTTAACCTAAATTAAATATCATTTAAAAAATAATCCAAATGTGTCTACATAATTAACTCAAGCACAGGCAAGGTTTGAATATAATGAAGATGTGGATTATTTTATTAACAAAAGTTAAATCTTACAAGTAAAATAACCTATAATTTTATATTTACATACTTTATTATATTGCAAAACTATTTAACCTATCTTCATACGATAGAATTGGTCTCCACGAAAGTCCCTTTTATTTTAACGACATAATATACAGCCTATGTCCACCCTGAAGGCCAATCTAAATATTGGTGAAAGAATTTTTAACATCGGATCAGTATTATCAGTCGACATGACAAGAAACTATTTAATGCTGACCAACATAAGCTTCAAAATTGAACAGAAATATTTGATTGAACACGCAAATATTTGATTTAATGTCATAACATGTTTAAATAAGTACCAACAGCTTTAATTTAATAGAAGAAACATTTAAGAAAGTATAAACGATATAAATATTTACTGATTTAATTTCGTCGTGTAAATATTAAGTCAGTTTACATCGAAAACATGTCAAATTTTATAGTCTCAGTTCAAGTTTCACTTCGTACCAAATTTGATGTGATTACGTTCAGAATGATTCATTTGTTATGGTCTTTGCTGTTTATTAGAAAATGACAGATTTTCTAATAAAATGTCCTTTCATTGACAGATTTTCCATTATTAGGTAGAACTGAATCTGCCCGAGACGATTGAACTCAACCACACTGCCAAGTAGGATGATATTCTGACCTAACAAAGACTTGGCTTAGTTGTCTGTTAATCTGTCCCGGGCCTGCATTTTCTTAATGGTAGGTCATACAATGTCGAGATGTGGTAGATATATACACCGATTGAACGTCAAGTATTACAAATATATCATACGTAAGTCATACCTGTTATAAATATTTTTTGCGATCACTAAATGTTCGTAAACAATTAAAAAAAATATAATATATTTATTTAATATTGTTATACTCGTTTACCAGATACTTAGTTAAACATGAATAATATCTAGCAACATTGCACTGAAAAAAATATTTTAGCAAAACGTTTGGTTGTTTAAAAATTTGCTAAGTGAACATAAGTGTTATCAAATCGCATACTTGTACGTACAGACTGACTATTGTTAAATAATTATTAGTTAGATTTACCATATTTTTTGCTATGGCAGCGAGAGATGCAGTTAAAAAATATTTTATCAAGCATATTTTGCCATGATTACAAAACAATATGGCGCCGCGGGTGAACAGCTGACGAAATAAAACGACGTTAAAGCAACGACCATAATTTGTTGTTAACCATTTTATTTTGCTGCGATTCAAATCAAAATGGCGGTCTAACTGAACGCTGATCGTGAAATTGACAGTTTGCAAAAATGATCGTATAGCCATAGCATATAGCATATATTATGTTAAAAGCAACCAAATATTATGGTATATTTACATTGAGAAATATGTTAGAAGATTATGATACTTGCAGTAAATTAAGTTTGACAATAACTCCAACTTTTTCAATCAATTTCTTTGATTATAATTGGCCATTTGAATGTAAACTTTCACGGAATAATTTGCATGAAAATGAAAGAAAACACATTTTTGGTTCTACGTTACGGTTGAGACTTCTGTGGATGGACGATCTATGGAGATATAAGTGGCCTCACTTAGCATCAAACTTATTAATGGTGGCAGAAATGAATATTCGCGAAAGGTTTTCCTTTCGAAAACGGCGCGGTTTTCCCGAGCGTACGGCGCCGTGCGGCGGTGTGCGTGCGGCGGCGTGCACGCACACCGGCGCGCGGCGCTCGGGACATTTAACGACCGCCGTGTGCAATTCACGTTTCGGAATCACGTTGCGCGGCAGGGCCTAGTCTAGAACGGCGCGCGCAGGACACAGAGCATTAGGACGCCTGCATACCTGAACGCTACGAAAATGCCAATTCTAACGGGTTTCAAAGTCGTTAGGGGAAATAACGCCAAGATACGAGTAATCTAATTTATTTACATTAAACATCATTTCTTATACTATATAAAGACAATTACCTAAGCATGCTTATTTATATATTACGCAAAAAATATATAAAAAAAACTATACCACCGTCTTTCTGGAATAGCGTTTTCAAAGTCACGAGGATCGAGGAGGGATTTACCTAAGCGATTTGAGATATGACGTTCCTTTTAAAAAATCTCACTAAGCCACAATGCCGATAACTATGAATGAACTTTTATTGATCAAAGAGTGGGAGTTCGTGACCATTTCTTAATTTGATTTAATTTTAGACAATGACGTAATTATACAATACACATGTAGCCGCAACCAATGGTTTAAAGTGGTTTATAGATTACCGCACCAATAAGAAAAAAATTAAAAACACTATTCAGTAATTAAAGCAACATGCAGATGTCGCATCAAATGTCAAACATTCATAAAACATCGCTAGTTTCATAATTTTAATGACAGATGGCAATATGTTCCTTGGGTATATATTTAACGTTCTTCACAAATCAGTGCGCCATCCGTTGGAAGGATAAGCTCTTCTAAACTTAGTTTATTGTTTCAAATGTATCACAAAATTATTTAACTTACATTTGTCATTTTAGCTTTAGCTCAAAGTTCAAAATACCTTGTAGTTGTCATGAATAGCTGATTATTCTACTTGATCCCGCAATATTTAAGAACGCAGTTACCGGAGTTATAACCATATAGTAGGTACCTATCTCGTTCCATACCTAATTTGCATTACATATAGCACTCTTTCGGCTGTACGGTTGATTTTTCCCACGCCTAACCATTCAGTAAATAATCACAAAAGATGAATGTTTTATTAAAAATAATAGCGCAGCTGTTCTGAGCTCGACGGCTTTTGAGAAACGCAGCCCTCCCCCCCCGCCCCCAACCACTTCTCAACCTTTTCCCCGCCAACGCAACGGACGTCACGATTTTCGTTACTTTTTACAGCCTCGCCACGAATTTTCCCACTTGAAAAATATAATACGCGTTGAACGGCCCTATTGGTGGATTTCATGGACCTCTAATATTAAAAAAAACATTATAGCGAATTAAATAATATTTTAAAAAATATTAAAGAGGCTGTTTAAAATGTTTAATCACAAATAAAATAATAAAAAATGCATAGAACGAAACAAAATCAAATATATATATTGTCGCTTGGATACATGTCGATAATTACTCGCCATCATTCAATGTATGCCCAACTTATCTCCTTAATGATCGAAGCGCAGCCTATTAATTTCTGTGTCTTTCACACTCACTATTAATGCCGATATTTTTTACACTACTGAAAAAGTATCGAGCT
This sequence comes from Neomicropteryx cornuta, assembly GCA_020383195.1. NCBI lineage: Eukaryota > Metazoa > Arthropoda > Insecta > Lepidoptera > Micropterigidae > Neomicropteryx > Neomicropteryx cornuta. The sequence continues at coordinate 7,417,280 of JAHKQU010000001.1, read as the reverse complement.
CTGAATTAACTGAAAAGTTCAGTAGAACTAATTTGTTGTGGCTACTGAATTTTAGTAGGCGAAGTACTCGCAATTCCTGCAGATTGATAAATTGCACACCTAACAACACTTTCTTGCGACCTGTACTTTCGCAAATGCAGCATTCAGATGTATAGTTGCGTGCACATTGCAAGGCTGTTTTGTTGCGTCAACCAAACAATCAATAGTAAACTCGCAAACACGCCTCGTGCTTCTATCCTATTCCATCATTTTGTTTCTTTGCCGAACAGTTTAGCGTTTATGTGTACCGGAGTTCAGTCAGGCGTACCAAACGTTAGTTGAGCCTACTAAAAACTTTAGTAACGGTAACCAAATAGCCTTATCAGGATTACAAGACGCGTTCGTTTGTGCGTACAAATAATTTTAACTTAAAGATTTTATTTTATTTAATTTTCATTTATTTATGACAACTCTTAAGAAGTACAATTTAACTATGTAACATATAAATATTATTAAATAGCTTAATTAGCGACAAGCGACTGTTACATTGTATAGATGTTTCCTGCCTCCCTAACTAAACGAATTTGTAATAAGGGAAGCAGTTTGGTTTTGTTTGCTATTCATGCTGCTTATAATAACATATAAAAGATAAATGTAAAATAAAAATAACAAAAAATAAATAAATATACATTTTACACAAAAATAAAACCAATATTATTGACCCGACGAACTAACTTCGTACCGCCTCAGAATCGATAAATGTTGTGGTAATAACTTATTAGCTGAATTAAATACAGTTTTTTATTAAATAAACTCATAATAAATGTACAAAAATCAAAATGATATGTATTTTAATTATCGATGCGCGCACGATGACAAATGTGATAACCTCACAAAGTGGACATCTTTGAAAGCAACAATCGTTTGAAAATAAAATTCCACAGAATACAAAGCCGTTCCATACAAAATGTATGAGAAAATTAATTTTCATAATATTTTTTTTTTTCGTGAATGTTTCCGATGTTTTAATAATTATTCTGATATTCGAGGCGGAGAAAATCCAACAAATCAAAGATCATAAAAATCGGTCCAGCCGTTCTTGAGTTATAAATTCTGTAACTAACCCGACTTTGTTTTATATATATATATATTGAGTAAAACATAGTTATTATACACAAATATATAAATTAAATATAGCACTAAGTTTATACAAAATATGTATATTAAATGATGTCACCCTTTTTACGGCACTCTTTAACCCTTTGCTAGCTCTTACCCCTTTTACACTCTTATAATAAAATTGAAGACCCACATAACACTAATTTAGTAGTATACCACTGACTGATACGTATTTAAACCTTATCCTGACAACCCAAATTTACAATAAAATATGAAATAAGTATTATTAAAAAAATATAATAATAAATGTTTTTTTTTAGTATCAACATAAGAATATAATATTTTATATTCATCATTTTATTTCATTTACGATCACATCGGGAGGGAACAGCATAACGATTTTGCAATGCCAAATATTGTAAAGTGACATTGTAATCATTTATACTATATTCTAGTGAATTACAACCATATAATTCAAATATTGTAGAAAAAATGAGAAAATAAATAATGATTTAATAATAAGAAATTAATAGATGTTATTATTAGAATTAATAATAAATTTATAATTTATAAAAATGGAGATACAAAGATATAAAAATATCTCCACGTTTGAAGGTTGAAAAAGAAAATCTTACGTCTAGATTGAAGTTACAATTAGTCGCAAATTTAGAAATGTTCATCTATTTTGATACACTGTGTGTTTTTTTTATTGTGTCAGTTTCATACCGCCGTTTGTTTGTTTCACAGTATATTATACCGTAACACGTGTCTGATGTAAAAAAATAACTAACTAAGCATAGCTAACAAGTGAAAACGCCTTTCACGTACGAGACGCGTGCGCCGCGCCGCGCCACTTCTCAACCTTCTTATCGCTAATCAAACAAAAATCATCTTCCTTACCAAAATGGTACTCCTGCTTCAAGGTGGACGCCATATTCATCTCCGCACAAAGTATACTAACTAAAGACTATAAACCATAATAGTGAATAGTACTTTCACAGTTCACACTTTTCTTGAAGCCTTGAACATTACGAGCGAGCGCGCGCGGCGTCCGTGCCTGGTGAGTCGCGGTCCAGGATCTGAACCCGAGCGCCGAGTCTGTTGGAGCTGATGGGCCACACTTGGCGACTGTCTCCAACTCCTCGGCCGGAGTGGATGGAGGTCCGTCCGATGGGCGCATGCGCGCGCAGTCGTCGACTCTGTGAGCTGCGCACAACTACAATAAAGGCGCACGGCGCTGCCAATCGCCGCTCGAATAAAATGCCTTATCGGCTCGTAAAACTTATTCGTTGACTGGTGTGGGTTCTTGTGTGAGCGCGTTGCTCGCACATGCTTCGAGAACATTTCGTTTTTATTTTAGTCGTATGTGAAATATTTATTTATTTATTTATTCTAGGAAACAACACCTAATACAAAAATAAAATTACAATAAAAACTACCAAACATAAAGCCAATGAGAGTTTCCTCCAAACCTAAAGGCTACTCTTCACGTTGGCCAATAAATTTGCCAATGGTGTGGCCAACGCGTGGACGCGGCGGCCGTCATTCCACCAAAACCCTTTGATCTGTGTCGGAAAACCGACACCATTCAGATCTCGCGCCAACGTATGGGCCAATACTCCAATACCTACCAAGGTGACCGACCACAAACACCCCTTCGCCATACGTATTGGCCACATCCATTGGCACATATATTGGCCAACGTGAAGAGGAACCACAATAAAAATACATACAGGAACGAGGTTGTGATTAGTAAGTAGGACGGGTTTGGGGAATTTACACAATTACCAGAAGACGAAATATAGCAAACCTCTTTACAACTAATAAGGTTATAAACTCTCTTAAATTCAGGGAAGGCGGTGTTGAATATATCGATGGCGCTCAACATGCTCTTGTAAAGCTTACGTGCTCGATATATATATGAATCTGTGCATAATTCGTACTCAACCGTGACAGATGGAATGTCTCACACTGGCGAGTGGGTCTAGACGGAACCAGGAAATCTATGAGCCCTAAAAGATTCGAGTAGTCGATATGACCATTGACAATTTTATATAAAAGCAACAATTATATCAAATATAATATTAGTTTAATGTTGTTTGGAGTTTATTTGTAATTTGTAAAATTAATAAGATATACAAAAAAATATAAAAAAGAACCGCCCTTATTGAACCTCTTATTTGATAGAACTTTAAGACGGGCACCAGCCTAGTAAAGTGATAAAATCCATACTATCAAAATAAGGAACCTTTACATAGAAATATGGGTATTTAAATAAATAAATAAAATCATTCTATTTTATTGACGTTTAAACGTTAATACCGGGACCCTGGGGTTTTCGAGGCAAGAGCGAGAATCGCGGATTGGCTATCTCATAGAGAAAGACAGTACTGGACTAAAAGGGGAAGTTTCTTTCCTCTTCTGTTTGTTTAGAAACAAAAAAAAAATAAAAATAGTAATTAAAACAATATTTTTAAAATTTAAGTGCTCAAATATGAATACAAAATTTCGTGTCTGCCGTTCGTGTTAACCGTTGGGGAGTTCCTTCGTGTGGAGCCATTCCTGGGTGTAGAATCGGGTCATGCTCACCATAAAAATGCATTGTCATCGGAACTAAACCAACATGTCAAATTTCAACTCTTTAGGTGGAGAAGTGGTTCTATTTCAGCTTGCGAGATTTGACCTAAACCGACATACAAACATTGCTTGTAAAAATACGAGTATGGAAGTGTTACGCATTAATTATTTAATTATGATAAGGTCTGATATTGCAGCCCATAAATATGTACTTGTATATGTATAGAAATTACGCAAACTACATCCGACGCTGCTATTATAAAGGTATTGCCTGCCATCTATAGAGGTCGTTAGGGTCTCTAAAAATCTAAGCTCTTGTAGGTAGATGTGCTGGAAAATCTAAATACAAGCAATGTTCGAGTGATTCGTGCCAAAAATAAAATATTATTTTTCAATCGTTATTTGGAGTAGTTGCATTTACAATGCCAACCTTATCAACTGGGCAAACCTTGTTATGTAAATAAGTATTTAATTAGGGAAAAATAAATAAATCTTGAAACATTCTTTTCATAAATATTTTGTATTCACACACATAATACATACAGAAACATAATAGTGCCTTCAACGCCTTGCGAATTTGTCGCAAAAAAAAAACACCAAAATAAATAAATTTGTGATTTTTTACCGATCTTGCAATTTCTTTACTGAGAATGTAAGATTTGACAGTTATAGCTACGTTTGCAATTTGGAATAGGTATTTTAAAATATTCCGAAGGACTTATTAAGTTTATCTTTGCTTTTAATTATAAATCTACAGTTTGCTGTGGTTGCTTTAAATATATAGTTAGACGTACTAGTTGTCAAGCAAAAGTTACCGAGGCTGTGCTCATGATGGATGGGCCTGACTCCATCATGACGAAAAGTTGGCAGTTCAAGAACAGATCTAGGATTAATCGCTCATCGACCGAACTGCCCAAACCTACCCGCGTAACACTGTCGCTTACTACTGTCACCAGAAGTACATATTACGATTTTTTTTTTACCCGACTTCAAAAAAGGGGTGAAATTTGATATGTATTTTTTTCATATACTTTTTATGTGATACATTACACCGTAATGCAATGGCGTAGGCAATATTGAAAACATGGTTACTTTTTATATTGTATATATTTTTCTTTATATTTTTTATATCTAAGTCGGTTTAATATTTGTAATGATGAACATTTTTACCTTGGTAAGTATAAAAAATAAAGAAAAAAACATTACATATATTATTTTAAACATTATAAACATAAAACATTATATTATTTTGGAATTCCTCACTTATTGCGAAAACATCTGACGCCTCGTCTGCTGTTTGTTATTGAAATAGACCCTAATAATACCGAAAATTTAGTCATATTTGATTTTCCATAATCCTTTAAAATTATTTCTCAGTCTGTTAAAGCCAATTGCATAAATATGTTATTAGTAGTCATAATAATATAATCAAAATAATAATAAAACTTCTTCCTAATAATTCAACTATTTACGAGGTTGCCCGGTGGTCGAAATTTGACCATAATTCATATTTTTTTTAAGTTAAAGTGTTATTGAGGTTCTTAAACCTTTATAATACGGTGACTTTACCTCTATAATCAATGCATATATTTTTTTTCTAAATTACGTCAGCTGCGAGCAGTTGTTTGTTGCATTAGTGTGTGTTGTTTGCCTTAATTCTCTGCAATACCTAAAATAGTTAGTAATAGTTGAAACAAAACATAATTATTTGTAACAATTTTATCTTTCTGCACTCCTCCCCCATATAAACTTTAACTATGCCAAGTCTCACACTCCTCCGTATAGAGGGGTAAAAAGTTTTTTCGTTCCGTATTAATATATAGATTTCAATGGCATTACAAAAATATATCGCAAATTTCGTATCGGGCAAGTCCGTCGTGGCAACTCATGTGTCAAATAAGATAAATAACCTAATTTAACCGAATTTTGTTTTGTGCTACTGCACACGCGTAGGGTTCCGCACATTTTTTCCGTCATATACACTTTTGTCGTTCTTCGAGAGGTTTTTAACTTCTATGTAATATAAGAAGCTACTATCCCCATCCTTCAGCCGTCCGTCCATCCGTTGCATCTTTCGTACTGAATAATGAAACTTTGACAGATCTCAAATTTCATATTGCAATTTCAAAAATATGACAGCACGGCTGTTAGAATGTATTATTTATTTATGGTCAGTTTAAATTAATAAAAATTCATTTATGTGCTCAAATGAAAACATGTAAACGAATGTTCTGTGCTACTTTATAATTATTATAAATTGAAATATGTCTGTGTTTAAGTTAGTCGAATTGACTAATAATGATAGTTAGAGGTAAAAAATAATAATATTACAATATATTAAACAAATTTAAATAAGATAGAATAAATATTAAAAAACAATTTTAAATTTAAACAAAAATACAAAAGAGAACACGAAATACGCATTAAGCTTTAATATTACGAAAAAAACTGTTATAATATAGAATACTAGGATTTTTCTGTGGTATTTCGCATTGGTATAGTATTTTAAGACGGCCTTGCGAAACTTTTATCGAGATATGGATCAATTTGGGAGAAGTTAGTATTAAATAAATCGAGAGCTATTTCATTATTAGCCGCGAATCAAAATTTACAAGAAAAACTAAAATTGTGTTAAAATTTATTAGGAATTTAAAGAATGACATCTAAATTCAGGTACCACAGGTGCAAGTAGTAAGGGGAGAAGATGCCGTCAGTGACGCCTGAAGGGCCTAGCTGTAAGACGGCAGGTTCTGGTTAAATAATTTACTACTATTAAACAGTCTATAGAAGCAATTTATATCATACGATTGATATCACTGCATGTGTCAGTCATTTTTGTCATTTTCAGGATGAAAAACATGTTTTTCAGTTTTATTCTTTTCCGTGCAATAATCCATCTTGTACGTTTTATAAAATCTAAATGCTGATACATTTCAACCATTCTTTTCGCTGTCAAGAGCAGTTCCATCTGCCGGATTGCTGTCCTCACAATCGCTCGAAAATCGCGAGTGATTCGTGGCTTAACTTTGCCGACGGTACTGAGAAAAACGCATCGAGTCTCTACGCTTTGAATACATTTTTACCATTTCTAATTACAATTAATAATTATAATTATTAGAGTTTGAAATAATTTCTAGTTTGTATTTATTTAAAACTATTTTTATATCTAACACTTTGTTGTAAAAGATAATGCGTTATATTGTTACTATTTACAGAAAATTGTCCAAAAATTTATTCTACATTTCGGTATTATTGAGTGTCGAAAAATGACGCAGGCATTACATATTTGAACAATGAACAAAATGCACAAGAGGCGAGTGTTAAACACATCTAGAGGATTATCCGTAAGATAACTGAAATATTCTTCAAACAGTCAATAACATTTAGAAATATTATCTACATAATTGATTTACCTATATAATATGTATATATGAGTACAATCGATAGTGTTTTAAACTTCTATATTTTATTATTATGATACAAAATAACATGTATATATGAGTCAATTTCCTACATTGCACTATATATATATATTTGACTTATATTTGATGATTGTTTTTTAATAGCGGTAAATCTCCTGAAAAGATAAATGATACAATCTTTGACAATATTGAAAAATTTTGAAAAAGTTTTTAATTATTTGATAAAGTGCTGGATAGCATAATATTTATAAAAGTACTAAAGAGGTCCTGTACTTGAGAATGCAGGATGTCGGTTTAAACCCAGCGCTGAGTTTTATAAAAATGCATTTTTAACTCTCACCTGTCCTCTTTAGTGTAAAATATTGTCAAATATTATGTAACCATCTAATTAGATGAAATAAGTAAAGGATGATATTTTAACAAAAAATATAAAAATAATGGATTTGTGATTACGATGAAGGATGGTGATGAAATGAGATGATTTTATGAGTGATTTATGTATATATATATATATATATATATATATATATATATAAGATGATTTTTATGTTAAAATAGGTAAACAGCTTTAGTTTAACATATATAAAAGTTTGACAGTACTGACATTTAATGCTTTAAATGTCAAAAGCATTAAATGTCAGTACTGTCAAACTTTTATATATGTTAAACTAAAGGTGTTTACCTATTTTAACATAAAAATCATCTAATTAACGGTATTTAAGCAATACATTTTACTATTTTACTATATATATATATATATTTTATGTTAAAATAGGTAAACACCTTTAGTTTAACATATATAAAAGTTTGACAGTACTGACATTTAATGCTTTTTAATATTTTAAGGATTGAAATTTTTTTCTAATAGATTATATAGCCAGAATGTTCAAAGAAAAATTAATATTGAACGCACAGAGAGTTGCATCGCTTGAGGTAATGCACGCTGGTTTAAATACAGGCCTGTATTTTATGAAAGATTTTCACTCTCACCTATCTATCTGTGCGTCAAGCAATACGGTCAAACTTTCATTAAAGTAGTGAATAAATGATTTAAAATTAACGGTATTTAAGCAATACATTTTACTATTTTACTATATCTTAACGATTTGCACGTAATGTGCATTTATTTTACACTTTTCTTTTTATTTTACGCCATGACGAGTCATTTTCATATATCCTACGTCGAACGTAAGTTATCCTTGTAAATATTCATTAAACCATTCACTTCTCATTTATTATAAGTCATATTCGTTACATTTTCAATGTTTTTCATAATTATTGTTTAATTTTTAAATCATTTATTCACTACTTTAATGAAAGTTTGACCGTATTGCTTGACGCACAGATAGGTAGGTGAGAGTGGAAAGCTTTCATAAAATACAGGCCTGTATTTAAACCAGCGTGCATTACCTCAAGCGATGCAACTATCTGTGCGTTCAATATTAATTTTTCTTTGAACATTCTGGCTATATAATCTATTAGAAAAAAATTTCAATCCTTAAAATATTAAAAAGCATTAAATGTCAGTACTGTCAAACTTTTATATATGTTAAACTAAAGGTGTTTACCTATTTTAACATAAAAATCATCTAATTAACGGTATTTAAGCAATACATTTTACTATTTTACTATATATATATATATATATATCATTCCGTACGCAAATTCTTGCCCTCACACCAAAAAGCACCTAGTCATAAATGTTGTCCAGGGCTTAATATCGTCTAATTATAACATTGTTTTCCCTAGTTTTTTTATAGAAATTTGGAAATATATTCCTGTATTTATTTAATTAAAATATAATCAATAATAAACGATGCTCTTACTTTAAATTATTTAAATTAAAACGACTACCAAAACTCTCTAAGTATAAAATTTGTTTGAAAACTGTGACTTAATCAGCCCCGGTGCAGTTTACGCCTTGATTGGATAAGAGCAAAAATAGTATTTTTAGTAGTATAGTATTTTTAGTAAACAACTAAAATGTTGTTTTAAATAGCTATATTTTAAAATCAATGTTTTAAAAAGAAATAGACCTACAAAATTCCTAGACTTTAATAGACGAAATCTTACATGGCATTTATAATGAGTAAGTAAGGTTAATAATAAGGTGAACAATAGCACCATACCACGTATCTGCTCCTTTTATAACAATAAAGATATTTAAAAAATCGATATATTGAATACCTCCTTATTATTATTTAAAAAAGAGATTTCCAATATCATTAATAGAAAAGACAAATAAAACCTAATAGCATTGTTAGATTGTTGTGTTGCTAATGGTTAATTGTAAGATATAAGTACTTTTAATTGCAATTACATATAGAATATACATACATACTATATTTATATCACTTTCATCATAAATTATTTTTATACATACTAAAACCATACTTTATTAATTTATTTATTTTTATTAACATACAAATGTCACACTCTCACAACTACCACAAACATTTCTCACAAATTACACATAACACTTTTAAAAAAAACAAATTTTACTGTATACGTATATAATATTAATAATCTATATATATTTTAAGAACACTTCAAATATTAAATTTTTTATGCTAATCTTAACATGTAAAATGACAGAAATCCATAATTGGCTTTATATACTAGTAATAAGTTTTGTTTGTAATTATAAAATTTTAATACTGTGATTTTTCAATAAAGAATAAATAAATAATATTGATATTTGACTTGAGAACAAGACCTGAGAGAAAAGACTTGAGGACAAAGCGAAGGGAACAAGGTTTGACCCAGATAAAGGTATCAAATTTCAAAATTCAATGTGCAAAATATATTCTACCATTAGCGTCAGCTGTTCCAAAATTATTTCGTCTGTTATTTTATCATGTTGTAACCGTATAATACCTTGTTATGTAGATATTATGTGAACGGAAAACAAATAAGGTATGGTTTTATAATAAAAAACACAAGGTATGTCTCATAATTCGGTAATCACAAAATATGGACAAAACGTCTGTAAAAACTATTATTTTGTTGAATAATTCTCGGAATACAATAGTGTGTGCCTCGCTTTATTGCATGATTGTGCTCGTGTTTTCTGAAATAAGAAAGAGACTGTCGTTTATTGCCGGTTCAAGCGGTTCGCATCTCTCGCCCCCGAGGGACGAAGGGGACCCGGGATAGCAATAGTGGTCTATTGCGCGCAATTTAGGTTATAATGAGTTCCCCGCGCGCATGGCAACACCGACCTTATCGGCCGATCGACCGGCGCGGTACAGTCGGCGCGCAACGACTCGGCACTATAAAACATAGGCTATATAGTTTTCGTTTGTTTATGGTTGTATCGGCGATGGCGAAGCGTCGTTCCAATTATTTGAAATTGGAACGCGACGTTTAAACGCGAGTATTAATACAATAATAGAACTCAACGCTTTGACAGCAGACAGAAAGTTCGCCTGTTTATGGTAAAATGGCTTATTAAAAATGTCAAAATAATAATAATAATAATTTTCATTGACTTACTATAATTATTAAGGCCGATAGCCTTATTTATTTATTTTTATTATTTTTTTTACAAAAACGGTAGGTACACGGATTTCTAGCATTATTTTTAGCGCAAAATGCTCTTCTAAAAAAAACAATTTCCATCTCCAACTAACTGCAGTACCGACGCAAAGGAAATTTAATTTTATCTTATATGCTGTTAATCTTTTCTTCGTCAAAAAAAAAAAAAATAGAAAATGCTTCCCAATTACACATTCAAAATTTAATAGGAAACGTTTTAATGTTTGAGAACGCGGTTGAACGCACGACGCTAGGTCGGCCGGGGACCGCTCGACTGCGCGGCTCGCGAGTACTTCGATAAACAACAATTTTTTTTAATATTGTACCTAATTATTTTGGCGTTTTTTTTTCGTGAGATCGGTTTAATGATGGACGTGTACCTAAAGCACAAGGTTTTTAGTTTTTATAAGTAGTTTATAGGTAATTTTATTGGTTTTTATTTTTCATTTAACCTTATCAGATATATTATTTTGTAATAGATTTAGTGGGAGAAATATTCAAATAGTAAAAAAATAAATGGGCAAACGCAATGAACTATCAAAGTATATTTAAAACTATCTAAAAATGTGTAAATCTCCAATATTTTTTTCGATAATCGAATTCTCGCTAATCCCCCCCCCCCCCCTTCTGCCAGTATTATATCGCCTTCCGAAATACGAGTTAACCCAACCATTTCTTTAAATGCAACGACATCTTATTGACAATATAGAATAATAAACAACAGAAGGTTGGCTAGAGTGGTGGGTAAATGAAATGCAAGTGGAAAATTTAAGGTAAGTTGGAATTATTTTTTTCTTATTTCACCATTTTAGGCGGAACTCTGACAAACTTATTAACACTTTTGGTCGCAGTAGTTTGATATTATTACGAACGTCGGCGATAAAATGCTACAAAGATAGGCCGATATATGAGAAAATGAGTCGTACAAGGATGAGGAGCCAAAGGTTCTGAAAAACATGAGGCTCGCAAGACCGATGTATCAGGCCCCTCCCACAGGGCCATGTAGTGAGGCTCTACGAAGTATGGTCAAATCTGTTATTAAACATTGCTTCTATAATTTTCTTTTTGTACATACATATTGACGTCGGTAAGGTTTGGAAGACGTACACATATACCAATAACCTGCAGATTCTAATTGACGACATATTCTGACATTCATTTAAAGTCTGCTACAGTCCTTTAAAAAATATATATTTATTGAAATACACAAAATATATGTTTTAAATCTAAATTTATTGAATTATTTATTTATTTAATTTATTAATTAATTAATTAATTAAATTATTTATTTATTTAATTTCATATGAGTAATTTAAAATACACAAATTATTTTTAAATAATATGTCACTTTTATTAAATTTAAGTTGCTTAACATCCCTGTAAAGTGTACGACAACGATAGGATTAAAATATATATTATCAATACTAAACACATGATTTGATTGTCAGTGATTGACAGTCGGTCGTTGCTCTTTTCACTCACATTTTGTGAAGAGCGTTTGGCGATGGTTGTATTTCACGGTAGTTTCTTTCTTTGTGCTGGAAGAAACGTGAATTTTTGGTTGGACAATTACTATTCTCAAGTGTTATTAGCAATAACTAAAATGTCATTTTATGCCGTAGCACGTGGCAGAAATGTGGGAATTTTCAGTACTTGGTCAGAATGCGAATCACAAGTAAAAGGCTTTAGTGGCGCCAAGTTCAAGAAATTTCAGACTCAACAGCAAGCTAACGAATTTATCGGTCAGAATAACACATCTGCGCGTACAGCCGTGACCAACTACGCCAATAAAGAACGAACGGTTAATGTTCAGCCGCAAGTTTCTCGAAATACCAACAAACCTCCAGAATCTTCAGTTTTCAAACGCAAAGAGCCTTATAAGTTTGTCCCGAAAATTGATAACCGAAACTTTGGTCCAAGTAAGAGTGGCAACATTAGTGATAAAAGTAAACTTAATATAGTAGGAGAAGAATACAGGAGAATCTTAGATGATGGTGTGGATATACAAGATTTAATTATGAGTCAAATGGACCGTATTGAGTCCGAGCTAAAAGTTGCACAGAAACGGGTCAGCAGAATCCAAAATGGAGGGAGTCCAAATACACCACAGGCCAGAAAGCAAACGATAATGTTAACAAAGGCGCTTCCGAAAACTAAAACAAAACGCATGAAGTCTAAATCTGAAAGCGAGGAAGAATCTTCGCCCGAGAGAGTCAGCCCATCTAAAATAACAAAGAGAACTGAATCAGCGACTAAGCGAAATAAAACTTCTCTTACGACACGGGTGACTTCGTATAAAAGTATACGATCCGATATAGAGAGACCAGTCTCTATAGTTACCAAGGCACAGCACCAGTTATCGGTGGACGATGACGATTATGTGCACGTTTTCACAGACGGCGCGTGTTCCAATAATGGCACGAAGGCGGCGCGCGCCGGACTGGGAGTTTATTTCGGAGAAGAGCACCCTCTGAACGTGAGCTGTCCTGTGTCGGGTAGGGCGACCAACAACTGCGGGGAGATCCAAGCAGCAACGCAGGCCATCAGGCAAGTGCGTAAGCTAGGGATCGATAAGCTCTGCATCAACACTGATTCAAATTTCTTAATCGATTCTGCAACAAAATGGATTCCTTGTACGTTTTTCATATTCAATTACCTATATTATTGGTTTAATGAACTACCCATCTTCTACAAGAGGTAGTAAATATGTAGGTGTGTTTTTATTCACTTTATTTCTTTTAAGGGTGTCAACACCCTAAAAGAAGCCCCTCTCCCCATTTATGTATAATCAGGTAAAAATGTTGGAGAAGTGTTTCGTAATTATGAGAAAAATGAATTCAAAATTTAATCAAAATTGTTGAGAAGTAATTACTTACGTGCTTGGTCATGGAGAGGAGCGGGGAAAGGCTCTGGATAGGAGGATTTTTTTTCGTGAGTTTTTTTAGTTGCCGATATCGGTCACAGGAGCGAAGTGAATTTTTATTCACTTCGCTCAGGTATATTCAGGTATATTTTTATATACCTTGTATAAAGTGGCAGGCCCAGAATTTGTATAGTAGGCAAGCCATATCACGAGGGGGCGGGAGGCGGTAGAAGTTCATCCTAACCGCCTGAGGCGTTTTTTGAGGTACCCAGTAAAAAATGTAGGTTAGTCCGGCTTTTCCACTTCTGCCACTGCTTATATATGCAGGCTTGGGCATGAAAGACTACGGTTTGTTTATAACTTAATTTTTACATTTCTACGTAGTCCCCCCCTCCTCCTTACCTTAATCCCTTAACCCTTCAAAAAATAAGTACCATCTTCATCTTATCTTAGCTTATCTGTCGAAACGTTCACTAATTGCAGGGGTGCTCAAACTTGAGCTGCTGGCGATCTACCTCAATATTTTTAGACTACTTACGATCGACTCTGAGAGACTGCAAGTGTGTGTGATGCAGGGTTGTCGTACATACACGATACACCCTACCTACCTAGGTAGGGCGTACCGTAGCATATATAGATATTAGCTTTCTGCACGGTGCTCAAATGGTCGATCGCGATCGACCAGTCGATCGTGATCGACCGTTTGAGCACCCCTGCTCTAGTGCATTGTCACCCTTATATCAAAGGCCAAAATTTAGATCTTAAACACAATAACCTAGGTCAAAATAAAGCCTACAATTTCGACCAATTAGATAATGCTGTTTACCCAGAGGGACGAGATAAACATCTCCTGGGGCGGGTGACTGAGCGAGCGTAAATACCATACTATAATGCAAATTCACTAATTGAGCAGTTAAAATATAAAACATTTATTTCTTAAATGTTTCCTTAAAAATAATAACACTGGTGAAATAATTTCCTACGCAGTAGTGCAGTAGTTTCGCTCATTTACTACCCCACTAAGTAGAATAAGTAGGTATGGGTATTTGTTTGAAAACCTACCTTTCAATAATGTTCAATGTTTATGTTCAGAAGACTATGTACTCATGTTAACTTAGATTTGGGTGAGATTAAGTAATTTTGTGTACGGTAAGTGGTGTGGTTGTGTGGTATGTAGTGTATATGGTAGTATGTGTTGTGTGGGTCAACAACAACACAACACTCTTGGTTGGTTGGGTGTGATGTTGTGTTGTAGAATTTATTAATGAATGTGTGTTTTATTTTTATTAATAGTTTTTTTTGGAGGTCAAATAATCTCAAAACCTAAAAAACTATGTTAAAGAAATATATTTTTTAAAGAATGTCGGCCATTTGATTGCCGTTTCTCTAGTTAGTTGTCTGACACTAGAAAGCATAACATTTTTTGAAAATGTTAAAATTTTCAGTCAACAGCGTTTAGAAATGCCATGTTGAATATTTTATGCACGAAAAAAAACCTGACCGGTTTTGACCCATTGACAATCAATTGCAGGATCGCTTGACTAGAGCTGGTGACTCATACATACCACTGTGTAACCAGATCGTTGAACTTCTCACATTTCATAGTGAAAGCCAAAATAAAAAAAATTAAAGCGTCATCACCACCTGTCTCCTGCCTCCAAAACAAGCATTAGTTGAGCAGGGCATAACAATATAGCAAATGGCGAATTAAAGTATTTTTTTTTTTAATTATGCTCTAAACAAACAAATTAAAAATGCCAGAAACATTTCATACGACCACAGAACACAGAATTACTTAGAGAAGCAACTATCCACCTTTTCTATACATTATGTTTGAAGCAGCTCTAACACTTACGTGTTATGAATTACTACACTCATATTTGAGAGCATAAAGTCATATTTGAGTGGACTCTCACCAGGCTATTTGCATACGTGTGTAAACACCTCAGGTTGGCCGCAATTGGACACATTGAGCGTCGAGCACGCGCGGCACACGTACGGGAGGGAAATTCCCTCATAGGAGGAAATTGCCTAAAATCTTAATAATATTTTGTATAAATAGCTATAAATAATAAAATATGTCATGGTCCTTCTTTGTTTTACGTTTTCTATCGCTTTCACAGCTCCTAACTGAACGAAACAACGCTCTTTTAAATAAGAACTGAAAACATAAGCTTGCAACGGTGGTTTCTGTTCAAATGCGGTTGTTTGACGTAAGGATCATACCCGTAACACGGAATCAGACCCTGAGTGCCCTCTCCAGGCACTTCCCTGCATGCGATGATATATTTAATATTTATAAATTGACTAAGAAATACCTCAACAGTGGCACTTAGGAAATATAAATAACACTAAAATCAGTCAGGAAGGTTGAAAATAAGGCTGAAAAGCACAATAACACTACAAAAGAAATAGGTCCTGGTTCAATTCCAATTCAATTTAATTTAAAAAATAATCATCACTACTGTCCTCATTCATGTTTTTGTTTTTCAGCTTGGAAAAGAAACGGTTGGAAAAAAATGACTGGCCAGCCTGTTAAGAATGAAATAGATTTCAGAGAGCTCGATAGTGAAATGCAAAACATGCAGATCAGATGGAGGTACGTGAAAGCCCACGAAGGTATCGAGGGGAACGAACGGGCTGATGAACTCGCTAAGAGAGGTGCCGCTATGTATAAATGCACCTTCTAAGATGGCACTGCTGCTTAAGTGCCATTTCTTTTTTGTTGTGGTGGCATCAAAGACCTCGATAGTGCAACGCAAATCATAAATGGAGATTTGGAGGCTCAAAAAGGAATTGAATTTCTTCAGCCATTGCTCGTGACAATCATCTGGCTCGTTCATCGTTCCTTGTTTACGTCACTGCGCTGCTGCTAGTTTTTTTTATACCGGTTAATACCGTTAGAAAAACTAATATGAAGTAGGTTTAAAAAGAAAATGATAGAATGACAAATTGTCATAAAAATATAGAAAACACAAATAAAATTAATAAATATCATCTAAACTGTTGGGAGTGCTTTTCGCTCCCAATGCTTTTCGCTGAGTCATCTGCATTTTCTAGATATGAAAATAAATAAATCAGGTGTGAAGGCGAGAGTCCAAAACTCTGTTTCTACGTAATTCGGAGACCCGGCTCAATTTTAATATTTTCCAGGTTGATTTTTACAATTTGTCATTTTAATGCATTTCATAGTTATGGTAAAGGAATTGTTATGCGATGTTTAAAGTTTTGTTCGTATCTATAAATTTATATGAGCGGTTATGGTTTTCTAATAATTGAAATACAACCTTAACCGACATAAACATTGCAAGCTAAATAAAAGTTTGTGAAAATGAAGTTACTCATTAGCCTAAAGGCGGTAAGATAGTGTATACTTTGTCATTGAATTTCCTTGTGTGTCTTAAGAGCTAAGCTGCCATGGAAACTGCTGACCGAGGACGGGCCCATCGTGAAATGAGAGAAGGAATAGGTTACCACATTCAGTGCCACCGAATGCACATGCGCATTTTCAGGTTAATCGAGTGACATAATCTTAATATGTAACCCAAAAACATTGGAAACCAAATGATATGGCTGAATCGACTCTATGACAAAAGGCACCTGCAAAATAACCTTTTTTTCTGTTACTGACTGCTGTTTGTTGATCGTTCAGCAACAGTTTCAATGAAAGTTTTCATGTTTTAAGGAAATAATAAGGTGTTTATGTTTCGTTTGTATGTTATATATGAAAAATAAAAGTTGTTTGGTTTATTTGTTTGAAATAATGTTTGTTTGTCAGTCGCATGCCGTAGCCTTTTCTCACACGTCTGATGTTTTATTTTGACTTTAATTTAGGGGTTTGATTGCCAATAGTTAATAAAAATATATCTGAATAAGCAAAAAAACCAATTATTATTTTGTTTTAGTACAAGAAATAGATTCACCTCGTTCTAATATAGTATAAGTTTATTAAATACGGACAAATCGGCTTTGATACAGTTCGGTTCAATCCATAATGATTTCAAGTATGAACTAGCTGGCAAATCACTGTCGAAATCCTCTACCACGAAGTATCTTGGAATTTCCCTGTCATCTAATCTCCATTGGGAAACTCATGTTGGTGATGTAGTGGAAAAGGCTCACAGACAAATACTGTTTGTTATGTTAAAATCAGCACCTTTAAGTCTTAAAGGTGCTGATTTTAAAGCTCGAGCATATGAAACGTTGGTTTGTCCTACCCTTGAATACTGTTCATCAGTATGGGATCCTTACCCCAATGTCTTAAAGACGAATTAGAAGCAGTTCAGAGAAAAGCAAGCCGGCATGTCTTCAGGTATTTTAGTCGGTATGATAGTCCATCTGAATTAATTTCAACTCTTAATTGGGAGCCACTAAGTAGAAGGCGTTTAGAATTCAGGTTAACTAGTTTATATAAGACTGTGACGAGTGAGCCTGCCTGGTCTGCTTTAAGATCCCAACTCTCTAAGCCTCCTTATATTGGCCGTAATGACCATCCTTCCAAGATATAACCTATCTTGAGAAAACGGAACATTGGGTTCAATTCGTTTCTTTCCAGAACAATTCGGCACTGGAATATTCTTCATAGGTCAGTATTTGATCCCTTTCCTTCTTCCGAGGCTGTTTTTAAGCGTAGGCTGCGAGTTGTTAAGCATTAATTTTTTTTCCTCACCTACTAAACTCAACAGTATCACCGCTAGCTCCTAAATATTGTAATTACTTTATAATAATATAGAGGTAACATACCCAACCTTTCCATCAATAGGAATATTACAAGGTAATTTAAAATTTCAGTATATAAGTACGATTGTTAACGTTTACTGACAATTTAGGTAACCTATGGTTGAGCGCGTCAGCCTTTGGCTATACTTTTGCTGCTACAGGATGTCCATCAAAGTAGCTGTCCAATAATCCTTGAACGTTCATTCACAATAAGTTGAACATAGGGGCATGAAACACAAGATCGCCAACCAATCATTTTTCAGAAGTAGAATAAAATTGAGAAATAAAAATATCTTTATATTTTGATATTTATTAAAAAAACTCAGATTTAAATACTACACAGCTAAGGAACATTATTTTAAACGAGTTTACAAACATTCCCAATGATCCAGGGTTGAGTTTCATTTCATTACCTTTAAAATAAAAAAATAATTTTACAGATTTTATTCATACTGTGTATAAACTAAATTATCCTGATCATCAAACGTCCCCTGAACAGTTCAAACGGCCGTCCAATGCAATGATACATTGTATGTGTAAAATCCATAAATTTTATATTTTTATAGATAACTAAGAGTTTAAATAAATCTTCAAAAAATAGCAAAACTAAAAATGAAACTACCACAAAATACATTTTTTTTTTATTTTTTACAATGTATTTTTGTACAATGTGACCATATAACAGGTTCTTTGTAGGTAGACAGATACAAAAGTTCAATTTTCTCAAATATCTATGACAATAGATAATATGATTTAGCTACGATTAAATAAAAATATATAATGCGATTAAATAGAATAGACAATACGATTAAATAAAAATAACGGAATCTTAATCCTTCACAATAGGAACAGGTGAAATCTCTTAAAAACAAATGAAAAGTATGTAATCATGTGAATTATGTCATACCTTATGATAAAATATAAAAGAGATTTTGAGATGTATGCGTCTGGTCAATAGTGCGATTCTAGATGAAATTTGCTATTGTAAATCATTATTATTTTTAGGTTGATATCATTTGGTTGGCCAGATACTATAGAATTATGACCTTGTTATGAAAAAACTTATTTTAAACTAAAATTTGCAGAAAATTTATTTTAAAACTTTCATGAATATCATATTTAATGAAAATCATATTTAATGAAAATCAATAAAAATAAATGAAATGTAAGATGCTCAGCATACACTCCGCCCCCCCCCTCTGAGCTTACATCAGAGTATCTTATAAAAGATCACCCTCATACTTACCCACCCACAGGGTTGACTTAGTAAATAATGGCAATCCATTGTTTTATTTTCTATGCACGTTCTAGGCATCAAAGGAAAATTAATTCTATGAATAAAAAACATAATTTGGTCCTTAAATATTTTTGAATGTGGTTCATAGACTAGTCCATTGTAAAGTTTCGTAAGAGCGACACCAATCGCCATGCCATGGAAATCATTGACCATGAAAAAGGTCGAGAGGAAACGAACATTATTTAAGTACTCTTAAGAATTTTTTATAACATGATAAAATCACTGACAGGCTGCAAGGGCATCACGAGATATTAGGTAAAGTAGAAATAGATAGGAAGAGATCAAGTCTTTAAATTAAGTAGATCTATAATTTACTGTCATTTCCCATGAAATGACGGTAGATATGGATCTACCAGACACCTTCCGGCAAAAGCTACAATTCTGAGATCTACGGCTACGTCTGATAACTAAGCTTAAAAACTTGTTATTAAACCATGGAGCGATCATTTTTTAAGTGAAGGAACACTTGTCATAAACTTCATGAGGACCATCAAGTTGTCAAATCAGCCGGTGTTGAGCGAGTTGGAACGCGTGCGTACTTTCACGTCTGCTAATACGAAATAATACTGCTACAGTATCCAAGTTGCATTCATTTCAAAGGTCAAGGTCATTGTGTTGTGTCATTATTATACATATGTTTTACTGACTTTTTCTGTCGCCTGTGTATCTTCTCACCTGAAGACGAGAGAGCGTTTGTGGACCCCATGAATGCCACACAAATGTGCAACTATGGTTTTCCCATCACCATATTTGACCTAAGAAGCATTATCAAAATGTATTTGGATGCACCCGTCGCAAAGTCTCAGTTTGCAAATAATTTACCTGACAAGCGCTGGGCAGAGTCATTCTCATATCATCACAAAAATAAATCTCGAAGGTTCTACGCCAATATAAAACGAGTAAGAGCAGCAGTCAAGAAAATCAAGCTCTACCTTACAAACTTAAATGAAGTAATCAAGGATGTTCCTTCTGCCAGATATACAACTACGATGAGACAAACCTGGCGGAAGATCCTAAAAGTTTTAACGAAACGGGGCGCTAAGTATCAAGAATGATAACAAATTCTACAAAGGCCTTCACCTACATAAAATAGAAATGTGGTCGCTGATTCGTGGGCTGTAATGCAGCTCTTCTCGATACAGCCTGACTGGATATTTTGAAGACAATTAATATTTTTAAGGGAATCTCCCGTTGCCAAAAACTGTAAAAGCTAAGCGTTTTTTGCTGGGTTTTCTCCATTTTGTGACCTTTTTAAAGAAAATTTCATTCTATAAAAATTTTGTAACTCCTGAAGGTTCTATTACTAAATCTGCAAGCAAGTGTGTACCACCATAGCTAGAAAATGGCCAAAGCAAATGGTCGACTTTTTAAATAATAGCATTGATTATATAGGGGTTTTAGATAGCCCAAACTCATACATTTAGTAGGCGCTTAAGAAAAAATGCCAAGATGTAGATTTATTATTATTACGGCCAGATTTAAACAGCATTTTCATTTGTTTTCAACATTTTGTAACATCATGATTTCTCTAAATATAACATTCTTCATCTAACCTTCCCATCATCTCGCATACTTAAATTATCTCACATTACATGTAAACTTAAAATGTCACATTACATGTCATAGATAGCTATTTACAAATTACTCATTAAAATAAAAAAAATATGAATTTAAATGACCGAACGCAGCTTATACAAGTATCTCCCGAGTGTCGCATCACACTACTGAGGGTTAGTCGTATTTATGTGCATCTGTTTGCTTGACGATGGTGTACTTGTCTTCATCATAATGTAGTTGGAGGTGGTCCTGGGCATAGTCTGGTCAGCCGTCATGGATGGCCCCTCTGAGTGAACAGGAATTGCCACTTGGTTGCCCGGCGTTCCCTTAATTATGACCTTGCGACTTTGGATAGCGGATGACAAATTGGCTGGAAATAATTAGATACAGTTTTTTTTTAAATGAAACAATTTGACTGATAAAAATCTTTCTATTGTAGGTTATTTATACATGTCTAATAAAGTGATTATTATCTTCTAACCTCAATTATTATATTATAACTACAAACTACACTAAGTAAAAACTACAGCGGGAATAAATTTGAGTCAAACAATAGTTTTGCAGCGGCCTCGAAGACTTTGACGAATCCTTCTTTCTATAATGGCTTTGCGGTCAAATTTATTTTTTTTACTTTACAATAAAAATATAGGCAGGCAGACTTAGGTGATATGCCTAAATCTGTACTAAGTCACAAATTTAGATATTTCGAGCCATATTAAGCTTATTACATTAGCTTATTATATTAATGATAGCAAATCTAATGGACTTTGCTAATTTGTTTAATTAATCCTCAACTTGATTGGCATAGGCATTTTTTATTTGGATTTGAGCTGAAAGAGTCTCCTGACAGTTTCTATGGTAGTGTAGAGTGGCTATGTTGCCATACGCACATCACTTATATTCCCCTAATCATAGACAACACATTGTCTGTGGTCCGCGCTCGGCCGCGGTACGGTCGAAGCGCGCAGTAACACACAGTCTCAATACCCAAGATACCCACGGAAAAGGCACCAGCCTTCGTGGAATAATAAAAAAAAAAAAAAAAATAAAAAAAAATAAACTCGCCGCTCGAGCACTACGCCTGCTTAATATTTTACCGGTCCCGACCTTCCTAGTCGGAGTACCGGGTGTGGTCAACGGAGAGCCACACCCGGCATATTCAGTTAAGATTAATATGGTACAGTAGTTACTGTTACATTTTCTACTAGTTAATCATACTCATAATACTGTGATAGCATGTATCAATCGATTAGCGATGTGCAGAGTCTGTAAAGACTTAAAGGCCCTGCCATTCATAAATGTCATTTATAATAATAAATAATCCAAGAAGGTTTAACATATTACATAATAATCGGATAAACGGTAAAAAAAATACAAATTATTTTATACAACGCATTCTCTGCGTCAAATATAGATGAAATCCACACGGTGTGACGAGTCCTCTCTATAGCTGAGCACAGGAATATATAAAACACCTACTCCTGGATTTAAGGTGGTCAGGTTTATTTTATATTGAAGTGATGAGGAGTTTTTGAAAAAAAGAAAAACAAATCAATCAAAATTAATATACAAGAATTTTTAATTTCAATTCTACTTGTTTTCAATAACATTCCCTTGTGTTTTACACTAAGATTTTTTGGAGCCGCAAGAGTATCCTTAATTCTGGATATACTATATTAAATTCATTCCAACTTTTCGATGTCTTCTGTGGTTTGATAATATCTAAGTTTCGAGAGTGATGTTGGCGGGAGAAGATACATCCGTAAGTCAATATACAATTATTTAGTTAGCTTGTCGAAAATCGTCATTTTTACCCATAGAATTACATAAGCGCAGACAAAAAAATTAAGTGGCGCCTGGGGTACTTATGTACAGCAAGAAAACTGCACTTAAGTGTAATTCAATTTACCATCTCAAGCGGTCATTGGGTTTATTTTGTATAAGGACATATGATACACTAAGGTTTTGAATCTTAATGAAAAGCTGCTTACCCGTTGATAAAGTTGTTCCCGCAACATTGTTATTGATGTATCCAGCAGCATTGCCTTTGTTGGTGATACTGGATGAGCCAGCTCCATTGGGCATCAGAATGGGAACCTGAAATTATAAAGTTTAAGTAAATGACGCGTTAATTTAGCTGTGACTTAAATGAAGAAACTTATGATGGAAAACCAACTATTAGGTATCGCCATAGAAATAGACTAATGCAACAGCCATCATACTAACAGTTTTCAATGGTATGATGATTCTTCAAAAGGGAATCCATAAACCATTTTCAAAAGTCTCGATTTAGAGTGATTCTTGAAGAAACAGGATTTGTATATACAAAATGCCTTTATAATGGAACTGGGGATTATTATGAATCATAAAAAATATAAATAATCTCATACCTTTCTCCGCTATCAGCATTTGTGATGGAGAATGTGAGTTATGACAAAATGACATTGGAATCTTTACCTACATCAGCCCAGCAAAAATACTCCGGTATTGTTTACAGGGTATTGAACCCCACCGGTACCGGTTGTTTTATTAAAACTGGAACTTCATGAACATCATCCGAAGCTTCATGAAGCAGGAATAATGCAATTTGACAATGAGAAAAGTTAAATGTGATCATAGTAGTGATAGGCAGAAACATCTCGGTAGTCTTGTGGTTGAAGTGTTTGACTATTGACCTAGTGGTCGCGGCTTCGCACGTGAGTCATAAACTTTTCAAAGTTTTATTCTTACCCTTCACAATAAAATTTAGTTTAGTTGAGTGGGGCTCAAAATAATTATATAGGTCAAAGCAATTCTTTAAAAACAAAAGATAGATAGCTATGCAAGTAAATCACCTAAAATCACATTTAACAAATACTACATTGGAACATGCTATAGCCCAGCTAGTTGTAAAATATTTATTTTAAGGACTTTCTTCATTATGAATAAATAAATTAAAGTGTAACAGGTAAATAATGTATTGTAACACATACATATAATATAGAATACATATTCATGTTGTTATTATATGAATAAGAAAAATATGGAATCTCTCACCTGTCCTGAATGTTTGGACACATATATATGTGTGGGGGATGCTACGTTTAGACCTGTGATGTCACCAGTGTCTCGTTTAGCTTTCACCTGCGTCAACTGTACACAATAAAAAACACAAACAACTTTAATAAGCTAGTCACAGCCAAATATTTTACCATACTACTTAAAGGGCACATTCTATTCTCCAGAAAAAAGTATGAGTACCGGGACCCACGGTTAAGATGTGTTAACATCAACGTTGGTATGCGAATATAATGGGAAGGATGAAAATTTGGAAATGAAACAATGCAATTTTCTTAGAAAACTTGATGATTTTTATTCAGATCTTTTGTATGAAAATTTGGGTTTGTGATAACTGAAGTACGATAATTGTTTGTCGATAAATAGTTTATTTGTCATAGTGACATAAGTCATTTGAATCAAATCTATGCATTCTCTAGTGGTTTAATTGTGAACTATATAAGTTAGCAATATCAATCGATGATCATATGTAGAAATAAAATTACTAGCACTCTCTAGCGGTTTAAGTCCAAATTACGTGGAGTACGTTAAGTAGTTCCACATGACATCGTCTCGCATTGCATAAAATATTATCGACTAAATCTGACGTCACTTAGTCCACTGTCTATGATGTGCATGTTTTGTTTATTTCTAATTACTTTGTGTGTGTTTTGTGTTTGTTTTGTAACAAAACGGTAAATCGTTTTGCTATTGATAATGGATAAACGGATTGCGATAACATAGTTTTTAATGCACTCAACGAGATTAGTGCACAACAAAAAAAAATGTTAATCGAAGCAATCGGCCAACACCGGACTTAAATATAGTAAAGGTAAATTCCAATAGAACGAAAATTTTAAACCGATCTATTTACAAAACAAAATTATGAGGTTTTCTGCAATGGGCTCTACGTTTTAGTTTCAACAGATCAGAATCCGTGGATTACTATTGGTTATTCTAATTCGAACAATATTTTTATTGCGATAAAACGCCATGAAACATCTCAAAAATACTCAAATGCCACTATTAATTTTTTCACTTTTAGGAAATAGCAACGAATTGAAACATCTCCAAAACAGCATTTTTTTAATGCATTATATGGGTTAGTCTAAAAAAAAGTCTTTCTGTAGCGCTAATGGGGGTCCTCACACTGGCCCCCAAAACCCCCCCAGGTAATTTGGCATGCCTTACACGATTGCTCCAGGCACATTTTAGTAAAGTATATCGGTAAATATCTACATTACTTGACTTTTAACTTTTGTGATTTGCTTATCAAAGAAATGGCTCAGTGTAAAAACTCCATGGTATTGAAAGAATTCTCTACGTTATTGTCAGTGGAGTAAGCTATCCCGCGATATCAAAGAGGTATGGATTCGGAAAATGGACTGCAGGAGATATAAAGAATAACATAATGAAGTATGCCAGGTGCATAGAATGTGGCAGTAAAGTTTGTTATGTTCACAAAACGCTAAAAAAGCCAGGCAATCTGACTTTAAAAGACATCTTTATACATGGTTTATATAATAGAGAAGACTGCATGTATCCAAAGGCAATTTGCGAAAAAGCTAGATTATTTCATCGTTCAATCACTAAATCAAACATTGGTTTTTATGCTAGGAAAAGTATCACAGAACTCGACGCCTTGATTATCTGGCCGTACCTTTTTCCATATTTATCCGGAGTTCCAAGGTCCTACTATAATTACTTTACTATGATTTTTTTTCGTGAGACCAGTATAGTTGACATAGATTAACCTCTTAAATTATACAAAAAATATTGATGGAATAAGGATAAATAGACTTAAAAAGATCTTAATAGACAATGTACCCCAGTAATGGTAAAGATCAAACAGACCTGGATGGGTTTAAAGGAACTACCACTATACTCCCGGGTGCAGCATTCCTCGTGTCCATCCCAATGAGCCCATTGACACTGTTTACTGCAATAGGCTGTATTCCAACAGCAGTGCAGCGAAGCTTTTGAAGCGCAATTGGCGCACCTGAAAATATTAAGTTCATCTATGTAATTATCTCACACCCGAGTAGAATCTGCCTCTTAACAAAAAAATAGTAACTATAAATGTACAATAAAATATTTTTTTATTGTCTGCTCACAAAAATAACATTCATAATTAGAAAATTGTCAATTATATAAAGTTATAAAATTATAAAGCATACATTAAAAGAGAGGCGAGATAGAGGGGACCTCATTGAGACATACAAAATATTAAAACCTCACTATGACTGCGCAGAATTGAGAGAAATATTCACATTCGATAAAAACACCCAACTACGTGGGCACTGCATGAAGTTAGATAGGACGTCCTTTTCAAGCAACCCCAGGAAGAACTTCATCAGTAACAGACTCATGGAAGCATGGAATGGACTACCAGAAAGTGTTGTAGAATCAAAGACAGTCAACCAGTTTAAAAACAATCTAGACGAACATTTAAGAAAAATAAAAACAAAGAAAAAATAATAACAATTTTGATATGGAATAAGATATAGGCTTATCACCTATGCTGCCTGCCTATTACGAAATAATAATATTAATAATAATAATATAACAAAAGATGATTAGATGACATAGTGAGTTTGCGCAGCCTGCAATTTTATTTACTTACCATTGCATAGTCTTTGTTTCTGCGATGGCTTTATTTTTCTCCGCTGCACAGTCGAGTTTAACTTTGGCAATTTGTCTTTTATGCTCAGTTTCAAACGATGCTTTAATTTCGGTAATCATTAATTCTGAAATAAACATAATAAAATAGTATGAAACCCACCTAGTGTAAAACCATTCTACTTATGTTAATTAGAGCAAATATAGAGCGCGTTAGAGAGAGTAAGAAAAACGGCTTTTCCCAACTGTTGGTGATATAAGAACTGAAACTGCATAACTAACTCATACTAATTGAAATATCCATCTAGATCAGTCATGAGCAACACGCGGCCCGCGAAACATGTTTATGCGGCCCGCCAAGCATTTCTAAAATTGAATTTATTTTATCGACTTTCTCCCATCAACATATTGTTATAAAATGAATTATAATAAAATGGTAGTATATACTAAATCGAAACAATTTTTTGTGAGAGTTACTCACTTGACGGCGACTTGTTCAAACATGCAATACGAACGCGCCGCGTCACACAATCAGTTCAGACTGGTAAGCTGTTAACTAGCAATTTTAGCAATTCTTGCGTTTCTTGAAAGGCGTGAGTGCAATATCATTGTCAAAAAGGTAATATTAGAGTTTTTTTTATTCAAAATTAAGTTATCCTACAAATTTTTAAAACTTTCAAATTTTTAATCCATAATAGCATGTCAGAAAAGCAAACAAAAGAACGGAAGGTTGGGGATGAGCACAGGCATTTCCAAGAAAAGTGGAAATTTGATTATTGTAGTGTTCAGTGGTAACACCCCCCCTCCCTACCGCCGAGCGGCGGGGGGTAAGACGGTTGCGATGCGCGGTCGCAGCGAACCGTCGACAGTCGAATGGTCACCTACCTACAAGATAGTAAGAGCTCACTCTGTCCGCAGCATTGTAACGGTCTTATAATAAATGGAAGTTATAAGCTAGAGCGACGTCTATCATTGCTTCGAACCAACCAAGTGGTGACGCCGGGATCGCCGTGGCGAGCCTTCGCCACGTCGCCCCGACCAACATCATAATTATGTTTTCACTTTCGTCAAAGATAAAGCTGTACCTATGCTTAATATTCTCAGAGACTGTGTCGACATTAAAAGAATATAACATAAAAAGGCATTATGATACAAAACATAAAAAATTGGCGGCCAGCTAAAAAATTTTAAAATTTAAATTGGCCCATTGATTAAAAAGGTTGCTCACACCTGATCTAGATAGATGCTGTAAAAAAAATATAAATCAATCTGCATTCACAATAAATAGCACCACACCCTTCCCAACCTCTGTCCGATGGACGGGCGACAGTCAATGGTAAGGTCCGTTTCACAAGGTCTACGTTTTCATTAATTGAATCGACCGCTCGCATTTCACTCTAATTTACAGGGCGTCATTCGTTGGTAATCAACGTTTTAACATGTTTTAGTTGAATATATACAAATTTTGTGTTATTGATCATAGTCGTAGACGCTAGAAGAGTAAATATTACAAAATCTATACTTATTTGTCGTAATTATGTAATTATTTGCTTTAGATATCATAAGCTGACAATAAAGATAGCGTTCTTTGTTCTGAATACACTGGCGATTTTAGTTTGTTGCTTCCAATTTTACACTTTTTTGGCCCTGTGATAAGGTAAAACGTGGTTGATGTATTCAAAGGGAAGAATATAGTTCGGAACTTTTGTTCAGAACCCAAGCCGGCAGGCTCGGATGAGTGACCTGCCCTGACCATATTCATCAATTATAATTATGGCCCATTAAATGCTGCATGACAGGACATGAGGAATACGAGGTGTGTTCAAAAAGTAAGGTGACTTTGTATTGTTAAAAAAAAATATTTATTTATTCATCAATATTTTTGTTGTCCCCTTCAAAGCAGTCCCCCTCAAATACAATACACTTATGCCAACAGTTTTTCCAATCCTCAAAGCACTTCTCATAAACACTTTTTGGTATAGCCTCGAGCTCTTCCAGCGATACAGTCTTTATCTCTTCGATCGTTGCAAATCTCCGTCCTTTCATAGGTCTCTTTAGTTTTGGGAACAAGAAAAAGTCACATGGGGCCAAATCCGGTGAATATGGTGGCTGAGGCATGATTGTGGTGTTGTTTTTGGCCAAAAAATCTCTCACAAGCAAAGATCAAAATTTAGCAATTTCGGAACAAACTTCGCTGACACACGTCTCATGCCCAAAACGTTAGAAAAAAATTCATGGCACGAGCCAAGCGATATACCGACATCCTCAGCAACTTCTCTGATAGTGATTCGACGATTTTGCAAAACAGTTTTCTTCACTGCTTGAACGTTTTCATCAGTTGTTGACGTGCTTGGGCGTCCAGAGCGAGGCTCGTCATTGGCATCTTCCCGGCCATCTTGGAAGAGTTTGTACCACTTGTAAACATTTTTTTTACTCAGAACAGTTTCACCGTCTGCCACTGTCAACATTTCAAGTGTTACGGAGCACTTAATTTTATTTTTTACACAAAATTTGATGCAAATCCTTTGATCCATATTTTTCGATAGCAAAAAATCGCCGAGCACGCAAAACACTTATAACCTTTACGCCTCTCACAACCAAACAAAAAATGCCATTCTCTTGAGATTTGGTACAAACGTTCGGGAAGAGTGTACCAACATAACAAAACAAAAAAAATCGATAATCAAAATTACGTTGCCCGTGAAATTTGAAAAGTCACCTTACTTTTTGAACACACCTCGTATATCATCCACAGCCTTTGAAACAATCACTAAGGCATTTAAACTACCTGATTTTTTTTTCCATTAATTTAATCCCAACTTTTCAGCTTTTCAGCGTTCAGCTAAAAAGCTTCCAGTCGTCCAAAGAGCAGTGATGAGAAAAATAATAGGCATCAAACTCCATGACACGAAAAGACAACAAATGAAGGTTGGGGATGTTGTAGGAAAAATGGTAACTCTGAAAGGAACTGTATAGTAGATATTACAAGAACAAAGGACGAGCGATGGACTAAAAAAGACTTGGAGAGGCCTATGCCCTGCAGTGAGCAGATACAGGCTGCTGTTGTGACACCAACACAAAACATGTGACATTTAAATACATGGTCCTTTAATTTATCATTGGGAAATGCGCTGCATTACTGGTGGATTATCAAAAGCCTAAAACAAAAACATTGCATAAAACTGTATCTGACCTTTAATATATTGTGTATAATAATACTTAAATATTGTAATACGAAGGTAGATAGTATCTTCTTTATTATTATGCAAATTTAGACTTCTTTAAACAAATACATATTATAATTATCGGTAAGCAACTCTCGTGCACGTCTCGATCGCTCTCCCGCCGACTGACCCGTCGTCTCTCTCGTGCCGCTGAACATTGCTGAGCCGCCTGCTCGTCGATCCCCGGCTCTCTTCGTGTTCGTTCGCGCTCCGCGTACCGCCCGCTCGCTCAACCCGATATTCGTTGTACTTTTCACTTGTATGCTTACTTGTAATAATATGTATTACACATAGTATATTTAATATTATAATATTCATATTATATTTACCTATGTATACAACTTGTTAGTAGTTAATAAATCAGTATAGATTCTGTCTATGATATATGTGAGCTCATTATAGTGGTGACGAGGATGGGATACGAACCTGACATTACACAATTATAATCAAAAATTATAAATTATTTAACAATATTGTAAAGAAGGCCGCAGAGATATAATTAAACTTACGGTAATTGTGTTTCATTTCCTTCAATTCCTCCTGATTACTCCGTTTAATATTTTCTAGCTTTTCCTTTGTTGCCTCTAGCTCGAGTGCCATCAGCCGCAGCTTAGCCTCAAGGTTGCCATTTTGCGACATATCAAGCAGGGTATCCACGATGATCACTTTGAAGTTATCCGTCATCTACAAACAAATAAAACAAATATTTTTAGTCCAGCTTCGTCGGTAATTATGCAGCGCAACTCTATAAAAATTATGTATAATTCTTTAATATTTTATGCATACTTTCTCTAACATGATACAATTTATTTTTTGAACTATTTTAAAGTAATAATAATTGGCTGGTGACATTATTTTGTCTGCTAAAAATATTTCAATCTAATTTTTAACACTTTATTTGATCACTACATTAATGTGTCTAACACCTAAAATAAAAAATATTATTTTTATCAGGCGCAGCAATAAAATTACTCAAAATCTTGGAGTTAGGAGGGTGGAAAAATACCACCTCATCACCTTATCACAAGCTAATCTCACAAGCTCATCTGAACTAATCTGAATAGAAATTAATATTTTAGTTAGTTCTACAAAAAAGTATATGGCCTAACTAAGTTTTATAAATAACCCGAAATAAACAATTTTGAGTTATGACTTTTTTAAATTTCAGAACTTTTCTAAACATTAACAATTAAATAAAATCAATTTCTTTTAAAAAGAATATTAACAAAACGGTTAACAGCAAGTATATGATGTATTTATTAAATAAATACACCATATACCTAATAGATTATGTTTCAAAAGTATTGTGGACGGGAAAATAGTTTTCTTTTAATATATTCTATTTCCTTGGCAAACACTTTTTCGTGAACTGAAACATCACTATTTAGGTATTATTGAAACTACTATGCGTAGAGTTGATATAATTTTGTAAACCAGGGTCAGAAAATAGGAAAATGTGGAAAAAAAAAACTAATTTTATTTTAATAAAATTCTTGTAGAATTAACTGAGGTTGGCCAGCAAAATACTTTTCAAGTTATAAATGAAATATGCAATTTCTAACCTTATTAACTACACTGTTGAGCAAGTTATGCATTGGTCCATTTGAAGTAGAATTCCGGCAAAAATCAGAAATGTCTATTGTGTGCTGTCCTTGATTTTCTGATACCTGAAAGCAATTATTTCAATATAAGGACGGGTATGAGCCTCGGTATAAATACAGTTCTGGAGACAAAATCATCAAACTATCATACAAATTTCAGAATGAAACGAATTTTTCCAAATCGCAATTCACTCCGCCCTCAAACATCCTGAGGTCCCGATATACATGTTTACACATCAAAAAAAAACTTTTTCTATTGTTAAAATCCTCTAATGGATCTTGACGGTGAACATTGTTGGATAGTAACTGAGATTTGAGATAGTGTAGCATAAATAAATTTATGTCGTAGTTTATTCACTGTCTATTTATGTAATTATTAGAATTTAGTTTAAAGTTTAATAAAAATAATATTTAATATTATTATTTATTATATTATATTCCATTTACTAATCGAATTTCGCGTTTACTGCCAGCTCCCAAACGTCAACGAAAAAATTATTTTTCCGAATGACCTTTTTGCTATTCTGTTTTTTTACATCTGATATTCTTCTCGAAAGGGTTTACCTGGGTTTACCGGATTACCTGGGGTCCAAATATCAAGTTCCTACTGTAGATTGTAATACTATTATCGTATGCCTTTGTGTTGTCAAAGTTTTCAGTTATTATACTACCATAGAGATATACTACAAACCTGTGGGGAATTGACGCTATTCTTTGTGGCCATAACAGGTGGAGGTGTCAATATTTGAGGTGCATTGATCATGGGCATATTACTGGAAGCCAGCGCAGAAGCAGGACTCACTTCCATCATGGGTTGGTTACCGACCGAACCCGGTAATGAAGACACCTGCAGGTTTATTATTCACAGATGGGTTATACTTAAATCCAGAACAATAATATTGCATAATGTCAATAAAAACTTTTTTACATGAGTCTGAATCTTAAATAATATTTAAGATGCTCGCGATCGGCACACGAGCAGCTCACATATATATATATATATATATATATATATATATATATATATATATAGTAAAATAGTAAAATGTATTGTTTAAATACCGTTAATTAGATGATTTTTATG
Source organism: Neomicropteryx cornuta (assembly GCA_020383195.1). Taxonomy (NCBI): domain Eukaryota; kingdom Metazoa; phylum Arthropoda; class Insecta; order Lepidoptera; family Micropterigidae; genus Neomicropteryx; species Neomicropteryx cornuta. The sequence goes on along the minus strand of JAHKQU010000001.1, from coordinate 7,384,646 downwards.
GTAGGTGAGAGTGAAAGACTTTCATAAAATACAGGCCTGTATTTAAACCAGCGTGCATTACCTCAAGCGATGCAACTATCTGTGCTTTCGGTATTAATTTTTCTTTGAACATTCTGGCTATATATTTTATTTGCAAAAAATTTCAATCCTTAAAATATTAAAAAGCATTCGTATTTTCCAAATGTCAGTACTGTCAAACTTTTATATATGTTAAACTAAAGGTGTTTACCGATTTTAACATAAAAATCATCTAATTAACGGTATTTAAACAATACATTTTACTATTTTACTATATCTTAACGATTTGCACGTAATGTGCATTTATTTTACACTTTTCTTTTCTTTTTAGCCATGACGATTCATTTTCATATAAACTACGTTGAACGTAAGTTATTCTTGTAAATATCCATTAAACCATTCACTTCTCATTCATTATACGTCATATTCGTTACATTTTCACACTTTTTTTCATAATTATTGTTTAATTTTTAAATCATTTATTCACTACTTTAATGAAAGTTTGACCGTATTGCATATCGCACAGATAGGTAGGTGAGAGTGAAAGACTTTCATAAAATACAGGCCTGTATTTAAACCAGCGTGCATTACCTCAAGCGATGCAACTATCTGTGCTTTCGGTATTAATTTTTCTTTGAACATTCTGGCTATATATTTTATTTGCAAAAAATTTCAATCCTTAAAATATTAAAAAGCATTCGTATTTTCCAAATGTCAGTACTGTCAAACTTTTATATATGTTAAACTAAAGGTGTTTACCGATTTTAACATAAAAATCATCTAATTAACGGTATTTAAACAATACATTTTACTATTTTACTATATCTTAACGATTTGCACGTAATGTGCATTTATTTTACACTTTTCTTTTCTTTTTAGCCATGACGATTCATTTTCATATAAACTACGTTGAACGTAAGTTATTCTTGTAAATATCCATTAAACCATTCACTTCTCATTCATTATACGTCATATTCGTTACATTTTCACACTTTTTTTCATAATTATTGTTTAATTTTTAAATCATTTATTCACTACTTTAATGAAAGTTTGACCGTATTGCATATCGCACAGATAGGTAGGTGAGAGTGAAAGACTTTCATAAAATACAGGCCTGTATTTAAACCAGCGTGCATTACCTCAAGCGATGCAACTATCTGTGCTTTCGGTATTAATTTTTCTTTGAACATTCTGGCTATATATTTTATTTGCAAAAAATTTCAATCCTTAAAATATTAAAAAGCATTCGTATTTTCCAAATGTCAGTACTGTCAAACTTTTATATATGTTAAACTAAAGGTGTTTACCGATTTTAACATAAAAATCATCTAATTAACTATATATATACTAGCTGACCCGGCCACGCGTTGCTGTGGCTAAAGTTTTTGTTATATTACATTATAGTAAACAATCTAAGAGGAACAATAAGAGAACATCAGTCACGGAGTCCACTATGCTTTTTCACACAGATGGTATTTGTAAAAAAATATGCTGATCTCCTTATTTGACTTTCTACTACTATAACCCTTTAGTACAATGAAATTATTTACGAACAAAGACGAAAATGTTGATGTTGGTATACAAATTCACTGGATTGAGATTTGAAGGGGAAGTACGTTGAACACAATTAATTAAAATGTTCTTACACTTGATACTAAGCAGAAATCAATAGTTAAAAAATAAAAATTTATCAGATTTATTATTTCCATTTAATTTTATAACAAATATAAGTATATTACAGTATAATACAGTAAATAACATGTGACGCTTAAACTCATGAATGAGGTAGGCAAGGCAGACAGTCTTAAACTTTTAAACATTAATATCTTTTTTTTGAATTATAAATACTTTCAATTTCAATTTAATTTAACACCAATCGGTGCACAATGTTTTTGGTTAACCTGTCTTTAGCTAACACAAATAGATTCGACGGTTTCCCAACACGTGAACACGCAACATATAGTTGCCCATGAGAAAAACATGGATTTTCCAAATCTAAACCACAAATGGACATTGTTTGACCTTGAGATTTATTTATAGACATGGCGAAAGCTAAACGAATTGGAAACTGTAGCCTTTTGAAGGGTATGGTAGAATCTGATGGTATCATCGGAATACGTGGCAGCAGGACCACTTTTCCTTTAAACTTCCCAGCCAAAATGGTTGCTTCAAGAATGTTTCCGGTGATCTTTTTGATGACCAAACGCGTACCGTTACATAATTGAGGTGGATTCAAATTACGGAGGAGAATAATAGGGGAACCAATCTTTAATCGAAGATTATGTGGTGGCATTCCAGGGATATCTAATGAATTTAAAAATTCAATCGGAAAATTTACACTTTCATTTTCATCAACAACAGTATCGATTGATTTAAAAGACATCAGATCGCCTGGTAACAACTGTTGTATCTGGAAGTTAATTTCGTCAACATCAACGTTTTTGGCTGCCAAAATCGCCCGTTGACTAAGCCATTCATGATTCAAATAATTATTCTGTATATCCGGGAAAATACTCTGAATCAATTCAGTTTTATCCTGAACAACAGTGCAAAAATTGTCTGGTAGTTTAATGCATTGCGTATTTGGTTGCAGTTTTATTTTACCGTTCCCAATATCTAGTAGTTGTTCGGAAAATATTAGTGCTGATGGATCATTTTGCAATTGTACTCGCATATTTATGGTCAATCGAAGTGTTTCAACACTTCGCCATAAGAATGATTGTTTCAAACATGCATTAATCTCACCCGCGAAAGTAGAGCGAGGTATAACCGGTAAGGTCTGCCGGAAGTCACCAGACAAAAGTAAGATAGCACCACCGAAAAGTTTATTATTGCTGTTTAAATCTTGCATAGTTCTGTTTAATGCTTCAAGTGAATATTTGTGTGCCATTGTGCACTCATCCCAAATTATTATAGAACTCTTCCGCAACACTGCAGCTATTCCACTATTCTTTTTGATGTTACACATTGCATCTGGTTTATTATGAACGTCCAATGGCAGCTTGAATGTTGAATGTGCTGTTCGCCCACCATCCAGTAAAGTAGCCGCAATGCCTGACGATGCTAATGCTAATGCGATTTTTTGTTGCGACCGTATTTTGGCAAGAATCAACGATATTAAAAATGTCTTACCGGTTCCACCGGGTGCATCCAAGAAAAAAAAACCGCCTTGTTCAGCAGCAACAGCCAGCATAATCCGATCATAAATAATTTTTTGTTCTGCTGTCAGTAATGGTTCACTGTTCATGATAATTGTTGCTAAACTTCCATGGTCATATTGATTTTCTCGTTGTAAATCGGTATTGACTAAGTCGGTGGCTGGACGATTAGGTGATGGTATACCATAATGATTAAGTGGTAAATTTGAAATAAGAACACATAAATCCTCGATCAAGACCAATGCTTCATTGTACATCTCTGGTGTATAATCTATGTTTTGGCATTGATTTGTTTGTCTAATTCGGTGCAAGATGTCTTCTGTCATACAATTTTTATATTTTTCCCACAAAGTTTGTGCTTGCGAGGGATAACATGTCGCCAAAATAATTGCAAACAACTGACGAATGTTATTCGGTGTTGATGTCAACGCAGCATCAGCAAGCGTTAAGTCCCAATGGTTATCGTCTTCTAGCAATTGCAGTTCACGACATGCATCCTGGTATGTATTGAATACTCGACCATTAGCTGTTCGTAAAAATTCAAAAGACGTTGGTCCGGGAACATTCACCAATAACAAACGTAAATAGAAGCACTCACGTTGCTTTGGATGTACCGTGTAAAGTTTCCCCAATGTCTTAGCTTTGAATATGCCTGTAATGGAAGGATGTGGTTTTCCTTGTTTCCGTGGCTCCCATTTTTTACTGGATTTGTTCCATGTGAAATAACGTGGAACATCACCATACACCAATGTCTTCGCGAATTGGCCAAAAACATCAGGTTTTTGACACAATGTAAAAAATTCAGTTAGAGTCGTTTTCGGAGCTTCGAACGCTCTTTGGAGAACATTTTCTTCAGTGAAGTATACACGTTGACCGTTTTCAAGATGTATTGCCAGATGTTGGACAGCAGGATCTCTTTCGTGGATGGGAAAGCTGAGAATATGCCAAATAGCTTCATTGCTGCTAATGTATCTGCCCATTTGGTATCGTGCTATTTCGTCATTTTTATTTATGTTTTTTACTTCAAATATGGCCAAATCACTGTCTTTGTTTACATATTTACAAATATACTTAATTGATTTAACAGAACTGCAAAGCTCAACATTGATATGAGCTTTGTAAGTTTTTGAAAGTAGTGGTGAGTATGGTACCACCCACTGATTATCAAACTCAACTTGATTTGGAAAGTTCGGCAGTCGCATTGTAAATGTGTGGCCACCATTCTCAGTACTTCTGCGGCGATACATTGGATAACCATCAATATCCGTGATCGTGTCATTCGTATGCGGCTTTGGGAAGTTTTTTTTACATTTTCCATTTTCCATGCACGGTGACGTCATGTTGAAAACACCGCATGGCCCATGGATCATGTGTTTGGTGACAATATCAAATAATTCTTGATCAATTAATGGGTCTGGAATTTCGGCTGAAATTATTTGATCGATTTCTTCAGGACGGATTCTATCTTTAAGCCAAACCAAAATGTGGGCATGAGGCAAACCTCGCTTTTGCCACTCTATCGTATACAGCCAACAACGTGTGATACCAAAAATTGTATATTTAACAATAAAATCAATTAAGGATTTCAATTTTTGTTTAAACACACGTGCAGTTAAATCATGACGATGAATGGCTTGTTGTCCTGGCAATAGTAAAGTTTGTATCTCTTCCCAATTCGGATTACATGTGAATGTAATAAATAAATCCGGTCGGCCGTAATGACGTACGTAAGTCATCGCATCTTGTATGCATGCATGTTCCGTGCCGTTCCGTATCGACATCTGTCAGTTTTATGACTGAATCTACCAGCATGTTCACCTAATGGTACTTTGTCGGCTTTTATGACGATTTGATAATTGTCATTTTGCAGTCGTGGCGAAACTCTTTTGATCAATTGAATTAGTTGATTGTGATCTTCTAAAAAATTTTCCAATAATATCACAATTGCTCTTTCCTCTGCTTGTTCAATAAAATTATACTGGCACCGAGTCGTCACGCGCTCTTCACAATCGCCCATAAAATAAAAAGGTATCGACATCTGTCAGTTTTATGACTGCCAAATAATAACGGACAAAAAATTAGCGATAAATTAAAATTGCGACTATAATTTGAGATTTAAACTATCCTATCTCTCAAGTGCACATCGAACTGCACATGGTGTTCAAATTTTATTATTAGTCCATTATTTTATTATTAGTCCATTGAGGACAAACATTGTGACACGAGATTTATATATATTAAGATATATATACGAGATTTATATATATTAAGATATATATATATATATATATATATATATATATATAACTTATATTTGATGATTGTTTTTAATAGCGGCAAATCGCCTGAAATATAAGTCAAATAACTTTACAACTTATATATAGATTTGATGATAAAATATTTTTTAGCTTTCGCCATTCAGCGTCAGAAAATATATATATATTTATTTATTTATTTATCGTTTATTCGGAAAACCAACAGTATAATTTTAGAAGAAAGAATGGTACATACAGTTGTTTGTAAAATTAACTGATGACAGGTTTTCAAAAGTACCGAGATAAGTACATGTAAAGATTAAAATTAAATTAAATTACACTCGCATTAGCACTCTAAATACAGAAATATATATGAATATATTTATTATATATATGATTGTATAATTGAGTTGTAAAGTTATTTGACTTATATTTGATGATTCGCCTGAAAAGATAAATGACACAATCTTTGACAATATTGAAAAAGTTTTTAATTTTTTGATAAAGTGCTGGATAGCATAATATTTATAAAGGTTCTAAAGAGGTCCTATACTTGAGAGCGCAGGATGTCGGTTTAAACCCAGCGCTGAGTTTTATAAAAATGCATTTTTAACTCTCACCTAGACTCTCATTTAGATGGTTACATAATATTTGACAATATGAGGACACTGAAGAGGACAGAAAAAATAATAAAATTTTTGATATGGAATAAGATATAGGCTTATCAGCTATGCTGCCTGCCTATTACGAAATAATAATAATAATAATAATAATATATAAAATTAATTATTGCTATCCTCTTCCCATGTAATGTTTGGTAAATTAAAGTCACCGAGAATTAAGTAATATGATTCGTCAGTGTCGTGAGAAATTAAGTCACTTAACTTATTAATAAAATTATTTAATAAAAGCGAGTGATTGGAGCCCGGCGGGAGATATACGCAGCATAATCGGAGTCGTACGTTGCGATTATTGAGTACAATTGTAATCCATATTTCTTCGGTGGTATTTAGGTAATTCTGATCAAGAATAAAATCAAAATCATTTTTTATAGCAATTAACACGCCCCCTCCACGAGTCGTACGATCATTACGAAATACAGAATATCTATTGTCGAATATTTAATTGTTCGAGATACTTTGGACTAACAATATTTCCGTAAGAACAATTAAATCGTAATAATTATTTAAAACATTATTCTAAAAGATGTTTGTTTTAGTTCTAAGGCCTCTAACGTTTTGATAGAAAATACATAAGTGATCAGACATACAATTAAAAATGTAAGAGAGAAAAAATATATATATATATATATTTTTTTAAGCGAGAACTCACGGCAGGGATTTCGATGCTTGCTTTAATGTAAAAGTTTTGAAGTCTTTGCCCGCGAAATTGATTTAAAGACATGGGAACTTTCTCACATTTGGGATTTGGGCGCTTGCAGATCTGTAGGTCTAAATAGACAAAATTAAACCAACTCAACAGCATTTAACGCATGATGCTTGATATATTCTTTTAAGAAATTAGTCTCATTTCATAATACTGATTGATTTATCTAGCAAAACTGCAATTATATAATAATAATTCTAGTGGCTGGATATATTTATCTTTTAGTTGAAAATGCGATTTACGAATTTATGAAGGTTGCATTTTAAACGTCATCTTTCATATATTTTCTGAAGACGCCAAATAGCGAAAGCTAAAAAATATTGTATCATCAAATCTATATAAAAAACATTTATATATATATATTTGATGATTGTTTTTTAATAGCGGCAAATCGCCTGAAAAGATAAAACGGGCGGTAGGTGGTTTCCGCAATGAGCGCGCCAGTGAACTCGTATATAAATTTAGAGTATATAAATTTTAAGGCTTCTTTTGAGGTTTTTAAATTATTTCCATTATCACTTTTGCTCATATGGTAAAATTGAAATAAACATAAGTTCATTAGTTAGTAATATGCATCTAGATTAGGGTTGCCATTCGTCCCGGTACACCGGGACATGTCACTGGTTTAGAGCCTCGGTCCCGGTTGTCCTGTTTGACCCACCATATGTCCCGGTAAACGAATAATCATGGTTTTATATTATTACTAAAAATTATGTGAATAATTCGTGCGACGACGTGCGATCACGTTGGCTGGCGGTGAAAGTGTGGGGTCAAGGGATGTACTTGCATTTTACAAATATTTTTCCATATTTACAGTACGGAATGAAAGACTGAAATACCTTTGTGAGGGAGCTGATGTAATTCGTGGTAATTTACGATCTCACTCAAAAACTAGGCGGTTAACTGTCTTTGTTCCCGACCATTGAACATATTCTTAAAATGTGGGAACCGTTGAAAGATTTCCTTTTTTCACAACCAGATTGCGGCGCTTGGGGGGGCGGTATCCCCCTCCTCCTCCTATAACTCCCCTATGTGTCCTCCTATATTGATATCAGTCCCGGTCGGGGCCAAACCATTTATGGCAACCCTAATCTAGATGTGATTTGGAGGCCAACTTACAATATGAAATTAAGCAAACAAGCAATCATTTATTAAATAACTCAGTTTCATTTGTTTATTACGATCAAAATGTCCACCAATGTTTTCATTTGATAGAAGAAGCATGTTTAATGTTTTACACGTTTTGTCATATATTTTAATAAATTAGTTACTACTGGTTATTCATATGAATTTGCTATATTGTTTATGAGAAATTAAAATGTGTTGATGGTGAATAAAATCCTCCCTCCCTGTCGATAAGATGTGTTGTTTGTATGTTTGATGGCTAAAGTATGGTCACTATATTTATCTGATTTAAAAAAATTGTCATTGTATTTCTCGTCTTCTTAGTTGGTTAATTCAACTATTATTAGGACTATTTTTTTGAGACGCTGAGTACAGTGGACTATCGGGGCATATGGTATGATCATGGCCATATCCATGAGGGTGTCCATAACAGACAAGTTGGTAACGGATCAATGGTAAAATGTGCTATTGACGTACTTTAGTAGCATAAACACCTGATGTCACGTTACATTTGTATATCACTACTAATGCAACAGGTCTAGCATCGCTCTCATCAGCACACATACCTAAACAGCCTCTAAAACAACAAACAGATATCTACCCAGTTTGTTTGTTTGTTTACGAGTGATCTGGGTATTATAAGCACCTTTTTTAGGCATCAAAATTATATTTCGTAGTTTACATTTCCTTGGTTCCATGATCATTCTCATGGTTTTTGTGTCGGAAAACGAAGAAGTACATCGTCCATGTCTGATGAAGGAGTAGCACGAATTAATGATTAAAATCAGTAAAACCATGTGTCTTTTAAATAAACAAAATGCTACACCTAGAAAGTGATTTATATCAAAAGGGCTAGGAAAGATTATTCAAAATGTATCCATAAGTTCGTTTGCATGGAGACTATGATCAGAAATAAATTGAAATACCTGAATATAATAATATGTGCTATTTTCATATTTCCTGCAAGCATGAACACAATTCTGGAGAAAAACGGCATCCGGAAGTTATTTAATATTTGGGGTCGTCCATTTAATACGTCACGCTTATTTCAGATATTTTTCAACACATGTCATATAGGCCACACACGTTTCTTGGAAGTACGAATAGCCATATAGTCATTCTGTTTATGAAGCAGGTGTATCTATATTGTATATCCCGACCTTGTTCTACAAAATATTAGGAAATGTAGTGAATGAAAGTAGAAAGTAGAAAATGTGCGAATGTATCTGTCTTTGCCGGTCAGCTAACGATGTGTAATTTTTTTAGGGTGCACTATTTACGTATGTTAAGTCGTGCTAATACTGAACCTACCCTCCCCTTATACGGCTTGACGTATGAGATGGATGACCCCTTTGAGTTCACAAGGAAAAAACCTAAGAGCTGTTGTAACCTATAAAAAGGCATTAGGACATTACCTGAAAAAGCGGCGATGAGGTGCTCGTGTGGGAATCAGAACTACGGAGTGTAAGCGTGGGTAGTAACATTGGCTCACTAAGCCTGCTAATATTTTTGTTGATGATATTTTTACCACTTGATACCATATTTTTATCATGTTCGATAGGAATATAAACCACAGTATTGTTCCCACTTAAACCTGCTGTAGTTCTGATCATCATTTTCTTGGCATCTGGTGCTGGACCTACATACTGCTTGAGTAAAGTAGCCTGTTGCTGCTTAATTGCTTGCGGAAATGATTTCTTCGCTCTGTGGATCTGTTTTGAACTATTATTCAAAGCAATATCGGCGGCTACTCGGCTCGTGTTGTTTTTAGGAACATTATTAGTGGCTAAGGCTTCTATAATTCTACCCATGTTGCTCTCTTGTCCGTTATCCGGATCCAACATTCGTATCTTGTTAGTGAGAGACCTGTGGACCCTCATCTGTTTTTCATTCGGTCTCGGAACTGATGAAGGTTTGTTTGCCTCATGGCTCGGGAGAAGTTCGAGGTTCTGTAAAAGATTCTTTTTCTGAGTAGCCATCGGTTCTGTAAGAATTTCTTCTCCGTTTTGGCTTGATGGCAATACTTTTGCAGGCGGTGAAATAATGGTTGGAGGAGTGATAAATAACTTTGAATCAGGTATCACGTTAATTTTGTACGCGACTGGTTTGTCAGTGTTATCTGTTAAATTCAAACGGTTTTTGCCAGAATCGTTTAGCACCTTGTCTGTCACGTTTTCTGCACTCTCTTCATTTTCCTTAGAGTTTACATTGCCTGTTTTTTCAATTGAACTGCGAGAAACATGGTTATTTCCATTCATTTCAAGAATTGGTGCCTTATCTGTCATTTCTTTTGAACTATCAGAAACATTGTCATCAATTGGCAACACCAATGTTGGTATATCATCGTTAGTGTCTACATTTAAAGCATTCTTGTTGGAATCAATATTGCGTATTGTGCAGTTGATGATTTGATCGTTATTAGTAATCTCCACTGTATCCGATAGTGACATGACGTCGGTAATACCAAAACCGTCATTACTTAGTTCACTTGTGTCTTTGTGTAGCTCACCTATTTCATTGTCTAGTTCTTTTTTGGCTGGGTTACTCGTAATGAAAGCATTATTTGTTTCACTACTAGAAAGTGAAAAGATATTTTCAAAATTCAATTGATCAAGTCGAACCGACAAATTGGATGAAAGCATTTCACTTGTTATCGTTCGTTTGAATACGTTCACATTAGGTATATCGCTATCTCTTTGCTGTAAATTGCGTATGGGGTTCTGAATGGATGTATTCGAACTAACACTTAAACTCTTGTTGGTAGTTGTAGTATTCTGTGATTTTTTTTCAGCCATTGTGTTCGCCTTCTCATCCGGTATGAAATTTTTGAAAATATTCATTCTACTAGTCGCATTATTGTTATTAATAACTCGTTCTAATTTTTTTAGAGCACTTGGCGGGCTTTCTTTACGCTTGTCTTTAGGTTTTTCTGCAGTAGATTTATTTTTCAATTGTTCAGCATTAGACTTATCTTTCATTTGTTCAGCTTTAGATTTGTGTTTTGGATGTTCAGTGTTAGATATTTTAATAGGCGGCTCAGCAATAGACTCTTCAAACGTAGACTTCTGTTTCAAATGTTTAACTGCAGGGCTGTCATATATTTTTTTATCGATGATTTTCATTAGACAGTCTAAATCACCAGCAGAATAAGGCCGCTTTCTGGAATCATTCTTCACCGGAGACGACTCTGTACTGCTATTACTACTACTGGCAATTTCTAAGATGAGTTCGCCATCCTCACTGAAACAATGTAATAATATATATATATAATTCATGGTTTTAATATAGATTTTCCGTGTAAAGATTCAATGCACAAATGGCAGCAGCCACAGAACAGTTGAATTATTTTGCCCTTATTTAACTCGAGTACCAAATCAGATCAGGTAAAAAAAGATCTAAAATTATACTTATATTCTTCAATTCATTTTTCTTGTTAATGTGATGTTTTTAACAATAGGTTAAGGTGTGCAATCAAAAAAAAAAAAAAAAAGGTACTTGTTGCTAGATAATGTCTATAATAGTGAGTATCTGGTAGACGAGTCAGCATGCTCTTCCAGGACATGTAAATTGCTTACTAATATATATGAAATAAAGGTTGCGATAGCGACATTGAATTTGAATTTGATTTGAGGTTTGGTTACCTGACTGACATTGCAACCTATTCTGTCTAGTATGAAGATTCTAGCGAATGTTACAAGAATGAGTCACCTGGAAACTACTCTACAAGCCCTAGCATAAAATAGCAACTTACTTTCTGATTTCCTTGACATATTTCATTCTTGCATCAATATTAAGCCTTCCCAAAACGTCTTCATCATCTTCAGTACCATACCTGAAAAGGATATATTAATATGAATATATAGATAATGCGTTTCAAAATATTATCAATAAATACAGAATGTCTCTTATGTCACTAATAAATCATGAAGACCTTATGACCTTATGACATGATATGACCTTATCCAATTAAAAGCAAAACCAAAAACTCTTGGTTGGACCTTACCTCTCACCCGTTGGTGAACCAGGTCTTAAAAGTTATTCAATTAAAAAGTGTACAACTAGTGAAACCTCTACGTGGAATCCTTGTTTAGTCATTGATTTATTGAAATGTAATCTCCCCGATAATGATTGAATGTTGACACAGAGCAGCAATTTTTCTTTTGCTAACACCAGGTCGCAGGATTCACGACCTCACCATCCTCTCTTTCTCACCTGATAAGTTTAATCTACTCAGACAACAAAATTAGGGTCTGGCCAATATTCGGGTTCAAAATAGATTCAGCAAAACATCAACAATTGGGCCGGCCTTTGACTAGCTCATCGCATCTAGGGTATTGAGTGTGTCTATCGGGTCAAGAAAACTGTTGAAGCATCAATTAATTGAACAGCTATTCATATTAACATGTGGGGAACCGAAACCAGCCTCTCTAATGATCATCAGGGAACAGGTTTGTACAGAGTTAAAAGAAGCAGGGGTGGTAGTTTCATCTGGCTCTGTTAGGTCCGCAGGGGCATTACAAAATTGTGCATCAGAGGGGTGGATAGGGATAAATTGACACGAAACTGAAGCTAATGGTAAACTCCAATCTCATATTTTGGTTTCAAATAAGTTTGAGAACATAATAAAAAGTTTTATTGTAAGGTAAAACATATTGAATTAAATAGGAACTTCTCGCTCGCTTTCCCTGTAGACTAGGGAGCTGAAACTGATTTTCTTATATGAGGTGACCAAATAAAGCTATCTCCCTCTTCTTTATAGTGGAAATCAGTTTCCCTAAGCCAGTTAACTCTGTCAAGCATTCATAGCATTCGTTCTTTAATCGATAGATAATCCTCAAATCATAAAAATATATAAAAGAAAAAACCAAAGTGATAGAAACCAACTACCACCCGTTATATACAATTTTCCCCATACCGTTTTTTTTTCTCATTTGTACCAATCCAATCCTATATAATGAAAATTTCAGGTTGAAACTAGTGGTTAGATTAGTTTTAAGTGTAAATAAATCAGGAATGCAAAACATAATTATTAATAGTGAGTATTACCCTTGCGACTAAAAACGGGCAACTTTGACAGCTTAATCTGGTTTTATTTTGTGTTATATTTTAAAAAAATATAACACATTATATAAAATATATACTATAGAACAACTTATCAAGGAGTTTTTTTTATTTTAAATTATATTAAATCCTACAGCCTGTGTCGAAGTAGCGCCATTTCTCAAAATCAACACTTTTCCAAACTCTATTTTGGCTAAAATCCCAGTGCTACTCGTACAGATAAATAACAAAATCATAGCTTTATTCACTATAAACAATTATTCAACGCGTTTTTTTCGTTTTATTACTAAATAAAGCCAAAAATAAATGATTACATTGGCTACTAATTGCTGCAAAATTCATCAACTTTAATATTTTTTTACGGCCAGAATGGCTATTTTTAATTTGTAACATTAATACCATCATAATGCCACACTCGTAGTTAGTAGACTTAGATATATATTTTTTTTAAAATGTATCAATATCAAGATTTAAAATCGATTTCACAACCAGTTGTTTCCACGAAATAAATATTCACAAAACGAAAGAATTACAGCCAGCCAGAATTATGGCGTTCGGCTGAGAACACGTTTCTCGGCCCGTGATATTATTATTACCTTGCATTTTTACGATCTACGCAAATCGATGCGTCAGTCCGCGTCTCTGAGCGATTTTGTAACGTATAACGTGTAACGTGTAGCGCATAACACCACTACAGGTAAGTTATTTCAAAATACTTATTGATTTATTTTGTACTAATAGCTACATAAAAATATGAAGATTATTCGGACATCTCAGTGGTTTCATATATATTATTTTACCAATTTTAAATTTAATGTTATGAACTATTATTACAGCCATGGGAAGGATATCGAAAAAGGCTCTCCAAATGAGGCACGCACGCGACAAACGTCGACAGGTAAACTATGGCCGATTTTTCAGGTTATATTTTTAAATAACAGTACTCTATAACCTTTTTTATATATAACCTTTTTTAGAAGAGGTAACTCCTAGACAGAAAGTAACAGACCTTATAACATCGACTAACATGACTAGTACTCAGGTACTCTAGTTTATATATTTAGATATTGTATTTTATTTTAATGTTTAGTATACAACTGAACCTGTCGACTTCGATTTTAATTTATTTGTGAACTGTATTTTCTTGCAAGTCAGAGTAAATCCTTTTGGCAACCTAAGGAGAATATGTAACACAAACCTTTAGCTGGACCGGGAACACTCAGGAAACTCTGCTTTCCTCGACTTTTTGGTGGTTTCGGTTACCACCGGATGGCTTCGAATAGCACTCGCACTATTGCACTATTTGTTAAGGACAAATAATTACGTTACGTTTTTGCGACGGTTGCAAAACACTCGACCCGTACCCGCACGTAGTCGTTCGTTGAATCTTCGAAACGTTCTCTGTTCGCGATGTCGCCGCTTGAGGGACCTAGCGTCACGGCGCTCGCTCGCGACTTCGTTCGCCGGCGGTCGTCGGTAAAACAGATTTGTTTTAGGTAGGTCGGTAAGGAGGAGTAACCAGGGATGATTAGGAAAGGCGCCAACACTGCTGTTGCCGATACCTTATTTTATTTAATAAAAAAGAATTAAAAAATTGAATAAGGCTGTAATAAACTGCATAGTACAAAATACCAATATAAAACGTATTAAATGAAGAATAGTATTGAATAAAAAACCTATTTTGATAATCTTCTCATTATATTTTATGCAAACCTTTATAAAATTTCTCTAATTACATTTTCCCAAAAACTCACTACAATCAAATTTTCATATACATAATCACTTATATATCACAAAACATACACACCTAGCGTATCGCATATTTTCATATTAAAAATATGTCGACAACACTAAATATTAAACTATTTATCTATTAAATATTTTGTTAAAATTGAAATTGGCCTTAAAAATTGAATGCTCACATATTTGTATGATTCTGTTCACAGGTTCTTCAAAATATCTCCAACGTGACTTTGACAGAGAAAGCTACTATGAATATGTTTGCCGTGGACAATATGGTATGCACTTTTATTATTTTTGTATTTGCGCCCATATCATTCACGTAAAATATTTAATAACGTCTTATTTTAATTTGTAGGAAATACAGAGTGTGTCAACTAATATGGACAGCGAAAGTTTCACCGATGAGCAGTTCTATGCAGTAGATGATACGGTATATAAAACATACTTATTTCATTTATTGTGCTTTTATCTCATTTATACGGTGCCAATATGAATAAATTTCATTTTCACTCGTAGGGAGATCAAACTCAGGAGCCATTTGGAGACTTTGGAAACAGGATCGTAGATATAGGGTTTTTGTTTAGTCAACTGCCACAATTGCTTTTACCAAATACAGGGCCAGTTGCATGTTACAAAACATGCACAATGTATGTTTGGAGTGTGGACGGGTGAAGAAAAGTGTGTGAAAGTAGAAATGATTAAACGGGATGACCAGTTCTGGCAGGATAAAATGGTTAAACAATTAGGTATGTTTTACATGAACTGTTTACTTCCTGAACTGGTTGACCCGCGATATACCAGATCAATGCCAATAAGGGATCCGGAATATATTTCATTAGCGATAGAAGAGAATAAAGAGAGAGAAAAAAACAGAAAGAAAGTTAATTGACGAGTTTGAATTAAGATGTTTAAATGAAAATATTATTTGCCTAGTTTCTGTCATTGCATTTCTTGCCAACATATTCAAAAGCGTGATGTGGTTACACCAGCTTACTTAATTTTATATTATAAATTGTACTGTATATGTTTGAATTCTATCCATAAATATTGTTTTCCATTTTAAAGTACACTCGGATGATCGAGTCAATAGACCTGTAGGCATGACTCAATAAGCAATTAATAAGCAATGCCAATTAGTCATTAACAAGTTAGAGTGGCGATGTTACTTCAAAGCAATAATAAATTATTTATTTTATTTGTCTATGTGACAATATATACTTTTTTGTGTAATATCCTTTATTGTTGTGACTTCTTAGTGTGTCATTAAGAATAAATAATAAAAAAAAAATTTACTTGCCAATATAGGCATGTTTTTTGTTGTATTATTTCTAATCGAATAAAGTGTAATTTATTTTCTACAATATTAAAATAATATTTGTACATTTCTTTGTAGTTTTTATTATAATAAATAGTTATACATCACTCTATTAGCGAATTTGAAGAAAACACATAGCTAAATATAATATATTTCTGTATTACCTACCCTCTCAGTTTGTAAAGCTAAACCTAACGGAATTTCCTAGAAAATATCCCGTTATGTAGTATATAAACATAGAAAACAAACGAAAGCAGGTAAAAGCGATTCACCCGTAACGGAGTATATGCAGTCTATTGCAATTTTTATAATTTCGTACAAAAGATGACTTTCGTATATTTTATTTCATTATTCTCTTATTTTATTTATTAGCACAAAGTTGTAATATAATGTGCTGTCTATATAGTTGTATAATTTTCATCGAACATGTAGATTATAATATTATAAAGAAAATAAATTGTGGGACGAAACCCATTTTATTGTAGCTGAATTGATATTTCTCGGCACGGGAATCACTCACGCCTCAAGTATCTACCCATTTGTTTTTTTTACAGAAATTGATTTTTTTTATTTTATTATGTAACAACTATATTATGCATTTTGAAAAGGTATACCATTTTATTTATTACAATAGTTAATATTAAATAAAATAATCATTGTTTATTCAGTACCTATGTATGTAAAATTAAAAACTGCATCAGTAATTTTAATTTATCTTAAAACAGGCGTCAAGTGAGTATTGTGTGAGAAACATACAATTTGATGAAATATAAATCATTTCATTAAAATGCAATCAGTAAAATATAATAAAAGTATATGATGGTGTAATACAACACTAATGCAGGTGTGCATCTTTAAAGCTCGCCTAACCCTCGTCACTGCACTTGCCCTCTCTTGATTCCCCTCAAATGCCCTGTTGCGGTTAAAATTCAATTCTGGCCAGGGTAATACTCACTCTTAATGCTTTTATCTTCTTCAAAAATAGTAAATTTAATGAGTTTCTAACTTAAATTTATCATTTTATGATTTGCATATTACCTTTTTTATTATAGTTTAGGCACAAATAAATTGAATGGCAGATTTTAGAGTGAAAAACCAAATTAATATCAAATCAAAACTTACCCTTCTATTATACTTTGGTGGTCTGAGTCCGTCCTAGGCTTTTTTAAGGCAACCTAAAATCAACAAATACTGTGAAAATCTTAATACACTTTGGGTCTATTTATAAATATAAAATATACCGTGTCCTATAAAAAGTCCAGCGAAATTGAAGTATTATTTGTAAAGAACGTATATCAAGATTCGTCATGGTTTTGGAGAAAAAAAATGCAAACTTTACGTGATAATATTATAATATTAGCGCCCAGTTGTGCTGTCGCCCGTAATGCGGTCAAGGTTAGGTTATTGATCAGTGTGTTGAAATTTGTGCGTTGAATTTTAAAAACCGAAATTTAAAAAATATAGGAAATTTGGGGATGATTTTTTATATAATTTCTTATTTATATAATAGGTAAAACAAACACCCCATTAAATCTTTACGAATTATCTTGCAACACTCTGTATTCAGGGTTCTATCCACATTTGACTATTTCAGTTATGATACACTGAAAAAAAATACTATTGCAAAGCAAGTTTCCTTGCATATATACTAAGAGAATCGATAAATTACATCAGTGTATCAACCAACATCTTATTGAATAATAAGTATGGTCTAACGAATTTAAAATCACTTTGTTAGCTGAGTTATTTTATTGTAGTTCGGTAGACAGTCATCTGTGTCCGTTTGTTGTGTGAACAAATAAATATATCTTTTTAAGATATTTAATAAATATTCAATTAATTGTTTTTTGTAATATCTAAATCAAACATGCGATTTATTATCATATTAATGTAAATTCAAAATACCAAAATTTCACCTCTTTTGTTATTTTTTCCTGGTGTGATGACAAATCTACATTTCTAAGGTTTGGAATCTGAAAAATTGAAAGAAATTAAAATAAAGAACTTATATTAGAATCATGGTGAATATTAAACATCTAAAAAATACTATCAAAAAAATATTTAATATTATTTTTAAATTAATTTAATAATCAGATATTAAATTATTTATTTAAGGATATCTCTATCGGTTTCAAAAATACCTTAGTGTAAAAACCAAGTGTACTTAAATAAGTAGATTTTCTATTTATTGAAGTAGAAGTGAAACAAGAAATTAAGCATAACAGAATTAAATACCCATAGATACTAAGGAGAATCGTCACTTGTGCTGTAATATTTTTATTTAAATAATGATTATATGAGAACTGTCAGATATTATTTTTATTGTCGCTTTATAAATTTTTTTTCACTAAAATTATGTTTAAATTTTAGAATGAAAAAAAAAATGAAACGTTACGTAAAATGAAAAGTATGCAAAAAAAACATATTTTGAAAATCTGACATTGATGCACAAAAACACCTTTATAATACAATAGAAACTATATTTATGTCAATAATAGCTTGCTACTTATATATGCTAAAAATCAACCGAAAACACGGTGAAAATTCACTCAGAGTAACCTATACAACGAAATTTTAAAACCGGGTAGAGAATTTAATGGAGATTTTTATGGCTTTGGAAAAGAAAAAGATCGATGCTAAAACAATAGTACTACTGGCTGCTACCTAATGACGAGAGGTTTAGGCACGGACAATCTACTGATACATTTTTTATGACGACATGTCTGGGCACGGGCATTTGACAGGTTAAAATAATTCTAAATGTAAAATTACCATGGTTTGTAAATGTTCCTTCAATTTCAATGGATAAAACGGAGTCTTCAATGGAGCATATTGGAAATTACCAAATTTCTTTTTAACGTTTTTGATATGCTCTTCCATTTCCTGCAAGAATATTAAAATTAGACTATCAAACAAGAGACATGAAACACTAAAATACAAACTTGGACAGTGTCTCCAATTAATAAAATATTATCCTATAAATAACAACCGTGTATATATGAAAATAATTAAAAACATTATTTCTTTCTTAAATTAAATTACAATAAAATAATTTCATTGTCCTATCAAACTGCCCGCACTAAGGTAGAAGGTAGGAAATATATCATAGTTTTTTTCCATTCTCATTGAATGAAGTATATCTTGAGATTTTATTTTTTAAAAATGGTGCGAGTTCTGTAGACAGCTACTTAAAAGCAGTTTGTAAAATTTGTACATTTGTCCATAATGATGGTACAAAATCAGACATCATCCAAAAATGGTCTCGAGCAATTCGCCCGTATAGCATATAAATATTTAAATGCTTATATATATATAAAAATATTTTATTTTTATTAAATCAATTTCTTTTCTCATTATTATCAACTAAATTATATCTTTTAACGAGCCATTCAACTGTATTAGCCATTCATATATAAATAAATAAATATCTAGTTTATCTATAATAAAAATCATCTATATACCTAACTAAAAGTTAGAAAATGTAGCATTTACCTAATAATTTGTGATGTTTTCGTAACCTAACCTAACGTTTAAAAACTGTGGCCATACCCCAACTAGGAACTTTTTGTAGATCAATTAATCCTGGATCCTGGTTCCACTGGTTCTGGTTCCTGGCTCCACTATGTCGAGTCTTTCATGTGCACAGTAGGGAACCAGTATCTAGAAAGTCAGGAGGAGAATGCCTAAACTGTAAAATCTAGTAAAATAGAGTTCCATTCGTAATCTTTCAACTTATTATGTATTCTTGACTGCTGGGAGTATGACGAGTAGAGCGCCGTAAGAGACGCACCTATACATGCAAGCGAAACAATACTAAAGATTACCTGGTGTTTTCCAAATGTGGTGGACAAGCGGTAATTCTTCCACGTTACCATTGTTCCATTATTCAACATATATTACTACGTAACGTAAGAGTAGAAAGTAAAAATGGAAACCTTAACAGCTTCCCGGACATCATGATTCCGTTGTCTACGATTTGGGTCTTTGTCACTATACAGGTAGCAGTACTTAGAAGGAATCCGGGACCGATCATGTGCACCGAAGAATCGTACAGCCACTGACATATTATCAGCGAAGCCCACGCCTTTTGCCGGCCAGTACGGATAACCTGAAAAAATTTTTGATTTTATTTATTCTCATGCGTATTAATTTCATATTACGATTGTAAGGTATTAAGGTGGTATTAAGGTATTAATTTCATATTACGTTGGAAAAGTGGTTCATTGGTCATCAGGTACATTATTAAGACAGGCCTATTGGAAAATTGGTTCATACATCATCAGGCACATTAATAAAATACAATCGAAGAACCTAATGTATTCATTTTTCAGTAAGAGAATATAAGTATGATCATAGTAATTTTGGAGTGTCTTCTGAATTCGGTTCTACCTTAAAAATACTACCATCTCCCTGGCTATACATAATATAAACAAGATGACCTAGGTCATAGAATAAGAATTAATTGTGTAAAAACTTGAATGTTAATCTAAGGTGATTTTTAATTGAATATCCTAGCCAATTAGCACTATGATAATCAAAAAGGTATTCAGTACTGTACGAATAAAATATCTTTTGTTTAATTGGTTTCTTAAATGCAAATCCTTGCTGACAAAATTGACATAATAGGAAAGTGCTCGCTGCCAATGCAGCCGAGCACAAGATTTAATATACATAAGATACCAACCCTTGAGCTTGGCCCATAGTAAAATATGGGGATTCTCGCAGACGTCGGTGAAAAAATTTTCATTGTAGGTGTAAGCACCCTCGTAGCAGTTTGGGCAGACCTCAATCTCGGCCATTTCAGCCTTGCAAGAATTTAAGATGGCTTTGGCGATAGTCGTGAGTTTGGAGGATTCTGAAATGGAACAATGTTCATGTTATGTCAAAATAAACTTTAATAGTAATGTAAATTTTACCCATTCCACCACTAATAATATGACATAATTTGTTAATTAAAAACACTATTTAATTATTACAACTTTTATTACGACCATTTTGGAAACACTGTTGGTTATCAAAAAACAAATTAAAAATAATATGTAAAAAACTTTAGTAATTATATTTTTTCATCAAAATATAATTCGTAATTATTTTATCAACGATATTTACATGAATAAAGTTGTTTTTGATTTTTATGCATAAAATGATTACGCACAGACCGGTGTTTCGCGGGTTACTGCTTTAATACCATAATATAGTTGACTGGCGATTCATCGGCTTCGTGTGTCAATGGGTTAACAAGTCGCGCTCAATGCCGCTTGCCCGAAAGTATTTTATTAGTAAATTAGAAAACCAGTCATTTTTGCACTCTTTTATATAAAATCATTTGCTTGAAATATTTATATGAAAGCCTATTGTAAATGTTATCAAATTGCGTTACCTGTCTTTTTCTATTTTCGTAAAAAATAGAAAAAGATAATTTTTTTTTGATGAACCAAAAAAACCAAATGAAACTTTATTATTTTATATTTTTAAATACACAAGGAAACTATGTCAAAAAATATAATAACAGCTTTGGTAGAATTAATTAATACAGCAAACACTGTGTTATTACAGTAGAATAATAATTATATTAATATTAATGTAATAATGATGAATGATATTCGTAAAAATATTACACTCGCACGTAAAAAATATACAAAATTTCATATCATGTTTGACGAGTGCAGTGGACTGCAATCAGTTTATGTTTACTATTATTTGAAACTTTTGGAGTCACTATATGAATATATTACTAGAAAGTCATTTCTTTCTAATATTTCTAATTTTATTCTAAATATTTCAAAATGGCAAACAAACATTTTTAAAACACTTTCAAATTGCTAGAATCGGAAGTTGTCAGTAGTACAAATAATACAGGGTTACTACTTTAGCAAATCCTAATTTGTGAAGGTGGGCAACGGCCTATAGGAAACGATCTGGCGCAGTTCATTCAGGCACATTCGGGCAATAAACCATGATTTTTTCTAGCGTTGCATTTCATGTATTGCATTGAATTTTAAATTTGCCACTTTCAAAAATATTTTTGGGATCAATTCAACTCAATCACGGCTTACCGTCGGTCATCAATTATCTTCAATTAAATGATTTTACCTTTAGTGTAGCATTTGCGGTTTGTAAAAGCGATTCTGATTCTTACCAAACATAAGACTTTAACCGATTAAGAGTACAGTGCAATAATTCATATCGAACACTGTTTTCTCTTAAACGTTACAGCAAGCAGTGCCCCCAACCAACATGTTCACACTGATACACAACTTCGTACCTGTATTCCGTCATCATTGTGAAGGTTTTTGGAAATGCATTTCGATGAAGACATCCTATAGCAATGAGCAATTTCCATGGGTCGGTCTACAAGCGATGGATTACACGTTAGTTTGAAACCGGTTGATTGACAAAGACACTCGTTTTAAATTTTATAAACACCTTATTTAATTTTTTATTTGAACAATTATTATTTAATTTTTCTTTCTGGTTAACTTCAATTATGTACTTTTTATAAGGGGATTGCACTATTATCCCTGCCTGTTGGAATAAACAATTTATAATTATTATTATAACAAAATCATCCAAAACAGGTTATATGTCAATAAGGTCTCAGAAACATGTTACTAAATTCTACTACTAATCCTAGTAATCACGAACTAGCAGTCTTCGACAATGGCAGGTGTTGTTTGATTGTAAAGATAACAACAAGGCTGTCAAAACTACACAAATAGCGGCAACACAATCTATACAATAAGAAAACTCAACAAATAAACATACAAACTACTTACGAGAATTGTATATTATACTGTTATGAAGAATCCATTTCGTCTCGGCAGAAAATGCTGTGGTGCTGCCGTACTTCTTGGCGGCAATATTGGCGGACAAAGCCGATAGGTCAACCGGATACACAATGTATTTTTTGTAGTCAGACTGCAAATCATCATCCACTGGATTGAGAAATGGCTCTACCTGTGAAAGTAAAATCATTATAAATTATACATATTAATAACCCCAGCTGTGACCTGGATGCGTGTTTCAACTGTCCCTTGGAGAGCCTCGGGTCGAGTTACATGTGAACACTAAACCTTTTCAGGCCCTTTTGGAATATTCGTTTCGGAAATACGATAGTGGGCAATGTCACTCATAGCTAACACGTGTAGTGTTGAAAATTAAAACTATTTTCATTCCGTTTAACATTTGTTAAAATTTTTGATTAGAGCACTAAATTAATGGCTAAAATTAATGAGCGTTCACCACACTGCAACAAACGGCCAGAACTAAATTAAAATCACTGTTAAAATTATTAAGCTAATAATAACTGAGAGCTGTGTGTTTTGAACTGGTAAAAGTTGAATGAGCTAACGAACCGCTGCAATTGGTAAACAGTCTTAAACAGTCTCCTAGAATAGTTTTTGCACAATTTGACGGTATATTTTTTTATGATGTCGAACCGTAAACGGCAAAAAGTAAAAAAAACTGGGTACACACTGCTTCCAGATTGGTCACTAGTGTATTCGAACGGCTATCAGTATTGTCGATAGGCTCGCAATTTTCTTTGTGCGCTTTGTAGAGTGACTGGCTGCTTCGCCCACTTGTAGGTTAATTAAATAGACATTGAACTATTACTACTGCTCTGTACATATATGTATTTTGGTCTATACGAATAAATTTTGGTCTAGATAAATAAATAAATTACACCGCTCCATGGTGAGACAGGTAGGTATTTTTGTATTGAACAAGTATTTAAAAAGACATGGTATTTTTACCATGAAATTCAGCCTAGTAATATCACTGTTATTATTTAATTTGATTTAATTTTTTATTATAGAAAACTGCGTAACCAACCCTGGTCTATTGACATCCTAAGATTAGGGCCAACAGCATCATATGAAAATCTTAATTATTTAACTCCCTCAAATATTTTAATAATGGATTTGTTTTCAAACATACCCCGGTTACTTTCTTCATTATGTCGAGTGCGAATTGCAGTAGATTGCATAGATTTGACAAAGATAGACTCCTCATTGCTTTAGAGCTGTGAATGCAAAAAAAAAAGAAATTATTACCGGTGTGATGCAAAAGGTGATTGGTGGTAGTTCAAAGAATTCAATACAATAAACTTTTTAGAATTAGTCCATTTTAGAATAATATTAAAGGGATGAGTTCTGAAACCATTCTGCTGATTCTACTTCTTTTTTGTCTCCTTAACACATTGCCATACCCATTTCTACGGAAAAAAGGTTAAATATGATCCTTAAATCATAAAATTTTAAGTCGCCTTTATGTTATGTACACAAAAACAGCAGAGATATACTTAAAAATTAACCTGACTGGCGTCCAAGCCACTTTATATTGCCCGAAATAGGTGTAAACATTCGTCGGTTGCACGGGGAGATTTTCAAAAAATGGCCAAGTATGAGCACTTGTAAAATGCTTATTTTAGAAAAAACTATGAATGTTATCGTGATAATCAGAACTATTTTGATACTTTAAAATTCTCTAAACAATGATTTTATCAGAATATTTAAAAAAAAAATGTCAAAGTTGCAAAATATATTTTTAAGACAAATTTTAAATTTGAAAAGGTAAAGGGATAACACATTTTTTTTTATTTTTTACTTTTTTTTTTTATTTTGAGTAATGCACCATATACAACCCCACGAAGGCTGGTGCCTTTTCCGTAGGTATCTTAATATACACATTAAACAATTAAACGTCTCAATATAATGTCTTATGACTATGGTGACACTTTTCACGACACCTTAATTAAACTAAAATTAAAACACTGCGCGCTGACAGCAATCCCAAGTAATCCTTACTTTATACAATATAATGCGTATACAAATGTATATGTATACTAAAGTCGTTGAGTAATCACTCAACATACACTCAACATACAACAACACTCAACTTATATTCCTAGATCTCAATCAAATAAAACTAAATATAAGTATTTCATATTTTTTATCATGAGAAAGAAAAATGCCTTAGTCACTTTTGCCGAAATCATTATTTTTAAATATTTTGAAAATGTATTTTTTTGATATAGTAATAAAAAATGAAGTAGATCTTGCCAGTCTTTTAGGCTTTGATTTTTGCCCAGATTTTTAGCAGTCTACTGGTGGTACTTTTAGTTCTGCCACAGACCTGTTCTGAACTAATCGTAGACATATTAGCATCTTTCCTGACCTGCTCGTTTGCTTCTCGGTGTCATCAATTTATTAAGAACGGAGAGAGCAGCAGAGGGAAGAGAGGGTAGTTAAACAGCACCTGATCGAGGACCCCTGCCGAGGGACGGAGGCCTCCTCACACTCCCGCAAAAAACAGTAGTAACAACGAAAAATATGAAATAATAGAGTTTAAGCATTTTTGGAGTTTATTTGGCCCTAGATAAAGTCATACCACACAAAAATACTTTTTTTTTTTTTGTGCAAATTAAGTAATACACAATCACTGCATTTTAAAACATTATAAACTCTGGGAAAGTTTCTTTGAGATCGTAATGTAGAATTTCAGTAATCTATTATTTATGCATATGGTAAATTAAACATACATACATCAACAAATAGAGAAAGGTAAATTATTAGATTAGGCAGTGCTATAGCGCAATGTGAAATCGAAACACAAAAAAATATATTAAAGATACATTATAAAATTGAAGCACTTTAAAGTAACAATAAATTGAAATCTAAAATGAAACCAAATTAAATTAAATTGAAGTAAAAATATAAAGCCCGTGCTCTTACTTGGGATTTACGTCTGATTAACGATACGATCTTATAACTTAATCTTTTTAGTCATAAGAATACAAAAACACTTCATTTCATGAACAATTACAATACTGATACAAAACACTTAATATAATCTTATAATAACGAAAACACTGGAAAATATCTTAGATCACAATGCAGAAGTTTATTATTTTAGCATTCATTTTATAAAGTACGTTGGTAACCTAATAATGAATTTAATATAAATATAAAATACAGTGCGAGAAATTAGAACAAGAAACTGGGAAACAAGAAATTGAAACAAAAATAAAACAATAAACATATTATAAAAATTATACATTTTAAACTAACAACAAATTGAAAACAAAAAAAATAGGAATATAATTTTAAATTGAAGCAGAATTATAAAATTATGCAAGATTAAGTCGCAAAAAAACACATATTTTCAGGCACAAATTAACTAATACATTGAAGCAAAATATTGAAATGTGGAAACATTGATATAATTTTTTTCAATATGTTTTACTCATTAATGTTTGATTGTTGCTATAGATTTACCATATGAATGGACAGTGGTGATTTTAAATACATTTGTTTATTGTCATTATGAAAATAAAAGTGAATTTATTTTTCTATGTATGGATTCAATCCTTTCATAGTGTCAGTTTTCTGTGTTACAAAAATGAGTTACGTAGAAATTTCTGCTTTATTTCACACTATTCACACAATTGGTTTTATTAGATAACAATGAAGTACTCTGATCATCATAAAATGCCTTTTGACTATATGCAGATAAGAGTGCGTTTGTATGTTGAGTAAAAAAATAAGATATAAAAGGTGATAGATCGGCAATGTTTCAAATATAAGATTCGTTTAAATACAAATTATTTTTAGATCTGTTCTACTTAAATAAAATTTGACAAACAAAAGATTCACATAAAATAAAAGAACTCAATATTTGGTTGCCTTTAGGCGTTTTTCATGGGGATAATAATGAAATGCGTAAAAAAAATAGAGCATTTGTATACAAGAATTAATTGCAATGCGGAGATGGTCACACATCCCGTCCTCAGGGGAGAGTTCGATACTGGTGACTGGTGCACTGTTTCATTCCGTTTTTTGGTCTAAGTTCGTAACGGAGGGTAGTTTCCTGACCGACCTGCATATGTATTTAACCATTTAGGTGATTTGCCCGAGCGTGACTTGAGTGAGAGAATCCGAATTGTTTTGTTTTGCTTGTATGACTCACTCACTCACACACTCACTTTAAATATCTTATTTTGTTTACTGCGTGTCACGCTCATTTAGCCTGCTAATTATATTATTTTACGTAATTATTGCGCTCGGCAATAGATAGCACAAAATATTTTTAAAAAAATTCTCACGAAACAATGTAATCAACTATAGCCACTAAGCGATGCTAGAAAAAAAATAAGAAAGGAGTCATACCATTACAGGATATTTATTCTGTACTACTTGCAAAGACTGTAATGTCAGCTTAAATCAACTTCAATTTTAATAAAATGACAATACCTATTATCAATGTTCTCGTCATGTAGTATGGATGCACATTCGGGACACACCCATTCTTGCATATTGGAATCAGGGGATAAAACCATTCCCTTGATACACCGCACATGGTAGCTCCTGGGGCAAACGGAGCACCTCGCTGTAAATGTGGAAGGCGTTTTCGAGCGAGCGCTCTCGTAGCGGATGTCGCTGTGACAACGCCAGCAGAAAGGATCCCGCGGTCGTCCGTCGACCTTTGTCGTCAATTCTACCGGATGTGCCTCAGACTTTCCCTGAGGAAATTTTAATTATTATAAGATAAACCTCAATTGCAGTTTATGTTGCAAGCAAAGCTTGTTGCAGTGGTGTGTGGATTTTTTCAATTAATAGAAACATTTTGTTTTGATTTTTTTAATCATAAAAAACATACCCGTGCAAAGTCAGGACGGAACCTAGCTGTACATATATGTAAATAAGTAAAATGAGTATTTAAGCAAGCGCCCGTAAGTACGCAATTTTGAAAAAGATCGCAGGGCAATAGTGGGTTGGTTGGTAGGTCATATTGCTCGGGCGCACGTCAAGCATAAATGATAAGGGCTTGGCTTCACTCTCATAACTAGTTGAGTGGTCCAGCATGTATAGTCACTTTGATGTATAAAAAACCTTTTTTTTTAAATGAAATATTTTTTTCATGACATCTGTTTAGTGCCAATATAGTATAATAGGACATTTAAAAGGACGTTAGTGATTTTAAATACACCTGTATATTATTTTTACCTAAATAATATTTAATTTTTTTTCATTAATTTGAATATAAACATTTGAGTTAGCCAGTTATATTATTTGAAAGAAGGTTAATTTTATGATAGATTTGAAAAAGATATTTCTAAATGAGACATTATAAAATACTAACCATATCAATATGAATACATTTTTAAAGGAAACTTGATTTTTATTTATTTTTCCTACCTTACACTAGACGTAACGTAACTAAACTAAAATGGGACTACCCATTCTGGTAGGGAATTCGCGCAGTGAAATCAAAGCCCGCTTGTATGCTGTGTACGGGGACTCATCCCCTTCGATGGCGACCGTCAAAAAATGGTTTAACGAGTTTCAACATGGTCGCACATCGATTTTTGATGAACCACGCCCAAGAGCCCCGAAAACGGCTACCACGGAGGATAACATAACACAAATCTACAATCTCGTGTTGACAGACCGCCGATTGAAGGTGCGTGAATGGCTAAGACAGTAAGCATCTCAAAAGACTGCGTGGGTGGGTCATATCCTGCATGAAATTTTGGGCATGAGAAAGCTGTTGGCGTGATGGGTGCTGCGTTTGCTCACTCCGGACAACAAGCACAACCGTGAGACTACTTCAGAGCAGTGTTTGACGCTGTTTAAGCGCAATCCGAAGGAGTTTCTGCGTTGTGATCGTTGACGAAACATGGATCCAGTGGTACACACCAGAGACCAAGGAACAGTCGAAACAGTGGACTTTACCCGGCGAACGTGCTCCGAAGAAGGCGAAGACTATGCTATCGGCCGGAATGGTGATGGCACCGTTTTCTGGGATTCACAAGGTGTGATGTACATCGACTACCTGGAGAAGGGCAAAACGATCACAGGGCTCTACTATACCGAATTATTGGACCGATTCGACGCCGAATAGCAGAAAAAATGGCCCCATTTGGAGAAGAAAAAGTGCTCTTTGTTAACGGAGGTATCAACGCATCGGTTGACACCTCCGCCGTCGCCACGGCCAAATTGGTTGAATTGTGCTACGTATTGCTGCCCCATCCACCGTATTCTCCAGATTTGGCCCCATGCGACTTCTTTTTGTTTCCAAACTTGTAAAAGTCACTCGCCGGGCAGAAATTTGAGTCGAATGAGGAGGTCACTGAGGCCTACTTTGCAAACCTCAAGAAAAAAAAAAATTTCAGACGGGCAGATCGAGCAGATGTTGAAAAATAAATCGCCACTTATCCAAAATTTTCGTTTTTCATTTGAAGGCTAAGTACTTACCAGACAACCCTTGTACCTTAAAAAAGAGAATTTAATTCTTTTTTTGAAGTTGGTTAAAAATAGAAAAAAAGTCATAGGTATTTTCATTTAACAGTCATGAAATCCTGCATTTAGTATTATTAACTAATTATAAAAAGCCTTAACGAGATCTCACCTTCTTTCCCTTTTTAGTCATTTTCTTCCTTATGGAGTTTTTTCCGGGTGTATTTAATTCTGATGCAGACCTTTCAGAATCCGAATCGGAGCCACTGCCAGCTGTCGGTCGTTTCTGTTCCTTGCCAGATACTGAACTGAGAAATTTCCTTTGTTTGGTGACAAATTCGGGATTCGACGACCGCATGGACCTTCTATTGGAGTCGCTCAAATTGCTCTGAAGACTATAGCGTCTATTCTTGGTAATACCTCCTGGAGCTCTATGCGGACTGTCCGCGTCTTTCCTCGACCTTCGGACCTTGGAAGCCACCTGCGTGAATTCATTGATGATCTTCGATTCCT
This sequence comes from Neomicropteryx cornuta, assembly GCA_020383195.1. Lineage (NCBI taxonomy): Eukaryota > Metazoa > Arthropoda > Insecta > Lepidoptera > Micropterigidae > Neomicropteryx > Neomicropteryx cornuta. The sequence continues at coordinate 7,354,834 of JAHKQU010000001.1, read as the reverse complement.
TGGCTGAGTTGATAAGAGCTTTCATTTCTCGACTACTCGATTTTTTTTCTTTATCGCTTGTATCATCCCTTAAGCGAACATCAACAGACTTGCTTCTTTTCATATTGTAGCTGTAATACGAATTGGACTTTTCACTGCTTGATACATTACTATTTTTATTATCACTTTGTAATATATTATAATGATTATCTTCGTCCAATGGCTCATCGTATTCCATTGAAGTCGAATCAGGTTGACATACAGGGGAGCTGGTACAGATAGCACTTGATGGCAAATATGTGGAAGTATTAGCTTCCACGAATTCTCTGACAGCACTCGATTCCGGACTTTTTTCATCCATGACTGCTTCTAGAAGGTAGTAAGTAAATAGACTTGAAACATAGTAAAAAACCTGGGAAATATTTTTTTTTAAAGTGTACCAAAATATATTTCTGCTTTCTTTTCATCGAATTGTATTTAGAGAGTAGTAAGTCCCAGAATGTGTAATTTATTATTAAAAAGCAGTAAAGCCTTAAATAAAAATAAATAACAAATTTCCCCATCACGAAATCAACATTTAATGTACTTCCACATAAGGAAAATACCTCATATCGATTTAGCAAAGGAGTGGACCAGCTATAACGCTGAAAGAAAGACGTTTTACCGTTAATTGGATATATCTTATTTTTGGTTTATTGGATTGGGTATGTAAATAAATGTCAATTGAAAAATAGTTGAGGGTGAGGGGAGTTGAGGTTGAGGGTGTTTAAAGAAATTAAGTTTCTGTATGCCTATGACCTAGGCATGCATGGGTTTCGTAATAATGCATTTATCACTTTTATTTTTTTATTTCGTAAATAAAAAAAAAAAGTTCTCCTGTTGACCTCCCTCCACCCAATTTTTCACTATTTTGACAAACTTTGTCAAATATTATAATTTTTATTTACATTTTCAAATATTTATAACTATACACTACCATTTATAACTCTTCCAAAATATGTACAGCTGTCGAAAAAAAATTAAGTCAAAAAAAAAATTACGGCGCAGCTGATGGCTGGGACGGAAGTGCATCAGTGGTTTTCAATACAAATTTATAAATAGTATTAGACACTGCATTGACTTGCAAAAATTCTGAGGTAGTTAATGGTTGGCTCGTTGCGAATCCAATGGTTCAAACGTCAAGTTAATTAATCATACTGTTATATTGGCAGAAATGATCAAATGAAGTGGGGAATGCTTTCTCGCTGGAACGTCTATATGCGTCCCCCATGTCGCCGGGCGAATGTATTTAAACGTTCGTATGCAGATAAGGGTTAAGCTACTCCAGGTCAATGGTATGCAGGCACAGAATTATCTACCTACTCACTTCTCTTCAGTGGTGAAATCTTATAAGCGCATCATTTAATTTATGCTGATATAATATTTCAAAGATAACTATACATCTGTACCTGATAACATAGTTATTATTTATAGTTATAGTAAGTACATAAGTATATCACAGTAATCAAATGCCTGGTTAATAGACATTCCATGAAGACATTGCGATCTTAAATATCAAATTTGGTACTTAAACACACCTTGGAACCGGTATTGATAATGTGACCAACAGAAGATCAAGTTAAGAATTCAGCATGTTTTATCTGGTGCATTTATTTGATGGGAGGAAAAACTACAAAAGGTAAACCTTCATTGGTTTTTTTTATAATTTATCAAGTCTGTAAAGTGACAAAATTGTCACCATAAACAACACCAAAAAACGTATTTGGTCAAGCTTAGGTACCTTACACAATTACCCTTAGATATCTTGTAAAAAAAACATGACCATTTCAAACAATTCGAAAACTGTCTTAAAATAATGTAAACCTATCGTACCTACCTATTTGATCAAATCTAGATTTGACAGATCAATATATTATTTTGCAGATTTCGAAAGACTTATAAGACAACATGACAGTTTCGTCCACATTCACAGTAGTAGTGTATCTGCAGTTTTACTTGTTTCTTTCTCTCTCTCTTATTTATAACAAAACAGTGAAACCTTAAAATAGAGCGAGAGAGATATATGACCACGCCAAAATGGCACTGGGAAATACTGGAACTGTCGGTAAAACAGTAAGTCTCCGCAAAAAAGATATTCTAACCTCACTTTCAGTTGACAATTCGAATTCTTACTGCCATCCATAGTGAGTTGTAAAAATATATCAATAACTTCACTGTCCCTACAGACTACCGAATTTAACCTTTTTTTGTACGTGGCAATAACTGAAACCAGAAAAATGTTAGGAGCATTGGAGATAAAAAAACATAATAAATTTGTAGGGTAAAGAATTGTATATTTTTGGTAGTAAAATGTAATTTATTGAATAAATAAATTGTTGATAAATAATTTAATATTAGATTAGAAAATATAAGCTAAATAAGGAAATGTAAGCTGGATAAATCCGATGTAGAGAAAAATCAATTTACATGAAACTGTACAGAAACGAGGTTTTATTTTATGATAATGCATTCTCAATGATGATTTTAGAATCGAAATTAATAGGATGGTAGAATCAATATCTGCTAGAAAATCTGTGATGCCGATCATACATTAAGGGTCTTAACTGAAATCTGTTAGAGCTTTGTGATAAAGCATAATTTAACCTACACTGTCAATAAAACCAAATTAATAATATTCAAGGCTCGCTTTATCGTTCTCTATGATTTCCTAAGAAAAACAAAGGCTGTTTTTTTTTAAAGCACTTCAAAAATGTTTATAATATTTCATGGGCAGACACATTTTTTTAAATTTAAGTAGTCATTATATAAAATGTTTTAAATAACCGAATAGACTATTTAGCGCTCTGGGCATTATTTAGTTTAAATTTGTGTGCCGAAATAACGGAATATTTAAAAGTATATTCATTGATATACTGTTAATATTATCTCATTTTTCGTATCGTAATAAATATATTTTTTCATAGATAACATTATTAAGTGTTTTATAATTATTGTATTCTAAGTAAATATTGTTTATATAAAAGAATAAATGTATTTTAGCTGAAACTGTGCTCTGGATCAACGCCATGTCCAGAGCACAGCTTCAGTTAAAATACAGGTAATCGATATATGGTAATATCTAAAATGTCGACATATCATTGATTATGTTTTTAGATCTTTATGTGATATTTATTAGACGATCTAGATTTTCAGGCTTGGAACTTCGTATCTATCTAAGTATATTTCTTAAAAGTACTATCATCCTTAACAGCACAGATATGAAATTTTGTATACGCTTCCAAGAATATAAAAGCTTGTTTTTTAAAATGTTTTTTTTTATTCATTTCTTTTACAAATTTGCATACTCCAGAATATCGTGTGAAACAAGCTATAATTTAGCGATAATTCGCTTAGGTATCGGTTTTTTTTCCGAGTTGGAGGCTCGAACATTTGCAGTTTTAATGAAACAATGACAGCTGAAAACTGACACTCGATTGCTGACAGCTGAGTTTAGTTTATTGCGAGTAGGCTATAATACCTTATGGACATTGTTCTTTAAAAACAATCATAGAAATAGTTGTCAATGGGTCTGTAAAAACAACATAGGACTGAAATGGAATTTTCCGAATTAATATTAACTCCGAAACTAGACGGTGTTATTTTTAAATGTCCTAATCAAGAAACAGTAGATGGAACCCTCTGCATAACTGGACATCACTTATTTCTAAGTTCTAGGAAAGAAAATGTCCAAGAATTATGGGTAAATTGTTATATTTATATTATATATTGAAAATAACCGTTTTTTAACCCATCATTATTAAAAAAAAATCATAAAGTAACTACAAACGAATGACTATTGCCGTTAAACCAATGTGGTTACATTGAAAATTTGTTGACTTCACTTATTTCTAAGTTCTAGAAAAGAAAATGTCCAAGAATTATGGGTAAATTGTTATTTTTATATTATATATTGAAAAAACCGTTTTTTAACCCATCATTATTAAAAAAAAATCATAATGTAACTACAAACGAATGACTATTGCCGTTAAACCAATGTGGTTACGTTGAAAATTTGTTGAAATAATATATCAATGCATGCCCTTCCAATACAAATCATTCTCAAGTCGGCTTATAGCTATGCATCCTGATGATGTCCAAATTCTCAAAATAATACCCTCGATACCTTCAATGTGAGATGGTGTCTCTCTGTAATAAACGGCCTCCAACTACAAAAACAATAAGAAAATTTACCGGTTTACAAAATAATGCAAAAGCGGTCCCCCGTCAATATGTATTCTAAGTTGATTGTGGTTGGCTTTTTCCCCGCTTGTATCAAAACATGCTAACACCAAAGATTACATAATATAATCCGTGCATAAAACACACTAACACAAAAGTAACAGATTTGACCTGCTTTGTGAAGTTCTCACAGTTAGTTCTCCTGTGGGTTTCCTTGGAATCACCCTCAGATGTCTCTTGATAGCGGCATTTTAGATGAGTCGCTTCACTTCGTTTTCTTTAATTTAGATAGTGTTTCAAGTTTGCAGGCTGTTTTTTATTTATTGAGCATTTATGCTGACTACGGATCCCCTAAGGAGTTAGCTCCTGGTGGAAATATACTTTCCTATGATAAAACACACTTATAATATACAAAATTCTCTATTTATATGTTTAAAATCTGCTCGTTAAATATTGAAAAAACTATTTTTTTTGTGAAATTTCAAAACTAATTTGATACAGTTCATTAGCCGTTTGTATTTTTTGTGAATACTTTAAATTGTTAAATCTATCCTAAATAAAATAAAGTAATATAACTACATACGTGCCATATAAAATATAACTGTAAATAATTGTTACGGCACCTGTAAAGTGGCTAACTCACATCATGCAAGTCTTACGACTTGGCTTGACAAACTGCAGTTTGACATGCTAAATTTGACGTGTGGCACCAATAAGTCGTATGATGCCACAAGTCAATTTTAGCATGTCAAACTGCAGTTTGTTAAGCCAAAATCATTCCCGATAACAAATCCAGCCAATTGGACCTGCGATTTCTAGCGTTATTTGTAAAAACACTGTAGAAAATAAAATTACCTGTTAATATAAACGGATCTTGTAATCTTGCTAGAGCTGTAACTGTTACCGCATGTCGGAACGGTGTCAAAGTTACATTATCGATCCGCGCAACGTTGGAATTCGCGCTCACCGAATTTAAATTTTAAATTTAGAGATATTTTTTTTGCATTTTTATACATATAATTTCTTACTCATAATAGGTAACACAAACCCCCTTTTAAGTTTTTGCGAATGGTCTTTAGACATCCTGTATAGTTTTCACAGAATCAATTTTATTCAGTTATTTTGTTTTTCGGCCGATAATGTGGCAGGTTAGACTGATGTTTTAAAGGATTTAAAGATAGATTTTACTAGTTCGAACCCTCATTTAGTCATACAGTTTGCTTCATCACCACCATATCATATGACCCTAGCACAGACAATTCAGCTTAGTTAAGTAGGAACCAAAATAAATGTGTATGTTTTTTGACGCAGCTGCTTCTTCAAAACATAGATTCGATCGAAAAGAAGGAAAACAAACCAAATCAAAATGGAACAAGTCACGGTGGAAGCATCATTCTAAAATGTAAAGATCTTCGAATCCTTCAGCTGGACATTGGGTCGAGTGTCGATCTGATGAGGGTCGCTCAGACTCTGGACAATCTCAGAAACCTCTCGGATCCAAGGCATCTCTACCCCTTTTTCTACAGGCCAATTTTTACTATATTTGAAGATGGACATACAATATTTGGGTGTGTACTTTGTTTCTTAGGTTGTTTTGACCCATGTGGCCATATTTATTGAGTATACGCAATGATGAAAAGGATTTGATAAAACGGGCAGTTATTTTCCTTGTATGCACTTTAATGTGCGTGCATATTACGCAGGTAGAAAATCCCTAGACACCTGGCCAAAAATGAAAATATAGTGTACGTAGAGGCTTATTTGAATATTTTCTCGAACATTATTATAGAATTGTCCAAATTCCTAACAATGAAAGATATCAAAATAAACTACTATAATTTTTACACCCTATATGCTGGAATGTGGTAAATTTCAATATTTTCCACCTCATTCTTAACTGTATGTTATCTCTGTATGGCATATTTTGAGAAGTCTCCTTAATTACAACTCATATGTTTAAACCATGAAGCTAAAAATGCCCCCCCCCCTCCTCATTGGATCAAGCATGAAGCTATTCTTGGGGTGCCGCAAGACACAAATTTGACACAGACATGCACTCTCATTTTTTTCTGCAGACGAGGCGTAAACTGTTTAAAATGGTTAATTGTGGTAAAATTATGCAAAAACTATTATTAACCAAGAATCAATATTACTCAATCTGGTATTACGTTTCTTACTCAAGTAACTAATGACCTATTATTATATTTGACCTTTTGTTAATAAAAGACCTATTATTTTGACATTAGGTGACAGTTGACTCTTTAGCTGGTAGATGGCAATATTTTAGTTACTGTGTGGCATAGTGCCGACTATTGAGCATTTGACGATTCGAATGACTTTTAGCACAAACTAAATGTCTTGTTTATTCCAGTAAGGAGGATTGAAAATTATTTCTAGCTTCTAGCTTGGCCGTAATGAAAACCATTAGACCATTGTATTTATTACAACACACAACTTAAAATTTCTCTAATATTTTAAGATCAAACAAGTTGTTGCAGTAAAGGAAGGACGAAAGGGTAAATAATTTAAACGAGTTACACAGTAAATGAAAGAAGTTGTACATTAAATGTGAAAGATTTGTTTTTTTGATGTGTAAACATCTATACCGGGGCCTCTTAGGATTTTTCAGGGCTGGGCGAATTGCGATATGGTAATACTCACAATGCGTGCAAAAGGCAGTGAGAGAACGGCCGCGCAAAAGAGAAAGAGAGTACTGTAAGGGAAGGCTGACGTTTCAGGATTGGTGATTTATTGGAAATAATGCTCTAAAAATTATATTATATATTTCAGAATTATGAGGAGACTTATTATCTCTAGTAAAAATAACTCGCATAAAATTATTTTCGCTCTATACACCACCTATGGTATCTATCTAGAACTAATTATAATTATAACCGAATGATACACTTACCACGTAGTTTGGTCATAAACCGCTAAACAATTGATGGTTTACACATCTTGACCGTGAGTCACTCACATTTTTTTAAAGTTTGGTACAGACATGTTAAATGTAAATATTTCACATTTCTTAACTCATAAAAAAATATCCCGAACTCCTGGAGAGGAAACCCTTTCACAGAAACAAAATATTTTTCAGACCCGAAACGGAATATGCCAAACTGCTTGCGCTGGACGAATGGCGGCTCTCAAGGGTCAATAAAGATTTTTCAGTCTGCCCTACGTATCCAGAGCTCGTGCTGGTGCCAAAGCAAATAGAAGATGAATGCCTCATCGCATCGGCAGGTTTTCGGCACGGTGGAAGGTTTCCTGTTTTGTCCTACAGACATGAAAATGGGGTGAGATAGAAATTAAAGTTAATTTAAAAAATTGCTTTTAAATAAGTAAATACTACTTATACTTAATGCTTGCATTTTATACTATATCTCGTTAACCTTGACCGCGTGCGGTAATAACCCAGTTTCCACGAACGGATCACCTGTTGGTTTTATTACAACAAATGTTTACATTAAAAGTTTAGTCTGTCTAAGGAATTGAATAGTTTTGCCTTAGACTGTTAATATGGCATAATATTTTCTCAGGGTTTTGCGCTGGTCTATTGTATGCACTGTAATACTTTATATATAACCTTCCTTAGAACAGGTAACTCTTACCTAGTTAGGAAGGTTATAGACTTGTACTCATCGGCCAACTTGATTTCTAAAAAAAAAAAAAACCCTTTGGCTGTCAATATGGCGTGTGTATCTGACATGGTAACTGCCATTCTCACAAGATTTTCAGAGATTGTCATTGTCATTTGTCATTTCATCTTTAAGCTCTTGCCTTTTAATACTGTCATAAAATAAATACTACAAAAGCATACCTAACAGGAAATATCGGTATTAGTTCTTTTACAGATGTTTAATTTACAAAATATTGTTATTACTAGAAGAAATAATATACTTCCTTTGCTATTTCAGGCAGTTCTTCTTAGGAGCTCGCAGCCACTCTGTGGTCCTCAAAGCAAAAGGTGTCGACCGGACGAGCAACTCCTGAATTCTGTCATTGGGCCAAACAAGAAAGGCCTCATTTTTGATCTTCGATCCACTAATCTCGTCGCGCAGCACAAAGCGAAAGGTTTTTGTTTATTTGTTGGTTTGTCTGTCTGTAATATTAAACACATTCACAATTCTGTAAATCTTCAAAAGGTTGTTAATTATGGAGGACAGATATGACCAATCGATGGTACATTTAAAGCAAAATTATACAGACAAGATTATTGGGGTGAAACATTTACAAATGTGCTTCAACTGCTCGCGTACAATCGCTAAAAATCCTTCCAAAACATCACATCATAAAAAAAACAAATTCACTTACTCTAGGATTGGAAGATATTTGACTTTTATTTTGTTGAGATGGTAACATACTGGTTTTATTCTAACCGGGTGTAGAATTTAATGGAGATATTTACGGCGTTGAAAGTCTCAAAAAGCGATATGGCCAGCATTAAAACAAATTAAATAAATGCACGCAACCTTATACCGCACCGGTGCGGCACAGACACTTGATTGATACTTTTTTGTGCTGCACTGGCGGGGCACGGATACTAGACGGCTAATATCTCAAATTCTTTTTTCACAGGCGGTGGGATGGAATCCGACTCACACTATTCACAATGGAGGAAAGTAAATCGACCTCTAGACAAAATTGACAGCCTTCAGCTGCTCGAGTCATTGACAAAACTTGTTGAAGGTACTATAGTTTATTACCAGATCTGAGCTACTTGAAAAAGAATGTCGCAGCCCAGTAAAACAATGTTACGCGTAATCATGTCAGCAGGTTGCCGCAGCAGTTTATGCCTGTGATTTATCAAGCCAATATCCATTTGTGATTTATCGACTTTGTGAATATCGATTTGTGATTTATCGACTCCAGTGGATGAGTTATTTAATCCTAGCGCACACGCATTGGCCACTTTTAAATAAAAGAAGTTTAAGTGTATATCCGTTGTATTCGCTAGCAACATTGTTGTATTCTATTAACGACATCCCTGCCTTTGTTTTAAGTGGATACTGTGTCGTGTTCATTTTCTTTACAACCACTCCTTCGAATATCACATGTCGTTGAAAATAACATAGTAAAACGTCGCTGCCTATAGAAGCTGAGCAATCTGAAATCCGAGCTGTTGAAGATCTACTTGTTTATACTAAGTTTAGTTAGTAAAATACTATTTAAAACCAGTCAGGTATAAATATAACATCAGTTATTTCTTTTATTTATTGTACTATATTTCAAATATTTCATTATAAACACAGTTAAAAACTGGTGCATGCCATTTGCCAATGATGACGCTATGATAAAGGTGCGCTTGCGCTAGGGTTAATCAAAAACATGATTGATTAAAAAGGTTGATAAGTGACTTCTACCCAGCTTCTGAACGCCAGGATGAATCTATTAACAGATCATTCTTGTCAAATTTTATTTTTATTTATTTTATTTACATCTTAGACCCATCAGATTAACAATGTTTAAGCAACACTACAATCACACTAATGTTACAATTAAATTTATACAGAATATGCTGATTTATACTGCTTTGATGTCTGTACTAAGGAAGACTATAATCATTGCGTTGAACAAAAAATCTTTTGTCAACCGTCAATTGCAGACGTCTTTATAAATAATAAGTTTTGCATGTGAAGAATTAATAAAAACCTACCTAATAGTTTATACATACATACAGATAAAGATATAAATAAAAAATATACATGAAAAAGTATACATAGAATTATAATAATAGATACTTAGAAAAAGAGAAAAAAAATCAAGTAATACTACATACACTAAGCGTAACCAAATATACTAAATATCATACCCATGTGAAAAGAAATTGCACTGTATTGGTTCAAAATGTGAGCAGAGAATAATTTGAATTTAGTGTAGCTTAGAAGTGACGAGAAAGCAGATAAAGGATACAGCTGGAGGATTTACGATTTTCCATTGACTGAATACTAATCAGTTTCCTTTTTTCCGTATCCAGAATTTGAGTATTTCTGGAGACAACTTTTATAGAATTCTTTCAATTGGAGGGTCGGCGGTGAACAGAATTCACGACAATAGTTTAATTATTTTGATTAATTATCTTTTTGTGCCACATAACATTGGCTTCTTTTATTTACCAGTAAATACACCTTAAAAATACTACTGCATATAAAAGGTTTACAGATTAGACCGGAAAGGTTTCCTTCTAATGAAACGGTTATAGCTAGTTATCTTGGCTAGGCAAACTCAAAATTTATTATATATTGATGATTTTATTGGTAGTTATAACTTTTCTAATAACTATATCTCTTAAACTGTATTTTTTAATAAAATAAATATAAAGATCCTTCTTAAAATGAGTGGGAAAAAAAAAGTTTGATTTGTTACACTAATTGGTCAAAATTTCAGAAACGCATTAGATACAGTAAATGTTCTGACATTGTTATAGGTCTGTTTCTGTTCAAACCAAAATTAACCTTTCCTTTTTTTTTCAAAAATTATATATTTTACTTTCAGTTTGTAATGACAAGGAAATATCCTGCGACAAGTTCCTCTCAAAGCTGGACAGCAGTGGCTGGATGGGTCATGTGCTCTCTTCCTTGAATATGGCTTGCACTGTGGCCCAGTGCCTGGAACAGGTAACCATTCATTGTTCTTTGATATATGTGTAAAACAGCTGCATTCTAATGAATTCTTTGTTCAGGGTCATTTGTGGTAATGTGGTAAAAACTTAGATATCACGAAAATTTCAGACCGAGATCAGACCTATCATGAACGCATAGATGAATAATTATTAGTATAATGATCAGTTCAAAAATTTGTGAGCCTTATAATTAAGATGGGCCAAAGAACAGATTGAGAAATTGTGTTGTAATTGATAAAGAGCAGATTAATAATTTGTATTGCAATTGCCGAGGGAGACCAAAGAATAGATTGAGAGCTAATTGAACATTAAAAGTAATAAAAGAAACCCATTTCTAAGTACTTACAAAGTGACGCAACATCACAACATCAATTAGAAAATTCAGGAGATTGTGGAAGTAGAAGAACAGAATGGATGAGCGGACCAAAATCTACTACTAAAACTACCACTAAAAACTAGTGTCGATGTGTACTAAAAGCCCCGTAAGAGACAAATCCGAGATTAAATCGATTAAAAGCATTGTATCTTTCGCTCTCTGTCTGTTGAAGCCGCCTCTTACGAATTTTTTAAATGTATTCTTAGAAATGCTTATATTGTATGTTCACCAGCTTAACAACAATATAATCTGACAGAACTGACATATTTATTAAGTTCAACCAACCTTAAAACAAAAAATAATACTTTTATCTCTTTGATTTGAAGTTTACATTTTACATTTGGCTGTAGGATTAAATATTTTATTTTTTGAATCTGGTTTTCTTTGGCTGAACGCTGACCAACACTGATTATGTACATTAAAATCTGTATTTATATTTTTATATTCCAGGATTCAAATCCAGTGTTGGTGCATGGATCCATGGGAATGGATGCTACACTTGTGGTCTGTTCTCTCGTGCAGATCATATTAAATCCAGATTGTCGAACTGTTCGAGGGTAAGTTGCGTGGGATGTGTAGATTGCTGAGATTGAATCTGATAAAATGTATGAAAATGGCGGTTTATCAAATCATCATTGAATAACCTGTGGTAACGGAAAAAGTGAGATAGTGTCAAGTTTTTGACATTTTTGGAAAAGTTATTATCATGCCCGAAACTTATTTGAAACCTTAAGTATGAGATAGCAGTTTACCTTTAGCTTCCATTTCGTGTCTACCTATTCTTATCCGCCCTCTGATCCACTGTAGCCATGCCCTTATGTCAGCCAGCAGTAGAAGCGGAAGTGAAAACGCCGGCATCTTCCCAATTGGCGTTTAACATAGCTTTCAGCGCATCGTGCCTCCGCGAATTCCGTGATGTAACAAAGTTTATTGTTCGTTTGAATCCTCTTCGCGTTTGAAATTATTAGAATGAGTTCTCCGCGAGAGAATATATATTACGAATTGGCGGGTGTTGACGTAAACAGTTGTTGTACATTGCCCGCCTCTGCGTAAAATACGACGGAGGAATCAGTAATGGGGGACGGAGTTGAGGTGGTAATAAGTTCGTCACCACAGACTAGGAAAAGCGTAAAGGTATTTGATCCGCGTAGTGACGATCTTAAAAAACAGGTAAGTGAACTAAAATGTTTATTGGAGCAGTGCTTGCCCCGGCTAAATCGTTCTAACTTGCAAAACCAACGCTGTAATTGCATGGCGGACCTCGATGAGGCCAGTGTCTCAAACTGGTCAGAGAATTCGTGGTGAACCAGTGAGTAATGTTTCCAGCCTATTCGCGAAGCCTAAATGTCGTAAAGTCTGTTTCGAGTTAGATGAATTGGCGATGACGCTTTAGGAACCTCCAATCTTGCAATCGGACGACGGATTGTTGAAAGAGTTGATCAATCTTCAATACCTTGATTCTTCCAAATGGAATAGCGTGAGATTTACTGATACCCAGAAGAATTACTTTGCTTTCCCAGGTTTTACTAACCTCGAAATTAATGATGAAATTCGTTATCTTGATAACCATTCCCTAGATCAAACTTTCGACTCCTTGACTAGCGCGCTGCTGCAACAAAGAAGTGCTCTTCGTGATGCCATACATGCGGTAAAAGAATGGGCTAACAAAGGTTTGCCTATAAAGCCATCAGTGCTAGAAGAGAAGTTTCAAGAGTCCTTTGCCGGTAATTCTAAATTTAAGCAGGTATCGAGGGATATTCTTCAAATAGTGTGCGGGAGAAGGGCCGACATAATACATCAGCGTTGTAGACAGATTGATTGATTGTGGCGTAAGATAAATGCAAGGGATGCATTTCGCAAAATTCCCCTTTCAGCCGAATCACTTTTCGGAGGAGATCAGTTCAGTGCCCATTTGCAGAAATTGGGCGGATTGGAGAAAGTTTTTGGCTGGCCTAAAGCATCTACTCAGGATGTTCAAGCAATACCGGGGCGGTCCACTGACCCGTCGGTACATCGGCAAGTTAAACAGCCCTTTCGTCCGCGGCCCCAGCAGGCTTACTCTAGGCCGTGGAAGGGTAAAGCTTCCGCCTCGAGCTTTGTCAAAAACTCAGGCTATCATAAGAAGCGGGCAGAATCGTGAGGTATGGCCCAACAGAATAATGAGAGATCTGGAACTCGCAAAAGAAGGCGAGATTGACTCGCAATTCCAAGGGGGTCGCCTAAAGCTATTCTACAGCAAATGGGCGAATTGTGGTGCTCCCCATTTCATTCTACAAATTCTCCAAGGGAACTGTATCACATTCGATCAACGGCCTCCGTTAACTCCTTTAACATCATCAGCGAGCAAAGTATCAAACAATTTCATCCCCGAAATATCAAGTCAAATTCAAAAACTTCTAGAGATGAAGATACTAGAATCAAACACATAAAGTTCAGGATTCCTTACGAAAATCTTCCTCGTCCCAAAAGATTGAATCAATACTTATCGACCAGACTCTTAAAACCTCAGAGAGTTCCTCAATTCCTACAAGCAAACGACTGGATGGTGAAGGTCGACTTGCACTAAGCCTTCTTCCACATTCCAGTGGCAAAAGCTCACCATCTGTACTTGAGTCTTGTCTACAACAATCAGATCTTACAAATGACCACTCTTCCATTCGGCCTGTCAAGCTCACTAATCGTTGACGATTTCCTTATAGCCCATCAATACTAACGTCCCAAGTTCAGACTGTGCAGAAATACCTCTCAATGCTAGGTTGGATGATAAACTTAGAAACATCAATAATTTGCCCAGTCCAACAAATAGAATATTTAGGTTTAATCAATCAAAAATACCTCCCGATCAAGAAAAAATTGAACATAAAGTTGATTCTCGAAAAATTAATATGCGCACAATTATGAGATTTGATGATAGCTCAATCACTTCTCGGAACCTTCAATTTTGCAAGCATAGTCATCCCAAGAGGAAGACTCCACTACAGAGAAATGCAAGTTCAAATGAGAAGAATGCGTCCAAGAGGAAAAGAATCTATAACCCAGAACGTCCTAAAGGATATGGATTGCTGGAGGTCAGGGGTGGAAAAAACATCGACGATCCTCGCACCGCCCCCAAAAAATCTTGTAGTGACAGATGCATCAGTTCAGGGCTGGGGCGGTCTACTCAACAATGCACAGCTGAGGGGACGCTGGTCAACATCAGAAGTGAATCGGCATTCCAACTACAAAGAGATGCTTGCCATTCTCCATGCTCTAAAGGAAAGTCTTCCTCTCATAAAAAAACTGTAGTTCCTATTCAATGCGACAACAGAACAGCTGAAAAAAGAAAATCTTAATCTTTATCTGAAAAAAGAGGGAGGAACCAAGTCAGCCTGCTTGCTAAGCTTTTCAAGAGAAATTTTCGACGTGGTAGACACCGGGAATATAATCCTGATAGCGAATTATATACCGGGCCATTTAAATGGCATTGCAGACAGTCTCTCCAGAACAGGAAATCCGCCAGAATGGCACATCAGACCTCAAGCGACTCGTGTAATATTTCAGAAATGGGGCATTCCGGAGATAGGCTTACTAGCATCAAAGATAGCACATGTTTTACCTTGCTACGTGTCTCTAGACTGTCGAGATCAAAAGGTCAAGTTTCACGATGCATTCAGTCGCCCGTGGAATTACGGGCTGGCGTGGGTATTTCCACCACCCTGCCTAGTTAGTACCTCAGGTACTGCAGTTTTTAAACCAAGCAAGGGGAACCTATCTCCTAATAGTTCCAAGATGGCACAAGGTGCATTAGCAGTCAGACCTGAGACTCCGAGCAGTGGCTTCGAGTCACTTCACTATACGGAACCTGGAGGAAACAGTAGTGGACACAAGATCCGGAAAAGAACCTAATTTTTTCCAGTTGGACGCTAATCCAACGCTTCGAACTTACCATCCCGCCTGAAATCGTTGGCTTTCATGGTGCAAGGCTAACAATTTTTGTGCAAAATCCCCGACGGGAACTATTTTAGCAAGATACCTAGCGAGTTTATATATCCATAAAAAATTATCATACAGAACAATTGTAGTGCATAAATCGGTGGTATAGGTATTTTGCAATCCTGAAAGAATGGGATAAGATTAGCTCTCACCCGTTGGTGAAGCAGGTCTTAAAAGGCATTCAATTAAAAAGTGTGAAAGCAGTGAAACCCTCGTGGAATCCTCGTTTAGTCATTGATTGATTGAAAGGGAATCCTCCTGATAATGAGTCTTTATTTGAATGTTCACGCAGAGCGGTAATTCTCCTATTCATCATTTCCATGACCTCACCTTCCTCTCTACATCGCCGGATAAGTTTATCTATTCAGACAACAAAGTTAGCCTCTGGCCAATGTTTGGGTCCAAAACAGACTCAGCAAATCGTCAACAATCAGGTTGGCTTTTGACTAGCTCACCTCATCGAGGGATTGACCCTGTATAAGAATCATAAAGTCGCAGAATAATCATGACATGTTTATTTCTATACCATGCCCCTAACAGCTACATCACAATTGGCGTTACCAGGTTACCCTTAGTCACCAGGCGATAACAGACACATCTCATATTTAAGGTTTCAAATAAGTTTCGGGCAACATAATATATGAGTTTTACCTTACAATAAAACTCTTATTATGTTCCCAAACTCATTTGAACCTAGGCAAGGCCTGCCTGGTTGAGACTCAATTGGGAAGATGGCAGCGTTTTCACTTCCGCCTTTACTGCTGGCTGACATAAGGGCATGGCTACAGTGGATCAGAGGGTGGATAAGGATAGGTAGACACGAAACGGAAGCTAAAGGTAAACTGCCATCTCATATTTAAGGTTTCAAATAAGTTTGGGAACATAATAAGAGTTTTATTGTAAGGTAAAACTCATATATTTTTTTCACAATCGTGTAAGAAAAAAAATAATACATGTTTTAAAAGGTTTGTGAAATATCTTTTATTCATATTACATATTATATTAAATCGTCTAAAATTATACAAAAGTTATCAAAATGGAAAATGTATTTTTTTTTTATATCTTTGACTATTTTTAATAAATATATTAACATTTAGAAAAACCAAAGTTAGTGCAGTGCATTGTGAATTTCACGGACAATTTCAACAGCAAAAGTTTTTTTCGGATGTAAAATGACAGTTGACTGATATTTGATATTTTGAAAATTGGCCTCGCATTAACCCGTCTTGCAGCATTTTTTTGACGGCTCTGGGCCTCAAAAAAATGCTGCATCGGCATCTCGGATGCCTATAGGCGTCATTTTATAGGCAAAATTTTATAATCGATTTTAAGAATAAAAATAGTCAAGGCCATTATCGATTGTAGCAGCATTTGAATTCGCGGCTTAACCGAATTGACACCGCTTAATCTGTTTAAAAATATAATAAATATAATTTTTTACTCATAATGGGTTACACAAAACACCCCTTAAGTCTTCGGTAATGGTATTGGGACATCCTATATATATTTTGTAAAGTCAGTAATAAAACCATATTCTAGAGAATTTCAGTAAATCCTGTATATCACTTTTTTCAGGTCTAAATTTCCCCTAGCGGTTAAAACAGTATTCTGTCAAAGGGGATACTCACTCTTAAGGCCAATATACATGCTTGTTGTTTCGTATTTAGTGGATTTAGAACAATGTAGTACTATTAATTTTTTGAACTGTAGGCGTGCAAATTTTCTTGATTTTGTAATTACTTTATGTATAGACTTCTATCAAAGACTCTCGTATAAATATATCATATAATGTCACTATTTTTACATACTTAAAATGTTGTTTACAAGACTCATAAGGAGAGATTGCTCAAGGCAGTCAGTAGAGGATATTATCTAAAGGTTATTATCTATCAAAGGATATTTTAGTACAATATTATTCAGGGCTTAATGGTACTCCATGGAATATTACTAAAGGTGGTGCATTATTAAAAGGTGGTTTTTCATTCTGTTTCCAGTTTACAAGCTCTAATTGAACGCGAGTGGCTGCAAGCTGGCCATCCTTTTGCGGAGCGCCACACGCACTCCGTGTACCGCTACGTGCCGGCCAGCACAGGCGGCGCTTTGAGGAAGGCGTCGTTTGTGGCGGCCGGCGCCGTGACCGGACAGCCACAGACAAATATTCAGGTTTGTTTTTTTAATACGATGATTTTATATCTTTAGTTTGTAACTAAGATAAAATAATTTATTATAATCTACAAAAAACAAACTGCCAAATTTTGTATGCACATTAATTTATAAATAAGTATATTATTATTATTATTTCGCAATAGGCAGGCAGCATAGGTGATAAGCCTATATCTTATTCCATATCAAAATTGTTATTATTTTTTCTTTGTTTTTATTTTTCTTATATGTTCGTCTAGATTGTTTTTAAATTGGTTGACTGTCTTTGATTGTATGAAACTTTCTGGTAATCCATTCCATGCTTCCACGACTCTGTTACTGATGAAGTTCTTCCTGGGGTTGCTTGAAAAGGACGTCCTATCTAACTTCATACAGTGCCCACGTATTTGGGTGTTTTTATCAAGGGTGAATATTTCTCTCAATTCTGCGAAGTCATAGTGAGGCTTTAATATTTTGTATGTCTGAATGAGGTCCCCTCTATCTCGCCTCTCTTTTAATGTCTATAGATTGAGAATTTTTAGTCTCTCCTCATAGGCTTTACTCTTTAGGCCAGTAGGTATTTTCTTGGCTCTTCTTTGTACCCTTTCTAACATGTCAATGTCCTTCTGAAAGTATGGGCTCCACACTTGAAATCCAAACTCCAATATTGGTCTCACATATGTTTTATATATATTCAGGAATAGCTGTGGGGTCATGTGCTGGAAGGCTTTAGTAATAAGGTACAATGAGGAGTTTGCTTTCTTGACTATTTCTGTAATATGCTCTTCCCAGTTCAAGTTGTGAGACATTATTATACCAAGATCTTTTTGTGCATGGACTTGTTCGATCTGCACATTTCCTAGGAAGTACTGATTTCGCGGGTTGTTACTACCGATATGGAGAATCTTACATTTTTTAGTGTTAAGATTGATCAACCATTTAGATGACCATTTATGTAAACGTTTCAAGTCATCTTTCATAGTATTGGCTGCTACTAATGGGTTACCAAAAAACTTTGTGTCATCGGCGAAAAAGGAGACTAAGGATTCAATAAAGGATTTCAGATCAGCGATATAAACTGAGAACAGTATCGGTCCGAGCCCAGAACCCTGCACAACTCCGCTCTCAACAACAAATGTTTCAGAAAGTGTATCTCCAATTCTTACTTGAAAGGTTCTACAACTTAAAAACGACTTAATCCACTCCTTTAATTGTCCTCGTATTCCAATATGCTCAAGTTTTGCCACTAGGCGTTTGATTGGCACACGGTCAAATGGTTTTTCATAGTCCATGTAAAAAACATCATAAACATTATAAATATATTATAAAACATTAAACATTATATATATATATATTAAGTAATATTTAATCCTTATTTCATATTTTTTTATTTCATACAATTTCTATCTTATACGCAAGGTTAACAGACTAATTCTGTTTTCAAGACAAAATAATTTATTGCATTCTAAATCCCAAGCCTATCTTAGTACGAGCGCTGCCTAGTTCTAAAATTACAAATTTTATACAAGATATGTGGCAGTGCGATAGAAAGTTTTCAAGGGGTGACAGAAGAGGTCATTTGGAACCTATTTGACCACATTCAATGTCTCACGGTTTTCGATATATTAGCATTTTTGTCTTTTTTTTTGTAACTTTCCTTAAAAAACATTATAAAATGATAACTTTAGAGGTCCCTATTTAGTGTTACCACTAAAGAGGTGTTGGAGGCGAATATGTCTCCCTCAGTCCGATGATGGATTCAGAAGAAAAACACTTTTATCACTTCGCGCATCCTCTGCATTCGTCGGTCGAGCCTGTAAACGGCTTCGCCGTAAACCGGACTTAAATGAGTCAATTTTACATAATATTTATGTATCCTTAATTGAATCTATTATTTTGTATGGTATTACAATTTGGGGTCTTACTATGAAACATATATACCTCAAATTTATATTCTACAAATTCGTATCTTAAAAAATTATTTCAAAAAGTAAAAAAATGTCAATACTACTCTAAATTGTTCACCCATTTCAAAGTTCTTCCGGTACGTCAACTTTGCTATTATAGAATTGCAATCAACCACTTCTCAGATGAAACATGGAAAAATATTGTCACTAATAAGTACTCTACCAGACAAATGTCAAATGAAAAGTATATTGTCGAAAGATGTGTAAACACGTATGGATATCGACAATTAAAATATGTACTACCCAGCCTATTTAATAATATATCTCTTGAAGTTAAGACAACTTAAAAGAAAATCGGTAATAAAACTTAAATTAAAAGAATTTATGGAAAAAAAACATATTGAAAATTATTTAGGTTTTAGCTAAATTAAGTTAATTTTGTTTGTCATCAACTTAGTTTGTTGAGTAACAAATGAGTTACATCAACTTAATTTTTAATATTTTGTATTATATTTTATGCATGTTTAAATAAATTGTTTTTAGTTAAGATTAAGAAACCGGCAGATAAGAAAATGTCTTAGCTGGATCTATTTACATTGTAATTGTATATATTTGAATAATAAAAGTTGCTTCTGGCACCATTGAAATTGAAAAAAAAAATAATTGAAAATTGACCGACGAATGAAGAGCCTCCGACAAAAGAAGACCGCGACAGGCTCCGAAATTTTATGAACTATGGAAGGGGGAGCGTGCGGGTTTTTATAGACCCGGTTTGCGGATGCAAGTATCTGGAGGGGAAGGGGGAAATAATTCCCTCTTTATTTTCATGTAAAGATCGTTAGATATTTAAAATATATTTGACAACAATTCAATTCATTTAATATCCTATTTTTGTATTATATAAAGCAACCATTTTTGTAATAAACAAGGAATAATAAATCAAGTTTAAATATTTAGAGTCGGGAGTGATCACTGTGTTTTCTTCTGAATATCCATCATCAGACCGAGGGAGACATAATTCATAACCACCTCTATAGTGGTAACACTAAATTGATGACTCTAAAGAACTCTAATATACTCTAATATACTCCTCACGAATGTACAGTATAAAAGCGAGATTGACATTGGCTTACTCAAAGATCGACTGGTTCGAAGCATGAATCCCAACATTTTATTGGCACATTATTGGCATTTATTGGCAACATTTTATTAGCTATGGTTCGCGTGTGAAAATGAAATGTTAGACGCGAGTCAAACAAAACCCCCAGGTTGCGAATTTCGTTGCATCTGCGAATAATCTCATTACCCATAGAGTACTCACAACTTACTTTTTCACGCAAGGATACTGTTACACATTTAGAGGCATTAAATTGTAATTTATTATCGGCAGCCCACTCTAAGAGACGATTGATGTCATCTTGTAAAAGATGTCAAATAGTGAAGTCACTGATCGGTAAATCTTCACATCGTCCATATACAGCAGCAGACTGCAATTTTTTACTGCGGTATTTAAATGCAGACTTGAAATTGCAATTTTGAAATGTGAACCACGATTTTTAATGCAGGCACGTATCCTTCACCGTATTTCTTTGGTAGACGCTCTTACCTTCATCTCTTCCTTCATTTTTTCAAATTCCGCATTTATTCTTCTTATTAAGTGGTCCCAGTCACGTATTTCTACTTCCTTAACAATTTCCTTTGCTCGTCCCCAAACGTAGAAGTCCAGAGGAGTTAGGTCTGGAGACCTGGCAGGCCATGGAATTGGGCCGCTTCTTCGATCCATTGGTTAGGTTAGGTTAGGTATATTAAAAAAAAGTAGTCTTCTGACCAATGTGTCCTGCCAGTGATTGATATATTGAACAGATGAGTAATGTATGCTAGCATAAAAGACTAGCATGCCTTTATCCGTGACTGCTGAACTAAGCAGCCGATTTATCTAAGTACATTCTGGCAACCGGATGATGAAGGAAGCAATGAAAGATGATTACGATTAGTCTAATAGAACTTTCATTTGATTTTTATTTTTCTAATAAATTGTTTTTTATTTTTCTAATATAATAGCCATATAATTGTTCAATGAAGGTATGAGAATGTAATTTTAATAAATGTAATGTAATGTAATTTATATAAAGTACTGATGCATTGAATATATAAGATCTCATCTACAGAGTGAACTTTTTCTCATGCTCATTAAAATGGTGAGCATGGTCACTTCATGGTCACTTCAAATTGGACAACTTTTCAATGTGTCAAAAAAAGTAGGTAAAATAAGCAGTGAAATAATATTACTAACAATTAAACCCACAGTCAGTTTATATACCTCCTACAGGCTAGTCCCAGCACTTGGTCCTGACCTACTCAATTCGACATGCATTGAGATAGATACAGGAGCATGGTGCATGCACTAGAGCCGCGAGCGAGCCTAACTCATTAAAAGATATTATTTATTTTATATGGAAAAAATGTGAATATTAAGAAAAGTTGTAGAACAAAAGTTGTTCAGTTTGAAGTGAAGATTAACCCCGTAAAACGATGTGCCTGAGAAAAAGTTCACTCTGTATAATTTATTTTGTTCCAGAACTCGGTCAGTCCAACTTTTCTCCTGTTCCTGGACTGTGTAAGGCAAATGCTGGAGCAATTCCCATCGAGCTTTGAGTTTACGCAACGCATGCTCATAGTACTCTTTGAACATTCCTATTTTAGCGAATTTGGTAATTATTTATTTTTATTATTTTAACAGAATTTTTTAGTAAGACCTACCAAAAAAAAAAATTAAAATTTTATTACAATGACCTATTCTAACATCTTCATATGTTTTATCCACACCAACATACTAATATAGAAGTCTACCTTAATCGGGCATTACCTAGTTAGATAAATAAACAATAAATAAATAAACATCATATGTATCATCTGGCACCTTTAATAATAAATAATAGGTGACTTTAGGAGGGTATGCGATAATCAACGCAGCGGATATGTAAATTTCCGTTACATAAAGCTGATATTAGGCGCAGACGGCGCTAAATAAGATTAATCTTGATAATTTTGTTCAAAGGCGCCAAACACCTCTCGCAAGCTAAGAGTAAATCTGCATGTCATATAAACTACCAATAAAACCATAATTTCCATTTCCATATCATAATTTTTAAAGTAGAAAAATATGAAATGTACTCCTAAAATTATTTAAATTACATAACAAAATTTAAAATAAAAATCACACATATTTACGAAGTTTACATAAAAACTGAATCTTTCAAAACTTATTGAGACTTTGAAAGATTAAAGCCGAGAACGCCTGGTTTCAAAGGAAAGCCCAGCGGGCTATATACCCACGCTTTTTTTTTTGTAAATGCTAATATTTATTCCATTATGACTGCTCTAACAGAGTAAAAATTTTAATAAACCACAGCATTTTAAGGTATCTTATTTGATAATGTTATTACAGCAAAAAATACAATAAAAAAACGTGGGTGCCTGTGAATGTAATGGGAGGATTAAAAATTTGGAAATTAAAAATAAAGTGATTTTCTTAGAAAACTTGACGATTTTTCAATCTCTTGTATACAAGTACAATATCGCTTTGTCATTACTTGTCACAGTGACATCAGTCGTTTGACGCTTATCAATGTATTCTTTAGTGGTTTAAGTCAAAATTATATGGTAATTATATGGTAAGTGTATCAATCGATTATTTTATCTAGAAATGAAATAATTAGCGCTTTATAGCGGTTTAATTTCAAACGACGTGGTAGGTAAATGTATCAATCGATAGATTTACCCCATTGGAGTAAGTCGATGTTATCGACTTACTCCGATGTCACTGACAGAAGCTTAACTGACACAAACCTCAAATCAGTCCCGCTATAAATGCTTACACATCAAAAATGTGAGTGCTGCAAAGCCTGGTTCTTAGCGGAGGTAAGTACCCATAGGCAGGACTCTTATTAAATAGTTTTATTCGGCAATCAGGTAGTTCGAAAAACCTAGACATTGGAGGAGCTATGTGACCCAAAATTTAATTTAAAGGGTTCCACTGGTGTGTACCAAATTTAATCTTTCTAAGATGTGGCTCAGTGTCTTATAATGGAGTCAAAGAGTGGTCCCCAAATTCACAAAATGTGACTTTGGCAATAATGTTCACGAGGGTAACTTATGTGAAATAGATATCCTTGTTCCTTATGGTCTCCTATACCATTCATCCGATTGCGATGAAACTTTGGTGAGTTGCTTTCCGCACGTCCTTGAAAAGATTAAAAAAAACATTCCCGTTTAAAGCCGGGGCGGAACTGCTAGTTGTTTATAAGAAAGGTGTGCATGTCACTTATAATACATTTATTTAGATTTTACAATGTTTAGGAGCTAGCTCCGGTGATACTGTTTAGTTTAGTAGGCGAAGCAATATTAATGCCTAAAATCTTGCAGCCTACGTTTATAAACAGTCTTAGAACACAGGAATGGATGAAACCTTGAAGTGCATTCCATTCGTGAATTGTATGTGAAGAGAAGAATCAAATGCCATTATATAAATACTTACTTTAGGTTTATTCACCTAAAAATCAACAAGAGATCGAACTAATAAAAAAATTACTGAAAAGTGTGTAAAAAAAAGATTCCACATCAACGATCAAAGATATTTAATTATAACCATGTGATCTAACTTTCAGGCACCTTTCTAGGCACGTGTGAGCGTGTTCGTAAATCCCTCAATGTATCTAAAAACACAACAAGCCTGTGGTCAGCGATCAATACTCCCGAGCGACTGGCGGAACTCTTGTCTCCATTGTATGAACCGTCTCGCGGTGTCATATGGCCATCAGTTGCTCCAATAAGCCTTATTCTTTGGGAAGGTAATATTTAGTCTGGTGTTTTTCTCAAAAATTTTATAGAACTTAGTTAAATTTATAAAATAGAAACATTGTGAGATTGTTTTGTCTGAAATTTAGTGTTGAATCTGAATTTGAGGTCATATATCTCAATCTTTCGACTGGTTTTTTATGGTTTTGAGTTTTACTCACGAGTTCTAATAATTATTCCAAAATTCAACTTCCTGAAGTTTTAAAGTTTTCGAGTTGGAACATGTTAAGGATGGAAAGACAGGCATGCGGTTATCTGGTGATAATTTGACCTTCGGTATAGTTTTCATGTAATCTTTATCAATCTCTTTATTTCCAAGATTTTTTTTTCAAGCAGATTTTTTTCTTATATTTTCTGGTACGTTTCAATTTAAAAAAAAATATATAATGAAAATTTTGTTTGAAATCTGCAAAATTAACCCTTTCAAACCATATCTTTTATGTTTATTTTTAAAATATATTTTATATTCTCTTTAGTAGCGCACAAACGGAAATGCAGTAATAATCTGACCTATCCTATAGTTTTGCTGTAATATTTTCTATACTTTCTTCTTATACCTGGGGTTTTTTTTCAAAGTTTTATACCTTGTACTTTCGGAGTGTGTCCTCTGTTTATGTGGAATACAATTTACGATTTCATCCAATTATAAACAGTCATTTGATAAAATAACCTGATTTATGATCACTCCCAACACAGACACAGCTCTTCGGGGAGAGGTTCTCTTAAAAACCTTTATTGAACTATAGGTTTGCTGTCCATAACCTCTTATGTTAGCTACCTGTGTTGGTGAAACTAGCTTTTTTGCTTCTAATAACAACCAAAATTAAATTAAAGATATGGCCCCCGGTCGAACCGATAAAGTTGCGGTCCATCCTGGACAAAAGATTAACAGTACCTTCCTTGGTACAATCATTGAATATAATAAGGCTGCTTCTTCTATTTGATCAACCTTGCTTTGATCGTTTGTGATATAGATAATTTCACTTTCAGAGTTATACCTCCGATGGGTAATTGACCTGACACCTCAGTACGAATCAGTCGAAGAGATACGTCTAATGAAAGAGAGAGAACAACAACTCAAAGGACAAGCATCCAGACTAAGAAGACAACTCGTCGATTTAGCCAAGGAATACATTCAGATCAAGGAAGCACAGGACATAGACAAACAGGCTGTTGAGGGAATTGCCATTGAGAATTTGTCCATTACTGCTACTGACGGTTAATTGTGCAAAGATTCAGTGAAACTTGTGATCTCAAAAGTGGGCCGTCTGGTATAAGTATAAGTAGAGCTTAGTGCGATCAAGAACGATGTTTAATGTGTGTTTCTGTGTCAGAGTTTATACTTATAGTAGCCAGGCCGCAGCCGATATTACGTACCATTCATTCAAAACTATTGTGTCAATGCAATTTAAAAAATTGTGCCTCAAATGTTAGTAAATGAACTTATGTTAGTAAATGAAAGTAAAATCACAAAAATGCATAGGTACGTCTTTGTGACATAAAGTGCTAAATAGATATCTTTAACCAATATCAGGACGGTCTGTGTTTTTATAAATAAATAAATAAGTAATATAAATAAAATAAATAATTAGATTATTTTAGAATTTGAATTCCAAACCTCAATTTGTGGGCAATATTAACAGTACCTTCGGCACCGATCCAAATAAACTCGTATTACACATATGGAGAGATATACTATGGAGCAGCGAACCTGATATAAAGTAGACTCTATTTTATACACTTAAACAAATATTATCAAAATATGTTGAGCTATTGTTGAGTTATGGTGACACGAAAATTTTGAGAAATAAACAATCAACCCGATAATAAATTGGTCTCTAGTCTCTATTAACAAATCTGAAATTATTTAAGAAAAATCAAAATAACAGGCATAACATATCCTTATAGATTATTTTTATTATTATATTATTTAGAAATCTAGGATGTGTTGGCAGCTTAACGGCGTCATGACTTAACATGATTCAGTCTCAAGGTATTTGGCACCATTTCAAACAAACACATGTGATATTTCTATGAGAATTAATCCTTGAGTTTGAAACGGAAATTATTGGAATAATTATCGGTAATGGTCATAGGGCACAAAGTATCTAGAAAATCATTACCCGACACTTACTTAATTAACATACTCAAATGATGACCCTACAGAGAGTGATCGAGATCACTCGGATGTAATTTGAAATATTACGCAATGTAAACTAAGCATATAATAAATAAAAAATGTTATAAAAATACTTTTAACAAAATGATTGTTTATAAAGTAATATTTTAGTTCTACATAATCAAACTTTAAATAAATTACACTGCACATCTAAAACATACCATTGCACCGACTGCCCTACTAAATGTTTTATCTCTTCGGCAGCCAGTGACCTTTTATACTGTCAACATTACAAGTTTCATTAGATCAATCGCCATTTATTGATTATGGATTGGTAGCATTGAAAATCTATGCTAATTTAACAAATGAACTGCTCTGAATTTTTGAACTTTTTCGTTGCGCAGATCGTTGGCCAATCACAATTCGCGCCGGCGATGTTGCGCGCATCGCTGCACAGTCCCGCGATATAGCCAGCTGCAGTCGAAATATGTAGCCCGCTACAAAGTATTTAATAGTGTGCACAGGGAGTTATAATATTAGGAAAATAATATTAATAACAATATAAATCATTTGGCAATAGGGTAAATTTGTTGGTAAGACATAATCTATCAGTTCTGTAAAATACTATACATAAAATAAATACTTAAAAATCATTTTATTATTTTGTTGCTTTCCCAAAATTCATATACAAGGACATCTGTTCCTGTCAAATTATTTAGCAGCACTTCTTGCTAACTTAATAATTGACCTTGCAATTGTAAAATAATATACAATATTTGATTGTCAATACTCCACATGTCACTAAATTCATTTACTCAACTGAACTGTTAAGTGGCTAATGTGCGCTTGGAGAGGGAAGGGGTTACAGTCACATATGAATCCAGTAGCTCACTAGATAATGTCATTAAGTTAGTGCCGCCTACCATAAAAAAAAACAGTAAGTGTGAAGGTTATTCATGCACGTTGAGTAGAGTTGTCTAAAATATGTAGAATTTAGCAATAAATATAAATATTCATACCTACTTACTGATATTTCAAGACAAATTATTAAAGTGACATAGTTTTATATGTAACATAGAGGAGTGTTTGCTGGTGGTTTGCTATTTTCATCAAATATTCTGAATCCTAGTAAAAAAATAAAATTCAAATTTGGTCACAAAAAGGAAATTTTAAATTAATTTATTTAATAACCATAAAAACATATGACAAACTATAAATAAGTGTAAACTTACCGTAAAAAAAATTACCGTGTATCAAACGATCAGTCCTTGTTGTGATCCCGTAGTATATCATATTATATAATATTATTTTTATATATATTCGTGAAATGAGTTGGATGCGCATATTTCAATATAAGGTAGGCTGCTTTTGACCTTTGAATGATTTTAATTTAGATGTTAATATAGGTTATTTATCATGCAATGCATACCTTTCACAATGCCAAAACGCTCTTGATATATTTTAAATGCATATCGAGGTGAATGGGTTTAAAGACATGACAAATTTTTTTAATTTTTATTTTCTGTCTTTAAGTATAGTCAACTTATTTGTCTGCTAAGTTGTGTGCGCCGCTTTAGTTTATAAAATCTGTCAATTTTAAGCTTCGTAGCATACTAATGTGACTATGCATTAGACGCCTCTATCTTATTTTAAAAAGACATCAAATTAAAAATATTTTATTGAATTATTACATAATATTTGCACTTTACTAACATTACTTAATATATACTTCTTATTGTTATATAGCGTATTCACTGATGTCCTTTTAGGCGGTTTATATAGATCAATAACCAAATATTAATTAGCAAAAAATATTGGAAAAAGGTTTCCCAATTATTAGAAAAACGAATTTGAAATTTCAAAGAAATTGTTTTAATGTTTGAGAATGCGTTGAACGCATGGCGCGAGATCGGGGAATGACCTCGCGCCCTAGCACTTTAAAGAAAAACAAAGTTTTTTATTAATATAATTATTTTAATATGATTTTTTTAATTTTTTTTTTTTGTGAGACTGGCTTATTTATCGATATAGTTCAACCCTATAAAAAGACATCAGTGAATATAAATACAGCCTGTATATGTGCCTATGATGATGATAAAATATTTTTTGTTGGAGAAAGATTAACCAACACCAATAACTGATTTTAATTCATTCATTGTAAAACATATAATTTTTCGGTTTTTAGATATGTATGTACAAGACTGTTTAATCCTGACGTTTCGGTGATGATCACACATCCCGTCCTTAGGAGATTGTTCAACAGATCCGTCCGATACGAACTACTGACGGGCTGATGCACTGTTTCGTTTGGTATATAAAACCTGAAAAATGATATGTTTTATAACTGACACCTACATAATATGTATAAACTAGTTCTAGAGCAGACTTTGTCATACAGGAATATCAAACATGCTGACATATTAACATTTCCGTTGGCAGATAGGCCAGACGCAGAGTGCATAGAAGACTTTACAGTTTAGAATGGATCATTCGCTTAGAGCTTATTTACATCATTGATTTGTAGTTTAAACTACAGAATATATTGCCATTTGTCATTAAATTATGAAACTTTTTGCTTTTTCCAGTTAATTTCGATGTTGAAGACTTGGTTCATTCTTATTTTAATATTGGCGTATTGTAAACAGCTCCCTACATATATGTGTGTGTCTTGTCTGGTCAAATATTTGTTTGTTAGGAAAAATGGGAATTAAAAACAAAAAACAGACGGCATTGAGAAAATGGCACAAAAAATAAAATTTGGGTATTATTTTCCATGTGAAAAGAGAATGCATTTTCTTTAAATGGCATTAAAAGTTTAAATGCCATATACCAACGGAAAATATGCAATTTTTTCAAATTTCTTTCTTTCGGGTTTCCTAACAGAAATGAATTGAATAATATTAATTGAATTGCTTTCAATCCAAACGACATGTTACCTTAAAAAAAACTTTTTTACTCTGGGAAAAGTTACCTGCACCGTGCATCGTTTCCTGTTCAGTATGACATTTAATACCTACTGATTTTTTAGTTCGCAAACTACAAAGTAAACTAAACGTAAAAAATATTGAGATAGTTAAATAGAACCTTTGTCTTTGGATAGTTGATAGAAATTAGGTATTCTTCTTAAAATGAATAACCGTAATATACTAATACTGTATTTTGCATACTGTATTGGGAGTTACTTATGGCAAATTTGTTAATTTGGTTCTGATACCTTTCTTCTGAAGATACCTCTGTGGTTTTTTTTTTGTAAATAGTTTCTTAAGAGTAATTTTAGTAATCATGAGGCTGTAATGTTTATAAAGGGTTGTTGACCAATCCTAAATTATCATTCGTCGCTACGTGATTTCACACACACACACATATTGATATTTCATCACATTTTTTTTACGGCAAAACCAAATCCTTTGTTATTTTTTTATTTATGTTTATCACATGATTGCACAGAAATATTCAAAACATGCTCAGGTATGTAACCAATAATCCTATAGTTCATAATCACTAAGCAAGGGCTACTAAACTCCGAAAGCTATTGTTGAGCACCCCACTACGCTATTTCTATGGCGTTATTTAATATAGTATGTCCTTTGTCCTTTATAGACGTGTTTTATTGATAGAAAGCAATTTATTCAATTACATTTTAATAGACTTAAAAAATATATTTTAACAACATTTTATTAAATAGTATCACAGTTATAGATTTATAACCCTACGCCAGGGGTGCTCAAACAGTCGATCGCGATCGACCGTTTGAGCACCGTGCAGAAAGCTAATATCTATATATGCTACGGTACGCCCTACGTAGGTAGGTAGGGTGTATCGTGTATGTACGACAACCCTGCATCACACACACTTGCAGTCTCTCAGAGTCGATCGTAAGTAGTCTAAAAATATTGAGGTAGATCGCCAGCAGTTCAAGTTTGAGTACCCCTGCCCTACGCTAATATCATGAGCAAGATGATACACACACAAGGTGATTATGATATTTACACGCTGAATAGTGTGTAAACAACATAATAGGCTTATATATATATATATTTTTTTATCATTAAGCACTTGAAAATAATTGATTTAGGTGCCAAACAATGGACTGCCATTAAGAATTGTGAAAATGCCAAATTGTTATTTTACCATAAAAATACAGTTTAAAAACTTGTTCACACAGAAAATTATATTAGGCCGAGTCTTGTAGTGAAAGTATGTAACTATTTTTTTTATACATTCCAATCTAATTTATATTCTTATTTTGTGTCTGTGGCTTATAATATATACAAGTATTCTGAAGTCAATACTAGTAAATAAGTTATGCAATTAAATATTTATAAGAATAATATAAAGAAATGAATCTTTATTTTATAAGTTAGATATATTGATTTGGGTGGTTAGACAGTTATTGCATTTAGAGCACTTATGCTTTATGCTCTCACTTTCAAATTAAGCTAAATATACGAGGTGTGTTCAAAAAGTAAGGTGACTTTGTATTGTTAAGAAAAAATATTTATTTATTCATCAATATTTATGTTGTCTCCTTCAAAGTAATCCCCCTCAGATACAATACACTTATGCCAACGGTTTTTCCAATCCTCAAAGCACTTTTCGGTATAGCCTTGAGCTCTTCCAGCGATGCAGTCTTTATCTCTTTAGTTTTGGGAACAAGAAAAAGTCACATGGGGCCAAATCCGGTGAATATGGTGGCTGAGGCATGATTGTGGTGTTGTTTTTGGCCAAAAAATCTCTCACAAGCAAAGATGAGTGGGTAGGGGCATTATCGTGATTCAAAAGCCATGAATTGTTTTTCCACAATTCTGGATGTTTTCTTCGTATTGCTTCTCGCAAACGGCGCATAACTTCCAGATAATACTGTTTATTGACTGTACGACCATATGGTAAGAACTCCTGATGCACCACGCCATGGTAATCGAAGAAAACAGTGAGCAAAACTTTGACATTTGATCGAACTTGGCTCTTCTGGCTGCTTCCATTGGGACGATTGGGCTTTGGTTTCGATATCATAACCATATACCCATGATTCGTCACCCTTTTGAGTAAATCTGGGTCGACGTTGACGTCATTCAACAGCTCTTGAGCGATGCTCATGCGACGGTTCTTTTGGTCAAAATTTATCAATTTCGGAACAAACTTCGCTGACACACGTCTCATGCCCAAAACGTTAGAAAAAATTCATGGCATGAGCCAAGCGATATACTGAAATCCTCAGCAACTTCTCTGATAGTGATTCGACGATTTTCCAAAACAATTTTCTTCACTGCTTGAAAGTTTTCATCGGTTGTTGACGTGCTTGGGTGTCCAGAGCGAGGCTCGTCATTGGCATCTTCCCGGCCATCTTGGAAGAGTTTGTACCACTTGTAAACATTTTTTTTACTCAGAACAGTTTCACCGTATGCCACTGTCAACATTTCAAGTGTTACGGAGCACTTAATTTTATTTTTTACACAAAATTTGATGCAAATCCTTTGATCCATATTTTTCGATAGCAAGAAATCGCCGAGCTCGCAAAACACTTATAACCTTTACGCCTCTCACAACCAAACAAAAAATGCCATTCACTTCAAATTTGGTACAGATGTTCGGGAAGAGTGTACCAACATAACAAAACAAAAAAAAACGATAATCCAAAATACGTTGCCCGCGAAATTTGAAAAGTCACCTTACTTTTTGAACACACCTCGTATATATACAGACTATATTTACAGATATTTATAATCCCAAAAAATTGTGACCTTCAAGGCAGGATGTATTCAAAATCACTATTGGTCTTTTAGGGTGTTGATCCTATATTAACAACTTATGAAAAAAATATTTAATTTAAAAAAAAGGTCATAGAATGTTCGTTCAATTCAGGGAATAGTTTAAGCACTCGAAGTACATCGTGCCACCGCACTTTTCACAATACGTGATTTGGTTCATCAACTTGCGCTTGCCTCGCCTTCTCAAACTTTCGATTAAACTTTAAACACGTTTTTCTCGTAATTATGAAACACTTTTCCAATGTATTTTGCTAATTAATGCTCCATTTTACTTCACAGTTTAGTGGTTTTGTTGCTAATAGTGTCACCATTTTTTTGTTGCTACACTGTATATATTTAAGCAAATTCTATCGCAAGCCAATTTTTGTCAGTAGAATTTTTGCTTCAGTCACAATTGCCTTGCATTCATTATTTATTTTAACGGTGATATTTGCTATTTATTTTTCCTCCTACTTTTTACCATGAACTTTCTATATTTTTATTTGTAATGTTTATTGAATCTCAGATTTTATTTGAAAAATAATAGAATCTTATTTTCAATATTTTGGGATACGTAGTTAAAGGTTTGAAAATGAATGTCAGTGATTGAACCTTGTCAATTTGTATTTGAATGTCAATTGTTATCACAAAAAATATGTACCTACTTCTTATTATTTATACGTGAACTATTATTATTATTACTTATTTATTATTATTATTTATCAATAAATCTGTTCTGCGTCCGAACCACTTTTACAAAACATTCGCCTATTGCCCCGGAAGATATTCAAAACATGGCATAATACAGACTCTTAGACTCTTAAAAATGTTAACCTGCATTATTTTAATATGGTTTTATCACTAACTATACAGAATATTTCTAAAAAAATTATACTTGCATTATATGTTTTTTAAGGTAATTTATATTTGATTTTTTATAAAAAAAAAAATAAAGGGTTGACTCTTGTTTTTATTTTTAATCAAATAAAATTACTTATAAGTATTTAATATTTTTTACATGAGAAGAAAATATTTAAAAAACCCATAGATACATAAGGGGGGGGGGGGTCTCAGTCAATAATTCAATAGTAATTATTTTTACATAATTATTATATGAGAATTGTTAAATATCATTTTTTAAGATATAAAAAAAATAAGGATTGACAAATTACATATTTTGAAAACGTAATGTAATGTCTTTTCTATTATTTTGATAAACAATGACAATTCAATAATAAAAACAGTTTGAAAGATGTTGATGTCATACAATATTTGTAAGAACTGCATAAATTTGTAAACAAATCTGTCAGGCGTCAGGCTGCAGTGGATTTGTGATGTTTATCATAGCAGCATCTTGGAATATACACATTATAGAATACCTATTGATTTGGGATACAATTTTATTAGAAATATTAGTTTCTTATATTATTGACGTTTGTCAACATTGCCTCAGTAAAAGCAAAATGGAAAATGCTTTTTTTTAATTGTGTGGCACACCAATGCAAAAAAAATGGGTTATATTTATTTATAATTGCTTAAAATTTTTACAAAACACAATTTTTACAAAACACTAAACTCACAGAAAACAAACAAAATCGTTTACATGCGATCGCAAGACGTTGGCATTTTTTTTTAATATTTTAAAAACAGCAAAATACTTTTTCTTGCTGTGTCAGGTCTAGATTTAATGGAGATATTAATGGAGTTGGAAGTCTCAAAAACCCGAGTTTGCCAGTATTAAAACAAATTAAATAAATACACGCAACGGTAAAATTGATTGTGCTGCGCGGGTGCGGCACGGACGCTAGACAAGTTAACCTAAAATTATCGCTTAAGTTTCAAGATGTCATCCTCGAATTAAGTTTACTCTTTAATTTGAATGTATTTGAAATGTACTAAAATTTCAAATAAGAGTTTTTTACACAATAACTGCCTTATTCATTATTTGATGACTACACCCTAACACATTTGGTTGAAAATTAGTCAGTTGAAAAACTAAAGAAAAATGCACCGTAATCACTCACTGTTTTATTTATATTCTTAAGTAATATTCACTGATCAATTTTTATTGTGGCATTTTCAATATAATAATATTTTTGATAGTAATATCTCATTTCCGATCAATACTAAAATTATAGTGAGTTTTGTAAATTATTTTTGTATATATTGCATTTATTATGGATTTAAAATAAAAAATAATGCAATTAGGGGTAATTTTACTTATATCGCAATTTCTAGTCAATTTATTAAATATTTTTACAGCTGTAATATTAAATCCTTGAGAGCAGAAACAATGTGTAAATGTTTTAACAAATAAGTTTTAAACGCCCACCCGCCAAACCTGAGAGTTGTTTTTTGTGCAGTTTGTAGCTAAAATTTAATCGACATGTGTGTGATTCAAATGGTAAAGATTTTGTCTATTGTGTAACAAGAAGTTACAAAATAAATAAAAAAACTAAATGGATTTAAAATTTGTTGGGCGCCTAAAAAATTTAGAAATAATAAAGAGAATAAAATAAAAAAGAATCATGAATAATAAAAAAATTTGCTCTTATAAAAATATCAGGGATAGGTGAGTACTATCAACGCTCTTTGCGCCTGCTTCAGAAAATTAATCGAAGAAATAAAAAAACCAGTTTTGGCAGGTTCATAAAATCTTTTCTTGTATTTCAAAAAAACTCCTACACAATACAAAAAAAATATAAATGTTGGGGCAGTGGCCAATAAAACCAACAAACCCTATATAAAATATAAAACAGTTCTTTTAATGAACTGACAAAAACACTCCCTCGTTCTACAGATATAGGCAATTGCCAATCAAAATAAAAAATGTAAAAGGTATAAAAATTTTAAACAATAATAAAAACAATTTAGGACAATAGTCTGCAACCGAAAATCTACCTTAAAAAAAAAAACAATTTGCAAGACAAGTTTAAAACATATGAAGCAAAAATAAATCTTCTCCACGTAGACTTCTTTTCGACGCTGGAACTCAGTCGCTTCCAAAAGATGAAATTTAATAGATATGGTGAATTTAAATGATTACATCACCTTTAAAAACTTTACACCGGTGATCGCCAATGGTCCGACACGTGGCGTGTTATCCAAGTGAGAAGGTGGAAAAAAAAAACGTGTGTGGTGACAAACTCGTGGACGTTCTCTCTGCCGGTTCCTCGAATGTTCCCAAGAGAATAAAACAGTTGAGGCAGCCACTGTTTCCCAAAAGTTTAACTCCAAAATAAGAAGAAGAAGCCAAAAAAGAAGCCCCAAAAGAAGAAGCCTGTTGTAAAAAAAAAAGAACAATTATTACCCCGAGGCACTCGCAAAAGCTACCCCCAAGAAAAAAATCAAAACTTACCACTCAGTTTAAGGTGGCTTCAATTGAACAACAGAGATAACCTAAGAATAGAAACCGTCCGGCTGTACTGGAACGACCAATTAATCGAGGCGAGAATAAAGCGATACTAAAAAATATACACTCGTTTGTACCCAAGGTCCCGAAGAAAAAAGAAAGTTTATAAAGGCGATCGGCCTTTTATAACCTTTCCACAAAACGACAAGTCTGACTGGACTGACAGGGCGATCGGTTGGCTGTCAAATTTCGAAGAAGAAGAAAGAAACGCAAATCATAAAGTGAAATATATTTTTTTTATATATGAAACGAAACAAAGGAAATAAACAATTAATTTAATTCAAACTACTAAATGAAACATAAAAAAAGGCTTCAAAACATTTTTTAATTTAAACAATTTAATTTGGGGTTGCAAGGACACTAAAATTCGCCAAGACTTTGGGAAAAAAATAATTTCAACGGTAAACAAAAACAAAGTGCTACAATGCCCCTCCCCTAAAACAGCGAAAGATGGGTACTAAACATCTGAAGCATGGACGACCCGTCCATACCTCCAAAAAAAATATATATAAATAAATTTCCAAAATAAATAATAATAAGGAACGAGTTTTCCAACCAACTATCTAAAAAACCTGAGCAATCGGATATATCTCAACAGTGATAAAAAAACCCAGGAACTAAGGACCAACCCTTCGTTTCCAGCACTCATTACAACAAAAGGAGCCCTGAACCCAAACTAAAAGGAGCTCAGGAGAAACAAATTTCTAAAATAAACATTAGGAAAAAATGTAACTCCTTGTTGAAAAACAAAAAAATGTTACAAAACGTTAATCACTGCTAAAGATGATTCCTTGCTCTCTGCGTTAGTTTGTTCTCTTTCACACTGATTTTTTTTTTTTTAAGCAACTCAAACAGTATCAATCACACAATACAGATATCCATTTAGTAAGTATAAAAAACTAATCTATGACAATGGATAGCTGACACAAACATTCCTTTTCGGCAATGGAAACCCAAACATAGAGTCCAACGCCTAATAAACTAACAACCAACTGACTTCCACTAGATAAATACTGAGGAACTCGAACCCACACTAAACTCCAAAAATGAAAAATATGTAAATAAAATTTTATCTAAATTAAAATATACGGACTCAAAATAATAATTTATAATTTACTTGACTAATTTAAAGTCTTTACAATGCCAATCGCCAATGTATTTTCCGTTCAGGTTTTCTAAACTATAAACCAGAGAGGAAAGTCTTTTAATAATTTTACATCTTTCGTACTTCGGGGCAAACTTCGAAATAAAGTATTTCCCTGCATTACTTAAAGTGTACGTTCGTTTCCAAACAAAATCACCTACTTTGAAATCTGCAGAGTTTCTTTTTTGGTCGTAGTAAATTTTGTTTCTTGAATGGCTTGAAACTAACTTCCTACGAACATGATGGAAAATTGATTCTAGTTCCCCTAGATTCCGAGCGTAATCGAGACGACTTCCAAAAACTAACTCTCCCTGCGCTTCCTGGGATTTTCCATAGAAAGTGCCAGATAAAATTGGTTCTCTACCATGAACTAAAAAATATGGGCTGAAACCTGTAATTTCATTCACCGCTGAGTTAACTCCAAATTGAATTTTATGAAGGTACGTATCCCAGCTGCGGTGGTCATCTTTAACTTGCAATGCCAGCGCTTGGACTACAGTACGATTCATTCGTTCAGTCGGGTTGAACTGTGGGAAATACAAGGCATTAAAATAAACCTTAGGTACCTGATATTTTTTCATAAGCTCCTGATATTCCTTACTAACGTATTGTTTACCGTTATCAGCTATAACTGCTTCCGGGACACCATATTTTAAAAAGACATCATTTTCTAAATGATGAACCACGGCCTTTCCAGTCGCACGACGCAAAGGAAATAATAAACAATATTTTGAAAAAATATCGGTTACCACTAAAATATAAATATTCCGATTTCTAGTCATGGGATATGGACCTAGTAAATCGCTTGAAATGAATTGAAAAGGAAAAGAACAATCCTTGGGTTTTCCCATTTTTCCTAATGGTAAACTATTTGAAAATTTATACGCGTGACACGTATCACATTTTTTAATAAAATTAATAACATCTTTATGCATTGAAGGCCAAAAATATTGAGCGGCTAACTTTCGGTGCGTCTTAAAAATACCAAAATGATCCGAATTATGATTTTCATAAATAAGGTTTTCTCGAAGAGAAAATGGTACAACCAGTTTCCAATCGTGTGAACTGGTGAGTTTAAACTTTCCTTTACAATACCGAAATAATTGTTTTTCTTTAATACAATAATTTGGAAAACTGGAAGGATTTTTTGTAACCTTTTGAAATAAAGATGAATACCAATCGTCTGAAGCTAAATCTACCAAACTAACGGGTAAAAGACGAGACAGTGTATCGGGAACAACATTGTCTTTTCCTGGTTTATGACAAATTTCAAAATTATACGGAGATAACCTAACTCCCCAACGAGCTAATCTTCCAGTTGGATTTTTTAAACTAAAAAACCATTTCAAACTAGCATGATCTGTATAGACTTTAAATTTAGGACCACCTTCCAAATAAGGTCGAAAATGTTCTACGGCTAATACAACAGCTAATGCCTCTCTCTCAGTTGCACTATAACGGGTCTCCGCAGGCAAAAGTGTCTTGCTCATAAACGCAATCGGATGAACTACACCATCAAAATCCTGCGTAAGCATGGCTCCCACTCCAAATGAGCTTGCATCGCAATGGACGGAAAAAAGCTTTTCAAAATTCGGACAGGCAAGTACCGGAGCTGTCGCTAAAGCCGTTTTTAGCTGTTGAAAAGACTGCTCTGCCTCTTCACTCCATTTAAAAGGAGGTGTGCCTTTTTTAGTGCTGGTAAGACGATAAAGTGGAGCTGCAATACTAGAAAAAGAATTAATAAATCTACGGTTCCAAGACACCGTCGCTAAAAAACTTTTCACTTCTTTAGGTGATTTAGGAGTTGGAATATCTAAAATGGCTTTCACCTTTTCAGGATCGGCGTGGAGACCAAACGAGTCTACCACATAACCTAAATACCTTAACTCTTTCCTGAAGAATTTACATTTTTTACTATTAATAGTTAAATTAGCATCCTTTAAAACATTAAAGACACGATTTAATAAAGAAATATGTTCTTCAAATGTTGAACTAACAATAATAATATCATCAATATATGGAAAAACTCTGTCGCCAAAACTTGGATCAAACAATCTGTCAACTAAACGCTGCATGCAAGCGGGAGAATTTCTCAAACCATATGCAGAAACCAAAAAATGAAAAAAACCTCTATTTGGGACTGTGAACGCAGTCTTTTCCTTGGAGGAATCATCTAGACATATTTGCCAAAACGCCGAGGATAAATCCAACGAAGAAAGAAAATTTGCATCCCGTAAACTATCTAAAATGGTTGAAATCCTTGGTAAAGGATATGCGTCTGGTTTTGTGACCGAGTTTAATTTCCTCGCATCGAGACAAAAACGAAGGCTTCCGTCTGCCTTCGGAACAAAAAGAGTAGGATTATTCCATCCACCTTTACTTGGTTCGATAATATTCAGAGCTAACATTTTGTCAACTTCCTCATTAAGAAGAGCGAGACGTGCTGGAGATAAAGGATAATGTCTCTGCTTAATTGGTGGGGAAAAACCGGTATCAATATGTTGTGTTAAAAGAGAAGTACGGCCTAAACCTTTTACTTCCGTCGAAATAGTTTCAAATTGATCGACAACACATTTTGCTAATAATTTTTGCTCGTTCGTTAAAGAGTCAAAAGGATGTAATACCCTGACTGCCTTTGTTTGTAATAAACAGTGATTTGAAGCATGATCAAATTGAATTAAATTTAAAATTTGCGGAACAAAATCAAAATTCTTACAAAAATCAATACCAAGAATAAGGGACGACGCAATCTGAGGCGCTACAAAGGTTTTAATAACCTTTGTAATCCCGTTGAAAGTAAATGGCAAAAACATGACACCCAAAGGTCTAACTATGGACGCATTTGCAGTGCTAAGTGAAGAATTATCGGAATCAATCAAACTATAACCCAATTTTAATAAAATCTGGTGTGAATTTGCACCTAATATTGTACAAACACTACCTGTATCGACTAACCCTGAAATTGGAATATCATTTAAAAGTATTTTTAAATATGGACGAATGCCATCTATCTCTGATTCAAATAAAACTGAGGCGGCCTCCAGAAAAGATTCTCTGCCACCTCTCACAATCCGTTTTTTGAATGTTTTGATGTACTCGGTTGAACATTGCAACTAGGACATGTAAATTTTGAAACACCTGTTCTTTTGCAATAAGGACAATTTAATTTATCTTGACAATTTGGACAAGTAAGAACCGTAAACCCTGGAGTATCACAACGATAACAACTAACTTGTGACCTATCATTAAAATTAAAAGTTTGTTTACGCGGTAAATTTTTATTTTTATTCATCGAGTTTGAATTTTTAAATGTGTTTGCAGAATGAACCGGTTGTGATGCTACAGTATTCAACGCCATTGAAGGTTTTGTTGTACTAAGCCTTTTCCTTGTACTAGGACTACTATCACCTAAATTGGTGGTAACACAATTTTCAACAGAAACCTTATTAATAAAATCTTGGGATAGTCTATGCATATCCTCAATTTTCTTACCCACCGATAAAAGATCATTTATGCTATTTATCGGGGTCAATGCTAATTGTTTTAAATAAAATGGCCTTATATTATGTAAAATAATAGATAATTTCTCACTCTCTGTAAGTGGAGTGCTCAATCTAGCAAAATATCGTTGTAACAACGGAAAAATATGAATTTTCTCGTCCGGTTCTTGCTTACGCGAACGGAGAAAACCCATCAGAGTATAATTATAATCAAATGAACTAAAATCTGCACGTAATTTGTGCACTAAATCTGACCAGGAATTTAAAGAACTAAAAATACCTCTAAACCAAATTAAAGCATGGTCACTAAATAATTCAACCGCTGACCTAAACAATCTTTCGGTCGAAATTCCCCGAGATAACCTAACTTCCTCGACCGTTTCTAAAAATTCAAAAATACATGTTTTCCCGTTGTATTTAATTCCTAAATTAATGGCATTAGTTGAGGAACAACATAAAATAACCCTACTCTCAGTCGGAACTGATGGAGTAGGTTCAAATTGTCGAGTTTGAGGTGAGATAGGTCTCAACTCGCTCATGACAATTTGAGGTGTGGAGGGCAACCTATGTGAACTAATTTCCTTTTTTAAATTGAATCGACTTAAAACTGAAGCTAATTGAGTTTTTAAATTTCCTAAATAAAACAGTTGGGACTCATCGCAATCCTCTTGGGATATGCGGGCCAATCTAAAATGCAAATGGGTCGCTTTAGTACCAATTCGACGAGATAAATTTCTATCTGACCAAGTGAAGTCATCGCACAACTCTAACAAAATGGACAGTCTCATTGAACATTCTTCCAGTTCGGAATCAATAGAAAAATTAGTGGACTCCACCACTTCTGAGGGTTGAGATTTTATTAAATTTGAGAATTGATTTCTCAAACCCTCAACAGTTAATTCAGGTGTCACATCTCTAATTGTGACCTCATAAGTAAGGTCCTGCTTGTTAAGGTACACCGCTTCCATATTAGGTAGCCTTTCCATGGTCAAAAAAAAATAGAATTAAAAAGAAAAAATAAAAAGAATAAAAACAACTAACGAAATCCCTCAATAACACACGATTTTTTCCAACTCTCAGTGATAACCAAACGTCCAGAGGTGTCGTTTCAAAAATGAAAATAAAAAGGTCGACTGAGGTCCAACAGCGTCTGAAACATATAATTTGAATGCTTAAATACAAGCAAAATAAATTTAATAAAGCTGCAAAAAAAAATTTCAATTATCTTGACAATTTCCTAAAACAATTGCAAAGAAACGTTTCTGGCCCTTAAGTTGGAGCGCCAAATTCTACTGTAACAAGAAGTTACAAAATAAATAAAAAAACTAAATGGATTTAAAATTTGTTGGGCGCCTAAAAAATTTAGAAATAATAAAGAGAATAAAATAAAAAAGAATCATGAATAATAAAAAAATTTGCTCTTATAAAAATATCAGGGATAGGTGAGTACTATCAACGCTCTTTGCGCCTGCTTCAGAAAATTAATCGAAGAAATAAAAAAACCAGTTTTGGCAGGTTCATAAAATCTTTTCTTGTATTTCAAAAAAACTCCTACACAATACAAAAAAAATATAAATGTTGGGGCAGTGGCCAATAAAACCAACAAACCCTATATAAAATATAAAACAGTTCTTTTAATGAACTGACAAAAACACTCCCTCGTTCTACAGATATAGGCAATTGCCAATCAAAATAAAAAATGTAAAAGGTATAAAAATTTTAAACAATAATAAAAACAATTTAGGACAATAGTCTGCAACCGAAAATCTACCTTAAAAAAAAAAACAATTTGCAAGACAAGTTTAAAACATATGAAGCAAAAATAAATCTTCTCCACGTAGACTTCTTTTCGACGCTGGAACTCAGTCGCTTCCAAAAGATGAAATTTAATAGATATGGTGAATTTAAATGATTACATCACCTTTAAAAACTTTACACCGGTGATCGCCAATGGTCCGACACGTGGCGTGTTATCCAAGTGAGAAGGTGGAAAAAAAAAACGTGTGTGGTGACAAACTCGTGGACGTTCTCTCTGCCGGTTCCTCGAATGTTCCCAAGAGAATAAAACAGTTGAGGCAGCCACTGTTTCCCAAAAGTTTAACTCCAAAATAAGAAGAAGAAGCCAAAAAAGAAGCCCCAAAAGAAGAAGCCTGTTGTAAAAAAAAAAGAACAATTATTACCCCGAGGCACTCGCAAAAGCTACCCCCAAGAAAAAAATCAAAACTTACCACTCAGTTTAAGGTGGCTTCAATTGAACAACAGAGATAACCTAAGAATAGAAACCGTCCGGCTGTACTGGAACGACCAATTAATCGAGGCGAGAATAAAGCGATACTAAAAAATATACACTCGTTTGTACCCAAGGTCCCGAAGAAAAAAGAAAGTTTATAAAGGCGATCGGCCTTTTATAACCTTTCCACAAAACGACAAGTCTGACTGGACTGACAGGGCGATCGGTTGGCTGTCAAATTTCGAAGAAGAAGAAAGAAACGCAAATCATAAAGTGAAATATATTTTTTTTATATATGAAACGAAACAAAGGAAATAAACAATTAATTTAATTCAAACTACTAAATGAAACATAAAAAAAGGCTTCAAAACATTTTTTAATTTAAACAATTTAATTTGGGGTTGCAAGGACACTAAAATTCGCCAAGACTTTGGGAAAAAAATAATTTCAACGGTAAACAAAAACAAAGTGCTACAATTGATTTTAATTTGCTGTTCTAGTGTATAATTTAATTATAATTATTTTATACTGTGTATTGTTCCCTCGAATTTAATCTTTTTTTTTTCTTTTATTCTTAAATTTACAAATGATTTAAACCTTAGACACTTCTAGAAAGGGAACAAATTTTTAACTGAATACGAGCCCATAGTTATAAGTGGACTCAAGAGATGGTGCTACCGATAATAGTTGCCGTTGAAGACGGTTCTTTGTTTGACGGCAGTTTGTTAATATCTGAAGGTCATTTATGTGTCCTGACCAAATTGTACGCTAATTTTAAAACTTTACTAACTTATTGAATGCATAACTTTTAAATTTCACAATGTGTATCTTATATTCAGTTGTTAATACAAGCTTTATCATTAAGTAACACCACTCCTAAGCAACCACCAAGATCATTTTGTAGAGAAAACTTTAACTTTGCTCCTTGCACCTGTCCCCCAAACATTCCAGTTCTCGTACAAGTGAAACTCCCTCTCTAGAAGATTGAAAGTCCATGCTCTAAGACGTAAACTAAGAACTTTACATAGGTTGCTTTTTATACCTTTTTATATCTGCAAAGATGGTGCATAATATATTTTCAGTTAAACTTATTTCTTTATGGTCTATGCTCTCTTAAT
Organism: Neomicropteryx cornuta; assembly: GCA_020383195.1. Taxonomy (NCBI): domain Eukaryota; kingdom Metazoa; phylum Arthropoda; class Insecta; order Lepidoptera; family Micropterigidae; genus Neomicropteryx; species Neomicropteryx cornuta. The sequence goes on along the minus strand of JAHKQU010000001.1, from coordinate 7,311,491 downwards.
CTATTTATTCTTATATTTAAAATGCAAAATATCACATTTTTTCAAATAATTTTATCTACACTTTAAGGCTTTAATATTCAAACCAAATTTTTTCTACTTTGTATGTGTTTTTATAGATTTTTAAGATATTAAAATGTATTGCTTTGCATAATATGGTTTTTTTCTAACATGATCGAATTTGCTTTCTATTGTATGGTGTAAAGTAGCATATTAAAAGGGCCGTCTTCTCTCAGAACCTTCACGCTGTTTTTAATTTACGAGCGTTTGGAAAGTGTTTTTTTATAGTTAGGAGCAATTATTTAAAAAGAGCCAATAGCTAAGTAGAAAAAGCCAAGTACATTTACAGAACATATATTTCTTCTCTGATCCATTATGTAAACAGAGTGGAAGATGTACTTACTCGTAGTTTAAATGCTCTAATGCCATATCAGATTCTTTTTAGTACTTTCTAAGGGGTGTTATGCAAGGTTTGTTCTTTAATCATTGTTCTTTTTAATATTATAATAACGCTTTAATTCTAAAGTAAACCGGATGTGCTGAAAATCAGCAAACTTCTCTTTCAGAAAGGAGGGCCGCTGTACATGGCACTTTTATTGAAAAAAAATGTTATATATCAATGAACCATCTGTGCAAAAACTTTCTCTTTCGAGTAATTTCAAAATATCATAATTGTTGACGTTTACGACCTTACATGTTCAACCGGAAGACATCTCTATTGAGGTCATTCATATGAATTTTAACCTCACGTATGACGTATTACCTTCAACCGGGACCTAAAATGAAATCTCAATGGATTGTATCTGGAGGTCAGTTATTTTTTTTGTTTATCAATGAATCTAAAGTAATTATCGCCTCTTCATATAGATGGCAATGTCATTGGTTGTGATGGCAATGTATTGTTAAAAAGTTTTTTGTCTTACAGCGTACAAATCAAATAAAATCAAAAGATTTAACTATGGCGTTCACAACTACAACTGTCACATAGGACCATTAACAGAAAAACAACTTTGTTACTCTTTTGTCAAAGATGATACTTGTATACCAATAAGGTTAATTTGGATCGGATTTATCGTTTGCAAAATGTAAGTGTACGACATTGAGTCAATGAATTGAATTGAGTGTATTGGCATTGATGTTTCACTAGAGAAACATAGAAATTCACCAGTCCCCAAATAAGTCACCAAATAACCCATTTCTGTACCAATCTACGTAAACGACTCGCTATGTACAAGCGGGCACACAGATGTCATCATAATGTGCGAGCGATTTCATGATTTCATGATCGAATAAACCTGTTGCTGCTAAACGACCGCAGACATAATTTGAACGCTCAATGGCAACTAGTGAAACAATATGGTCGTAAATTCGATCATGAATGTATCACAATAAATTTAACTGGCTTCAAATACAAAATTGTAAAAATCTCTCATTTTTTTTATCTCTGTCAACGCCAACTCACCTTATGCGAAAGATGTCTTGTTCAACCCTTACAGAAGTCATGGCCTCCAATTGTGTTTTAATGAGAATAACGAATTTATAATAATATTTGATCCATGTTAGCACGCTGATAAATATACAGCATGTATTTAAAATCACTACTGTGTTTTCAGGTGTGTTCTATCTAAAAATAGGAAAACAGTTGAACCACATAAAAAATCTTTAATGCAGTTATCATCATTTGATTTTTTTTATATTTTATGATATATAGTGTTTAATCATTGTTAGATCACGTTTGATCAATATCTGCGGCATGTCGTACCTACCTCCGTACTAAAAACATGACACAGGCTAGTTTTTTTTCTGCCGTTCATTTATACTAAAGTCACTGCACAATTGCACGATACAAAAAGGCATCTTATTCCTTAGTAACCAATATTTTGACAATATTGAGTTACATAAATCAAACGATACCGAAAAATTTGGCAATGAATCATGTCCTACAAAAATATTTTATTGTAAATCATACGGAAAAGAAAGCTATTGTCTGTATGAAATTTAACTGCGGACAATTGTTTGCATATAAAATTGTGTGCAACAAGTTTTGAAGCGGAGCATATTCTACAGGTAGGCAACATCTCTACAGTTGACAGTTGCTTGTTGGTTAATTCTTGTACACATAATACATATTCCTAAAAATCATTAAAATATAGATTAAATTGGCATTTTATTCAATTTTAAATGATTTTGTACAATTAAAATTAATTAAATAATCATTCTCCTGAAAAAAAATGGTTTCCATTCATCTATATATATAATATCCCCGTCTTTTGGCCGTCTGTCTGTCCGTCTGACCGTCTTTCTGTTCCATCATTCATCAACTCGAAAAATATAAATGCATAAGAGTTGATGTTTTGCTCTTCAAAACAACCATAGCCGTTTAGACCACATCGGAGGCTGTCCATATTATATAGATTCATAACATTAAAATTGACCAATTTCTAGTACAATTAGTAGTAACTGACAATTCAACACAACGCTCAAATATCATATTTGAATTTCAAAAGTATAAGAGCACGGCTGGCTGTTGGAAGTATTATTTAATACTGGCCAGTTAAAATGAATACAAATAGAAACATGTAAAAGAATGTTTATTGCCACATTATTATAATATTGTTATTGTGATTATTATTAAATTGAAATTATCTCATTGATGTTTCATTACTAGACAAAAAGTCAAAATTAAAAAAAATACTAAACAGTGATACCATTTATGATGAATTGATAAAATGTCATGATAGCATCGTGTTTTTTTTTTATTTGAATCTACTCAGACCTTTAAAATAACTCAGTGTCGCCTCTAGGGCTGTCCAAAACGCAGATCCAATGGGCTAAAAGTGCCCCAGGCACAAGTGGAGATAGAAAATGAAGCAATCATAACAAGTTGGTACCACAGGCGCTAGTAGTCTGGGGATAAGATGTCGTTAATGACGCCTGCAGGGCCTAGCTGTGATACGTCAGGTTCTGATTAGATAATGTACTACTACTGAACAATGTGAGTATAGAAGCAGCTAAGCGACATGAATCGGTTAGTTATAAAGCGTAGGTATAGAATATATAAGTGGTTGTATGTAGGAAACTCTAACCTGACATACCTACGCCTTTGTATATTTACCCGGACTGCGAGATAGCCCTTTTCCCGTGCAAGCTCTTCTATCCTTGCCATGTTCGAAAACCTTTTGCTTCTGGTACTACCCGGAAGCTATAAGCCGAGGGCGCGCGGCTCATATAGGACACATCGGCTAAGCAATCGACTGCCAGTTGCCACCACATCCTCGCCGAGAATCCCGACACAGGTATGAGAACCAAAGTCAACAAGTCTTCCGAGAAACCCAATTTGCATGAACTTCGCGACCCAATACGTTTAGGAAGGAATGGTCCGAGCTAAATTCATCGGTCGCTTTTGTTCTTCGGAAAATATCAAACATTTCTCACTTGAGCGCGCTGGTGCACCTATCTAGGATCAAGGCCGAATCCAGGAGGGAGGACATGGGGTCTCCCTTCTCCCTTCAGGAGCCGATTTCATTAGTTACCATTTTCATAGCTAAGTTCTAAAATATGGAACGGCGCGCATGGTGATTGTAAATGTAATTCTTGGTGTGTATTGTGTCGTGTAAAGTAGCAGTATAGAGTAGTTAACTACAAAGGTGAGAATTTGAGTCCTAAGTCCTTCAATTTTGGTGCCAACAGAAGAATGCAACTTTTGAAAATTTAGCGCGCCGCCTGGGCGTTGTTTTGAGCCCAGCTTATGAGCCAGCCAAAGTTAAATGTAAAGGACAGTCAACAATACACATTTCGATCATTCTTCCTTAGCTATTAATCTATCAGTATTGACAAACTATGACAATGTGTGTTGAATAAAAAACAATAACTGATTTAATTGCAAGCTTTTTTACGAATTTGTAATTAAATCAAAATTATTCATAGACTTACATAAAGTTTTATGGAAAACGAATTTTCCATAAAACTGTTTTTTAAATAAAATCTACGTGTGTGTTATTTTATACTGAATGCTTCTGGTAATCAGCCTAGTATATTAATAACTCGCCTTAGGCAAAAGAAGATGGTGGTGTATCAAAGACCTGCGTGAGTGTATAGGTTTGTGTGAGCTAAGAGGTTTAAATAATTTTACGCGAAATGTTAACATTACAAAAAGCCTTTAGATGATCTAAGACAAAGTCTGATGCCCAGCTATTGCTACTCTGAACCATTACAAATCGCAAACGCATCGCTTATCTGTCAAATTTTGCATTTTCCTAGCGCAAAAATAACAAGATTTGACAGTGGCCCAAGAGTAGTAGCACAGCTTATGATCATGTTGCAAAATCAACGATCTAAACACAGGAACAATTTTTCTCGAAACATGTCTACCATTCTAACGTCTCTATTACACAACATAAAATTTAAAAATATTTTATTTTAATTTTTTTTTATTTATCAGTGAAAACGCATGATGCGATGATAATTTTGTTTATCAACTACTTTATGAATTTTGTGGATGATAAATTATTGGGGGTGAGATGGTGACATTTTTTACACTAGTACTTTATGGCGGGGAAGGTACTATTGTGGTTATTTATTTATTGTTTATTTGGAAAACCAAAAGTACAATATAAAATTACCGATGACAAGTTTTCGCTCAAGTATAAAAATACAAATATACATTTTTTTAACATATATTATTTCGAAACAATAGTAGCTTCAAATTGTCAGAGGCCAAAGGACAATGATGTCCAAAGATTACTATTTTTTGGTTTTGCTAATTTAATCTGTTTCCTAAATTTAAGGCTTTTCGCAACTCAAGATGAAATGGGTATTTATTTAATAAAAATATATCAATCGAGGATAACCCAGCTAATCTGAAGCAGAATTTAATATATTGTCCTGATTATAATAGTCTGCATTAATGGTTAAAAAATATATATATATTAATTGTAGTAACTGAACGCATTTCGAATGCCTGCGCGCCGCGAGGCGTAGGGATTTTACAAAAAAAAGATATATTAAATTCACTTCAGTCGATTTTGCGCCATTGACGAAATTGTAGAACTTTGTAAATATTTCCCTGCGTTTTGCTTGCACAACCTTTTTCGAATATACAACGTTCCTGACCCATTCCCTAAACGTGTCCAAACCATCGGAGCGATGGGATGTTTAGCTGTTTCGAGCTGATCATTTGATTTCTCATTTAATCTATGCTCTATCCGCCTGGGAAATATGTCCTGTCGCATTTTTTTTTACATGTTGATCTACGAAAAATATTTGTATCCGCAGTATTTTAACAGTATCTACTTAATGCCTAATAATAAAATATCGCTATTATGTCTCATTGAAATTAAATCAATTTTCGATTTAATTTGATTAGGCCTGTTGTTAATATTTTAGGCAACAAATTTGGTCGTGTAAAACGAGCCTAAGGCGTACGAGCGCTAGATCTTTGAGGCAGGTAAGTTTAGGTTGTTTTTTTTTTATGAAGGCTACTTAAAAATGTGCGTCTGCACATTTAACTTTGGCGCCAAACGATAAAACCAGTGCTTTTTTGTCGATCCGACGACGACGCCGCCATTTTTTATTTGTATTGTATTGACGCCAGCACTAAAAAGTACAACCGGTAATAAGCGAGGTCAATAAAATTATGTTGGTATCTTTCTAACATCGAATTGAAGATTTTTAGAGCGAGACAACCTCAGGCAGCGCGTCGCACTCGACATCGGGAATTTCCACCAATAAAACATGGATATAATAATAAAATCATTATCGTAGCTAATACTACGTATCCATACGATCTTTTTCATTCAATGTTTTTAATCAGTATGCATTCTAATCGATTTTCTCACTATTTCGATGATTAAACTTAATGACATAGAAATTAATCAATTTTATGACAAAAAAAAAGGAAAACGCGCAGAAAACAAAGCACAGGACTGGGACTTAATTCCGTACCCATAATCCGAGAAAATCTCAAAGGTGTAATCTCCATTTTCTTACCATTCCAACCATTTTATGGCACATTTTTCCATTATAACCAAAATTAATTGATGGTGGATGGTGATTGGTGATTGTGGTGGTGGTGGTGTAATATTTTTTTAGCCTTTTAACTGATCATATTATTTATTTATACTTTTTGGGTATATTTGTTCGTTTCAATACAAAATATAAGTACAGTGTGTAGGAAAAAGAGCTACCCTGAAACAGATATGGAATGCTACCCTTGGGCTAATTCAAATCGCAAAAATATTAACATTAATTGCACTAAATTTGTCTCTATAATTTAGTTTAACATGGTTTAATGAATGTTTCGCGTAATCGTAGGTTGGTTATTTGGTAAATATTGCTTATGAAGTAATAGTTTTGTTATATATCTACTTATTACGAAATAATGTAATTTTGCATAGAAACGTTGCAAAAAACTAAGTACATATATATGTAGGCAAATAAACTTCAGACGAAATTCTAGATCCTTCTCCATCTTGCTAAAACGTTGCTAGGCAGCTCCACCAATCTCATGAGACGGCAATGGCAGTGGCGTATCGTACGCCGACTCAAACTATTAATATTAAAACCTACATTATATGTTAAATCTAATAACAGTGTTATGTTAATCGGACAGAACGAAAAGTGTAAAATGAAAATATCAAATCTACCTCCATCCTAAATCTGTACGGTTGGGTCTCAAGGCCGCGATGAATTAGGAGCAAGTTATATCCAGCTGCAATAATCTTATTACATTCCAGTTTTTTAGACTCTTTCTTACTAAGCGGAGGTGCGATATTTTTCCAGAACGAGGATTTTACGATCGGATTTATAACTCTTATTCACAGTAAATATTATATATTTCCTTTGTCTTATTCCCATTAAAGTGTGCTGAGTATAAACTTTCTGAGAGAGCACTTTAGAGCCTGGAAAAGAGAGTTCTATCCAACGTCACTCCACGGGTACTTTGAGGTCTTGTTGTAAGCTAAAGTTTTCACTCAAAAGCTAAAGTTTTCACCTGTTCACGATATCTCTTTCTTAGATCTCATTGTCTAGATGTATGGATGAGCACCCTAGTGCGTTATTCACAGTCATGTTGATAAACCCAGTTTCTGGTTTTATTTTAATTAAGCATATAATTTATCCTAACTATTACACGCTGATTTAAATGAATTTGACGGTAGTTAGGTTATTGGTCTTGGTTTTTTATCGCTAATTGTTTTTATCGCTGTTAATCTTGTAAGTAATTTAACTTTATATACCTTCTTTTTTTCTTTTTTACCTTCTCTTGAATTTTTAATGGTCGTTATTTTAATGTTCATAATGTATTATATATATGATATTCCTGTATATTTTAAAATATTGTGGAAAATAAAATAACTTGAACTTGATAAGGTTCATGATTATCGATGTTAAATTGTTTTAACATCGATAATCAAGGACCTTCTTCGTGAGACTTCTGTTTTTAAAGAATTAGGACGTGAACAAAAGTAGGTAGGTTTGCAGGATTGCTAGGTCAACTTTTAAGATTGATGCGGCATCTTGAAACGTTTATTATTGGACGGTAATCAGTCCTATAAAACACCTCTTTGTAATGTTAGATTTAATGCTTGTTTCAAAATCGCATATATCAGGTATCGCTGTTAAACAAACCTTAAGAAATTATGAGTTTCTTTCTTAGGATTCTATATTGGCTTATATAAGAACTCAACTCAAAATCCGCATTTCTGTAATTCTTCGTATGTTAAATATCTATCAAGGTAACAAACCAAAAATATCCAAAAACATTTTTTTTTTTAAATATTCAAATGTAGGTCTTTCGTGGAATTCGCCAACTATCCAGGGTCTTGTGCATATGAGTATCAGATAACTTAATCAGATGTTATAATTGTGTGCAAAATATTCAACGGCATGATATAATGAAGTTTCAAGGATAAATATTAAGATTTCTATAACATGTACTTTCTTTGTGCGACTAGACGAGACAATATTTTTGATTTACCGAGCTTTAACTTATTGCCTTATTACTGGGCTTCGTCTTTATGGTAGCATCTACAACTTATTTTTAATTTTTTGACATATTTGACAATTATTAGTCTCCAAGTGGTTTCAAGGCACCCTCTATAGATGTAAAAATATATTCCTTATAAAATATATTTAACTAAATAAATGACCGTTATTCTTATCTCATTAAAGTTGTCAATCAATATTCTTTTCCGCTCATTACAAACACTATGTTTATTTGTTTTGTTTAGAGTATAACTTTAAATATCCTAGTTCAAGTTCAAATTGTTTGTTTTCCAAAAGTACCGTATATATACATCAGCTGAGAGACCAAGATTCATTTTTCTAACATAAAGAGCAAAAAATAATGCAGGAAATTAAAAAAAAATAACCAATATAAAATTAAATATGATACTTACGCAGAAAGTAAAAAGTATAAAAAAACACGTTTGAAGTCCTCACATAAAGTATCCTATCTAAAGTAGCCTATTTTTTCTCTTTTAAAGAAATCAGTCTAACAATCAAATTATATGTGTAAAGATTTTTTTTTATTTTATTTATATATTTATTGCATAATACTTTGGAGGCATTCACCAGGGGTTGTAAGATGGGATAATAAGGTTACTTTTTTACGAAATGCTTAATTATTTATTCATTGTAGGTATAGTTGGGGTTCTAATAGAATATCAAATAGATTAGGTTGTTCTCAACTGAATTCTAATCGATATCAATAGGATTTCGCTATATTTGGCTATGAAGAGAAGTAATGCGGATTTCTAAATTACTCTTCAGAAAGATATAAAAACGAGTGAAACGGTATTGGTCGGCATAAAAGGAAAATCATTTTCGAAATTCTCAGTCGCGACGCCGCTGGAATGTGTGAGCCGATGTAATGATGAATTGTTTATTCTAGAACCTACCCACGTGCGTTTTTTCCCGTGTTCCATATTTACCATACACCAAATCACCATTTTATAGTAGGTATGTACTACATATATTAATTAATAATAATTATAACAATCCGCTTACAAATTAATAGGAATTACGCATTTCTTGAGTATAATTATTGTGATTAAGAACGTGTTTTTGCATAAACAAGTCGAGGAATTGATAAAAAACCTTAAAATTATTATGACATGTACGATCGCTCCTCTTAGAACAGGGCCGGAACCACAATATGTCAACCTAACCTAACTATCTTATCTATGGAGTATGTATGTATTTATTCACGTATTATTTTAAGCATATTATTTCTGTGCTGTGATAGTTTAAAGTCAACTAAATGAATGAATACAAAATATATACCAGGTGTCCTAAAACCATCCCAAAGCGGTGTTTATGCTCTCTATTATAAGTAAGAAATTATATTTAAAAACTAGGGAAAATAACTCATCCTCCAATCCAAAATTCATTGTTGCTTGTAAAGCGCTGGTGCACATTAACCTCATAAACGGTGCGTAACCTTGTCCGCATTTACGTACAACCCGCGGCCAATGACCTATGCTATTTATTTATTTTTATTACCGTACTATTTTTTTTTTTTTAATAAAGCGTAGGATAGAAACATATTAATAAAGGTACTAAAGAGGTCCTGTACTTGAGAGCGCCGGTTTAAACCCAGCGCTGAGTTTTATAAAAATGCATCTTACCTGTTTTTTTTTAGTAGGTATAAAATATCAGTCAAATATTGTGACAGTCTAATTAAATAAAATAAGGAAATTATGATATTTATACGAAATCACTAGATCAAATCGCCCTCAGTATATAAGCCCTCTCTAAACCATCTGTATTAACAATTAAAAGTATATGGCTTTAAATAGAGCTACGAGGTCATGTAGATGGGTACTTCGATTGAACTCTGGCGATAACAACGTTTGATAACTTTATATGTGTTGATCAGAAATACGAGTACTTTCCACGTTTATGTACTGTACCTATTTAAATAGTGATGATACGTCATGTTATGTTAATCGCACTTTTAATAAATTACCCCGGCGGAAATCGAACCAGCGATTTCCCGGCTGGGGGCTGCAATTATACCCAATGATGTGTCAGTGATGAAGTTAATTGCAGTCCTTCGCGTCACGCCATTTGCAAGTGAGCCCGTAATCGTGTCCCACAATTGTCCTCAGTTACAATTCACCCACAAAATGCACCGTCTTCCACGTGTTACAGACACACACACATGTACAGACGTTCACATGACAAAAGTGATCTCAGTTCGACTTGAATTCGGGTGTCATAATGAAATATTGTAATATTTTACATTTTCACCGTGTCTAGTGACCACACGGCAAAAATATTTGAAACAAAAATAAATTTAGCCTAAATATACTTAAAAAAGATGACGATGAAAATACTAATATCTTTGTTTATCTGTAATGTTATCTTTATTGGGAACCTTATTTTTTATTTATTTGTCTACCTAACTCTTGAATACGTATCGCATAAATCTACATAAATATGTATTCTAAACACAATGTTCAATCGTGTAACCATTATGTACTACCTGATTACACTCCGTCTGCCTGTGACATTAATTATTGTAGGCAATGCCATGGCGTTACTCGATCTACGAGGAAAAGTTATCTCGGGGTCGCGTTTTCACAAGGAAGATTTGTATAACATGCCTTACCTATATGTTTAAAAAGATCGTTGGATTAAACTGAGTCGTGATTATCGTTTATACAATGTTAATACCTATTTGGTTGGGAAACCACGTAACTTATTGCACATGGATTAGGCAAGCGGACTTTAAGTTTTAATGGACGAAAAGGTTCACAGTTGAGAACCTTTGCCGTGCGATGATGGCCGATGATGTTTCGCTTGCCTTTTACAGTTTGCTCACTGTTCCTTTGTGGTTTACGAATTGATTTTCACGAGCGTGGTGAAAGAAACGACAGGATGTCGTGGTCACAGAAATTAGTTACTGTGTGTGGAACTCCAATTAATGCACCTGGACCGCAGAGAAGCGCGGGCATCTCCATATATTTTCTTCCCAACTGACACAGCTGTGGTAACGGAAAGGTTGCCAGTAATAAAACTGGGCAAATCGAGGAATGGGTGACGTGGGAACAACTATTTAAAAAAAAAATCACAAAAAAATGGTTACCCTAGAAGGAACCGGTTCACAAATACTCGTAAACATTATCTCAGTTCTAGTCAGCCCACTTCCACGAAGTACTTGTGCGCATAGTAACGAGTTAGAGACCATAAATATATGGTACCTAGGTCAAACCTTGTGCATGGCTGGTCTACGGACTGATTCATACCATCCAAATTTACTAACCATTAATTGTTACTACTAACTTAAGCTAACCGCTATTAAATTTGCTACAAAAAAAATAGTTTATATATTTTTAGATTTGACTACTGATTTTAGAGATATTCGAGTTTTTATGCGTCGGATAAGGGGGGAGGTACATCCTTTTGGAAACAATAATATTTATCTCGTCAGGTGATTTAGTGACAGAACTAATTTAGTGTCATTTGATAACTGACATCATTTAGAGATTTTCATAAAATTAATATAAATGTTTTCAAAAATAATTATATCAAAAAAAAACTGTGGTGGTGGTAAGCAAATTCGGTCGATATGAAACCTTTCGTAAATTTCGATACTAGGTCTCCCGAAGCCATTACATTTGTGACCAATTGTTGGAAAAATATAGTAATTTTTTGTTCTAATAGTTCTAATATTTTCGGAATGCCAACGCAGAGTGAGTTAAATCAGAAGATTTTTCCCATGTTACGTAGATTTTTTTTTCTCATTAGTAAGATTACTGACGTGAAGATGCGGATATGGTCATCTTATATGCAAATCCGATTACAGATAGAGCTATGGCGCATGCAGGCGACGCGACTGCGCGAGCACTGTTATTTCTTATCTAATGATCTACGTCCAACTACAGGTATAGCAATCGACAGCTGCTCGGCGCATCGGACAATTGTGCGCAAACTTGTTTCAAGTTTTTGTTCCTCGGCGACCTTAGCTTATGGCGTACCCGACCTGGCCATTACCGGTATGTAATGTGGGACTCGACTCGTGTGCGACCATCGAAGAGTTCTGCGAAAATGTCGCGAAGATGGCCAACGCCACGAGAATGTGCGATGTCCTGTCAGTTCAAAACTCATACGTCAATTTGACGTTTGCATGTTTGGGACAAATAAAGGACGAAACGATCTTTTAAAGGACAGTCAGCCAAGTGATTATTTGATCTATATCATTAGGTTATTGGGGAACACGGTAAAACTTCAGGTCATTTGCGAAAATAAGTCATACGTAAGCGCATTACGTAACTTTTGAAATATATTTAAAAGTAAAATAAATTAAATACCTACATATTTAATTCATCTTACACACACTGTATCTAGCAGATAAGCCCTGGACTTAGCTGGAACACAAAAAAAATGTTAAATAAAGTTAAAAAAATGTTAAATAAGAGAAATAAATAAATAAATATGCAAAAATTAATCATGCATACGAGAAGAAACGAGGCCCCACGTTCGCACCTTGAGGAACACCTAATTTCTAAAGTCTGCACACATAAGATACGTGAGTGGATACTATAAATAAATAGCAGCGTATTCAAAAATATGTTTTAATGGCTGTTTTTTTATATACTAGCTGTTCAACCTAGGGCTTCGCTTCGGATTGGCAGCTAGGCACTGCAGACGGCTTTAAAGGTGCCTTTGGCGTGCGACGACTCGTACCTATGGAACTCGAGAGGAGTCGCAAAGCGACTCATCCCGCGACTCTGAACTAAATATAGTTGCGTTGACCTACAAGTCCGGGAGGTTTCCAAAATGCCTCATGTTACCTAAAAAAAAACATTTATCCCCTTATTTGTGATCAAACTTTGAAAGATAAACTAGTTACCGTGGGTCATTCTTAGACGATAAATGCTATTGAGGACTTTTATGAAGGCCTTTTCACAGACCTAGTCTGCAGTATTTAATCTATCTTTAATAGTTCAGTCAGCATAAGCCATGTAAGCGTTTTAAAGCTTCGTTTTACGACTTAATTATAAATCATCGTGGTTTAAATCTTAATTATAAACCTTCCGGTTATGTTATAGATATAAAATTTCTGGAATAAATACTCTAAATAATGGTAAAAACTGCATCTAAATCCATGGAGTAGTTTAGAAAAACTAAGCAAACAAACAGCGACTTTGCTTTATACGCTTTATGGATCGCATGTAAAACTGATGATTTTTATAAGAAAAGGCATGCCAGTACTTGTGCTTGTACTATACTAGGCCAATTCATTATATTAAATTATTATTATTATTATTATTATTATTATTAGCATATTAATTATTTTAATAAATATGTTTTGGTGTAACTATTTTCTGAAATAAAGTAGACGCGAAACATCTAGCGAAGTACCTAACGAATTTACAATATAATTGACAAGAATTTTATGGTAGGTTTTTAGATTTGAGGGTGGAGATAAAATAGGTAGTTGAGCAAAATAGTAGGGTGAAGTCGGCCGCAGCGCAAAGCTCTCGCAATGTTGCAGTATCATTGCCCGGGTCGACGTCTCCGAGCGACGATTATCTGGTCGTGTTTTTGCAACCGCAGCTTACCTCAATCGTGCACATCCGATGGTACCTACATGTGGTACCCGCGTACCTACCTACCTACCTACCTCGGCAGGAACGGATTTGTCGCTGGTCGCTGATCCGTGGGGAAAGTGGGAGAGAGATGTGAGATAAAGATAACATAAAAAACATCTTCGCTTAGCTAAAATATACGGGTGAATTAATAAGTGATTGATTTATATAAGTTAAAAATGAATTATCAAAATATACTGGAAAAATGTTTCAAATTTAATAAAAACCGTTGTTTGAGAACGTTATATTACGTCTCAGGGGCAAACATAAGCGCCCGGGTAAAGAGAAAAGGAGTACTGAGTACTGAATGTTGTTGATATAGATCACCCTAAAAAGACAGTAGTGTAGTAGTAGTACACTCTGTATAACGAACGCAATTGCTCTCTCAGTTGCCTGTAGTGTAATTTCTAAAGCTACTTAACCTCTTATTTTTTCGAAAGCCATATTTCACATTTTCTCGATCATAACAGACGAATTTCTTTTCTGAAATATTAAGAAAATCTGAAACATCTGATTCAGGAACATAATGATGCCGCTATATAGTTTATGTTTATAGTTTTTCCAACATACTGTCTTACAGTTTAGCGAGAACTGTGATATTATTATTATTCATTGTATCGTTTTATTCAAACTAAATAAGATTCTAGTTTATCGTATAAATAACTACGAAAAAATACTAACAAAATTCTATTTTGTGTATTAAAAAGAAAACTCTGATGGGCAAAAATCAGGTATTTTGTGAAATTATTTGATAATAAAATAAAATAAAATAGTAATCTCTGGACATCATTTTCAGTTTCTTTTCTTTGGCCTCTGACTATTTTTAAAACATACCATTATTTCAAAATAATATATGTTAAAAAAAAAAATGTGTATATATATATATATTCATATATATTTCTGTATTTAGAGTGCTAATGCGAGTGTAATTTAATTTAATTTTAATCTTTACATGTATCTCTGTACTTTTGCGAAGACCTGTCATCAGTCAATTTTACAAACAACTGTATGTACCATTCTTTTTATATATATTATACTGTTGATTTTCCGAATAAACGATAAATAAATAAATAATATTGCCAATAATTACGTTCAAACTTTATTAACTGGATGAACATAAACATTGCAAATGATTGAATTTATTAGTTTAACTTATTAATCTCTGTCCACAATATTTTAGGTATTCCCAATTTTTTAGGGCCAATTTCAATAACAAACCGATGACAATGCATAGTAGTCACCAAAATAATTTAGTTATCATTTGCTATATTTGCGCCAAACTGACCATCCACACTTGGAAAATATTTGCGCGTTAAAACTGTTTGATATCTTTGTGACGAAATTGGTGATATTTGGTATCGGCCATGTTTGCTGATTGTTGAGTAAACAAGACAAATATTCGTATATCTATCACCAAGTGAAGCGCCGGCCGGCCAAAGAGTAAAGAATTTCATTTTTACAAACTTTTATTTAGCTTGCAATGTTTGTATGGCGGTTTAAGCTGAATTAGAACCACTTCCTCTTATACTGCGGAGTTGAAATTTGAGATGTTGGTTGAGTTACGATGACAATGACTTTTTACGGTAAGCATGACCTGATTTTACGCCCAGGAATGGCTTCAGACGAACGAACTCGTCAACAGGACAACAGGACAGACACGAAACTTTGTATACGCATTCAAGCATTTAAATAAAAATTTGTATTTAAAAATGTATTTTAACTATTCATTTATTTATTATATTTATACGATGCGCAGCCGTTATAGTGTGCAGACGTCTAACCCATGGCCATCGGTTTGTTATTGAAATTGTTTAGCAGTGTTTCTTTTGAACAAAATGCTTCGTGGGGGCATTAAACGGTTCCGGGGGGAGGGGGGCAGGGAGTAAATAAACAAAGTAAAGGGTGCGAGGCTACAATAGAACGGAATGTTACAATTACAATGAACCAAAATTGTCAAAGGCTTTTTTTTTAATTACAGAAATCTTATTCTTAGCGGTGACTGTACAGCGGGGTCGCCAAGAAATTTTCCTCCGGAGGGGGGCGCCACGGCTACTCCAGGGGGGGGGGGGGGGGCAGGTATCTAAAAGGAACAAGTACCTGAAAGAAGCACTAACCATTAGCCACCAGCTGTCTGATGCTTTTGTTCCACACACATTAATGCGTTTGGAACGGGGAACTAACAGAATGATCGCGTAAATAGAGTGTTCAAATATCGTAAGTTAAATTTAAAATACGTTCCCACCGTCGCTTCTGGATCCAGCCCTGGTTCCAAGGATGTTCAGCTTAGCTCAGCTCGGTTGAAAGTCATCGCATTCCTGCGTATCCATCCACTGAAGTCGGGTCCTCGGAACTGATCGTGACGCGGACGTGGATGCACCGGGCCGTGACCGAATAGGGTTAAGGGTTCCCGCAAAATTAATATTTAATTTATCAGAATTGATTTAATCTTTCGGATCTATTATATATATTAGGTACATTTTAACCTCCAAATCGTTTTGCATATTTTAATAAACATAACTTCTAATACCTAACAGTGAGAGAGAGACTCCTACGCAACCAGCAAAGATAAATACAAAAATCTCAGCAGGCACTCGACGAGTGACTAATGTTAGTAAGGTGTGCTGGAGGATTCAATAGCAAATTATATCTTTTATCTCGAACCTTGCATTGAAGGCAAACACTTAAATAAAGCTACACGTCGCTTATGGTAGTCAAGAGAGTTATAATTTACCTTATTATAATAATATAACTAATATAATTCTATGATATAATATGAATAACTTAAAATAACATCATGGTAATAATCAATTATTCTAAACATATTTTATTAAATATACCTATCTAACATTTATTCTTTGGATACTCTTAAAAATCTGAAGGTACCACGAGTTTCAGAAATCAGAAACCTAACGTTATCGAGCAGAATCATTTCATAAATATATAGCAAACCCTAACGCTCTGCTTGGAGGTTTGCAAATGTTTAGTGTGTGTGATAACAAAATTCGTATTCAGAGATTTCTGTTGCAGGCCATTTCAAAGATTAAATCTTTATGTCGGCCCGAGCATCAGTAGCCATCATTTATTGGTAAAAGAGATACTTAACATAACCTCACATACTCTTAATACTTACGATCTATAAGTAACAAATAATAAACCGTAACAATAATAGTAAAAAAATATTTTTCTTTATTATTTATTTTGTCATTTATTTGGATAATGAAACAAAATTAGAGTAGTGATTACTGCTAATTTTGCTTCATCGCCAAATGAATAATAAAGAAAAAGAAATGTCAGTACTGTAAATTGGGGTATTCAACTTGACATTGAATGTAATGCCCGAATTATCAACCTCTTATGTGAGCAATCGTATAGATTTCACTGTCCAGTTTACAAACGGATGGTTATAATACTGAAATACTGAACAGTATATCAAATTTTCGTTTATTTGATCTGACATCCACTGCATTTGCAGTTGCAATTCAGTCGTGCAAACTGCAAACGTGCAGTTGTCACGACTGCAAGGTTACCGTCTAATAACCATTCGGCGTCTCCACCAACAAGATGATATAGATAAATAAATACACACAAAAAATATAATCGCGCTTGTGATCGTTGGCAACCCTGCTTTGATAGCGAAGCACGCACTACTTTAATAATTTGGTGTTGTGGCCGCGGGGCCATTAGGAAGGTACAGCAGCGCGACCGCGTCCGAGCCACATTTTAGCTGCAACAAGACCAGGGCAACAGCCGCCGGTAATCATATTCAAATCGCCATCATGACATCTCGTCACTCGTGCCGTCATCCTAATGTCCTACAAGTATCCAAGGAGATGGCACCAGCGCGACGGGACCTGTTGTGGTATGTTGATCAGTAGATATGGGGTGCTATCACACTGCCAGCCTTATACTGTAGATAAAGTTAACTATCTTTTTGAGTGCCATGGTTTGTTCAGAAGGGTTAATATCTTTTGTGAATTAGAGGTAATTCACCGAGTACGTCTGTAAGGGTTTTTGGGTATTTTTTAGCTTGCGGTGCCTTCTTTGGGATCTGGTTATAATCCTTAATTTGTTCCGGTTTAATTTGAGTAGCTCGGAGAGTCTCATTTGCGAGAATTCTATTACGAGTTCTTTAGCTTACACAAGTAAGCTAAAGCTTGTCAGTACTTTAGCTTCTAGCTTAGGGTTTTAGCAGTCTGCTGGTGATGCTTTTTTGCTTTGCCACAGACCGGTTCTTGGCCAATCGTAGGCATCCTAGCATATTTTCTGGCCAGCTCTTCTGCTTTTCGTTGCCATCGACAACTGAATGACCTGGTACGCACATAAGAGTGACCAGTGTTTCTATCAGATACTAGTCCGCCCCCCCCCCCCCCTACCAGACTAGTTATGTTTCAACTCGAATCTTTACTGTATATAATTTAGTAAAAAGATGCTTTTGATAATGGTTCATAGGCGTAAATCACGCGAAGATCTGGATCACCTCAAAGTCACCAAATTCGTAAAGATTTGCACATCTCTTTTAAAACCACTACATTTTTACTGTTTTAGATTTAGCAATTAGGTTAACCACAGTATAATTACACAGCAATTTTCAGTGATTTACAAAAAAAAAACAATATTGTGACTGGGAACTAAAAAATTTTTGATTAGAATTAAAAACTTCATCGGTAACTGTTATGACGATTCACACTAAAACTATTTGCTTTATATAAGCGACAATTGCCAGTATACACCTCTTAATATAGATTCCATATTAACTAAAATACAAAAAAAAAGAAACTTTATAGATGAGAAAATAAAAAAAATGCGAAATATTTATAAAAACAAGACGCACAATAGACAAAAGAGAATATAGATCAAAAATATCTATATTATAAATATATTAGGAGGACTAAAAGCTTAACAATCAAATAATATAATTTATGTAGTTGACAGAACTTTGTCTCTGTTCAAAGAAAATGCGCATTTCTTTTTCAAATAAAATATATTCTGTCATATTATAATGTGGGCGATTAAAATTAACACATCAGATTCTCCACAGGAAACATGTGTGCACATGTGTCCGCAAAAATCTATGCAAAGCTTTAAATATTGTATCTACACATTCAAAGGATGCATTATTAACAAAATAAAAGTAAACCTGAATTGTTGTCCAGGTTAATAATGGCACAAACTGTTGTCAATACATAAAAGTGTGACACGTAGGCAGTATAGTAGTACAAATAGATCGCCGCGGCAGTGCAATCGCAAGACAGCAACATAATAACACGTCGGCCAGTCGCTGGCTGCAGTGAGACGGCGACAGAGGAGAGGCGAGTTGCGGTTGAGAGAGAAGGACGGACGAAAGCATTGACATCGGCGAAAGATGCTGTCAATTGCGTATTATTTGGTACAGAGTTTCCCAATGTTTTCGATGTATCCTCATCGATGTTTCGATGTAGCGCATCCTCTTTTACCACAACATTAAATCAGTAGATTGGAGATATGAGTATAATATGGGTACAATTACAATTATATAAGTATTTGATACATTTTGAATCTTTTAGTAAAAATGTATCGAATCTTTTTGTAGGTCAGACTTAGGACTTCTCTGCGCTCTACTAACCTTTAATGTTGGGAAGATCGTCTGAAAGCTTGGCTTCTGAAGATTCTGTACATTTTGGGAAGCCATGGTTCGTTCCGAGCCGCGATGCCTGTTTGTCGGGCGGGCGGTAACATGTAATTTTAGAGTAATTACTGATGGTCAGCGCGATCCATCCGATCTAAGCATACCTACCTACTAACTGCGCAAGTGCTATAATATAAGCACGCTATAGCCGCGAATGCGTCACCGCTACACGGAGGTTAAAAAAAGTGTGACGTTTGAGGAAGTTACTCGAATATACTGCAATCAGTTTGATTATAATTTACCACTAAAAAATCATGACAGATTATTTTCTTGGTGCGTATGTAGAGGACTTAACTACCATTAGCTATTTTTCTTACAAACACGAATATTTATTTTGCAAATTTTACTATTAATTCTGCCGTAATATCGGTCTCGGAAGATGATGGTCATTTAACAGCTTTTAGAATCTACATTTAAAAAAGTTGTTTTTGCTAGGGGGAGGGGATTAAAAATAGATCGTTGTCGGCCATTCTATTTGAAGAAAAGAATTTTGAACACAGCATTCTTCTTCCTAAAAAGTGGTTCAATTTTGGCTGGATGATCATTGATCATGCCTTGCGCGGTATGGTGGTGGCATTGTGGTGAAATAAGCGAAAGAAAAATGTTGGCAATCTCCTTTCCATAAGAACTTATGTATACTAGTTAATATATATATATTGTGATATTTAACCGTACGTACGGTTACAGATTACAACGAATGCGTAAAATTACTAAAAACTAACCTTATACAAGTTGTATTTAAAATCAATATTTTAGGGGGTTGATCTACTACACCGGCAACTGAGGGTGAAAAACGCACCACGCCCAAGTACGCCACTTTGGGTTGGTACACTCCGTCTCGCTTGCTCGCATATGACATCGCGATAAGTCTCTATCGAGCATGACGGAGAGAAGCGGCGCGCGGAACGGCGGGGGGAATCTACCGGTGTCGGGATTTCACAAGGACGATTTGTATGACATGCCATATCTATAAGTTTTAAAAGATCGTTGTATATCAACCACTAAACAGGTCTCACGAGAAAAAATGTAATTTCGAAAGAAAAGTTTCATATTAAGTTAAATATATTACTAATACACTTTATAGTCCAATCGCAAGAAGCGATTTGTTCAGTGTGCGTAGGGAGTTAACATATTAAGCCGGAGTGGGGAAGGGTCAAAGAAAGTCCTACTTTTAGATTTTTCGCTTATATCTCAAAAACGGTGCGTCTTAGAAAAATCAAATAACAAATAAAAGCTCATAAAATTTTATATAACTTTTATTCTACACACTTTTTTTCAAATTTCTAACCGTTTTTGAGTTACGCGCTCCGAAAAGATCGATCGATATGGTCGGCGCGACGTGGCGATACATGCGACCAAGGTCGGGAACAGCCACTCAGTTTTCAGTGCCGCTCCCGTCCTCCCGCTTAACTCCGCCTCTTTGGGGCCCGCCACAACAAACATAGGACGTTTTCCAAAATACGAACGGTTTTATTTAAATGTAAAAATCGTTTTTCTCGTAATAATAATTATTGGTAAACATTTTACCAAAATTTCGCTGAAATTTAGATTAACCTCCTGAAAACAGAGTAGTGATTACACCTGTATATTAGTTTAATTATATTTTCGCAAAATAGTTAAAACCAAATTGCAATATTACGACTAATCTGATTATTAAAATGGGTATTTATAGGTATATTACTATTATTACTTAGGTGTGTACAAAGGATTAGAATATGCTCGTTAAGGGTTTAGTAAAATCTCCCAGATTTATATTAAATTATAACACTTATGTTGTGATTTTGAAGTTACTTCACTTCTGTTAAGTAGATATGGTTAGGGCCTTTGGTTGAGATGATTTATAGAGATGATTATAGCGTTAGTTCATCTTGAACACATCGAATCAATGTATCGATCTTGAAAACGGATAATTAAGACGCATTCTATGCCCAAATATCATTCAATCGGGATCAATCACACTCTTTTTGAACATGCTAATTTCCACCTTAAATCCTTGGCCGTAAAAGTTTTAATCGATTGCCGCCGCGGCATGCGTGGAAGTGATAATTTACTGTCACGTCAAAATATATTATGTCTAAATTTAGTAACTTTTAATTATCTCCAAAATATTTTTTTTTTTTTGCCAAAGTGCTCGGCTTACATCTCTGAGAATTAAGAAAAAACGAGCTTTTTAAGAAAGTTTTCAGTTTAAAAATATCGTTTACTCGAGAAAATACTGTCATGTCGATGAAAACAAAAAGAAACATGCATTTTTGACGAATATAACTTACCACAAAGCATTTATTATCGCTCTTGTGCATTATTTCATAATTTAACTGTTGTAATTTCCAAAGTAGTTTAATGACGGGCCACCCTGTACCTGCTCGTAAGAGTGATATCATGTTTTCGCCTCAGCTTCACTTGTAATCACGTACGCAGACTAATTTCACATTACATTCGAAATGATCTTTGATACTTGGAGAGAGATGCTGGCGTAGAACGAGATGAGATGAGATGAGATGAGATGAGATGAGATGAGATGAGATGAGATGCACTGGGCAACGACTGAACTCGTTCCAAGGCTATCTGACTCAGCGATTCGAACTTTCAAATATATCATAGGTACATTTATACTTTCCTACTTAGTTAGAATCGATTAGAAGCATATTTTTTTTTATAGAATTTACAATTAATTTAAATAGTCACGGTATTTAAACTAAATTTTACTGTGATAAAAGATAAACTAATTAAAAAATCGTTTTCAAAGTGGGCGTAATGTGTAAATCTTAATTTTTAAATTCTTCGGACTGTGTAGTGTTGTTACACCCAATAAAGTGGGTAATAATTAATCACCCAGTCACCTGAACCTTTCTGTGGTTAATTCTCTGAATTCTGGATTAAATGTGGAGCCGTCAGACGCGTTGGGGATAGGCGACCTGCCCAACCAATTCAGTCTGCAGCACATCCATCAACAAAGGAGGCAGAGGCCCCATTATACTTAAGCCCCCTTAAGTCCTCTGATTCCATCCCAAAATCGAACAATCCCGAGAAATATGGTATACCCATAACTATAACATGGAACTGCATACACATAATGAAACTTCCAGTGAATTGGCTGTTTTCCTACGTGAAGTTTAAGGCGTTTACAGGGTATTTCTTAGACCAGTTAATTAATTTTTATGTCGTGCTTACACTGAGAAAAAAAACCTGTACACTCTACAAGAAAATCCTGAAGATATAGTGACAGCTAAACGTTTTATTGCGCCTACAATTCGACTTAACAGACTTTTGGCGTTACTAATGTTATTAACAGGCTCAACCGACGTTTGATACGTCTAACTAATTCTGGTACACATAAAGAAACTGCATTCTAAGCGCTACCGAACTGTTCGGTAGACAAACAAAATGGCGGAATTGGCAAGAAGCGCGAGGTGTGTTAAAGAGCCCACTACTGATTATTTGGTTGATGTAACAAAACAGACTCGTATGGTGTACACAACTTTTCATTTGAGTACTACATCTACAGAAATTGTTTGGTTACAAGAGAGTTTTGTTAGGTGAACGATTTATCAATCTATAGGAATTGATTCTTACAGCTTATAAAACAGTTTGTGTACTTCGGTTGGGCAAAATTCAGTAGCTACAACAAATTATAATTCTACTGAATGTTTACTTTGCAATGTTTGTATGTCGGTTTAGGTCAAATCTTGCAAGCTGAATTAGAACCACTTCCTCTTATCCTACGGAGTTGAAATTTGACATGGTGGTTTCAGTTCCGATGGTAATGCATTATTATGGTAATGGCTCCAGAAGAAGGAACTCCTCAACGGTCAACAGCACGGATATGCAATTTTGTATACGCATTCGAGCACTTAAATGAAAGTTTGTTTTTATAAATATGTTTGTACTAATAATTTATTTCAATATTTGAATGTGAATTGGTTCTTGATCGGTAATATTTCTAAGTGCTTCACCGGGTTTTATTGATGATCACCGCTCCGGAATTCTAAAGTGAGGAGCGGAGGACACCTCGACCCTGAAGGAAACTTGCCTAATTCGGGCTTTTCGGTGACACCCGATCGCCAGACTGCAGTATTCCAGTCAAGGACTCTGTGGTTGGAGCGATGAAGGAGGTCGGTGGTCCTCATGGCGAATCCTCAACAATCCTGACTAAAATTACCTGCCGTATTTCAGTCGTCCTTTTTCCTCGAGGGACTTATGGAATATTTTTATATATTTACATATATTTTTTAGCATTTTAGCGCACGGGAAATTTACCTATAACACGTGTCACAAAAACATTAAATTAAATTAAATTAAATTTTCATACTAATTGACTGAGTTTCGAGATGTGAATTTTGTGATATTTCAAATGTTCCTCTTTTAATAGTCTGTCAATGTAGTGATGATGTCAAGCAAAAATAATTATTAATTCCATTATTACTTCTATGTCAAGTCTCATTTTTACACGAAAAAATTGTATGAAAAAATAAATACATATACAACCTGTAATTGTGTTTTTTTCAGATGTTACTATGATTAAATGTTTAATTACTTAGGTATTTCAAGGAATTAAGCGAAACATCACACGCTGATGACTTATTTGTTCACTTTCGCAGCTGACGTAATATAGAACAAAATAAAAAAAATATGCTTTGTTTATAGAGGTGAAATCATCGTGTTATAGAGGTATAAAAACCTCAATAATGTTCAAACTACGGTCCATTTCGATGACTGGGCGACCACTAGTTACAATAGGAAACGAGCGAGATCTGCGCTTGAGGGTAAGTACTCGGAGGCAGTTTGCCAGCGAAGGGCTGTTTAGGCCTCCTTGGTCTGGTGGTTTGGATGAACCGACTTGCTTTGGGGTTACAATAAAAGTGCTATTTAATACACGCACATACGAGGTGTGACCAAAAAATAAGGTGACTTTTTATTTTTATCAAAAAATATTCATTCATCAATATTTATATTGTCCCCTTCGCTGCCGATGTCATCAGCAACTTCTCTTATGGTAATTCGACGATTCCTCGATAATATTTTCTTCACTTCTTCAACGTTCTCATCAGTTGATGACGTGCTTGGGCGTCCAGAGCGAGGTTCGTCATTGGTGTCTTCTCTGCCTTCTTGGAAGAGTTTGTACCATTTGTAAATATTTTTTTTACTTAAAGTAGACTCACCGTATGCCACTGTCAACATTTCAAGAGTTTTAGAGCACTTGATTCCATTTTTTACACAAAATTTAATGCGAACTCTTTGATCCATGTTTTTCGACAGTAGAAAATCGCCGAGCACGCAAAACACTTCTAACCTTAATGCTATTATACTCTTGAAACTTTTCACAGATGTTAATAACAAGTGTACCAACATAACAAAAAAAAAATAAAAGATCGAACGGACGTAGCCCGCGAAATTTGAAAAGTCACCTTACTTTTTGATCACACCTCGTACATATACATGCATACAGCTTATCAATCAGCGTATATGTATATGTAAGAAAGCTGATGGACGATTCGAAGCATGGACCAGTGATATTGTAGGCATCGGTCGTCATTACCAAGAAGTGCCCAGCGCCGTTCCATTGTGGCAATTTAGCGTTCTCGTCCAGCGGAAAGTGACCATTCAGGCCGGGCACGCAAGCGTCAATTTCGTGCGCGCACCAAAACGAGACAACGCGAATCGATCAGCCCTCACCATCGACTAATTTGTTCTAATCAAAAAGTACAATGCCAAATGTCAATGACATGATTAAAACATTTTTAGGTTAGTTTAACCTTGGCTAAGTATATTTTTATATAAAAAAATACTCGGTTTGGCATCTAACGTAAAAGCTTTAGTTTATTTTTTGACCATCATCATCATCAGCCTGTTTCTTCCCATCCAGTCGTGTCCTGCGAATCGTTTGATGTCATCAACACATCATCGCCCTCCTCTTTGTGTGGTTCTAGGCCCTAGGGCGCCATTGCAAGACTTTTGGTCCAGCGCTCTTCCGTTGCCTGTTGCCATCGCTTCTCCGACATTCCGCGACTTCTTGTGGTCTTATCCATTCATTTCTTTTCCGGTCGCAGAGCTCGATTTTTATGTGTTATCGACGTTTAAATATATTCAAATTAGGTATTAATATAAGCGCCACTAGTTGTCCGTCTGTAAAAGAGCGGATATGGTCGCTCGCAAATGTATCACAGAAATACATACATAACTTATATTCAAGTGCCATAGGTAGGTATAACAAAATGAAATTACTATTACACATTTGTCAAAATTTGTTTTGGATTGTTATGAAAGTGAGGTCCATAAGAGTTGCCGAGTAAAGCCCATTAGCGTATGAAAGAACCTAATGAATAAGTTAAGTGATTGAAATTCGGCCCGTCTTCGAAATAAATTGAGTTAAATTAACGACGCACGCAAATTAACAACTAATTTATTTATTTTATTCCTAAAAAGCATTATAAAGTACAAAAAATGTGTAATCTTTACAACAAACATTACAATAGTTTGCTAAGGACTTTGTTTATATTTGCATAAGCGATGCATATTAATATTAATAACTAATAAAGAAACTAACATATTAATATTTGATTTTAAAACCAGACTTTTGTCATAGAAAACGAAGATTAGGGTGTGTGAAATATTGGAACACGTGCGGTCTTTCCTTACCTTAAAGGGTTTTTTAATGGATTGATAAAATGAGGAGATTCTTAGTTGTATATATATTTTCTTTGTTTAGTTTTTTTGCATGCATGTTCTTAAATGATTTCGCAGAAGCAAAATGCACGCACCTTTATGTCTCATTGCTGTATATGATAATTTATTATTAGGACATAGTTGTTTATTGAAACAATTTTTCGATATTCTTTTAAATTATTTTTACTCCTAACGTAGAACTTGTTTGTTGTTGTTTATTACTGTGGCGAAATCCTAAATCTAAAACTTAATTACATTTTTGTGCATGAGCACGTGCGCATGACGCATTAAATTTTAATTATGATGTTAACATTTTTCAGCTATCATGATTTAAATGCAAAAAAACGAAAAAGCTAAATAAAAATAAAAATTGTCCGTAAGTTTTCAAAATAACAGTAATCCTTACCAAATTCAATATTCTGCAATGACGCCGTTTTATCATTTTTACTGCTTTTGTTTAACGCTTAGCTGGTTTACAACTGCGGGTTGGAGAAAATGAGAAAGGCACGGAGGTGTATGATAAAACTAGCCAAGCAAAGGTAATTTGTATATTCTATGCTAATGATATAAACTGCGCAGTTGTCGGAACAATGCGTCGGATTCATAGCTGGGGGGGGGGGGGATGCTGGTGCCTTTAATATTTGAGAAGATGATTTTGGTTTTATTCCGATGCAGAAAACACGTCCATTAAATTCGAACGCTAGAAAGTTACGACCCGATGGTTGTTATTATAATTATTCAACTCGCGTGTAATTAAGGTATTCATATATGTATTTAAATTGTTCTTTTGTGAATCAAAACAATAGATTCAAATTAAAACCCTCCGGCGTGAATGCCCCGCCCCTCCTCCGTTCCTTCTCTCTCTTTCTCTTTTCTATTTTCCTTCCCCCTTATCTTCAATTGAATGCTCGTCAGGCGAAACAAACGCACCATAGATTATTATAGTGATAGAATGCGTTTCGATGCGACGCCTAACCATAAAGCAAAGAGCCAGCGACGCAATTTCAAATCACCGTTTCCTTAATCCGGGCAAAGGTCTTCCTTATAACAGATCGTAACACTGTTATACATTTATAATTAAGTAACTCATATACTAACCGTCTTAACCGCGTTTAAGTCTTATCCATTCTTTGAATTATAGATTTCTAATTATGATTATTAAAAGTTAATTTAGTGTCTAGGATCACACTAAAGTCACTTGTTATTGCCATAGTTGTTGGTTATCTTTAGAGAATTATAGGAGGCTGACTTGACATTCTCGCCAGTTTAAGGGGCCTCTATCCGAATACGCTCTTCTCTTGCCAATCCATCTCACCTAACGGCTTGAAAAAACAGAAATACTCTCTTCATAAAAAACACAATCAATAGCTGTAGTTTTATTTTCTCAATTCTTGTATTTGGTCTATACTATTGAAAATAAGGTGCAAGAAATACTATTTCTTACTAATGGTGGACATGAGCATATTGAAAAAGACACCTCTAACTATCTGGAGCCTGTGACGTCAGTGATTTAGTCTGTGGGAATATCAATAAATTTGACAAAATAACGAGCTGCATTGTAGTATAAATTTGTAAAGCCATTTCTACCCTCATAATTTGGGTTTTTTATCTAAAACTTATTAGCAATACCTATATGTCATATTTATAGAAATAACCATATGTCAGATCTCTAATATAGACCCCACGCTCTTATTATTTCCTTATTTATATATTTCAAATAGGTAACACCACGACACAGGCATTTGCCTAGTGAGGAGTTACTAATCCACACAAACTGTACATTTTTTCGTCCCTTGAAAATCAATAAAATGCTACATAGTAATACACATTTAATAACATTTGCTGTATATTGGATATTTTAATAAATAAATATAAGATTTTTAGAAAATTCGTTCCGGTGCGGTAATCACGCCAAAAGTATTCAGATTATAATAGTACACAATTTAAAAAAAAGGTCTTCCTAACAATACGTGTAGTAATATTTTAAATATTTTTGAGTAATTTAAAATTAAATATGCTGAAAGAGAAAAAATGTTATAGCTTCGTCAACATGTTATAATTTCGAGCTGAAAGTTGAAAATTATTTTTTAGTTAACATATGTATAAATTAAATAAATCGCGTATAAATAAATCACTTTCACGTGAATTAAAATAATGATCTAATATTGCACTGCTGGCTATTTGATTACTATGCGGGTGCGAACGAGAAAGATGCAAGAAGGAATGAAACGAAGGTACGAAGATGCGCCTGCGCAACAATGCCGCTAGTTTCAGTGGAAAGTGAACACTTTTAATTGGAACTGCCCAACACATTAATGATTTATTATTATTAGTTACACATATATTCAACAATATATAGTATTTACTAAAGCGTGATATTGCGTGACTATGTGGGACAAGAAAGGTTAGCGATTTTTTTCTGCATCCAATTGATACAAAAAGATAAAATAGAGAATTATTAGTTTCATTCAACGCTTACGCAATGTGAATGAGTTTTATTATTTTGACGTTTTGGTTTAATTTGCTAATATTATATTTTCCGAAATAATCACAATTAACATGCTTTTAAACAAATATTTTCACGTCCCAAAACACATCGTCATCATACATTGTCTCAATAAATATATCATTTAAGTGTATATATCTAAAAACATTGCTTAGAAGCTGTTTGCAATATTTAAAAATGACAAATAAGTCTACCTAGGAATAGGCAGTTTGCCTAGTTAGGCTAGACTAATATAATATAGATTATGTTAACTATTATTATTGTAGATAAATGAGAACCGCTGTCTCTCGACAAATAGCTCCCTAGATAAAAACTTTTCTGAACAGGGTTTTTGTAGCAAGTAAGATCTGATATGTCTAATTATTTTCCATTTATGGAATCCATTTATGGAAACGTTCTATGATTTTGAGAAGAGATCGACTCAGTTCATTCGTTGATCTCTGTATGTGTGGGATTATGTTATTCTTAAAACCTGCATACGGGCTCACACGGCACTGGTTCTATACTTATCGCATTATAATTTCCTTGTCTAAACTCTCGATTTCGAATTGTGTTTTGTCAAACAATTCGAAGGTGGCATGCGCCATCAATTCGTAATCATAGCATAATGAAATGAAAACAAAGGTTGCGAGTTTCTCATGGCACACTGTGATAGCTGTGGTCTCTCCGAGCCTCCTATATGCTTATATAACCGAGCACAATACTAGCTTTGTAGCACGAGTTGGAGGAGGATCTTAGCCGCTAATATCTGCTCCATCGGGAGGTCTTCCTTGCCGTGCACTCGAAGGGTTAAAGGGGGGAAGGACACCCCCACTTTTTGCGTCCGATTCACAGCGGATATGAAAGTATCAACAGATCTAAAGATCTGTCAAACCTTATTCAATGCGGCCTTTGGACGGAATCGCTTTTACTTTCTCTCAGTACAACTATAATAAGTATTGCGCGAATGAAAATTCAGCCAACAATCTCTCGTAAAATTCACTCGGTTTTTAGATAAAGGCAGCACCTTCGCGCCGAAACGTCTGGTGCAGTCAAACCAATACAAATGGGGTTTTCTAATTTATTTCTGATTGACTATGTTTTGGTGTATTTTTAGTGCATCAAGCATCACTATCTACTAATGTATAGAGCCTTCAAAGCAATTTTTATAGCCACGTACGTAGATGTCTGATTCTGCAATGCTGTCATTTTGACGATGGAAAGTTATTATTAGGTACCTAGTAGATATTTACAATGAGCGCACAGATTGCTGCATGAATACGACTGATATGAACTTGCCAACAGCACCAAGCACCAAGAGATCAGGGCGAGAAAGGCGTCCGGCGCGAGACGGAAGATGAACCGGTTCCTTTGTACGGCCACTATACCTCATGCTGCTCGTACGAATTTGTTCGGATAAGATTTATAGATCTTTTGATGATTCAAAAGGCAATATTGATCGATGGGTCGACTGGACACGCGTCGGCGTTGTTACATTAAAATAAATATTTTAATATCTGTTTATGTGAAGTATAGTTTAGGGCGGCAATATTTATTAAAATGATAACAATTAAATTAAAATGATATCAACATATAACTGGCCCTAAGAAACAGCTTATTTATATCATAGGCGTTACGTAAATCAAAATCACATTGCACTTTATATACCAAAAATGGCCAGCGGCGTGTACGGAGGTACAAATTACCTACTTAAACGACATACAAACGGAACAAATTATTTCTGTTTCAGATAAAGTATTTGTACATATATATAGAGTGTGTAGTTTGCTGGGAGTGAAAAAGATTCTAAGGGTTTAATGTAGATGTGGGTGTTTGTGAAGAAAGGTATGAGAGTCTGAGGGTGTATGTGTGGGAGTGAGAAACCATTTTAAATATTTTCCCTGATCTGTTTAATAGATAAATCCTTACTTGAATGAAATACGTCAGCATTACTAAAGTTGACGTTTTCATAACTATGTTCGATTGGGTGGAAAAACACCACCTAATGTAGTTACGCCAACTTAAATATAAAAACAATATTCATTTATTTTTCATTATAACATACCTAACGGCATTTTTTTCATTTCAAGATAGTAAATACGCCAATACTACTTTACAGTTTTGGCTACAAATTGTAATTTAACTAATCTATCTTCATAAACAAACAGTATTTATTATACGGACCTAATTATTCATAGCGTGCCAGTGTGTGTGTGTGTGTGTGTGTGTGTGAGCACCGCTAGTTGCTAGGAGAGTAGCTGCTATTGCACTGGTAAAACCTGTTCTGCAAAAGCAACAGAACCGCGTATAGTAAGTTGCAGTAATGTTGGCGCATTGCCGATATGATAAACGTATCGTATAAGTCTACAATTTTCAATGTAGGGGCATAGGGCATGCCTGAGGAGTATCGCACTTGTGTTGTTAGCACTATTATTTAATTTTATTATATTATGTAGTTATTTAGGAAGGTATTATCTAGACATGTATTAGGAACAAATAAAAATAATGTGGTCCATAATAAATATTTGGTATTGAACAATTCTTGTAATTTAAAATGTTTCTTCGAATTAAATATTTATTATGTAGAAAATCAATCATAAATTTAGTATATAAAACACACAAAAACTACAGGATTTTTGATTTATTGTTAAATTATATTTTAATAGAGATACAAATTATCCATTATGTCGTATGTTCTAAACTAAATCTTCGAATTTAGACATTCTATGTATAAAAGCCGGTCAGTGATAATTCTTTTGCTATGAACATATAGTTTGTCTGATTTCAAGTGGTATCCGGTTATATACTTTAGGTGTATCAAAACTATACAAATATGATAGTTGCATACGCTATCTTAACTATGTATGAAAGTTAATTCTACTAAAATATATGGGAGTTATTTTTTTTTTTAAATTTCAGAACTAGCGATAAATATTGACAAAACGTGTTATTGAATAAAAAAATATCATTATATATAAAAGAAAGTCGGATTAGTTACACCATTTATAACTCAAGAACGGCTGGACCAATATTTTTGATCTTTGATTTGTTGGATTTTTCTCCGCCCCAAATAGCAGAATAACTATTAAAATATGAGAAAATTGACGGAAAAAAATATAAAGAAAATTCATTATCTCATACATTTCGTATGGAAATTTCTTTGTATTCTGTGGAGTTCATTTTCAAACGGTAAGTTGCCTTCGGAGATGTTCACTTTGTTTGCACATTTTGAGTATTTTTAATAAAAAAAGTGAATTTATTACAGCTAATAAATTAATTGATTCTGATTAATTAGCGGCGGTACGAAGCTCGTCGGGTCAGCTATTTCAATAAATAAATGTAAAATATACCACCTAGATTAGGTTCAGAAATTATTATGAATGACAATCAGATTTTTTAAGCTAAATAATTAGTAATGTATGTTTTAAAAAAAATATCAAAATTTCCCGTTCATATTGTTTATATTGTTTCATATTTTTAAATTAGTAGTTATATAGGGTTTTCCAATAACAGGTTACATTTTGAATAACCTGCTGTTTGGGCAGCTTTCAATTTACTACTAAAAATGGTGCGATACACGCTTCGACAACGCATTGAAACTGTTAAAATTCACTACAAGACGGCGCTAGTGCCGCACATTTTGCAAGAAAAGTGTCCTAGCCGTATTATTTCTCTAAGAGGCCACCGAGATCTTGTGATTTAACACCTTTAGACTTTTTGCTTTGGGGCCTCAACCTTTGGGGTTAAGGCTTTGGACTATTAGCCCAAAGGTCGCGGGTTCGAATCCGCACATGGTCATACCATTTTAAATGCTTCATTACCACCATCTCCCCTGACTCTAGCACAGACACATTTGGCCTAGTTGAGTAGGACCAAAATAATTGTATATAACCTAGGTCATAGCAATTATTAAAAAAAAATGATAACGGCATACCTTCCTCTTTACAAAGAAATAAACATTTATTAATTTCTCTTAAAAAATACTCGTCTTTTTAAATATCAAAATCAAAATTAAACCTCTTATTGGAGAACCCTGTATTTTGAATAAAATTAGTTTTTCGTTAAAATCACCATATTCCACATGTGACGATTTGTGTCACGTTTATGCGACAATTTGAGGTTATTGAAATGTAAACCTTATTGGAGGCGCGCTAGGATTTTTTTAACTTTTTTTAAAAAAGCTGTTTATTTTCGTTCGTTTCAGCGACTTATAAGACAAGTATTTCACATGGATATTATGCTAAAACAAATTGATATAAATTGCCGCCCCCTAGTTGTTTTAATGATATGATAAATTAATTATAGTCGA
Source organism: Neomicropteryx cornuta (assembly GCA_020383195.1). Lineage (NCBI taxonomy): Eukaryota > Metazoa > Arthropoda > Insecta > Lepidoptera > Micropterigidae > Neomicropteryx > Neomicropteryx cornuta. Next base: position 7,278,777 of record JAHKQU010000001.1, on the reverse strand, counting down.
TCGATTAATGTCCTCGTCTGTACTTACCGTAGTTTCGTCGTATAATAATGTTTTAGGAATAAATTGTCGGAAAGAACGTCGCGTTACGTCATAATAACATAATGGGGTGGCGTGAGCTAGTTGTCACGCCATGATTTTGACAGTTCAGGAATTACGCTTCGAATGGTGTAGGCCGTAGGGAGAGTAATTCGCGGCGCGGCTCGAGTGAACACACTCGATGTTGGTAACTTCCCACGAATTAGGCGATTTTATTGTGCGGGTGAAAGCCGTCACCCCTCCATGGGGATTGGATAGGGTGGTTCTTTGGCGAAGGCAATTGGAATTTTATCAATGCCAAATCGGTTCCGCAGTCTGAACTGACGTCAATATATAAATACCAACATTAGCCGTTTAGAGAGTTTGACGCAAAATACTACTACACTTTTCATATTTCTCTATAGGTGCATTGACTGTTGACATTCTCAGTTGTAGCACAATACAACCCGGCCTTCCTTAGTACAGTCATAGTCTAGTAAAGAAGGCAGGGCACAAAATGTAGCAGTGCTAATCGCTTCTTGTGCATTTTTAATAGGTTATATATTCATAACTGTGATTTCTACTACTACATTTCTATTTTTTTGTGAAATTAAATATGTCACAATAAATATATACTTGTAGTTCCGGTATTGAATATTCATGGAATGGTACGATGGTTTATTATTAAAATATACCCTAAAATATAACAGTAAAGCAGCTTGTCCGAGAGTACTGGTCGAATACTCATCGGCCAATTTATATTCCATAACAAAAAAAAAAAAAAAAAACTTTTGGACCCCGGGGCCCTTAAAATTAACCTCCAGATTTCGAATCTGAAGTCAAGGAAACTTAGAAGGCTATCAATAAATGCAAAACGAATAAATAGACGAGATTATGAGAGAGAGGGAGGCGCGAGAAAGGTGAGGACAAGGGAACGAAGTGAGAAGTGCTGCTGTTGGCTGCTAAAAAAACGCAATTGACACGCTTCGGCGGTAGCGTTCCGGTGCCGTGGACGATTTTCGGATCGACTCCTCGGCTTCTCAAACTGTCGTGCTGGTCAATTGATTGAAATCATTGCGGAATCGGATAGTAGCACCGGCGACAGTTTTAGAACTTGCGCGTGCAACGACTTCACGCGCAAGCCGCATTGAACTTGGCTCGTCCGTGTAAACAGGCGACTCCTCGTAGCTCCATGCCTATGAAGCATCTAAAGATCTTTCCTGTCAATGTGACATAGAATGGCGAATGTGCTGATTTATCTTCAGAGACCTCTGATCTAACAAATCATCTACGTCATCTGTGTCATCTGGTCGTTGACATATGGTCTTAATCATTGAGCTCATCTTTTGATATGAAACAATAGTCAAATCATTGACATTCGTAAGTATTTAAATGCTATCTTGAGATACCCCACATAACTCCTCAACCCTTTCAGATTAACCTCAATATTGTTCTACTATATATATTGTGAATACCAACTCCTGCCAGTGTTTTTTATAATTATTTTAAGTGAAAAGCTGTCAAATGATTTCGTCAAATCAATAAAAACTACGATTTTTTGTAGTTAATGTTTGCATAACTTTATTAGCAAATTGATTACAGCTTTATTTAGTAAGTGTTAACCCAGGGGATTGCTATGATGAAGGTCATGTGCAAATATTTTGGGCCCCTTTCAACTGATTTAAATTAGCTTGCACTAGAGCCACGAGAGTGTGTTGAACTAACAACCGAGTCGATCATATTTTTACTAAATTCACCAAAATCTCATGTCACATTTATAATTACAAGTATTTTTATAATATTACAAATGTAGTATATAGAGGATTGTGATATTGAACTTGGTTGTGAGGACAAATAATATGTAGTGTATTCTTTAGAGACCCCACAACCCAACCCCACAATACGACCCTAGGAAAAACTTCATCGGTAACAGAGTCGTGGAAGCATGGAATGGATTGCTAGAAAGTGTCATAGAATCAAAGACAATCAACCAATTTAAAAACAATCTAGATGAACATTTATGGAAAAAATAATAACAATTTTGATACTGAATAAGATATTGGCTAATCAGCTATGCTGCCTGCCTATTATAAAATAATAATAATAATTAACGTAGTTTTATACGGGAAACTTGGTGGGTACTTTTTATATACCAAATGCTAAGCTGATAGATTTAGTTACCACGTGATGCGTTCGCTTCTGGGCCACAAATTAACATTTGGGAAGCGTAGGCTACAATTTGTCGCAGTCGCCGTGGCCGCCCGTGGCTAATATTCAAATAATTACAGTCATGGACAACGTATAAAAAGAAAGATGGCGTTTTTTTAAAAATAACAACTCGCCGAGACGCCGACCGATTCCATTGTAAACGCGCTGCGGCGATGTTCAGTTTTGTGAGGGAAAATCCCACGGCCGCCACTGCCCACTCCGACTTGGAAGGTGCCTCACCCTCCTTACCTGCACCTATTTGCCAGAGAAGTCTTCATCAATTAAGTCCTGAGCTGCCCTGGCATTCGAGGCATCAGGCCACCGAATCATTTATTTCTTAAATATTAATTGAAAATTTGCCTTACGAAACTCATTAAACACAAGCATGGCTATGACATCCTGTAGCTATGACACCATTGTTCAGTGTAGTAAATTATTTAACAAGAACCTGACGTCTAACAGCTAGGCCTTACTGTGGTCCGCACCGCTGTCTAGTTATTTTGTATTTTTTATTATAATAATCAATTTTGATGCTTTCAGGTGATTTGCAATGCTTTATCAAAAAGTCGCAATGGACGAAAATTCATACACTTTTAATATTTAATTCTTATACCTACCTCTGGAATGTCTTGTATACTTAATTGTTTTCAACCAAGACCGCCGAAGGTTAGCATGTGTTTAAAGTGATAAATATACTGATAACTATGGGACTTGTGTGTATAAAAAATGTGTTTATTTTGCTACCTTTCCAATAGTGATTAGACGCTTAGAAGTTGTTAAGCGGGTACTATGACCTGAGTGGTTCGCCGTGGTGCCTTTGCAGCCTGTATTGTGAGCAGACGCCCCCACCTAAGAAGAATTACGATCGAAAGGAATATCCCAACCTCGTAATTGGCTCACATACAATCTCATGAAGTAATCATAATAGGGAAAAGAGTTGTTTTTACTAAAGGTTATATTTGTTACGATATTATGTTGACTGGACTGATGTCTGTTTGGTATGTCGTAATAGAAGTAAGCAAAACTTCCTAGATTTTCTACTTTGAAACCAACCCTGGACATTGATAATAACTTAAAAAATGAAAGATGTTTCCGCTAAATACATTGAGGTATTAGATTTAAGTGGATACTAAATTGAGACATAATATAAATAATGTTCAAAAAATATTTCATTAGTTTGTCGTTCACAGCCGACAGATGCCTTCTTACTATCGAAATCGCTTACTCGGAAATATGACGTCACTAACGTAACGTTCCTGTTTTTAGGACACGTCTTGACTGGTGAATTTCTATGAAGTAGCTTATAGTTTATATGGAACAGGCTAGATGTAAGTTTAACTGCGGTTTTCGTACCTTGATACTCTCTTCTCTGTCTTACGTGTGCTCTACAATCTTCCTGTCTCATCTAACGGCTTGTAAAAACAAAAACACTGTGCCGTTATTCTTCAATCACTAATAACTGAATTAACTTATTTTAAATGACTAAGTTGAATTTGCATCTTTATGAAATCTCAACAATTCTTGTAATCAGTCAATATGATATTCAGTCTGTCTATAAAATGTAACGGCTTTTGTAATAACGTCTTTGTTGCCGTACATATTTTATTCTTGTAAATAATATCTTACTCATAATAGGGAACACAAAAAAAACAACCTATGAAGCCTTCGCAAAGGGTATTGGGACAAACTGTAGATAAAACGATATTATCTAGTACCTTCTATTTCTTCAAAAAAGTGACTTAACGTAACTGGAAAATTACGCCAATTTCAGAGAGCTTTTCTTTGAAGCGCCCGACTGTCAACGGTTGTGTCAGCCTCGTAGAAGACGCGTGATCTGATGGCGTGACGGTCTTGATTATCTTCCACGGTCCGGGGTTCATTGTCTCGAAATTACGAAATGGCCTCACGTTGTGTCATCTCTTTTGTTCCCGTGCCGACGCCGACGCGACGGACAGAGACGGAGGCATTACAAATTACGAGCACTGTTTTTTTTCTGTATTTCGTTCAGTAGCTATTAGAACCACAAGATGGCGTGAGTAAAATAATATAGTATATACAGATCTAATTTCCAGATAATTAGATAGGAAGGTATAGTCGAGTAACGATAAGCTGACCGTTCTACGATTAGGACGGATTTGTGAAATACGAATGGCCGAAATGAAATATGGCATCAAATAATATGTTTCATAGTTAAAATGTTACCCAAAAATACATTGCAATATCAACCCATTGAATTGGCAAATAAGTGATCAGGTCAAATTCATTTGCCACCACACAGATGGAATCCTATGTAGGTGGCACTATCGATAGTCGAGTACCTAGGTCTTAAGCATGGCATTCACAGGCGAATTAATCCCGCAGGCTGGTCGCGTCGTGGTTGGCGAACGACCAATCTGCGGGAGCATCAATATCTGGATATTTTGAGTTTAAGGTAGAACACATTCTATGAATGGGTTTGTTTTACCCATAATTGGTTCTACGACGTGGGATGTCTAGCAAATCGTTTGATCTTGTCGCACGTTAAGGTACCCTGAGACGCATTAGGTCAAGGTGACATTATTTTGTATGCATATACAGCATCAGCTTTAGACCTTCTTTTGGCCAAGTATTCAACAGGCTCCGAGGCTCAGTGTAGTTGACAAGTGACTGAACCAAGACTGAGAGTTCGCCTAGTGTGTGGGCCAAGGCAGATTGGTGCGGGTCGGCTAATGAATGGGCCCCTTTATTTCGGCCACTCACCTCGAAATATTGCGCATATCAAGCCAAATTAAATTAAATTAAGTATTTTGGATAATATAATAAATGTGAGTTTAAGTAGGGAACAGCAGGAGATAAAAACTAAGAAGTAATAATACATCGATGTCTGGTGTAGATATGGAAGGCCATAATGATGGTTTCGTACTATTCTCGCCTCAAAAAAACCTTCAGGTGGCACTCGAAGTCGGCGTTACACACAATTGAAATGTCCACAATAGTTTCCTTCTCGGACGCTACAAATTTGGGAGGTTTTGAACGTCGCCCCTAATAAAATACAATTTGGCATTTGAACATTTTTCGTTTATGTAACGTTTTTTTTCTTTTTTTTATAATTTGATCGGCATTGTGACGGCCCTAACTGTGGGTGCAAATCGAGGGCAGCCTAATTTGCCCAGTGAAAGTATCACTATTATCGATCAGACCTGCATATAAATGCAGCAACCGTGTGGCGATAATGTGGTATGACGACGACAGCGAAGAGTTGTCGTTCGGGAAGTGATAAGTGACCCCTCCCCATATTTATCTATTTATTCACCGGTCGAGGGCCCTGCATGCGGGTTGCTCGTGCTCGCTTTCATTTGGATATAATATCGTGGTTACTATGAACCCTCATGCACACACTAAATAAACAATATTTACATTCTACTTTTACGTAGGTGTGCTAGCATATTCGTCTGACCTACGGGTCTGGGAAGCTAGTCTGAGGCCAACTCGACACTCGCTCGCTGTCACTTTCACGTTTCTCTAATGTATTAAACAAACTTCAAACTGACAGCGAGCGATCGGCGAGTCGATTTCAGAATAATTAATCATTTACAACTGCAGTGGTATCAAAACTCAACAACTTATTTTACATCAAATTGTGACCATTTCAGGGAGAGACGAATTATCAACTCTTTTAGGTAAATTTCTCTTTTTCGATGAATTATCAACTCTTTGAGGATTTTTCACGAACCGTTGCAAAAGGTAATCTAGAGGACTGAAATACGCTCCGTCGGAGAATTATAAGATACAACATACTATTAACGACGTTAAATTATTACTTATTTATTTATTTATTCTTTATTGAAAACTCCTAGAGTATTAATTTTTATAATTACAAACAAAACTTATTACTAGTATACAAAACCAATTATGGATTTCGGACATTTTACATATTAACATTAGCATAAAAAAATTGAAAAAGTGCTCTTAAAATATATATAGATTATGAATATTATATTCGTATTTAAGAGTGATATTTGTAGTAGTTGTGAGTGCGTGTGATTTGTATGTATATATTAAAATTAAGTATGGTTTTAGTATGTATAAAAATAAAAATAATTTATGATGAAGGTAATATAAATATAATATGTATGTATATTCTATATTTAATTGCAATCACAAGTACTTATATGTTACAATGAACCAATAACAACATAAAAATGTAACAATACAATTAGGTTTTATTTATCTTTACTATTGATGATATTGGAAATCTCTTTTTTGAATGATAATAAGGAGGTATTCAATATATCGATTTTTGAAATATCTTTATTGTTATAAAGGGAGCAGATACGTGGTATGGTGCTATTGGTCATTAAATTAGTATGATAACGGGGAATACGGAATAATTTTTGCTGCCTAGTTGATCTGTATGGTACATTTAAGTTTATTTTTTGCAATAATTTTGGACAATAAAAAATACATTAAAATTTTTTGTATAAAAATGTTAAATCAGCTAATTGTCTACGATGTACAAGAGCATTTAATTTATAAAAAGCTGAAGCATCTTCAAAGCTTTGAAAACAGCAATAGATTTAATGTTTAAAAACCTAATAAATTTATTTTGAATATTTTGTATTCTTGCTATGTAGATATTATAATGAGGACATCAAATAGACGAAGCAAATTCTAAATGAGAGCGAACAAAAGAGTTATATAATAGTTTTAACAGTAAAATATCATTAAATGGTTTGGATACTCTAAGCAACTATGGATGGTTTGGATACTCTAAGTTTGGATAAAACTAAGCATTTTAAAAGCTTTATCTACTATATTATTTATGTGGTTTGCAAAGCTAAGTTTGCTATCTAATATTACGCCAAAGTTTCTTATGTATGAAACAGTTTTTATCGGAATGTCGTCAAAATTATATTGGTAGTTTGTTATGTTTCTATTCCTTGTAAAAGTTATCTGAAAGCATTTTTCTACGTTCATTTTAATTTTATTACTTCGCTAATCATTCTTTGTTATACATTCTAATCATTTCATTTTTATTTTTTAAATTATGTCTTTATAGCTTAGTGAAAACTTGACTCGGTTAAAATTGTTATATTTTCATAAAGTTAAGACCTTTAGGTATTTAACCTAGCTTGCAACTACTTGACACTTTTTGGTATTAATTTTCTGTTTTCTTTTAGGACCAGAGCTCTATAAATTTATTTTAAAGGTTGGAATTTCTATCCCCGTAAAATGATTAAAAAGTCGTTTTTTTCGACATGGCAATCACGAATCGATACCTCTTATATGTAGGTGTTTTTATTTAGTTATTCAGGCATCCTGTGATTATAGTATGTATGCCGAAATTAAAAATACACTGTTCAGAAACGAAAACTTAATTTTGTTCAGCTGGTTCAGAACCTGATGAGTTTTGGTAGGCAAAGATGCCAACTTTGGAAGCATCTTAATACTCTAAAACACTACTACACTACTTTCTCAAATCGTTACCCCTGATTATAGAAGATTTTCGATTAGCACTGATGTCACTAGAAGTAACGATGTCGAAGCTATCTCGTATGTTATTACCGGTATCGAGATTATGCGCAACCTATTATTATTTCTTTTAATAAATTGTAAACGGGTTGGCTTCTTAGTGCCTATGCAATTAGTACGAGCTGATAGACCGGTGTACGTCCCGAGCATCCGGCCCTGCTCGGACCACAACCAGAACTTGATGCTTGGCCGCTAAGGTCATCTATAAGTTCCCTTCCATTCATAGGAATCGCGCGAGTTTTTAGCGTCGATGTAGAATAGATAGTCTCCCCCTCCCCTCCCGCCCTCCCTTGCTCTTATGCGCGCGGTAGGGCCGATCAATGACCCGGCGCGGCGCGGCCCCGCTAGCGACCGAACTTATGACAAGAGCGATTTCATATTATCCCGTAAAATTTACATTTTTTTTTCTCGGAAACCATGATGAGTTTTTGGTATGATGTCAAAACAAATCATGTTTGAAATCGCACGGCCAATAAGCTGGATTTTTTTAAAAATATGTATAACATTAAATTAACATCTAACTGGACAATACCCGACCTAACGTAGATTTCACGCAGAGCGCGCCTTTTGCACTTTGTTGATTTTTATTAAAAAGCTACCTATTGGTACATACCATGTCATGACCTCCAGATAATTTCGACATGTCTTCACACCCTTAAAACCCAAAACAACCCTCAGTTTAAAAATTTATATTTAAGTTTATATTTCTATCTATCTATATCACTTTCTTGAGGACGTGATAACTGCCGTAATTTTATACCATCACTTTCAAATTGATACATAAAATGTAAGAGCACAAATTCTCAGTCAAGGAGTAAAATCAGATTAGGGGTGTGGGAATGAGGGGTGCGGGAATGAGGGGTGTGGGAATGAGGGGTTTTTCTAAAAAGTGAAATTTTGCTATAATGTTCTAGTATAAAAGATATCGATTTCATTCAAATTTAATTTGATTTTTTAGATAAGGGCCTAAAACTTATTAAACCCTTATTATATATGTTATAGTATGCGTAATCCTACTATCAATACTACTACACTATCAATATACCACAAAATAATAAAAGAAAATTAAAAATTATTTTTAAAATTATTAAAAATAAAAAAAAATTATTCGTAATAATTTTAAAACAATTCATTATAATTACAGGTTTCTATACGTGTTTCTTTAGGACGAAATTCTCCGGGGGGTATTTAAGAGGTCGGGGGGGGAAGCGGAATAAATAAATAAATTAAAGTAATATTCATTATCGATTCCCAATAATTATTAATATTTTATTGAAGAAAGAATGCTTTTAGGCTACAATATAACGGAAAGATGTATCTTTCCGTATCTTTCAACCAAAATTAACCAAAATTGTCAAAGGCTTATATTTTTTTACTTGCAGGAATTTTAGGACGTATGTATAACGGGGACGCCGAGATATTTTTCTTCGGGAGGGCGCTAGGCCTGAAAGAAAGTACCTGAAAGAAACACGTTCTATATATAGGCTACTTTACGATCCATTATAAAAAAATAATATGAGGGTAGTATTTTGTATTTTTTTTACTTAAGTAGGTACAATTGTCAGCATTTTGTAAGTTCTAATCTGGTGGCCACGCCTAGGGATAATTATTAATTATATATCTATTTATCGTATAACTCTCTTTTATTTATATAAATATTTAGTTTTTGTTTTATGTTGCGGAATAAATCTCAAATTTTACCATCCTATTGCATACATTTTTTGATTTTGGTCCAAAATATGTATATAATTCAAACTCATACGACTTAATAAAAAAATGCCTTCCTCACAATTTAGGTTAAATTGTTGAGTTCTCATTAAGTCCGTCTGGAGTGTATTTTTTGTTATATTTCTGATGTTAACAAGATTTATGGCCGGTGCGTGCTTATCAACGCTATTCACAGGTCTTCATATTGACCATTGAACACAAGACATTGATTTATTGTATATAAATTTGCATGCACGATGAGGAGGTTTTAAGACTGAATGGTTTTCTAAAATTAATTTTTTACCGATGCAGTCATGGCGCATTTCCTGGTAGAGGGAATCGATACTAATGATATGTATGCCATGTCTCAGATTATGGATGAAGATCTCCTCGTTTCTTGTTTAAACTGCTTTCACGAGTAACATCAAGAATTCGATAGCATTGAGTTATTATACTGTACTTTCATTCGTAGTCGGTTAAACGAAGTCCTAGTAAATAGTAGATAATCTTTAGCATTTTGCATTTTATTATGGTTAGTGGTCACTTTTAATTTCAACAGTATATATTATTTTTTCACATCATATCTTCACTGCATTGATGAAAGAGTTTTGGCTCAAGTTTGGGTTTCGTCCTTCGTTCTTCAAGTATTTCTGATCATTTTTCTATCTTCGGCGAGGGTCGAGGTCTTTTACAATGGGTTATTTAAAAAGCGATATTACTGAATTCTAGACCTATATTATTGGAAAAAATCATTTCTTTATACCTAAGAGCACTATAGATAGAAAAAACAAAATATCTGTTTGCGACACGAGTCATGAGTCATTTGACGAGGATGAGGATGAATGCTTTTGCATGTGTTGATGATACAGGTCACGTGACCCACGTGCCGAAACTGCACATCGTGATGTTTTACAATTAATATGATTACCATAAGTCCAAAAGGTATAAACAACCCTTGAGATTTGAGATGAATTAAAGTTTAATCTAATTTATTTTATACGATTATTTCTACGTTGTTTTATATGGTATTTTGAGAATATACCTAAATATCTATCTTAATAATAATTTTGATTTATTTTCACATATCCTACGTTGAACTTAAGTTATTCTTGTAAATATCCATTAAACCATTCACTTCTCATTCATTATAAGTTATATTCGTTAAATTTTCACCGTTTTTCATAATTATTGTTTCTTTTTAAATCATTTTTTTTTTACTACTTTAATGAAAGTTTGACCGTATTGTATAATCGCATAGATAGATAGGTGAGAGTGAAAATCTTTCATAAAATACAGGCCTGTATTTAAACCAGCGTGCATTACCTCAAGCGATGCAACTATCTGTGCGTTCAATATTAATTTTTCTTTGAACATTCTGGCTATATAATTTATTTGAAAAAAAATTCAATCCTTAATATATTAAAAAACATTCGAATTTTCCAAATGCCAGTACTGTTTACCTATTTTAACGAAAAAATCATCTAAATACGGTATTTAAGCAATACATTATACAATTTTACTATATCTTAATAATAATATATATTAAAAGGATCTCCAAAATGTTTACTCATCAAAAATATGAGAACCTAAATAAATCAATGCACCATCATATTCCTCGTAAAGAACTGAAGATTAAAAAAAATGTCCATACAAACTGCTGTTTACGAGTAAATTAATGAAAAAACTGAAATTACTCGTTGTGAACAGACGCCCAAAACCTTATAATGTCTCCTTTAGGCGCGGGGCGTATGTTTGTCTGTTGGTAGACATGTCCGTGCCGAGGACTATACTCGTATGCCCAATGGCTTTGACGTCGCTCCGTGTCCGAAGGACTCGCGAGGATGCGATATATCAAAGCGTTGTTTGATCACGCGGGTCCTTGATTATTTTGTTTGACGCATGACGCGTGCGGCGCGAGTCATTTGACGCGGATGAGGGCATCCGTTTGCAAGTGCGGACGATGCAGGTCACGTGACCCGCATGGCGAAACTGCACACCGTGATTATTTTCAAAATTAATAACATTACCCTAAGCTCGATGGGTATAAACAGCCCTTGAGATTTGAAACAATTCAAATCCACTATTATTTATTTATTTCTACGTGTTCATACTATGTGATTTCCTTGCGGAATGACATTTAAATCGACTTCTTGGTGCAGATCTATCTTAATATATATAAATCTCGTGTCACAATGTTTGTCCTCAATGGACTCCTAAACCACTTAACCGATTATAATAAAATTTGCACACCATGTGCAGTTCGATGTGCACTTGAGAGATAGGATAGTTTAAATCTCAAATTATAGTCGCAATTTTAATTTATCGCTAATTTTTTGTCCGTTATTATTTGGCAGTCATAAAACTGACAGATGTCGATACCTTTTTATTTTATGGGCGATTGGGAAGAGCGCGTGACGACTCGGTGCCTGTATAATTTTATTGAACAAGCAGAGGAAAGAGCAATTGTGATATTATTGGAAAATTTTTTAGAAGATCACAATCAACTAATTCAATTGATCAAAAGAGTTTCGCCACGACTGCAAAATGACAATTATCAAATCGTCATATTTTAATTTATTGCTAATTATTTGTCTGATATTATTTGGCAGTCATAAAACTGACAGATGTCGATACCTTTTTATTTTATGGGCGATTGTGAAGAGCGCGTGACGACTCGGTGCCTGTATAATTTTATTGAACAAGCAGAGGAAAGAGCAATTGTGATATTATTGGAAATTTTTTAGAAGATCACAATCAACTAATTCAATTGATCAAAAGAGTTTCGCCACGACTGCAAAATGACAATTATCAAATCGTCATAAAAGCCGACAAAGTACCATTAGGTGCACATGCTGGTAGATTCAACGCTCCAACTGTTGATGAGGTTGCTGTTATCATGGTTGGTGATCCAGTTGACAAAAGATCTATAAACATTACACGGCGAGACAACACTGTCAGTACGATTTCGGATCTACACCGTTCATATGACGCACTACAATATCCATTGAAATTTTGGCAAGGACAAGATGAATATCACCTTAATATCAATCAGTATGATCCAAATACCGGTAAATTTGACAATTATCTATTTACTTTCTTACTGTATGTATAGATTTTAATTTCGTATTGCATTTTATTATTTATTTTTTTAGGTGATTACAGAAATAATAAAGTTAGCTCAATGAACTACTACGCACACCGAATAATGGTTAGACAACATCAAGACAATTATATCCTTCGATATCGTCAGCTGTTCCATCAATACATTGTTGATATGTATGCTAAGGTCGAAAGCGAACGCTTGCGATTCCTTCGATTCAACCAGGCAAAACTATGATCGGAAGAATATATTCACTTACGAGATGCTGTTGCTGGAAACATCGATGGAAATTTAAATCCCAATGACATCGGTAATGCTTTCATTTTACCTTCAAGCTACATCGGCAGTCCACGGAACATGCAGGAATACATACAAGATGCGATGACTTACGTACGTCATTACGGCCGACCGGATTTATTTATTACATTCACATGTAATCCGAATTGGGAAGAGATACAAACTTTACTATTGCCAGGACAACAAGCCATTCATCGTCATGATTTAACTGCACGTGTGTTTAAACAAAAATTGAAATCCTTAATTGATTTTATTGTTAAATATACAATTTTTGGTATCACACGTTGTTGGCTGTATACGATAGAGTGGCAAAAGCGAGGTTTGCCTCATGCCCACATTTTGGTTTGGCTTAAAGATAGAATCCGTCCTGAAGAAATCGATCAAATAATTTCAGCCGAAATTCCAGACCCATTAATTGATCAAGAATTATTTGATATTGTCACCAAACACATGATCCATGGGCCATGCGGTGTTTTCAACATGACGTCACCGTGCATGGAAAATGGAAAATGTAAAAAAAACTTCCCAAAGCCGCATACGAATGACACGATCACGGATATTGATGGTTATCCAATGTATCGCCGCAGAAGTACTGAGAATGGTGGCCACACATTTACAATGCGACTGCCGAACTTTCCAAATCAAGTTGAGTTTGATAATCAGTGGGTGGTACCATACTCACCACTACTTTCAAAAACTTACAAAGCTCATATCAATGTTGAGCTTTGCAGTTCTGTTAAATCAATTAAGTATATTTGTAAATATGTAAACAAAGGCAGTGATTTGGCCATATTTGAAGTAAAAAACATAAATAAAAATGACGAAATAGCACGATACCAAATGGGCAGATACATTAGCAGCAATGAAGCTATTTGGCATATTCTCAGCTTTCCCATCCACGAAAGAGATCCTGCTGTCCAACATCTGGCAATACATCTTGAAAACGGTCAACGTGTATACTTCACTGAAGAAAATGTTCTCCAAAGAGCGTTCGAAGCTCCGAAAACGACTCTAACTGAATTTTTTACATTGTGTCAAAAACCTGATGTTTTTGGCCAATTCGCGAAGACATTGGTGTATGGTGATGTTCCACGTTATTTCACATGGAACAAATCCAGTAAAAAATGGGAGCCACGGAAACAAGGAAAACCACATCCTTCCATTACAGGCATATTCAAAGCTAAGACATTGGGGAGACTTTACACGGTACATCCAAAGCAACGTGAGTGCTTCTATTTACGTTTGTTATTGGTGAATGTTCCCGGACCAACGTCTTTTGAATTTTTATGAACAGCTAATGGTCGAGTATTCAATACATACCAGGATGCATGTCGTGAAATGCAATTGCTAGAAGACGATAACCATTGGGACTTAACGCTTGCTGATGCTGCGTTGACATCAACACCGAATAACATTCGTCAGTTGTTTGCAATTATTTTGGCGACATGTTATCCCTCGCAAGCACAAACTTTGTGGGAAAAATATAAAAATTGTATGACAGAAGACATCTTGCACCGAATTAGACAAACAAATCAATGCCAAAACATAGATTATACACCAGAGATGTACAATGAAGCATTGGTCTTGATCGAGGATTTATGTGTTCTTATTTCAAATTTACCACTTAATCATTATGGTATGCCATCACCTAATCGTCCAGCCACCGACTTAGTCAATACCGATTTACAACGAGAAAATCAATATGACCATGGAAGTTTAGCAACAATTATCATGAACAGAGAACCATTACTGACAGCAGAACAAAAAATTATTTATGATCGGATTATGCTGGCTGTTGCTGCTGAACAAGGCGGTTTTTTTTTCTTGGATGCACCCGGTGGAACCGGTAAGACATTTTTAATATCGTTGATTCTTGCCAAAATACGGTCGCAACAAAAAATCGCATTAGAATTAGCATCGTCAGGCATTGCGGCTACTTTACTGGATGGTGGGCGAACAGCACATTCAACATTCAAGCTGCCATTGGACGTTCATAATAAACCAGATGCAATGTGTAACATCAAAAAGAATAGTGGAATAGCTGCAGTGTTGCGGAAGAGTTCTATAATAATTTGGGATGAGTGCACAATGGCACACAAATATTCACTTGAAGCATTAAACAGAACTATGCAAGATTTAAACAGCAATAATAAACTTTTCGGTGGTGCTATCTTACTTTTGTCTGGTGACTTCCGGCAGACCTTACCGGTTATACCTCGCTCTACTTTCGCGGATGAGATTAATGCATGTTTGAAACAATCATTCTTATGGCGAAGTGTTGAAACACTTCGATTGACCATAAATATGCGAGTACAATTGCAAAATGATCCATCAGCACTAATATTTTCCGAACAACTACTAGATATTGGGAACGGTAAAATAAAACTGCAACCAAATACGCAATGCATTAAACTACCAGACAATTTTTGCACTGTTGTTCAGGATAAAACTGAATTGATTCAGAGTATTTTCCCGGATATACAGAATAATTATTTGAATCATGAATGGCTTAGTCAACGGGCGATTTTGGCAGCCAAAAACGTTGATGTTGACGAAATTAACTTCCAGATACAACAGTTGTTACCAGGCGATCTGATGTCTTTTAAATCAATCGATACTGTTGTTGATGAAAATGAAAGTGTAAATTTTCCGATTGAATTTTTAAATTCATTAGATATCCATGGAATGCCACCACATAATCTTCGATTAAAGATTGGTTCCCCTATTATTCTCCTCCGTAATTTGAATCCACCTCAATTATGTAACGGTACGCGTTTGGTCATCAAAAAGATCACCGGAAACATTCTTGAAGCAACCATTTTGGCTGGGAAGTTTAAAGGAAAAGTGGTCCTGCTGCCACGTATTCCGATGATACCATCAGATTCTACCATACCCTTCAAAAGGCTACAGTTTCCAATTCGTTTAGCTTTCGCCATGTCTATAAATAAATCTCAAGGTCAAACAATGTCCATTTGTGGTTTAGATTTGGAAAATCCATGTTTTTCTCATGGGCAACTATATGTTGCGTGTTCACGTGTTGGGAAACCGTCGAATCTATTTGTGTTAGCTAAAGACAGGTTAACCAAAAACATTGTGCACCGATTGGTGTTAAATTAAATTGAAATTGAAAGTATTTATAATTCAAAAAAAAAGATATTAATGTTTAAAAGTTTAAGACTGTCTGCCTTGCCTACCTCATTCATGAGTTTAAGCGTCACATGTTATTTACTGTATTATACTGTAATATACTTATATTTGTTATAAAATTAAATGGAAATAATAAATCTGATAAATTTTTATTTTTTACCTATTGATTTCTGCTTAGTATCAAGTGTAAGAACATTTTAATTAATTGTGTTCAACGTACTTCCCCTTCAAATCAATCTCAATCCAGTGAATTTGTATACCAACATCAACATTTTCGTCTTTGTTCGTAAATAATTTCATTGTACTAAAGGGTTATAGTAGTAGAAAGTCAAATAAGGAGATCAGCATATTTTTTTACAAATACCATCTGTGTGAAAAAGCATAGTGGACTCCGTGACTGATGTTCTCTTATTGTTCCTCTTAGATTGTTTACTATAATGTAATATAACAAAAACTTTAGCCACAGCAACGCGTGGCCGGGTCAGCTAGTATAATTATAAATTAGGTACATGCTCTTTCGTTTTAGGTACATTTCATAGGATTTTAAAAATCTTTTTTTTTGCAAAATCTCTAATAATTCTGCAAAACGCCGTGATGTTGTGAATATGTGCATTTTTATGCAAGATTACTTAGAAAAATTAGTAATTTCTGCGAACCACATTCATAACAAAAGAGCTGATATTTATACAATCTAACTACGATTTTAGTAATTGAATGATTCGCATGGGCTTTGGCAAACACACACAGCCATGGGGGCAGTTAGAAAAATAAATTGAAAATTCTAGGCGTTCGATAAAATTCTTACGGAGTGCCACTAATCACTCAAACTCAAAATTAATATATGAAATAATACAATAAATGATGAACTAATAAAATAAATTTCCAAAACACCCACTTACCAAACGGTTTTTTTAAAGCTTTTTATTTATAATTCTTTTACCTACACTATTATATAAGCTGACACTATAAGTAACTTAATAAAACTTTAATAGAATTAAATCCAAACTTTTTAGTACAATTAACAAAAATTGTAATCGAAATCATCTCAGCCAATTCGCATTTCATTTTTTTTATTTATCTATTTATCTTTATTGGAGAAACCAACAATTTTACATAGTACACACAACAAAAAAGAAATACATTTGATCGATAAAGAACTATTTTGAAAGGAAGACTTCTTTTTTGATTTTTGCTATGTTTTGTCGTAATTTAATGACACTAAAATGCACAAAATAGGTTAATTAACTTGTCCTATGCTAAAATAGGACCCCCTGAAACATTCCGTGTCACCAAAAAAAAAAAAATCACCGAAAACGTTCAAGCCAACCCGGTTATACTGTTATTTATGAATTTCGCGAAACGGAGCAAATGTGATAAAAGCAACTAGTCAAATCGCAATCCATACTTTAAGACTCTCGATGTAAATTATATGGCGATTATGGAATTTTACTGAATGAGCAATTTTGAAAATATTGTGCGGTCCATGCGTGAGGCTGGTCGCGCGTCAGATATCGGATTCATTCCGGATCGGACGAGGTTCGATGACCTCCTGCGAGAGGAGGACGCCTGCAGCCGTCTCCGTCCCGCGCCGACCCTCGCGGTGCTGTCCTTCGAAAGTGGACCCTAGGCCCTAGGGTCCACTCTCGACCTTGCCTAACGAACTTTGATAGATTGACCTGCTATGCGATGGGAAGTTTGTCCTATGGAATTAGTAGCTATTGTAAGAGTCAAATCGAGGTGTTCATTCCACAGCATATAGCGTTCTCTGGCATACAAAAGTGAGTGTCAGATATTCATTGCCGTAAATATCAAGTCTGCAGATAGTAGTGAACATATGTAGTAGTGAATAGATATTAATCACGCATTAAATGGCCTTAAATTTTAAAAAAACCGATCAGTGGATAAATATAATACTACAATTAAGTTTACTAAAAAATAGAGAATGGACAAAAAAAACTATGATTATCCTAATTTTATGATAAAGAAAGTTATTTTGTTAGTTTTTATTTTAATAAACATTTTTATTTATTTAACACAATATCAGTAATGTCGAAGAAATTATTTGTACTGCTCATTGATCTAATTGTTTTACATATGGTTTCATTTATCTGTTATGAAAATCCATCTAGCTACCAAAAATACATTACAATTAATTAGCCATGCCTAACTAGACTACCGTTTGTAATGAGGTAGACTTTTTTAATACATTTGTCAAGTTTTATTATTATGTTAAAAATTTTATTTATACATGAACTGTTAAACATATTTATGCGAAGTGTATAGAAAGTCCAGATAAGTATAAATATGTAACCACATGTACAAAAAAAACAAACATTGCAACACTCCTTTTAACTCAACATTTTTAATCATAAATTTTGTAAATCTTGTTCTTTACATAAAAATCCAATTATAGCGTAAGAAAAAATCATACTGATTGAATATTAATGAGTTGATGACATAAAAGTCAAATTTTATCGTATTTATTATTAGTAATTAATAGTTAAAATGATAGACTTGTAAAATTTCAGTGAAACCACATTTTTAACATCGCAATATTTTCTTTCGTGAAAAAAGGTTACAGAAGTATCAACCATAGACGTTTGACAGACAGCGCTTCATTTGTCTATGGAACCACTGACACTTCGAACTCGTTACAAATTTGAATATAGAACAAATCATCACGTCGAACGCGACACCGTTTGATCCTTAGCAAGGTCTGAGGTCACTTCGCGGTATATTTTAATGCTTATTATATCTAAATATTTGTAACCACGTAAGAATTTTACGTACGCTGGCAAGTAAGCAGTTTGGTATTTTTATTGTGTCCTTACACAGTTCTGTGTAAACTACCTTCTATTTTATCGACTGCTCCGTGTTGCATTATACCTACTCATTTATTCAAAGTTAATCATTGGTACAAACTGCGGTTCGCAGACAAAATTATTCTTACTTAAATAACGCTTTTATTTCCGATTTGTAACGTCTGGCTGTAATAAAGGGGCCATTGTATCCCCATAACTAAAGACCCCTTTTAAGATGCCGAAGATGAGGATTAAAGATGCATATTATTTTATCACTTACATACAGGTTGTTCCAAGATCATACCCGAAGACTTAAGGGGATGTTTATGTACTTTATTACGCGTAAGAAATTGTATTAAAAAAATGCGAAAATAATTCGTGCTCACATTTATTAATTTTATCAAAGCGCTCGTTTAAATTACCTCTTTGCTCGAAGGCGCTCGGCAAGGGCGGCAATGACCCAGTACGGCGCGGCCTCGCTAGCGAACGAACTTATGACAAGAACGATTTCATATTATCACATAAAATTTACAATTTTTTTGCTCAGAAACGGTGATGATTTTTCATATGAGGTCAAAACAAATCATGTTTGAAATCACCGGGCTAATAAGGTGGATTTTTTATCGGGAATGGTGTATAAATACGTTAAATATATAATAATAACAATACACACTTTATCGTATATTAATAAACTCGCCTACACTATTAAAAAAGCCTTTAAAAAAACATCGTATTGTGGTTTGGAATTTGCCAGGTTTTATTCGGAGTTGATCGAAGGGTTAGACCGTGGACTGACAACTGATTAAAATGATCATTATGGCGCTTCGGATCTCAGAATTCTGAAAAGGATGACGTAGATCAGTCGATCATTGATCATTTGGGCAGATCGTAGGATCCTAATTTCTTCAGAACCATCTTCTTTTAATCCGGACATAAAACTGCCCTAGAACGTTTATTACACATACACACTTTTATTTATTTATTTTATTTCGAAAATATGTTAAGTAACGTATGATTGGAATGATGATCAGGAAACCAAAGAAACTTTAAAGTTTAGGGATCGAAAATGGTAAGGACTTGAAGGACCCGTGGTGTGTGCTCCCAGCTCGCACGAGTTTGGACGCCGCCTCGCCTGCAGTGTTCTACCGTCGTCTCTGGAGCTGCTCTCGTCCAGCACATCCCGTCAACTGGCACCAAAACATGACACAGCCAGTCCAAGGTTAAGGACTTGTCCGAACGCTTTTTTATAAGAAATTTAATTTTATTTATTCATTTATGTATTCTGACATAATTAATATACAAAGAAATAGAATTGTAGTAGTACAAATCACAGTTACAAATGAATATTACAAATGCACCGGGAGCGATTAGCACTGCAACATTTTGTGCCCTGCCTTCTTTACTAGACTATGTCTGTACTAAGGAAGGCAGTGCTATATTGTGCTACACCTAAGAAAATCAAACCGTCAATGCACCTATAGAGAAGTTGGGAGATTAGCATTTATTTTATGAGCAGAAATTTTAGGATTGTAGCTTTATTTTAAGTTAATATTGTCAGTGCCTACCTACAAATTTATTTTTTTATTTATCTTTATTGGAAAAACCAACAAAAAAATACATTTGATTGGACAAAAAAAAACATTTGTAAAACTAAAAATAGGTTTCTGCTAGCAAACAACATTAACATTCATAACAAATATTATTATACCATTTTTTAAATTAAATTACAATGTTTATTTTTTAGGCGTTAAATTATCGCTAAATTGCGATTTATTCAGAGTCAATGCTCCCCTCGGTAACCGATCTCGATTTATTTTTGACTTGAAGTTATTTACATCACCGGATTCATGGTTAGGAACCATTTATGTAGTCCACAACCAGGGTAACAGTAGAAATACTTATTACTTGCGTATGATTGTGATAGCCCTTTCTAGAATAAAGTTTTTTATAGCTTGTGATTATACCCGCACCCACCTATTTTGTGTAGATTACTACGAAATTTTCTAATGACAAATTAATGGTACAGACCACGCCGTCCTTCGCCGTGAGGTTGATGGACAGAATTTAAAATTGATTGTATGTCAAAACCCCCCCCGAGACGGAGCGCCGACCAGCCAGCGCGCTCGCATTTCCTACAATAGCAACGCATCTCAAACTGTACGCTTTGAATTTATTTTATTTTAATCTGGATACATATCCGCAGGTATTAGCGTGTCGTACAAGTATAGTCCGATTGGGAGAGCACTCGAATTATTAAATTCAATTTCTGCAGAGTTTGATATTCACCCAATAGGATTAAATTATGGCGCGAATTGTGTGTAATTGAATTTTTCTTGGTTTGTGGTCTTATTTTTTATTTTTTATTGTTAGCGTTTTTGGTTTTAGATGTTATTTTTTTCTTTTAGTATTATAATGTTTTGCTTGTTTGTTATAAATTAATTAAAAGGTTTCCTCACATAAATAAATAAAGGGGGTCGCTAAGTGGCATACTAGAATACCTACTGTTAAAGTGAAAATCAAACAACAGGCCTCTACCACAGGTCAAACTTTTTTCAAAATATTTGCTTTTTTTTTAATGAATGCCCTAAGTTTACCATTACAATAGATATTATTTATGAACAATATGCATTACCATCATAACCTAGCATCTCATTAGCATAAAAACAAACCTAAATTACCTATTTTCGTATTGCCATTTTAAGTGCCTACTCTAAAACGCAATACCACCAGAGTGTGATATTGTAAAAAAAAATAGATGAAATTTTAATATTTTATTTCTTTATTTCATGTCATGTCATAATTCATATTTCGCAAAAGACGCGGTAGAATGCCAAAAACAATAGAGAATTTAAAAGTGACGTATGAGGTTATAATGTAAAAAGAAGTAGTTAGGCAATTTTTGCGACCCCTTTGAAGATATCTAAAAAAATATTTATAAGTAAGTACGTCTATAGCTTGTTGGAAAACCTCAAAAAGTTATGCTGGACATAATATGCTTGAATCAAGTGTTCTTCTCCCAAAACTCTCTGTCAAAACTTTTGTTTAATTTAGGCGAATTGTCATACTTCGCAACGACATTTCATTAGGATACAAAATATGTAGATTAATGGTCCATGCCCTTCAGGTTTATCTATATAATATTATATAATATTATCTATATCTATATATATACGTGAAGGAAAAACTTCGGATTCCTTTTTAAGCACGGAAGAGACTGAGATTTGGCATAGTTAATGTTTATAAGGAGAAGAATTACGGAAATCTAAAATTATCTATAATATGTGTTATGAACACATTAAATTCAATAAAATAAAACGTTCATACCAACTGACACATTAACTGAATAAGTTTTGAGCTGTGAATTTTGTGTGATTTCAAATATTCCTCGTTCAATAATCTGTTTATGTCAATAAAGTAATGTCAAGGTAAAAAAACATAATTATTAGGTTAACAAAAAGTGAGGTTTTTTTTATATAAATTAAACCCTGTATAATCTTAGCTTCCATAATTTAATTTTACATGTTAATAATTTTACATAATTTTTAATTTCGGTAGTTTATTTTTTTTTTATATTCAGATATTCGCACTAGATATTAAAAAATGAAATTATTTTGAGTTATACATTTAAATATGCACTGAATGTCATTCCAAGAAATTTGAATACTTTTGAATGTGGATTAATGCATTTAAAATGCAAGTTTTGCAATGCCAAATATTACAAATCTGAAGTCACTTAAGGTGAATGGCTGCATTCACTTTATGTTGTCATAAGGGTAAATAATATTGGCATATGAATACTTCAAATTATTGTATGTCCGACTTACCTGAACCTTCAATAAAAAGAAAGTCAAACAAATATTTCGAAAAACACATTTCAGCGTTCTGTATTTTTTTTCAACTGTTATTAACATTAAGTTTATATTTCATAAGTATTGCAGGGAATTAAGGCAAACGACATATATGCAAACCTCAATAATGCTCAGAATTTCGACCACTAGGCAAGGCGACCTCGCAGTTTGAGGAGGCCAGCTCGCCCAGGAGGAGAGGCCATCGTGCCCGGCGTGACTGGCACTATCTAGGGCCTAGGCGGGTCTGCAGAGAATGGACGGGTCGTCCTCGCTTCTACCTGGACTTCTTTGGCCTGGCTGTGCCTGGCTCGGGCGGAGGGTTTGGTTGCTGCCCGGGCCCAGCGCCGCTCTGACGAAATAATGGACCTCCTCGCGTGCCGTCAGCCGCTCCAACGCCGACTCTGCGGCGCTTCCAGGGGTGTGCTTTAGATATTGGTCCACATTTGAGTCGCATGGAATCAAAAGCAGCAATCTGCAGTAAATGTGCTTACAATTTAGATTTAGAATAAGGTAATATCATCAGTATTTTTTAATTCTGTAGTTTTTGATTGCTGTCTTTGAAACTGAGTCTCGCAAATTGCTGATTTCGTTTCCAACATGTTGCTAATGATGTCTCAATAAAACACGGATTTAATGTCATAATTTAATATCAGTAACATATATTTTGATTTCAACTTAATATTTCAAATACGTTTTATAGGGTAAGATTACTGTTTTAGATTATTACTTCTTGCTTCGATTTGTGCTAAATATGAAGAAGTTTTAAAATCAATACCTCATTGTGATCATTTTGGCAGATTGCTACTTTTCATTTCCCACAACTCATTCACAAAGGATTAGTAATGACTGCAACAAAATGATTCAGAACATTACGATGACCTAGGTCATATACAATTTTTTGGACCCTACTCAAATAACAAATATTCTTGTAAACAGACTCAGAGAAGATGGCAATAATGAAACGTTAACAATTGTATGAATGTGCGCGGATTCGAACCAGCGACCGCTGGGTTAATAGACCAGATGTGATTTAATATGTTAATTATACGTAACTTATTTTCATTTATACAATATGGTATGAGAATACCAGTTTATTATATGTTTAATAAACAGTTATTTAAAAAAAAAACGTTATATTTACAAGATTATCTTAATTTATAATAATAAAATATATTCCGTAGTACGAAAATTTCTGACCGATAAAGTAGCAAAAACATTATTAGGGGAACTTTCGAAGCAACTCGGCCGAGTGCGCAAGCGAGACAGTAAAAGAGTGAACCAAACAAATTAGTCCAACAAATCGCTTCCTGTCTCACTCGCACATTCGATCGAGTTGCATTGGGAGTTTCCCTTTTCTTCTACTGCCAATTGGCTACATAATGCAATCCCATAATATTAATTAATCATTTCTAACTAATAACAATTTAATAGAAAAATATAGATAAAGGACGTTTCTAAAATTTAGGGTACTCATTTTAGAATGTTGGTCCATATCGAAAATCAAACATTAATCGGCAAAAAGTATTGGAAAAATGTTTCTCAATTACGAGAAAAAAGTCTTCAAAGTTGTATAGAAATCGTTTTAATGTTTGAGTGATAAGTTCAATGATCTCCAAGCGCGCGTCTCGCGAAGGACTTCTAATAATATAATAATATAATTATTTTAGTATGATTTAGTATGATCAACCCTAAATTTAAAAACACCTGTATATCGATTTAAGTACTCTGTAAAGCCGCCTAAGCTCAGATTTTCTACATATACGAATATTGATTTACCTACGAGATTGATGAGACTGATTTAATAAAAAAAAAAACAACAAAATTTCTCGGACTACCTGCAGTTCTGATATCAGAACTTAGTTAATTAAAATAAAACTTGGATAAGTTTTTTATTATTCCAAACATAGTAATGCTAACCTATAAAAAAACTATAAAACATTACTCTGACTTCGCAATTATAGCATCTCCAAATAGGCTATCGACCTTTATCTACAAATGTTTACATTTAAATAGTAAAATAAATTTCTAGTCGTTTTTGGGTCCGCTGATAAAGTTCACACGATGCGTACCTCGGTTTAAAAACAGATTTATCAATAAATGTCTGCAATAATTTAGTATTTAAACATTTGAAGCGTGGCAAAATTCTGACGAAATTGTGACGAAATTGTCAGAAATTAAAATTAAACCAATGGAAAAAATAAAAATAAATTAAATTTATTTGAAAATATAAGTGTCTAAATATGTTAACAGATATGTCATTGAGATTAAAAACGAGGAAAAAAATAAAAAAAACGGCAAAATAACAAAAACACAATATAAATCAGTATTTTTTTGTTTTTTATCACTCCCAATGAGATTTTGCTACACTCCACATTTTTTTGTTTGGCTCGGGATATTAATTTACGTTTTTTTTATAAAATTAAAGAAACAATTACACACCTTACATTTATTATTATTCTAGGATAAAACCAATGTTGAGAAAAAGGAAACAGTTGGTTTAATTATTTCCGTTGCATCTCACAGGACAATTCTAGGTCAATCCAGTTCCGAGGCAGTTTTTAAAGGTAGGGTTTTAGGGTTGTAATATCTAAATAGATAATCTAGATTAAAAACTATAATCAATGGCATATTTTATCCAGTTGTGCCACCCCTGCTAGACTGCTTAGCATTCGTCCTGTGCTTGTGTCATCTGCGCTTGTGTGTGTGAGCCAACCAAGCAAGCATTCTACCTTCTTTTCGTGATCACGCTTTCTTTATTTTAAAAAGCTTTTAAGCGAATGTAAAGCATTTCTTTCAAAAAGATGTCTTTATTCTAAAAGCTAGTTGCACGTTCAGCACATTCATTTGAGCTTTCAATATAAATTACACAGGTAGGTACATAACGCTTTTTTTAAAATTAATACCCACATTAAAAATACATATTCTAATATTGCATATTACGCGAAAAAAATTGCATACAAATATATTTTATTATTCAAAATACACGGTATGCTTTCGTTATATGATCTATTATTATAATAGGTTTCATTTGAAAAAAAATATTAATTTTTTAATGACAGTAATACTCTCAATTTGGCCTTGTGCGTAGTCGTGTTATTTCGTGACAGAACCATAAGTAAATTATTAAAATAACTCGTAAATAATTAATTATCTTAGTTATTTTTAATGTGTCTTGAACGCAGACGGAGGACATCTCTAGAAAAGTCTGCGGAACTCTAATTTGAGTAGAGGAGGCGTAAATCTTAAAGTATGTATTAAATCAATGTGCGTTTCGGAACGAAAAGGAAAACACGCCTTAAGGCCCTGTAAATAACTTGAGACAAATTTGACCTAAGCGGGAATTTATCCCGCGCTTAGAAGGTCTAAAACCAAGCAATTTATTTATTCAGGAAATACATATTCGTAGAAAAATAAAATCAATGGTGGACCGGAAAAGAAATATTTGATTATTTCGTTATATGAATATAATAGAATGCAATGCTAATTTGAAACTAATACATACATAAAATTACATGGTTACATTTTAATAGGTTTAGGTATACTAATTAATGAAAGATGTTTAGCCCCTAAATTTTACGAAGCATTCTTATAATGTAAAAGTTTTACGTATGAATATATTTATATTTCAAAAACTTGCAGGTTATTTACAATTAAATGATATTAAATAAAAATATTATTTGTTTAAATTAAGCTTATATTTTTTTTTACAATATTAACCCCCTTTTTTTGAAGGTATGATTACGTTGCTGAGGACACATTTGCCTAGCTTGCCAAATTTGCACGAATATCGAGAGCTGTACCAGAGGCCAACTGTCCACTGTTTATTACAGAACATCTTACCTTTAAGGCGAATCCAAAGGATAAACATTAATTTCGACTCATTTAGACCTTTTTTTTAATAAAAAAAAATATTTTTAGATACCTTGTTCTTATGCCTTCGACGTAGTAAAGGCAGATTTTTTAAATTTAATTCTATTTCTGAGAAATTTAATAAATGATAAACTGCTGAAAGTTTAGAGCATTAGGAAAAAAAGTAATTGTAAGGAAAATGAAGGTTCTAAAACATAGTAAAGTTAGTTTTTTTATTTCTATATAATGAAGCTGTAATTAAATAAAAACCAACAATTGTTTTCTGACCGCGCAAAGAACAAAACCTAACGTTGTTTGTTTGTTGTTTGTTTGTTTGTTTGTGATGCACCAAATCGGCACGCTGCAGAATAATAACGAATATTCGGCACCAAATGCTCTGCGCGATGCGCCAACACAGTCTTTTGTATAAGTATAGTATACTTTGGCAAAGAATATACTCGTACTTTGCCCTACACTACTACTACTTTGCCTTATGCAGAGAACTAGTCTAATCGTTTGTTAATCAGGCAAGCATGATTAACAAACGATTACATAAATAAATGAGTTAAAAATATATTAATATTTCATTGCGATTGATAAAGAAACTGTTCTTAAAATATATTTTATTTTGCAAAAACAAAAAAAAAACACTTGTATATGATAAAATAGGCGGTAGTCTAAACTTTAGTAAATAAAGGCAACATATTATGTTCGCGAAAAAATAATTCATAAAGAATATATTATCCGAATACGTTACCTTTGTTGAAGAAATTGCGTTATCTGCGGAGATACAGCTGGACCTGCAACCCGTTTCTGGATGAAGTTATTCGACAGATAAAAGATACGGCAGCCAGGCAGGCAGGACAGGCAGGAGTGCGCGGATGCTGGCGGTCCAGCGCTCGCTGCGAGCACACAGATGCGCGATCATTAGAACATTCCAGAGCCCTCGCTCGGCCCAGACCGTGCACACCATCGGCCAACCACAAAACCAGAGAGAAACGTCTCGCGTGCCTATTATCATTATGGGAGTTACAACTCAGCTTCACGTTTCACGGAAAATATCATTATGACCAGGCGAAGGCTAGCAACGTTTTTAAGAAAATGCAATAAGCCAGTATACCAGGTCCGAAAAATGATGATTTAATGATGACACAACTGAACCACCATGTCAAATTGCAACTCTGTAAGATTAGAGGAAGTGGTTCTAATTCATTTTGCAAGATTTGACCTAAACCGACAGGGATTACATTCAATACGGCACGCTCATTGCATTCGGCTAAACTTAGAAGGACGCTGGGAATTGATGTGCTCATTGGCTGTCAGGTTGATAATTCTTATATAAAACGGCGTGCAGAAACATTATTGAATGAAACGCCAATATATGGCGATACTTTTGAAATAATATATACCTTTATTTATATACCATGTTATTAAGTTTCAAAGACGCACATCTCAAATCAATCACGGTTTCCACCGATGACGTCACAACTGCAGCTATATCGTCTCGCGCCGTACAGTGCGAGAAGGACCGCACATCTGACATTAGCAGTTGTGACGTCATCGCCTAATGTTCGTTAAAACAACGTTGAGAACCGTCATCGCTCGATTTTAGAAAATCGAAAAATATATTATACCGTTGTTAAGGTAATTTATTGAGAAAATCAAAAAGATTTCTGCAGTGTTCTGCAGAATCTGCAGTGATCTGCAGATCATGAGTTCAAACTCATGATATATAGGGTGATGATTTTAGAGGCGTGGTTTTCAAGAAGAGATAAAACGCATATAATTTGATGTTATGGCTAAGAATTTAGTTTTATTATAAAGATAAGGTTTTGCCATTATGTTTTAAAAATGATTTCGGATAAGTGGCCGCCGCGGCTGACTCGAACAAATTCCAGCCGAGAGGCCCAATTTTCAACCACTTTTTGCAGCAAGTTGGGCCGTATGTCAGCAATAACGCGCCGAATATTCTCTTCCAAGGCGTTAATCGTGTCCGGCTTATCTGCGTAGACAAGCGACTTCACATAACCCCACAAAAAATAGTCCAGCGGTGTTAAATCGCACGATCTTGGAGGCCATGCCACAGGCCCACGACGCGATTTTTACTTTATTTTAGAGTGAATTTTTCTAAATTTGCACTATTTGCAAACGTTGTTCAGGAGTAGGTCTGTTCATTATGAAATGGCAAACCAAACTGAGCATAAATCAAGTGACAGCTGTCAAAAACACCAACTACGAAAAAAGTAGTGCCAGATTGAAAACCACGCCTCTAAAAAAACACCCCAACACTGTCACGCTGAAGTGCGAAGTGAAGGTCAATAGAGTGCGTTCGCATGAGAGGTTGATGTAATCTTTTCAATTTATACAGAATGCATTTTTAGGGCACTCCTTTTAGGATTTTGATCTATATCAAACATTAATCAGCAAAAAATATTGGTAAAAGTTTTTCAATTACGAAAAAAAAAACAATTCAACAAAGAAAATAAATAAAGATAATTATACACTTCCAGCAGATTCGACCCTGGATGGCATGGTCCGGTCACGAGAGTGACGGCGTCATGACACTGAATGTGTCATCGAGTTATTGATTTCTAGTCTCGTTTGGCATCTTTGGCGCCACATACCTCCACCCTTCGGACTTCGTCGCACTCATCGAAATGACTATTTTAGTAATCCTTATGCACTTCAGACTTTAGAGGCCTCCTCCTTCGGGCTTTCTTAGGATATGACGAGCTTTTTTTTAACTTCCTATATATTGTTTCAATGTGCCTTTTGTAATGTAATATGAATGGAAGAAGTAACGAAAAGTGGCTTACAAATAAACAAAGTAGTTTATTATATGATTCTTTTACTATTTTCATGATTACTTTTTTTTCTCGGTAACCATGATGAATTTTGATATAGTTTCTTAACAGATAACATTAGCAATCGCATGACCAATTAGCTGTGTTTTTATCGGGAATGGACTTGGGACATTTGTGTATATTGTTAATACATTAATTGGCGCGGTCTGATATTTTGTTAGGTGACCATACTTTTATCTTTTTGACTAGTTTTTTATTTGCTTTATTTACAAAGTTCTTGAACAAAAATCGTTCAGTTTTATATCCAAATCGTCCCTTAAAAGGATACTGCTGACTTTAAGTTCACCTCTATACTCCCTCCCGTGTTCTTTTAGTTTTGAATTAAATAATGTCTCAAATTTAATTCTGAGCGAGACGGTGATATCCTCTGACTCCCTCGTGGCATGTGGGCAGTGCGGGTACCTCATCTACATAAATGTTACCGGAAGTATGATTCTTTATAATTCGCATGCAAAAGTCGTTCTTGAATGGACATGCCCTAGTTGCCCCAGTCTTCTGTTGAGAAGGGTCGTCTCGAAAGGGGGAAAACGAACTTAGGGGCCGTCGATGAGCGGCATTTTTTTTTTTGTAAAGAATGAATACGCCAGTATATAAAGATTTTTGCATTTATAGTATCTTAAATACTCGCTTTTCACATTTTAAATCTGAGGTATGCACGATTCGGTGCTCTACCCGATGGCTTGATGCGTGTTATAGTATTTTCAGTTCAAAATGGCGGTCGCTTTTATGTCGGCTAATCAGTCCGATTGGGAGAGCGGATTTGTTGATGCTTACTAAAAGAAAACTTACTACGTATAAATTTAAAAAAATATATAGGTATCTTAGATACCAATAATCAAAAATTCAAACTAAAAAAAAACATCAATGTATTAACTAGCCTCTAACTAACGTCACAAAAGTTACTGAAAATGTTTTTCACATTACAAACTTTTATATAAAGGTTTGATTCCCTGATTTAGGAGTTAACCCGCACGCCACATAACAAAGATATCCTCTGATTATGCTCGAAAAGGCTGATTACAAATAAACAACAAAAAAAAAAAAAAATCGTCTTAAAAATAAATCTATACTAAAAACTTCTTAATGTTAGTAAACAGTAAAAAAAAACAAACCACAAAACATTGAAATCAGTGAATAAACCCACCCACCATAGAGAGATTCCCTATCCAATAAGTAAAAATCTCCTCTCATTAAATTGTATCTAGGAGATTGTGTTAGTCTAGTGGTTAAGGCGTTGGACTATAGGCCCAAACGTCGCGGGTTGGAATCCACACATGATCGTTACCATTTTCAACGCTTTATTACCACCATCTCCCCTGACTCCCCATCTCCCCTGATTTAGTTTCCTCGGTAGGTATTCAGTTTCGCAATACACCCGAATATCGAATTGTACTATGAAAAATATATTCTGTGGCCGTAATATAAGCCGTACTTCAGCTTAAATCTACGGATAAAGATGATATGATGCTGTCTTCTCAGTCCTTTTGAATGGTGCAGAGACGTGGACCACCACTGACACAGATCTTAACAGCCTTCGAAATGTGGGCCTAGAATCCGCATCGTAAGGACAGGAGAAATAAGTAAGTTCTTCTACATCGGTCACTTTATGAAAGTTCTAAAACCTAAGGTAGCATTCATCTGGCAATTCAAAGAAATCATGGCCAGCGGAGCGTGGCTTAAAAATCTGCGGAGTGGTTTAGTCAGAACCTCATTTTAGATCTACCACCAACAAGGTTTTTAGCTAACATAAAAAGAATAATGGTGTAGTAGGGAGTAAAAATATAAATTGAAGTTGTTATGAAGCATTCTTTAAAACTTTATCCGTCCACAAGCGCCCAATAAAATTGACAGGATCAAACCATTTTCTATCTTTTTCGCATCCACTCGATCGATTTATGATTACTCATAAACTTCACAATATGGTAAGACCCGGAAACGCATCATTCATTTTGTTATTACCTTTACTATTAATTGATAATAATTTCCTGAGTATTAATACTTATCTCGCTCTCTCCAGTGGAGAATAAGCGCTTTTTCTATACCTACAAAGTATCGATGAGAATACTCGTAGTGCCAAACTTACCTACATTCGTTTCGAGTATTTAAGGTACTTATATTAGGCGAAATATTTTTGGGAAAAGTGTTGTTATGCAGCAATAAAGTAATCAACGATTCTCAACATGCTCTAATCATCGGGTTTACTATTGACTTTAGGTTATACAGCTTCAAATGGGATAGTTTGACGAACGCTATGATTACTGATGCGACTGCTTTGTATAGGCGGACTCCGTAATGTTGAACCAAAGCCCATTTTACTATCATGTATGCTGCTAGCATAGGTTTCATCTATGTAACTGCAACCACCTAGTAGTATTTATCTATTTATGATTATGACTAAAGTCAATACATTGTATAAGTGGGTAAAAAATATAATTCAGATTCCGACGGGAGTAGCGATTAACATGACAAGAGAAATTAATGTAAATTATAATGGGTATTTCATTATTTGTTCATTGTATTTAATGTTTTAATTTAAAAACAGTCATTAATGGATCAGGTTAATGTATTTATTCCAAAGGACAATAGTCAAAAATGTATGAAACCTGGTATAACCCTCCAATAGCAATGACATATATATCGTTGGATAGACCTTATGGATTAGAACAAAATTTATTATGACAGCTTTGTTGTACTGTTTGTTCGTTCGGAATTATAGGTTAGGGTAAAAATGGATAGTATTGATTATGAAATACAATAAACTACAAAGACATTATTATTGGTACTTTCCCCCAAATACTGATATAATTAACATATAATTATTCATTTTTATATTAAACTAATAACTCCAAACGGACAAACATTACAACTAAGCTGTAAGATCTATCCAACGACATACATATCATTACCTGGTCATACCAATATGCCCATTGTCCTCTGTTAATCTTCAAAGTCGTTAACCTTAGGTTGGGCGTAATGAGAGTTTTATCAAATAATATTCGCGTACTATACTTAAGTACTTGCGTTCAAATACGCGTGTATTTGATATGTTTGCGCTGACAATTGAATAAATACTTGCGGCGCAGGCGGTCTCACCTTTCATGAGTAGTCATGAAACCTGCATAATATTACGACAAATTACCGACTTTTATTTGTTGAAAGTACGAATGAAAACCAGCTCAGTCATAATTATTAAAAAAACACATGTGACGTGTTTTAAATGTAAAAACAGTAATAACCAAATTATTCATTTTGTTTTTTTTAATTGTTTTAAAACCCTTTTTTTTTATTATAAATGTAAAAGATAAATTTAAAAAGTAAATAATTTATTTACCAAGTGTCACTAAATATTGTAAAGAATAAAAAATGTGACTAAGACATCATGTGAAAACAAAAATTGCATAGCATTGCATGTTCTTTCAAAACAAAAAAAATGTGAACCTTAAAAATTGTAATGGGGTTTCGGAAGTGATTTGAGATGTGCAGTGCCATGTTGAGGAATATAATAAAACTGTTTTAGAAAAAGAGATTAAAATATGGGACGAGTACAAGCATACTTAAAAGGATTTTTTTAATGAATACTTAATTAAAACCGGTCATTAGCGTTTTGGGCTTGTGAATTAGGGTTCTGTACCAGAACTTTATCAACAAACAGTTGAGTGTTGTTTTTTTTTCAGTAACACAACATTTATTTTTAGCAACTATGAGA
Organism: Neomicropteryx cornuta; assembly: GCA_020383195.1. Taxonomy (NCBI): domain Eukaryota; kingdom Metazoa; phylum Arthropoda; class Insecta; order Lepidoptera; family Micropterigidae; genus Neomicropteryx; species Neomicropteryx cornuta. The sequence continues at coordinate 7,245,724 of JAHKQU010000001.1, read as the reverse complement.
CTAACGAAAAGAGCGGCAGTTTTTCTGTTATCTATGATTTAATACCTACCAACGCTGATAATATCGAATTTTAGGCTATAGAAACCTCAAAAATTATGGGAATATGGTGGATATATCTTAAACCATATTGCCGAATACTTTCTAGATGGATTATGTCGGCGTCACAAAGAACTAATATGCCAAATTACTTACAAATCCCTAGCTCACATAGTTTTCGAGAAAAACGTCTTTTAGGTACAAACAGACGGACGCAAGAGTGATCTTATAAGGGTTTCGTTTTAAGCGTTTTAATTTAAATCATTTGTTGTAGGTACTTAGATATATAAATTGTCGCAAATTTGCAAGCCGCATGTGAGCAAATAGTTGTGTAGAAAAAATCTTTATCCGAGGAAACGTATTTTGAATAAATTTAAGTACCTAATAATAGTATTCTGTTATTAGCTGTCAAAGCTGAGTAAATGAATTTTAATAACTCAAAACTAAAGTTGAAATAATATTATATTAATCTATTTTATTTTCACTAAACACCGCTCGCAAATGTTTATTTGACGTATGAACGCTTTCTCCGATAGCAGGATATCGCCATTATGCACTTTTAACAGTACCGTTATTGCCTAACTCTAACGGTAGGCATATTGTTGGTCGGTTATAACGACGCATTGCTAATAAACCAAAATTCTCGAACTTTCTTTTATGATGTTTAAAACCCGTCGCAATCGAATGCGCTATCACAAAAGATGCAATCAATTGATAGCTCGTATAATGTGCAACAATTTAAGTGAATATTTTTAACGGTTCAAAAAAGGAGGGAATTCTCAATTCTTCATGCATGTATCTGTTTCTTTTTCGTGTATGTTCACTAATTATGAGTGCCGATAAAGGTTTTATATTCCGCTAACGGCGCCTTATTTTTAGGTTCCGACATAAATCATAATTAATTGGAAGGCAATATTGGCGTTACTGCAGTCTTGTGTGGGTAGGCCCACAACCCGTCCTAGGAAGTAAAGCAACGGAGATAAACGTCATCTATGGCCATCGTTTATGGCAGGCGACTGAGCGACGTCACTAACTGATTAGCTGTCACTTTGTTTGGTTATTACTGTGTCCGACTGACAAACGCAAGGGAATTCGTTCTTTTCCGTAAACAATAAATACTGAAGTGCGGTTTCGATCAAAACGTGCGGTTTCGTTATTGCAAGGCAGTCGCAAAAACAACTAATTAACCTAAAATAAAACCTATATAGTAGGTTCTTTTGATTACTGATAAATATCTCCTAAATGGTAACAGCCCAGCTTGAAAGAATTTCACTGAAATATTTTAGCCCAAAACACAAATTATTGCGTGTTTTTGGAATTTTAAACACATCTACAGGTCAGCTCGGTTTTTTGGAAACCTCATCGACTCCTCTAGTCGGTTCTATATATAATATCTTCATAATAGCGTCTCACCCCTTTTCCCTTTTGTTCCGCCCGTACTGGCGACATGACATCGTGTTCATAGATAAACATTTGCCTACTTTACTTTTTTAGCTACTATAAATACATTCATGTATAAGAAGCTACTCTTCCAGTCATTTGGCCATCTGCTGTTGCATCTTTCATCCCGAAAATACGAATGCTAGAGTTGAACTTTTGTGTGTGATCTCGAAAAACAACCGTAGTCGTTTAGATCAATCACATCGAAGGCTGATCAAATTATAACATTTTTAGTACTAATAAATAAAATATTGACAGTTCGATAGAAAGTGCATATATCTAATTCTAATTTCAAAAATATGGCAGTACGTCTGTTCGAGCGTTCTTTACTACTAGCCAGTTAAATTAATAAAAACTTAACTACCTACCTATAAACAAATAGAAACAAAGCAAATAGAAACATGTCAAAGAATGTTCAGTGTCACATTATAATTACTTATAAACCATTCTCTATTTTTGCGTGAATAGCAAAGAAAAGCAAATATATTTCAATAATAAAACATAAGATTTCACTCAAACGAGAGGCATTCTCATTAGGTATGGCCTAAATAGATACGCCAGCGGAAATTGATTTGTTGCCACTTAATAATATCGATCTCAAACAGAATTTTATTACTTTCCGCTATTATTGCACTCTAATATAAATTATGTATTAACTATTACTATCTATATTAAATTTCCACAATACCACGTAAGTTACTAATAAGTAGGTTAATATATATGTATATAAATAAATATCTATAGGTTATTTTTCTTATTAAATAATACCGGGAGCATAGAATAATTAATAGTAAACCTACCGCTTGTTACCGCTATTTTAGCTTCTATAAATGCATTCGTGTAGAAGAAGCTTCTATTCCTTTCACCTCGAAAAGTAAAGTGTAGATTGATGCTCTTGGATACAACCTTAGCCGTTTAGAGCACATCGGAGGCTGGTCGAATCATTTAGATGTTTATTGTCAACAAATTTCCAGTACTAAAAGATCAAACTTTGACAGCGATAAACGCTCATATTCGATCGTAAACGAATTTAAATAACATAATTAACTTTTAAATTTAAACCAAACTACAAAGAAATTACATTAAATACATTATTTAAGCTTTGATTATTTTAGAAAATATAGTTTTTTAATAATACAATACAAGTATTTGAATATGATTTAACAAAGAACTAAATTAATAATTTTGGTTTTAAGTCGCCTCTATGGCCATCAAAAACGCATATCGAACGGGCTAAAAGTGCCGCAGGCACATGTGACAATGTCGCCTGTAGGGCCTAGCTGTAAGACGTCAGGTTTTAGGTGAATAATTTATTAGTATTAAACAATGTACTCGTATATGAGCAGATGATTTATTATATGATAGCGACAGGCGTCATAGCCATTCTTGTTTTAACAATATTATGATTACCGATATTTTAGCATCGTTTTTTTACATCATTGATAGATATTATGCTCTTAAAAAAAAAAAGTTTTAATTAGTCGACATTAAGGGATATGGGCGAATGCTTTTCTCCAAAGAAAGATCCTCACCTATATTAATTACAACCTCCGCCGGCCATTTTGAATGTTGGCGTCGTTCCGGCCGTGACATTGAATCGATCGAGGCGCATTCGGCTATCGGATATTCATTAATTCCGATAAAACGTGTTTTTGATAACATTTAAGATTTATTCTTTATTTATTTGCATTATGTATCATTAAAAATACAAATTGTCGAGCATTTCACAATAGTGGCTGCCAGTGCACTTGATATTTATAGATGCATCACCTACGTAGGGAGATAGATTAGTGTGCCGAAGGTGATGCGAATGCATAATAATAAAAGTGATAAACACTTGCATTAACACGGCCGTTGAATTATGGTAATATATCACGCGAAAAATATGCAGGTAAAATTTAAGTAATAATAATAATATTACCAATAATATAGGTAAGAGTTTAAGGGTGAGTATTAATTAGTATGAATATAGGGAACAGATTGTTTGCGCTCACAAACTGCTGATTATTTGTAGAATACGTTCGATGCATTTTACACAATCGAAAGTTAAAACCTATTTTTTTCAATATAAAATAAGTGTAGTCAATGAAATAATTTAAAATTAAAATTCACGAAAAAATAAGCCACAACGCCTAACAGCTAGCTAAGTATTAACCGCGAGAATAGACAATGTTTAGCGAGTCTGTAGATACAATGTCCTAAACGATATATTCATAATTTGTGTAAAATTTACTTTTATACATATCGATAGAATTAACAAAAATTATTATTTTAATAATCTCAAACCTGTTAGTTTATCAGGACGGTACCTGGTATAGCTGCTCCCTATTTGCTCATCGCGTACCTTTGGTAATGCAGATGTCTTCGTAAACTGTAGGTATTTACTAGAAATATGAGCAAATAAAAGGTTCAGATTAAAGTAATGTAGATTAATGTTTATTTTATCTCGATCCAACTAACAGATCTAACTTTGATTGCGTTAGATGTTAGATGTATAAAAAGTTTAGGTTATCCAGGGTCGACACCTAAAAAAACCTTACCAGCTGCATTTTTATTCTTAAATGCTGCAAAATAATAAAGAAAAGTTTTAAGATTACACGAACTCAGTGTTATTCACTAAAATGAAAATAAAAATATTTTTTTACTGGGACATAAAAAGAATTTAACAGCACGCTCTCGGCAATCGCTATACATAACGCGTTTCAACCACAACTATAACAACGCATTTTGTATTACAAAATAATATGTAATTTGTATGGGGAGAAACGTTGGGGCCCAAATACATTTTAAAGCAAAATCTGCCCTGAGAAAATCATCATAATACTAAATATTACCTATATTGTTAGTTAAAAAGGGTTCATTTATTTCAATTATTTAGCGTTGGGAAATTATTATTTTTATAATTTAGTGGATAGCGATGAAAATTACACAAATTCAAATTTGAAGTTTGATTTGTTGTAGGAAACGGTGGATTTATGGTGTACCCTGATACACCTATCTACATACTTATTCCTGTTTTGATTTATTATAAAAAAAATATATATTTTCCTATAAATAGCTAGGGTTGTTAGGGTCTAAGGCCCCCCTCTAACATCGAAAATATTTAAAAGCGACAAAAAATATCAAAGTTTAAATTAACATAAGGGGTTAAACGCCAAAAATCACAAAATATGTGTACCTAATGCAACGAGTGCCTAACTCAGTATTATTTATTTTTTTATTGTTTCAGCTTTTTGAGTGTCTTTTGCAGTTCTTACAAAAATAATAAACAATTTGTATATTTTTAAACAATTTTTTTACAATTAATATCAATAAATCCGGCGTGCAAACCGAAGAGGTGACCTAATTGTAATTAGATAAGTTAATAAATTACACAATATAATAAACAATCGACACACATTATTGAACAAAATCAAAATGCTGTGAAATCTTATCTGGCTCATCAATAATTAAGGACTTGCTGCATCGAAAACATACAGCATGTTTCAAAAGTGCTGAAATGGCGGTGAAATTATACCTAAATATAATTTATTTGTTTCTTGTTTTTAGCTATTTTCAAGTTTAAATATAACAGTTAAACGATTAATAATTATATACAACTATTAACATTTTTGCATTTCAATAAATATTTTTTATAATTATGCGACTTAAACCCCCTAAACCCATAGGAGCCTTAGTTTGTATTTGTTATCTTCTGTAAAGACAATAAATTTAAAAAAAACCAAAGTATTTGTTTTAATTAGTTATAACTTAAAATAAGCTTAGTATTAGTTTAAGGTCCTTAATGATTTAAGTCAGATTTTAATAATTAATATAAACATAATTATGTATACTAGTTACAAAAAAAAAATAATTCCTCGATTACCTTCTCGATTTCGGCCGAAACTAGAACGAAAACCTAATTTCGGAAACTACCCCCTCCCCCTGTACAGTTTTGAGGTCGTAGAAAACAACTAAAAAATAAAACCAACCGCATAATTAACCTACAACCAAAAAACTAAGAAATAACAGGTACAATAATCGGTACGCATCAAAATTTACAAAAAAAAAATAGATTTTAAACATGGTTTATAAAAATTTATGATGAATTGAAAAAATGTTTTTTTTTATTTTAATCTACTCCGATCTAAAAAAATAATTCACCGTCACCTCTATGGCCACCCAAAATGCACATCGAATTGGCTAATAGTGCCGCAGGCAGAAATGGAGATAGGACATGAAGCAACCTATCACATGTTGGTACTACAGGTGCGAGTAGTGTGGGTGGGAGATATAAATAATTTACTACTACTAAATAATGTATAGAAATAGTTATATGATAGCTACAGGTGTAACAGTAATTCTTGTTTTGGTTGTAGGTTTACTATAGAAAGTCTTATTTTTTTTGCTTTTTATAATAGATTTATAATTTATTTTAATAGATTCCTAAAAAAAAACGAGTTGTATGCCTAGCTGTGAGATGGAAGTCAAAAATGAGTTTGTATGCCTAGCTGTGAGATGGAAGTCAAATTTTAGACAATATAAAATATTTATACAGCTGCTTATCGCACGCAAAATAAACTCTCAATAACTTGCCAGACCACAAAAACCCGCAGCACTCGGTGTGGGTAACTTCTTGGCGCGTCTTGCGGACCCGACTCGATTCGGTCATTTTACAAAAATTACAGACATTTCAAAAAAAGATATATTCTAAAACAGACAAGTTTGGTAAATTTATACATTTACTTTGAATAGTTGATAGGCCGTTTGTGAATTCAGTCATAATAGATATTGGATAGAACCATTTTTTTTAATTACCTATTATTATTCCAATATTGACGTTGCTGGCTTTGGCGTCGGTCCCCCTTTTTGCTAGATGCGTTAAATATAGGTTGATTCTTTGGTTATTATATTTATTAGAAATTAAAATATATTTTCAATTTATATGCATCTAAACATGTGTATTTATATATTTCAAATAGGTACTTAACATCTCTATACGAACATTTGTCCAGTGAAGCGTTACTTATCTACACTAACTCTACATTTTTAATTCTCTTGATAAAATATGACATGCTAATGCATATGTAATGAATTTTATATTGGCTATTGGAGAAATAAAGTAGCTACCTATAATCCAACCATACTTTTTGCATAATGCAATTTTACAAAACTATAGCTCATATTTTTGTAAAGTTAAAAAAAGGGTTTATTTAACCAAACAAGGTTCCCGAAAATCAAGCTTTTGTCGTTTATTATTTTATTTTTTTAGTTGAAAAAATAAATATTAGGAAATGTTAACTTTTTAAAGCTAATGGCATTCGTATGTGTAAGATGGCAAATAATTTAGGAATTCTAAATAAAAATACTAGGAATGACTCCGTCTGCCGGCAATTTGTGTAGCCGTGGCCGCCTGCGGCGTCTACCTACCCATTAACAAACGCTCCGCCGCTACGGGACGAACAAAAAATCCCAGCGAAGCGCCCGCAACAAAGCGCCGCTTCCAAACAACCGAGCCGAGGCACGGTTGTGTAATACACGCGAGTACCTGCAAATTCTTCGTAGGTACTCAGGCCAACTACAAGCGCAGGCGTACCCACACACTCCCAAATATAAATATGTACCTACAAAGGCGCCGGCTATTAATGTAAATTAACCATGACGGATGCAGTGACATAAAGTGACGGATGATTTGTAGGTTAGTAATAAAAATGGCTGCCGTGACTCGATGATTTTAAATAAATAATACAATGAGTGAGTGTAGTTCGCGTGGCCGAGCCGAGGCCGAGGGAGACAACAAAAGCGACGCCGCGCCGCCGACGTTAAGAAGCGAGCGATGCGTCAGGTGAAGAGCGCGGGAAAAGGTTGTTGCCCTTGTTGCTCCGTTGCCGGGCGCGGTGACGTCACGAACTGACCGTTCCCGCGAAAAGGGCGCCAAAAACAACCGAGGCGACTCTACGAGTATATCGCGTCGATTTCCAAGAACTCTTATCATTCTAGCGAAGACTCCGTCTCGCTCTTTCTCGCGGCGGAGGGCGATCTCGCTCCGTCCGCTCGTTCGCATTCTTGCCTTCTTCTTCGAAACATCTGCCCGCTCGCCGCCGACCTAACCTCACTTACCGTTCCTTGCGAAGCGCTCTGCGACCGCCGTTCGGTGGATGAATTCGATCGCCGAAATCGTCGACTTCCATGGATGAGTGTGGATCTAGTCATGGAATAAAAAAACCGACATGCACTAAACCTACACCCACCGAAAGAAGTCGAACGCGAGCGAGGTTATCACAGAAAACACAGTTATGTCACGGTAAGCACTGACCGATGTTACAACAAACACATGTGAGCCGACAGACTGCTGAACTGAACGAGCTGCGCCCGCGTGCCGCAGCTCCGCTCGCGACGAGCGTCCCCTTGGAAATAAACCGTCGAGATTTTTCAAAATCTAGCCGACGATCGTACCCTGCGGGTGGGGATAATTGCCAGTCGACCAATGGCAGACCGCCGTTGGTCGGCGCCTGAGGGGGGGGGAGTGCGGACGAAGGGACGTTCAAGTTTCCCGCCAAAGAAGACTTGCGCGTGCGCATATTTCTATCTACAGTGCGTAAATCATTATTAGTCAATGAAACTGATATAAAATCACGTTCAAACCATTTAAAGGTAATACATATACTTTTGACATTGTATTAATATTTTAAATATCCTTACGCAAGCACAAATGATAAGTAAACTAGCTCAAAAGTCAACAAAAACTACTAAGTTTATTGTTCTTATACAATTGGACATCTTTTTGACACAATTACGAGTATGTTTGCTCTTCAAAGAATATCGTCTAAAACAGGATACTAAGGTGGTATTTTTTTTTAAACAGTTAATAATGAAATTTTACAATTAATGAAAAATCCGTAACGTGAATAGGCATTGAAGCGACATCTGTTGTCGGTTTTACTAACCTTTTCGGCATCAAACTGTTTGTCAATTTTATTTTACAAATACATGCATATTTTAAATCTATTATTCTTTAAATTTGTATATCACTGACATTTTTATTTACGGAATATTTCTTAGAAACACAATTTTACTATGAATCTTATCGTCCTGCGGCGATCTCTATAGTTGATAGACGTCAACAAGTTTGGTACTTAATGTTCAGCATAGAGGGCGCGATACACCAACTATTTTATAGTAATTTCGCGCCAAAATTTAAATAAATAATGTTAGCGTCGGTAACTTAATAATATAGGTATATTATTTTACCTTTAATGTAAATCGCTATATCTTCAATTACTATAGATTTAAGTCTCCATAAAGAAATCCTTAATTGAGTGTAAACTTAAATTGACAGAAACCTATTTTTTTTTTTTTTTAGTATTAACATTAGGGAAAAAGGTTAATTGCTTACACAGCCAGAAGGTAGTGTTATCGTAGAATATTGGATGGGCAGAAATAATAAATTTATTTTTTGCACTTAATATGAAACCAATTCCGTTTCCAAAGATTTTATATTTCTAGAATCTAGAAAGTTTTTTCTAAAATAAACTTTAAATCATTTCATTGTTAAGGCAATCCTGACTATCCTTACGGATTAATATCATAACCTTAATAATAGCTTACCTTAATATCTTTACGGCTATGCCATCTAACCATGCCAGATTATCTCCTGAACCACTTGTTAATAGCATAACTGCATAAAAAAATTCTAACATTTTTAATATTGAAGTTGAAACTTGCAGATCTATTTACAATTTATTATAATTTTAATCTTTACTTGGGACATTTACAGTAATTAGCTACCTTAATATAATAATAAAGAGAAAAAGTATGCACACTTTTCAAAATAATTTGGTTATCCTTAAAACAGATGTCTCTAAAGCCTTGAATACTGCATTTCAGTGTGGGATCCCTGATTCAGAGCTAGATGCAGTCCAAAGAAAGGCCATTAGACGTCCAGTCGATTTTAAAGTCTTATAGAATTATTATAACATATAAATTGGAGTCACGAGAAGTTATATGTGTTGGCTTACAAATTTTAAGGTGGTTACCTAAGTATATCTATATTTACTTCAGCCCTTTCTTCCAAACAAAGACTAATTTTTAACGTAGATTGGTAGAAATTACTATCACCTGGCAATACCACCAATATCACCGGAGCTAGCTCCAATCTTTTTTTATAAAAGAATTGCTATGACCTAGGTCATATACAATTATTTTGGGCCGTAATCAATCAAGCCAAGTATGCTTGTGTGAGACGGTGGTAATAAAATGGGATGACTATGTGCGGATAATTCCAACCTGCAACTGCTGGGTCAAATGTTTTAAATCATCCTTAATGATGCATCGTAAAGTTGGACATCTTTAATGGTTTCTATTTCTGTTACTCAAACCCCTTTTCGACATGAATACATCTATCTATAATCCAATAACAAAAGAAAAGATATTTTATATCGAAAATCAAACTATACCACGTGATAGGTAAAGGCGCACTACGCCCTCATTTTGGATCGTTTTCGCTCCATACGGAAACGTCTACGCAGTGTAACTTTTACCTCGAAGGAGACACGCAAAATGATCTTTTTGACTTGAAACAGAAAAAACTTCTAAAAATCTGACCTTTATGTAGTATCCGTGTAATCTTTACCAGGCTTTTCGTGAGGGACTTGCTTCACGAGGAAAACACTTGCCAAAAGTGGTTGCTATTAAAATGGATACTGTTTTTTTATACCTGAATAATTTTAAGAAACATTCTATGTTCTTCAGACGAGTTGGAAGGCGAAAATGGTGGATAGTCAAATCAGTCGATATAACATGTTTCTGGTGCCAGTGACTTAGATGTAGGGACTAATCTATGAGTAAGTGTATAGTGTAATTGAAATACAAAAATTAGAATCTAGAACCATATTGCCAAATTTTAGAGAGATTTCAGTTTAAAATTTTAACTTTTGTTTTGTTTTTAGTACAAAAATAAATGCCTAAATAATATTTTGCATACAAACCTAATTAATATTCTTAATGTTGACTTTCGATGATAGATTTTTTTATTCGATTGGAGATGTTTTATAAATATTTAAAATTTTGAAGTCGTTGCGGAGGCGAAAAACGTTACCAGAACAAAAACTGTTGTGAAAAAAAACATATGTTCTTAACCCATTGACACACGAAGCCAGCGAATCGTCAATCAACTATATTATGGTATTAAAGCACTAAGCCGGCGAAATGCCGCAATCATTTTATGCATAAAAAATAGTTGCTAACAACTTTATTCATGTAAATATCGTTGATAAAACAATTACAAATTATATTATGAAGAAAAAATATAATTACTTAAGTTTTTACGTATGATTTTTAACTTGTATTTTGACAACCAACAGTGTTTCCAAAATGGCCGTAATAAAAGTTGTAATAATTAAATAGTGTTTTTATTAACAAATTATGACATATTATTAGTGATGGAATGGGTTAATCTTAACATGTCATCACCTCCTATTAGAAGTCCATTTACAAAAAAAAACAACCAAGCTCTTAAATAGTGAAAACCCCATTTTATCGAGGATTTTGTTATATACTATGTAAATTATGGTTTAGTTATAGTTCTTATAATGGTATGTGGGGTCGAAAGTAACAAAATTAAAAAGTGTTAAGTTAAAAAATTGGCTTAATTTTGGTGTGGCATAAGCACAAAGCTATCCGAGATTTATAGTATTAAGTTCTGAGAACATGTCAAAGATCCTCCCCACAATTTAAGGGATTATATATAAATCAATATAATTCTAATAGCAAAATACATTTGGTTTGATTTCTAGATAATTTACTGAGTAAACAAGGATAATAAGAGAAATAGAAGAAACAAACAAAATGAAGGCCATTTTATTTTTCTTTAAAACTAGAAAATTCTCAAACACATGCGTATACGCATGACACACTGTGATGAAGAATTTTGATCTATTAAAACATTATTAATGGACTTATTTGGAACTATAAATTGTATAAAATGCATTACACAACTTCTTACACTCACATAACAACGTTAAAAACTTGAAGGGTATTTTTCCACCCATTCCTGCAAAAACAATATTGGTGATTTATAAAAAATAATCTTATTGCAGTCGAGTCCGCTTATAACGATAGTTCGCATAATGAGTCCTAATTGTTTAGTCAAATTGATTCTCATTGAACTATATTTTTTTATTACGACATATTACTTAAGAGCTTCATTTTTATTGATATTTGTGTCCTGTTTTATTGACTATCCAAATTGAGTGGTGTCTAATTAGTCCCCATGGTCCGCTCTCTTTGACATTCGCCCATTTGCAACGTTCAGCGATAGATGCTGTCGCTTTGCTTTTACGCTGACGATGGTCATGGTATTGGTTTTATTACAATGGTACTGTAACTGTACACCGTAGATAAGGTGAAATTTGTCAATTGGAAGAGGGAGTCGAATCCTACTGTCTAAAAGAAATTTAGTCTCATTTTACAATTTAAATTCTGACATAAAGTCTGACATGTAAAGAAACAGATTAAGAAATCTCATGTGTGTGGTAAGAGCATAGCTAATACAGAAATTACTGACCAAGGTCAGGCCCACTATGAAAGAGTAGAGATGACGTAGTATGGGAAAAGGTTTAGGATTTAAATAATTAATGTAAAATTAATTGAGTTGGCAAACTCTGGCAGTGCAATTTGAAAAAGTGTTAACTTCAATGGATTGTTTTATTATTGATAACATAACTGTAACATATATATGTATGTAAATAGGTTATTGGTATTTTTTTCATTTCGCTTTAACAATTTCTGCTTCTTGAATATTTTCATAGACCCGATTAAAAAATTAAAACTATCCGGCCATGTTGGCCATAATGATTGTGCATCCCAAATCGGTAAGTTGCATCATTTCGGAACCACCCTCCATCAATCGGTACACGCAGATGGCCAGTTTCTCACATATTGACGATTTCTGTTTATTATTCAGCCTGGAATGGTTGACCACTGCCTCGCAGACCTGGTCCATTAATTGTGACGCAGAGTACGCTTCTAGTAGAAACCTGGCGATGAAAAACAATATATAAATATAAAACTTCCAGCATGGCCCACGATTAGTGAACAACTTAAGAAACCCTTTTATATTACGTGAAAAGACCGTTCCTACAAAATAAAGGTTATTTTCAATAGGACGAGTGTCGGTTTCCATTATTTTCTTCCGCGTAGTATCAGAGAATAATTATACCACCTGCCACTCCCGAAATAACACCTCCAAAGTATGTGTAATAAATAAATAAAGTACGGCTATAAGGACAATTAAACTACCTAAGTATTTTTCCTAACAGCAATTTTAACCAACATAGCATAATTTAATACTTAGATACTCATTTAACAAAAGCTAAATTAATATCTAATAAGTAAAGAACGAGGATATGCATTTTTCCTACCTCACTTTAAGTAAGGAGTGTATAACCTGCAAACAAAATGTACGGTGCAACATCCACCTTAAACTTTGATGGTTCATTATTATAATTGTTATCGAAATATAGAAAAATACTATGCAAATATTTTACATTGTATGTTAAACCTGAAGTCATGTCTTCATTATCAGACAAGTAATGACAATGAGTGCGGAGAAACAGGAGTATTGTGAGGAACCAATTTTATAAAATTTGCAGACTGTAATACCAAGCCACCTTGACATTATAATTTTATTAATAATGATAAAAAATTCTTACATATCTACATATTTCTCAAGAGCTGCATAATCGGTGATGTTGATGAATTCATCCACGAGTGTGTCGGGAACCATTCCCGTAACCTGCCGAAATGATGATATTTTTAAAATTACTTTTCGAATTGCTGACCAAGGGGTTGCGCGTTTAAGACGCAAAAAAAAACACCGAATCAATCAAGAAGGAAAAAACTACTTTAACGCTCTCTAATCCTGTCACCCTGTGCTGGGACATAGGGCATTGCATTTTCGCTTCTTTCTAAGATTTTCCAAAGACCCTTATTTAATTTAGAACTGTCCGCCTTCAGCTTATTGGTCAATCGTGAGGTTCAATTTGCACATATTTAATAGTATTTTCATGTTGTATGACCACAAAACGTCACAAGTAAATAAGGAAAAACTGCAGATGTTTCCCTGTATCAGGAAATTATACTAAGCATGACAAAGCTAGACATATGTTTGTAAAATTTTATATTTTGTGATTATTTAGTGGATGTTGAATAAGATACTATGGAATAGTAATTAAGCGGGTTGTCAGCCTGAACCCATTGTGATGAACCACATGCTCAGACATTTATAGGACAGAGGTTGCGTGAAATGGATAATCGAATCTGATGGATCGTGGAATGGGAACCGAATTGAATGGGCAGGATAACTTTTATCATAAACTTTGAGATCTTTTATAATGACTCTTCTCATGCGGATCTTTTACAAATGTGGTCAATTGTAGAGTACCTCTTTTTACTGTCCAAGATTGTCTGTTTGATATTTTAATGTTGTGATAAATTCATGCAGAAAGGTATTAAAAAAAAGGTTTTTATGAATTTTTAAAAAAAATAGTATAAAATATTTTCAGTTGACTATCTACCAGATACCCTATTATAATGTATTTAGATAAATGTACAAAACTTTTCAATTACATAATGATAAGAACTTGGAAAATAATATATTTTAGAAGCAGACCTAAATATTAATAAAGGTGTTCAAGATTCTAAGCAAAATAATCATGAAGGAGTAGCATTATTTGTCCCATCTTTTCAATTTTTCAAGTGCAACAGTAAATTTTTGAAATAACGGAGGACAAAACCTTTTACCTACAACCTAAACCCTCCTACCAACCTATATTAATAATATTACCTAAAAACTTGTGTAAAGATAAGTTTGATATTTTCGATTTACCTTCTTGAATATGAATTGCTAACATTTTTTTTAATCTCATCCTTTGAATAATATTAAGTATAATCTAATAATAATACAATAATTATCATTTTGAAAGATTAAGTTATGTTTTTCCCAACCTCAATGAAATATTAAAACAAACAGGACAGACAAGCAATTGTGAGGTAATAATAATAATAAACACTTTTTTTGATACGCGTCAATACGTTGCAAAGGTGAGCTTATTGCCGCAAGGCAATCTCTGCCAGCTAGCCCAGAGGTTGTATAATATACTTTAATTTCGTGTCGGGGAAAAAAAATCTTTATCAAAAATTTATATTTAAATTATTTTACATTAATGTATTAGATCTACTTTAACTTTAGGCAGTTAATATCCCTGAGCAAGGATAGGATTGCAACAAGGATAGAGATATGGAATTAGGATAAAGCACGAAGATGTTTAAAAATGGTAATAATTTTTATGTGAGGTCAATTTTAACAGAATAAGTTTACAAAAAATATATGTATGAGTTATTTTCGGATGAGAGACATGAGCATAATTACCTCGGTGACAGACTCGTGAGTGATACTCCCAGTCAGTCTGGCACAGCTCTGTAAAGCGGTGACAGCTCGCCGCATATCTCCACCACACGCAGACACGACAAGGTTCAAAGCGGACTCATCCGAAATAGTCAGCTTCTCCTCATTGCATATATCTCTTAGTCTGTGAAAGCGTATACAAGAATAAACGTCTGCCCATCACTATGAGTAATATTGACAATAAGGATAAATACTAAAAACATTAATTTTAAAAGTACTTAGCAAAAGTACTTAAATCAATCAGGGCGGTTAGATGTTTCCTGTTAGCACCGGCAAAATAAGAAACATTTTTTTATCGAGGCCTGGAGTAAACTCCCTAACAGTGTGTTTGCTTCTTCCGCAAACCAATTTAAAAACAGTATAATAATTTATTAGGTTCGTTTTTGTGTCTACAAAAACCACAAGCAACCAGCTGTTTTGCCTGCTTTTTATCAAGTTAATAAATAACAATGTTAATTTTCTGTAAATGAATTTATGATCCTCATGGTTATAAAAATTGTTCAAAGTTGGGTCTTTTTGTTTCTTGATGCCTAATTAAAGGTGTGCAATGAAGTGTCATCGTCAATGTCATGGATGTATTCAACGTGCTTACCAAAAATACTTCTTACCTGTCTATGACAGTTGACTTGGCGAGAGGTTTGAATCTGAACTTGGAACATCGGCTGGTGATGGGAGGTATTATCCTCGATACGTAGTTGCACACGAGGCAGAAACGGGTTGATCGCGTTTCCTTCTCCATAGTGCGTCTCAATGCAGCCTGTGCTGCGTTCGTCATAGAGTCCGCTTCATCGAGGATCACCAATTTGAATGGCGGACATGGTTTTCCACTGAAAAACCATTTATATTCATGAAAATGAGAATTATAGATTAAATACTACAACCGGTCCGGTCCCACGAAAAGGATATATAATTTGGAAAAAAATTGGATTTACAAACTTTGGTTAGTATTTGATTAAATTTTAAATTAGTTTTTCTCGTAATTGAGAAACATTTTTCCAATATTTTTTGCCGATGAATGATTGATTGTTGATGTAGATTGTAGATCAATCCCTTGAAAGAACAGTAGTGATTTTATTCACTCTGTATACGTATTTCGTTACATCTAATTCTAAAGATCACAAATCCTTAATACATGATAGGACCGACTTCGGTTAGTCGTGTCAAGGCAACTATGCTCTTACAATACTAACCTAAACATTGCTTTAGTAACTCACAATTTCTATGCATATATTGCTTAAATTTTAGTTCATAGGTACAGCGAATTGTTATTGTATCTACTCACTCAGGTCTGGTATCGCTTGCAGTAAGTTGTGAGAATGTCTTGACTTTATCTCTTATGACTTGAATTCCTCTTTCATCAGATGCATTTAACTCCAAAACCCTATCCTTGACCATATCTCCGAAAAGCTGTCTGGCAGCAGCCAGAATTGAGCTGGTCTTTCCAGTTCCTGGGGGTCCGTAGAATAGAAGATGTGGCAGATCACCCCCGGCCAAACATTGCTTCAAAACTTCAACCACTTCATGTTGGTCTACAATGTCGTCAACCGTTTTAGGCCTGCTGTAAAATTGGAATTAATAATTACAATAATCAGATTAGTTCACTAGGTAGCAAAAACAAACTAAAGTAGTATTTATGTAATAATGCCTAACTTTGTAGTAGTTTATTGTCGACTTACTATTTTTCAACCCATGGCGCAGATGCCTTCTTTTTTGTCGTTTTGGTCCCAGATGGCGACGGTTTTTCAGACGTTGCTCCTAATTTACCGGTTTTAAGGAAAGCCTGCATGTTCCAATTGCTGATTGAAAAAATAATTAAAATATGCGCAATGAAAACCAACAACTTCTTATAACATTTATTTATTGTTATTGGTTGATAAAAAACAAGAAATAAGATAAAAAGTAATAATGATCACTGATCACTTCACAACACACTCGCAGATGACTGATATTGTGCTTGTTTTTTTTATTGTCAAATGTCAAAAGTCCCGCTTTTTCTTGACTGAACCGACGTTAAACTTCTTCTTTGGTATGTTCTGAAGCAGGATGCTAATAAAACATGAAGAGATAAAAATTGTTATTTTATTTTTATTTTACTGCTGTGTGAACTTCGTCTATACTCTAAAGAAAATTGAATTTAATTACATAATACCAGGCTCAAAATACAGATGAACTGCAATCGACACTGCATATAATGTAGATGAGATATTGTATTATATTGTATTTTCTGAAAAAGAAGATGATAAGCCAACATCACGTTTTTGGTAAAAGGGCTGTCTTATTGCACTTTTAACTTGTAAACGTTTTTTAAAAGGCTCCCATATATTAAAGTCCCGCCAGAGTTAAAAACGAAGCCCTTTTGTTGTCGCCAAATATTTAATATATCTTGAGTTGAGCGGGAAGAGGGTCAGATAAGAGCATCGAAATTCACTCTGTGTGACCAAAGAATCAGTTATTCGTGCGTCGTCGTCTTGATCTTAGAGTGTTCTAAAAATTAAGTAGAACAGAAATATATTAAATTTGTCGAGTGAAAACTTGTGCCGGGTGAGTTTCAAAATTGCCTGTTTTCACTCAAAAAAGATTACGGTAGTGTAACGATATTACCTAGCTATCGATGTACCTAACCTGTTATTTTTTAAATATTTTAAAATGCACGCGTTATTATTTTATTTTTTACCACTGAAACAAAAAAAAAAAAAATGGCGGGAAAACAATTTTGACAGCTGTCAATACAAAATAAACGGGGATGGGGATTCTAAGGTTATAAACAAGTCAAGGAAGTAAAGCTATTACATATATATTAATAATAATGCCAGCTAATAGATCGTTGGCGGAACCTGATATTGTGAATGATGATACAAAAACTCCGACCGTACGCAGGCATGAGAGTTCGTACATTTTCCTTATGAAAGGTAAAATAACTCACATTTATTTAATACTTATCAATGCGCGTATGTGGCCGAAATACCTTCCTCTAAAAGGTATAAATCATACGTAAGTTTCTAGTGACTTGACACCCAACTTAAAGGCGGGCGGTAACCGAAAACCGGCACGCCCTCACATTGAATTACCTTGAACCATAATTCAATTTGACTGAGTTTAGAGGACCTAATGTTCAGTAACGGTGAATATTTTCTGCTGATTGACCGACGTCCCTACTTAATTTCCGGTTTCTCGTGATAATAATTTTCATCTCCCCTAGAGACATTCTGTTTTGTTCATAAGCAATTCTATTATTTTTCTGCTGGCAATGCAATAGCTTCCTTATTACCCTGTAATTTATGCAAGGCTTGCCTTTTCACTATTTTTTTTTTAATCGAATGTGTTTTCTAGGATTCATTCTGAATTCTGTATAATAATCATGTCATGCCTAAAAAAATGTTTTAAGTCAGACTTAACGCCAGTAAGATTTTATAACCAAGGTACTAAATGAAACTTATTGGCTGAAGAAAGGTTGGTCATTATTAAATAATGATTTATTTTGCAGATTTTCATTCTTAGTTATTTCTTTAATTATTTTTTCCTATACAGTTGTATTTAAAATCAGTAATGTCCTTCCAGGAGGTTAATCTATCAACTAAAATGATCTAAGAAAAAAAAATATTTTGAGGAAAAGTTTTAATACTTTGTTGTCTTTCGAAGCATATTGCTCCGTCTTCTGTACATGCATTGCTGCTGCCCTTCACGCCCTAGCGCGCTAGTAGGTCAAGTATTGTTTTGTATTGCAACCTGGTTCTCAAACAACCGAACGGTTTTGAATAAATTTTAAATTAGTTTATCTAGTCATTAGGAAACATTGTTTCAACTCTTTTTGCTGATTAATGTTTAATTTTACATCACAATTTAAGGGTTTTGTTGCCAATAGTGAATAAAAGTATGTATAAAATTTCACCAATTTTTATTTTTTACCTTTCCAGATGAAGTATTCGAATCGAATGCCGAACCAAAAATACTAAAGTTGACACATCCTAGGTATAATACGAAGACAATGTTCATGCTGGATTCATGCAACAGTAAACTGTATGAGATATTGTCTTTCGATGAACCATTTCATTCTTGGTTCGTTGGCGAACGAGTCAAATCGGATGGCAAGCTGCAAATGAGCACTCGGTTCGATCCTATTTTTTTGTGTGAGTAGCTATATTATCAATTATAGTTAACAAAACTAATTGGTATTTTTATAGTTATCATTGCAGATCTTATCTGCTTAGTCAAGGGAAAGATGATTGAAAGGGAGGTTTTGTTAATTAGCTGATTATGCATGTTGGCGACAGAACACGCCAACCAATTCGAGATCTCTAGCTTCAGCGAACTGAAGCTAATAGTGCGTCTCTAGAGGAGATACCTTGCCAAAATGCCAAAGTGATCACCTCAAATCAGTTTTTTCTTCGGATTATCGGAGAAATATATTTTACAAAACATATTTTAGGAAATATGTTTTAAAAGTACAGGTGATTATATATTTGTTTTCGTTTTCAGTGTTGCCGCTTTTACGTGACCAATCGTCTAATAAGGCTGTACCGCTTAAAGATTTATTGAACGGAGCTCTGGATGAAAATCTCAAAGAAATCATTGGTTGCATTGGTGATCTTAGTAGTGTAGCTGATTTAAAAGTGAATATTTTTTGCTTTGCTTTTTTCCTCCCTGAAACCACTTTTAAGATCTGTGACCAACCAGAAAGAATACTAAAACATTTCCAATAAACGTCGAAGACTGTGCTGGCAGCCGTTTTTCACATCTGGATATGCAACAAGAAGACGGAACAGTGCGGTGAAGGTTGAGCCAGATAAAGACATCTATCAAGAATCTGAGCTCTGAGCTCTTATAAAAAAAAAAAACTAAAAATATTGCAAGCAATAAATATTCATAGTATTAATTATTTTTATTTTTATGATGAAATATATTTGGGATTTGTATGTAGAAGAAGACCCTCATATAATTTCGAATTATATTTTTATCAAGTTTTTATTTTAATCACCATGCAAGATATTTCTGAACGATTGAGTATTAGATTTAAATATATGAGTACAAATAGCGGCTACAAATTAATATACCAATTTAGTCATTATTGTTTTTTAAATAGGTTATTTTTTCTTTAAAATATAATAACTAATATTTTTATAAAAGCATGCATGGTTATATTCATATATAGAAATCTGTAATTGCATAAGTAGTTTGCGGGGCCTTCAATATATATAGCAATAGCAGGCAAGCCCTATCGCAGGGGGGGGGTAGGACCCCTCCTGGAGTTTCGGCACAAATTCTTTATTTCTAAATTTATTTGTGTATTTTCCGAAATTATGATAAAAGATTACGGCATTCAAATATTTTTGAGTAGTTTAGTATCGCTAATCGCGTTAGTTAAATTATTTAGATCATCGTAACCAGACATATTCCACACATTTTTATCATTTGAAAATAACGCACAATACCAACAGAAAAGTTTAAAGAGAAGTTTTTTCATTAGCTCTTTCAATAATAATAATTCATCATCATCAGCCTATATCCGCAGCAGGTCATAGGCCTCCCCCAAGTGCTTTCCGATCTTCACGCCTTTACACCTTTTGCATCCAAGCGTTTGTTATCACAACCCAACGCATTGGTGGTCACCCTTGCCATCTTTGTGTGGCTTTAGAGCGCCATTGCAAGACTTTTAGTTCATCACTCTTTCGCTACTCTTGCCCAGTCCTATTTCAGTGTTGCTATTATTTTTACTATGTCCCGCAACTTTCTTTGTTGTCTTATCCTTTCATTTCTTTTCAGGTCGCGGAGTTTTATGGCTAGTATTTTTTTCACTAATAATGGGTGCAATAAAAAACTGGCTATCCAAAAATATCTCTTTCAGATTAAACCCTACAGAAAAATTGAGAAACGGTCAGGTTAAAAGATAAAAAATATGTTTTACAAAAATTTAACTTTAATACTATAGTTGCGCTGTTAAAGATAAGATTAAGACTGTTAATAAGATTTTGACTTATGGATTAATTTTCAGGGTCCTCCTCATTTGAAAGCTTACAAATACAATCAAGAAAAAACTTTAATCTGTCTGCAGAGAAAAGTGCGAAAAGTTTGTAACGTACTGAAGATGAAAAATCTACATGTTAAACCGGGGGCAGTCGCAGAAACTTTCGTAGCTAGTATTAAAGATTCGGAAAATACAGACGAAGGTACCTTGTTAAATAATTATTATAATCCTTTAGTTTATTTAAACATTGGAATCAATCAGATGACCAACTTAACAAACATGAGACATAAAATACCGCGTTAGAAAAACATCATCTGTTAATTCCATCCTCTTTTGAAGTTTTCTTTATTTTCTATATAACTATATAAAAACTTATTATGGAACGTAATGTTTTAACCGACAACAATTTATTTTATTTTATTTATTCGGTACTCTAACAAAATATTGATATATAACTTCTTTATACTCCACTCCATTTAATCCACTAATAATGTTCTTAACTTTCTTATCCCAACAATAATTTAATTACAATTATAAAACATAATGGCCAAAATAAATAATGTGTGTGAAAAAAAATATTATTTATTCTTGGAAAATATTATATCTCAGTACGTTTATTGTGTATTTAAGACATTTCTATTAGAAATTTATTTATGCATTTATATACCTAGTAATATATGTATTTTTTTGTCCTTTA
The DNA here is from genome assembly GCA_020383195.1 of Neomicropteryx cornuta. Classification (NCBI taxonomy): domain Eukaryota; kingdom Metazoa; phylum Arthropoda; class Insecta; order Lepidoptera; family Micropterigidae; genus Neomicropteryx; species Neomicropteryx cornuta. Next base: position 7,224,145 of record JAHKQU010000001.1, on the reverse strand, counting down.
AGTCTCACAGCTATTTAAATCTGTTGATTCGTCTAAACAAAATAATGATAAACATGGTGTAGTTATGTACATATATTATATAGAACATTGTACTTGTCGGAAAATATTTGTTACCTTAATATATATATATATATATTACAAGCATTTTTCTAGTATAACTTAAAAAATTAAAAATGTGGATAGGTTTTTTTTTCTATTTAGATTTTCAGAATGTGACTGAATACAGTTGGAAATAATGCTCCTCATAATAGTCCATTTTTTATGTAAATCAGAGTAACAGTTTTAAAAGGTTTATATATGAACAAAAAAACTCATTAGAAAATGATCTTTTCTCACAGAAGGCAATTTTGTTCATAGAATGTTTTTCATAGAATGGAGAAGTATAAGTAAATTTTGTTATCATGTTACGTTGTCTCTGTACCAGAGATTATCTATGAAACGATTTTCATTTTGTAAAATTTATTATTGATCTATAGACGTGTTTTGTTATCTTCTGAGAATGATTTAGCCAGAGAGATGACATTTTACACTCTTTCGCTCAAAAGTTTTTTGTATATTTTCCAGATTACTATTTAAAATATGCCTATGGAATTGTATCAGAATACCTTCAGGAGGATTTGTCTACATTACTCGAAAAGAGTTTTAATTTTAAACCGGAAGTGATAGAATTATTATCGAATAAAAGAAAATCTCAAAATGACAATGAGAATGAAAATGAGAGTAAGAAATCCAAAACTGTTGACGACGATACAAACGCAAGTGGCCTATTCGCCAAGACAATCAGCTCGTTGCAGTCTGCGAAACCTGCCAAACCGGTGAACATCTCCGCAAAAGAGAAAGCCAGACAAAAAGCAGCTGGTGGAACTAAATCCATTTCTTCCTTCTTCTCTAAAAAATAATGTTATTTCTCTACACCTGTGCCCAGTCGTGTATTTCATTTTAAATAATTTTATACGTTATTTACTTAAGAGTACTCAATCCAGTAATGCCTCCATACTTAAGTCATAATTTTGTGACTCTTATTTGTAGATATAAGAAAAATAACACTAGATTGCGTTTAATCTCATAATTATCTTCTATAGAAATAAAAAAATAAATTTACTAATCTACTTTGTCTAAAAGTTGAGTGCCTCGAAAAGTCTGTATTTATCCATACATTTAATGTTTTGATAAAATGTATGGAAGAAATACGCTTTTCTAGGCGCTTTTTTGATATTTTAGAAATTTAGCTTTTTATTTCTATAGAAGCTTAGATAATTAGAATATAAAACGATGTATTATTTTCTTCTACATCTACAAAGAAGGTGTCACAATATGACAGCGTTTGTATGGAGAAATGACCGAATTGAGTCCTCTTAACCATTGAAACATGATGGATAGGCATGATGTTGGGTTATAAACACTCGCCAAGCAGCTATTAAACGAAACACATTTCCCGTTAGCTTCAAGCGGACAGTCGTATTGATTCCTTGGTCCAAATAGCTCACGAATTGAGAGCAAAAGTACCCACCTTGAGTGCAACAGCCACTGACAAGTCAGATGAGCCCATACAACATATTTGAAGAAAAAATGGCAAATTCTAAAAGAAGAAATTTTCAAAAACCTATACAGCCACTATATGATATTTTTCTTTGTAATGCACTGTAAATTATAATTTAAATTGTTTTTTTTTTGTAATTATAAGAATCATCCGATCCAATTATAGAATCATAGAAATATTGTGTTGTTTTCATAGCAAAAAATATTTTATTACTTTTCTGTATCATATTAACAGCTGCTATTAAAATAAGTGAAGTCAATACCAATAAGTAAGTCTAAATAAATCTGCATACAATTTTTTGAAGGTGGTGTTCGATGAGATTTTCTAAAAAACACAATGTCAGTCGCTGATGAAACAGGTAGGTCTTGATTTATCGTATTTTGCACGATGACACGTGCTACAAACATAATGACTGGCCTGAAAAATACAACCAGTATACTGGTGAGTGGTGGTGAGGTATACCCCAAAGATTTTGCCACATTAAGGTATTTTTGGGTTTATTTAGGCCAAAAATCTGTGAATAAATCTTTGTCCCGGCATAGCTTGTAAATTGGCTCAATGGATGTTGATAAAATTTGTTACAGGCTATCAGATTAACCAAGCGAAACCAAGCCAACCAAGGTGTATCAAACGAAAAATGTAGTCATGTTCAGCATGTATGAAATATCCTGATGGTAATTGTTAAGAAATTTAAATTATTTGACTCGATTGAACGCCTACCCGGTTCCCTGTTTTCTACTACCGTTTCTATACTATTTAGGCTGAAAATAAATAACTAAACAAAAAAGTTTGTCTATTTACTCATGTTTATATAATATTTACTTATGTACATATTTTCTAAAAATCGTGAATTGATCAAGACTATGTATTCCAAAGTAATTCACTGTTCTGGACAGTATTTCCTAATGACGTAACAATTTAGAGCTTTATAAAAGTAATAACGCGACGACTTGTGACTGCCGCACTTATAATGAGTTGCTTTGCGACTTATCACGAAATAAATAATGTACAGTGTAGTAGACGTTTATGAATTTAAATATTTATTTTCAAATCGCTCTCAAAAAGCATTCCAGACAGATTTTGCATAGATATATTGATACATACTTAACGAGATATTTGGTAAAATTGCCTATTACAGTTACAACTCTTCAGTCATTCGAAAACCTTCCTGGTAAATGTAATTTTCCTATATTTTGAGGAGACTATAATTTAAATAAAGGGTTTAATCCAATAAATGGCAACACTATATGTCACCAGCAAAACGATAAAATTAACTGCTGATGTAAACGGCAGTTTCCTTACTTTAGTGGAATTCCATGATAGGGTTGTCAAAAACCAACATTTGGTTTTTCTATATACATACAGTATATTTCACAAACAATGTACAAACCTACCTAGTACCATTGATTATATACACTATATAATCAATGCTAGTACTTATAAATTAAACAAAACTTTTAATAGGATTAAAAAAAAAGTCGCAGGTACTAAAGAAAAATACATCACTATTTACATACAAATTTGAACTTATACGGTTACATGTTACTATTATTATTAATAAGGGTATATTTTGCTAGACGTGAAGTTAGCTCTTATCATTTTGTTGGTGTTACCGTACACCAATAAATATCTAATCGATCTATTGCCAATTTCATACGGATCTAAATAAATGATAGGTAGACATGTTTGTAAGTTTTTGGTGTAGGCAAAGCTAACTTTCAATAGGCAATCTTTCCAGGTTTGACGATTGGTAAGGAAACTACGATGAACGCAATTATGGCTAATTCTTGCTTAATTACACGTGTAAATCAATTTCCGACGCGCCAAAATAACCAATGTGTGACATTGGTGATTTTGGCAAGGTGATAAGTGGGATAATTTAAAATTACCACACCCAATGTGCTACATTGGACTCTGGCATGTCAGATAATGAAAAAAAAACATATTGGTAAAAATCAGTTGTCCAATTTGACCATGTCCAACTAAAATATCACATTGGTGATTTTGGCACAATAATCTTCGTTTAATTCTAAGTATGACTATATATTTAAGTCAAAATGCCAATTTTGGCACATTGGTGGTTTTGGCACGACAGTGGTGCATAGGAAAGAAGGAAACGCTTAGAGATGTGGGGGGGGGGGGGGGGGTAGATAAGGGGTTTCGTATTTTGTTATAGTGTCCCGTTTTGAACCTCAAAATTTATGGCCACGTTAATAATACCTTAATGTTTATTTATCATTTGTGATGCAGTAACGTTCATTAGTGCACTACATTGTGTATAAAACAAAGTAAGCAGTATAACCGTAGAAATTAAAATGTAAATTGTTGCAAATTATTTTTAAATACTTTTTAATTGAAAATGTATTTTTTTGAAAACTTATGTTTCGATAATAAATCTTTATAAAAAGTATCATAGTGCATAGAGGTCGTGGATTCGTGTCAGTTTGATTGATGCGCAAAACATCCTGCGCAGTGAAGTTGTGTAGGTTGATTTTATTCGTCCGCCATTGCAGTAATTTATGGCAAATGGCAATCGCTGGTTGAGCCATCTGACTGTTTTGTCTGCTTCCGGAAAATCGGATAATAAAGGTGTGTGCGGACAATAAACCATTTTTAGTTGTTAGTTTATAAATTGGACTTGTGAAGTGATACTCATGTGAAATCGTTTTTAGTGCAGTGTCACAAAGTACCGATACCGATAGACTTGGAAAATTATAGCCAATGTCAGCAGGCGTGTCAGATCAGGTATTTCCCAGCGGTTTAACACTTGAACATTCAATGTATATTTACACTAAACATTGCTGAAGAGGTGGCTTAATTGTACGTATGTTTGTTTCATGTCCGTCACCTGCGCAGCGGATGAAAGGCCAAGGGAACCAAGGTAATAACGTCGGCATATCACCATATGACGTTGCATTGAACGAAGAGTCGCCGCTTCGTCTCTAGATTTGGCTATTTGGTTCATCTCCAGAAGCCGACGATAGGAATAACGTCATTTATATATTCATCTAAAATTTAATAATATACAGTGCTAACCGATCCGTGTGTGGGCTTGTGGCTACTTTATTTTGATAACTTTACGTTTAATTTGTTTGCACAGTGGTCGCCGGCTATCGTTGTCAAATTTGAACTACTATATCCCCTCTCCATATTTTAAATTGATTTTCTATTCAGTACATACGTTTGGTGACAAAACTTAGATTGCTTCTTGTAATAATGCATTAACAATGTTTTGTTATACAATTTTATGGTTTTTTTTACATATTTTTAGGTTAATTATTATTTTGATTGTACTGCATACCTGCCTTAACTTGTATATAAAATAATTAAAATTATATGGCACTAATTGAGCAAGCCTTAACTGCTCCGTGTGCTTGGTTTTTTAGTTTTTAATAGGTATATAATTTTTCATGAGTCAATTAAGCTTCTACGTTTCTGAATCACCCGAGAGAGGAGCCTAGTGCATGCCATATTGGAACAGATGGAGCCCCCACAGTAATCGTGATAATCTCCCTCTTTATTTCTTTATCATTACTGTAAAGTCATTTCTGCTGCATAGAATGTTACTAGAATAACAAACGAGTATGAGGTATTTATAGATAAATATTTGCAATTCCTCATGCAGATTCTGTGACCTTTAGTCAATGAGTGACCTAAGATTCATAAACCAGCTGCCTATCGATATAAGATATGTCTAATGGAGCGGCCAAAGCACCTTGAGGATGGAGCGGTCAAGACACCTTGAGGCGAGAGACTGCCTCCATGAGAAAAATGTCTAGCAATGAAATCCACATTGTCAAATGTAAAGAATGGCTGAAAGCATATTATCATCACACAGTACTTGATGATGCTAAATCAATGGGCACAGCCTAGAGTGAGCTATGAAGGGATACAGAAAATAGAGTAGAAGGAAGGTACATTGTTAAGGCCTTCTTATCCCAGATTGGATAAAAAAGAACCGGTTAATATTTCGAAAATCAATACATTACACTTATTCTACCACAATCTGCATAGACATATTTTACACACTACAAACTTCACATACTTCACTTAATTTGTGATGACACCAGAATTATTTATTTGAACGCATCAAACTAACATGCATAAAATTGGTCTATTACTACCTATCGATGGCATACAGGTGGCTGATTAGGGGCGGGTGTTTAACTATAAATATGCTTACGTTTTGATTTATATAAATGTTATATTAATTGTTTTGTTTCTAGTATCAAATGTAGGCAAGGATCATATACAGAGTGACGGTGGTGTGGGTGTGGCCAGTGGAGAAGATCTCTCTGAGGCATCATGGCGTCATCAGCAACAGCAGCCGGCTCAGCAGCCACCCTCGTACGCACAGCCCATATCCTCAGCGGATCCTTACGCCAGTGCCACAGGTACAGGGCCAAAAATATTCTTTCGTGGGAATAATTCTATTTGAAAGGCTTGATCTACAGAGATTTCATTATCGAGCTGATCTGAGCCATAATTAACCCAATTATCTTTTATTTGGATTGGAAAGATATCACCTGTGTGCGTCTGTGTTATAAATAAGAAATTAGGTAACAAGACCGTTCGATTTGTTGTATCCATTACATGTACTCGTAGGGATGGTGGTAATTAATATAATAACCATCAGTTCTTTTTATCTATTGTTAGCCATGCCTAAGCTATACATCACCTGCTTCTCGACATGACCTACTTTTTGTCTTCTTTGTCGTTAGTCCAGTCATTGTTGTTTTTTTTTTGCATATATCCTGTTTAATTTATAGTTTTTATGTCATTGTTTACTAAACTACCAAGGTTGAAGTCATAGTCAGATGATTGATGTAAATGTTCTTTAATCGTAAATGTTTTTCATGTTCCTTAAACAGGGTATTACAGTTCAGGCACTCCAGCATTCCCTTATCAAGCATTCGGTGTGGGCGATGGCACGTGGTCAACAAATGGAACAGATCAAATGACATTTCTCGGAGGGTACAATCCACACGACACATTCGGAATGGAAGGTAAATAGATTTTCCAATCTAAATATAGACAATTTACTGCATATAATGAAGATAATATGATAAAATCTAAATGAACTCGCTGTGAAATCTGAAACCGTACGCTTTTTATATCCAGTTGTAAGTGCTGGCTATATCTAAGTAAGTATATTTGGGTTTCTCGTAATTAACAATTACGAGATTAACCTATTGGAGAACCTTTATTATAATTTACCTCTTTAATATGTCACTTATCTATTAAATGCTTCAACTTACCAAAATTATTCCTCAAGTCTCTGCTGTTAAAAATCTGAGGTATCAACAAAAAATCCCTAATAACATAACTTCTTGTTAGCAGTTTAGTAATATAAAATCACTATACACCGTGTCCCAAGACCATTCCCGGTAAAAAAATCAGTTAGTTGGCCTTGCGATTTCAAACGTGATTTCTTATAACTTATCAAAATTCATCATGTTTTCTAAGAAAAAAATGAAACTTTACACGGTATATTAAATCGTTCTTGTCATAAGTTCATTCGCTCGCGAGGCTGAGCCGCACCCAGTTCATTGACCGGCCTTGGCCAAGCGCGAAATACATAACGGAATTTATACGAACGTTTTCATAAAATTAATAATTTTGGGCATGAAATATTTTCGCATATCTTTATGCAAAAATATTTTTGAATTTCGTACATGTAATAGGGAACATAAACACCCCCTTAAACGGTCTTGAGACACCCTGTATATATAATCAATGGTTTCATATTCCTGTCAAATTTTTTTTTTTACCTATGCAAAACGTATGTAAATATTAAAATAAAGTACAAATATTCATTAGTGTATTATGAAAAGATAAGCAAATTGTTCTTTTTTTTCATGATTATTTATTGCCTTTTCGTATATTGTTTCATGTGGGATAATTATTTTTTTAAATGAGTCACCTTATTCGAAATATGTCATGTAACACTCACTCCGAGAAAATGCAAGACGATTGAATATATTATAAAAAATAAAAGCATGAGATTTCCTTTTTACGAACGCTCACCAACCAAGTCCTGCTTTTGTGTATTTACCATCAGCTCATATATATATATATTATATTTTACCCTTTACTGACAGTTATTCTTTTTTATCATCCCATATTAACCAACCTTAAAATAATTAATCTAAATGTTTGTCTAGACTTGACAATAATTCAAAAAATACCATCAAGTCTGTGTTGTGACTTTTTTATTCATGTATTAACATTTTTGTTTAGGTGTATTCAGTCCGTCCTCTACAACATTTTCGACGGCAGCATTCGGCCAGCCGGCATCGGCTCCCTTCAATTATTTTCATGGAAACGGAGATTACTCTGCTTGGGGACAACTCAGTCGTGCCAAACAGTACGATGATTACTACAGAACAGACGGCCTGTACGTTCCCGACGGACTCAAGGCCGTCGAACAGGGTGTGCAGGCACTCGGCTTGGGAGACCCCAAGCAAGACAAGGACCGTCAGCCTATTCAGGATATGAAAGATGGAGGAGGATCGCAACCCAAGAAGACTACTTGGGCTTCGATTGCCAGTCAACCTGCTAAGCCCACGCCTCCATCTCAGAGTTCCGGGCTCAAGAAGAAAGGGCCAGGAATGCCCCCACCTCCTATCGTTCCCGGGAAACACAACATGGACATTGGAACTTGGGACGGTGGAAAGTCAGGAGCATCGACTCCCCCACAAGTCCCTGCACCAGTGCGGGTGCAGCCTCCCGCTCCAAGGGCTCCTGCCCCCAGCGGTCCACCGGCTGCTTTGCCAGGGCCGCCTATTACTGGCCCCCCACCGGCAGTCGCTAGGACTCCCTGGTCGGGTAACGGAGGTGTTGGCACCGCCCCACCTCGTTCAGCAGCTCCTCCCATGCAACCTCCTTCTCATATTCCTCCACACCATCCACCACAACACCTCCAGCAGGCTATGCCTCCCCTACCCCAACCGATGGCCCCTCTGGCTCCCCTCCCTCCCGCTGTCGTCTTGCCACCTCAACCCAATCCTGTCCTTGATGAGCTGAGGGTCAAGAATGACTACAATCCAACAGACTTTGATCTATCCGCTCCTGGTGCTCGCTTCTTTGTCATCAAATCATATTCAGAAGATGACATCCATCGTAGCATTAAATATGAGATTTGGTGTAGTACAGACCATGGCAACAAGCGTCTGGACGGAGCGTACCGCGAACGAGAGCGAGAGGGTGGTCTTGTTTACCTATACTTTTCAGTCAACGGAAGTGGGCACTTCTGTGGTATGGCTCAGATGGTCAGCGCGGTTGATTATAACTCAAACTCAAGTGTTTGGTCTCAGGACAAGTGGAAGGGTCAGTTTAAAGTGCGTTGGATATATGTGAAGGACGTTCCAAATGTGCAGTTGCGTCACATTAAACTTGAGAACAATGAAAATAAACCGGTTACAAACTCGAGAGACACTCAGGAGGTTCCACACATGCGCGGTTTGCAGGTGCTGCGCATATTGCATGGCTTTTGCCACTCCACATCTATATTTGACGACTTTGTGCATTACGAGAAGAGACAGGAGGAGGAGGATTCTCGCAAGCTGCCTGAACCTCATCCGAGTTATCATCGTGAGAATCACCACCAGGGAGGTTATGATAAACCCCATGGTGGTTATGAAAAGCACGATAACTACAGCGGCGGTGGCAGAGGAGGCTACCGAGAGCATGGCGGTGGCTATAACCGCGACCATGGCCGTGACATGGGCTACAAGGAGCACGGAGGCGAGGGACCGGGCAACGGTAGGGGCTACAAGGGGCATCCGCGTGATCGGAATCCGCCCCGCGACCCCCCGGAACACTCCTCTTTTAGGGAGAGAGACAGGGGGGATTCTGAATACCGTCCGCATCAAAATCCACACTACAAGGTGAGTTAGTATTAGGTAGAGAATGTTACCGTGAATTAACAGTTACAAACAGCTTCTATACTAGTAGTAGTTCTCTTTATGACATTTTCCATCGATTGCATTCAAAATGCCTCATAGATACCATTCAGAGAGTCACTCGATTAGTGTTTGAGCTTATATAGGAGATTGCTGCTTTTCTTCTTATTTATCCTGTGGGGGATTGTACTACACTGTAAAATAAAATTAAATTAATTATTTTCATACAGATGTGTATTTTAAATTGAATCGGGCTTTAATGAATCAAACAAATCCAAGATAGTAAAGAACTAATGGAGGAAGAGATTGTTGTTAATGAAATGTATTTTATGAACATTAATTAATGACATTCTTCAGTTTATCTATTCCGCAAACATGGTTCAAAATAAATTTTTCTTCGTCAAATTTAAATGTTACTCATATTTCCCTGAACAATCTGTTGTACAGTTATTATTGAATCCCATTCTGTTACTGCAAGTATTTCAGCACGGACATACATATTAACAGTCTTTTCAATCACACTCTAAAGGTAACGCTCAACGAATTTAAAACACTCATAGCCCTTTTTCAGGTAACATATTGATTAGTTATGAAAAAATATGGATGATTAGTCAATGCCTTTCATGAATTCAGGTATACGCGTCATGCCACCATTTTAAATATTAACCCAACGCATGGCGAAGCCACTTTTACGTAAGTCGCGGAGTGGAGCGGGAGGTTTTAAAAATGGCCTAATTACGGGCAGATTTTTTAAAATGCTTATTTCAAAAAACTATGTATTTTATGTTCATGAACTGCACTATTTTGAATAGCTTATAAAATTCTGTAAAATGTTGTTTTATTACTCAATGTAATAAAAATTTAAAGAGATGACATCCTGTTTTTATATATTACTATGCTCCTAGATATCATAAAAAACTATAAGATATATATTTTTACCATAAACATAAAATTAAAAACAAAATACACACTTTTTATTGTACGGTACAGTTTATTCTTTTACTTATATTTTTTTATAAAGTAATAAAAAAAGGGATTATTTCTTCTATTATTGTTGGTAAACAATGACATTTCTAAATAAAAAATAATTGCCGGTTTTGTTTGTCAACAAGTTACAATTTTAGAGTAAACAAACCATCAACCTCCGCAAAAGATCCATATTTACGACATCATCTTGGAATATACACATTTTAGAATACCTATGTGTATGTGAAAAATAACCCCTAGGCTAAAATAAATAATTTTTAGAAAAAAATATATTAAAAGACCACTAAAACAGTTATTATTCATTTATAAATATAACGGTGGGCAGAAATTGTTGATATTATAATATGTATCTGACGATGTTCCTGTACGATTCTGTCTGAGAGTTGGCGGTCAAATCGAATATCTTGAGATAAAATTACTTGCCCTCTCTAAACTATGTGCCTAATTCCACATAGGTGTGAGCGCGTTTTCTCGCATTGCAAATTTTATATTTTTTTTTTTTTTGAGAACCAATTGGTGTACTGAGTTTTCAATCAAATATTGTAATTTACTGATTTTTAAAGTATTTCCACAATGCGCAGTTCAACAACTAACGATACCGTAATTTCTCTTTAAAGCAAATTCTTTAATAAAAATATATGGTCTCTTTATTTGTCCGATTTTATGTCTTATGTTTTTATCATTATAATTTGAGTTATTGTTATAATTTGCAGGAACGGGGCGGAGAGGGAGCACCTCGTGGCCGCGGTCGTGGAAGAAACTAATACAAAAACGGTGTTGTGTTTAAAGTAGTGGCCGCGTGCGTTCATTACACTATCAAAGAAGCTAACACATTTGATCGCTTTAAGATATATGCACAGAAAGTAATGAGATACTAATATTCACACAAACGTATCTTTATTATGTTATATTAATATTCAGGTGGGAGGCATACATTGCCCGCCCCAATGAATGAAAGGACGGTAAATTGTATAAAATATGTTTCTCAATTGCTTCGTGCATATTTATATGCTGCTTAGACTACACATTGAGTTTAAATAAAGTAATAGTTCAAAAAAAAAAAGACTATAAAAAAGACCGGGATTTTATGTTAGAACTTTCACAGCTTCCAATTACGACCAAGACTGCTCTTCGATATTGTCCTGTGCCCGATAAAATAACGGGTGGAACATTATCACCAGTTTACTAACAATATGTAAAAACTACGGCAAAGGAGACAAAAAATAAAGTGTGAAGATTTTGAAGTGTTGACAGGACCTCAGCTAGTAACTAGAAGAAAAGTGTCAACAAAAGTGGTGTTTTTAAGTAAAAAAAATTGTGACTTTTATGTTAGCGTTGTTTGGTGGACTGAAAAAAGTTATTATGTTGGTATTGACTGTACGGTTTTCTCCAAAAGACTGTGACACCTGTTACAATATTATATTTCCTGGATAAACTTGACAGGCGACTGTTGAAAATATGTATATTGTATAATGATTAATGAAATACGATATTCTATAACAATAATTTTGACAAGTAAATGTTATTGTGAATTTATCAAAACCGTCTGTTGGCAGTATTGCAAATTTGCCATTGCTTTTCAATTGACTTCCTATTTTTATTATTGTCAGATTGTATGATAATGTAATCCAGGCAAAAAATGTGGTGTGGTTCATTTCTAGTAAATTAATTAATTACAAATGGATGAGTACATAATATAAGCTTAGTTCATAATCTACTTTCCCCGTCCTAACAATATTATACTCTTCTCATTCTAAATAAGTAATTTAATAGAAATTGAAGATACTGTACAAATACGATGCTGTACTGTTCGAATGGAACAGAAAAAATATAATCTACCGAGTACTGATTATATTGTTAATTGTATAAAAGCAACACTCAAATTGGGTGTCTTTCACTAATAAATACAAACTGCAGTGTCCACTTGAGGAATGTTATAATCACTGAATTTAACATGACTCAACAAATCCATCGCTTATTTTACCGAAAATGATGCTAAAATTTTATGTTTCATTTTTCTGATCTAAGTTAACTTCAAATCTTCTATGAGTCTATGATATAATTATTGTTTTTGGATTAGTAAAAGTACAGAAGAAAATTTATTTTGTTAAAAACAATATACCGTCAAAAAGTGATTTATTAAAAATTACAAATTATGTACACTGCTGCCCTAAAATCATCTTTGTAAGAAGACTTATCATGTTATAACACTATTTTTTTGTTTTGCCAGTTGGAAGTTTTTCCGAAATTTAAATCAGCCGAACGTTTTAACACGTACTTTAATTTAAAAAAAAAAATAGCATTGAATTGCTTTGTCGGGTAGATTTATAATTTTAACTACTTTTAAGTGAAGTTGGCAGCATTGATATTGAGTGAAGATGCTAATACTGCCAGTATAGGTCGGTTGTAATAAAAATTATTTTATTCCATTCATTTGGGTATTTGTTGGAGTAGACAAATGTTTTTAGTAATACTGTTGAGCAGTTAATAGAGACATTGTAAACCAATTTTATGATGTGAATTCAATTGTTAACTTATACTTTTATTCAAAGTCTTATGGTTTGTTTTTATTATTGGTTTATTATAACTATGTAGTGGTAAATTTTAACCAAGAATATAAGATTTAGTAAACAGCATTGATGGTTATATAATGATTTTCTTTAATCAATAACTAACCTTAACTTGCTATTGTAAAACTTTTGTGAAATCTATTTAATTGACATGTTCTGGAGTATTCATTTTAGAGGGGTTTTTTTTTTATTGTAAAATTAAATGATAAAATCGTTACATTCACTTAAACAGTTTTTTATTGTCTATGCTCTAAATAGTGTGTGCAGTTTCAGCATAGCAAACGTTTCACAATTGCTATTATGTTCATGTCGTCTATGGTCATCAAGTCCTGAGCGCAACAATATTACATTCGAGTGCATGTTATTGAAATCATCGATGTAGTTGTAAAATAGATCAAACCAAAAAATCTGAAAAATGGTTTTTTTTATAACCAAATGCCATTAAATAGATCACTGTTCTAGGCAAAATTAGTCCCTTCTAATTATTTTGTTATGTTACGCCAAACCCTTTACAAAGGTTAAGAAATATGATAAAGTAAACCTGATAAGAATGCATATAACTCGAGTAATAAGTAATTTGTCAAAATTACCACTAAATCAACAAAACGTCACTCGTATCTGTAATTGTTTTGTCATTTAGACCTTTCTGGAGAAAACTTGCGACTTTTCATAAATCAAAACCGCACAATGTCGCTCGCTGCTAAATATAGGGATGTTTTTTTTAGAGGCGTAGTTTTCAATCTGGCACTACTTTTTTCGTAGTTGGTGTGTTTGACAGCTGTCACTTGATTTATGCTCAGTTTGGTTTGCCATTTCATAATGAATAGACTTACTCCTGAACAACGTTTGCAAATAGTGCAAATTTAAAAAAAATCACTCTAAAATAAAGTAAAAATCGCGTCGTGGGCCTGTGGCGTGGCCTCCAAGATCGTGCGATTTAACACCGCTGGACTATTTTTTGTGGGGTTATGTGAAGTCGCTTGTCTGCGCAGATAAGCCGGACACGATTAACGCCTTGGAAGAGAATATTCGGCGCGTTATTGCTGACATACGGCCCAACTTGCTGCAAAAAGTGGTTGAAAATTGGGCCTCTCGGCTGGAATTTGTTCGAGTCAGCCGCGGCGGCCACTTACCCGAAATCATTTTTAAAACATAATGGCAAACCCTTATCTTTATAATAAAACTAAATTCTTAACATCAAATTATATGCGTTTTATCTCTTCTTGAAAACCACGCCTCTAAAAACATCACCCTATATTTGATTGGTTATAGCACCTTGAAAAAAATCCATGCAATGCCAATACAATGACCGTTAACCAGTTTCTTGAATTTTGTGTGTGATTTCAATTTATTGTAAGTATTCAAAATGGCTTTGAAAGTATGACTGTATTTGGTTTTAATGGTGTTTTTTTTTTTGAAAGCGAGTAGCAACTCCACCAGCAGGGGAAATTAATATTCAGGACGAATAGGGTAGGTGCAATGACATTACCATATATTCAGATAATGTACTTATTTCTTTGAAGATTTCCCGACTGGGCATTTTGGCTACATACTAAAGAATTGTAAAATTGACTTATAAAATGGAAGAATGGGTCTAATTATGTGTGGTGTAAGCAGCTGCCATGGAAATCACTGTTAAGCCTGATGAAAGGGAAATACTAAAGATAAAGCTTAAGATTTATGAAGGAGACTGAGAAACAATTGAAGGATTATAATCTCGCATTAATAGATTTGGATACCCCAGAGCAAAATAATCTGTCTCATAAACCTAATTATAAGAAACAGTACATGATTCGTTTGATGTTATTACAGGAATATTTAAAAGGGTTATTAAAGTTAAAGTAATACATTACAAATTACCTCATTTCTAGTACAGTAATTACTTTAGCACTAATACATTTTATTTTTTTGAATAATATTTTGGGGCTAACTCACTTCATAATAATGTGACGATCACTTTTGCTCTGGAGTATCCATTTGTGAATTCTTAGCTCTACCAATGGTCACCCTACTGACAAGCCTCCCTTTTACATACTGCCAGAGCAGTTGTTGTTCAAGAAAGGTGTTAATACGTTTTCTGGCCGGCCCTAGGTCTTTAACCTTTTAACCGCCAGCCCAGGTATAAAGTACTGTACCGCTCCAGCGCCGCGGTTGTCGAAGACGTTATGTACTCCCAGCGCCAGGCGCGTTTTTGAAGAAATGAGTCTTTCGGCGAGACCTCTGCGCCGATTTATTTTTTGATTACGCATTTACTTTATATTTAATATTTAAAATGACGAGCAACGGAAAACACAACCAATATCTATGTATATTGTTTTGAACTGCTTTGGACAATGGATGTAAATAATACGCGATGACAAATATTATAGTTATTCTTTTGAAATATCTGAAAAATAAATTACTACTTTGGTTAACCCAAATATGACGGTTTGGTAGAACAACTGTTGTGTATTTTTAATAACAAATGTTTTACGATAATTCACTTTTTTAAATATTGATCTAACCAAATAATCGCATATATGGCACAAGTAAAATAATCAACTTACCTACCTACATTTACTAAATAACTTGGCTTAATAATATGTGATTACGATAATTATATTAAAAGGATATGTGATTATATGTATAATATATATAAAACATTACCGTATTGCAAAATATTTCATAACATACAATATTCATAGATAGTGAATTTATTATCTGGTTTGGTAATAATAGAATAACAAATACGTTCCAAAAATCTTTTGCTGTATTGGAATTTAAATAATCTACTATTCCATTAGGGTTGGAATCTCTCCGCTAATTGTACACGGAACTGCTGTACCGATATTAATTACTTTTCACGTTATCACCGAAACGAACATAATTTATTCTGAAAACTGACTCTGGGTTTTTTCTACCTACGATATTAATTAGACAGGAATGTGTCGGAAGCACGATTTCTCTTTTATTATTGTCGCTAAGGGCTAGGTTTTACTTACCTATTGTTGTTGTCAGCAAGTACATATCGCGCTTTTAGGTATAATTTTGCACAAGTCAAACAAAATAAAATGTAAATGTTCACCACGTAAAACGATAAAAATAAATAAACATTTATCACACAGCCTTATCTATATATAATGCATAATCGAAATATTACAAAAATAATATCGATGCTCGTTATTAATATTTATTCAGAATATCGACGCATGGCTCCAGAGCACAAAATGGCCGACAATGGCATGTAAACAGGACGCTGGCGGTGAGAACACCGCTAAATTGTTGCTTAGCCGAGATGTGAATCGAAGTTTGCAAATTACGTGATTTTAGATGTTTATTTGTATGATAACATACAGATTGCATTACAGTTCTGTAGAACTGTTATCT
Source organism: Neomicropteryx cornuta (assembly GCA_020383195.1). Classification (NCBI taxonomy): domain Eukaryota; kingdom Metazoa; phylum Arthropoda; class Insecta; order Lepidoptera; family Micropterigidae; genus Neomicropteryx; species Neomicropteryx cornuta. The sequence continues at coordinate 7,207,778 of JAHKQU010000001.1, read as the reverse complement.
ATGAACAAATTTATCCATTATTAAAGTACAAAATGTATTGATACGTTGCCGAAATTTGAATGCGCGGCTTGGCATGTAAACGTGACGGCGGCGGTCTGGGCCATTATAATTTCGGAGCTTCGGTGGCACCTTAACATGCCGCTGGCGCTGCGGTATGGTATAAGTTTAAGCTAGCGCTGGCATGTTAACATGCCCGTGGCGGTGAAAAGGTTAAGATGGTGGATTTAATCATATCTTAATCACAAAAAATAATTAGTAAACCGTTTCACCTAAAAGTTGAAGTGAGGTTATAATTTACTCGCATCAATTTAGGATTACACATACGCACCTTTACAAAAAAAAATGTAAAAGATTGCATTATTCTGTGTTCTCTAATCTAATCTAATCTAGTGTTCTAAAAACTTTGTGGCTTCGTATCACTGAGAGTATCAGTTTCTTTCGCGTCTGGACTGGCAAATAAGCAATGGTATTGCTTTTCGATCAGACATTTTTGCGGCCTCTGGGCATATAGAAACATTTCCAAAACTATGTTTATTTGACTTGATGATCTTTGAGAAGGTATCTTGCCATGGGATGGTTAGCTTTAATATTAGAAATGTTTTCAGAGTTATGGATTTCAACAGAATAATGGTATTGTTGGTCATTAGTGTCCATTTTGAGAAACCAATTCTCAAGCTTTGTCAATAATAGAGATTGGAAAGAGCTTTTGTGATGAGATTTTTTAAATTTTGTTATAACTTTCTGTATTTAACACATTCACCTACGAATGTAAATCGCGTGGATGCACGATGCCGACGTTCGGCAAAAATCATTCGTTAAACGAAATATTTCACGTGGCATGGCCCTTTCTTTAGTTTCAAAAGTTATTCTTACTGGCAAATAATAAGTACAAAACTGAAAATATTTATTTTTTAATATTATATAAATATACATACATATAATTAAAATTAAAGTGTCTGAAATAAATCCTACGTTCATATGATTATTCGCACACAACCAAAACATAAACTCACATTTTTTTCTTATTAGCTAGAGAACTTTCAGAGATTAATCTAGGCTACTTTTTATCGTGGAAATATTCAAAAATTACAGCCTTAAAATTAGGGAGGTAGTAAAACCAGAAATATTCAAGGGCCGTCAAAAATGCTGAACGCGTCTGATTGAATGCGTCAGATAAATTTGAAAAGCCCTGTGGGCGGCTCTAATGGTTGTCAAAGCTGCCTGCATAGAATAGGACAGTTAGGTACGTAATGGCCCAAAGGGCTTAGAGGTGAGTAGCGAAGAGACCCATCCCATGTGCCACAGGCACAAGTGGTCGGATGCCGAAGTCGTTGTCAAAGCTGCCAACCCGGGGCAAAGCCCGGAGTTGTACAGCTAATTGAAAATAAAACTCGAAATACCTATATATCGCCAAATCCACCATAAACACTTTTAATTCTTGCACGCACTTTTCATACATACGATCTGGACTGTCAAAACCGACTTTATGAAATAAAAATGCTGATTCGTCTATGCCTTTCATGAATTCGGGTATACGCAACATGCCACTATTTTAATATTAATAGGAATGCAGTAAGACGATTTATTAAAGTTGATAATTCGGCATCCGGTGATATACAGCAATTATCAAAGTCAAAATATATTTTGAGTGTGTTAATTCAGAATCACAGTTGATTATTCTATTAGCCCGATTAAAATAATCTATGATCAGTAAAAATAATTGACGCACAATAATAATACAGTTAATGTTTTTCCATAACATAGACATGGTAACATAACTTTATTTGCTTTGGATTTAAATGACTTTTGATGTGTGTGTAATGAATCTTTATGCTACTGTTAAGGAGCCAGTTTAGTTCCTGTTCCGAGGTCTACTCCCCACTGTTAATAGTCCTTTGTGGTCCGACTCGGGGTTATTTGAGATGATTTACTTGAAAATGAATGTAATATATTAACATCATTGTAATATCTTCAAGCCAAACTCTTAATACCACTCTTCTGTATTTAAACATCCTCAACGGGGTCAAATTGATCTAACATGAACTTGTTTAATCACATTCACTGCACTTAAATTTTCTAATCTTTAATGAACAGAGCCAATATTTAATCTCCGTCATATCTTTTAGTCAAACTTGCTGCGTTTAAACATTGTCAATTTCTGATGTATGGTGAAAATAAGTTGACCTAAAACGCATTACTTTAACTTCTTTAATCACACTCGCTGCATTTAAACATGTTTCGGATCTAAGGCGGGAATAGATATATGTATAATAAAATATTTTTTACAACCTAAGGTCATAGCAATTCCTGGTCCTGGTCCTGCTAAACTAAGCTAAATTTGCTTGTGGAGAGATGGTGATAACCAAGCTTTAAAAATCACCTGATGATGTGTGGGTTCCAACCCACAGCCTTAACAGACTACTTACCGCCATCTCTGATACAAGGATCTCTGATCTCTAATAGGTAAGAGTACCTTTAGGACCTACACTAAGCATATATAAAACAGTTTGCAGAATATACATACTTTTATACCTATTTATTCAAGTACGGTAGGTAGGTATCTAACGTACTTAGATACAAGACAAAGTAAGTGAGAAAGTACCTATGAGATTATCATTAGAAAAAGCGCTTAGGTAGGCACCTACTTAGTTAAGTTTTAGGTTCGGCGCCTGGAGACCCGAAGGGCTGGAATATAAGGTGCCGAAAGCCGCTCGCAGGTTTTAACTGCCAAAAATGCCGGGTTAAACAGCTTAAACCTACTTTATAATTACTGTGCATAACTGCTTGCATTCATCATACATACTGACATTGATTATTTAGGGTTAGGCCCTATATAAATATAGTGAAATGTATGTGTAAAGGAGGAGTTACTAGGTTTAAACTAAATTTAATTAAATGTTTTAACATATGTAGGTAAGTACCTACTGAAAAACATTTTAAAAGATGTGTTTCTAACTTTATTTATTTATGAAAGTACAAAACAGCGACATAGGAAGATAATTCTCTAATACTACGTTTACATGGCCAAAAAATGTACCAAATATGAAATATGGTTGAAAACATCAAAATTAAATCAAATAATGTGCGTGTGTGCCATTTGTGGCATGACATGTATGAGCGCACGCGCGTGTGTGTGTTATGTATGAATTGGCGTCAAATGAGTATATTGATGGGCAAAAACAGAAAAGTGTAATATATCTACCTGATTTATGAGCGTATTAAATTTTGAGGGTGTAAATGCGTCAGTAGTAGAAAGTTTGTAATAAAATTCTATCTATTTTTATAACATTTATATGTATCTGCATAAAATGTGTCTTGCATCATTATAGAGGTAAGTAAGTAAATAAAGGCAAATGTAAATAGGTACAATCAAGTAACTATGCAGAACTTTCAAACCGTTTTAATTTGAGAAAATAATTAGCTTATAAATGTGAGTCCTTCCTGATTCTGTAAACGAAAAAATCATGTTTTATATTTAAACATACATAGTACAACTTAAATTGCATAAAATACTATCGACTGTTCAAAAGTATCTAATGCCCTCATATCCATAGATATAAACCGATCGATTTTAAATCGATGACGTTATTGTGAGCCATTAAATATATATATTTAATAACTATTTCTAGCTGATCCAAATTTTAAATATCTGATCATTTTATTATTACCGATAATTAAAGGTGCAGACCATAGTAGTCTCTTCGAAATGCACGATAAACGTAAAGCTGATTGTGACTACATAGTTGATTGTCTACGTCTGCGAGTCAACAAAATTTTTAGTCAGACTTATGAGTAATATCTAACTAAATTATCAGTCGACTGGAAGTAGCCTTTGTTCATTTCAAAGAGCTTTAATAGTAACCCAACAGCACAAACCTAATTTTGACAGCCATGGTAGGCAACCAACCAAACAAGAGTACAGCGCTACAACCTGCGGGCGGGCTGCCGGAGTGCCATTCAGCCGTCAGTCAGTCACTCACTGGTCAGACGGAACTAATGCGCGTCGAGCTGTCAGTCCGAAAGCGCAAGCTTGAATGTTTGGGTCTGCCGTCTTCGGTCATCGAATGCATTTGTAAATGTCGTCGGGGCGTTCGTTGGCTTCGTGTTTATCGAGACGTTTGTTTATATTTTAGCGCTAGTGATGTTTTTGTGACTTAAAGTTGAAACTATTTTTTGAAATGGCCAGTGAAATGTGTTGTTTACAGTGAACGAAGTATTCCCGTCGGATGGCCGGGACAAAAATGAAATACTATGCAATCACTCAACATGCAGAAAAGCGTATCAGTCCAAGTCGGCAGTGATTTCGCGCTTTTACTGCCGAGTGGCGCCTATGAAATCAAGAAAATGGATCCCAGATCGAGACTTAAGCGAACTGCACTCTTATGCCTTTCGCTGGCTATATTTGGGATGATTGCTTTCAGTTATTTCTGTCCTGATCAGGTTTATTTAATTTTCACATGTATTGTTTATTTTTTGTTTCATGTTGCCGTATTCAGAAGCAACTACGTGATTATTTAGTTTTAAATTCACATTGTCAATGATAATATGTCTGCTGTCTGTATCGTGTTGTTATGTTGTTTACGTTAGATACTATCATAGTATTACAAACTTTAAGACCATTATTATATAATTTAGATTAATATTAAATGTCCTAGGGTATTTTAAAAAATAGAAGACAAGGGTATATTGCGGCCTCAATATCCATTTCTAATTATTTTTCATTTTACATATTAAATCATATATAGAATAGGAAAGAAAACCCAAACCAATGTACCTAGCATCCATTCGCTATAAGTCTTTTAATAATTCAAGTGTAAATAGGTGTGTATAATATACTTAGGTACTTAATCGTGTGTAAGGGATATGAGGACAGATTTATTAAAGAATTACAAAATATACTTTTCAAGGTGGTCTGAACATTCTGAGATAAGGAAATATAATATGTTCACTTCCTATATACGAATAAGTATGATATAATTTTTACCTTCCAGTTAAAGAAAATTACCCCTCATTCCGCCAGTCAATTGTTGTAATTTCGATAGCTTTTGGCTTATATACATACATTCATGTTTGAGAAGCTACTATCCCCGTCCTTTGGCCGTCTGTCCGTCTCTCAAAAATTACAAATGCGAAAGAGTTGATTTTTTGATAGCCGTTTAGAATACATCCAAAGCTGGTCGGATAATATAGTTATTTAAAATTAAAGTGACAAGTATAAAACTGACATTTGACAGCGTGGCTATTGGAACGTTTTATTTATTGCTTACCAGTATAAATTAATATAAACTTATCTATGAGCCCGATAGAAATATGTAAAAGAATATTCAATGCCACGTTATAATTATTATAAATTGAAACATAATGTCTGTGTTTATTTATTTATTGTGGTTACACAACAGAAATTGTACACAATACAGGTAATGACGTAATAAGGATTATATTAAAATGTATTTAACGAATTTAAATAAATAGAAAAAAAAAGGTTTTAAATAAAAACAAAAATACAAATAAAAGGACATGAAATACAACAATTTCAACTTTGATTATTTATATATATATTGAAACAATAAAAAAACTGATTTAATGTGGAACTATATACGGATTTAATGCATTCGTTTAGTATTTGCATTAGTGTTAGTATAGTATTGGTACAGCGTTGCGAAACTATTGCAGAGTTATTGAAATGAGGTCAATATGGGAGAAGTTAGTATTACAAAATCTCAAATTCAATAAATAGAAAGGGAAGGGGGTTGTTTTATTACTAGCTGCGCCTCAAAATTAAAAAAAAAACTGAAATAGTGATAATATTTATGGTGATATGAAAGAATGTCATCATACCATTGCAGCAGTTTTTTTTTTCAATTTTAATCTACTCAACACAAAAGTTGAAACCACAGACAGGCACGAGTAGTCTGGGGGACGCCTGTAGGACATAGCTATAAGGCGTCAGGTCTGTCACATAATTTACTAATTAACGACTGTTTAAATAATTTACTACTAATAAACAATGTATGTAGTTGATGTTAAATGATAGCTACAGGTTTCATAGCTATTCTTGTTTATTTTATTAAACAGTTCACATATTTCATATTAATATTAAAACACATAAGAAACATACATTTTTTACAATAGGTAGGTACAACAAAGAAACAATTACTAAACAGACAAATGTCATTTGTAGGTTTGCGCGCTGTCGACAAGGGAACGTTTGAGTGACATCAATGTTGCCAGTTACCAGGACAACATCGGTCGACCTATTCCCGATACAATCGCTAAACCCGGAATGAGCTACGAGGAAGTGATCCATGAGGACTTTCAGTTCAATATGGACGCCCATGACGTGATGGTTTTCCTTCACATACAAAAGACTGGAGGGACATCATTTGGAAAGCATCTTGTCATGGATTTAGATTTAAAGGTGAGCATTAGAGGATTTTTGCACATACTGTAATCTACAGATATCCACTGCGGAAACTACAACAATCCGTTGAGTATCTGTAGTAGTTATTATGTTAACATGAAACAAAGCTGGACGACTATTAAACTTTTTTATTTTTAATAAAATTTGGTAAACAAATATTAAACCTTCCTATTGGCTTCTTTGTTATTAGGATCAAAAACGATTGATGCATTTTTTCCAGGATTAGGTTTGAGGTGCCAGTATTGAAAATAATCCTCCATGGTACTGAAGTCATTATTGAGAGTATCCTCAAGTGCCTTTGATGACTTACTGATGACAATTGCCACATCATCACTTTTGCCACTATTTTTAATTTTACTTTTGTGTACTTATTTATAAAGTAGTACTGTGTAGTTATGCTTGCAATTGCAATTGCTTGCAACTGCATACACTTAACCATGATCTTATTGTCAGTAAACTTATATAACTAACATTCGACATGAAATAAATCACTCTATATGTGAAAAACTTGTAAGGATACAAGATTAACCTATATCATAAGTTTTTCTAAGTTTTCTTCTCATCTCTTGTATCCGTTGTTTTTCCGTGATTAAATAAATAAATAAATCAGCATAATTGAATATTCGTGCAGTGTTTTGCAGTAAGTCTGCTTTAAAAAAAACTGATCCTTGCGGTAAGCCATTTTGTAGCGACTTATTTGACCATTTGATAGACTGTACTTTCCGTCTTGCAACATGGTCAATATAAAATGTTAGACTGTCATTTGCAGAAGACAGGTCAAGAAATACCGCTCCGGGTTTTTGTCGACTCTGAAAACCGTTCTCTATATGAGCTGATATACCAGTTCATATCAATTCCTTGCTGGCTCAACTCCTGCTTGTTCTGGTGGCGGTGACTTTACAAAACGCCTTACGGTTTCAAAATCAAACGTTTATTATAGATTATCAAAGTATTAGAACTTTTTATATATGATTCGCCTTATTTTGTGTAATATTTTAATTTTTGATTCTCATAAAAATATTTTGCATATAAGAAAATATGATTTAAAAAAAAGATATTTACTTCTGGATGTAAAAGTGCGTAACCTTTATGTCCTTTAAAAAAACATATAAAACTTTTTGTATTTAGGCATGCAATACTCATTTACAGAAGGTTAGAATAATGCATAAAACTGCGTCCATAGCGTTGGAGTCCTTTAGCTGCTATGTGGATAGCGATAAATTATCAACTCAAAAGCTGCTTTGCTGTGCTAAATAGTTGAGAAGTGCTACCATTAATTGTATGAGAAAACAAATATTACCTTATACTTACTTTACGATAAATATGTAAATAGACAAGTATTATACAATTACTTTATTGAGTAACTCTCTTAAGTATTTATTTATGTATTTTTATATACTACCTGCAGGAGGCTTTCACGGCATCTTCAGCGTACCTTAAACCCTTCGGGCTATCCACACAGCTTGAGATTAAGCGTGCAGACTTTCCACACGCCTTGAGCATGAGTTAATTCATAGTTTCTTTTAACGGGATAATAAACAGCTTATGTCCATTTTAAATATTAGTAAAAGAATTTTTTAAATCGGTTAAATAGTTTCGGAGATTACTTCTAACATCCAAACTTTCCCTGTTTATAATATTGGTATAGATTATGCGACATTATATACTGAATAAACTACTAAACAGTAAAAGGCACCTTTACAGTTGACTTTTATAGATATTGTACAATTAAAATACTACTTTACTTAGTACAAACATTCTCTATGGCAGGGCCTATAATAAAGCAGTGCTAATCGCTCTCTAGATAATATTGTTATAATAGGTTCAACATTTATTTATGCATACCAGAACTTAATAAGAAAATTCAGTCTATCCTAACTGAGCCATGCCCGTACTAAGTTAAACTTTGTGGTAGTGTAGTCATAATTAATTATGCTTATACTTTCCAGTGCTGCGTTGAAATATATAGCTATTAGACATTAAATTCTAGTTGAAATATCTGCTATATAGTACATATTTTCTTAATAATTCTATAAGAATCAAAAATATAAGGTGAACAACTTTGGTTCCAATACAGTATAAATAATAACAATATAAATTTAAACATATAAATATTAACACATCGATTTATTTAGTCATACCGGTATATATTTTAATATCTTCTCAGTATCCTTTCTGCCTAATTTCAGAAGCCAAACGGTTAATTCTCCTTTCAATTTATGTTGCTTATTAAACCAAGAGCATTGATGAATAGAAACTGACAGTTTGTTGAAAATTCTGGGGGCTTGGAAACTAAAAAATCTTTGGGCAAAACTAGTTTTAGTAAGGGGAACAGCATGTTTTTGGTTTACCATATTTAAAATACGGCTGAATTGTATTTTATTGTCAATTATAATGTGATTTTAAATAAATAAACAATGATTTATGACTCGTTTTACATTTACAGAGTTTAATTTGGCATTCGAGGTGTAAAATTGGCCGTGTTTGTTTTAAAAATGCTTTTAAATTGTACTTGAACGCGCTCATTATGTCATGTATTTTATTCGACAGCGTCCGTGCAATTGTCAGCGTTCAAAGAAGAGGTGCCACTGCTTCAGGCCGCATAGCAACGAGATCTGGCTCTTCTCCAGGTACTCCACCGGATGGAAGTGAGTTGCTTTTTTAATACTTTTACCTTAACGTAGAAATGCATTTTTGTTTTTGACTACGTGCAGAAAAAGGAAGTCTAAGGGCGCATTTAGCTAAATTATGGCCCTTTCTTCTCCCTCCTCTTCTTCTCATCTCTTCATCTTGCATTTCTTAGGTTAAGCACTAATTGTATACTTACTTGATGGAAATATTTAATTGGTTTTATTTTATATTTATAAGTTGGTACCATTGTTTTTATTTTTTTATATGATTGTATATGTACTGCCTGTATATAATTGTTCTCGTGTAACTGTTTTATTTCTCTAATAAAGATAAATTAAATTAAATAATTTACCGCCAACCATCATGTCTAATTCGGCTCGTCGCTGGCTGTTTGATAAAATAGATAAAATAAAATAGTAACGTGTGGAGCGTTTTTCCCGTTTTTCGCAATAGATGTGCGAAAATGTAGCTCTTTGCACCAAGTTACCCCCTTTTTTACTAATTCTTTATAGGTAAGAGAATGGTAAGAGCTAAAACACTGTTTTTTTTCAATATTTTCATGATGAAGAGTGCTGATTCGCGCGCTCGAATATGCCCATAAATCTGTCGGCTTTTCCCCAATTTGTTGGACACAACAAATCGTGGATGTTGGTCCCGACTGATTGTGTCGTCTGTAATCCACGTTTGAGATTTTTAGTGTAACAAAAATGATTTAGGCCATAATAATTTTCACGGCTAAACATACAACTATCAAAACAAGATTATTAATAAAGAAACCTTTATTACTGAGATTTATGTGTTTGTGAATGTATTTATATTGAATAACCATTACGGAACGAGTTGTTTGTGACGTATTTTTAGTTGAAAAGTATAAAAATTTCGCGATTTGAATCTGTATTTATTGTCAGTAGCGTGTTTTTTTTTTTTAAAGAAGCAACTCGTGTTATTTTAAGAAGCAACTGAAGTCCCCATTTTAAGTTAGCGGGTCTTCTTCATTCGCAAGTTTTCCCCTTCGCCGCGACACTCCAAATACAATTACAAAACCCTGTTCCGGGCATAGATAACTCTTGGTTTTAAAAAATGTCGCTTTTAAACGAACTCGTCAATAACACATTATTGGCGTGATTCTGCACTTTACCGTCTCGACGCCTTATCTTACGATAAAACGACCAGAGGAACGTCTCTCGCTCAGAGGAAAGGTGATTATATTAAATGTACCTACAAGGGAGGGAGGTCATTTAAACGGGCATTTGACAAAACGCACCCTCGTTCGCTATGCGCATTAACATATATGTGTATCGCGGTATTTTATTGATAAAAAAAATACCGCGGAAAAAAATCTGACTTAAAATCGTGTTGGCGATTCAGGTAAAAATATGTAACTAAAAATACGAAAAAAACGGTTGTTTTAAACGTGGACTTAGGGGGGTTATTTCGTATTGTTATCGCGAGCAAAGAATGAAACTTAGCAAGTCTACTCGAGCAATTAAGTGACGCCTTATCAGCTGAATTACGGCCGAAGGCGACGAAGAAATATTGTAAGTACTTCAGGAGGACAACTTAGTTGACAGGCCTGCTTTCGAATCCTCTACAGAAATAATAATCGCAGCCTTCTCACAAACGAAGAAACGTTTATCCAATAGTTTTAATTACGAAATATTTAATCGAAACTTTAGACCTAAATATTTTATTGACTGGATACAAACGAAAAAAATAACGCTTCAGAGGCGTAGTTGATATAAAAAAGACCCACATTCAATTAAGTTTTTAAAAATAAGTTGATTCTGTGGTCCATGATTTGCCTATAACGGAACACGCTTGCTATACTTAGAAAAAGTCACGCGCAATCAGGGCTACCGCCCTTCCCGTTTCTGCCGGAACAGTCCCGATTTTGGCAGTCATGCATTGTCACGTGTCACGATCGTCATCATAAAATGTCCCGTTTTTTATAAAATATGGAAATAAGGATATATTGAGCCGGTAAAAAGCGAAAGGACAGAAAAAATGAAAAAAGGGCGGAGGTCAACGCGGTGAAACATTTTGGTCATCCCTTACCGTAAGGGTTACTCGTATCCAAAATTGTTCCAAACAAAAGTTGTAGGGAAATGATTGGCCTACAATTTTGAACGGTTTTGATTCTAGATACCTACCTACCTTGAGGTCCAAAACGGGACACCATAACGGAATCACCCTCCCCCTCTCCCCCCACTAACAATATGAGTTCCTTCTTTCCTACGTACCGCAGGTGAATTTTATAAAATATTTGAATGTGAACATTATTTAGTCTAGTTATTATAGCTAGTATGCCAATTCCCTTATGAAATATGTAATTTAAGTTGTTTCAGAAAATCTTATATTATGGCAAAAGTGTACTTAAATGAAACGAAAAAACTTTTTACACTTATCACTAACTTAACTTTTACACTTTTTTCTTTTTAATAATCTAAAAAAATCCAAACAGGTATTATTTATATTTGTTTTTACATTAAGCACAGCTTTTAGGACAGATGTAATTTGACAGGTTGAATTCCGTTCGGCATTTATCGGATCGAACGTTCGGTTTTGAGTCAACGATCGATGGTTTAACGAATGGAAATTTAAATGGAAAATCCACATTAAATTTGCGTTTAGGCATTACTTGTACAACTCACAAAATAAAATACAAGAATAACTAACAAAAATAAATGAACCCACACCAATACAGATATTTCAACAATAAAGATATTTCAAAAATCGATATATTGAATACCTCCTTATTATCATTCAAAAAAGAGATTTCCAATATCATCAATAGTAAAGATAAATAAAACCTAATTGTATTGTTAGATTGTTATGTTGCTAATGATTAATAGTAACATATAAGTACTTGTAATTGCAATTACATATAGAATATACATACATACTATATTTTTATCACATTCATCATAAATTATTTTTATACATACTAAAAACATACTTAATTTATTACTTTATTTATTTTTATTAACATACAAGTGTCACACACTCACAACTACCACAAACATCACTCACAAATTACACATAACACTTCAAAATAAAAAAAAATATACTGTATACGTATATAATATTAATAATCTATATATATTTTAAGAACACTGTTCAAATTTTTATGCCAATCTTAACAGGTATATAACATAATTGGTTTTATATACTAGTAATAAGTTTTGTTTGTAATTGTAAAAATGTAATACTGTTGATTTTTCAATAAAGAATAAATAAACGAATCAATCGACTGACTGACAGCACGGGCGGTCAATCGTGCGACTCCAAGTCTTTGGCCAAATTAGTGAACCGCATATCATGTTTGCGTCCTCACAGACGTGTTCGGGATAACGGGACATACTCCTGTAAAGCGGGTCTGTCCCGCTCACAGCAGGACGTATGGTCACGTTATTTGAAGTTAAGCCTAAACCAACTGAGGATCTTAACCAGAGCCTTAACGGGCCACTGCAAGCTGAATAAACACCTGCACAAATTAAACCTATCAACCGACGACAGGTACAGAGCCCAGAAACCCCTTTACTAGGGGAATGTGGGCCCCTTATTTACAAAATGTACCAGCTTCTAGGCGACCATCTCCTCAAGCCAGAAGAGATTAGAAACATCGCACCCAGTACGGGACTAGAGGGACTATAAGTGGATTTATATGTACAATAGTTCTGGAAGGACGCGGTACGTGGGGGGGACAAACCCCCCACATCCACTAACATACATAACATAACATGGTCACGTTATGATCCCTACTAAGATGTTCGCCTACCGGCTGTGCGAGCACGTATAGCGCAAATTAACGAGGAATTATACACAAAAAGGTGGAGTTTTCTTTGTGACCTTTGTGTTTTCCCAAAAGTTAGCGCTGACAAAGGGCGCTTGTGACCCATCGGATGTCTTCGCCGCGGCGACGCAAAGCCCCGGAAAAGCATCTCCTCTAATTGGGTGCTTTGTTTTGTTTGCCTTCGTTGAATGCCCGTAAGTGCGGACTTTGTCAACATTGCCCCTCGAATTGACGAGTTGCTAATTAGAAAGTTTTAATGAACTGCCAGATACCCCAGGCCGTTGTTACGTATCTTATTTTGAGACAACTGCATTGCAGCCTAAAAGAACAACCTGGTATGACCTTTGGGTCAATAGTCAAACGTCTTAGGCACTAGACTTATACGATTAATTTATAGTGCATGAATTTAAGGGCGTTTGCAGTGAAATTGTAGAGGGTGATTTCGAATCGAGAAGTAAAAAAGTTTGAAATAACAAAAAAACAACACCTTTTAACTTCTCGTATTACTATTTCAATTATTAAGTGTAGTTTTAGAATGTTCAAATTTTTGTGATATTCTGAAAAAGCTTTGGTCGAAAGACATTAAGCAGCAGTCGTCTCCTGGTTTGGGCTGCAGATAATAAAGGTCAATTTATTGCATCTAAATGTGAGCCCCGCGCGATTAAGTATGTTTTTAGTACTCTCCGGGTAATAAGGTTATTCGCACAAAATTCGCGATCTGGGGCTTATGTTTGACTCGCGTCTAACATTTCATTTGCACATCCGTGCCAATAAAACGCTAGGATTTATCGATCGAACTGACCGATCGACCGAAAATAAATAATAAACTCTATCAAACATTTTACCCGAACAAAATAATGAAATCTATCGGACTTCTTATAACATCGCGACTGCCGCTCCCCGCAAACCTCAATGTTGTGTCCATGCGGTTTTCATATAAATGAATTTTGATGGGTACTCCAGTACTCCTCTTATCGTCGTGATCGATGGTTTCAATATGTCTGACATTTCACATTTGGCCGTCCAAAGTCCCCCTAAGCCGGCGGTGCTGGGTCCAGGACCAAGTCAAGTGGTATTTTAGCGACAAGGGTGTGAACTTCGAACTTGAGTGGGCTCTTTCGGAAAGTATCTCAAGAGCCTCACCTATTATTTACGGCCTGAGAGCGGCGCATACGCAGTTCGAGTGCTCGTTCTTTAGAATAACACTCGCCACGCACGAACGGCGGTCTGAGGGCACTCGGGGTTATAAATCACATAGACGCCGAAAAGCCCGGCTTGCCTAGCTTTTTTAACGAAAAAAAAAAATCGCAAATATACGCGTAGATTATTTTCAAATAGACTTTAGACCGTACAGGCGACATTCAAGGTAGGAACTTTATCAGGAAGGTTATCATTTAACATACTTTCATACGTTCATATTTCGTATGCGCGCTCTATGTACCCATTGTAAGATCTACCATTATTTTTTTTTAGTTTTGCAAAATTAACTCCAATTGATCATATGGGTACGCGTTCAAAGAATTTTACACGGTTAGCTTATACAAATCAAATTCAATGTCGCTGTCATGACCTTTATTTCAGTTATCTCGAGTATGCAATTTATATGTTTTGGAAGAGCCTACCAGACACTCACTAGTATAGCCATTAGGGTGTCCCAAGGTCAATCCCAATAAAAAAAAAACAGCTAATAGGTCCTACGATTCCTAGTGTTATTTGTTAGGAAACTATATCAAAATTCATTATGGTATTCGAGAAAAAAAATGTTGAAGTTTCTATTCTAAATCGTGTAAAACAGATATTTTTCAATGGCTCCTCCCTCGGATAACTACGTCACTGGGTCACTAGGCCGCGGTCATTCAAGATCGAGGTTAACGACCTGCCGCGTTGTTCGAAACGCCCTATTAGGGCGGAGCTAAATGATTGCTGTCAGATGCCACTGGTCGAACGGAGGTCGGTCTAAGAAGAAGGGGTAACTCCTTTCTCCTTCTCTGGGGTTGTAAGAGGGATGCTATTGGTCGACAGATAATATTGATTTATCGATTGATAAGATCGATTTGCACCAATTTTATTACAAAAATAATAAATTTGGTGATGAACATTTTTCGCATTTTGTTACACAATTTCTTACTCTTAATAGGGAACTTAAACACCCCTAAAGTTTGTGGGATTGGTCTTGGGACACTTTGTATATCGCAACATGTTACTTATTTTTTTTTTTTGATTACTCAATTTAACCTTTTGTTAAAAACATATCATTACACAAGAAGAATATAAGAATCATTTTAGTTCTTTTGTTACATCAGTATTTTTTTAGCATTGAATTACGGTTTTGCAAAGACAAGTTACCTGCGGATGTCGTAAAAAACTATTCAGAAGACATGTCGAGGTGCGTTTACCTGAATACACAAGTGCAGGCGCGTTGTCCACCTTTGCGACGATCTGGAACGTACCTAATTCGCAATCGATAAATGATATTACAGTCCGGATGATAAATCGGTCTACATTTTCAATGTAGCATTGTTTTTTAGTGTGCAGTTAGTATGCTGAGATACCCCTACTCAAAAAATAACTAAAACCACACCCCGACACAGCCAATGCCGGATTTCGAACTATATAGGCACTCTGGGCACGCGCCCAGGGTCTGCAGTTTTTTAATAATAGGTTTGAATATGTACTATAAATCATATTATGACAATTATTAAAAAACATTTTTAAATTTTGGTCTGGTGTCTTGTGTAATCTGAACAAACGACCTATGACCAAATATTGTACGGTACGCAATAATCATTTTATCAACTTTATCATAGAAAACGTTTATAAATTAATAGTATGTAGGTATTTGTTTGAAAGGGGGCGGCTGTAAGAATAGTGCCTAGGGGCGGAACTTTCTTAAATACGGCCCTGGACACGGCCCACAGGCAGTGTCATATTGATATCCTTAATATTTTTATTTTTAAGAAGATTTACATATTAATATTATAGTATGAGTGCCTAATATTTTATGGATATTAAATAAATGAATGCACATTAGGTTAGGGTTGCCATAAATGGTTTGGCTCTGACCGGGACTGATATCAATATTGGTGGAAATATAGGGGAGTTGTAGCATTAGGAGGGGGGAGGGGTACTGCCCCACCATAGCGCCGCAATCAGGTTTGTGAAAAAAGGAAATCTTTAAATGGTTTTTTTTTTTCAGAATACGTTCAATGGCCGTCAACAAAGACGGTTAACTACCTAGTTTTTGAGTGAGATTGTAAATTACCATTACATCAGCTCTCTCACAAAGGTATTTCAGTCTTTCATTCCGTACTGTAAATATGGAAAAATATTTGAAAAAAGGTCAGGCCTTGACCCCACACTATGATTATTCGTTTACCGGGACACATGGTGGGTCAAACGGGACAACCGGGACCGAGGCTCTAAACCGGTGACACGTCCCGGTGTACCGGGATGTATGGCAACCCTACATTAGGTGCATATCGTGACCCCACAACGCTGTTGAATGATTAAAAAATCTGGCGCTATATTCGTCGCGAAAAAACGTGGCAATTTGTTTCCTGCGAACCTTCCTATCTATAATAAGTCGAGCAATTAAGCCCTGTCACGGAATTGACTTAAAACCACAATTTTGCGAGGTTCCACACAATTCTCGACCGCCCACTCAATGCTTGACCGTGCACCGTGCCCCAAGACCATTTCTGAAAAATGAATGCATTTTTCGCATGTGTTTTGTTTAGAAGTCTGCTCTTTTTAAAAGTTGTTACGGTTTCGATGACAATGTATTTTTATAGTGAGCATGACTTGATTTCACACCCATCGGCCAACAGCACAGACACCAAATTTTGCATACGCATTCAAGCTCTTGAATAAAAGTTTGTTTTTAAAATGTATTTTTACTATTATTATTTATGTGCTTTTTTTGGTGAGCTGGGTGTGTGATTTGGTGAAGTTTGTTGTTCAAAATGGCAGCCGTTTTATATATTCCAGCCAATATTGTTTTTATAAAATGTTCTGTTAGTAATTCAATACCGTCTTCAAACAATAGAGGGGCGACAATGAGCTATTAAGACGTTGTTCTGAGACAAAAGAATGAGCAGTTAGTGTCTGTGACTTGACAGAGAGGCTACTATAAAACACACTTATCTTGGTCATTAGACCTACCCCGCCATGCTAAGGTCGAGCCTTCGCTTTGTCCTGTCTTTTATGGAAGTCACTTCTATATTATTAACTCCATATTTAGGGTAGGTACTTATAGATTGCCATTAGATAATAATAAAGAAAAACAGCTATTGCAGCCGTGTCGTTTTTTGCAGTACTTGAATAATGTTTGCAAGGCATTGGTACTAGACGTGCGCGTTATAAGGCGATACCGTTTAAATCACCCTATTAATCTAAGCGCAACGAATAGCTGCGTTACTGAAGCTGGCTTATAGCGGCGAAGAAATCGCGTTCCTTCACAGCAAAGAGACTTCAATGAAGTCGCTTCGCTTGCCTATTATTGCCATTTATTCATACCCATTGCCTGATTTGCACATTCCACAAGTTACACAGATGGGTTCAGATGACAGAGAACAGTGACGTTGACGTTTATGAATTTAAATATTTATTTTCGAATCGCTGTCAATTGTTTTTTGAAAAGCTGTCATTAAGCGTTCCTGATTCTTGTAAGTCGGCTCTGGGTGGGTATATTATATACTCATTGGACCCGTTCGCGTCCTGTCCACAATATGTGATGCTGTGTTTCGAGAGCCGCCATTCGCCACCCCGCACCTCGACAGGAAATGATCCCAGCTTGAGGGCTGCTTAATTTCCGGCCTGCATCTGCCGAGCGTGTGCGACACAGTATGTGTGTAGCAGTGCGCATACCACGCCGTTGTCAGCGAGATGAATCCGCACAAGTGCACGCAATCAATCTTATATGTGTGGATGCTAATGTGCCATAATTAACTTTACGGCGCGATTGTTAAAATGGCCAAACTTAGCGATACATTGGTTGTCTATTTTAAATTTCGGTAAATGTTTTAGTAAGCCAACTTTTCAATTCCAATACGCATCCCATGTAAAATATTAGTTAAAAACCTTAAGTATCAAGTAAGGAATCCTCAGTGGAATTTGCCAACCATTCAGTTTGCTGTTAATCATAATATTGAAACTCCTGACAACTTTATCAGATGCGGTGATCGCAGTGATATTTTTAAATATGTGTATCGCCTCGTGTGACAAAAAGATTGTTTTATTTATTTATTTAATAATTACAGGTAAGCATACAGCGAAATAGTAGCATATATTTTTTCAAAAAGGCCAATTAAAGCTTACGCCTATGTACAGTAATATTTAAAACTATATTTTAGGTATATATGTGATATGTGGTGTTCATTTAATTTATTTATTAAAAGAATTATAAACATCGAAATTGCACAAGTACAGTTAATATTATTCATAACATATGGTAAACAAGTATAATTCCAAGATTAACAGATTATTATCGTGTATAACAATTGTTATACATTTAAAGAGTCATGAAAAGAGTGTGTGAGAGAAGCGCGAATGAGTGTGAGAGAGAAGCCTGAATGAGTGTAAATAAAGTGTGTAGGATAGATAGTGGATAGTGGAATGTTAATATGTTAGGATGAGAGAAAAAGGCCCACCGCAAAGTAATATAGGTGTTTAATAATAATTTCAGAAAGAATATGTGGCATATAGTTCTAAAGTCTAAACAATATCACAAACAACCTTAATAAATTGGTTACGACTAAGATGGAATAAATCATTGCTTTGGAACTTATTACAAGTATCCTGAATTGTATTCTGTGGCACGGAATTTTGTGGCATTTCGAATTATTATATACTCCAGTTTTTATAATTTATTTTCTATAAAAGTGGCCTAAAATTACACCATTACTTGGATAGCTTTAAGAACCGCCCACTCCCCGGCATGTTACGAGTTCGTTTTACCTTGAGAGTCTAGGCAACCCTAGTTTACGCTCGCTTATGGTCCAGCGGGGGCAGTTGGATTATTTAGTTTCGATTGACTGACTAACCTACCAGGTTAGTCGGGTTGACACTCGAAAATCGACTCGACTGTACGCGCCATCTCTTTTCTTACGACCGTAGGCAAGCGTTTGAAAGAGACGCCGGCGTCGAGCCGATTGGCAACCAGACTAAGACCCCTCTGGTCAGTAGTGCGAATATATACAAGGTGTGATCAAAAAGTAAGGTGACTTTTCAAATTTCTTTGATTATCATGGCGTAGTGCATCAGGAGTTCTTACCACAAGGTCGTACAGTTAATAAGGAGTATTAACTTTAAGGTTATGCACCGTTTGCGTGAAGCGATACGAAAAAAAGCCTGGAATTGTGGAAATATCAGTCATGGTTATTGCACCAACTCACACGTCATTGCTTGTTTACGCAAGCAAGCCAAGAACAACACCGGATTTAGCCCCCTGTGACTTTATCCTGTTCCCGAAACTCAAGAAACCCATGAAAGGACTGCGTTTTGCAACGATTGAGGACATAAAACCGCATCGCTGGATGAGCTGAAGGCACCAAAAAGTGTTTATCAGAAGTGCTTTGAGGATTGGAAAAGGCGTTAGCACAAGTGTATTGTATCTGAGGGGGGTTACTTTGAAGGGGACAAAATAAATATTGATGAATGAATTTTTATTTTTTGATAAAAATAAAAAATCATCACCTCGTAGATCGATCTCTATCGAAGAAGATTCTATCAGTCAATCGCCATGATCAGTGATAGGATTTAAAATATCATGTCCTAGCATCGCCGCTACGCTTGGGGTGGTATGGCGCGTTGGAGTCCGTTTTTTAACGACCGCCACACGGGAAGTGAGGAGAGATGGCCGCGCATATCTGAGTAGACCGCACCACGATGCCGCAGTTAGGTATAGGAGTATAATCCCATCAGAACGGACAGCCGTTGTGGGGGGGGGGGGAGGGGGAGCGTATTTAGAGGAGACACCACTCAAAATTTTAAAACGGTCGCGCCAGCCGAATGTCAAATAGGTCGTTAGCGTTTTTATATGCAAAGCGAGAAAAGTTTTTAGCTTCAGCGTCTGTGGCTTGTTTCGTCGCAATAATACGTTTAGTCCGGTTCTTCGTGACCCAAAATATATATTTTGTATAGTTATTTTCATCTTATATACAGCCAAAGGCACTCGGAGCTTTACCCCGATCATTTTAAGTTGAACTGATACGCGTTAAAAAAAGTGATAGTTCAAGGTTGAGAACCACCGCTTTCGCATATAAGGTTAATATTTATACATGCTATTTTTGTTAGTAAAAAAAACTTTCTGGGCTTGCGAATATGCTAATATTCTTATTGTAAGCAAGAGAGAAGAATAAAACGTCACTAATATGATTTATAGGGAATATCGAAACAATTTTTTAAATAATTTATTTTTAAACCCATTTTTTATTTACAACAAAATTTACACATTTAAACCAGCTACTGTTTCAACGATTCCTATCGCTGTGACGCTTGAAACATTAATAGATCATTTTGGGTCTATTGTATTGTTCAAATTGTTACGAAAATATATACGCATATATTGTTTCATATATTGTATACGCGTATATATACGCATATACTCAGCAGGTGGTATATAGTCGCAGTGCGCACCGCTCATTTTTTTCTGCTCTTGTCGAGTCGTTTGTAAAAGTTAATTAACTTTTTACCGAATATTCTTCTTAGGAATAAATCAGATTGTGAAACACTGCAAAACGATTTAGATGCGGTGGTCCGTTAAATTCGGACAAGTCGGCTTTGATGCAGTTCGGTTCAATCCGTAATGATTTCAAGTACGAACTAGCTGGCAAATCACTGTCGAAATCCTCCACCGCGAAGCATCTTGGAATTACCCTGTCATCTAATCTCCATTAGTGAACTCATGTTAGTGATGTAGTGAAAAAGGCTCACAGACATTTACGGTTTGTTATGCGAAGTCTTAAAGGTGCAGATTTTAAAGCGCGAGCATTGGCTCGTCCTACCCTCGAATACTGCTCATCAGTATGGGATCCTCACACCCAATGTCTTAAAGACGAATTAGAAGCAGTTCAGAGAAAAGCAAGGCGTTTTATTCGATATGATAGTCCATCTGAATTAATTTTAACTCTTAATTGGGAGCCACTAAGTAGAAGGCGTATCGAATTCAGATTAAATAGTTTATATAAGACTGTGACGAATGAGTCTGCTTTAAGCATCCAACTCTCTAAGCCTCCTTATATTGGCCGTAATGACCATCCTTCCAAGATAAAACCTATCTTGAGAAAACGGAACATTGGGTTCAATTCGTTTCTTTCCAGAATAATTCGGCGGTGGAATACTCTTCATAGGTCAGTATTTGATCCTGTTCCATCTTCCAAGGCTGTTTTTAAGAGTAGGCTGTAAGTTGTTAAGCATTATTTTTTTTCCTCACCTACTAAACTTAACAGTATCACCGGAGCTAGCTGCTAAATATTGTAATTACCTAATAATAATAATTGGGTGCAACTATTTAAGTTGATAATAAAACGTTGTCAGCATTGGCAAAGGTATTAAGTAAGAGGCTGTTTTCAGAAACCGGCAAAATTAACCGATTAATTAATTGCAATCGTCTTACTTATCTCGGAATTTCAAAAAAAAAAAAAAAAGATCTTCACACAACTTTAAATATTACCTAACTACTACAAAACTAGAATAAATACACACACACAGTCACGATTGCCCTAATATTATGTTAATTTATTAAACATATTTTTCCGTTCGTTTTAAGCTGTCAATCAAACGATAGCCTGACCCCTTAGATTATTATGTGTAGCGTGCTTTGTTAATGAAATTGTTTTATTTTTCGATTCATTGAATTATCGCATGTTTTGCTAATAACCCTTGACTCCGTTGCTAATATTATAGATTACCAAATTATTAATAATAACAGTAATTGTTTGTTTCAATTATCTTTCCAATTAAAGAGGATGTAATGAGAATAATGATATACAATGCAAATAAAGCTACTATTAAGCATTTTTTTAAACAATAAAACATGTAATGTTTAAATATAACATTTGAAGAAAAAAAAGCATTTGGGTATTAAAGTAGTTATTATAAAGTTATTTTATTGGTGCTACGAGGTATGCTCACTCCGACACGGATATTACCTGAAATCTCTACGACCTATACTGATTCGCGGTTGCATATATTTGTATTAATCTAGAAAAAGTCATAGAAATAGCAAGAACCTCCTAGTTGTTAAACCTACGAAAATGAATAATGAATAATGTACAAAAAATACCAAGAAAATCAAGTTAACCACAATAAATAAATAAATAAATAAATAAATAATACTAACTAAGCCATTTTCAACAGAAAGTGTGTTTAAAAATAATAATTGGGTAATATTGAGCGTCTTTATAGGAGTTAAAGTAGCGGGTAGGTGTATAAAAAGCATTTTAATATTAATTATTACTACGGACTTATAAACTCCGGACCGAGCATTTAACGTGATATAAACCTAACCTAACCTAACTTAACCCCCTAATCCGACATGTGAAACTAATGTTCTTCATTTTTTTTTTAATCTTTACTTCATTTATTATTATCTACCAGACAGGGAGATGTTGGATTTGAACTACCACATGGTCCATGAATCATATTTTTGATGACAATGTAATGCAACTCCGGATATAAATCTTTATCGCGACTTTCAGCCCACACTATCTTGTCAATATGTTCACGACCACGCTTCGGTTTCTTCTCGGAACCCCCCACAACTGTACGAAGAAATGTTGAATATCTTTCGTCACTCTGGCAATGGAAGACAGTGCACCATGCAAATTTTCAGTTATCTCCCACTATATTTCAATGGTGATAAAATCGGCGTCCATCCTTCGTATGTATTTAAGTAGTTCCTTACAATTTTCTCGTATGCATATAACTTCATTTATTTCAGAATTTTCGCGTTCCTATTAATTTCTCTCCTCCCATAACTCAGGAGTTGGAGTGCGAAGTGTGGAGTGGAGTGTTAACGACCGCAGAACTGCTGAATTGCCGCCAATTTATCTTCGTTTGGTCGTTTAGTCGCCACTAAGTGATTCAATTCGCCCCACCGAGAATACATTAGCTGTTGGCACTTTTAGCGCGTCTCTTTGCTCCCCACTCCACGCGCACATCGCGCTCAAAATAAATTTCGAAACAAAGTTTTTCAGGCCTTACGAGCACGGCCGCTTTAGGGTTCCGTAAATTTTGTGTCCAATCAATGAATCGTTTTATTACTATTATAGATATTATAAATTGTATGAAATAAAAGAATAAATCGATACTCCAAAAGAAATTGATTTTAAGTGCATTTTAGCAAAATTTTGTTATGATTTTTTGAAGTTCAATTATTTATAAAAAATCAACATATAAATATCTACCACGAATAATTAAGTTTTTTCACCTAGTTTAGCATTTTTTCCTCGCAAATTCCAAAACACACTCTTCCTTCCAAAATCAGTTGCGATAGTATTATCTGTAAAAAATATGTAATATGCAAAATTCTATAGACATAATATTCATTGGGGCATGTTATGGTCATAGTAATGTTTAAAAATATTTTAAAAAGAACTTATTATATAATTAGTAAGTTAAAAAAATTAATTTTAATTTTACCTCTGTTTATTTAAGAGTACTAAAGGGCAGAACCATATGCATAAGAGTACTATGTACCCAAATAGCGGCATTGTTATATTATTTATTAAAAAATCCTGTATTTACTATAACGACCATTAGCGACGTCATATAACATCTTAAACTCAGCTTAAAAATCGTGCGCTTATTTTACGAATTTGAGTGTGAAACTATAAAAAAAGAATCGTATGGTTTCCTCCCAGTAACTTTAACATTATGATCTGCTAATATTTAAATCTAGATACCTCTAAATCGATAATCTTTCATTACTGTAATAAAAAAAAACCTTTCCAAAAAAAAAAATATTTTCAAAACCACTTAATGGTCCATTTTCGACATGGCTCCATTGAGAAATTAACGCTGTTTATACAAAAGCCGGCCGACATCAAATTATACAGAATATTAATTATACACTCAATTTGTAGTTTTACTACATTATTTATTAACTCTCATGTACTGTCAATTTTTCCAAAATTTTAAAAAGTTATTAGAGAAACTACGAATTTAGTTACGAAACGCGGAACCAAATCGACGCTAAAATTAGGTTAGCGCAGAATATTTTAAATAAAATAACTTTTTATCTTATTTGTTAATCCCAGTTCCGTTTTCTACTCTCTATCCCATCTCCATTAGTATAATTACTGGCAATACTATGATTAGTTTAAATTACATTAATTTTGTTTCCAGAATTTAATTTATTTGAAGTTTCACGTACTAATGTGTAATCTAAAGTTTGTTAACTGTTAGGTATGGTGTTTGAGGTAATATATCCGCCATATGCTCATTACTAAATGCTGTGATTTTCCATTGAAGTTTAAATAAATACACTCGCGAAATTAATTTATTTAGCTTGACGAAACTTGCAATCGTGCAATATCAATAAAATTATACAATCCAAAAATAAAATCGATTTGAAGCAATTTTATTGTTTTATAAGACGCTACAATTTTATTTTTTTTTAACGGCTAAATGAAACCCGTTGGAAATGTCGAAACCAACGCGCTGAGTTTTATGCAATGCTACAATAAATTCACTTATGTCGGTACGACACACTAATTGACAAAACAGGAAATAATATTTTAAAAAAAATACATTTTAAAATATATATAAGTTTTCTTCATTTACCCCATACAAAACCACTACACACCGCGATACATGCAGCGCCTAGTGGAGTGGTCCGATCCACAGTGTGATTACAGACTAGCCGCTTTTGCGGGCAGTTGAAAAGATTAAAATCTTTATGTCTGCTCGAACAAGGTATAGCCATCATTTATTAAAATTTTACTAATTTACATTTGTTATTTACAATTACAATTACATTATTATACATGACATTATACATTATACAATTAATTATTACAATTACATTTACAATAATATTACTTATTCTAAAACTTAATACTATTGACTGCTGGTAATTCGCCCAGAACCATAGAACTCGGTTTCCCCTAAAAGGAAAGAGGGACGGTGCAAACAAAAGTGGTGCTGTTTCTCGATTGTGTGATTAATAATACTGTTCAAAACCTAACTATCATTCCAGTTTATTGACTAGTGAATTGGCTATTCTCGTAGGTGAATATGTAACTATTACCCAAGTCGCGAGCTTTTCATTCCTCGAATGGGCGATTGGCGGGTTATTTATCGAAGCATCGCATAACGGACGCGGAAATAGACCGCCAAGGGACGCCGTGCAGTCCGCATAGTCCAGAACACAATCACTCATTCGTCTCCCTTTTGTGACTACCACGACTTCAGTCAGCATCCGGCTGCATAGACGCCTTAGTCTGACTGCCAATCGATAGTCGACTCGGCGCTGTCGTCTCTTTCATTCGCTGCCGACGGTCGCTGCGTACAGTCGAGTCGATCTTCGAGTGTCGATCGTCAACCACACTAACCCGGCAGGTTCCACGTGGCAACCGCAAAGGTTTCTTTGGTCTGAACAAAATTCCAGATACCAAACTTCACAATGTTACCAACCGCGGTTACCAGGCCATTCCTCTCATTAGTCAGTACCGGACATTCCCAGATGAAGATTTAACCCGCCGGTGTTTGAACTCGGGACCTCAGGATCAAAAGTAGACGTTCATGCCGAAAAATGCCACATTTTTTATTATTTCCCTCAAAGCCTTTGTTTGTCATTCCGTCATATTTTTTTATAATTGGCATATTCCATGCACGCCGCTGTTTTGAATTTCATTGACTACTTATTATTTTGGATTTTCCGTTTAATTTGCATTCAAATCGAAGTTATGAAGTTTTAATTCGCCTCTCAATTTGAATGTCTGGTAGCATGGTGAATTTACACCCACATTACATAAACCAATAGCTGTTCCAATAGTGATAACGTTTGTTTATTCAAAGGATTTATCATAAGTGAGGCTCATCACATCACTTTCGAACAAATACAGCTCTCCAGAGAATATATCGCACCGCATTTATTTATTTAATTGAAGACATGCTCTCAGTTATACATAATGACAGTTACATAATAAGTTTTAGACCCTTATCTGAGGAATAATGTAATATTAAAATAATCTCACTTCTCTCTCATCTCAATTCAATTCACTTTTTCGAAAAATCCCCCCATTCCCGCCCTCTGGTCTGATTTTGCCCATTAACGAACTTGACCGAGTTTTTGTGGCCTTAAACTTTATGTTTCAATTTGAAAGTGATTGGTGTAAAATTATGACAGTTATCGTGTCCACAAGGAAGTTATGTAAACTTATATTTAAACTGAGGGTGGGGATTGGAAACCCGAAGTATGTCTCTCGTAGCCCATGAAATAGGTAGATTTCGTATTGAAATCTACCTAAAAGAAAAACACCAACACCTTCACGTTTCAACCGTTCTCACAATTACCTACACTTATTTCTAGTCTACACAATAATATATATACTAAATCGTACTCCATACTAGTACCAATTGAATTGCATTCGTTTAATGTGGGGAATTAGTTCTTTGTTACTGGTACTAATTATTTTTCTTTTTTTCATATGCTACCTGGAATTGTATTGGGTAATAATTTAGGTGTTCCTGTGTTCGCGCACTGAAGCTACCGTCCCTCCGACCGCAGTTACGCTTCTTCCAGGCCCGGACTAGACAATCGATCATTTATTCAGGGTCTGCCATCTGTCTGGAATGGATACCCGTTTTTTCGGCTCTGCATTGGTAACCTAACTGTTTTGGTGCGGGTCGACCGACGCGTCGCTCGTTTCCGTACAAATGCTGAACATGTGACACTGATTTTAACGAGCTTGCTTCTCGTCACCCGACCTCTCCTTGTCCTTTGTTGTACAAAGGAGATTAACCTTTAGGATTGTTATTCTCGATAACTCTTTGCTTCTTTATTGTTAGAATGATGATTATTAATTAAAAAAATATATAAAATTACACGTCAATAAGTCGTCATACATTGCTCTTATAATAAAAAGAATTATTATTATTACTGATTATTTTTTTTACGTTTGTTAACATATGGAAACGAAACAGATCGTAAAATATCAAAATTAATGTAACTCGTAACTTAAAATATAAATAAATAAATATGTTTTTCGTTATTATTGCCTTATGCTATTAATCCATTTTAAAGTTTATAATTTTACATTAGGATAGGATATCAAAGCCACTGTGGTTTTGTTAAGGTCAGTTTTTTAAAAACCCTAAAAAGACAGCTATTACGCGAGTTGCCTTTAGGTTATCTAACCTCTTATGGCGAAGGCAAAGGATAAATATTAAAGGACATTTGTTAACCATTGAATATTTAATTATAAAAAAAATGTTGAGATACCTTCATCTTATATCTTCAACATAGTAAAGGCAGATTTTTAAAATTCAATTCTTTTTCTGAGAAATTTAATAATGATAAACTGCTAATAGTTCTTTTTTACTAGAAATGCTTTCTTTTAGAAGTCATTAGAGCCTTAGGAAAAATAGCAATTGAAAGGCAGACTTAACCCACCACATTCCCGGATAGTTGCAACGACTTGGGGTCGTTATATCTATCCTCGCAAGACAAAGATATTAACTCCGACGCACCTGAAGGGTGCTACGGAGCGGGTCAGAGAACACACAAAGGACCCTCGCGCGTCTGTCCTTGTCTCCCTCTCTCGAGCCTTAAAGAAAAACAGGAATAAACCCTAACACACTTAAAGGCCTAATTAAAACTAACATGCAAGGCAAGAGAGAGACAGGGCGGTAAAGAAAAGGAAAGTCAGGAAGGGGGTCGGTGCAGGGGACAGCTTATCTGAAACATAAAAATACAATTCAAGAAACTTATCTACACAAACAAGAAAAACTTAACACTAGAATGGTCCATGTCCGTAACACCAGGCACAGCACTCCGAGGGAGATGGATGACACCAAAGGCAATTGAATTTTCTAAATCATAGAAAAGTTTGTTATTTTAATGTCTATATTATGAAGCTGTATTACCCTAACCACAATTTCGTTTTGACCGCAACAGGGCATTTGAGGGGAAATCAAGGGAGGCCAGCGGGGCTAACCCCACGTATCGGCCGCGTATCGCGATCTTTGAAGATGCCCACCTGCATTAGTGTTGTATGACACCATCATATTCTTTTATTATATTTTACTGATTGCATTTTAATGAAACGATTTATATTTCATCAAATTGTATGTTTCTCACACAATACTCACTTGACGCATTATGATGGTATTAATGGTTACATATTAGAAATAGCCACTCTGCCCGTAAAAAAATATTAAAGTTGATGAATTTTGCAGCAATTAGTAGCCAATCTAATAATTTATTTTTGGCTTTATTTAGTAATAAAACGAAACACTGCAACGTGAGATTGTTTATAGTGAATAAAGCTATGATTTTGTTATTTATCTGTAAGAGTAGCACTGGAATTTTAGCCAAAATAGAGCTCGGAAAAGTGTTGATTTTGAGAAATGGCGCTACTTCGACACACGCTGTAGGATTTAATATAATATAAAATAAAAAAACCTCCTGGTAAGTTGTTCTATAGTATACATTTTATATAATGTGATATATTTATTTAAAATAAAACCAGACTAAGCCGTCAAAGTTGCCCGATTTTGGTCGTATGAACGTTAGTTAGACTTTCAACTAAAGCAATTTGGATTTATTGCCGAAATCGCTGCACGGCTTTACCCGACCCCGCGTTTATTGTCCCGAGTCTTCAGGCGCGATCTTATTTATTATCTTAACGAATTGAACTAAACATCGAAGGCATGCCTTTGTTTGCTTTGCGTCGAACTGAGCCGATTCTAGACTTCCGTCCATACGCAACAATCAGGCATCGCGACGTGTTGTCCACAAATAACATAGTTTGTTGTTTTTTCCGAATGTATTTCGGTTGCTTTAGTTGCTATTCATCCTTTCAGTGCTACTCTTGAGCCATTCCAAATCGCAAACGCATCGTGTAACTGTCAAATGTTGCAAAAACAAAGTTACTATTTTTTTTTCAAATGAAATTCACACCGTATTGTGTAGTCATTGTATCGATATACCTACTCTTGTTTTAAAGATTGGCTCACAATTAATTATGCTCTGGGAATTAATTGGGTCTTTAATATTCATGCCCGTATTACCTTATTGCAATTTATTGTGGCCACGTTAAAAAACTGCATTGAATTAAAGGTAGATATTAGATTTTTTACGTTTTATTTGTGCCGTTTTATTGTCTTGTGCTTTTTAAGATTTTTTGTTGTATAACTGGGTATAAAATATTTATTTATTCATTATGGTATAATAAGAAGTTACAACAATAAATAATATAATAACACTGAATTAATTAAATTAATATAATATAGACAAATTAAACACCAGTCATTTATTATTGCTCTGAAGTAACATGGCTACTCTAACTAGGTTAAAAAACCTGTTCTAAGAGCGGCCAGGTAGGTCAAGAAAACTAATGCTTTTTTAGGTAACTCCTTTAAAACTTTTGGTGTTATTAGATCGAACCCTGGGGCCTTTTTCATTTTAAGGTTTGTAATCTCTCGACGTATCTCTCGAGGAGTAACTACCTTTGGCAAAAGACCTGTTTAATGCTATTATGAGATTGTCATACTTCCCAAGATTATGGAAAGTATCACAAATCATTGTCATACTCAAACCAGGAAAATCCCCAAGCAAAGTCTGTTCTTATAGACCTATCAGCTTACTGCCGATTCTATCTAAATTATGGGAGAAGACTCTCCTAACACGCCTGAAACCAATTCTGGAAGATCAAAAGATAATCCCTGACCACCAATTTGGATTCAGGGAAGCACACTCCACAGTAGAACAGATCCACAGAGTCTATGATAAAGTTAGACAATCGCTGGAACGTAAAGAATACTGCTCTGCGGTCTTCCTTGATATTCAGCAAGCATTTGATAGAGTTTGGCACAAAGGATTGCTCCTCAAAATAAAGCAATGGCTACCACACCCGTTCTATAGCATTCTGAAGTCGTATCTTTCAGACAGATTATTTCAAGTTATCCAACAGGACGCAAGGTCTGGATTCTACGAGATCCAAGCAGGAGTCCCTCAAGGTTCTGTGCTGGGCCCCATTCTCTATACCATCTACACAGCAGACTTTCCGATAACCAGAGGTGTCATGACAGCTACGTTTGCTGATGACACTGCGATACTTTCAAGTAATCCAAACCCACAAACAGCCTCTGACATACTACAAACCCAACTCGATAAAGTTAAGGAATGGCTAAGTAAATGGAGGATCAAGGCTAGCGCTTCTAAATCAAACCATATCACATTCTCTCTACGTAAAGGAGACTGTCCAGCCGTGAAACTGGGAGGCGAAATCCTACCCCCCAAGAATGTCATTAAGTACCTCGGCATGCACCTAGATAGGCGGCTCACCTGGAGAGACCATATTAAGAACAAGAGAACTCAGCTAAATACCAAGTTCAAAAGCATGTACTGGCTTATTGGGCGCGGATCATGCCTTTCACTCGAAAATAAAGTGCTCGTTTATAAAACAATCCTCAAACCGATCTGGACATATGGCATTCAACTATGGGGTACGGCCAGTAACTCCAATATTGAAATACTTCAACGCTTCCAGAACAATGTCCTGAGATCAATCGTCAACGCCCCATGGTTTACAAAAAACATCGAGATCCATGAGTACATTGAAATGCCATTTGTGAAATATGAAGTTAAAAAATACAGTGAGAACTACAATATCAAACTACAAAAACATATTAATGCACTAGCATCTAACCTCACAAATGTCACTGGAAATGTTAGGCGATTGAAGCGTTTTGACATTTCAGACTTGGCCAGCAGACAATAGCAGACAGGCTCCATATGAAGGTCGACTCTTTGTTGAAGGAGTTAACCTGCACGCCATCTATCGCTCAACACATCTGATTATAGTCCAAAGGACTGATTGCAGATAGGCACGCAAAAAAAAAAAAAAAAAAAAAAAAAAAAAAAAAAAAAAAAAAAAGAGCGGCCAGAAGAAGGTTGCAGAATAATACCATGTTTTCTTTGACGTGTAAACGTTTTTAGCGGGACCCGTAGGATGTGAGGATTACTCTGCGACAGTGGAGCATATTTTAGTACTCGGTATTAACTTCGACGTTATTAATTAATATGCAACCAAAAACTAAAAAATATAATTAGTTTAAAAGATAAATAAATAATTAGGTAAAAAAATGATTATTTTTTTTATATTTTGTGTCTATTGCTTGTCTTGTGCGTAATTGAATATGTTTATATTGGCATTGATCATTTGGCGCTACTAGAAACGTCTCTGATATCACTGTTATTTGTTCGAATACTATTCGTTGCACAATTTGCAATGTAATAAAACGATAGTTGAACGTGTTTTATTTATTTTATTTGTTTTTAATTTAAAACCAAAGCCAAGGCCTACTTATACTATAAGACGAGTACTCGCCATTGCAACCTAACCTAACCTATGCTTGAAGTAGCGACATCACAGCTGTAACAGTGCGGCGTGGTGTTAATAACATACCTATGGAAAATACCCTTTGTTTATTGATCTGTCATCGCGTTGATACGCGCCAATGACCCCGAACAAAATCGCTTTTGTTTAAAATCGATTTTCCAAAAATATAATATTATCCGATAATTTTCCTGTGGGCGGTCAGCCATTTTAAATTATCTTTAATCTGTTACCTAAACTGTTTATTGCCAATTTGATCTTATGTCAACCTTTGGAACTAAATTGAACTCTCTGCCCTCTCTGGAAGTAGATAGATAGTCCATCTTAGGACAGGTGTTCAGCACCTAGTTAGATGGACACGGTGAAGATTCTGATATGCCACTAAATGCGAATTTAAGATGATCTGTGTTATTATTAATTTTTATTACTCTTGTTGATGTATAAGTTTATCATATAAACCATATACTAATGTGTTTATGGATATATAAATAAACTACTTGATTGCTCATTTTGCCGAATTAAACTAAATTACTAAAATATCATAGGAAAATTAATCTTCTAAGATCGTTACATTGAATACTAGCGATATTGAAATCTATCAGAAATTCTGTCGCGCGATGCAAACTATATACGAGTAATATCACAAAAGAGTTAATAGTCACGACCACGACAATGGATAATATAAATCAAATTGAGAATGTTGCGTGACTTTGTAAGTGATGATACCCGGATGCCATCTTCCGACAACATTAGCAAAGCAATTATTGCATTAATCAAATTAACTACCGATCCTCAATTTACATTCTGCGTCGCGGCTGCGTTGTTTTGATTTAAAATGTAATACTTTTGTTTTCTGAGTTACATCGAAAGCTTTATATAAGAACTATAATTTTCAAGTGCACAGGCTTAACTGCGTATGAGTTTTTACGAACGATAAAACAGCGATATAAAAATTAGCATTTATTCATTCATTCAAATAACATAATTTTACCTGGCTGATTGATTCCTTAATAAGCAAAATTCGCGCCCACATATACGCGTTTTAAGGAACATTATGTTCATACCAACCATACAACTTTATTTCGAAACAATAGCCAATATTTAGACCTAAAATATTTTAATGTGTTACCTAAAGACCTTAAAAAATAGATGAGTTTAAACAATTTAAACCTACCCTAAAAAGTATACTGCAGCGCAAAACCTTAGCTTTAGTAAATTTAAATAGTTCTCTTCATTTAAATTTTATTCTTTATATGAATAAAAATATACTAATTTTAAATTATTTTAATCAAATTAGATTAAAACACATATTCTATGTTATGTTATGAATGTTAGCGACTGTGGGGGGTTTGCCCCTCGGGGAACGCGTCATTTTCAGAACTTTTGCACTTTTAAATCCACTTATAGTTCGCCCTCTAGTCCCGTACTGTAGATAAAGTTGAGTATCTTTTTGGGTGCGATGATTGTAATCTCTTCTGGCTTGAGGAGGTGGTTGCCTAGAAGCTTGTACCTTTTGTAAATGAGGGGCCCACATTCTCCCAGTAGGCGTAAAGGGTTTTCTGGGCTCTGTACCTGTCGTCGGTTGATAGGTTTAATTTGTGCAGGTGTTTATTCAGCTTGCAGTGGCCTGTTAAGGCTCTGGTTAAGACCCTCAGTTGGTTTCGGCTTAACTTCAATAGCTCTAAGAGTCTTTTTTGCGAGAATCCTTCTATGAGTTTTTTTGCCTTGCTTTTGTCCGGGTAGTTCTTGCCAGTATTTCTGGCTTTGTTTCCAACCCAGATTTTTATCAGTCAGCTGGTAGTGCTTTTAGCTATGCCGCAAGCCGGAACACATATGCTAAGTTACTGAGTACATTGTATTTATGTTGTTCTTGTGGAAAATGGTGATATTATTTACAGCGATTGACATGGCCAGGTTAGTTCGAACCGGGGACCTCTAGCTCAAAAGCCGGCGTTCATTCCACGCCGCCAGGCCGTTGATATCTCGTCAAAGAATGCTCGATCTTCGATACTCGCAGGCACGCCTGCGTGCAATTTTCCCGACCCCTGGCGAAGATTTGTCTCGCAAATCCCACACTTAGCGCGAGCAGCACGTGCGCCGCCTTTGCATATCATGTGCCCGCCTTACATTTCCTTTAGGACGTACAGGTGTTTGTGTGCGTGTATGTTCAATTCGATCGCGAAGAAAGTAGAAGTAGGGGAAGAAGTACTCGGCGACAGGATTTTAGAATATTTACAGCGGGCGACTGAGTGCGGGGCATTTACGCGATTGGAATGGGCGCTATCAATTAAAAAAGTTTTCTCGTATTGTTTGCGGTGTCCAAAAAGCGCCGTTGAACTTTTGTTGATATTTTTCGTTCTGTTTCGCTACCCCCCCCCCCCCCCCCCCCCCCTCAGCTCGCACACCCTATTACACAACTTTCCGCGTGTTTTTGCGAACTTTCCCTATTAATCTGTATTTAAGTTTTTGATGGCGGAAAAGCCGCTGGTATATCGTTTATTTTGAGTTTTTTCGCTGGCTATTAGTTTTCAGTAAAAACTGTATGGAGAAAGTGTTATTTTTATCTGTTTTCTTATGTATAACCTATGTTATGTTATGTATGTTAGTGGATGTGGGGGGTTTGTCCCCACATGTACCGCACCCTTTCCAGAACTATTGTACATTTAAATCCACTTATAGTTCGCCCTCTAGTCCCGTACTGTAGATAAAGTTAAGTATCTTTTTGGGTGCGATGGTTCTAATCTCTTCTGGCCTGAGGAGATGGTCGCCTAGAAGCTGGTACCTTTTGTGTATAAGGGGCCCACATTCCCCTAGTAAAGGGGTTTCTGGGCTCTGTATCTGTCGTCGGTTGATAGGTTTAATTTGTGCAGGTGTTTATTCAGCTTGCAGTGGCCTGTTAAGGTTCTGGTTAAGATCCTTAGTTGGTTTCAGCTTAACTTCAATAGCTCCGAGAGTCTTTTTTGCGAGAATCCTTCTATGAGTTTTTTGCCTTGCTTTTGTCCGGGTATTTGCCAGGATTTCTGGCTTTGTTTTCAAGCCCAGAATGTATAACCTATGACTAAAATTTGTTAGGGCCTGCGAAACGTTCAGGCTTGTGCTTCCGTCGTAACGAAGAATAAAAGTGCTCACTGCAGACTACCATGGGATCATTCTTGTATCGTGAGAAGGGTGGTATTTTAAAACAGAACATTTTACAAATTTACATTTTAGAATCCGGTCATAAAAAATGCA
The DNA here is from genome assembly GCA_020383195.1 of Neomicropteryx cornuta. Lineage (NCBI taxonomy): Eukaryota > Metazoa > Arthropoda > Insecta > Lepidoptera > Micropterigidae > Neomicropteryx > Neomicropteryx cornuta. Next base: position 7,173,136 of record JAHKQU010000001.1, on the reverse strand, counting down.
TTTTCATCGGAACTGATCCGACATGTCAAATTTCAACTCCTCAGGATAAGAGAAAGCGGTTTTAATTCAGCTTGCAAGATTTGACCTAAACCGACATACATTGCAGGCTAAATAAAAGCTTGTGAAAATAATTTATTGCTTTTTAAATTTTACAAAGTCCACTTAACTAGACAGCGCCCGATATTGTTGCAAGTCAATCGCATTATTATTCTTGTTTGAGCTGTATTGCATACTAAATTTGTCTAAAAGTCGGTCGCAAATAGCAAATGGATCACGCAGTACTGACATAAACTCCATTATACTATGGTAATGAAAGCTTTTGTCAGCTGTCAGGCCGTTTTGAATATCAAATATTTAGCTTCGTACAAAACACAATCGAGGGTCAGGATATTTTACGACTTAGCCGAATATCGAAGCTATCCGGTGGTTTTGGAAGAAATAACAGCGCGAAACGCAGTTCTCATTTATTAGCATGCAGTGTTTGTGCGCTAATCTTGAGCCATTACAAATCGCAAACGCATTCTCAACGATTGAAATGTTACGTAATTCGTAGGCATTTGCCCGAGCGCGCAACGGCACGACGCATTCAAATTCAACCCCAGCATTATTCAATGCGCTCCCAGAGCAATTCACCGTTCAGATCATCGACACTTGAGGACACTTCGGGTTGGGAGGGGGGGTGGGTCGAAGGGGGGGGGGGGGGCATTGCATTACCGCTGACACTTGATACAAAGGAACTGGGAACTATGGGTTTTATTTATTTGTTCAATTACGAAAAAACAACGGACGATAAAAGTAAATACAAATCTTACAGAAGGATGTCAAATAATTGTAAAATTAATAAGTACAGTGATAAAATCCCCATGCAAATCTGTACCTCCATAATAAGGAGCCTTTACATACAAATGTGTTTTGTTTAAAAGTAGTAATATTTTACCTAGTTTAGTGAGAAATGTAAATGTTTAAAATAAATAAATATCATTGATGGCATCTCGAAAAGATCACACGAGAATTGGTTTGTTTAAATACTTGCACTTTTGATGTCAGCTCAATATGAAATCTAAAAATACATTAGCATAAATTTAACGGTTCTTTATTTTTCACAAAAATTTTTAACTCGACTCTTTGTAAAATTGTCAATAGCATTAATTAGTTTAATACACTTTAGGGACACATCACATTATAGTTAAAAAATGTATTGTTATTATTATAATTATGTGATAATGTATATTTGTCTGAACATAAACATTATTGTATATATATTTATATATTTTAATTTTAATTTATTTTCTTACAAATATACATTTTCATATTTCTCTATAGGTGCATTGACGGTTTGAAATTCTCAGTTGTAGCACAATATAGCACTGCCTTCCTTAGTACAGACATAGTCTAGTAAAGAAGGTAGGGCACAAAATGTAGCAGTGCTAATCGCTCCCGGTGCATTTATAATATTCATTTATAACTGTGATTTCTACTACTACATTTATATTTTATTTTTGTCAAATTAATTATCTACAATAAATAAATAAATGTGCAGCTAGGATTAATAATTGAGATATATATACCGTGTAGATTTTTATTATTAGAGAAAGTGCTGAATTGCTATTCGTTTGTTCAATAGGAAATCGACGAAATTTTGCATAAAATTACAATTATAACACTTTATTTTACATTTAAAAAATATTATGAGAGTAAAAAAATATAAAGGTTGGTATATTTGACACCATGCAAGAGGTTTTATTTTTTTATTAAATTCGATACTAAGTGATTATGTTTATTAGTATTACCTATATTTAATAATTATATTGTTGACGTTAGAAAATTTATAAAAAATGTTAATAGAAAGAAAATGTCTTCCTTAAGACGGTCAAACAAGATGGTAAGACCGTGGTACCAACCGCCCAAGTGCATATATTTTTATTAGTTCGTGGTGCTGTCGCTTTGGCGAAGGAAGATCACGTTTGGCGGGCAAAGTCTGGGCTGCCAGTCGCCAATCGACTCGACTTCGACGGTCGTAAGAAAAAAATGAATCGCGCGTTAAAAAAAATCCTTCCGGCACGCCGGAAGGCGGAGGTAGCTTTCACCGGCTCAAAGCAGGGGATAGGCGAACTCCAATTGTACGAACTAGTATCAAACATTCCACTCCTCGCGCACCTCAACCCGCCGTACCCCTGCGCAGCGAGAGTGTGTATACTAAATCTCTCTTCATACTCTTACTAGTTCTACAAATGCTGACGATCGTCAGCAAAAGTAGAACTAGCCCTGCCCTGCTGGCATGCTTATCGTGGTCCCACTCGACGTTGGTAATAGAGGTAATAGGCATTCGATTGCTATATCGCTCACTTCCCTATTAACGGATACATTTTATAGTACGCCATCAACTTGTCCTGTAATTCACCGTAACGATAAAATAGATACTAAGAAGCTATGAATCATTTTAATATATTTTTTTTACACACGTGATTTTTAGATTCATGCGACTGAACGAAACGCAGCAATCGTTACAATCAATTTAGGCTTATGCCGTGCTAAAAATATCCGCTGCATACATAGTTACATTTGTCAGTGGTGTAAGATATCTCATTTGTGTTTCAATATGCCTGGGTTATTGTACGAGTATTCGATATGATATTTTTGCTTTTTCATAGCCTGTTCTGTGGTTTGTTACGGCGAATATGAAAATATTAGATAAATAGATGGTCTGTTTATCAAAATAATGCCCTCACGAGCAACCAAATTCTCGTAAAAATCATATCTCAAACGTGTATGTGTGTGAAAGTATGAATAATTCACGTCTCTATTTCCGAGGCACGTTTCTTGACGTATGAGATTTTCAATGAAATCAATCCTTCTCTTTTTGTTAGCCCCTCCCCCCCCCCCAGCATCTCACCCCCGCCCCTGTCAGCCCGTCGTTTTTACATCTCGCCCGAATTCAATTCCGAATGTCGGCCTTTCTGAAAAGCAACGCGATAATCCATTGAAGAGATCTCCCCGTGCGCGCTGCGATATATCGCTCTACACGCCGGTTTTCCACTACACGAAGTAAACGATATTTGCGATGTGCCTTCATGCAAAAGTTGCAGATGTACGGCGTTTCTTATAAAAAATAATTTCATAATTTTATGGTCAGATTGCAATATATTCTTTAGGAGAATTATCTACTAAACATTAAGCCATCTGTGAATCGGTAAGATAAGCTTCTCTAAACTGTAAACATTTATGCGGTTTGTGTCTAGGCTATTTGCCGTCGAAATATTAATAATTTCGTTGGCAAAAAAAAAAAAAAATTAGTACCAACCGCATCTCGGAAGTTATACTTCTTTGCGCCCGTTGTACTCATTGGGATGGATAAGATGGGTCGAGAAACCGTGTCACGCCTTAGGAGTATTTTTTTATGAATTACGTTTGTCGAGTTGTAGAGTCCAATTGCGTTATTTACGAAATACGTTTGTCGCGTTGTAGAGTCCCTTCCGAAATTTGAAGCTAGTTGTCGGTGTTTTTTTGAAGTTATACTTCTTTGCGTCCGTTGTACACATTGGGATGGGATGTTGGTCGAGAAAACGCGTCACGCGTTAGGAGTAAAATCCGTAGAGTGCCTTTTTATACATTTTCATTTATATATCCTATGTGTGAGTGGGTGTGTGCGAATGGCCGAAGAAGTATAACTTCCACCGTGTGGTCCGACGCACTCCCAATTTTTTGAGGTTAAGCTATCTTAAACCACTGTATAGTAAATAATGGTACAAAATAAAAATGATTTTAGTTCGGAAAAAAAGTTGTTTTTTTTTTCATTTTAAGATTACATTTTTTTGTGACCCATCTTCCTCAGAGAGGAGGGGCTGTTTTACAGCAAATCAAATTCACCGTAGATACACTCCTGCGCACACAGATCCTCTACTCTAATTATCTTTTTTCGCGGTACAAAATTGGCAATATTTGACATTTGAGCGATGCGTTTGCGATTTGGAACGGCCCGCGAGTGGACCGTCCTAGCTCGAAGGCAAGGCAGTACTCAAGGTCTCAGTCGCCCTGATGCACCCTGTGAGCTTAGTCTGAGCTGACAATCGACTCGAACGTGTCATCGTGACAGCAAATCCTAGGTTCGAAAAATATTCAGATTGCGGTGGTCGGGAAAAAGGGTTCATATTGGATTATAACACGAAGACGGTTTAAATGATTGTTATTGGTTAAGTGAACTACTTAAGTGAAAACGCCAAACCCTTCGGTCTGGCTAAGTGCTTCCTCCCCTCGAATTAGCTCCTTCAACAATTCCAAGTTGCCTTTGAAAATTTCTCCCGGGCCCTCTTACAATTTTGAGTGGCTTCATACTCCACTCATACTCAATGAGAATGTATTATTATTATTACAATGCAATGTTTTAATTGGCCAACCGTGAGTGTCTTACGAGAAAACTTAAACTCAGCAGTATCCTTTTAAGAGGTGATTCGGGACAACTTTTGTTTAACAAGTTTTCATACAGCTAACAAAAATAAAAATATTGAATGTATTGTTGTGTTCCTACATTACACATTTACGCGCGAGAATTAATCCGTCGTTCACTGTCGTCAATACATTTGTAGGTACGGTGCCACGTGGTTACTGGGTCTAAATGTTTTTAGGACTCTTTCTACCGTGTTGCCGCTAATCAATCGAGACTATTGCGCCAACATGGAGGAACAATTATATTTTCTAGAATTGATTACGAAACTAATATTATTGACATCTCCGAACTAATTGATGAACGCTCGTTTGAAGGCGTAGCGATTGAAATTAAAAAACTCAACCTTGTAATAATATGTGTGTATCGTTCTGGAGGATCCTTAGATTCGTTTATGCTTAAGTATAATATGTTGCTGAGATCTGTTTTTAAATATCAATATGTATGTATATGTGGTGACTATAATATAGATTTTCTTGAAAACTCTCGGGAAAAAAGTAAAATATTGAATATGAGTAAAGAATATAACTTTCTAAATCTATTCAAAAGTGAACCAAGTCGTATTGACATGTTTACTGGGAAATCATCACTGCTTGATAATTTTTTCATAAACTTTCCCAGCAATTTTGTCAAAACCACAACAGTTGATCCTGGTTTATCTGACCACTCTTTTCAATCTATTGAAATTAATAATCTAATTGTAAATAAAAACAGTAATTATAAAGTTAGAAATATAAGAATATTTAATGAAACAAATCACTCTAAATTTCAAAAGTGGCTTGAAACAGTCAACTGGAATTATTTATTTAATGTAAAAGATACCAACGAAGCATTTAATTGGTTTCATGGGAAATTAAACAGCTGTTTCAATAATTCATATCCGCTCACAAAAAAAAGATATATTTTAATAAAAAAACAAATCATTGGATTTCAAAAGAGTTATTAAGCAAGTGTAAATTAAAGAGGAAGCTACTGAAAAATGTATTCATTAAATCAAAACCGCATATTCGAAAATACCTCAAGTGGCTTGGAATTCAAATAAGAAATGACATAAAAAAAGAGAAATACCAATACTATTCTAATCGTATTCAAAATTCGGAGAATAAAGTAAAAACTGCGTGGTCTATTATAAATAACATGAATGGAAAATTAAAAAAAAAACAAGAGAAATCAATATCCCTTAGAATTAATGGCTTTGAAGTAAATGATCCAAATATAATAAGTCAATGAATATTTCATTCATAAACCACTTCAGTTAGCCTCGGCAATTAATTCTTCAAATACATCAGTATTAGATAAAATGAAAAGATTGAAAAAAAATGACAAATCAATTTTTATGTATGACACCTCAGAAAACGAATTAAATAAATTAATTGATAGTTTAAAAAATAAAAGGTCTACAGGCGTTGATAATTTTCCAGTACACGTGCTAAAAAAACATAAGAAGTTACTGATTAAACCTCTTACATATTTATTTAACTTAAGTATAAATACTGGTATTTTTCCAGAATACTATAAACTCTCAAAAATAATACCGGTTTATAAAAAAGGTGATTCATTAAATATTGAAAATTATAGACCAATTTCTCTTTTAAGTATCTTTTCAAAACTCTTAGAAAAAGTTATAGAGACAAGACTCTTAGAATTTTTCACAAAATATGATATATTATCCGAAAACCAGTTTGGTTTTAGGAAAAACAAATCCACCCAAAAAGCGATAGTTAAATGCGTTAGTCACATTCACGACTGTTTAAATGCTAAAAAATTACCAGCGGCTGTCTTTTGTGACCTGAGTAGAGCTTTTGATTGCGTTCAACTAGACATCTTGATTAAAAAGCTTGACCACTATGGTATAAGAGGTATTGCACTTGATTTAATGAAGACATACTTACAAGATCGTCGACAGTGCGTTGAAATAACATACACTAACGATGATAGGTCTGAATGTTCTGTACTGTCTACCACCAAATTGATGAATATGGGAGTTCCTCAAGGGTCAATACTCGGGCCATTACTGTTTATCATATATACAAATGATCTAAGTCTGAATATAACTCAATCAGAAATCATTCAGTTTGCAGATGACACCAGCTGTGTGGTTGTAGCAGATGAACTTGACGATCTTTTAATTAAAATCAATACATCTCTCAATGAGCTGCATGAATGGTTTAAAGCTAATAAGATGTCTTTAAATATGTCTAAAACAGTAGTACTAAATTTCACTAATTTCAAAAATGATGACATAGAAGTTCAACACTCTGTTGAAGTAAAGGATGACGTTAAATTTTTGGGTATTCACTTGGACAATAAGCTCAACTGGTGTAAACATTTGGAACAGCTTAGATCTAAACTATCATCAGCCTGCTACGCCATATCACAGATTCGAATGATCATGGATGTTAAAACTGTTATTTCTGCATACCATGCGCTCGTAGAATCGCATTTGAGATATGGCATACTTGTTTGGGGAACAGCTCCCTACATTTCGGATATATTTCTTCTTCAAAAAAGAGCAGTCAGAGCGGTTTTAGGTCTCCCAAATAAAAAATCTTGTAGACCTTATTTTAAACAACTGGGCATACTTACAATTTATGGTATATATATACTAGAAGCAATCTGCCTTTTTTATAATAATAAAATATTTGCCAATAAACATAGTGATATACATGAGTTTAATACGCGTCATAAAAGTAATTATGTTCAATCTGTGTCAGCCCGTACCGCCAAATACCAATCTACATGTCATTATTTAGGCTTAAGATATTTTAATATGATACCTAAAAGCTTTAAAAGTATAAATAATTTTCGTGAGTTTAAGCTTAGGTTGAAGAAATATATTCTGGAAAAAAATATTTATAGTTTTAAGGAATTTAGATAGTAAGTGATAAATTATGAATACATCAATGCACATGTAACTTCTGTTCATATATTTTTTTTAATTTCTTTTTTTTTTGTTATTATTGTATTCTTTATTCTAATTTCTCTATTGTCTTATTCTGTTGTTTTTTTTATATATAACTGAAATGTAACGGTATGTACAAATATGTAATTGTCATTCCTGTACAATAACTTTGTTCATGGAAAATAAATTATCTTATCTTATCTATTAACATTTTACACCAGTTTTTACTGCTGACTAAGTTCACTTGTATGTTTCGCCTCACAAATTTATTTAAAGCTGCAACTGATGAACATGCCTTGTCTGAAATTAGCCCCCCTAACACATAGAAATACTCCAGTTATTTAGCTTTTGGTGAACTCGTATGGGCAAGTGTCGTTTGTAGGTAAGCGTTGAAAAATTACTTAAAGCTACGTTCGTCTAATAAGTAACCCGAGTTTCTCTTTGATTATTTTCTTTCGTATAGCAAAAATAAAATGGGTGCCAACACGCAGTTCCATATCATATCTAAAAAGTTAAAAGGGTCATACCACAATGGCTAACGAGAACTAAATATGCTTCTTAATATTAAGTAATGTTCAAACATTAAATACAAAATTATTTCCCCGATTGTACCTGCTTTCAACAATGATTATCGTTCCCTTTGGGCTTTGAGTCAAAGGAGGTATTAGCTCCTATAGTACGTGCTGCGAAGCGTCAAGGTTTCCTGCAGCTGGCTTATAATAAGCTTTAGGTATGAATGGTTGCATCTGTAGAAAATGTTATTTCTTAAAACAATAACTACCTATTTAACTTTTTCTTTAAAAATAACCGGTGCGAACATTTCTTTGCAAAATCCAACCCCTTTCCTCCGTACTCCACAAAAAAAATAGTAAAAAATATTTAGGCTAACATTCCCAAAAAAATGCGAACATATGTCCATTTATTTATTTTACAGCTTTCTCTATGCACACATTTTCTTTTAAATATACGAGTACATTGGTAACTATCTATTATTAAAAATAACCCTCTTAGCGTCCTCTCAGGCGAAAAATTATAAACAAATAATTGACGCTGATCTCGCAAAGGTGGTCTTTACCAGCCCCAGATCTAGGGCGGGGCAAACCGGGACACGTGCCCTGGGCGGCAATTTAAGGGGGCGCAAAATGTATAGTTTTATTAAAGTGCCTATTATCCAGGGCGCTTCTTACTATCGATTGTTTATTTGATTTTGAAACGCAGCCTAAGATGATTTTTGAACACGCGCATAACGCGGAAACTATTAATAAGCAAAGATCTTCCACGAATAAATACTCATTATTAAAAAACGGACTTTCGTATAGTGGGGATAAATAAATATATGTGAAGAATACATTCATACATTATTAATTATACAAATTAATTCCAAACGCCAATGTCGGTAAGGGCGCCAATGTTAAGTTTTTGCCCCGGTTCGAAAAAATCGTAGATCGGGACTGGTCTTTTACCCACTTAGGGGTAGGTACCCATCGCAGCTACTGCTCGCTTGTACTCGTATGTTTGGGCTGAGGAATGCATTGAGCATTCAGTGTGTTATGTTATGTTACAATAACATTATTGTAATAGGTATTTCCCCGTTCGATTCCCGCATATGCGATTATAGAGCCAATAATAGGACATTGCGGATGTGTTTTTGGGTCATTCCAAAATAGGTGATAATGGAAATAGCTTACATAAATCCATGAACGAAGGACACAATTTGAGCGATTTTGACCTACAAATTGTTGCCTGCGAAAAGATGACTTGTACGATGAACGGAAAGGTGTGAACTCTATGTCGGGCACAACGGCGCTTATAACACAAACAGCGGCCTACCATTTTCTATGAAATAATGATAGCGTTTAGTTTTTTTATGGAAAAATAACGAATGTTTTTTAAATCTTTTAGCCTATTTTATCATTTTCATATTTAAAAACTAAAACAAAAATATACAATTTTAGGTAAATCCCTCCTCTTTATTGTCATCCTAAAAAAACTATATTATTTTATATGTGATTTTTTTTGTTTCATAAGCGGGGGTGACTTCAAAAAATGCTATTTCAAAAACATGGTTTTGTTTTTTTTTTTTATATTTTTGCATAATAATAAAAAAAAATCCTTAGGAAATTCCCTAGAATAATAAATTATCTTTAATGTAAATAAACTAGATTACTCATGTTATCTCTCTTTCTCAAAATAATTTAATTAAATAATCAAATATTCTCAAAATAATTTAACTTGGATGATTTAACTACGAGCGCGACTTAAGCGACGTAAAATCTTCAATGGAATTCCAATTCAATCGAAGTGTAACCTCTGGTTTCCCGGCTGGAATTTCCTCACTCCCCCATTATCTTCCCTACTTTGTATAAAGTTGGTTAAGTACATACTTGGTCAAGTATTGCCTTGCCTTTCTCATTAAATTTGACTTTACTCGTTCGACGATCTCCTCACATCATCATAACCTAACCTATACATTATTATAGTAGGGTCTGTCGAAGATACTGTCTGTATAAAAATATTTTTAAGTTACCGATATTTTCGCAATATGTTATTTGCTGTTGATACTCACGAGAAATATATACCATCCCGCATAATTCACTGTCATATTAATACGTAGCTACTATTCTTTATCAAAAATTTAATAAATAAATGTTATTTTTTATTTTTACCAGTTCAATTTCATTTATTTCCACGCATACATAAAGATATACGAGTACATATAGGAAGGACATTAAAAGAAAATTACTCAATATGTTAGCATTTCCAAGCCCCGAATTCAGTGTTGCCAGATGGGAAGATACCAGCGCCTGAAAAATTCTAGAATAATAAAAATGTGTGAGTTAAATATTACTCACCATAAAGAAGAATAGTTAAAATTTTAAAAATCTTGAATTGTCCGAGCAAATACGAAAAAAGCGGATTCGCGTTGGTCTAAAGCGGAAAGCGGATCGCTTGTCAAAAAAGCGGTGAATCTGGCAACGCGGCCTGGACTCCGCGCAAAAGTCAATTTCGCGATAACAATACAGCGCTCTAACTTTTTTAATATTCTGCAGCGACGCTGTACGCGCATCGCGCGGCGACGACGCCGTGCTCTATTGTCTTTGGTCGGCGCCCCATTCGTCGTTCGGCGAAATAATGAGGGACGTCGGATCAGTCGGGGGGACAAAAAGGAAGAATCTTAGCGCACTGCATACGATTTTTTTATTTATGGATGCGGCCATACTTCCACCACAGTTTACCAATACGAAAATTGAAAGAGGTTGGTATGTCCCAGGACCATTCCCGGAGATTTTAAAAATTAAAAAATCTTGAAAAAAAATCATCGCGAAAATATTTTTTTTTTCCGATGCCGCGCCGATCCATAATGGCCTTGACACGGTTACGGCGTACGGCGACAGCTGACCGTTCACAGCAAAAATTTTTTTTCTCGGTAACCATAATGAATTTTGATACTTGTTACACTAACAAATAACACTAGAAATCGCAGAACCTATTTTTTTTTGTCTGGAATGGTCTTGGGACACTGTATTGTAACGCCGGGAGTACTAACGTGATGCAAACAGAATGATCCTATATCTTGCTCCAATCCTTTTATTTCATAGCCTTTTCGCATATACACTGTCCCTCCGTTCCACCAGTCGGGCATGCTTTACAGGAGTTCTCACCTATCTACTTTAAAATATGGCACCGTAGACAAATGGTGAATGATTTAGGTACCCTAATGTACCGCAAAAGTTTCAACGAATGACGTTCTATAATTTTTGTGCTCAAAAAGAATAAATTATGTAGCGTGTTGTCGGTACTCTTATTTGATTGACGCTTGTCCTCAGATGCGGTCTCCACGCCGACTTCACAGAGCTAACTTCGTGTGTGGGCGGTGAGCTGGACAGGCACGAGGGTGCCACTGTCCACAGGAGGTACTTCTACACCACTCTCTTAAGGGAACCAGTGCAAAGGTAGGCCCTCTTGTCTTTCATTCAACCGATTCAATTTTTCCTCCCCCCGCCCAGAACAAACATAAAAAATATAGTGTTTCCTGCCATAGCCTCATAGTCTCTGGCTATTTTAATATTTAAAAATAATATATAATTACAAAAAAATATGATTAAAAATATGATTTCAAACTTTTCAAATATCAACCATAGTTTTACCTATCTAGGCATTTCCTGTTCTAAGGAAGACAATAATACGTATTTTAATATTTTATAATTTGGTATATGAAGAAAAATATGCATGCATGAGTATGTATGAGTATGTATGTATTTATATAAAAATGAATGTGTGTGTCTGAAGCATTAGAACTTTTGATAGTTTGGAGATGGTTTCTAGAGAAAGAAAAATTAGAAAAGTTGCCTGGAAAATCGGATAATCCAGGAAAAATTGAAAGTGTATTCTACATCGGCGGAACAATCATCAAAGTCGCTTGCATAGGATAGGACAGTAGGACACAATGGTCTGAAGGGCCTAGAGATGGGGTGCGAAGTGACCCATCCCGAGTGCCACAGGGATGAGTTTTCGCACCCTGTCAAAGCCGCCCGCAGGACCTAGCTGAACATCTAGTATATTATAAAAAAATAATCTATTCGTCTGTCCCAGGTCCATATCTTAACAGTTAGCCATACAAAGTTGCGATTTGATATACTGATGGAAAATATATCATAAATCATTTTATCAAAAATATTTTTTGGTGGGTCCATTGGTTTATTGATGGGCTTTCGTTATCAGTGTTCTGATACACCAAAACGTGATAATTTATTGATTTCAGATACTTGTCGGAATTCCGTCACGTCAAAAGAGGAGCTACTTGGAAGGGATCCCGCCATTGGTGCATGGGCCGGCCTGCCACTCGTTAGCATTCATTCACTAATTGTTATTTTTAACAGTCATAATTAAATAGGCCAGCAGCAAAACCGATAGGTCTTATTAAGCTGATGGTTTTTAAACTGATTTTTTAACTTGAATAGTATGACATTCTAATGGGCCATTACATCCTTCCACAATTCTAATGCTGATGAAATTATTTCCACCCCAGAAAGCAGCACTCCAGCATCTACTCATAGTTATGAGTATCAACAATAGTCTTTACCTTTGTTTTCAGCCTGAATAGTGGCTAAGTAGCGCTGCGGCCGAAGGGTGAAAGTTTTAATGTGTATCTCGCCGCCTGTGATTTATCGATTGTCCAATAAAATCAAGACCCCCCCTTACCTTCGTTACACCACTGGTCTACACCTAATATATTATTTACGTAAAAAGATTGAGGTTAAGTATGAGATGGTCTCCAAAACTAAGGCACAGATTTTTATTAAAATTATATTGCATTGAGATCTCGAGATGGTTAAAGGTTATTACCTACTATGTCATGGTTTTCTTAGATTTCAGTAAGGAATGTATTGTTCGAGAAAACAGCAATTTTATTTTTATAAGGGATATATTTAAGTTAAAATAGTTCAATGAGTTGTAAGTTGTTTTTAAGGCAAATGTATAATGAGGGGATTATGAAACTACAAGAACTTCGGTAAGGAGTGTCATAGAACTACAATAGTTCTGCAAAGGATGCGGTACAAGGGGGGTAAATAAACCCCCATATCCACTAACATACATAACAAGGAGTGTCATAGTGTTGTTTAGTGTGACTTCAACATTCCATTACGCTGACACTTTCGTTTTCCAATACGAATCAAAATCAAAGATAAATTGCTCAGTAATTTATACTAGAGGTCGCCTATTGGTCGAAATTCGACCGTAATTAATTAAACTTTTAAGTTTGAGCATTATCGAGGTTTCTATACCTCTATAATTATTGCATATATATATATATATATATATTAATTTTGTTTTATTACGTCAGCTGCGAGCGTGCCTTAATTCCCTGCAATACGTATGAAATTTAAAATTTAATGTTAGGTAATAACAGTTGAAAAAAATTACACAATTACAGAATACTGAGTATTTACGAATTTTTAAAAATATTTTTTCACTTTTTTTTATTAAAGGTTCATGTGATGTAAGTCGATCATACAATAATTTGAAGAATTCATTATGATAAGGCCAATATGCTATACCCTTAGGACAACATGAAGTGAATGCAGTCTTTTATCTAAAGTTACTTCAGATTCGAAATGTTTTGCATTGTAAATGCATTAATCCACAATCAAAGTATTTAAATTTCTGGGAATGACATTCAGTGCACATTTAAATATTTCCCTCAAAATAACTTCATTATTTTGTAATACTATTTACGCTATTTAAATTTGCAATTTTTTTTTTTTTTTTTTTTTTTTTTTTTTTTTTTTTTTTTTTGTAATGGAATATAAATTGGCCGATGAGTGTAAGTCAATAACCTTCCTAACTAGGTAATAGTTACCTGTTCTAAGGAAGGTTATATATGAAGTGATAAAGTGCATAGCAGAGACCAGCGCAAAACCCTGAGAAAATATAAAAAAATAATAAGGCACAAACAAATATACACACCCACACACACATACACACATGAGTACAATTTAAATGTGTAATCAAGAATACTTAATATATGAAAAAATAAAATGAATAAATTAAAAAATAACAAATAAATGAATAAACAATTATTAAATATATAGGTAAATAAATATTCGATATAAATAAATAAATATTGGCCTATTATCATTTCGACTTTCACCCGAATATATTATCCTCCTTTTTTTTATGTCTCACGTCAGTTCTATGTGATATGTCAGTTATAATGGAAGATAGGTGCGAATATCTGGATGTAAAAAAAATGAAACTACTGAAATTAAGATTATACAGGGTTTAATTTATATAATAAAATGTACTCACTTTTTCAACCTAAAAATTAAGTTTTTTTGCCTTGACATTACTTTATTGACATTGACAAAGAAACGTTTGAAATCACACAAAATTCACAGCTCGAAACTTATTCACTTAATCTGTCAGTTAGTACGAACATTTTATTTTATTAAATTTAATGTGTTTATAACACATATTATAGATAATAATTTTAACTTTCTGCACTCCGTCTCCATATAAACTTTAACAGTGCCAAATCTCACACTACCCTTTTTAAGCAATATGCTTAAAAAGGAATCCGAAGTTTTCCCTTCATGTATAATATATAGATTTGGTATTGTTTTCCAGCATCTGAGCTACCATGCTGTTATTCGGGTGCCTCATGGCACGGAGTAACTCTCGAGGAGTTTATGAGTTGCCGATGGAACTTGGCGGCCAACAGACAAACCAGGATGCTCGCGGACCTGGCGCTGGTGGGCTGCTACAATGCTACTCTCTACAGGACTCCTCAGACAGACGCTGTTCTATTGGCCTCCGCCAAGAGAAATTTAGCCGCGATGGCTTTCTTTGGACTGACCGAATTTCAGAGGGTATCCAAGTTAATCTTTATTTAGTTCTTCATACAGTCAAGTGCAAAAGAGTCATTCACCCCGAAGGACTTCGCTTATGGCGAGCCACACAACTCCAAATAGTTTTATGAGTTGTTATTATACACTTAAATGTACCTTTTTTGCTGAAAGTAAATTTGGTTTTACTACGCCCATAAACTAGGTAGCTAAAATATAAACGGACTTCCAGAATTACTTTAATTGAAATAGTGGAGCAATTTGGAGATAAAATTCCATAGCAGATTCTATTTTTGCAAGGTACTTTCTTAATGGATTTGTAAGATGGGTTCATAGGTAAATATATAAAGGCACTACAGTAAGACTATTCCATTCCTTACGCAGAAGAAAAGAATAGAAACTGACATTCTTCCTTCTCTTAAAAATTTCCTTTATTTTTTATTGACGTCTTTTGGTTCAGAATAAAAAGGTTTCTGACGTTCGCTAATAAAGAACCGTGTTAAGTAGGCCTTAAATAATTTAACTAAATGACGTATTGTACGTCTTTAACTTAAGAAGGCTGTCTTCGATCAGAATCTTCCCAATTTACAACGATGTTAAAATTTGGCATAAAATTATTTCTTATTATGAGAGAGCTCATCAAAATCTATGTTTGCCAGGAAATGGTTTTTATAAATATTTGAGTATTGATTAACAAATTGTTAAAAAGTAATTTTTGTACCTCAATTGTGGCATATTTGCAAGCCCCGTAGAACAAAATTCATTCTTAGGAAACTTGTTTTGATGCAATTGGGTTGGCTCTTGAAATCTCAATAAACTTTTGTAAATAATCAATAAAATAAAATTGTTTTTAATATACAGCTCTACTCTATTAAATATGCATAATATACGAGCTTATTTAAATAAAGTGTGTTAAAATTTTATTTAATGTGTGTATTATTCAGTTCATGAAAATTTTCCATGTATTTCAGATAGCGCAGTACGTATTCGAAGAGACGTTCAACCTTCGTTTTGCAGTGCCCTTCAACCAGCACAACACCACTGTCTCCAGCAACACCCTCAATTCTCTATCGCAACACGAAGTTGAGACAATCACAAAGCTTAACTCACTCGATATTGATTTATACGAGTTTGCTAAGAAACTCATGTACAAAAGGTATCCCTATTTTAATAGTAATATCTTGAACTTCTTTCGATTTTGAGTTTTGAGTACTCTGACTCAGATGCAAATCCAATTAAAAAGCATAGAAAAGTTTAGCTTGAGGATGTTTCAGAACAACTGAGGATTTTTGAAGGGTTGAAATGGTGGCCTAAAATAAGCATAAAATATTTATTTATCTTGTTGTATTTATGTTTTTTGCATTATGTTATTATTATTCAATGTAACAATTAATAAAAGCGTTGCTGTTGGCATCTAAGTATAACAGTATGCATATTAATATTGTTACTGTGACCGTTGGTTGAGGAGTGTCATCCATCTCTATGGCATGTTGCTTGTGCTTTTCATTGTTGCCTGCAATATTGTAAGTGTATGTAAAGCGTAGGCGAGCCTACGACACTTTAATTTATAGTTAAATTGGATATATCTGAAAGATAAGCACTTAAAAGAAAAAAAAAATATTGCTAAGCATTAATGTCCTTATCAATCATTTTGAATTTATTTTCATCACTGCAACATATTTTATTTGGTTTTTAACTGATATTATGTGTAATTTATTTTGTGTATTTTTTTTTTTTTTTGTATTTATTTTTATGAATAAAATTTAATATTATAAACGAGTAACCGCTTTTGTCTAAAGAAATAAAATGTGTGCATTTTATTCAGATTTGAGGCGCTGAAACACCGCGACTCACAGTTCAGTTGGCGGTGGTCGCACCTCGGTGAGGTTGCACCGCGGCCTGGAGCCACTGAGTTCGATTGGGATGCGAACGTGGATGATCCCACGGCCGCAAACGGGGTTGTACTGCCCGCAGCCGACCACAAGCCGCCTAAACGGTAAACCGAGAGAATCAGCGGAACGTGCGATTTGCAAAGCCGTGATAACAAAACAATTCTGTATGAGTGTATCATAAGAAGTTATTCAGCCTTATAATGTATGTGTAAATAGACTATCACGTAGGGTAACTAAGTTTTTTTTTAACCAAATAACCGCATTTTCTTACTCTCAACTTTACATTAAAGTATGTTGACGTCATGATGTTAATTTAATGCTTTGCGAGTCCATCATAATCTCAGTTTCATACACCTCTATTAGTAGTTGGTAGCAACTGTTCGATCCCTGTACCATATGACCATATTCACAGTGTACCATATTGACACGGCCATTAGGTATGCATGTGAATTTTTTCTCATGTACGACTTTTCCTAATTTTGAATTATTTTTTTCTATACAAAATAAACAATAAAATGTTTGGTTTGTGCGTGGAGCCTCGTCCACGCGGCATGCTTCTGTAGTTGTGTTCTTCTGTGTGTATGTGTTCTCAATGTGTGGATTTTCGCAGGTCATGAAAGCGTCGTGGTTGCCATTCAGGAGGAGTCACCTAAAGTAATTATGCCTTTAAATGTAAGTAGGATCTTTCCTACAGCTCATTTTACTTACTTTTTCAAACTTGTAAAATACGAGTTGTCATGTTCGAAGTGTAGAATAAACCCATAAAAAAGGTGCATGGGAAAAAGTTCACCCGTATAGTAGTACTATTTAGTAAAAATGAGGTTTATTTTTTTCTTCCACATTTTATTTACTTTATCAACATACCAAACTACTAAATTGAATCAATATGTATATAAATGTTAATACTGGCGATATTAATTCTGTTTTTTTTATTGACTGACGAATTAGTGTAGGAATAAATTTATTGAAAATAAGATGAAAATATTTTAATATTTACATTTAATTTATTTAATGTATTTACATTTTTCACTTATTTGTGTGCAATTTGGTATGGTGTAGGTTGTGGCATAATAACAATGGTTAAATATCACTAATTTTAAATTACTTTACATAATAATTATGCCAAAGCTTTTTGGTTTTTTTTATTTTAAAAGTAAATGTAAGGGCCCGCATTTGTTTAATCTGGCCTAGATATGTATATAGTTGTAAGTTTTTTTTTTAAATCTTTATTTATAAAAAAAAATATTCATACCACCGCTTTCATAAAAGTCTTAGATTTTATTCATACAATATTTATAAAAACTATTTTAAAATGTGAACGAATCTTTGTATAAAGTGTTTATAAATAAGTGTTACGTCGGCAATTTTAGTAGGTTTAAAATCCATATAGATATGATTTGTAAATATTAATTTTATGTTTAATATATTAATGTGTTATAATTCATATTCGGCAAGCTATATAAACATATTAACCAAAGATTTTATTATTAATAACATTAATGTTTTTTTTTTCCAAACAACTACCAATGAATTAAATATATGTACAGTCAGGAGCACTTGGAGTTTTACCCTGAGCATTTAAAGTTGAACTGATACGCGAGGAAAGAGATATAGATAATATTTTCGCTGTTTCATCTTTCGACGCACTATCGCACCGCACAGAGTAGGCACTGCTCTTGCAGTAAATAGGCCAGGAGCTGGTGAATATTTTGTTTACTTATTTTCACAAGCAGTAATCAAGGTTTTTTCGGTTTAATTGATGATGTTTTTAACCACAAACCGACAGCCTGGTTATTGAGTTCCAACTGGAGATTGAAAATAAGTCCGGCTTAGCAAAACCCGGAAAATAAAGTAAATTTCGGGTTTTTGAAAATTTACTAGATAGTTAAGCAGTTTGGCTACCATTCGATATCAGTTAAACCTCTCCAGACCAACCGGAAATTGTGTAACTTAGTCATTTACATGCGATCGTTATTGGAAACCACTCTTTAGTAACAAACAAGATGTGGTATATGTCGCATCATGACGCAAACATCCATAAAACATTGTAATCTATTTAAAAAGCACTTTTTCAAAATTTTAATAACGGATGGCTAAATATTCATCGTTAAATATTCGTAAAATAGTGCGTCATCTGTGTATTCTTTTTTTTATTGCATTGCAGATTTGCATCGTTGCATTTTTCAACTAATCAATGATAATAGCGCTTATACGATGATTACAGTCGATCGATTTTCGAGGCCAATTAGCCAGATTAAGCCTACTATTCTAATACTAGCACAATTTTGGATCCGTGCATTGACATTTATTGCAGTGTTCGGCGGAGTGGCTTTATTTTGAATTGTTTTTTCATAGTAAAGCTTCAATTGCTTTTGACTGTACCTACATAACAAAGAGAAGTACAACATTATTTATCGATTTCTTTTATTTTTACAAATATTAATTTCTTAAGGTTTTTATTGTGCAGTAAGCATTCAATTTTCCTAATGTTTTAACAACTTTATGCAGCGTACGTCTAAATATTGAATATGGCAAGATGTCAAAAACTTGTAAATAAAAGAAAAGCGGGGTTAGACTCTTCCCGGATCCCATTTAACCCCGGACGGGAACATTTCCACAGCTCAAATGTCAAACAGTGGCCCCTATTCCATCCGGAGACGTAAATTTCTTGAAGGTTGCTTTTTAAATGCTATTAATTCCTTGGCCTCAAACAAATAGTGGTTATTTTTTTTTTACCTAGATATAGTCGAAGCAATTATCTAAATGTGATACATCCGTATTATCTGTCAGCCATGTGAGTTGATAATTTTTGATCGTTTTCTCCTTAATATATTTGATGCCTTTGACCAAGCATAGTAAAATCACAACAGTATAAAAGAAATGAATATGTTTCTGTTATATTTTATGAAATGTCGCTACGCACATTGAAAAAACAAGTGACTTGTGGCCTTTCATTAAAAGCTTTTAATTGTTCTTCCATCTTGGTTTTAGCTAATATTTCGTAGTTCCATGACTATTTCTTAGATATTGGCAACTTTAATAATATTTTTGTTTTTTGATAAATACACCTTTTTTACCTATATTATATTAATCATTTTAGCTGTATGAATTTCTCTTTATTTTATATTATTTTGTCTAACTTTTCAAAAATATTTAGTATATTACTAATTAAAAAATTGAGAAATTTATTCAAAACTAATTTTAAGTAATACACAAAGACTTTTTTAATTAGAAATTGTGAGATGTTGCTGTTTTTAATAAATGGCCTCACCTCATAAAGGTAACATGGCATCGAGAACTATGTTAGTAGCGCCTTCCCGACAGCACGAATCTTTAACTATAACAATCTCTATAATTGATAAAATAGACAATTTGATCTTCGAAATGGACATTCACGACTCGCCATACTGCTTTCCCAAATACCCTCACCCTAATGCATTGCTCTCCAATAATTACTGATCTATATATTCCTAAAATCAACCTTCAGAGTCAACCGTCTCATGTGAAGCGACATCTTAAAAGTCCACCATAAGAAATGGTTTCACTCGGTAGGTCAATTCCCTTCACCACCTCAAGATCTGCGGCTAACCAGAAATCATATAATTATATATTCTTTATTTCCGAAACTACGAAATTCAGCCATTATTATTCCCAATTATATTGTTTTTTTTATTAATATTTTAAATGTTAATATACCCCATGTTTTTTGTTTCAATATATTTTATTAAGCAATTGAAAATCATATTAATATTAGCCAATTTCAATCAAAATTGGAAATGATATCCCTTCTATAGACATTCCTCGACAACGTGTCACTCATATAATGTCTATAAAAAAATATAAACCTGTTACATTGTTAACATATCTTTATTGTTTATGATAACTGCATGTCAATGTTTCTTTTAAAGCTATTTAAAAAAAAAATGTGTTTTTTTAAATACTTCTATCAGTGGCTTTTACTGCGTCGGAGAGGTGCAGTTCTGCAGTTCCGTCTATTATGTTGCTGGCTTCATGATACAAAGCTGTTCATCACAGCTGTAAGAATCGATCCAATTCTTTAACTATAATTTGGTGGAATTATAATGTAATAGTATTATCCAGAGAAAAACATAATCGCCGAAATGAAAATGACTTATTTTATAGAAAATGGTATCTGAGTTCCTTAGGACAATGAAAAAATTATATTGACAGATTAAGATGACGGTTTAGGCTATAAGCTTATGGACGCCAGCATAATAATGTGATAGAATGGTAGGACTGATTGAATATTGAAAGAGTATAAAGCTCTTTTATTAGTTCATTTTAGTATCATAGCGGTTTCTTCTAGACATACTTTTATTTAAACCTATTATTCCATCAAATCTTAGTAATCTATTGCTAAGCTAAACCTATGAGATTTCTAAACGTAATAGATTCATTTTATTTTATTAATAAGTTACTCATAATTTATAACCTATTTCTGAATCTCAACTTTTAAAAATAATATTAATAATTTTAATGCCATCATGGTGTGCCATTACATTCAGATTGGACCATTTTTTTTTTTGTAAATTTTGTTTATCATCCTAATACTATGTTAAAAGTGTGAAATGATGTAAATAGATTTTTTTAATTTTATTATGATTAGTGGTAACGGGTTCGCAGATCGACTAAATTGCTTACCCCCATGGGATTATTCATTAAATTTGTAACAAAATGTTATAGGGGGATCTTTGAATCTGACATGTACCTTTTGAGGTATTCTAGGTTTTATGCGTTTTTACTTTGGTAATAATCTTATTTTGTTTTCACCACCACCACCGTTCATTCAAAACTTTACGAAGTAATGGAATCCGTTGAATGGTTGAAAAGTTTAAAGGAGCTGTTTTGCGGCCGGCGTAAACATCACTTGCTCTAAACAGTTTGGAGTTAATTATGCCAACAGTTTAAGTTTAACAGTTGTCAAAGATTATGACTTAACAACTATCCCTACGATATTTTTCACTTGTTCAGTAAGTAGGTTACGTGGAATTAGCCAACCGTTTTATAAAATGTATATTGTCTATGTTAAGTTATAATTTGAAGGCTCTTTTTGGACGCATGAAACCTCAAATAAATCGAAAAGTATGTCGGATTTAAATATTTATAAGAAGGATTTTGTACCAAACATAATGAAAGATCTCAACCGTAAAGAAATTTAGTCGATGTATGACGCCTGTATATACAGGCTGTATTTAAAATCACTTTTGTCCTTTATGAAGTTTGATCTACATCAACTATCAAATATTAATGAGCAAAAACTATTGGAAATATTATTAATTACAATATTTAGGAGCTAGGTGATACTGTTGTTGGTTTGGTAGGTGAGGAAAACAGACTCAGATTATGCTTAAAAGTAGTCTTGGAACACGGAAAACATTCACACACTGACCTATGAAGAACATTCCATTCGCAGAATGTCCTGGAAAGAAAAGAATTGAAACCAATGTTCCGTTTTCTCAATGTAGGTTTTATCTTGGAAGGATGGTCATTACGATCAATATAAGAAGGCTTAGAAAGTTGAGAGCATAAATCAGACCAGGCAGGTTCATTCGTTAATCTTATTGTATATTTCTCAATTATAAAAAAAAAATAAAATTTAATCAAATTAATCAAAGTTTGGAAAACATAATGTCAGCGCCAATGCACACGCGTGGGCATTTATCCGTCCCAAACCTAAACAAACCTATCGCGGATAGGCAGGTTGGTTCAAACTAATTTTATAATTTCTTAAAACTTTCATGAATATTTTTTTTTCAATATTGAATATATTTTTTGAGACCTGTTTAGTTGTCTATATAGATCAACCCTTTTCTGAAAGGACAAAAGTAATTTTAAATACAACTTATAATATATATTAGGTAACAGTTACTTTTGAAAATTGGTGACAATAAAATCTACGAAAAAAAATATTTATAATTAATTAATGTTCGTAGAGATCTACTTTTATATTAGAAATTATTTATAACAAAATAATTATGTGCTATGTACCTATCCCCTCCACAGAGTTGTTATTTTGCATGAAAGGGTTTTTTTAATTTTTACTTTATTTTATAAGGGTACATTTATTACAGTATACCGACAAAATCACAGGAGAAATGTGAAAAAAAATGAACAGTGATGATTCAATATGATTTTAATATTTAATCACATTACCTTATTTGTAGGTAGAAACCTGTCATACTTGCCTGGGTAGGTTCAACGCCTGGTTGAGCTTTGCCAGGACATAGTCAATATATTTTACTTACATAGTTTTGTGCCATCATATTGGATAGCGATTTAATTTAACATTATTCATTTAATTACCATCACACTTCTTTTGAATCAACGTCAATTGTGCAATGCTCAAAAATAATGTACTTTGTGCCATGTCGCCAAATGTGGGCTATGCAACTTCACGTCGTCACAACATTTACTATAAACATTTGTGACTCGAGGTGCATTTGGGTTTACGGAAATTGAAATATTTTCTGGAGTGCTATAAATTAATTAAATTGGGAAGATTTTCCGCTAATGGCATACTTTAACCTCGAGAAATATATGTATAAGTACATAGTCCCACTTTCGTACCTGACTTATGTGTGTGTAAGCAAGAGCCTCTACGTGTTGATTTTCAGTTATCTTCCCATTTAAATAATCTATAATAATATATGGTTCAGATGTCCATTTTTACAGAAAATTATGTTATTATTTTTCACTACAATTCAGGTAATATTTTTTTTTAGTTTTTAAATTATTTTGATAATAAGGAAACGCAAAACTTATAGATTATTATTACAGAAAATATTTTTAAGTGGAATTGTATACCTACTTACCCTTTACCCCTCTCTGGACAGTCATCAATATAATGGCGTAAGCTTTTAACGCTATTTAGATATGCATTAATTTTGTGGCTTTCGAGGCCTTAGATTCATCTGCTGGTCTTACTGCGTATTACCTTGAACATTTAGGTTTAGTTCATTGTAATTCATATGTCTCTCATCAGAGCGTAAACCAAGCTTTATTGTAGTGTGCACAGTATCTGATTAAACAAAACGAGCTGAGTAAAAAGATTTTTCTAAAATATGCTTCCAATGCACGCATGGTCAGCGAACATCGAACATTTTGCGAGTGTCTAAAGTAGTTTTTTTTTTTTTGTGAAATAATTATTTCTATATCATTAAAAATACTGCATATTAGGAGTTCATACAATTGAATTTGACAAACGGATTAGCCGTTTTCAATAAATTATTATAGAGTGGCAGCCTATCGATGCATTAATGATTGATATCTCATGCTGTAAATATGACCCTGAATACGATGCAGGTTTCGCAGTCGTGGCAACACCGCAACTTTCATGCACAAGAATATGAACTCATTATGAACAGAATATGAATATATGAATGAATATAAGAATGGCACCCATTGAATATGAAGCGATGAATATAATATAAACAAATTTTTATTTTTATTATTCGTAATTTTACAATGTATTTAAATAATTTAAATAAAAAATTAAGTAAAAAAATAAAAATTTAAAATCAAATTTAAAAATGATACCCACAAAGAATTGTTTTGGTCATACTATTTAAGCAATAATATAATACTTTTACCTATTTATGTGATATGATTATAATTTATTTATTAATTCGGGAAATTAATATTGTAATTAGTGCTGGAGAAAGCAATTAATGTTAATGGACAGTAGTGACCATTTTTTTTTATCTAAAGCTAGAAATTACCCACAATACAACAAATTAGTTACAATTAATCATTGGTTGTTATACATACATATTAATAAAAAATGAGTACACGGTTAACTTTTATTGTACCGTACAAAATTTAATTGGCTTAATATGAAATTAGTATAGGGAGTGTACCTTAGTGAGCGCATTTGATGTGAAAAGAGTACTTTAGTCTAAAGTTATTATTCTTCTCATGGTTCTCTTTGAAATAAATTATAAAAAAAAATGTTCTGATGAAAAACGCTCCGTGTGTTCTGAACCATAAGTCCTTATATTTGGATTGACGCTGCTGTAAGCACATTCTATTAACACATTCAAAGGGTACCACTCTATAGTAATTTAAACCGAAGAAACTAATTACTTTAAATAAGATAATTACGTTTTAGCATTTCGGCAACATTTCGAATCAAAATGTCACTGACCCTTTTTTCACATTTTAAGGCACTGTCCAGAGGAGTTGATAAAAACTATCAAATCTACTAAAACAATATTCGCCTTCTATAACAATAATAATTATTGTTTTTACACAATCACAAATTAACTTAGATGTTGTGGCTTTAATAACGTTAATATAGTTTTTACGAAAAAGCTCTAAAATATATTAAATCTAAGGACCACTTGCATTCAACTTTAGGTGATTGGCCGGCGATACCTGTAAACACTATATAAAGGAATAGTGGGAATCACCGGATAACTGTAATACCGATTGACATTACGTTGGTGTTTATGATTTGTAAAAATTATTTTGATTTATGTGAAGTAAAAGTTAGGTCTATTTTAGCTGAATCACGCTAAGTCGCATACTGTATTATTACTTCTGAGTCCCTAGGTTAGCTGAGAATTGTCAGTGCATTTTTACATCTTCTTCTTTGGTGCTTTCTTAAATTAATGTCAGATCAACTTTCTATGTGCAAATCTGTTCTCTGCAGGGACGCCAATTCAAAGTCATTGTCACAATTGAGTATCAGTCCAAGCGCAATCTGACATTTCCAGTACCATTTATGGACAACAATAAAAGGCACAAAGTAATACTCCAGTCTTTCAACAACCAACAAAGCCATGTTTTAACATATGCAGTGAGGAAAGTAGTCAATCGCAAATATGCAAAAATTTGTGCCTACATTTGTGGAAAATGCAATCATCGAGAGCTTATATAGGTCGTGGCGGTATATACCCCCAAAAAATATAAAAAATGTAAAACTTTGGTGTTGAGTGGGCAAACGTAATCCATCGCAATAACTGATAAAACAAAAAAGAATGCAATCAATCGGTTTATTATCCTTTCGGTTAAGTCAACCACAAAATAATCACATATTGTTTATCAAGTGCATTAAATTGTTATTGTCAAATTTAACGCTAGACATATTAAATACAAATATCATTTACTTGCTTCAAGACATTCAACAGCCTTCTTTTTATGATAAACTGATATAATCTGTAATTGCCATGGAATACATAACGCTCGCATATCTTTCGTTTCTACTGCTTTATGTTCTCCCTAAATAAAATTGGTTTTTCGCCTTATATAAACTTTATGTTTAACTAGCTGAACAACCCCGGGCTTCGTCTCGTGTTGGCAGCTATGCCCTGCGGGCGGCTTTAACTACGCCTTCGGCACGTGACAACTCGTGCCTGCGGCATTCAGAATGGGTTGCTTCGCACCCATCTCTAAGCTCTTCGGGCCTTAACATGCCCACCGTCCTATTTTATGCAGGCGATTTTGAAGACCATCGAAGCCGCCTGCACTGCCTTTGAGGCCATAATTTATACGCAGGAACCCTGAATAATTTCACGATAAAAAGTAGCCTAGAATATAACCTACTATTCATAGGCAAATTTTACAGGTATAGCATACCAATCACAAAAATAACTGTTAGCGAGTGTTATATTCATGCAAGTGGATCTTAGTTTAGCAGTCGAGCTGTAAAATAGACATCGACAAATAAAGTTACCCGTATGTTTTAAGGAAAACAATTTTTTTCTACAGTAACATTCAGGAGTCTGATACAGTATTTTAACAACCAAAGTGCACACTAAAAGCTTACGTTTGCATTTTTGTATGTAATAATTGCTTTTCTCTTTTAAAGCATATTTCGATTGCTAAGAAACTGTATCATGAATTCAGAATATGTACGATAATGATAATATGAATAAGTTAACATAGTTTACATATAAAAATATCATCTATGTTTATTTAGTTATTTTACTTTCATTGACTGAATACCTGTGTGAAAAGTACCTACATTTTAATTAAAATTAATGACAAGAAAATAGTTTTTTATTGAGTTCATTGATTCGTGAAACAAAAAAAACATACCTTTAATTAACCTCACCTCCCATCTAAAAATATTTAAGTCAATGGTAGGGTATATAATTAGTTTTTTTTAACACCAATATGAGAGTATAGAGAAATTATGTAATTTATATCTTTTTTTTATATTAGATTAACTTTTCACCCATCAGTATCAAATTTAAAAAATGAAATTATTTTTCTTGCTGGAAATATCTTCACATTTTTGTATATATTTACTTCTTTTAAAACATTTTTAAAGATTTCACTGACAACATAACATTTTACTAAACCCATGTGCATAGTAGACTTGTTTATGCCGGCGTACACTAACTAGTTTATTTAGTGCTTACATTTGCACATTTTTTTTCAAAAACAAAATATATACTTTCACAATAACTTGTTTTTAGTACTCGGTGAATAACTTTGTTTCATTTATTTGCATTATTGAAGAACAAAAAACACATTCAAAATTAATTTTCTTTATTTTTACATATAGTTTTAGCATAGCATATTCAACACGTACATTATAGTGTTACGAGTAATCTGGATAAAATTTACTTTTACTGTTATTTAATAAATAGTATTCAACTTATTTGAAGAATACATGCTTATCCTTGGAGCGGAAGTAGAGTTATGAGAGTTATGGCATGAAATCTCAATAGCACAAAATTGATTGCCAGGCAATCAACGTCACCATATAATTTACGGCAGGTTTATTTTTAGGTATAAAAAAAGCTGGCCGTTTCCTCAATTTTTTTGGCTGCAAATGCAAATGTTTCAATATTTGTAACGGACATTACTTCTTTTGCCCGTTTTCAATGTAGCAGACGGTGTGAACGAAACGGTGTGTGACGGTGTGAAAACAGTGTATGTGTATTATGTATAGAGTGTGTCTGAGAGGGGCATTCCTTGCAGCTCTATAAAATGGCATGAATCACTATTTATTATATATTTTTATCAGTAAGTTCATATAATGTTTTTAACACAAAAAAAGATATATATAAGAAAAAATGTGTGTTAAAGAGTATTCGCATTTTGCATAACTAATAGGATTACATTTTCATTTTTACATATTATTTTTAACATCAAGAATAGTCAATCCTTCAAATGTTATTTGAGACGGCAAACCAAAACAGACATTTTTAAACATGTTGGAAGATTAGATAAGATAAATCAATGAGATGAGATGAACGCCAGAAGTAGTGGTTGGAAAAAATGCAAAGACGAGGAATTAGGATCTAAAGAAGAAATCGCCCCATCTAGATCAGAACTAATTTATGACATTTAATGTGATTAATGATGCAACAAGCCCGATAGTTGATGCTATTTTAGCCTAAATGCAAAAGTTTAACAAAATCTAGGGCCAAAATAACCAAAAGTATTATTGGATTATTCCGCACTAAAATAATTATATTTGGCTGATAACTAGTAATGTAAATAAAAGATCAAATTAAGCCTCAATACTTACAAAATTATTAATTTATGTCAGCCACCCTCAATATAGTTTTCAGCCCCACAAAAATTGAAACACTGGTTTTCCATAAATCTAATCGAATGGTCAAATGAACAAGTTTACACTGCTGGATGCATAATCCCTCGCTAAAATCTACTATCAGAGTTAACAAGATATGACATTTTCAGTACCATCGATCGGAAAAGTGCTTATCATCAAGCCACCTAAAAAGGAATCCGAGAAACATTACACCGCCTTCGAAGCCGATGGAGAACTGTGCCGGTTGTCTCCGGTATATGCTAGCTGTAATAATCTACGAATAAAAGCATATTTTGATAACGAAACACCTTTTTGCATTTTTTCAGACTAGCCAAGTGTGAATTCGCCTTTTTAGTTTAGTCCGTTCAAAAGAAATTATTGTTTTATTACAATATTTTAGTTCACAAATTTGGAATTGTAACAATACTTAAAGCATACAGTAAATGCAATTTGGAGATTGACTAAATTTGATTTATAACTACTGATATGAAAATATTTTTTATTCATCACCCAATATCAATAACGTTATGCTTAAGTATTAGATACTACGAATTTATTCACAAAATATACTACATAATAATGTCATATTACTATGTAAACCACATTTTAAAGATTATTATGCATTAGTAAAATATAGCACTTTTAATATTAACTGAAAAATAATATAAAATAACTATTATTAATATGAAATTACGATATAAAAATCAATCAGTTGAAAATGTTCATTCGGAAAGATACACACAAAAACACCACTCCATCAAGAATTGAACTCATGGCCGTGAAGAAATCTCATGGCTATCGCTGTCACCTTCACACCATAATCAGAATCCGCGATGTTAGCTGATTTATTCTATTTGCAGTGCTTCTGTTGTATCCTGTATGATAGGTTTTTTCTGCACATTTTCGATTCTTCAATTTGTCAAATGATCAATTTTTAGTATGGTAATTTAATATATATTAAAGAATAATATAACGGCGTTAAATACATACCGAATGAAGAAAACTATACTTTGTAAATATTTATAGAAATATATATATAATACAAGTATTTTTTTTAATTTAGGGTACTCCATTTAGGAGGTTGATCTATATCGACAATCATTAAAAATCAGCAAAAAATATTATCATCTGTTCATCACTTTGAATGCAAACTCGACAACAACGCACACTTAACGAGAGTTGACTCGTTATTTGCCATCAAAGGGCGAAAACGTGCATCTTTGCAAATATTGGCGCACGCATCTGTGAGTGGCTTAACGATAAACGAAAAATTTAATTACTTGTTATGCAATGAAAGTCCAATCCTTCAACGCAAAATCTTTCGATGCGACACTGAATAATACACACAAACTAAAAATTGCCTGTCATACACACACACACTACACATGCATCACACACTCAGTTCACTTTATTTTGGTTTACTAGACATACTTCAAAATGACGTCCATTCTTACACAATTCAGTTGGTCGGGCGCGGGCAGGATCTTCGATTGATACTGACTGAAGGGATAACCTACTAACCCAAATATACCAGCTTCGGCCTTGATGCACAACGGCCAACTTTGAAAACAATATAATTGATTTAGTATGAAACAATTTTTTTTCAAAATGATTTTTTTCTTCATGATACCGGTTTAGATTATCGATATAAATCAAACTCCTAAAACGAGTGCCCTAAATTTAAAAAGAACCCTGTATATGCATATGTAGGGTATCAAAAAGAACTCTGAAGATTTTATGATACCAAAATAGAATTTTATAGTTATAATTTACTTTGAACTATTTAAACCATTTTTATATAAAAAAAAGTATAATATATCCTAAGCTGAAACAGTTATGTACATAATTGTTTTTTAGAAAAGAGAGCAATTAAGTAAACTTCATATCATGCACTGAGCTAAGAGTTTCTGCCTTCATTTCCATTAACGAGTTCCATTAACTGCTGTTCAACCTTCATTTCTTTTATAAGCAATAACTAAGATAATAATACTTTGACCTATGTCACCACAGGTGAAGTGAAAAAAGTGAACAAATGCATATCGGAGTGATGTACAATGCTGAACTAGTCAGAATTCATAATAGTCTCCAAGCAAGAAAAAAAACATTGCATGAAAGGGACGTATCCTAACAAAGGGACGAAAATGATTGACAATCAAAAAATGTCATGGATTCAGTATCCAAAATCAAATACTGCCTGAGATTACATTAAAATGTTGGGATAAATGACATAAATAGTTTTACAATAAGATAAAAGTAAATATTTTACAAGGTAAGTAGTCACAGCGTAGTAATGTTACAGCAAAGATTGCTCCAACATGATCTTATCGAAGCCAACAGGAGGGGGATAGAGGAAATTATCTAAAATAACATCCAAAATTGCTCCATCGTCAACTGAAAGGAATAAGATAAAAATATTTAATTAACGAAAGACAAACATATTAAAACTCATACTCTTAAAACAATAATAATCGCCTTTCAACGCACATAACAAACTAGTATAATAGTATAAGTACTAGTTTAACTAGTAATCGGTAACAAATCTCAATATTTAAACGACCGGCAAAAACAAATGAAAAAAAAATTATGTTAGTATTAGGTTTTGGGTTGGATGATACGTTAACCTTTTGACCGCCACTATTTTAAAGCAAAAATGTGCTGGTCGCCACCAAATATTGTAATGACCTAGTTCATAACAATTATTTTCGGGCCCTACTCAGTTGAGTAGGTCCCAAATGTGCCTGTCCTAAGTGTCAGGGGAGATGGTGGTAATGAAGCATTAAAAATGGTATGACCATATGCGGATTCCAACCCGCTACCTTTGGGTTAATAGTCCAACGCCTTAACCACTAGACTACCATGATCTCTTACGATACGTTTATTTTTGTTTAGATTTCAATTTTAATTTATTTTTATTTATGGTATTGTAGATACATAGCAGAACCCTAAACCAACCTTGTATCTATTTCGTAACCTTATTTGTTTCCTTGCCTCATTTTAAGCTTTCAAAAATCAATTATTAGATAGTATGTTGCAGTGAAATTACATTATACACGTCATATTGAATTAATTTACATTTAAATTTATAATTTTGTGTTATCAATGCCAATCAATTGAAATTGGACATTAAAAGTGACCACACCCTCTCCTATGGTGTTAGCTTCATGCTGGCGCATGCGGTATGGGCGAATTGCAATTTTTACGTCCTCGATTTGGTTTTGGTTTTGTATTGGCAACAATGACAATATTTTCTCGGAAATCCCGTTAGGTATAGTGTAATATAAAGTGTAGCTATAACTTCCAGAAAGATATTGCTAAATTTAGGTATACATTTACACAAATACGCTTCATAAATTCATAAAATGATGTTGATTATATTTGGTGCCACGGTAGCGGCGCAAACATATTTGTAGTGTGGGAATATTGTCAAAAGTTTAAAATGTTTGAGCTGTTCAAAACGATCAAATGGGGATCCCAAGTTAAAGAATCTATAAATTTAGACAGTATTTTTTAAATAATTGAAAAATTAACTAGTCTTAGAAGACATCAGCAGTTGAGTACTTCACAGACCCCTCCCGGGAGATTTGCATGAGAGAACAGAAATCCAATTTAACAAAATATTATAGTAAAGGCAAACATTCTTAAAATGAAAAGTTTAAATACAAATGTAAGACATATTTATCATAGTAATGACTCTAGAATTTCTTTTTTACGAAACAATGTGGCTATGAGAACATTTAATCCGTTCAGTTAGAATTCAATGGCATTTTTTTTTTCATATTGCGTTTATACTCAAAAAAAGTTTATCTTTCCTAGATCTACCTGCAGGCCCGATGGCCACTTAGCAGTTAATAAGGGTATGTATATATATTTTCTTACCATAGAGAGCAGGATATACAGTCCCCTTGAGATTTCGAACAGGTATTTCCATATTCTTTCCATTGAGAAAGAAATTGAGTTCAATGTGGTCGAAGGCTACCCCGATTGTGTCGCCCTCACACGGAGTAAGCTTAGCATCTTGTATTTGGCTGGTGATGGAGTGGTTGCTCGGTGAGGGGGGACCGTTGAGGAGGTCAGCTGTTGGTGGACCGCTACTGCCGTCGGGAGTGCCCGGTCTTTCGTTGGATAGCCTGTAGAGTTCGACATTATTGTGTCGGACTGTACCGTCGCAGTTGAGACACCATGACTCCTTGTCAATGCCACCTAGAAAAAAAATAAGATAGATTAGAGAAATTTTGATTACTACAGTAACTCTGCACCACCAGGTAACGTAACCTCTGCTGATTGATTCTCCAGTTTGAAGTGTAGAATAAACCCATTAAAAGTTCACCTGCATATCTATCGTGCTTTTGTTTTTATCAATGAATCAAGTAGTAAATTAAAAGATGTCCGTAAAACAATAGTACTAATGATAAAATAATGTCAGGTAATTTAAAGCAATCCAAAAAATTATGGTATAACCCAATTGACATTTTCCTGTAGGGCGACATTGACAGTGTTCTAAGAGATATGTAGATATTATAATGACAATAGTTTTGCAACTGACTTGTGATGTTCAGGGTTGCCATTAGGCATGACCTCAGTGAGTCGTGTCATGTGTCGTCGGTCACTGCAATAATTACTTCCTCTAAATTAGGCTATTAAGCACTGCCCAATTACTTTCAAATATGAATGCAAAATAAACTTAATAATATAGTTTTAAATTAAACAATCCGAATTAGTAAAAGGTAAGGTTGACATAGAAATTTGAAAATGAGTAAAAATAAATAGAAAGATGCATTAAAACCAGGAGAAATACAAATTTAAAAAAAAATATGTCAGTTGCCCTGATGTATGTCTTATGTGAAAGTCTTCGTGTGGATTCCATTTGCTTTTTTTTTGGACATTATCATATTTATACATCCAATTGCAATTGCATTTTTGCATAATTTGGTAAAACATCTTAAGTGTAACTGTCATACAATCTGAGATGCATGGAGAGTTTTGCCATCAGTGGACGGATATTATAAACATCACAAGAATGTGCATACACTATGAATCACCTAATCAGCCGCCATAGGAATATCATCCCCTTCCATATGCTAACTCATTTTGTTGCACCTGTATAACACGGAGTTAGTATCGGCCATCGAAAAAAAAATGCATTTTTTGGCCACCCACAACGGAAGAAAATGAATTTGCAATATTAATAATATAATATAAATAATGCAACAATATGAAAGAGAAATAAATATACGACAGATCTTAAGTAAGGTAGTTCACTCACGTCACGTCACAACACTACCAAACCTATGACACGCTGGACAGAAGAACCTACGCTTGCTGATTGCCAGACTTACGAAGAAGGCACCCAATGATGATAATGATTTTGGTAACTACACAAATAAAAATTCTCCATTGTTAATGAAGTAAAAATAATGAAAACAGTTGCATTCTGCGGGTATATCATACAATTACTAGATATCTTTAAAGCAAATGCAGTCTAATTGGTGAAGCATATGAAGAATCTCTCTTGATTCATCGCCTTGACTCTTGACTTCGGTTGTCTTCACCGAAGTGCACCTGATCATCCCTTTATGATGGTAAATAATTGGGTTCCTCTTAGTGAACAGTTAATCAAATTAAGTACCTACTCACCATGAACCCTATCTAAATCTGTATTCCTCGTGGCTAAGCCGACAGCCCAAACTCCGCCCTGTTGCAGTTTCACTTCAAAATATGATTTGGACTGCACCAGTGGTGCGTTTCCTAATGCGCAGCCAGAGCCGCAAACCCGCTGCCCTCCTTTTACTATCACCACTTCGTGTCCTGACAAAAAAAAAAGACAACCGATTTAACATCGAACAAAAAACGTCTCTAAAAATATTTAGATAACATTCTTCGAAAATATAGGTTATCGACCACTTATCCGAGTGCATTCGAACTGAAAAAACTTTACCCATATGCGTTGTGTCCAGCTGTATCGGGCTTTCTTTGGTCCTAATGGGCACTGTCTGCGTTAAAGTGAAGCCATTTAGACATCCTTTCAAACAGCAGAACATTTTTTACTTATCTTTTAATGCACTTTTGACAGGCAGCTAATAATTGATCTTTTTTTTCTTTCTCAAATAAACTTATTATCGGCTAAACAAAACAAGCGAACCGCTTTTGGCATGTTCTTCTGTTTGACAGCTCGATGCGCTTTGTTTATGCCTTGCGCAATGAAATATATATTTTTCTAACGTTTGCAGCACTTTTGGTGGTAATATGAAAATAGAAATATCAATCAGTCTTTATTTAGATTTTTAATCTTATCGATAGCAAATCATATTTATAATATTAATTGATAAAATTATAAATATGTGAAGTAAATATTTTATGACTAAATATTTCTCGCTGATTTTTGTTACAAAGGTGTTGTTTTGATGTAGTTTCGTTTGTTGGGAGAAAGTTTTGCAGAAAATATCCGTTTTCCTTGCGCAATCAATTCAACGTCAGACATTGAGGGAACGCCCAAATTACTTACCATTGTGTAAATAGTTGGACGGGCGATATGAATCGAAATATTGTATTTATCGTAGGACGTACGCATCGTACCTGTGGCGTATTTTCTCCGTCACGTGTTTGTATGAAACGAAAGAACAAGTTTCGTGCATATCCGTGTGCAAGCTCGCTAGTTGCTTTCTCCGACCGCCGCGCCCGGCCAAGGCTAAATATTTTTCTCAATGGCGCGCGGGTCGAAACAAAATTCACTTACCTATATGGATGGATGTTGCATAACAAACATAACCAGACAAAATTACTAAGTGAAATTTGGAAATCATTTGCTAATATTTGTCGCCGACGTTGACACGTTCGGTAATTAGCATTAACTCGTTTATGGCGTTTTTACCTCGAACATATTGCCATATTTGTTTTTATGTCTTACTCATTGTCTTTTAAAAGCGACCTTTCAATCATAGTATGCTTTTTGTAGACCAATGAGGTAATTGCAACATAACATGGAATGCCAATATTATCAGTCTTAACTTGTTAATGAATATATGATAGATACATTGAAGCAGGTATTAATATGTGCTTACCTATGTTTATAAGAACATTACAAATGCCACAAGTACCTCTACATACTTTGTGGAAAAAATAAATCACACTTGCTTTAAAGAAAATAACTAAGAGCATACCAAAATTAATTTTTGTTAAGTATCTTGACATATTTTTTGATATATTTTTAAACAAATCACATTTGCTTTAAAGAAAATTACTAAGAAAATATCAAAATTCACCGATACCATTTTTGGTAGGTAACTTCGGTATATTTTTTTAGTATATTTTTAAATTACGTGATTACGTGTCTATCCAATATTTCGAGGTCAAGGTTGCTCGTGACATAAGCCGAAATCTTTGATAAAATACCATTTTTATTTTTTTCAAAACCATGTCATTCTAATCTATCTATGTTAAAAATGAATGTGTGTTTGTCCGAAGCATTATAACGCAGAAACTACTTGGCCGATTTGGGTATTATTTTTTAAAATATTCGTAATAGTTTGAAGATGGTTTTGAAGGCAAAGAAAAATTGTCCGATAAATAGGAAAAGTCGAGAAAAACTGAAAGTGGAACAGTCGTCAAAGGCGCTTGTAGAGAATAGGATGGTAGGCACGCAATGGCCCGAAGGTCCCGAGTTGTCGTGCGCCCTCAAAGCCGTCCGCAGGGCCGCAGGGCCGTCCGTCGGTATAATGATTTTAAACTGAAAAATCTAGAGAAAATATAAGAGGCCCACTGCACAGGTTGGCTGTTTGCACCATCGATTATGTTTTAAAAACTCGTAGGTTTGCACAGTTTCGCTCACAGCGCTGCATGGGTTTCATGTTAGACGATTCGAAATTATCTAATAAAAATTTAAGAAAATAAATAAATTAAAATGTTCTGTGTTCTAAACGATACATACGCCCAGTTATTGGTATTTATATGATCAATACGTCCTAAGCATATGTTTTATATCTGTTCAAATGAGATTGCGTGTGTATGCGATATGTGAATGCATTTCTGTAAATAAATCAAACTAGTTGGTCCATTCACTCAGTCATTGATATAAGGTGATCCAATTCAAACTACTTTAAATTCAAACTAATTGACATTATCAGCTTTCTAAGCTATAAAATGATCGTGGAGCATACTCTTTGGTGGAGCGTGGGTGGGGTTGGCACCACCAACCCCGTAGGATTCAGGCCCGTAGGGTAAAAATCAGGTGAACTGAGATAAATTCGTTGCCAAATATTCTTACTCCGCTCACGAATAACAACAAACATCGAGTCACTTATAACTATTAAGTAGCATAACCATTGAGGAATGAAGGAAAATATAACCCAGAAAAAGTACAATTTAAATATTAGGTAAATTAGGTATTCTTTTTGGTTAGATTTTGAAATTCTAAATATTTTTATTCTTCTTTGAATTTACATGTACTTAATTTAGAAAAAAACAAACAGTTTAATTAATTTTAGGATAATAATAATAACATTAATAAACAGTTTATTCTAAAATGACAGCATTATGTAAGAGAGGGGCTCTACCTAACTGGACACTGCCTGTACTAAGGTAGGCTTTATATTAACAGAGTTATGCTATTGATTTGGAGAGTATTCAAAATGATTGCTTAGCAAACATACGTACTAAAGTTATAAAATAGAAATTAGAATGAGAAACGAAAACCCTAATATAAGTAGAGAACTATAAAATATATATACATCTTTTATTATATATTTATGTAAATAAATTTATATAAGTTATGTTAAAAAACTAAACTAACGGCGAACGCCTATTATAACCTAAGGAATCATCTAAATACGGTATTTATGCAATACATTATACACTATTACTATACGTAAATAAATATATATTTATATAATATATAACTATTATTTATCTGACATTCACAATCAACAAAAACTTTCAACGCAGACAGTGGTTCTTAAATCTAAAACCAAATTCGCACAAAGGTTTTTTTTTATTCTTGCAGCTAGGCTATATAATAAAATAAAAGATATCCTTTAAATAAAGCTTAAAAGCAAATTAATGAATAAAAAGATACTAACTAACTGGTTAATTGATGTTGGCAGAAAGGACACTGAGACTCTGGTTAACTATATTCCTGACTGTATTTTTGTTTTAATGCGACTACATCGATTGCAGACACATGAAAACATAGCGAATGCATTATATTTTATGAGATCACGCTGATTGTTAGTGCTGAACCCCGCAGAGGAACATGATCCGTCGCCGTGTCGCATCCTGAAACGTGTGCCGTGTTGCGAGTTAACACAAATGTGCCCGAACACCGTGTCGCATTAGGTTCATTCGCTGCGTATAGAAGAGGTGCCTGAGTTACGAATATAGAAGTTTTAGTCCAAAAAAAGAATAAAGGTAATTAATCACATACAATTTAAATAAAAAATGATAACCTTTTTTTAACACAGATCTTTTAGGGGGTTTTTCAGGTGTTTTTTGAAATTTCTGTTTGCATGGAAATAAATCCTTGGGAAAAGTCACTCGGACATTTTTCCCGAAAATTGAGAGCGTTCGATCTTGACCTGCCGCACCGCCAAATGACTGCAGTAATTCGAAACGACAAATGATTCAATGATCGAAAGTAATCCTGCATGTGTGCAACGTGCGCAATTAGTCAATAGTGCGTTTTCTCCCACCCTTCGATAGATCGCCACTTATATATGGGGACGCACTCCAAACGACCTGCTAGTTCGAAGCGAGTGGTTGTCGCGAGCGCGTGCGCAGTGAAATAAATATCGCAATAACATTTGCTTTTCTTGTTAAACGAATTCAAAATATAAGGTACGTTGAAATTATTGCTTTCATTTAAATATTTCTAAATTATTTTAGGTTATATTATGTTTAAAACAAGTATAAGAACATATTTAACATTACAATATTACCGTAATATATAAACTGCCGAAGGTTGCCTTACTAAATAATAGTGCATCCCACTATATATAGGTTTTTTTTACATTTTATATATTAAAATAGGTAAAATGTGCTTATTATTTATAAATAAAACCCGTGGCTGCTGTGAGAGCGCCTCCATTACTTTTAATTTCCGACGACTGGGTTTCATCATAAGGGTTTTCTATGGAACCCGGAAAATGAATAAGGGAATTCTACCAGCATGTAGAACGTAGGATTCGAACAGAGACATGTTGAACGAATGGGGCTGACTAGGAGGCATCTTCTTCAGAAACAAGGCTGGACAGTTTTAAGAGAAATGGTTGCCAGATATTAGTGAGTGGTAGACGAGTCGGCAGACTCTTCCAGAACATCTAAACTTTCATGTATCAGACATATGAAATATAGGTCGCGAAATCGACATTCAATTTTTATAAACGGGTTGAGTTTTTTTAGCACTGAGATTTATAAAAATGGATTTTTACCTTTAAATTTAGCGCTGGGCGCAAACCGACCTCCTGCGTTTTTAATTACAGGACCTCTTTAGTACCTTAATAATATTTTGTTATATGGCATTATATCTAATTACCGCTATTAAAAAACAATAATCAAATATAATAAGTGGGTCAAATGCCTTTAGAACTCAATTGTATAATAATATACCGATATTAACATTTTATTAAGTATATGCTATGCCTTTTTGTAATATTTTTTTATAGATAAATTTAGATAATTACGTGTTCGTATTATATTATATTAACTAAATGGTCAAAAGGGTAAAAGTACGGGGGGGTAGGGGAAATGATAAAGGGGTGGGAAAAGGTTACGTGGACCATAAACTATGGTTATATTGTGGTTTACGCGGTAAAATGCTTCTTTACGAAAATCACCAATATTATTTATTTTGAATGAGGTAAGAGAGTAAAGATTGCCACAAAAGGGCTAGATTTAATAGTACCATAGCTACCCAGAAAACATTGCGAAGACGCCAAAAGGTCCTCTACCTTCCAAGAGTTCAGACCTTGAGACATCTTGAGGACCCGATCGTGAGTTACGATGAGCTTTTTTTAAAAAAAGTTTGTAAGCCTGCCTTGAATCGCCAAGGCCGTTCGTTCTAAGGAATTTGTTTATTCTTTTTTAAATGAACTTACCGAGTAATAAAACATGTTTTAAATTGCAATGGAACACGAATGAACTTACCATACACTTTTTTACTATAAAATTTACGATTTTTATGCATGTATAGGTAAATAAAATAAATATATTAGAAATCAAGTGTTGAGTAAATGTAAAATAAAAAAAATACCGGTGATTGTTTTTAATTTTTTTAGATAAATAATTGATGTGCAAGTGTGAGTACTGATACACTTAAGTGTGTTTCACAAGGAGGGTGAGAATGAGATAAGTGATATGTGTATGCGGATGGAATGGGTATGTGTGAGTCCAATAAACAAAATTATTTACAGCAATGGCATATCTAATCAATTGAATAAATTTATATAGAATTTATAATGTTTATAATTACAACTTGCACCACTATTACCACTAATTTGTTTATTTCTTTATTGAAGTAATCTACAGATTTATCATTTAAATGCGAAGAAAAAAGTCAAAGATACATAAATTTAGAAGCATTTTACCACCATTTAATATAATTTATCAGAGCTTTATATATTAAATTCTAGAGGTCTAGTCCAAAAGATTATTTACTGAAATGAGGATCATAATAATAATAAATTTCGCCTAACCTTTTACAATAAAAATAACTTTAGATATTAGTTATGGATAACAAAAACTTAAACATATAAGTTAAATTTAAAACTAACAATATCTGTTAATTGGCCCATCTTAGTACGGTGATACTTAGTAGTAAGATACTATATACTTTGCACTTTTACACGCATGAAAACATTTCTTTCAGGAAACATAATTTCAGTGACACAATCTCGACCAATATTTCAACGCACTTATGCTCTATAACTACGTATAATTTTATTTTATTTTAATTTATTTATTTAACACAACACATAATTGACATATATGCAAAGTTCTACCCAACTAGACAATGCCCGTCTTAAGGTAGACTTTTCTATATTAGTGTTTAATTTATATGCATAAACATACAGCACACACTTTTGCTATGTCATAAATATACTATTTTTTTCGGGTTATGTTTAGGATGATAATAATTATAATATGACATAGAGAGACGGTATGTACATAAAATAATATAAAATAATATGTTTTTTTTCTAATAAATTGATTTGTATAATATTACTTTGGTATATATGTTTTTAAGGTTTCTGTCCCTTTCTTCCCATTCCGTAATTTTCTTCTTCAGAATTTTTGCTTTTAGAGATACTATTATTCATGCATCCCTTATTCTGTTGAACAATTTAGGTGAGAAAAAAATAAATTGCCTAAATAATAATAAATAAAAATAATGTGCTTATTAAAATAGTAAATCGTGGTGGGCGTTTGAAATTTCACTAGCAAGCGAGCCAAACTTTGCGAAAGCACAAGGCTGCGGTCGAAGAGACGCTATTTGATCTGCCTTCATGATGGCCATTCATTACAAGGAGACATTGTCACATGTGTGTTTGTCACCTAACTATGTCCGCAGTTCTGAGACGAGCGCCGTTGATAATGGCCAAACACTGTGTTTCTCCCCTGTGCTTCA
Organism: Neomicropteryx cornuta; assembly: GCA_020383195.1. Classification (NCBI taxonomy): domain Eukaryota; kingdom Metazoa; phylum Arthropoda; class Insecta; order Lepidoptera; family Micropterigidae; genus Neomicropteryx; species Neomicropteryx cornuta. The sequence goes on along the minus strand of JAHKQU010000001.1, from coordinate 7,132,415 downwards.
GGAGTTACAATCACTGTGTAAAAATACACGCGCCAAGGTCCAAAGGCCTATCTGTGAGACCCCGATTCGCCAGACTGTTAAGTTCTTGAATGGGATTCAAAAGTATTGTTTAATGTTTTACGGTTATTATTATTTTTTTAATTACCTAGAAGTATTGGCAATAGTCATTCATTTGTTTACTAATAAAATAACCTTATGCATTTTTTAAATATTATTTTAAGGCAAGATGCAAAGAATTTAAAATGATACTAAATTTACAAATCAAATTTGGAAAAAATAATAATTAAAATATGTAATCGTGTGCAAACAGAAACAACATTTAGATCCATAAAGCTATACAAACATTTCGTGTCACGGTGTTTGTCCGTGATGAATTCCTAAACTACTGAAAAGATTTTAATATTTTTTTTTATAGTAGGTAGTATAAGGCTAATTTAGGGTTTTTTTTTAAACATACGCGCTGAATAACATCCATTTGATACCTTTAAAATATCAAACAATAATAATTAAAACTTGCTCATCAATTCTAATTTAACGAAGTACTTTACTAAAGTTACGAGGCAATCAAATTTATTTCAACCAATCGTTGCGGGGGAAGGGGGAGGGAGGGGGGGGGGGGCATGGTGGTATTTATATATAAATTTCTCCTTCGAAGCAGTGAAATGACTATACCCAGGCAGGCGCGGGGCGGGCATGACTTCATAGACCGGATCAGGCGCCCGCAGTTCGCCCGAGAACAGGATCTCGTCTGACCCATAACTTAAAAATTCAAGGTCTTCGCGGTCACAATTTCTACTTTCTTTGCTCTTGATAAGTTCATATGACTTCCTGGTGAATTCCGATGCATTTGCTCTGAATTTATTTTATGTATTTTAACAACCGCGTATAGACGTTTCGTTGAGGTCACGCACAGAGGGTTTCGTACATATTTTACAAACCTATTAGGTTAAACTATACACTACAATAAATCACAAAATATCCCTTTTTTCGCTCATATGTGAATTGCTAAAATGCCACTATTAAATTATAAAAAAATCCAATTCCTGGCAAGCATTGATTTTCGTGAGCTCTTCTTACATAATAAGAAAAAAAACAGTTTTAGCAAAATTCAAACAACAGTTATAACCCAACGATCTATTAAATCTTATAGATACGGCGACTGAGGGTTTAAAACGCACCACGCCCAAGTACGCCACTTTGCGTCGAGTACACTCCTCGAGTAGGTCTCGCTTGCTCGCATGGCTTGACTTTAAGTAAGAAGTAAAGTCAAGTCAACAAAGTTTGTACTAATTTGTCCATAATCGTGAAACAAAATATACGACACGCAACAGAATGCAATTGGGGCATAAATGAAAGAAAGAATGCAATGAGGTCGTTTTATCACCCTCACAATGTCCCATAAAAATTCACTCAAAGCTCTTTTTACATAATACTCAACTTTTGAGGAGCTCCTTGACATTATTATATATATTCTTTAATCCTGTTCAGTTTTAAATCACGATTATAATAATTAATGATAATGTTTGAATTAGATATTTATTTTATGACCTACAAGTGACAAAAGGTGTACTTAACCATAAAGAAAACTTTTGCACTGTCGCAATAACCGGTATCTTTTAGCTATCCTATATTAGTAACTCTCTAATCCACGGTCGTATCGAAAAGAGATTCATGAGGCATCTAAATACGTAACTGCTGTCGATACAAGCTTTGATGTAGGTTTTTTTGACGCAATGGAAATAGACGCATGTGGCCGATATGTCCTTTCTTCATAAAGTTACCCCATAAATAATTCTATATTTTCATTCATATATTTTATTTGATGGTACGAGTAACGGAGTAAAGCACGGGAAACTTTAACAATTTTATTTTCCATGCGTCGAGTCGTACCGACAAAACTCTGAATGTCACTTTGCACAAACAAACATTTGTTTTTGAATGGCTCAAAAGTATCGTATCACTGTAGTATCAGGACCATACAAGATATAAGATATACCATAACAATCTTTACAAAAAAGGTTTGTAAAAATTGTTAGGTTGCGAAAACATTAAGATATTTTTGGGAAAGTCTTAATATGTGCGAAAAAAAGAAAAAACTAGTGTTTTTGGCGTTCGTTCGAAGAAAATTACCTAGCCTTATTATTTGCAGCCATTTCTGGAAAGATACTTTTTCCGATATTAATTCTGCAAAATCTTAGCTTTGGCAATAAAACTTAACATCACTAATATATTATTACGCTTACTTTACATTCACAACCATACGTCACGGTTCTCACATACTAATCGTATTACCTATATCTATCGAAAAACTCAACACTAGATGGTTAGCATTATTGACCCAACAATAACTTCATACAATATTTACAAATAACTACCACGAATTTGTTTCAACACAAACCAATCTTGTATCAGTGTAATAATAACATTTACATATTTATATTATTATTTATGCTGCGCTTATTTAAACAATCGTATAAAATGATCTCAAATATTGACTTTTCCATTCAACAGTCAGCAGCAGAAAGATGAGGATGTTGGCAGGCCTGCTTGTGCTAGGGGCGATGGCGGCGATGGCGACCACGGCGACGGCGCAGTTCGTGAACGGACGGTTCCTCGAGGGCCCGGACCCGGCGCACTGCGCCAACAGAGTGGTGCACGAACGCTTCCCGAAAGACGGTCAGTCCCTAGCCAGTACCCACCCACCCACCTGCCTGTTTACTGTTTAAAAAAAAGATAAAATAAAATACTCAACGTATCATATTTCAATAAATTATCAAATGACAGATCACAGTAGTGGGCTAACCACCCTTTTGCTTCCGCTGCTTTCTGCTAGGTAGCGCTAACGGTATTAAAAAAATATGATACTGTCATAATAAAATATTCGTTTTTGATGGTTTTTTTTATATATATTCAAGGTTTATAAAACTCATTTTTGTTTATTTCAAATCCAAACAATGTAACAATAGCAATATCATTAAGATAGTCATATCGCGGTGGAACCCACATGTGCCCGGATAGCTCAGTCGGTAGAGCATTGGACTTTTAATCCAAGGGTCCAGGGTTCAAGTCCCTGTTCGGGCGACTGTTTTTTACTCTTTTTTTTTTTATTTTACTCTTTTAGGCAAAGGATACTATTTCTCATGGCGCGACCCGTCTTTCCTCAAAAAAGAAGTCGATTGGTTAGATGGCCGCAATTTCTGCCGGAAACAATGCATGGACCTTGTCTCCTTGGAAACCAGCGAAGAAAATGAATACATCAAGAGCAAACTTGTACAGGATCATGTAAGTTATAAAACCTAAATATACTGTAGATATACTATTTTAAGATACTATAATTATTTAATCACTAGTTGAGACAGATTTAGAAAACCATAAAGGTTTTTACGAGTAATACCCTTAATATTGAACACCATCCAGAAATGTTGAAGGTTGACTGATCTAATAGGTATCTAACTTACCTTCCACCCTTTCAGAATTGATCGTAGTGGGAAGGTAAAAATACATATTATAATATCTGTAAAATTAATAATAGGTAAGTAATGCTAAAAATTTAAATAAAATATCTACTAGTAAAAACGCCAGTAAACGTAGTATATACAGGGTGTCCCAAGGTCAATCCCAATAAAAAAACAGGTCCTACGATTCCTAGTGTTATTTGTTAAGAAACTATATCAAAATTCATTATGGTATTCGAGAAAAAAAATGTTGAAGTTTCTATTCTAAATCATGTAAGACAGATATTTTTCAATGGCTCCCCCCCGGATAACTACGTCATTGGGTCACTAGGCCGCGGTCAGTCAAGATCGAGGTTAATGACATGCCGCGTTGTTCGAAACGCCCTATTAGGGCGGAGCTGAATGATTGCTGTCAGATGCCACTGGTCAAACAGAGGTCGGTCTAAGAAGAAGGGGTAACTCCTTTCCCCTTCTCTGGGGTTATAAGAGGGATGCTATTGGTCGACAGACAATATTGATTTATCGATTGATAAGATCGATTTGCACCAATTTTATTACAAAAATAATAAATTTGGCGATGAAAATTTTTCGCATTTTGTTACATAATTTCTTACTCTTAATAGGGAACTTAAACACACACTAAAGTTTGTGGGATTGGTCTTGAGACACCCTGTATATAAAAGTAGGTTGAATAATTTAAATATAGTTCGCCCGAATCGCTGTATTACACTCTATGTATGTATAGCTCCGACACGTGGTTATTCACAGAACCCTGAACCAATATGAATCTATCGGAAAATAGGAAATATATTTTATTATCTACTTGACTATCTATTTAACACAGACTTATACTATTATACTACCTACGCATCGTATGGCAGAAAGCGTCCAAAAACCTAAGGTTTTTGTATCTTTTTGTTCGGCCCACATATGAAACTTTTGAAGGTAACGAATTTAATGATTAGGATATCAACGCGTGGACCGACATATGTAAATATAATATATATAAATGAAATATGTCCATCTGGGTAAAGTTTTATTCAAGATTTGAGATTTCAAGGGAACTTGGAACATCGCTGTAAGTACTTGTAATTATTTATAGGATATCGGTTTATTTAGAAACTCTTCCAGCGTATTCCACTGTCATATTGTGGATTACATAAGTACCATCTTACCATCATACTGACATTTGCTTATACAAAATGATGACATTTTCGTCTTCCGTATGGATTTCACACATCCGTTCCAGAATGTGCGAAACCACTTTCGGTTTTAAGCGATAGGCGTGCGTCGTAAATAATTCATGTCGGTTTGAAGATATAAAACAATCTAGCCGACGCGGTTCGCATACGAGCGAGAACAAAATGGCGGCGCTTTCTTGGCGCGTGAAAGATGGCGGCGCTTAGAAATTCGACCGATTGTTAAGCAGCTTTTGTGGCGCTTTTTGTTACGAAATCGGTGTGAACGGCGAGAATTGCTTACGAAAAATAACATCTTCGCGTGCATTTCATAGAAAGTCGATTTTGGCGACGTAGTTGGGTGGGAGAGGAAAAATGAATCCGATACGATACGATCCTCAATGCCTTTTTATTTCACGATTACCTGTATAATTCACATCTACAATATTAGGTTGTAATATTTAACAATTTTTAAACTTATTAAATAAATCACTTAGGTATGTAACCGACACGTGTTCTTAGATAATGTTCCGACTACCTACCTACAGCAATATGGCCCAAATATAAAACTGTTTCTGATTAGCTAATATATTATTTTTTCAAAAATGGTGATTGTCACATTTTTACGTTTTGCCTGTTCCATTTTCCTAATCGCACTTATTTTTGCAGATCCAATTTAAAACAATTACCTATTTAAAACGGGGCAAAAGATACGCTTCATCCAACACTTGAAAGTAAATTAATATAAATAATTAGGCCTACCAATACCTAATCATTTTCGGCACGTAGCAAATTATGGGGATTAATTAATATAGGTAATAAAAACAGGAGTAACTAAATACTTACCTCTTCTCTTCTCCTCAGCCTGTCGCTCATATGTGCCTGTTCCTGGATATGTCCAGGAGCAGGCACACATGGAGGACCTAGTCCTCCATTTCCTTCAGTGAATGGACTAAATACCTACCATTAAAATATTTTATTAGCGTGTAAATACTGTTATTAATTGTTCCAAATTGTTGAATTATAATTAACGTATCTTTTGAGAGTAGTTAATGTTTACTTAGTTTTAGTTTATGACTGTAACTGCACAATAAAAGAAGTCTTTTCATTCCTCACAGGGTAGTAAACTTTTCTATGGTATGTTGCAACAATGACGGGCGTTAAGACCTCGTTGGTCAGGTTCGTTGGACATTATATTAATTTAGAGATTTTTTATTTTAACCCCTCACCCAAAAAAGCGTTTCGTATTTCACCCATATGCTTGTTATAGTTTATAGTGAACTTGAAATTAAACGTCAGATTTTATTGTTTTTTTATTTATTTTTGTTATTAGAATTATTGTTTAATTAGAAAGTTTATTCAAATTGAATATTTGTAATTTTGATCTGCCGACTCCTTGAGCTCCAGCTTTAAAAACGGGTTCAATCTAGGAAGTTTGACAGTTAAATATTGGCTAAATATGATTTAAACCCTATTTTGGATTGGCCATATTGAATATGACTCCCAATCAACCAACTTCGATGGTACATAGTAGTATGCACACGAAAATACCTAAAAGCAGAATGTAAACCGTACCTATAATTATTTTAGGTTTACTATTATATATTTTTTTTAAATATTGACGGTTCGGATCCTATACAAATGCAGCTTTGTGCCTAGTGACATCATCTAAGACTATTCTAGAAGGTTACTTAAATAATTACATTCATCCGTATTGTTGTCGAATTGAGGCCACATTAGATTAGCCATGCGCGCGCGCTCTTCAAGACTAACAAAGAATAGCGAAATTACCTCGCTTCAAACAATCTCATCACATCGTCTCGTATTTTGCATGCTCAATGTTATCGGCACGATGTTACCAAAATTGTAAAATATTTTCTAGTAAATATCCCCCGTGTGACGTTGATGTCCCTTAGTATAAAATATAACCATCAGTAAAAATTATACATATAATAATTTAATTAAAAAATTAATAAACTGAAACACAAGCTTGCGCCAAAAATGCTAAATTTCATCTATAAATGATTGGCGTCTATTTGGAACAACACATTGTGCTATTAAGATAGGGTTGATACTGATATACTGATATCAATTAGGTGAAAATATAGGGGAGTTGTTGGAGGGGGGGCACCGTCCCCCATAGCGCCGCAATTTGGATTGTGAAAAAAGGAAATCTTCAATGGTTCCCACATTTTCAGAATACGTTCAATGGCCGGCAACAAAGACGGTTAACCGCCTAGTTTTTGAGTGAGATCGTAAATTACCATGAATTACAACAATATTTGTAAAATGTCAGTACATCCCTCGACCCCACACTTTCACCGCCAGCCAACGTGATCTAACGTCGTCTCACGAATTATTCGCATAATTTTAGCAATAATATAAAACCATGATTACCCGTTTACCGGGACACATGGTGGGTCAAACGGGACAACCGGGACCGAGGCTGTAAACCGGTGACATGTCCCGGTGTGCCGGGACGTACGGTAACCCTATATTAAGGTGATGCACAAAACGAATCCATTGCACGTGATTACAAATTACAATAATGTTTGTACAGGCAATGTATTTATTATGTTAACACTATTTTACTGTTATATTAAGAGTGCTTGTAAATGACGAGTAAATAAACAAACTATGTGTATTCATATTTTGTTTCACACCTTCTTTCATCTAATGTAGGTAATCGGTTAAAATAAAAAGAAAAGGTCATAATCCTAGGAAACTTCCCAGTTTGTAAAAACTACCCTTTTATAATTACCACTACTAGGCTAAAAGGAACTACTTATATTAATGATATTTTTTAAACAATGTTTGTAATTCCTAACATTAAAGGTGAAGTACATCTGGACCTCAGGCCGTCTCTGTGACTTCAAGGGCTGCGACCGCCCTGACCTTCTGCCGAAGAACATCAACGGCTGGTTCTGGACGGCTGAGCTCCAGAAGTTGGCTCCGACTACCAACCGCCAACAGAACGACTGGTCCGAGGGCGGAGGCATTGGACGCCCGCAGCCTGACAACAGGGTAAGTCTTGGTGTGAAAGACAAGGAATCTTCTAAGATCTAATGTTACAAATCGTGCCACGAACATAATATCAATAAATATGCAAGCTTCTAGAACGTAGATATTTTACGGCACCGTGCAGTAAAGAATTTAGGTTAAAATAGATATGATTTCAGATAAAAGTAGTTAGTAAGTTATTAGACAACACACTATTGGGAATAGGATCCAGGATTTATAATACGAGTTGTCACGTGCCTTGTTGTACAGTTGATTATAAATACTTAAACTTTTGTTCTTTTTAGACTATCGATCTGATAGCCGCTCACTATAAAGAAAGAGGGCAAAATAATATAATATTTGCGCACTAGGCTTTGGTCTCGCCATTTTGTTTAAGTAACAATGGCCGATAGGCACGACTGAAAGTAATTGCAAACATTTACGTATCTGTCAGCCTGCCTTCAACTTTCCTTGATTTCTCTGGGTGCGCTAGCAATAACGCGAAAGCCGAGGTTCAAACACGGATGCTATTAGGAGGATAACCCGACAATCAGTCAGACATAAATAACTAAGTATAGTTCATTGTATTTTAAGTATGCAATATGATTTAGATGAAGTGTAGTTGATACTGGTTTAAAAATAATTCCGAGTATAATCCAAATATAGAGAAAGTTTGAAACTATTTTGAAATTGGAGGCGGCAGATGCCACATTTTCGTTAATTTCTTTTTCTTAGTATAAACGGAATGTCGCATTTAATTCCTTCTTCCAATCACGTTAAAATATAAAAAGTAATGTTATGTACCTAAGTACTTAAGTATGGCGCGCTCCAGTGTATTGTCACAATGCTAATTCGTAACACTAAACTGCAAAGATTGACACCAATTTCTCCAATCGTTTGACAATACGGGCGAGGCCGTTAATTATTTATTCAACGCTGATTTGTGTTGCTATTTTAACGCTGTGCATCTATATGGAAACATACACATATTACATAAGCTGCGGGTGCAAACTAATAATTAAGATACGTAAGTATCCATTTAATTTGCGAGAGAACGCAACCCGCGAATTATTTTTTTTATTTGTAAATTGTAGATAAATTTAATGATATTACTTATTATAATCTTCTAGGTATATGCACTATAATAAAACGATATAAACGAAGTCATCTCTTGGCCGTTTTCAATAATGTAATTAATAGGTACGAGCAACGATCTTTTACGTTTTAAAAGATCGTTGGGTACGAGTAATATGCGAAACGTTCTATTTATGGCTTGATGATTAGTCCGCGGACGAGGACTAATCACTAATTTGCAAACCTTGCTCCTCCAAATGATGGCAAAACGAGGATATTTATCCTTTTCTCCGTGTTTGTTCATCTTGTAATCCTCCTGAATTCTTAATAATACTGGCAATTTTGTTAATTCATACCATACAAGAAAAAGATGATAATACTAAAAAACAAAGAATAGCGATAACTATCAAGAAAAATACAAAGTAACTATGATTAAATTTAACTCTCCTAAGCAAACACTAACAAATAATTGTGCAAATACTATTTAAATATATAGATGACAGCCGGTAGTTATTTTCGATAGGAACCTAATAATTTCTTTGGTTGGTTATGTGAGGTAGATCAATCTGAGATTAAATTATATGGTTAAAAATGTTTTTCATGGATAAATAAATATCCTATGCTAAAACTTGATTGAAATTCTATCCAGCCAGAGGTGACGGATTGCTGCATTAGCTGACATGACATTGACCAATTTTCTGTCAATGTCAAACGCGTATAGAAATTTAACAACTTAAACATTAGCCGTAAGATCAGTTGGCCACAGAACTCGTTAAATTTTTCGCGTCTACAAAATTCCCTCTTCCCTGATTTTAGGTAGATTTTATTAGGAAAGCTAGCTATTGCAATGGGTACCATGCAGTGCAGGATTTACGTATAAGCTACACAAGCTATAGAATAGGGCTTTTCTTGGGAGCCCAAAAAAAAAAAAATTGTCAGAGTGAGCATTTGTCATATATACTTAAATATATTGCAGCATTATTTGTCCCAATGCCGCGGCTCTTCACCCATTTTTTTTAACTCTTTCGAGGAACAAAGCGCTATTGGACTAGGGTTTGCATTACTGATAACCGGTATTACCAGTAATTATGACTACCGAAATTACTGATAAATTTCGACAGCAAATTTTGATAAATTTTAAAATTATTTCATTATTCTTTTATGTAATGTATAATATATATTACTATTAATACGCGGATTGCCCTGTGTCGCTCCCCATATTTCAAATAGCTTAGGGCCCTATCAAGTCTAAATCTGGCCCTGTCATGACCTCCGGAAAATTTTCGTCATATCTTCGCATTTTACATCCCCTAAAACCCAAAATCTACCCTCAGTAAAAAAAATGTATATATCTATCTATATCACATTCTTATGGACATGATAACTGCCATAAATCCAATCACCAATCACCAATGACACCAATCACTTTCAAATTAATACATAAAATTTACGAGCACAAAATCTCGATAAAGTTCGTTATTGGGCAAAATCAGACCAAAGTTTGTGTATAAGGTTTTTTCGAAAAAGTGAAATTTTGCTATAACTTTCTTAGGTTATAAGATATCGATTCATTTAAATTTTATATTATTCTTTAGATAAAGTTCTAAAACTAATTTAAACTTTTTTGATAGCACCAATCATTGGTGCTATCAAACTTTAATATCTAGAAAAGAACTTATAGATATGTATCAATATATTTATTGATCATGATAGTCAAGCTCCTACATGTACTTCATGATATCAAAGTTGTTGTATTTTTTTCTTCCGCAGGAATTCTTGCAGAATGGTGCCAGCGAGAACTGCCTCGCCGTCCTGAACAATTTCTACAACGATGGTGTCCACTGGCACGATATTGCCTGTCATCACGTTAAGCCAATCGTATGTGAGGAGAACGACGCTCTCCTGAAGTACGTCCGCTACTCGAACCCCACTCTCAGGGTTTAGAATTGAGTCGAAGAAATAATATGTTGACATCGAGATTGCATGCAGAAATTCATCGGCTACAATCAAGGATAGCTACGATTTATACTTATCAACCATTTTCTTTTAGTATTTTCCTGTTTACAAGTTTTTTACTGCGCAATTTTTTTTTCGTGTTTCTTTCTTTTTGATATTATTAGTTCTACACTCATCACTGAAGGGCTAGTCTAAAAATGGGAGCGCGATTAGCAAACAAGAGGAGCTGTCAGTTTGACGCTTGTATAATGCAATAACAACATTCAAACTGACAGCTCCTCTCACTCGCTAATCGTGCTCTTGTTTTGGGACTAACCCTGCTGGGCAGGTGTCAGCCTGATTCGGCAGCCAGGCCCTGCGGATAGCGTTAATGACAATTAACGAGTAACATTTGTATAGGAGCTAATAATACCTTAAGTTGAGCGCAGTTGCGAACCTTTATACCTCGTCTGCATGTGCACCAATTTTTTATCAAAATATCTCAAGTCATTTTCAAGTTAAGCTGAAACAAGAAACTATTTTTTTCTATCAAAAAGACGCTTCAATAAAGCGCTTAAAGAAGAATACAAACTAGCTTAGTTTTGATTGGATACGATATTTGTCAATCGACCACAGCTACTGCAACTGCTTGCACTTGTTTTTGCAACGAATCGGAAAGGGAATGGTCAATAGTCATACATGATATGTGACAACATACTTTTTACGATGCTCAAGGACATAATATCTAATAATCACTTGAGTAATAATAATATCCGAAGGGTATGCTATTTTCAAACCCTGTGTACCACCTAGTGGCTTACGGTGTACATGGAAATCACTTGAGCAAAGTGAACCCTAAATTGACCTCGACTCTTAATAAATTTATTTAGTTTACCGAATAATTACAACGGAATATGTCAAAAGTATTATTGCTTAATGTTCCACAAATTCTGCATGCATCAAGATAAAGTTATGTCACACGCTAATTTACGTTTTACTTTTGTATTATTGTTAAGTTTAATTATGGAAAATAAAGACTGCCCAATAAGTTTCTATTGAAATGGTTTAATTTTTCCTACCTTTGTAACTTACGTTCTTATTGTATGATCAAATGAAAATACATTTATGGAAACCAACTGGAGAATTGTGAAATTAAATAATAACTAGAAGAGTGCAGAATCATGCCTTTATGATGGAAGATAATAGAGAAAAAATGTTAAATCTGTCACTGTCAAGTATACATAAATATATTTACACTTTAAGGGTCATCAATAAATTAAGTCACCCGTTAAGGAGGGAGGAGGAGTCCCAAGCTTTGTGACTCACATCTAAAAAATCAAAACAATGCTATCAGTAGCTAACTTAATGATAAGATAAAATAATTTATTTTCCGAAACCTGAAACATACAAAAATGTACATAGGAGATATATATTAAAACATAAAGTATGATACAATTATTGCTCAATATGAGCGAACAAAATTACGTACGTAGATATTATGAATAAAATTACAGAAGTAAATTCTAAGTAGGTATAATGGTTTGAGAAATAATAAAGACGTACGCATAAAAATACATGAGTCATTAAATAGTGAGAATGCTTTAAAATATTTAAATATCTTTTCTAATTTTTATAAATATAATAAATAAATTCTTAAAATAATTTTTATATATCTTATGGATATTATTTGGTAGAGGATGTTTATTTTTGCCATTTAAAATGCCTTAGCATTTTTAAAGAATGTAGTGAACTTTCATTACTGTATGATATATACTGCATGTATGTATCATATACTTTTATTAAAAAAACCAAGAGAATGAAAAACTAATTAGTTTCATACTTCTAAACGTCGAGCCTTCATTTCATAAAATATATTGACAACATTGTTCATGCCTTTTTAACATGAGTGCCAGTCCATCGGGCCGTCCTTGCTTTCCGAAGTTTGAGCCTTCTTGCGGTGCTTTGATTACAGGCAGAACAATAAAATGATAAAGATATACTTTTATATATATTATAAATATTGCGTCCCATTCTTTTAGTTGCAATGTCAGCCGGCACTGATAATCTTATAACATTTAGATGTATATCTTGAGTGCATTACAGCTACTGATTTTTAGAATAGTTAAAAGAACCAAAAAACCTAAACCACAAACTTACTAAAATTAAAAAATCATACCTTACTAAATTAGAATACGAGGTATCAGTATTTCTTTAATTTTACAAATTGTCAATTATTACATTATCAGTAATTAATTGATTCAATGTACTTATTTCTTATAATAAAAAAAATAAAAGTTAAAATATTAGTTATTTTTTTCCTTCCACCATAATTATGTGATATCCGAATTTTGTTTTAACCGGAGGATCTGTGTACACTGGACTAGTGACCGTGGAAATGGGTAGCGCGAATGCGGCATCTTGAAACGGCCCAACCATCGAGCCCCTGGTCATCCAGCCCAAATCTCCACCGGATCTTGCTTTGTCCTCGCTGTAAGCCGTGGCTACTTCCGGAAACTTCTGGCCGGCTTTCAATTTTTCGAGGGCTTCCAGAATTTTGCTTTGTTTCTCACATAGTATGTGACGTACTTTTACCGAAGAACCTCCTTTCTTCTCCTTACCACCATCTGCAAAATGATATCGGTAGTCACTCATTAAGTTTTGTAATTGAAATATTTAGATTTGCAATAAGAGTTAGACCTACTAAGAGCGGAACTGGAACTAACCATTGAAACAGTTCCACATTTAGAACCAATGTTGTTCCGCAAATCACAAATGATATTGGTATTGTGAATAGTTTTGTCTATACTAAAACAATATTTGTAACTGTAGCTTAAACAAAACCGATTTATACGTCAAATGGCTTTTAACATTAGCATAGGGTAACTCATATTATATATTACCGTAACATGAAATGTAAAAAGCAAGTGAAATATTGTGACTACATTTTGTAAAGAGGAAGGGCGGGTAATATAACATTTAAATTACCATTAATTAGTAAAAATTAGGCTATAAAACAAATTTTCATTTTCGTTTGGGTCTAATATCACTTTACATAGATATTTTGAAATATAATGTGAAAACATGCAGACATTTTACCTAAATCATTTTTGATAAATCGGAAAATATAACTACATATATTTATAATCTTGTGAGAGGTGGGGGCTAGTATTAGATGGTCCGAAATCTTGCCAGATTTTCCGTAAGTAGGTAAATTATATAAAAAAAAATAAAGTAACATCGACCTGAAAATGATAAACCATACCTTTATCCTTGTCAGCTGTTTTATTTTTAGCAGAGCCTCCTTTATTTTTACTTTCACTGCTTGTTGTTTTCTTTTGAGGTGCCATTTTACGAAAACAACAATTTGTAGATTGATAAGAATCTAAATATTTACCTTTTGATTTTTTATCAACCTCTTGTTTTCGTCTGTCGATCTTCAATTATTATTTTTTAACTGTCACATTCAAAAAGGGCAACTGGTAAAAAAAAAAATCTCGAAGTCAATGATAAAATGACAACGTAGTGGAATTGTTTATTTTCCTTTATAAAATGTCAATATTAGTAGTTCTCAAATAACAAGAAAGAAAAATTAAATCCTATTAAATCTTACGGTTTTGTGTTCATAATGTAAATATATTGTATTTTTTTTGTTACTACTAAACATTAGGTTTTGAATATCTACATAATATCAAAACATCAGAACATAATATTGAACATTAATTGAGTCTTGCTAAGGTTTGTCGACTAAGTGGGGAAAAAAATACGTAATGCAAAAGTCATGGTAAATTTTATAGAGTAAGAAAATGAAACTTAAGTGTTATAATTAAATTACTGCACATATGTAAATTGTGCTAAACCAGTACGCCTGCCACGCGTGGATTGTGTTACTTTTTGGTACGATAGAAATAAAATTTGGTCACCGATGTAGTTCTACTAGGTTAGTTCTACTAGGCTACTAGAACCGATATTATTAATACTGCAAAACTGAAATTACCATTGAATTTGGTATTTAAATTTTAGCAACAACTTAAAAAATATATAAACTATACTTGATAACTGAAATTATATATTTGTGTTACAAATAATGACCACAATACAACAAAATATAGTTTATTGTCATTTGTGTAGCGTGTTTATTAAATAAAGTAAGACTGAGGGACTAGATTTATAGGTAAGCGAGTAATCTTATTCTTTAAACATTAAAAAAAAATGGCAATAAAACCAAATCAACTTAACAATTGCTTTCTTTAGTTTCTAAAGAAATAATATTTAGTCACAATTTATCTTATAGCGTGTATTGTTATAAATCAGTATCCATATATTTTATGAAATAATGCGTTTAGTATCAGATAATGCGTTTGCTGTGTATGAAATATAGTTTTTTCCCGAGACACCCTTACAAAAGATATATATTTTTTTGGGTACATTTTCCAATATAATTAAAAGATGACAAACTAAAAGGTTCAGAAATTTTGTATAATCAACAAAATGCTAGTATACAAAGTATACCCTGTATGTGGCTCCGTAGCCTTTCACATATCAACAATCTACAAATAAGACAAAACAAAGCACTAACATTAAAAACAGCCACTCATAGGTTCTTTTACGATTCACAAGTTCATAAACACTCTAAGATCAAAATGCATTACCTTCGTATACTCTATTTCAAAATTAACCCAAATAGACAAAAAAAAAACGACAACAGCGATCCATGTAACTAAGCTAATCTCTATTTTAGACCGTCTTATGCCTCAATATATTAAGAATGACAACAACATCACTTTGTCTGCTCCTTGTCATGCCGTTTTTCGGTGTATCTGAAATAAGATCCAAAATTTGAAAACTCCTTTTTTGTAAGATTTAGTAATCCTTCAATTTCTTTCAGTCTCTTGAAAACATCTGCTCTATAACAGAGCCAACTGGCTAAATCATTCACAGTTTTATTCTGTATCTTACTCTCTAATCATATTTCAACTTTCTACCGTAGAACAGATAATTGCAAGGTACTTTTAAAATCAATGTAATCCAAGCTTTACAATATTATATTTTGTTTTGTTGGTAACAATGATTGTCATTTGTCATAATCAATTGTCTGTCACCATCAGCTACAACATGAAACATCCATGTTAGCTTGTAGTTGTTGGGTGGCGCTTTTTTAATAATAACTAATTTAAAAAAATGTTACTTATTGTAGTAATAAATCGTGTATATTCGTTGTGTAAATCCGTCGGCTCTAGTGATTATTTTTTGCCACTATTCATTGCATAATTTATATTAAAAGAAAGATTTTTCTATGACCCCTAAATTATAGCTTTACTTGCAAAAGTAAAGTATTATGTTTGGGCTTTCTTTTGAGAAGAGGCCCCTGAAAAGGCCACGGTTGGGTCCTCCTGACGTGTATCCTCAAGATGCGAAACAAAAAGAGGACGAATTAACCTCAACTAATGTGAAACATGGATTTCCAACTAGCAGTGTCAGCGACGAATTTGGCTCCGCTAGAAATTATACTATTTCTGCCGCTAAGGTACTTTTTTTCATTTTTTTATCTTACTTCCGAAATCAAAGGTAAACCTTTCTTCCAGGGTAGGTTTGTATTGTATGAGATTCTACTTGGTAGTTAAATTAGGTAAGCGAGAGTTGGGTTCGTATTCATTTGTCTTGTAGTTCAAAAGGATGTTTCAAGTAAATTATAATTTTTAACCAGTAGTTTGTCAATTTGATACAGTGAGTAATCTGTAACTGCCTTGCTATGCGACGTAACGTGAGCCAATACATCCCAGAACGTCGGCAATATATTTTATTCCCATAGTTTCGAGATTGATAACTTTATGGAAGGTTATTAAAATGCTATTAAAATTCTTCATGCTTCTGTTTTCAAAGACTATAAAAATAGTGGAATTAGTCAATTTTCAACATTTTAATTGTTTTAGTAAGTATTAAATATAGCTGCCAGTAAAAACTATCACACCAAAGATTTTATTTTATAAACTTGTGCAATTAGTATATTAAAAATTACATTTTTACTTTTTTGAAATCATTATGACAACGTTTATATCATTTATTTATATTATTAACATACAAATCATTACATTATACAAGCAAAGCAGCAAAGCAAAGCAAAGCGATATAATTTTATTTCCATTGCCGTCTTGCATAAAATACTATTACAGTTTCTGCAGTGCTTATTGATAGTTCATAACATAGATTTCTCAAATTGGAGCCTTACAATTACATCATAAGGAATGATGGCGAACGCTGCTCATGTTTTATAATTTCAGATTGGTGCATTTTTCTCGGGTATTATTGCAAAAAAGGAAGAACTGAGTACGATGCCTGACTGCGGACGAAAGAGACAACAAATCAATCCGAAGGACAACTTCTGGCCAGCAACGGTCCGGACGAAACCTGCCATTGAAGCATGGTTCAAAGATTTAGCAGGTAAATCTTAAATTGCACTCTAGGAAAAGGAAAGAAAATCCTTCCAATTTCTAGAATGATAATATTTATTTTATTTATTCTGACATATTTATTGGCCAAAAAATCAAAATGTAGATCAAATCACAGTATATCCTATTAAAAATGCACAGGAAGCGATTAGCACTGCTTCATTTTGTGCCGTGCTATGTAGATACTAGACTATGTAGATGGCGGTGTTTTATTGTGCTACAACTAAAAATGTCAAACAGTCAATGCACCTATAGAGAAATAAGAAAAGTTCGTCTATTTGTAAGAAAAACAAATTTAAAATATATACATAGAATGTTCATGTTCAGACAAATATGTCTATTTTTATAGTTAAATTAAAATAAAACATAATAATGTTCATGATTAACGGTAACAAACAAATTATTACATATTACTCAAATAATGGGTCAGTTTTTGGTAAATTTAGACTATACATATCTATTGCTAATATGCCTATTGCTTTAATGGTAAACATGCTACCGGCGGCCATGGTGCCGACATTGTACATCCTACCTTTTTACTTTTCCTAACAATCCCGACTACACCATGGCTATCACTATTGATGGACATGCAAATATTTTTACTGCCTTTATTATTTGACACACATTAACTATGCTACAAAAAGTTAAGCGTATAGGACAATCTACCATTTAATCCAGAGAGGTTGTTTAAAAATTAATAACCAAATTAAATGATCTAATTTACTTTTAACAGTTACTATGCAATTTTTGAAAATAGCTATCTTGGAAGATTCTTTCGGTCTTGCCGCATAAACGGTGGAGGACTATCAACTAACATCCATTGGGATGTTAGTTGATAGTCACTTGCTTGGAAACAGTTGTTGAAGACAGTTGCTTGGAAATTTAAATCTCAGCATTTTTTACAAAATCTTCCGAGTCTTATAACTATAGAAATATAAAATAATTATGATATAAAAGCAGTAGAATGATAAATTGTGGTAAAATGCCTTTTTTTTACCAGTAGATTTTTATCAGTTGCAGTTTTATGATGAATACTGCAGGTTGAAATTCACATAAAGTGGGAGTAATTAATGTTTTATAACCACTGCCTGCCTTACAAGTAAATTAGCTTAGTTGAACAAAGACCAAAAATAATAATTGTGCATAATTCTCATCAAGGAAATTACATTAATAAAAGTGTACCTATAATTCCGTTGATTGACATCATGAAATAAGTGGGTGAACGCATATAAGTAACCTTAACCAATGAGTTATTTATATAAATTAATAAATAATATCTATTTTGGGTTTTTGGATAATATGAGTATTTTTATAGGAAGCAAACCTCTAATGCAGCTTGCGAAAAAGGCCCCAAACTTCAACAAAAAAGAGGAAATATTCATAACTCTCACGGAGCACCAGGTGGCTATGCCTCGCGCCGCCTGGTTCATCAAGCTCAGTTCCGCCTACACTGTGGCCGTGTCCGAGGCCAAAATTAAGAAGAGGCAGCTGCCCGATCCCACCACAGGTCAATTTATGCTCCTTAATTTAGAAATATTCCTTATAATATAATAATCGGTATCTAGATATTGTGATTTTCAATACAGAATGATGGAGAAGTATATACTTCGGTCAGGTTTGAAGATGGAAAAACTGTTAGGAATTTATTACCCAAATTTTTCTTTACCAAGAAGTCAATCGTCAGACAGGGTTCGGCTGAGCTAAGCAGCCATTTTCAGATCAGCAAGATCTGAAAGCAAAAATATGCTACAAACAAAATCCGTCTGATGTGACTTGCGAAATGAAAACTTAAAAATTAACAATATTTTTTTGAATACCTAGAAAACATAATATGCATATTTTTTGAGTTTACATTATTTTTGTTTTAAGGTTATTAAAGTTTCCTTTTAAAAAATATACAGGATGCCCAAGACCGTTACCGAAGACTTAATGGGGTGTTTGTGTTCCCTATTATAAGTAAGAAATTATATTAAAAAATGTGAAAATAATTCACCCCCAAATCTGTGTAAATCAATCTAATTTTGTTATAAGCTGGCAGACCTTGTCAAGGCTGCCCGCCGCTCTTACAGCCCCTACTCCTTTACCTCCCTAAACCGAAATTTGTTCGACTCGGATGTTATTGGTGTACATACGTACCCGTTCCTTAGGGGCAGGGTAAGGTAACTATAAATGCATACACAACGAGGCATAGAGCATCCTTGTCACACAAAACACGAATAGTGGATCGCGTCACACTGACCGACAAACCTAGTCACATGAGGGAAGAGAGAGCGTAACGATGCAAGTTTCACAAAAGCAAATTGACTATTTGAATAGAAAATTTTATTTCCGTCTGTTGATATTGAATAATGAATCATTGATTATTTTTCAGAATGGACTTCCACATTGATAAAGTTCCTGAAAGATCAGATCCCTAAACTGGCAGAATTTTACCAGAACCAGGCATCTGGAAGTCTGCCGGACAAGACACCTCCTTCCCAATCAGGTACAGTCAAGTGCAAAAGAGTCACCTATCCCGAAAGGTTATGGCGCCACTGTCGCTTACAGTGTTTACGCGGTTCGTATCACTAACTCACTCAAGTTTTATGGGACGATGCTATCGCCGGCCGTGCAATTTTAACTTCGATTTATGAGTGGTTATTATGCATCCGAGTGCACCTATCAACATTAAAATTTAATTTATTAAAATGTCCACTGATATGATTGTCCGAATGAGTGAAAAGTGCACAGTTTCTTCATGGTCGCCAATTTAACACATTCAACCCGTTAAAACTTCACTTTTTGTAATTTTTCAAAAAATCTTTTCAGTCATGTTATCTAAAAGAGGGTCGAATTTATGGTTCGCCTTCTGATTGACTATGAAAAGAAATTTAAAAATTCTTTTTTTTTAAATTTACAAAATAGCATGTTGACTTAACCTGAAAAGTCAGAAATATAGGGTGTATCAGGAAAATTAGGAATATAAATTATATTTTGCAGTCAACAACGATGATAAAGCTAGTTAAAATGAACCCGCTGAGTTTCAAACCTGTGATGTCTGAGTCATACGCAGTCATACCACTGTGTCACATGATGATTATGTTGCTTTATTTATTCCTTATATCTCATGCAAAACTTGACGTTTCCCGATCGGGTTATCTCAACAAGGTGAAACATGAATTATTTCATATCTATAATTGACATTGGTAGATAGTTAAAATAGTATGTTTGTTTAATTATTATAAGTGCTTTATAATGGATAAATAAATTGTCCTGCAGGTCAGAGCACCCCAGTTCATTCCAGCTCAAATTCACAACATGGAGGCAATACTCCAAATTCACACTCTATACATTCACCAGGTAAGATCATTATTTTTTTTAAATCATTTCTATAAAATCATTTTTACAAATTTGTATATATTACAACACTCATCCTTTAATAATATATATTAAAGAATGAGATATAATACCAAAAATACTAATTGAGACATTTTAGAAAAGAACCCATATTAATTAATTGCACATACTGCACTGCATTGCACATTGAACATAAATGCATATTACAATAAACAATTGTAAATTACAATAAAGATTGTAATACATTTTTTGATAAATTTATCAAACTAGGCTCGATGCTATACTCGATTCTTATCACCGCCACTGCACATCCCTTTTCATATTTTTAATAATGAGATTTCCTTCTCTGTATGGTTTAATAACAGCCCCGGCAACACCAACTGGCGCCGGCAGCGCGAATGACTCCAAATGCGAGCTCAACACGAGTGGTTCGAGTGGGGCCAACGATGCCCGCTCCGCCCTCCGCCACTGGTCTTACTGCAGCCGCCTTGCCAAGTGGATGCTGGAAGAGGGTCTGTTGGACAGGCATGACTTCCTCGCTTGGATCATAGAGCTCATTGACAAGCGGGCATCGGATGATGGACTTCTGAGGTTTTTAATTCAATTATAAACATTTAGAAATGTTCATTTGTTAAACTGTTATTTGTTTTATTTCTTAATGTTAATTATTTGAAATAATTAGCAACATTATTAAAATTAAAATTATTGTACATGTAAATATTAATCTTTAGATGTAGAGGAGAAAAAGGTACATTGTTGATTAATTTGTATAAATAATATTTGATAAATTAATTACTTATTTACAACACAGGACAAAACAGCAGATGCGTACACAGCATTAGAAATATTCAGTTCAGTTCAGTTTCAATGCCATCCTAATAGTGTCTATTATTATTTATTGATTACAACCAAAACCCTTCAGCCGAAGACTGCCAACAGGTTCTTTTGATAAGTTTCTTTATACGAGGACTGATCAAAAGTTCATAAAAAATGTGTATAATTTTTAAAAATCTGTTTCCTTATTATAATATGGTCCTTTTCAAAGTAATAACTGTCGGATATAATACACTTCTTCGTCTTTTCCAATCTTCAAAGCATTTCTGGAACATACTTTTTGATATGGCCTTCAGCGATTCGATCCCGATTCTATATCCTCTGTGATCGCGAAACGTTGTCCTTTCATAGTTCTCTTCATCTTTGGGAACAAGAAAAAGTCACACGGGGCCGAGTCCGGTGAATACACAATAAAACACTAACTAATATTACCTATTGTTAAATGATAGTTGTGTGTCATGTTTACATACCGTATTTTTAGGTTCGCAAACCCTTAGTTTTTTCCCACGCAATTTGATATTTAGGTATTCGGTTTCTAGAGATATTGCTTTCTGTTTTTCCGGCTGCATATTGTTTCCAGCTATTGTTATTAATTAGAACAGTATTTTTTGTAATAAAATAGTTAACCTATGCCTCAATGTGCTATATTATTTGTTTTATATTTTTAAAAATGTTCACTGACTGTGTTTTTAAAACACTGTTTCCAGGTGTTGGTAGTTGTTTTTTATGAAGATGTTTTTCGAGATTATAACAGTTTGACTTTGTGACTTATATATATTGTTTTATTTGTTTTCAGATTGTTTGTGCCATTAGCTCTCCAACACATGTCAGAGTTCACTAGCTGTGAGCTGTTAGCACGTCGGCTCAGCACTGCAGCTGCTAGGAAACTCCAACCTCTTCTTTCGGCCGCTGGTGACTCAGCTCTAAGGAAACTTAATGCTGCACCCATCGCAGAACTGCTGGTGCCTGTTGTGGAATCGGATCAGGGTTGGTACACTAACAAGTAATATGCTATAATGATGGGGATTTCATTTGGAAGCTACCGGATGATGACAAAGATTCTGTCCAAATCTTCATATTATTTTTTTTGTTTATAGTTTGGAAACCTATACATTGTTAAAAAGATCTGTTTACAACTCTAAACTGTAAAATATCATCTATTCCAATAGCCTGATCTAAACTAACTTTAAAAATATTAGTGGTCTACCTACCTTAATTGACTTAATCATTTGACTTATATTTATGAGCTTTATATAACTTAATATAGTTTAATCAACAATTTTTATGCTTTAGATTTGGTTGAGGTTAATGAAGGTTATTATTGCAGACATGGGAGTCTCTACAATCCCTTTGTCGCCAATGGCAGATGCTGTCAATGGAGGTGACGTTAAACCATTGCTGTCGAAGCTGCAACGGTCCTCCACTCCGGCCGACCTGCCACAAGGCACACCCAATGCTCAAAACTCCCTCGGAACACCAAACCCTCAGGGGACACCTAATCCTCAGCAGCAAATTGGTATGGAAATGTTGCAGTAATCAAATTTATTTCTGACGAAAAAAACATTTTTTGAAATAATTATTTAGGTTACATGTTAATTTTTCACACTTATCCAAAGTTCACAAACTCAAGGTCAATGTTTCTATTGAGTAGAGGGTACACAGTCTTACACACACAAGTAATATAATGGTCACTTTCTGTATTTATCATTAATTATAATTTTCACTATCCCAGTACTTCACGATGGGATGAAAAAGAAAATAAAATTATTCGACTAAGATAACGATAGTTATACTAGTTTACCTAATTGTCTTTTTCAGATACAATTACACTATAACATTTTGATTAGTTTTCATCTTAACTGTGTATTCTAACTGATTATAAATCTTTCGGTGATACTGTCAATTCTATACTCTTGTCCTCGAAATGTTTCCTCACATTTTCGTCAATGATGCCAAACATTTGAACTCTTTTCTGCGGCTATGTATTGAATGTATTATAATGTTCTTAAGAACTACTTTTAATTTTAATTGCCGATTGACTGTACTACTACTACTTTGATCTACCCGTTACATCTCAGTGTCTAGACACTGACAAATAATAGCAAACCAGTCCTCATAAGCTATTGTGAAAACTACTAGATCGATAATAGATAATCACCCGATCGACTCACCCGATCACCCGATCGACACTACAAAGTTTTTGAAGAACGATATTTTTTTTAGTAATATAAAACTTTACAGGCACCCCAAATCCTCAACAACCGTTGGGAACCCCGAACCCCCAACAATCACTGGGCACCCCAAACCCGCAGCTGACTCTGGGTACTCCGAACCCGCTGAAAATGGAGAATGGAGATGTGAAGCCGCTGTCCAATGGCGGTGTGGGTTGCAGTGCACCACAGAACCCCATACAGATTGCTTTTGCCGAATTGCTGGGATGTCCACATCATCGGGATGTTGTTATTCAGCTTTCCACTATTTTACAAGTATGCTTTTAATTTATTTTATTTTTTTTTTGTTTTGCCAGATTTGCATAAACATAATAAATAGTAAGGTATCCATTCCATTTCTAATCTAATAAACGTATCCTACTAACAACTGTTTGACTTTTATGATTCAGCTTTTCATTACTTTGATTATTTGTAAACTATTAATTTTAAAATATATATTCCTATTAAATGTAAAAATTGTAGAATTCTAGAATTTTTACTTTTTGTAAAAAAATACTTGTAAACATTAAATATTGCTATACCTAAGCGGTATAATTATGCTAACATTTTTATGCAGGCACATTTTTTCATATATGCAATAAGTTGTTTAAATCGATGTTATACCATAATGATCCAATGAACTATTATTATTATTACATACAGGGTTAACAATTTATCGTTTTAAGATAGATTTCAAAATAAAGGTAGACCTGAAATCGTGGTAGCCTAGTGGTTAAGGTGTTGGACTATTGACCTAAAGGTCTTGGGTTGGAATCTGCACATGGTCATCCCATTTTAACGCTTATTTACCACAATCTCCTCTGACACTAGGACAGGCACAATTGGCTAAGTTGAGTAGGATCCAAAATAATTGTATATGACCTATGTAATAGCAATTATTAAAAAAATAATAATAATATGAACATTCAACATAATATAAACATGTCAGACAAGTTTACACATTATAAACAAACAAAACACCAATCACCCAAAATAAAATCTTATATCTCATGGATACATCCAAAACCTGCTAGTCTGTGTTACCTGTGAGATTATTTGAGGAATATCTGCAATTTTAATAATAATTATTTAACATAATATTCATCAATTTTTGTTTGCAGATAACATGCGTAGAATGCCCGAATGCATTGGTATGGTCGGGAGTGGCAGACACTAGATCGGCACTATATGCCAGTCCATTAGATCTAATTCCGGTTCCGCCAAGCGCTTTGCCAATGCCTTACATGCTCAGCGCCCAAACTGCTCACCACAGGATGCAGGTTTGAAGATTTTTTCATAATAATGTACATACAAAATATTTTTCAGTTACCAGAACTCTCAACATACAAAACAAAATATTCACAAATGTTTTGTTTATACGTATCAATGCACTTTCAACGGCTAAGTGCAACACCAAATTATGTAGTCAGGTCTGAAAAGAACAATGAACAATGACCACATGTGGAAATGAACATCACATAACAAACTAGGCATATGATAATAGTAAAAGCTGCACTAATTTAAAGGTAATGTCGATAAAGATAAAATTCCCGAGGACTGGAAGGTGCCACGGAGGGAGGTTAGCAATTACAGACCAATAAGTATTGACCCCAATAATTAAAAATTTTATAAAGCTATTTTAAATTTATTACTTTTTATCAGTTTTGAATGTAATTTTTGTTTTTCTTTTATTTTACTTTCATTTAATTTTTCTTTCCACTTGTCTTCTTACTTTTGTACATATATTTTTGCATTTTTTTTATTTTTGATTTCCCACCCGTTAAGTTCGATTTTCGTTGTTATAATAATTGATTAAAATATATAATAATATGATTACTGGTACACGGCCTAATTAAAAAGCCTAACAGAATAGGAAGAAGCAGAAGTATCACATCAATACATTGTAAATGCATAGCGAAAATAGTAACACATATGATTTCTGAGCAACCAAGGTCACCCCCACGATACCACCTCAGATAAATGTTTTTATATTTTGGAAATCGGTATCCAATAATACGCTCAATTGACAAAGGGCTTTGACAGTTACAATCTTATTGACAATGTTTAGCTTAACTCATTTAACAATAAAGCATTTGATAATGTTTGATAACAATATTGAAGTAGGCAACGTTGATCACATAGCATTAGATACAAAATTTGCAACTAGAACAAATATTCTTTAACCGAGCGCAAATTTAAAGTATGCACTGGTAATACTATCAAGAGGCTGTGGATTTTTAGTAAACAACACAAAACAATTATACAAACCAAACTTGAAGAATTACAAAATGCAGGTACCTCACTGGACACTTTATGACATTAACCAAATATTTCGTGCCTTGCAACATTCTCTCAAGATAAAATTAATACCTG
Source organism: Neomicropteryx cornuta (assembly GCA_020383195.1). Lineage (NCBI taxonomy): Eukaryota > Metazoa > Arthropoda > Insecta > Lepidoptera > Micropterigidae > Neomicropteryx > Neomicropteryx cornuta. The sequence continues at coordinate 7,106,574 of JAHKQU010000001.1, read as the reverse complement.
TAATAAGTGATTAACAATTATTTTCTTTTATCCCCGCAAACAAACCTCTGAATATTATTTTTCTATATTATAATAATCGCTTCTATTTGTTTGATTAGGTGTTTGAGGCGGAACAAGAAATAAGCTTCAGGAGTAAAATGGCTGAGAGTAAATGGTGCATTGATAAGTGGCAGACCAGTTCCCAAGGTGAGCTGAAAGAATTCTCTTGGCTGTGAAAGCTTACCAGCACACACATCCAAAATGAAGAACTTTCTTCTTTGGGTAGTTGATAGTCATTACGTTATGGGCCGACCTCAGTGCATGCTTTTAGGACAAATTATATAATAACACAGTATTCTCTTAATTTTATTTACCCATGAGGATTCACGCATAATAAAAAAAACTGAGAAGAATAAATGGAACTGTAAAATAATGTAGAGATCGTGGTAGTCTAGTAGTTAAGGCGTTGAACTATTGACCCAAAGGTCGCGGATTCGAATCCGCACATGGTCGGGCCATTTTTAACGCTTATTTACCTTCTCCCCTGACTCTAGGAACTTATTATGAACACTCCCCACATATGTAGTGTTAATTTTATTTATTTATTTAATATATTTTAGGGAAACATACAGCCTAAATTAATTTATAAAACAGCAAATACATAGTCATTAATTTGGTCAATTACATGAATCCACTGTTTAACAATTGAATTGAAAGGTAGGTTCATTAAAGGTAGTTAATTTTGTATTAAGAGTTTTCTTTCCGCAAAAGCTACTCTTAGAAGAAAAAAGATAATATAGATTTTTGATTGATAGGGGGAGGGGGGGAAGTACACAAAACAAACCGATTAGTCATTGGTGCAGCGAATTTACATAGAAATTAGAAGAGTGCTTCAAAATTTATTATTATTTCTTTGAATTTAATAGAATAGAGTCTTTAACACACAATGTTTGCAAATCGTATGATGGGTTGTAATATTTTGATTGTTTTGATGACGGCCTTATAAACTGTTCGGCTACTGTTCGTTGTGAATCGGCTACCACAGGAAGTGGTGGAAGCTATAAGTGTAAACCAATTCTAGAACCGCCTTGATAAATTTCTTGAATCTAGGCAAATCGCTAGTAACTGAGAATGAAATATGAGCATATAAGCTAAATAGCTACTTGATCAACAATAATAAAAAAAAACAAATTAAAAATGTTTTGAGCAGATACCTTTTCACACGAAATGCGCTCACTGAGGACTATAAATTCTTAAGCGTAGGTTTTTATCTACATATAAAGCCTGTTTATTCCATATGATTGCCGTAGTAAGTATATTTTGTGTATGCCTTCTTTGTTAGTATTAATTTATTTCATTTTGTTTACGAAGCACGCGTCCTGGCTGTACTGGATGCTTTGGATCGCCACTGTTTCGATCGAATTGACGCCACCAATAATCTGGACACTCTCTACAACAAAGTCTTCGCCAATTCTCCCCCGTCAACATCTGCCAGAGATAAAGATACCAAAGAAGCTGTAAGTATGATAAGATGACCTAATCATCTGGTACATTAGGTGGTTGGTTTCGAGGTTAAACAATGGTTGGTTTTAGTTCTTTGGTTGTTTAATTAGCTTACGACTCGTGGGTCTCGGATTCAAGCAAACATTTACTTATGCAGTTTTCATTATTTCTTCATCACTGCTATCTCTTTTGGTTTTAGCCTTTAGCGTAGTTGAGAATGGCCTGAATTCATTTTGTAATTGACCAGTGCTTTCAATATTTGTTGTCACATTGTTGTTTGTGTATAAATGCTAAGGCATGACAATTTACCAAAAATAGATTTATTCTTATAAACACATTCAACAAGAGAGATCGTCCTCATTCCATCCAGAAAATTAAACCAAAGTTTCGTCTAAATCTTCGTCTATGTAATTTTATTATAATCATGATAATTGTACTGTATTCCAAGACGTGATTGTTAAATATAATTGTGTTTACATTCAAAGTAGTCACATTTTCATAGTAAAGATCTTGTTTGTTTGTTTGCAAGAAAAGGTTATGTACATTTCCAATAGTATGGCGATAATATTAATGCCGTACGAAAACATTACAAGCTTGCCTCTCCAATTCTTATCTCTGGCAAATAGTAAATAATGCATAAAGAATGTATGTGTTATGCAGAAATGCTATCCTTTACATACGTTATGTCTCACCTGCAGGAGTACGCCGTGGTGCGTGTGGTCTGCGAATGGGCCGTTCTATCATCCCGTTGGGGGGAGCATAGGGCGCCGGCTGCAGCAGCTTTACTAGAGAGAAGGCACAACGCATTGGTCAATGCGGCTGTCAATGCAAACCAACCACAACATCAACATGACAACCAAGGTACCCACATTAAAAGTCTGCCTAGACATAGCCTACTAGCTATATACAAAACATTGTTTTTATGATGACATAATGTACTTATTTTGCCTATAAAATGATAAATCACTTGTAACATTAATACACATTAGGACTGTGTGGCGTTAAATTTTTATATATGTATATATATATATTTAACAATCACATAAGGTATGTCAGGGATTCCACTCTCATACGAGAGAAAGTTTTTAGAAATCTATTAACTGTTTGAAGGTTACAGCCGAGGAACGGAAATCAAACACAATTAGTGAATTCAGAAGTACACAATTTAATCAAAGTTAAATGAATGGAGTACAAATGGATAATTCTAAGGGTATCCAAAGTCGAAGGTACAAGTCACTAAACTGTTTTAACTTATCTCGAGATAGTTACACGAAATTTAGTACTTTCCTCGAATATAGCAGGCGAGTTCGACATATAGAGACATACTCGTTGTCGGTGGACGGCTTCTTTGTCGGAGGGCAGAGACGCCTCGAAGACCAGCTGCTGACGAAGTCGTTCGCTGCAAGCTGGCAGATCGTCATCGAAACTCGTAGTCGGCGACTGGCTGGTAGATCAGCTATCCAGTGACAGAGGAATTTCAGAAATCAAGGCAGTGCCAATGTTGAGGCACCGAGCGCTGTTTTAGTGCGAACAGGCAGAGTTTTCACACTTCACAATTTCAAATTCCAAACTGCGCTGACGATGGCCAGGTGTTAGTTTCTATAGGGAAATTAATTTCTGGAATGTTCGAAAACTTTCTAGGTTGCGGTGCGCGGCCGATAACGCCAGCCAATCAGCGCGCTGGGAGTCAGCTGATAACCGCTGACTCAAACCAACGAGCGTTCAATAGGCATTTTGAATGATAGCCGCCTCGAATAAAGTAGACTTTTCTCAAAAGATTTGACATTTCTCTGAGGTAGGTAAGAAAACATAGCGAAGGTCAAGTCTGATGGAATATTCAAGAACATTTAGGTTATATTTATACTACATATGATTAATAAATAAGAGAGTTGATTATTAATAAACTAACTATCATACAAAACATAGAATAAATACTTTTGAGGTGGTTTTGAACACAAGAGCATTATTTATAGGTTATAATTACATAAATAGTAAGTATACCTTTGACATATCCAATCTGAGGCATATAAATTTTCATGTTACAACTGCCGAGAGAATGGTCTAACCATTAAACCAATCTAAAGTGTAAGTAACTGTGCATTACAATTGTGCAAGCATTAAGGACATATTCATGTTTAACCAAAACACGCAACTTCGTGGCCATTCAATGAAGTTATCTAAATCTCCTTGTTCCACTAATCCTAGGAAGAATTTTATCTCCAATAGAGTTGTGGATAATTGTAATCGGCTACCACAGGAAGTGGTGGAAGCTATAAGTGTAAACCAGTTCAAGAACCGCCTTGATAAATTTCTTGAATCTAGGCAAATCACTAGTAACTGTGAATGAGATATGAGCACATCAGCTAAATAGCTGCTTGCTCAACAAACAATAATAATAATAATAATAATAACTAGACAATATTTGCAATGGATGATTCCGCATTATCATGGTGATGTAACATTTTTCCAAACTACTTAAAAATGTTATCTTTCATAAGACTATTATGCTTCAGTAAACATAGCTCGGATGGAACTGCATGGGTGTGCACCATACCCAAATACTCAAAGAAAATACAATTAATACCGAGTGCTGAGCTGCAAAGCATATGACTACTTTACCGGCCCTTCAGACGGCCCGGTCGCAGCCAGGCCGATACAAAACGAGCCCTTTGACAGTTATTAAACATTTTAAATTGCCCATACAAATATAAAATGTCCAATATACTTGGATATCCTGGGTGCGTCTGGAGCCCTCTTAAACCCGTCTCTATTTTATTGATCTAAATCCATGGCACAATTATACAATTAGACTTTGTTGTCTGCTTCTAATAGGCTGGCATCATGAAAATAACATGTTACAAGGCTGCTGAAATTCCTAACAACACAAACCATATATATTAACAGTTTAATATTCATGGAAAGCAGCTGCCTCCTTAGTCATCTTAAAGTGTTTTTTTATACATTTTTGCACATCAATTAGCAAGAGTAACACAAAAAAGGCACATTTTAACACAAACTATCTTTAACACACTATAATTTACGCTGGCACTAATATTTATTTATGACCATATTTAACAGGAGCCGATGACAAAGATTCAATTGGCTCCGGCGCTGGGATGTACGGAGGGCCCCCCATATTTCAGAGTCTCCTCATGAGGTTTCTTGACAATGATGCGCCAACATTAGGTATGCCGTTGTGATGTTATTATTTCTCTTCACGGGCAGGTAGATATGCACACTCAACTATGCTTTAAAGCAGTATAGCGTATTATTTTATATTAGAGCATTTATATTATTTATAAAAGTCATCACTATTTTGAGTTAGCTATTTTTTTTTCACAATTCAATTTACATGAGTTAGTTTATTTGTGGACAGTTTCAATTTGTGACCTCATAGATGTCGATTATGGTTCAGTGTGAAATGCTTGTCAATTCAGGACAATTCACCCAGTAAGAATGCTATATGTTTCCATAAGGACTCAATTTTATTATGTCAAGAATTTTAACTATTATATACTTTAAAAAATATCTTCACATAAAGAAATCCTATTACAATTGTTCGTAAAATAAAGGAAGAATGTGTGGGTTCAGAGCCAAAGTATATAAGATTTCATTGTGTCATATTTTTGAAATTCGAATATATTTGCACTTTCTATCAAACTGTCAATGTTTCATTTATCAGTACTAAAAATTTGTTGACTTTAATCTTATATATCTATATTATTCAACCAGCTTCCAATGTGATCTAAACGGCTACGGTTCTTTTTCAAGAGCATCAACCTACACACATAAATTTAACTCTTTCGCATTCGTACTTTTCGAGTTGAAAGATGCAACAGATGGAAGGACAAACAGGCGACAACTCTCATCTATTATTACCATGTTAATTATTTATCCATTTTAATGTAACAAGTTAATATTGTGATAACTGTATCAAAGCTTCAATTAAGTAACCTGTTCTTCTGAACTCTTTCACTTTCTTAAATCACGACTCTAACCCCAAAAAAGGCTGTTACAATATAATATGTACTTCTATTATGACCAAATTATATGCATTAATTTTATTATTAATGTTATATGTATAAAAACAGTTTATTAAGGAAATATTTATTTTCAACGCAGCGCTAGAATTATAAACATAATCATTATTACACCACCACAAATGATGGCATGGTTCAGTTAGATTAGGGTATATAATTAGCTTTGTAAATTTATACATAAAATAAATATTGGGTGGTATTGGTATAAATGTTTTTTAGTTATTATTACATAATAATCATCGTGACATTCATACTCTTATGAATTTTATATAATTGCAGATGAGGGTCCTAATGCATCTCCGCAAAACAAGGCAGAATTTATGAATTTGGTTCATCTTTTTGGCGAACTCATTAGGAGAGAAGTTTTTTCGCATGATGCCTACATGTGTACCCTAATATCCAGAGGTAAGTATTGCTCATTCATTTTTAAATCACAGTCTACAACCACAATAATAAAATAAGTCTACATACATGTGGACATCTTCTATAACCATTATCTCTCCCCAGATTCCGTCTACCGATTAGGAAAAATCTCACCAAGGATTACACGTTTTGCAGTTAATATCTTATATCTAATGATAATTATTATTACGTTACCTATCTTCAAGTTAAATGTTTTAATGTTTACACACAATGTTTTAGTGAAAGTCAATAAAGTGTTCTGTACAATTTTACTAAAATAAAAAAATCTAATGAATAATTAAAAAATAATTTTTAATAATATATTATGTAATAAATATCAGCATACTTTTTTTTATTTGATGTATTTGTGTGACAACTAAATATTTACTTTTTTACTTATTTACTACAGCGTAACAACCAAATCGAGATTATAGTAGTCTAGTGGTTAAGGTGTTGGACTATTGACCCAAAGGTCGCGGGTTCGAATCGCACATGGTAATACCATTTTTAACCATTATCACCACTGACTCTAGCGACAGGCACATTTGGCCTAGTTGAGTAGGGTATAAAAAAAAAATCGTGTCACATACCTAAAATACAATAATAAACGTACCTACCTACCTAGGTTTAAGATTTACAGGGAGTATCCTAGGCAAGTGCCAAACGATACCACCATATAATTGTTTAGGTATATATATATATATACTTACTATATATCAATACTGAGGTTACTATTGATAACCTCATGCTTGAAACCTCTGCTAAGAACAATACCAGAAAAGAGTTACCAACTTTGTTTTGTTCTGTTCTCGTTTTCAAAGTGGATACTACCAAGACAGTGAAGCTGTTGTCAATTACTCTCATTTGTAATGTTCTATTTCAGGTGACTTATTATCAATAACGGATTCGGTTCCCCTCAGCTCAGGCTTTGGTCCGATAGGTTCGGCGCACGCCACCCCAATGTCATCCGTTCCACCTCCGGCCTCTTCCTTGGATGATGAAATCTTCGCAGGCATTGATCTTAAACCTAAAATTGAAGATCATGTCAGAATGGATTATGATGATTCCAAAATAGACGATGACCTGGATAAGCTGCTCCAGCACATAAAGGAAGACCAGCAGAACAGTATGGATGCTCCTGATAGCCCCAAGGATCCTTCAGATACAGGACATAGGTAATTTCCCATTTTATTATGTGTGGTACTTTTGTTTGGAAACAAAAAATTTGGATTTGAATTTTAACAATATTTTACCTAATAATTAACATAACACCAAGTATATCATTTCAACATGTTATTAAAGGATACATTTATGTTGTTTGACTGAGTTTTTTTCACAAGCCTCACTGTTATTTGAGTGAGGCTCATCAAGATCGCGCTGCACTGCACACCAGCCTCCTCAGTCAGGAGTAACTGCGTTTAAACGCTAATAGGATTTTGTTTTCTACTCTTCTTTACCTAATTTTTTGGACACATTGGAAAACATGTAAAACAAAAGTTATTCAGTTTGATGCGTATAGAAGGATGTGCGTGAGAAAACGTTCATCTGTATAACACGTGATATTTCAAATATTGATACATTATCTTAAACAAAAAGCTATTTTATTATCTATTATTTTAAAATTTACATTTAAATATGGTACGATGTGAAGTTTTATAAATATGGGGTGGCAAAAACATTTTGGTGCATTGTAATAAACCTGCTGAATTGTCTTCTCTATGTGGAATATCGTTGTAAACTAAGATGAATAAATATCTGGTAATACAGGACTTCTTTTTTCAGTAATTCTTATCGTGTCAATTCTCCCATGATGGGTGGCTCTGGAATTGGAGTGATGGGTGCCGCCATGGGTTCCATGACCCCCATCGGAGGATCTATGACACCTATGGCTTCCATACCCTCCATACCTGGGATTCCCGTACCTGGAATAGGTGAGATATAATTTTTTTAATACAAAATATTAAATATTTCCAGTTATTTCTCCATGCAAACGCTGTAGTGTTCTAGCTCTCTTAATAATAGATATGTAATAAATAGAATAGAATAGAATACTGGATATAGTTTTATCTTCTAAATATCTAGACTTCTGTAGAATTAAAAAAAGATAAATTTCTATTTTGTCTAAATGTTAAGAGCCTCGAAAAAAATCTGCATTTTTCTTTACATTTTATCAAAACTTTAGATGTAAATATTTTATTTACTAACCACAAAAATCGAGAAAAAAAACATTACTATTTTTATACAAAACGGTACTATTTTTAGCACACGTTTTGACTGGTATTTTTTTATCTTGAGATTCGAGGTTCAATTCCTTGTCCTATGGTGTGGCAAGTTTTTGAAATAAAACTTTTTTACGTAACAAAATTTTTGCAGTGTAAGGCAGTGTCAACAAGCTCATTCGCCCAAACTCTTGTAGCGACACCTTCATAGTCAGAGTGGAGAGTAGTAGTGTAGTTCAAAAAGGTACTTGCAGGTTGATACCTGATACCAGATATGGACTATTCTCTTATGTAACAGATTGTGTGATATCCGCTATGGTATGCCGGTCTTCGAGAGTCATTAGCCATCTCGAAATATGTCCTATATTTCATGTGCTGACAACAAACAGGAAATGCAAACTTATTGTTTTTCTTCAAGAAAACTCTTAAAGCAAAGTTTTAATAATTCTGTTTGATAAAATAGCTTCCCCGTATTTGTAGGTGAAATATTTCATGTAAATTTACAATGAATAATCATTAACGTCATTACTTAGCGGAAGTACCTCCACCGGCGATGTCACTACCTGCTTTATTAGCAGTGCATTCATCGCGCCACTACCAGTACACTCTCCACTTGCCCCTGTGGTGTGGAGATGCGGGCGAGGTGGGCGTCGGGAGCGGCGCGGCTGGCGGTGCTCTGCCAGGGCCACTAACCGGTCCGGCTGCTCATGATGCCAACCAACGACATGTGCTGCTATACGGTGTTGGCAGGGCTAGAGATGATGCCAGGCATCAGCTCAAGAAGATTACTAAAGGTTTGCTGAAATATTATTCGTTTTGGTGTAAATGTTCCCTAGACCAAAATCACCATATTTTAGTTCTATCTCATATTTACTCATTTTAACCTCTTCGTTTTTGATGATCTGGTTCCCACACAAGGTTACCCGTTTAAAATGCCGTTTAAAAGATTGATGTTTCTATTTACTCATTTAATTTTATCAATATATTTCCATCAAAATCAAACGTGAATTGTACATCTATATATTTAATCTCATGTTTTACTCATTCAATCAACTTTTATAAAATATTTCTTAACCCAATTTTTCATTTAAGTTTAATTTTATGACGTATTAAAAATCCTATCTTAGGATTCTGAACTAACAAATTAATTTATACTCATATAATTTGGTCAGTACAATAATAAATACATAAGTAAATAAATTACTTTACCCTGCTGCGCTGCAAACATTGAATTAATCGAAATATCTCCAACCGAAGTTATACAATTTACAATCCAAATTACCATTAGAGCCAAAAAGTCAATCCGGATTTTGTAATAATTTATTATTTTTTGTAAATGTTGTTTTCTAATAATTGATATTTTAAATTAATAATAATTTTTTTTAGAAATTTGCAAGTTATTTTCAAAGAAATTCTCCATTGATGTTGCCGAAGGAGGCAAAGTCAAGAAACATTCCAGAAGCGAATTCAACTTTGAGGCTGTTACACAAAAATTTCAGGTAGCTTTATATTTTCTTATTTATTAATTTTATTCATTATTAATTTATCTTAAGAAAATGTGTTCCCATCCAGTGCTGTTTTCAATAGAATTATTGATTTAAGAAATGATTTTTTTGTTACCGCTCATTATTCTTCATTTCAGAATATGAATTGCTTTGAGCAACATGTCGTCACTTGGCACTGTGGTAATTGTGTTCTGGAAATGCTCCAAGCTTTTTCCACGGGAGTATCGGGATATCTTCCGGTGCCGGAACATATAGCGTTCCTTTTTGATCTGATGGAGCTCGCTTTAAACATTTACGGCTTGATTGAACTATGTATACAGGTAGGTTTATGTTAATATGTTCAAATAATTGATCATAATGAATATAGTGACCATAGTGAATGATCATATATGTAAAATAGTGGGAAAGACTATGAAGAGCATTCGCAAATATAACTGAAGATTTATTTTTTAAAATTTATAAGACTTACATTCGACCGATTTTGGAATATGGCTTTCAATTATGGAATCCATACTTCATTAAGGATTGTGATTTATTGGAAAAAGTGCAAAGGCGAGCAACTAAAATTCCAGGACCTTGAAATTTGAGGTTTGGAATTTGAAGAAAGGGTTTAGCGACTCAAATTGACTACTCTCAAAAGAAGGCGAGTGCGTGGTGATCTCATTGAGACATATAAAGTGTTGTTGGGGTACTATGATTGTCAAGAGCTTAAGAATATATTCACAGCTAATGAGAACACACACCTACGAGGCGATCATCTGAAACTCACGAAAACAAGCTTTCAAACGAATCCTAGAAAACATATGATTGGCAATAGAGTAGTGGACGCGTGGAATCAACTGCAGGATTCGGTCGTTAGTTCAAACAGCTTAATTTTTTTTTCAACATCTGTACATTTTTTGGAAGAGTTATAAATGGTAGTGTATAGTTATAAATATTTAAAAATTTAAAAAAAAGTCTAATATTTGACAAAGTTTGTCAAAATAGTGAAAAATTGGGTGGTCAACAGGAAAACATCGATAGGAGTACTTTTTTTTTTAAATTTACAAAATAAAAATATCAAAGTGATATTTTATAATAGAGAATTTGATGGTAAATCAGATGATACCAGATTAGTAAAGATTGAATGACTCATGCCTGAACTATGGATTTTATAGTAGATGAGTGATTTTCCACAGGCATTAATCCGTTCTCAAGCACTTAAGGCGCCAAAATTTTTTGGCGCGAAATCCTACCCATAAGGGTTAAGAACTGTCTTGATGTTCAACTATCTCAGTAACAGAAACGGAAACAGACCCATCAGCTATGCTGTCTGTCTGTTAATATAATAATAATATTTATATTGCAATATCAAGTAATTAATATTTTTTTTCATAAAGTTCACCTGCATTAAGTTCACTTCGTAAATTATGTGTACATTTTCAACCTGAATTAAACAAAATTTAATAAAAGAAATATAATAATTTTGAATTTTCTATTTGGTAACTTTGGAATGATTTAATGTTCTTAGAAATAATAAAGACATAAACCACTTATCCATAAATATTACATGAAGACTATTTTTAATTCTAGATTTTAAAAGAACTGCTAGAAGTGGAGGCCGCTCTTTGTAATCGTGCTGCCATCATTGCTGCCGGTGGCACGCCAGGCGGTGGAGATGGAATGACGCCACCCTCCAGTCAGCAACCACCCATCCCTCCCGTTTCGCCTAGGGGCTACGTCTCCAACTTGGCTCTTTATGCGGTCGGCGTACTGCGCAGATACCATTCATGCCTTTTGTGTGAGTAATGATTTTTATGATCATCATTTACAGATATGTGTAAAAGAGTCCTATCAAACGACTCTTTATCTATATTTGTGAATGTCTTTCAGCAACGTTACCGCTATGTTTGTTTTATGAAAACTGTCTGAAATTAAGTAATCTTAGGCTCGGTCAATACAAGAATGATCACTCTATGTGATTCTTAGACCTAGGCACACTAGGTTTCTTTGGATAGGCAGGCAGTTATTTCTACTTGTGAAAATCGCATGGTATTTTAAATCTAGTGGTGCTTCTAAGTAGAGATTATAAATAAATTTCAAATTAAAATACACCAACATAATGGGTAAGTCTAACTCATGAAATTATGTAGTTATGATTTAGCTTAATTAACATTATTAATTATACAGGGTCAATAATCATTTTTATTACTCATACCCTAGATTAAATTAGACAGATTCACAATATTCTTTTGTGTCAGTATTATTAAAATTATGTTTTAATACTCTACTTTAGAGGAAAAAGCCTAAGATTCTATACCAACAAGCCTTATTGGATAAATACCAATTTATTATGTAGTATGCTTAGGAGTTAAGTAGGTTATGATATTTAGATTATAAAACATAACAAAAATCATACATTAATGGTAAGTATTTTAGGCAAAATGGTGGTTAAAAACAAAAGAAATATTATTTTTGATAATAATAAATGGCAGATGTTACATATTGTTAATGATTACTTAAAAAAACTTTTAATGTACTGTTTATTATTATTATTATTATTATTAATTACAAATTCAATTTAATAGAGGTTTCAAGTAATTTCAGGACACTACAATTGTGATAATATGAAGGACATGTTTACTTTTTATCATAATCTTCATCTCCGCGAGCACAAATTAAAACTCTCAAAAATCCCTTCCTCTACAAATGCAACAAATATTTCTTTGCAAATAGAATCGTTGACATGTGGAATCAACTCCCACAATGACATCAATCGTCACAATTTACAAGATGACATCAATCGTCTCTTAGAGTGGGCTGCCGATAACAAATTACAATTTAATGCCTCTAAATGTGTAGCAGTATCCTTCTCACGAGACTTGCGAGAAAAAGTAAGTTGTGAGTACTCTCTGGGTAATGAGATTATTCACAGATGCGACGAAATTCACGACCTGGGGCTTATGTTTGACTCGCGTTTAACATTTAACACATGCGAATCATAGCTACGCATGCCAATAAAATGTTGGGTTTCATGTTTCGAACCAGTCAATCTTTGAGTAATCAATGAAGTTGTGATCTCGATATGGGCAAATCGGCTCTAGCTGCTCGCCCATTAACCAATTATAATAATAACATACTTTATTTATCTTCTCTAGGTTGAGGTGTTAATAAAATAAGTAATGGTCGTTAGTACAAACTTAGCAACTGTGGTACTATGAATAGAAAATACCTTCTGAGTTATCACACCATGGATACTGGATATTATGAAAGATCTTTCTGATTTGAACAGTGTCAATGGACCAGGCGTCGGCCGCATTCGACTACGTGTGGCGCGTATCCCGCGGCGCCACCGACGGCAGCTCGGCGGAACGCTGTTTGACGGCGCATGCACATGATCTGTATACTTCATGCGCGCCGCTACGCAGGCCTGGCTCGGGTGGGTCCAATGGGGGAGGTGGAAGTCAGAGTAGTGGGGATGGACCCGATGATGCGTTTGCAGCTGCGTTTGCAAAAATCAGGTGATTATCACTGCTTTCACAAGACAGGATTTTTACTTGTACCGTGTATTTATGGAAACAGGCCAATACAATATTGACATGGCCTTCAAGAAATTCTATCTAAATATAAAAATTCATACTGCAATGGTGAATTTTCATATACGGGACTCCAGAGGCATTTTAATGTAATATAAATCACATCTTACGAGGTGTGTTCAAAAAGTATCGCGAATTTTGTGTTTTTTCAAAAATTATTTATTTATTCATGAATATCTATTTTGTCCCCTTCAAAGTAATCCCCATGAGATATAATACACTTGTGCCAACGGTTTTTCCAATCTTCGAAGCACTTCAAAAAATCATTTTTTTTTATCTTGTTCAGCTCCTCCTTCGATGCCGTCTTTATCTCGTCAAGCGTAGCGTTCGTAGCTTCCATTGAGATGATTGAGCTTTGGTTTCCACGTCATAACCATAAACCCACGATTCGTCACCAGTTATGACCCTCTGGAGCAAATTTGGGTCGTCGCGGACAGAGTTTAACATCTCATTAGCAATGTTCATGCGACGCTGTTTTTGGTCGCAATTGAGCAATTTTGGTACGAATTTCGCGGCGACCCGTCTCATGCCCAAATCATTGATAAAAATCGAATGGCACGAGCCAATCGATATGTTTAGGTCCTCAGCAATTTCTCTAACGGTGATTCGACGATTGGCCAATACCATTTTCTCCACTTCATTAATTTTACCGTCTGTTGTTGAAGTGCTCGGGCGTCCGGCACGCTCTTCGTCGTTCACATCTTCTCGGCCTTCTGAGAACATTTTGTACCACCGATAAACGCTGCTTCGGTCCAAGGTAGCTTCTCCGTATGCCACAGTCAACATTCGGAATGCATCCGCGCACTTAATTTCGTTTTTCACACAAAATTTGATACAGGTTCTTTGATCGAATTTTTTGAATAGGTAAAAATCGAAGACGATCCAAAACACGTGCCAGCAAAGACGCTGTCAACAATTAAGTAAACATTCAAAATGGCCGAGCTTGTCGGTATAAGTGAGAGACATGAGTACCAACATAACGCCACAAAAAAATCGAAATTCGAATATACGTAACCCGCGAAAATTCAAAATTCGCGATACTTTTTGAACACACCTCGTATATTAAAAATTAACATAAAATATAATTGTAGATTCATTCCCCTGTTCTCAGACTATGCCATGGCAGGCATAACCTCACTCCCAAAAACCAACCAATACTTACATTACAAGACATCTTTTTTGATGCCGGAGGGAAATTCCAACATGGAAGGATTCACATGGCGAGAATTTCAAATTTAAAAGAAAAATATGTAGTATCACTTAAAATTTATGGAGAGTATCACTCTGACCAAAATAATATAAAAAAACAAAAGAACCCTTTAGGGTTCCACGTCTCATATGAAAATAGTCACTGGGTAAACGCAATTGAAACTAAATGGCATAACAAGTTCGGAAGTAATCTGTCATCAGTCAATTTGTTTTAATTTCAAAACCCTGATACTTATTTGAAAACGATCGACCGGATTTTCCTTGGAGTAATGTCTGGAGAAAACCTCAAGCCCGGAAAGTCATCGGTAGTTAAGATTTACCACCGCAACATCGCAGCGTGCAGGTTTTCCAAACCCACCCCTTTCCTTTGCGATTTTGCATAATAATTCTTTAATCGGTTCATTGATTTGTTTAATTGAAGTAACCCAGTGTGAAAATTGATATTGACAAATATTACAGCTAACTTGGCCGTAGGTTACTAAATTTTCTCTTTAATGCATATATCTAGCTGATTTTTTGAGGAATTAAAAAAAAAAGGTCAAGCAAGTGCGAGAATAATTATTATGTTTTTGGCTTTTACAAGAATAAGCAACTATTTATTGTATTGTTTGTATTTATTATGATAGTATGTTGTAGACTAGACCTTATTAAAGATCAAATTCCATCATTATCAATAAAAAATACACTACTCTGTTATTAGGTTGGAATCTGCGTCTAAAAATGAAACTATTCTAAAGTGGCATCACTTATTACAGATTGGCTCTTTATTCGCCACAACAGCCGGCCACCTCCAACCATCCCTACAACCCACAGTTTTTAAGTGATGTATTTTCCAACCCAAGAAGAGGCGGTAAATATAACCTGAATATTATTACTTTACTTTTTACATTTTTAAAATAATGCACTATTTACTTTGTTGTTTTGTTTATTTTTCATAAGAGAAATATCCTTATCTGGATAATTAATTTAAATCATGCTTATTTTTAAAGTTTAAATTGTAACTACATCACTAATTTGTTAGGAAATAATTTTTAGTGTTATTTCTTTTGTATTACGTGGAATTTATTACAACAAAATTTTATTTTACCTTTAATTAATTTCTTTATATTCCACAAACCTCATGGAATTCTCAGAATGAATACAATATTACTAGTACATTTTAAAGTCATTCTTAAACTCACTTTCTGGTTGTGACACAAAACAAAGTTAAAATTATAAAAAATCATTTCTACTATTCTTTTAGTATTGGAAATGATTGGTTATATCTTCAAACAAAATACTAACATATTGGCTTAATTTTTGGTAAGTGTGACAATTGAAATATTAAATTGTTTTCCTATTAAAATTTTTTAATTCAGTTCAATTTATAGTATAAGAATATTACATAAAGCGGTTACATAGTGTTGTTACTGCGTAAATCTTAAATTTTAATATGAAAAGAGACTATTATGTCACAAATTTTATAGGCTACACTCCTGGGTACCAGTTGGTATTTTTCAATTGCCAAAAAAATAAGATTTGGTAGCCTAATGTGTTCACATTCTATTTTTGCAGTTAATTTCAGAAATTTTAAATGTTTTCTTGTTAAAAAGTTTTCTTGAAAATTGTTAACAATGGCAGATCGGTGTTTCTACTATATCTTGTATGTAGGATACAATAATTGTCTGAAAGCCATTTTCAGATTCCAGAGCAAATGAATAAGAGAGTCATTTTATACTGATACGCGGATTTTAATGATGAGACTGAATGAAGTTTCTGTTGTTTGAGTCGCGAACTGCTCGCTTCCTCAACTCGTGTAATATGGTTCATGCGGCCATTGACAATATAATGTGTGGAGTTAATATAAAAATGTAGCGTATGTTCGATCTTATGTTCATAGCTTCTGTAGATATTTTGTTCCAAATTATGCTGATTAATGAATATGATTTCAGGGAAAATAGAGTCCTCTTGGGCGAGGCAAGTGGCCGAATCTGCCGCTAATCGCTACAGTTTTGTTGTTTCTACTGTTCTTGCTGTTTGCCGAGAGGTTGACAATGACAGGTGGGCATTTTGCATGTGTTCTTTATTCACTGATACTGAACCATTCGTACATGTCGTATATGCTTGCATTCACTATCAGCTTACTAGAGAAATGAATGCCGTTGTCACTTGCAGAAAACAACTTTATTTGTTGTATTGTATTTTTTGACAACTACAAAGTATGTGTGTTGTTTTCGCCGATTACAGTGATTGCAAAAGTTTATGCACATGAGCAGTGCTGATCTAATGGTTAAAGTATTCGGCTGGTAGTAGACTGATAGTGGTCACAGGTTCACATCCGCTTATGCGGATGCAAATCTCCTTAAATCGCCCGCTTTCGACTCAGAGGGCTTTGGGTTTGCAGTTTGAACCCACTGCAAACCGTTTACAAGACATATACATAATTTCAGATTTTGTCTAAATGTTTGTAATGAACTTTAGATTATTTTAGAAAAAGATTATTTTTATTTATCATAATGATTTTATTTTGTAAACAGAATCAACGATATAGCCTTAACATGTGCTGAGATGACAGCCCGAGTTGGTTCTTTAGGATCTGAGTGGCTCGGAGCTCTTGTGGCCCTGTGCAGTCCACCACTCTTGCACCATGGACATCAGGTAAGATTGCCATGTGCATATATTATTTATTTAAAAATCTTAGTGCCAACCAAATAACCAATTATTAATAAAATAAAATAAAAAACGATCATGATATTCAAATCAATAACTGTTATAGAGACTACCAAACTGTTTTGTAAAAATATTTTTTTTTCAAGGGTTCCTTATCACTACAACTCTACCCAGATTTGGTGAATCAAGTGGATATCAATGACACCAACATGCACAATTCTTTGGGCGTTTTTACGTGTATACTAGTTGGTGAGACTTCATTTGTTTGCTTTTAACACATTATTATCTATCTTTTTTCTTTGTATAAACATGTGTTTGTTTTTCTTTGTATGTATGTTTATCCCTTATGGCCTCTTATGAGGGTTGTCTGAAACGTTTTCGACCTTAACATGAAGATGGCAGCACTCGTCAGCAAAAGTGTGGGAGTGTGTTTGTGCATTCGTCGAAAGCCACTCATCAAAATTTCAGCCATTTTGGATCGTAGTTATTTGAGTGAGTGTTTTTCATGAAAATAGAAAAAAAATGTGTTTCGAGCTGTCTTTAAATATTTGTTTTTGGAAAGCAATACGCCTACGCAAATTAAAGATGAGTTGAACGCTGTATACGGGGACTCACTCTATCATTTACCACTGCGAAATTTTAGGCAGCTGAATTTAAACGTGGCCGTACCAGCTTGTGATGAACGTTCGGGATGATAACATTGCTCTCATCACGAAATGGTTTAGAACCGTCGAATTAAAGTTAGATAGATAGCAGAGGCTATGAATATGTCCAAATAATGTATTTGTCATATATTAAATCAAGATTTAGGCATGAGTAAGCTGTCCGTGCGTTGGGTGCTGCATTTGCTCACTTTGGACTAAAAATGTGTTCGAATGAACATTTCCAACGCTTGGTATTTTGGTTTTGGCGCCGATTAATTACCGTAGATTGAACTTAGATACACTTATGAAACAAAAAACAAAAACCACCAACAGAACAAAACAAACTCCAGAAATAAAAATACAGTCAAAACAGTGGACTGTGAAGGGGAATCGGCTCCAAAAAAGGCAAAGGCTGTTCTTTCATCTGGTAAAGTGGTGGCGACAGTTTTCTGGGATAGTCATAGAGAGATACTTAATGAATTATCTTCAAAAAGGAAAAACCATTACAAAAGCATATTACGCATCATTACTTGACAAGCTGAAGACAGAAATTGCTGAAAAAGCCACGTTTGATCCCCAAGCGACTTTTTTTCTCCTAAATTAAAAGTTGCGCTCGAAGGACAGATTTTTGTCAAATCACCTTGCTGTTGAAGAGATGGGAGCATCGCAGAGATAAGTGTATATATAGACTTAGAAAAAGATTATGTAAAAAAATAAAAAACAATTTGAAAAGAAATTTTCAGACAACCCTCGTGAACCATTCATCGGATTACGATGAAACTTTAGTGGGTTGTTTTCTGCATATCCGTGAAGGTTTTTAATTATTAGAACCATTTTGTTTTGATTTTTTTTAAGATTAAAAAACATTCCTGCTCAAAGCCGGGACAGAACAGTTAGTCCAATGATATAAATAAGTCTGAAGAAAGGTTTTGGCTATGTAAGGTGTTTACTTTCTAATAGTGACATTTCCACTTTTTTAAATTTTACCGAAAATGACAAAAACCTTTTATTGGTACCATGTGCCTACTTCAAGGTGATAATCCCATGTCCACACTTAGGCATGGAATTAAAGTGCATTGTATCTATAAAAGAGTTAGGCCTTCTTATGGGCAAGGAAATGGAATGCTTTAGATGATATAGGTCATTTAAATAAAATAGATGATTATTTACTTTTTTAACATTATAATGTATGTCATGTCAGTGGACTTCAAGAAGAGACATGATGCTCTGGAGCAAAGTGAGATGGTACATTTTTCTTCTCATCTACTGTCTCCCAATTATACCCTGACTGAATATCTTGGTCTCCTTAGTCTTGAGACTTTTTTTGCCTCTAGTCTCAAGTGTCTCCCGGTGAGTCCAATTTTCATGAGAATTCTCAAAGGTATGTAAAAATCTGAACAAAGACCCTAAAATTGAGGGAAAATAGAGTTGGCCCTCACTAGAGAACACACCTAATATTGGATTGATAATGAATTCACAATAAATGTTAAAAGGAGTACCAATTTAGTGGTTCAAGCATCATATTTTCATTCAGCTCGTCACTGTATATCCCTGGAAGAGCTAGTTCGCCATGCCGCCCTGCCTTCTTTGCTGGCGGCCTGTGGTCCTCTAGGCGGGGGTGCGGGTGGGGGCGTGGGTGCTGCGGACGGTAATCCAGCTCCGCCGCCACCTCCCAGGCTCACCTGTCATCTGCTGCTGAAGCTGTTCAGCGCTGCCGACACTCCTCAACCTGGTATGCAATTTTTTTACAATTTTGTAGATTTCTCTTTGCAGCACCACTATTATTTTGTTTGTTAGTCTCGGGCGAGGAAGCGTGTTTTACTTACGTCTATCTACATTCTAGGTTTATATTCGGTGTCAACGTCTCCTCATCCTGCGCCTGGCTCCAGTACACCTGCAGTGAGACTGAGCTGTGACAGACATCTTTTGGCGGCCGCACACAAAAATATCGGAGTTGGTCCCGTACTTGCTACACTGAAAGCCATTTTAAGTATGTAATATGAAATAATTTAGCTTTATTTGTTTAAGAATATCTTGCTTCCCACAGTGACTTCCACTTATAAACGTAGAAGTATCGCAGCTGCGACAATCACTACTAGTCACTGCATCTGTTTAGATATACAGCTCTTTGATAACTCAAAGAGCTATATAAGTGTATTTGTCTGTATTGTATACAGTTTGTGGTTAGACCAACGTATAAATACTATATTTTTTATAACAATTAAAATATTTAGTTCTAATAGGTGTATGTATGTATGTGTGAGGGAAGAAGGTAAAGTGCTTGAATGAGAGGAAAAATAAAAAATATATATGGCTTGATATATACACAGTATCCCAAGAACATTTCATGAATATTATAAACTGACAGTGCCATCTATAGTCGAAAGGCACAAAACATCCTCTTACCTATATTCCCCTCTTACACCGCAATCGCCTAGTCCACCTAACCAAAATATGATGTCAGGAAAAGTAGGTATTCAGTTCAAAATTTGACTCCGCCGTCGTGTGTGTGTTAACTGCAAAAACCCGCAAATCGTTCTTGTTGTAAGTTCGTCCGCGATTGAGGCCGCCCCAGGTCATTGACGAGCCTTGGCCGAGAGTGAACGAGCAAACAAAAGTGCGATATACTTGAAGGGAATTTACACAAGCACTTTGAAAATATTAATAAATTTGGGCATGAACTATTTTTGCATTTTTTTTCAGAATTTCTTACACGTAATAGGGAGTATAAATACCCACTTAAGTCTGCAGGAATGGTTTTGGGACACCTTGTATATATTATGCCTCACTTGGTAAAGGTAGCTAATAAATAAGTAAAGATTTATGAAAACATAATTTTAAACTGGACCACTCTTAGTATTCAATTTTATTTTAAAGGAAAATCATTCCCCATTTTTTGCGTTAGCACTCTCGGAGCTTTATCGTTGTAGGTGTACTATACTGGTATATCTATATCCTAAGTATTTGGATGTGTTGGACTCTATGCCTATGCTATGGTATTCTTAACTACCTGTAATAAGATTTTTTAAAAATGCCCGTCACTTGTGTTTTATTTTATTTCTCTTTATTGTTAATGTTAGTCTAAATATTAACAACTGTTTAAAATTACTCGTTAAAATATTTTTGTGTGTACAATAATGATCCAGTCCTTGACGGTTGGCTATTAACATTTCTTTCTGGCCACTTAGAAATTGACTTCCTTGATACAGATTTAAGTCTAGTTAAGAGGTCACGGAACTTTATACAGTGGTGTTCATCTTTCCCTATTACAGTGAAAACATATCTTAATCTCAGAGCGTTTCTGTATTTTTTTCAAGATCTATATATAATTATAAGTTCTGTGTATTATTATCGTCAAAATAAATAAATATTTGACATCCTAGTCGTCAGAGTTTTTATCAATTACAGTTAAGATATATTCCAATCTATTTTAACCAAAGTTTGGAATCCCTGACCACTGTCGGCTTGGTGTCACAGTGCTATGAACGCCTGCTTTTGATCCAGGGGCCCAGGGTTTGAATCCCAGTGGGTTCATAACTGCCGGATCATCTTGCTGTTGAGAATATCCAACAGGGCTTTTTCAGCACTATTTATTGAGTTAAGTAACAACATAAGAAATTCACACTCAAACAAATACAGACTTGCAAGATGTCTGCCTATAATGAAATGCTCCAACGTTTAACTATTCAGATACCTTTAATATAATTAAACATTTGCCAACTCTTTGTTCTACAGTCTGTATATATGATATACCTATATTTGTGGCAGGAAACTATATCTATGCCCCTCCCTTTTGTAGTGGTTGGTGATGCCATGGCAAAGGAAGTGAGTAAGTACGGCGGGAAGAAGCCATCCTGTGAGCTCTCCCATATTCTGGGTACTTCGGATGGAGCCGGAGACGGTCCTCTCGATTTAATGTCGTAAGTACACACATGCACACTTTGTTGCTAATATTTATAAATTTTCTGCTTTTTATTTTTTGCCTTAAATGTCAAATTGAATGATGCACTTCATTGGTTTATAGTACAACTGGATTTCAATATCTTATGATATTATGTGTATGATTTTGGAAGGATTGAGAGAGATTATAATACTTATGGAACAATATTAATTATATTACATGAAAATTGAGCTTAAATAATAAATTGAATGACCCAAGTTAATTTTACAAATTATTTTTATTAATAACTTATTTATGTTTGGGATGTTATATTTCAGTAGTTCAAATTTTCTGCACCGTAAACGTGTATGAAATAAATAACCTTGCTAAAATGAAAGTAGTTCGTCTAAATTTAATTTTTAATTGCGAAAATTTTCAACAGGAAAAATATTTTGTGTGTATTTTGTTTTTATTTTCAATCACTGCTTACTGATCCTAATCATTCAAGGACCGAGGAGCAGAGACTCACTTTCATAATCACTAGTGCCAAAGTATTACGCGAAACACTGAGAGTTTTTAGAATATATGTGATGTTATTCTGTATTGTATTTTTTTATGGTCTAGTTCTCAAGTATATGTAACTAAGTTGCTCAGCGTTGACACAAAATGGATTTTCAAATTAATGCAAGACAACCAATCAGAAAATTTGAAATTAGGGTCCTTTAATTGGTTTTACTCCAGTCTCTTGTAATTCAGATTGAGTGCTAGTATAAAATTTGATGCTAAGCAGGGTCTATGTTTTTCATTTAGATATTCTATTATTACTTTATTTTTTACTGACTATATTAGTATTTATTTTATGTAAGTGATCAGTTCTATTTATATTTTTTTGCATTTATAGAATTAAATAAGTGTATAATTTTATAGTGGATAAGAGGACATGGCATTAACTAATAGTTGATTTCTCTATAGGATGGTAGACTCTGATGGAAGCAATGGCCATAAAACGCCTAGGTTTGTTTGCAATCATTTTTGCTACTAAAATCATAAGGGATGTGCGAGATATCATTCATAAATCCTATTAAATTCATATCACCGTGCTACAAATTAAAAATGTCTATTTAATTCTAGTTTATGTTGTCATATCACTAGTGTAGTTATCTTCAACAAACACTTTCTTCTTGTGTTATATAAATTGATTATATAAATATATTCCCTACATGTCAGATACTTTATGAAATTTCACTTTCGAAAGCTCCATTCTGTCAATGAAAAATTCCTGTGCTTTTTAGTTGACAAATCTTCATGACCTCGAAACGTCTGTACATCTTTTAATGGAGTGTTCAATCTCTGAATTATATGGTAGACTATAATCATGTCAGTGTTTAAAACTGCAATAATTTGAATTATTTACTTTTAATTCCTTTTACCTCATGCCCCTTCTTGTGCTGATCTTAATAGACAGAACATGACTGCTATTATATTATTATCGATTGATCGATTATCTCAAAATCTCAAAATAACCGAAAAATATACTATACTAGCTTTCTTCCAATCCCTATTTGACACCCATTTACTATTTAAGTCCTCTGCCCCACTACATTGCGTTCAATTTTCTGCTGTACGCCATGTGCACAGAGCGACAACAACGTCCCCGAAAACCAGCGTTTTTAAGTGGAATAAATTTAAACGTAGTTTGGTTACTAAGTAAACCCCTGTTACTAAGTCACCTGTTGATATCAGCAATATTACCGGAGCTGGCTCCTAAATATTGTCATTCAATAAATAATCTTTAAAAAAAAAAACCTCAATTCAGCTATTAAAAGAAATTGCTTCAAAGTTATTATTTTGACGTAGGTAAAACCTCATACAACAATTTGTTTGTGTAAGATGATCATTTAGATAATAATCTAATTGCTACTGTATTACATTTCATGACATGTTTTGAGGTTTGGCATGTGTCAAATCAATAATTACCTATACTTAAAGTTTAATTATTTAATTAATCATAGTAACATGTTTAATTATCTTTTTCGGCTACTTAGGAATTGGATGTTAAATTTTAATAATCAACTGTGAGAAAAATATCTTTTAAATCACTTAAATATCACTAAAAGCCATTATCCAGTTATTTGAGTTATAAAAAGAGATATACTAACTACCTGAAAAATATTTCTCTAGCTGGTGATTTTATTTTGATCACGTTTATACTAAACCCTAAATTTTTATTTAAAATGCTCGCACATCCCTAAAAATCAACATCTTCAAAATGTTAGTCGTCAACGCTTTTCATACGGTTTAATCTAGTTTTTGTATTGCGGCACACTGTTCGTTCATTCATATTTACCATATCCTATAAACACACGAAAAAAAATACATTACAAAAATATTTACTGATAACGCAGTCAGTTTTATTTAGATTCCAATGGGTACCATCTTTTCACTTTTTAGGTGTAGTTTGAAATATCTATATGTGTAGAAATGGCAAGTGAACTGATGCAATATGACTGGTGGTGTTCTAATTGTAGTAGTAGTTCTTTTCCGCAAAGTAACACATGAGATCAATATTGTGCCAAGTGCACAGGGTGATTAACACTTAACAACTACACATACACAATCACAATTTGATTCAATCATTTATATTTTGACTTTTTGATGTTTTTAATAATAAATATTATTATTTAGGCGGCGAAATGCTCTTAGCATACATACACACACATAACCTAAGAGTCTTATATTTAAATCCGCGTTTGATTCTGGGACATGTGTCTATAACAATCTAATTCCTCCACATTTTAAACGATTGATAACTAATGTTTGTAGAATTATAAAAATATGATACGGTTTCATATTTATGTAATCGATCATGTTCATTTTTATTTATTAAATTACAGTGTGCCGAAATACAAATTCACAATAATATCGCTCATTTTTCACCTCGTGAGATATAATTCTGCACACGTTTGCTTGATGTGTCTCGTAACCAAACGCTTGGTCACTATCTGTCTGCGTGTTGTTGTGTGTGTGCATTGTCTAGAAGTCATCTTGTGTTGAATTGCGATCTTACTGTGTGGAATTTATCAGGACTTTGTGTCTCGGCCTATGCTACGATTGAGTTGTTGGAATCAACCGTCTTCTCCGTGTTAGTTTTGGCTACAATGCTGAATTTTGGCCGAAGATTACAAAACAAAAAATACACTATATTGCAAAGTGGAAATCCTAAAAATATTAAAATTTAGAGAAAATTGGTTTCTTATTTCCGAATGCATTACTTCAGATTGGGTCTATAAAATCTTTATTAAGAGTGCTGATGCAACAGTCTACAATATCTTGGTGATCTTTGGGGTGAAGATTGTTCCTATCTTGAAAATAAATACTAATTTCCCTTAATAGTTGTAATAAAATACAGTATTTAGCCAGCAGACCCAGGCGATACCTCCGTTAAACGATATGACATGAAATATGTATGACAGGATTCCCGCCTTTCTTCCCTCCTGGCATTTCCGTCAGCCGTTTCTCGAAACACAGGCAGTTTTTTTTTGAAAAGGAATTGCAATGACTTAAGTCATATGCAATTATTTTAGGCCCTATTCAACCAACCAATCAGAAGATGTTTTGTTTTTTAGAGGGGAAAAAATTGTGCTTTGGGTTCTCGTTCGATGCAGCTATGCTTTTAAAACGTCCCAATAAACTCCACACAGAGAGGACCCACAATTTAGCCACTGTCTAACAGCCATTAATGTTAAAAATCTATTGCCATCTTTTTGTATATAAAATTTATTATCTCTCACGTTGACATAATATATTTTCCCGCTGGTCATTCACTTTAGGTTATACCTAATTTATTTGGATTCATTGGTGTTTGATAGCAATACTACTCATTTGTCTGATCCTGCTTGAAAAAACTATTCACTACACTTGCCTTTTGTAGCATTTTTTATTTCTTTTCATTACGAAGATTATTACAAAAATTATCTTATCAAATACATCTCTATTAATTTTTTTGTGTAGTGTATGTAACCTATTTGACATCCATTTTTTTATACTGCATACTGGTTGACATGCAATGTATTTTTAAATTATTATTATCAATTATTTGCCTCGTTATGTAAAATGCATTACAGTAGTAAATTGTTGTTAAACAACCAGAAAGAACATATTGATTGAGTCGCAAATTCCAAACTGGGTCTCCCAATTAAGCATATTGCATACCTAGAATTTTCAGACAATAATTCCTTGTCATTATTTATTTATTTTTATTTTTTTTATTTTTATTACACTTCTTTATAGTTTTATAGAGCATGACAAAAAATAGCATCTGTACAAAAAATGATTCAAGAGTACAAAACTAGGTACCGATGGCATGTTTCTGAATACTGCCTGGCTAAGTACAAACTTATTCTAGGGTATTTGCAATTACTAATATTGCTCAGGCAGTAGGTACATTAGTACCTACACACACAGTTTTTGTTAGTTTACAAATTCATTTAAATATTATATTATACTGACTTCATTAATATATTTATAGATTATTATTTAACTCATTACGAAAGCATTCTCTCCATAATTTTTTAGCGCGCAAACCGCGTACTTAGCAATTTAACTGCTGTGTCACTAAATAATTTCCACATAGTAGGGAATCTAGGACTATGCTAATTATTATTAAAAGTTTTAGATTCGATCTTCAAGTTTTATTCAATAGTATGTTTTTTATGGTGATGTTTACAACATTTTTTTATTGTAATGTGCGTAAGTATTACATGAAAAATCGGTAAATATGATGTTTGATCAAAAAGTAAGGTGACTTTTATTTTTATCAAAAAATATTTATTCATTCATCAATATTTATTATGTCCCCTTCAAAGTAACCTTCGCTGCCACACGTCTCATGCCCAAAACATCCGTTAAAATTGCTTGGCACAAACCAAATGAAATGCCGATATCATCAGCAACTTTTCTTATGGTAATTCGACGATTCCTTTACACTATTTTCTTCACTTCTTCAACGTTCTCATCACTTGATGACGTGCTTGAGCATCCAGAGCGAGGTTCATCATTGGTGTCTTCTCGGCCTTCTTGGAAGAGTTTATACCACTTGCAAACATTTTTTTTACTTAAAGTAGACTCACCGTATTCCACTGTCAACATTTCAAGAATTTTAGAGCACTTGATTCCATTTTTTACACAAAATTTAATGCAAACTCTTTGGACCATGTTTTTCGACAGTAGAAAATCGCCGAGTACGCAAAACACTTCTAACCTTAATGCCTCTCACAAACAAACAAAAAATGCTATACTCTTGAAACTTTTCAAAGATACCAGTGTACCAATATAACAAAAAGAAACAATGATCGAACGGATTTGAAAAGTCCTTACTTTTTGATCACACCTCGTTTACCAAGCAGCCCAAAATACTTTTTTTTAATGACTCAATTGACACAGCTTAGGTTGTTTTTTATGGCAGGGTTTACAACAGTATAAACATATAAATTGAATACACCACGATTAGGCACCTATATTATGAAATTCTGATGTATGATTAATTTGTTTTGTGGACAGTGGAAATTTGACCACCAATGTGTCGCCTCCGAAATCATCACTGTTTGGTGATGCATAACTATCATTAAAAATTTTCTGAATTTACAATAAATTATCCATTCTGATGTTGGATTTGGGTAGAAAGAGGTGAGGCAAGGATCATCTCTGTCCTAAATTAACTGATCATATAGGCTATTCTGGATACATATTCAATATGCACTAGTTTTATCAAAATATTGCCAGATCACTATTAAAAATAATAATAAAAAATTATTTAAAACATATTAATACGTCACACAAGGTGAACTTCGTCGTAAGGTCTACCAGCTAATTCAGAACCATAACCTACAATTTTATCTTTTGAAATACTTTGGCGACCATATAAATTTATTAAAATATATGAGTAAGTTTAAATTGGATTATAAGCAATAATATTCAGATAAATGGGATCTGTCTAATGTTTCACACTATTTCATATTTCAGGGCCTTTTGGGCTTAGAAGATTCATTTATTATCTTTTTGTTCATTTTATGCCTCCTTAGATTTACAACTGCTGTAAGTATAGTCATTTTTATGGTGAAATGGATACACGTTTTACATCATCGCAAAATTGAACCGAATCATCAATGCACTTAACTGACTGTGCTTGTTTTCCACATCACATTACAACGTCTTCAATATCATACTCAATTTTCGTTGTGGTTTCGGATGTGTTTTTCATTTGCAAGTTTTTTATTTTTTGATCGCCAACTAATTGCCTACTGACAATCAATTGCAAAGATTTTAGATGTAACAATATTTCCTATCAACTTTATAAATTATAACATAATGTTGTCAACGAATTGACAGGGGACGTCAAAATAAGCAAAAAGTTTTATGAAATGGGGGTTTTAAGGTCGTGTTACCACGATTGAATTATTTATTCTCTGATTTTGTTATAAAAAATATATAATTTATGGTTCCTTTTAGATTATTTAACATTTATAAAATAGCATTACTTTACCTCAAAGTATAAACACACTAGGATCTTAATAATCCAAACCCCAGGTAATCCAGACGGGTGTCGATGGGTGAGTGACTGTCCGCATTCTATTATCGGGCCCAGTCTGGCAGTAGAAAGCGAAAAATTGCTAAAATAACCAACGGCGTTGTGTAGAATTTTTTGCTTAATTTCACCTCCTCTGCCAATGTGTTTAATCACATGAATGTCTATATATATCTTTTTTTATTTTTTATGCTCATTATAACATTTTTTTCATCGACAGTGCTCATCGAATGTTGATTTACCTCCTTGAGTTTCGAGTAATTGTATGTATATTAATATGCAATGAATATTAGTTTTTTTTATTTAATGCAACCAATGTTTTAGTTTCTCTCAAAAATTGAAACATATATTAGACTACAGGTTAGTTGGCGATCAAAATTGCATTGCACCATGCATTGCTTCTATGCACACGTCAATATTTGAAAATTTAGTTAGGGATACAAAGCTGGATCACATTTTCCCCATCAATGGTCAATGGAAATCAAATAATATTGATTGCATTGAACATGTTCATAGATTGGAATTTCATACGATTATTTCAAAACTTTACAAAGGTTTTTGTTTCAACAAAACCTATCTTGAATTTTTCACAAATCTCAGTATATTTGTATTAAAATCATTTAAATTCCTATTTTATAAGTGATTTTTGTTTCATATAACATTTGTAAATAGTTTTGTAAAAGGTTGACTCTGTGTTATTTTCGTTATTATCAATGCAACTAAATTGCGAACTTAGATCCAGGAAGTTAAATTTAGATCCAGGAAGTTGTGAACCAAGAGACCTTCAATTTAATAATTGCAGCAATAATAAGTTTAATGCATCAAGTGCTCCGGGGAATAACAAGTAAATATTTTATCCCTTAGGCTTTATGAAAGTTCTTCAAATGTATAGTAGAGTCACCAAAATACATATCGACCAATACTAAAGACAGCCTGTTTACCTTCAGCTACTCTGTCATTTTCGTTACTCTAAAGTCGTATTGATTATATGATTTACAATTCAGCGTTTTGTGGTTTGCAATGTAATTTCTGACCACAAATACTTTTTAGGGCCATTTTAAAAAAAAATCACGTTTTTAGTGTATCGTTTGTTATTACTATATATCTTAAAATGGTTTCCCATGGACTTTTGAAGGATTGGCATTTAACCCGGCTTTGCACCCCTAACTAACCAATCACACATACGTTTATACATCATTCCACATGGCACCCTGTTATGACACAAACAGGCAAACATCGTCGGGGTCAGAAAACGGAGATCGAGGCAGCGCAAGTAGCGCAGCAAGCGCGCTCTGTTGCGCGGCACGCACAACTCTCACGGCGATGTGCGCAGAAGACTGGGTCAGGCAGAAATGTCTACAGGCGCCTGAGGAACTTTGCCATCCCGACATGCTGTTGGACTCCATGTTGACGTCTAAACAAGCGCAGAGGTTAATCATGTGGCTATAATGTTATGGAAGCATTTGTGGACGTCTGGCAGAGAAGTGCTCACTTTGTTGATTCTAATTTCTGAGATATGGACGACTTTATGAAAAATTTTGTGAAAAATAGCATTTTTTAAGTTGTTATGAATGAAATCTCTGATTTATTGGGAGTTATTCTTTTTAAGAAATAGTTTTATGGGATCATGAGAAGTACGTTAAAAGAGAATCTAAAACATATCTAAAATTGTCCCACTTTGACAGTATAAATATTATCGACAATAAATTTATAGTTTCAACAACTATAACATAACACAACTTATATTTATGACACACTTTAAAAAAATCATTAAATTAATAACATTCCAGAATAATCTAGTTTTCCATCATTTTATACATTTTGAATGTTTACCAACATAATGGGTCCCTTTTCTCATAGCAATAAGGGTTTATTACAAGGCACTTTGCAAGGCAATTACCATTTACATTTGATATTGTAATTTACTGTTTTTACTAATATTATTTCATGCAGTAATGGATAACATTCTTCTATAACATTAGAAAAAGGCCCGTTTTGTCGAGATTTTTCATAATTATTGAAATTTATTATTCATTATTTATGAAATTTTCATTATTTATGTATTTATTTTCATTTAACTAATAAAAAGTAGTGATTTTATTATAAAATAATACTTTCAATTAATAAAAGAAATAATTTAAAAAAAGGGCTCTTTATGTTGAGCACACAAATATAATATTTATAAAACCAACTTCATACTAGAACCTATAGTTTAAAGTTGTGAATTTAGATGAAACTTTAAACATTGTTTTCTCCGATCGTCCATAAAATTACGTTTAGCTTTACTCAACGTAGTTTTATGGTTTTAAAATTTAATTTTCAAGCTACTGACAATTTTTTTTTTATTAAATTTGAAATTTTATGGAGAATTGGAATTCGGTATTAACTCTATTCCTACAGAGTGGGCCCTTCTCTGGCGGACGTCCACGTCTAGTTAAAATGCTAATACAATTCTTTATTAATTGTATCTCAACAAGCACTTTTTCTTAACCTAAACAACTGACAATTCAGAAAAACACGTTGAAATAGGTACTCTGTGTCCTTCCTAAACAAGTTATTTATTAAGCTAATTTATTATGTACCAATTCAAACCAAATACAAAGACATACTTTTACAATCACTGCAACTATTTTTTTTATAGCTCTTCATAAAGATTGACATGTATCGATTGTGATATGTAGAATGTTTATATAAAATATATAAGTATAAAATAGTGACAAGCATAAAAAAACACTGATCTTCTATTTAACATTATATATTTTATTGACTATAATAAATAAAGGACAATGACATTATTATAAATTTTCATAATTTAGAATGTATTTTTTTTACTCGATCTAGACTTGTAATAAACTTTTGACAAATTCGCAGCCATCGAGTGCTCGATGGAAAAAATGGTACTTTATAACTCTGCTCGATATATATTATGACAGTAGGGTCAATAAAAACTTATTTGACCCGGTTATTGCAAAGAAATCGAACTACCTAAAAGAATTTGCTATGAAATTTAAAGAACAATATTATTACTAAAACTTTTTAATTTTTAAGGTTATTGCACATGATCTGCTATCCTGAATCAGCCAGTCACACCCAACCCGATCTCGAACAGAAGACTATGATTGCAAGAATATTAGAGGTTACTATATTTTACTTAAACTTTGTAGTTAGGGTCTAATTTAAATTAGGAGTTAACTTAAGTAGTGGTATGGTAAAACGCACACCCCCTTTTTACATGTCGTAATGCAGTTGACTGCGTCAATAATAATTCCGATGATAAATATAAATATATTTTCTTAATTTCTCTTAGAATCTGGAGCAGTGGTCCCTCCGGATGTCCTGGCTAGATCTCCAGTTGATGTATAAGCAGTTTGCGCCTGGCAGCACAGAACTTTCTCAGTGGCTGGATATGGTCGCCAAGGCCATCATTGATGTATTCCATGGGCCAAATGGAGCTATCTTACGTAATAATGGAGTTGGCAACCCTGGCAGTGGGGCAACTACTCCATCTCACGATAACAAAGACAGGTGAGTGATACTTATTTGTGAATATGAGAAATAGGTTAACCTGCCGTTGCCCAATCCCCACTTGTGCGAAAAAACAAATTTTAAAAACTGCTTTTTAGTGATTGATCTCTACATATGTTTCATCGATAATCCTTAATTATGTTCTCATTATGCTAATCACAACAACCAACTGATGGATCAATAGGGTTATCACTATTTTATATAAAATCTTTCGCAACAGGCTTAGGTGTATGTAAAGTCTACATATAAAGTCTATAATGTCTACATTTAAAGTTTTTTTGAGATTAAAAAAAAATATCTTTGACTGGGTACTAATTAAAAATATTTCTTGTACACAGGCATGCATTGGAGCGTTCACAGAGCGACGGCGATGAGCCGTCCGAATCAATATGGTTGGTGGCGCCACTCGTTGCTAAGTTACCGGCTGTCGTCCAGGGTAGGGTTCTGAAGGTTGCTGGGCAGGTAAGTTATCACACATTTATATATTATTTTATTGGTTTCACTCGCTGTTCAAGGATAGGGTGGATCATAAGGTGGGTCATCAAATGAATTTCATCTCCATTTGTTATTTTTCTGCCTCTTACTTAGCTTGTCTCTTTTAGGTAAGCATTCGAACTTCAAATTGGTTTTATTTGCCAATGCACCCTTACGGAAGTGCAAATTGTTTTCTGGAAGACCTGTCAAAAGTTTGTTAGTTCTTTTGGGCGATAGGGTATGTCATTGCAAAATTCCTTCCTGCTATCCTGTCACAATGACTCAACACTTACCAATATCCGGCCATTTCTATGTATAGGCTTTTGGATTCTGCCTGGATGAGTATAGATCAGTTCTCCAAATATATCGTCTCTTAGCAGAAGATTTTGAATACTGACTTGTGTTTAAGTGCAAACTTGTAGTGTGCTTTTCTGTCACTAGGTGGTGCCGATAGGCATTCCATATCATGCGCTACGGTATGCAGTCCTATAAAATAACCCTCAAACTGATTTATTATAGTCAGTGTCTGTGTATTATTACGTAAAAGAAGATTAAAGGCAAGATCTGTTTGAAAAATTGTGTTTTATTGAACAGACTGAGATATTTTACCTAAGTATAAGAAACTAATGTTAATAATAAAACTTATTGCTAAGTGGAAAGGATTGTACCTTCCTTCCTACCCTTTAAAATAAACAATTTGTTTTTTATATAATTAAAATCGTACTAAGGGGTTACTGTAATCAATTAACCCGTAGACTGTCATATGGTGTCCTCTACGACGCCAATTGGCATCCTCGTACCACATCGTATTTAATCTATTAATTCCGGGATTTATGGTTTCCGATTGCTGTTCGTTTCTTTGTGAGATGAGGCATACATTTCAATAAGAAACACAGTCGACTTGTATAGTGAAGTTTGTTATATGAATATAACATACAACGATAAAGAATGACATTTTAAAATGAAATCAGTTAAAAATATGTTGTAATATATATTTAAAAATTATATAAAATGTTAATTTTATAAGTTTTGAAGGTGTTAATACTGATTTATCATACCCACTTTTTGTGCTTTTTATGCTAAAATTTGTTAACATTTCAAATTATTATATAGAATTTATATAGGTTCTTATTTATTTTCTTTAAAAATGGCCTAAAATTGCACCATTGCAAGGATAGGTTTTAAAAAAAATTCCGGGGGAGACTCCTGGTATGTTTGGAGTTTGTATTTTATCTTATGAGTCTATGGCAACTTTATACTGTGAGTAACCTAACCTAACCTACCTTACGACAACAAATGCATGTTTCATTTTTCAGTAAAAATTAAAAATCATATTTAATTGAATAGAATGACACAAAATGAAAGCTAATGGTACTAGAAAAAGCGACTCCATCAGGATTCCAATTCACACTTCCGTCAACGACCAAACATGACCATGTAGGTTGTTTATTTTAACTGTGTCCTATTCATAAATGTTGCAGGTATTAGAGAGTGGGTGGGGAGGTTGGGGTGGTTGGGGTTCAAGTGGTACTTGCGGGAATTGTACCGGAAGTGGAAGCTCAACTGCCAGCAGTACTCACAGGGATTCCAAATCGCATCACAGTCCATCATACAAGGGGTAAGTCACACATTAATATGAATATTGTGTGAAAGTGCTTTTATAACCTTGTCTTTTTCGACTGCAATACTCAATAGATACAATATTTATAACTGGCAAGATCACCATGTAATCTGTGTTTTTTTTAATTATTCATTAAAAGCAGTACAAAGTACAAAAAATATATATTTATTACCTACTAGCATTAAAATAACTGAAAACTAAACTAATAGTTAAGGACTTTGCAATAAATATACAATAACAATGCTCTGCACACTTGGAAATTCCTGTTCTGTGTGGAGGAGCATCCATGTGTTATTTAACTGTTTGAAAGTCACACTAATTTAGGCAAATAAAAAAAGAAAATTTAGAAACAACCGAAAATACGTTGTCGAAATTCTTAGTTAAGCTTCTTATATTAATGTTATATAACTTTTATACGGGTGAATTATGTATTAAATATATGTATTTTGCATTAGTTTACAGCACTATAAACTTCAATGTTGATCAAGAGTTGTGTTATTCCTTATTTTGCCATCGGTTAGAATACAGTGGGAACAATCTATTGTATGTTTGCATTCTGAACCTTGTAAATTAATGATGTATGAACGTTGACTGTAAAAAACTTACTGTTAATAAATACAGTGATCACCTTCAATGTATATATAATATATTTTCAGAGCTTCTTCGGCGAACGCTGGTGGCAAGCGTTCTGGAGCCTCCGCGACTAGCAACAGTAACACATCGACAGTAACAACATCGTGCGTAGCTTGCGGTGCCCCACCCCCGCCACCGGCGCCACCTCCTCGATCGCACGATGCGTTTCTCTCCCTCGTTTTAGCGTGTCTACGAGCCGCATCCGACGATGGACAGAGGGACCAACTGTTGCAAGCGCTACACCAACAAATGTCTGCCTTTTTGCAACATTCCAAAGAGGTGCTTATTAAATACTACAGTCCTTTTAACCATATTAATGTTTTATGGGAAATTTTGCTGAAGCTGACATGAATATTGGAAGGTTCAGCACCCACAGGACATACACTTCCATAATGGAGTAATTGACTTTAGAAGTTAAGCCAGCTATTTAAGTTAATCAAAGAAAAACAACTGATACAGGAAGTGAAAATAAATCTTATTGAAGGTAGTAGAAAGTGGTTTATTTCAACAGAAACTTATTATTATTATAATATTTTCCTAATATTCATATCGGAGATTTATTTACATTCATAAGTATGGATATCTATACATTTTATTTAACTACATAAAAATAATGACAAACAAAAGTGGAGTTGAATTAAAATTATAGATAGTCAACTTAAAATATTTAATTTGGACGAGACTTATGACAGTAATATCCCAACTATTCCCGACTGGTAGATAGTTATCCAATGACTAGTAAACATCTGATGTTATAGTCATTGGATCTGCATCTATGTCAAGTAAACAAGTAGAGGTAAATACTATAAATATTTGCATATGGCAAAGGTGAGGCGAGGGTGAGGAAACACCCTCCAGGGTGAGGAGGTTTTAGTTAAAAAAATACATTTAATCCATATTAGGGGACTCTTTTCTGGCAGGTCCCTGACCCTGACCTGTAAGAGTTTTTTTTATGTAACCTGTTTATAAGCAAGAGTAATAAACCATTACTGATGATTAAAATTTTGTGTGAACAAAAAACATGTTAATATTAATTTCTTAAAAATATACTTGGTTCATATTTATTATAGAAACTTATAATAATATGTAACCTAGTTCACCCATAATGTGTTTATTTTTTAGACCTGGCGCAGTGACTCCGCTTATGAGAGTAATGACGGCTCCGCTTGGGGAGCTGGCGAGCAGGCTGCTCTGCGGTTGCGTCTCTCTCTCCTCGGAGGGATGTTTGAAGCGGTGCGACGGGCATCAAACCTCACCTCTGACTGGGCACTCGCACTTACTCAGCTAGTGGCGTATGGCGTTGTCGATGAAGATAATAATGAGTATGCAGATAATATTGATATTTTTTATTTATTTTAAAAGTTTTTAAAAGAGACCCACTTTTGTCCTATAAATTTTACCATTTTTCTCTACATTTTTCTTTCCTCCTATTATTTTCCTAAGAAATTCTTTTTCTTCTGCTCATCTTGCCTCTAATGTCAATTTGTGTTGTGTGTAATTTAATTTTCAAAGTGATTTAGTCCATCTTGCATTTTGGTTGTATACTTAAAGCGCCCACATCTTTCAGTTGGTTGTAACCAAATTTTTTTTTTAACCTAACCTCCAGTCTATGAATGTTTGAGCCTGTAGGATGAGTTTTTTTTATTTGTTTTTAGAGATTATTTTTGTATGATTATGAATACCCTTACCTTATAAAAAAAAACTATCCACTTTCGCTGCAAATAATTTACTTGTAATTAAAATATATTTACAAATTACACAATGAGCAAAATGAAACCTAAAAGGTCGAAGTCAAACACCATCAAACACCAGACCAGTTCCTTGGTGGGTTAAGTTCAAAAAGTCTTTTAACATCTAGCTTTAGCAGTCTTATCAATTAATACTATCAAAGCAAGACCAAAGCAAGTCGACCCGTGGGGCAACTCACCCGAACCCCCAGACTAAGGGGGCCTAATAAGCCCCTCGCTGAAAAACTGCCTCGAGATAGTGTCCGCACTACTCGAGCGCAGAAACTCCGATCCTACTATTCGTCTATTAATACAATAGTTGAACCTCAACTAAATGTTTTATTTCACTAAGCTAACCAATAAAAAAAAAACAGATTCCATAATACGATTCCTTTATGTGTAAACATGTGAATGTATCTTTACAGATCTCTTTTGACTACCGTGTTGGATATGCTGGCCACTTTAATTCATTCAACTTTGGCCTCGGAGTCTAGCAGTATCACCAACAACTTATCGAGTAGTGCCAATGCGAATACTGGCTCAGGCGGAGGAGGATCTTCTGGTAACTCAATAGGAATTTGTCATGTTTCTTACGTATTTATAGGAAGTTTATTTTCCTCGACAATTTTTTGTATTTTCTTTAGTAGTTGACATCGTAAACCTCCTTTTGGTTGAAATACTAATATTATTATTATTATTATTATGGTTTTTGAGCAAGCAGCTATTTAGCTGATATGCTCATGCCTCATTCTCAGTTACTAGCGATTTGCCTAGATTTAAGAAATTTATCAAGGCGGTAATCTCTCGGTAATTATTACGAATTACGCTTGGTTTGATTTTGCAAATTGAAAAAAGGGCATTTTTCTGATTGCAACTATACCAAACTCGATTTTGACATTTAGTGGGTTGGTTAGTTTCTGATACTTTACATTACGACATTTAATATCTACGGAGAGTTATACAATAGAATTGATGTCGTTTAATGCTAGAAAAACAAACAAATACATTAATAAAACCACGTACATTAATTGGAGAAAAAAATGACTAGAATGCGATAAAAAATCTTTTGTAACCATCAACATATCTATGCAAATTTCTTAGCAAAAATAGTCAAGACGGCTTCAGGGTACTCTCATTTATTGATACTTATGTTCGGTATTCCCGTTACATTGAGGTATTATATTTCACTAGAGTCTTCACTTAGCGTTCAGAATATGTCTCATCAGTTGCGACGTATTCTTGAGTCTGACGCATTCTTATTATCAAAATCCTATAATAATATTTTTAACTATTGCATGTTTCATATTATCCCTAATTATCATTATTTAAGATTAAAATGTATCACTGTTGATATTCTTGCGTTAGGTGGTGCTTCGTCGGGTGGTGGAAACAGTAATTCCTCAGATCAAAGGCATGATGACAGTGCAAAGAAACAATACCAGAACCTCATGAAGAAGTTGAGGAAGGAATTGGGAGACAGACATGGCCCGTCTGTACAGAGGATCCGGCAGCTTCTGCCTCTGCCCAAACTCATGATTGAAGTTAGTCATTAGTCGCCCCTTTTTTTTTGTTTAGTCTAATTATATATTTTTTATAAGGCACAAGGATTGCACTATCCTCCCTGCCTCTTGGAATAAATGATTTATTGTTATTATTATTATTATTCAATTTATTTTAAAATTTAACCCAGAATATCGTTTAGATGGACCAGTTAGCGAATGTACATTCTCAAACACTTAAGGGGAGGTTTATCTTACCTAATATGAGTATGAAATTGTATAAAAATAATGCTAAAAAAATCATCCCCAAATTTATTATACTTTTTAACAGATTGTATAAATTCAGTGAGTGTGCAAATTCCGACGCGTGCGTGGATCAATGATCTAACCTTGGCCGAATTATTGACTCGCGTCGAAGTGCCACAGCTGTTTGCTCACAAGACCTTGTTTCAAGATTTGTTTATTATAATTAACTAAAGTTTACTTTTTTTTTTTTCGAAAACCGTGATTAATTAATTTTGATATACATTCTTTACAAACAACACTTGAAATCACAGAGCCAAACAACTGAAATTTTATCATGAATGGTCTTGGGACACGGTATATGCTCCCGTGATAGGTAGGTGGCATATTATCCTGCCATCCTAGTTAATTTAAGGGGCCTCTTCCCAAAAGTGCTCTTCTCTGTCTTGCGCGTGGTCGGTTCTCATTCTGTCTCATCTAACGGCATGTTAAAACAAAAACACAGACCGTAATTGGTTAATCATGCA
Source organism: Neomicropteryx cornuta (assembly GCA_020383195.1). Classification (NCBI taxonomy): domain Eukaryota; kingdom Metazoa; phylum Arthropoda; class Insecta; order Lepidoptera; family Micropterigidae; genus Neomicropteryx; species Neomicropteryx cornuta. The sequence goes on along the minus strand of JAHKQU010000001.1, from coordinate 7,068,137 downwards.
AAACAGAATCAATGTATTTTAAAATATTTAGTTGAAATAGCAACTATGAAATCAAAATATATATATATATGCATCTGTAGTTTTATTTTATCGATTCTTGTATTGAGTCAATAAGATATTTACGTCTAAAGTTTTGATAAAATGTATGGAAAACTAGACTTTTCAAGGCTTTTAAGTTTTAGGAAAAGTAGAAATTTTACTGTTTAATTTTATAGAAGCCTAGATAATTAGGAGATGAAACAATATTCAGTATAATTTTTCTTCTACATCTACAAATAAGATGCGACTTTCTTATTTGTAGATTTCACATTTACATTTCTTCGTCATTCTACTTACTATGTACATAACTAAAAGAAAAAAATACCTGAAAGAGACTAACTTGAAGGCCTTCTTTAGTTCTCTGCCACCTATGTGTAATACAGTTACTGTTCTAATGTCATCATGTCACCCAGCTGGGCGGGATGCTGAAACTTCATCTTCACTGTAAAAACCTGGACCTCGAACGGTCATCATCTTGCTATCTTTTATGCATATTTATCATACCCATTCAAAAAAATTGATGGTGTTGCAATAAATTTTATAAAAAAGTTTATAACCTTTTTTCATAGGTCAATAAGTTAGCGTTTGATTCCTTTCCGTGTTCCATGGCTGTTTTTGAATGGAGACTCCGAGTTATTAAACATTAATTTTTCCTTACCTACTAAACTCAACAATATTCTAGGGCTGGCTCCTAAATGTGGTAAAATTAATGATATTTATATTTTTTAATTTCCAGGTAATAGCTTGTGAGCCCGTTGGCTGTCTCATGGATACTAAAGGCAATAAAATCACTGGTTTTGACAGCATAGACAAAAAACAGGTATTTTTTTTATACATAAGTCTTCCAAATCAACCGAGATATCTCTCACATTTCTATGAATAAACGTTATATATGCTAAAGGCCATGTGAAGTAGACCTTAAGAACTTGCCTGTCCCCGTAGTAACTATTTTTTTGAACTCTCCACATTTGATTTTTTTTTTTTGTATAAATTCACATGTTACCACATAATTTTAAAGTTTTTGGATTATATTTCAAAATGAAAGCAATTTAATTTTTTTTTCTTGCTACATGAAATTCAGGACTTTATCTACATGTTCCTATACTATTTATACAAATTAGCTAATACGTTCATGTCTTAAATTTGAATTGAAGTTGTATTAGATTTCTCACATATGATTCATGAACATGAAAATTAAGGGACAGTTAAGTCTTGAATCATATATAACTCATTGGACAGGAAAGTTGTTAAATTAAGGTAAGTTGGGGGGCTATTCTGTGTTAAATTAAATAAGATTATGGGTTTCTTCTGTTTTTTTTTATTCGTAATGTTAGATTGATCACATGGTTCGCTACGACTAGATACCGAATTGCTTTACATTTCATTTTTCGGTTTTTTAAACACCGTGTGTAATATCGACGTTTCAGAAATAATCACACATCCCGTCCTCAGAGGAGAGTTCGACACGTCCGTCCAATACGAAAAAAAGACGACCGTGATAGTTTAAACTCTGTTATTAACACCCTTGTTAATCACTTAAAATAAAAATGGAATAAAACTAATTTAGCAATACAGTAATTTGTTATTCAACTACTTAATCTTAATCTAAACATTGTTTGAATATGATATTCGCACTTGATTTTTTTTTACTATCCTTTTGAATAGCATTTTTCTATACGGTGTATATAATACGTCATTATGACAATAATTATTACTTAACAGGGTCTCAAAATATCGGATAAACAGCGTGTCTCTGCATGGGAAATAGTTGAGGGTGGAAGATCGCCGGCTCCATTATCCTGGGCTTGGTTTGGCGCCACCAAGGTTGATAGGAAACCGCTCACTTATGAAAACGGACACCGGTAAGAAACTACCTAATCAAGCATAAATTTCCAACTTTAGTTTTTTAATTTGATCATAAACTAGTTAGTCCATATGACTTAACTGTCACTAACTAATTTGGTCATACTCCTAGAATTATGTGGACACCATTCACAATTATTAGCTTGTCTTACATACTTAACGAAAATGTACTATATGTGGGAAACACAGTCTCACTTTGGCCGAAATCCGCAATAGAGACCCTTCTGACTAATTTCAGAAATTGGACTAAGGTTAAAGGTTAAAGAAAGATTGTGTCATTGCCTACCAAGCCAGTGGTCACACTCTGGATGATCATGAATGCCACTCAATCTCTGTGCTGTCTTTTTATTGTGGAGCATAGTCGCAACACGCCAATGTAATCAATATATATTGTCAATGAAAATGTATTAATAATCTTTATTTATCTATTTACTTATGAGGTCGGTTGTTTTTATGTGGTTTTTATAAAAGAAATATGAATAAAAAAGTCTGAGTTATATATGTATGACTATGGCAGTTATAGTAAAGTAATAAAAATCATATACATTAAAATATACACAATATTGTCAAATATAGTTTAAGGTAATTCTTTATAATTTACATTCTTTTATATACATATTATGTAGGCATATTGTATTTGTATTGGCATATTGTAATTTGTAAACTTATTTTGAAATGATGTGGGCTTATGCAGAATAATTCGGATAGTTTTTCTAAAAATTAATAATTGGGGCGAACCTGTCCATCGTGAAATGCCACAAAATAAGTAGTCTGTACTATTTATTGCACCGGAAATACATCAACTTTTTATTTGTCACTTTTATGCACAATAATTTATTATTGTAGGACAATGAAAAGTATATTTGGTTTTCAGACTTCTTCGGTACCACACCCATAGCCAGCTGAAGCCGGCCAACTATTTCTTGGATCCTCTACCTCTACCACCAGAGGATTTGGATGCCACCAATGAAAAAATGGTAATAAATAATTTATTGCATAAATTGAAAGTCATCTATAAAAATATCAACATTGTGTAAAACTCTATCTTGCCTAGCAATATAGAGACATTCTATGCGACTGCTCATTTAGCAGCAAATATGAAGATACATTGACTAATCACACATGCAATGCATCTTGGTCGAACAAAGATGTGATTGATTTTATTTCTCTTTCTAGGGCAGTGGAAGCTTAGAGCAAAGTCCTCCCGGTGCTGGAAGAGGCCGTGGCAAAGGTCGCAAATCACGGAAGACAAAAGTTACACCTCAGGTATGTTACAGAAAGTGTTTTAACTTGAACAAAAAATATACAGAAACTGATATATTTAAAATAAACCTAATAACATGCAAGAAACTAGACCTCAACCTTACATTCCCCTTTTCTCCCCTCTCCTCCATTCATCTCACTTGCTTATTAATAGTTACTCATAGTTACATAGTACTCGGTGGAAATTAGCATTAGCAGGTGGAAATTTTTGTTTTCTTATATACCGCCTGTAAGTATGTTTTTTTTAAGGTGTAAAAATTACAGGACCCCCTAGGATTTTTCAAGGTTATAGTGAATTGCGATTTGGTGAGAGTGACGCTAGTACACGATCTGAGACGATGCATCTGTAAGGGGAGGCTGGTATTCAATTATGAAGCAACTGTAGCAATTACCAGCGACCTGTTGGTGCAGTGGTATAAGCTCCTGCATCTAAATTCAGAGGTCCCGGGTTTGAATCCCTAGTGGGTCAAATCCGGTCAAGTCATTTTTTGCTCTTGAGAATATTCGACGGCGCTTTTCTCAATACTGTCGACCAAGTTAAGTAACAAGACATACACAAAAAATATTTATTAATTTACAAACTTGCTAATTACATTAATTTACAAATTTGTTAGTCTTGCATTATGAAAACAACTATAAGGTAGTCGGAACCGTGCTTAAAAGCATCTGAAGCCATACCCTAAATAATAATGTCTAAGCAACTGACATTTATTATCTAAATAGAGTGTTGTCAGCTGCGTTTTAATTGGGGAAGGGAAGACTAGTATTTAATTACTTCTGACATTAATTAATTGGAATGAAAATAAATGAACTATCAATACATATTTCATCTTATATTTTTTTTTCATTTAAATTTTTAAGCCTCTCATTACATTTACAGATGAACCCCGTGAACCCTGCATTATATCTGTGAGTCCTGGCACTCAAAAAAATATTTTTTATGTAAATTTTAATTCCCTCAATAAAAATAACCTTATTAATAAAATAATTTGCATTTGTACTAAAATATCCCTGTTAGTTTTCATGGTCTGTAATATATTTATTTAACTGACTACTAAAACATAACTATTTATGCAAATGTCTCCAGGCACCGAACACAATGGCCCCACAGGGAATGTACCCTTCGAATGCCCAGCAGCAGTCATTAAGCCAACAGCTGGGGCTATCAGGCCAGGGCGGCATGGGCTCAATGGCCATGGTTCCACCTAACGTGGGCCCTATGGGCGCCGGTGGGGGCCCGGGAATGCAGGGCCCCATGATGACTGGACCTTCTCCATCAGGGCCCGGAGTTGGTGCTCCATTTGGACAAACACAGCAACAGTGGTACCAACAGCAGGCACCTCAAAATTATTATAACCAACAAGGTTAGATTAACAGTAATTCATGAAGTGTTTTAATGAAACTTAAACCTGATTCTACTGTCATACTCTTTTTACATTTTATTTTTTGACACAAATTATGTTACTTTATAATATAAGTCATTTACTTTTGACAACATAAATAATCTTAGGAAATACTGCCAATAAGTAAGTGCCAAGTATCACTGACCAAGGTCAGACCCATTAGTCCATTAGAAATATTAAATTATTTTAGTTTACAGGAGACACAGGGAAGACTGGACTATAATGGGAAGATTTACAATCTTCTAAATGGGTTTTAAGTTTTCTGGTCAGCCCTAGATAGAGAGCAGATTACAATATCATTATTATTTCAGGATTATTTCGTAGTGACCGCAAACGATACTTACAAACTATACGAGTAGAAATGTTAGCCATAGCACCGACTTTTTCAAATACACTCATACACTAGCGCAGCCGGCCATTATTCGGCCCTATTGATAAACACATGTCGCTGTTGGTATTGAGCCATGTTATCAATTTTTTACACTCTTATTTGTCTTGTGAATAAATTATTAGATAATAGATTATCGTTGCCTAAATTTGATATTTATAAAAAAAATATAATATAATATTTTAAACCGCTGGTTATAATTGCACTGCTATTTTAGATAAATATTTAGAATTTTGGTAATATTGTCCTATGTCGATCAGTAAAAATTAAATGAAATTACAATTTATATTCAGTTTTGTTTTTAATGTGATTTATTATTGTTTGTGTCTTCCAATGAGTGATTGCTTTGTCAGCAGTAGGTCGGTTTGAGCGTCCGCCTCTGAACACGCAGTCCAAGCAGGCTCTCTCCATCATGCTCCGGCAGAGACATCCTCTCAATCAGATGCCAGTAGGACAGCAGCCGATGCCACAACAGGTAACCAAATGTGTGAACTCGGTTTTTGATGTTTGAAGCATTAGTATAAGAATTTGTGGTTCTTTGATGTGAATGGTGAGACAGTTAAGGAACTACTGAGGGATTTAGGACTTTCCAAAAGTGTTAAAACACATTTGTATCTTTATTGCAAAATAATTTATCGAACGGACGTACACACGTGTATCCAAAAAATCAACTGACATCTTATACTTTTTAAACATTCGATAAGGAATAAGGTTATGAATAATCAATTAACCCAACAATGTGTGTAGATCTTATTGTTGACCTGGGTATTTTGTTAGATAAAGATGGGTCCGTTGAATATTGTTGCTTTATAATAAAAGATGGGATGGCTTCTTATATTAGATGGTAATGTGGTTTTAAAGATTCTTGTAAAAACGAATGGAAACCTCTTTCTTTCGAAGGAAGTGTCAAAGTGTTGATCATATCAATATTTGGTTCAATGTTGCTTTTTTATTATTGCTAGGGTGGGTTTCCAGGCGGTCCTCATCCAAGGCAGGCATTCCCCAGACAGCCCATGCGAGCGCAAATGGTTCCCGGACAGATGGGTCAAATGGCACAGGGTCAAACTGGGTAAGTTTATTCTTTTTTTCATTTCATTTAAAGAAATTAAATTTTCAAACTACACCTACGGTCTACATTTTAAGCCAATTTAGCGTCAGAAACTCTGTTCTTCACAAAGGTTGTTGACATAACTAGGATATGAAAATCGTCATACAGCAGATCACTTTGCTGTATTATGCCATGGCTAGCGGCTTTTTTTTCATTCTATATCCCAAACTACCCACATTTCCAGAATGAGGTAAATAAATCTTAGATCTAATCAATTATTCAGTTTGAATTTATGATCTAATACACACTGAAAAGCAGTAAAAATATCAGCTGGTCATTCACTCTACCACTTCCAGTTAAAGATGTTTTAGATTTTTTTTTTAAATAACTGATGAGTTAAATTTACATATCACACCCGAATCCTACATAATTTTGTTGAAAATTTTAAACTTTATCTTTATCGTTTTGATAAATGTTCTGAATTGAATATCGGTTATTAAATAACAAATTAATCATATATTTTATGGATATTCATTTATTATTGACAGTAAAAGTAAAAATTAAATAAAAATATTGCACTAGGAATTAAAAAAAAACACGAATGACCTTCAAAGCTTAAAATCATTAACCATTTGTGTGTTACAGTCCGCAAATGGGGCAAATCAGTCAAATGGGACAAATGCCCGGCCAGATGAACACGATGAGTTCGCAGATGGGCCAGATGACAGGCATGGCTGGAATGGGTAGCCAGGCTGGGCAGGGCATGTTCCCGGGCCAGCAGTACGGTGTGCAGCAGACAATGGGCCAGAATTATGGAGGTAGCGCATACGGTAATCAGCCCATGATGCAAGGAGGACAGCAGAGCGCCGGAATGGGTCAAACCATGGGTCAGATGGGACAGGGAATGAGTCAGGTATTCTTGAATATTTTATTTTACTGGTCTTGAAAATGTAAAATTTTCATATTGGAAAGTTGATAAATTCTTTGAATGCTCTGTTTCTATGGTTTAAATAAAGGAAATATTTATAGCACAGCACAGCACTTACTAATATTTAAAGAAGAAAAATAAAAATTATAAAATGTCACTATGAACATCTTGCACTGGGGCTGTTTTTACATATCCATCATTGTTGGTTTAAAATGGATTGTAGGTCGACACAGAAATAATGCACTTTATGTTTGAAGTATCTTTGTGAAATTAGCTACTTTACATTAAAATGAAATGAAAATTCAACTTGACAATAACAGTAAAGTAAAAGCGTAGAAAAGGAGTCATAGGAGTCGTTGTTAGGAGTCATAACATACTCGTACAAAATACAAAATGTTAATGTGATAGGTAAATGCAATGACAGCGGAATAACAATAAATGTCAAACAACGAACAGCTGACAGATTTTTACTTTTATTGAAGTAAGTTGTAGTTTTTTAATAGCGGACATTTCTATCTATAATCCCAAGCAATTTTATGGTACATATAACTTAATTTATCAGAATTATAAATATTAAAAACATACCAATTTTTTATTGAAGTTTTTATAGAGAAATGTTTATTTAATATAAAAATATTTATATTTGCCTACTTTAAAAAGTTAGGTTGATAACACACATGTTGCAGATTAATTTTATACATAGCCAGATCAATGATTACAAAACTCACAATTATGTGCAATCAGTCCTTCCCAGGTCAGTTAAATTAAAAAAAAAATATAAAACATTAATTATATAGTCACATATTTCTTCAACAAATTACCAGAGATAAAAAAAATCATAGTTTAATAAAAATACATTTAAGAAATAACTTTTGGAAATAAATGTTACCAATTTTGAAGAGTTTTAATAGTTACAATTCTGTTTTTAGTAGTAATATGTGTTCGCATAACTTTTGTTTTTATTGCCTGCGTAGGTACTTTATTATTTATTTTTTTCATTAAATATTATTATAAAGGTTAAATAAAATTTGTATTATTTATTTTTAAAGATATTTACTTGTGTAAACCTGTTTTTAGTATATTTATTATGTATTTTTTGTTACTCAGATTGTTGTATGTTATAATATATCTTTCCTATGTAAGTTTTTGTTTATCTCGGAAAATAAATTATTTTAGCTAATTAGTACAAGCAATTTTTCAAACAAAATCAAGACCAAAAATAATGTTATATATTCATAATAATTATTTTTTAAAAAGTGAAAAATTCAACCCTGAATTTCTGAATGATTTCGCTTCTAGGAGCTGTAACATGAAGATATATCTATAAAGTGAAATATACAAAAATGTGTGTTTAAAAACTTAATATAACTAAAAAAATAATACCACTTCAATTATTTTCAGGGAATGGCCCAATCCGTTAACCAGATGGGGCAAGTTAATCAAATGGGACAAGCCGTCAACCAGATGGGGCAAAGTGTGGGCCAAATGGGTCAAGCTGTGAACCAAATGGGCCAGGTAGGTGGCATGGGGCAACAAGGTGTCAACCAAATGACCCAGCAGGGTATGGGTCAGGGGGTCAATCAAATGGGACAAGGCGTTAATACCATGGGACAAGGAGTAGGAGTAGGACAAATGGTTGGTATCATATTGTTTTAAATCTTTATACAGAAATGTTATTAGCTCCAAGAAAAATATTTTTTTTATTACACTACAAAACAACTAAAATCCTGTCTACCAAGCAAAGGAAAATTTATACAAAAAATGATAATGGCACTATAGGTGAATTCCGTTACCTTATGGCTCTCCATTAAAAATTAATTTTGCACTAGTCTCCAGAAATGCTCAATTTGACTTGACCCAACCCGGTTTACGCACGTCAAATTGATGGTATGCACAAAGCCAAATAAACACTTGTCAATTAAACGAACTGGCGCCAGCCTTGCAACAAATCGTTATTTATAATAAATATAGTCATCTACCATAAGCGGGAAAAACTTATTTAGCAAGAATGCAATAGTGCTGCAGAAAGTCTGTGGTTATAATTTATCACTTCTGTGAATATTTTGGGAACTGGGAGGGTTAACCACACTTTCTAGCACACGTTCTCAGACCCAACCATCCTTATTAAAGCATAGCAGAGGATTATCCTCAAAATTGGACACTCATGACTAGAAAAATAAAGCCCTCAACCCCACTATGTTGCTGTCTCTGAAACAGTTTACGAGGGTTGTATGAAAAGTGTCAAACCTAACAAGGACAAGATATTTTTTCTTCGAATTTATTTTTATTTTTTACATAGTCTTACAAGGATGTAAGTCTATATACATTTCTCCCAGCAACGCTCGCATCTCTGCAACTCGACCAAATAGTACTTGGCATCTTTTTCTGCAAAATAGTTGTTTACGAAGGTGATGGCCTCCTCATTCACCGAAAATCTTTTAGGATAAGGAATAAAAAAAAATATTTGGGGCTATAAGGAGGGTAAACTGTAATTTGTAGATTTTCGCCATGGCAACCGCTGAGGTGTGAGCCGTGCCGTGGCTGTTTATCTCCAAAAGGATGCTGGAAATTATGGGATAACCAATTGGTGGACTTTGGCAATGAATAGGGTTGAATGGAAGACCTACCTTGAGAAGACCAAGCCAGTTGTCAAGCTAACGAAACCCATAATGCTACTCGTACTTAAAATATTATATATTATATTAACATTGTGTATTCCAGATGGGCGGTGGTCAAATGAGTCAGTCACTTAATAACCAAATGGGTCAAAGCGTGGGGCAGATGCAACAGAGTCAAATGGGCCAGACGGTGGGGCAAATGCAGCAAGGGATGGGACAAATGCAGCAAGGAATGGGGCAAACTGGTGCTGGAATGCAGGGCCAAGGTGGCACCATGGGTGCATTCGGAAATCAGCAGTCCTTCCAACAGGTTCGTTAACGTTTACGTACACTATTGGACTAATGGTTCAGTAAACAATCTTCTCAGTGAGAAATCTCTACTCTAAAGGCCATTTTGAAAATACCGCCTCTTACTGAGAGCGCTTTTTTCTATCTTGCGCATGGTTGGCTCTCATTCTGTCTCATCTTACAAAAACAAAAACACTTTGTGATTGGTTAATCGTGAAAAACAGAAACAATATATTTTAAAAAACTTAATTGAATTTGCATCTTTATGAATTCTGTAGTTTTTTTTATTGATTCTTGTATTTTAAAGTTAAAAGTCTTATATTCTATTTACGTCTAAAGTTTTCATTAAATGTATGGAAAAATACATATTGAAGTTGAAACTTGAAGAGTGAAGTTTTAGAGGAGAAAGAACTTTAACTTTTTAATGTTATAGAAGCATAGATAAATTAGGAAATGAAACAATATCTGGATATTGTTCGTTATTGTTAATAATAATACTGGTATTATTCTTATTCTATATCTACAAATAAGATAGTCACAACACTACAGTGTTAATATGGAAAAAAACCTTTACAGAGTTGTTTTAAAAGCAATTTAAATTGCATTCATATTTTTCAAACGTTTCCGGTTTACTACTAAAACTAAAAGAATGAAAGCTAGACAAAACTATATTTTAATGAGTTCTTTTATTATACATTGGTTTTCTTGCCAATTTTCTACAATTAAAATTAGATATGTCTTTATTATAGAGTTTCAGTTGAAGGCGCCCCCCTTAAAGGTGGAGGTAACGGTGAGTACTGGTCTTAATACAGATAATGTAAAGATAGCTCAGCTGATCAGGCTATTTATATGATTCAACATTTATGCTAAAACCCCTGGCTTACAGTATTGTTTCTTTTCAGGGTATGATGGGTGGACGGGCCAGCCAGGAAGCATACATGGCACAGCAAAGACAAAATGCACGACCTCAATATATGCAGGTTTGCCTATTATTATTCATTACAAGAGGTGTATTTATTGTAGTTTTTAATATAAAATTTTAATCAAATAGAATGTGTATGCATCTGCACACTACCAAGGAGTCATTACATACTGCAACTTTTTTTCCTTCTTTTTTTTTAAATCTTACACCCCATTTATAACAGCTATCAGATAGATTACATGGGAACAATCCTAGGTGAAATGTTTTTAACACATTCAGTTCTGTACGTCAAACGTGTGGACCACACGTTGCCGCCCGATCGGCGAAGTACGTTGATTGAACAGAATATCCCACGCAGGACTGATACCCGTTTTTTAGTTATAATTTCTTATAATTGGCAAACAATATGTACAAAACTATGAAAATGTTTGTTTTTTATGTTTAATATTATATTGACATAGCTTTTGTTAATAAAACTCAAATTATTTACCGCCAATTCCAATTCACTAGCTCATTTTTCACGTAGGCAATCAACCTTAAAAACGGACCAAAAAAAAAAAAAAACAATGATTAGTTTTTATTAATTAAGTTTATATTAGCCTTTCATGAATTCAGGTATACGTGACATGCCACCCCTTTAAATATTAATTAAGACATTAAGACGGTACCGGATTTACACGGAAACGGCACTTATGGCGATTACGGGATATACCGTTATCGTCTTAGAGTGTGTTAATTGTCTCTATAAATATTTTTATATTTTCTAGGCTCCAAATGTAACTATGGGTGGAATACCTGGCGCTGCACCTCCTTATCCCCGCAGCGCCATACCAAATCAACAGAATCAACAGTTTCAACAGGTAAATTTCTCGTTTGTTTATGGGTTACATAGATGTTATATATTATATATTTCTCATGTTCATCGTGGCTGTTTTTTATAAACTGAATAAGCTTAATCCAAAAAGATTTTTATGATTATAATGCATATTAAAATAATGTTTTAATGTAGCTGCACTAAAATATTATTTTAATATGAAAAAAAATGGCAATGGCGGACGCTGCAAGGCATTTCTGTAGTACAAATATAGATTTCTGCAGTACTAATACCAGATGGTATCCTCTGGTATTTGTCCGAGGTTCACAGGTAGGTTGCTTCTCTCCTCAATTCTAGCCCTACTTTTGTGCTAAAATTAATTTTCAAGCAAATTTGGAAAAAATATTTTTTTATTGTAATTCCTAATATAAATTTTTATTTTAAAACGCCATTATTATTACTAATATTTGTATTTTTACTTTATATTTTCAATGTTTATTTGGTTCTAAACAGCCAGGCATTTGGCTGTATTTAATTAAAATAATCATTAGTTTGTGTTATATACGACTAGGTATACGAAATTTTGTTTCTTTTATTGTTTTTTTTTTATAAATATTTTGTATTTTATTTTTTGAATTAAAATGATTTTAGATCTCAAGTACTGTAGCATAAATTGGATATTAAAAGAAAAACCATTTATGTGATTTGGGAGACTGCAGTCGACATTAACCAATGTTATTTTTCTAGCAAATGAATCAACAACGCATGCGCCAGCAAATGCTGGCTTTGCAACAACAACAGCAACAACAGCAGCAACAACAGCAACAACAGCAGGGCGGCCAACCCGGAGGACTCGTTCAACATTTGCAGAGACAGCAGCAATACCAACCGCCACCTTACTAACTACCAACATAGCCAATAATAATTTATGATAGTGTATTTTTTTAGTATACTAAATGTATTCCTACTCATCTGGAATGCGTTTATGGTGTTAAAGGTTAGGCCCGGCAAAAGAACGATTTAAAAAACGAGTTTCACAACATTCATTTGACCAAAAACAGGAAATTATATGAATAAAAACGTTCGATATTAAACGTGTTAAATTATTACTTTTTATTTTTGTTTCAACAATTGATTACTTTGACCATTTAAATGTTGTAAGACTGTTATAACTATCCAATCATTGTACTCGTTATAATTGTTAGTAAGTGATTTTGAAGTAGGTATATCTTGCTTACTCTTTCATTTTACTGCTCTTATAGAGCACCATTTTTTAATTAATAACTATTATAATAATTAATATAATCACTTAGAAATATGTTTTTAGTACATTTTACTGGGGTTGTGAGAGACTACCCTACTGCCGTAAGCTTTGTTGCCGTAGCAAAATTCTCTGATTATTTAATGGTCGACATAGAGTCAGTTGGAGAGAGAAGCATGCCAAAAAACTGTTATATGTTTAAGTTCGGAGCTTCTCTCACTAAGCAATAAACAGAAGCATGTTTTACTTTGGCTCACACATTGCAGCACGACGGCGTGTGTGATACAGCGAAAGTTCTGTTGTAAATATCACCAAGTGTTAATGCAAAAAGAGTTACTAAAGGTTACAGCTATATTCAGCCGTATCTAGCATACTTTGTCGCTTTAAATTATCGCACTTTTTTTATACGGAGCTAAAGTATGTAATATTCCTTTCGGATACACCCTAATATGTATGGATATTTTAGAAAGGTTATAATTCAAAAAGTGAAAAGATAACACTTTTTTTCTTTTAAAAATTTTCAATATTAGACAACTGGTGATAAGTTTTACCAAGAAAATATTATACCAAAATTTTTTGCAATTTCTCGCAGATGCCGTAACATTTATTTTTTTGTTAAATTTTATATGGCACCTAGGTTTTTTTAATTATTGTTAAAAACTTTTTTATTACATATTTCTTTTTATTTCTACGTATCTGATAATAGTTCCAATATTAAATAAAATGTGAAGAAAGCAAGAAAGTTTTTTTTAAATTGTACTTTATTATTGAAAAAAATGAACAAAAGTAAATATGTGAATTCAGTATCTCCAGAGAATATGAAATTGTCAAATAAAAGAAGTCAATAAAAAATGTTTAATATCAACATTTACATTGGTTAAACTACAATTTAAATTAAATAACTAGTAATATAATTTCCAATTTCTATAAAATATTTTTATTTTAAGACCAAAGTATTTTTTCAAGTACGTATATTTAGACGACAAAAAGTATCCACATATAAAATTGAAGAGAGGTGGACTTCATTGGAAAAGTTTAGAAATTTTGTATTAGAAATAGTAAGCTATTGTACTTATCAAAGACAACTTAAACCTATCAACAGAATAATGTAAGTTATACTTTGGTGAGCGGAATGGTTAATATTTATTGAAAAATAATAAATGTCAGCTATCTCATTGATTTCACCGGTTCTCATAGATAAATGAATATCTTCTTATTTAGTTATAAAAATGATGTTGTACATTTTTCTACAGAAAGCGTAGGACAAAGAGAATCTGAAATTCCTTTCACAAATCTCTTAGCTCTCTATCCGCTCAACTTATTATTATTATTGTTCACTGAGCAACCAGTTATTTAGCTGATATGCTCATACCTATCTCATTCTCAGTCACTAGCGATTTTCCTAGATTCAAGGCGGTTCTTGAACTGGTTTACACTTGATTAAAAAATGTTATTTTAATCCACGTACAGTCAAGCACAGAAGAGTCACTCACCCTCAAGTGTGTCATGGTATGACTGTCGTTACAGCATTTTTGCAATTCACCCCAGTCAATTTTTATAATGCGGCGGCGGCCCACAGCTGTCGCCCGCCACGCGATTCAGAATCGATGTATGAGTGGTTATCGTGTACCCGACTGTACATCCTGTAATTATTGTCATTCTCTAAAACTATACTAAAATATAATTAAAGCGAGTAATAGAGCTTTAAAAATATGCGTAGTAAATAACTATCCTGACTTAAGTTTTGTTTTGTAAAAACCACTGACCTTATTGCACTATTAATATTGACTGATGGTAATCGAATTGTAAATAAATATGATGTACTTTTATACAATAAATGTAGAAAAATGTGTTTTAGTATTCTATATTTGTTATTGTATTACAATTTTACTTGGGTACCTAGTTTGATGTAATAATATGCTTTCCTTTAATTTTGAGGTTAAAAGTTAATATGTCATTTATAAATAGGTACAATAAAATACTACAAAAAATAGCATTCTTTTGATATTCCCCATATCCATTTTGATTTTTATTGTTCGTCTGACTTCCATTTTAAAAATAAAATACACAATTACCTAGTATTTTTGATAGATTATATTTGTTGGTATTGACATTTTGTTCAGACGCCTTTATTATCCTCAAGCCTCTAATTTATTTTCAGAATTTTTGTTTATCTGTCCACTATAATATAATTTTAGATAAATTTAGTATATACGTAACATTGGCCTTGCTAGCTTGCCATACAAATTTCATGTGTGTTTGTATGGTTTAACACTGTCTGGTTCCTTCGGGCCTATTGGATAGCGAAATAACCCATCCCGTGTGCAATAGGCACTTGTCATCAGGTGCCGTTTACAACGCATGTTAAACCTGCCTAGCAACTAACCTAGCCTAAAGCACTTGCATGGTTAATTTTAATGCAAGAGCGCTAGATATAGGACGACCCTTTGAATGTGCTGAAAGCTCCTTGCTTAGGGCCTCTAGTAAGCAGTGATAACTCATCAGTAAGAGAGAAGAGGATGTGTAGGTAGGTATAATGCATTCTTTGAAGCGGTAGACTCATTTCTCTCCAATTTCAGGCGAGGAAAAAGGCAGAGTTTGTGTGGTCCAGCCACACAATTTACAAATTTAATATGAGGCAAGGAAACTCAGGCGGGAAATAGTACTATTTGAGCTCTCAAATAGTACTATTTCTAGATTAACTCCGCTTGAACTAGAGGAGATTAGGACGGATTACACCAAAACAGTACCCTGAAAAAGAGTTCATAAATAGGAGAGTATAACCCGACATGCGTGTAAATAATATAGGTAAGGTAATGTGGATATATGGCAAAAGAGATCAAGAGGAAAGTTGGGACTGATACACCAAGAGGTACATAACATAATCTAACCAGCCATGTCGTCCGAATAAGGGCGTAATGCAAAAAAACATCTAACTTTTAAACCGGCTTATATGAACTTTGATCTCTCCTCCTCCCTTCACACCCACCTGAATCCTGGCGGAAGTCATCACCTGCAGAACAGGTAATAAGGATGCAAAAGAAAATGGAGGACGACCGGACATGGATGTCAAAAAACTTCTAAAATTAGTATTTTGTGCACAATGAAATTAAGCCAAAGCCTACAAAATCGAAGCATACTGTAACGTTCCTCCTCGCCCTCACCAGAACAAGAAGGAAAAACTTATCAAACGTCGCATCTTTTCGTTTCAAGAAACACAGAAAATGTCTCTTCAGCATTGGTCCTTCTCGAAGGAGGTTTATTGTAAAGCATAACTATTTGGTTAATCAAAGTTTAATTTTTTCGAAATATATAGTTTTTTTTTACTATTGCTTTACGACTTCGCAAGATTTTTTATTTATTTTCAAGGAGCAACAACGCATTTAGAACATTAGACATATCTACAATGATACGCTAATTCAGATCTGAGGGGATAATCTGTAGCCGACTCGCCACTTGCATGCAACTTCTGGCTAGCGGCTAGCCCCACTGACTTGTAGTAGTTACCCTTTTAAGCTGTTAGTCACGTAGGTATTTTACATAATTCTTGAGTGCATCGTGACAAACATACGTACAAATAATAGTGAAAACAAAATAAAGAAAGATTAGCTAATAGTATAGTTGTGAACGATATATTGCTAATTACGTTCACGTATCTTTATTATCTCTTCATAACAGACTTTTTTCGTTATAGAAATAGATACTTTATTCTAAAATAATATAATCAAACTAGCAAATTTCTATCATTATCGTGGAAAGTTCTAATATGTACTAGGTACACTCAACGATCTTCGTTGGGTACACTATTTTATGACGACGATTCATCTAAATGAAGCTGGCAAAAGCTACTCTATCGTGTTTCCCTTTCATTATCTCATCTTTTCATTCTATGTTGCGTCATCGCCATAACCTTTTTCTTGGTTATGTAAATATTTAGTATTATTTCAATTTTCTCATTTTTTCGAAATTTGTGTAATTTAAAAATAAAGTATGTGTAGGGATAAGAAAAACCCAATTGCCGTTTAATGAAGAAGAAAAAGCGGAAATTATTCAGTTTGATTGACGTTTTTTTTCTTCTTTCAGTTTTCTCTGTCAAAACTCAAAGCCGCGTAGTGTATTGTCACTTGTTAGGAAGTTGGACTGCGATTTTAATTATTTCGTTTTTTATAATAAAACCTTTACTAGTGGAGTCGGCTGCCTAAATTAGTATTACTCAAGTTTCATTTAATATATATATTTTTTAATTTGCCTCTACTTGTTGACTATTTTGATGGCGGGAAATTTCTGGCACAGTTCGCATCACCAGCAATGGATCTTGGACAAGACCGACTTGGTCCGGGACCGCCAACCTGATCTCAACCTTCTAACGGAGGACGAATACCAGAAAGTCATTAACTTTTTCGTCAATATTATCCAGACGCTGGGCGAACAGTTGAAACTCCGTCAGCAGGTTATCGCGACCGCCATCGTGTACTTTAAGAGGTTCTACGTGAGGAATTCCCTTAAGAGTATCGATCCGCTGCTATTGGCGCCAACCTGCATTTTCCTGGCCTCTAAAGTTGAGGAGTTCGGCGTTATTTCCAACACACGACTTATAACGACCTGTCAAACTGTTGTGAAGAATAAGTTCAATTACGCCTATGCGAACCAAGAATTTCCCTATCGAACGAACCATATTCTGGAATGTGAGTTCTATTTATTAGAGAATTTGGACTGCTGCCTCATAGTGTTCCAACCATACAGAATGCTGCTGCACATGTCAACGGATTTACCGCCCGATGACCATCTTGTTACAGTCACTTGGAAAGTTATTAATGATTCTTTAAAAACGGACGTCTGTTTGCTTTATCCGCCTTATTTGGTGAGTATTGAATGAATTATGGGTGTTTGAATTAATAATTTTAAATACCCTAGCTCTATAGGCTCCATTCAACAAAAAGCCATCAGACTTGTCTTAATGTCGTTTCTCTACAGCTGTGTCCAAAACATATGTTGAAACAGTTCTTCAGGTAAGCAGGTATTTATTGTTGTGGCTTATGAGGTATTTTGTATAATTATTCTCTTCCACATTCTGGCCAAATATAAAATAATTGTTGTTTAAATGCTTTGTAATAATTTCTAGGTGAACCTACCTTTCAATTCAATTGTTAAACAATGGATTCATGTAATTGGCCAAATAAATAATGATATATTTACTGTTCTATAAACTAAGTTATGCTGTATAACCTAAAATATATTAAATAAACAAGAATGAGCACTTTATTCGATACGCATAAATAAATTACAAAAGTTGAGCTTATTATCTTAGGACACAATCTCTACAAATTTAACGACAGGTGTCGGCAAAAAAGTCAATAAAAATAACAAATTTATAATATTTGGTACCAACTCGTCTCTTCATTTTACATTTCTATTCCTATGGGTATCTACTAGAGTAATTAGGTAAAATAATGACCTGGGTTCATCTCGATGGTTATAGGTATAATATATAGGAATAACAAATTTTGTTTGGCTGCCCTAGTCATTGTATTATTATTTTTTAAAACGCTCCAAGCGAGGCATTGTCTTTTTCTAATTGATTTTTTTTGTTTATATTTTAACTATTCTATTTTACCATGTTGACTTTGTAACATAAGACCCCAATGTGTACTTTTTGTACAAAAACTTATCCTGTATTCCGAAGGAAAAACTCGAGCTGTTTTTTTCTACTTACAGATTGCAATTGCCTCTCTCCAACTTGCTTGCGTCATTCTCCAAAAGGAATTAAAGAGTTGGTTTGCAGAGCTAAATCATGTTGACATGGAAATGGTAAGATATATTTATTTAATAAATAATTAAACGAGTCCTTTTAATTAATTGCAATTATCAATTATACATTGATAATTGTACAGAATACAGAATAAAAGACCTCTCTCCTGGTTATAGATGTTTTGTACCATCACCCAATGTTTTATAGATCATGAGGATTCAATTGATTATTTTTTTTTAAAACACTGTTGAATGTTGTTATTTATGCCAGCATTTTTTTCCCTTTTGTTGGTTGGTTTTCTTAGAAAAATTAAAAATGTTAATCTTAAAATTTCTAAAACTGAAAAGAAACATTGTGCTGAAGTTCCGAGAATTGTGTATTTTTTTGTGGCCATTTGTGATAAGGTTAGTGGAATTTCTGTACAGATCCAAGACATAGTGCGGTCGATCCTCAGCTGGTACGACATGCTGAAAGGCTACGATGAGAAGAAAGAGATCCAGGCGCTGCTTTCCAAGATGCCCAAACCAAAGCCGTCACCACAGAGATAGCACATGGAGTAATTTAAGAAATACCTAATTTGCATTTGAACAAGATGCATTTAAACCCATTGTGTCGCTATCCATTATTAATTTTCTGGATGTATTGATTAGAACATATTGCATCTTATCTCAAACATCTACCTGGCGATCGATACCTCCCCTACGTGGGATGTTGCACACTATAGCTTTGATATATTTCATAATTTTTGATGTACACCTAATGCATAAATATTTTATGCTTAACTTGGCTGGTGTTTGTGCTGCACAAAAATGGTATCAAACAAGTGTCGATGCGGCACGATGCCTGACGGTAAATTTGATTGTACTGCGGTTCAGACGCTAGATAGATTTAGCAGTACCTGACAGGCAGGCATGGTGACTTTGTTTAGCACTTTGACTTGACCTGCAAGATTATAAAATAATGATAGTAATATATTTTTAATGTTTCTTAGTACTGTAAAACACAATTTATTAATAAATTTTTGTAAAATATCTGCATTTAACAATTTTATCGCCATGTGTATTATTTTTGAAAATACAATTCGCCTCTCTGACTTTACGAGTTGACTTTGACGAGTTGTCGTGCGCCGAAGATGCCGTCAATGATGCCCGTAGGGTCTAGCTACACTCTTTATAATCCATTGTGAGTGACATAAGTACCCTCCGCGTGCTAGTCGCCAACGAACGGAATGAAAATTGGCCCAATCACGCTAGACACACGGCAACGTTACAGGGCGGTTGGGACGATTTGGGGAAGCTAGGAAGGTCTCGCGCTCCTGTGGTTCTGCTGCTGAGGCAACCTAGGAAATGGCCCCACTATGTCCACACATCACAATTAAGGGTCAAATACGAAATTGCTCTAACAACCAAATTGAGGAGACATATATTATTGTGTTTCATACGATGCTGAAAAAATCACATTACTTTCTGCGAAGAGTTTACTGGAATTGTTATTATTATTATTGTTGGTTGAGCAAGCAGCTATTTAGCTGATGTGCTCATTTCTCATTCACAGTTACTAGCGATTGGCCTAGATTCAAGAAATTTATCAAGGCGGTTCTTGAACTGGTTTACACTTATAGCTTCCACCACTTCCTGTGGTAGCCGATTCCAATCAAATTACAAATTGATAAATCCCGCACCAGTTGACAATGGGCCAAAACAAATATTTAGTCTTCCCGGCCCAATATTGGGTGTGCTTTTATCTCGATATCTACAACAAGAAATAGTGATATCCTCAAAAACATTAAAAATATAAAACTTTGGTGTTGAGTGGGCAAACGTTATCCACTGCAATAATTGATAAAACAAAAAAAGGGTAAATTTAATCGGATTAGTACCTTTGTTGAGTCCAACCACAATATAATCAATCACATACGTTATTTGATTGTAATCATGATAAAACTATATGTTGGTATACAATTTCTAGTAAAATAATTCAATTCATTATTTTTAAACAACCAACTTTGCATTACGTACATTACTAGCTCTATGGGTTGATTTATATAAACCACAGTCCGATTAAGTTAATATTGTTCAGACTGGTAGTAAATTTCTAATAAGCAGAACACATTGCAATTTTAATGCGGCCTTTGTATGCACTTTTCTAAGAATGATGATATTAGCTGACCACATTTGGAATGATATGCCAGCAACTCTCGTAAACAAACTGTACTCAAATGGACAGATTAAATTAATTGGTAGATCAAATTTCTCCCCACAGTGTACACTGAATGTCTATAAAATACTTGCATCAGCTTTAAGCACACAATTTGTGATTTGAGGTTCAGTTGAGCCAGACGCAAAATGAGTTTCAAACTTAGTTGGATTTATTTTGTAATATGCAGCTTGACTGTTGCACTGCTATTCGCAGGAGCCAACTCAACGAGGTCAGTACTCACTTTTTCTTTTGTAGGCAAATTGTTTGAATCTTGCGCATATGTATGCATGTGTGGAAACAATAACTTCAGAAGTATGTTTTCCCAGCCAGCTATATTATTATAATCAATATAATAATAATAATATTATTATAATCAATAATAACTCAACTTTACAGCAAAAGCCAAATATGTTTATGTATAGTTTATTTATTTTGTTTTTAATTATGTCTTGATTTCTTGATAATTGTGTTAGCATTGCCACACAGTCTATAGCCCTGAGAAAAACGCTTTTGAATATTATTGAAGTCGGTTGAACCCGATGAAAATGTATCCCTGGACCATCGAGCCAGGGTTCAGATCACTGTGCTTACCACCTACGCCACTCTTCACCTAATCAAGCGTAGCACAGCAGGCCCTAGATCGGGTATACATTATACAACCATCTATTTAACTGACACACATTCATATGACTAAATCATAAGGGTTTCAATCATAAGGATGTCTGTCTGTTGCATCTATCAACTCGAAAAGTACAAATGCGAGAGTTAAATTTTTATGTGAAGATTGATCTGGAAGAAAACCAATCATAGCCATTTAGATCACATCGGAAGCAGGTTGAATAATTAGATATTTAACATTAAAGTTAAAAAAAAATCCATACTGATTAATGAAACTTTGACAATTCGATAGAGCTCATAATATTCGAATTTCAAAAATATGACAGTACTGCTGTTGGAATGTATTATTTATTACGGGATTAATAATACAAAATCAAATAGTAATATGTGGAAGAATTTTCATTACCACATTATCAATATTATTTTTAATAAATTGAAATATTATATCAGTGTTATTTTATTACTAGCCAAGAAAAACTAAAATGAACAAAAAAAACCTAAAATGATGTTAAAATTTATGATGAATTAAAAGAATGTCATGATACCATCGTATGTTTTTTTTACTTTAATCTAATCAGACCTAAAAAATAACCCACTGTCGTGGTCTGAGTGGGAGATGCCTTTAATCAGTCTATGGGGCCTAGCTGTAAGATATCAGGTTCTGGTTAAATAATTTACTACCACTAAACAATGTGTAGAAGCAGTTGGTATTACATGATAGCTACAGGTGTCCTAGCCATTTTATGTGTAACTATTATGTATAGTAATATAAAACACTTTACATCTATGTTACATCAATTTTGAAATCTTCCGAAAAACGGTATACTTTTAGTGTCATATAATATGGCAATCAACATATTTAACAATTCAAAAAAAAAAGAAGAGCAACAACTGAAGCAAATATATCAAAAAGGAGACATTATAAACGAAACAAGATTTTATAAATTAAAGAGAGGTCATAGAAAGATAGGAAAGTTTAAGCTTAACTTAATTCACAGAATTTTAGAATGGGCCTGAATACATGTCTGCTTGCTAACTGCTGAATTGTTCCTGAAGAGCCTCCAAATATGGACATACCAGATATTTGTAACCGAAAGTCCTAACAATTGGTCGCAATAAAAGGTTACTCTTAACAATACGTAGCGAACAACAGGATCGATATTGTACTATATGAATATATATTTTTTTAAATTAAAAGAATAAGGAAAATTTTGTATTTTAAGTAAACAAGTAAAGTATATTCAAAGGTGCCAGGTCTCTCTTAAGGGTTGTCACATGAGGCAATGAAAGCTGCATGCAGTGCCTACCCGTGGGACCCGGTTTTGCCAGGTGGTTGGGCAGTAAATAATAAAAATATGTAGCACATAACCAGATTGTTTGCAGGTCAAAAAACAAAAATAATACAGGCAGGAGAGGCAATTGTACCTGTGCGGGATTCGACTTTGAAAAGGATGGTAATATTGTGCTGTCACAGACTCCCGACTTTCCGGTCAACTGCGATGGAACGGGAGCGTTGATATGTAAAAATTTATGTGTCGCATTAGCCATCACGACAAAAGCTAAAGGTCCGGCCGTATTGTGCGAAAAGATTAAGAATGCGACGGAACTAAGGGTAAGTACCACTTTTATTGTATCTAGTTTTGTTAAGCTTAGTTCCATCTTTCATCTTTTTTGAGATCTACAATTCTGTTCTACATTCATTTGGTGTTTATCGTATAGTTAAGTCAGCGTAAACCAAAAAGCAGTTTTCCGGTATCTATGACACAATGCCTGCTCACCCGGATAATAACTAAATTTCACTCTCTCTCTCTCTCCATAGGCATAGGCAAAAACTGCTTTTTGTCAAATATTTTAACCTTTAAAATTTAAAAAAAAAAAAAATTAAAATACCATCATAGACCTTGCAAACCATACAAAAAAAAATAGTGTATTTTGAAGGCGCCAAATTTACCCTAGTAACAAAACTAAATCAAAATATTTTAGAATCTATGTATATCTGAATATTTCAGAACATGTCACGAAGATCTAATATTATGACAAATTTTTAATTCCTACGTCACATCATTTTCGAGAAAAAAGTATGAACATCTGACAAACGAACGGACGCAAGAGTGATCTTATAAGGGTTCCGATTTTTCTTTTTGAGGTACGGAATTCAAAAACTGAATGTATATCAATTAAAATTGAAATCTATACAGTAATGGGTAACTTATGTGAACAGTAATTTATCTGATTTTATAATTTTTAATGTTATTTAATGCTTATTCAACTATTAAATCGAATCTAACTAAGGGCAGTTTGTCAGTATAGGCTAAATTTGAGATGCCTTGGTTCCAACACTTTCTTTTGCTGAGCTAAACTCATAACTAGGTTTGAAATATAAACTTATGATTGGGCGGTAATGTTTATTTTATTATTTTGATATTTTGTCTTCATCTTTTTTAATAAAAATGTCTTTAAAATTGTTTTTTTTTTGTGAAATATCTTCACAGTACTTAGTGAGATTTATTTTTATGATCTTCATCAAGTACATCAGCTCGTAGTCTCACATTTAGCCATCACTTAGCATGTTGTACTGATGTATCTATTTTTAAGGATTTTAATCTTGTTATCGCCTTGGCCAAAAGAGATAAATGTTGAAACAATCTGAACTGTTGAATAAATAAATATTGTATAATGTTCTAAACAAAGAAAATACACATCGCATTACCAAAATCATGTACAAAACATTTAATGTTTTTCACAGGTTTGTGTATTTTTTAAAACTTGCAAACAACAGTGGACATATTCCGGTGTGAAATCAGATCGGCCCCTTTGCTGCAATGACGGAGTCGTTAAGAAATGTGAGAGCGAAGATTACGAAGCTGATATCGCCAATGCAACCATTACAACGATGGAGGCTTTGGATTTGGTCGTGGACGCTAAACAATAATTTTATACAAAAGTCAATTAAAAACTATAATTTCATTTGGTGGTATTACGGTTGAGGAGAATCAGGTGTTCTGGCTTATGCTCTCATAGACCTGTATCATTTTTTTTTTCTCGAGATTTTAATTTCATATTTAGATAAATAGTAACATTTAAAAAACTATAACTTTCATTGTAATAACATCAGTTGCTATGGTGGATGAGGATAGAAAATATAATTGTACTATAATTTATTCACATGCCAATACAATACATCCTATTTTTTGTGCAATCTGACCCATTGATCTTCAATAGTTGGGGAATCTAGAACAGAATAAGAATAGAACAGCAGAAGTCTAGAGTAGAATAGTTTTAGAAACATATTTTTTTACTTACGAACAATGTAATACTATTAGGAATAAAATAAAAAATTAAAGATTATTTATTTATCTCAATCCTTAAGCAGGGCCTCTTCCCAAAAGAGCTCTTCACTGTCTTGCACATGCTTTTAAATCATTCTATATTATCCTCGTAGAAAAAGAAACACTCTGTGGTGTTATAGGATAATCATGAAAGTGAGATCAAATAGTGCGCACTTGGTCAATTGGTCAATAGGCCACTTCAGCTTAGGGTAGTTTAAGTCTTTCATAATAATAACATTTTAATCGGGCCGATAAAACCAACTAGTAATAATTTCACAGTTCCTAATGTAACATTTAGCCCCAATGAGTCAATTTGAGAGTTATTATTGAGTTTGAATTGTGTATTTGGTATTGCTGTGATTGATTGACCATTTATCTTTTTAGTATACACCTCATCCGCAACGATCACTGTGGTCTTTTCGAAATAATAGGTAATTAGGCATATTTACAATAATGTACCTTTATTTTGTTTGTACTTTATAAATTAAATATAATTTTAGTGGAAAAAAATAAATAAGTAGAAGAATAACTTATAAAGCGAAAATAAAAATAAATCTGATAATTATTTTAAAAAAAAATATGGCACAAAAGTGACGATCCCCTTATGTATCTACAAGAATTTTTGTTTTCACTTTCACTTCGGTAAATATATATTAGTTATAAGATATCTAGGAACATACGTAAAAAATAAAAACGGATGTCATCGCTTTATATTTTCTTTTATTATCAAAAATAAAATTTTGCACAAAAACTTATTTGCAACTATGACATTTTTTTAATAAATACATTTTGTGTAGTTATTAATAAAACTATATTCTACATAATCTAATAAACCATTCAAAATAGTGCAGGTAATCAAGATTACATACATAGTTTTTTTTAAAATAAACATTTTAGTAAGCGCCCGTATTTGGCCATGTTTTGAAAACCTTCCGCTCTACTCAGAGTTTTAAGTAAAAGTGGCCACGACACCAGACGGGCCACTTATTGTATTGTTATACATGGATGGAGGATCAATATTCGCAAGATTCAAATATAACTGATTTAATTTTTTTTAAATAAATGTGGCTAATAACCATGACTAATATTTGTGGCTGTCAAAATAAAAATAATTTTCTATTAGATATTGTGTAAGATGGAATGAACATTATAACAAGTCTTTGTATGCTATTCTTATCATTTTTCTCATGGTGTGACACTCAATTTTGTCACCAGATAAGTTTTTGGTAGCAGAAGAGATAAAAATTGAGAAGTGATTTTAACTCCAAAATAATACAAAGATTAATTCATAATTTTCGACAGCGATTCAATTAGGACATGATTGATTGACAAGTTTTAAAAGCATTTTCCTTTTACTAAATGTAAAAGATAGATCATTTAAAAGGTAAGTAATACGAGGGATAAATAAATTATAAAATGGATTTTGGTAAATCTAAATCGGGTTTTAATAAACCATTGTTCCATTTAGTACCATGGCCTATTAAAATAGGACACCAAGTACCTAAGCACTTTAAAGCTACATATTGTTGAAAAGCTTTTTAAAAACACTTTCGAAATTATTAAAATGGTAAAAAAAAATTGCACCGTATATGTAGCGATAAGTCTCTATCCAGCATGGCGGAGTGTTGCGGCGCGCGGAAGGGTGGGGGGAATCTACCGGTGTCGGATTTTTACAAGGTAGATTTGTATGACATACCGCATCTGTTTTAAAAGATTGTTGTTTCTACCTTTGAAATATGCCCTCAATTATTGTCAGTGAACACCAAACAAATAACAAAATTAGTACTAAAAATTGTTTTCTGAATGACAGTTCATGTACAACAGAGAGTAACGGATTCTTTAAGTTATCATATTCCTATCTCACATTTACTAAATAAAAATAAATCGCCTATTGATCAAATTGATACTTTTTAACAGCAATGATATTGATTGTTATAACTAATATGATAGGTGGACAACATCCCCACACTCCATTTTATTCATCAAATAAAACAATAACTACTTCGGCCAATTATGTGAGTGAGGTAGGAGCACGTGGACCTCCCAGTCAAATCCAATGCACCGTCTCCGTAAAGAACTGGAGTCGACTAGTTTTCAAAGAGTCTTGACAATCTAATTTCACACACGGATATGGAAAAAGGAACACTAAATAGTAGGGTGAATACAAAAAAAAAATAACCAACATTGAAAACTTGTAAATCCTTGATCTGTTACTTTCTCTTGGTTCTTTCGTGATTTCGGCCATTTTTATGGTATCATTGCTGAGTGGCAACAAAAATGGATGGACAAATTGTTTGTTTGTCTATAATGACTATTAATGTAAATTTGTATGTTACATATGCAAGTTGATTTTTTTTATCTGTCCCTGCTTGTCTCTCGGCACATTGTGCTTTTCTTCAAGATGTTTTCTCACGGTTATGGTCCTGGAGTAGGTCTGCTCACAGAGATGGCACTTAAACGCAAATTGACGGTCGTGGACATTGTTAACGTGAGCCTTCAGGCCCGAGTTTTGCACGTAGGCTTTAGGGCAACGGTCACACTGGCAAAGAAAATAAAAACATTGATTCAAGTTAAAATTTAGGAAGTTGACCACAACCAAATGACATGCTAGTATTAGTGACATAAGATGATGGTACTGTGGCAGTATTGCGAAAGTGACCTGTCACAGGAAGATCGACAGTGACAGAAAGACTGTGCAGTAAAAGGTTGGGTGAGCACTTCAATAGGTAAATTTTAATTCCCTTTTGAGTGATATACAAGATGTAGCTCCTAACCTGGAACTATTCCTTCCGCAATTCCGTTACACAAACAAGGGGAATGGCTCAGGATAGAAGCTGGGTTTCTGCTGATAATTTAGGCTGAATTTATACTTATTTAGATAACAATGGCAGATTGATGAGCTATTGAAAACATTTCGAATATAGCTATAAACAAAACTTCTTTTTGTTTTCTTAAGATTTATCTCTGTTAAGTGTCAATGGATAAGAATAACTTTTCAATAAATAATACCTTGTATTGCTTGCTACTATGCCTCTTAACATGAGCAATGAGACAGAAACGTCTATGAAAGCTAGCACCACATTGGTCGCACACGTACGGTCGTTCACCCGTGTGTGTCCGCTCGTGCACGCGTAGTTCTCCTCTGTTGATGGCACGGTAGTCGCACTGCACGCACGCAAGACGGCGCTCGCGGCCATGCTTGGTCATAAAGTGCTGATCGAGTGACGCATAGCTGCGGCAACCTTTGCCGCAAAGCTGCAAGATGAATAAAGCTTACATAACGGTAACAGAATAAATGCCTTTTGACTGTATGTAAAAATGTTACAAAAAATAGGCCTTCTAGAGCATAATTGCAACATATCTGATTTACATTTACGGATGACATTTCATTTATTTTTAGTGATGCCATAGTTATTAAATTGGTAGCTATTAAAAATGATATGTGATAAAATATGAAGTATCAAAGGCTGAGAAATGTCAAAGTATAGTGAAAATGCAAGAAACTAATGTGGCATTGAGTCAATACAAATTTCTAAATTAGAACGGTGTTTCTTATTATGAAGATAAAATCTACTATATTTTATCTATAGCAGACTGTGTTTTAGGCGATCTGCCTATTTGAATTGCCTAAATTGAATTGAAGAAATTACAGAATTAATAATGCACCTCGCAAATAAAGTTGAATCCAAAATGCACCTGTGCGTGCAAACGCAACGATTGAACATTCGACAGCTTCCTCCCGCATATTTTGCAAAAGACAGGCCCCTCACTCGTATATTCACCCTGGAGTGCATCCAGGTATTTGGCGGCTTTCCGTTTCCTGTCCGGCTTAAAGCTTTCACGTTTCGTCTTGAATGCCTCCACCATTAACTTCCTGGAAGGTCAATTAATCATTTCAAGATTTCATCATCGCTATATTGTAAACTTTGTATAAGAGTCAACAATGAATATTTGTCATTTTAAATAAGCTTCAAGGAAATTTTGTTGAGAAAAATTAATGACCTACAAACAATTGTAAAGGAAGGAATATGATGTTTTCCCAGCCTGATTTTCCATTACGATTGTCAAAAGCTAAAAAAAAATATCAGCCAATAAGTATGGGAAATTTTCAGAATTGAAAAAAACAAGCTTTTAAATAAACCCACATGACATTGAACTGTACACAATAATAAATGAAGTTATTAAAGTGGTATATACAAAAGAAAAAATTTAAGCAAAAATAAATTAGGAGAACTTAGTAAAAACCATGAAGGTTTATAAAGATGATGATTTATTTATTTATCCTAAAAAAATGTTAAAATTGTAAAATCAACTTTTCTACCTATATTTTATTAAACATTCATAGAAAACTAGATTTCATAGAATTTTGTAAGTATTTTATATTTATTATCATGAACATAAAATTAAATATTATACCATCTTGCAATTTCAGGAATCGGACACTCGTGCCACAAACAAAATTTTTTTACCTAATTATTATATGACAACTAATTATTATTACCACTTGATTATTACAACTTGATCATTCTTTTACGTATTTGTTTTTCTTCGGAATAAAAAATAATAAACAAATTGCGATAAAGGGCACTAAAAACCGCCATGTTGTGACAGTGGAACCATCCTCCAAATCTATGACATTCTAATGCAACAAAATACTTTTCACACTATTTTTTATGTAATATTAGAATGGGTCAATAAATATTACATTTTATAGCAAAAAAGCAACCTAAACTTTTGCCTAAATATTTGAATACATGAACACCCACCAATTTCTTAGCTATTTGTTGAGTTTGCAAATATTAAAAAGCGGTATTTCATGGTGATACAATAAACAATTTACCGCAAACCGAACTTGGTGGGAGTGCGAATGGGCCGGTGCGTTCGAAGCGCCTGGATACAAGTCTTTAACTGCAAGGGTGCAGCTGGGCCCATCAACAGATTAATAATAAAATGTCAAAAAGGTTTGTACTTAAAAATTAGTAGTTATATAAAATAAAATTAATCAGCACGATAGCCTAATAAACTGGTTAAAAACAAAATGACAACTATAGTGAATATATTCAATAGATAACATTTATTATGACAAGCTGGATCGCATCATGACAAAAATTCACATACGTTGTATACTATTGACTCCACATATTTATATGGAAAATCATGCCAATTTACAAATAAATAGCAACCAAACCTGGCATGCCGCTTCTCCTTTTTGGTCATCCTGGCGCTAAGGGTCATTGCTTGATCACGGCGCTTGGTCCTCGGTCTTCCACGTCTGTCGTATCCCGAAGGGGCAGGCGGCCATTTTGTGTCTGCTGCTTTTTTTAATTTCCTTTTTTTCTTTTCGAAAAGAAATGAATCTGGAAAGTGTTGCTGGAATATGGATACTTCGAGTATCGCTGGATCTAGAAAGCAAAATTTGGAGGTTGCTGTATTAAAAGTAGAACTATTTATAAATTTATTGAACATAATTTTAAATAGTTTGACGCTACTACCAATACTTACAGAATAAATTACAGTATAGGTATTTAAAAGGACAAACTATAAATTAACAAATACATCGAGAAGAATGGCATTTATTTGTAAACTTTGGTCCCAAATTATTAAATATTTACACTAATCATAATTATCCAGAAATATCCATAACTAAGCTAGTGCTACCAAACTTCAGAACTTATCGTTGAGTATTCCTTTTGAGGTATTAATTTTATAATAGTAGGCAATGCCATGATGACGTTGCCATTCCTTAGATAAAAACCATAGATTTCGAAATTTTTAGAGCAGAAATTGCAAGAAGAGGTGCCGTATCAGTCTCTCGAGATAATTTGGATTTATAAGAGCATAAGCACTCTCTCTTCCATTATTGGTTGGACCTGCTTACCCCTTGCACCTTTTAGCCTGGACAACTTACCTCAGGCTGCGACGAAACTATTGTGCAAGTGCAAAACACATCTACAGACTTATGATATAAAATCAAAATTCTTAAAATAAAAAAAAAACAAATGAGTAGAGCAAAAAAATCTGGGCAGGTATCGCCCCAGAACAGAACAGTCTAGTGGGGTGATAAAATTCATCCTGCTTGTATCTGTTTTACTTTATATGAGATGAGATGAAAATATGGAAAAAAAACATTGGCAAAACGACAACGTCAATATTTGACTATTCCAATATAGTTGTATTCTATTTCAAATATATTGTTTTGAATTTAAAAAAAAATGTAAAAAGGTGTTCATTTATGTAGAAAACTAAGACTAACCTTGAAAATTAGCATTTTCATTATCTGATGATACACCCAAGTCAGATTTAATAACAGAAGCCGTGTCAAAATCGTCTTCCCATAAAGAATCGATTTTTCTACATTCAGGGTCCACCTCTCCGATAAACTCGGGGAAATGATCGCTAAAGAGTTTAGCTTCGGAGGTTTCCTTATTTTTCAGGCGTACTATTGACCTGCGCAGGACTCGATCGCTCTCGCCACACATTCTCCGGAATTCAAGTGCAGACTTCAAACAAAGGAGACACGCTCGACACACTTGCTGTGGGAATCCATCATCTTTCGATATCTGTAACATAAAAAAAAATATATTAAAAGGGAAGGAATTTGTCGTGGAGGCGCTAGTAATCGCATTTTCGTTTGCCATGTTAAGTATTGTATT
This sequence comes from Neomicropteryx cornuta, assembly GCA_020383195.1. Lineage (NCBI taxonomy): Eukaryota > Metazoa > Arthropoda > Insecta > Lepidoptera > Micropterigidae > Neomicropteryx > Neomicropteryx cornuta. The sequence continues at coordinate 7,036,754 of JAHKQU010000001.1, read as the reverse complement.
GACGAGACTGATTACAGACAGATACTTCTCGAAAAATCTATATTTGGTTTTTTTGGTGTCTTGCTACTTATAGGTAACATAAAGAGTAAAAAATATATATATAGTTTAAATACAAGGAAAATTGAAAAAAGGTGATTAAAAGATGATTGAGACAAGAAAAATGGACCAAATCTAAATCTACTGATTATCGTTAAAACCTCTAAGGAATTCTTTAGGTTTTTTTTTTATAATTATAAAAGAATTACATAAATTCAGGTTTTTAGGTAACATATTTTAAAAAACTTTAAACCTAATTAACAAGATTTTTTAAATTTTTTAGTAAGATGACAATGTTGTAAATAATATAGGAAAAGCCTTCCAAATAATATATATAAAGTTTATATAGAGGGTGGCTGAGCATATTCACGTTTACATCATTTCCTCAAACCAGCTATTGGCATAAATCTTTAGTAGGGCAGAATTGACCATGTCGACTAAGTTTGTTTACAGGAATTTGATATTTTATTAAAATAATATTTAGATTTGTTTACCTTACTCTTTTTTTATAAAATTGTATTATACAATTAAACTTGTATAATAAACCCTTTAATCTTTATCTACTTCGTCATTGTTTTATTTTTAATTAAATATTATCTACTGCGTTATTCATATACTTAGTAAGTAGCTTTGCTTTGTTGTGCCCTGCAGTGGGCGATAAAGAGCTGATGGTGAAGTAGCTTTGCACCTTCAAAGTATTTAAGTATATGTATATATATTTTTACTCGATAAAACTTAACCAGTTTAGATAGGGCCCCAATTTCATTTTTGCACTGGAGCCCTTGGTTACATAGCTAAGTCACTACAAACGTCACAAGTATGTACTACGAAATCAAAAATAAACTTTGGCGGAAAAGGCCGAGGCCATACAAGCTGCGCTCACTTAAGAATAACAACGTAGGACATATTTGGAACGACTGACAGCTTCTATAATAAGTAGTAAAGGTATATAACTCAGTATGTTAGATTTTAAGTGTAGAGCATCAAGGACAAAATACTCACCCTTAAATTAGTAAATCTTGATACAAGTGTAGATATGTCCAGCTTCGATACCACCGATTTAGTTCCAGACACAGACATCCCTTTGTACAGGGGCAAAAGCTGGTTGTTCTTGAGGCATAATCGACAAATTTCATGGACCAGACGCTCCATTGCCGTATATAATTAAAGGTAAATTATATGCTAAACTATTAACGGAAACCTTTAAAAATACCAAAATTCTGTTAGATTTCATGACTATGCCTATGAAGTATGTTTGGACCTAAGTTTGTCATACAGCGCGCCGGTGTGAACGGCACCCATTGCTTTTAGAGAATGACAACAATGCTTATACGATGCCAAAGTCGACAAGAAAATTAAAGTCACATAATGCAAATGACCTTTATTCATCAAGTCAATCAAATGAGTTGTCTCTAATAATTTGTGTATCCAATTCAAACAAAAAACTCGGTACACTTTTATTTTTTAAATTGACAGTGACAACCAAGGTGACAGTTAGGCTTGGGTAATTCACTCTTGCAGGGAACCAGTTAGGCGAGTCGTGTGACTCAGTAGTGATGTACCGGATCGTTTTTGTATCCGCGGATACGGATACAAATACGGCTCATTGGTGTCTAGGCCCGCAAATACGGATCCGAACCTTGCTCAGTCGGTGTCGGTGCGTGTAACCTTGAAACGACAGTAGACGCTTTGCTATTGATAGGACTGACAGGCAGGACACGTTTCGACTTGCACTGTAGGGGTAGTTGTTTTGTTTATAGTTTAGTGTGACAGCGTAGATTATGTTTGTGTTTTTAGTTATGAAGTAATTAAATTAATTTAAAAAAGGTCTACAAAGAAGTTTAGTAGTGTAATATGGAGATATGTTACAATAAATGATGAATGCACCAAGTGTAAAATTTGTGGCGAAAAGTATTCCCTTAAGGCTAAAGGCACAACTTCATCATCTCCAAAGAAAAAAATCCTCGAGAATATTTGATTTTTCAATATAAATGTGCTAAATATGTGAGTTTAAGAAATAAAAATTAATTCAATTGGAATTTAAACGTATTTCATTGCTACCTAATCACATATTTAGAATTTCGTATGTTATGAAATTTAAAATAATGTAAAGGATCCGTTCAAAATCTGCCAAAAAATAACTGATACAAATCTTCTTCTCCCTCGGACAGGAATACAGATATTCGGCACATCACTACTCAGTAGCTCGCTTCATTTTAATGCAGCGCAGAGTAGCAGTGAATCTTTTAGGTTAGGTCACTTGCGATATGATTTGGTAGCTCATCGGTCATTTTAGTCGTGTAAGTGTCACGGCTCGCTACCGCCACAAAACGTGAGTTAAATTTGTATATTACTCACTTGCCCGACCATTCTGCAAATCGGCCCGCGGGGCCGACTCACCCGAACCCCCAGACCAAGGGGGCCTAACAAGCCCCTCGCTGGAAGAGTGCCTCGAGATAGTGCCCGCACTACTCTTGAGCGCAGAAACACAAACCATACTCAATGTGGTTACATTATAATAATTACGGTGATAATTCTGATTTGTCAGTGATGTTTCTCGTCGCCCTATTTTTGATATGGCCTCTGATCTACAATTAGCATTTATTTCAAATATTTATTTTGTCGGCAAACTACTTTATAATAATTAAATTTTCAGGTTATTTTTGAATCAGTTTTTACTCATTTAAAGCTCATCGTGGCGTCTGCGCAGCGGCTAATCGTTCGCGATTGGTCGAAATGGACGCAGGATAAAACAATACCTACTTAATAAGAAATAGGTATGTGACAACATAACCAGATGTTATTCCGTCTAGTACTGTTGTCCTTTAAACTATAGGATACAAGAATGAATAGTTTGTACAAGGTGGTTGAAAGTGAGGCGTTTTAGGGGATATTTCGATTTCTTTTATATGCAACCTAGCGCAGATACCTACGTACATAATCCGTTTTTGACCAAAATGGATTATGTCAAAACAATATTAAAGTAACGCAATGTCAGTGACGCTTTGACGCCAGAGCAAGTCAATAACAATGTATGGGGCCAGCTGTTGGATGCAAAGGTTCTAACTCCTGGTGAAGGGATGATAAAAACATGGTGCTCAATGAACGATATATTCTTTCGGCGCTATTTCGTTTATTCACGCAGAACCCAGAAGGGTAATATTTCAACAATTTAATTTGTCTTAAATAACTAATAACAATTGTGTAGATTTGAAGGTAAAATAGAAATAACAGCTTAAATGCGCGCGGTGGCAAGCCTGCCGACCGACTGACTGCTGCGCCGCTGGCGGATCGCCCGTGCGCCGTTCCAATGCGCGCCTGCGCAGATGCCGGCCAATCAATGCGCCCGGCGGCGATCGCAAATCGCCGGCCAAAACCGGCCGCAGTCCGAATATGTAGCGCCGCCGCTACAAATGTAATAAATCAACTTCACACCCGATTGACATTTCGAATTTAAAATCAAGTTTGGTCTTTATGAACGGAATACGCGACGAACCAGCCCCCGTGAAGAAACATAGTTTTATTGTTATGCATTCACAGTAAACATTGATGTTTACACATCGTAACCCCAGCACTTATTTTTATTTTATTTAAAAAACTTTTTTATAGCACTTAAATTAAAAAAAATGGGTGTACACTGACACCGCCTGTCACCTTGTGGAATAGCAGACGTCTGCCCGCAATCAATGGACCGTCTGGAACATGAATAATGTAACTCAAAAGTTGAATCGATGATTCAGTTCACTAAGTCGGATTCACTACACCAAGTAAACAAAAGTGTGTTATTGCACATGCCTACGACAGATAGTTGACGCAAGCGCCTAAAAAATATCCAATGAAATTTTAAAAACCCTGTAAAATCAAGGATATTTAAAAAAAACCCCAAATTAGAAATGATTTACTCGATACATTCAACTTGATATAAGCCATCCCCACAATTACAGACTAATTAAGTAGATATGTGTTTTTTAAGATATGAGCCTGATGGCCATTCCCTGTCATTTAATAAAGATAGATTGTAATGTAATTTTGCGTTAAATTGTTAGATTTATTTTTTACCTAAGTAGATAAATTATAATATTTCATAATAATAGTCATACCATGTTTCTTAACCCAGCAAGAATTGCCATTTAGAGGTCACGATGAAAGAATTCGTTAAATAATCTTTCATTGAATGTGTACAATATCGAATCGAATATTCAAGTAAAATATGATAGCATTTTAAATGAGCATTTAGAAACAAGTAAATCTCTCTAACCACATTCAAAACGATGTAGTTTTTTTGAGCAATTTTAATGAAAAATTAATATTTTTCATTAAAATTGCTCAAATAAACTAACCTAAAGATTTTAACTAACCTAAGAATTTTGTGGCAATTATAATAGATGAAACGCCAGATGTAAGCTACGGAGAACAGTTTCGATGGAGTCCAATGTGCAAACCGATATTGTGATTTTTAGATGTAAGCGGCGATTGCACTGCCTATGTGCTAACTGAAGTTACTTTAAATGATAATGATTTTAACTGTTCATTAAAATTAATACTGATTATAATAGGAATTAAGCTAGTTTCAAAATAAAAATAATTAAACTAATTCAAATAGTTATTTAAAAAAATTAATAATTTTTTTATTAAAATTATAATAAAATTATTACAAATTTCTATTATATAAATTATAGGAAAAATTAAAGTAATTTCAATATCAAAAATTAAAAAAATTACTGTAATTATAAAAAAATGTAAAGAAAAAGGAATACGAGTTGATGGGGTGTCCCTTAAGCTCTAATAAAAATGGTGTTCAGGCTAAAGTTAGAGCTGTGCTTTAGTTTAGTTTGGTGTTTTTCTCACAAAATCATGCCAAGAATAAAAAAAAACAGCATTTTTTTTAGTTTAATAGACAATATTGATTTTTTTACATAGCAGCATAAAAAGATTAAATGTTGCTCCCTGTGAGTAGATTCAACGTGACGGAATTACAATTCTTACACAATAAATGCCATTTTAAAAGAGAAAAATTGATAGTAGTTTTTAACGACAGGAATGACAATTGTGATGACTGGGACACAAATACATTTATACTAGGTTCATTCTTATTAACATTACCTGATTTTAATTTTATTTTTGCAAAACTGACATCCTTTTGACTTTATACAGACTGAGACGTTGGATATTGTATTAAAAAAGATCGCAGATTGCCGTGTAAGAAAACATGGTGAGAAGAAATTACATGTAATAAATTTGATTCCATTTTCTTAAAAGTTGTGGCTTTGTGTGGTCAGCCAAAACGCAAATGAAATATGGCAGAGAGTCTCACTCATCGAAGAATTTTTGCAGAAACTAGTGTATCCAATCCAAAATTAGAGGCCGTTATAGAATCCTTAAGAAAAATTGACTTTTTTCAATTATTATAACCAAATTTCAGTCATTGTTTTCCTGATGAAATTTTTAGTAATTTAACAGAGATAAATTCAACTTCATCAAGACTTAGAAAGAATCAATGAATTCCAGATATTAAATCCATATCGATCAGTACGATTTTGTTATGAAAAACAGTTAAAGTAACCTTTTTTTCACAATTAGTTAAATTAGCACAATTTGCTAGTAATGATCAAGTTTAAATCATTCATTAAAATAATATATTTTGAAAAAAAAATGTGTGCGTGTATATAAAACTTTTCACTGGAGGAATAGCGGTCGTGTGTCACAAGCCAATTAGCCCCGTTATAAATAGCTTTTTATCAGTATTCGCGTATTGAAAAAAAAAAACACTAGATTTCAAGCAGCACTTTGTTTCAATTTGTTCTGAAAGGGAAGGGTTGAAAGTAAAAGAACCAAAGTGATGAAGATTGTTTTTGTTTGTAAAATAAACTTTTCAACAAAATTCATTTATGACTTTGTTGTGTGACTCTAATGGCCATCAAAATAAAAATAGGCAATCAATGCATCAACAAGTTATCGTACCTACTCCTGCCTGTCTTTACACAATACACAATATCAATATCAATTTTTTATATAAAATAAATTTAATGCATACCAGTCGTCTCAATAATAAAATTTGCTATTTGAGGTTATATTTTCAGGTTTAGTACGGTAAAATTGATTAGATGCTTTAATTAATTTTAATTAATTAAACTATCCAATCAATTTGATTTCAGTGAAGCAATAGTTACTATGTTAATAGAATACCATCGCTAGCTGTCAAATCGATCCATATCGCTGTAATGTCACACAAACTTATGGCTAACTTGATTTCTAACATCTATCATGATTTCCACCGGCAACAAAGATCTATAGAAATTTCGAATCGCCGCTGGCAAAACGTGTGTTGAGCAGTTGTGCTTTTTTGATGATGGATTTCTTCTGTGCATCGTCGAACCGATCCACTCCGAGGTCTATGTTTCTGTCGAATGGTCTTCTCACTTTTCCGCCAGCCTCTTTTTCCTCCTTCTGAAATAATAATTTGCTATTATAATATGAAATATATTTCATTTTCTTATTAGTGAAAATAAAAAAAAAAGGAATTCCTCGTGTGCTTCGAGTGACTATGATGTAACGCCTAGTTGCAGAATAAATGATATAATAAAGCGGTTCTCACACTTTTCCCCTCGTACCACTCATGTTTATTACGAACAGTTGTGTATTACAGTAATATAAGTATTTAAAAATTCATTAGAATAGAGCTGTCTCACAAGAGGAAGTATGTCATTTATTTATATAAAAAAAACACTTTACGAAGAACAGTTTTCTTTGCTTGACAAGTAATAAAATTGATAAAAAAGGAAAATGTATTGAAAAATGTTAGCGTTTTTGCATCTGTTTACGTACCGCCTCAACAAGCTCAGCGTACCAATTTGAGATTCGCTGATTTGACAAATTATTATTGAAAATTGTAATTACCTTTTTCTTCTTTTTTAGCTTTTTTTCATGCTGCTCCAAAAGACTTTCCTCTCGGCTATGTTTTTTTTTATGTTTCCTGTAATGACATCACATTGATCAAACTATACTTAAAAAAAATATGCAAGGATTTTTTTTTAAGAGAGTTCCTATTAAAACATCTGTGACCAAGTTTAAAATTGAATCTCAAATATGATCAATTGTTGACAATTTTCAATGTACTCCCAGTAATAATAAAAAATGATTTTTATATTATTTAATTAATAATTTTACATTTTTAATATAGTAAATATTAATTTGAGACTACAATTAAGTGGCCACAAATTTAATCATGGAAATGTATGGCTGAACATACTCGTATTTAAGAAATAGTAAGGAACCTTTTCAGTTATAAAAATAACATTAATGACTTATTGCAACTCACTTGACTGCCTTGGCCTGCTCTTTATCTCGCTCTTCTACATACTTCTTTTGCGCCTCTTGCTTTAACAACTCATTGTTAGTCACTTCCTTTTCAGGAACAACTCCGGCTGCCTTCAAAGCTTTGTCTTTCGGTGTGTCTGTCCAACTCGATCTGCAATCACAACAAACCTTAGAACACAGGAAAGTGTTAAGAGGTGTTTTAACACCGTAAGTCTATTTTTGACATGTCGCGTGCTTTGGATGCATGCGGCCTGCAGGCTTATCGGCAAGTGCCTGGGCAAGCAATTGAAATTAAATGGTATGGTTGGTTAAACTTGCTGCTAGAACCAGAAAAATGCCTTTTTTTTTGTCACTGGCGTATTCAACATTAATTGAAGGTAAATGGAAGTGCAATGCAATCCCCAGCTAATACAGTTAAATAAACAACTAGAGCGCCCTAAAATACAAAATCTTCTTTGTTGTCAAAAACACACCTGTCACTCAGATCAGGAGCCTCCCGCTTCCGAAACTGCCTTGGCCCGAGTCCGAGCTGTAACGCCTTCGCCTCCGGCAATTCGAGCATCCACTCCTCCCTGGCTTTTACTTCGTCGCCACCGTTATTGCCACCTTCCAACGAACCAATTTTCATTTGAAGAGCTCTCTCCTCTAGGCTCTCATGCGCCTTTGTCCATCTATGCTTTGCATCTGCTGGTAGTGGCCCTACAGCATCTGAATCGCTCGCTTCAGAGCTAGAGGGGTTTGAATCCAGCGACGCTTCAGGGTCCAATAATGTACTCTGTGCTAGTTTCTCGCGCATATTCGTAGGAATGGTAGGGCCTAAAAATAAGAAAATTTAAACTTAATGAGTAAACATAAATATCATAATGTATGCATGTGATTATACCTGTTCCGTAATTATCGTTTCTTGCTTGACCACTATATCGACAATTCGTTTGACAAATCATAAAACCCAAGCATAAAAACAAAAAACATATAATGAATTAAAATGCTTATTTTCAGCCGACTTATAACCCATCCCTTCAATTAGTCGTTTTTGCAGGTATCATTAATAAAACGTGATGCAAATATTTGTAATAATGCTAATAATCACTGCTTCAGTATCATTTCACTAATCACTAATGAAAATGCTTGAATATTTTTATTATTGGAGAGTATGACAAAGATATGCTTAATTTAATTAATATGTAATTTATTCCAATTTGCCAATGGCGCCAGAGTTGAATTAATTTGGCATTATTGTAACAATATTTTTTTATACCGTCCGAGTAGGACAAAATTTAAATAAAAAAGGACCGAAATCCCTATATAAGAAACTAATTTGCGTAAAATGTAATTAGTTCAGCTAACATCATGATTTAATAACCCTGGAGTTATGGTCAATTTCATCGAAAGCTTACAGCATGTTAAAATATTATAATTTGTAAATCTGGATTACCAGCCACATCACTTGTTAGTATTGCGAAATTAGAAGCTGTACATCTACCCTGACAACCCTTGTATCCGAAATGACATCTAAAGGAAATTATAGATTTTGGGCACAATGAACAAAATGATTGTCTAAATGATAAAAAAAAAACATTTCTCACCCATTGTGCTCTCTTTATCGCCGCTTTGTGTCTTCAGGTGAGGGGGTAAAGCAGGTCCCTCAACTTTACAATCAAATTCTGTTTCTTTATATTTTTTCTTGAGATGTGGTGGAAGTGCAGGTCCCGAAACCAAAGTATCTTGAGAGTTTAATACTTTGATCCCGGCGGAATCAGGCGAATCTGAGACTTTGTGACTACTATCTGGTGAAATGAGAGCTGTTTTTTGGGAAATCACGTATCTCAGATCAGACGGATCTATCGGAGACCGATCATCTCTATCGCTGACTATCTCTCCCTCTTCGCTGGATTCCTCGCTTTTCTTTAGGGCGGTCGACGAGATTTCCTCAGAGGGTGACTTGGATAAATCATAATGTTCTAAAGGTGGAATGTCTGTTGTGCTGCTGACAAACTCCTCTAATTTTTGTGGCTCTTCATCTCCAGAAATATCTTTTTTCTCTTTCTTAGATTTCTTATGTTTTTTGTCCTTGTGTTTTGACTTTTTCTTCTCCTTTGTTTTTTTTAACTCTTTCTCAAGTCGTTGTAGCTTATCACGAAGTACTGTCTCATCCTCAGATGAGTCACTCAAGTTGATGGTCTCAGTCAGACTTGTTGACTTGACTTCGTCTATAGTAATCATATTGTAGTAAGATGTCGGTTGGGAATCAGCATCCGATTCTTCACCACTGTAAGGCTCCTCGCTCTTTTTCTTCTCTGGTTTTTCTTTCATTTTTGGTGGTGTTGAAATTGGAGTGGCAGTTCCACTGCGGATCTTCAGTTTTTCTTGTAAATCTTTCGATGTTTCATTCTTAGCTTCATCAGTCTTCCGTCTAATCAGTTTAACTTTTGAATTATGGCTTTCATTTGATTTTTTTTCATCTACCTCTTTGGTGACAAAACTAATTGGGCTAGGTTTTCGGTGATGTTTTTCAGGTGTTTTATCCTTACTGAGGCGCTTAGGTTTTCTCGATAGATCAGCTGAAGAACTTCTGTCTCTGCTTCTTTTAAGCACGTCAACCACTTTTGTCTTAACATTTGGCAAATCATTCTTTCCCGAGATGGAAGAACTGCATTGAACAACTTTTTTTTCATCGCTGCTGTGACGAGTCCCACTTCTTTGACTATTTTTATCAGTCTTTTCTAAGCTTGTTCGATTTACTGAAGTTCTGCTTCTTCCACGGATGCCTCTACTATTAGAATCTCTCCCATCATTCTTCCGTAAATTGGACCTTTCTCTACTGGTTGAAACTTTCCTATCTCTCTTCGGAGAACGATGGTTTTCTTTATCGAGTGATCGACGCCTATCCCTTCTTGGCGAATCTTCTTTTCTTCTAGGTGAATCCCGTCTATTTCTTCTTGGTGAAATGCGACTTTCTAACCGGCCGGGAGGCCGCCTGGGTGAAATACGTCTATCTCTCCTCCAGTCACTCCTGGGAGAAACTCGCCTTCGTCTTGCTAGTTCTTGTCCCCTATTTAATCTGTCCCTCGACCGTGATCTAACCCTTCGACTGCCAAATCTTCTCCTGTCAGACGATGGACTCCTTCTGCTGGAGTCATCTTTGTTGCGAGTCGTATCAGTTTTGAATCGAATTCCACTGTCCGAATCGACACTTGAATCATCTGAGAGCATTATTTACCCTGAAAATGAAGAAATTAACAATTATAATGAGAAAAAACACATACTATAATTTTTTAAATATATATTATCAAAAAGATTGTATCTGATTACTTAAATTAGTATGGACCTGCGTTTATAATCATGGTGATGGATGTTCATTTAGATCTAGTATTATGTATAAAAAAAACTAGCACATTTTAAAAAAATCTCTAGTTACTATACAATTAGGACAAATAGCTTTAATTAAAATACATATATCAAAGAATATAAAAATTAATTGAAAAATAAATTAAACTTCCGCAATTCAATTATACAGACCTAAAATTATATTTATAAGGAAACTATGTACAACTTGATTAGCTATAGGTATAAATATAATGTTATAACATAATTAATATTTCCTTCTTTCAGTTGAACATCTTTTTAATCTTTTTATAGCTGTATTTGATAGATTTGATTAGTCCTGCAGTCAATATTCCTTTGAGAGATTGTCTCACGCTCGATTGCCAAACAATGTCTTTTAAGATCTGTCTTAGTATCAAACCACAGTCTATATCGTATGCTATAGCTCTGAGGACATCTTCTGTATCCTGCTGAATGGACCATTTGTTCCAAAACTTTACGAGTCTCTCCTGTGGATACATCGGCAACTGCATCAAGTGGTGCAACTTGGTCTCCGGATTCACATCCTGGCTGAAAAGCACAGATTCATTCCCATTTACAGGAAAATCTACATAATCGTGGAAGTGATGCACGATGGGAGAATACAAATTCCGGAATAAAGGAAGTTGCGGTTGTACAATGTTCCTAACCTTGTTCTTGTTTTCACCGAAAGTCATCCGAAAGTCGCCTGCGTAGCTTAAGTTTGATATGGCAAAGTAAAACTCGTATTCGGTGAATTGCTCCGGTAGTATCAGGAGAGCCGTGTGAACCGCCGAGCGCAGATTGGACGCAAGAGCAGACTGCAGCTGTGAACTGTTTGTCTCCTTGATGATTTCAACGGGCTTATGCAGACGCCCCGCCAGGTAAAGATCATTCCAGTCCAGCAGATCAGCAACCAGGTCCTTCTGTGAGACAACACCGTACTTAATCGTCACCCCCTCCTCCTTCATTGGCACCAGCGTGTTAAAGTACACCTTTGCACCCCATTTCTCTTGAAATCTTGCTATCGATTTTCTGCCTAAGTATTTCAGCCACGAGTAATGCGAAGGATTCTTCTCGATGTTAGCGCCATGCCAGCGATGTGGATTCTCGATGCAGTAGATTAAGTCGATCATCTTTTCCTTGTTCTGGCTGCCCGATTGAGGTTTGACCGCCGATCCGTACGCGAAGCAAAATGTGAAATTCTGCGGGAACTTCGATAGTATTCTGTAGTAAAGCGGCAACACGTCCCCCGTAGTCCTAATGATGGCCTTTGAAGCGGCTGATGCCATACTAAACCTTCCTTCCTGTGCGATGCTGTGAAGGAATGCTATGAGTTGTTTGTTACGCCTGTCCTAACCTTCGTTGAGTTACGTCTTCTGTATGTAGTCGATGTCCTCATGCTCCAGTCCAACTTGATAGAAGAATTGGGTCTAAAATACTAATTTTACTGATTATAGCTAATTTTACGATAAAAACAACACACCGCGCAGGCAATGAAGGATGGTGAAATGTAACCAAGAGTGTTGCCAGAAAGCAGTGTCGCATGTAAAAAAAAACCTTAACCGAAAGCTGAGAATACCATAGAAGTAATTTTATTATATTATTTAAAATATTTATTTTTATTATTTTACAACAAAAATATTAAGTGAAGGTGTCATAAAAAGTGAAAGGCTTATTTTATTTTTTATACATGTTAGAAAAAAGTATTATACCAAACAAAAAAAAAACAAATTAAAACGAAAAAAAATATTACCAAAAACATTATTTAGCCAAACAAACAATTGAAAACTTTTTAACCCGATCCGTATATTATTTAATTAATGTCTTCTTTTGTCAATAACGTCTGTCTGAACTTCTAAAAACAAGTTCGTCCATATGTTCATAGCTTCTAACCGTACTTCTATTTTTTTTTGTATTCTAATTTAATCGTACTTCTGATACGCAATGTCTCAATTTAATGTGTCGCGAAAAGTGACACCATAGTGTAGTTATAAGACAACGTGACATTATGTTGATATGTTGAATTGTTAATTTGTATGTTTTTTTTTTAATTAGTGTTAGTTTATATGGAAGCTTCCATCCATTTTGAACTGTCGTATACTATTTAGCTTAAGATACCTACGGAAAAGGCATCAGCCTTCGCGGGGTTATGTATATGGTGCATTACTCAAATAAATCTTACGGGTAGGTTATTGAAATCTTACGGGTAGGTTATTAAATGAAATATCTCGGTAGCTTCACACAATCTGTGTTAATCCTTGTAAATGCTATGTCCGGCTGTGGCGAAAATAGCCTAATATTATGGTTTACGTCACATTATGTTAGCAGTTAATTAAATACAACCCGGAAAAGAGGCCACCCTTATAAAAGTTTCTCCAAATCTGGGGTTATAACTTCCAGGCAGTAAACACTAATAGCGATTGGCGTGTTTTTTTAGAAATATGCCACCCGACGCACGTTAGGCTCGAAATCGAGGTTAAAACCTCAATAAATGAATTTTCGAAATTGGGACTGTTGAGCAGGCAATGAGGTAGAAGATTAAGGGGTGCGTTCCATTTTGAAAGGAGAAGCGTTTGACCGTATACCTTCGTCGCTGCGTCACAGCGAAGTTAACCATCTTAGAGAGTTGCATCGCACGTCGAAGGAAGTAAAAATAAGGTTACTTCTAAAATCAACAATTTTCAAGTGAATTGTTCGATTTCAATTCTGAGACATGCATACGACTTCTGAAGGTATGTAAAAAATATTTTTGCATTGATTGTGCTTTGGAGCTAAACGTAATGTAAACAATGTAGTATAAACTTCTGCAATAATAAAATTAAAGAATTTAGAAAACTTATGTTTCAACTATTCAAAAAGTTATATATTTTACGAAGTTCAATGTCTAGGCCTTTAGTTTACTGTATGACCTTGTAAAATTCATTAGTTTATATGCCTTTAACTGCCATCTTATCTGTTATGATTTTTTGGCACCATCCGGTTGCCGACCGTGCACGCTGTCCATTGAGCAACTGCTGCCTTACGCATACGATAAATATATAAACAAATAAATAAATAGGACTGTAAAAATGTGTGAAAATCCTGGAGCTCGTAGTCGAATATTTAAACATGCCTATGACGATTTTTATTGATTTATGATCCGAGGTTTCTTGTAGTACTTTGTATGGGGAACAATAAATGTCATATGACATATAGGTCTAAGTCCTTTAGTTTTCGAGGGATATCATAAGAAGTCTCAAAATTTTATTTTATTTACTGTTGTGTCCGGGTTTGGATTTATTAAAAAATATTTAACAATATATAATTCATATGCCTTCCCCTTCATACCAATTTTCATCAAGATCTGACATCTTTTTGACATCCATGTCAGCCATATTGGATCGGCCATTTTGTTTACAATCATTTGGCTTCCGGATTCGCAATCAGCGATCTTCAAAACCCCTGTATGGTAATTTTTATTCCGATCAGAGGTTATTTGAGGTTTTGGACACGATTTAGAGGAATCCACTGTGCGACGCAGATAAAAAAAATAAAAAATGTCAAGGCATTTTTTTTATATTCCTATATCTGACACCAAATATTGTTATTACATGTTTTAGGTATTATTACAATTAAAGAAATAAAATGCTAAAAAGAATTAAAATAGGTGAGGTTAGGATACCTACCTACTATTTATTCCAATTTACTAGTTCAGTTGTTCGAGTAAAATTTATTTTCTACAACGAAATTATTTATTTTTTTTCCTTTGATATTTCATTATCTCACGTTTATTTTCTATATTTTGCCTTATTTCAGGTTTGTAAATAATTTACGTTGTTTATTGACGGTTTTTCATATTTCATATAGAGTTATATTGCCATATAACTTAGAAGAAGAAGTAAAAGAATTAAGTTTCTGACTTTGGCCATTTTTGGCCCAAATGTCAGATGAGCAATCAAATAGTCAATTCTGTGTTTTGCAGCGCCGCCGTTAATTTGTTTTGTTTTTCGGAATTTAAACTGTCGACCGTATCATAATAACTGAGTAATAATGACCGATTCAAATATAGAAATGGAAGTAGAGGTGGAGAGTGCATCCGCTGGACCGTCTGTCGAGACGTTGAACGCACCTTCGCCGGCTGCTGCTGCCGCCAGCCAAGAAGCCAACAAAAACGTCGTTGTTACCAATGCCTCTGCTGGATCTGTAACAGTCTCGCTGCATCCTTTAGTCATTATGAACGTTTCAGAACATTGGACAAGGCTTCGAGCTCAAGAGGGATCCCCACAGACAGGTAGATAACCATAAACTTCTACAAAAATCACTCCTAAATCAAAATCAAATTATCTAATTTATCAAAGATTGAAAACCCCTTATCACCAGCTGCCCTCTCATAACCCTTAATTGAGTGAGTTCACAATTTTTTTTTTGCTTAATTTTACTTTTAAAATATAATAATATAATTTGATAGAAAATGGTGAATTACAATATAATAAGTAGGTATACTTACATAAATATTACTAGTAACAATAATTCAGTAAGAATTGGGTTTCACAGCATCTATTTAATAAACGATATGATTATAATATATTTGGTTGAATAAAAGTTGCTTCTGGCAACGTTTAAATTGAAATTGAAAATTGATACCAACGGAAGGGCTTATAAGTAAGCCATCATTTATCCTTTTTTAAACTCTGGAGTAAGTTGTTGTCTATGTATTTTATAATTTTAAAAAATATTTGTATAGTATGCGTACTTACACATTTTTTAAGGTCAAAAGTGTTTTTTAAACTAGAATATTTTTACAAGCTTTTATTTAACTTGCAATGTTTGTATGTCGGTGTAGGTCAAATTTTGCAAGCTGAATTAGAACCACTTCCTTGTATCCTACGGAGTTAAAATTTGTCATGTGGTTGATAACAACGCATTTTTATGGTATGCATGACCTGATTCTACTCCCAGCGAAGGAACACCTCAACGGTCAACAGCACAGACATGAAATTTTGTGTCATTTAAGTTAAGTTGTTAAATTGTAAAAAAAAAATGTATAACTTGTATACAATACAAACATTGTATTGTGTGCGTACATGACTAACTAAGATAATAATCCTGAGTTTCTGGCAGCCAAAACTCTGTTTTTGCCAGGACAAGTATAATGTTATTCTATTAATAAATTATTAATAATAATAATATTGAGGTTAAGCTATCTAAAATATATTAAGTCAATGATCACCTCACCTCACCTCAGATTGTTTAAATAAACTTCAAGTGGTCATCAACAATAATGTTAAATTAACCAATAATCTGTAATGCGTTTAAGAAAGTGCTAAGTATTATTACTCTTATACATTCTATTTTGATTTGATTTTCAGTCATTGGAGCCTTGATTGGCAAGCAGAAAGGCCGAAATATAGAAGTGATGAATTCATTTGAACTGGTGTTTAATATTATAGAAGGTGACTTGATTATTGACCGAGATTACTACAATGCAAAAGAAGAACAATGTAAGTGGTAATATTTTATCAATCTCTCACCCAAGGCAGCGCTCAAAAGGGCTCTGTTATGATACTTAACATGTTGACTGCCAACTACGAGATAACTCGTAGATTGCTTTCTTTTCTAGGACGCTTACTGCGAGTTATCTCGTCCTGTGTTTATTTGCCATTTTTGTGCAGATCAAACTCGAAATATATCGATAGATGGCTTCTGGGGAAAGAACAAAAAATCAATGCTGGCTTGCATGAACAGAAAATTTATTAAAAAACGAACTATGCACTATGAATTACGAACTATGACTACGAACTATGAATTAGAGTTTTTAATAATATAATGTGATTAAATGAAATTGTCATTTTAGGCCAGATTTCTGAAAATTGTCGTGGCAATCAACGTGTTAATAGTAATTTCAATAGTAGTCTTTTTTGTTTCAAAAAAAGGTTGTAAAATATAATTCATGTTTAAAGCGCCATGCGCCAGCCCAATACAGTAAGAATGAGCGTTCCCACGGCGTGGCCAAGAGTCATAGCCAGCATACTGTATTCTGACATCACATCATTTAGCATAAGTGAAAATGGAACCTACTTTAATTTATCTATTTTTATAAATTAATAAAACAAAAAAAAAAAAATTGATCAACCATAAACCCATTGGAACCTGCTGTCATTGGAGTTATGCATCCTGCCTTCATTATAAGAATATGCCGAAATAAATTCCTCTACTGCAAAGTAAATTATGTGAGGTAAATTATAGGTAAATAGTAAAAGATTCATTAAGTTCTAGAACCCCTGAACATCAACACACCAAGCTTCGCTGAGTATAAAGAGTTTTATTTTCCCATTCACGCTTTTCATGCATAGGATTGACAACATTGGCATTACTCAGGTTAATTGCATACTGTGGCTTTCATTTAGAAAACTAATAAATATGTGACACAGTTAAAGATTTGCGATAATGTAACATTTTATATGTAAAAAGATTATTATATTCATAATGTATATATATTTTCAGTTAAGCAAGTGTTTTCGGACATGGACTTCTTGGGTTGGTACACGACCGGCGAAGCCCCCACCGAGAGAGATATTGCCATTCATAGGCAGATCTGTGAAATTAATGAGTGTCCTGTTATGCTACAACTTAATCCTTATGGCAGGAGTGGAGATGTAAGTTTTTTCCATGCGATGCCTTATTTAAAAATGGAACATATTTAGGAGGTTATAAATTCTCCAGCCTTACTCCAATATCCCAATGTCATATGTTCCTGTATTATTTGCCCCCTTATGATGGGCCTGATCTCGGTAAGTGATTTCCATGGCAGCTTCGTTCTTACCATATAATGTGGCTAAAAACCCTTGCTCCGTTGCTGACAAGCGGGCCAAGGACTGGACAGACCATTGCGATCAATCAAGTGGAAGGCTATCTGTGAAAGGATGGTAGGCACGATAATTAATGCTTCACAGGCATAATAACTGGCGCACGCTTCAATGACCGATACAATTAAGTTTAAAATGTATGCTGTGGGCATTTTTCTATTTAATGCGACCTACGTAGTATCCAGGCCGGACGCAATGAACTCAGCGCAATAGCTGCTTCAAGGGCGCAATAGCTGCTGCAATATCTTTTACAAATAGGAATATTTTTTTAATGACTGCCAACCCTATGTATGGCAGCTAAAAGTTCAAATACTTCTCCCGTAACTATTTTGATGATACTTTTTTTTAAATTTAATTATCCCACATTCTATTCAGTTTTAGCTAAATAACATGGGGGTGGACCAGTTAGCGAAAATATAAGTGGTAATAGTAATTAGCTAATAATTATTAACAGAAATTATTTATTAGTTAGCTAATAAGCAAATAAGTATTAACCTGTCTACTTCCCATCGGAAATGGTCTTGGGACACAGTGTATATCTAAACATTCAAATTATGAAAGAAATTATCGGTCTAACACACATAAACAAAATCTGAAGGCTGCGGTTTGAGCTGCGAAGTTTAGTATATCAATGTACTAAAAATAAATATTTTATAATAATAATAAGTAAAAAATAAAAAAGGGGTGTCATCCCTTTATATTTTCTTTTATTATCAAAAATAAAATTTTGCATGAAAAAAATATTTTGCACCTTTGATATTTTTTTTATATATTTTGTATAGTTAGTAATAAAATCATATTCTAGAGAATTTCATAAGCTATTCAAAATAGCGCTGGTTATATTCATAACCAGCGCTATTTTGAATAGCTTATGAAAAAGTTTACACAAAAAGTTTTTCTAAAATAAGAATTTTAGTAGGTGCCAGTATTTACACCACACTATGCATGGGAAACGTGAAAAGTTGCTTGGGCAGCAGGAAGGTTAAGAATTTGTGTGCTGTTTAGTTCTAAATGCAAGACTTGTTCATAGGTAAGGTTGATGTGCGGAACGCTTATGCCGGGATGTGGCTCTGACATTAACCTTAAATAGTGATGTAAAATACCCGGGTATTTATAATTCAGGGTATTTATCCGGGTAAATACCCAAAATTTATGAATACCCGGGTATTTTAAAAACCATTTGTTAAAAGTGTTTTATTTTATTTTCTTGTTATATTTGTTACTAGATGCGGAAGTAAGTATTAATATTTTTAGGCAACAATAAATTCCCCACATTATCAAGTTTTCCATGAATTTAACCCCCAATTCAGGTGATTATCCAACTTTTTGTTATTTGTTAAAAGTAAGTAATGTCAAAAATAAATTGTGTTTGAGGTTATATGTAGGTATATACATTTATTAATTTGTATTATAAAAACCTTATTTAAAATTAATTAAATCTTTATTCAATAATATTATAAAAATAACAAACATTTATAAATACGTTTTGGGTATTTACCCTGGCTCGGTGTAAATATCTGTTTATAAATACCCTCCCTACCCACTGGATATTTACCCGACTTACATCACTAACCCTAACCCATCTAATAACATCAACATAGACTTTGTTTTCTTCACCATGTCCCAGCTTCCTAATATATTATATACCTATCAACGTGTATCCATTTAATTGAAATTTCATAAAATTAATTTAATTTGTTGTCAGCTTCCAGTTGGCGTTTATGAATCAGTGATAGATTTGGTTGGAGGTCGAGCCACCATGCTATTGGCTCCGTTGCCCTACACCTTGGCAGCGGAAGAAGCAGAGAGAATAGGAGTCGATCATGTCGCTAGGGTATCTGGCAACGACCAGTCAGATATTAGCCTTGGTAATTTTTTTATATTTAATTTAACCCATAGACATAGGATTTCGTGCCAAAAACGAATTAATTTCTAAGGAAAATATAAAGATCTCAATCATCTACTATAAAATCCATAGTGCAGGCATAAGTCGTTCAATCTTTGCAAATCAGGTATCATCTGATTCACCATGAAAATCTCTATTATAAAATATCACTTTGATTTTTTTATCTCTTGCAATTTTTTTTTTAAAAAAAAAACAAGCCTGCACTTGTCTATTTTTTCCTGTTTACACACAATTTTTCACCATTTTGACAAGTTTTGTCAAATATGAATCTTCAAAATCATTTTAGATATATACACTATACCATTTATAACTCTTCCAAAAAATGTATTTGTCAACAAAAATAAAAAATATATTAAATTAAAAAAAATACGGAGCAGCTGATGGCTGGGACGGAAGTGCGTCAATGTTTTCAATACAAATTTCATAATAGTATTAGACACTGCATAGATTTGAATAAATTCTTAGGCACTGATTGGCTCGTTGCGATTCCAATGGTGAAAACCTCAAGTCAATTAATCGTACTGTTATATTAGCAGAAATGATCTAACGAAGTGGGGAATGCTTTCTCGCTGATGCATATATGCGTCGCCATGCACACGCAACGTTTGGGCCGTCGGTCGGGCGTCAATATGTGTCAATATGCCGGCAAGTAGAAACTCATTAAGTAGAAATTTTCAAATAAGGATAAAAACTGTTTCCTAGAATTTTTCCAGCGTCCCAAAGGACAATGTTCGTGTGTAGCAGCAATTGGGAATTGAAATTTGTTAATTGTGATAGAATTTACAGTATACTCATATATTGCAAGATATATGAGTATAATATTTACCACATGACGAAGATTTTTTTTATCAGAATAGGATTAAGAATTGCCATCTGCAAAAAAACCAACTGCCTCGTTAAAGAATATTTAAATCTTTTAACAGAAATATTTCTGCAATTGCTATTGTCAACATTTGGCAGGGTCAAAGTACTTTCATCTGTTTTGTCAAATAACAAACCATACGGCGAATTACCACAATCCGACAACTGGCGTCTACTTTATAGACTTTTTAGAGCCTTCAAACAGGAATGTCAGTCTGTGATCTCCGCTTTGCTTAAATGTTTTAAAATACATTTTGGTTTTTAGAAGATTTTGTTGTGATTACGATAGTAATATGATAGATGTTTCCAATGATTAGTAAACACACATTTAGAGACATTTTAAATTGCAGCAGTCGAAGTAGCTATTTATTTATATTTATATACAATGAAAATATGATGTATGTAATATAAAATTTCTTTAAACCATTTTGGCTCTCTTAACTTTGGTGCTATATTAAAATAATAATCATGTTATGAGCGTAATTTTTAAACTACAGCACAATAATATAACTGGTTTTAAACTTAGTCGTCCTTCATTATATACATATAATTTTACAAATTTTATACATTCTGTGTGTTTAACCCCCTATTACTGACTGTTTAATTCCCTATTATATTCTCTCTCCTGAGGACGGAATGTGTGATCATATCCGAAACGTCGGCTTTAAAATAGTCTTGTAGACTCAATATGTAAAAAAATCCGTAAAATTGTATTTTTATCATGTAACCTTCTCAACGTTAAATTAAAAAGGTTTCCATAATGTCATTTAGCATGAATGTTTCTTAAAAAAAATCCTATTGAAATGGTTAATAATGTTTTGATTATGCTTAGTTGCGGAGCACCTATTGGCGCTGCGTTCGGCCATCCGAATGCTTGTGTGGCGCGTGAGGGTGGTAGGAGCAGTGGTCCGGGGTGTCTCCAGCGGGGAGCTGGGTGCCAACGGAGGCTCAGCGGCGCTGCTGAGGGAGGCGAGGGCTCTGGTGCACCGGCTGCCCCTCATGACCACGCAACTCTTCAGAACAGACTTTTACAATGTAAGTATACGGAGTTAAGTTCATTTTTAATTTTAGTGAATAAGATGTTAAGCTGAAACAACAATTTTAAACCCTTATATATAAATTACGATTTGTTTTATTTCATTTGTAAAAATTGTAAATAATAATGAAATACTATAATTCAAAGATTCTATTAAGTCATTAATAAATATTGAAAGAAAAAATTGGCACCTTTTGCGGTATGTCAGAATCGATATTATAAATGACCGACTCTTGACAACCCAAAGTTCACAAGTCCTATTTTTAAAATAGATAGCAATGAATGAAACTAATGGTTTAGAAAAATCATTTTTAAATAATATAATGTTTACACTATCAATATATTGCACATTTGCTATATATTGCAAAGCACGATCTTATGCGCATTGTCTGTTTATGTACATTGATCTTTTTTTTCTCTAAACCCACTCAGAAATGCCTATGTGGGTAACATTACAGAAATTGGGAAATGCGCTCATCTATATAGCTAGTTTGTATATGCAATGGAATAATGGGTGGTATTTTTGATGTTTCAGCAATCCAATGATGTCGCTCTCATGACTTACCTTGGCACCGTCACCAAAGGATGCAACGATATCAACCAATTTGTAAATAAATTCAACATATTGTATGACAGACATGCCATGAGCAGAAGAATGCGTGGACTTTTCTTTTAGGATTTTAGCTACATATAATGCTGATTCCATCACCTGGCTATTGGTTGCTATGAGATATATATATTTGTCAAGAGTGCAGAAATGTACGATAGGGCAATTACTTTTACTTTATTTAAAACAATGTATAGAATCAACTTTAAGAAAATTATGAATATTTATGATTAAAACCTAAAAAGACTTTTGTACTGGATTGTCATTCAGTCCCTTACCTCTCCTCTTTTTTCCTGACTACCCTAATTATATTCTTCGTTTGTGCTGTTTGTGACTACCGGCCTACCACTGCATCCACTCTGTGTGGTAATGCCGCTGTCTTACATTACAGCTATTGGCAACTCACCTCTCGCTCACTCCCTCTCCTTTAATCCAGCTCACTTGTAAGCACAATTTGATCAAAAATTTTGTAATCCCGATTTAATTTTGTAGGGTTAATTCTTACCCCAAAAAGAGAAATCTAAAACTTTGGTGTTGAGTGGGTAAACCACTGCAATAATTAATAAAACAAAAAGGAGTGAAATCACTCGGTTTAGTACCTTGGTTGAGTCAATCACAAAATAATCACATAAATTTATCGAATGCACTAAATTATTATCGTCAAATTTAACGCTAGTCATATTAAATATAAATAAAATTTACATGCTTCGAGACACTCAACAGCCCACTTAGTTATGTTTGGTTGCGTGCGAATAATCGTATGAACTTAGAAGAAAAGATTTATTTCAAAATCACGGACAAATATGGGGTTTTTTATATGTATGTATAGAAAAAATAAATGATAATATAATTTATAATGTAAATCACAGTTAACACGGTAAACTACCGTTTGCCTTGGAGAAAACGGCCATTGCGCCGTTTGCTTTGTAGGATTTGTAAAAGCCTTCAGTTTTTTTTTCTTATTAGTCTATTTCGTCGAAGAAGTAAAATGCAAATGTAATAAATAACTTTCAATGAAAAAAAATTTATTCCATAAAAATGCAACTATGACTTACAAATAATAAACATGCACAATTTATTACATTTTCGAGTGGCACTTCATTTTAATAATTAAAAAAAAATAATTGGTAACAAAGATGAAATTGAAAAAATAAACCCTTAATTGAAAAAATAAACCCTTAATATTTAATCATTGGCCCAAGAAAAGAATGTATGAATGGGAAGGGTGACAGCTTCATTTCATATAAGAGTATAAAATTAATATAATAAAATATTGATATCCATAGAAAGCAAAGGAAATGCTATGTGGTATTTTTGTATATCTCACCTGTCAGGCTTAATAAATTTGTTTATTTTTATAAATATGTGTATATAATAATTTGATACAGAAAAGACCTGTCCCTACATTCCTTTCTTGGATCGTGGTTATCCTATTTTTGGTTACCAATATTTTTAATTCTTGTGCAAAATATGCATTAAGACTATATTTTAATGATAAACTTTTAAATATTTTTAGGTATGCTGTTACACTACATCCTTAAGAAAGGAAAGGTCTTATCACACTAAATCAGCATTGTTTTGTATATTGCATAAATTCGATATAACAATTTTTTAGAATGGGTTGTTTGACACATATGGGACTTTCAATATTCAATAATTTAATATAAGAAATACAAACTTAACAATGCGTTATATATTTCAAACCGGACTGTCTGAAGTAAGGCAACGCTCCCATGATAACTTTTGGAGTTTAGTTTATAAGTGAGTTTAGCTTTAATCCACCAGTTTGGGTGAGTTGGCGAGAATTGATATGCCTTCACTTCTAATCTTCTCTGTCTTTTGGGTACCTTACCATTTGGGTCCACGTTTAGAAGTGCTCATTATGATGAAATATTTAGAACTAATTTTTGCTATATTCTTAGGAACAGAGCTTCTATATGAGATATTTATTAATAACGCTTTAAATGTGATAAATGTGGAAGCTCTGTTGTGTATACTAGATAAATGTTAATAAAAGATTGAGCATTAATTTACACCTCAATATATTGCTTTCGTTCAGTCATTAAACATTAATTTTTGAAAATGATGGTTCCTACAAACTAATGCTATACAAATTTAAATAAAAAACTTTAATAGTCTTAATTCCAAAACAGTGCTTTGCTTTTCAAATGCCTTCCACGTTTTTATGTTAAGTGAATTTTTGTGTTGAATTTTTTATTATATTTGTATGTAATATGTTCACTTTCACCGTGTATGGTAAATTAAAAAATTGAAGTGTTTGTGATTTTTCAGTTATTACAGACAAATTGCTGTCGCGACATTGTAAACGACAGCTTGTGAGTTTTAGGTATATTTGTTTATCATTCAATGTTTATGCCTAACAGACCGGGTTGATTACAAAATATATTATAATAATTCGTCTGTTTGACAAAATCGATGAAATTATAAATGTAACCTCGATGCAATCACACTGATTATTTTAGCTACCTAAATATAAATAATATAGGTTCGTTTTTGCATCGATTGGTTCTAATCTTACCGAATAATAATACATTATTAATCTATGCACCTACAATTTTCTTAAAAACATAAAAAAAATTGCAGCAAATAAATACATTTTTTATGTAGTGTCATAGCATTAACCAGTCACGCTGCCAACTCCAGAATGCCCTGCAAAAAATCTATCTAATGCCCCATCAGACACTTTGCCGGGACAGTGGACCTCCCGATGTTGGTACCGTAAATAATTCCATATTAACGGCCATAGCCATATTAACTCAACAAATTTCAGAATTCTTTATCGTTTATAACTTGCACCAAGCTAGTTTTGTCTCCCCGTAACTATCATCCATTTAATTTTAAATTGTAAATGCAAAATCTGTCATTTAAGTGCAAAGATATTAGTTTTATTTTTGTATCAGCTGCTATAATAATATAAACGGTTGTTATGTATTTGTATAAAATAAGTATGCCATTGTTTTATACTTTGAAACATAAAAAAAAATATACTAGGTATTTATTTTTTTATATGAAAATAGAACCCGATCGTCCTTCATCCATCTTTCATGATTTTATATTGATGAAAGCAACCAAAAAAAACATATTTTGCAGGGCATCAATATTTTTGGCCTGGATGTCGATTAATTAGGAATATAATAGCAAACTGCAAACGTTAAATCATACCGGATTGTAAGTTGGGCATATAACTTAAAGATGGCATCCTTAATAGCTTGAGATGACAGATCTTATGAGGCAAGTGTGTTAAGGCATTTCGAATGTAAATCATTGAACTGATGGTTCAAAGTATGAACTAATGAGTTTGTAAAATTTGCTCTGAAAAATGCCCACGAGTCACTTGAGGCACTTGAAATAAAGCAGGAAGCTGCAGTGATAATTTGTTGGAAAACAATGAAAGTAGTTCACTTGTATATCCTACAGCCCTATTACAATCCAACTATAACCGATGGGTACAGATCAAGAAAGTAATAAAAATAAACATTGTGTGAAGAGCCCGAACGATCATTATAACTTCTGGGAGCATATCTCTTTTCTTTGTTCCATAATATGTTTATTGGTATTTAAGAACATCATGTTAATTTATTCTGTACGGAAACTTATTAATTAATATTTGAATTACTAATAATTTATTGTCCTTTTATTCTGGTCTTAAAAAGTAGAAATGGAAGTATATTATAACATATATGTATATATAAATGATATGTTTAAATGGGTATATCTGTGTGAAGTGTATAGACTAAACAACTATAAATTAAAAAGAAACCAATAGCTCTATACACAATACTGTGTAATACTTACTAAATAGAGGTAAAGATATTTAAAAAATCTGTAATCTCATTTTAGAAGCATGTCTATATGCCTGCTAATATGCTATTATCGATTTTATCGTAAGGTAAGGCTTAGCTCAGACGAGTCACTTTTAATCTATTGATTTTTTAGTTGGGTAAATAGTTTTAAATTGACTTGACGTCGCACACAACTGACTATTTAGTCGGATGCAATCCTAGGTTATACATAGAAGTAAAAAGAGACTGCAATAGTTGCTGACCAAAGTCACCCCTGTCAAGATTATAAAAGAGTAGATGGGAAATAGTATTGAAACATTAAGTGTTTGTGATCGTTAAAATTAAGTAATAGATATAAAATATATGGATTTATTTTATTTTATTATGGATAGATTTTATTTCTTGGATTTGAATACGAAGTGATGGGGGAATTATGCTTGATTGGGGCATAAGTACGGCCAACTAATTAGTCAGCTGCGTTTCCCTACAACTTACACAGTACTTTAGGGATCACAAAAGTTGCACTACAGGTTGGTTGAGCTGTTGACGCCTGTTACAACTTGTAAGTTGGTTCGTTTTACAGTGGGTGTGTGTATACTATAATGGAGTTCCCTCACATTGTTACTATCCAACTAAACTATCGGCCAATTAAAAGTTGTATCCCTGTCTAGCTTAAGCGTGACACTTAAAATTGCACATAAAAAGCAATTATGTAATAATTACATTATGAAAATATCATAGATATTTTTTTATGTATTACACTAGTTCTATTTTTAAATTGACATTGTAATTTTCCGGTGACTAACTCCACTATGGATATAGCACAATAATAGCTTGTTGTGACAACCTTTAATTTATATGGAAAAATGTAATAGTCAAGAAATTCATTACTAAAAAATATTTCTCTATTTCGTGCAATGATTATTATACCTAACAGAGCAATTATTGTAAGGATTACTGTATGTATACTCTCCCTTTCACTTTATTAAATATAATAAATAAACGATAAGTAGAAGTCACATTATATTACCTCACTATTTACCTCCTTAATTCCCGACCATTCAACATTACAAAAATTACTACATGTGTGATAACATATTTTCAAATTCCCACCAGGGGGAAAAAATACCATAATTGCCATTGTCAATTATGTTATTTTTTAATATGGACTGAATAAATCAATTATGTTAATTTCTACAATGGCAGTTATGCTCTTACCGAATAATGCAATGTGGTGATGTTAACGTCAATGATCCTTTGCAACAATAGTAAATAAATACATTAATACAAAGTTGCGGGATATCATAGAAACAATGGCAAAACTGAAAAAAATATTGCAACAGCGCAAGAGTGATGAAGCAAAAAGTTTTGCAATGGCGCCTTAGAACTACACAAATATGACAAAAGCGACCACCAATGCGTTGGGTTGATGACATCAAAGCCACGATTGGATGCAAAAGGTGCAAAACCGCAAAGATCAGAAAGTACTTTGTGAGGCCTATGCCCTGCAGTAGACAGATTCAGGCTGATGATGATTATGATTCTGATGAATAAAATCCATAATGTCCGCTTATGGGGCCAAGAATTCAAGAATTTTACCAAATAAATGGTAAAGCGTTATTTAAAATCAAATATTATTAAAATTGGGCTTACGTGCAAATTTTCCACCGTGTGACATAGTGGCCACATGGCTTGTAAGTATGCTTGGTAGGTACTATTGAATCCTATAACCTACAATTACTAAATACAATGATGTCTCCTATGTTTAAGTGTCATGTGAAATTGTTAATGCAAGTACTGAGCAATTTATTATTATGCTTAAATACCAAAAAATAAGGGCTGAACTGAAACTGATTTCATAACATTGATTATTTCCGGACGTCAATTATCTGAATACTTTTCTATTCCAATGAGTTCCTCGAATAATGTATGGTTGTCGGGAATGACGTGTGGTTCATTCAACCTCTGCTGGGAGTATTTTAAAGTGGCCGCGGTCAGTTCGCCGACTGTCCATTTCCTGTCCACCAGAACCCTTACCAGAGTGTCCAACTGCAATGAAAAATACAAGATTGCTATTTAACTACAGTAGAACTTAATTATCCATGATCGGATAACCGTGCTGTCCGATTATATATACACAGCACTGCTTGGATTCCGTTTGCGACACAATAAGCGTCCATTCCAGTTGAGCGGCCATTTGCTTTACTCCCCTGTGTCTCAGCGAGAGGTAGTGACTGTTAGCGTTTTAAAGAAGTTGGCCGTCACTATTAGTGACTATTAGTCGACGCGAGCGAACACATTTGAACATCGTTGATTATGAGTGAAAAATGCACTGTTTAGTTGCGGTCATACTCAATTATTGCTTTTCTAGTTCTGAAACTATCAAATATAATGCATTCATTCTAACATACCCTATATATCTCAAGCTTGTACAATTGTAGGTCTGGATGTGCAAAATAAGTTACAGTACAGATTTATTTTGTAAATCTAATATTTTAAGAGGGCTGCTATTTATGAATCCGGAACTGGCCGCTTACGGAATAAAATTTAATAAGTAATTACTACATTGAAAAATTGAACTCTTTAGCTGTATAATAGCCCTTAGCTTTTAGCTCTTTAGCCTTGGATTTAACTCGTGAAAATTTTCATGCGATGATTTATTACTATTTTCAGCGCGGGTTAACTCAAAAACAGTGCATCGATCAATTCACTTTTGGGAATGAAGCACCATCGAAAACTACTTGTATCACTCACTGGTTCAGTGAGTTTAATCGTTGGCGGTCTATGCTCACGGACGAATTTAAAGAAGGTCGTCCTAAATCGTTGTAGCACAAAATATCAATGCTGTGCGGGAACTAATAATGCAAAATCGTCATCTTACATATCCCTTTGCGTCCCTTTGCATAAGTATGACGAGCGTACATAAGATATTACACAAACATTTAGCTGTAAAAAAAAAATCTTCACGTTGAATTCCGCACAACTTGAGAATTGGTCAAAAACAGGCTCGTGTCAATTGGTTCAAATAATGTTAAAAAAATACAATTGTGGTGCGTCAAAAGCTGTTTATAATATCTACACATGAGCTATGTGTCTATGCGTATGACCCCGAAACTAAACAATAGTCAACGGTGTAGGTGTTCCAAGATGAGCCAAACCCAACTAAAGTTGTTCGTGTAAAAAGCACTTTGAAGCAAGTGGTCGCCAGTTTTTTTGGTATAAATGGACATGTGGCTACAGTGCCACTAGAAAATCGTAAAACGGTTAATGCGGAATGGTACACGACCATTTGTTTGACAGAAGTCTTTATTTATTTATTTATTTTATATACACTAGCAGCTTCAAGCTGATGCGTGTATTTCCTGTATTGAGTGCAATCAATAGTGCACTCGAGAAATTTGAAGAAATAAGAAACAAGAAACGACAACGCAGATTTATTCTGCATCATAACAATGCTATCTGTCACACGTCGGCAGATACAACTCAATTTTTGGAAGGTCAATAGATAAAATTGACGGGTCATCTGCTGTACAGCCCCGATTTGGCACCTATTTATTTCCAAAAGTGAAGAAAAAATTATATGCTCAACATGTTGCATCTAAAATACCGTTTTGGAGATACCTCAATCAGAATGGAAAAAGTTCTATGAAAATTGGTTCCAAAGTATGGCAAAAGTGCATCGATCATCATAGTGAATATTTTGAAAAGCAATAAAACCATATTAAATGATATATGTTTCTTTCTTTTTGTTTCGGATTCATAAATAACAGCCCTTATACTAGGGTTATATTTAGCTTTAAAAATGTTCACCTTGTAAAGTTTCTCATTTCCCGCTGTGTAATATATAAGAGCTGGAACGCCAGCAACGCTCGCAGCCAACCACTGCAAGATGAGTTTCAACTGAGGGTCCCCTTTCTGCCGGGAACCGCAGCCCCAGTTGCCCGTCACGACTGGTTTCATCGAATTACCCGATACTACCTTCAGGGCCAGTTGTGACAGCTGAAACAAAGTTAACAAATGAAGCATTTTATTACTAATTAGTTTGTCGCTTGTCTTCGATCATGTTAATATAGTTCCACGAGTTCAGTGGACAGACCTATTGGTTGACATTGGCCGGTATAATTAAAAGTTACAGAATCTCGGTCAGAAACAATTTTAACGCTCGTTTAACATGTACATGAAGAAACAGTCGATATACACTCTACGCAATACAAAATTTACACACCCTCCTACGATCCACACCCTGCAATCCTAAAGATGGAGTATCTTAATCTTGTCTGGATAAAAATCCCCGTATAAAAAATAAACCATACCGCAAGGTAAATAAATTTTGAAGTGAAGAGAAGGAAGGTTCATTTTAAAATAATTATATATATTAATATGATTCCTCAGAGGAGACTGAAAAGAGATTCACAACAAGTCACATAGAATTAAAAAGTAAAAATCATTGACAAACTATATGCTTCGAGACATTATTCTTGTTATTTGTTTAGTAATAACTGTAATTGTTATTTGTTTTTCAAAAATAAGGTAGCATTTTTCCTATAGTCCAAGTGCCCATGCCATTGTCGGAATGATGTCTGGATTTGTTCATGTTGTATGTGTAGTGTTTCGTTCGTGCACCCATTCATGCTAGCTTGAGGCATTTCCCTAAATATTTTTGTTTAAACTAGCAAAACATTTTGTATATATTGCAAACATATTGTAATTAAACAATTTATTGTTACTTTAAAAGAAGCAGTTTCTGGAGAGAAGTAAAATAATCTTAACAATAACTTTTAAAATTTTATAAATTTGCCTTGAAACTTAGCCTGATACCTCTTTCAAATCAACAGTTTTACACAAAACAAGGTTGGTATACCTAATCGTAATTTAGCCCCGGTGAGAACTCTTTGTTGTATAACAGATGATGACAGTTTGTGTTGCATAATGATTACCGTGGTGGGCAGGTGCAACATCCTCATTATTTTGACACTTTTTGGTGGGTAGTTCTGGTAATATTATCTCTTGGCTTTTAGCACTCAGAGACCAAAAGAAATATCAAGTGGAACTCATACTTTATAATGAAAAATTATGGGAATGGAATTTCAAATTATGCTTAAATGAATATGTTAAAAATACTTTCCCTAACACTTTTTATAGATATATTATATATGCCACACTATTATAAATCAGACTGTCTCCATTTAATAACTACATACATATAAATTAAAAGATTTTTAATTTACTACAAACATGTTAAATTGAAATTAAAAAGCCAAATTTCACACAATGTTATTTAAGAAGGCAAACAATTAGATATAAATAAAATAAATTAGAAGTATAATAATAATGATTACATTTGATTATGTAAAATATTTGAAGTGGTCAAATTATATATTAACCCTCTACCTGAAACATGAAAAATAGGACACTTTTATTAATGCCGGCTTTATTGACCCTTGCTACTTAAACTATCTGATATTTGGAAAATGTAGGCAGGCATCTGATACTGATTAGCGTGTTTTGGTGCTCTGGACACATCATTTCCTATATAAAACTTGATGATTGTAGTGATCCCTCCGATAAAAGGGCTTATTCTTCATCCTCACTTGTATCTCCAGCGTGAGACTTAGGTAATACATAATCAGGGTCGTCATCTGAGTAATCAGAATACAAAAGAAATCATTCTAGTTACGGTTTATCAACTTTTGACGTATTTTCATATAATTACAACTTTGAGCCTCGACGAATCCATGGACGCATCAAAATACCAGAAAAAAAAATATAAAATTGTGCTTCGTACATAGTCGATCGGACGGGAATGGCTACATACCAATAGCATTGAGATCATATGCGAATTGTAAACTGAGGATTTGAAAAAAATAATGGATATGAGAGACCCATGTTTCCAGTAGAGGGTTAATATTATATAATTACATTTATAGGTACATTGTAATTACTTTAGACAAGTGATTAAATTATGTCTGATGGTTATAGTTAATTTAAATCAGATTTACACGGAAGAGCAAACAACACGGCAGGCTCCTATTTGTGTAATACCTTTGGCTTCCATAGCTTCAATGTGACCGGATCACATTCGACATTTTGAACAATCGCCTCAATCATAATGCTCGTCACCCATTTGAGGCGTCTCTTCCGATGCTTATATTCAAAGCTGTCATCCAATTTAGTTTTGGAATGTCTACTTTTGCTCAATCTTTTGATTCCGTCGAATATTCCACTGTCTATGTTTGAATCTTCGAACTGGTCACTTGAATCACCGTCTCTTAATTCATTTCCATTACTTCCTACTGATTTACCATCATTATTCTCAGTATCATCTACAACAGTGTGTAGAATTCGATTTTCTTTGTGATTGTCAATTGCTATATCGCCAGAATGCTCAATTTGTGAAAATTTAGGGTCACTTCTAGTGGTGTCCTCTTTACTGCTGCTTTGATGATCTTCTGGCTCCTCTATGATTCTTTCGTTGGGATTTTTCTGGAGATGTTAACATGGGTCAGAATTTCACAAATAGGTGGTGTATAAATACTAAAAATATTAAGTATGACTCTATAGACATTTCCCAATCAATAAAACATGATCATATTTTGGGAAGCAATATTTCGTATTTATTGATTGTAATATTTATTTTGTAGAATGTTATAACAATATTTAAATGAATTTACATTGTTTTTCTTCTAATTTATTACAAAGATGGCTTATTTTAACTTTAACCCTTTTATCATCATCATGAATTTAAATTATACTAATTATTCATCATTCATTTAAATTAACAACATCCTAGTTGATTTTTCTTTATTTATGTGCTTATTTTTAGGTTACATAATTGCTACTGTTTGATTTACAAGTGACGATAATATTCCCTGTTCAAATTACATTTTACGTAACTAGGCCTTAATTTATTTCGCTCGATGTGGCAACTCTCTGCAATGGTTTTGTATCTGAATTGTCACATTTTACCTAATCAAAAACCAAATGAAAAAAACCGGCAACGTTAAATCAACAATAAGGCAACACAAGCCATATGACAAAAAAATTGAAACTGGGATATATATCCCAGTTTCAATTTTTTTGTATTTGAATTTGAATCAATGTTTCTCTGGGGATTCGTTAGTCAATACGTATTATTAGGAAAATAAATAATTTGTGTAGAATTTATTTACATATGTATTAATGAAATAACAGTGAAGGAGATTAGTTGGGTCCGGCAGAGCTATTTACATAAAAAGAAGCTTTATCACAGAATATACACTAGTTAAAATTATATGTGATTGCATACCAGCTGAGCGGCAAGTCTGTGCTTATGCCTGGCGAGCTCTAGGCTCATGGATCTGGCGATGGAAATGAAGCCGTGATGGTGATAGTGCTTCCTGGACGTTTCCTTCCTCAGCTGGCAGGCTGGGACGTTGGGCTCCATGCCCACATCTGTTGCGCACCCTTCTGTAAGTGGCGTGCCGGCGTATGAGTCGCTCAGCGTTCGTTTCAGGAGCGAACTAGCAAATCTGCCAAGGAGACAACAAATTGCAAAATGTATGAAATAAATATAAAAAACAGTTCTAAAAATAGTGGGCCAGCATACGCACATTTTTATTTGCAAAATTTAATGCCTTATTTGTTGCATTTGCAATCAGCAGCCATGATTATGCCTCTTATACAACCCACTCATTTCTTCATTTAAACGTAGTATTGTGTTTGATTTGATTTGACTCTCTTTTTTGTAGAAATAGAAGTAAAAAATAATGGATATCGTTTTATCTCCTATTATCTAATGTTAACTACTTTGTCTAATAGTTAAGGCCCTCGAAAAGTCTATTTTTCCAATTATTAACTAAATACAAACATTGAAAAGATAAAACGACAAAAGATTTTTTCCGAAATATACAAATACGAGTAAGTTTTACAAGATTATCCTATAATGTCACAGAGTGTTTCTCTTTCGAAAAGCCATTAGATGAAATGAATAATTTAAGACCACGCCCAAAACAGAGAGGAGCTCTTTCGGGAAGAAGCCCCTTACCGTATTCATATTGCTAAAGTTTTACAGGGTGATATCAAGATGATCTTAAATCTTCGACTATCGAAACAATAATTTTCATTCTTTAATTTACCTAATTAATGCAGTAATCTTAATCCTTGGTTTTTTTATTGGTTAATTAAAATTAGGCTGCACCAATGTGCTTTGCAATTGAGAACTCAGTTGCTGATGTGGATTACTAGGAAAGAACTGAAGCCACTAAGATGACAAGATACTGATGTTGTTGCCTTGAGTTTCATTAAAAGCACACACTTAAGAAAGTTTCAAAGTCACCGGTGACATTGTCTGGAGGTAAGGGCTTGGATAAACACCATTTTGGTATCCTACTATTTACTGTCAGGTTACTGAAGCTGATATTTAAAAATCTTGGAATAACCGCCACAGACACGAGGAGAATGGTACCTGTGCTATATTCTAACTCTTAAATGAAAAACAAAAATCTGTGTTATTGTTACGGCTATGGAATTGGTGAAGGGGGCTCTAGTTGTGCTCTAGAGGTTTGGGTCATTGGCTTAGTCGAAGTGGTTGAAGTCGTGGTGGTTGCTATAGGCTGTTGCAACAGCTCTCTTGATTCTTTTATAAAAATCGCAATCTTGGTAATTAGTTCCTTTGTGGAAAAGCATAAATGTGCTTCATTCACACATCTGCTGAAAAAAAAGCTTATCCTTTCTAATATGCCAGCATCATAACGAAGTAGATCTAAATAGATAATCACCTTACAACAGCCATGTCCCGAGAGTCCAGTTCTTTTTTAGGTTTCCCATTTGCCTCAATGATAGGATCATCAAGCCATTGATTGAACTGCTCATAAATTTCCTCCAGCTCCGAGCTGCAAAATAAAAGGTAAAATACATTACCTGTAGAACTATCTATTTATTATTTTTTACTAGCCGGTTCAACCTTCTTTGTAGGGTCTCATAGCTAGGTCTTGCAGGTGGACCTTCTAACTTTTTTAACGCCATCTACTGTGATTATTTGTTACCATAAAATCAACTGGAATCCCTTTGGAGTTACTTTAGAATAAGACTTACCTGTATTCGGTGCTGAAGCTATAATTAGAACTGTTTCCCGTGTCTCGCCTGCTGTACCGGCCTCTAGTATCTTTCAAGCGCGTTGAAACGCTGTTATCATAACCATCTTTCCCAGTGAGCACAAATCCAACAGATCCACCACGTTTTACCCTGTAAAATTGATTAGTCGGCTCAGTTCAAGAAGTCATGCTTTAAGGAAATGGCATTTGAATTTTAAAACCATTAAAATTAGTAATTTTATTACCTATAACTTCTCATGATACCAACATTTTAATCTTCAGCTTAAAATATCCGCTTACTTATTACTAAATTTTTTTAAATATGGATTGTCTATGCTTTTGGCAAGTCCATTTTTATAAATGGACTTGCCAAAAGCAATCCTTATGGATTGCTCTCAAAATTAAATTGCTTTTTATAGAAGAATGAGAAAAAGGAGGATATGATGGATCACGGCGGGTTTGGCAAGTGTTTGATAATTTTTTTAGCATATTCATTAAAAAAATTACGTATTGCCACTTTTTAGACAGTTTAAAAATAATTTTAATACTAATTTAATTTTGATACAATATGGAATATGATAGAAAATTTATATTCAGGATAAATAATCTCATTTAAAATTTTTCATAAATACCTATTTTGTTTAACTAAAATATTTCATTTGTCATTAGATAACATGAATGGGTGATTGTTTATTAACCTGACAATTGCGGAACCCAAAACATTCCGTCAATCGTCCAACCTATATATGTGCGGAAAATGCCATTGGCTGGTTTTTTACTAGTATTATTTAGTTGGATGTTGGGACAAAAATATAGACAGAATAATCGAATAAATTATACATCATTCGAATCTGTTCATCATTATATCGTTCATTTCAAAAATAATCAGAAATACATCTTAAAATGTGAACTTGGCCATTTCTTCAACATTGCACTTCGAGGAGTGAACGCAGGTTGGATTACTTGTGGTATTTTGTGGATTTTAGACTAAATAAAGCTATTACCAGCTATTATATTTTTTTTTATAATATTACATAAATATAGTGCAAAAGTAAGATACAAATGTTTTTGTGCATCGGAGTATCATAGAATTCAAAAAAGAAATGTTTTTGTATTGTGTTTACCACGACGTATCTGCCATTATCAACAACATCAGGTAATTAGATATTTCTTTTCTTTTTGAATAAATATTCAGCTAAAGTATTTCAATTACAATAGGAATTCTAAAATTTATACACACCAATATGCTGATTCAACAAATTTCATATTTTTGCTGCATGGTTTTGTTTACGAATATTTGTAATTGTGTTACAGATAAGTTGAGATATAAATTATAACATATTTTAGTCTTTAGCATCACTTAGAGGAATTGCTGGGCACATATTATCATATTAGCATATGTTATATTGGGCATATATTGCTGGAAATATATTATCTTGTACTTTTATGAAAATAAATAAAAAAAATACATAATATACCTAATATCATTATCGTTAAGTCCTGCCCCCGTAACGCTGATACCAACGGCATAGCTGTCGCTGTCAGTCGACCAACTGTCTGTGGTTGTGTCGGCTGTTGATGTGAGGTCATCATTTGCCTCTCGTCTTAGAGCATCGCGCAGTCTGCTGGCGAAGCTCATCCTTCTGGCTTCAGTGGACAATTCCCTTGAATATTGACCAGCTGGAAGGGAACGTCGGCTTCTGCTGTAAGGAGGCAGAGCTGGACGCCCACTGGCACCGCGGCCCTCATCTTCACTGTCTGGGCAGACATATTTCTTATTTATTACCATTTACCACTCTTATAAATCGCTCTTAGTCTTATGTTTGTATTTGCTTTGGACAAAGACTTGGGATAAATAGGAAACGATTTATATTGTTTTATAGACATTCTTTAATGAAAACTTTACATGGTGAACTGTAAAATTAGATATTAAATAGAGACTCAATTACATTTGATGCTTTGATTACAACGATCACTTACAACGATGGTAAATCAATTTAACCCCTAGAGAGCGTAGTTTATTTTGGCGCCAAAACCCGTTGAGACATGGTTATTGACCTTGAAACTCACTCATCTACTATAAAATTCATAGTGCAGGCATGAGTCGTTCAATCTTTACAAATCTGGTATCATCGGATTCACCGTAAAATTTTCTATTACACCATATCACTTTGATTATGTTTGTCTCGTAAATTAAAGAAGAAAAAAATAAAAATGTTGCCATTTTTTTTTTTTTTTTTTTTTTTTTAAAATTACGAAATAAACAAAATCAACACTTTTATTTACATTTTCATATATTTATAACTATAAATTATAATTTAAAAGTCTTCCAAAATATGTACATTTTTCGGAAAAAAGAAAAAAGTTAAAAAAAAGTTATAGATATTGGAAAGGTAGTACATTAGTGTATTTTCAATACACATTTATAAATAGTAGTAGAAACTACATTAAAATGAAAAAAAAAAAAAAACAAAATTGTTTCGTTAAGATTTTAATGAAAAAAACGTCAAGTTAATGAATAATACAGAAATAATACCAAAAATAATCAAAATCAAGCAGGTAGTCAGGACGTCCTATCACGTCGTACGCTCTCAACGGACATAGAAATGTCCGCGCGGATCGACGTCCTATCACGTTCTACGCCCTCTAGGGGTTAAAAAGGTTTAGATATGCTCAGAGGCCGCAAAAAATTCTGATGGTAAAGTGATACCATTCTCCAGTGTGGAATTGCTTTTTTTCCAGTCCAGGTGTTAAATTAATGATACGAAGCCCAAACAGGCAATGCAAGACAAATATAGTTTTGCATTAACACTGTCACACACACTGTGACACACACACTAGGTGGTGTGTGTGTGTGTGTGTGTGTGTCACATAATACTGACACTGTTACATTTTCTATTTATAGGTGCATATGTGAAATTCAACCAAGTAATCAGTTACTATGGGCGTACTAAATATTTCTAAATCGATGCAATGGTGGTGGCAACATAGTGAATGCTGATATGATAAACTGTCGTAGGTTAAGGTTGACTATTTACAGGAAGGTTTTCATGGGAAAGCCCATCTACATATTCGTACAGCTTAATCTATATTTATTTATTGTTTATTTGGAAAACCAACAGAACAATATATAAGAAATGTTAGGACATACAATTGCATATAAAATTAACTGATGACAGGTTTTTACTAAAGTAAAGAAATACATGAAAAGTTTAAAATTAAATTACACTCGCACTAGGGTATTATATATATATAATTGTATAATTGGGTTGTAAAGTTATTTGACTTATATTTGATGATTGTTTTTTAATAGCGGCAAATCGCCTGAAAAGAAAAATGACACAATCTTTGACAATATTGAAAAATTTTGAATAATTTTTAATTTTTTGATAAAGTGCTGGATAGCATAATATTTATAAAGGTTCTAAAGAGGTCCTGTACTTGAGAGCGCAGGATGTCGGTTTAAACCAGCAATCATCAAATATATATATATATATATATATATAATATTTTACAAAGATTTTTCGTTTGTTTAAACACTTATTATTATTAGACAACAGATGGAGAAAAAAAGTAGAGGAAGATAGAGATTAGGCGAGTACCTCTGCTGGACGTTTCGGAGCTCCGTGGCCCCTTCTTCAACAGCTAAACGAAGACTCCATATATATATATATATATATATATTTTTTTAATATATATTATTTTGAAACATTAATGGTTCAAACTGTTAGAGGTCAAAGGAGAGAAAATGTCTAAAGATAATATTATTTAATTTTACTAATTTAATTTGTTTCTTAAATTTAGAGTTTTCGCAACTCGCGATGAAATGGTATTTATTTAACAAAAATATACCAACAAAGGAGAATCATCATATTAACGACATAATCGTGTGACCATAATTGTGTTAGCGCTTGTTTTGTATCGCGGAAGCAAAAAAATATAGTATTATGTGAAGGGACGTTGAAAGAAACATATTGAAGAAAACGATATTATTTAAACGATTTTATTATTGATTGTATTGTATAAAAACAAAGTGTCTTATAATTGGTCATTTAATGGCTCAATAGCATAACCTAAAGTTGCAGCTTTAAAATCGTGTAGATATTTTCCTGTCTTTAGGTATTTTTATAGTTCAGGTATTTTATAAATTTTCTTTTGTATAAATTTTAATTTATAAATTTTGTAAATTTTCAATCATATATTTTTATATATATTATATTGAGGGCACCAGATAACAGACGCATATTCCTATCATATATCTGTATCTATATGATTTCATAGGCTAAATGTAAAAAATAATAGATCTATCTGTGTAACGAGGTGGATCATACTTAACAAAAGATACCCGGAATTGTTTTGACTCAAAAGGTTAATGTTTTTTTCCCATTATTTTGAATCAAATTTTTCATACAACAAAGCTTATGTATGAATCGGGTTTTTCAGTGATAGAAATGCTCCTCCTCTCTCTGCACTAGCGCTAGGCCCGTTTTACCTATCAATCTTTGCGACTGACATTTTTTTGTGTTGCGTAATAAGCACTTACAGAATGAAAAATGTATAGCTTAATACCATCATCAAAGCTGTCATTGGCGCTGAGATATTCCTCATCACTGGAATTGCAACTTGAGTAAAGGCTATCACAATCTTCGCTTTTGAATTCTCCGGAGAGAAGGGGAGTCCTAGTGACAGGAAGACATTCTCCGGAGGAGCCAAGAACTATGAAGCGGCCGCGACGTGTTGTTTCATTATTGTTGTCGGGCGAAAGCCAGCACTTCTTCTTCGACAATTCTATACCTGGAAGTGAGAAGGAATTGATTAGTATATGATTTTGCTTTACACATACCATTTTTATACCTCTCTCCTAATACTAATATCTAAAAAGATAACGCCGGATCAATCCATCTCATAGATATATCTAGCGCTTCAGTTTCAGAGATTCAGTTTGTTCCATAAAAGGTGGATGGGCAGCGTACTGGAAATTTACAAAGTATATTAAGATTATTCGCTGACTAATTATTAGAGCCTATAATAAAGAGCCTCATAACATGATAAAAGATCACCTGATAAGAGTTTATAAAAAGAAAATGCGAGATCCACTTTGAGACAAAAAGAGATACATGAAAAGCTAGAGTCACCTATTTTCAGATAATGACCATCTAAAGCTCAAATAATGTGAAAAAGATAATAAATTTAATATAATATTTTACACTGATTTATTAATTTTCGTGATAAATTATTATTGGGTAATATATATGTTGCAGGATCTGATTAAAACTGAATTTTGTCGGCATCAGTTTTTGGATGAATTTCACTATTCCTCTGTAATTTTAAATTATTCTTGACCTGGATCCTTTTTTTTTAAAATAAATCTATGGCAGATGGGTTCCCGTTATCACAAAACACAATAACCATCAAGTAGAAAGATTACTTACTTGGATCATTTAAGTTCAATACGGAGGCACTGTATGTTTCAGGAGAAGGTGTCCTACTGTTTGTGCTCGTGACAGTACTGGCAAGAGAGGCCTGCTTGATGACAACTGTTGTTTCTACTTCGGGTTGACTTTGGTTGAATGATTCTCCTGAAAGCAGAATTATGTTTTAGCATTGCTGGCAGTTTTTTTTTGGTGTGGCATGGCAGAAAATCTAATGATAACGAAATTAGGGAACTTTCTATCATGTTTCAGCTCAATAACTATTGTTTATAATAATTCCTAATATACTGCATGATTTATTTTTAAATAATTTTATGTTGCACTGAGTTAGAACCATAGAGTATTAAACGTAGTGGAAAGAGGCACGCCTCCAATTTGGTTTTTTATACGGCTGCCTGTTTTGACTTTAATCGAAAGTTTTTGTCGCAATCTATCAATTGGATCAACTAAAGTGATCCAATAGAGTATAGAGTATAGAAGTGTATAGAGTTGAGATTAAAAATGAACAAAAGACAAATACAAAGGCTGACTACATGGGTCATAAAGCCAAGTCAAAATATAGAAATCGTATGCTGTTAGAAAGACTGTCTCGACAACAATCCAGTGATATTCATAAAACTTCATATGAGCGAGTAAAGCCGTATTCACTCACTATGCATCACAACACAGTCACTCCCAGTTTTATTGTTTATTTCCACTTTTTCTCTTTTCCGATCCTATGACAATAAAACGATCTCTTCGTAAATACTGTAGACGTCAATTCATCAGTTTGTACCCTCGACACAGCACACCCGCTGTTTAGCCAACAACTCACTGTGAAAGTTAGGTTAGTTTTTGTTTTAAGAAAGGTTACTGAGTTGTGTCAACTGAATCATTTATGTTATTACTTTCTACATAATTATATAGTATTGCGATCGAGAACGAAGCCGTATTAAGATTTCACTGAAAATATGTGTTTTGAGTTTTCCTATGTCAATTTAACAAACCCATATCTACAATGACATATAACAGAGAGGGGTGAAATGCACATTTGAAAAAAAGAGATAAACTGTCAAAAATTGTTACTGAGTAATGCAGTCTACTTATTACTTGCAAATTCAACTGTTAAACGATCGATATTTTGCAAACAACCATGCAACACAGAGCTCTCACTGATCATGCACGAAATCATTGCATTCTGCACACTAAATACACTTCGTTTTTACTACACTGCTTATTACACTTTGTTTCTACGAAGTGTAATAAAATAGTCTTATACACAGTATATTCATATCATAAATGACAATAAATATAACATGAAATCTAACATAAACATAAATTAATGTAAGTTATTTAATTAGATGATAAACATAGCTTTACAGACCTATAGGTGAGAGTCGCCTCTCGTGGGTCTTACTGTGAGGGTCGGGTGGCCTAAGGGGTCTTTGTTGCAGTGCCAGCAGGCATTTGTTTAACTCCCTCAGTACCTCATCCTCTTCGTATTGAGTCTCCGGCAGTTTCGAGTAATTCTCTGCATCCATAAAACATATTGTTACCTGAAATATTGTAAGGTTCAGAATTCTTCATAAATTAAATAATTAAATAGTTTTAGGAAATGTGTACTACCCCAACAGTAGATGCTATTTAAATGTTAAGAGAAATTAAAATATTATTTTTAAGTAGGTATCTACTTTATTTATATATTAAGAAAAATTAAAATCACTTACCATAAAAAAATAATATATAAAGTACAAATGTATGCATTGTCCGTCAATCAGGCTGGAACACTTTTTAACAGAGATTCTAAATATTTTTTTTTGTGACATATTTAAATTCATAAACGTCAACGGCAATTTGAATTGATTCTGATACTGTACATCTATCGTGCAGAAGCCGCCCTTAAAGCCGCTTGCAGGGCCTAAAGATGGGTTGCGACGCGACTTATTCCGAGCACCGCAGGCACTTGCAGGGCCTAGCTGCCAACCCGTGGAGAAGCCTAGGGTCGAACAGCTAATAAAGTATAAATATAATAAAAAGTATAAATACAACTGTTCTTTTTAGACCACAGAGCTAAGAACAATATGTCAGCATTCATTTTCAAGCTTTATAGATATTGTCACAGTACAAACAAACAATATAAAGTATTTCGTCATACAATTCATAATACAAAATCGTGGTAAACAAACAATTGTTATAAAATTAATATTAAACAAGTTACTTTGTGGCACGTTTAGCAAAATGAAATTGAGTAGGTTGGGGATTGTATTGTTAATATTGACATTGTTTTTATAATAACAATGTAATTCAAATTTACTTACATCTTGCGGTACTTCTAAAATATCAATGTTGTCCTTATACTTGTCCGATAGCCTGGCAAAGGCACGAGCTCCTTCAACTCGCAATATTTCGTTGTCCTCTAATGCTTCTACCGATAGCATTGTTGCTAAGAGTTCTGGCATCATGAACATGTTGATCGATTCCTGAAATTAGAATAATTTAGAATTCATTCCATTAATATCCAAATGCTGTAATTTTCTGCCTTTCTTTACTTCAAATATTAAATAGAAATATTAGCTCGGCCCATACAAGCCATTCTTTTAGATTACTTTCAAGTTGACTAAGTTGTATAAGATAGAAGATAATAGAATGTAGAAGATAATAATCTTCTAATGTATTAGCAATAGATCTTAGAAAAAATACCTCCTTCAAAGTTATTTGGCATATTTAAAAAGCTATTTCTAACAGACGCTAATTTTGGAAAATACTACACCTTAGAAATAAATTTCATTAATGTTGCGAAAAATAAAAAGTAACAGTTTTTTCATAAAAAAAAATCCTATAGCATTTATTGAGTCTGATGATTTCGTGCTTATAATGTAATACACGATCGCCGCCTCGTGAAATAGCATGCTTTTATGCCACATCCATTATAGTTAAAAAAGTAGCGCTTTTAAAATTGCAGATTGATTCAACTGGCTTGGGTGATTAATCTGAGTAGGTACAAATAGGTAAGGATAATTAAATTATTGAGGTATATAATATGTGAAGAATACCACTTAAAAGATAATCTTAATTCATTTGTGTAGGATATGGTTTGGGGATAACCTTTCATATTATATTGTTTTTTGACAGTCTCATTCATTATATAATAATGATTTTTAGATAGTTCAACCTCATACCATTAGTAGGAGCACTAGTAGATTCCGAGATGCAGATAATACTATTTTTTTAGCCAACAATATATTTTGTTATAATATTTCGTTAACAGATAACCTAGATGCAAACCGCATAAATATTTACAGTTTTTTCATTTTAATCATGTTTTAGTTACTAAATCGTGGAAGTTAGATTTTTCTTAGCAGTTGAGCCATATAAAAACCACTATATACAATGTCTCAAGACTATTCCCGAAGACTTGAGGGGTATTATGTTTCCTATTATAAGTAAGAAATTATTTAAAGAAATGCGAAATAATCCATCGCCCTTAGATTTTTTTTAAAGCGCTGGTATAAATTCTATTCTTACAAGCGGCTCTTAACTTTTCGTACAATTTGTGGCTCATAGCCTTGTCAGCTGCGACTGGACTTGTCTGCTGCGACTGGACAAAGTCGTTGATGACGCGTCAATCAGCTGTGGTACCTATTACAAGAACAAGAATTATAGTATATCACATAAAGTTTACATTTTTTTTTTCTCAGAAACCATGATAAATTTTGATATATCGTCTTTAGAAATAATACTCAAAATCTCGGGGCCAAATACCTGATTTTTTTATCGGGAATGGTTTTGGGACATAGTGTATATCAACAAAAAAAGCAAGAAGATGGGTGTGTGATAATAGCATAATGTAAAATCACCTGTGACTCTCCATCCCCGAGAACGGATCCGCCCAGCCTAGAACTTGAGAAGCATATATGAATAGCTTCTGTCTCGCACCTCTCCATCCGACCTTCATATCTGATTTGCAGTTTGCATAGCGGGAGCGTACATTCTAACCAGTCTTCTATTGTCAACCACTGTTTTGAAGTCATAATCTGGACATACAATAGAACCGATGTTGTGTTTTTTTTTGTCAATTAGCAAACACACTATATACTGCCAGTTATTTAACTTCTAATGTTAAATTTTCAGAATTTTAGCAGTGTTTCTAATAATATGAGCAGGGACGGTACATATGACTGTATTTAAAAAGTTGAATTTATCAACTACATAAATATTTTGCAGTCAACATTTGAAGTCTAATATTTTATTATTATGCACAAAATATTTCACTATACGGACATTATAAGTAAACAATCAAGATTACAAGTACAAATTTATTTTCCCGTGTGAGATTTGTAAACTCACAATCCTCACTCCTTGTATTTTGTATTATATTAATTAACGGCATGTCAAAGGCGACCAACAATTTCCACACTTTGTTTTAAATGGAATTATTTTCTCTATTGACGTCAGGGCCAAGTATATTGAATTACAACCTCATATTCAAAAACCTATCTTAAAAACAGAAGCGTTTTCATTGTGTAAAATCATGTTT
Organism: Neomicropteryx cornuta; assembly: GCA_020383195.1. NCBI lineage: Eukaryota > Metazoa > Arthropoda > Insecta > Lepidoptera > Micropterigidae > Neomicropteryx > Neomicropteryx cornuta. The sequence continues at coordinate 6,991,979 of JAHKQU010000001.1, read as the reverse complement.
TGATTGCGAGTTACACACCAATAATGTCAATAGAAACTATTCGGTGGGAGTTGTTAGGTAGATTTTTTCACAATCAGTTTTCTTTAATAAAAGTCGGCAACGAAGACTTCACTCTTCGTTCAGCTTGAACTCTAATAGGTCCTGCCTTAGCTCTTGGCAGTAGACCCTTCTTCCGTGTCTCGGTTTAACTTATTCATTTTATATTTTAAAAGTTAGAAATTTTATGTAACGGTTTTTTCAAGATTTTGGATCGATAAATAGAATTATTCTAGCAACGAGTTTAACCCCTAAACTCCGTGGTTTATTTTGGCGCCAAAACCCGTCGACTCCGTAGTTAATGACCTTGAAAAATCACTCACTACTATAAAATCCATAGTGCAGGCATGAGTCGTTCAATCTTTACAAATCTGGTATCATCGGATTCATCTTAAAATTTTCTATTACACCATATCACATTGATTATGTTTGTCTCGTAAATTAAAGAAGAAAAAAAAAAATTTTTTTGTTTTTTTTTTTTTTTTTTAATATACGAAATAAACAAAATCAACACTTTTTTTTACATTTTCATATATTTATAACTATATATTACAATTTAAAAGTCTTCCAAAATATGTACATTTTTCGGAAAAAAGAAAAAAGTTATAGATATTGGAAGGGTAGTACATTAGTGTATTTTCAATACACATTTATAAATAGTAGTAGAAACTACATTAAAATGAAAAAAAAAAAAAAACAAAAATGTTTCGTTGTAATTTTCAATGAAAAAACCGTCAAGTTAATGAATAATACTGAAATAATACTAAAAATAATCAAAATCAAGTAGGTATTCTCGAAGTCTAATCACGTCGTACGGAGTTAACGGACACAGAAATGTCCGCGCGGATCGACGTCTACTCACGTTGTACGGAGTCCAGGGGTTATATATGATTCATCAAACAATAAGGACCGTAACACTTCTATATAAAAAACAAACATTACAATAGCTTAGAAATTTATAGATTGATGCCAACTGCCTAAAAATATTAAGGATATGAATAGTCTCCCACCATGACTAATCTTATTGCGCCTGTGGATTGAAACACCATACTAGCCACTGCATGTTTTGGGTTGTCGTTAGCGACTCATAATGACTCATCGTCAGAATATACTATTGTCCATCGCTGTCCACTTACTATATTACTTCTATTTCATTGATAAGCGTACTCTGTTGAAACTGTACAGAAATATGAAGGTACAAGAAGAAAATTATTACCAAACTTTGAGTATAAATGGAGTTAGGGTACAAAAGTCGATTTTTTTGAAATACATGAAGAGATGTTGTTTTCATTCAATTTAGAGTGGCCATATTTGATGCATGATGCCAAAAAAAGTAAAGCCAAAATCTTGGAATCAATATTTTTTTGTATCCATTCTCACTAAAATCTACCTACTTATTTTGAGCAGTCCTATCATAAACATATTTTCTTCTATTCACCTTGTCAAGTTTATATGTAGTTTTTACTTTAGGACAATATTTGAAAATGTGAGTTTTTACCTGTCTAGATATCTTAATTTTTCCCGAAGAAGGGTTATTTTCTAACCAGTCGAAATATTTCAGCATACTTTTGAATTTTGCTTTTTGGCACTTTCTGGAAATAAAAGAAAGAAGACTTAATTTCTGATTGCTATTATTAGGCAAATTAAAAGATTAATAAACACAGGCTGGAATAGATGCATTTTTCTATGATTATATTATGATAGGATAACAGTAGATGGACCAAGGGGTGTCAAATGAAGATTTGCTTGAAGGTTTGCATGCAAACAATTAGATATTTTTAAAAATATTGAAGTGAACCTGACGGCCTATCTTGGTAATTAAATGACATCACGATAAGGTGTCAGCAGAAAATGTGGAGGGTACACATCAGCAAGGCTAACGCTATATTTCATGCAATACTTGGTGATCATCACACTATAATAATATATTTTCAAACCAAACAATATAATTTTCTAGGTTCATCGCTCCCCATGTACCACAACTATAATTGTAAAATTGACATCTCTAACTTAATTTAAAGGATTAAAATCTATTACTATTTGCCCTATAAGCCTGCTGTATGGATGCAAAACATAGTATGACCCTAAGCATATTTTGTAGATTGCCGCATTCTATGAAAAATACAGATATTCCGATGGACGGAAGTAATACCTTAAGCAATTTGTGGAAACTCTTCATTCCTATTTGAATGAAGCACTGGTTTAGGACTCACAAGGTTTATGTCAGCCAGAAATGCCAGGATATTCTTGGAAGAGGATCATAGTCGCTGAGGCAAAAGATCTAGGAAAGTTGTGGCCGCAAAGAAAGAGAGAATCCAAATGGCCATGTCTTGTAGATATCCTAGACGCCACATTGTCATTAGATATTGTTACATGCAAATAAGTACTTTGTATTACGAACCTGTGTAAATTTTTGAAGAAGTAACTGAAATTGAAATCCTGTAACGTTGGGTGCGTCTTCATGGTTCGCTTAGGGTAAGTAGAAAAGAATGCGTGTGCAACCAAAGATGAAACGAAATTATGATCCAATTCTGTCAAGTCACCTGAAAATAGATTTGAGAATTCAATGTTTATTTTAGTTGGGTTGCTAAACTTTTTGCTAATTTTAATTGAAAAGTAATGGACCAAGAACACATCTTGCCGGATGTCATAAGTAACTCTAACGTTGTCTGAGCTGAACAGCTTGTGTAAATTAAAACGAGACCCGTGGTTTATACGAGACTCGTTAATATTTTCTAGAAATACTTGTAATGCTTAATTATTGATGCTCCTTTGAAAATATATCAAGCAATGTAAAGTTTCCTTACTTTGTTGTTGCAAACTAAACATCAGTCCTTTAGCAGGTTTCCAATGCTTGAGTTCAAGAGCTCTGCTTATTAGGTTCCTCAGAGTATTGTCCATAAAATGAGACCTCTCTTCATTATTTAGATCGTTTTCTAGGAAGTCTGAAAGGCCTTTGAATAGTTCTGCATCTCTAGTATCTTCCTCGGGGTCCAAACCAATACTGTAAATGTTTTCAATATATGTTATAGAGATTTTCTGCAGAACATTGAGTTTCATAAAAAACAAAAGGTTTTTATTACAATAAATTAATAATCCGAACTAACATAACTGGTTAAAAACAAAACAGTCAGATTGATTTTTCAAAATCTGAGCAATCAGGATAACAAATTTTTGTATGACTATGAAAGTAATGAAGCATGAGGAACCATTTTTCGTAGATCTTAGGCTGATAGAGAAGAAAAAAATTTAAAAGTTGCTTCTATATCTGAACATCAATCAGAAATATCTAACTTATAAAAAAGCTATGAAAAAAGGTGAACAATAAAATTCAGATTCACGATGGAAGTAAACTTCTGTAACAAATGGAAGTTGATTAAATTTGTTATCGACTGTATAATAATGTATTCATATATATTTCAAAATTATCATTTCATCAATCAACATCTACATTTCACAATGAACTTTTTCTCATGTCCATCCTTTTATGGGGTCATTCTATACTTCAAACTGATCAACTTTTGTTCTACGAGTTATTCAATATTATGTCAAAAAAGTAAATAAAAAACAGTAGAAAAAAAAATCCTATCAGTGCTTAAACGTATAGTTACTCCTTCTGACTGGGGCGGCTACCTGTGTCAGTTCTATTACTCCTCCTCGATTCATGATGACCTCAGTCAGGATTTCCATAGCAGCTACAATCTTACCACATTCAACCAATATTAAATTGACCAAAATAATCTCACTTGCACATGTCATGGATCTTCAACATTCCGCTGATGAGCTTTTCTGTGGACGAAGCTAGTTGGAGATGCTTTAGGTGCCTTTGTACTGAAGTCCACCAGGGAAGATCACAAGGTAGCATCACTAGGGCCATTGCTAAGTAATCTGAAAATACACAAAATATACCCATTGACTACAAAGCTGAAAAGTTTTTGATATAAATACTAAAATAGTCAGGAACCTGCCCATTAAAATTGATTTGAACATTCATAAATCATGAATATGGTATAAAGGAAGTTAACTTGAAGCCAAAACTTTATACGAAGTGTGACCACCCTATCAATTACTATAAAGTAAGGCAGGCACTTTGGTATATAGTAAAGTATACATACAGTTACACTTTTTCTAGTAATGCAATCTGAAACAATCTTTCAAATTGTGTCATGTGAGGTTAAATATAATATAGAATCAAAATTAGACTGCTATAATTCAACCTAAACATTCTTCAATAAACGCCTCTTTCGTCAGTTACTTATCATCTTTAGTGACAAAAAATACTTCTATAACTATAAAAAATCAAATATAAAGCGATTGTTTTCTTTCTGAACCTTTCCCCAAAATTATTAAAAATAAACCTACTTATTTTGTTCTATGATAAGTACAGGATAACCGATAAGTCAACTAATCAATTCAATCAATAAAGTTCAAGGGGCATACATAGTATTATTTTAAAAAATCTCGATTTTTGTAACTAGTAATTACAATTAGTTAAAATTTAATGAGCATTTTCGCGAATCGCGGATATGCTGTGACAGCCGTGCCATAACAAATAGTCCGCTTGTGGGTGAGTGACTCTTTTGCGTATACCTGAACTTCATTCGAATTCTTCCAGTAATAGCCGAATCCTTTATTTTTAGAAACTATTGAATCCATGTAAGAGGTGGGCGAATGATTGTATAGCATTCAATAAAAATAGCATAACACACAACACTTTTTTAAAATAGCAACAGTGCCCACCTCTATACGCCGGCACACGCGCTACTGTCAGTCAGTGGACTGACTGACTGCCCTGACTGTCACTGATTGTCAACAGCCGACAGACTGTATCAAATCTTGGTATCAAACAATAAGTTTACGTGTGACAAGTGTTTTATTTACCAATGTCACTCTCACCCTAGTTGTATTATAATATTATCATATTTAATATTTATTATCAGTTGTCAAGCGAAACTTCAAAGAGCTTATCCGCATTGGCATACGTTGAGTTCTTTAAATATTGCGCGCGTTCAAAGTACAAGGACTAACAGTTTAAACGGTGCATATTTTCATTTCAGTTCAGTAGTTCGAACGAAACGTTTATACGTCATCTATTCAAACGGCGGCATAATAATGTCTTCCAAGATCAAAGCGATCAAAGCTTTGATTCTCGGCGCGCCGGCGTCTGGGAAAGGCACGATTTCTTCTAGGATCGTGAAAAAGTATAACTTCGTTCACGTTTCAAGCGGAGATAAGTTACGGTGGCATATACAAAATCATACGCCACTCGGCCAGGAAGCTAAGAAATATATAGACGACGGAAAGTTGGTACCGGACGATGTTATAATAAAGTTTATGATCGAGGAGCTAGGAAAAGTTGCGGAGAAGCCATGGTTGTTGGACGGATTTCCTCGTACCGAAGTTCAAGCTGACAAACTGTGGAAGGTGAAACCCGTCGACATAGCTATAAATTTATCAGTGCCTTTCGATGTTATTATTGACCGAGTGAAAGGTCGGTGGGTCCATTTGCCATCTGGTAGAGTTTACAATACTGATTTCAATGCTCCAAAAGTTCTAGGAAAGGACGATGTAACCGGTGAGGATTTGGTGCAGCGGCTCGATGACCGACCCGAAGCCGTCGAGGAACGATTGAAGATATATGACCAGATGACAAAACCTGTTATAGACTTCTATAAGAAAAGAGGAATTTTACACGAATTTCAAGGGAGGACTTCCGATGAAATTTGGCCGCAAGTAGTTCAGTACTTAGATTCCGTTACTAAGTAATACTGATATTTATATTGCGCTTTTAGAATGTGCCTTTATAGTCTCATAAAGTTTTTTTATTTATGTATTTTTTTTATTATTCTACTTTAGTTATGCAAGATAGAAGCTAAAAGTTTATAAGTACTAACTTTTATTTTTTATAATCATAATACAATTTATGTTAGTGTTACTTGACTAACCTTAGATGGTTTGTACTTGGTTCTTAAAAATGCTTTCACGCTAATGTGCAGATTTGACCCGATCCCTGGGCAACAATCACTAACCTTGTTAGACCACTATGATGGAAATGCTGGTAATTAATTATTAACTTTTGAATTAATATAATCGAATGGCCAGAAAAATTTAAACGGGATCTGCAACTAAAACTTGGTTTTCTCTTACACTTCACGTGCTGCAAAGTGATTTTAGAAGTTAATTCGTTCGCTTGAATACTCGGTGCAATTTCAAAGATGATATATGATATGAAATATGATTTATAAGAATAAGAGTAGGTGATGGACAAAAGCGTAAAGAAAAAAGTAGTTTTTTAAAAGTGCATTAATATGCTTTGTTACTATACTAAACACTACATTTAATTTTAAAAAGTACAATATCTGGTTTGGATCGTCAGTGCTACGATCTGCCCGAAAAAACGCTCTTATAGTCAAAAAATATGAGGTAAATTTTACATGTTTTCTTCTCCTAGAAGGAGGAAGTTTTAGACAAAATTTTAAACCAAGACTGTACAAAAAATACCAATATTAACTTTTTGCATATTTTTTTTACAAGGAATCGCATATCTTTAAGCTTGTCTTATCAATCTGAAAAACCCTGTACTTAAACCAAAGCAGCTTCGGGTTATGGCGAGGTAAAAGTAAATAGTGTCTCAAAATGATGTGCCTATGTAGTAATAATTAAACTATACCACAAACCATGTTGTAGTATATAGAATAATATTTTTTAAATATCCATATTTTACCGGCGACTGTTCTCTGTTATACTTATGTTAATTTATAAAATGTTTAATATTTGTTGCAGACTCAATAAAGATTAAAGTATTTAAAAAAAAGATTTGTTTATTTATTTCTGTAGATGCATAATAAATGTTACAAGTAATATTGCAATAATTGAAATAGGCGCGAGGCAAGGTATGAGTCAAGAATCACAAGAACAAGTTTATTATTTTTTTATGTTTTTTATATTTAAGTTGTACAATAGTCACTAGTTTAAATATTTTAAACATTATAGTAATTCAAAGTTGATGTATATGTGCCATTTCATTGTAACTGACCAAATATACAGGTGTATATTAATTCACTTTGCTCATTTCAGAGGGGGTTGATCTATATCGACAATAAAACATTGATCGGTAAAAAATATTGAAAAATTGTTTCCCAATTACGAGAAAAACAAAATAAAAATATACCTAATCGAAATTGTTTTAATGTTTGAGAATTAGTTACGCGCCTGGTCACAGATAGGAGCGGGGCAAAGGCGCCGGGTCAGGTGGGACCAGTTGACCAGCTGACTTTGAACTGTATTTTAAGTATAATTATTTTAGTATGATTTTTTTTTCGTGTTCAGTTCAGTTCAGTTTTCAATATAGATGAACTGAGCAAAGAGAATAACAATACACCTGTATTAGCTTATACGATTAGGCTAGAATTCGCTAGGTTCATGTGGAACTCAAATTATACATTTTATGAAAAAAGACTAGAAACGTTACAAAAGAAATTCCTAAAATATATACACATAAAATTTAAAAAAGATGGAAGTTTTAATATAATACAGCTTTAAAGCATATGTTGTCTTTAGAAATCATCCATATTCTGTGAGATATATCATATACAAATTTCAATTTTTCAAATTTGAATATGCTCCCTCTGCTATCTGCCGCCCTAGGCCGCGACCTATACGGTCTATTGACAAATCAGGATTTGAGGATTGAAAATAAAAGCTCAAATGCAAAAGAGGTGAATTTTTGTATGTAGATTGGATTCCTGGATTTGTCAATAGGCCGTATAGGTTGCGGCCTAGGGTGGCAGATTGCAGAGAGAGTTTTCACTTTTTAATTCCTACGTAACCTACCTTTTGGTAAGGATTAAGGGGCGCCCGAAATTAAGTGGCCTATATTTATGAAAAGTATGAATCAGCAAGATTAATGCTTTTGAAAAACAATCCGTACAGATCACACATCGGAGGTTGGTTGGATAAAATAGATTAACATTAATGTAATAAAATATGGAAGTTTTAATATAATACAGCTTTAAAGCATATGTTGTCTTTAGAAATCATCCATATTATGTGAGATATATCATATCCAAATTTCAAAAATTGAAATTTTAATTTCTGATTCCATGTCGATTCATGAGTGTTTGTTATACACTCGACTGAACTTCCTTAATCATAATTTTGAAATGCAAGTCCACCCCTGTGTCCACCCTAAATGCTACAGGTATTCATAGGATCTATTATTCAATAAAATATCGTTCTACCTTAAAATTCAAATTTATCTTTATTAATTATAACATACAAAGGAGTTTGCCTTTCATTTGGAGTCTGTTTATTTTTTCATACCTACATACTTAGTACCATAATGGTACTATAATAGGCGATATTACAGGTATTTGCTACAAAACGAAAATTCAAAGGCCGGATTTAACTACGTTTTAAAATGTCAAATATTAGATAAATTTTGAAGATCAAAATAGTACAAGTCAAAAGTACTGTCAGTAAATATTTTTCATGACATTGAAAAACCGCGAAACTCCTGTGCATTTCCGACAGACGGCCAACAAACGTTTAGCGAGAGCGATCTGACATTTGCACGTCCGAACGCCGCGAGCGACGGGAATAGAAAGATGTCGCGACGCCATCTTGTCCCGTCCCGACGTCGCCGGGCGGGCAGCCATCTTAAACGCTTCCCGGTTGTCTGTGCCAGGCCCGCGCTCTATGACCGTGAACCGAATGTATAGGCGAATTAAATCCAACCACCTACCTTCACCTACTGGATCTTGGAGAGTTCCAAAAAATGGGTACATACACCCAATCTCATGACGGAGCCACCAATTCTCAGGAACACAATAGGTACGTGTATACACCGGCGTAACTACAGGGGAATTCTCGCGTTGTATGTGAAGGGACGTTGTATCTCTTTAGTATCTCTTTTCGTCCATCGTTTAGTGGCTCAATAGCATATTCTAAAGTCGCAGCCTTATAGTAGTCTACGTATTTGTACGTTACTATGAAGATTGGCTGATCATCACAAACGAACAACGAGGGCGATGTAATTGCACTTAAATTTTCTCCTGACACGTTCAAACAAAATGTGCCCATACTGTATAATAATTTTACATTTAATAGTTAAACCATATTAAAGTTTATTTCAGTACTTATGGGTACCTTATCTTATTTATTTTTTTAGCTTTAAACTATCTGGCTGGTTGGCTGGCTGTAACGCCGAGATACTTCATATAAATGGAAAATTTCAGCCGTTTCAGGGTTTAACCGCGGAACTGGACAGCATGGGTTAAGACATATTGCCACCTGTTCTTATCCTTGCAATACGTCTGACTTTGCGGATGTAACGATTACTATCTGATTTAATTACATGGATTTAAAGATCTGACAAGGCAGATTATTCATTTTTTTTTCATTGTTTCATTGATGGTAATAGCATTTTTTTTAATTCAATGTATATTTCTCACCTATAATCCACACTCGAAAAAAAACTTTATTTTGACACAACACTGCAACCTACTTACTTTTCTTATTATTTATTATTCGGTTATATTTCGTTCTGATGGCTAAATGAACAGATTGACCAATTTTATTTAGGTTCTTGTAAGAAAGCAGACATGGATTTAAATTTAATATTTCGTACCAACCTATGCGGTGGCTCCCTTGGTCTGAAGACCTGCAAGTGCTGTCTTGTCTTAGGGTAATTACCTACTATTTTCAGTTACCCTCGACTATCACAGGACCTCTGTGAGGCTTACGCCCGTATATGATTTACAATTTACGCTTGCTTTTATTGTTTTGTTTTCAATTGGTATTTAGAAAAACCCCATAAGTATAAAGGTTATATTAAAATTGAATTTTCGATAAATTTCGTCTTCATAACTAGGGCTATCATTTTATGTAAAAATATCATCACTAATTGATGTTTTGATGCTGTAAGTATGGTTTGAAAAATAATTTTGCATTTAAGTAAGTTGAAATTTGTAAAAACACTCCTAGTCATTGCTTTATAATGAGTGTCATAATTTATGGAATTTCTCTGTAAGAAAACGACTGATTTACGAATAAAAAATATTCATACGCTTTTGCAATTACGTCTTTGAAGATGAAAAACTTTTTTATACGTTTTATTCGTGGTTTTGTTATAGCAGATGGAGAGGAAGACTATGAAACAGCTTTTGATGAAACCATAACTATTTACGAGGAGCGCAGGAAACACTACTTACGGTTGAAAGCTCGTACCTACTATATTATATCAAGTAAAGAATGCACCGTAGCCCGAGGGGAATTTGTGCCCTCCAGATGAATTCGCGCAATTGCATATATTTTATTATTTTACTGTCATTTCACTCTACGGTCATTGTTCGAAAGCCGTGCGAATTACACTTCATAATTTCATATGGTAGGAGAATTCTATTTGCAGTAGTTATAATTCAGTCATTTTGAACCTTATGCCGTTCGCAAAGTAAGATTTTTGGTCATGTTCTTGAAGAATAAAATATGCACTTACCGTACTGAAATTCACCATACTTGTTATGATATTTTTTGTAGTGCGTACCTACTTAATTGCTTTTTCTTCAGTCACAAAGCTAACCCAGTTGTCACGATAAATCTAATCTAATGCTGCGGAAATGCTCATTTTCAATTCAGCACAGTCTTCAATTTACTGGCTTTAAAAATATTTACTTTCCTTCTAAACTCCTCCGGGACACAGTCCTGCAATGTTATGCTGTTCTCGGCTGAGGCACCGGGAAGGAAATTGTTAGGGTATCAGAAGGTTATTCTGATGATATTTCGCATTAGGAAAGTGTCTGTAAACCAATTGTTGGATCATGTTGACATATAGTTACGAAAATACACATTATCTAACAAAGTAGTAAAGGAGGTTTTAGGTTCTCATTTCAGGCATGGCGTGGCTAACGAACTCTACTTAGATATCATTTGGTATAATTAAAAAAACATATTTTTGAAAACATAGAAACTATAGATATTTCTGTTTGCGGTGATATAGTTAGTTTCATGATGGTGAGGGTGCATGTATGAAAAATTACAGCATTTTCATTCACCCCACGTTTTTCTTCTGAATTTTGTTTTTTTTTTACTTAGTAAGTTTGAATGATTGACAAGTTTGAAATGGTAAATTACTCACTCATATCCTAAAGATCGTGACAATATTTTATTTTAATTTTCTATGGTAGTCCAACAAAATATTAAATACATAACATGTTTGCATTCATTTTAGACACATACTTAGTAAGAAAAACTTTATCAATATGTTTTTACTATTAGTTCCTCGTATAGATACTTACTTCGCAGTTATGAAAAATCCCGAAATGTGGCATAATTTATTCATGGTTTATGGTTGTAATCATGTGTTAGACTTCCAATAAAACAAAAAAAAAACAATTATTTCATCTAAATAATTAATATAAATAAGTCTTCCATGAAAATACATTATTTGTATACTTCTGTCACGCTAAAAAAAATAAATCAAATAAAAATGCGAGGGAAAAACAAATAGCGAGGTATTTTTTGAAAGCAATATTGGATTTGAACTTATTTAGACTATGAGTATGATTTTTGAATGTTCAAAATGTGTACTTACCTACCTAAACAATACCACCATTTCCTACAACTCTAGCACAAGCATATTTTGCTTAGCAGAGTAGGGCCCTAAAACAATTTTAATTTTCCCGAGTCAGCAATTTATATAATATATTTATTATTATATTTTATGATATAGGCAGTACAATTGTATTAATTGTAGTTACGATTTCATTTACCAAACTTAGCGCAAAAGTGTTGGCTATCTACAATGGGCCAAAGAATAAAATACTTCAGTCGGTATGTTTGATGAATTTAGTAATTTTGTGACAAGTTTCATAATTTTCGATTTGAGCTGTGTTTATTTTCGTCCCAGTTGGACCCGGCCAGACGCCGCACTCGCGAGTGTAAATATAAACGACGGTACAGACCTAATTTTGGCCGTTACTCAACCGGAAGCGCGCTGCCGTAGTCTCTCGTGCAACGAAACCATAAACAAGGGCGCGATGGGGTTCACTGGCCATCTGCACTGATTGTTGCACCGAACCATCCTGTTGTTTTTATTTTCACTTTCAACGAAAAGCATATACAGAAGGTGCGTTTACCGCGACTTACTGGCTTAAACGGATTTTTCGCAAACACATCACTTTATGCAACGCAAACCACTGGCCGATTACTAATGAGTTCTCAACCGCGATGTAATTTGAAATTCGAATCGCGAGCGGCGCGTCTATGCTCGGCGGCGGCGGCACGTCAATTTGACACTTCTCGATTTGGAGGTTAGTTTGCAGGGCGTCGCGGCTGTGCGCCGCTCGCGGGCGGCCGAGCGCTGTGTGTGTGTGTGTGTGTGTGTGTGGAAAGAGAGCTCTCTCGCCCTCTCTTTCCGACGCTGTCTCTTTCGCTGCCGCCCCGCGCCGCGTTTCACTCTCTGCATGACGTCATCGGGAAAGCTGCTTATTGTAGGCGTTTAGATTTATTTGTTGAATGGCTTTTATGTTGAATGGTAACTTATCTTTCCACTGTTTAAACAAAATTATTTTATTCTTTATTGTCAAAGAATGTTATTTTTCAGCGGTTAGATATTTGCTTCAACGTTTGTTGTCAAATAATAACTTACGTAATAATTACCTTATTGTTTCGGATAACCTACAATAAAATTATTATATAAACTTATTTTAAACTGGGATGTCAGTACAATATTGAATACGGGCTGAATCCTAAAACATGAAAAAAAACTCTTTTCTTAACGCTGATCCTTTCTTTTAAATTATCTAATATTTGTAAAGTCTGGCAGGCACCTGATTCTTCTCCTATATAAAACTTGATGATCCTCTAATGGGATCCTTGATCCCTCTAATGGGAGGGATTATTCTTCATCTTGACTTATATCTCTAGACTGAGACTTAGGCAATAGAAATCATTCTGTTAGGATTTATCAACTTTTGACGTATTTCTATGTAATTATAACTTCGAGCCTCGATACAATAAGCCTTTGATACATCCATTGATGTATCAAAATACCAGAAAAAATATAAAATTGTGTAAATTGTGTAGCCGATCGGGCGGTAATGGCTACAAACCAAATAATACCACTACCATTGAGGTCATATGCGAACTGCAAACTGAGCACTTGGAAAACAGTAAGGGTATGAGGGACATATGTTTCGGGTAAACGGTTAATCTACGGAGTCTGACCTGACCCTGAAGCCAATATTGAGAATTTTCTTTTGCCCGGGGCATCAATTTAGTTTATTTTAACCCTGTTTTTTTTTTAAAACACCACTTAAACTGTAAAAATAGGGTTATTTTCATACAATTACACATTGATATGTAATTGGCTCCAATTACTTCTTCGTGATAACACCGTTTCTACTCAATCGACGAGAATTCAAACGAAATTGTTTTTATAAAGTGTGTTAGGTATATCAAAATGCTATTAACACATTATTAGGTAACTTGAAGTCTCATTTCCGCTGCGGTTTAGTTCTTGAAACACGTGACCGTAATTTGTCGAAGCCTTATATCAGAATCACGTGTCAAATCAACTCGAAAAGCTGTCGATTTGACGGAAGTTACTAAGATTGACATTATATTGGTGTTAGGTGGTAGGTTTTAAGCGGCTGGTCTTGTTATACAGTGAATCCGTCTTTTACTATTATTAACTATTTTTTATTTTTTTCTTTATAAGCAATGATAGGGCAGTTAGGTACTTAATTAGGTAAAACCAAGAGTAGAATACATGGCTATTACATTTATCGCCACATAACCTATATTCAAACTCGAAGAATATCTTTTATCCTATCTAGTTAAACGAGTAACCTATATTTATTTAAGATATTTTTTTAACCCAAGCAACACAATTATCTGGTCTAACGGCTGTAACGCGCATGGGCACTATTTTATATTATGTTAAATAGATACTCAAGTGCATACCTATTTTAGAATATGATTATGTAATTTTAATTTTAAAATTTTACCATTCATACGTCATATTCGTTACATTTTCACAGTTTTTCATAAATATTGTTTCTTTTTTAAATTACTTTTGTTAATACTCTAATGAAAGTTTGACCGTATTGCATATCGCACAGATAGGTAGGTGAGAGTTGAAGGCTTTCATAAAATACAGGCCTGTATTTAAACCAGCGTGCATTACCTCAAGCGATGCAACTATCTATGCTTTCGGTATTAATTTTTCTTTGAACATTCTGGCTATATAATTTGTTTGAAAATTTTCAATCTGTAAAAATATTAAAAAGAATTCGAATTTCCCAAATGTCAATACTGTCAGACTTTTATTTAAGCGATATAAACTAACGGCGAACGCCTATTTTAAAGTAAGAAATCATCTAAATACGGTATTTGGGCAATACATTATATAATTTTACAATATTTTATATTTTATACAATTTTCCGGAAGGAACCGATTGCATGAAGTATGTCCATTCCACATTTAGCTACATTCGCCATTAAAAAATTACAGAGGTTCTGAATTTAACGTGAATGTTTTTTTTATTAATGTATTCAATTCAAAATGGCTTGAATAACTTTGAATTTTTCTCTTGTTAATTTGGCAGGGATTTTTCTGGGGAGTACTCAACCATCTTTTAAAACATATAGATACGGCAACTGAGGGTGAAAAACGCACCCCGCCCAAGTACGCCACTTTGCTTTGAGTACACTCCTCGCGTATCATCAGTCTTGCCTTCTCGCCACGCGAGACCTTTGAATCTACCTGTAGGGTTTTTACAACGACATTTACAACCACATGCCGTATCTATAAGTTTTAAAGAGTCGTTATGGGAGTACTATTTTATTGACATATTTTCCTTAGGTTATGTTAAAGATAAGGTATAAAAAATACATTTTGCGTTCAAAATTGTACCGAATGGGTCTTGGATGGGAATAGGCAACTCTTGGATGGGAGCCAATATGCGTATATGTTTTGGATATTAAGATCTTCTACTGGGCTGAAGTAAACCCAACTAATCAGGTTGGCGTGGGCGACCTTTGGTATGTGTTCGATGAAATTCATCGAATTATTTTACGCCCTGGTTAATTCGCGTCAGATTAATGTGGTCAATGATTGAAGGGCCTCTACCCGAAGCGCTCTTCTCTGTCTTGTGCGTGCTCTTGAATCGTTTCGTCTCAACTGACGGCTTGTAAAAACAGAAATACACTGTGCCGTTATTGATTAATCATGGATAACAGAATCGAGCTCAAGTTTTTATTTCCGAAAACATTTTTTATATACAGGAATAACAAAATGTAAATAGTTGAACAATTCTAGGGTACAAGTTAGGTTTAAATACATTCAAATAAAAACACAAATAGCTTTAACATAGGAATTAAAATTCACGGACTGACATATATATGTTGCTGCCCATGGCACATACAATATACAAAGAGAAAAACAACAATACAAATGCTAGTTCGTTACGGAACCGGAATTCAAAAAATTAAAAAAGTTTAAAAATATTTTTTTTTTTTTTTTTTAAATATGTTCTCTATGGGAAATCTTATGTTAAATTTCTTCGACCGCTTTTTGTTCGAATTTAAAAAAAAATATTATTTATTTGAGGTTTACATTTCTCCGCTCCAATATGCTGATAGTATCAAAGATCGTTTAAAACATATGGATACGGCATGTCATACAAATTGTCCTTGTGAAATTAGCAAAATATGTATGATTGAAAAATCCCAATTACAAGAAAAACGAATTTAATAACGTTTGAGAACGTTATATGTTTGCCGCGATGGGCCGCGGAGGGGCGGAGTTAAGCACCTGGGCAAAGACGGAACGTGAGCAGTATTGAATTCTGACTGGCTGTTCCCGACCTTGAACACACTAGGCTAAGTATTTGACCTAGATGGATGGCGTGGCTTGGCGCGTCAGACAGAAAGATTTACTGTAAAAAATAAGAAAGTTTAATTTATGATAAGTATCTTCAAATTAATATGAAACTTATTTTTTTCAATTTTGATTTTTGTGAGACTGGCTTTGTTGATGTAGATCAACGCCCTAAAAAAGCATTAGTGAATTTAAGTGCACCCTGTATACTCGATTGGACGCAACCCGGTAAAGCGCCATCTCTCTCCTCCATTCCAGACGTATTTATGACGTCATTCAGAGCCTGGGATGGTTTATGGGAGGGTTGGGTCGATACTACGCCCGTCAGCTATTGAACCACTCATGACGTCAGTTTGTGGGCGGGCTGGAGGGCGAAGCGGGTTTTGCAAAAGTCTTCGAACACGGAGCACTGAAATACCTTTGCATTAAAGCAAATAAAGGTTGCTTTAATCACGTCTACCAATATTTATTTATTTATTTTATGTTTCCATAAGCTACAGCCATTTATAACTAAGACTGTTTGCAGTGCAAAAAAAGGCAATCTGATTTATCCTGGGTCTAAATCCCCATGAATCATGTCAGCCACACTTCCGCGCACTGGTTAGTTTAATAATATTTGTCTATGAAGCTTCGTGCGAATTCTACACTAGGAGAGAAAACGCTCTTACCCATAGTAAAATTAATTCCCATGACACTAGACAGAAACCACTTTACCCAACCAGTCAAATATCGCACTGCTAAATTTAAACCGACAAGGGCCTATATGGGTGTCGACTATTTTAATAGACTGCCTAAGAAAGTTCAACAAATAACATTCCTAAAATGTTTTAGGAAAGTAGTAAAAAACTACCTTATTCTGAAGGCACTATACCGCTTCGAGGACTATTAGTTACCTATATATAATATTTTTACATTTTTTTTATAATTTTTGGGCTCAAAGTTCTTGCTGTAATTTCTCTAATTGTATTTTTATATAGATATATTTATGCACTTAATTATTATAAACTGATGATAGTGCCATTTTTGTATAACTTGTTTATTAATGGAAATAAATTTTCTTGTATCTTTGTGTTAAGTCACTATAAAAATACGTAAATCTATTGATGAGTTATGTAAATGGGTCACTGTGGAAAAATCCTAAAGTACAGAAGTTTCATTTTTTTCTGAAAAGAACCATGCCATAATAATGTCATATTTTTTTCGTACAATATTAGTGACTTATGAATGTCCATTAGTTCACTATCTGAAAATGCCGCTATTGAATAGATAATGCCGCTATGATAGTTTAAATTTATAGTTGATATGAGTATTGTGTAAATAAAAAATATGTCAACTTTTGTGGAATTATATCTGTGTATAAAGAATTAACTTCTTGTAATTAGATTCTTGTAGTTGATAAGAGGCACTTTTAAATTAAATTATTTTCTCAGACAAGTTTCATCGCCCGATCACTGATTTAAAGTTATTATCAGCTCTCTGTGTAATGTCGAATTTGCCCTGCGTCGCTGCGAGCAGGCATTCGCCTGCTTAGCATCAAAATGCCCTTGAAAACTGCTCACAGAGTGTGAACTCCTCGGCACCTGATGCTTGAAAGGTTTCCACGCGAAGGGAGACCGAAACTGGGTCTCAAGGGGTTGCGTCGGCTTTTAGGTTTGGGCAGCACTAATCGGATTTTATTTGGTTTAATTTGTGTTCAATTCCGGCAGGCGGCACTCTAAATGACAAACATTGCGATCATAAAGGCGATTCAGCTAGTTTTTAGTTGTCATAATAGATTGAAGAATGTCCTAAAACAATAATATAATGTTTCGGGTTATATAATAAAGGTTTTTAGGTAAGTATAAAATGAATTTGGAACAGGCAGATAGAATATTAAAATTATAAATTGTCTTTACTTGTTATGCCATATATCTACGATTATATCGCACAAGCAGATAAAATTAAATTTAGGGGGTGGTAAATTTTGCCTAGTTGGGTAGGGCCTATAATAATTGTTTCTGACAAAGGCCAGAGCAAATATTGAAAAAAAAATAAATATAAACAATAATGAATCTTGAGTTCACATATTACCTATGCTCTAATAGAATCACATCCGAGATATGGCATACTTGCTTGCATCACACCACAAAATATAAGGAATGTCTTCAATTTAAGTTAGCTTAGGATAGCAGTTCTGGTAATAGGCAAACGGGAATGTTATGCAAATATAAAAAAACTGGAGTTTTAACTTTGTATGAATTTTACATTTTAGCGAATAAAGTAAAGAAAAAAAGTTGCAAAAAAACAAAAAAATGTTCAACCGGTTTCAGTCCTTTTAACGGATTTTCGAAAATATTGTTGAGTGGATTTCAAATATTTAATGTACCTACCTACTCCTAAACATTTGACACATATCTAAAACAAACGCGTTACAATTTTAATAAATATAACTATTTTATTTAACTCGACTCAATTTGTTTGTTAGAGTTTATGCTATTAATCGCCTTCTTTCCTTCGTTTATTTTTGTCATTGTATTGAGAAACTTGTATTGGGGTCTTTATACTATGTAAAAATATACTTTCGAATATAACCTATTGAACTTCAACTTAAACTAATAATATATTTAAATACATATTTACTTGATAAAAAAAAACTTTTAATTACGCTTTATAATTATTGGTAAAGTGATTTGCTAGGGTTGGGACACTTGTATATATTTTTTAAAATTGAACACTTGGATCCTACACAAATGTAATTTTATGTCACCTTTTTGCACTGTCAATCTACTTATATAGGTAGTCAACACTCCTACGGGGACTCAATGCGTCGCACAAATACATATATTACAGTGGAAGGAAATCATATTTACTTTCCTCAATTTACCTAAAACCTTTCACGTGTTATGTCTGTCAATTTAAAAACACTCCGCTGATATATTCAAAAGGGATCCATAAATAATATATATAACCGCTATCCAAATTTGTGTACAAAGTCCATCATAACTCACTAGATTAGGTCAATTTTCCGGTTAATCGTATTAAAGGATTCTAGGTTAGTTATTTCTGGATAGAGTAATAGTATTTACTTATTACTTACTAAGCAAAATTTGTAATTCTTTCTCGCCTTCCTTTTAGGAGGTAAGAATTGTTGTTTTTTTTTTCGACATATGCTTGGACTTATTTAAATATAATTAGGACAGAATATTTAATAAAGAAAAAAACAATTTCAAAATAAATAAATACAATAGGTGCTACTTACAAAATAAGCACATGACATGGCATGCAAACATCTTGAATGGAAAACTTCTTGTTTATTGCTATCTCACATTAGACGTAACTCATCGAAACTAATATTGAATAATTATAAATAAAAATGTTCATAACGAGTGAACAAAATTTTTTGAATTTATACAGTTGTAAAAATATATAAAAAGTCATGGCCATCAACTATAGCGAGTCCGCGGGTGAATGACAGCACAGAGTTTTTTTTTAATTTCTTGATATATTACTTGTATTTTTTCACTAGGTATTATATAAAACTAAATTATACAATATATACATAATATATATATTACTTGACACTATTTGAATATTGCTTGACCGTCTCTATTTCATAGAGCATTCGTACTATAAGATATGATCGCATAATGTTGTTGAAATCGAGAAGCTAACGAGACAAGTGAAGCGTACATTTCACGCTTCGATTAACCTGTTAAACCATAAACTACCTATATTTTTAAATATCTTGCAGTCTATGATCTGTTTAAGAGTATATATAATAACTACCTACATAATGAATCTTGCGCAACAGAGCGTGCACAAATACGATAATTAGAATCCAGAAAAATCTCTTGCCATCTTGACATCATGTGTGTGTGAGTGTGTAAAAAGTTTTATAATCATTTAATTATGAAGTCTATTAATACATCACAAAGTTTATAAATAAAATCAATCAACCTACTAGATTGATTGACTTTATTTATAAAATGTACTTATAAAAAAAAACATTGTTACTGCGCTTCAAACCCTCATAACAGCGTGGGAGCTCCTTATAAACGATGCGCAATTTGCATCCTGAATGGTACGATGAAGTCTTTTAAATAATTGACTTCGTCTCACTCATCTAATTGACTTCCAGCGACGGATGGAAATTAGATGATGAACAGCCACACGTCAGAAGTTTAATTGGGTACAGGGTCCATGTTTGGTCTTTAAACGAATTACGTAATTATCAGGCATATTTTTAATCGCGTCGGACGTTGAATACTCCTTATTATTAAACTGAATATTGGTTCAAAGTATATTGGTTCAAAGATACATCAGAATGATAACAGTTTGTTAAGCCGCCAAGACTCTCGGGTCAACAATTTTACTTTTTGAACCCATACCAGTGTTGTCAGATGGGGAAATAGAAAATGCGCTACTTGTACTTCAGAAACACGGATCCTGAACAAAAAAAACGGGATCATCTCGGGGAGGGGTACAAATCATCAAAAAAAAAAACAAATATTCGAGTAGTTAACTAGCAATTGGAATCTTTCAAACAAATCTTAGAGCAAATCAACACATTTTGGAAATTTTTTGTGACTTGGAATGGAAGGCGATGCACAGATTGTGAATTAAGCCATATTATTACTAAAATAATAAAAATGTGCGAGTGAAATATTATTCACCATAAAAAAAAAAGTTTAAAATCTTGAATTGTCCGAGCAGATTCTAAAAACGAGGATCCATTGTCAAAAAAGCAAGGAAAAAAAACGGAAAAGCGGTGTATCTGGCAACACTGGCCCATACAACAGTATAAAGAAGGTGCGCTGAAAGATTATGCCAAACTCACAACATTTTTCTAAAGGCGGATACTTTCTCGAAGGCGATAGTTTTAAAAAATCTTTACTTATATATTATTATGGTTTATTCTTAGGTACCTAAATTAAAATGTCATTCCTATATCTTTTATTTATGGAATAAATAATTTTAATTTGAATATTCCACACTCTGCTTGGCAATATTTTATTTTTTGTGTGTAAAATACTATTATTGTTTTATTTGTAGATGTAGAAGAAAAATAATACTGAGTACCGTTTTATTTCCTAAAAAACCTAACCTAGAGGCTTCTATGGAATTATTAAGTTAAATTTTTATTTTGTCGAAAAGATAAGGGCCTCACAAAGGCAGTAGTTTTCTATAAATTTTATCATAAGTTTAGACTTATTGTCTGAATACAAGAACGGAGAAAATAAAACGACCGAAGCATAGTTTATTCTATACAGATATAGACATGAATTAATTCTGCTAAACAACGATACAGAGTGTTCGTGCGTTACACGAAACAGAACGATTTGAGGGCATGCACAAGACAGAGTAGAGCGCCACCGGAGAGGGGTCCATTCGCCGGGGTCCGGGGGTTGTTTTTCCTTTTTTTTTAAATTGCTATGACCTAGGTAATAATAAATATAATTAATTTTGGCTCTATTCAATTAAGCCAAATATGTTTGTGCTAGAGTCGGGGGAGATGAGTGGTAATGAAGCGATACTGTGTGCGGATTCGAACCCGCGTCCACTGGGTCAATGGCTTTGACCACTAGACTACCACGATCTCCACGAGATTAAATAAATACGTATCAAAAAATATCCCACACCTCCATACTCTTTGTGGAATATTTTTATAATGACTATTCCCAAAAATCTGAAAAAATTTGCAAGCATGTTACTTGCGCTTGCTTTTAAACTAATTATAATTATAATATTTATTAAGTAAAAATGTAGTTATTATTAAATGCATATATTACCGCGCGGGACAAAAAAATATACAAATATAAAACGGTGTTGCCAGTATATTTGCATAATCAATGAATAGTAAAGAAATATTTAAAAAAAAACAACTCACGAATGGTTGAGAATCGATCAAATATTGACTGAAACTTTATTGTTGCAAGTGACCTTTTCCACTACCACCTTAAATTTTTTCCACTATTTACGGGACAACATATATAATTTACCGTACCTACAAATTTTATATCTTATCCATTACCCTTATTTTAATATCTTTCATAGATAGGTATATGTTTTATTATGAGATGTGCAGATCTATAGGTATCATTTATTACATGACAAACTAACATCCAAAATAAATTTATATTGACATATTTTATAATATTACGAGTGTATCTCTATCATAATATTATTTATATTATTATTAGCAAGAAAATATATTGCCATTTCAAATATTATCTTGGTAATTTAGAAGTGTTTTTCTTATCTTATGTAATCTATATTATTATGTTTGTTAACATAGCCTATATGTATCAATAATTATGACAAAATAACTTTAATAGCACTCATAAATCCATACGATTGACATATTTAATAGTACCACTAGTGTATTCTTATGATAATATTATTTATATATTTATTCGTATGAAAACGTGTTACATTCCAAAATATAGTCATGAAAAAATACATCGACTAATTAAAAAAATGAATGTGCTTTCCACTAAGCGCAATTCTTATCGTTAAATATTAAGACAAATACTGCATTAATAAAAATCTTGTGTGTTCATTTCAGAATAACTTTTGGTCTTCTACAAGTTCATTAAATAAATAAAAAAAAAAAACAATGAATTTCTAATAATGATAACAATGCTTTTTATTCTAATATGTAATGGTAAAATATCTTAGGTACGTTCATAGTCTATAGGTACCAAAATGTGTAAGTATTTCGTTGTTTGTTTTGATAAAAAAACATTATTAAATATATTTCAATGTTTTTTATTCACTGTATAAACTAAAATTGTGTAGTTGTTTTCGAGTGTTGCACTTTTGTATCTGGTTTTGGACGGATTGTGATTTTATTCCAGTCACTGAAGCATTGGTTCTTCGGATGGCGCACTGCAAGGAAGTGTAATTGGTAATTGTTAATCACTAGACTCTAGAGGACAGTCATGTAGCGTTATTATTTGTATTACGACTGATAAGAGAAGTCGTCACGCAAAATATCTAATCTGCTACTAATCACAAGAGGAAAATATCTACATTAAATTAAACGTCAGAAACATTAATTTTATAAAAATGAATATTTTTTTCTTTTTCTTAATATTTTCTTTACCGTATTTTCGTAAAAAAAATTTAATGATTCATAAAATAACCCAAAAAAACATTACTTTTCTATAAATAAAAGTAGCATAATCGCCTATGATTTTATCTTTAGATTTCAAGTAAAAAAAAAAAACGACTCGCAGTGCAATTGTTATATCAAAGTTATCGCGTCCAGCAGTATTGTGTTAACTTATATCCAAAGAAAAAAACGTGATATCATGCCTTTTTGTAAATATATATTTTTTACTGGTCTTGATCTTGACCTTCGGCCAAACTACGAACTACGCCGACGACGCTAGCGCCATCTTACGGAATTCCCAATAATGCCGTTGCAAATCTGAACGGCGCTGCCATAAATATATTTTTAAAAATTTAATAATTCTCTATTTCCAAGGTTTTATTACGCTTAATCATCCACATATTATACATAATAATAATATTTACGTCCAATATTTTTCGCTATAGAAGTTTAATGGTAGAACTGTTCTGATTAACAGGCGATACCATCGCTGAATGGCTGTAATACAGACGATTGGCTAGATGCTGTTCAGCAAAGGAAAAGCTCGCCTGTGTTGTAGGGAGGTTTGGTTCTCAAGCCGTATCGTGAGTTGTTTTACAAGATCTTCGTTTCAAATCCTAAAAAAAGACAACTTTAATACAAAAGGTACTTACAATCTTAGGATTCAAAACCGCGTTCCCAACGCGAAGTAAGCGACGAAACAACTCAGGATGTATGTGATAAGGTTTACGGCTAGGCCCCTGGTGGCCCCGTTGCAGACCTTCTTAATGGCGGACGTGCTGAGGTCCCTCCTGTTGAGGAGATTGTGGACGCTGTGCAGCTCGGTCATGGTCAGCTGGTTCGGCTCTCGCGCCAGGATTATCGTGAATAGCTGCGACTCCGGCATCCGCTGGCAGAAAGTCAACACGAGCTGGTTGCTTACGGCTTTTATTACCTATTAAAATAACGTGTACCCAAATGAAATTATAGAAGTCGTTTTCTTAATTAATTTAGGTTAACTTGAACAAGGAAATACAGCGACTTATTAGGGTTTTAAATTCACATATTTACAAAGAAATTGTGTATGTTGAATTTAGTAGGTATCAGTAGGTACGGTACATGCATTATAGAAGTAATCTTTGTGGTCAATATAGCTTGAGGTCAAGCTGGATTGCATACAAAAATTGTCCCGTAACTTTTTTATTTTTAGAGCAGTAACGATTTGTTTTGAGACGAATCAAAACGAACCACATAATTGGAATGTGTAAATTTCACTGTGAGTACTTTGCACTTATTTATTTAATATTGGTACTTTGCAGAATTTCTGTAGAATGAGTGGCCATGGAACTGTGTGTATGAATAAAGGTATATTTTTGATATGCAGGATGAACATCCTATAATGGGGTCATTCTATGATTCAGACTGATCAACCTTTGTTCCACATGTTTTTAATTGTGTCCAAAAGTAACTATAAAACAGTAGAAAATAAAATCCTATTAGGGTTTAAACGGATAGTCACTCCTTCTGCCCGGGGTGGCAGGCAGGCTGCACGCCGCGCGATCTTGACCTTCGCGTGGCGTTATTTATTTTGTATGGAAAAATATGTCAAAATTAAGAAAACTTGTAAAACAAAACTTGTTCAGTTTGATGTGTAGAATAACGTCATAAAAGGATGTTTATGAAAAAAGTTTAACCGAATCATGTTAAACCGAGAGAAGTTCATAACGAATGAAAGTAGTACTTAAAACTTTATTAGTATTTAAATTAGTTGTTTTTACTTTCACATATTATGAACAGTTTATACCTACCACATAATAATACCTATGTAATTATTGTTTATCGATTTCCTTGTAATTATATTAATTATTTTTATTTAGTGTTTTGATATTATTACAGCATCGAATAGATGACGGAAGTGTCATACTAAGTAAACAAACAAAACTGCCTCCAATGATACAGATTCGCCTAGTTAGGGAGGCAGGAAGCGATAGTACAGTATAATAAGAGTCGCTTGTTACTTTAATTAAGATTTACACATTTAAATTTGCATTTATCCTATTATCATTTCGACTTTCACGCGAATATATATTCCTCCTTCTTCTTTGTGTCTCACGTCAGTTCTATGCGGAGGCATAATGGTAGATATGAGCGAATATATGGATGTAAAAAAAAAAATAACTACTGAAATTAAAAATGTAAACGTAAAATCAAAATTACAGAAACTAAGATTATACAGGGTTTAATTTATACAACAATGTACTCCTTTTACAACCTAAAAAATTATGCTTTTTTGCCTAGACATTACTATATTGACATTGACAGATTACTGAAAAGGGAATGTTTGAAATCACACAAAATTCACAGCTCGAAACTCATTCAATCAATCTGTCACTTATTATGAACTTTTTATTTTATTAAATTTAATGTATTTATAACACATATTATAGATAATTTTAACTTTACGCACTCCTTCTCCATATAAACTTTAACCATGCCAAATCTCACACTCCTCCGTGAGCGCAATATGCTTAAAAACGAATCCGAAGCGATCCCTTCACGTATTAATATATAGATATTTAATAATACTTATATAATACATAGTTATACGTGCGTCGAAAGCACTATATTATACAGTCAATAAATAAATAACTAAAAATGTTTTATTATCGAAAGCTACCAAGTATTGGAAGTTTTTATTTTTCATATTAAAAAATCAATAATAAGATGCGAGTTTGAGTTATGTGTATGTGGCAAGTATAAAATATAAGTTTTATAATGAATGACAACCGTGAATGATTAAAATGAGTTATGTTGTTCTTCCTTGTTAAATGTTTTAAATTAAATATATGTTTAAAATGATAAATATAATATTAATAACATCTGCAGAGCCAGTAGGTACCACCATTCAATAATGTAATGAATGCCGAAATAAATTTAAAAGAAATAAGACAAACACGCAGGATTTTTAAATTGTTTGTGGGTGATGGATACATTTTAAATGATTATACTATCAGTAATCTAACTAAACAATTTTCTATTTTCACCATTTAGCAACATTTCTGAACTCAGCGATACTGACAACACTGCTGGGCAAAATGGAAACAACAAACTGTCAGTGTCATTGTAAGAATGACGTGCGTGATCGGAACGAGTGTATGAATTGTATTTGTGGCGATGCCTACTGTATTCCGGATATAAACATAGCAATATTTATATATTATATATAATATTACGTATGATAAAGTTGCCGCAACACACGGCGTGCATGTTACTTTTTGGGTTGATTAAATGCTGTCAGACGAAATGTTCAGAAGCGAAGTTGTTGGTAAACATTACGGCGAAATTGAAGCCTCATACAATTATTTATCGTGGAGATATACAATGTTTCCAATTCAAGAGAATATGAATGCTACATACAACCACAGAAATATCAAAGCGTTTAAATGTGGCGAATGTAACAAGTCTTTTACTAGAAAAGATAGTTTAAAGATACACGTGAATACTATACATAGAAAAAATACTAACTTTGTATGCAGTGAGTGTAACAAGTGTTTTGGCAAAAATGATCATTTGATGATGCACATTAACGGTGTTCATAGAAATATAAAAAACTTTAAATGTAGCGAATGCATCAAGTATTTTGCTAGAAAAGATAGTTTAAAGATTCACGTTAATACTATTCACAGGAAAAATACAAACTATGTTTGCAGCGAGTGCAATAAATGTTTTGGGAAAAACTATCATTTAGTGATGCACATTAACGGTGTCCATAGAAATATAAAAAACTTTAAGTGTGGCGAGTGTAACAAGTTTTTTACAAGAAAAGATAGTTTAAAGATACATATAAATACTATTCATAGGAAAAATACCAACTTTGTTTGCATTGAGTGTAACAGGTGTTTTGGTAAAAATGATCATTTGGTCATGCACATTAACGGTGTTCATAGACATATAAAAAACTTTAAATGTGGCGAGTGTCACAAATCTTTTTCGCAAAAATCCTATTACATGAAACACGTCAGTACTGTCCATAGAAATATTTAATTGAATTTATATTTATATGTTTTAATTGTAACTAGCTTAATACCGATGAAACATGCATTGTTATATTGATGATAATATTTTTATTGTGGCAAATCGCATGAAAAGATTAATGACATAATTTTTAACAATATTGAAAAATTTTAAAAAAGTTTCATTTATTTTTTGATAATGCGTTAGATATAAAGCCAAATAACTTAATAATGATTAAAGTACTAATGAAGTCCTGTGCTTGAGAGCGAAGGATGTCTGTTTTAAACCCAGGTCTGAGTTTTAAAATCATTTTTAATTCGCATCTGGGCTCTTTAGTATAAAATATTGTTAAATTGTATCCAGAGGTCATGGGCCGCGCAACGAGGTCAAGGTTACGTTGCGCTTATAAGAAAGGCAATTATTTTCGCTTTTATACATATATACATAATTTTATGACAATAGGGAACATAAGCACATTAAATCATAGGGAACGGTCTCGGGACATATAAAAACTGTCTATATTATCAAATTGTTATCTATTGTCAAATGTTATATTCTTTAATATAAATTTCGTTTTTTTTTTGCCAAAAAAATACATTAGATTATCTTTTACAATATGTATCCGTTTAAGGCCAAATATCAAAAAAATGTTTAGATACATATACAACGGTATTTATTTCATTAAAACCTCTTTATTGTTGCTGGAACTTGAAACATCAACAATAAATTAATTTTAACTTATAACTTAAAAGCAACACGAATAATTCGTAACAAAACAGTTGTAATTAATAGTGTTAAGTTTTTTTTTTGTAATGATCGTTATTTTCCGTTTCAAATACACACATATATTACAAATGCATGTTTTAAAATATTTCATATTTTAATATTTATAGTATTATACTATCGATTCATGTGTATATTTTATTTTATGTTATTTTGAAGACGTTTATTTTAGAAGATCTAACAGTGCCACTTTAGATCGGCTACTATTCTCTCGGCAACTATAAAGATATATTGTAAAATGTAATATAGGGATAACATAGTAAGGCGGCAAAAAAAAAAATAGTATATAAATAAAGTTTTATATGAGAAATATAAACAAAATTGTGAATACAGACATTTTATTGAATGTTGGCTTTAATTCGTACCTAATCATTTTATTGTTCTTGCTGATTCGATTGTGTTTTCATTAAAATGCGGGAAAATGCTTTCATCCTACTTGAAAATGATATATATTTACCGCTAAATAATTTACCGAAAAATAACAACAAAGAAAAAATAATAACAATTTTGATATTGAATAAGATATAGGCTTATCAGCTATGCTGCCTGCCTATTACGAAATAATAATAATAATAATAATAAATAATATGAACACTGCATAAAGTGTTTTATGATTTTTGCTTACCGTAAATTACGGAAATCAGAAAAATTGTATTAGGGGTGTCACGCGAGTTTTTCGCCCGAACCTACGCTGAGTATCTCGGCACTCCTTTCGAGAGACCTCGCCGCTCATTGGTCGAGCGTTCTGTTGACCTTTCGATATCCGTGCCGTAATAATAATTAATAAATAGGAGTTTCCCCCTGGCACCTGGGTTAATAAGCTGGGTAAACCTGTGTATTGTGAAGGTTGATTACAGACCTGTATGATTCCAGCAAAGGTGAACTGCTGCCTATCCTGCCTTCTTCCAGTTCTGTCGTTCATGTACTGAACATCTCCATATCCGTAGCCCCCAGCTGGAAGTGGTCAAAGTGCGTACAGTACGACAAAAATATTTATAAAAGGTCATATTTTTTTTACATCGTACGTTTATGGAAGGTACATATTTCTGCGTTTAGTGTGCATGGCAAGCGTTAAGTTAAAATCTTTAATGGCGTCATCAATTAACAGAAATATTGCTATTTTTAAGATATCACAAGTCGGCATAAGAGTCCTTTGTCAGCTCTGAGCTTTCCCGGGAAGAATCCAGAGGAATGCCAATAGAGTTATTACGTTATTAATTTTTTAAACGTGTACACGGACGGAAATATGATAAATTTACGGTGATAACTGTTACAAGATCATGAATGCTTTATGTCCTATGTATAGAAGCTAAAATTAGGCAATAAAAAATCGTTTTCCAAAATGAAATACGCACTTAAATTTGCTATTTTGCGCTCTTGTGCGTGTCATACAGTTCGTTCCGCGTTTTTTTTAATTTTACATAATCCATTGATCTAGGCTGATAATCATAGACTGATGAATCGCGTTGCTTACTCTAGACAGAGTATCTCCTTCAAACGCAATGTGTGCGCAGAGCAAGTATAGTTACATCACAAAGTGTGACTCCAATATTATTCCTGCACGTTTTCACGGCGCAAGCGGACATTTTCGTTGATTTTTCCGTACTTACAAGTGTCACAATTTTAGCACAGGCGGATGCGGCATCCAGTCCAAGTAATGGCGCACCTGTCGTATGATGATTGTGTCCAAAGAATTGTTGATTGTGAAACGCTCCCAGAAATAATGGTGGTTGGGTGAGTTAAGAAAGTGACATTGCGAGTTTTTAGACCACCTACCTTTATGTTTCTTGTCTCGTCAAGTCATTTAGGCCTTAATAAAAATTTATTCTTAACATCAACGTTTACGCGAAATAAATTTCTAGATGCTTATAAATCATAAGTGCAAAGAATACTTTGTTATTGTGTGTGCAATAGTACCGTCTTGTCTCTTATAATAACCATAAATTATTAGTTAAGTGCTCAAGTGCGACCTACATCAGCTAGACATCGATGTAATTTTAGTAGATAGAACAGGTTAAATTGTTTGTTAGCATGTTGTGATGTGTGTGTGACCATCGACGTCGTGCAAGCAAGCGTGAATGCTGAGGGGAGTTTTTACACAACATAATACTTATTACTTTTAAGCGAATCGTGAATAAAGTAGTTACCAACTCTGTGATTTCTTTTAAATTAAGTTCAAAAGAAGTACTTCTATAACTATGTTAAAATTCTCCATTAAAACTGAGCTCCAATCGGACCTTGAGATACGCCGAGGGTGTGAGCGATTTATGGTCGTGCTTTGGGCGCTATTTTTGCACTATTAAAAAGAAATAATTATTATTTGCAAGAATAGGTTGACAAATTGGTTTATCTATTACTGCACTAAATATTTGGATTTGTCTTATCGCAGGTGTAATTATTTGGTATAAAGTAATAGCAGATCTAGTACATGCATGTAAAAACTCCCATTGTGTTGTTACTCATAATGGTCCAAGCACAGTACCTTGCGGTACGCCAGTTCTATACGATCGCCACCTCGCAGAGTTGCTTTTCTCTTGTTGACGACTTTCGCTTAAGTAGTTCGCTATCCAATCAATGGCTGACAAAGGAAGTCAAAAGAAAAAGTTCAATTTTGCTAGCAAGACATCGATGCCTAACGTCATAGAAATCGAACCACGATCCATGGCTTGTTATGGAAACGTATTTCCTTAAAGATTCAACCAGTTACGATATTAAGTTTTAAAGAAAAGTTTATTGGAGTATTTTGGTGCGATAAATAAGAAAAAATTGTAAAGCATTCACCGCGTTTTAAATAGCTTAGCAATAGTATCCTCAATTAATGGACTAACGAAAGTTCAACATTGTTCAACCTATATTGTTTGATATTTAAAAACGAGCTTTATGGGATTTTAATGTAATATTATATTGTAAGTTGCATCATCCCAAATATTTTTTTTTTGTTAGTACCCAGACTATTGTGGCGTTTGCGTTTGGTAAAACAACTAGACAACTATAATAGATTGATACTTTACAGATCCAGGCAATGACAGGTTAACCAACCCACGTTCATTGAAACACAATTTCACTGTTGACTTCTTTAGAACTCTAGTCCCATAATGAAATTCGACTTCTTGAATTTTTAAAGTAACCGTCAAAAAGAGCACTAGGATCTATGTTCGATTTCTTCCATCGCTAATATTTGTGTAAGTGAGTTTTCACCGTCAACATTTGTGCCTCCCTCACCATACTTGGGAGCGCCGGAGACCCAGAATCCTCTCCTGCTGGTGTTGTACTTGAGCGTGTACTCCAGGCCGTTTCCACTTTCATCCCAGTACAACCGCAGGTACCTGTACTCGTGCTCCTTGAAGTCGAGGGGTCCGTAGCCTCGACTCCACTGGTACCCGTAGTCACCCGGCATCAGGTGGGATTCCGTTGTAGTTCTCTGCGAATTCCGCCAAATATCTATAAACACTGCTAATAACACCTAAATACTACATAAATTATTGGAGCTCACAATACACTTTACACATCTTAAGGTGATGTTAGTACCGCGAAAAGTGGGTATTTTCATAAGCGATATTACTTATTTCGATAGACCTCTGGCATTGGAAAAAATAATTTATTGTCAAAATTAAGTTATTTTTAAAAATATACTGAAGTAAATTAGTCGAAAGAAAAACAAAATATCTGCTTTAATATTAAAATGAGTAAAAAATATAGTTTCGAACTGTACTTGAAAACATTGACTAACTTCAAAGGTAATATCCGATAGATGGACTATGGGGCAGGACTCGTGCAGGCGCACTCCCTCGTCTTCCCTGACGTGAGGAATGAGCTCGATTCCGTACCACATGCCCATAATCTGACCGATATCGAGGCTGTTCTGAGGGT
The DNA here is from genome assembly GCA_020383195.1 of Neomicropteryx cornuta. NCBI lineage: Eukaryota > Metazoa > Arthropoda > Insecta > Lepidoptera > Micropterigidae > Neomicropteryx > Neomicropteryx cornuta. The sequence continues at coordinate 6,960,324 of JAHKQU010000001.1, read as the reverse complement.
TGAGGTTCGTGCAGAACTGTTGGTCTGCGGGTGTTGCCATGGTGATGCCTATAACGGCCACAAGGCTCGAGATTCTCAGGTACATCCCGGTGGCAGCCGCCGGCTGCTGAGATCAGGATCTGTAAAGAAACTAATAATATTTTACTGCGTAGAGAATTTATTATAATTGAGCAATATTTAACCAATTTACCACGTCTGTCCGTTTCTACAATAAAGAGAAAAATGTGTAGATTTAATAAATAATAGTGACAATTGTAATAATTATTGCTGACTTGGCCTCGGGCCTTGTAATTCATTTTGAAAAATCTTAACAAAATACTCCTAATATAATAATTATAAATACATACGATTCGGAGAAAAATACTATTCACACCAAAAACATCATAACATTTTTAATCTACTTATACTTTTTATACATTTGAATCGATAAGTAGCTGTATTGCAATTCTGCTATTTCTATATGTTTGCGTGGGACGTTATGGTTTGTTTTCGGGGTCCCCGATGAGTGGGGTTTGGGACCCCTAAGCATGTTTATTTTGCTTAAACGTTATTCCGGCCTTGCAAAATTGGGCGTAAAGACGCATCTGTGTACTCTGTAATATTAAATCGCGGAAAGCGGAAAATTGTAAGAGTAATTACAGAAATCCATCAGATGTTTAAGTACACTCTCTTTGTAGGGTTCGAGGGACTCGATGTTGGGCTAGACCTTTGTCGAATGTGTCGTTTCGTTACGCCTCAGCTTAAACCCTTCAAAAACTTATAATAAGAATATTATGACTCGGGATCTGATGAATATAATTACGAAACATATCGCTCCGAAAACAAACCTATATTTGCACAAATACACTTTTATTTTCTTAGTTTATTTATTTATTTTATTTTATTTATTTATAGCTTATTTTATTATTTTTAAAACTATAGTAATGTCACAATGTTACTTAAAAAATAACCATTAATAAATGGCCTAAATAATTAGTTAGGTAAGAAACAGAAACTAAATAATTAGTTAGAAGGAGCAAATAATATCCTGATATTCCGACTTAGGATTTTAACTGTTATTATCTTAAAGTAGTATCAATTCTCAATATTTTGAGAGTGTGGTACTTTTACACTTTTCAAAAGTTCTGCAGCTATCTCGTCTCCTCCCGGGTTTCATTTTATATTGATTCTTATTTCTGGGATATGCTTCGTGTTATATAGTGGCAATAATATTATGAACATATTGTTTTATTTTTATTTATTAGCATTTATCACATAACAATAATATAACACATTTATCACGTTATTGGGGTGCTCACGAATTATTGTATTTTTTCTGCTCTTGAAGTAGTTCATTAATATTTGATTTTGTGTAAATTTCCCCGAGAAATCTCTAATTTCACCATCTGACCTGAGAAGGCACAAACACTTGATGGTTTGTGATTGCACTACGAGCTGGTTTTTTAATCATTTCAGATACGCCTTTCTAGGTGAAATACTCTGAATTTCTATCATGTTTAGTACTAGAACTTGCATTAGGAACTTATTCTTCCTAAGATCCTCGTAACTATTGTGGAGTAGGAAATTTTCCGATGTGAGTGTGTTCAAAAAAAAAAGTACATGAAGAAATATTTCGATATAACTCTAAGTTTAGGGCAAATTATGTGTACTTATGTAAAACCCCGGAAAAGTTGATATATTATTCAACTGAATAACTGGTGCGGACGTTATATTATGACGTGTGTTGTGAAGGAAATTAATATCCTTTAAAGCAACGCAAAGAAAAAGATTGAGACTTTAATCTCTGACTGTGTCCGCGTGTTTCGTTACAAAATATACTAAGGTAGCTTTTAAATTAAAATAACCACTTACTTTTTTAGAACGTAGCGTTTCACGCGCAGTAATTGAAACAATTTAATCAAATTTTATTAATCGCAACAATTTTCGTTTAGCTAAACTCGTTAATCCACTTGGACACAGTGGCGACACGAGCGGGTCTTCCCGCTTTGGGATCTGCTTTGGGATGAACACAGAAATTGTCACAAGTCCTAAATAAATTAAGGCAATTAATGCTCCTCGCCGAGTTCCTGTGTGAGTCGTCTAATCGTAGCTACTCTCAAACTGTGATAGCTTTATTGTTGTTGAAATAAGTATTCTTTTTTTTCAGGACAAAATTACGTCAAATTTAAAATGTCCACTTCATGTCCAAATGTTTTCAAGAGCCATTGTTCGTGATTATAATTACAGAACTCATAAAGGAATTTTAGAAAATGTGGCCAAAGTCCACATTTATGAACGGTCGAGGGCAAATGAAGCTTGTGTGTGGAAATATTAACCTCGTCTACTCTCAAATGGAGATGCGAAAGCGGTTCTACACACACACGAACTATCTCTTTTTTAAGCGTTCAGTTCAACTTTAAATGCTCGGGGTAAAGCTCCGAGTGCCTCTGTTTGTTTGTTTGGCATCATCGAGTGCCGGAAACCAATTAAAAAAAAAAAATTACCTACTTCAAACATGAATTCGACAAACCACAATTATTTGATGTAGCTGGTTCAAGAGCTTCTTCAATGGTTCTTGAACCATTCTAAAATAGAAACGTACTATAAAATTGCAAACAATTATGATTTTGAAAGGCGCAACTGTTCTTGAGACTGTCTCGAAAGGTGCAATTCTCCGGTTAGCGATGGAATTACCAACTGAATCAGGAGTATTACATAGACAAGAGCCTATTAAAGTGAAAAAAAAGCATAAAAAATAATATTTATAATTGCATAATATAGCTTATTTAATTTTGTTTCAGCAGATGGCTTTAAAGTCATAAAATGTCGCTTTTTCTTTAAAACCTTGACACATAAAACAATCTGTCAGATTTGTCTCGTTTTCATATAAATACTATTTTTGGATGGACAGATTTAACGAAGAGAATGGAGTTTTATACTATGTTTGTTATATGTGAGTAACTCTCAATTTATTGTCTCTAGTAAAGATTATTTTCAAATTGTGTTGAAGTTTATTTAAATTTTTGAATAACAAAGTGTCCTAACCTAACCTAACCTAATCGTTGAATAGCGTTGAATATCTATGATATGGTCAGGCGTGGATCTCAGGGGCGTAAAGGGTGTAATTACCCCCCCCCCCCCCCGAAAACTTTTAATAACAAATATTGTAATAATGTTCGTTCCTTTTTCACAGTGTACCATATCATAGTCGTACCACCAAAAATATTAATTTTAAATTATTTTAAATATTTAAAAAAAAATCAAGCCACGTAATTGAAAATATAACATTTGCAATTGCATGCGATGTTTTTTTAAAGCGGGATAAATCTGAAAATTTTGAGTAAATCAACCCTAATTGCAAAAAGTTATTTTTATGCTTTTCGTTATATTGGCAAAGAAAGGGAGAAATAAATAAATTTGGAAATCTAACTACAATTTGTATTTTCCGATAGAGCTCTACATGAATTGTTTTTAGACAAATGGTTTTAGACGAATTTTAATAGGTCGTTTTTTTGTAAATAGACGAATTTTCGTCAAAAATTTAATAACGGGTGTCCTTGACACCTTTCCCCACCTTACCGCCCAAGATTTTTTCAGATCCGCCCCTGGATTTGGTAGAAGAAAGTAAGTTTGCTACCGTAATTTCTGGATTCAAAAATATCTTCGCTATTGCGAACTACTTACTATGCGGTCATCTAATACTATCTTTATATGCCTGGACACGGTTACTTGAGATTCTTCAGAAATGATAAAATCTCAAGTGAAAAATTTTATGTAGGGTAGTAGAATCAATTATATTGATAAATATCTAAATTTAAATATTTTGTAATGCCAACATTAAATGTTGAGAAGGCTTGGCCGTTAATACATCAATTTTTGTTTTTGAGTATCTTGAACAACACCTGAATAGTCTTTTGAGGGCTTGAAATTAGGATATGGATTACAATACTAAATGCTATAAGTGTGCCACAATGACAGGGTGACACTTGCAACGTATTTTTTTGAGACATTTTAAATGTTGTTAAAAAATCCATCGACAATAATTGAAAACACCCCTCGGGTCATTTCTCTGTACAAATGCTGTAACGGTGTCTCTATTATTTGAAAATATAGAAAAAAGTTATACTAGATAGTTTTATCTACTAATAAAACTATCTATTTGAAATTAAATCTTAGATTATAGGTTCAAATACTTACAATACTCGAATCCTCCGTTATCGGATTGACTTGACGAATCAGAATAGGTATATTAATATGTGTTTTATCGAAATGATTTCGGTTATTATAAAGAAAACCCTGATCATACCTTATATAATCACTTTTCCAACGATCTTTTAAAACATATAGATATGGCAACTGAGTGCGAAAAACGCACCACGCCCAAGTACGCCACTTTGCGTCGAGTACACTCCTCATACGTCTCACTTGCTCGCATATGGCATTGCGATAAGTTGTCCAGCATGGCTGAGTTGCGGCGCGCGGAATGTGCGGGGCAAATCTACCGGTGTCGGGTTTTCACAAGGACGATTTGTATGACATGCCGTATCTATATGTTTTAAAAGATCGTTGCACTTTCCTATGAAAATTTGCTTTACAACATGCAGTTTTTTTGTTAAGTGAGGGAACTATGACACATATCACATCTCTGGAATCAACATAAATGTCATTCATTTTGGTATCAATTAGGACCAAATCATTTTATTAAACATCAGCCAATCAACACCATTTACTGCACAAACATACGTCATTAATTACATCATCGAAGATGATTGCGTCGATTCAAAGAACCTCCCTATTTTGAGGAGTGTCTCATAAACGAGATGGGTTTTGTGTGTCCCCGCACGTCGGCACCATTGGCCGGTGACGTCATCAGCATCGGTCAGGACTTCCTATCGATCTTCGACCTTTGTGAACCTTTAACTTAAGCACACTAACGGTTATTATGCATTAATAAGACCTCTATTACCAGCGTCTTTATTTGAAAAATACATTTTGTCATCAATTGTGCACACACAGAAAATTAACCATGATATAGGAGGTGTGAACAAAAAGTAAAATGACTTTTTATTTTTATCAAAAAATATTTATTCACTCATCAATATTTATTTTGTCCCCTTCAAAGTAACCCCCCCTCAGATACAATACACTTGTGCTAACGCTTTTTCCAATCCTCAAAGCACTTCTGATAAGCACTTTTTGGTGCCTTCAGCTCATCCAGCGATGCGGTTTTTATGTCCTCAATCGTTGCAAAACGCAGTCCTTTCAGGAAACAGGAAAGTCACAGGGGGCTAAATCCGATGAATACGGTGGCTGTGGCATGATTATGGTGTTGTTCTTGGCCAAACTGGCTGGCGCATTATCATAGTGCAATAACCATGACTGATTTATCCACATTTCTAGCCCTTTTTTTTCGTATCGCTTTACGCAAACGGCAGATAACCTGAAGGTAATACTCCTTATTAACTGTACGAACTTGTGGTAAGAACTCCTGATGCACTACGCCATGATAATTGAAGAAATTTGATTTTTAAAAGCCACCTTACTTTTTGATCACACCTCGTATAACCATGTTGAGGGTTATTAAAAAAAGTCTTGATTTATTCCCAAACCTTTTTTATTTGGATGCATTCAAAAAACATTGCGATACAGATATTATAAATTGAGAGCTTAATGATTTAAAATACAAAAGGAAACAAGTGTACAGACACTAATCTGTGGTGACGTCACTGCCAGTGCGAGGAGTGTTGACGTACCACATGCTCTCGGCATATCTCTTTATTTTTATGACCTGAGTCAGTTGTATGTGAACAGGTATCAACTAGCTCAATAAGGACCTGATCATCTCCATAAAATTGCGACTCATATTTGTAGATATTGAAGAAAAATAGTACTTGATTTCAATTTATCCCATAAATTTCTTTCATAGAGCCTCGGAAAGTCTGTATTTTTCCATACATTTTATCGTAAGTTTAGGCATAAATATATTTTGGAATAACTACAAAACTCGATAAAATAGAGGCAATGTTTTCTAAAATACATTGATTCTGTTTTTCATAATTAACCAGTAACGGGTATATAGTGTTTCCGTTTTTACAAGTCGTTAGATATGACAGGACAGTAGACTATGCGCAAGCGTTATGGTAGATATTTTTTATACGCTAGTGGACTGTGTATTTAGGTATATAGGTTTGGATTATATCTAACCAGAAAGGAATTGGGTTACACGGAATACACCAAACTATAAATAGATTCACCAACCTTTAGTTGACAGGCGCACTGATGAGTTCGGATGCTGCACCCGGCGTTGATGAGTTTCACTGGTGACACTTCGGTGTAGTTCTGCACTCGCGATAAGTATTTGTCGCGTTGCGTGAGAGTAAAGAGGTTCATACAACCGCACCGTTCAAATGCTGAAACGCCTCTGTTGATTTGGTGCGGAAGAGCGAGACGGGGAATACTTGCGGGTAGTAAATTACTACCCGCGGGTGAATGTATTTTATAAATGGCTCAAATACGTTATTTTATGAAAATTCCGATTCTGACAATAAAAGAGTGTGCATGTTATGGCGGTTACGACTCGCTAGTAAGCTAAAAGTGACCACTAAATAACGCAAATCTGTCAGAAATAAAAAATGCAGAAAATAAATATTAATTTAATTCAATTACTTCACGAGCAAAACTATTAGTTTATGTAAATATTTAGGTAGATATGTACGATTACATATACTTAGTATTTCTAATATTATACTAAATAATTTGTTCACATGATAGTGAAGTTAGGCCGCAAACACTATCAAACTCTTAATTATGCCTCATTTGATGTGTTTTCAGGTGTTCTTTGGATAACGTGCGTCGCTGCGGTACTTAATGTGTAAGAAGCGACTGTTTACCATCATATTTTATAATAATACTTTGAGAAGTTGATGAAATCAGTGCATTTTTGTATAATGTTCACCATCTGGCAATATAATTTTCAGTGCATTCAGTGTATCTACCAAATACGATCTTTTTTCACATTGAAGTCTGCTAAACAGACTACGCGAGCATTCGATTCGTTCAGCTGAGCTGGACACATTCCGCTGTTAAACCAGGATCCATGTTACTAACCTAATATAAAAGATTTTGATGGTTATTCATGAGAAATATTTATGCTTGTTTGTAAATGTAATACTGTCGAGTGGGAGGTCAAAATATTATGTGCGTATGCTTAACTTTTGTGTTTTTCAGCCACGAAATAAGCGACGAGGCCTTCGATTATGCCTACAACTTCCTCAGCAGCTGCGAGGCAAACGTGTCCTCTGCCTCAGGACATAAACCGATTCTTGACGAGCAAGCCGCCCAGCTCTTCGAGGATCACGTGAGGGCGATTAATAACTTTGGACACTTTCTTCATAAGGTGAATAATAACAGTCAAACTAAAATGGTGTCAAAATTATGATGATTAAGACGAATGTCATCATTTTTTTTATAATCTACTCAGAACTAAAATATAACCCACCGTCGCCTCTATGGTCATCCAAAACGCACTTCGAATAATTTAAAAATGCCGATATAAGACACAGTTTTCTTTTTTGCAGAGCTGTTCGCAATGGGACGAAGAGGTCGATGGCATACTGAACAACGTGACCGACATGATATCGCCTCGGGACCTAGTTGTGAGTCCCGTTAGTGGAATTGCCCCGCTGGCCCTTCTGGCGATCTCCGCTGACGACAACACCCACCTGACGATGCTCAATCTGAACGAAAATCCTAGGGTTCGTTTACACATTGGCAAACAATTTATAGTGGACGAGTGCGTTTATAAATTTACAACCTAGGTAATTTTGAACAAGTCACGAATATCAGAAACTTGGATTAGGCATACGATGCTAGTTTGTTGCAAACCTAGCCAAGAAGAGGCTGGTCGCTACTTTGATTAGCCGAAAGCCTTCTCTTCAAACCTTCGTGCGCCTGATGGTTGCCTTAAGTCTCCATCCTTCTGCTTTTCTCGGATCGAGCTGATTTATGTAAAGAACGCGTTCGTCGACAGTTATGAGCGTTGAATATCCTGCTAGTGTTGGGCGCTGATGAATCGTAACAGAAGTGGGGTTGATATTAATACGATACCAACCAATACTACACCAATGTGAACTAATACTATTCCTCTTAAGGCGAAGCCAAAGGATACAGATTAATTTCGACTTATTTAGACCCTATTTTATGACTGGCATTTATTTGGTAACCATTGGATATTTAACAATAAAAAAATATGTTTAGATACCTTTGGATACTCCAGGATCGGTCCCAAGGAAATTAAGACATTTCGTTACGAAACTTTATTCACTCGAAAGATTCGTAGATACAATATATCGACCTCGGACCGGAGCGACATCTCTCGGCCTCTGGCACGAAGGAAGAAGTTCACTCCATGTGCTTGAGTGCCCTTATATTGGCACTACAAAACAAGATCATAAGAGGGTTTCACTCTTCAGTCCTTCGATAACTCATTTATTTTACTTAAGAATGAAAACCCCCCTATATCTTACTTACTTAAAATACAATCATAAACCTAGTTGTTTTGATTCTTCTGGGAGCAACGATTCAAGTTCAAATTTTCAAGTTATAAAAATACAAACGTGGTTCAGTCTAAAGCACGTTTGACGCGCGCTCAACTTCTGTTTTGTCGTTTCTTCCCTTTTTCAGGAGAAAAAGGAACGGTTGTCCCCTATGTTCGATAAGGATGACGTAGGCAAGCGCACCTCAGATCGAATTGGACATGCCTGGCTGGATTACGCTTGTAATATACTAAATCGTTCTTCAACGGCAGCATAAAAAGTGATCGGTTTGGTAAGCGCATCCTGTATGACTAAAATGATTACATTTGCCTTGCAGTTGGTTGTTGACCACTTCTACGAGATCGTCTCCCAGATCCGAATGTTTGAAGTGCACAAGTTCCACATTAAGATGGCGAACAGGCTTTTCATCAGGCAGGACTCGCGGTATCTGAAGTTCTTCGCTTGGTTGGCCGAACTCGTCTTCAGCGTTGAGCTACAGGCTGGTGACTTCGATTGGCTGCCACATGCCGTCTTCATGGTAAACGACTGGGTAAGTGCGATCGCGTGGAATACACCAGTTCTATTTTTTTTTTGTTATCACTTTATTATGTTGATATTTGCTGATTTCTAACCAGCTCAAACACGAAGGTATGCCGGTCTACCCAATGTTGTCACCCACGGCGGCTCTTCAAGATGCCAACCTGGTGGTCATAGGAATGCTTCAGTTCCAGTGCAAGATTCTCCACAAACCGAAGAGAGTTCAATTAAGGAAGCAGTACTTCAATCAGCTGAGCGGCTCTCCTGTTTTGTTGGAAATGATTGAACTGGAGGATTACATGCTGACGGCGACGAGCAAGTCGGTTAAAGCTGAGGTAGGTTCCTCACCTGATCAATTGGTGAATATTTCTGGTAAAGGTGAGCTTAACGGAACTGGATGGAGAGGCGGGGACTATGGAAATGGATGGTTTTTGGAGTGTGACATTGCCCTTCAGGAATTTCGGAAAAAGGGTCTGTCAAAATAAATATGAATGTTTAGAAAATGCTCTTACCTGTTCAATTAATATGGATTTGTGGGAGAGGGGGCTTATATGGGCTACGATTAAAATTCGGCTAATGATTTATATAACACGGTAGAGCAGGAGGGGGGGGGGGGGGAGGTAATTAGATTAAACTTCTCAGGTTATTGAAGAGACGTGAAAGGTCAGAAAAATATAAGCTTCTTTGAAACACAATTTTGCATTGGGCGCAAGAATGAAAAACTCCAAAGTTAGCTGCACTATATGTTATACTTTAATATGATGCCTTAAATAAAAACATGATATTGGCGAGCTATAATAAAACCAATTTCAAAATAAAAAATACATATAACCTAGAATGATAGAACGTAACATTAAATATGACATCGACATTAATACAATTTTATTTTGATTATTTGCTACATCGTATATAAAGGCAACCTAACGAAACTAGCCCTAAAAAAATCCCTGTCACATGGAAAAGCAAAGCAAATCGCCTTAGCCACTAACGGGGTAATATGTTTATATAAAAAAATATGTATAAGCACATATACCTAATTGAATTGCGAACATAAACCTTTTTAAAAAGCTTTTATAAGAATAAAAACCTAACTGGCATAATCATTTATCCGATAAAGCAAACGTTTTAATGAAACGGAGGTTTAGACAACATGGGTACGTTGGTGGCTTCAGTTATTTTGACCAGAAAAAAAAAGAATTTTCATAAGGATTACATTTATGTAAAAAAAAAAATTATGGTAAAAAAAATAATTGTAACCTGATTTTAAAATAATTACAATAGATAGCTACTGAATAATTTAATATCGTACCTATTGTGCTCGTATCGTAGTGTAGTATATAACCTATTGCGAACTGTGTATAAAGGTTTAGTGAGGTATTAAAGATTATTAGAATTAATTAATAAAAACTATTAGAAGTTATTTGAAGATTAGTAACCATGAACTCATTTACAGATCGTGGTATATCGCCTGACTAGAGAACTGGAGTTGATCCTTATACTACCTTCAAGTAATCAAGGATTTCCACATCTCCTAAAAGCATTGAGGGATATTGAAAATATTCAGTATGTTATTGTTCATCATTTATTTATTACTCCTAGCATAAATAACAAAAAACAAAAACATAGGCAGTTGAGTAATTGAGGACTGCCAAAATCTGTTTCCGCCCGGGTTCGAACCGGGGCCCTCGTGCGTGCGAAGCGAACGTGATAACCACTAGACTATGGAAGTTGATATGAGCTACGACAGGAATAGGGTATTAAAACTAATACTTACTGGCCCCTGCCTACAGAAGTTTTCACTTTCAAAAACAGAGCCTACTTGCAACAACAACAACAATATTGCAACAACTACGCTTGCAAAGTTACTCTCTTTTGCGTTCTTATCAGTCCTACAGCCCATGCGATACCACAACCTCCGGCCAAAACTACTATTTTCAACATTCGAAAGTATAGAACAGTCCCGGCCGTTTCACGGGGAAATATTTTTTTATATAATCAATGATTAATCATTGACATTGTATAATAATCAACATTGTAAACGGCTAATATGATAAACTTTTTCTCGCGCACATCCTTTTATAGGGTAATTAACATTCAGACTACATGTTTTTCGATGTATCATAAAAACATAAAATAATCAGGAAAAATGTGTACCTGACGGTATTTACATTTAGAAATTTCGAATCAACTATTTAATATTTTTACAGAGATGGAAATTTCCCAAACAAAGTATAAAGCCAGAATGTTTAATAGAAAACAAATGTTTTTTTTTTAGCCAGTTTTTCCACATAATTTTAAGTAGGTAATCGAGACTCATAGAAGCAGACAAACTCATTTTTTTTTTGATAAGTAATCGTTCCGGCATAGAATTCTAGTAATTCTATGAAAAAATTGCCGTTACAGTATATTATCCCTGGGCCTATGACACGTTTTAAGGACCAATATGTTCAATCAGAACCAGCCCATACATCTAAGTTCCAAAACAATTGCCAATACTTAGGTTTAAAATATATCAATTTGTTGCCTGCAAATCTAAAGGAAATTGATGATTGCAATACATTCAAAAGGTATCTAAAAAGGCATATTATTGAACAAACTATCTACAGTTTAAATGAATTCAGATAATTCTCTTACTGTTTCTTTGTTTTTTATTTTATTTATTTTTTATCAGTTTAATGTTTTGATTGTATTTTAAATTATCGCTTGCTCTATGGTTTACTTTCTTATGAATTTTTATTGTTGTTGATGATTTGTTTGTTTTGCTGGTCATAAATTTTTATAATCTTTTTAATATTGTATTGTCTTTCCTACATGCGTTTGTACTAATGGAAATAAAATATTTGAATTTGATGGTCATTTAAGTTTTTAGAAAAAAACGTTAGAATTACTCCCCACCTTTAGAGATATTCTCAAAAGTAAGGGTTGAATCGAGTTGAACACTCGAGTGGTTTGAAGTTCTTGCAGGTGGAGATGCGACTCAAAAATTCTGCGCACCATCAGCCGGGATACTCTTGGGCGGTTCCGCACTGCAAACGTTTCGCTTAACTGACGAATCTTGTGAATTTTTGTTAGCACGGCTGCTGCAGACTTGGTGGAGATTGTGAAGATGACATACCCACCTACTCGATTTAAGACCCACACCGATTTGTTTGCGAGGGTGTGAAAGCAACAGTTAGGAAGCGGCCATCCCATTCTATAATCGCTTAGTACCTACTACACCGACTCACCGAATGAACGGTATTATGCATAGCTGCTGGGTCCATTTCTGAACTCGGTGACTCATCTTGCACTCCGTTTGACGTCTTCTGATTATCTCGTAGGCAATCTGTTTTTCTTGTAGTGTTTTTAACTTCATTTATTAAAAATATCCCTCGTATTATGTCCAGCATAATTGCATTTGTTTTTTTTAATTTATTTTATAGAGATTTATTCCTGGAACACGGTAAGACGATACTTCGCAGAAAAATGGTTCACTTAATTATGCCAGAAATTACGATCAGCAATTCGATGGACATAACGAAACATGTTAAGGTATATGCAAAACATTATAGTATAATTCGATTCCACTTTTCATCCAGATAACTTCTCGGCGTTGAGTGTAGTGGCATTATAAGTATGAGCGATTAGGATTTTCCAGCGGACTGACGGACTATTGTTGTCACACCAGTTTTATGACAAGCGGCCTGCGTCCACCAGATATACGAATACTACACCACTACACTCAACGCAGAGAAGTTATTTGGATCTCTCTGTAGCTGGGTGTCGAGGTTTTTCCGAGAAGTTTATTTTGGACAATGATACACCGGCCAGTTTATATATAATTTCAACTTTTCTCCATATATTCAGTTGTTCAATCAATTCGTTGGTTTATGTAGACATTTTGTGACCTATTTGAAATGGTCGTAGTTTTTTTAAGGTGAAGTTTATTTTACTTTACTTGAAGTCTAAAAATGCTAAAAAAAAACTTTAAAAAAATGGTAGCCTTATAATATAAATTTCCAGTGCAATCAATTATTACAATTAATTGACACTTGGCTTATCCTTGGGATTAAAAGGAAAAGATGGAAAGGTAAGGAAAGAAATTATAATTAGAAATTAAAGAAAGTATATATGAGTATGTCTCTTGGTCATATGCCATAGGAATCTTACTTCTGAATACATGTTAGCCGTAGGATGTTGAAATTTGGCATGAAATCGGTGCCCAGTAACCTTACCTACCACTATTCCAACTGACGTTTACGAAGTAAATGACAATTTTTCAATAGTGCAAAATACGGGTAGTTCTTTGCATAAATGGGCACATACATTCCTGGTTTATTGACTTTGGCAGGTAACTTATTCAGAAATAAATGATGATTTTATGTTTTCTTTTTGTACGATTACAGAATCTGGTATCTCCAACGGGCAAGAAGCATCATAAATATTGTAAGGTTTCGGATCGCGGGCCCAAGTTCCTGAAGCCGGGTCCAGTGTACCATAGCGTCGCCATCAACGTCACGTTCGATGAATTTTTGAGAACAAAAGGTACTTTATTCCTCCGCATAGAAGCCGTAATGCTACACTTACAAAGAAGCGTATACTATGTATGGCCCTTACAGACGACACAATTTGTCAGAACCAACTTCTAACAAAACCGATAAACTGTTACGCCTGTAGGTTATTTGTACGATTTAATTATTATTCTTACCCGATATTTTCGGTTGGTTGGGCCGAGCACCCAAATTGACCCAACCGTCCGATAAATTGTAACGTCTGGAGCTTTTTGTTTTTTTTTATTATTTTTTTATAGGTATGAGAATGAATGGTATGAGCAAAACGTATTTTTCGCGCGCTCGAATGTTTAATCATCAAAAACATATAAACCAAAAGATGCGAAAAAATTTTTTTTTTGAATCGTATGAAGTCTTAACTTTTTCATCATCAGAATAAATACAAAATAAATAATATCCCAGGAAACTTTTGGTTCGCTCGCCGCGCGCCGCGCTAAGGTTTTTTTTGAAGATTTTCTGGGCACTTTTCTAATTTTTCTTTGCTTAAATTTATTCTCATAAATATGCATATACGGTTGTACATGGATTAGGGGGAACGGACTGTAGATTTTGATAGATTGGAAGGTTCACAGCTGAGAGTAAATGGCGATCAACAAGAAAACAAAAGACCAACCTTTGCTGTGCTATGATGGCCGTCTGTGGTTCGCCTGCCTTAGCCCATTTTTCTCACTGCTTCCTTAAGGTTTTGAATTGATTTCACGAGCTCGGTGAACGATGTGACGAGATGTCACGTATTGCAGGAAAAGTTATCGACGAAAAAGGCGTTGTTTTGCACGCGCGATCACGGATTGCAGAGGCGTGGGGTCTTGCATTTCTTTTTCAAGTGACACTTACCGACAGCCGTGATAATGGAAAAAGATTGCCAGTAACAAAAACTGGGGAAAATAGAAATGGTCATATTGCAATATATAATAAACATTTATAGAATAAATATTAATATGATTTAACAATAAATTTAACCAAAGTAATTTATAGGGTGACGTCGGAACAATGCATGTAAAGAAAAAACTAAATTACATTATAATTTGTACAGTTACATTTAAATTGGCGAAACATTAAATAGTTACATTATATCTCTTTATTCATCCCGTGCGCCTGATACTTTTTATTCAAGTAAGAAAAATGAATTAGATGCTAATTTGTCACAACAAATTAGATGCTAATTTGTCACAACATTTGCTAACCTTTTATGATTTATCTACTTCTGATAGATGTGATTAAAAATATACATTTAATTATTAATTTTAAAATGGTAAATCTCTTCGCATCGTGTTTCTAATCGCACGTGGATCGCTTTATGTGCTCTCGGTAGCTAGTTCTAAACTATAACGCGAAAAAACAACAATTTTGAAGGTTATCGTTTAGTACTAGCTTTCATTCTTACGATGAATTTTAATAATAATTTTATAATCAACTGTGTAATATTGTTATACATTTATTTAAAGTGAAGGGGTTGAACGATTTCTACTGTCTGAAAAATACTTTCTGATCTTCGAACCGGCCTTCATTAGTATCTATCGCTCTGTTTAATGGGAAATGTGTTGCCATACGACTTGTGCGAAAACGTAAATATTATCAATTAAATTGTTTATTTTACCCGTGGCTCTGAGCCACCTTCTTGTGTGTTTGTTTTGAGTGTTTTAAAACTTTTGAAAGATATAAATAAAACATATATTTAATAATGTGACATCGCCGTGGCAGTTCGACTTAAATTCCGTAAGATGGCGATGGGTTCGAAGTGGTTAATTTTACCAGCCATGGTAAATTTCACCCGAGACGGCATTAGTATAAGATTTTTATAATAGACTTCAAAGTTGACCATATTTGCAGACTCTTCGATTCAGAAGGTGAAGAACGAGACGAGGCCCCACACCCACACCCTCATCGCTGACAGGCCGTTCATCTTCATGCTTCAGAACTCCAAGGGAGTCCACATACTGCAGGGTCACTACGGCATAGCCAGCCTGAAGGACAAGGGAATTACAAGATGAAGGTGTCGCGATTCGACATACTGACACAGACGTACTTGCAGACATTTGATTATTATCATATTAAAAATAAAAAATGCGTTACTACCGTCTTTTTCTATAAAGGCAGGCCCTTATCGGACCAAAACATTAAGAACAAGAAGTTACAATACCATTTTTATCATAATCCTGGTTGTATTATTACAATAAGTTTAATAGAATCCGGTTGAAAGCAATAATAATAATAATGTTGACTTTTTTACATCTGCCAAATTTTCCATCGCTCTGTGCGTCACTTTCGAAGGGGTTATGCCGAGTATAAAAAACCTAACACATCAACACCTGGCTGTATTTTGGGTTAGGAAATTCTTTTCGTGCATTGATGATGATTTTTAGCTCATGGGAAAAGAAATGGCACGTTTCAGTTATTCCTACCCCAGTACGGACGGCTCACTCAACACCAAATAAACGAATACATTCATATTGTATCTTAATCACATAATAATATCATGATATTTTCATTTTCGTTTTAGAAGTGATGTGTAACGTTTACAATTTATAACGGCTTGGTGGCGCAGTGGTATAAACGCCTGCTTCTAAATTCAGAGGTCCTGTGGCTCAAATTGGCCAGGGCATTTTGCGCCGTTGAGAATATTCAATGCACTTTTCTCAACGCTGTCGACTTAGTTAAGTAATAAGATATACACAAAAAAATTAGCGACTTGCGAGACTTGATCATGAAAACAACAATAGGGTAGTCAGAGCTCCTGCCCCCCAATTGCTACCCGACAAAATAAGTCATACGAGTACCTAAAGAAAAACTGTCGAAACATACATCGTGTCTAGCTAATTGGGCCTGCGATTTCAAAACATGATTTGTATTGACGACATATTAAAATTCATCATGGTTTCTGAGAAAAAATTATGAACTTTACGTGATGATATTAAATTGTTCTTGTCATAAGTTCGTCCGCTCGGGATGACGCACGCGACGAGAAAATAAAAGAGCGAAGGGAATTTACACCAGCGTTTTGATAAAATTAATAAATTTGTTGGGAATTAATTATTTTTGCATTTTTTAATGTAATTTCTTATACGTTATTAATAGGGAACATAAACACCCCCTTAAGTCTTCGGGATTGCTCTTGGTCCCTGTATGGCGCATGGTGTAAGCGGTGCGGTATAAATTAGACAATATTGTTACGACAGAAAATAATTACTTTAAATAAATTAAAGTAAAAAAATCATGACTAAATCAGGTATTAATTAAAATATATTTAATTACTATGGATCGAATTGGGTTTAAACTACATAATTATACAACGCAAAATTTAAAAATATTAGACTACTCAATGCCTAATCTGAAGACTTTCAAATTATTAAGCGTTAACTATTATTTTAAGATAATCTACAGTATACTTTTAATAAATAATATGCAATACGTAAAAGTGACAGCATATAAATATCATTTCGTATTTATTATACCGAAAACTACATATAATTAGTAAGTAGTCTGAGGATTGTGACGTTGACTGTAATATAATTATGGTCTTGCAGGCTATCTAAGAATTTATTTTTGTAACTATAACCAGCCATGCTGGTAACACATGATTTTGTATAGCCTATATCAAGCCTGAAGAACGTACGAATATCTAGCAGTACAGTCTCTCATAGATCGGTTTCAGATGAAGTATTTACAAAACAAATGTTATTTCAGAAGACTTGTGGAAATTTAATTCTAAACATTTGATATGCTAAATGATATATCAGACTACTTTTGCACTTCCATAAAAGTAGGTATGTGAATGTATTTTAGTAGTTTAGTGTGGAGACAAATTGTTGTAGACATCGCGAATTTTGAAGATTTTGGGTCAAGAGATCTTTTTCCCACAATTAGTCCCCAAGACAAGACAATTATTTTAAAAATGATATCAAGTCAAGTTTTATATTTTATTTTCTGTCTAACTTAATAATATTCTATTTGTGTTTATAAAAATGTTTATCAATTAATATCACACAGTCTTGGTACATTTGTCATTATGTTTAGAAGTAGATTAAAAATACATTAAAACTACCGGATCACGCATCGAAGTTACATTAACAAATATTTAGAATCATTAAAATTAAAAAAGCTTGTTTTAATGGAGACGAAACATGTCAAACAAAAGTAAAAGTTAAAACATGTTAATAAAAATAAAATAAGTTAATTCGTAGTAGGTACCTGTAATATCCTACTAATTTTCACCTGAATTTATGCAGAAAGCAAGTTAAGGTCTCAATAAAATGCTTATTTGGTAAATAACGCAATTGAATGTTACTTACCATAACCTAAAAATGAAATTTGTTTCTTGTCAAATTTAAACAACTAAAATTAATTTCATCTGGTTCTGTACATCCATTTTACCATGGTATTTACTTTTAGTTTAAATGTTTTAAAATTAGTAGAGTTTAGTTGAGGTTTATACTATTAGTAGGGCAACTTTAATTTTTTTTAACGAAAGAAGGAATAAAAAAAATTGAAGAAAAGTTTTCGTAGAATGATCTAAATGCATTGGTAGTTTCGAGTAATGACGATGTAAGGCAACAATATTATATCGAAATCATTACCATCTGTGTGCGATCTAGAAACTATGTGGACCACCCTATTCGATTGAATCGTGAATGGCAAATTAGCAATGCTATAATTGCGACAGATTACTTCGCTAATGTCTTTATAAAGTAATGCGCAGACTTAGAGATGATAAGTAGTTCACAAGATCCCATGTTGTTGTCCACATAGCTTGTAATGGTCTCCTGATGCGATGCAACGCAAATCAGCCAGCCCATGTGGTCATACAATTATACAATCCTCGTGTCACACAACAAAATGTCCACTTATATGTATGAGATCTCGTTGCCTTATCATGAAAAAGTAGGGTCGGTCAGCGATGAATGTTCTCTGAGGGGTTGGGTTGCCTTCGTAACCTGAAAATACACAACTATATTAATAATTACAAATCGACCTTGTCTATCCTACCCTACATCCCACCCAATCTACCCTACACCGGTAGATTGACCCACCGTTCCGCGCGCCGCAACACTTCACCATGCTGGATAGAGAGTTATCTCGATGACATGCAAAGTGGTGTACTTAACGTGGTGCGTTTTTCACCCTCAGTTGCCGTATCTATATGTTTTAAAAAATCGTTGGTTTGAGCATTGTTTATATTAGTGGATATTAGTGTGTAGGATGAACCTTATAATAATAATTAGAAATACAAATAAAGACACAAAAATAATTAACTACATATAATTGTACAACATAAGTATGTATGTATGTATGTAACCACACGCCAAAATTGCTTGGTTATCGCCACAGCAGTAATCAGAAAAATAAAAAAACTCGCAAAACCGTTCTGTTCTGAACTCAGCAGGATTAGGGAAGATAAATAATAATATTATCAAATTAACATCCGTCGTGACAATTAACATTAAACGTATTTCTTTTTTATTATATTAAACATAAATTTATGTTGCGATTGTACTATTTTCATCGCATTAAAAAGATAAATAAACAAAGAGTTAAATGTTTTAATATAATAATAATGTTTTAATATGTTATAGTCTTGAATCGAAAATAAACAAATAGTTCCTTTATAAAACATTTTAATCAGACAGAATAAGTCAATCGCTAACACGTGCCGCGTTCCTGGTTCCCTTCGAATCGACCGTCGGCAGTAATTAGCGGAGATCCAAACCAGATTCCAGTTTAGTTTCTTTTGTTACCGCTAGATAGCAGTAAAGCACCCTAACTATATTTGCTAAAATATCTGAAATGTGGTTCACATTGAATACTAATAACGGACTGACAACATATTTTTACCGTCGTCTTTAAAGGCACCCCGTCCTTCTTCGGCCCATATCTTCAACCTTTGAACGGCATTCGAAATGTACATGTCTTCTTTATTGGGCACCCAGCCCATGGCCACGTTCTTCATGTGGGCACCTGGCTCAAAAATACTTCCCATTCCCATCTGAAAATAATAAAATATACCATAACATACATTTACATTTCGGAAAACTATCCTAGGCTTAAGAAAATGCGAGAACATACACTCACTAACTTTCAATGATAAAGAATGAATGCATTCTTTATCATTGAAAGTTCGTTGGGTGGTATACTTTCAAAAAAAATAATTTTTAATTGCAAATAAAAACCGAGAAAACAAATAACTTTTATTAGGACTATAAATTAAGCTGATTGTATAAAACACAAAAAATGTTGAAATGAAAATAACTTGAACTTGAATGGATTCTGTTAAAAAAGGACTGACCGGAGAGTGAGATATCCTAGCTATTAAACCGTCTGCATTAGGTTAATTAGTTACTGTTAAAAAATATTTCTATCCAAAATGAAGTCATGTAATAACAGCTATTTTGATTAACTATGTTATAGATCTCTCGTGTTCGGACCTTAACCGCTAGAGAGCCCTAGTAATTTTATTTCTATATATTAGATAGATACACGTAACAATTAGTTTGGAATTAAATAGAGAGTGCATTTGCGTCAAACGATTGATCATTTATTGAACTAAACTATTTAACGAAAAAGCGATATCGTACTATCGTACGTAAACCCGAAAAAATCGTGTAAACAAGGGATCGAACATTCTGATGAATAAAAATCCATAAAAAAAGGGAAATTACATTGTTTTATCTCCCATTGCATCCACAGAAGAACGCTGATATCGCATTTTTTTTTTTTTTTTTAATATTTTGAGGCCTACTCAAGATGTATTTCTATATTAAAAACATAATGTATTGTAAAAGTTCACCGTTTTCATTTTGCTTGGGAGTATAACGGTCATATGGAGAGTGAACTTGGGCAGAGTAATGGCTACTTCCTTCAGGGAAACTCTTGCCAGCACATACTCCAGGATGTTGTCCACCTTCATCATCTTCTCTTCCATCGCCAGGAGTCCGCTTTTCTTGTTGGGTATGACCACGAGCATCGACAGGTCGTCGCTATAATACGGGATGTTCACCGCCTGCAACAAATCAGAATAAGGTTTTCATACCTGATAACACTATGTAGTTAGTAGGTTGATATGACATCCAAATTGTGTTGAAAATTGAAAATTCTTTTAGGTATCTTCCTAAATTTGTGAGTGTTACCTATGTTCAGGTTTAGTTAATCTGCCATTTTTAATTGTTAACATCTTGGAAGAGTCCTTGATTGGCACCTAACTAAATTTTCATGCCACGATTAATGATTATTTTTTTGATGGCTACTGTTGTCAAAATGTTTCGAATGAGGCGTCGTATCATCTTACTGAGTATTTATTATTTGTATATAAAACATGTTTGTAAAGAAGTTGTTCAATAAACAGCAAACAATATCAGGAGGCAATCTATGTTTAGACGTTATTGATTTGAGAGCACTAGTGTAAGTTCCCACCAATAAAAGATATATCAAGAATTCTATCGCTTTAACAGTGGGAAAATTATTATTATAAATAAGAATGGCTATGACAATCTGTAGCTATCATATAATATCAATAGCTACTATACATTGTTTAATAGTAGTAAATTTACTCAGAACCTGACGTCTTAGACAGACAGAAGGAATATGCTATTGATTATAATGAGTCATGTTTTCATGTATTCCTTCCTAACGACATGCGCCTGCAAACCTGCATTTTCTAATCCTTTTATACCTATTATACCAATGTTTCCCAAACTTATTTTCCCCGTCGACCCCTAGCCCAGTATTTTTTATCTTCCGTGGACCCCCTCCCCAAGAATTCCCACACTGTGATAGGTGTTTTTGTATAGTTGAATCATTTATTTCTTCCTGTCAGGGACCCCCTGGCAGTCCGTGTGGACCACTTTGGGAAACTCTGTATTATACTATGATTCAAATCGATAATGGATTTTGTCATCGCAGATAGAATTACTTATAAATTAACCAAATGATTCTTTCAATTGGTGCTGAGAACAGTGTCAAGTCAAGTCAAGGTCTCCGCATTCCTAAAATCGACCATGGCGTGTGATTAGTTTCAAACACCAATAACATACCAATTTTATTTTGAACGGCCGCACACAAATTATCGGCAAATCTTATTTATCTCTGCGGCCTTTAGTAACGGTGCTGAAATTTGATTTGTACAGCATTGTTTTTCGTTCGGTCAATTATTGCCGTCGCTCGCCGTGACAAATAGCTCAGATATGCCTCATTGTTCAATGCATTAGGTATGAAATATTACAATCCTTACAAACGTTCGAGTGCGACCGCACAATCTCGGCTGGAAAATATTTACCATAACGAAGGGACTACCACGTATAATAAATAATTCCCAATTTCTAATATTGTAACCATGCAATATTACGATAATTGATAGTTTTAATTTAAAAAATACAAGGTTGCTACTATTAAAGTATATATTACTAACAAAATGTATGAATTACATTACAATATTTACATTTTAAACTAAATAGAGAATTTCCTCGACAACCTGGGACAAAGTTAGCGTGCCGAGCACACTGGCAGCGTTACCACTCACCACTTACAAACTACAAACTACTATTAATGAAATGATAAATTTTGAAGATTGGTAGTAAAAGTGGACCTAATTGAATTATTTAAGTAATATATAGTATGTATTGTTAATTTTCTCATTATTTTGTGGCCGTAATTTTTAAACATTACAGTATGCAATATTTCTACTTCTTTCGACTAGACTGTTTTAATGTGTCCTGAGACAATTTCCGAAGATTTAAGGGGGTGTTTATGTTCCCTATTATGTGTAAGAAATGCGAAAATAATTCATGCCTTTCATGGAACAAACCCGTCTCAGGCCAAAAAGGTACTTTATTATGGTGGACGGATAAAGGACATACAAATATGCGTTTTTAATATGGTGTCGTTTGTTCATTCAAAGTACTTGGTTCTAAATTACTTACTATATTTTTCTTCTGATTCACTCTCGGAGATGTGAGGAATGCTGAAATTGCCCATATTATGACCGGCAAAGATAAACACTTTTTAACTTTTTAATGCATTCCTTGTAATAACCTGAGTATTTTTGAAACAGTTGTGTTACTTACTACAGCATCCCATTCTGGTATATCAGCGCACATCATCTGCCCATTTATTCTGAACATCTTGAGGCTGTGTTTGTCGGAAACGTTTCCGGTGTAGAAGTCCGTCGTTCCGTTGAGGACAGTCGGCGCGTAGAGCCACTTGGAACGGAAGTAGACGGTGTTGATGAGGACCATCGTCGTGGCGTTCGGGGTGAACTCCGACTCGTCGAAGAGATTCTTCGTTTTCCCGAGCACATGGAACTCTACCTGATGAAGAGACTACGTATTATTCACCGTGCAAGGGCATTGTCTTTAAATAAATGTAACAATAGGCTATAATTTAGTATTGATTTATTATTTGTCGGTTCGCCCAATAACAAATCAATTATTAAAAGGACAAATATTTAGTTAAAAGTGGGGTTATAACGGGAATTTTAACCGTTATACAGGTTGTCCCGAGACCATTTCCGAACACTCAAAGGGGTGTTTATGTTCCCTATTGTGAGGAAGACATTATGTAAAAAAAAATGCAAAAATAATTCATTCACAACTTTATAATTTTTAACAAAGCGCTGGTGAATATTGCCTTTGCAGCGGCGTTACCTATTGAAACGATGGCTTAATATTATCAAGAAAGTTTGCATTTCATTTTTAAACCATAACGAATTTTATTATGTCGTCTTTACAAATCATATTTGAAATCGCAGAGCCAATTAGCTGGATTTTTATTGGGAATGGTCTTAGGGTACTCCCTATACATACTATAAAAATCATTTTTAACAGTAAGGTCTCACCCATTTATTCATAATATCCGTTGACTCTGTCAAGTTGTTAAAAGCAATGTATTCGATATTCATATTGAGCAGGTTCTTCGCCCTGGTGGTGAACCAGTCTTTGAGGTGCAGGTCGTGGCGCACGTACAGCTTAGATATGCTCTGCATCTTCAGGTACTGCCCCGATTGTGGCAGCGTATTCAGTAAGATCTTCATTGCTCGAAATTTTCCCTGTATTCATCAAGATTTTAGAATAAAATTTAATACAATTATATTACTGAATGGTCGACTAAAGAGTAGGGTGATATGCATTTGGCCTTAAAGAGTGTTCCAAGTCCCAAAGACTTAAGGGGGTGTTTATGTTCCCTATTACGCGTAGGAAATTGTATAAAAAAATGCGATAGTAATTCATGCCAAAATTTATTAATTGAAGCGCTTTTTGCTTGAAGGCGCTGGCGAAGGTGTCATTTTTGTTTGTTTTACGTCATCATGGTTTCCGACAAAAAAAAATGTAAACTTAACGTGATAATATTAAACCGTTCTTCTTTTATCTTGGTTTTTTTTTAGTTGCTTTTTAATATAAATAAAAAACTGTCAAATGTTCATTCTTTGATGTTGTCGACGGATGCTCGAAGTGCACGTGGCCGACACTATTTGCAAAGGCCGATCTTCAAGGTCACCTCACGATATACTGGCTCTTAAGAGATAACTTTAGGAGGTTCCATGAGACCAGCCGGTCGTGCTGTCGCATTCAGCTTTGATTCTCGATCACGGACAATCTATTTAGGGGCTTTTACTACCGAGTAGATCGGCAAAAAAACTTCTCGAGGAGGAACAAAGACAACATTTAGATACCTTAAAATCAAAACTAAAATAGTTCGGTCAATATAATAACTAAAAATTAATACCCGTTTTCTTTTTGCAGTTCATTAAGGTACGTTTAAACAGTGCCATTTTAATCAATAATGAAAACTAATTAAATAAGTAGGAAGCTATGAAATATTATATACCTATTTAAATGTATACAGATTTTAGCTATTTTTTTTTGTGTAAATGGCCACCTACAATTGAAGTAACTTGAGCAATTATTCGCGAGTTCAAATCCGCAGATTACGTTCATTTTAACGCTTCAGCATCACAATCTCAAAATAATTGTGTGTGATCTGTGTCCTTGAAAAATAAAAAAAACTTAAAAAAATAAAACCGACTTCAAAATAATCCTACAACAAAAAAACTAATAAAAAGTAGGCACAATAGACTTCCTATTAGCAAACAATAAAAAACGGTCCAAGAAAACGTCAAAAACAAGACAAAAATGAATTTGAAAACGTATTACTGATTATCTGAATTTTCCTACCTTAAACTTGAGGTCATTTTATGAAATTAAAATGGGATCACTCCTGAATCATACGAACAAAAAAATAACATCGAAAAAAAAAGAAAAAGATTTTTATGATTAGTTATTGAACTTATTAGTTAGTATGCGAACGTGCCTTTATATTTTTATTTTTTTTGTGTTTGTTTGGAAAACGGGGTGCGCGACAGAATTCTTGGAGTTTTGAAGTATTTGAGTTGAGTTATATTGCCATAAGTACGGGCCTCGCGAAAACGTGATCGATGGTCGTTGTATTTACTGGTTTGCGATACTCTGATAGTATTGCCTTGGGTTGCCATACGTCCCGGTAGACCGGGACATGTCACCAATTTAGAGCCTCGGCCCCGGCTGTCCCGTTTGACCCACCATGTGTCCCGGTAAACGGGTAATCATGGTTTTATATGAATGCTAAAATTATGCGAATAATTCGTGCGACGACGTTAGATCACATTGGCTGGCGGTGAAAGTGTGGGGTCGAGCGATGTACTGCCATTTTACAAATATTTTTCCATATTTACAGTACGGAATGAAAGACTGAAATACCTTTGTGAGGGAGCTGATGTAATTCGTGGTAATTTACGGTCTTACTCAAAAACTAGGCGGTTAAGAGGCCATTGAACGTATTCTGAAAATGTGGGAACCATTGAAAGATTTCCTTTTTTCACAAACCAGATTGCGGCGTTATGGGGAGCGGTACCCCCCTCCCAACCCCTCCTCCTCCTCCTATAACTCCCCAAACCAATTATGACAACCCTAATGTAAATGCACAAGGGTTCCATCCCCCTCCCCTGCGTTATGAAGTCAAAGTATTAAGTACAGTATAGGCAGTTAGTATTAGTACTGGTATCGTGTAATCGTTACCCTCGTGTCGTTGCAGAAGTGGGTGCCGCGGTTGATCTGGTTCAACGTGGACCCTTCCGTCGCGGCGGACAGCAGCATCATCACCATCTCCAGCCAGAGGGGCGACACCGCGAAGCCGATGGTCTCCTTGCCGAAGGCGGCTCGGCTCTTCTCGGTTATCTGATGCGACACTGCCTAAGACCGTTCAAAGATAAAGCTTAAACGATCAGAATAATAGTGCTTGACCTTGTATTGATTTAATCGATTGTAAGCATATTCGATATTTCTTACGATTTGTAATTCTCCAATTAAACACCTTGAAAGTTGAGTTGATCTAACCTACACGACTGCACAGGACACGAGACCATGTGCAATGGTGCCCGATGCCTCGTCTTTGGTTCGTTGTGTCCGCCCCGGAGTCATCTCGATCCTTATTTTTGATACACTCCGGTTGCTTCATTTTTGACCTTGGATAAAAGCAAAAATACATTCCGCATAGCGCGGATAGTTTTGTAGCCTTCTGTTCATATTTCCAGACACTCCTGTGACTAATAATTGAGGGGGGCCATATTATTATCACTTTTTTATATCTGTTTTATATTAAAAAATTGTCTTTAATGTTATTTTTTTTTTAATATCAAGCAGATTGTGTTAAAAATGAGTTAAAATGACTTTAGAGAGAGGACTGCCTCGTAATGAGATTGCTTTGATACGGTCTGTACGCTTTCAGCCTGAAATTAAGCTGGTGGTTTTAGGAAGCGGTATTGAGACGGTATGTCGGTATATATTTAGTAAATGTCTGCCTACTTGAAAATGTTAGCTGGATCTTTGATCCTAAAATTTTGGTATACCTAAAAATAAGTCAAATGCTTTTAAATGAAGGTTTTCTTTACGCTAGGGTTTATCCGAATCCTTTAGGTAGAGTCTGACATATGAGTTTTTTTTTAAATACAAAGTATAAGTAATTTTTAGAGTAACAGGGCAAGTGATTGAGAGCGTCTAAACTCTGAATGCCCGAATTGGTGCCATATAAGTTTTGGAGGGCCAAATTAGAATAGGCCCGGGGCCAGACGCCACTCGCAGGGTCTAGCTGTGAAACTGATACTGTAATGTACCTACACTGTACTGTCAATCGTAAATGACCCGCGGGTCGTCTGTCGTCAGGGTCTGAGGTTTAGATATAGCTAGTGTGAGTAAAAGCCGAATTTTTTTTACATAAAAAAAAAAACCTAATTAAGGATAATAAGGATCATAATTTAAGGTTAGTAAATCTAAAAAAAAAATAAAATAAAACGCAGACCGATGTCACGCATTGTAAAAAAGAATGAAAATATATTTGTTAGAAATAGCAGACCTTCAAGGTCAATATTTCCATAACAATATAAGTGAGGTTTATTTGGTTAAAATAATAATAAAAAAAAAAAATAGGTAGTAGGAATATCAGGCTCTCATAACACGTGTCCATTTCTGAGTTTCTCAGATATATCAGCACATGCTTCACTCCTCGTCTGTCGGTTGCAGGCTAATCCGTAAAGTAGGCCATTATCCGGATAACTTGTTTTTTTAAAAATTGCAGTTATACAATAAAAATACATAGCCTTTAGACACATATATCCCAGGCAACACATGGAACAGGCAATGCGTAATCACGAACTTCGGCATCAACGATTTTTTGGCATCAATTTGAGCCGATGCGCATAAGAGCGTTGCATCAACTTCCAATCTTTAAATGATTCATACCAATTAACAATTATTTTACATGTTGGAAATGTAATTACCCAAAAAAAGATACAAACATTGTATAGATTTATCATTACATTCAAATTATATAGCTTGTTTTACGATAATCTAATAATAAAAATAAAACTTACATTAAATAGCGGATTATGCAGCATAGTGATTCCATTTTTTAAAACTTGCAACCTCATGGCGTCCCTCTTGTCTTCCGTGGTTGCTATGACGACCAACGCCGCTAGGGCCACCAGCATGAACGCCACCATGGCTATGGCGCCCTTGGTCCTGTTCCAAAGCTTAGAAGGTTCACTGATCGTTATACACGCCATCATATATTTGAATTTTGAAATAATGTAACCATTTGTCTACAATTTCAATTATTTTAAAAGTGATTGGTTACAGTAAATTTATGGAATCTAAAAATATACCCAAAACTTTCATATTATTATTCATTTAGGTATTAAAACTTTAAGATTATTGAACAGTGTTAATTTTCCTAGTAAATTTTAAGTTATTTTACATAGGTACCAATTATCATACAATTTAATTTGATTTCTACTAAACTGTAGTGTTAGGCGGATTAGTTATTGAGGTATTGCAAAAATCTCAATGGATTTATATCGTATTTTTTATTTTTCGCACATTATTTTGCACTACGCTCATCACTTCACAACACTTTTTTACCATAATACTATTAAGTTATTCTGATTTAAATGATACTAAAATGTTGCACGAGATTATTAATAGCTATTATAAGCACTGGTAAAAGCCCTGTAGACCACTGAAACTA
The DNA here is from genome assembly GCA_020383195.1 of Neomicropteryx cornuta. Taxonomy (NCBI): domain Eukaryota; kingdom Metazoa; phylum Arthropoda; class Insecta; order Lepidoptera; family Micropterigidae; genus Neomicropteryx; species Neomicropteryx cornuta. The sequence continues at coordinate 6,932,183 of JAHKQU010000001.1, read as the reverse complement.
CATAAATAAAACAAAAACATGATTCATAACAATTAGAATTAACATCAAACATATTAATACAAAATTGCAATAAGTGTATAAAAGCAAATGTCTTTCATTTTAAATGTCAACACTTTCAATGAGCGATAAAGTAAAATAGTCTCAATAGAAATATTAAATAAGGACCTTTCTAGCAGTTGAGAATGAAAAATACCAAAGTATTATTTTATTTCTATTTAAATTTCTATAAAAAACAGGTCATTGTAAACACAAACTATATAAGGAGCCGGAACGTGTGCGTTGGGTTTTATAAGTCCTATTTTTTTTGTATTGCCCCCTTTTTTGTCATAACTTTTTAATGTATTAATTAAGTATTACTTTTTAATGTTATATCTATGCAATTAAGTTATTTGGAAGTGAGAATATACCAGTTATTCTTTAAAAAAAAAATGAGTATACTTGTATGCGCGTGCGCATATCACCTGTCAAACCTATATATGTCTTTAAAATACGCCAGCAAACCGCCTGTATAATGTCCCATATGTTTGATAATATTATAATTCGTAGAAACAATCTTTACAAATGAACGTAACATAAATGGATTATACCAACGAAGCCAACAATATTCAAACTTTGAAAAGCTTTATACAGGATGTCCCAAGACCGATCCCACAAACTTTAGGGGGTGTTTAAGTTCCCTATTAAGAGTAAGAAATTATGTAACAAAATGCGAAAAATTTTCATCACCAAATTTATTATTTTTGTAATAAAATTGGTGTAAATCGATCTTATAAATCGATAAATCAATATTATCTGTCGACCAATAGCATCCCTCTTACAACTCCAGAGAAGGGGAAAGGAGTTACCCCTTCTTCGCAGACAGACCTCTGTTCGACATCTGACAGTAATCGTTTAGTTTCGCCCTAATAGGGCGTTTCGAACAACGCGGCAGGTCATTAACCTCGATCTTGACTGACCGCGGCCCAGTAACCCAGTGACGTAGTTATCCGAGGGAGGAGCCATTGAAAAATATCTGTTTTACACGATTTAGAATAGAAACTTTAACGTTGTATTTGTTTGAAAGTATTATGAATTTTGATACAGTTTCTTAACAAATAACACTAGAAATCGAAGGACCAATTCGCTGCTTTTTTTTAACGGGAATGATCTTGAGACATCCTGTATATTGGCCGGAGAAGATTAGGTATATGTATATGTTAGTATACAAAGGTTCAAAGGCCGATGAAACATTTCAAGTATTATTCTAAAGTAAATATTTAGAATAGCATTTATTATAGTAGCGATCGGGTGATGTCGACGCTACCAGCCGACGTTAGCCGACGCGTCGCGAGTATAGCCGAATGGCTGCGCGCGCGCAATCGACATTATTATTTCACAATTATTATTTTTATTTAATTAATTACTAAAGATAATAAAAACATACAAAGCCTAACCTAGCTGAGCTATGCCCTTATTAAGGTAGATTTTATCTCTAGCAGTGTAATCGATCTGTATAAAATAGTAAATTGTTTTTTTAAAGTAAAATAGGGATGTATCTATATATTATTTATTCAAAAAAAAAATAACGTCTCCTAGAGAGAGCCCAACAATTTTCTTATCGTCTGGTCGATGCGCATGCGCTTGACGAATTGATGCAATTTTATTAGTTCTTTTGTTATAGAAAATTTGTATTCGCAGCTGATTCCAAAGAAAGGATCTACCTATACTGTAAACTGTTCGATAACGGAGTTAGTATTTTAGCAGCTAGTTTATTTGTTTCTTTTTTTGACAATAAGATTCACTTCAAAGAACAAGTCGGATAAAATTACAGTTCGAAATTGAAAGGATTTTAATCAGAAATATTATTTTTTAAATTGTAATACCAACACGCGAAGCAAAAATGTATTATATATTTCGCAGTAATCAAACATTATTACCGTATACTTTATATTACACAAACATAAATCTTGCGTAAAAAAAACATATAGTGATTTATGCCCGCATAATAAACTCTATCTTTGTTTATTAAAAATCTGTCATTAAAAATGATGTCTCAATTTATTTTTGGGTGTATTTTAAAAATAAAATCCCTTTTATGTTATTTTTTTCTTAAATCCGCCAGCTTTTATTGTATGTAGGTGTTCCAAATAATTCATTTATTGTGTATTATTATTACATTTATATATATTTCCAATGATATCTACTTAAAGTTCGGTGTTATGCGTTAAAACATCGAAAGCCCGTTGGCGGCGCAGTTGTCCACACGACACGCCGCCATTTTGAAACGAAAGCATCATATCGGGAGTAGGGTAGTCCCAAATTATATGGTTACCTTAATTTCAAGTACCGCCCAGCCGCGTGGCACGAAAACCATGTTTTGTAACATAAAGGTAATTTATTCAACTATATCCGCAATATAAAATAAATATGAAATAAACATTGAAAATCGTACATTCTACAAATAAATTTATAAAGTGATCTTTAAAAATAAACACAAAAAAAAGAGATCGTCGTGTGCCATCGGCTTGTCGGCTTCAAAGCTAAAGCTTGGCGAATTTGTTGGTTTTCTTGGCAGCCTCCAGCAGTCTGCTGAGCGGAGAAGTCGGCTGAGGGAACCGCGGCACCGTCCTCGTCCACTCCGCACCCTCCAGCTTCGGGTCGAAGTTCCACCAACCGACCTAAATAATATGCAGCAGTAACAAAGTGGACAGCAGGAGCTTTGAGATTAAGAGCAATGAGGACCTGGATATTTTCTCATTGTCAGCTTGGTGTTAGAATTCATTAATATTAATTTCTTAAGCTTGTTTTTAAAATAATGCATTTAGAAACTAGTTTGTTTTAGCTTAGTTTATACTGTGTTTTTTTTTATTTTAACTGACGTGGAGTGGACCGATTTTATTTATTTATTTATTTTTATAAAGTAAAGTAAACATAAATAAATAAATAAAATGGGTCCACTCCACGTCAGTTAAATTTATTGAAGATAATTGCTCTTATTCAGAATTCCAAGTCGTTTAAACAATGGCCTTCATTATACACCTTGGCTCACCCCTACTATAGCTCAGATAGATCATTTCTGGAGTCAAAAGATATCTCTCACATAGTGTGATTCGACAAGACCGTAATAAGCTGATGATTAAAAGGGCTTAACATGTCGAGAAAAGGTTAGATTTTACACGTTGAAGATGCTTTTGCTAGTAAAGTTCTATTATCTAAATATGTTTCAAGAGATTTAAGGCTATGTTTAACCTCAACGGCATGCCACAGCATGCCGTTGAGGTTAAAATCGACTCATGACGAATCGGCATATTGGTGAAATCTAGTATTGGCTATGTTTGCTGATGTTGAATCTGAATGATGTTGATGCTGAATGTTTTACTTCTTTTGCCACCCCTGTTGAATTTGCATCATTTGCTGGCAGTGGCCTGACTGTGGCCGCGATCTGATCCGAACAGTTCTGATAATACCACAGCAAAATACGGATTTACTCACATCCATAGAAACGGCCGGCGGGTATCTAAATACGTCATAAGGTCCGACGGGCTTGAAGCACCCCTTGGCCTTCATCCTCTTCAGGCGATCGTTAGACCCGTACGGAAACCCGTCGATCTTGCCAGTGTATATATCCAGGAAGCGATTGCCCATGATCGTCATCCTCTCCTGAATAACGTACGAATAAAATACAAACAGTTTGAACGAATAATCCTTCGCCGGATTTTTGAAAGCCAACCATTTGGCTTTCGCCTATAATACTCGCCTCCGTTCGCCAATGTCGAGAGCCAAAAGGATGGCTTTCGCCTATAGCTGGCCTATATCCAACTTTGCCGATTTTTTATAAATATATAATTACTATATATAAAAACCAAAATTAGTTCAGTGCATTGCAAATTTCACGGAGGACACCAAAAATAGATTTTTGGATGTAAAACTACGTCGTCAATGAATCGGTGAATTTTTCATTTATTTTCTCATTTTGCTCGACACTAGCGGCTATTTTGAAATTTTGACAGTTGTTAACTTTAAACTACTTAATCGCAAGCTTTGTGAAATATACGACTAAATCCATGCGAAATATATGACGAAGTTCATATGGCTGGAAGGCCTAAACTGCAAGGGCCTGATCCATAATCTCGTCAGTAAGTAGCCCATGCATTTTCTTATAGTAAGTGGTCACCTAGCAGCGACCGACGCGATTATGCATAAGGCCGTAGTGGTAAAAGACACAGACGCTATAATTTACTGAAAGGTAAAATGAAACATATTACTGATGATGTCAAAAACCCACAATGACAAACCTATAAATGAATATTTTAAGTAACCCATTCAACTATAATTTCTTCTTAGAGTGTAGGTATAAAGTAAAACAATATTAAGTACCAAAAAAAAATGTTTAAGTTTTTGTTTATTTAGAGGCATGTCAGAATCTTTACCCTGTCCATCTAACTAGGTGCTAAACACCTGTCCTAAGATGATTTCTCGTATTGTGGTAGCAAAAGTTAGTACCTATTTATTTCCTCGTGTATGTAGCCAAAGTATTCAAACTTCCTTTGTAGAACTGTATCCTTATTAGACGCGCGCGTTATAAGGCGACACCGTTTAAATCACCCTATTATTCTAGCGCTACGAATAGCCGCGTTACTGAAGCGGTGACGAAATCGCGTTCATTCACAGCCAGCTACAGAGTCGCGGTCAACGAAGTCGCTTCGCTTGCCTGCCTTGCACGTTCCACAAGTTGCACAGATGGACACGATGTGGTGCATTAGGTACATGGTCGCCGTAAGACAGTCGCCCTATTATTTTCAGTGACACGGAAATCTCGTTGCAAGTGACACCATGAGCATACATACATACTATTGAAGACATTTTTCGTTTTTTTTTTATTAGTTGTGTTGCCATGAAATAAGTACTCTGATCCTAGCATAAAGAGATTGTTCTGAATAGTACTCATGACATAAAATGCTCCTAAAATACCTTTTATGTGCATAAAAATCGCAAAACATAGAGGATGTTGTATCTGACTCCACTTAATGGATTTCTCCAAACTTTTAACCTAGCCTATCCAGGGTTAAGCATTCTACGGTGATCGAAGACCCGAATCCCAAGACCTGACTATATGTACTTTTTCGTTAATTTAGATTCAAGAATACGCTTCTCGATTGTTCTATCCGGAACCTTATATCTTGCCTATAAGTAGATCCATTCATTAATTAACCAGGCATTCAGGTTACAAATATTTTAGCGCTGGTTTTGGTAGAGGTAAGTAGCTGATTATTTTGGAGTCTACTCTTCACCACTAGTAAGTGACATCTAAATAGATGAACCTGCTCAACCTGAAATGTCACCAGCAACGATCTTTTAAAACTTATAGATACGGTAGCTGAGGGTGAAAAACGCACCACGCCAAGTACACCACCAGCATATGTCATCGAGATAAGTCTCTATCCAGCATGGCGGAGTGTTGCGGTGCGCGGAACGGCTGGGGGAATATACCGGTGTGGGGTTTTCACAAGGATGATTCATATGACATGCCGTATCTATAAGTCTTAAAAGATCTTGGGTAGTAATGGTATTGAAACTAAAATAAATGGGTAAATAATCTAGTAACCTCCTCTAACCCTTTCCTTTTCCTAATAGTCGCCATAAGAGCGTCCTTTTCTATCTCGTTTTTTGGCTCGCGATAATCCTCCCGCATCATGAATCTGATGAGCTGCTGAGGGCCTAAAGCTGTCAAGCCGAAGAACTCCATTTTATTTATTTTTTATTTGGTTCCAGACGAATTTATATATATTATAATTGGAAAAAATGACAATAAAAATGAGAGAATTAGATGACAGCTTTTTATCGTAGGATTTATATTAATGTTCTTTTTTTTCTTCTTTAAATCATTGGCTACTGGCGTCTAGACACTGTGCCAGGATTAAAGCTTTGAACAGCCGTTAGAAAAATTCATAAAAAAAATATTTATTTGAATTTATAATTTAAATTAAAATCTTTAGGTATTATAAATATTTTTTTTTTATTTTAGACTTAAATTAAAAGGAACCTACAATGAATGAATCGATCAATACAGATTTTTTTGCACCTTACGTGCTACATAACAAATGATATTCGAGTATAACCATTGATTTTAATTTAGTGGTTTTAGATTGCTCAATTGCTAACAAGAAATTACAAATCATTTACAATGATTACAAAACAGTTACAGTATTTAAAAAACAATTGACCAAGTAAGTTTTTGTCAACTGTACACACTTCTATTTGGTTTGCATCTAGGCTATTTGCCAATGAAATATTAATAATAGGATATGATTAATGTTTCGTTGGCAAAAAACTAGCATCATTATCATCTCGGAATTATTTTTATGGGCGCCTATAATTGTAAATAACTACTATATAATTACTGATATAATAAAAAAGTGACACTATCTTAAAATAATAACGGCTTGCTAAAAATCAGTTTTAATTTCGAGTTATTCACAAGTCTGATTAGGAGGACCTCTCCTCTTGCGGGAAACTGAATCCAAGTCAAAAAACCATAATATTTTACTAGCTTCGAACTGCAAAATATACTCCCTACCAAATTTGACATATTTTCCGAGTCATCGGGAAGAAATCTCGTTTATCGTGCATATAACTATTACCTTATACCTTAAATATAACAAATATCTGGGTATTGTATTGGTGACAAATATGGATTGTACCCTCGCTATGTGAACCACTTTTCTTGTAAAGACGATTGGAATTAATCTTGGTCTTAATTGGTCTTCCTGCATAATTTTCTGACATGCTGAATACTGAAGTACTGACAGACTTGCACATGTGTTTTGTTACTATAAATAAACTGGGTAGCCACAAAGGTAAAACCTATGCTAGTAGCATATTGGAGTGGAGATATGCAAACTTCAAATAAATATTTTTGAAGTTATACTTCTCTGCGGCCGTTGTACTTACTCATTGGGATGGGATGTTGGTCGAGAAACAGCATTACACGTTAGGTGTAAAATCCGTAGAGTGCCTTTTTAAACGTTTTTTCGTATAATTTTTGAAAAAAAAAATTCCCAGCCGGGGATCCATCGATGCTGTATTTAGTAGATATCTTGAGAACTTTGAATCTAGAATATTTGTTAGTTACTTTAGTTATCATAAACCGATTGTGTCTTTTTCTTGGAATAGAATAGAGTACGATTTCTAATGAGCAGCCAGAAAATAACCAAGATGAAAGAATGATTATAGAAGAAATTATTGATAATGATAATGTATAGGTGTATAGTATAATAATGAAGTGACTTATAATAATATATTGAATAACAGAGAAAACTGTCTTATATTTCATTTATATATCCTGTCTGTGTGAGTGGGTGTGTGCGAATGCCCAAAGAAGTATAACTTCCACCTTCTATTCCGACGCAGACCCAAATTTTTTTTTCTAAAATTCGAACAAAAAGTGCGCGAAAAAATTTAACATTGGATTTCCGATAGAAAAATATTTTTTAACTTAACTAGTATTTTTCACGTAGATTGGATTAAAATTTTAAATAAAATCGGTGGTTAAATCATTGAAATCTGACATCACAAACATTTCGCTATTGGAGTCGATGATGTGATGAGATATAATAAAGCCTAGATGTCAAATGCAATATTAAAAGTAAGATTAAACAAAGTGGATTTTTAACAGATACATATTCGATGTACATACCAATAATTTAACTAAGAATTTTAATATTATGTATTTTTTTTACATTTTAAATTAATATTTTTTCAATTTCAATTTCTTTAAAATATGTGTAAATTGGAAAGGATGGTAGTTAAATGGAATACAATAAAAACAACAAAATTAAATATTTTTTTTAATTTTTGAACAATATAAAATAATATAAATGTAGAGTTAGGCTCATAACGTTAACATGCATAGTAGAATATTCTTATGAATTAATGAACTTGACAAATAAAGTTACATTTAATTTTATTATAAAGATGAATTTGTTCAAGTGGCTGATATCCATTGCAACCTGAAAAATATACAACAAATATTAATTTACAGTTTTAATTAGGATTACATACATGCTTGTTAGCCATAATTAAAAAGATAGGATTAGGTTTGTTCCTAATGAATAAATGCTAACGAAAGAGCTTCAAATCACACCAGTGTAGTAACACCGAATTCGGGAATTCCCCTGACAGTCAGCGATTCTGTGGTAGCTCTAATTTAGTATGCAACAAAATAAAAATTTAAATCATCAAGCAGGAGAAATCTTAAGATGTTTGCCCTTCGCATTGGTTAAGTAATTTTAAAAATTACATATTGGTCAAAAATCGACATTGTAATCGGTATTAAATTTAATAATAAGAAAATGTACTCACCCTCGTGTTGACAATAAAATACACAGGAAAACATGCAACACCCATGCACTACTATAATAAAGCTGAGGCACATAAAGGTAAGAAAATTTATTGTTATTACTATTAGCAAACTTGGGAGATTAACATGCAAACATGACGAAACGTGTAAATTCAGGCATACATTAAACTTGCTATATTTTATGAAAGACAATTAATTATATTATTATATTTTTTTTTAACTTTAATTTATTGCTAAATGAACTGACCACCAAAGTATCTCTGATATAAACAGTATAAACTTTATTACTTTATTACTGATATAAACATTCACTAATAAACAGTGTTTTCTGTTTGTGGAAAGAAAACTCTAGCAAAGGAGAGCAATTAAGATACCAGGAACCTTTAAGGGCTTGGAATAAGTAGAAATACTTAGATGAGTCAATTTACTTACTCTTAAGGCAAGGCTTCAAGCCTTGCCTTAAGAGTAAGTAAAGAGAGGAGATCTCATCGAGACAAGCAAGGTTTTTCAAGGACGCTACTATTGTGGGGAGTTTTAAAACATGTTCACAGCTGAAAACACGCTTTAAGGAAAACGGTATATCTTGCAGTAAAAACTAAAACACCATTGACTTAAAAATATAGTAGGTACGATCCACTTAGTCACTTCTTTAAAAATATATTTTGATAGGCATTAAAATATTTAACATTAAAGAGTCATAAAAGAGAGGAGGTTCTCAATTCGATATTTTATTTCATGCTCTCATTACTCCGTAGTGCTTTAGGCGATTTCAATTTTTTTCTTCCATATAATAGGAAATTTATTCAGACTGATTACATATTACTTTCGTAAGGTTATATATATTGTGAGGAGGTACCGATAAATCAAAAAGTAAGTTTTCAAAATGACGTTCAAAATATTTTCATGTCGCTGTGATGTCATGTCATTTACCATATATGTTTTTTATTTTGAAGTCGGTTTGTGTATAAGTTAGTATTTATTTATTAAAAATACCTGTATGGGAGCTAGGTTGTAAAAATAGAGCAGGAAAGAGCATATTGAATAACATTGATAAGACAAATATTTCACATTAAAATACCAATCAGAAGAATCGAAAAAATTGCAAAGGTGACAACCTCTGACTCATAGAGGAAATGTCTCCATGTGAAACATTCTTGTGAACGAAAAATAATATAAAAACTTTATATGACATCCTACTACAGGCAGTGCGTAGCAGAGGTGGTTCTTTCTATCCAGAATACTATCGGTTGCAAATAAATAAATAAAAAAGTAATCATTGAATGTTAGCCAGGAGTCCAAAGAATTACTACTAAAACTAATATGCAAAATACATAAATTTATAACTACTATAATGAAAGTTTGACCTTATTTCGTAATGCACAAATGGTACATAGGTATGAGTTGGAAGTTTTACAACGCTGTATTTAAACCAGCATGCAATAAACTCAAGCGATGCAATCATTTGTGTGTTTCAGTATTAATTTTCAATTAAACATTCTGGCTCTATAATTTGTTTGGAAAATTACAATCTCTGTAAAAATTTTAAAAGATTGATTGAAAATTTGTAAATGTCAATACTGTCGAACTATCACAATATTTTATAAAGCCACTAATAATGTTTAATCTAAAATATATATATATATGTAGATTAGTAGTATTACTAGGGTAATATTTCTGAGTTTTTAAATTGTAAAATTGTGTGGATTTTACAAATTAAGATAAAAATTGAATACTCTTGATTTAATTGCAACAATAAATATTTTTTTATTAATTAATTATAATGTTTCTGGCGATACTGTTAAGCTTCATTCATGATGCCAATTAAATACAGTTAGGTATTTTCAATGATAAGCAAATTGCCGCAAAGTATCAAGTACCATCATCCTAGTTAAATAACATAAACGGTTAAAGCATGGAACGACCCATTACGTGAAATTTTCACAGTGTCGATAACACTCCAGAGAAAAGAGCCTGCTTGGAATAATTGTAAGTGATCTGGTAATAGAACGGGCGATCGGCCGTAAAACGCAGTTGCGGCGGCGACGGCATTATCAACGACTGCCTTGCCATAAAAACAGCTGCTGAAAGCAAAATTTATTAATTTCACCGTCATTGCAGCCAAAAGTAGGCTTAGCCAAAGTAGATAGTAATAATTCACAAAGAAGCGACACAATTAAGGTTTTGAAAATTGTTTCACGGCTTGCTGAGTTTATCGCCACCATTCTCATATCACACACCATACTACAGACGTTTGGTGTTTAAATGGTAAAAATATGATTTTGGAGATTGCCTGACAAAATACATAAACAAAAAAATCAAAATTGTAGGTATTTTTTCTTAAAAACTAGCGTATGATTGTTTATTTTGTAATATTTGTATGGCCTGTTTCATCAACTACAAATATTCTAAATATGGTTGTAATATAAGTATTATATATTTTATTTAGTTAAACCTATGACAGTTGCTTCTCTACTCCCTTGCCCCTAACCCGTTAAACTGGGATGGAACCAAATGACATGTGTCAGGAGGCATTGTTCATGTGTTTAGGATAAATGTAATTCATTCATACTTCAAGAGTACTTATAGCCAGTTAAATATGCAATTCAAATAAATAAAAAACCATGTCAGTAAGCTAATTTCTTAAAAGAGCGTCATTAGAAATAGTAGCTTTATGATTTAGACACCAACCTTGTAGTATTTCTATTAGTTTTGAAATAAATTTGAATATAATATGAAATAGATAAATTATGAACTAAAAACTAAACCATGATGTTAAAGTTATTAAACTTTATAAACAACTTGTAGTTCCGAAACTAATAAGCTTTTACACCCTCCCGTCCATATTTTTTTTTTCTTATATCCATAGAATCTGCCCTTATAATTTAGAAGGGATTTTTCTAACGATCTATGTAAATTGGTTATAATATTAAATTCATGATATAACAATTAGAAAGCTTCCATACCAATAACAAAGAAATTTCATCATGTACCGGCAAAGCGAGAGGGACCATCTACCGGCCAGTGAAAATAAGAATAACATTAATAAAAGGAGTACATCTACATAAGGAGTATAAAATGGTAGAAAGATCATATAAAACTACTTTAATCTAGGTTTAAAATGTGGACAAAACTTTCAAATGCCAACAACGTGGCACGTGGCAACGTGACGTGTGGACAACTTTTTCTATGTTGCAACCCTTTAAACGTCCGACAAGACAAAAATAAATAATACTACACTCATTTTGTATGCATTAAATTTTTCTAAATTAAGAAGAATTCATCTTGTTTTAAGAAATTTTTAATTAGTTTCTCTTAATTTTTAACATGTTCCTATTAAAAAATCAATATTCATATATTTATCAATCTAGCATCTCGTCTTAATACTAAATTATAAGAAATTACAATATAATATAGTGAATATTAAAAAACAAAACTAATTATTGTAAAATATTCTAATAAAAGTAGATTAATAAATTATCCCTAAAATATCAATGCAATTAAATATTGCAACAAAATGTTTATGTTTTTAGCAAATCAGCTATCTTAGAGTACTGAATATTCAGCTGCGTGCGTGCACCCAAACTTGTAATATTTTGAACTTGCCCTAGTTACCGTCATTTTATTATCTTATTTATTATAAATCTTCCAAATAGGGTTATCATTAGGGACATTTGGTGTTTTACAAAAAAAAAAACTAATATTAAGTATACGGTCAATATTTAGTTCAAATCACTGAAACAATGACGTGAAAATAATAAAAATATTGGGGCATGACATATATTCTTTAGGATTGCACAGGATTACTAAATATCAATTAGTGGCAAAAGATGCATCAACGTTTCGAAATTTCGCTGTTCTACGGAATTGGGTGTGCATTTACGTGCAACAAATAACAAACGTGCAGCGTGCGTGTTGGCCTGAAGAAATTAATTGTTAGGGTCATATTAAAACTTTTGTTACTTCTTATATTTATCCTGTGGTTTTAAATTTATGGTATGGTTTATATTTATGTAACAAAGGTATTTATTTAAGTAACAAAGCTGTTGCAATTTAAATCGTCTGCGATAACGAATGTCAACTTTTCACAAATAATAACATTGCAGTTTAATGAATCTTATATTGCCTAATAAAAGATTGAAATGGTGCTAATATATATTCAAATCACAATAAAAAACTCACATTTTTCTTCATATTTTGTATGAAATAATTTAAGCGGGAGTATAATAATGCCTACATTGGAAAGAATGGGTAAAGCCGCGTTCAAAAAGTTAATTGTGTGTAAGTTGAATGTTGTGCATTTTTGTATGTAACTTTATAAGACATTACATTGGAATGGAGTGAATAGGACACAAACATAGGTCAGGCTCCTGCGATAAGGGCATTAAATAGTTTGAATAACATATAGAAGTATTACATGATATAGATTTAGGGCGAATGGAGAGCTCCGCAGAAAAGCGAATTGTCCTTATGAACGATCTGGTAATAGAATGGATGATCAGCGCTGAAGTACGTATCTGGTCTTTGAATTGGCATACTCATGAGCATGAACTGAACACCTGCAAGCAAACAGACTGTCGCGTCAGATATCATCTTATGTAATACCACCATAATATGGGTAATATGATATGTGCTGATATGCCAACATTCATATGAATCAAAGATGTATTGTATTTACTATATTTCCATTAAAGCCAATCTCAATATAATCGGGTGACTAAAACTTCAGATCAACTAAGCTAAAACATTTAAGGTAATGTTTATATTGTAGGGAGTTAAAATGAGTTAAATATTTTTTATGCTTAAAGTGTGATTGAAAATACACCAAAATAATTTGAAGTGATAACATTTGAAGAAAAAGTATATTTGGTTAATGGCTATAAGGTTTAGTATATAATATTTACATAAACAGTGTGTCCTAAGGCCATTTTCGAAGACTTGAGGAGGGTTTTGTGTAACCAATTACGAGTAAGAAATGATATAAAAAAATCATCCCTAAATTTATTATATTTTTTAACAGATGGTGTAAATTCGGTCAGAGCGCGAATGGCCTGGACACCGTTACGGTGTACTGCGACAGCGAAGCGTTCACTACAAAGACATTATTACATGATTTTTAAACTATTTTCATGTAAAGTTTACATTTTTTTTCCGGTAACCATGATGAATTTTGATATTATAGTTTCTTGACAAATAACACCATAGGACCAGGTATTTCACTAGCTTCACCGTTGAATGAGGTGCAGAGTATATTTCTCTGTTATATTTTACTTAAATCACACCTTTTACAGTCCCTCACTACAACTGGTGCATTTTCTGTGAGGTTTATTTGTTTTTTTATTTTTTAATTATTTATTGAACCTATTGGAATTATATATTTATATTTTCGACCAAGCACGGAAAAGTTTTGGCGACCATACCTCTTATCAAATTTAATTAATCAATCACTTAAGAAGCTTGATCAAGTAGAAATATCTACCTTTTTGTTTGTTCAGCAGTGAGAAAGTTTAAAGCGACTGTGATAGCAACTACGTTGGTAGACATCACGAGGAATTTGATCAAAGGGCAGCCAGTAGGCTGCTACACTTGAGCCACATTCTTGGGGGCCCGTTGTGTATACCTCGTAGTCTGTAACTGTATGAGTGTTTTTGTGTGTGTGCGCCTTGTTAAGTAACTCAGTCGACAGTGCTGAGAAAAGCGCCGTTGAATATTCTCAGCGGTGAAAAATGACATGGCCAGATTTGACCCGCTAGGGATTGATCCCGGGACCTCTGGGTTTTAGAAGCAGGCAATTATACCGCTGCACCACCAGGCCCGTCTAGATATCAGGAATGTAAAAGTTTTATAATTGTATTATTAGCAAAAACATTTAGTGAATTTAAGAATATCCAGTAGAAATTAAATCTTACTAAGATATCGCAGTGAAGATCTTGTTGTAAAAGTAACATGCAGCGATGTGCGATTTTTGAAATTCTTTAATTAATACAACCACAACGGCACAAAAGCACCATAACCCAATTATGAACCTACCTAAGCTTCCTGATAAGTATTTAGAAAACGCCCCCGAGCAGAGCTCCCTGAAACAGCATTTCGTTCTTTCGATGTGTCAATATATAATGGAAGGGACGGTTCGCATAGAATTCTTTCCGTGCGACGTAAGCCAGTGATGTAGTTCTGCACATCATAAGGCCTGGAATAAGGCAAATTGCGAGAAAATTTGTAATCAACATGTATTTTATACAACTTTCACCTGTGAATTCTGACTCATAGAGGAAAAGTCTCTGTGTGAAATAACGCGAGTCGTACCCTTTGAATGTAATTAATATAAAAACAGTACCGATATCCTATTACGGGTAGGGCGGTTTGATCCACAATACTATTGGTTAAAACTAGAAAAAAAAAATAACAATCACAGCATGTTAGCCAGAAATCCATAGAAAAACTACTAAAAAGTCTGTTGGGTAGGTCGATGCAAACTGTTTAGGAGCTGATAGAAGACATCATTTAGAACATATTTACCATTTTGACCTTATTTAAAATAATTCCGCAAACGAGCAATTATACGCCAATTACTCAATAATGAATAGTATATTTGAAAATATTTTTTTTCCTATTACTCTAATATGCATTTATTCTGCACAATGTGATAACAAACATCTAAAACAATAATAATGACAATTTTTTTTTTGCAAAAAGTTTTAGTAGTAGGAAGTTTTGGGTTTTCGGGTAAATTTAGATAAAAAATATAGCAACCTTGGTTCTGTAATTTGTACTCTTTTGAATAGTACAACACACCTTTGATTCTTGGAAATTCTTAGAATCGGAAACATATGATTATAAACTCTTTTATTTGAATATCGATAGTTTTTTTTACTTTAGTGTCTAAGAATAATTGTTAACATGCTATGTATTTCAATATTTTGTTATAATCTTACCTACTGCTTGTAAATTATTGTGTCTTGGTACAAAAAAAAAATGAGCATTGAGAGTTCATTGGAAGAACTTAATGTGTTCCAACAAATATCACATTGAGTTAATTAAATATTTTACGGTTTATTTTAAATAAAAACAATTAAATTCACAGTGAAAGCATTTTATTTCAACAGTATTAAAAACTTCGATGCGTTTATGCAGAATCGAATCTTGGCCATAATTTGATAAACAGTGCAAAAAATATCCATTTATTACTATGCAATTTTCATCCAATAATGCCATTGAAAACAGCAGTGGTCTTCTAACTTTTTCTTTTTTTTCTGAAATTAATAAATATAGGTTTAACTTCAGAACAATCATAATACCACTGTAATACTCCTTATGTACAACTTTGAACTAATATTTTTTCGATTAAAACATCAGATTTAAGTTGCAGCCTTGACGTTATTATTTTATTGCAGCATTTATTAGATGCTAGGTTCTAGGTTGGAAAACACATTTATGCAAGGACATCAATTAGGTACGAAATAAAAAAGGAGTGCTGGTGGTGCTCATGGATAGTGTGTAAAACCTTGCATTATTAGAAAACACATAAAAATAAAAAGATTGATACGAGCACAAAAGTGTCTAATGCAAAGTTACTCGAGATAACATTGACGAAAATCACGACATTTTATGTCATATTTGTTCCACTTAAAAAAAAACAAACTTCTTAGTCGGACATTAAACCACATTTTTTCAGAACAATATATTTTTTTTTTAAAATTAGAATGAATCAAAAAATTATACCTGTTTAAAATGTGGACAAATAACTATGTTATTAGGTTTTTTAATATATGCTTATTACAAGAAGTTAGAAGTTTAGATTTCGATCAATTTTAAGGAACATTTGCTTTAGCTTCTGGAAAAGCTATATTTTTGTCACATTATTTTGAACAGATTTATCAGCTCCCCTCTCCGAGGGCATCCAGAAAGTGGCAAATTCAAAGAACCAAGTCAATAAGGATTCAGTACATTTCTATCATTTTTCTGATTTAATGTAACATGTATCTTTTACTACCCCAAATTCACAGAAAAATCTGGTCAAGCATAAACAAAAAATGTATTTATAATAATATTGTTACTCAAAATACATTCGATAGTAGGTTACGAAAACAATAAAACAAACCCATATTTATATTAAAAATAGAACTTCTTACATTTGGTGTTTTATCAACAAATGTATAAATTATAAGAAAAAGTTGAAGGTTAAAGGACATCAGGTTTAGTAATCACAAGTGAAAACAACTTCAACTATTAGTAGAAAACCAAAATAGTACAGCAACCAACGCAAAACAATCACTATTTAGCAAAAAAAAGCATTCTATGAAAATAAAAAAAATAGAACCCTAAAGAATTTGTCAGTTTCTATGAAAGTAATATGCTAAAGTGGTTTACGATAATTGTTTAACATCAAATCTTATATGCAAATAATGTAATACCTAAAATGAACTGTTTAACTAAACAAAACTGAAGTAAATTAAATTGAATAAGCAAAATGACCTTACGGTGAAAATGCAATTAGATGGAAAGATAATTAATTTTAAAAGGAAATTTATTGAAAAAAAAAGTGGCAAGAATGCATGAACTCATCTTTCAAAGTCAGTTATATAATAAATATATGTGTAACAAATAGATTTAACATATTACGGTTACAATCTGCTGAATTTCCTACGTTAATTTAAGCTTTGAATGCTCCTCTTTTAAAAAGAGGTCATTTGTCTGATTTTTTCCCACTAGGTCCAATGATGCCAGTCAAATTTGACAAAATTGTAAATACGGTGACCGCGTTGAAGATAAGGCAACATCTATAGTCGGTCAAGGATCTTGTTGTGGACATGATTTATTAACAAATATTAGGTCGCGCTTCAATTTATGAGAAGACTGTCTGTGGTCGAGTTCATCATAAGGAGAGTAGAGGAAATATCATAGGGACTTTCAAGCTTTGACCGAGCCAACCGGAATTTACCGAAAAATTACGTATTAAATACATAAAATTAAAAATAAAGACAAAAAAGGTTATTAATAATAATGATGTGAAAATAAGCTTTTTAATATACGTTCGCTATTTACTAGAACGCCGCTAGATGGCGTTGTTTAACTAAAAGTAGACATTCCCTCTACTTATTCGTAAATTTATTTTTATAATGACTAAATCCTTAAATCTTACCTGTTCTTTAAAATATATTATAGGTATTAAAATAAACCGTAGAAGGTTCCTTTTCATTCTTACTTTCGTAATTAACTTATTTTTCGTCTATCGAAAAGTATTTCCCATGTGTTTAATATGGCAGTTAATATGAATATCAGTAATATATTTAATAGAATAGTATAAATTTAAATATTCCTCTATTTAAATATTGTTTTTTCTGATAAGTAGAGAGCTACAAATTATTTTTCCTACTTTTACTTAAACAATGCCATCTAGTGGCGGTTTAGTAATTAGTGATTGTTTCGCTTAAACTTAGGGGAAGATTTCAAACAAGGCTTAAAAGTATTCAAAATTGAAAACCTGGGATAAGAGAGATTCATTCAAGATGCTTGAAATGATCCAGAAAATATATTAATTTGGGAGTGGCTTATTTGGTAATGGAACGGGTGCCGGGCGTAGAATTGTGTTAGTCTTCTGATTCCGGATCTTTTTTTCATAGTGACTGCAATGATTAAGGTTATGCATTTCGTAGTTAGCGTTAAGTTTTATAGCTATAGTAAGAACGCATTATTTTTTCATTATAAATGTTAACAATTTTGATAAACACCACCTGACTGAATGACACAAATTGTCATACTATGGAACTCATTATGCAATGGTGCAAATAAACTTACGAGTGTAAATTATAAGGCAAACTCACTGTTATAACTTTTACATTTATTTATGTAGATTTATGCCTTGGTCATATACAATTGAGCTAAATTTCTTATACGAGAGAAGGATGGGAAGAAAATTGTTACTTCATTTATATTTTAAAGTGTAATACAACCTTCCGTTAAAAAGATATTATTTTGAACACTTTCTTATCATATTCATAGTGTTGTAAGGGTGCTTATTTTAAAGAGCATGCAACCCGGTCATTTCTCCATACAAAAACTGTTGTGTTGTAACTCTCTTTTAGGTGGTAGATAAGGAAGAAAAATTAAACTGGACATCATTTATCTCATAATTATCTGAGTTAATTCAGAATAAAAAAGTTAACTTCTATATTGTCTCAAAGTTAAGAGTCTTAAAAAGTCAGTATTTTTTCACTTATTTTTATCCGACCGAAATTGACTTTTTAAGTCAAAACCGAAACCGAAAAGGAAATTGAGGAAATAATCAGACACTAAAATGAGATGTATAGGGTGTTTTTTTAGAGGCGTGGTTTTCAATCTGGCACTACTTTTTTCGTAGTTGGTGTTTTTGACAGCTGTCACTTGATTTATGCTCAGTTTGGTTTGCCATTTCATAATGAATAGACTTACTCCTGAACAACGTTTGCAAATAGTGCAAATTTAGAAAAAATCACTCTATTTTTTTTTAAATCACTCTAAAATAAAGTAAAAATCGCGTCGTGGGTCTGTGGCGTGGCCTCCAAGATCGTGCGATTTAACACCGCTGGACTATTTTTTGTGGGGTTATGTGAAGTCGCTTGTCTACGCAGATAAGCCGGACACGATTAACGCCTTGGAAGAGAATATTCGGCGCGTTATTGCTTGCATAACTTGCTGCAAAAAGTGGTTGAAAATTGGGCGTCTCGGCTGGAATTTGTTCGAGTCAGCCGCGGCGGCCACTTACCCGAAATCATTTTTAAAACATAATGGCAAACCCTTATCTTTATAATAAAACTAAATTGTTAACCATAACATCAAATTATATGCGTTTTATCTCTTCTTGAAAACCACGCCTCTAAAATGATCACCCTATATATGATTAAGCAACCGGAAAAACACATCGTCATCGGAAGCGTAGATCTACACATCGTCATGAATGGACAATACACATTGAAAACGATCAAACCTTAAAACGTAATGTATATAATATAACCACTGATCGAGATGTTTGCCTGTAATGAATGGCCTCGCGTCATGAAAACAACTGCGTCCAATAGCGCCTCCCCAACGAATGAAGGAGAAATTTTAAATAAGGCCTAAATGCGGATCTAATTATATTTTACCTAGCCACTACTGAATATAAGGAGTAATAATAATTATGTAATATTTTAAAAGCGAAGCTAACGAGTTAATCATTTCTAATTAAGATGTCATGAGGAGGGATGCGTGCGCTAATATGCAAAAAGGAATACCTTCTGTATTAGGGTTTGTCAAAAGCGCTGACAAAACCACCGCTGAAGATGACATTCGAAAGTTGAATGACCTCATAAAAGAAAGGATGATCAGCTTCGAAAAGAGCTGGCTTAAGCTTAAAGACAAGCGCAGCGCCGTCAAAATGAAGAAACGCTGTAACAAAATGAGATGTTCTTCGAAATTAATTACCTTTTTTCACAAAATTCTGTCCATTGATTGAAAATATCAAAGAATACTTTTATTGTTATTAGATGTACCAGTGTATTTACCAAAATGTAGTATGAGTGAGGAGAGTGAAATGTAAAAAAGAATGTATTTTTTTTACTTATGGACAATTTGATATTTATTTATTTATTATTATTAACAGGTAACCATACAGCGAAATAGTAGCATATACATTTTTCCAAAGGGTATCATTTTGCTAGGCACATTTGGGACGATAGAAAATCATATGCAAAATGGTTCACACCTAAAAATAATGTAGTTTACCCTTTTAAGTTTCATTTTCAGTTATTGTTTTAACTTAAATTTTATTTTTTTTAATGAGAAAACATGTTGGCCGATGAGGACCTGTCTATAATTATATATTATATTTATTTTTTGTTTGCAATTTACTACTAAGCAATAAAAATGTATGTTTATATTTATCTTGTAAAGGACGTGTAAAATACAGAACAAAATAATTTGAACATATTTCACAATTATTAATATCTGTATATTACACATTTGGTTTCCAGCAGATAAGCCTTTGGCTTGGCTGGTACATAAAAAAAAAAGAACTGTAAATTTATTGAATAAATAAATAAAATCAATATTTAACCCAAAGTAGCATAATTTAAATAATTATTATATGTATTGACTATGTTCAAATAATCTCCTTAAAAAAAAAAATAGTTACTCTTACATATATAAAAAAAATATTCTGAATAAAATAGAAAAATATAGTGTAAATTTGTTTTTTTATTCACTGAAAATATGGAGTACATATACTGAATTTGTCTTTGGCTGCTTGCCTATAATAATAATATATTTAAATATATACATTATTACGTGAAGTGAAAATATTGTATCTCTTCTTGAGCATATTGTGGGCACGGAGGAGTGTGTGTGTGTGTGTGTGTGCATAGTTAAAGTTTATATGGAGAAGGAGTGAAGAAGGCTAATATTTCACTATAATATGTGTTACAAATACATTAAATTAAATAAAATAAAACATTCATACTACTGACAGCTGATTGACAGAATGAGTTTCAAACTGTGAATTTTGTGTGATTTCAAATGTTACTTTTTCAATGGCCTGTTAATGTCAAGGTAAGACAAGAATTTCGTAAACCCAATATGCAATTATAATAGAGGTATAAGAATGCTCAAACTTAAAAAAATTATGAATTACGGTCGAATTTCAAGCATTGGGCGACCACTACTAATAATAATTATACCTTATAATGAAAACCTTAATAAAGAAGAGTGCTAAAATATCTCATTCTAGAAGTTGAAACGGGAAGAACTGAAATGGGGTCTCAATAGCTGGGTATGTCAGAAAATGTCATTATTTCATAAAGTCTAATTGAACATCTGAGAACGTCTTTTCTTGGCAACATTTGAGATTCAAAGAAAGCTTCAAAAGAGTCAAAGTCTAGTTGTTAAGGCGTTTGACTATTGACTCAGAGGCCGCAGGTTTGGATCAGCATAATTTTACATTTCATTACGTCTGATTCTAGCACAAAAATATTTATCTAGTTCAGTAGGGCCCAAAATAATTGTATATGATATAAATCATAGCAATCCTTTAAAAAAATGCCAGTATTATAAGATTGTTACAGTCTTTGTTTCTCTTTGAGTTAGGTCCGAGTTAAAAACCAGTTTAATAACTAGTAAATAAAAGTATGTAAGACAATAATAGTAATTAAACAAAAATACAAATTTTTCAAGGATTTTTTTAATGTCATATTTTTAAATTTTAAATATGTAAAAAGAAAAGAAACTGCAAATAGTAACTGAACACCAAATAATGTTGCGATTTACATGTTCTCTACTAATATACTAATTATTTTGGAGCGCTAGAATCAAAGCCATTTTTTTTTGTCATAAATTTCAATTATTTATGTTACTCTAAATTTAGGAAATAAAACTTGATACATTTACGATGAGTATCTGTTTGTTAAATAACAATTGCGAGGAGAAAAAGAATTTCTTAAAATGCGATGTAGTCATCAAAATAGAACATCTCTGGAAAACTCACCAAAACTTGATGTTTTTATCATCAGCTATTATGATATATAAATAAATATGCTGATATGAAAACCCCAAAAAATACTATATTTTTACGAAAAATACTGCTACATTGTTACAAAGTTTATAAACATTTGTTTTCTACATACACAAAATTTATCCATGATCCTTGTTTTTCAACTGTAGAATATCGTCGAGCACGCAAAACACTTCTAACCTTAATGCCTCTCACAAACAAACAAAAAATGCTATACTCTTGAAACTTTTCACATATGTTAAAACAAGTGTACCAACATAACAAAAAAAAAATCGATGATCGAACCGACGTAGCCCGCGAAATTTGAAAAGTCACCTTACTTTTTGATCACACCTCGTACAAAATAAACAAAGATTTTAGTTGGACGACCCAAAAACAAGAGAAAGGTGAGTGCAAGCTGTTTAGCATTTCGAAATATTCATTCATTTTGATGAAATGAAGTTGTTGATTTTGTTAAATAAAATGTAATTATAAGAAACTTTTTGTAAACTTTTAATAATTACCGCTAACTCAAATTTGTGGAAGGAATGTTTTTTTGGTTTGACTTGATACATTATAACTTGTATGAAACTAATATAATAAAAAAAAAAACTAAGATACTTCAAATATACTGGATAGTAAATGGAGAAAAAGATTACATCTGACTTAGTTAAGTATCTTGTGGCCGGGGTACAGTATCAGGGATGCGTAGACACTTGACGATCTCAGATTTGGGGATAGTTCGAAACGAGCCGTTGAAGCAAGCCACAGTGCTAGAGTGAATCGAAAAGAAAAATGGACGGTGGCACAATACTTCCTCGACTATCGGTAACATTCTTAGTGCTACAACGGCTCCTAAAGAGAGAAAAAGGTCAAGATAACATTATGATATATATATATATATATATACATTTTTAACAAGTCCTATAAAATATACCAAAAAAACATTTTTTTATGAAGAGTTGCGAGTTTGTACCACTGCATGGTAATTGCAAATATTTTATTAAAAAAAAACAAATATGTATTTTTCAGAATAAGACACTATACCAGGTGCGTTGTCAGAATTTACATCCTATAAATTTTAATAAAAAAGTTTTTTGTAGGAAGCATTATCAAGTTTATTTATTTATTTATTTTTATTTATTCAGTATGGTACAATAAGAAGTTACAACAATAAATTATATAATAACACTGAACAAGGAATTAAATTAATATAATATGGACAAATTAAACACCAGTTATTTATTGTTGCTCTAAAGTAACATGGCTACTCTAACTAGGTTAAAAAGAGCGGCCAAAAGAAGGTTGCAGAAAAAATACAATACTTATTACGTACGCGAGACGTTACTAATAATGGGATCATAGGATAAATGTCATAAATACAAAATATCAAAGCCAAAGACACAAACAAGTAAATAGTGCATAATATTATATTTGTATCATTACTTTAATTAAATGGTTATTGCACATATTTTATTACAAAAAACAAAAACCTACTGAAGAAATAAATTTAATTATGAACAGCAAT
The DNA here is from genome assembly GCA_020383195.1 of Neomicropteryx cornuta. Lineage (NCBI taxonomy): Eukaryota > Metazoa > Arthropoda > Insecta > Lepidoptera > Micropterigidae > Neomicropteryx > Neomicropteryx cornuta. The sequence continues at coordinate 6,908,819 of JAHKQU010000001.1, read as the reverse complement.
ATTAAATTGATGCATGAGTGACCATGAAATATTTCAAAAAGCGGAGTAAAAGAACAGTTGTGTTATAACTTCATGCAATCAATGTTGATAACATTATACAATATATGTTAATTAATTTATAATAAAGCTTAACATGCAAGCGTAGCTGGTAGGCTTTTATAAAAAATATATTTACTTTAAGAAGTTTTGTCACTTCCGAGGTATGTCCCAGAGAAGACTATAGTATGTTCTGTTTTGATAGAGTAGATAAAAGCGCGGTCACAAGAGAATTCCCTGGGAATTGGTGCGCTACATAGAAAACCGCATACCTGAATTCCTGTACCCAAATAGAAATATATTTAATATTAAAGAAAGTCTAGAACGGAGTATCCATCATGAAGTTAGAAATAGTTTTCGCTAACCCTTTACTGGAGCGAGCAACGCATTTAGTTTGTACTAAAATGTGTAATACCATTTTCAGGGGTAGGGTGGGGTGAGAAGAGGGGGCGGTGCATATTTTCCTCACAATCAAGCTGAGCACAACTGAGAGAGATGTTGCTTTTATATGTTCAATTGTCGACACTATTCCACAGTTCATGGGATAACTAAAAATGAGCTAACTATCACCTAATGCCATTAATATTTAATGATATTTGTGCCGCTCAGCACATAAGCATTAAACGCAGTCTCAAAATTGAAATTACATGCGTGCTGCCAACCGACATGAGTCGCAGATGTTTTCAGCCTTCACAGTTTTCCAGCGTTCACTTTGATGTTCGCTCAAACAAGTGCCTCGAGGAAAGACTCAGGGCCGTTTTGTTTGTCAGCAGGCCAACACGGGTTTTACGTTGATCTCTCAATTGCTGTTACAGTCGTCGGATACCATCAGTCATCTAGTTCGGTCAAGTGATCCGAGAAGCTCCTGAAGTCGTCTCTGCTGGCTCCGACTAAAGAATCATCTTCAGTCAGAACCACCAAAGTTGTAACGGATATTTCCACTGTAAACTTTATCTTAAATAAGAGTTACATTCTGGTGATAATTAAAAAAAAACGTAAGCCATCCAACCTTCATAAAGGAGAGAAAAATGGTGAACAGTGCAATCAAAATTAGGACAACAGTGAGTCACGATGAACTGGCCCAATACGGAATGGAAGCCGTACACCCGCTACTCACAAAGATGCTACAGTACGCCCGCGATAAGGTCTAGGGTGACAATATAACTGAACAACTTTCTTGACAGTCTTTTAAGCTCGGTTACAAATGGCCACCCGATTAGGGTAATTCAAACATATACTGGTATAAAGCTAACTTCGGACGCACAGCACAGAAATGTAAACTTCCATGATAAATATTGAGGTATAAAATTTTAATAAAGTTGCACATTGCACATATGCGTGGTTCACAGGTTTTAACGATTATCATATTATGATGGAGTATGTAATATTTTAAAATAAAATACTGACATTTTCTGAAGTTACATAGAAGTTCATAGGTCGCAAATGTGGGTACATAGTTCAGTATTTAGTGGTGACCATAAAAACAGAGGATTTTGCCATTTACAAAAATGAAAAAGTGCCTAAAATAAAAACATAAAAAAAGAATTAACTCAATGATACCGGCTAATAGCAAGAAACTTAATAATATTTTTAATCATATGATCCAGATTAAAACTTAATCAGTATTTTAAGGTGAGATTCATGATAAGTGCGAAAATATATTAAAAGATCTTAATTTTCTGATATGGATGAAGATCATACATAAATTGTACATAAAATGTATTGAGAATAAAATGTATTAGTAAAACTTTCTATTAAAATAACTATATGTTATTAGTATACCTATATATTAATTTATATTTATTGAAATAATTTTAAAAGAGGCAAATTGCATGACAAAATGAATATCATTTTTGGAAATGATTTTTTTCTATAAATTTTGTTTAGACCAAACATAAAACAATATTAAATAATTCGGAAGATACATTATTTTTTTTTATATTTTTTGAAAATTTAACTAAATTGTCAAAAATTTTACATTTTCAGGTAATTCAATGATATTAAAATATTATCCTCAAAGTCAAATACTTTTAAACCAATTAAAATAATTAATTACTATAACCTTAGAAAATAATTTTGTTAGCATAAATAGGTAAAAAAAATCTCACTAAAAAAAATAGGTAACAAAATTTATGCAGGTAATGCAATAGCATAAAAATATTACCAAATAGATTACCAGACAGCACAGCTAAGTTGATTGTTTCAGTAATAGTTAAAGTTGATAAGATCCTCATGGCTGTGCATTCTCATTGGCTGTGAAGTTTCTCATAATAGTGGCATCTCATAAGTCCCAATAAAATAATTACACTCTCAACTTTCTTCCGGGAAAGGTAATTTACTAACGTGAAACTCAACACTTACTAACGGTCTTGTAAACTTGGTTGGTCTCGTTTGCACCTTTTCCAATAATTATAGTCTTCTCATCCCCCTACCCCCCCCCACCCTTACTCAACTAAGCCAAATGTGCTAGTGCGAGAGCCATGAAAAAAGCTTTAAAAATGGTATGACTGAGTGTAGATTCGAACCCATGAGCGCTGGGTGTAGACAAACACCTTAATCTCTAGAGATCTCAATAATGTTTGCTTGCTATCATCTAAACTCGTACAGCAAAATAAGTAGGGGTCACTTTAAAGGTTATTCGATTTGTACCAGGAGCTTAAATTACTTGTATTTGCGGGTAGGCTAGGCACTGAGGCGTGCGCCCATTTGAGGACGATAAAGTAAAGTACTCCATTAATGACTTACATTAGTTTTGGCAAAAATATTATTCAGAAATGTCCCAAATGGCAAATGTTTCCCCAAAACTTTTACGCTCCAAATTAAATTAAATAATTTAATTTCAAAACGTTTATTATTTCAAAACTAAAGAACATGTTACTACACCAGAGGCAAGGTTAGAATTAGGAAGTCCTATAAATTACAATAAAAAAGTAAGCGTTTTCAAGTCTGTACCATTGCTTTAATTATACAATAATTGCACATATTTCAATATGAAAAAAAAAACAAACTATCGAAGAAATAAGTTTTATTATGAACAGCCATATTTAATTAAAAATGCATGAGTGAGCAAGGAATATTTAAAATAGAAGAGTTACAGAGCAGTTGTGTCAGCACATGTTTATAACATTGTACGATATACAATAATTCATTTATAATAAAGTCCAACATGCAAGCGTAGCTGCTAGGATTGGCTTATAAAAAATATATTTACTTTAAGAAGTTTCATCGCTGCCAAAATATGTCCCAGAGAAGACTAAAGTATGTTCTGTTTTGATAGAGTAGATAAAAGCGCGGTCACAAGAGAATTCCATGAGCATTGGCATGCTACATAGCATTAACTGGATTCCTGCACCAAAATAAAATATAATGATAAACAAAGATTGTATTCATACTTGGATGTATAATAAAGAAGGTGTCCATCATGAAGCTTGAAAATGTTTTCGGTACCCCTTACTGGAGTGAGCAACGCATTTATCAGCAAATTTATTTATCGTTTATTCGGAAACCAACAGTACAATATATGTAAAAAGAATGCTCCCTCTTAGTTTGTACTAAGAGGAAGCGGTGCATATTTTTCTCTCAATCTCGCTGACCACAACCGAGAGAGATGTTGCTTTTGTAATGTTCAATCGTTGGCGCTATTCCACAGTTCATTTGGCAACTTAAATATTGCCATCTACTAATGGATCAACTGCCAATAATAAGACTTTTATTACGTACTTGAAAAATGTAACACTAATATGAAAAAGATTCTTTAGAGGAGAACAATTTTTGCAGAATTTGTACTTTACAATTAACCATTTTAAGTGACCATATTGGTGACCATAACTGTTTGACGAAAAAATGAGAGTGAACGTGATTGTGGTAATCTCATTGAGACTTACAAAGTGTTAACTGGACATTACAATTGTGCAAGCATTAAGGACATATTCATGTTTAACCAAAACACCCAACTTCGCGGCCATTCAATGAAGTTATCTAAATCTACTTGTTCCGCTAATCCTAGGAAGAATTTTATCTCCAATAGAGTTGTGGATAATTGGAATCGGCTACCACAGGAAGTGGTGGAAGCTATAAGTGTAAACCAGTTCAAGAACCGCCTTGATAAATTTCTTGAATCTAGGCAAATTCCTAGTAACTGTGAATGAGATATGAGCACATCAGCTAAATAGCTGCTTGCTCAACAAACAATAATAATAATAACAATGTGTGAGTGCCCTTTGGCACCCTGAGGATAGATTTTGCTTACTCCAGTTAGGTGGGGGGAGGGAGAGGGGAGGGGGGGGGCACAGATTTCTAATTAATATTTATATTTTAATTATATCCAGTTATAATTATTTTTAAAATGTAAGGAAAACAAGGAATGACTATATACAGGTTGTTTGGTGCATCGTTTGTCAAAATGAATTGGCCGAAAGAGGGGGTCATTTGCTATGTCTTGAGGCACAATAACTTTTTTTTAGCCCCATGGTTTTTTTTTATTTTAACATTTTATTATTTTTTTGAAAAATTCCAGAATTCAGCATATAAATTTAGATTAAAAAAAAAGTTATTGGTATAGCACCCCGATTTAATTTTTATTTGCATGTGCACTGTTGTATGGTTCTATGAAATTCAGTATTGTTTGTGAATACTGTCTAGTTTTATTTTTATTAAATCATAAATTTTTTGGCAGAGGTAAAAATAATTTTAAGAGTCAGCTTTACATTGCAATTAAAAAAAAACTTAAAGCGATCATGATCTTTGAATTCTTTAAAAAACTTCTTCTGTTTATCCCCTTTCCAACGGTATGCATTATGCCATAGAAACCTGCTAATAACTTTACTAATTTACTAAATTTGTGTATCGGGACACATCGGGTTGATATTCGATATTCAGGATGAAAACTTGTTTTTGCGGAAATAACACGGGCGAGACAGGTAGAAAGTACTATCTCACTCTTACGCTGTAAAATCTATCTATCTTCTTCTTACATAGGGTACTGATGTACCTCGGATTTAAAATTAAAAAACAAAATTCCCTTATTATTCTTAATGTCACAAATCTTGCTCGAATTGGTCTGTTGTGTATGCATGCACGACTTCTTACAGATACATTGCATACAGATGTGGATGATCCCGACTTTTTAAGAAGTATTCTCTGGACGGATGAGTCCAAATTTACTAAAGAGGGAATTCTTAGTTTACACAACCTTCACCACTGGTCACCGAAAGATCAGAACCCACATGTGAATAGACAAAGGGCATTCCAGAGAAGGTTTATCATAAATATTTGGGCAGGAGTTATAGGAAATCATGTAATTGGACCACACTACTACCCCAATCATCTCAACGGGGATAATTACCTTGAATTTTTACATAATGACTTGCCCGAATTGTTAGCTGCGGTGCCAATTTTCCATCAAGAGAGACGTATGGTGTTTCAAAATGACGGTTGTCCCGCACACTGGAGATTATCCATTAGGGATTACCTTAATAATGTATTCCCTAATTCATGGATTGGGAGGGGTGGCCCTATTCCATGGCCTCCACGTTCCCCAGACCTAACTCCATTAGATTTTTACTTGTGGGGACGGGCCTAAGAACTTATATACGCCACAGAAGTTGAAACTAGGGATGATTTAGTTCAACGCATTGAGCAGGCTTTCGTCGTTATTAAAGAAGAAATTTACACACCACTACAGTGGAAATAAGGCGAAGATGTCGCGCATGCATACACAACAGAGGTCACCAATTCGAGCAAGATTTGTGACATTAAGAATAATAAGGGAATTTTGTTTTTTAATTTTAAATTCGAGGTACATCAGTACCCTATGTAAGAAGAAGATAGATAGATTTTACAGCGTAAGAGTGAGATAGTACTTTCTACCTGTCTCGCCCGTGTTATTTCCGCAAAAACAAGTTTTCATCCTGAATATCGAATATCAACCCGATGTGTCCCGATACGCAAATTTAGTAAATTAGTAAAGTTATTAGCAGGTTTCTATGGCATAATGCATACCGTTGGAAAGGGGATAAACAGAAGAAGTTTTTTAAAGAATTCGAAGATCATGATCGCTTTAAGTTTTTTTTTAATTGCAATGTAAAGCTGAGTCTTAAAATTATTTTTACCTCTGCCAAAAAATTTATGATTTAATAAAAATAAAACTAGACAGTATTCGCAAGTAATACTAAATTTCATAGAACCATACAACAGTGCACATACAAATAAAAATTAAATCGGGGTGCTATACCAATAACTTTTTTTTTAATCTAAATTTATATGCTGAATTCTGGAATTTTTCAAAAAAATAATAAAATGTTAAAATAAAAAAAAACCATGGGTTTAAAAAAAAGTTATTGCGCCTCAAGACATAGCAAATGACCCCCTCTATCGGCCAATTCATTTTGACAAACGATGCACCAAACACCCTGTATATCTTTAAACATATTTTCTAAACATTGATTTATTATTCAATTGGGTGTATTTAAAATCACTTTTGTCCTTACAGGGGCTGATTTGTATCACCAACTAAACCAGTCTAATATTAAAAAATAAGTTTAAATATTATTAAATTAATTAATTTTGAAGTAAATCATCTTATATAACCCCGAACAAATTGGACCACAAAGGACTATTAAAAGTAGACGTAATAGTTATAAAATTACTTTGAATATCTATATATCCGCGACGCGTAGGGGTAGTATTGCCAGTAGTAGTGTTTAAGAAGCGCCGGCAATGACTTCAAGATTTCTAAACTGGGGCTAGAGATTCATTAAATTTAAAATTCGTTTTTCTCGTTATTGGGAAACATTTGTCCAATATTTTTAGCTGATTAATGCTCGATTGATGGTTTAATATTAATACATACTGGTGTCTTTAAAATTACTTTTGCCATTGTAGGCAAAAGTCAATTTGATAGTTGCTGCAAATTGAAAGCTATATGAACATTTTAAGCATAAATGTCAGTTAATGAATATTAAAACTATATTCGTAGAAAAGTTTGCACCATACTGCTATAAGGTATTCTATAATATATTACCTAGTCGGTGTTGTTAAGCTGATTAAAATAATTTTTTTAAGTCTGAGTGAAGTAACTGAGCACAGTACCTTCAATGATTTCTAATATCCCCCGAAAGAACCGGAGAAGATTTGAGAGCTCTGGGTTCTGACCGCATAGAAGAAAGGCCGATCACAGAAGAAGTCCATCTCAATAGGCATCGAGAATACCATCGGGACCATAGCTGGTTGGGCGCACAAGCAAGAAGACAAATTTTAAAAGGTGAGTTTTCTTAAAGCAATAAGACCGAAAGGGCTTACCCTTTCGGTTATAACGCCTGCAATTCAGTCGCTTGAAGCTCAGTTTTATCTGTTTTCATCCCAATCACATGGATTCATTTCGGGATCAATAGAAACTGTTAAATATCATAAGTGAAGTAACTAGCTATTCATCACAGTCTTTCTTATTAACGATCGACCACTAATATACAAGTTAGGTAATAAAGTTTTATTGACAAATCGGATGGACTCGAAGAAAGGGAACAATGGCAATACGGATACAGTTATTAACGTCATATATCGAAATATCAATGTACCAATGAAATACCATGTACCATGTACAATGTACCATGAGGATAATGAAAACAGTAACATACCGAATAAGATGGTTCTAAATTGGAATGAACACTAGCACTAGTGCGAGAGGAATAGCATGATGAGAAGATAAGAAAATCTAAGAATGCACACACCCAAATTATATGCATAAAGCACTAGACTAGAAAACTACAGCCCAATGCGGACGCCTCGAGCTTCCTTGGATAGAGAAGTAAAAATGAAGCGTATTTTGGGAATTTTGATGAAAGTGGATGAACCAATCACTATAAGAGCCAAGTCTTATGTCCAAAACTGGATCAACAATGTTAACCTTGGCTGCATATAATAAAAAAAACCTTAAATCCTGGAAATAGATACTCAAACATAGATGATAGCTATATATCAAATATTGTGAAGATTAACTTAACCCATTCAACCTTGGCAAATCTTTGAAAAATACTTACATATTATGGTAACCTACCACAGTATAAAGAAGCTTTATCTTTATCTTTTTTGCACAGATGGAGCTTAAAGAGATTGTGGTAATCTAGTGGTTAAGGCGTTGGACTATTAGCCCTAAGGTCGGGGGTTCGAATCTGCACATGGTCATACCATTTTTAATGCTTCATTACCATCACCGCACAGGCACATTTGGCTTAGTTAAGTAGGGCCCAAAATAATTGTGTATGACCTAGGTCATAGCAATTCTTTAAAAAAAAAACGCTATAATTTAGGTACAAAAAATACTTTTCAAAACCTATTTAGTACCTAGTACTCAAAAACCTATTTATAAAAAATGATTTCCTGGTAAACCATGTTTTTGATACGCTCTTTTATAATAGAAATAATTTTATGCCAAATTTTAACAATGTTGTAAATTGGGAACGGCGTTTAAATGAAGGTTCTGAGCGAAGACGGGTTTCTTAAAGATATATAATATTAACTAACTGGATAATAGTGGTCAAAGAGCGAAAAGTCATTAACTAACAAACAGTACTTCAGAGATAATGCCACTTTTAGTTTTGGTGCAGACGTGTTGAAATAAAAATTGAAATAGCGTATTATATATTTACTATTAATACTATAATTCTTAGTGTATTTATTCATTGAAATAAAACACCACAACAAACAAAAATAAATTTGAAAATTGAAAAAATAATAAAAACTTACTCTTCAATTCGTAAGTTTTCATGGTTTGTTCTCAGACTTGTCACTTTTCGCATAGATAGATGACATCAAAATATGTAGTTAGGTAAAATAATCTTTATTTCAGAAAAAGTATACTTTTCGCTCAACCGCTTCGTTTTTTTGATAGAAAAGCGAAGAATCACTAGCACATACACCGCATTAATTATAGATCAACGCTTTTACAGCTAAGGATATAAGGTCGAAATTTGTATGGTATAGTTTGTCCACCAATGTAAAAAAAGGCTATCCTCACTTACATATACCATATTCAGAATGAAACGGAGAATTATTGTGCCCAAATCACCAGTTTTATATTTTTCATGAACACGGTTAGAATATTATTATAATTTGATAGGAATATAGGCAAATGTTGCAAGAACCGTTAAACCATTAGATAAACTTGTACCTGGACGTTAGCTAGCGTCGCCTATTTTGAAAACCTTAAGTGGCTTTAGAGTCGGTGCTCCCAGGTTAATCTGACGCACCCTCAAGATTTTAGCATGCAAATGCGATTGCCAATTTCCGGAACCTTAATGAGTGGATGAAGTCAACCGGTCACGGTAAGTAAGTTAAATGAATAATCGCAATGAAATAAAACACCTACGATTTTAATAACTCATAACTTAAATAACTTCTACGAAGTACTGTTTTTGACACGTTATGCGAAGATTATTGACAAAATGACACATATCAAAAAATAGCCTTATATCTATTTGCTCCAGAATGTACCCCGGAAGAAAACATTTGCGTGCGATCACAGTAAAATTAACATTGCACGGGAAAACTTGAACATGTCACTTCAGCATCTGTGTATAACATAATATTATAAATTCCATATTTTAATTGTGATCAATATCAAAAGAAACTGTAATTTATAATATAAATTAATATTTTCGAATTTTCAATAATAATATAACTTAACTATACGTATAGATTTTTATAATACTCTTTGGTGGCTATTACATCGCATAATTATATTTTTACAAATTTATGTCTAAACGATTCATTCATGCTGATAACGAGAATGCCATAAAAATATATTTAATAATAAAACTATTTGAAATTGATATTTTTTCAATTTTGACAAAACTAGAATTAACTCAATGAAACTTTGATGAAATTAACTCAGTTCCGGTACAAATTTGCAAAAAAAAATTTTCGAGAATGCATAAAACCAATTCGACATGAAAACTTTTTCCTACCTCTCGATAGACGTAACTTAACTAAACTAATATAGAAACCACCTCTGAGATATTCTCTGTCACATGCAAAAAAAACAAAATCACCCGAGCAACTATGGAATAATGAGTGAACATTTACAAAAAAAAAAAAATCATCAAATTGAGAACTTCCTCCTTTTTGAAGTCGGTTAGAAATGTTATTAATCATAAACTTTTTAAATTATTATTGATGGTCAATTAGTGTTAATATTGTAATACGTATACAGGATGTCCCAAAACCATTCTCGATAAAAAATTCAGCTTTGGCCCTGCGATTTCAAATATGATTTGTAAAGACAATATCAAAATTCATCATGGTTGTAATGCATTAGACAGCTGATCGTCTCATCGTGACTCCGGGTTAATGACTGTGCTATGAATATCGATCACGTGTCGCGGAATCAAAGGCCATTCACAACAGCGCTTTAATAAAAATAATAAATTTAAGATGTTTTATATTATCATACTCGTAATAGGGAACATAAACACCCTTTAAATCTTCGGAAATGGTCTTTGACACCCTGTATTAGTGTCATGCAAACTTTCATGCTTTATTTTTTGGAATCAAACACCCAACCTTTCAGGAGCTTAGCCCGACAAAGCTGCCGTTGAATATTTCGCTAGAATCCTTTTTGAAGATCCCAAATTTGAATGGACGATCTGCTATGAACTCGTCCTCACGCATACCACTACCGCATTTTAGTGTCATTATTGCCGCTGTAACACATCTATTGATTGAAATCTGTACTTTTATTTGATTTAACTGCCCCTATTATACATTTGATAATAAAAAATCTAATTTCATATAATATACAATAATACATTTTATATAGTTATTCTATCTTACTACTGTTTATGCCTACATCTGTTTATTTCTGGGATTTATTTTTTAAAACGTTTACAATGTTACAACTTTGTGTGCTCGTTCACAATGTACAAATATATCGTGGTCGTAGAGCGAAAAGTGACTAAATGTCTTTTTTCCGAAAATGGGTTTATTTTACCTAACTCCATATTTTGATGTCCTATATCTATGCGAAAAGTAATAAATCTAACAACAAACAGTTATGGCGGTATTTAGTGAATTCCAAGTTCAATAATAACATGCTATATTTTTTTTTCTATTTTCAATTGTATTTTTGTTTTTGTATATACGTGTACGTCTCTACGTGTTTAATGAATAAAGATAAGAATTATATTCTAATACATTACACTACACTATACTATACTACACTACACTACAGACTATATATTCCACTATACTACACTATATTACTCAGTAATTTTATTAGTATAAGCTTATCTCCTTTTATGTTCTTTTTTTTCTCTGTTCTTTTCTTCACCTTAATTATTAATTTATGTAATATGTATATGTAATATACAAAAGTAGTAATAAAGTAGGTAATAAAAATTACATTATCACATAGCTCATCTAAATTCGCATTTAGTGACATGTCGGAATATTTACCGTGTCCATCTAACTAGGTGCTGAACAGCTGTCCTTAGATGGACTATCTATCTGCTTCCATTAAAAATGTGTCTGAATGCGAAGTGTACGGAGCAGAAAGGGCACAATTCTAAGAGTTCCTAAGAAAATTAAGTTTTTTTTTTAATTCACGAAACATATTTAAAAAAAAACATAATTATCATGTCTGCACCAAAACTAAAAGTGGCAATATCTCTAAAGAACTGTTTGTTAGATAATGACTTTTTGCTCTATGACCACGATATATGTATTGTAACAATTTGGCAGACATAAGACAGTCACCAGTAAAATATATAAGAAAAAAATGTATCATAAGCGCAGAGCTTAATAAGAAATTCAGTTTTCGAAATGTATGAAAAGAACAAATGAACAGTCAAATTGTAGAAAGAAAATGTTCGGGAATGGAAGTGGGAGCGGATCTGTGATCCATATAAAAAAAATATAAAATCTGTGATAAATGTATTAGAAGTGTTTAACAAATATAGCGATGGGCACAAGAAGAACTGCATGTCATCCTCACATAGCAACCCCCCAGAAGGAACTGCACTGGAGTACAGTCGATGAGCGCAGGATAACAACGGGTCCGGCCACGAATTGGAGAGTTCGAAGACGTGCAGGCCTGGCAGAAGGAACGCTCATCCCTCACAGAGTGCTGGATTGCATGAGGAGATCGTATCCAGGAGGGGTGGGTGTTGCAATATTGATAAAATACTTTTTGGAAGCCGACTAGCAAAACAAAATATACTAAAATGTGGTGAATGTGTATGTGGGTCACATAATTTCAAAGAAAACGCCACAGAAACGCTAAAAGGTATAGATTTTAAGATGAGAATTAAGAACTAAGAGTGAGAATTAAGTTTAATTGTGAAATATTTAGTTGTCTTGTTTTAGTGATATAAAAAGGTATTCCAACAAACAGAAGTTATTACATTATGTTATCTTTTTCACATGAGATCAAATCGTTCTGCAATTTTTTAACCTAGATTCCCAATATCTATTTTCTCATATTTTAAATTAGTTTCGACACTGACATGAATTTGCTCTTTGCTAAAAAATTAGCACCGGATGTTGATAATTGTATTTGAAAGTTTTGAACTAAACGCTAGAATGGCCTTCATTAGATAATAAATTACGTTTAGTTTTACCAAATTCTAGCAGTAGTGGGAGGGTTCATTTGACAATATTTTAAAATATTTGTGTTTTTAGCTGCCAGGGAAATGTTACTAATCCCTGATTCCAAAACGAAGTACGTTAATATTATACTCATCTTTTTTAGTGAAATTTGATTCTATAATTATCTTATAACCGCAATTATTTTGCATCCTCAACTTATAATAGGATAGTTATGTTTACAACCTTTTTATGTTTTAACTTTTATATTTTTATTTTCATTTCAAACTAATGGTACTGCTACATAGTTAGATATATGATATTGAGTTTAACTTTTATAGGAGTAGAGTAATTATAAATACAAAAAAAATAATAATAATCAAAACTAATGCAAACCTTTTAAATATGATGATATGATGAAATTATGGTGGGTAATGCCTTTGTTTTGTGCACGTTGTGACGATAAAAGAGTGATAATAAAAGAAAGTGCTAAGCATTGTAGATTTTTATTTAAATTCAATAACATATACACATACACAGTGCTTTAAAATGTAAATCTATACAAATTTACTAATATCTAAGTCTTGTTGGGGGTGCGATGTTGGGAAATTAAGATATTAGCAAATTTGTACACATAATACTTATCTATTAAACTCTGTATTACAAGTATAAAAATATGCTATTTCGAATTTAACGTTTAACTGCTCTGTAAAAGAATCTACTAAAAATAGTTATAATAATACTCCAATAATAAATAAAACCTATTACATTTTTGTAGAAAAAGTTAACTGACATAAACTTTTAATTAAATAAAAACATCTTCAAGACATTGTTTATCAGTTTTATTTCCATATTTTTGTTTGGTGCTAATTTGTATGGTTGTGAAATTATTATTAGAAATATGATACAGGTCTCATATAAAATAAATTAAGTAGTCTCATCTTTAAAAAAATAAATAAAATTGTATACTCATAAAGAAAACTTAATTATATATTGAATGAAATTGTGCAAATAATTAACAGAACAATGCACGGGAACAGATTTATAAAGACAATACAGTTGTATAAATCACAGCCAAAGAAATAGTGATTCTCTTCAATTCTGTAAGTTAAATATACTCGTATATCATTACGAAGTGCACATTTAAGGGCACAATAAGATGGTCGATGCTTGGGAGCACAGGAAAAAATAAATAATATATATATCCACAAAATCTTTGTCATGAAGTGGAGGAAAGTTACCTATGTAAAAAAATAATATTATATGGTTTAGGTATTTTCACTTTGATTTTAAATAAGTTAATAAGTACTTAAACAGTCAACAGTACTTAAAAGTAATAATATAAACAGAGAAAGATGACCGAACCTTAGTAAATTATTATTAAAATACAGAAAAATCTTCAGAATAAATTTAATTTAAAAAAAAATAAGATAAAAACAATTGATATTTATAAAATGTTAATAAAAATAAAGGTAAAAATTTCCTTATTTTATGAATAAGGACTATTGAAACTTTTTTTTCTATCATGATAACACGATAGAAAAGAAAAACACTAGGAAGTAAAAATAACAGAAATTAAAATTAAACAAAGGAAGGTTTTAACAACCAATTTTTTTTGAATACTGTTAATTGTATAATCATTAACTACGTAACATAACAGTACCGATATGTAACATTACAACATGTAATGCTACAGTATATTTACCATTACATCTCACATATGGGTAAAACTGCCATTTGAATAGACAATAAATGTAGAATGCCACAATACTGCAATATGTTTTAACCGATTTTTATTTTGATTTTATTGATTAGGATATAGACATGTCTGAGGAAGGCCTTTGCCAAAATCCTCTTTCGGGTAGTTTTCTTTCAAACTGAGAAAAAACAAAATATTCTAACTCACAATGACTCATTGCAATTGAAAGAGATTATATTGCATTGCATTGCAAGAGAAATATATTATCCAACAAGATGGTGTGTGTCACGTAACTGCCGTTTTTGAGGGTTAAGACATTTTACATTTTTAGTAGGGTCGAGTATTAGGTACTTCTTGTAAAAAATCCAATTTATAGCATATGACATTTTGTAGTTTCGGCGACTATGTGATTAAGTGACTATAATAAAATGTACATTTTGATAAGGCAGCTCATTTATTAAATCTTTGTGATATTCATTAAAATAATGAGATGTTAGTGGTATTTGCCATCGGCCATTACAAGATTTGGATCTTTTATCGTGAATCACCCAAACAGATACTTTTTAAATCGACAGATATTAATAAAGAGAGTAAAATTAAATATAGTAACTAGAAAATGATGCCTGAACATTGGAGCTGTTCTTCAAAAACAAAAATAATACAAAACCCAGGCAAATAATGTATCACTAACATGACATTACAATAAAAAAAAATAGTGATTTAAAACATCAACTATGAAATTAACATGTTGTTTGTTATGTATGATCAAACTTGGCAAATCCATTCAACTTAATATGCATGTTTGACATTAGCCATAAGTCTTGTTTCTAATGTCACATTCAAAAACTAAGGACTTTCTAAACGTCCGCTGAAAAGCAACCGCTCCTGTGTTTTTATGAAGAAAACGGACGGCCGATTGACGACAAACTCGAAATTCATTGGCATCATCATCGATCTCATCATCATGACCACACCTGGTGATACGGGAGAAAAAAATACAACATTTTAAAACTATAATCTGTATCAGAGATTGAAAGCTAAATGTAAGTCTAACCCTTCATTAGTAGAGTAGCATATTTCTTCAGTCACTGAAATATTGCTAAAACTAGTCACTAAAACTTCCTCCTCTACTTGTGTGATTTCCACGGCAATTTAAAATTAGCATCGACGAGATACATGAATATTATTTATCACAAAATTCAGTGAATTTATATAAAAAAAAAATATTTCTGAAATATTTCTATTTAAAGATTATGGTATCTGATTCGTTATGGACGGTTGAAATCAGAGAACATTTGGTTTGAGTCCTCCTTCAAAACGATCATTTAGCTTCGAATTTCCTCTTTAATTGAAATATTCTGTAGTTAATAAAGTACTTTAAAATGACATTGATGTACGTATCGTACGTATCGAAATTGACAAACTTACAAAACTCATCAAACACATATGACAAATCATGTCTTATTTTAAGTTGAGCTAATGGAGGGTTAAATTAAAGTTTTCACTCTAAATTCAATATGCGGAATTTACCTACTGTTACCTTAGAGTAAGTAAATTGTTTTGGCGTTTCCCGACTCTAGAGAAGGCGTAACGAGTCAGCGCACGTGCCAGTGCAGGTCAGCGCAGCCGGGCCGTCATCGCTTGGTCGTATTCGTCGATAGAGAAACCTTGCGTTACGGTCGCTTTTCGTCTTCTTTACTCGGTTCTAAAATAGTGATCGTTACAGGGCTGTACTTTTTTTTATTACTTATTCAAATAGGTAATATTTGTTTTGAATAGAGAAATTGTATTTAAAGCAAAATAGCCATTATTTGACATGGGCTTATAGACATGAAATAAATTGGAAAGGAATATTTAGCAGCGTTGTTTGTTCGAATCATTTTATTTTGATTTTATCTTAACAAGTTGTGAAAAAAGTTTCTTTATAATTTGTACCTAGTCTTGTTATTCTATGAAAATTTCCTTTTTATTGAAATATTCTTTAATATGTATGGTGTAAATATATAATTTAAGTTAATTTTTTTTAGTTTCTTGAAGCAAAAACTATATTTTTTTGCTAGAACCAGTATATTTATATTTGTATCATGAATAAATAAACTTAATTAATGTTAAAATTCGTTTATTTATATGGTTACTAATTAAAACTTCAGTTTTCAGTGTTTTAAAGTATCGGTTTTTAATTGTTTAAATTGATTTAAGGCATAAGTTGCCTTTCATGTAACTACTTTTTTGTATGATTAACTGGTGCGGAAGTGTTTTATTCTGTTCGATTTCGATTGTGAATTTTTCAATCGACAGATTTTAGGTTACAGTATCTTCTTTAAAATTAGAGAATAACATAGTAATTTGATGCGTAGAAAAAAACAATATTGTTGTTAAACTTATTTCCATTTTAGAATATGTTAGGTTATTTTATAGAAAGTTATGTTTTTAAATCGTTGTGCATATTGTTACATTATACTTGTAGTTAATTTTCTTTATAATAATTATTATCTTCGTAATGAATGTAAACAAATATGTTACATAAAATGTGCCAGCCCTGCTTCAACTTTCAACATTCAGTGATATAATCCATGCAACTCTAACGCTCACTTTAGTGGAAACCTACTGCTCCTTCCGTCTCTACCCGGAATGGCTTACCTAAAACCAAAGGGTAACTTCAGTGTCTCTAGAGTCGGGAACGGCCAAAACAATTTACTTACTTTAAGACTGTTACCAACCTATTTTTAATAAATTATATGGACAAAAAATACACATGGACTACCAAAAATGCTAATGTGGACTTTTAATAGATTTTTAACTGAATCGAACGTATGTAAAACCTTTTATTATCTGCTAATATATATTCTATAATTTAATATCTACTATTGCAAAAAAAAAAAAAAAAGAAATATTTTGTTGAACTCAGTTTTTCTTATTCTAATTTTACTAGTTTTGGACTTCTATAAGATGATGAATAAATAATATTAATTAGTTTGAAATCAATGGTATATAAAAACAAAAAAATATTTCGCAAATGAAATAAAGATTTTTAACTACTTACCGATTGAAGGTTTATATTTTTTTCATAATTGGTTTAATTTTTAGGATGCCTTTGGCGCTTCCATTAACTTGGAACAAATTTATCACAATTCGACAATCTGAGAAAATTGAAGGCAGCATATAGATATTGGACAACCAGCAGAGACAAGGCAAAATGTCTGCAGGCCTTCTTTGGCTTGGAAGAGATTGTTTGCCAGAGTGAATTGTTACAATGCTGTTTATGTATTTTAATAATACTTCTACATAATTATGTTTATTTACTGTAGAGAATGGATAATTTAAAAGTCACAAATATGGGAACGCGTTGACCGAATGTCAAATTTTGCAATATTGCACTCGAAACTAAAACGTGCATTGGCTGAGTTGTGTCACGCAATTGTTTCATTTTATGATACAAGTAAATTGGTACTCTGTCCGTGACTGATATTTCTTGTTTAATCATTGATTAAATACGTATCTTTTGAAACATGGAAATGTGTAAGAAATCATGCGATGCAGATAAAATGAGAAGAAATAAACAAAATTAGAGCATGGCAATTATATGATAGATGTAATTATGCTTGGGAAACTGATTAAAAAGTATAAATTACATATTGAACGATTTATAAAAATAATATGAAAGTAATATCGAATGAATGTTTAAAGATGAGGACATTTAAAAGATACAGAAATCACAATGGATAAATTCCCACGAGGCCAACGAATACCCTAAAGCAGTGAACAGTTTTATTACAACATTAAACCAAACAACACAATATTCAACGACTAATGTCACAAATGCTTAAAATAGAAACAACAATAATACAGAAGATCAAACCCAAATGTACAAAAAATCTTAATTATATGTGTAAATACAATAATAAATTGAGATTCTTAACAAATTATACTTTTTGCTTTAAACAGCGTTTAATATAATATTTATTTTCATTATCGATAAAAATCAATCATAGTCAAATTCTAAATGGTACTTTTGAATTCAAAGTTGTATGCAATTTATATGATTCTTTATAAATATTGAAAGTACTATACTGAAAAACAATGTTTTCACCATACATTCAATATATTAAAATGAAGATTTCAATATGGTAGGTACCTATTTTAATTTAACATAAAAGTTTGTTGATTCTTACGATAGTAGTTGTTAACATAATATGTTATTATTTTCTATATAATAATAGAATCCCCATATTGTTACGTTATATAAGTTGCATGAACACCTTAACAATATTAAAAAAACAATATTAGCAACTATAATGATAAAAATAGCATATTGATTATTTGCAAGATAAAATTCTATAAAATCATTAACAACAAAATAACAAATTGAATCGTCAATAGATTTGATCACTGCTGATAGTAAATGAGAGTATTAACATAGTATGTGATTATCAATGCTATCATCGCACAATATCTTTAACAATAATTTTACAATAAAGGCTTCACAATGTATTGAACTTATTAAGCTAGGTTATGCAAAATTCCGTTTATTCCAGCAGTAAATAAAATGTCATATTCTTCTTGTTTGGTCACTATGAATGCTATGAATGGATGATCAGCATAAAATACTTTCGCAAATGTCATTCGACGTTTCATTATAATTTTCTTGGCTGGTGAAAACATTAAAACAAATTTAATGTCTATTAGAAATAAATGAAAATATTTAATTAACTGGTCAAGTATGAAACACACACAGAGGGTTCTGTATCTACATTAGGATTAGTACTATGGAAAGAACCTACTCTAATTACTACTACGGTTCATCAACATTTTTATTCTTGTAGCATTTAAAAAATTAAAAAACTAATTTTAAACATTATGGATAAATGAGTGAATGAGTCAGACGCAAAATCAGCGACAAGCCTAATTGGTTTTGAGTACCACAACTGCATAAAAGAGTACTTCGGCACGACGAGCTCAGATAAATACCGAAGCCGATAATTTAGTATAAATATTAAAAACTGGTAACCCATCCTATATTCATCACAGTTTAAACTTATTCAGGATTCACGAAATGTGCTGCGAATAGAGAAACGCATTGTTTCATTGCCTCTTGATTTGCGATTATAAATGTTAGAAAGGGACGGTCAGCAAAGAATTCACTCAGCGGTTTTCTAGATAAGCAGTATGTCTCTGCTCTTATAACTGGCAAAAAAAAAAAAAAAAAGTTTTAGAATTTAAATATAATTAGTGAATCCTGTAGAAGTAAGATAAATGGCCGGTAGGGATGGATATAAAAGAAAAGGGATGTTTAGGAAAGAGATTATTAAGATTATTATGACGGGACAATGTTAGTTTAATTTTACTTTCAGGAAGACCAAAACAGAATTTTGAATAAGGCTTACTGAATGTTGAGACAATTCTGTTTATCTAAAACCTGTCATTTAAGCTGCGTAACAAGACAACGCGTATCCAGGGTACGATCTAGAAATGTTCGACAATGATCAAGAAATGTTCACGTTTAATCTATATCTGATATATTTTTAATCGTACATTTTGATCAGACTACATAAGTACAGGCTGTTAACTGAGCCTTCTTCATTTAATTGTAAGGTCTTTCATGTAGAATCCTCATATATATTGAACCAAATATAGGTGATTTATGAAAAAAAAAATACATGCCATGCAAGGGTATAACGAGACGTATACTCTATTGTTTTATATATTAAAAAAAAAAAACTGACAGAAAGTACTTTATAGAACTTAAGCAAACAAACAATATGCACAAACACAATGTATTTGATTGTTTTATAATATTAAATAATTACATACGAAAAGCATATAGAAACTGAAAAAAATCCATGCTAACTTGTCTGCTCATGATTCAGAAATGAATGGAAAAAGTTTAACTATAATTCACTGAAATTATTACTAGTTAAATCGGGCTACGTTAAATACCGTTTAAAGAATGGTTGTTATGGAAATATAAACATTAAAATAAGATGAACCACAGAATAAAATCAGTCAGTAAGAAATGAATAGTAAGTAAATGGTAAAAATAATGATTGCCAGTGATGTCTATGGACAACATATGATAACAATTTTATTTAAAGTAGAAACATTTGAGTTTTCTACAGATCAATTCATGTGCCATGCACCATTTAATACAGAAAACAACCTCATACATTTTGCAATACATAAGTACAAAAATAAAAGCAAATGGCATAGAAGAAAGTGAAAAAAAGGGCTGTCATTTTAGTAGCGAACTAACACGACTATGCATATACAGTTCATAACAATGTAACAACGGTAAATATTAGTTATGAAATATTCTTGGTAATACTTTGTTATAACATGAGATTTTTGAAACAATAAATATCTTACCAAATATGTTTTAATAAACAGTGGACAGAAGGAAAATAAAAAATACATTTTAAAAAGGTTTGTATTATCATGGAAAATGTAATACTATTAATACTGTTTTCTCTATGGTAAATTTAACCTCTTACGTATTAGTAAGAGGTTACATGTAATGTAGAGGGTAAAAATTTTCCTGAAACAAAATTGTAGATACTGTTACCTAATCGTAAGTTATCTATTAACTCAAGACAAAATTTGCAACCTTTATTAAAATTTCTCTCATTTCTAAAATACTATAAACACGAGTACAGTAGGAAGGTTTTTAACTTAATTTATTGTTGAATAAAAACATTTTAAAGTAAACAGATCTTTTTTGTCAAGTAAAATACAGGGCAGATCCAATGAAAACAAATTTTAAAATAGTTTTATAGGATATCAACATGATATTTTAGGTTTTTGTTTTACAAACTTATTTGCAATGAACGTTTCTGTACACCGGCCACCGGCTGGTTACGCATCATGAAACACGGCATTCAACTGATGTCTAAGAGGTTAAGCAATGCAGAAAAATATGTTCCTTAAAATGAAGTAATATTATGAATATTATTTACAAATAATGATAACACAATTTCACTATTAATTTAAATTAAAGTGAAATCGCAAATAATAAATTCAATTACACCTTCAAAAGGTGAGCTGTCATATTAAAAGTCAATTTAGCAACTAATGAACTGTGTGTTGAATTTGCATATTTGCCAATAGTTCAATTTTTAATTGAAGCTTTTTAGCACCCTAGTGGACACTCACTCGATAAATCAAAATACTCTCAGTTTATAGTTCATCATTTATTCTCTCTCCGTACTGGTTCTGCGAATATGAAGGACTCTCTATATGTGTGGTAAAAAGTATGACAGGTTCCATGACTTGGTTAGGTTCAGATATGATGCAAGCGAAAAATGGATGATCGGCGGTGAATCTTCTTGTCGGAGCCAAGGCCCTCTTCTTTCGGATAATGGCAGCTAGTTAGAAATCAGAATTAAAATCTTAACGTAAATATTACTAACATTATTCAATTCTCAATATGATCAAAAACATGTGAGTAAACAAACAGGCTGCAATTGTTATACAAAAAAGTGGTTTTAGGCCAAATAAGACACCATGCGAGCTAAAAACTGTATTTTCATATTTATAAATATAACAAAAATAGATTTTGGATTTTTTAAGTACTCGGACACATTATTTTGTGCATAAACCAAATAATAAAACTGCTTTGAATGACAGTATGAAGCATCTTTTCTCTTTTATTTCAGATACATATTTTTCGGAACTATGTCTAAATTTTTTCCTACTAATAGCAACTGAACAGTTTGACAATCCTAGATCAATAGTTTACTAGTCGATGTTTCATAGACTATTATCGGTTCTTTATTGTGGCAACTTTGTACGCCATTTTGTATGTCTGTTTAAAATTTTGCTCCAGTCGAAGCATTTTGTGGAAAATAACTAGAATCTTCAGGAAAGTGTTTTGCTTTTGTGAAAAGTAATAAAAAATATAGATTTCCACATACTATTCGGTGAATTGTGGTGATTTTTAATTTAATTTTAGTCTCAGGCGTAAACATTTTGAGACATTTTCACATTTCATATTCTTACAGCAATGATACTGTTTAAGCTCCGTGCCGTCGGTTCTTTTTAACGCAAACAGAGTGACACTTTAAAAATTATGCAAACAATACAAATATAAGACACTCAATTTCGTACTTCATTTATTTTGCTAAACACTTGAAAATAATGGCATTCTATACTAAGTTATGTTAAAATATCAAACAAAATCTTATCTTGTGAGTGCACCCTGGGTACCACCTCTTATAAACCTAGCTATGACACCACAAAAGTAAATATCCAGCACCGATAAAAAGGCTCCTTTAAGAACTTTAATAAATGTGAATTGATTGTAAAAGTATTTGACTTCATTGTTTTTAATAAAGGCAAATCACCTGACAAAATGAAGGATATCTTTTATGAAAATATATTTTATTTTAAATGCGTAGATTTTAAAGCCAAAGTAAAATAATTAGGATATTTATAAATTTAGTAATTAAAAAAAAAAGTAAAATGATGAAAAAATAACAAACTTATCATTACAAATATAGATATTTATGAATGAACCAAAATATAACATGCAATTTACAATAAACATTATGAAGAAAATAATATAAAATAACAATTATACACGGAGAAAAAATATAAAAAGCAAAAGTTATGTTTTCGTAATAAAATAAATGTTAACAGAAATGGAAGTATGTAGGTATATGTAAAATGTAGATATTTTAAAATTAACATTAAAGTTATCTTTATATTTTGCTAACAGTAAATGTGTGTGTCAAGAAATATAGCCCAATATTCAATGGCCAGTAAGTATTAACAATACGCATAGTAACTTTTAAGAAAACTTACTCATACAATATCTAAAATAACTTTAAAATGTTTGATGTAATTTTCAAATATATCAAATTATTTTTATTGCTAATCTCTATAGATTAAAGATGAACAATCCTATGCATTGATATTATTGCGTTAGTTTGCTGCTGAAGTGACAACCCATGCATTTCCATTGATTAAAGGCCTCAGCATATTTATGCGTAGGGCCGTGCAATAATGTTAAAATTGTTACTATCAAGCCCATTATTGTTGTACACGATTGACTATGTATAAGGCCATTAGCAGGTGATATTAGTATACTTTAGAATGTATACATGCATATAATATAAAATAAAATATTTGAATTTTATTTTGAAGTGCAAATATTTGAAATTTCAATAACTAAAAATACAGTACAAGAAACCAGCACAATATAATTCACAGGTTAACAAATCCAGTTACGGCGACAAAAAGTAATAAAGTGATAAGATTAAAATCATTCCAGAATCTGAGTAAGTCATATTTTTAGGTATCTTTAGGTTATTTCAGATTATCAAAATTAAAGAAAAACAGAAACTATAGCAGGATAGAATTTATTATTATTAACACAAAGTATAAATATAATAAAAATAAAGAAAATTAGTTATTAAAATAGAGGGGAACACTAGACTTGAATTCTAGTGTTTGGAATGTGCCAATTTTGAAATTGAACTTATACTCGTATTAAGAAATTATATTACGGCAATATATAACATAATATATGATATGACTATAATTAAGGTAGCTTGCAAAGCGCTCTCATTTCATAAGTGGCAAATTGAAGTATAATAAGTTGAATTGAATTAGTTAAATATTTTTTTACAGCAGATGTTGTGATTTTGATTATTATCTATATAATCCCTAAGCTGACCCATTGGTAATTCATATTATGACTTTTTAATGTAACAAATGACAAATTATTACATTTAGTTCAAATAAAATAGACTAATATTCATTCCTGATTTTTCAACTATACTCTTCACAGCAATCATATACTACTTTAAATTTATTAATAATTAGTTGTCCGGAAGTAGTCACGAAACGATCTGCTATGTTGCAACGATCTATCATGTTGCAACGATTGTTAGAGATGTATGAAATTCAAATAGCTCTATAAAACTTTTAATTTACAAATAAGATGTATAAAAAATTTAAGGCCGATGTTTCGAAGATGATCACACATTCCGACTTAATGGGAAGTTTCCACACATTCTCTGGATGAGAACTAATGATACGAATGATCAATTCGTTCAAACACGGTATAAATAACCACAAATTTCATATTTTTAGAAGGAATGACGTGAACGTTTAAAATAGAATAACAGTGAGAATCTCTGTGTGAAAAAAAAAACCTAGAACGCACACATACAATGATGTGAGTTTCTGATCTTTCATTGCACAGAAGCTTCGAATAGCACGTTATAAATAAATCTAAGTATAATACTAGGAAATATTTAGAATATAAATAACATTTTTTTTTTATTTAAATAAATACCATATTATTTGAAAATCAAACAATTGGAAAATTGAAAACTTCAAATCGAGCAGAATGAATGGAGTCCCGTATCTAATGTGTATGTGTAAACCATTGCACCTTGCATTATTTACATAATTCTGGGAAGAGAGCCTATTTAAGGATCTAAGATATGTTTTCTTGGTTAAATGGAATGAAATCCATCCTGACTCAGTACATATGTCCATGCATTTCTTAAGGCAACTTTCCTTAAGAAATCACTATTACACAAAAACCTCATAAAAAACCATATAACTGATGCATATTGTGCTTCCAATGATATTTAATTGGGAATAAGCAAACTAGATAATATCAGCAATTCATTTTAATACCCTGATGTCTGTGGTTGTGAGGATTAAGGGTTTGTAAAATATTTGATAAGGTATGTTTGATTTTAGGGACATATATTTAAAAGTGATACCGATAATATCGGTTGCCTCTACATAGAACACACCTTGTAAGAAAGTAAGAAATTTTGGCCATTTTTTTATTTTCAAGAACATTTTAGGATGACCGTACGCACGGGGAATGATTTATTCCTATCTGCCGTATGTGTACCTTGCTAAGCTAACCACTAACCAAACTAAAATGCATATGCTGTCAATTTAGTAGCGAAATAACACGACTATGTTCAAATATTGCCAATTTATCAACGATTATCGAACCTTTGATGTATCTGGTAAATAGTTTTTTTTTTAAATATTTGAATGTATTTCAAAAAAGATAATTTTAGTTTTTAAGCACCAAGTCACCAATTTTATCTGCCTCTAAATATACGTTTCTCGAAATGTGAATTGCAATATGTGCTGTCTCATCAAGCAAGTTATCGCAGCCAGGATATAGCACCGTACTTAAAAATCTCCATAAATGCCACCGAAGACACACCGGACAATGGTCTCATGTACGAGATGGTGACTCTAGTATAAGTACATCGGAAAGTTAATTTCTTTGTAAGTTCTTGCCTCGGCTCGAGCTGATAATTTTACGGAGCGGATACTAATATTTTTAGGTTTATACAATTTGCGCTATAATTCGACTTCCTTATTGCATTTCCTTAGAAAATGGTTCAATAGTCTCCACCAAACTACATCCAAATATTGGTTAAAAATACAACAGAACTATTTCTAATCACACGGGGCTTCGAGCCTGACTCGTATAAGTTTAGCAGCAGACCTCGTTTGTGAGGTATAATAATTTGATGAAATCTATTTGTACATACATTAAATTACCTGACTAACTTATCTAAATTGTTAGAAACCAGTGACGTGACGTGTCTTATTTTCTAATATACAAAAAAATATCAGTTTCACGGAATAAATAAATATATTATTACAGGCATTTGGAAATCTTTTAACGGGTTGGATCATTGATAAATGCATTAAATTTCAAGAATACACATTTAAATGCTGGGTATATTTTTTTATTTAGATATACTTGTATTTGATTTCAATGTATTATGTAATTTAAATATTATGTATTTCATATAAAAAAAAAATTATATTAAATTATTCAAATCAATCAAATTAAAAAATACACAATGTGCCAACACCAGCAATTTAAATTGTTGATTCATTTGTTTTTAGCACCATGCCGTTTGCAATGTAAGCTGATTATATTTTACTTGCAGCTTCAGTTTAATATGGTTATTTATGTTGTTTCTCATCCGACAGATTCCGCTGTGGGCGGGTACACAGTGAGCGATCTTATCTACAAACTGTGTTTGTTATACCTTGAGGTTAATGCATTTATCCACGACGCACACAAAAAAAAAACAATCCCAAAAAGCAAAAACTCACCTGTAGCAGCGGCAGCTTCGGCGCCCTCCTCGTTTACCTCGATGAAAGCCTTCTGGACTGCCTCCGAGACATAAAGCTGAGTATCGTAGTTCAAGATGCCCTTCAGTTGAGCCTTGGACGGGTCGAACAAAAGCTTTACGCCCATCTGCAAAGTTATGGCTTTATTAAGTACTCAATGAAAGAGGGTAGATATTTTTGTACTGAATCAATTGTACAGCCGTTGCTTAGCAATCGTTTTGTAATAATTTTCAATTGGCTATAATAGTGTAGTAACCTGATCATATTTGCAAAAATAGTCAAGAAAATCAAATTATTAAAAATAGTCATTTAAAACGGTAAAAGTATGTATTCACTTATGCATAGCCTTCGAAGTATATTAGTGATGTTAGGTGACTGTTAAACTTGTAAATTAATTACGATAAATATTTAAACCAAAACTCGGGAAATCACATGATTTTAGCGGACACCCTCCCACCATATAGCGATTTCAACATAACATTTGGTGAAATCAGTGCTCAGAAATATACCAATATTATTTTAATAGGGGGTTAGTTAATCATATAAATTGTATATTTTGTTTATTAGGATTAATCAAAACCACGGAACGAGGCGTAGAAAGTTTAAGAACTGTATGGATTCTAACAAGCAAGGACTAAAATTACTATACATAGGAAATTAAAAACACTGTTTCGTAGTTGATGGGAAAATGTTTTGAGGTATTACTGTCATGAAAATGGTGGTCGTAATTCGCAATCAAATGAATAAAGTTAAATATCCGCATTATTTTGTAACTAATTGTAAGAATAACAAATATGTTAAAATAATAATAAGTTAATATTTTAATATACATAAATACTTACATTTTGCAGAACTTTCTTCACGTCAATAGTTGTTTCTATCTTGAACTTGGGCAATTTCACAATGACCTCGACACTGTACATATCCTGAAGATGCTCCTTCGTTCCACTGGCCAGCTTATCCTCAAGGGCGGCTAAGCCATCTATCTTGTTGGGCAAGAAGATGGCCATTGAAACTTCCTCTGCTTCATATGGTAGAATGAGGATCTGGAAACAAACGCGCAAACATGAAGAACCACATCATTGTTGCATTAATAAAAAGCCTGCTGTTAGTTAGACGCCAACTAGGAAAAATCTCCCTTGATTTTCATCCCCGGCCGGAGTTTCAGCAGCAATAACATGCATTCACTAATATGATTTTGGGAAAACCATCTATCAACGGACTATTAAAAAAAAAAAAAACTCACTAAAATAAAGCGCTACCTACAATGAATGAATTCTACAAGATTTAAAAAAATGACAAAGCAATAGAACCTGTTTTTTTAATACTTTGGATTTCAATTTTTTCATATTTTTACAAATATAAAAAAAAAACCCTTTACGATTTCTGGCAGGTGCCGTAACAATTATTTATAGTTAAATTTTACGTTTAGTTACGTTAAGTTTTATGCATTATTTTACTATTGAAACTTTCGAGACGGCCTTGACATTGAGATGTGCATTTTTCGAAATAATAAAATTGCGTATATTATCTTTTGAGTTAGGAAATTTATAATAACCACTCTCATCAAATTATTTGGAGAAAATCAAGACAAACAGTATACAAAAAATCGCAGAAGCATCTCTAATATTAAAATGCTAAATGGTGCACACGTGTCGTCAATGTGGCAAAATTCCATGAATATTACAGTCCGGATTACAAAAGGACATGTGCTTGGTTTGTTTACCTTAGCGTCAAGCTCCTTCGACTCCTTGTAGAGAAACTTAGCCTTCTGGTTCATCATGTCTACTTTTCTTGTGGATCCATCAATCAGGTGGAAGTCTTCTTTATGGGTTTGGGCCGGGTCGAATTTCCTCTTCCAACTGCCCTGTGAATGAAAAAATTAAAAATATTATACCATATCAGCAACTGCACGCCCAAAAGAGAGAATATTGGGAGATCACGAGAGAGGCCTATATTTAGAAGTCACGGACTAATGAAGAAGAAGAAGAGTGTCGCCGACTCTAAGAGAAGTGAAGTGCGCAGAAGGCGCGACAGAGAAAAACGCTAGGAGCGCCGCGCGCGCGGAAGAAACAGCGAGCGACGCGCCTAGCGGTAACAGAGCGCCGCGCGCGGACGACGCGCCTAGCGGCAACGACCGCCGCGCGCGAAAGAAAACAAGCGCCGCGCGCGCGAAACGGAGTGCCGCCCGCGGAACAGCGGACGACGCGCCTAGCGGCGAGAGCGCCGCGCACGAAAGAAAACAAGCGCCGCGCGCGCGAAACGGAGCGCCGCACGCGGAAGGAACAGCGGACGACGCGCATAGCGGCGAGAGCGCTGCGCGCGCGAAGCGGAGCGCCGCGCGCGGAAGAAACAGCGGACGACGCGCATAGCGGCGAGAGCGCCGCGCGCCCGAAACGGAGCGCCGCGCGCGGAAGGAACAGCGGACGACGCGCATAGCGGCGAGAGCGCTGCGCGCGCGAAGCGGAGCGCCGCGCGCAGCGGACGACACGCCTAGCGGCGAAAGAGAAACCGCGCGCGAAAGAGACAGGGAGCGGCGCGCCTAGCGGGAACGGAGCGGCGCGCTCGGAAGAAACAGCGAGCGCCGCGCGCGAAAGAAACGGAGCGCCGCGCGCGAAAGAGACAGGGAGCGACGCGCCTAGCGGGAACGGAGCGGCGCGCTCGGAAGAAACAGCGAGCGCCGCGCGCGAATGAAACGGAGCGACGCGAGTGAAAGAGACAGCGAGTGACGCGCCCAGCGAGGACGGAGCGCCGGGCACGAATAAAACGCGGGCCAGCCGGCGGTTTGAGGCAGTCGGCGGCGAGGAGCCAGCGGGAGCGGTCAAGTGAGAGGACGGGCTACTCTGCGAGGACGAGCTGCTCTGCGAGGACGAGCTGCTCTGCGAGGACGAGCTGCTCTGCGAGGACGAGCTGCTCTGCGAGGACGAGCTGCTCTGCGAGGACGAGCTGCTCTGCGAGGACGAGCTGCTCTGCGAGGACGAGCTGCTCTGCGAGGACGAGCTGCTCTGCGAGGACGAGCTGCTCTGCGAGGACGAGCTGCTCTGCGAGGACGAGCTGCTCTGCGAGGACGAGCTGCTCTGCGAGGACGAGCTGCTCTGCGAGGACGAGCTGCTCTGCGAGGACGAGCTGCCCTGCGAGGACGAGCTGCTCTGCGAGGACGCGCTGCCACCCTGGGAGCGACCGGACCGGCGGAACGAGCAGTCAGCGGGTGAGCGGCCAGACGGACAGGACGCGCTGCTACCCTAGGAGCGACGGAGCCGGCGGAACGAGCAGTCAGCGGGTGAGCGGCCAGGCGGACAGGACGCGCTGCCACCCTGGGAGCGACAGGACCGGCTGAACGAGCAGTCAGCGGGTGAGCGGCCAGGCGGACAGGACGCGCTGCCACCCTGGGAGCGACCAGACCGGCGGAACGAGCAGTCAGCGGGTGAGCGGCCAGACGGACAGGACGCGTTGCCACCCTGGGAGCGACGGAGCCGGCGGAACGAGCAGTCAGCGGGTGAGCGGCCAGACGGACAGGACGCGCTGCCACCCTGGGAGCGACAGGACCGGCTGAACGAGCAGTCAGCGGGTGAGCGGCCAGACGGACAGGACGCGCTGCCACCCTGGGAGCGACAGGACCGGCTGAACGAGCAGTCAGCGGGTGAGCGGCCAGACGGACAGGACGCGCTGCCACCCTGGGAGCGACCGGACCGGCGGAACGAGCAGTCAGCGGGTGAGCGGCCAGGCGGACAGGACGCGCTGCTACCCTAGAAGCGACGGAGCCGGCGGAACGAGCAGTCAGCGGGTGAGCGGCGAGGCGACAGGACGCGCCACCACTCTACGAGCGACGGGAGCTGCGGAACGAGTCAGTCGGCGGGAGAGCGGCGAGGCGACAGGGCGCGCCACTTCTCTGCGAGCGACGGAACGACAGGACGCGCCACTACTACGAGCGACAGGACGTGACGACGACGGCAGCCTAGGCCGTATTCAGGGGCCAACACAGGCCGAGGCGCAGCAGTGGGAAACAAGACCGAAGAGGAACATTGGACTGGAGGAAGAGGTTCATCCGGCAAAGGAGGAGTACGCCGGGGACACCACTTCCGTTTGCGATTGCGTGAAGAGGCCGCAAGCAACCACGGTGTTCTTCTTGCCCACCGCTAACCTCAAAGTTGAAGCCGCCTGCTAGGCTTTTGTTTTTCAATAAAAAAGAGGCATAGCCTTCAACTTCACCGTCTTTCCTTTCAACAGCCCTTGGCACATGTTACAGGACGAGACAACACGAGCTACTCGGACCCGACCGATTCTTACGGCGCCACTGAACGCTGACGTTTAAGAAATCGGGGGCGGGTCCGACATATGGTCCTTCGAGCCGGATCCTGGAGTGCAGCTGAAGCCTGAGGAGTCCGAAGACAGAAGACTTGCGATCAAGATGAGTCTACGGAGCGGACGTGCAAGAGGGACGATGGGAAGCGGGGACAGCACCGCTCACAACGAGGGTGAGTCGGCCAGTACCGCAGCCACCACGAGCCAGTCTACCTCACAGCACCCCGAAAACTGCGGTTGCGGGGACGAGAAGGCCGAGAAATCGCAAGAAGACGTCGGCGTCACGATGGTAGCAGCCCAAGGCGCCCCAGAGAGTGCAGTCGCCGGCCAAGACACAGCGACAGGGGCGAAGATGACGTCGACACCGCATGCCGAGCTCAGCAGGGTGTCACCGGCACACAGCGAAGTGAGCCGCACCAGCAAAGCCAGGCGGCGTCAACTGAACGCTGCACTGAAGGCCCAGCAGGAAAGGGAACGAGTCGAAGCGGAGTTCGAAGAAGCGCGGCGCCTGCGACAACTGGAGGACATCCGCAAGAGGTTCGAGATCCTGCAAGAGCTGGAAGCCCTCACGGACGACGAGGAGAATTTCGTCGAGGGCCCCGACAAGGCGCAGGATTTCCCAGTTCCTGCCCAGGAGGCGAAAATACAGCAGTGGCTCGACAACACACCCGACCCACACAGTGCAGCGGACCCCATCGTCGACAAGCTAGTGCAAGCCCTGGAGAAGGTGGCCAGAAGACCCGCAGAAGGTCTCAATCACGACAAAATGCTGGTGCGGCAAGCCATGCCCCGCGACCTGCCTACATTCGACGGTCAGCCTGAAGATTGGCCCATATTCGCCGGCCAATTCGACCTGCAGATGGCCAGCTTCTCACCGACAGAGATGTTGATGAGGCTCCAGCGCTGCCTGAAGGGAAGAGCAAAGGACACCGTCACCGCTCTGCTGCTATCACCGGACAACGTCGGTGAAATCAGGGACTCATTGGAGATGAGATTCGGCAGGCCCGAGCGACTCATCGAGCAGCTGCTGCAGCGGGCGCGAAAACTACCGGCGCTGTCGGATTCACCCGACATGTCGGCGATCCTCGACTTCGTGACGGCCGTTCGAAACCTCACGGCGGCCCTGGAAGCATCGAAGAGGACAGCGTACATATATAACCCGCAGATGTTATATGAGCTGGAAGCCAAGCTGCCGACACTTCTCAGACTACAATGGGGAACTGTAGCAAGGACACAACACACGGACAACCCGTCTCTTCGAGATTTCAGCAATTGGCTCGGGGAAATGGGGAAGACAGCCAGCCGTTTGGATCACGGGACTGCAACAAGATACGCGAGTGCAACAGTGAAACCAAGACAAGCTACCGTGTCAAATGTGCCGCGTTCGCGAGTGTTTACAACCAGTGAAACGGAAAAAAAGTGTTCGTTCTGCGAAGCACCAGGTCACCGGACCTACGAGTGCCGCAAGTTCGCGAGGCTCGATGTTACCGAACGTCAGAGCTGGGCAACAAAACACGCCGTGTGTTACGCGTGCCTAGAGAGGGGACATTTGTGCGGAAAATGTCCACGGGGAAGAGCCACGCACAGGCTACTTCTCAACCCGCCGCGAAGTGTTGCGAATTCATCGCGTAGTGTAAGGCATGGACCTA
Organism: Neomicropteryx cornuta; assembly: GCA_020383195.1. NCBI lineage: Eukaryota > Metazoa > Arthropoda > Insecta > Lepidoptera > Micropterigidae > Neomicropteryx > Neomicropteryx cornuta. The sequence continues at coordinate 6,876,431 of JAHKQU010000001.1, read as the reverse complement.
GTGAAAGGCATGGACCTAGTGTAAGGCATGGACCTAGTGAAAGGCAGAGACCTAGTGTAAGGCATGGACCTAGTGAAGTGCAAAGACCCAGTGACAGAGACACTCAAGCGAGGGATGATCGGAACAGGTCAGGACCAAGCGACCACACACTACACACGCGCAGTGATCAAAAAGTTTTATTGCGTGTAGCACCTGTGACGATAAGTGGCCCGAAGGGCAAAGTATCTACGTTAGCGCTGTTCGACGAAGGCTCCACTGTAACCCTCGTCAACAAGAAAATTGCTGACAGCGTGGGCCTAAAGGGGCCCAGGGAAGTGCTGAGACTACAAGGCGCCAGCAACACGATGCGCGAAGAAGTGCCTTCAGAAGTAGTATCCTTCGGCATCCAGGGAGAGGTCGGTGGACCGACATACGAGATCTACGGAGCAAAGACGGTGACAAATCTGTCATTACCAAGACAACGAGTAGCCGTGCAAAGTTTGCAGACACAGTGGCCTCACCTAAAGGGGATACACCTGACTGACGGTGAGAAGGAAGCCGGGTTACTGATTGGCCAAGATCAGTGGGAATTGATTATTCCACGGGAAATACGCGAGGGGCCAAAACACGCACCCGTAGCAACACGATCACTACTAGGGTGGTCGGTAAGTGGACCTCTGACGACCCGAAAAACCCGAAGAAAGCAAGTACTACACCTACGTACCACAGATGACGAGAAGGTGGATGAACTCACCACAAGGTACTTCAAAACAGAAGAGCTAGGTGAAGTAGCCAGACGACCCGAGCAAAGGATCAACGGAAGAGCCGAGTCAACGTTGAAGGCGACAACCCGTCTCACCAACGACGAACGCTGGGAAACAGGACGGTTGTGGAAAGCAGAACACACCCAAAGGATCGACCGATTGTGCATGTGGTCAGACAGCACCTGTAAAGGAAATCATCCACGGGGGGGAGGTCTGATACAAAAACACCGGCAGAGAGCTGAAGATCTGTGGACCAAAAGAGTACAACAAGAGAGTTTCCGACGAGGTGGAGCAACTGAAGAAAGGTATTTCAGTGGAAAAACGCCGGCCGACCGCAAAACTAGCGGTGATTGGCGTCGGCTTAAGCAGCTAAAGAAAAGAGGCATACAGAGTCTGCCGGGGGGGAGTATGTCGCCGACTCTAAGAGAAGTGAAGTGCGCAGAAGGCGCGACAGAGAAAAACGCTAGGAGCGCCGCGCGCGCGGAAGAAACAGCGAGCGACGCGCCTAGCGGTAACAGAGCGCCGCGCGCGGACGACGCGCCTAGCGGCAACGACCGCCGCGCGCGAAAGAAAACAAGCGCCGCGCGCGCGAAACGGAGTGCCGCCCGCGGAACAGCGGACGACGCGCCTAGCGGCGAGAGCGCCGCGCACGAAAGAAAACAAGCGCCGCGCGCGCGAAACGGAGCGCCGCACGCGGAAGGAACAGCGGACGACGCGCATAGCGGCGAGAGCGCTGCGCGCGCGAAGCGGAGCGCCGCGCGCGGAAGAAACAGCGGACGACGCGCATAGCGGCGAGAGCGCCGCGCGCCCGAAACGGAGCGCCGCGCGCGGAAGGAACAGCGGACGACGCGCATAGCGGCGAGAGCGCTGCGCGCGCGAAGCGGAGCGCCGCGCGCAGCGGACGACACGCCTAGCGGCGAAAGAGAAACCGCGCGCGAAAGAGACAGGGAGCGGCGCGCCTAGCGGGAACGGAGCGGCGCGCTCGGAAGAAACAGCGAGCGCCGCGCGCGAAAGAAACGGAGCGCCGCGCGCGAAAGAGACAGGGAGCGACGCGCCTAGCGGGAACGGAGCGGCGCGCTCGGAAGAAACAGCGAGCGCCGCGCGCGAATGAAACGGAGCGACGCGAGTGAAAGAGACAGCGAGTGACGCGCCCAGCGAGGACGGAGCGCCGGGCACGAATAAAACGCGGGCCAGCCGGCGGTTTGAGGCAGTCGGCGGCGAGGAGCCAGCGGGAGCGGTCAAGTGAGAGGACGGGCTACTCTGCGAGGACGAGCTGCTCTGCGAGGACGAGCTGCTCTGCGAGGACGAGCTGCTCTGCGAGGACGAGCTGCTCTGCGAGGACGAGCTGCTCTGCGAGGACGAGCTGCTCTGCGAGGACGAGCTGCTCTGCGAGGACGAGCTGCTCTGCGAGGACGAGCTGCTCTGCGAGGACGAGCTGCTCTGCGAGGACGAGCTGCTCTGCGAGGACGAGCTGCTCTGCGAGGACGAGCTGCTCTGCGAGGACGAGCTGCCCTGCGAGGACGAGCTGCCCTGCGAGGACGAGCTGCTCTGCGAGGACGCGCTGCCACCCTGGGAGCGACCGGACCGGCGGAACGAGCAGTCAGCGGGTGAGCGGCCAGACGGACAGGACGCGCTGCTACCCTAGGAGCGACGGAGCCGGCGGAACGAGCAGTCAGCGGGTGAGCGGCCAGGCGGACAGGACGCGCTGCCACCCTGGGAGCGACAGGACCGGCTGAACGAGCAGTCAGCGGGTGAGCGGCCAGGCGGACAGGACGCGCTGCCACCCTGGGAGCGACCAGACCGGCGGAACGAGCAGTCAGCGGGTGAGCGGCCAGACGGACAGGACGCGTTGCCACCCTGGGAGCGACGGAGCCGGCGGAACGAGCAGTCAGCGGGTGAGCGGCCAGACGGACAGGACGCGCTGCCACCCTGGGAGCGACAGGACCGGCTGAACGAGCAGTCAGCGGGTGAGCGGCCAGACGGACAGGACGCGCTGCCACCCTGGGAGCGACAGGACCGGCTGAACGAGCAGTCAGCGGGTGAGCGGCCAGACGGACAGGACGCGCTGCCACCCTGGGAGCGACCGGACCGGCGGAACGAGCAGTCAGCGGGTGAGCGGCCAGGCGGACAGGACGCGCTGCTACCCTAGAAGCGACGGAGCCGGCGGAACGAGCAGTCAGCGGGTGAGCGGCGAGGCGACAGGACGCGCCACCACTCTACGAGCGACGGGAGCTGCGGAACGAGTCAGTCGGCGGGAGAGCGGCGAGGCGACAGGGCGCGCCACTTCTCTGCGAGCGACGGAACGACAGGACGCGCCACTACTACGAGCGACAGGACGTGACGACGACGGCAGCCTAGGCCGTATTCAGGGGCCAACACAGGCCGAGGCGCAGCAGTGGGAAACAAGACCGAAGAGGAACATTGGACTGGAGGAAGAGGTTCATCCGGCAAAGGAGGAGTACGCCGGGGACACCACTTCCGTTTGCGATTGCGTGAAGAGGCCGCAAGCAACCACGGTGTTCTTCTTGCCCACCGCTAACCTCAAAGTTGAAGCCGCCTGCTAGGCTTTTGTTTTTCAATAAAAAAGAGGCATAGCCTTCAACTTCACCGTCTTTCCTTTCAACAGCCCTTGGCACATGTTACAGGACGAGACAACACGAGCTACTCGGACCCGACCGATTCTTACGGCGCCACTGAACGCTGACGTTTAAGAAATCGGGGGCGGGTCCGACAAAGAGTATAAAGTTGAAATAACCAGAAGCCATTTCGTCTAATTTTAGTACAAAACTTGATAATGCAACACAAGACGAAATAATATTCATTGTAAAATAATAAAATGTGCACGTAATCTTAATTTATAAAAAATTCAGATGAACAATTAAATATAAAAAATAACTAGCTAAATATCAGGAATTAAATGAAACAATTTCTTGCAAGGACACAATAATAAATTGGCATAAAAGACTACCATGACATCAAACGCAGTTTTTAACATTGTCAAATGACATGAGGTTTCCCTGGCTAAATAAATCATGAGCCTTATTTGCAATTTACGACATGCGAGTACTAATTTAGGCAAGATATGTAGAGTAAGTGGCTGTTGCGGTTCGAGGTTCATGTTTAAAGGGTTTCGCAAAATAAGAAGAATTGGTACCCTCTTTGAACATTTGAATCCACTCTTAAGTTGTCATTTTTAAAAAATATAAAATAATTCGCTGCCTCGATGGCTTCACTAATTTAGATAAATTTATTTCAACTTCACGCGTAAAGTTTAAAAACTGGCAGAAAATCATAGGCGATTAAGCAAAAGTGAGAAGTCCTCTGTCAATTGCGGCGTATAAGGACAGAAAGACAGAAAAATGCCGCGAAACGCCGAAACTACTCGATGATCACTAAACATAATGATATGTGGATTTATTGCAGGATATTCTCTTATGTTAATGTTACAATATTTAAATTACGAAGTATATAAATTGAAATTGATAATAATAATAATTGTAATGCGAAGACTTGATGATGCCGTAAACTAAAGAAACCAAGCGCCTACTTGTCAGGAAACTTGATTGTGTGAACGGAATTTCTGAAGCGTCTCACCACTTACAGGTGGTGACGACAATCGTCGTGAGAACCGCTGCTCTGTTTCCTTTACACAATGGTGATCTGAAAACTGAAATGCGAGCGGGCGGTTGACGATTTCACATGGTCCCGCGTTTGTGTTGACATGTACGGTGCAGCCGGTACATGTGCGTATGGTTCCATTTTTCTTTTATTAAAAATGTTTGAATGGAATCACAAAGATGTAATTTTTGGGACCAATTGGCAAATACATACACTACAGACACTACACACTACTATACTGAGTATATTCATATAGTATACTTGCCTTGAAGTATATGGCGTTGATCAAAACAGCAGCCGTATTACCATCGAGCGAGTCCTTGTTAATTAGATTTTTAATGCGTTTATTCGTCTTTCCCTCTACCTGGAAAGACAATAAATAAATAAACTAGGGTGCCGCTTTGCTTCGCTGCGGCATACATTGGAGCGGAGTTTAGTATATAAATGTATTTCTCCATAGGGATTACCATTTAATTTTTTATAATTCTTTGCGCAATCAAATGTATATGTTTTTTGGTATCTATGCACAGAAGACATTGTCATGGTCATTTTAAAAAAATAATTATCAAAATCGGTCTTGTAGTTCTAGAGCCTTAGTCCGTGAACAGAGTGACATTTGAGTCACCACATGGGAGCTTCGCTCGCTCCGCTCAATAAATAAAGACCATAAAAATATATAACTTAAAACTCAGTTACTGAATTGACAATAAGTAAAAATACTAGTAACTGACTAATAATACAATGCCATTTAAAAATAAATAATGCTATTATAGACTTTACGGGCTTTGCCCAGTTTGGTAGTATTTTATATTATATGTTAATTTAATGTTTAAAATACCTATCAATTAATAAAGGAATCACTAAAACATTGTGATTAATTATTTCTACACAGGTATGAATGACGACTGCGATAGCTTAAGATCAGTTAGCGTAGTTGTTGTCTTCATGAGCAAGCTTCAATAAGCAGATAATAACGCAGTCTGCTATTGTATGAATGTGTGTGTGTGTCTTGTTGCTCATCTCAGTCAACAGTATGTTGAACATTCTCAGCAGCAAATAACCCTGAACCCGAGTCAGAAGAAAGCTTTAACGCTCCTGCTTTACTAGGTCATGCGTTTTGTTCTAGTGTTGATGTATTCGGTATCTTAAATTTTAGTAACGTAGAAGGGACCACTTTCTATGAATAAGCTATACAAAAAATATCTTCTGAAAAAATAATTTAGTGAGTGCAGCGAAATTACTGCAAACCTTGTAAAGTAGTATTGAAATATGCAGAACCGGCGTATTTCAAAGCTCGTTGGTATTAAAGAACTTCCCCAACAATGATTCTGAACCAATCATATTAAATCGAGCATTGAATTTATGAAAATACGGATAAAAGTATATAACACCTTCTGGCATATTATCTTTGAAATATCCTTTGAGAAGTTTCGAGTATAGCAACAACCAGGTTTGCAATGAAGATATCTGATATAGAAAAACTTACCCATCCGTTGATTTCTGCTGCGGCTTCAACATTTTTGGAGAAGTCAATTTGCTTTATCTCTGACCTGAAGACGTCTTGAATACTGGACTTGTAAGTTGGAATGATGGCATCCAGTTCACTGGAACTTGATGCCCTGACATATACTTTGTTGGCCAAGTTCAGGGTGACTCCTTTTGCACCATTCAGAGCATCTATCGTTTTAGCGATGGACGGCAAGATCTGAAAAATAAACAGTTCCCATCAGATAACAACTGTTTTATATATTATATTATTAGGGTCCTCAATTATTTTGTTTTTAGTTTAACCTGTCTTTAGACTGCGTCACTGTGTAGGTGATGAGGCGCTCTTTAAACCGATTGCCCGTGTCACCTACACGGTTGTAAAAGTTGTAGATTTATAAATATAAAATTATTTTAGAGAATTTTCTAGGCTTTCAGAAAATATGCATAATGTTATATGTGTAAGGATAAATGTTTTTTTCTACCACCGAAACTCACCCCGTAATACAGACAAAGCTCGAGGCAACCGGCAGGTGTTTCACTTTTTTCGTCTGGGCTAACAGGTTAACAAACAATTTCATTAAAATGGGTCGACATCACGCTGAAAACTACTGAAACGTTTACATGCAGTTTCAATTGAATGACTCGGCTATTAGCTCCTGATTGTATATTCAGTAAAACTGATTGTTGATTGAAGTGCAAAGAGGTCTTGATAACAAGATCACCGCCAAAGGATTGGCATGGATAAAGTCGAAGGAATAAAGGTGTGAACTTTTGCTATAAAAATAATATGTAAGTCTGTGAACTGTAAAATAAAAACTTGTTTAGGATGGGAAATGAATTTGTATAAAATTAAAAATAAGCATACACAAACCATATTGCTCACAAAGATCTGACGTGTGACAAGGTATGGTAATACACCTACCGGATAAATACAAAATGGTTGATAGGTCCATATGGTAATTTGGATGTGATGAGTTAGTAATAAGAGAAAACTTGATAACAATAACGAAATCCTACCGTATCAATATCCTCTATGAAGAGAGCATCCGTAAGCTCCTTCTTGGTATCACCCTGAGCGCCCAGAGCAACCATTGTCAACACCATGTCAGCCGATAGCGCTGACATAACGACATTCTCGCGTGGCGTTTTCGAGGTTGATTGCTGAAAATTATTGTGTATTTAATTTTTCTGTTAATTTTACTAAAGAAATAGATATATTTGTCTGAATATGAACATTTTATGCGATAACATTGTATATGTATACATATATTATATATTTAAATTTTATTTTTCTTATAAATAGATAAACTTTTATTACTTTTCTATAGGTCATATTATTTACTTCCACCAAATAATCAGAATAACCTTGAACGGGTGTCGAGCGATTAGTCACGAAAGAAACAATACTATCGAGACGAGAGTACTCGAGAGAGAAACAAAATAATTGCTATAAATACTGCAACAACCAACAACAAAATACAATATCTATTATGTAATCATCCAATTGTTATAACACTGCTCCACACCTCGTGTAAAAATTGAGGAGACAAACATAGGAGCAGATATATGTGTCTCATTTTGGTGACGCGATGAATGGAGCGAAATGTCTAATATGTATTAAAGTGGCTCTTTTATGGTGTTTGTACGCCGCTCCTTTTGGTGGTGTGATGTGTTGAGGCCATGAAGCTATGAGCAAAGTGTCGTCCCGCTCGTTGTCACGGCGATACCATTCACAACTTCATGTTTAGGTAAATATTATTATTATATTGAAATGACCGCAAGTGTTACGGTTAGAGTGACATATTGGTGCCATTTTGAAACTGATTTCACGAGCCATTTTGCATCTTGTAAAATTATTATTAGTATGTTATTGTTACCATGTCCAAGAAATGTTACTATTATGTACATATTCTATACTTACGATAAATTATTTTACCATTATTTTAATTTTAAATTTTGGCCACCTAATTTGTCCTGGGAAGCAACGCGACCTGGAAGTGGTGCGCCCTGGCACGACTGCGCCTTTTGAGCCACGACAGGTTTGGGCCTGCTCACAGTCAGTAAAAGTATCATAACAAAAGTTATTACAGGATTGTAACATAGTAATGCCTTAAACACCTACATAATAAATATACAGCATTTCGATTGAAGAATACCTCGAAATATTTTATAAAACATGCGATAGGTAAAATCAAAATATTCGAGAAGATGATGAAAATCTTCAGAAATTTATAGAATCTGACAGCTGCGAGAATATTAGTAAAGTAGGACTGCACTCGATAAAAATGTATGAAATGTATTTAAAAAAAAAAAAATTTGCTATGACCTATGAGCTATATTATAATATTATAATTGTATAATTGAGTTGTAAATATATTCGACTTATATTTGATGATTATTTTTTAATAGCGGCAAATTGCCTAAAAAGATAAATGACACAATCTTTGACAATCTTGAAAAATGTAGAAAAGTTTATTAATTTTTTGATTAGATAGTAAAATATTTATAAAGGTACTAAGTAAAGAGATCCTGTACTTGCGAGCGCAGGATGTTTTATATATAATATATATGTATATAATTACTACTGGCTCTTTGTACCAGGTTTAAAAAAACACGCTTTCCATTCAAAAATGAAACCACCGCTGATTTCCCCTATATTTTAAACACACATTTTGCTTGCTTACAGTGTTTGCTAATATTGTACGATTACCGTCAATGGAAGCGCGCTCTAATTTTGTGCGGAGCAGCGTCATTTACCGGTACTAAAGTTAAGCTCTGACTTTGACAGTTCAAATCATTCGTTGACAATAAATAGTTTACAATAATATGAAATGAGATAAACAATTTTAGATACAATTATCATAAAATCCGGCTTCTTTATATTTAGTAGAGCACAAAGTCTTGTAATTGGTCGTTGCAGGATTCCAGAAGCAGTAAGAATATCGTAAATGCGTGTTACATTACCAGTCCCTGGATACTTCTTTATAACCTTGCCCATTAACCAAATGTCCCGGGGGTAATTTCAATTCTTTTATTAGTACTAGATACTCTAATTGCGTTAGTTGCCAGCTATTACAGATGGTTATTTATAACAACCGGAGGTTATATATAATCTCCACATTGATTACTTTGACAGTAACATATATTATACACCATGTCCCAAGACGATATAAAATCCAGTTAATTGGTCCTGCGATTTCAAGAATTATTTTTAAAAATCATATATCAAAATTCACCATTGTTATAGAGAAAAAAAAATGTAAACTTGTAACCCTACTTGTATTAGTACAATTTCAATCGCTGAAAACTATACGAACATTTCTTCTGCAAATCACCGTGATAAAACAATTTCTTAATCAATGAAAGCCCAAGGTAGATTATATACAGAAACATATTTTTTTGTTGTAACATTGTAAATATTATGATTTTTAGTAATAAGCAGTGTAATGAATTACAAAACCATATAAACGGCATAAAGTAGGTAGTATAGATAATCGTAATTATTCAAAAATTCCCGGAATAAAAAGATCTCAAAAGACGTCATTGCTGAAATGCTAAATTGACCTCATTGAACAACTTTATCCCTATAAAGTAGCCTAAAAAGGCTAACAATTGTTTAATCACTCCCATATCTTACCTTATAGAAGCGCCCAGAGAAAAAATCCACGCTCGTCGGGAAGTCTGAAGTAAGAGCCATTGTTGAAGATGTCAGTAGCAAGGACAAAACGGCAAAAACTGTAAAAGAAAAGAAATAACATTTTATATAAAATAAACATAATTTTATTTATTAATTATTTTTTTTTCATATTTCATATTTCTTTTTTTTTCATATTTCATATTTCTTAGATGATGAATAACATAACCATACCTAACTGAACATTGCCCGTACTAAGGTAGGCTAATGGTTAATGGTAAATGGTTACAAGGTTAGTAAGAATGTTAGCAAGGAGAAAGAATGTAAAGACATCATCAGCTCTTTCGATTTATCTGAAATTGTGAATGAAAATATGGAGACTTTAAGATAGTGTAGCCGACATGCCAAGGCTTTTAAACAAATGTTTGGCAGCTGTTTTTACAACCGTCAATCCGACGTATCACAATCAATTTAAAAATAGAATATCGACTATAGATTTTTTTTTACAAAATGTTTTAACAGCAAGCCTTGATAAGCTAAGTTAAGCCAAACAAAAAGTTACTGTGGTTTGTTTGTGGCGAGCTTTGCAAACTAATATTCAACAGCTAGTGGTAACATAAAACACGCATTCCAAATAATTCGGACATAATTCTAAAAATAGTCCTAAATTATTCGTCAGGGCTTACGAAAAATACTAATTTTGTACTAAATAATGAAACTTTCCTGTTATTATATTTTGATTTGGTATATGGGAAACAAGTAAAAAAAAATTATAAAATTTCCCTGACATAAATACCTAAACACAAACACAATCAAGCTTTGCATTCACAATTACAACACATCAATCAATATTGTACTCACCTTTTCTTATCACGGACGACATATTTATAAAATTAATAAAACTCAACGAAACGCAAACGCAGCAATCAAAAACTATTAAAATTTTATCAGTAAGTAGTCTAGAAACGTTAATGACGATGGAAAAATGCACATTAGGCCATTAAACAACGTATGCAGTTAGCTTTGACAATCTCGTGTTGTGTGGCTACGGTTGAATCATTTATACAAATGGTGTACTATCAGCGGTTTTCAAACATTTGATTATTTCTGATTTAAAAAATATTTTTGCTGAGAAGACGAATAATCAAATTATCCATGTTATGTTTTTTTCGTTAATTAAGTCATGATAAAGCGGTAGGTTCAGTGATTTAAGCTCTTCAACTCTTTTTGCTGATGGTATTTTTTAGTTATTGTAAAAAAAATAGAAAAAACCCCCTCAAAATTATTGATTAATAATCGATAATCTATTACTCTACATTAAGTAGTAACTTAAATTGTACTTTAAATACACCAAAACATAGTCAACCAGAAAAAAATCAGCAAACATTATTTGTATGGTTCTAGCTGCGATCGGAACCCTCTTAAATCCAAAAGGTTAAAAATATACTTTTATGCAATATATGCCTAAACTGTACACCTTTTTTACTCAAAACTAAATATCTCAAGAGCTAATAAAACTGCAATGAAATACAGCTTGAAATATATATGTTTAGCTTTGTTGAATGAGCCTAAAATATTTTATTTGGTGCGATGTTATGTAGTCCAAATATTAAGTAATATAGTTTAACCACTGAGGAAAAAAAGTGTAAACAAATTCAACAAGCGCTAGTTTGACGTTTGTGCTGAATTAAGAGTAAAATATTATGCTCCATCTATATGTATAAATTGTATAATTGTGAAAGAATTAGAAATAGGGTTCGATGCATTACGATGCTTATGTTGTAGCAAAGAATGATATGTTTGTTACTCTCTACCAGATTAGCAAATACAATGGTAGAAGTAGAATAAAGAAACCGGAGTCACTTTTCGCTTCCTCTAATGCCTATTTCTCTCGCAATAGATCATACGGCAGTCAATTTTCGTTTCACAGAACGATGAGAATGCATCGGTCGGGATAAACGGCATATTCGGTCGGGGATATTTCAATAATATTTTAAGCACTTTGGTTTATTGTACGACCACCAACCTGTGTGAAGGTAAAAGTCTTAAATATCTATGTTTATCATAATATCTCTAACAAACCCATATTCTAATTAATACATATTTTTATCAGTGTAAATATGCAAAAATAAAACTATTTTAATTACGTTTCTCATTTATTTCCTTTTTTTTGTAATTTTCCTTCACTTTGTTATCGATAATTAAAATACATATCATTTTGATTTTAGTACATTTATTGAACTTATTCATTTTGAGTATTCTTAATAAAAAACTGATATAAGTAACTTAATAAAATAAAAATAAAAAACATTTATTGATTCTGAGGCGGTACGAAGTTCGTTGGGTCAGCTTGTAAATAAATAAAAGGCAGATTCAAAAAATATATATATCGATAGCAACAAAATGAATGTTTTATTTTTGTACTCATATCAGAGTAGATGTCACCGCCATGGTGGCTAGGAAGTCCATGAATACAATTGGCCGCCGTTTCGGATTCATGCTGACTGAGTAGTTAATATCCCAAACAATCTCATTTTCAATCCCATGTGCAACCAGAAATAAAATATTGAAAACCTTTACTTTTTATTGCCATTTCAGATAAATATTAATTTTTATTAGACAACAAATTGAGTTACAAAATACCTGTGAAATCCGTTCATTATATGTTATCCTGATAAACTAGTTATCAATTTTAAAATTATGTATGATAAGATAAAATAAAGCTTACACACACTTGTACTTACTTATTACATTAAGCAAGAAAATCAGTACCTAATAGATTAAATATATTCTGTTATATGTTATATTGATTATACTTACTAGTTATCCTATTTACTATCCTATTTATTTACAAAAGGTGTTTAAACGGTACTTGTCTCCTGATTACAAGCAAATGACATATAACATTCCCATATTACCCACATTTGCAGAGATACAGGCATTTTAAAAATCTTTTTTGTACAAACCTACAAATATTAAAAATAAATAATTTCAAGAGGCCTCCTTATCATAAATCAATGTACCTATCTATATTCTGAGCGGAACGAAGCGTAGTTCCCATGGATCGACTCCAATAGCGAAGTGTTTGTGAATTCCGAGTGTTTGTTCCGATTTTAGAATTTTAAAGTTTTAATCGAATCTACATGAAAAATAGTAGGTTGTGACGGATATTATTTTATTATATTTATTAAGTTATGTTGTTGTTTTTTTTGTTATGTTATGTTAGAATATTAGAAAAAGAATTATTTATTTGAAGTTTGCATTTCTCGGCTCCAATATGCTGCTAGCATAGGTTTCACCTTCGCGACTGCGGCTACTTGGTCAAGATAGTCCTTACAAGGTAGAGCAAAGACACAGCTCAACTGATTAAGGATTGACAGATTCATAATAAATAAGAATTCCAACATTTTATTAAATATCAAGAAACAATAAGTACCATGAAAAGACTTAGTTTTTAAATGAGCACATTAATTAATTGCCATATTTTGGCAAGGCAGTAGTATAAATGCAGCTTCTGACCCAAAAGTCTAATGGTTTCCAACTCAGCCAGGTCATACTTTGCCACTGAGAATATTCAAAGATGCGGTTCATACAACTATGTGTGTTCTATTTTTATCATTGTGAGGTTGTTTGGAGCGAACAAAACCAAACATGTCTAGCATACCTACTAAATTGTACAGGAACAACACTTTTATTTTAAAAATAATATGTTTAAAAGGTAAAATAAAAGATTTTTGCTATTTCTGTAAAATTTAATTCACTGGACATCTCATAAATCTCACAATCATAACAATTAAAAAATGGTAAATTAAAGGCAAAACAGGTCATTGATTACGTCTCCAGTAATAATATAAATATCATAGTGGAGCACCTCAGTTTCTCTTCATTTTAAATTAGCTATTTCTGCTTACAGGAAAAAAGCGCACTACTACAAAAAACTTCGACCTACATATCTGGCTACAATTATTATTTGAGAGCGTAATATTGTCTCCAATATCCCAGTATTGTTTTTGCATAGGAAAGTAAAAGTTATTTAGGCTACCTACCGGTACAAAATGTGTCATATTTCAACACAAGTGATTCAGCGCGCAAGTAAATAATAACGAGTACCTACTTAGGTAATGGCAAACTATATGAAGGCCGCGCGCGAACAACGGGAAAAACTAAGTGGAAATATTAGTTACGAGTGATTCACGTTTTTATACATACCAATAGGATTAAATGCCAGGGTGTAAATCCGAGACGAGCCAATTCTCTTCGCACGATCAACACAAGCGAACTTCGAAAGAGTATCCAAGGAATGAAATGGGACAGATAGGAAACACGGCACCAACACGCCCATTCGCTACTTAGTCGGTCGGATCGAAACACATTACGTCATCGACAGATAAACACAAAATAATTTCCCGACCGGCCGGCGCCGCCTATTTGAAGGTCAACAAAGAATCTTCGAGGTCAACTCTACACAGCCAGGATCGTATGCTTTATGAACGACGCGCGAGGAATGCAACTCTATGAATTCTTTATTCTCAGTCATGCAAATATAACATTTTCTTAAATAATTGATAAAATATCGGCGAGCGGCGAGATGACATTGAAATTTGAAAATGACATTTCGTTCGACGACAACCGACTGCGGATGCACTTCAGTGCAATCAGAAATAGAATCACCCGAGATTGTCGTGTCAGTGTCAGTGTCAGCGGTCAGCCTTGCAGGGTTCCTAGTCTGTCTGTCAATCGGGGCTCGAAAATCGACAAGCAAGCGCCGAACTCATTTCCTTCAACGCGCGCGGGGGTTGTAGAGGGTTGTCGATTGGCAGCTCAGACTAGGCTAAAATTCAAATCACATATTTGTTAAAATATGAAGTAATAGGTAGTAACTGTGGTAAAGTTCTACGCGTGGTAATAATGATTAAATGACTATCAATTAATTTTTTGTATTTCATTTAATACACTTGGCTTTTTCTTGCTTTTTAGTTAGGTTTTTCGTAAATATTACGATTAATTAAAAAAAAAAGTGATAAAAATATCTATATACCAGTAAGCACACAGTTTAATTAAAAAAACTAATTGATATTATAGAAGAAAAAGGTATTGAATGGTTAATAAATAAATTATTAACATTAAATAGAAAAAATATAATTATAGGAAATTTAATCGGATGACCTGCAAAAAAGGTCAAAAAATTATATGTTTTATATATAATTGGATATTATAGAAAACTGCCTCGAACGATGCTCTATAAAATAATATATTATCTATAAAACATCATTGAAATATATCAATTTAACAACATACATTTAACCATTGATTATATAGTGTTTTATAATCTAAATAATCAATGCTTTAACCTAAGAAAATATCATTAACCAGAGAAAATATCTTTCCCTATCGATTCCTTCTGCGTTCCGCGTGTATTGTAACGTCTCGCGTCCGTGTTTCCTATCCTATCCCATTCCCAATACAAGCCGAGTGCTGGTCATATGAGCATTTATGCGGAACCTAACCTAAAATAGTCGAATTATTTTTATATTGAAAATTAATGATGCTATTCCACGTTGATGATCGCTTTTGAAGAAAACTTCTTTATCCGCACTTAACATAATTTTGATTTCTGGGCAGTGAATGAACCTAATGCGACACGAACTTCGAATGCATTCGTGTAAACTCTACGAAACGGCATACGTTTCTCGGAGGGTTTAGCTATAAGGAAAACCCAGCGGAGGTCATTGCTGATCGCTTGCGATTTCTTATTATTTAAATAAATAGGCGTGCAGAAACATTGTTAAATGTTGAAGCCAGTTTGGGGTGATAATTTTAAAATATAATATGACAAATTTAATCATATTACTTTTACTTTAATTAAATCAATTAAATTTAAATTTGACACTTTAATTACGGTTACCTTAGTACGGGGTTAGACACTTATGTGGCAGGACAATGTAACTAGTAAACTTCGCATAAAGGTAAGAATAGAATCCATCAGAGAACAGTTTTAATGGAATCCACTATGAGAATGTACACAGCGTCATCTACTAAACACAATCTAAACGAACAGGCCCGCGATGTGTTCAAGCTTCATCGTGTGCCTCACTTTAGCCTGTCAACGAACGAATATTTTTATTTGTTTAATTTAAATTTCTTTTACAACTTCTCAATACGCTGATAATTTAAGCCCTATGAGAAGTGTTTTTTTCCCGATTTTCGTTCGGTTTTGCATCAAAATCGGACTAAAAATGCTTGATTTGGCATACTAAATTTTTGGATTGCTCTCAAGAATTACCCCCAGTTCATGCCAGTCGGCAAACACTAGTGTCTACTAACTACGAGTATATTTTCAAATTTTGTGCTTCAAACAAGCGAAATTTGTAAAGAATTTAAAATGTAAATATCACCCACCGTAACCAAAAAGCATTTATATATAAGTACTAGCTGACCCGGCCACGCGTTGCTGTGGCTAAAGTTTTTGTTATATTACATTATAGTAAACAATCTAAGAGGAACAATAAGAGAACATCAGTCACGGAGTCCACTATGCTTTTTCACACAGATGGTATTTGTAAAAAAATATGGTGATCTCCTTATTTGACTTTCTACTACTATAACCCTTTAGTACAATGAAATTATTTACGAACAAAGACGAAAATGTTGATGTTGGTATACAAATTCACTGGATTGAGATTTGAAGGGGAAGTACGTTGAACACAATTAATTAAAATGTTCTTACACTTGATACTAAGCAGAAATCAATAGGTAAAAAATAAAAATTTATCAGATTTATTATTTCCATTTAATTTTATAACAAATATAAGTATATTACAGTATAATACAGTAAATAACATGTGACGCTTAAACTCATGAATGAGGTAGGCAAGGCAGACAGTCTTAAACTTTTAAACATTAATATCTTTTTTTTTGAATTATAAATACTTTCAATTTCAATTTAATTTAACACCAATCGGTGCACAATGTTTTTGGTTAACCTGTCTTTAGCTAACACAAATAGATTCGACGGTTTCCCAACACGTGAACACGCAACATATAGTTGCCCATGAGAAAAACATGGATTTTCCAAATCTTAACCACAAATGGACATTGTTTGACCTTGAGATTTATTTATAGACATGGCGAAAGCTAAACGAATTGGAAACTGTAGCCTTTTGAAGAGTATGGTAGAATCTGATGGTATCATCGGAATACGTGGCAGCAGGACCACTTTTCCTTTAAACTTCCCAGCCAAAATGGTTGCTTCAAGAATGTTTCCGGTGATCTTTTTGATGACCAAACGCGTACCGTTACATAATTGAGGTGGATTCAAATTACGGAGGAGAATAATAGGGGAACCAATCTTTAATCGAAGATTATGTGGTGGCATTCCAGGGATATCTAATGAATTTAAAAATTCAATCGGAAAATTTACACTTTCATTTTCATCAACAACAGTATCGATTGATTTAAAAGACATCAGATCGCCTGGTAACAACTGTTGTATCTGGAAGTTAATTTCGTCAACATCAACGTTTTTGGCTGCCAAAATCGCCCGTTGACTAAGCCATTCATGATTCAAATAATTATTCTGTATATCCGGGAAAATACTCTGAATCAATTCAGTTTTATCCTGAACAACAGTGCAAAAATTGTCTGGTAGTTTAATGCATTGCGTATTTGGTTGCAGTTTTATTTTACCGTTCCCAATATCTAGTAGTTGTTCGGAAAATATTAGTGCTGATGGATCATTTTGCAATTGTACTCGCATATTTATGGTCAATCGAAGTGTTTCAACACTTCGCCATAAGAATGATTGTTTCAAACATGCATTAATCTCATCCGCGAAAGTAGAGCGAGGTATAACCGGTAAGGTCTGCCGGAAGTCACCAGACAAAAGTAAGATAGCACCACCGAAAAGTTTATTATTGCTGTTTAAATCTTGCATAGTTCTGTTTAATGCTTCAAGTGAATATTTGTGTGCCATTGTGCACTCATCCCAAATTATTATAGAACTCTTCCGCAACACTGCAGCTATTCCACTATTCTTTTTGATGTTACACATTGCATCTGGTTTATTATGAACGTCCAATGGCAGCTTGAATGTTGAATGTGCTGTTCGCCCACCATCCAGTAAAGTAGCCGCAATGCCTGACGATGCTAATGCTAATGCGATTTTTTGTTGCGACCGTATTTTGGCAAGAATCAACGATATTAAAAATGTCTTACCGGTTCCACCGGGTGCATCCAAGAAAAAAAAACCGCCTTGTTCAGCAGCAACAGCCAGCATAATCCGATCATAAATATTTTTTTGTTCTGCTGTCAGTAATGGTCAGTAATAATTCATGATAATTGTTGCTAAACTTCCATGGTCATATTGATTTTCTCGTTGTAAATCGGTATTGACTAAGTCGGTGGCTGGACGATTAGGTGATGGCATACCATAATGATTAAGTGACCATCCAGTAAAGTAGCCGCAATGCCTGACGATGCTAATGCTAATGCGATTTTTTGTTGCGACCGTATTTTGGCAAGAATCAACGATATTAAAAATGTCTTACCGGTTCCACCGGGTGCATCCAAGAAAAAAAAACCGCCTTGTTCAGCAGCAACAGCCAGCATAATCCGATCATAAATAATTTTTTGCTCTGCTGTCAGTAATGGTTCACTGTTCATGATAATTGTTGCTAAACTTCCATGGTCATATTGATTTTCTCGTTGTAAATCGGTATTGACTAAGTCGGTGGCTGGACGATTAGGTGATGGCATACCATAATGATTAAGTGGTAAATTTGAAATAAGAACACATAAATCCTCGATCAAGACCAATGCTTCATTGTACATCTCTGGTGTATAATCTATGTTTTGGCATTGATTTGTTTGTCTAATTCGGTGCAAGATGTCTTCTGTCATACAATTTTTATATTTTTCCCACAAAGTTTGTGCTTGCGAGGGATAACATGTCGCCAAAATAATTGCAAACAACTGACGAATGTTATTCGGTGTTGATGTCAACGCAGCATCAGCAAGCGTTAAGTCCCAATGGTTATCGTCTTCTAGCAATTGCAGTTCACGACATGCATCCTGGTATGTATTGAATACTCGACCATTAGCTGTTCGTAAAAATTCAAAAGACGTTGGTCCGGGAACATTCACCAATAACAAACGTAAATAGAAGCACTCACGTTGCTTTGGATGTACCGTGTAAAGTCTCCCCAATGTCTTAGCTTTGAATATGCCTGTAATGGAAGGATGTGGTTTTCCTTGTTTCCGTGGCTCCCATTTTTTACTGGATTTGTTCCATGTGAAATAACGTGGAACATCACCATACACCAATGTCTTCGCGAATTGGCCAAAAACATCAGGTTTTTGACACAATGTAAAAAATTCAGTTAGAGTCGTTTTCGGAGCTTCGAACGCTCTTTGGAGAACATTTTCTTCAGTGAAGTATACACGTTGACCGTTTTCAAGATGTATTGCCAGATGTTGGACAGCAGGATCTCTTTCGTGGATGGGAAAGCTGAGAATATGCCAAATAGCTTCATTGCTGCTAATGTATCTGCCCATTTGGTATCGTGCTATTTCGTCATTTTTATTTATGTTTTTTACTTCAAATATGGCCAAATCACTGCCTTTGTTTACATATTTACAAATATACTTAATTGATTTAACAGAACTGCAAAGCTCAACATTGATATGAGCTTTGTAAGTTTTTGAAAGTAGTGGTGAGTATGGTACCACCCACTGATTATCAAACTCAACTTGATTTGGAAAGTTCGGCAGTCGCATTGTAAATGTGTGGCCACCATTCTCAGTACTTCTGCGGCGATACATTGGATAACCATCAATATCCGTGATCGTGTCATTCGTATGCGGCTTTGGGAAGTTTTTTTTACATTTTCCATTTTCCATGCACGGTGACGTCATGTTGAAAACACCGCATGGCCCATGGATCATGTGTTTGGTGACAATATCAAATAATTCTTGATCAATTAATGGGTCTGGAATTTCGGCTGAAATTATTTGATCGATTTCTTCAGGACGGATTCTATCTTTAAGCCAAACCAAAATGTGGGCATGAGGCAAACCTCGCTTTTGCCACTCTATCGTATACAGCCAACAACGTGTGATACCAAAAATTGTATATTTAACAATAAAATCAATTAAGGATTTCAATTTTTGTTTAAACACACGTGCAGTTAAATCATGACGATGAATGGCTTGTTGTCCTGGCAATAGTAAAGTTTGTATCACTTCCCAATTCGGATTACATGTGAATGTAATAAATAAATCCGGTCGGCCGTAATGACGTACGTAAGTCATCGCATCTTGTATGTATTCCTGCATGTTCCGTGGACTGCCGATGTAGCTTGAAGGTAAAATGTAAGTATTACCGATGTCATTGGGATTTAAATTGCCATCGATGTTTCCAGCAACAGCATCTCGTAAGTGAATATATTCTTCCGATCGTAGTTTTGCCTGGTTGAATCGAAGGAATCGCAAGCGTTCGCTTTCGACCTTAGCATACATATCAACAATGTATTGATGGAACAGCTGACGATATCGAAGGATATAATTGTCTTGATGTTGTCTAACCATTATTCGGTGTGCGTAGTAGTTCATTGAGCTAACTTTATTATTTCTGTAATCACCTAAAAAAATAAAAAATAAAATGTAATACGAAATTAAAATCTATACATACAGTAAGAAAGTAAATAGATAATTGTCAAATTTACCGGTATTTGGATCATACTGTTTGATATTAAGGTGATATTCATCTTGTCCTTGCCAAAATATCAATGGATATTGTAGTGCGTCATATGAACGGTGTAGATCCGAAATCGTACTGACAGTGTTGTCTCGCCGTGTAATGTTTATAGATCTTTTGTCAACTGGATCACCAACCATGATAACAGCAACCTCATCAACAGTTGGAGCGTTGAATCTACCAGCATGTTCACCTAATGGTACTTTGTCGGCTTTTATGACGATTTGATAATTGTCATTTTGCAGTCGTGGCGAAACTCTTTTGATCAATTGAATTAGTTGATTGTGATCTTCTAAAAAATTTTCCAATAATATCACAATTGCTCTTTCCTCTGCTTGTTCAATAAAATTATACAGGCACCGAGTCGTCACGCGCTCTTCACAATCGCCCATAAAATAAAAAGGTATCGACATCTGTCAGTTTTATGACTGCCAAATAATAACAGACAAATAATTAGCGATAAATTAAAATTGCGACTATAATTTGAGATTTAAACTATCCTATCTCTCAAGTGCACATCGAACTGCACATGGTGTTCAAATTTTATTATAATCGGTTAAGTGGTTCAGCCGTCCATTGAGGACAAACATTGTGACACGAGATCTATATATATTAAGATTTTATAAAGTTTGTACACATTTATGTACGCTTAGCAATCTCTTTTCACACATAAGATCAAAATTACTTTTTTCTTAATTATTTTAAAATGATCATTTTTTTTTAAATAATGAATTATTTGAAAATGTTCACTGTGTGTGAAATGTTTACTATTATGGTGAATTCTTATATTTTAAAATTTTCATATCTGCAATAAAAAAATGTGAAGCGTCGGAAAAAGTAAAAATCGTTAATTTCAGATTTGTTATTGAATGTCTACCGACAGCAAAGATTTGTGTTTGAACGCCGCTAAAAATTCACCATATAAGCAAATTTATTTGTGGATAAGATTTTTAATATCTCGAAACTAAGTAAGATTAAAGAAGTGGTGTAATTTACTAATGTTAATGTTTTAGAGTATAATTTAGTAATGTTTATAAAAGGACGGGTTCCCAACAAACGCAACGTGAAAAATATTTTTTTTTTATAGTTGTAGTTTATTTCGCTTCATACATAAATCGACGGTCAGGATATTTGCTCCTGATAAATTTTAATAGTTTTAAGACTTTATCGCATTCCTTATAACTTAAAACCTCGCAGAAGAACCAAGCTATTCAACATTGAAAACCTCATTCGCATCCATTCAAGCGCACGACTCGCACGTCCCTCGGGCCGGCCCTGGTAGGGATTCACCATAATACTTAACAAGCAACCAAACGTCTTATTGGCTTGGCTTATTGTGTCGTTCAAAGTAAACTTTATTGTAATAGCGATCACATTTTTGGCCCAAGGCAAGCGTGAAATATGTTTCTCTGCTTATCGGAAAAAGAACAAACACTTAGGTAAGTTTATTGCGAAAGTCTACTGTTTTGGTCGTAAAAATATAAAAGCACTTACCACAATCTGTCCGAAAAGCCATGTTCGGACCAGTAAATATAAACCGAACCCTCGACGCTGTAAACAAGACTGACTGTTGATTTAAAAAAAAAAACGCGGCTGCAGTTTCTACCTGAAGTTTTTAGCTGAGTTACCAAACGTGGCAAAAATGCATCTCATAACAATAGTACATCAGAGCCAAAAGTTTCAATGTCTGAAATCACTATTGTAGGGAAATCGCATAACGTCTGCTACCTAGTCAAAGTCTAGCTGAACGAACAGGCTAACAAAGTTCAAGTTTTTGAGATTATTTTGTATTTAAGCCAGTTAATAATAATTATCTATGTAGCGTTAGAGTTTTGCATTGACGCCTTATTAAGATTATACCATAACCTTACTTTTCTATTTTTTTGACAGGTAATTACCTTAGCTCTCTCGACATGTCATTCCGTTGCTTCACGGTAAACAGAGTTGTCTGTTATGTATGTATGAATTTGCGAATAGGCGCATAAAAGAAAAAAAAATTTTTTTTATCTATATTAGCAAAAGTAGTATCCCCAATGTCACAAAAAAAAATAAAAAACGGTGCCTGCACATATGAAATTTTTTTTAAATCGTAATAACGTAACTGAGATACCTATTTTTTACAATCGCCAATAAAAGTGATATTTCATTATATCTAAAGTGACTATTTTTCGAAATACTAAGTACAAGTATTTACAACATCGCCAGCGTCTGCAAGAGGAATGAAGATGTATTTTCACTTAAGAGTAGATACTAGAAACAATATTTTTGTTTTGTTTATTTTATGTTAAGTTATCGCAATAGCTAAATGAAAGCTAACAGTAGTAGCTAAATAAAACTAACTCCCGGTATAGCGAAAAGTTCGTAGGTACAGAGGTATGCGTTTGAGTATCGTGTTACTACATCGACAGTGCTGAGAAAAGCGCCCATGAATGTGCCGAAAAGTGACCTGTTCGGAATTGCACACTGGGGTTCTAACCCAAGGCGCTGGAGCCACGCGCTTGTACCACTGCGCCGGCAGGTGGTGAAAAATATCTAATTCTAAAGGAAACTAAAATAATTCAGATGACAATCCAATCAATCGTGTGTATTTATTATTTATTAATTTTATACAACAATGAGCGGTTATGGGTGGCAAACTAAATAAATATTATTTTATACGACTCCGAGTTCCATAATTCAGAAAATGACAATTTTCTTATTTATGGAAGTATAAATACTTTGCTTAAATGCTCGTAGATACTTTATTTTAGAGATTATTGTATTTTTTTTTAAAGTTTTCAATGTGTCATATTGTCACATAACAGCATACGTATCGCTATCTTGAATTATTTATTTCGTAATTGTTAATAATTCTTAATAGCAGATATGTATCACTGATGAAATATTTTAACTAGATATCATAGTTTTTTTTGACAAATTACTCATGGCTATGTTCCCAAAAAAGTACGCATCTTAGCGGATAACGTAAATGTATTATTATTAACTTACAAATAAATATGTTTGCCAAATAATTATTGTTAAAATGTTTGAATCTTAAAGAAATAGCACCCCGCCGTTAATACGCACTACAGATTGAATAGATTTGCATACAATATAAATTAGGAAACCCAACTCTTAGAATCATGATGATAAGATATTGGGAATGTCGTTAGAAAATTGCCAAAAGATTTACAAAAAAATATACCTCAACCGGTAAAAGTATATTTAAAGTCTAATAACTATAATGTTGCTAAGAAGTGCATTACGAAAATGTGTTTTGTTTTTCGATTATTTCGAAATTATAGTCCTAATAATAATCTTAACCGACTTCAAAAAAAGGAGGAGGTTCTCGAACTGTATGTTTTTTACGTAATTAAATTAGGTAACTTCTCTATGTCAATTTCATTATTAATTCATCAAAACACATTCTAAATAAAAGCTTTTAATAATAATATTTCGACACCCATTTTAACTCTGAGAATATTCATTGGTTGTTTTTCCGATAATGTTGGATTTACCAGTCTTTGGCGGAATAAGGCAAGTCGCAATTTTTAAAACGATAACACGTTACAATAGCGTGTTTGTTATTGTCGAAAACTGAATGTTATTGTGAAACTATGACATTATTATTCGGTTGTTTTTCGCGTCGCATTTAGACCTGCGGTTTTATATAAATATTAATTTTATTATAATCCTTACTTCTTTTCGAAGTTTCGAGAGACAACGTTGTATTGGCGTTAAGAACACAATCATGGCGTCTCAAACAAGATTTGGTGAGTGGAAAAATACACTTTTTCTCATATACTTAGATATTTTACCATAGAATTAAGCTTTTATTTTTACCTACACATACAAAAAAGAACGGTGACACTCGGGTGTTATGTGTCCGCTTAACGCTTAACGCGTATCACTAAAAGATTCTGTCAATATCTTTGAATAATTGAAAAGCGTTCCCCAGTCGAGGGATGAACGGCTGAAACAGTTTAATCTGTTTTTTTTTTTATAAAATTTCTTACACGTAATAGAGAACATAAACCCCTCATTATATCTTCAGGAACATCATATATACATTATTTGTGGAAAAAGCCAAAAACAATAACAAAAACGTATTTTTATATTTGTTTATTCGCTAAGCGTATTGTAATTTATTACCTATTTTTTTGTTTTTCCATTAGGTACAGACTTGTGTATATTATTTCTAATACTCGCCATTACAACGGAAACTCAATCTTCGAACTACCTCACAAGTATGGATATATTCAATGGACATTTTTACAGGGTGAATATGTTTTTAATTTCTATAAAAAACAAAAACAATATTTAAAAACTATAAACAAAAATGAGATTTTGCCAGGGCTGCATTTATAACCCAAAAAAACTCAAAAAATCTTTTTTCAAATCTCTTTGCTTGTAACGGATATATGGATGGAATTTGTTTAAACCAACACAGTTGCAGTCATCGTCACTTCATTTGAAAATAAAGTTTATTTTAATCGAAATTCGTAATTAAGACGAAAATAAATAATGTCTTTTAACAATATGAAAACTGAGTTTATACAAAACTTTCCTTAGAGAGATAGGTACCACATACCGACGTATTTTTATAAAGATTTACATCGCAATAGGCAATAGGGCAATAGGGTAATAGGGCAGTAGGGTATGTTAGGTCAATAGGCATTTTTTTAAATTCCGGATATAAGATTTCACGTAGAAATGACATACCTACTAATCCCAAGGAGTGTCCTCGAAATTAATATAATCGTGTGGTCTCCCTACAAGGGTTCATCATACTAGTTTAAGTAAAAAATGCCGGATTCAGAATAGAACTCAAAACCAAACGGTTATTAAAATGAAGCTGAATTGGAGATTTTAAATATATTTTTTGACTCAAATTTGAATCTCTCAAAATGCTAGGATAATTGAATAATAAAATTATAATTTTAGAGGTTTAATTTATAATGAGTTAATTTTCTCAGAATACCAACTGATTTTAAAAGTTCAAATAGGTATGAAAGTAGGTACTTACACACTTTATAAAAATTATGAAAATCTACAGGGTTGACGTGGCTCATTTATGCTCTATGGTGGTGTGAAGGGTTTCGGAGGGGAGGGGTGGGGAGCATGTAAGGGGATGTGTACTGCCTGCGATAAAATCATTCGACAAGGAGTAGGAGTAGGGATTTAAAGTATGTTATCAAAGACTATGGTGTCAATTGTTATAAAACGTTGCTTTTGTGATACGTAAATATAGATTAAACGATTAGCTGTAAAATACATTTCCTATTACCGGGTTTAGTCCTCGTTTTCCGAGGCATTATGTGTATTGTAATTATTTTTTTTTTTAAATTTTAGGAAGCAGTTTCTCAGAACGAAGATGGCGATCTGGTCGTGTCAGCCTTGTCGGCGGAAATGCTATTTTCAATGCTTGCAACTGGAGCCGAGGGCGAGACCAAGGAAGAAATTCTCAATTCGCTATTTTTGCAAAATATTGACTCAGTAAATATTCATTAACTATTTTATTTTAAAACTAATAAATAAAAAAAAACTTATTTGACCTAGTCATAAATTTATATATAAATTGATCAATACGAAATGATCAATGGAGGTAGCGGCTCGCTTGTCGCGAAATGTATGCGATGTTATTGTAACATTGCAATTGTATTGTTAGTAACAGACTGTTTTCGCGAAATGTGTGCAATTAATATAAAATTTTAATCAGAAACATACAAAAATGTACATAGAAAGGGCTAGAAAACGTTCAACCTATCAGTAAAATCACCGGTAAAAGTAGTTGTAACCTATTTAAACCATCAAAAAAAAAAAACACTACGAGGAAAGTAAAAAAAACAAGTAAATAAATTGATGTGGTATATTTAATTGTGAAAAATAAAACAAATTTATGTACAGCTTTTGAAATGAAAATTACGCAGTTTATAAGGAAGTAGACAGCAAAACCACAATTTTTTTTTACAAAAATTGCAACCATAAAGGCCTACTTCTAGTAAGTGGGTGTGTACAATTACGCGCCTACCGAGAATTGATTGTAAACATTTTTCCCCTTATCGCTTCATACCGACTTGACGCTATCCTCGTTACATTATATTTTTAAATACAATTTAACTTTTTTTCAGATTAAAAGGAAATGATTTCAAGTATCTTCTATCTATTTTATATTCCATTCTATTATCCCGAGGTCTTTAAAGGTGTTACTTCCATGCCAGTTCAGGGTTTCAAATGACACAATACTTTCATAAAACAGCGCATTATGATAAAAATAAACGAAATATTTATTATTATTATTATTAATTAAAATATATCGGAAATAGCTTCGGTGATATTACCCGTGCTGTCATGTAATAGTGTTTTCTTAATTACTAATTTACACTTGAACCTAAATTCTTTGTTTGGGAAACGAGGCTATATATGTATAGATTTCATAGGGTATCCCATTCGCGAATAGTTAAATTAATAGTAGAATAAAAGAATTGAACGCGACATTTTTCTACCTAAAAAGAGGTCTAATTTTAACTGGATTTTCCACTGGATTTGACCAATTTGTAACAGCATTAAATAACTTTGAAAGCAAACTCACAGAACGTCTATTACTAAGTGACTTCCATTTTAGTTGTGGCAATAATTATATTGGATTATCAAACCGGCCTAAACCATGGAGACATATTTGACTATCAAATAGAAATGTTTTTTTTTTAAAACAAATATTTTATTCAGGAAACCCCTTCGATAAAGGATATTATTAAGAAGATAAACAAAACCGAAGGAGTTACCCTCAACATGGCGAATAAGATCTACGCCAAACCAGGAATCTCTGGAGATCTTGACTCGGTACGACCATCATACCGCTACATCATCCAGAATATTTTCAATGGCGACATACAGCAGGTGGACTTCTCGAGGAATGTTGAAGCGGCAAAGGAAATTAATGGCTGGGTGAGTGGAAATCTAATTACCAATTAAAAAAACCTGAGTTACAGTACTAATTAAAAAAACCACGTATAGGCCAGTCAAATAGAGAGTTAAAAAATATGTAATTTAACATTTTTCAAAAAAACCAAAAGTTTTCAAATATTGTCTTTTTTCAAACCATTATGTACTAAATTTGCAACTCATTTGCGAACCATTTATTTTTCCCAAAAAATAAATAAAAGTATCGCAAACTATAATATCAATTCGACTAGAGTTTAGAAATATAAATATAAATTTGCAACATGTGCTTACAAACGGAACCGAATCAAAAATCGGTAAATGCGACAGAGTTAAAAATTACAAACGCTTATAATATTTTTTTCAAAATTTTTACGATTTCCAGGTTCGTAAATGAGTTGCACATTTATTTAGAAGTTGAATACACGATTTTTGATAAATTAGTGATATTTGGAAACATTTGTTTTTTGTGAATTGAATTTTTATCTTGATTGGCCTAATAGTCGATTTGACGTCATTATAGTTGCGAGAATTCCGATGATTCTTACGAAATACTTAATGTAAATAAAATCTTTTAGCAATGACAGCAATTTCCCTATTTTTTTTTTTATTTAGGTTTACAATAAGACGAATCACCAAATTAAAGACTTTATTTCCGAAGACTCAATCGACGATTTGACGGCTGGAGTTTTGGTAAATGCAATATATTTTAAGGTAAAAATGCATTATTATTATTATATGACTTCCCTCTGAAACTACTAGCACGAATACAGTAAACTCTTTTATCTATGGCCAATTTGAACATATTATTTGTAACGATGTATTTTTTTAAATATTGTTCACAATAAATATGGCGATAACATTTATCCATAGCTTAACAGTCTATCTACCGAATTTAAGTATTTATACGAATCACTGAGCTTATATATAATACGGCTCACAGTACAATTTATATAATTTGTCCCACTTTCAAGTGACCAGCCATTGCCATAAAAAAAATTAAACGGGGTTCTTTTTAAATAAAAAAATATTTTCTTTGAAATTTGTTTTCACCCTATTTACACATGTTACACTTTTTTTGAGTTATATTTTGATTTGCTTAAATTTTGGTATTCAAAATGATGAAATTTAGTACGGAAAATAGAATCTGGGAAAGAAATTAGGCTAAGCAATCTACCTCTAAGACGATGGTAGATCGTATGGGAATTATTTAGGTAACATACTAGGAAGGTGTTTTTAGGAATTTCGGAAAGCTCTCGAAATTTCTATGACAACACAAGGTTTGTTTCGTCTGCAGGGCCTAGCTGCCAATCCGCAGCGAAGTCTGGGGTTGAACAGCGAGTATTATGTAAAACAACGCAGAAGAATTAGGTGAGGGAGGGAGACCCCCGGGGGAAAGTGCAGAGGAATCTCCCCGCATTCTTGCAATATTCGTCCATGGTGAAAGGGCTCATGCATCGACTGATGAAGCGCGTTGCTTAAAAACAAAGTTTTTCCTTTCAAACGTGTCAAAATTCAGGTATAATTAAGGCAAAATAATAATTTAATTTCGCAGGGTAAATGGGCGATTAAATTCCACCGAACAGACTCGCACAAGTTCTACGGGGCCCGAGGTTCTACCACCACCGTAAAAATGATGCACGCCGTTGGGAAGTACCTTTATAAGTATTCCGCGGAATTAGATGCCCAGGTACGCAGATTTCTTTAAAAAAAAATAAAAAAAAAACTGGTTTGCGATTCGGAATGGCTCGAGGTGTGGCTTTAACCCGGGTCAAGGTTTTGTTTTGTTTACACCTTTATCCGGCCCTTTTCGCGCTGTGTCAGCGTTCAATCGCGTTCACAAACATACCGACGGTTTTGTTTAAATTTTGAATTAATTTTTCTCGTAATCGGTAAACCTTTATTTTTTGCGCCCGCTGTACTCATTGGGATGGGATGTTGGTCGAGAAACCGCGTCACACGTTAGATTTTAATTATATAGCAGCGCTGCGTTCGGACTTGCAACAGCATTATTGTGAATTCCGCAAGATGACAAAATTTGCAAATCTTTAGATTTAATAACAGGGCGTGAAATTTTAACAGTGGCCCCGAAACTCAAATTAAAAGCTCAAATAAAATCTATATAAGAAATAATAAATACAAACTTAACGTAAAAAGTGTTTCGCTTTTTATGCCAATTTTATTTTTATTTTTTCAAATATTTAAAATAGGCGCGTTTAAAAAGAGACATCGCTAGCTGTCAATGAAGAAAGAGAGAGAGATGGATGTTTGGAATGGGTGTACGCAGCTCCACGCGATTAAACACATTTTTTCAAGTAACTATAAACGATAAAAAAAGCTCATAAAATATATTGGAATTTATACTTCTTTGCGCCCGTTGTATGGGATGTTGGTCGAGAAACCGCGTCACGCGTTAGGAGTAAAATCCGTAGAGTGCCTTTTTATACGTTTTTTCGTATATTCGTATAATTTGTAAAATTCATAAAATTTATAACAGAGAAAAATGTCTTATATTTCATTTATATATCCTGTCTGTGTGTGTGCGAACGACCAAAGAAGTATAACTTCCACCATCTGGTCCGACGCACACCCATTTTTTTTATTGATGTATGTTTGTTAGTTGATATAAATCTACCACCTGAAAGGACAGTTGTGATTTTAAATACAACCTGTATATCGCCAATCTAGTATTTTATAGTAACTGGCAGTTTCACAATTTCTGGTTGTCATTAATTAATGTTTAATTATTAACAAAGTTATTCAAAGATAGTTAAAAAATCTATTTGGTCCCACCCTCTTAAATTTTTTGCAGATTATTCTTCTGCCCTACGAAAACCAAGACCTGTCGATGCTCGTAATCCTGCCGAATCAGAAAAACGGAATACGAGCTCTCGAGGCCAAACTGCTCAACGGCACAATTCAATATCTGGGCAAATTGGATTGGTCGCATGTCAAACTATCATTGCCCAAATTCAAGATTGAAAATACAATAGATGTCAAGTCGGTCATGTCGAAAGTAACTTTCTATTAATTATTATCTAAATTGTTCTTACAACAGATGCGGGGCCATCGCACTTTAAACGGACAAAGAAGAATATTTCATGACATTTTTTTTCGTATTTTCCCTATATTTTCTTATTCATGATAGGTTACATAACACCCCTTCCTTAATTTATCGAGAACGGTCTTGAGACATCCTGTATAAACTATATGCTTACATGTTTATGAGCCCCATAATCTTTTTATCAAAACACCATATATAAGATAGTTTTGGACCGTTCTCCTAAAATCTAAGTAAGTTTAAGTGGTTCTTTTAGAAAGTATTTGAGTATTTTAGATTAATATATATGTATCTATCTATCTTATAGCATGTATATTTATTTGTAGGCATTCAGATATTTTTCGTAAATATCCATATCTATTTATGTTATAATGTTTCGACGCGGCAGTTTTTTAATTAATGGACAAAATATCTTTCTTAGAACAAGAGAAGTTAGGCAAGATGTTTTGTACAGTAAAAAAAAACTGAAAATCTGTGTCTTGATAAAATTTGCTGGAATTGAATAAATAAATAAAATAAATAAATGTAAACACGAGGGTATCATAACCTATTCTGATGGATGCGTATTAGGAAACATTTCAAATAGATTTATAGTTTCTGTTTCTGTTTCTGTTAGGTATGAACAGTGTGTCCTCCTGCGTTGATTAAGTTTATTCCTGTTAGCCATATTGCAAGCATATCCCTATCTTAGCAATTATTTTAAGGGGTAATTCTGGACATAAACATGAACCACTTTTTTTGACGGTTTTGTAAATAAAGCAATTATTAAATGCTCTGAAAGTATATAAAAAAAAGGTATACCTAATGCTGGATGATTTTCAGTGGGATGGAATAATGTAATGCCATGACTTGTGTTCCTGCATTTCAGCTAGGTGTCAATCGAGTTTTCACCCGGGCCGCTGAGCTGAAAGGGGTGCTGAAGGAAGACAGCGGATTTTGCGTTTCGAAGGCGGTTCAGAAGGCTTTCATAGAGGTCAACGAAGAGGGCGCGGAGGCAGGAGTCGCTTCCGGTAAGATCTCGTATGATGCATCAATGCGAGATAAATCTAGGGCGGACATAACATTATATTATTCACTTATGTTATTATATGCACCCTCTAGATGTAATATCCGTCCGGTTAGAACAAAGAAAAATATGTAATGCTATACATACTCTTATAGATATGTATATAAGTATATTAATAGTGATCATGGTAGACGGTCGCAGGTTTGAATCCGCACATCATGTCACACCGTATTTAACACTACATTACCTCACCATTCCTCCTGACTTTTACATGAACAAATTTACTACTAAACTTGCCGTCGACTGAGCACTTTCAAAGAAGAAGTCTTTACGTCTGCCCAATCAAAGAATAGCCATCTTTTATTTTCTAAAAAAGCACGCAATTCATTAAATAAGAAACATAAAAACAACAAACAAAATAAAGTTTATAACAATGCAGATACACAAAAGTACAAATAGGACAAAACAACACAATACGACAAAACAATATAGATGAAATAATAATTCAATTATCTTAAAATAATCATTTTACAGTTTTTAACATTCAATAAGTGCGAAGATTATCAGCAAACGGGTTACTAAAACCGCACAGAAGAGGGCATATCCCCTAACAAGCAATGCTTTGATTTCCAGGGTGAAGTAGCACAAATTTAGACATACTTAGAAATTTTGCATAGTTGAGAAGGGTCAGAAGGAATATTAAGATCTTTACATTAAATGTACTAATTATATTGAAAACAAAAACAAATAGGTCGTTCTTCAACCTGTTTAACTAACTGTGCAATTATGTTTCAGGTGCTCGTGTAATAAGTAGGAGTGGAAAATTCGTTCAGTTTCAGGAATTCAACGCAGATCATCCGTTCTACTTTGCCGTTCTGAAATCGAAATCAATCACTTTGTTCAGTGGGACTAAAAAACATTGAACCCGTTTTTTCTAGCCGTTATTTTATACCAGTGTTCAGTAATGTTATGGAAAACAAAGCGCCATGATGTGAGAAGTGAGAAATTTACTGGAAAAATTCTTTAAAACAATCTATCTATACAGGCTGTATTTAAATTCACTGATGTTCTTTAGGGGGTTAATTTATATCAGCAGTCAAACGGATAGTGCGAGGTCGGCCAGCGATCGCGCACTATACTTGGCCTGATATTAAATTAAAGGCTTATGGACAAAAACGCAACCTTATCCAAATATTATTGAATAAAGACATCGTAACGTACTGTTTTTGATCATGCTAATGTAGACCTTAAATTTTTATCCGTAAAAGTGTTTATAGATTGCTGCCGCGGCGTGCGTGCGAATGATGATTTACGGCCTCGCCGAAATATATTATGTACAAATTTAGTAACTTTTAATTATTTCTAAAATAAAAATAAAATTTAAAGGTGTGGCTTTGCTAAGAACTACACCATTATTTTGATTGCCAATATGCACTATTTTTCGGGTAAATCGTAAGCTGCATTATGGAACGCGAAGGAAAAATACAAGTGAACACATTTTTTAATTTAATTTATATTTCAAAAACGACAATTAATTAAAAAAAAAAAAAACAGCCTCCAAGAAGTACAAGCCTTCAATGTACATAATGCTATAAACCACTCGTCTATATACTTAGTGGTTGAGGAGTGGTGCATCCCCAAAATATGTCGATTTTTTGAAGATTTGCACGACTGGCCAAAGTAATGGACTCACAACAGTCGCAGAAATTCTGGGTTGATCGCCGATCTAACTACTCGTCCCCAAGGAGGAGATCAACCAAGAGAAATCTGGACACAGCTGAACTATCCTATTTTGAAATTAATTTCACGTTTCTGTATGTAGACGAAACCTTATAAGTAAAATTAATACCACTTTTAGGCAAAGGCATCTCAATTTCCTCGACCTAAACTCCCAATAGCGCGGATGAACAATGTATAAAAACGCTGTCTCTCAACATCTGGATTAGGGCTACTAATTTGTTTATCTATTAAAATATATATGCGTGTATAACGGTTAGAAAAACATTAAATTCATATACTTAACATGGATTATTCCTGCTTTTTTGCTTGCCTAGGTATATACTAATATTCCAGGTTTATTCATTGGATATTCACTTGATGGTGATGATGAAACTTTTAACTAAAGATTTCATAGTAACTGACTCTAAAATATATATAGTAGATGAATTATTATGTATTTAAGTTCTAGAAAAGTAACTACATACTTATTAGTTCAAATTCCCTAAGATTAAATGTTTAGATGCTAATTATAATAGTCTTGGTACGGCCAGTTACTATAAAATGACGGTCGGTTACCATACTTTTTTCGCCTTTTATTCAATGTTCCAGCGTAAAAATCGAATTCAAAGGCATTAGGCTGTACTAAAATTGAAATAAACTCTTTTAAGTGACTGGTTATTGTGCTTTTCCCAATGTTATTATTTCTAAAACTAATTGTAAACTAAAACCGAAAATTAGTTTGTCTCCTATGCATTTCTAATTTTAGATATTATTCATAGTGCATCTTAAACAAAGGTTTTTTTTATATTGTCATTACGTATTTTATCATCTGTAGACATAAACGGATAACGAATTATGGCTAAGCCAATTTTGTACGGATGTTAACCAACCTCGCATATAAAAGTTACCTACCTATCTGCGAACGATGCGGGAGATTTTTATTAGCGCATAAAATTTACTGATGTTTTTATATGACGAATTGATTTATTTTTATAGGTGAATTTCAGATTTGTGCGACGTGACATAAAAGACTTGGCTTGAGGCTAAATCAATTAAATGAATGCATCTGTCAAATCAACCATCACTTTAATGCCTACATATATTAAAGTATTTAATTATCGTTGATGTCATTACGAATGTATTTCGACAAGATGGCCGCCTCGGTTGCCATGGGAACCGATATTCGCAACATAATAGTTGCGAAAGCGACGGCTGTCTGTCAAAGTTGATTTATTTTCATTTTTCTTTTGATTTATTTTTCGATGTTTCACATTGGTTTTATGACTTTTACGGCTTAAGTTTTATTTTGTTTTTTTCAGTATTATTTTTTAAATCACAAAACAACGTCAGACTTTGATAAATATGGGACTTAAGTAGGTACATGTTAGCAACTTCAGGTACGATACATATTTTTATGAGAATTTATGGGTTGAAATATGGAAATTCAAAGTAAAAAATATTTTGCGAGTTTTTTTATCAACTGAAGCGCAATATTTAAGGTTAGTTTGAAGTTAAAGTAAGCTCCCTATTTTGGAAGTAATTTATAAACAATAATTTATAGAACTTATAATAATTATTTTATTTATTTTTAGTTGGAAAGGCTTTTTGCCATTTAGTTTCCGTACCATCCGGTGTACCTCTTGGCCGTATATTATTTCTTAAATTCATAAATTACCTACCTGCTTGTGTTAATTGACTCATGCAACCTTTTGCAGGTGATACTGTCATATTTAGGATAGTTAGGAATAAGTCTGATTGTGAAACACTGCAAAACCATTTGGATGCAGTGGTCCGTTAAATTCGGACAAGTCGGCTTTGATGCAGTTCGGTTCAGTCCATAATGATTTCAAGTACGAACTAGCTGGCAAATCACCGGTGAAATCCTCTACCACGAAGCATCTTGGAATTTCCCTGTCATCTAATCTCCATTGGGGAACTCATGTTGGTGATGTAGTGAAGAAGGCTCACAGTCAATTACGGTTTGTTATGCGAAGTCTTATAGGTGCTGAATATTATTTTAGTAAAATAATGTAAATTAAGTTTAGTTAACCAAATTAGTTTCGTCATTAAATCACTTAACGAGATACATAATAATGCTTTCTAAAGGGATCACCCCCCCCCCCTCTTTCGAAGCATAAACCTTAATATCTCGAAAAATATTAAACAAATCCAAAAATATCTAACTTTATCTTTTGTATCAAATATATTAAAGAATCTCATAGTAGTAAACAAATTCGGTCGATATGATTCGCTCAGTATCTTGTGCAATTGAATAAATATAGATAATTCACTGTTGTTGAGAAAAACGGGTGACTTGTTCCGCATTTCAATAGCTCTGTGTAAGAAGAAATTTTGAGAGGTCCACTTGAAGACGATGTAGAGTTGAGTCCATCCTATAGCCTCGAAGTTGAGTGCTTTGATTGCGGAGTACAGCGCGATGCGCGTGAACAAACACCACAACGCATCGTTGCGTGAACTTCAAATTCTACTCCAACAGCATGGCTCCAAAAATCAGGACCTGCCACAACGGCTATAACGCGCAAACCGTCCAAGAAGTATGGTCTACAATTTTTAGCAGCCGCGATATTTTTAAACCATACTTTTCCTAATGCTTGTGGTCTTATGGTCAAACCATAGTGGTCTTAAATCATTATATTTCATCTAACGGCTGATTGGTTTAGCTAAGCTTGGTGAAACACGGTATTTTTACACAAAAACTGTGTGTCAAAATAATGAATAAACTTCTCGTAATATGATAATATCAAAAAACAGAATGAACATAATAAAAAAACTGAGTTTAATTTGTAACCTAATGAAATGAAATATGTTATTCTGGGTTTATTTTATTGATAATAGCCAATAATATAATTATAAGCGCCTGCTTCTAAATCCAGAGGTCCCGGGTTCGAATCCCCAGTGAGTCAAATCCGACCAGGTTTCGCCGTTGAGAATATTCAACGGCACTTTTATCAACATTGTCAAGTTGGGTAACAAGACATACACAAAAAAAAACACTCATAAAAGTTACAGACTTCCGAGATGTTGTTTGTCTGTAATGAACGGCCTCGCATTATGAAAACAACAATGAGACAGTAGGAAATGCGCCCAATAGCGCCTCCCCGACAATACAAGTCATACGAACGAAGAATTATAAGATGAAAGTATTCAGTATCATTTGTCTTCTATATCTACAATAAAAGAAGATTCACACTTCGACCCCCACTGACCCTAAATTAATAACATACTTAAAAGCATTAAAACATAAATTATCGATTTTAATTAAGTTATTTATTATTCCCATGCAAGGATTGTGACTGGGATAAGAATGCGGAATTATGAGGGAGCGAGAAAACATTCTTTGAGACTAGAGACGCCAAGTTTGAACGGCTGGTTGTTTAGAGAAACGTCATTGCTAAAGTCGCCGTCAAATCTCTTGTCAACGTCAAATATTCAGAAAAACTAGTTATTTGTTCGCCGGTTAAAACAATCGAAAATTTGACACTGATCATAACAAGCTGATTTCGGCCGGTTAAAGCTAACGTCAAAATCAAATAAAAAAAACCTAGTAACGTAATAAAGTTAGAGCCACAATGTCAATATTGAGTCTAAATATCTTCATCAGATGACGAATTAATTATTGCGTTCATAATAATTAATCGGAAAAGAAAATATTTAGTTTGAGAATTGCAGTTTGAGTTGAGGATTGCTAAAATTTAACGATAACCATAGCTTTAATCGGAGAAGTGAAACAATCAGTTGTAAAGAACACTGATTTATGGTAATAATGGCAACACTCAGTTTATTTAACTACCTAAAAATTAAGAGCATGTTCTTGAATGTAAAAAAAAAAATAGCATTAATATAATTATTTGTATATTCTTCGCCAATATGAGAAATAAATAAATCTAGAACATTTCGTCGCGGTTCTTATGGCCGTATTATCCGTTTAAGATCTCGAAAGCCTCAATTGTATTATGGTGGATAAACATGGTAATAAATATAAAATACAGTTTTATCAAAAGTTTGACGATAAGTGGTTGTGGCCATCGCACGTTACACAATCAGGCAGTGTTGTCGAGTTGTGAACTAGTCGACGTCCATCTCGTTGGACGTTTTTTGTTTCATCTCTAGTATAGTTCGGAGTCTCACAGGATAAAGTCGTTTGCATACATTTACAAACATGGCGAGCATAGGCAATATCGGTGAGCAAAATAATATTCATTAATTCACGGATAAAACTTAACATTAATATTTACGGTGCCTAGTTATAACGTGAGATTTAAATATATAAAAAAAAACAAACATTAGCACGCTAAAATAAATTTAAATAATTATGCTTCGCTATTACATACAGATGCGGCCAATTTAACCACATTTTTATTTTTTAATTGTCAAGCGTTATATAAAGATTTTTTTAAAATGATTATTATAAATTATGACCAGAGTAATTAGGCAATTAGTAAACATGACATACTACACGCGAAAACAAGTTATTATACAAAAAAAAAAAAATGTTAAATGAAAAGAAATAAACGAGTAATCATTTTTGGACCTACGTTCATTTACAATATATGAGATTACGTAGAAACATTATTACTTTGTCCCAGAATGAACAAATAAGTCATTCCACTGACGTTTTTAACTCAAACTTTAAATATGTTATTTTCATAAAAGGTATTCTTTTAACATATAAATTGCTTAGCGTGTTATACTGATAATGTCAACGATTTACATCACGATTTCGCGCTAAAAAATACACACGACTGTTAAAAATTAAATGAAAAAACACACTTCTATTTCTGGAAATTGTGTTTTTTTTTTAAGTTGCAATATTAACTTAACATTTACTATAAATTTTCACTCACAAATCCCCATTATTAGTATATACATACTAAACCTACTTGCCTTATATTTAATTAATGTTTTATTTCATTCTTATTGTATATGTATATGAAAATTTAAAAAAATCAAATAATTTCGATAGACCTTAAAGGGTTTTACACAAAGATATATATATCCTAATACTTTGGCTTTAAAGTTTATGTAAAGAAATATATATTTACACAAAAAATAACAGATGCAATAGGTTACAAGTTTAAGTTTTATATTATTTTGCTTTCCAACATATGCCGGCGTATTAATTATATTTTATTTAGAAGATTATCTCTACAAAATTATTTTTATCATTTAAATAGGTTTGTTATGTGTTTAAATTATACATTATCGTCCTAATAACAACCTAAAAATAATATTATCCCAACAAATCTCTCAAAACATAATATTTGTATTATTATAATTTTTGAAATATTTTAACTATTTAGTTAGCGACTTTTTCAAAATGTAGTCACTATTAGGTACGTAGATCATATTTAAGGTATGGCTTCAAACCCGCGATCGTTGGTTTAATAGTCAAACGCCTTGACAACTGGGCTAATAATTACTCACAAAACATTTTTTTTATTCGTTCATTCCAGATATATTTTTGAATCTTTCTGAATATTCGGAAATCTAATTGGCCTTCGATTTCAAATAGTTTGTACTAACGTCATATTAAAATTCATCACGGTCTCTGAGAAAAAAACCGTAAACTTTACTTGCGATGCGATAAATGT
Source organism: Neomicropteryx cornuta (assembly GCA_020383195.1). Taxonomy (NCBI): domain Eukaryota; kingdom Metazoa; phylum Arthropoda; class Insecta; order Lepidoptera; family Micropterigidae; genus Neomicropteryx; species Neomicropteryx cornuta. The sequence goes on along the minus strand of JAHKQU010000001.1, from coordinate 6,837,876 downwards.
AGGGTTTTCCCGCCAATATTGCAATTAAACCGGTTATACCCGATAATACGGTAAATGCGAAGATTAATTAATCAAAGTTCTAACAATAATTGACCACGTGACGCTATGAATGGAATAATATTAATTATAAACATTGATTTTGCAAATCGCTCAGCTAATATTAACGAGTACTCGACCGATACATGATACGTATGGCTTACTCTCGTAAGCTATACAATCATTTATAAATATTTATGTATTAGTTAATCCTTCAATGCTTATTTTTTACAGATAGCTACCTACCCCCTCTAATTAATAAAATAATAAAATATTAATAAAATAACCCTAGATTAATAAAATAACTTTTACACTGAGACCTTGGTGCATTGATGCACCATCGAATTACGGAAAATTTCTTCGTTCCTTTTTTTTTTTTATTTGCGTAATTCACCATATACCTACATAATAACCCCACGAAGGCTGGTGCCTCTTCCGTAGGTATTTTAAGCTATATAGTATCACAAAATGGATGGAAGCTTCCATATAAACTAACACTAATTAAAAATACATACAAAAAAACGTATCAACAGAATTTCACATTGCCTTATGACTTTAATTAAGCGAGGCATGAATTTAATTAAATCACTGTGAGCACTTTATTAAGGTTATGTCTAGTGTGAGGTAAAAAAAAAAAAGATTTCCGTTAAAACGTGTTTATGGCGAATTGATTGCAATTTCTGTTATCAAGTGTACGAAGTTGCATAATGTTGTAACCTTCTAGTGTGAGGTGGTTATCGAAAAAACGGTAGAAATAAATAATCAACATAGTGTGCATAATATTTTAAAAAATATATAAATGAAAATATTCTAAAAGGCTATTTAGAAGTTGTTTATTTATTATTTATTATTAAAATATTCAATGTACAACTAATACTATTACTTTGTAAAATTTTATTGAGTTTCAAGGGAGGAAAAAATGTACAGTTTGTGTGGATTGGTAACACCTCACTAGGCAAATGCCTGTATCGAGGTGTTATCTATTTAAAATATATAGGTAGATAATAAATGCGTGAGGTCTTTATTAGAGATCTGACGTATGTTTTTTTTTTATTTAAATATATAAATAAATACACACAGTAACACATAAATACAGTTACTTTGTCCCCTGTTGAGAGCACGATGAATAGCGACGAATAAATAAATACAAAGTCATTTTAAAAACGATATCCTGTCAGAGTTTGCGCCATTTTATTCTGTGTTGCCATGAATTGTTTCCGAGGGGCTACGTGCCTGGATTGGCATGGCAACTCACCAAATATCAATCATATTGAGAAGATGTCGGCAATTTATAAGTCTCGCACTTAATTGAACTGCACTACCTAATAAACACCTTAGTTGAGTAGAGAGTAAAAATCATTGTATTTTCTAAAAAAAAAAATAATAAATAGGTAAAGGTTACAATACCTATATTTTTTTTTTTAATGTAACCTATCAAAAGAATCCGATAGTAAATAATTCCATTAAAGAATTGGGAATGCATAATAATGTTTTTAGGACACCAAATTCGGTGGCCTACTTTTGTGAAACCTAAATTTTGTCGGAAACACCTTAATTTAAAAGCCACTTAGCTTTACGTCTGTGCGGTTTGGTAAAAATGGCCGCCAGGCATGTAGTAATTTATTTTAAACTTTGAATCTCATTTGACCAATGAAAACTTATGAATTTAGTGTAATTTTATTTGCCATTTAATTTTATCTTGAATGCCCGTCGTAGAAAGGGCCTTATACAAAAGACGTTATCCTTGAAACAAGTTAATCGTTTGCATACGTTTACGAGTTCAATATTTCCTTGTTGTTTAACTTGCTTCTCATACCGACAAAGGTATGCATTATTAAAATGGATTTTTAAATGCAACCGGTTCTGCGTGTAATATTTTATTTATTTATTTTAAATAACGCACGATTGTTCCAGAGTCGATCTATTATGTTCGTATTTAATTAAAAAATCGTTATTTATCACGCTCACAGTCCTCACGATCACTATGTTCAACACTCGATAATTTATTTTCACACAGATCTATCGATCCGGAGGAGTTGTTACGCACCTATTGCACAAATGTCACAGTTGAACTAGAAACTTGAGCGATATTATTGATATATTTTATTTCAAACAAATCGCATCGTAACTATATTTTTTTCTATATAAAGAAAGAGACATATGTAAAACATTCAGTTTAATAAAAGCACAACTATTTTACAGAAATAAAAAAGAAATGGATTAAAATCGAATTTAATATTAAATACTCAATATATTTATTTATTTATCTTTATTGGAGAAACCAACAATTTTACACAGTACACACAACAAAAAAAAAATACATTTGATTAATCGATAAAAAACTATGTAAAACTAAAAATAGCTTTCTACTAACAAAAAGTATTAAAGTTAATAATAATAATAACAAAACCATTTTATATACATATGTACTTACACGAATTTAGAACAGCTAATTTGCCCTATTTTTTTTACGCAATCGATTAGTTTTAAGTATGCTATATAAAATATATGTAATTATATATTTTTTAATTATAAAAGTATATTATTACATTAAATGGGCTATTAAAAACATGTTTAATTAACGTTAGGAATCTAAAAAAATATGAATACGAAAATACAAATTATTAAATGTTTAAAACCTCGCGACACACAAATGACTGAACAGATTTTCTTGAATCATATCTAAGATTGCAGACGACTTCCACTGAATCGGTAAGTCAAGCGTAAGTAAGTCAAAGTCAGATGGGGAGCTAGGGCGACGCTCAATTATTTTTAACGTAAAACTTCTTTAGCGCACCTTTCACCTTTTTTTCCAAGGCAGCGAATTAATATAATCGCGACACGCTCGTTCGTCTAAACTCGGGAGGACGCTCGGAACGCGATGTGCTTATAGGGCGGGGGCGGGGGGAACTGAGAACTTAAACACACCCAAAGACACCTAGTTATTATATTTTGGTGTGTAATCTGAACTAGGACCTGTCAAGCGTTTTTAAGGTGTTTCACAATAGTGCAATTGAAATATCGTTTAAAATGCTAAGAATGATTATCCTGTAATGTATTTAAAATTCCATTTTAGAAAAAAAAAAAAATAATTCTACAATATAAATAAACGTCACAATGATTATGTATAAAAAAACGTTAAACCTTTTTTTACGGTTTATTTATAAAAAAAAATATTGTAAGATTTATTTCTTCTGAGAATACTTGTCGCGAGTCTCGGCCTCATGAAATAGTATGTTTTCTGCCACGAGTTCAGGCGTCGCGTGAACAGAACGGTTACCACTTTTTAAGGAGAATTATCTTTTCATAGACATTTGTTGTCCTTTTTGTTTATTTTATAGTTAACTATTGTTCATATAGCCTAACACAATACAAAGATTTTCCAACATCCAGGCCAAGGTGAGCACGTAGGAATCACTAAATAAAACTTTTTTGTTGCAGAAGATACGGTCGTTATCAATATAAGACAAATTATTGTCATTAAATCACACTTCGTACCTAGCTATGTAGATAAAAATAATTGCCGTTCTATGGCTTGTTACCCGTATCGAAACATTTAGTAAGTATAGGTAGTTTTTATTTATTAGTATTTCTTTAAAATGTGTGCTGATTGTGACATAGGGTTCACCTACATGCGTACTTACTTTTTGTTGAAGATTTAACCACATTTCATAGTTATGAGTCAATATGAGACCACCCTAAGTAAATGTCTTTTCAATGTTTTTAAAATAAAGACCAAACAAATTTGTACAATTATATATATAAACATTATTCTTACCCTACTGTATGTAGATACGTATAAAAGATTTAAAAACCCGTAGAAATATGGTATTTATACAAAAATAGTGTAAAGAACACACATCTGCTTAAAAAAATATATACCCGCAAACAAATGACCTTCTTTAGAATAGATTTTTTTGGTCTAGTTAAGAAGGAAGTTGGAGTGGTACAAAATGCTAAAATATATATTTCTTACTTTGTTATAAATTGTAATATGTGTACCCTAATGAAATATGCAAAAATAAATTTAAACAAAAATTCAAATATACACATCTCTTAATATATTTTTTAACCCACTAAATTTGGCCAGATCTCGAGCCAGGTCTCTAGTTTATCTACCCAGCCATGCGCACAGCTATGTGCCTTGACTTTGTTGCGCGGGAATTTGGCTTCGGAAAAAATAATCCAATGCCTTCGCCGCCAGTTTTTTTTTTTTAATTTAAAACAATAGTTTTGTTTTAAATTTAAAAAATCAACGGCTTAACACAAAGACTATACAAAACAATAGGTCTTCAAATTTTTTAACTACCTCAGATTAAAAAAAAAACTGATTCAGTTGGTGTGGTTTTTTATACACCACAGTGGAAAAATTAAAATGGCCCATTGAATACTACCCATTGAATACTAATTATTATAATATTAAGATGACTAATGACAAACGACACTTGACTCGACTTGAACACATACACTTAATGACAAAATTAACGATAATATTATCTGTTGTAATTAGGAAAACCTTTATGAAACCATATAATAATAATATTACATGTGATTGCGATTATTTATTTATTGAAGTAAACTTTCTTTAGACGCGCACCTCACAACCACTTTGCCTGAGATGAATCTTAGATTCGGGTCGCTCGTTCGGGTAATTTCGGTACAAAAATCGTTAAATGTAGATGCCAGTGTTGGGTGAATATTTTGAAATATAATATGACAAATTAAATCAACTTACTTCTACTTTAATTTAATCAACTTAATTTATTTTTTTTATTGATATTGTTGGTACACCAATTGTACATAAACGGTCCCAAGCCCATTCCCGATAAAAAAGCAACTAATTGGTCCTGCGATTTCTAATATTATTTGTTACGGGCTATATAAAAATCCATCATGGTTGTCGAGAAAAAATACCTATGTAAACTTTACGTGAAAATAGTAAAAGGATCACATAAAAATGTCTGTTGTGAGTGCTGAGCTGTCGCCGTGCGCCGTAACGGTGTCAAGGCCTTTATCTTGACTTGACGCCATTTGTTATAAAATATAATAAATTTGAGGACGATTTTTTTCCGATTTTTTTAAAAATCATTTTTCATAATAGATTACACAAAACCCCCCTTAAGTTTTCGGGAATGGTCTTGGGATACCCTGTATCATAAATAGATGACAGTATGACGCAAGTGTAAAAAGAGAGAGAGGGAGGTTTGTGATTTTGTTTCGTTTATTACAATTTAATTTTTTTCTTTTATTTAATTTCCATGAGTAATTTAACACGTAGGAATGGTTTTACTTTTTTAAAAACAATACTAAATAAATGAAAGTGTATGATGCGCATACAAACATTTTATTCTACACTTTACACATTTAAATTACACAAAACTAAACTAATTTAACAATAGAATTTATTAGCAATATATATAAAATATACTTCGATATATAGTTAATTTTAGAAAAACGCATTTTTTTATATTGTAATAGTATATGAAAAACCTAGTTTTGATTACTTTTTAACTTAATGGTGTGTGATTGTTAAGGACAAAAATGTGTGTTAGAGAGGGTGTATAAAAAGTATGTATAAAAATTAAGTCAATATGTTTATGCTATAAAAATAATTGATTATAACTCAATTAATTATTTTATATAGTTACATTATCAGAATCAGAAACAGTTAAATCGCGGGCATCCAAAAATATTTTTTAGGTTATACGTCATTGTTTAAACACCCGCATGACTAAAATGATATTTTTTATCAGAGGAGGCAACCAATGTGAATTTTGCTCGATTAACGCCAATGTCGTTTGTCGAATGAGGTAAGAAAAGCGGCCTTCGGAGCGTAGTAAATTATATATCAGTTCGACCTCAGCCCCAGGCGAAATATCATTGCAAATACATCTGCTAAGATTTATGATCCTTAAGTCGATAAAAAATATTTTATGAGCTATCGTGTTAGGAGCCTAAACTAAATACTTAGGTGACTTAAATTGTGTAAAGTGAGCAAATTGAAAGTGGAAATCCACCTAAAAGGTTACCAGAGAGGCAAAATACAATCTAACTGCATATTTTATATGTTTGACGCTTACTTTTAAGCTATCTTTTAAGTTATCATTTTTGTTGCTATAAAATATATTTTTATATTTTCTAGACTAGTCGCCGTCTGGGCAGTTCCAAAGATTGTCTTTAAATCTGCCCAACTAAAGAATAGCCATCGTTTATATTTATAAAAAACATACTAACATTAGTTCTTTAATAGAAAACATAAAAGCAATACAGAATAACAAAATAAAGTTTAAAACAATGCAGAAATAAATTACTAGGACAAAACAATACACGTGACCAATAATTTAATCGTCTTAATATATACATTTGACAGTTTTATAACCTTTAATAAGTGCGAAGATTATCAGCGAGCGGAGGATTAGAACCGTGCAGTAGGAGCCATATTCCCTAAAAGGGATGAGGGACAAACAAAGTGATGATTACCCGGGCGAAGTAGGGAACCGCACACTACGCGAAATCAGAGCAGATCCCTCGGGAGGGGCGCCCGGTCCTTCGAGAACTGTCCATTTAGTAAACCAGCTCTTCACGAACACCTTAAAAGCCGCGAAGTTAGAGGGAGTCGATACGAAGTCAGTAAACCAAACTAGTCAGTTATATTTTTATATGTAATTAAGAGTAGATGTTTAAATCTAGTTAGGTAAACATGGCACTGACGTGAACTTAGTTCATGTTAAAACAACATTATATGTGGCCAAGAAATTGTGTTCTCGTTTTAGAAAAAATCAGGAGAAAGTGTACTCATAAATTAAGTTGTCTGGTAATAATCGAGTCTGGGTTTCGCCCCGTATTTTAATCCCCGATCGCATGTAATACAAAATTGTAAAATATTACCCAACAAAAATGTAGTAACTTTTGTAAACTCACTTTTGGACAAAGTGAGTTTTTGATGGAGTAGGTTCCTAAATTAAGCTCCAAATATTAAGCAAAAGAAAACCAACTGCGTTTATTATTAGGTACTTAAATAATATAAATAATCGATTTATACATCTAGCTGTTTAACAACTATAGGGCCTAGCTATCGTTCCGAAACTCCCTCGCGCGCCTACATTTAGTTTTGGATACAGCGCCCGACAACTCATGCCTACGGCATTCGGGAAAATAAAAATAGTTGCATTGATTTTAGAAATTCCGGGAGCATTTCAAAATGTCCAAAACCTTAGCATGTTACCTATATAATCCCATACAATCCTTCATCCCCTTTTCACCCTCTTAGGAGTATAACGTATATTGTATTTTAATAAATAAATAATAATATTAAATCTGTTTCTCAATATTGCGATAAAAAATACGCCATTACTATCTTGCTTTTCTTAGTTAACCTAACCTCAAAACAGTATGAGTGTAAACAAAAATAATGTGTATAAAAAGATTAAAATAATTGGAACAAATTTAATGTTATCTTAAGGAAATAGCGCTGCCATAAAAGTCTCCATAAATAACAAAAACGATTTTTTCCCTCTCGCGTTGGATAATTTTGCAGATATGTTGCACTCAGCAATATTGTTTGACTATTTCTGTAATATTTATAGGTTACTATCTTAAATGAGGGACATATTATATTTTCCATAAAAAAATGTGCAATGCCACATTTACTACATTCGTCGATAAGACGCGTTGCCACTATTCTACATTGCAACAGCTGTCAGTATGAAATGTGCTTTTTTTCGATGAGTATTCAATTATTATTTTCATACGTATGAACATAATAAATAATTTTATTCGTTTTTTATAAGTTTTGCAGCAAAGCAGTATTTTTGGCAATATTATATTTAATTAATTAATGTTTCTTTCTTTTCAATCTCTATCTATTATTAGTTTATGTAAGTCCACGTTGTATGTTTTATTACTAATAGCAAAATATATTTATTTTATTGGGGGCATTTGCGACAACCTTACGCATTTTTCAATTCTGTAATTTACCGATGAACTTGTATGGCCTGTCCCTTAACTCAGTCAACAGTGTAGGTTCAAGCGCCGGGCTTGGAAAAAAGAAAAGAAAAGAAAAGAAATGTAAATTTATTGAATAAACAAAATAAATAAATAATAATTCGACACTTAGGCAAATAATTAACCATCTGTGTCTTTATTTGGTTAACGAACGAACACTGAATTTGGCATATATGTTTTTCTGTCTGTATTGATATTTTACCCGAGTGATGATTCATTCTTGTCCAAATGTTATTGACACTAAATTAAAAACATCTTAACAGATTTTGATAAAATTTGGGATGCGCGATTAAATCCTAATTAGACACACAATTTTGTTACAGGTTTACTTGTTGCAGCAACACTTTTACTGACATCATCTGCGACGGGCTTATCTTCAGACTTTCCGACCAGTGTCGACGAGTTTTCTGGGCGATTTTATAAGGTATCTTTAAAATATTTCAAACTATTAAATGCTTAATTTTGGGTTAGACAGGTACCTAACTAATATAGATTACTTAAACTAGTACAATTAATGATATTCAAAGCTATTTTTTTTTCTACATTTATACTACAACATTTGTATGGAGAGATTAATTTGTAGTATACCTACATGCAGATGTACTTTTGAGAACGACTGTCCCTAGTGCAGTTAATTAAGTCCGAAACACGCGTAATGCGTTTTTAACCTCGCCACTAATAAAGAAAAACCGGTGAGTCACGATGTTAAGCTCCATTATTAATTATTAACGCCGTGTGTCACGTCGTCACACATTATCGAAATATGTCCTTGAGGTCTTCCGGCAATATGTCTAAGTGGACTAGGAAAGTAGGCTCTTTAGACGATTTTTAAATAGTTTGCCAGCGAAGTGATCTTTATAGTGAAGTGAAGCACTCATTACAATTGGCGAAGTAAATGGCGTTAGTTTCATTTTGCACGCCGTTGATATTTGACGGATGTTGAAAGAAAGAAAGAAAGAAAAAGAAAGAAAGAAAGAAGAAAGAAAGAAAGAAAGAAAGAGAGAAAGAACTGTCACCGTTCGAGCATTTATTTCCCCCAATCATGTCTCTGATCTTGATCCCTCCTATGCATACCGGACATTGCAGGGGTTTTAGGTAGATTTATTTAGGAAAGCTACCTATTGCAATGGGCATCATGTCATGACTTTCGGAAAATTTCGACATATCTATGCGTTTCACATCTCTTAGAACCCCACACTCAGTTTTTTTTTTTTTTTTTTTTATTATTCCACGAAGGCTGGTGCCTTTTCCGTGGGTATCTTAGCTTACAATTCAACAATATAATTACACATTTTTCTTATAACTATGGTGACACTTTTTAAGACACCTTAATTAAATTTAAAATAAAATTAAAACACTGCGCGCTGACACCAATCCCAAGTAATCCTTCCTTTATACAATATAATGTAAGTGTATACTAGAGACGTTGAGTAGTCACTCAATATAATAAACATACATAATAAGACAACAACATAAACAACAGCGTTACAGCATAAGTAATAATTAAACAAAAAAACAAAAAAAAAAATAATAATAATAAAGTTATAATTTATAATTTTGACATGAGTGTAATTTTGATGTGGTTTTTTATTGACTTCACGTTTTAATGTCATTTTCTAGCTCATTAAAAAGTTTAGGGATTAAGTAACGTAAAGTACGTGATCCGTAGTAATTATTAATACGAGGAACATTCAATGTGTGTCTTTGTGCTTGCCTTGTGGTGTAAGCATGAACTACGGGATCCTTATATGAGGCGTCTGAGAAGTGGTCAATCAGGATTCGGTGTGCGTTCATTTGCTTCACTGGCAGAACATTGACAAATCTAAATAATTGAGGCTCGTTTTATCTACTTTCGGCTCTAATTTCCGTTGGTACAATTTGTTTTAGAAGCCTCTTTTGTAAATTGCCGATTTTCGAGATGTAGGTGTCGAAAGTGAGACCCCACACTCTTACCCCATATGCTAAAATAGAGTCAATGAGTGTTATATAAACAGTTTTCTTTATATTATATGGCAGAATGTTTTTGATGTAAAATAATATTTTAAGGAAGTACCTTAGTTTATCACTTAGTATTTCTATATGCGTCCCCCAATTGAAATGTTTGTCAAGTGTTAAACCAAGATATTTATGATTATCGACAGTTTCTAGAAACGGACATACACAATGTTGAGTGTCAGAATCAAGACATGCGTATGTGTGGGCCTTGATTTTGACCTCACCTCTTCGTATGTAGGGAGAGGTCACATACAAGACTTTTGTTTTCTGGAGGTTTATTATAAGGCCATTGTCATGAGACCATCGCACTAGTTGAGAAAAATCAAAATTCATTTGATCAGTCGCAACCGAAAGGTCCTTATGAGATACTACTAACGCAGTATCGTCTGCAAATTGGTGGAATGAACTGTATTTAAAGATTTTTGCCATTGAGTTACAATAAATAAGATAGAGTTAAAGTTGATATATCTATCAATCTATCTATATCACTTTCTTGTGGACACGATAACTGCCGTAATTTTACACCAATCACTTTTAAATAGAAAAAAAAATAAAAGGCCTCAAAATCTCGTTCAAGTTCGTTAATGGGTAAAAATCAAACCAGGGGGAGAGAAAGGGGGGGGGGGGGAAAGCGAAATTTTGCTATAACCTTCTTAGTATATAAGATATCGAATTATTATAATTATTGTGTGCCCCACTCAATTAGGCCAAATGTGCCTATCCTAGATAGAGTCAGAGATGGTGGTAATGAGGCATTAACAATGGTATGACCATGTGTGGATTTGAACCCGCGACCTTTGGGTCAATGGTCCAACGCCTTAACCACTAGACTACCACGATGTCACCTACACTGAAACAAATTTTGACTACCAGTTACTAAAACTACAGTAACTAACAGCTTTGACTAAAATATAGCTATTTGGATGACCGCTAAACTCTTAGTAATTATTAGCTAAATGGTTGTGTACACAGCCATAACTAGTTATCTGCTCAACTTTAGGTAATTAATACTAAAGTTTAGTAAAAACACATTTGGTAAACAATTTAGGTAAACCATTTTTCTCAGTGTACCAATACCCATAGAGATAAGAACTACACTGGCGCCATTTTCATAGTGTAAAATCTGCCACTTCCAGGAGGCGGTGAACCAAGATGACAACAAGGGCAAGAACACCATCATGTCCCCTCTCTCCGCCGACGTGGTCATGTCCATGGTGGCTCTTGGCGCCCAGGGCGAGACCAAGAAAGAGATAACTAATTCCTTGTGCATGGAGGATTTCGATAAAGTAAGTTTATGTTTATCTATCAACTTATCCGTGAAAGGTCATTTAATGTTAACCGTGTAAATTGAACTCGATTGTTGAGGTTAATTTCCAAGAATTTCACTGAAGGGCGTATTTAGGTGAAGCATAGATAGGCACTCGTATGGATTAATATCTTTCAACAAGATTTTATTTAACTTTACTCCTCTATCTGTGCGCAAATCTTGCAATCGATTTTTCAACCATTTCCGATAGTCCAATCTTGCTGATTTTTTTATACACACTTGTCTCTGATAACAATACACCTTGGATGAAAAATTAAAGTAAACAAAAATAAAAAATAGTATTAATTTAAACCAGCACCATTAATTGAATACATAGCGCAGAGCTGCAAATATGTGATTAATTTAGTAGCGTATTTATCTACTAGATTTATGAAGCCGTAGATTTAGTATATTAAAAAAAAAAAATTTTTTTTTTTTATTTTATTTTAGTATGCAAATTTTATCGTTTGCTTTGATCATTGAGAATATTCACAATTTTATAAGAGATTCTGACCAAGTGATTTACACATCAAAAGTCATCTGATGAAGCGTCAGACACACATACTATATATAATGCTATAATAATCCCTATGCCAGGACTATGGGTATATAGTGACTTCTATACGATGTCCTCAACTTTGCTTTTTAAATAACTAAATTATTGTATTCAGTTATTTATTGCAAATATATATTGTCTATTTTTCAGATGACATCCTCTATCCAAACAACTCTCGATGCCATAAATAAAGTCGAAGGTGTTACACTCGAGTTAGCGAATAAACTGTACGTGAAGCCTTCGCGAACCGGAAAACTGGACTCCATTGTTCCTTCGTATAAGACCAGCGTTCAGAACATCTTCAAGTCTGAGACTCAACAGATCGACTTCTCCCAGAGCGCTGCAGCAGCCGCAGAAATCAATAAATGGGTAGGCCAATTATTTAGTTAACGTTTTAAACGCAGGTTTTCCCATTTACGTGCCATGTATTATATTTTGTCGACAATACACACATAAGAAACAAGCGGTTTACATAATGAAAACCATTATTTTCTAATTTTTTTACTTTAATTTTATGTAATAACTTTTATCGTTTTTCGGACTGGTATATTAGGTACCTTGATCCTTATGGTTTTCAAAAGCAGAACTATCTATGAAAGCTGGGTTGTTTCACTACCTGATTTCAAATGATTAATACACTTTATCTGCAACCTAACCTAGCTCTTGAACCAAGGATAAGTATTGTTTACGCAAAGAAGCAATCATTAAATTGATAATTATCTACTCATATTATAATTATGACAAATCGAGTATGATTAGATATAATAACGATATTGATTTAAATACTTGTTTAATTGATGTTTTACGCGAATTATAATTACATTACAATATGTTAATTTATTTATCTTTATTTGGAAAATAAAACAGTCGGTACACGATCATTTAATAATAAAAACAGAGAAAACAATTTGACCCACTAACAACTATAAAATAAAACCAATTAAATATTTCCACCGAGTGTAAGGTGAACTAGCCGCGCGTCAAAATTTACAAACAAAACTAAATTAGTGTTAAAATTTTAATTGAATTCAAATAATGTTATGTTTTTTTGTTTAATCTGCTCAGATCTAATTAAATAACCTACTACGGCCTCTATGGTCATCCAAAACGTATATCTAATGGGCTAAAAGTGCCGAGGGCTCAAATGGAGATAGGAAATGAAACAACCCATCACAAGTTGGTATCACAGGCCATAGGCGCAAGTACAAGGTGGGAGATGCCATTAATAATGCCTGTAAGGCGTCAGGTTCTGGTTAAATAATCACGCCACGTCGCCCCGACAAACATTATAATTCTACTACTAAACAATGTATAGAAGCAGTTAATATTATATGATAGCTACAAGATGTCATAGCCATTCATGTTTTTTTTATTATGACAATCAGCGAATAATCGAATGTATCACAAATAGATCAAAAAAAAAAAAAATAGACCAAATCAAAATAAAACAATGCCAAATGCAAAATAAACCTTTTTAATTACTAATTATACTTGTCGAATTTTATGAGCTACCTTTAAGTTTATATTTTGGCGTTTATAGTAAAACATACACATTCTAAGCCTTCAACCCCGTTTTACACCCATGTTTGTCATGATTATAAGTTTCAGTTTTTTCACTCCATATGCACGGGTTTCTTCCTACTACATGTTGCTCTTTCATTTTGTTTCAAATACTAGAATTATCGTGGACATTTATTCTTGAAATAATTTAAGAGAAGGTCTTTGTGATTCAGTAATTACACAGAAATATACTAGAAGTGTTGTGAGCAATAGTTGTTTTATAGCTGCACTATTTTAGCGACTGATAAATAACCTTTCGAATGCTTTTCCTTTTCCTTCGATCTACAGGTTCATATCATTCCAATTTTTAAAATACCTTAAATATATAATATAGGTAAGTTGGAATCTGCTATAAGATGTGTCGATATTATTAATGAGGGCGATTTCATTAATATTAGATACCTAGTTTAACTGACAGGGCAGATACAATTTCAAATTCAAAGTTTGTTATGACTTTTAGTGGGACCTCAAAAATTGATCATCTGTCAAAAACAAGACATTCTTTACCTAAGCCTAAGGCCTAAGGACATTTTAAAAAGTATTTTTGTGAAGGATTAGAAAGCAAATGGTGTTTCATACATTATAATAAGATAATAATATAAATAACCTACCTACGGATTTAAAGAAATAAGCTAATTTCATGAGAAATAAATAACAATGCAATTTGTATTTTTCAACAGGTTGAAGATCATACGAACAACAAAATTAAAGATTTGATCAGCCAAGATGATCTTTCCGACCTTACAGCCGCTGTTTTGGTGAACGCCATCTATTTTAAGGTTTTTTTTTATTTAATGCGCCCTACATACCCGAATGCTACAAAAATCAGAATTTCATACGTTTGCAAAGACGTTAGGAGAGGTATTTATTAGAGATATGAGTAATCTAGTTTATTTACATTAAAGATAGTTTATTATTCTAAGGAATTTCCTAAGGAAATTTCTTTGAATATTATGCAAAGGATATTTAAAAAAAAACCATAATGTTTTTGAAATAGCATTTTTTACCAAACCAGAAACGTCACATATAAAATAATATAATTTTATGATGAGAATAAAGAGAAAGATTTACCTAAAATTGGATATTTTTTTTTTAGTTTTTAAATATGAAAATGATAATTTTCAGAAAATATGTTTTTGTGTTATTATAAAAAAAAAAATGTAAACAACATATTACTAGTTTTTACTAGTTTGTACTAAACTTAATGCGTTGCTCACTCCAGTAAGGGAGTGGCAGTCGGACACTATTTTAATATGAACTATATTTAAATAACTACAGATTAATGAAATACCGATAGAGATCTAACTATATTTAAATAACTACAGATTAATGAAATACCGATAGAGATCTAACTCTAAAAGTTAGTTGTGGTTGAGTTATATTTTATTGAGTACCACTAAAGACCAACTTCTACGACATAGTATTTTAAAATACTATGGCGTAGTCGAGTGAGTCCACTTCTATGTGTGCTTGAAAGTGACGTTTGAGTATAATAAAATGCACAAATTTTCACTCTAGTGGCAAACTAACGTAACTGTGTACAGCTAATTCCTAAATTTATTCAGAATATTTTTTATAAGTGCGATTGTCTTCATTAACAGGGCAGGTGGGCGAAGAAATTCAAGGTAGAAAATACGAAGAAGGAAGATTTCTGTTTGGCCGACGGTTCTAAAATAAAAGTTGACATGATGAAACAAAAAAACAAATTTCTGTACAGGGATGCAGTCGAACTTGACGCTCAGGTAAACCAATAACATAATTCGTTTTATATTTTAGCGACTTCATAGAAGGGTGACAGTTAATATGCGATTATATATTTTGAAGGTGTAAAAATTAAAACAAAAACAATTTTTCTTTTCTAAACCTTCCTAAAAAAATGTGATTTAGCCTACGCTCAGAAACCGCTTGGCTTTGAGATGCTTTTCGAAACATGTTAAGAAAACTTACAACACTGAAGGGTTATCAACTAAATATTTTGCACTCGCTTTTATTTAAATTTCAAATGATATACATTATCTATTAGTTAATATGTTGTATGTTAATTTTTTTTAAATTATTTATTAGCAATTTTAAACGCTACTGGTAAAGAAAATTAGTTGCGTCACATCCGTTCCGCTGAAACGAAACATTTGATGATTACCTTAATAATCGTTCATATTATACAGATAGTATTTAAAATCACTACTGTCCTTTTAGGGGGCAGATCTACATCAAACCAGTCCCATAAAATGTGAATAGTTTATATATTCTTGAAAAAAAAGCTTCTTATTAAATTAAAGATTTAATATATACATAAATCTGTAGCCATGACCGGAAACAGCCAGTCAGTACTCCCTTAACTCCGCCCCTTCGGGGACCACTATGACAAACCTATAACGTTCTGAAACATTCGACGGTTTTTATTAAATTTGAAATTCGGTTTTCTCATAATTGTGAAACATTTTTTCAATATGTTTCGGTGATTAATGTTTGAGTGTTGGTATAGGATCAACCTCCTGAAAGGACATTTTAAACACAGCCTGTATATGCTGTAGTGATTCACTTTATCAGGAAGAATTTGTCGAGAATTTGTTACCTACAAATTTTGAACTTTTGAAATAGTAAAATAAAAATGAATCTTCCATTTTTTATTTTACCTAACCATTTTTTCTCGACCACTCATATAAAAAAAAACCAAAGGTAAAATTCAATATTTACCACTCGCGAATATGATAATTACTGCCATGGCACAATACAGTTTACTGCAAATAATATTTTAGTTATAAAGAAAATATTATTAGAGTAAACACTCTACAATACAAATTCACAGATCATAGTTCTACCCTACGAAAAGGAACAGGTGTCTCTCGTGGTTATACTGCCGAAGTCAATCGACGGCCTTCCAGCTCTGGAAAGTAAATTGGCAAACGGAACCAAGCAGTTCCTGACAGACCTTTATGAATTTGAGGTGATCCTCAGCCTGCCCAAGTTCTTGATCGAAACTAAAATTGATGTCAAGGATGTCTTCGAAAAGGTAGGGTTTTGTTTTTTTACTTGTCTGTCACGTGTTACAGAATAAATTACAAATATTATCAAATTGAAAAGCATGCCAAAAATTAAACCTATTACATGGACAATGATTGAGTTATTATAATAGTTCTCATTTATTGTTATTAATTAAGTAATATTATATAACAGTTCCTAGTTTAAAACAAAAAAATGGGCAAGAGTTTTTTCTCGACAACAAACTATCTAACAGTTTGGTGAAATCTATGTTGTAAATTTTGTTTGAATATAATAAAAATAAGATATCGCTCCATTACGACGCCCTTACAGATATCGCGATTTGTCGGAACGAACTTCCAACAAAACCGATAAATTGCAACGTATGTCCAACTTATTTGTTATCATTGCCAACCTTTTTGGTTGGTTGGTTCGACCAGATAACTTAACCCGACCATCCGATAAATTGTAACCAACCAACGTGCGCCCGGCACGCCACAATACGGAGGACTTCGAACATTTAGGAAAATGTCTCACAATATTTCGTTAGGGTAGTGCGATTCTATCGATTGGCATATAAATATAGGCACACGCTGGAGGGGGACTAAGTTTCTCTACCAAAGATACCCCCAGAGTCTCAGTGGGTCAGTGGTTAACGCACTCGTCTCCCACGCTAGAGTCCCTGGTTCGATCCCCGGCTGGGATTTTACTCCTAACGCGTGACGGGGTTTCTCGATCAACATCCCATTCCAATGAATACAACGGCCGCAAAGAAGTATAACTGCAAAAAAACACAGACAACTAGCTTCAAATTTCGGAAGGGACTCTACAACGCGACAAACGTATTTCGTAAATAAAGCACTTGGACTCTACAATTCGACAAACGTAAACATTACTCCTAACGCTTGACGCGGTTTCTCGACCAACATCCCATTCCAATGAGTACAACGGGCGCAAAGAAGTATAGCTTCAAAAATTATGAAAGTACACGTTCGGTGAAAAAATCCTAAGTATGTGTTGACATGACTAAATTTTTTTCTTCGGAGATGATGCTCTCTGCGCCAAAACATTCGGAACAAAACCATTTATTTGACGCTTTGAAAGAATTGGAGGTACGTCGAAGGTTTCGAATATGGCAAATCACGGCCACGATTTAATAACCTATTAATATTAATGTGGCGACTGAGCATTTAGCACGTGAAGGTTTTCTTTTGATGGTGTTACAATTTCAGCTCGGCACCAAACTGGTATTCAATCAAGGCCAGGCCGAACTGAGGGGGATTGTGGAGGGCAAGGAGGACCTTTACGTTTCGAGTGCCGTCCAAAAGGCATTCATAGAAGTGAACGAGGAGGGTGCCGAGGCGGCGGCGGCTACCGGTAAGAATTATGTTTTCCTAATTATAAATAACTTAATCAGGTAACACACCACACAAAACACGAACATAGAATGTAAAATAAATAGCGGCTAAAACTAAAGATGTTGTAGAAGGCAGTGGCGTAACAATAGAGTGAAATAGCAGAGAAAATGCCATGCCATCTATCAATTAAGTTGCCAACTACAGTACAAATACGTCTTGTATCCGAATGCATTTGTACGAAAACTAACTCCACAGAACAGTCTATAACCCTAAATTTAAACTTTGATGTTATTAACACTCTTGCTGAACAGAAAGCCCGAAAAAAACGATTTTTAGAAAATGCACATACTTAACGTAGTGATTTATCGAAAAGAAACTGCAAATTTGGGTGAGATTCTATACGGGTAGGGCCAGATTTACGCCATTGGTAGAAGGAGTCATTAGCAAAAAAAAACTTTCAGTCGAAATGTTTTTCACTTTTTTGGGTTTTTAGATTTTTGTTAAATATTTCCCTTGTTTGAATATGCAAATAAATTGGAACGACCGCTGTACTTACGCAAATGAATTCCTTCTATAACCTCCTGAAATTATTCCATTATTTCCTGTAAATTATTCGAAAAGGTCAAATGTCATAGCTATATTAAAAGAACTGACCCAGAATTTAATATAATATTAAGATACGTAACGAGAAGAGGAATTGTATGTGCATAGATTAATATATACTCGTACATTATTAAAAGATATTTACCTATGTTTGCGTAAATCAAAAAATTGTGCGTCATAAATAGCTTACGGCCACCGAAGTTAATGCTGTCTACATTTCCTACTAGAATCTACCTACCTACATTTTGGCCGTTTTTTTTACAGTACTTGAATAACACGATATTTTATTTATTTAAACAAAAAATATTTTTTTACGCTCGAAATGTTACTTCTGATTCCTTCCTATCATTTAATAAAACCTTAGCCAAAACTTAACTTTGCCTTACAACCCTTGACTATTTACATCTGCGATTTACGTACAACAATACAACTAACATCTGAAATAAATCATATCATCAAGTCGGAAATTACCTGAGCAGGTGATTTTAAAGCGACAATATTTAAATCTATATTCTATTTGTTATGACTATATTTTTATTTCAGCTGACAATTAAGGGCTTTAATTTTTTCATCGTCGTTTATAAACTATGTTAATTTATGGATATATGAAGTCACGTTTTTTATCCACACTGTCAGCCAAGGGTTAATTGTATAATGCACTGCGCGTATGAAAGTGCTCCATTTCTATTATGCTATTATAAGATATATACAGCCTAGATATAGAAAAAAATGGGTTGAAAAATCAAATTAGACGGGATCCTGTAATAATATCTAAGAAGTGCCTTATTTCTTCTAAATTACAAAAACTACAGGAAAAAAGAAGAGTTTCGTGTATCTAACAATTTTTTTACAAAAAACGTTTAAATTATTGAATTATGAGATTTTAAATATATATATTTTATTTGGTAGTTTTGTTACAATTTATAATATGTTGTTAGGTTAGGTAAAGACTGAGGACAAAATGGGAAGGGAAGGAATAAGAATTTTAAACCTTATTTGGATAAGTATGATGGTCAATTTGTAGACGTTTATAAACCAGTTTGAAAACTGTCAAATATATCAAAATTTTAGTATAAGCATAATATTATTATTACCAATTTTGTTAAAACGGTATGAGCTATTTACAATAAAATTAGTATTATAAATAAAATAACGCTAGAATATAGGAGGCAAGCAAGCAGACACTTTTTTGCCGTATGCCGTATAGCTTTATATCCAATGCTTTATCATAAGATATAGGGTATATCTACACATTAGGCTTAATGAAATCATGAAATATAACAACTTAAGCATTTTATCCAAGAATATAGCGAACTCTCGTGTTTTTTTTAAATAAAATTTATAGTAGGTTAATATAGTATAATATAGTATAGTGTAATGTAGATTCGTAGGTAAATAGAAATATTTATATACAATAAAATGTTATAAATAATATAAATATTTAAAACATCTCACACTTATTGTGAATCTGCAGATGGACCAGTACTTGTGACCATTTACACATTTTCTTAAAACTAAAAACGAAAGTTATAAGCGGAATAGTAAGATAACATACAAATACACCTTTGTCTGACAAATCTTAGAATACGTTTACACGAACTACTAGAATAATGAGAAGTTAGCGGCCTCGTGAAGACCACGTTATTACCAAAGGATTTTACTACTGGTACAGAATAAATGTTACCTAGAATAGCAGTGTAATACTCTATATATAAGTATATATCTCTAGTTTTCTTATTATTTACGTAGTTTAAAGACATTTTCATCTTACAACAATACATTTCTGTGGACATAAGCTGAACGTTTTCAAACGCGCATTCAATTTACTCAAAAAGGTCAATCAGCTGATAGACTGTGAAGTTTAAACTACATAATAGTAAAATAATATAATGCTTTTGATACAAACAATATGTTTTCAGTGAGCAAATGCACACAACCCGTATGTTCAAACTCAAGTTGGTGATGTAGTTAAAAGGGCAACTGCACTTTATTGTTTTTAGTTAAAGATGATGATAACTTAACGCACAAGTATTGACATAAAAAAAAAGTTAGTTCGTCCAACCGTTATGGTATAAATACTGCTCATCCGTACGGAAGCCATAGGATACACTCAAAGTCCTAACGGCGAATTAGAGTAAATCCAATGTAAAGCAGACATGCCCTTAGGCGTTTTAGTTCAAAATAATTATCGTGCAATTAAGTGACGTTCTGAATTAGGTGTAAGGCTAATAGAAAACAGCTCTGAACTGCCTTGTATTTTATATATTGGTGGTAATGACCTTTCTTCCGAAATAAAACCAATTTTCAGGAAACGGAAATCAGCTTCAATTTTTTCTTCCCGGATAAGTCAATGTTTAATCCATTTCCCTGTTTCGAGGCTGCTCTAGAAACCAGCGGTATTGCTTACATATTGTTATATTTAACTATTTATAGCTACTATAGAAATTAGGGTAATCCATTTTAATCGTAACCTGTTTATCCGCGTTGTTGACCGCTAAACGAGATATGCAATGGTATAGTATAGTAAAGTATGTTTCTTTTGCGAATCGCCGCTTGCAGGTTTCAAAGTCACGTTCAAAAGCATTTGGCTGCGCAAATTACGCCGAATCAAAGCTGACCATCCATTCTACTTCAGCGTCACTGAAAATATGTCCAGCGACTTGTTTAGGGGTGTTTATAGGGGTCAAAAAGGATAGAATTTGCAAAGGTTCGTCCGCTGCTTGTAAGATCACATTTTCTCTGTAATGGTTATATTGAAAAAAGGCCATAAATCAAACACTAAAAGTAATAAATATGCATCGGCATGCTCTGGTGAAGATAAAATAATAAATCATAATAACAAAGAATATTCTAGAATTTTGAATCCAACGTAACAATAAATCCGCGCATTAGTTATTTTAAAATGACATACTTATTTAGTGATAAAAATAGTAAGAGAATCAATATCAATATAAATGCATTCAGGCAAGGATACGACAGTGTATGCTAGAAAAAATATCTAAGCTACAGTTTTTTGAACTCAATTTATCGATTTTTACACTTGTAGTCTCAAGAAGTGTGTTTTTAACCAGTTGTATAATGTTGCCAATCGAAATGGCGTTATGAGAGTTAACATACCAGCGTTAACATTACATCAATGCCAAAGTCATATGCCTTAGTTTAGAAATTTAAGGTCCTAGCCATAGTTTTTTAAATGATGTCTATCACAGATGTCTTGAACACGTTTTTGCTAATAATCACAACATATTTACCTATCAGTCATACCTACCTTAGGGTAATTACATGGAGTTTTTTAATAATAGGAGAATAATTGCACGGTGAATCTTTAAACCTCTCCATTATCAAATACTATATTGCCATTCTATGGATAGTTTTGATCAAATATTGTGGCATATTTAAATTTATATTCTTAAATAATAATATAATAAGGTTGGGTAATTTAATGATTATAATACAAAAAGTTCTAAGCAGAAAATATTTTTTTAATTTAACTTTTACTTAACCTTACCCTTTAAGAATATATTTACTAAATTTAAGTTGTTGTACTATATAGGCGTATAGATACTTAACGTGTCGTACTTTTGATATCACATAAAGATTTATTACTAGATAAGGACTTTTTGTACACAATAAACATTGTAAATGAAACAATATTAAAATTTTAATAAATTATAAAAAGATAGTTATTTCAAAGTTTAAATTAAATAACTGCAAATCAAACAAAATCAAGTTTTAGAAAAGCAAACCCGTAAAGGAAATACAGTTAAATACATTTAAGTTTTCTTTTATTTTTTATTATTTCGAGAATATTATACAGCACTTTATAAGTATTTAATTGATTCGATTTATCAGCTTATTTATTTCTTTTATAAAACTCACTGAAAAAGCTTTTTCCATTTAAGAATTCTCCATTTACCTAAAGTTTCTAAAGTTTCATCTGTTAAAAACATTCATTATAAAATATAATGAACCCACGATTTATAAACATGACTTATTGTAAATATTTCCTTTGACATTATGTAGGTGTAAAAGCTAGCAGGAGACGTGGTCGAGTATATCCAACAGCTGATTTCAAAGCTGATCACCCATTCTTCTTTCATATGATCATGGAGAATTCCCTCGATTTGTTCCGTGGAAGATATCAGGGAGAGAACTGAGCATTTATATGAACGCTCTACGCTTATAAACAAGGTTTTTAGAATTATATTTAATTGTAAAGCTTATTCGCAGCAAGCCCAATAAAATATATATAATTATTGACAGCATTGATTAGAAGCCGAATTACCAAAAAATGATAACCAGTTACTACAGCAGGATTTATCGCGTAACGATTATCAGTGCTTATAATACCTATACGAAATGGCAAATACATATAGCGTAAAATTATAAGTTAGCCCGCGTATACACCAAGATGATTTAACGCAGCTGTTTGTAAGTTTGGCCCGTGGTGAGTGTCAATTAGTAGATTTAGTAGATTATGCGAGAAAAGTATTATAATACATGATTTTTTTTTAAAGCCACAAATGTATAATCATCGGTGGTGGTTATAACAAGTCATGGGTCACTAGAACAGAACAATAATATATGAGATTACAAGTCAAGGTTAGTTTTCATAAATTGCAATGCGAAAGACATATTTCAGAAATCAAAACTCCTTGACACAATCAGGGGCAAGCTTGTACCACGACGTACCATAAGGCAATGTACTTGCTCTTTTTGCAGATTATTTGTATGGACCCTCTTCAAACCTCTCCATTGCCCATGTCACATGTAGATTATTTCGATAAAATATTGTTTGTAAATCGCAAAATCACCTTACGTAGAGTGATTTGTAATATAAAATTTAAGATAGTAATTCAGATATTAGGTTGGGTAAACATTACGATACTTTTTTATTTTTTTCTATAGGACCTGTGGTTGCTTGTGTATTTATAAGGTTACTTAATATGCAGTACTTCTAAAATAATTTAATATTTAATATTAATTTATCTTTATCATTAGTACAGTTTAATGGAAATAAGTAAAGACTGTTCGTGTAAAGATAATTTTCGCAATAAATATTTTATAAAATAATATTTAATTAAATACAGAAAATAGTTATTTCAAAGTTTAAATTTAATTTAACTAGAACCAGTAACTATTATAGGCAAACATGAAAGTACTATCCGTTGTAAAAGTAGTATTGTATTTTTGCCATTATTGTATTTTTTAAACCGTGCGTTTTTATTATACTGATAAGTTCTTTGACGATTAAGTTCTTTTATTAGGTTAATTTAATTCTTCGACAAAATATAATTTAAAAATAAGAAAAGGTTATTATAAACAATTTTGTTTTTATTCGTGTCTTTATTATAAATGTTGTTCATTTACTCAAAAAAGTAATTTCATCAAATGGACAATTTTATAATTGTGTAATCAAAAGTCTGATCCATTAAACACATTATTTAATTTTAAAATATAATAATAATCAACCCACGATGTATTTATTACTAAATTTACCAAAATATATTTACTATTATGTAGGTGTAATAGCTATCACGAGAAGTGGCCGTGTATATCCTCTGGCCGAATTCAAAGCTGATCACCCATTCTTCTTTGATATGATCACGGAGAATTCCCTCGATTTGTTCCGTGGAAGTTATCAGGGAAAGGAATGAGCGTTTATGTGAACGCTCTACACTTATAAACAAGGTTTTTCGATCTAAATTATTTAATTCTGAAACTCAAACACATTACGCACAAGTAAATGTATATATTTCACAAGCCAGCATTCAATAAAAGTCGAATTAGCAAGAAATGACGCCCGGGCGCTCCAGTGAACTTCATCGCATATTAATTAATATTTATCAGAAAGCTTGGATAAACCACTATGCAGCTTCAGTATCAAAACCATCCTAGCATAAAATTCCTCGACAAAATGTGCATGGAACGCTTCTCGACCAATCGCAGCGGCTAGCTGGTGGGGCCAGTCTCAAGCTGACTCGCGGCTCGCTTGCTGTCAATTTGGCATCCTAACCCCATTGGTTTGCGCTAGCAAATTCGCACCGCATGCCTAATCCGCGTTTTCTGATATCCGCGTACCTATACGAAAAAGCGAAAAAATTAGCATCGTATACACCTAGACGAAATTGACGCAGCGCGCGTTTCGAGAGCTTGCAAATTGACATGTCACGGCGCGGCAATTGCCAGCTGCGTAAAAGACCTTCGTAAACGAATAATAATATTTTTTTTTAAAAGCTGAAAATGACATCTGCATGATATCTGATGAAGCTGAATGATATCTGTTGGTTAAAATAAACGATGGGTCACTAAAACCGAACAATAATTATATCCCATTAATGATATGCCTCGATGCCGCGCCTCGATGGCAGTTCAAGTAAAAATCTTGTATGCAATCGATCGAAGTTAGGGTTTAAATTGGCTTGGTGTATACGCGGTTATTACATTTTGATGTCATTTGAATTTACATAGTATCGTTTTATAAAACGATGCAATTACATATAAAAAAAATCATTGTGAATGGAAAATTTTACGTAATGCATTAATATTTTGACACAAATGTGGATATAGTCTTACGTGTATAACAAAAAGGGTGTTTCTTGGCGTTCTTTGTTGGTAATTCGACTGAACAATAGTTGTTATTAAATAATTATCTCACCAAAAGGTCAATGTTTCATTCTTCAGTTCTTCACTGAACTGAGCGCTTTGCTGGGGTTGGTTGCATAACTCCATACAAATATAACCAAAGGCAAAGGCAGTCCTTCCTGGAAATGGTGTCTGATGATTTACATTAATATAGTAATTTATTTTTATGTGTTTTCGATATGTGAGTAATATTTTTATTAAATGTATATTTTCGATTATAAGATAACATTATTTGGTGGTTATTAAGTAGTGTTATTAATAAATACGATTTAGCATCCGTGTAGGTATAAAGAAAAGACATTCGACGCTATCGAAGCCTGGGCAGTACTGGGCGTCACTTCAAAGATGTCAGATATACTACAGGTTCTGAAATATCTCTATATTCCGCAACAAGAACGTCCAATTGCATGAAAACACCATCCCAATCTAGCTAAAGAAATGCGCGAGACAAGGGAATGTAAATTGTTTACGAATACATTGGAGGATGTATTTAAACTCCTGAATATTAACGGATATTTCACGACGCAGATTCTTAGACGATATAAGCCACTGTGGCATGGTCACCAGAAGAACTACAAAATATACTTCACGAAAATACGAAGCCTCTCGATCGGTTAACCTCAACATGAATATGGACAAAACAAAAATGATGTCAAACAACCACGTTGTCCAAAGTCCAGTGACGGTTGGAGGTAATCACCATAGAGGTCGTGGAAGACTACGTCTATCTCTGATAAACCATGCAGCTCGAAAGACAACATTTCACAAAAGAGTGTAATGGACGATTACTCTTAAGCTGGACGGCTTTCGCGAAATTAAAGCATATACTAAGAGCCACAGCCTGAAAATGAGAGTATTCAATCAATGCATCTTTCTTGTTTCAATATACGGACAGAAACATGGATAATAACTAAATTATCCACAAATTAAAGGTCATACAGCGAGCCATGGAAAGGACTATGCTCGGAAACAGTTGCAGATATTGCCCAAAAAATAAGCAAGCTTGAGTGGTCATCTATCCCGAAGGTCTGACAACCGCTGGAAGAGAAAAAAGCTAGAATGGAGAAGTAGAACTGGAAGACGAAGCGATGATGATGAATGATTACTAATTTTGAACGATATTACTTTCATCTAATGGGTGCGCGATTTTTTAAATCTTCATATAAAACCGCGTGGCATTTTAAAAATGTAGCCTCTCCATAAACCACACGATAGTTTCAGCAACCTTTTTAGCCGAACCTTAAATTTAGTACATGTTGATTGGACTCCTTTTGCATCGCAAGCTGCGCTATTCTGCTTAAATTAATGTTCCGAGGCGTCCAATGAGAATAATTAACCTCAATATTTATTTCAGGAGCGGGTTTGTCGTTAAGAATTGCAAAAATAATAAGACAAACTGATTTTAATGCCGACCATCCATTCTACTACGAAATAAACACCAAATCTATGCAATTATTTCAAGGCAGATTTGAAGGAAATTAAATACGAATATGTATTTTATAATGCAGAGATTGTAAGGTGTACGAGAATTTTAAATGAAATCATTATTTTATATTACCATTAAAATTTGTAAATATTTAAAAAACATCCCATAACAAAGTTAATTGACTTCGACAATTTATTTGAAAATATTATTATTAATCGTGATATTAACACGCTCAGCCTCTGTTTTTTTTTAGAATGGTATAACTACTATTGTTACGTTTATTATTACGGCGGTTTGAAGAGCTCTCATACTCGCTTATCTCACAGTTATTCGAGCTTCTCTCACACATCTATTTCTTGACTGTTTAAATAATAATAATCTGTTAATTTGGGAATTATACTTGTTGGCCATATTTTATGCATAATATTAATTATCATTTTTTATTTCGCTGTTTATAATTCATTTTAATAAATAAATAAATAGATAAGACATACACAAACACTCATTGAATTGCATACCTGCGAGATGTCTGCCTGAATGGAATGGCCTCGTATCATCAAGGCAACAGCGCAGTTGGAACTGACAGCGCCTTTCCGGTGTAGCCATATGCTTTTTTAATAAAATAAAATAAATCAACATTAGTAATCCATGCGATAGAGAAATTAAGTAGGTACAGTTATTACGCTACGTAAAATCCAATTATATTTTTGTAATATAATTTGATTTTATATTTTTGTAATAATATCAATATAATTAGCAAGTAGATATATTGATAAATTCAAAAGTTGAGAATCATTTTTTGTTAAAAGCACATGATTAAAATCATAAAACAATTATATTCGATTAAAAATATTTCCGCCTTTTAAAATTTAATGGTCGTTGAGCCCCCATGTAAAAGAAATACTGCCTGGGTTGGCAGCATTCCTGACTAATGCAGCTGCGAGCAACATATAAACACAACATATAAATACAACAACATATAACTAACATTAAACAACATATAAATACGATAACTCAGGTAATACATTGCCTCTGCTAGGAAAAGCATTCTATAGGAGGTTTACGCATCAAAAATGTGTTGAAATACCAATAGTAAATGATATACCGTCCGTCCCTTATTTGTTGAAGTCATTTACACTTTATTCATTGGGGTTGTTTTTTTTAAGCTTGCATCATTGCGGGAATTGATTTGTTGGGGATCTTTCGATTGCATGAAATGATCCAGAGCATGAAATGGAAATAAACACGATGGGTAACGATGATGTGAGCATGCATGATATGCTTCACAACTTGACAGAACACATTAGCATTTTAACCGACGTATTGATGAAACCAGATAAAAAATATTAGAACCCTTAATTTATTTACACATACAATAATTAGGATGTTGATTTTCTATTAATTTTAGCAATGTTTTTTAGGAAGCATGTTGGCTACTAGATTAATATAAGTATGTCGCGAGCTGTAAAAAAACTATTATTTAAAATATATATATATATATATATATATATATATATATATATATATATATATATATATATATATATATATAGCTTTATTTATTGTGATTTTATGCATTTAAGGATACTAGCTTCTCATACATGAATGTATGAATGTTTCAAAAACTATAGGTAGGTATGGCATTTCTCAAATATGAATCAAAAAACGAATATGTCTCAGAAAGTAAACTTGCTCAATATGTAAAACTTAGCTATACGATGTGTGGCATTTTAAATGCCTAAACCGTGGCGAAGTGCTGACCATTTTCCAGCTCAATAAACATGCAGAACAATTAAAATAAATAGAATCTATTTTTACCTATTTTTTGCAGGCTCTGGATTTATGTTAATATCCGCCGCTCCACCACATCCACCCCCAACTATATTCAAGGCCGACCGCCCATTCTTCTATGAAATAGGGAATGAGAATGTTACTCTGTTTAATGGGGCCTTTGTAGGGAAGAAATGATAGAATCAAAGGTTGCATAACATCGGCAAAAGCTCGGCTATTTCATAAAATAAAAATATATTACACGCTACGACGTTTAGTATTATTTCACAACCATTATTTCCTCTGTCACTCTTCTGTGCGACAACTAATGATTATATTTTTGACAATCATTTCCACAGATCAGTCAAGGCTGCTCTGTGATTATTTATAATTGTATAATTGCAATGGTTGTTTGTTGGAAATTTAGCTGAAAGGCGATGAAAGGGTCTTACTTAGTCGTTTGTAACAATATTGAGAATGATTATCGAAAGTAGCGAAGATAACGTGCTGTTTTCTATTTTTTGACCATGAGTTTAGATCATATTAAATACAGAGCCAAGCATAATATTAATAGTTTCTATTTAGAGCTAAAAAATATTAATATTATTAAAAAAAAACACTAGACAGTCATTGATGACTGCCGACAGAAGTGAAAACTTAAAAAGTTTTTTTTTTGAATATTCAAATTAAATATAGAAAACAAGATTAAAAACTCATAATTTCTTAGCATTAATCTGGTTTTTACATCTATCGGCATTTCGAGCAACAATTATATACATTTTTATATGGTTTACTAATAAGTATTTAGTAAACACAAAACACAAAATTTCAATAAAATTAGGTACGTTTATTTTGACATGCCAATATATATGTATATATTTATATTTTCAACCTTTATATTTCGCTAATATATGCTAATAAACATTTAATTTGAAATAAAAGTCAATTTGCATCTGTTATATATTTTATCAGTTTTAATTGTTTTTTGAAGTATGGCAATTGTGCTCATGACATGGCTCCCCGACTATTGCAGTTACTAGGTGGCATTCGTAAAACGAGTATAAGCCAAAAGTGTTCGCCGGCTCCCCGACTGCATGTCGATGGCGGTACGTGAACCCATTACATTCTCCCAGTTCAATTTTTTCCCCATACAAAAATATACCCTACCCCGTATACCTATATAGAAGTTTTACTTCAGTTATGGACTTACTTTTCATTAGTATTGATATAATTATTGCAGAAATATTGTAACAAATCTCGAATCTGCAAAAATCTGCACGT
This sequence comes from Neomicropteryx cornuta, assembly GCA_020383195.1. Taxonomy (NCBI): domain Eukaryota; kingdom Metazoa; phylum Arthropoda; class Insecta; order Lepidoptera; family Micropterigidae; genus Neomicropteryx; species Neomicropteryx cornuta. The sequence goes on along the minus strand of JAHKQU010000001.1, from coordinate 6,808,354 downwards.
TGCAATGTGTACTTTTATTATCAAATAGAGCATAGCCACGTTGTCTTGTTCAAGTGGGTATGTTAAATAATTTCGAAAAAAATTAGAAAATACATTAATTCATCTTACGTTTCAAAAATATTATATCAGCAACGTGCACGGAGAAAAAAAATCCTATTCACTTTACAAGAAATTCCTGTAGATATAGTGACAGTTAAACGTTTTCTTGCTCCTAAATTTCGACTCTGATTAAGTTATTTCTACGCACAAACAAACGAGTCTTGCAACCCAGACTATTTGGTTACCGTTACTGAAGTTTTTAGTAGGCTCAATCAACGTTTGGTCCTCCTAACGAATCGGGAAAACATAAACAAACTGCTTTGTAACCGCTGTCGAACTGTTTGGCAGATTAGGCAAGAAGCGTGAGATGTGTTTGCAAGTCTAAAACTGTTTGGTTGACTTAACAAAACAGTCACGTCAGATGTACGTAAATTTTCATTTGAATGCTGCATCTGCGCAGATTGTTTGGTATAGGTTACAATAAGATTTTGTTAGGTGAACGATTTATCAATCTACAGGAATTTGTAGTCTATCAAACGGACTCGTACTTAGGTTGGGTGTGTTAAAATTCAGTAGTCACAACAAATTATGGTTCTACTGAACTGTTCGGATAACTCAGAGCTCGATATTTTTTTAGTGGTCCTATAGAGAGAATCATAATTCACAGCTCATTGTTTTCATGCAATAATGTGTAGGAAAGATTCATACATACGGTAAAATAATATTAATTCAATAATGTGAAATAAAATTAGGTTTTAAATTGTTTTTTAATCGGTTAAAATGATCTTTTAGATAGCATAATGTTTCATCTTACAATTTGTTGAGGAGAAATTAGGATAGAGGCAGATTCGATATCTGCTAATCATGCGTTAGGGCGAAGCATATTGAGACTAGACCTTGAAATTCGGTTTTTTATTTTTGTATGGCGTCAGGTTTTAATCTTTGCGCGGTCGGTAAGCAATTTTTGGTTTTGATTTAATTACATCTTCTTAATATAGAAATTAAAAAAACTAACTCTACTAAGTGATAGAACCTTCATTTTCCTTTCAATTACTTTTTTCCTATTAGCAGTTTCTCATTTATTAAATTTCTCATAAATAGAATTAAATTTAAAAAATCTGCCTTTACTATGTCGAAAATATAAGAACAAGGTATCTAAACATATATTTTTTATTATTAAATATCCAATGGTTACCAAATGCCAGCCATTAAGCCAAAAAGGGTTTAAATGAGTCGAAATTAATGTTTATCCTTTGGCTTCGCCTTAAACACTTAGAGCATGTATTTATTATTTTACTGTGCATATATTTCTTGCAGCCGGTGGGATATTTTTACTATCTGCTCATTACCCAGACGAACCTCCCACCGTTTTCAAAGCTGATCACTCATTCTACTACCAAATAGTTCACGACGATCTTACTCTGTTCAGCGGAGCGGTAACAGGGAAAACATAATCGATTCCAAAGTTATATATGATCAGGCCAAAAGTCGAGGAGCTGCCGGTATTTCATACTATAACAATAACACACTGATTATGCTTCCATAACATCAACTAATGCTCTAATTTATAACCACGTTTTGTAACTTACATATTTTCCTATGTGTGCAATTTTAAAAATATATTTTTTTGATAAATTGTCTTTCATTGTAGGCTGTAGCAACTTCACAATGTTTCAATATATATGGGTTATGTTTGTGCTATTCCTAAAAGTAGATGTACGCGTAGATAAATTAAAAAATAAATACTTAAATTCATAAAAGCATATTTAGTTTACAAATTCAAACTGCCAATACATATTTTAAATCTGATACTTACAACTATACAACTGCGCATATTTCCCGCGGTTTTTTTTTTGTTTTTTTTTTCAAATATTTTAAACATATTTTCTGCCATATTTGTGTTGCGGCATATCACAGCGTGGGTTATAACCTTTCCTGTTTAATAACAATATATGATCAATTATTCTATTTGCGTAATATTTCGTGCATACGCGACATTCAATGATGAAAAACAAATACAACAATTAGTTATTTTAAAACCCATACATACACATTTTATTTTGATGCATAATTTTTAATGTAAGTTTTGACCACTAAAAACAACCAACGAAGCAAACTATCACTCGTACGGGTATGTTAACTGTTTAATGAAATACCGTTGGTAATTTGGCCGTTTAAAATAAAATAAAATAAGCAGGTAGTAGGTAATAAAAATAGCAAATAGCGAGATTGACAACGGATTTCTTATGTTTAGTGACATCTTTGCATTAAATCTCATTAGAAATATTAACTATGCGAATGAAATTGTAAATGTATGTATAAATATCAATAATATACTGTAATAAGTATAAATATTAATCATTTGTTGTAATATGAACGCCAGCTGATCATCCATTTGCACGAACGACAGATATCGATCGCGAATCGGTGCGCTAAAGGAAATTCGCATTAAAAATAATAAATTTGGGGATGAGTTATTTCAGCATTTTTTTTATATAATTTTTTACTAGTAATAGAGAACCACACGATTACTGTCTTAAGGCGTGTATAGACATCATTTTTTTTTTTATTTCACAGCCTAATATGTTTTTTTCCAGGGGCTATAATAAGTTTAACGTCTGTGGCAAGGCCAGACCCCGAACCCATAATATTCAGAGCCGATCGTACATTCTACTACCAAATCCGAGTAGCAGAAAACCAACTTGTCTTGTTCAACGGGGCGTTTACGGGATGTACCTAAATGACTGTTTCGGATTTTTTAATAATTTCGGAAATGCGGTATAAAAATAAAAATACACGGTTTTATTTGTGCCTTCAAAATAAAAAAAAAAACTATGATGCTATATTTTATCAATTGCCGTGATTTAAATGTAATCATAATACAGTACGCTTTATGTTTAAACAGTATGCTTTACGCTTTATGCTTTAACTTTGATATTTTATCGACAGCATCTGTTTCGTTGTGATAAAAATATTTTGTTTTCTTAATCCATTCAAAAATTAAGTGTCTAACATTATTTATATTATTTTATGTTAATTACTTTTCTTTAATTCAAATATTAGTGATAAATGATCTTCAATATTATTTTTTTATAATGAGAAGTTGACCTGACGAACTTCGTACCGCCTCAAAACAATAAATAAACTTATTAGCTGAATTCAATTCAGTTTTTTATTAAGAATACTTGAAATGAATTAACTTCAATAAATGTACAAAAATCAAAATGATATGTATTTTGACACAATTCATTTGACATAATGACAAATGTGATAACCTCACAAAGTGAACATCTTCGAAGGCAACTTAACATTTGAAAATAGAATTCACAAATACAAAGCCGTTCCATACAAAATGTGTGAGAAAATGAATTTCCTTTATAATTTTTTTTTCACGATTTTTCCGACGTTTTAATAGTTATTCTGCTATTAGGGCGGAGATAAATCCAACAAATCAAAGATCATAAAAATCGGTCCAGCCGTTCTTGAGTTATTAACGGTGCAACTAACCCGACTTTGTTTTATATATATATAGATTAGGAAATTAGAACGGTTTTTTAAATAAAATAATCTTTTAGGAAATAAACACATATTTTATAATAGATAATCCTAATTTATAATTTTTATCGGCTTGCGCTAATTTTCCGAATTATATTTTTGTTGTAATTTCAGTACTAGAATCCCATATCTCATTATCTGTTAGAATTTGCTTTTAATATTTAGGGGTAGTTCATAAAAACTTATGACTTCATTCAAATATTTTATTTTGATAATTCAATAATATGGACACTTCGGGTAGCAAATTTATTACCGCATTTTTCTTTCTTCAGTTCCGGAGGCAATTACTTTATATTACTTCAAATTGGTAACAATACTTCTAGTGATCATATGAGGATATGTTATGTCGTGCGTACTTGTATGCGTATATAATATCAGATAAATAACGACATGGGTGTTAAACATGAGCGGAAACGATTTGAGATTGTACGAAGAAAAAAATGTATGTGGGTTCTATTATATGTATATGTACCTACACACTAATACACTCACAGACCATTATTTTATACAGTTTTTTATTATATACTCTAACCAGTTAAAAGTATGCCTACATTTTGCGAAATATGAAAAAGATATGGTTTTATACTTGAATCGATATTTTTACAAATAATTGCGATGAATCTGTGTGCTTTGTAGTTTGAAATTATAACCAAATTTATAACATGGTTTGCGATACTAAAATTATGTGTAAAACATCATTGGAGTTTGTTACTAATTTAAAACTTATGGTGGTCTAATTCTTTGTCTTATTATTTTGTACTTATGTTGATACCAAGGTGTGGTTCTAACAATAAGTTATCTTGAATTTAATCTGATAATATTATAAAGTTTATGTTATGCATGTTTTTTTTCTGGTGTGTGTTTTTATTTAAATATATTATTTTAATTATAATTATATATTTTGATTTTAAATTTTGAGTACTATTTGGGTAATTTTAAGTAAAAATTGAAATTAATTCACTATTAATATATTTTCCTTCAAGAAATATTTCAAAGCCTTGTTCCAATTTGCTTGTAAACTGTTAACTATTTTGCTTTTTTTTCCATATAATATTTTAACTTGATTATATTTATTCGAATGATTGCACATTTCGTATTTATTCAATTAAAAAATTATTGAAAGATTTACAATTTTTTATATTTTTCAGGATTTAACGTATGCAGATGGATTTTTTCAATATTGAATTTCTGTTTCATCGAAAGGAGATTTATTCTTTTTTATGAAGATTTTTTAAATAATTTACTTACATATTTTTTTATAAAAGAATGTTTTTTTATTTCGTATTTATATCGTTTTGCACTTTTTCCAATCGGAATGAAATTTGTACACACAAAAGTTAATAAAAACTTTATATTTAAAAAGATATTGTTTCATTCTCAACGCGTACTAAATAAGTACGACTCTATGACCAAATTTCCCAAAAACATACTTTACAAACAAAGCATTTATTTTCTGTTTTAAAAATGAATTTCACGAAGTAAAAGTTTACAAATTCGAATATTACACGCAAGAATGTATTTCTAGTTATTATTTTTTACACCTTTTAAAACCAAATTTGGCCAATATGCTACAAAACCAGTTTAGTTGAGTAAAAAAGAAGAACGTGTAAAACTGTTTTGTATTAATAAGACAATTAACACCTCGCACTTTAATCGATTATTTCTGTAGAAGCCCCTTTAAATGGCCGTTTTATTTTAGATTGTATACAATTGGAGACAAACAAAAAAAAAGAGTAAATTTGTAAATACACTGTATATTTTATTGTATTTTCAACTCTCTCATTATGGCTTATATTATATTTTTTTAAATAAAAAAATTTGGACTATGTATTCAGGGTAATTTAAACATTTACGATTAACCAGATAGTTACAGACCTATGATAGATCGAGTACATAGTACAAGGTTTTCGGTTTAAGAATTTTACATAGTGCCAAATCCTAAAAATGGTATACCTATATAATATTCATATTTACTATCGTATTTATTTGTTCAGGAACCTAATATATATATATATATGAAGCGTAGTGACAAAACCTGGTATTTCTAATTGAATATATCTGAAATTACCTATAAATTACCTTACATAATAATCTTCATGATTAGTTACTGCATGACTGCATGAATTAGATGATTATTTAATACAATGATTATTATTTGTAGGTTGCACGTTATTTTTATATTTTTGTTGTTAATACTTACTTGTTATATAAAAAGTACTTATTTTTGGTATTTTTATCTATTACTAGATTACAGGAAAGGAAACATGCTTCGTGTAGAGGAATACCTACTCACCTAATTTATAAATAATTTGTATGCAATACAATAATAATACTACTTAAAATACAAAATAAAATAATGGGGAATTAATTGCAAACACAAAATTGACAAAAAAAAAATGGTCAATATTTGGATGTCTTTTTATCATTAAAGTTAGCAATTAATAGTCATCTGGGAATTTAAAAATCATCAATTTAAAATCATATGTTTAGTTATTGTTATATTTTTTTATTAGTGTAATTAGTGTTCAGATTAATAATCATTTTTAAAAGTTTTCTAGCTTTGACAAAACCTACTTACCTAGTCACTTCACTCGGAAATAAATTACACATTTAAACTAAATATTTCTTTTATTGGTAAAGCAACTTTTAATTTTAAAATGAAAACAAGATTTACAAATATAGACAAATAGATTAAAAATATATTATATTATTTACTTTACAGAAATTACGTAATACCTAAGCATTTATTTAAAAATAATCCGTAGATACTTGGAACTTATGAAATTTGTGTTTTTTTTCTTAAATTTAACTACCGTAATAGGACTTAGTCATAATACTATTGATTATAATAGATGTTTATTTGACAGGTCACGCGAAATCATATTAACACTTTGACATGCTTCTAGAAGTATAAGTTTGTACTATCGAATAGCATATTCTGTACTATCCTTTTTATCGTAGGCAATGTATTCTTCCAATGCAAAAATATCTCTTTCAAAGAAGCCGAATTCTCAAGTATTAAGAGACGATGACTCATATCCAATAACATTACCCATCGAAAAGCGATGCACGAAAGAGAAGGCAAATTTAGCAGATGTGAAAACGTTTACTCACCGCACATTATCGGATTGAGCGGTGTTTACGATTATCATCGTTTCAAAATGCCGACTAATGTGTCAAAAACAACGATCTTTTAAAACATATAGATGCGGTGGGTCATACAAATCGTCCTTGTAAAAACCCAACACCGACGATTCTCCCCGCCGTTCCGCGCGCCGCAACACTCCACCAAGCATGTTACGCGAGGAGTGTACTCGACGCAAAGTGGCGTACTCGGGCGTGGTGCGTTTTTCACCCTCAGTTGCTGTATTCATATGTTTTAAAAGATCGTTGGTAAAATACGTGTAAAATACTCCAGAAGTTCAGAAGCTATTTTCGAAGGCAGCTCGCTGTTGAAATATTTAGTTAATACAAATTGTTTTTTTTTTTTAATTTGCATCTTTCAGTTATATTCCTCATGCCAGGATCATCACTGCCAAAGTTCTTCAACGCCAACCACTCGTTCGTCTTTTCAATCGTCCATAGAGAAAAATTTAATACAATATTCAGCGGTAGATTTCAAAACTGAGAATGCTTATCGGCAGACGGTATTAGTTTCTATTATTTTGGGCCTGCTGGTTGGTTGTCAGTCGTGCGTATGAAGCATGATGGCGGATGGTAAGTTTGACTCAAATGCCATTATGGTTTATAATTTACAAATATTTCACTACTTTTTTTCTCATATCAAACATCCTGGATTCAAATAAAGGTCATCGCAAATTATAAAACATACGGTATGTAAAAATTCGAAAAAACATGTTTTATCTATGTGAACCATTACGCTATTTCGATATTCTAAAAATGTGTGTGCCACCAGCTAGATTTCAAACTTCTTACTAGAGGAACGGAGATCGATTGGCTAAAAATCTAATAATTACCTGGTTTTTTATAGGTGGAGGGAGGAGGGGTGGTGGGGGGGGGGGGGGGGGTCATCTTCCTAATGCATTTTAGAGTCTTACCTTTACTAGGATTCTTGCTTTCTCGCTCTGTTTTGACTTAATTACAAACCATACCCTACAATTTATGACAGAAAACTGAAAACACACAAATTAATAGGTAGGTAAATTAGTTTGTCCCCATTCAAATTCTTAAAAAAAATGTGATAATTTGGCCCAATAAAATAAGTTGCAGTAGATGGATTTTTAGCGCAGATTAATGTAGCCTGATTATTACGGTTTAATAATGAATAGTTAGCCACTACAATTGTTATTTGAATATAATTATTATTATTATTTAAATTAAAAGGTTATTAAAATATCACCCATTACATTTTTATTTTATTTTTATGATTTAAAAAAATGGTTAACAAAACTGCAGTTATTTTATTTTAATAAAAGAGAAAAGTTTTTTTTTGTTTTTACTTAAAATTAAAAAAAATAATTTTTAGAAAGGAAGCATGATTAAGAGAGTTTTTAAGGGTACAAAAATGTTTTTATCGAGTATTATTAAACAGCATTATAGGAATTTTACAGAAGTCAATACCAACTTTTTAGATCCCAAGTAAGTGGGTATATTTTGATAGTAATGCTAGCTTATTATTACTCATACATACTTTTTTTAGTGGAAATGTGTTATTACAAATGTAAAATATACAATAACCAATAACATGTTAAAAAATATGTAGAATTATATCGATGAATAATACAAATTAGACAATAATATCATTTCATACGAATTTTAATTAAAATGGTTTATTTTTTTTAAGTGCGTTTTTTACTATTATTTTAAGCTTATAAAATAGACTTCGTAGTAAAAAACTAGGGGAACCCATTTATTAAAAACAACATTATTTATTAAAGAAATTAATAAGACCTACTATGTAACCATTTTTTATAATAAAAATTTATTTCTTATGAACAAGTACATTTATATTTCACCACAAAGACTGTGCTTTTCTGAGGGTAAAAATAAATATTTAAAAAGCTTCAATACACCAACATATAAGTAGGTATTATAAAAAGAGAATTCAATCTGATCGGGAATTTAACAAAAAATAGAAACATGTCTAAACAAAAACAGAAAGAAAATAGTGTAATTTCGCAAAATAATTAATATACTTTAATATTTCATGAAGTGTTTGGTTTTTTTTGCCATAAAAAATCTAATATTGATATTACAAATCATTTTTATTTAATTACAGTTTTTATTATTGCAAGATGACCTTTATACTGTGGTTCTACTTTGTTACAAAGAAATCCATCCCACAAATAACAAGAGAACTGTTACACAGTGGAATATTTCGAAGAAATTTCGAGGAGTTAAAGCCTAAAATACCCTGATAATGAAATGTGCGGTGAGACAAAATCGAGTTATTATGAATATTTAATACTATTAAATTAAACCTTACGCGGATTCGAATTGACTGTTGGCTACCTTGGATTCGGTATTCGACCGAATACCAAAACATGAAAAATACCGCACACATTACTTAAAAATGGAAACAATTATATAAATACTACTATATTTATATTATTATATTTAAAACTTAAAAACTATCAGTGATAAGTTGTTACACGGCAAATACACAGCTAGTTTATTTTTTATCTTCACTGCAAATCTCATAATATTCCGAAATAGGCGATTTTTTATTAGATGGTTCCATTTATTTTTGAATATCTTTCGGCGAATTAACAGTGATATTATTTAATAATAACTAATAAGGACTATTATTAATACAATTTGATGTAACAATGAACAAATAATGCGTGTCGTGACACGATCTAATCGAAATAAAACAAATACGCTCGCGGCGTAACTGCTGCACGCAGGCGCACCGCGATTTGACAGGTCGAAATGTACCTAAAATCACTATTCGTTTAGTACATATAAAGATTCCTAATTATCATCCGTTTTAAACAGATCTTATTTAATTTCAGTCGTCGAAGTGGAAGATCGCATCGGGTCTCCCTTTGCACTTGTCAGGGCGAATCGTGCGTTTTACTACCAGATCAGACACGGGAATTCCGTCCTCTTCGCCGGTAGAGTACAGAGACCCTCTAGCTAGTAGGTACAGTCTACCAGTCTACAATCTAAGTAAGATATTGTTTCACATTTCAAAAAAGTACATTTTGTAATAATGCAAAATTAGGGTGCTTATACGTTTTGTTCGAATTGAGTGTTTTTCGTCAAGTGAAATTCTCGTTTTTTTTTTATCTCCTTATTATATTATTTGTAATGACAAACTTATTGTATTGTTTGTATTTGTAACGACCATCGAACAAACTAACATAACCCAAAAATGATCTAAATAGGTCGATAATGTATAAGCACCCAGTAATCAGTAGTATCATCCTATCTGCATGTAAATTAATACCTTTTTATAAAATACTCAAAAAAAACTTGTTACTAATATTATGTAGAGTAGAAAAAATGTAAATAGAATTTATTCTTTAGATTTTACGTATTTTAATTTAATGGGTAATGCAGATTACTTTATTTACAAAGTGTAATAATTGAAAACCGGAAACATAAATGTTATTTAGATTGTAAGACTGTTTTAATGATGTTCGTTCGCCGCTCTTCGAGGGATGAATGATTATTTTACCAACCTGAATGAATAGAGTTCAACTTCAATGCAGTTGAAGTTTACTACGAGTCTTCAGATTGGCTTATATTCATTGAATTAACTGATCAAAGCTTTTACTAAAATGTGCTGCATGAATTCTTCGTGAAATTAATTATTATTATAATGATACCGGTGGATTTTATATTCTCGCTTTGAATGTAGGTCTAAGAATTGTTTTTAGAAATAATTTAGACAAGTTGAATTTAGAAATAAGACCTAAATTTATAAAACATATTAGACAAATTTATAAAACAGAGCATATCTCAACAGAGCATAAAACTGTCGACACCAGTTATTTACACAATTTGTAATGCTTATCATTTTCACTCAATTTTACAAATAAGCTCAAGTCATTTGTATTAGATGCACCATTTAATATTGATGTTGGCTCAAACAAAACTCTAAATAACGTTAAAAAGGTAACGGTTCTATATTAGAAAAAAAAAAAAAATCTGCTGAGCTAAGCCCTCTACATTTTTTTTTATTTGATTTTATCTGAAAGAAACAATTAGTAAGAAGCATTTCATGTGATATGAGATGAATAAATAAATAAATAAAAAATGATTATAATATAAAATTTATAAAAATTCGTAAAATTTAATCATAACCAATAGAAAGCTATGTATGATTTATTTTATTTACTGTTCAGGTTCACTTTGATTTTATTATTAAATTTTAATGGCAATTAATAAAGTAATTGGTCATTGCTTTGATATTTGTTATTAAATATAATTTTGGTGTACATAATATTAAAATTATAAAAAAATATGTCCTTATTTTGCAACACAATCATATGTTTTTTTGGCATCATAATCATCATACGGTGTTTGCTGTTAATGTAATTTAACGTAATTTAAAATAATTTATACCTACTATTATGAAAGTTTTCCACTTACTTAATTTCTTAATTACTTAATATCGTGACGAAATAAATGTCAAAATAAAATTAGAAGATTTTTAATTCTAAATTATGTGTATATTCATATATAATCATGGCCCCCATTATTTTAATCCTTACTTAAAATATTGAAATAGAAAAACGTAAAAATATATGGAAATTATTTTAATTTTTCAGGGAATTTCATAGACAAGAAAAAACGCCAGCGAGAATCATACTCAAAATTTACATTTCAGGTGCATTAATATGTAAAATGTGTTCTGTAATATGTAAAATTATATATTTTTTTTACAATTTATTAAATAATGCTATATAAATAATACTTAAATATGCTTTCATTAAATCAAATAAACAGCGTAGTAATAAGATGACATAAAAAGGCGAATGACAAACAATAGTAGGTTTTTATGTACATGTTATGTTTATCAATGAATGAATACGAATCATGAAACCTCATTCCATTCAAAATACAATATTTTTAAATACTAGATACAAAATACAATATTTTTAAAAAAATAGAGGGACAGAAAAAATGAAGAAATATATGTAGGCATACGTGGACTGAACGGATGCATGCATATGACTTTAATGTACATATCACTTTCAAAAAATACTAATGTTTGTCTATGTATTTAAAAAAAATAGTGACCACCTTGGGACCACCATGTATCACAAACCCTCGTCCCATCATGCACCATACCATACAGCCAACGGTCTTAAAAACATATAGATACGGCAATTGAGGGTGAAAAACGCACCATGCCCAAGTACGCCACTTTGCGTCGAGTACACTCCTAGCGTATCATGTCGTGAACTAGCATGGCGGAGTGCAGCCGGCGCGCGTTACGACGGGGGGAATCTACCTGACGGGTTTTTACAACGACGATTTGTACGACAAGCCGTATCTATATTTTTTTAAAAGATCCTTATATTCGATCCTAGCTCGTACCGGACTAGCGAAGAGCGTTTTTTGGCGTCACTTTTAAGTGTATTGGAGATATAAAGTCAAAATAAATACCATTAGTTACTAGATTTTTAGTTTATTTTTGTGTTATAATTGATCATCGCTTGTTTGTTATTGTAATTATGGATTGTTATAAGTGTTGATACGTTGACAAAACGATTTTTTTTGGATTCGTGCTGAAGTTAGGATATGTTTCCGGTGATGATTGTATATTTTAATAATATTTCAACTTCATAATACTTAGGCATCATTTTATCATCATAGTCGATATTCCTCGCTACACGGTTGTAGCCAATATCTGTAAGTATGGGTCTTCATATTTTAATTTCCTCCAACGATCAAACATTATTAATAAATATTTCGATTTTTTATAAATAATCCGAATACTTTTTTTAGCCGCTCTCGTCGAAGATAGGATTCTCGGATGGTACCAGCCGCCGAAGCATTTCGTAGCCAACCGCGGATTTGCCTTCGAGATCGTCCGTAGTCAAGTGGACTGGCAATACGACAACGGGAGGGAATGGGTCGACCTCACGGTCTTAACACTTTTCAAGGGAAATCTAAGGAGACCAAATCAACTTGAGAATTCTTAATTATTTGGCAGTATTTATAAAGCGCTTGTGTGCTTTAAACTTTCAACGAGCAATTGGTCAGCAGTCACTTTTTATTGTACTTAAACGGTATCACGCTAATCAAATACATACGTAATAAAAACATTTGCGTTTTGAATTTTAATTTACATACGTTTATTAGTATGCTTTTGAATAATTTTCATTTCATTTTTTCCTTGTCCAGTAAAATTAACATTCAATAAATCAATCGATTTGGCTAGATGCCACCAAAACCTCTCACTCAATGTGAAAAAAAAACGACAATTAGAACAGATAATTTAGTAGAAGTGCGATGATTTCCGTCGGTGTGAAAGTTAGCGATTTCTCATAACGCGAGAGCGTGTTTTGCGATTGCTATGCACTTCTTGTCAATTATTTGTTCTGTGGCAAGAGGTTGCGATTTCATCATATAGACAAAGTAAAAATTATAGGGATGTTTTAGGTCTAAAAATAGGTCCAAACAGAGGATTTTTACTAGTACCTACTAATATGAATTAAATGTTTATCATGGTTTCTTTTGAATTATATCTTAAAATATTAGGTATTTGTATAATGTTTAAATCAAATATCGTACACGATTTATTGTTTTTCTATAAATTTTTCTATAAATCAAACTTTGTGTGAATCGTGCGTTATGTTTTAAATTACCGTCAACTTGCCGATAAAATGATTAAAAATTCAATTTAATTGTTAAATTTATGATCTTCTTGGTAAGTTTCATTATTAGGATCTACACTAATCGAGATAGTAATCATTAAAATTAAACATTTACATACATACAGTGTGTTTAGGACGATTGAGCTTCTTTTACACGCGATACCAACGATCTTTTAAAACATATAGTTATCGCATGTCATACAAATCGTCCTTGGTAAAACCCGACACCGGTAGATTCCCCCCGCCGTTCCGCGCGCCGCAACACTCCGCCATGCTGGATAGACTTATCGCGATGACATATGCGAGCAAGCGAGACGTGTGATACGCGAGGAGTGTACTCAACGAAAAGTGGCGTACTTGAGCGCGGTGCGTATTTCACCCTCAGTTGCCCTATCTATATGTTTTTATGGGGTTGATCAATAATCATACAATAATTAACGAAAAATATTTTCTAATTACGGGGAGCGAAGTGTCCTTTCTTTGCTTCCCCCTCCCCCCCCCCCCCGCTTGCGCGCCGGAAAAGAATTTATAAATCAAACAAAAGAAAAAGATCTATTTACCTGAAATAGGTGTTCACGCTTTGTTTTCGAAAATATTTTTTTCCTTGAGACCGTTTGAAAAGTCCCCCTAAAAAGAGATTAATATTTTCAAATACACCTGTAGATTTATATACTAAGCGCTGAATATAATAAAATTAATACAAAAAAATCCAAATAATATATTGATTAATAAAAAAAAAACTATTTTAAAAAAAGGAAAATATTTTTAATACAGGTACTTAAAATACTTATTTTAGGCAGTCATGTTTACCATTCTAGGGTTCTTAATAATTTTAAAATACCTTCTATTAAATATACACATTAGATTATAATATGTAGGAATTTTTAGTATATAGGCATGCTTGAATTATATAATTTTTACTGGGTACCAAACGAAATGGTAATAACATGGCTTCTTGAAAATGCCAGATTCATTTTTGCTTTTGCTTAAATCTTTACTGTTGACAGAGGTAGCAATGAGGTAGAGGTAGATTGTGTTTATGTAGCATAATATTTATTGTTGTAATGTAATGTTAAAAAAAATCCCTGAAATAATATTGCCACAACATATTCCAGATTTTTTAATTTTATGACATGAATCTATTTATGAAGGGTAGAAACCTTTTTATTTTTTAAACTTAACTTCACCTGCTTCAAAAGACAAAAATCGATTTAACAAAATCAACACGACAGCAATATTATTCTCGTAGATGCAGTTGTTGACCGAATAATGGGTGGACCACCACAGCCGATAAAGCAGTTTGTAGCCAACCATGGATTTTACTTCGAGATTGTTGCCGGAGGAACGAACTGGCGTGATGCAGACTACTGGGAAGTTGCAGATGTCCTGGGAATCCCCATTTTCAAAGCCAACGTCAATGGACCGGCCCTCTCTACAGCTGATTCAAAAAAAAAACACCAAATCTAAGATATTTTCGCATATAATATAGAATATAAAGTTTATGCTCATATCTGTGGGGCTCGCTCGCTGTCAGTGACAGAGGTGTAGTAGAAACAACGTTACGACGTTACGATGACGTGAAACAACATGATTAGTTTTGTATACTGATTTTGATTTCCTAATCGAAATCAAATACTGATCCTGAAAACAAATATTATGATTTGAAGTTGCACTAGCAGTGGACGATTTACTTTAAAACTGTAAAAACATTGAATGTTTCTTGGAACTGCTCAAGATCTGCGAGTTTAACTTTTGTTTAAGCGCACATAACATGAATGTAAAAGAGTTTTCTCGCTAATTTAATGCGCAATGGAGCAAAGAAAGAAAGTCATTTAGTGTAGTCAGTAAAATCGTTAATTCTTTTACAATATCATTTTAAAAACATGTCATCTGTTGGCAACTTGTTGAAAACTATGGAATACGGTGAGCGGAATAACTACGGAGCAAAAGAAGAAAAAGAGAGGATGACAGCGACCGCGGAGCGGCGTGACGTTTGGTGGAGGCAAAACGAGTCTCGCGTATTGAATATTATTGTGATGGATATATCCTTGAAAGTAGTAAATAAAAGTAGTGTGTACATACACGAGTACCATTTCTAACATCAGAAGTGGCGAAAAAGAACACAGCCTACTAATTGTTGGAGGCGGACCGGTATACAGTCTATTATAGTATGGGACGGCCTAGGAAGTCGAAAACGAAGAGACATAAAAGGAGACGTCTACCCAGCTCGTCATCTTCAAGTATATCTTCATCTTCCAGCGATTCCAGTTCATCTGAGACACGTAATCGAGTAAACAGTAAGCGCCGGAAGGAGGTTAGTGATCGCAATAATGAAAATTCAAAAATTGAAAATGTCCATTTGAATAGCATAATTCCTGAATTTGAACCACTGACCGATAATGTTGAAGTGTGGTTAAGTATTGTGGATCGGCATGCTACATGTTTTGGATGGAATGAAAATACAATAAGATACCAGGCTTTAAATAAATTAAAAAATACAGCTAGGACGTGGTACGATTCGGTTGTCAAAAATGAAACAGAATGGGCGTCATGGAAATGGATAGATTGGCGTGATAAAATTTCAAAAACATTTCAATCAAAGCGTAATATTTATAATCTATTAAAAGACATTATCGAGCACAAGCCTAAAAATATGCAGTCTTTGTACGAATTTTTTTTTTGAACATAAGGCCAAAATCGATCATTTACGTTTGAATCTATCAAATTCTGATATAATATCTCTCATAGTAGGAGCAATAAATGATAAATCAATTACCACTTCCGTGGAAACTGGTACCATTAAACACCCCGATGAGTTAGCTTCATTTTTACGAGGTAGAATTCATTTGGTCGAAAAACAACAGACTCAAAATGTAACCATTAAGCCAGGGTCTTCATTGTCAGAGAGGGACGAAAGTAATCAAAGTATTAAACGGCCGATTAGATGTTTTGCTTGCGGTGGTAATCACAAAAAAATACATTGCGGGAATTCGAATGTAACAGTGTTGTCGTGCACATTTTGCAATAGGAGGGGACATGATGAATCATCTTGCTATAAAAAAAAAAACTCAAATACAAAATATCTCAAAAACGAGGACCGTCCTACGAGAGATATAAAGGTAATCAAATCAAATGATTTAAAACAAAAGTTTTTTAAAAATGTTAAAATTAATGACACTGGTAAAACGGCATTTATTGATATGGGTAGTGATTGTTCCCTGATAAACAAAAATATTGTTGATGAACTTTCTTTAGAGACACTTATACTGAAAACTCCTGTTCAATTAGTGGGATTTGCAGGCCATGATTTAATATTTGTAAATCATCAAGTAAAATCCAATATAGCAGTAGATAACGTGGAATTAAGAATTGACTTGTATATAGTCGATTTTTTAACGGATTGTGATATACTGATAGGCCAAAATTACACCGAGAACAAAAGTATTATGTATACTCGTGTCGATAATACACTAACATTTTCATATAAAACTCTTAGCGAGACACAGTATATGGTTAGGAAAATTGATATTAGTGAAATTAATTGTAATATGCATTTGTCATCAAAACTAATAGGAAACTTATATTCCTTACTAGAAAATTACGAAGGAAATATATTTTCAACTAAAAACAAGCTTAAACTAAATCATACAAATTGTGTTGAAATGACTATAGAGTTAACAACTGAAAAACCTGTTTATCAACGCCCTTATCGCCTAGGTGAACAAGACAGGGAAACCGTAAGACAAATAGTGAAAGAACTATTAGATAACAATATTATTCGAGAGAGCTCATCCTCATATGCAAGCCCGGTGTTGTTAGTTAATAAAAAGGGTGGTGAAAAACGTTTATGCGTCGATTACAGATCTTTAAATAAAATAACAATAAAGGAGAAATACCCACTTCCGATAATCGACGATTTATTAGACAGATTGCGTAACTGTAAATATTTTTCTAGTCTAGATTTAAAAAATGGATATTACCAAATTAAAATGCACGATAATTCATCGCATAAGACAGCATTTATAACACCGGACGGCCACTATGAATATTTGAGGGTAGGTTTTGGTCTTTGTAATGCGCCATCTGTTTTTCAAGGTATGATTAATAAAATACTTGGACAGCTAAGGTTCACTAAAGTAATTGCTTATCTTGACGACATACTTATAGCAACTGGTACAATAGAAGAAAATATGTCTATCCTGAAAGATGTTTTAGATATCTTTAAAGCTAATAAGTTAACAATTAATTTGAAAAAGTGTTCATTTCTCAAAGAGAATTTATCGTTTCTCGGACATGAAATTTCTGCCTAGGGAATTCGCCCTAGTGCAAACAAGATGTTAGCAGTACAAAATTTTCCGCGTCCGAAGACAGTTCATCAAGTGCGCCAATTTCTTGGTCTAGTTAGCTATTTTAGAAAATTTATCCAAGATTGTGCAATAAAGACAAAACCATTAAGCAGGTTAGTAAAAAAACACGAGCAATGGTCATGGGATAAAGCGCAGGAACAGGCATTCATTGATTTAAAATCTGAATTAATATCTGATAAAATATTATCAATTTTTGATCCTCTTAAAGAGACAATTTTGTTCACGGATGCTAGTCGCGACGGTATTGCAGGGATTTTAGTACAAAAAACTGATGCGGGTGAAAAACCGGTCTATTATTATAGCCGTCAGACTAATAATTAAGAATCAAAATATCATTCGTTTGAACTTGAATTACTGGCCGTTGTATGTTCATTACAAAAATTTAGACACTATTTATTAGGATTAAATTTTGTAATAGTCACTGACTGTAATGCGGTAAGATACGCGTTAACAAAAAAAAAGAAATAGTTCCTCGCATTGGTCGTTGGGTATTGGCAACTCAAGAATTTGATTTTGAAATAAAACACAAGGCAGGATGCCAAATGCAACATGTCGATGCATTGAGCCGGAACCCAACACCAGACGAAACCTTGCAGATTAAGAGTGTGTGTTCAATATTCGAAAGTGACTGGTTATTGTCAGTCCAACTACAAGATAAGAGTATAAGCACAATAAGAGATGTGCTACAGTCAGGTGAGGCCGATAAAAACCCTGAAACGTATAGCAAGTATGAACTCCTTGGTAACAAAGTTTACAGACGTACAGATTTTGGCCGCAGATGGGTAGTACCTCTATCGTGCAGGTGGCAAGTAGTAAAGGCCAATCACGATGATATTGGTCACTTTTCTGTGGAAAAAACTCTAGAACGCATTAAATGTCGGTATTGGTTTACTGGTATGAGAAAATTTGTAAAAAAAAAAAATATATAAAAAATTGCATTAATTGTCCTTATAACAAAACATTGAGCGGGAAAAAGCCTGGATATTTGCATTCTATTCCAAAGCATGCTCGTCCCTTCCATACACTTCATGTTGACCACTTAGGTCCATTTGTGAAAACTAAAAAGAAAAATGAACACATGTTAACCATTGTAGATGCGTTCACTAAATTTACCTTCATTACGGCAGTACAAAGCACTAAAACTGGAGAAGTGTTGAAAGAATTTGAAAGGTTGTTTACAATATTTGGTAATCCAAAACGAATAATATCAGATGCTGGTTCTTCATTCACATCGGAAAAGTTTAAAGAATATTGCTCTCAAAGAAATATTAGAAACCATATAATAGCCACTGGTATGCCTAGAGCTAATGGGCAAGCAGAAAGATTTAATCGCACCATATTGGAATCTCTGCGTACGATGGGTGCTAACTTAGAAGCTGATGATTGGGATTCAAACGTACCAATGCTGCAGCAAGGTATAAATTCAACTATTCACAAGACCACTCAGGCCGTCCCAAGCGAAGTCCTGTTAGGATACCGTGTCGTAACAAATGCAGATAGAATTTGTTCAGAGGAGGAACAAGAAATTGACATCACCAAATTAAGAGTATCGGTCAGTAATAGATTGGAAGCCAATGCTGAAAAGCAGAACAAAATATTCGACAGGAAAAGGTGCGCAGCACCCCTTTATAAAGTTGGTAATTTGGTGTTGATGAAAGTGCACTCTCAATACAATGATGGAGGTAGTAAGAAGTTATTGCCTAAGTTCAAAGGGCCATTTCGAATTACAAATGTTATGGGTAATGACAGATACAGACTGAAGGATATGACAGGAGCGGAAAGAAGTCAGCAATGTTATGAAGGTGTTGCTTGTGTTCAGGATTTAAAGCCCTGGATAAAAATAGCAGAAATATAATAAAGATAATATGATGATAATAATATGATAATGATGATGATATGATATGAGGATGATAATGTGATAATGATGATGATATGATATGATGATGATAATATGATAATGATAATGATGATGATATGATGATGATAATATGATAATGATAATGATATGATGATGATAATATGATAATGATGATGATATGATGATGATAATAATGATGATATGATATGAAGATGATAATGATAATGATGATAATATGATGTTGGCAGATTGTCGGATAATTTAACCTTATATTATCATTGAATTTACTATGCAAACTTGAGTATTATGTTTCTGTGTAAAGTGTACATGGTGCAAAGAATGATGTACGAGTGAAACATTTTGTGTTATTGGAGTATTCTGGATTGCGTGTAGGTTTGGAGTCCAGCGCATCAGAATACTATTTTATGTATTGGGGTATTCTGGATTGCGTGTAGGTTTGGAGTCCAGCGCATCAGAATACTATTTTATGTGTTGGGGTATTCTGGATTGCGTGTAGGTTTGGAGTCCAGCGCATCAGAATACTATTTTATGAGTTGGGGTATTCTGGATTGCGTGTAGGTTTGGAGTCCAGCGCATCAGAATACTATTTTATGTGTTGGGGTATTCTGGATTGCGTGTAGGTTTGGAGTCCAGCGCATCAGAATACTATTTTATATGTTGGGATATACTGGAATGCGTGTAGGTTTGGTGTCCAGCGCTCCAGTGTACCAATGCAAAACATATGAAGGTGGTACCGTTACATGTTATTATCCTATGTTATTATATTATCCTATGTTATTATATTATCCTATGTTATTATGTTATCCTATGTTATTATGTTATTGGTAAAGGGATGTGTAGGTGTTGGAGTCCAGCATCCAGCCATATTTTAACCCTCTGTCTAAAGTGTATGGTGTGCCCTGCACGTGGTTTCTTTGTTATTCATGTTGTTTTCAGATAAAAATATGTCAAGTTACTGGACTCAGTATGCAGCTGGGGGCAGCTGCATCGTCATGATGGCCGGATGTTGGCAACTTGTTGAAAACTATGGAATACGGTGAGCGGAATAACTACGGAGCAAAAGAAGAAAAAGAGAGGATGACAGCGACCGCGGAGCGGCGTGACGTTTGGTGGAGGCAAAACGAGTCTCGCGTATTGAATATTATTGTGATGGATATATCCTTGAAAGTAGTAAATAAAAGTAGTGTGTACATACACGAGTACCATTTCTAACACATCTAAAGAATTTTATACTAATTTCTTAAAAAAAGAATTCTTTCGAAAATTGGCAGTTCAGCTAAATATGATTAAAATAAAGTAAATTACATAAAAATCTTGTTTAATTGTGAAAGTCCTCATTTTGTTTAGAAAATCCCCCTTTTTATACCCACTACTCCTTCTTTTTCAAATTATCTGGCAACCATAGCCGCGAGTCAGCATCAGGTGTATTGTATTCATCGTATTTGTACGATAAATATAACCTCCGTACGATGTATCGTATGCTAAAATACTATACTTAAAGTTGTCGGTAGAATTTACGTGCACTTAAACTTTAATTCACAAACAAAAACAAAAAAAAATGCCTGATACTTTTTCGAGATATATCATCACAAAGAACAGTTTTCTTAGTCGGATTCTTTTAATCAGATTTTAGTAAAATTAACTTAATCCTTTTTCATTGGAGCTCCGGATATGTCCCAAGGTTTCTATATCCATGGCAGATTATATTTAGTTGTTTCCATATAAAAAGCAGTATCATGCCGCTGTTAATGGTAACTAAGTATACAGAATGTCCCATGACCATTACCGAAGAAATTATATATAAAAAAATTATCACTAAATTTATTAGAGCGTTGGTGTGAATTCCTTTAAACGTTTCAAAACAGATATCTCGTTTTACTACGGCCTTGACTGATAGTGGTCATTCGCCTGTGTCGCAACTGGCACATGACAACGGTTTATTATTATCACGTAAAGTTTACATTTTTTTTTCTCGGTAATCATTATGAATTTTGATATGACGTCTATACAAAGTATGTTTGAAATTGCAGGGTTAATTATCTGGATTTTTATGGGGAGTGGTCTTGGGAGACTGTATGTCAAGCGGTGGCTAAGTTCAATAGAGAATTATTTCCTATTGTATTATATTATTTTTATTTATTAAAAGTTATTTATTTTTGTCAAATTATTACATAGTGCATACATATCGAGTGTTAATTATTTATATTCATGCGTTTTTTGTAGGTATTTCAGAATTATTTAGAATTTCAATGGAATACATTTTGTGTGTATTGTAATTTAAAAGATCTACATTATTTATTTAACTAACAACTTTGTCATAATATTCGAATAACTTTGATATCTAAAATGCTTTATTAAGACCACAATAAAACAATCTTGGATTTAATTTTAGGGATCAGGTGAATTAGGTAGGAAATAAAACGCAGTTGATTCACAAATTATGTTTATTATGAGGTATTCCATTTATATGGATGAAATATTGAACAATATATTGCAAAGTTTTATTATAAAAATATACAAACATTAAAAAGATATTAGTACATTTTATATTTCTATTTTTAAGAAATATGTTTGTTTTTTTTTGTACAATACAATTAAACAATTTAAACAATTGTACAAGTTAAACAATTATTAACAAAGATTTTATTGTATAAGTGTGTATATAAATATGAATATTTTCTGATTTTTCCTGATTGGCAATAGGCGATTAAAACTATGTAATAATGTAAATTTAAAAACACAAGAATGACTCGAAAAGCAATCGGTTTTAATTAAATTATAATATCATTCTTAGGTAAAAGAAAATAAAATTGATGCCTAAATAAAAAACAATATTCAAGCGTTGTGTAAATAGCTTCGCCGAAAAACAGGATAATATAAATTCAAAATAAACTCGTTTTCACAAATATTGCAATTAATTATATATTCCTAATGCGAAACGAAGCAAATAAAACAGATATCTCACTTGGGAATAGTAATTATGCCTTCAGGTCGAGGAGTTTTCTGACCAACAGAACAATGTTTTAGTAAAACAGTTAAAAAAAACATGGACCATAATAATGTTAGTTCCTTCCTAATGAAAAATAATATAAAACGAAACAAAAAAATAAATAATAAAGTACTGTTTCATACTGTTGGATTTAAGACTTTGCCGTTAAACAGGACATTGTTTTTGTGTAGTAGACAAAAGATGAATGGCCTATTTGCAATAAAGTATCTTGGGATCGGTGCTGATATGGCCATTACTTGGAAACCTAAAACAAAACAAGCATAGTTGGCTTATTACTTTGTTGTAGATGGTAGATAAGGGAGACAATATAACAATTTAAACCAATCGAGAATTTAATGTGAAATATCTGCATGAAACTTTCCCAACAGTGACAATCCTTAAATCATACAAAAATATTTATGCCAAATGCTATCTAGGTCTTCATTTTGACGGATCAAAGACTTTGCCGCTGAACAGAAGAATATCTTTGTGGAGTAGATAAAAGATGAATGGACGATCAGCGATAAAAGTCAAAGGTGGTCCAATAAACGCGGACATTGGTACCGCTACGAATCCTGAAACAAAGGTAATGGACAATGTGTAAAGCCTGCTGGTTATGCAACATATACTTATTATTTTTTCTTGTAGAGATCCCTACTTATATATATAGATATAGATCCCTATATCCTATAACCATTGTAAAATTGTAAATATATTTCTTCTCGACTGTTACACAAAACGTAACTACGTGTGATAATGGTGATCAGTGATAGTGTGACGTAACTTTCATAAATAGTACACACCTAAAGAGGGGGTGTACCTCATAGGTGACGTATCAGGGAGTGGGATGAAGTGTGACGAAGGGGAAGGAAGAGGTCGAAATGGGTGACCCCTAAGAGCTTAATTGTTATAAAAACAATGACTGAGGTCAGGTCCATCGTGAAAGGGTAAAGGCAAAGAAAAGGTTAAGGATTTGTATTCCTTAGATTTAAGTAAGCAATATATGTAAATACGAATCGAGTTAGCAGAAAATATGGAGGCGACTGATTTAAATTTCCTGAACGCATTCACAAGTAGACTATTATTTTGTTTTAAATGGCATAACAGCACTCAACTAAAATGATATGATGTTATTGAATAGTCATAAATCAGAAGAAACAATCGCAAGAAACCTAATAATAATATTGCTAGGAATATCTATTGCAAATCTTCATTCTGATGGATCTAGGACTTTGCCGTTAAACAGCACAACGTCTTTGTGAAGTAGAATAAAGATGAATGGGCAGTCGGCGATAAAAGTCCGAGGTGGGCCAATGAATGCGGAGATTGCAGTAATTTGGAATTCTGCAACAAAGGAAAGGAATAGAGTATGATTTCGGCTGGCAATATAAATAAATGTAGTCAAATAAATGGGGCGGGTGGAGTAACACTGCGTATCGAGAAATAGCATTTGTATGTTGGTATTGTACAATCAGTACAATGAGGTCTCCAACATATTTAGGTGTGATATAATTCTCAAAACAAACGTTAAAGTGTTGTGACTCATAATCACATGGGCTTATCTTGGAATGAAAAGGTAAATTTCTGCTTTGACTAAAAGTTAAGAACCTCGAAAAGTCTGTATTTTTCCACACATTTTATCAAAATTTTAGAAAAATATCTTATTGACTGAATTACAAGAACAGGGACAATAAAACTACAGAGGCATAATTGATTTCATAAATATGCAAATTTGACTAAGTTTTAGCTTCTATACATTCATGTAATAGTTTTTTTAAAATGTTGATCTACCCAGACCTCAGACGCGAGTAGTCTGGGTGGAAGATGTCTTTAATGACGCCTGTAAGGCCTAGCTGTAAGACGTCAGGTTCTGGTTGAATAAGTTACTACATCTAAACAATGTATAGCTACAGAGTCTCATAGCCATTCTTGTTTTAAAATACATTGATTCTGTTTTTCATGATCACATAGTGTTTCTGTTTTGACAAGTCATAGACACAGCAGAGATAGAGGAGATCGCTTTTGGAAAGAGGCCCCTAGATACAGAAACCACCTTGAACATGTCAAAGGTTATTTGAGCGCAAGAAACAGCATCATCTCCGGGCTTGCGGGTACATCGTAGGGCTTAAACGCAAATACTCAATCTTAGAACCTGTGTAGTGTGGTAGTTAGTACCCTAAACGAATCCCTATGACTGTATCTTTGTTACCTGTATTAGCAAAAATGGCACATGAAGACATACACAGAAATAAAGCCATTTATTTACAGTGACATCGATATGACCTGCCGATTTGCAGTACGATACTAGTGAAATCATTGAAGTCGAGGAATCCAGAACAGAAGCACCAGAACTGGCCGCTATTAAGTGCACTGCGCCATTTGAAAGCCATGTGCTGATTTCAGACCTAACTATAAAGTTCCAGGCCATCTCCTAAAGGTGTGGCCTAGACACAACTTGATCAGATTCGTACTGATCACTAAACGTAACCTGAATACATCAACGAATTCACAAGGTGAATAACAAAGCCTGAAATTTACTGAAACCTGAATTGAAACCTATAATTCTTTTATTCTATAATATTATTTACTTGTTTAACTAAAATGTGCTTTATATGTTGTTTTTTCTACTAAAAATATAATCTTAATTACATAAATGATTTCCTATCTTCACTCCGATGGATCTAGAGCTTTGCCGTTAAACAGAAGAATGTCTTTGTGAAGCAGATAAAAGATAAACGGACGATCAGCGATAAAAGTATGACGATTGCGTATGATTGCAGACTGCTTTACAATTTTGAATTCTGGAACAAATTAAATTAGTTTAAGTATCGTTTCTCTGACCATTTTCAAAAGATTTCCATTAGTGTATGATATAATTAGTACAGTCAGAGTACAAAAGCATCCGGAATCGAGAGCTGGCGTGTTATGTTGACGTAGGGATACGTCATGATTCCATGGCATTCGTTAAAGGCAAAGGGTTTAATTGACGGGTATGTTACTTGATTTAAAGTGGAATATTCTCTGTTGCGAAAGATGGCGAGCTGGGTTCGACCGGTTCGGCTAGAGTACATACCCCGAATCTTTGAAACAGTCAGTCACTAATCAGTTAAAACTTTGACACATAGGATGAATTATCAGAACATAAATAGGACAATGTTGTCTGTTATAGATCATTCTGTTCCATGTGGAATTCCCTATCGTTTTTGAGAAATAGTGAGAGGGTATTTTTTTTGAAAATACTACAGTTGTTTAACTGACAAATTCTGATTTTCTTCTGTAGATAATTTTAAAATATATATATTTTGACCTATTTATCTGCACTATATGAAATCCCATGAAATGAGTATAATGAATTTTAGTAATTTATTTGCTATTGAAATGAATATATGAATATTTGAAATGTAAGTTCTCTTATTATTAAAACAATAAATTCATATCTTTATATAATATATATTTGAATACATATAAGAGCCTGTTATCAAAGAGCCAAATAAATCTATACAACACCATATAATCTATATATATATTTATATTATAGAATTTTATGAAATAAAAAAAAAACAGAAAATTTAAAAAAACTTCCGACACACAAATAACTAAATTTTCTTGAAACATAGCTAAGAACACTCTCGATCAAGTCACCTTTCAAGCATAAAAAATATATTAAAATCAGTTTGTCCGTTTGGGAGCTATGATGCCACAGACAAACACACACACACATGTTAAATTTATAACACCACTCTGTTTGCGTAGGGGAGTTAAAAATAAAATGATCTATTGAATAACATAAAAAACATTTTTTATGAATACTAATAAATATAGAAAGTAGGATAAATTCTTAGGAAATAATATGTCATTTATTAATATCGAACTATACCAACCTATACTACCCATTATAGACAAACTCACCTATAAAATAATTTTATTAGTAATAATGTTGTGTTTTTCATGTTTAAAATTGCTCGCTCTTCGAGTTAAACGTAATTTCTATCAGGAAAGTCCGGTTTTTCTAGTCTGGATATTTGCTCTTGCATATAAACTTTGAATTCATTGTTTATTTCATTCATTTCACTTTTATTAGATAAAACCAGGATTTATTGTAAAACTTCCAATGTTGAAATTATCATTGACCTTCATAGTTGTATAACGACATACATACACAATAATGAAAACCTTTTGACGTTCCATCGCCTTTTCTCGTTGGGTAGATTTGCCGTAGGTTAGAAATTGACGAAGTTGACAATGACGCTCGCACCAAAATTTGGATGTACCAGTGTCGCCTCTCCCTATTTTGGGCACAATCTAAATAGGCCATATTTGATTCAATTGAAACGACACAAACTTTTCAGCCATTTCATGGCCAACGACGATTTCATAAACAATCGATTCTCATGTCTTTTAGGTGTTATTTATATGTAATTACAGGTTAAAATACAATAAAACTGCAATATATACAGGAAAAACATTTTAAGTAAATACAAAGATAATACATTCGGTATAATTTAAAAGGTAAAATATTAACAATATATTAAGTACAATAAGCACAAACTGAACTATAATATTATGAAAAAAAAACTTAATTTTTTGAGTTTACATAATATGTAGATATGTCTTTTTCTACAATTATGTTAAAAGTTAGCAACACTGAATTTTTTTATTTTATGGATAGTATGAAATTAAAAAATAATTCAATATTTAATTTAAATAAATTTCCCATCCCTAAATTTAGACAATACCATTTTTCTCTTTTAAAATCTGTTGTATGTACATAAAACCATCTTATTCTTTCAGACACACGTCAAATTTAATGGGCCTTTTGTGATTTTATAGACTGTATTGCCATCTCTACGATGTTCAAAAAGTAATAAAAATTCTGTATATAATAAATATTATAAGATCATCAGATATACTTTCATTCATTCCCGTGTTCATAAAGCGGCGTTTGATATAATATAAAGTTTTTATTAACTTCTCAAAAGCTAATTTACATACTACGATATTACATATTACAGCTAGGCCCTCAATCGGTGCTATCAGATGTTAAATATACGTTGCTTCTGGTGGTATTGAAATTGAACACTGATTGTCTCGACCCTTTGACGCTTGAAAAATATATTTTATTGTAGAAACATGCCGTTGCTGATTTATTTTAATCTATCATAAGCTCTTAATATTCTCAATTACATTGTTTTAGTGCACCTCTTATAGTTTGGCCAGCGTTTCGCTTGAAAATGCCCACTCGGTTTGAATTTTCATTTAATACTATGTGCCTGCCATGGTTTATGGTTAGAATATATTAATACTACATTGAATATGTTCTTACTGGGAGCATAAGTAATATACTTCTTATCTAATGGTTTGTTTATCAAATTTAGTGTATACATAAAAACAAACTAATTTATTTATTAGTGTGATGATAGTAAATGTTTAAATACAAATTTTCAATATTTTAAAAAAGGATGTTGAAATGTAGAATACAGAAAAAATATAAGAGAGAATAAAAACTTATATATTAGATCCCTTGTGGATAGAGGGGTGAAATCTTTTATTATTATTACTATTCAAGAAATATCAACGATAAAGTTGTCCAGATCTTCATGATGATGCGTCTTGGACTTTGCCGTTAAACAGAACTATATTTTTGGAGAGCAGGAAATAGATAAATGGACGATCGGCGATAAATGTCCGAGGTGGGCCTATATACAGGGACTCAAGAACAACTACGAATTCTGAAACAAAGGAAATGGATACAGAGTAACTCCTTCTGGTAACTCAAATGTACATTTTGAAATCAGAGTATTGACTTATAGTATTTGCCGAAATTAGAAAGTGTAAATTCTTTTGAATTGTAGTATTTTATCATCTGTGAATGTGCCCACAGCTAAAGCAGATAGCTGTTATAACATTGTTCCACCAGAGTGTAGTAGTGACTGTTATTATTCTTAATTATATTGCACTTTATACGAATAATATATATATGTCAGTGTCAAAATTACTTAGGTGAGTATTACAGAAACCACATGTTCGCCTAAGGTAGGTAATTTGAGCCTAATTAGTGTAACAATGATTTATATGTATTAAACAATAACATCTATGACACCTTGTAGCTATGAATTAATATCGGCTGTTACTATACATTGTTTAGGGGTAGTAAATTATTTAACCAGAACCTAATATCTCTTAAATTGATAAATTTTCAATAACTCAGCAAAAGTTCCGGAACGTTATCTTAAGGGGCCTCTTTCCGGTGATAAATATCCGCCAGCTACTAATGGTTATCGAGAAAAACGTCCATGACAGACAGATGGACGCAAGAGTGATTTTGTAATGGTTTTGTTTTTTTCTTTTAAGGTATGGAACTTAAAAAATTCTATGACCTAGTTAGGTCATATATAACTATTTTGTGTCCTACTCAACTAAGATATTTTGCGCTAAGGGGTAAACAGTCAAACACCATAACAACTAGATTAACACAATCTGCTTGTACATACTCGTACTATGTCGGATAGTCCCAGAAAATAATCTTACTTTAAAAAAAAAAATGTATATTAATACTGTCTTCATCAATAAACATACATTATTTATTTCATGATGATACATATATATATACTTGCCTTTATGGTCTCTGTGAGCCATTTCTAATAACCTACTATTGGTAATTTCGAGGTAATCACTACGGATCGATTAAAAAAGTAAAATTTTCAGGTTAGGGTAAAACCATCCTGCTAATTATTGATAGATTTTTCTTATTATTATTTAAGTTTTAATCACTTTTTTAAGCAATATTAAAATGGTATCGCTTTCTATCGTGAGTAGTATCAACTAGTGTAGGTATCAACTAGTGTGACGGGCAATAGGATGCAAGCCACTCGAAATGTCATTTTTGCACTCATTTCAAAACAGTTCTTTGAAAATGACCTTAACCTGTTATACTCTTAGATATAAAATGAATAAATGTTACTAATACCTCTTATATTCATGTATTATATTTAATATGGTTTTTTTTATGCTACTTTTGCTAGATACGTTGTTTATTTGTCCTAATTTTTGCACGATTTTTACAGAATTGATCTTTATTATTCGGCTGTATTATTTTTCTGCTTGTCGACACTAATATTTAAAGCTATTTTATTTTTAATGCGTATTTATAATTACTGCTTGTTAATATTTATTTCTCATGATACATAGGTATTATACATGTTTCTCTGGGTCTATGTCTATATTTTTTCCTACATTTGTAGGATTAAATGTGTTTTATTGTAGTTTTTTTCTGCTTTTACTGTTTGTTTATATTGCATAGAATTTTCAAGTCCATTTAAATAGTGTGTCATTTTTTATTTATTTTATTTTAATGTCATTACTATATGCATTATGTTGTATTCATGGAAAATGAACGAAAAATGAATTTGAATTGAAATTGATTCCGTGGACAATAGAAATTTTCAGACTGCAGTAGTTACTAACCCTGCGATCGACTATCAGACAACTTCACCCACTCGAGAAAAGCACAATTGACAATTTAGTTTTATCAAACGGTGATTTCCAATAGCGCGATTTAAAAAAATCTGAAATAGCAGTTTATCATTGCTAACTGATTTTACATTGGGCGCTGAACTACTAAATTCCTAAACAGGTAAATTTGACAGTTTAAAAAATCTGCTAGTTTTGATTAGCAATAACATTAGTGCATTGTAAGCCAGGACCAATTGGAGGTGTTCTCGTTCTATAAATCCATTTGGCTTGTAGTGTAGTAAACCTGCCATGCTTATCAGCATCTTCGTGTTAGCCCTTTGCCTACTGCCCTGTTAAGATAAATAAATAACTAAGCAAGGTTTTTTTCAACTCGCACAATTTATTACAAAATGTAAAAATAAATTTAAGTAATAATTGAGCCAATCCAGTGCATTTTAAGTTAAGACGTAATACAAAGAAGATGTTAAGGTTAAGATTTTCATGAAGATGGGTTTAAGACTTTGCCATTAAACACATCAATATTTTTGTGAAGCAGATAAAAGATGAACGGATGATCAGCGATAAAAGTCAGAGGATCGCCCTGTACAATCGTAACAACCGCAGAGGTAAGATAAACTCCGAATTCTGAAACAAAACGAATTGCCTGGGATGTAATTCATGAGGGGTAACATACGAACATAGTATAAGAAAGAGTTTTTATATAAAGCCACTGAGTACTTTGCCCAGGTTAAAAAATTAAAAATAAAAGTGCATAGAAATAATAGTGCTCCATTGTGAGATTAATGCTAAATTTTCAGTAATTTTCAGTATAATTTTCAGTAGTAACTTTTGCCATTATCCACAAGTCATGACTCTTGTAACTCATGGTTTTTTACCTTTTTTTAAAATAATTCATACAACATAATACCGGGCCCTACTCAACTAAGCTAAATTTTGTAGGAGAGATGGAGATGATGATGTATTAAAAATTGTTTGGAAATTATAACCGGATTGGAAATAGTGACCTCTGCTCCAATAGTCCAATACAACCAAACTACCATAATCCTAACAGTATAAATACCTTTTACAGGTATTTATACTGTTGAATATATTTGAGTAGAACAATGTTGAATGAGTGCATGTCTTTGATATGAATTTCAACCTTAAAAGGCATTTAAATATTTAAAAGTTCCTAAATATTATTTAATAGTCGAATTTGTTGTTTGTTACCAATATATTTTAAGTGGGTAGTGCGCTTAAGGCAGGTTTAATTAGATGTGAAATGTGCAATATGGCTGGACAACTTGCATTCATATCTATGTCCCTCCTTTAGGTAATAATTGTAAAAATTTATGGTCGATGTGTGATCGCGTTCTGAATTATTAAAAATTAAATAGGAATTAATCGAAATTGAATCTAACTATTTTAGTAGAAATGTTTGAAAGTTACAGTTTTTCATTTATCACTACGCCAAACAGACAAAACCGCACAGGTGTTTTATTCATAATAATACTGTTTATGGTAGTTATTTATAATATACCAATAAATAAAGTTGCTAAATAATATACCAGACATTTTGAGAAATAACATTTATTTAAAAGTATATTTAAATAATTTAGTTATAATTGGGATTGAAAGTAAGTTATTGGTTTTAAAAGTGAAATCTTAATATGATAATTATTAACGTTAACCAGATCTTCATAACGATGTATCGAGTACTTTGCCATTGAACAGAACATTATTTTTGTGAAGCAGAGAAAAGATGAATGGTCGATCAGCGATAAAAGTCAGAGGATTAATCTGTATGATTGCGGATTGTAAAGAAATTCCAAATTCTGAAACAAATAATTGCCTTGATGTATTGTTTTAGGATTTATAGGTAGAAATGCGAGAAGATTAGGCATAGCGCATTATAACTGGGAAGGCAGCTATAAATGTTGTTGAATTGCCATCCCATAGTCACGCAGAGAATAAGAAAGTTTTCCACTATTATTATAACCGACACAGGAGTACATTTTAAAGGTATTATGTGCTATGGTGCACTAAAATACGGAGTTCGTGCTAGAAACTACTAAGAAACTGAGTGATCGAACAAAGAAATGCAACAGTGCCTATTATTATTATTTCCTTTTCTCCCAGCTTTATAGACCAATGCCCTATAAATGAGGATCAAAGCAGGTGTCGATGCAGCATGCAACCCACTTTGCCGATAATATTATGATAAAAGATTTAATTCCCAACATGCATTTTACACATCTTATTGCTACCACCAGTAAAACCTATTTACACATGTGTACAACCTTATAGAAGTCCTCTAAAACTGCCACTGAATAATGTAACGGAGTTCGCAAGAGAACGCACTTCAAAGTAGAACGGGCGATTTGCTATAAAATCAACGAATGGGAGTTCGCGTGCACTGCGGTCTGTCTCTACGAACTCTGTAAAATTTACGATCATATAAAATTTTTTAGACTATATTAATAATAAAATCATGGATTATACAAGAACTTCATATGAGAACATAACGTTTCAGACTCTATAGAAAGATCTGGAATTTAATTATTGTATGAAGGTTCTGAGAGTCATAATATTTTGTCAAAAATTCATTTTGAAGTAGAAATATAGATACCCCTACCAACCAACCAATAACAAACAATTACGTGGAACATATTTTTTTAGGATTTATAGGTAGAAATGCGAGAAGATTAGGCATAGTGCATTATAACCGTGAAGACAGCTATTAATGTTGTTGAATTGGCATCCCTTAGTAACGCAGAGAATAAGAAAGTTTTCCACTATAATTATAACCGACACAGGGAGTACATTTTAAAGGTATTATGTGCTACGGTGCACTAAAAATATGGAGTTCGTGCTAGAAACTACCCACCATTATGAACTAAGAGACAGAGCGATCGAACATAGAAATGCAACAGTGCCTATTATTATTATTTTTTCCTTTTCTTCCAGCTTCATGAACTAATACCCTATAAATAAGGATCAAAGCAGCCCGGTGTCGATGCAGCATGCAACCCGTTTTGACAATAAAATTTGTGACACAAAATATTTAATTCACATCATGCATTTTACACATTTTATTACTGCCACCAACAAAACCTATTGACACATATGTACAACCTTACTGAAGTCCTCTAAAACTGCCACTGAATAACGTAATGGAGTTCGCAAGAGAACGCACTTCGAAGTAGAATGGGTGATTTGCTATAAAATCAACGTTTGGGAGTACGCGTGCACTGCGATCTACCACTCCGAATTCTGTAAAATGTACCATCACATAAAGATCTTTAAAGACTATATTAATGAAATAATAACGTTTCAGACTTGTTATGGATAGATCTGCCATTTAATTATTGACCCATCAATCGTTGCTATCTTTCAATCGCGAGAGCCAGAAATCCCTGTCTTTCACAACGAAACCACCTGTTGCCTTTGTACTGCCTGATCAGAAATCTAAAATGAACAAAACCTTCCTACCGTCTCTATCATTAACAAAGCAGGTGGTTAGAATGGAGATCCATGACCATGACCAGGATCGACAATACCATTTACCTCTCTCTCACTACATTAAGGACTAATAACTTACTGTACTCCAAGTCTCTAAAGCAGTTAAAATACCACCCTAGTCATCAAGAAACATACAAGTAAAATATCAATGGTCTGATTGGCATCAAATCATGCTATTTCATGAGGCACTTAAAAAAAATATATCAGACGTTATAGCTGAATGGCAAAAAAGGAAGTCTACTTTCAAAAGTGCAGTCGTTTTTTAATTATTTCTCCATCTTACAGGTTGCAGTGATTGCTTAGAACCTTCATACAAATGCTGTCACCAATTTAACACATTGTTAAAATATGGTATAAAATTATTTAAGAGCTTATCAAAATCTATATTTGCTGTGAAATGGTTTTATGCATTGTTCTAAATATTCTAGTAGCTTTAATTTACTCAACAATCCTTTGTCCTGGATGAAATTCGTAGAATGAGACGGGTACTTGGTTGGTGGTTGATATTAATAATAATTTGATGTCAAAAGATTCAGCTCATATTAATTTGGAATCAAAGATGCTATGCTGTATTTTTATTTCAAAGTCAAAGTTTTTTATGTAAAATAAGGTATCGTCAACATTATTACAATTTTCAAATATTCATTAAGTTTGTTATAAAAGTTTAGCAAATTGAGTAGGTACTAGTAATGTTAGTCGATCTAAGGTCTGTTACCTTTCTAGCTGGGTATAAGTAAATATTTTAAGAGTGAACTAGTCGAAATTCTTTGAATGTGAATATGTATTATCTATCTTTCTGTGTATCTCGTTCACATAAACAATTGCACGGTTAGTCCTTGGCGTACATGCGACTTCTCGCTGGCTGTTTGATGGTGTAGGCGCCAATCGATTGCGGCCATAGCCGAAGCTTTTTCCACTCACTACTCGTTGTCGTTACTATCAATAGATTAGTACTAATTGCAAAAGACAAATTTGCAATTAAAATCAGTTAGTAATTTAGCTGCTATTGCAGATTATTTTTAATCGCATTTGTCGACGCAAAATAACAGTAATATTATCTAATAAAAAATTTGTATGTATAGGTTCGCCAGCTTTGGAGTCAAATGAAGTTCCGTTACATTGGCTTATAAGTGGCACTAAGAACCTTGCAATTTAAGCCGACAAGAAAAAAAAAATAGAAATCGTGAGCCCCTTTGGTTTTGGCTATCTGCGCAGAGTGGTGCTAAAAAATGGAAAAAAAAATAAGGAAGGGACGTTGGGCAATTTCACATTGCTCGAAATGTTCCTAAGTAAGATATTTGTTTTATGGCTAGGCTACTAAAGATTTACAGGATAGAAACGAACCATTTGTATTGTTGCGTTAAAACACTGCCCAAACACAACAAAACCAAAAAAAATACCCAAGCCTACAAATATTGTATACAAAAAAGATTTTTTTTCTAAATGTGCCAAAAGTTTATGAAGTGACAATTCATAAACGTCCACATAGGATGTAGGTACCAGCCAGATGCGAGGCACTTAAGATTGCATGTTAGAAATATAAACTTTGAAATAATGGTACTTGAATAATATGTATTAAACGAATATCTTTATCATTGTACTAGCTGACCCGGCCACGCGTTGCTGTGGCTAAAGTTTTTGTTATATTACATTATAGTAAACAATCTAAGAGGAACAATAAGAGAACATCAGTCACGGAGTCCACTATGCTTTTTCACACAGATGGTATTTGTAAAAAAATATGGTGATCTCCTTATTTGACTTTCTACTACTATAACCCTTTAGTACAATGAAATTATTTACGAACTAAGACGACAATGATGATGTTGGTATACAAATTCACTGGATTGAGATTGATTTGAAGGGGAAGTACGTTGAACACAATTAATTAAAATGTTCTTACACTTGATACTAAGCAGAAATCAATAGGTAAAAAATAAAAATTTATCAGATTTATTATTTCCATTTAATTTTATAACAAATATAAGTATATTACAGTATAATACAGTAAATAACATGTGACGCTTAAACTCATGAATGAGGTAGGCAAGGCAGACAGTCTTAAACTTTTAAACATTAATATCTTTTTTTTTGAATTATAAATACTTTCAATTTCAATTTAATTTAACACCAATCGGTGCACAATGTTTTTGGTTAACCTGTCTTTAGCTAACACAAATAGATTCGACGGTTTCCCAACACGTGAACACGCAACATATAGTTGCCCATGAGAAAAACATGGATTTTCCAAATCTAAACCACAAATGGACATTGTTTGACCTTAAGATTTATTTATAGACATGGCGAAAGCTAAACGAATTGGAAACTGTAGCCTTTTGAAGGGTATGGTAGAATCTGATGGTATCATCGGAATACGTGGCAGCAGGACCACTTTTCCTTTAAACTTCCCAGCCAAAATGGTTGCTTCAAGAATGTTTCCGGTGATCTTTTTGATGACCAAACGCGTACCGTTACATAATTGAGGTGGATTCAAATTACGGAGGAGAATAATAGGGGAACCAATCTTTAATCGAAGATTATGTGGTGGCATTCCAGGGATATCTAATGAATTTAAAAATTCAATCGGAAAATTTACACTTTCATTTTCATCAACAACAGTATCGATTGATTTAAAAGACATCAGATCGCCTGGTAACAACTGTTGTATCTGGAAGTTAATTTCGTCAACATCAACGTTTTTGGCTGCCAAAATCGCCC
Source organism: Neomicropteryx cornuta (assembly GCA_020383195.1). Taxonomy (NCBI): domain Eukaryota; kingdom Metazoa; phylum Arthropoda; class Insecta; order Lepidoptera; family Micropterigidae; genus Neomicropteryx; species Neomicropteryx cornuta. Next base: position 6,772,039 of record JAHKQU010000001.1, on the reverse strand, counting down.
GTTGACTAAGCCATTCATGATTCAAATAATTATTCTGTATATCCGGGAAAATACTCTGAATCAATTCAGTTTTATCCTGAACAACAGTGCAAAAATTGTCTGGTAGTTTAATGCATTGCGTATTTGGTTGCAGTTTTATTTTACCGTTCCCAATATCTAGTAGTTGTTCGGAAAATATTAGTGCTGATGGATCATTTTGCAATTGTACTCGCATATTTATGGTCAATCGAAGTGTTTCAACACTTCGCCATAAGAATGATTGTTTCAAACATGCATTAATCTCATCCGCGAAAGTAGAGCGAGGTATAACCGGTAAGGTCTGCCGGAAGTCACCAGACAAAAGTAAGATAGCACCACCGAAAAGTTTATTATTGCTGTTTAAATCTTGCATAGTTCTGTTTAATGCTTCAAGTGAATATTTGTGTGCCATTGTGCACTCATCCCAAATTATTATAGAACTCTTCCGCAACACTGCAGCTATTCCACTATTCTTTTTGATGTTACACATTGCATCTGGTTTATTATGAACGTCCAATGGCAGCTTGAATGTTGAATGTGCTGTTCGCCCACCATCCAGTAAAGTAGCCGCAATGCCTGACGATGCTAATGCTAATGCGATTTTTTGTTGCGACCGTATTTTGGCAAGAATCAACGATATTAAAAATGTCTTACCGGTTCCACCGGGTGTATCCAAGAAAAAAAAACCGCCTTGTTCAGCAGCAACAGCCAGCATAATCCGATCATAAATAATTTTTTGTTCTGCTGTCAGTAATGGTTCACTGTTCATGATAATTGTTGCTAAACTTCCATGGTCATATTGATTTTCTCGTTGTAAATCGGTATTGACTAAGTCGGTGGCTGGACGATTAGGTGATGGCATACCATAATGATTAAGTGGTAAATTTGAAATAAGAACACATAAATCCTCGATCAAGACCAATGCTTCATTGTACATCTCTGGTGTATAATCTATGTTTTGGCATTGATTTGTTTGTCTAATTCGGTGCAAGATGTCTTCTGTCATACAATTTTTATATTTTTCCCACAAAGTTTGTGCTTGCGAGGGATAACATGTCGCCAAAATAATTGCAAACAACTGACGAATGTTATTCGGTGTTGATGTCAACGCAGCATCAGCAAGCGTTAAGTCCCAATGGTTATCGTCTTCTAGCAATTGCAGTTCACGACATGCATCCTGGTATGTATTGAATACTCGACCATTAGCTGTTCGTAAAAATTCAAAAGACGTTGGTCCGGGAACATTCACCAATAACAAACGTAAATAGAAGCACTCACGTTGCTTTGGATGTACCGTGTAAAGTCTCCCCAATGTCTTAGCTTTGAATATGCCTGTAATGGAAGGATGTGGTTTTCCTTGTTTCCGTGGCTCCCATTTTTTACTGGATTTGTTCCATGTGAAATAACGTGGAACATCACCATACACCAATGTCTTCGCGAATTGGCCAAAAACATCAGGTTTTTGACACAATGTAAAAAATTCAGTTAGAGTCGTTTTCGGAGCTTCGAACGCTCTTTGGAGAACATTTTCTTCAGTGAAGTATACACGTTGACCGTTTTCAAGATGTATTGCCAGATGTTGGACAGCAGGATCTCTTTCGTGGATGGGAAAGCTGAGAATATGCCAAATAGCTTCATTGCTGCTAATGTATCTGCCCATTTGGTATTGTGCTATTTCGTCATTTTTATTTATGTTTTTTACTTCAAATATGGCCAAATCACTGTCTTTGTTTACATATTTACAAATATACTTAATTGATTTAACAGAACTGCAAAGCTCAACATTGATATGAGCTTTGTAAGTTTTTGAAAGTAGTGGTGAGTATGGTACCACCCACTGATTATCAAACTCAACTTGATTTGGAAAGTTCGGCAGTCGCATTGTAAATGTGTGGCCACCATTCTCAGTACTTCTGCGGCGATACATTGGATAACCATCAATATCCGTGATCGTGTCATTCGTATGCGGCTTTGGGAAGTTTTTTTACATTTTCCATTTTCCATGCACGGTGACGTCATGTTGAAAACACCGCATGGCCCATGGATCATGTGTTTGGTGACAATATCAAATAATTCTTGATCAATTAATGGGTCTGGAATTTCGGCTGAAATTATTTGATCGATTTCTTCAGGACGGATTCTATCTTTAAGCCAAACCAAAATGTGGGCATGAGGCAAACCTCGCTTTTGCCACTCTATCGTATACAGCCAACAACGTGTGATACCAAAAATTGTATATTTAACAATAAAATCAATTAAGGATTTCAATTTTTGTTTAAACACACGTGCAGTTAAATCATGACGATGAATGGCTTGTTGTCCTGGCAATAGTAAAGTTTGTATCTCTTCCCAATTCGGATTACATGTGAATGTAATAAATAAATCCGGTCGGCCGTAATGACGTACGTAAGTCATCGCATCTTGTATGTATTCCTGCATGTTCCGTGGACTGCCGATGTAGCTTGAAGGTAAAATGAAAGCATTACCGATGTCATTGGGATTTAAATTTCCATCGATGTTTCCAGCAACAGCATCTCGTAAGTGAATATATTCTTCCGATCGTAGTTTTGCCTGGTTGAATCGAAGGAATCGCAAGCGTTCGCTTTCGACCTTAGCATACATATCAACAATGTATTGATGGAACAGCTGACGATATCGAAGGATATAATTGTCTTGATGTTGTCTAACCATTATTCGGTGTGCGTAGTAGTTCATTGAGCTAACTTTATTATTTCTGTAATCACCTAAAAAAATAAATAATAAAATGCAATACGAAATTAAAATCTATACATACAGTAAGAAAGTAAATAGATAATTGTCAAATTTACCGGTATTTGGATCATACTGATTGATATTAAGGTGATATTCATCTTGTCCTTGCCAAAATATCAATGGATATTGTAGTGCGTCATATGAACGGTGTAGATCCGAAATCGTACTGACAGTGTTGTCTCGCCGTGTAATGTTTATAGATCTTTTGTCAACTGGATCACCAACCATGATAACAGCAACCTCATCAACAGTTGGAGCGTTGAATCTACCAGCATGTTCACCTAATGGTACTTTGTCGGCTTTTATGACGATTTGATAATTGTCATTTTGCAGTCGTGGCGAAACTCTTTTGATCAATTGAATTAGTTGATTGTGATCTTCTAAAAAATTTCCAATAATATCACAATTGCTCTTTCCTCTGCTTGTTCAATAAAATTATACAGGCACCGAGTCGTCACGCGCTCTTCACAATCGCCCATAAAATAAAAAGGTATCGACATCTGTCAGTTTTATGACTGCCAAATAATATCAGACAAATAATTAGCAATAAATTAAAATATGACGATTTGATAATTGTCATTTTGCAGTCGTGGCGAAACTCTTTTGATCAATTGAATTAGTTGATTGTGATCTTCTAAAAAAATTTCCAATAATATCACAATTGCTCTTTCCTCTGCTTGTTCAATAAAATTATACAGGCACCGAGTCGTCACGCGCTCTTCACAATCGCCCATAAAATAAAAAGGTATCGACATCTGTCAGTTTTATGACTGCCAAATAATAACGGACAAAAAATTAGCGATAAATTAAAATTGCGACTATAATTTGAGATTTAAACTATCCTATCTCTCAAGTGCACATCGAACTGCATATGGTGTTCAAATTTTATTATAATCGGTTAAGTGGTTTAGGAGTCCATTGAGGACAAACATTGTGACACGAGATTTATATATATTAAGATATATAAGACATTTAGTTTAATAATAATCCTAGAAGTAATGTGTAAGCCTTGTGATCAGTATAGGTCAGTATTTGATTCTTTTCCTTGTTCCAAGGCTGTTTTTAAGCGTAGGCTGCGAGTTGTTAAGCATTCATTTTTCCTCACCTACTAAACTCAACAGTATCACCGGAGCTAGCTCCTAAATATTGTAATTACCTAATAATAATAACAATAATATTACCTATTATATGTATCAATTCGACAGACGCTAATTTAACTTTAATCTGTGAGATTTCAATGTTGTTATTATAAAAGGCAATCTGGTCTCACTGCAACCAACAAAATCCGACGTTAAAATATTGTTTGAATTGCATAAATTTGTTACTCAGAAGTAGTGAAGGGGCATGTTATGTGGCATAATTCACTGATTATTAGCAGAGTGTATAATTTTAAAATCAGCGATATTTAAGATTACAAATTTAGTTCAAAGAAATATGCAGTGAGTGTGGACAACTGTCAAAACACGATCTACTAATGTGATGGATGCGAATTACCTGGTATGCTATTTTATGTAACGTTTAATGTATTAAATTGTAGAGATTAATTATTTTAAAAATTAGTGTAGTTTATATAATTAAAACATTGATATTTTTAATTATTCATCATGCCTCAAAACAATGGCCGCGAAATAGCGTGAGGATCAATGTAATGCATTTTAATATCTTCAAAAAGAGTCAAACTTAATTCTAAATTCATAGTTTAAACGTAGAATAATACTGGTAAAATATTATATGCTTAGATTAATGAAATTGAAATACTAATTTTGACACGGGGCTGGTGCGCTATCTATCGGCGAGTAGTTGAAACTTAACAGTGATGCAGCAGGAAGGTGCAAAAAAATACCGTTAGGTTTTTTTGAAAATGGATAGAAAGAAGATTGTTTTATTACCTTAGGTTGTTAGTACACATCGAATATCGGGTCGCCAAGAACGGAGCGTTGCATGTACTACTGGCATTATTATTTTCCACATTTTATTAAGTCCTTAGGAAAAGTACTTATTTTGAGTTTTAAAAATTGTTGCTGCTACAACCATTATTAACTTAAAAGTAATGTTTTGAGTGGTTGGAAGTTATTCATTTATTTGTTTGTTATATTATTTTTGTATTGAGAAGTGGTAAAGTGTTTTGTCGCAATAACAGTTAAATCTATACACAATCTGTGTTCAGGTTAATTAAGCTACATACAGTAAAGGTTGAAAATAATTGTTTGATAGATTGTAAACTTTGTGTTTTATATATTAAGAGCCTTACAAACCTTGTTTGGTATGTTTCTAATAAATAACTGTTCAATTTATCGAGAAGGTGTTTATTTAAAAGTGCAAGAAGGCAAAGAGCTGTGTGCAGGTTCAAAGTTCCATCCAAGTGGAGACGAGTGTGGTTGGACTTATTTGATACCGTAGACGCTAGTGCTAGTGAAAAAATATTCAAAGAGCAGACTTATGTAAAATAAGTCTCCCAGTGCCAACTCGCTGGGAGTGACAGTGACAACAGGGTGACTAATTTGTCCGGAAGGAAGTGGGTACCTGGACAGTACTATTGGGAATCACCGATTGATAAACTGAATTGTCAATTGTACTTTTCTCGAATAGCGGAGTTGTCTGATAGTCGATTGCAGGGCTAGTAACAATTGAAACCGAAATTGAAATTTCTATTATAAAAAACAGGCACGGTCGATGTCCGATCGCGTTCTGGATTATTATTACAAATTAAATAGGAATGAATCCAAGCTGAATCTAACCATTTTAGTATGAATGTATGAAAGTTAGTGTTGCATTTGTCACTACACCAAACAAAAAGAATCACACATGTGTTGTATTCATAATTAACACAAAACACGCAGGTGATAGTAGAGTTACCTATATTAATACTCCTCTTAAAAAGTATTTTTAAATAATATAGATATAATTGGGAATGAACGTAAGTTATTGTTTTTAAAAGTGAAATCTTAATATGATAATTAATGCTGACCAGATTTTTAAGACGATGTATCGAGTACTTTGCCATTGAACAGAACATTGTTTTTGTGAAGCAGAGAAAAGATGAATGGGCGATCAGCGATAAAAGTCAGAGGATGGATCTGTTCGATTGCAGATTCAATAGAAACTCCAAATTCTGAAACAAATAATTGCCTGGGTTGTAATTCGTCAGGGCCAAATAATAAAGTATTTTCACCACACGAAAGGATTGTTATATAATATATAATATGATCTATGTGAGAATGTAAAATATGTACATGAGTTTCCTTATGTTTTAATGCAAAATTTTCAGCCGTAATCTAAAATTGGGTAATTGTGTGATTAAGAGGGGAATTATAGAGAAGCTGCAGACTACACATTTTTTTTAGCGAGTTCTTTACAAGTAATTCCAAACATCAGCGGTATTTTTGGAGCATAGTACCTTGGATTTTGGTTGTCTCGTATGTTTACATGAATTAGGTAGAAATGCGAGTAGAGGTTTAACCGGGAAGGTAGCTATAAATGTTGTTGAATTGGCATCCCATAGTGATGCAGAGAATAAGAAAGTTTTCCTCTATTATTATATCAGACACAGGGAGTACAATTTAAAGGTATGCGCTACGGTGCACTAAAAATATGGAGGTCGTGCTAGAAACTACCCACCTTTATGAACAAAGAAACTGAGCGATCGAACAAAGAAATACAACAGTGCCTATTATTATTATTATTTCCTTTATTCACAGCTTCATGGACCAATGCCCTATAAATGAGGATCAAAGCAGCCCGGTGTCGACGCAGCATGCAACCCGTTTTGACAATAAAATTTGTGACACAAAATATTTAATTCACATCATGCATTTTACACATTTTATTGGTGTCATCAATAAAACCTATTTACACATGTGTACAACCTTACTGAAGTCCTCTAAAATTGCCACTGAATAACGTAATGGAGTTCACGAGAGAACGCACTTCGAAGTAGAACGGACGATTTGCTATAAAATCAACGATAGGTAGTAAGCGTGCACTGTTGTCTACATCTTCGAACCCTGTAAAATGTACCATCACCTAAAGATCTTTAAAGACGCTTTATTAAATAACGGATCATACGAGAACTTTATGTGAGAACATAATGTTTCAGATTTTTTATCAAAAGATCTGCAATTTAATTATTGGCCCATCAATCGTATATATCTTTCAATCGCGAGAGGTGGAAAAGCCGAAATCTAAAATGAACAAAACCTTCCCCCCGTCTCTATCATTGATAAAGCAGGTGGTTAGAATGAAGATCCATGACCGACTATACCACTCACTAAATTAAGGACTAATTACTTATTGTACTCAAAGTCCCCAAAACAGTTAAAATACCATCTTAACTATCAAGAAACATATGAGGAAAATGCTGATGGCGGCGGTGGCATCAAATTATGCTATGTGAGGCAACTAAAAAAGATTTATTAGACGTCATAGCTGAAAGGCAAAAAAAAAGTGATTCGCACATTGTCTACTTTTAAAAGTTTCCATTGTTTGTTAATTATTTCCCCATCTTCCAGGTTGCAGTGATCGCTCAGTACCTTCATACAAATGCTGTTTAAGAGCTTATCAAAATCTATATTTGCCGTTAAATGGTTTTTTTTTTTAAATATTTGAGTAATGATTAACAAGCATTTGAAGTCAATTTTTACTGTGCTTGCATTCTGAATCAATAAAATTGGCCAAGAAAGTTATACCAGTAGCTTACAGGTGGCGATCTTTTATGTCTATGCATTTATTTCTAATCGGTAACTATGATTAAAAAACCTTAATTTTATTTGTTTTCCTTACTTTTTTTAATCTTTCAAAATGAGTTTTTGTTTTATAATAAGTAGTATATTATATTTAAAATGTTTTGTTTCATTGCCACATTTTGTCAATTGCAAGTTTATCTCCGCTTCAAGCAAAATTTTCGTTCAATCTAAATTAAAAATCAATTTTGTTAACAGAAATTGTAACGTTTCCCGCCATTTCTACTGTTTTAATAACGTTTAGACACGTCAACTTCTTCCGCCGGGTGGAAAGAGTTGCTCTCGGCTTCCAGGTTTTATAATTTTGTATACCTGATTACGCTTTTTTCTAATTCGAATACCTAATCTTTTATTGCATCGCTTGAACTGATAATGCATCTCGTTTTCGATAGCTCAATTATAGATGGAAAGATCGACCGAATACCTAATTCGATTTTAACCATTTCATAGGTTCAATTTACAAATACCATTAAGATGTTTAAATTTCCTCCTTAATCACATTTCCACGTGCTTTAATTTATTTAATTTGCCATGTCATTTACATATTTTAGTGCCAATTTATACATTATATTTATTATGTCACATGCCATTTATAATAGGATGTTATAAAATCTAACTGGGGGGGGGGGGCATGATACCGTACCCACCTCTACCTATATTTAATATTATGTAAATACTTACATCAAAATATTATATTTTATTAGTAAAATTAATAGTAAAAAATAAATTTGTTAAACATATATTTTTTTTTATGAACAAGTATGAAATATATTATGATAATGGTTTTATAAAGTAACAATTATATTTTAATTTAAAAAATATTTAAAAAAAATCGGATAGGTTAGGTAGGTATAAAATAATTTTAAATAATGGCAAATTTTAATTTATTTTTTTAATAATTTAAATTTTTTTTAGCCCCTCTCTTGCTCAGCTTGCGTGGGAATCAAAGCATTCCGTCAACTGCCCAACCAGCGTATTCGCGAAAAATAATTGAATAAATTATACCACATTCAAATCCAATTTTGAACGGAAGTCACTAGGTGTGCTATTGGATGAAACGCTGATGCTGAGCACAGAAAACTTAGTATAAGATTTACAGTATAGTGAATTTGAATAGGGAATGACATATAGGACAGTGACAATATGTAATTGTAGGGTATGGAGCATTTAATGATCACCCTTATAGACATATAGATATAGGGCTTTTAACCTCCATATTATGACAAAGTGATGTCGCCGTTTGGTGATACTATATTGGTACCCTTAGCCTTTCCCGATACCATTTCCTCCAAACCTTCACTCGGCCTTCACTCGGTTGGTGATTTCCATGACCGCTACCCCTTTAGCAAATAAAAATGTGAGATAAGAACATACCGGTTGCAGCAGCAGCTTCGGCGCCTTCCTCGTTGACTTCAATGAATGCCTTCTGAATAGCTTCCGACACAACAAGGTCCGTTGGCTCGTCCAGAATACCCCTGAGTTGAGAATGTTGAGGATCGAAGATACGCTTAACTCCCATCTGAAGGATATAAAAAAATATACGTATTATACTCATGGGCAAAGAAATGATTCTTTCAAATACACAATTAACTAGACATTACCAAAAATCCTGTTTATAATAACATTTATGGTAACCGATTTATTTTTTTTTTTGCAGAAAATTCAAAGTTTTTAAACTGATTTTGTAAATGTAAATGATTTTGGCGCTGTAAATCTGGAGGTTGGTCAAGCGACTGCCCACCGGTCAAGAAACTCAATAGCACAGTGCATCAGTCCCGTCATATTCTACCCTGAGGACGAGATGTGTGATCATTTTCAAAATGCCGGGATTTAGTCTCCGTTACACTGTATTAAAATAAATAGTTTTTACATATCCAAGATCCAGGATCACTTTGAGGTTATATCCATATGTACAGGCTGTATTTAAAATTACTATGCCCTTTTAGGGGGTTGATTTATTATATCAACAGCTAAAAGATAAAAATAAATAAACTTTTTTATTATTTATGGTTGATTATTCTGTTTATTATCACATAAAGTTTATAATGTTTTTTTTTGGCTCCATGATGAATTTTGATATGTCGTATTAACAAATGATGTTTGAAATTGCAGGGATTTTTTATCGAGAATGGTCTTGGCCCTTTATATTGCACAACTAAAACACTACTTTCCACAACATTGTCTAGTAAGTAAGGCAGGGCATAAAATAAAGTAATGCGAGACTCGCATGCATAAAGTAATGCAAGGCTCATTGTACATATATTAACGTTTATCATACTGCATTTTTTTTAAATAAATAAATATGAATATACTAGATAAGCAGATATGATTATCTTACATCCTGTAGGACCTTCTTTACATCACAAGTGGTCTCGATCTTGAAGCGAGGAAGTTTAACGGTAATTTCGTATTCGTAGGCGTGTTCCAGGTGCTGTAGGATGCCACCGGACAGTTTGCTCTCCACAGAGTCCAGATCGTTTTTCTTGTTCGGCAAAACCAACACTAGGACCACTTCCTCCTTCTCATACGGCAGAACGAGGATCTGATGAGAACAACTATGTATTCATATACTTATATCTTTTGCAATTAAACCATGCACGAATAACTAATATTGAGCGGAAGTATTAATAATATTTCCCAAAAGGAGTGACCCTATTATAATTTTTATGTTATAATCATACAATTTTCAAGGCTTAATTACTACCCTGATTAGCAGAAGCACATTTGGCTTAGTTGAGCATGGCCCAAATATTTGTATATCACCTTGGTAATAGCAATTCTTTCACAAAAAAAAAAGTAAAATGTTAGAATAAGTATCTAAATAAGCAAAATAATTTAGAATGTTTAATTTATAATGATACCAGAACCCTAAACCTTCTTTTCAAGAATTTAGTTCTCTGTTAGATTAAGCTACGTCTAAAGTGTTATATAGATGAATTAGTTTGAATGCTTTATAACTGTATATACGCCAAACTCAAGTCTTTATTTGCCTTTGGAAATATTCAGATGATTCTGTATATCTGTATTGTTTTTATATATTCAAGGATAAAAAATCAATAAGTGGGTTATAGTTTTAGATTTTAAAATCACCTTCGTATGTATGTAAATACCTGTGTATATTAATGATATACTTACCTAGTTATTATTTTATTGTTTTTTCTTTATTTTACAAAGTTAAAACCATTAACTATTTTATCATATATTAAATTAAATAAATAAATATAAGTTTAGTAAAGTAGCATTATAAAATAATATATTGTACGCAAAATTAAATACGCTTTTTATGGAATATGGAATCAGAGTATTAATGGATTTAGTCAATAAGATATTTACATTTAAACTTTTGGTAAAATGTATGGAATAATACATACTTTTCGAGGGTCCTAAAGAAGCCTAGATAATTAGGGGATTAAATGGTATGCAATATTTTTTTTTCCTATATCTACAAATGAGTCATAATACTACATTGTTTTTATGGGGAATTGACCGGGTGGTTGAGTCCTCTTAAGTCCGCTTAAGTATGCTGTCCATTGCTGCTCAAGCGAATACACGGCCACAAACAGACATACACACAAACGGTGTGCGTGGCCGAAGAGGCATTCCAGTCGCCAACGTGCCACACTGCCAGGCAGCCACCAATCAGTTCTCGTTCGATCGAGCAAGACGCTTGGTTGGAAATTCATTTGTGATACTAACAGTGAGATGGAGAGTATATAAAGAACCCTTTGAAAGAAATTAAATAACTGTTGACGAAGTTGCACTAGCCACATGTGTAATTATTTGATAACAAATTACACGAGATATTCAGCTGCGTCTCAGGGAGATATTGAAGCAGCTTAGACATGGGATCAACTAATTCCTCTTCGCAGTTCTGGATATAGGATTTTCAGCATAGTTCCTTATTTCAGCATAGTTCTTTATTTATAGCATAGTTCCTGGTCTTGATGTTTTTTAATGGCGTAATGATATTGTAGGAATCAATAATTGATGAAATAAATAAAAAAAATAATGACTTGGTACCTCAACCTATGGTACGGAACACAAAATCAGCATGACATGATGAGCGAGGTTGGGCGGGTTGCAACGTGGGTTCAGGTCAGTCATATCGTCGCACGCTCTCAGGGTGAACATAGGATTGTCGTGAATGTAATGTCAGATGATAAACATTTTTGTGCATGTTAGTGCGTTTGAGTGTGTGCGTAACAGTGGAAATGCTCACCCATATAATTTCATATAAAGAGATTGACACACACAAAGGCGTTTACGTCCGTGCGCAGCAGTAACAGCTTCCTTTATTGTTTTAATCATCGCAATCTATCAATAATTAGTTTTGTTAGGTAAGTAAATTAATAATCTACATTAAACTAAAGCATATAAGTACTTTTACATAAACTCATACAACACTATATATTTATTTTTTGGTAACAAATAAGATTACGTTTGTATGTTTAGACATGTATAGTGTGGGTTTTACCTTGGAGTCAAGTTCTTTAGAATTCTTGAATTTGAAGTCAGCAATTTTATTCATCATGGGAACTTTGACAACGGTTCCATCATTGCGGGTGAAATCTTCCTCCCTTGTCTGGGAAATATCGAATTTCTTAGCCCATAGACCCTGTAAAGAACAGCGTCTCATTTTACTTTCCTCCGCCAAACAAAAACTTTGTAGAAACGTAGATTAAAGTCTATGAAATAATACCGGAGCTAGCTCCAAAATATTGTTAACACTAATAATAATAATAATAATAACATTTATATTACTAACATGGTTTCACATTGTAATGTTTTAATTATAATAAGCGTTTCGAGAACTGGACGATCATATAATTCATTTAGAATGTTCAAATGAATTTTGGTTCGGCGAGTTCCAGCAAAAACATTGTTATGTCAGTGTAAAATATGCAAAACATTACAATGTATCAATGCAAAAAAATTTGATTATTTTTGTAAATATACAAGGTCAAATTAAGCTGTATTGCATCATTTTATTGATAACAGTATAATTTTAAACAGGTTCCTAAAAAGGTTACCTTAAAGCCCTAAAAGTATTAGAGAAGCAGTAAAAATTAATTACAATATATACCTGTTATTTTTTGTGTTTTTAAATGTTGTATAAGTTAAATATGAATAAATATAGAGTAACTAAATCTTTACCTTTCTGCTATTTAATTTAATTTATATACCTTTTATAGCTCCATTTATCTAAATTAATCTGTTAATCTTGCAAATTATAATGTGATTTGATAAGCTGTCCTCTAAAGTGAGAAAAGGTACCATTTCATAAAGTATTTTACAGTAAAATTATAACCTTATTTATACACACTTATTATTATTATTTTGTAAATTGACAATATCATTCATCAACATAATGTTGTGCACGATAAGAATTTCATGTGACAATTTTGTTATTTGCATTGAATTTATTTCATTTTAATAAATCGGTAGTAAATTTTATATCACTTCCCCATTTTACATTTTTTGCTTTGTTTAAATTGTATTATTTACATGTTTAAATTCTATTTATATTACTTTTAAATTCTATTTATGTTATTATCTATTTTAAATAAACCTCCATAAACGAAATGCATTTATATAATATATGTTTTTGAATAAGGATTTTAAGGTGAAATTAAAAACTATTAGAAGTTAAATGAAAATGCACTAACCTTAAAGTAAATGGCGTTGACTAGAACAGCGACTGTTTGGGAATCAATAGAGTCGGCACTGATGAGATCTTTGATTCGATTATTTGTATGATCTTCGACCTAAACAAAAATAAATAAATGAATAATAAAAATACAATTTTAAAAATTAGCTTTTATTTAAGTGCTTGGATGTGTATACAAAATTTCGTGTCTGTGCTGTTGACCGTTCATACTGACCGTTGACCGTTCTTTGGCTGGAGCCATTCCTGGGTGTAGAATAAGGTCATGCTTACCATAAAAATGGATCAGAACTGAACCAACATGTTAAATTTCTACTCCGTAGGATTAAAGGAAGTGCTTCTAATTCAACTTGCAAGATTTGACCTCAACCGACTAACAAACATTGCAAGCTAAATAAAAGCTTGTAAAGAATAGATTTAACAACAACAAAACAAACATTAACATCAATATCGAAAGGATACCCTTGTTGGCAAGGTGCGGTAAAGCGCGTTTTTGATAATAGTGTTATCTTGTTTAACTCACTCGACAGTAATGAGAAAAGTGTGTATGAGTATGAATCACATTATGTAAAATTAGGTCTAGAAAAAGTACTCTGAAAACCAATCATAGTAATAAATAGGCAAATAAATGAGTGTACTCGTCTTTGCTGAAAATGAATAAATACTTAAATAGGTAGATTGTCTATCTCAATTTCAATTTATTTATTCAAATAAAATAAACGTAAAATTACTTGATATGTGAATAGATGTTGAAATTTTATTATGCAATAAAAACAAATAGCAGAAAAAAACAACAAATACACATGAACACAGAGAAAATAAGACAAATGTAAAATGTGTAAGAATAGTAAATAAAAACATGCTCAAAAACAAAAAGTAATTGATTTTAATAAACTTATTAAATATTTTTACATTTATTATAAAATGTCCATTTCTATTATCGTAAAATGTTGTTTAGTTGGATGGATGTTGGTATTTAATTCTGACATTCGTTACATTTAGATCTTGTAAAAAAAATGTTATTCGATATACACACATCATTGTAATAAAATGAAACTCACCCATTTGTTTATATCCGCAGCTGTTTGAACGCTTTTAGAGAAGTCGACTTGCTTTATTTCCGACTTGAAGACGTTTTCAATGGTCGACTTGTAGGTAGTTGCAATAGAGTCCAGTTTGCCATTGGTGGCTAGCCTGGTATAGACGTTATTGGCCAGATTGAGGATTACACCTTTGGGTTTGTTCAATTCCTCGACTGTCTCCCTAATTGACGGGATAGACTGTGGTACAAAATAAAAACATGTTAACTGCATTTGATTACTGATTATAATATTAGTGTTATAACAGGAAGAATAACAGGGACTACCTACCTATTGACTGGGATTTGTGGTTTAATACTAAGTCACTAATAAAATAATAAAGTGTGGTTCATGGTTTAATCAAAAGATAGCATAAATTCAAGGCTTTAACGCAAAGCTCGCAGCTAAGATGAAAAATATAGTCAAGTGCGCATTAAAAGGACAAACTTTCTTATGAGATTGTCAGTCGATTAATCACCGTTCATCTAGTTCGAAGTTTGACAACTAGGCGGCAGACATTTAACCCCTGGACTCCGTACAACGTGAGTAGACGTCGATCCGCGCGGACATTTCTGTGTCCGTTAACTCCGTACGACGTGATTAGACGTCGAGAATACCTGCTTGATTTTGATTATTTTTAGTATTATTTCAGTATTATTCATTAACTTGACGGTTTTTTCATTGAAAATTACAACGAAACATTTTTGTTTTTTTTTTTTTCATTTTAATTTAGTTTCTACTACTATTTATAAATGTGTATTGAAAATACACTAATGTACTACCCTTCCAATATCTATAACTTTTTTTTAACTTTTTTCTTTTTTCCGAAAAATGTACATATTTTGGAAGACTTTTAAATTGTAATATATAGTTATAAATATATGAAAATGTAAAAAAAAGTGTTGATTTTGTTTATTTCGTAAATTAAAAAAAAAAAAAAAAAAAAAAAATGGCAACATTTTTATTTTTTTCTTCTTTAATTTACGAGACAAACATAATCAATGTGATATGGTGTAATAGAAAATTTTACGGTGAATCCGATGATACCAGATTTGTAAAAATTGAACGACTCATGCCTGCACTATGGATTTTATAGTAGTGAGTGATTTTTCAAGGTCATTAACTACGGAGTCAACGGGTTTTGGCGCCAAAATAAACCACGTAGTTTAGGGGTTAAATGATTTTGCAAATTGAGTAAATATTTACCATGGCTCGAAGTCATCTTACGATTTAAAAAAATATCTTAGGTGAAAGTATTGCATCGCGGATCGAACACCAAATTATTGCCCATTTTTTATTGTTAATAAAAAAATAGACTGAAAATACTAACAGATTCGAGGTCCTTTATCTGAAGAGCATTGAGAATTTCCTGTTTGGTTTCATCCTGTGCTCCAAAAGCCACCATAGACAAAACTTGATTGACAGATAAAGCAGATAAAACTACATTTTTGTCTTTGAGTTTGGGTTGATTCACGGCAGACTGAAAAAGAAAAAATAAGAGTAAAGTGGTTATAAGCATGTTAATAATTTACTAGATAAATTGAATACAGTAAATGAAGTAATATTATTGACCATACTGAAAATAAACATGGCAGAATGCATCTATAGAGAAAATTTCAAAGAGATAGCGGTGTTCATATAAGTAAAGACGTATACTTTTTTTTTAAATCTTTTCCTTTAGGGAGATAAATTTGGCAAAGTAAAGGACAACGGCTATGGCACTGCGATTGAACTCGGTAAACATATTTTAAGTGCGGTGGGATCTACCCTTTTCCGTTTTGCATAAATTGTTAAAATAGTCAAGTGTTCTCTTTTGCACATCACCTCTGTTTTTTTATTTCAAAATTGAAGAAAATTATATGTGAAAATCTATATCTACATAAATTCTTAGACGTACCTTCAGGCACAAAGAAAGTGAATAAAGAACTAATGACGTTTTTCACTTTTGGCCTTTATAATGTGATAAAGGTTTATTAGTTCCTTAGTATTAATAACTATTATATTAATTACGATAATTATTGATTAGTATTGAAATAAAAATTGTTTTTTAGATTAGTTTTTAAAAAGTTCCAGATTGTTGTAACTGTCATTAAAAAATGTTACACATTATATTAAATCACTACATGAGGCTTGTTGTGGTAGGAATGGATTTTTTTTAAATTAATGAATTCCCCATGAAAATGGTCATCTGGCAACATTAGGAAATTACATTTTTTTTTGGAATATTACTTTAAAAGACAACTAATGGAGTGAGGATAAGTCGAAAGTATTAGATGAGAAAGGTTCAGGGGTTTAAAGTTTCCATCAAAAAAAGCAATAAAATGACAAAGGTACAGGCGGAAACGCTAGTCTTAGTCTTAGGTAAAGATAAATCGCCAGTGCAGTATAAAATAGGATGATAAATTAAATTAAAAGTAGAGTTTTAGTCATAAAAATTTTTACATTCGGCAATATATGTAAAAAACACTGCAATTTTTATGAATTTAATTTATTTGTACCTACTACAAAACTATATTTCTAAAGCTACGATTGTGATACAAATTTTGTACTTTTGGTCGCAGCGCAATCGTGGTGAATCACTCTATGGGATAGTCGGATAAGAGATATATTGGCTTAACCTGTATAAATAGTAGGTGTCATCTACTCGTGACGAGCAAGTGGGTTGCAGCAAAAATCAACCTAGTGTTCCGATTGGCCGGAACACTTTAGCCTATAAATAAAGCAAAATGATTCCACCCAAAAAAAATCATTTGTCAATCTGTTGATTATTTTTTAATGGAACCTTATACGAATGACTTGCCATCTGTCTATTATTTATGGCAGATTTATGGTCACTTGACTACGGAGAAAGCAATTTTCACCTTGTAGAACTGTCCTGAGAAGCCATCGATGCTCTTGAAATAGTCACCGTCCGCCATTGCTGATCCCAGCAGCACGGAAGAAATGAGAAGGAAAACTGAAAAAAAGAGAAAGCTTTGAATAACATTTACTTCTGTAAAAAAAAGAAACAAAAGCGAACGGGACAAACAAACTAAATTACACCCGTTTCGTTTCGTTCTATCTTTGGGGGGTGAATTTTTTTTTTTTTTTTTTTTATTTTATCCAAAAAAACAATACATATGAAATAGCATAAAACAATTTAAATGAATAAAACTTTAAATTATGGTTTTACTTTGACGCAATTAGACGCAACGGAAACAAAACTTGAAACAGACACAAAATAGGATTCCAGTAAAACATCTGTATAATTGCAAAACAGTAAAAACAAATATTATTTATGATAATATTTATGCGGTGAGGTTATTATGAACATTCATCAACTGAAATCAAGCAAAAAAACCCTGTTCATCATGGGTAAGTGCATGTATGCCACTTTAATAAATCTGTTGCTGTAGTCTTCAAGTACTATTATTATTAAACAATTTATTTTTTAATTAATTTGTTATTGATTTTGGATTATTGACAATGTTTCTTTACACAAAATCAACTAAATATATTTTAAAATGACTAAGAGAGATTAAAAATGAACGATAACAATGATACGCTGATTAGATTAAGATTATTTTGTAAAAATTAAATCTAATATAAAGTTTTTTGCAGTTAATATTACATGTTATCTAAATATATATGATAAGGCTGTGTTTAATTAAAAAATCAATAGAGATACATAGATATTTACCAATACCATATCACTTTTTACCATTTCTAGCACAAATGCCTAGTGGGCTAAATTAATTTTTATACTTAAATGTTGTAGTACAGCAAGGATCGACGGATGATCAAAATTTTCTCTTGTTGAAATTACCCAGTATTGAAATTGAAGTATTAAGGAAAATCCCATTGAAAACTAGGAAACCTTATGTTTTTCATGGCATCTAAATTCTCAAAAAACCAATTATTATTTTTTCACAGTGAATCTATTTCACACAATTTAATGTATTTAAATTTTAACCTACTTACTCATATTTAAACGACAATTTATGGTTAAAATCATAACTACGATGTTACTTTCAGTGAATAAGATTATTTATAAATACGAAGGTGATTATAGATTTATTTAACTTATATTGAATTATTGGGGTAATGAAAAAATATTCAACAGTTAAAACAAAAATATATAATTATATAAATGAACATTTGGCCTTAATACAATAAAACGGCAGGCCTTAATGAATTTAGTAATAATGATTAATAAAATGGCTCTCATAATTATCACTCGGCAGTTGCCAAACATTACATACTTATTAGGAAATAAAACAAACGGAATTAAATATTGCATAAAACACAAAATTTACCTACAAGAAATAACAACAAATATTTGTAAAATTTAAGTACCACGACATTTTGAATTAAATTTGTAAAAAAAAAACAGCGTCTTGCAGATCTCTTACTAAACGGCATTTTGTGAACAAAACGCAATTTGCAGAAATAAATACATGAGCGGTTATGCTAAATTGGCAAAATTTTTACCTTTAGATTTTTGCTTTCAGAACGGCTATAACCTGGTTCAAGTATATAGGTATAAAAATGACCGGAAAATTCTTATGAAACCCAATGTGGATTTTTAATCGATGCCGTTATCTTCGTTCCTCCACCAGATAAAGCCAATTGTGTAAGTAAACGTTGTATTATTGTACCAGCTTCCCTTCAGAACTTAGAACACCACTTCAGAGTTCAGAACAATCAACCAACTGAATCTAAACAAACATACGTTGGTAGATCAAATGTCAAACTGACAGATGATGTCATCAACAACAATATACGGAGCTAAGTAAGCTCAACACGCGATGAAACAGCCTAAATTCGGGTTTTTTGTGCTTTGGCGTGTGAGGTGTTTTTTATGTATAACTTCACACGCTTGTTGAGTTAGTGTTTAACTACTTACCTACGTATTTAGGGTCTTATTACATTTCTTTTTATATTAAAGGTGTATTTGACGTTTTAGGGCATTTCACATAGGGCCGGGCCGTACGTTTTTAGGGCGTGGAAGGGGGGGGGGAGCTAATGGAGTCACAGGAATTCGGTAACAAATAGAACGTCTGAAATTTAAATATAGCACCATGTTTTTGGGCGCTTACTTGGAAAAATATTTTTTATATAGCTTTGTGTTTTGAAATAGGTAGTGCCGAGAAGTTACCCCTTTTAAAGAAAATCTTCTAACCAAATGCGTGTAAATTTATTTATTTTGTTTTGTCTAAACACATTACGTTGGAAATATTGCAAAATATAGTTGATAAAGGTATATGGTGGATATTGTACAACAAGGGAATGCCTTGAATACAAGTTTTTTTTTAATTATTAGGGAACTGTTTAAATTGTGGACGTTTGTTTTCGAATGGTTTTGAATTATTTATTTTTTGTAACAAACCATATTAATTTTAATGGCTCGTCCGTAGGTATGCGAGATCCCACAGCTAGGCCTCGTTTGTAAGTTTATAAAATCATTGGCGCGTGTAACATTCACCAAGGTCCGGGTTCGAATCCGCAAATGTTCACATCATCTTTAACTCTTCTTTACCACCATCTCCTCTGACTCTAGCACAGGCACATTTGACCTAGTTGATTAGGGCCTAAAATAACTATACATGAGCTAGGTCAAAGCAATTCTTAAAAAAAAATAATAATTGTAATGAAAACACGTTGTCGTTAAGACAAAATTCACGTAGGTGGGTATTCGACAGCTATGCGTCAAAACAGGGTTACTTATGATAATATTATTTAGCACTTTAAATACAAATTAATATTATTTATTGACATATTTAATGACTGAAAAAACAGTACCTTCTTTTCGATGACGTTTAGAATATTTCTAGAATTCACAATACCCGAAATTTTTGAAAATAACCTGTATATAAAAAGTTTTTTTTTACAATTTGTCCGAAGCACAAATAGCACTGCTAACGCGGTAAGGCCTAGACAAAAACATGGGTGCGGTGTGGCAATTAAGATATATATCATCAGTCTGGCCTGTTAGATGTTTTTTTTATTGTTTTTACTTTATTGCTAGGTTTAAAATAAAGTGGAACCTAATTGTAGTTAAATTTCTCGACAAATAATGTAGGTAAGATATTTTTGCTGTCATTGTACGATGTTTTTATTGTCGATGGTCAACCTACAGACTTTGTTTCTTCTATCATAATTATTGTAAACAAATATTATTTTATACGTATATCGAGACATTTATTACTATATTTTTATGTAAATGGAAAATTGAGAAAAAAATACTGTAATATTTTAACGGCTCCAATACTATAGTTATGGTTAACGAGCCCCAGAAGTATAATGTACTTTGGTCGTACCTTTAGTAAAAAGCTTTTGTTTTATAAAATGCAATTAGACCCAAATTTATTACAAAATGATGTTTTTAACTTTTATGTCTTGTTATTTATTTATTGGTTTATCAATTTGGTTATTATTCCATACGTAGTAATGTTTAAATAGAGTTTTTTTTACATATCTATTCAGATTATATAAACATGTCCATCTGACGTGATAAAAAAAACGCGTTTATTCAATGTCAACCGGGTCGAGTGAATAGAGAATAGAGAATAGGTAGGCACCAACTTTAGGATATCATTTCGTTTTTTTCCGTTAGCGACAGCGAGTTGGGTACTCGGCTTGAGATGCATTCAAGGTTAGATTTTTGTTACGCTATAGCGATCTATTTTAAACATATGATTTTGTGCAAACGGGATTATAATGTTGGTATATAAGAACAACCTGCCGGCTATGAATCTTTTAGTGCAACGGAACCTACAAGAAATTTGTTATAATTATATTTGTTACAATTATATTCCCAATAGGAAAAAATATGCTCTGGCATTGCATACTCGTAAATAGGCGGTATTCATACATTTTTTCTAATAAATACACATTGAATAGTTTATGTAAAATACTTATACCTACGAAGGTTATTATTCATAATATACAAGTACCTAATAAAAGATCAATGTGTTTTATATTTAATTGTGTAGTGGTCGTATTATCATTAATATTATTGTGTTTAATATATTTTTATTTGGTAGGTAATTATAACTCTTGAGTATTGAGATATTTCCGCTATTAAAAATATAAAATAAAACTGTACGACGCCTCAACATAATTAGTGCTTAAAGGCCAGCAAAACAGGTTTAAGAATGATTTAATTCAGACCAGCGGTTTTTTTTCTTTATTTAATCGAAAGTATGCCTTGTGACAATACTCATAGGTTAAATATAATACTAAAAAAAAATGTATGTGCCTTTTTTTTATATTATTTTTCACATTTTCGCATCGGGTAAAGGTCATAATAGGTGGATATCTTTTTTAAAACATTAAATAATTTATATTAAAAATAGCACCCTGTTTAATGTGCTTTTACTGACCATTAGATATTTAATCATAAAAAAAATATGTTTAGATACCTAGGTCGTGTCTTCAACATAGTAAAAGCGGTTTTTTAGAATTCAATTCTATTTCTGTGGAATTTAATAAGTAATAAACTGTTAATATTTCTTTTTTAGTTTAATTGCTCTCTTATATATGACATTAGAGTTTTAGGAAAAATAATAATTAAAGGGCAAATGAAGGGTTTAAAACGTAGAAAAGTTAATTTTTTTAATGTCTATATTATGAAGCTGTAATTAAATAAAAACCAATAATTGCTGTCCGTTCAGAGAGTAAAACCCCTATAAAAAAAGCGCCGAATTTCAAGGTCGAATGCCAATATATTTCGCCCTTAAAAACTAAAAAAAATCTATCGGTAGTTTAGCTCAAGTTTTGCCTAGTAAAAATTTTCAATTTAAATGCTTTTGTATTTTACGCTATTATTCTCATAAATCTACCAATATTTGTTTCTTTAAATAATGCTATTATTTTAAGTTAGGTATAGTATGCTATTAATTGGCGATGCTTATTAGTTATTAGGGAAATATTCTAAAGAAAGACATGTTTTTCTTACCCAATTTCGCCATATTGGAGTATTTTTCGGAGGCAAGTTGATCAGCTGAAACTCCGAGTTCGACTGTCCGAGTATGGATACGTTTTCGATAATTATGCCATCAATACGTTTTGTTTGCACAAAGCACACTGCTTTTCAAACTGTCGTAGTTTTAATATAATACATATATGTTATATTTCTGAGTACGTACTATTACTTTACTCAGCTGTCAACTCTTGCAATTTTTGTAGTGAGAAATTTCACGATTTGACAGTTGAGCGTTCCTTTTACAATCTGGAATGGCCCAGCAGATACATGTTATCAAATCTATGCTAACGAGATGAATCCGTTATACAATTTATTCATTTATTTATTTATTCCTAATACAAAAATAAAGTTACAATAAAAAACAATCAAAATATAAATCGAATGAGAGTTTCCTCCATACTTAATAAAATAGAAAAAATATATTTAAAAAAGGAATTAGGAAGTAGAAGGGGTTGGGGAATTTACAAAAAGAAGATTAATATTTTTATTTTAAAGATATATTAATAAACTGTGACTATTTATTATTAACTATGCTCAGTACATACCCTTATGTATTTTTTTTATTATTATGTTCATCATAAAATAAGTACTTACAATTAATATTTTACAATTAGCCATACTTTACGAGGCTACCACCTGCTCAATGTTATGAGGTATTTATTGGTAAATATATTTGCTATTTAATGACTATATTAATATATTGTATGAGGGGATTAAGGTATGAATTTATAATTTTGCAATCTTTACAATTGTAAAATTTGATCACATGGTAAAGCCAATTTGAGTAAATTATAAAAAAATAAAATAAGATAAAGTTAATATCGATGTTCAAACATATTGTTTTTTAAGATTAAGGGAACATACAATATTTTAAATAACTAAAATCAAAATTAAAATGGCAATCCTAATATATTTCAAAATAAATTATGCAGATGACCCACGTTTGCAATGGACGGTTAAGTTAGGTAATGCGAACGTTATCTCACATTATTATTATTATTTTTAATTGACATGTTTTCGTAGTCGTCCACTTCATAGAATTGTTGCTAAGTAAAATAATTTTAACCAGAATTTATGGAAATTTTTTTTTTTAGGTAATAGTTATTCATTAATTTTAAACTCTAATATTTGCGCTTTTTACCGCAAACAACGATACTCTGTTGAGGTATCTTCACGATTCGGCTGGAAAATGAACACTATAAATATTTCTCCTCTATCACCTGAGATTCTCTGTTTCTATCCTAAAGGGGCAAATTAATACAATTAAAACTAATCGGCTGTTTGATTTTACAGAAAATAGTTTTTCCTTACAATTTATAATTTGTAAGGTTCCGTACCGTTGACTCAAGTATCTATAGCTTTTATCGTGGTTGAAGAAACGCATTTTATTTTCATTTAGCACATCTTCGTGTGTTTATTTTTTACTTTTTCTTTTATACGTATATCCAGGTACTCTTTAAACTGTTGGTGTGGTGATAAGATGATGACTGTTAAGATGATGATCCTACCGGCTATCACTATACACCGCTAAACCAGTTCACTATACACAGCTATACTCGATCTACTCGTAATCGTGTAGTTTGATATCTACACGCAAAAAATTAACTCTTCCATTTGTAATTTTCTCAACGCGTTTCTAATTTTCGAGTTGAAAGTTGCAACAAACAGACGGGTGGATGGACAGAGCGATGGCCAAAGGTTGTGGTAAACAAACAAATAAAAATAAAAAACATAATATGTATCGTGGATGATATGACGTAGATAATAAGTATATTGTATGTACATTGCGATTAAAATATTTATATTAAAATAAAAAAAAATAAAACACATAGATGCGTCAGGATAAAATTATTGTACCATTTGAATATCAACATTTGTAGTTTTGAATATTTCTAATTAATTATTTATAGAAATACGATAAGCGGTGACATTTTAGAATTGTGCATGCAAAAAACCTCGCTAAAATCATGCAAATTGCTGGCCGTTCGAAGCGGTGAGATTTAATCACGTGATATTGCGACAGATGTCACTGTGGCAAAAATATTGTATTTCGTAACAGTAACCAACTGACATCAACAGTGTTTTTAAATATTTTATATCATTTTTAACCTTTGACATAATTTATGTGTCAGTGATAATAATTAGGTTATGTAAGGTATGTTAACCGTACATTGTAAATAATCATTAATATTTGGGTGATAATGACGGTTTTCTCAGTTATCAAGGCCAAACTCTATACAATGTAAAGATTAGAAATTATTATCTCTAAAACTATGGAAACACATTAAGATTGGATTAGGTTAATACAGTGCGTTAAATGGATCGCTGCAAAATTCGGAAAGGCTATTTTCAAATTGCTATTTTATTTAACAGCGATGATTCTTTGAGTTAAAACACAAAAAAAAAGAATGGGGAAGAGTCTATACAGTGGATTATTATGTATACCTTGATTTAGTTTTTTATATTCAAATTTTAATTGTTTTAAAAAATATTCAAACCGTTTGAATTTTTTTCAAAATCTACTAAACTTTGATTAAATAAAAGATTGGTGTTTAAATCGTCAAACTAAAATTTATTAGGATGTTTAAAAAAAATATACCTACATATATACCCTTTTTGCAATAATAATATAAAAGTATATCCTTTCAGCCCATCTTTGAAAAACTGAGTTTTGAAGCAGTAATTTTTAAAATAGGAATACGGCCTAAACCAAGCTATAAATGATACTGTTTGTTTTTAACACATTATTTTTTCTCATATTAATAGTCATAAATTTGCTCTAATAATTTGCCTGTGATATTTTAGTGTCATTTACATGCATTATGCGTATAAGTAACAACATACAGTTTAAAACACTACCGTACCAGGTAATTAATAGACTAGCCGTTGCTACGGGCAGTTATAAAGATTAAAATCTTTATGTCTGCCCGAACACAGCTATCATTTATTATAGTTTGCAATAATTTACATTTCTTATAACTAATTACAATTTATTCCTTGTGTAAGGCAGAAGACTACTGGTGATTACCAGCGGGCCATTCCAGGTATTGAACCGTCATAATATCATGTCGCCGTCATTATTACATTACAACCCTAATTATAATTAGGGTTGTAATGTAATAATGACGGCGACATGATATAAAATAGTGTAGTATAATTATACTACACTATTTTGTTATATAAAATCCGTGTTCCAAGACCATTTCCAAGAAGATAAAATAATCCAACCAATAGGCCCTGCAACTTCGAGATGACGATATATCAAATTCATCATGGTTTCCGAGAAAAATAGAATATAAACTGTGCATGATAATAATATTATACCGTTCTTCTTAATAATTACGACATCTGATCGATGCCGCCGCGCATCGTGGCCAAGGTTAGGTTGTCCTCTATGCTGACCTCTGCATCAGCATTTAGCGGCGAGTGTTCGTACACGCGCGCGAACTATGGACTCTACGGACGTGAGAGGGATGCCCCCACAAATATAAAAAGAAGCATTGTATGCTTTTTGATTATGTGCCTTTTTATTCGCATATATAGACATGAAACATGAAACACATCAAGAACAGGCAACAACTTCAGGGTCTGTTTTTAAAGTTTGAATGGATACTGATTTATTTATGAAAATTCCTGTCTGCTTACGTGGTCATGATTATAATGAAGTCGAGGTCCATAAGAGTCTGCACTGAAAGTGACCCCGACGTTGAGTTATCATTGAAATAGTATTTGGATACCTACCAGGAACGGAGATTACAATTTAAACTAAGGGAACTATGATTTAAACCAATGTTTTACCTAAAAAAAACCGAAGCTATAGGGAAAAGAAGTAAAACGTCAAATATCTACAACTTCGATTACAATAATTATAAAACCTTAATTCTAACCACTCCAAAACAAGCTGCATATGAATGTAGCTTGTTTTATGTGGTATTTCCGATATCCGCCATTTTGTAACGGATGTATCGATATGCCATCATTGCATGCAGCTAACAAATTCTCCTTACTTTTTTCATCGTAGTCCCAAAACTCCAAAACACCAATTCAAAGCCCCCTAGTCTCACCTCCGTTTTTTCAAGTTACGGTTGCATCACCAATGTTCCTGGTTTAATGAAACTTACGATTTCGATGAATGAAAAATGTTTACAAAGCATCCGTAACTTTGGTTTAATTAACTGTAACTGGAGTGTCCGAAAGTAAATATTTTATTTTACATATTGGTGCCAGGGTTGTTGACATTCGTAATTATATAATGATATGTACTTAGTAATACTGGTTATTAAGTAAAACTTAGTAACAAGCCTGTAGAAAAACACCTTAGTGGGAACACTAGTGTTCCGTACTTACCCTTACTGTACGGAACTATAAACACTAAGGTATTTCTAACGTGTGTATCATCACCTACCATGATCCATGATAAAAAATAAATATTTCAAATTTCATGACAATAAAACAATAAGTTTGTTCAGTATATAGCTTTATTAGTATGAATACGGTTTAGTGTTTATTTATCCATTGAACTATTTACATAAACTAGATATATGTTTCTGTAATATGTACACGGTAAATACGGAATACCCATAGAGCAATAATTTTAAAATACGCAGTTTAGTACTCAACGTGTTGGTAAGCTTGGCGGCTTCGCTTTTTTCGGAGGGTCGCTTCTGATGAACTATTTTGTAAATTTTTTATTTGTATTTTGTTAAAAGATAAGCTTGCGGAGACTTTCCCCACTCTACTGACATTTTTAAAATATAATTTCTATGCGAACATTTATTTACATGTCGAGTACTACACGACGACATTAGAATTAATGCGCGGACTTATTTTTTAAAACCTAAATTGCTTCAGCTTATTTGATTCCACGGAAGCTGCCGCGGAAGAGTTCCACGTCGTGTTTCTTCACCAGCGCGAAGAAGAAGGGGTGGTCGGCCCTGAACTCGGCCAGAGGATTCTGACGTTGGCTCCTAAGAACTCCGATGACGGCTGAAACATTGGCAATAAGGAATTATTATTTAATCCTTAACTGCTATCGTACATTCACATGTAACGGGAGTAATTAGAACCCTCGTTACAGTGTGAGGATAAGGTGAGGCTAGACCTTGAAATTAAACTTTTGTATATTTACTAAGAAGTGTAAATAGAAAAGTATCTGATTAAATATAACTTAAAACGTTAAAGACCATACGAAGTGATCGATTCCACAAAGGTGATATAAAGATACTTGAGTACGTATGTAAAATTTTAGCGGGTAAAATTTAGCCAGAAACCTTTTCAATCCTGCATACTTATCGTTGATGTTACAAAGTCAGTTCACCTTACCGTTTATGGGAGCACTCAGTTCACATTTACAATATTTATGCTGCATCGTGAAACATTCACAGGTCAAAAATTTATGCAGAGGGCAAAAATTTATGTCCTCCGATTAAATTATTGATTAATTCTGTCAGGTTGTCGTATCAAGCGAAAAGGCCCAAGTTGCTCTTTATTGATGAGAAATGTTTGGTTGACTTACAAGTAGCGGCGGCAGCTTCTGCACCATCCTCGTTGACTTCGATGGTGGCCTTCTGGACGGACTGCGACACCGTCAAGCCGACGTGACCGTTCAGGATGCCAGTCAGTTCGGAAACTGGGGAAAACAACCGCTCTACTCCCAGCTGTAACAAATTTAACACATTTAGGTCACCTTTTATCATACACGAAGTAGCTTGTCCGGGGGGATAATTCTTGAAAGCAATCCAAAAATTTAGTATGCCAAACGAAAAACGCTTGATTCAGTATACTAAATTCATTAATTAAAATAATATTTATGTACATGTTTCATTTTATAAATTAAATATTTTTAGACTATTAAAATTATGGAATTTTTAGACTATTAGAATTAGAAAAACTGACTACAGGTGCATGCAAGTCGTCATTCGTTAAATCAAGTCTTACTCGTTATTAAAAGAAACATTAAATTTTCAAAGTTCTAAATCAAATAAACAGATAGGCATACCTTTGCTAAGGCCGCCTTAATGTCAATCGTGGATTCAATCTTGAATTTGGGCAAGCTAATTACGACGTCAGTATCGTATAATCCTTCGAGGAACGGCTTGATTCCATCTGACAATTTCGCCTCTAGGTCGGGAAGGCCATTTTTCTTGTTTGGCAAAATTGCGACGAACGCGAATTCGTTCCCTTGGTACGGGAGTAGAAGGACCTGAGACAATATAATAGCATCATTATGATTTCGTTCGTACCTTATAATAATTGCAATAATTTTTAGAGAATATAACTTTACAATTATGTATCACCAAATTTTAACATGTTTTATGCACACCTTAATCAAAGTAAAAAAGGAGCTTCCGATACTCGCCCTGCTTTTTGCATACCTAATTGTATATACAGGTGTCCCAAGGTCAATCCCAATAAAAAAACAGCTAATAGGTCCTACGATTCCTAGTGTTATTTGTTAAGAAACTATATCAAAATTCATTATGGTATTCGAGAAAAAAAATGTTGAAGTTTCTATTTGAAACCTAATATATTTGTGTAAAACTAGTTTACGCCCGCTCGACCTTGAGTTGCATTCAGGCGAACGCTGCCGTAATATTATGATTGTTTTACACAAATTTAGTTTAAAAAATAATTAATTTGGGTATCAAATATTTTTGCATTTTTTTACATAATTTCTTACTCGTAACAGGGAACATATACACCCCCTTAAAATTACGGGAATGATTTTGGGACGCCCTGTATAATTATTTAAACAATGTGACGAGTCGTTGTAAATAAAATGATTCGATTTTGAAGATCAAAATTTAAGCGCATCAAAAGAATGGAACGGTACGACGAAGGTGAAAGCAAATTTCAAAAATGAATAGTTTCAAATTACAAAGACCTTCTTATGTTTTTTTTTTTAAACCATTTTACATATTATGACAACGTCTAATCACTTCTATTCTCTTTTTACATTACACGAATTATTTTAACATAATTTGTTAAGTATTTTATTTTATTTCATGTTATGCATGTGTAAATTAATAGTATTTTATTTATTTATGAAAGTACAAAAAAGCGATTTAATAAGATTATCCCCTAATACAACATTTACATGGCCAAAAAATGTACTAAAGATGAATATGGTTGAAAAAACAAATTAAAATATCAAACTAAAACAATGTGTACTGTTCGTGGAGTGAGTGTGGTGCCATTTGTGGCAGGGACATGCCACAAATGCCATGCCATGTTTATTTAAGATTAAGAAACTGGTAGTGTTGGATCTTTTTATATTTTTATCTTTGTTGATTAAAAGTTGCTTCTGGCAATGATTAAATTGTAGAAAAATTAATTGACGTACCGTATTGTTCAGGGACGGTGCAACGGTGATACATCACTAAAATTAAAGTTGAGTATGTAACATGGTGTTCAGCAAGTCTACGTTTATTTGAGCATGTACAAAGCGTGCATGGTAATATAATGGATGATATCAGGAAAGAAAATTTAAAAAAAAATCCCTTGTCATTTCCCATGAGAATTTTACAACTAAATACCTTTGAATCGAGGGTTTTCGAATCTTTGAACAAGAATTTGCCACTTTGCTGTAAGGTCGGTAGTCTGATGGTTGTTCCATCGGCCAAATTGAAGTCTTTGTCTTTGGTGGCTCGTGCGTCGAATTTTTTGGCCCATTTTCCCTGTGGAAAGCAAACTTTTATTTAGTATTCAAGTTTTAGGTTGGTATTCCTCCGGTGGTATAAATGTTTGACAGGTATGAAGGTCATTTTTTCCAAATATCCAATACATCTTCCTAGACGGGATGGGTTTCTAGGGAAGGTTTGAAGATGCTGCAGCGAAGACTATTCTATTCTCCGATAGTGCGCCGAAGAAAAGAACGGAAACCAACATTCTTCCTCTTCGAAATTTCCTTTATTTTATAGGAATGGTCTTCTCGTCCAATATAAAGGGTTATTTCTGAAGTTGCTACATAGGCCTTCTTTTAATAAGTTAACTTGACGGCATATTTTAAGTACGGATGCCGTTTAAGGTCAGATAAAGGCTGTGTTTCATAAGTTAGCAGGTCGGACGCACATTTCAACATTTATTAATTTCTCCCTTTCTTCGGAATATACAAAGCAAAATGAAAAAAAAAAACTTTAAAAAAAACTTTTTGTTTAGAATTAAGGTTGATATATACGGTTTTTTCGAATTAATCCCGCTTTAAAAAAAACCATTATATAATTACACTTAAAAAAGCATAGTAAGTATTTATTAAAATATGGCACACTATAAAAAACGAACCAACAGTGCAGAATGTGTATCTGGCGAGTGTCATTAAAAGTTTATGGGGGGATTACACTCTTTAACCCCCCCCCCCTGGTGTATACCTAATCTTAAATTGCGTACCTAAGACAGATGACCATACGGACCTTAAAGTAAACAGCATTGATTAGAACTGCTGCAGTTTGACTTGTGAGAGAGTCTGCATCCACCAGGTCCTTGATGAGATTATTCGTGCGTTTTTCAACCTAAAATTAACAAAATAAAACCATCACAAAATATAAAAAAAAATACCTTGTATTAATAAATACAGAAATAATGAAAAACGCATATATAAACAAAGTATAACAACACGATTCGTTTTTTTAAAATATATTGTTTAAAGCGACACTGCTGCCATAAAGACAAGAAAAATTAAACAAAACGAGGTTGTGTGGAACAATAATTGAAACTTTTATTTTTTTTTCACAAACTTTAAGAAGACTATCCTAAACGCATTTCATTCGTGCCAAACATATCATTTTCAATTTAAAAGATAGATTTTCAATCTATCTGAAACACTCGTAGCCAGTTCACGGTTTTCCCAGAACTCAAGATATTTTATTAATTTATTTTAAATTTCGGAAACTCTTTGATCACCACGACATGGAGATGGCACTTTATGAAGTAAACGGACAATTTCGATACACGAAACATCCCCCGAACATAGCTTTTACTACAATGAAATATCAACTTTTGATTTTTGAAGACGTTTGTGAGAAATGTTATCAAAATTTATGAGTTTGCGGAAATGTTATATTTTGTACATAGAAAACTGACATCATTTGATACAATCTAATTATTTAGGAATACCGATAGAAATCAGCATTATGTACACGATTCAATCGAAATACATTTTTAGTATCATCAAACGGGAAATGTCACCATTTACCATACAATTTATTGAATGACGCCTGTCCTGGGGGTAATTGAAAGCAATCCAAAAATTTAGTATGCCAAATCAAGCGTTTTTAGTCCGGATTTGATGCAATACCGAATGAAAATCGGCAAACCCAGGCTCCAGGTAAACTTTAAGTGATAATAATAAATAATTTATTGTCGTGTGTCGCCAGCTGCGACGCAGGTGAATGACCCCTATCGCTAAAGGCCGTAACGTAGTATTCAGGTATGGTCTTGGGACAACGTGTATACAGGTACTAACCCAGCCATTGATGACACGCGATGCCTCTATACTCCTGCTAAAGTCGACCTGCTCGACCTCACCGCGGAAGATGTCCTGAACCCTCGCGTGGAAGGTGGGGTTGATGCTGTCCAGCTTTCCAGACGCCGACGGCCTGACGAAGATCTTGTTGGCCAGCTTCAGGTCGACGCTTTCGACATTGTTCAACTTATCCATAGTCTCCTTTATGGATGGGGACAGCTGCCAAAACCAAAGGTATTTAATAATACTTTTCATATGTCATAACATGTTTTAATGGATTTATCTAAATTAACACGTATTTTTTTAAATCGAGAATCCCGTAATACTCAGAGATATTGGTTTCTATGTTCCGGACCGTTTTACTAGAGCGCGGAAGCACACGCTATTCACGCAAAGTATAGTCCGATTGGGAGAGCAGTCGAACTATTAAAACTTTGTATTTTTTCTGATTAGTTCCGGTTATTTTTTATTTTGATTATTTTGTTTTTTAAACTTGTTTTTTTCCTTTAGTAGTATATTTTTTTACGGGGAAACCTGTTTAATACCTGTTTAACGAATATTATAAAAAAAATTGTTTTGTTTGAATTAATTTGCGAGCCGAGCGGTCAGGCGACGCCGCCCGTCCTAACGCCATGCTTTCAACCCCGTTCTCGAACATTACAACGATTTCAATTTAATTTTCAATTAGTTTTTCTGATTGTGTGATAGATCAACCTCCTGATTATGACAGTAGGGATTTTTATTTACAACCTGCATAGAACTAAAACTTTAAATTTCTACTTAGCCCAAAAGTTAAGAGACACGAAAGAATACGGGAAAACATAAATATGCAAATACAAGTGAGTTTTTTTAAAATAAACTGATTGTGTTTTTAAAGATTATCCTAAAAGTGAAGTCGATAGATGAGATATGATGATTTAAGATCACTCGCAAGACAGAGTACGGCTCTTTCGGGAAGAGGCCCCTTATCACTACACTGCACTGACTGCACTGAGGGCAAAATATCGAACCTAAAGGAATTTCAATTTTGCTTAGGAGCATTGTAAGATGTAACGTTTGCCTACTATTTGGTAATAATCGCTTACCCTACGCTTGATATTAATTTTGAAAGAATTTCGTACTTACAGCTTCGATGTTCTTCGTCTTAAGGGCGTCCAGGAGTTCCTGCTTGGTTTGACCCTCAGCCGCCGAAGCGACCAGAGACAAGATCATATTAGCTGACAGACCAGACTGGACAAAGTTCTTGCCTTTATTATCCGGTTGGCTTGAGGCTTCCTGAGATTATCAAAATAGGTTACAAAATAGTTACTGGTATATTTTTTAAAAAGATAACCTAGTATTTGAATAGGAGACTGTCGTGGAATAAATGATTCGTCTCAATTTTAGATAATTTATCTCGCGAAAAATTACGAGTTGGTAACACCAAATAGGCAATTAGTTAAACAAGGTTGTTATTGACTTTAATTTATTGGAATTTTGAAACCATTTACATTTGAATCAGGCTAGCTTGGTTGTGTGCTTGACGCTTTTGAAACTCAGATCCTCAGTCCACTTCAGAACTCCGCCCCGAGTGTGACGCAAGAACAGTACACTTGGATGGATTGCACTCTTGGCGGATGATTCTACGGGAAACGTTGGAACGAGATTGCTGACCCTGTGGTAAGTAGAAACTACAGGCTTTCATCGGCTCCAGGCAAGTGAGCTGGTGAGTGGCGGCGAAATCTCAACCCCCCACACTGCTGTGTCCCGACTGAAGAGGAATTGGTCTTCGGGTTCCGCTGAGAGCGGATTGGCCGGGACAGAAACAAGTTAAGTTAAGTTTGTGAGCGAAAGAATTTTGTATAAAATGCATTATATTGGTAATGATTTTATACAAAATTGCCTATTCAGAGAAAGACGCCGATAAAAATGCTATGATGCTATGACAATGCTATGACAAACATGACACAACACAATATTTTTAGAGCGAAGCGAGCGTAGCGAGCGAAGCTCTCATAAGGAGACTCCAATTAGAACTTTGTCACGGGCTAACTTGGTCATTCCTTGACCGATTTGAAAAATTTTTGATTTTGAGAGAATCTACATGAAAAAGTGAAGGTCGTGACGGAGCTTGATTTTAAATATTGTCAAAAATAAAATTTTTGGGGTCAAAAGAAAATTGTCTATGGGAATATCCATTATAAAAAAGTCACGCGCTTTTTAAATCTATCCCGTCGTTAAAAAGTTATTGTCACAGACTAAATTTTATTTAGAAAATTTTAGTAAATCGCTTCGCTCTAATATGTGCTGCAGCGAAGCAAAATGCGAGCGACTGCGGCGACCTAGTTATAGTAGTCACAAGACGCCAAATCTGTCATATATGCCAATCAAAACTTCATTGGGCCAGTCACAATAATAAAACAAGAAACTAGTATAAAATAAATTACATCATAATTGTATTACATACAATTTAAAAGATTCCGAATTTATTTTCTCCAAAGATTGTTTTTTTTTTTACAAGAAATTACATTGCATTAATTTATTCATTTCAAACAAAGCTGTTTCTAAAAAAATCTGTAAGGTTACCCACCTGAAACAAACTTCCTGAAAATTTGTCCACAATCGTGGCATAGTCCAGGTTTTCTGATTTTGCCGGAGCCAGTAGAGCCGTCGCCAGCGCTAGGATCGCTGAAAATCGGAGTAGGTATTCCATTAAACGTGGGAGTATCAGTGGTATTTTATTTTACAGGTTGAACTTGAAGTCAGCGGTATCTTTTTAGGGCGTGATTCTGGACATACAACTAAACAACTTGACTCAACAAGTTTTCATATAGCTAACAAAAACAAAACATAAATATATAAATACTCTATTGCAGGTTTGGCGCGAGTATTGTTGTGTTCCTTACTTGTGTATTAGGAAAATATTACATACTTCCGATGTTTTAATAAATAAACTGACAGGATGCACAAAATGTGCTATACTCGAACTTAGAACATCACATTTGCCTATCTAACTGACCTACATCACAATATTTACGCGTGGGAAACTACCCGTCGTCAATATGTTTGTAGGTACGGTGCCTCGTGGAGCCAGTCGGTTACTGGGTCGTGACCATACTTATTTTTTGCTTTATTAATAAAGTTGTTCAATGACTTTATGTTCGCCGTGTATAATAAAAAAAAAAAACTAACAATGACCTAGGTGATTTATAATCATTTTGGCAACTACTCAACTTAGGTATGATTGCTTGTGCTTGAGTCAGGGTAGATAATGATAAAAAAGCGTTAAAAATATTACCATAATATGTATTACTCCCGGCTTTAAACCCGCGACCGTCAATCTTTAAACAATCAGGCAAACACGATCAACCTACCTACGTGTTACCTTAATATTATGAAGTGTATTGTAAGGTCAATACAATTTTAAAATAAATATTGACGCGAGTGACACTTCGTTGGCCTAGAGCGTGCGAAGTTCTCATGTTGTGACAATATGACGTGTCACACTGTGTAGAATTTTCTGCGCTAATACGAAAAATATATTCGCACGCCTACAGAAAAACACAGTTTTTATTTTGTGTGTGTCGGTAAAATTTAAAGATAACAATTTTCATCAAAAAACGAAAAAAATTGAAAGAAATCTACTACCTAATCTCCTATCTACACTGCATACGGTTAGTTCCTGATTGTTGGAAATCGTTTGCGTTTGGTTTACCATAATAGAATCGCTTTAGCCATAACTTATTTACGCTTATGGTTTTTTATACCGTTATGTCATTATGTATAGGTGTATGCATTTCTCATACAAATAAATAAATAAATAAAGTCGGCGTTTGTGCAAATTTTAGATCCGCAATGTACGCAAAAAACTATGAACCCGCCGAGTGAATAAATCGGGAAGAGAACGATACTACACACATGCATTGTCTCTCGCTCGCACACACCGTTTGTGGAATAAGTATCCAAAATTATAATATCAATACGTTTTTGTTTTTAAAATAATTGATTCCACCTAGGTCATATACAATTATTTTGGTCAAACGTGCCTGTGCTAGAGTCGGGGGAGATGGTGATAATGAAGCGTTTAAAATAGTATGAGCATGTGTGGATACGAACCCGAGACCTTTGGGTTAATGGTCCAACGCCTTAGACACTGGACTACCACGATCTCGATTATAATATAATTACCACATGTGGTACACGATTTGTACTTTCGCCCTCTAGTCCTATACTGTAGATAAAGTAAAGTATCTTATTGGGTGCAATGGTATATCTTCAGAGTTGAGAAGATGACTGCATAGAGGCTGGTATCTTTTGTGAAATAGAGGGCCACATTTAAATGTACCCTTGGCAGAACCTGCACTCGGTACTGCAAAGGTTAACAAAACCATTTTGGAGGAGTTGTAATTTTGCCCACGAGTAAAAAAAGCATACAATAATTATATTTTGTTAACCGATTTAGTTTTGGCAATTAATAAATACAAATAATTGACATTGGAAAACAGCACACATACGTTGCGACAACAGTAGCAAAATAAAATAATGAATTAATAAAATCTTACCTAATGCCTTTAGAAACGCCATAGTCGACGTGCAGTTTCTCTGGACTTCCAAAATAAGACTATGACAGCAGTAATGTTTAAGTACCAGTTCAGTTGCTTATATCGACGGACGCGGCAGCATGTACTCGTTCATGTAACACACAACGCTTCCTAAACTGTCTTTGGCATTAGGTTTAATACATTTTTATTACTTTTTATTATATTATTATTAACATTATGCAACTTTACTTTTATAATGCATTTTATCTGTATTTCATAATAATAGACATTTGTATATAGGACATTAATTGATACGTCACTGCTAAATTATAGGTGGCCTAACATAAGAGATATTAGGAAGGTGGACGCAATTGTTTTGTTTCGGAGCGACAGTGTGTTTTAAGAACTTTACTTCATTCTTATTTTTTTTTTAAATAATTGCTATTACCTAATCATATGCAATTATTTTAGGCCCTGTTCAACTAGGCCAAATGTGCCTGCCTTAGAGTCAAGGAGAGACGGTAGAAATGAATCGTTAAAAATGGTATGACCCGTGACCTTTGAGTCAATAATCCAACGCCTTAGGCACTAGACTACCATGTCTTATGACCATGACCATCTTGTTTTAGTGTAAAATACATATTTTAACAAGACATTTAATACATTTTGACCTGATTCTCCACCCAGGAATGGCTCCAGACAAAGGAACTCTTCAACGGTCAAAAGCACAGACGCGATTTTTTGTGTACATGCACCTAAATAAAAGCTTGTTTTTAAAATATGTTAAACTGTGTATTACTATTATTTTAAATCAAGTTAGAAAAAGACTGTTTACTTTTACATTTTAAAAAAAATCCAAAATAAAATAGCTGGTTTTACCATTAATTGACATTTTATTTAGATTCACTATAAATTGAGCTACAAAGATACATAGGTCAAAGATCTTTTAAAGGTAGCTATATCGTTTGTATTATAGCAATTTATTTAGTCAAAACAGTTAAAACCGATTCATACCAGTTTGTAGGAATGGTAACAATACATTGAATTTAACTGTTTACGATTGGGAATTTACAGTTGGATTGGGTTTTGTAAGTCGAATGTTCCTATTATGCAATAAATATATAAAGCAATAAATAAAATAAATGTTTGAAACCGGTTTAGAATAAATAAAACGCCGATGTATGCAAAACCACTATAATTTTGTAAGCCTTGTATTTTAGCGGATGGCAAACTGTAACAACTTTTTAATTGTATAAATTATCCAAATTATTATAACATATTTTATTTACTTACCTATAGCAGGGTTTAAAATTTCGCAAGACAAGTCAAAATAAAAACAATTCATATGGTATCATCGAGATTTTTTTTTCTTAATTTACTGCTTAATCTCATTATCTCTTGTTTTGGAAGCTGCGGTCCATTACTTTAATTATCGATAACCTCACTTATTACTGTAATCAGGAATTATTTACTAAAATAGGTTTTTCCATTTATTAAATAACTTCTAGGTACAATTACTTATAAATTGGCTTACATATGTTGCGATCAGAAAATGCAAACTAAAATTTTAGATAATATCTAGCTTAGTACTTAGCCATCTAATAATACATGCATTAAAAAAAAATGGTTAAACAGTTGAAGATTATTCGCCTAACACCCGAGCTCTATAAAGCAAAATGACCGCCGACAAACGCCCCGATATATTTTTCAATAATGGCGTTATTAAGCGCGCTTACAAAAATACTAATTTTAGATAAACTATGTATGTTATAACTACTATGGGGTTAATGACTATAGAAATGTCTATATAAAAAAAATGACAAAGTTGAAATAAATCTATATTTTGTGAAAATTTTTTGATAATCATTAAAAGAAAATTTAAAGCGATAATACTATTTACAAGTAATATATATTTTTTACTTTATTACATTTTTTATATAATTTCTTGTGTAATTTCTACACTTTTAATATTATTTATATTTTATTAGGTAATTATACCTTTATATATTTATTAATATTATACGTTTTTAATAAATCCTACTTATTATCGACCACGATGTAACTAGGTACATGTTAAAGAGATTAAACATTTTGTACATTTGAATTTATTTACGAAGTAATTTTATTTGCATATTTTCCCGAATAAAAAGAAAATTGTTTCTACCATGTGCCTATCTATTCTATTTCCTTTTTATTTGGGGATATCTACACTATTTCCTTACTTTCCTTTGGGAGATACTTTCCTTACTTTCCTTACTCTTACGCCCTCCTTTTCCTCTCCTCTGTGAGATAAGGGGCAGAGGGTGAGATTGTTTTTTAA
The DNA here is from genome assembly GCA_020383195.1 of Neomicropteryx cornuta. Lineage (NCBI taxonomy): Eukaryota > Metazoa > Arthropoda > Insecta > Lepidoptera > Micropterigidae > Neomicropteryx > Neomicropteryx cornuta. Next base: position 6,733,500 of record JAHKQU010000001.1, on the reverse strand, counting down.
ATAGTCTTTCTTTTCTTCATAATTCGATTAATTTTGTTTACGTAGTCGAGTTAGCGACGATACTTTTGCTACCTATTAGCCCTACGATAAACCTTCTTACTAACGAAACACTCACTAAAAACTGATCTTCGCTAGATGGCGTTCTATAAATTAAAAGTAGAAAAAATTTAAATTATAGCCTTTTTGATCGAAAAAAACACAATATTATAATGTAGTATGCTGTATAAAATATATCACTTATTTTAAATAATGTTTACTATCAAAATATAGAAAAAATGTTTTTCTATTATTTCCGGGTAGCGGTGGTTTAATTTTTGACCTTAAAATTATAATTTGAAATATAGTCACTTATTAATAAGAGGTACACATAAAATGTATTCTTAATATTATTAATTTATCTTTAAGTTGATTTCGGATAACTGAACGGTGTAAAAAGTAGAAATTAAAAAGAAAAACACTTTTTTAATCAAATTGTGTATCATATCAAATATTGTTATCGATTTTATCTCCTAGCTAAGTATGGTCGGTCAATAACAAAAGACTTTACTATAAAATCTGACGTAACAAATTTTAAAACTAAATGTGATGTAACGGGGACAATCCGTTAAAATTTCAATAACTGCCGGCAGTAAATTATCATTAAAAACATATTGATTTCATATATCTGCTGCATAGTGAAATTTGACGTCAATTGGCCGTATATTTGGCCGTATATTTGACCGTAATCAAGATCAAAGATTTTGGAAATGAGAATAAATTGTAAAAAAATATGATTACCTCTGAATACCATTCAAAAATTGGTATTTTTTATTTATAAAAATTCAATATTTCAAAAATATTTACCCATAATATTAATATTAATACTTCCATACACCATAAAACAATATTAGTATTGAATATATTTATAAAATAACCCTATATTAAAATTGAATAATATAAAATACACTTTCGAGAGAGAAAGGCAGTCATTTTCAAGTTCAAGATTTCCAACCTAAATAAAAAGTATAAAATGGGAAAATAAGGATCACAAATACATCGTGTTTTTAAACAATACAAATTGCCATGAATCTAAATATGAAGCTAATAAAGGCCTAAATGAGGTTACGAATTTACGGCCGACCTTTAGAGGTCGTTTATGTCCGTCTTAAACGTCGTAATAAGTAACGTCCCAAAAATGCATTTGGTTTTTTTTTCGGTGATGATAAAGAAAAATGTGAAATGGGCGTAGTCTGCTATTTGTTGGTACGAGTTCATGCAATTACCAGGCTTCGCTCTTGGTTGGAAGATAGGACTAGGTTTTTCGGGAATTACGGCATTCGGAAGGAGTCTCTTCACTCTTGTAGATCTCTAAGAAACGGATCACATGGTTAGATTTGGTTTTAAAATTAAATGGAACACGTCTTGTACCAACAATAAATCGTAGATTAAATTCCATATCATAGTTTAGAAGTTTAAATGTTATATATAATAAAATAAGTTATCCAAGTACCTACAGCATTTCGTTATAAAAGCGTGTGTACCTACATATTGAGTGCTCTATCTTAAATAAGTATAGGCGAAGCCTGGGTAGGTATGGTTTTACCCTAATATTTTAAGTTATCTTATTTACTAAGTAAAATAAATAAATATAAGCCATAATCACAGTGTTTAACTTGTTGGTGGGTCATAAATTTTAGATCAGCGAAGTACGTAAAATAATATCGACCCACCGGATTTGCTGAATTGATGAATTAGTGATAATGTTTCAGGAAAAACCCAGGAAAACAGCCGCGCCGCGATTTCCCGAAGCGAGTTATGGGTTTAATAACGTGACACATTTCCCGAAGTGGAATTTTGCATTCACGGCGCTATATAACCAAAGCGGCCATTGCACGGCTTGTATTGGATCTGCGGAGTAGGTGAAAAAAGTAATAATGCTAAGGGTAATTCTTTTTTCAGTAATTTTTCCTCTAAGTGCATGTGAGACTAAATTGAATATTATTTTACATGTTTCTATTTGCACTAATTTTAACTGGCCAGTTAATAATACGTTTAATATATTTTTGAAAAATCAAAATTTTGTGTCCAGGTCAGGTAACTCTCCACTGTTTTCCTTTTTTTTATATTTTCTGAATTAAACCTACTGATTAGGACAAATTATTAATATTATTGAACTTATTAATTTATGGTGTGGTTTTACATTTTAATTTTTGATTTTTGGTTATTTGAAAGTTTTTTGAAGCATTCGACAAGTCTCAGTGGCGGCTGAATGAATTAGCATTTGTATTTATTTAGTGATATTATTTAAGTTATTTGTTATGATCATATGAAATGAGTTTGTAAATTGAGTAACACTATCAAACACATACACAGACACTATAAAACTATAAGTATTAACAAACTCGTATTTTTCTAAAAAGCTTATCTTATTTAACAGTTTAATAGCATTTTTTCTGTTTATTGACTCGACATCGACAGTTCTTTAATTTTCATTTAGTTATCAAATCATAGCGTTTTGTAGAATAATGAAATTGAAAGATTTGTTTTGTTCGTTATTTAACGTAACACTTATGGTTATAATAATTGAAAGTAAAAAATAAGTAAGTGTTTAAATTATAAGGGAAATAAAGTTAATTTGACCTTATAATTAAATTATTAATGAAATGGGAAAATAAATTACAATATTATTGTATTTTAAAACTGTTTTCGGTTTTATTGTTTTTTTGAACAGCTTCCTTTCAAGCAACTTCAAAATGCCTATGCTTGCCTAAAAAAATTCGGTAATTCTGTTCCCAGTGACCTTCTATTGTATACCAACTATACAGGGATGTCCAAAAACCTTTCTTAAAGACTTAAGGGGGGTGGTGTGTAAAATCTTATAAGTAAGAAATGATATAAAAAAAATGCGAAAAGAAAATATATTTTTTTAACAGATGGTGTAAACTCGATCAGAGCGCGAATTCCGATACCGCACCGATCGATAATGGCCCGGCCACCGTTACGGTGTAAAGCTCCATCTCGCTCCCTCTTCTGTGGATGATGATTCTTTTACTATTTTCAATTTTCTTAACAAATAACACTAGAAATCGCAGGACCGATTAGCAGTTTTTTTTTATCGGAAATGGTCTTGTGACACCTGTATAAAGTTATCTGGATGCGGATAGCAGAAGATTGGTAGACATGGCGCACATTAGGAGAGGCCTACGTCCAACAGTGGATAATGATAATGATGAATATTATCACCTCTTTATGTGGTTGAATATTTTCATTGATTATCATTTGTAATTTATTTTATTTTCTTGATGTTACGCTGTTATGCATTTTTCAATTGTAGATGCAAAATTCAGCAATCTATCGAAATGGGAAAAATGAAAAAAGACATCAAAATAGTGATCGTGTGATGGCCGCTATTAAATAAGCGGTCGCGAGTCGTTCGATATCAAACGTTTAATGGCTGCCTAAATGAAATCCGTGGACATGAACGAGGGGGGTTCCGCAAGGCCAAAACCAGAAATAATAAAAATCAATTTAACAACAATTGTGAGTATGTAGAGTGTGCGTATAATTTAAGTAATTATTATTCGTGGTAGTCCAGTGGTTAACGTTGGACTATTGACCCAAAGGTCGCGAGTTCGAATCCGCAAACGGTCATATAATTTTTAACGCTTCTTTGCCACCATCTCGCCTGACTCTAGGACAGGCACATTTGGCCTAATTGAGTAGGGTCCAAAATAATTGTTATGACATTATTTTCAGCCCTATGATCTGAAATGAACTGAACTGAATTCCTATATAAAAACAAAAGTTTTAATTTCGTTGCTTTGACGGATTGTGTCACAGAAGTTGAGCATTTTCTATATAATATATATTATTGTTATGTAATAATAATCTACGTAGTTACGTTTCACAGTAGTCACGTGGACAACTTCCAGGGACGAAACAAACGAGGGCGCACGCCGCCGCACCGCGTGTCGCGTCGACAAACCGCTTTGATATTCTGTGACGCGGCGCTTTTTAAAATTGCCAACTGGGCCAAAGCGAACTTTGCCATATTACAGAAGTCAAACGAAAGTCACGGAACAAACGCAGACTTTTCATCAGAATCAAATTCCAACTTATTTCGCGTTCCGTTTCTACAGACGAGATGCAGCGTCATTTCACGGAGAGCGCCGAAGTCGCTCAACCAAAAATATTCCGTTCGCGAAGGAAACCAGGTTTCTTTTACTGATTTTATTTGTTCACTAGTCCCAGTCTTCCCGTCCCCCTCTTCCCACGGGACCTTTTAAAAAATCTTTTTAAACAAAGTCGTTGTTTTTTTCGGAATATAGAGAGGTTTCATTTTGATGTTACGCGGGACAATGTCACATATAGCCGTCCACGGTAGAAACTTTCCTTTCATCATAATAAAGAACAAAAATGTGCACATTATGTGCAAATAATGTGCACACACACACACATTGTGCTAAGTGCAAGATTTTAAAGCAGAACATTCTGTTTCGGTCCGCAGATGGTTTGTTTCTTCTGTCCTTCTTCCGTCCCTTTCTATTTTTTATTTGTTTATTTATTTTAGGATAGTATTCTACCAAATTTTTGAAATACGTAACATGGATGTTAACATTTAATCTTTGAAACTAAAGTAAAAAAAACTTATCAATCTATAATTTATATATAAATCAAAGTCGGATAAGTTCCACAATTTATAACTCAAGAACGGCTAGACCGATTTTTATAATCTTTGATTTGTTGAATTTGTATTAAAAAATAAAAAAAAAACACGAAATATAATATGAAGAAAATTCATTTTCTCATACATTTTGTATGGAACGGTATTTATGATGATATCTCGAGAACGGATTGACTGATTTCGATGAGGCATACAGATGATCCTAGGGTTAAACATTAACCCGAAGGTCCTAGTGATGGGGAGTGAAGCGACCCATCCCTAGTGCCGCCGGCACGAGTTTTCACGCGCCGTCAACGCCGCCCTCGGGGTTGAACAGCTAGTATTTAAATAAAAAGAGAACATATGAAAGATGGATTGGATTTTAAGATGACAAACGTGTTCCCTCTCTTCTTCTGACTCATTGTTTCGAGTCAGTCGTGTTTTCAAGTTCAAGTTGTATTGCAACCTAAACTTTAACCTCGTCACCGTGTCCTTTCTGAAGGTTGATGATATGAAAAACAAATATTTTAGTTTAGCTACGGAGTTACCGTTAAAATATTTAGCTACATTGTATTTTACTCAAAACGGCGCTTTTTCTTTGACTTGACAGTTGGTCGGACGTCGCCTTCCATTCAACTGTAGACCTCCACATAGCACCCCATCTATAACCGATTCAATTTAATTTTTTTGCAATCGTTTGATGGTCAATGGTGGTCTATTATAAACGTTTGACGGTTAGCCGTTTAACCAAGAAAGAAATATATGAAAAAAAAAGATATTAGTTAGCACCCCCTCAGTAACCAACTTTCATTTTTTTTTATATAAATCGATGTAAAATCGTTTCACGGTGATTGATGGCTTGTTACTGGAGCCTGAGTATGAATACTTTCGCAGTAATTCAATATTGATTGTAAGGTATTCGCAGTGCAATGTCAACTTGCCTTTATAAAAGCACGAAGAAGATTAGTTAGGCTATTATAAACGTTTGGCGTTTAGTTGTTTAATTAAAAACCAATAAATAAAAAATATATTTATTAGCACTTTATAGTGATTTTTACCTCTTTTTTATGTGATTCGATGCAGAATCATTTGGCCGTTGATGATAGCCTATTATAAACGTTTAAAGTGCTAACTAATATCTTTTTTACAGGTATTTGTTTATTGGTTTATAATTAAACGGCTTACCATCAAACGTTTATTATAATAAACAATCATTGACCATCAAACGACTAACGATTGCAAAAAAATAAATTCAATCGGTCATAGATGGGGTGCTAACTATGTGGAGGTCCACTATTGTACTTACTGGTAATGTTTGCCGTCAGCTGTATTAAAATAAATGTAACTAGGAGCGAAAATTATTTAATTCACAATAAAATATTCAACACATGCACTATAATAGTAATATTTATTATTTATGCCTGTGTATAACGCTTATACGTGGTCACTGGTCAGTGGATTAAAGTAAATTTATGGTTTGCAATATGGTGCGGTTTCAGCAACTGACGTTGACACCAGACCTGCTTTGCTTCTATGACGAGGAGAAAATATTTGAAACTATTAGTATTTGACATGATTACAATACTAAAATAAATATTTTATTGGTCAATATATTTACAGAGCAATTTAATAGCTTCATATTACACATTTGATTCGCATTATATATTTTTTTATTATAAAATGTTCAGCTTTCGTTAAGGAATGTACATATATTAAAAACCAACACACCAACGCAAAATATTTATGCCCACAAAAGATTTATATATATAAATAATGTTAACTTATATTACACAAAAGATTTATATATAAATAATGGTAACTTATATTACTTTAGATTCAAATAATTTTCACATGTAAAATGCAGTTTTTATCGTATAATTTTTATTTATTTATGGATGTTTGTATGGCTTATAACTTTAAGTACTTACCTACCCTTTATTTTGCCGAATGCAAAATAATGTCAAAAAAGAAATGTATTTAATTTTTTCTCTTTGGGCGTGTTGCTACTATTAAAATTCTACCATCAAATATAAATAGATCTACTACTTTCACAAGTTGCCTAACATAATTATTGTTAATTTTTGACAATATTTGAGGTTAATTGTTTTGGTTTTAAAGCATTGATTATAGAGCCAAATCAAAAATTATCAAGGTACTAAAGAGATCCTCGATTTGAGATCGCAGGATGTCGGTTTAAATCAAGCATTGTTTTATAATAATGCATTTCTGATACTCATGGTATGAGTTATTGTCAAATATTATAAATCAAGATGAAATGATGAAATGCAAAAAGCATGATGATATAACTTAAGGTATAATGAGAATGGATCAACTTGGTTAACGAAAAATTAAAAAAGTAGATGCACATACCAGATTTAAGCGTTAAAATTGATGAAAATTCAAGATTTTAATATTTCTGTTTCGTACCAAATAATCGAAATAAATATTTTTTAAAAAAATATTGTTTATTACTTCCAAGTGATATTAAATCATTGAGTTATCATAATGTATAACAATTAATATAAATTATTTATAATAATAAGTATTATATTATACTATATTTACACTAATGACAAACGAAAAATAATAAATATAAATGTTTTTGTAGAACATACATTAATAAAACAAACCGCATTGTAACAAAATTTGAGTGGGTATCGCCCCAGAACAGACCTTGTCTAGTGGTGTGATAAAATCCACACCAGCAGCTGTATCTGTTTTGGTTTGTACGAGCTAGCTTAAAATATGGTTAACTATATTCTTGAATAATGGTTTTATGCTATTTTATATGTATATTTTGGATTTAATAAAAAAAAAAATGTACCCAATTTTAATCTGATACATATATCAAGTTCGAAGACCCATGTAGGGTTTATAACGGCACCCTTTTTTGACAGGCCGAGGCGTTAGGGTTATTTTTTTAAATAAAGTTTTCTTATCTCCTTAAAACCATGATTTTTCCTAAATATTTGTGAGTTGATATGAATACTTTTATTATAATTTCGACTAAACAAGTGTTTACGGCGTGAATATAATCATGGAGTGACTAATATATGAATAAATTAAAAACATAGGTCTACAAAACAGTGTGTGTTGTCATGTCTTCGGCGATTAGTGCGGGGCGGCGACTGAAAGCGCCGCTGAAGTCGTGCCGCCCAACAAAGACGTCTCTTCAGTTTTAGTGTTGCTGTAAGCTCGGAGGGTCGCGGTCGCGCGTACGGCGTCGGTCGCGTTGTGTCATTTCGCTAAAAATTCAGCGGTATCGGAAATTGAAATCATTCTAAATGTACCATACCCTACAAAAAGAAATGAAATCATTGTAAATGTATCATAATCTACAATAAATTAAATTGTTTCGATTTATTAAATACTGATCCTAATATTAGTTTAGAACTTTGATGATTTTATTACTAAACTAATAAACACTGAAGTAAATTTAAATAGTTTTTTTTAGTCCACACAAAAATAATTTACATAGACAAAAGTTGTGTAGTTGTGTTGTGGCGAAAGTAAACAAAAGTTACAGTAATGTGTAGTGAACGAGTTTGAAACAAAGAAAAAAACTGGTATATCGACCTACCTTCACAACTCATAGCAAAGGTAAGGACGTTTACAAAATTAATTCTGCATATTGAAGACAAATCTTTTGTTTGTCTGTTTCTGTGTAAGAGATACTGTATAATAATGCCTCCAAAAAACACCCAGATTTATATGAACTGGAAACTAAACCATGATGCAGGAGTAATATATATTTTAAACATACTATATGTAGCTCAGAAACAAACCATTTAAATGCCTATCCTATTATAGTTTTTTTATTATAATATTAAGTAAAAGAATTGGCCCTATTATTTCGCAGCTAATTTAATTAATTCTTCAATAAAAATACATACATTTTACTGAAGTATGATAGCATTTATGAATGATTTAATCTTATAATTACATTAGTAAAAAACGAAATAACGGTAATGTCATTTTTTGAACGATGTATGATTATTTTTAATAAAATTATTTTTAAGTTTCTGTTGAATTAAAATCGATATGAAAATGCCGCCTCAAAATATTAGGGGTTATTTTAAAGATTGGCACGAGTGTTTAGAGGTGAGTGCAAAAATGGTCCCATTGTCACCAATCTACGTGCCAAAATTGATTGATGTTCTCCTGACGAATGGACTCCATGACTGTAGGTCGTGGCATCAGCTATTTAAGTCTGCTGTACGTAGCTCTTAGATTAGTTATTATTTTTACTATTGTGAAAATGTTTGGGAAAATCGTTTGGGCGTACTATTTTATACGATTTACGGGATCAAAACGATGGTCACTCTAGAACAGATTCTTGTAAAATGATAAAAATGAGAAGTCTAGTTGAGTAAACATCAACCCTTATTGATGATATTATATTGTTAGTAAAGAAAATTTTGAATATAAATATATATATTCAATTTTGTTTGGTAAAATTTCGATGTCGCATAACGATATAACAGAATGACATAGAATTTAAACAAACGTCTGAAAAAAAATGTCTACAAATCTTGTGTAATGTACGGTGACATTATTTTCAAAAGAGATTCGACAATGACATATTTTTGACAGCTGGTTTCCATGGTTGGTTTGAACCCGCACTCGCGCGTATTACGCGGCGCTGTCGCCATGTTTCTATTCATGACAGCACTTTTAAAATGTGTAGTCAAACTTCAAAGGAATATATTTTCTTGGTTAAACTGCGGAACAACACGAATTCAATCAAATTGACACAAACAAGACCAGAATTGTTCAAACGATTTTATATTTTTAGCGCCATGAATGAAGAATACTTACAACGAAATTACACGTTGGGGAAAAAAATAATAAAAAAAACATATATTTTCTCCTTTGCTCCTTTGTTAATTTTGTTTATTTAGTACCAAAAGGCATAAAATTTTAAGTCATTATAGTATTTTATATGGAATGTTAATCAAACAATGCTAAAAATTTCATATGATTTAAAAAAGAGTTTTTTCGAGGAAGAAATTACTACGTTTACATTACTGGGTGTATTTGTTCTAAGATACACTTTGTGTGAGGTTCCTGTGTCAGTGCTTGATAGGATCCGAGAATATGTCTACATACAATGATGGTAATATGACGCATCCTTAAATTATCTACTTTTATGTTGGACCCTACCCAACAAAGTTAAATTAGCTTGAGCTAGAGTCAGGGGAGATGGTAATGAAGCGTAAAAAATGATAGATATAAAATATAATTAAAGGTATGTAAGTACATCTTCGTAGCCCGCCAATTTTTCTTGTAGTTTTGGAAATATCTAGCATCTTATACACTGATGTGCACTTATGCACTGAATGCAAGTGTATATATTAATATATGTACATATATAAATATAAATTTGTGGTATCGAACCCACCACCACAAACTCTATAAATTTAAAAAATATTTGATTTCACAAATAAACTTTAAATATATAATAATATATAATATATAAAAGTTATAAATTTGCTTTAGTGTACATTAATGATTATTTACCTTTTAGGTAATTTAAAAAAAGATAGAAATCTGTTTAGCCGTTTGTGTGTCGGGGGTTTTAAATTTTCTGAATTTCTTTATTTTAGGACTTTTAAATATATTAATTTTGCCGAACGATAAAAGCGCCGTTGCTCTCATTTAATTAGTTGTAATACCCTGTAATTATCATATAATAACGTCTGCTCCTATATATTGACCAGAGCCTGACGTCTTAAAGCTAGGCTCTACAGGCCCCTAGGCTACACGCCCCTGTGGTACCAATTTGCTATGGGTTTACTTCATTTCCTATCTCCACGTGTGCCTGCGGCACTTTTAGCCTATTTGTTGTTCGTTTTTGATAGCCATACAGGCGACAGTGAGTTATTTTTTAGGTCTGAGTAGATTGAAATAATTTTGATAATTATAATTAATAATTTTGATGCGTTGCTAGTAATAGAATAACAAAGACATAATATTTTAATTTAATAATAATTATAATGAGGCACCAAACATTCTTTTACATCTTCCTATGATTTTGTAATAATTTTAACTGGCCGGTAAAAAATAATACCTTCCAACAGCCATGCTGTCATATTTTTGAAATTCGAATATGTTACTTGAGCGCTCTATCGAACTGTCAAAAATAGTTTCTCTTTGCGAATAATTTCGTGTGGATTTCGTATTAGCATAAGTTAACATTATTTGAAGAACAATTATTTGCGATTAAAAAACCAGAACATAATACGTTTCTTTGTCAAATGCAATGTTTAAACGTAGCTAGCTAAACACGAAATCTAAAAATACCCCAAAGCGAACTCCTAAATATTGCCACAACGAATCTAATCTAATCTTATTGCCTTTTTAATAATGAATTACAGTAATTTTTATCTTATGTCAAGAGCTTTTTTTTCAAATCTTTAGCTATAATTAAATATAGTTTGGAGTTGATATTTAAAATTAATTCAAACTCAAGTAATGAATGTTTACACAAGTATGTTACCACATAAACCTTCAATTTCAACGGATAATTCAAGGCCTATTTTTCAAAAATATTTTATATATTATATACTGTATAATATAGTATATATTATAAAAATAAAATATATAACCGTTTTCTAGTTTTAGGCAACAATAACAATATTTTGAAATAAAACTTTTAAGTTTTGATATTTTTAATCCAATAAAAATCGAAAATGTTACGAAAATAAATGCATTTTTACGGGTATATATATTTGTATTTACGATCGATTGATATAATATATTGTTACATCATTTATTTTATAATTGATTCTTTGATGATACCATTGATGATGGTCCCAAAAGAAGAAAAAGACTAAGGATAGAAGGTCTAATATATTTAAAATTATAATGAAAAGATTTAGATTGTGTAATTAAATAAAATCAACAAAATAGTGCTACACAAAATTTCCAGTCTTCTTATTTCTGAAAATTCTATCACTAACGCCGTTCATACAAAATAATATAAGTTTGTTTTGCACATGCCCAATATAATATTTATGATAAATATAACGTTTTTTTTGTATACCTATTTCTAAATTTTTTTAATTTAACTTGACCGTAAAACTTACCTTGTAGAATTTTAATTTGAAATAACCTAATAACTTCTAGCAGTTCTATTATGCAATACTTTACTGGTTAGTAAGTTTAAAAGAAAGTTTCTTCACAAATTTCACAAAATCAGTTTAATAAAAAAGTATTCATTAATCTTCTTACGCACTAATTTTAGTCCCGTCACCTTGGTAAACCTTTCTGGAAGCGAGGGGGTGGGAGAGGGGGGCGTTCATGCGCCTATAATTTATCATGCTTACAGGTACAAGATTTAAAGGTCTTCTGTTAAGTCTGTAACTACTGAACATGTTATGATATCATTCCCACAATTTGGGAAGCGTGTATATTGGTACACTAAAAAAAATATCGAAATTTCAGTAGAATTATTATTTTTTGTGGCTACTGAAATTTAGTACACCCAACCGAAGTATATTGTAATATATACAGTCTGTTTGATAGAATGTACAAACCAAATCCTGTAGATTGATATATCGTACACCTAGCAGAGCTTTCTTGTAACCTTAACCAAACAATTTCTGTTGATGCGGCATTCAAATGAAAAGTTGCGTTCATATTACAATACTGCTGTGTTACGTCAACCAAACAATCAGTAGTAGACTCGCGAACACGCCTCGTGCTTCTTGCCTATTCCGTCTTTTTGTTTCCCTTCGAACAGTTCGGTAGCGCTTACAAAGCAGTTTGCCAGGCGTATCAAACGTTTCTTGAGCCTACTAAAAAAGTTTAGTAACGGTAATCAAGTAGTCTGTTGAGGTTACAAGGCTCGTTCGTTTGTGCGGACAAATATGTATGAACACAGGATAGGCGTAATATATAAAGGCTATTGTCACGATCGTGTTTAATCGTGCCAATTACGCTATCCTTGCGCGCGTAATTATTAAGAACATATGCATATATAAATATTTATTTACTTTGATAACACCAAAATTACGTTTGTAGCTAGGTAGAAGCCACCTATCGGCAATCCTAGCTAAGTAACCATATTATGAGGTAGAAAGCGGATGGTAGTTCCACTAATTCACACCAAAAGAGGGCGGTACGTATTTTTACGTATTTTTTTAGCGAATCTTGGGTTACGAAATGATGTTAGTTATTGCTTAATACCGTAAAGAATATTCGCAAAATAAGTTTTAAATAAATTAAATAATAAATAAAAAGATAGTAGAAGGAGAAAAGTAACGATATAGTATATAAAAAAAAAAAAATAATATTAAATTTTAAACAAGTACTTAGTCCGGGCGAGAGCTCTGAAGTCAGGGGCATTAAATTGCTACCGGGTTCAGACGAGTACAGTAATTAGTTTTCGAATAGATAGAGTAGAGAGACTCTCTTACTTTTTGGGTCGTTTTGGGAGGTGGACGTATCTTTTTCGAGTCTGCTTGCTTGGTTTTTTTTTTCTGTTTTACTAATCCAACCGCATCGGGCTATATAGAAGTTTGTAGAAGGTGGAGTATATCACCAAGGGTTTCAAAGATAAAACGCGGTAGAGCCAACGTAATATTTCGGCCACGCGAATTGGTTTTCTTCTCCGTGCGAGAATCGACCCGCAGAAGCGGAAAACCTGGATGCATGGTGCACATTCCCATGATTTGCCACGCAGCAGATATACCATGGCGTTTCCTGGAAGGCCGCCGAGAGAGTAAATCCCTGCATCGGAGGAAAGGCGTATTGGTCGTCTCCCCGGCGTTTACGAGGCAGGCCGAGACGTCGCCAGCCTTATCCCGTCGGACTATCCAGTTCCAGGGGGCAAAGTCAGAGAAACAGAGGTCAGTCCAGTGTTAGAAGAAATAGTCGTTTCATTGCATTCACTCGTTAATTTTTTTTTTTTAGTTTTTTTTTTCTTTGTTTACATATTTAACCTTTTGTAGAAAATATAGTGTCAGAGCTTGAGCTCCACGTCATTTGATTGCTTTTCAGTTCGTTTTTATATTTGACAATTAGAATGATTAGATCATCCTACTCCAAATTATAAATTAAAGTAGAATAAAATAATAGCTATTGATAGCCTATTATAAAAGATTGGCGTTGCTTTACTATGAACGCCGGCCGAATCGCGGCCGAGTTTATTGCCTACCACCGAACAAAACGAAAAGACCGAAGAAGGAAAGGTTCGCGATGCCGGGGGGGGGTCTGTTTCCTTTAATTTAGTTTTTTTTTTTTGTTTTTGTTGTGTCAAGCGGATTCAGTCCGGTAGTCACTAAATATAAATCTTGTTATTTCTCTCTATTAAATAATTATACAGTAATGCTCTATAAAGTACAGATCGAGTCGCCAGAACGTCCACACAACCGAAGTACATGTATATTGTTATTTGTTATAGTATGTTTCCAACCCGTTCGTTTCATTGTTTGTTTATATTTTGCCGAGGATGTAAAAAAGTCAAGTTTTGCCATGCCATCGTATCGAAGAGCCACAATATATTTTTTTTTTAATTTTAAAATAACCCCATGCAGGTCAAGTATGTAACATTTGTTTTGTTTGTTTAAATTTTTCTTTGTTCAACAATATGTTGAACCGTTGGTTTTGATAGTGAGTAAAGTACATACAATTTTTATAAATGTTTTCGTATATTCGTCTTATATATCAGCCGTGCCAAATGCCATGCCACTATAATTGAGTACCTAATATCAAATGTTTGTTTTGTTTATTTACATATTTTTTTTTAGAAAACGAAGTGCTTATATATATTTTCTCCGTACAATTTTTGTATGCACCGGCAGATGCCGAAATGTCCTGCCACTATAATTGAGTACCTAATATGAAATGTTTATTTTGTTTATTTATATATTTTTTTTTAAAACGAAGTGTCAGGATTCTATATATTTTTTTCCGTATAATTTTTGTTTGCACCGGCAAATGCCGAAATGCCATGCCAGTAGTGAGTACCTAGTAAATAGCGTGATAATATTATTTTGTTTGTTTACGTGTTTTCGTTTCGACGAAGCGTAATAATTTTATAATTTTTTTGCACGGCCATACGCCCGAGTATATGCCACATAACATTTAATCGTGCTGGCACGAAAACGTAAACAATAAAACGTCATTATGACGTAATGCCATTGCTTACAAACAGTCTGTTTTTTTTTAGGTTAAAGCAATATATTGACCCTTAATAATTTTATATGTTTTTTTGCTTTTCGTATTTATATTTGGTTGAGTTAACGTAAGGGCGTTAGTGCATTAAAACAAGATGTTTGTTTATTCATCTGTGTAATGAATTGCCGTATTTATTTGTCATAAGGCCCTCCTTCCGACTAAAATCGGGTAGATTTTTAATATTTTATTTCGGCGCCTAATCTAAACGTTTTGTTTACGAAATAGGTTCGTCGAATTGTAGAGTCAATTGCGAAGTTTGAAATTAATTGTTTTATACATTGGCACCACGTCATTTTATCAACATATCTCTGTATGCTGCAGATAATGGCCATGTTTGTGGCATTGCAAATTTGAAGTTAAATGTTTTTTTATTAATAGTATTTTTGTTAATTTACAATATCGCTTCATAATGTAAACATTGACATGTTTGTCAAACTAAAGAGTCATTACCAAAGTTTAAGAAATATTGTTTATTTTCTGCCACATCGCCAGTATGTCGTTTTGTTTACAAAATCGGTTCAGCCGGCAGTTAAGTGACATGTTTGTCGCATTGTGTAGTCAATGTCAGAACTGAAAGTAATTATTTTATATTGCTAGTATTGGATTTTATTTACAATATCGATCCGCCATGCAGTTAATTGACATGGGTGTAGCATTGTGAGATCAATGCCGAAATTCGAAAATTAATTGTTTTTTTTTTATTATTATTGATAGTATGTTAGTCAGCTACAAATCACTTCATCGAGTACTCATTGTCATGTTTGTCGCATTGTAGAGTCGATTACAGAATTAGAAATTAATTTTTGTTACATGATGATTATTTTGTTGTACGTACGTCGTCGCGTCATCCAAGGTCCTTCAGACCACAGAATGACGGATGTTGGTGAAGTTGTAAAGTCAATTCCAAAATTAGAAATTAGTTGTTTGTTCTTTTACATGATCATTATTTTATTGTACGCACATCGTCGCTTCATCCAAGGTCCTTCAGACCATAGAACGACGGATGTTTGGCACATTGTGGAGTCGATTTCAAAATTTGAAATTATTGTGTCTACCTGATCATTATTCTATGTTACATACGGCGTCGTTTATCTAGGGTCCTTCAGACCATAAAACGACGGCGGTAAGCCTATTGTTCAGTTTTTTTTTTATTAGCCAATTGTTCAATTTTGTTTATTAGTCATTTGTTCAGTTTTATTTGTTTATAGTCACTTAGTATCTTCTAGACCATTTGGGCCCTTCTGGTTCAAATGGTCTCTCATCTGTTGCAGTATTGTGTTAATCGATTTTAATTTTGTTCAACATTTAACCTCACCAGTTTTAATCAATAAATGTACCTCTCGTCTTCTAACACCGTGTTCATCATTCATCTACCTTCATCTTGTACTTTATTATTTACTTGTGACACGGGGTCATAATGCTTCATGGGACATGACCCAGACGACCCTGAGATCTTCTTTTTCTTATCTTGAGCTAGTCCCATGATAGCGTCCTCTCATCTAGAGGAGTGACCGGTTATTTTTTTGTTAAGTCGCGGTCTGGACTAGCCAGACCTGCCATGTGACGGGAGTGAGTCGAGGCGACCTCAATCCGCGGTAGACCAGCCGGCCGGAGGAGCCATGAGAGAGGGACGAGGGGCAACCCGTGACATTGCTTGGACGCCCCGTCTGGCGCCCAAGCTCTCTTCTCCTATCATCCTGACGGGCAATAGGGGAAGTTCGTAATTTGTCTCAAATTTTACTACCATTTAAATCTGTAGTTGACGCGGTGCCCGACCAATCACGGTTCGTCCCTCGCGGTCCGACAACTCCGGCGGATCAGCCGGCCAAGGAGAGCCTGCGAGAGGGAGACAACGCAGGCGGTGGCGGCGAGTAACACCCGGACGGAAGCCGAGACGAGCTCCACCTCGGTCGGAAGCGACCGTGGTGAGGCGGCGCTCCATCGAGGGCCCTGTCCGGCCCGAGGAGTGGGCGCGGAGGGGTAAGAATCGTAACATTTTGGCGCCCAACGTGGGGCCCGAGAACGTGGGGCCCGAAAACGTGGGGCCGCGCAAGGATTTGTCGGCGAAGAGGTCAGAAGTTTTGTTCAATTTTGTTTTGGATTTTTTTTTGGATTTGTTGTCATTTACATAGGGAGTCTTGTTTTTTTTTTGTCTTTTGTTAAGGACCTTTGTCGATTCTCGTCAGGTCTTTTTGCTGATGAGGGTGTACTTTTGGACATTCATACCTTTACGGGACATTTTTTTTTGTTATTCGCTAGGAAGCGAGCAGATTGAGAATCAGAAGTGGGATTTTTTTTTATAATTGGTTTTGTCTTCAACAAAGTTCCACGGGGTTTAAGTGGGCTGAAAGTTCTTTTATTCTCCTTATTCATTTTGTTTTTATCTGCATAAATGACATTGTACTTTTGTTTGAAGTATTAAGATTGGTATTATTTCGTGTAATCTTCTATTTCTATGTATATGGTAACGCCGAGTGGCGTGCTTCATTTTGTTTTATTGTTTTTTTTTGCTAAGGGTTGATTCGGCAAATTTGAATACAATCTTGTTTGTTTTTTTTTTGTGATTTGCTATGGTGACAAGGACGCGCAGGTTGTTGTAGGAAGAGGGTGAGGTTCTGGTATGTCGGATAGGTCGTTAAGGAGAGTCCAGTGGAATAAAAGGAGGGAAAATTTATTGCACGTACGGAATACCAAGGACTCTGAAGACACTGACATGGAGTTGGGAGAAGGGACCAGTTCCCAGAGGGATGAGAAAGAAATTCATTCGACACCCATACAGAAGCCACGTGCAGGGCAAACAGAGATTCAGGAAGGAGGCCAAGATTCGGAAAGAGAGCTAAGGTTGGAGGAAACGTCATACATGAAGGTACCAGGCAAGTCCAGCAAAGCCAGAGGAGGTCGGAGAAGGTCAGGTAGAAAATACGAATCGGGCTCTGACGAAGATGACGAGCCCAGTGGAAGGGTGCAAAGGTTCAACCCGAATGTACACAGGTGGAACCTGAAGTTCGATGGACGTTCCTCGGTGATGGAGTTTCTGGAGGACGTGGAGGATAGGGCACGAGCAAGAAATGTAAAGCTGGACACGATTGTCTACTGCTTTACAGAATTATTGGAAGGAACCAGTCTGAAGTGGTTTCGAACTGTGAGGGACTCCGTATCCGGGTGGCGACACCTGAGGGAACTCCTCATCCACAAATACGAGCCACTCAATTATCAGGCCAGGCCAGAGGCTGACTTAAGAAACAGGAAGCAGCGTTCGGAAGAAAATATGGACGAGTTTGTCACGATCTTACGGAGCATGAACAACCGGCTTACCATGAAGGTCCCGGAACGGGCATTACTTGAAGTGATCAAGCTGAACATATCATCCCAGTACAGGACGTTACTAGCCGGACATTTGGTAGACAGCATCAGACTTCTGCTTCAGTTGTCTAAAAACTACGAGCAGTACACACCATCTACGTCACAGGACACGAGACAAGCAGTGGGAATTTCACCACCGACGAGAGGGGGCCGTGTACCATGGCAGACCAGAGGGGGGGCGATAGCGACACTTGAAGCGGGCCCAAGGCAAGGAGAAAGGCCAACGCAGTCGGAGGGACACTCTCAGCAAACTATGACGTCGTTACGGAGGATAGTGTGTCTGAAGTGCGACCAGCCTGGTCATGGGTACATGGATTGCCGGGAGCATCCGTATCCGATGTGTTTTCGTTGCAAGGCACCGCTCACGACTTCAGCAAGATGCACCTTTTGCAATCCGGGGACACCACCTGCCGGACCTCGCCGTCAACCTGAAGCCCAGATGCGTCGTGTGGCCAGTCGAAGGGGAAGACAATAGGTACGAGCGAAGGAACCACGGAGAAACCGAAAAGGCGTATCCTTACCATATGGTACACCTGCGACACTACTACTCGATAACGCAACATACTTCACGTCAAATAAATTCAAAGAGTTCACGGGAAAGTATAAGATCCCAAATGTACTCTACTCGTGTTCATATGCGCCCCAGTCCAACACCGTGGAGCGGTACAACCAGGTCATCGAGACATCACTGGCAATCCTGACAGGGGAAGATCAACGGGTCTGGGACAAGCATCTTCCACTGGTGCAGCACTCGTTAAACAATTCGGAGAACGTCACGACAGGGTTCACACCCTCATACTTGATGTATGGAAGGGAAGTGACCATCGACGGGCGCTTTCACAAAATATTTGGATACAATCCGACCAGGGCAGCCGACTTGGCCATAGGAGACCCCATGCCGTACAGCATAGGTCTGGAGAAGTTAGCGGAGACCTACGACCTCGTGCAACAACGCATGTTTGCATCCTACGAAAAGAGCGCCGAGCGTTATAATCTGAGGCGAAAGCGAGTGATTCTGTCACCTGGAGACGTGGTATGGGTGAAGAACCATATACAGTCCAAGAAAGCGGAATTTTTCTCTAGCAAGCTGGCCCCTCGTTTCCTAAAGTGCACCGTGCTCGCAAGGAAGTCACATCTGGCATATGAATTGGTGGATCAGAATGGAAAAAATAAAGGCATCCACCACATTAAGGACATCCTCAAGGTTGATCGGTCCGACAACCAGTAACCATACCTGACCTTTGCACAACCAGCAGCGCGAATAAAAGCCATAAGCAATCAGGGTGATAGCACTCTGAAAGTTTTGACGTTTTGTTAGGTTAACCCTTATTTTATTTAATAGAGGCTTTAAAATGCGGCGCGTTGATTTAAAGCGCGTGGGATCCCTTAATATCCCTGTAAAGTATTCTCTTTTGTAACTTCCGGGCACCACGTACGACATCTTCAATGTCGGGATGGTGGTGTTAGCGTTATATTGGTAACTGTTATTAAATCTTTCCTGCTGGCAAAGCATTGGCAATTGGCATGTTAATATTTTTAGTTATTATTATGTTTTAAAGCCCATAACGACTTCACGTATAACTGAGGCGTTTCCCCTTTGTGCAAATTTCTGGTGTTTATATTTACTTAACGTGACAGAATCCAACCCGTGCGCGTGGCGCAAGGACGATGTTAAGTTTATTAGTTGAGCAGTGGTACGTTTTAATTTTTTTTTTTTTTTCCCCACTAACCCGGCCACTTGCCGAGGTCCCATGGCGTACCGTCGAGTTTTTCCCCTTTCCTCATCGATCTACTCAGTGATCGACACTCGCTACGAAATACCACCGCAATCAGTTGCGAACCCCTACGAATTTACTGTACTCTATTCACACTATACAGACTATATTGTTCTTTCTAGAGGTTGATTTGGAGTTTTTTTTTTTTGTTTTGGAGAAGTTTTTTTTTTGGAGTCCTTTTTTTTGGAGAAGTTTTGTTGGGGAAGTTTTTTTTTGAAGAAGTTTGTCGTTGGAGTCTTTTTGTTGGAGAAGTTTGTTGTTTGTTTCTCCCAGTTTTCCCTATCGCACACACCACACACCCCACACTGCCATATTGCGAGTATGCGCTGAAGGGCCGGCGGACCCTTAACCCCCTGCCAATAGAGCAGGTTAAATAATACGTGACACAACGCTGGTGGTTTGATTGTTCGGAGTAGCGACCGTCTCTTCGATCCTCCAGGCGTTATACTAGTATACCTGCACCTGGACCGGAGGTCCCGTGCCTATTTATATATTTCACACTTACATCGGTACACTCACATTTTACACTACGGGTATCATTGGTCTCGAAGATTGTAGTTGATTATCTCCTATCTAATCTGAGGTCATTTGAACCCATGTCTCTTTCTGAGACAGAAAATGCTTCTGTTTGGATCACGTATTCCCGTGATACTGTTTATTACTCATGTCTGTTCTCAAGCCCAATTGTTTGGTTAGTTCCGAAGTCATCTTGGCAAATTCTATCCATGCTCTATTATTTTAAGAATCTTCTCTATCCAGGCGGTAATCCTCACCGTCACGCGACTAACTCTCGACCCTAAAGGAGGCGAGCTATGTTGTTGTTTTGATATTCTTGGTATGAAAGGGATGAATGATGATGGACTATGAATGGGGAGGGATGCTCAGGTCCAGTGAAAGGAAGTTTTTCAAAATACTAATGTAGTTTTATCCCTCTGACTACGTAATTTCCTCCAATCAGTAAAGTCACCAAATGGAAAATCTCGAAGTTGGGTCAGATATCTAATGAAGGTAGAGAGTCTGTCAAAAGAATTTGCAAAGATGTTAACTAGCAACAGCTTATTTCTGAGTGCAAGCTGCATGCGTTCCTCGCTGGCTCAGTGATTGATTCCATGTAAGTCCACTGAGGCATGCTAGCATCTTCTTCTCCCATTTAGGCACACTCTGGATATTTGTGTTCAGTGTGGTTCATTCCATCGACTAAATAATAAGTATCTCCTGAGACTAAGCTTTGGAGGTGTATCTTTGGTTTAAGGTGGATTCGTTTCCAGTTAGGCTCGGTGGCTAGGTTACCGACCGGTAAGTCCGCTGGTACGAACTCATTTTTCACCCCTTACGTCAATACCATAGCGTCGTCTTCTGCTTCTTTGACATGAGCAAACACACATTACCCTTGTTTTAAGTATCATCTGCGCATAAGAGCAAGATGTATACCATCACCCTACTGAGATTCCCCCTTACGCCAGTAGCAAAGTTGCTACTAGACGGGTACTATTTTGTTTTTCTTATTTTGTTTTGAAGAAGTTTTTTTAAAGGAGTTTGTTTCTAATGGTTATGACACCGAAATTTTTGACCTTATCTTGTATATTTCAACGACCTTGCTCAACTAAGTTATTAGTCATTTTTTTAAATCATTTAATGTACTTCTTTGTTTTAAATACTATGAAGAACAGAGTGGTAAGGCAACATGGCAAACAATATTATGGCATGGTAATAGTTTCAATTTAGATATTAAACTTCCTTCAGAATAATACAACGGAAGAAGTTGGTCGGAACTGTTTCAGTAGAGCCTGTTCTACTAGTACAGTACGAGATTGTGGCACAGATGTTTTCTACATAACATGTACCCTTTTGTTGATTTTGTTTCCCCATCTTCCATAGAGTAAGATGAGGTGATGTATCTGTTTTGTTTTGTAGATGCCCATCTGGCAAATATTTTTTTTATCTATTTCTGTATTGAAACGACCTCCAAGACATTCTTAGATTTAAGAAGTGACAGTGATTTTTTTTTAGCGCAAAAGCGCAAAGTAATGTAAAGATGGCTAGTGAATGGGCAATTTTAAAATAATAAAAGCCATCGAGTGTAATTATAAGAAGTGTAATCTTAATTTTAATTTTCCAATCGTTGCAGATCGTGATAATGTGCGATCCACTATTACTTAATTGATGTAACTCAATGATGGTTATATATATCACGCTATTGTATTTGTTCTAAGTATATTTAAGAACGAAGAAGTAATGTGAGGAGTTAAATGTGTCTGATTTTTTTGTTTTTCTAAGGTACATTAATTGTTCATGTTCAAGGCATTGGTAAAGCACCGGAATGGCAACCCGGACAGGCGAGCTTCTCTCGCCAGCAGGCACTTTAATGGCACCCATTCTAATGGTATGGCAAAAGTATATTGGTATCCGTTTTTATAGTTTATTTATTTTATTCCTCTAGCACCCACCTTGTGGACGAGGGTTAGGGTTTAGTGGTGTTGATCTGAGGGCAGATCAATTTCCCACTACCCGGCATGTCACGATCGTGTTTAATCGTGCCAATTACGCTATCCTTGCGCGCGTAATTATTAAGAACATATGCATATATAAATATTTATTTACTTTGATAACACCAAAATTACGTTTGTAGCTAGGTAGAAGCCACCTATCGGCAATCCTAGCTAAGTAACCATATTATGAGGTAGAAAGCGGATGGTAGTTCCACTAATTCACACCAAAAGAGGGCGGTACGTATTTTTACGTATTTTTTTAGCGAATCTTGGGTTACGAAATGATGTTAGTTATTGCTTAATACCGTAAAGAATATTCGCAAAATAAGTTTTAAATAAATTAAATAATAAATAAAAAGATAGTAGAAGGAGAAAAGTAACGATATAGTATATAAAAAAAAAAAAATAATATTAAATTTTAAACAAGTACTTAGTCCGGGCGAGAGCTCTGAAGTCAGGGGCATTAAATTGCTACCGGGTTCAGACGAGTACGGTAATTAGTTTTCGAATAGATAGAGTAGAGAGACTCTCTTACTTTTTGGGTCGTTTTGGGAGGTGGACGTATCTTTTTCGAGTCTGCTTGCTTGGTTTTTTTTTTCTGTTTTACTAATCCAACCGCATCGGGCTATATAGAAGTTTGTAAAAGGTGGAGTATATCACCAAGGGTTTCAAAGATAAAACGCGGTAGAGCCAACGTAATATTTCGGCCACGCGAATTGGTTTTCTTCTCCGTGCGAGAATCGACCCGCAGAAGCGGAAAACCTGGATGCATGGTGCACATTCCCATGATTTGCCACGCAGCAGATATACCATGGCGTTTCCTGGAAGGCCGCCGAGAGAGTAAATCCCTGCATCGGAGGAAAGGCGTATTGGTCGTCTCCCCGGCGTTTACGAGGCAGGCCGAGACGTCGCCAGCCTTATCCCGTCGGACTATCCAGTTCCAGGGGGCAAAGTCAGAGAAACAGAGGTCAGTCCAGTGTTAGAAGAAATAGTCGTTTCATTGCATTCACTCGTTAATTTTTTTTTTTTTGTTTTTTTTTTCTTTGTTTACATATTTAACCTTTTGTAGAAAATATAGTGTCAGAGCTTGAGCTCCACGTCATTTGATTGCTTTTCAGTAAAGTTCGTTTTTATATTTGACAATTAGAATGATTAGATCATCCTACTCCAAATTATAAATTAAAGTAGAATAAAATAATAGCTATTGATAGCCTATTATAAAAGATTGGCGTTGCTTTACTATGAACGCCGGCCGAATCGCGGCCGAGTTTATTGCCTACCACCGAACAAAACGAAAAGACCGAAGAAGGAAAGGTTCGCGATGCCGGGGGGGGGTCTGTTTCCTTTAATTTAGTTTTTTTTTTTTGTTTTTGTTGTGTCAAGCGGATTCAGTCCGGTAGTCACTAAATATAAATCTTGTTATTTCTCTCTATTAAATAATTATACAGTAATGCTCTATAAAGTACAGATCGAGTCGCCAGAACGTCCACACAACCGAAGTACATGTATATTGTTATTTGTTATAGTATGTTTCCAACCCGTTCGTTTCATTGTTTGTTTATATTTTGCCGAGGATGTAAAAAAGTCAAGTTTTGCCATGCCATCGTATCGAAGAGCCACAATATATTTTTTTTTTAATTTTAAAATAACCCCATGCAGGTCAAGTATGTAACATTTGTTTTGTTTGTTTAAATTTTTCTTTGTTCAACAATATGTTGAACCGTTGGTTTTGATAGTGAGTAAAGTACATACAATTTTTATAAATGTTTTCGTATATTCGTCTTATATATCAGCCGTGCCAAATGCCATGCCACTATAATTGAGTACCTAATATCAAATGTTTGTTTTGTTTATTTACATATTTTTTTTTAGAAAACGAAGTGCTTATATATATTTTCTCCGTACAATTTTTGTATGCACCGGCAGATGCCGAAATGTCCTGCCACTATAATTGAGTACCTAATATGAAATGTTTATTTTGTTTATTTATATATTTTTTTTTAAAACGAAGTGTCAGGATTCTATATATTTTTTTCCGTATAATTTTTGTTTGCACCGGCAAATGCCGAAATGCCATGCCAGTAGTGAGTACCTAGTAAATAGCGTGATAATATTATTTTGTTTGTTTACGTGTTTTCGTTTCGACGAAGCGTAATAATTTTATAATTTTTTTGCACGGCCATACGCCCGAGTATATGCCACATAACATTTAATCGTGCTGGCACGAAAACGTAAACAATAAAACGTCATTATGACGTAATGCCATTGCTTACAAACAGTCTGTTTTTTTTTAGGTTAAAGCAATATATTGACCCTTAATAATTTTATATGTTTTTTTGCTTTTCGTATTTATATTTGGTTGAGTTAACGTAAGGGCGTTAGTGCATTAAAACAAGATGTTTGTTTATTCATCTGTGTAATGAATTGCCGTATTTATTTGTCATAAGGCCCTCCTTCCGACTAAAATCGGGTAGATTTTTAATATTTTATTTCGGCGCCTAATCTAAACGTTTTGTTTACGAAATAGGTTCGTCGAATTGTAGAGTCAATTGCGAAGTTTGAAATTAATTGTTTTATACATTGGCACCACGTCATTTTATCAACATATCTCTGTATGCTGCAGATAATGGCCATGTTTGTGGCATTGCAAATTTGAAGTTAAATGTTTTTTTATTAATAGTATTTTTGTTAATTTACAATATCGCTTCATAATGTAAACATTGACATGTTTGTCAAACTAAAGAGTCATTACCAAAGTTTAAGAAATATTGTTTATTTTCTGCCACATCGCCAGTATGTCGTTTTGTTTACAAAATCGGTTCAGCCGGCAGTTAAGTGACATGTTTGTCGCATTGTGTAGTCAATGTCAGAACTGAAAGTAATTATTTTATATTGCTAGTATTGGATTTTATTTACAATATCGATCCGCCATGCAGTTAATTGACATGGGTGTAGCATTGTGAGATCAATGCCGAAATTCGAAAATTAATTGTTTTTTTTTTATTATTATTGATAGTATGTTAGTCAGCTACAAATCACTTCATCGAGTACTCATTGTCATGTTTGTCGCATTGTAGAGTCGATTACAGAATTAGAAATTAATTTTTGTTACATGATGATTATTTTGTTGTACGTACGTCGTCGCGTCATCCAAGGTCCTTCAGACCACAGAATGACGGATGTTGGTGAAGTTGTAAAGTCAATTCCAAAATTAGAAATTAGTTGTTTGTTCTTTTACATGATCATTATTTTATTGTACGCACATCGTCGCTTCATCCAAGGTCCTTCAGACCATAGAACGACGGATGTTTGGCACATTGTGGAGTCGATTTCAAAATTTGAAATTATTGTGTCTACCTGATCATTATTCTATGTTACATACGGCGTCGTTTATCTAGGGTCCTTCAGACCATAAAACGACGGCGGTAAGCCTATTGTTCAGTTTTTTTTTTATTAGCCAATTGTTCAATTTTGTTTATTAGTCATTTGTTCAGTTTTATTTGTTTATAGTCACTTAGTATCTTCTAGACCATTTGGGCCCTTCTGGTTCAAATGGTCTCTCATCTGTTGCAGTATTGTGTTAATCGATTTTAATTTTGTTCAACATTTAACCTCACCAGTTTTAATCAATAAATGTACCTCTCGTCTTCTAACACCGTGTTCATCATTCATCTACCTTCATCTTGTACTTTATTATTTACTTGTGACACGGGGTCATAATGCTTCATGGGACATGACCCAGACGACCCTGAGATCTTCTTTTTCTTATCTTGAGCTAGTCCCATGATAGCGTCCTCTCATCTAGAGGAGTGACCGGTTATTTTTTTGTTAAGTCGCGGTCTGGACTAGCCAGACCTGCCATGTGACGGGAGTGAGTCGAGGCGACCTCAATCCGCGGTAGACCAGCCGGCCGGAGGAGCCATGAGAGAGGGACGAGGGGCAACCCGTGACATTGCTTGGACGCCCCGTCTGGCGCCCAAGCTCTCTTCTCCTATCATCCTGACGGGCAATAGGGGAAGTTCGTAATTTGTCTCAAATTTTACTACCATTTAAATCTGTAGTTGACGCGGTGCCCGACCAATCACGGTTCGTCCCTCGCGGTCCGACAACTCCGGCGGATCAGCCGGCCAAGGAGAGCCTGCGAGAGGGAGACAACGCAGGCGGTGGCGGCGAGTAACACCCGGACGGAAGCCGAGACGAGCTCCACCTCGGTCGGAAGCGACCGTGGTGAGGCGGCGCTCCATCGAGGGCCCTGTCCGGCCCGAGGAGTGGGCGCGGAGGGGTAAGAATCGTAACACTATCTATAAAGTTTGTAACTTTTCTAGTTTACTTGCTCGAGGCAATCTCCGGTAAGTAGTTACTGGGATTTTTTTCTGACCGACGTACGCTATTATCATTACTTGTAAATTGATGGCAAGCGCGCAAGCGACCCATCTGGAGTGCCACAGGCACGAGTCGTTTGACGCCCAAGGCCTAAAAACCACCCCCAGAACCAAATCTCGTTTAGTTCACAATAGTTTCACATTTTCCAACAACTTCAAACCGGATTAATGTCTGGTATCAAGAGAAGTCCTATGCGCCTATAAACGTGAAATTAGCGTGAAGTCATCATTATAATATTGTATAAACTTATAGTATTATGTTTTAGAGATGATTTCCACGTTAAAAGGCACGAGTAGGCAATTTTTAGGCCCGAAGATCCGATAGAAAGGGAGTGCAGCTATTTATGGTCGCTAAAGGCGTAGTCAAATTGTATGCGGGATTAAGTTGCTTTTTTTTTCAATGTCGCATAACGACCATTATTGCATAAGAGATAATAAATACATTTTGTTAAATGCCAGCCCAAACCCTGCTTCAGGTTTACCGGCCTGTGAAAACAGCTCAACTATTACCACTACTATCACAATACAATAACGTTATCTTTAACATTACAGGATAATCAGGTTTAGCTTCAGAATCATTGCAATTAGTAAAATTTCACATTACACAAAAATTACGACCATATTTGGTGTCATTTTGTTTACCATTCATCGAGATCGTTAGAAGTAGCATTTACCTTAATCAAGAGGTCGTCAAAAGTATCTGATGATATTGGATTTAGTGTAAAAAAGCTCAGATCGTTCGTATAAATCAAAAATAACAATGGACCGAGTATAGACCCTTGTGGAATTCTCATTTTTATTATTTTACAAGAAGATCATTTAAATCTATCGTTTAACGCATTGTGTAAATATAATCTAAGTAGATTGATGGCAAGTCAGGGGCTTTGTATATTTTAAATATATTATTTTCGTCAATTATTAATCTTAAATAACTTATTTAGATAATCTTTTTTTGTTCTTTAGATGCATTGTAACGCATTGATTTTACTATGTCTGTATATTTCCTGAAAAAATAATAATAAAATATGGGTTTGCCCATCGTTTTATATTTGACAGATTTCCGCACGTGATCGCTATCAACAATGAACGCTTACGGTCAAAAAACTATGTTTGTTTTGTATAGTGATTGTTTATAATGAAGTTATTTTTAGCAACCTATGTTGATTCAACTGAAAATAGATGGACTGTCTTTATAATGCTAATACGCAGTAGTATGAAAGTGATTATCTATATGTAAGGTCTCGTATTTAAGGACGAAGCTTACCTTAAGGCCACTGCTAAACGCTGATAATAAACGAACCGATCACAACAGGTGCCTTTAGGCAATTAATAAGAGAAAAAACACCTCGTGACAGTCGCAGATTGTATTAACATCTTGCATTCGCTGAAACCGCAAGTTTAATTAAAGATCACATCCGTTGCAAGATATTGATATAACGGAAATTTAAATTTATATTGGCTTCGCTAGATAATTATTTAAATACGCGCAATTCTTAAATTCGGTTGGCGAAATAATGCGTTGCCAAATTTGAAAGACCGAAACTTCAAATTTTTAAACCGCCAGCTTTTGGAGAACTGTCATCTTTTGCTACCATAACATTAGGACTTAATATTGAATAACGTCCTATAAAAATCTATTTATTCAGCGTCCTTCTAATCAGGGTGAATTAAAATATGCTTTTAATTATTACTGCCCTATCGGATAAAATATGGAGTGGTAGGCAACAGCTAAAGTTAACAAATCGCCCTGGTTTATTCGTATTCGAGACGCGTGCACTTAGATTTTAATTAATCCGCGTATTAGGAACTAAATCCATATACTGAAATAATATTTATAAATTTCAATTCCATAATAATAACTAGATAAACCTATCACATTTATACGGTAAATTAAGTACAAATCTAGTAATAAATATTTGACAGTTCATTTACTTATTTCATATGAATTTTTTTTAAACAATAACTAAATAATAATATTTGTAATATATGTTTATACAAATGATTATTTATTTATTTAAAAATTAATTTAAAAGTGGTGAAACATTAGGGTAGTTCCTCGATGGTCGAAGCGATTTGATCCTGTGGCAACCTAAGGGAGGAATGATTTTTTGAATTTTGATAAACCATTTGATAAACCCCTATCAAAATAGTGCTATCAAAAAAGTTTATAAGTTTAGGCCCTTATTTAAGGAAGTACCTCGGCTGTACGTTTCGGAGCCCGTGGCCAATTCTTTAGCAGCTAAACGAAGACTGGTCTAGGTACATCATCTGTC
Source organism: Neomicropteryx cornuta (assembly GCA_020383195.1). Taxonomy (NCBI): domain Eukaryota; kingdom Metazoa; phylum Arthropoda; class Insecta; order Lepidoptera; family Micropterigidae; genus Neomicropteryx; species Neomicropteryx cornuta. The sequence goes on along the minus strand of JAHKQU010000001.1, from coordinate 6,704,394 downwards.
ACCTGAAGTACCTATAGGTTGGTGGTCGTAGTGGGGAGGTGGGATTGATATAAAATACATACAACATAATATTTATTTAAATAAATTAATACGCTATCATCACTAGTATAGAAGTCAGTAAATATCTATTATCTTCTACTTTTTCTCCACCTGTCTACTAACAATAACAAGTTTATATATATATATATATATATATATATATATATATATATATATATATATATATCCCATTTTAAAAATCCACCTTCAGACGAGAGGGTCGAGGCCTTAGTTTATTCATATCTTGGAAACAGGTAGGTAGAGTTGTCGAAATTATCTCTCCTACCAAAGCCAGGCAATCGATTCACATAATATTTTTCCATTAACCCTACAAACTTTAGCCGCCCCACCCCTTTCTCCCCCAACACAATTTTCCTCACTTCTAACTCATGCGACTAAAGTATCGCACATTTCAGCAATCAAACTTTTTTTATTTCTATATTTAGACATAAATAATTATAAATAGGAAAATGAACTTTTACGTGTTTTTAAGTGGATATCGCATAAAAGATATCTTGTTGCAGGCATGCATTGGTTTCCGATGCGCGTATTGCTTCACCTTCAGGATGTTGTTTTAATAAAATGTCGATACACAGGTTGGTCCAAGACCATTTCCGAAAACATAAGGGAGGGGGTTATATATTTCCTATTACGCGTAAGAAATTGTATATAAAAAGGCTAAAATAACTCTTTCCCAAATTTATAATGTTATCAAAGCGCTCGTGTAAATTCCCTTTTTGCTCGCGGGCGCTTGGCTAACGCCGGTCAATTACACGGCGCGGCGCAGCCTCGCTATCGACCATGGCCATCCCAGAATTAATTTGGTAACATTTTAGGAAGGTGTTTTTGGGCATTTTGGAAAGCTATCGAAAATTCTAGGTCAACGCAACTATTTTCAGTTCCCCCGAAAGTGACCGGGCCCCGACACGCGCGCCGTTGCGAAAAACGACAATTAGGCCGCGCGGACCGCAGGCACGGGTCGTCGCGCGCCGAAGACTCGTTAAAGCCGACTGCCAACCAGGGGTCAAGCCAAATTCGTCGTGCTGCTAGTTCTCGGATATGTCTCCTCTCGTCAGTTTTAATTGCAATTACAAAACTTTCAAGGTGGAAACTGGATCTATTGATTTAAGTATTAGGTTTCAGTTATTTTGACACGTAGATTGTAGTGCTTTTTATAAATTGGCAATTTCATTTAAACAAGATACTTTTTGAAAATGGTTTTTTTCTCAAATTCATTTAAGAGTGAAAAATTTTAAGTGCTGCTGAAGCTGAACCCTAATGTTAGCGAAACTGTTATTTTTTAATCTTCAAGTTTGTTCGAGAAAGGGTTAACTGGAGCTTAAGAAAAATATTTTACGGTAGGCCAGTTCACTTCGTAAGTCAACTTTATGGGAACTTGTCCGATATTTTAATCCTTTTCCGATAAATTAAATAAATTCTAAGCCCTTTAAAAAGTTGTTTTTATACGAAAAAATACGTTAAAATATTTTTCTTTCTAAGTCGCATTATATCGGCAAGGTGTGGGTTGAAATCTTACTTTTTAGTGTTATATCTTTACCAAAAATATGAAAATTTATTAATATATTTATTATAACAATGGCTTAAGAAGATATAACAACAATAAGTGGCTTGTATTGTTACTTTATTGTACTATTTGTCATTTATTTTTATTCTACGAATTATTAAAAAAAAAAATGGATTAAAAAATATTTCTTTTATATAATAATGCGTTTATCCTTTATATATATTTTTTTATTACGGCGTAGGTTTTTAGTTTATTCGCATATTCCTATAAAAAAAAACCTTTTTTCTCTTTTTCAAGGTATTAAATATAATTAGCTATAGAAACATATTATACATATTGCTCTATATTTTGGTAACATTGCAAAATTTATTAACAATGAAACCATTAAATTATAAGAAGACCTAAAATGCGTTACCGTTTCCTGTTATTAATATTTAAAATTAAAAGAAAAAAAAAACGTTTTTAAAAATACGCTTTTATTTAAGTACTTAAATGCGTATTCGTAATTTCGTGTCTGTGCTGTTGACCGTTGAGGAGTTCCTTCGTTTGGAGCGATTCCTGGGTGTAGATTCAGGTCATGCTTTCAATAAAAATGCATTGTCATCGGATCCGAACCAACCTGTCAAATTTCAACTCCATAGGATAAGAGGAAGAGGTTTGAATTCAGCTTGCAAGATTTGACCTAAACATTGCGAGCTAAATAAAAGCTTGTAATAACGAAACATTTCAAGAAACCTCGTCCTGCAGTCCACAGAGCAAATGTTGCTACGTCCTACAAGAATGCACGTGTTCTATTGTATTTTTCCTGATGGCTGGTTCGGTGCTATCGTTCGAATCGAGGTCAGCAGCTGATATCGGAGCCCTGCAGAACTGGATTATGCTTCCTCCGTTGCATTCATTGTCCTTAACGTGACGGGAGCATCGGCCGTGACGAAGTCGCTTCACGCATGACGAACAAATTGTCACATTGCAAACGGCACGCAGACGCGAGAGAGAATAAAGATGCGTACAAAACTATCAACCCACCGCAACATCATATTATGTTGTGTAAGAAAAACAAAGATTTTTTATCAGCAAACAAAGGACACAGACGCTGCGTATTTTTTTACGTAACATTTATTACTAAGCCGCCGCTAAACAAAACAGCCGCCGCGTTGTTAAACAAAAAATTTTTTTTAAGGCCCTGCAGTAATTATTGAGCGTCTTGATAGCGCGCTTACAATATATCTATCTCATCCGCACACGCAAGTCTCCGTCTTACAAAATAGTATGTTTGAATACACATATTTTGTTTTCTAGGAACACATACTAATTTAACGCCATAACTACTGATTGCTGATTAAATTATTCAAATTGTCTGCTAATGATAACATTTATTGTTTAATTATGTGAAAGGCAAGTGTTTCGCATAATATGGCTCGCGTTATATTAACATATTGTTTAGAATTAGGTTACATTAATTACTAAACCAAGTTCGGGCAGACATAAAGATTTTTTTAACTGCCCGCAGCAGCGGCTAGTCTCTTTACAAATTTTTAAAGTTACAAAGTTTATGCATATTGATATGAGGTCACAAAAAAGAAAACATGTTCGAATCGCCGGGATTCGATTTCGGGAGCTGGATTTTTTATCGGGAATGGTTTTGGAACACGGTGTTTATAATCAACTAGCTGTTCAACCCCGTGCTTTGCCCCGGTTTGGCAGCTAGGCCCTGCAGGCGGTGACAATTTATGGCGCGGAAACCTAAAAGCGGGGTGTCACCATTCGACAAAGATTGTAAGGATTCGTGGGCTGTTTATCGTCTCATTTAATGAGATTTGTTTGACTGATGAATATTAGATCGTTTGTTAGAGATTCTGCGGGCAGCGGTCGGCGTCTCGCCAAGATAAACATGTCGAGCAAATCTATGCGTATTTTAATTGATCGATAAATTATTTTATTTGTCAACGTAGAGGAATTACTGAGATAAAAAAAAAAGAATTATACTGACGAATTCAATGCGTTAACTGGGAATAATTATCGAAACATTTTAGAAAATTTTCCAATTTAGCGGGAATCTATAAAAATATTTTATTTCTAAGCTGAACGAATACTATGTCGCATTAAGTGTTTAATTTCCATACCTTATCGTCATCAAAGTTCCTAGACATAATACTTTTCGAACATTATTTCGCTCATAATATTTTGGAATAGAGATTTTTTGCAAATTTAGATAGTCTCCTTTGCAAATTACTTATAAATAATCCGTAACCTAAATTCTGAAACGAAATTAAAAAATAAATTAATTCAAATAGAGAAACATTGATATGTTTTTAAATCTAATCTAAATAAAATAAAAAAGTATAACTAAATAAATTATTCTGGCAGATGTGTGATAGCGTGTGCAAAGATAATATGGGTGCAGGTTTGCGTGTGTAGATAGTTTAAGAGTGTGTGATGATATGAAAACTGATTAATTATTCTTTTATCTATTCGATTGTGATTTGTTTTTGAACGAAAAAATACCCCCAAATACCCCTATCTGCACTATTGTACTCTTAAATAAAATATTTATAATCTAATTATATTAAGTGCTTTAATAAACATCTCGAGCTGACTACATATTATATATTAGCATTGTTTGTTATTTTTGCATAGTCAGCTGAAGACATAATGTTTTTAGAACTGATTTGATTACTTTTGCAAAATGTGTTAAAACGAGATTATGAAATTGCGTTAATAATATATTATACGGGGTGTCTTATCACCATTCCCGAAGACAAGAGGGGGTTTGTGTTGCCTATTATAAGTAAGAAAATATATTTAAAATATTGCGAAAAAAAGAATATTTTTTGTCGCCGGGCTAATTCCAACGCGGAACCAACGAACTGACCTTGGTTAAATTATCGGCGCGCGTTGAGCGCCACAACTGTTTATTCACAATTTTGTGACACGATTCGTTTAATAATATCGACTGGGGTTTACATTTTTTTTTCGAAAACGATGATGAATTTTGATATGTTTTTTTTAATAAATAACACTAGAAATCGCAGGGCCAATTACTTATTTTTATTTTAATCAGGAATAGTTTTGAGAAACGGTGTATAAATTGTATAATAATGTAATTGAAACTAACATAGGAAATTAAATAATGTATTAATATATGCCATACGGCTTTATAATACCGTTATGGTATTTATCAAATTGATTCCAATTATCTATGATTTAATACCTATTAACCTAACCGATTTACCAAAAATTGAACAAAATATATTTTTAAAATTTCCAGAACTAGCCCCTGTTAAACATCATCCTAGACGACACAAAATATATTTTTTAAAAGAAGGCCTAAATTACACCCATTAAAAGGGTACTATTTTCTCATTTTGACGTACGGAACCCTAAACAAATGTAGTATATAAAGCTGGTCATCGCCTAACTTCACAGCTATGATTTCAATTATAATTATGAACACATAATACGTGCAGTTTATACTGTGCACAAAACGCTGAGTGCAAAAGCCACCGAGCGAACAAATCGGAAGTGAAGCGACTCATCGCGGGTACCGTATTACCGAGTGCTTTAAACCGGGACGTTGTATTGTTTTCGACGCTGAAAAAAAACCGTTTTAAAACAATTGCCGAGATTTTAAACGTCTAGTCGAACTTAACATATTATCATCTCGCCGACATGATAATTGAAAAATTTACCGCCAATCTCCGTGTATATCAAGCGAGGTGGAGGTTTCAGTAAATGCCTTGGGCAGTAATTTTTCGGGGTCCGGTCCCGGTTAGCCGAGCGTAATCGCTACTTATTGTGACCGTTTGCCGCTTAGTGCTTCCTCAAGAAAACACTGTAATCCTTCGCCTTGACTTTTATGAAGATAATGAAGGTATTCAAATTTTTTTCGTAAAAATTACAATTATATGAAGCGTATAATTTCGAATAAGGTCAATACAAATTGCGTTCTAATATTGCCTTTTGTAAGAATTTTGAAATATTAAAACATATTCATAAAAATCAAACACCTAAAACGTATAAGAAATTAAGTATCAAAATCGTTGCTTGTTGCAAATCCTTTAAAACACGACTTGTGTGTTAGGTAGACCTTAGACGTTCAATAAATATCGCGATACTGGATCGTGATATTTATCGCGGTACTTTAAATAAATGTATTATAATTAGACGTTCAATGTGTATTGAACTGAATAGTCTATCCTAGCGGACGTGTTTTTAAAAATGGAGAATTAAAAAAATGCGCCAATTGCAATATTGATGGCTGAAAGAGTAGTCACAAGGACGTGACGACTACCAAGATACTTTAATGAGAAAGTCAATAACAGCTTCAGAAAAACTAGCAGTTACTTTGCGCTACGGAAAGAAGCTCCGAGGATTTAAAATTCTCTGCAATATTGGCGAACAACTGGTGAAGTTATTATGGATACATCCAGTTCACTCGCCAATGTACTTAAAAATATATAAAGATAAGTCTACAAATAAAATACACTATTATAGTCATACGTTTTTTTTTAATTTTGATTTCTGATTTATATATGCTTTCCAGTCTTTCTTAAAAAATGGAGAGCGATAAATGTACATGCCGTTGGTTAATAGTTTTATCACTTCCAACCCCAGATCGTTTAGAATGTTATTTTTTTAATTCCTTTCGAAAGTTTGATCTCAAACTATTGATTTTCTCAAGGAGCCTTCATTGCGACGTTATTTGTTGATATAATTTATATCAGTGGTATCACAGCCAGTTTGTGACCTGACAGCTCAGGCCGTAAGTACTGATGGTGGTTACTTGCGGCAGCGGTAACACGTCTTTCGTCTTCGAACGCTGAGCAATACTGACATTACTGACGATAAAATTGACGCACCACACGACATGTTTAGTAAATATTGACGCTATCCCCTCCACTACACTATTGATGCGTGATCACAAAAAAATCTGATTTTTCGTAAATATTGCATTATTACTCTCAATATACCCATTAGACGTTCAATATTTATTGACGATATCGCGATATTTATTGAACGTCTAAGGTCTGCCTAAGAACAACGAATCATTATCGCGTTCGTGTCGAAAATATAATTACACCAAAATCCTTAAAGTATTGCGGTGTTAAATTTAAAATCCCATAAAATAACAATTGTATTTTATAAACCTCTAAAAACCAAATTCAAGTCCTAATAAAAATACTGAAAAACAAGGAAATAAATAAAAATATTGAACGACATGGTTTATACTTTTGTTACAAGCGGCTTTTTAATGCAGACTTCAACGTTTCAGTAGATCGCGTTTTTACTGTTTACTCACAATAAGGAGTTTATTGTGATATTGTGGTTGGTTTTTAGGTTGTAACCTTTACTACAGGTTTATTTTTTTTCTCGGCCTTAGTTTGTGTCGTGTCGTTTCGTCGTTAAAGAAAACTATTTAAAGTATAATTTTTCATTTTTTTACATAGGAAAAAAAAATATAAAAGGCCGATCTCTTTTCTAAAATGTCAAAGGATATGTCTTCATCAGATATAAGAAAATTCAAAAGATCTGATCCAGAGAACATTTTTTTTTCAGCTAAAACATGTTATTTCTGTTAATGGCTTTTAGTTATACTTACTTAACGTTATGGCCAACATAATTTTATAGGTATTTGTAAACACTGTACATTATTTATAAAAAAGGTAAAAAAAGTATATATTTTAACATATGGAAACTCGAAAACCGAAAATTCGTACGTGTAACGACATAACAAAATCCAGGTATGTTTCATTTGGAAATATATGTAGAGTAACATATGTCAAATAAATGTACTACAATATACCTAAAACTACGACAGTCAGATCTCTGAAATTCTGGCAATGTTGTGTAACAAATGTCTCCACACTGCTGATGTGCTACCAGCCGACTGGAAGAACGCCAAGAATTATACATTTACACAAAAAAGGAAATAAAGCAAAATTTAGAACGATACTGTCATATCTTTATGAATTGTTCTCAGAAATATATATAAAAGAATCAAAACTCATCAACCGAGAGAACAAGTTAACTTACGATGGAAATTGCAGTTAATTTGCGCTTAATGGTTGATAAGTTTTATTTTGATTCCAATCTGGTCCATTATTAATAGGCTTCAAGTCTTGTATTCATAAAAAGTAATTATATGCATTTGAAGTTATTTTTATTTATTTATTTATTTGAGAAATCAACAGTTCTATAAATTTACAAGTTCAAAAACACATACATAAATATAAGTAATGAATAGTTAGTTAACAATCTATAAAACTAAAATAGATTTCTACTTAAAAATTAGATAGTTACAATTTTCAATTTTTGAGTAATAAAAATAATTCTAATATTTTTAAATATATTCTAAAAACCAAAATCAAAATTAAGTTGTGGAATGTAACAAGTTATAAATTATCTAAACTTTAAAATTAAATTCTTTTATGCAATTTAGTGCATGCTTCTCGAAAGCATTAAACGAAAATAAAAGAAATAAAGTATTTTAAAAAAAATAATCATCAGTATACTATGTACTCGTATACGAGCATTATTTTTAACCGATTTTTTTTAGGTTATGATGAAGTTACTTTGCGTGTAATTTATTTAAATGTTGAAATAGAAAAAAAAATAACGAGGTAACCTTAATTTACGCACGGCAGAAGTAAAACTTTTCTCCGACGAAGTTTTACTCGACAGAACCCTAAAAAAAGTTGTTTTCGTAGACAGCTGGCAACCCTTATTATAGGTTGTTTCGATTCGCAGGTCTTTGAGGCCAGAGACCCGTGGCTCGCATATGGGACATGTTTTAATCTAAATAGGTTCTAGACTAAAAAATCGCACGTCGTGACGTCACAACAGGGGAGGAGGTCCAGCACTTACATTCGATTATAAGGACGTTCTGATCCGGTTATAAGATCAGGTCTGCTGTGCCAAAATCTTTTTGGTCAAAAAATAAATTCGCATATCTCGTTGAGGAGATCGGGCATTCTCAGATTATGTGTTCCGCAGTCTGGCGACCAGCAGCAGAGGGGGAGGTCATCATCAGGCCGTATTTGACAAGTTTGCCTTAGAACCTACCGTGTGCCCCAACGAGCTGGGTACACTGAGAAAAAAAACCCCTAGATATATTGACAGATAAACGTTTTGTTGCGCCCACAGTTCGATTCTGGTTAAAGTTATTAGTACGTACAAACACCTTAACAGACATCGTTATCGGTTATCGTTGTTAAAGTTTTTAGTAGGTTCAACCAACGCATGGTACGCCTGAATGAATTCCGGTACACATAAACAAATGCTTTGCAAGCGCTACCGAACTGTGCCGTAGAGAAACAAAATCGCGGCATAGGCGAGACGCGAGGTGTGTTTGCGAGTCTACTACTGATTGTTTGGTTGACGTAACAAAACAGTCTTATGTATGGTGTACACATTTTTTCATTTACAGATATTGTTCAGTACAGGTATAAGATGTTTTGTTAAGTGAACGATTTATAAAACTACAGAAATTGGCTTGTACAGTCTATCAAACAGATTGTATACACTACAAAATTAGCAACCTACTAAAATTTAGTAGCTACAACAAATTATGATTCTACTGAATTTTTCGGTTAACTCAGAGCAATTATTTTTTTCAGTGTAGCAGTGGTCAAATTACAGAAGCTGACTTTTTATTCGTGAAAAACATTGAAATAAATTGTCACCCGACGAGCGTTCGCTGCTAGAACGTTCGTATGCCAAGAGCATTTGTCTAAAAAGTGCTCGACCGCGTTCGCTCGCTCGTGCCATGTTTTCCTTTATCACACATCGAATGCGTCGATGTGTGATAATTTCCCATGATGTGGAAATTTTCATTAGGCAGAAATGAGATTTAATTCTGGTCCGGCGGGCAACAATATTTCCGAATCGAGATTCCTATTGGGAATTGAGTTAATTTACGGCCTAAAGGTAGGTACCTTATGTTTATAATACTATCGACATCTGAAACGAAAAAAAAATTGTCATTTAAGGGAGTAACCACTCTCGCCTTTAGTCGTTTTAAAAAAAAAAGAGAAAATAAAATTATCATATCTCTCAAAGTTATACAGATTTTTTAACGAAATAATTTATTAAGCACTTAAAATGTAGCGATAAACGCAGCGAAAGTTTTTAGCGCGGTAAATGTGTTTATACGATCAAGTTGCCTGTAATGTTTGCTGCAGCGATGCGTTCTCCGCGCCCAGCTCCGGCTCAACGGCGCAGCGTTGCGTTACACATTCAGTCGCAAGAACCAAATTCACTCCTTCGTTTTCACTTCAAAACTCTAAAAGCCACATTAGCTTACCTTCGCGAAGGGTTTGCCCAGAAAGGCTTGGTGCTCGACTTTCTCAATTAGAATTCGTCTTGAGTTATTGCTGAAAACTCAGAAGGGTGAGCGCCTAATGTACAGCGCTGTAAATTCGATGCCTGCACTAAATCGTCCGTGTAATATTTAAGAGCCTACTTTAGGGTTTTACTCGTGTAGATCTAAATTATAAATGCGTACGTTAGAGCCTTAACGCTCAGGAGTCGCATTAAGGACGGTGAGCTTAGCTTAAATCTTTGTCCTGAGTAAAGCGCTCCGTTTTCGTAAGGCGGTGATTCTAAGGTGAGGATGAACTTGACAAATTAAAAGCAGTCAACAGAAGGCCTAAATTGGAAATAGTTTCGTTTTAAACGCTTTTAATTAGAAACTGTGTTAAGCACTGTTCTAATGTGACAGCCATACATGAAAACTCAAAACCAACGGCGTATCGTACTCATTGCCAGGCACTGGTGGTATTCGCTAGAAATATATATTTTTATATTTTCCACTAGAAATATATATTTTTTTATTGCCAATTACCACATATTTTTACACCCTTTAAAAACCCACACTCCGCAACACATACGGGCCTACGAAACAAATACAAATTGAAACAAAAAGAAATTCCAAAAATATCCCTCCTTCTTAATTTAATAGAATATGTTCCTGAATCATTTTAAACGTAATTTCCTGACGTGGGAGAAAAGTCAAAATATTCTATCTTGACTGCCATATATTTTTCTATATCATGAAAAGTAGTCTTAATAAGATAAGTGGTTTTGTAAGTTGCCTGGCGATCAATTTTTGATTATGTATGTTATTTAATTAATTAACGATTGAGCAATGTTGAAAAAAATATATTTCAAATTTATTTCATGTTACAATATTATTCTTGACTTTTTGTGTTAATAAAATATGCATTCTTCAACCTAATAATCGAAAATAATAGGTATGTTATTTAATTAATTAACGATTGAGCAATGTCGAAAAAAATATATTTTAAAATTTATTTCATGTTGCAATATTATTCTTGACTTTCTGTAATAATAAAATATGCATTCTTTCGGCTAATAATCGAAAATAATAGGTTTGTTATTTTATATTATCTCAAATATGGTTTGGACCATTTTACGTAATAACAATAATCCGGCGATATGGCCACTTTCTGAACTTGGAGCTGAAATGTCCAAAGCTTACGAACAAAGTCGAACAATATTAATCAGTCGCCAATGCCTCTTCAGACCTTCAGACCTCCAGACCGCAAATGTTGACCTTTATAGACAATCCACTAAGGAGGTCCTTCGAAGTTTAACTTGCGCCTTCGCCTTTTACCTGGGTAGTCTTCAGGGTAGTTAGACAAAGCTGGAAACATTCCTTGCAGATGTGTTTAATTTAAAATGTTCGCGCCAGCGAAGAGCATACGGTGTATTTTGCGTACTACCTACTCTATTCTCCTGATGTCCTAATACCTTTTGTCGGTACCGAAAACGCACCGCCCCGAAGCAGTTTTGATTTTCGAAAACTGCGGGTACAGCCAGTCAGTTGTATCACGGACTCTCGCCAGAGACCGTACACTCGCCGCGCACCTTTATGTGCAATCTTATTATAAGATCGTTATTATAACAAACTATTACAAAATCATATATTATATGTTAACTCATCATTCAAGTGAGATTCGGTGAAGTGAGTGCCGTGCCAGCCAAGCAGAAATCGCCGTTGCCAAGCTGCCACGGAGGATTGGATCGTCAAAGTAAGTACCGGCATCCATCTCTCTTCCTGTAATCGAACGTCCGCTCCTGGGTTATCCCAGGTGGTCCTTCAAGTCGCAAAATACACGCTCACAAATTGAACCCCCGCACGACGCTTAGCGTTCTCGTTTTCTATACGCCGAGTACAGATTAGTTGAGACGCGGCGTCACCATTTTTGGTCACTTCGAACCGAATTTGAACCATTCATAAATACCTATTTATTCCAGGTCATTTAGGACCTTAAGTACATACTAATAACCGCTAAAAACATTCCTGCAATCTGCAAGAATTTTCTTAAAAATTAAAATCAATAATTTATTATTGTCAAAATAATTTAAATATTAATTTCGCAACTTTAATGAATTTGTTAGTAACTAGTACATATTTCAAAAACACAAGTACATTAACTTGTTATGAATATTCCAATTTATTCAGATTTGAATGCTGTAATTAGTTTCATTACACATTTTCACACACTTACAAAACAAAAATATAATTTAATTAATATTATTTTATATTGCCCTACAATCTATTAAACAAAATAAAACTAGATTATATTATTATAAGTAATATAAGTAAACAGTTACGCCAAACATCTGAACATTAAAATAAAAATACTAAATAGTAAATACCTCCGTATTCAAAATGTGCGCCTGATACTTGGTTTACGGTAAAAAGGTTACGTTTCGTCAAAATAAATCAGTCCACCTACTAATTAGTCAAATATTGACCGACATAAAGCGCGCGAAACGACCGCCGTACTTTTATGTGCGCCTGATAGACGATATTCGAAAAATACATTTAATTATTAAATTAAAATTGCGTATATCTGCGCGTTGCACTTGTAATCGCTACCTAGCACCTTATGTGCTCCTGTTAGCTAATTCTAAACAAAAGTTTTTAAAAATAATTTAAACGCTTCATCACCACCATTTGCTGTGACTCTAGCACAAGCTAACTTAAATATTGTTTTTTTTTCACATTTTATATAAATTTATATTTAATACAAATATAATAAATATTCAAAATGCCTACAAAAGCAGAAAATCAATTAAAAATGTTAGAGGCTAGACGTAAATCGTATTTTTCTCGTTTGCAAAGAATATACGAAAAATCGAAAGATGTCACAGGTGATATTTTAACCGAATCGTTTCTGGCTGACGTAACGACGTTGCCAGATTTACGCGAGAAATTTGACTCAGTTGTAGAAAATATTAACTCAATAAATTTGGATATGAACTCAGAATATGAGCCAAATTTTGAGCCTTGTATCGCATTTGAAGAACTATGCGGCGTCATTCAACGCAAGGCTGAGGTAATAAATGAAAAAACTACACACAAGAACAAGTCAAACATATCAAAGTTACCGCGCTTAGAACTGCCATCATTCGATGGTAGTTTTCAGAAATGGCCTGTATTTTATGAAGTTTTCCGTACGACCATTCATGAAAATACAGAGTTGTCAAACTCTCAAAAAATCCAGTATCTAGTTGGTAAGTTAACCGACAAAGCGCAAACAGTTTTCGCTGGACTTACACCCGCACCAGAGAATTATTCTATAATTTGGAATACATTGGTTACTAAATACCAAGACGTACGTGGCACTGGAGCAGCATATTGTGATATGCTTCTGGATTTAAAACCTGTAACGCAAGCCACTTCCAATAACCTCGAGTCATTCATTGATCAATGTTCAAGCTATATTGCTGCCTTGAAACAACTCAAAATTCCGGATCTTACAGAGTTTCTTCTAATTCACATAAGTAGGAAAAAACTCGATAGAGAAACCGCAAAGGAATTCGAAATGTCGATAAGAAAGACAGATATTCCTAAATACGACGAATTTGTCACGTTCGTGCGTGAAAAGGCAAAAATTCTGCAGCGAACTGCAGTTAACGGTGTTTCCAGTTCGCGCCCTACAGGCAATCAAAACAAACCCAACAATAACGCACATAAGGGTCAATCATCTCATGTGTTTGTTGGCATCGAAGAAAATTCAAATAAATGTTTTTTCTGTCACCGAAGGAATCACGACGTCCTATACAAGTGTCCCGATTTCTTAAAGGAGACACCAGGTGATCGGTTTAATTCGGTCAAAAAACACAAATGTTGTGTTAATTGCCTGAGTGCAAAACATGCTACACCTGCCTGTAAATCCACAAGTAGGTGTGGTCGGTGCAACCTTAAACACCACACACTACTTCATTTCCAAGGAACACCAGCCTCGAAGAATAATGAAGCTTCAGTTTCACCAACGGACGTAGCACTCTGTACGCTGTCTTCAGTTGGTCCGATGTCCCACACCCCAAACCTCAATCAAGTTGTTCTTTTGGGCACTGCTCGTCTTCACACCATAACCGCAAAGCGCCAGTCATATTCTGTCAGGGCTTTAATCGACAGTGCGAGCCAAAATAATTTTATAACCACTGCATGCTGTAAACGGTTAGGTCTTAAACCTCTACCAAATTGCAATCAAGCATGTGTGAAAGGGATAGGGGGAAAGACACATCCCGTCGAAGGGATTACCCGCATTACGCTAATTTCCCGTCATAATAATGATGTAAAATTCACGATTCAACCATTGATCGTTGACCGCATAACGGACGAGCTACCTAGTGCGGTAGTTGATGTTTCGTCCTTAAAATACCTACAAGACGTGCCACTGGCCGACGACAGGTTTGGCACGCCTGAACCCATTGATATGATACTTGGAGTTCAAATATTCACTCAGATCCTATTGCAGGGTACGATACATGGCTCCGTAGGCCAACCAGATGCACTTGAGACAAAACTGGGATATCTGGTCATGGGCTCTGCGCCAATAGAAAATTACAGCGGTTCATTAAATAATAATTACGCTTTCTGTTCATTCGAGAATCCATCCATTGAGAATCTCATTGCAAAGTTCTGGGAGCTAGAAGAAGTCCCTGCTTTGAAATTTCTATCACAAGAAGAACATAAATGTGAAGAAATATATTCACACACTACAACACGGGACAAGTCAGGGCGTTATACCGTGGCTTTACCATTCAAGGATGACGTTGCTTTACTAGGGGACTCTATACAGACCGCAACTCGCCGATTCTTATCTCTCGAACGAAAGTTGTCCACGTCGCCACCGTTGCGCCTCACATACAACGAAACAATTCGGGAGTACCTAGATAAGGGTTACCTTTCCCTGGTAAGCTCAGAAAGCCTCGAATCCCATGGTTACTATATACCACATCACGCAGTTATTCGCGAAGACAAAACTACTACGAAATTACGTGTAGTAATGGACGCTAGTGCCAAAACTTCAACCACAGTATCGCTGAACGACATTTTATATGCAGGCGAAAATCTACAACTCAGTTTGTTTAACATTCTACTGAATGTCCGTTTATTTCCTATAGCAATTAATGCAGACGTCCGACAGATGTACCTGCAGATAGGTGTTCTGCCAGAACATAGGAAATTTCAACGCATTCTGTTCAGATTTAATCAAGGTGAGCCTCTTTCAACTTACGAATTTTCTCGGGTATGCTTTGGATTAAAATGCAGCCCATTTCTTGCACTTCGTACTGTAAGGCGCTTAACCTCAGACGAATGCAACCGCTTTCCTTTAGCTTCGGAAGTGGTAACACGCGACATATACATGGATGATGTAGCCACAAGTGTCATGACATCATCGGACGCAATCGAGCTGTCAAATCAGCTAATCGGATTGTTCAAGGCCGGGGGATTTGACCTTGTAAAATTTGCCAGTAATTCACCGGAACTACTAGCAACAATTCCTAAGGAACACTGTATTTCTCAAGCAGTTGAATTCAAAGAAGAGAGTTCTGTAAAAATTCTCGGTCTTCGTTGGTTACCATCATCTGACGTATTCACTTTCGTCGTTAATCCTGATATAACTAACTGCACAAAACGTAGCATTTTATCTTGCGTAGCCAAGCTTTGGGACGTAATGGGTTTTGTTGCACCAGTTATATTATACGCAAAGCTATTAATTAAAACTTTATGGCTTTTAAACCTCGACTGGGACGATATACCTCCGCAACACATCATTTCTGCATGGTCACAGTTCCAAAGAGAGTTACCAGAGTTAGAACGCCTTGAGATACCTAGACACTTAGGAGTTACATCGAACGTCACCCTTACTTTGATTGGCTTTGGAGATGCCAGTTTAAAGGCTTATGGGGGCGTGGTCTACTTACATGTTTCTCACCATGACAGTAGGCCAAACAAACTCACTATAGTTTGCGCAAAGTCGAAAATAGCTCCATTAAAGGTGATATCTCTTGCACGTCTAGAGTTATGCGCAGCTCTCTTACTTTCAAAATTGATAAAGGTTGTTTTGGATACATACAATCCACGATATCAAATCAACAATGTATTCGCTTTCTCGGACTCAACCGTCGCTCTAAGCTGGATTCATTCATCGCCTCATCGATGGCAAACCTTTGTCTCAAACCGAATCGCAAAGATTCATGAAAACCTTCCCGCATCTAATTTTTACCACATTTCCGGTAACGAAAACCCTAGTGATTGTTTGAGTAGGGGCCTATTGCCTTCTCAACTAATTGATCACCCGCTCTGGCTACATGGGCCTCCTTGGCTTCAGTCAGATCCGCATGCTTGGCCCATCCAACCATTTAGTCAGGACAAAGATTTAGACGTTCCTGAGGAAAAAACACTTGTATTAACCACAACTTCGACTGAAGATCCACTACTGTACACAGTTGCAAAACGGATTTCATCGTGGTCCAGACTACTCCGTATAGTAGTCTATGTACTCCGCTTTACAGGTAAATTACCAAGATCTACAAGGATTACGACTGCTGACCTAGAGGCTGCAGAATCTCGCATTTTAATGGCAGTTCAAACTGTACATTTCTCAGAAGATATTAAAAATATCCAAAGAAACAAACCACCTTCGAACACTCTTCGCAAGCTAAATCCGCACCTAAAGGATGGTCTACTACGAGTAGGTGGTAGACTGGCTAACGCTGAACTGAGTGATGACAGTAAACATCCCGTTTTACTCCCTAAACGCGATCATGTAATTAATCTCATTGTAGATTATTACCACCGTCGATACATGCACACTGGGCCTCAGTTATTGATGTCATTGCTACGACAACAATATTGGATTCTTTCTGCACGAAACATTGTAAGAAAACGTACGCAACTGTGCAACACATGTTTCAAAACGAGCCCTAAAGCGGTCTTTCCATTAATGGCCGATCTGCCTGCATGTCGCGTACGTCAAGCAAAACCATTTTGCCACACGGGAGTTGATTACGCGGGTCCCTTCACAATAGTTCTCAACCGCTATCGAGGATGTCGCACACAGAAGGCATACCTATGCCTGTTTGTATGTCTAGTAACACGTGCGCTTCACCTCGAGCTTGTGTCCGATTTAAGCACAGAATCATTTCTAAACGCATTCAAACGATTCTTATCCCGCCGTGGTCCATGTAGTACCATGTATTCGGATTGTGGCACCAATTTCATAGGAGCAAAGTCGCATTTGGACTCTTTGTTCTCATTCCTCGCTTCTGACGAATATAACAATGCTGTGAATAATCACCTCGCGTCGTCAAAGATTGAGTGGAAGCTGAACCCGCCACGGGCTCCACATTTTGGCGGCATTTGGGAGGCAAATGTCCGCTCCGTAAAAACGCATCTCTATCGTGTAATTGGCACGCAAATTTTGACGTATGAAGAATTATATACCGTCATTGCTCAAATAGAAGCACTTTTAAATTCACGCCCACTTTCATTACTAAGTGGTGACCCATCAGAACCACTGGCATTAACGCCCGCTCATTTTCTAACTCTAACGCCACTCAAATCGCTACCAGCTGCAAATTTAAATGTAGCTGACCAACCGCTTTCGTCAATCAAACGCAAATTCATGCTAGACCATATGGTACAAAATTATTGGGCTCGTTGGAGTCAGGAATATCTACATACACTACAAGTACGGCAGAAGTGGAATACCCCATCTCATCCCATCGCTAAAGGGATGGTCGTTCTTGTGAGGGAAGATAATTCTCCGCCTCTTCATTGGCCTCTAGGAGTAATAGAGGAAATGTATCCAGGAACCGATGCCGTGACACGAGTAGTCCTTGTACGTACCAAGTCTGGAACTTACAAGCGACCAGTGGTAAAGATTTGCCCGTTACCAACACAATAAATCTTAAACCCTACCTCTACCGCAACATAAAACAAAACAAACCGCATCGTTTCGATTTTCTTATTTTTCTACACTACATATTAACTATTAGTATTAAGCAATATTCTTTAAGCACACCTAGATTTAATTCAAGCATTCACTGAATAAGATTGGGTATTGCAACGCACCCTTTCATAAACTATCACTTTTTGATTTGAAAGGGGTTCTTTCAAGGCCGGGGGAATGTTCGCGCCAGCGAAGAGCATACGGTGTATTTTGCGTACTACCTACTCTATTCTCCTGATGTCCTAATACCTTTTGTCGGTACCGAAAACGCACCGCCCCGAAGCAGTTTTGATTTTCGAAAACTGCGGGTACAGCCAGTCAGTTGTATCACGGACTCTCGCCAGAGACCGTACACTCGCCGCGCACCTTTATGTGCAATCTTATTATAAGATCGTTATTATAACAAACTATTACAAAATCATATATTATATGTTAACTCATCATTCAAGTGAGATTCGGTGAAGTGAGTGCCGTGCCAGCCAAGCAGAAACCGCCGTTGCCAAGCTGCCACGGAGGATTGGATCGTCAAAGTAAGTACCGGCATCCATCTCTCTTCCTGTAATCGAACGTCCGCTCCTGGGTTATCCCAGGTGGTCCTTCAAGTCGCAAAATACACGCTCACAAATTGAACCCCCGCACGACGCTTAGCGTTCTCGTTTTCTATACGCCGAGTACAGATTAGTTGAGACGCGGCGTCACCATAAAAATATTATCATATATTTAAAACGAATGTTAATTCAATATATTATTTATTTATATATTTAATACCTCTACATTAATTATTATTATAACTCGCGTTTACGAATTTCACGCATAAATAACCCTTTATTCTCTTGGAATATATCAATTGCGCTAATTTTTTTATTATATGTGCACATCGTTTCGTTTTGTGTATGGTTAGTGTTACGCCGAGTGATGTGAAATAATTGGTCTGGTATTCCTGTACGGAACCCTAGCTATTGTCTATTAATCATACAAAATTATTCAAAACATTTTATGTACTTTGGGATACCATGATAATTTAATATAAAAAAGATATTGAAAGTAATGGCATGCAAAAATAGGTTCGAACTAATAACTAATATAAAATAATTTTAAATTATGATAAATAAATAAATGACAAAAATATATTTTTAAAAACAAAATTTCGTGTCTGTGCGTTGATCTTTGACGGGTGTAGAATCAGGTCATGCTTACCATGAAAATGCATTGTCATCGGAACTGACCAACATACTCCGTAGGATAAGGGGAGGTGATTCTAATTCAGCTTGCAAGATTTGACCTAAACCGACATATGAACATAAAAAATCACAAACGCCGTATCGTGGTAGTCTTGCGTTGAACTGTTGACTCAGAGTTGACAGGTTCGCTCAGCACATTTGTAACCATTTGTAACAATTGCAACGTATCCATCACCTCTCCTGAAATTGGCATCACTCTAATTTAGCTTAGTTGAGTGGGATTAAAAATAACTTAATGTGACCTTGAATCATAGTAATAATTTATTAAAAATAAATACCATTTGTTCTTATTAGGTAACGAGTACAATTGTTACAAAATGTAAATAAAAATAAATAAAAGTAGTTAAACAAAACCGCTGATAAGATTTTTGTGGTTGAAATATTTCAATATTTCGTAAAAGATATATAATTATTGAAAATGTTTCGTTGACAGTTTGACCGTTTATAGTCCTTGAGTATAACTTACCTAACCTTTCCGATAATATTCTTCACGATTTTTTTTGTAGCACTTCATTTGAATTTTACCGTAGCTGAACTGGCGTACTATTTAGCTATTTATTTAGTGTTTTTATGTGTGCGTGGTAACTCAAAGACTACTCAAATCACTCGACGTCTTTCAATATAACTGAGGTGCCTTAGAATCATTGCGAAATAACTAAAATCGTTCAGTCAGATTGCGCAAATATCAGCTCATTTGCAAAATTACTCATTTCACTTAAGTCATATCCAGTTATTTTCAATAACCCTGATTTTGTGTAATTACCCAAGATTTTGCAAAAAAATAGTTTATTCAAAGTCCTTGATGCATATATGTAAATCACAAGCTTAATACATGCATGCAAATAAATAAACAAATATTTGCAAACGCCTGCCTGAGTCGGCGAAGGTAGGTATTTGCCTTAAATAAATAAAGAGTCGCTTTATTTTCGTATAAACAAAAAAAAACTACTTAAAATGTAAACGGTTTTTCCAAGGCAAATATGAACCCTTTCAGCGCCGCGTGTGACTCATATAATAATTTGCTATTACTTATTCAGGGCGAATACAATACCGCCCCCCGAAATTCAGCGGCAGAATTTTTCAGCCGACGAGCCCGCAAAGAAAATAAAAATATTATAACTAATATTGTCATTTTCATTTATTTTAATGCCCATATATCTATTTTGTCTATTTTTATTGTTATTTACAAATATTACAAAAAATACAATTTTCATTTTTTATCCATAATAAGTATAATGTATAACAAACAACAAAACCCACCTAATTGGACCTGCGATTTCAAACATGATTGGTTATGACCTCGTATCAAAATTCATCATGGTTTCCGAGAAAAAATCTAAACCTTACTTGCTCGCGACCCGGGTCATTGATCAGCCTTGGATTAGCGCGAGTGAGCCAACGAATGAGCAAAGGGAATTTACACCAGCGCATTTACATTTAAATTAATAAATTTGGGCATGAATTATTTTCACATTTTTTTTATACATAAACATAAACAATCTGTTAAGTCTTCGGGATTCGTCTTGGGACGCGTTGTATAGAACCACCTCATTCAAAAAGGAAAATTTATATTTATGTAGTTAAATAAAAAAAATATGGTAATGAAAAATCTTTCATACATTCCGCTTGATAAATAGTCTATAAGTTTTTTTCGTCCATTGAATATTTCTGCGAAATTACTGTTTTATTTTTATTATCTGAGGGTAACTTTTTTGCGGGTAGGATTTTTATGAAACTGATTTGAACCTTTTTATTTTAACAAAGCAATGGTATTGCTTTTCGATCGGATATTTTCACGGCTTCTATGAAATATCTAAACCTTTGTAATTTGATGACTGTACCTATATTTATTTTTATACACAAATAGTTTCATATTTCATAGGGTTGATATCAACAATAAAAAATTAAACAGCAAAATATATGGGAAAAATGTTTCCCTAATTCGAAATCGTTTTAATGTTCGACAACTAGTCATACGCTTGGTCGCGGAGAGACGCGGGTTAAGGCACCTAATAATCTATTTCTATAGTATAATAAAATATTTTAGTTTTTTGTGAGACCAATTTCATTGTGGAGCAAAGTGAATAAAAATACATCCTGTATAATTTAATGAAACGTCTGTGATATCCGTGTTGCTGACCCTCGGGCTGTTGCTTCCTTTGAAATTCGGAGGCGCTATGCCACTCAGCAGGCCGGTAGCCTGGCAAACATTTCCCTTCGCCTGAAATGCCATTTAGTATTTTTTCCACAAGATTTTCCCTTTTTCGCGTCGACGTGGTGGCGAAAATTTAAGCCGCCATTTGGTCGTGTCGCGTCGGCAGGCTTATTGCACAAATCAATCTATAGCTCGTACATAACAAAACGGAATAATATTTTTATTTTACGTCCGATAATATTATACTAATATATAGACAGAAAAATGTATCTCTGGGATGCATGCATAGTCGCGTGGCAGACGAATACTATATTAACTGAGTGAAAAGGGTAACAACATTGAAGGTATTATTTAATAGCGGGTGAAAATAAACTTTTAACAATAACGTTTTTTGTTAGAATTAATTAAATTTAAAATAAAATAATAATAAGTCGTCTTTAACCATTGCATTCGCTAATATAACAGATACCTTACCTATGTTTATCGTCGTTGTCAGTCTAAAACCCCCTATGTGTAGAGATTTGAACTTTACAGGTAACAATAAAAACAATTGCTTGAATATTTTTTTATTTTAAGCAAGGCAGATTAAAAGAAAATATTCATTAACCTTATTAAGGGAATATTTGAGTAGAAAATTAAATAATATTTAATACTTTAGACGAAAGCGCTACCGAAGTCTCACATGAAAGTCACTGAATGTTGTTTTTCATAAAATAACTAAAAAAACTAGATGTATGTGTTATTCTTTACACACACACTTTTTAGATTTTACACACGTGTTTTAATGTATTTTCGCAAATTTTATTTGAATAATCGCTTGTAGCAACTAAATTTATCGTTTCATGTTGAAACTAAATTCGTCTACATATATTATTTTTTAAAAATCGTACGAATGACATATATACCAATTATGTGCATAAATAAAAAAGTTCTAACATAATTTATGTACATAAATGATTACCTCAATGATATCGAATGCAATATTATTTAACAATATTTACAAACTTATATTCTATTATATTGTAAAAAAATATAAGATAGGTACTCTTAAATGACTACAGTAGCGGTATTAATTGACTAGGGAAAATAACACATTTCGATTAATATACGCATTTCACCTACTTAACATGACCGAACACACATGTAGCATTTCGCTCGCATTTTTTCAAAATCAACTTTCAGATTAAGCCTTGTTTTAATACATAATATATTTACGGTCTTGTGGTAGTAATCTAACAAAGACTGTATGATTGGGTCGTATTTGTTCTTTTTTAGCAAAATATCCCGCATCGAGAAATCCCCTCCCTTTCCCGGTAGATCTACTTAACCACAATACAACTACCTTCACATTTGGCACTGACTCTTCGTATGAAAGACGACATACAGGTGTCCCAAAACCATTTCCGAAGAGGGGTTTTATGTAACCTATTATGAGTAGGAAATTATATAAAAAAAGATCATGCCCAATATTATTATTTTTATAACGAATGGTGTCAATTCGGTTCGGTTAATTATTTTGCCAGCATATTAAGCTTTTAATCTGCATTTAAACGCCAGTCGCGCAGCTAAAAATCTATTCGAACAGCAAAATTATTAAATGAGCTGAGCATCTCATTCGATTCACTTTAAGATTTTAAGATAACGAAATATTATATTTTGACTTTAATGAAGCCAAGGGCTAAAATTAATAGCCTATTATTAAAGTGGCCAAGATTCGCAGTTAAGAAACTATCTAAGCGATCGATTTAAGCGGTGATTAGTTCAAAGAACAGTATTACAGTAATCAATACGAAGAAGTGGAAATCCGAGAAAAGCACCTGCTCGACATTTTGAGGCTTACAATTCCCCAAGTTGAAGCTGAGAATACACCAGTCGGGGAAAAAAGAGAGTGTACACTTAATTTTTTTAGCAGTACATTTAATTTAAGAGGTCGAAAAAGTCTAATAAAATGCTGACTATAAAGTGCTAATCGCATAATTATTTTGGAATATTTTTCGTTTTTTTTTTTGCTGGTATTGTTTTAAAGACATTGAATGCAAACCAATATCGTTTTGATTCAATAATTTAGGAGCTTAAAAGTTTTTAGCCTCATTAAGTATTAGCTAAACGACTCATTTTGTAATTTTCGTTTGTTACTATTTTTTTCTAAATTTTGACGGTAAAGTGATTAGGACAATTTTATTATAGACACCTGAACGTAATCGGTTATTCAGTAACACGTGTCAAAAGGTAATTTATGAAATAAAATTATCATTTTATAATTATTTAAAAAAATATATGTATTTTTTATAAATATACTTTCCCTATCCATCGATAAGGCACAAGTTATATACATTAAAATAATATTTTTGATTAAATGGCATATCTGCGCTACTGGTTATATCCATCAGTAAGTATACCAAATAACAACTTTGTATGACTACGGTACAGACGGACGGACAGACAACGAAGCCCACCATAGGGGTTCAAATTTTTGGAAAATTTCGGTTCGGACCCTAAATATGTTTTTTTTTCGGAATGTGAAAAATATATATTGTTCGCGTGTGCTACCCAATGTTTATGATGATCCCCATTTGTCAAACTGCCAAATTTAAATTTAAAAAAAGTACGAAAGTCGGTCTCGGTCGTGGTAATCTGTGTTGGTAATAAAAAAAAACCACACGACTGCCAATGTTAAAAGCTTCGCCGTTCATTTCCTTTTAAAAATAGTCCGAGTTCCGGCTCCGTTTATCTCACTCAAAACGTAAACGCCGCTAATACACTATACGCTAAACGCGTAGAATACGCTAATATATTTCAATATCAACCTTACGCAAATTATTTTTTTAAGAAATCTTCGCAAGGCGAAAATCTTCAAGAATATTATGTAATATTATAATTATAATATTATAATTATACAATATTATAATTATAATATTATAATTATACAATATTATAATAATAATATTGTATAATTTAGATTAAATTTTAATTATTTAAGCGTAGATATGTATGTGAAAATTTTCTTATTGGAGGAGGGAGATGCAAAGAAAATATATTTCTTTAATTTATTTATACTGCACATCGCTCGTCTGTCGGTAAACAGTGAAGTGTACTTATGTACTCCATAGATGGCGCTGTGAGTAATGGCGGCCGACACGATGGGTAAAGCAGCTTATGTTAAAAGTTGACATATACCACCGTGATTGGGCATATCGTTTGGTTATTATAAAAACTCTTTAAAAGGAATTGACAATTTAAATAATAGACTTTAAATGTCGTTTCTTTGTTTTAGGTAGGATAAAATTATTTAAGTTAAACAGTTTAATTGTCATTGTGTATCTAAGTACTAAAATAAAAACTTTGATTTTAGATTAACGCATTTGTTTATTTCGCAATTCCTAATAAGTTTGAAGATAGTGTCTTATATATGTATTAACAATGTACTTATGTAGTAGTAAAAAAAAACAAATCGCAGAACACTAGCTAAGAATAAATCTTCATATTTTTAATTTTGTGTATTCAGGTGTCTATTTGAATACACCGTAGTAATCGATCATGGTTTTTGTTCGCCTATTAATTTTATTTATATTAAAAGTCCGATGCACCTTTCCGAATAAATTCGACTTTAATGCAAAAAAAATGTTTGTGGCGAGATACATACGAAAAAATCCCACATAATTTTTTATGCCACCATCTTTCAAGTTCATCGGCAAATTAGTTTATTATTGTTTTTAAAAATGAATATTTGATTTCATTAAAACACACATAGGAACATATTAAAACAATCCAATAAAAAGGGGCAATTTATATTTATGTTCTTTGAGCTGCCTGAAAAAAGATGTTCATATTACTGGCCGCGAGCATTTCAGCGACGGGCGAACGTTAAAAATTACTGCTCTATGGATAGCTCGAAACAACATCCCACGTTTGATGGCTTCTAACCCTCAAACAACAATATTTATACATAAAATTACTTATACTTATAAAGTTCTCTAAAGTTCATCTGTTTGTTTGTCCGGGACAATCTCCGAAATGTCTGAACAGATTTCAACGCGACTTTCATTATCAAGTAGAGGACTTTTTAGAGACTAATCTAGGTGAAGAATTTTTATGCCGAAAATGTTTGTGGGTTTGTGGAGAAATAAAAAAAATATAGAAATTATAACCAAAATTAGGGGGCAGTAAAACCATAAATATTCAATGATCGTCGAAAATGCTGAACGCGTCAGATGAATTTGGAAAGCTCTGCGTTCTATGATGGTCGTCAAAGCCGCCTGCATTGAATAGGACGGTAGGTTGTATTTAAATTTAGTATTCTACTTGAGTGCCTTCATATTCCGCCTTTCTAAAATTTCCTCAGCCTACCTATTATTGCCCTAACTAAGCTAAATGTGCTCGTGCTAGAGGCTGGTGGTGATGAAGCGTCCTAACCTCTACACTACCATCACAGCTACTAGGATTAATAGTCAAACGTCATGACCGCCGGACTACCACAATTTAAAATGAATGCCTATCTAAATATACCCTTTCAATAAACTTTATAAGTAGTCCTGCACGAAACTAAGAAATATCATATCCGAAGCGCAGAAGATCAATCAAAATTTACAGATTCACAATTTTACAGATAATTTTAACCGCTACTATTATTATTATTATTATTTCGTTATTATTTCGATACTAGAAAGCTTTTATTCCATTTTCATTATTTTACAAAATTGCTAAAAAAGTCTTGGCACAATCCCAAAGAGCGAACGAACTCTAATAATAATAATAATAAAATATATTATTTGATACGTTGATTTCGCCGCAAAAAGCAAATATATTGCCGTAGGACAATCCCCACCAGCTAACCCAGAGATATGGTACAATAAAATATACGGATAATGGGAAAACGTACGATTTAGAAATAAACTTGGTCATCAACTGTTTATCTTTGAATGTTGTATCAGGATTGCAAAATCGTCTTCTTGGTGCCATAAATATCATAAAGAACACTTTGTTTTAAATTAATTAATTAAAAATTACAAAAATTTAAATTTTATAGATCTAGCCAAACTGCTATACATACTTCGTATACATATTTTGTTCAAATATTTTAAATATCAATAATAAATACTAAAATGATCAGAATGTAATTACAAAAAGAATTTCCATAAAAAAGTCACTCAGAATAATTAGAGTAAAATCCCAAAATTTGAAGATATACGGGTATATTAGTGGCATGTGAGACTTAGAGGGTTAAGTAAGTTTCACGCCGGATTAGCGAGGAAATTTTAGTGTTTACTTAAAACAGTGCAAATCGACATCTGGCTATAATGAAGAGCCCCGAGGAATACTTAAGCTAATCTCTGTTTATTTTCAAAAGGCGTTCCTTTTCGGAATTCAGCTTGCCGCTGCAACAAACGTGTAATGCTAGTTTGCCGTGTAAGTAAATAATATTTAAATAAGTCTGTGAAGATTTAAAATTATATCGCTGCGAAGCGTAAATTTGTATTGAGAGTTAAAATATTAGATTGAGTCAGAGGCAAGAAATATTTTGTTGGGCTAGATTGTCGCCGGCAAATCTGAATTGAGTATGTTTACAAACGACACGCTATTTATATACAAAGTAAAATATAAAAAGTGTCGATTTGCACATAATGTGCATATATTTTACACTTATTATCTTTTTATTTTTAGCCATGACGATTCATTTGCATATATCCTACGTTGAGCGTAAGTTATTCTTGTGAATATTCATTAAATCATTCTCTTCTCATTCATTATACGTCATATTAGTTACATTTTCACTGTTTTTCATCATTATTGTATGTTTTTTAAATCATTTTTTTACTACTTTGATGAAAGTTTGACCGTATTTCATAAGCGCACAGATGAATAACATGATTACCTCAAGCAATGCAACTAACTATTCTTTAAACTTTCTTACTATAAAATATATATAATTTGTTTTAAAATTTTCAATCTTTAAAATATTAAACAGAATTCTAATTTTCCAAATGTTAATATACTGTCAGACTTTCATATAATGTGAACTTACGGCGAAGGCCTATTATAACGTAATAAATCATCTAAATACGGTATTTAAGAAATAACATTTTAGTATATGTATGTATATGTCTGCCTATACAGGTTGTTTTTAAATTAAAGGCACTCCTTTTAGGAGGTTGATCTATATCGATAACTAAACTGGTCTCACAAAAAATAAAATATAATTTCGAAAAAAAAAATCAAACTAAGGTAATTAAATTATTAATAAACTTTGTTTTTTTCGGAGAGATTTGCGACCGGCGCGCTCGGGGATCACTGGCCGTTCTCGCGCAATGCGTTCAACCGCACTCTTAAACTTCAAAACAATTTATATTTAATTTTGTAGTCGTTTTTCTCGTAGCTAAGAAGCATTTTTTCAATATTTTTTACTGATTAATGTTTGATTGTCGATACACATCAACATCCCTTAATTAATTAATTTATTTAAATATCCAATATTAAATGGGTAATACTTTGTAGCATTTTATTGATTTTCTAGAGAAGAAACATTCTGTATACGGTTAAATATAAAATATAACTACCTCCTATAAAGTCTTGATACCTAATTAAGTAGTTCCTTTTTACAATATCTGTCGCCACTATCGCATCACTTGTGACATATGACGCGTCATCTGACGTTTTGAGGTTATGCTGTCAGCTGTAGGATTTTGTCGCACGCGTTTGCTTGAATCCGAGATGCCAACAATGTTTAAAATATGCAAATCCAGTAATTTTAATTAGTCAGAAAAAATAAAAACGAGCACGAAGCGAGGAGCACAACAGATGACAACACAGGCCAACGCGGGTCTCGGCGCGCAATGTACTGAAATCGCTCCTAGCAGCTTATTTTAAGACTGACTTAAGTTTCACTTTAGGCTTAAGTCGTGGTTGTTACGTAATTCGGACTTTAATGTTCGCTAAAAGAGAGTTGAAATACAATGTTTATCGGTCTTAAGTAGGAATGAAATTTCGGCCCTACCCGATTTAATACATTTTTTCAAAGAAAAGTTGGCTTTTAGCATAACTCTTCATCCTCAACATTTTGACTTTTTTGAGTTACTTCTGCTATCAGGGCAGTATACGGTTTTCTAATGCTGCTAATTTATGGATCTGAAGTATAAAAAAATACATCCTCATTTGTAGCTGATCGAAAGAATTTTCTGACATGATGTAGGCGATTTTTTTATAATCCCAATAACGGGATTGTGGGGAGGCATCTTCTGTAAGTTGATCCGTAGAAAGCACTGAAAAATTCTTTGCGTATTTGCTCTATGAATCAATTTTTTGTGAACTGAGGATGACATATAAGTAACATTCGTAATTAATCACATAGATTTTGACAGTCTTCATAGCCTCAGTCGCGAGATATAGCTTTCAAAGTATCTTACCATCCAACCACCTCCATACACAAATCCCTAACTGAAAAAATACGTAAAAGTAAAGAGTTGTATGTAACTTGAAAAAAAATAAAACGACGTTAAAAAAATTTTTTTTCAAATTTTAATTCAATTCGAATTTACAACAATATAAAGTAGTTTTTTTCTAAACAATCTTAAACTATCCCTGAAACAAAATAACTACGTGGTTTTTAATTAGGTAGAGAAAAGACAGAAATGCATATCTACTAAATACCTGAATAAACTTTCAAATATATTGTTAAAGTATTATTGTTAAAAGTATAATGTCTATTTTATAAAATCAAAAATTTTAGTAGTTTATATTAAAATTTAAAATTATTCTTAATTACTATTATTTTTCTAAAACATATTTTTAATACTTTCACTCATCGTTATTAATATATAAATGATATCTTATTAATATATAATTATATTAATATATAGTATCTTTCATCAAACATTAATATGTTAAAAAATAAGACTAACCTGGTACAGGAATTGCTCAGTTTTAAGCTTTACCTAAAATAAAAATTATGTTAATAATAATAATATTATAATAATATTATTATTATAAAGTTAAGTTATCCTTATCATATTATGAAAGTATTATTCTATATGAATAACAATAATGATGCTATGAACCACCAGGAATTAACCAAAGTCATATATTAGGTACTCGTAATATAATAAAATTATTAATATTAATTTATAGTCTTGTAAATTTCACACATGTTATATTTTTACAAAATCTACCTAATTAGATAGCGTACGTATTAATGTATGATAAGGATTTAAAATGCACTCAAAAATAAGACAGAAAAAAAAACTAAAATAGTCTGTTTTAACCTCGTGTACGTATAAGATAGAAAATGTAAGAAATAGATAAATACATTTGAAATAAAGAGTGAATGTTTACATATTAAATTAATATTTATGTGGTTGTAAAATAAATGAAGTATTAAAAATAAAATTGTAATGTGTCTAAAATAAAAAAAAAACTGATCAACATGAAGTACCTATTAGCTATTTCATTGAGTCAAAGCGCTGACATTTATCCAAGAGCGATGTGTTCCACGTCGTAATTATTAAGATTAACGGATGCTGGATTTACAAAAATATAGTTGTGATCTTGGCGCTGTGATATATTAAAATCGCCGTCATAAATCTCATCCTTTGAAGTAAATTCACTTCCACAAAGTTTCCGGGCGGACGTCCATCAGCATTTCGCGGCTGACTCTATTTTGAAAAACATTTATTAAATAATACCAATAAGTCAGGCTATTTATATCAATAAAATAGATTCGTTACGGCCCAGTTTTGTGATCACCTGCTTCCGTCCAGAGGTTCTCTAATCCTTGGGGGGGTAACCTGGCCAGGCCTTGAGTTTAGGACATGTCAACGCCGTTCGTCACGCAGCTAAGGGACAAAGATAGCTTTATCGATACGTCACACGTGTAAAATCAATGTCTGTTCAAAAAGAGTGATTGCACTTTTTCCAATATTTCAATATCCAATAAATGTCTAAAAATGTATTTATTCATTTATTTAGAAAACCAATAGTACAATATTTCAGACATGGTACATACATTTGTGAATAATTTTGACTGATAGCAGTACAGAAATACATGAAAATTTTAAAATTTTGAAGGAAGCTATTATTGACTTTATGTTCTGATTATTTTATTTATATAATAGCTGTTGTTTTCTGAAATAAATTAATAAATAAACTACTTTTATTTTACAAGTTTTTTATCTGTCAAAAAAAAAATAGAGTGGGAAAAACTACTTTATGTGTCTCCTCTAACTGGAGCATGCCGTATTAGTCGTAAATTTTTGCCGTATTTTTTTCATAAAAAAAAATAGGAAAATTTGTACTTCAAAAGGTGTTTATTTATGAGAAAAAAATACCTGTATGTATTGAGCCTATGTTAAGCCTATACAGAGTGTTCGAAAATACCACGGCTAAATAATAGGGCTGAATCTTTAATTCAATATAAAAATGTAAGTAAATGTTTTGATTTGTCGAAATTCGAGCATCAAACAAATAATTTATCCGGTCGATTTGATTGTTACGCGAGTTTTACATGACAAAGTGCTTATTGGCAAATATCCATACGACTATCATGGCATAATGAATGAGATGACGCACGTGTGTGGCTGGCCTAATGCCAAAAGTGTAAAGATGACGTTTGGTAAATCATGTCAAAATCACGCAGAATTTCGTGACTTTTATTTTTGTTTGCACGCATCTCCGCCACATCCTAAAATGGAAATCATAAACCAACAAAAGTTTTAATAAACCGTATGCAACTTCAGTATAATTCAGTATGTAGAGTACTGCGCCACTTCAAAGTTTTCATAGGTCGTTTTTTTTAACTGTTTACTAACAACATGAAGTGATATTAATATTGCTTAGTTTTTAGTTTTACTTTGAAGTTGGTTACATATTTTTTTTTAGGTTTTTATTTGTAATGTTTAATCATCTCACATTAAAATTACCTCTGACGTTAAACTCTAACCATTCCGCTACAATTAGCGATATTAACAATAATCTAAATCTGTTAAATCAATTCGACAAGTAAACATTCTGAACGGAAAACTAATTTTTTGATATTTTCCTAACTTTACGAAACCTGTTCCTGATGTATGCAATAAAATCATTTAAATCGCAGCTTTTTCGAAGCAATGAGTAAATACTGTAGAAATATACAGAATCTTTTAAAATGTAAGGAACTCCTTTTAAGATGTTGATCGATACCGACTACCAAACATTAATCAATAAAAAAGATTTAAAAAATGTTTTTCAATTACGAGAAAAACGTCTGGTTAAGCGCGTGCCGCAAGCTCGGTCAGTGAATATAATTATTCTAGTTGAACTTTCTTTATCCAATTTTTTTTTTTTTTTTTTGGGAGACCGGTTTACTTGTCGATATAAATCAACCTCCTAAAAGGAGGATGTTTTTAAACTTAGGGCACTATGTTTAAAAACATCCTGTATATATAAAAAATATATACAAAATGAAGAGTAAAACATCAATGCAAAAATATTTCGTTAACAGGATATTAAAAGGAATGAAATTATACTATTTTTCTACTGAAAAAAATCCACATAAGAATAAAATTTTAAGCATGTTTTTTTAATTGCTTCTTTAAAGACTTTAATAACTTTAAAACTTAAGGCCCATATGTTATAATCTTACGATCTAAAATTTAGCGTATTTTGACGATATGGTTGCACCAACTGCTCATTATTTCTTGTATTGAAGAAACTACTATACACTAGTATGTTTTAATGTTGTACAGCACGAACATAATTCAAATAATTATAATCTCCGTAGAAGGTACTCTCTCACCTTCGAGTAGCTCATGTGAGTGGAGTGCATGACATACCAGGGCAGTTCAAGTATCAGTCGAGAGCTACTTGGCTGTCAATTATGTAAACGGGTCTTGATGTGTGTGTAGGGCGTACTTCATTTGACAGCAATCGTTGTCAGACTTTTTCAAGGTTAACGTAGGTATTGGGTTGACAACCCGCTACGTCAAATTTATGAATAAATTTCATAAAAAAAAACACAATCGCAAATACTGGCATTACCTTTATGGTGTCATTGTGTTAGAAAAATGAAGTAGTGGTATGAATATAACAGAGGTCGTACTGTTAAGTACAATAATAACAATTTATTATATTTATTATTATTTAGAAGAGGTTATTGTCCTTGCAAAGATTATCAGGACTGTGACGTGGGCCACAGACAAAAGACATTAGAACGACTCATCAATGTCAGAATAGAGTAAAAAGTTTTTTTTTCAAAAGTTTCACGAGAGATGGAAACTATAAATGACATCCATCACCGGGACACAGGAGATCTTCTGTCAGTCTGAAAGAGGACTTCATAGCGCCGAAAAGGCATGGTTTTTTCAGAAACGCATTTCGGGTAATGAGAGAACCCGCTGCAGATGGCTTTCGAAGACGTGTAATATTTCAAAAGATCCACGCTGATAAATTTCCCAGCATAAAATGTGATCCGAGTGGAAATGCCCTCATAAATCATTTATATTTTATTTCCCAGATGACATTGAGTTTAAAATTCAGCAGTTGCAAATCCGTCGAGATTCTGCATAATTGATCGTGTTTTTATCTCTTAAAAACTGCTTTACCTACTCAGCTCAGGGAAGGTAATTTTTATATGAAATTTAATGGTTGATTAATTCATATCATAATAGGAAACGAGCGTTAATCAAAATCTAAGCAAGAACGATCATTGTATGGTGATAAAATCCATACCGACTCTATCCGTTTTGTTTTGTCGGAATATGAAAATCTATAATCTCTTATTAAAATATTTATTTTATACTCAAACATATATTGTTGATGTAATAAAAATTATACAGGGTGTAACTGAACAACTTGTATTCAACAAGTTTTCATATAGCTAACAACAAAAAATCCATATAAAAATATAAATACTCTATTAGAGGTTTGGTGCGCGTATTGTTGTGTTCCCGACCTATCCAATTGACGTGCATCACAATATTTGCGCGAGGAAAACTACCGTCGTTCACTGTCGTCAATACATTTGTAGGTACGGTGCACCGTGGAATCTCTTGGTTAGTGTCTTTTTTTATTTATTCGCAAATTTGTTAAACAAAACTTGTTCAATTTTATGTCCAGAAAGACCCCTTAAAAGGACACAGCTGACTTTAAGTTCATCCTGTATATTATACATATTTATATAATTGAGTTATAAAGGCACTTTGCTTATTTATTATATTTGATGCTTGTTTTAATAGCGGAAAATCACCTGAAATAATTGATGACACAATCTTGGACAATATTGCAAAATTTAGAAAAGTTTTATTTATTTTTTGATATTTCAAAGTATATAAGGATATATTTGTATATACTTTGATATATTTTAGTAATAATTTTAAACATTGTATTAGGTATTCTAACTCTAAAATTTGTTATTATAGTTGAATTTCTATCCCGATAAAATATTAAAAGATTCATATAAATTTGTAAATGTTATAATGCCAAAATATATTCATATGGGTGTATGCTACAAAAATAGTCATTTTAAATAGGATAGGTATCGAAGAAATAATTTTAACTTTTAAAAAAATGATGTGTATGTAGATATAATTATTAAAAATACAAAGGTAGTCATCAAAGTTATGCACAGATTATGAGCACAATTTGACAAAACATGATACAACAGCGCATGCATTTTACATAAGCATGGGTAATAGTGGTCACTTTTAAGCTTAGCAACATACTAACGCGACTGTGCATAAGGCCGGTCACGCATGAAGTGGGTCTGTACAGTGCCCGAAATATTATTCGATAAAGCTCTCATTAGGCCCAGGCCGAAAACTAACTACTTAACGATTAAGAAATTTAGTTGGAATACAATATCTTGATTCGATAATGATATTTCAATTTACTGTTTTTAATTGAAAAAAATAAATACAATGATAGTTATACTGGAATAAATACATTGCATGAAATACATTGAATATAAAATCGTATTTAAAATCCCTTATATTTCCTTTAACTACCCTTACCTTGTAAACCGCTACTCCCATTCCGAAAAAATGAATACTTTGTATAAACAATGAATTTTTTGTTTTATTATTATAAATAAATAAATAATATAATAAAATAGGTTTTGGTTCAAAATTACGTAATCCACCGATACGAAGCGGTCGCGCCAGTAATCGCAGCATTCATTAAACTATCCAGAGCGCATTTGAAGCATGCACTTATAAGCTAAAGTTAATAATAAACCAGACGATTAGAGTATGTTGAGAGTCGTTGATTATTTTATGCTTTTTAATGATACTTGCCGAAAAATATTTAGCGTACTATAACTTTAGGCGTGTCTTGTTAACACTCATATATACATAAAAATATAAATGTTTTCTTTATGACCGTCTCTCGTTTCGGTCTGAAAACGACCCAAAGCGTGAGTTTAGTACAAATCATAAATCCGTAGAAGCTTTAGCGTGAATATAAACATAAACCCAATTGCCTTCATCTATCTGACCGTTTTACGATCATAATATTGTAATTTAGGAGCTGATCGTCATTAAATAACCTACATAATTGTTATTTATATGATGACACGGTGATTAATTTCAATTTTATTTTAAATATTTAATGAACAATAATATATCTCTTAAGTACATAGGCCCCAAAATTCATAATATACTTCCCAATCTCTTAAAATTAAAAATTCACACAAGTTGGCAAAAATGTTAAATAAGTGGTTACTGAATGTTGGACGGCAAACTATAGCTAATCTAGTATAGTTAATTGAACTCAACAATTGTAATATAAAATTATTTATGATATCACGCTATACTAGAGATACCCATTGTTATCTTTTTTACATATAACATATATAGTTATATATTCCTTTTCTTATTTCATCTAATTAGATGGTTACATAGTATTTGACAATATTTTACACTAAAGAGGACAGGTGAGAGTTAAAAATGCATTTTTATAAAACTCAGCGCTGGGTTTAAACCGACATCAAGTATAGGACTT
Organism: Neomicropteryx cornuta; assembly: GCA_020383195.1. Classification (NCBI taxonomy): domain Eukaryota; kingdom Metazoa; phylum Arthropoda; class Insecta; order Lepidoptera; family Micropterigidae; genus Neomicropteryx; species Neomicropteryx cornuta. The sequence continues at coordinate 6,669,195 of JAHKQU010000001.1, read as the reverse complement.
CTTTAATACCTTTATAAATATTCTGCTATCCTACGCTTTACCAAAAAAAAAAAAAATTGTTAACAATTATTCAATATTGTCAAAGATTGTGTAATCTTTTCATAATAATAATCTTTTCAGGCGATTTGCCGATTTGTCGCTCACAATAGTAAAATCGATTTAAACTCCTTTTAAGGATGCCTCAATATTCCTGAGACAAACTTCAAGTTTAATTTATTGTTAGTAATATTTATTTACCCTTTAATACAGAATTATATATTTTGTAATGCGTATATGGCGAATTTATTGCCTTAAAGGCAATATCTACCAGTTAATCAACTTATAGATTATACATTCCTAAGTGAGACTAAATTACAGAAATGAAATTTAGATTAATTTAGAGTCTAAATTAATAAACCTTCCCATCATCAGTGATGTACTAATTGCGACGACCGCAAGTCAGCATATCGAATTTTACAGACATATTTTATTACAAATATAATATGCCTGTAAAATTCAATATGCTGATTTGCGGTCCTAGAAAATTAGTACACCACTGATGATGGAAAGATTTTTCCCGATACGTTTTATGATTTATTAAAATAGTGCACTCCATCAAAATTGGTTTCTTACTCGCAGATACAATAATATTTATATCCCTTATTAATTGCTATTAAAATAAAAAAAAACCAGGGGGCGCTGGGTAATATTTTTTCTGGAAAGGGGGTGATAGGTCAAATAAGTTTGGGAATCACTGATTTAGACTATTATTTTAGTAGTTCGGAGATCGGATAGAGTATCTGGGGATTAAGAATTGTGCACACAAAAATGTTTTCCTCGGTATCGATTTAAATATGAAAATATTCGGAGCTGATCTTATTTATTTGAGGGTAGAGTTGGTTCCACGAGCGGGCAGCTGGTAAATGAATCTGTGAAGAAAGAAGTACTCTGCAAAGGAATGATCATTGTATTCATGCATAACTAAACATAATATTGTTATAATATTATACTGATTTCACGCTATAAATGTGATTGTGTTAAAACAGATGCGAATGTTGCGTTGCAGATGATGTTGCGTTTTTGAAACAGATTCAAAACAAAATAAATAAATAAAAAGAGCACAAAAAGGAAACAGGAGCGAATTCACGCTATGTGAAATTATGTTCGATTATTTTTATTCCCCAAACGGCAATGTAATTAGGATAATGTATACGGAGCTCACTTTTTGCTTCTTTTGTGGAAATAATACGACTGCTATAATTATTAGGGTACTTCGTTCTTTCAAATAAATGACCATTTGATTTACGTACGTTTTTTATTGTTTTCTATAGCCAATTTGCTAATTGCAGCAACCCGGTTCGGGATATAGGCACCAAATTCGAGTACGGCCCTGTTTAATGCTTTCATACACTGCAGTATTACTAATAAACTAGAATGATCAAACAATAATAATTTATTCAATATTGATTTGTATACATTTATGTAACACTTTCATTTACTGTTAAAATAAATACTTTTGTTTATTTGGAGACGGAAAAAGAAAAGTCTTACGTATAAAATATAAATTTAGTATATATTTGCTTATTTTGAACCGCTATTACACGCCTTTTAAATCGTTTTGTTATAATTGACCTGTATGAATTATAATTATTGACAGATTACTTTTATTTACTTATATTTTATAATCATACAAGTATGCAATGTTTGTAGTTCAACTAAGTTAATTTGCATTCATTTGAGTCATAACAAATAATAATGGTAATAATTCAAAACTGTAATATTTAATTTAATTTAATTATTATTAGCGCTAGTATCACCTAATGTCAATTGGTTTACATAAATCACATTTATTATTTATTAGTTTTTTTTTTACTTTAATTTTTGATTCCACGTGTATTGTCATCGAAAGCAAGTGTGAATAAAGGTTGGACCATGGCAAGAGATTTAAAATTCGATTATAAGGTTTATGCATGAAACATCGCCGTCATTGTAACCTAATATAATCGTAGTAAAATAGTGTGAACTTGTATAAGTATGGAATGGTGTATATAGAATGGTTTATATATATGTATGTGGTGGTGATGAAAATACTAATACCTAAAATTATTTCTGTCATATGATTCTTCCCGTCTAAAAAAAAATCTACCCGTATATTTTTGCTTTATTGGTTAAAAATTTAAGATGAAATAAAAAAAACATCTTCACGTTTCTAAAAAACGTTGTTAAGGGAAACCTTTCTATCTAATTTAATACTGCCTTTATAAAACTAATAAAGGATAAATCTTGAGCAATTTCTTATAAGCTACTGAGCTGCTGGGCTACTGAGCTACTGAGTGAGAATATACAAGAAAAAAAAACTATATTTTTAATTACGGCCGTTCTAGTGTGGTATAATAAAAATCATATAATAAAAAAAATCAACCTGAAACATTTAATAATCTACAACAAATAAAGCCTACCTTAGTACGGGCGACGCCTAGTTAGGCAGAATTTTAAAATATGTTTGCGTACTTTAAAACTGAATAAATAAATGATTATTATTATCCTCAAGGATGAGGGAGGTCTAAGGCATTATTGAAGTCAATAATCGCAGATGAGTGGTTTATAGAAGAGATGAGTGGACGAGGAATGTGTACAGGCCAAGGTCATCTTTAATATCCCGAATGGTCCTTCGAGCCGGATGAAGGCAGCTGAAGGCAGCTGAAGGTTTCCAATGTCCGCTTGGCATTCAGCGCGGTAATGACGAAACCGGAGACATTTAGTGCCGCGACGTGCCCGAGTGGATGGTCAGGCGATTACGCTCTCCCCGCACTTCAATTTATGAGATGCTAAAAGGCAAGCGACGCCATGTTTTACCACAAAATGATTTGATAAATTTTCGAATCCGACAAAATGGCGGACTCTTTCTTTTTATTTGCTTAGTCTAGCAAAGACTTAGGTAATATTTCGTTAGGTATATATTTTTTTTACTATCACATTTATAAATATTTATTTTATTGTTCTTAGAGACGCGTTATCATTAACGATAGTAATTCTTTAATACAGGAGAACTAAGAAGAAAGAATGAATGAAAATATTTCTTAAATGAAACAAGAACGCTTATGACAACCTGTAGTTATCATATAATATCGACTTACGCATATCATTAAACTAGGGTCCTTATTGCACGGTGATTTAAATGAAATTGACGGTAGTTAGGTTACTGTTTTTGGTTTTTTATTGCTGTTATACTCTAAATGTTATCGCTGTTAAATTTGTAGGTAATTTAACTTTATATTATTACCTTCACTTGAATTTTTAATCGTCATTGTTTTAATGTTTATGATGTATTATATATATGATATTCCTGTATATTATAATATATTGTGGAAATAAATAACTTGAACTTAACAGCTTCTATACATTGTTTATTTAGTAGTAGTCAATTACTTAACCAGAACCTAACGTCTTATAGCTAGGCCCTACAGGCATTTCCCACCCAGACTACTCGCGCCTGTGGGACCAACTTGTGATGGGTTGCTTCATTTACTATCTCAATTTGTGCCTGCGGTACTTTTAGCCCATTTAGTATATAAATTATCCGTAACACAATTATCAGAATTATATATTTTAAATATTGCATGTAATATATAGACAATAATATACACTATTTATTGTCTTTATGATATTTGTCCTACGATCCTTTTTTATTAGTAACGCTTCAAGTACGTAATAAGTATTTTTTTATTTTTTTTTGCCGCCTTCTTCTGGCCGCTCTTAGAACAGATTTTTTTTAACCTAGTTAGAGTGGTCATGTTACTTCAAAACAGCAATACTGGTGTTAATTTGTCTATATTATAATATATTGTTTTCAGTGTTATTATATCATTTTATTGTTGTGATTTCCTATTGTACCATGTAAATGATTAAATAAATAAATTAATTGAATGTTTTGCATATATTTTATAGTAATTCTAGAGTACTTAAGCTACGCGGCGTGAACATATTATTTTTATTACAATAGAAGTTTAATTTTTAAAATTTCTTGCGTAATCTTCTGATTGGGCGAGCAGTCGAATTATTAAACTCCATTTCTGCGGAGGTTGATATATTCGTCTCTTCGCCCGATGGGATTAAAAGTCTGCTTTCTGTTGTGACACCTTTGTGGGATCAGCGTGAATTATTCGGTTTTTATTTTTCACTTGTAGAGAGCGTTTTTTTTAATATAGTTAGTTGCCATGTATTATTAGGTTACATTACATTTTTTTATGTCATTATTCTTTTGTTATTAAATAAGGAAACGTGAGCGCGGAGAAACCTCTAAATACTCTAAAATAAATAAATAATGCGTCTAGAGAGTTATGCAAAATGTTTTGAATTTATTATAGGGCTAATTAAAATAACACACCGTATAAATTTAAGAGAATATATAAATGAGAAAAAGATCGTTCTATCAAAAGCAAGGAAGAACCTAATTTGAAAATATTCATTCGCCCATTTTCCCCATTTTCCCGTTTTTCCCGTTTCAAACTTCATCGCGAGTTCGTAATGAGTTTGACGTCCCCGCGATGTCTCATTAGATCGCCGGGGTTATTTTTTTTTTTTTTTTTGTTTTCATCTCATTACTAAGCCAGTCAGACTTACGGGGGAGAAATTACCATTTTGAAAGTTACCCAATAATCTCGTTTCTCTTCGAAATTAGCGGCGCGGCGTCCTGGACGCACAAAATTTCTTAATATTATTTGCAGGGTTCCGTCTTCAAATAGAGGGTAATAGTAGATTATTTATTTATTATTTGTACATTAACATTTATTTATTACAAATATTTCGTAAGGAAAAGCATGGTTAAAAAATCTTAATTATTATTGTTATTTTGAATTTGAATTTTATTTTGAATTTTAATGAAATTTAAAAAAATACTTTATTTATTACGTCTTTTTCGAATAGGAAACCTAATACTTCTAGGTGAAGTATACTAACAAATCAAATATTATAAAAAAAATAAATATATTAACATTTAAACGAACTGTGTAACATGAACACTGCAAAAATAGTTTAATAGTATAACAATATTAGTACGTAAGTTACCAATTTTAAAACACGCTGTAAGTTGTGCCAATTGAATAGTAATAAAAAAAAGTTTAATATAATAATGGTAAATGAAATCGTGGTAGTCCAGTTACTAGGGCGTTGGACTACTGACCTAAAAGTTGAGTAGGGCCCAAAAAATTTTTTTTTTTAATTTGGCAGCCTTTATTTCATAAAACGATACATTTTAATATATACCAGCCCAAACCCAGCTTCAGGTTTATCGGGCTGAAAAACAGCCCTTATACAAATTCTGTATCGCTATTACAATTCAAAAATTGTAGGTAACAAAATGTATAAAATTGAGGTAAGTAGAAATTATCGATTTCAACGGCACATTGACCTAAGATATAGCAATTTCAATAAAAAAAAGTTGTGTAAAATAACAGCTACGCTAAGTTAGTTCTTTTTGCACATAATGAGCATATATTTTACACTTTTTTTTATTTTTAGTCATAACGATTCATTTGCGTATATCCTACGTTGAATGTAAGTTATCCTCGTAAATATTCCTTAAACCATTCACTTCTCATTCATAATACGTCATATTCGTTGCATTTTCATACACGCCATACACACACAAACACAAACATTTTCATACACGCCATACACACACAAACACAAACATTTTCATACACGCCATACACACACAAACACAAACATTTCCATGCCACAAATAGGCGCACCACACTCTCACTACACCACATCACGCGTATTTCTGGCCATATATATATATAGAAAATAATTCTATTGTATCGCTGCTTTGTACATAAATTAATAAAAATTAAATAAATATATTTTTGCCGCAAACCTACGACAAACTTTTGGTGTTTTTTGAAAATTCTTTACTGAAAATATTAATCTAGGTATAGTATCGCATTTCCATACGATTTATGTATTTTCTTATTAATAATTAATTTATTACTAAGAATTTATTACTATATTAATTTGAACTGTGTTCATCTCCATTATGTGGTTATCGAATTCCAACATAAGGGATTATATTTGAAGGAAATAATGAGAACTGCTTTAGAAAAAGATTATGGATCAAAGAGATTTTCGTAAGTATGTAATGATTTTCCGAATCCAACCGCCAGCAAACTTAAATAAACACGACGGCGATGTGATGATCCCCCGACTTATGAAGATTTATGTTCTTAAAATTCAATCGGTGTAGGGATTATTTATACTCCACAGACAAATCTGATTTTATTATTTTTAAGGAGTTTTTGGAGTTGTTAGACAAGATGGCTGACTGAGTGCTGGATGCCGGTTATTATAATTTACGTCTAAAATTATTTTACAGAGAAAATTCCCACAAAATTCCTAAAATAGTTAAATTTACAAATTTTCCTACTACTTTTTAAAGATAAGTGGTTTATTCTTGCGTTTTTTTTTTCAAAATAATCTATTAAACTAATAAAAATATATATTTTGTATCACACACAGGCGACCGACAACGGGCGAGAGTTGCCGAGCGGAGCCGACGACATCCGAAGGGGCGCGCTTGCGCGGGACGGCGAGCCACCGCCAGTAAGTCGCTTAGCACGAGTGCTGACGCGGGCGGCTAATATAATTCGTACATGATTTCTGTTTAATTATTAGTTATTTATTTATTTATTTATTTATTCTTATTGTTCTACAACGTTCGCAATCTGTTATCTATCTGTTAAGTATCGAACTGTCTTTTTTGGATTTATGTAACTACATATGTTATCGCTGGAGGAATAAAACGTTAGCGGACATCGGTGACTTCAATGATTTCGACCTATACTTCCTGGACACATTCCTTCTCAATATTATAGAGATTTATTTTTCAATGATATGCTTCTACTAAATAAATACAATACAATAATATTTTTTTGTGCCATAAAATTTTGGAAATTCCTCGTGGAAGTTATAGGCCTATGACAGACAGATAGATTGACAGGTGCGCGTAAAGAAGTTTTACTTCAAAAATAAAGGAATGGTAAATATAATCCAAAAAGACATAACCACAATGTTATGCTTTAGGTGTAACTCAATATCGCGATAATTGCGTGTGTGAATTGGGAAAATATTTCGATTCTTTATTCCAATTGTATTCATCCTACGGCTGACGGATTATCTGAAACGGCTAAGATGCATGTTACGGCGTATCAGTTAAGTATGTCTAGGCCTCGCATTTAATCCATCTAATAACTTAACGTGTGTTTTTGTATTAAAGCGTCTAACGGAGCGTTTTATCTCCGAAAATTATATTAAATCTTATTAACGGCGCATTAAACTTATCTGGCGTGTAATTCGCCCTGCCGATATGTAGCGCGGTGAATGTGGTCCCCGCAGAATGGAGATGACAGCATCTCGTTCGCCTTCCACATAGTTGCCGACGCGATTGTGTGTTCTGCGAAACGTCGACGCCTTTGTCTCCGAATAACGCGGGCGTCTTTTATAAGATTGTATTCTCGGTCTCGAAGATTTATCCCGCTCGCGAAAGATGCGCACTATGTATCTCAATGAGGTCGGAACTATTTTCCGTAATCTATGCTCGACACGCGATATGCCGTTTCAATAACTAAAGAGACTGTGTTTACTAAAAGATTTGACAAGAACAATGTTTTAAGCATTTTCCCTTTTCTCCAGTAGATCACGGTATAAAAAATTGGGTAAGCAAAAACATCCCTCCACTCACTAGGGGTTACCCAAAAATTAGTTATAAAAGTTTCCTGCAAAAAAAGTATATAAATATCTTTTTTTAGATTTATTTCGTGTTTTTTTTTTTAATTTATCATTTTTACTTTTTTTAATTAGTGCCACTTTCAGTCACCTAAATAACAAATAGATGCTCATCACGAAATCGGAATTTCCCAGTGTATTTAAAACAATGAAAAAAAATAAGTTTACCTAAATAGTGTTAAAATAATATCAAACCTAACCCTATGTTGCAGAATAACCGTTTATAGAATCATAGCTGTGTTAAGGCTTTGATTCTATAATATATGAATTTGACATATCTCATGGTTTAGTCAGCGGCATGTCTCTATAGGTGCATTGACTGTTTGACATTTTTAGCTGTAGCACAATCACTGCCTTCCTTAGTACAGACATAGTCCAGTAAAGAAGGCAGGGCACAAAATGTAGCAGTGCTAATCGCTCCCGGTGCATTTATAATATTCATTTGTAACTTTGACTTATTCTACCACACTTTTATTTCTTTATCAAATTAATTATGTCACATAAATAAATAAATAAATGTAAGCGTCCTTAAAGCATATTTATAGATTTCTCTACTATTTCTAAATTTAATATACGAGCACACGTAATCCTTCAGAAGGAAATTCTCTAAATAATGGTAAAAACCGGATTAAAAATTTTCAGTAGTTTAGAAGAACTAATCGAACGGACAAGCGCGGATAGCGACTTTCCTTTATCGTATTTATTGAATTGATTATTGATTTGGCAGGCCCTCTATGAAAACGAATCCGAGCGGTTGAGGGGTGATGAGGGGGAGAGGGGGAGCGAAAGAGGGGGTGTTCGCAATATTTATCTTTTTTACAAGCTCTTATTTAGCTTGCAACGTTTGTATGTCGGTTTAGGTCAAAACTTGCAAGCTGATTTAGAACCACTTCCTCTTATCCTACGGAGTTGAAATTTGGCATGTCGGTTTAGTTCCGATGACAATGCATGACAATGCATGACTGATTCTACACACAGGAATGCTACAGCACAAACACGAAATTTTGTAAACTTAAATAAAAGGTTGTTTTTCAAAATGAATTTTTAATCTTAATTTATTTTGTTATCGCATTAGTGTAATGAGATCCGTTGTGGAAATCTTTCAAGAAAGTAAATACTGAGGTATGTGTTAGGAAGGTTTTGAAATCCTCATCATTTTGAATTTATATAAACTATATCTATATAATATATAAAACAAAGTCGGGTTAATTACACCACTTTATAACTCAAGAACGGCTGGACCGATTTTTATGGTCCTTGATTTGTTGGATTTGTTTCCGACCCGAATAGCAAATTTACTAATAAAACATCAAAAAAAACTATATAAAGAAAATTCATTTTCTCATATATTTGGTATGGAACGGCTTTGTATTCTGTGAAATTCTATTTGCAAACGGTAAGTTGCCTTTGAAGATGTTCACTTTGTGAGGTCATCACATTTGTCACTGTGCGCGCATCGATAATTAAGATACATATCATTTGATTTTCGTACATTTATTGAACTTAATTTTGAGTATTCTTAATGAAAAAAAAACTGAATTTTATTTGGCTACCGAGTTAACACAACATGTGTTGAATCTGAGGCGATACGAAGTTCGTCGGGTCAGCTTGTATTATATAAATAAAACGCATTATGCGACTAAATGTTTGTGATCGCTAAATAACGCCATCAAAAAAAAAAACCATATCTATAAGGCAGGTCATATTATAGTTAGTAATAAACATAAAAATAAATAAAGCAAAGTTGTAACCGTACACTCTATAGGTCGAAGTGTGTGGAAACTGACATGTATGGATGTAGCCTAGCTGTAAGTCTCGTAGGGTTATACGCTCTATGATGCACTATTGTAATATTCGCTGTGCAGTTTTTTTTTCCTATTTATTTTTCAGCGTAAATGTCTTTTTAACACTCTTAATATAAAAATATTAGCACATTTTACACGCTATCAAAGAGGCCCCGTTAGAGTAGTGCCTTTTGACCGGGGAGTTAATTAACACGCGCTGTCTCTGTCCCCCTAATTAGACAATGCACTGCAAAGGCGAAATAGAGCCAGCATCCATACAGCAGGGCGGTGCGGGAGAGGGATGGAAATACGGGTAGCGGGCGGGGGGAAAGGGAGAAAAAATCTACCGTGTCGTATGACACAGCGCGAGCACTCGCTGTTCGGCGCACCGTGAAATGCTCAGAGCAGGGCCGGACTGTTGAAACACAAAAATAGCGAATTCGGCCGAATGCACTCAGCTAGAGAGTGCCGCGTCGAATATGAAAACGGAAAAATACCAACGTCGCCTAGTTCGACCATTATCATCCGACCCGGAGTAGTTGCAGCGGCTTGGGGCCGCTACTCTGTCCCTTTCTCTCTCTCTCTCTCTCTTACGCCTAAATGCCTACGTATACTGAACGATGGAAAGAGTGCCAGGATAGGCAGACGGCTTGTCCTAATTAGGAGTGTGTATCTCTTCAGGCAGAATTAATATTGAAGAACTAAACAAGCCATATTCACCTTTGTGTAGACGCCACTAACGTTATACCGCGGCATAATAGATAGAGAATACATTTCACTCAATTTGTTTTGTGTATAATTATTTTTAAGTAGTTATGCTGTATTCTGGTAATTATGAAAATTCCCCAACCCATCCTTCTTCCATATTCCAATTTTTCTACTTTATTAAGTTTGGAGGAAACCCTCATTGGCTTTATGTTTTGATTGATTTTTTTAATTGTAATTTTATTTCTATATAAGCTGTGGTTTCCTAAAATAAATAAATGTCTTACAGTGCGATACTAACTACGCCGAAAATTCCATTAATTATCATCATATGTCCTATGGATGACGAATTTGATGAAATAGATATATTCAAAGTGAACAAATCGCTATTTTCGAAGGCGATACAAACGTCTATGAATCCCCATCATAGCGTGTGATTGTTTAGTTTAATTTTTTTGTCAGTCAAATAATTTTTTGAGCAAATACGACGTCGCATAATTTAAGAACCGCTGATCTGTTTAGAATCCCTACATCGCATAATAAGATAATACCTCGCATCTGTCGTCTTTATAATACCTTACATAGAGATAGTCGTATTGATGTTTTCCATGATAGCCTTAGGTAATTTAAAATGGATATTCTTAAATGGCTTAAAAATATACAAGTAAATATACAATACATAAGTACATACGTATTTATGTTCATACATTATATTTATGTATATATATATAATTTATATTGTTTCTATTATAATCTGTGCTACGCTGTGTGTGTATATTGTAATCTTTACTAAGCATAAAATATGTATGGGCGTTCTCTTTTTATTTGAACACAAGCTAACCCGACGAACTTCGCCTCAGAATCAATAAATGTCGTGTTAACTTATTAGTTGAATTAAATTCAGTTTTTTATTAAGAATACTCAAAATTAATTAAGTTCAAAAAATGTACAAAAATCAAAATGGTGTGTATTTTAATTGTCCATGCGCGCACAAAGATAAATGATAATAAAACCATCATCTCACAAAGTGAACATCTTTGAAGGCAACTCATCGTTTGCAAATAGAATTCCACAGACGTTCCATACAAAATGTATTTGAAAAAGAATTTTATTCATATTTTTTTCGATGTTTTTAATAGTTATTCTGCTAATCGGGCGGAGACAAATCTAACAAATCAAAGATCATAAAAATCGATCCAGCCGTTCTTGAGTTATAAATTGTGTAACTAACCCGACTTCCTCGTGTATAAGGTTAATAAGGTTTTTTTTACTTTAGTCTCTAAGAATAGTTTTTAACGTGTTATGTATTTCAATATTTTGCTAGATTAACATTTAAATATAATTAAAATTTTAAATAAAAGGAACCATGTAAAAAAATTGGGGTTTTATGTAAAAATACGTGGAAATAAAATGTCCGCAACACTTTTAATGCGGTCTACCAAACTCGGCCCGTAAGAAATAAACGTAATTTATAAAATCTTCACGAAAAGCTTTCTTCTAGAATATAGTAATTAACACATCGAGGTAATAATCAAAAGAGGAGGTTGAGCGTTACCGGCGGTGAAAGTTTCGCGGGAGATTTCCTCGTAAAGCGTTATGATCACGGGCGAAACTTTATCGGGCATGCACTGAGGATGAAGGAAGTTTGCTTCGACGCGTGTTAATAATTGGAAATGTGGGATTAATATTAATTTCTGAATACCGCAAGGCGCCCGCCTCGCTCCGTTTAGAGCGTCTCATTTCCCGCTGAAGACCGAAGGCGCCTGCTGATGGGGCGCCCAACTCCCGGCAATGCTGCTACCTGTGTTGGGCGCGGTCATGAATCGCGCTATTTCATTCACCGGCTTTTTAGCTAACCTTTTTCTTAGTTTATTGGCGTGGGACACGCGATATTTTCAAATTCTTCTATTTTCTCAATTCTTGTATTCAAATGAAATATAATATGTATTAAAAATATGATCTTAATTATGGACAAAATAAAACTCTTTTATTCTATATAAAATAAAGTAATTAGGAGATATTATTTTTCTTCTATATCTACAAAAAAAAAAGTGCGGCAAAAATACAAATTTTCTATTAAGAAATGACAGGGCTGCGTCAAAATGGTTGCCTGTGTGACAGAAATTACTTCACTGCAATAGAAAATAGGCCCGATATCAGAGTCGGATCGGTTTTTTTTAAAGTGCCTAGTTGTATTATTGTATTTCTGGATTGTTTTAAACTTATTTTGTTACTCTGTATTGCTTTTTATTTTTACTTATAATGAACCACATGTTTGTATTGCTTTTTTTTAATAAAAATAAACGATAGCTATTCATGGGTTGGACAGATATAAAGACAAAGTCTTTGAAACTGCTCAGTTAGCGGCTAGTCTAGAATTTTTAAGTGCCTTTAATTTTATTTGTCATGAAAACTCTCCTTATCCCAATAATAAATATTGGTTCAATTTAAATAAAAGTTATTTTGTATTTATTAATTTAGGATAATAAATAATCTTCAACAAATATTTTTTTAGCTTTTACATAAGTGCTTGAATGCGTATACACAATTTCGTGTCTGTGCTGTTGACCGTTGAGGAGTTCTTTAGTTTGTCGTCATTCAGGTCACGCTTACCATAAAATGCATTGTCATCAGAACTGAAAAACCATATCAAATTTCAACTCCGTAGGATAAGAGGAAGTGGTTTAATCCAGCTTAAAATATTTGACCTAAACCGACATGTAAATAAAAGCTTGTAATAATTAAAAATGCAGGTAGTAAAATATTACTTTTGGCAATTATATTTTAGCGTTTTGCTAATACATGCAAAATAAGCCCTACGAGGGCTTTTCACTACTGTAATCGAATGCACAGAAACTGAAAAGAAATCCATTGCACAGAAATCGCACGAATGCACAGAAATCCATTCTAGTTAGCGTATGGTTTAATTTGAGTGTTTTACGGCAAGACGCCTTGAAAAATATATAAAAAAAATCGTAACAGCCAGCATAAACGAAACATAAAAATAATATCCGGCACGAGGGACCGAAGAGGAGTTTACGACGAAAAGTTTGGCTCATTCTTTCGTCGTAAAACGCCAGCGGCCGCAGGTGAAACTTTTCGCGCTGACGAGAAGCGAAGCCTCTGATTGCACGTGCAGCGAAGATGGACCATTCAGGGGTTGCGCTTCCTTTCGAGCGCGCAGTAAGCTCGGACGCGTGTGACGAATTTCATAGGCGAGAGCACTGCATATGGAACGCTGCCAAAATATTGAAGGTTCGAGAAATTTGGCTTCTGAAGGCAGGACACAGTGCACGAAAACCTTGTGATGAACGGATAACATAGTGTCCTCACAGAACACGCAGAGGTCATTATAGTCGAATTCTTTATTCTATATTCTTTATTCAGAGAAATCAACAGTCCTACAAACAATTGGGATTAATGATAAGTTTACATTCTTAAAAAGTATTTGTAAACCTAATCAAAGATTTCTACTGTTAAAAAAAAACACTAAAAACTAAGTTAGAAACTAAACATGTATAGTTAAATTATGCTTTTAACTCTTAATCATATCAAAATGCAGAAATGGCTTGAATTCACATGATATATGGAATAATAAATCGGTTTAAATATATATATTAATTATTCGTATAATTGCATTGCCTAGTGATAGCCTTAATGGTGGCTGACTGAAAGGATTGCTTCTTAGCGAACAGTGTCGAATTATGTTACTAGTGGTGTAACTAGCGAAGAATCCACAATATTTCTTTTTTTTTTACTTTAAAGCTTAAATAAATGTTGAAGTAATTTGCGCCTAAAATGACGAATAATATTATTTTTCTTTCTAATGTTATAACATTCCCCACGCTGTGACGTCACAAGACTCTACGCCGTGATCGCGGAGTGACTTCAATATGCTTTAAGTGACTCGGTAAAAGTTAAATACTTTGTTATTTTCTAACTCTCACCGATGATAAGAAAAACAATTTTTTCTAGAGAATTATTTATGAAAAAAAACTTTTGTGTCAAATTAGACTTTCCCATTAATATTAGTTAGGAAACTTAACAAAAGGACCTGTCGATAGTCTCTGACTAATGGGTACTTGCTCATTTTTATTGTAATAAAAACAATATGATGAAATAAACGCCGTTGTTGACGGCATTGAACTTGAACTTGAATATTATGGATAAGAGTTAGAGGTTATTATCCCGCTGCGGGTAAACACACTTTCAAGAAATGTTTACAATGTATTCATATTATTGTCGTCGAATATTTTCAACAAAAACAATTATTTTTTTTTGAACAATGGTGACGTCTGCAGATCCAAAAACATTAACACCTCTTAGTAATGTGGACTCAAAATAAAAAAAAGGATCAACGTGATTCGTTCGAAATATTTTTTTTCTTAACTATTTTTTTCAGACGAGAAAAACTGAGTGCTTGGCTGTGGTCGCGAATGTAGTGTGAACATATTGCACAATAATTTAATTAATTATCAATATTTCGTTATCATTTTTTAAAAAACTTTTCTCGGGACTTAATAACAGTCAGATATTCGATTGAAAATAAGACTCTACTTTAGTGCCCCCTAATATGTTTACACAATGAACATTATTCAAACTATTGATCACTCTTTCATCATCTATTGAATGGTAACAAACACTGAAATGATAAAATTATACTAACCATATGGTTCAGCGTTAGTTTCCTTGCAAATGCTGTGCAACATTCTGCTTAGAGCGAAGTGGAAATAAAAATCGAAAGATAGATACTTTTACGACTGTTTCCACTTTTCTCTATAAAACATTGAATTATGACCGCCGAGTCCCATACAACTAGCAAATAACCCGTAAATCTTTGGAATAAAAAAAAACTATTTGAATCGTACCGCGGCGATAAATATTCTATTTTTAACCACCCTAGCAATATCCTATAAAACGGAAAACTACTTATTTCAACGAAAGGTTTTATTACAAAAAGTAAAATATATTTAAATAATAATAAAATAAAACTTAGCAGGTATAAGTTAACTAAGAACGCGATTATTGTAATCATTTTTTTAAATTTTATAAATCGCTATAGAGTTCGATTGATATTTTTTTTTCTTAAAAAAGATAATAGCTACAACCTAGATCATATGCCATTATTTTGGGCCCTACTCAACTAGGCCACCCGTGTCTGTGCTGATAATGAAACGTTTAAAATGGTGTGACCATGTGCGGATTCAAACCCGCGAACTTTGAACCAATAGTCCAACGCCCTAACCACTAAACTACCACGATATGCTGATGTTTCAAGTATATTTAAGCGTAAGATGCACTTGGATCTTAATAAGCAATAATTTTCAATAGCTATCAAAGCCGTATGAAAAGATTGTTGCAAACTATAAATGTCCATAATTAACAATCCCAACTGATAGTTATTTTACTATAGGGTGGTCCAAGAAAATTCCCGATAAAAAAATCAGCTTATCGGCCATAGGATTTTAATCATGATTTGTTTTGACGTCATATCAAAAATCCTCATGGTTTTCGGGTAAAAAAAAATCAGGAATTTGTCATTGCCGGCATTGATCGACATTGGCTAGGCGCACGCGAGTTAAAAGAGAATTCACACGAGCGCTTTGATAAAATTAATACATTTGTTGCATGAATTATTTTCGAATTTCTTACACGCAATTCTTTTTCATTCGTAGGGCTTGTGTTGTCGGGGAGGCGCTATTGGGCGCAGTTTCGACAGTAATGCTTTATACAGGACTAACTTTTTCTCATGCACATTTTTTATGAGGTCATATATAACTATACTATACTTCTAAGTAATCAATTTTTGTTATACAAGTTTTTCAATGTATAAAAAAAGTACGTAAAAAACAAAATCCTATTAGCGTTTAAACTCATAGTTACTCCTCCTGACTGGGGCGGCGCTACGCGATCTTGACCTTTGCGTGGTGTTTGGTGTGCTCTCGGCGAGAGGACCAAACGTTTCCTGTAGTATTATTTATTTTGTATGGAAAAAATCAACGTGACAGCCGAAATCCAATGTGACAGATGGATTTTTTGTCGAATAAGTACATCCCCTCCGAGCGGTAAACTGGTATTTAAAATATTCTTAGCTTTATTTTTCATTAAGAAGTTTTATACTTAAATAATTTTGTATTTCAATATCGTGTTAAAAATTAAAAACCCTTCTTAACCTTTCTTTTAGTGAATTAAAAAAATATGCGACGAAGTTGCTACAATCCGTCCCTTGTAATTAAAATGCATAAAAGCCGTCTCACACGGTGTAGAAATGCATACCTACCTATCGTTGCAAGGTCTAGCGCGACCTTGTCGGAACAATGCTCTACCTGCGTAATATATGCAAAGATAAAATACTAGCATAGGACATACGAACTACATACGCAAATGTGTGACTTTTGATCACAATTAAAATATTACGCTTACAAATAAAATTTAATTTGCTTACTCTTATCAAAAACAACGCGCTAACTACGTACGTCTTAAAAGACTCAATTCCAAGTTACCGAGAGTAGTTTTATACACGCGTCATCGAAAATATACCCCTAATGGTAGCACATTCATAAACCTCCATCTGTACGCACCTATAACTCTACCTCACTCTTTGAACAATAAACATTCATATAACACGCAAGGCACGTAAACCTCAGTATAAAAATTAATAATGCCCTCAGCATGTTTTTATCTTTTAAAGAATGTAAAGAGTTTCTTTAAAATAAATGATTTATTTGTTACATTATTATTTTTTTAAATAAGGGTAAACTATAAGGCGAACTAATGTTTAGGCGCTTTCCAATGCGTCTGAATGAGTGAAACGTTTGAAAAATTTAGTTGTATTTTTTAGCACTTTTCAACTAGACAAATTAAGTCTTTTAGCGGGGTTTTTAAACAGGAAACCATTATTAATCTGTTAAACGTTGGCGATTGTGTGTAATATGTGAGCCAAAATACGGCATTTTGCAAAAGGCTTAAATCGTAGCCAGGTGCACTGTTGTAACGACATTTCGCCTAAACATTAGTTTTTTAAAAAAATAATTAGTATGTGTACTAGTTAGCAGCGCCAAAACCACCCTTTTAGCTAAACTCGACATCCCTATAGTATTGTATTAAAATGGACTGGTGACAGTAAAGTAACCGGTTAAGCCGTAAAGTTAAAATAAATAATAGTTAAAATCTCGCTCGTAGACGTTGGTTTTAAGCAATAGAGTTGTTTGTACTAGTTAGTACTACGGCACCTTGCCTTCGCTTGTCAACTGTCAGGTGACAAAGGTCGAACGCAACCCTCTCGCCGCACGTCCTTTGGTCTGGACTCAGTTTTTCGCTCAGCACGTAAACTTAAACCAAGAGATACTTTCGTTAAACCTACTTGTTTTAAATCTTAAGGCATAACCAGCGACCGAAGATTTATCGGCTTATCCATTAACTATGACTTCCGTCTGCTGTGCAAAAATAGGTATTCATTCTATAGGTCTAGTAGTGTGGTGCTTGGTTATTAATTATGCCATATTTGTTTATACTGTATGTATACGCTATTCATCGAACGAAGAACTTATACTCTTAGATTTAAAATTAGATTATTTTCATTCATTATGCATATTGCATATACAAATGTATATATTATTTTATGATTATATTCTTACATTCATTGAAAATGCAAATCCAACTAAATAATCATTATAAACTAACTAAATTTCCTTTTTATATTTATTCCTTGGCTGCTGAGGGGTGATTTTAAGAAATGTAATCTGTAAGAGTGTAATCTGGGCTTCGATGACAAAGCAAATAGTTGTATTAAAATATGACAGATCTTTTGGCAAATAGCGAATCTGAGCCAAGACATTTTTACGTCATATCCATTACATAGAAACACAAAAGTCCCGTTCTAACTTAACCTTACCAGGTCAAACATAACCTGGATTTCTTTCAGTGCTCACAGTTTTTTTTATATTCATTCTTATAGTTACATTCATTAACGTTGAATATTATAGATATATGTTTTAATGATTTTTAGATATATAGAAAGAACATTTGTAAAATACGGTGTGATGCTTGTTTCGAAATTACATAAAATATACATTTAAAACTTCACGATTTCTAATAAGAGATTTCTTCTAAGAGGGCAAAAACGGACCAGCCTTTGCGAGGTTATTTATTTATTTTATGAGTATTAATATCACATAGCATTTTTAAAAATCCATTACGTTATGAGCAATAAGAAAAACACGCGAACCTTAAACAAAGTTTTCTTTGTTGATATTTCTAATTATACAGAGTTAAACTTTCTGAGACCATTTACCTTTCTTGAATTGAATAAATCAACATTATAAAAGCATGGCCGGAGAATATCGAATGCGAATTTCAGTTCTACGAAGTTTGAAAAGACTGCGATGGAGCCCACGTTCATGAACCAGGAACATAAAAGTTGAATAATTACAGTTCGTAGTGCATTACTGAAAAAGAAACATGTTTATACATCGAAAATTCACATTAAGGCTGTATATACAGATTTATACACTACAAATCACGATAAGAAAAATACACGCAGATACATAGCGAACGCTGGATATTTATTTCAATAGAATTCCGTGTAACCGCGGCTTAAATTACGCGGATAAGACAATATAAGAGCGGGTTTCCGCGACGCTTTTTTTTCTAAAAAAGAGTAAAATGGGGTCGAAATGCGTGCGAGCGGAAACGCGGAAGGGAAAAAAACGTGAAAAATGTCCCCTTTCTCGGGAATTTCACGTCGGTACTCGTGCTTTCATAATGCCGCTGAACGGATAGAGTGCTTTTCGGGTACAGACGTCCGAAACGGTCGGAGAATATTAGATACTATTATGTGTCCGTTTGTCCGTCGTTACGCCGTTAAACGATTCCGTATAACGATTCGTCATTTTGGAAGTAATTTAACGAAAGAGTGGAAACACATAGAAACGATTTTATCTAACCTAAAATTTTATTAAAAGTATCGCCGTTTATATTGTATTTACAAAATATTTCGGTATGTCTCCGTGTTATAAATAACTGAGAAATATAGATAATATTTTTGTTTTTTTTCTACACTCAATAATTTTGTTTCGTTCTTAAATGTTTTATTTAATCGATATTATTAATTATAATAACATCTAAATAGCATAATGTAGGAATCTCTGTTCAGATTTATGTAGTATTATTATTATTTTTTTTATTTGATTACCATATACATAACCCCACGAATGCTTAATTTAATTAATTTTGTTTCTCTTCGTATGTTAAAGTAAACTACTATGTGAATCTGAAGATTTCCTTTAAAATTACATAAATTCATAAATGACGGTTTTACATATTGTTTGTAAAAATATAAAATTATAGGGAAGATTCTAAGAAAAAAATATCGGTTGAAATTATTTGTTTTGGAGCTACGGTGCGTTAAAAATAATAATAAAGTCTAAAACTTGGCCTTTAGTTGTTTTATAATATATTCAAAGACCTCTAACTTCATTTTGTAACCAATTAAATTACTATAAGATTACTGCCTAAATCATAAAATTAAATTTCGAGCTTATTGTCCAAAGACAATCTCTACCGGCAAACCGTTCGTTTTTATGTAATATACAGATAATCCATTCCCTAAGGGTGCTTATGTTCCCTATTACGATTAAGGAATTATTTTTAAAAAATGTGAAAATAATTCATATTTATAATTGATTATTAGAGCGCTGGTGTAAATCGCCATTGCCGTGGCAAAACGCGATCGATACTCATAATCATGACTGAGTGCGGTCGCGACCTATGCGATTAGCTGGCGTTGGCAACAAAGTTTCCTTTTTTTTTTTCTCTGAAGCCATGATTTTTCATATGACGTCTTAACAAATAATTTTTGAAATCGCAGGGCCAATTAACTGGATTTTTTTTATCGGGAAGAGTCTCGGCCCATCCTGTATATTGTTTAAGTGTCGCCGAAAAAAAAATCCCAAATAAAAATTAAATTATTCTCCATAATCGGTATATTTGTTAAATAGAGCAGAAAACTTTTACATTTTTTTATAATATTTTAAATTAAAATAAACATCAAAATATCAAAGAAAATTATAGGTATTTTGAGGATTTAAACACTTTTTAGTTAGCTCCTATCGTTCCTTTGTTCTATTTGTGTATTAGGTGGAAAAAATATTCCTTTTCATTCGTTATCAAATTAAATACAATTTCATACAATTCAATTCAAATATTGTAATTGTAAGTTGCGCAGTGTGACGGTTATACTTATAAGAACGATGCTTCTAGTAAAGTCTACTTTAGTACTAGTTAGGTAGTACATTGCATTATATGTAATTGATGTTAAGTTACTGTCAACAAATAATAAATAAAAAAAAAAACGAATTTGGCTAACAAATGTAAATATAATAAAGAGGTCATTGCTCTAAAACAAAAAAAAAACTATATTTCTTTACCATTCACCCGCTTCTTTCAGTTTCAGTTCGCGCACACAAAACCGTAACTTCTGAAACGAATGCACAGCAAATCGTTTTAAAAGCATTTACGCTCCAAGTAGATTGTAAGTCGTTTGTGCGTCAGTCCAGGAAAGCTAACCTGTGTTTGTGATTTTTTTTAAGTTTGTAAAAACTACATATTTTAAATTAGGTAATACACATAACGACAGACCCACACAAATACCAACGACCCACCTAAACTTACCTAAAATATACTGTTACACATTTTTTCTGTATCCTTTTCTTTCATTTTCACATTCACACACACCCTAATTTCACACAGTCGATTTTACCTACACACCCGCATTCACATTAAAATAATAATACTAAATTTCTTTCTTTATAGTATATTTATTTTGGTTCCGAATACATCTTGACAATATTATTATAGCAATAAAGAATAATGGAATGATAAATCCGTACAAGCGTTTGACTACCCGCCAAACCTGATCCCGTACCCGTTTCTATACTGTAGCCCTTTTATAATCCCTGTACCCTCTTCTAGAGTAGCTAGACTATATATTTTTGACACAATGAGGTTTTATGTATCATATCCGAGTCATATAGAATCAAAAGCAACAATCTGCAGTAAATGTTTTGTGGCAATTTAATAAAAACAATTTATATTTATAATAAGTCAATATTTTTTTAATTCCTGTTATTTTTGAAACTTGTAAATTACTGTTTCAAATTGCTATTAAACGAATTGCTAATAATGTCAATATAAAACACAGAGGTAATTAATCATAATTTAACATCATTAACATGAGTTATTCTAACATAGCCGCAGATTGCTGGTTTTGATTCCAACTTAATATTTTAAACACGTTTTAAAGGGTCAGATTGCTGTTTTAGATTATTAGTTCTTGCTTCAATTTGTGGTAAAAATGAAGAAGTTTCAAAATCGATACAAAACTTATAATGATCATTTTGGCATATGGCGCGTTCTATTGGTTGGTATTTATGACTTTGAGGATTGTTTAAGGAAAAATATACAAATATTTAAATATGGCGTCGATGTCCTGTACTGCTTACATATTCTATCCGATTTGCATATTGATTTGTCGTTTTCATTTGTTTCAGTGTCGCATTGAAATGGAAGGGTCCCGACTTCAATCAATCGGCTCTCATTCAGAACGGCTCATTAGCGAACGGCTCAGCGACGAGGCGAACGAATGCGGATAATGTCTTTGCTAATGACGCAGATGATCGGATGACTCGGCTCCGGTGTACCGAATGGATCAGTAGTGCGAGCGAGCGCGACGTAGCGAGCCGAAAATGAATTGAATTCGAGCGTCGCACGACGCGCACGACTATTATTTCGATACAGAAATTGTCCAACCACCAAAGTCATGGGGAAAATACTCAGGAAGATTATATTATTATTTATCAATTAAGAAACAAAGATGATCGTCAAGAATCAAACAAACACTTAGAAGAATGTAACATGTTAAAAAAGTAATGGTGTCTGAAAGCGAAAAAGAATATTATGGCACATTGAAATATGACATTCTTAATGCATTGCCAGAAAGCTAGGAAGAAAATTTGTTGCTTGCAACGAACGCTGTAAAACGGTACGGTTTAGAAATTGACAGCGACAAAAAAATGCTGGAGCACATTTTTGATTCGGACTTAGGAAATGCATCCTTTAGCGGATTTGATCCACTCCAATGTCGACTGCGAAGAAGCAATGAGTATTCTTGCGACGGTACGGCAAACGTCGGCATAGACTGCACAAATAAGGAATTCGACGAATCGGCAGACGACGGCTTGATGGATTCCTTGAACCTGTTGTCGGCGCACGACGAAGCCAGGTTCGATTGCGACCTGCACATCGACCTGCAGAGTGAGATCCTGTACAACTGCGCAAAGTGCGACCGGACCAGGAGCCACTATTCCAACTGTAGTGATTCCTTCAACGTATCAGTGAACAGTTTCGTGTTCGAAACGGCCGCGAGAAAAATGTGGTTGAAAATACCCTCGTATTACGAACAATTTTGTCCGAGTTTTAGGACTAGCAAAACTGCTATGGCCTGTGTTAGTAGCGATACGCAGTTGTTCAACAAAACGCTGTACAGTAATTTAAATATAACCTACATCGAAACCTACGCGAACAACATTAGTTCAGTGCATAGTTTTCATGAAGGTTTTGAGTGTATATGGTCGGATAGTCTGAATTTCAGTACGAGTACTGCGAATGGAAATTCAATGCAGTTCGACTGGAGTTTCTTATTTGTGATAATATTTATAATTGCTGGCTGTGTTGGAAATATTTTGGTCTGCCTAGCCGTGTGCTTGGACCGAAGACTACAGAATGTCACAAATTATTTTCTTCTCTCCTTGGCTATAGCTGACCTCCTAGTCAGCCTGTTCGTGATGCCGCTTGGAGCGATACCAGGGTTTTTAGGTAAGTTTTAATTGAAAAAAAAAACTAATATAACAAAACCAAGGTTTTAGCCGCTAGAAACTCAACATTATTTAACATTAATCACGTACTTACGCCACCATACAAACTAGAGATGCCACGAATTATTCGGCTGTATTCGGTATTCGACTATTATTCTTTAAATTCGGTATTCGGTATTCTTTAAATTCGGTATTCGACTATTTTTCTTTAAATTCGGTTTTCGGTACCAAATCATGAAATAAAAACGCATATATTGCTCAAAAATATGTAAATGGCCTCTCATTAATATACACCACTGCCGGGAGACGATAGCTGATGACCTAGCGAATTACTGGTTGATCCGTTATAAACAAAAAAAAAATCGGTAGTTTGCCAACTGATGCCAAAATCCTCCTGTGGATAAAGTCGTTCTTATCCAATAGAAGCTTTCAAGTAAAACTTGGTAATTCGCTGTCTTCCCATTCTCTGGTTCCGTCGGGCTCTCCTCGGGGTTGTAGTTTAGACCCGAAACTTTTTATCATATTTATTAACTAGCTGATAACTGAAACGTGTTCCGCAATGCCGACTGTGCGACTCTCACTGACGACTGTGTGATTATTATAAGTATTGGATTATTGTTTATCTATTCTAAATTCTGACCTTGAAGCAATTCAGCGGTTAGTGGATATGTGTTTAGGATATGCCGGTCGAAATTTTTATCTGACCATAAATGGGAGCCTTTAAGTTTAAGGCGTAAAATATGTCGTCTTGTTAAGTTATTTAAGGCCTAATTACAACTCCTAGGATGGTCCTCGATTAGTGAAACTCTTTTATGTTGGACGAAAAGTCCATTCCACAAAATAAGAAGAATAATGTCAGATTGCATTCCTTTCTTCCGCATACTTTAAGAGAGTAAAATAGTCTCAACGGCACTGTTTTCAAACCTTTCCTTAAGAATCGATCCAAACTAAGTCGAAGTATTAAAACTTTGATAAAAAAATAACTTAATTGTACCACCTGACAACCAGTTATACCACCAGAGGAAGTAACAGCGCTCACTCGCTCACTCTAAAGACAGCTATAATATAGCTACTATCGAGAATAACAACAAAATTTCACGAGAACCACAAAAGTGATGAGAACCACAAAAATTACTATAAATAGATATTTCTCAATTCCATACACCTCTGTTATTATTTATTTTGTTTTTTTTTAATAGTTAAATATGGTAATTAAAAAAATGGTTTGTTTTTGAGCCACCTTTGAGGTTTGTAATTTTTATTTGATTCATTTATAATTTTTCAAACAAA
This sequence comes from Neomicropteryx cornuta, assembly GCA_020383195.1. NCBI lineage: Eukaryota > Metazoa > Arthropoda > Insecta > Lepidoptera > Micropterigidae > Neomicropteryx > Neomicropteryx cornuta. The sequence goes on along the minus strand of JAHKQU010000001.1, from coordinate 6,644,783 downwards.
TATAGTTTACACAATTACAGTTTACAGGTTTATACAGTGGTTTACATTTACATGAGAAAAAAAATGAATACTATAAAAGTCTATAAACAGAATTCTATTTATCATACTTAGACACTAATAAAATTAACAAATATCGTCTAAATATTGCATTTGTATTACAAACGAACTCATGAATAACCAAAGTTTTGGATAATCGTTTTCTTATTGTAATTATTTCATAGTTTTAGGGTTGAAGGTTTATTTTAAAGTAGGTTTTATTCATTCTTCTGAAAGTTTATTTCTTTTAAAATGTAATAATATTTACTTGTATATTTTTAATTAAACTTCAATAGAATCAGCTGTAAGGCAGAACGTTTTGTTTTATCTTTTGAAATATTATTAAGGTTTTGCTGAAAACAAGCGCTTTAATCGTTTAACAAGTAATGAAGCCGAAGCCCGTTTATTGAGACACCTGAAAAATATATTTTCACAAAATTGTATAATACTATATACTCAATAAATTATTTTGAAATTTGAATTTAAGTTCAATGTTTATTTAAAGAAAACGAACCGTTTTTTATCCTGTGCATTCATAAAGTTTGTATTAATTCAAATGGATGGCTTGTGAAGCATTCAAATTTTTCCTCCGCCTGTCATTTGCAGATTTAGTCTGAGCAACGCGACTTAATTTATATATTATGTTCGTTTCAATTATTTTAAAAACTTAACGGAGATATTTTTAGATTAAATACACAAATCCTATAACTGGAGTCTTACGCGCACAGATGCTTCCTTTGAAAAGTATAGTCAACTCAAAAAAACGTGGATTGTTCTGGATTCAAGCTCTAAAGTTTAGAAATATATTCATAATTTGTATTAGAAATATGCATTTTTTTTATGTAACTTTGTATAGTTATTTGGTTCATGAAGCTAAAAATCATAGTGTCCTTCAAGTAGACGCAACGCATTAAGTTGCGGCCTGCGCGAATGAGAGAAAAAATATGCACCGCTTCCGCTTCGGACCGCTGAAAATGATATCGCACAACATTAAATGCGTTGCTCACTCCAGTAAGGGGGTGGCACTTAAACGATTTTTGTTTTTATCGCAATTCGCGTTAATTATCCCAAAACTCTTTTTTTAGCTGTTATATTTTGTATTTAATCCACTTTAAAATAGGTAAGTAAGTTGTTGAATGTTTACTAAATGGTTAGCTGACTATTTTGATATACTTAGTAAAAAAGTTGTAAACTTTCAGAACAGGGTGTACAACTGAAAGACCGGGCGCTTTTGCGACCATACTTAATTCTTCAGTCGGTTAGTTGTGTGTAACTAAGAAGTTAATAGCCCTCAATGAATACACAGGATGTCCGGTAATTAGTGGATAAAACTTGATGAGGTTATAAAAGCGGTAATTAGTAACACAAAGTTTTCGGCAATATTTGTTTGATTTGTGTTAAATTTATTTGTTTGTTTCGCAGTTGATTTTTTTAAAATATTTTTTGAAGTTGATTATGCTATTATAATGGCAACAATGACAATTTGTAAGTTAGGGATGAAAACTCTTCAATCAAATTTTCGAATCAAGGCCGGACCAAAGGTAAAGTTATGAAAGACTGCTTAATATATAAATTGTAATATTGAAAAGATATTATTTTAGGAATACACACGATAGCAAATGTTTTATATAAATAAATAAATATACATATAATGAAAATGAGGCCATTTTTACCATTCGACCACCGGCATTTAGCCGAGGCGCACAATGCCCGCTTTTCCATCTATACCCCCATAAGGGTAGACGCACATATGGCGCACGCTGAAACCGCAGCCTGAAACTGATAGCAGATTTCCTTTTCGCTTTTTCAGCCTTTCCGCAGGGCTCGAGCCACACGGGAAATAAAAGTATTACAACCGTCGAAAGCAATACTTTTTCAGTCGAACAGGAAACGCCGAAGCGGAATGAGAGGATTTCCTAGCATAGATTTCCTAACGACAAAGATAAATCGGAACAGAAGCGCGGAGGTAGTTCTGACAAAAACTTAAATATTTACAGTTAGTATTTCTTATATTTAATCATAATAAACCTTTTATTAATTTTGGATTACAAAAATGTTTTTTTTGTAGTATATAGTACAATATAGTATAGTAAATATATTTAGTATAGTGTTTTATTTTTATATATTTAAGTATGTCGTACATAATATTATTTAATTTAAACGAATACTAAAATAAAATTTCTTGAAAACGGATAAGTAACCTGTGTATCGCGTATCATTTAAAACTTGAAAACACTGCCTTCTTTAATACAGTTGATAGTCTAGTTAAGGAGGTAGGAAAAAGACTATAGTAGTGTCAATCGCTTGTAAGAATTTATTGTTCCATTATTTGTAATTGTTATAACAAATTGTAAGTTGATTAAGGCTTTTTTTTATGTTTGTGGATTACAAAATTAAACTTTTTGAAAATTAAACTGTATGTGGGTGTAAGTCTTTGATCAATTAGCTGTAAAGTACAAAAAACAAAACAAATGAAAACGTATCATAAACCAAGAAAATGGCTTGGGTTTTGTTATTATAGGGTTTAACAAATTTGTTAAATTGATCATAGAACTAGGTATATATTGTGACTGCTCGTCTTCCCTCCACAATCACTTAACCCGGTAGGGGCAAACTTAACACATTTTACTTGTACAAACGAAAATCTAAACGGTAAACAATGAAAGATTAATGTGCAGTTTTACTCAACCCTCACTGTATTCACCATTAAAATATTAATTATTAAAAGTTAATAATAAAACAAAAGTATATTTTTCCAACTCTCGTTTTCGTCTGACAGGTCGATGCATTCGAATAAATAAAATCAACCAGTTTCATACTACTTTCGAACATTCGAAAAATAATCCACATCTGGCCGCTTTGTGCTACAATATAGTCTCCCCCACAGTATAGTAGTGTAGTTTGGGCCGTGTAGTCGAGTCATAACAACCACTCGTAAATCGATGCCGCGCTGCGCTCCGCCATTAATGCCGTAAGCGACACTCGCATAGCCTTTGAGGTGAGTGACTCTTTTGCACTTGGCTGTACTTGCATGGACGTGTCGAACGTTATATATAGATTGAAGTCAGCAGTATCCTTTTAAGGGAGTCATTCTGGGCATGCCGGACTACTCACGACTACCACGCCTATGGTAGGCGTGAGTAGTCTCGGGGAAGAAGTCGTTAATTTTTGTACGCACACCGCTGAAAATTTCAGCAACTTTTTATTTGAAAACGCATCTACCTATTGTTTGGTAAACCAAACAAAACAGTGTTGTAAGGTATAGACAATTTTTCATTTGAATTCAGTAGCGACAACAAATTATGATTCTACTGAACTCGATATTTTTTTGCAGTGTAGAAGCATTTGTTATTACATGATAGCTACAAGGTATCATAGTTTTTAAATGATGTATGAAGAAGTAGGTATTTCATTACAAGACCTAACGTATCTCAATTATAGTATACAACCATAGATAAGGCTGCCGTGCATTCTTTATCAAGATGTGCAATTTCCAGTTGATCTCCTCAAAGCTTCGGCTGAATTACACGGATCCTGAAGTGCTGCTGCAGCATCCGGCTTCTCTCAATGGTATCCCCTCGGCGGGGATTCCATTGAGTGAAACGTTGGCCGTAATATATTTGCGAATGGCTTATGAATTGAAATAGTATTTTCTAATTTTTTATATGAATTGTGGGAACAATTTGTAAAAACTCAAAATAATAGTTTATATATTTAGTTATTGTTCAGTGGGACTTTTAGCAAGAGCTTCAAATTTATTTTAAATGAAAAACACAATTCAAGCATTCAATATTATTCACAGTCAAAGGCACTCCCCGCACAAATATTTAAAAATTTTTTTTTTTTTTTTTTTAAGCTATGGTGATGCGTACAGTCAAAGGCACTCAGAGCTTTACCCCCAGCATTTTAAGTTGAACTTAAAGGCGTAAAAAAATAGATAGTACGTGTGTGTGTGTGTGTTGTATCTGTGAGGACCACAGCTTTCGCATCTTCGTATGAGCTCAGATGATGTTAATATTTACATATACATACCCACACACTGTCGGATCGCATTTCAAGGTAAAGCTTCATTTGCCCTCGACCGTACTTATCGTGGTTATTGCAAACGGGTGGGAAATCAATAGAATCTTTAGTTACGTCATTTAAAAACATAATAAAAACACAAGAATTATTACTGGTGGTCGCCCAGTGGTCGAAATTCGACCGTAATTCATTATTTTTTTGAGTTTGAGCGTTTCTTATACCTATATAATCATTGCATATATTTTTTTTATTTTGATTCACATAAAAATTCATTAAATCGTTACGGATAACCTTTTGCGCATTTTCCACCTCTTATACGTCCAGAATTCGGATTAAGTACACCATATGGACCATGCATCGTGCGTTTTACAATATATTCTTTCTTGAAGATGCAGTTGGCACATTATGAAATATATGTTTCGTTTATAATAGCAAATTATCGGATGTTGACATTTTTAAGAATACCTTAAAACAATTTAAATTACTGTGCGTATAGCTGCAGGTGATATAATTGACATCTTGGCGAGTATTGTTTTTTTTTTTCTTCTTTTTATTGATGGCTCATGTGATGGCAGGTAATATTACTTTACATGAAGTGAATGCAGATTCGAAATGTTTTGCATTTTAAATGCATTAATCCACAATCAAAAACTTTCTTGAAATGACATTTAAATGTATCTCTCAAAATAATTTCGTCATTTTAAGATTTGTATATGGTCTATTGGTCTATTGTTATTTGACTTGTATTATATTCCTTCGGTTCTATGTGGTGACATAATGGAGGTAGGTGCGGTTTGACGTAAACAAAAAATTAAATTACTGAAACTAAGTTTAGACAGGGTTTAATTTATATAATAAAATTTACTTAATTTTTTTTACCTAGTAATTATTCTTTTTTGCCTTGACAATATTTTATTGACATTGACAGATTATTGAAAAAGGAACGTTGGAAATCACAGCTTGAATTCATTCCGTCAATATGCCAGTTAGTATGAAAGTTTTATTTAATTAAATTTAATGTAGGTATTTGTAACACATATTATAGATAATTTTAACTATGCCAAATCTCAGATACAGATGTTTCCCGTGCATACCAGTTATTTTACATTTTAAGAATAAGTTAATCTAATTTCTTGCTTATATTGTCCTTCTCCTAATATAAAGGTTTTTATACATTCACTTTTAGGGCGCTTTCAGCGCCGAGGGCCTTCGAGTACCTACCGTCCGATTCTATGCAGGCGGCTTTGTAAAATAAAATACAAATTTTCCAAATTTTCCGAATTTTCCGGGCAACGTTTCCAATTTTTCTTTGTCTGAAAAGCATACCCTTCTATGTAAGTTTTGTGATGCGTTCTATGTTGATGAGACTACGACGCCAATTAACATTAGAATTAATAATCATAGATTATCCTGTACCAAATTACTTTCCGCTTTACCCGTTCCAATTCACGCGAGAACTCACGGTAGGGATTTCGATGCTTGCTTTAATGTAAAAGTTTTGAAGTCTTTGCCCGCGAAATTGATTTAAAGACATGGGAACTCTCTCACATTTGGGTTTTGGGCGCTTGCAGATCTGTAGGTCTAAATAGACAAAATTAAACCAACTTAACAGCATTTAACGCATGATGCTTGATATATTCTTTTAAGAAACTAGTTTCATTTCATAATACTGATTGATTTATCTAGCAAAACTGCAATTATATAATAATAATTGTAGTGGCTGGATATATTTATCTTTTAGTTGAAAATGCGATTTTCGAGTTTATGAAGGTTGCATTTTAAACGTCATCTTTCATATATTTTTTGAAGACGCCGATTGGCGAAAGCTTAAAAATATCGTTTCATCCAATCTATATATATTATATATATAGTCCGGAACTTCTGTCTGTAATAGGGAGTCCCTCGTTATTTCCGGGATTGTAGAGCCTTTAGTATCGGGGGTTGATATTTCTTTATCTAAGCACGGTGCTACACAGGACGAATGTAGAAGTGATTGTACCAATAAATCGCAGATATATCCCAGTTTCTATATTATTCTCCGAAGAAATACATGAAATTTAACATAGGAAAAAATTAAAGTAGCTATTAAAATATAAATATCTCAACGTTAAACAATTATGAACGTGAACTCAGATTTTTCACAAATCTTGTTATTATTTTTTCTTATTATCTGACACTTTTATTCTGATTATTTTATTCAAATATATGAATACAAATAGAATTCATCTAATGCCAAATAAAGAACATTAGATCTACATATCCAAGAAGCCTTATCGTCACAATATAGATACGTTCCTATAACAACGAATCCATCCAGCAGGCTTTTATCTACAGGATATATTTTTTTTCTTTTTTAATGACCTGATAGATTTGGCGTTTGCGTTATTAGCATCAAACTATTTCTGATAAAAATCGAACTAATTGGCCCTGCGATTTCAAATATGATTTGTTAAAACGTTCATAATTTCATTATGGTTTCCGAGAAACAAAATGTAATCCTTATGTGATAATATTAAACGGTTTTTGCGAAACGATTTGACCATTTGATCGACGCGTCATAAGCGGCTTTGCCCGCTTGCGACACCGAGGCCATTTACCGTGGATTGTAAGCGCCGCTGTAAAGGGTACGTGTATCGATCGCGTGTCGCCATATGCAATTTACAACAGCGCTTTATGAAAAATAATAAATTTGAGTTGAATTAATTTCGTATTTTGTGTTATTTTTTACTTGTAACAGGAAACCTAAATACCCCATTAAGTCTTCGGGAGTATAAAAATTATAATGTTCATATTTAAAAACTAAAACAATTATCTCCAATTTTAGGCATAATTTATTTTTTTATTTCTAAGTTGTTATACCTATCATATATCTCAAATCGCTTAGGTAAACCCCTCCTCCACTTTATTCTCATCATAAAACTATATTTACTTTTGTGTTTATGGTCTCTCATAAGCGGGTTTTAAAAATGTTATATCAAAAACATGGTGGGATTTTTTTTTAATATTTTTTGCACAATGTTTAAAGAAATTTCCTTAAGTAGTTCTCCAGAATAATAAATTATCATTAAAGTAAATAAATTAGATGACTCATATCTCTTCTAACGCCTTTGAAAACCTGTAAAATTCGCATTTTTGTAGCATTCAGGTATGTAGGTGCCTTAATAGTTGCAGGTCTTTGGCAGATCGATGTCCTACTATAATGACCTTAATTTTTGCAGGTTATTGGCCTTTGGGGGTGGCCTGGTGCAACGTGTACGTAACTTGCGATGTCCTCGCCTGCTCTGCGAGTATCATGCATATGTGTTTCATTTCAATAGGCAGGTAAGTTGTAATTTTCTCAATATTATAAAATAAATCCTTGGACGCGTCGACAGTTGGCTGTTGGCTGTTGGCTCGGTTGGACGTCTAAGAGCTCGTGACAATTAATAAACATTGTCATTTCTTGTTTTTCCTTACAAAGAAATTATTCAGTCAGAATATGGTCCAATTATAAATCTATTATTTACCCTAATTTAAATTCTACATTTGTTGACTGCAAAATGCGGGATAGGGTTAACATTTATTTATTTATTTATTTATTTAGTTTATTAATCAAATTTACATTTATTTTATTTTATTTAACAGCTAAGCCAAGGCTTATCTGATGGAAACCATGTGTGTAAAATACAGATATTATTAATTGTGAAATATTTATAAATATTTTTTTCTGTATTTTACGCGTCCTTTACAATATACATATTCACACATATTGATGTACATTTTTAAATCTTAGTAGTATATTACAAACCAAAAGTATGTATACTTTTAAAATAATAATTAACATGCTAAGTTAATTTACTACAAACAATTAAAGAGAGTGTTTTTGTGCGATTTCATAGCAAATATTTTTAACTTCATATTTATTTTTTTATATTTAATATTACTTTTAATTAAAGATCTTGGCAAATTATTAAAAAAGAATGGTACAATGAATTGCAACGCTCGTTTACCGTAAACATACCATAACCTTTATTGCATGTGGCTCGCAGCTTATACCGTAGTGAACAATGACCACCTGTAATTTAATCATTTATTTGACAATAAGATATGATAAAATATGTATTTGAGTTTTAAAAAAAGTAATTAAAATAACCTGGATATCTAGAACTATTTTAGGCCGACTCAACTAAACTTAATTCCATTCTAGAGTCAGGGAAGATGGTGGTGATGAGGCATTAAAATCAGTGTGACCATAGAGCGCGATATATTGTGACCAAGATATATTATCTTCTGAAATAAAATTAAAACTGTTGACTCATAATTTGTCAACTTTTAATGCATCCTAATAAATTATCGTCATTTAAAGTTAAATTATGTGAAAACGACAAAAAAATGAAAAATAATTTAAATATAAGCTATTAACAACCTGTATTATACGTATGCTATTATGATAATACTCCCAAGAACTTGCATCAGGATGGTTCAAGACCATTAAGAAGAATAGGGTGTTTGTTTATGTTCCCTATTATGTGTAGAAAAATGCGAAAATAATGTATGCCCAAATTTATTAATTTTTATCCAAGCGCTCGTGTAAATTACCTTTTTTTACCTAAGTCGCTCGGCAAGGCCGAACAATGACCCGGCGCGGCGCGGCCTCGCTAGCAACTTATGACAAGAGCGATTTCACCTTATCACTTAAAGTTTACAAAATTTTTAATCGGATACCAAAATGAATTTTGATATGAATCATGTTTGAAATCGCAGGGCCAATAAGTTTTTTTTTTATTTATCCACCTCTTAAATAACTCCAGCAGGTTTTTTTATAAATTCGCATTTAAAAAATATTTTTTTATTTGCCTCGTACTTTACCTACCTCAAAAATATTTTATTGTTAAAAATGTTTCGTTTTTACCCGTGACGAAATTGTATCGAACAGTTTAATACTAAGCTAAGAACGTGATTATCCAGGAATAGGCCAATGCCTCCGTCCGTTCCAGAGCAATCGCTTTATCCCATATTCCAAACGGTTTAATAACGCCTGGTCAGTTTTTCAGAACGTTTTTTTTTTCATTTATTTTTTGTTTACTGTTTTATGTCTGTCAAAATATTTAAAAGAATCTGCCGGCTACGTATCTCAAAATCCGATACATCCGAAATAGATCTTCAACTGTGAGTTTTTTTAGATCAGCCAATTTTGCCTTCTATTTCGTGCGTCAATTTCGTAGGCGCCATGCCGCGTCTATAAACCATAATGCGTAACAGGAGGGGGGCGTTAGCGAATGTTTAACCATTATGGAGCGAGTGTAATTGTGGTGTGTATGATTTTGGTTATGCAATTATAACTTTAATACAAGCTAATTGCTTAAGCATCTATATGCGTGTGGTGTGTGCGTTTACTGTCACTCGACTCAGTCGACAGTTGTGAATCAGCGCCATCGAGCGTCAGATAATCAAAAGCTAGTTTTTTCGATTTTCCTGTATATTTAAAGTGTGGATTAGTTTTTGTTTCAAAACAATTGTTGTGACATAGTTTATATATTTTGGACCCTACTCAACTGAGCTAAACTCTTGTGCTAGAGTCCTAACTCTAGCATACCACCTGGGATATGGTGGTAATGAAGCGTTAAAAATGGTATTATGTGCGGATTCGAACCTGCGACCGCTGGGTCAATAATCAGACGCCTTAACCATTAGACTACTACGATGTCACTGATATTGCACAACTTCACAAAACTGTTTTCATTCTACTAATATACCACGTGTACTAGTGTACTTATGTATAAATATCATTAATACTCAGATTTTAATATTAAAGTATTTTAATCATAAATATATCATTTCTAACCTATAAAAATAATATCTATGTATGAGTATGAGTGTGTGTATATGTATTATTGCTAAATTATTGTACTATAATTTATTTTTTTTATAATTGTGAGTTTTAAATCAAAAACAATATAATTGTTCGTTCTTCGACCTGAAACATTAAATAATCTACAACAAATAAAGCCTACCTTAGTACGGAGCTGCCTAGTTAGGAAGAGTTTTTTGTAAATATGTTTGTGTACTTTAAAACCCAATAAATAAATTATTTTTAATCCTATTCTTGGTATTTTTCATTCGATAGGGGGTAGGTGTCGACGAGGTGGTTTGGTTGATGGGTCGTTCGGGCGGCCATTAGACGGAAAATTCTCGCTTACGAGTGCAATTTCAATTGCATTCGCGCTGTCATTTCATTTCCCAAAAAAATATAGTGCCATCTACCCCACTTTCGTGCGGCTTGGAATTTTATGAGCGTGTTTCTGCTATAATATCGTTAAACTAGATAGCCGCACTCGCAAATGTGAAACCCATGCTTTCATCATGTTATAGTGGAGAAATGCAAACTTCAAACAAATAATTCTTTTTAGAAATTTCCCATTGAGAAAATATTTTTAAACATAACTTTTTTATTATTTCGTTTTTTAAACATCCGTCTTGTCACGATGTAGTATTTTTAATTTATATTCGATAGAAACTTTAAAATTTTAAAATCGGGCATGAAATCATTGAGATCTGACATCACAAACATTTCGTTATTGGAGTCTATGGAATCTACGCTTTGGTCCGCCAGATAATTTACAACGATTCCTAATTTAGTGTAACGATATAACATATAATTTATAATAAATAACACTCTTAAAAAACAAAAAAAAAATGGTGCAAAGAAAAACAAAGATGATAATCGTATTACTATGTAAATTTTATGTGAATTTTATGTGATGGAGGTGAACAATAATATTATTTTTATGTTTCCGTGTAAATCTAATCGTATATAATTTTGAGAAGTAAAGCCTTACTTCTGCGTGTGTGTGTGTGTGTGCGCGCGTGAAAGAGAGACAAGAAAAAATCGTATGTGTGTTTCGAAACCGAGCGTTATTACTTTAGAATTTTAAATTGTACCGTCAAAGCTGACCATTTTGCCAATTTCGTGAAGTCCCATAAATATAGAGTGAATTCTACGCAATAAAGCATCTAATTTTTACAATTAGAATGGTAATTTGTTTTTTAATATACTTTGTAAAAACTTTACACCAAATAACTCGATCAATATTTAGACTAAATGTGAATAGGGCTGAAAAATGGAATGTGGCAAAATTAACCGTACTCTATGGTGACTATGCCAAGTTGAATGTAGGTAAAAAGTACCTAAAGGATTTTTGCAGGGAAAAATCAAATAAAAAACCCTATTAGATACACAATATATACTTACAGTATACTTTTATTATTTTTAAAAACTATAAACAAGGTGGCAAAGATCAATTTAGTAGTCAGGGTTGTCAATAATTAAACAAAAAATTAATGTTTTCGCATATTCATTTATTTAATTATGGATATCAAATATCTAATGATATCAAATATCAAATAACCTAGTTATAAGACATAAAAACATGAAAACATATTTTTTTTTTTTTTTTGGTCAAATAAAGTATTTGTATAAGAGTGTGTGTAGTGTGAGTTAATAAGGATTTAATGTAAGTGTAATGTTAGTGAAGAAAGGTGTGTGTGTGTGTGAGTCTAAGGGTTCACTTTTGCGTGTGAGAGACACAAATGATTGTGGATTTTAAATATTTTAAAACAAAATATGATAAAGTAAACATCATATGTTAATATCACATGTATGGCAACATTGCCATCGTAGTTTCTGACAGAAAAATTAATTCTGCAGTGTTTTCATACTAATTATTTATTTACTAAGGAAAAAGGAAACCTCATTTTTCCTTATCTATTAAGGAAAAATGTACATACCAAGATAAAGTAGTTTCTTCAAAAAAATCAAAATTACTGTAGCGTCGAGCATAAGGCTTTGTTACCGGCAATAAAAAAATGTTTATAATGTCAAAAATGAGCATTACCGTATTAAAATTAGTGTTTCAAACACTAACCCTAACGGCGCGTCAAATCCTAAAAATGAATGGTAGGTGTTTGTGATTTTGTATCTGCACACGGCTGATGGCAAAGTTAACATCCAACGGTAAAATTGCCAGCGTTGATGGTATCCATTCGCCTCTTTTCACAGCGAAAATAATTATAATAGAATAGCATACCCAATTAAAATAAAATATTTGTTTTCTGCAGGTACCTAGGCATACGGAACCCTCTGAAGACGCGACATAGATCCACGAAGCGCCTCGTGGCTATAAAGATAGCGCTCGTGTGGCTTCTCAGCATGTTAGTATCCAGCTCCATTACTGTATTGGGTGAGTAGAAAATATTTATTATATAACATCATTTTTTTAACATCGTATTTTGTTCAAGTATTGTTATTTGGCTTGCATCTAAACAATAATAGAAAATAAACAATTATAAAAATGATCAATTATTTCGGATCATGATTGCAGAAAATACGCACAGTTTAGTTAGCGAATTGAACAGTTTCATACATTTGTATGTACTCACTCATTTAGACCATTTGCGTATAAAAACATTGCATATATTTGATTTACAAAAACAAGTTTAAAAGTAGGTTTCATTCTAATGTGAATACAAATTATTAATTAAATGGAAAACAAAAAAAACTTTGCCTTCCAGAGAATGTTTTCAGCTATTACTGATTCAGACTGTATAATATTTTTGAAATAAACTTATACGCCATACTACTGTCTAAAAACTGCTTAAATCGAAACAAATTAAGAACCAGGCACTTGTACTCGTATTGCGTCTATTAAAAATCACTATATTCATGTTAAATAAAAAAAAAATCTCTTCGCACTTGCGTCGTTAATTGGCGTAGGTCAGGGATCACCGCATTGGTTGAGTTTGGCCAACATGCCTAAAAATGCCATATTACCTACCAAAATTATGGTCATAATGGACAAAAAAACTATGCTAAAACCAAATTTTAAAAACATTTTAATTGCAAGTGGTATCTGTACTAAATAAATAATTTAGGGTACGATTTCTAACATTGGTTCGTACATCGTAAACGTCGATTTAAATCGTATCAATGGTAAACGGTAGAGTATGAGCAGGCTAGAGCAACAGTGCGCGTGGCAACACCGAAGATTTGCGCGTTACGTGTGGTACAAGCCTTACAAAGAGGTTCTAAATTGAACCATTTTATAGAAAAATGTTACAGAATATAATTATAAATTTAGTATTTTTCCCGTTGTCCGCAGGTATTATAAATAGGAAAAACATAATGCCAACGCCACGATGGTGCGCCATAAACAATCGTTTCTTCTGGGTCCTCGGGTCTCTGGTCGCGTTCTACGTGCCCATGCTGACTATGGTCGTGGCGTACGCCCTCACAGTGCAGCTGCTACGGAAACAGGCAAAGTTGGCAGCGCTGCCGCTTAGCGGCGGTGGCCAAGGAAGGTATTATCTATTATCCTTCAAAACTTTACCGAACGTATCAATGGGCTGAGTAAAAATAATATTTATGACATAAACGTCACCGACTGGACAGTTTTCTTTTATTCATTGCCGAGTTTTGTGATCTTCCACGTGGCTTCACGAATTGCGAGCAGAATGTTGAGAGCGTGTTCTTGATTCCGTGGGGATTCTATTGTCTGTCGTCTGCTGATGCCTTACATTAGCATCCAAGTTTCAGCACCACAGAGAAGATTTTGGATACTAAGGATTGCGTAACTTGACCTTTGTTGCGCGCAATATGGAGCGATTACTTCATATTTTAGATGCATTTTTGGCATTCCTGCTCTCGTGATGAATTCCGTATTATGTGTTAATTATTTTTATTTTTTTTGGTCTGTTGGGAAGTTACAAACACATTTGTATTTAAAATATATTTTGTAATAATTATATTATTGATTGTAGGTTTATACATTGCTTTAGATTGCGCGGAAGAATCGAAAACGAACGTATGAGCCGGGCCAGGTCGAGACTCGAGGACAGGCCTTCGCAGTCGCCTTGCAGGTCCAGCACTATTTCGCACCAATTGGCCTGGAGGGCTGCCAACAGCGAAAGGTATTTCATCGCCACACGACGAAAGACCTGCGTACATCTCCGTCCGTGTATTTTTCTTGATATTTGAAACTGTAACTTTATAATTATTTGATTGAAACTAAATTTGGCTGAAGAAACATCATAATGAAACTGAACATGTTGATAAATGCCATGTTTTTCTGAGTTCAGTATATCACTCATTTTTAAAACATTAGCAATGGCATTAGCATTAGAAAAAGCATTAGCAATAGCATATGACTGTTAAGCCAGCAGTTGCGGGTTGGAATCTGCCCATTATAGTCATACCATTTTTAAAGCTTCATTACCACTATCTCCGCTGACTCTAGCACAGGCACATTTAGCTTAATTGAGTAAGATCCAAAATAGTTCAATACCTGATGTATTTGACTAAAGCACGACCATTTTTAATTCGTTTTAATGGATTGTCGGGCAACTATATTTTGACATAGGTACGTACTATTACTGATCGAAATTTTTCATCAAAATAATTTCATGTGCATTAAATTTAATAAAATTAACATTTGTCAAGAACAAACAATACAGAATGTTGGATTATATTAATAAAATTATTATTTTTAAACAGGGTTTAAACCCGGGGTCTGATATTCTTCGGTAAGATTGTAAGCTTGTATCGATTTGACAAGCAGCCTAAACAAGAAAGAATCTTTATTTACGTAAACTATAATGCCTGTTTATTAGTTTCAATTTCATATTATAACCATTCCATAGTCCGATTATTTTTATATTTACTAATTTTTAGCGTCTGTGTTTAAATTGGCGAAAACGATTGTCCCGGCGTCAGTCAACTAAGAGAGGTTTTGGTTACATAAGTACGGTCTGATGCATGGCTGCTAAAGTAACAGCGTGCGCATTTTCATATGGTTAAAGTCACTTTGAAGTTCGCTGACACGACTATGCATAAGGCCGTTAATAGTTAAAGGCGAGATTCGGGCGGAATATGGTCAAAACCAAGTATTTTTTATATATTTTTTTTATTTGACCGTTAAAACACAAGCAGAGAAACAATATGATATTTTAAAAATAATAATGATTAACGATATATATTTTTTTGTCACAAAAATACATTTTTTATGTTAATATATAACTTCTATGACCATATCCGATAAAAAAAACAGATAATTAGTCCTGAGATTTCTAGTGTTATTTGTCAAGAAACTACTTATATCAAAATTCATTATAGTTTCCGAAAAAAAAAAAATTTAAACTTTATGTGATAATATTAAATCGTTCTTGTCATAAGTTCGTTCGCTCGCGATGTCGCGCCGCACCGAATCATTGATCAACCTTGGCCATGCGCGAGCTAGCAAACGAAAGAGCGAAATACAAAAAGGGAATTTAAACGAACGCTTTTTAAAACAATGATCTTCGTATCATATTTTGTTCTTAATCTTAAAGAGCGGATTACCGTTTAGGCGAACTCAAAAGATTATTTATTTATTTCGATTCGTTTTAGCCTTTTTTCTTTGGTGGTATTTGCTAACCAAAAAATTATTTATATACCTTTATGTTATGTATTAACATAGTAAAGGCAATTTTTTAAAAAAATATTGCTTTTACTGAGAAATTTAATAAATGATAAACTGCTAATAGTTTTTTTTTGGTTGAATTGCTCCTTTATAAAAGGTATTAGAGCCTTAAAAAAAATAGTAATAGAAAGGCAAAATGAAAGGTCTAAAACATAGAAAAGTTTATTTTTTTTAATTTCTATATTATGAGGCTGAAATTAAATAAAAACCAAAAATTGCTTACCGACCGAGCAGAGAGTAAAACCTGACGCCATATAAAAATTAAGTACCCAATTTCAAGTTCCATTATTCGCACAGTACTGTATGTAATCAGTAGATCTGTTGTCTCGTTTTCTCGCGTAGATCTTCGACGACGAGGGTCCGCATCAGCGTATCCCAACCGCATCTCCGCTACGTCAACGGCGGCGTGGACGTCGCGCCGTCCATGAGCGTCCAGGGCGCGAAGGTGCATCAGAACAGCTACGGCAGCAGCATGAGGGATCAGGCCACGCAGACGCCCGCGAACATCACCAGGGAGAGCAGAAATCTGAGACTCAAGAACCTCAAATTGCCCATTGTCAATGCCAATGCGCTCAACCTGAAGTAACTCCCATATTTATTCACTTTATTTTAGCGTTTCCTAAAACAACTTCTATTTTTCTTTGGACCCTGCGGAAGTTTATTTGGCGCAGGTGGGCTGGTCGGAAAGCGATCGTCAGCGCAATAACAACCCTTCGCACGCTTTCCTAAGTTACAATTTAGCGTGCGCTCGAGGATTTGTAGGCATTTAAAAAAGCGACTCCTTCAAAACCAAAGGAAAGCAACTTCTGTGACAGCTATTATTTATTCTGCGGTAAAACATACAGGCACAGTAGACCGCCTTTCATAACTAGAACCACAGCAGGCGATAAATTTAACAGTAAAACATTTTCGAAATATTTCACTGTCTTAGGAAAAAAACAGCGACGAAATGAATTGTCACATTTGTAGAGTGTTTATTTGGTACAAGGTTTTAAAGAAGTAACCCTTAAAATACACGAATTGATAACCCGATTTCTTTGATTACCCGTTTTAGAACTGACTTTCAATAAGGTATACTAAAAAAAAACTTTTTTTTTTAACGCTTTTTCATAGAGCTATAGCGTTATTGTGTGAAGAGGCCCGGAGGACCGTGTTATGAAGCACCGAATGCCTTAAAAATAGCTTGACTGAGATAGCCCCGATGTAGATACCATACAAATATCTTCAATGACCAACGAAACACCATATCTATTAAAAAAAAAAAAATCAAAAGAATCTGTATGAATTTAAAGGAAGAAATGTTTTGAGGCTGTTACTTTTCATAGTAATTCTAAAATAGTACAATTAAGCATAAATTATAAAACGTTATTTACTATTTATAACTGTTTGTATGAACTCTATATATGATTTATATTTTATTATGTGTTTTTTTTTTGTGAACCAATTGAAAATTATCATTCGTATGCAATTAAGTTGCTCTTGGAAATAAACTTTACTTTACTTTACTATCAAAATAGTATAAATTGTAATCGCATCACCTGTTACACAAATTTAGTATTTCTTTGAGGCTCATTTGACAGGCTTACGTCTCCCGCGATGGGTCGCTTCTATTTGGCTGTCTTTCGTATCCCTATAAGACAATGTAAAGGTTTTAATAATGAGTCAGCTACAGTAACACGGGTTCGATTATGTGAATCTTATGAAATAAAAATATTTTTAAAATATTCTTATGTTTTTTCTATTCACAGTAACGAAATATTTTTAATAAATATCTTTGTATATTTGAAGACTTGTTTCTTGTATTCGGGACAAACTGTTGTCGTGAATTTTTCTCTTCTTTGCAATATTTTATACGGCATTGCGTAAGAAATTGGTTTAAGATAACATCCGCCGCTTCTATCAAGTCTACCGTAAGTATCACGGCTGAAAAGGCAAAAGGTAACGATAAATAAAACGGGACGGGATTAGATATATTCATACATGTTGCGCCGAGGCCATCCCGATAAAAAAAACCAGCTAACCGGCCCTGCGATTTCAAATATCATTTGTGAAGACGGCATAACCAAATTCAAAACATTCTATAAATTGGTAACAATACTTAAGTCCTAATAATTTTGACTGACACGACGTTATCAACCATTAATTTTGTATCGCGCTACTATTTCTTTCACAATATTTAACATTTTATTAACAATTGCAGTTGATTTCACGTATCGTAAATACGGTATCCTCTACTACAATTTCAGCAAAAATTTATTTTTCAACTTAAGGTTAAGTTTAGTTTATTGACAGTAACTTAACTTAAGATTAATTTCACATTATGCAAAGTACTACCTAACTAGGCAATGCCCGTACTAAAGTGGACTTTACTAGAAGCATCGTTCTTATAAGCATAACCGTCTCACTGCGCAACTTACAATTACAATTATTTGAATTTAATTGTATGCAATAATACATAATATATAAATAATAATATGTAATATATACATAAATGTACCGTTAATAACTAATACATAATTTTAATAATAATTTATTTATTATAAAAATATAATATAGTAATAATACACATATATATACACTGAAACTAATAAATAGATACTACCCATTGTTATTTTATTTATTTATTCATTGTAGAAAATACATGACCTATGCTGTAAACGTACAACCCAAATATTAAACTAATATTAATTTGCTGCTCTTTTTATGATGTTAATCTATATCAAAATTAAATAGAAATCGTTTTAATGTTTGAACGGTCAGTATTTGAATAATAATTTAGCATTTTTGCGGCCATATTTAAAGTGTTTTTTTATAATTGCAAGGTTTCTGGCGAACAGGAAAAAGGGTCGCTCGATGTCTGCCAACGCCGTGGCCAACGAGCAGAAGGCCACCAAAGTGCTGGGCCTGGTCTTCTTCACGTTCGTGCTGTGCTGGGCGCCGTTCTTCCTCCTCAACATTCTGTTCGCCACGTGTCCGGAATGCAGCGTTCCAGGTTCGACTTACTTCGTTTAGTTACTCGTTCGTGTGCAGTTCTTTGGGGTAAAGCTGAGAATCGAGGGTGAAAGGGATGAAAGGCGTTTCCGTGTTGCTAATTCATTGCGGCGTACCAATACTCTACACGGTGTATACAAATGAAAGCGACAGCGGGTATATAATATTAATGCTTATTTATTATTTCTTTTATTGATTCATACCATAAAGATTTGGCTGTTAGAAACTCAAACGCATCTACACAAAAATACAGTTCTATAAAAATATTAAATATATATCTTATAAATTCGTGTCCTTTTAACGAATAACTCTTGTATTCTCTACAAAAATAACTAAGTAAGCATAGCACCAAAGAACTAATAATAATAATAATAACACTAGGACTTCGAAACCCAGTTTTGGGTTTTAGTTGAGATTGCATTGCGTTCATTAAACAAGTCAAAATGATTTTGTTGTGTTGTTTTCATGAGTAAAAAATGTTGTTAAAAAGAAAATATAAAGGTGATTCACAATGTTTTTGAAAAAAATATATACCATTACTTATGCTAATATAAATTCTTCCAAAAAATCCAGATACATTTAATTAATGTATCTTAATTTATCGATTTAAAAATGAGGCCCTAAGGACACAAAGTAATTTTACTTACTTATACTTATACCAATACTTACTTACTTACTTCTTTAATATTTATTGTCTTATTTTTGTGAAAAATAATACGTATCTACTTCCGCAAGAATACGGTCAATTTTTATCTTTAAAGAGATTGTGGGGACATCCCCCTCACCTTCATAGTTCGCGCTCGTGTACGAACACTCGCCCCTGAATGATGATGCAGAGTCAGCATATCTCTACACTGGGCCGGAAGCCCGGGGCATTGTTCAAGGCACACTGCACGAAGCTGTTCGGCGGGGGTCGTCCCTCCGCCACTCCTTGAGCAGTGCCCCCTGAAGGGGCTGTAACAAGATAATTACAAACGACATGCTAAATAAATGTTTTGAAAAAACAACACTCGAATATCCGCGGTACATGCTGTAATGCCTAATTACAATTTATGAAAAATTAACAAAATATCATGTTAAAATCTATATCCTGAAATTCAGGGTCCAGTAACTATTTTCAGATTTGATTTGATATCGAACAATTTAAAAAAAACAGACGTTTCCTAAATTTTTACTTGTGAATAGTAAAACACAACCCGGCTATGAAACAGGGCCGGGCTTTATTTATTTAGTGCTACTACCTACATTTGTCGATGTTTGTGTTTGTATTGGAATCGCCACAATGGGTCTAAGAAAATATATTTCCAATCTTAAATATACCCTACCGAGGGAAAGTTTAGGCCGCCCACGTAAACATTTCAAGCAGACAACTGAACTAAAATTCGTTCAGGGTTTATTTAGACAAGCCAACCTCCACAAAGCTGAAACACCCGGTATCGATTTGAAAATCTCGAATATGACTCGTATAGACAAAAAATGGAATCAATTGACCAAAATATCAAAATTGGTTTGGACATAGGTACAGTATTTATAAAATAAAGTTTTTTTAATCACTACCGCCTCTTAGAAGGTTGATCATTATTAATTTAAAATGTATTCACATCCTCCCACTTATACACACAAACAAACACACATTATTAGGCAAAATATTTTTTGTTGCCGCTTTTAATTCATCTCCATCGGCCAATGTGAGGCTTGGCATTCTTAACACACTCCGCTCCGTACGTAAAACGCGCGTACCACGCTCACTGCACGCGAAATATCGAATAAAAAGTACAATACTATGAAAATGTTTGTTTTTTTTATATTTAATATTATATTGACATAGCTTTTGTAAATAAAACTCAAATTATTTACCACCAAATTCATCAAAAACACTTTAAATTCACTGGTGCACCTTTCACATTAACAATCAAACGTCAAAACCGAAAACCGTGAGATATTCCTCCATTTTGACTTTCACGCCAATCGTTGACTCCTAGCGTCTGGAGGTCCTTAAATGCGCTATCGAGCCTTTCAGCACGTCTACCACCATCTGGCTCAAGTAGACTTTTAGTCCAATTTCGATCATCAAGTCCCAACCAACTAAGTTGATCGACTTTCATAAAATAGTTATAATATTTTTGTTGACAGATCACGTAGTTGACATCTGCTTGTGGCTCGGTTATGTGTCCTCAACCATCAACCCAGTTATCTACACCGTCTTCAACAAGACGTTTCGTGCGGCATTCATTCGTTTGCTCATGTGTAGATGTCAGAGGTTTGTACGATTCTATCTTATTTGACTACATATTTATAGCGTATCTTTGATTCCACTACTTTTATATAATATAGTGATTAACGATCCTTTTTTTTTGAGATCATACTTCAATTATCGTAGGTACACTAAGGTTAATAGTACTAGGCGGACTTTTTATTCATAGCGTGTCAGTTGTGTGTTAGTCCGCTAGTTGCCAGGAAAAGCTTACTGTGCTATTGCACTAGGTAAAACTGTTCTGCAATAGCGACAGAAGCGCGTATACTATATTGTATTAATGTTGGCGCATTACCGATCAAGAAACGTATTTTTAGAAAGTAATAGTATAATATAAAGCTCCATTACTTTTTAGTATTACCATTTTTTTATTATATAATGTTATTTAGTGAAAAATAAAATAAAATAAAGTAAAAATAACATATAAAATGTTGTGCCCTCCCATTGTCAGGTGGAGTCGGAGTGGACGCTACCATTCCGTGCACAGCAGCCGCAGCGCGTCTCAGCTGTGCGCGCGCTCGGCGCTGCCCATCGCGCTGTCCCTGCACAGCGCGCCGACGGGCCCCAGGACCGGAGGTCGGCGCCCGAGGACTCCGCAGACACCGCTCACGGCCAGCACTTCGCCGCTAGACCAGATTTGCGATGCTACTTGTTGAGGTGGCACCCGTATGCGTCGACGCTGTATATTATAATATTCCCTCGAAAATATTAAACTGTATTTATAATATCTTTATTTTAGTATGATTTTTTTTTCATGAGGCCGACCGGTTTAGTAGTTGACCCCTTGAAGGACATCAGTGAATTTAAATACATCCTGTATAATATAATACTCCGTCATAGTGTATTTAAATTTACTGATGGGGGGGGGGGGGGGTTGATCCAATAATAATTTAATAATATCATAATAATTTAGGATGTAAACTTCTAAATTACTATCATATTTAATAATAACATTTTTAGTAAAAATATCAAAACAAGCCTATTAAAAACAAAAAAAAAATATGGGTAATGTAGGTAATGTTTATATTCAAAAGAAATAATATTTTAATCAAAAAAGTGCCAAAAATTATATTTTAAATTGTCCATCAATATTTATTTTTTGTTTCCTAATTTCATATATATGAGTACCTAACTACTTATTATAAATTATCAATAATTTAGTCATCAGGAAATAAAACATAGGTACTTTAAGTGTAAATACAAAAAATCAATATATGTAGTTAGTAGGTAATCAACATACATAATATAAATTCAAATATGTAGATTATTAGTACATAAGTTATTAGTAAATTTTAGTATAAATGTTAGGCAACTTGAATATATTTTTTTTTATTAAATTATGTTTATTTATAAGGTATATCTAAATGTCGTTCTAGATTTTATATAAATAAATAAAACAAGAATATAAATTTTTAGTGTTTTTTATTTACTTGTATTGGTGACGATGGCTAAAAATGTCAACATTTTGGAATTTGATTTGTCGTTTGAATTATAAATACCTACCATTCTACCTCTATCAAGTTAGCGGAATTTATAGAAATCAGGTGAGCCTAGAATTGTTAATGTCTTCGGACCCTTGTAAAAGTCAATGTTGACCGCGTAGTCACCATGGAATCAATTCTATCTTACTTGACCCGTGCGAATGGTCCTAAAGCCGCTCCCACACATGTGCGCAAATGTTATTGGAAATATTTGTCAATTGCTCGTGTCTTCTTCTTATTACAAACGAAGGGCGTTCATAATAACTTATTATGGCCAATGTCAAGTAACATGTAAAAAAAGATGGATCATTAAAAGATAATAAACAAATTATTAAATAAATAAACAAGGAATTAAGTAAAGAGAAAAGGGTAAAAGGTAAATAAAAATACGATAAGAAGTATTTCAAGCTGCATGCCGTAAAAAATAAAACGCCCTCCGCCACAAAAAAAAAAAATGTGTTTCGTTATTTGCGCAAACACAACGCAACGTCTTTGTAAATATTTGCGCACATGTGGGGAAGCGGCAGTAAAGCATAAACTGTCAGTTAAGTGCGATTGCGTTTTTTTTTCTTTGTTTATTGGCAACGCTAAATCCGTTTATTACACGTCAATTATCAGTAATTTTGACCTCAAATGAATGCCGCGAATATAGTTTAGACGTAAAAACTCGGTCGAGTCAAGCGAGACAGCACGCTAGTGAACCAAACAAAATAATTCATCAAATTGCACACTGTCTCATTCGCACACTCGGCCGAGTTACGTTATAACTCATCCATTGTGCATACAATCTGACGAATAATTAATATTTTTATTAGCTGATACCAATGATCTTTTAAAACAACTGAGGGCGAAGAACGCGCCACGCCCAAGTACGCCACTGCGTCGAGTACGCTCCTCGCGTATCATACGTCCCGCTCGCTCGCATATGTCATCGCGATAAGTCTCCATCCGGCATGGCGGAGTGTTGCGGCACGCGGAACGGCGGGGGGAATCTACCGGTGTCGGGTTTTCACAAGGACGATTTGTATGACATGCCGTATCCTATATGTTTTAAAAGATCGTTGCACGTTTTAAATAATGACGAGTGGCGCTTAAAATATCCATAAATGCTATTATCATCAAATTAACTAGTAATAATAGTATAAATAGAAAATATAACACCATTATAACACATAAATTGCTACCGAATTGCAGTTGTTATTTTGACACACTCATGACTCCTGAAGTGGTTTAGGAAAAGCTATAAAGATTTATAACTGAATATTTATTTATTTATTGAACAAGTTTGCAGCTAACATTTATAGCCAACAGGTATAATTCAAAGATTAAAAAACAGCCTTATTATTGTGTAATGGTTATAAATATATAGAGTCATGAAATGAGTCTGAGAGAAGTCTGAATTGTGAGATATGTGAGCGTGTGAAAGAATGTGTGAATGCCTACTGACTACCTAACTTTTAGAATGTTTAAGTACTTACTCCTTTTACGATTTGTAAGGGTGTGCTGAAAACCAGCGCCTTCTTATTGTGAAAATGAGAAAATCTGCTGAGCGCAGCCTATTTATTGAGATACTATTATTGTATATAATCTTTTGTATTGAATTTATAATGCCTCAATAAATGAAATGAACTTTAAATATGTAGGAAGGAGAGTGGAAAGTTGATATGTTAGAATGAGTGAAAAGCGTACATCGTAAAGTGATATAGGTATTTAATGATTTTAGAAAGAAAATATGCCAAACAATATTAGAGACAGCCTTGATAAATTGGCTTACGGCTAAGATGAAATAAATCAATGCTTTGTAACTTTTTAATATCCTGTATCCTGAAAGTATCGTGAATTCTATTCCATACCTAAAAATAAATCTATACTGAGAACACGGGCAATGATGCCACAGTTAACGGAATTGTATTTGTTTAAAGAGGACCAATGATATTAGCATTTTGCACTATTCCGGCCCATTACTTTTGAAGTGGTTTAGGAAAGGCAATAAAGATTTATAACTGAATCCTGGGTAATTCCGGCCGAGGCCTGAACGCAGCGCCGGAGGTAGACGGCCGTCCTTTTACCGCGCGTAGGGTAGTTAGGGTAAGGCGAACGAAAATTAAGATTATCCACTTTGCGGGCTGCAAATTGATTCATTTAAATAAATTGGTTATTTCCAGGCCCGGCGTTCTAATTTTGTGTTTGTGAGCAAGACTTTGTCAACTGTGTCGTTTTTTATATCTATTACAAATATTTATTTAAAACTTTGTAATATTTAAATGACTATCCTAGCTTCCGATCTATCCAAAATCTGACCTTCCCAATAATGTTTCTACAAAAAATTAGCTAAGTAACTATAATATTTGATACAAAAATTGTAGATTCAAGAATGATAATCATATTATAACTTTTATAATTAGCTACAATAATATCGTTACTACAAGTAATGTTTTTTTTAAATAAAGATGCTGAATTGTATATCTGGCGAACGCAAAATCACAAAAAATAATAATAAAAATATTTTAAAAATCTGATCTACCAAACTTACCATTCATTTCTTTAATAATTCAATTAAGAATATTTTATACTAGAAACTGTATTCACCGCACCCTTGGAAGGGATCCTTAAATGGAATTGTGTTTAATATTTAAGAATATCGAAACATTTGCAATGCTTTAATTCAAAGAACTAGAAACTTATGCTAGGTATAAGAAGAAAATTAAAAAAGAGATTGGTAGTTTTGTGAAAGAATCCTTCAATAATATAGAATCAGACGGAAAATTAATTGATGTATTTGCAAATAATTTTATTCTACTGCAGGTTCGAACCTGGTGAGTAAAATCTCAAAATGTCTCATAGAAACTGAAAAAACTGAAACGCAATTAGTTTTCTTACTCTTCTCACATTTAGAAAAGTCGAAACTTACCGTTAAAGTACCTTTTCAGAGAACAAAAAGTATCAATCTAAAAGTTTTTTTTGTAAAAGTATCAATCTCGTTCGATAATGCTAAAATACACAGTTTCAACTTTTTTTGATGGTTTGGTAGAAAGATTTTGATTTTGACAAAGATTTTTTACAGTTGAAAGATTTTGGTAGTAGACTCTCATAAGCTTTTCTTCTTCTAACAAATAACACACGTGGTATGATTTTAAAAATGTAATCTATTAAAGAGGTTTAAATATCATTAGTATTGTAAAATAAAATATAATGTGTTGGATCCCAAAGATCGCGGGATGACGATGATGGCATATGTTTACTATGTGGACATTTATTGTCGGGACCGTTTTAGAACTTGCCTGAGGCAACAGATGAGGGGATCCCAGCTTATATCCGCACATAGTTATGCCATTTTTAACGTTTCATTATCACCAAAAAGCACTACCAGCAGACTGCTAAAAATCTGGGTTAGAAACCAAAGCATAAAACACTGGCAAGAAATGAACGGACAAAAGCAATCCAAAGAACTCATAGTTAGACTCTCTGCGCTATTGAAGTTAAGCCGGAACCAACTAAGGATCCTGACCAGAACCGTAACAGGCTACTGCGAGCTGAAAAAACACACGCACACATTGGGCCTATCCTCCGATGACAGGTGCAGATTCTGCCAAGAGTGCCCAGAAACCCTTATAAACCTACCGGGTGAATGTGGGCCTCTCATCCACAAAAGATACCAGCTTCTAGGCAACCATCTCCTCGAGCCAGAAGAGATTAGAACCATCGCACCCAAAAAGATACTTAACTTTATCTACAGTACGGGAGTAGAGGGCGAACTATAAGTGGATTTAAAAGTACAATAGTTCTGGAAAGGACGCGGTACACGGGGGGGGGGCAAACCCCCCACATCCACTAACATACATAACATAACATAGGTAATAGCAATTATTTAAAAAATAAATAAAAACGATTTTGGGATTTCTTGTAGGTAGGCGCTTTTTAGATACGTGCAAAAGAAATACAATTTTCTCAGCATTTTCCATTATCAATTATATGAAGCGAGGCAATTGCTTTCAGATACATTTGTGTTGTCTGTTTGATTTGTACCTCTCAGGAGGTAAAGTAATCGGTTCGCGAAAAGGGACAGAGATTGATAAGGGACGGAATGAGAGTGTTTGATTTATGGACATGCGGTGCGGAAGGAGCGACGACACGCGAGAGACGCGTGTGCGGTTCGCCTACACATTTACACCGTTCTGTAGGGTAGGCGGATAGCGATTTCGACACATAGATTACAAACTCGACTACGTTTCATCAAATTTTACAAGGTTAGAAAAGCGTTAAAATACGGGTAAACGCGAGTTATGTGCTGACTTCAACTTGTATGTGTTTGTTTGTTGTTGTTGTTTATTTTTTTGTTTTGTTTGTTTTTTAACAATACGTATTTTCAAGGCATACTATGAAAATATTTATTAAACTCTAATGAGCATTCTTAAATTTGATGGTGAAGTATAAAAAATAGCTCTATTTCATGGATAATTCGAGGAAGAAAAGAATGGAACCCTCTATAGGGAGAGGTCAGCTGACAGCGGCTGACTTCACTTCTATGACATATTGAAGTATCTCTGGAAAATATGTATGCATGCAATACTTATGTTTATACATACAAAAAGAACTGCTTATAATACAATGCAATGTCTGCTTAAAAAAGAAACTCATAACTCACTACATATAAAAAAACAAAACCTTTTTTTCTACCCACTAAAAGAACTACTCCTGATTTTTACTCTTCAAAAAATCTAGTATTACCAATATTATAGCCATAATTAAATATATTTTTTCTCTATCAGTTTTATGACTTTTTCTATTTATTTAATTAAAACAAAGAGTTATTTATACTTATTTAAAAGATAAAACTAATATTGTTTTCGTATTGATTATTGTTATAGAATTTGATTATTATTACTATCAAAATAATGGCATTTTAGGACATCAAATAAATGAAACTATATTAATAATAGTGTATTTATAATTATTTATTTATTTCATGAGCATTTTGTCATTAATAAAATTAGGTTACAGATAACAAATCGTAACAAAGTAAAAAATGTGGGTGAGCGATTGGTACCAATGCAACCCTAGACTGCCTTCCTAGACTTAAAAGTCTGTTCGAAGGCAATTCGTTTTTATTTTACTTGCAATATTTGCTAGTCGGTTTAGGTCAAATCTTGCAAGCTGAATTAAACCACTTCCTCTTTTCCTGCAGAATTGAAATTTGATAAGACGGTTCAGTTCCGTTGACAATGCATTTTTATGGTGAGCATGACCTGTTTTTACATCCAACATTGACTCCAGAGGAAGGAACTCCTCAACGGTCAACAGCACAGGTACGAAATTTTGTATACCCGCATTCAATCATTTTAAATAGATATAAAATAATTTATGCATAATTTTGGAGTAAAATGACCAATCAATATTAAAAACCTTTCAAAGAATGGCTAGAAGAAGATTGCAGTAATAATTTATTATATAGATTTATAGGTGGGCATAAATCACGACGTTAACAAGACATTAAAAAAAAAAGTAGGTTATTAATTCCTGATTAATACCGAGGTACAGACGCCTTTTTGGCACAGACGGCGGTTAGTTAAGAAGACAGGGAACGCCAGTGCAGCAGGTGCCAGTCGCTTGTTGCTTATATTAATTAGCACTGAACTGTTACTACTACTCTGTACATAAATGTATTTTGGTTTAAAGGAATAAGAAATAAATGAATAAAAAAATAAATTGACAAAAAGCCTTTATATCGAAATGGCGTCGCTTTCAGCGCTCGAGCGTTTCCCGCACAAATCGAATGCCTTTTGCCGGAGCCATCGTTTCAAAGTCTAAGCGAAAAAAAAAATAGCTACTGAAGATGCGCAGAATGAGACGCCAATACAATAGCGAGTGGATGATGGAAGTGGAAACTTCCTTCCTGCGATGAGGCCCACAAAAGGAACAAATTCTTGCCTCGCTGCTTCTTTCAGCAGCTTCCCGGAGAAAAAAACAAAGACTACTTCACAATACAAACAAAGAGTTAACTATCAGAGTTAGATTTAAAGGTTAAGAGTTAACCTATTTGCTCCAACCCGCCTTTTACATGTTAGCCGCATAGTTACGTTGATATCGAGATGATATTTAAACCTAATATTATTCTAGACTAGCCGCCGACCGAGCAGTTTTAAAGACCAAAGTCTTTATATCTGCCAACCAATGAATAGCCATCATTTATTAAGAACCATTACATTCATGTGGTTCATGTATAGGCAAAATAAATAAAAACAATGCAGAATTACAATGGTGGTGCAAATGGGACAACACAATACAGATGAAACAATTAAGTATTTATTTTAATTTATACATTTTTCGATAGAGGGAAATAGGGAACCGCACCTCCGCAAACTTGTTATTATTACGCAAAATCAGCTGGACCCTCGGGAGGGGTGCCGGGTCCTTTGAGAACTCTCCATTTGGTAAACCAGCTCTTCGAGAACATCTTAAAAGCCGCGAAGTTAGAGGGAGTCGAAACGAAGTCAGTAAACCAAACTGTTCTGATAGTAACGTCAAATACGCTCAAAAGTAGGTCACGTTCGTCAGTCAGATACGCGCAGGTCCAAATGATAGGTTCTGCAGTTTAAACACCACACCAGAGGTCGTCGCTAAGCCCGAATTCAGCGAGCTTACCTTTGAGTTTGCCGTGACCCCGACCAGCTGAGTAGTAACCTAATATTATGTAATTTAGCCGTGGGCGTTAACGCGATAATCTTACAAATGAGGTTAGGTTAAACGCCATTTCAAAAAAACCTAATACTTAAACGGCCGTAAAATAACTGCGTGATTTGCAGCTGAACTATATTGTCATAGTAGCGAGATTTCCGTGTCACTGAACAAGCCAAGCGACTTCGTTGAACGCGACTCTGTAGCTATGGCTGTGAATGAACGCGATTTCGTCACCGCTTCAGTAACGCGGCTATTCGTAGCGCTAGAATAATAGGGTGATTTAAACGGTGTCGCCTTATAACGCGCGCGTCTTATGTGTAAATTATGATAACAAATACGTTATTATATTATGATCCTTTAGTCATCGTTATATCGTTTTGTACGTACTCCCATATCACCGCTACCTTATTTAATTTAAATAGATAGATACACATTTCTACAATAATGGTGTAGATCTAGGTTAGGGGATTTAAAAATTATTCATTATTATTTTTATAAATTTCTTAATATCAAAAAAAATGAGTAAGAGAGTGGTTCTCTGTATACACATTATCGTGCTATTAATCTATTTTCATTTGGATTAGTATTAAAAAAAAAACAACTCTTAAATTCTTTTATTAACAGAGAAATTAGCATAAATCTGTGGGATCTGTAATCTCGTTATAAAATGTCGTCTTAGCGCGGCTAAAATATTCTTAAATAAAGTTTTGCACGAGACAAAAGGAAATGAAATCGTATCCTTCCGTGGCCGAGATATCACTACGCTTTTCTTTTAGTAGAATAGGAATAAGAGAAATAATGTTATATTAATATATCGAATTTTAATCAAATATCGTTCTGGCACTCTGGGTGTGTCATAAATCAATTTTAACTAAAACCTCTACTCCAAGCAAAATGGATACTGTTTTGTTATATTTCTAGTTACTATTCTAAAGTTGTATAAAAAAGAAACAAATGGTTCTTCTCCTTTTTCTTCCTCGGGATGTCGCCATCCACTCCTGGATGTAGGACTCTTCCATTTCTTTCCACGTATTTCTGTCCGTTATAAAAACGAAATTAAATAAATTAACCTTAAACAAAAACACAAAAAAATATTAAATACACCAATTTAAGCATTGATTAATTACATATATAGTAAATTTGTATAATGTACTGCTTAAATACCGTATTTGGATTATTCCTTACGTTAGAAATTAAAAAATTAAAAAAAAATAGTGATGTAAAAAAATATCTAAAATTATTCTTAAATTCTTCAAGTCATTCTTCTTGCTAATGTAATGTTTTTAACAATGGGTTAAGGTGTGTGTAATAAAAAAAATATGTTTAAAAATAAATAATTAAGTAACATGTTGCTAGATAATGTCTATACTAGTGAGTATCTGGTAGACGAGTCGGCAGGCTCTTCCAGGACATAAAAAATACTTACCATGAATATATGAAATAAAGGTCGCAAAAGCGACATTGAATTTGAATTTGATTTGAGATAGATAGGTGAGAGTGAAAAGCTTTCATAAAATACAGGCCTGTCTTTAAACCAGCGTGCATTATCTCAAGCGATGCAACTATCTGTGCGTTCAATATTAACTTTTTTTTTTGAACATTCCGGCTATATAAAATATTTGAAAATTTGCATTCTTTAAAATATTAAAAAGATCTCGAATTTTCCAAATGTCAGACTTTTATATTTTCTATATATATACAGGTGTCCCAAAGTCAATCCCAATTAAAAAAAACAGCTAATAGGTCCTACGATTCCTAGTGTTATTTGTTAAGAAACTATATCAAAATTCATTATGGTATTCGAGAAAAAAAAGTTGAAGTTTCTATTCTCAATCATGTAAAACAGATATTTTTCAATGGCTCCTCCCTCCGATAACTACGTCACTGGGTCACTAGGCCGCGGTTAGTCAAGATCGAGGTTAATAACCTGCCGCGATGTTCAAATGATTGCTGTCAGATGCCACTGGTCGAACAGAGGTCGGTCTAAGAAGAAGGGGTAACTCCTTTCCCCTTCTCTGGGGTTGTAAGGGGGATGCTATTGGTCGACAGATAATATTGATTTATCGATTTACACCAATTTTATTACAAAAATAATGAATTTGGTGATGAAATTTTTTCGCATTTTGTTACATAATTTCTTACTCTTAGTAGGGAACTTAAACACTTCCTAAAGTTTGTGGGATTGGTCTTGGGACACCCTGTATAGAAACAAAAAAAACTAATTTAATACAGATCTAAAGAAGAATGTTGTCCCTGCTTTTGTGTATATAATGTTTTAAAATAGATTGTTGCGAAACTTTTGCCGAGTTATAAAAGATCAGTTTGGTAGAAGGTAGTATTATATAAATCACAAATATAGTTAATATGATGGGGGGGGGGTTTATTTAATTTCATTCCATTCAGCCGCACGTCAAAATTTACGATGAATTGAAAGAATGGCACGATACCATTGTTTGTTTTTTTTATTTTAATCTACTCGGACCTAAAAAACAACCCACTGTGGTCA
The DNA here is from genome assembly GCA_020383195.1 of Neomicropteryx cornuta. Classification (NCBI taxonomy): domain Eukaryota; kingdom Metazoa; phylum Arthropoda; class Insecta; order Lepidoptera; family Micropterigidae; genus Neomicropteryx; species Neomicropteryx cornuta. The sequence continues at coordinate 6,613,322 of JAHKQU010000001.1, read as the reverse complement.
TACAAAATGCACATCGAATGGGCTAAAAGTACGGTAGACACTAATGAAGCAGCTAGTTGATAGAAGCAGTTGATATTATATGATAGCTGAAGGTTTCAAAGGCACTCTTGGTTAAAAAAAGATGACCATGGTGGTCCAGTACTAATTATACCAGAATTGGTCAACTAACTCGAAACCGCCGTAAACATAATTATTTGTGGCCATAGGTCCTATTATAGTTCTATTATAACTTAAGTATCAACTGGCATCATAGTAGAGTACGTTTCCTAATAACTACTAGGAAAATAATTCCCCACGGATGGTGACCGTTCATTTCCAGGCAACACTATTATGGTTAACGTAAAACTCACAGACCAAGAGCTAGATGCTAGATAATTTACATTAAATTAATAATGTTGCAGTACTCGTAAAAATGATCACTGAAATATGCCCTGAACGATTGCAGTAAATTAAAAAAAAACTTTCACTGCTATCGCAATCCCCAATTTTCAGATTTTCTATTTACGAGTAAGTGGTATGTTTTGGGGATAAGGTGGGAGACAGACTTAACTTGCAATCCCGTTTTGGGATCACTGATGAAACCAATTCTCCCTGATAATCAGGATTTACATCGATAATGATCTTAAACAATTATATTAATATATATATATATATATATATATATATATTACTATTAAAATAAAAATAATAAAAAAAACGCTTCTGGTGCCATTTCAGTATTCCGTTTACCTCACCAAATGTTTTTGTAATTTTAATCATATTATTTTTTATTATTTACTTTATACAGAATGTTCCAAAACTATACTAAAGACATAATGCGCTCGTGTAAATTTCATTTTTACTCGCAGGTGCTCGGCCAGGGCCAAACTTATGTCGAAAGCGATTTTATATTATCACGTAAAGTTTACAAATGTTTTGCTCGAAAACCATGGTGAATTTGATATAAGGTCAAAACAAATCATATTTGAATATGGCAGGGCCGATTACTTCCACTTTTTTATCGGGAAAATGGTCTTGGAAAACGGATTTAAAAACATAGCATAATTTATAAGTGTTGTCTTTAATTTAATGGTTTATTTGAATGAAGCAAAATTTTCAGTATTTTATTCTGGAATCTGTATTATATTTTATTATTAAGCCCCTTAAAACGCATGTTAAATCTAATATATATGTACCTATTAGTAATATTTTGAAATATATTTGTATTAAAACCTATAGTATTCCGAAGGCCTCGTTGAATTAGTTATTGAGTGACTTTTATTATCAGGGAGGTGATACTGGGCTCAGATACTCGTACGAATGATTCAAGCAGAAAATATTTTGCAAGTTTGTGATTGAATGCGTGTCTTGTTACTTAACGCAGTCGATGTTTAATACTCTAATTTACAAACAAAACGACCTGGCTGAATTCAGTATTCAGTTGTCTGTAAAAAAAATAAAATTAAAAAGTGCCCTACCTCGCGGCTTGTTCCATAAAAAGTTTAGAGCAGCGAAAGCCGCAGTGCGATCGACTGGAAATTTTAATTAATTCTGCCCGTGTAATGCATCCTTGACGTTTCCAGATTCTCTAAATTTATTCATCATTAATAGGCGAGCGGCGATTACACGGCGAAAATTTGTTTTTTTATGGGTTCATTTAAAGTTGCGTCACCGCCTTCAGTTTTCAGCCTTATTACTGAACTTCTTAGGCATTATATTATACAGATGATTTTAAATTTAGGGCACTTCTTTTATGAGGTTCATCTATATCGATAACTAAAATAATCTTACGAAAAAAATATATATATATTGCTCATATAAAAGTCTGACAGTATTGACATTTGGAAAATTCGAATGCTTTTTAATATTTTTAAAGATTGCAAATTTTTAAACAAATTATATAGCCAGAATATTCAAAGAAAAATGAATACCGAAAATTTTCAATCTGTAAAAAGCATTCGATTTTTCCAAATGTCAATACTGTCATACTTTTATATTTATAAGTAGTTTAAACTTACGGCGAACGCCTATTAAAAAGTAAGGAATCATCTAAATACAGTATTTAAATAATACATTATACAATTTTACTATATGTATATATATATAGAGATATATTATTTAAAAACGTTGTTTTTTTTCGAAGTGTTTAATTTTAAAGTCATTTTTCTTGTAATTGAGTAACATTTTTCCAATATGTTTTGGTGATTAATGAGTGTCCTAAATTTTAAATCTTCCTGTATAGCATAACTAGTCCTTTTAAGGACATCAACTAGTTAACCGGAATATTCTGTCCTTTTCTCGTTTTATATTAAATTCTTTTTAACCAATTAAATTGCCGATTGTAGTGACGATTCGACGAAGCGTTAAAATGCTTTACTAAGTATTATTATTGTAAATAAAAAAATATATAAAAATATATACAGGAAAGTGATTGATAATTACTCAATGTTAGGGTTGGCGGATATCGTCGCCGCATCCCGTTTTTACATATTGTCATACAATGTAATTGTTGAGGAATTTTAATTGTTTTCCTGTTTTTATATGATAATTTAGTTTGATATCAAACTAGTGCCCAAGTTCGTCCACTTCAAAACCAACAAACTCTGCAAGGTACTCCGGTAACCAATTTCGTCATACCCTCCGTAACCAGATTATCTCAGTTGCCCAGAACTTGGCGCGGCAGACTTCGTGAGTAAATCCTAATTAGATTGTTAGGTGTTGAAATAAGTCGTTAGTGTCAACTTTTAAAGTTACCCAAATAGTTACTAATCTCACATGCCACACGTGCTTATTTTTTTTTTGCTTTTTAATTCGAACATTAACTAAACTTTGCTAGGTATATGTTATGTATAATATTGACTGTAAACTTGTTCAATTTCGCTGTTTATAATCCTTTTAATAAAAAATAAATAAAGTTTAGTTTATTTTTATAATTAATATTACTAATAAAAAAATAATAACGTCGGTTAAATGGAAAAATAATTTTTGACATCAACTATAAATGATGAGTTTTATAAAAATGCATTTTAAATTCTCTGTCCCTTTTAGTAAAAAATATTGTCAATCGTTTATTATGTACAGTCAATAGCACTCAAAAACTTTACTCCGAGCATTTAAAGTTGAAATAAAATGCGTAAAAAAAAGAGATAAGAGATGAGGGTAATGGTTACATATACATACCTACAAACTCTGTCGAATCGCTCTTCAAGGTAAAGCTTCATTTGCCCTCGACCGTACCTATAAATGTTACATGTTAAGACGTAAAACAAAATAATGTTAATAAAAAAAATAAATATAAGAAAAAACAAATCAAATTAATGATCCCAATAATTATCAACGCCAACGATCAAACGAGATGCGGTGAGATTTCAATTTTTTAACTCTTGACAGCTTTTCGCCCTTTAGTAAGTGGTTGCGCCACTGAGATGTGATCCTCAACATTGTGATCTCTGATTTTTAAAATAGTACCAACCACTAAATCGCCGCATTTATCTCAGTCTCTCCACTCTCCCTTTCTCACGCGACCACGACACTGGTATCTAATATCTCTCTAAACCTCACACATCAGTAAATTCTTTCTTCATCGCGCGATTCACGTCGAATGAATTAATGTACTGTGAACATTTTGTCCATCGTTTGAACTTTTAAAATAATAATTATTAGGACTCTGGATCGGAGAAAGAGAAAGTTGCAGGTGTAAAAATACTTCATCCCGAGACAATATTTATCTTCAAGTTCAATGCCGTCCACAACGGCGTTTATTTCATCATAGTTTTTATTACAATAAAATAAGCAAGGACCTATTAGTCAGAGACTGTCGACAGGTCCTTTTGTTAAGTTTCTTAACTAATAATATTTCATACATAATTAAAAGGTATAATTACATGCATTTTTGGACAAGGCAGATTTTTTGTTATTCTTGTATAGTAACGGGGGGGGGAGGGGTTTCCTCGTTATCGAGTGGTAGGGATAGAGGGATAGAGATAAAGTTCAGATAAGGTCGCCAAGTATCAGACAGGGTTACACGCGTATACAAATAGAAATTAATAAATAACAGGTAACAGCTTCGACTCGATACAAGGTAAAGATACAAGTTTAGTTGACTACCTATAAGAGAGCGCGGTGTTTTCTATCTTTGATTATGGAAACTAAGCCATCAGAAAGAAATTTATAAATCATCTCTAGACGGTATGCGATTGGCGTCACGTCGTGTGAAATGCAACTTAGCATTTTCCAACCAAAAACAAAGCAAATGCTTATGTATTTCAAGAAGGAATTTGCAAACTAATTCATTGTAGTTGCCTTTGACCTCAATACAAAACTCCAATTAAACTGGGCATGAGAACTGTGTATCTGGCAATTTCACAGGTGTGAAATATGCTTACGTTACCAACTCGTAGCGGCGATGATTGCTTTCGGGTCAGAAGAGAACCTGCCCACTGGGTAAATAAATCTGTTTTATTTATGGATCGGTCTCGTCGATCTTAGCGAAAGGTGAATTCCTAATCTAAATGGTTAAGTTACTGCGAATGACTCAATGAATGGATCCAATAACCAACAAACACTGAACGGAATATTGAATATAAAACAATCAATAGTAACTAAATAAATAAATGATTAAAATGACTAAATAAATAAATGATTAAAAACAAATAAATATGTCTAAAAACGTGAACGCCGTACCGGTTGTTGGTAAATGTGTCCCAGCGCGGTGTCCGACAGTAGCTTGTTCATTATTCCGAGCACATGCGTCGCGCCCGTTTCGTTTCTTTGTTTGACAGCACTGATCTTTAAAATGCAACGCGTGGATTACTGAATATCCTACAAATGCCCGTTGAACAGTGAACACCGTTAGCTGGACTCACAATAATTAAACTAAGATCGTGTTTATCTAGTTGTAACGGTGTTTGACTTATTGGCGTTTAGTTATCGCTCGTATAGTCATTCATTTTGAACGCTTCATTGCCACTATTTTCTCTGACTCTAGCACAGAGGTTCCCAAAGTGGTCCACATGGACCCCGGGGTCCGTAAGAACTGCCAGGGGGTCCCTGATAGGAAGAAAAAATGATTCCACTATACAAAAACACCTATCACAGTGTGGGAATCCTAGGGCTATCACAGTGTGGGCTAGGGGTCCACGAGGAAAATAAGTTTGGGAAACATTGCTCTAGCACAAGCAAAATTAGGTTATATTAGGTCGGAGCCAAAATAATTATATATAATCTAGGTTATAACCAATACTAAAATATATAATATACAGGTTACGAATTTGATATTTTTTTTTTTTTTTAAACTTTATTATGATTTTTTTACAAAACACCTTTACATTTCCCCACATAGACTGTGCCTTTTCTGTGGGTGAAAAAAAAATCATTCTATATATAGTATAAAACTTTCAAAAGGGTTACATCAATAAGAAAAATGAAAAACAAAAAACAATATAATATAATGTAAAAGCATTAAAATAGATAACAGCCAAAATTAAAAAGTAAAAATCTATCAAAAGCTAAGTTAAAGAAAAAAATAAAAATAGACAAACCATATATTTTTATATTTATATATATATATATATGTGTGTTTTCGTAGATCTATAGCCATATTAGTGGGTGCATCCATCCAGACAATATTGAAATGGACTATTTATAGCATTGCTGGCTGAGTTAAGTAACATGACATACTCGGGGACTTAAAAAGGCTGGTTGTTTAATTAATAGACATTATAAAAAAAAATATAGATATTTTAGGATATTCTACAGCAAAGCCAAAAATTATATTTTATTTACCGGATAAATAGTGGTCACAATAAAAAATATATTTTCGAAATACAAACATTTTCACATTATTTTTAAAGCAAATATAAATAAAAAGAAGTAAAATAATGAAAGTATGTATATATAATCTCATTTTTTCTATAATATTATTTATTTTAAACTCCATTTGTTTTCTATGATTTTCTTTATGCTTTCCGCCCGCGTATAGCGACTAATTAATGTGTTTGTAAATGTTCCGGAAAATCCAAGTCAGGTTTTATTTAATGTATTAAAAGGGCTTTACGTAAACCGCGCAGATTGCCAGCCGTATTGCTGCACTAAAAGTCGGAACAAAATACGCTTTTATGCTTGAAGCCGTCCACGTCGTCTCGTTGCGATACAATGTATGGCAACTCTATCCCTAAGTAGCTTTTTAAAATGGCCGCCATCAAATGAAATTGGCTCATTTCAAAGATTTGCATAACTTTAAGAGCGTTTGCATTTCTTTTGATATTTTCATCACACTAAAATATGGATAGTGAGTACATAATAATATATCTTCTAACTGCATTGTATATTTACTCTGTGACTGTTTTTTTTTAAATTTTGTTAAAAATTTCAATGATCAATGGATGTATTTATATACTAAATGTCCCAATACTATTTCCGATAAAAAATTCAGTTAATTGGTCCTGCGATTTCAAACAGGAATTGTTTTGACGTCATATCAAAATTCATCATTGTTTCGGGGGAAAATATTGCAAGCTTTACGCGATAATAGTAAATCTTTCTTGTCGTAAGTTCATCCGCTCGCGAAGCTGTGCTGCGCCGGTCATTTTCGCATTTTTTTAATACAATTTATTACGCGTAATAGGGAACATAAGCGCCCCTTAGAACTCCCACAGCACTGAAATAATATTAAATATATTTTCATTACTACCAGACATTCATTCACATTATATATTTATTTATTTATTTATCGTTTATTTGGAAAACCAACAGTATAATATGAAAAAATGGTACATACAATTGTTTGTAAAATTAACCGATGACAGGTTTTCGCAAAAGTACAGAGATATATCTAAAGATTAAAATTAAATTAAATTACACTCGCATTAGCACTCTAAATACAGAAATATATATATATTATTATTATTTTTTTAATATACGTCCACATTAACACTATCATATATCCACACCCTAATACAATCCTATCTAAATTAAAACACTTAAATAGGTTATTTTTGTATTATTTAAGTATATTTTTTTTGTTTTCCTTAACTCTTGTAGCCAGTAGTGACAAATTATTTGAAATTCCAGTTAGCTAGTTTATTTGTTTATTTAATTATATAATATATTACATTAAAAATATAAGAGTTGTTAAAAAATGTATATTCCAGCTAATTGTAAGGGTTTAAGCTACAAGCATTTTAAAGAACAAATTAATAAGTTATTTAATATGAAATCTAAACCTCTACCACTGCACTAAATACCTAGGTTTATTAGGTATAAAACCATTTTAGATATGGGAAAAAGGTTGCTGCCGCCAGTACACTGAGCCGGACAACACACCTTTCCTCGGCCGAAACACAGATATGCCTCTGTATCTCATTACATTTAGCGGAGGAGAAAAATCATTGCCAGAAAGAATTCTCATTCGAATAAAAGGTCGCCTTTCCTTCGCCTTTTCCTTTGTCTTAGTTGAAAATAACAACTAATCGCACGAGCCACTGCGTACCTTTTCACAAGCCTTTATTAATCTCGACTAAATTTTAATTAATTCGATTCTGAGTACGCTTATATTTCGAGGAGTGTCTTTTCAAAATGGTTTTTTCCAGTTTGAGAAAGAATGTTTTTTTTTTATAATATGTTTTATAAATGTATTGTATAAAATGGTTGTTATAGCTGAATATCCTCCATAAGTTCGCATTCTAATATACTAGTCCATTACAAAACGACGTATTTTCATCATTTTTCTCTACTTTCATTTATGCAGAAGAATAAAAAAAAACTGTTCTGTCCATATTTTATTTTTGTAATATTATATTTAAAGATTCTTCCTAGTATATTCTTGTTAACTTGTAATATTAAAATTATAGAAATCACGGTGATTTAAAACGACAAGATGGCTGCACTCTCTCAATGCGACCCAGACTTCTTTGGAACATAATAGAAGTTTTAATGGTTCTGTGTTACATGATGTCCTATACTTTTTTGCAATTTTTTTAAATATTGAAAATTCTGTCCGTATGATATGCTTAAGTCAGCATAAACCATCTAAGCACCCAAAATGCACGGTGTTCTTTTTTTATTAAAAAACGTGACATTTATTTTTTCAGTTACTATGCGACTTACAAAAAGAGTGTCAATTTTCGTTTATTTATAATCAATATCTACTAGCCATTAAAATGTCGAAGTTTTAACTGTAGAAACCTGCAATGGGTGTTTTTCCGCACATTTTGAGCTATATCTTATGAGCGTCTGTGGCAGACAGGCAGATAAATTGACGCAAGAGTGTTACGTTTTTCATTTGAGGTATGAAACCCTAAAAACAATTATTGTAATAAATTGAATGAAAAATAAGTGTTACATAAAAAAAATATTAAAACGAAAAAAAAAACTTTATCTGTATATATATACTTTATTTTAAAAGTAAAGACTGCAATTGAATATTATTTATTCCACTATAAAATAGGTTTACCTATTAATCAGTAATTATCATTACAAAGAGTTTTTTCTTAATTTAATGACAATGATAGAAATATAAGATTTACTGCATATAAATCACACACATTCACAACTACCACAAATATCACTCACAAATTACACATAACACAACAAAAAATTCCACTGTATACGTATATAATATATAATCTATATATATTTTAAGAACACTGTTCAATTTTTTTACGTTAATGTTAATATGTAAAATGTCCGAAATCCATAATTGGTTTTGTATACTAGTAAAAAGTTTTGTTTGTAATTATAAAAATTAATACTGTAGGATTTTTCAATAAAGAATAAATAAATAAATAAAAAGCTATAGTAATTCTAAAAGTAGTTTAAAAAAGTAATCAAAGCTAAAAGACGAGATAAAACGAGTGTGAAACGAGTGATCCTTTACCATTTGCCATTATTATAATGTACTTATTTAATTAAAACTAACATTTTTACTGCCGTATGCCGTAGCTCTCAAACTCAAGTCAATTCAAAAACTTCTCTAAAACAGAAAGCTAGATACGAGAAACTTAAAAAAGTGTAGCGTTCATATAACGGTCGAAGTTTTGCATTATAGAGATTTACGATTGGCTCGCAAATTGCTACGCAACTTCGGACATATGGCGCGATCGATAAAAAAAATATAAAACGCAACTATGCGTTGTGTCGGCTTGTATTTATTGGTGTAAAAGACATGTTATTTATTCTACGAGTAAAATGCTGAGAATTTTGATTTGAAATGAATGAGAAAGTGCTATACTGTATATTATTACATGTGACTGTAATAATATATTTGATCATTTCTTACGTATATAAGCTGTGTTTTTATTTATTCAATATTAGTGCATTTGTTAAATATCTATTGGTGTTAGAGTTTTAAAATAGCATACTTGGCTTAAAAAAAATATTAAGCATTCAATGGTAACTATACAAAACACATTAATGTCCCTAATTGAGTTTATTTGCAATAAATTATTAAAAGCCAGATATTTCAACCAACGTCGAAGTTAAAGTCAGCGTTAAATCATGTGTCAAATGCGAAGAAAATATTGGTTTGCCTGATTTCTATACAATATCGGAGGAAGTGGGCGATGAAAATTTATCTACTGCAAGAAACGCTCAAAATTGTAATCAGAATGGTCGTCAAATTTTTATTAATTCAATTTTTACTAGGTTAGCTAATAGTAGATAATAATAGACCTCATTTCTATTTAATCCTATATTTTTACCATATTTTGTAATTATGAAACAAAATAAGTAAAGATGAGGGACATTTCACAGTTTCACAGATCAGCTGACTGATGCCGTCGAGCAATCGTCCGCCCTCGATGTCATTCGATATATGTAAATGATATTTTGCACTAAATTTGGGAATTTTTTGCAATCTTACAACACTTACAAAAAACTTTGTCGTGACTGTAGATGAAACAACCGGAAAGTGTATTTAACCGTTCGTTCAGAGTTGACGAACATTAGCATTGACGTCAACCGTATCTTTTAACAGGAGAAGTGAAATAACTGACTGGTAAAAACAACAAACTCTTTTTCTAAACACATTATTTGCATATCGAGCGATATTTACTGTGTTTTAAACTGAATTTTTTAATGAGATTTCAAAACAAAGTATTTGATTATCACATGGAAAATAATCTGCTTGGGCGTTTAATGGAAGTTTACCTCTCTTAAATCCTCATAAAAATGTTCGTAATTTGTATACGACGATGATACACAGTAAGTCCATTGCAATAAAAAAAATAGTTTGGCTTGGGGCAGCCAAGAATATAATGCAGAAGGAATTTGTATATGGGAAAGTATGTGTGTGTGTCTGATAATTTTGAAATATAATAACGTAAATGTACTTACAATATTATTATAAGTCGATACGAATACTCGTTATCGCGTGATCGATCGATACTATATTAACTAAAAAAATCGTAAAGAAAAATGTATGACTATCAATCCTGATGTCTAGCTTGCAATACCATCAATAAAAACATATTTGCGATGAAAGCAATCTCGTTTTCCAAATCGAAAATCACCAAAATAACCATAACCCCGCAACATTCGTCCGAAGATGCGATCGGTAAAGTTATCTCCCAGCTTCCAGTCTACTGGACCACACTTGGTTAGTCGCTGGCCATATTATACAACTTTATTCATTACTTTTTGTTGGGCGTCGCAATGTGATGAGTTATCATAAAACTATGAGGTATGGCTCCATCGTTTTTTCAGAATACACTACTGATTCTGAATTCTGAATTCTGCCCCAATGGATTCGAATGGGGTTTTCACTGTTGAATATCTTCGATGTTTGGAGAGGTTATAGGCTATATTTATAGCAATAAAGTCGTGAAACTAGTTATCAGGCGTATGATAACCTGACACTAGATTCTTGAATGAAATTAAATATTTGAAATTCAAAACGGCCTGACAGCTGACGGCTATTTGGCAAACATTGTGACAATCTATTAATATATATAAAACATAGTCGGGTTAGTTACACCATTTATAACTCAAGAACGGCTGAACTGATTTTTATGATGTTTGATTTGTTGGATTTGTCTCAGCCCCGAATAAAAAAATAACTAGAGCGCGGAAGCACACGTTATTTGGGCGGTTAGCGTATCGTACTGACGTATACAAGTATAGTCCAGTTGGGAGAGCAGTCGAATTATTAAATTCCATTTCCGCGGAGATTGATATCTTTGACTGTTCGCCCAATAGGATTAAATTTCTGCTTTCCATTAGACCTTTGTAAGATCAGCGTGAATTATTTATTTGTTATCGTTTGCCCTGGAGGCATTATTTTAACATAGTTTTTTTCATGTTACTTCTAGTTACATTTTGATTTTTTTTTATTGTTTTTTTGTTTTTGATGTTGTTTGTTTTTCATTTAGTAGTTTAATTTTTTTACTTTAATTATAATGTGTACACGAGGAAACCTGGTAAATAGATATATTAAAATAAATTAAACTAATAAAACATTGAATAAAAATTATAAAGAAAAATCATTTTTTTTATACATTTTGTATGGAACGGCTTTGTATTCTGTGGAATTTTATTTGCCTTCGGAGGTGTTTATTTGTCATTGTGCGCGAATCGATAATTGTTTAAAAAAATTCATTGAACTTAATTCATTTTGTGTATTGTTAATAAAAAACTGGATTTAATTCAGCTAATTAGTTAACACAACATTTATTGATCCTGAGGCTATACGAAGTTTGCCAGATCAGCTTGTACTCTTACGTAATAAAAATGAATAACCATTTACATGAAATAAACGTATTTGATAGGAATTAATTTTCTATTTTTTCTCCCGAGATTTTAATGGACATCGCACCATTGTAGTTATGTAATTTTAGTTGTCCTTTCGACGAAGGCTGGTGTTTGAGAAGGGTCCTGTTTTGTAAAAAGGGAACATTACGGGTTACATCTATCAATCTTTTCATTGTTCATCATGGACCGAACCAAAAAGCGTTGGAGTCTGGCACGGATTTCTACCAACGGACAATTTTCGCATTTATATAACACCCCCACCCCCAAATTATTAATTTTATTAAAGCGCTGGTGTAACGACCCCTTTTTGCGACGCTTTGCATTCAACTGCGTCGTAGCTGGCGAACGCACGGCAACAACGGTTTGTTATTATCGCGTATAGTTTACAATTATTTTCTCGAAAACCATGAAGAATTTGGGTCTGATGTCAGTGTAAATAATGTTTACAATCGATGGGCCAATTACTTAGATCTTTTTATCGGGAATGGTTTTGAGACACGGTGTGTATTGATATTTTATTATTTATTTTATTTTTTTATAATATTAAACATTGCATATACAATAAATAAAATAAATTTCCTCTCAAGGCGTGCTGTACCATGACTATTAAAATTGCTGTCAGTGCACACAGTGTTTTAATTAAATTCATGTGTCGCGTAAAGTAACAACATAGTGTAGCCATAAGGCAATGTGACGTTCTGTTGATTCGTTTAATTTATATGTATTTTTAATTAGTGTTAATTATATGGAAGCTTTCAGCCATTTTATACTGTCAAATATTATTTAGCTTAAGATACCTATGTAAAAGGCACCAGTCATCGTGAGGTAATGAAAAAAAAAAAATCTCAAGACAGTTAGCTACTGAAAATCGACTTGACAGAGGACTCTTTCTCATACGAACTCTATATCGCATGTTCCACAGTGAGCCCTGACAGTAGTCCGCCCATCTAAGCACCAGAAGGCAATATGACAAACGTGGTTTACAAAGAGTTAATAAGCGAAAGTTCATTTTTTCGGTGAGGTTTTTAGCTTTTGGAATTGCCAGATGACGTCATATATGTTTCGGAGAAAAACTTTGATCGTATTTCGGAATCCACCCGAGCCGAAATAAAATCTAATAAATTTAAATTCTGCGTGGATTCCTAACTGCAACCCCGGGCAGCTAAGGGATAACATTAGAAAATCTTCAAAAGATCCACATTTTTGGTGATGTACCTCCTCAACCGAGTATTTAGACGAGTGCTTTATAACGTTCGATTTACCCGAAAAATAGTGCATATTGGTAGTCAAAATAATAGTGTAGTTCTTAGCAAAGCCACACATTTAAATTTTATTCTTATTTTAGAGATAATTAAAAGTTACTAAATTAAGACATGATATATTTCGACGAGGCCGTAAATTATCACTCGCACGCACGCCGCGGCAACTGTCGATTAACACTTTTACGGCTAAGGATCTAAGGTCGACATTGGCATGATCGAAAACAGTATGTTATGATGTCTCGATTGAATAATATTTAGGCAACTAGCTGCAAACCCGGGGTCCGAGGTTGAACAGTCAGTTTATTAATATCTAGGACCAGTTTTATAACATTCCTGTTGAATCAGCATTTTTGTTTGAAACAGAGTGTTTTAATTTATAGAAGAAATTATTTTTGAATAGAAGATATTTACCAACATCGATCGGGCGCTTTTGAAATCTAATCTAATCGAGCGAATTTCATTTAGCCCTTCGGTCGAGGAGAAAATCTTTTGTTCCGTAAAATATCAAAGGAAATTAAGCACTTTTGGATTACCGTATTTCCACTCAGTAACACAGAAACTCGATTCTATGGTTGATTGAACTTTTGCACCTCTTCGTATTACGGTAGGAGGAAGTCCGCGGGCGTATTCTAATGGAGTTAATAATTTGTTTGTAAGTTATTAGAATAAGACAAAATATTTTATTTATTTACTCTCTGTTTATTTAGAAAACTAACAGCACAATATAGAAGAAAATAGTACATTGTATATAAAGTTGACTGATAACAGATCTTTACCGTTGAGGAGTTCCTGGAGTTATCTGGAGCCATACCTGGGTGCAGAATCAGTTCATTCCTACCATAAAAATGCATTGTCATTGGAACTCAACCAACATGTCAAATTTTAACTACGTAGGACAAGAGTAAGTGGTTGTAATTCAGCTTGCAAGATTTGACCTAAATAGACTAGCAAACATTGCAAGCTAATAAATAAAAGCACTTTTAAAGAGAGACGGTACATAATATAATTTATTTATATATATAAATAAAATGTAAAATTGAATCTAAAAAAAATAATTTAGTAGTTTTTCATACGTACCCATAGCAATTATCTATGGTCGAAGATTCTAAACATATATTTACTTATACCCTTTATGACCGCAGTAAAACCAATCCGAACAATGGCGCTAGCAATATCGAAAATGTATCGCGGAGAATTATCGCCGAAGTTTGAGAAGCCCCTGCAGATTAGTATGCGACCGGCGTAGAGTTAGATAAACGCCTCCCGAAAATATTGCATGCGCGCCGGCGCCGATGTCCGAGCAATGATGGAGCTGAATTTGACTTTGCCAAGGCCCTGGGATGACATACCAAATACCTACCTAAAGATCTGGTAGCTGTTAGTAGTAGAGGAAAGGGTATCCCTCCAGGGACCTACGGAGGTGTGAGTGATGCACGTCCCATTTAGCAGTATTTTGATATTTCTCCAGGGTACAATTTCTTTTGCTTCATTATTAGATTAGCCACCTTCTAGTCCTCAAATATAGGGTTTGTCAGTCTGTCCTTTAGATTTAAGATTTTAGATTGTTAAGATAAAATATAATTTATTATCTATAAACTAGGAATGCCTAATTACTGTTATTAGTTATAAGTTTTGCGTTATTTTTTTTGTTACAAATAATGAATAAATGATGGCCTACCTCTACCCGAAACAGTGGTTGGTTCAAATGGAATATAATCTACCCAATAAAAACCGTTTTTATTTTAATGGGTAGGTACTGTTCGATATAGTTATGGACTGTTTTTAATTGTGATTTATACTGCAATTGCCGTAATGTACGGTGATTCAATTCATTTTAACTAGATAATACGGCAGCATTATCATTGCCGTATCAAAAATACGGCAGTTACAGTTACACAAGTTTAATGTTTTTCTAAACAAATAGTACGATCCTTTTTATGATAAATACGGCAATTTTACTACTTTAGATACGGTAGTTAAGATTCTGACGGTGGCAACACTGGTGACAAGGTACAGCGCCAAATATCGGAAGACAGAAAGGAAAAGAACAGGGACGTAACCTTGGACAAAGGTAAAGCTCGTCTGTTTTACTCTCCCAGAAGAATGGTAACTACTCTTAACGATGTAAACTTGCAGAAAAAGCACTAAAGGCGAAAAAGATAATTTTTGCGGGCATGCTTGCGAGCCCAACGCGCCGTCGTTTTCCGCCGCATCCAGATACGGCGCGGGTAGGTGGAAACGTCGATAGTTGTTTTTTTTTACGGGAAAAAAAGGAAGATAAAGGAATGTATCTGGCGTCAACAGGTCTTAGTAAAAGCGGTGCCAATGTCAAAAAAAAATATATTTTCTTATGTACCCAATTATACTTTAAACAGCTCTCTTAAATTAAAGTTTCTTCCGTAGAATTTTTGGTCCTGTATATGAAAACGTGTTATAGAAAATATGGTGGAACCACGAACTGGTTTGTAGCTTCTCAATGAGCCAGATACTGGCCGAGGCCGACTACCCAAGAAGGTCTTTTGCACCTCATCTACGTGGACGGTCGATCAGCGGGTAGACCAAAGACGATGCACTATGCCTTAATGGACAAAATTGAAAGGATACATCAGGGAATAGAACAGAATGGGGCCGGGTCTCAACATGACTAAATTCACAGAAAGAAGAAAGTTTAGAGAGAAAAAAAATGTATTGAATATACTATATTAAAAAAAAACAGATTAAACACATAATAAGGTTAATAATATTATAAATGCCCAAAATACTGGTACTTTTTATTAAAGAAATATATGGTATTAGTATTTTTACTATATAAAATTACCAAAAATTCTTAAATATGAATTCAAAACGAATCCCGTCAGTTTTTTTTTTTAGATAGAAGGTTTAGTAATTAAGACAGTTTTTTATAGCTGCTACTCGTAAAAATCGCCTAAAAAAAACCTACAATGCTATCGAAATACAGTTGATAGGTACCATTAATCTATAGTTTATCCGCTGATCAAAGACCGTTTCGCATTCGAACTCGCAGATCCGACCCAGTGGAGGGGTGAGAGCTCGACGAGGCGAGTGCGAGCGGTCCGACCGAAAGAAGATAACTATGGCCGGCGGACAGAAGAGTTCGCGACTAGTTCTGTGATTACGGATTCCCTCGTTTGCGGGCCGAAATTTGCAAGTCAAATGCGCTTTTGATTTCCGCTCGCCAGAAACATCTGTCAATGGGATAATGTATCTGTTAATGACTACTTCCTACGCGGAAAATTACTATCGCTACTGTGAAAAAAATTGGCATCGAAACTTTCGGTTTTTATTGTATTTTTTAATGTTTGTAATATTAACATTAGTGGTCTCATTAAATTATGTCATGTTTAAAATAGGAAAAAATATGTTTTTCGCTTAAAATGTTTATATATCTAGATGGTTGAATCGTTTTCGATTATTAATATTATAATTTGCAACGAAATGCTTAGAGTTGATTCCATAACAGCTTCTTAAGGTTACTTTTAGTTTAAGGTGGCTAAAAATATTACAAACGTTGAAATCGGCATACAGTATCTGGGCCGAATTCAACGTTTCAATGAATAATTTATTGTAACATTTCTATAGATGGATTTTAAAGACGAATGTATAGGGCAACTATATGTATAACAAAATTGATTACGTCAACCGAGTCACAGGATGTTAAAAAACATATTAACCGCGCAATCTCAGGATTAGTAAATAGAAAGTAGCGTTAGCTGTACGTTCGTGTACAAGCAACCCTTTGTTTCGCCTTGTGTATCACTTTTTCTTCAGCATTTCGTGAGATTTGAAAATGGAAACGCTGAAACTGTGTACTGAAAGAAGCTCCAAAATATAAAACTAGTAAAGAGGACCTCAAATGGGGGGGGGGGGGGGCTTCGGGTGCGGGTTGCTTTAATTGAAAATATAATTTAATATTCTTGCACTCTGTATACAGATCGTTATACCGAATCTAATCTATTAGTAGCTTTGTGAATATTATTTAACAGCATATTAGACTGGGTTTACAGTTACGACCAATAGACCTCGTCACACATTTAATGCCAAAAAAACTTTTAATGTTAAATAATTTTAGTTTTACCTATGTTAATATCAAAGATTAAAAGAGTTTTTTGAATTCTAAATATACAGGCTGTTCCGTTAATAGTGAATCAATCGAAAGGAGGTGATAGGCGAGTCGAAATATCCCCCCCCCCCCTCCTTCCATATGCCCCGAAAATTGATTTACATTTTTTATAAACAATGCTCACTCAGCTTAAAAAATAATATGTAAAACTGTAGGAGTTTCACCCTTTTTTTTAATATTCTATAAATTTGAACTTTTATTTTTGTAAAATGTGACGGATGTTAATTAAAAATACAGATTTTTTTTATTTATATTTGCGAAACATAACTAACTAAGAGGCTAGGGTTGTGTGACAATCTTCTATTTATATTTATTCCCATGACGCTAAAATCAATTGTCAAAATAAACTATGGTTATTATTTATACATATAGCATGGCCTGTGTTGTCAGATAGCACCTGCGGGAAGCGTTAAAGGTGCCTTCAGTGCTCTGGCGACACTTAATCTAACAGACTTATATGACTTATCATTATAACAATATAATATATTTCCGTGTTGGTAAAACACACAAACTAGTTCACAGAAAATTTTATATACACAAAAGGTTAAATCATTATTCAGGGGCTCTTACCGGCACTCAATTTTTTTTTCTGTGTCATAGAAAATAATATAGCAGATGAGACATGCAATTGATTTGGCCTCCTGGGCTTCGCGTTATTGGTGCCAATTTGTGACGAAAAAAGGTCCAGGAAACCAGGTAGTTGGAAAAATTTTTTTTTTTTTAAATGTCCCTACTAAGTTTGCTGAAATTATCGCGCACCGGAGGTGGCGTCTACAGGGTCTAAATATGACTCACTTCGCGACTCATACCGAGTGCCGCAAGCACGAGTCGTCGTTCACCGAAGGCGCCTACCGAGCCACCCGTAGGGCCTAGTTGAACAGCTAGTGTCATAATAAATATCATCACCGGGTTTTTAATGTATCCGTGGATTACTTCTTTGAGCGTAAACATTTTATTTATGTAAAAAGAATTCCAGTTTCAAGCATTTCGCTTACAATTAAATAAGGCTTTTAGCTACCCGAGCGAGCGCCTACTTAGGGCATGTCTGTGTCGCATCTAGTTAGGCAGAGACGAAGCTAACTTTTTAGGCGGGCTGAGATTATGGTTTTAAATGGAAAATAAGATGGACTCATCAACGTACTCGTATAAGCGCAGTCTGGTATGACGGCACAAGGCGAAAGAAAATTTACGACTGATAGATTTAATTTTATGACAGGGTTACCTGGATTTTATTTAGGTATAGATCATTTAATAATGAAATTAAACACGTCATTCGACATGCTAACATACGCGAAGAAGGGCGAGCTTATAACCACAAGACAATCTCTATCGTTAATGAAACTATATCGGTGTTAGTTACGCGGGAAAACTTCCGTTCGACGTATATTCTTTTATGTATTGAAATAAATTTGAAATAAAGGTTAATCAAAATTTAACTTAGTATCTTTGTGAAAAGGACAAAATGTATATATATATGTTACCGTAAACACCCAAAATCAATAAAAACCCGTTTTTACTAGTAAATACCCGAAGTATCTAAAACAACAGAAAACACGCGTTTTTACTAGTAAGAATCGTTTTACTAGTAAGTTGGGTAAATGCCGAATAAAATGATTACATCGGCTTTTTTACTGCACTTTTCAGTTAGAACCTGTTCTTACTAAAAGTATACGAGTAAATATCCGAAACGAAACAGCCGATTTGTCTGTATGTCGGAGATAATGATTTTGAAAGGCAGTTAGCTGCCTTATTAAGAACGGATTCTTACTAGTAAAAACTCGTTGTTTCTGATGATCTTGGATACTTCGCGTATTCACTAGTAAAAATAGGCTCTTACTAATTTCGGGTATTTACGGCAACATAAATATCTATTGACATATCTTCTCTATTACAACCGCCCAGCGTAATGTTCCCGTGATAATTTATCATCGTTAATAGGGGAAATGTTCGTATTGTGAGAGTCGTTGCAATGTCGTGTGAAAGTGAAAACCCTCGATGATTGACTGTTAGGATGTGAACATAATAGCTAAGAAAATTGAAATAATAAACTCAAAGCTGACAAGGTGTTTTTATTATTTTAATTTATTGTAACATTTCCGCAATTTTTAGTCACTTAGTCGTTAATTTTATTACCCCCCCCCCCCCCTTCTACTGTGTGTGAGATAGACTCATACAAGATACAAGAACGAAGCAGTTTTGGTAGTTTTTTTACGACTTTCCTGAAACATTTTATGTTTTTAATTTCTTTTAAACTCCTCTGGTAAGCTCCATATAGGCGCTTGTCAGTTTTAATTTAGCAGTGCGAGGTTTGTCTGCTTTGTTAAAAAATAATTTTGTATGTCCACCGAAAAAAATATCGAGCACCGAAAAGCTCAGTAGAATCACAATTTATTGTGACTACTGAATTTTAGTAGGCCCAACCGAAGTGAAAAATCTGTTTGATAGACTGTACAAAACAATTCCTGTAGATTGACAAATCGTCCACCTAACAAAATTAAATTCCGTACAAAATTCTACTTCTAATTTCTGACGGTTTGACATTCTCAGTTGTAGCACAATACAAAACTGCCTTCCTTAGTACAGACATAGTCTAGTAAAGAAGGCAGGGCACAAAATGTAACAGTGCTAATCGCTCCCGGTGCATTTGTGATATTCATTTATAACTGTAATTTCTACTACTACATTTCTATTTTTTTTTGTCAAATTAATTATGTTAAATAAATAAATAAATAAATAATGCGCGTTGGTTACTTATTTATTTTAGGAAACTAAATTTGGTACAAAAATAAAGTTATAATAAAAAGCAATCAAAACATAACGCCAATGAGAGTTTCCTTCAAATTTAATAAAATATAAAAGTACATCCAGGAACGAGGTTGGGATTAGGAGGTAGGAGGGGTTGGGAATTTACATAATCACCAGAATACAAAATACAGCATAACTCTTTAAAAATAATACTTTTACTACTCTAGGGTTAGAGCTAGAGTAGACACACACACTGTACATACTATATTTTTAAATGGATCACCAGTAGAGTCAGTTAACAAGGGTAATAACTTAAATTTGAAAGCCGCTAACACGCTCCGTACGATAAGTAAAAAAGAAGGTATAGATTTATGCATCACCCACGTATGCTATAAAGTATTTTACTTCCCTTATTTTGTATGAAGGCTCCATAAAAAAAAAATATTAATAAACGCGAACAAAATAGAATCAATCTCTTCTGCGGAACCCTCTCAGGACTAAAATTGCTATAAATTTAAGTTTGCGAAACTGGCTGTAAATCAAAATGCTTTGCTACGTTCACGCCGCCATAATGCACTTCATATTTTGAATTGAGGTCGAAACTATGCAGTATGACTCCACACTTACATAATTACGAATCATACATATTAGATATATTATAGGCATAAGTAAAATACATAGAATTGTGTGTTAACTAACGAATATTGATGGTAGTTTTAGAAGATTTGATTGACAATAAATATCGTTCAACTCTGAGAAAATGTATTAAATCAGCCGAAAACATGATTTATGAGCATAGTTATATTAAAAACATAAGAAATATACTTTTAGAAAGGGTTCTAACATTTATTTATTTATGTGAAGGCACAACGTTCGAATATTATTTAGCCAATTGTGTTATTTGTACAGTCGAGGGCAAATGAGGCTTTACCTTGAAAGGCGATTCGACCGAATGTGTGGGTATGTATATGTAAATTTTAACATCATCGCTCATACGGAGAGGAGATGATACACACGAAATATCTCTTTTTTTACGCGTTTCAGTTCAACTTTAAATGATTGGGTAAAGCTTCGAGTGCCTTTGGGTGTACGCATAACCAGCGCTTTAATAAAAGTATTTTAAAAATGTATAGATGAAATATTTTCGATTTTAAACATAAACACGTCCTCGAGTCTTCGGGAATAGTCTCCCTGTATAGTGTCAATATTTGAAGTGAAACTTATTTACGCAAAAAAATTTTTTTAGCATTTACACAAGCGATTACGTTACAACGAGCAACATACCTACTATTCGTTTTCGCCACACACACAGCTCGAGCTGACTGTAACGATTTCTGCAACTATGCGTCTTAATCTAACTCAACCGCGGCGAGGGGTGGGAATGCAGCGTTTCGTTACACGTTCAGTCGCATGAATTAAAGTCACTCTCCAGCGCGTGAAGAAGTAATGTTACTTAAATTTGATGCTTTAATATGAAATTAACCTTCGCGACTTGACCTCGAACTATCGAGTTGGTGCCGATGAACGCGCGACGTCATATTTCATATGTCGTCCGGCCCCGCGACCCTTTTACGTCTCGCCTGGATGCTGTGCCGCTCTGGGCTGACAAATGGACCGGGGCCGAGTAGAGGAGCTTTCAGAAGATCGTGATCATTTACACGCAGATCGACGCAATTGAACCTATTTCACTGCTCAAAATTAAAATATTACAATTTATTTATTTATTCATTATGGTACAATACGAAGTCACAACAATAAATGATCATGAAAATGAATTTCATGCTTAGAATCACCCCTTAAAAGGATACTGCTAACTTTAAGTTCACGCTGTATAGGCTATATTTAAATTCACTGATGTAAGCATTTTTAACCCTCTCAGATATCGGTACGGTATTGGCGATCATATGTTTTTTCTCTGTAATTAATAGACTCGTATTACGAAGATAACTAGACAGTCGGAACTACGCGTTATAACGCTTCCCTGATCACAGATGTCATACGATAAATAAAATATATTTTAAATATTACAATTATTAATATATCAATGCTCACATTATGAACGATATACGTACCTAGCTAGGATTATAAGTGTGCATAAATGAGTATAAGATATTGAATCGGGCATTCCTAGGGCATCACCGATTTGATCAGATACTGATCCGAGTTGCGAAAGGTAAGATTGATATTTTCATCTCCGCGGACGGGGTCATTCACCTTGAACCCTGTCATAACGAGGAGATTTGCGATAATGCCTTCGTCCCTTCTACCCTCATACGAGTCACACAACGAATCGCTGCGAACATTTACGAGTATTTCCATGGGGGATTTTTCTGCATTCAATTGGCGAATCCCTCTTATTGTATGAGACGGCATGGATGGATGGAAAACTACCTTCGCTAAAGGAGCGACCGTCAAGAGAGTGCTACGTTTTAGTTAGACAGATACCTACCACATTTTAAATGCACGTCTTTTTCATCTTAGTAACTGTTTATTAACTTATAAATATTTGTGGCTTCTACGTGTTTTTGAATGTGTTATAAAAAGTAGGTAAAATGAGCAGTAAGTAAAATCCTACTAACAATTAAACGCACAGTCACCGTATGTGCCTCCAGCCGACTGCTCTAACGTTATACGGGATATTGATATGTTTGTTAAAGTCGTAGAACAAAAATTATTCAGTTTGATGTGTAGAATAATAATTGGTTGGTTTTTACCTACTTCTCACATCGAAAAACTTGTACAACATAAGTTGTCCGGTTTAAAGTGTAAATTAAAACCAATATAATGTGTAAAATATGTTAATAAAATGAGCAACCTAGAACTTATCACGTTTGAATACCATGCAACCGAACTTTAATTCAATCCATCCACACTTTATTCTCACAATTGCGCATTTCTCAAATGACGACAAGTACGAAGTTTGCAAAGTCTTTTGAATGGCAATCAGATTTTAAAAATATGTGTTCTCAAACTGTTAACACCTTGCTAACTGTCACCATTGGTTATCGGTGGAACGGATGTGAGAGGCTGAAGGCGATGTGTGCTTTGGGATGTTTGTTTGTGCTGCTGTTATTTTAATATTATTATAATTTTTTGAATAAACAATTATTGTCTATACAGAGATATATATACGATACAATATATTTAATAAACATTATTATGTTTTCAATAATATAATTATGTAATATTTTAAAGAAATAATAGCTTTGTATCACTTATAAATGCTAAAAAACTTTCGTAAAAGTGTTTACGAAAGTTTTGGTCAGTAGACCAAAATGAAACACGGCACCTCGCACACGGCCAATTCGGTATACTAGTCTAATGGAAGATGTTTGGGAATTATTTTATCATTTATACGTAGAGAGAAACTCTTTTTCATCTTATAGATCGGATGTAGAATTTAATGGCCATTATTGTAGAATTGTATAAGAAAATACGGACGCTACTAGCATTTAAAAAATCAAAAAAACAAACGAACGGTAGTCTAGGCCGCTGTACAGCGGCCTGGGCGCCTGACGGTAGTGGATATAATACACACCCGTGTACCCGCGTTCTTTGGAGAACTATTGCACTTTTATCATCCACTCAGAGTTCGTCCTCTAGAACTACGCTGTTGATGGAGTTTAGTATATTTTTGGGTGCGATGGTCTGAATCTCTTCAGTGTTGAGAAGATCTTCTTTAAGCTAGAAGCTGGTATCTTTTGTGAATTAGAAGCTCACATTCACCGAGTTGGGGTTTTTGGGATTGCTTGGCAAAACCTGCACTTGATATTTAATTCAAGTTTAGGTGTAAATCATTTTATATGTTTATATGAGATTCAATTGTCATGATGGCTTGTACGGATTCTGATTATATTGCTTCAGATTTATCGCAGCCACGTTAACTTTTAATTAAAATACTTTCGCAGCACCAAAGAAATGCAGGCCATCTGAAGAATTAACCAAGCGAATGGGAGAATGTCGAGATTTAGATCTAACGATGGCGGGATTAGAGCAACTTTTCCAACGAACCCAAATGCCATTGCATCCGGACGAAATAAGAAATCTCTCTCGCTAAAAAAGGGTCCATTATGCAGTCAGCGTTATATGCAAAGAGCCGTCTCGGTATCTGGAAAATTACATATTTGTACCTTCTAATTTAGTCTAAATTTTTTTTTCAAATTGAGAGCATTTATGACTTAAAATTTAAATAACATACTGCACGCTATAAAAATAAGGGCATTTGACAGGTAAAGCTTTAGATTTCATCTCCTAATACATGATATCCTAATAGGACACAAAAAAAAAACACCCTAAAAAAACATTTAAATTCATTCAACTATGGTAAGTACGGAGATTAACTGATTTGTAGGGTACACAAGAGCCTTTGTACGATCTTATAAATATTTATTTTTGTACTGCATAGGTAAAAGAAAAGATTAAGCAAATAAAATGTGATTTTTTATTACCTACTTCAATGTTCAAGAGCTATCTCCGGTGATAAAGCTGGATTTGGCTGCTGGAAGTCTCTTGTCACAACCTCCGGCTAAATACAGTTTTATTTACAGGAACATAAGTAAAAATGGTCAATCGCACGCTGTTCTATTAAGAAAAGAATGGCAACTAACCTATTTTATTCTAAGTAATTAATTTATTAAAGTGGTATGGTTACTCCGACCAACTTGAGTTTTCTTTGGACTGACTCGAGATTATTCTTTAGACACTGCATTCTAAGGTTGGTCCGCTAATGTTCGTTCTACTTTCAGGTTCAGTTGATGCCTGCAAGTGAATCAATATGAATACCGCAGTGCAGAAGACGACAGGCATTTGGCGGTAGATGGTCTCAACAATTTCAGAACCAGGTAAGCTGATGAACTGAACATGATCAAAGTAGACCTTGCGGTGCGCCAAATGTAATTAGACCAGGGATATGCAATAGTTTATCATAAAAATCAAAATATAATTTAATTTAATATACGCTGTATTTATTATGCCTTTAATATACAAAATCTAAAGATATAAACATGGTTATAATTTTAATAGAATTAAAAATATTTCCGTTTCACTTCGAAACTAAAATGAAATATGTAAAATGTTTTCATGAATTTGCTTTGAAACTTTTGATTACGACGCCCGCAAATGACTCGACTAAGCCGTATACATAATTCATCGTAATTAAGAACCTCTCAACTAACGCAGTTGACGTTCCTAATAGCTATATGTGCGTACCATACAATTTATTTACTGCAAAAATAAATAAAAACTCATATATACACTATATAAATTTCAATTCACATATAAACAAATTACTTAAAAGAGTTTAACGGAACGAAACTATCGGCCAAAACTCTTGAAATATAAAAAAAAAATGCCGAATAATATCGATCATTTTAGGATCGCGAATGAAGTTTATGACATTCCATAGTATTTTGGAATATAATAGAATGATTATGAACAGTTTTCTTAATTTTTCAGTAGCTCGATAATCCGAACTAATGAGAACAGAGCATGTTCGGTTTAGAGAAATTTCGGAAAACATACTGGAATCCTGTATGAAATAAAACCGTAATAAACGGTAAGACGAAATTTTTAATTTATGTTTATTAGGTTTAGTGTCACATATTTTTATGTAAAAAAAATGAGAAACCGTTTCTGAATAGAGGGGCCTCTTCTCGGCCGCGACGCTAGTCTTTGTCTTACGCATGTTTTTAAATAGTTCTGTCTCATTTAAGCATAAACTTTCTGTAGGGTTGTTGGTTAGTTATTTAAAACAGAATTAATGTATATCTTAAAACTTAGTTTAATGTGCATCTTTATGAAATAACTATGTTTCTGTAGTTTTATTTTCGCGATTTTTGTATTCAGTAAATGAGATATTTACGTCCTGTTGATGAAATGTATGGAAAATACAAAACTTTCGAGGCTCTATTTAGAGAAAGTAGAGTTTTATTTTTGTAATTCTATCTCTATAGATAATTAGGCCTTGATAATTAGGTGATAAAACGATAACCAGTGTCATTTTTCTTCTACATCTACAAATGCGAGTCACAATACTACAGCGTTTGTGTGGAGAAATAACCGGATTGCCTGTATTTAATTTTATGGTTGTAATCACTTGCGCGGTTCGTAATAAAATTAGCATTCATGCGCCAACCGCTTAATCCAGATTTCGGATAACAGTCTTTTTATGAAACCTTACAAAAGGAAATGTATAAGAGAGATAATAGTCCTAAATTAAAAGGACACTTGCAGGGCTTAGGTTCTCGTTCACAATGGGTGGCTTTGCACCATATCTCCGAATAGTAATTAGAGCGGCTGTTGCTCTCGGATTAGGCCGCTTCGCTCCCCATATGC
This sequence comes from Neomicropteryx cornuta, assembly GCA_020383195.1. NCBI lineage: Eukaryota > Metazoa > Arthropoda > Insecta > Lepidoptera > Micropterigidae > Neomicropteryx > Neomicropteryx cornuta. The sequence goes on along the minus strand of JAHKQU010000001.1, from coordinate 6,587,117 downwards.
TATGTGTCGCAGTTAAAATCCATAATCAGGAAACAGGTTCCTCCCCTAAGGACGGTATACGAGTTATGGTATGTGGTTATCCCCGAAACGTCAGTATATAACTATTTTACAGAGTATGTTCGTAAATTTAATTTCAAAAATAGTATCATAATTTGGGTTTAGTTCGTGTATTAGTAATCAGTTTGACTTTTTTTACTGTTATTGCCAAAAACAACTCTCTTAAAATAAATCTTAATATTAAACATAACAATAAACATATGATTTAAAAAAACAAGACCAAAAAATTTAAAAAACCCCCGACACATAAATGGCTAACCAGATTTTCTTGAATTTTAGCTAAGAACAAGTCCCATTTCAAACAAAAAAAAAAATAAAATCGGTTCCAGCGATTGAAAGCTATGACGCTGAAGCACCCCTCTGCGTCGGGAGTTAAAACAACTGTTATAAAACGTTTGATATACATTATAAAACACTTTAATGTTTGTTTTTTAGACCTACCTTCATATTACACAATTAAAAATAATACCTGAACAGAAGTTGTTCAGTTTGAAGTTAGATTAACCCCATAAAAGTATGTCCATGGAAAAATGTTCATCTTGTATGAGCAATGATTTTATATGATACCATTGGCTATCATAATATTATCTCAACTTTTTCAAGTAAGTTTTCCTCGGCTCCTCTGGAGCTGAAACCCTTTCGCGTCGTCTTTCGGTGCCAAATGACGGGATATCCGGTTCGATCCACTTTTATTCGGAGATAAGAAGCCCTTCGTGTTGGTAATCTCGTCACCGACGTTCGCGAATGTGTCTGCTACGAACTTATCATACAGAATTTGGATTTTTTCATATTTCCGAACAACGTTTTAAATGATGGAAAACAAAAAATAAGAAAATGGAAATGGAAATAGAAAATAATAATAAACATCTTGACGATCGCAAGATAGTTAGTCATAGAATAGCTACGAGGCAACTTAGTAGCCACCGACATATTACACCGAAAGCAAAGTCAAGATTTACTTAGAGATAGTTCACTTTCTTAGCGCCGAGAAATTATAACAAAATTAAATTTATTCCAATAATATCTGCGTCTTTGTTCACATATAAAAAACAAATTTTCTGATGGTTACTTGAGGTCGGTAAAAAGCAAATAGAATGAACTTCTTTTTTGGCTAGATACTTAGAGAATGTACCACTTGTATGTATGTATAAATATCAGGAATACTCAGATTTTCATATTTAGTATTTTATTTCATATTTAAAAATAGTTTATTATTAAATTTATATTCTTTTACAATATATGTCATATCTAATCTAAAACAATAATATCTATTTATGAATATGAGTTGTAATTTATATGTATTATTGATATTACCATAAATTAAATTTATGTATAATATTTTAAATGAGTCTTAAAGTAAAAACAATATAATTGGTCGTTCTTCGACCTGAAACATTTATTAATCTACAACAAATAAAGCCTATCTTAGTACGGGCGCTACCTAGATGGGTAGAGTTTTGAAAATATGTTTGTGTACTTTAAAAACCAGTTCAAACCATTTGACATATGAGTGCGAAATTTGTAAGGCAAATTGTTTTTATCACGAAGGCTAATAAATAATTTTTGGACAAAAAAAACTGATATATGTTTATCCATCTATTCTAGTACCTATAAATATTTTAGTTTTTTTTTTAACGCAACTGGTTACTCAAATAGTACTGAAGTGTAGAAGTTGGATATTGTGGTAAAAACTGTGTGATCTGAACATAGTAATTAAAAAATATATTATATTATTATAATCGAATGTCTTAATCGCACTTTGAGAACCACGGTCCTAACTAGGCTGAACTGAATAGCGAAACATCACTACTCAGCCCAAGAATAATTTTGTTCTCGTATATATTACCTATAGTGTAAATAAAATATAAGGCCTCATCCCAAAGCAATGTCCCTTTTGTACGGATATCATACATACAGTGATAAAATCAGTAATTTACAGAGGGTCACTCATCTTTTTTCATTCTGCTCAGGCTGTGTTAGCTATGCGTATCTCACTTACACTCTGTGATATTAAGTTAAGGAACTCTTATGAACCTACTCAACTTTATGATTAAACTCCCCTTTTTCGAATACTATCAGAAAATATGTGATTTATTTTGATAGACGATTTGCTCTTATGAATCCGATATATTTTTGACGTGAATTATATTGTGATATGAATTATAACTGTGATTGACTTGTTTTTGTTTGACGAACTAGCCGACTGACTGGGCAATCCGCCGAAATACCAATTTCTTTTATATGTCTTGGCACGCCATATTTTATTTATCTTACGTATTTTATTAGCTACTTGCCCTGCAAAGTTCAATGATTTACTCTTACGACTTCACGAATTTGATCCCAAGGCAAAATTTTAAATGTTGAGAATGCGTAGGTATGTAAAAATGTAATTTAAATAAAATAAAATGATTTCATTATAAGTTACATTTTTTTTCAAAATAAAGGCTATTCTTCAATACAAATGCAGAATCGTTTAAAAAAATAAACAGATAAGAGTTCTAAGTAACGGCATTTTGCTATGGTATCGCAATAAACTTGTTTTAAAAAATATTTTAGAAGGTAATATTTTTCTAAACTGTAGTACACTTTCTGAAATATGAATGTACCAATTAATGGCTATTTGGGTGAATAAAATTATACTTTGATATACTATATGTTTTACTAAAATATCCAGACAGCGTCAGTTTGGGTGTTACTTGAGTTTCTTTGTCGTTTTCAGTATAATATTTCTGAAAAGAATATTTCACGACGACGACCACTCACGACGGCTGAAACGTAAAGACGACTCATCGAACACTCGTCTCCACTCCAAAACGCTTCCGCAAACGGGGAGAAAAAGAAGATTTTGCGAGTCTCACTGTGGCCTTTGTAATTTTATAGTATCATCCAAATAACCACCAACCGGAAGGCTTCAAGGTTGTCAAAGACCTGTTTCCGTTTGAATTTATGGTTTGTAACTCTGTCGGGTTGTTCCTTCGCAGAGTATTTAAGGAATGACCCTCCAGAAGATCCGAAACGAGGTAGTGTCTTCCTTCGTGTTTGGGTTGTTTCAGTGCTGTGAAATTAAAGGAATTTTATTTTTTTCTAATAACAAAACTAATAAAAATCAATGTTGGTTCAGAAATCGCTCATGTAAAATCCCTTTTCGCTCGCAGGCGCCCGGCCGAAGCCGATCAATGACCCCGAGCAGCGCGACCTCGCTAGCGAACGAACTTATGACAAGAAAGATTTTATATTATCACGTAAAGCTTACATCTTTTTTACTCGGAAACATGATGAATTTTGGTATGAGGTCTAAAGAAATCATGTTTGAAATCGCAGGGCCTATAAGCTGGATTTTATTGGTAATCGAACACGGTATATATTGTTTATTTACAAAGGAAAGTCTAATTCAATATTCCACAGTTCATGAAGTAAATAAAATATAGCCATCTACCGGCCAAAGAGTCAACTGTCACCTAATTTCATTATTTAAGCCTTTTATTTCGTAGGTACTCGAAGAATTTAATAAATATCAAATGCATAAGATTACTTCGCGGAGAATAGTTTCCGCATTATATTAACCATTTGAAGAAGTTTATGCCCAATAATCTGGAACACCTCAACTGATGAACTGACTCAATGCGAGTGTAGGTATGTCAAATGTCCTGCGGCACCCCGATTAATTCAATTCTGATGGCGATTTCTAGCGTCATGGGGTCTATAGTTTCGATACAAGGTGGCACATTTGCGAATAGTCCGCTCTGCTTTGGAGTGGTAGTGGATCGAGTGTTCACGCGCAGATGGGGAAAGGAGGGGAAAATATGTTTATTATGTAGACTATTTAATAAATATGTGGACAATTTTATAATATATTATATGTATTTTTTTCTAAATTTGAATGTATATATATATATATATATATAAATTATTATTATTATTATTTTATATTAGTTTATATCTCTTAAATGGCACCTACTTGTTATTATCTTAATTCTTTTTTTTTATCTCTCTCAAATTCTAATGTTATAATTAAAATCAAATGTACCAAATTTTGTATGTATAACTAACTTAAGATGCACATGCATGTTTTGTAAACATGAAATTGGAGAGTATCGAGTGTTATAAAATATATAAACCTGTGTATAAAATATGTAAGAATGTTACGATTACTCTCTGTATGTTTACTTTATAAAAATAAATAAATAAATGATACCCTGGCCGCTGTGAAGGGTACCCATATCAGAGAAACGAACGAAATGATAATGTGCCTAACTGTTTCACTAACAGAGAATGTGTACGGTCGGAAGCAAAAGTATCACTCACTTCTGGAACGAGAATTGCCAGGCAGCGTTTTTTAGCATCCCCTCCTGGCACGCTGCGGCACTTTATCTAGAATTCTGTAGGAACCTCGTGCGAATAGTGTTTAAGATACTAACCTTTTTACTTAATACTTACAGCAGAATGGGGATTGCTCCTCTGTTACAACGTAGAACTGACCAAACGATCTTTCCTTAATTGCATCGTTGTACGCTTGTATTCCCATTCGACCACAGTTTCCAAGTTTTGTGGGGAAAAGATCGCACTGAGATGTCACGCTAGAATTAATCCTAGAATAAGATTTGGGATATTTTTGTCTTTAAAAAAAAATCTCACTTTTAATTTATGTGACCTTATTGATTAAATGACACTAAATAAAGAATACTTAATCACATAAAATTGCGAATATTAAACGGTGTTTTTCATAGCACTATCGGTTTAAATACAAAATTATTTCATATTTTTTTAAATTTCTTTGATGATATATAACTTTTAATATTTAAAATTGAATAAAAAAAGCTTCTTGGATGTTAATAATAATTTATCGAGTTTAAAAAATAAAGAAAGACGTACGTTGTTACGCTCTTAGTATAAAAGGCATCTTTAGAAATCCTAAATAAAATACTCCTAAACTTAATATGTAAAACATGGCAAGCTTTAAAATAATACTAAAACCATTGAATATTTTATAAAGTTATAAAATTTTTTACGGGAAATTCAATTAAAAACTCGCTACATTTTTTAAAAGCATAGTTTTAATAGCTCAGGAATAATGCGTTGCATACTTCTAAATATACTTTAATTGTATTTGTTCTATATTGCGTTAAAGAATCAGGCAAAATAATTTAGGCACAGACTTACTCAATAGTAATTCACATATATGTAATAGTTTGGTGGATTTTCGGAAATAATGATTTTAAATTAAAGGCAAGTATTTTAGCTCAGGTTTAAGTATTTTCGAACTTGGCAGTGTCACTTTCTTTTGAATAATAAACATTAGGTATATCTAATTCCATAAAGGTTTTAAATCTACTAGTATTCAAATTTTTAAAAAAAATATTAAAAATTGTAAACAATATAATGTTAATTTTTTTATTTGAAGGTGGTTGAACGTCTAAAAATATTTTGTATTCTTATTAATATAATTAATTTAAGTAATAATGCCACAAAAGAAAACCAATGCAAAAGAATATTGCTTTCCTTTCTCTTCTCCCGGCGACAATTCGCGAATGTGAGTGTTGTATTTGTAATTCTAATATATCTGAATGATCAAAAGCATATTTTTTTCAAAATATTCAATTATTCTGACCATATAAAGAGCGCATTGCTAATGTCTTCTTAGAACAGCCACCATTTAAGGATGCACAGGTCTAACAAATTGTGCATAGCTAGATTGCAAAATAACTACATTTTTAATAACAAAAAATAATATTGTACAAATTAAAAACCACTTAAAAAGTGTTACTCGAAATTATTTGATATAAACGCGTGTATTCAAGTGCAAAGTGAAGTATGTAACGAACCCGCGATAGGACATGTTCCATCTGTAGCCGATGAAACTGCAATTCCTGTTGATGAGAGATTCTGTGAACAGCACGTACGCCCGACCATGACTGCAGATCGCCTGATACAATCCTAAAACAAATTCAAATTTAAAGAATTGTAGGGTCACGAGTCCACATGACGACCGCTCCAGGTTTCCGCTGACGATGACATCACACCATAGGCACAAAGTCCGTCGACCGAATGCGCCAGGGCTGAGGTAGAGGTTTTTCCTTCCGATACAAAATAGGCAGTCTATGCAGCGCCTTTTCACCTGAGTTCGCGCCTCGCCAGACCTACTCGTCCGCCATCGTCACGCCGGTTCGCGTCCGCACATAATGGAGTCATAGCATTATATTGTATATCGGAGTATTTATGTAGTAAGATGATCAAGTGATAAACCTTCTAACAAACCCTCGAATTATTACTATTATCCCACGGGCCACTCTCAATCTGTCCGTTACAGAATAATGAATAATGTATAAATAATGTTTAATTAAAAATTTATATGTAAAAAAAAATAATTTATGTATTAATTCAGTGTTTTAGATTTGTGTCAGTACCAATTTATAAATTTTAATGTTCTAACAAATGATACGCTCAAATTACAGGATAAATTATTAAAAAACCCCTAGACATATTTTTTAATAATTTAATATAATGTGATGTGTCTCGATGGAATTGTTTGAGGTATCGCAAATGTGGTTAGGTTTGAGTTATTAGAAGCAATCGGTGACTGAAATCCTAGATCGAAAATGCACTTACTTTCCGGAGATATTGGTAAATATTTGTAGAAGATCGATTTCTGTACATCCTTGAAACATCCTGGTTGCTTCATACCGCCGTTCGGATAGAAATCCGCATGACCTGTAGAAACCGCAAATAGTCTTTAAGAAAGTATTTTCTATCTGATTCCCTCGTTTAGTTAAGGAACTCAGGGGACATTTGGGAGTGTTCATCGATTTCTATTAAAGTGAAAACATACAATATCAAATTTTAAGTGCTTTCTGTATTATTATCGTCATATAAAAAAATAATATAAAATAAAATAATAATAGCAAAACAAGTCTTCTAGAATTTAGAGATTAGACTATAACTCTGTAAGTAGTAAATTGCCACATGTTTTTATTACCGTGAATAAAACGCGTTTAATGAATAAAATAATTATTATCAGAAAAAAAAAGAAATTTAGAACATGCCGCAATGAGACAGAACGAAGACACATTGTAAAAAAATAATAATAATATAACTAATACAGAATGCAGATAAAAACGGGATTTTACGGGGATCATTGACCAAGGATATATCTAGAGGAACGCGTTCTATGGCAGTGAAACGTGGACATTAACGCAAAGAGATAAAGAGAGGCTCTAAGCGTTTGAGGTGTGGTTCTGGAGGAGGATTGAAAGGATAAGCTGGTCTAAAAAGGGAGAGCTGAGAACTGTAGAGGAAAAAAGATGTATAATAAGAACCATTGAAAACGAAGAGGGAAGACGATAGGGCACTTGATAGGACAATGAAGGAAAGGTTTAGGAGAAAAGAAAAAAAGAGAAAGTTAATGTCATATCGTATCAAGAAGTCAGGTCTTTGGCAGAAGAAAGAGAGGAATAGCGGAATAACTCCACCGACAAGAACGTAGACCTTAATTATATAGGTAGATAGTGTTAACTTACACTACTTAATACTTAATTAATATTTTACGACAATATGTGTAGTAATTAAAAATGTACCAACCTGATGGATCGGGAAGACCAAACCCAATTTTTGACATGAGCCTTCCATTGGTGTGGATCACGTCTACATATTTTGCATCAGTTGGATCTAATAGCATGTCTTTGTTGTCAGTTCGGAAGCATGGCTGCGCTGGATCTAGGCCTGTAATTTGTGAACATTAACAACATAAGACCTTACAGAATCGTGTCTAAAAGTAAAGTTATAAGCATGAAAAAGACGTGTACAATTTTATTGAACTAGTTTAATGCAAAAATGTTATAGCCTTGGATATGACACCAAATCGAAAACTGATTATAAAGGTACTGTTTCATTATTTATATTTAAAAGGTCGTGGGTTCGAATCCGCACATGGTCATACCATTTTTAACGCTTAATTCCTACTATCTCTCCTGACTTTAACATAGGCACATTTGGTCGAGAATATGACCGAGGTCATAGCAATTCTTTTAAAAAAAAGAAATAATTAATGAGATATTTTTATGGGTTAAGTTTTGCAATATTGCACGCCTATTGGCTATATCTACAGATCTGTTAATTGTACTCGCACGTATGATACAACATGCAACAACACTCACAGATACCTAAAATAAGTAAATAGCAGATTTTAGGAGAACATGAAACATTTGGAAGGCGTGGAACGGCTAATGGTCAAAATAAGATAATGATAACCCAGCTGACCCGTAATTCGCCCAACGCCCCCGAGCCTGGACGCGGCGAAGGAGCATATGTGGGCGCCGAGACTGTGACCCACGAAGTGGAAGTCGTCGGTCGAACAGCCAGTTGCAGCCATCATACGCACCAGGAAACTGTAGGACAACAAGGACACATAGGCAATAATAATAAAAGTGGTTGTTTTGGTAACAAAATAGTCCATTCTCACTGTGTCATCAATCGTTTGACATAGAGATAGAAGTCTCCGAGAATCGTTTCGTAATCGCTTTTAATGTGAAACATACTAAATTAAATTATATACAAATGGCGGTATATTACTATTAATTAAACATGTGTGTTAAGTGTCGTGCAAGAATCACAAAATAATACTTCACTAGCATACTTGCTAACGTCAGTTCCAACTGTACGAGTATTAGCAACTGCTCGCCAATACTTCCACGTTTGACCACCCCTGCTCCAGTCCACGGTCAGAACATTCGCGTCCTTCTGAAAAAGAATCCTTACAAATAGCATTGCAACATCATAAGCGAAATAATATAAAAAAATTATAACTATTAAGCATTGAATGCACTAAAAACAAAAATGATGCATCTTCTGCCAAAGTTAATATCTACATTATTAATTGTCCAACATAATCAAGAGTGCAAAACCTAATGGAACTAAGTCAAAATTGAAAGTTTGTCGCGCTGAGCGATATTGCGGGTAGTTAAATAATATTACATTTATACCTTAATCGATGTTTATTTTTACTAAGTTAACTCTAAAATATACACAATAAAGACGTCAACTCAAATGTATCAAATGGATCTAACTTTATTTAAGTAAGCTTTTTTGTAAATTTAATAATGTTGTTTCTTGGTCAACTCTGACTTTATCAATGGTTAGTCTGATAATCTTAATTAGACAAGATCTTAGTAAATTGTGTAATGTTTACTTTTTAATTCTAACCAAGTAATACATTCGGCCATTCGACTAAAAAAGAAAAATCTAACTTTCTGCGTCTAACAATTTTTCTTTGTTAATTAACTCTGAGGAGGTAGGTACGTATAGCAAAGCAAGTGACAACTCGTTTATCGGTCAGTGAGGACAGCTCACGACCCACGTGGCAAGTTCGTTGGTTTCCTAGTTTTTTTTCTGTTGGTTTTCTTTATTGAAAAATCCACAGTATTACATTTTATAATTACAAACAAAACTTATTACTAATATATAAACCAATTAAGGATTTTTAGGATTTAGGCTATATAGTCGTTAGGCTCGTATTTACATTCTCAGATTGTATAAGTGTTCCAAGACCATTCCGAAGCCTTAAGCGAGTGTTTTTGTTTCGTATTGCGTGTAACTAATTGTATAAATTCGAAAATAATTTATGCCCAAATTTATTAGTTTTATCAAAGCGCTCGTGTAAATTCTCTTTTTGTATTTCGTTCACGCTCGGCAAAATAACCCGGCGCGGCGCGGACTCGCGAGCGGACGATCTTATAACAAGAACGATTTAATATTATCATGTAAAGTTTACGTTTTTTTTTTACTCAGAAACCATAATGAATTTCGAAACAAATCATGTTTGATCAGCTGGATTTTTGATCGGCAATGGCCTTGACGCACGGTTCACATACATACATATTTGTACGTACCCATACAAGAAAAGCTTCGCTCAGCTGTCGTACCCAGGACGCATTGCTGTGACTCATAAACCCGTGTATTATTATGATGGTGCGCTTCGCGGGATCGAAATCTGTCCATTCCAACCCAAACTGGTCGCCTGAGGGTATTTCAACTCGTTTCGAGAATTTCCGAGTTGTCAGATAAAATCTATAATGCAGAATTTTCGGACTTTATTAACTACTTGAGTCGTGCTTCAGAATTTTAGCGTTTAGAAATGAAAATTGTAAATGTTACAGTTTCAATTATTTTATGTCCCATGGAACCATTTCGCAATGGTCACATCTTATTATATTGGAGTTTTTTTTTTGTCTTCTTGATGGAATAAATATAAATCCTATCAAATACCTTTATTTAAATCTTTATCATATTTATTTCATATAGTGCACTAGAGTAGGGTTGCCAATGGTTTGGCTCCGAGCGGGACAGATATGAATATAGGTGGAAATATAGGAGAAGGAGAGGGGAGGGGCGCTACCATCCCCATAGCGCCCAAATATGGTTTGTGAAGAAAATAAATTTTTCAATGGTTCCCACATTTTCAGAATACGTTCAATGACCGGCAACAAAGACGGTTAACAACCTAGTTTTTGAGTGAGATCGTAAATTACCATGAATTAAATCAGCTCCCTCACAAAGATATTTCAGTCTTTCATTGCGTACTGTAAATATGGAAAAATATTTGTTAAATGTCAGTACATCCCTTGACCCCACACTTTCACCGCCAGCCAACGTGATTCGCATAATTTTAGCAATAATATAAACCATGATTACCTATTCGTTTACCGGGACATATGGTGGGTCAAACGGGACAACCGGGACCGAGGCTCTAAACAGGTGACATGTCCCGGTGTACCGGGACGTATGGCAACCCTACACTAGAGGCAGTAGACGGTGGGAGCGCTACTGCGACCACTCTTTTCTGCACATCTCAAATGCATGTTCAAAAATGTTCATGCAAATAAAACAGTATGTATAATACAATTGTTTGTACGCTTCAAACGTGCATTTTAAATTTTGAGCTGTAAATTAGGCTAATGATTAAATGTAGGTACACGTTTCAAAATATTGTTTAGGCCACGGAAAAGAAAAACTTTTAAATACAAAGACAAATCGTTCGGAACATTCAATAAAAAAAAATCGTAAATATAAACGCGTATTTGTTTTTAAAGTTTTTTTAAAGAATTGCTTAGTCGTGTACCCAACTGAGCTAAACGTGCTTGTGCTATCAGAGGAGATGGTGGTAATGAAGCGTTTAAAATTGTATGCCTATAATGTGCGGATTTGAACTAATATTAATTTTATAGAATTAGTATAGAATAACTATTATACTTGATTTATTTATATATACTGTTTTACTTGATATATTAAGTAAAAAATATATTATGTATTTTATAATAATATTTAGTAAATTGGTTGTAAAATTTTATCCTTCTCAAAGAAACAACTCGCAACAATTTTATTATTATTTGTTGGTTTTGGTATACGGGTAGAATCAACCCTTGCCTTGTATAAATATCTTCAGAGGGCAGCGGCCTGAAGTCAAGGAACCATTTAATCGTATTCATGAAACTTCCCAATCCGAAGCATTCGACGTCATCGCTTGGCTGAACTCCGCCGTCCTGAACAAATAAAAGTGCCCACCTTAAGTTTGGCTCAAGTTTACAATGCCGAGGAGGCGAATTTGCTTCAAATTAATCACCTGCGAGTAGAATTCATGCAACGTCCCAGAAGAGGCGGCAAAAAATGAAGTTTTTTAATATTTGCCAGAAAATAAAAACACAACCCTTGTGCCTTTCATAAAATGTATGAGCTTATGATCACATAAGCTCATACATAAGCACATAAGCACATAAGTATCAACTTAGCAATATTAAGGCCGAAATTTCGTGTCCTACCTAAGACTAACCTACATTTTAAGTTAGACTTAACCGATTAACATCGTATTTACATAAGTGTCGTTTAGCGATAAAAATCAAATTAACCACGACCAAAGTAAGGCTTAAGTCAAACTTAGGCCAGTGTTAAAATACGCTGCTAGGAACGATTTCAGTACAATCGCCGTGACCCGTCTGCGGTTCTCGAGGTTGAATTTATTTTTTCTAATTAATTAAAATTGACTGAATTTGCATATTTTGAACATCTTGGATTCAAGCAAACACACATAGCATAATCCTAGTAATCCTACAGCTGACAACATAACCTCAAAATGCCAGATGACGCGTCATATGTCAAAAGTGACGCGAGAGATATTGCATACACCTACCATAACAGCGAGTAGCAAACTAATCACGAGTGCGAAAACATATTCTTAACAAAGTCAAACTTAAAAAGTAACCGAAAAATACAATTTAATTTAAATCATGATTAAAAGTTAAGTTGATCCTTACTAAGAACGACTGAAATTTTAGCCCTTAGACTGACTTAAAGCTTACGTTTTCAAGAACCTCCTCGGACCAGTATCGATTTCCTATCCAATGCCCCTGAGGAGTTGTTGAAGAATTTGGATGGACGTTCAAATCTCCTCGATAAACAGTTTTATTCTTGGCCACTTTAGAAAGCCATTTCAAGTCTTCTGGGCTTACAAACGTTTCAACTGTGGGTTAAATTTAGCAATTCATGATTTTGGATTTTACCTTTCACTTTATAAATTATGTTTAAACTTACTTACAATCTTCAGTTTGGTAGGACTGAGCTGCACTGAGGCAAACTATTAGGACAATAAGATTATGCGCTAACATGTCGGCGCCTAAAAATGGAAATATTTGAGTACATATTTCCAATATATATAACCGTCAATTAAAAGATATTTTGTGTGTCTATTATATACGTATACGGTTATTTGTATTCTAAATACCGCCCCCCCCCCCCCTTTTCGGCGTTAGGTTTGGGATATCTAACATGAAAGGGAAATTTTCTTTTTCAGTAAAGCTACTAAAAATAACTGATTGTAAAAACTGCTATAATGGCGTCGTATAGGAACTATTTAATTAATTTTAAATCTTTACGGCATTAATTTTTTCGACAATCCCAGTTTTTATCTAGTTATAAAAAAAATATAAAATACTTCAATACCTGCTTTTGCATAAATAACTCAAAACCTAAAGTAAATCTAATAAATTATTGAATTAGTACATACAATTGCTGATCATACGATAAAAAATAGTAGGTAAAATAGATTTTTACGTGCGTTTGCTATATTTATAATAGTTTTTATATTATTGTCTTAGTTTTGTAATAAAAGTTAAATTATAATAATCACACAATAAACACACGAGACTGAGAAATAAATGAGTGCGCAACACGCTAACTATCTAACGCTCTAATACGACTTACAACTAATTGGTCATAACAGCAGGCGAATAATATAATATTCAAATGAGGAAAACGCATATTGAATTTCGTGACTGTTTTTCACAAAATGTGAGTAATCAGTGAACACAATGATTACTTTAACTGATTTTTCTAGGCCACAACAAACAACGATATTGACACACATTTTTTATCCTCCGGGGAATTGATTAATTATAATGATTATTGATTGGGTTATATTTATGTATTTTTCATTCACACTCTTCAACTTCCTAAAGTTTACTCTCTGGTAATCTTTGTATTTCTCTTTCAATAAATATTTAAAAAATAAAATATTAATAACCTGAACTTTATATGTAGGTATATGGTTAATCTGTGAAAAGCCCTAAAATAGTCATTTAGAATCATTAAAATAATATATTGATTTCGTCGGGTTTCTTTAAAAACATTAAATAAAAAAAACTTAAAATAAAAATGTTTCTTTCTGCTGAAATAATAAATGATTCTATTGACGACGTTTCAAGCGCATTTATTTAAGCAGTCGGCATGTTCTGCTCTTAGATATATCCATAAAATAATTTCTTTTCTCCTTATTCATGGAGTGAAATACAATTTTGTACCTCACTTCAAGTTTCGCAATACTAGCACGGTTCGGACGGACGCACAAATGTTATAATATTTAACGAAACGTTTATTTCTTAATTTTTAATTTGTAACCAGGGTGACGGATTGATCATCTAGGTGATACGTATGATACGGTACATGGAGGTAAAAAAAAAAACATGTCTCTGTTTTATCCTACGCGTGACGAGTTAATTTGTCTTATGGCAATCTAGAATATAACCAACCCATATAATCACAAATTCACAAGAACTAAATAAATTAGCAAAATATTATCGAATTGAGAACCTCCTTCTTTTTTAAGCAACTTCAATAAAGAACTTTATTCTCAAATCGATATGTATTTAGGTATATATTTTTTTAAGTTCACTCATTTCGAAGTGGCTTTAGAGCCACTGTATTCCAAATGTATTCCAGATCTTTAGAGATCTGGAATACATTTTTTTTTCATATAATAAGAAATTTATTAGGAATAGTTTAGCAATATATCAAGAAGTAGGTTTTCCGTCAAAATGTTTTTATGTCCAAAATAAAGATTGGACTATTGTAAGTGGATTAAAATATGATTACAAGATTTGAAGTAAACAACAAACTAATCGTTAATCTAATACAAGCAGTGGCGTCCCAGAATGTGTACAGTAGGCACCCTAGCCGTCGGAGTACCTAGTCATTTTTGTTAAAAAATCTAGGCAAGCCCGGCATTTCGGCTTCTATAAAAGTGCCACTGAATACCAGCTAAGTAAAAAGTATAGGCATGACCGAAATCACTTTAAGCATTTATTTACGAGTACCTAGGTTGACAGTTGAAATTGATTACAACAAATTTGTAACAACCCTTTAATTGATTTTTTTTATATATAATGTGTATCCTATTTTCGTAATTTTTATTATATCGTTCCGGTTTGAAACGGCCTAAAATAATTCACGGAGAGTCACTTAAGCCCACTCAGCACTTAAACAGAAAATAAAATAAAAATTCTAAAATTTGCGTCTCACCGCTCTTGGAGAACCGAGGCAAGAAAGATATTTCTTTTGTTTATTATTCAAATTTGGATATTTTTGACAGAAAATTGTGCAAAATATTAAACGATGAATGGTGGATTTTATGATAGGCTAAAAGTGATGTGACTATTTGGATGCTTGTGATAAGTTAAAATATATGGCGGTGTTATCCCAAATAAACGAGTAATATCATCTCATTTTTATGCTGTGACACAGTACGAGTTCAACATTTAAAGGTAACGTACCTACGACCATTGCATGCAGCTCTCTACATATTCCAAAGAGCATACTTTGAGATTTCTAGAATTTAAATAAAATTAAATTTACTATTCGCTCGGACTTTCATGCAGTAGTCATTTTGCTTAAAAGTTTAATTTCAATTATATTACATTATTTGGAGTAATATTTATAATGGATAAAAAGGGAGAGTATAATATCTTTGTTAATATTTAAGATGTACAAGAAAGTATAACCGAGAAAATTTAAGTTAATGCATAAATGTAGGGTTTTAAAGGAGACTAGAATCAAAAAAGTTAAAATGTACATCTACCCTAACACCTCGACTGTGCATCCCGACACAGTCACGCCCAGTTTTAATGTTTATTTCCTACCCATTAGCCTTCCCGATAGCTTATAATACGTAACGAATCAAAAACGTAGTTTTTCGTTTTAATTATTATTTTTAACACTATATTTAAATGTTTTAGTTACTCCTGTTCGTATTACACATTTCGATAGTCGAAAATTATATAGTGGTAACGCCATCTACCGATTATTATTTAATTTAACTTAGCGATCGCTTCGTGTAACCTAACATGTCATTGAACTTTCATTAAATAAGTAAGTACCTATTTGATGTACGCAAATTAACAGTTTTTCATAAATCTTATCGTTCCAATATCCAGACTTGAAAATAGATTTACCATCATCATAGTTTCTCGTCGACACAGGAAGCGAGCAACCGGATATCCCACTCGAACAATGGCGGCGAAATCAATTCTTCCACACTCCTCGAACGTGAGGAAAATTTACGAAATGCATTTTATCAAACGAACTTATAAAGATAAATAACTTTCTCTTAAGCTTTCGATAACATCTCGGCACTCTGTCTCATCTGGGAGATGAGCAGTTATCAAAATGGCTACGAAGCTAGAAATCGACGTGCCCCTCTTTTCCCTCCACCCCAACTGGAGTAAGCATGTAAGCATGAATCTAACCCCAAGCCGCAAGCTAGATGGACAAATGTGTCAAGCGCCTTCCGTCAAACAACACGCATTTTGCTTTCATTATTAGATTAGCCACGTTCAGATTAGACTCAGTTCTAATCCGTCCGCCTTTTTAGATAAATAAAAAACGAATCTTTAAGATGATTCGTTATTGTTATTGGTTATACTATTTGAAGTTATACTTCTTTGCGTCCGTTGTACACATTGGGATGGGATGTTGGTCGAGAAAACGCGTCACGCGTTAGGAGTAAAATCCGTAGAGTGCGTTTTTATACATTTTCATTTATATATCCTGTGTGTGAGTGGGTGTGTGCGAATGCCCAAAGAAGTATAACTTCCACCTTCTATTCCGACGCAGACCCATTTTTTTTTTGTGTCAAATATTAATGAATAAACAAACAGTGGCTGGTTTAAATATTAAAAAAATGTGCTGTGATAAATGAATATACGAAGAATATTATGCTCATTTAGGTACATGTAAGCATAGTTGTCTCAAGATCATTCCCGAAGACTCAAGTTAAGGAATAAGTTTGGTTAAGGAATGATCCCCAAAATTTATTATATTTCTTAACAGATGGTGTAACAATACAATTAAGCGTGCGCGTTATAAGGTGACACAGTTTAAATCGCCCTATTATTCGACGAATTATTATTCAGTATAAATTAACTTATTTTGAAGCCGTTTAAGTATTAGGCTTTTTTCAAATCGCTTATAACGTAACCTCAGTTATATGATTATCGCGTTAATGCCCAATGATCAGTTATGGCTTTAAAACTGTCACGGCGACAGCTGACCGCTCACAACAAATACATAATTCATGATCCTTTTCCATGATTTTTTTCTCGGTAACCATGATGAATTTTAGGTAGAATTCATTAGGAAAGCTACCTATTGCAATGGGTACTATGCCATGACTTCCAGAACATTTCGATACTTCGCGTACCACATCCCTTAAAACCCAAAACCACCCTCAGTTTAAAAGTTTATCTATAACTTTATATATCTATCTATCTATCCTAACTACCGTAATTTTATATCACTCACTTTCAAATTCATACATAAAATTTAAGGATACAAATCTCGGTCAATATCGAATTAATTTAAATTGTATATTATTTCTTAGATAAGGGCCTAAAACTTATGTGAGTAAACTTTTTTAATACCACCAACCATTGGTCTTAGGGGTGGGAAAAATTGGTTTTTCAACATTCAAAAACTCATACCAAATTCATTCAAAATGTTAATTGTAGCGCAGGGGCACTACGGCGCGTTGGGAGTCGATGTTTGATACAAGTTCGTTCAATTGGAGTTCACCTATCCCCTACTTTGAATTATATGTATATGGATTTTTAAAGGGAATTTTATATTGCGTCTTAACATACAATACCACAAATCGCAGGACCAAGTAGCTGGTTTTTTTTTCGGGAATGGTCTTGGGACACGACATAAACGAAAGCCCGGAGTCATAATAGTGTGCATGTAGTAGTGAGCGCGCCCCTCGAAATGGACTCGTCCTTCACGCGGTACGCAACTCACTTACGACATTTATCGCCTCCAAATGTTGTACGGCGCACAATATTTTACACAACACGCCGACGTCCAGAACGCACCTTGCATACTAAGTACAGTCGGAGGGAAAACACGGAAAACTATCGTATCGTTCGTATTTCCATATTTTAGTAATACGACCAGAATGGCGGATTCCTTATTGTGGAACTTGGGTATTGTCAATCCTGACAGCACAGTGTTTATTTTCGTTGTTCTTACATAACAAAAAATATTTTTTAACAAAGTATTATTCAAATTCCTTTAACCATGTTTAATTCCACATTATATGTACAGTCAACGGCACAATTAAAGTTGAACTGAAACGCGTAAAAAAAAAAGAGATTGTATTACGTGTTTGTGTACTTCATCAATGAGAACCACCGCTTTCGCGTCTCCGTATGAGGGTAGTTGCTGTACATATACCTTCACAGTCGCCCTCGACCGTATTTTCCAGGAAGAAAAAAATCAAATAAAGAAAAATGTTAAACATAAATATCCTCACATAATCCTCACCCTACTCAATTTCTTAAGTTTTTTTTATAAATAAATTGACAACCCACTTATATTTTTACAAACATTTTATTTTTGTGTATCATCGCATACATTATTTATTATTAATTATTCCCATTGAATTCGTTATTAAATATTAACGTTATATTTTTAACTCATCAGCGGATGCATACATACACAAATTACTATCATTTAAACGTACACTCATACCCATTGATTTTGCGATGCTATTAAATTATTATTTATATTGGTATAAAAAAAATAAATAAATAAAAACAGCTTAATTGAGCCCGTATTGTATTATGTTTTAAAATAAACAATTTATTATTATTATTTTTCATCCCAAAAAATATTTGTGCAGGATAAGATTCACTGTTGAAATTTGCTTATTAAACCCAATTTCTAGAAATTCTTTTATCTGGGTAAATTAATAGTTTCTAGATTAAATAATAACTTAAAGGAATTTAGATATTTTCCAAATATTTTTATATTAATGGTGCAATTAAAAATAGTAATTTAATTGCAAATATTAAAAAGGCGATTTTATAATTTGTATGTATGTATGTGTATGTATGTATGTATGTATGTAATTTTAAAATGTATATAACCTTTTCTAACTAATGTTTATTCTATGCAATTTGTACGTAACCTGTATCAATAGCAAACATAGTCTCCTTTGGAACAGGTGGTGGCTAAATGGTATAGTATGGTTCACAGAGCAGAAAAGTCTTTGCGCTATCGTAATATTAATTATTTTAAGTGCTTCGTGAATAAAAAATAATATACAGTACGATATGTTGAAAATCAGTTGTGTGAAAATTTTAGGTTAAATTCAAGAAGTGAAATATGAATACCTAAAAAAATATATAGTGTTTATTTATATAGCAGAGTGCATTTTCATCTCCACATTTTACGTCATTATTTTTTAAAAAGATATTATATACAGTATTAGGAAAATAAAACACCTTCAAACATCACAAATTAAAAATATTTTGTTAAAAAATAAACAGTCAATTCATAATATTTATCAAAAATGACATATAAAATTATTTTTATTTATTTTTATTTAAAAATATAATTATTATACTTTTTACTGAGATGTCTGTGCTAAATGTATACATTATACTTAAACATAAATAACAAATTAATTTTAAAAGTATTTGACCTAATTAAATAAGCTTTCCACAGTATTATTAGTATCACAATTTTTTACCAAATTATTCTTAAAATATTTTCAAATTTCGCGTCGTCATTTTAATAATAGTATTAAAAAACAAAAAAATCATTACCTTATGAGTTAAAAAAAGGACAGTACAATAAAATATGAATTTACTAAATTACAATAAACTTTAAATTTATTAAAAAAAAAATATTAGGATATTTATTTTTTTATTAAAATATTATTATTTATTATTTATTTATATTAATATTTTTGGGAGTTTATGTTTTCTTATATTAAATTGATCGATAATAAAAGAAGCAGATTGTTGCAAATATATCGTCCTGCTAAGATAAATGAACCGCTAAAACGACTACATAACAAATATAGGTTACACAAAATTAAATATTAACCACAGTTGCGCACATTTAGCAAGACATTTAAAAGTGATACTTTACATTTTAAATAAAAGAGTAAAAATAAATAAATTACGTGTATTATTTCAATCCTTAAATAATAATTTCTTAAGCTTTGGGTCTCGAGCTATGGTATCACTTACGAGTATATGTTGCATTTGTAAAATATTCGATGGTGAACCCGCGAATCAGGTCTGCGAGCACAACGCTTAGTTTTTCCTGTTTGACCGGTTCAATAGCTGTAAAATAAAATATATTTATCAAGTTATCATAATTACTGTCATCGTGTTTTTTACAGACATCAGCTGCAATTTCAATATTAATAAAAAATAAATGATGGTTTCTTTTTGTCTTTTGACAGTTTTACAATGATTTGAAACTGAGCATTATAAAACAATAATGGTTTTACCATAAAATCCCCTGAAGCTATCATAAAACCCTGAAGCTATCATAAAATGTCAGCTGCTTCTATACATTGTTTAGTAGTAGAAAATTATTTAACCAGAGTCTCACGTCTTACAGCTAGACCCTGCAGGCATCTCTCACGAAGGCTACTCGCGCCTGAGGTTTTATTTCATTTGATGTGCGTTTTGGATGGCCGAAGAGGCGACAGTGCCTTATTTTTCAGGTCATTCTTCATGAATATAATTCATCAAAAATTTTAACATAATTAAATTATATTATTAAATCACATACGTTTAGTGTTTTATTCATAATATATTATTTCGGTGTTATCAAAAATATTTAGCAGGTAACCATTAAAAAAAATATATAGTTAAACTGTGGTAACACTTCTAAAAAAAATTTGATAAGAGGTGTGTTTTTACAAGCTTTTAGATATCTTGCAATCTGAATTAGAACCACTTCCTTTTATCTTACGGGATTGAAACTTGACCTGTCGTTTCAGTTCTGATGACATTACATTTTCATGGTAAGCATGGCCTGATTCTATGACCCAGGAATGGCTTCAGACGAAGGAACTCCTCAGCGGTCAACAGCACAGACACAAAATTTTGTAAACGCATTCAAGCAACTAAATAAAAGCTTGTTTTTAAAAATGCACTATTAAATGCATCGTATATAGACAATTTCTGCCCAACATGGTACTTCGATGATTTTCCACGACGAAAAAGATTGATTATTCATCTGGGCAAGGTCAATTGTCCTAAAAACGTGGCACCCGTGCCAGTTGACACTGCCTTGAAATAATACAAATTTCCAAAAGCAATATATACTCACTACAGAAGGGTTCGGTGTCCTTGGTCTCGACGTAGAACTGACCCAGAGACCTGGGCTCTCCGCGGCCGCCGTAGGCGTTGATCCCCATCTGTCCACAGTTGCTCCTGTGCAGTCGGCTGCATTGCGTTATCGATGAAGAGTTCAATCTGAGAATTTAAAAAATGCAGATACTTAGTTTTAAAAAAGGTACCTAAGCAAATCCACTATCCAAGAGCGTGCTTTGGAAGTCATATACAGCCGATATACCTACTTACGAGTAATTTTAATAATACGTTTATTTTCTATTGCAATCTTGTTAGACGCTTAAAGCACACAAAAGTAAAAAATATATATAAGTAAGTGCTTGGTACTACCGCAACCTCAGGTCTGTCCTAAAGAAGGCATGTTTTTTAATGTGTTTTTTTTTTCACATATCAATAGACAAACATTTCATAGTAACAATAATATTATTAATACAATTTTGTATCCAGGACATACAATATATTTTTCAATCATGGATTTCATGTATTTATTTTAATTTATTTAACAGGTTTCTCCGTGTATTTATAATTTTGATATACGCACATCACTCATATTCCCCTAAACATAGACAACACATTGTCTATGGTCAGCGTTCGGCCGCGGTACGGTCGAAGCGCGTAGTAACAAACAGTCTCAATAAACTCGCCGCTCGCGCACTACGCCTGACTATTATTTTACCTGTCGCGACCTTCATAGTACCGGGAGTACCGGGTGTGGTCTAGGAGAGCCACACTTCCACGACACATTTGTAACTAACATATCAATAAATCAATCAATTGCAATGGTACATTGGTATTTTTTTTTTTTTGTAATCACGTGAGGGTTCACGTGATTACAAAAAAAATATAAAAATGTACGATTTGATAAAAAAAAAACATAGTACCTAAATATAAAGGGCAAATAATAACTGATAAATAATTCACGCTGGTGTCTCACGCTGGGCAATAGAGAGCAGATTTTTAATCCAATCGGGCGAAGGGGCAAAGAAATGGAATTTAATAATTCGACTGCTCTCTCAATCGGACTATACTTATCGACGGAGCAGTGTGTGTAACAGGTAAAATTAATAAATGTCACCGAGTGCTATGTGATTGTCGATCAATATGCGTGTATGCTTAAAAAAGTATGGTAAAGTAGGGACATATCTTCTAACGGTTCTCGCATTTTTGAAATAGGAAAGGTTACTTTACCCCTTGTCTGACATTCGCCACTTGTGTCCCATGAAAGTGCAGTTGCTGCTGATAAGCGACTCAGTGAAGAGAAGGTACGACCTGCCGTGACTGCAAATTGCTTGATTCAGCGCTGCGATCAAAAAAAAACACATCTTTTATGAACACAGTACGCCAAAGAGACCTAAAAATTAACTCTCAATCGATGTAATTAAGTCGAGTAACTTAATAATAAACCAAAGCGACTTTTCTCGTTGGAATTTTAATTAACTTTTCTCGAGGGGCAAAAAAATTTGATTATTCGCAAAAAAGGACTCACTCTCGATGGAAACGGGAAGAAGTTTCTGGAAAAACGACTTCTTGGCGTCTTCGGTGTAGCAGCCGGGCTGTTTCAGACCGCCGTTTGGGTAGAAATCTGCGTGACCTGTGTTGAATATAGAATAATAACATTCAAATGTGTTTAGTAAACAATCATAAGACCAAAATATGTAGTAAATGGTGAGGTTTGTATTATGTGTCGTATAATCACACCTTTACCTCAAATATCCTTGGTCTATGGCCCTTTCAAAAATTCATCCCCCCCCCCCTCTACTGTAACTGTCAAGCAGTGTTAAATGGTCTGTCGTAGCACCAACATCTTGCTCAGAGCATTTTGCAGAAGCTAGCAAAAAACGTGTGGATTCGTGCGAGGCATCAGCGTCCTCCACAACCTGTAAAAACAGTTGCAGAGGCACCTGAATTCCACAATCCATCAACAAAATTCCAGCACCTAAGCTCGACCATTAGGTGATTTGCGATTCATTTACGAATTTCGCCGCATTTCCTACAACCTGTAAAACACACATAATAAGTAATCTTAACAACTAAACTATCGATAAGGTGTGGCACCAACATTCAATCGTCAATACGAAATCGCACCCTAATCCTTTTATTGTTAGTTATATATTGATTTGATTTATTGTTTTTGGTTCATTATTTCTTAGTTATACAAAATGTTTACATACTCGTATAATAAGAGTTGCAGAACAAATCCGGAGTATTACGCCAATCATATTTGTTTAGAAACTAAAAAAAGCCTAGTATTTAAACTGCAAAACTGTTTTTTTTTTTTAATTGTGTCAAAGATCTTTGCTTGCGTTTGATTTGCCATGAAATATTTAGTAACTGTATACTTCTTGTGAATTTAAATTTAGAAAAATCTAGGTTTAATTTATTTAAAAAATTTTATCTGGTATAAATTGTAAAAAATATGCATATACATATAAAAAATCCACACTCAAAAATTCACAAAAATACCCGCATAACTAAAACACTTGAAATATGAAGAAAGGCTGTCTGTGTTAAAATTGACCTCATCACAGGAGCGACGTGATCGTGGTGATCTCATTGAGACTTACAAAGTGTTAACTGGACATTATAATTAGTGGACATATTCATGTTTAACCAAAACACGCAACTTCGCGGCCAGTCAAAGAAGTTATCTAAATCTCTTTATTTCACTAATCCTAGGAAGAATTTTATCTCCAATAGAGTTGTGGATAATTGGAATCGGCTACAACAGGAAGTGGTGGAAGCTATAAGTGTAAACCAGTTCAAGAACCGCCTTGATAAATTTCTTGGATCTAGGCAAATCACTAGTAACTGTGAATGAGTTATGAGCACATCAGCTAAATGGCTGCTTGCTCAAACAATAATAACAAAATGCTTGAAAAATATATGGCCTCTCTTAGTATTTAATTATGTAAGTACATATTAAATTTTAAAAAAATGTTTTTTTTTAATAAATATTCGCTATAAAAACATTTGTGTATGAAAGTAACGACATGACAATCATTCGAACGTTTAATTTTGAATAAAAGATGGCGCAATAATGTTGAGATGTTATAAAGTTTTATATTTTTGAAACGGCTTGCGGCGAAGGATTGTCTGAATTTTTATTATCGTCAACTCCGTAGGCATCATCATCAATGCCGTGCTCAGTGTCGAAATGACAGTGCTACTAGTTAATAGGACTATTCATATAATATATACCTATAGGATCTGGAAGTCCAAAGCCAATCTTAGCCAGGAGTCTCCCATTCGTGTGTATGATGTCCACAAACTCTGCATCAGTGGAATCCAACTTCATTGCCTTGTTGTTAGTTCTGAAGCAGGGTTGGGCCGGGTCCAGACCTGATGAAGACATTTTTTATATATTAATTTTATATCGTACTATTATTTCGAAAGAACATCGATATTCGTTGTTATAAGTTAGAAAATTCAGGAATTAAATTATAACTATTTTAAAATAGGTTGATTTTAGTGTTTGCATTTCAGTAATGACTTTTGAAAATGTATTTTTTTTTCAAATAAAGTTGTGAAGGAAGGTGCGGCACGCGTTTACCCTATGACAACTATCAGGTTCAATCTCATTTTCATACAATCATATTTTCGATATGAACTATAACAGAAGACATTTGAGTACCCTAAAACAATACTACGGTTCATACACTACTTTCCTTCTGGTAAGTCTAAAAATATTTAGGAGCTATGTTAATGCCAGAGTGCGGCAAAGTAATTATTTAAAATTATATAATAAAAAGAAATATTAACCATATCTATATTATCGTATTTTGTATTTCAAATCATTGTTATTTTATTATCCTAAATTAAAGACATTAGAAGCTACTAATTATGCAATTACCTATATCTTGAAAAATTATTAGATACACAGAACAACATAAAACCTATAGAAAATGCATTGTAAGCCATTTTAGGAATATTACAAGGACGATTATTTTCTATCATTTCTAGGATTCGCCTAGTTTACAAATGTAATGTGCATAAGTTTATAAAACAAATTGTTTCAATCATCACATTTAGCATAACACCGACAAACGACTTTATGGTACTACGCTATTTTAACTTAACTACGCTACGGCCTTACAACTTTATTTTAATTTATTTTGTATGAGAAATGCTTACAGGTATACATAATGACAGTTACATAGAAATAGATAAATAACAACTTAAGCCGACTACAGGCATCTCCAATTTAACATATACTTTTAACAGAACGAACTAGGATTTAATTTATAGTGATAACATTGTATGAGTGTATGAGTGCGTTGTATGAGTGAGTACCTTAAATTTAAAAAACAGACTAGAGTAGCAAAACAAAAAATAATAATAATAATAAAATAGTAATCTTTGGCCATCATTTTCAATTTCTTTTCTTTGGCCTCTGACTATTTTTAAAACATACCATTATTTCAAAATAATATATGTTAAAAAAAAACAAAACAATATATATTTCTATATTTAGAGTGCGAATGCGAGTGTAACTTAATTTAATTTTAATCTTTACATGTATCTCTGTACTTTTGCGAAAACCTGTCATCAGTTAATTTTACAAACTACTGTATGTACCATTCTTTTTTCATATATTATACTGTTGGTTTTCCGATTAAACGATAAATAGATAAATAAATAATCTGTGAATTCTTAAACTTAGGTTTAAGAATGTCCTGTGTTTTGGTACCTGTTATCCTTTTGACACCTCCCAATTTGTTGGCGGCAAACGCACAAATGTGGGCGCCTAGACTGTGGCCAACGAAGTGAAAATCCTTTGTCAAGCAACCGGTAGCCGATTTCAGACGGATCAGGAAGCTAGAACACGTAAAAATTTAATTAAAAATCCCCTGAATAACTGAACATATTTTCTTGAATCATTGCTAAGAACACTCTCGATCAAGTCACCTTTCAGACAAAAAAAAATAATTAAAATCGGTACATCCGTTTGGGAGCTGATGCCACAAACAGACCTAACTTATAACACCCCTCTGTTTGCGCCGGAGGTTAAAAAAGTCTTAGAGAAACGCCAATACCACAAAAGCCATGTCTATTTTTGATGTGTAAACATTTATGAGCGGTGTCTCATTATTTAGTTTTGGTTTGGGTCTGTTAGTAACGCTTTTTCTCAGTGACAAAATATATCTAATCGACTTCGCGCCCCGCTGAAATTTCAGATTTCAAATCGAGAATACGCGACGAACCAGCCAGTGTGAGGAAACACAGTTTTATTGCTATGAATTCTCAGGCGGATGCTGATACATATCCTAACCGCGAGTCCCAGCACTTTTTTTTTATATTATTTGGATATTAGAGTATTATTCGGAGCTAGGTCCAGTGATAATGTTGAGTTTAGCGGATGAGACAATGGTCTATCTTCAATATTGCTTTGTTTCTGGAAGAGTGATCATTCTTTATTCTTTATTAAGAGAAATCAACAGTCCCACAAACAGTTTACATTCTTAAAAAGTATTTGTAAAACTAATCAAAGATTTCTACTGTTAATATAAGCACTAAAAACTAAGTTAAAAACTAAACATGTATAGTTAAACTATGCTTTTAACTCTTAATCATATCAAAATGCTGACATGGCTTGAATTCACATGATATATGACATAATAAATCGGTTTAAAGATATATATTAATTATTCATATAATTGTAATGCCTAGTGATAGCCTTAATGGTGACCTATTAGCAACTTTGAAGAATCACAAGGCAGGTTTATATTATAAATTCGGCAATCTGAATTCATAACGTCTTATGTTACGGGTTTAGAGTTCCTGAAGACTTGTCTGCTTGCTCTCCTTTGGATTGACTCTAATTCCCCTCTGAAAGATTGGGTGTATGGACCCAACACAGATGAGCAGTATTGAAGGGTTGACGAACCAATGTTTTGTATACCAATCAACCTTAAGGCACAGTGACTTCGCATAACCAACTTTCATCCATCATTCGACACCTACCAGCAATATTCTTGCTAATACAGGCTGTTTTTTTTTGTGTTTGAATATAAATTATCTTGTAACAGGCTGCGCGCCAGAAACATTTATGAAAACAAAACAATTAATGATTTTTTAGTTTTGAGGATCTTTCGAATGGCACCTTGAAACTGTGCTATGAGATGGCATTCAAACATTCCATATTTCATTATTATTATTGGACTACACCATTATAAATTAAACCATTATTTTGTTTCACTTTTCAGCAATATTATGTCACTCTGACCTTGAGCGTTATTATACAGGTGTATTTTTATTTGAGCTTTTAACTTACGCAACTTTGCACAACTTTAAACGATAACTTTCATATTCTAACAATATTTATCGTATGTTCTACCGAAGTCGATTAAATGTTCGAAGGTTAAGGAATTGATATGTTACTTTTTAATAAAACGACGTGCCCTCATAAGAGTTCATCCTGTATAAGAACAAAGCTGATTACAGACGGAGTAAAGTAAAAAAAAACTCACTTTGTAAGGTCGGTCCCAACAGTTCTGGCATTAGCCACGGCTCTCCAGTACTTCCAAGTATTTCCACCCTTACTCCAGTCTACGGAAATAACATTGCAGTCTTTCTGAAAGCAGATTGCTACATATAATTATTCGTGCACCTCATATAATGAGAACATTAAAATCTGTACACTAAAAATACAATCTCCACTCATACAATTCTGGAAGATTTAAGTGAGTGCATATGTTCCCTATTACGAGTAAGAAATTATATAAAAAATGCGAAAATAACTCACGACCAAATCCCTTTGCTCTTTCCGTTCATTCGCTTGCGCTCGTCCAAGGCCCGACAGTGACCCGACGTCACGAGGGGACGAACATATGACAAGAACGATTTAATATTATCACCTAAAGTTTACATTTTTTCCTCTGAAACCATGATGAATATTGATACGACGTAAATACAAATCAT
This sequence comes from Neomicropteryx cornuta, assembly GCA_020383195.1. Classification (NCBI taxonomy): domain Eukaryota; kingdom Metazoa; phylum Arthropoda; class Insecta; order Lepidoptera; family Micropterigidae; genus Neomicropteryx; species Neomicropteryx cornuta. The sequence goes on along the minus strand of JAHKQU010000001.1, from coordinate 6,559,176 downwards.
GTTTGAAATCACAGGGCTAATTAGCTGGTTTTTTTAGCGGAAATGGTCTTGGGACACGTATATATTTTAATTAACTATAATTTTAAAGACTGTAAAAGATCTTTAAAAAAAATTAAAGATCAAAACAATATTAAAACAAAAATATTAGAGAATGAGCTCTTCTCTGTCTTGCACGTGCTCTTAAATCGTTCTATCTCATTTAATGAATTTAAAAACAGAAACACTCGTATTGGCGATGTATTTTAAAAAAAAAACTTAGTTGGATTTGCATCTAGAGGAGCGTTTGTTTGAGCGCTTTTATTGCAATAAACAAACGTATAACTTCCAGCTCCTCTAACTCGTGTTTTGAGACTAGCCCCGCAGATACGATGCACTGCAACTTATCTATATGATTTACAAAAATATCTATCTTTGTTTCAACGTGTTTTATTATTTTTGAGTTGCGTAATTCATTTAGATTACTTACACTTTACTCACTCTAACATAAACAGATTGTATTACACACTACAAACTTCGGTGGTACTAATATTCAGTAGCCAAAACTAACTATGATTCTACTGAACTCTTTTTTTAACTCAGAGCTCGATCACTTATGTCAAGAATATTACTATCGAGAAAATTTCATTTCAATTTTTAAATTTAACACATGTACATAACAGGTTGGAGACAGAGTATAGTAAATATACAAATAAATCGAAGAACATAATACTTATAGAATAGTTGATACCTTAACCTCCTTATCTGCTAACAAAGCGGGTAGGATATCCTATTCTGAGAGTAGTTTTAAATATATTTTTAACGAATCTGCTACCCGTAGAAATAGACATTTTAAAACCTAATTAAAATCGTGTAATCCGTGTAATAACACACATTACACTGCTGCTGCGTACATTGTGGAAACGTTTTTAAATATTATTTTTTTCTCACTAAACTCAACAGTATAACCGGAGCTTCTAAATATTGTAATTAATTATTAATAGTAATAAATAGATGCGAGTGGTTTATATGTGTATATTTTTTTTATTCGGTTACTGAAATAATTAAGCAAAGGCTAACCCAGTTCAGAAACGCCGAAGTCAGCTCTAGAACCCAGGAGGCGTTGCTGTGGCTCATGAAACCGTGCACTATGAAGACGGTGGGTCTGAAGGGGTTAAAATCCAGGCCCTCCACGCTGAAGTTCCCTCTCGACGGGATCTCAGTTCTGCTGCGGTCCATGCGAGTCGACAAGAAGAATCTGTAATTATATAAAGTAACGTGATCTTTGGGGCGGCTGCGAGCGGGAGGCTGCATTGCGCCGAGTGCGTGACTGCACTTTGAAATCGGACGCGACAGTCGAAAATAGTGAGAAACCGGAGATTTTCACAGCGGACTATCCAATCTTTTGGGCATGTTCTTTAGAGACATTCAATTCTTTCTTTAATACAATGTCTAGAATAACTTTAGATTTGCGGCTAAACACCAAAATAAAACCCAATCTTCAGATTATAAATAAATCTTAACAGAAATTACATAAATCATCTGAAGAACAACTAAGAAGTGAAATCAATTTTCAATATATAATCGTAAATATAATATCGTTATCCGCATTTGTTTGTTAGCTTAATTCTTTTATACTACACAATGGTTTTTAATCCGTTTTTTACAAGCATTTAGAGATTTTTAGAAGACCCACAGAAACTATTTTTATCTTTCAATGTTTGATCACAAATGGGATTGTATAAGATTTTATTGATAACATACTAGGCAGATGTTTTTATTTATTTTGGAAATGTCTCAGAATTTCTAGGTCAACGCAACTATTTTCAGTTCTCCCGAGTGCCGCAGGCACGAGTCATAGCGTGCCAAAGGTGCCAAGCTTCAGGGCCTAGCTGCCAAACCGGGAATAGCCCAGAGTTCAACAGCTGGTTTTAGCGCGACTGTCGTACATATCGGCTCATGCAAACGATGTTTTTAAATTACCTTGAAATTGAATAAGTGTTGATATATTAAAGATATTATTTATTTATTTATTTTATTTATTAAGGGTATAATAATCATTAACTTCTTAGAAAAAATATGTGTGTGTGTGTGTGTGTGTGAGAGAGAGAGAGAGAGAGAGGGGGAGAGAGGGTGGTGTTTGTGCTTAGTGTGTATATAAACCTACATATTATTAGTGATATAATAAATAATTTAAAAATAATACTATATATTTACGGATATTTAATATTTATAATCAATATAATATTTATTTATATATTTTACACTAAATATTATCATCACTGTCATGATGCTCCGCCTCATTAAATAGAATGAATGTATGCCACTGCCGTTCAGATTTTGCGCGCAAATGATAATGTCGTAATTTTAAAATATTTGAATGTTTTATTCGTCCAAATTAGCTATATTTACTGCTACCGCTAAATATCTACTTTTGTTAGTGTTATCAATACAAAATAGTAGTTATACTCACTTTGTTTGAATAGCGTTCGACGGCATGGGTTTCAGATTGAAAAGCCAACGTATTTTCGCCATAAAGTCACCAACTCCAAAGCAGTCGACTTCATCGATGGGAGTCGCGAAAGTCGCCTTAATCTAAAAGGACAAAATAAGTTTAGAATTATTTCCATACAATAAATAAGGACTATTTCACACCTATGAAACTACCGGATACACAGTTCTCATCACCAGTTTAACTGGAAGTTTTGTTTTGACGTCAAAGGCAACTAGAAAAGACACAAAGCATTTGTTTTGTTTGAAAAAATGCGAAGTTGCATTTCACACGATGTGACGTCGATCACAGAACGTCTTGAGATGATTTATAAATTCCTTTCTCACTGTTTAGTTTTCATAATCTAAGACGGAACTTTCAGTCTTCAATTTTTAGACTAGACCTTCTTAGGTAACCAACTAACATACAAGTCTTCACCTTGTATCGAATTGAACCTATTACCTGTTATTTGTTAATTTCTATTTGTATTCCTACTGAGTCAAAAACTGGTTAGGATAAGTGTGTAACTTCATTAAATTCTATATCTATTTATAGTTTTTTTTTTTTTTTGTAAATTTTGACGCTCGACTTATAATGAAAGAACACGGACATAATATTTCAATTCAAAATAATTATGTGTTACTGATTGCCAGTAATAAATATTTCGTTTCAACAGCCGTGCTGTCATATTTTTGATATAATATATCAATGTTTCATTTACAGCACTAAAAAAATGTTGACTTTGATGTTATATATCTTTATTATTGGACCAGCCTCCGGTGTGATCTGAACGTTTCAAGAGCATCAATCTACACACAAAAAATTAACTCGTTTGTACTTTTCGAGTTGAAACATGTAACATACGGACGGATTAAGTTATAACTTATAAAGAGTTATAATTCTTACTCACTTCATCTTCTTCGGGCCAAAATCTGTTTCCGATTCGAGTTGGATTGTTCATAGCGGAGTTGTTGAAGACGCCTTCCTTCATGGCTTCCGCGAAATAATCCAGGTCTTCGGGGCTGATACTATTTTCAACTGGCAACACAATACAGGTGAACATACATCTCGTGCGCATACATTTATGTTGTTTTTCTACACACCAATCTGATCAACTTTTGCTCTACAAGTTTTTCAAACGTTTCCTGGGATTTTTTTAACTTGTATGAATTTATTTTTTTTTTGACATAATTAAGAAAACTTGTAAACTACATTCAGTTTTGTAAAATAACCCTATAAAAGGAATATTGTTTATTTTTTCAAGAAATTATTATTAACAGTGCTAGGGTTAGGTTAGGTTTGACATTTGTAAGTTTTTACTCAGTAAACGGAGTTATGTTATCCCTTTTTTATTGTTTAATTTCATAATGATAATCAGTCAATTAAATAGTCTAAAAATGGAAGTCATGCAGAGCAATAATCGATATGATAGTTCATCTGAATTAATTTCAATTTTTAATTGGGAGCAACTAAGGTGAAGGCGTTGTGAATTCAGATTAACTAGTTTATTTAAGACTGTGACTTAAAGAGGACTTATATTGGTCGTGATGACCATTCTTCCAAAATAAACTGGTCTTGAGAAAACGGAACACTGGCTTTAATTCTTTACTTTCCAAAACAATTCGCCAGTGATACTCTTAATAAAATACATAGGCCAATATTTGACCCCTTTCCTTGTTTTCTAAGGCTGTTTTAAACTCCTCCTAAATATTTTACTATTATTTATTGTAACGTATTATTTTATTTTTAACTGTTATCAGCATTCTCAGCATAAGCAGGTCAGTCACACTATTGGCACATATACATTTCTATCCAGGCGTCTAAAAAGTCGCTCAACGACTTTCTTAAAGACACGCCAAGCTAATGTTGGTAGTAAAATTCGACACCCGCGGCACAGAAGAGAGATAGCTTAAAAACTGACAAGCCGTTCTTCTGTGCCAGCGGCGCGGTGAACATCTATCCGCCGCCTGCCGTCGCCACACCCCCGCTCCGTTCGCCGGTGGATACCAATCAATGAACGAGATAATAACTTCCAAGCGTCAATTAATGAAACGAAACAAATTATTTGCCCGTGAAACGTAATTATATAATTCACGCTACGCTGATCACTATTATTCTCGCTCGATTTCACAATACAAGAAGGCATTTTACGTCACTTTAGGATGTTGTTTGGACGCGCGCAAAACGGCTTTTAAAGATCGTTGAATGTGGTGGTTACACAAATAATCCCCAAAAGATACCAGCTTCTAAGCAATCATCTTTTTAACCCCGAAGAGATACAAAATAGACGTGCACCGTGCAAAATAGGCGACACCGTTTAAATCGCCCTATTATTCTAACGCAACGAATAGCTGCGTTACTGAAGCTGGCTCATAGCGGTGACGAAATCGCGTTCTATGAATTTATTGCCCAATGTCTGGCTTTCACATTCCATACAGAGATGGACACTGTATTCAGATATCACCGGCAGTATCTATTTTGACAGTCGCCCTATTATTTTTTACTCCAGACTCCAGCTTCAGTGACACGGAAATCTCGTTACAAGTAACACCATGCCAGTGAAACACTGACAAGTTCATCTACAAATCATACAGTTATAAGTATTGGGCTATTTTGAAATCGCGTAACACGTAACCTCAGTTATTTAATTATCGCGTTAACGCCCATTGCTAATACAAATCATCACACTTAAAAAGATACTTAACTTTATCAAACTAGAGCGCGAACTTTGAGTGGATGATAAAAGTACAATAGTTCTGCAAAGTGCAGTGCATAGCACCAAACAAAACATAGTATCCTTACAGCCTTACAATAACAAAACTCGAAAATGACGATCTACTCATTTTATTATGATTTTCCGGCTTCTTTATTCATAGCGCGAAATCATTAAAAATGTAAATATCTATGCATCCGTTTTTATAATTAATTTGTGTTAACGTTTTTTTGGTTCAGTTGTTTTTATGTGCGATTCTGCGTGGGATGTTTTACCGTACTTCACCGACTGGTGGGGTTTTTGTTATCTTTACCAATTCACAGTATTCGTAGATCGTGCAACAACTTTGTGTTCGTTTTAAACTTAACAATAATACGGCAATATATATTATCTTATGTTTTAAAAATATGTAAATATATGTATGTGCTATATACTTACAGTCGTCAGTATTGGCCACCGCATGACCCAAGACCAAAACGATCACTGCCAAGGTGAACATTTTAGAAAGCGTTGTCCAGAAATCTAAAACAAATTGTACGACAAAGTTCAAAGTTATTTAAGAAGATTACATATTTTAGTTATCTGTACAATTCGTTTCACTTTGAGAATGAGAATTTATTAATCATTTAAAAGGTGTGTTGCGAGTAAGTATTTATTAAGATATGTAAATAAATCGTAATTTATAATATTATAGGTAAACAAAAACTATTAATGTGAACAGGAGAAGGTTCTGAGGAGGTTACATCGACACGATTCGGAGATGACACCGCTCGCCTAACCTCAAAAAGAATCTAGACGGAATATTTTGCAATGTTATAGTTTAATTACTGTGTTAATATAGGTACACAAATAATATTCATTTATTTATTTTTGCAAATCTATTAAAATAATATTATAATGCAAAATATCTTGCCTAACTAGGCTATCGCCTGTTCTGAGGCAATGTGCCATTTTGTCCATTACTTATAAGTCAAGTTGCCGCGTCGGAAAAAATGAAAAAATACAATACATAATAATCACAAATACAGAATATATCTGAATGTATACAAACAAACATATATACTATAGATGTAGGTGTTGGTATTATATACTAATCAAGCTCATATAGGAAATAAATACAATACATACCAATAGATATTAGGGGCATGTTACCGATGATTTAATTAGGAAAATGATAGGCAGCTTAAATACCTCATACATTCCGACTACTCTGGACCTTATGTCCGAATAATGCCTCCAAATACATATTGCTTGATGGTACATAATATAATTCATACCTACACAATGATGACCACATTTAACAAAAGTAGCTGCTCTCCTTTGTCATTCAAAGTCCATAAGACTTAAAAATCTACTATAATAATCATCTAGTGTTCTGAATTAACAGGACGTATTCAGATGTCCTGTAAGCCCTTGAACCCGAACGAACCTTTAGTCAAAGCGATGACATTAGGTGAACTCAGATGTTCAATCAGGCTTTGGACGGAGTGGAACTAATCGAGTCGAATATAGGATACGTTTAATTAGTTCTATTAGAACTGACTTTTCACTGTTCACAAATCGTTTAATTTGTTAGTAACATTTATTTATACACTTAAAGCAAACAATCCACCAAAATTTAATATGTTAAGGTTGATAATTATTAAAAAATAAAATAAATTACATGAAACAATATGTTTATTCTAGTGTAAACTTACATGTTTCAATGTTTTTAATTTCTAAATTTATTTATTTTATTTTTATAGGCTGATTTCAACCTTTTCCAAAACTACACTATGTCGAATTGAGATTGCGAACTGAGTTGCATTTTTTTACCGACCGTCTTATATATAAATAAACGAAAATGAATTTAATGCATGACATTTCCTTGTGGGAATCACATCGCGTTGAATATTCTTTTAAAATGGTTTCTACGTGGTGCGGCCACACTGATTAATGCGCCAAATAATAATATATTTTCCTTCTATGGCGGCCATTTCTTAGGTCGAGTGAATCTGTACAAATGTCTCGTTTTAAAACGTAACACACGTGCATCAAATGTTTTCGGCGCGCCCGCGGCGAGGTTGAATATATTTTTGTTGCAAAACTTTAGTAATCTGTTAGACTAGCCGCTGCTGCGGGCGGTTTCAACGATTATTTTTTTATATCTCCCCAAGCATACGTAAATACACCGTTCATTCTATATTCATCTATAATATAGCAATATTTTAAGTCTACCGTCAATAACGAAATATTATAGTACCCCAACCCCTCTTCCTTATAATAATGATCAATTTATTTACAAAAATTAGGCTTATTTAAAAAATTACAATGAAATAAATACATGAGAATAGATATTATGTACTGAAACTGAAGATACTAAAGGTAATTTAGCAAAATGGATTATTTAAAGTAAAAATACAATCATTTACACACATTAATTTACAATAAGAACTTGAGTCAAAAAATTATAAAAATGAAGATGTATGATTAATTGTTATCGAAGCAGTATAATGCCTTCTTAATAAGGTAGTTTAAAACGCCTTTTTGAAACCTTTCAGTTTCTAAATTATTTTTAATTCCTTAGGCAGTCTATTAAAAAAACTCATATAGGCGCTTGTATGCAATATAAAAGTGCGGGATTTGACTGCTTGGGTAAAGTGGTTTTTATTTCTAGTAGAAACACTTTCTTTCCTAGCGTAGAATGAGGTAGTATATTTGTTTTATTTATTTTCTCAAAAAACTACTTGATAAAATTACGATAATAACAGTGAAATATTTTTTTCAACATCTTACAATTGAACAAAGTTACGTTCTATTTATTCTCATTAGGCGATGACGTCACAGCTTCTAAGAGCACGCGGTCTGAAGTCAAAACTATCTATAAATCGTGCCTAACTGCAAAAATACCACTACAATAAACTATTTATCTGTATTCCATTTGAATTGCAAAAAATGGTGAAGTGCAATGAAGTGACCACATTTACTATTTAAAAATAACATTATATATACAAATGTATGTATAAACAGGGTGTATTTATATTCACTGATGTCCTTTTCGGGAGATCTATACCAATAATCAAACATTAATCAGCAAAAAATATTTAAAAAATGTTTCCCAATTAAGAGAAAAACAAATTCGAAATTTAATAGAAATCGTTTTAATGTTTGAGAACGCGGTTGAACAAATCGCGCGAAGTCCGAAGGGACCGGATCGCCCACCAAACGGCTCGTGAAGTACTACGAAAAAAAAATATTATTTTTAATAATATAATTATTAAAGTTATTATGGACCAGTTTAGTTCGCGTAATAGATCCACTAGAAGGCCATCAGTGAATATAAACTCACCTAGTATATGTATATGTAGACAAATACATACATATATCTTCAGATAGATTCCGTGTATATCCATATTTATTTGTGATTAATATGTAGACTTTTTAGATGATAAATTAAATGTCTTCTTAAATGTCCTAATGCCAGTCGAGAGGCTAGTTAGGCAACATATTTTGCATTATGCCTACTGTAGGTTTAAAACATGTGCAAGAATTAAATAAATAAATTAATAAAATATACATATGATACCTACAAGAAACTACTAATTTAACTACTATACTAAAGCTAACTACTATATAATATTACAATATTTATCTACTTGTTATTATATTTAATTTTTTTAACAAAAGCCTTTGAGGCGAGGCGACAGTGTAGTCAGGAAAGATATTTTGCCTTATTTAAGTTTATATTATAAAATGCAGAATAAAATAATTAAATACTCGCGTTCTCATGGTAACATAAGCCATGAAATATTCAATACTTGTGAGGAATGTGGAGGTATTAAGATTTATCCAATGACAATACGATACGACACACCGCTGATGTGTGTACAGCTACTATACCAGTTCCTATAGATGGCTGCATAAATAGTTTTGTAAGAACAACGATATGTGAAGGCGCTCACGAAGTTAGAATTATGTATATCAATGAAATCTCCGCAACAATGAAAGAATCCACTTTAGGCAGATTATCTTACTGTCCTCTCAAAAATCCCTCCTCCAGCAACAAAAGGATTGGGGAAAAAGTTAAACACAAGTACCCTAGGGACTGGTCCCTCTCACAACTCTTACTAAGAGCGGAGCGAGTAGGGAGCTGCGACGAAAGCGCTTGATTTTCTAAAACCGCGCGTGATTTGAGACGCTCGACTTTGAAACTCAATAAGTCGGGTTATATACGAGATATAAAAATAAAATAATAACCATTATTTTCCAGATTTCTTACTTTATTTTTGTAATATAAATAATTATCACTTCGATTTTGATGTACGACGTCATTCGCACAAAGCTTAAACAAATGTCCCACTTCCGCGCACTCGTGCCGAGTGCGCGGAAGTGTAGCTGACATGATCACGGCGATTTAAGATGGCGTAGTGACGCTTATGTAATATTACAACGTAATTTTGTATAGTAATTATGAAAAAAATAACATTTAAATACAGATTTCGCAAATCTCGAAAAGCAATTAATGGTTTTAAAAGTCCGATTTTTAATTTAGATAAAAACGTTGTACTATAAGAAAATTTCTGCTATAACTGCTGAGGAATTCCTTCGTCTGGAACAGCGTAGGATAAGAGGAACTGGTTCTAATTCAGCTTGCAAGATTTGACCTAAACCGACATAAATATCACAAGCTACCAACACCACCTTAAACAACAACTACCTTTCATTAAAAATTAGTCGTTGTTTTGGCACTAATAAAATTGCTTTCTTTCGTGTATCCCACTCCCAATGAAAAGATAATGTTATTTATAACAATTTGCAAAGCGTGCGTTATCGGAGTTAGCGATATCAGCAAAGTTGTCTGGGGTCATTTTTGTTAGTGTAATTTCCTAGGTGTGTAAATATGTATGTTATTAAGGGGTTTTTTCGCGGGATTTCATATCAAACTAGAAACTTCTTTCGAACTCGCCTTTATAAAAAATCTATTTGTCGTCCATAATTCTAGATTGGTCTAGATTAACAATTAAACATTAATCAGCAAAAATATTTGAAAAACTGTTTCCCAATTACGAGAAAGTACACTCTGTATAAGACGTGCGCGCTATAAGTCGACACCGTTTTAATCACCCTATTATTTTAGCGCAACGAATAGCAGCGTTACTGAAGCCGGCTCATAGCGGTGACGAAATCGCGTTCAATCGCAGTCAAGTTCAACGAAGTCGCTCCACAAGTACCCAAACTGACACCGTATGGGTTCATTCAGGTACATCGCCGGCTGTAACTATTTTGACAGTCGCCCTATTATTTTTTACCCTATCCGGCCACACTCCAACTTCAGTGACACCATAACAAGGAAGCCATGTGAAGAGTTCAGCTACGAATCGTGCAGTTATTTTGGTTGCCGTTTAAGTATTAGGCTATTTTAAAATAGCGTATAACGTAACCTCAATTATCCTGTTAACGCCCACCACTAGTCTGTATACAAACAAATAACTTAGTTACCCATAAAGCACCATAATATAAGGTACTCAAAAAGTATTAAACAATTGTAACGAATTTAACTTACAATGAACGACGTTCATCTAAGTAAAACGTAAGAATCTACTTAAAAAATAGTGTACCAGTGCTGGGACTCACGGTTAGGACTTGTAAACATCGTCTGTGAATGCATTGCAATAAACCTGTATTTCGTCACACCGACAGGTTCGTCGCGTATTCCGTTCATAAAAACCGAATTCGAATTCGATTTGACACATTTTGTCACCGACAGTTCCGAGCCAAATCGAAATTCACCCCACCCCACCTAGGGTGTCGCGTATAAATGTTCACACATCAAAATAGTTAATTTTATGATAAACATTCCTCCCACCTAAAATCCTTCTTCGGCAGGTGGGTCTTCTAAGCGTCGTATGTTTTTTTCTCTATACATTCTATTCTCTTTATATACAGTTATTTTGGGCCCTACTAAGCCAAATTAGCCTGCGCTAGAGTCAGGGGAAATTCCGATAATTAAGTATTCTGATATTATGAGCGTGTGCGGATTTGAGCCCGTGACCATTGGGCCAATATCAAGCGCCTTAACCACTAGACTACCACGGTCTCTATTATTACAATCACGATTAAATATAATTATGTTTTTTTTTACATTTTCTGATGGTATTTTCTACTGAAATAATATAGAAATTCGTTGTTGGCCCAACAAATGTTTACCCTTAAATGACCTTGACACTTAAGGCGCCACCAGTCCCTAAAACGTGTTTTGTAACGTATTTTGGTGCATTTTGTTGAAGTTATTCCCAACAAATGGCTAAAACTAAAAATACCACATTATTCTACATATATTAATTTAGTACTTTGCTTAAAAAAAAAAAAACGAAATACACCTTATTATAGTAATGAAAATAAATAAATAAGAAAGTGTTGTTTTTTTCTTGCAACGATTTTCTTTTAAGTTGTGTAAGTGACGCGAACCTAATTTTTCTTTCTAAAGATAGACAATATAATAATCTAGGACATTACTTAAAAAAAAACATTTTTTTCAAATGATAATAATTATTTAAATACAAAAAACATGTTTCATCGATTCCAAATGTAACGAATTCGCGCTCGGCGAGTATATCCGTCTCTTTCCTACACGTCAATGTTCGAATAAAGCCTACTCTTTCTAATCTCAAGGACAAATGCGTCCCGGGGCGCCTTAAGGGGAATTAGGTAAAAAAGTGCGTAGTTTATCAAAAATCACAAAAATATCAGCTCTGTTGATTTTGCCCCGTGTATCAACTCGTGCCTCATCTGTTCGAGCGATTTATGTACGAAACGAAAGTGTACGAAAACGATTCGAGCAAATTTAATAGGTTATGTTTGATTGCAAAATGGCACGGAAGTAATACACATGAAATAATGGGTCAATCGCTAAATCGGTCAACGGGACAACCCTTAAGCGGACACCACACGGAAGGGTCGGACTGATATTTTTTATTACTTTTGGCGATTGTGGTTGCATGATTGCACACACCCTCGCGCTGAACAAGAAATCGTGTTTTATATATGTCCCAAGGCCATTCCCGATAAAAAATAGATAATTATTCTGGCGATTTCTAGTATTATTTGTTAAGAAAGTATATCAAAATTCATTATGGTTAGGGAGGAAAAAATGTAAACTTTACATGAAAATAGTAAAAAGATCATTGGCACAGCTGTCGACGTACGAGTATTAAAAAGTATTAAAACATTAACAAATTGACTTGACATAGCATTTTTGATTCTTACTTCTACTGTTTCTAATAACATTTCCTCGTTTATCGTTTTTTCGAAACCGCTAGAAGTATCTTTAATTCTGTCTGAATGTACTAATTATTAATTTTTTTAATTTAAATTATTTTCAATTTTCAGATATGGATAGGGTCAGTTTCATGAAGTATTGGAAATACTTTGGTAAGTTAATAAAAAAATATTTACTTGGCCTGTCGAAAATCGTTATGTTAATGTTGAACCATTTTTAGCCATAGAAGTACATAAAGGCCCTTTATTTTCGCCTGTGCGCCCCCCCCTCCCACCCAACTCCCCCGCACTGCCTCTTCATGCAGGATTATAGTATATACTCACGTTGCAGCGTTTCGTTACACGTTCAGTCGCATGAATCGTCTGTAAAATCGACTCGTGTAAAAAATTGAAATTGAGTGTAACGAAAGAATCTTTGTATCGGTCATAACTTCGGATCCTTTATTATTTTAGTGGAAAACATCTTGTCTGCAGTAGAGAAAAAGATAGATTCCGCGTAAAACTAAAAACCATCTCCAGATCAAAGGATAAACAGCTTTGTTTGTTGAAATTTACAATATTTATGTACAAAATAGGAGCGCTACAATTTTACGATCTGGTTTTGATACTTAAAAATCATTTTATTAGTATTTATCACGTAGCATTATAGGAATTCCACTGCCTTATGAGCAATATATAAAAAAAACAGTTAAACAATATAAAAAATGATATATTATCACGCGACCTTAGACCAACCTTTTTCGACCAAACCTACCGCTCCTCAAATTGAATAAGTGAATCAATAAAGTTAGAGAACAGTTTCATCGTCACGTGTATCATTAAGGATACCTTCGCAGTGCTCAGTTCCGTAAGTTCTATATATAAGTTCCGTAAGTTCTATATTCATACAAAAAGAAACCTTTTTATGTGTTTATTTTTTATTACAAAAGATCTGTAAGAAAGTGGTTTTGGATCTAAGCGCGTGTAGCAAAAACATCGCCCTGCTAATAGTTAGAAATTTCAATACTTTTGTAAATTAGCGACCACGCCAATAGGCGTCAGGAATGTAAAAGTTAAATCATTTTATTATATCAAGAGTATCGGCAAAGCTATTAAGTAAATTTAAAAAAAAACTTTTTGATACATTACAGCGAATTAAATTCAAGATTACCTACCTACTAAAAATAGTGTAGAAATAATATATAAGATATATTTTATAAATTCTTAAACGCAAATAGTACCTTAAAAAAATATTTGAATTTTTGAACCAAATAATGTTGAACTCAATTACGCTGCAAACTAAAGATTATTATTTATAATAATTTAATAGACTGAAAGTCATAAAATCATATAATCGAAATGTGCTTAGAACGTAATCCGTTAGTTGATGATTATGGTAAATGATGGTATAATTTATAATATCCGTATTGTTTGGGAAACAATTATTGTTGTAATTAATTACTAAATACTCGTGACCTCAATTATTAATTTATAAGTAAATGTTTTGTTAATTTAAAAAAAAACTCTATGGATCGAAAATTCATGTCCTACTTAAGACTTATTTCAATTTTAAGTCAGACTTAACCGGTACACATCGTATTTCAACTCCCTTTTAGCGTTAAGTCGAATTTAAAGTCCGCCTTAGCTAAGAATAAAAATATCCACGGCTTAAGCATTAAGTCAAACTTAAGTCAGTGTTAAAATACGCTGATAGGAGCGATTTCAGTACATTAATGGCGCCACAATCGCCGTGACCCGTGTGTGAGTGTGTTGCCATCTGTTGTTTTCGTCTCGTGCTTATTTTTATTATTTCTTAATAATTAAAATTGTCTGGATTTATATTTTTTAAACATCTTGGATCGCGCACGCGACAAAATCCTACGGCTGACAGCATAACCTCAAAACGTCAGATCGCGTTATATCTTGGAAGTTATGCGACGGTGGCGGCAGTTATTGCATACATATACCATAGCGGCGAGTAGCTAACTAATCACGAGTGCGAAAACAAAAAGTAACTGAAATGCACAATTGAATATAAGTCATGCTTAAAAGTTAAGTTGATCCTAACTAAGAAAGATTTTAAGCAAAGATTAAAATTGCGGCCCTTAGTTTTCTTAGAAACAATTATGCCCTTTTTTCTCACTTTTTTTTCACTTTTAATGGAAATAGATAGTACATCTTAGGACAGGTGTTCAGCGCCTAGTTAGATGTACACGGTGAAGATTCCAATATGCCATTAAATGCGAATTTAGATGAGGTATGTGATAATGTGATTTTTATTACCTTATTACTACGTTTGGTGGTACCTACGTTTTTCTATAAATAGACTATAATAAAGATTTGTAATGTAATAAAAGAATAAAAAAATTAGTTATCGTTTTAAAAATATCAGAACTTTGAGTATGTAGTATTGGCTTAAGTCGACCTGGTGCGACACGCTCGAATCTCTCCAATCGCGGAGGACGATATCTTAAGGTCCACATGACGAAAATGGTCTCGTAAAGACGCGATACAAATCACTGGAGATTGTGCGAGGATATTTTGGAGATGGTATTTTACGCAATCGTGTATGGTTCAACTGAGCTCACAAAAGTAATACACGTGTATCGCTAATTATTTATGAAATCATAAAACACGTTTCAGAGACACCAATGTTCATAATTACTTATTTACCTTATAAATAGACGCGTTTTTTGCACTCGCACTACAACTTTAATTCGATGACTTTGTAAAAAGTAATTAAACATTTTTGTTTATTAATTAAAGTTAATGGTTTAGGGTTATTGATATTTAATCAAATTTAATGCATCGATAGCAAAAATGCGAATTAAGAATATTTTTTCCAGGACGAGAAAGTTTTCTGTTTAAATGCGTATAAGAATGCACTAAGATAACTTCATTCGCCTGTTCCGAGTTGGCCGAGGAAATGTTAATTGTATACGCACAAATTGAGGAACGGTATATTAAGTTAGTGGTAACTATTTTCTCTTAGTAGTGGTAAACACTTAAGTAAGCACATAAATATAGATATATGTAAATAATATATTGGTCTACAAGATTTCATAAGAAAATAAATAGATTTAATACAAAAATAAGCTCATTTTGGTTAACAAAATATCAAATTAATTGCTGTATCTATGTCCTGTATGTGTTGTATTTACTAGTGAGAGGCACTTAATTTTTTTTTTAAAACATTAACTTAAATATAGTTAGTCCGTTTGTTTATACTGATGTCATAATTAGCCATGTTTTTATATTCGATAATTTGTTTTCCAATCATCTTATAGTTGTATTTTATTCGCACAGCGTTTTACGGATAAAATAGTCTGTAACACGTTTTGTCTGATGAAACAGAAACTAGGTGATTATGCAAATAACGGGAAAAATATCCCCGAATCCCAAATTCCGCTAAATGTACGGATAAATTTCCCTTGCTCGGAGGAAAACGAGAGACATTGGAGCATTTCGCGAATAATACGTGACCGAGAAAAGTAAAACATTTGGAACCTTTTTGTTGGGGCCTCGCTTCTCGACTTAGCGCCTTGCGAAGGCTATTCAAAATCTAAGCATCTATTTTACTTTTCTGTATGGGTAAAAACATTTTATTTATTTAACCGCACTCGTGGTGGGCCGAAATTCCATGTCCTATTTAACACTAATCTAAATTTTAAGTTAGACTTAACGAACATAAAGGTCAGCCTTAGCTAAAAATCAAAACAACTACTACTTAAGTCAAACTTAAGTCAGTGTTAAAATACGCTGCTAGGAGCGATTTCAGCCGTGATCCGTGTGCGAGTGTATTGTCATCTGTGGTTTTCTTCTCGTACTTGATTTTATATTTTCTAACTAATTAAAATTGACTGAATTTGCATATTTTAAACATCTTCAATTCAAGCAAACACGCATGGCAAAATCCTAGTAATCCTACAGCTGACAACATAACCTCAAAATGTCAGATGACACGTGATATGTCAAAAGTGACGCTACAGACATTGCATAGCAGCAGTATTCTTAAAAAAGACGAACTTAAAAAGTAACTGAAATACACAATTCAATTTAGGTCATGCTTAAAAGTTAAGTTGATCCTAACTAAGTACGGCTTTAAGCGAGGACTGAAATGTCGGCCCTAAGCGATAGATTCAGATTAGGAGCACTCACAAGCCCAACTCGGCTGGCTCGTCTTTGCTCACCCTCATTTACGCACAATATATAGACTACTAATCTAGCGGTATAAGAAGCTACTAAGCTACTAAGTCCTTGGGCCATCAAAACTGACCATCAACTCGAAAAGTATGCGAAAGAGTTGAATTTTCGTGTGTAGATTGATGCTCCTGAAAAACGCCCATAGAAGTTTAGATCACTTCGGAGTCTGGTCGAATAATATAGATATTTAACACTAAGGTCAACAATTTTTGAGTACTGATTAATGAAACTTTGACAGTTCGGTAAAGCGCTTAATATGATATTGGAATTTCAAAAATATGACAGCACGGCTGTTGAACCCCGTTTTATTTATTACTGGCTAGTTAAAATTAATACAAACTCATCTATGTGCGCAAATAGAAATATATAAAAGAATGATCATCGTTCAGGGGCCACATTATAATTATTATAAATTGAAATATTTTGTCCGTGTTTACTTATTTATTTATTATAGTTACCCAACAGAAATTGTACACAATACACGTAATGACGTAATTGACGTAATGACGTAATTGACGTAATGACGTAATTGTAATAACGTAAAGACAATATAAATTGGAGTACTCATACAGTCATAAACTAGGGTAATAAATTGACTAATAAAGATATTTAGAGGTGAAAAGAATAATATTAAAATATAATGAAAGAATTTGAATAAGATAAAAAACGATTTTAAATTTAAAGAAAACTATAAAAAAAAGAACATGAATTTAAGATTTTATTATTTCTAATCTAGATATTTTATCTGTAGTTTTGGCATTATAGTATTTTACGATGATAACGTTGCGAAACTTTTGGCGAGTTATTGAAAAAAGATCAATTTGGGAGTTTTAAATAAATTACAAATTTAGTAATTAGAGGGAGTATTTCATCAATCAAAAAAAACAAAAAATTACAGGTCAGTTTTTTGCTAAATAATTTACTACTACTAAACATTGTATAGAAGCAGTTGAAACATAAACCTATCGCTGTATTGAAGCGTAATTTGGGAACGACAACATTAGTTGGTTTTTGGTTACATATTCGTCGACCTTTGAGATTCAACAATTTAAATCTATTTTACATTTTACCGAGTACACTTTTAGAGCATTATTTTTAAAAAAAGCCAAATAATTTAAACGTTTTCACTGAGATTAACGCACGGGCTAGTTCAAGAAAAGGAAAAGGTAAAAAAGAGCTAAGTAGGAGTGGAGTCGCTTTGCTCCCTTGAAGTAAGCTGCGGTTTAGGAGTGCCTTTCAGCTCGCCGAAGATCTGAGTGACGCCGCAAGTATTCTGCAAGTAAATGCTCAGGCATAACTTGGACGCACGTTGTAAGTAGTATTGCGTCGTAGTAGCGGTCTCTAATTCAGGTTACCGCTCTTAAAAATAAGTCAACGGTAGATGGCGGTGAAGCATAAACATTTTGCATAAATTTAAAACGCAAATCCCAATCGATTACGAATATAGGGCGCCGAGGAGGCGTCGCGAAAATTTTTGCATAATATTGGATGACCGATCAGCTAAAAAGTCACACGTCTGATTAGATTCAAAATGGCGGTTTCGGTCTGAGAGCTATCCAGAAAAGCTCTCTCGGAGATGATCAAAGCGAGCATAAAGAAGCATTGTTTATTCCACGTCAAGTTCGTTAAAATGTAAAATGAAATCGAGTACTCGCAGTAACCCATTTAGCTACCTACCCCATTTTTCCGAGTCATTAACCGCCATCTTGAAAATGGAGATTTTCCTGAGAAACAAGCCGACGGTCTTCCAGTCGCCGAGCTCAATTATTTTTCCCTCTTTATTCAAAATGGCGCCGTTAAAATGGGACTTTTCGTTTATTCCATAACAAAGATCGTCCAATTATCATAATTATATTGCTATAAATGACGACAACAAATGTAAATATTTTAGTCTCCAAACTGGGTGCTTTGCAGACATTAATCCAAGCCCGAACGCACCATCACAAATCAGAATCCGTTAAGATGATCAGCTTCGTTTCATGTGAGTGGCCTAATCAGTTCTGACAGCCGTGTTAGTATTATTTTTAACAGACAAAAAAGAAGGTCTTTCTCAATTCGGACTGTATTTTTATTTATGTCTGCAGTAACTTATTAGTAGCATATTTCATATTTGCGTCACGTCCAAACATTTGATTTAGTGTTTATTGGACGTATTAGTGTTTTAAAAAACCCCTATTCATTTATATCGATACACTTACGTCAATAAATTAGATAACACTAAAGCAATATTATACCTTTGTGAAAAATGAAAAAGCACGGAGTTTGACGATTCACACTTTCCTTCGGCGTTATTTGTACAGTTATAAGTTTTTTCGAAAATTTAATTAATCTTACAAAAAATCAGCTTCCTGATATTTTAAGTTCTCGAGTTAGACCAAAGGACGGAACGGCCTCGTATAGTGATAATTTGGACTTAGCTTTATTTTCCTGCAATTTTTACCAATCTCTTCATTTGGCTTTTTTCTTGTTTATTTATAGGTACCTTTTTTATGGATGAGGGGAGGGAACATACTTTTTTGTACATTTTAATAAAAAAACCTATAATATAAAGTTTATGTATATAGTATAGCCTAAATATTTATTTAAATCTTCTAAGAGAGTCCAATTCATCAATATGCTGTTAAACCCCGGATTAAAAGCTAGGTCCGGCAGGCGGCTTTAACGTTGCCTTCGGCGTGCGAAGACACGTACCTGCAGTACTCGAGATAGGTAACCTCGCTCCCCGTCTCTTTGGCCCTTTGGGACACCTAAATGATTACCGAGCTATTTATAAAGGGGATTGGCAGCTTGGCCATGCTACACTAATTTCCACACCTATAACATCTTTTTTATGAGATGTAGGTATCCTCTAGAAGTAATCGTCCCCCCCCCCCCCTTTACCCTCTCCTTCAACTGGATTTTCGGAAAATGATGGAAAACGTGTTTGTTTATTTTTTAAGAATTATCTAAATATTAATTATAAACTATGTAACACCTTTTATTTGAGATGTAATTATCCCTTTGAAAAAAAAGACCCCCCCACCTCTTTCCTCTTTTCACTTCCCTTAACGGATATTAGAAAAATGGTGAAACACCTGTTTGTTTATATTTTAAGAAGTATCTAAATATTAATTTTCAACTGTGTAACATTTCTGAGATATTGGTTTCAACACAGAAATGATCTCATCCTCTTTTTACCCCCTTAGAGAAGGAATTTCTAAAAACCCTTTCTTAGAGAGTGCCTATGTAATAAAAAAAATATACCTTCGAAATTTCAAATTTCTAGGTTAAGTTTGAGTTAAACTAAACGATTTGAGTTGGGCTATAATTGGCAAATAATCAGTTAGTATATACATAGAAAACATTCATTAAAGGCTACAATGTCAACCTTTATATATTTGCACTGTTAAAAATTTAATGAGTGTGTATTCGCAAAAACTAACTTAACAAATATTTAACATATACTTTTTAACAATAGTTAGATGGACAAAGAGGACATTAGACATTCGAACATTTAGAAATTTGTCACTCAAATTACAACTAAATATATCAAACTCATTATTATTATTAGTTATATTACACACTCTTTATATGTAGGAGTTTTGGGAGTAATTATTTTTTGCATATGAGCAGATGAAATAGCTCAGCATGTCTAGTAAAACGGAAGTGTTCACGGTATTTAATCAAAGCAGTTAGTTCCATGCGATTATTTAAGATTATCTTAATATATATAAATCTCGTGTCACAATGTTTGTCCTCAATGGACGGCTGAACCACTTAACCGATTATAATAAAATTTGAACACCATGTGCAGTTCGATGTGCACTTGAGAGATAGGATAGTTTAAATCTCAAATTATAGTCGCAATTTTAATTTATCGCTAATTATTTGTCTGTTATTATTTGGCAGTCATAAAACTGACAGATGTCGATACCTTTCGACTGGGTTGATGGCGCTAATGTCTGTTATTATTTGACAGTGACAGTTATTCGACGCAAACGTATTAAAAGAGCCCATCAGTTGGCAGAACAAATTGAATCAAGAAATCCAGCTCAAAGAATCAGGACAGCAGGTCATGCACAAGAATCTCAAGAACAGTGTAACGAACGTCTTCAAGAGAATATCATAAGAACAAGAAAATTATTATTTTCAGTCAAATGCCACCGAAAAAATCTAACCTCAACAACGCGAGCGGCAAACGTCAAAACGCAAACGTCAAAACTACGATCGGAATAATATATTCACTTACGAGATGCTGTTGCTGGAAACATCGATGGAAATTTAAATCCCAATGACATCGGTAATGCTTTCATTTTACCTTCAAGCTACATCGGCAGTCCACGGAACATGCAGGAATACATACAAGATGCGATGACTTACGTACGTCATTACGGCCGACCGGATTTATTTATTACATTCACATGTAATCCGAATTGGGAAGAGATACAAACTTTACTATTGCCAGGACAACAAGCCATTCATCGTCATGATTTAACTGCACGTGTGTTTAAACAAAAATTGAAATCCTTAATTGATTTTATTGTTAAATATACAATTTTTGGTATCACACGTTGTTGGCTGTATACGATAGAGTGGCAAAAGCGAGGTTTGCCTCATGCCCACATTTTGGTTTGGCTTAAAGATAGAATCCGTCCTGAAGAAATCGATCAAATAATTTCAGCCGAAATTCCAGACCCATTAATTGATCAAGAATTATTTGATATTGTCACCAAACACATGATCCATGGGCCATGCGGTGTTTTCAACATGACGTCACCGTGCATGGAAAATGGAAAATGTAAAAAAAACTTCCCAAAGCCGCATACGAATGACACGATCACGGATATTGATGGTTATCCAATGTATCGCCGCAGAAATACTGAGAATGGTGGCCACACATTTACAATGCGACTGCCGAACTTTCCAAATCAAGTTGAGTTTGATAATCAGTGGGTGGTACCATACTCACCACTACTTTCAAAAACTTACAAAGCTCATATCAATGTTGAGCTTTGCAGTTCTGTTAAATCAATTAAGTATATTTGTAAATATGTAAACAAAGGCAGTGATTTGGCCATATTTGAAGTAAAAAACATAAATAAAAATGACGAAATAGCACGATACCAAATGGGCAGATACATTAGCAGCAATGAAGCTATTTGGCATATTCTCAGCTTTCCCATCCACGAAAGAGATCCTGCTGTCCAACATCTGGCAATACATCTTGAAAACGGTCAACGTGTATACTTCACTGAAGAAAATGTTCTCCAAAGAGCGTTCGAAGCTCCGAAAACGACTCTAACTGAATTTTTTACATTGTGTCAAAAACCTGATGTTTTTGGCCAATTCGCGAAGACATTGGTGTATGGTGATGTTCCACGTTATTTCACATGGAACAAATCCAGTAAAAAATGGGAGCCACGGAAACAAGGAAAACCACATCCTTCCATTACAGGCATATTCAAAGCTAAGACATTGGGGAGACTTTACACGGTACATCCAAAGCAACGTGAGTGCTTCTATTTACGTTTGTTATTGGTGAATGTTCCCGGACCAACGTCTTTTGAATTTTTACGAACAGCTAATGGTCGAGTATTCAATACATACCAGGATGCATGTCGTGAACTGCAATTGCTAGAAGACGATAACCATTGGGACTTAACGCTTGCTGATGCTGCGTTGACATCAACACCGAATAACATTCGTCAGTTGTTTGCAATTATTTTGGCGACATGTTATCCCTCGCAAGCACAAACTTTGTGGGAAAAATATAAAAATTGTATGACAGAAGACATCTTGCACCGAATTAGACAAACAAATCAATGCCAAAACATAGATTATACACCAGAGATGTACAATGAAGCATTGGTCTTGATCGAGGATTTATGTGTTCTTATTTCAAATTTACCACTTAATCATTATGGTATGCCATCACCTAATCGTCCAGCCACCGACTTAGTCAATACCGATTTACAACGAGAAAATCAATATGACCATGGAAGTTTAGCAACAATTATCATGAACAGTGAACCATTACTGACAGCAGAACAAAAAATTATTTATGATCGGATTATGCTGGCTGTTGCTGCTGAACAAGGCGGTTTTTTTTTCTTGGATGCACCCGGTGGAACCGGTAAGACATTTTTAATATCGTTGATTCTTGCCAAAATACGGTCGCAACAAAAAATCGCATTAGCATTAGCATCGTCAGGCATTGCGGCTACTTTACTGGATGGTGGGCGAACAGCACATTCAACATTCAAGCTGACATTGGACGTTCATAATAAACCAGATGCAATGTGTAACATCAAAAAGAATAGTGGAATAGCTGCAGTGTTGCGGAAGAGTTCTATAATAATTTGGGATGAGTGCACAATGGCACACAAATATTCACTTGAAGCATTAAACAGAACTATGCAAGATTTAAACAGCAATAATAAACTTTTCGGTGGTGCTATCTTACTTTTGTCTGGTGACTTCTGGCAGACCTTACCGGTTATACCTCGCTCTACTTTCGCGGATGAGATTAATGCATGTTTGAAACAATCATTCTTATGGCGAAGTGTTGAAACACTTCGATTGACCATAAATATGCGAGTACAATTGCAAAATGATCCATCAGCACTAATATTTTCCGAACAACTACTAGATATTGGGAACGGTAAAATAAAACTGCAACCAAATACGCAATGCATTAAACTACCAGACAATTTTTGCACTGTTGTTCAGGATAAAACTGAATTGATTCAGAGTATTTTCCCGGATATACAGAATAATTATTTGAATCATGAATGGCTTAGTCAACGGGCGATTTTGGCAGCCAAAAACGTTGATGTTGATGAAATTAACTTCCAGATACAACAGTTGTTACCAGGCGATCTGATGTCTTTTAAATCAATCGATACTGTTGTTGATGAAAATGAAAGTGTAAATTTTCCGATTGAATTTTTAAATTCATTAGATATCCCTGGAATGCCACCACATAATCTTCAATTAAAGATTGGTTCACCTATTATTCTCCTCCGTAATTTGAATCCACCTCAATTATGTAACGGTACGCGTTTGGTCATCAAAAAGATCACCGGAAACATTCTTGAAGCAACCATTTTGGCTGGGAAGTTTAAAGGAAAAGTGGTCCTACTGCCACGTATTCCGATGATACCATCAGATTCTACCATACCCTTCAAAAGGCTACAGTTTCCAATTCGTTTGGCTTTCGCCATGTCTATAAATAAATCTCAAGGTCAAACAATGTCCATTTGTGGTTTAGATTTGGAAAATCCATGTTTTTCTCATGGGCAACTATATGTTGCGTGTTCACGTGTTGGGAAACCGTCGGATCTATTTGTGTTAGCTAAAGACAGGTTAACCAAAAACATTGTGCACCGATTGGTGTTAAATTAAATTGAAATTGAAAGTATTTATAATTCAAAAAAAAAGATATTAATGTTTAAAAGTTTAAGACTGTCTGCCTTGCCTACCTCATTCATGAGTTTAAGCGTCACATGTTATTTACTGTATTATACTGTAATATACTTATATTTGTTATAAAATTAAATGGAAATAATAAATCTGATAAATTTTTATTTTTTACCTATTGATTTCTGCTTAGTATCAAGTGTAAGAACATTTTAATTAATTGTGTTCAACGTACTTCCCCTTCAAATCTCAATCCAGTGAATTTGTATACCAACATCAACATTTTCGTCTTTGTTCGTAAATAATTTCATTGTACTAAAGGGTTATAGTAGTAGAAAGTCAAATAAGGAGATCAGCATATTTTTTTACAAATACCATCTGTGTGAAAAAGCATAGTGGACTCCGTGACTGATGTTCTCTTATTGTTCCTCTTAGATTGTTTACTATAATGTAATATAACAAAAACTTTAGCCACAGCAACGCGTGGCCGGGTCAGCTAGTTTAAAATAAATATTAGGTTTTTTTTTTTAAATTGATTTTCGGTTAGTTTATTAGAGTATTTTAGGATTAAACAAAAATATAGACTAATAAATCAACGCGTTAAGTACTAGTGAAATAAATTGTAGTTTGCTGATAAGACCATAAATTTAAGGAATCAAATGTATGGTAATAATAACTGAAGTTTATTATCATAAATGAGCAAGTGTTACTAATGTAGTTACAACGACACTGGAAATGTTACGGAAACAAATATCGTGTACTCTTGTACTATCTCGATTGCAAATACGTGGATCGGGTAAAGCATGGTTATTAAAACCATAGATCTTCACGATTTAGTCATGTTGATACAGGAGCCCGCAACGCAGGAGGGCGCCCTGAAACCAAAAATAATATAACAAAATGGTACACCAAAAATTAATAAACTTTATCCGTATAGTGTACCCACATAAGTATCCATGTTTATTTATTTATATTGTCATATTATCGTAATTTGTAATCACGTGCAATGGATTAGTTTTGTGCATCACCTTAAGAGCACAATGTGCCGTTCCAATGAGATGCCAATCATTTATAGATGTCCGGCCATTTTCACCAATCCCACCTTAGTTCTTTCCTAACTAACTAAGGAACTTCTTAGGGAAACGTTTGACGTATTTCAATTTAAGGGACTCTTAGCCCTAAGTGAGGTTTGGTGAAAACGGCTCGTAGTATAAGATTTTGACGCAATCTAAGGGACTTCTTAATACTGAATCTAAGTATAGATCTCTTTTTCCTATTCGTAAGTTAAAATAATAAAATGTAGGCCGCTGCCTGATTGATCGCGTCTGAACGCGTGGGCGGACATACGACAGCGGCCCATGCATTATGCATAGTCGCGTTAGTAAAGCTGCTAAGCGTAATTCGCAAAAGTTAAAACAAGCTCGACTCAACTATGCGAATTATGTAGATGTCATTCTGCTGTGCGTTATACATCTATAATATTCTTTAATAACCTTTTCGCAAACTTTTATTTAACTTGCAATGTTTGTTGGTATGTTTAGGTCAAATCTTGCATGCTGAATTAGGACCACTTCCTTGTATCCTACGGAGTTGAAATTTGACATGTCGGTTATGTTCCGATGACAATGCATTTTTATGGTAAGCATGACCTGATTCTATGCCCTGGAATTACTCCAGATTCAACTCCTCAAGAGTCAACAGTACAGACACGAAATTTTGTATAAGCATTTAAGCACTTAAATAAAAGCTTGTTTTTAAAAATGTATTTATGCCGGGGTTGTCTAGGGTCCAGGATGAGTAGAAATGAAGAACTCAGTTGATAATTGAACCGCTAGAGGCCGGCGGTATTATTTATTTATGTGATTCCCAAAAAAGAATCACTTCAATAATTACGGCGTACAACAAGAATAAAACTAATTAACAATTTTAAAATAACGGAAATTAAGATATAAAAATGAATAAAATATATATTAGGTACGAAAAAGTCGTCGACGCAAAAATGCGCGCGGTGGCTTGCAAGCCCAATGTTTCGACCGCTGCCTGTGTCGCTGGCGAATCATCCTTGCGTCGTTCCATTGCGCGCCTGCGCAGATGCCGACCAATCGGATGCGCCCGGCGGCGATCGCACGTCGCCGGCCAAAACGACGCTGCCGGCTGCAGTCCAAATATGTAGCGACATATTATTAGTTATTTTATTTTTTTCATATAAAATATCAAAGCGATTGACAGAAAATCCTTTTACACATAAAACATACATAAGTGTCACGTAGGTACTCACACCTGAATATTATCATTCTACCTAATGTCAAACATAAGTTTTTCTAACCGTGAAATTGCTAAAATCACAATCACAATCACAATCCCACACTATTGAATGATCAACTTGTAACAGTGCTTAAAAAAAAATGCCATTCATGATACTTCCCGAAGACCGTTCTTTAAAATCAACTATAATGATCTTATAAATCTAGTAAGTATCTATTCCTTATTTATTGTAACACATCAATTGATTTTTAAATTAAATTGTTTGTGGTGTCAGATTTCAATGATTTCACTGCCGATTTTGGAATTTTAAAGTTTTAATCGAATCTAAAATTTTAAAATTCAAAATAATAAATATGTCATGTTTAAAAATAATTTCTTTATGGGAAATCCCATGTTTATTTTTTCGTGCGCTTTTTGTACGAATTTTAGAAAAATAATTCCAATATGCTGCTGGCATGGGTTTCACCTTTGCGAATGTGGCTAGTATTCAGTTCAGATAACTCCGAGCGACGACTGTCGCCATCTACCGGCATATTACCGTAATTGCGGGTCCTCAAACAAGCTTCGGAGCACGGCACACACGGTTCGAGTGGGCCAATTCAGTTAATTGGGCACTTTGGCCGCCTGGGCGCGCTGCTGTCACTGTGGTATGTACGCTTATGACACTGCAGCAGATACCATTTCATTCCCTATTTCAGAACCTAGCGGGTACCAACTTATCTTATATCCTATTCATTCATTCGGAATAAATTACTTTACTCGCACGCGCATACGAACACACGACTCACATGTCTATATATTAATACGTGTATAATATTTTGTACCCCTTTTTAAGTATATTGCGCGTGTAGATCGCTATAATTTATCTATAATATGTGTTATAAATACATTGACACAATGAGCTTCGAGCTGTGAATTTTGTGTGATTTCAAACGTTTGATATTAATTTTTCTTTAAACATTCTGGGTTTATAATTTGTTTCAAAATTTTCAATATGTAAAAATATTAAAAAGAATTCGAGTTTTCCAAATGTCAATACTGTCAGACATTTTTATAAAACTCAGCGCTGGGTTTAAACCGACATACTGCGCTCTCAAGTACAGGACCTCTTTAGTACCTTTATTAATGTTTTATCAAAAAATTGAAATATTATTCAAAAATTTTCAACATTGTCAAAGATTGTGTAATTTATCTTTTCATGCGATTTTCCGCTATTAAAAATAAATCATCAAATATAAGTTAAATATCTTTACAAATCAATTATACAATTATATCAATGATTATAGAGGTATACTTACCGCATTATAGAGGTATAAGGAAACCTTGATAATGATTACGGTCCAATTTCGACCACAGGTTCATATAATTACAACGCCAAATAGGAATAGATATAATGATATAAAATAGATATAAAATTTATATATATAATCATCCGTTAAACAGGGCCGCATTTTTTCGCTCCTATTACTATTCCCACAGCCGCCCACTTTAAAAAATTACTTAGGATTTATACAAAAAAGTTGTCACGTGCTTACCGTACCATATTTGGGTCCGTAGGTCGTTTGTTTAGATCACATAAAACATCAAACATTTGAAAATGTTGTCTTAATAATAATTAAAATATGACTTGTATTGTTGGTTAATGAAAATACAAACAGTTCAGTTACAGTTACAGTAAAAAACCGGCATTGCCAAGAGTAACCACAATTTCGTAGATATTCTAGAAATAGTAAAACACTATGTTCTAGAAAAAATACATTAGTAGCTGGCATTCGCTAGGGTATAATAGTGACTCGGACTAATGACTGACCAACGTGGTTGAGAAGAGATTTCCTATCTCTTTCTATCCTTGAAAAAAAGTAATAGTCGGCGCCATTTTTGATTTCTGGAAGTTAAAATATTGCCTTTTTTGTGTATATAACAAATTAATTTCGAAAAATCACTATCGTCTGGCGATATGGGTTGTTTTGACTTTCGGTTGATATTAATCGCATGATAATTCGTCCCAAGTTTTCAACTTCTTAGAAAAGGTTCTTTAGTGTACAACTAAAAAGTGTTTTTTGTAACCACAGAACGTACTTAATTTAATGAAAGTCTAAAATCGTCATGACAATTTCCAAAAATTGCCAAAAACAACAGAAGATTGCTTAGCATAAAACATAAAACCTATCAAGAATGAAGTGACTATTTCAAAATGATCGAATTGGATTAAAATATTGCCAAGAAGACCATCAGCCCTACCTCAACCTATTTACAGTTATGGGGTGAGTTTATGATCAATAGGTACCTAATCCGACGCTTCAGTCATTTTTGGGCAAAGAAACCTATTTTTTAAATAAAAAGACTTAAGGAGATGTTTGGGTTCCCTATTACGAGAAAGAAAAAATATAAAAAATGGGAAATAATTCAACCCCAAATTTATAATGTTTGGTGTGAATTTCCTCCAGCGTCGCTTTCAACAAACGCTTAATATTATCACGCAAAGTTTACATTTTTTTTCTCTAGAATCATGTGGTCTTTACAAATCATGTTTGCAATTGCAGGGCTAATAAGCTTGATTTTTATCGGGAATGGTCCCGGAACACGGTATACAGACAACAGACAACAGACACTAACGGAAAAAACATATTTTAAAAGGAAAGAAATTATAGTTTACAAAGAAAAAAAAACAAATTATAAAGAAACAAATAAAAAAATATATACAGAGTATTTTTAAGGTTGATGTATATAGATATTAGTGAAGGCTATTAAGTTATTTTTGATCGATTTGAATGTATATAATATTAATGAATGTTGATTCTCATCCTTATATTTGTATTCAAACAAGTATATATTGATGGATTAATGTAGAAATTCGCAAATTTATTTATTTTTCTAAGTTGTTTTTCGTTATTTTGTTCTAAAATAATTCCTACAATATTGTTATGGAAATAAATATTTTGTATAAATCGTATGCTTGTTCCGAAAAATATTTTTTTTTTTTAAATTTTATTTTATTATTAAACTAACATTTTAATTATTTTTACGTCTTCTGCCATCTTAGGCGTTACAAATTAAATGTAATATTACATATATTTGTTTTTAGTAATGCCATCTATACTGTAATGTTCAATGCTCACCAAACCGTTTCATAATACGTGTGATGTTCCCACGGCCGAGCGCTGACAGCAACTGACGCTAGATAGCGGTAGTTTACGGAATAAAAAATGCCCTTATAATTATAGTATTTCGTTTAAATTATTTTATTTGGCTAAAAACGCTACATTTTTAAAAATTACCTTATATAGACTATTAAATGCATGTGATTTTTTTATAAACTGTAAGTAATTGTTACTCTAATAATATGAAGGTGAAGCGTGCTCTGTACAGACCTACTACATCATACATGGAATCCTCAAAACATGCTTCTCTCAATGATTTCCAACTGATAGGCCTTGGGCTTGGTTGGATTTTACATAATATACAATATTTAAATAAAATGAGAAATAAATAAAAATAAATAGAGTTGAATTAAGACTTAAGTATATACTCGTAAGTTAACCGATTTAATAAGAGCAAAAACAGTGGTTGTTCTTTTAAAAGTATTTTATTTAAAAAGTAATAAAATATCAAAATACACACAATATTTAGAAATATTAATTATCATGCATTTGCGTCTAAATTGTCTCCTTCGACAATGGCTTTTGTAATTTTAATTCACAGCTGAAAGAATATCATATAAAAAAAAATATTGCTTTCGTATACAGAATGTCCCAAGATCATTCCCGTAAATTTAAGGGGGAAAATATGTTCCCTTTTACGAGTAAGAAATTATATAAAAAATGTAAAAATATTTGATACCCAAATTAATTATTTTTTAAACTAAATTTGTGTAAAACAATCATAATATTACGGCAGCGTTCGCCAGGCATATTAAACCCGCTGAAAACACGTCGGGCGCCACATCGTGAATGCAACTCAAGGTCAAGCGGACGTAAACTCGTTTTACACGAATATATTAGGTTTTAAATAGAAACTTCAATATTTTTTTTCTCGAATACCATAATGACTTTTGATATAGTTTCTTAACAAATAACACTAGGAATCGTAGGACCTATTAGCTGTTTTTTTTATTGGGATTGACCTTGGGACACCCTGTATATTTTGTAATCAACATACTTCTAACTGATTAAATCTATCAAATCTCCCAGGGTGATATCGCCGAGATACTTGTTAGCCGTATCCGTCACTAGGTCGTTGATGAAAGACGAAATAATTAGCTGTAACCAAAAAAATACATCTTAGCGGTTACGTTTTCAATATTAAGTGACATTATACTTCCAATGAGAAATAATATGATTAAATACCAACGCGAAAATTTGATATAAATATTATAAAAAATC
This sequence comes from Neomicropteryx cornuta, assembly GCA_020383195.1. Lineage (NCBI taxonomy): Eukaryota > Metazoa > Arthropoda > Insecta > Lepidoptera > Micropterigidae > Neomicropteryx > Neomicropteryx cornuta. The sequence goes on along the minus strand of JAHKQU010000001.1, from coordinate 6,528,512 downwards.
ACATTAAAAAATGTTGTATAAACAACCAACAAGTGTTTAATTAATTTTTATTAGATTAAGAGTGACCATATTTATGGTCACTCTAATCGTGTACTCATAACGTATTAGGAGAGTTTCCCGAATAACTGGTTAAAAGCAAATCGTATAATAATTATTCTTACCTTATAAACTTGAACCGCTTCCAGTACAAGATTTTCGATGACGCTATTGATGAAATCTGACACGCTTCCGGCCTGAACCAGGTTCTCAATTTTAGACTATAAAAAATATATATATATATATTATAAAACTTATGTTAAGGCTGAAAAAAATCGGTTAATATGGAATCTGTTTGAATACGCTGATCTAAAGATTTTTTAATGTAGTCGGTATATGATATCAAATTTGTTTCAGTGGATCTGTTGAGGAAAAATCCATGCTGTTACGGAGGGACTATATTTTGACAAAAGGAAGCAATTGGTCGTACACTATAATTTCTAAAAGTCTTGAAAAGACAGATAATTTAGAAATGGGGCGGTAATTTTTTAAATCATTTTTAATATCGGACTTGAAAATTGGTGTGACGAATGCATTTTTCCAATTTTTTCAATCAGCGGGAATATACAAAGGTAGTAACAATTGTTTGATTACCGTAAAATCTTTCAGGTCCAATTCAATCTGACAATTGTCCATAAACAAGAAACCGTCCCTGGGAATAACTGTGGCGAATCCAGCTATTGTCAAATTATGGAAAATGACCCTGAGAAATAAAAAATGATAAAGTTGTATTAATAGCCGCGTTTGTGTTTTATCGATTCTAAAACAGATGATCTTAAGCGGGAAATAGGCCAAGAGGCACGTGACCATTCCCGATAAACAATCCCGCTGATCGGCCCCGCGATTTCAAACACGATTCGTTTTGTCCTCATAACAAAATTCATCGTGGTTTCCGAGGAAAAATTGTAAACTTTACGTAAAATATTAAATCATAAGTTCGTCCGCTCGCGCGCCGGGTGATTGACCGGCCCTGGCCGAGTGCGAACGAGCAAACGATAGAGCGAAACACAAAAAGGAAATTTATACGAACGTTTTGATATAATTAATAAATTAGTGTTTGAATTATTTTCGCTTTTTTTTAAACAAATTCTTACACGTAATAGGGAATATAAACACCCTATATAAACAGCAAATATACAACATAACATAGAATATTTTTATTTTATTTTTTTTTTCTGATGGGAAAACACAGTTATAACAATAACATTAAAACAATTAAGAATTAAACATATAACAATACCGATTATGGGTTTCCTACATATTCACAAATATTATATTACATAGTAGGTAAGTATAATGTTTTCAAACTAAATTGTGTTCAACTAAATCAAATTATTAAAATACAAACACGTAGGTATAACATGTGTATGTTGAGAATGTGATGTATGTGTATGTGTGTGTGAGTGAGAGGAAGAGAGAGAGAGAGATTTTTAATGTCGGTAAATTAAATTTAATGTAGGTATGAAAAAAATGTTTTATTTGCTTTAGAAATAGATTTATTATATATATATATATTTACATTAATTTTAATAATTCTTTCATTACAATACTCTTTTAGAGTATTGATATCTTGTTGCAAAAGAAGGCAATCATGCTCAGATCTTATTTCTTTATATATTTTTAGGTCATCAGCATACGATAAATAATTAGAATATTTAAAACATTTTCCAATATCGGTTATATATAGGTTAAAAAAAAAAACGGACCAAGATGGGAACCTTGCTGTATACCAGATGGAATAATTACACCATCTGAGCGGGCAGTTCCTATAGTTATACTCTGTAAACGATTTTTAATATATGAAACAAACCATCTATACAAATTGCGCCTTATCCCGATTGAATGTAATTTATCCAATAGTAAGACATGGTTTACTCTATCAAATGCTTTAGCAAAATCCGTGTATACAGCATCAGTTTGTATTCTTTTATCCATGGCTGTTGACACATCGGAAGTGAATATTGCTAGGTTTGTCTCAACAGATCTACCAGGGTAAAAGCCATGTTGCTCGCAATTTATATGTTGTTTTGTGTGCTTGACCTATAAATACATCACATACATTTTTTTCGAATACCTTTGCAAATATTAATATATACAATATAACATATATTTAAAATAGTTTATTAGTGCAAATACGAAGATATAAATCTATAGTAGATTTCGTATAAGAATGCAGCCTGTGAGCGAAGTACACATGAGAAATCTATTTAACGTTTGCTGGGCGATACAAAAAAATCATTGAATAACTTTGAATGAAATAATTCTGCTATCTTCCGCAAAGTCATCGAGAAGGAAAGAGGTTCGACGGTGACCACCATTTTGGGCATCCGGGGAAATTTCCGATCGGCACAGCTTTAAGGATCCGCGAAACTGCGATACTGGATTTATTCCCAACTATAGCTTTACGGGTTAAAAACTAATAATAATTATATATAGACTTAATACAAATATAATTGAATTATATTTACATTTTTTTTATTTTTTTTCTGTACTTTAGCGAGAACCTGTCATCAGTCAATTTTACACACATTTGTACCATTCTTTTGTATATTGTACTCTTCGTTTTCCGAATAAACGATAAATAAGTAATTAAATAAATAAATATCTATAGAGAAATATTTATTTTTATTTTGGTTGTGCACTATATTTGGTAAACCTAATAGAGCATAAAATATAATAAATGAATGTTTATGCAAAGCGTCTTGAATAACATTTTATAGTTTTTTGTATCTCTTAAACTTCGATTATATCTGGGATACGGGCGTCATTGTCAATGTCATTGGCCATTGGCATACATAGTATTTAATACGAATTACTATGCAGAAATATCTGTTCTACTAAAAAAAATAAACATTTAAAAAACATCAGTTTCGTTTGAAATCGAGACAGCTGTATTCGCTGCGCCCCGCGAAGATGCCGGGAAGGAACCTTAAGATGTTTACACAAATAAATAACTTACTCAGCCTTGCCGTGTCCCTCTATGGCATATGAACCATTAAGTGAACCCTTAGCTTTGTAACTTTCTGAAAAAAAAAAAATACAAAAATGAGTCACTTGGTACTTCACCAAAGTTTATACGATAAAAATTACGAAGTATTGTCATTGCGAGTAAAAAATAAATACTCACCTTACCTTGTAATACCTTGTAATAAATACTCAGCAAAGGAGTCTTCAGCAATCAGAAAGAAACTGGATGGAGTGCTATGCAGTGCACACAGAGCATTATTTTTGAATGGGATTACGTGCCGTGCGCTTTAAACTTGATATAACAATAACAATACCTGTTGTCTTTGTATAACAGTTTATAAATACGTAGTTGACGTACAAAAGTTAACAAAAAAATATATTAAACGATTCAATCTACATATATAAAAGAAAGTCGGGTTAGTTACACCATTTATAACTCAAGAACAGCTGGACCGATTTTATGATCTTTGATTTGTTCAAATTTCAGTCAAAAAAAAATCATTTTTCATACATTTTGTATGGAACGGCTTTATATTCTGTGGAATTCTATTTCCAAACGGTAAGTTGCCTTCGAAAATGTTCACTTTGTGAGGTTATCACATTTGTCATTATCATTTATTGAACATAATTAATTTTGAGCATTCTTAAAAAAATCTGAATTTAATTCAGCTAATAAGTTCATCATTTATTGATTCTGAGGCGGTGCGAAGTTCGTCGGGTCAGCTTGTTATATATAAAACAAAAACGACTCTCAAAACCAGTGATGACAAATTTTATAAATAACCACAGGGCAAATAAAAAAAAATATGGAAAGAATATTCGATAAATTCAAAAAGATTTCGCTGTATATATTTAACGGTTTTATTTTGAATTTCAAGAGCTCTATGTGTAAAATTGATTCGTGATTTTCATCCATTTTATTCGATCATTTCAATGCGAAACTTTAGGGCAACCAAACGATATCTTGGACTCGAGACGTTTGACCGCAGAAGACACTACGAGAAAACGTGGTCACCTTCGCATTTTTATAGTATCGATTTCATCTCGTAACAAACCTGCCGCGATCTGTACGCTCGGTACGGTAAAGCTGAAGTCAAATCTTCTGCGCAGGACCACAAAGTTGATATCGTTGACGATGAACCCTCCGATGCCAACCGCTTTGATATTCTCGAACTCAGCCTCTAAGCTGAAATAAAAAAAAACAGAATTAACTCTTTCTCGAGTCATACACTTTTATGGATTTATTCTACAATTCAAACTAGATAATTGATGCTCTAAAAATTTTTCGATGTTTCAAAAATAGTAGGTTAAATGAGCAGTTGCAAAACAATCTTTAAAAAATTACAGAATGTATAGTGACTTTATGTATCCTACCTCCTAATTGCGCGGTCCTGACCTACGCATGCGCTACGCATTGTGTTAGATATTTTGTGAGATATTATTTATTTTTTATGCAAAAGAGTGTTAAAATTTACAAAACAAAAACTGCACGACATAAGTTCAACCTGTATAAATACTACATACATCGCTAGTATTGAATGAGAGACCTGAAGCATTTTTAACCTTGATTAACCTGTAAAAATGGCATTTTTTTTAAATTAAGTATTTATTCATAAAAGACACGTATTATATTTAATGAGTACTGGTAAAACGTGGTTTTGGCTAAAAGAAACTCAATATTTGCCAAGTCTTACAAAATTGTGTCCCAAATTTATACACAAATTTAGCAAATTATTAAGACTGGTTGTTCTTTATATAACATAATAATTCTAATGACATAATGTCAATAATTCTTACAACTAGGCATCGATTCTAACTTGAGTTTGATTTGATTAATAATAGAGGTAACCCGATCTGCGCTCACATATTACCATTATTTATTATTATTATTATTTCGTAATAGGCAGGCAGCATAATGATGGCAGGTTTTATGATACCAAAATATATATCTCAGAAGTACTAGGTACGTATCTTATTTGAAAGTAAATAGTATTTAGCAGTTTTTAAACAAGCGAGTGGTGACACGAAACATTTTTTTTTATTGCTTGTGAAATACGATAAAAATTGTGATAATAAATGAATTAATTGCGTTTGATTAGATATACTGTTCAAAAATACAGAAAAAAAGCTCTTCGCCATTTTTTTTCAGAACGATTAAATTTTTATCACAGGATAAATTATGCCTGTCAATTTTAAAATAATATCGTAAATTTTAAACCGTTCAAAATCGTGGCAAATATTAAATGAATATTATTTCTATTTTATTGATATAAGATTTAAAAATTAAATTGACATAAAATGCAATGACCGTCCTAATGTAGACTTTCTATAATATCAAAATTTTTAAACATACGCGCTTGGCAACATACAATTTCATAACAGGATGTCCAAAGACCATTTCTGAAGACTTAAGGAGGGGTTTGTGTTGCCTATTATGAGTAAAATAATATATAAAAAAATGTGAAAAAAGTTTGTTATCGACTGGAGTTTACATTTTTTTTCTCGATAATCGTTATGAATTTTGATATATATTCTTTACAAATAACACTCGAAATCGCAGGACTTTTTTTAAAAAATAAATAATTCCTATGACCTAGGTGTTCCAGGTTTCCTGTTTCAGGTTGATTCTCAACTTTAAACAACCTGGATTCGGTATTATTACAAATTTTCAAGGATAAAAAATCTGCTATTTATTGTGAATGCAGTACGACAAGCATTTAAAAAAACTTTACTGACAGGATGCAGACACATGAGTTATATTAAAAATTTAGAGTTTCAGCACACATATACTATTTACTTGACTTCGTCGATATCCAGGCTGACGCTGCGGTGATTGTCATCAATAAACGGGTCCAGCACTGGGATGGTGTCTGATCCGTTGTAAACTATTTCCCTTACAGTCTCCATCAGGGCTCGCAGACTATCCTCAAATATTCTGATCCATACCTTCACTTGATTTCCTGAAACATCTTAACGACATTCAAAAGTCCGCCTTTTAGTTTACTCTTTCATTTTATCTTAGTGTAACTTTCTGAATACGATTCTGATATATAAGGCGTTCATTCCGGTCACTTTTTGTTTTGGACTGTCAAGAATATTAGCAAGTGCACGATCACATATGTACTACTCGTATAATATTATTATTATAACTTGCAAGCACCTACATCAAACAGCCGATCTGTAAACCATCTTTCCCGAATTTAAAACAAGAAAATTTAACTAAGTTGAGTAGGGCCCAGCTTGAGTAACAAGTTAAGTAGTAAAAAAAAATGTTGAATCTGGTTTATTCACAAAAAAAAACAATTTTATGCAATTTTCTTGAAATTCATCAATAAAATTATAAAAGTTATGCTAATTTACAGTGTTACTAATGGGCCAGTGATTAGTGATTAGTGATTAGGCTGTTTGTAAAAAAAACAAATTTTACAAAATTCCTGCGAAATTAACACTTAAACCTGCCTCAACAATGTTTTATAAAATATTGAAATCCCTATTGAAAGCCTATGATTGGTTTCCGGGATTCAAAAACTTAATAAAGACATTGTTATAAGTATAGTAACTATAATTAAGTAAAGATAAATATGAATTTATCGTGAGATGAGTCATATAACCATTTTCTAAGCCCCTATATTGCAACTAAAAGTACGCATAATTACACTAATCAGTATCAACTTTATTAATTAAAAATAATCTTGTAAAAAACGTTTTATCTGTATACTAAAAATACATTGTCACTGTCGTTTTATTAACGCGGAATGATGTCTGATATAAAAATCATTTATCATAATAATTTTTCAAAATCATTTTAATTTATCTCCTAATAATTAAAACTCTGGCCTTTTTTTCTCATTGCCTAAAGACTGGATATTTTGATCAGTAGCGACTTCGTGCATAGTCACGTTATGGTGCATACGCTGTCACTTTAGCAGTGATCTAACAGGACTATCAGGATCTAGGCCGCTACCTCTGAACATCTTCGTCCGGCCGTGGAGATTATGAATATGCACGAACTTAGGGCAATCTAATCAATGCACATAAATTTGCATAAAAAACATAGCCTATAAAGCCATCTACTAGGAGAAATAATAGATGGTAATAACGACATAGATATAATAAAGTATGATGAATATATATGATTTATATAGTTATTTAATTCTAACAAATGTTATAAAGACAATGTTACAATGCAAAATATCTTTCGCTTGTTCTAATGAAGAATTTTATCTATTTATTAAAAGGCCATATGATGAATTGATAATTAAAATCTTTTAAACTTCACTCTTTCACTTCACTTTTAATTTTTTAAACTTCTTTCACTTTGGCGACTTCAGAAAATATATGATAGATGAAATTTAAAAGCCCGTATATGAAAAAGTTCTCATGTCTTCAAATTAATTTCGCACACAAGCATCGAAATCCCTGCCGTGAGGTCTCGTGTGAATTGGAACATATATAATATATTTATGTGTGTGTGTGTATAAATGTGCTATGCAATTCACTTTAATATGTTTATATTGCATGATATGCTTTTCTATATGTTTGAGCGTCCTAAGGCTTCTAAATTTTCTTTTGCGTGAAAAATAGATCTTACCATTTGCTTCGACTTCAAGAGGTTTGGCGTGAATGCAGCCCAGCAGCACTGCCGCCAACGATATAACGCGAAACTTCATCTCTGAGGGCGGGAAAATAATGTGATATTAATGTTTCCGGATGAGTATGAACTTGACGCGAGTCGTCAGGGAAATGTCATGTCATAAATCCAACTACACAGAACTATTTACTGGTAAAATAAACCCATTTGTAGAATGCGTCTAACGGCTTGAACGCAAAACTCCCATTACTTTCAAGGTTTTTTTTTTTAAACTAAATAACAGATGCACATATGTTTCTTATTTTTAACAAAAACTAAAAATAATTTTAAATAAATCGAATTGTTAAAAACAAAATACTAATTCGTCTGATTTTTTAAAAAAACTAAAGTGTTCGTTTTAAGAGAACGCCTCTATAGTTTATTTATTAAAAAACGTAGCTTCCCTTTTTTTTATACATAAAGAGTAAAATGTAGTCAATTTCATTAAAACAATACTCGTCAGAAAAATATAAATATTCAATTAAACGGTCTTTTAAAACATGTAGATACAGCATGTCATAAAAAACGTTCTTGTAAAACCCCGACACCGGTAGATTCACCCCGCCGTTCCGCGCGCCGCGGGGAGTGTACTCGACTCGACACAAAGTGGCGTACTTGGGCGAGGTGTGTTTTTCAGTCTCAGTTTCCGAATCTATATGTTTTAAAAGATCGTTGTTTCAACACGAAAAAAGGTTCATTTTTTTAACCATTTGTTAGCTTCATTTTTTTAATTTGCTACATAATTGACATTGATTGATTTAAAATCTCAAACTAATAAGGTCTTACATGCACGTATCTGGTTACCAAATTAAAATGAATATATAATTATCTAGATTTCAAACAATATCCGTTTACATTTTCACAATACGTATTATTTACATATGTATATAAAAAAAAATTGTTTGGAAAACCTACATTAAATAAAATATGACTTTAACAGATAATAAATCTTTATTGTTTAAAATAACAAAATGTTGTGTAAATAATAAAATGTGATTACTTTTTTTAATAAATATTATTCTTCTTTTTTTGGGGTTAAAACATTTCTACAAATATGTAGAGGATGTCAATAAATTAAAATAATATACAACTTAAAACTGACTCACCTCCAAAGCTGAAACAAACACAAATAGTATGAATACACATTTTATTATGGTTTTAATATTTTATGTAAATAAATCAGGGCCACCAAAATGTATTTCTTTATTTTTGATTCTTGAAAAGAATACAGAATTTCATTAGAATTTCACAACTACGTTAAGAAAAATACAATATAAAAAAAGAGTTTTATATTAATAACAACGCAGGCAATAAAAAATATAAAACGCAGTTTTTACAAAATCTATGTAAAACTAATATATAGTTTTACTAAAATCAACTACCTAGGTACTAATATTGTGTTCGTATGTTATTATTGATTATTATTATAATGTTTATTCTTTAAAATGAAATATCTTAATTCTCATTTATTTATTGAAACATAAGTAAAATACATAACATTGATCTTAAAATGAATGATACAATAACAAAAATAGTAATACGACCAAAATAATCAATACAACTAACAAAATATAATGAAAAAATTGATTTGTATTTATTAATGTATATAAATTTTCATAAATTTTTCATTTTTATAATCCTGTGATATAAATAAACCACAATGCATAGTGCGGATGCATAACTTTTTTTTTTTAAATTTATATATTTATTCATCATAAAGTACAATAAATAATAAATAATTAGCCATACTAAACTAAACTACCGTCTGTTCCAAAGTAGACTATGTTTGCTTGCTATGGATTCGTTTTATACTTTTGAACAAACACTGTCTCACGTAGATATTTATATAGTGCAGAAATGTCATAATTTCAACCGTTTTATTATAAAATATATTGAAAATAAGAAAAATGCTAAAATAATTCATCCCCATATTTATTAAAATCATTTATTATTTTTATTAAAGCGCTGGTGCAAATTGCCTTTGCCGTCACAAGACGCGATATCTCGTAGCCTTGACTGAGCACGGTCTATGACCTGCTCATTGCGATCGGACGATCAGCCGGCGCACATATGATGACAACGGTTGAATATTATTACGTAAAGTTTATATTTTTTTCTCCGAAACCTTGTATAATTTTTCTGTCGTCATAACAAATCGTGTTTAAAGTCGCAAACCAATTAGCTGATTTTTTAAAGGGAATGGTTTTATCCTTTTTTAATCTTGTTGGGAGTGTGTCAAAGTTGTGTATAAAATAGTTTAAGGTAACTGATAATCTTATTGTTCAGAGAGATATAACGCCTGTATTACATATTATAGTATCTATTGCACAACAGCCGGTGGAAAAATGGTACAGCCCTGATTTTTTGTTCGCTGTGACGATAAGATATAAAACGGTTGATAAAATATAAAAAATCGATCACATGATTTTAATATTATCTAAAAAGATCCTTGATATCGATACAACACGAAAATTAGCTAATAACACAAATAACTTTCCCTATCGCATGCATCAGGGTTATGTTTGAATGTGTTTGCCTTTGAGTTACACGAAGTATTCTAGGGTAGGTTGCTCTTGTATAGAATTTTCTTCTAATAATGATCAACGTGTGACCTATCCATTGAGGATTAAAATATGTATTTAAAATATTTCGTAAACATTTTCCTTCTACCCGCGGATTGACATTGCATCTGCAAAAAATGTCTTTTTGAAGCTTGTTTAGGTGAAACGTGTACGGAAACTATTATTATTAAATTCTATAAAACTTTCTGTTTTTGTGAATAAAACCGGTGAAAAAGAATAATATATTGTTTATTTGTTTGAAAAATGCTACTTTATATCGAAATCATATAAAATTGGTCAGATGAAAAACCTTCAAATCACGTTTACATTCAGCATATTTTTTCATGACTCTATTTTCGCTCTAATAAATCCTATGGTCTGTTATCACAAAATTGAAATGATCCTACATTTAATAACTAAACGTTCTACGGCCTGGGTGAGGTACTAATGAAATATTAGTACCTCTATAATAGTAAGTCAATATAGTAACAATAGTAAGTCTTCATACGTTATATTTCGTAGGATAGAAGGCTGCAAGTAATTTCGTTTCCAATCTACCAGTTTTATATATATTAACATTAGGTTTTATTTCGGGGACCTCAAACTTACGATGAAGTTTCCCAGAATGGGTCCCGCTTTTAAGATCCTTCCAACAGCGAGTCCACGAATGTGTTTTTAAGCACCTGAAAGCTTCGACAATAGAATATTTTCATGATGCGCATCTTAAAATGGTGTTAATATATGCGATGAATTTGAAAGAATGTCATGATACTGTTGTATATTTTTTTATTTTAATTTTAACCAACTGTCGCTTCTATAGTCATTCAAAACGCACATCTAATAGGCTAAAAGTGCAGCAGGTTTCAAGTGGAGATAGGCAATGAAGCAACCTATCATAAGTTGGTACCACATGGAAATAATTCACTACTACTAAACATAATCAGATGATTTTACTGTGCTTGTGTGTTAATACTATTGAAGAATTAAGAAGCATTATTGAAGACTTATTGAAGTTAATATTTTGAAACACTAATTTATATAAAAATAAAAACTTACAAAATTGTTGTGTTGAATATATCTGACTGCAAATAAACGACACTTAGACACTTAGACTTAGGGTAGAAACCCTCTGTGGAATATCCTAAAATATTTTTAAAATAGGCACAGTAAAAATCACGAGCTGATTTAGAGCGCTCGCATGATTACAGAGCTAAGAGGGAGTTTATGTTCACACATCCATGCATACATCATTATTCAATCTCTTTTATCTATCGCGCTGTTGCACAATATTTATGAATCCTGTATAGTCATTTTGTATAAATTTTTGTAATAATTATTTTTGCAAATTGTACTGAAATGCTTGGAGTTGATTTTCGACGTTTTTGTTTATTTTTAGTGTAACTAAAATAAAAAAAAACCCGATTTCAAAATTAATGCGCAGCGCACGGCGACGTGTAATATATCCTCAGATATATTACACCTATATGTTAGGCTGGGTCACAAGCGCGATTTGCCAATCCGCGTAATGCTTCTAATGCACCATTTGTGTGATAGAAATGATAAAAATAGAGATGGAAATTGATTTTTTGCACATATTTAGGTTTTGAATACGCGCCCTGGCGTTTGCACGGCGCTCCGCCCGCCCATAGCCGCAGCATACGTCCGTTGGGCGGAAAAATTGTGCCGCATAGAGCGAACCGCCACCGTCGCGGTGTGAGGGTCGGACCATACCGGAGACGCGATTAGCAGAGCGAAAATAATTATATTCAAAGTGCAAAGTGCAAAAAAATCAAAACCGCATAAATGAAAAGCAGTAGTATTTACTATAAATGTTATCAGGAAATTAGTTCCTACAAATATTCTCATGTATGTGATAGTGCAACTGTTATTTATCGATATTATTTCATTTCAATGTTTTCATAAGCAATGTTTATTAGATATATATTAATTATAATATATCTGAAAAAGATAAATATCTTCGTGGTTAATTTCGCAACACTAAATGAATTATATTATGTGTGTATGTATATATATGAACACCTTTCGTCCAAACTAAATATTTGAAAGCATTACTAGTATGGAGGGTATAACAATAACATTTACCTAAATACTAAATATGTATAGTGAACGATTTGAAGTGGGTATGTAATATAATAGATAAGTTTTTTATTAATTTAAGTAGATTTTAAAATAAATATTTGGGAAATTTTTAGTTTTATTTTTATGTTTTGTTAAAGAAACTTTAGTTAGTATATAATATTTCTAACTGAAACGAGTCATTGCGTAATTTTGATTTGTCATATTACGGGTAGAATATCGTTAGTAACTAACAGTTTCTACGTATTGTCGGAAAAGAGAATTAGAACATGCAATGTATAAAACAATCATTTAAAGAACCAACTTCTTGGTTATTAACCAATAAATGTTTAAATAATATTTTAAAATAATTATATTTATTACAACAACGAGAGAGACAAGGTTTAGTAATAGTTTGTGAAAGAAATTCATGCCATAATTCCTAAATATTTTTATTTTTTTAACGAGACAATTTAATCACCTTTTAGGTGAATATATTAAATTATATCACTCTTGCCTAAGATCCCTGAGTTTGAGTTTGAAGTAATAATCCGTATAATATAAAGAGTTTCGCTAATTGAGCAAGGCTACGATATTTAGAAAGATACGTTGACATTTTTATTACTTCTGTACGCACGCCAAAAACCATCATTTGCTTTTATTTAAGTACTTATTATGACCGTAGAGTAAATATGAAAGGCCGCACGCCTACTCACCGGATGCTCGCCTATGTGCGCACCCTAAGCCTACGCCGATCGCAGTTGGCAACGAAGAGCCGAGGCTTTCTGGGGCATCTGCCGGCGGCGCGGCGAGCAGTCAGTCAGCGGCGGGCGCCGAGCGAAGCGCGCGTTACGGCGGCAGCACGCGGCACGAGCACCGAGACCACCCCCTCCCCCTCCTCGGTTCCAAATTCGAATCGGTGACACTTTTGACACATAACCTCAAAAGCCGGACGGACCGTTTGACAGGACGCCATTTAAAAAAAAAAAAAAGGAAGTAAACGAGACATCGAACCGCGTCCACTGCATCCGACCTGTCAAATATACAAATAATAATATATTTGAAGGAGTAATCAAAACATGCCCCATATAATCCGGCCTATAAAATTATGCATTCTGTGATTTTTGTGTATTGATTTTATAAAATTGGAGTGGCAAAACTGAGACAATAGGTGGCGATTTCAATCAATCAAATTGTTTATGGATTTTTCGTAAGGTGCTAGCAATTCGAGTAAGTATTGTATTTTTTTTATTATTTTATTTTAAGTATTCATTCGTGTTATCAATGATGGATAAAAATATACACAAATGAGACGAAAGACACACGGCGTCCTTGGTGCTATAGGTAGCGACCAGCTTATACGGTAAACAGCAGACGGACGGTCGATCTCTGCAAAACAATGAACGATGCTCTCAGTTCAGAGAAGGATTCCTTTGTCATTTTTTGCCAGATCCAACTCACAAAATCAGCATACGAAATCTTAAAATTTCTTTAGCATGCTACGAAAATTATTTAATAAAATAGGTATTTTATAAAAAATAGTTTCAGGAAATATTGCAAATTATTCCTCTTACCAAAAAGATTTCATCGTAAATGTAGAAAAAAACTTTTTGGAACGGTCCCTTACTAAATAGATCTTTACGGATAAATTGGGTTTTCGATTGTTTGGCTGGGGGATTTCATTTGATTGATTGATGGGATTGTATGAGATCATGATAGTTTAGTTGTTAGGGCGTTTGACTATTTAATTGACACAGCGGTCGCAGTTTCGAATCCGCACATTGTAGGCTAAACACTTTATTAGGTACACAAACAAATTTAGCTTAGTTAAGTAGGGCTCAAAATAAATGAATATGGCCTAGGTCATGGCAATTAAAAAAAACATTTTTTTAGAATACCGTGATAATCTTTTTATCGCAGTATAACAGAAGAACAATAATAAATAATACAATGTAATGTGACTGAATATAATAGGTACAGTTATCTACATAATTATATTGCTAGGTTGAATTGTATTCAACCTAGATACTTGACAAATTCCATGATGCTAACTAATCACATTTTAAGCAAAATAAATTCATTTTAAAGTAATATATTTTAGAATTATGCCTCTGAAAATTTGTAAGGTATTTAGTCAAATACATTTCCTGAAAATTCGAAGACATTGCACAATGTTATTGATAAATTAGTGTTACAAATACGGAAACACTGCGATTTGGAAACGAACCTTATGAGGAAACTGAAGGGAACGAAGTACCTACCCACAGAAAATGAAGAGTACCGAAAAAATCCACTCAGAGAAATCTGAACGAAAATGGTGTACCGCAAGGAGGTGTTAGGTTCGCTGCTTTTTCCATTGTGTTAGGATTGATATTTTTACGTAGTTATCTTACGTACGAAAGACCTTCTTAAGAAAATCTTGTTTCCGTTTCACATCTGTTAAGAGATAGACAGAGATAGAGTGTGGACACGGTCACCGAGTACTTTCTTGAGGTTACACACTTTTTCTAACCAGTTTCTGAGTCGGTAGCAATAGAAATAGAAAGTAATAAGACCTTCGATTCGATACAAGGTAAAGCTTTGTTTGTTAGTTGACTAGTCCGGGAGCGCGGTAAATTAAGTTTAAAAACTATAAGTATTGTCTTAAATTGTGAAAATTAAACCGTGAGAAAGGAATTTATAAATCGTCTCAAGACAGTTTATGATTGACATCACGTCGAATGAAATGCAACTTAGCATTTTTCCAAATAAAACAAATTCACAGGTGTGAAATATGCTTATCCTCCAGGCTGAGGGATGAGGGATGTTTCAACGTAAAACCAAAGGAATTTTGTAATCATTAAGAAGGTGACAAAAATCGGGTAGTACGGATTTCGTTCACTATAACGCTTGCAGTGAATGCACTGGAAAGACAACCAGTGATATTCATTTTAGTTTAATTTATAAATATCTTTCCGTAGTTTTCAACCGAACTGGTTTTCCATCAAATTAGGAGCGCTCTTTCACGGTCCGTTTGCAAACAGTCCTTTCGTCATAAATTATTCAAACCTCACTTGAGTTTCTCTTGGGTTCGTTTCTATCTCGAGTGCTCATGCTTTGTGTGTCACTCGTAAATACATACACACCATCCTAGCCATAGCAATATAACTAACACATGAATTTAATTACGATAACTGTCGGGTCAACATAATTTATTATTAAACGCCAGTCGTCCGTCGAAAGTAATTTTGCTAGCAGTTTCGGTTATATAGTTCAACTCTTCGCTCAACTTCTAAGAAGAATTCGACAACCGCACTTTAGTAACTAAAACACGCGCCAAGTTTCAAACATCATAGTATACTGGAAAAGCGCACAGTTTCATAATTTCTAAGACAGATGGCAATACTATATTCCGTAAGTTCAAACTGCAAATCAATAAAGTCACTAAACTGTAAACATTTGTTAAATCTGGCTTCTACGCGGTTCGCGACTCGCCTGTCTGCCAACGAAATGTTGATATGGCTAATATTTCGTTGGAAAAAAAATAGCGCCATCTACATTTGGACATCATTTGGCGCCCAATTGTTTTTTAATTTTAGTTTTAGATGACATTTATGTACTGGAGTTCTATTTATACGTTCTAAAGTTTACGGCCGTTTTCACCAATCCCACCTTAGGTCTTCCCTAACTAAGGAACTCTTAAGCTTAGGTTATTCTTATACTTATCTCAATTTAAGTGACTCTTAGCCCTAATTGAGGTTTGGTGAAAATGGCAATCAGAGTTTTTTCAATGTGTCAGTTGTGTTCAAATTACAAAAAAATAAAGTATGTCATACGCGTGTAACCAACGCGCGTTAGGAGTCAAACTTCTGTAGGGAAGTGGATTAAAGTCACGTATAACGTGGATTAAGGTCACAATAACGTGGATTAAAGTCACATATAACGCGGATTAAATTCACATATAACGTGGATTAAAGTCACGTATAACGTGGATTAAAGCCACATATAACGTGGATTAAAGTCACATATAACGTGGATTAAAGTCACATATAACGCGGATTAAAGTCACGTATATTTCAAAAATCATCGTCCCATACTGGAATCTACATTCAACATTTTTTACATTTTTTTTATTTATTAAAAAAAAAAATGACTTACGAATGCGTGCCGCCAAATTTACCCAAATAAGTATTAGATTTATTCACTGCCCAGTAAAAATTGTGTGAGGAGCCTCTTAACTTGTAGACAAAGTAAAAATGTAACTTTTTTATTCTATACAAGACCAAATAATTATAGGATAAAATGATAAGTATTAAATCTTTCTATATCTACAAATACGAGTCGCAGCACTAATACTGTTGTATGGAGAAATGACCGAATTCCGCTGTTCGGGATTGGACCGCGACGTAATATAAATCCCCTCTGTCAGATCCATGTCAGAGTAATCATTTCATTTCGCGTACATAATTTAGGGCCATCAGCTCATTTGACAGAGACTGAAATATCGCCCCCAGCCGGCCAATTGGTACAAACAATATCAGAGATACTTGTACCAACTACAAGAATGTAATACCTACAGATTTCCGTGATTTTAGGGTTCCGCGCAAACATGCAACGAAATCCTATCACTCTGCGCAGGCGCACGCAGAGATATGTCAACCACATTTCTAGTTCGTAAACTATCAAAATTCCCGATAAATAATCCAGTTAATGGGCCCTGTATAAACGACATATTCATGGTTTCCGAAAAAAAAAACTTTAGGTGATACTATAGTTTTTTTTAGAAGCGTGGTTTTCAATCTGGCACTACTTTTTTCGTAGTTCGTGTTTTTGACAGCTGTCACTTGATTTATGCTCAGTTTGGTTTGCCATTTCATAATGAATAGACTTACTCCTGAACAACGTTTGCAAATAGTGCAAATTTAGAAAAAATCACTCTATTTTTTTTTAAATCACTCTAAAATAAAGTAAAAATCGCGTCGTGGGCCTGCGGCGTGGCCTCCAAGATCGTGCGATTTAACACCGCTGGACTATTTTTTGTGGGGTTATGTGAAGTCGCTTGTCTACGCAGATAAGCCGGACACGATTAACGCCTTGGAAGAGAATATTCGGCGCGTTATTGCTGACATACGGCCCAACTTGCTGCAAAAAGTGGTTGAAAATTGGGCCTCTCGGCTGGAATTTGTTCGAGTCAGCCGCGGCGGCCACTTACCCGAAATCATTTTTAAAACATAATGGCAAACCCTTATCTTTATAATAAAACTAAATTCTTAGCCATAACATCAAATTATATGCGTTTTATCTCTTCTTGAAAACCACGCCTCTAAAATCGTCACCCTATATTAAACCGTTTTTGTGATCCGTGAAACCGTCTCTAGCTAATAGGCGGCTCTCGATGCCGGGTCAGTCAAGGCTACGAATATAGATCGTTTGGGGATAAATTATTTTCGTATTTTTTTACATAATGGAGGGGAGGAACAAGAGGCTAGTCTTGTATTCGGGAATAGTCTCGAGACACACCTGTATATTCGACTATTGAGAATTTTATTTATGACTTAATAACACAGGTTAAATAAAAACATATATATTTAAAAAAAAAAATAAACAAAAATATACAAATGAAAAGTACAATAAAAACCAAGAATAATAACAATTTAAAAAAATATATTTCAACTAAGTACATATAATTAAATTAGGATAGAAAGACAAAAAATAATCTGATACCACAAAGGTGCAAGAGAAAGCAAATGTTTAAACAATATTTGTACAGAAATGGAATTTAACAATTCGATCGACCTCCCAATCGGAGAATTTGGTGGAACTGTATCGATGAATCCGCGTATAAGTTTAAATAAGAATGGCTATGACACCCTGTAACTATCATATAATATAAACATTGTTTGGTAGTAGTAAATTCTTTAACCAGAACCTCACGTCTTACAGCTAGGCCCTACAGGCGTCGTTAACGGCATCTTCCCCCTCAGATTCTACGCGTCTGTGGTACCAACTCGCTAAGAGTTACTTCATTTCCTGTCTTCATTTGTGCCTGCGGCACTTTTAGCCTACTCGATGGCGTTTTTATTTCGTCAGCTGTTCGCCCACGACGCCATATTGTTATGTAACAACCAAACGTTTATCTAAAATATTTTTTTCAGTGTACCGAACAATTGGCACAGTCGCAGAGAATCTTCTCGGCTATAACCCCTTACTTTGTCAGGCTATTTGAAGTGGAACGCTTTCCCCCAATCTTCACAATGACACGGTTTATCCTTGCCTTAACCCGCGCCGAGCGACGACCTCATTCCGAAGATCTGAAGAAGTGAAGATCTCCCGACAGCCTGTCGCTCAATTCCCTTTTACACGAACTCTTTCCGAGTTGCCACAGCGTGAAATCAATTAGCACGACCTCTACGCAACTACGTTGTTACACTTAGGGTAACATTTTTTTTTTTTGTATTATTTTCTATATATGAAGACTGTAGAATCTATGTACAGTATCCGTCTTTGGGCAAAATCATTTTTTAATGCCGGCGGCTTAAAAGTTTTATTACGAATGTGACATAACCCATGTTGAATACATTACGAAAATGGTATTAGAATAAATGTAATAATCTCCAGTAGTGTCCGTTTTAAATACGTTTCTAATATGGTTTTGACAGTTACGAAAATTGAATATCATCCTATTTTAAATTACGACTGTAATAAAGGTGACAATCTCCAAGTTGACCTAACAAACAAGCCAATCTCTAATCTTTTTTAAAAGGTTATAGAGTAAATATTTATACTATACGACTTTTTAGAATTAAATATTGAGTCTACAAATCCACTCTCCCGTATATTATATTTTTGAATTCTATAGCCTTCATATTACTCATGATGATATTACGTAAACAAAATCATAGAAACCAAAAATATTATTTTAATATTAAAAATATATTATTGGACATACAAATTCAAAATTCCATTATTAAATTAAAGTTATATTTATTTGATAACTAATATTTTATGTTTGACATTTATTTGACATTTTATGATTAATATACACATTTATACGTTTTTGTGTTTATATGTATACTCGAGCATTATATTTATATTCACAACTTGATATCTTATTTACTATTTATTTATTTAGGTTCACGATACATTTGGATAATATAAGTATAGAAATTGAGAATAATGGAACAGTAAATTCGTAGATACAAGCGATTGACACTACTGGCCTGTTTCCTCGTGTTCCGTCCTTTTCAAGTTTTAAACGGTACGTGATACGATACACAAGTCATTTTTTACTTTTTTAAAAAATTTAAAAGATTATTTAGTTTTTTTAAAAGATTAGCAGGTGGAAAAAATAATAAATCATAATAATTCTGTTAAAGTTTAAATCAAATTATGTAAGATTCGTGATTTATTGAAAAGTAATGTAATTATTGCTTTTGTTATCTTTTTCTAAACTGTCTAAACTGGTCTCATGTACTACGTAAACAGTAGGTATAACAATTATTTTTGAAAGCTTATTCTAACCTCTCTTGAAACTCAAAAAAAAACAAATACTGGTATTTAATTTCTCTCTGTATTTCTTAACAGTTACAAAAAAAAATATATCTCTATGATATTTCTGTATTTGTCAATAAATTGCATATTTTACAATTCCCCGCAAAGACTCGTGCATTAGTGTTTTAGATTATTTTACTTTTAGGTTATAGGTTTTAGGTTATTTAGATTATTTTATTTAGTGTTTTAGATTTTTTAGATTATCCCATTAGAACCATTCTTTACTGACTACCCAGGGTCAGGGGGCCCTTAGTGAGGTCATATTGAAATTATAGGATATAAGTCAAGTTCGTTAATAAGGCAAAAAAACGAAGCTCTTATGAGGAGTAAGTACCTATAGAAAATAAACAGCCTATTCTTTTTTACTATAATATTAATTTACGATGTTTTTAATTAAAATTGTAGTTTGTGTGTTGTAGCAGTTTTGGCATCTCGTAGCTACCCAGAGAACCCTCGTTGAGTACGCCGATATAATTAAACTTAGCGTTAAGAGTTTGACTGTCCCTATAGATAAAGGGACTGACCCTAATGTGTTCGCCCACGAGAAAGTTTGAAAAGCCCAGTAGGCCTTCAATGGGGCGAGAAGCTCTTAGACGAAAACGATGTAGAAGGACAATTTTCGTTTAAAAACTAATATTATTAATGTTAAAGTCTATGCTTCTTTAAAAAAAAAAATAAAAGTAAAAATAAATTTTCAAAACAAGCCTTTACTTAAGTGCTTGAATGCGTATACAAAATTTCGTGTCTGTGCTGTTGACCGTTGAGGGTTTTCTTCGCATGGAGCCAATCCTGGGTGTAGAGAATCAGGACAAAGATTAAAACGATTTTTTTTTAAGTTTCTAATTGTTGTTACTCGTAATTAAGAAACAGTTTTCTAATATTTTTTGCTGATAAATGTTTTATTGTGGGTTTTAATGATATTAATTAAATACGAGTATAATTACTATAATTCCACTTCTAATGAGAATTTCGTTTATTTGGGTGAAAAATGTTTGTATTTTTTACATTTTCAAAACTAAAACAGTAATAGTAACTAAAACGACGGTTGCTGGTTTCCTTTTTTATTTATATTTATTTGACCTATAGGTCGGTAAAACTAAGTTTTGATTATGCTTTTAATGCCTAGAGGTTTTTGTATTTAATCGAAAGTATTACAGTGAAGAAAGTATTTTTTATCCAGTAGAAGAAACCAGAAGATCTTTTTTTTTGGATATTATAGAAAATGTATCAGGGTTTTTATTAACAATTGTCAAATTCATTTTTGCGCTTTTTCAAATTTTATATCTCTAATTTCTAGATCCACTGATCCTAAGCTCCCATACTAGTGGTCTGCAGGTTTAAATATGTTCGTTTTTTTTACCAGATGATTTTTCTGATGCGTCGTGTTCGGCTGATGTAAAAAAGTTTTATTTTCATTAAATCGTTGAGAAATTAATATAATTTAATATACTCGCTGTAAAATGTATGAAGCATACTTTGGCAATACGCACAATTTGGCCGCCCTAAAAGGCGCGTATTATCTTTTTTGCGAGAATATTTAATTGTTCCCAAACAGAGCTGACGTGCTCCCGGTTTTATTTATACCGTGACCCGGCCAGCAGGAATAGTCACAAAACCGCGAGCGTGATTAGGGAGCGAGTGGAGCTGTCAGTTTGACAATACAAACGTCAGACTGACAGTTCTCCGCGCTCGCGTTTTGAGACTAGCCCTGCTGGCCCGCGTGGAGCTTTTCATCACAGAGGGTTTCTTTTTCTACGCAGATGAAATAAAATGATATACTACCACGAACCAAGCACCATGCCGCGTTAAATTTCCAGTTGCAAACAAAAAACAATATGGTATTGGTAACGATAAAGTATGGTTGATATAGTGACAGCAATATTTTTTGTCGGTGGAACACATCAATTATTGTTAAACTTACTTGGTTATGTTCAACATAATATCTAGTTATCGCTACAATTATTTATGCAAATTGCAAATTTCATGATCAGCTTTTCGGTGACACCGCCATTTTGATTTGAATCACAGAAAATTAAAAGTAAAAACAACAAAATATTATAGATGCTGCCACCAAACTTTCAGATAAAGTCGTTTTATTTCGTCAGCTGTTCGCCCACGACGTCATATTGTTTGATAATCATTGCAAAATGTTGTTGCTAAAATATTTTAAATCTAACCAAAAATTATTTATCAATATGTTCGATTTGCAAATTTTTAAAAAATCAAACGTTTTGCTAAAATATTTTTGTCTGTGACGCATCCGCTCTGCACCAAATTGGCGGTAGGCGCAAAGTTGCGAATTAGTCAGTCCAGTGACGGTGGGCGGGCGGAGGCGCTTCGGCCGCCGCCCGCCCCGGGCTGTGACCCACAAACCGACGACCCAAAGACCAAAATAGCGCCGCAGCCGCAGTGCACGTCGCGCCGCAGCGCGCGCAATGCAACACCGCGTCTTGTCTTCGAGACACGCGTGCCGTCCGCAACCTACTTAATGGCGATTCGGATCAGATCTAATCAAAATAACCAAATTAAAAAACCCATTTCCCAAAAACCACTTTATAAATTCACGGATAAATTAATGCTAGTGCTAGTAATCAACCAATATCATTTTTTTTTTTAATTTTACGAAGCTAGTTATATCGATTTTCAGGAGTACGTAAGTTAATCGTTCAACAAACGTTGAAATGTTGTAAATTATAATTATAAAAAATTAAATAAAACGGTAATTTCCTACTTTTAATGTAATCAGTAAAAATTAGTACTTTTTCCATAAATTTTATTAAAACTTAACGCGTACATATCTATCTTATTGACCGAATACAAAATTCTGTTTCTGTTTTTCAAAAAGCCCTTACTAACAAATTAGAATATTTCCAAACTAAGAAATCGACCAATAACTAACACCTTTATGTGAAAAATATACCTAATGCCATGTCAGATCATGTCAGTTTTTGAAGTCAGTGTCAGAATTGGTGAGATCGAAAGTGGTCTTTTCAGCATCTGGGACCTTTGCTTTGCTTTCCAATCCCAACCTTGTTCCTGAATGTGTTTTTCCATTATACTAAATTTTGAGGAAACTATCATTGACTTTGTGTTTTGATTTTTTTTCATTTTAATTTTATCTATCTAATACTGTAGTTTCTTGAAATAATAAATATATAATAAAAGTTTAACATTTGTTTAACGCATTAAACAAACGTCAAACTGATAAGTGACAGCAACCGATCGGCAAGGAAGCTTCGCTGTCAATTTGTTTAACACAATAATGCATTAAACAAACGTCAAACTAACTGCGACCGATCGGTGAGTATTTTATATTAGCCGTTGTACCCTGAAATAAATAAATAAATGAAGATGAATGCGCGTGCTCCTTCGTTACGAAGACCTGCTCTTTTCGTTTGGTCTTGCTGCTCGGTTGCCCTCGACTGAAGCAGCTGGTGACTCCAGTGGCTTAGCTAAGAGAGGCGGGGGTGGGCACGCCCCTCTCCCTCCCCAAAAAGCTCGGTGAATATTTCCTTCGTTGCGATTTCGAAATTTGTATAAAAAGTAAAAAGTTTTGTTTGTTTGTATAAAAGTTTTATTACGTGAATTAAATAGAATATTTAAATTTAGCAATTCAAATAAATAACAACGCGGCGGTGTTGAACGCCATCTGTCTATCCGTCTGTCCGTTGCAACTTTCAACTCGAAAAGTTTAAATACGAAAAAGTTAGTTTTTTGTGTATAGATTAGTGCCCTTGAAAAACAACCATAGTCGTTTACATCACATCGCAGGATGTCCGGGTAATATAGATCTATAACATTAAAGTCAACATTTTTTAGTACTAATTGATGAAACATTGACAATTCAATAAGGTGCTGAAATGTCATATTCGAGTTTGAAAAATATGATAGTACGGCTGCTGAAACGCATTATTTATTACTGGCTAGTTAAAATTAATACAAATTCATCTTGTGCGCAAATAGAAACATCTAAAAGAATGTTATGGTATTATTATAAATTGAAATATTATTTCCGTAAATACAAAACAAAACTTTGATTATTTATATATATTGAAAAGAAAACTCATAAACAGAACTAAACTAGGCACTACTTCCGTCGTCCGTGATTTTGTATATTTTAAGACAGTAGCGAAAAACTAACCCACTGTCGCCTCTATAGCCATCTAAAACGCACATCAAATGGGCTAAAAGTGCCGCAGGTACAAATGCAGATAAGTAATGAAGCAACCCATTACACGTTGATACCACAGGCGCGAGTAGCCTGGGGGGAAGATACCTTTAATGACTTCTGTAGGGCCTACCCGTAAGACGTCAGGTTCTGAGTAGAAACAATTTACTACTACTAATGTATAGAAACAGTTGATATTCAGTAGCGGAGCCAAGGTCCGTCCGAATGCTACTCAAAACTTTGGGATGGGAATGCGCGCGCTGACTGAATTCACACCGTCTGTTAAAAAATAGAATACATTTGATGATGATTTTTTTTTTATATAATTTCTTACTCATTTTATTTTATTTTATTTATCTTTATTGGAAAACCCAAGAATTTTACACAGTACACACAACAATAAATACATTTGATTGATCGATAAAAAACTATGTAAAACTAAAAATAGGTTTCTAATAACAAAAAGTATTAAAGTTAATAACAAAAATAAGAAAACCATTTTATATCTATATATACATACATATCAGCTTACATGAATTTAAAACAGCTAATTTTACCTATTATTTTTACACAATAGATCATTGCAGAACTCTTTAAATTGCGAATTATTCAGAGTCATTTTATCGAAGCAGTTAATAGTTTCATTAAAATAACTGCAACCTTGGTATCGGTGAGTGTAGAGCATAAGAGGTTACACAACACCCCTTAAGTCTTCGGAAATGGCCTTGGAACAACCTGTATGTGAGGGCATATTTTGTTTTATTTTATTAATAATAAATGACGGCTTCTTTAAAACGGTCTTCTAAACTTTCTTTAGTACGGTCAAAAAGCTAACATACTTGACTTATTCATACGCAACCATACGCAGGTGAGGCGAACCGCGAAAAACAGGTAAATCCACTTTGAAGTTATACAAAAGTCGCTCAGAAGCGAAGGCAATGAACATAGCTGCGGAAGTAACCGGCGAGCGGTTGATCAATTGACCCGCGCGTAACGAAGTTGTCAATCCGAGGGGGAAATCTAATAAGGCACTCGGCGCGCGCACTAACAAACTTCCCCGCGTCTCGGCACCGTCGCATCGCGGGGTGCAAACCGGTGCTCGCCCAGCGAAACATGCTTTGCCGTTAGATAATTGTAGGCTTATAATTTTCCTACAACTTTTGTTTGAAATCATTTTTGATATGAGCAACCCTTACGCCACAGTATAAAGAGAGATTCGGGAGTGGACCACCCTTTCGTATTTTCCATTAATTTCCAATAATATTTAAACAATATAATATTATATTTAAAATCGTTTATGCCAACCCAATCAATTTTTTAAATTAATAACAATTAATAACACATAAAATTATCGGAGTAAGCTTGTCTGTTTGTTGTTACGAAATAAACTAACTAAAATAATAATGTAATATAATTAAATAGTTTGTTTACGCATTAAACGACTTTATGTTATATTTTTTCATTGAAGAATATATGTAAATAAGATTTTTATATTCGTCAATCCAAAAAACGAACAATCAAAATCATACAGAAGAAATCGATTACAGGTCAAATAGTCAAAAAAACAGGTTACAGGTTGAATAGTCAAGAGTTCATATTGACAATAGATGTTTCCATATAATCCAGATAATTAAAAAACGGAAGCGTACAGTTATAACTTATTTTAACATATGGGACATAAAGATTAATGCGTTTATTTTGCGCCCAAATTGAACATTCCTAAAACAAAACCTCAATGGTAAGACTTTCAACGGCAGATTGAGATGATTTCATTATTCTAAAGAAGCAATAAGTCATAAAACCCAGTGTTATCGCATCACGTTGGCTCTGGGAAGCTAAATATTAAAATGTTCTTAGTAGATTAAAGAGAATGCAGCCTCTTTCAAAATCTTACAAAGAAGGCGACGAACCCTTTTTTCCGCTAGCCAAGCTCGCGGTCAAATTTTTTCAAGCTGAAAGAAAAGCGAATGCAGGTTTTCAATTACTAGCTAGCTAAGTTTTTGCAGTTTTCCAGTGATGTCCAAATATACAGGAAGGTCAAAAAGTTCTACCGGCTAAAGAATAAAACCGGCTTGTTTTTTTGTTAATAAAACGTAATTGACGTATTAATAATTTCCTTCTCTTTAATTGTAATTACAATTATTAAAGGTGTGTCAAGCGATTTTCAAAAATTAATAATATTTGGTGGGGTGCGTTCTCACTAAATACCCCCGATACACAAAGAACCAAATAGCCACGATACTTCAACGTGTAGAGGTACTTCGCTTGGTACCCAGCTCAAGAATCATTCAGATTACCAGGCGCCCGGGGGAAAAATGGATCCAGCATAACAACCAACTGTCCTCGTCTCGATGAAGGGAATGTTAGCAGGTTTTGTGTAACTAACGAACGGCGCCGAGCCATCTCGGTCCCCCCCTACCCCCCCCCCCCTCCTCCCTCGCGTTACCGCAAAAAGAGCGACGCAAAAAGCTTAAGCGATACTTAAAAGGCAAACGACTCGCATATCTTAAGCAAGCCCACATAAAGTTGGAGCAATTTCCCTGCCACCATTTTGATACTCCCCTCCCCCCCCCATCCCCCCCATCCCCTCCTCCCCACCCCCTAACTTCGACGAGGCCGGCGGCTATCACTCTGAACGAATAATATGGTGATGTCAGCATGTATATGTACTCGTATATACCCACATAAATTTCTCTTTGTCCGACGAAACTTAATTTCAAGTATGTACAGCAATATTATATAGCTATCTTAGATACACGCTAAGATCGCAAATTGAGATTTAAAGTATTAGATTGCAGGACAGAAGCATGGAGTGGTCAGCGCATCGCGCCCCTCTCCCCCTTTGCCCCTCGCGAACCACCGCCGCCTGCCTACCAGCGCCGACCAGCCAAGAACTAGGTTTACGAGGAGCTTCCGCAGTAGTGATGTGCCGGTCAGCCTGTTATTAAACCGTGTCAGGTTAGGAGCTGTAAATATCGCTTTTAACCGCCGCCCGTCGCGGGTAGTTAACTTCAGCCTTCGTAATCACTGCGTCCGTTTCTTTCAGCAACCTTCAGCGCGGTCGCATAAAAAACGCTCTCGGTTTATCAATTTATATAACATATAATGTATCTAATAATTTAAAATTATATTAGGATTCTGATATTTAAATTTTATAACGCATTCGTAAAAGCAATAAAATTATATTTTTATTTGTATATATATATATTTAATACATTATACACTTTTACTATATCTAAACGATTTTCATGTAATGTGCATATATTTTACACTTTTCTTTTTATTTTTAAAATCGACCCCTATTAATTAACACAAGTTCACATTTGAAACTTTCAACATACTATATAACTTGTGTTACGTGTACCAACTTCTTATAAGACTGACTAATATTTAATTTGTAATTTGTAGTAATAATTATTAATTACACTTGATATTTGCTGATTTTTACTTCTATTTATTTTGATAAATTTTGATGAGAAAATGACTTAACCAACCGAAAAGTTTTTTGTATCAATAGGGAAAAAACTAGAGATAGTCTCTTGCCCAAAATAGTTTGGAAATCCCTGTTTTAGACAATACAATAATGTCATGTGCAAATATTTTACACTTTTATTTTTAGCCATGACGAGTCATTTTCATAATCCTACGTTGACCGTAAGTTATCCTTGTAAATATTCATTAAACCATTCACTTCTCATTCATTAAACGTCATATTAGTTACATTTTTACTATTTTTCATAATTATTGTTTCTTTTTTAAATCATTTATTCACTACTTTAATGAAAGTAATAAATAAATAGTAGTAGTAAGTAGTAGCTTTATTGCATTATCGCACAGATAGATAGGTGAGAGTGAAAAGCTTTCATAAAATACAGGCCTGCATTTAAACCAGCGGTCATTACCTCATGCGATGCAACTATCTATGCATTCCGTATTAATTTTCTTTGAACATTCTGGCTATATAATTTATTTGAAAAAAATTTCAATCCCTAATATATTAAAAAGCATTCGAATTTTCCAAATTGTCAGTACTGCCAGACTACTCAATACTCATGTCAATACTGTTTATATAAGTAATGAAAACTAACGGCGAAAGCCTATTATAACCTAAGGAATCATCTAAATACGGTATTTAAGCAATACATTATACAATTTTAATAATATATATTTATATAAATAATATATACCCAATTATATATTTATTTGTATGTAATCATATAATATCCATACTTATAGTGTATGTATTATTACATAATGTCATTTACATTAGTAGTGTATGGAGGAGAGAGCTGGGACAATTGTTTTCTGCAAATGCAGCCAGACGCTAGTGGAGTATTGACGCGTACCTTGCTCCTGCTTTTCTAATACTTTGCGCTTTTCTGATGTTTTTTTAATACTTTGTTCTTTTTCTAACGTTTTTCTAATGTTTAGCACTGATTTTAGTAGGTAAATAGGTGAGAAATGTATGGAAAAAAAGGATAGGCGGGTTCTAGACCAATCGTTTTGAGACCGAGGGTTCCGAGAGACCTCAACTTTTCGGGGCCCAATAGGAGGGTTCCGAGAGACCTCAACTTTTCGGGGTCCAATAGGAGGGTTCCGAGAGACCTCAACTTTTCGGGGTCCAATAGGAGGGTTCCGAGAGACCTCAACTTTTCGCTTGCTTGCTATAATTAGGTACACAATTCCAATGTGTCAATAATACGAGAGGGTGTGTGAAAATTATTAAAAAAAGCAATATCAATAATATATTTATTCAAATATATAAATCATAGATACGCTACAAACATTTTAAATATTTTGTCCAATTCAATTTTTTAATCATCTCAGATAATTCCAGACTATCCACTTGCATGCCTGAGTAAAAGTAGTAGTCAAGAAGAAAGGTGAATCTGAGCTTGTAATCCGTACACACGAATGCATGCTATTATTATTCATACATGAAATGCACTCCGAGTGCATTTTACGCGAAAAACCCGTCTGCTCATTATAGTCCTTGAACTCAAATGCGTTCAACTCTTGCAAACTACCCACGCTTGGATGCGTTTTGGCTTGACTGCTCGTGGAACCGGTTTGTTTCCCTATATGGTGCCCGGACGCTGCATGATGAGCTATATAAAACCCCACGCAATTATTTCTTTCTCAAATACAGTCATGTACATCTTTTAGTCGACTGTGAGCTTGACATATTTAAAATATATTTTTAAACGTTAATGAAATGTATACATTGTAGTTGTCTTTTGCAATGCACCTGGCTTTAGCTTATTAACATATGATCATGTTCAAATATGTTTCTAATACGGCAATCTAACTAACTAAATTGTCATAATAAAGGGTGCTTGTGTGGCGATTGAGAAAATGATTCTAAAAAAACAATATCGGTAATATATATATTTATTCAATATAATTGTTCAATAGACCACAATAATAACATTTTAAATTAAATATTCTATCCAATTCACTCTTCACCTTCTGATCTGATCTAGTTGGGAACCCAACGCCATCGCTTTAGAACGCTTGAGGTCCGACTGAAAAGAAAAAATTCAATTTATACTCGTCTAAGTTGACTCGGCATTACTTGAGCCAGATCATTGATCTCAAAACCGGTTTCAACTCGCAATATCCAATAGATGAACATGACAGTCAACTCCCCCTCCTGTCTATAAAAATGCACTTGCACTCGGAGAGGGCATTTACAGTGTCTGCATGTTTAAACTTGTCTGACCAACGACAAGTATGTGAACTCGTTGCAAATGCAACAGCACCTGGCTTTAGGTTATTAACCTATGATCATGTTCACATCACATCGAGATACCCTCCCCTCTCACCTCATCTGTCTCTCTCTCTCTCTCTCTCTCTCTCTCTCTATCTCTCTCCCTCTCTCTCTCTCTCACACACACACACTCTGTCTACGAGGTGAATATAGATAAGATCGTATTTCATTTCAAGGTTCTCGATACCAAATGATACATTTTTTTTATACTAGTTTGATGGTATAATTGGTCACAAGTAGGATGATTCCATATTTACAATAATTATTAATGAAGAATTGAGATTTTTTATTACACTTATATGCCAAATAATTTCTTACAATTTTGATTATAATTTTTAAAACAAGAATGACTATGATAACCTGTAGCTATCATATAATATCAACTGCTTCTATACGTTGTTTAGTAGTAGTAAATTATTTACCCAGAACGCTTTTGTATATGATTAGGTATTTTCATTTTAGCTTTTCTTTAGTGGGAGGTGTAATATACCTTTTATTTACGCATCATTACAATACTTATTTTCTTATATATTTTCTTTGGTTTACGTCCGAGTTAACACTTCGTCATACAAACTTGGTAGATTAGAGTTATAAATATGTATTAATTCTTTTCTAGTGAAAGTGATATGAAATTACTAATTATGAATGATTAGTCGGTTTTGAAATTATTTTAATTTCATTAATTTTTAATAAATTCTGTTTTTACAAGCTTCTATTTAACTCGTAATGTTTGTATCTCTGTTTAGCTCAAATATTACAAGCTGAATTAGATCCACATCCTCTTATCATACGAAGTTGAAATCTGATATGATGAGTCAGTTTCAATGGCTTTAAATTTTTATGGTAAGCATGGTCTGTTTTCACTGCCAGGAATGACTCCACACGAAGGATATTCTCATCAGTCAACAACACAAAAAATTTGTATACGTTCTCAAATTCTTAAATAAAGATGTTTTTTTAAAATACATTTTATATTTAATTTATTTTTATTTAAATATAATCAAATATGTTAACATATTAATAACTCTTTATATTTTTTTTTCACTATTTTTGTTAATACTAAACTAATTAGTAAATTATTGTACCCAACCATAAAGATTAATTCGAAAATAAACCTTATTCGTCTGTGTACAAATTACAAAACGAGATCTTTTTTATTTCTAACATGATTCTATAGCTATGTACATGAGTAGAACACTATTTTTCAATGCTGCTTTGAATCTTTCGAAATTGGTATGCTAGGATATTGAATACATTTAGATAGTTACAAGTATAAACGATACCCCAAATACATTGTACACTTAATGTGTATTTTTCGGATAGTGCAGTAAATCATTACATATGGTAAGTCCATAACCTGATTGCTTCGATTCAAATTTAAACATTTACATTACTCACGTTCCACCATCTGTTGATTTATGAATATTTTCATAATATACGTGCATGGAAATTAGTTAAATGATGTTAAATGATGTTAGTAAAATGTTAAATCTAACAATGTAAGTAATCGTTTTTATCCATAAATTGCAAACCGGATCCTTTTTTACAATAAGTTTTTCTTCATTACTTAAAGCTTTAGCCGACAAATACATTAGATATTATTTTTGATTTGATTTGTTTTTATCTATTTGATTTCGATGATCTAAAAATCACAGTGAATGGAGGGGTATATTTTCTAACATACATCATACTTGTATTCATTTGAAGATTTGATTAATGACTATAGATTGAATCTATCTATCATCCCTATCACCACGTATTGTCACATCAAGGAGGATGAAATGACAGTTAATTTTTTTTTTTGCAAATGTGAATGTTTGTATTTTCATTTTGGATGCCTTTTTAAAATATCATCTCTCGATCATTCACGGCATGTATGCATTTCTAAAGATTATCATATTGTCTAGATTAATCAATATTTTAAAAGAATGTTTTTTGAGAATATAGACATGAATTATTTGGGTATATTTATTCATTATAACTTTTGTAGATTAGAATAAATTCCAAATTTGTAACGATTTCTTTACATGCAGTAGCACACTGGAATAAGTTTTCCGAACTGTTTAGAATTCAATTCATAGATCGTTATGAATTAATATTTTGATCACCCGTAGATTGATTAATATCATAAATGACATAACTATAAATTTAATTATCCTTTCGATAAACCTCCTATCCATTTTAAACAAATACTGTTTAGGTATTTTATATGAAATTGGTTCGCAACCATGTAATATAGCAAATATTGAGTACAACTGATTCATAACTTTATAAATCATAATTTTGATATGAGTGTAACTATCACTTCAATTTGTGACGAGCTGGTGTACACTCGCATGAATTGATATCGAGAAAGGATTATTATTTATCATCAAGAAAACCAAGTTTACGGTAATAACAAAGAAGGTAAGCTACACTAATAATTACTTAAAAACTTTTTAGACATGATCATTACAAAATCAATAATATCAAGTAACGAAAACACTATTGATCATATACAAGTATACTCAGAGAGGAAGCTAGTTGATTAGAATTTTTAGATATATGTAAACACAATACAATCATGATGAAGATATATCTAAGTTAAGAAGTCTTAAAATTAATGTTTTCTAATGCAGATGGCAGAGTCTAAGAATATGTACACAATGGGAGAGCTAATTGAGTTACCAGCTCATACTCAGGAAGATAATGTTATATTGGAGCGAATAAAGAGTTTAGCACTTCAATTCTTACCACAGGGATGGCGTGATTGGAAGATTTACATTTATACAACAGATGAGCTACTAGGAAACGAAGTGGACCAACATATTTTAAATAAAATCAGATTTGCATTACCGACTGATGGAATAGCCAGAGCTTTCTCCCCCGAATGTACATCCCTACCAAAGAAAGTTTACAAGAATATTAGGATGAAAATGTTAGAATGGCCATTCTGTGTCGGTCTTATAATTAGTCCGTCATCTTTGGGGGCCAAAATCAGAGGTTCCTCGGTTCGAAATGAACTTATTATCGGATCTCTATCTAAAATGTTTCCTTTGAGGTTAACTCGAAATGATGCAGACAAACAACTGAAAGAAGGATCTACAGATAACGACAACAGTATGAATGTCGAAAAGATACCTAAAGATCAGATACATAATCGTCTAATCAGGTTGGAAGAGAGATTTGATCATATTGAATCGTTGCTTGATAATGTCATGATGACATTTACGTCTTCTCATCACCCCAATTATCCTCAAGATGTAGATGTGAATCAAAGCTTACACAATTGATAGATATACATCAATCGTCAATTATTACTTTACATTATAAGAAAGTAAAGTGAGTACGATATTCATGGTTTAAATTAAAATCCGAGGGATAATGAAGATACTAATTTGGCTTTAATCTTATGACAAAGAAGAGATACAAGTATATTCACAGGAAAAATAAAAAACTCAGGAATAGAATGAAACGACTTGTGAAGCCAATATTTATCAAATTCTCTACTGAGAACTCCAAGCGAAACCTCAATGAATTACATATTTAATACTTTACTGTCATGTTCAATGCGATCATCAAATCAATCATCATTTGAACTCTATGTTGTTGCAGAGAAAATAGAGGAAGATCTTCTTTATATCCACGATAAAAAATTAAAATATTGATCACGAACTATTGTTTATATGATGTGTATATTGACAAATATATAAGGGGTTTGAAAATTAAATAAACTCAATCATATCTAATTTATTGTTTTATTCAAGTAAAATATTACATGCAAGAAGCCATTTATGATATTGCTATTCAGTCTTTTAACCATGAGATTACAACAGAAAGTCTAATTAAATATTAAAACTATACGATCACGACGAAGCAAATATTTTTTATCTTATTTTACTGATAATATAAGACTCCATGGGTGTTTATGATGCTACCATCTGAATATAGAATGCATTCTTTGTCAAAATGAAGAATTCAAAAATATGTAATTTAAAACATGCTTATGACGATCATGCCAGTTTAGACATGCCATTCTATAAATTTTCCCAAATGGCTGAACTATGTTGGCAGAGGGATCAGTATAGGTTTCTCACCATCGATAAAGAAGCAACTATGGATAATGGACGCTATAAATATCAATTTGATATGATTATTTGCTTGTAATGTCCCCAACACTACGTCTAACCCTTCAATGCACCCTGTTGCGTTAACCAACGTCTAAAGTGTGTTTTTAACGCGTTATGTTCTCAACACAACACATAATGTCTAATGTGTGTTTCTAACGCAATCTGTTACGTTAAACAACGTCTAACGCATATTTTTAACGAGTTATGTTCCCAACACTACATCTAACCCCTTCAATGCACCCTGTCGCGTTAAACAACGTCTAAAGTGTGTTTTTAACGCGTTATGTTCTCAACACAACACATAATGTCTAATGTGTGTTTCTAACGCAATCTGTTACGTTAAACAACGTCTAAAGCATATTTTTAACGAGTTATGTTCCCAACACAACGTCTAATGCTTTCAATGTACGCTGTTGCGTTAGTCAACGTCTAAAAATGTATTTTAAAGCATTATGTTGCGTTGCATTACAACGTCAGCATCGTGTGTTCCTAAGATAACTCATCTAAATACCTTCTCAATGTAACATCTGTATTTGATCTTAAAGTCATACATTTCAGTAAACCTATCGTCTGCTATGAATATATTTCACATTATCAACCCAATATGTGTGTATTAAATACATCGTATATATATATATATATATATATATCCACAACTATTGATTTTATTTATTCTTATGTAGATGATCAATTATATCTAGAGACAAGATTCTATTTAGATACTCAATTAGGAAAATATGAGGGATATGTTTCAAATTAAATCTTAGCAGTACGAATTTCTAGATTATCAACATATACCTCATCATTCTATTTTAAATCTATGTACAAGTAAAAAAACTATACCGATAACATATATTTATTCAACATAATCGTTCAGTATAAACCATAGATACGCTACAATGATAACATTTTAAATTAAATATTTTGTCCAATTCCATCTTTATCATCTCGGCTAATTCCAGACTATCCAGTTGCGGTCCCGGCCAAAACTCATCAAGGAACCATTTGAGTTTATTATACATTTGTAGTCTATTTTCTAGAACACCCTCAGATATTCTCAATTCAATTTGGCCCTGATGTTTTTTACAGTATAGCACATGATTGTATAGTTTGACTATCCAAACACCGATATGATCATCTTCCTCTATTGAAACATCCCAGATAATATCCTTCAACTCCTCGAGCGCTAGATCGACTATTTGCAGAGACATTAACTCTCCAATGAATGAAGGGTACGTATCGAATACACCCATTCTATAGAACGACTTGGAGTGAATCTGAGCTATTGCATTTAATCACTATTGCATTTAATCACTAACATTTAAATCATCTCCATTGGTCTGACCATCTGATGTTTAATCTATTCCCTGTACTCAACGATTGCTAGACATTTGTATAGTTAATTGATTCAAGAATCATGCAAAACCTTTAACTTGGTAACCATGAAATGCACCTGCGTCCCCGGGGAGGACATTCAACCCGAACGTGTATAGACTTGCATTCACGTCTAGTCATGCATGATTATCAACGCACTTGCATTCAGTTCATATAATTGTCTTTAACGCAATCGTGTTTAGACTCGCAACCCATTAAATCTCATCTCGAGGTCCTGCATCCGTTCTCATTAGTTGCTCTAACCTTCAACATGATCGTTGACGAGGAAACAGACGGTGGGAGGGAGGTAAATGTTGTATTTAACATGTCTATCAAACGTTGACGTTTAAATCATTCACTTTACTAACTTAAAAAAAATATATCTTACACACATTGTTGAGGCGCGCCTCAACAATGGCGCGCCTCAACAATGTGTGTAAGATATATTTTTTTTAAGTTAGTAAAGTGAATGATTTAAACGTCAACGTTTGATAGACATGTTAAATACAACATTTACCTCCCTCCCACCGTCTGTTTCCTCGTCAACGATCATGTTGAAGGTTAGAGCAACTAATGAGAACGGATGCAGGACCTCGAGATGAGATTTAATGGGTTGCGAGTCTAAACACGATTGCGTTAAAGACAATTATATGAACTGAATGCAAGTGCGTTGATAATCATGCATGACTAGACGTGAATGCAAGTCTATACACGTTCGGGTTGAATGTCCTCCCCGGGGACGCAGGTGCATTTCATGGTTACCAAGTTAAAGGTTTTGCATGATTCTTGAATCAATTAACTATACAAATGTCTAGCAATCGTTGAGTACAGGGAATAGATTAAACATCAGATGGTCAGACCAATGGAGATGATTTAAATGTTAGTGATTAAATGCAATAGTGATTAAATGCAATAGCTCAGATTCACTCCAAGTCGTTCTATAGAATGGGTGTATTCGATACGTACCCTTCATTCATTGGAGAGTTAATGTCTCTGCAAATAGTCGATCTAGCGCTCGAGGAGTTGAAGGATATTATCTGGGATGTTTCAATAGAGGAAGATGATCATATCGGTGTTTGGATAGTCAAACTATACAATCATGTGCTATACTGTAAAAAACATCAGGGCCAAATTGAATTGAGAATATCTGAGGGTGTTCTAGAAAATAGACTACAAATGTATAATAAACTCAAATGGTTCCTTGATGAGTTTTGGCCGGGACCGCAACTGGATAGTCTGGAATTAGCCGAGATGATAAAGATGGAATTGGACAAAATATTTAATTTAAAATGTTATCATTGTAGCGTATCTATGGTTTATACTGAACGATTATGTTGAATAAATATATGTTATCGGTATAGTTTTTTTACTTGTACATAGATTTAAAATAGAATGATGAGGTATATGTTGATAATCTAGAAATTCGTACTGCTAAGATTTAATTTGAAACATATCCCTCATATTTTCCTAATTGAGTATCTAAATAGAATCTTGTCTCTAGATATAATTGATCATCTACATAAGAATAAATAAAATCAATAGTTGTGGATATATATATATATATATATATATACGATGTATTTAATACACACATATTGGGTTGATAATGTGAAAT
The DNA here is from genome assembly GCA_020383195.1 of Neomicropteryx cornuta. Taxonomy (NCBI): domain Eukaryota; kingdom Metazoa; phylum Arthropoda; class Insecta; order Lepidoptera; family Micropterigidae; genus Neomicropteryx; species Neomicropteryx cornuta. The sequence goes on along the minus strand of JAHKQU010000001.1, from coordinate 6,491,676 downwards.
ATATTCATAGCAGACGATAGGTTTACTGAAATGTATGACTTTAAGATCAAATACAGATGTTACATTGAGAAGGTATTTAGATGAGTTATCTTAGGAACACACGATGCTGACGTTGTAATGCAACGCAACATAATGCTTTAAAATACATTTTTAGACGTTGACTAACGCAACAGCGTACATTGAAAGCATTAGACGTTGTGTTGGGAACATAACTCGTTAAAAATATGCTTTAGACGTTGTTTAACGTAACAGATTGCGTTAGAAACACACATTAGACATTATGTGTTGTGTTGAGAACATAACGCGTTAAAAACACACTTTAGACGTTGTTTAACGCGACAGGGTGCATTGAAGGGGTTAGATGTAGTGTTGGGAACATAACTCGTTAAAAATATGCGTTAGACGTTGTTTAACGTAACAGATTGCGTTAGAAACACACATTAGACATTATGTGTTGTGTTGAGAACATAACGCGTTAAAAACACACTTTAGACGTTGGTTAACGCAACAGGGTGCATTGAAGGGTTAGACGTAGTGTTGGGGACATTACAAGCAAATAATCATATCAAATTGATATTTATAGCGTCCATTATCCATAGTTGCTTCTTTATCGATGGTGAGAAACCTATACTGATCCCTCTGCCAACATAGTTCAGCCATTTGGGAAAATTTATAGAATGGCATGTCTAAACTGGCATGATCGTCATAAGCATGTTTTAAATTACATATTTTTGAATTCTTCATTTTGACAAAGAATGCATTCTATATTCAGATGGTAGCATCATAAACACCCATGGAGTCTTATATTATCAGTAAAATAAGATAAAAAATATTTGCTTCGTCGTGATCGTATAGTTTTAATATTTAATTAGACTTTCTGTTGTAATCTCATGGTTAAAAGACTGAATAGCAATATCATAAATGGCTTCTTGCATGTAATATTTTACTTGAATAAAACAATAAATTAGATATGATTGAGTTTATTTAATTTTCAAACCCCTTATATATTTGTCAATATACACATCATATAAACAATAGTTCGTGATCAATATTTTAATTTTTTATCGTGGATATAAAGAAGATCTTCCTCTATTTTCTCTGCAACAACATAGAGTTCAAATGATGATTGATTTGATGATCGCATTGAACATGACAGTAAAGTATTAAATATGTAATTCATTGAGGTTTCGCTTGGAGTTCTCAGTAGAGAATTTGATAAATATTGGCTTCACAAGTCGTTTCATTCTATTCCTGAGTTTTTTATTTTTCCTGTGAATATACTTGTATCTCTTCTTTGTCATAAGATTAAAGCCAAATTAGTATCTTCATTATCCCTCGGATTTTAATTTAAACCATGAATATCGTACTCACTTTACTTTCTTATAATGTAAAGTAATAATTGACGATTGATGTATATCTATCAATTGTGTAAGCTTTGATTCACATCTACATCTTGAGGATAATTGGGGTGATGAGAAGACGTAAATGTCATCATGACATTATCAAGCAACGATTCAATATGATCAAATCTCTCTTCCAACCTGATTAGACGATTATGTATCTGATCTTTAGGTATCTTTTCGACATTCATACTGTTGTCGTTATCTGTAGATCCTTCTTTCAGTTGTTTGTCTGCATCATTTCGAGTTAACCTCAAAGGAAACATTTTAGATAGAGATCCGATAATAAGTTCATTTCGAACCGAGGAACCTCTGATTTTGGCCCCCAAAGATGACGGACTAATTATAAGACCGACACAGAATGGCCATTCTAACATTTTCATCCTAATATTCTTGTAAACTTTCTTTGGTAGGGATGTACATTCGGGGGAGAAAGCTCTGGCTATTCCATCAGTCGGTAATGCAAATCTGATTTTATTTAAAATATGTTGGTCCACTTCGTTTCCTAGTAGCTCATCTGTTGTATAAATGTAAATCTTCCAATCACGCCATCCCTGTGGTAAGAATTGAAGTGCTAAACTCTTTATTCGCTCCAATATAACATTATCTTCCTGAGTATGAGCTGGTAACTCAATTAGCTCTCCCATTGTGTACATATTCTTAGACTCTGCCATCTGCATTAGAAAACATTAATTTTAAGACTTCTTAACTTAGATATATCTTCATCATGATTGTATTGTGTTTACATATATCTAAAAATTCTAATCAACTAGCTTCCTCTCTGAGTATACTTGTATATGATCAATAGTGTTTTCGTTACTTGATATTATTGATTTTGTAATGATCATGTCTAAAAAGTTTTTAAGTAATTATTAGTGTAGCTTACCTTCTTTGTTATTACCGTAAACTTGGTTTTCTTGATGATAAATAATAATCCTTTCTCGATATCAATTCATGCGAGTGTACACCAGCTCGTCACAAATTGAAGTGATAGTTACACTCATATCAAAATTATGATTTATAAAGTTATGAATGAGTTGTACTCAATATTTGCTATATTACATGGTTGCGAACCAATTTCATATAAAATACCTAAACAGTATTTGTTTAAAATGGATAGGAGGTTTATCGAAAGGATAATTAAATTTATAGTTATGTCATTTATGATATTAATCAATCTACGGGTGATCAAAATATTAATTCATAACGATCTATGAATTGAATTCTAAACAGTTCGGAAAACTTATTCCAGTGTGCTACTGCATGTAAAGAAATCGTTACAAATTTGGAATTTATTCTAATCTACAAAAGTTATAATGAATAAATATACCCAAATAATTCATGTCTATATTCTCAAAAAACATTCTTTTAAAATATTGATTAATCTAGACAATATGATAATCTTTAGAAATGCATACATGCCGTGAATGATCGAGAGATGATATTTTAAAAAGGCATCCAAAATGAAAATACAAACATTCACATTTGCAAAAAAAAAAATTAACTGTCATTTCATCCTCCTTGATGTGACAATACGTGGTGATAGGGATGATAGATAGATTCAATCTATAGTCATTAATCAAATCTTCAAATGAATACAAGTATGATGTATGTTAGAAAATATACCCCTCCATTCACTGTGATTTTTAGATCATCGAAATCAAATAGATAAAAACAAATCAAATCAAAAATAATATCTAATGTATTTGTCGGCTAAAGCTTTAAGTAATGAAGAAAAACTTATTGTAAAAAAGGATCCGGTTTGCAATTTATGGATAAAAACGATTACTTACATTGTTAGATTTAACATTTTACTAACATCATTTAACATCATTTAACTAATTTCCATGCACGTATATTATGAAAATATTCATAAATCAACAGATGGTGGAACGTGAGTAATGTAAATGTTTAAATTTGAATCGAAGCAATCAGGTTATGGACTTACCATATGTAATGATTTACTGCACTATCCGAAAAATACACATTAAGTGTACAATGTATTTGGGGTATCGTTTATACTTGTAACTATCTAAATGTATTCAATATCCTAGCATACCAATTTCGAAAGATTCAAAGCAGCATTGAAAAATAGTGTTCTACTCATGTACATAGCTATAGAATCATGTTAGAAATAAAAAAGATCTCGTTTTGTAATTTGTACACAGACGAATAAGGTTTATTTTCGAATTAATCTTTATGGTTGGGTACAATAATTTACTAATTAGTTTAGTATTAACAAAAATAGTGAAAAAAAAATATAAAGAGTTATTAATATGTTAACATATTTGATTATATTTAAATAAAAATAAATTAAATATAAAATGTATTTTAAAAAAACATCTTTATTTAAGAATTTGAGAACGTATACAAATTTTTTGTGTTGTTGACTGATGAGAATATCCTTCGTGTGGAGTCATTCCTGGCAGTGAAAACAGACCATGCTTACCATAAAAATTTAAAGCCATTGAAACTGACTCATCATATCAGATTTCAACTTCGTATGATAAGAGGATGTGGATCTAATTCAGCTTGTAATATTTGAGCTAAACAGAGATACAAACATTACGAGTTAAATAGAAGCTTGTAAAAACAGAATTTATTAAAAATTAATGAAATTAAAATAATTTCAAAACCGACTAATCATTCATAATTAGTAATTTCATATCACTTTCACTAGAAAAGAATTAATACATATTTATAACTCTAATCTACCAAGTTTGTATGACGAAGTGTTAACTCGGACGTAAACCAAAGAAAATATATAAGAAAATAAGTATTGTAATGATGCGTAAATAAAAGGTATATTACACCTCCCACTAAAGAAAAGCTAAAATGAAAATACCTAATCATATACAAAAGCGTTCTGGGTAAATAATTTACTACTACTAAACAACGTATAGAAGCAGTTGATATTATATGATAGCTACAGGTTATCATAGTCATTCTTGTTTTAAAAATTATAATCAAAATTGTAAGAAATTATTTGGCATATAAGTGTAATAAAAAATCTCAATTCTTCATTAATAATTATTGTAAATATGGAATCATCCTACTTGTGACCAATTATACCATCAAACTAGTATAAAAAAAATGTATCATTTGGTATCGAGAACCTTGAAATGAAATACGATCTTATCTATATTCACCTCGTAGACAGAGTGTGTGTGTGTGAGAGAGAGAGAGAGGGAGAGAGATAGAGAGAGAGAGAGAGAGAGAGAGAGAGAGACAGATGAGGTGAGAGGGGAGGGTATCTCGATGTGATGTGAACATGATCATAGGTTAATAACCTAAAGCCAGGTGCTGTTGCATTTGCAACGAGTTCACATACTTGTCGTTGGTCAGACAAGTTTAAACATGCAGACACTGTAAATGCCCTCTCCGAGTGCAAGTGCATTTTTATAGACAGGAGGGGGAGTTGACTGTCATGTTCATCTATTGGATATTGCGAGTTGAAACCGGTTTTGAGATCAATGATCTGGCTCAAGTAATGCCGAGTCAACTTAGACGAGTATAAATTGATTTTTTTCTTTTCAGTCGGACCTCAAGCGTTCTAAAGCGATGGCGTTGGGTTCCCAACTAGATCAGATCAGAAGGTGAAGAGTGAATTGGATAGAATATTTAATTTAAAATGTTATTATTGTGGTCTATTGAACAATTATATTGAATAAATATATATATTACCGATATTGTTTTTTTAGAATCATTTTCTCAATCGCCACACAAGCACCCTTTATTATGACAATTTAGTTAGTTAGATTGCCGTATTAGAAACATATTTGAACATGATCATATGTTAATAAGCTAAAGCCAGGTGCATTGCAAAAGACAACTACAATGTATACATTTCATTAACGTTTAAAAATATATTTTAAATATGTCAAGCTCACAGTCGACTAAAAGATGTACATGACTGTATTTGAGAAAGAAATAATTGCGTGGGGTTTTATATAGCTCATCATGCAGCGTCCGGGCACCATATAGGGAAACAAACCGGTTCCACGAGCAGTCAAGCCAAAACGCATCCAAGCGTGGGTAGTTTGCAAGAGTTGAACGCATTTGAGTTCAAGGACTATAATGAGCAGACGGGTTTTTCGCGTAAAATGCACTCGGAGTGCATTTCATGTATGAATAATAATAGCATGCATTCGTGTGTACGGATTACAAGCTCAGATTCACCTTTCTTCTTGACTACTACTTTTACTCAGGCATGCAAGTGGATAGTCTGGAATTATCTGAGATGATTAAAAAATTGAATTGGACAAAATATTTAAAATGTTTGTAGCGTATCTATGATTTATATATTTGAATAAATATATTATTGATATTGCTTTTTTTAATAATTTTCACACACCCTCTCGTATTATTGACACATTGGAATTGTGTACCTAATTATAGCAAGCAAGCGAAAAGTTGAGGTCTCTCGGAACCCTCCTATTGGACCCCGAAAAGTTGAGGTCTCTCGGAACCCTCCTATTGGACCCCGAAAAGTTGAGGTCTCTCGGAACCCTCCTATTGGGCCCCGAAAAGTTGAGGTCTCTCGGAACCCTCGGTCTCAAAACGATTGGTCTAGAACCCGCCTATCCTTTTTTTCCATACATTTCTCACCTATTTACCTACTAAAATCAGTGCTAAACATTAGAAAAACGTTAGAAAAAGAACAAAGTATTAAAAAAACATCAGAAAAGCGCAAAGTATTAGAAAAGCATGAGCAAGGTACGCGTCAATACTCCACTAGCGTCTGGCTGCATTTGCAGAAAACAATTGTCCCAGCTCTCTCCTCCATACACTACTTACATTATTTCTATTTAGTATAATCTGTGTTTTATCTTTTATATGCAAGCGGTGTTCTCTTTTTATTTAAATATTGATAAGGTTTTTCTTACTTAAATCTCTAAAATTAATGTAAACATGTTATATGTTCAATAAAGTCTCTTCAAAATACAGCATCCTGAATATCTTATATCTAATATCTAATATCGGCTCTCTTCATCATTAATTTCAATTCACCTCCTTAGCCACTTTGCTTGCCACACTATTTCTACTTTTATTTTTGCCACTATTTTTAATTTTACTTTTGTGTACTTATTTATAAAGTAGTACTGTGTAGTTATGCTTGCAATTGCAATTGCTTGCAACTGCATACACTTAACCATGATCTTATTGTCAGTAAACTTATATAACTAACATTAGACATGAAATAAATCACTCTATATGTGAAAAACTTGTAAGGATACAAGACTAACCTATATCATAAGTTTTTCTAAGTTTTCTTCTCATTTCTTGTATCCGTTGTTTTTCCGTGATTAAATAAATAAATAAATAAATATTTTGTTAGAGTTCCGAATAAAAATAAAATAAAATAGGAGTGTGACACGTGATCATGAATTTATTTTATAATTAATTATATTGGTCTACATGATTGTCTTCCAGTATTTTTTAAGCGGATCTACCGAGATCGTGGTAGTTAAGACGTTGGACTATTGACCCAAAGGTCTTGGGTTCGAATCCGCACATGGTCGTACCATTTTTAACGTTTCATTATCAACCTGACTCCCCCCGACTCTAGTATAAGCTCATTTGGCCTAGTTGAGTAGGGCTCAAAATAATTGTATATGGTCTAGATCATGCCAATTTTTTAATAAAAAAAGTACCATAGTAATTTTTTTTCGCGTCATACGTATTTATGATGTAATACATTTTTCATGTTTTCGCGATAGGATAGGTTTGTTATTAATTTACGGTTGGGTTGTACTTAATAACAATTTCCTTTTATTTATTATTATTAAATCAAAATTACGTCCGATTATAATAAATCGCGGGAGGCTGTGCATAGGTCTGGTTACCTCAAGTGGATTTTCGCCATACGAGAAACGGAATATTTTAACTTTTCAACTGGGCATTTTGGTGCCACAACTTCGTTCGTCGCGGTTCGTGCATTATTAAATAAATAAGCATGTTTTTAAAGCAGGCGAGAATATTTCCTCTTCACCCGACCTTTGAATAAATAATAAAAAAAAAATATCGCGGCGACACTTTATTTGAGTCGTTGCTAGGCTGGCTGGGGCGCGAGTAAAACCCGAAAGCCTTGAAGAGAGTCGCTCGACAGTGTGTCAACACGGCACGGCAAAATAAACAAGAACGTCTATGAGACCCTGTAGCTGTCATATAAACTTCTATACATTGTTCAGTAGTAGTCAATTATTAAGAGCCAGTATATCGTGAGGTGACCTTGAAGTTCGGCCTTTGCAAATGGCGTCGGCCACGTGCACTTCGAGCGTCCGTCGACAACATCAAAGAATGAACATTTGACAGTTTTTTATTTATATTTAAAATATAAGGCAATTTTAAAAAAAAACTAAGTTTAAGGTTTTCTGTAGAATTTTCTTGCGGACATTTCTATGTATAAATTAGGTTTACGTCAGATACCTATGTAGTTTAGTTTATGATAATTTTAAAAAATAAAAGTTACCAATTTCAATATTTTTTTATGTAAACATAGGATTATTTTTTTAAAAAGCCAGCTTAAAAGTTTTCTAGAAATACGTTTAGTTAATCTAATTATATTTTTTATATATCATGGTATGAAAAGCTATCTTGGCAGTGGACCTCAAAAACATGCATAAAATGCAATTCGAGTGCAATTAAACTAGAACCTGACGTCTTACAGCTAGGCCCAACAGGCGCCATTAAAGGCATCTTCCTGCTAGTTTACTGTAAAACCAACTTGCTTCATTATAGGTAGATTTCTTTAGGAAAGCTACCTATTGCAATGGGTACCATGGACTTCCGGAAAATTTCGACATATCTTCGCGTTTCACATCTCCCAGAACCCACGACCACCCTCAGTTTTAAAGTTTATATATCTATCTATCTATATAACTTTCTTATGGACACTATAACTGCCACAATTTTAACCTCGATCACTTTCAAATTCATACGTAAAACTTAAGGACACAAAATCTCGGTTAAGTTAATCTCGGTTAAGCGGGAATAGAGGGATTTTTCGAAAATGTGAAATTTTGCTATAACTTTCTTAGTATATAAGATATCGAATTCATTTGAACTTTATATTATTCCTTATATAAGGGCCTAAAACTTATCTTAGTAAAAATTTTTGGTAAACTTATCTTAGTAAACAAGTCGGGTTAGTTACACCGTTAATACTCAAGAACGGCTGGACCGATTTTTATGATCTTTGATTTGTTGGATTTTTCTTTGTTATTAAAACATCGGAAAAAATTAAAAAAAAGAATATATATATATGAAGAAAATTCATTTTCTCATACATTTTGTATGAAAGGCTTTCTATTCTGTGGAATTCTATTGTCAAACGGTAAGTTGCCTTCGAAGATGTTCACTTTGTGAGGTTATCATTGTACGCGCATCGATAATTGCTTTATTGAACAAAAAAAAACCATTTATTGAACTTAATTCATTTTAAGTATTCTTAATAAAAACATGAATTTAATCGAGCTAATAAGTTAACACAACATTTATTGTTTCTAAGGCGAAGTTCGTCGGGTTAGCTTGTAAAAGAACGTGTACTAACATTTTGTATTTTTTTTTTAAAGATCTGTTTATACAGGTCCATAGCATAATAATTACAGTTTTGTAATAATAAAACACTAAACAATTTGTGTGTCCCTATTGGTTTAATCTTAAATAGCTACGGATCCCTTCGACAGCGACCCATAGATCTTTTTGTTTGGTTTGATATGTACTGATACCACTCCCTGTAATATGGCCATAGGAGTCCCTTCCACTCTGTTTAAATTACTGAGCGTACAACTTGCTCGATTGTGATTAGTGTATCCGAGTTAACCTAATTTTAATATTCTAACATTTATACTATTATAATTAATTTGATTTTATTGTCAACGAAGCGAAAAGCCGTAGCGAAACCGTAGACTCCTACGACTTTCGGGCGACTACTACGACCGTAGTCAATCTCCTAAAATTGTTTGTAGTTTCGCGTCAGCTCGCGATTTTCCTCCCAGTTATCCTCACTGTCGTCCTCAGTCGGAGGGAGAGCGCTGAGGCAGGGGTATTGAAGGGGGGGTGAGGGGGAAGGGGGAGGCTACGGCTACGAGTCCACCTTCGCATTTTCTCTCGGAAACAACAACTAAACGCGAATACACTCAGCCGTAGCCTTGAACTGCGAAGTCCTTGAACAATGTCGGCGTCTGCTCAGTTCGTCATTTAAAGTTGGTACGATATAAAATATAATCGTATATAAGATATCGCTCATGGATAGTTTTGCGGTATTAGATTTTTAATACTACAGTTCAGAATGTACTTAGTTAAAAGAGGTTTTAGACCAGGGTTCCCCAAAGTGGTACCAGGGGCTGACATAAACGGTTTTGGAGGTCGAAGAGGTCTAAAAATCGACCCCTGTTAATTAACACAAGTTCTCATTTGAAACTTTCAACGTACTGTATAAGTTGTGTTACGTGTACCAACTTCTTATAAGAATGACTAATATTTAATTTGTAATTTGTAGTAATAATTATTAATTACACACTTGATATTTACTGAATTTTATTTCTATTTATTTTGATGAGAAAATGATGTCAAGTTTACTCACTTAACCAACCGCAAAGTTTTTCAATTGGTAAGTATTTTGTATCAATAGGAAAAAACTAGAGATAGTCTCTTGCCCAAAATAGTTTGGGAATCCCTGTTTTAGACAATACACTAATGTCATGTGCAAATATTTAAACTTTATGGGGGACTCAACTCGGTTATTTCACCACAAAAATGTAGTGTTTCGACTCTCTTAAGCTGGACATTGTTTTATAATTTATATCATAACTATCTGGGATTTTATAGAAATAAAAAAATACATATCTACTTTATTTAAAAGTTAGAAACCTTGAATAGCCTATATTTTCCATACATTATATTAAAACTTTAGAAAATATTTTGCCTTAAAAAGATCTATAAAGATGTAAAGATATTGAAATATTATAAATAGCGTGAATTATGTATTTATTTGTTATTGTTCTCCTGAAAGCATTATTTTTAATTATAGTTACTTTGTTGTTGACTAGGTGTGGGTCATTTTTTGTTTTTTCATTGTTATTGTTTTTGGTTTTTAATATTATTTTTTTATTAATTCAGCGTGTACATGGGGATTAGGGAAACTGTAAAATAAAAAAATAAATCTTAAAGGCTGAAAATATTTCATAAAAATGCATATAAATACATTTTCGTAATTTATTTTTAAATGAGATAGAATGATTTAAGACCATAAGACCTCAATATAATGTACACATACAAAGAATTCAGCAAATACAAAATAAATTTCTTAGATATTTATCTATCAAAAATAACATGTTTCATTCTAATCTTGCGGATGTTTCAAATTTCTTTAATATTTATCCCCTGGTTTATCGTAGGGATGTCGCTGGAGCGACGTTCTTGTATAAGATAATTAACAATGTTTATGACTGTCCTCATTTATTAAGTAAAATTACCTGTAACATTCCCGCTAGGAATACCAGGAATTACAAGTTGTTTAAAGTAGCCAGATGTAATACAAATGCATGTAAAAATGGAATTATACCGCGAATATGTTCGATTATAACAACAAATTATCGGACGTTGACATTTTTAATAATACGCTAAAACAGTTAAAAAATGCTGTTCATAGCTGCCGGTGATATGATTGGGATCTAGGTACCTGATTGTATTCATTTTTTTCCTATTACAATCTTCTACAATCTATTACAGTCTTTCCTAATGCCTATTAGGGCGGAGCTAAATGTTTGCTTTCAGATGCCACTGGTCGAACAGAGGTCGGTCTAAGAAGAAGGGGTAACTCCTATCCCCTTCTCTGCGGTTGTAAGAGGGATGCTATTGGTCGACAGATAATAGTGATTTATCGATTTACACCAATTTTATTACAAAAATAATAAATTTAGTGATGAAAATTTTTCGCATTTTGTTACATAATTTCTTACTCTTAATAGGGAACTTAAACACCCCCTAAAGTTTGTGGGATTGGCCTTGGGACATCCTGTATACAGAATGATTTTAACGGTATTTTTGTTTGACAATAAATAGTGGCATTTGTTTCAGTGTATTTCTTCATTTCGACATTAAATGAATTGTTTCGCCGATATCCCCTCGAGATTATAGTACGCAAAAATGAATAAATGTAAATTAATATATATTTCATTAGTACTATATGAACTGTTCCGACCGCTGAGCACGCATTGTGCGTAAATTGGGGCTCGCAATTTAGGCTGTGCGATATTTCGGGTCGGTATATTTTGTACGATGTTTGAGTTTTAAAACAAACTCAGTGCCTGAGTCGAGACAATAGGAGTTTACGCACGCGTAGCCTTGAACCAGTTAGCCCTTGAATAGTGCGCGAATTCGCTCTCGCCCCGAGGACCAACGTACGATAAAAAAAATAAGATTTATAAAATCGAACAAGAAATCGAATTTAAATCAATTCGTAATATTAACACTAGGACACGGTGATACTAGATAATAAAGCTTTAATAATATATTTTTCCTTTTGAGCGGTACAACTTTACTAACCAGTTCCACAATGGCCTGGTAGGCTATTGATATCGAAATAAACGCATCATCATATCGGGGTATAAAATAAAATAAGTAATAGAGCTTTATATTATACTATTACTTTCTAAAAATACGTTTCTTGATCGGTAATGCGCCAACATTAATACAATATAGTATACGCGCTTCTGTCGCTATTGCAGAACAGGTTTTCCTAGTGCAATAGCACAGTACGCTTTGTCTAGTACTGTTAACCTTAGTGTACCTACGATAATTGAAGGTAGATTACTTCAACTATCATTGTAAAATTTATATATTTATCATGTAAAATTGTAAACTAATTAAAATGTATAATGAAGTGAACATATTTGTAAGGCTTGTATTCAGAAAAGAATAAATAAATATTATTATTATTATTATACTCACCGATACTTTTCTCAGCACTGTCGATCGAGCTTCACAACGAGGTATTATATTCTTGTTACGAATTTCGCTGTATTATAAACAAGGGTGTCCAAACTACGTTGCCCGTCAATGTCATGCGATAAGTTGAAGAATCCTTAAGATGACCAGATTCAGATATTTTTAGAATCACAGAAAAACCCACAGAAAAAAAATCTAAAGTAAAAACTAGTGCTTTATCATGTCTCTAATCATTAAGAATTAATTCATATGTGCACAACACTGTAATTTGGCTATAGAGTCACTTTTTTTTAAATTTTATAGAGTGATTCATTAAAAATATGTTGGAACTTCTTATAAAATTGTGATATTATTTGTATAACCCTTTCCGCAAAAAAAAAATAGTTTATATAAAATTACGTATTATATTTTCTAGCGATTGCTATAATGTTTGATTGTCTATACTACCATTTCTTTTTGTCTATAGGAAATCTCATGACCTAGTTATTTATTTTCGGTATTGTTTGATAATTTTAGGAGATTAATAATTCAGTTTATTTTTTATCCGCTCATTTGTCAGCCGACGTTTCAAATATTAAAATGATCAGAAAATGCCGCGAAAATCAGTTAAAAGTCGTGGTAGTTATGGAAATCAAAAATTATGGTTGCAATACCTGAAAAATCGGTTGCAGTAACTAAAAGTTATGGTACACCCAACCAAAAGTAAGATTTAAGTAGCTTCAAATTATGGTAAAAATATTCGTAAAGCAACCAAAAATTATGGTATTAGTAGCTCCAAATTATGGTAACAGCAACTAAAAACTATAGTACCTAGGAATTGTGGTACGCTCAATCCGAATTGTGATTGTAGTAGCTGAAAATTATGGTATGCGAAATCAAAAACTATATATTATGCGACCAAAAATATTTTATTATTATGGTGACAACAACCAAATAAGTTTCACAATATCCGCGTTTTAACCATAATTCATGGGTACCATTACCATATTTTTGCTACAACTACATATTTTTTTTTAGGTAAAGGTTTACAGATTGGACGTTTTTAATACTAAGCTAAGTTTTTCGCTGTCCACAGGGCCTAGCTAGGAAACGCTAACCATGGCTTTTCGACTTTACAATAGGGCTGAAACATTTTTGAGCAGTCGAGTAGTGAGCTGAATTTTATCGCACGTACGATAATATCCGACCGCGTCACGGCGCACAGCTCCTGGAAAGCGGAGCGTGTACAAAAGGTCGTAAGCGCCATCCCGCCGCCGACCGCCCGTTGTCTCGTGCGTATTGATTTTGGCGGACGTGCGTTGCGAACAGCAGCCGACCCGCGGTGTTGTCGACCCGCGGCTTTTTTTTAAACTATCTTAAATAAAAGACCCCTTGTTCACTATCCCCGCAAGGGTTTAGTGAACACACAAATAGAATATGTACTTTGTTTATAAATAAAGAACTTAAAAAAAAAATAAACACACGGTGAATAATTAACGTACGAATAATTTACTTCCGTAAATAGCACAATGCGAGACTGCTTGAACCTTCCATTGTAAAGTATTTCTGAAACATTACACTAGAATGGGTTTTGAACAAAAAAGTACCTATTTAACTCTCAAAAAATACAGCGGGTGAAAAAACACCCGACTGATTTGTATATTGTGTCCCATTTGGCGATGCTATTTTTCTGGTGTTAACCCTTTTTGGCGATTCCACTACTTTCCAGCTCCCATCTGATGCTCAGTGTACCAGTAAGGGTTTTTTTGTTTAATATATTACATTATCGTTCAAATATTTATAATATTACTAAATTAGATTCTGAACTATACAATAACAATTATTTAAAATAAATAATTTAAAAAGACGTTAAAATTTGGGGTGAATATTCACCCACGCGATCAATTACACGCGTAATTATTATGCGATCACTCGTTTTTACAGTTTCAGAAAAGACTGAAATTAAATTTAGCGAGAGTGTTCAACTAATGCGCGTTAGGTCAACTTATTGATACCGAATATCGGAAATTGGGGATGTTTAAATGCAATAATTATGACTTTAGGAGTTTGGGTAGAAAAATATTACGGAGATAATATATTAATATAGAGTCAGCCATTGGAATGCGCGAGTATTATTTTCAACGATATAAACCATTTTGTTGTTCATAAGACTTGCCTTTTATTAAAAAAAATAACAGTAATTACTTTGTATATGCTTTACATAATAACGTCGTATTATCTACTGTCCTTTATTTAACTGAGCATGAATTATTTTAACCGGACTAACATAACATAACTTGTTACATATTACACATATTTAACTAATCTTCAATATTAATAACTGATCCTTCCGGATGTATATTTAGCAATAAAAAGATTATTGATATTTCGAACATAGCAAAAGCATTTCCTTTTATTAAAGTTAGAAAATATATATTTATATAGTATTTAAGTTTCCCGGTGTAAAAAAAATCTATAGATGTGGCAGCGTTTTCATATTACTGTAATGAACACTTTTTTCACAGAAATACCCAAACAAATTGAATAAATTCTCACATTTTATTAGCAGCCCCATCTGGCAACACTCTACCCTCAGCTGATGCTACAGACGCACAAGTCAATGTTTTCTCAGTGCCATCTCCGAATGACTAAATAATATTTAAATTTAATTATACTAGAGGTCGTCCAGTAGTCGAAATTCGACCGTAATAGAGGTTCTTATACCTCTATCATACAGTGAGTATCCCTCTATAATCATTGCATATATATATATATTTTAAATTTGTTCTATTATTCTGCGAGCGTGTACAAATGCGTCATTAGCGTGTGTTGTTTGCCTTAATCCCCCGCAATACTTAAGAAATTTAAAATTTAAGCTTAACCGTCGTAAAAAAAATACACAATTACAAAACGCACAATTTACGAATCTTTTTCACTTTCTTTTTATTGAAGTTTAATGTGATATAAGTCGATCATATAATAATTTGAAGTATTCATTATGATAAGTCCAATATGCTATACCCTTATGACAACATGAAGTGAAGGCAGCCTTTTACCTAAAGTGACTTCAGATTTGAAATATTCCGCATTGCAAAACCTGCATTAGAATTGCATTAATCCACAATGAAAAACATTAAGCTTTCTTGAAATGACATTCAGTATCCCTCAAAATAATTTCATCATTTTATAATACTATTTACACTATTTATATTTGCTATTGGCCTGTTATCATTTCGACTTTCACGCGAATATATACTCCTCCTCCTTCTTTGTGTCTCACGTCAGTTCTATGTCAGGCATAATGGAAGATAGGTCCGAATATCTGTATGTAAAAAAAAAATAAACTACTGAAATTAAAAATGTAGAATGTTCAATTAAATTACTGAAACTAAGATTAGACTGTATTTAATTCATATAATAAAATGACTAACTTTTTTTAACCCAACAATTTTGCTTTTTGCCTTGACATTACTATATTGACATTGACAGATTATTGAAAAAGGAACGTTTGAAATCACACAATATTCCCAGCTCGAAACGCATTCAAATTTTAGTTTTCTTTGTCGTTCGCTCGCTCGCGCTCGGATAAGGCCGCTCAATGACCCGAAGCGGCGCGGCGTTTCGAGCGGACGAACCATTTAATATTACATTATTTTCTCGGAACCATGATGACTTTTGTTATGACGTCAAAACAAATCATGTTTGAAATCGCAGGGCCATTTAGCTAGATTTTTTATTGGGAATGGTTTTGGAATGCGGTTTATAATGTGACATCTTATCAATTATAAAAGAAAACACTTTAGTTTTTAAACTAAAGAACTATGTCAATTCAGGACGAATTTAAGTGCGAATGTTATCATTTTAAACATTTTGATGTTAAATAAGATAACATTCGCACTAATTGCCCAACGATAGCGATTTATCGAAATTATTTTTTTATATAAATACATTAAAAAAAACAACGCTGTCTCTTTCTTTTGTTCAAGGCTAGTAGGCTAAAAAGAGATGGCATATTTTTTTGACTTGTGTCGTTCGTTAATTTCTTCAGCAACAAACCATAGAGACGAAGTATCGTCTCTATGCCATACTTTTATTTAAGAGCACGTCTTTTACGCGACATTTTATCTCAGTGTGCAGTTTCAGATTTTTTATTTATTATACTTTAAATTTTTCATGATTTAAAGCGATCTACTATAATATTACAAATTAAATTTATTAAACTACTTCCCTGTTTCTTTGTGTTGTCTACAGAAGCGGTTAAAATTTATGACATTTTCTTTATTTTCAGTCATTTTATTTCATATATTATATAGAGCATTTCAAAGCAAACATACGTAACTGTGTTATGGCATTATGGATAGATAGGCAATGTTTTTTATAAAAATAAGTCCTTTTAGGTTGTGTGTTAAAATTAAAAATTGTATACTATCGAAAGAGTTTCAGTTCTTTGCATTTTTTTTTTTTAAGTTGAATTAGCTTGAATATTGTTACGATTCTTACCCCTCCGCGCCCACACCTCGGGCCGGACAGGGCCCTCGCCGGAGCGCCGCCTCACCACGGTCGCTTCCGACCGAGGTGGAGCTCGTCTCGGCTTCCGTCCGGGTGTTACTCGCCGCCGCCGCCTGCGTTGTCTCCCTCTCGCAGGCTCTCCTTGGCCAGCTGATCCGCCGGAGTTGTCGGACCGCGAGGGACGAACCGTGATTGGTCGGGCACCGCGTCAACTACAGATTTAAATGGTAGTAAAATTTGAGACAAATTACGAACTTCCCCTATTGCCCGTCAGGATGATAGGAGAAGAGAGCTTGGGCGCCAGACGGGGCGTCCAAGCAATGTCACGGGTTGCCCCTCGTCCCTCTCTCATGGCTCCTCCGGCCGGCTGGTCTACCGCGGATTGAGGTCGCCTCGACTCACTCCCGTCACATGGCAGGTCTGGCTAGTCCAGACCGCGACTTAACAAAAAAATAACCGGTCACTCCTCTAGATGAGAGGACGCTATCATGGAACTAGCTCAAGATAAAAAAAAGAAGATCTCAGGGTCGTCTGGGTCATGTCCCATGAAGCATTATGACCCCGTGTCACAAGTAAATAATAGAGTACAAGATGAAGGTAAATGAATGATGAACACGGTGTTAGAAGACGAGAGGTACATTTATTGATTAACTGGTGAGGTTACATGTTGAACAAAATTAAAATCGATTAACACAATACTGCAACAGATGAGAGACCATTAGAACCAGAAGGGTCCAAATGGTCTAGAAGATACTAAGTGACTATAAACAAATAAAACTGAACAAATGACTAATAAACAAAATTGAACAATTGGCTAATAAACAAAATTGAACAATTGGCTAATAAAAAAAACTGAACAATAGGCTTACCGCCGTCGTTTTGTGGTCTGAAGGACCCTAGATAAACGACGCCGTATGTAACATAGAATAATGATCAGGTAGACAAAATAATTTCAAATTTTGAAATCGACTCTACAATGTGACAAACATCCGTCGTTCTATGGTCTGAAGGATCTTGGATGAAACGACGACGTGCGTACAATAAAATAATGATCATGTAAAAGAATAAACAATTAATTCCTAATTTTGGAATTGACTTTACAACTTCACCAACATCCGTCATTCTGCGGTCTGAAGGACCTTGGATGACGCGACGACGTACGTACAACAAAATAATCATCATGTAACAAAAATTAATCTCTAATTCTGTTATCGACTCTACAATGCGACAAACATGACAATGAGTACACGATGGAGTGATATTGTAGCTGAATAACATACTATCAATAATAAAAAAATAATTAATTTCAAATTTCGGCATTGACTTCACAATGCTACGCCCATGTCAATTAACTGCATGGCGGATCGACATCGTAAATAAAATCCAATACTAGCAATATAAAACAATTACTTTCAATTCTGGCATTGACGACACAATGCGACAAACATGTCAATTAACTGCCGGCTGAACCGATTTTTGTAAACAAAATGACATAATAACGATGTAAAAAAAAAATAAACAGTTCTTCTTAAACTTTGGTAATGACTCTTCAGTTCGACACACATGTCAATGTTTACATTAAGACGCGATGTTGTAAATTAACAAAATACTATTAAACAAAAACAGTTAACTTCAAATTTGCAATGCCACAAACATGGCCATCATCTGCAGTATAGCGAGATATGTGAATAAAACAACTGGTGCCAATGTATAAAAAAAAAAACAATTAATTTCCAACTTCGCAATTGACTCTACAATTTGACGAACCTATTTCGTAAACAAGGCGCTTAGATTAGGCGACCAAATAAAATATTAAAAGTCTACCCGATTTTAGTCGTAAGGATGGCCTTATGACAAATAAATACGGCAATTCATTACACAGATGAATAAACAAACATCTTGTTTTAATGCACTAACGCCCTTACGTTAACTCAACCAAATATAAATACGAAAAGCAAAAAAAAAAGGAACATATAAAATTATTAAGGGTCAATATATTGCTTTAACCTTAAAAAAAAAAAACAGACTGTTTGTAAACAATGGCATTACGTCATAATGACGTTTTATTGTTTATGTTTTCGTGCCAGCACGACTAAATGTTATGTGGCATATACTTGGGCGTATGGCCGTGCAAGAAAAATATAAAATTATTACGCTTCGTCGAAACGAAAACATGTAAACAAACAAAATAATATTATCACGCTATTCACTAGGTACTCACTACTGGCATGACATTTCGGCATTTGCCGGTGCAAACAAAAATTATACGGAAAAATATATAGAATTCTGACACTTCGTTTAAAAAAATATGTAAATAGACAAAATAAACATTTCCTATTAGGCACTCAATTATAGTGGCAAGACATTTCGGCATCTGCCGGTGCATACAAAAATTGTACGGAGAAAATATATATAAGCACTTCGTTTACTAAAAAAAATATGTAAATAAACAAAACAAACATTTCCTATTATGTTCTTAATTATTGTGGCAAGGCATTTCGGCATGGCTAAAATATACGACGA
The DNA here is from genome assembly GCA_020383195.1 of Neomicropteryx cornuta. Classification (NCBI taxonomy): domain Eukaryota; kingdom Metazoa; phylum Arthropoda; class Insecta; order Lepidoptera; family Micropterigidae; genus Neomicropteryx; species Neomicropteryx cornuta. The sequence goes on along the minus strand of JAHKQU010000001.1, from coordinate 6,472,312 downwards.
ATATACGAAAAACATTTATAAAAAAATTGTATGTACTTTACTCACTATCAAAACCAACGGTTCAATATATTGTTGAACAAAGAAAACTTAAACAAACAAAACAAATGTTATATATTTGACCTGCATGGGGTTATTTTAAAATAAACAAATATAGTGTGGCTTTTTTGATACGATGGCATGGCAAAACTTGACTTTTTTACATCCTCGGCAAAATATAAACAAACAATAAAACGAACGGGTTGGAAACATACTATAAAAAATAACAATATACATGTATTTGGGTGGTGTGGGCGTTCTGGCGACTCGATCTGTACTTTATAGAGCATTACTGTATAATTATTTATTAAAGAGAAATATCAAGATCTATATTTAGTGACTACCGGACTGAATCCGTTTGAAACAACAAAAACAAAAAAACTAAATTAAAGGAAACAGACCCCCTTCCCCCGGCATCGCGAACCGTTCTTTTCTTCTTGTTCGGTGGTAGGCAATATACTCGACCGCAAGTCGGCCGGCGTCCATAGTAAAGCAACGCCAATCTTTTATAATAGGCTATCAATAGCTATTATTTTATTCTACTTTATAATTTGGAATAGGATGATCTAATCATTTTAATTGTCAAATAAAAACGAACTTTACTGAAAAGCAATCAAATGACGTGGAGCTCAAGCTCTGTCACTATATTTTCTACAAGAGGTTAAATATGTAAATAAAGAAAAAAAAACTAAAAAAATTAACGAGTGAATGCAATGAAACGACCATTTTTTCTAACACTGGACTGACCTCTGTTTCTCTGACTTTGCTCCCTGGAACTGGATAGTCCGGCGGGATAAGGCTGGAGACGTCTCGGCCTGCCTCGTAAGCGCCGGGGAGACGACCAATACGCCTTTCCTCCGATGTAGGGATTTACTCTCTCGGCGGCCCTCCAGGACACGCCATGGTATATCTGCTGCGTGGCAAATCATGGGAATGTGCACCATGCATCCAGGTTTTCCGCTTCTGCGGGTCGATTCTCGCACGGAGAAGAAAACCAATTCGCGTGGCCGAAATATTACGTTGGCTCTACCGCGTTTTATCTTTGAAACCCTTGGTGATATACTCCACCTTCCACAAACTTCTATATAGCCCGATGCGGTTGGATTAGTAAAACCAACCAAAAAAAAACCCAAGCACGCAGAACTCAAAAAAAAGATACGTCCACCTCCCAAAACGACCCAAAATGTAAGAGACCTCTACCTACTCTATCTATTCGAAAAAACTAATTACTGTACTCCTCTGAACACCGCCGCGGTTCCTAAAACGCTCACTTCACGCCTCTCGCCAGGACTAAGTACTTGTTCAAAATTTAATATTGTTATTTTTTTTTTTATATACTATATCATTACTTTTCTCCTTCTACTATCTTTTTATTTATTATTTAATTTATTTAAAATTTATTTTGCGAATATTCTTCACGGTACTAAGCAATAACTAACATCATTTCGTAACCCAAGATTCGCTAAAAAAATACCGTACCGCCCTCTTTTGGTGTGCATTAGTGGAACTACCATCCGCTTCCTAACTCATAATATGGTTACTTAGCTAGGATTGCCAATAGGTGGCTTCTACCTAGCTACAAACGTAATTTTGGTGTTATCAAAATAAATAAATATTTATATATGCATATATTCTTAATAATTACGCGCGCAAGAATAGCGTAATTGGCACGATTAAACACGATCGTGACATGCCGGGTAGTGGGAAATTGATCTGCCCTCAGATCAACACCACTAATCCCTAACCCTCGTCCACAAGGTGGGTGCTAGAGGAATAAAATAAATAAACTATAAAAACGGATACCAATATACTTTTGCCATACCATTAGAATGGGTGCCATTAAAGTGCCTGTTGGCGAGAGAAGCTCGCCTGTCCGGGTTGCCATTCCGGTGCTTTACCAATGCCTTGAACATGAACAATTAATGTACATTAGAAAAACAAAATAAATCAGACACATTTAACTCCTCACATTACTTCTCCGTTCTTAAATATACTTAGAAATAAATACAATTGCGTGGTATATATAACCACCATTGGGTTACATCAATTAAGTAATAGTGGATCGCACATGACCACGATCTGCGATGATTGAAAAACTAAAATTAAAATTCCACTTCTTATAAATACACTCGATGGCTTTTATTATTTTAAAATTGCCCATTCACTAGCCATCTTTAAATTACTTTGCGCTTTTGCGCTAAAAAAAAAATCACTGTCACTTCTTAAATCTAAGAATGTCTTGGGGGTCGTTTCAATACAGAAATAGATAAAAAAATATTTGCCAGGTGGGCCTCTACAAAACAAAACAGATACTTCACCTCATCTTACTCTATGGAAGATGGGGAAACAAAATCAACAAAAGGTACATGTTATATTGAAAACATCTGTGCCACAATCTCGTACTGTACTAGTAGAACAGGCTCTACTGAAACAGTTCCGACCAACTTCTTCCGTTGTATTATTCTGAAGTAAATTTATTATCTAATTTAAATCTATTACCATGCCATAATATTGTTTGCCATGTTGCCTTACCACTCTGTTCTTCATAGTATTTAAAACAAAGAAGTACATTAAATGATTTAAAAAAAAATGACTAATAACTTAGTTGAGCAAGGTCGTTGAAATATACAAGATAAGGTTAAAAGAAAAACTTCGATGTCATAACCATTAGAAGCAAACTCCTTAAAAAAAACTTCTGCAAAACAAAATAAGAAAAACAAAATAGTACCCGTCTAGTAGCAACTTTGCTACTGGCGTAAGGGGGAATCTCAGTAGGGTGTTGGTATATATCTTGCTCTTATGCAAAGATAATACTTAAAACAATGGTAATGTGTGTTTGCTCATGTCAAGGAAGCAGAAGACGACGCTATGGTATTGACGTAAGGGGTGAAAAATGAGTTCGTACCAGCGGACTTACCGGTCGGTAACCTAGCCACCGAGCCTAACTGGAAACGAATCCACCTTAAACCAAAGATACACCTCCAAAGCTTAGTCTCAGGAGATACTTATTATTTAGTCGATGGGATAAACCACACTGAATATAAATATCTAGAGTGTGCCTAAATGGGAGAAGAAGATGCTAGCATGCCTCAGTGGACTTACATGGAATCAATCACTGAGCCAGCGAGGAACGCATGCAGCTTACACTCAGAAATAAGCTGTTGCTAGTTAACATCTTTGCAAATTCTTTTGACAGACTTTCTACCTTCATTAGATATCTGGCTAACTCTGAAATTTTCCTTTTGGTAACTTTACTGGTTAGAGAAAATTAGTTAGTCAGAGGGATAAACTACATTAGTATTTTGAAAAACTTCCTTTCATTGGAGCTGAGCATCCATCACCATTCGTGCTCCATCATCATTCATCCCTTTCATACCAAGAATATCAAAACAACAACATAGCTCGCCTCCTTTAGAGTCGAGAGTTAGTCGTGTGACTGTGAGGATTACCGCCTAGATAGAGAAGATTCTAAAAACAACAGAGTATGAACAGAATTTGCTAAGTTGACTTCTAACCTAACCAAACAATTGGGCTTGAGAATAGACATGAGTAATAAACGGTATCACGGGAATACGTGATCCAAACAGAAGCATTTTCTGTCTCATAAAGAGACATGGGTTCAAATGACCTCAGATTAGATAGGAGATAATCAACTACAATCTTCGAGACCAATGATACCCGTAGTGTAAAATGTGAGTGTACCGATGTAAGTGTGAAATATATAAATAGGCACGGGACCTCCGGTCCGGGTGCAGGTATGCTAATATAACGCCTGGAGGATCGAAGAGACGGTCGCTACTCCGAACAATCAAACCACCAGCGTTGTGTCACGTATTATTTAACCTGCTCTATTGGCAGGGGGTTAAGGGTCCGCCGGCCCTTCAGCGCATACTCGCAATATGGCAGTGTGGGGTGTGTGGTGTGTGCGATAGGGAAAACTGGGAGAAACAAACAACAAACTTCTCCAACAAAAAGACTCCAACAACAAACTTCTTCAAAAAAAAACTTCTCCAAAAACTTCTCAAAAAAAACTTCCCCAACAAACTTCTCCAAAAAAAAAGGACTCCAAAAAAAAACTTCTCCAAAAAAAAGACTCCATATCAACCTCTAGAAAGGAAAAGATATAGTCTGTATAGTGTGAATAGAGTACAGTAAATTCGTAGGGGTTCGCAACTGATTGCGGTGGTATTTCGTAGCGAGTGTCGATCACTGAGTAGATCGATGGGGAAAGGGGAAAAACTCGACGGTACGCCATGGGACCTCGGCAAGTGGCCGGGTTAGTGGGGAAAAAAAAAAAAAATTTAAAACGTACCACTGCTCAACTAATAAACTTAACATCGTCCTTGCGCCACGCGCACGGGTTGGATTCTGCCACGTTAAGTAAATATAAACACCAAAAATTTGTACAAGGGGGAAACGCCTCAGTTATACTTGAAGTCGTTATGGGCTTTAAAACATAATAATAACTAAAAATATTACCATGCCAATTGCCAATGCTTTGCCAGCAGGAAAGATTTAATAACAATTGCCAATACAACGTTAACACCACCGTCCCGACATTGAAGATGTCGTACGTGGTGCTCTGAAGTTACAAAAGAGAATACTTTACAGGGATATTAAGGAATCCCACGCGCTTTAGATCAACGCGCCGTATTTTAAAGCCTCTATTAAATAAAATAAGGGTTAACCTAACAAAACGTCAAAACTTTCAGAGTGCTATCACACTGATTGCTTATGGCTCTTATTCGCGCTGCTGGTTGTGCAAAGGTCAGGTATGTTTACTGGCTGTCGGACCGGTCAACCTTGAGGATGTCCTTGATGTGGTGGATGCCTTTATTTTTACCATTCTGATCCACCAATTCATATGCCAGATGTGACTTCCTTGCGAGCACGGTGCACTTTAGGAAACGAGGGGCCAGCTTGCTAGAGAAAAATTCCGCTTTCTTGGACTGTATATGGTTCTTCACCCATACCACGTCTCCAGGTGACAGAATCACTCGCTTTCGCCTCAGATTATAGCGCTCGGCGCTCTTTTGGTAGGATGCAAGCATGCGTTGTTGCACTAGGTCGTAGGTCTCCGCTAACTTCTCCAGACCTATGCTGTACGGCATGGGGTCTCCTATGGCCAAGTCGGCTGCCCTGGTCGGATTGTATCCAAATATTTTGTGAAAGCGCCCGTCGATGATCACTTCCCTTCCATACATCAAGTATGAGGGTGTGAACCCTGTCGTGACGTTTTCCGAATTGTTTAACGAGTGCTGCACCAGTGGAAGATGCTTGTCCCAGACCCGTTGATCTTCCCCTATCATGATTGCCAGTGATGTCTCGATGACCTGGTTGTACCGCTCCACGGTGTTGGACTGGGGCGCATATGAACACGAGTAAAATACATTTGGGATCTTATACTTTCTGTCCGGGATCTTATACGCTCCGGCGAGGGCCCTGTCCGGCCCCACGTTGGGCGCCAAAATGTTACGATTCTTACCCCTCCGCGCCCACACCTCGGGCCGGACAGGGCCCTCGCCGGAGCGCCGCCTCACCACGGTCGCTTCCGACCGAGGTGGAGCTCGTCTCGGCTTCCGTCCGGGTGTTACTCGCCGCCGCCGCCTGCGTTGTCTCCCTCTCGCAGGCTCTCCTTGGCCAGCTGATCCGCCGGAGTTGTCGGACCGCGAGGGACGAACCGTGATTGGTCGGGCACCGCGTCAACTACAGATTTAAATGGTAGTAAAATTTGAGACAAATTACGAACTTCCCCTATTGCCCGTCAGGATGATAGGAGAAGAGAGCTTGGGCGCCAGACGGGGCGTCCAAGCAATGTCACGGGTTGCCCCTCGTCCCTCTCTCATGGCTCCTCCGGCCGGCTGGTCTACCGCGGATTGAGGTCGCCTCGACTCACTCCCGTCACATGGCAGGTCTGGCTAGTCCAGACCGCGACTTAACAAAAAAATAACCGGTCACTCCTCTAGATGAGAGGACGCTATCATGGAACTAGCTCAAGATAAAAAAAAGAAGATCTCAGGGTCGTCTGGGTCATGTCCCATGAAGCATTATGACCCCGTGTCACAAGTAAATAATAGAGTACAAGATGAAGGTAAATGAATGATGAACACGGTGTTAGAAGACGAGAGGTACATTTATTGATTAACTGGTGAGGTTACATGTTGAACAAAATTAAAATCGATTAACACAATACTGCAACAGATGAGAGACCATTAGAACCAGAAGGGTCCAAATGGTCTAGAAGATACTAAGTGACTATAAACAAATAAAACTGAACAAATGACTAATAAACAAAATTGAACAATTGGCTAATAAACAAAATTGAACAATTGGCTAATAAAAAAAACTGAACAATAGGCTTACCGCCGTCGTTTTGTGGTCTGAAGGACCCTAGATAAACGACGCCGTATGTAACATAGAATAATGATCAGGTAGACAAAATAATTTCAAATTTTGAAATCGACTCTACAATGTGACAAACATCCGTCGTTCTATGGTCTGAAGGATCTTGGATGAAACGACGACGTGCGTACAATAAAATAATGATCATGTAAAAGAATAAACAATTAATTCCTAATTTTGGAATTGACTTTACAACTTCACCAACATCCGTCATTCTGCGGTCTGAAGGACCTTGGATGACGCGACGACGTACGTACAACAAAATAATCATCATGTAACAAAAATTAATCTCTAATTCTGTTATCGACTCTACAATGCGACAAACATGACAATGAGTACACGATGGAGTGATATTGTAGCTGAATAACATACTATCAATAATAAAAAAATAATTAATTTCAAATTTCGGCATTGACTTCACAATGCTACGCCCATGTCAATTAACTGCATGGCGGATCGACATCGTAAATAAAATCCAATACTAGCAATATAAAACAATTACTTTCAATTCTGGCATTGACGACACAATGCGACAAACATGTCAATTAACTGCCGGCTGAACCGATTTTTGTAAACAAAATGACATAATAACGATGTAAAAAAAAAATAAACAGTTCTTCTTAAACTTTGGTAATGACTCTTCAGTTCGACACACATGTCAATGTTTACATTAAGACGCGATGTTGTAAATTAACAAAATACTATTAAACAAAAACAGTTAACTTCAAATTTGCAATGCCACAAACATGGCCATCATCTGCAGTATAGCGAGATATGTGAATAAAACAACTGGTGCCAATGTATAAAAAAAAAAACAATTAATTTCCAACTTCGCAATTGACTCTACAATTTGACGAACCTATTTCGTAAACAAGGCGCTTAGATTAGGCGACCAAATAAAATATTAAAAGTCTACCCGATTTTAGTCGTAAGGATGGCCTTATGACAAATAAATACGGCAATTCATTACACAGATGAATAAACAAACATCTTGTTTTAATGCACTAACGCCCTTACGTTAACTCAACCAAATATAAATACGAAAAGCAAAAAAAAAGGAACATATAAAATTATTAAGGGTCAATATATTGCTTTAACCTTAAAAAAAAAAAACAGACTGTTTGTAAACAATGGCATTACGTCATAATGACGTTTTATTGTTTATGTTTTCGTGCCAGCACGACTAAATGTTATGTGGCATATACTTGGGCGTATGGCCGTGCAAGAAAAATATAAAATTATTACGCTTCGTCGAAACGAAAACATGTAAACAAACAAAATAATATTATCACGCTATTCACTAGGTACTCACTACTGGCATGACATTTCGGCATTTGCCGGTGCAAACAAAAATTATACGGAAAAATATATAGAATTCTGACACTTCGTTTAAAAAAATATGTAAATAGACAAAATAAACATTTCCTATTAGGCACTCAATTATAGTGGCAAGACATTTCGGCATCTGCCGGTGCATACAAAAATTGTACGGAGAAAATATATATAAGCACTTCGTTTACTAAAAAAAATATGTAAATAAACAAAACAAACATTTCCTATTATGTTCTTAATTATTGTGGCAAGGCATTTCGGCATGGCTAAAATATACGACGAATATACGAAAAACATTTATAAAAAAATTGTATGTACTTTACTCACTATCAAAACCAACGGTTCAATATATTGTTGAACAAAGAAAACTTAAACAAACAAAACAAATGTTATATATTTGACCTGCATGGGGTTATTTTAAAATAAACAAATATAGTGTGGCTTTTTTGATACGATGGCATGGCAAAACTTGACTTTTTTACATCCTCGGCAAAATATAAACAAACAATAAAACGAACGGGTTGGAAACATACTATAAAAAATAACAATATACATGTATTTGGGTGGTGTGGGCGTTCTGGCGACTCGATCTGTACTTTATAGAGCATTACTGTATAATTATTTATTAAAGAGAAATATCAAGATCTATATTTAGTGACTACCGGACTGAATCCGTTTGAAACAACAAAAACAAAAAAACTAAATTAAAGGAAACAGACCCCCTTCCCCGGCATCGCGAACCGTTCTTTTCTTCTTGTTCGGTGGTAGGCAATATACTCGACCGCAAGTCGGCCGGCGTCCATAGTAAAGCAACGCCAATCTTTTATAATAGGCTATCAATAGCTATTATTTTATTCTACTTTATAATTTGGAATAGGATGATCTAATCATTTTAATTGTCAAATAAAAACGAACTTTACTGAAAAGCAATCAAATGACGTGGAGCTCAAGCTCTGTCACTATATTTTCTACAAGAGGTTAAATATGTAAATAAAGAAAAAAAAACTAAAAAAATTAACGAGTGAATGCAATGAAACGACCATTTTTTCTAACACTGGACTGACCTCTGTTTCTCTGACTTTGCTCCCTGGAACTGGATAGTCCGGCGGGATAAGGCTGGAGACGTCTCGGCCTGCCTCGTAAGCGCCGGGGAGACGACCAATACGCCTTTCCTCCGATGTAGGGATTTACTCTCTCGGCGGCCCTCCAGGACACGCCATGGTATATCTGCTGCGTGGCAAATCATGGGAATGTGCACCATGCATCCAGGTTTTCCGCTTCTGCGGGTCGATTCTCGCACGGAGAAGAAAACCAATTCGCGTGGCCGAAATATTACGTTGGCTCTACCGCGTTTTATCTTTGAAACCCTTGGTGATATACTCCACCTTCCACAAACTTCTATATAGCCCGATGCGGTTGGATTAGTAAAACCAACCAAAAAAAAACCCAAGCACGCAGAACTCAAAAAAAAGATACGTCCACCTCCCAAAACGACCCAAAATGTAAGAGACCTCTACCTACTCTATCTATTCGAAAAAACTAATTACTGTACTCCTCTGAACACCGCCGCGGTTCCTAAAACGCTCACTTCACGCCTCTCGCCAGGACTAAGTACTTGTTCAAAATTTAATATTGTTATTTTTTTTTTTTATATACTATATCATTACTTTTCTCCTTCTACTATCTTTTTATTTATTATTTAATTTATTTAAAATTTATTTTGCGAATATTCTTCACGGTACTAAGCAATAACTAACATCATTTCGTAACCCAAGATTCGCTAAAAAAATACCGTACCGCCCTCTTTTGGTGTGCATTAGTGGAACTACCATCCGCTTCCTAACTCATAATATGGTTACTTAGCTAGGATTGCCAATAGGTGGCTTCTACCTAGCTACAAACGTAATTTTGGTGTTATCAAAATAAATAAATATTTATATATGCATATATTCTTAATAATTACGCGCGCAAGAATAGCGTAATTGGCACGATTAAACACGATCGTGACAATATGCGTTTTGGCTACTAACCCGTCTGTCAGAGTCGATTTGGTAATACGACCATTTGTTAAGAATTTTCTGTCAAATGAAAAGGGTATTTTCACTTTTCCTTTTATATATTGTAATATTGAAACCATTATTATTTTTTTAATTTTTAATATAAGAAAAGAACACACTACCTATCGCCAAGTAAAAAAAAAATAATATTAGTATTTTAAATTAGCAGAAAAAAAATGCTGAAACATGAACGCGTTTATCTCGAAATGTCATTTAGCTAATCTATTTGTCATCTAGTTTGCAGCATTCGAGTGACGCTTTTTATCGAGTTACAATTAGCCTTTCGTGCAAATACACACGTAGGCCCTATACATACGTATGTAGGGAGGTAGGAGTATTAGTTCTGCTTTTATAACCTATTTGCGCCGTACTCATATCCTTAGTCAAGGATACACCATCCTCCTAAGGACCATTCCCGAACATTTAAGGTTAGCGTTACCTCTTATGAGCAAGAAATTATAAGAAGTAATCATCCTGAATTTTTTTATTTTTTTTTAACAGATGGCGTGAATTCTGACGTCGCGCGGATCGATTGTGTAACCTTAGCACCGTTTCCGTCGTGCGGCGACAGCCACAGCTAAGCGCTCGCAACGAAGACGTTATTACAAGATCCGTTTAAAATTATCACGTCAAGTTTACTTTTTTTGTTCTCTGAAACCATGATGATTTTTATATACCGTCTTTACAAACAATACAGATGTCTGTTTTTTTTTTGTTCAAAAATAAAAATACACTTTCTCCGTCTGTCGAACACATTAAGTGAATGCAATATGAATTTATGAGTAAATTTAGATAGAATGTAGAAAATACGATTATTTTACCTTTGTCGTACTTTATCGTCTGAACTAACCACAATTTGGTTTTTAAGGCGAATCCATAGGACAAATATTAATTTCGATTCATTTAGGCTCTTTTCTTTATGGCTGATATTTGGTAACCATTGGATATTTAATTATATATTTTTTTATATATATACCTTAATCTTATGTCTTGAACATAGAAAAGGCAGATTTGGGAAATTCGATTAAATTTCTGAGAAATTTAATAAATGATAAACTACTGATAGTTCTTTTTCTTTGAATTGCGCTCTTATAAAAGACATTAGAGGTTTATGAAAAATAACTTAAAAGTTGTAGGGAAATTATAGGGGGGAAATATATATATTTTTTTAATAGCACCAATAGACCTGGGAAAAAAGTGGTTTTTCAAAATTCAAAAAAATCATACCTCCCTTAATATGATCGAAATTTATTATGTAAATTGTAGATCTATAACTTCTGTATAATTTTTGTTTATAATAATTTTTGATATGAGCAACCCTTGCGGCACAGTATAAAGAGGGATTCATTATACGCGAGGGCGGCGGCGGCGGGTTGAGGTCACGTGGCAGCTCGCGCTAAGTTTGGTACAAGTTCGTACAATTGGAGTTTGCCTGTCCACTGCTTTGATCAGGTAAAATGCACCTCCGCTGTCTGACGTGTCCACGGGAATGGTCTTGGGACAAGCATTCTGTGCATATTTTATTTTGTTTATTTATTTGAATTACAAAGAGCGTTACAATATATGTTACAAACACAAAAAAATACCATTTCTAAGGTCGATTAAAAGTAATTACAAAATACCCCCCCCCCCCCCCAACCCCAACCCGTCCTACTTCCTAATCCCGGCCTCGCTCCCGAATGTGTTTTCAATTTTATTAAGTTGGAGGAAACTTACATTGGCTTTATGTTTAATTGTTTTTTAATTGTAATTTTACTTTTATGTCAGCTGTTTCCTAAAATAAATAAATAAATAATAAGGTATATACGACAGAAGGAGCTGTAAGTAAGAGAAATAAAGGGAAGGGAAGGAAAATCTATTATTTATTTATTTATTCTTTATTGAAAAATCCAACAGTATTAATTTTTATAATTACAAACAAAACTTCTTACTAATATACAATATACTTTTACTATTATAGAATAATAGTAAAACGAAATTGCAAGGAAGCACATGTATGAGTGTGTGTAATAAAGTGTGCGCGTAGTAAAGATGACGTTTCATTGTGATTCGTTATGGTAAGCATTTGCGAAGATTAAAATCTTTGTGTGTGAAAGGCTTAGCCAGCGCTCATCAAAAGCGGGGCAGTGTGGCCCTGCGGGAAGGCAAGTAAGCCTCGCAGCGAGCGGAAGTGGCAATATATGTGACTCTTGACGGCGGAAATAAAAGATGGCGACGTTCCCGGTTCCGTCCAATTGCCCGGGCATAATTTTGCGTTCGAATTCACCCCATTGTGCGACGGGAATAGATCGCGTAGGAAGGGTTCCCAACCATTATTAGGGTAGGTACTCACAGGCATCGATTATTCAGAAGACCATTCCCAAAAACATAGGGGGGTGTTATATTCCCTATTACTTATAAGATATTGTATAATAAAAAATGCGATAATAATTCGTGCTCAAATTTATTAATGTTATTAAAGCGCTCGTGTAAATTCCCTTATTGTATTGCGCTTGGCCTAGGTCGGTCAATGACTCGGCGCGGCGTTAATATTATTACGTAAAGTGTAAAAAAAAATCACGAAAATCATGATGAATTTTGATATGATATCAAAACAAATCATGCTTGAAAACGCAGGGTCAATCTTTTTGGAAGACGGTGCTAAGGACTGCTAAGGAGATATTGAAAACCAGCCTATAGTAACTAATTTATCGGAAAAAGTAAACAATTTCATAATTTTAATGACACATTATTTACAAAACAGTGCGTAGACTTGTAATATTTTCTCTGTGAACAAAATAAATATTTTTAATATTAAATATTTATTTTTATTTTGAGATCGTGGTAGTCTAGTGGTTGAGGCGTTGGACTACTGACCCAAAAGTCTCGTGTTCGAATCCGCAGATGGTCATACCATTGTTAACGCTTCATTACCATCATCTCCCCTGACTACACATTTGGCCTAGTTGAGTAGGGCCCAAAATAATTGTGTATGACCTAGGTCATTGCAATTATTTTTTAAAAAAAAAGAAAAGAAAAGATATATTAAAATCTGATTTTTTAATATTTCACTACGTCTCTTAGATGCATAGTTTTAAGGTCAAAGCACCAGTACCTCTCGCGTTGCAGGGGAGTCGTTTACCTAATGAAATATTTATGAGACCTTGGTATTTTGTGATATCTATTATCATTATTGGAGTCCACAGCACTTTAGTCGAAGAGGTGGTGATATTTTAAAACATATTCGCATTTTTTTTTTTTATCATTGCAATTAGCTTCAGGTGCTGTCGTTTCGTAATTTATAGGGTGATAAAACGATCAAAAATCGAAAGACTTCGCACATAAAATTTAACTGTTGTATGGTGCCAACGATTGAACTTAACTAACACCCGTGAGCGCAATGCGTTGCTTATCCAGTAGGGATGCGTAAACGTTTTTTAAGTTCCTGGAGTTACCAGTATTATTTATGATGACTTAGTTAAAGGTCTTTATTTGATAAAAATAATATTTGCTATCTCTCGTACGACTCGCTCATGGCTCTGTTCCGATTTTATAATATGGCGTGATGGGAGACAGTTAAGGGCGGTCATACGAACGAACTACCTACCAGCGTTTCCACTTCAAGAGTCAACCATTTGTTGACATCCACTCAATCACGGTCGCGTTAACGATCTCTGATTATCCCTATTAATCAGACTGATAACTCATTGACCTGCTTTTGGACTTTTAGGTCGGCGGTTAAGGCCACGGGTCGATATTATTTTACAAAAGTTTTGTATGAAATACGCAGTGAAAGTAGACGGAAAAACGGTTAAACGACTGCGTTCTAGTGTCGAAGGCTCAATTCTTTTCATGGACTTTCTTGGGGTAGAAGATCCCGGTAAGGATAATGTGAGGAAAGAGATAGAGTGTATTGAAGTTATCCTGACCAGTTTCTAACTCAGTATCAATACAAATAGAAATTAATAAATAACAAGTAATACCTTGGACTCGATACAATGTAAAGAATGTTGACCACCTACGGAGGTTACTAGTCGGAGAGCCCGGTGAGTAAACACTCAAGACTGATAGTTCCTTCTTTGATTATGAAAACTAAACCGTGAGAAAGGAATTTATAAATCGTCTATGATTGACGACACGTCGTGTGAAATACATCTTAGCATTTTTCCAAACAAAGCAACTGCTCGTGTCCTTCAAAAAGGAATTTAAAAATGAAGTACTATCTCACAAACAAAACGTTTGGTTTGTCCGCAGTGTATATAATGTTTTTTTATCTAACGATTTATTTCCCTAGTAATGATAAATAAATACATTTAGAATTTTTAATGGCAAACAAATGACAACTGAATAAATACAGCTACAGTAAGATAGAGTGTGAATGTGTGCGTGTAATAGTAAATATGTGTAATCAGGGTTTAAAGTCATCGCTTACAAGTATTGGTAAATTATACTTCACCCACACATACGAAACCCAACTATGGTGCTATAGATCCACTGTAGCCAATTTAGGGTTGCCACCCGTCTCGATTCTTTACTTCGTCTCGTCACGTTGGCTACTACCTTAAATTGAAGAATGAATTTCATTCAAGTGCGTTTTGTATACTGACTTTCGCAAGGACTGTTTTAATATTAAAATATTAAATACCATACAATTAAAAAAAAAATTGGGTCTGTGTCGGAATAGAAGGTGGAAGTTATACTTCTTTGGCCATTCGCACACACAGAGACAAACAGAATATATAAATGAAATATAAGACATTTTTCTCTGTTATTCAATATATCATTATAAGTTACTTCATTATTATACTATACACCTATACATTATCATTATTAAGTTCGTATATTCGTATAATTTGTAAAAAAAATCCCCCAGCCGGGGTTCGAACCAGGGACTCTAGCGTGGGAGACGAGTGCGTTAACCGCTGACCCACTTTTCTTTGGTAGAGCACGTATAAAAAGGCACTCTACGGATTTTACTCCTAACGCGTGACGCGGTTTCTCGACCAACATCCCATCCCAATGAGTACAACGGGCGCAAAGAAATGGTAATATTATGTACAATCGTACTCTTGGCCGTCGGAATCCTCGACGTGTATTTTCTGTCGTGAGCGGGTGGCTACCCTAGTTGCCGTAGACCCTTTTGCTCGGTTAAAAATCCTACTGTATAGTTAGTAGATATAGGCGACTTCACATTATGAATCGTGGCTTTATCCGCGTCCGAAGTACCGAGCTGCGGCGCGCCGCGGGCGCTGGGGGGCGAGGGGGCCAATGACGGCGGATGTCTGGATATGACTTTGTGCAACAGAGCAAAACGCTACTGAAAAGGCCGCTCTTCCGCTAGAACTATCTGGCTGTAATATTAGCGGATTATCTTCACGAATGAGTGAGCGGCTTTTTGCTTTTCTGCATTCAGTATTAACAACCACATAACTAAACAACAAACATACAACAACAACTTAACTTCATACTAACAAGTGCATAACTAAAATATTCTCCCCGCGGATCTGCACTTATCTAAGTTTTAAAGACTTTTGAGAAGATTAATTTATTTTAATTTACCACTTGTCATAATGATGCAGTATCCGTTTTATTCATATTACTTTTTATTATATGAGAAAATCCATATTGTCCATTTTGCTTGAGAAACATCAAATGAAATATTCTACATATATAAAACAGAGTCGGATTAGTTACACAATTTATAACTCAAGAACAGCTGGGCCGATTTTTATGATCTTTGACAATAACTATTAAAACATAGGAAAAATATAAAGAAAATTCATTTTCTCGTACATTTTGTATGGACAGGCTTTGTATTTTGTGGAATTCTATTATCAAACGGTAAGTTGCCTTCGATGATGTTCACTTTGTGAGTTTAGCAAATTTGTCAATATTATTTATTGAAGTTAATTCATTTTGAGCATTCTTAATAAAAACACTAAAATAATTTCAGCTAATACAACATTTATTGATTCTAAAGCGGTACAAGTTCGCCGGTTCAGAATGTATTTAATAATAAAAAGCACCAAACATTTTATATTAGTAAAATTAACGTTGTAAGTAATTAATTACATTAAACATTACATTACATTAGTTGTAACATTAATGGCATTAAAACTCTATTAGTATCTAATACAAACATTCCATATCAAAAACATTTTATTTACTTTTTAAACAAAGTACTTAAATAAATATTATACAATTAGCCACACCTAACTAGACTACCGTCTGTTTCAAGGTAGACTATGTTTGCTTTTATGCTGGTTAAGTTCATATTGCACAAATTTAATATTAATCAACATATGTAATTTAAATAGAAGTAATCATTATTATTATTAAGTAATTAGGATATTTAGGAGCTAGCTCCGATGCTACTGTTGAGTTTAGTAGGTGAGGAAAAAATGAATGCTCAACAGCCTTGGAACAAAGAAAATGGATAAATACTGACTTATGAAGAGCACTCCCCAATTATTCTGGGAAAAAAAGAATTGAACCCATTGTTTCGTTTTCTTAATATAGCTTTTATCTTTCTCTTCGAGATAGCTTTTATCTCGAAAGGATTACGACCTATATAATTAGGGACCAGATAGGTTTAATCGTAACAGTCTTATATAAACTAGTTAATCTAAATACAAAACTTAGTGGCTCCCAATTAAGAATTGCAATTAATTCAGATAGACTATCATATCGACTACAACTCCTAAAGACATCTCTAAGCCGCTTCTATATTAACATTTTATATTAAGAATTTTAACTTTCTATTTTTGTAATCCTACGTTATATAATATTAGTAGCGAGGATACGTTCCAAAATTCGAGACGGTTCGAAGGGGTAATGTCACCCATTTTTAGGTAGGTTTTCATGACTTCCGAAAAATTTCGACAAACTTTCGCGTTTCACATCCTCGAAAACCCAAAAACGTTTAAAAGTGTATATATCTGTCGATCTACCTATATCCCTTCTTGTGGACACGATGACAGCCGTAATTTTACACCAATCACTTTCAAATTAATACATAAAATTTAATGGTACAAAATCTCGGTCAAGCTTGTTAAAAAAAAATAATAAATAATGTGTAAAATCAGACCAAGGTGGCGTTTCGAAAAAGTGAAATTTTGCTTTAACTTAGTATATAAGATATCGAATTCATTCAAATTTTATATTTTTCCCTAAATAAAGGCCTAATACATATCTACGTAAACGTTTTTTGATTGCACAAACCATTAGTCCTAGGGGTAATAAAAACTAGGTTTTCAATATTCAAAAAATCATGTCTGATACAAGTTCGTACAATTGGAGTTCGCCTATCCTCTACTTTGTTTCGGTGAAATAAATGTGAGAAATTTAAAAATCACTAAATTCCTTTTAATGGCTTACAAATCGATGCCAATAATGCCAGGGAAATGTTCCTCGCGAACAAAACACACCTTAATAATGTATTTTTATGGGCAATTTACTCTTGAGGAAGTACCAATATGATCGAAGTGCTGCAAGCACCCACATCGAATCGAAGATCGTAAATACGATGAAATATTAATTTCATGTTACATACAAGTTAGGTTCGTATTATTAATCTTTTTTTAAGTGTGTTTTTTTTTTTGTACAAGTGCGATTATACCAATAAAAATTGTCTTTTTAAAAAGTTACTACTTTTTTTTCCAAAATGAATGATTGGGTTAAGTAGAAAAAAATGAATAAAATGGGGATGAAACTACTTATCAAAAAATGTAGAATAAACGGCCAATGAAAATATCATCTTTTAAAGAGGCACCACTAAATTATTATTAAGCTAATAATGTTATTATATTGACAGAGTGACAGCATAGCTGATGTTCTTATTAGCTGTGAAAATATTCTTAAGTTCTTGACCCCTCCCTCCCCCGACAAAACTTTGTATGTCTCAATATCACCACACTCTAACCACCATTCTTTGAGAGTAAGATAACTTGAGTCGCTTTAGCGTTTCAAAGGTAACTCTATTAATTTATTTCCTTTCCCAATTTATTTTTTTTTTGTAACATAATTTGTATGATAATTAATAATGATTCCTAATAATCATATTTTAATAAGATTCTTACTTTTAAAACTATAGGAGTTTGTAAATTGTTTACGATTGACAATGTTGACATGGTCTGTTAATGATGGGATGATGTATCTTTTAGTTACCAAATGCAGCTAATTAGCTTGGATACATAGAATGCTAAGTTTGCATAACTTTTACCTAAAACTAAAAATCTTTATGTGCTCACATATTACTTATTAAACAATAGAGTTTGTTTTTATTTTTTCAGGTGAGTAGTAGTTACCGAAGGCGACTTTTACTGGTTGCTTAGTTATGAAATGCAATTGATTTTCTCCACTTGGATAATATAAGAGGTAGGCTATATAAATCTAAAAAACACAATTATGGTCTTTGTCGTGATCAGATATTGACATCGTTTTCAAAGAGAATTTCTTACCATTCTTATGAATCCACATTTCTTACAATTTCATAAATATATAGATGAAATGTAAGGTACCATTACTAAAAGAAGATATTTCCTATTAACTAAAAACTTCAAATGTTATTATTTTTATGCATTATACGGCTACAAAAATGCTAATTATACAGGTTTTCAAAGACATCAGAAGATTGATCCAGAAGTGTTATCTAGTTTCTTTACAATAAAGACAATTTATTTATTTTAGACAATTATTCTAGGGAATTACGTGAACCATATTTGTCAAATATTATGCAAAAATATATATTATATATAAAAAAAAACTAAACCACCATGCTTTTGAAATAGATTTTTTTAAAGTAGGTATATTTTTTTTATTGAATAAGTAATATTTCCATAAAAAATAAATATATGATTGTGGGGGGGATTTACCTAAGCGATGAGATTTTTGTTTTAATTTTTATACGTCAAAGTGATCGTTTATGGCAAAAGTTTTTACATTTTCAGAAAATATATATTTTTTTGTTTTTATTTTTAAAAAAAAATAATTAAAAAACATTTCCATTATTTTTTGGAAAAAAACTAATTTATATCAACATCTCATACAAAATAGTCGGAGTTTGTATTGTAAGGGGCGTTCGTGCCCGTCATAGAGGTCCGCCTTTCCTTTGATGGTACAAGGCTGCTTTTTACAGGCAACGATTTGTAGGTCAGAATCTTTCAAAGGGTCCTGTTCAGGTGTGTAGTCACCTTAAGCACGGGAGATCCATGCTTCAATTAATTACCGATGCGTATTTGTATCATTTTGCATATTTGCGATTATATAATGTTTAGTACTACAGCTCTACAGGCGTCATTAAAGGTATCTCCCGCCGAGGCTACTTGTGCTTGTGGTACCAACTTTCGATGGGTCGCTTCAGACGGACAGGCGGCTAGTAGCTTCGATAGTAGCTTCTTATATATATGAATGTACAGAGGCTAAAATAATTAAATAAAATTATGACATATAAACGCAAATTTGTATCAGATTTCTAAACAGTTGATAGGCTTGTGATACATACATTCGTAGGTTAGTATTGAACAGGCCTAGCTGTGAACCCCTGTCAGCAATGCAGCGAATCGAGCCGTTCGTCGGCTATAAAAGAAGGCGCTCCAGCCGGGGGGTTGGGGGGGCGCCGTCGCGTCATTTGCTTGATATTCACGTTGAATTTTATCTCGCTGCCGTACTATCAACAAAACGCACATCGAAATCGCTCAACCTGCGTATACTCAGCCGCGCGCACTTGGACAGCCCTAGCAAAATTTGTGCGATCAAAATTGAATACATAATATTTTTTTCAAATTTTTCATGTTTCTAATGACGTTTACTAAAAGCGAATGTGAAAAATACTCTTAGCTAACTTAACACTTTGTAATATACTTACTTTTTATTTATTTGACGTAACAATATACCATATTTATATCATATTTACACTAATTATCAACGTAAAAAAATAAATAAATAAAAAAGAAATAATAGAACAAATATAAATTTAAAAAAAAACAGCCGTGTAACAAATTTCGAGCAAGAATCACCCCAGAACAGACCTTGTCTAGTGGTGTGATAAAATCCACACCACCTATCTATTTTGCTTTATATGAGATAGTTTAAAAGATGGTTAACTATTTTCAAGTTATTTATTGGTTAGTTAAACATTGGCTGGATAGTAAACCTCATAACACAAAATATAAAAAAAAACTAAATACATAACATTTAGTATAAGCGACGAGTACATGAGCTGCGCACAGCGAAGAACTATTGTTCATGAGCACCATTAGAAAAAAGAAAATCCCTTGAATATCTCGGAATTATGGTCGATTATAAGATGAACTGGTTACCCCACATTCGAAAGCTTGCAAGCAGGGTTCTTAGGTTGACCTAAATTTGTAAAATTTTGTGTTTTATTTTAGATGATCCTACTTTAAAGAAAGTATACTATATCATGTATGATCCCAAAAAAAAAATCGGTAAGTGACTTCTGCTGTATAGTCGTGATAATTTAGGCGTTATATTACATACAACGTTATTTTTAATAAGGTAAATGTTTAAAAAAAAACTTAAAACTTAACGTAATTTAATATAATATACTCGTATATAGTGTATTATCTTTATACATATATTTAAGTATATCTTACATAATATCATTTAAAATTTTACTGAGTTTATATAGTATTTTTGTGCTAATTTAAAAAAAAAGTTATACTATACGTAGTAATACTATAATCACTTAATTTTTTTGTAAACGAATACAGTAACCTGTGTATCGCGCAACATTAAAAGCTCGAAAAGTACGGAATACTACCTTCTTTGGGACAAACGTTAGTCTAGTTAAGGGGGCAGGGAAGGGGGTATAGTAGGGTCAATCGCTTGTACGAATTCACTGTTTCGTTATTTGCTATAGGTACCATATTGTCAAAATGATTGTGAACCTAAATAAATGATATTTCCCGCTATGCCGGTAACTATTCCTATGGTATTTTTGTTTCTTGACCAACATTATAAACGTAGCGACCGTAGTGTTTCAAACATTAGGATAAAATGACTCGCGAGAGCGGACTGACCCTTAAATAATGCCTTAATCGGCGTGCATTTTGTTAGGCTAGTGTACCGATTCCAGGGTTGGCAGACGATAATATGATTCCCGCTGCATTCATAGAATAGTGCGGTCGTTATTCGGTGACGGCGCCGCTAATGTCAGCTCGTTTTGCGTTGGCAGCGCCAGAGAAGTCTCTAAATTGCCTGCTCCGTCAGGGTTGTCGTCAGGTTTGGATGGAAATGTACCTCGAATGCAATGTCGGAGCATTATGTTTAGGCCAGCCGAATACAGAGTGACAAATATGCAATTTAACATTAATTGCAAAAGTTTACAAATATTGTCTTTAAACAAACCTGGAAATCATTAATTAAAAGAGTTTATTTTTCACAACAAATATACAAAAGTTTTGCAAACTATAATATCAATTTAACTAGAGTTTAGAAATATAAATACAAATTTGCAACATGCGCGAATCAAAAATCGGTAAAAACGTTGCCGGAATAAGACGAAATTTAACACTAGCAAACAATACAATCTTAATCGGGTTGCAAATATGAGGATGAGTGTAAAATTATAAACGCTTATAACACTTTTTTCAAAATTTTTGCGATTTCCAGGTTCGTAAATGAGTTGCAAATTTATTAAGAAATTGAATACCATGATTCATGATGATGATAAATTGGTGAAATTTGGAAATTTGTTTCTTAGTGAATTGAATTTTTATTTTGACTGGCCTAATTGTTATATTTGTAAATACGCTGGAATTTTGCAACCCTGATGAAGGCTGGCTTGTGAAAATCTATTTTAGTTTTACAAATTGGTAATTTAAGTATGTATGTTTTTTGCTATTGTTGTCATTAATTTAAAAAAAAAAACTTTTATTTAATTAATTATTTAGAAAGTATGGATCTTTCCTTCGCCGATTTTGTTTTTTATCGTGTCGTGAAGCTAAGTTCATATTTATCATAAAATTTATGTACCATAAAGTTAGTTTGTTCTAGTTACTTCTTCGTTTAATTCTACGTTAGTTAGTTAAAGTTAGTTCTTCGTTAGTTTGTTCTAGTAGTTCTTCGTATAGTTCTACATCAGTTAGTTCTACATTAATTCTACATTAGTTAAAGCTAGTCCCTCGTATAGTTCGTATAGACTGGCAATTGACTTTTTTTTTCGCCTGTCAAAATTTCCATCTCATACGTCACTTTTAAATGGGTGTGTCGGGGGGTGTAATGGGTGTAAAGCACGATTTACATTTCATCGCATTCCCGTTGGCAAAAGTTCAGGCTCTTGACCACATGACCACATGACCGTATATCATCTGCCTAGTGACGCGATGACGCGAGTGGCGCTGCAATCGATTGGCCGGCCGTCGCACTCGAATGTATGCCTTTCCCTGATGCCGCTGGCCCAGTTTTACGGACGTACTATAGCACGATGACGTCACGAGCCTCGACGAGTAGGGACAGATGAATTCAGGCTCGTGAATGTTCCACGAGCAGTTTTCGTCTGAAAATATAGGCTTTTCTTTGCGAGGTCATAGCGGGCGGGACTTCAATCACACGATTTATATTTGGAATGCTGAAATGGAATATGGTCACAAAAAGGTCTTGATCAATAATATATATTTTGTGTCTTATTTAAAACGTGTACCAAAAACTTTTATTTATTTATAAATTATATATTTTTTTTGTATATGAAAACTTATATAAACCTTAAATTTCAACATTTGAAGTTGACAACATTTGTTATCATTCCATTTCAGAACAAAGTACGTATAAGTTCACACTTCTGTCCTGATTGACAAACGGTCAAGTTCCTTATAGTTTTTCGACAAAATAATTAATACTAGCCATGTCTTTAAGGTTATGATAGTAATCTTAACCAACTTGTGTCTTTCTTATTTGCAAATAAAGAAATAAAATAATAGTGGATATTGCGTGATCTCATAATTATTTAGAATTCTCAAAATGTATGTATTTTTCTATACATTTTTCAAAACAAATAATTTATTAATTCCATAGAAGCCTAGATATTTAGGAGATAAAATGATACCTAGTATTATTTTTCGAAGGTATTATATGCTTTCAGTAGTGGCGTTTTTTCATTCGCAAATAGTGTATGTATTTAACTCCGTCGATTAAGGCCTCGGTTAACGTAACCGGTGGCCTAATTGGGGGAGAGCGGACGGGGCGGGGGCGAACCGGAAGGGCGCTCGGGGGCGCTTAGGGGCGCTAAAGGACACTTCCGTCGCGGACGCGATGAAAGGAAATGACATAAGAAGGAAAGTGGGCGCTAATGTGCGAATGGCCTCGATATAACTAACTGCCGTTAAAACCTACATGCGTAGTTCATTCCAACATGTTTCAATATTCCATTGATATGTTTACCTACTAACTAAGTAAACATATCACTACTTCTATATGTATAAAATATTAACGGCCTTAGTATATGCTATGACATACCTGGCCATTGGATATAGGTCAAAAATTGTATGACCATGTTCGGATTCAAACCCGCGATCTTTGGATCAATAGTCCAACGCCTTAACCACTGGACTACCACGATCTCAACTTACACTAATATTAAAAATTAAATACTTATGAGAAATGAGAAATGTGTTTTCAACCAAATGTCATTTCAGAAATACGCAGAGAACAATGAGTCAATCAAATCCCGTCTCTATAAAGATATAATTTTTAAAGAACTTAAAAATGGTCTTTAGTTCTGACTCTAGCTTTTAATGAAATGTTGTGCGACCTAGCATTTATTTTATTCAAAAAATACAAGATATGAATCGCTGAATCTAGGAAAGCATTCTAGCTAAATATGACGTAAAAATAACGAGTAACTAGGTAATATTACCTATCGTAGCATTAAAAAAATAATGCACGATAGTAAAAGCAAATAATAATTGCAAAAGTTCCAAAGCATTGATTTCTTCCACCTTAGCCGTAACCAAGTTATTAAGGCTGGCTGTGATATTGTTTAGAACTAACTATATGCCATATTTTCTTTCTGAAATCATTAAATACCTATAATACTTTGAGATACGTCCTTGACTCTCATCCTAACATATCAACATTCCACTTTTCACTCTCCTACCGACACACTTCATTCACACGCTCACATATCTCACAATAATTCACTCTACTCTCTTACATAATTCTTTTAGGGCGCCACCAGTCCCTAAAACGTGTTTTGTAACGTATTTTGGTGCATTTTGTTGAAGTTATTCCCAACAAATGGCTAAAACTAAAAATACCACAATATTCTACATATATTCATTTGTCCTTTGCTTAAAAAAAACGAAATACACCTTATTATAGTAATGAAAATAAATAAATAAGTAAGTGTTGTTTTTTCTTGCAACGATTTTCTTTTAAGTTGTGTAAGTGACGCGAACCTAATTTTTCTTTCTAAAGATAGACAATATAATAATCTAGGCCATTACATAAAAAAAAACACTTTTTTTAATTGATAATAATTATTTAAATACAAAAAACATGTTTCATCGAGTCCAAATGTAACGAATTCGCGGTCGGCGAGTATATCCGTCTCTTTTCTACACGTCAATGTTCGAATAAAGCCTACTCTTTCTAATCTCAAGGACAAATGCGTCCCGGGGCGCTTAATAAATAAATAATAAACGCGAGTTCAAAGTCGTTGAAAATGTGCAAACGGTTTTGCGCAACCAGTTGTATTATTAATTCCCGATTTATCTTCTATGCAATGCTAAAGGGGCAACTTTGCTCCGACCCGACGTAACCATCGTGCATAATAGCGTAAATTCCTGGTTGATTCAACATTGGAAATTAATTAATTCGTTTAAATTAAACGGTCGGCACATATTATCAGGACGAGCGTTTACCGAATTACCGTTTGCACACACAAACACATTACACACACACTGAATCACCCGCATCGTATATGTGGTTGCTAGAGAAGTGTGTATTGAGTATTGGGTTAATGTTTTAGTAGCAGTAACTATGTAGCTACTCAAAATCACCGCATTATTTTATGTTGACGCAACTTTTACGTAATTCTCTGCTTCTATCGCTTTAAGAGTAGCAGTGGGCGTTAACGCGATAATCGTATAACTGAGGTTACGTTAAACGCGATTTCGAAATAGCCCAATACTTAAACCGCTACAAAATAAATGCGCGATTTGTAGCTGAGCCTTTAACGACATTTCCGTGTCACTGAACAAGCCTTCGCTTCACAGTCGCTTCCGACTTCGCCGAGCGCGACTCTGTAGCAATCTATGACAATCGAAAGCACGGGCGTGTTCGGGTGGCGTCTATGTTAACGAGATTTCCGTGTCACTGAACAAGCGAAGCGACTTCGTTGAACGCGACTCTGTAGCTATCTATGGCTGCGAATACGCAATTTCGTCAACACTATAAGCCTGCTTTAGTAACGCGGCTTTTCGTTGCGCTAGAATAATAGGGCGATTTAAACGATGTCGCCTTGTAACGCGCACGTCTATTCAAGAGTAATATTAGTAAGAGTAATTATTGCTTTTAAGATTTGATTAAATGCCAAAGTCAAATTAATAATTATAGGTATGTTCATTCTCCGCCATACATCATTCTAAAGAAATCTATCAGATAATGTCAGGTACCATAGGCGAATAGTCTGGGGATAACCTAGATGAATGAAACCTAGCTGTAAGATGTCAGACTCTGGTTACATAACTTACTACTGCTAAACAATGTGTAGCCATAACATAGCCATTTTGATTTAACTCTAAAACTACAAATTATGTTATTCATATTTATGGTGTAGTTTAAGTTAAAGGAAATATTATAGCGATACAATTTTACCTTTACATTTCCAAAATATATATAAATAAAAATCTACTGTTATTATTATAAAACAGCGATGAGAAATACGAAAGATAACACCGGTCAGCATTCACTTAGTAATTCATACAAATAACATATTAGTAATTCAGAAGCTTGACATATATTTTTATTTATTTGAATTACAAACAGTAATTAAATAAAAGTAATTTATACGGTTGAAGGAGTTGTAAGGGAAATAAAGGGAAGTGAAGGAAAACCTATTATATAATAATAGTAAAACCAATTTGCAAGGAAATACGTTTATGAGTGTGTGCATGAGTGTGCTTGAGTGTGCGTGTGATGTGATTAAACCAGCGTGCTACTCTCTCATTAACAGACTTCACAAAAGAACAAATTACAATTGTATGCGTATAGAATTCTATAAAGCAGAGCATTTTGGGCATAATATGTCTTACAATAAACAAACTTCTTCAATTAACCCAATGAACCTAAATATTTAGAGTTATATAAAATTATGGAGATGAATTCGCTTTATGGTTAGTACCAAAATATCGTCAACTGCAAACTGTGATAAAATAGCAAAAAAACCTTTAACTTGCACAAGCTCCATAGTACCTACTCAGAGAATAAATAAATAAGATTGTTTGTAGATGGATAGTCACGCGGAGTAAATAGTTTACAAAGTATTAGCAAGTATTAGCAGATAGAGAGATATTTATAGTACAGATTCGTTATTGCGCGACCGCCCTCTTTGATGACGTCATTTTCGAAAAAGATTAAAAAACTAAGCATTCTTTAAGGAAAAATATACATACTCAAACATTCCTACAGAAATATGGCCACTATCCAGGTCCAGGGCTTATTCTTCGTGCTTGTTGCTGTCCAGAGAGCTTCGATGGTCCGCTATAAACCCCGTTGTGTATCCGGCTTACCGACCGGTCGGAGAAAAGTTGGCAAGCAACCGGCCTACGTGGACGCGAGCGCGAAGGCCGATATTTCCATCTCTCTCGCACGCAATTTGGCGCCAAGCCTCCAGGCCTATAAATCTGCTATTTAAGACTGGAATGTAATTTCCTTGTCACGCCGAAAGCTTTACTAACAACTGCCCTGCCCGCGAAGGTATACCATCTTTTCTGCTACATATAAAGAAAATGTCCTACAAATCTATTTCATTGTATTTATTTACCCACTCAACCAAACTGAAATTCTAAAAACTATGTACCTACATTTATATCAACTCTTTTAGACTATTTCGATCTAACGATATCGAGGTCTGAGTTAATCGAAAAGTTCAACCGAATCATAATTTGTTGTGGCTACTAAATTTTAGTACACCCAACCGAAGTATATTGTGGTGCATACAATCTGTTTGATTGACCGTTATGTTATGTTATGTATGTTAGTGGATGTGGGGGTTTGCCCCCGTGTACCACGTCCTTTCCAGAACTATTGTACTTTTAAATCCACTTATAGCTCGCCCTCTAGTCCCGTACTGTAGATAAAGTTAAGTAACTTTTTGGGTGCGATGGTTCTAATACCTTCTGGCTTGAGGAGATGGTTGCCTAGAAGCTGGTACCTTTTGTACACGAGGGGCCCACATTCTCCCAACGGAGTTTCTGGGCTCACTTGGCAGAGCCTGCACCT
This sequence comes from Neomicropteryx cornuta, assembly GCA_020383195.1. NCBI lineage: Eukaryota > Metazoa > Arthropoda > Insecta > Lepidoptera > Micropterigidae > Neomicropteryx > Neomicropteryx cornuta. Next base: position 6,445,043 of record JAHKQU010000001.1, on the reverse strand, counting down.
GTCGTCGGTCGATAGGCTTAATTTGTACAGGTGTTTGTTCAGCTTGCAGTGGCCAGTTAAGGTTCTGGTTAGGATCCTTATTTGGTTTCGGCTTAACTTCAATAACTCCGAGAGTCTTTTTTGCGAGAATCCTACTATGAGTTCTTTGGCTTGCTTTTGTCCGGGCAGTTCTTGCCAGTATTTTTGGCTTTGTTTCCAAGCCCAGATTTTTAACAGTCTGCTGGTAGTGCTTTTAGCTATGCCGCAGGTCGTTTCTGGGTCTATCATAGCCATGCTAGCACCTTTCTTGGCCGGTTCGTCTGCTTTCTTATTGCCATCAATGCCTGAGTGGCCTGGTACCCACATAAGTGTGACCCTGTTGTGTGTTTTCAGGGTGTTGAGTATTTGTACACAGTTTAGCACTAGCTTTGACTTGATAGCATTTGAGTTGATAGCCTTCAGAACTGCTTGGCTGTCTGAACGTATGGATATGTTTTTATTCTTGTAGGATCTATCGATGCTTTCATGGGCAGTCTCAATGATGGCATATAGCTCTGCCTGGAATATAGTGGAGTGCATTCCCAGGTTCGATTTCTCGAATCTGGGTATCGCCCCACAAATGCCTGATCCTATATTGTTTCCGCTTTTGGAGCCATGATTGACCGTACAAACCAATTCCTGTAGATTGATAAATCGTTCACCTAACAAAACTTTCTAGTAAACTGAATCAAACAATCTCGTAGATGCAGCATTTAAATGAAATGTTTCGTACACATTGTAATACTGTTTTGTATCGTCAACCAAGCATTCAGTAGTCGATTCGCACTTCACACCTATTCCGCCATTTTGTTTTACCATTTTGTTTGTACCGGAGTTCAGTCAGGCCTACTAAAAACTTAAGTAACGGTAACCAAATAGTCTGTTAAGGTTACAAGACTCATTCGTTTGTGCGGACAAATAACTTTAACCAAAATCGAACTGTATCTACACGAATGTTTTCTTAGTGTAGTTGTGACATTCCTACGATAGACAAACAGAGAGATGGACAACAAATCTTCCAGTTTTTCGCCATTTCGACCAACAAACTTAAACATAAAAATTCAACTCTAAAAGTAAAAATGATCCTTCGAAACAGCCTTAAGGCACCCTCAACCCTCAAGGCTAAAACACTTCTCAAATCAACCCTCAAACGTAATTTATTAACGCATTCAATCGCTTGCATGACTCTCACTTTAATTCACGCCACCGTCCAAAGAATGACTACTTGAGAACACTCCCTTACAACTTGTTCCGGGGTCGCGCGAGCGTTAGTTTCAACCCCCAACAATCTTAAGTAACTCTGAAGTATATATTTTTTGCCTACTTTAAGAATTAATTATAACCATATTATTATAACCATAGAATTAATTAACTTAAAGAATAACCATAGCTGGGATAAATCAACTTTTCACAATTCGGCAGTTTTAAAACTGTGTCACATTCCGTTGATTGAAATCTATAGAATTATGAAATATAATTGTTTGAAAACGACGTAAGTCGTTAGCACCTATAATTTACTGCATTAGTTTCATCTTATACAAATAAGATCACCTTTTTTTTATTTTCGTGTTGGACTTTTCCATAATATTATACAACAAGATTACTTTAATCATAGAACTTAAAAAACAAAAAAAAATGTATATAAATATACGTATATATAGTAAAATTATATAATGTATTGCTTAAATACCGTATTTAGATAATTCCTTACTTTATAATAGGAGTTCGCCGTTAGTTTATATTACTTATATAAAAGTCTGACAGTATTGACATTTGGGAAATTCGAATGCTTTTTAATATTTTTACAGATTGAAAATTTTCAGACAAATTATATAGCCAGAATGTTCAAAGAATGCACAGATAGTTGCATCGCTTGAGGTAATGCACGCTGGTTTAAATACAGGCCTGTATTTTATGAAAGCCTTCAACTCTCACCTACCTATCTGTGCGATATGTAATACGGTCAAACTTTTATTAAAGTAGTAAAAAAAATATTTAAACAATAAAAAACCATGATTATGAAAAATGTGAAAATGTAACGAATATGACGTATAATGAATGAGAACTGAATGGTTTAATGAATATTTAAAAAATATAAAAAGAAAAGTGTAAAATATATGCACATTACGTGCAAATATTTAATTTGGTAAAAGAATAATTTATGCATTTTTTTATTTATTATGATTATTAACTAATTACAATATTTAGAAGCTAGCTCCGGTAATACTGTTGAGTTTCATGGGTGAGGGAAAATTAATGCTTAACTCGCAGCATAATCGCTTAAAAACAGCCTTGGAACAAGGAAAAGGCTCAAATACGGACCTATGAAGAACATTTCACTGGTGAATTGTTCTGGAAAGAAAAGTTTTATTTTTTAATAATTGCTATGACCTAGGTCAATAGGTCAAAATCCAACGCCTTAACCACTAGACTACCATAAACTCCAATGAATCCAATGTTCCGTTTTCTCAATATAGGTATTATCTTGGAATGATCGTCAGTACGACCAATATAAGAAGGCATAGACTATCTAAAAATCTATTTATTATGTTTACAGAGTGTTCGCTGTGATGGATTGCTAAAACAAAACTTATAACAATGGGCCATTTTTAGAAAATAAAAGTTTAATGTATGATTTTATTATTGTTAACATGAAAATATTTTTTTTCAGCCATCCCTATCAATCTACATTTTAGGATTTAGAAACTAACCTGTTGGCAATTTTATTGGCTTTTAAATAAAATTATAGCGATGAAATCTTGTTAAACGACCAAAATATGAATGAGAAACTGAACTAAGACTTCTCTTCTTTTAATACAATTTCTTTGAAAATAAAATTTAACAGAGCAACATATATTATTCCTATAAATAATTTTTATTTTTAGTCATATATCCAGAGGAATTAATTTGGCTTTTCTGAATTACCTATATATATATATTATCCTGTTATAAAATAAATATTGTTGTTACACCCACCGTACTGGTGTAGTATTATAGTAATAACGAAATGCAAATGTGCGTGCAATTTATTTACATATTAAAGAGATCATTTAGTGTTAGGAAACAGCTCGCACATCTCAACCCGCCGGCGCAGCGCCCTACCCGTGCGCAGCGAGAGTTCGTATACTGAATTCCTCCTTATACTGTATCGTAAGGGTTGCTCATATAAAAAAAATGTTTCAAACAAAAGTTGTAGGGAAATTATAGACCTACAATTTGACCCTTAATGTATATAAATAAATAATGTATTATATTTAATTTTTATCCCAAGCTCTTTTGCACCTCCTTATTACTTCGCCAGAACTGAATAAGGTTCAGCGCTTATGCCCATGTTGGAGAACCAATCAGTAATTCCATTTTCATAAAAGTGTCGTAAATCTGAAAGCGGCCAATCCTGAAAGGGACCTTGAAAACTCGCAAAAGAAGAGGCATTCGCGTAAGACATATTTCACGTGATGTTCTAAAGCGGTCTCTAAACTTAATTCTGGTGGTTTGGGTTGATAAGGGTCGGTGATTGGCCCCTCCCCACACCCACCCCTCCCACCCGTCGACTCGGGTGACACTGCGCAATGCGGGGAAGTCATTCCAAATATGGAACAAAACATCTCACTTTTCACTAAAATATATTACTGTAGTCGTGCACGTATTAGTTCTTTTTATAGATGTAATTATAATTTTAAATGTTTTATTACATGTATAATTTTACTGTTAAAGTAAAATAAGACTGATTTTTGTCTTCGTAAGCTAAGTAGCTTCGTTTGCGTTATGACTCATTAGTTTATTAAAACAATAACCGCGTTGAATACAAAAATATCCTTAAATACATCCATTTTTGTATAACTATACACACATATGTTGTATTAACATAAATAGGTAGAGAGGTCTCCGCGACACGGCAACATGTCCTTGGAAGTTTCGAGCAGAAGTTCCACCGGGGAAAGTAGCTAGTTGCGAAACTTTTGTTTATGCAGCTGCTAGCCGAAACTTTGCACTCAAACAAAATGCGCCAAATTTTCCTTCAGGGGGAGGGAGGGGGGTGATTAGATGCGTTGCGGTAGCAACAATATATTGCAGTCATTTTTAATGTTACCTAGCCGTTTAAATCCTACCAAGCCGTGTAATTAGTCAGGTGTATCGCCGACTATAGTCATACTATTTTCGGGGCTTCCCTAGCGAAGTCAATTTAGCTTAGTTGAGTAGGGCCCAAAGTTACATAGGTCATGGCAATTATTTAAAAAAGAAAATAACAGTAGGTACATAAATATATATTTTTGTAATCATTCGATTTATATTGTGTATTTTTTATCGCCGATCGCATTGAAAAAAAACCAAAAAATATTATTACTTCGTGCGTAATAGAATCGTCTGACAGGCCATTTCGTGCCAACAAAGTACAGAATGCATAATTTAAATGTATTTCATACACCAATTTGTTCCCAGAATAATGCTCCTCGCTCTAATATTCCTCGAGTCTCATTTTGTTATGAATTTAGTAATTGTCATGATTGTACAAAATTAAAGTGAATTTCAATTTAAAAAAAATATTTTGATATTATAAATATTTAAGTTTTTGTTTTACACTTCTTGTTTTCTTTTATTTCCTTCAGTTCAGTTCTTAAATATTTTATTTAGACGATGTTTAATATTTGTATTTTTATCTAAGTATTAATGTGGGAATCTGTGCTTAGATTTATGTAGTATTATGATTTTTTTCTCTCTTCGTATGTGAATTTAGATTACTATGTAAATATGTAGATTTCTTTTAAAATTAAATAAATTTGTTAGGTCCAACCTAACAGTGGCAGTTCAATGGAAGATTATATATTTTCGGTTACATAGCAAGAGTTGCTTAATAGATTTATACGTTATATATTAAATTAGTTATAGCTTATATGATAAACAAAACAAAACAAAAAAAAATACATAGGTATCCTTTATTATATTATTTTATTTCTTTTTTTTTTTTAACTTGGCTATGTTTATCAGGTCAACCTTGTATGAGGTTGTTCTCTGGATTAATTATTATTATTTTTTTTTTATTTTCGCATGTAACTACACTACAATACCTACACTTCCATAAAGAAATAAAAATTAACTATGACGAAAAATAAAAGTTATCAGATTAAACGGAATATTGATGAAAAAAAAACACCTAAAATGGCCGCATGACAGATTTTAATTCAGGTTTAATGATACAAGCAAACATTTGGAATAAACAGATGTGGAGTTAGATACTCCACATCTGTTTATGTAATGCTTTGTTTTCCCCGATTCTGCGTATCATTTTAAAATTATCATATCAAATATTCATGTTGGCGTGATGATGGCAAAATGAGTACAGACCCTACACTCAATTCAACCCTACAATAAATTCTGCATCAAGGAAATTAAGCTAATAGTTAATATTTTGTTATTTTAGGACCACAGAAATAATTTAAACAACACAATTTTAAAAAAACTGAAATGTGTTTACTTACCAGTTACAAACAAAAACATTCTAAATGCATTTTGTAACTTTTATAGTACTGAGATGTGCATATTTCATGCGTGTCGCGTGTTACGTGAACGTTCACTGTGTGATTGTACAGACAGTATACTATACTGTTTTGTTACGTCAACCAAACTAGCAAGTAGACTCGCAAATACATCTCGCGCTTCGCTCCTATTTCTCTACCGAGCAGTTCGGTAGCGCTTGCAAAGCAGTTTGTTTATGTTTACCGTAGTTCAGTAACGCGTACCAAACCTATATCTACGGGAATTTCTTGTAGAGCGTATAGGATTTTGTTCGTATAGTTTGTCCGTTGTGTAAAAGAGGGTGCCTTCTCGGCACCATTCACGGTGCCATCGCCGTCAAATTGCGTACCTTCCATCGTCAGGGCTGCCAATTTTTATCTTCGTTTACACAGCGCCGCCAAATTAGGCCGGCCCATGAAATATTCATCATTTATCTTAAGCAAATTACGCGCGGCCCACCGCCCTCGCGGTGAATACTATCTTAATACCGCATTCCGGCGTCGAATATTAATCGAATGTATTTAATTTTGCAAAACCACTAAGATATCGGGATTGCATCATCAAATCCTTTTTTTTTAATAATTCTATTGGAGTAAAACACAAATTATTAAAAAAAAAAATAAAATCACCCGACACACAAACGGCTAAACAGATTTTCTTGAATGATAGCTTTTGACCAGGTCACTTTTCAAACAAAAAAACATTAATTAAAATCGATTCATCGGTTAGGGAGCTACGAACAATAATTACAGTCGGTATTGCGTTTGGAAGCTTATAATGCCCCTCTGTTTGCGTAGGGGCTTAAAAAGAATAAAATAAACATATCTAATTTATAAATCATCATCATCATTTTCTTTTCTTTGGCCTCTGACTATTTTTAAAACATACCATTATTTCAAAATATTGTTTCAAAATTAAAATGTATTTAGAGTGCTAATGCGAGTGTAATTTAATTTAATTTTAATCTTTACATGTATCTCTGTACTTTTGCGAAAACCTGTCATCAGTTAATTTTACAAACAACTGTATGTACCATTCTTTCTTCTTAAATTATACTGTTGGTTTTCCGAATAAACAATAAATAAATAATAAAATAAATTAGAAAATTTGCACAAAACTCTGTATTCGCTGTAAAACCATGCCAATTATTTTATGTGCGTTTGCATGGCTTCATATGCAAACGCCTTCTAAAAAAATAAATAATTCGTTTATATTATTGTCAAACATTGTGTGATTCGTATTGTAAGTCGATTTGCCGCTATTAAAAAAAAAATAGGTCAGATACTTTTATACTCAAATTAATATTTACTAATATACACCTATATTTTATTCTAAATTAATAACAATACATCATGTCATTTTTCTATTTTTCCATTTTTTTTCAAGTGTCGCCTTATTGTTAGATTTAAATGTGTTACTCATAATCGGCCTTATAATTATGAATATTGAATTTTTATTGATGTTTACCGATGAATATTAATAAATAAAAGATTTTTTTCGAACGCATGTTATTTCATTGGTCTAAGCTTTTAAAAAACACATCTTAAAGAAATCGGACGTGGCACATTTAATTCTTGACTTTACATTTAGGCGTGAACAACGAATTGGATATTGTGTCTACCTAAATACATATTTTATGTATTTTGGCACTAACGTTAGCTTTTATAAGACACTACTCCTTTATTTGGCCCCATTTTGTTTGATTAACCCTTCAGTTGAAAACTGAACGAAAGATGAGTTGTAGCTATAGGCCTGTAGCGGTTAAACAGTTCCGGTTGTACGCAACCGGTTATGTCCTCTACATTTCAAATGAATACGTGTATGGTACCACTAATTTGTAAATGTCATTCCTGTACAACTAGTTTGTTTATGGAAATAAATGATCTTATCTTAAGTGTTAAAAAAAATTTACAGAAATATTTTTTGTTGGAGTTACACATCGATTATCGTTAAACTTACTTTTGGTCTTAAATTTTTGGTTGCCTTTAACATAATATTACTACAATTGACAACAGCTAATTGTAAATAAATTTCACGATTTAGCTGTTCAGTCGCGCCGCCATTTTGATTTGAATCACAGCAAAATAAAATGGTAACAAGTAAAAACAACAATATATTTTGGTTGCTGCTACCAAATTTTCCGGTAACGTCGTTTTATTTCGTCAGCTGTTCGCCCACGACACCATATTGTTTGGTAATCATAGCAAAATGTTGTTGCGAAAATGTTTTTTAACTATATCTCTCGCTGTCATAGCTCGAAATATGGTAAATCTAACCAAAATTTGTACTTTCGAGTTGAAAGAAACAACAGAGCAATACACAGCCAGACTGCCAAAGGAACGGTATAGTAGTATACATAGTAGTAGTAGTAGTAAAGAAGCTAAAAAAGCTTGTGCGTCATCGATAATTGCTTCATTAAGTATATAATTTATTTTGATTTTTGTACATATATTGAACTTAATTAATTTTGAGTATTCTATTGAATTTAATTTAGATAATAAGTTAACACAACATGTCATTCTAAGGCGGTACGAAGTTCCTCAAGTCAGCTTATATGTAATTTAATTAGATTATTTGTGATTTAACCTTTGTTCCACATATATTTACGGTGTAAACTTTTTAGTATGTACCTAGGTATGTGGTTCTAATCGCTTGGGTTTGAAGTAGTTCGGTCAGATCGCGGGGAAACTTATCCAGACCACAGGATTGCCCAAAGACACGATATTACGCAGACTAATAGAACGATTACCGTAACCTGAGCTTCGCATAATAAAATTACGACTTTTTTCGAATATCACGAACCAATAGCGAAATTATGCATCTCAAACATAACTGGAAAATATCCGAATTTAAAAAACAAGAAAAATTTAAATCTTGCGGCTTCATTATAGTGACAGTAGGGGAAATTAACATTCCAACGGGATAAACACGTTAAAATTAACAAGAACTTCTGGCATGAAATTTGCTAATCGAACATAAGTGTATAAGCAAATCGATAGTTGTACGTACAGGCTGTTTACCAAACAATATGGCGTCGTGGGCGAACAGCTGACGAAATAAAACGACGTTACCTGAAAATTTGGTAGCAGCAACCAAAATATATTGTTGTTTTTACTTGTTACCATTTTATTTTGCTGTGATTCAAATCAAAATGGCGGCGCGACTGAACAGCTAAATCGTGAAATTTATTTACAATTAGCTGTTGTTAATTGTAGTAATATTATGTTAAAGGCAACGAAAAAAATTTAAGACCAAAAGTATGTTTAACAGTAATCGATGTGTAACTCCAACAAAAAACATATTTAATTGTATATTTTAAACAACTTTTTATTGTATTTTTTTGACAGTTGTGTAGCATTAATAAATGTTCTCATTCTTCAACTCGAAAAACATAAAAATAAAGTCAAATTTTACCATTGGTAAACTATTGACACGAAACTATATGGAACTATGTTCATACTTTCCATTGTGTCATTTTTACACATTTCACTAATTAGGTTCATATTTGAATGATTAAAACGGTTATATTTTATCACTTTTTGACAGGTGCATATTTAGATGAGCAAATAATTTTGCAAAATTCAATACCTTTGTGTAATAAATGAGATTATGTATGGTTTTTAATTAATAGATAAATGTTCCAATATTTAATAATGTTCTCATCTTCCATATAAGAAGCTGTTTTATTTTTTGGGGGAAGTACCTAGTTATTTTTTTCTGTACGGAAATGCCGATATTCGATCAAAACATTCGAGTTATTCCGCACAACTACCGAAGATTTCTATTCCGACGGCGTTACCTAAATCGCAAAACTTTTGCAGAATCGATAAACACTTTGCTGAACGACTAAGCTTGGTCGATTTTCCTAATTAAATACAGGTTAGAAGGTAAGAGAAGAAGCGAGTCGGAGCGAGTGAGATGCCAAGAGGTCAATTTACAATTGCGTGTGATGGGATTTATTTCGATAAAAAATAAAAGATAACAATCGGTTTCTTCCCTCTATGAAGTATTTTTTTTAGTTGCTATTCCCCTAAAGGAAAGAAATATAATCGATTTGTGTGTAAATTGTTTTTTTTTCTGTGAATGCACCTTATTATTTTCATATATTTTAAAAAATATACATAGGTTTGTATAAAAAAAAACAATAATTTATAAACCGATATTAAAAATTAAATTTGATAGTTTTCATACAATTATTTTAAAGTGTCATTGTTTTATTTTTTTTTTTATTGGGTATAAAAATATGTTTTTGCTTAATAAATATATATATATTTTTTTCGAATAAAAGAAAACTGGATAAATATAAATATTCATTAATCAATAAAAATAATGATGAGCAATTATCTGCGTTTGAAATTCTATCGATTGCATTTTTATTTTATTCTTACGTTATAGATGAACTGCTAAAGTTTTTAAATAACCTCGAAAACTTTATTGCCTTTTCATAAATTATCTATCACTTACCAATTAAGAAATTATCTAATCAATTATGACCAATTTGTGGTCATTTTTTATTTATTTTAAACTCTATTGATGCGCTGCTAAGTTACCGGAGGTTTTTTAAGATATACACTTAAGTAACTGTGTATAAGATGACTAGAGCTCACAAGCTTGAGAAAAATCTCCTCCGTATTTTCTCTACCATTTAAGTTGGTCGGAAAGAACAAAGGTGTCTATAGACACCATTGTAGTGGCAACAATCCCTCTTACACACACTTAATACTTGCTTAATACTTGCTTGCTTGCTTGCTTATTTATTGTGTTTACTTAACAGTAAATTACACAATACAGACAATAATAATATAATATAAACAATGTAGAATAAATCTATACAAATGCAGTATAAACTAGAGCATTCCGATTGGATATTGAATATATAATTAGAGGTTAATGCAAAGAATGATAAAATCTATGTCAAAAACGAATTTATATAAAAAACTGATTTAAAGTGTGAAAAATAAAACAATAAATATATGTATAATATTTTGAACTTTAATTTTACAAAACAATATTATATTATTGAACTAAAGTAGAAAATTTGTCCCCGGTTTTGAGCATTGGTGTAGTAAGATTTGCAAAACTTAGTTATTTTAATAGATCACAAATTTAATGTACGCAATTTGATTTACTTTAATATAAAAACAAAATATTTTATACTTTCAACAATAAACGTCACAGACATCATATATTGTGATTGTTATCATCGAAACATTATAAAGTAATGCTAATATACACGTGTTTTGTTTATAGCAAGGAATGTCACAATATTTAAAACCTTTAAATTTTACTCTGAAAACGGTTAAAAACATAAATATACCCATAAAAGTACACGAGTTAAACATAAAAGTTTAATCGATAATATTACGAGAATAAATAGAATTCCAAAGTTATCTTCTTGAACAGATAGTTTACGCATTCCTTAGATCAGTATAAATTGGATGATCCGCTCGCAGGAAGTCAACTCGAAGCCGAGAAGAAAACAGAAGACACGATGCTGAAGAACGGCTTTCTTGCTGCTGTGACGGTTTTGACGGTTTTGCTCTTCAGCAGACACGGGGAATGCGCCTCTCTGGACTCATCCTCGGACCGTATCTTGGGAGGATTCGACGCATGCGATGGAGCTGCACCGCACCAGGTATCCTTGCAAATCCACGGGCAACACCTTTGCGGCGGTTCGATCCTGAACGAGAACTGGGTTCTCACTGCGGCGCACTGCACCGAAGGTAATTACAAGGAATCAATGCAGATCGAATACGGCACCAACAATCTCGGCAATGGGGTAACGGTCGGAGTATCAAAGATCTTCGAGCATCCGGATTACGCACGTATTAAAATATTCATTATCTTGGTCTTACATAACGACATAGCGCTTATCAGAGTCGACGAACCGATGACCTTAGATGGATATAACGCGAAAGCCATCGCTCTCAATGAAAAGTGGATCGAACCGGGACTTAATGGTGAGATCACCGGATGGGGAAACGTTGGTTTTGATGTGTATCCTGAGGAATTACAAATGGCTGATGTGAACACCGTCGTTTGTAATCTTGACGAGACGCTGTTTCATCACTTTGTGTGCGTCTCGTCCAGGAAAGCGTCGCCGTGCGATGCTGATTCCGGTGGACCGCTGGTGATAGATGGCACCTTGGCTGGCGTGACCTCCTTCGCAGAGGATGGATGTAAACCCGGGAGTTCCGCTGGTTACACTAGAGTCAGTGAATACATCCAGTGGATCGAAGGTACCATCGACCAATATGATTAGGTATCAAACTGCCCTATTCTACCATTATCCTCGGCATTGTTTTATTACCTGTGATTGAACCTCGTTAAATCCGCAACGCGGCATTCAACCTTAACAAGCAATTCAAAATCCATTATATTACCGATATATATGTTGAGTATACCTATCGCTCGAGAAATTGCCTGTTCAAATATTTTAAGTACATTTTACAATTCCTACTACTTTGTTTGACTCCTTTTTATTTAAAACGCGCTTTAATTATTTGTTATGTTTAATAAATTTGTTTGATTATTTAAAAGAATATAAATTATAAGATATCAACATTATTACAGTTTTGATGATACCCCTTGGCTCCATTAGAATACCTTGAATATAGTCTCAATCAAAATAATGTCACAACAAAACTGACAAGAAGGCTGGCACAAGGCAATACTGAAACAAATAAAACATATGTTCACATAAATTGTTTATTACTCTTCTTGATCCAGAGTATATTTACCGCACCTCTAAGAACTTTATTTACAATACAGGACTAGAGGGCGAACTATAAATGTATTTTATGGTACAATAGTAGGGAGACAAGTAACACCCCATATCATATAACATAACTAAACGTAAGCATATTAAAAAAACATATGTGTTAGTACCGGGATTCACCGTTAAGATGTGTAAACATCAGCGTTCGTCTGTAAATGAGGATTGGAAATTTAAATGAAATATAAGATAAAATATAATGTATTGGTCATTAATTTATTTAGATATTTAAATAATAAATGTTATATACTAAATAATAAATAATAACCTTTCCTCCCTAATTTAAGATGCAGCTGACGAAGATCTATTTATATAATAAATGTCAGTTGCTTAGTAACTGAATATCAGTCAGGTCTACGCGGTCGCTTGCTAACTCGTAGCGTAACCAAATCGCAATTCACTCAACCCCGAAAAATCCTAGAGCCTATCTGTACGTGACGCCCAAAGAATGAGAACACGTCAAAAACAAAGAATTGTCTCACAAAAAAACTTCATTTACTTAGATCGATAGTGCTTCACGAAAGTGAAAGCTGGGTCCTCACAAAAGATGACGAAATGATGCTGTGCACTTGCATGGGGAACGGAAGGGTATGCGTAGAACTTTTGACCTAGTAAAAGAAAACTGAATATGGAGAATACGGTGAAACCACAAACTGGTCATCGTCAGGTTGCGGTGGGCTCGTTATACATACCGATGCTGAGAACCGACTACCCAACTCATCCAAATGGGGCAGACGACTCTCAAAGAGAGGGCCAGGGCCATCGTAACGGTGGATAAAGATCCTTATTGTTAACTTGTGGTAAGGATAAAGATAGAGTTTATGAAGTTTCAAACTTATCCTAAGCAGTTTCTAACTCAGTAGGAATACAAATAGAAATTAATAAATAACAGGTAACAGCTTCAACTCGACTTGTATTTTAGTTGACCACCTAGGGAAGTGTCTAGTCGGAGCGCGCGGTGAGTCAAGACTGAAAATTCCACTGCAGTGCAATTTGTGAAATGCAACTTGGCATTTTTCCAAACATATCAAATGCTTGTGTCTTTCAGGAAGGAATTTGCAAACTGATTCATTCTAGTTGCCTTTGACGTCAATACAAAACTTCCAGTTAAAGTGCACATGAGAACTGTATATCTAGCAATTTCAAGGTGTGAAATATGCTTACGTTACCAACTCGTAGTGGCAGCATGCCATCAAAGGGCTATAGCCATATTCATATAGCTTTAGAACATTATTATTGCAAATAATGTTTATTCATCGGCTAAATCTCGCTACATATGAAGGTAAATCAAAATTATATTATTTAAATGATTTTAAAGAGTTCCTGGACTGCTTATCTATCTTCTATGTAAATCTAGAATACAGGTTCCATTATTTTAACATGCATACTCCAGATGCACTCTTTTGTTTGAGGTTATTATCATTAGGAAGTTTCGTGGAATTGAACATAAAACCAGTGTAATTTCATCCGCAGCAAAAATACACAAAATGGCCGTCCTTTGTGCATTTATATTGCGGCCTAGTTTCGTAATGCTCGTTGTTTCTGGCAAAAAAAAAATAACGCGGCCGCATTCCTTATAAAAGCGCCATCAAAAGCTATGGAATATTCATTTTAAATGCACACCAACGCTCGGAGCTAATTTATTTAATTTCGCTAGTTGTATTGTGGGCAAACAACTGCGGCAATAACTATTAATCACGACTAGTTAATGACTATAATTTAAAACCACTATAGCACAGAATAAATCCTACGGTGAGCTTTAGTATTAAGGGTTTAGGACTTTTATGCATTGAGTTACAAAACGAACTCATATCTCGTATCGCTATTCGTGACAAAATTATTTGTTTGTTTTATACTGCTAGTTGTTAAGCATAGATATAGATCTATGGCTATTTGCTATACATATACATACTATATCCCGTCTTTGTGGGGTAAATGTAAAGGTGTTTTGTAAAAAATATAATAAAGTTTTTTATAAAAAAAAAATATATAATATTATGTATACTATAAAGCTTTGTTCCCATGTTATAACCACTCCACTCGCTTCCGCCCGCGCGCCTTACTCGTGGAGTAAGTGCGGAGGCCGCTCTGACGCAGCATCGATCGCCAATCATCGACGACCCCTGAGCTCATCCAGCAGGACGACCCAACTACCCCCGAGCAAGTCGGCTCATGGGGCCCACTCACCTGAACCCCCTGACCAAGGGGGCTTAACCAGCTCCTCGCTGGAAGGACGCCTCGAAATAGTGCCACTAATCTCAAGCGCAGAATGATCAAGAGCTACTTATAAGCCCGAGTTTGGGCAAAAAAAAAAGTATTGATATGCGCCAGCCTAGTAAAATGATAAAATCCACATGCCCTACTCAACGATAGATTTTTAAAACATATGGATACGGGAACAGAGGGTGAAAAACGTATCACGCCAAGTACACGACTTCGCGTCGAGTACGCCACTTTGGGTATCAAACGACTCGCTTGCGTTTCACAGGGACATAAAGTACGACATGCCGTATCTATGTTATAAAAGATCTTTGACCCTACCTACATAATAATAAAACTGTACCTACTTACATACCTAATAAAGAATTTCATACAGACATGGTAAAACAAAATAATTGTTGGCTTGCTTTATTTTACTGACTTCACAAAAATCAAATATCTATATTTAGAAAATAATATGATAATACCTCATTAAAAATGTTAAAGGACATATTTTTTACATTAACGCAGTAAATGTTTAAAATTGTCGGAAACGATCAATATTCTTATGTAACATATTTTTGTCTCATTTTAGGAGGGCTCGTGGCGGCTAGAACGGAGCTGCTAAGGTGGACCGCAGCGCAGTGGAATGGTGACGTCACGAGTGGCAGGCGCTCTCGTGGCGGCGCTAGCGGCGATCGCGGCCGCGGCGGCGACGGCGCACGAGCGCCGCGGCAGGCACCACAGCCACGCGCACCTCGCCAGCTACAGCCCGGCGAGGGACGCCGTGGACCGCCTCGAATACGAAGATCTCGACTCCTCGCCGCACGTCAAGAGGCAGTTCAGGAGCAACAAGGAGCAAGACAACTTCGAATTCGGCAACGAGCCGAGTGCCAAAGAAGAGGACGACCCTCTCGTCGTCGACACGCGGAAGGGTAAAGTGCGCGGTATCGTGGTCAAAGCGGGCAACGGGAAATCCGTCGACGCCTGGTACGGTATCCCTTACGCACAGAAACCACTCGGCCCCTTGAGGTACCGTCATCCGAGACCCGTAGAACGGTGGCATGGTACCATCAACGCAACTTTGCCCCCGAACTCGTGCGTTCAAATAGTCGACACCCTCTTCGGCGACTTCCCCGGATCGAATATGTGGAATCCTAACACGCCGATGTCCGAAGATTGTTTGTACATCAACGTCGTGGCGCCGCGGCCGCGGCCGAAAAACGCAGTCGTCATGTTATGGATATTTGGAGGAGGGTTCTATTCCGGGACCGCTACTCTTAATGTGTACGACCCGAAGATTTTGGCATCAGAGGAGAATGTAATAGTAGTCGCTATGCAGTACCGGGTTGCTTCGTTGGGATTTATGTACTTCGATACTGCTGATGTCCCTGGAAACGCAGGTCTATTCGACCAGCTGATGGCCCTGCAATGGGTCCGAGATAACATTGGAGCATTCGGCGGAAATCCGTATAACGTAACTCTTTTCGGTGAATCTGCTGGAGCGGTGTCAGTTTCGCTCCATCTATTGTCACCTTTATCCAGAAATCTTTTCTCGCAAGCTATAATGCAATCGGGTTCACCGACTGCTCCTTGGGCAATTATCTCCCGAGAAGAGAGTGTTCTAAGAGGTTTGCGTTTAGCTGAAGCAGTGCGATGTCCCCACGACAAAAGCGATATCAATGCCGTCATAGATTGTTTGAGAAGTAAAGACCCCATAGAATTAGTGAACAGTGAATGGGGAACTTTGGGTATTTGCGAATTTCCATTCGTTCCCGTTATTGACGGTGCATTTTTAGATGAAACGCCGTCGCGTTCATTGGCTATGAAAAATTTTAAGAAAACAAATATTTTGATGGGTTCTAACACCGAAGAGGGCTACTATTTTATAATTTATTATCTCACAGAACTATTTAAGAACGAGGAAAATGTTTACGTCAATCGAGAAGAGTTCCTACAAGGAGTAAAAGAATTAAACCCCTACGTCAATAATGTTGCACGTCAGGCTATCGTTTTTGAATACACTGATTGGCTGAATCCTGACGATCCGGTTAAGAATCGAGATGCAATAGATAAAATGGTCGGAGACTATCAGTTCACGTGTAATGTGAACGAGTTCGCCCACAGATATGCTGAAACAGGAAACAATGTTTACATGTACTACTTCAAACACCGCACCCATCACAGTCCCTGGCCAACATGGTCTGGTGTTCTGCATGGAGACGAGATCAGTTATCTTTTTGGCGAGCCCCTAGATCCGACGAAAGGTTATACCAGCGAAGAGGTCGAACTCAGCAGGAGGATGGTACGCTATTGGGCGAACTTTGCCAAGACCGGGTGAGCACAAATTTGTTTTAAAACTAAACTTTGAGAGGGTCATCTTCGCTCAGAACCTTCATACAAAAGTTGTTTCAAATTTACAACGTTGTTAAATTTATTTCATTTGTGTTATTTTTCTGTACTCAAATTGTGGCATCTTTGCAATCCCCGTGCAAGATTATGAGCACTCATGAAAGCAGTGACTGAAGTAGTTTTTTTACAGCAATATACAACAAGTAAAATGTCGTTATTAATAAGAGTAACATTTGGCATTCGTGTACCTGAATATAACGGGGAAACCTGTATATATAAATAAACATTAGTTACATCCCTGGTTCATACAAATATGATGTTATACTGTGATATGTAAGTCCGTTATTAAACTAGATTGAGTTCTAGATAATATTTTTTTGCATCATCGTCATCAGGGACATGGCCTGCTCAAGCAGAGTCCTTGATCTGTTCCTTTCAGCAGCGATGGTCTTCCAGTTTAGGATGTCGATGATGTCGTAGAAAAAAGTCCTTGGTCGATTTATATTTCGAATGGGAAAAAAGGTTTAATTTAAGATACCACTCGCCTGCTTCCTTTTAATTAAGTATGTTTTCCTTCGGCAGCAATCCATCCTTGTCTCCGGATGGCACATGGACCAACACGTACTGGCCTGTCCATACGGCCTATGGACGGGAGTTCCTTGTGCTGGACGTCAACACGAACGCCACCGGCCGCGGACCGAGATTGAAGCAGTGCGCATTCTGGAAGAAGTACCTCCCGCAGCTCATAGCTGTCACCAGTAAGAATCATTTCTGTCGTTTCATGGTTTTACTGCTTACTCTTTCGACGACCTGGTGGCGCAGTTGCATAAGCGCCTGCATCTAAATCCAGAGGTCCCCGGGTTCGAATCCCCAGTGGGTCAAATCCGGCCAGGTCATTTTTCGTCGTTGAGAATATTCAACGACGCTTTTCGAGTAAGTTAAATCCGCCTGTACTAGAGTCGTAAAAGATAGTGATAATTAAGCGTGCGGATCTGAACTCTCTATCGTTGTGTCGACATTCAAACGCCTTGAATACCACAATCTTATTGAAAGACTTGCTATGTCATACAAAAAATAAACTCACCTAATCTTTTATATGAAAATTTAGTAGAAATATTTTATTAAATGAGTTCTATTTTCTAATATATACGCAAATTACACTAATGCTACATCGCGTCCACGACCTTTTACGAAAACTTAAAGGGGTGTTTTTATTCACCATTTTTTTATGAATAAAATAACGTATAGGTTAAAATAACAAATAAAAATAGTATGGTTTTGAATAAAAAAAATACTAATATAATTTATAGCTAAATTTAATTACACAAATATTAGTGGAAATCGCAAAACAAATAAGCTGGATTTTTTTAACGTAAATGCCCGTAAAACACGGTGTATAACTATTAGCAGACATCAAAGCATGTAAAAGTTGTGATTTTCCCCCACAGTGCCAGTTGCCAGTTGTGACAGTGAAACGTCTGAAAAAGAATTCAATTTGGTAATATTTTTTCCAAAATTCCTCAATGCAATATTTTCATGAACGGAGTATTTTTACAGTGGAAGTTCATATCTTTATAATTATAGTTGCTAGACGCCCGTCTCGCTCAATTTCAACGAGGGGTTCCTACAGCTTTACTAGATTCGGTAATTCTACCGCCATATTTTTAAATACCCTCGCACCATCGACCGTAATAGCGGATGGGTAATCTTAGCATATTATATTAATTTGCACAAAACTGACGAAAAAGTCCCAATCGATACTACCTACACCCGGGATATCTTTTGGAATGACATTTGGTATTGATTTTTTATACCAAGTGAAAATCTATTAGACAAACGTCAGAAAACTGCCGCGCACACGTGCTATGATTGGCGAACTTACTTGGGCGATTTTATAATACTTGTATTTCGGAAGTTTTATTTATTTATTAACAGGTAAGCATACAGCGAAAGAATAGCGTATACATTTTCTCAGAGGGTTAATAATAAAGCTTATTAATTAACATAATAAGGCCAATTAAAGCTTACGCCTTTGTACAAAAAAATTTAAAACTTTGTTAAGCTTAACGCTATTTTAGAACATCATACTATGTTGCGTATAGATAAATTAATTTTAATATGCAACGCTTTCATTTTGAATTAGCATGAAAAACTTCGGATTTTGAAAGAAACTCGCCACGATTTAGGTCAAGTGCATCAACCTCGATGAATTTGGTGTTGTAGGTGTTGAGTAAACGGTACAGAACAGAGTTTCCGGCACAGTTTGCATTGCGCCTTGGCACCTGGAACAGAGTAGACGCGCGCGTGGTATGAGAAGGTACTCGCAGGCTGATACCTGATATCAAATATGGACTGTCCGCTCTCAAATATATATGTCAGCTATTTCCTGAAGGGCTAGCGATGTTTGGGGAGGATTACCCCCCCCCCCCCCCTCGCCCCCCCCCCCCCCGCCTCAGGCCGGCGTTGCTATTGTAATTAACGTTATAAAACTGTGCTTTTTTTTAGTAAATTACGATGATCGAGACTGTTTTGCGTCGTGTTTTAGCAACGATCTTTCAAAACTGATGGCAAAAAACGCACCACGCCCAAGTACGCCACTTTGCGTCGAGTACACTCCTCGGATATGTCATTGCGATAGGTCTCTATCCAGCATGGCGGAGTGGCGGGGGAATCTACCGGTCGGGTTTTCACATGGACAATTTTGTGCAATCTTATAACCGTTTTTTTTTTTCGTCATTCCAGGGGACTTGGAGAACCTGCCGCCGCAGGCGCAGACCTGCGGCGCCGGCGAGGCCGCCTCCCGCGGGCTTCCCTTCGCGCTGCTGCTGACCCTGGCGTCGCTGCTGGCGCCCCCCCGCACCTAGATATCGCCCCCCGCTTTCGTTGACACGACTCTCTTTGAAGCGCATGCGTAGACTAGGAGGATCGCACATCGAAGTTGGCGACCAAGATGCCTATGGATCCACACCATTGGCGGAGACGTGCGCTTGCTTTCCGGACCACTTTCGTCCGCGGCAGTTGGACCGGCGTGGAAGAAGGGGACCGCTTTATAAGCACATGAATTCCTTAAAAGTTCATTCTACAGGTCGTATTTATGGCATCGCATTTTATTTATTTATTTATGAAAGTACAAAACAGCGATACAATAAGATAAATCCCTAATACTACATTTATATGGCCAAAAAAATGTACTAAATACGAATATGGTTGAAAAAAAAACAAATTAAAAAATCAAACTAAAACAATGTGTACTGTGCGTGGAGTGAATGTGGTGCCATTTGTGGCAGGGACATGTTTGCATGTGTGTGTGTGTGTGTTTATTTATTTAACGACAAGATACCATTTTTATCAATTTTCAAAAAGAGGCAATACATGAAATGATATTATTTTAATGAAACTGTTAACTGCTTCGATAAATTGACTCTGAATAAATCGCAATTTAAAGTGTTCAGCAATGATCTTTTGTGTAAAAATTAACTGTCCTGAATTCGTGTAGTAGATATGTATATATATTGATATAAAATGGTTTTGTTATTTTTGTTTATTAACTTTAATACTTTTTATTAGTAGAATCCTATTTTTAGTTTTACATAGTTTTTTTATCGTTCCATCAAATGTATTTTTTATTTTATATGTACTGTGTAAAAGTGTTGGTTTCTCCAATAAAGATAAATAAAAATAAATAAAAATAAAATATAATACTGCAATTTACATCCTTCATTTGCAGCTTAGAACTCAAATTATTAAAGGGGTCTAAAGCTATAAACGAAGCCAAAGAAAAGATCTAATATTGATAAAAAAAAACATTGAGGTATCATGTTTCACTAGAGCGTTCAAATTGTGTCTCATCAGTTGCGGCCCTTTGGCAGCAATAGGTTAGTCGACCACGACGGCTCACAGCCGACAGACGCGTTCTTATTATTGAAATCGCTCTCTGGGTTATTTTATTTATCTTTATCAGGGAAATAAACAGTTACGTGAGAAATCATATAAAAAAAATAAAAACAATAAACTTATAAGTATAAAATAAAACCAATTAAATATTTCCACCGAGTGAGTATACAATTAGTGCTTAACCTAAAAAATGCAATATTAAGAGATGAGGAGAAGGCGAGGGAGATTGAAGGGAAATTTCACGTTAACGTTTCATTTTTTATGAGTTTATAAAAAATCGGGGTCAGGTTAGGTCAGCTTGTAATATACCTACAGAAATTCCAGAAATTTTACTTCATTTTACTTCAATAAATGATATTTATAAACGATGCCATAACTGCTCTGTAGAAAATACTTTTAAATAATCTGTGGTAAAAGCTTTAACGCATGATCGAGAAGAATGTGAGATGTTTTCATGATTCGGCGCGTAGTGATAATCTCAATAATATTGTAAAGCGCTCATCTGGCGGAAGATGGCGCTAACTATTATTAAGTATAGTAATTAATAATTATGATATTAATATTGTGTAATACTATGATTGTGATGCCATTTTTTGATGACTTTTTCACCGTTGATTTTTTGTGATATCAAAGTAATTTCGATTTATTGTTGAATGTAAGTCTGCTCTAAATATGTCAAGTTTTCCTTGTAATAATTATGTACACCAGGTGAAATGTTTCAGTTTAACCCTGACACCCAGACAGTGACTATACCTCAAAGAGGCCACTTCTGAGACGGTTAAATCCTCAAATCCAGCTCAAACTCGACCGCATGCGAGCAGTTTGGTATTTGAACTTGCCTAGTTTGAATGCACCCAAAATTAAACATGTTTTTGAGAAGAGTTACTGTGCAAGCTAAATTGGTGAATAATAAAAAACACCTACAATATCGGTAAACAGACTATTCACCATTTATAAATTTAGCAATAGTGTTGCACAACTCGTTTAATTAGAGTAATTTATATTTTATGTTTTAACTTGATTGCGCTATGTTTTCAATAGTTTTTTTTTTATATTTGCAACCCTAATAAAACAAAAATAGCTGACTACTTTGATATCTGCATGAAAAACAATGAGAAAACAGAATGTGTCTATATTGACAATGCCAGGGAGTCGGATTGCTCCATTAAAACATATCATTTTAGTATTTGGTGATATTTCGCCTATACGGCGGTGGTTCATATCAAAATAAAACAATTATTCGAGGTTAATTGCCTAGTTATCTTAGTGGTTAAGGAGAGACGATGAATGCACTAGTTATTTTTTCTTTTTTAAGCTAGGGAAGCCGCGCCCCATTTGTAGACAATTAATTTAAAACGAAACAAAATGGCCGCATTCATAAATGACGTCCGGCAAAAAAAAATACTGCCAGATGTAGCTTAGAACTAAAATAGCTTCAATGACTTTAATGGCATAAATAAAATGGAATAATTATGGTCGGAGCATAATTCCTACATTGGGGTCCACAAAATTAATAAATACTTTTTTTATTATGATTGCTCATGATGATGTTCTTTATGTTTTACATTATAACATTGTTATTACAACAATCATTAGAAATTTAATTTCTTCTGCAAATCTCTAGTATTGGCTTACCCATTTTGTTCATGGATTTATAAGCCATATTGTGAAATATTTATAGCCGTTTAATAACGGATTTTTTGCAGCAAATCTTGAGAGACAATGAATGTTTTGCATTAAAGTCGTGTCTCATTTTTGACATGAGAACTACTCTCATTTTAAATACTAAATCCATTTAGGAAATATGATATTGTATAGAATTTCGTAAAGTCACTGGAATTAGAAAAAATGGTGTACAGGACTATTCACAGCGGGACGTCATTTATGAACGCAATTTATCTATGGATGTTACAAACATAATATCGATACAATTGTACGATACAGTGTATATGTTATGCATCTAAGTATGTATGTATATTTATTAATTTAATTATTGTGTCGGAGTGTACTTAGCACATATCATAGACAATTGGGCTTTTCTATATTTAGTACCTACTCGCTACGACCTTAAACATAGCTACTACAATGTTCAAAAGGTACTATATTAATTGGTAATCTTTGTTGATAGATGCTGTTGTCCAAATCGTTTTTACAACAATGTTTTTTATATAAATTATATTGCACCAAAACGTTTTCGTTTTGACGTTTAGATGCTTATACTAACTGAAACCCGAATTTCACATCTCAAGCTTTGAAACTCTAATTCAGCGGAGATAAATACTCCTGCATAGTAAATCCGAATCGTACGTCAAATGCAAAATAACCACTCCATATTTTGTTTGGCTTTGGTCATATTCCTTGGCAGTTGTTTGACGCGGTGTTCGCTGACATCCGTAATATGAGTGCATTATTTTGCACTTGACTGTACATAGCATTAAGACTTGCCTAGATGCACGACTTTAAATTTATTGTGTAAGCTAATATTAATAGGTATCTATAAAATATTTAAAAACTCATCTTCCCTACTGTTTCAAAACCTATAGAGTGCCTATTGTTCACTTTTGTAAGTCTACTGATAAAGTTAATTGATAAAAATAAAAGAATCTACAAATTTTCAAGTATTTCCTAGTAGAGAACGACTTTCCTATTTAGCTTGTATCGTCAAATAATTTACGATTAGATGTAATTATTAAAATAAATGATTATGTTGTGCTAAAGCCGTATAGATATTTAGATACCTAACTTAACATGTTGGTTGTAATAATTGATTATAATGATTGACGCCACCTTGGAAGGGAACATTAGACTAAGAGTATGTAGGTATAAAAAATATTTGTACTTATTTATAGAAAATAACTTGGGAATAAACACTGCAGATTTTCTAAACTTATTTAGTGAATGGTTGAAAAATGCGATCGGGACCACATTCTTAAAACTCAACATGACAAGACTCACACAGATATATACTTGTGTTTATCGAAAAAATATATTCTTGAGTCTTACATTACATATTGATTTTGATTGGTTTTGCATTTTTTCTTTTATTTGTAGTTAGTTTAATTTAATTGTATTTTTAGCCATATTTTTAAATATAGTTTTGTTTTTAATAATCATTTTTGTTACACAGCTGTTTGCAAAGGGTACTGGACATTTAGAATGGCTTTTATTTTATTTTGTAATCACTGTTTCTGAATATGGTGGCTCCTCTTGTGGATGATATAAAAATTGTATGTATTTTGACATTTCTCGGTTGAAAATATGGGCTTTTGACATTTATGGAGATAAATATTTGAACATGTGTGAGTATATGTTAGTGTAGATAACTCGAGTGTTTATTCACACGTTATTTGTAAGTATTGTTCGTATTATTATTATTGCGCAATATGGTCATTTGTGTTTATCATTGTGGTATTTATTCAAATGCGTTTATTCATACTATTTTAGAAACACTATTTGTCAATTTACAATAAATATAATTATATTAAGCCCCTGCCCCTCCTCCCTCTACTGGCTATTAATATAAAAGCTATTTGGGGTCATTTTCCGTTTGTCAATCAAAGCTTCTATTAAGTATTATAAAATATACAAAAAACACATAACTACAACCGGTGTGCATAATAAATAAACCTCTTTTCAAATGGCCGACTGACACAAAACACTATGAACGCATATAACCTGCAAAAAAAAACTGACCCGCACACACAAAGTGCGTTGGAAACTAAAAAATGTTTAACATTGTAGGGTACACCTAATGTTTTGTCGTTACCTTTTAATTAAATTTTCTACCGGCTTAATGTTTAACGTGAGATTGTTACATTAAGGTGGATAGTTGTTACATTAAATATTTATTGGTAGAACCTATCCAAGACCAAAAAGTTGTTTAAAAAGAAACGTTACAATGCCATTGCCAGCTTACTGCCTTATAATTAAAAGCGTCAGTACGCTGCTAAGCTTAAATGTGACCACTGACCATAAGAAAGTGCATGGGCTGTCACTTCGGCAGTTAACTAATAAGGGTCTTAGATTCGAATACTGCTCAAATCAATCATTTTATTGTTTTCCTATATAATTTTCTTACAATCGAACGATTATTTCCAAAGTGATCTTTATTGTAAATTTCTATTGTGGGTAAGTCCTAACTCGAGTATTTAACTTATTTAAATTAATGGTATTACACATTAACTACCCCCATTGTTTTTATTGGAGAAATATCCATCCATGGTCATGGCTTTTTACTTGGTTCCTGAAACATAAACCATGTTGTTTGGAAAATGTGTGGAGGAAAAGAAACACGCGCGAAAAATTTGTTTGGCTGGTTGAAAACTTTTCTGTAAGTACCTTTGACTTTGAATTCATGTCACACGCCTCATTGGTGTTCGGTAAATTTTTTCTTGACTGTCAAACTGCGAACAAATACACCGCCATCTTTATACGAAGCTGGTCGACAAATCACGAAGTGCCAACTTACTTAATAAATTTATATATTTTTGGCAAAAGAGCTTGTATGGCAGCACCGTTTCCTCGCATGGGGATTCTGTTGAAGCTACCTTCTTTGGGCTTTCGAGAGTAACTGAAGCTGTACTATGAAAAGTAACGCAACCGAGACTCCATCAGCACTGCAACGGAACGACGATCTCCCAATTTTACAATGCAGATATTTTGGCACCTTTTTTCCGCGATTCGGTTCAATTTTAAATGCCCTTCGCTTTACATAAATTTTAACCTAGAACAAAAATATTTTAAATTCTCTTTAATACTTTATTATTATTTTTCTAATTTTTAAAATATTGTCACCGAAACTAGTGTATTTTTTTTGACAACTGATATATATTCCTTTAACATAATGTCACCCAAAATAAACTACCTAGTTATTGTCATTTGATATTATTCCTAACTTGATTAAGTTATATAGAATTAGGTTCATAATATTTTTTAACATTTTTTTTGTTTTTTTTTTCACACTATGGGTGAATGGTTATGTGCAATAGAATAATTTAAACGGAAACTCGTTTGACAGCTTCTATTTACCCACACATAATCTCACATAACCTGGATGACATAAACGGTTCCATAACGGTTGTTAAATGTTTTAGCAATAAAACATTTTAACATATAGGTACCTAGTATCAATATTGTTTATTGCAAAAACCACAATTTTGACGTTTGATCAATATTTTACTATTTTGCTTTATTCAAATGATTTTGCACATGGTTTGTACGGCATTGAGTTAATTCGGAATGTAATAACCACATATTTTAAATAATAACACGAAAAACTGTAAAATGGTAATGATCAAGGTATTTATTTAGTTTAAAAAAAAATAAACATTAAATCAATTTTAAAGACTCTTTTGTTTATAAATATTGAAGATATGCAGCTTTGTTTGCGAAAGTATATATGTATTACTTTTATGTTTTTAATATTTTATTAGAAACGGCCTAATGTATTAGTTTATTTTTACCGTGTTTTTTTTTTTACAGCGAAACCTATATTACAATAATTATTGTGCTATGGCCTAGTTGTTAAGTTTCACAGATAAAATAATTTGTATATTGTCCGTGTATTTTTATTTATGTTGGCTTTGTCGTTATTTCCATAATAATTGTAAACAATTTGGCTTATTAAAAGTTGGAAAATAAATGCTTGTAAATAAAAGGTTACGCATATTATTTAACCTGATGTCATTTAGACGAAGCCACTAAATATCAACATTCCTAGTTTTTCAACAGACTTCGAAATTAGGAGGAAGTTCTCAGTTCGATCTCCATACAATAGGAAAATGATATAATATGGCATTATCGGCTGAGGTAAGGTAGAAGATTATAGAAATATAAATAAGTTTTCCTAGATTCAGGATGGACCACCTTGACTATTAACTTAAGGAGATGTGTAACAAAACGCAATAAATCCAACTATACGTGTTTTCATATTACACTTTATTCCGACTCAAAATTCTAAGAAAAATACGTTTTTGAAGTGAAACTGTTTCAAATCACAATTCAAAAGTGAATACCGCAACAAAACCCGATAAATCCATGGCATGGTACAAAAGCAGGTTATCAATGATCAGACCAGAAATCGATAAATCCTTTGCAATTTTTCTAATTTACATTTCGATCCTTCCAAAGATCTTTAAATTCACTTGCGCTATTATCAATACCTGTGTGAAATGTAAGAGAGATTTGCATATGTTTTGTTAGTTAAAGATTAGCACACACGCGAACTTTATTTACGCACCTCCGGCAAGCTCCTCGGGAAGGGCCCCCGGCCCCGCTAAGACAGTCCATTTTGTCGGCGATGGTACAAAGTCGGTATACTAAGCGGGTCTGGTCGTCGCGTCAGGGCTGTCCAAAAGTATGTCACGTTCGTCGGTCAAGTGGTCGCAATTCCAGCAATGGTTAGTTACTATCAACAATCTTTTAAAAAATATAGATACGGCATGTCATACAAATCGACCTTGTGAAAACCCGACGCCCGTAGATTCCCTCCTCAATGCTGAATAGAGCGATGACATATGCGAGCAAGCGAGACGTAAGATTCGCGAGGAGTGTACTCGTGGCGTACTTGGGCGTGGTGCGTTTTTCACCCTCAGTTGCAGTATCTATATGTTTTAAAAGAAAGTTGGTTACTATATTTATTTTGAATAGGTATAGGTAGTTACACTTTCTCTTTTTACAAGTCCTGCAGTGAAAAAACCCTATTAATTTGTAATTTAAACATAATAAATCCAATAGTCGTCGCATACAAATAGATAAATCTTGTCGGATCTAAATCCGATAATTTTTTTTTTACTATAATATAATACTTAGAGATTAAGAGTTTATAAAAAACGTCAGTTTTCTGCAAGACTATAATAAGATTATAGTAAGAGAATTAAAATTGAAACGTTAGTTAAAAAAATGTTATACGTTTTTTGTTTCTGAAAAAAAAACTAAACTGGATTTATCGGTTTTTGTTCCCCACCTCCTCATTTCAATTCATGTTACTTGAGGATTCTTTATTTATTTTTTTCTAATTTATACATTAATTCCTCGTTTATGACGTCAATAGCGTCAATCTTTTATGAAAAACAAAACTATTGGTTAATCCCGTCGAAAAAACGCTAAACGTCACACATGCTTTTTTTCTTCTTTTTTTATTGAGAAATCAAGATGGCTGATGAGTACAAGTCTATAACCTTCCTAACTAGGTAAGAGTTACCTGTTCTAAGGAAGGTCTCACAGCTGAATACACGGCTGAATACATAGATTAAGTAAGGGCGATTCTATACAATTAAACTGTTATTTGGTAGGACGTCACTGGTTTGGCTTGCTCCGCAAGTTTGTCGGAATTAAATATAGCGATGGGCAAACTGAAATAACTCATACAATGATTATATTCTTCCACCACAAGACATTTTAAAAATAACCGCAGTCATGTCACGTGCGTGTTTGGGCTCTTAAATCAGACAATAAAGTAATATACATGCCGGTAGCATAAATTTATAATATTGAGCAAAACCTATCACGCTACAGATTAAGCAATTTTTCGAATGACGGGCACCGAATACTTTATAATCTAAAATATTATTTCGTGAGAATTTTAGTACACAATTATTTTTTTATTGTATATGTATATCGGAATTATCGTTTATGATAATTCCGACACCGTGGCACATTAATAGAAAATATCTACAAAGACCACCAAAGCACCAAAGCAGAGTAAGAAGTTGAATTAAAATGATAATCATATCGATATCTGTCAAAAAATATGAAAATATATAATGAGATATTTTTTAATAAATAAAATAGTAATTAATTAAATTAATGACAAACAAAATCAATGAAAAATAAACATAAATTGATAATAGTTTCCTCATAGGAATGGGCAAAATATTTGATGCATTTGATATGGTTCAAAGCAACCATCGAACAGTTCGATTGTGTTTCGCAATGATCCGCCCATAACTATTATTAAGATTTGCCGTCGATTACGTTTATTGAACAGCTGTCATCAGATGTTTTTCCTCTTTCGATAAGAAAAAGGTAAAAACATACATATTTTTTCTTTGTTTTGAAAATCTACGGTATTAGCGAGGGATTCTTATATTTATATCTATTTGAAAACATTTTTTTATTACAAATATAACAGGTATTCAGTTTGACTGCGTAGTATTTATTATAAATTCATTGGAGTATTTCTGAATGAATTCGTTTTGCTTGTGATTGATTGGTTGTTGTTGGTCTGTGTACTATAATGCCACGTCTGATTTCAGCATTTTTGGAAGAATGTCGTCCACAGTTCCTCTGATGCTTGCTGAAGTGGATGTCGAGCAAGGTGGCTTTGATCGGAAGGACTCCATCGAGGTAAAAAAATCCAAAACAAAAAATGTAACAATCCGTATTTGTAATATAATGTTTCCGCAAATAGGAAGTATCGTATGTACCTTTGATTATCAGGACGTTTGTCATTCAAAAGCTTTACCAAGTTTTATTATCCGCCTATTTACGGAACGGTTTTCAAAGTAGATTATACTCAGGTTTGACTGGTTCAATGTGATCCTTCATCAAACTTTCCGAATCAATGATCTTTTAAAACATATAGATACGGCATGTCATACAAATGTCCTTCCGAAAACCCGATACCGATTCCGCTATGCATGACGAGACATACTTATGATACGCACAGTGGCGTATTTGGGGTGGTGCGTTTTTCACCCTCAGTTGCTTTACATGTTTTAAATGATCGTTGTTCCGAAATAACTAAAGAATAAGGGCGGAAGCTATTATGTAATTGAACATACGTATTCATATCTAGTTAAATGTGTAGATCATGATAATAGTAAAAAAATAGCGTAACAAATGATTAAAAAAAAAAATAAAACAAAAATCAATGTAAACTTCACAGTAAAGTTTCAGGTTATTTAAACTTCCACGTTATCACGCATTCCATCTAACATAATTAACACTAAAACACGAGATTTTCCGAGATTTGAAAGCATATTTGGAAATACCTAAACAATAAAAATTCCACAAACATTTGCAAAGATGCATAAAATTTAGCCAGTGGCATATTTGACAGCCGGGCAAATCGCTTTGTTATTCTCTAATTACAATGTTGTTTATTTATTTCCTAATTATAAATTGCCGCATTTTTTTTTTATTTTTAACATGTTTTTCATATAAAAATGTCTATTATTTATTTATTTTTTGTAAAATACTGCTTCGCCCATATTCTTTAGGTAATCTCTTCCCCAAACGAAACTAACCCGTCAACAGACCTTAAATTTCACATAATATAAACCTTTGTAAGATCAGCGTGAATTATTTATTTGTTATTGTTTGGCTGGAGCCATTATTTTTAGTTTTTTAACTTTGTCTTTTTCCTTGGGAGTTATAGTTATTTTTTTGTTTTTTATTTTTATTGTTTTTGGTTTTTAATGTTGTTTTTTTTCCTTTAGTAGTTTTTTTTTTTACTTGTATTGTAATGTGTACATGGGGAAACCTGTTTGTAAGAGTTGAAATACACCAATATCGCGATAGTTTGATTATTTTTATGCAGCTACGATTAAACTCGAAATATATCAGTGTTAATATCGATAGATGGCTTCTGGGAAAAAAACAAAAAATCAATGCTGGCTTGCATGAACAGAAAATTGATTAAAAACGAACAAAAAATTACGAATTAGAGTTTTTAATAATATAATGTGATTAAATCAAATTGTCATTTTAGGCCAGATTTCTGAAAATTGCCGTGACAGTCAACGTGTTAACTATCGATCCAGCGGTCGCAGGTTGCAACCCCCTGACTGACATAAACAAATTGAGCTTAGGCTCAAATTAAGTGTATGTAACCAGGAACAGTCCAGCCTGTTCTGTGGATACTAATGCCTCTGTTAGCCTCTCACTGGACTTAGATATTTCGTTATTTTTTTTAATCCTTATCCTCCGAAACTACTCCTTTTTTTAAAACATGTTAGTTTTTTACAACACCTCAATTTTTTTTATTTTGTGCTAGATTGTTTCAATTCCATACTGGCAAATTTAATTAAATGTCGCATCATTTTGTAGGATGATTTTGCGTACAGAAACAATGTGGCGAATGCGTCCGTTCACATTAGGATGGGTTTCCTGAGAAAGGTCTACGGGCTTCTGTCCATTCAGCTGCTGACCACTTTTGTTACCGGTTTGATATTCTGCCTGGAGCCCGTCAAGCAATTCGTCCATAGCAAGTAATTATTTTAAATTGGGTTTTGTATTACACCTTGGCCGTTTAGTCGATGGACTGCCAGTGAACAATGAGAAAGTCTTATCGGCAAACAGTTTACTTTGCTTTGAACTCAACACAATTTTCTAGAACTCCAAAAAATTACCCTAAAATTTTTTGAGATTTTAATCGATTCGATCATCACGATAATTGCATTTTTTTTTATCTTTAACCGATGTTGTCATATGATAAGAACGATAAGATCTATGAAAGTAAATGTATTAAATGAATTTTTTGATAACACAATATCAACAATCACACACGTAAATGGAAACGTCAACGTCATGGCGTCGTGGTTTGCTTGTATAAATGCAATGAAGATTTTTAAGAAAGTGCTTGTCCTGCTTGGGTTCTTAACTGAAAGTACATCCATGAGATTATAGTACAATTGAAACATGCGTCACATTCACATTAGGAACTGGGACATTACTGGCTGTCAGGCAATGTGGCTTTTGTTAAAGCGTCTCTGATGCCAATTGTTTAGAGAATTCAAACTCAATCACTTTCCTAGGATATATTTATTTTTAGTTTAGTTTATTAGAGAACCTAGCAGCCATGTTTATATACGAGTACATTGCAGACAAATGATAATAAACATACACTTTGACCAATTTTGTCCACAAAAAATATTACACTAAATAATACTGCATTTTTTGTATTTTTTAATATTATTATTTTTTACGTGTTCGCTTCGGGTAAAAATCATAATTTTTTTCTCTAAAATATTTTTTTTTTTAGTTTTCTTTTTTAAAATATTAAAGACCGGTATGGGTAAATTCAAAAGATGCGATCCAGGGAATATTTTGTTTTTTTCCAAAATCAAGTTCTTACTTTTTTTTTGTTTTTGGCTTATTTATGTAATATCCACAGAACAGTTACATAACACCCAATGACGATGTAAGTTTGGAGAAATATTAAATGTGGTATTTAGTTTGAGGACGGAATCCTTTACCTCAGAAGTGCAGAACTCTAATAAAATTGTTACAATCAATAGATTTCGAAATTATGACACGCTATAGCTATTCCACCCGTTTTGTATTATATGATTTTTTTAACAGCGACTGGATGTTAATAGTGGCGTTCGTCCTGAGTATTGGTACATTGATCGCCCTGCACGTGAAGAGACGAGACAGTCCCGCCAATTTTATTCTGCTCGGTGTATTTGTAAGTGATTTTAATTTTTATCCTCCAAATTTTATAACCTGAAACAGACTTGTCTGTGCATAGAAGTTTCAGCTCATATTGATATTTCATTTTTATTTTATTTTATTATAAATATACAGGTAGTCACATTTAGTGTTTATCGCAAAATTAAATATTTACCTCACTGTTTTGACAAAAGATAAATATAAAAAATAATGAACGAAATGATGAATAAAACCTTAAAACCATACAGAACCATAAAAAAAAAATACATTTTAAATGTATGTGTATACAAATTATAATCAATGTATAAATAATAAGTTATTATCTGTAATGCTTATAAATAAGAGTTGTTTTCACGCTGTTCCTCTCTTCTGCAAAACAACTGAATGTATTTGAATAAGGTTTTCACTGTTGGATAGCTTAGTTCTTCGGCAAGTTTTTAGGCTATAAATGCATAAAAATGTTAAATTAGAATCGAGATATCCTGTCCCTCGATTTTTGTATGAAGAGGTGTGAAAAAGCCATTGAATTGACATGCACCAATGATTGGATTTCTGTAAGGTTTTCACTATTTTTTAGAGCATTGTTTAAATTGGTTGGATGCGAAGCTGGGATAGTAGACGTGAACAATAATTTATGTTATAGCATACATTATTTATTTATTTATTTAGAATGATATACTTTTTACTAATAATTATTACCATCCCTCCTGACTATCACAAGCAAAATTAACATAGTTGAGAGTAAAAACAAAGTGAGCAACACCTAATCTAATTCTAATTTCAATTGTATTTAAAGTGGAAAACAACATTATTTTGCTTTTTGCTTGAGGGTAAAAAACTTTTTATTGGTGGTACTAACTGCTATAAAACGAGTATAAATTAAAAATGCAAAACGAAAGGTTTATTTGCTATTGTATACTCTGTCATTTCTCTATGCCTTTAAATAAGGTAAAGTATTTTCGGTGTAAATGTAAAATGTTACTGATTGTTAGTAGTTTTAAACTGATTGTAAGCGGAGTGTAAAGCGCATTACGTAACTTTTGAAATATACTTAAAAGTGAACGACGATTAAATACCTACATATGTAATGCAACTTACACACACGGTATCCAGCAGATAAGCCCTAGACTTAGCTGGAACATAAAAAAAAATGTTAAATAAAGAGAAATAATAAAATAAATTATCTTAATATGTTAGCTATGAGAATCATATTAAGGTTTAGCTTTTTTGGCTAGGGGAAAATTCATAGTGTATTATTAATTGCTATTAGAATAATGTTATTTGAATGATTATAATCATGACGTGTTTATTCTAGACCCTGATCCAGGCGTACACCATTGGAGTGTTGGTTTCATTCTATGATCAGAAATGCGTTATTGAAGCTCTGGCTCTGACGTTCTTCGTCGTCTGTGGTATCACCATTTTCACATTCAACACGAAGAAAGACTTCTCATTTGCTGGCTCTGGGTAATTTAAAGTTTTGTCAGTATTAATATTGTAATCCAAGTGTTTTTCAGTGAAATTTTAATTAATATAAACTATTTAGGCCAGAATGCTGTATGGAGCGACAATTACCACTGTTGATTACTCCGATGCTAAATAAATTTAGTAAGACTAAAAAAAAAATTGATTAAATATTACAACTAGCGTATGGTACTATTAACGTGCTGTCCGCTATAGACATGAGGTCCGATGTCCATTATCTGGTGCGTTAGTGTTTTATTCTGAATTAATTCAATTTACAGTAGGCTTTCATAAATATATTTCACCGACTGATTTTTTTTTAGTGAAAGCTTGCAAAGTGGCATTTTTAGAGCGAGATATTTGTGAAGAGCTTATTGTGAACTTATAACTTTATTACAATACCCCCTACGATTTATATCCTTTTAATTATAGGGTTTAAGAATTCCTTAATTCTTTTCTTTTACACAAATATATAAATGAGGCATATAAAAGGGAGAATGGCTATGTGGGTTCAGAGATCCTGAATTGATTTTAATAGCTACATTTAAAGGAGCGAGTGGATAAAAGGGGAGTTGTTAGGAAATTAACTTTTTTTAGAAACAGAGAAATCGCCTTTAGTGATTATAATTTCCTTGTTAATTTCAGCTACATAAAAGGTGAAAATACTTTGCAAAAGGGTCACTATAGCCTAGTCAGGTTGATGATTTAATTTTTTCAATATTTTAAGTAAACAAATTATATTGCAATTAACTATTTTTTTAAGCTTTTTACTTATTTTACACCATTCTCCTTTCGTCCCCACTTTGCTTAAAATAAAAATAATGTACGAAAGAGTAGAGTATCTTTTAAAGTTTCCAAAACTGAATGCTAAAATGAGATTGTTAATTGAAGGAATGTGAGAGAGATTTAATTACACATTCCAGGGAATTTACTTGACTATTTTTTATTTAAAATAATCAAATATAATTTCTTGTTTGTCAGCTTGTTTGCCGGCCTTATTATCCTGACTCTGGGCAGCTGTCTCCAGCTGTTCCTGGGATCCACCGGCCTAGAACTTGTCCTGGGAGTCGGCGGAGCGCTTCTCTTCAGCCTGTTCATCATCTACGACACCCAGCAAATGATGACAACCGTCTCACCCGAGGAATACATCCTTGCTACCATCAATTTGTACCTCGATATCATCAATCTATTTGTCTACATTCTTAGAATACTCAATGCTATAAATAAGAGTAACTAAGCAAAACTTTCCTTACATATTTTTGAGTTGACATTTAATATGTTATATTAGTTTCCATGCAAAAAAAAAGTATTCAATATCTGAGAAGGTATTAGAAAAATGTTCATATCCACCGTGTACCAATATTGTCAAGTTTAAACTTATTTTTGATTTTGGATTATTTCAGTATTAGATTTTGTGATGGAAAATTTCATTTATATAGTTTTTTTTATTATTACTAGTACAGCTGTTTTAAATAAGGTAAATTTTTCGTGAGTGGATTAACCTTGAGAAAATTCAAAGTTTTCATTGCTCGATTAACTTTAAAAGAACGAAACTATGCATCGTTACCGAGGTATAAAATATATAACCTATTTTTACATTTGTTTGTATTTTATTATGAAATATGAACCGCACAATTAACTTTTGTAGACTTTTAATCATCTAAAAGTCAATATTTTTTTTTTAAATAAAAAAGAAACATCTTTAAATACAACCGTTTAAAAAACTTAATTCATGAAAGTTAACCAGAAACCTACAGGGCCTAAAAATAAGCAAATTTAAGGAATTTCACCCCAGAAGCGAAAATGCTTGATTGAAACTGAATTTACTTCGAATCTGTTGAATGACACTAAATTTTCTCAATCTATTTCATGGAACTCTGAAATTTGCATAAATCTGAGCTAATTGCTCAGCATACAAACTAAGGACTCTTTTTGGCTACCAACCAACAATTTTAATTTTTAAACGATATTTTCAATGTGTAACTCTTACGATGATCAACTGGTATCGCTTAGATGGTTTGAAAAACTTTATAATATGAAGTTCAGCTGTTTTACAACTGCGAAACAGCTTAATTTTTTCTAGTAAAAATTATTAAATTACTTACCACAATCATTAAGTTACCACAATTTTACTAGTAACAGCTACTGTAAATTTGTTTTTCAAAATAATTCATAACCTAAAAATATTGATTGCATTTAGTACATAAGATGATAATATATTTGTTATTAATCAGATTTTTACTATAACATAAATTATATATTTTTGTGTTGAATCATTTTTTTAATAATTACCTTTTCCGGGCATGTTGTACAAATACAGCCATCCTATTACAAGCGTAATATAACATTGTGGAAACAAATTGTTGTATATCTGTGATTTTAGTTTTCTTATTTATATACGTATTATATAGTTAGATGCAAGTCATTATGTACAAGATCAATTTATTACACTTTTTTAAACTTAAAATGTCTACACAACCACTTAAGCACCCATGCTGCGTGAAAATACGAAAATAATATTATAGGTTTCAGACATTTGTCAGTTTTGAATTTTCAGTTCGTCGGCACATGATCAATTTTTTTATACGGAAAGCTATTTCATTATCTTGATTTTTCACATTCCACATTTTCCACCATGTATTATGGAGTTTGGGACCTACCGTTGTCCAAAACTGGTAGACCTTTTTGGTATCTCATTTTGGACATTTTTTTGAGTAAAATTGGTTTTGAAATGGTATCAAAAGCTTTAGCTAAGTCTAGAAAAACGGATAAACACTTGTTGCCTCTGTCCAAGTTATCAAAAATGGTTTCGGAAAATATTTCCGAATTCTAATTTCTCGAAAGCCGAATTGGTTTCCAGATAAGATATTGTGCTTATTTAAGTAGTTCATAAGCCGCTCTTTGACTGCCATCTCTAGACCTTTGCCCAGGACATTCAAGATAGAGATTTGTCTATAATTATATGTTCTTTTTATTTTTATCCATGACGATTCATTTTCACATATCCTACGTTATTTTTTTATAGATTTAAAATTTTCAAACAAATTATATAGCCAGAATGTTAAAAGAAAACTTAATACCGAATGCACAAATAGTTGCATTGCTTAGATGGTGTTTAGAAAAGTTTTGATTTTAGGTGTAAATTTTGAATAAGAGTCTAAATTTGTTTTTTTAAGAGATCGGGTGATCCGTTCTAAAAGGGATTTTTTTAGGTTATTGAGATATGTTTCTAAATCATTTTTATTGTTAGAGATTCTATGACCGCGAATAGAAATGGAATATGGTATGTTTTTTTTGTGTGAAACGGATGGCAACTATCAAAATGTAAATATTGTTTATTAATTGGTTATTACTGAAGTTTTGAACTGACCACCAGAAACAGCTATATCAACATCCAAGAACGTAATGCAGCTATCTGAGATATTATGTGTGAAATCTAATGGCCCAAAAGAATTTAAATCGGATATGAAATCCGTTAGAGAATCTCTGCCATGTGGCCAAATAACAAAGATATCATTGATAAAACGAAGCCAAACTAAAGGCTGCAAAGATTGACTTTTAGGAAAATTTTGTTCTAATTACTGACCCATAAACAGATTTGCATAAAAAGGAGCCATTCTAGTGCCCATTGCTGTACCCTTTGTTTGAAGGTAGAAATCTCCTTCAAAAGAAAAAGCATTGCTCTCGTGAGCACAAAATTTGCTAACTCTGTAAGAAAATCAGTTGATGGTGTTTGTGGAGATGGTCTTTTATTGAGAAAATGAAGTAATGCTTTTAATCCAGCATCGTGTGGAATGTTAGTGTATAAAGAGACCGCATCAATTGTTACAAGCAGAATATCTCCGTTATTAAATAATTTTATGTAATTTAATATTTCAAGAAAATGGTACGTATCTTAGACATGAGAATTCAGTTATGACAAAAGGTTGTAAAAAAGAATCTACATATGCTGATTTATTTCAGTAACAGAATTATAGCTTGCAACAATTGGCCGGCCGGGATAATTTTGTTTATTATTGTAAATTTGTTTACCTAAAATTCTTAAAGACCATTAAATTAACTTATGTATGTATATATGAATGGCTATTAATTTTATTCAATAAACGAATAGAGACGTTTAAAAGTGCTCTGATGTGCAAAAAATAACATAT
Source organism: Neomicropteryx cornuta (assembly GCA_020383195.1). Lineage (NCBI taxonomy): Eukaryota > Metazoa > Arthropoda > Insecta > Lepidoptera > Micropterigidae > Neomicropteryx > Neomicropteryx cornuta. Next base: position 6,407,282 of record JAHKQU010000001.1, on the reverse strand, counting down.
TTTATTTATTTAATTTAAAAAATATATATTAATTTATATAATGGTTTAAATTAAAAAAAGAAATACTATATAAATCTAGACACAGATTCCTCTATTTCCCTACTTTTTCGCTTCCTCTACTCTTCCTCCATTCCTTGGGTATTAAAACACTACACTACATTTATCTGATTGCTTCTTGTAATTGATAAAACTTTACACATTTTTAAATTTTGTATCATATTATTAGCCTTACAATAATTGTACAGATTATTTAGATAATTTTACAATTTATGCCAATACAAATTGTAGTTACATACAGTCTATGCTTCTTTGCGAAAAAACGATGTCTAAAATGCACAATATTATATTTAACTACCGTTCAATACAAAAAAATAAAAGCTAAGCTCAAAGTAATAATTACTGCAATGTACCACAAACATGTAAAATGAAGTGAAACATGCATGTCAAAAAAAAACTGTATACTTACTAGCTCTCTTTCTTTATCAGGGTTTAAAGAAAAAGAGAGTAGGTTAATAAACTGAGTAATTAATTATATAGAACTAGAATATTTTCAATAGTCTATTTAGAGTTATTTATTTTTTCTTGTCGTTATGTAGTTCACTGCTTTTGCAGTTAATTGTCTGTTTATTTCCTCTACCTCTTGTATTATATTAATATTTTATTAAAACATTGAGCTACACTTTGAACACAAATCAGAAAACATGGTAAAATGTACACAGCCAAGCTTCCTATACAAAATACAATTATGAGTCACAGAGAATATTGAATTAAAGAATACTATGAAATGAAACCCAGCATTTTTAAATTCTATAATATTCGAATCATATTGAAATTAGTTTTAACTTTGTATGTAAGCCACACATAAAATACTATAACCAAAATGATTTTAATAACAATATGGTCTGGTTATTAGCACTGAACGATAACAAAATTAACGTTAAAATACAGGACATACCATTGCACCGTGACCTACTAGCACTTAAATAAAAAAAAAAACAAGATGATGCCCTGTAGCTATAATATAATTACATAGTTTATTAAATTATTTAATCAGAAACAAAGTCTCTCAGCTAGGCCCTACAAGTATTATTAACGGCATCTTTCCCACGGACTACTCGCGCCTGTGGTACTAACTTGTGATGGGTTGCTTCATTTCCTATCTGCACTTGTGTCTCTGGCACTTTTAATCCATTTTGTACGTTTTGGATGGCCATAGAGGTGACAGTGGGTATTTTTTTTAGGTCTGAGCAGATTAAAATAAAAAAAAACATACAATGTTTACATACATACATACTCTATCATAAATTTTAACATTTTAAGTTTGTTTTGTAAACTTTGATGATCGGCTAGTAATAAGACACCCCTCCTTCCCCATACTCAGCAAAAGTTGCACAACATTGTCCTAAAATACTATACCAATGCAAAAACCACGGACATAATTCCAAGTTTTAATTATTTTTTTAAATCGTCTTTTTTTCGCATAAACCGTATTTGCCTACGATAGTTACTGCAAAATTAGGTTTGGTTTCTAATAAGATAAAATGACCGACAGACAGGCACCAAAGTTATGTAATTAAGATTTTTATGTTATGTAATTTCTGCATTGAAGTAACCCCCTCCCCCCCACGTATCACTATGGTTTGGTGTTTAATATCGGATTGCATTTCTTTATGTTTATGATAATGAGAAATAATTGTTTTAACATAAATTTGTCGAATATCAAGTACTTTAAAATCCCGAAATAACTCTTCGCTAGGGTGTACCTGAAAGGCTTTTTATTTATTACTCTCAATATTGATTTTTGTGCTTTGATTGAAGGGTCTAAAGTTGAGAGAGGAGCGCCTCCCCATCCAATGATTCCATATGACATTATACTGTTAGCTAATGCTTAATAGACAGTTTTTATTAAATGTTTATACAAAATATTTCTTAGGGATTCGAACGAATGGCTGCCTGACTTTTGTAGAAATAGATTGGATGTGTTCCTTCCAATTTAAATTACTGTCAACAACCAAACCTAAGTATGTAACCGTTTTTGCTTTTACTATGGATGTACGAACAAGATGAGGCACACATTATTTATGATATTCCATGTTTTCCTAGGGTCATTTTGAACTTCCGAAATTTTTGCCATGTAGTACTTATTTTTGGTGTCCCTTATAACTTTTTTGCATGTATTGCGGTACCTTATATAGGAATCTTTTATTATATTGTTTTCAGGATTTAGTGTCAAACTTTGGTGAAGCTTATCTCGTTTGCGAATGCATTTCAAGATTCCATTCGTTATCCATGGCGTAAGTTTTCTATTCTTATGAGAAATGGGTTTGTTATTTGTGTTTTTGTGAATAAGGTATTCTAAGGTATTCATTCCAGTCGATCAATTGAATATCTTGATAAAGTTTTTCAGAATCCGTGGTTTGTTGAAATTTTAATATATTGTTTTTGTTAATTTTTTTATAGAATCGGCGATAAGAATTGAAGGATAATGATCTGTGGTGCTAGTATTACAAATAATACCTTAAACATTTTATAACGCCGTATAAATGTGGTCCAAACAAGTATTTAACCTAGTTCGCTTATTTATAATTGATACCAGACCATATTCAGCTAGAAGACATAAATATTCATTTGTTTGTCGATCAAATACATTTAGGATATTTATGTTGATATCCCCAGCAATAATCCAATCATCGTAACCACCCTGGCCCAAAATTTGAGAGAGAAAATTTAAAAAGGGTGTGACATGCTGCGCGGGAGATCGGTAAATGCCAAAAACTACAATTTTATTGTTCAAAACAGCTTTCAGGCAATTCGCGTCTTGCAGTTTAATTTCTTCAACCGTTACCTGAAGAGGTTTTTTAATAAACATGATAACGCCATCATTTTGCTTTATATGGTTCTTGGTAAAGTGAATATCATAGTTATCAAGACGTTGCTGAGGAATACAATTTTTTAACCAGCATTCGGTTAACAGTATAATCTCAAAATTTGAATTCAAGCATGTTAAAGTTAGAACCAGTTTGCCAAAATTACAATTTATGCTTCTAATGTTACACAAAAAGATTTTCAACTCATTTGTCTGTCCCAAGATGTGATTGCATTCCCTCAAAGGTCAGTGCAGAGTATCAACAAAATTAGCAACAAAGGCAGCAAATTTCAGCACCGGTAGTAATGTGATTCATAGTTTTTTATCATAGCACAAAGATTAAGAACTCTTTTTTTTTATTTCGGTAACAAATGATTATTATACATATTTTAAATATTGAAGAAAAAATGCATCTTTTAAATTTAATTCTTATGCTTTTAGTATTAATTAGATTGAAAGAAAAAACGAATATTCCGAATGAAAAATTCCCTTACCTGCCCATTAACTATTTCTTGTCTAGTAATTCCAGAAATACATTTTGAAAGGCCAAAAGAGGCTAGTAAGTTTTCATATTTATTTATGTAGCTAGTATTACTTTTTAAAATATTAATATTCATGTCCCCACATAAAATGACATTTTCAGATGTAGATATTTGTAACAATGTATTTTTTAAATCTACCAAGAAGTTTTTATCATATGTAATTGTAATACGTTGGTTACATACACCACAACGTATTATAAATCATTATAATATATTATATAATACACGGCACTGTTGGAAGAATCAAAAAAACTTTTTCACGCTGCACGCCGCTCGAATGGAAGAAAAAAGAAATTGAGAGTGGGGGGTGAAGATGGCGACGTTTTAGAAGCGAGCTAGTGCGCGCTCTTGCCTTCTGTTTGCATTGATCTCACATTTGCATTGGTCTTATCGGCATTAAGATGTAGCCTTAAAATATAATCTTACAAAGGACCTCTCTCGCAGGATTGGCTTTATTTTATTGACCCTATGACAACAACGCCTAGATTATAATATTACATGGGAACCAAAATTGCTTATGATATAACATGGGGGCTTTTATATAAACATGACATTTATATAAACCCGATTAACATTACTCATAATATCACATAGAAGCTCGTTTATACCTTTTTTTAATATCACATTTTATTAATATCACATGGGGGATCGTCCAAACCGGACAACGAAGCGAAATTACTATTGCATATTGAAGTGAGATACATTACATTTTATGCGCACATCAAGTTATGTTGTGTATGCGGCGCGACTAGTGGTTGAGTCAAGAATTATCAGTCGCTATGTAACCAAGCATTTTTCATTGTTTATATGTTATATATGTTTAACATTTTTTTTACAGGAAATGTAATAATGTTACAATGTAATAAATAACGGTCAGTTCACAATTGAAAATGCACACGGTCACAGAAATTAATTGAAAATAACTAAGTATGTGAAAGTAAATAACATAGCGACGCATAGTGGTGTAGTTTCGGAATAACATAACGACGCATTGTGGCGTATTTTAAATGAAAGATATAATAAGGGTTTCGGCATAAAAATAAAAAAAATAAAAAAAACATATAGTAGGGTAACCATAAGTTATGATGCTTATGTACAGGGATATCTTAACAAACAAATATTTTGATAAATCATTCAGTAATATAAAATAAAATTACTACATTAAAGGATAGGATAGAAAAGGATAAGAATAATATAAAGATATAAATCTAAAGAAAACATTTTTTTTTTTAATGAACAAAAATTTTTAATGGATCAATATATACACACCAAAAGAGGTACAAGTAAGGTAACACACACACCTAACAGATAAAAGGCATTTAATGATACCATAGACAATTCTCGTGACAGACATTTCAGACAGTGAAATAAATATGGAAAAATAAAAACATAGCAACATTCTCTAGTAATCAAAATTATTTCCAAGGAATAAATTGGAATTTTATTTTTCAAAGTTACTCAATAAAACTCAAAAAGCATACGCTTCAGAAAAGCGAAAAGCGAATATTTCATCGATGGCGATCACAATTCGTATTGGAATAAAAAATGATATTCTTTGTAAGGAAAAATTGGAGTAAAAAATATTTATATTTTGATCGCTACGTTATATTTTCACTTATATCTGCTTACATCTTTTTTTGTTCCCAAGTACAACACAACTCAGTTTGATATTAACTCAGTTTTAAGTCGTGTTAGTAAAACGTACAATCACCAATTTAAAAACCCCGTCAGAAGAAGATGACAAAAAAAATAATCAACAAACTGATGACTTAATAAGTACCTAAGTATTTGATTAGTTTTTTGAAAGCTCACGTCATGTATCAGGTATCAGGAAGTCAGGTCTTGGCAGAAGAAAGAGTGGAGTGGAGGTTACTCCAACCTTAAATTATATAGATATGATGACTAAAAAATCTCCCGGTATGAACCTATCCTTAAAAAGTTTTTAAACTTCTATGTTTTTAAGTGAATCTCACACTTAAGCCCCATCTAGATAGAATACGTGCCCGCAATCGTGAAATATACTACTGAATTGTAGAGGTGAATCGAATAACGCTTTTAACGAGAAAAAATATTTAGTTGGTTATTTTGTGCGAATATAATTTATGAAAGGATAATACAGTGTCAATAGATATTACTTACAATAATGGGAAAAGAAATAAAATTAAAATCAATTATAACATGCGTATTGGGACGGAAACAAACAAAAGAAAACTACATATCGTCAATTTTATGAGCAATAAACCTCGCGGTAACATATATATAAAAAAAATATAAACAAATATAAATGAAAAGAGATATATCCGAGGCAGTTCAAAACGAATATTAATATGAAAATGAATAACAAAACATACGTGTAATACAAAGTAAGCAAATAATGCGGAACTTGGACAGCAAAACCTCGTTAATAAATCAACGTAGTGGTTCCAATTTATATAAATTGCGTAAATAAAACCTAAAAAGTAGGCATAAGCAGAATTTGGGCATCAAACCATTATTAGATAGATATTATCAATGAGGCAATTCTAGGGCACTTTGGTATTAGAAATTTTACATTACACACATTATTTAAACAAAATATCAAATCGGCAAGTGTGCAGACCATTAGCGGTTGTCGAATTTCGGACGTTCTTTACATTAAAGAACAACTTTATCCTCAGCACACGATCTATTATATAAATTATATATACAGTGGTGAGCCATCCACTTTAAACAAAGGCCAAGAAATAAAAAAATAATAATAATCTTTCTTTATAATTTTTCTTTCAACAGGTGACTTCCAGGCGTTCCGTAAACGAACTGCTCTTACCTTTAGATATGGCTTGAGGAGGTCATAAAGGATTCCACTATGACACATTGGGGTTCACACATGTAACACTCCTACCCAACAAATAGTAGTGTTTTTCTCAGGAATTCTTTTTTGTAGCATACCGGATACCAATTTTCAGCATAAAATTTTCCCTTCACTATTGGAGGATGCCCTGTAAATATATACATATATATATAGGAAGGTTGAGCTAAAAGATTTAACTTTCAACAATTTTAATTTTAAGTAAATATAAATTATCCCTTAAACTACGTAGTTTATTTTGGCGCCAAAACCCGATGACTCCGTAGTTATTGACCTTGAAAAATCACTCACTACTATAAAATCCATAGTGCAGGCATGAGTCGTTCAATTTTTACAAATCTGGTATCATCGGATTCACCGTAAAATTTTCTATTACACCATATCACTTTGATTATGTTTGTCTCGTAAATTAAAGAAGAAAAAAATAAAAATGTTGCCATTTTTTTTTTTTTTTTTTTAATATACGAAATAAACAAAATCAACACTTTTTTTTACATTTTCATATATTTATAACTATATATTACAATTTAAAAGTCTTCCAAAATATGTACATTTTTCGGAAAAAAGAAAAAAGTTAAAAAAAAGTTATAGATATTGGAAGGGTAGTACATTAGTGTATTTTCAATACACATTTATAAATAGTAGTAGAAACTACATTAAAATGAAAAAAAAAAAAAACAAAAATGTTTCGTTGTAATTTTCAATGAAAAAACCGTCAAGTTAATGAATAATACTGAAATAATACTAAAAATAATCAAAATCAAGCAGGTATTCTCGACGTCTAATCACGTCCTACGGAGTTAACGGACACGAAATGTCCGCGCGGACCGAACGTCCAATGACGTTCTACGGAGTCTAGGGGTTATAACGTAATTTGGTTTGCATTAAACCTTATAATTGTGAAAATGCTATTATTTTACATAGATAAGTATAACACGTATAAATTCCTGGACGATAATGTTAAAATTTTAACAAAGTTAATTCTAAATAAATATTAATTATAAGCCATTTGATGTGCATTAATCCAAATAGTTGAGAACATGCTATTGTTTTTAGTTTTAATTTTAATAAGCAAAGTTTTTATGTAATAAAATTAATATTGAGTAATGAAACCAAAGAAATTGGAAAAATGCATGTAACTATATATAGTGAAATATATCTGAGAATATATGTAAACTTCTGAATAATAATTTCATAATTAGATGAAACTTGTATTATATTCAATTCGGTTAAAAACATTTTTTTTATCTCTTTTTTTTTGTAAATTCAGGGGAATTTAATACGTTGGTTACATACACCACAACGTATTATAAATCATAATATTATTACAATACACGGCACTGTTGGAAGAATCAAAAAAACTTTTTATACGACGTGTCACATTTCACGCTGCTCTCGGTCGTGTGTCCGAATTAGAATCCATTCTATTCGGGTAGATTTAATCGGGATAAAGGCGTCTTTTATCATTACAGTTTAAAATTTTAGTGTTTAAAAAATATATTTTTTTTAATAATTACCTGATATTTTAGAGCCAGCTCTTTGTCATGTTTGTAAAATATATGTGTAACATTGTTTTTTTGCACTTGTTATTCTGAAACAATTTGAATACATAAAATTAATATAAATATGCACTGAAAGGGTAGCGGATTTCACAAACAAAATGAAAAATATTCACAGAGCAATTGTTAAATAATATTTATACAGCTAAGTATTATATTTAGCTGTATGGGCTTCGCAGCAAAACAATTTTACTGCTATTTTGTTTAACTTTTTTTTTTGAGGAAATCAGCAGTCATTAAGAAAATTTGAGTGGCTACCGAACATACATGAAAAATGTATCAAATGATCTATCTCAAGATTGTTAACAATATTAATTCAACTGAAAATAATAATAATGTGTTTCTATAATAATACCATTATTCGAATTTGATGAAGCGGACAATAAATTCAAATGTGCTATCTACACGAGCGTTTAATACTGGCCGACAGAAGTGTAACAAGTGATCGATCTGTGCATGACTTAATGTCATACAGTTGTCCCACCGTTCCACAGATCGGACGACATTAGCTCTTCGGTTAGCGGTCGATTTATTGTAATATTATAAAATATAAGTAATATTGTATTATAAACAGTTAAATATAAATAACTACCTATATAATTCAATTAACATTCTTCTCGATTTGATTGTTAAGCGCAACCTCCATCCCCCACGACGCACCACTCGTCGAGGCCCTGCGTTGGCGCGTTGGTTGGGGGGTCCGGAATGGTTTCTGCTGTAAAGTGATTAGTTTCCTTTTAGTTTATAATGTTTTTAAAATTTTCTATTCCCAGCAATCATAGATTTTGATTAGCTCTTTAGTAAAACTGCCTGCCCAGGACCAAATAAAATAAATAACAGGGTCACAGTAATATAGATTAGTTGAAAGGTATTGAAGAAACGAATTTTACCATTTTCTAAATTGTACAAACTTTCCCTTGTAGAGAGACACTTCATTAGTTCACTAAATTTGATGATCCCATTTCAACAGACAGTAACTCAAGCATATTAAAAATTCCTCTTAAAACTAACGGATCATTTTGCTGTAGTTACAATGTTTCATATTACTCACGTAATAATAGACTTTGTTTGTTTCCCCCACATGACATGACAGACGTTGTTCGATCTGCGGTTCATAGACGCTATTTTTAATGACACTGTTAATTGCCCCGATCTTTTGAAATCCTTTTCGATCAATGTACCATTGTTACATCGTATCCGTCATTATGACATTATGTCATATCAGATGCCTTCATGCTCCACAAATAATGCGCTACATTCACCGATACCACGGTTGTAAAATTATTATAATGGTACTATTAACTGCTTCGATAAATTGACTTGAACTGTTCAGTGTTCAAGACCGGACGCTAGTCAAGAGAGATAATTATGTCCGTTTGTTTGCAATGGTGTCTTATGCTCACATTTTGATTTTATAAATGACTTAAATTATGGGAAAAATTTAATATGATGTCCTTTTAATGGGTTAATCTATATTAACAATCAAACATTAATAAGGAAAAATGTTTCCCAATTACGAGAAAAGCGAATCCGAAATATAATAGAAATCGTTTTGATGTTTGAAAACGCGGCTGAACGCATGGCGTGAAATTATTATTTTTTCCGTGAGACCGGTTTAGTATTTTATTTATCATATGGCAAAAATGTAGAATGGTGTTTTAGCTAATTACAGGTAATTTGTAGTTCTATACGTAATACAATTGTCAGAGTGATCGATATAGATCGAGCCCCTAAAAGGACATATAAATACAATCTGTATAGCATCGAAATAAAAACATTTTGAACGGAAACTTACTTTTTGATTTATACGCCTTACGCTCTAACGTAACTTTACTAATATATTACCACACTTGAGAAATTGTAAAAAAAATCACATCGCCCAAGCTCAAACAACAAAAAGAAAATAAAAACACTCACCGTGACGCTCAAGGTGAACTCCATGATGTGCGTACGCCGCCTCACCAACTCCAGTTTATAAATTGCCATCGGATAGTACAGGCTGAGCGCATACCAGGGGGAGAGACTGTAAAAGGGCCGCCTGTCTTCCGGGGCCAAGCGCGCTGCGGATATAAAAAATATACGCTTCAGAAAAGCGAAAAGCGAATATTTCATCGATGGCGATCACAATTCGTATTGGAATAAAAAATGATATTCTTTGTAAGGAGAAATTGGAGTAAAAAATATTTTTATTTTGATTGCTACGTTATATTTTCACTTTATCTGCTTACATCTTTTTTTGTTCCCAAGTGCAACACAACTCAGTTTGATATTAACTCAGTTTTAAGTCGTGTTAGTAAAACGTACAATCACCAATTTAAAAACCCCGTCAGAAGAAGATGACAAAAAAAATAATCAACAAACTGATGACTTAATAAGTACCTAAGTATTTGATTAGTTTTTTGAAAGCTCACTTCATGTATCAGGTATCAGGAAGTCAGGTCTTGGCAGAAGAAAGAGTGGAGTGGAGGTTACTCCAACCTTAAATTATATAGATATGATGACTAAAAAATCTCCCGGTATGAACCTATCCTTAAAAGTCTTTAAACTTCTATGTTTTTAAGTGAATCTCAAATCGTGAAATATACTACTGAATGGTAGAGGTGAATCGAATAACGCCTTTATATTTTACGAGAAAAAATATTTAGTTGGTTATTTTGTGAGAATATAATTTATAGCATTTTTAGTGAATAATTTTAATAACTCACAGATCCTCTTCTTTTCTCTCCTTCTCTTCGGTGCACGGAATTCGCGGTGCAAGCCTTGAAGTTGATGGCGGCACATACCCTGTCGACTGCTGTTGCACCTTAACCATGGAAAATTAAACTCTTTTATAAAGAAGTTTTTATAGGTTAACCGTTTGCACGAATCACATTTTTTTTTTTTGACACACAGGAAAATGCGTTATAAATAACTTTGCTCACTCTGCAAAAACGACTAAAATCAATGTTGTTCGAAAATCGTACAAATATTTACCGGCTTTTGTTTTGATCCGACATCGGCTTGCTTATTTATTGAAGAAAATATAATCAATATTTCTTTTTATGCCAAAAAACACACACACACTATGAATTCTGTGGAAAATGTTCCGCACAGAACCTTACTAGAGAAGCTTCTTGTAAACAGAAAATAAATAAGTAAATAAAACACACAAAATATTGGTTATGTCACACACACTATCTGCGCTCGAAAGACAAAAAAATTATGTTACGAATAAGCAGTTTGATGATAATTTGCATCAACTCTTAGTTTCTAACATACACGAAATTAAACCAATATTCTAAGGTACTTATTTTCTGCAACGGACTCACCAAATATAGCCGATTCCACGCGCACGGACGGAACATCGCTTGGTCACACGTCATACCACACGAGAGAAGACTAAAGTAACACGTTCCTTCCTCTTTATCCGCCGGTTAGTTTACGGCGATGGCACAATGTGGCGCGACAGTACGCATTTATCGGCTTAACTCGTCCGTTGCGTATTAAATATTTTAACGACAAATAATCTATACATAATTTATTGATTATTTCGAGCCATACAAAATAGACATTAAAATAAAATAAAATAAACAACATAACAATTCTCTTCTCAAAATACGATTTCAATTTAACTTTAAAACTCAATTTAAATAAAGCATGTCATGTGTCGTGCCTTCCCGTACTCAACTGCATGGTTACGTTTAAAACAGAACAATCATCAAAATCGACTCTACGCGACTCCATCTTTTAACGACTATAATTTTCTTATTACCGTGCCACACCGCCTAGCGACACTCACTGTCCACCATTTCCTTTTTACTTTAACCCAACAATATTTCAATGACTTTTAAAGAACGGACTTTTACCAAAACAACTTGATAATATTGATTTTTAATCCACTCACCTCACCAACTAAATCCCGTTGAGCATCCTCCATTTCATAAAACGAGCCTTTTCTTCTTCTACTAGATAATTAGACCTCAAAACTCTATACTCCTTCGAACACCTTCTTTTCTATTCAGATTAACACGCGGATTTAACTTCAAATAAACTCAAAAACAACCAACTCAAAACTTCACGCAGCGGACGTACAAATCCGGACCTGCTCCTCTAAACAAAACATCAAACAACCTGTTATGTAACTAAGGGGCAGGATAACAAGCTACTCAAGGGGGAACTCAGCTTCTGTACAGTGCACTGCGTCATTTCTAACACAAAACATACAATGGCAGGGAAATGTTTGTTAGTTCTACTCGAAAAATATAACAGACACTACTTTGGCTGCATAGTGCAGATGAAGTAGAAAATACTTCCATACCGATGGACTTATTGGGTCGGTCTCATAGCCGCCGTGCCAACTTGGAAACGAAAGAATTTTAGACTAAGGGCACAACCAACGCAAAATCTTACATCAAACTACTGTCTAGACAAAAGGTAATTAATCAGACTGGCATTAATAAAACCAGAAAGCGCCTACATCATAGCAAAGATACCAGCGGGCCTCAATGGACTGACAAGGATAAAACACAACGCCAGCGAGGAAACACTTGCATCTTAAACTCAAAATGGGCTTTTTAATTGTTAGCAATCTCAGTAAACTTCAAGAATTCTCTTTCTTTATTTTGACGATTATATCTTCGGGGTTCCTAACTTAAATGACATCAATTTGTAATGCGGGAACTGATTTAGATTCGAGGGACAAACTGCATCAACATCCTGATAAACCTACCTTTCATAGTCCGTGACATTCCTCCCCATTCACCCGGATTTTACCTCTTTCATCCCTTTCATACTTAGGACAGCGAGAACGTCGAAGAGCCTGCCTCATTATAAACCAAAGGATCGTTTTCGAAGCAGTATTACATACCGCAGATAGAGAGAATAGCTAGAACGACTTGGATTCAACATTACAGCTTACATCGACAACTGCTCATTATAACTGCTAGTCAGCAAGAAACATAGGTAGAATAGGGAACTAACGACATCACATCATACAACGTGATCCAATCAGGATCGTAATGCTTGACTTAAAGACGAGAATTTGGATTCAAATGACCGCAAACAATAAGGACTGCATCCTCTTTAACTTAACCATCGCAAACATAGAAACCTGTATGTAGTGTGTAAGTGTAATTGGGTAAGTGTAATATATAAATAGGCAACGAACCGACCGTCCATGCTCGAAAATACTAGTAAGACGAATGACCGACTCAAGGAATGGTCGCTACGCCAAAACACTCAAATCGTCACTGATTGTGTAACGTATTATTTTTACCTGCTCTACTGGCAGGGTTGTAAGGGTCCGTCGGCCCTTCAGCACATACTCATCAATATGGCAGTGTAGGGGGGTGTAAGGTGTGATGATGGGGAAACTCCTGATAACTCGCGCAAACGCGCTCTAGCAACGATATATCAAAAATTCGCGCAAACGGCACCCTAGAGACCAACAACAAAACTCGCTCACATGGCGTGCTCCAAACCAACTACATCAATACTACCGCGTACAACAAAAGAGAATGTCACCGTAGCTCTTTCAATAACTACCTCGATATATTTTTAGTAAAGTGTAAAAGTATAGTAAATAAGTTTTAGGTTTGCGTCTGATTGGGGTTAAACAACGTAGCGAATTGTCGACTGCTGAGATAGTCGACCGGAAACTATAAGAACTCAGAAACACAACAGTACTAACCAATCGGCTTTAACCGGGTTAGTAGAGATAAAAAAAAATAAAAAAAGAATTAACTACACGGATGCTCAAGTTCAAAACGCGTTCTGCACAAAACAGCAGGAAAACAACAAACGACGTCGACTACAACTGATCTTATTAGCCGATCTCAGGCTATCCAACAATATTCAACTAATCTTCATACCTTACTGGAAAACAAAAACAACGAAATACATGTGCCATGAATCAGTTTCATACAGCTTAAGCTGGGCTGACCTCCGCCTTTTCTGCGGAGGTAAGCCCAGATTTCCTATCTGCGATTTCGAAATAAATCCTTTCTCCTAAGTACATATGATTATTCGCACACAATCAAAACTTAAGACTTTTTTAAATTGCATAAATCCCGCGCTAATGCAAATAAACCAATTGACAACGAGCTAATACAAATAATTAGTCTTCCTGGTCATTGGGCGTACTGTTATCGTACAACAAAAAAAAAATGATATCTCCCAAAAAACCATCATTAATGTAAAAATTTGGTGTTAATAGCAAATTAAATTTGGACTAGCGTTAAATTTGACGATAATAATTTGGTGCACAGGGGTATCACAGAAGACATCGCCGTTGCAGCCGCTTAGGTCGAATAAGAACTGAGGGGTGCATTTTACTTACGCTCGCAGGGTAATCACCGGTCGAAAGGCCGTTAAACATGGCCCGACAGTGTTATGCACTCACCGTGGAAGGCACGTGGACCCCACTCTCTCTCACCTAGTCATGGCTAATAAAACCCAAGTTCGACCATCAATCCAGCAAGCGTGCAACAGCTCGTTCAGGTGGCACCAGCGAAGATCACTTTGACGTCCTTACATCTTGGAGTCAGTTATCTTATGTCTATTGGAGTTTATATAACTAATTAATAGTGTGTAGCACAATAAAGCATCTACAAACTTCACACGCATTTTTACTTACACAGGCTCGTACCCCAAACGAGTTGTTATATGCCTGTGATTATTTTGTGGTTGACTCAACCGAGGTACTAAACCGATTGATTTCACTCTTTTTTTGTTTTATCAATTATTGCAGTGGATTATGTTTGCCCACTCAACACCACAAATATTTACATTTTTAATGTTTTTTTTTATGGGGGGTTATGATCACTTCAATTGCCTTAATGCCGCATGGCTGTCAGCACAACTGCATTTGTTTCAAATATAGTTTCATTTTTCAAAAGTAAAAACTTAAACAACATGTTGACATAATATTGTTACGCATTTGGTATTTGGAACATCAGGATTACTTTGAATTATTAAATATGGCTTTCCTATAAAAATATATAAATAAATAACTTTTCCTTGAAGCGCAGTTCTTTTTATATCCCTCCTATTAATAATAAAATAGACAAATTGTCAAAAAAATTAAAAACTGGCCAATACAAATATTTGCGAGATTTTAAAAATGAAAGATATTTACTCAAATTAGTCACTGTAATAGATTTAATTACGTCTCTGTAAAAAATGTAAAACTACCATATTTTTGATAAATTTATTTTAATGGTTTTTCGAACTAAGCATCGGGTATGAAGCTGAAATTATTTTTTTCTTGCGTTAATTTACACCAATTAGCCAAATGTCAATCCATCTCCAAGTCAACCCTCAAGGAATTCTTCCCTCAATTCTTGAAAGCAATCCGAAAATTTAGTATGCCAAATCAAATGTTTTTAGTCTGGTTTTGATTTAAAACCGAATTAAAAATGCTAGATTTGGCATACTAAATTATGGGACTGCTTTCAAGAATTGCCCCCCAGGTGGCATTCTGGTCTCGTCCCATGACAATTCCCACCGAAAAATCTTAATTAATATGTCTCTGTGATATGTATTAATAGGAAAACGTTTATTGAAATGATAAAACAAGTTTATTTTATACAAATGATTCCATTTCCTTTTACACAAATAAAAAGTAAAAGTAGGTACTCTTAAAATTCATCAATTTATCAATGTTTTAGTTTACATTTATATACGGACAAAATAGTAGGTTCAATGATGACATCAACAGAAACCTAGATTTACCATTTAAATAAGACATCTGGTCTCAAGCCACCATTTATAATTGTAATAATGAAAAACTATTGTTTGTGTATATGTTCATATTATGTACACTAGTTTAAACAATACTTTTTCATTATTACATTTATTTTACTCCAAAGCCCCACAAAATATGAGTGATATCTATAATTTTATAATAAAACATTTTCTTTTTGTTAGTTAATGACTTTATGCTCCAAAGCAAAGACTTCTGCTAAATTCAAATTACCATGTATGTGCATCAATCTTGGGGTTTCCGACCAAATACTTAATTTAAAAGTCACTCTATTCAAGATTTGAATTAAATATAATATATTGTAATAAAACACATGAGTAGTTATTTACATAAAAGGTAAGGATGCCTTCGATTTGTTCATCTCAATTGATGTAAGTACGTTTCTAATCTTTCTAGAATATTAAATGTTGACCTATGTAATAATATGAGAACATTATTAACATAATATGACGAAAGAATGGAAAAACCAGCTTTTTTGGTTAAACATCAACATCAAATTATTAAGAAAACAAAATTAAAATAAAAAAAAATAACCGATCACTTTTGGGGCAACCAAGTGCGTGAAAAAAAAACATAAAAGTTCTTAAGCGCTCATTTGCCAATCCAAAAGGATAGTTAATTTTACATACGCCGTAAATCTGACATTTCTATATTAACTAGAGGTACACTCTGGAGCAATGTCATATCACCATCAAATCACTCATTAGGTTTTTTTTTATAAAAAGCAACTAGTTTCAGTCGACCCTTCAAATGGTGTAAGTAAAGTTAGCGTATAAAAAAATAAGGTGAATAAATTCATGTTGTTTTTAGCGGTACATCTGTTTATTCAAATGATTATGTCAAAACTTATGATAAATGATCATTTTGGCATTTTGATTACAAGCTGTAACTAAAATACTTGTAGAAAGATAAAGGTGAAAAATTGCAAGAGACTGCATTTTGATAATGCACGATTTTTAAGGTTAATACCTAACATTTATCTATTAAATACCAATCAAAGGATTATGTTATACGATAACAGTAAATAAAGAGTGAAGTAAAAAAAATAAGCAGTGTTTTTATTGTATTTAGTGTTGGGTCGTTGGTATAATTTTTGAGTACCCACTCAATTACCTTGAATATTTTGAAAATAGTATCCGTTACGGTTTAAGTACACACTCATAGGTGCACGGATAAAAATAATTTCATTTTTGGTAATTCCTTCAATTATTCGGCATTATTAGCAATTCTTTTGCATAAATTAACCAAATATTGTAGACTAACAACACTAAAATATGTCCACTCCTTAAAACACCCATTTGCTGAGTCTACCCTTGATTTTTCCTTGTGCAAGGTCCACCCTTAATTTGAAAATTTCATTGCAGAGTGATATTTCTTACCTCACAAATGTCACAATAAATACCTATTCATTTCATACTTGAGATGTGAATCACGAAAAGTCGACAACTTTTTGCCTTGTTTACAATAAAAAGGTGTCCGTTTAACTGTTTAATTTTAAGGTTACTAGAGGGTAATATTCAAATGCAATGTACTTCTTAGAATAGAAACACTAATATTTGTGAAATTAACCACAAAAATCTTCAAAAGCCTTCTGTGTTTTTTTAGACTATTCACCTGTAGAACAATGAACATGGTAATAATTATTTTTGTAATAATAAATGAAAAGGAAAGTTCGTGGCATGTTACATTTTAATACAATCGCATTTTGTTTACTGTTTTCATCGCTTTTTCGACACATATATAATTTTAAATGGCGCACCAACGTGCGGATATCACGTGGCGCCACCCTGGTTGACCTCCATTTGCAGGGCCTCCATGTCATCCCCTCCGTCGTCCTGAATGCTCGGGGTGTGGTAGGCCTGAACGTGAATGTTGAGGTATTCACTGTTGACAAATGACTCCGAGCAATACTGGCACTTGTACTGCGCTGAGATCTCCATTGGTGGACTGTAAACAACAAACAAAAAATTTAATTCATAATTTCCTCTATACTAGTCACTAAAAATAAATATAAATGATACACTTTTAAATAGTATTTTTTATATAGGGTGTTTTTTTTAGAGGCGTGGTTTTCAATCTGGCACTACTTTTTTCGTAGTTGGTGTTTTTGACAGCTGTCACTTGATTTATGCTCAGTTTGGTTTGCTATTTCATAATGAATAGACTTACTCCTGAACAACGTTTGAAAATAGTGCAAATTTAGAAAAAATCACTCTAAATTTTTTTATAATCACTCTAAAATAAAGTAAAAATCGCGTCGTGGGCCTGTGACGTGGCCTCCAAGATCGTGCGATTTAACACCGCTGGACTATTTTTTGTGGGGTTATGTGAAGTCACTTGTCTACGCAGATAAGCCGGACACGATTAACGCCTTGGAAGAGAATATTCGGCGCGTTATTGCTGACATACGGCCCAACTTGCTGCAAAAAGTGGTTGAAAATTGGGCCTCTCGGCTGGAATTTGTTCGAGTCAGCCGCGGCGGCCACTTACCCGAAATCATTTTTAAAACATAATGGCAAACCCTTATCTTTATAATAAAACTAAATTCTTAGCCATAACATCAAATTATATGCGTTTTATCTCTTCTTGAAAACCACGCCTCTGAAAACATCACCCTATATATACCGGCTATATCAAGACCACTCCTGAAGACTTAAGGAGGGTGTTGTGTAACCTATGATGAGTAAGAAATGATATAAAAAAATCATCCCGAAATTTATTATATTTTTTAACATTCCGTTGCCGTGCCGATCGATAATGAATTTGACACCATTACGGTGTAGCGGCAACAGCTGAGCGCTACATGATCTTTTTACTATTTTCACGTAAAATATAAATTGTTTTTTCTCTGTAACAATAATTATTTTTTATATAATTTCTTAACAAATAACACCAGAAATCGCAGGACCAATTAGCTGTTTTTTTTATCGGATTGGCACACGGTGTATATACAAGCATCTTTACATTTTTGCTGATACAAAACAAAAAAAAAAGTTCCAAAAAAGGTTGGCCTTTAATAATAGGAGAAAAAATGTAGGAGAAAAAAAACAAAATTAATATGAAACGCCATCAGTATAATATTAACAAGTTTGGAATGAATAAGAAATTCTGATGGAATAAAGTATGTTTCAATATGTTTCCGTTGATAAACAAAGAGAGTAGGTCATACATACATGTATTTCCGCTTAATTCTTCTATTATAAATATTTATAGATTATTTTTTGCTTTAAATTTTGGTAAGATGAAAAAATTCTTGATAGTGTACTCATTAAATAAAGTAGGTGTATGGTAAACTTGCGTTTTCCGGAATTATTTTTAAACATAGGAACCGCCATGTATTATATAGCGTTTTTTAGATAGCTCATCATCACAGAAATCAGTACTCAAGAAGTGACTATGAGACCCAGTTGGCGCTGTATGACTGCAAATTTGAACTAGATAGCTCTGAACTAATACCGCAATCTAAATTCAAGCATGAAATTCTCTAGAATATGGTTTAGT
Source organism: Neomicropteryx cornuta (assembly GCA_020383195.1). Taxonomy (NCBI): domain Eukaryota; kingdom Metazoa; phylum Arthropoda; class Insecta; order Lepidoptera; family Micropterigidae; genus Neomicropteryx; species Neomicropteryx cornuta. The sequence continues at coordinate 6,388,225 of JAHKQU010000001.1, read as the reverse complement.
TATAACCATACAAAACTTTACAAGTCATAATATATATTTTTAACCATCAACAGAAACATGTACCGTACTAATTATTTTAAAATAATTATATCAGATTTAATTTATAATGTCGCTTAATAAGTTATTCTTCTACTAATTTATATATTTTTTTTACTAAAATTATGTTAATTTTTAAAAATAAAAATAAATTAAGGCGCGTTACATATTTTAAAATTGTATTTTTTTGATAAAGTAATAGAATATGGAATATCTTTTCTATTTTTCAATAAACTATGACAGGTTAATTAGTTTGAAAGATATTATAATATATATGTAAACATTTATATTTAAAAAAAAAAAATTACGGTGTTTATAGGTAAACACGACACAGATAAATATGTCAACCGCTCCAGAACTGCAAAAATAGTCACATCAGCCTGTTAAAGTGTATGTATTTTATAATAACTATATTGTGTGCGATAATTTTTTATTAAAAATACTTTCTCGGAATGTTTTTTACATATAAATATATCAAAAACTATGAATATCAATTTCACTTGTTGACAATTTTCTAATATGGCGGATCGCTGTCTTGGTTACGCGACAACAAAAACAAGACACTCCCAGCCGATGCAAAAAAACACTTGTATAATACTTTCAACACTACTGTTTCCGTAATACTATAAAAAAAAATATCTTGTATTCACATATAATCACTAAAAAACGCTTATTCACGATCACAAGAGCGATGCGTTTGCATATTGTAATGGCTCAATTATAGCGCTACTAGTCAGTCGATGAGGTGAACATTCGCACCGTAAAGAATTCCCAATTTTTTAACATCTGTTACATAATTTTAAAGAATACATAGCAATAATGTGTTAATACGCTGTTTTTTTCTGTTTTCTTCTTATGGAGGCTTAACTCTAACCGCATATTTAAAATATATTTGGCGAATCTACCTTGCAATGGAGCCGATACATGCAATCCGCATTTGGTCCAACGGCTTGCTCGTATTGCTGATGAGGCTCCGGCCGTTGAGGTTGCGGTGTCTCCGGATGCACTTCTGCGAGTGCACAAAGAGCAACCTGTCGTTGGCGAAGGTGCTGTCGCACCAGCTGCACCTCTTGATGGTGTGTTTCACCTCGTAGAGGTGCCGGGCCAAATTGCTTACCGCTGAAATTAGCAAAACCACATATTACTAAATATTATATATGGACAAACCACACATTTCAGCAAGTGAGCAGGCGGGTTTTTGACAGTCTCTGTAATCTGAACTCGGGAATTCATTACCACTAGCGGCAGCCCGGGGACAGTTAACTACCATAAAATTAAATAATGGCAATCGGCACAGAAGTTGTAGCATAGCGCACAGACATGTCGACGTTGGTGTTTTGTTTACGATATACAAAGACAGACTACTCAGTCAAATACAAGGATTCTTCTTCATTCATATGATTTGTGTTGTGTTGTGGCGCTATTGGGCGCAGTTCCAACTGCCTTATTGCTGGTTTCATGATGCGAGGCCGTTTCCTTACAGGTAAACAACATCCCGCAAGTCTGTAACAGAATGAGTGTATTTTTTTTATGTCTTGTTACTTGACTCAATCGACAGTGTTGATAAAAGCGCCATTGAATATTTTCAACCGCGAAAAATAACCCAGCCAGATTTGACCCACTAGGGATTCGAATCCGGGACTTCTAAATTTAGAAGCAGGCGCTTATACCACTGCGCCACCAGGCCGTAACAAAGATGCTATATCAAGTTTTAACACTAGTATTGAGCAGGCGGTCGAGAACTGTGTGGAACCTCACCAAATTATGCTTGTAAAGGCTTATGAGAAATAAGCAAAATTAATTCGACTGAAAAATCTGTAATGGAAAATTTATAAAAAAACTAAGAATTACATCATACTGGTTTTATTTTATATAGGATTCCAGTAATCTGAAATTTCTTCTAAGCGAACAACCTCTGACTTTAATAGTTGTAGGGACTCTTACTGTATTAAATTATTTTTATCGGAGTTCTAAGCGTTCAAGTGAAAATCACACACGCACAGGGTTTGCTGACCGCATAGTGCTACGTAAATTAAGATTGAATGTTTGTAGCGTTTGATTAATAGCATATTTTACTTACTTATATTGCAATACTGACACCATTTTTCCGAGGGGTCCTGACCATCATCCAGGTTATTCATTTCTGCACTTATCATGTTACTGTCTACCGACATCCTGAATACGGTACGATAGGAATGCGATGAGATGACATGAGTCTGAAAATGTTCAATAAAATTATAATATGGTCCTGTTCCATGTTTCAAACTGCAATTATTATTTATGGATTGGACACATTTGAAATCTACGAAAAATCATTAAAAATTAACTAATATTGAGTCCTTTTAAATTTTATTTACATTTCCAAAACCATAAATTTGCACTCCAATATTTTTATAGCGGGATGACACAATATCGAAGTCTTGCATAGTTATATCATTATAATTCAAAATCATTTATTTTAATATTTTTATAAAACATCTTTTCATACCTTTAATGAAAAATCCTTTATCAGATATTTGTAGTTTTATTTTTTAAAAAATAATTCCTATTACCTAGGCCATATACAATTATTTTGACCCTACTCAACTAGGTTAAATTTGCCTGTCCTAGAGTCAGTGGCGATGTTGGTAATGAAGCATTAAAAATGGTATGATCATGTGCAGATTCGAACCTGCGACCCTTGGGTTTATAGTCCAACGCCTTAACCACTAGACTACCACAATCTCTATCATAATATTTATAATATGTTATAATCATCATATTTTTTAAAACAATTCAAATTATATTGGTATCCAAAATTAATTTTATATTAAATAAGACTGATCAACATACATTATAGACCCTGAATAGTCGAAAGTATAATTTTATATTAAATAAACATTCAACATTTTCCCTGAATGACCTGTTGTTGGAAATTGGACCTGGAAAATGTTTAGTGATTGGAAGCATATTCAATCACTTACCTTCAGACCATTCATTGTTTGGAAACGTCTGCTACACAGCATGCACTCTTGAGGTACATTAGCAGACATCTCACTATCTGACGGGTCAGTCTTAAAGTCCTGAAATAGAATGCATTGGTAAATATTGAAAACGAGCTATGAGTATCAATACTTCAGCTTAACCTGTCGATTGCTTTAACCGACATGCCTTAGTCCTCATGACAAAACCGTTGAGTTCCCCCAAACAATACAGAGTGAATTTAATGTCACCAGTGTCCTTTTAATGAGTGATACTGGACACGAAACTTTTGTTTGACAAGTTTTCATAAAGCTAACAAAAAAAAACCACAAAAAACTATAAATACTCTATTGAACGTTTCGTATTGTTGTGTTCCTGACCTATCCAATTGACCTACATTACAATATTTGTGAGCGGGAAACTACCCGTTGGCCACTGTTGTCAATACATTTGTAGGTACGGTGCCCTGTGGAGTTAGTCGGTTACTGGATCACGACGTCATTTGTCTTTTTAGCCTATTTTTTTTTGTTTATTTACAAAGTTCTTGAACAAAAGTTGTTCAATTTCATGGATCACTATAATCATTTGTTTAAAAAACAATACATTGGCATTTTGAAACATTAAAAATAAAATATCAAATGTCTTAGCTCTATTTAATGTTAATAAGTTATTATTAATACTAATTCTACTATAATTGTAATTACTACTATGATAAATACCATTATTTCTCATAATAATTACATAAATAAAGTGTTTGAAATGTTTTAAAGTTGTTTTAGTGCATCGGTGCCACAGAATTGGAAAAATAAATATTTTGTTTGAGCCTAACCTCGATTGCGCCATCCGCCATCAACAAAGGTAAATAAGATAATTAGTATATTTGATATATTTCTATATAAAAAAATTTACAAAAGTATTCCGTGTGAAATTTTATTGCTAAAAACATCTATATTCTAAAATGTATATACTACAGATGCTGATGTTGTAAATTTGGCATTTCGGATTGGTTCTCGCTTTATATATCTGTTTTGGGGGACTAAAGACAAACAATCAACATTTTTTTTTTAAATTAGTATTTAGATAATATTATTGTTATAATAACTAATAACTTTCTAATTAATTTTATTTAAAAATGTCATTCTTTATCGAAATAAATGGAAAAGATTTTCCATTTTTAATCACTTATATTATTACTTATTAAAAATATATTTTAATATGTTTTTTATTTTATGTTTTTAAAATATTACATTGTAAAAAGTTATTTTAAAAGATAAACGCTCTAGAAGAACTAAAAAGCCAATGTGAAATATGTCAATAGACCAATAAAATTGTTTATGGTAAGCTGAAAAAAAATCCAGTACCTCCAACCACTCAGTCTCCATGAAGGGCGATGCGTCTCGGTCACACAGCCTTCTGCTACCATCCTAAAAATAGCAAATCGAAATGTAAGAATAGCATCTGATGGCCGTCATACCGTATTTATACTAACAAGTGTCATGGCGGAAATACCATTAGCATTTCCTCATCCTCACTAACCGGTTCAATTTTAATCTGGTTTTCGTCGAGAGTAACCTCGCTGTGGTAACCTGCAAATAAACAATATCGAGCCTAAAATAGAGTAGAGGATCATAGATATTATTGAAAATACCTACATATTATATTTTTTTTATAATTACCTACTAAGATACCTACTATAAAGGAACCTGGCTTTGTGATATATAAATTTGCATTACTCAAAAAAAGACACTTTTCAATATTTTTCCCTACTTAGCAAAAGTTTTGCAATTTAGAAAAACAAAAACAATTTCTTAGCTAACCAAAATTATCCGTTTTTTTGTATTAACCTAGTTGCAAATTATGAAAATACAACATAAAAATGCCATATCTACATAAATATATTATTCTATAATTTAATAAGAATGTGGGTGGGAAAAATACAGTGAATTTGATTACTTAAAGTAATATATGAAAAATATTACATTGTCATTTTATCACACAAGCAATATAAAGAAGGATATCAACACACTATTTAAAAACTGTCACCACTACTACCTCAGTGTGTATAGTTTTAGTAGCCTAATAGCCTGAACGAGACCCTTATAGTCAGATATTACCATTAAAGTAAATATAATTACCATTGACCAATCTTTCATGACCAATTTGAATTCCGTATTCATCATGTTCCAACTTGATACCCAAATATTCAGCCAAATCATCGGTCGATGTGAAAACATCCTTACAATCTATCCATTCGGAATTATATCCTTCCAGAAACTGTAACATTTCAATGTCATTCCTAAAATCAGAAGACCTCATATTGGGTTCTAATCTATCAGATATGGAATGTAGTTGTATGGGATTGACTTCATTTGAATCCTGCACTTCCTGTAGAAGTTCATTATCGTTAAAATTATCTTGAATTACAAAAGACTCGTTCTGTTTATTCTGTATAAGTTCTGTGTGATTCAATCCATCTACAATCATTTCGCAATCATTTTTTTGTCCCGTAATTAAGTCTATTTCATTTGTTTCATGCTCAACCATTTTTATTTCGTTTGAGTCATGGCCGACTGCTGTTTCAACCACTTTGTTCTGAGTGATTTCAGGATCATTATTAGCTTTTTCCGAGACTATTTCTATTATATTTGTGTCGTCTTGAATTGTGACCTTTTCACAGTTACTATTTTGGATTGTTTCGGTATCAACAGCGCTAATTGCTTTTTCGACCCCTGTACTGCCGTGTGCAAACAACTCACTATTTTCAATTGTTGCATTGTCGGTTGTTTCATTCTCCGCGTTTGAAGATGCAAGCTTATCGTTTGTTTCGTCACTTGTTTTATGCTCCGCATTGACAGGAGAATATTCGCTGTTTGTTTCCTTTTCTGTGTCACGCACTTCGTTCGTAATGTCAGAAGTTTGCGTTTCGTACATACTGCTCTCCTCGTCGTTGGTTGTAAGCTTATTGATGCTTTCAAGATTATCATACTGAGCATTGGACAACTGAAGAACCGATGTAATTGTAAATGTTGCATCTTCACAGATATCCTTATTACCCATCTGGTTAGCATCTGCTTCAAAGAGCTGACAGCGCTTCCTCATGAGCCTATCGCTCAGGCAAACCCTGTGCAGAAACAAACACATCTTCTGGAACTGATGGAAGCACGACACACATACCACTGGAGGGTAAGGATCGTTGACATTTATCTGAAATTGAGTAAAAAAAACTTGTAAGATGATCATTGACGTAAGTGACGGACTAATCCCCACAATCCCCGACTGAAGGTGCATTTAATTTTAGCAAAGTGTATTAAAGCTTTCATATAAATACTATAAACTTTCTTGTAGTGGTATTTATATAAAAGGTAAAATGGTTTTAAAATTATATTGTTTTTATTATTATTATTAAGTAATTATAATATTTAGGAGCTAGCTCCGGTGAAACTGTAGAGTTTAGTAGGTAAGAAAAAATTATTGGTTAACAACTCGTGGCCTACGCTTAAAAACAGCCTTGGAACAAGGAAAAGTGTCAAAGACTGACATATGAAGAGCATTCCACTGGCAAATTGTTCTGGAAAGAAAAGAATCAAACCCAATGTTCTGTTCTCTCAAGATAGGTTTTATCTTGGAAGGATGGTCATTACGGCCAATATAAGGAGGCTTGGAGAGTTGGGAGCTTAAAGCAGACCAGGCAGGTCCATTCGCCACAATCTAATTAATAAACTAATTAATCTCAATTAAAAACGCCTTCTACTTAGCGGCTCCCAATTAAGAATTGAAATTAATTCAGATGGACTAAAACTCCTAAAATGGATAATATTGACTAAAACGCCTAAACACATGTCTGCTTGCTTTTCTCTGAACTGCTTCTAGTTCGTCTTAAAGACATTGGGTGTGAGGATCCTATACTGATGAGCAGCATTCAAGGGTAGGACGAACCAACGTTTCGTCCTACCCTTGAATGCTGAAAAAAAATACCAATGCTCGCGCTTTAAAATCAGCATCTTGTTATAAAAAGTATTACATTTTATTTTTTTCTTAATATATGAATTATGAATATTTAAAATGTTATCAATAATTATACTAATTATTATAAATCCCTAGGCATATATTGAAGATCTTTCATAAAAAAAAAATATCAATGAGCTTTTTTAAAACTATAGGCCCAGTCCTAAAATTGAACTAGCACAGTGATATGTAAAATAGTCATGGTCAGTTTTTTATTATTACATTCTTTAATACTATTAAATTACAAGAAAAAACTTTTATAACATTACAAAAGTGAATGAATCTTAAGATTGTTTCAAGCCGCTGCAGATTAAACAGGCACTTCAACAACTTATGCAAAACAGACAGTTAAATGCCAAACACAACTAGCTAAATATGAAGTGCTATACATTCAACTGAATATGAATAAATATGTTTTGTTACATTACGGCTTTCGCCCCAATTCTATGGTTCTCATGACTTCTCTTTCTAACGGTTAGCTTGCTTTGGAAGTTGGATTTCTTTTGAAAAGACGCGACTGGTTACTGACATTATATTTGGGTTCTCTCTGTTCTAGGTTTAATATTGATTAAGTATCCTATTAATCCCTATTTACTTTTTTGTATTCTTCCCTTGTTATAGCCACCCTAAACATAGACAGTAAATTAGATTTGCTTTACCTCCGTTTGCGCCAATTCTGCAATGCGTTCCGCTATGGTTGGAGCACCGTCTGTATCATCTGGTGTAAGCCAAGGCGGTTGCCATTTAGTAAATATATTTCTAGTCCGATTTTCATCATGGGAAAACAGGCATATGCGACATAACACCCTATCCTGCATTATTATTTTTTTGTATACACCAAGTAGATATTTAGCACCTCACACCAACCACCGTCAAACTATTGAGTTTGTTTGATGCCGTATTCCACAAATCAAAACTATTAACTATTAATTTCAAAATTTGATTATTGCGTTGAACCTACAACGCAGTTTTGTGCAGCCTACGAATAATCAACTGAAACAAACAAATGTTTTAAACACATATTTGCCATCACTCCAAGTAAATATCAGTTCAAAAGCGTGCGGATTGACAGCCAGCTTGACTGACTGACTGTCAATCTGGGAGCCCTAAAGCAATCAATCAAGATAAAGGCGGTAAAAATGATGCATAAAAAAAAGAAACGTCTGTGTAAGACTTCAAGATTTATCAGGTAAATTTTATTTATACATTCGTAAACGCATAAAATAATTACAATACATGAATATTTTTTATAAATTAAATCACGTACCACCCAACCACAAACTATCAACGAACCACAAACTACAGAACTAGTGTTTGTGAACTTCTTGTGTGCACCATATTTCTATTATAACTCTCACGATTTTTTCAAAAATAGATTCGATTATCGATTTGCAACAAGCGTCCGACAATATTCAAAACGCATTTAATGATATCATTTTTAATTAGCTTAATACGACCTACTTATTACGTTACCGATACCAAATTTACGAAATACGTTTTTATTGCATGCTTATTGCAAGTATGTGCCACGTTATTATTTCCAATAAACTTTTCTTTACTAAATTCTTTTTACCTCTGTCGATATTTTATACTTTCCTGTCGATTATGAAGTAAGTTTCTCGCTGAATAATGCGTAAATAAGGTATATTTTCAAATGTTCTCTTTAGAAATCTATGTATTTACCTTTTCTATATTATTTTTATCCTAGACACCTCTCTTTTAAAACCCCTTGTCCTTTCAATGTGTTATGACCAATGACCTGTTGAAATAATTAGCAGTTGTTGAATTTATCTATTTCTTTTTTTTTACTTTCAAGCCCAATATTCTGTTGTTGGCTTAGTCTTGCTTAACTGTAAGTTTTCTGCTTTCCTGTGACTAAGCGAAACTCGCAACCTACCAGAAGTGTCACACAAACATTCACTTATCTAGACGTCAGAGAGAAAACGCATCGTCCAGAGAGAAAAGAGAGGTGAAATCAGAAGCAACAACAGATTTGTTGGCCGAGAGATAAGCCAAAGATATAATTTCTCGAGCAGGCAGCGACAATTTTCTCTAAGGCATGGAGGTCGTGCCAGCGCATTCTGAGGAACACGAGAAAACCTCATGGATTCCAGTGGACGACGACCTAGGGAATATCTCCGGACAAACGGAGTCATTGGATCGTATTCTCACGTTTTGGCTACCAGCAAGTTGCATCAAGATAGCTAGGTCGGCTAGTCTTAAGTATTTGAAGCGTGCATACATTTACTATATTATTTATTAAAATATGCAATATACAATTTATAGTATTACATATCTATTACTTTGTAATATTTGATTGATTTTCAAGAGAACAAAAAAATTACAGTTTATGTGTACAGTTTATGTGTATTACATCTCACTAGGCAAATATTAGCATATGATATCGAGGTGTTACCTATTTGAAATATATAAAGAGATAATGGAAGATAGATGCGAATATCTAAATGTAAAATAAAGAAGTTATTTTTAAAAATTTTAATAAAAAAATAAAAAATATAACACAAAAATGAAATTACTGAAACTAAGATTAGACGGGGTTTAATTTAAATAATAAAATGTAATGTAATTTAAATAATACACACTTTTAAACTTAATATACGTTTTTTGCCTTGACATTACTTTATTGATAAAAACAACAAAATTCAAAGCTCTGTCAGTAGTATGTACATTTTACTTTATTTAATTTGATGTATTTATAACACATAATAAAGATAAATTTAGCGTTCTGCACTTCTTCTCCTTATAAACTTTAACCATACTTTTACGACCAAAATATTAACATCTACTTTCATACAGATTAATTACCTTTAAAAGAGTTCCCCGCTATTTTTTTTAGGAAAAAAAAGGGTAACTACGACTTGTTATTCACACACGGTAAATCCCTCAAAGGAATCCCGCGATAGACAATACATTGAGATGACGTCACGGGGAAATCCTTTTACGGAAAAGTAAATAAACGTTCACATAACTAGTTCGTAGTACGCGTCAATGGGGGTTTTTAAGTAGGTGTTCATTTGAAAATAAAGAAGTATCACATCCATTATCGTATGAAGAAATTAATATATATGGAATGTTTTAAGTATTGAAAGAGTGTAAGTACGCTTATAGAATTATTTTTATAGAATAATTATAATAAGTTAAAACATTGGCTTATAATGGCTTACAGAAATCCTAGAATAAGTAGGTTTTATACTTTTATTTAGGACATTTAATAAAAAATGTAGTTCTATAATGTAACATGCAATACTGAAATATTTAAGCTACTTAGGTATTAAGTCGACACATCTTCCTCGTCAACAAAATATATCTAATATAGATATAGTTTTGTCATTTTTTCATATTGTAACGACCTATTGGTGTTTGGCCCGTGGGATAATAGTAATAACGTGAGAGTCTGTTAGAACATTTATTACTTGATCCTCGTAATACATAAATACTCCAATATAGAATATAATGCTTGACTCCATGATGTGCGGATGCGAACCGGCGTGACGACGGCGGTCGAGTTGGTACCAACGAGTAGGTACTGGCGGCGCGCGAACTTAGGTGAAAAGGCGCTGCACTAGCGGGCTACCTCCGTTCTTATAGACTGTCGTCTTGCGTCGGAGGGGAAAGCCTCTTCCTCAGCCCTGGTGCATTCGGTCGCGTCACCCTCGGTCGACGGACTTCGTACCTGTGGTGTGATCAGCGGAAACCTGGTGCGTTCGCCTGGTGAAGTCGTGACCCCCACAATATAATATATCAGAAAATAAATCAGATTATACATTATTTTCATCTAGTTGGAGATTGACAAATTTGCCTGACAGTGATATTTATTAGTAGGATTGGAATTCACTTAACAATTTTGGAAATAAATAGGTATTTTTTATGAAACTATTTAAGTATATTTATTAAAAAAAAACGTTTATTTAGAGGTACTTTTATTTACGGGTACTTTTATTTATTTAGTATTTCTATAGGTTAGGCACAGTAATAATTAAATAATTCCCAATGCATCTAAAATTAAACCATATCCAGGATTTCTAAAAAGTATTCGCGTTTTAAAAGTGATTTAAGATTTAAAAGGTATGTACAAAAGGTTTTAAAAGTGATTTACTTTAGTAGGTATGTACTATAAAAAAAATTAAACCATTTACTTAATATTTTTTAAATAGTCATTTAATAAATTTTATAAATGTTTAACCAGTTTACTACAAAACACCATGTATAAAAGCAGTTTGTATTATTTTATAATATTTCTTCAGAATATCATAGACACTTAGGTACATATTTTGAGGAATTATTTTAGTTTTGGGATATATTTATTTTTTAATCTCTTTCAGAATATTAAATGATTATAACTTAAGTTAATAAAGTAAGTAATTAAGTTAGTAAGTAAAAGTAAATAAATTAAGTTATATTGAAACGCAAATTAGAAAATCAAACTCTTATCCATGTCTATAGATCGAGCTAGGTAACGCATAGCTAAGTAATCGATATCAATTTAAATAATCGAAAGACCGTTATCTAGTTGCCCAACACTGCTAAATTTTTTTTTTGTCTCTGGTTTGCTTGGTGTTTTAGAGGCAAATTGACAGGCGCCTCAAATTGACTTCGTTCAAGTCGCGAGTCAGCATGAGGAGACCCGCTGACTGACTCATGAACGACAGTTTGTTTTTTATTTTGACAGTTCCTTGGACGCACGTGGACTAGTTTAGCCTAACTTAATTACGAGAGATTTGGTTTTGTCCTTATCAACATGGAAGAAGACGAGTCCCCGAGAATTAGTGTCATATCTTGTTTATATTTCATACAGAGAGGTGTAGCTAAGGCGATTCCCGAAAAGGTTAAATATACCCATTGTTCCTTGAGTAATTTGTGTTTTTGTTGAGAAAGATAACATATTCTTACATTTTATTTCAGGTTCAACTTAGCGAACAAGAACTTGAATCCATAATAAGGCAAACAACGTCGGAATTGAGGTAAGATTTGGTTTTTGTTACATTAAGATGAGGTTTTTGTTAGATTAAGTGCTTTCTAATAATTATGCCTAAATTATTAATTAACCACAATGGCATACTTTTACAAAACTCTCGCCCATTGTCCTGGGAGATTTTTGATACATGGCGTAATTACAGGCTCTTACTAAAATGTTTATTTTAGAAAAACTATGAATGTTATCTTGATACCCTGCACTATTTTGAATGGCTTATAAATTTTCTAAAATGTGGTTTTATTACCACCTGCCTGTTGGTTTTATTTATTGTGCAGAATAAAAAAAGGAAAGTTGCAAAATAGTTTTTTTATACCAAACTCTATTTTTGATACTGTATAAAAAAAATGAGCCATGATACCTGTTTTTTATTTTTCTTTTATATTTTTAGATATCATATAAGACTAAATATAGTTATTTTATACCTTTTACACGATAAGATAATAGAAAACCCATAGATATTATTTTTTGGTGCGCAAACCGCGTATGTAGTAATTTATTTCTATGAAAACTCACAATTGTGAAGGAAAATCAGCTTTGGTGGTCTGGAACGTCCAATTGCCACAAATTTGGTGTCATCTGGTTCACCATGACATTATCTATTAGAAAATATCACTCTGGTCACTATATGTCTTTAACTTTAAAAAAAAACTGCTCTTATTGACTTTTTCACTTTGGATACCCAACTTGTCACTATTTTTGATAATTTTTATTAACTGTTTACCACTGTTACACTTGTAAACATTTGGTAGATGTATAAACTATATATTACTATGTATAACCTGCCAGACTAAGCCTGCTGAACTTAGACAATTACTCTCTTGCTACCTTAAAATTTCTTTAACGGTTAGAATTACAGTTACCATTTGCTTTTTATAATGGCAAAATGGAACTCCGTACATTATTCAAATAGCCAATAATAACAATTTAACAATGATTTCCTCGTAAATAACAGAAATACTATGAAATGAATTAGAACATGTAATTTTTCATCTTATAGGATATCTGCGGAAGGTGATGATGAATCGGACAATGAAAATACTCCAGGTGGCTCTTTAGTGGCCCCAATTGATCCGAATGATGAATTTAACTTTGAGGGCTATGACGGTGAAGATGAAAGTTAGTATATGATTTTATATTCATTGATTACATATAAATGCGAATATTAAAATAAATATTAAAATGATTTCTATTGAATTTTGGAGTTGTTTTTCTCGTAATTGAGAAACATTTTCCAATATTTTTTTCTGATTTTCGATAAAGATCAACATCCTAAAAGGAGTGCTCTAAATTTAAAAACATCCTGTTTTTTTCCCCTGAATTTTGTTTGTTTTTGATCCTTATTTATATGTGCATGTCTAGGCTATGCAGTTGTTAAGTGGCCGTTGTTTTTCCAGTCAGTGGTTAACTATGCGCCTGGCAGTCTGATGGCTCATCTTCGAATAGATTTCAAAGAATGATTAGATTTATCAATATGTATTCTCACTTATCAATTTTTGATTAGATCAAAAAATAAAAATTTGACTTATCGCTCAAAGTATTATTGCCATCCGTTAATAAATTGGATAATAAAATGTGGCTAACCGACTCGTTAGTCATTGGAAAAGCTCACTCAATGTGTGTCTCAGTCAGTCGCTTGGCAATGTTGTGTGATTTAAATTTTTCATATTTACTTTTGTAATACTGATAATGATAGTGAATTTATTGTAAAAAGGAGCAAGAGTTTTGATGACATAATCCTTAAAAAAAAGGCAAAAAAAAGTAGGCTATTAATAATGAGTAGAATAAAAACTAGATAATTATATGAACCGCAAGCACCATCTTAAACCGACTGCGTGCAATGTCATGTGAAGAAATGTCGAAAACACAGAGAATGATAGAAAACAAACAAGTATTTTAAGGTTAGAATCACATTTGACGCGCGGAATCGGCGATATGTATCATAAACACAGTTGTCAAAATTGTAAAGTTTAACAAATCGTTTACGATTACAACTAACGGACCTTTTTCATTTACATTTATTCATCAATTAGATTTACTACTACTCAACCGGTCATTAACTCGATATTAACGTACAAAATATATCTGACGTTAGTTAAACCGACTCTAAGTGGATCAAATTAGGTAATACAAAAGTCTTTCCATTTCCAGGAAACATTTCAAACACTCTTGGTCTTGGCAGTTTAGCTACATTTGTTAACGACGGATCGCTCAGTGAAAATGTTCATATAAACGTAAGGATGAATACAACTCTAATACAGTTAAACTATAGAATAAATATGTATCTTTATATCACTCCTAATAACAACTTCGTATATCCTTCTTTATCAAAATTTCCCACAGAAATTCACAGCTTTCATAACGAATTAAATTATTGATTGCTTCACTTCATACTGATATTATGTAAAAGGTAGATTAACTGTCAAACAGAATTTAATCATAAGCTAAAATAAAAAGAGTTAATCTGGGATGCCAAACTTTAAGAGAGAATTTAAACAATAAGGACTTTATCGGACACTCTATGTAACAAGAAATCAAACACCTTTTAAATAAAATAACTACCTTTGTAACATTTTTTACGTTTACACTAAAAAAAATATATATTTTAAACAAATTAGTTTGACATTCGTGGGATAGTTTAGTTATTATTATAACGTTAGTTTTATATACGTTTAATTAAATATATCTTTATATGACTCCATAATGCAACAGGGTAATGATATACTTGGGAATAGAAACGCCAACACTTTTTAATGTTGCATTTATTAGTTTTACCTTTTCAGATTCAACGACCGGTTTCACCAAGCATAGGCATTTTCAAGTTGTTTGAAAGGAAGTTGTAAAAACTGAAAAACAGTTAAATAATCTAATTTCATTAATAATTTTCCATTTTCATTAATAATTTATTTATAATATCAAATTAACTTTAATTTCCAATTACAATATTAGATTATATTAGATTATTTAACTGTTTTTCAGTTTTATTGTTTTTTGAATAGCTTCCTTTCAAACGACTTGAAAATGCCTATGCTTGGTGAAACCTGTCGTTGAATCTGAAAAGGTAAAACTAATAAATGCAATATTGAAAATTCTCAGTGTTTATATTCCCCAAGATATACATTACTTAAATATATACAATAAAATAAAAAAATCTAAATACAGTAATTTTCTTTTGAAATGTTGTAAAATAAATAATAATGTTAATTCTTGAATTTCTGTTTCGTAGATGAATGATCCTGATAGCGACGCAGAAGATGATATTATCAAACCTACAGACAATCTGATTTTAGTTGGTCACGTCCAGGGAGATGCCAGCGTTTTAGAGGTTTATGGTGTGTAATGGGAAACTTTTTCATTATCTTTTACACTGTGAATCCCATATCGATACACCATTACCTACCTCCCTGAAGATATGCAGCCTAACGGATAGTCGCATTAGTATTTGCATAGCTTGAAAGTGACCAGCAGTCTACAGTCACTTAAGCAGCCAACTAACGCGAGTATGCATTAGCGCCTTGATGTTTAACAGAAACATTTCAATTAAATTGAAGACCACCTCTGTATCATGCATCTGTATAAACTTAATAGTAGCATTAATATGCTGTCAATTTAGTTGAATACTTAGTTGATTATACGTACATACTAATTCTTATGACAGTGACATATTACATTTATTCATTTATTCAACACACAAACGGGATCATATCCGCATCTTTGAAATTGGTCATCCGGTGCAAATCACCTTCTCTTTTCTTGTAATTTTATAACTATATTTGTAAATGTGTGCTTTAGGTTATCAATGTGTGTGTTAATAATGTGTTTTTGTATTTAGTTTACAATGAGGATGAAGGTTCTCTGTACGTGCACCATGATCTCCTTCTACCCTGGTTTCCTCTCTGTATAGAGTGGTTGAATCGCGACCCCACTGATGATGCGCCAGGTATTTAAACAACTGACATATTTTAACCAATAATTTTACTCCGTTAACCATTTTGTGTTGTTCTGGTTGTCATTACAACCTATCAGACCCGTTGTACGAGGCCGAGCGCGCCTTGCTGTGAGATCTGGCTTATGCCTGTGCTTTGGTATGGTCTGCTAGTAAGTTAATTATACAGCATAAGTGTCAGTATAATTTTTTTCTAGTATTGCAAATAAGTTGTGGGTTGTTGATAAAGACATTATGATTAAATTAGAAAAACAGAAAATAAAATAATTACGAACACCATGCTAAAACAAATGAACTACGAGCATGTACCCAATAAAATGCATAAACAATAGAAGAAAATCTATCATTTATTTATTTATTAAATAGGTTTTCCCATGTACATTTTCTTTTTGCGTAACAATGCCAATTAAAAATTTGGTATTCAAATAAAAAATTAGCATCAAAATAATGCTCTCAAGTAAAAAATAGACTATTTTTTTACGTTTGTACTCGTATTACAAAGGTGTAATAGAAAGCAGATTATGTTAAGATGCCTGGGGATTCTATAAGAGCATTGCCTTTGATACAAAGGGACCTTTGTGTGGAAACTAGAAAAAAACCAGTGTAGTTGGTATGAGCAGTAAATTAACTTTTATGTTATTATACCTCGTGTGGATCTTTTCATAATATATTTTTTCACATAAGCCATTTTAGTTAGATTTATCCAAATAAAATGGACCTTTGGCAGTTTCTTAAATACCAACCTTGACACAATCTCACAAATCAAATGTCAATAAAATTTGTTTTAGAGTTATTGGCATTTGAACAGATATTGCTACGTTTGTTTTTCTAAAAAAAAATGTATAATTGTCTTTTATGCAGCAAACCTTTGTGCATTGGGAGGCATGGATCCCATAATCCAGGTATGGGACCTGGACATCGTAGACTGTCTGGAACCCGCATTCAAGCTCGGCAGAAAACCCAACAAAAAAAAGAATATCAAAAGAATAGGTCATAGGGACGCTGTCATGGACTTGTCATGGAATAAAAACTTCAAGTGTGTAACACCCATTTGAATTTATAATACTTATAGCTAAAGGTCCTAACAACTTTATATGTTTATAACTAGTGCCTTAAACATTTTATTGTAATTAATTAATTAATTTATTTATAAATGTACAAAATAGCGATACAAGAAGATAATTCTCTAATACTACATTTACATGGCCAGAAAAATATACCAGATATAAATATGGTTGAAAACATCTAATTAATAAATCAAACTTAAACAATGTGTACTGTGCGTGAAGTGATTGGGTATGTAATGCGAAGACGTCTACAGTGTGTGGTGCCATTTGTGGCATGGACATGTTTGTGTGTGTGTGTGTATATATAAATCTACATATTATTAGCGTTATAATAAATAATTTAAAAATTATAATATATATTTACGAATGTTTAATATTTATAATGAATATAATATTTATTTATATATTTTACACTAAATATTATCATAACTTACGTTAGAATTTCACACATAAATAACCCCTTATTCTCTTGGAATATATCAACTGCGTTGAATTTTTCATTATATGTGTTATATTTCATTAATGTACTTGTAACACATATTCTACATACATTTTAGCTTCCTACACTCCTCACATTAACTATGTCAAATCTCACACTCCTCCGTGCTTTTAATATGCTTAAAAAGGGGTGCAAAGTTTTCTCTTCGCATATTAATACATAGATTTTATTTTATTATTTCTAGTAGTAAAAATGATGCACTAGTCATAAAATGAATATAAAAACTCAAAAGATATGAGCGCCAATTTTATAACATATATTTTCAATTTGAAATTCTTTCCGCTAAAAATTTTTTTATACTTTCACTCTTAATATTCCCACAATTTTGTTTTATGGCAATAATAATTATTGTTCCAGTCATGTTATGGCGAGCGCCTCGGTTGATAAAACAGTTTTACTCTGGGACATAGACAAAGGAGAAACCCATACGAAATTGACATATTTTGACGATAAGGTATGAGCATTCTGACTTTTATTTCATTTTCATTGCAGTTATATCATATTTTATTAGGGTTAATTTACATTCCTGGTGCTTATATTTCATTTTTTAGTCTTTGCTTTTGTCGATAACCAGTTATTTGGTAAAAAAATTCACCAACCAGTTCAATTCAATTCACTTTGAACCAATCACATAGATTTACTCCGTTAGCAGTTTAACGGCGTCTCAGTTAAATAGATCAGTACAAGCTTTCCATAATATCATCCACAAAGTAAAATATTTGAAAAAATCATCCCCAATCATTGTGAAAAATAAGAGAAACTGACAACCAACTTTAAGACATCGTCATCGATGACTTAAAAATAATTAGTACTTAGCGCACCTAAGGAACACCTAAGCTCTGGTGAAACGCAAATTTCTACTTTACGGATACTTAATCAATTATATTTTATGGGAACTCTAAGCTCAAAGAGTGATTTAGTGAAAATGGATGTCAAACCCAAATGAAATGTCGTAAATCCTTCAGCTGTTCTTTCATTGTTGCTAAAGGAACTAACTCAAGCTGGTAAAAAAAAGGGTCAGACATGAATGCACTTTTCGCTATCATGGTTGCCGCCCTTTCACCATTTCGGCATAAATAATTATATCAAGATCTTTGCTTTTACTTTTACCTTTACCGGTCTGTTTGTATGCCTGATTTATTTCCTAACTTTATACCTAATATCATTGATTGTAAAGTGGTTTTTAGATTGCTCAACTCCTATGAAGAATTTGGCAACCACTTTTTAGTAGCTAAAACATGATACAGATGTCGCACTTAGTTTCAAACATAGTAAATTACTGGAAAAAGCAAAAGTTTCATAATTTTAATGACGGGTGACAATAAATTCCTGAGTTTAAACTGTAAATCAATGAAGTAGATAATGGGCAAGATATTGTTTCTAAACTATAAACATTTGTGAAATCTGACTTATGAAGTTTGCATCTTTCCTATCTGCTAACGAAATGTTAATAATATGATTAATATTTCGTTGGAAAAAAAAACATCTCTACATCATTTCTCGGGTGCCTACTAACTGTAACATTGAGCTATTTAAAAACCATTATAATATACTCAATGCTAATACTTTAAGTGATAATGGTAAATCCAACTATTTCAAATATCTACTCTATTGGTCTCAATATCGCTTGCCATTTTTTAATTTACGGTCCTGTGATAGATAAAGGAATCTTATCAAAAGGGTTCCGTTTTTACCTATTCAAGTTTATATTTTCATATGTACAATTTTTATAAATGGGGAAGTTAAAGATACATGTATTTCTAATAAACAAAAAACTAATAACACAAATTGCATAAATAAAACAGTTGAAAACAAAATAATAGTATAATTCACTGATATTCATTAGCACTTTAAGGCGTTTGTGAGAAAACTAGTTTTTTTTTTAAACATAAATGAATCATTTAGTTTCAGATTTTAGGTAGCATATTGAAATACTTTAATATTACTGGCATATACCCGTTGAACATAATTATCTTATTAAATATTGTGTATTCATGTTTCTAAGAATATTCACAATGTTGCAGTGCGACTTACTGAAAGATCTACTTGTTTATTTCATCGGGAAAAGCTAAAAAGATGTTTTCAAAATATCTGCTTATTTTTAGGTTGTAGTCAAATTATTGTATCTTAGGTATTTTTAATTGATGAGTGTGTTTGTTTCTACAGGTGCAAACGATCGAATGGCACCACTTTGAAGCGCAGATCCTGCTGTCGGGGTGCTGCGATGGCAAGGCCCGCATGTCCGACTGTCGAACGAGCGACGGTTTCAAATCATGGGTAGCCGGCAACGAGATTGAGCGAGTCGAATGGGACAAGCTTAAGCCCCTCTGTTTTGCTGTGAGTTGTATATATTGCACTTCGAAATTGGACATAAATTGCAGAAAATTACGTTACCTGCGTTAAGAAGGTTTTCATTCCAGTGTTGTGGTTAAGGTTTCCCTCTTCCGATTCACATCTTGAATATATTAGAATTGAACCTGGTTAGGTCTTTTTAAATGTTTGCAATCTTTTAACAGCCTATATTTTCAACGTCTATGTTTCACTGGTGTACACAAATATGTGAATAAGTTCAGATGCTTCAGGGATGATCACAAAACCCATCTTCAGGTGACAGTTCGACACGTTTGTCCAATGCTAACTAATGACGGGGACAGGATGTGCGATCATCTCAACGTTTATATTAATTCATACGAGGGCTGTCCGATAAGTACTTAGCCTCACCGCACGATGGCACCACTATCGCAAGAGAAATTTACTATCGTGTAGTACATTCTCTAGACGGCTACTCTCAAAATTTTAGTCGAATCGGACTCCGCCGTCGCCACGGCCAAATTGGAAGAATTGGGCTACGAACTGTTGCCCCATTCACCATATTCTCCAGATTTAGCCCCATGCGACTTCTTTTTGTTTCCAAACTTGGAAAAGTTACTCGCCTGGCAGAAATTTGAGTCGAATGAGGTCATCGCCGCCAAGGAGGCCTACTTTGCAGATCTCAAGGAAAAATATTTTTAGACGGGTTAAAGAAGTTAGAACATCGATGGATCAAGTGTATCGAGCTAAAAGGAGACTATGTTGAGAAATAAATCTCCACTTTTCCAAAATTTTCATTTTTCATTTGAAGGCTAGGTACTTATCGGGTACAACACTATGCAAAAATCTGTAAAAATATATTTTTACGCTCGTGAAAGTTTAAAATATATATTTTTTAAATTTTCTTTAATTTGCAAAGAAGTTATCTTATAAAAGACAGCCTTGTGCTTGGCATGTGCGATAAGTAATGAATTGGTTATGCCTCTTTGGAAAATTACATTATTTATTATTTGCTATAGTTGCTAATAGCTCATTTTCTTTCTAATATTTCACTTTATGTGTAACAAAATACGCCAAGTATAATAGCATTTTGCATGGTACTCACAAAGTACTTTTTTAAATATTATTCGAGCTGGCTTGGGCAATTTCGTTTCTTCTTTTTATTTCTCAACATTCTGACTTTTTTAAAAAAATATTATATTTTCATTACAGTTACTTTCGAGTAGACCTCTTGCTAGGGAATTGTTTCGAGTTGTGTTTCTAGACCAAACCAAAATTTGTGGCAAACAAGTTATCATTTTGGTTGAAAAAATGAAATACGAGTAATGCTTCGATATGAACGTTCCATTGATTATTTAAAGATAAAAATGTCTTCTCCTTTACAGGCTAGTACAAACGATGGTCACGTCATTTATGTGGATTGTCGACAGACAGAACCTTTGTGGAAAATAAAGGTGCATGAAAAGGAAGTCACAGGTAAGGATGGCTAGATAAATAATATTAATAGAAAAAAAATAACCTCAAATATTTGTATGAACAGAAATTAGAACAACATTCAATATTATTGACTTTCCTTTTTACAACACAAGTGAAAATTAGTTCCTATACCAATTCAAGAAAAAAAACCTATAGGGTGGGTTTATCTGCCAAAAATTTAAAAAATAATTATTGTATGGAAATATGCAGTAAGCCCAATACCATTCAAATGTCCTAGAATTTAAAACATATTAGTGCACATGCACTGATATGTTTTAAATTCTAGGAAAAACCGTCCAGTTTGTCTTTGAAAGCATTTACGCTTTTCGCATCTGGTAGACTATTCCAAGCATTAACCACTTTGATCAATATCAGAGTGGTTAATGTTTTGAATAGAGCTATATCAATTCAATAGCTTTGACTTTTACTTACTTTGCAACTGAGAAATGTATTATGAATAGTGACATTGCCTTTCATTGTTTTAGGTCTCTCGCTTAGTTCGCAATGTCCGGGTCTTATGATAACTGCAGGAAATGATGGGCTTCTTAAAACGTGGGATATTTTAGAGTAAGTACTCGTTTTATAACAAATAATTTAAATAATATGCTCACCATGATGTAACCTTTAAATGATGATCTTCGTAATTGGTTAAGTCATTTTTGTTTGTAAATGAAAAATAAATAACCCGCTGACTATCTTTAGGGCCATATAGGGTTTAGTTGACTTGAGCACTTGACCACAGATAGTGAATTGGTTTAATAATAACTATTAAACCACTCCGAAATCGGTGCCACATTATGAAACTGAACTTGGTGTTCGGAAATGTCATTGGTAAATTAAAAGGTTAATTCTGTGACGACTCGTATGTACAAGAACAAAAATATATAGGTTTTAAAAAATTATATCTGTTCTATAAACTGTCCTCATACTAAAGCCACTGACTTTGTCATGGCATTTTCCGAATGTTTTTTGTAATTTTAGTACTTTTTAAAAAAGTTCTAAAATTATTTATATTTTAAAAACATTTTCTAGAAAATATTGACTGAAGACCACACCATCATCATCGTCCTTAGGTTTAACACACCCAGCGCCAAACACCAAAGTAGTTTCAATATAGTAAAATATAACCCAGTTCACTTTACTTGGTAAATCAGTTTCCACTATGAAGTTTGACGTTTTGTGTCTTTTATGTCTAGAAACCAGCCACAGATGGTAAGTGAGAAGAATCTGAGAATAGGAGAGGCGCAATGCATGAGCGTTTGCCCAGAAAATCCGTTTCTGGTTGCAGCCGGAGGCGACAATAAGGAAAAGAACTTCGGAGTTTGGAATATCACCAGCAATGAAGATGGTATTCAATATTTAAGTTTTGAAATTTATAAAGATATTGGTAATGATCCACAGATCTCTCGTAGTACATATTTGGCCCAGTTTTTACAGTTCCTTCACCTACTCTGTCTAGAATCGTCACCGGCTGTTAGAATCCCCACTCTTTCTTGAATGCCTTTCCTTTGCTTTGTCATAGATCTTTTTTTCATGCAACATACATTTAAAATAAAAGTTTTTTTTTTCAATAGTCAGTAGGGACTTTTTTGTTACTTTTATAAAATTACACCGGGAAAACTTATTCAGTATAAGTTTGTACCATAATTCTTAAGGTAGGTTAATTAATTATTTATTATTTAAGAATTACATATACTTTGGGGGTACCATTCCTCCGGTGGTATAGCTGATTGGCAGGTGATGCAACTAAGTTATTTTAAAGCCAAGTTTTTTATCCATTTTCTTAGTTGGGAAGGTGTCTTAGGGAATGGCTTGAAGACGCTGCAGTTGAGACTATTCCAGTCTCTAATGGTGCGCGGAAGAAAAGAATGAAATCGGACATTCTTTCTCCTAAAAATTTCCTTTATTTTGTAAGAATGGCCCTTTCGCCCAATATAGAACGGTTTCTGAAGTTGCTCACTAATGGAGGACGATGCTGGGAGCTTGAAGTAGGCATTAAATAAGTTAAATGAGACGACATATTTTTTGAACTTAAAGGCTCCCATTTAAGGTCAGATAGAAATTTCGTCGGACTGTCAAATCTGCGAAAGCGCCTAAACACGTGTCTGGTGGTAGCCGGAGTTGTCTCTGTTACGAAAGCTGATGCAGCAGCTTATATTAATCCAATCTAAACATTTTTGGTCAGGAATGGAAAGGTCGGCTGCCAAGACTTGTAGCGTTTTACAGTAATAACTACTACCACAAAAAATAAACTAAATTTGGTCATTAATATTATTTCAGCTCAACAACGATTTGGAACTCGTCAACTGGTAAAAATGGCTGTGGACGGTGAAGACGGTTGAAACAAGATTGCGTAAACGAATAAAGCAATTCAAATATACTTTTTTATTTTATTTAAACATATATTATAATACAGCAGACATTCATTCAAATACTACTTCGTAACTAGCCACTTTGATGAATTACTTAAGGAATAAATGCCCCAGTAAAAGTAATGAAATCACAGTTTGATAGATATTGTCCCATTAGAAAAATATTAACTCATTATATTACTTCTTAGTTATTACGCATAAATGGTGTTACATTACTCTAACAAAGTAGATAACATCCTAATTATCTTGTCTGAATACAAATTTCTGGCATTCCATGCTAATTTCTTACATTTTCAATAATCCGTTCCATTTAGTAATCAGTATTGTTTGTTCATAATCTGTAAAATGTGTATTTGATGCCTCTTTTGCCCATATGGATATGGGAGAAAAATTATAATCACCGTTGATTATCCCAACCACACTTCTTTTTAAAAATTAAGTATAGTAAGTTAAGTTCAGTATAAGCGAATGGTAACATCTTCAAATAGCAGTTCTAACAGGATTACTTTGAAATATATTTTACGCTCCTATACAAAAATATTTACTATGTCGCAAATTGCACGAGGTTACTCTTATGAGCAAGCTATTTTATAAATTACTTTAATAAATCTGTAAAAGTTATATTTTTTGCCATACAGTTGGGGCAATCTGCGGTGAGTTTTGAGTGTACTCCTTATGGCGCCTTAGCCTTAGCCAAAAGGTAGGTTAATAAAACGCTTAAATAAATACAAAAATACAATTGGCACTACACAGCGAGGTAAACGCTGATAACAGACAGGGCACTCCTAAATGACTTTTAAATTGATTGTTGTGTGTAGTGGGATTAAATCAAATCAAAACAGAACTGATTATTTATCAGCAAATTTAGTTTAAATTGAATAATCCACATAGGGATATAGGCCTTCGCTTCAACTGTACTAGGCCATGTATAATTAATATCAAAATATGAAAGCTTTTAGAAAACTTGTAATTTGTAAAATAGATGGAATATTAGAATAATAACGGACGTAAATTCAAAAATAGTAACATTTAAAACTAATTGAACCAACAGAATGATTTATATAAAGGGGTATTTAAATTCACTACTGTCCTTTTAGGAGGTTAATCTATATATCGACAACTAAATCAGTCTCACGACAGACAAAAAAAATAAGAAAATAATTATATTATTAAAAAAGTTTGTCAAGTATTTTGCGCGCTTAAGAGTTCGCCACCCGACTTCGCGGCATGCTTCAACAGCATTTTCCAACATTAAATTTTGAATTAGTTTTTCTCGTAATTGATAAACATTTTTCAAATATTTTTTGCTGATTAATGTTTGATTTGATATAGATCAACCACCTAAAAGGACAAAAGTAAATTTAAATACACCCTGAATGTATAAATAAATATGAAAACAATATTTTTCAATATTGTCAAAGATTATGCGATTTATCATTTCAGGTGATTTGCCGCTATTAAAAAAACAATCATCAACCATATTATACATATAAATATTAATTTTTAAAGTAGATTGGATAGATTTGGTAGTGGATTGGATTGGTAGTAGATTGTATATGCCCATAATGGTGAAATTGACTCATACGGTCCTTTTGATACCAGATACTTGCTTGTAACATAATCTCTAATTACAAAAATAAAATTATTAAACTTCATAATCTACTTTCTATTGAGACTGCCCAGTTACTTCACGCAAAAATGTTATCTGACTGCATTTCCTTAATTATTAGATTAAACTATAGAAAATGCAGAATCAACTAATATATTTAATTACGTGAGAAATTTCTACTGTAAACATTATATTAATAGGTAGTATATTTTATTTAAACAACACAATTGTCTTTTAAAGTGAATATACCTGCCTTATTGCTTAAAACGTGATGATAAATCAGGCAGAATTGCTACTTTTTTATCATAAATGTTTGGCATTGTTCACTGTTCATTGTTGTTAAAAGTACAGTGACAAGGCATTAAATGTATGTTCAATAAATTGAAATGGATTTTTTTAATATATGGATTATTTTTATTTAGAATTATTAACGTTTGAATTAGAAATAATTGAATGCAATGTTTATACAATGGAACTGCAATTCTGTTCTTGTTGCAACTTTTGATGATTCACGAAGATGTCGGAGAGTACAGACACTACTATTGTCGTTCAAGCGATATTGAGCTCTTTCACAATATCGCTAAAGAATATTATCAATAATATCTATTTCATAGCTTTCTATCACCACTTTTTTAGGTTTTAAATGACACTGAACTCTTGGTTGTAGTCCTTTTGTACTATTAGTACCATAGTGTGTTAGCTGGTAGAGCTAATATGGCAGTAAGCTCACCCTTTTGTGTATTTGTGCGTGTCAAATAGTGTTATTATAGTTAGTTTCTTCGGTGATTTCAGCAGCGTAATCTACTAACTATTTATTATCATTCACAAATCAAATATGGAGTGCGGAACAAAGGCGAGTCATAACTTCGAGATAAACTTTACATAAAAAGCAACAACTTCCCATAAGCATAGTTAAAAATATAGCATTTTACTTGAAAATATTAGATATCTTATTTATATTTTCATTACATAAGCATAAAAATTTGCACTAATTCCAATTTGCTATTTGTATGGGTATTGATCAGTTTTATTGCATAAGCTGATAAAGTAACGGTAAAAAATGACCCAAACTGGAAAGGCCCGCTTTTATTCCGCAGTCCTCAAAAATGAAAAAAACTGCTTATAAATTCGATTTAGACGTCAGGAAATGAAGCTATGGCTTCGTTCATAGCTTGCGCTACGTATTTAACGTTCTGCTTGGTCAAACCGCACATACTGATCCGGCCCGACTTCAAAAGGTAGATGTGATATTTCTCAATCAAATGTTCCACCTGCCTCGGACTGAGACCCGTGTACGAGAACATACCGATTTGCTTCACAATGTGGTCCCACGTTCCAGGAGTATTGAGGCTGGAACAATACACACAAATAGTTTTTGACGATCACGACATCATTAGAAAAAATCCAATGTGAGAACGGACAAATCGTGCATTCTTTCACTTTGTGATTATCGGTAGAGCATTGGTTCTAATATAATGGTCTTTTGTAATAATGTCTACAATTAAGAGACGGTAACTTGCTCATACATAGATGGGTGCTTATCTACTTCATTGATTTGCAGTTTAAATTTATAGAATTTATTTATTTATTGAACAGGTTTCCCTATGTTTTTCTTGTATTTCACGAATTGAAATATGTATTTCAATTCGTAAAATACAAGTAAAAAATTATAATAATAGAAAAAACAAGAAATAACCAGAACTAATCCGGAAAAATACACAGTAACTACCTATAATTAAAGTACGCTCCCAGGCAAACAATAACAAATAAATAGTTCACACTGACATCACAAAGGTGTAATAGAAAACAGATTTTTAATCCTATTGGACGAACAAACAAATATATATATCAATCTCCGCGGAAATGGAATTTAATAATTTGAGTGCTCTCCCAATCAGACTATGCTTGTGTACATCGGTGCAACACTTTTAAATATGTTGCATAACAATGGTCTAGTTCACAATTGTGCTAAATGCAGTTTTAGCTAAAAAATGAGTTGAATATGCAGTCAAACTTCTTTGACCAGATCTTTATAATAGAATAGATTCTGACCAATACCAAGAGATGGCCGATCGCGGATTGGCCATCTCTCATTTTTGTCATCGGCCATCTCTCTCGCACTTCTAAAGATACAAAAGTTTAGAAACAGTCATGCAAGCTCAATATTAAAATCGGTATAACCGGACGTGAGGCACAAACAAACACAAATTACAAAGTCTTTGGTTGGTGTGATTTTACTTTATCTTTGAGAAAAACAAGCCCTCATTGCGCACTGTATTTGTTTACCTAAACATATACAGTAAAATAGTAATAATAATATTTGTACCTCAAAAGTTCATGATGCAACGCCTCCCTCATGTCCTTGATTCTGTATGACATGATTTTGACGCACTCCGTCCTGAAATAACAAAATTAACTTGAGTTGTTCTTGAATTCTTTTGCAAGGGACAGTTCTCCAAAAATTATGTCGGGTTATAGAAATTATAACAAACTAAAAAACGGGTGTTTATCCAGCGCGTGCAATATTACGTTCGTCCAACATACTTCGCCGATCAGGCGGCAACGCGTGGTCCGCACGTTTGACAATGGAGCTGAATGCTGTTTTTAACACAGAGAGTGACTGTATTAAGCCGCTCTCGCTTCAACAAAGTTTGTTATCTTATTTATAGCTCCTCTTAAATGAAGCATTCTTTAATCTCACCCCTCACCCTCGAGGGTGATGGGTTTTTTTCCACATTTAAATATCACCTTCCTCTCCCGATCGCGTTCATTTTCACGGCCTATGGATAACATTCTCAAATGAAAAACAGGAACTCAAAAAATATGAATGTAACTCTATTTAACATGAATATAAAAAGTTTACCATTCCTCGAACAACTTGGGGTTGTTGAGTACAGTGGCAACGATGCGGGCTCCATGATTAGGTGGGTTTGAGTACATTCCTCTCACAATGAGCGTCAGCTGGGACTTGACACGGGCTGCGACTGTAGGGTCGTTGAGTAGCACCGTTAGGTTGCCAGTACGCTCATCTAGCAAAAAAAAACACCTTGAGTTTATCTTCCAGTCCTGAGAATTACTAGAAAATAGTACAAATACTTTATTATTAAAAATCTGGTTCAAGTTTAATTTAAGGTTAAACGAATCATTAATGACTAAACCGCCCTTAAATGGTGTTGTTTAACTAAAAGTAGGAAAAATTAAACTGAACCTCTACTTATCAGAAAAAAAACACGATATTATAATGGTGGAATCCTTACATCTAGCCTATTCTATAAAATAAATTACTGATATTAAAATAATGTGCTGTATCAAATGCATGGCGATATAGTTGGTCGAAAAGTATACAAATGGTAAAGAGTGGTAGTTTGGTTATAAGTAATTTTTGTTTAGTTTAATCTTAATCTGACTAATGACCGAGCAACTTTACGCACCTGCACTCTTGTTGCCCGGAGAAATTTTCAATAATGGTTAAAACCAAGATCTAAGTAATATGCTTATTTTAGAAAAACTATGTTATATTGATAACCTGTACTATTTTGAATACTTATGATCTTCTCTACAATATGATTTTATACATAAAACAAAAAAAAATTACATAGAATAAATATTTTTTAAGCAAAATTTTATTTTTGGTACACAAAAAAAAAGCGATGACACCTGTTTTTTATTTGTTATTTATATTTTTAGATATCACGTAAAACTAATTATTGAGTATTTTAATTTGTTTATATGAAAAGAAAATTAATAAAAACATACATAGGGAGATCTCAGTCACTGTGCCGTGATAATTATTTTTAAATAATTATTGTATGAAAACAAATCAAATTTTATTTTTATAAAAAAATATATATGTACTAATTTTTTAAAAAAAGTTATACTATACTCACCTAATTTTTTTGAAAACAAAAACAGTAACATGTGTATCGCGCAACATTAAAAACTCGGAAAATACAAAATTTATCACAACGGTATAGTATACATTTTCGAATCCCCATATGATTGGAAATACATTAGCCGAATGTTTTTAGATATAATTACATATATAAAAAGAAATGAAATATCTAGTTATCTAATGTTTTTGTTGGCACCCTCGAAAAATGGCGGTCACGTCGCGGTAAGCACAACACAAAAACTGACACCGATGCACAAAACTACTTGTACAATACTTTCGACACTATATTTATGTAATATAAAAAAATAATAGCTAGTAATCACTTTATTTAGTCTAAAACCGACAAAAAAACCACGAGTATTCCGTAAACAACAACCAGGTACCGGGGGTCAAATTCGAGAAATGGGCAAGCATCCCATTTGTTATATTATTCTAGAATAATTGATTATGGACGAATTCAAAGGATGTTAAATTTAACTGTTTTTTTTTATGGCAATGGAAGTCTCAACACCCGATATGGCATATGATAAATATTTATTAAGTACCCAGCAATGGCGCAGCCCGCACCGGTGTGGTTAGCCACTTGACGGAACCTTTGATAGCGCGCACCGGTAAGGGCAGGGCACCAGATAGTTTAATATGGCAAGTTTGCATCTTATGCTTACAGGTATCAGCAGCACTGCTTTTCAATCATAGGTAAAAGTAAAATCAAGTAACACACCCTTTGTGTCATTAAATATTCCAATGGCTTTGAAATGTTATTATTATTATTTTTAATTAATAGGTGTGCAGCCTTACAGCTGACAAAACTATATCTTTGATTGTTATGCTCTTGTGAATAGGTACTCATCTAAATTTTTAAACTGATTAACGGAATTGGAGGTAACAACATTAGTAGGCATTAATTCCGCTAATCAACCACTCGGTTGGACAAAAAGTTCTTTTTTGGGTTAGATTTGAAGACACTTTTGGAAAGTGTTGAAGGTAAAAATGACAGTAGAAAATGAAATGAAAGTCAGTTGACAAATATATTTTCCCAAAACAATACAATAAATTTATAACTCACTATACAATCCAAAGTTCTTGGCAAACGATTGCGCGCAGAATAGCTCGAAGCCAGCATTGGCGAAGAAGCGCACAGCCCATGCATCCTTATCGATGTCTCCGCTAGCGAAGCCTTGGTAAGCGCTGTCAAAGAATGGAAATAGCTTCCTCTCCTGCCAAACAAAAGACGTGCATAATAATCATTAGTGAAAGTAATAATCATTTTATTATATACTTTCTTGAACGTACAACAGGGAATGGTGCACAATGGCCAAGGAGCAATTTCTCTCGTTAGCACAAATAATTTACCGTGATCAGTTTGGAAAGAAATAAATAGAACAATGTTTAATATTTAAGCACACAAACGAATAAGAAGAAATGTATGTTATTCTTATGTAAGTCTTATAGAATACCCACTACAATAAAAGAAATAATTATACAATAAAGGAATAATTAAATGAAAGAATGAATTACCTGAATTAGCTGATCCACACATTTCATTTCCTTACACAATATCTCACATGCTACCGAATTAAATAATTAAAATGTTAAAAATAGACCTTTAAAGTCTCTGTAAAAATGGTCAAAACATAAAGAATCTCTGACGAACTAAGTTAGTTATTAGCAACATGTATTTAGCAACTCTTTTGTTTTTAATTTACATTAATGCATTATGTAACTTGCAACTTAAAGGAAAAATTATAAGTTTCGCAGACGATACTGTGATTGTATGTTCTAGTGACACGTGGACTGAGTTACAATGTAAGATGCAACATAATTTGGAAACTATTACCAATTGGCTGGACAATAATCTTTTAACTCTAAACATTAGCAAAACTAAATATGTTACTTTCAGTATTACTTCCGCCGGTTTAGTTGATACGGGCTTTCATCTTCGCATCCATGACTGTCAGAACCGAATAAAATGTGATTGTCTTCCTCTGGAGAATGTTGACCATATTAGATCTTAGGACTTGTAATAGACAGGCACCTTCGCTGGAACCATCACATTGATTCAATTGCTAAAAGAGTTCGTTCGCAAATTGTAGTTTATAAAAATCTTAGAAACTGTTTATCTTCCCAAACTTTAAAAATGGTTTACAATTGCTTAACTAACTCTTTAATCACCTATGCGTTAATTGTGTGGGGCGGTGCAACTCGAAAAGCCCTTGAACCATTAATCAAAGTTCAAAAATTAGTTCTTCGTGTGATCAATAAAAAGCCTTTTAGGTTTAGTTCGGAAATCCTTTTCTCAAATTACAGGGTGCTAGATATTAGACAATCTTTTATTAAAAAAGTAGTCATACATGTTTGGCAAAATAAAATTAGTAATATACAGTGCACTAAAGCTATGAAGACAAGATCGAACGATAGAGGTCACTTAGTGGCACCAATAATGAAAACATCTTTTGGACAGAGACATCTCATTTTTCTGGGCCCAAAAATATATAACCAGATAAGCGATGAAATTAGGGATGCTAAAACTAAAGCTTGCCTCGCTAAATCTATCTTAAAATGGTTAATCGCTTTGGGTAGAGATGCTGCTGAGAAATTAATTTCTGAAATAGTTGTTTAGATAACATTTATTAATACTGTAATTTAAGCGACTTTAGCTACTGAGTAAAAAATATTATTTTAGTTACCTAGAATGTTAAAAAAATAAAAAAAAAATATGCTTACTTAGATATGTCATACCAATATGTTTATGCCCAATGTATATATATATATCACTATAAGATATGTTTCTATACTATATGTAGTATAACACTATTTTATATTGAATATTTATTTATTTATATCGAATATTTATTTACCTATATATTTAATAATTGTTTATTCATTTATTTGTTATTTTTTAATTGTTTCATTTATTCATTTTATTTTTTCATATATTAAGTATTCTTGATTACACATTTAAATTGTACTCATGTGTGTATGTGTGTGTGGGTGTGTATATCAGTGTGTATATTTGTTTGTGCCTTATTATTTTTTTATATTTTCTCAGGGTTTTGCGCTGGTCTCTGCTATGCACTTTATCACTTCATATATAACCTTCCTTAGAACAGGTAACTATTACCTAGTTAGGAAGGTTATTGACTTACACTCATCGGCCAATTTATATTCCATAACAAAAAAAAAAAAAACAAAAAAAACTTCGTGACTGAAGCCAGCTTCTAAATCACATTGAAAATGCATATAGGTAAGAACATGCATATATTTTTTCTCTTTTGGGTATATGCGAAAGAGATATTGAAGCCCTATGAAAAGCCAAAAGGGATAAGCGAGATGGATGTCCTTGTCGACCAACACCCATCTCCCCTCTGCAGAACTTTGGGCACAATGTTTTGTTCTGTGTTCCGTTCATGTAGTTAGGTTCTACTTTAAATCATAGATTACGGTTGTTCAAAAAACGTGCATAGAATTTAAACAAATTCTAAATGTATATTTGCGTTTGTTTTTTTTTTTAAATCTAGGCACCCCTTGCTTTTCAGCTTTATGGAACTTCCACCACTGATGCATAAAGCCATTAAGGTTTATAATTCTTTACATGTAAAGTTAGTAATAAATATTAAAATACATAATATTGATTTTGTGGGGAAAATAGTGTACACTGCCAAACATCTGGATGATTTAAGGCCTCCTAAATATTTGTACTTGTACTATATACAATGTTTAAAGTATTCAATTGGAAGCTTACCCTCACAACAGCAGCTATCTTCTCCCAGTCTTCCTGTGAAGGATCGCAGCCTGTGGGGTTATGAGCGCAGGCGTGCAAAATAATGACGGAATTCTCAGGAGCAGCGCTCAAGTCCTCTATCATGCCATCAATGTCCACGCCTTTTGTTTTGGGATCCCAATAGCGATAAGTTTTGCCACTCGTGAAGCCGGCATTGTTGAACACCAGTACATGGTTCTCTAAGGGTAAATGAACAAAAAATTAAAAAACAATAAAAATATTATGAACAAGCGTAATTTATTGATAAACCATAGTAATGATATGGCTAAAGGATCAGCAAATATAACTCGTAGTCGGAAATTTAGGGTTCAGAGAGCTCCTACCTAGATGATTTGTATTCCTGGCTGTTTTACAGTGTAGCCAGGGCATAGTGAAAAGACCCGAATTGTAATACAAGTATGTTTTGCTACTTTGTGGGTTTCTGTTCCAATCCCGGTCCACCTACATGTAATATACGTGTCAGCGGCATTATTACGGCGGCACCTGTTAGTGGCCGCCAGAACATGGCACACTCTCCCAAATCTAAGCAACCTAGTTCTATGTAAGAAACACTACTGCATAATCCACCGGCACTTTGTAACTTCTCAAGCTGCAATACCGGACACATTTATCTGGCTGCAGTCGAACTCAAATAAGGAACGTATTCATATGCTATTAATCTCTGAATCGCCAGGACCTGGAAGGTCATATGCACCACACAAAACCTGTTTGTAAACAAAACTATTATTGACAAAGCGGAAGAGAGATCCTCAATATAGACACTTCTTAGAACAATACGGACACTTTTTCGATATTCAACATATGCATCTGATTATAAATTTGTATAGAATGATGGTAGCCGTATAACGCTTAAGTGATTATATTTAAAATATGAAGAGAAAAATTTTCTTAAAACATATTATATGAATCTTTTTAGACATCATTTCAGCCTTTTCAATTGTAATTAAACATTTCATTACGGCTGTATTTACAACTGGTTCACTTGTTTGCTGATACAATTATTTATCATCTAAATTATTTATAACACATTATTTACAAATACTTATGTAATATTTGTGTTGCTGTGCAATGTTGATAATTGGTTGTTATCATAATTACTGATAGCAATATGCGTATGCATGGATTTATTGTAATGAAAATTTTGAAGTGAATTGTTTTTATTTTAGCAGGTGATAAATTAATAACATTGATAGCATATTTTACGGGTTTTAATTCGATAGGCTTATCATTTGGATAAATAAAAAATACTGTTCACCTGCACAGACATGTCCTGCATAATGATAAAAGTGTATGAGGGGGTATTAATGTGTGCGTGTGTATAGGAGGGGTATTGTGTGTAAATATTTAAAAAAAGATAAATACATATATAGATAATTAATTAGTATGATTAGTAGACATCAGAAATACAGATATTTTGAGCCTGGAATTGAACACAGATTTTGCAAGGTAACGTCCCTAATGATAAGGGACGTAGAATACGGACGGACGGACAGAAAAATTAAACAATTACCCCATGTTGGCTTTGAGTAATAGTACGTTTTATATCCAAGGACTTTAGATAAAAACTCTGCTCCAACTCTCAAAGAGCCAGTTCCGGACAAGCACTGAACACCAAACGCCTGAAATCATACAAAACAAAATTTTGCTGAAAAAAACCTCATTACAACTATAGATCTCAATCAGATAATAATAGAAATGTCATTTTGGATAAGTACATAAAATATTTTCCTTCAATGGAATGACGCAAAACTAATATTGTCCCTATTATGGACATGTTATATGCATAGGCCCCAAGCGTTCGCCCTTTAGATGCGAATTTGTATCAGTCATAGAAAACCTTTCTCACCATGCAAGCAAATATAGTAGGTACCTAAATATGGTAGAAGATATTGGGTCAAACGAAGTGGGAAAGAAACCGAGGGGAAGAATAGAGTACAGCAATCATTTTATTCCTTATTCTTGTATTTCATTTATCAATAGGATTTTATTAATTCCTAATATTTTTTTAGCTCTCCTGGAAAATTTTGTTCTCTGGACTAGTTTGAATTTGTTCCGCAATTCATTAATTATTGTACTTTCTAACCTAAAACCATACATTTATTGAAATAATAAAATAGAATTATCTCAAGAAATTTATGGCAGCTTGGGTATATGAAGATTGACGTAACAGCCTTTTATGTGATGACAAAATTATTATAAAAAAAAACATAAATGAAAGTTCACATGATTTACTAACCTTGCCATTTAGAAGTTCATTACTATTAGGGCCTAGAAGTAATTTCGTGGCCAAACTTGATAATGCTTCCATCCCTAGAACAAGAGAGTTAAATAATTTTATATAACTCCAAGAATGAGAACTCAATGCGCTGATGGTTCCAAACCTACAACTCTTCATAAATCAAATTTAGAGAAATATAAGCATAAATCTAAAATAACCTGGCATTGCAGACTATCCGCAGTTATATTAACTTTTTAACTCCTACCAACCCGTACTATACAGAGAGCTTAAAATCCTACCAGACTTTTCACAATCTCTAATATGTGAACCGCAGTGTAAGTAATCACAGAAATGAAGGCCAAAATAATATTACATAGAATTACATTGAGTTACATAGAATATTTTTCAATTTATTCTTGCTAAACTTAACGAATGTGTGGCCGCTTACCCAATACCGGTAGATATTCATGGTTCAATGTATCATCTGACGCCATTTGGGCTTCGACCTTCTTCACAACCGGCAGCACCCATGGTTTTCCTTCATCCGTGCGGTAAGCTTGAATAAACAATAAAATCATATAAAGTTCCCATCATCGACCATAAAACCCAGAACTGTCTCCCAGGGTTTTTTTCTTATGCCCAGAATTTAATAAAACCCTCCAAGGATGAAATATGAAACAAATAAACTGATATTTTTTTTTATGTTTTAAGTAAATTATTTGATATGACATAATTATTATGCTTAAAATTTAAAAACCAAAGTGAATCTAGTTTATAAAAATTGATCTGTATATCTAGTAAGTTTGTTTTGACATGATTTTTATGACATATAAAAAATGATGGTTGGGTTAAAACTGACATCCTGCGGTCTCAATTTTAAGTACTTTTGTAATTATTGTAATGATATCACTATTCTGTTTCATGTATGCTAATAAAAGTTGAAATAAAACTATTCTAAATTTTGAAATATCGAATATTTTGTTTCATTTCAACAAGCAATCGGCCGTGAGTAAAATAATTTATTAAACAAAAAAAAACATCGACGGACAGTTCCCGATACATTCTGACACGTATTGGTACAAACTTTTACAAACTTCTTATACCATACAGTAGCATAAGACCTGGGAACACTTGAGACCTAATGCAGTCGTGTTAGTACACCGCTAAGCTTAAAAGTGTTCGCTAACCATAATAAAATGCATGAGCTGCCACTAACGAGACGGCGATTATAGCGGTTACTGTTTAGTAATGTAAATTTGCAATACCTTTGATATGCGATAAGCTCATGAAGTTAGGTTTCATAAATAAGGTAATTACAACCATCGATTCAAATACGTACTAATATTGTATATTGTGTATGTACTAAGGTTAAGGAAGGACTTATATATTTTTAAATAATGAGCAATACTTACTCCCCGCGCCTAAGCTCACTTTATTGGGAAAGTCGTCCGCATTAAAATCTCTAGTAAGTTCAAAAACCTCAATCGGCGGGCCCAGTTCCACAGCCGCAAATCGTGTTGCTGAACTCATGCTGTTTCCTAGATAAAAACCTAAACTGTTGAATAAATGGTATTCTTATTACGCAATCAGTACCACTTTTAAATTCCGGTAAATAAATACAACCGAGCTGCACAAATGACATTCGGTGACTAAAATAACTTTTAATATTTTGCAAAGCTGGAGAACGACCTTTCAAAACTTCAATGTCAAATCTCGTGCCTTGCGAAGTGTCAAGTGAGTGGTTGTCATTTTGACATTTCTTCTTCTCTATAATAATTTGAACGTGGCATTTTTCAACACCATTATTTTTAATACAAGCAGGTACAATGGCTACGATATGTATAGAATATTTTCTGAATGCATTTTACTAGTATATCTATTGAAATATTATATTGCCCTCATTAAACCTAGTTCTCACGGCATACACCTCTAGTATAATGCAGTGCCATTCGGCTCTAAACAAAACACCTTAACTTTACTTATTCGTTTGCTAAAAATACGAATCACACAAAAGTTACAAAGCCATTTAATATTAACACGTAAAGTTTACATTTTCCCTCGCAAACTATGATGAATTTTGATATACAGTCTTTACAAAGAATACTCGAAATCGCAAGACCAATTAACTGGATTTTTTTTTACCGGAAATTGGTCTTGGAGCATTTATTTATTTAAGTATTATGTACCTATATTATTATGTTACATGCAGCTATTGACACGCGTATATGGGTGTATTTAAACTATACGGTCTCAAAAAAAAAGATAAGCTTTTAAGTAATATAAAATATTTAAATAAAGATATTATTTTTAACGTGAATATAATATAAAATGTATGTTTAAATTTTTAATATATTGGTAATGTTCCATTTAGTTGAATATTAATGCAAGAAGTCGTGCAAACTTTCATTTAATAAACGTTTGAACGACGCACAGAGGTGTCATCTAACTTAGCCGGCCATTTGAAATTACAAATATGGTTTAAATAAAGCTCACAGGAAAGAAGACGTTTACATACGAAAAAATGAATAATGCTGCAGGCTTCATTAGGGTACCGTGATGAGTATCGCGATTGCGACAATTGGTGCTTGAAGAGACAAAAGTCACATTAGCCTATAATATATTATTTTCGGGCAAGCCCACCATGATTACTAACAACTATAGACGGTAAAGTCTGTAACGCTTTAACAGACGCAACTTCTAGATGAAGTGTTGTATTTGTGGAGCAACTACAACACTAATCAAACCAAGAAAGGGGAAATTCAAGAAAAAAAAATAATGTGGTTAATGTTTCGAAGCCAGTTTCGGAGATTTTTTATGGATCCAGATAGACAAAGTCTAGAAGTGATTTCAAGTGGACATCGTATTCACTTCAACGACTTCGACAGAAACCTCCAAATTATACATAGAATTGTACTATTGACACTTACATTTTAATTCACGGCTCTTTAATCATTAAACATGCATTACTACCTATAGGCCAACTTTTCAAGAGCCTGCTATAGCCAATCAATAAACACTTCCGTGGATATTAGCAAAACTTTTATCGTCAGTTTTCAAGGGAAACATGCAGTCGAGATGTTTAAAACAGGCTGCTTCTGACATCAAAACCCGAACAGAACAGAAGAAAATATCAAAAACCTCATCTTCCAGAAACAATCATAAAGATGCTACTTTCAGTCAAACCGCAAAACCTTTACGAAAATGTAGATAAGTAGTGATTAAGACGAATGATGAAGACGAATCTACCGTAGAAGAAGATTCTGACGAAGAAAACATTTAAATACTATTGTTAGATTAAATATATATTGTTAAAATAGAAATTATAAATCTTATTTATAGCTAAAATATCTTGTAATGTACAAAATTCCTATTCTGAATCCATATTCGTTGAAAAATATTTTTGGCTGGCTAAATTTGTTGAACCTCTGTGCGCCGTTTCTTTTCTACAGGCAAGTTTTATAATATGTATACAGAATAGCTCGGTACCTCCAGCCTTACCTCTAGTAGGTACATTAGATTATTTTTATTTTTTCACGCTTTACGAATTTTAATTACCTGTAATAAATACAGGTATTTTTTATGTTTACCTCCAAGATTACCAAACGCCCACCTTGCTGGTATATAGGTACTTACGCTTTTTAAAAAAAATACAGTCTGCTTATGACTTCGAATGTCTTTTGTCGTTGACAGTTGGCCGCTAGTTTATTTTTTGTGACGTATTTTCTTAGTTTGAAATTCTTCGTTATTTAACTGAACTTTTTGGGAAGGTAAGTTTTTTGAATTTGGAGTATTTTTATATTATTTTGCTATAATTACTTTTTGTCTGATACTACTTTTAACATCGCAACGTAAATCCAGCGGATATTAGACAGCCATATTGAAAGTGTATATAAATCAAAAATAATTCATAATAAAATTACTCACCACGAAAGCCTTGTTACCTAAAATATTAGATATATAATCCTACAGATTAATTATTACCGTTATTTTTGGTCTATTTTTGATTACCGATTTTACCTTGGTAAGTATATTTTGTTTTATATTTACTATCTTTGAATTTTCTTCATAAGATAAAAAAAAATATATAAGATGCAACTTTTAAGTCATAATATCATCTTGGAGATGAAATGTGGGTACTTTTTTTTAATTGTTGTAAGTAATTACTTGTTTCCCGGTGGGGGGAAAAATACGCGGCAGTAATATTACCGTTTTTGGTTTCAATAACCAAACATCGCTATTTGTATTTAATACTTATACAATGTTAATATAACTTCGAAATGACCCTAAACTTAAATTAAACCAAATTTAAGAATATAATTAGGCATTAGTATAAAATATGTTGATTTTTCTCATCCAAGTTGATGGCAGGTGCAAAAATTATCATAGGATTTATTTTGTTATATATTATAAATAATAGGGTAATAGTTATCCCCCTTGCCTGCGCCCCAACCTTACCAGAATTAGGTACTTAATTAAAGATGTGGCTACATTTTAAATTATTTTTTTTTAATCGGCTCCTAACCCAGAATTTATAATTAAACTCAGTTAATTTTAAAATATACCTATATGAAAATATAAAGAAATTAATTTTACCTATCCTGTAATTGTTATAAATTCGAGTAAAAAACAAGTTATTCAGGTTTACATACCTATAACGCTTTAATAATCAACATTTTCCTCCTAAAAGTCCAAATTTCAAATTTGACGCAATCGTTCGAGGGTCCAGGTTAATTACCATTACCACTACGTCACAAAATAAGAAATAAAACGAAAAATGATTATTTCCTATTATCAGACCCTTTTTTTAAATATTTATTTTATTTTCTTTGTTGTATGTAGATCACAATAACTAGTTACTATTATAATTACCTACTAGGTCCTTTATAATTGACTAGCGGATTTTGTATTTTCATCGCTAGGCCCTATAGGCTTTGTACTCAAT
This sequence comes from Neomicropteryx cornuta, assembly GCA_020383195.1. Lineage (NCBI taxonomy): Eukaryota > Metazoa > Arthropoda > Insecta > Lepidoptera > Micropterigidae > Neomicropteryx > Neomicropteryx cornuta. The sequence continues at coordinate 6,348,118 of JAHKQU010000001.1, read as the reverse complement.
ATGTGTCTGCTCTTCGGGCTTCACCTTATTCTTTGGTTCCAAGGTGTTGGCCCTCAAGGTTGTGGTTCGTCTGAAATGGTAAAATAAGTAGAAAAAAGCTGCCTTAGTTTGCATTTTGGTTTACTATTCAAACCCTAACGAATGCTAAAAGTGGTATTTTCATTTAATTAGGAACAGTGACCAATCGGTTGCGATTGTTTTATCTTAATCATGAATGGTTTTCAAGATTTGGCCAAACATTTGGTAAACAAGAGAAAAAAAACATTTTTTTATAAATGCAAAAAGGCCGCCAAAGCCACCTGCAGGGCCTAGCTGCCAACCCGGGGAAAACCCTTAGGTTGTATAGCTAGTATCAAAGCTTTTACCCAAAAATGTGTTAAGTAATTCTGATTATTGCAGCAGCTCATTTTTAACCAACTTCTAAGAAGGAGGAGGTTCTCAATTCATTCCGTATGTTTTTATAGTATTTACATACGATGAGTATTCACTTATTACTCCGATACGCCTAAGCGATTGCTTGAGGATAATTCGATTATCGTTTTGTTTGATTTAAAAAGTTTTGGTGTAAAGCAGCTAAAAATATTTAAAAAAAAATTAAAATAAATCAAACGATTTCAAAACAATAAAAAGTTTACTGTATTTATTATTTCTTTTTTTTTTTTTTGGTTGTAGGTTTGGTTTGGTTGTAGTTGGTTTTATTTATTTTACGACGTGTAAAGGTGGAAACGAGTTCAATTATTTGAAAACGAACTGCGTAAAGGGTCCCTATAACTATCCTAAGGGCCACTCTTTACTCCATTTATCTAACACCTCCAGCACGCGGTGGCCACCCTACGTTCTTACGAATAAGACTAGTCCCACAACTAAAGGTCACAGGCCCTAACAGTGCTACTTATAAGTTTATTATAGTCAATAATTGAGCAATAACTTCCTCTACTTAACCCCGAAAACTACATTGCCAACTTTATACTTTAAAGAGAGAAGATCAATGACACTTAAGTATAACAGCCTGAGATTTTATGGCTATTTCAGAACTGAGAATGCAATCGAGCAAATTGTTGCCAATTCCGGTGCTACTGTTGCCGCGCGATTCCGGGGCTCCACCCCACGCTAACGGCTCCTGCTGGGTCCGGGTCACTTCTGGCAGCCTGCCTCTCTACGAAGGGGAGGCGCACGTGGAACAAAGTGAATACTGGCACCTCCACATCTCCGAGGAGAATAAGCCGGCGGAGAGGAGGAAGCCGGGCGGCAGGACAGTCATCACTCTGGACTCAGACTATCCGCAGCAAAGGCCTGCCAGGATAGGTAAGTTATATATATCGCAGGCCTATTGTATAATTAGGACCTGTACAATAGGCAGGCAATACAAAACTGCGACAGCCTAGCATTTTGTAATCAGCCTAGGCGCATTGTAAAAATCCGAATTATACATCGGCCTGCGACATATACCTACTCAGTCGCCAACCATGTGATATGTCGATTACTTGTGGATCAAGGCATGAACGATAGCCACATAATAATCTAATATTCTGTACTTATTATTTCCAATCCTGATTACATTTAAAGCATTTCCATGATATTATGCATCGTCATTACTTAGGTACCCGGCACTTCAGCATGATGTGATAATATTTGTATGGGGTTTTTGAGTTCCTGATATTCAAAAAAGCGTGGAATGGTGATTGATCAGCTCAAAATCTATCTGAAACCCTTTGCATTTCAGTAGACACTACCCACTACTTATTTATATCAGTTCGTATTTGCGTTTTTTTTTATGGAACCATGAATCATACTTTCCCTACTTTTTTTTATACGGAAATCAACATTTTTATTTTGCATTTGATAAAGTTTTAACCCACCAAACACAGTTGACAGATAATTAGATTAGTCCATGGGTACGTTAATTACCTACCTATTCACGCCCGGTCGGTGTTCAGTCACCTCTGTGAGTTCTTTTCTTCCATTTCTAAGTTAACTCTTTGCGCGAGGATTTGGATTGAGCAACCGCAAATGTGCAAAGCTATAAAATCTTACACTCTCTTAGCACAATCACAGTACCAGCAGGTCTAGTCCAAAAGGCGAACGCGATTTTAACAAAAATGAGGAGCTGTTAGTTTAACGTTTGTATATTGCATTAAACAAACGTCAAACTTCGACGTTTGTATAATGCAACAAAGAAATATCAAACTGACAGCTTCTCGCGTTCGCGTTTTGAGACTAGCCCTGTAGCATAGCACAGTATAAATAGAGTTTTAACACAGTATTATACTATATCTTAGTCAAGCGATGTTTTTTTGGTTCGGAATAGCCCAAGAGTAGCGATCTGCTGACATACTACGTAGGTACTGGTTTCGGTTTCTTAGAGGCAGCTGTCCGCACAAGCGAGCTTAAATAAATTACAGTGAAAAGACCAGTTTTCTTAAACTATATGCAGGTAGTCAAATTACTTTTTATTTTGAAAACTCATTATATTTTATAAGATTGAGGTAATCACCTTCTCAAAGATCTGGGCTGACCAGAAAATATATAAACACCTTCCTTGGACATGCTTTTAAAACCACACTGGCAGCAGTATTACACATCTGGATACAGAAAAAAGGAGAATGAACATAGAATGAAGGTCGGTACTGCAAAGAATTCTTCAGCCCGTTTAGAAATTTGTAAATTCTTCAAATGCTCTTCAATCTTCACTATGTTCCTTATAAATGTTAATTATATTTGCATTTTCAAATTTTCAAAATTTTTATTGTTTAACTGTGGGTAAAATAAGTTTAAAAGTTTGTAAATACTCCACAATTTTTACAAGAATTTACAATAAGACATCGCTTCAACTTACACATGAAACAATATTATAATAAATTACCATTGGTTTTTGTAATTTTAGTTACGCGTGCTAAAGAGAAGAAAATGCAAGGGGGTGAAATATCCGAACACAGCATGACAACCCGCTATGGCCAGAGGCAGAAAGGGAATTCAGGAGTGTCTCTGGAGCTGCAGTGTGCGACATCTACCTCCAATCGCCATCACGACAATGAATACAATAGCAATTTCTGTTATTACTAATTTGTTTTATAATATATTATTCTCAATAAGCAGTAGGCTAGATAGAAAATAAATTGTTTTTTTTAAGCAATTCTATTTCTTATTATAATATTAGCATTTCTATTTCAACACTAGGCTAATATTAGAACAAGGACAGGATTATAAGTATATTTTTTAAGCCGATAATAAACAGACACCCCGTGATTTAAGAAACAAAAAAAAAAGTTAAAACAAAGTTTATTACAACCATCACTTTAAAATATTCATAATTTAAATATTTATGAGGTAGGTGCATTACATAAAATTTCCATACTTAGTAAAAGATCATATTATAAGTAATTACATTATTTTTAATAAATTATTTAGTATAACATAACAATGTTGACTAATGAAAAAAACACATACAATTGTTCGGGGCACTGCCTCTGGTGTATTTCACCTTTTCATTAAAATTAACTGTTTTATAAACATAATATAAGCATTTTTGGTATAATTGATAATTCAATTTGGAGATCATTTCGATAAATTTTTTGTGTCGACACATGGGCATGTCTGAAAACTCCAAAAGTGGTATTAATTTAAATTACGGCATATCTCAATATGTTTGCGCAAATTTACTTTATGGCCAAACATGTGATTACAGCCATCACAAAGGAACCTCATTATTTTTCTGTGAACCGTATTGATGTGAATTTTGATGTATCCCTTTTGAGTGAAGTGTCGATTGCATTCGGTGCAACTGTATCTCTCGAGTTTTCCGTGCACTTGATCAATGTGCTTTCTGAGAGATCTCCTACTGACAAACGTTTCTTTGCATTCGTCACACGTTGGCGTTTTAATACTATCGTGTACATTCGTAATGTGCTTTATTAAATTGGCTTTCTCGCTGAACGAACGGTTGCATTGCGTACAGAAAAATAAATCAATCTTCAAATGGAGCGCGTTGATATGGTTTCTTAATGATGTTTTACGAGCGAATGGCCTTTTGCACTCATTACATAAGAAATTTCTCACTCGTCTGTGAACGGAATCACAATGCACCTTGAGACTATGGTTACAGGTAAACATACGATCGCATATATGGCATACAAAATTGAAACATTTTTTGTGAACAGTATCCACATGCTTTTTTAAATTTGACTTAATAGCGAATCTACACGAACATTCAGTGCATGCAAAGTTTCTGAAGCCGCCATGACTGTCATCGACGTGTGACTTTAATTTTTCCTTATCTCTAAAAGTACGGTTGCATTCTCGACATGTTAAATTATGAACAGTTTTTATGTGTCTGTTCAAAGCTCCTCGTTGATAGAATGTTCGGTTACAAATATGGCAGGGCAAATTTTTAGGTGCCCTGTGTAAAGCCAACGTGTGCTTTAAAAGACTCCCTTCGTCATCAAAATCTAATTGACACTTGCGGCATTCATAGCCAGTTATCGGTTTATGAATGGTTTCAACGTGTCTTTTCAAAACGTCTCTTCGCGAGAAAGACCTATCACACTGTATGCATATATTGCTGGTTTTTACTATAACTCCATGAACTGCGTCATTGTGGTTTTTTAAAGAACACCTATCTGAAAATACTTGATCACATTTATTACACAACAGGCATTTTTTTAAATTTTTGGAAAGTGATTCAGTTTTAATATTTACTGTTTTGTTGCAAATGTCAGGTACAGTAGTTAAACAATTAATAGCATCAAAGGCACAAAGATCTGACAAAATATTTTTATTGTACCTTGAAGTACAATAATTATAATCAATCTGCTCGGTCTTATGGGGTTCCACTTTTATATTGTGAGAAGATATTGAAACATTTCTATTGGTATTGAGTGTAACCTCTTCATACCTATGTTTAACGGCTGATAAATCCGCACTTGCACTTTCTAGTTTTATTATACTTTTACAGTCACCTATTTTACTTGCTGTAACGCCGTTCTTTGTTTCTATTGTTATTCCACCGTTCAACTTAATTAAAATTTGATTTTCATCGCTTATTGACATCCTCATACTAATTTCATGACACATGTCATGAACCGATACAAACCATTTATGTTTACCGTCTTCTTCTTCCACTGCCTTCTAAAAACAAAGCCTGTTTGATATATAACACATATTCTATTTAATTATAATATAATAAATGCATGTTTATGAAACAGCGCTAGGTATAAACCTACATCTTGCGTCACTATTCTAGGAATATTTTAATACACCATCAACATCATCATAAAATATTATTTTGCTTTAGCTTCGTATCTACTGTGACCTAAATATTTATAGAAGGGCGCCACTGTGATCTTTAGTCTCAGGAATAAAATTAAAAAAAAAATGCAATTCATCAAATCAAATGTTAGGTACATTTTGCCAGCTAAAACATAATAGATGCCAATACTCTCTCTGGGTCGGGTAGAATAAATAAAGTCTGGTTTGCAATTTGAATCAAAAACAATTTGTTCAAAAAAACAAAAAACTTATTCTGATATGTTACATACCTACCTATATAGTTGTAAAATAAACACATGCTTAAGACAACTTAAACGTAACGTTAAATTAAATTAAAAGGTTTATTTAATAACCTAAGCAAACAAATTTAAATTAAATAAGTCGCTAATCAATGAACGAGAAAAAAAGAACATCCAATAAACAACTAGTTTTATAAAAAAAAACACGTGTACTACATATAAAAGTAGTTATCAGTCGGACACAAATGTTTCTTTTTTTTTAAAGTAAATTACAGAAAGCAGTCCGAAAATCAATTGAATTTCCATCTTTATAAAATAAGCTATGCTTCTATAGTTTTATTTTCTCTATTTTTGCATACAAATTGTATATTATATACAAATTTTGTTGGACAAACAACCCAAAAGTATTGTGATTAGGCATACTTTCGATTAAATAAAAAAAAACGCTGTTAAATGTTAACGCTTAAATGTTTAAACCATACTTTTCTTGGTATAATCCTGCTTAAGTTCAACCCGGTCATATCTCCATACATCTAGTGTTCTGAATTTATTACCCTTTTATTTGTAGATAGAAGAAATAGAAAGAAAACTAGTCATCGTTTTATCTCATAATTATCTAAGTTTCAATAGAATTAGGGTTCACACTACTCAACCAACAAGAGTCATAATCCACAGAATTTCAGTAAGGTCCTCCAAAAAGTTAAACTCTATTTTGAAGGTTGATTTTTATATCCAGCTTAGTTTTAGTTATGGGAATTCTCAATACAGGAAACGTGAAAATACGCTTTTGCGATCGGCAACATCCGATGGCAGGCATAAGAACTGTCAAACGAATGTCAGTGTTTATAACATAACATCGGTTGCTTGCGTAACATTTTTTTAATTTCAAACTAAATACATGTTTTGAAAACTACCATGGCCACAATAACTAAAGGCGTTGCTCTGTTTAAAAAGGTCATGCATGAGCTACCGGAGCTCGTGTTCGCCAACGCCGTCGGACTGGTGGGAGTCTGCATCGGCATTAGGGCCGCTATTAACTACGAAAAAAGGGACGGAGACAACCGAGAATACAAAGTACGGTACATCGTCATGCGGCCGGACGATAAGAGAGCCAAATACATCCATCCAGTCCCCGAAGCGGACAAATAATTGTTTATTAGTCAATCTGTGAAATAATTTTAGTTTATGTTCATAAAAATATATTTACGTTCAACTTACTTTCTAGGTTAATTTCTGTCAGGCTCCTTCCCAACCCTTCCTGTTTTGAATCCTTCATGATCAAGATTGTCGTTTGCTTGAAAACGGGTTGTGCTTCAAGTTTTTTTTTTTTTTAATATGAAGATCAAGTACAAAAATACTGATATATTAAAGTTGATGGTTTGGACAAATCTAATATCAAGATTCCATTGGAATCTAAAATTTCTTTCCTTATGAGGGGAGTAGTCGATACTTATGTATTCACATAAAGCTCTACGGCTGGACTGTCCTTCGGACGTCCTTGCCCATCCTCACAACAACCAATCGCCCCATTATTGTAGACAAATTCATCAACTACAAAGAATCGAAGCAAAAATTCTGAAAACATTGCAGAAGGATGGATTTAGTAGTTCCCATATTTCTACTCCAATGTTGACAAAAAGCAATACAGTCTTTCTAAGAATTTGTTTTTTTCTTCTACATAGCTGTTTGTTAACATGGGGTAAAGATGCCATAATAAATCATATTTTTAGGGTTTAACAAATGTATATGAAAAGTGTAGTCAAAAAAATAAACGATCCTTAAAAACAATGAAAAGTGCAAAATGAAGCCTATGTAAAGAAGTTTAAATATATTGTGTTGTTTTACGATATGCAATGAAAACATTTTTTCTGTAAATTTAATTAAAAATACAAATAATGAATGCGATGAACCATAGAAATGGGTAACCACAAAACCTAAAATGCCATGGCAAAGTGCAAATTTAGATTTACATATATTTTTGTAAGTAGCAAGTGTGACTTATCATTGCACCATCGCAAAAGTTTCACAGTATTACAATGTCTCGCTTTGTTATATAATTTTGCATAAAATAGATAAACTTTTGCTCTACTAGATCAACGTCATATGAGTTATATATGCCATAGAAATCAGTCAGGCCTATCATGAAACCTCTGAAATAGTATAAAACAGATTGTGTGTTTGCTAGCCTTAGAATGAGAAATGTGAATTATGTAAAAATTAAGCATTACGTTTTTTTTACTAAAGCGTAGTTTCCAATAGTGTAAACCCTTAGCAGTTAAGCAACCAGAAACCACTTTACAATCTATGACGATGCCAATGTTCACTTACAATCTCAATTGCACTGGCAAAATTAAATATGGAAACGTGTTTTGACATCCGGCGAAAACATACTGCGATGCTTCTCATTGTTTCTAACAGCTCTTCTTGATTCATATTTAGGTAAAAGGTGATTTAGGTAAAAGTAAAACAAGAAAACATCCATTGCAAAATCTAATTTTATTGACTGACTAGTCGGATGCTTTCAAAATTTAAAAATTTCGAACATTCAAAATTTAACTTCGTATCAGCCATTCGTCACAAAGCTTTCAAACTTGTTTGTTCGCGTTGTGCCCGCCGTTTCCACTTTTTTCCACTTGGATGAGGTAAGCATTAAAGGGCTAAAAAAAATGTATAAATAAAGAGAAAACCTGTATAAATTACCCTGAACTTCATGTAGGAGAGCATCAGGAATGGGTTTAATGGATATTTAAATTTATTAAAAAATAAATTAATTAATATACATCAGATCTGCTTTATTTAAATAAAAAAAGTAAATATCAATGAATCAACTTGCATATAAGTGGTAATAATCATATCAAAGACCTTCAGTTATTAAACATTTAAAAATCTCCATAGGAAAGTTAAAAATGTCATATAACTTAGTTTTTTTTATTCTAAAATTCATTACTACACATTTGTACTAGCACAGTAATAGTCTATAAATAGTGCTTAAATTGTACTTCAAATATATCCAAAACTAAGGGTGAAAAATGGCATGTGTGGCATAAAAAAAACCATTAGAGGATTAATTTTACCAGGTGATGGATGGATTTAACGTTTGTCTTAAAAAAATAATTTTCAGATTTTTAAACTTGGATTTTACCACTGCACCCACGTTTTGTGGTGGTAGAAAATAGGCTATAAAAGATGTCAAAGATTTTATATGATTCGATATAATCGATTTATTCAAAATAATTTTCAAACCAACCGAATATTGCAAGCACTTGGTGCATCGAGTGGACGATCGAGCATTGTCCACATGTCAACGTGTGATTTTTGCTTACTTTTGAACCATTTCTCGAATTGAGTTTATTCATAATTCTCTATTATATAGTCTGACAAACTGGCAATTTCAAAGCCAGTGTTTGTTTGATAACATTTGTATTACCTCATAAATTTCAAATATAATGGGGAATGTCAGTTTAACAATGTTGACTTCGAGCATTGCATGATTCAATGTTGGAGTTGATGTTCTTACCGCTATGGAGGCAGCACATATCGTATGGTTGATCAGTTTGTAATAATATAAAACTTTAAGTCAAATGGCAACGTTGGTAAAGGAGATTACGAAAATATAAAAATAATAAAGGCCAAGTACTTCAAAGTGTTTCAATGTAGAAACAATTTACAAAAATAAAAAACAATATTGTTGTTTTGAAAGCTCTTCTTCGATTCATAAACCCTGAATATTTCGAAAAATATGTCAGATTCAAAATTAACTATCTAGTTTTATAAGCAATTTACGAAGGAATCTCATGGCGGTAAGAAAAGTGCTCAAACTGCATCAATTGTGTTAAAAATAAAATACTTACAGACAACTTAATGATATTGAGGCAAAAATTTTTTCATTAGAAAAAGTATGACTAAAATAACATTTATGTTAAATACATAAATAACATAAATTCAATAGGACTCGTAAAAATGTACTGAACGTATATTTTAAACTTGTAAGAGTAGTTCTAAAACAGCTAACTGAGACTTAAATGGAATGAATAAGGGTCAAAGGATGACCTTTAATACTTTAACAGAGATAGGTCAGATATGTGTAGATTGGAACCGTTTCATACAGACAACATAAAAGCGCTGCCCAGTAAACATTTATTTAGCTAACAACTGTTGAAGAGTTATGCAACAACGTAAGTATTGAAAAAAAGCTAGCCTGTACAAGCTAAGACTACGATCTTCCTGAGGCTGAGATACGAAGTGCCAAGAGCCACTCGCAGGGCATGGCTGTGATACTTGGTGTAGGTCAAAAGGTTAAATTTAAACAATTCCATCAAATATGTAAGCACAGCTCGCACAAAACAATATCCTTAAAATATATATTCGTTAAACCAGCTTATTTGATTAATATTGATAAAATGACAAATAAAAAAAATAAAATAATCCTTATCAGTCTGGTGGCAATACCACTTTTTCTTCTTAAAATCAGATGTAGAAATTAATGGACATTAGCCATGGACATGGCCATGTGTCGTGTAAAAAAAGGTCAAAACTCTATCATAAAGTAAAAAAATAACTTACACAACCTGATGAGGAAAATAAACAGAATTAAAAGTTATACTCTTTCGGTTAATTTAAAACTGTAATACAAAAAAAATAACATGTGTTTTAAACAAATGCATGGATTAATGAGAAATTTCACACGCTGGTTTGAAGCAGCTGTCAAAGCTTTTCTTTTATATTTTTTTAAGTTAGCAAATAAAGTCGCAACATTTTTATAATAAATCAATGAAGGTCATGCGATAGTGATCTTATCCTAGTTCTAGGCAGTAAAATAGGAATAAAAAAAATATTAAAAAATCAGCATCAGCATAATGATTCAATATTGAAAATGTTTTTGGGAAGTACTTCACATGAAGCCCAAGTTTTCACCCATCTCCGTCTTTCAGGCTGATTGACAATCTGGGTTCGTCTAGATGGTTAAGCCGTTGTGTCAGCTTTGTCAATTCTGAAGTAGCGGAGCCGGCCGTCTAATATAATCCCAAGGGTTTCGGACATGCTTCAACGCAACTTATTTATTAGGAGCTTGAATGCAATGATTAAATCATTTCTTAGACTGCTTTCCTTTGCCATCTTTGCTTTTATTTTTGGCGCTTGGTGCGGCGCCAGGGACCTCTTTACTACCCTTTGATGCCGCTTTTGACTTTGATTTCTGCAAGATAAGTGCACGTTATTGAATGAGATTATTTGTTGTGAGTGCGAAAAGATGACAATGAGCATAGTATGCTCAGTCATACGTAGCATCGGGATCGTGGTAGTCTAGTGTTTAAGGCGTTGGACTATTGGCCTAAAGATCGCGGGTTCGAATCCGCACATGGTCATACCATTATTAACGCTTCATTACCACCATCTCCTCTGACTCTAGGACAAGCAAATCTGGCTTAGTTGAGTAAGGCCCAAAATAATTGTATATGGCCTAGGTCATAGTAGTTATTTAAAAAATTAAAAAATGAGCAGGAGTCTGCACTCGAAATCATTATAAATTCATTAAGGAAAAAAAAATTTCAACAGACTAAAACATTTCCGTAATTTTTCTCGTATTCAAAGAGTCACTTAACCTGTTTTCTTTTGTTTAATTTTTTTTTTCAAATATATTTGGTAATGTGGGACGATCTTCCTACCGATTCTTGTAGCCGATCAATTAATACATTTCAGTGGAATTTAAAAGTAAATTTTAAGTTATAAATTTAAACAATACATATATTTATTACCATAAAATATTTTAATAATTTGTAAATGTAGTAAGTTAATAGTGCAAATCTACTCCCAATAAAACTGTACATCAGCAACGCATTATTAACTTTCGGCCCTAGTCGACACACATCTGAACATTAGGGCCGTTACGAGGCATTAGTATTTCACTATCAGCTAGGATACCGCAGTGAGACAATACAGGAACAAGTAGTTATATATTTATGGTTTATGTTGAAATCCTATCTTTCAATATTATCGAATGTTGCATTTGCAAGGCTATCTTTTAAATTGTAGGTCTAAGACTAATTTTGTAAATGCATAAAAGCAAGTGAAGTTTTATTGGTTGAATTGGTTGTTTTATCGCAAATTTTATTTATGTTAATTTTGTCTGTATTCCATTTTACACGTATATTTATATTTGTTTTTGATATAAATTTTTCAAGTTTTGCTTGGAGTTTATATAGACAAATAGATATATCTCATCGACAATCACGTTTTAAAGTGATTAATGTGTAAGAATTAACAAAATTCACTTATAAGTGAAATTAAATAGAGTTCTTCTTTGTCGATATGGTGTTGCTGTTGTACTTACAGCTTCTCACCATTTTAAAGTCAAAATACTAAATAACACCGACACAATAACTCTTAAAGCGCTTGTATGCCATTAGCATTGTTCTTTGCTTATTTTAAAACGAGACAAGAGTAAAAACTACTGCACCTTAATCAACGCATCACTCTCGGGATCACTATCATCATTCTCTTCACCTAATTCCTCCTCATCATCCTCCGTTAGTTTGACATCATCGGAGGACACGGTGCTTTTGACTTTCTTAATTGTCGGAGGCGCGTAGGGCAAAGGTTCGGCTTCCTTGTTGTATGTTCGCGTCATGGCCGCCTTTACCTGTCAAACAATTTAATAAATACAAAAATACAACATTTATTCAATTTTGACAACTTCTAGTGCTATTGACTACTCTTAAAATTGGTCAGATCTTTTTGGGACCATCCATAAATTATATCCAAATTTCATGGTTTTTTGACCCTCTCTTGTCCTTGTCATAGATTGGCACATTCGTGTGACATATTGCGATGTCACAATTTGCGATTTTAATTCTACAACTTTTGTACATTAAAACATTTCTAATTTTTTTAACCTAAAATCTCGCGGCACATCCCAAAAATTGTCTTTACAAACAGTTTTAGACTCTAAAATATTACATAGGAGTTATAAATATTTAGTTGTTTTGATTTTTAGGATGTGACTTACGAATCTTGTGACACCTCCCCCTCCCTAGGGGTAAGGGATAACACATAATACTTTGTAGGCCCCCCGCTCTACCCCAGAGTTAACATGTGATGTAATTTATGGATGACTCCGTTAAAAGGTATTGAGATAAATAGGTCTAAGTTAAATTTGAGAATGCTAAATTTAAACTAAGTTCTATCAGTCAATGTGTGAATGTATTGAAATATAAAAAACTAACCTTGCTGTCAACCATGAGCATAGGGTCTCTTTGTCCCGGCCACATTGACAGTTCCGTAAGGCCATCGAGATCTTCTCTCATGAGGTGGTAGGCCTGCAGGGCAGCCAACGCTTGCTGCACTCCTTCCGATTTATCCCGGACCAAGGGTTTTACAATGGCGTCCCGCAAATGCGGGGCGTAGTCGAGGATTATAGCTTGTTTCGAGCCTGATGTACTAAAAAGCATAAAAAATCATCAAAAACCGTTTAAAATATTTCAAATATTTGATATTGTGGTAGTCTAGTAGTTAAGGTGTTCGGCTATTGGCCGAAAGGTCGCAGGTTCGATTCCGCACATGGTCATACCATTTTTAATGCTTCATTACCACCATCTCCCCTGACTCTAGTACAGGCATATTTGGCCTAGTTGAGTAGGGCCCAAAATAATTGTATATGACCTAGGTCATAGCAATTATTTAAAAAAAAAAAAATAAAGAACAACTTTGTGCTGTATTCCATACAAATTTAAATAAACTTACACATTTAATTAATTGGATATTCTGTAATTATTATAATTGTAATAAATAAATGCAAAGAGCAGAGCGCCATGGTTCTGTCTCTGCACTTTATGGAATTCAAATTATGTATGGCTTAACCTTTATACACGTACGGCCGAATATATTCGAAAACCCGGTCGGGAGCCCATACGACGCATTTATATCATGACGAATATATTCGTTAGAGTGAGAGAGTATCCCCCACTTGATTTAAATATATCTGCCAAATTAATAGTATGATTGATTAACTTGACGTTTGCACCATTGGAATCGCAATGAACCAATCAGTACCTCAAATTTTATTCAAGTCAATGCAGTGTCCATTACTATTTTTAAATGTACTTTATACAAAATATTTAGTGACACGGCGGCATAATCGATTTTTTAACATTTGGAAAAATTTTTTTTTTTCAACTGTACATTTTTTTGAAAAATTATACATGATAATGTATAGTGTATATATCTAATAAATATTTGAAAGTGTAAAAGTGACAAATATTTGACAAAAAATAGTGAAAATTTGTGTGTCCAACAGGAAAAAATCGATAAAAGCAGTTGTTTTTTTTTTTAAAAAAAAGTATAAAAGTTAAAATAACCTAAGTGATATTTTCTAATAGACAATTTCATGGCAAATCAGATGACACTTGATTTGTGAAGATCGGACGACTCATGCCTGCGCTAAGGGTTTTACAGTAGACGGGTGAGTTTTTTAAATTTTCCTTAGAAATTAATCCTGTCTCAAGCGCTTTTGGCGCCTTATTATGAGTTTGTCAATATATTACCAAAATGTCAGTGGTTTTGCTTTTTCTAGTATTTTATTTTATAAACCTTATTATTTGTAATTTTTAAAGAGTACACTAAATTTTATATTCAAGTTATGTAAATTCTTCAACCCTTCCTACTTCCCAATCCTAACCTCTTTCTCAAATGTTTTTTCCATTTATTTATTTTGGAGGAAACTATTATTGGCTTTATGTTCTGATTCTTTTACTGTAATTTTATTTATGTAATAGCTGTTTAAATAAATAAATAATTGTGGAAATATGGTTTTAGGCAGTGCAACAGCCTGTTTCTGTTCAAGGCAGTGTACACTTTGCCACAAGATGCAATTTTTTTATAAATGTTGGTATTCTAAAGGTGACTTTACCTTAGTCGGGTATGAGTGTGTAGCTCCTGCGATATTCTTTGCAATTTATTTCGCCTCGAGTTTTTCCCTAGCCAGCCGGGAAACTGAATCTGACCAGTAAAATGTCCAGAAAGTACTGTTCCAGGGATCACGGAGCTGTACATGGCCTAAAACAAATATTACCACATAGATACACTGAGTTATTTATATGTAAAAAAATTACATAAACGTTAATGATCAACAGAACACACCCCTGGAGTTTGACGGTGTTGGCTATAAAAGCTGTTGTGGTATGTGTTAACCCTTTGAGACGATGGGTTTGCATTATTTGAGATTTTTTTGTCGGAGTAGCTCAGTGATGGCGACCGGCAATCACCACTGATTGGATGTTTTTATTGCCATCTAACCACCCAGTGGCTCCTTTTGAACTGTTTCGGGGAGGTGACATCTCAAATTTTACATCAGTCATGTTCTTTCTTATAAAAGTGAGTTTATTTTTTTACGAAAATCTGAATATTTGGGAGAAAAATCACATGTATTGTGCTTTATGTATTGTTTATGAATGGCCCTGTAAGCCTAATCACTTTTTATAAAATATTGTCTTGTACTTTCTCTCTTTTTTTTGTAGGTAAAGTGGATCATGGAAAACCAAGATGTGCCATATGCAGTACGAAACGAGCGGTGCACACATCTCGGTGGTCGTGCATAAGCTGTGACGTAGGCATGTGCCTGTCAGATAAAAAAACTGTTTTATCACATACCACACATCAAAATAACGATTTCCTTGTAATATATATATTATTTTTACTTCATTTCACATAATAAATATTGGCTTTATTTTTTAAATATTAACAATAAAAATGTAAAAAAAAAATTAAACTTTTTATTTTTATATATTAGAAAATCCCTGTATAATTATTTTATTTGAAAAGTGCCTGATTGAATTGGGAGTCTCAAAGGGTTAATAAATTTAAAATAAGGACTTTAATAGTATTAATTTTACCTGGACGGGTAGTAGACTCCAAGCTGACCTTCCCCTTATAGCAGAGTCTACCAGGTCACCACAGCTGATACTGTCAGCGGCCACTGCGATCCGTTTGAGAATTTCTCCCCTAAAAATTCAAATAGAACTATCGAACAGAAATATATACCTATAGTGTAGCTGTTACCATTGATTTTATAATGATTTTTAGATAGTTCA
Source organism: Neomicropteryx cornuta (assembly GCA_020383195.1). Classification (NCBI taxonomy): domain Eukaryota; kingdom Metazoa; phylum Arthropoda; class Insecta; order Lepidoptera; family Micropterigidae; genus Neomicropteryx; species Neomicropteryx cornuta. Next base: position 6,332,532 of record JAHKQU010000001.1, on the reverse strand, counting down.
ACCTAATGCAATTAGTAGGCTCCCAAGAAATGATGCAGAGATATAGATGGCACTGTTTTTTTGCCAAAGAAATATAAGTAATAATAACATTTCGTTGGCAGATAGGCCAGACCCAAATCGTATAGAAGTCAGATTTACCAAATGCTTACAATTAGAAATGACAATATTGCCTATTCATATATAGCGCTTATTTACTTCATTGATTTGCAGTTTAAACTTACGGAATATATAACTATAAAACTATAAAATTGTCTACTTTTTTTACTAAATCACAATGTTTGAAACTTTGACATCTGCATTGTGTTTTAGCTACTAAAGTGTGGTGGACGATTTTTTCTTAGGAGTTGAATAATCTATAAACCACTGTATAATCAATGCCGTTTACCAGCAGACAAGTGGGTTTATGATTTTTTTTTATGAGTTACAATAGTAATGCTAGATATTTAGCTACTGGAGTTAAAATGTTTGAAAATTAATGCTTTTGTCTACACGCTGTCTCAGAAAGTTTGATAATCGTTGAAAAGGGTGAAGTGGTTGTATTAAATAAACATTATATTATTTTTTGTTTTTTTTTATAGGATTTACTTTTGTTTTTTTAAAATATATAATCACTTTAAGAGGGTCATCTTCGCTCAAAATCTTCATACAAACGCCGTTACAAATTTACAATGTTGTTAAAATTGAGTATGAAATTATTTGTTATTATGAAAGAGATTGTGGTAGTCTAGTGGTTAAGGAGTTGGACTATTGGTCCAAAGGTCGCAGGTTCAAATCCGCACACGGTCATACCATTTTTAACGCTTCATTACCACCATCTACCCTGACTCTAGCACAGGACATTTGATGCAGTTGACTAGAGCCTCAAATAATTGTATTTGACCTAAGTCATAGCAATATTTTTTTTAAAAATATATACCCTTTATTGAAATGTTGAAGTTAAGTAGCATTTAAAAATTTAAAAAAAAAAAACCTTACAATAATGAATATCTCATTGGTTTCTGCGAGGAATCATTAAGTGACATGGTTTTAAAACAGTAGTCAGTGATCAATATATGTTTATCCTCTTTTAAGATTTACGTAGCAATATTAACTTTTTTTTCTTTGCATGTCACTAAACCTGTTGATTTCTTAAAAAATAAATGAATAAGTTTTGGTAACTTTAGGTTGATACATTATTAGGCATTAAAACATATGACAGAGGGTCTTAATATTATATAAAAAGATATAATATTCCGGAAAGTAAAAAGTAATTTAGTTTTTCATATCTCAAATGCTCTTGTTTTTTTTCCTTCTTGCGGCAATCGACTAAATGCATATTACAAGCTGATATTTGTAACCGACTTATATATATATATGGTTGAATCTATTCTCTGCCCCTTCTCTCTCTCTCTTGTAGCCCCGCGCACTGCTCTGTCGCCATCTTGAATTGGTCTCAAATAAATCACTATCCTGACATCACGTGTTTCACTACTCCTTGCTCGCCCAAGTTCAAGAGTGGACCACTTGATTATATTCCACTCACAACCATATACAACAATGTATAACGGTAAATATTTGAACACTTCTAAGGATGCTCACATTCAAAAATTCCTGTTTCAATAAATGTATTTCTTTTTTGTTATGAATCTCTTTTAATTAATTTTAAAGAATATTTTTCCAACCAGTAATTTATTTCGTGTTAATTAATCACACCAGACACACTTGCATAATGTGTGACTTATTAAGGAGATGACGTTGTATATTGAAAATTCGTACATCGTTAGTCAGATTTGCCATGATTTTTAACAGCATCGGGTTGACTAGATTAAATTTATTGTAAAAAATGATACATTTTCCAATTTTTTTATGACTTGAACTGCTTATTGCTCCTGCTTATAAAAATAGCACAACCACACCAAATATTCAATTTGCATCCAACAGGACCGCCCTAAGAATTCAACTGTGAACCAGTAATGCACATACATAGTCACAACTTTCAAATCAAAATACTCTATAAGTTTCTACAAATAGGGTATCACCATGAAATAGCTATTTTATTACACATGACAAACACATACTTGGGACAATGTGGCGAAGCAATGAGGTAATTCTCCTGCACAAAAAGCGGCGAAATGCTATAGTCGTGGAAGAAAAGATCGCTTTTATCGTGAATACTCATGCTCTTGTGTTCCTCAGCAGAGAAAGCCTTACGCACAGCATCCCATGGACCCTGAAATGGCATAATTATTGTCAATCATAATCACTGATGATTTTTTAAAATACAGGTTGTATTTTTATTCACTTGCCTCTTTACAGGGGGGTGTTTTATATCAACAATGAAATATTAATCAGCAAATAATATTAGAAAATTATTCCAATTACAAGAAAAACGAATTCAAAATTAATCAAAACCGTTATGATGTTTGAGAACTATTTACGCGCCTGGTTGCGGAGGGCAGCAAGGCAAGGCGCTGGAAAGTACAATGCACGATCTTTCGGAAAAAAAAACTATAAATATGTTCCGGGTTTGATATGGATAAAAAATAGGTCTATAAAAATACACCAGTAAAATTGTAGTGACGTGAATCTAATTTTTATAATTATAGAAGAAAAATGATACTGGGTATCGGTTATATCTCATAATTACTTATGTGGGTTAATATTTTATAATGAAAAAGGTTTCTACTTCATTTGAGTCTATATATATTTTTCCATACATTTTAGGATAACTTTAACCCAGGTTGACTTAATACATATTAATCACAACAGTGTCATAGTTGCTGATTGTATGTAGATGCAAATTCAACTAAGTTTTTTAAAATACATTGTACGAGAAGTCGATTTATCGCTCTGTATAAATGTTATTATTGTAATATGTGGGCAAATAAATGAAGATATTTTTTTTAATAAAATAGATACATGGAAAACGCTTACCAATCTCTTATCTCTCCTGGATGTTTTGGAGTCCTTATTAACGGAGTCCATAGATATGTTCTTGTCTGCGACAGACCACATGGCGAGAAGATTCAAGGTTTGCCTGATGTCCTGGTTAGCAGTGGCTATCAGCTGTGCCGCTGCATCAGGTGTCATCTTCACACCTTCTTTATAGCAGATGGACATCACAGCTGCCTAAAAATGGTAAATTACCATTCAGTTTAACAAACAGCGTATTAAAATTAAAAGAATAAACATAGTATAACAGAATAAAATCTTAACCCATTACGATTCAAACCTACATTGTTCAAGAACCCTCGGTTGGAGTTTCAGGATGCAATCGTAACAAAAAGGATTTTGTGTAGTTCTTATACTTAAACCATATTGTGAAAAAGCCTATATTATGTCCGCATAGGTTAAATATTATTTTCAATGTCTTTGGGAAGCAAACAAACGAAGTGATGAAAAATAAAAGGAGTTTGTACGTGTTAATGTAAAACGACCATTATCAAGCATTCTTCTTACGCCGGATTTTTGAAGCCTTTCTCTTGGATGACTTCAAAAATCCGGCTCACTATTTAGTATTATTTAGAGTTAAGTAGTCAAATTTGTTAAAATTTGTCGGCTGAGTTGGTTGGGACACGTGGAGCAAATGAATGATGGAAATCCACCTAAAAGTCTTCTTGATAATAAGCCAGACCGTCGTAAATGTGTTGGAAGGCCTAAACTGCAATGGTTTGTTAGCGTATTCAAGGACCTACATACATTAAGAGTAACGATTGGCGTGAAAAAGTAAAAGACAGGGCGAAATGGAGGAATATTGTGATGAGATATCTCGTCATGCTGTATATCGCCAGATGCCGTGTACTCTTAAAAGCGTCATCGGCTTACTGCATTTCTATTCATATTAAAAAACATGAAATGTAGCGTATAGCTGAATTCATGAAACGCATGGACTAATCGTTGAGTTTTGGAGTTTGGTTGTTAATGTGAAAAGTGCACTAGTGAATTGAAAGTGTTTTTGATGGATTTGGCAGTAAACCATTCGAGTTTTATTTACAAAAGCCAATATAATATAATATTAATATCGTGTGGTTGGCGCATTTTACAAACGGAGCGAAATGTGTTAAAGAGACAAAGGCCTATACATTGGGTTATAGCACCGATGATGATGATACATCAAAATTATTTTAGACGTTTCCCAGCGTTCCCTTCAGATTTTAATAGCGTTATAATGGCTCAGTTATAAGACTATGAGGCGGTGGATTTTCAAAGGCATGGCGGATGTGTAGGTCACATTGGACACGTTTTCGCCACTCACAATTAGCAGCAGCTGATCTTCTGATATTTGAAGTTTACTATATAACCTGACCTGGAAGCCATGAACTGGATGTAATTAATTTATTATGTGCTTTTTCATCTATTATTAACCTCTCCATGGAAGTATAGATAGCTGTAATCATACCATTTGCGGTGGAGGCATTTAAGTATATATATCTATAAATTGCAATAAAAAACAGTAAGGATTGTTTGCAACATATGTACTTCTAAAACGGGGAAATAAGAAGCGAATGACGGAAATTTTTGAAAGTAGATAATGTGCAAATGTATTTTTACCTCCTTCCCATATTGTCATACATGGTAACGTTTTGTATGACCTTCCTCCCCCTTAACAAAGACAGTAATGAAATTGAATAGTGATATTTAATGACCTTGATTTGCTCTACCCGGGGCCGCTGGAAGCGGATATCGAAGCAGTAGTTGACGAGGGAACGCATCTTGGGACTGTCTCTGTCGTTGCACATGCACACTATTGGCAAAGCGGACGTCTTGATCAGGCCGATCAGTTCTTGCATTCCACCTGAGAAACAAATATAATGGGTAATGGAATTGAAGTTAATTCATATAGTGCTGGCCCTGGGTGGCCTTACCATACGATGGAACTCTCAGATCCAAGGTGCAACAAGACAAGGCAAGGAAAGGGGCTTACAAGGTGCGGCCATAACCATAGGTGTATGGCTGAACAGATACGAGATATGGAAATAAGCCTGTGAACAAGCAACCACTAAAAATAAGTTGTATACCAGGTCCAAAAAGTAATAATCAATTATAACACGTATATATAACACATATGTATAACACGTTTGTATAACAATTACAAAAATTAAAGTGAAAAATCTAGAAAAATAATGATGTTTAGTTTGTTTTTATACCTCTATTAAAACCTGAGTTATTGAGTTTCAAGTCGAGCATCTCAAATCACACAAGGTTTTCAAGCGCTGACGTCACAACTGGTGCCACTGTCTGTCGTCTCGAGCCACTAGTCCAGTAGGAGTTGCGAGAGTGATTTTTTAAAGATTCTATTGAGAAAATAAAAGAAATCGAGTATACTACCTCACTGCAGTATAATGGAGGAAGAATGTTTAATCAACAGTCCCTCACAACCCAAACAGAATGTGTTTGAGAACGATAAATGTTTGTCTTGATGAAGTGCAGATGGACTGAGTTAAACGCCAGGGTAAGGAGTAGAAGGAAGTGGTACTGAGTACTGACTGGCTGTTCACGACCTTGGCCACACCATAGATAAGTATTTGACCTAGATATGGTCGACACAGCGTGGTGCGGTGGAAAGAATATCTTTATTTTCAATGAGAACAATATATATAGGAGATTGTAGAAAACTCCAAAAACATGAGAAGTTAGTTACCAAGAAAAGTTAGTAAGAAATTGATTGTTTTGATCTTGAGGGGCAAAACGGCGCTCAGCGGGCGTCACTCGGCGTCACGGTCTTGGGTACGTTATTGTCATTAAATCCATTAGTCCAAATAAATTAAAATTTATTTGAAGTGTTCGGATAATAACTTAATAAGTTGGTCAAGTTGTTAGCGAGGGGTATGGAGGTAAGAAAGGGGAGAGCATTTGAAATTTGCCGTTTATTTTCCATTCACCACATTCATAACCTAAATTGCCTATTAAAAAAAAACTGTTTATAATAACCTCTGTCCTCGTTGCCAGCCATGCCATCAACTTCATCCATTACTATTATATTCTTTGTTAGTTCGGAACTTCTTCCCGTTTTACCTAAAGAACAATAAGAATAAAAATAATAAATTTATTTATGCATTAACTCACAACATTCTGAAAGCATCAGAATGTCAATAAGTGCTTCTGATGCTTTCTTTGCTTGGAATTTTTATTTCAAGTAAAAGCGTCAATTTAGGAAATGTTTCTTCTTATTAAAAACAAAACTGAAACATTTATGCGTACTCATACAAACTAAAAGTGACTGGAAATAAAAATGATATCAATTGATGGTATTAAATAATAGACTTCTTTGAAATGTATACTTTCTGAACAAAGTAATGGTTATTTTTAGTGTATTAGGAAGATAGAATGAAATTGAAAAAACAACAAAAATTTAGAAAAATAATATTTAGTAACGATTGGATATCGAACTGGAAGTCGGTTGAGCTGATTGCACTGTGTAAATAATTAACCATTTATCAGTTGTATCAATCGTCCCTAGATTTATTATAAAATTTCGGACAGCAAAATATGTCTCTTGAAAATAAGACGCTGAAGCTAATGCATTCTGTCATACTTAAGACAAATAGTCCTTTATTGAATATATTATAATTTACATGTAAGAAAAAATATATATGATAGGTATAATAAACTATTTTATTTGAAATGGGTCCTTGTTATGTTATCCATCTATTCTCAAAGCTCCTCCGATCCTGACCACTGATGGATAATCGAGGATCTAACGTATAACAATACATACCTTGTGCAAATCCTGCTAGCTGATTAGTCGGAAGCAATCGGGACAGTTGCTCCTTTATTAAGGTCTTGTTCCTTGTATCGGATGCGTTGAACTCAAAAACGTCAAAGCCGAGTTCCTTACACACCAGAGAGACAGTCGTCGTTTTACCTGTAATAGGTATTTATTTTATTTTATAAGTCACAGAAAAAAATAATTATAAAATTAATTGAGACGTATAAAAATCCGAACACAATGATCAACCACTAAAAAACTATAATTAAGTTTGTTCTAAGTTGATTAAGGAAATATTTATATAATTGCAGGTAAATTTAAGTGCGTTTAAAAATCATTGTAATAAATATATAAACAACGATCCAAAATGAACCTCGCTCTAGGCGAACTCTACTTTTAGTTGGAAGGCATTGTATTTTCGATGGAAATACAATAATAATAAATAAATAATCAAACAAAAATAAAACGAATTAAATATTGAAAATACCTTTCCTAATAAATATATTTAATAAAATGTACATACTCAAATTAAACATTGGAAGGGTATGTCAAATCATTAATTTACATATGTAGGACTTACCCGAATGACGGGTGAACGAACGAATGGTGGACTTTCTCACCTAACATAGAAAATGTCGGGAATCTTTGGCCTCCATATAATTAGTCGATTTTGTAAGATCTTAAGCATTCATCAAATTATAAAGATGATGGATAAATGTCATGTCGTAGAATTTAAAACTTACCGACACCGGGAGGACCACTCAGCAAAGCGGCTTTGTAATATCCGCCATCATCACTTTTGGCCCACGGACTCGGCTTAGGAATTTTCAATGTGCGATTGTAATACCACTTGGTGAGCCAATTCGTTAATCTGAAATAATTTCAATTGTTAAGCATAAAGGAGATGATTTCTCTTAAATCCAACAATAACATATGTTTGTATAAAGTTCTATCATATGGTTCTTTATACAACCATAACCAACCAACCAACCATGGTTTTTTGGTTGGTTCTTCTGGTGGTGGTTTATAGGAATTTAAATTATAAAATATTATTATTTATAAAAGGCTTTTTCAGACTCGCAAAGTGGATAAAGATATTTCAATCGCGCCCTGCCCTGAACCCTGGCAACTCTGAAGGCGTAAATAGGTTTTAGGTTTGACTTACTTGTTAACATTGCTCGCATCACCGCGTTGACCTATAATCTGCTTGACATTCTGAGGTTTATATTTGTCCACCCATGCGAGGCTGCCAACATCTTGAACTGGTCTCGGGACGGACAGACCTACAAACATTTATAAATTACGACTACATTAATTTATTTATTTTAAGGCCCACTTAGGAAAATATTCTTGTTTAGTGAAGCTGTCTCGGTGAATTACCAAATAACTGATCCATTTGTAGACAAATTACATAGCAAGGTTAAGGTACACACAGCGCCGATGATGAGATATCTCGACATTGATGTATATGTCAGTTGCTGTGTGCGCTTAAAAGCGTCATCGGCTTACAGTATTCCTATTAATATTTAAAAGCGCGGTATGTAGCGTATACCAGAAAGGCATAGACTAATCGTCGTTTTTTTTTATTTTAGTTCGATTTTGGCGTTTGATTTTTGACGGATTTGCCTGTAAATAATTCGAATTTTATTAACAAAAGCTATGTCAATATAACATTAAATATAAAACACAAACATTGTTCATAGTTTTGTATACGTTACTTGCCAATTTGTGTGGTCCGTGCGTTTTACGTACGGAGCGTAATGTTTTAATCCAGATTTTTATTTAGATCGACTTCTGACTGGAATGGATCTTTTATTTAACGAGGTAATTTTATTAGGGTTTTTTAATTCTTCTCATTGCGTGGCTTGCGTTGTTGGGGAGGTACTATAAGACACAGTTCTGACAGCTTTGTTGTGTTCATGAAGCGAGATTAGCATATTTATAAAATATTAAATAACGTTACCTGATCCTGGCACTTTTGCAGTAACCTCCATTGCATTTTCATTGAAAAATTTACTGCTCGATTTTGAGGATCCAGTAGCAATTTTGTCTACGTCTACGCCCGCATTAACTCGGGCTTTCTCGGATTTGGTGGCATCCTCGTCATGCTTAGAAGGTATCTTTAGCAATTTGCTGAATTTTGATTTATCTGGAGATTTCATTTCTCCTTTAGCTGCGTTTACAATATCATTACATAATATTTCTTTATTGCTTTTATCTATTTTTTTAGTGTTATCAGTTGGTTTTTTAGGAGACACTTTTTCTTTTTTTTGTTTGCTCTTGTCGATCGAATCGAAAGTTGGTTTTAATTTCTTATCAACCTTCTGATCCACTTTTGCCTCGGCGGACCTTTCACGAATTAAATCAAGAAAGTTGTCTTCCGTTAATAATGGGATATTAAGCTTTTCGGCTTTCGCTATTTTCGCAGGGCCGGCTTCGTCGCCGAATAGAATATGAGTTACCTAAAATAAAATAAATATGCATACATAGTAAACAGATTATAAAAATGCCTTATAACAGATTATAAAAATTCATTCTACCGTTTTCATTACATGAACATGATATAGAAAGTTATTAGGTGCGTTTCCAGTAAATTACCTTTCCCGTAACTCCAGAATTGACTTTTCCTCCATATTTTGTAATAATCTCAACAGCTTCGTCTCTGTCAAGTGAATCCAATATGCCAGTTACAACAAACACTAGTCCCGAGAGGCAATCTTTACATCCCTGCAACAGCAAAAACAGATTATTTTCATTTTATACAGAGAACTTTTTCTCATGCAGATTATACACTCCAAACTGGACAACTTTTGTTTATAAAGTTTTTCAAAATGTCTTAAAAAAAAGTAGGTAAAATGAGCAGTAGAAAAAAACTTATTAACAATTAAAAACACAGTTACTTTGTGTGCTTCCTCCTGACTGAGGGGGGGGGGCTATGCGCAGTCCTGACCTGCTCAATGCGCTACAGATTGAGATAGATACAGGAGCATGTGGCGTTCGCTAAACCCCGCAAGCAAACCAAACGTATACTGAGATATTATTTATTTCATATAGAAAAATTATACAGAAGTAAAATCACTAGTGCCGTTTCAGGTTGATTTATACCAACAATCAAACATTAGTGAGCAAAATATATTGCAAAACTGGAAATGCAGCTGCGTTTCCGGTTATTATTTGGGTGTTTGGAGATTTCGATTGTTTCACGTACAATTTGTGGAAAATAGTATTTAAGTCTTGTCTCGGTTTAATCAAATTATACTTGGTGAATTATACCTCCATGACAAATTTGATGTCATTGGAACTATATATATTAAACAATTTATCAATATGGACTAATATACTGTAAATACCTCAGGAATTTCCTTAGAACCGTGATGCTTGGGTCCACTTCTATTCAAATATTTTTGGTATAATATAGCGCTGTGTCTTTTCCTTTCGAAACGATCTTCATCTGTTAATACTGAAAATATAAGTTGCTTTGTGATGATATAAATAGCATTATAGGTATAGTTCTCACCATTCTGTATATTTTAAGTACCTGGAAAAGGCTGAAAGGCTGCTAATTCATAAACTAAAAAAATTCGTTGCGAGAGGGTATGCAACATCATCACGGCAAAATGAATACAACCCTTCAACCTTATACGGCTGAAACCCGAGAACAGACAAGATGTTAGGGCAATAGTAGACGACCATTATTATCCTGATACTTTCGTAATTTTAATGAAACGAAAATTGTCACAATTAAACTTTGACATTATTCAAAATTTACTACTTCCAACAAATCAGTATTATAATTACATGGTGTGGATTTTCAAATTTGAAACTTGTTTGTCTGCTAGTGCCATAAGTCATCCATGCAGTAAATTTGAGCTCGGTTCGATGCCGAAATATAATTGAACTTTTCTATCGATCGGTTAAGAAAAAAATTGAACCGCTCATTGTGTATTCAACAAAAGCATTGAGGTTATAACGATCCTGGCAGCTCCGCGAAACGGCCAGGACTGCTCTATACTTTCGAATGTTGAAAATAAGTACAGTTTTGGCCGGGATGGATTCGATTCGCATGGGCTGTCAGTAGAGATAAAAACAAAACTGAAAATAAATATTAGATAGGCGCGTTGTGGATCAAATTTGATTATTATTGTAAACATTTGGAAATCGGAATAGAAAAGTCGTCAAATTGATCTATCTTTTAATGAGTAGTGTCTAATTTTGCATATCTGTTATACCGGCACCCTTTTCGGGTACCTCTTTACATTCGGGTACATTTTGCAAATCAAAATTAAGTAAAGTTATCGAAAAGTCGTAGAGAAAAGTGACCTTTAATTCTCCATTATATAAAACACCCGCATTTCCAACTTAGGTGATTATTTCATTTTCTTTAATTTGTTAGCTCGAGAGCATTGGAATTTGAGTAAGATGTTTGCGCCCAGCTGTGTGTATGCATCGTAATTGATTAGATTTATTTTAACCACTAGACTATCACGATCCACCACGAACGAACCACGATTTAGATTATCATAACATTTAATCAATTAATATCTGTGATAAATCCAAGATATTTTAAATAGATTGTATGAGTGATTTAAATTAGAATTATTTCAGACCGTTTTGAACAATATTTAAAAAAAGTCAAAAAAAACAAAAATCAAAAACTGAGAGCAAAATTATCGTCAACAACGGAAATATTATTTTAATGAACATTTAATGATAATTTTGAATTTCCTGTGCCTGTGTTATTAACTTCAAGACCTGGAATTTAAAATAGTTGGTCATAAATGTAGTTTATAAAATATATTACGCACGCACGCATTAAATATAGTTAGTTGGTTATATAAATCTCATATTTTACCTGATTCATTCAAACTGTCGTCAGTTTCAAGTTTTAACCGTTTTTTCTGCTGGTGAGATGAATCTGAACAGCTCGCATATCTGGTTTCATGATCAGAGAAATCTTTGTGAACTGTATCGCGGCTCCAATCAGTATTTGAATCCGATATAAAATCAGAGAAATCTCTTTTTTTTTTCGCATTTTCCAATTTAGTCGCTCCCAGAGTTTTCTTGGGGAATGTGTCACCATTTACTCTTTCTTTCAACGTTGCCGATTGTTCAACTATTTTCTTTTCGGACGTTTCGGCATCTTGCATACTAGACGAGGGCTTTTGAGGGCTTTCTCTCTTTGTTTCGCCTTCGAGAGGTTTATGCAGAGATTTAGACCTTTTAACATTGTGCGTTTCTAGTTTCATTATGGATGAATCCTTTTTATGAGAGCTTTTATTCGGTGATTTAATTTTACCGAGCGTTTTCGGTATTTTGGCATTAGAAACTTTCTTAGATTCCTCTTCATCGATTTGAATGAGAGTTTTTTTGAAGTCATCATCATCATGGCTATCAAGTTCTGTCTTCGGCGTTGATTTTTTGGGAGAAAGCTCTTCATTTACATTATCACAATTCTTGTCTTTTGAGTTATTTATGTTTTGTTTATCATCTTGTATTTTAATTCTCTTTATAGGGGCAGAGCTAAACAAATCACTAGCTTTGACTTCCTTTAATTTCTCCGCTTTTTTGTTATCTTTAGGTTTATTTTTATCCTTGAAGTTACCGTTGGCCGTGGATTTTGATGTATCCGACTTTGACTTTTTGATAGATACCTCTTCATCAGAATCATCCAAAATCCGGCGTTTACTCGTCTGTAAATTGATGGGCAATAATGGAACATTATCCAAAGTATATTGTGGTGTGGAATTTGAATATAAAGGCAGTTTTTATCTAAAGGGATGCGAGAATGAATCTACGAGATTTGTTGACTGTCAAAAAGATATTGTCTGAGTATCAAAAATCAAACGCAAATTAGAATAATAACAAAAGTATAAAACAACTTTATAGCGTGCACTGCTGTTCGAAGGTGATGTAATCTTCACACACGGATCCATGGATGGACACATGGATAAGGTGATGTAAACATGGATCTTCTATCCATGTTTAAATAATCACAGAAGTTGACAAATTATAAACTAAAAATTTTTATAGCAAAAAAACAGTTTGAATACATACTTGATCATAAAAAAACAGTATGTAAAAAAAACTTTAATATCGGTCATGTGTTTTATTTCAATAAAGAAGAATTTTTCAAATAGTAAGTCGTTAACACACGGTTTTATTATTTTTTTAATATTTTCCACCACCCTCATATTCATGGTATTATATTTGTATTTGGCTATCGTAATAGAAACTCTTGCGCAGCTGTTCGTGAATACCCCTGAAGATTTTTTTAATTATAACAGATCAGCCTGCTCTTTCAAGGTTTTGTTGAAGAAATTGGTTGTATTTGCATTAGCGAACTCAACCAATCAATCAATCAAATTAGTATTACTAGTTTGATTGATTAAACTGAAATATAGTCACAAAACAAGAAGAAAGAAAAAAACAAGGAATTATTTTAAATTTCGTTTATATGTTGTTAATACGACTTACCGATAAGAGCGTGAGTCTAACGGCTTTCTGCTTAAGTAATTGCGTTAGTTTGTGGCCGCTGACAGTCAATTTGAAAGTGACCACTAATCATACTAACATGAATGCGTCAGTTTAGTTAGTTGCTAACTTGATTGTGCATACTGCTATAAGTTATTATAGTAACCCACTTGTTTTTAAGCCACTTACCTTGGCATTTTTATTCATAGCCGGCGACTCAGGTACAAAATCATCTTCATCGTCACTTATGACCAATTGTTTTACTTTTTTCTTTTCATCATTTGATGCGGGTAAACTGCTGAAACTCTTTGATTTTTTCGGCGCAAAAAACGATCTTATATCCTGAAAATCATTTGATAATTTATTTAACCTAAAATTATAAAGTTTTTTTAAACAAGAGATATATCTTTCATCATTTATAAGTCAAAGATCTGGTAGTACTGACAAATAGATATGCACTTTCGAATACATCAACTTTTAATTTTATAAGCAGACGTTAAATTATTTTTATATTACCTAAGTCTACTTGTGAGGTTTTGTCGGCCTTGTAGCACATTTGTAATTAGGAAAATCACTTAAAAACACAGTAAAAATTTTAAACCCAGCATTAGTAAAAACTTTGGAATCAGAATTTTAAAGTAAATATTTTTTTCAACGCTATATTTTTGCACCTGATGGCAGTGGTTTCTGACACGATCATAAATATTAAACACATTATTATATACACCATAGCTAGGTTTGAATTTTAAATTTTATGCTATCGTTGATAGATTTTCTATTGACCATGTAACTGCAGGAGAGACGTCAAGGCGGTCAAGTGGTGTAAGCCAATTCAATTATTAAAATATATGTATGAAATATTTACATTATCTGCACCGCAATTCTGTGGACATACAATGAAACTCTACAAAAAACCTATTTCTTTACAAACACTAGAATCATTTTGACAAACTGGATTGCTTTTCAAATAACTACCGAGGATAATCTAGAACCTAGTAATCTGGGGAAAATCGACGAATCAAGTCAGGATATAGGTTCAACAGCATTAGGTCATCTGCTAATAAATAATATGTTAAAAGTCTCTTACCCGAGACATGTTCGAAGATTTTTTCGATAGAAATCTGTATTTATCTATAAAAATATATTGAAACAAGAGAATTACATTCTAAAAATATTTACGATTTAGATTTCTATAATAGGTATACAAATACATAAATGAGATACTATTCTCTTAGATACAAAATACGAAGATCGGCATAACCTTGAAACGGGTGAGTATGAAGTTAGGTTAAGCAAAATTTGACACTTTTTTATTTTGATTGACGGTCTTTTCGAGATTGGCGCCCAAATAAAAAAAATATGAAGCAGCAGAATAAAGCCGTACGGCCAGGTATTTTTAAATTATTTTTTTATTATATTCTTACTGCGTTGTGGTTTTCTGGTGAATATAGGATAGATGCAGCAGAAACCATTTAGGTGCACCTAGTTAATTGATGTTGTATATTTGTTTACAACTCTATGGAACTGATAAAAAAAAACTCACCTTAGGTATGGCAATATTCAATAAAGTTTTCATGTTGAAATAAAATAGTTGTACAATTGTGTAATTGTATAATTATAAGAATCAAAAAAACTTGCGCACTAACGATACGATGTGCTGTCAGCTAGTGGTTCTCGAATATGGCTGTAAATATTTTACCGGGAATTCTAGCATTCCTGATCAATAAGCAAAATAAATTTTATGACAAGAGCAAATAAAAAGGTGCGCCCGACCGTAGAAAAATGCAAATATATCAGAGTGGACCACTGCGGCACTCGGGCTAGGTCTCATAGTTCAAGTTCAAGTTCAAGTTATTTATTTCCATAATATATGTATTATAATATACAGGAATATCATATATATTAAAACATTCATAAACATTAAAATTACGATGATTAAAAATTCAAGATATGGTAATAATATAAAGTTAAATTACCTACAAGTTTAACAACGATAACAACTAGAGTATAACAACAATAAAAACCAAAAACAATAACCTAACTACCTTCAATTTAATTTAAATCACCGTGCAATAAGGACCCCAGTTTAGATAAATGATATGCATAATACCAGAAACTGGTTTTAAGTGAACAGACAGTGAATAACGCACTAGGGTGCACATCCATAAATCTAGACAATGGGATCGAAGAAAGGGATACGTAGAAATGGATAAAAAAAAGTAGTATACGCATACTATATATTCATATACATATATTTTGACTTATATTTGATGATTGTTTTTTAATAGCGGCAAATCGCCTGAAAAGATAAATGACACAATCTTTGACAATATTGAAAAATTGTCAAAGAAAAATATTGAAAAAAAAACAAGTTACTAATTTTTTAATAAAGTGCTGGATAGCATAATATTTATAAAGGTTCTAAAGAGGTCCTGTACTTGAGATCGCAGGATGTCGGTAACCTAACCTAACCTAACCTAACCCAGCGCTGAGTTTTATAAAAATGCATTTTTAACTCTCACCTGTCCTCTTTAGTGTAAAATATTATGTAACCATCTAATTAGATGAAATAAGGAAAGGATGATATTTTAACAAAAAATATAAAAATAATGGATATGTGATTACGATGAAGGATGATGGTGAAATGAGGTGATTTTAGGAGTGATTTATGTATGAAGTTGATGAAAATAAAAATAATGGATATGTAAAAGTGTAAAATTAAAGCACATGACACTTTGACAATCTTATGTGTAAACCGGAAACAAAGAACAAAGGAAAAGAGCGGAGTGAATTTCGTCAACAACAATGTAAAAATCCTTTAGAATTCATTAATACTATATAAATTTCGTTATAATAAATATTATTTCATTGCCTTCTTGAAATCATTAATTAAATATAAGGTTTCTGATTCGTTTTGGTAATTTATTAAAGAAATGAAACCTCAAGTAATTATTTACTAGTGCTTTGAAATTTAGAAGTTTTTGCTTTGGTAGGCTGAACAAACAAACCTAATAATTCATAATTCTCCATAATCGATGCCTCGAGCCTCGGTGCCCGGTTGACTCGTGCCTGTGGCACTCGAGGTCGCTCACTCCCTTCGCTGTTGCTTGACATAATAATGATTATTGCTTTCGATAGTCAACAGAATACAGACTATATGAATATGTAGTCGGTTTATTTCACTTCTAAAGTGAAATCACATACATTGCTTCATGGTTCGTGGTCATAGCGGCTATTCATTAAAGATCGTTCTGTTTATTTTTAAATGCGAATATAAATAAAAAAAGACATCTGTAACATCTGCGGTTTTTAAGATAAATGTACCTACAAAAAAAAAAAAAGAAATCACCTTCCCCATTCTACCTTTTCAAACCTCTAACGATGGAATGTTTAATCTAAATAATTTATGAATATCGATGTGTATGGTATCGTTTATATATCTGTTGTGAATGTTTCTAAATTACTATTTATATCGTGCGCAGTCCCAGTATCACATAAGTAGGTACGGTACACACACACATTAACCATTAAACATTAATCACACATTTCCTGGTTTACCCACGACATGATTGAACGATAAATAATAACAGCAAAATTATTCTGTGCTTCGAACTAATGCCAAAAACACTTAATATTGTAAAATTCATGGTCTCGTGTAACCTCGTGTTGACTCGCGCGTCGTCGGCTGTTCGCTTCGGTGCAGTGGTTTGGCTCCGTTATAAATCGTGAATTGTTTTTATTTATATGTAAATTGTTGGTAATAGCGGCTTTCGTTTAAGTTGTTTAAACCAATAAAATTTGTATAAAAGATATGTATTTAATTAATCGAAGTAGGCACTACATGCTAAAAAACAGCTAGTGACTCCGTGTAGTGATAAAAAAATATAACGTACTTTTGTCTTCAGTTCAGTTTGTGCATTTAGATCTGCCTTTTTTTTATTAGAATCAAAATAAATTAAATAACAATTATTCACGTTTCATCTTATATTTCATTTTGTTTAAGTTTTCACAGACGAACGCTTTACACATCTTAACCGTGTGTCCCAGGCACTCACACATTTTCTTTATGATGGATGGCATACATTATACCGAGCTGTGAACTCATAGATGCATTTTAGAATTAAAATAACATAGGCTCAGTACTACCCTACTTTTGACTAGTTAGATTCTCGAAAAATAGGTAATTGATAAGAATCGAAAGAATTGATAAGAATCGAAAGAAACAAATAATTGAAAGATCGAATATTGAGGGATAGTACATACAAAAGCATTTAAAAATACATACTACATTATTGTTAAACATTGCACTTCACTAATAGCAACGGTCAAGCTAAAAACTAAATAATAAAGAAACATCATATTATCAAGAATATCATAAAGAACAAACACTCTTGTGATCAATCAGTGATGACGTTTATTAGATTATATCTAAATACACTAAAAATGTATTCTTTCTTTATCTGTGATACTATATTGCCTATTATTTAAAGAATAAATAGACACAATCAGGGAAATATTAAAATCCGTAATAAATAAAGATAAGCTATAACTAAAAGTCATCTTTTCAATATATGTCTGCCCATCCGTCAAATAAAGTGAACAAGTGTAATAATCTTAACTTTAATATAATATAATATATATAGCACATGTGGTGTAGTATGCTTGTGTAGTTGAAAAGAGCTCTGTTTGAAAATATTTTTTTTTATTATGACTTCCTAACTCCGAAAATATGTCGTACGAAATTTTGGAAAAAGCACACCTGGTGAGTCGGTAGGTACCTACAGATTACCGGTCCTATACATAGTTGCGTTAGTTCACCGTTAAAGTGACAGCGCATGCATTTTCTTTCAATATTATAAATAAGGGTTTTGTGAACAAACAAATTAAATATGTATAAAAAAAAAAAAAAAGGCCAAATAGGTTTTGTATTATATTACTTTTCAATTCTTATCAATTACCTATTTTTCGAGAATCTAACTAGTCAAAAGTAGGGTAGTACTGAGCCTATGTTATTTTAATTCTAAAATGCATCTATGAGTTCACAGCTCGGTATAATGTATGCCATCCATCATAAAGAAAATGTGTGAGTGCCTGGGACACACGGTTAAGATGTGTAAAGCGTTCGTCTGTGAAAACTTAAACAAAATGAAATATAAGATGAAACGTGAATAATTGTTATTTAATTTATTTTGATTCTAATAAAAAAAAGGCAGTTTTAGGTAATCAAACACGAGCCTTCCCCTCCAGGGAAGTCAACGAGTGAGGTCCGTTACCAAACCCAAAAATCCGGTAATACTGTTTACACATAAAAAAAAGCGCAATTACCTACTAAGATACCGACTCCATTTATTCGCCTATTTTATTTTTGGTTAGTGAGTAATTTAAAGTTTGGGGATATCAGCTTAGTGGAATTATCGGCATAAATGACAATTTCTTTTATCTATTTTTTATCTGTTGAATTTACTAAGTATAAACTCTTTTTATCAGCTACAAGTAGGTGCAAAAAGCAACGCGCTACCATACCCAAGTCACCAGAACAAATTTTAATAAAAAATCAAAACCGGCAAGAATTCAACTCGTAATTAAATCGGTTAGTTGGTTATTAGATATTGAATAATACCTCCAGATTTGTAATTCAGACAGTGACAATTTGATATTTAGTGAAAGAATATACAAAAGTTATTTTCAAACGCACGAATTGACACCTTTTCTGGTAAATATTTTTTATGATGCATGTTATACTTATTTAAAAAAATACTTTATTTTTTGTTCTACCTACACTTTTAGAAATAAGAAGAGAAGAGGGGGGGGGGGGGGGGGGAATGAACAGACGACATGTCGTTTGTTTGTCACATGTGACCCTCAATTTTCTTTTTGGTTACATTTTTACGTGATCCGGCACATAAATGTTAGAATCCTAATCCACAGCCGAAGACAATATTCATTTTCAACGATATTTTAAAGAGCTAGAACACGTCGCTGACCTTCAATTTATAAAAAAAAAACTTCCTGAATAATCCAATAAAATTCAAACAAAAAAAAAGGTGGACCGAAATCATTTACCGTGAATTATTGCTTTATTTCAAGATCGTTATTAATTGTATATTTATTTTCGTATTGTCGGCGTTTATTAAAAATAACGTTATCATCATATTTTATCGGCGTTAAAAGTATTGCTCGTGTGATGTGACGAGGATCTTGGCATTTTGTGCGCGCGGGCGTGTCTTTACCTACCTAACTGAAACTTTAATCGCTACAAAACATATTTTAGCAATCAGTTGATAGTGTTTATCGATTAATCATAATCGGCCATTGGCGATTATGATATTCCGAACTCACCGAATTCAATATTGCGTCAATTTGTTATTAGATTTTTTGCGTTCAAACGACGCCACGTAGATGACGGCGAATTTATTGTGCAAGTCATTTACACACAGTGCTAATATAAGTACGTGAGTAATAATCATTAATCATATAAAAACGAAACAAAACAGTATTGAAAATGAGACACGTTATAACAAAATAAATTCGATACGTAAAATTTTAATCTTTAAAGCGATAAGTACACTATATAATTATTACAAACTCTTGTAATTTTGTATTGAAGTGGGATTTTTTGTATAATTTTTCGGATATTTATGTATTTTGTATGGGAAGGGGAGGTTGGTACTTAATTGCTTAGTAATCGATATTTATCATTTGAAAATGAAATAAATGAATTATTAATATTATATATTTAATCTTTTATTTTATTTCATTCAAAATTTCAACCGTCAATATGTACAGATAAAGTTTACACATCTTTTTTTGCGCTTATTTAAACATACGCATTTAGTTATTGAATGCAAAACTATATTTCTCCTTTCTTGGTATTTAAGTAATTACCTAAACACATAAGGATAAAATTTAATTAGGTATATTGATTTCATGGTAAAAGAAAAAATATTCGAATATAGACGAACCCTTAGCTTGTAAACTTACTTTATTATTAACCTTTTTTTTATTTCGTTAAACATGGTTTTTTTAAATACATCAATGTCTTTTGGTTGGATTTTTTAATTTTATTTCATTGAATATTTATTTTTATATTTTTTATTGCAAATAATTTTTCATTAAATATTTTATTAGCCAGTGTTTTTAGATGTGTACTTAGGATGTCAACAATATGAAATTGAGGAGCTATTCTTAAGAACATATTGTTAATGCACAATATGTTACATAACATATTGTTAATATATTGTTTTATAACATATTGTTAACATATTGTTAATATGTAGATGCAACAACACCAGAGATCAACATATAACATCAATAACGTTTTGAGAGGCGGCAACATCATTGTTATATATATGTACGACCCAATTCGTTACTTTGTATGACAACTGTACTACAGAGTGTATTTATATTCACTGATATCTTTTTAGAGGGTCGATCTATATTAACAACTAAAGCCTAACAACTAAAAAAAAAAAATAATAATTTCGAAAAAAATCATACTGTAGTATTTTATTGTTAAAAAACATTATTTTTCTTTGAATTTCCCCTCGAGCCGCCTTCGAATTTGTTTTTCTCGTAATTAGGAAACATTTTTCCACTATTTTATGCTGATTAATTGTTGATATCGATCAACCCCCTAAAAGGACACAAGAAAAAAGGCCTAAAGAGCCACTTACCGGTGTACTATACCAGATTTTTTTCTCGAGAGTCTTCCGTGGGGGAAGGGTTCGGGGAGTATGGAGTTCCCCGCTGCCCATCATAAGCGGGCGGTCACAGTTTTAGGCTACTCTTGAGTGTTTTTAGACCCTAGTAAAAACAGTTTGAAATAGCGTTTTGTACCAGTATAATTTTCAATATTGGTGATTCTTTCTTAACGAGAAATTAATATGCTGCCGATACATTGATTGATTAATTATTCCAATGGTGTTTTTTCCTTTACACTGCAATGCGAGTGACAACAAACAACTCACGCTTTACTGAATGACGTCATTTATCAAACACGATAGATGACAACGAAATAGTAAACCAGTCTAATTCGAACGTTTTTTCAGCTATAAGGAACGTGAAATAGTCATAATATTAAAAAAAAATAGTTTAGGGAAACGTCAATTACCTATTTTCGTTTTTTTTTTTTTTTTTGATGGATCGAGGTACTCTGCCGAACGGGCGAAATCAAGATAACTCCCTCACTGTGCCCTTATTGTTAGATACAGTCAGATAGTTTATCAAATATCAGATAAATAGCAACAAGTAAACAATGGATCAAGGATAAATTGATATTTCATCACGTTAAACGTGGCCATTGATCGTAGGTGAATTTGGACACAAAACAATTCATGTTAAGTTAATTGATGAGAAGCTGACATACGAATTAAGACAAATTTATGGTTTATAGTAATCACGTTTCTTATATTTTTCATTACGGTTAGACAGCGCGAAGTGTTTCACATCTACTTTTTATGATTTATGTTAATTTTATTATTCTATATTCCTATCGGTTGATATATTTTTATCAAATAAATACCAATTTATCCTGAATTGCAAAAAAATCTCAATTTAAGAAACAAAATAATAGTGAAGAAAAATCTTTGAACATAATTGTCTTTCCTTAAAAATAATGGATGTAAAAAATTATAATAATATCCGATACATTAATTTTAAACTTTTTATGTCTTTCAAACTCCGGAAATCGGAAAAAAGGAAAGTCCTATCCTTTTTTCCGATTTCCTTGACTTGGAAGTTTCGACACCAGTTGGGTTGCCTTATTATTAGAATATGTGTGCATCTAGTGTAAACGTATAAGCGTGTAAACGTTTAAACGTGTTAGTAACATTAATAAACATATGACGTTAATATTCCTCTTGATACATAGGTATTATACATTTTTCTTTGGGTTTATGTATATATTTTTTCCTGGATTTGTAGGACTTGACATGTTTTATTGTAGTTTTTTTTTCGCTTTTAATGTTTGTTTATATTGCATAGTATTTTCAAGTCTAGTTAAATAGTGAGACATTTTTTGTTTATTTTATTTTAATGTCATTCCTATGACTTGAAAAGCATTTAATTAATTATTTACAATTGTGTAGATACCAGAAACGACCCCAAAAGTTTCGAAAAAATGGTTCGGGCCAAGAAGTTCGTATATGTGAAGCGATTCCAGGGCGAGCCGAAAAGATCCGACTTCAAAATAGTCGAGGAAGAATTACCATCTCTACAAGATGGAGGTAGTGTACCTCTTTAGTATACTACATTGTCCCTGTGGTTGATACAGGCTGATTTATATCGATCGAATTTGCTTACCACGATGAGGTTACTACAAAAGTTATTTGCCACAAAGAACCAAAGTTAGCTTTATTGTGGAAAAAATGTATCACATTAAACTAAATTAGCATTGTCACTGAAACATCTATCGAGATATATAATAATGTTACAAAATGTTTATAGTTTAAAATGAGATGCTATACCAAGCTATTTAAACATGATTACTCTATTTAGATTGTAAATTTAAGCAACTGGAAAGAGTTATGTAAGTTTGTTTTTTTTTTATTTATTATAAAAATGGCACTACAAATATTAACGATATACTAAATTATAGTATTATCACGGAGATAAATTATAAACCTTTGATTTGTTGTTACTTTTGGAGTAATGTGGCCAGACCACTATGCTTAGAAACCTGTTGTGAGTACTTCTAAGGAAGGCCGCAGAAAGTGTCGGAAATATATTAAATTGCCTTTTGTGCATGAGAATTAGAATATCATTTTACGAATTTGAACTAGAAATTGAGAAATTGAGTTTGGAGGGAACACCGTTAGGAATTTTAGGGTCTAAAAGTTGATTTAAAAAAAATCTGGAGTTACAAAAGATTAGGTACATTATATATTATTTAAAACTGAACGATAGATTAATAATTACCCGATTTGCAAAGAGGCTTCATGTTGCGGCCAAATAGAAATAAAACTCTTAATCAAATAAAAATCTATTATTTTAAATTAACGTCACTCAACAGTCTAAAAAAATTATAATAAAAAATAAAATAAATTCTCATATTACATTATAACGTACGGATTCTTCGTGGTTTAGAGAGTGTCTCTCCTATCTCTAACTCTAAACCATGATCTAACTTGGCACAGGAAATGCTAATGCAAAATGTCTTTTGTTAATATTATTTTGTGTTTCAACGAATAAAAAAAATAAATAGCTAATCTAATAATGCAAATAATTCTTACAAACTTATTTTGGGCCTCTATTACACCCCGAAACATTTATAGCGCTGTTCGAATTGGCGCCGTCTTGTCGCGAGGCAGATTCTCAAACTTTGATGTCAAACTTTGCTCGAGGCATTTGGTACAAAGGACTGCGGACGGCCAAAGTTCAAAGCCAAATCTTGAACTGATAAAAACGATAAGTATTTAATTACATTTTATTAGAAATTAAACAAAAATAAAACTTAATTTCCAGAATACTTGACGCAAGCCCTCTACCTTAGCGTGGACCCTTACATGCGGGCTTATATGATACGGTATCCCGAGGGAACCGACATGATCGGAGGTCAGGTCGCTAAGTAAGTTGATTATGACATTACGTACGTATAGGTATGC
Source organism: Neomicropteryx cornuta (assembly GCA_020383195.1). Taxonomy (NCBI): domain Eukaryota; kingdom Metazoa; phylum Arthropoda; class Insecta; order Lepidoptera; family Micropterigidae; genus Neomicropteryx; species Neomicropteryx cornuta. The sequence continues at coordinate 6,308,772 of JAHKQU010000001.1, read as the reverse complement.
GATAATTTTGAAATGGCGTATAAACTCTATATGTAATGAATTTTATCAAAGTAACTATATTTTTAAAATGCACCGTATGCGAGATATAGGTTAGCAAAACTAACTGGAGTTTATTTGACTAGGTTTGCAAATCCCTGTCTTTCCACGATGTTCCAGCGGGGCTAGTCTCTCGTTCGTTTATCGCGCTTGCGTTTTGAGACTAGCCATGTACGGTATGCCAACAGTAACATAACAAAAAATTGAAATTGAACCCTAATATGGGTACACTTTCTGGACGAAATAATATCTATTAGGATGCTTTATTTAGACTATTGCTTTATTAGAAATTGACTATTAAATCAATTTCTGCCGGATTAAAGACCCCCCCCCCATTGCTCTTTATTATAATGCAGAACATATACGTTTATCGTAAAAAACCAATTAGGTAAGTTTTCAATAATTTTATTGTTTTGATTACTTATGTATTTTTTTTTAATAAGTAATATTTCATTCATATCGTTAGATACCTACACGTTTTATACTTTAAAACAGAGGTTCCCAAAATTTTTTGTGTCGTAGACCCCTTGCCATGTTTTTCGGTTTTGGGTAGACTTATCTGATATTGATTTTTTGTTAATTTCTAACTTTAGTGAAGTTTAGTGTTAAAAACTTAAAGTAAAAACCATGTTAAGTTTTATGCATTTATTAATTGAATTTAAATTAAAACTACTCATAATAAATTTTTGAGTAGTTTTAATCCTACAACTTACACAATTTTATAAACATATATGATAATTTTTTTTTACTTCATAAGTACTTTTATAAATAATGTATATATCTTTATATTATAAGATAGTATAATTTAAGTAAATAGGTACTATCAGTGTATGTTGAGATCCACTATCGTGGACCCTCATTTCCATTTCATGGACCCCCAAATTTTTTTTTTCGCTGACGTAGACACACCCCTTGAAGGTTGTCATAGACCCTTGGGGGTCGATATAGACCACTTTGGGAATCGCTGCTTTAAAAGGTAGGATATAGTTTTAAAATGTAAGTATGTGACAATTTTTATATATTTCAGGGTCATCGAGAGTAAAAATGAAAAATTCCCCGTGGATACTATTGTGTTCGGCGCGTTTGGATGGCGGGACTATACGGTGGTCAACCCTGAGCAAAAGGTCAAGGCCACGATGTTGACCTACGCCCTGCCAAATCTTGGCGATCTGTCGCCTTCGCTTGGCCTGGGGGTTCTCGGCATGCCCGGGTGAGTACTCACCATGTTAATTGAATGTAATCCGTAGTTTTAATTGGATCTGCAATTTTAACCATGATTTGTTTTGACGTCATACCAAAGTTAATCATGGTTTCCGAGAAAAATAATATGAAATCGCTCTTGTCATAAGTTCATTTGCTTCCCCTCAGAAACACGGCGTACTTTGGTTTCCTGGAGCTGTGCCAGCCGAAGGAGGGAGAGACGGTGGTGGTGACGGGGGCGGCGGGGGCCGTGGGCATGCTAGTCGGGCAGATTGCTAAAATAAAAGGTGTTTATTTATTTATTTATTAATATTCATCGGTAAACGCACAGCGTTACAATAATAAAAAATACAATAAGGCCCGTAATTGAGTTACCCGTTTCAATGTAACAATAGGGTGACTGTTTAAAAATAAAATAAAATAGTAAGACAAAATGGAAAAAATAGAAAAATGAACATAAAACCGCATACCTAAATACTAAACATATTACAAGAGAAAGTAAATTATTACTCTAAGTTGTGTAGTAAGAGTGAATTTAGTGTAAGCATTAACGGATTCATGCTTGTATGGGTGTACCCATGTGTGTGTGAGGGATTTTTATAACACTTAGTAGGCGATTTTTAATATTTTTTGTGTTCCCTTACTTGTCTTATTCCGTTTTTATTGCTTGCAAAAATTTTAATTTTTTTTTTTGATATATTTCTATAAAAAAGTCATCATAAAAATATAATTTAAATATTTTAAAAGGCCTTTTTCAACGATTTAGCATATGCTAAACAAAATGTATTGGAACAGATCTATCTGCAATTGAATACCAAATTTCATTGTTTTATGACCAATCATTTATTTATATATTTATACATGTCATTTATTACATCACTGTATTATGTATGTACAAAAAATAACTGTTAGTTATAAAAAGCATAAAACATGCTACATTTAATTATTTGAACTATTAATTAATGACAGACACTAAAAATTAACTGGTTAATTAAAATTCATTGGTTTTATTAATTGAACTATTACGACTGCACTTTGACATATTTTGGTTATTAAATAAATAAACCTATATTAATATTACATGGTAAAAGTTACATGCCTTGGACAAACAGATAGTAGACTCACGCCAAAAGGGTTCTTGAATTTTAATTCGGAATACTAAACATGAATCTTCCCATTCATCATTAAACTCCTTAAGTAAATCTCTTCATTTATTTATGAAATACGGTTTTTTAAACAACAAATTAACGTCATATATGCTAAGTACTACCTTACTGAGCAGTGTACTCTATAATGGCATCGTTTTTTTTTTAATATACCTGTGCGTCAAGCAATATACAATTTCATGTCAAAATATATATCATATTTAAGTGATTTCGGTGATTTTAGGGTGCAAGGTGATCGGTTTCGCCGGCTCAGATGGGAAATGTAAATGGCTGAAGGAAGAAATAGGATTTGATCACGCCTTCAACTACAAGACCGTCAACGCGGAGGTGGCCCTGAAGGAAGCGGCGCCAAACGGGGTGGACTGCTATTTCGATAATGTAATATTTTATTGTCATTAAATCCTAATATACAGGATGTCATTTTAGGGGGTTGATCCACAACCAAACCGGTCTCACAAAAAAACAATTATATTAAAAAAACTTTATTCAACCACCTTCTCAAGCATTAAAACAGTTTCTTTGATATTTCCAATGCGTTTTTCTCGTAATTGGGAAACATTTTTCTGATACTTTTCGCGGATTATTGATCTATATCAAACCCCTTAAACATCAGTGAATATAAATACACTCTGCATATAAAAATTACCGTTTTCACAACAGTTTGCGACCCTACAATATTGGACTCAGCCTTCAATACTCACAGTATATGTACTTTGAGTTCCTTTGGGTGTCTCCGTGACAACACGTGACAACAAAAAACAATAATCATCTACGAATCACGAATCTTGTGGAATATCTTATAAGTTTAATTACCCTTACACTCTTCTCGTTAACACGCCCTATGCGACTCGCGCTTATCAAACGACATACAGGATGATCCGTTTTGCGTGCCGTTGGTTGAGTCTAAAACCTAGCCATAATTTATATCTTCTCATATTTTCAAAGCACATACTATACGGTGTCACATACACAAACCACAAACATAGCACATAATCGTACGATCGTCAACAGCATTGTTGTTTTGTAGGGTGCACATATCTAGGAGTTTTATACTATTATTTTTGTTCCCAAGCCAGTCTTCGACGGCATTGCTTGCTTGTTTATAGCTGAATCTGATATTTCAAATATTTATTCAATAAAAAATACCTTTCTTTTCAGGTTGGCGGCGATTTGAGCACTATTATCTTGAACCAAATGAACCGCTATGGTAGAATATCCATTTGCGGATCAATATCTTCATACAACACTGACCCTGACAAAATGCCAAAGAGTAAGTTATCTGCCATATTTATACAGACACGTGCATAGCCACCATTCATTTTTGAACGTTATAATATAATTCATTTATAATAAATATTTACAAAATTTTATTAACTTTACTCCTCCGTTTATCTGTGCGCAAATCTTGCAATCGATTTTTCTACCACTTACAATAGTCAAATTTTGCTGATTTTTTTTCGCACCACTTGCTTTCGATGACTATTAAACGAATTTAAGTAAACTAAAATTAAAAATCATAATGATTTCAACCAGCGCGATCAAGCGCTAGTTTTCTGCTATGTTTTAAGTACATTTAAATAAAATCTTGCTTTTAAAAAATATTTTTTTAATCATATGCGTTTTCAGTGCCCATCTTCCAGCCTCTGTTCTTGTTCAGAGAGTTAAGGGCGGAGGGCTTTATATCGACGAGATGGAACGATCGATGGAGCGAAGGCATACAACAGAACCTTAAGTGGATTCAGGAAGGAAAGCTTAAGTATGCAGAGCACGTCACAGAGGGATTCGACAATATGTACGATGCCTTTGTCGGGATGTTGCGCGGCGAAAACAAGGGAAAGGCTATTGTGAAAGTATGATTTAATACATGTGTTCACTATCCAAACTTTTTATAAAAATAAACGATGGCTATTCTTTGGTTGGACAGATATAAAGACTAAGGGCCGAAATTTCATGTCCTACTTATGACTAACGTAAATTTTAAGTTAGACTTAACCGATAAACATCGTATTTCAACTCACTCTTAGCGTTAAGTCGAACATAAAAGTCCGCCTTGGCTAAGAATCAAAACACCTACTGCTTAAGCCTTAAGTTAAACTTAAATCAGTGTTAAAATACGCTGCTAGGAGCGATTTCAGTACATTAACGGCGCTACAGTCGCCGTGTATTGTCATCTGTGGCTTTCGCCTCGTACTTGATTTTATATTTTCTAACTAATTAAAATTGACTGGATTTGCATATTTTGAACATTTTCAATTCAAGCAAACACGCATGGCAAAATCCTTGTAATCCTACAGCTGATAACATATCCTCAAAATGTCAGATGACGCGTCATGTTTTGACATGACGCGTCATCTGACATTTTGCGTGTGATGCGACAGATATTCTATACACAAACCATAGCGGCGAGTGGCGAACTAATCACGAGAGCGATATCTACACAACTCAATTTAGGTCATGCTTAAAAGTTAAGTTGATCCTAAGTAAGAACGACTTTAAGCAAGGACTGAAATTTCGGCCATGAGTCTTTGAAACTGCTCAGTCGGCGGCTAGTCTAGTACCGAAACTTTTATTATTTGCGTTAGTTTGTGTTTATTTTGCAGCGTTTACTTAATAAAAGGTTTATTTAATAAAAGGATTTATAGAAGGAAGTATTTATTTAATAGAATATCTTGTTATTTTTATGACTTGGTTTATTATCGTTTCTAATCAGTGAACATTTTAAAAATATGACTTCTATGTAGTATCTGGCACATCTTGCAACTAAATTGTAATATCATAAAAATTTCGTTGGCAAAAATAAAGCGCCATCTACAACTATGCTTTCATTTCATGGGCGCCTTCTAATCGTAAGATGTTGAGTTATCAAAACAAAACCTTTACAATCTATAATTTTAATTTTTTTATTTTTTGCACAATGTGTTTATAAAACCACTCTATATTAAATATTTATTTATTTATTTATTTATTAAAAACATATATTATGTGTATATAACGATTCCACACTTACGGTTGTATTTATTTGTGTGTAAACATACACACTAACGAGTGTATATGTTTGTATAACTTCCTATGACCTAGGTCATATACAATTATCTTGGGCCCCTACTCAACTAGAACAGTATAGACTTTCTAATAGATTACGATTTCTGTATTTTTATAAGATTTTTGTCAGTAAAAGGCTCTAATTATTTTTGTTTTTAATTATTTATTTATATTTAGGGCACATAATAATAGAAAAAAAATAAGTCTTACCTAGCTAAGCTCTGCCTCTTTCAAGCAAGACATGGTACGTTTTAATGTAATACAATAACTTATTTTTATTATTTGTTATGTATTATTATTATTATTTATTATAAATATAGTATATTTAATAAAACTCATATTTTTAATAAAACCAATATGTATTCAAATTGTTCAATATGTATTCAAATATTTAAAATAAATTAAATTCAAATATGTATGACCACAAAATGATATTATAAAATTAAAAATCGATAGATTTCGGACAGCTGGACCAAAGGTGTCGACTGAAATCTAAACAAGCCTCGTTGCTTATCCGATGTCGAAAGTTATACTGCTGAGAAGTTTTCATGTCGTTTAAACATCATAAATTATTCACCAGCATATTAAAATGATTAAAAATATATAAAGTAACAAATTAAAAATAACAAACCCAAAATGAAGAAATGTTTTAAAAAAAAGAAATACAATAAGAGGAGCAAAACACCATTAAATATAATTGAAAGCATTCTAAAACCACAGAAAACTGATTAATTTTATATTTTTAAAGAATCGACTGACTAATGTCAAATTTGCTCTAATAAACATGACGTTGTACTATTTTTGTCTATGTTTCATTTCAAGTTATAAACAAAATGTAATACATTGAGAACGACATGTTTAAGGGCTTCGTCTTTAAATTTGCTAATTTCTCGTAAAACAAAATCCCTGCTCAGTTCTCTTTGCTTCAAATACTCATTTTTCAGGTCCAGTTCATTATAAACTTTTTTAACCTCTTTGTCGTGAACTTCACCTCTTCTTCCATAGTTGCTAGTGATGATATCCTTCTGACAGCTATTGCCCTTTTCCAGGGCTTTCACCGCAAACCACGTGAGGGTTCCACTTTCAATGTCATTCCCGATCTTTCCCGTTTCGGACGCATCGCAACACCAATCGGTGAAATCGTTTCTAATTTGATAGAAGTATCCGATTTCATCCAAAGGTGCCGCTATGGTTTTTATATTTTGTTCGCTCAGCTGTCCACAAAGCGCCAACGCCATAGACAGCGTACAATTATATGCCGGCGATGCGAGTTTATATGTGGCGATCTGTCTATGGTTCTGAAGAGTGAACCGTTCCCAGCCTTTGCCGTCGATGATCATACTTCCGCAGTCGAGGATCTGGCCCAGATAAACATGATGAGTGAACTACAACAAAAAAATATATTTACAAGATTCGATACGAAGATTTTACAAGCAGGTCGATATTTGTAGACTGCGGCGGAAAACGTGGTTTTGTTCGCTATCACGACTGCGACGGTTCGAAAGGTGAAAAACTGATGTTCAATTGTCGAACGTCACAACTAAAAGCGACACCGTCGAGTAGTGATGGACGGCGTAGTTTTCTCGGTGAAGTTAGCAGTATTGTCAGGCAGAAAGGCTTCGCTTACCACAAAACGTCATGAAATATATAAAAGCAGATAGAAATGAACTAAAATAATGGTTAAAGGTACACATTGTTCTACCTCTTTCGTAATCCAATCCGGCATCACATACTTAGACTAATATTGAAAGTATAAATATAAAGAATTGTAAACGTTGAGAAACACATTAACGAATATTTTGAGAACGTGAATAAAAATTAACAGCTAAATTAACCTATATTTCTGAAAGTGGCTTGACAAACAGCTTATCCAAGAATGTTAATAATAAATATTAAATTAAATTGGACAGAATTATAGAGAAGGAAGTTAATTTGTATATCGCTTCACACACATATATCCAGACCTTTATTGTATGCTTCAATTTACCGATGAAACATATCGTTTTTCTTAAAAAATTCCAAGTAATTAGATGTCCGATTTTCAAAAATTTACGATAAAATTATTAAGCAACTACCTACAGCCTAATCTCTTTTTTTTAATTTTTTGGCAAAATTCTCGAAGAGAAAGGCTTCCAAAATATTGAGTACGTTTTTTATCAAATAATCAATTTGGATATCCTACGAAGCTTTTTCAGAAACCATCTTTGAAAATCTGGACTCAGACAAGAAGAATAAGTGTATTTCCGTTTTCTTAGATTTGACAAAAGCATTTGACACCGTTTCTAAAGGGAACAATCAATTCCGTATGCGTCATAGGCAATGCCTAACCTACCAAACCTGCAATATCGAAAACAGGTTTTTATAGCAAATGATTCGTAGTAAAAAATGTTATGTAAGATTTTGTGCCGGCAAGGCAATTTAAATACCTTTGTAAATTAAGCAATGTGCTTATCTTAATAATTATGTAATTCATAACAGATGACAGCACTCACATTCACTGAAAAAACGTAGTCTACCTTGACAATACGTGGAAATGTAGGTTTAAATGGTAAAGGTAAGTTTCAAAGTAACCTATTTCGATGTGATGCCAGTGGCGTAGTATCGGATGACTAGATGGGGTAGTGCCCCGGGGCCCCCAAGCAGAGTGGGGTCCTCGGCCACTTGAGCGACGTTCGAAAGAATTATTTAATATTGAGTTTTTGGCTTTTAATTTTTGACCTCTGGCAGCAAACTTCGAATGGTCCGAATAGCAACTCAGATGAAAGAAATTTAAGAGTTGTAGGGGATTGCCCTAAACGAATAATCCTTTATCATAGATCTACTTACTAACGTAACGGGATGTATAATCTTCCTTCGTCGTCGGCACCGACTAGAGTAGAATAGCAACAACGAGTTACGGCAATCTGCTTCACTCTGCCTAGTAAAAACACATAAAAACTCACACACGCACACGTTTAAGTGTGCTATGTCGTGGTTTGGATAAAAAGATTATCTACTACAATAATACTGTTGACATCAAAATCATTCAATCAAATTTTCCATCTGTCACATTTCCTGTTTTTCACTTCCTTCCTACTCTGCGACAGAAGAACATTCATTATTATGTCAAGTACTCGAAAAAGGTGCTGTGTGCAAATAAAACCCCTGCAGTGAGTTTAGTGCATGACATTGCGTCCTCAACCACCGAAGCTTCTCAAGGTTATTCTTTGGATCTTCAGAAAATCGTGAGACTACCCTCCTAAATTTTCCTTTTATTAACCTTTTGTCCAGACAATAATTTTATAGGTTAGTTATTGAGAATTTGGGTTGGATATTTTACCCATGCTTAAGTACATACACTTAGTAACTTTACTCTTAGTAAGTAGCTTTTCTTTGTTATGTGCCACTGCAGTGGGCGATAAAGAGCTGATGATGAAGTAACTTTGCACCTTTGAAAATGACTTGATAAAACTTAACCAGTTTAGATAGGGCCCCAATTTCATCATTGTACCGGGGGCCTTGGTTACGTAGCTACGCTACTGTGTAATACTTTATTACACATATATAATAGTATTTTCTTATTCCATTATTCCATATTCCACAATTTACTAGCCTCTATCATCATAGGTAATAATTAATTTTCATCATTCTTATATAAAATAAAATATATATTATTACTTACGATACGCATAAGGTTAGAAATATCGTGAAAAAAAGGCTTGTTTTTGAAATAATGCGACAAAACAATGTTAGTCAAGGAATGAATGAACGCGAAATCGTTCACAGCTTTTTCGCCAACGTGAGGCAATTTGTACCAACAAGGAACGCCCCTTCTGAATTCAGATCTATCAGTTATATCGTCTGATATTAAAACTCCCATTGATTCCTGTAACAAAAAAGAGCACGGTTTTATCGCAGATAGATTAGACATCAGTTTCACTTCGGAACTACTACCAGATAGGTTGACCTGTCTGACACACGCGTCACGCGAATCATGCTGATTTGCTTCAAGCAACGTTTCACGGTCAACGATCTTTTAAAACATATACTTAACTGAGGGTAAAAAACGCACCATGCCCAAGTACGCCACTTTGCGTCGAGTACACTCCTCGCGTATCGAACGTCTCGTTTGCTCGCATAAACATCAAACAAATTGAACTCATTTAAAATTTTGACTATTAAATATCTGTGTATTTATTATTAACTAGGTTTAAGCTAAGGTCTAAAAACTCTAAAATTCAAATGTCTCAAAATGACATGGCAATGTCCCCTTTACCCATGGCATGTCCCCTTTGGCCATGTCCTGTCCCCTTTATGTTAACAGACAACTAAAACGTTCCAAAAAAAGATATAATAATTAAAAGTATCTAATTTACCATTTCGATACACCACGCCAAGATATAAGCGTCAAACATGTCAACATTCGTTGATCCACTGAATTTCTCCAGAATTCTGCACGTTTCGAACAAAATGGCTGCTTTAAATCTTTTGCCTCCACCCATATTGTACTCAAAAATCTGGAAATAAAAACGGTATCGATTCAGACATATAAAAGTACATGTTTGGGCTTTACACAAATGAGTCCCGGTTTCCGACAGATGACGTGATCACTTCTACGGCGATCGCCAAGAGATCGTTTCATTGTCATATCAGGAATGAAAAAAGGAGGGAAATAAACAATAAACTGTGTCTGGATGCACAGTCGAGGGATGACGGCAGATGTAATCGTGCCGGTTTTAGACCAGCATAGTCTGACATTATAAAGATGTTTACAATTTTTAGCTTCAACTCTTCACAACTTTAACTAACAAAACTACTTGTTGATGCACATCTTTTCAGTGCCGTTCCCAGAATGTGTATAGTAGGCGACCCCTATCACGGGTTGAGTGGGGGGGGGGGGGGAGTATGTTTATTTACCTTGGTCATCCAACAGAAATTGTATGCAATACAGGCAATGACGTAATGACAATATCCTAAAGTAGGATGGCCCAACTCATTAATAAAGATGGAGGTAAATTATATAAAACGAATTTAAATGAGATGAAATAAATAAGAAATAAGCACTTTTATGTTTTTACGATAACCGCGCGTCAATATTATAAAAAAATAAATAAAATGGTGTAGAATTTTTTGATGAATTAAAAGAATGTCATGTAATGTAAAGTACCACAGGCGCTGGTAGTCCGGGCGGGGGGGGGGGGGCGATGTCTAGGGCATAGCTGTAAGACATCAGGTTCTGATTCTAGGTGCTAGTATAGAAGAAGTTGATATTATATGTTCAATGATATTATGTGAAAATATTCAACAAACGAAAATGTATCAAAGCACGTCGATAATAAAGTACCTGTTCGGTTAATTTAGCAGCCTCTAAGCTTTCTTTCGCAACCAATCCGAAAACGTCCGAAGAGAATTGTTGGTAAGTTGAGGAAAACTCAGCCATGTCGTCTGAGGTCTTGGAATTTGTCTCCAAATACCTGGAAAAATATTCAGTAGGTACACATTTCTTATACAGAATGTTAGATTTATTACTTCCAACCTCTATTGTTAAATATAGCCAGCGGGGTTCAACTTCTTCGTTTATTTAAGTAAACAAAAATAAGTATTTAACTTAAAAAAATTAAAATAAATCGTAAACATTGCATTTGTATACACAGATAAAAAAGTATTTATATTATGATATTTAACAGCAAAATAGCTTGTGGATCATTTCTTCATTTTATGAAATTTATGCAATTAAAATTTAAAGTTACAAACACAGCCAAACGCATAGTTTAAGAAACGAGGGTAACTGAAGTAACTATAATATTAAATTAGAGCGATTCAAAATGTACCTTACTTTTTGTAAACATTTATATGTGAAGAGTAATGCCTTATAGGCACTAAAATATTTATTGCTAAGTTAATATTTAATTTGGTCACAATCATGTTGATAACTTTCACGACAAGGCATGCACGTCGCGAAGATAGGCCAGTCGTACGACGAATGGATTTTATTCGATTCTCTTAACAGCGCTGACAAGCGAATGCGGTGAGGAACGGGGTTTCATAGTACGAGAGCCCACGACCAAAACCATTTGTGATAGTTTTACAGCCAAAACCGTATAAAATCGAGTAGATTAGATGATGATAGATGATAAATTGGCAGACGGTATTATCATATTCCGTCCGATGATGAAAATGTACATAGTTTTAGTCATTTAATTACTACAATTTTTGTTTACAGCGTAGCATTTGACCGGAGAGCATTTTAAAAATGACAACAAATTTAACAGAACTAGATCATAGAAACACGGTACATTTTTAATCTTGTGCCGAGATTACAAAAGATTATTTTCAAACATTTTAAATTTATTTAAAGATCTCTGATAAAAATTGAGTGTTATTCTGGACTTGAAATTAAATTATAATATTTTTATTGACAGTATTATCGACATAATCTATAGAATGTTAGGTTTCTTCAACAGAGTTTCTAAACAATTATGTACACAAACAAAGAATTCAGCAAATACAAAATAAATTTCTTAGATATATAAATATCAAAAATAACAATTATACCGCGAATATGTTCATATTATAACAAGAAATTATCGAATGATTACATTTTTAGTAATACACTAAAACAGTTTAAAAATCTGTTCATATAGCTGTAGGTGATATAATCGGAATCTAGGTGCCTAATTGTATTATTTTTTTTTACAATCTTTACATACGTTATACTTATATAGTATATCTGTTAAATCTATACCTAATACACATAAAACATTATTTTCATATCCGATAACAATCTAACACTCAATCCGCATTGTACCTAAACTTAATTAATTCACCGATATACAATATATACCTATCTCTCTCTCTCTTACTCACACATTCACCCACCCAACACACATCCTCTATATACAAGTCTTATACCTAAATGTTTGTATTTAAATAATTTAATTTAGTTTGAACATTTTGTAAAAATTTAGTTTGAAACATCATACCTACTGTATAGCATATATGTTTGTAAATATTAAGGAAATCCGTAATCGGTATTGTTATTTTTTTAATTCATATTGTTTTTAATATAATATTGATATAACTGTGTGTGACATCTGGGCAACTTATTTTATCATGCCCAACAGTTTTCAGGTGAAATGCTTTGGTAATCATCAGTCAAATTTGTTAACATTTACAAAATGCTCTCAAAATGTGACGTGCTCAGTTTACGAGTATTTTTGAAAATCGTTGTTGCATCACGAAACACAATTAAAAAAAATGATTTTTAGTCGGTCGGCCACAGTTTTTTTTGTTTCATTTCTTTTTTTTAAGTGGTCTCATAGGTAGTACGCGCTACGCTATAGGGCGTCGGAAATACACAGTTCTCAGTATCTAACTTCAGGGCCAAGTTTAACACATCCGGCAATTAGACAAAATCTCTACAAAATATCTACAATTTATTTACTTTATTTTTTTTTATTTTTATACTTTTACTCTAAAAATACAATGATACAGATTTTTTTTTGACATTTTAGAAAATGCGCTCAAATGCAGTTTTTAAATGGTGTTCGTTTTCGATTAAAATTTTGGTCGTGGGCTCTCGTACTAAATAATTTATACATAAAAAAAAATACTTTTAGTAAAATAAAAATGTTTTAGGAATATTTATATATGATAGGTGATATTATCACTCTTCTTTCCTTTTTTTTCTACCACATAGATGTCTTTGGGAATGTTATGGAGATATCAAATGACATACTTTGTTACTTCATTCAAAATCAATGATAATGTTGTTATAAAATCTACTGCCATAAGACAATTAGTTGAAGGTCGATATTGAAAGTAGGTGATGAAATGTAAATTAAAATAATGTTATATACTTATATAACATTATTTTAATTCATTATTTTATTTTAAGTATCCTGTTCACTTGAACAGGGTACATTTTTTATTATGTATCAGAGGATAATAATGTTACCCTAATTAGTTTTCCGTCTCTATGTTAATAGCTTGTCCTTCTACCTAACGATTTCATTTAACTAATTACAATTTAACTAGTAGATACTTGCCTTATTTGATACTGTATAAAAACGGAGTATCGCACCATTTCAAATCACTCATTAGACACTCATTCAAATACGTGTTGCTAGTGCAGTCACTATATCAAACTCGTCGCATTTGTAATCTATATCATTTATTTATTTATTTCAGGAAACAACAGCTGATACAAAAATAAAATGACAAATCCTCCAAACTTAATAAAATAGAAAAATACATTCGGGAGCGAGGTTGGGATGTGGAAGTAGGAGGGGTTGGGGAATTTACAAAATGATCAGAATATAAAATACAATATATTTTATGTATAAAATACATAAAATAAAACACCTTAAAATAATTGATTTTACATGTTCATATAACGAGTACTACTCTGGGGTTAGAGCGAAATTTGAATTACGGGAAGGTAGTGAACCCGCGGGTGAATAGCTTACTGATATAATTATTTTGTCATTTATGTTAACAGTGTAATAGTCTTGTGTAAAACTTCAAGAAGTCTTTTGGTGCTAACAGTAAAAACCAGTTACTTTGCGAGTTGCTCGCTCTGCTAAACAGGGTGAACAGAGTGTTCGCTCTGTCGACAATCTGTTCTTTCGGAAAAGCTATTATTTCAGAACATCTGCTCTTGCGGAACTGTTCGTCGTCGAACCGAACGCGTAGCTGCGCTTTGCCGAATCGTGATTGAACTAAATGATTCATTTGATCGTTCAGCTCTATGAAGGATCGGCGGGATGGCAAAGATCAAGAAGTCAGTCTCGAGTAGCAAATTTAATTTAGCTTGTCTACCATAAGCAGCCGCTATCAAATTAAATTAAAACATAGTTAGGTGATAAAAAAACCCAATAATTATGGGGCTCGAAATGCCGCACTGGTGGTTTGATACTTATTAACTACACTTAAAGAGCCGGCTCAAAAAGAATTAATAAAATGAATTAATTCATTGTAAATGTAAGAACAACAAACGGAAACGACTGCGGAAATAACTGCGGCTGTTATATTATTAAATATATAATAATATATTTATGTCTATGGTTTTCAAGAGTGTTTTATGGTTTTCAATAATTATGGGGCTCGAAATGCCGCACTGGTGGTTTGATACTTATTAAGTACACTTAAAGAGCCGGCTCAAAAAGAATTAATAAAATGAATTAATTCATTGTAAATGTAAGAACAACAAACGGAAACGACTGCGGAAATAACTGCGGCTGTTATATTATTAAATATATAATAATATATTTATGTCTATGGTTTTCAAGAGTGAACCGCTCCCAGAATTGCCACTTATGCAGTCGAGGATCTGGCCCAGATAAACATGATAAATGAACTACAACAAAAAAATATATTACAAGATTCGCTTTATTCGTCTGCATTTTATGCATGTTGCATTTTATGATTTCCTTATTGAACTAACCTCTTATAAAAATAAGTATATCGCTCCGAGAGATATCTACATATGAATATGTGAAGAGAAAATTTCGTAAACCGTTTTAAGCATGAAGGACTGCAAATAGCTAAAATATATAGAAAATATGCGTTACAAATACATTAAATTTAATAAAATTAAACATTGTTTACGTCCAAACATCTGACAGATATGTTAATTTTATGTGATTTCAAATGTGTCTTTTTCAATCTTCTGTAGTAATTTAATGTCAAGGCAAAAACGCATAATTGATAAGCTTGAAAAGGTGAGTATATTTTATTATTTAAATTACATCCTATCTAATCTTAGTTTCAGTAATTTCATTTTGCATTTTTTCATTTAATTTTTTTTTACATTCCGATATGCCATGACATAAAACATTGACGGGTCGAAGTGTGAGACAAAGAAAAATGGATTCGCGTGAAAGTCGAAATGATAATAGACCAAATGGAAATTTAAATAGTCTAAACTAAATAGTATAATGATGAAATTATTCTTTAAAATATAAATATTTTACTATCGAAAACCAATAACAATCACACAGAAATGTAGCTAGAAATGAATGCAAGCAGAGCGAGGGTTCTTATCTGTGATATCGTAGTAGTCTAGTGGTTAAGCCGTTGGACTATTGACCCAAAGGTCGCGGGTTCGAATCCGCACATGGTCATACCATTTTTAACGCTTCATTACCGTCATTTCCCCTGACTCTAGGACAGGCATATTTGGCCTAGTTGAGTAGGGACCAAAATAATTGTATATGGCCTAGGTCATTATGAAATATGGCGTTATTCTTAAACATTTCCAAGAAGTTAACGTTTTTGTAACTATGATAAAAACTATAATAAGCAACCACAGACAAACGAATTAATGTTATTGGTAACAAACAGCCTAGGGATGGCAGAAAGGCTTCAAAGATATTTAAATATGTAAGTATTATATTTTATCAAATAATCAATTTGGCTTTCGTTAGAAAGTTCAAATTTACGGTAGCAAATTTTGAACATCTGGACAAGGAGAATAAAGCGTACTTCCGTTTTTTTTTAATTTGGAAAAAGCATTTGTCACTATTTGTAATAAAAGAAAAGAATCCGTGTGCATGCGTCATAGGCAATCCCTAATCTTATCTAATCTACAATATTGAAAACAAGAATATTCAGTAAAATTGTATGTTCAGCGAGGCCATATTGTAGTTTGGCCACCTCACTTAAGTTCGTTTGCATATCATACGCGCCAACACTCACTGGATAAACGTAGTCAATCTAAAAATACATTTAAAACGATAAAATATTTTTTTATGTGTCGAAATGACCTATTTCGATGTGGTACGAGTGTTTTCTTAGTTCATTTTTTTATATTTGTATTTACTAGCCTTTATCATCATATTATATGCCAAATCGAAGTATGTAATAAGTAACTTTCATCGTTCTTATATAAAATAAAATATATATTTTTACCTACGATACGCATAAGGTTAGAAATACCGTGAAAAAAAGGTTTTTTTTTTAAATAATGCGACAAAATAATGTTAGTCAATAATCGTACGTACGATTCGCAGATTATTTTAAACTATGCATGTATCGACTGCAACCAAGTTATTAGCGATTGAGCCTAGTTAATTTTGCTAGCCTAATTTTTATTACAATATTTTGTTTGTTTTAAACCTGGTTAAATATTACAATAATGTCGCACCATCTATCACTTTTATCGTAGCAATTTAGTTATCAAAATAGAACCTGGTTTTTTTTTAATCAAAGTCAATACGTACTTTAATATGACAAAGACGTCATTATTAATTTTGCATGTTTAAAATGTAGATGGCGATATTAATAGATTTGCATAGTTAGAAAGCAAATTATTCATTAGGTATATCATTTCAACGACTCGTCGAAATATTATTAGGTATCTAGTATGAAAGATGTATACATATACTCGCATGATGTCGTACTCGCATACCTACATAATATATGTGCTAGTATATCTAGTCGGTATGATAGTCCATCTGAATTAATTTCAACTCTTAATTGGGAGCCACTTAGTAGAAGGCGTTTCGAATTCAGGTTAAGGCGCCCCGGGACGCATTTGTCCTTGAGATTTGAAAGAGTAGGCTTTAATCGAAGATTGACGTGTAGAAAAGAGACGGATATACTCGCCGACCGCGAATTCGTTGCATTTGGAATCGATGAAACATGTTTTTTGTATTTAAATAATTATTATCATTTGAAAAAAGTGTTTTTTTTAAGTAATGGCCTAGATTATTATATTGTCTATCTTTAGAAAGAAAAATTAGGTTCGCGTCACTTAAACAACTTAAAAGAAAATCGTTGCAAGAAAAAAACAACACTTTCTTATTTATTTATTTTCATTACTATAATAAGGTGTATTTCGTTTTTTTTTTAAGCAAAGTACTAAATTAATATATGTAGAATATTGTGGTATTTTTAGTTTTAGCCATTTGTTGGGAATAACTACAACAAAATGCACCAAATAACGTTACAAAACACGTTTTAGGGACTGGTGGCGCCTTAACTGGTTTATAACTATAAGACTGTGACGAATGAGTCTGCTTTAAGATCCCAGCTCTCTAAGCCTCCTTATATTGGACTGCGAGTTGTTAAGCATTCATTTTTCCTCACCTACTAAACTCAACAGTATCACCGGAGCTAGCTCCTAAATATTGTAATTACTTAATAATAATAATAATCTATCGTACTTATGTAGAGTTAGGGTTATGTTATGTATGTTGGTAGATGTGGGGGTTTGCCCCCGTGTACCGTGTCCTATTAGAACTATTGTACTTTTAAATCCACTTATAGTTCGCCCTCTAGTCCCGTACCGTAGATAAAGTTAAGTATCTTTTTTTGGCGCGATGATTCTAATCTCTTCTGGCTTGAGGAGATGGTTGCTTAGAAGCTGGTACCTTTTGTAAATAAGGGGCCCACATCCACCCAGTAGGTGTAAAGGGGTTTCTGGGCTCTCTTGGCAAAGTCTGCACCCGTCATCGGTCGATAGGCTTAATTTGTGCAGGTGTTTCTTCAGCTTGCAGTGGCCTGTTAAGGTTCTGGCTAAGATCCTTAGTAGGTTTTGGCTTAACTTCAATAGTTCCGAGAGTCTTTTTTGCTATGAGTTCTTTGGCTTGCTTTGTTTCCAAGCCCAGATTTTTAGCAGTCTGCTGGTGGTGCCGTTAGCTAACCGCAGGTCGGTTCTGGGCCAATCATAGCACCTTTCTTGGCCAGTTCGTCTGCTTTTTCGTTGCCATCAATGCCTGAGTGGCCTGGTACCCACATAAGTGGGACCCTGTTGTGTGTTTTCAGGGTGTTGAGTATTTGTACACAGTTTAGCACTAGCTTTGATTTGATAGCACTTGAGTTGATAGCCTTCAGAGCTGCTATAGAGTTAGGGTGCCAGTGAGAAACATTTAAATCTTTGTTTCTGTCAGAAGACCAATTTTTTTCGTGTACAAATAATAGCTTGTTTTATTTTAGGCCCTATACTCAACTAAACTAAATTTCTTCAAATTACCAAATGGGATCAAAGAAGAATAATTTAGCAATATACAACGCCGACCATTTCAATTTGCTTCGATTGCCTGACCGCTGAAAGGGATTTTTTTAGATACCGTCTTTGACACTAGAAATGACACTAGAAATCGCGGAATAAATTTGTTATTTTTTTTAATCGGGTTGTACACTCTTCCGCGTCGCTACTTTTATAAGTATTCAACTATGTATTTTCATCAATTGACTCGCAATTTTGGAAACTCAAAATATGCGATAAAAGCATTTCGCACACAGCGAGAGCGGGACGCTTGCAAGAGATTAGATAATACCGACTTGTGATTTCTCTAGACAAAATATTAAATTAGTTTTATCTGTTTACAGACGACAATATCAAGGCGCCCAACACACTTAGTGGTGAGCGTATCTTCCGGTTATCATAGTGCAAACATGGAGGGAAGCTTTGCATTACAAGCGAAGTTATTATAAATAATTTATAGTTACTTAATAGCCATTCGCGCGTTCGATGACCGTGTGATGTGAAGTGGGTTTTATTTCAAACAGCTGTTACCAACGCAAGAAGCGATGAAAGATGACAAACTGTCGGAAAATCTCAACCCGGCCGAGACAGCAAATGCCTTTTCCAGATTTTTCTTATGGTAATACATTTGAAATTAAACATTTCATCATTAAAACATTCAAACATTTGTCGTAAACATTTTATTAATTTATGTAATCAGCATGAGTAGCATTTTGAGGCTTTTTAATATGGCAGCAATTGCTAAGTAAAATGTTTGTAAATCTAAAAGGCTTTAGAAAAGCAATTGATCCAGTCCCCGCCATAACACACTACTAACGTGGCATTGAAAGTTTTCGAAGGTTGCTACTATTTTCCAGTACATTTTCCATTTTACATATTTCAGGTGGATGTCAGACACCATTAAACTCGGCTACAGGAAGGACCTACTCCAAGAAGACCTGCACCCGCCGAGGAGCAGCGATCGCTCCCATCTCCTCGGAGACAGGTTGGAGCAAGCGTGGAGGGCAGAAGTGCACAGCTCCAAGATGGAATTTAGGAAGGCCAATCTTACGAGGGTACTTCTGAAAGTATTCTTTTTTTCTCAGATCAACTGGATGATTATAACTGCAATTCAATCACTTGTTTTAAGGTTGGTACACAATGAGGAATCGTTTTTTACAGCGAAGGTATTACGAATATTTAAAGATATAACGAATTACAAAGAATGAATAAAAAGGACAAAGAGTATAAATATTCTTCAACATTTCTCTTCGGTAAATTAAATCGAATCCATAACAAAAAATGTGAAAAATGCTGATGTACTTGTGATACCGTGGCAAAACGAGATCGATATCTCGTAGCCTTGACTGAGCGCGATCGACGACCTACATGTTGCGAGCAGACGATATACAGAGTTGTCGATATATATTCCGTTGCATTTGCGCAAACGAAAAATCTAAATTTATACATTATACTACCCCATATCAACTGACTACACATACACACATATACTCACATACAGGTGTCCCAAAACTAGGGTTGCAATATATTCTCAAGGTAAAAAAGGGACCCCAAACATACCGGGGTGTCTAAGATTTTTTTAAAAACTTATCCTCGAATTGGTGCAATTTTTGGCCACTTTTAGAGAAAATAAACTTTAAAAACATCTTTGACAGCGACTTTGGCGCATGAAAACTCTACTTGCGGCACTCAGGATAGATCGCTTCGCACCCCATCTCAAGGCCATCGCGGGTGTGCCCACAATTTTCGCCAACCTTAGGCTCAATGGTGCGGCTTGGGCGCGCGATAACTCATGCCTGCGGCACTCGGAATAGGTCGCTTCGTTCTAAGCCATCTTTAGGCCATCGCGGGCGCAGAACACAACAACTTACCAAATTAATGGTTTAGGAAGAGACGAACACATTTTTTGCCGATTTTTGTCAAAATTTATTTTGTTTCTCACTAAAGTTTCATTGTAATCGGATGAATGGTTTAGGAATACATAGATGACGAACAAACAAACATTGATTTATATATTTATATGCGGGATGCTGGTTTTTTTTTGGTAAAAATCGGGAGGACGCTCGGAGGTGATGTGCTCATTCGGTCGGTGGTTGATTGTTGGTTATGAAACATACCTATTATTTACTTGAACATTGGAACGATGGTATTGGTGAACTTTCCAATGTTTTATGGTTCTACTGATCAAATAATAACAGAATGTCCCGTTTTCAGAATGTCCGTGCCGTTTGCAATTGCCGGCCTGCTTGCATTCTATAACCCCAAGAGTACTATGTCCTTGCATGAGGCACACGGTTACGCCTTCCTGCTTTTGCTGCTGTCATTCCTCGTCTTCATATCACTCAACCTTTGTATGCTCAATCTGCAAGCTGTCGGCATGCAAATGAGGGTCGCATGCTGCTCTCTTCTTTACAGGAAGGTAAACCTGTAAAATAAATATTTAGTTATAAATGGCAACTTCATAAATGGTAGTTTTTCTTTCACATTAGATAATAATGTTATTTAACAGTTTAAAAGGGGAAAAAAGCACTCTAGTTAAAGTGACCGAAACAAACTAATCCGAGAAGCCCTTGATTACTGCAGAGCCAAAGTATCCAAGGAAGATAATTCTGGGCAGCAAACAATCACATAACGTGTCACAGGGCGTTGTTTTGCAGATGCTCTCAACTCCTCAAAATAGATACAAAATTAAAAAGAATTAATTTTAGCATGTATGTAATGCTGTTAGGATAGACCGAAGGTAGGAGGCAGAGGGTATATGGGCCCTTGAGAAATGATCAGGATAAACAATTCTGAACGGAAAATTCAAAAAAAGCCAAATACGTCTCCATACAAAATAAATGTTTGTATGGAGACGTATTTGGCTTTTGGCAAAGTTTTGATAAATCAAATATTGTTCACCATCAAAGTATCTATAACTGATTTAGTCATGATTTGTTACCGTTTTAGAGCAGCTATTGGCAGATTAGTATTAGTAGCAGGGCATAGATTTAAGTTTATAGAGAATCTGTTTTTTGATTCCAGATACTCAGAATGAACAGGCATTCTCTGGGAAATACGGCCGCCGGCCAGGTCATCAACCTGATGTCGAACGACGTGAGCCGCTTCGACCTGATGCCCGCCTTCGTGCATTACTTGTGGATTGTGCCCATTCAAATACCTCTCATAGCCTACTTCATGTGGAGAGAAGTTGGCCTCGCAGCGCTCGCAGGAATCGGAATTGTTATGTTGCAATCCTACGCTACTCAAGGTATTATGACGGGGAGTGAAAGGTCCTGGGTTGATGGAGGTGACATAAATAAGGAAGACGTCTCCGATGCTCTGGATCCTTTTATTTCTCACGCGGCAATATTCAAAACATGAATCCCTAATGGGAGACATTTCAATGAGCGCCTGCGCAGATGCCGACCAATCAGATGCCGGCCAACACGACGCTGCCAGCCGCAGTCCAAATATGTAGGGCCGCTACAGTATCATCATTGTAACATAACTCTCCTTTGGGTATTATACTCATACAAAGGACAGTTTGAGTTTTATGAGAGCATCTCATGAACGGTCCTCGTCTGATGACCTTCCTTAAAAAAATCCTAAGGAACTGGTAGCACTTCGCTTTTTGTCTCATCTCTTACTCTGTATAAATGGTCCAGGGCTTGGAACCTCTCGAGGGTTACCTGCCTACCTGATCCGTTCCTTGTTGGCATATCCTCATTATTAATAAGCTATCTTTGTGTGGGTACATAAGAGTGAAATTTCACTTTTCTGTGATGTAGGGTAACGTGAATGTTTATATACCTCCATTTTGGAAAACTTACGTATGTGAATATATTCAACACATATTAATTTAATTGTGTTTTATGATCACTATGTTTTTATCGAATTTAGTCTAAATATTTATTATATTTAGCCTATCAAAGAATATTGGAAAATTTACCCGATATTTTGCCTTTATTCAAACCTTCATCGTGGATAAAAAAACCTTCGCCAGCCCATATGAAAAGGAATTCTCGAAAATCCCATTATTAATACTAGTAGATGCAGCGGTTTATATTTTGAGTTAGCTAGTTTTTTTTAAGCCAATTCAAATATCTCGTATAGCCTAATGTGGAGAGAAGTTTAACTGGCGGTCTGCAGATTTTATGGAAATTACGAAAAATCATCATATCTTTAGGGTATCTTTAGGGTACGAAAAATCATCATATCTATACGCTGTGTGTTCAAAAAGTAAGGTGACTTTGTATTGTTAAGAAAAAATATTTATTTATTCATAAATATTTATGTTGTCCCCTTCAAAGTAATCCCCCTCAGATACAATACACTTATGCCAACGGTTTTTCCAATCCTCAAAGCACTTCTCGTAAGCACTTTTCGCTATAGCCTTCAGCTCATCCAGCGATGCGGTCTTTATGTCCTCAATCGTTGCAAAACGCTGTCCTTTCATGGGTTCCTTAAGTTCCGGGAACAGAAAAAAATCACAGGGGCTAAATCCGATGATTACGGTGTTGTTCTTGGCCAAAAAATTACAAACAAGCAATGACGTGTGAGCTGGCGCATTATCGTGGTGCAATAACCATGACTGATTTTTCCACAATTCCGGGCATTTTTTTCGTATCGCTTCACGCAAACGGCGCATAACCTCAAAGCAATACTCCTTATTACCTGTACGACCTTGTGGTAAGAACTCCTGATGCACTACACCATGATAATCAAACAGACAGTGAGCAACACCTTGACATTTGATTGAACTTGGCGTGCTTTTTCGAGGTTCGTCATTAGTGTCTTCTCGGCCTTCTTGGAAGAGTTTATACCACTTGTAAACATTTTTTTTACTTAAAGTAAACTCACCGTATGCCACTGTCAACATTTCAAGAGTTCTAGAGCACTTGATTCCATTTTTTACACAAAATTTGATGCAAACTCTTTGATCCATGTTTTTCGACAGTAGAAAATCGCCGAGCACTCAAAACACATCTAACCTTAATGCCTCTCACAAACAAACAAAAAATGCTATACTCTTGAAACTTTTCACAGATGTTAAAAACAAGTGTACCAACATAACAAAAAAAAAAATCGAGGATCGAACGGACGTAACCCGTGAAATTTGAAAAGTAACCTTACTTTTTGAACACACCTCGTACAGGTGTCCCAAAGCATTCCCGGAGACTAAACGGAGTGGTTGTGTTCCCTTTTATGAGTTATATAAAAAAAATGTAAAAATACTTCATCCCCAAATTATTATTTTTCATAAATTGTGTGTAAATTCACCATCTTCCTAAAACGATGTCTGGTCGACACGTAACGTTATTGGCGTACATACGTACCGACCACTTGAGTTAACTGTAAATGCATGCAGAGCGTCCTTGTCATACAAACCACGAATAGCGGATCGCGTCACACCAACTCGCAAGAAAATTGTCTATTTAAATAAAAACCTTAAAAAAAACTACCTGAAATCGCAATGGTCTTGGGACATGGTGTATTTAAGATTTCTTACCTTCATTTTCAGTTTACATCAGCAGGCGCCGCGCTGTCCTGCGCGCAGAAATTGCTATGAAAACTGATAGTCGAGTCAAACTGATGAGCGAACTGGTGGCAGGCATACAGGTCATCAGGATGTATGCCTGGGAAGACCCTTTTGCGAAAATGATTAAGACTGCTAGAAGGTACGTTTCACGTCTAATATAAATTCACTTTGCATTCACCGATAAGCTGCAGGGCAGGTTGACTGATCTAGATGGGTCATAGCTAATAGTTCCTACGATTCCTAGTGTTATTTGTTGAGAAACTATATCAAAATTCATTATGGCATTCGAGAAAAAAAATGTTGAAGTTTCTATTTTAAATCATGTAAAACAGATATTTTTCAATGTCTCCTCCCTCAGATAACTACGGCACTGAGTCACTAGGCCGCGGTCAGTCGAGATCGAGGTTAATGACCTGCCGCGTTGTTCGAAACGCCCTATTAGGGCGGAGCTAAATGATTGCTGTCAGATGCCACTGGTCGGACAGACGTCGGTCTAAGAAGAAGGGGTAACTCCTTTCCCCTTCTCTGGGATTGTAAGAGGGATGCTATTTGTCGACAGATAATATTGATTTATCGATTGATAAGATCGATTTACACCAATTTTATTACAAAAATAATAAATTTGGCGATGAAAAGTTTTCGCATTTTGTTATATAATTTCTTACTCTTAATAGGGAACATAAACAGCCCCTAAAGTTTGTGGGATTGGTCTTGGGACACCCTGTATACACACACGTAGCACACACACACACGCATGCAAACATGTCCATGCCACAAATGGCACCACACTCACTCCACGGTACATATTGTTTTAGTTTGATTTTTATTTTGTTTTTTTTTTCAACCATATTCGTATTTAGTATTTTCGCGAATAAATAAATAAATAAATAAGCTACATCCTGATCTCACGATTAAATGGCGGTTTTTAAAAAAAATATGACGCTACGTGTATTTTTTCGCGCACCTTTTGTCGAGTTAACCCTTTTGGTGGTTGATCTATACCAACAATCAAAGATTAATTAACAAACTATATGATAAAAATGTGTTACAATGTCAAGAAAAATGAATTTTATGTTTAATAAAAACCGTTCGCATGTTTGAGAATCTCATATGCTTGCCGCAGTTGGCCTTAGAGGGGCGGAGTTAAGGGAGGGTTGAGGAGCGGTACTGAATACTGACTCGCTGTTCCCGACCTTTACCACAGATATGATCGGTACGACGCGGCGCATTTATAATATCTTTATTTAATATGAAACTTTTTTTCGAAAACATTTTTTTTTTTATTAATAAAGCTGATATTTTGCATGTTTGTCTCTATAATAAATATACTAGCGTATTCTCAGAAGTAACGGGTTTTTTTCAATACCAGAGGTCAGGTCTGTGAAGTTGTCAACACACTTCACTCCGAATATGTATATCGTAATTTCGCGTTAGTTCGCGCATTTTCGTTACTCTATCAACGCGACGACGTTTAGTTGAATTCTCCTGCGATCCGTAAATGATTTGATTGCCTCGATTGATTATAATGAAATTACCAGCAAAAATGAATTAAGAATAAGATTTTTATATTTAAAATTGTAGTTTTTTATACAAACCTTCGTGCGGAAAGAAAATACATATTTATAAATAAACAAAATATGACCCCCTTTGTAGAGGTTTGGCATATCTCAAAACGTGGCATAATGTAGTTTTAATTTGGCAGTTTAGAGATGATTCTCATAAGGAAGACATCGTATTTCCAAACTGTGTCCTTGGCTGTGATGGTTTCGACCGAGCGTCTGAGTCTCTATGCCACTCTCATCACTTACCTCCTGGCCGGCGGGGGAATGAGGGGAGACATGGTCTATTCCATGGCGCAGTACTGCGCTCTTCTGCAGCTCACGTGCACCGTCCTTTTCCCCATGGGACTGATGTTTTTAGGAGAGGCTCTTGTATCCATAAAGAGAATTGAGGTTTGTCCTGTAGTTTTTTTTTTAATCGGCGTTAATTGCAATTACCAATTTCATTCCACCAGTCGCCTTTCGGCCAAAAAGCTAGGAATCGCTTTCCCTCAGATTCACAAATACGTCTGACGCGACGCCTTGTAATTGATTTGTTATTACAATTGGCCCTTAAACTAATAAGAAATAAACAAACAGTTTATTGTAACATAACTTTTAAATATATAGGATATATTTAAAATCACTACTCTTCGAACAGAAGGTTCTATATCGACGATCAAATAATCAGAAAAAAATATTTAAAAAAGTTTCACAATTATTAGAAAACGAATTTAGAATTTAATCAAAATGTAACAAAAGTTTGGTAATTTTGCTATTTAACTCAACGACTGTTGATTTATTATCACTCATAATTTTATTCCAGAAATTTCTCCTGCACGAGGAGCTGCATTTATCAATAGACTCAACACCAATCACGAATATCGAGGAAAAGGTCTTATCCAAAAAGATAATACTAAAGAATGTCAGTGCTAGCTGGTCATCTGTACCAATAACGGGCATCCTGCAGAACATCTCATTAGAAGTTGATGATGGAGAGTTGTTGGCGATCGTAGGACCCGTGGGATCCGGAAAGGTACTGTATAATTATCCAATAAAATATGTAAATGTTTTTTTAACTTAGGGATGCAGGTATCCCACGAGATAAGACCTGCTTACGACTCAAGAGTACCATGAAATATGTGAAGGGAATGCTGAATGAGGGGTCGAAGGGGTATCGAAAAGGTGTTGACAATTCCCCTTCATAGCTAGGTTCGCATCAAAAAACTCGCACCATATACCTGATCCAAGTTTTTTCATATGCATAAAATGTTATCATATCTTTATAAACGTATAAAAAATATAAAAATGATTTTAATCTGAAATTCTATCATATTTTACATTTTTTAAAGCTTCTCAAATATTCCGAAAATACTGTCACCTCAAACTTAATTGGAAGAGCTATTCAAAGTGTTAAATTTAATAGGTATTTTCATTTATCTTGACTTATTCGTGTTTTAAATTGTTATAGTATTAGTGTTTTTCTGCGCTTAATTATTATTATTGATTGATGGGGAGCAGCTATAGAGATCACAACTTCGTTGATGACGACTGGATGAACGAGCTGGCTTCTATGATTGATTGTAGGAGTTGAGTTTCCACAGATCAACGATTCTAATACTTTCTTGCGTTGGCAGAGAAAGGGATTTTTGAGAGTTTTAATTTGTGTCCACGGAGATGAGATTGCTGTTTTATCACTTTGTAACGGAACCCCATCGCGTGTGGATTCCGTGGGATAAATGAAATAACTTGTGAACTTGTTAAAGCGTTTATTACTCATCATTACTCATTACAATGTAGCATCTGACTCCATAATGCATGTACACGGACCGGCGTGACGTCAGGCAGACGAGTAGGTATCGACGGCGCGCGAACTCGGAATAGGCATCGTACTAGGGGTCGGCCTCCGCTCTTATAGACTGCGTCGGAGGGGAAACCCTCTACCTCCGCCGTGGTGCATTCGGTGCGTTCGGTTGACGTCACTCTCGGTCGGCTGACTGTGGATGGGTGGCGTGATGTGGCGTGACACAGTCGTCAGCATAAACCTGACGCGGACGCCATGCGGACTTGTGACCTCCACAATTTCTTCAATTGTTACATATTTTGTTTAGATGGTTATATTTTATATTAAATGTTTTTTCCAGAGCTCCCTATTACAAGTGCTGATCGGCGAATTGCACCCAACAGAAGGTAATTTGACGTTCGGAAATGTGAGCACCTCGTTTGCCTCCCAGGAGCCGTGGCTCTTTGTCGGCTCGGTCAGGGAAAACATTTTATTCGGGCAGGAATACGACAAGGAGAGATACAAAAATGTAGGTAAACTGTCGAATTAAATCAATTTGCCATAAGTAAAACGCTACGATTAAAAAAAACACCGTGCGAACGAGGGCTGAAACGATAAAGTAGCATAGTTTCTAAATCTATTCAGCCCAAAAAAATACAAAAAGCAATTAAATCTTTCATCTGGTGTTTTAAAAAAAAAAAACAAATATGTCATTCCAGTCATATTTGACTATAGGTTACGTCAAAGGTACGCATTCTTTATACCTTGTAGTACACGTCAAATTTCTTGTGATTGCTTGTTTTTTATTATTTTATCAACTGTAGGTGGTGCAATGCTGTGCTCTGGTGAAAGATATCGAACAGTTTCCACGAGGCGACTCAACGCTGGTCAGCGAGAGGGGAATCAGCCTCAGTGGGGGACAGAGGGCCAGAATTAACTTGGCAAGGGCCATTTACAGAAATGTACGTACGCTTTATACCTACTGCAGTATTCAAAATAATTAAGGACACATCATTTTATTAAAAACGTTTTACCTACCATGAGAATCTATTGCATACAATTTAAAACCTTGAATATCCATCATCAACATTTACGAAAGCATACTATAATTTTCGTATGTAAAAATAATTAAATAATCATTTATGAAGACATTGGGAAAATCAGTGTTTTCAGGTAACCTTAAAATAGCGCCACAATGTTTTTCAGGCTGATGTTTACCTTTTGGATGACCCTCTGTCAGCAGTGGACACGAAGGTTGGCAAACATCTCATGGAGAAATGTATCGAGATCTTCCTGGCAGGAAAGACGAGGATACTCGTCACACATCAACTACACCATCTCAAGAATGCAGACAAAATTGTCATCATCCGAGATGTGAGTAATTATAATATGTTTAAAGACTTTACGAGACTCCTCTAGCATTTGAACCCTCCCCCTACTTCTACCCCAACGATTTAATAGAAATAGAAAGATTTCATCCTCAATCCCCCCACAAGGTAACATTAATAGTCCGTATTAAGGCTCTCTTCTCAAGGTATCGTAGAATTCCGAGTGTGAGAGATGGGTTGCGTTGTCATTTGACATGCTAATACCTCCCACACCTCATAAAAATCACATTAATCAATTAGCAATGCAGACAAAATGTAGAACTGTCACACAAATTCATGAGATTATATTTATAAAACAAACAAAATACTAAAAATATTTAACCGAGCATAACAACAAAACATTTATTGAATTTACCTGTTTTTTTAGGCCTTCATATAACATCCCTTCGATTAATCTGTTTTTTTGTTTGATTGCTTTGATATACTCAGAATAGAGTAGCATTATCTACTCTTATTTCAAACTACGAAGACATCAATAATATTACTTACAACTATCTATTACTTCAACGACAAGAGCAACAATTATATAAATAGATTGATAGAATAGCAGTAAATAAATTGCCTGGCACAATACTTGACAATTTTGGGGCAATATTGTTTTTTTTTTGTAAAGCTTTGGGTATAATAAATAGTACAATAATTATAAAGGTTCTAAAAAGTTTCAGGCATGAGACCACAATGTTTGTTTGTACCCAATACTTAATGTTATAAAAATGCATTTTAAACTGTCATCTGTTCTATTTAGTATAAAATATTTATTCTAAATCATTATAATAATATCTTTCTACAGGGTCTAATTGAAACTCAGGGGCAATTCAAAGAAGTGTCAAATAACTCCCTGTTTGCTGAATTAAATACAACTCGAAATACAAACAAGAGCAAAGAAGATGAGCCAAAAAAAGAGATTCTGAATAGAGAGTCAAGAACCAGGACAGAATCAATGCAGGTTGTTTGATTTTCTTTGCATAAAAAAGGCACTGGAAATCCAAACAGGATAAAAGCATAATTTTATGTACACGTTTGCTATAATTATCTGTTTCAGTCATATTCCAGCCTGAATAGTAAACAGAATTTCAACGACGAACAAGATGATTCTAGAGAAAGTGACGAATTAATGGAAAAGGGTAAGTTTGTTTTTAGTACTATTGCATTAGGGTAGGGTGAAGTGATTTTGCACCATTTGTAAAGTTCCAGACCAATAAACAAGTGATATTCCCTTATCGGCTGTCTTTTTACCTGTCTGTCCCAGGCCTATAGCTTCTGAACGATAGGTCATAAAAAGTTATAAATTGGCAAAATTATGTATTTGTTACAGATATACGGGGGTCAATATTATTATATTGACCCCCGTACATTTACATACAATTTATATATACACCATAAAAAAAATGCTAGTTATATCCTTGGAAAGGTCCCTCTTAACAGGTTTTAAATATATCATATTTTATTTTTATATTGGTGCTTTATGTATCAAAATTTCAAAAAAATCTAACACTAAATCTAAAATCTATTCCTAAAGGTCCTCCTAAAAACTTGTATTTTTAAGCAATATCTTCTTTTGTCTGGGCTCCCCTAATTTACTACCTCTCCAAACAGTCCCTACCTCTAGATGTTAAACACTTCTTGAATCTTTGCCTCTTACGATGACTAAACCCAGTCCATGCAAAAGTTGCAATGTTTTTGAAACGGATATTGAATTATTGTTTCAAATACACTGCATCAAGTCATACAGAATGGGGTTCTGAAATAAGTAAAAAACCTTCGAAAATGGCCGATAGACGACTTCTCGTTCCAGTCGAACAGTTTGATCGAAAATTGTACAGCGTTTGGTATAAAAGCTATCTACTGATCATCAACATATTTGCGGGTCTTTATTGTCAAAATGCTTAGATGACTGTCTCATACTTAGAAATCCTTCTTCAATGAAATAATTATTCTAACGCTTTATGCCCTCTTCCACTCGCTTTCTCTCGAAAGTCAGAGCCCGAAAGGACCTCTTTATCCAGAACCATTACCTGGTTACATAAGCACAGGTCAACGCGGTCAACGAATAAATTTATGCTAAAAACTATTGATGTCAAAGACTGAAGCACGAGTCTGAATTTGGGACACACGTGCCGGTAGCCGACCCGTGTTGCAGACTTTCGCACCCTTCTGAGGCTTCCAGTGGTCACATTGACGTGCATACATACAGGTGCCCTGAGTCTCACAGTCGACTCGTGCGTCACCGAACGAACACGGCTTTTCCTTTTCACCTCTTCACTTCCTTACTTTATATCGCTGGATAAAAACGACGGACTCCGTTGCTGAGAAAATGTAGTCGTTGGATATGGTCGTCATCGCATACCACCAGTCGTGCAGTCAACAGTCGAGTCGTGTCCAAGACGCTCCCGAAGCCTGACGCTTTCGGTCAGAGCTAGCAACCAGTAGTCACATTCGAGAAGCTCCTGAACACCCAATCATCATCCTAGCGTAGATTGTAGGAATTTATGGATATTTCTTACTGTAACATCTTCTATAATAAACTGAATAAAACCCACTTTCATCTTCATTGCCCCCATACTGGGCCGTTACAGTACCAACATAAAGTAACCAAAACCTCTTTCCAATCTCCAGTAAAGACAAAATAGATCTTCAAATGTGACCCGATAAATCGCGATTGAGCCCTTATTCTTCAGAAATGTTTAATGACCTAAACTCATTGCCCTCATTGTAACGTTGTCAACAACCAACATATTAAAGATCCTTTCAATTTGTATCCGTTTACATGGTTTTTAACACTGTTTTAGGTGTGCTGTCCACGTCAGTTATTTGGAGATATATTAAAGCTGGAGGAAGTCAACTATATTTGACTGCTTTGTTAGTTACACTGATTGGTACAAGCATAATTAACGGTTTGACAGAATGGTGGCTAACATTTTGGTAATTAATAACAAATATTACTTTTAAAATTTTCATCCAAATCGTCTAGATGCATATTATAAATAGTTAGGTAACTGATAGAGTTTAACCGTTTCTAATTTTCAGGATTAACCAGGAGGAATATCGCTCTTACAACCAGTTGCTGACAGTCAACGCAACAGAGCGAAGCATTTTGACAGCTGCCAACGTGACATATCCTAGGGAAAACATCGAAACCCTCAGCGTCGAATCACTGAATGGAACAATTTCCACAACACCTATAACCATTATCGGCACATATCTAAAAACTGTGGTGGTTATGCAAAATGTAACCGATGGAAATGTTCACATTGGGCCAATATTATCTATGAATACTTCAATAGTAATATGGTCGATTTTGTTTTTCCTTTGCTTCGTTTTATTTGTTTATAGGTAAGTGAGAATATCTATGCCAATACTTAATTTGCAAACTTTTACAGATCTTTACATTGTTTATGCTTTAATGTTTGGAGTACCTACGTATTGGGAAAAAAATGTATAAATACCTACTATACATTTCAACAAGTTTTTGAGTATATTTTTTTTCTTAAATCAGCAATATTAATAGTTACTGATTAGACTTACACAATTAAAAAAATAAATCGAAAGTACCTAATCTATTTTTAGAGAAATGATTGTTTTTTTTCATAGATTTGATGGGTGAATGCATGTTGAAATAAATCTACAGATTAAAATATACACCATGTCCCAAGACCATTTCTGATGTCATACTAAAATTCATTGTGGTTTACGAGAAAAAAAATGTAAAGTTTACATGATAACAATAAACCGTTCTTGTCATGCGACACCAGCTCAACGCAGGTAAATAAATGCAAGTTATGGGCCAAGGCCGAGTGCGAGCCAGCGTCGCAAAACGCGATCAATTTTTTGATTTACTATGCTTATGAAAATTTGCACTAGGACTTTAATAAAATTAATAAATTTTGGAATGAATTATTTTTGCATTTTTAGATAAACACCGCCTTAAGTTTCTAGGAATGGTCCTGGGACATCCTGTATATTTATGTTTTATCTTTTCAAGAGGTTTCATTTTCACCGGGATGTGCATGAATGCGTCCAGCAACCTCCACGATGAGATTTTTGACAACGTCCTCCATGCCACGATGAGATTCTTCGATATAAATCCAAGTGGTCGAATTCTTAACCGCTTCAGCAAGGACCTGGGTGCTATCGACGAAGTACTTCCACAGGCAATACAAGAAGGTGTGCAGGTAATTAATTCATTGCGATTGGGGTTGCAATATTTAAAAACGAAAGATATGTATTTACTCGAGTGAACTGTAATTTGTGAATTATTTTATTTATTGTATCTTAATATTTAAACAATGCATTTAATTTCACCCTCATTATTTCACAATTTAACGAAGCGAAAAACCTCTTAGTACAAACAGCCACAAAAAAAATAAAGTGAATATCGTTTAATCTCCTAATAATAATCTGAGCCAATAAAGAATTAAAAAGTTTAATTTTTACATTGTTTAAAAGTTTAAGTCCATTGAGCATTTTTCCATTCATTTTATCAAAACTTATAGATATGTTATTGCCTGAAAACTATGGAGGTATAGTTCATTTTCAAAAAGATGCAAGAAGTTTCTCAAAATACATAGGTTCTGTTTTTTAAGATTCTCCTATGGTTTTCGTTTCTACAAGCTGTTGGATGAGATAGATGGTAGCTGCCGTTAAATACTTATAGGAGTTTCATCAATTGAATTAATTTTGAATATGTTATAAATAAGACAATAATTTTTCGACAGATGACTTTATTGGTTCTGGGAATGGTCACGCTGATCATCATAGTTAACCCGTACATGATAATCATGACGATTGTTGTGGGTGTGATCGTCTATTTTCTTACGAAGGTCTTCATGAAAACGGCACAAAGATTGACGAGGTATGTTATTGGCAAATGCTAACTGAGATGTAACATGGATATTTTATTGAAACAGCTAATACAATTTCGTCATATTAATATGTTATTTTAAATTTAGGATATCGCTATTAGAATTTAATTACATTTATTTCATTTAATTAAAATTTAGGATATTCTTTGCTGAATAGCTTAGACACGTTTATGACACATGTTGGCATCCTAGAACGCAGATATAACGCCGCAAAATCCGACAACATTCGGAACAGATTTTTTAATTGCTAATTGACCTTTTATACATTTGCCAATATGCCTTCTCTTCGTGTGTCATTTTCGGAGGGTATAATGTCTTGTATATAAAACTCAATATGCCAATGATCCAAATTCAGGTAGGTGAGCACCAAATAATATAAAAAACTAAGATTATCAGCTGATCAATCAGCTCTTTTCGTTTAGATGTTGACACTAGGTGACGACACATGTTTAAATTTCGCAAATACATCCTATATTATGCAAGTGACGTATAAGTTGTCATAAAACTGTAGAAATATCTAATAACTAAAAACATTTAGTATCGTACATACGAACTTTGATCATCCACTTAAAGTTCGTCCTCGGCGCACTCGCAGCTCGCTCACTGTCTGTTTGATGTAATAGTAAGGGAGCTAGCAATGTTTTCGTCGCTTGATTTTAGCAAGACTCATTCTTCGCAGAAAAACTTCTCTTCTTGTTACGTCCGGCAGCCAGCGAGCGAGTGGTGAGTGACAGAGACTAGAACCGCTAAACTGCTGATAAAGTACCTCTTCAGTATTTAAAAACCAGAATTCACTTAATGTTGGTATCTTTCGTACATTAGAAGCCCGCATTCACTGAGTAAGTTTCTGTGATTTCGTGGTAAAACTTGCATTTGTCGTTTGATAAAATTTTATGTTTCACTACTTCATAGAAATTCACAAAAAATGTTCCACAAAAAACGGCGCTAGGCATGTCATAGATCAAAGTGCGAGTGAGAGATTTTGATAATAGGAACGCATAAGTCAGCTGTGAATGGACATAATCAACTCAACCTATTGCTGTCAAATGACCATAACTGATGAGATTTAATTTGAACTCTCAATGACAACTAGTAAAACATAATATCCTAATGATTTGTTTTAGGATCGAAGGAATAACTCGTAGTCCAGTATTCTCGCACGTGAGTTCCACACTGTTGGGTTTGTCGACCATTAGGTCAAGCGGTGCTCAGGATATGCTACAGAAGCAGTTCGACGAGCTGCAGGATGTGCACACGTCCGCATGGTAAGATTTAAGAATGCTTGGAAACGTTTTTATTTCGTGTCGTGCCATGTCGATGGTGATTTTTGAGTTATTTCAGCTTTCAAATTTCGAATGTAAAGATTTTGATTTTTGTGTGTAGCCTCACAAAAGCATACAGCCAAAATGATCACCTACTGGTGATCCGCTGTGTGAATATTTCACACAGCAGAAATAATAATAAAATAAAATATGTGTCACTGCAAGGTAATGACGAGCGCAGTTGCAATGCACGTGTATGTGTGCCTATAAGACAGGGATCGAAAAATACTTGTATAAAAACATTATGTAAAAATTATTACCATTTTTTTTTTATGGAAAATGAGTGTGCTGTCTGTCTCATGATGATATTTTCCCCAGGTTCCTAACGGTGGCTGCTAGATCCGCGTTTGGATTATGGGTCAGCTTCATATGTTGGATCTTATTTTGTATAGTTGTATACGCTCTGCTCATTTTTAAGACGGGTAAGATTTTTAGAAAAGCATCATAGTAAAAGAACGTTACCTACTTATTACCTACTTAACGTACCAAAACAATTAAACAGCATTGACAAAGATATAATGGTGTTTCAAACTAATATGTAACCATAATTCTTTTTTTTTTTAATGCATACTAATTATTAACAATGTCCTCTCACCTTCTAAATAAATCTATAATTACGTGGCTATTAAATCTCGTAGAATGCGCGAGTATTATAAATTATAAAATAATGATGTAGTATAATAAATTAATTATTACAATGACTTAAAAACTGGCAGAGGCCAAAATTTAAAAATAAGTTTAATTTTATTAAATTAAACAAAAGGGATTTAAAGATGTCAATTTCATTGAAAAAATTGTAAATGTTAAAATTGTTCTGTTCAAACTAAAGTTAATAGCAACATTATCATTGAATATTGAAATTCCAAATCTAAGATTTTACTGGCACCAGCATACTTTTTAAATAACATTAAATAAAAAGATTTTGCGTTATTGAAAATTCTACTGTATTGTTTTTGTAGACTCCTATCGTTCCGGTGACGTTGGCATGTCCATCACCCAATCACTGGGACTGCTGATAACGATACAGCACAGCTTAAGACAGGTCATAAACATGGTTACGCAGATGACGAGCATCGAGAGAGTTCTTCAATATACAGACCTACCACAAGAGAAACCTCTGGAAAGCCTTCCTGGTTCAGCGCCACCGAAGGGCTGGCCCAGCAAAGGCAAAATTGTAATCCAGAATCTGTATCTTAGGTATTACCAAAGTGCTGAACCAGTCCTGAGGAATATTAACATTACCATCGAAAGCGGCTGGAAGGTTAGCGTTTTAAACATTAAAAACCTTTAAAATATAAATACCTAAAACTTTACACTAAGGCTGTTTGTAATGATCTAGTTATAGTGCTTAAAATGAACACCACATTTAAACAGTGATCATTGTAATGTTTAGGTTAACAGCTACCTACATAATAAGAATCAACATATAAAAATAACGAAATACTGAAAATAGCAGATTTTCCATTAACATTTCGAAGATACCTTTTACAAAGAAATATGGGAGATAGCAGCAATTGCAACAGCATAATTTTATTATTTAAGATAGCTGCTATTACAACAAAATATTAAGATGGCTAATATTGACATAATATTGGAAATTGCAAAAACAACCTATGTTGTTTAGTGTCGTTTGAACACATTTCCACAAAAAAATAAATTTGGATTGTTTTGAGATAGCGGCTTTTACATTTGAATATTAATTATTATAACTATAATTGGGCTTCGAGCTACAAACTTTAAACCGTCAATTAAAGATAATTCGAATGCCTCCAAATTTTAAAGAACAAGAGAATTTAGTATTAATTAAACAATGTATATGACTTAATGATATGAAATTATGTACCTATATTAACAATTAAAATAAAAAAATACCTTATTTTAATATAAATTTGTTAGCATTTTTTGATACAAACAAGCTTCATAGTAGAACAAATCTTTATTGTTCGTCTAATACACAATAATATTCAGAGCAAATCAGTCGCTTTCCGTTTATATGCATTCCAGCTTCATCGACGGAGACACGGAGGATGGTTTAGAGTAGTTGATTGCGTTGTATTATAAATAATTAGTAAGATATATCATCAAATTGTAATAATTAAGTACCTACATAAATAGTAGATGAAATTCAAATCAATTAAACTATTAAAATAAACAAAATATTAGAAACATTAAACTGCACAAAAGTGTTGTTCTAAACATGATATTATTTGGCAATACCCTCCTGGGACCATCCGTAATTCTCATTTCGTACTGCTATTAAATTATCGTGTCATTTTTTAATACCAATTTTTATTTTGTAGGTTGGTGTAATTGGTCGCACTGGAGCTGGCAAATCTTCCCTAATCTTGGCTTTATTCAGGCTCACACTCGTCGATGGAAGTATTATTATAGATGATATTGACACGAGTAAAATTGGTCTGAAGGTAATTAACTATTTTATCAATGTAAATAAGCCATCAGGGTCAGGGACATGGAGCACACATTTGCAACATCACTCAAAAGACCACCAAAGCAATCTGGAAAACCTCGGGCATAAAACCCGAAATGACCCGCGATACAGATGTAATAAAACCAATTATCATCACATACGTACGCAGCTGTGTCTGATAGTCGAAAACCCTACAACATACTTGCAGAAGCCAACTCAATATTCTACAGAGACTGGTCTGCAAAGTAGTACCCGCAAGCTCAACCCTTAAAAGAAAGGGACACACAAAACTGGGGTGGGGGAGGTCAGTGATTGCGTGAAGTAGCGTACAGTCGGAGGCACTCGAAGCTTTACTCAGAGCATTTAAAGTTGTACTGAAATGTGTGAAAAATTTGTGGTCGAGTGTAGATGAGATCGTATTTGCAGGTCTCTATTAAATCGGCTGTATTCGGCTTAAAAAAACTATGCCTCGTGGCCTAGATTCGAGACCTACACCTCACCTTACAAAAGTTCGGATCTGTTCTCAATAATTGAAATGATATGATAATTATTTTATTTTATTTTCAGGACCTCCGTCGTAAGATCTCTATAATCCCGCAGGAACCAGTCCTGTTCTCAGCTTCCCTGAGATACAATCTAGACCCATTCGGACAACATTCCGACGCCGACATCTGGAATGCCCTCGATGATGTTAGTTCTCACTTTAATAGTATTATTCAAAACTAGTGAAAAACACTAAACATTTTATTTGTATATGCACAAAAAGTGAGCTTATTGCCGTAAGACATTCTCTACCAATTAACCCAGGTTTTGTGCCAATGCAAATTTATTACAATGCTTAAAGTAGCGCAGTTATCAGTGACCGTCGAATAATAAGCAGCAGAATTATAGGCTTTTTATAATATGTAGGTTTACAATTATATAAGGTATATAATTACATAGGTTCTTAGGTAGACTTTGGATATGGTTCCTATAGTAGGTACCTAAGTACACACAAAGATGATTGTGTGCTACATTGAAAAGTGTTACATTATTTCTAATACTAACAATTACTAAATTTATTTTGTTAATGATAACATTGTGACAAAATAACATATTTTTTACTATCAAAATAAAATGAAATAGGGCAAAAACCATGATAAATTTGGATGTAGCTATCTTCTTTACAAATAATACTCCAAATCGCAAGACAAATTTTATTGGGTATACCTGCTCTATTATTATAAATGTCAAATAAACATATTAAATATCTAAAACTTTGTGACGGTCATCTTTCTGAAATTATGGTAATGTTTAATAAATGTCTTCACAGCGCTGATGTCCTCCTAGCCGACTGGAAGAATGCTAGGGTTATAGTTATGCATATAAAAAATAAGAATAGTGTCATATTTCCATGAATTATTCTCAAAAATATAGGTAAAAGAATCAAAACACATATCAATCAAGAGAACAAGCTAGGTTAGGGTTACGATGGAAATTGCAGTTACTCTGTACTTTATGGGTAATATGTTTTATATTTATTCAATCTGGCCTTCAAACTTGTATTATATATTGTTACATTTTAATACAGGTAGAACTGAGAAACGCTGTGTCCTCATTAAACCAAATGGTCACGGAGGGAGGTGGCAACTTCAGTGCTGGTCAAAGACAACTCCTCTGCTTAGCTAGAGCAGCCCTCAACAACAACACCGTCATGGTGTTGGACGAAGCCACTGCAAATGTCGATCCAAAGTAAGTGTCACGGAAAGTTTAAACCCCAGTTTTTAGACACGATATATTAAAATGACTAATTTTAAAATGTGACAGGAATGCCAATCTATAAGACATACAAAGTGGTCTCATATTAAAAAAAAAACTTTTACTAACGTTTAGAAATGAAATATTTAACTAAAACACAAATAATTGGTTAGTGAAGTATTAACGGTGTAAAACTTACTTTATTTAAAATATTATATATATACATATACACTGCATTTATTTTTCGAATTTAGCAATATTTATATTAGTTTTTACTACACTACAAATTTACTACATTTGCATTTTCTACAAATTTAATATTATTATAATTATTATATATTATTATTAATTATTATTATTATTATTATATATTATTAATATTATTATATATTTTAATATTATTATATTATAATTATTATAATTAATAATAAGTATTATAATGTGTATTTCAATTCACTGATGTCATTTTAAGGGGTTGATCTATATCAACAACTAAACCTGTCCCACGAAAAAAAAAAATGTTATAAAGTTTTATTTTTTTTGAAGATCTCGCTCCATGCTTTCAACCGGGTTCTCAAAAATTAAAACGATTTCTATTAAATCTTGAATTCGCTTTCTCATAATTGGGAACAAAATTTTCAATATTTTTTGCTGATTAATGTATGATTTTTGATATAGTGTTTTTAAATACACCTATACATAAAATTTAATAATTACTACAAACTTTATAATAGTTGATACTGCTTAATTTATAACAATATCTAAATTATTGGTATAATCTTCTGTAAAAATAATATGTAAGCCTGATTTTATTCCAGTTAATAGATACTATTGTAGATACTAATTTACGATAATGGGGTGATGAGGATAATGATATAATACTATAGAACATTGTACTTTCTCACAGAATCTTTGTTATGGTATCTTTGTCTTTTTACTTTTTAATAAAGTGGTAAAATATTCTTTCATGGCATTATGCACTGGCAATTAAATGATAGAGACTGCAGTGTCACATTTAAAATAATGGTTTAACATGACGCTACAGGTGCATATTTTATTATTTATTTCCTTTATTGTACACACATGCATTGTCCTTTGCAGGACTGATGCATTAATTCAAAAGACGATCAGAGAGCGTTTTTCTTCTTGCACTGTTATCACAGTGGCTCACAGACTACAAACCGTGGCCGATTCTGACAGGGTTCTGGTTATGGATAATGGTGAGTAATAAAGTATTGATTTAAAAGTAACGTGAAGTATTTGACATCATTAATTTAGTTACGGCCCAAGGGCGATTTCAGTTCTGAGTTCTAAATTCTTATTTTGTAATATAACCTAGGAAAGATAAGATTAATTAAATGCAATAAAGCACCGAGCTGCCAGATGTCACAATTCTGATTTACTCAAATGCGTTTTCAATTTGCAAACAGGAAGCTGTCATCAAAATCGTCTCTTTAACATATTTAAATTGTTATGGTTTCAAGGGGTATTTGTTGTCATGGTGGTTTTGCCAGGGACACTTCCTAATGTATATTAACCGCAACCTAAAATGTATGCATCGAATTGTACTCAATACATTTTATTATCCCAGGTGTGGCAGCGCAGTTTCGTCATCCCCATCTGCTGCTGGAGGACGCCGAAGGTCTATTTGCCAAAATGGTTTCACAACTAGGCTCAGCAGCTGAGGCTGGTATTAGAGAAATATCCAAAAGAGCTTATCAAACGCATATCAAATATGCTGACGAGGAACACAGAGACTGAAAAATATCTTACATAGTATTATAGGTAAAAATTGTGTGTTAGCTAAGTTAATAATTCTTTGTTGGAATTATTTTTAATTAATAAAAAAATTCATAAATATCAATTAAATTTCATAACTGTTGTTTGTCTTTTTTTTACTTTATTTTAGGTTAGAACACACAAATACACCTCCTTTCATAAATTTACATATTATTTTATGACGAATTAAAATATTTAGGTCTTCCTAAACGGTAGTGGTAGTACTTATTCATGGTTTTAAGTGTAAAGAACACACACTTTTACAGATAGCAGAATTGTAAATAGTACATTTTTTAGGTTATTGAACAAAGGTTCGAGGTTATGTTTTGGCTGTGGTTATGTGGAATTATTTCAAAATAAAATATATTCTGTTGTCCATTTTGGAGTGATATTCTTTTTAATACTGATAATGAAGGGCTTCTTTATACTGGGCTAGATGCCTGCCCTGGTTCCGCGGACGAGGATATATTTTCAACCTAATATATCTATATGTAAAGAGTATAGCTTCATGTTTACACTGTGTTGTGTGCGTTGCCGCTTTTCTTCAAAAGCACTTTAAAAGTTTCTGCTTTTCATGAAAAAGCTCTTTTGAGTAACGCTCGGACCGTCATGTGGTTTTTGTTATAAGCGTTTTATTAGCTTGGAAGGAAGTAAAGAAGATACTGCGAAATTTTTGGCACTATTTATTATTTTTTAAACAAATATTGAAAAATCGACATTTTCAAGCACAAAAAAAAAATACAATTAAAAACAATTATAGTCTCTTACATACTTCTCCGTTTGTATTCAGAAACGCTAATTGTTTAA
This sequence comes from Neomicropteryx cornuta, assembly GCA_020383195.1. Lineage (NCBI taxonomy): Eukaryota > Metazoa > Arthropoda > Insecta > Lepidoptera > Micropterigidae > Neomicropteryx > Neomicropteryx cornuta. The sequence goes on along the minus strand of JAHKQU010000001.1, from coordinate 6,267,193 downwards.
CCTAACCTAACCTAACGTCACGACAATGTTCCGTAAATAACACAAAAATAAACCACTAACTAACTAACCTAACCTAATCTCAATGTTCCTCAAATAATATTCGACAAAATCAATTATTATTGCAATTCAAGTATTATTTGTGAAGAGCATATACCCTTAATCATGGTTTATCAGAAAAAAAATGTAAACTGTGTGGTAATAATAAACGATTTTTGTAATAGGTACCTATTTATAAGAACCGTTTAATATTAAGACTTCGCCAGATGTTCACCTAAATTTGTAAGTAGGTAGGTTGAGCGGAAGCAAGGTTGCTGCAATGCCCACACTGGCCATGTTCATTAGATATCAAGGTTTTCAGCAGTTTTTTGTTGATGTCGCCAAACTAAAAGTCGCATCGTAAAAAACTGATAATTTAAACAAATGTAGCAATTCCCGATTTGTATCATACTAAATTCCTTGGTCTGAAGTCGTTGTGGAATTTCAGGCAATAATATTTCTGACTGCTGTGAAAGCCGTTATTTCTGCTGGAGACTCATCTCACCATGATATTCCAATTGAAGACCTTCTTCCTAACCTCAAGTCATATTTGTCCTTGTTAAATTTCAACCCACAATAAAGGTTCTATCTATGCTGGGATTCAACTTTTTTTTATATTGTACCTTGGTTTTATAAATTCCCTAAACATAACAAGTCGTAAGTTTCTACAATTATCATTCCCTAAGAGACTCGGTCACTGTCTGTAGTCACTGGTTTTTTTTTATTAGTGGGTGTGTAGTGAATGCGACAGAGGGTATGTGGGTATGTACTACCGATCCACTTAGCTCTGTGATAGAGCAAAAAAGAGATCAAATAATAAAATCATTTTGAAGAACGTAAATCTAACGAATACTAGGGCTGTAAAAAATTTATAATTAATTGGGGGACGCCGATGGCGGCAAGCGGAGAAAAGGCAAAGTTGATGAGTTGAGTTTTGTTAAATGAGTGTTTATCAGAAGAGGGTATAGCTGGGCTACTACTCCTTTGCCTTTATATGGCCTGCGGTTATGTGTTTGTTCTATGTGAGGTGTTTATCTAATATGTGTCCAAGGTACTTGACCTCGTCGCCCCACGGGACGTCTTTGTCGAATATCTGTATGTTGGTGAGAGTGTCTGTTCGGTGTTCCCCATCTGGTCAATATGATGCATGCTTGGCTATGATGGTTTATGGTGATAAAATTCTTTATAAAGAATTTTAAAAGTTTCCACAAATTTTAACCCACATTTTGATGATCTTCCTCTAACCCACTCTTTGTAAAGGTGGGTTAGAGGAAGGTCATTTGAGCCATATATTTTTTAATTATCCTTTTAATACTCATTTTTCATCATTCTTTTATTTACTCAATTTTTGAGTTTCTAGACCCGACGGTTTATAAGTTCCATACAAACTTCAAACCCCCATTACCCCACTTAATGGTTGAATTTCATGTTTTTTTTAATTCACAAACTTAATCGGGTATGCTCACAACTTCCCAAACTCGTCATCGCAATTGGACCAACTGTTTAGGAATGCATAAAGGACAAAGAAACAGTCATTTTTATATATATAGATCAAAATTTGAAGATGTGGTAGTATAAACATTTTATACCTACTTACCTTTTAATATTATTCATAATATTAATCTATTAAATAAGTTTTATATCAAAATAAAAAATATAATATTTCGTAGAGATTATCGTAGTGGGCGTTAACGCGTTAATCTTATAACGGAGGTTACATTATACGCGATTTTATACGTGCCTAATACAGCTACAAAATAACTGCGTGATTTGTAGCTGAACTCGTTACCGTGCTTCATTGTCATGATGTCACTTCCAACGTGATTTCCGTGCCACTGAAGCTGGAGTCTGACGTCTTCTGCGATTGGTCGCAATTCCCCTTCCGTCTCCAATTGGCTTACCGCAGGCAAAAGGGTTATTTCAGCGTCTCTAGTAAAGAGAGCGCGCTACACATTCTAAGAAAAATGCGAGAAAACAGCGTTCGAGAATAAAACGAATCGAATGGTCGTCGTGTGAACGTCGCTTTACTTATTACTGTTTTTTTTTAATTTAGCCAGATATATTGCCCATTTTAGGACATAAACGTCACAGATTGTGAGGACCCTTGGTTCACCGCACGAAGTGTATAGATTTCGTGGTTCACCGCCAACTTTATGCTTTAGAAAAATCGTAATAAAGCAACACCTACATATTTGAATAAAGGCGGGACTACAGTAACCTATTTAGGATTTAATTTAATCAAATTTATTTTAATTGCAATGAGATCCTAATTAGACGTTACACAAATAAAAATAAATAATAATTTAACAAACAAATAAAACCATTAAACTGAAAGAAATGTTGGTGTGCTCTGAAGGTATACTGGATAGCATAAATTATTTAAAATTATTTTTTAAATTTACATTAAATTTTTAACGTAAGTTATGTGACTTTCTTCCGGAAAATTTGGGGGTAAAATAAATTAAAACAAAATATGTGTGAAACGCATTATGTCTCTCACGGTCTTCATTACAATCTGATTTCGACTGAGTGTCGATTGAGTTTTCTGTATAATAATTGTTATGTGATTCTGGCCGCAGTCATTTATAATGAAGGCCATTAAATTGATAGAACTAACTAATGTCACTTGTCAAATAGCCAACAAGTGGAGAGAGGAAGTAAGAAGACGCGTTAAAAAGTGAATTACACGGGACAGCTTTTGATTTATTAGCCCAACAGCAAGTCTTTACATTTCAAGAATGGCGGCTTTATCAGCACCACAGTGGTTGATCATAACCGGTGTAAACTTGGCCGTTAGCGTGTCTACCTATGTTTACTTGAAGCATATCAGACCGCCTCATCCCATTGACTATGAGGCTGATAAAACGAAAAAATACATTCTACCAATATATATTTAACTGCGAATTACCAACGTCATCTTGATTTATAGAATATAAGTATTCAATAACAGTAGATTCGTGTGCAATGTCAAAGGAATGATCCAACACTTCAATAAATATTTTGTGAAATAGCGATAATAAGGTATTTTATTTCATTACATTTATCTTACAGTCTCGATTTATTGGCCTGCATGAAATTAAATTATTCATATCTATAATTTTCCTGATGACCAGTTTAGAATGCAAAATCAGCTGTTACATAATGTGTCATGGTTTCCGAAATTTATTCAAGCGATTTTTTGACGCGTCTGTCAATATTGGGCGTGTAATTGTAGTAATATAAGACATTGGTAACCCTAACTCATGTAACATTCACAAAAGTGACAGTACTCATGGTATAAACATATGCATCGTCTGGTATGCCATCAAATTATATCTATGAAAGCATACTGCCGTTTGTCGGTCAAACTTGTGCAACAATGATGTCGGCACCAAAGATCTAAACCGACAAGAGAAAGTAATGAGTAAGAGAAACGTGAGCCATGTGTCAAAATAGTTATTACAATTATTTGCACATTAAACATATACAGTGATACTTATGTATATTTATATTTTGATGCTCCTTTTTGAAAACAGCTCAGAAGCTGTAAATAAAAAATGTTCATAAATATAAGAAGATAAAGGCTAGGCTACTCTAGGTCATAGGAATTATTTTAAAAAAAAACATGCAGTCACTGAGGACTGCCGACAGAAGTGAAAACTTGAAAAAATAAAACGGTTTCGTCAGGGACCGAACCGGGGGCGGCCGTGTGCGTGTGAAACAAATGTCATAACCACTAGACTACGGAGACTGATATGAGCTGCGACAGAAAAAGGATATTAACATTAATACTGTTAACATTCTTCTTGTCGACAAGCTGGCAAGCATGGGCTACCCCCCAGGGTTCAATCCTGGGGCTTAACTTTTGGAACATTATGTTCGACGATCTCCTGAGACTCCCACTCCCTAACGGATGCACTATTGCCGGGTATGCCGATGATGGGCTGCTACTGATTGGTGGCAACAGTCGAACGGGGGTGGAAAGAAGGGCGGCTGCTTGCTTCAACCTTATTCTCGAATGGGGTTGAAGGAATAAGCTTTCTTTCTCCCCGGTTAAAACCCAGGCGATAATGCTGAAAGGCAGACTCGCCAGGAACACGACCTTGCGGTTTGACAATTTTTCGGTGGCGTTCCCTAAAGTGGTCAAATAGCTAGGTCTTCTCTTAGAACCCTCGCTATCCTTTGTTCAGCATGCGACAATTAATGTTCGGCAGGGTTCATGAGTATGCGTAGCACCGTTCCCCCCGTTTAAAGTTATTTATCACATAGTCTTCATTGTGTAAATTACCTATGCCGCACGGGTTTGGTGCCACAGGGCATTTACCATAGTAGTTAGAAACATTCTCCTTTGCGGGTAGCGACTCCCCCTCATCGCAATGATCGGTGCTTACAGGATTACGTCCACACTGGCCTTGCCTGTCATCGCTGGTGTTTTGCCAGCGATTGGCATTGAGGTGCTCGAGTCTGCTCCCAGAGCCTGTGTACGCAAGGGGCTGATAGTTGAGTATTTTTCACTCTCTATTGTCCCCAGTGAAGCTTCGTACCCGGAATGTTGGGCGAGCCTGAGGTCTGAATCATTGCACGTTTGGCTAGAGCGTTGGGATTCGGGTGGGACGGGCAGTCTGACCTCTTATTTCCCTTCGGTACAGCACCCCTGCTGTGCGTTTATGAAAAGTGCGTTTCTGGAGTTTGACCACACGACAACTTAGCTTGTCGGGGGTCATGGTAACCTCAAAGGTAAGCTCGCTGAATTTGAAGGAAACTGATGTATTGAAGAAGACCAGTTGGACAGAATTACTTTTTAATATGCAGATAGGCTGTCAAAAAAAAAGGCTCGTCAAAAAGTACACGAGCGAGACATTTTATTGACAAAGCATTTTCGGTACCTTTCCTATTATGTTGCCGGCCGCTTAAATAATTAAATATTTTTATTTTGTAATTCCTCCTGTTCCTGCTTTATTCCATAAAGTTTGACCTGTCTTGTAGTATTAAAAAACCTCCTTCGAGTATATATATTTGAATATATAATCATGGTAGTTTGTCATGTTGTCAAGTGAATGAATACACGCACGGCACTGTCGGTGTATAAACAAGGTGTCCACATAATAGTGGATAAAGTTTTAAAAGGGGTAGAAGTGATCATTTGCGACAAAAAAGTGTCAGTTAATATTTGTTTGATTCTCAACAATTCTCGTTTACTCGCATGGCGACCATGGTTATTATTGATAGCTCAGAGTTGCCAACCTCCTTCAAATAATATATACCTAATATATTTTCATATAGACTGAATATGATTAGTAAATAAAAACACAGTGATTTAACTGATTTGTCTTTTATTTTTATAATAAAATGTCAGTGTTATGCTTATAAAATACGGATGTTCCAAATAGGTATAAAATATATTTAAATGAATAAAAAAATACATAACCTACCTACTTTTATAAAAAAAACAAATATCAACAAAAAAATACTCAACTATAATAAGAACTAACGCTTTACAATGTTTCGGTTACCTTGGAACATTGACGCATGCTCACTGTGTTCGATTACTAGAGAAACTGAAAATACCGAGAATTAAGTTGTATATTCTGTATAATATGAAGTGAAACCTGAGGTCTTGCTCAGAATTTCAGGTATCAATTCAAAATAAATTAAAATGAAACACATGTGGAGTGTCTCTCCAAAATCTTTCCACGCTTTAATCACCAATTTGATTTAACTATTGGCACCCACTGCAGAGTAGAGGGACATTCTTTTGGATGTAAGCAGGACCTTACAAAAATAGCTTACAATCTAGACAATTACATCATTTGTCTTATAAAGTAATGCCCTTAGTACTTTCTCTATATGAACGCAGAAAGTGCTGTTTTAATTATCAAAATGTTCAAAACATTAACGTATTAAGTATTATAGGTTCGGAACACTACTATTTTGCTCTTTAAAAATGATGCACTATATATTCTGTTAAACGCATTCACCCGTCTAATTTCAACTTAATTGCTAAAAGGTATCTATACCACAAAGCGTAGGCCACCAAACGTTCGAAACAGATTAAACTACGAGTTGATTTTTTCACATCTGCCAAATTTGTCTTCTCTTTCATGAATGACTTTCAGAAAGTAATGCAGTCTATAAAATTTAATACATCAATGTTCTTATATCTCTTCAGCTGTTCTGTAGTCTTTTCCGTGTCCCTCGCAAACTCAATTAATAAATATTATGTTGGTCTCTTAAATTAAATAAACTATATCCTCTACCCTTTAACGTGGGGCCTGACCTCAGTCAGTGATTTCCATGGCAGTTACACCACATCACATAATTTTAGAGACGATTTTAGTGGTCAAAGCAAGGTTTTCATGATGTGCTCGTACTCCATATTTACTTTTCAGGCAACGATTAAACTACTAAATAAGTACATATGTAACATATTAAACTCGCTCATATTGGTTTTCAATTTTTTCTATAAAAAATGCCCATTGTGACAAAAAGTCCTCATTCTTATAAAACCTCTAAAGCGTCATTGTTATAAAAATTGTATAATAAAGTTATTAAGTCACAAAATATTCAATTATAAGTTACATGCATACACGGTTTAATATACAATAAAGTAGAAAAATAAAGTATTCATTGGGATGGATCATTAAAAATTAGATTTAAGATTAGAAAAGAAATTCCATAATTTGGAAAGTCTAAGTAACTTTTCCAGAAATGTGTGATTGTCTTATAATGTGTGCATGGAATATCATAACCATGTCCCCTTCCTTCTTTTATTTTATTAATTTTTTATTGCTTATGAAAAAAAAATAGAGAGCATGTGAATTGTGCATCTATTTGAGGACAGGTGTATCATCACAATCAGGTGGTTGAGTTGGAAACTAACTCGGTCGTAATTTGAGGAATCGTATGTTCAAATCTCGCCTTTTCTCCAAATTGTCAAAAGTCCAATGCATTTAAACTGTCTTGAATAAAAGGCTGAAAAGTGCCACTTCAGACTAATTTAGGTACTGGGATTACCTACTCTACATTATCATATTTTATAAGTACATGAAGACACATCTTTATTTAGATCAACAACGAAATAATCGCCCAATAACAGAAAATGATTTATATTCAATCTCTGTCCTCGTCCGCATATTTGATGTGCGTTTGGTATGCGTTTTTGGATATTTCTCTAATACCGGCCTCAGCGGCGGGGCCTAGCTGTGAAACCATCTTGGCGAACAGGCCTTCCGCGTCCTTCAGTAGCACATGAGGGTGATCAAACTGCACTGCCACACCTGGGACAAATATGGATAAAATAAAATTAAAAATCAATCCAGATAAAATATTAGACCTTTTTTGTGAACCTACACAAAGAAGTTTATTGCGGTATATAATTGATTAAAGTTCTCATACAAATGAATTATCATGGGTAATTCAGTACTTATTTTATCCAGTACTTAAAATAATACTCCAGTAATAAAAATTAATATGTAATAACTCTTTCTGCATTCCAAGTTATTAATACATTATGACCAACTGTTTAGAAATGACATGCCTAATTTAGATATATAGAGACAGAGGTCTTGCAATAAGGGTTTCTGTTTTATAATTTTGGCCGGGAACCCTAAAAATATAGCATTTGATGGATCTTAAAAGGGTTTTGTAACTAAACCAAACTTTATAATGATAAAGATTAAAAAGTCGAAAATGTTTGCATTTGATATTACATAACAAATCTCTCATAATAACCTCTATTTTATACAGTATAATACATTTTATTATATGCCAGCAAAAACCCAGCTTAAAGTTTTTCAGGTTGTGATACAAAACAACTAAATAACTACACACAATACAAAAACCACTAAATGTAGGTAGTTCACTAGTACAAAAAGATATAAAATGAAGGTGGTAGTTCTCTATTTAGATGGCGCGTGACGAAGATCTCGCCATTCACACTCGTACTGACAACAGTTTGTTGCTATTCTGTAAGGTTTACATAGGTTTAAAAACATGTAAATAAATATTTAGATAGTTCATACCATCATCCATCACTAAAACCCTGTCAGAATCGGCCACTGTGTGCAGTCGGTGAGCCACTGTGATAACTGTGCACAATGCGAAACGATTTCTGATCGTCTTTTGTATAAGTGCATCAGTACTGCGAAAAAAAATATTGTTTATAGTTTTTCCACTAATTATACAAAAGCTAAGACTAAACAATAAATTCTACTCAACAAAAATTTTAGGTTACTGTACTCCTTACTATTATCCTACTCTAAATGAATAATACTATTATGACAGCATTAGTAGATTAGGTTGAATCCGTTGGTACAGATCTTTGTATCAATGGATTCGATTGTCCGCAAGCTGTTTGACATAATTTCTCTAAAGTATCTATAACTTTGCCAGCATTCATGTCTTCGGCTATTATAGTTCTGTTTTTAGATTGATTTTGACGCACAGACAAAATTAAATGTCGATGAAATGATAATTTAGTTATTGTATAAACGTGAGGCCTTACTTGGGGTCGACATTCGCAGTGGCTTCGTCCAACACCATGACGGTGTTGTTGTTGAGGGCTGCTCTAGCTAAGCAGAGGAGTTGTCTTTGACCAGCGCTGAAGTTGCCACCTCCCTCCGTGACCATTTGGTTTAATGAAGAAATTGAGTTTTTTAGTTGAACCTGTCAAAATCATTCAAACAAACCTGTTAATTACAAAACCCTTGGAGGAAAGGAAACAAAATTTAATTAAAACCTATTGAGAATGAGAGGTGAACATAAATTTACAAATCGTGGAAAGGAGCGGCAAAGGAGTGTAGGGGCGTGGCGGTGCAATATAATTCGAGTGCTTAAACTTCCCTGAATGGAATAAAACATTCTATGATTTATATTTTTTTTTTATTTGTCGATTTAGATAGATCAACCCCCCCCCCCCCCCTAAAAGGCCAATAGTGATTTTAAATACATCCTGTATTTAACATACATAACTGTGACTGAATGTAATCATTTTGTAATTATCCATAACAACTATTGCAAGTTTGCAATTTTTGTTGCTTTAGCGATTGAAATAAAATTTCGATTGAAATAAAATTTCATTACTTTTAATGAAATTTTATTTCAATCATTATAACCTGAAAAAGCACAAATTGAACAGAAAAAAAACACCCATCACCATTGTACTGCCTGGTCCCAAATCTAAAATTAACAAAACACTCCTCTATCTACATGTAGGCGATTGGATGCTTAAAATGAACATCCTATGAACGGCAATATCATTTCTCTACAACTCTGACCACTGACTACATTATCCACCAACTATCGCTATTCTATATACCCCTGAAAACAGTCCGAATAGTTGAGTTAACCGTCTCATGTAAAATGAAATCTGTCCAAATACCCAATCCTTTCTTAACCTTTTGACTGCCACTATTTCAAGACAGAAATGCCCTGGTCGACACGAGCGACTTTTTCTTTTTCACCCTTGTACCCCTAACCTCAGTTAATTTCGCATCTCTTAATTAAACAGAAATAAAAAATGCAAATACTTTCAAACTAACATCATCGAGCGCCTTCCAAATATCGGCGTCGGAATGTTGACTGAATGGGTCCAGATTGTATCTCAGGTGGGCCGAGAACAGGACTGGTTCCTGAGGAATTATGGAGATCTTACGACGAAGGTCCTGCGAAATACAAAAAAAAACCATAATATGTCATTGTGAGAAACATGCATCTGTTTTTTTTTGGAAAATTTATTTATTGTAAACTCTTACCTTCAATCCGATTGATTGAGTATCAACATTGTCTATAAGTATTTCACCATCAATAAGTGTCAATCTGAACAGAGCCGATATAAGGGATGACTTTCCTGCACCAGTGCGACCGACAACTCCAACCTTCAAAACAATAAATCAGTGAAATTATTAAATAACAAAAGATAAAATTTTTGCATATAAATATTTTTGATTCAAAATTAAATTTGCCAACCGTATTCGAAGGCATCATCGTAGTTTATGAAACGTTTAAGTAATGTTGTAATAGCTACAAAAAATGTCAGCTTCTTTACGATTACATTTAGTTTAGTATTTATAAAGAAGTAGAACATGCTAGTAGTATACAGGTTTGAAGCCTTTCCTGGGTTTACATTTCTTGAACCTACAAGAGTTTATAATGATTTGAAAGCATTGCATGGAGTACTGTAAACTATATCGTTTTTCCATTTCATATTATGAGCATCCTGCAGCGCAGTCGCTAAGGTACAGTTCCCCGGTTCAACTTTCGAGAGTGACAAAAAAACCAGACGAAGCCAAGTTCACATACAAAGAAATCATCGGACGAGTTTACTAGTCAGCCATGAGTGAACGTCAACAATGGTCAGGTTTCAAGCCAACTCGACCGAGTATGTGAGCGAGACAGCTATACTGTTTTGACGAGGCAGCCAGTTGTTTGCTGCCTTGCTTGCGCACTCGGACGAGTTGTGTTAAAAGTCAGGACTTTTATCTCTAGCAGCTTACCTTCCACCCATTTTCAATGGTGATATTTATGTTCTTCAGCACTGGTTCGGTGCCTTCGAAATACCTCAGGTACATATTCCGAAATACAATCCTGCCTCTTTTGGGCCAGTCTTTTGGAGGTTCTGAACCGGGCAGACTTTCCAAGGGTGTCTCTTGGGGTAAGTCTGTATACTGGAGAACTCTCTCGACGCATGTCATCTGTGCAATCAACTCGGATATCTCCCTGAGGCCGTGAGAGATTGACATGACAAGAGCAAGGGACTGTGTTATCGACATGCCCATATCACCCGAATGGACTGAATCTAAAATAAAATTAGGTTAAAAAAATAAGTAACAAAATCTTTTTTCCCTAGGTATGTCTGCATAAAGCATTGAGATTCTTGTCAAAGATATTTTACTTTTTTGCCTTTGGAAAAATCAGTAATACTGATTTGGAATAAAAAAAAAATAACAATTCACGTGGGAACTAAACATGACTCTTCATTAGTAGTTGGTGTTTGAGGTACAGCGGGCAATTAATCACACACCTGTCCTTACCTCCTTTCAGTATAAGGGAAAATTTTGACAAGTGTAAAGTTCAAAATGGAAGATGCTCCATGACCAAATTTCCATTGAAAATATGTTCTCTAATTTCACATAATGCCAAGCAAGTGATAATAGGAATCAATCCGTTAGGACCAAACTTGATAACACTCCCTCTAAAGATGGGTTACACACACTCTAGAGCTAATCAAAAACCTTCTAGAATTAAATAGAGAAAATCAGCAATGATATGTGAGACAATTAATTATCTATGAGCAATTTATCTTAGTTTAATTATAATAATTTCGAGTCATGATCGTATTCAAACTTTACTAACCATTACTAAGGAGTACTAAAGAGTTTATGATGACAACCAAGAAGATCCAGGAGATAAAACATATCCATAAACCAAACGCAGAACTAGAAGCCAATGTTAAATACCTGGAAAAAACCATTTAAATTTTTTAAATTAAGATTATCGGTTGACATTTCGCTATGGTAGAGTCGCTTAAACTATTTATTAAAAGGAATGTCAATAAGGTAGGTATGCAACAACAGCTTACTGCAAATATTTATTGCTTTACATAAATTAATTCGATTACCGAGTTTGACTCTCGAAATAAACATTTATTGGAAAAAAAATATAATAATAGACAATATATTGACACAATAATCAATGAAAGATTGAAAAAATTTAGATGCTTGAGATAAAAACTTTATGACCAAGTAACTTGTTCAGAATCAGAATTGGAACCCATTCAGGGCGGCACTGCACGTTTCTCTACTATCTTAAATAAAAATGTTGGCGCATACGAGTATGTATGTGATGTCATCAGCTTAAGTCACTGGATGTATTGAAGCCATATTCACACCGTATGTTTGTTTAGTGCTCCAATAAGTTTACCGTTTTTTATGACCCAGAAGGTGGCACAAGGTCGAGATATTTCGATAAATTGTATTTATGGTCTGATTTGATTTGTTTCATCCACACTATATACTATATATTATTATTATAATTTTATGAAAGTGAAAGTCGTTTAACTCTGGGAAGGACATAGACTACTTCTTTTTTTTTAAAATCAACCTCTAAGAGAGTGAAATAGGCGATGGAAGATTGTATGGAGATTATTTAGGTAACATTCTAGGAATTTTTTTTTGAGCGTTTAAGAAAGCTCTCGGAGTTTCTATGTCAACGCAACTATTTTCAGTTTTGAAGGCGCTGTTATGAAAAACTTTTAAAAACCATTAAAACTGCCTGCAGGGCCTAGCTGCTACAAGTGTCCTTTATAAAAAAACAAAAGCATAGATACTTTGCAAAGCAAGATAGACGGTAATTAATATTCATAGAAACGAAAGATTCTGAGAAAGCCAATCTCTGAGCCATATGATAAAATTTAAAAATAAAATACTTATATATTCTTTTTCTTATAAACATACTACATAAGGTACACTTACCATGCGGAGGTGTGCACATCCTGCTGGTTATCAAACTGCTTCTGTAGCATGTCCTGAGCTCCGCTTGACCTGATGGTTGACAAACCTAACAAAGTGGAGCTCACGTGGGAGAATACTGGACTGCGAGTTATTCCTTCGATCCTAAAATGTTTTAATTAATTGAAAGACCTTTAAATATCCCCAGGACATTGACATCAGTTTAAACTTGTTAAAAAATAACCTACAATGCAATACACGTATAAAAATTAAAGAACTCTATGGAATTTTAGATCCCACTAGCATAAATAACTTTATTGCTAATAATATAATCAGATTTTCTTGATCTAGGCATACTATATTATAAGTGGTTCTGCAGAGTTTTGCTTCTTCACTTTAAATATTTAGTGCAGCAACAGCATTAAAATGCAGGTAAATAAAATCTGGTAGGAAATAATGCCACAATGGCTTTAGTTAAGTTATACGCTAGCATTATGAGTAATTGCTTCACCTGGTAGTTTTTTTTTTTTTTTGATGTAATAGGATTTGAAATTCCACCCTCCCAGCGCCAAAGGCTTAATAGAAAAACAAACTATATTATAAAGGCCTGCAGATAGCATTGATGGCGCATTTGGTATCCGACTCAGTTTTTTAGATGTCATAAAACCCAGAGTCTAAACTAACTCTCTGAGAGTTGAATCAGTCAGTGAAAATGAAAAGGAAAAATGTTTTTGCCCTATTTTAAAACAACCTAATACCATCATTTAAATATTAAATTTTTTATATAAATAATTTTGCCAATAGATTGAAACCAGAATGGCTATGACACCTATAGCTATCATTTAATATCAACTGCTTCTATACATTGTTTAGAAGTAGTATTTTTTTTTAACCAGACGTTAAGTAGTAAATTATGTTACAGACCTGAAACCTAATAGTTATGTCCTGGAGGACACCTGTAGGTGTCCTCCAGACTATTCGTGCTTGTCTGTGGTTTTAACGTGTTATGGGTTGAGTAGGTTAAAATAAAAGGAAATATAGAATAATGGTATAATGACATTCTTTCAATTCATCATAAATTTTAATACTATTTCAGATTTTTTTTGTAAATTTTAAGGCGGGGCTAGTAATAAAACAGCCCTCTCCTTTATATTTACTGAATTTGTGATTTATTTAACACTAACTTCTCCCAAATTGACCTTTTTCAATAACTAAATAAAAGTTTCACAACGCTGTCTATTATACTAATACTATACCAATAAAAATACTATACGAATGCACAAAACCATGGACAAAATTCCTAGTTTAGTTCCGTATTAAATCAGGTTTTTTTTTTATTTTTTTCAATATATTTAAATAATCAAAGTTTATATTGGTAAATAAATAAATAGACAAGGGCATTATATTTAAGTGTTGTCTCACACTGATAATGAGTGCTGTCAGTTTTATAGTAAAAATTTATGGACTTTAATGTTAAATATCTAAATTATCCGACCAGTTTTCGATGTTATAACTCTTTTGCGTTTGTACTTTTCGAGTTGAAAGATGCAACGGACAGACAGACGGCCAAAGGATGGGGATAGTAGCTTCTCATACATGAATGTATGTATAGAAGCTAAACGGAGATTTTTCCCATCCAGAGTGCTCTAGAGAAACTATAATTTGCATAAGATAAGTGTATGCAAAGTTTGTTCTAAATTGGTCAAAAAGTATGCGAAAATAGAGAACAGAGAAACAGACATTAATTTTTATATATGTATTGTTTTTTTTATTGATATTTTTTACAATTAATCTGGTACATGTGTCAGTGAATTAATACAAGAAAATATTAAAATTATGAATGTAATTAATTTCTTAGTGCATCCGATAGAACCACATAAAGCAGTATCTATTTAATTTAATAATAAAAAGAATGCCACACACATACACACCTTTTTATATTCTGCGCCGTTTTCATGTAGATTTTTGTTAAGAAGTAGAGAATGACGGTGATGATGACTGCCATAATGATCATATAGGGATTCACAATAACCACCAGAGTGACTATTCCGAGTAGCGATGATGCTATCTGCAAACAATATGTGTTCATGATTGAGTCAAATAAGATCAAAGGCGGCTATCTGTCATTCGACTTTTTTGGTAGACTCTTAAAACGTTTCATTCCATCTAAATAGCTTTAAACAACATAATCTTTTGTTGTATTTCATCTACAGAGATGGAGAATATTGGTAAAATTATAATATTCATGTTAAAATAGAAACTATTGGTAAAATTGTGGGTGGCTTAACTAAGCCCCACACAATTATTTTGGGCCCTACTCAACTGAGTAGGGCCCAAAATAATTGTATATTACCAGGTCATAGCAATTATTCAAAAAAAAGCTTATTTGCGAATTTAATTAACCATATTAGCAAAATATATAATAAATCAATAAAAAGAACAATAAAAATTCTAACAAAACCGTGATGGAATGATCGAAAAAAAAACAATATTCAAAGTTCAAATAATGTTATAGGTTATTAAGGTGCAAAAATTTAAATAAGTTACCTGAACTCCATTTTGCATAGACTTCGGCAGTATTTCATCTACTGCACCCATGTCTTTGCTGAATCGGTTCAGAATTCGTCCGCTCGGATTGACGTGGAAAAATTGCATTTTGGCATGGAGGACATTTCCAAACATTTCATTGTGAAGATTGGTTGATGCATTTACAAACAATCTACAGAACAAGAATGATCTGTAACAAGAGCAAATTACGATTTTTGTATCTATAGAAATCAATATCAGCTTTCAAAAGCCGGATTAGACCAAAATCAAATTAAATATAACCGTATTTAAAATAGGTATTGAAGAACTAATTAAATATTATTTCTCTGATCAACTTTAACTTCAACACACCCTGTTATGATTTTTTTCGAGGTCAAGGATAGACGCTGTTGAAAATATTACGCATATTAAAGATTATTATCTACAAAACTTGGTGAATCAGGCTTCCGGTCTTAAGCAAAACTAAGTCATCAAATTCTAGTTAAAAGTTAAATTTTCATCAGACTGCCGGCCACAGAAGTAAAACTGCATCAATTCAGGTAAAAGAGCCAGTGGTATCAGGGCGCAGATTTTCTGAATTCCAAACCGAACAAAAGTTTAAATATGGCTACCTTATAAATACCAGTCCAGCGCAGATAAACACCAACACACTCCAAATTATCAGAGCCATATCGGTGGTGAATATTGGCTCGTCGTGGAAGTCACTGTCGGTAATATTTTCAATAGCGGTTACGGTTTTAAGTAGCGTGCCCATAATTGATATTGGTGTCGTTGAAATTGTGCCATTTGATGAGGTGTCATCGGAGACAGGATATAAGTTAGCGGCCGATGAGTTGATTTTGTCCGATAAGTTGGCTTCCAACAGTTGGTTGTATGTGCGCAGTTCCTCTTGGTTGGTCCTAAAAATTAAAAATTATATCTTTACCGAAGACATTATATTTAAAATTTATCTTTACTAAGATGCTAAAAGGAGATCAAAAATATATTCTAATTCCCTCTTCAGTTGCAATTGTGGTTGGGGCCCACCCTTTAAAAAATTACACATTTTCTGTATTTTTACAAGTTTCTTACAAGTTTTTCACATTATAGAGTAATAAATTTGCTATAATAATAATTATTAAATGAATTTTCTTAACAATGAGAATAATCTTAATAATAAGTGTAGCTAAACATACCTAATGGAAATAATATTTTAAATGCATAAAAAAATATAGTAAAAAGTGACAGTGGAGGTAAATTAAACTTAAAATTAAAAATAGAGGACTTTAGAATATTTTATTTTGAAAAGACTAAATATTAAATGAAGTTTTTTTTAAAACCATAACCTTCGTTTTCCTTTTCAAACAATATTGCAGTGGTCGAGAAAGTTGAAAAATGGTGAAATGTATATGTTGTAAAATCACACCTTCCACATCTTAAAATTCCTTTTTGGCTGCACTTAATGAATGGTCAGTCCAGGCAGTATAAATTCTTTTTTGAATAATTTCATTGTTAAGGTCTGATCATAATATAATCTATATTTTTGCACCAGCGCTCCCAAATCGTCCCTACATTAGGCAAGTGTTTGCAATCCATTTTGCCACATTTGGACCAGATTACCAATGTTGCTGAATAGAGATTAATAATACAATATACTAAATATAAAACTTATATTTTGAAGTTTAGTATTAGAATTTTAAATTACCTACCAAAATTTAAGCCACCATTCAGTGAAACCATCGAAGATTTGTGTTCCAATGATAGAAATCAACAGTATGATCAAGAAGAAAGGTCCGCTAGCAGATTTTCCGTACCTTAGAACGACGGATGTGGAGAGGTTACCTAAAGGTGCAATTTACGTTATTAGATTAAAGTACGACATCAGGTAAACATATAACAGACTGTTAAAAGGCAATATAATGACAAATTGTAATACCGATAATGTATGTGGGTTTTATAAAAATACATTTCTAACTCTCATTTGTCCTGTTTAGTATAAACATATTGTCAAAAATATGTGATATAAAATATTAAAAAACCATAAAATATAAAAATAATGGGGACTACATAAAATGTTGAATTAGGTTTCTAATCATCTGTTTTCAACACCAGGATAAAATTTAAGCAGTACTTACAAGCGCCATAGGCGAGAGAGCACACCCTCAATCATAGACAATACCTTTCTCAATGAGTTCATCCGTTTCTTGAGGTTCACTGCTCCCATCTCTGCTTAGTTCATACTTTTCGCTTGTGGTGCTCTTCGCGGACTGGAAATAAAATTTAGACCACTCTTTAAATATTTTTCTTACTATTCCTAAGAATAATTATTACAGAAAAGGATCATAACGCTATTTCTTACATAAATTTATATTCAGTCATTTGCAACAACTAAGATAAACGTAGCAAAACATTTGAAATTAAAAAGATAAAAGAAGAAAAATCAACACTGACCAACTTTAAGGGTTTCATTATGGAATATGTCAGATGGAACATGTCTAACATTTGTGCATGCTCAATTCCAAAATGCTTAATTTCAAGACTACTTCTTTTAGGTAAATATATGTTACATTATGTTTTTTTGTGAGAATATTGTAAAACTTTTCATTGATCACCTCTAAGACAATATCTAAAATATTAATTGCAAATAAACCCATGTAAAGATCATCGAGGTTCATTTCAAATCATTATTGGTATTTGCCTAGAATCCAGAAAATTCTAAATCCAGAGAATGCTAAATTCGATTTTGGGTCAAAATCATCGGGCAAATCTTAAAATACCCAAAATAAGCAGATCAATAGGTGGCATAACAGATTGCAAAGCTCTGATGATTACAAGATGGTAGAAGTTTTGTCTAAAATTCGGTGAAGAATTTTGGGATTACGTCACATCCTTTACAGAATGGTGGGTAGATGGTCCAGAAAAGTACCTACTAAGGTGCTCAAAAAAATAAAGCAACAGATAAAAATTAAAAAAAAAGACCTGAACGGACAAGGTCCTTTCCCTTGTAATTCCATTTGATTTCAAAACGTCTCCACAGTCTTTCTCCTTTTCTGGTGTTTTGCTAGACGTCAATTCAGAGAAGAGAATATTTTCGGACATTTCGCGGAAACAACCCTGCGTCTCAATGTGTCCCTATTAAAAAAAATATAGATCTTATAAAATACCTATAAGCTATTAAGAAACCAATTAGAAGCAAATTACTAAGCCAAATTAAAAAGTGTTAATATTTATGACAATATTAAGTTTTTAAAATGAATATCAAAATTAAATTTTGAATCAAGTATTGGATAGGTGATTTTGGATAAGTATTACCAGAAAAATAGTTGTTGCTAACAGCTTCTCTTACATTTTATTTATTTATTTATTTTATTCTTATACACCAAAATACATACATTACAGAACAGTAGTAACAATTCAATGGCAATTAATGTAACCAATACTGTAGTTATTTCATTTAATACTGTAGTTATAACGTTTTCTATTGAAGATTATTTACACCTATCAGCTGCTGCGGAACATAATGGTTTGTTCTTTACTATGGTACGCGGCATGTCCGTTGAGTATGGCAAACGGTCGAGAACGGAAAGGTTTGTCCATGCCTATAGCTCCAGACTATCGCCAACAATTAACCTGTGCATCGTCGTAACAAATTTATGCAGTTTGAATCAGATAAAATGTATGAAAACGGTGTTGTTATAAAGTTACATCTTGATTTTAAAATATATACACACAATTATGAAGTAATATAAAATAAGAAATCGATGTAGAATTTTATGGAGAACAAAACTATGATAGTAAGAAATCGATTTTTTTGAGCTTTATCAGCATTTTTTTTTCACATTTTTTTTTCTTTATTTTCTATCAAGAAAATAATTGTTAGATGTTTTTAAAAAGTGTTGTTTATTCATATTATTATGTAAAATTGTCCCAAATTTTACAAAAGTGAATAAAAGTTTGTGTAAAGAATGAAAATTTCTTTTTATCCAACTTTGTCTATTTTTAATAAATATATAATAACTATGTATGTAAACCAAAATTAATGAAGTTTATAGCAAATTTCATGGAGATAACGATGAGCAAAACTGTTCCTACAGGATTCAAAAAACCCTCAAAACGAATTTTCTAATGAATCGGTATGTTTTTTGTAAATATTATCTGATCTTTGTCACGCTCAACGGCTATCTGAAATTCTTATAAGTTGAAAATGCCACATTTGATGGATTAAATATAAAAAATAAGTACTCTTAAATATTAAAATAGATAAGTAATTTCACCTTCTTAATAATGTTTATTCTTTTTAGAACAAATGTATAAGATAAATCTATAATTTTGTAGTTGAATATTTGAATTTAACTTGAAAGGCTGTTTTCTTTAATCCTCCTACACACTTAATTACACTACGATTAAAAAAAAAAACATGGTTTGTTGTACTGTGAGAATCCAACCTTTACTCCAAACCGACGAGGTGGGCTCTATTCTGGCGGACATCCACAAATAATTTATACAGAGTGTATTTATATTCACTGATGTCCTTTTAGGGGGTTGATCTATATCAACAACTAAACCGGTCTCACAAACCATTCTTAACGCTTTATCTCCCCTGACTAAGACAGACATATTTGGCCTAGTTAAGTAGTGCCCAAAATAATTGTATATTATTATTAGGTAATTACATTATTTGGGAGTTAACTCCGGTGATACTGTTGAGTTTAGTAGGGGGAAAAAAAAAATAATGCTTAAAAACTCGCAGCCTACACTTTAAAATAGCCTTGGAACAAGGAAAAGGATGAAATACTGACCTATGAAGAGTATTCCACCGCCGAATTATTCTGGAAAGAAAAGAATTGAACCCAATGTTCCGTTTTCTCAAGATAGCTTTTATCTTGGAAGGATGGTCATCACGACCAGTATACGAAGGCTTAGAGAGTTGGGATCTTAAAGCAGACCAGGTACGCTCATTCGTCAGTCTTGTATAGACTAGTTAATCTGAATTTTATGACCTAGGTCATAGCAACTATTTAAAAAATCAACTATATTACTAACATTTGTAATAATGACAATATTGTCAGCGTTCTTGAGATGATGCAGCTGATGCGTGACAAGGATCCTAGTCTTGCCTGCCAAAAAGGTCTCGATACATTTCTCCATGAGATGTTTGCCAACGTGAGTGTCCACCGCCGATAGAGGGTCATCCAAAAGGTAAACATCAGCCTGGAAAACATACCTAAGATAATATATTGTAAAAAATGGACAAGTTAATATAAGTCCTTAGTCCAGAAAACAATTATTCTTGTATTTTATACAAATCAAATTTCTAGTAAATTTTATTCCATTTATGACACGCAAACATGCTTAGGCAATAAAAACAAAGCTTTGGCTAGCGCATTTTAACATTTTCCAAACTTAATATTTTAGTATTTCTAACTAAAGAGTAAAGCGAAAAGTTGAATGGACACGTCTGCTAAGTGAAACAGTGGCTGTGTGGCCCTTTGTGAAACAGCGATATATACATATCTCTCTCTCGGAAGCTGCTTCTTTTGTCATTGTCGTTTCGCATTTTTACACACGGCTCCTAGGAAATATAAATATAATAAAACTAACCTTTCTGTAAACTGCTCTAGCCAGAGTGATTCTAGCTTTCTGACCTCCACTTAAGCTGATGCCTCTTTCTCCCACCAAAGTAAAGTCTCCACGAGGAAACTGCTCAAAGTCTTTCGTGAGGGCGCAGCATTCCACAACCTGAAAAAAATCTTTTATAAGAATTTACTGAAAATCATAATTTACAAGCCTAGAATCCATAAAAACTAATATTTCTATGGATTAAAAATAAATATTTTACACAGAGTTGCATATTTAAGGAGTGTATTACTATGGTATTACAGCTAGCCCGAGAGGAGTAGAACAGACCATTACACTCACAAAGATGTGTGTGTATTCGTATATCTTGTATCCGAATGCAAATCATTATCACGCAGCGTAACGCGGAAATACACTTGCTTGCATAAAAGGGACTTATATTTAGCACTTTATGTTAAATGCTTAAATATTAAATTTTAATGCAGTTAAAAATCTAATCCAAATATGATTTGTATATATTTCTGAATCCAACAACTACGAAGGTAAAATATGTTCACTTATTTATTTTTATTCCACATAATTAAAAGTTTTACTTACACTATTTTGGCTAATTAGCTGAAGTGATAAATATGAAAAATTGGCTTTGGTGTTATGACCAATGATTTTTAAAAACATGTCATTAATTTTGTATCGCAATTTGCCATTTTAAAATATATATCGTCATATATACCTATATTATATTCCATTAAAAGGAACAACCTGTAAATAAGTTATGTAACTGTGTTGTCCTCAGTTTTCCCCGAGCGGGTTGTACCTTCGCTATTGTAATTAACCAATTTGATAAGCAGCAGCTTTATCTGCGTTTCGGTTTTAGTAAGATTTAATAAACCCACGGATAATCATATCACTTTTGGAGGTTTGATGGCTAATTATACACAAGTAATTATGGTTCATAATAACATGAAGCATGTACCTTTTTATATCGCTCCTTGTTGTACTCCTGTCCAAATAATATATTTTCTCTTATGGTTGCGACAAACAGCCACGGCTCTTGGGAAGCATAGGAAATTCTTAGATTTCCCAGAATCAAGTTGCCTTTAGTTGGGGGCAATTCACCAATCAGTACTTGTAAAAGAGAGCTCTGAAATTAGAAATATAAAAATATTATGTTATTAAAAAAAGGCGTCGCAGGGGCATAATATCCTAGGGAGGAGCGGATGTCAGAATGTTTTAACCTCATTTCCTAAGAATGAAACAATTTAAGTGTATCTATAGTGAATTCTCTTGCATTTTTTTTTATTGTGTGCTTAAAACTTATAATGATAAAAAAATAAACTAAATTCTAAATACTGTCTGAAATGAAATGGATTTTTCCTCAAAATCAACGAAAGAACAACGTAGGTTTAACGAATTTATACATTTTTCTCAATTTTTCTTTATTTAAGTCACAGCGTATATCTTTTTGACTCGGCCTGGTTGTAGTGCCACCACCAGGCCGTAAATGCAATAAACAATAAATACAAATACAAGGGGCCTCTTCCCGAAATAGCTTAAATAGTTCTATCTCATCTAACTGCTTGTAGAACGAAAGACACTCAGTGTCGTTAAAAAATAATCTCAAAAATCAGAATGTGTTTTAAAAAACTTACTTGAATTTGTATCTTCATGAAATCACCTATTCAGTCAATAAAATATTTAGATAAGAAATTATGATAAAATGTGTAGAAAAATACAAACTTTTCGAGGCTCTTAACCTTTAGTCAGAGGAGAAATTTATAAAGTGTCGTTTTTCATCTATATTTATAAATAAAAGTCTCAATACTACAACTTTTGTATGGAGAAATGACCGGGTTGCATCTTCAGATTTCTGGAGAATATTTCCTGTACTTTGCAATTCAACAATTGGCGTATTGAATATTTATTACCTTTCCAGACCCTACAGGCCCGACGATGGCCCAAAACTGTCCAGGGTTGACTTCCATCGAGATATTATGCAGTGTATTTATTATTGGCTCATCAGACCACGTGGCGCTTACATTTTTTAATACAATCTTATCCGATGCTGTTTTTTCGTTAATATTCTTGATTGGAAATGATTCTATTGTATTCTCCAACTCCTCGTGTTCTAAAAACTCCTGGAATTCAATTAAAATCAGTGTAAAACTTTTACAGACAACCCACCTTCCAGAAAATGTTAATATATAACAATTGTAAACACTTTTTAAACCTTACTCATGAGGTTAAAGCCTTCTTTCAGCAAATCCACTTTTTTCATTTTGCTGTGCTTTTACTGTTCTTAAGCATTTGTTGCTAAAAGTCAGTTTCCTTCACGCTCCATCGCCAAAAGGAAGAGTAAAAAACATGTTGCTTTTCTATAAGTGCCCCAATATCCCCAAAAAAGACTTCTTAGGCGAAAGTGTTTTAGGAAATTATTAGTGGTAACATAAACTCTAAAACTAACTGACTAACTGTTTATGACTGATTTTAAACTTATACGATCGTAATTCATTATAACCATATAATTCTACGGATGTTTACATACTGGATGTTTGACACAGTGAGCACATATGGCGTGATTTTAAAGTCATGTGTGACGACGCTTTAAATGCTGAGGTCGGTCGTGAGACTACTCACTGTTACGAATTCAGAAACTGAACGAAACAGTGCATCGGTTCCGTCAATAGTTCATATCGGACGGAAGCGTCAAACTTTTACCTAAAGACATGTGTTGGGATAGAATAATCTTGTACCATATGTAAAAACCTGTAAAATTATATGTTTATAATAATAGAAATATTTCTCTCCTTGCATAATATTATTGTTTTGTTTTTTAATATTAAAAGGTTTGATGTATTAATATTGTGAGGTTTCCAACAATTGCAATGTTTTCACTTGATTTGATTGAAAACCAACAAACAACCTGACAAACCAACCTGAATGCGTTTTATGGATATTCTAGCTTCAGCTAAAGCCATCAGTGCCATGGGAAAGAGCATAGTGCATGTCAGCTGCAGTAGATTGCAATATTGCGCCATGGAATAGACTATGTCGCCTCTCAGCCCGCCTCCGGCCAGGATATAGGTGATGAGAGTGGCATACAGGCTCAAACGCTCTGTAACAATCACTACCGTGCGAGACATGCTACGCAGATACGTCGTTATGTTGACGTACTTCATTTCCAAACTGAAAAGAGGAATTTCAAACAACTTTATTTACTCCAATGGCCTCCACATTTTTATTCCTATACCTATAAAATAATTTGACACACTTAGGGTTATTCCATTGTTATACAATTTTGCTATTTATTTATTTCAGGAAACAACAGCTATTAGATAAATAAAATTACACAAAAACACAAAGCCAATGAGAGTTTCCTTCAAATTTAATAAAATGGAAAAATACATTTGGGAACGAGGTTGGGGGAGGTTGGGATTGGGAAGTAGGAGGGTTGGAGAATTTACAAAATTACAAGAATATGAAATACAGTGTAATTCTTTACAAACTATAAGATTTTACTTATACTACTCTAGGGTTAGAGCCAGAGTGGACACTCTCTTGAATGACGGGAAAGTAGTGTTGAACATATCAATGGTGGCCAACATGCTGTTGTAAAGCTTACAATATTATATCAATATGTTCAGATTGTACAAATATGTGCGAGTATGTTCAAAATCATCGCACCAATATTGCCAAACTTTTGACAAATGGCACTTAAAGTTTCAAATAGTCAGCTATTTTGAGAGAGATCACTTTTTTCCATCTTTTGGGTTGCAATTGGTGAATGTTACACAAAACTAAGTCATCTGCTTTGTCAATAATATATTATAATTATTATTATTATTATATTATTTGTTTCTTTGCAACAAAGCGTCCTCCAAAATAAATAAACAAATGCGCATACCATCTAGCTTTTTGTATGATCTTCTCAAAGGGAACTTCCCAAGCATACATCTTAACCACTTGAATGCCGGCCACTAGTTCGGTCATCAATTTGACCCTTTTGTCTGTTTTGAGCGCAATCACACCTCGGAGCCTAGCCTGGTATCTGCTTATATAGACTGCAAACAAACAATTAAGTGGTATACACACACATTGGTATAGATTCTCGACATTTGATAGGTTAATTCTATACTATAGAATTAACCTATCAAATGTCGAGGATGGGTGTGTTCATCCAACCCGAATTTTGTGCAGTGAAAGAAAATTTCATAAACCAAACTTTGACTATTTAAAAAAAAATCATTTTACCAAAGGCATATAAATACCAAAAATATTCAGTGTATAGGAAGTTTCATAGAGATTTCGATGATACGAAGCATTTTCTTGCACAGTTGTCAAATTTTACCTCAACACTTTATTTATTATCAGGTTTCCTAAAGTACATTTCTTTTTGAATAACAAAAGAAGAACAATAAAAATTTAAAAGAAAGAATAACTAAAATTAAAAAAGAAATATTGACATGGCAACTAAATATAAGTAATTAAAAATAATGCTCTCAGGCGAAAAATAACAGACAAATAATTAACGCTGATATCACAAAGGTGTAATAGAAAGCAGATTTGTAACAATCATTTGCTCTGGGTATCCCAGAACGATTGGTTGTTGAAGGGTGTGAAATGGCTGCTTAAAATATGCAGTCTAGTTATATGTTTTACTATAAAATACATTTAAAAAGTTATAATTACAGTGTTAATTTCATTCTTTAATGTTAGGATTTTTAAATACTAATTCTAGGTTAAGAATGTGCCAGAATAACATACCCTGAGTGACATACGCCTGCGTTACAACCACCGCGATTCCAGCGAATGCCGACGTCCCAACATCCCTCCACATGAGATAAGTAATGACGGGAATCTGTACGGGCACAATCAGCAGGTAATGAAGAAACAAGGGAAGTAGATCGAAGCGGTTGACATCGTTTGACATTAGGTTGACCACTTGACCGGCCGCAGTTCTGCCCAGAGAGTGGCGGTTCATTCTCAGAATCTGTAATAAACAATCAGATAATCACTGTAGATTGTAACTGCACTATACTGTAGATTTTTACACCACTCAAGCGGTGTAAAAAGAGGATTGAAAATTTCAAAATAAAATATCATTATCCATTGGAATGAATCACTTTGTCGTTAAATTGCTTACTTGTCATAGTGACATCAGTCACTTGATGCAAATCAATGCACTCTCTAGTGGTTTAAGCCCAACCTATATGGTAAGTGTATCATCGATTATTATATCTAGGAATAAAATTACTAGTGCTCTCTAGCGGTTTAAATCCAAACTACAGGGAGTACAAGTGAGAAGTTCCACACAGGTGCAAGCGCATCTTCTCGCATTGCGCACGATGCTATCAACTTACTCTTACGTCATGACCGTCGCTGACAGAAGCGTCGCTCTCATGCCTCAATGTCATCAAATAGCAAATCATTCCATTCTGAAAACATACACTACTCATAACCCTCCGTTTAGCAGTTATGAGTCATCGACAAAATACAAAATGAAATTTATTCTAAATTAATCCAGGGTTATCAATTTTGAAAGTTTTCAGTAATTCCGGAAGTGTGAATTTCTACCATACCCTTTTAACCGACTTAGCGCTAAGGACAGGATATCCTGCCGTTGTAGTATACGCCAGTTGTCGTGTGGGAGTAAAAATCTTACTGCATTACTATTAATATTTAAAAGCGTGGCATGTAGCGTAAACCTGAATTCATGAAAGGCATAGACTAATCGTCGATTTTTTTTCATTTTAGTTCGGTTTTGACGTTTGATTGTTTATGTGAAAAGTGAGGTAGTAAATTGAAAGTGTTTTTGACAGATTTGGTGCTAAATAATTCGAGTTTTATTTACAAAAGCTATGTCAATATAATAAATAAATATTTTCATAGTTTTGTACTTATTATTTGCCAATAATAAGAAACTAAAAATTGTGTGACCCGTCCGCGCGTATGGTATTTCGCGTGCAGTGAACGACCTTAGCAGAATGACGGCATTGTGTGGTATGCGCGTTTTACGTACAGAGCGGAATGTGCTATTGACAAAGCGCTATGAAATGAATGGCAATACCACTTCCCTACATACTTACACCCCACCACATTACACCCTAATAGTTTAATAATTTATTTTGAGAATTAATCGTATCGGCATTTTGACGTTGCCAGTAAGGCAACCATTAGCAGGTCTATCAATTGCATACAAGGGGCAAACAATAATATTTTCAAAAGATTGGTTTCTTGTCGAACAATCTTCATAGTATTTCAAAATGCATAGTTTACCTTCCTATAAAGTATTGAACAGCAGGCTATCCTCGCTTGCATCCCAATGGACTGCAAAGCCAGAGAATATTGATTGAAAGTGATGACGAGGGTCAGGGACAGAAGCAGAATGATGAACACATAGAGATGGGCCTCTTCCTTTTGCATATTACTCTTCGGATTGTAGACCATTAACAGGCGAGAAATCGCATAAGGTAACGACAGCCTGAAAAAAATACGTTTTCAACAACAACAAGGAATACTTCTCTGAAGCTTAACCTAATTTACATAATTCATATTTTTACTATTCCTTCGACAGATCAGTGGGTAACGCGGCTGCCAAGTTATACAGGTGAATCATTTGTCGTGCACATCCTCCTACACTTCAAATTGAGCAACTTTTGTTCTATTAATTTTGAAATATTTTATAGGATTCCCCAAAACGTTTGGTTTGCTCGCGGCTCATGCACGCGGCATGCAGATTTCTTAATGCGTGCCGCATGTAGCAGGTCAGGACCACGCCCCAGTCGGGAGGAGGCACGTAACTGTGCGTTTAAATTGTGGTAATGAGGTGTGGCGCGTTAGATTAGCTAGGTGGGTTAAATTAATAATTAAAGAATAAGTCATATCTATACATATTCTAAATCAACATACACAGGCAGGATTTGTGAAAAGAATTTTATTGTAGGGTGTATCTCTTTTATTAGATGTAATGTTAGTTTTGTTATTGGAGAGATGCTGCGAAGCATCTCTTGGGACTGATTTAATGTTGCCTTGATTATGCAAGGTCATTTAATACAAACAAACAAACAATGTTCATAAATCAGTATGAGAAAGATAAAATGGCCAAATTGGACCATCTGGTGTGAGTAAACAGCAGGTCACAGCTGTGTACCACCATAAAGCCATTAAATTTTCTAACCATTTGTAATTTTCTAACCATATGGAAGAGTGAACTATCTATCTTATCAAGAACGGAGATGACATTGTCTTTATATGTCAAATTTGAAATTTTACTGTCGTCATGAAGTGATTAATAAAGAATACAATACCTTACAATAACCTGTATAAACACTAGCACCATCCAGAACAAATAGGTTGAAAATAACATCCTGACCATGGCTTTCAAAAGGCTGGGTTTGCGTAATCCAGCCTTCGATCGTAGCACTTCCTCCCGCCATTTCTCCTCCAATCTGTCTCCGAGCAGCTGGGATTGATCGCTGTTCCGGGGCGGATACAGGTCCCTCTGTACTAGGTCTTTCTTGTACCCACGTTTTATGATGTCGGAGAACCACCTAGGTTGCGATAAAATATGAATTATTAAAGAATCATAAATGTTGTGAATTAGAAATGTACTTGCTAAACAACTCCGTAATAATATGCTCAACACATATTTAAAACCCAAATACGGTTAAAGGTTTATTCTCCCTGAAGACTTTGTTTAAACGTAAATTAAAGTCTACAGATAAACCACCACATGCCAATACCAGCACTATTACCGGAGCTGGTTCTGAAACTAATAATAATAACCTAGGTACAGTCAAGCACAAAGTAATCTCAATATCCCTTGCCAAGTGACGTGCTGCAATCCGTCGCCGAAGGGAGAACAGTGAATACCAGCCGAGGGATATCGGCCATTTTGTGCTTGACCCGATTAAAATTGATTTATTATTTGTTAAAAAGGTCCTTCGATACAGTACTACTCTCGGCGGCCTATCATGTTGTTCACTAGTTTTGCGCCATACTATGTACATAATTTAATATTCTGGTTTATATCGGCAATATTTTGGGAGAGGGGAGAGAAGTAGAGTCCCAAACTGGGGTAGCATAAATCTATCCCCGGGGTGGCTAACCTAGCTCCCGATTCAACTCCTGGTTCAGCTTAAAGTGTTTTTTTTTAATTCAATTCAATTTCAACGTTGCCAGAACCAACTTTTATTTAATAAATATATTAAAAATACATTTTAAATACATGCATCTGAGACACTGTCTTTTCTGTCGGCTTCTTAATCTTAAATAAAATACAATTTCAAGTTACACATGCATAAAATAAAATATAAAATACTTACAATTTAAGTTAACATAATTTGTGAAAAGTAAAAAGAGATGTACTGGTAATGTATGTAATTAATATAGCTAAATAATTATTAATTGGTTTTTTGTATAAATTCTTTTATTTTGTGTTTTGCGACGATTTTCTTTTCAATTGTCTGACTTTTAGAGGTATTTTATTAAAATGCTTAATTGTGCTAAACTATTCTCCATGAAAGAATCTTAATCATCTTGGTATTACATTTCTCAAGTACGTAATAAGGAATTATTAATATAATTAAAAATTATTAGGTCGTCAACTCCTTAGATATTTTCGCCCCGTTGAGCATGAACTGTAGAATAACGCCGACGATTAAACATAACAATAGCGACCTCTCTCTCTAACACATTTAGTTGCGTCCTGCTTGACTGAGAGAAAAATAATATGTAGGTACCGCTTTCGCTTCTCACCCAACGATCATTTAAAACATATAGATATGGCATGTCATAAAAATCGTGCTTGTGAAAACTGACACCGACGACTCCCCCTGCCGTTCCGCAACACTCCGAAACGTATGATACGCAAGGAGTGTACTCGACGCAAAGTGGCGTACTTGACATGGTGGGTTTTTCACCCTCAGATACTGTATCTATATGTTTTACGTACGTTTTACTGGTTTATATTGACACTAAATACTTTGCTCACTCCAAAAGTCACCTTAAATTACTTTGATGACACACTTGAATGTTTCAATAAATTGCAATTTAAACTAGCAAATAATTTGAGGAACTTACGTAGGTATAAACAAATCGTCCAAAATGGACTTACCAAAGAAACATTTTCGATATGCCATTAGAGACCTCCCCAGGGTTGGAGTCTCCGGTAAACCTCTTGTCCGCCATATTTGTTTTTGTTTCACTCACATTATTTTTCATTTCACGCTTTCGATTTTAATTTTCTATCACAGATGCCGCTGTTATCAGTCGCATTCTCGATCCTTCTTTTTAGATATAAATATCCCAAAACCTTTTCACTTTTTCTTCGGTAATGATCTGTGATTAAAAGAGCCGGACTTATTTTATATTCTGAACAATTCAAACTACTTATATAACAATTTAATAGCATATTAAATCTATAAAACCTCACGTCTAAAAAAATGCAATATTGTAAATATTTCTTGAAGAAATTAATTATTTATTGAAGTTCTGCGCCTTATTTAACTAGCCGTACAGTATTAAAACTGTGTGCAAATGAGTTTAAAGGGGTGTTATATTATTATGTGCTTTAAAAAAAACCCCCAATTAATGCCTTTAGTATTTGTATGCTGTGTACACATTTTACATTGATTGAAAATGCATAGGTAAAACAAGAAGATTGTTAGGTCACAGAATTATGGATACAGTTATTATGCCGATGCATTGTTTTCTAGTTAGAGTAAATACTTAGTACCTACTTAACTTTTAAAATTATTGTGCTGTGAAGAGGAGAAGTTTCTATTTCGTACTGGTTCCAGTTTCGCTGGGGTCGTTAATTGTAAAAGGTCGTTAATTTTTGTCACAATTAAGAAAAACTTTCCACAAAAAATATTAGTGACTAGGAGTAGAGGAACTTCTCTATACTGTGGTAGAAGGCTGTTTGAATACCAGCTGAGTCTTCGGTGATACCTCTGGCAAATTCAGCTGCATGCAATGGTATTACATACATCATTCGGACATCTCATTGGGTTCATTCGTTAATTACATTTCTGGAAAAGTGCCCTTTAATTAATTAACTGTTTTTACACATCAATAACTACACTGTTGGCTAATATACAGGGATGTCGCATGACCATTCCCTAATACTTAAGGGAGTGTTTATGTTCCCTATTACATGCAACAAGTTATATAAAAAAAAACGCGAAAATATATTCATTTAATTAAAGCGCTGATGCGAATTCCCTTAATCATCGATATCTCGTTGTGCTATGTTACGGCCTTGACCGTTAGGGGTCATTCATGTCAAGATACGGTTTATTATTATCACGTAACGGTTTCATTTTTTTCTCAGAAACCACTATGAATTTTGATATGACGTTTTTTTTTATTTTGATTATGATTTTGACTAATCATGTTTTAAATCGCAGGGGCGATTAGCTGGATTTTTTACCCAGAATGGTGTTGAGACACTGATTATATAGGCAGGTACAGTGGCTACTACTTTGTGTAGGTAGGTTAAACAATGTACTAACTTATAATGTCGTAAAAATGAATAAATTGTTCATAACTAATTACTCTTTATTATAAGTTCGTGTGTGTATCACTAAATTTTATTCACGCTATAAAATAGTAGGTACTACTATATGTAGTCGACTATATTAGTACGGTACATACTATGAACGCTCTTGTGGATCAATAGGCGTCAGTTCCCGAAGAAACTGCCTGGTCTTCTTTAATAATCATTAAGAACCATCACTCATCTCTTTATAGCACCATAAAAAACGATATCATATATGTAGTTAATAATGGTTTACAAAGACGCCAGGCCAACAGAGCTGGCGCGAGGAGATTAGCCACTTTTATTTTAGTAACTTCAAGAGGAAAAATACGGCGCGACTTATGATCTGGGGTTAGTCTGAAGCCGACTCGCCACTCGCTCGCTGACAATTTGACGTTTGTTTAAAATGCATTATGCAAACGTCAAACTGACAGCGAGCGATCGGCGAGTCAGATTCAGACTAGCCCAGTGTTGCCAGATGTACGATAATTATCGTATTTGTACTATAAATATGACTTCCGTACGATGTACGATCCAAAATACGATAATTAAAGCTGCCGGTATTTTTTTTGCCCATGACGCTGGGGATGGAACTTGAGCCAGTACTCGTAAAGTCTGATACTTTGATAATTTACTAATAAGTTTGGGTAAATTGTTTTCGCGTAATTTCTTAGGAAAGTGAAGGTTAGCGCGGAGCGTGACCGGATTTTTTCAAATTTAAACAATTTTAAAACACGCAGTCGTAATCGCCGGGGCACGCCGACATTTTAGGTTTGTTTTGCCTATGGGCAAAACAAACCTAAAACATCTGCGCAGTACAATTTTTGACTTGAAACTATTAGACTCGTTTTGATTTCAACCAACATTTATTGTCGGGATCTACCGATTCAACGCCATAAAAAAAATGTATATATCAACGAGTAATTATGGGGATGTTAAAAATGAACAAAATCCAATACAATGTTGGAATAAACTGGTCAAAAAGCTAATTCGAAATACAGAAATCGTACGCGGTTAGAAAGATCGTGTCGCCATCGAATAAGTGATACCCGTGAAACTCCGTATGAACAAGAAAGCTGTGTCAACAACGGCACAAATTTAAGTTCTGACATTTTAACAAAATACATTTTGACCAAATTCGTAAAGCAATAAAGAATAACGGAACAGTAAATTCGTGGAAGCGATTGGCACTACTACACTCTGTTTCCTGCCCTCTCAACTAGACTATCGTCTGTACTAAAGAGGGAGTGTTCCGTCCTTTTTAAGTTTTTAATATTACCTACGCGGTTTAATTTTAACGAATTATAGTATTAGTTACTATAGTATTGAATAATTAGCAGATAGCAAAAATACCATAATAAATATTGAAACGTTTAAATTGCAATCGCTATCTCGAGTGTAATTTAAACGCGAGGAGCATAAAAAAATGCTAAGCTGTTGGTCACAGATGTCCTGGATTTAAACATCGTGTCTGGCTAATTAGACAGTTCCGAAAAAATATGCAAATTTATTATAATTCGGTCAAACTAATTAATAGTCCCTAACCACTAACTAATAAGCAGCAGTAAAGGCAATGAAATATTACTACCTACTCATTAACCTGGTAAACAGTAATTTTACGACAATTTTAATACCTAGTAATATAGGAAGGTACTTGTACAATATGACGTTTACGAAGATAAATTCGCCTGTAATCTTGTATCTCCAACTAACGAATTACTACTCGTACTTAATTGATAACTTTCCTTATCGACATAGCCAAGCTGACCTATTTTTTTACAATGTCTCGTTTTTTACAAACGCTGCGATATTGATAATTTTAACGTCAATTTACATAAATTATTCATACGGAAAACGGAACAACAGCGCACATGTTTTTGAAGAAATTGGCATTTCCGACAGTGAAATATTACGCGAATGCTAGCCAAGGTCGTGACGTGATTTCGCCAAATGCTAGTTTTGACTTCAGACATCTTTAAAAAAATAACGATAAAACGACATTAGCGCCGAGCGTAGGTTTCTCTACTAGGAAGCTGTGACGTCATCGCCTAATCGGAATAAACGAGAACGATATTAAGACTTGTTCAATTTTAAGATATCGAAAAAAATATTTCAATGTTAACGTGATTTTTTGAAGATTTTTTTGAAAAAATACTCCATTGACGGTTAACAATGCGTTTCTATTTTGGATTGCTTTAACGGTACCCACGCCAATGCAACGCTTTCTCTTCGTCTCTATAGATAGGGTTTCCATAGACCATAGGCCGTATGGTAACCCTATCTATAAAGTAATAACCGACGTTCTTTAACACTTATAGATACGGCAACTGAGGGTGAAAAACGCACCGCGCCAAGTACGCCACTTTGCGTCGAGTACACTCCTCGCGTAACGGCGGGGGGAATCGTCGGTGTCGGGTTTTTACAACGACGATTCATATTACATGCTGTATCTATAAGTTTTAAAAGATCGTTGGTAATAAATGGTTCTGTACCTCTGACTCATTTTATGTAACTTTTGTAATATTAGTCATTAATTGGATCATGGATTTCCTCCAATTTATCAGTTATGGAATATCTGTCGAACTGGTCGATGTGCTGATAAGCCCCTCCCCCCCCACCCCAGGAAATAACTAATTTATTATCGAATCGCCCATCTAAGTTCGGTATTTCTTTGTCGTATGATAGATTTTAATTTTATATGGAAAATTTATAGTTTTAATTTGTTTGGTGAATAGTAAAAAATATTTTGTAGTTATGTTTTGTTTCGTCGATATTAATTTTGATAAAAAAATGTGTCTTTCATCAACATTCATTTTACAGTAAAATGAATTTTACTTTTTAGAATAACGCAAGTCGCAAGGCTAAGTCAATAATTTCAAGGAAGTTCTCGACCGTACCTAATAAAATATTAACTAGATTTAATTTAATTTAATTTAATATTAACTGAATTAGGACAATAGCCTGGCAACACGACTCCATATTTCCTATGCTAATATTTGAAAAGCGGTTTGAGGGAAGCTGCAACTCGTTTACTGCATTTTGATGACCTTCCTAAAAAACAACTAAAGTTATCTTTTGTGAAAACGCGTATTTTTGTTATTATCAGAAGTTATAAGTTTTGAATTGCAATCCCGAAGATATGAAGCAAATATTTAGGTACATAGCTTTAAGTATCTAAATATAGTTAATATTTTAAACATAAAGCCAAGCAGTATCACCTTTATATTATTTTGTAACTCATTAGTTACAAAATAATTGTGGTAAATTAGTTGTTTTTAATTGTGTTTGCCATTGCAAACACAATTAAAAACAATAAACAAAATCATTCGTATTTACGAACGTTTGTTATACGGAAGTGTCTTGAAGTAGTGATCGAAATAAATAGAGATGACAGGTTATAGTTGGCTTAAAAGTAATTGATAATTTTGTGATTTTTCAAAAATGCTTACCTTGTCTAAATATTTTTTTTAAACGCACATATAATTTGATAAATAAATCTTTTTTAATGCGCTTTTTAATAAAAATGTATCTTTCTAATATTAATACTTTTATCATTCTAGTCTACATGTTAGCAAAGTAAAACTTTTATTTATTTTGATTTTTTATCAAAATCTAACATTCAAATAACATCTATTTTATAAAAATCTTTGTTTTATAAACAGTAGTTTACGTTTTTACCTAACAATAAAAATAAAGGTAGCAGAGGATATAAAAAAAATACTTGTGGAAGGTACTTCTTAATTAGGAAGTTGGAACACCAAAAATAACGTTCTCCCTAATGGAAGGAAGAATTACAAAGTCAATGTAATGTGTAGTGCCATCGATTGTGACTGGTATATTTAAAATACCTAGGTTTTTTTATAATTTGTGGTCTGCAGTGAAAATTGTATTATTGAATTCTTTATGGTATATTTTGTTATTTTTTTATGATAGTTATCACCAATACAAGATATAGAACTACCACTATCTAAAAGAGCTGCATGCGTTATATTATCGATTTAAAATTGAATATAGGGTCTGGTATTATAATCAATTTGTTTAAAAAATTGGAGAAATTATTTTACTTTTATTAAAGTTGGCAACAACTATTTTGTGTTGCCTCAGTATTTTCGAAGAAAACGTTTTTATTGCAAGAAAAGTATTTTCAAAATGTCGGTTTAAAGATTTATGACTCGCTAAGGCGCTTACGATGTTTTTACTGTTTTTTTTAACAACACTATTTTGAGTAGTTTGTGAGTGAGTATATATTCAATATTTTTAAATGGTATTGACTATTTACGTAGGCGAAAATTGTCGTAATATAATTTATTATTTAAGTTATTATTTAAGTTTAATTTATTATTTAAGATTGGCGAAAATTAGGGATATAGATTTTATTACTATTACCACGATACGAATGTGTATGATTTTGTTTATATTTATTTGTAACTCGATGCGATAAATTACGATTTAATGAACCATAACTAATATTTGATGGGCGATAGTTAAAAAAAATGAGGGGGATTCTGATTTAAATTACGATTGTATTTATTATTATTTATAAATCTAGTAGGAAAGTAATCATTTGGTTTGTAAGTTTGTGACTGATTGAATTGATAAAACAACTTCTCTTTGTTTCGCAATCACGAGAAACAAAATTAATTCTAAAAACTTAGTTGAATTTGCATCTTTATAGAATAAACTAGGATTCTGATATTTTATTTGCACGATTATTGAATTCAGTTAATAAGATATTTACGTCCAAAGTTTTAATAAAATGTATGGATAAATGCAGGTTTCTCGCGGCTTATAACTTATAGAAAAAGTAGAAATATAACTTTATAATCAATCGGAAGCCTAAATAATTATGAGATAAAACGATATCTAGTATTATTTTTCTTATATATCTGTTATTAAGAGAGTTAAAACGATGCAACGTTTGTATGGAGAAATGACCGGGGATCTTATATACTAAGAAATTTGTAGCAAAATTTCACTTTTTCGAACCCCCCCCCCCCTGGTCTGACCGAGATTTGTGCCCTTAAATTTTAAGTATCAATTTGAAAATGATTGTTTTAAACTTACGACAGTTATCTTGTCCACAAGAAAGTGATATAGATAGATAAAGGTTTAGATTGAGGGTGGTTCTGGGTTTTAGGGATGTGAAATGCGAAGATATGTCGACATTTTCCGGACGTGGTACCCATTAAAATAGGTAGCTTTTCTAATGTAATCTACCTAAAAGTGCGTTTGGTGTTGTATTACTCGACATAGTGGAATTTACTAAAAAAAGCCACTATGTGAATAACAAAGGGAATAGACGATTGGATTGTTTTTTTTTAGCGCTATTTAAAAGTTTTAGAGCCTTTTTCACCAATCCCACCTTAGGTCTTCCCTGACAGGCAGACGTTTGACATATCTCAATTTAAGGGACTCTCAGCCGTTTTCACCAAACCTCACTTAGGGTTAAGAGTCCCTTAAATTGAGATACGTTAAACGTTCAGACGTAGTTTAGAGATTGTTCCGTCCAACTTTTATAGTCCTTGTATCGTATCTCAATGCTTGATACATCTTAGTTTTAAATCGCCCGCGGTGAAAGACAAACTATTTGCTAATGCATCTCAGAGAGCGTTCTATTTTTCCGTTCGAAATGGGCTTCTGAGCTATTTATGTCGATTGGTGATACCGAAATACTACTAGCGGCCCATACTATACCAAATGAGTAAACATTTAAAAGGCAGAAAGGCTGCCATCATAGAATTACGGCGAAAAAACTATTCTCATAAAATTAAACGTTAATTGTTTTTACTAAAAGCGTTTGCTATGAAAAGGGTCTGACCAAAACATATGAATACGTCGATAAGATGTCGTTTTGTGGTCATGTACGGGCAGTAATGGCTGCGTCGGGGTGTACAGTCGAGGAATGATCTTCCTTAAGTTGTTTGTTATCAATCTTGTTCCTTGAATGATAATTCTTAGAGAATTTAAGTTTCCAGAACTTTTATTTGCATTACAGATTATGTAGGCATGAACAATTTTTTTTCTCTCATCTAGACAATTTTGTAGCTGTAATATTCTGGAGGTTACTCAGAGGAGGTTCTTAAGATACCTCTATCTCCGTAAGTATGGGCATTATCCTGAAATCTTGACACATTTGTCTGTTCGCCCAATAGGATTGAAAATCTGTTTTCTTTTATACCTTTGTGAGATCAGCGTGAAATATTTATTTGTTTTTGTTCACCTGGAGGCATTATTTTTAGTTTTGTATTTTTCCTAGCTGATTCTGGTTATTTTTTGTTTTTTAATGTTATTTTTTCTTTTAGTAATATATTTTTTTATTTGTATTTTACGCATGTAATGTGTACATGGGCAAACCTATTCAATAAATAATTAAAATAAAAAAATCAGTACCATAACTTTGGTTTGTTAATATTAATATTATAATATAGTCTAATATTATACAGCCACGCAATATAATGGAAATAATTTTCCAGCGAGATCCAATATGGCAACTTAGATTAACCTTTTCATTTCCCGAGGTACGTTTATTTATAATTATTATTTATTTATCTATTATTTTTTTTGTATTCCAAAAGTGCTTTGGGTCGCTCCGAATATTTTACTGGTCCTTGTTAAGGGCAACCCAGCATTAGCGCTTGTTTTCTCAATTACTTTGATAGCACACATGCATTGTTTATATCGCATGGTTTGTTTTT
Source organism: Neomicropteryx cornuta (assembly GCA_020383195.1). Lineage (NCBI taxonomy): Eukaryota > Metazoa > Arthropoda > Insecta > Lepidoptera > Micropterigidae > Neomicropteryx > Neomicropteryx cornuta. The sequence continues at coordinate 6,229,397 of JAHKQU010000001.1, read as the reverse complement.
CACGATCCGTGCTTGTTAATTTCGTTATTTTTTAATTGAAATATTTTTTTCAAACAAGTGTTTATTACTATACTAAAACGTGTTCACTCAAGTAAAATAATAGTGCACATAAATAATTATAATCGTTCTATCCTTAATTATATTCAATTAAAATTACCTACTTAAAAAACGTATGGTAAACTGGTTTCATAATTCAGGGTATGAGAGTAATGATACACATTAATTAACAAAGTCAACAGAAAAACCTGTATATAATCAAAAAAACAAAAAAAAAAATAATTTGGCCACATGACCATAACTGGGAAACCCACATAAATTTAAAACAATATAAACAGCACATGAAAGTACTTAAAGTACTTAAATGAATCCGCAAACAGTTGGCCAGGTAAAGTATTCTGAACATACTCTGTAAAAATAGCACTTATCCCAAAGGCACACTTATAACTTTCATAATAATGCATCTATATCGTCAAAAAAATTATACGATGTTCATAAACGTCACGATTACGAGAATAATTATGGATGCGCTACTAAAATTTGGTTTTTGAAACGATTTCTAAAAGCGTGAAATTTAAATAAATTAATAATTTTACAAAGTTGAATATTTGAGTGCCCCTAAAGTAGGGTTGCCATTCGTCCCGGTACACCGGGACGTGTCACCGGTTTAGAGCCTCGGTCCCGGTTGTCCCGTTTGACCCACCATGTGTCCCGGTAAACGGGTAATCGTGGTTTTATATTATTGCTAAAATTATGCGAATAATTAGTGCGACGACGTTAGATCACGTTGGCTGGCGGTGAAAGTGTGGGGTCGAGGGATGTACTGACATTTTTCCATATTTACAGTACGGAATGAAAGACTGAAATACCTTTGTGAGGGAGCTGATGTCATGATAAATTACGATCTCAAACAAAAACTAGGTAGTTAACCGTTTTTGTTACCGGCCATTGAACGTATTCTGAAAATGTGGGAACCATTGAAAGATTTCCTTTTTTCACAAACCAGATTGCGGCGCTATGGGGGCGGTATCCCCCCCCCCCCCTCCTATAACTCCTGTGGGGGTCACAAGGTCGCATGTCGTCCACACCCAGTTTCTAACATCAGCAGAGCGATGTCACGCCACATCGCGCCACTCGAGGCGTCCCCGGTCAGCAGATCGAGTATGACGTCAGCCGGCCGCACCGAATGCGTCACAGCTGAGGTAGAGGGTCTCCCCTCCGACGTAGGTTATAAGTACGGAGGTCGACGCTTCCACGATGCCTATTCCATCCGAGTCGCACGCCGCCAACACCCGCTCGCCGGTTGGTCGTCACGCGCGCCGTGCGCGCGTATTATGGAGTCAGATATTAAATTAAGTAACGAAGTTATATTGTAATGGTCGAATCATAATAAACTAATTAACCTCTTCTTCGTCGTATAATTATGGCCGTTACACTCCCTTATATTTCCTCCTATTTGATATCAGTCCCGGTCGGAGCCAAACCATTTATGGCAACCCTACTCTAAAGGTACATTCACCCTACCGAGGTCACATTTTTTTTGTCGGATAAGTACCTATTGTTATTTTAACTTGCGGAATAAGTAAATGCTCGTAGCGCAGTTTAGAGTCCAATAATTTAGTTAATTAATTCTACTCTTTATTTAATAGCTTGTAGGTCAATTATTGAATGGCTAAAATATATTTTGTTGGTCTTGTAGGCGAATCGTAGATATAATATGCCAATTAATGGATTCAGCAGAAGGCGATTACATTTGCAAAATTAGGGTTATCAAGATCACGTCGTAGGCTGATAAAGTCGTTAGCGTTTAAGATTATGGCGTAGGTATGTTGTTTTTAGCATACAAAATAGAATCACAATCCACGTTTATGAACCTAATTAATTATTGTATTTGTGATAGTTTTCGTAGGAACCAAAATACCTACGCTAGAAAAACTACATTGAATATGTACGTATTTCTAGATTTAAGACCTGCAGGGCTAGTCTCAAAACGCGAGTGGAATCCCACTTTAACGGATTTAATCCATTAGTTTTGTACCATTTTGTACCACCAACAAAATGTTTTTTACTCCCAAGAAAAAAGTTATGAGCAAAACAAAGTGGGGGAAGTACTTACAAGTTAACGGAAACGAACCCAACATCTCCAAATGAACTCCTTTTATATGCCATAGTTTTGTACCACCAATAAAATCAGAACAAGCATGCAAAACAAGATCATTAAGCAGGAACCTCACTTTAACGGATTTAGTAGGTCTATGGTATGACTATTATAATGAGCGGATTCGAACCCACGACCGCTGCGTCATACCTATACTAGGTACCACAATATTGAGCGAAAAATTCATTAATTTGAGTTCGTATAAAAAAGGGCTGCACTAATAAATAAATTTAAAAAAAAAGATGAATTTCTGGAGAGACTTTCGATGTTTCACATATTTTATTAGATAGTTAACGATCATTTAAAAATAGAAAAACATGCAGGGAATACCGCCCAACCATTACTCTGGGATTTTAGTTACGAAATTTTGTTTATTAGTCTATCGAACAGTTCATTTTTTCTAAGTTGCCATACTCTGTAGCAACTTATTGTTTTAATATTAAGTAGGTACCTATTATGAAGCTCAGAGGTCCGGAAACAAATTCCGGTGCTGTAGTATTTTTGATTTGCTATGTTATGACAGATTGTACACATATAAAATATTTTTTTAAATTTTTTAATTATGGCCTAAAATTATTATTTTAGGACGTTTTAAATTTGCAACTAACAGGCAGAGCATTCCTAAAGTTTATCAAACTAACAAACCTCAACTTCCGTATTCCAATATTGACATAACACCGAGGTCCTTCACCCCGTCACTTTGACAATCAAACGGCAATAATTATTCCAACCAAAAGTCAAAACATAACTGTCAGTCAAAATAGTCACACCAGTGACACAAATAATGTCGCACAACTAACTCGGCGAACGAACACACGCCGACAGCAACGGCGAGGCGCATCAAACATGGAAGTACAACGACCCGAATGACTCCCGTTAAAGCGTGCCATTCACGCGAAGACGATTTGTAGGAAGGTTCACATTCGCGTTGAAATTTGTCCTAAAAACGGTTCGATGACAATCGACAATAATACGTAATCAATTCGCAATGAATAAGAAGGCTACTCTCGCCGTGAACCTTTACTGCCTGAATATATAAAAACAATTCTTGCTTAATTCTTAATCAATCTGAAACTAATAAAAATATACATTTACATAACTGCACTTTTATTTAAAATTTACTTAAGAAATTAATTATTATTCAAATAATAATGAATTATTATTTATACGCTTATTATTTTTACGCTAAGAGCTTATGCTACATCGTAACTTAGTAGGTATTCTTATTTGAAAAAAGATTATGATAAAAAAGATCTGGTTTACAATTAAAAAAAAACAATAGCAATTAATTCAGAATTTTCTACAGTAACATATTATATATGTATTTAAAAAGAAAACAAAAACAGATATATTATAAGAATTAAACAAATATAATAAAATAAGAGTACGTAATTGGAAAAAGAGGCCAGGCCGCTCGGTAAATACCATCAGTCGCTAGTTCACAAGATTCAACTCCACTAAATTCCTGGAACATTAACAATTGCCAAAAGTGGGAGAACCTTCCCGAATTAAATGAGTGGTTCATTTAGGAAAAAGACCAAAATGCGAGCAAAAATGTAAATAAACTCGAAAACAAAATGTTAAAAACTAAATCGGAATAACTGCCTACCATTTCCATCTAAAGAATGGGTTTACCTATAACCAAATCTTAGAATTTATGCTACATTAGGGTATTTCATAATGGTGGTATTTATTATTTTTACACTTTAATCGCACAGCAAAAATTGCTTCAATTCCTGCGACCACCGACTTGAGCGACCTGCGATTTGAGCGACTTGCTAATCAATCCAAAACAAACATTGAAAACTACTTACTTCATGTAGTTTAAACAGGTATCAGATTCACTCTCGCTAGAAAGGTGGCGCTGTGTATCCGAAACTCGATCGACAGATCCATGACAACTAGGTATTGATCTGCGTCAAACAATTTCTTTTCGGTAAGCAACAATGTTTTTTCTTTTTCCTCGATGCAGCCGTTCTTCTTTCGGTTATTCATTGTGAATTAATTACATTTTGTTGTCAATTTATATCGAAACGTTCTTAGGACAAGTTTCAACGTCAATCCGCCCGTCGACCAAAACGACCGTCTTACGAACCATCATACTGCATGAATGGCAACCTTTACCCGAGCGACAAATATACCTGACAGTGCACCGTTACAACTTTATATAAGCTGTCAGTGGGTAATTGTCGGAAAATACTTTGCTAACAAAGTATTTTCCTTACTACTAAATAAGGACTTAGTTAGTAAATAAGGTACTTACTGCAAGCTCCTTTTGGTGAGCAATTTAATTTTATTACTAATTGAAATGTAAATATCCTTCTAGGGGATATTACCTAAAGTTTATAAACGTTCGAAGGTTGACAAACTTTTGTCCAGTTTGACAACGCCATCAGCGCAAGGGCCGCTGTAAAAACTACGATTACGAAAATGGGTCGTTTTGCGGTTTTGCTCTCCTGACCTGGCATAAAAAAACCCACAGCTGTCAACATAGCCTTTAGGTTAATAAACGCAAAGCTGTCATTCCAAAATTATGAGCTTGAAACGACTACTCGAAGACTGTTGGACGGCCGACAGAGAACGAAGATGGGTTTGTCGTCGAGCGGCTATGAAGCTGGTTTTGGTCTCAAACCATAGGCCTCGATTAGGTCTACGCGTTACAAGTTCAATCCATACCTAACCAATTTTGGTATGTAAAAACATATAAAGAAAATATTTTACATTTATCTAAACTCAAAACTTCGAGGGTAACCAGCTCTTCATAGTATTCGTGTTTTTCAGAATAAATGTCATTTGAGATTGTGGTAGTCTAGTGATTAAGGCGTACGACTATTGGCCCAAAGGTCGCGGGTTCCATTCCGCACATGGTCATACCATTTTTAACGCTTCATTACCATCATCTCCCCTGACTCTAGTACAGGCATATTTGGCCTAGTTGAGTAGGGCCTAAAATAATTGTATATGACCTAGGTCATAGCAATCATTTTTAAAAAAAAAAAAAAATTAAAATATATTCATTCTGCTGCATTAATCAATGTACAATAAAACAATTCAAGGGTCGACCCTTGAATTTGTTTTATTTATAATTTGTCAATTTCGGACCTGTTCCCACTCGTGTATTTAAAAAATCATTAAATTGAGCCCATTGTGAATTTTTTTGATATTAATTTTCTACCGGTACTCGTATCCATTTTAATTTGCTCCATCATAGTTGCAAAACCCAAGAAACCTTGGAAATTGTGAGCAATTTTTTTGTTAAAAAAGTAAAACAGTACACCTGACAACACCGTATTCCTTCTCGGTGGCGGTGTTTAAACGGCGGGTTAATAATGACTGCAGTTTTCAGACATTTGTACGACGTTATTTTTTCTTTTTTAACAAATTTCCTACTGCTGAAATGAATTAGTGATAATAATTTATATTTATCGAATCCATAAATTATTTTTTACGAAAATAACAAAAATTTTCGAAGCAAACGGAGACACATACGTCGCTGTCCATTCAAGCAAAGTTGCTATACAGATTCCCACACTACTTCCATTTTTTTTATTCTAGCCAGATTGGTTGTTTTAAACGCATGTTACATAGTAACTTATTCAACACTATATTTTGTACATTTTTTAAGTAGATCTTGCTCGGACCCTACCATAATCACGGACAGAGTGACATAGTGGACACATGTTTACCTTAGAACAGGTATTTAAACTTAGCTAGGTAACCACAGTATCTGCTTTCTCGACGAAACCTAGTATCCAGAGTTTAAGTAATATACTTATAATTCTGCGCTGGTCACACGAAATTATTTTTTTATATTTTATGAAATATTTTACTTTTTTCGTAAACTGTGTAGCTAAAGAGAAAGTGTATTAAAAGCCTCAAGATGCATGTTTTAACCCTTATAGGCAGAAGTTCGCGCCAAAAGTCTTTAAGGCCAAATTAATGACCTTGAAAAATCACTCATCTACTATAAAATCCATAGTGCAGGCATGAGTCGTTCAATCTTTACAATCTGGTATCATCTGATTTACCATAAAATTTTCTATTAAAAAATATCACTGATTTTTTTATTTCATAAATAAAAAAAAAAAAGTGCTCGTATCAAATTCTTCTTGTTGACCACCCAATTTTTCACTATTTTGACAAATTTTTGTCAAATATTACACTTTTTTTTACATTTTCAAATATTTATAACTATATATTACAATTTAAAAGTCTTCCAAAATATGTAGTTTTCGAAAAAAAAATAAAGTTCATTTTTTTTTTATATAGTATATTGGAACGGAAGTACATCAGTGTATTTTCAATACAAATTTATTAATAGTATTAGACACTGCATTGAATTGAAAAAAAAATAAAACAAAATTGGCTCGTTGTGATTTCCAATGGTGGAAACGTTAAGTTAATAAATTATACCGAAATAATAGCAGAAATAATCAAATCAAGCGGGAAATGCTGACGTATATATACGTCCGTGTGCCTATGACGACCTTAGGCTGGCCGGGCGGCCGGACTTATATTTACATCCGTGTGCCGATAAGGGTTAAATAAAAAAAATGCTTTCAATGAAACAATAAGCAATATTAATTATGCGCTCTTTCAAGTGGGATTACGATATTCAAAAAATAAAAGAATATTTACAAAAATATAACAATTTATTACAAATAATATTCTTACTTAAATAATTTTGCAAAATAATCACACCACGTATCCTTTTATGATTTGAAAAATTAGGATAACATTTGTAGATTTACAAACAATTTAATTATTTTGAGGTAATCTATAGCATCTCAAATACTACAATAAACTACAGAAATTAACCATATGATTTTAAATAATTGAAAAAGTTTGTACAACAATCAACTTTTCTCAAACATAAACCATTAAATTTATTTAACTTATTGTTTGTTAACTTAACGTATTGTTAACTTATTGTTACTGAACATAAATTCTTTTCATTTATATCACATTTTCAAATATCATAAAACAAAAATACATAAAAATGCTAAACACAGGATTTTGTTCAGCTAATCAAAACATTTTTTTTTAAATTAAGTATAAAAACAATAAATCATAGTGAAAATGTGCTATTTTAAGTTAACATACCACCTCAAGTAAGCTAAATCGTTTTGTTATGTTCACTAAACTGAGAATGAGACACTTATAAAAAGTTGGTATTAATTCGATTTAATTAGATATTGTCATAATGGTCTGTTTTTGTTCTACAGAAATTCGGCAATGTTTATCTAAACCTTTTTCTATAGGACAGTTATTGTTGCGTCCTAACTTGCCGAATAGTTTACCTGACAAGTCAGAACGTCTTTTCCTTATGGGGATATGCGGGTTCGCCTTGGGGCTTCGGTTCAGGTCGCAGAGAAAACGAGTTTATGTTCCGTGTCCAGAGGTATAGTTTATTCAAGCCAAGTCGTTATACAAATCACAGGTTATTCGATACAATATACATATATAAATGAAAGTCGAATAGAGACGCGGTAATTAAATGCGTGGCTGTCGGTAGTTCCGAGTCAGACAACTCCCGTGAACTGCGCGCTCGTCTCTGTCCGCGACGCCTGACGTTGGCGCCGGCGGTGCCGTTCAACCGCACGAACGTCACAGTTATCAAACTTAAATTTACCACTAATCTTTAGAATTAACATGCCAGTATTACTGAGATGAAGTGAACAGCAGTGTATGGCGAAAACCCCCACAATAGAATCTCCATATTCGAGTTTCAGTCGAAATATTGCAAGTTTCGATAGTTTCAGTCAGTTCAGTTTAATGACACCATAAGTGACGTTTATTGTTTTCGATAGGTGGTTAGTTGCCGGAACACTAAAAGATGGTTGGATTAATTGTGAACATTAATCCATCCTAGGATTTGGTTGTATTGAAAAATAAATTATTATTATTATTATTATAGTATTAAAAAGATTTTGCTTGGATAGTGAGTTAAGTTAAAATAATAACTGCGCTTTATACATTGTTCATTTGATTTTAACATGTTTATTATTTGAGTCATTTACACTTTCAAGACCCACTAAACTGGTTATTTAACGATAAGAGTTATATTATGAAATGCGGAATAAAATAAGAGCATGGATGTAACAATCCCCTGTTAAATGAACATTTTAAGAACACCCACTTCAAAATGAATTTATCTTTCAAACAAAAATGGTCAGTGTGCGTTTCTCTGTTTTATTTTTTATTTTATTTTAAAAGAGATCTATAGATTCAAACAGTAGTTTACATTAACATACGAATAGAAAAAAAAGTTAATACTACATAAACCTAAACACGATTCGTACATTATGCTACCTGGATGATAATATAAAAAAATAACATTGTCTAAATAAAATATTTAAGAACGAAACTATATATCTATTTGGCTATAATCGTATTAGCCAATAATGTGCCGAGGTTGCGATGCCATCACTGCAATTTAGCATGGTGTGATCTGCGTGCTTGCAGTCGGATACTCTTGAGTTTTTAACGATTATTTGTATATTATGGAGAAAGTTCAAATAAATGTAGTAAAATGTGCCTGGAAAGTCAGGAAAGTGATTGATAAACAAATCTAACAGCCATACAACGTGAGAACGGGTTAACGAAAAGTGCTCACACTATTTGCAGTTAAAAAAACCAGTAACGTACGTCAGAATTTGCTTTTAAAATTACTAGGCATCATTGTTATTTTTTAATTTTATACCTAATTATACTAGTAATCTTTTATCATATTAAAGGTATTTCTTATAATTGGGTATAAAGCTTATAATTAACCTCAATTTCATACTTGTGGCCAAAACCAAAAGTATTTCAATGCAGATTGAGAAGAAATTAGAAAATTTCATGAAACTTTCTACCGTTGCAAAGGAAAAATTCTTCAAGATTGTTTAATTTTGAAGTACTGCAATATAAATTTAGTTAAAAAAAATAATAATCTAATAATACGAGAAAGAATTTAGGTATTCGAGGAAACAATAGCATTAGTGTTCCAGTATGTCAGAAGATCTTTTTATGAGTACAAGGTGTTTTAAGCAGGTTCTCACAAAAAAATGGTTCAGTTTCAAATGAAAACAGAGTAGGTGATAGAAGAAGTCTATTTTATAGTTTTAAAAGGGATGCCATTAAAAAATGTATAGTCTCTGAAGAGAAGCGAGAGCCACTATCGCCGAGCTAAAAATTTTAATAGAATTTATCAGAATTGAGTATTAGAAAATCATGGCGAATGTACAACAATAACGATGTTACACTAAAGGTAAATTTCATTATTTTATAACATCGGTTTCAAATCTCCGCGGACTGATGTATATTCTACGTGTATTCAATTATTAGAAAGAATTAAAGTCGAAGAAAATGCATCGAACAACGGGGTTTTGAAACTGAGATGCTCATTTAAGTATGAATCAAGACATATCTTTTATTAGTAAAATATGTTCTCTTTGAGGCGATGTTTTGTTTAAATTCTTCATAAGTCTTCCCTTTATTGCCAACAATTTATTCTGGTAGTTTATACAGAATAGACCTGCTTATCTCAACCCGAGAGAAAGTATTTTGAAATAACAAATCTAATTAAGTTTGTCATTTTTTGACGTGTTATTTCCGAAAGTGGCGATGTGGCGCTGGTAGGCTTCTTTTGCGATCTCTTGAAGACCCACTTCGGCGACAGGACCCAGCTGAGCCACCATCTGAGCAAAAATTCCATTTGAATCCTTCAGGAGTACGTGTGGGTGGTTATACTGAACAGCTTGACCTAAAAATAGTAATATATATTATTATATCAAATAAATTTGGACAATTCGTTCAAAACTGACCTTACAGGTTACAGTGACGAAAGGGACATTTAAGCAGATATACAAGCAGGGTGAATTAGGTATTTAGACAGGTGCGTCAGACCAAAACTTCCCAGCTTATTTAGAGAAAATTCCCATCTAGAAAGTAGTGGCACATCACAGTATATTTGCAGAATATGCCGAAGATCATATTCCAAACGAAATGCTGAAAGGAAAGAGCTAAAGCTGTGCTCTAGGTCTACTCAACAGACCTTTAGAATTGAGGCCGAAGTGTAAATAAGGATAATTATTGAAACTCGATACACATTTGCCGTTGTTGAAAATTATTTACACCTAACGAGTTGTCATATATAATCCGTCATTCTAAATGCCAAAATGAACAAAATTTACATTGTAAATAGCCAAAGTTGAACTTGTTTAAGTTTTCCCGTGCCAAACAGATAACATGGGTACATAGATATGTTCTAGTTAGTCCATAAAACGTACACCTTAAACGTCAATCAATAAATCAATCTATATGGTAAAAGCATAGTAGGGAGGTTAGGCCATAGTGAAGTAGAATAGATGAAATATTGTTGTGACAGATTCAGTTTAAAACAAAATGTTGTCACAGTGAGTTGATCGTAAATCAAATTTAAATTTATTTGTCTTCCATAAACAATACAGATACGTTTTAAGCCGAGATAATTTATAAATATTATGCCCCTGTATAACAAAGACATAAAATACAAATTAAAATAATTTTAACAATAGTATTAAAATAGAAGCAATGTTTGACTAATTACCTATACAATATGTATTACCCGCTGTCTAATTTAGTATAATAACTTCGAACATTTTGATCTTCATTTTATTCAATGTATCTAAACATCTTGATTGTACCTATTTCAGTATGAAATAATTAATTTACATTTAAAATGTCGTTCTCGCCGGGTAGATTTGTGCTGCTTTTAGAAGCATACAGCATCCGGTGTCATCTATACCTTATGTATTTTTTAGATACGTCAAGGCAGAATTGTTGAGTTTGTTACAAATCATATTATTTTAAAAAGTATCTATTAAAATTATCTCCCACATAGTTAATTAATGCCGCCTACGCACGTTTCCTGGGGTCTGCAAGAGCTGCACCAGCTCACATCAGCTCAGTTCAGATCTAGTCTAGTTGCAAATGTTGAAATTAAGCCTATAGAAGCCCAAGAACGAATTGTAAGATAAATCACACTTATAATTTTTTGTATTGGCTTTTTTTATGACAATTTATCAGAGATGATACAAGTGGAGCCTGCCTAAAACTAATAATAATAATAATTGAACTAGTTTTTTTTTAAATAATTTTATGTTAACGCTTCTGAATTTTCTTTAGGATTAGAAAGTGTGTCTATTCAACACTCCACTCTGTTTTGCACAAGAGTGTAACAAAAGTGTTATTAAAAAGCCTAACACTCTGGAATAATTGTTAGAATTTTCAGTGAATACTAGCTGACCCGGCCACGCGTTGCTGTGGCTAAAGTTTTTGTTATATTACATTATAGTAAACAATCTAAGAGGAACAATAAGAGAACATCAGTCACGGAGTCCACTATGCTTTTTCACACAGATGGTATTTGTAAAAAAATATGCTGATCTCCTTATTTGACTTTCTACTACTATAACCCTTTAGTACAATGAAATTATTTACGAACAAAGACGAAAATGTTGATGTTGGTATACAAATTCACTGGATTGAGATTTGAAGGGGAAGTACGTTGAACACAATTAATTAAAATGTTCTTACACTTGATACTAAGCAGAAATCAATAGGTAAAAAATAAAAATTTATCAGATTTATTATTTCCATTTAATTTTATAACAAATATAAGTATATTACAGTATAATACAGTAAATAACATGTGACGCTTAAACTCATGAATGAGGTAGGCAAGGCAGACAGTCTTAAACTTTTAAACATTAATATCTTTTTTTTTGAATTATAAATACTTTCAATTTCAATTTAATTTAACACCAATCGGTGCACAATGTTTTTGGTTAACCTGTCTTTAGCTAACACAAATAGATTCGACGGTTTCCCAACACGTGAACACGCAACATATAGTTGCCCATGAGAAAAACATGGATTTTCCAAATCTAAACCACAAATGGACATTGTTTGACCTTGAGATTTATTTATAGACATGGCGAAAGCTAAACGAATTGGAAACTGTAGCCTTTTGAAGGGTATGGTAGAATCTGATGGTATCATCGGAATACGTGGCAGCAGGACCACTTTTCCTTTAAACTTCCCAGCCAAAATGGTTGCTTCAAGAATGTTTCCGGTGATCTTTTTGATGACCAAACGCGTACCGTTACATAATTGAGGTGGATTCAAATTACGGAGGAGAATAATAGGGGAACCAATCTTTAATCGAAGATTATGTGGTGGCATTCCAGGGATATCTAATGAATTTAAAAATTCAATCGGAAAATTTACACTTTCATTTTCATCAACAACAGTATCGATTGATTTAAAAGACATCAGATCGCCTGGTAACAACTGTTGTATCTGGAAGTTAATTTCGTCAACATCAACGTTTTTGGCTGCCAAAATCGCCCGTTGACTAAGCCATTCATGATTCAAATAATTATTCTGTATATCCGGGAAAATACTCTGAATCAATTCAGTTTTATCCTGAACAACAGTGCAAAAATTGTCTGGTAGTTTAATGCATTGCGTATTTGGTTGCAGTTTTATTTTACCGTTCCCAATATCTAGTAGTTGTTCGGAAAATATTAGTGCTGATGGATCATTTTGCAATTGTACTCGCATATTTATGGTCAATCGAAGTGTTTCAACACTTCGCCATAAGAATGATTGTTTCAAACATGCATTAATCTCATCCGCGAAAGTAGAGCGAGGTATAACCGGTAAGGTCTGCCGGAAGTCACCAGACAAAAGTAAGATAGCACCACCGAAAAGTTTATTATTGCTGTTTAAATCTTGCATAGTTCTGTTTAATGCTTCAAGTGAATATTTGTGTGCCATTGTGCACTCATCCCAAATTATTATAGAACTCTTCCGCAACACTGCAGCTATTCCACTATTCTTTTTGATGTTACACATTGCATCTGGTTTATTATGAACGTCCAATGGCAGCTTGAATGTTGAATGTGCTGTTCGCCCACCATCCAGTAAAGTAGCCGCAATGCCTGACGATGCTAATGCTAATGCGATTTTTTGTTGCGACCGTATTTTGGCAAGAATCAACGATATTAAAAATGTCTTACCGGTTCCACCGGGTGCATCCAAGAAAAAAAAACCGCCTTGTTCAGCAGCAACAGCCAGCATAATCCGATCATAAATAATTTTTTGTTCTGCTGTCAGTAATGGTTCACTGTTCATGATAATTGTTGCTAAACTTCCATGGTCATATTGATTTTCTCGTTGTAAATCGGTATTGACTAAGTCGGTGGCTGGACGATTAGGTGATGGCATACCATAATGATTAAGTGGTAAATTTGAAATAAGAACACATAAATCCTCGATCAAGACCAATGCTTCATTGTACATCTCTGGTGTATAATCTATGTTTTGGCATTGATTTGTTTGTCTAATTCGGTGCAAGATGTCTTCTGTCATACAATTTTTATATTTTTCCCACAAAGTTTGTGCTTGCGAGGGATAACATGTCGCCAAAATAATTGCAAACAACTGACGAATGTTATTCGGTGTTGATGTCAACGCAGCATCAGCAAGCGTTAAGTCCCAATGGTTATCGTCTTCTAGCAATTGCAGTTCACGACATGCATCCTGGTATGTATTGAATACTCGACCATTAGCTGTTCGTAAAAATTCAAAAGACGTTGGTCCGGGAACATTCACCAATAACAAACGTAAATAGAAGCACTCACGTTGCTTTGGATGTACCGTGTAAAGTCTCCCCAATGTCTTAGCTTTGAATATGCCTGTAATGGAAGGATGTGGTTTTCCTTGTTTCCGTGGCTCCCATTTTTTACTGGATTTGTTCCATGTGAAATAACGTGGAACATCACCATACACCAATGTCTTCGCGAATTGGCCAAAAACATCAGGTTTTTGACACAATGTAAAAAATTCAGTTAGAGTCGTTTTCGGAGCTTCGAACGCTCTTTGGAGAACATTTTCTTCAGTGAAGTATACACGTTGACCGTTTTCAAGATGTATTGCCAGATGTTGGACAGCAGGATCTCTTTCGTGGATGGGAAAGCTGAGAATATGCCAAATAGCTTCATTGCTGCTAATGTATCTGCCCATTTGGTATCGTGCTATTTCGTCATTTTTATTTATGTTTTTTACTTCAAATATGGCCAAATCACTGCCTTTGTTTACATATTTACAAATATACTTAATTGATTTAACAGAACTGCAAAGCTCAACATTGATATGAGCTTTGTAAGTTTTTGAAAGTAGTGGTGAGTATGGTACCACCCACTGATTATCAAACTCAACTTGATTTGGAAAGTTCGGCAGTCGCATTGTAAATGTGTGGCCACCATTCTCAGTACTTCTGCGGCGATACATTGGATAACCATCAATATCCGTGATCGTGTCATTCGTATGCGGCTTTGGGAAGTTTTTTTTACATTTTCCATTTTCCATGCACGGTGACGTCATGTTGAAAACACCGCATGGCCCATGGATCATGTGTTTGGTGACAATATCAAATAATTCTTGATCAATTAATGGGTCTGGAATTTCGGCTGAAATTATTTGATCGATTTCTTCAGGACGGATTCTATCTTTAAGCCAAACCAAAATGTGGGCATGAGGCAAACCTCGCTTTTGCCACTCTATCGTATACAGCCAACAACGTGTGATACCAAAAATTGTATATTTAACAATAAAATCAATTAAGGATTTCAATTTTTGTTTAAACACACGTGCAGTTAAATCATGACGATGAATGGCTTGTTGTCCTGGCAATAGCAAAGTTTGTATCTCTTCCCAATTCGGATTACATGTGAATGTAATAAATAAATCCGGTCGGCCGTAATGACGTACGTAAGTCATCGCATCTTGTATGTATTCCTGCATGTTCCGTGGACTGCCGATGTAGCTTGAAGGTAAAATGAAAGCATTACCGATGTCATTGGGATTTAAATTTCCATCGATGTTTCCAGCAACAGCATCTCGTAAGTGAATATATTCTTCCGATCGTAGTTTTGCCTGGTTGAATCGAAGGAATCGCAAGCGTTCGCTTTCGACCTTAGCATACATATCAACAATGTATTGATGGAACAGCTGACGATATCGAAGGATATAATTGTCTTGATGTTGTCTAACCATTATTCGGTGTGCGTAGTAGTTCATTGAGCTAACTTTATTATTTCTGTAATCACCTAAAAAAATAAAAAATAAAATGCAATACGAAATTAAAATCTATACATACAGTAAGAAAGTAAATAGATAATTGTCAAATTTACCGGTATTTGGATCATACTGATTGATATTAAGGTGATATTCATCTTGTCCTTGCCAAAATATCAATGGATATTGTAGTGCGTCATATGAACGGTGTAGATCCGAAATCGTACTGACAGTGTTGTCTCGCCGTGTAATGTTTATAGATCTTTTGTCAACTGGATCACCAACCATGATAACAGCAACCTCATCAACAGTTGGAGCGTTGAATCTACCAGCATGTTCACCTAATGGTACTTTGTCGGCTTTTATGACGATTTGATAATTGTCATTTTGCAGTCGTGGCGAAACTCTTTTGATCAATTGAATTAGTTGATTGTGATCTTCTAAAAAATTTTCCAATAATATCACAATTGCTCTTTCCTCTGCTTGTTCAATAAAATTATACAGGCACCGAGTCGTCACGCGCTCTTCACAATCGCCCATAAAATAAAAAGGTATCGACATCTGTCAGTTTTATGACTGCCAAATAATAACAGACAAATAATTAGCAATAAATTAAAATTGCGACTATAATTTGAGATTTAAACTATCCTATCGCTCAAGTTGGATCGAACTGCATATGGTGTGCAAATTTTATTATAATCGGTTAAGTGGTTCAGCCGTCCATTGAAGATAAACATTGTGACACGAGATTTATATATATTAAGATTTACAAACAGCTTCAACCTGCCCGCGGAAAGATTGTTATGTGATAAAATAACTGCTTCTTAATACTATTTTAATGTATATCTAAAGTGCGGAGGAGGCGGATAGTAAAGTACGCTGGTAAATATTTTAGGATATTGGTGACATATCTCACCAAAGTCCATTACGAGAACCCGATCGGAGTCAGCAACCGTATGAAGCCTGTGAGCCACGGTGAGAACTGTGCAGTCAGCAAAACGACTGCGAATCGACCTCTGAATTAGAGCATCAGTCCTGAAATCAAAACCAAATTACCAATAAAGAAAAAAAAACCTATTGAAATTATTTATTTATTGACCTTTTGCAATCTATTAACGGCTACAAACATATTGAAACTAAAATACATATTATAAATTAAGCTGGACATTTTACTTTACTAGCTGATTCGGTTTAGCCAAGTGACCTTATCAGTAAACTAGGAGGCCTGTTTGTCAAGATCACTTATGTTTTTGAGTACTTTGTATGAATAATTATGTACTTTGCACTCTTCTGACAGATCTGAAAGGATATCCTCAAATAGAATATTGAAAAATGCATTTTTGAACTTCAGAACCTCATCAAGTGCTGTGGTTTTAGCATCTATTCGAGGGCACCTGACAATCCCTATAGAAATACTTCAGCATACTAGCTCTGAACAAAAAAAAATGTTGGTGATATGGTATTGCACATCGAATATTAAGCCATTTTTAACACATTCCACTCAGTACGTAAAACACGTGGGCCACGCGTTGCCGCCTAATCGGTGAAGTTCATTGACTGAACGAAAAATCCTAAGTGGGAGTTGCCACCCGTTTATTAGTTTTAGTTATATATTTTTTTAATAGGCAAATTAATATGTACAAAACTATGAAAATGTTTTTTATATTTAATATTATATTGACACAGCTTTTGTAAATAAAATTCGGATTATTTACCGCCAGATCCACCAAAAACACTATTCACTAGCGCACTTTTCTCATAACCAATCAAATGTCAGAATCGAACTAAAATGAAAAAAAAATACGATTAGTGTATGCTTTTATACGCAGGTATACGCGACATGCCACGCTTTTTATTAATAATACAAATGCAGTAAGATGATGTGTTTATTCCAACGATCTTTTAAAACTTATAGACACGGCATGTCATACGAATCATCATTGTCAAAACCTGACATAGATTTCATGCATGTCTCGCTTGCTCGCCGTGCGTTAGTTTAATAATAAACCAATATAGTTTATTTTTTAAGTATTCACTTATAATAAAAAGGACAAATAAATGCAACAACTGATGTCAAAGGTAAATTCCAACAAAATAACCATCTTCACAATGTTATAGGGAAAACATACTTAGGGTCGACATTGGCAGTGGCTTCGTCGAGTATGAGCACTTTGTTCTGGTTGAGAGCAGCCCTTGCCAAGCACAGCAGCTGCCTTTGACCGGCACTGAAGTTGCTCCCACCCTCGGTCACTTCTTGGGAAAGTGTTGATATGGAGTCCTTCAGTTCGACCTGAAAATTATATCAATCAATATTGTTAAATTATTATCATTATGATGTCAGAGATCACACCCATACATGGACTTCATTGATATCTGTGTAAGTGTGTAAATGTAAATGGAGGAGGTGGATCTTGGCAGCACCTCAAGGATATACCAATTGATTTATTATGATTATAACTATTGCTATCGTGAAATGTGTTGCTGCTCATGTTTGTATATTATTCGAACTCTATCAGAAAATACCATGTTATATAAAGCAATACAAGATTACAATAAAGTTAGAGGAGTCTGTTATTGGACGATGTTGTGTTTAAGGTTACCAATAGCGACTAAGATTATTCCTCATAAAAGCTTTTGAAATTACATCTCCAATCTACCTTCACGAGAAACTGGCTAGGATGACAATCTGATCCTATAAAATGATTTTAAAATATTAGGTTGGAATCAAAACAAGCAATCTGCAGCCATGTTAGAATTACTTATTTTACTGATTACTTGCCTACACCTCTGTTTTATTGTGACATTATTAGCAACACTTTGGAAACAAAAACAACAATTTGCATGACTCAGTATCAAAAACAATAGGAATTAAAAAAATATTGATTACATTACCTTATTCTAGGTGTAACGTGTTTTTTATTGAATTGCCGCAAAACACATTTACTGCAGATTGCTGCTTTCGATTCTATACGACTCATAATTAGCATTTTAGAAAACTCACATTCTCAAGAGCCGTCCATATTGCAGCGTCAGAGTGTATCCGGAACGGGTCCAGATTGTAGCGGAGGCTGGCCGAGAACAGAACCGGCTCCTGGGGAATGATGGACAGCTTATGGCGAAGGTCCTGAAAACACAAACTCTATTATTAATCTTATTAATGAACCTTTCGTCAATCGAGCAATATTTAATTCTAATAGAGATATAATAAATGCAATGCCCACTGCAAATGTTTCCAAGGGTTGAAATGCGGTACTCGTAAAAATCACGGTCTGTGCCAGAATATGTCATTCACCGTAACGAGCGCTAGCAATATCCCATTGTTGGTTTATTTTGAATAAAAATGTGATCAAAGAAGCTAATGAAATATTTTTATTACACTTTCTTTCTACAGACTAAAAATTAAGATGTCCCAGAATTTGCTAAGAGGGCCAGTGAACGACCTTCACAGAATGGTGGCATCGTGTGGTACGCGTGTTTTACATACGAATAGGAATGAGTTAACTCAATCAACAGTGCTGAGAAATGCGCTGTTAAATATTCTCAGTGGCGAAAAATTACCTGACCAGATTTGACCCACAGGGGATTCGAACCAAGGCCCTCTCGATTTTAGAAGCAGGTACCTCTGCACCACCAGGCTGTTATCAAACTGTAACATTTATAAAAATATGACTTGTACGTAGTTTGGGTCTCGCCTATCTGATCGCATTTTCCTATAGGAAATTAAAAAAAGTGACATCCAAAAAATAGCCCCATCTTGATCTTAACATTACTTCTTGGACGCCTACTAATTTGTATGACGATGAGTTATCTAAAATCTGCTTTAGAAGAAATACGCTTTATACCTTCAGCCCAATTTTGCGTGTATCAATATTGTCTATGTAAATATCGCCGTCCACGAGGGCCAGTCGAAACAATGCAGATATAAGAGATGATTTTCCAGCACCTGTTCGCCCGACGACTCCAACCTAAATTTAAAAAAAAAATGTCAAAGTTAAAAAAAATATTTTTTTGTCGAAATTTCATTTTTTACTTATATTCTTAGATATAACATGAAACTATTTATAAGTAAAATATATGTTTTACCATGAACAGAAAATTAAAAATATATATATATTGATAGATACTTATAGGGGAACGTCACTGGTGCTGTTATAATTTTTTTTAACTAATTTTGATACTAATAAAATATAAACAATTTTTTTTTGTTGATTTATAACTTATTGTTTTACTTATTTATTTATTTTTTTTGTATAATTATGTATATTTTTTAAAATATAAAAGAAAAAGTAAAGAGTGTCGGAAAAAAATACATACTCCTTTTATTATTACTTATAAACGGAATATCTCTCTATTTATGTTGATAAACTATGACATTTATAAATAAAGTCAGTTAGGAAGATGTTATAAAATATATCTAAACATTTATATTAGAAAAAAATGTTGATTGTTTGTCAATAGTCCCCCAAAATAGATAAACAAAGCAACAACTGTTCCGAAATGTCAAATTTATGACATTTCAGCATATTGGAGTTTCTATTTTAGAATACATATGTTATTCGCAATAATATATTTATATAGAAATATATCAAAAGATACAAATTATCATATTTACCTTTGTCGAAACATGGCGGATGGTGCAATCGAGGTTAGGCGCAAACAAAATAGATATTTTTTCAATTCTAACACTGACACCTGTAATTGATTGATTACAGGTGTCATTGAAGGTTATTGATTGACTAACTGTAGTTGATTTATGACTGTAATTGTAATACTGATGCACTAAAACACCTTTTTTTAAAACACTTTATTGGTGTAATATTATAAAGAATAATAGCTTCTAATTACTTATAAACGTTTAAAAACCATCGTAAATACAGCACACCGCCTAAGCAAATAGAAGAAATTGCCAACTTGATGGATCAAAGATATTTGTAATTTTTTTTTAATGTTTCAAAATGGCTATAGTTTTTCGTTTAATCGTGTGAAAAATGTAATGGAGATAGATGGAAAAGAACATCCCCAAATTAGAAACATTAAAAATTAATTAAATAAATACCCTATCTATGATCATTGATTCCTTGGGTTAAGAAGGTTAATTACTTTTAGGAATGATTCTATAATTTATGAAATCTAAATTTAAAGATAAAATAAAATAAATTCAAGATTCCTTACTTTCCAACCACTCTCAATGGCCAAGTTCAAATCCTTCAGCACCGGATCAGCGCCCTCATAATACCTCAGATACATATTGCTAAAGACAACTTTTCCTTGTGAAGGCCAATTTGGAGGTGGTGCTTGACCTGGCGGGCTCTCGAGTTGCTGCTCTTTAGGGAGATTCGTATATTGCAAGATTCTTTCGACGGAGGTCATTTGCGAGATGACATCAGTGATCTGTCTAAGTCCGTATTGTATCATTAGCACCAAAGTCAGCGATTGGCTTATGGCGAGGCCCACGTCGCCCGATCTTGTTGTACCTTTGCAAATGGAGCAGAAATTGTAGAATGTACACTGCAAACTGTTATATTAATTTTGCATGAGATGTCTTACTTTTTATAGCCTTATTATTATTATTGTTATATTAACAGACAGACAGTATAGCTTATGGGTCGGTTTCAGTTTCTTTTACTGAGATAGTTGATTATCAAGACAGTTCTTAAATTGGTTGATGTTGTTTGCGCTAACGACCGAATCCTGCAGTTGATTCCACACGTCCACCACTCTATTGCCAAATCATATGTTTTCTAGGATTCGTTTGAAAGCTTGTTTTCCTGGGTTTCAAATAATGGCCTCGTAACTGTCTGTTCTCATTAGCTGTGAATATATTCTAAAGCTCTTGACAATCGTAGTGCCCCGACAACATTTTATATGTTTTAATGAGATCACCACACTCTCGCCTTCCTTTGAGAGTAGTCTTTTGAACCATATTCATAAAAAATTTAAAACTCTAGGTGTTTGCGGTATGGCCAAAAACGTAAATCAATAGGAAGTCACAGTGTTTATCGAAATTAATTATTAAAACCAGCGCTGTCAGAGACGTCATTTGAATGATGTTGGATCCATCATAAAATAGTGACGAGGAAAGCACTAGAAAGAGGGTAATAAAATAGAAGTGCGGTAGAAACCCCTCATAAAAGCTCATCTATTTAGGATTGTGCTTTTAGGTATATTTATAGTCTTTAAAAAAGTTATTAAGCATTCTTTTTTATATTATTATTATCCTCAATATTTAATTCGGTGATATTGTTGACTTTGGCGGGTGGGGGTCTCCCTTATTGCAAGCTATGTTTAAATACAGTTTTATTATCAAGAAACGGAGAAAAAAATGTAAGGGGAGTTCCATTAGCTTACTGTTCCAGGAAGAAAATAATGAAAATCAACATTCTCTACTAAATGATTGTTTCTTTAAGCTACAAATAATAAGAAATTTAGCAAATAAGGTTTTAATTTTAGCGGGATAGTCATTTCAACCTAGGTGAGTTGGTCTAATAAGTTGGGAGCTAATTATAATAAGTATAAGCTATACGCAACTAAAAAGATTGGATATTTACCATCATCCAGCAAAAGACAACTATAAATGACAGTAGTCACGAAACCACAGCACATAAGGCTGTTCCATATTCCGAATGCATTGCCAGCAGCAAGTGATATAAACCTGGAAATTTAAAAGAAACTGTATTAAACCACTATCAAAAGTATACAATTTCATAAATTAAAAAAAAATAAAATTCATAAATTAAATTAGATACGTTCAACGCGGTCATACTGTGCCCCACAAGCCAGGCTCAGCGGACGGTCTTTGATTCTTCGAACCGGTTAGCTTCTTGAACCTCCTGTCATACTGTCAGGCGTTGTCAAAACGAAACTGACTGGATATTTTAGTAAAGTTTGCAAGTATTCTTTATCATATCATATCATATATAAGTTTATCATATCATATATCTTGCACACTGTATTTCTTTATACATACTTTAATTGGCAGTTGGTATAATGAGGATAGTTTTTGGCAAAATTTTTTGACTATTAGGTGTCAAGGATATGCTATCATGGACGTCTATGTTCATCGTCTCCGCATAAGCGGCGCAAGCGGGTGATCAGCTGGGGAGGTATTCCATGAAAACATAAACACACAAAATTTATGCGAGAAATATTAAAAGTGTGATCTCACCACGCAGACGTGTGAAGATTCTGATGTTCGTCGAACTGTTTCTGCAACATCAGTTGCGCGTTGCTCGCTCTTATTGTTGATAATCCAGATAGCGTAGATGTAACATGGGAGAAAACGGGACTTCTAGTCACACCTTCAATCCTTCAAATTAAAAAAACTGTCAATTTAATATAGCCAGGTGAGTTGTTAGAGCCATTTAAAAGCTCCTATTTGAAAATCATAATCACTCATTTTCGGTGATTGGTGTATTAAGTTTTTATTTTTGAAAAGAAACCTAAAAATGATTAGTACTTTTGTGTTTAATTTTGATGGTGTGATTTAATGCTTAATAGCGGACAGAAAAAAATAAACACTGAATATAGCTGTTAAAGATATTAAAATTATGATGAACTAGAAATTATCTCAAAATTAACTACTAATTTCAATGTTGATTGCGCTAAATGAAATATTTATTTTAGAATTACTGTTATATTTACATTTCTATTTATAATGTGACAGTTAATGTGGTTATTTGCATGAACTGCTTAGTCTTTTTTGGACCAAGTTCACATCGTAGACAGCCGACATTTGGCACACGGTTTTCACTAGAGGGACACCGTGAGGACATTACGGGTCGTTTCACTCACCATCTCTAGGCCGTTTCATCACGTAGATGCAGTGAAAATCCTGTCTACTATACTCTCTCGGGTTTAACGTGAGGTTCTGCAAGCAGCATTAAGAGATATAGAAATAGACAACTGCATTTAGCATTCTGAATAAGAATTAAAAACAAAATGTCAGAAACAACGATGTGCTCAAATCAAAAGATAAGCAATGAAGAGTGCAGAAAGAACGAGATAAAAAGGAAAAATCCGGCTCCTTGGAAGATGAGGAATAAGCGGAGCACAATTAGTACACCTTACTTATGTACTTACTCGGAAATAGCCACTAATGAATCACCAAAATGTCCTGAGCTGAGACAGAAATAGTCAATATAAAAAAAAAGAGATTCGAGGGAAAAAGAAGTTGATTAGATGATAGTCACCACCAATTGTGAAAAAAGGACTCTAAACATTTGTGGCTCAGACACATCATTCATCATCATTACTAAATATAATCGAGTCGTATAGAATCAAAAGCAGCAATCTGCCAAAATTATTATTTCAAGGTTTTGTAACGATTTTAAAACATCTTCATCTCTACTACAAGTTGAACTAGAAATAATATTCTAAAAAATCAAGCTGCAGATTGTTGCTTTTGATTCAATCCAACTTAAATAAGAGTAGCTTTTTGCGTTGTTACCACTCTTCTGCTGTATGTTGAAGTTCAAGTTATTTTATTTTTCACAATATTTTATATTAAACAGGAATATGATATATATAATACATTACAAACATTAAAATAATGACTATTAAAAATTCAAGAGAAGGTAAAAAAGAAAAAAGAAGGTAAAGAGAAGGTATATAAAGTTAAATTACTTACAAGTTTAACAGCGATAACAATTAGCAATAAAAAACCAAGAACAATAACCTAACTAACGTCAAATTCATTTAAATCACCGTGCAATAGTTTGTTTGGATGAATGATATGCTTAAATAAAATAAAACCAGAAACTGGTTTTATCATCAGTGACCATGAATAACGCACTAGGGTGCTCATCCATAAATCTAGACAATGGATTCTAATAGGGTTTTTTAATGAAAATAGCTTATATTTTCAGCAAGGTTTTAGGCTATGAGTAATGCAATAAAGTCGCGAGACAACCTGACCCTTATTTTTTTTGTGAAGTGAAATATTAACTAGTAATAGTAGAAATAAAGGTGTGTACTTAAATTAAGTTTTTTTTTATTCTGATTGATACCTTTTGATATCCTGAGCAGTTTTCAAGTAGACAATAGACATTCCATAGAGAACACCTCCCACGGCGACGGCAGATATCAACATGTAGGGATTCACTATGAACACCATAATCATGACACTAAATAGAACCATTATCATCTGAAATGAAATAACCACAAAAAGTACAGAAAACCACAAAGTGATCTGAATATAAGTCTAGTAATTGATAAAAAAAAATAATTGTGAAACAAACATAAATAATATCAATGGCTACAAATCGTATACTTTGCGTTCGTAGGATCAATAATGGCATTATGATTAGGCTAAGAAACTAAAATGATGATCTTGATATAATAAAGATGATCTTGCTATATTTAAACATTACGATATCCTGCTGATGAAAATATTGCTTGTGTATGGGATCGTTAATTTAGGCCAAAAAATTAGTTCAACATACACTCAGCGGTCAGTACACAGCAAATACAAAATGAGACGTCATTTTCTTGCACTTTGATATAACTATATTTTTTTAATAATTTACCAAATATTATATAATAAAAAAAATCAAAGTATGAAATAACAACTGGGAAAAATAAAAATTTGTGAAAAATACAATAGGTAAGTTTTTGGATTTATAAAATACTCCGTGTCATATTAGACATCTTACGAAAACCTAAAGGAGTGTACTTATTCACCATTTAAGTATGAAATTAAATCAATAATACTAAAATAATTTAAAGCCAAATTTGATTACTTTTTTTTCAAAATGGTGTAAATTACCCTATGATTATTTCACTTAGCGAGTGGATTCGTGACCTTAACTGGTGGCCAGCCGCCGCACCGATGCAAACTACTACCCTACCCAAACGAGCATTACACAATCATTTCATTATAATCCAATAAAGTGTACATATTAATTTCTGTGAAACCATAATGAATTTTGATATACCGCCTTCACAAATAATACTTGAAATCGCAAAACCAATGGTCTGGTTATTTAATCGTAAAATGTTGTGGGACGGCAGTTATGTATATCAACATTTGATAATTTAGATTTCTTTTCTATTATGATATCGCTAGGGAGGATAATTATTTATCAGAATCAAACTATTCGAGATGAGATTATATGTTTATTATACAGGGTACAGATGTGCCCAAGAGTATAGGTTATGCTCAGCCAAGTGCGGATAAAGAGAAGAGAGTTCGCCTTATATAACTGATTAATTGGTTAGGATGCGGCCACACTGCCTAACCCGCACTAAGGGTACGTACACACTACCAAAACTATGTGTGTAAATTTTATTTGTTTGCGGCGATCTAAGTCTGTCTATATCTGAATCCGAAACCACCCAGTTTACCAAATAATTTGAAAACACCTAGTCATAGATTTACATAAGATTTAGCTCCATAAGCCCGTTTTAGTGAAGTGTTATTTCATTAAATCTGGTTTTCTTTTAAGAACTATATCGTAATTTCTGTTATTGTTGTTTTAAACTTTGTTGTTATTTTTGTTAACATGGATGATCATGTATGCATGTTTTCCAAAAAAAAAAAAATATATTATGTACCGTTATTATTATGATCGTTGATGCCACACCACGATACTAACTACAAAATATTATTATACCTAAATTAAAATGTCATTCCTATATGCATTTATCTTGTGTTTATGCACAATGTTTAACTGCAATATTAAAATATTTTCACTTTATTTTGATAACTTCATTTAATTATTTAATTAATTACATTGTTTAATTGTAATTTTAAACATGTGACTTTATTATTTGATTAATATTAAACATCTGCATCAGCATAATTTATTTGTTGAAATTCGCATCCGCAAATCTTTGTTATAACCCTAATTCTGTGTAGTCCTGAGCTGGCCTATTACCCCTTGATACAATGGTGTCGAATTTTGTGACATCCTGTATAACTAGAATAATAATAAAAAAAAAACCTATTTGAATCATTTCAAAAGTCTGTAATTGAATGACTTATGTAACTTAACTCAGTCGGTAATGCTGACAAAAACAGTTTTAAGCTGGGTGCATTATTACCTGAAGAGCGTCCAGCATACCCCTTGGCAGGAATTCATCTGTGGTTCCCATGTCTTTGCTGAAGCGATTTAGGATACGTCCGGAAGGGTTTGTGTCAAAGAATCTCATGGTTGCATGAAGCACATTGCTGAACATTTTGTCATGGAGACCGATAGATGCCTTGGCACAGACCCACATGAACGCCATACCTCTGCAATTGAAAGACACGAGATATACAGACTGTATTTAAAATCACTCTTATCCTTTCAGGGGATCGATCTAAATAGACAACTTAACGGGTCTCATAAAAAAAAAAGTAATCTCGATTCAATTCAGGGAATAGTTTGAGCACTCAAATTACATTATGCGGCTACACTCCTCCACACCTTATCTCTCCCTTCCATAATATGTTAATTTGTGTTCACATTCTCAAAGTTTCGATAGGTTTTGATTAAATTTGGGTTTCATAATTTAGGAATTTTGTTGCCACTAGTAAATAAAAATATACCCTTTAAAAGATTGATATGTATTTTTTAAAAAAAATGTGTCCATTTAAAGATTATAGAGGAACAGTTTCGACAAAGACAAAGTGCGATTTTTATAACTATTCAAACTAGGAAGGAAACCATCCCTAAGATCACATAAATTATCATGATGACAAAGACAAGTTTAACCAATTCCAGCCAAAGACACTGATCATACGTTTTATGTTTTAAGTCGCCGACCTAAAAAAAAACAACCTCTGTTTGTTCCTTTCTATTAAATTATAAATGTGTGGTAAGACTGCAGCTATAGTGAACATCATTTCAGAGGACAGGCCGTCACAGGAGGGCAGATGAGAAACACATGCAGACCTGATTTATGATTTCTGATACTAAGAATTAACGCAGTCAGCGCTAATGATGAGATATCTCATCATAGATGTATACGCCAGTGGCCATGTGCGCTCGCTTAAAAGCGTCATGGGCTTACTGCATTTCTATTAAAATTTCAAAGCGCAGCATGTAGCGTATACTTGAATTCATGAAAGGCGTAGGTAATTTAATGTCATTTTTTCCATGTTAGTTCGGTTTTGACGTTTGATTGTTAATGCGAAAAGTGCGCTAATGAATTGAAAATGTTTTTGATGGATTTGGCGGTAAACAAATTGAGTTTTATTTACAAAAGCTATATCAATAAAATATTAAATATAAAAAACTCTCTCATAGTTTTGTACTCATGATCTGCCAATAATGAGAAACTAAAAAACGGGTGGCGGCCCAACGTGCGATATTTCGTTCGGTCGACGACCTTCGCCGAACGGGCGGTAACATGTGCACCACGCGTTTTACTTATGGAGCAAAATATGTCAAGAAGTAACAGACGTACAAAATAACTCTTGAAATTTGCATAAAACGTCTCCAGATTGATTCTCAGTAAATATGTATATCATTAAAATTTAAATCTGCTGAAAAACAATAATAACGATGACTATACAGATCTTCAAATGAACCTAATACCATAGAACGCGGTCTATGGTATGTATGTTCAGTTCAGTTTCGTTGCCGCAAAACGGCATATTTTTCCAATTTAGACTAGTGTCACGAAAAGAATGAATTTACGCCTCACATGTCATTTTATGTCATAATGAGTCACATATGAGAAACAATTAAAATAGGGGTTTAGGAAGCCAGCGGAGTCTCGGGACTTATGGGGATGCATGCAATAGTTACACGAGTATACCCTAACTAAACGTAAACTGGTAGTCCAGTGGTTAAAACGTTTGACTATTGACCCAGCGGTCGCGGGTAGGAATCCGCACACTGTAGTCAAAATATTTTTGACGCATCAATACCATCGACCTAGGTCATATGTGGCAATTCTTTTTTGAAAAAAAAGAAACATCACATCCGTTAGAGAATGACAGATAGCGGATCTGTGTCATTTGCGTAAAAACAAGTTATCCGGTTTTAAATACCCTTTACATGGAGAAGCACCCCTAAGATGTTTATTTATAAAATAAAAAATGTATAATAGTGTAATAATGACTCACCTTATACTGTTAAAAAACACACACAAGAGAATAAAAGCAGTCCAAATTAAAATGGAAGTATTCGTTGGGTACACAAGGAAGTATTCAGAGAGCACATTAGTACTGTTGTGCGTTCCATTAATAATAGTAGAAGTAATGTCATCGGTGGAATTGTTCCATAGCGGTTGTATCATGCTTGCGTTGGACAATGATGAGTTTGTAACATCTCGCAATGCTTCCACATTTGACCTGTAAAAGAGCAAATATTGAAGAATAATAGTCAAATAAAATTTGTATAATTATTTTAGAGTGGGCAGTAAACAATCTCGGCCAGCTAATCAAAAGAAGTTGCATTGTATAATTATTTTTTTTCAATTTAAAATTCCTTATAATACTAAACATAGGTACTCTAAAACTTAACTTTTAAACATTCTTTTATAAATCCGTTGTAAAAAGTTGATTATTTCAAAATTACACAAGTATTTTTTTTAAAACCAGGGGGATTGGCCTGGGTAAACCAAAAATAAATAAATATTGTAGACCGAGAGCGGGCAGAGTACGGGAAAAATGTGATGTAATACTCACATCGTAAGCAATCTTCTTACATTTTTTAGACATGGCAGGTTAAGAGAGTTTAGCACGCTTATAGATCTTCTCTTAGACTCTTATGGTGACGACTAGTTAGTATAATCTTAGATCAGTGTCCTAGCTTTAATTCAATCCAGAATAGGTTTTAGATCTATATATTTATTATTTATTTAACCTACTAAGTGGAAAATGTTGCAGTTCCGATATCTTATAGCTTTTGAATTTCTATGTATGATTACGTCAATACCTAACACGTATTGAAGTAATCATACCCTGATTTTTTTTAAATTTGTGACTATTAGTAGGTCAATATTTCTACTCAATCACACTTCTTCTCTAACCGACATTTTAATCTAAGTAGTAATACCATCTTCATAGTCATTGCCTACTGTGATTATTGCCATAGAAAGAGCATAGTGGGATACTCAATGATAACTTCTGGATTTTAAAAGGACTTTTTTAATGATTAAAACGAACTTCAGCAATAGTGGTAACATACTCATGCATAATGTTTTGAATTAAAAATAAATAAATATTAACGATGGTTTCCACTCCTAATTCCTAAAATAATAAAAAATGACGAACCAATGAGTAAGCCAGAGATCGCTCATGGAAGTAACGACTTGTGCTAGAAGTACCACGGCAAATGTGCCAATCAGAATGTAAATACTCACTCCAGCTGTCAAGTATCGCTTAAAAACTGAACTTGAGAGTGTACCTGAAAAAAAATACAGTCAAAATTGTGCATCTTTTTTGTACATAGAGCATTTCTAGAAAATCAGATGTTACGCTATAGTAATCTTGTGTTTTGAGGCGCCAGTAATAATGTTGCTCAAATATTTTATCCGACTGTCTTTTTAAAAGCTTTTATTTAACTCGCAATGTTTGCTAGTCGGTTTAGGTCAAAACTTGCAAGCTGAATTAGAACCACTTTCTATTATCCTACGGAGTTGAAATTTGACATGTTGGTTCAGTTCCGATGACAATGCATTTTTATGGTAAGCATGACCTGATTCTACGTCCAGGATTGGCTCCAAACGAAGGAACTCCTCAACGGTCAACAGCACAGACGTGAAATTTTGTATACTCATTCAAGCACTTAAATAAAAGCTTTTCTTTAAAAATGTTTTTTGCTATTAATTTTTATTAGATCATTAAGTCATAAGCACTTCATGCAGCAGTTATATATTTAGTAAAATATCTTTTTTTATAGTGTTCTTCGTTCTGTTGATTTTTATACAGTGAAATATTTTGCGTATTATCTAAAGTACTTGTTTATTTTTACTATATTTTTTACCTCTAACTTCTAATCCGTTCGAGCTTTTGAATTGAAATTTTAGATTAATATCAATGTGAGATCAGGTTTTGATTTGATTCCCAAATAGTATAATGATACGAGGAAGTTATTTTATGTCCTAAAATATGTTATGTTATGTGTGTAAACAGGCTGAGAGTCATAAATTCGTAATTTTTTAATTATATTTTTCATTCATAAACCCACCTTAAGATTTTTTTTGAAAATGCTCTACAATCACTCTTTCTTCATCTGGATATAGGAAGGAGGGAAGACTATCATAATCTCTTATCCTAAAATGGTCAGTTATTTACAAAGTACACACTACAAAAGTACGGTACAGCAAAGTACAGTTACAAAAGTAGACACTTTGTTTTATAAAAAAGGAAATTATAGCGAATCAGTATGACTACATTATTACAATATTAACTATGCTTGTAAAAGGTTAGGTTATAACACGGATTTTCTGAGAGTTATATTTTATTTAAGTTATATTTTTAGGATACCGAGAAATACTCTACACATTGTATTTTTTTTTATTCTAAATATGTATCTAGTATGTAGTTAATAAAGCGTAATATTTTTGTCATTTCAATAAATTCATATAAACGATTAATTTAGATGTCTCATGATTACATCTTAATATATATAAATCTCGTGTCACAATGTTTGTCCTCAATGGACGGCTGAACCACTTAACCGATTATAATAAAATTTGAACACCATGTGCAGTTCGACGTGCACTTGAGAGATAGGATAGTTTAAATCTCAAATTATAGTCGCAATTTTAATTTATCGCTAATTATTTGTCTGTTATTATTTGGCAGTCATAAAACTGACAGATGTCGATACCTTTCGACTGGGTTGATGGCGCTAATGTCTGTTATTATTTGACAGTGACAGTTATTCGACGCAAACGTATTAAAAGAGCCCATCAGTTGGCAGAACAAATTGAATCAAGAAATCCAGCTCAAAGAATCAGGACAGCAGGTCATGCACAAGAATCTCAAGAACAGTGTAACGAACGTCTTCAAGAGAATATCATAAGAACAAGAAAATTATTATTTTCAGTCAAATGCCACCGAAAAAATCTAACCTCAACAACGCGAGCGGCAAACGTCAAAACGCAAACGTCAAAACTACGATCGGAATAATATATTCACTTACGAGATGCTGTTGCTGGAAACATCGATGGAAATTTAAATCCCAATGACATCGGTAATGCTTTCATTTTACCTTCAAGCTACATCGGCAGTCCACGGAACATGCAGGAATACATACAAGATGCGATGACTTACGTACGTCATTACGGCCGACCGGATTTATTTATTACATTCACATGTAATCCGAATTGGGAAGAGATACAAACTTTACTATTGCCAGGACAACAAGCCATTCATCGTCATGATTTAACTGCACGTGTGTTTAAACAAAAATTGAAATCCTTAATTGATTTTATTGTTAAATATACAATTTTTGGTATCACACGTTGTTGGCTGTATACGATAGAGTGGCAAAAGCGAGGTTTGCCTCATGCCCACATTTTGGTTTGGCTTAAAGATAGAATCCGTCCTGAAGAAATCGATCAAATAATTTCAGCCGAAATTCCAGACCCATTAATTGATCAAGAATTATTTGATATTGTCACCAAACACATGATCCATGGGCCATGCGGTGTTTTCAACATGACGTCACCGTGCATGGAAAATGGAAAATGTAAAAAAAACTTCCCAAAGCCGCATACGAATGACACGATCACGGATATTGATGGTTATCCAATGTATCGCCGCAGAAGTACTGAGAATGGTGGCCACACATTTACAATGCGACTGCCGAACTTTCCAAATCAAGTTGAGTTTGATAATCAGTGGGTGGTACCATACTCACCACTACTTTCAAAAACTTACAAAGCTCATATCAATGTTGAGCTTTGCAGTTCTGTTAAATCAATTAAGTATATTTGTAAATATGTAAACAAAGGCAGTGATTTGGCCATATTTGAAGTAAAAAACATAAATAAAAATGACGAAATAGCACGATACCAAATGGGCAGATACATTAGCAGCAATGAAGCTATTTGGCATATTCTCAGCTTTCCCATCCACGAAAGAGATCCTGCTGTCCAACATCTGGCAATACATCTTGAAAACGGTCAACGTGTATACTTCACTGAAGAAAATGTTCTCCAAAGAGCGTTCGAAGCTCCGAAAACGACTCTAACTGAATTTTTTACATTGTGTCAAAAACCTGATGTTTTTGGCCAATTCGCGAAGACATTGGTGTATGGTGATGTTCCACGTTATTTCACATGGAACAAATCCAGTAAAAAATGGGAGCCACGGAAACAAGGAAAACCACATCCTTCCATTACAGGCATATTCAAAGCTAAGACATTGGGGAGACTTTACACGGTACATCCAAAGCAACGTGAGTGCTTCTATTTACGTTTGTTATTGGTGAATGTTCCCGGACCAACGTCTTTTGAATTTTTACGAACAGCTAATGGTCGAGTATTCAATACATACCAGGATGCATGTCGTGAACTGCAATTGCTAGAAGACGATAACCATTGGGACTTAACGCTTGCTGATGCTGCGTTGACATCAACACCGAATAACATTCGTCAGTTGTTTGCAATTATTTTGGCGACATGTTATCCCTCGCAAGCACAAACTTTGTGGGAAAAATATAAAAATTGTATGACAGAAGACATCTTGCACCGAATTAGACAAACAAATCAATGCCAAAACATAGATTATACACCAGAGATGTACAATGAAGCATTGGTCTTGATCGAGGATTTATGTGTTCTTATTTCAAATTTACCACTTAATCATTATGGTATGCCATCACCTAATCGTCCAGCCACCGACTTAGTCAATACCGATTTACAACGAGAAAATCAATATGACCATGGAAGTTTAGCAACAATTATCATGAACAGTGAACCATTACTGACAGCAGAACAAAAAATTATTTATGATCGGATTATGCTGGCTGTTGCTGCTGAACAAGGCGGTTTTTTTTTCTTGGATGCACCCGGTGGAACCGGTAAGACATTTTTAATATCGTTGATTCTTGCCAAAATACGGTCGCAACAAAAAATCGCATTAGCATTAGCATCGTCAGGCATTGCGGCTACTTTACTGGATGGTGGGCGAACAGCACATTCAACATTCAAGCTGCCATTGGACGTTCATAATAAACCAGATGCAATGTGTAACATCAAAAAGAATAGTGGAATAGCTGCAGTGTTGCGGAAGAGTTCTATAATAATTTGGGATGAGTGCACAATGGCACACAAATATTCACTTGAAGCATTAAACAGAACTATGCAAGATTTAAACAGCAATAATAAACTTTTCGGTGGTGCTATCTTACTTTTGTCTGGTGACTTCCGGCAGACCTTACCGGTTATACCTCGCTCTACTTTCGCGGATGAGATTAATGCATGTTTGAAACAATCATTCTTATGGCGAAGTGTTGAAACACTTCGATTGACCATAAATATGCGAGTACAATTGCAAAATGATCCATCAGCACTAATATTTTCCGAACAACTACTAGATATTGGGAACGGTAAAATAAAACTGCAACCAAATACGCAATGCATTAAACTACCAGACAATTTTTGCACTGTTGTTCAGGATAAAACTGAATTGATTCAGAGTATTTTCCCGGATATACAGAATAATTATTTGAATCATGAATGGCTTAGTCAACGGGCGATTTTGGCAGCCAAAAACGTTGATGTTGACGAAATTAACTTCCAGATACAACAGTTGTTACCAGGCGATCTGATGTCTTTTAAATCAATCGATACTGTTGTTGATGAAAATGAAAGTGTAAATTTTCCGATTGAATTTTTAAATTCATTAGATATCCCTGGAATGCCACCACATAATCATCGATTAAAGATTGGTTCCCCTATTATTCTCCTCCGTAATTTGAATACACCTCAATTATGTAACGGTACGCGTTTGGTCATCAAAAAGATCACCGGAAACATTCTTGAAGCAACCATTTTGGCTGGGAAGTTTAAAGGAAAAGTGGTCCTGCTGCCACGTATTCCGATGATACCATCAGATTCTACCATACCCTTCAAAAGGCTACAGTTTCCAATTCGTTTAGCTTTAGCCATGTCTATAAATAAATCTCAAGGTCAAACAATGTCCATTTGTGGTTTAGATTTGGAAAATCCATGTTTTTCTCATGGGCAACTATATGTTGCGTGTTCACGTGTTGGGAAACCGTCGAATCTATTTGTGTTAGCTAAAGACAGGTTAACCAAAAACATTGTGCACCGATTGGTGTTAAATTAAATTGAAATTGAAAGTATTTATAATTCAAAAAAAAGATATTAATGTTTAAAAGTTTAAGACTGTCTGCCTTGCCTACCTCATTCATGAGTTTAAGCGTCACATGTTATTTACTGTATTATACTGTAATATACTTATATTTGTTATAAAATTAAATGGAAATAATAAATCTGATAAATTTTTATTTTTTACCTATTGATTTCTGCTTAGTATCAAGTGTAAGAACATTTTAATTAATTGTGTTCAACGTACTTCCCCTTCAAATCTCAATCCAGTGAATTTGTATACCAACATCAACATTTTCGTCTTTGTTCGTAAATAATTTCATTGTACTAAAGGGTTATAGTAGTAGAAAGTCAAATAAGGAGATCAGCATATTTTTTTACAAATACCATCTGTGTGAAAAAGCATAGTGGACTCCGTGACTGATGTTCTCTTATTGTTCCTCTTAGATTGTTTACTATAATGTAATATAACAAAAACTTTAGCCACAGCAACGCGTGGCCGGGTCAGCTAGTTCATTATAAGTTTTGTAATGTTATTTGGAAGTATGGTTTTTACGCAATAGCAGAATGAACTTAATTTAAACATGTGGGTGATCAGATCCTATAAAAACCTACCTTTAGAAGAGACACAATGGTGGTTAATTTTGTCCACTATAGCTATATGTTTGATAAAATAGCAGGATTTATTACCACTCTCAACACAAACAACAGCTCTTTGGGAAAAGGTCCCTTAAAGTCATAATTTCATCCCTGCTAATGCAGGGATGAAACTGATGCTTTGTCATTCCGTTACCATCTGTATAAGTGCAGCGAGCGGGACAGCAACAAGAATAAATGACCTACGAAACTACAGATTGTGCCACAATAGGAATAAAGTCGGCGCTAATACGCTCAGCAGTGAGACAAGCAAAAGTAATGTACATGGACTTATGAGATATTATTACCTTTAGCCATTAGCTCTTCCGTTTCATCAGGTTCATTCTCACCGTCACCATCATCATCATCATGATATCCAGTATTCTGCAGGGAAAAATGGTTTTTCTACAAATTACTGAATTTACTTTATATAGCCTACACCGCTGATATTATTATGATTTTAGACAGCTCAACCTCGAGGAATTAATAGGCGCCCAATAAATAATTCCGAAATGGCGCTATTGTTTTGCCAACGAAATATTAATCATATACTAATATTTTATTAACAGAAAGATAACCAAGACGCAAACCGCATTGAAACATAACATTTTTACGGTTTAGAAAAGCTTATCTTGCCACAATTCACAAACTTGAAGAATATATTGCCATCTGCCATTAAAATTATGATACTGTGTGCTTTTCTCAATAAATTACGGTGTCTTATCAAGGTTTAAAACTTGGTGTGACATCTGCATCGTGTTTTACTTACTAAAGAATGGTTTCCAATTTATCATTAGCAGTTGAGCAATCTATACTGAGTGTATTTAATTTCACTGATATCCTTTTACTAAAAGACATCAGTGAAATTACTAAACCGGTCTCCCAAAGAAAAAAAAAATCATACTAAAATAATTATATTATTAAAAAAGTTTGTTTTTTTAAGAACTTTGGGAGCCACACGCCAATGTTTTTCACTGATTAATGTTTGATTGTTGATATATATCAAGCCTCTAAAAAAAAATAGTGCATTTAAATACAACCTGTATAATAATGGTTATACTTAATACAAATAAATAAGCATTGGTTAAGGGTCTTTTGTTGACGTATTAATACTCACACTAATGCTTTCTTTCATCGTTTCAGATTTTTCCCGGCTTATTGCAGACAAGCTGCCGTTGGATGATTTGAAATCACGTATTTTCAATTTACTTTCCTTGTCCTTATCATTTTCGTTGTCATCCTTATTTAGGAGTTCGGAAAAAAGATTATTTTTGGATACGTCATCAAATTTTCCCTCTGTTTCGATTTTACCCTGCAGATAAGAAAATCCTAATCAAGAACCTCAGATCACACCAACATAGGTAATAAAACTTCTTATGACACTGTAAATGAACGGTAATGATAGACAATAATAAATAAATAATCTTAATAATTATTCCCTTAATCATTTCGATACAGAAATAAACAGTTTTTGAAATATATTTTAGCGGCCATGCAGCCATTTTGCCCATGCGGTCATTTTAGTAGTATTTTTTTTTTTTTAAATCTTTATAATTTTTTTTTTACAAAACACCTTTACATTTCCCCAGACGGTGCCTCTTCTGTGGGTGAAAAAAAAACATTCTATATTACAGTACAAAAGTTTCAAAAGGGTTACATCAAAAAGAAAAAGGAAAAAACAAAAAAAAACAATATAATAAAAAGCAAAAGGAATAAATAGATAACAACTAAAAAAAGTAAAAACCTATCAAAAGCAAATTTAAAGAAAAAAAATAAACAAACAATATCTATCCCTATACTTACTTGACTAACCTACTCTCTTTCCATCTCAAGCAGATAGAGAGGGACACTGAACACTGACCACTGGTCAGTCACTTCAATGGTCAGTCAGTGGTCATGTTGACATTTGAGTTGACATAAAATTTTGATTGTT
This sequence comes from Neomicropteryx cornuta, assembly GCA_020383195.1. Lineage (NCBI taxonomy): Eukaryota > Metazoa > Arthropoda > Insecta > Lepidoptera > Micropterigidae > Neomicropteryx > Neomicropteryx cornuta. The sequence goes on along the minus strand of JAHKQU010000001.1, from coordinate 6,192,330 downwards.
CATTTATTTGTCTTCGGCTCAAATAGAGACGAGAATTAAATTTTATTTAAGCTCAAACATGAGAATCAAGTGCATATTGAAAGAATTAGAAATATGAAATTCCCTGACCCTTTGACTCGGACTCCATTCGATTTGACTCTTTTAATTTGAATTTTATTAGAATTTTTAATAAATTAAGTTCAATTACCTGGCGTTATATTTGAGTTTTCATTTATAATATTTATTCTTATATATACAAGCTGACCCGATGAACTTCGTACCGCATCAGAATCAATAAATGTTGTGTTAACTTATTAGCTGAATTAAATTCAGTTTTTTAATACTCCAAATTAATTAAATTCAATAAATGTACAACACATACTATACAACATCATTATAAACCGTGTATCTTTGTTTTACTAGAAAACTATGCTATTTTAAGTTGTAGCGGCGCTACATATTTGGACTGCGGCTGGCAGCGTCGTTTTGGCCGACGACGGGCGATCGACGCCGGGCGCATCTGATTGGTCGGCGTCTGCGCAGGCGCGCATTCGAACGGCGCACGGGCGATCCGCCAGCGACGCAAGCGGTCAGTCGGGTCAACAAGCTAGCTAGCCACCGCGCGCATCACGCGCCGACGACATTCTATTGTACCTGACTATATTTTATTTCCTGCTATCTTAATTTCGACATTACATTTGTTATCTAGTTTAATTATCCGTTTCTTGTAATCGTTGAGATGTCTCCCATAAGGGATTCATTGTAGATGACAATATTGCCGCGTGAGGAATAAACGGATCCAGAACTCGGAGAAGCTTTCATCATTTATCCTCCACTCATCCTGGACACAACCATCCCCGGCATAAAGTAAAATTAAAAATTTATTCTCACTAAAGTATTTATTGAATCAATTCAATTAGAATGCATTGTCCATTGTCGTGCATGCGATAAACAGTATATGACACAACTGGCCATACTTTCTAGGTGCAATTGTTTTTTCAGTAAAACAGTAGCGAAGAGCTTTTTGGTAAAGACTGCTTCAAGACTTGCCCTTGATATCAGATAAAAATGTAATTATAATATAGGAATTTGGTGAGGTAGTTTCAACTTACATCCTTCAAAATGATGATTTTGTCAGCTTCTCTTAAGTGATGCAACTGGTGAGTTACGAGTATTCTACTTTTGTCATTAAGAAAACCTTCAATGCACTCTTTCATAAGATGTTTGCCTACATGCGTATCAACTGCAGATAAAGGATCATCCAACAGGTACAGATCTGCCTAAAAGAAAATATAATAAAATATCACAATGCGTTACCTCCAAGTCTATAATTAGTAATCTGCTATTAAATAAAATAAATTGTTGTTAAAATAAATAAATACCAAAGAAAGAAAGGCCATTTAATCGAGAATTTACTGTCAAAACAAAAAAAAAATCAGTCTGCAGCCCGGATACCTGGACTGGACGCTACTGGTCTCCAATACACCCGTTACAGGCAACATAATCCTCTCGTGTTCAACGAAAGGATAGGTGAGACAGCTGTGTCAGCAAGCGACCTGCGCCTCGAAGAGTTTGCTTATTGTTAAATCACAAAATTTTACTTAAGTATTAAGTACCCCCCGTACTTGCAGGAAAAAAATATATACAGAAATGACATGTAATAAATATTCTCCTATTCAAGTTTTAAATTTCAAGATTTTTATTATCCAAAAGTGCAATTTATATTCATTTCAAGAGACCAAAATTCATTTTTCTAACACAAGAAATCACAATTTAATTACAAAAACGAAAAAAAAGTTATTAACACAATATTTTAAAAATAATTTGAATAGTGAGACAGTAAATATGCACCAAATCTAAATCCTAAAAGTAAATCGACTGATTTTCATTAAAATTATAACTAGATTTGAGAAATTCTTGAAGCTTTTGTTTGAAAATCATAAAAGGATTAATTAGCTTCTTTTCTAGTGAAACTCATCATCACCTATCATAAATTGCCCGGTCAATTGCGAAATTACATTTTATGACATGTGTTTTTTTTTAAATAAAAAACCCACAACAGCGTTATACCTTGTGTTGGGTACACACAAGTGCCTCGGGCAATCAGCATTAATATCCTTGATGATATTAATCATATCGGTATTTATGCTTCGGCAGCATTCGGATGAATGTTTAACCAGGATCCTCACTAAGCTTTTCGATGAAAATGAAATGACATCCTTTCATCAGTAAGATTAATAATTATTATTCTCTGCCGTGCACGCAGTGCAGTGCAGTTTCCCAAGTATGGCGTTTGGTGCCAAAAATGCAAATAATTTAAGAGCAGATTTATCACTTTTATCAGATGATCCAAATGCGATAGGTTTTACTATTGGCTTTACCTGCCAATATTAATAATCATTAATGAAATGTATCTACTTTCCTTAATTATTTGCAGCATTTCATAAATGTGTCGATGCAACTTTTGTTACGTACCCATTTCTTTAAAACTGATCATTTCCTTTTAATATTATTTTTTATGGCAAAAAATAAGTAAGAGCCAATTTGTAAAAAAAGTCCTGTCCACAGACCTTTTTGATAATGTTCCTAGTATTACAAAAAAATATTAAATAGGTCCCGTCCCTGTAAATAATTTAACATAACTACATATACAGTCGAGGGCACCTGGAACTTTACCTCGAGTAATTTAATATTGAAGTGAAAAGCGTAAAAAAAAGAGAGAATGAAAATATTTGCTCAGGGGGAAGATGCCTTTAATGTGTCGCATGTGCCACCATCTTTCAAGTTAATCTTACGAATATTGCGTACCACATAATATGAATAAAAAAGGCATTTCCATAATCACCTTTCTGTAGACAGCTCTCGCAAGATTAATTCTTGCTCGTTGCCCGCCACTCAGACTGACGCCTCTATCTCCAACGAGAGTGCTGTCCCCTTTTGGAAACTGTTCAAAGTCCTTCAGCAGGGCGCAGGCTCTAACTACCTACAAATTTTTAATGAAAATATAGGTAAGATTAATCTAAATTATAATTATTACATTTTTATGAGGGAGCAGCTCAAGCTGATTAGCTCATATCTTTAGTGTGTTTTTCTTTAAATAATCTGTAGTACCAGAAGGAAAAGGTCCAGGTAGTGTAGATGAGGCGTCGAAATAACTGTAGCCACCGATGATCTGGTACCGTTTTATTCTTCCGATGATGTATTCGTCAGAAAACAATTCAATAAATTTATATTGCAAATAACAGAAATCAGGTACGTTTTAATGTAAAATGATAGCCGCTTGAGTCTGAACGCTTATAAAACGACTGACCAGCGGTAGCTCGCTGTCCTGCACAAGCGCGCCGGATCGGATGATATCGGCCCCGCTCGGCAACTTACCGGCCGCCGCCTCGCGTATGTTGGCGCAAGCGCATTCTGAGGCGTTGCCAGAAACAATGCCGCCACAAGTCTTTAATCAATATTATAATAATAACATAACAATAGACTAGTAACGGAACTGTAAGATGTGACTGAACGACTGTACGGTTGGTCAACCTAATTCCATTGAAGTCCAAACTACAAGTACTTCAACTTCAAGCTCTTGTAGTAAAAATTGAGTAAAAATTGAAATCACATAATTACACTGAAATAATTATTATAGTAAGCAATACTATGGCGACGATACTATTAAGATTAAAAACGTCAATCTGAGAGGAAAATGGTTGAGTAGAAATATTGCCATACAAACAATCGGCAAAAGCATTGAGCGCATTAAAATTTAAAAGTTGTACTATATCAGGATTATAAACTATAGAGGAATCTCAATGGAATCCTATCCAGCAGCCTCTCGAAGGTCAGAGGTACCTAATGAATAAATTCTGCCTAATCAGAGTTTACGCAACATCATTTTTATCAGGTTGCCCAACTATAGAAGAATATATTTACACATGAAAATGATGCGGGGCCATTAATTAATTTAAAACCGTGACCTTTGGGTCAATAGTCCAACGCCTTAACCACTAGACCACCTCGATTTATTATCTCACTTTGTATCGCAGTTAAGACTTTAGAATTTATCTCGTATACAAATAGTATGTAGCGAACATGTTTAGTTTAATTAAGTTTAAATATGTTTTCCTCTTGCAATCATTGCATTATTTGTTAAACAATACTATTTATTCAGTGTATGCTTTACTGATAACAGAATAATTCAAAGCGTCTGTTTAATTTTTATTAGCAGTAACCAACCATTAATGATTGCAAGTGACTTTTTTGTGTTTGTTTTTCATCGAGATCATAATCCTCCAAAAAAATACTTTTGTCTTCCTCATTACTACTAAAGGTTTTAAATCCTCATACCGTTTTTGTTCTCATTCCATCATTTTTATGGTAGACCTGATAAATGGATGAACCGGAATATTTAGGAACTTTTTAACGAGTTACCGGGACCTATGAAAAATACCGAGAACCCGCTTAACTGAAATTTGTATTTACAAATTATTATCTCACTAACATATGAAATTAACGGCCTTGTGTATTTTTCTTTCTATCGTATATAATGATGAGTTATATGATTATGTATTACGAGTTTCTATATGCGTTCTTAATGATGTTGTAAAGAGAACCCCCTTACAGCACACCATCGTCGTGACCGTAAAATATAAAATAATCAAATACTATAAAGAATTTGATAATATTTAGAAAGAAAGTTTATGCGTTGACTCGATCCTTGGAAAAAGCTGAAGTAATATTAATCTTACCCATTGACGAGGAATACGAGTACAAAAGCTAAAATACAAATATTAACAGTAAATTATAAACCTCACTTATGAATTAATAAAATTGAAATAAAGATTGCCCACTTATCTTGTTATATTTTTGATTTTTTCACAAATAACCTTTATTTTTTGATAAAACACAAAAAAAAAATACAGGAATGTACCTTACTGTATCTATCCTTCTCAAATGGCTGCCCAAAGAGAATATTGTCTTTGACTGTAGCGACAAACAACCACGATTCCTGAGCTGCGTAAGACACTGTCAATCCATTTAGATCGAGCGTACCTTTTCTAAGCGGCAGCTCTCCAAGTAACAATTGCAATAATGAACTCTGAAATCGAAAAATGAATCATAATTTAATGAAATAATAATAATGTGGAATTTGCATACTCTTTTGAAATGACTCAATAAAAAAAAATGTGAGGCCGCGACTCACGGTTAAGATGTGTAAACATCAGCGCTCATCTGTGAATGTAATGGGAGGATTAAACATTTGGAAATGGAAGAAGATATGACAATTTTTATTCATTTGAATGTCAGATCTCTTGTATATATGACATTTTTGTGTTGCCATATCTTTAGTATGATACCGTTTTGTCGTTGAATAGTTTAATTGTGACAGTGATGTCATTTGACGTAAATCAATGGGTTTTATCTAGGGGTTTTAGTCAGGCTACATGTACCGATTGATTATTATAACTTAGAAAATATTTACTAGTGCTTTCTAGCGGTTTCATTCCGAACTTCATGTTAAGTGTATCAATCGAAAATCCAGAAAAAAAATAACTAGCAATCCCTAGCGGTTTAAGTTCAAACTACATGTTATGTGAGTGTATCAAATAATGAATATCTAGAAGTAAAATTCTACATAAACTACAAGTAAGTAGTTCAACATATTACGAGTGCGTCTTCTCACATTGCGTACCTATGATCTTATCGACTTAATCTGACATCACGAGTACCACTGACAGATACCTATCAGATCAAAATTCACGGGGGCCGCACATAAATGTTTACCCATCAACAAGTGCCTGGTGTTCCTCACGAATGTAAAAATCTTGACGTGATTGAAAATGCATGTCGTTAAGTTAGGATCATAGAGCGCCAATAGGGGGTAGGATCAAATATCTGCATTGTTTCCCCCTGGCTGCTGAGAAGGCTGATTTTAAGAAGCGTGTAATTTTTTTCCAAAATTTGGGTGATGGCCTTAACAAATATACAATCGAGTTGAATCCAAACCTTTCCGGCTCCCACGGGTCCAACAATCGAGCAGAACTGACCCTTTCGCAGAGACAAATTAACGTTACTTAGGGTATTTGTGATTGGTTCTGAACTCCAACTGGCGGTCGCGTTTGTGATTGTCAACATTTTGAGTGGCTCTTTGTGATTAAAGCCATTTAAACTTATGGCAGGAGGTGCCTCATCCATTTCTTCTAAAAGTAGGAATTCCTGAAACACAAGAAATTTAATTTATTATTTAGTTACAAGTTTTAAGTTTTTTTAATTTCCAAAAATACAATTGAGAGATCACGATTCATTTTTCTAACATGAAGAGCAAAAGACAACATAGTTTAAATACAAAGGAAATATAAAAACAGTAATTAATAACACAAAATTTTAAAAATTATGTATTTAATTGGTAATGTGTAGAGCAATACATTTGAAAACATTGTATCTGGAGTGACCAAAATACAAAACGCCAAATGCATCGATTTAGAAAAGTTTTGATATGCCCAGAGGCCGCGACCGAAAAGCAATACCAATATCCAGTGCGGTATTGCTTTTATGCTAGCCCAGGCAGGAGACCGATACCGATACTTAGTGATACAAAGCCCGAGCGAGCAAAGCAACACAAATTAAAACACAAAATTCACACAAAATAAAAGAGTTGTAACGCAGTCTAAGTCTAATATTGTTGAAGTTCTTATTTCACATTAAAACACACAATACTGTCTCTTTTACATGTTTTATATATAGGTGCGTATGTGTAATTTTATTTGAACGAAAAACTTAGTTAAACAAAAAAAAAAATCAGTGGCTTTCAGTTAGTGTTGTGATTAGATTTATTTTTTTACTAACCTCAATTCTTCTGATAGATATCATAGATTCTCCAAGCAAAGTCAATGCTAAAGGGAAGAATAAGGAGCACGTCGCCTGCATGAGGTTATAGTACTGCGCCAAGGAAAACACTATTTTACCCCTCGGGACGCCGCCCATCAGGGTAAAGAGTACAATCGTCGCGTACAGCGTTAGGCGCTCCGTGAATACCATCACACCGACAGAGAAACCACGTATCAGTGAAGTCTTCATGATTAGTTTCATTTCTAACCTAATTGATAAAAATAGAATAATTAAATATAAACAAACAAATTTTTGCAATATGCTGAAACGTTGGATAGGTTGGGCAGTCCGAGCAGTGATTTGAAAGATCCTGCAGTGGCGTATATAAAGTATGCAAAGATTGGTTTAAATCGGTCAATGGGTGCGGATATACTTAAAGCAATCACAAAATTGGATTAGTTATTGGACAGTAAACAAAATTGTATTGGATAGAAAAAAAAAAACAGACAGCAAACACGCAATGTTAGACATCAATCACTGTATTGGACAGCAATCCTGTTATACACTATGTTGGACAGCAAAAATGCTGTATTAGACAGCAATATAGACAACAGTATATTAGACAGTAAACACAGTGTATTGGAAGCAACGATCTGATGATTGGAAGCCCAGCCCCAAGACCTCGCTCACTCTTTCATAGATTGCATTGACTGATCGAAGCCCTTCCCAACGCTCGAAATAATGTATTAGCTATATATATTGCAAAATATTAATTTAAGTTAACCTCCTCGCAACAGCAATCATCTTCTCAAAGGGTACTTCCCATGCATACATTTTGATTACTTGAATTCCGTTGACCAGTTCACTCATTTGCCTGACACGGGTATCGGTTCTCTTGGCAATCAGGCCTCGCAACTTCGCTTGGTAACCACTGAGGACACCTAAATAAAATTATTATAAATTATCTTTCATCGATATATACACATCATTTTAGCGAGGGTTGCAACACATCTTCCAAACTGTTTGCCAAGAAGGGCCACTTGCACCTTTAACCTGCAGTCAGTTTAATATGTTTAATAAGAGATTAATTAGTATATTAATTGAATTGGATGAAAAATACATTTATGTGTCATTTTTTATAAAAAAGGGTGGCCCCCTGTAGTTATGCCGGCGAGTTCAAGAGTCGGAGGGGAAGCGGAGAAGGGGATATAGACGATCGGTTCTATACAATATAACATTCACAGGATTATAACATTCAAGAAATTGCTAAACAGCTACATTTATAGAATTTATATAGACCTCCAGAGGAGATCGTTTGGTGGTACCAAAACTGGCACATTGAAAAAATTTACAAAAGTATAGGGCACATTGTGGTAAAATATGTTTTGTAACACAAGATTTCAAAAAATGAGTACATACCCTGAAATAATATGGACTGTATGATAATAACGCCAGTGCCCGCGAGCGATGCCGCGCCAACAACTTGCCATATAAGATAAGTGACGAATACCGCGTGCAAAGGGCTGATCCATAGGAAGTGCAGAAACGAGGAGACCATGTCGAAGCGGGTCACATCGTTGGACATTAGGTTGATCACTTGGCCAGCTGCTGTTTGGCCTGCGGTATGTTTGTTCAACTTCATTATCTGAAATGAAATGAAAATAATTATTTTAAGTGCTTCATTTTTATGACATATTTTAAAATGAAATTTTATGTTATGTTAATTTCTTTATAATAATGTTCTTTGTTCACAGTTACATAGTGTGCAGACTTCCACATAATTAGCACCCCATCTATAACCGATTCAATTTATTTTTATCGTTTGATGGTCGTTTGAGGTTAATATTGGGTTATTATAAATGTTTGATGGTTAACCGTTTAATTATAAACAAATGTCTGTAAAAAAGATTTAGTTAGCACCCCCACAGTAATCAATTTTCATTGTCTTTATTTAAATCGACGTAGAATCGTTTGACGGTTTGTTACATTTTTTTTGTAATTTTTTTATTTATTTCCTTTTTTTCTGTGAGACTGATTTAGTTGCTGATATAAGTCAAACCCTTAAAAGGACAGTAGACATTTGATATACACTCTGTAAACCTAAGCCTTATAAATAACTCAAAATAGGCTTGTTTCATTTTGACTTTTTTAAATTTTAGAGCCTTTTAAAACAACACTGGATTTATGCTGTTGAATAAAAAAAAAGATAATTAAATTAAAGCATTCAGTGCATACTTACAATATAATTTAATTTGAAAAAGAAATTGATGTATTCTGAATTTATATTTTGTATATTCGAAAGAATGAAGTTTGGAGAATCGTAGATGGCATCTACACGATCTTATTTTAGCATGGTAAAATAAAAAAATGAGTGTAATCTAACCTTTCTGTACATAAGCGAGCAGCAAGCGATCCTGACTCGCATTCCAATTACATTCTGCCCCAGCATCATGTGGTTGAAGATGATCGCAGTGAAGAAGGAGAAGAGCGTGAGGAGGAACGAGTACAAGTGGACCTCTTCGTAGGTCATGACGCTATCTGGGTCGAAGTATGCGAGCAGCCGAGCCAAGACGAATGGCGACCCTGAACTGACATAAAGATATTAATGTTCGGCACGAAGCACGGTTTCGCAAACGCATTAATTGCTGTAACCATCCCTTTCTTCAACGCACAAAGCAATATTGGGCACCGGAAAATAGTGTATTAGTAGTAAGTATGCAGATTTCTAGTATTTTATATGTTATTTCCAAGCTGTTAATCTTCGTTACTAGTAGATTATTTATACCTATCTAACCTACCCCGTAACGTTAGCTGTTGTAACATCACATCACCTAACGTTTAATAAAACAGAATGTTTTAAAACGGCAACTTTTATAACGTCATCCAATTTTAAGATATCGAAAAATGATTTTACCTACTGTTAACATATTTTTTTTGAAAATGAAGTATTCGACCTTATCCATCAAAGCAATTTTTTACATTTTGTTGGTAAACTTAAAACCACCCATTGTATAATAATTATATTTTTATATGACAAATCCTGTTACAAAATTTTAACGAATAAACTACGGAATAAATCATAGTTGCCGTACTACCCGAGGAACTGATCGCCGTTAAGCCTTATAATAAAATTGTTTACCAAGTAAACCACATGGAGGGTAAGGATATTTTGCTCCTGCTAAGTAGTTTTACGACTTTATTGCATTATCTACTTATAGCATAAAAACTTTGTCGGAGCGCCAGGGAGAACAGTGAAAACCCCACCCGAATTCATAGTAATATTTATATATACAGGGTGTCCCAGGACCATTCCCGTAGACTTAAGGGGGCGTTTATTTACCCTTTTACGTGTTATAAACAGTATAAAAAATATGCGAAAATAATTACTTTTTGTATTTCGTTTGCTCACTCGCGCTTGGCCAAAGACACGGAGCCGGTGAAGAAATTTATGATAATAACTATTTAATTTCTTCACATTATATATTTTTTCTCTGAAACCATTATTAATTTTGATATGACGCCAAAACAAATCATGTTTGAATTCTCAGGTCGAATTAGCTGGTTTTTTTATCGCGAATGGTTTAGACAGACGGTATATAAATTATAAACATTCACAATAAACAATATTCTCTTACGTCCTTAATTAATTTTGAATTTATTAGTGACTTACTTGAAAATGAAAATCTGGAATGCAACTAGAAGTCCCCAAAGCATATACGACGGTAAAAACTCCCTTCTGATGACCCTGGCCAGGCTGGGCCTCGTCGACGACGTCTTGCACTGCTGGACCTCCTTGTCCCAAGCTGCTTGGATGGAGTCGCCCAGCGGCTCTGAAAAGTCTTTCTTCGGCGGTTGGCAGAGGTCGTTCGGTGACAAGTCGTGCTTGTAGCCATATTTTATTAAATCAGTCAACCACCTGCAATTTAAAGATAATTAACGATTTCAATTCACTGTCAATATTAATACTGACGCAGTCGCAAAGGTGAAACCTATGCTAGCTGTGTAATGGAGCGGAGAAATGCAAACTTCAAACCATTGTACCTATTCTAATATACTCAGACCTAAAAAATAACCCACCTTCGACACTGTGGCAGTGTCCAAACCTCAGAACGAATGGGTTAAACCCGTAGTAGGTACGACAGGCCCGGGCCGTGTAGTCTTGGGGGAAGATGCCGTTAAGAGCCATAACGCACTCGAATTGCATTTTATGCATGTTTTTGAGGTCTACTGCCAAGATAGCTTTTCATACCAGGCATATATAAAAAATATAATTAGATTAACTAAACGTATTTCTAGAAAACCTTTAAGCTGGTATTTTAAATAAATAATCGTAAGTTTACATAAAAAAATAATGAAATTAGTAAGTTTTATTTTTTAAAATTTATACATAGAAGTGTCCGCATAAAATTCTACAGAAAACCTTAAACTTAGTTTTTTTTTAAAATTGCCTTATATTTTAAATATAAATAAAAAACTGTTAAATGTTTATTCTTTGATGTTGTCGACGGATGCTCGAAGTGCACGTGGCCGACACCATTTGCAAAGGCTGAACTTCAAGGTCACCTCACGATATACTGGCTCTTAACGACGCCTGTATATCGTGAGGTACTGGTTAAATAATTTACTACTTCTAAACAACAGATTAGGCAATTGATATTAAATGGGGCTTCAGGGTATCATAGCCATTCTTGTTTTCTAAAGAAAATAGCCCATTAGTCCTTCCCCAGGGTACAATCTCCAAACCAAAATTCATCAAAGTTTGACGCGTTAGCCGTAAAAACATAACAAACAAACTTTCGCATTTATAATATTAGTTTGCTATGGATAGCATTAAAATAAATAAACAAATGGATTGAATATGCCTAATCCATAAAACTGTAATTTTAAAAAGTTTTTGTTTAGATGTGACATCCCCTCTCTTTCTACAAACATGTTCATGTTATCACACGTTCCGAAAACATTGCCGATATGAAGTCGCCAAGATAATTTAAAATGACAGATACACCAATAAATTTAGTATTAATGGACACTTAAACAAAATAAAACAGTTGCGATTCTTATTAGTAGGTAGGTAGAGGAAATGCTCGCCCTAGAATAGGGTTTCCATACGTCCCGGTACATCGGGACATGTCACCGGTTTAGAGCCTCAGTCCTGGTTGTCCCGTTTGACCCACCAAATGTCCCGATAAACGGGTAATCATGGTTTTATATTATTGCTAAAATTATGCGAATAATTCGTGCGACGACGTTAGATCACATTGGCTGGCGGTAAAAGTGTGGGGTCGAGGGATGTACTGACATTTTACACATATTTTCCCATATTTACAGTACGGAATGAAAGACTGAAATATCTTTGTGAGGGAGCTGATGTAATTCATGGTAATTTACGATCTCAAACAAAAACTAGGTGGTTGACCGTCATTGAAAGATTTCCTTTTATCACAAACCAGATTGCGGCGCTATGGTGGGCGGTAGCCCCCCCCCCCCTCCTCCTCCAATAACTCCCCTTTATTTCCACCCAATTGATATCAGTCCCGGTCGGAGCTAAACCATTTATGGCAACCTCTACCCTAGAAGCTATTTGCTTAATTTAGTCTACATTGCCTGTGAGCAAATAAGTTGTCTATTGACGTTACGAATGAATCAACATATCCTCGGCATACCTACTATAAAAGTCTACAGAGAAAAGATACTCAGACCTAAAAAATAACTCACTGTCGCCTCTATGGCTATTAAAAATGCAAATCGAATGGGCTAAAAGCGCTGCGCAAGTGGAGATAGGAAATGAGACAACTTATCACAGGCGCGAGTAGCTTAGCTGTGAGACATCAGGTTCTGGTTAAATAGTTTACTACTACATGTTTAAGTAGAGGCAGTTGATATTGTATGATAGAAAAGGGCGTCACAGCCATTTTTGTTTATTGCTAGCACTCGACTGATCCCGTCACAGGGTTCTCCGCATAATATACCTAAAATAAATAATAAGGTTTCTTCGGGCTATAAAATTATTGTAAGACCTACTTACGGTAAGAGCAAAATAACCAATGTCGCTTGACAGGTATCTCTTGTTGCAAGGAGGGGTCGATACCTACCTATTATGATTTTAAATATATATATATATATGTCGTATAATATTGTTAAGAATTCCGAAATGTAAGATCTTGCCCTTGCTTGGTTACTGTTGTATGTAAACAGTTACTTACTATCAACGATCTTTTAAAACATATAAATACGGCATGTCATACAAATCGTTCTTATCAAAACCCGACACCGACGATTCCACCCGCCGTTCCGCGCGCCGCAACACTTCATCCGTCCATATCTCGCTTGCTTACTACGCAAAGTGTTACAAAAAAAAATGGTACAACTAATTTTCTCTAAAATCGCACCATAGGTTTAAAAAAAATGAGGTTGAGGACCCCAGAACCCCAATATGTTTGGAGACATTATTTTACCTTGAGAATCTATGGCAATCCTAATTGTCAAACAACACTACAAGATAACATTACATGTCAAGATAACGCCTAACAATGTACCCATACAAATATTAAACATTAAATGCAATATGTAAGGATATTAAATACTAAAAAGCTAAATTAACAATCAGCTCAAACTCTGATATCGCATCAAACACAAATAAGTATTAAATATGCCGGGGTAAACAAAATTAGATTACATCTGTGTCAACCAGCGCATGTCAGATAGAGGAAAACAGAGTCAATGCCATCTTATACTCAAACCTACTCAAAAATAAATAGCCAGGCAATCGTAAGCTGAAGAACTAACAAACACGAATTAAATTAAATTAATTGCAATTGATAATTAATTATTTAAATTCCCATATGATATGTCGTATGATGCCTTATTTGTAATCAAATAAGGGGATGGCAGATAAAAAATAGTTTCGTAAAAGATAAACATATTCTGGTTTTTAAGATCTACAATTCTGTAGTGGTTTTAGTCAGTAAACGCAACATAAGCGCCCTAAAAACGTCTTTTTACGACTAAGAGCCATAACGCACTCAAATTGCATTTTTTGCATGCTTTTGAGGTCTACTGCCAAGATAGCTTTTAATACCAGGCATATATAAAAAATATAATTAGATTAACTGAACATTTTTCTAGAAAACCTTTAAGCTGGTTTTTTAAATAAATAATCCTATGTTTACATAAAAAAATATTGAAATTGGTAAGTTTTATTTTTTAAAATTCTCATAAACCGAACTACATATGTGACGTAAGCCTAATTTATACATAGAAATGTCCAAAATAAAAGTCTACAGAAAACTTTAAATTTGGTTTTTTTTTAAATTGCCTTATATTTTAAATATAAATAAAAAACTGTCAAATGTTCATTCTTTGATGTTGTCGACGGATGCTCGAAGTGCACGTGGCCGACGCCATTTGCAAAGGCCGAACTTCAAGGTCACCTCAACATCAAGATTTCTCTACTATTTTTACATTTAATATGAATCTATTGAACACATAAACCTTACGGAAGAAATTCTCTAAATAATCGTAAAAACCGCATTAAAATCCATTGCGTAGTTTATAAGAACTATGTGAACAAACGCGTATGCGAAATGCTTTTTAATATTTATTGATGATTGATATATATATATCGTGGTTTATCTTTTATATATAAAAGAAAACCCTTTTTAGTTTGTAAATTAAAGAACTCGCAATTGTATCATTCTAAAGATAAAGACGATCGTTTGGAGACACGCGGCACATTATTAGTGGTTTGTTAGCTATTTTGAAGACAGGCAAATGAGTGAAATTAAATAAAACATTACGTTTTTTTAAAACACCAATTATGAATAGTGAACCAAGGTAGCGCAGTTGGTCCAGTGACGTTTTTAGCTTACTGGAATAATTTACAATCAGTAATTACAGAATGCCTTTGTCTAATGATACGTAGTATTACCTCACCAGCGGAACTGCTAGAAAGCTTAATAAATATGATAAATATACTACGATGGTCATATGATAAAAGGTTAATCATTAATGTTGCTAAAACTAAGCTCTTACATGTCCACTTTTCACAAGCTAGCTCAAAAGACTCCATATTGTAAATCATTGTTTACACCTAAATATTTAATCATTACAGTAGACGACAGATTTCACTGGAAAGGGCATGTTGACAAAGTATGCGATAAAAATAAGAATTTGTTTAATAAAGTTTTATCATTTAAAAATAAATTAAATTACAGAATTTTAAATCATTAGTAAAAACAATCATTAGTAGAAACAATAATAAATTATGGTCTTTTGGGATATAAGTAGTTACACATATCAAACCAATTTCGATAAAATTCAAAAGCTCCGAGTTAGAATCCCTTTAGGGTAGGATTTCGCACCAAAAATTTTGGCGCTAAAAGCGCTTGAGAACCGATTAATTTCTAAAAGAACTCACCCGTCTACTGTAAAACCCTTAGCGCAGGCATGAGTCGTCCGATCTTCACAAACCAGAAGTCATCTGATTTGCCATGAAATTCTCTATTATAAAATATCACTTAGTATTTTTTAACTTTCGCACTTTTTAAAAAAAAAAATCAAAACTGCTTTTATCGATTTTTTCCTGTTGGACAATTTTCCACTATTTTGACAAATTTTGTCAAATATTTGTCACTTTTACACTTTCAAATATTCGTTAGATATATACACTTTACACTACCATGGGTAATTTTTCCAAAAAATGTACAGTTGTCGAAAAAAAAAATTTTCCAAATGTTAAAAAATCGATTTCGCCGCCGTGTCACTAAATATTTTTTATAAAGTATTCAGTAATGATCATGATAAACCTTTATTTGTAGTCTTGTTCAGTTTTTCTTTCTTCGCTGAATATATATTCTTTTTATGCTCAAATATCTTTTGATATATTTTTTATATATTTTTATAGTTCACAACTTTTCCATATCATTCATATTTTTCAATCGCCGCGTGTCAATTATGATGTTGATGATCAGAAATCTTTATAGATTGGATTGTTCTCCGTGAAATTTCACGTAGAAAACATCATTTTTGTATATATGTTGTTTTACCGCCTTACCGCCAAAAACGGATGTCGTTTTAGGCGGCAAAAAATGGCAGAGATCCAGGGGTCGGGAACTGCAGGCGCGTGGCGACGGCCGATGGCTCGCAGTACGGATTCGGAACGAGATCGACGTCAGCATGACAAGCCTCGAAGCAGCCGCAGGGGCACAGAGGGACTTTGCAATCGCGGCACCAATATGTCGTCTCTTCTCTTTCACCACGAAGATTACAGAGGATGCATTTACGGGCAGGTCTTTGTTTTTTTTCGGTTAACAAAATGGCGCCCTGACATTAAACGCAGTGGATTGGCGGTAAGAGAAGGACGACCGGCCGAGGGGGCGGGGCAATACTTCCATGGGCTGCGAAGAGTTGGTTGACCAATTCCAACCGCCATTCAAGATGTGTCATTTTTTTTGGAGTCCTTGTTCCTCATACAATATGTAGGAATTGTATATGGACATGCTGAGTAGATGGAGGAACGTTTTCACGTACCATTTCCTCAGCCGTTTCCTGTCCATGCTGTAAGTTTCAAGGAGTTGGTCATTCTTGTCCACACCCCCCATATACTTGTTGTAATCAAGTATGCAAACCGGTTTGGAGACTGTCCGCCCTCGGCCCAGGCGGGTGGTAACTACCTGTCTGTCTAGAGTCCCGTTTTGCATCCTGCCAGGAAATGACGGACGCAACGTCAGAATACACGCCTATAACTGCATCGGGGTCTAGATGTGC
This sequence comes from Neomicropteryx cornuta, assembly GCA_020383195.1. Lineage (NCBI taxonomy): Eukaryota > Metazoa > Arthropoda > Insecta > Lepidoptera > Micropterigidae > Neomicropteryx > Neomicropteryx cornuta. Next base: position 6,175,767 of record JAHKQU010000001.1, on the reverse strand, counting down.
GAGGTCAAGCTCAAAAGGTAATTCCTTCCGATTGAGAAGTACAGTACCAACACAGTCGGTATCTTGTTCTTTGGGGGCTCTGGCAAGATAGGGGGAAGTGTAGCAATTATCCATCCATAGCGTGTAACCCTTTCCAAAAAGAGGTCCAACCATGTGGAGGACAACTTTAGCGGTTTTGTTGGGAGCGTCAGTGCCTTCGAAATCTTTTGGATCAACTGAAAAGACTTTGAAGGACCAGCAAAAGGCCGTTCTGGGATCGCACACTTCAAAAAGTTTGATACCTCTTTTAGCTGTTTTGTTAGGGCAGTACTGGCGAAAACCAAGAGGACCCTTCCAAAGTATGAGACTTTCATCTAAAGATAAATTTTGAGGAGGTACGAACAACTCTTAGAATTTATTATTAAGGTGTTCGATCACGGTATGAATTTTGTATAACTTTTGAGGACCCGTAAATTCATTTTTCTTCGTATTGTCCGAAAAATGGATAAAAGTGATTAGAAGACGGAAGTGGTTGTATGGCATAATGCGAGAAAAATGGGGTCTCTATAACAAGTGCAGCAGCCCAATAAGATCTAATTCTGGGCTTTTTAACAATTCCCATAAGAATTAATACTCCAAAGAATGTATAGATTTCGTCGGCGTTTGTGGGAGTCCATAGAAGAACATTTGATTTAGCGGACGGAGGGAGGATACTTTGATGATGTTCGAGACTTTGCTGAGGGAGGATACTTTGATGATGTTCGAGACTTTGCTGAGCGTAGAGATTTGTATTTTCAACAACCATATATGTAAGAAAATAAAAGTGAAAAAAATGGCTCAGAGAAACACGTTGACCTAGCTGAGATACTATTTTCAGAAAAAAAAGTGAAAAAACGGCTCCAAAGAAACACATTGGCCCAGGTGTCATATTATTTTCAGAAAAAAAAAATACAAATATAAAAAAATAGGTACAATGCCACAGGCATTCTAGTGTCTCTATTGAGCCAAAAAGCGATTATGATTAACCAAATTTAGATTATTTTTATAACCTTTCCATTTCAAAACATCTTACAATTTACAATTCACCAGAGTTCCGTAGGCACGAGTTATCTGGCGCCGAAATTTGTGCTACTATTTTGATAACATGGAAACATATTTGTACAGAAATACATGTTGCATTTTACCATAACTAAAATGCCACGACGCCATTTTTCCTATTGGGTATAAATCAAAATACTCACCAAAAGATACTTTCCGGCCAAAAATATAATACTCTCTTGACAACTCAACCACAAATCACAACACAACACACACAGGTCCCAAAATCGAAAATATTGTGACGGATATTCGCGATTTAGTTCGGACCGGCCGGCTGTCAAACGAACGATATTGAGTCTGACCGACACCGAAATTGTTTGTGATCACTTCCGTTTTGACGGGTCAATTGTCAATCAAAAGGGCAGTTGATGGCTGGACGGAAGTTCGTCGCGTGTTTTCAATGCACATTTAAAAATAGTGATAGACAATGCATTGACTTGCAAAAATTCTGAGGTAGTGATTGGCTCGTTGCGAATCCAATAGTGCAAATGTCAAGTTAATTAATCATACTGTTGGCAGAAATGATCAAATGAAGTGGGGTATGCTTTCTTTATATGGAAAGTTTTTTAGGTACTACCTATAAATAAGTTAATCGTAACTTTTTCGACGCAAGTTCAAAACGAAACCTATTTGTCAAATAGATATAAAAAAGTTTATGACACGCTTCGTCTATCAACTTTGATACCAAAACTATTTTATTTTGTTACCCAATGAATTAGAACTTAAAAAATGTGTAGCACTGAGTACGAGAGAGAGAGAGAGAGAGACACACAGAGTATGTTTGTATCCATACTTATAAAGCAACATGTCAAGAATCGGTGGTGAATTTGCATCATGTTCAACCTGCACTGTAGAATTCCAGATTACGTTAAAACCACAATCTGCATGGTTGTAAATTTATATGTCAAATTAAATGTATTATATAGGTATCTAAAACTTTGGGCAGTCATCTGAAATTCTGGTAAAGTTGTAAAAAAAATCTCCGCAGCGCTGATGTATCTCACCAGCCGAAGGTACTCTTATACAACGATCTTTCGTTTTAAAAGATCGTTAAACTGTCATATCCCTATCAATTGTTCCCAAAAATATAGATAAAAAAATCAATACCCATATCAACCAGATAACAAGCTATGTATGTCACGTTTAAGATGGAAATTGCGAAATAAAATATCGTGAAATAATCGCCGTTGAAATCGTTCGTGGGCGCTAAGCTAGGCCTAAGGGCCGAAATTTCAGTCCTTGCGAATTTAAAGACGTTCTTTAGGTTCTTCGTAAGGGCGTGTAAATGTAAATTGGCGGCGGGAATGCGCACCAATTTTATAATTCCAATTAGAGTAAGAGAAAACAATAAAATAATAAACCACAGTAAACACAAGATCAAAACAAGCAATGAATGCGCGCGTCAAAATCCTACAGCTGACAGCATAACCTCAAAACGTCAGATCACGCGTCGTATATCAAAAGTGATGCGACAGTAGCGACAGACATTGTATACACATACCATTGCGGCGAGTAGCGAACTAATCACGAATGCGAAAACATATACTTGACAAAGTTGTTATGAATATGTTTTCGCACTCGTGATTAGTTCGCTACTCGCTATCTGTCGCCACTTTCGTCACTGTCGCATTACTTTTGACATATTCTGACATTTTGAGGTTATGTTGTCAGCTGTTGGATTACTAGGATTTTGCCATGCGTGTTTGCTTGAATTAAAGATGTTCAAAATATGCAAATCCAGTCAATTTTAATTAGTTAGAAAATATAAAGTTATGTACGAGACGAATGACAATACACTCGCACACGGGTCACGGCTGAAATCGCTCCTAGGATAGGGTTGCCATACGTCCCGGTACACCGGGACAAGTCGCCGGTTTAGAGCCTCGGTCCCGGTTGTCTCGTTTGACCCACCATATGTTCCGGTAAACTAATAATCATGGTATTATATTATTGCTAAAATTATGCGAATAATTCGTGCGACGACGTTAGATCACATTGGCTGGCGGTAAAAGTGTGGGGTCGAGGGATGTACTGACATTTTACACATATTTTCCCATATTTACAGTACGGAATGAAAGACTGAAATACTTTTGTGAGGGAGCTGATGTAATTCATGGTAATTTACGATCTCGCTCAAAAACTAGGCGGTTAACCATCTTTGTTGCCGGCCATTGAACGTATTCTGAAAATGTGGGAACTATTGAAAGATTTCCTTTTTTCACAAACCAGATTGAGTCCCATGGGGGGCGGTATCCCCCCCCCCCTCCTCCTATTATAACTCCCCTATATTTTCTCCTATATTGATATAGGTCCCGGTCGGAGCCAAACCATTTATGGCAACCCTATCCTAGCAGCGTATTTTAACCAACGATTTTAACACTGACTTAAGTTAACATAAGCCTTAAGTAGTAGTTGTTTTGATTCTTAGCTAAGGCGGGCTTTTATGTTCGACTTAACGCTAAGAGTGAGTTGAGATACGAGGTTTATCGGTTAAGTATTAAATTTAGGTTAGTAGGACATGACATTTCGGCCCTAAGAGCTGTAACTTAATTTTAAACCAATTAACTTTTACATTTTATTTTCTTTAACAAATAACAAGCTCTTTAGGCGGCCATAACATTGACGATTGACTGTCATTAGGAAATTACTAAATTTGAAAAATAAGCATACTTTTTAAAATAAATTACTGAGCCCTGAGTGATCATTAAAATGACATGCTTCACTATTTTTTTTTTTATTTATCGGCTATCGTATGACGTATGACAGCTGTCATATGCTCTTGCTTCCTGAAATAAATAAAAATATATTCCAAAACATCTACAAGGCACTGATCGTCTGGCACGAGTCAGAAACAGGGAGCGAGACGACCCATCTTCAGTGCCGATGTCACGAGTCGCCTAGCGCTGAAGGCTGAAGGCGTCACATACTATGAGCGTACTAAAGTCACTTATCATGAGTGCTAACTTTGACAGTAGCTTCCTCACGATTGTTCCTCATCGTTGTTTTTATTTTGTAAAGGTTAGGTAAGTACTATTTTTTTAATGCAGTAAGTAGCTTTGTTATATTTGTCTATTTGCATGCAAATCTACTAAATTTATGTTCATAGGAATATTAGTAACAATATTTCGAACTGTAGGTGAGCGAAAATAATATTTGCTCGAAACTCCGGGCGTGTAAAATCAGATTACACAGACCAGTTTTTTTTTGTTTAAATTAAGGCATACCTCTTCAAATTTTCGATTTTTGCTTAGATAATATCACTTTTCGACTTTACGTTTCGACTATGATCGCACGACTCACCGTCTGGGTTTATGGCTAATAGGTTTTTTGATTACCATTCTGGAAAACAAGAAAGTTATCGTGATAAACTTTGCTTTTAAATACCCACCTAATATTTTTCTTATATTTTTTTTTAATTATTAGTATTGCATTACATTACATTACATTATTTAACTATATTGATTAATAAGCTAAGATAACACCGAAAGTGGTAATAGGATAATAAAAATCATATAATCACATAGCTCATCTTAATTCGCATTTAGTGGCAAGTCGGAATCTTCACCGTGTCCATCTAATTAGGTGCTAAACACCTGTCCCATCAAATTAAAGAAGGGTTCCTAAATTATTTTTAAAATTCACATATAATTCATAAATAAATAAATAAACGTGTTTCATAAATTAATAAATAAGGTTAAGAAAAGAATAGAAAAAAAACTAACGATGTATAAAAAAATGCGAATTTAAAACTTATTCTGGATATTTTGTGGATGAAATATTAGGATATATAAATATTCAATTGAATGTTTTTTGACGCACGGTCGCCATGCCATGTTTTGTAGGTTAATTTCAAAACTAATTTTATTCATATTAATGTCATATCTCATATTTTATTGATGTCCGGATTCCGCGTCGTTTGGATCTGTGAAGGATATCAAGTATAAATTAAAAATAAAAAATACGTGACCTCAACCATGTTTAACTTTGCTGATAATAAATTTATACTTGTGGATAGTTTTTGTATAACGCGTAGAAGGGGATAACAGCACGAGTTTTATTTCGCGTGAGGATTTCTTACTTAATTATTTCATTTTGAAAATGTCACAGTGTGACATTTTCTTTATACTGTGATGGTAGAATGACACGCGAAGATAAAAAAACACCCTTATCTATTTTTTTGTCTTACAAATAAATCATCGTTCCAATTATTATTTTAATTAAAGTTTAGTAAAAAAAGATAAAGAAAAGGGAGACAAAACTGAATTTAAAGAAGATCTTGCCACTCCATGGGGAAGTTCGGAAAATGTAATATCTCCTAATATATTATGATAAAACCTTTGGTGCATATTTATGTCATCACACCTAAACCACTGGGCCTATCAATCGAAGCTATATTCACACCATATGTTCGTTTGATGCTCCGATATCTTTTTTTGTGGACACGAACGGTGGCGCTGGGACATGCAGGGTTTGAGTATTTTGAAAAACAGCTCTCGGTCAACACAATTTATTATTTTTAGCTCCCGAAGTGCAATTTAGTTCTCGCCGAAGGCGCCGTTACGAAATAACCTATTTCCTATTCCTATTTGAGCGGATGGTTTCGCGACTCATCTTCAGACCTATAGCTGCCAACCTAGAACAGCTAGTACCTAAAGTTTGTAGAACCAGAAAAGTAAACAATGTCATTGAAAGTAAAGCTAGGATCTACTTCGTACAAAACTGATTACCTCAAACAAGCATTTAGCTATAACCATGTAATGACGCTCTTATAATATTTGGGTTATATAAAAAAAAATAAAACTGTTGGCGGTCTCACGCAACAAACATTCGATCGACCGAATTTGTGTTCAAAAGTTTTCGCAAGTGAACTCCTATTTTTATTCAAAATTCAAAAGACTAAAATGGTTTACTATGGGTCAATGATAAGTTTTAGTGTTGTCCTTTTTGCTTTTTTGCATTTTGACCCTTCTGTAGTACATTTATGGTTTAGTCCGCATAGCCATGTAATCGTCCGAATAGCGTTTTTTTTTCTCCGACTTTTAATTTTTCCAACGAAAGAACGCGAGAGTTTTCCTGTCATCAAATCAATACCTACTAACCCTGGATAGAGGAATGAACGTTGTTTTTTCACAAGTTTTGACCTATATATTAACATTTAATTCACCAAAATTGTTGAAAAGAATATTTTTAAACTCCTTAACATTAGTTTTTCCAAACGATGCAAAAATATTAAAATTGACGAACAGCAGACTGACGATTATTATTGAAATTACCGGTAATTTATTTGATTTACCACAGCCAAGTTTAGCTTAGTATAGCTTAGGATAGGCGAATATTAAATAATAATCATTAAATTTAAATAAATATAACAAACGAAATAAAGTCGAAAAAACGAGAAAAAAACGGTTGGCGAAGTGTTTTATAATAGTTATACTTACTCCAGTCGATAAAGTAAAGTAGAGAAGCCGTTTGAGGGGATAAACGTTTTTTATTGATCAGCAAATCTACGGAAATCGCTTGCTTGGATCGGGATCGCTGCGAGCGAGCGGGACGTTTGATACGCTAGGAGCGTACTCGATGCAAAGTGGCGTACTTGGGCGCGGTGCGTTTTTCGACCACAGTTGCCGTATCTATATGCTTTAAAAGATCATTGTATATGTCATCACCGTTTCGCCAAAATGAGACTGACATATGTGTACTTTGTCGATATGCCAACGCTATTCAGAATCCCGAAAATAAAATGGTTTTAATAAAATATTAGTTGCAGCATGCGTATCAGTAAAAGAAAAGTTTGTTTTGATATCGAAACACAATTACAAACTTGGATTTATTTATAACAAGTTGACCCGACGAACTTCGTACCGCCTCAGAATCAATAAATGTCGCGTTAACTTATTAGCTGAATCAAAATCAATTTTTTTTTTATTAAGAATGCACAAAATGAATTAAGTTCAATAAATGATAATGACAAATGTGATAAACTCACAAAGTGAACATCTTCGAAGGCAACTTACTGTTTTCAAACACAATTCCACAGAATACAAATCTGTTCCATACAAAATGTATGAGAAAACGATTTTTTTTCGTGATTTTTTCCAATGTTTCAATAGTTATTCTGCTATGCGGGGTGGAGACAAATCCAACAAATCAAAGATCATAAAAAACGGTCCAGCTGTTCTTGAGTTATAAATTGTGTAAATAACCCGACTTTATTTTTATATATGTGGATAATATTCGCGACATCGTTACAGTGCCAGTGTCAGACAATATTTTATCGATATACGTTTCATATATATTAAAATTTGGCCCGTTATCAACGGGGATCCAATCTTGTATTAATTAAGATGATTAAAAAGGTCGCTTACCACATGAACGTCTTCGATATGATGTTGGCCTTATCTGATGGATTAGAAGCCTTTTGTTTTGATGTCTCCATTTCTGAATATGTCTTTAGTTTTATATTACTTAATGAAAGCAACAAACTATATAAGAGTAGATAATCTTCACTCGTAGATATTTACACTTGATTCAAAGTCATCACAAATTATATTTCAAACAAAAGAATTTACTTTCATAGCATAGACATTTACGCGACTGCGTCGGCCACCTGTAACAATTGGTATAAAGATGCTATAGTATAAACGTTGTAAAATCATAGCAGTTTTTACTGATAACATGATAAGAATATATTTTATCTCTAAGTAGATTTCGCGTCATTAAACCTTGTCTACAATTTGAAATCTTCGAAAATTGGCGGTGGGTTCATATCATCTCAGGAGGAGTTGTCACGCGCTCGCGTTTTGAGACTAGCCCTGTTGGTCTATCTTCGGTCACAGAAATGACGGATTCAGCTGAAAGGTTTTAGAAATCGAGAGCCGCCTCCAGGGACTTTCAAGCCTTTTGTTACATTTCTTCGAATGTTTTTTTTATCGACCGTTCGCGAAATTTATAAATAACAGATGGCGCTGTTTACTACGGAGGATAGGGCACAAACTCCATCTGATCTCTTTGTCGAGATGCTCTGTCAACTGTGTTTTGTGTCCTGCGAAAGGATTATTGTTTTCTGCATACAACAAATATGCAAACAAAGGCATATGTTTATACTATGTTTTACGTCTCAGATCTGTTGTTCGAAATAATTTAAAACATGTCAACTTTTATCTTTTTAGACTGTTAGACAAAAGAATTTTCTGCAATAGAGACTACATCGATGTTTTGTCTCAAGTATCTCTTTTTTTAATAACTCTCAAATCTTCTAATGTCATAATGTTTTATTTAAATCAACTTGACGATCACAAGTTAGTTTGTCACAGAATAGTTACGAGGCAACTTAGTAACCACCGACATATTATATCGAAAGCGAAGACAAGATTTGCTTCAGAGACACTTCACTTTCTTAGCGTCGCGAATTTATAAGAAAATTAAAGATATTCTGGGAAAGTCTCTGTCTTTGTTAGCATATTAGAAGCGAATTTCCTGTTGGCTACTTGAGCTCGGCAGAAAGCAAACAGAGACTTTAATTAATGACATACCAAGATAAACTTTTTTCTGTGTAGATACTATATCTTGTATTGATTTAATATTAGTTTATTATTTGGGTTTTATATTGAGTGTATATATGTGTATTATTACTATAATTTATTATATAGTTTTTTTTAATATATAAATTATTATTAAAATTATGTATTAGTTATTAACAGTACATTTATGTATTATTATTTATATATATATAGTATATAGTATTATTGTATAATTGAGTTGTAAAGTTATTTGACTTATATTTGATGATTGTTTTTTAATAACGGCAAATCGCCTGAAAAGATAAATGACGCAATCTTTGACAATATTGAAAAATTTTGAATATTTTTTAAATTTTTATATAAAGTGCTGGATAGCATAATATTTATAAAGGTTCTAAAGAAATCCTGTACTTGAGAGCGCAGGATGTCGGTTTAAACCCAGCGCTGAGTTTTATAAAAATGCATTTTTAACTCTCACCTGTCCTCTTTAGTATAAAATATTGTCAAATATTATGTAACTATCTAATTAGATGAAATAAGGAAAGGTTGATTTATATATATTATTCTTATTATTATTGTTTATGTACTATTATTATTTATATATTATGTATTATTGCATACAATTCAATTCAAATAATTGTAATTGTAAGTTGCGCCGTGAGACGGTTATGCTAATAAGAACGATGCTTCTAGTAAAGTCCACTTTAGTACGGGCATTGCCTAGTTAGGTAGTACTTTGCACAATATGTAATTGATGTTAAGTTACTGTTACCGGAGCGCTGCAAATTTTTTCTCTCAATAGCATATATCGTGAGGTGACCTTGAAATTCGACCTTTGCAAATTGTGTCGGCCACGTGCACTTCGAGCATCCGTCGACAACATCAAGGAATAAACATTTGACAGGTTTTTATTTATATTAAAAATATAAGGCAACTAGCTGACCCGGCCACGCGTTGCTGTGGCTAAAGTTTTTGTTATATTACATTATAGTAAACAATCTAAGAGGAACAATAAGAGAACATCAGTCACGGAGTCCACTATGCTTTTTCACACAGATGGTATTTGTAAAAAAATATGCTGATCTCCTTATTTGACTTTCTACTACTATAACCCTTTAGTACAATGAAATTATTTACGAACAAAGACGAAAATGTTGATGTTGGTATACAAATTCACTGGATTGAGATTTGAAGGGGAAGTACGTTGAACACAATTAATTAAAATGTTCTTACACTTGATACTAAGCAGAAATCAATAGGTAAAAAATAAAAATTTATCAGATTTATTATTTCCATTTAATTTTATAACAAATATAAGTATATTACAGTATAATACAGTAAATAACATGTGACGCTTAAACTCACGAATGAGGTAGGCAAGGCAGACAGTCTTAAACTTTTAAACATTAATATCTTTTTTTTTGAATTATAAATACTTTCAATTTCAATTTAATTTAACACCAATCGGTGCACAATGTTTTTGGTTAACCTGTCTTTAGCTAACACAAATAGATTCGACGGTTTCCCAACACGTGAACACGCAACATATAGTTGCCCATGAGAAAAACATGGATTTTCCAAATCTAAACCACAAATGGACATTGTTTGACCTTGAGATTTATTTATAGACATGGCGAAAGCTAAACGAATTGGAAACTGTAGCCTTTTGAAGGGTATGGTAGAATCTGATGGTATCATCGGAATACGTGGCAGCAGGACCACTTTTCCTTTAAACTTCCCAGCCAAAATGGTTGCTTCAAGAATGTTTCCGGTGATCTTTTTGATGACCAAACGCGTACCGTTACATAATTGAGGTGGATTCAAATTACGGAGGAGAATAATAGGGGAACCAATCTTTAATCGAAGATTATGTGGTGGCATTCCAGGGATATCTAATGAATTTAAAAATTCAATCGGAAAATTTACACTTTCATTTTCATCAACAACAGTATCGATTGATTTAAAAGACATCAGATCGCCTGGTAACAACTGTTGTATCTGGAAGTTAATTTCGTCAACATCAACGTTTTTGGCTGCCAAAATCGCCCGTTGACTAAGCCATTCATGATTCAAATAATTATTCTGTATATCCGGGAAAATACTCTGAATCAATTCAGTTTTATCCTGAACAACAGTGCAAAAATTGTCTGGTAGTTTAATGCATTGCGTATTTGGTTGCAGTTTTATTTTACCGTTCCCAATATCTAGTAGTTGTTCGGAAAATATTAGTGCTGATGGATCATTTTGCAATTGTACTCGCATATTTATGGTCAATCGAAGTGTTTCAACACTTCGCCATAAGAATGATTGTTTCAAACATGCATTAATCTCATCCGCGAAAGTAGAGCGAGGTATAACCGGTAAGGTCTGCCGGAAGTCACCAGACAAAAGTAAGATAGCACCACCGAAAAGTTTATTATTGCTGTTTAAATCTTGCATAGTTCTGTTTAATGCTTCAAGTGAATATTTGTGTGCCATTGTGCACTCATCCCAAATTATTATAGAACTCTTCCGCAACACTGCAGCTATTCCACTATTCTTTTTGATGTTACACATTGCATCTGGTTTATTATGAACGTCCAATGGCAGCTTGAATGTTGAATGTGCTGTTCGCCCACCATCCAGTAAAGTAGCCGCAATGCCTGACGATGCTAATGCTAATGCGATTTTTTGTTGCGACCGTATTTTGGCAAGAATCAACGATATTAAAAATGTCTTACCGGTTCCACCGGGTGCATCCAAGAAAAAAAAACCGCCTTGTTCAGCAGCAACAGCCAGCATAATCCGATCATAAATAATTTTTTGTTCTGCTGTCAGTAATGGTTCACTGTTCATGATAATTGTTGCTAAACTTCCATGGTCATATTGATTTTCTCGTTGTAAATCGGTATTGACTAAGTCGGTGGCTGGACGATTAGGTGATGGCATACCATAATGATTAAGTGGTAAATTTGAAATAAGAACACATAAATCCTCGATCAAGACCAATGCTTCATTGTACATCTCTGGTGTATAATCTATGTTTTGGCATTGATTTGTTTGTCTAATTCGGTGCAAGATGTCTTCTGTCATACAATTTTTATATTTTTCCCACAAAGTTTGTGCTTGCGAGGGATAACATGTCGCCAAAATAATTGCAAACAACTGACGAATGTTATTCGGTGTTGATGTCAACGCAGCATCAGCAAGCGTTAAGTCCCAATGGTTATCGTCTTCTAGCAATTGCAGTTCACGACATGCATCCTGGTATGTATTGAATACTCGACCATTAGCTGTTCGTAAAAATTCAAAAGACGTTGGTCCGGGAACATTCACCAATAACAAACGTAAATAGAAGCACTCACGTTGCTTTGGATGTACCGTGTAAAGTCTCCCCAATGTCTTAGCTTTGAATATGCCTGTAATGGAAGGATGTGGTTTTCCTTGTTTCCGTGGCTCCCATTTTTTACTGGATTTGTTCCATGTGAAATAACGTGGAACATCACCATACACCAATGTCTTCGCGAATTGGCCAAAAACATCAGGTTTTTGACACAATGTAAAAAATTCAGTTAGAGTCGTTTTCGGAGCTTCGAACGCTCTTTGGAGAACATTTTCTTCAGTGAAGTATACACGTTGACCGTTTTCAAGATGTATTGCCAGATGTTGGACAGCAGGATCTCTTTCGTGGATGGGAAAGCTGAGAATATGCCAAATAGCTTCATTGCTGCTAATGTATCTGCCCATTTGGTATCGTGCTATTTCGTCATTTTTATTTATGTTTTTTACTTCAAATATGGCCAAATCACTGCCTTTGTTTACATATTTACAAATATACTTAATTGATTTAACAGAACTGCAAAGCTCAACATTGATATGAGCTTTGTAAGTTTTTGAAAGTAGTGGTGAGTATGGTACCACCCACTGATTATCAAACTCAACTTGATTTGGAAAGTTCGGCAGTCGCATTGTAAATGTGTGGCCACCATTCTCAGTACTTCTGCGGCGATACATTGGATAACCATCAATATCCGTGATCGTGTCATTCGTATGCGGCTTTGGGAAGTTTTTTTTACATTTTCCATTTTCCATGCACGGTGACGTCATGTTGAAAACACCGCATGGCCCATGGATCATGTGTTTGGTGACAATATCAAATAATTCTTGATCAATTAATGGGTCTGGAATTTCGGCTGAAATTATTTGATCAATTTCTTCAGGACGGATTCTATCTTTAAGCCAAACCAAAATGTGGGCATGAGGCAAACCTCGCTTTTGCCACTCTATCGTATACAACCAACAACGTGTGATACCAAAAATTGTATATTTTACAATAAAATCAATTAAGGATTTCAATTTTTGTTTAAACACACGTGCAGTTAAATCATGACGATGAATGGCTTGTTGTCCTGGCAATAGTAAAGTTTGTATCTCTTCCCAATTCGGATTACATGTGAATGTAATAAATAAATCCGGTCGGCCGTAATGACGTACGTAAGTCATCGCATCTTGTATGTATTCCTGCATGTTCCGTGGACTGCCGATGTAGCTTGAAGGTAAAATGAAAGCATTACCGATGTCATTGGGATTTAAATTTCCATCGATGTTTCCAGCAACAGCATCTCGTAAGTGAATATATTCTTCCGATCGTAGTTTTGCCTGGTTGAATCGAAGGAATCGCAAGCGTTCGCTTTCGACCTTAGCATACATATCAACAATGTATTGATGGAACAGCTGACGATATCGAAGGATATAATTGTCTTGATGTTGTCTAACCATTATTCGGTGTGCGTAGTAGTTCATTGAGCTAACTTTATTATTTCTGTAATCACCTAAAAAAATAAAAAATAAAATGCAATACGAAATTAAAATCTATACATACAGTAAGAAAGTAAATAGATAATTGTCAAATTTACCGGTATTTGGATCATACTGTTTGATATTAAGGTGATATTCATCTTGTCCTTGCCAAAATATCAATGGATATTGTAGTGCGTCATATGAACGGTGTAGATCCGAAATCGTACTGACAGTGTTGTCTCGCCGTGTAATGTTTATAGATCTTTTGTCAACTGGATCACCAACCATGATAACAGCAACCTCATCAACAGTTGGAGCGTTGAATCTACCAGCATGTTCACCTAATGGTACTTTGTCGGCTTTTATGACGATTTGATAATTGTCATTTTGCAGTCGTGGCGAAACTCTTTTGATCAATTGAATTAGTTGATTGTGATCTTCTAAAAAATTTTCCAATAATATCACAATTGCTCTTTCCTCTGCTTGTTCAATAAAATTATACAGGCACCGAGTCGTCACGCGCTCTTCACAATCGCCCATAAAATAAATTTGAAGAAATTTCGGATTGTTATCAGGCATTGGCATCAGTGATCCGATTTTATGGTACACCTGGCCTTGAATTTTGAATGTAGTTTCAAAATTACGTCCATCGGATGCACGATCGCAAATTTTAGTTGCCCCAAATGACGTCATTTGGAAGCAAGAATTAAATTTGCGTATCTTACGCAAAAATAATTTGGAATCATCTGAATTGCCAGTAAGAAGGGATAATAAAGGCTCCGGCGGAGCGGGTAGAGGTGACAGCACAACTTTTCCTGATGCGCAGCACATGCCGGCTGCTTCATTCCGAAATTTCAATGCCTGACAATATTGACATACTATATCCATTCCACCGATAGCAGTTTTTGAATGCGCTGAGTAGTTAATATCTGGTGCATATTCAAAGGCAAGCCGAACGAATGATGCACGTGTTAATGAGCGGCTGATCCGTTGCCTTTGTCGATCTAGTACTCGTACTGTAGCTATGTTTCGTTTTCGTGCCGCTCTTGTTCTCGTAATATTCTGTTGCAGACGTTCGTCACACTGTTCTTGAGATTCTCGTGCACGACTTTCTGCAGTCCTGATTCTTTGTGCTGCATTTCTTGGTTCGATTTGTTCTGGTAATTGCTGAGCTCTTTCAACACGTTTGCGTCGTGTCCCTTTGCCGCTCGCGTTGTTGAGGTTAGATTTATTCGGTGGCATTTGACTGAAAATAATAATTTTCTTGTTCTTATGATATTCTCTTGAAGACGTTCGTTACACTGTTCTTGAGATTCTTGTGCATGACCTGCTGTCCTGATTCTTTGAGCTAGATTTCTTGATTCAATTTGTTTTGCCAACTGATGGGCTCTTTTAATACGTTTTCGTCGAATAACTGTCACTGTCAAATAATAACAGACATTAGCGCCATCAACCCAGTCGAAAGGTATCGACATCTGTCAGTTTTATGACTGCCAAATAATAACGGACAAAAAATTAGCGATAAATTAAAATTGCGACTATAATTTGAGATTTAAACTATCCTATCTCTCAAGTGCACATCGAACTGCACATGGTGTTCAAATTTTATTATAATCGGTTAAGTGTTTTAGGAGTCCATTGAGGACAAACATTGTGACACGAGATTTATATATATTAAGATTAAAAAAAAATCTAAGTTTAAGGTTTTCTGTAGAATTTTATTGCGGACATTTTTATGTATAAATTAGGCTTACGTCACATATGTAGTTTGGTTTATGATAATTTTAAAAAATAAAACTTTACAATTTCAATATTTTTTTATGTAAACATAGGAATATTTATTTAAAAAACCAGCTTAAAGGTTTTCTAGAAATACGTATAGTTAATCTAATTTTATATATGCCTGGTAAGAAAAGCTATCTTGGCAGTAGACCTCAAAGACAATTCGAGTGCGTTATGGCTCTTAATACGTTAGAGAGAGAAAGAGGAAAGATGTCGCTATTGTTATTCGCAATAATAATAATATTTCTCTATTCATATAATAATACAATTTAGCAATAAATACAACTTTTGAGTGATGTTATCTAAGAGATAAACGCCTTACAATAAAAATAGGTCAATTTTTAATCTAAGGACACAACATAGTCATTGTGTATCAGCTATTTTAATATCATTATTCCGTTTATCAAGTAAAATCGGTTCTGTAGATGCCAGTAATTTTTTTTTTTTACTTTTTGAACTTTTAAAAATATATTTTTTAAACCCGAACGCGATAAACACGCACGCTCGCGCGCGTTGATATTAAACGCGAGTTTTTTTTTATTTATCATAATGAATTGACTTTCGTCGCCCTCCAGTTGATTCTGACAGTTTTATACCCATTGAGGCGAGGATCTTGTGCTTTTTTGGGAGATCTTTTTGACAGGACATTTTATTGTGGATTTTTAGTACTAATTATGTAAAATGTCTTTGTGACTGGTAGTATTCCCTGTACTTGGGACCTCACGACTTTCATGTGTGCCTTTGATATGAATTCACCCGAGGTGATTAAATTACTACAATTTGCTTCAAGTAGACATCCATGTGAGAGAGAGAGTCTTATACCTAAAACTTTAAATTATTCTGAAAGGTACCGAAATGGTTTACAAAGGGCCGCTCTAGTTTTTATTATAGGGTCAAGAGAGGGGCTGATCTGGAAAAAATCTTGAGGAGGGCAAAATGTCAAGAACACTCATTTACGATCTGCGGGAAATTCGTCTATTTACAATAAAATTCAATTTATAATAATTCGTCTATAAACCATTCGTCTGGTAAAACTCTCTCGGAAAATACAAATAGTAGTTAGATGAATTGTAATGAGACCAATTGCTTTCGACGAATTTCCCAAATTTATTTATTTCACCGTATCTTTGGAATATCTTTGGAACACAGCGAAAACCAAATAAAAACTTTAAGATTGGAATTAACTTTGATTTATTCAAATTTATCCTGCTTTAAAAAAACCATTGTACAATTACACTTTAAAATATGCGTAATGGAAAAGCATAGTATTTTTTAAATATTAAACATATAAAGTAATTTAAAATGAATATTTCTGAAGGTATGACTGAGATACGCATGATACACTATGAAAAGGAACGAATATTACAAAATATGTACTATTGAGTGTTATTGAAAGTCTTGAAGGGGGTAATTACACCGTTTAAACCCCCCCCCCCCTTGGATTACGCGCCTGGGTCAAGAAGTGTTTTCGCAGTAAACCCCCAGGCAGTGATTCCATATGTAAAAAATGAAAAATAAAAATGAAAATATGTTAACTAAATTTCTAATTATTTTAAATATGTACAAAAGTTTTTTTGAACGTCCACCTAACTGGTTAATGAACCTAACCTAACCCAGCGTACGAAAATATCAATAATATAGTTACAGCGCATAGTTACTTCACCTTGTTACTAACGATTATTTCTTGGAAAGTATTGTCACCGATATCCTAGCTATCGCGAATCTTAAACCGAATAGAAAACGTGAGAAGTCTAGATTTGATTACATTTAAACTAATTAAGTTGTCATCCAACTAAATTTTGGTTATATTAGTACCTTTTTCCGCCAAGTGGTGTACATTTTCCCATGTCAAATCTTTAAACAAGTTCAATCGACAGGACAGTACGAACTATCATCAGCGAAGCTTATCATTAGACCATTGTGATTAACATTAAGCAGGTCATTCTGTATATTAGTAATACAACTGGGCCCAGAACTGTTCCTTGTGGTATTCCAATGCAATGCATGCGGTATGGACAGTAGCGACCGCAGTAACCATCGATATCGCCTGGAGTCAACTGTCACTCAATTGCAATATTATTTTATTTAAATTTAAGCTTTTTATTACTTACTTGAGAAACTCAATAAGGATGTAACAGTTTTTTCTTAGAACATGACGTTTTTTTTTTATTATTATTTTATCCAAAACAATACATATGAAATAGCATAAAACAATTGAAATAAAACTAGTTAAAGTAATCTTAAACTATCTCATACAAAGCAAAATAGATAGGTGGTGTGGATTTTATCAACCTGCTCCAATTTTACACGTTTGCTTTACTGTGTATATATGCTTTTTAATTATTTATAGCTTCACTATACATTAAATACAAATTTATATCGTAACGCCGTTTAATGTGTAAATAGACTATTATTTTAAAAAACAACACTGCAAATATCTAAAACAAACAAAAAAAACTTAAAAAACGACTTTCCGTTGACATCTTGATGTTTTTTCGCTATCATACGATGCACTTGAAGTGAAAGTCACTAGGCTTGAAAGTGAACATTGGTCAAAAATACAGTAAAGCGCGTCTTTGGCGTTTTTGGTCTGTAAATAATACAAAATGTAATGTAATGTGTTTTGGTTGGATAATGATAAAACTTTTTTTTTCTTTTTACCGCCGGGTGCCAAATTACCACTCAATGCTTTTTATTATAGTTACTTCGCCGCGCTGGAGTTGCTTTGACGCTCTCCGCGCTCGCCTTGACCTCGATTTGCGCTCAAAAACCTACCAGGGCAGAGACCAACATTGTAGGTCATTTTACAATTACCGATACCGTTTTATTTACCTCCAAGGTTCAACTCCAACGTCTTTACTTAACATTGCCTAAGTAATTTAGTTAGTCAAGTGACCTGAAAATGTTGTTGTTTTAACAAAAATGTAGATTTCTAAAGCTATATTTCATCTAAAAATAAACGAAAACCAAAAAAAAGTGGTTTTTCTAAATTATTTTTTAACGTGTTTCAAAAATCCACTCTGCAAATATACTCTATTTACCTACTTTAATATTCATTCGTGCAGTATTCATTCTGATATGCCTCACTCCAATTTGCGTAAGTGGAAATAGGATATTAGGATCTAGCTCCGATACTATTGAGTTTAAGTAGGCGAGGAAAAATTAATGTTTAACAACTCGCAGTCTACGCTTGAAAAAGCCTCGGACCACAGAGTAGGGTCAAATACTGACCTATACATTTCATGCTCTAAAACCTTCCAACAAAGAGTATGTACTATAACAACACATAGGTATGTAATACCTTTCGTTTAACTTTTAACATACATAGGTTGTAAAAATGTGAAAAATATATGTTTTTATTATTATAAAGAGAGTTTTTCGATTGGAATTTATTTTATAATATTAGATTTAATTTATTAGCTATTTTACTAGATTACTGTTAAATAGTTTTCTTATAAAATAATAATCGATCATCGTTGTGCGATTGCGTTTATGGGTTAGTCTAATTTGTACAAATGTGTAGTTCGATATATAACAAAATAAAACATTATAGGTTAGGTTAGCTACATACCTCAATTATGTACCCATATGTCACAAATTTAAAAGTAAAAAAATCACATATATTTCAATTTTAAATGCCGGAATAAACTTCATTTTTTTGCCAATTCTTAAATCGACAGCTCGCACAATTTGGCCTCGCTACATCGGCCCAGCAGATTGCCGAAGCGACTGACCAATGTTTTGTACAAAAAACGTGTGCCTAATAATAAGTAGCCATCCATCCAATCATCAATACGCGTACTACTATTACAATATAATTGGTTGTGTAAATATTATAAGCGATGTTGTAAAACAGTCAACAGTCACTGAACACTGTATTTATTTTATTATCTTACCTATGTACTCAGAAGAGTGAGCCTATATTTATCGCTTTTTTGCGGTATAAATTTCGTTAAGGCGCCACCAGTCCCTAAAACGTGTTTTGTAACGTATTTTGGTGCATTTTGTTGAAGTTATTCCCAACAAATGGCTAAAACTAAAAATACCACAATATTCTACATATATTAATTTAGTCATTTGCTTAAAAAAAAATGAAATACACCTTATTATAGTAATGAAAATAAATAAATAAGAAAGTGTTGTTTTTTTCTTGCAACGATTTTCTTTTAAGTTGTGTAAGTGACGCGAACCTAATTTTTCTTTCTAAAGATAGACAATATAATAATCTAGGCCATTACTTGAAAAAAAACATTTTTTTCAAATGATAATAATTATTTAAATACAAAAAACATGTTTCATCGATTCCAAATGTAACGAATTCGCGGTTGGCGAGTATATCCGTCTCTTTTCTACACGTCAATGTTCGAATAAAGCCTACTCTTTCTAATCTCAAGGACTTCTCAAGGAAATTGCTCACACACCTGCCGCCGGGGCAATCTGGGCACAGAATAAATAATACTCACAGAAACATTCGAGTCTGACGAGTGCGACAAGATGGCACACGGAAGGTAATTTTATTCGTTATGATGGTTTAATTTAAACTGTCTTCATAATAATAATTATCAAAATGCACATGACCCCTAAAATTAAGTTGTTTCGTAAAAAGACATTGAATTTTCTCAATACGATTGCAATAAAAAGCATATTTAGAAGACCATATCGGAGATGCAAATTCTATTTATATTCACGACGCTCACTCGCGCAATGAACGGCACTCTTCTGAGAAAAACAACGTTGTGTGATAATATTTAACGCTTCTTGTAATAGGTACGTCTTGCGCACCAGATGTTAAACGCCGCGCTGGTGCCGGGTAGCTTAATTCGAGGTCAAGGTTGTCAGCTGTTTGTTGTTGGTTTCCTAGGTTGTTCGTAGACAGGTAATTTACCTACAACATCGCGTTAAAAAAAAAAAATCTCCGAGGGCCGCGATGCAGCAGAGATGCTCCTGCGAGGAAGGTTAGTCGGTGGTCCAACCGTTTGGCCAGGGATGCTGTAAAGTATCCGTAAAGATTTATAGGTATCCAAATTGTTCGGCGAGAGTTGGAGGCGGAATATATACGATTATTAGGAGATGTAGAGCACGGTAAACATAGATGCATTTTTTTTATAAAAGAAAGAAACAATGGGTCAGCTAAAATTGGTGACACTTGATTTTGGCGCCAAAACGGTGGCGACCTATTGGGGCTGTTGGCATTCCGTCATCGCGGGAAAACTCCGCCGACGCGGAGCGTTATTGGCGCGTTGAGCGATTACGTAATTATCGACGTCACGAATAATATAATTTATTTATTTCTATTCTAATAATTCTATTGAAAATTCCACGATCGCGGACGTTGCATCTCGTTTCAGTTCGCATAACTCTATCCATTTAGAATGGGCGTCGATGACCACTAGAAAGGTTTTCCCGTGAACCGGACCTAGAAGGCCTTGGCTGCTCTGGCCAGTATCACGTCCAACCCTCACTTGGTTGGTGAAGCTCTTTTTGAAATGTATTTTATTTCTATACCGGGTTACCAAAACCTACACCGTACCATTTGAGGTACGGGATCTTCCTGCGCGGGAAAGGGAGATCGAGTTAAACAATCCTCCACATTATCGCCACTACGAACATACTCTATTTTATAGTACACAATACCTTTGCAACCGAGCGGTTACCATTTGAGGGATAGCTTTGTGGTCTGCGAATATAGATACTGAAGGTATCGTTTCGTAGTACAAATGTAGTGCATGGTTTTACTGGAACGCTACAATGCCAGTGGTATTCATTGTGAAAATAGATTCTCTCCGAACAAGCTCATCGTAGTTACTAAAATTGACGTTCGACTGAGGTATGCATATTTGCTAAATGCTAGTTCATAAGATCTCAAAGATAATATTTCAGTTCATTCCGTTCTACGTGCCTATATAATAGAATTATTGGCTGAACCCAGACAAAAAATAAAATACAGAGGTTATAAACGGTTGCTAATAACCCATGCGTTAGATAGAGCGAAGCGGCTCATTAACCTCATAGTTTGATAATGCTTATCACGTATCGACACCACTGTAAAAACTTTCGATATTAGCGCTCCTATTCCAACACAAAGTTATTAATTCAAAAATTTATTATAATAGAAGTTTTCTGTGACAAAACGCATTCTTAATAGAATTTGAGGTACTAAGACACAATTAAAAATAACCTGTAACCATCCCGGGATCCCAAATTCCAAAATACATACATTTTAGTAAACAGCCCAGTAAGTAGTTGGAGCTTCGAGTGAGGCCTTTTCGGCTATTTATGAACAGATAATACAATAGACACGATGCATATAATTTTCAGTGAATATGATTCAGAAAACTATTCGCTAGTATAATATAACAGAAATATTCATGATATTCAAAACTTAGTGAAAAAACTTAGTTGTGAGTCGTTCGACTACAAACTCCTCACTGCAGATGGTAATATTGTTTTTCCTAGATTAAATAATAAATAAAAAGTATGAAATAAAATTTAATAACAAAGTTTTCAGGAGTGTATTCATAGTTGATTCATTCACAAATTTAAAAAAAAACTGACCAAGCGTTGACCATGTCGAATCCATATCATTTAACGTTTTGCATCGATATAGAAGTTGGAAACCATAGATTAGTAACTAAACCAAGATGCAGATGTCGCATCAAATCGCAAACATACTTAAAACATCATAATTTTTTGGAAAAATCAAACAGTTATAATTTTAATGACAGATGGCACTAATATTCTTAATTTTTAAATGGAAAATTATTTAAGAAACAGTGTGCCATCTATTAATTGGTAAAATAAGCTTTTGTAAACTATAAACATTTATGCTTCTATCTATACGGTTTGCGCCTGGGCTATTCGCTAACAAAATATTATTTTCAGGAACCCCCCTACTAATTACACGGGGTTGAGCTATGTAAAGGCACTATAATCAATGGTTTCATCAAAAAAAAAAAAAAAATGGGTGTGTTGTGTGTAGTGAAAGCATATATTTTTTTCAATTTTTGTTTAATTTAAGTTCCTAACTGAAACGCGAATTTTATATAAAGAAGAAAACTCTCCTCAACTCAAGCCAACAGAATTCCCTCTCAATTTATTGATATCAAAGAATTTTGAAGTCCGTGTCTTCTAATCGTCATTCAATTTATTTTCTATTTTGCTTTTGTTATTTCATCTTTTTCCTTGCCTTTGTTTATATTTCGCATTCTTATTTCCCACCAATCAATGTTTTTTTTTTGTTATAAAATACTAGTTTTAAAAAAAAGTATTTTTGACATTACGGCTTTAGGGATTGCCATTCCAAGTGGAAAAAGAAAACTGACAATGTTAACTGCGGTTGTAAGTCGACACAAATTATTACCAACTACAAAGTTGAGATTAGGATTAATTCGTAAATTAAAACTTTGTTTTTAGTTTTTATTACATAAAATGTTTGTTGATTTTATTAGAAAGCTCACATCTCAACATTATATGTATTTATCTGCCTTCAATCTGACAAGTATGGGAGTATTTGCAGGTTATTTTTATTTCGATTTATTAGCAAGTGTACAGTCCCGACCACAGTACAAACACGCAATCAAATTACTGGAAAGCAACGAGACGGTCAAGGCGGAACTCGGAGCGCCGATTGTAATAAAAAACTTTGATGTATTTAATAAGGAAAACTTTGTGAAAGAGGATATTGCGTGCATTCACGTGCCAGTGTCTGGCTCCAACAGGAAAGGCTCGTATTTCATTTGGGCTGAGAAAGAGGACGACGTTTGGAGCATTAAAACGGCCCGCGTGAACTATGAAGACGGTTCTGAATCTAAAGAAATCTATGTAGTTGATGTTGATAATGCGGTTGTGGTAGCAAATAGCGAATAAATACTTTCGAGACAAATGTACTGAGTCTTAGATATTTATAAATATATTAGTTGCATTCGTCTTTTTATTGATATTTTTCAGCCATTAATGTTCCGTCATAATAATTTTAGGACAAAAATCAGAAATTAATTTTAAATTTGATAAAATATATAAAACTTATATTTCAAATCTTACTAGAATGTGAGAAAAAAAGGTTAAAAATTAACTCGAAAAATCAATGCAAACTCTTGATTCCTTTCTACATGCATCAAATGGTACATGGTGTATTTATATTGACTTGATGTCTTTTAGGAGGTTGATCTATATTGACAATTAAAATGGTCTTATGAAAAAAAATATATAATTTGGAAAAAAAATCATACTAGAATAATTATATTATTATAAAACTTTTCTTCGAAGTCCTTTGAGACCTGAGCGCTCAGATGTCGTTGCCAGAGCTCGCTCTGTGCGTTCAACCGCATTCACCGCAACCGCATTAAAACGATTTCTATTAAATGTTAAATTCGTTTTTCTCGTGATTGAGAAATATTTTTTGCTGATTAGTATTTTTTGATTCTTGTAGATCAACCCTCTAAAATTACATCAGTGATTTTAAATACATCCTGTATAATTTACAGCTTGTAACAAATGTTTATCCTTCGCTGGCGTATCGACCCATATATGCATATACCCGGCCGGCGGCCCAAACGTCGTGCATGCATGGCGACGCATATATGCATCAGAGCGAGAAAGCATTCCCCACTTCATTTGATCATTTCCGCTAATATAACAATATAATTAATTGACTTGAGGTTTTCACCATTGGAATTGCAACGAGCCAATCAGTACCTCAGAATTTACTCAAGTCAATTCGGTGTCTAATACTAGTTTTAAATTTGTATTGAAAACACACTGACCCGCTTCCGTCCTAGCCATCAGCTGCTCCGTAATTTTTTTTATTTAAGTTAATTTTGTTTTCGACCACTGTACATTTTTTGGACGAGTTATAAATGGTAGTGTATAGTGTATTTATGAAAATTGTGTGGCCAACAGGAAAAAATTGATAAGAGCAGTCTTTTTTTTTAAATTTTAAGATATTTTATAATAGAGAATTTCACGGTGATTCAGATGTTACCCGATTTGTAAAGATTGAACGACTCGTGCCTGCACTATGGATTTTATAGTAGACGAGTGAGTTCTTTAAATTTTCCTTAGAAAGTAATCCGGTTTTTGGAGCGATCTTAACAGTTTATGAGAACACATTTTTTACTTAACATTTATTATTTTACTTTTCAAATTGCTGATGGTGAACTTAAAACTACATTAGACAGTAAAACATGAATAAATATTTAATAAAATTATTCAAAGTATTCTACTAAATTTCTGCTGTAGCGTTGCCTTTATATACTTTTGTTTTTTTATATTTATACTAGCTGTTCTGACCCGGCTTCGCACAGGAATATTTTTTTAATCTTAAAAAAAACAATATTCATATTTTTATATTCGCAATATAAAAGAACATAATTTTATTGTGTAATATTTAAAATAACACATTGTACAATTTTAGAGATTACCCCGCCTTTGCCAATGAATCTAATTACTCATCAAATGGACTTCTTTTAAATTGATAAAAGTCTGTCAATTCTAATGGGTTTATCACATTTTTGGGATGTATTCAACCTTGCATGGCATTGTCACTTTTTCCATAATCGCTGGATTTCTCACTATATTCATTTATACGCATGTGTTCATTGCAATCCATCGGTCTCAGTTTCGTATCTTCGCCATCCATATGAGTATGTTGATCAAACTGCGGACACTGCTGCAGTTGTTTATAATTTTCCAGCGCTATCTCCGTAAAATTCTGCCGCGCTACATTCCGATTTCGATCAGCGCAGTTTGAATTATTGTTAACGACGTTGTATGAGATTTGTCTCGAGAATGCACTTTGGCCCGGATCGTATTGGTAGTACTCGCGCATCTCGCTATGGCTTTCAAACTGTGAGTGTTTCCTTCGCACGTCCAGTTGCTTCAACTCAAGTTTGTATTCTTCAGTTTTCGGTTTGAGGTCAGGGTGGGTCTCTGTTCTGTAGCTCATTATTATATCCCTCATATTTGTGTAGCCGTTATTCTTAGGTTCGGTGTTGTAGTAAGTTCTACTGTGTTGGTTGTCATTGTTTTGATAGTTTTCTATCGTTTTGTTGTCATCTCGATTCTGCGATTCTTCATTTTCGTTGTAGTTTTGCTGCGAAACAATAACTACCCTCTTGTAAGGCATGCTTCTGACTCGGAGTTGAGACGACTCAAAGTCTTCTTTCCGTTGAAATATATCCGAGTTGCTGTTTTCGTAATCAGCGTTGGGTTTGCGTTTTGTATTTTCGAAGGCCTGTCCAGTATGTGAGGGTTCAGGCGAGCCGCAGAGATAGTTAGACTGGTTGACATTGGTTATAATAGTCTTAGGCGATGGTGACGACACCGTCATATTTGGTCTATGTGCATGTTGCATGGCTATCGAACCTGGAAAGAAAATTCAAATATGAGTCAAATTAGTTTTTTGTTTCTGTGATGAAAGCTGGTTAAAAACTATTACTAAACATGAGTTAATGTTGTATTTGGATATTAAGAATCACTGGTAATATTTTTTTAAATTTAAACATTGAAACAAAAATATACAAATAAGAAACAACTCTAACCTAATGGACTGCTTTTTTTGGTTGAATGTTCATTTCCTGTAAAACAAAGAGTTAAGCATAAATATTCTAATAATTACGGTTGCATTTATAATTTTACTACATTAAGGACATGTTTTATAAGTTAATCAGATTAGCTCCTAACCATCAAAAAGTGTGTCAACTGGTTAAAGCAAGGTTCAATATGCACACATGCTTTGCTGGTTCTCACAGCCGGGACTTGCAGGCGGCGTTTAGCGCCATATATTTAACGAACAGTTGCGAGTATCTTTTAAACGTTTCAATATCATACAAAAAATGAACTTTCTCCCATTTTAAGTTTTAAGTTCGAACATATATACGGAAAGACATGGACAAACATGTATTGGTAATCTGACTCGTTATTGTTTCCTGTAAACTTTACCAAAATCGTTATTTTTCCTGATTTTTTCAAAATTTTATAATTAGATACCTTATATTTTCGGAGATAAGGGGGGACAGACAGATTTTTGTAAATAAAAGCTATACGATCGTCATAAAGATAAAATTTATTTTAAATTTTATAAGAAAGCCCTTACAAAAAAAAACTATGTAAAAATTGATATAGCTTCAGTGGACTGTGGTCATTGGTCAGTGCCACAAGTGGCCTATGGTTTATTTGTGGTAGTTGATATTTTATTTGTACACCAAATCGCAACTCTGTAAAGATACGGGCCTGAGATTGACGGATAAACAAAAAACAATGTCTCACTGTAAGGGTTTCTGTTTTTGCCCATTTTGGTCTGAAACCCCATTAAATTATTCTAGATGATTTTATTACTTTTGGAGACATGATGAATTCTTTAATTAATCTCCCTGTACATTGTTTTAATATAAGTCATAGCCAGGGTTTTGCTGGAAATGGTAAAATAATAAAAAAAAAATCAAAATTAATTTACAACCAAAAGAACTAATAAATAAAACACTCAACGTCTTATATTTAGTAAACAATAAAAAAATCAATCCACCAAAACGTTGAAGTCCGCGCAGAGACATGGTTGATAATCAATCTTATG
Organism: Neomicropteryx cornuta; assembly: GCA_020383195.1. Classification (NCBI taxonomy): domain Eukaryota; kingdom Metazoa; phylum Arthropoda; class Insecta; order Lepidoptera; family Micropterigidae; genus Neomicropteryx; species Neomicropteryx cornuta. Next base: position 6,149,040 of record JAHKQU010000001.1, on the reverse strand, counting down.
GTTCTCCAGATCACCATAGACCACATATCGTGGTCATGAGCAAAAAGTTATTAACTAACAAAACAGTACTTCAGAGATAATGCTAGTTTTAGTTTTGGTGCAGACGTGTTGAAATAAAAATTGAAATATGCAAAAATGGTTAGCATTTATTAGACTATGATTTTTAGCGTCGTTACTCATTGAAATAAAACACCACACACACGCAAACAAAAATACATCTTATAATAAAAAAAAATATACTTGTCACTTAGTAAATTTCATATTTTATTATTGAACTTGAAATGCACTTAATCATTATACAACAGTAAATAGCGCCATGACGGTTTGTTCTCAGACTTAATCACTTTTTGCATAGATAGAGAACATCAAAATATGTAGTTTGGTAAAATAAACTCAATTTCGGAAAAAATGGCACTCCGTCGTTTTTTGCTCTATGACTATGATATGCAAACTTTATATTTATTAATACATTTAGAATAACGCTAGAGAACTAGAATATTTGAGATGACTTGTAGAGATCATTATCTCCTCGTAGGAGCAACAGGAATCAGAAGTTCTTTTATTTAAATGTAGATTTGCTAACCTTGCGGTTTGTATTTGGCGAGCTGCTGGTAGACCTGTTTAATCCGCTCAATGTTAACTTTAGATGCCTTGGAATGGTCCACCATTGGCATCGGGTAATCCTTCCCCACCTCACAGTGAGCCGCCCTCTGGAGGGCTTCCGGCGCCATCCAGGGCTCGTGAATGTACTTTGTGGGCATATTCTTCAGGACCGGGACATATTTCCTGGAAAATTGTTGAAAATAAAATAAACAAGATTTTTTTTCAAAGATGTGAAAAAATCTTCATTTGGAAATTGGGAAAACCTCTCCATTTTCTATTTTATGAGATTATTATTTTTTTTTTGTGAATAAGATATTTTTTTTCAAATTTGCTTCGACTTTTAAATCTCTTCACACCCTTTCATCAATTTTGACCAGCCTTCTTATTTACAAATTTATTTAATTTTAAATAAATCATTTACATATTTATAGAGTAAAATATAAAAAATACAAAAGTGATTATATACAAACCTAAAAACAGATTTCTATTTCTTTAATTCTATTTGTAGCGGACTACATATTTATATCAAAACAAGGAGCTGCTATTCGATGCAACAAAACTGCAGTCTCTATACATTAACACAAAAAAAATATATAAAAAATAAATTAATATTAAATCATTTATTATTATAATAAAGTGGTAGTCTAGTGGTTAAGGCGTTGGACTATTGGCCCAAAGGTCGCAGGTTATAATCTGCACGTGGTCATACTTACCATTTTTAACTCTTCGTTAGCACCATCTCCCTGACTCTAGCACAGGCATATTTGGCCTAATCGAGTTGGGCCCAAAATAATTGTATATGACCTATCACAGTAATTATTTAAAAAAAAAACTACAAACACACGAACAAAACATGTGCATTATTTAATATCATGTTTAAATTTTTGTGAATGTTTAAATGAGATGGTATAAGTTCCTTAATCTTGAGAAAAATATTTTTTCTTTCTCGGTAGATAAATATTATTAAAATTTTGGATTTTAATAGTTAATCAATTTAACGTGTTTTATATTTATGAGTAAGAAAGATTTATTTTGATTGTCTTTTAAATATAAAATTAAAAAATGGTAATTGAAAAATTAAACATTAAAATAATCAAAGTTCATTCGTAACGACCTTAATTTAGATGTAATTCTTACATGTCTAAGCCAAATTTTTCTGAAACTGTAACATAGAATATCTACCAGTGCTATGGTCTGGAAAGGTTGTGAAGGAAATTCAAATGCGAATTTAACGTCACTTACTATGAGAAGTGCAATAAAAAGTGGTAACATTGCATGGATCTAAATAAAACCATTTACCTGATATAATCACCGTTTGGATCTGCCTTTCTTCCGAATCGCACGGGACAATAGCAATGGAAAAACTGCTGGAAGAATGAGGAGCAAGATAGCCACATCCACATTCCGGCGTTCACGGACCAATCGGCGTCTAGTAGAAGTTCATCAAATACCTGCAAGAGCCTAGTCATTAAAAACAGGTTGAGAGTGGGACAAGGTGACTCTTTCAAAAACTGTTTAAAATAGATCACATTAAACTATGCACAACTATGTTGTTTAAAAACTGTTTTCACAGTTAGGTTTCATTTATTTGAATGATTACATACTAATAAAAAATATTTATTTATTTTAGACCCAGCAAGTCTTTCAATGGTAAATATAAGCAGTATTCAGTCCATTTGATAGTCCAACAAAATTAACGTCTTAGCTTGAATGGAAGTTACTCGGAGTGAGGCGTGCTTTGTTTTGTCATCTGCCTGGTCTGAAATTAGCTTCCAACTTATTAAGCCAACTCGCCTAGCTCGGAATGACCATCCTGCTAAAATAAAACGTTTATGAAAAAGAATATTGGTATTCTTGGTTAGAATGCTCAACGTAGGTCCATTTTTACTCCTTTTCCCGTAAAAAAAAACTATAAATTTAAATGTATGCGCTATGCAGATGGCAACTAGGAAGATCGTCGTCAGCTGCAACACCTAGCAATATCACCGGAGCTAGCTCTTAAATAATAATAATAAAAACATAACATTAATGTTGGAGACCCAGTTAGGTATTTATTGGTTTCATGACTAATATGAGTAGTAGTACCCCTATGAGTAGTGGCACTGTATTATATTAAATTTGGTCCAGAGTTATGTAAATATGTATTACCGTGCATTGACGAGCAGTAAGACAATAAATATTCTCATTGTGCGGAAGATGCTTAATGTTTCCTCACCTAACCAGTCAACATGCAACAATATTGCCAGTGACCACATCTCAAATAATATATTTTACCGAGATCTAAGCATTTGGGCTAGTTTAACAAGAATGTGTAATGTTTTTTACATGCCTTTATTCCTTCTTCCCAAGATATCCAAAGATCGCCGCGTGTCAGGAAGCAGGCGACGGCGTGTCGTGCCAGGTGGTGGATCCACCCTTCTTCCCTCAATTGTATCATGATGGCATCGATCCATGGAAAACCAGTTTGACCCTACGAGTAATATAACATTTCAGACATATTATTTAATAACATACTATCACACTTGTAATTACTAAGACTAAGTATTTTAAATATGAATTAGATTGTTATGCAGAATCAAAATTGCCCCTCATCAGGGAACCCAGATCCGCCTATTTTAGATATTTTTATGTTTAAAAATGTGTAATATTTCTAAAATCCATCTTAATATCTGCGATGATAAAAAGGTCATTTGGAAAGTGCTAATAGTAAATTTAACGTCCAAATTTTCTTCCGCTTATTATTCCACATCTATGATTAGTCAACAATTTCCAATTCAATGTATTAAGTTTTAGGATTTAGTGGCATTTTTTTTTTGTCTCAACTAGTTACTTATTTAATTTATTTTTAAAAATTTGTTTTAAATGTTGCCTTTTATCCTACTGTATTTTATTTTTTTTACCTACAGAATGTAAATGTTTTTCAGAATGAACATGTTTTGTGGCAGAATTAGTCAAATTATTAATATTAAAAAATCCAGTTCTATTCCATGAATATTTATTCTGAAGAGAATAAAATGCACAGCCAATCAATTTAGCTAAAAGTCACAAATATCTTTAACTTTATATCTTTAGTAAATTTAAATTTACTAAAAACCGACCTATAATAATAATTTCTCTTTTATCTGATCAATATCAAACAGTTTTATTATTCTTGGATAAGTCGATGATGTTGAATATTATTAATAATTTATTGTATTAATTCTAACATAAAATAATAAAGGTTTACATTAGCCCACTTAGCGAGCGCCTCTTGATTCTTTTGCCAGGGTATCTGAACGCAAATAGGGTTACCGGCCATCTTGTCAAAATTAGGATTCCTGGTGGCTGCACAGTAAAAAAATTCTCTCCAGAGGAGTTGTCCATGCAATGATAATGGTGGTCTAGCTTGCTTCACTCTCTTGTATAGCTCCGTCAATTGATAGTAGAACATGCGGGTTGACAGACAGCCGAACCTATGCGACAATATAAGGTTATTTAACTGACACTTTTAGTTAATTAATAACATCTTCAAATTACAAAAAAACACGCACACAAATTAGGTACAAACTTTTTTCATAAAGTGTGTCATAGTACTTTCATTTTTATTGTATTTTTTTACTGTACCTGTTATAATAACAATAACTTTAGTAGGTATGTAGATACCTAGTTTATATATTGAGGTATTATTTCACTAGAGAAGCTACCTCATAGAAATTCACAAAAATTGTGCCTAAAACAGCGACGCTAGGCTTACACCTATATACCTGCGTAGACGATGCCAGACGAACTCGTTGAGTACAAACAGGCACACAAGTGTCGTCATATGTACGAGTGAGCAATTTTGACGATAACAATGCATCAGTCAGGAAACGACCGCAACTTATGAGACACTTGTGAAACATAATATCACAATGAGTTTATAACATAATTTATGAACACAAACATTTACCTATATTAAATGTTATTCTTTTAGTCTTTATTTATATATTAAATACAATACATTTGGCATTGTATTACATAATATTAGTATGAAAATCCAAATTTAAAGTTGGATATTTTTTCACAGATCTCCATGTTGAGTGTAGATCTCGATTTGAAGGACTCTCTGCAAACCTTAGTTAATTTTGTAGAGCCCTATCTGTAGAGGCCAAGTCAGACTGATGGACTATTTGAGTTGAGGTCGGATATGTTTTGAGAGGGAGGTTGCTGGATTCCAGGAAGTGTGCACTTGATTCATCTTTTTCCTTTTCACACTGATTGCAGATTGCAAGTCACATAATATGCAACATAAGCTCCATCAGTAGTGATAAAACCGGTCTCATGGATTGTGGAGATTATGGTATAGTATATGAGTTGGTCAGTAAGTGTTACGAGTTCGTGCTTCTCAAGGGATTCACTTGTGCCCAATGTAAATTCAATATCCGCTAAAATTTCTACAATAAAGCAGCCTAATCCAGGTGGTCTGGATGTATAAACAATAGAACATCACCTTAGGTATGGTGACAATCCCGTTTGGCTAGCGAGTAATGACTGCGGTGTCATTTTGGGCCTACCAAAAGATGCCACCCAGGCTTTTCTCTCGAGGTGTCTATCTAATCGAGCCAGCGCTTCGCTCTCTCCGCCGATCCAGATGGCAGGCCGTAGGCCCTCTATATCGAAACCTGAAATAACACAATAGATTTTAATAATACTTCATTTTAAAGTCAAAACTCACACAAGACTATCCATTTGATGATTTATTTATTTTTATATTTTTTTTTTTTATTTAAAGGTAGTTAGTTGTGTAAGCAATTTCCAGGGTTATCAGATGGTCTCTATCATTGTGGCTTTTTTATACTCTTTGGGATTGGTTTAGTAATGTAGGATCTATCTGTGGGAAAAAATCTGCCAAAAGATCAGGAATTTGAAAAAAATATATGAATATAATACTAATTATAATCTGCTCTTCTGATATTTGTTTCAAACTTGTCAAAGGTGTGCGATTAAAAATGTACGGGTATCCCAATTTTTTTTTAAATATTCTCTTAAAATTACAAGTAAATACAATATTAGGACAAACTAATCAAAATATCTGTCCAATATTGGTAATTTAATAATTATAATTTCAAAAGATTAATAACATGTCAGCATGGATTCTCGTTCAAATGGTGTGCTGTTTGATCCTCTAAAAATTGAGGAGCATCGTATCGCAGTCTGTGCAATTGAAATGAAATTGGACAAATCTAATTTGGTAGTGTAATTATCATGAATATTAGTACGCATACATGTTAATGAGTTATTCTTTTTAGGATAATCAATATAAATTCTATACAATAAAACTTCTCGAAGTATCGGTAGATTTAATACTACTCAATTAGACAGAATGGCTATACAAAAGTGAACAGTTAGTTTCAATACCAGGTAAAACAAACAACAGTTTAGTAACGAAACAGTTTAGCTAACAAAAAAGTATAGAGGTATGTGCTTCTCATATTTAGTTGCCATTAATTATTACCCATAGTTACCCAATGATTATTCGAAAAATAACCTTTAATTAATTCTTATCAATAGAAATACAACATTTAAAAAACACTTGAAAATATGAATTTTCCAGCATCTGTCGTAAACTCAAGATATTTACCTAATTCCTCCAAAGTGGGTAGTCCAAATCTATCATCGTGGTCATCGGAGATGGGCGTGGTTGCTCCGTTCAGAGTGAGGATGTTGATGGTCGGTTCAGCAGGTGCCGGTGGTAACATGTTAGCTATGAGCGCTTGGAATTGGTGGTAGGTGAGCGGGGCACGACCGCCATTCCTCTCAATAATTCTGGAAGTGCACAGACAAACTAAGTGACAACTGAAGGATTGCACTCTTTCCCCGTCTCTCATTTTTTTTATAATCGTGTGAAATTATAACATGAAATATATTAGTTTTTTTTAATTAAGTAATTTATTTAACAGGTTTCCCCCGGTTCCTTTTTTCTTCTTTGAGTATAACAAAACTAAGCAGAAATTGGACAAAGAAAGACAACAAATAAAAAAGGAAAAATTGGCATAGCCATTAAATTTAAAAAACATCCTCTGGCGAAAAATAATTCACTTTGTTATAAGGTGTATATAGCAGATTTTTAATACTTTCCTAAAAGGCGATTACATCTAACTTCGCAAAAATGGTATTTAATAATTCGGCTCACATCGGGCTATACTTTTTATTATTGTCCAACGATATTTTAAAACATACATTATTTCAGGTTATTATTTGTACCAATGTCATTATTGTAGGAAAAGAAAATAGTTGCAGATTTAACTTACTTGTCTAACTTATATAGGGTGTGTGAAACCCTGGAAGTGACCGATATTCCGCTCTCCCTGCACATAGCGGTGATGTTGCTGTCCCGCACCCTTCCGAAGGGCTCTGGGTCTTCCTCGAAGGTGAGGCTGGTCGTGCCCCACTCCTTGAAGAGCTTTGGCAGCGCGTCGGCCGGCTGCCCGCGGACCACAAACAGGCGGGAGTTCAATTTGCGCAAGCTGCCGTCGAGGTCTTCGAGGCATTCTAGGAGGAACCTGATGATATGTAAATTAATATTTTGTCAGACCGAAAGTGCGCTTCTCTATCTTGCGTGTGCTCTAAAATATGTTTATCACATAATGCACATCTAACGGCTTGTAAAAACAGAATTTACATCTTTATAAAATCAACTATCATTTTCTCGATTCTTGCATTTAGTTAATAAGATAATTACATCTAAAGTTATTATATAAATGTATGGATAAATACAGAGTTCCCGGTTACAACACATTATTGCGTTGAGTCCTTCTAAAAGTATTGTGACTCTTTTTCATAAATATAGAAGAAAAAAATATCCGTTTTACCTCATAATTATAAAGGCTAAAACAACGCTTAGGCTTAATTAGAATGGGAAAAGTAAATTTGTTGTTTGTCTAAAAGTTAAGAGCTTTGAGTCTGTATTTTTCCATACATTCATATTAAAGCTTTGACTTAAATATTATCTCATCGACTCAGTACATAGTTCATTTCATAAAGATGCAAATTTGAAAGTTTTTAAGATAATCCTATAATGTCACAGTGTTTCTCTTTCTACAAGGTGAAATAGAATAATTTAAGACCATGCGCACTACAGAGAAATGGAAGGGCATCTGTAGCATCGCCTGAACTTGGATCACCCGGATATTCACTTAGCTTGTCAATCTGGAGCTAAGCCAGAGATTTGTGGTCGGTACGAACTGTTTGTAATTGAAAATACAATGCAGCATTCTCAGAGTGAAACCATAGGCTGCTCATTGAAGTATTAAAAAAAAATAATGAATAATATCTTTGTAATATTTTTAGCTTTTACTGGCAAACTAGAAAAAAGCTTATTGATTGAGCTCTATTTTTTTGTAACGGAATTGCACGCAAGGTTTTGCACACCCCCAAAGATAAATAGCCCCAAAGATAGCTTCCCTAACTAAGGAACTCTTTAGCATAGGTTATTCTTAGGCAAACGTTTGACGTATCTCAATTTAAGGGACTCTTAGCCCTAAGTGATGTTTGGTGAAAACGGCTTTGATCGTTTACGCTAAAGGAAAAATAAAATTTATTTTTATGATTTTAGCTTTTGTACTAAGGACTGAAATATTAAGAGCCAGTATATCGTGAGGTGACCTTGGAGTTCGGCCTTTGCAAATGGTGTCGGCCACGTGCACTTCGAGCGTCCGTCGGCTACATCAAAGAATGAACATTTGACAGTTTTTTATTTATATTAAAAATATAAGACAATTAAAAAAATCTAAGTTTGAGGTTTTCTGTAGAATTTTCTTGCGGACATTTTTATTTATAAATTAGGCTTAAGTCACATATGTAGTTTGGTTTATGAGAATTTTAAAAAATAAAACTTAACAATTTCAATATTTTTTTATGTAAACATAGGATTATTTATTTAAAAAACCATCTTAAAGGTTTTCTAGAAATACGTTTAGTTAATCTAATTATATTTTTTATATATGTTTGGTATGAAAAGCTATCTTGGCAGTAGACCTCAAAAACATGCATAAAATGCAATTCGAGTGCGTTATGGCTCTTAAACGAAAGTAAAATGCTTATAATTTCAGAGCGGCGATAATCGAAATACAAGCAAAGGTATGTAATATCGGCAGTAATACCACAGTATAAAAAGAGGTAATACGCACGTAATACAATGACAATTGAAAGTGATGGGCGTAGCGCCGGCATTGAGGTGCGGCGTGGGAAAGGAGCACGCGACTGGCAACGTGACCAATTCCAATCGCCCAACTAATGGAAAGATCACTCATCAGAGCAACTACAAATATCCATCAGCATAGGTACACTTCTACCCGTGCTTATACAGGCGGTGGCGTAGGCGGGCAGAGTCCCGGGCCCCTAAGCCCAGGGATGGGGGGGGCTCGTTCTCCTGAGCGACCCCCGAAAGAGTATTAAACATCATAATCGAATGAAGACTTTTGACTTTTTGTTCTCTGGCCAGCAACTCGAACTGACCTCACGAAAATGTCTCCCGCCTTCAGAACATAAATACGGGGTTCTCCAATAAGAGGTTTCATTTTGATTTGGATATTTAAAAAAACGAGTATTTTTTAAGAGAAATCAATAAATGTTTATTTCCTTGTAAAGAGGAAGGTATCCATATCCTTTTCGTGAAATTTTGGATTACAAATTCGCACATTCGCGGATGTATGTCCTCGATTCCATCTTTAAGGTCTTGAATCGATTGTGGAACATTGGCAAAGACCTTATCTCTCATGTGGGTCCCAAAGAAAAAAGTATAAAGGTGTTAGATCACAAGATCTCGGTGGCCAATTGTGATCACCTCTTAGAGAAATATCACGGCCAGGAAACTTTTCTTGCAAAATGTGCGGCACTAGCGCCGTCTTGTAGTGAATTTTAACAATTTCAATGCGTTGTTGAAGCGTGTATCGTACCATCTTTACATGTCAAATGTCAAAAAATCACAGCTTCAAAATTGAAAGTCGCCCAAACAGCAGGCTATTCAAATGAAACCTCATTGGAAATCCCTTTATAACAGGCAGAAACACGACGTTATGGCAACTCGGTTGAAAGAAATTGGAAAGTTGTACAGAATTCCCCTAAACTAGGGTTGCCATAAATGGTTTGGCTCCGACCGGGACTGATATCAATATAGGAGGAAATATATAGGAGTTATAGGAGGAGGGGGGGGGGGGGGGGGTACCGCCCCCCATAGCGCCGCAATCTGTTTTGTGTGTGTGTGTATATAACACAGGCTGACAGCCAACGATCTTTTAAAACATATAAATACGGCATGTCATACAAATCGTCCTTGTGATAACCCAACACCGGTAGATTCCTAGAATATGGTTTTATTACTAACAATACAAAATAATTAGAAAAAAAATTTTTTTTTTCAAATATTCAATAAAAGAAAATATAAAGCGATTACACCCGTTTTTTATTTTTTACTTATATTTCTATACATCATATAAAACTATTTATAATTAATTTATATTTTTTTATCATGAACAGAAATAATAAAAAAAAATACCCATAGACACTTGGGGGCTTATTACACGAGTGCCGTGATATTTTTTTGTAAATAATTTGTTACAAATGCGTTATTGTGTACTCACATTTTATTTCCAAAAAATGTCCCGAAAGAGCACAACAAAAAATGATTTTAATAAATGTTTCTCGAATATTCCAATATGGCGACCTGTACTATTTTTATTTATTTTTTTTTTTGACGTGTATAGAATCTATTGGTGAATTATAAAGTATTGGAAAGAAAGCGATCGATGCTACCAGTATTTTAAAAAAATGTAACAACGATGGTAACCTAGACGCCAGAGAAAGTCATAGCTAATCATACCGCCACTTGTTGATTCCGACGTTGGAGGATCCAGCGAACCAGGGGTCGATGATGAAGACGCACCGGAAGGTGGCCGCCTGCCGCAGGCCCTCCCTCAGCGCCGGGTTGTCGTGGAGGCGCAGCCCCTTGCGGAACCAGTGCACCGTGTGCTTGGCGGCCGACTCGCTGCCGATCGCCGCGCGGTCTCTGCGAACAAATACAGTCAGGTGCAAAAGAGTCACTCGTTCTCGCCCGCCACGCGAAGCTCTCCGAATAGGTTAAATCTATTCATAAATTTTATGATAAATGGGTAATAAAGATTACCAGCAAAAAAAGCCTTTAGGTGTTGTTTTAAAAATACCAGACAATCTCACGTAAAAATTGTTAAATCAAACTTTTTATTAAACAGTAGCACAGTAAAAATACATAATTACAATATTGTATTACAACTATTTATAATATTATTAATATTAACCTTCCACGAGTGCTATGTCACTAATAATGCCTCACGATTGGGATTCGTTACCAATCGCCAACCATGGCAACACTATACAGGCTGTCCCAAGACCAAACCCGCAGACTTTAGGGGGTGTTTATGTTTCCTATTGGGAGTAAGAAATTATATAACAAAATGCGAAAAATTTTCATCACAAAAATTTTCATCAAGTTTCGAACAACGCGGCAGGTCATTAACCTCGATCTTGACTGACCGCGGCCCAGTGACCCAGTGACGTAGTTATCCGAGGGAGGAGCCATTGAAAATAGCTGTTTTACATGATTTAGACTAGAAACTTTAACATTGTATTTCTTTGAAAGTATTGTGAATTTTGATATAGTTTCTTAACAAATAACACTAGAAATCGAAGGACCAATTCGCTGTTTTTTTTTAACGGGAATGGTCTTGGGACACCCTGTATAGGCGAGCCACTCACCTTCAATACTTCTTTCATTTACCGAGGCGAGGCAACTCGCACCGCACCGCGAATATAAGTCTATTTGAATTTGTAAAAACTAAACGCTTAAATCACGTTTTTCAAAATTTTTGTGATTTCCAGGTTCGTAAATGAATTGCAATTTAATTTAGAAATTGAATTTACTATCCTACTAGCCTTCTAGCAGCGATACATTTCTATATCGATGGTTTGACGGCTTCTATAAACATTCCTCGATCGATGAAACGTGATTGCTTGACGCCACTGTTGCTGAGCGTTTAAACTGTCACGTTAACCAGCGCATGCGGTTAGTACCTTGGTATCAAACCGAAAGGATAACTATCCTTGAAGTCAAGAGTCGAAGCGACCAGCTGCCTTGGAGTTGTCCTGGTGGCAGTTGGGTTGATTAGTTCAAGTTATTTTCTGGCAATTTTGCTTCTTTGGTGGGGTGGGTTTAAATCAGATCAAACAAATAGAAACTGACATTCTTCCTCTTAGATATTTTTTTTTATTGAAGGAAAGACATTTATTTTTGTCGAGTCTTTTATTTATCCTGGTATTGGGCCATCCTTTTGGATAACGTACCCCGATCACCTGTGGGGACGCAAAAATGTCCCGCTTTATGATACGCGGTTCCCTAATTTGGCCCAGGACCTGCAGGTCGCTTGCTTAGCTTTTGGTCGCGTACGCTGTGAGGGTGGTTCTTTTATTTTTGTTAGTTATTCTTGTTATTTATTTTTTGATTTGTACAAACAATACCTAAATGCAAATGTGCATTTAATGGGGATTTGCAGGTTCAATTTCCCGATAAACGTCGAACGGTGCGATAAATTACAAACGTCTGTCCTAAAATCTATGCTCACTATAAAAATAAATATAAATAAAACCTGTTTGGATTTTTTAGATTATTTAAAGTAATCTCCTGTCATCTTAAAACATATTTGTTCTAATTATAAATATACAAAGTTAGAATAGTTAAATTCTTAGAATACAAAGATACCTTATAGAATACATATCGTTTCATTTAAGTACTTTTTTGTACATTTAAGTAATATTTATCTCTGGTGCGTAGAAAAGTAGGAAACGCATATTGATGAGGGGGGGGGGGGCTGTGATAAGGGATTTCTTTATAGTGTCCCGTTTTGGAAACCAAAATTTATGGTCACGTTACACATACCCTAAAAATATAACCGCCACCTTCTACACCGTTATTTATACATTTCCCTAATTAGTAGAATAAATAAAAAAATATTTAACTAACCGAGCGATGAAATAAGTAATTATTTAGTAAACCTATAATTTTCAACTGATGGCATCGCGGTAAATGCTGCATCCATCGGGTTGTACCAATCGCCGTGAAAATGTCTATGCTTTTTGACACTAACACAGTTAACTAAATTGTCATTAACAACTTTTGACGTAACATTTCACTATCAACGTCCGCATTTCCCGGCAGAAATCACCCGCGACCGGCGAATGATCGTTCGGTAGTGGTGGGCGGGCAGAGTAAGTAGTTCCGTTCACCTGCATCGGGTCAGCAGTAAAATTCTCGTTGGTCGGTGCGATCGGATTGCTCAATAGCGTTGCCAACACGCGTTACTTACAATCGATAATGTAATATTTTAAATTCGTAATATAAGTAACGGTGTAATACGATAAAGTGAGAACCCAAAATTGGCAAAAAAGTGAAACGTTTTCGGTGTAATAGATAATTACTGCTTATAAAAAATTTTCAAGTCAACCTAGTTCGCATCCTCATAAGAACTCTTCTTTGCTTGAACATAGTCTTGGGCATCATTCTATATATTTCATCTAACGGCTCGTAGCAAGAAAAACACTGTGGCTGTATAAGGTCACATATCCTGTTGTTAACAACAGGATCTATGTACTTTAAATCAACTATTCCTTTGTATTCTTGTATTTAGTCAATAAGATATTTATGTCTAAAGTTTTGATAAAATGTATTGAAAAATACGGACGGCGGCTCTTAACTTTTAGACTAAGCAGAAATTTACATTTTTATTCTATTAAACCTAGGTAATTATGAAATAACAATATATGCACTACTATTTTTCTTCTATATTTAAAAAAGAGGGAGCCACAACACTACAACTTTTGTATGGAAAAATTACCGGGTTGCGGCCTCTATTAATACATTTTAGGGTTCCATAATAAAATATGTAAAAAATAGGAACCTTTTTTTAATATACTTAAATGTCTGTCTGTTTGTCCGTGATAGTGCGTTGAAGGAAGTTTGAATAGTGAAAATAGAATGTTTTTTCCATTGTGCTTTTAATTGTATTATGTTTTTGATACCTAGTTAATAACAGAGAATAGTATATTACCTATGCATATTATTACATTAAATGTATATATCCAATAATATTATTTAGATAATTATATTATTTTTTATGATATAATAATATTACTTATGTTTACTAATATTTCATTTGTAATATATGTACGTAATCTATAGAAATATCAATGTTAGTCTATTTCGAAACAAGTGGTAACCCAGTTAGATATGGCTAATCGTGTATGATTGTAAATACTTCATGATAAAGAAATTAATTTATAAATCTCAACAGCATAGTGGACCAACCAAAAAATGATTGGATGATTGAATGATTTTGTATTTCTACGAATTTCTTTAAAATATGTATACATCAGGCATCAACTATCTTATAGACATAATATTAACATTGCAAAATATTTATATTTTCGTTGTATATTTTCAATTATGGACTAGTAAGAAAAAATAATATTTCAGTTCAATAATTAAATGTAAGTTTTCATGAATGGTTTTACACGTGACGACTGGTAACACTGGCTGACAAGTCGCGTCGCGTCGGCTTAGGGCAGGGTTGCCATAAATGGTTTGGCTCCGACCGGGACTGATATCAATATAGGAGGAAATATAGGGGAGTTATAGGAGGAGGGGGGGGGTACCGCCCCCCATAGCGCCGCAATCTGGTTTGTGAAAAAAGGAAATCTTTCAACGGTTCCCACATTTTCAGAATACGTTCAATGGCCGGGAACAAAAACAGTTAACCACCTAGTTTTTGAGTGAGATCGTAAATTACCATGAATTACATCAGCTCCCTCACAAAGGCATTTCAGTCTTTTATTCCGTACTGTAAATATCCAAAAATATTTGTAAAATGTCAGTACATCCCTTGACCCCACACTTTTACCGCCAGCCAACGTGATCTAACGTCGTCCCACGAATTATTCGCATAATTTTAGCAATAATATAAAACGATGATTATTCGTTTACCGGGACACATGGTGGGTCCAACGGGACAACCAGGACCGAGGCTTTAAACCGGTGACATGTCCCGGTGTACCTGGACGTATGGCAACGCTAGCTTAGGGCCACAACTAACGTTTGAGTTTCCGACTTCAAAAAAGGAGAAAGTTCTTCAATTCGATCTGTATATTTTTTTATTTATGTATTTCACGTAATACCTCTAACTAAACGGCTCGAGCGATTTCGATGTTTTTTTCTGCACTATGATAGGGAATTGTTCAGGGGTAGTCCCATTTTCATTTCATAAATTTACGTCGAGTCACAGAAAAGCGAGAGAGCGAGTGCTTAAATGTAAGGTAGAAAGATTTAAAAATAACGTTTTCCGTTAAAAGTTGTTTTATATTTGATTGGCTTAAGCCATTTCGATTATTGTTTGCATAGCAACCGCCTACGGTTGCTTAAAGATGAATAAGTACAATTACATTTACAATGATTACAATTACAATTGTGTGAGCGTGTCGCAATTAGATTCATTAACTGACAAGGAAAAAATGTGTAAGGTCCTTAAAAAAGTTTTACTTCAATCTAGTCAGTTTAAAATAATGTAGAATTTAATTGAGCTATGTCAGTATCCAATCGCATGTTTTATTTATGGTGATATCCATGTAAATCGCCTCCTTTCAAGGGGCGACGAAATAACATGGATGGAGGAAAGGCTTGCTTAGTTTATGGCCACGATTTGAGTCATCCTAACGCTTCTAGCACCTTTAGGTATGTTCATTCGATAGCCTAAGAAATGTCAATACAAGCGAGTGGCCAATTTTTTATTTCTTTACCAAAGAATTGCTATGACTCAGGTAACATACAATTCTCAGCTTGGCCAAATGTCCCTGTTAATCAGGGGAGATGGTGATAATGAAACCTTAAAATTGGTATGACTATGTGCGGATTCGAACTCTAGATCTTTCGTTCAATAGCCTAACCATTAGATTACCGCGATCTATAAAAAGTAGTCAAAGTTTTTTTTAACTTTGCACACTGCCAGCACAGCGATATTCTATTTATGTACTGAGTTAAATAGCCTTTCTTGAGCGTTTATGTTATGTAAGACCTTATCCATTGTTTTGGATTCGTCACAGAAGTCACGTTATCAGTAGCGCGCGGTCTAGGCTTATGTCACGTGGCCGGCGACGTGCTACCACAAACAGCGGTAAACACTCAACAAGAAGGCTTTTTATTTCTGTCTCTGTCCATCTCACAACGGTCTTAATTTTAAGGGGTCCATTTAAACTCGAATGGTTTTAAAATAACATTAGGAACTCTGATTACGAAAAATAATAATTGTCACTAGATAATTAGAAGCTAGTATTTGTTTAAAACTAGAATTTGACGCAGACAAAATCAAAAAGAACTAGTGAAAACCTAAAACTTTAGGTTAATCAAACATCATAACTTAAACATACAAAAGGTACTTATATTACTGACAATTTGACACATTCTGATGTTTGTTTTTGTAGGTACCTACAAAACTACTAAAATCACTGAGGCGTCTGTTACGTTAATAGGTTCATTAGGCGTATTTTAATAATTAGTAGGCAAATTATAACAAAAAATAAAATATAAACATACACACAATGCTACGTAATACGCTACAGCCTATAAAAAATAATATTTAAGTTCACTGCCGTCAAAAGAAGCCGCGAATAACTTTTATTATTTATTTTTTTTATAATTAAATCGTCCATGAAATTTTGACTCTGATAACTTGAACCAAATTACTCTAATACAGTTTTCACTTTTTTCATTACTATACGGAAAGTAACTAGCTACCTAAGGAAGTAAGGAATGTATTTGGTGAAAATGATTCCTTTAGGAAACTATTATAATGTTAAAATACATTTTTTTTACATATCTACTTTTTTTTTTTAAATCAGAGTTTCTTACCGTTCATTGCCACAATAGAAGAAGGAATCATGTCTTCGGAGCGCAGCGTTACCAGGTGTACGGTAATTATCGTATTTGTACGCGAAAATACGATAACTAAAGTCGATTGTAAACTATTTTTTTTTTTTTATTAACTTATTAATTATAAACAATATTGAAACATACAAGCGTAATGGCCTCATAACTTCCACTCATACTTTCCGGGCAACATGTGAAAGCTAGTAGACAAGGGTTGCAAAACCTTTTCACCAAGTAGCAGTATGATTAACAACATGATGGTCAGAATGATTGTGAACCTAAATAAATAAATGTCACCAATTTTATATGGAACGGACAGGGAATTTATATGGAAGGGATATGGATTATGACGATATTTCTATCAATAAGTAATATCTTCATATATTGTATTTTTAATTTAATACATTTTTCAACTTATTTTTAATTTGGTATATCTTTTTATATTTTTTAAACCTGGTTTGTATTGTACCTCGTATGTTTATTTTTTATTAAAAACATATAACTCATAAGAATATATTTTTCTTAAACCCCTCTCTTTCCTCATTGCACATGGTTGTTTTGCAACCGTATTATCCAGGTACTTAATTCGAAAAATTTTGAAAGTGTACGATGATTTTGTCTGTAATCTAATATTTTAAGTGTCTTTACGGTTATTTTGTGTTCACGAACTGGCAACGCTGCCATAGCGAAATGTCGCGTACTGCAGTGACATATATTTTAAGGTTAAATTTTAGCGGGTTATCAGTAATAATTATTAGTAATTTGTAATTATCACAAATGTCTTTTTCTGACCCAGCATTAGTTAGGCTGATGAAAATCGCAGGTTTCGGCGGAATGATAATGGGATCAATTGCTTATACATTGCATTTATACACAAGGTAGATATTGTGTTGTATTAGGTGTTTTGTAATCGATAAGTATACGTAAACAATAAGTTTAAAATGCTTATTAAACTGATGTACTTCGTAATTTTGTAAGATTATTTATCCTAAAATTGGGTTTGGGAGTATATAGTATAATCATTTGGGATTGTACTATAGTTAAGCAAAGGGCTACAATGATGAGGTATTGCTTGTACTGGTGTCATTTTTGAGGACTCGATTTATTGCTTAATGAGTTTTATAGAAAAGTTAAATTTACCCAATAATAAGTACATCGAAACTTTGCACAGGCATCCTGTAATAAGAAAAGATTTTTCCGCATATTTGCGATGTTCGTTAAATAGTACATGGAATTAACCATTTGCTAGTCTGTTCCTGAATACAGTGTGAACCCCGCACCGCTGTTTCTGGTTTAAGTTTTTAATTAGCAACAAAACCTGCGACGAGGTGCTAAACTTCAGTCGACATTAACATATTTTCCACGCTTAGTCATGAGCTTAATATGTATTTATTTTTATTGGAAAAACTAACAGTTACGCAGTAACTTAATAAATTATAGGCAAGGCACATTTCATTTAATACCTATATAGGTAAAATATATAACTAAAATATAACTAAACTAACTAACTAAGATGGGCTTCTATTAAATTATTCTCGTTTATAACTATTATTACATCACCTACATGCTTATTACTTTAATTACCTTACTTAATTTTGAATTTTGGAAAATAAATTACAGTTTATTTTTTTACACAAAAATATTCTAAAACACTTTTTAATCAAAATCAATTTATTGAAACAATTGATAATATAATTATTGTCATAGGTAAATAAGGGTATTTGTTTTTTCATTCTTTTACTCATTTTTTGAAAAGTTTTGATGGTTAAGTATTTTTTTAAATGTAGGTATTATAAAACCACTTGCGTTACTTACTTTTGGAAATTATGTTCTTCTCAGGAACAAACTCACAAATGCAGAGTACTATAGTGCATCCCTTCAACTCCTGCGCAAAAATAAGGCAGCAGCGTATTTACTCGGCATACCGATTTCTGATAGTCTCATCAGCGGAAGCAATGAAAATAACTTTTGTGACCACCTGTCCGCGCAGCTAGAGGTTCCGGTCTACGGTCCAAAGTCGAAGGGCGTCTATCACTTTTGGGCCAAGAAAGAGGACGAAGACTGGTTCATAACAAAAGCGGAGCTCAGCTTGGACAAGGAACCGGATCGCATACTTTCCATCCTTAGGGAACCAAAAAAAGTTACTGACATAATGAATGAAAATGAGAACAGTAAAGTAAAATCATAGGAAAATAAACAAGCAGCGGTTGCCATCATCGTTTTAATAGTAATGTTAAACAATTAGTTGCTATAAAAAATATGGTTTACTACAATCCTCAAGTCCTTAAATCATCTGGTTTTAGTCACTGCTACCACCGGGAGCAAGTCTTGACTGCATTTAGAAGAGATATCCAGTATCCTAGAGACGTCTAGAAAAGAAGCATCCGTATAGACATCGCCATCACAGCTTTGATATTCACACTCGCCTGTTCCTCTTTCCTTAATTGTAAAGGAACCATAAATGCTCCGGAGTACTTTTTTCTACTATACCCAAAATATTGACTTTTAAATTTTAGCAGAAAGATTTTAAAATGCCACTCAACACATTTACTGTTCGGCTCAAGGAATGTGGACCTACTCTCAAGAACTGCGTTGCATACGGGTACCGGATGTTTTAAGCTCCACGGTCGTTTACTATACAGCGTGTCCCAAGACCATTCCCCTTAAAAAATCCAGCTAACTGGCCGCGCGATTTCTAATATTATTTGTTTAGACCATCCCAAAATTCATGATGGCTACCGAGAAAAGAAAATGTAATCTTTACGTGAAAAAGCAAAAATTTTTTAGTGTTGTGGTATTTGACAGTTACCTGCAGAATATTGGCCTGAAAATTTTGTGTGGAAAGAAAGGGACAGGCTCACTCGGAGTTTAAAATAACAAGATGAGACAAAACGTTGGTTGAAAACATGTCAAGCATTCGCAACCACCGTCGATTGTATGCACCCAAAATGTCAGTGGTGAAAGATAGACCGTCAACATTAACAAAAAAGTTCCTGAGGTTAAAGTTAAGGTAAAATAATAAATTTCTCTTCAGTGTAATCGAAAATAAATCACGTTATGTAACTGAGGTCTAGTTTGATAAATTCTCATGTCAAAAATAAAATTTTCAATGAAAGACTAAAGTATCAGAAATTTAAGATATTTTACACGTTATAATTACAACTTACAAGTCATTTTATTATCTAAAATATTAGAAAATAATTTTTTATTTATTTATTTTCCATTCACACTTTGCATGTATCAACAAACAAAATCAGAGTAAGCAATGCAAAATAAGTCAAATACTCAGTGAATTGAAAGTGAAAATAATATCCTTAAAATTCTGAATAAGAGTTTTATCGAAGAATAGTAAGCTATTATTATAGTTCGTTGTCCGAGATCTAACAGGTTGACCACACTTGCCTCTCTGACGTGACGTGTGCGAGAATGAATTGATTTATTTGTAGCATTGATTCATCTTTAAGGTAGATTTCCTTAGGAGACCTACCTTTTGCAATGGGTAGGTACCGATGTCATGACTTCCTAGAACCCAAAACCACCCTCAGTTTTAACGTTTATATATCTATCTATCCATATCACTTTCTTGTGGACACGATAACTGCCGTAATTTCACTTTCAAATTGATACATAAAATTTAAGGGTACCAATTCTCGGTTAAGTTCGTTCATGGGCGAAGTCAGACGATTTTCTCAGATAGGGGCCTGAAACTTATCTAAGTAAACTTTTTTGCACCAACCACCACCAACCGTTGCTTGTAGGGGTGGGAAAAATTGATAAAAAAATCAAAATTTAAGATTTAGAAATATAGATTAATATGCATCTGAGTTTTTTTTGTTGACAAATATGACACTGTTTTTTTTCGAAATGATTTGTTTCAAAGTTGGATTGCGGACTTTTTTTCAAAATGCTTATAAAAAGATATATATAACTATTTGACTTATATTTGATGATTGTTTTTTAATAGCGGCAAATCGCCTGAAAAGATAAATGACAATCTTTGACAATATTGAAAAATTTTGAATTTTTTGATAAAGTGCTGGATAGCATAATATTTATAAAGGTTCTAAAGAGGTCCTGTACTTGAGAGCGCAGGATGTCGGTTTAAACCCAGCGCTGAGTTTTATAAAAATGCATTTTTAATTCTCTTTAGTGTAAAATATTGTCAAATATTATGTAACCATCTAATTAGATGAAATAAGGAAAGGATGATATTTTAACAAAAAATATAAAAATAATGGATATGTAAAAGTGTAAAATTAAAGCACATGATTTGTGTGCGTATTATTTATATAATTGTATAATTGAGTTGTAAAATTATTTGACTTATATTTGATGATTGTTTTTTAATAACGGCAAATCGACTGAAAAGTTAAATGACAATAAATAATACGCACACTTATCATGTGCTTTAATTAACAAGTTACAAATTACTTTGTAACTGGTATTAGGATCGAAATAAATTTATAATTTAGCATATGATTAGTGTTGTCGGAGAGGCACTATTACGAGCAGTTTCGGCCGCCTTATTATTTTTACGATGCGAGGCCATTCATTACAGGCAAAGAACATCCCGCAAGTGAATGAGTGTTTTTTGTGTGTGTTTTGGTTACTTAACCCAGTCGACAGTGCTGAAAATAGCGCTGCTAATTCTTACTGGGGATTCGAATCTCTGGATTTAGAAGCAGGTTCTTATACCACTGCGCCACTGCGTCTATCAAATTATCTAATAAAATAAATAAAATATTAATCATTACATTTAATTAGTCAATCCTTTTATTACATTAACAAACAAATGCCGATAAACACATCATAACCATGAGTTCCGAAACTAACACATCTTTTTATTTTTTATCAAGGGTCCTTTTTAAAGTCCCTATCCAGTGGTATCTACGTAGGTCAATTGAATCAAACTGGTATAATAATATTAGTATTGTCAATTAGCCAGAAGAGAAAACCTTGTTCAGTCAAAGCGGCTCCACTGCTTTTGAGAAATCTTCTAAACATCGCCAATAACGATAATAATTATGATGTCATCTGACAAACGACTTGCAAATAGAAATATGCTGTGTATGAAACTGTACGTTGTACAGAGTGCAATTGTACAGTTACAGTTGTGGTACAGTTTCAATTACAGAGTGCTCTTAATAAATACCCAAAAAGGCTTTCTTTGATAGGTCCTATAAAATAACTGCTAACAGTTTGAATGGTTTGGTTTTTATGAGGCATTAAATGGTCGAAAGTGTATATCACCATTTATTTAAATTCGATATGTATCAAAAATATATTATTGACAATTCAGCTTAAGAAAACATAACATAAAAAAAATAATGAATGCTTTTATACTTTTATTCATGCTGCCTACCACCGATGGTTGCTGCAGCCAATTTCACTTCGGCCATTACAGATCGCAAACGAAACGCTTACTGTCAATGAATACTCGTTTACTGAGCACTCTACGAAACCCGGTCTTTCCATGTTTTTAGGACATCCTGATTCGCTTCACCAAACCGCTTTAATCTTTCCAATTTGTCTAATTTCTCTGAGTCTGTCCTCGGAATAGCTGGCTCCTTCGTAACGGTCTCAAAGGCGCCCGGTGATATCTTAGCGCACTTCTCCGTTACCGGCGGACGTAAATTCATCTACATCGCGATTTTTTAACCTCAAAACAAAATGTTACGAAACCACAATGTCAATCGTTGAAAATCACTACTTAGAACCTATTTACAATATATAACCTCTAAAATGTCATTGCTTGAATATTTCAATTAATCAAATCGCCAAAATACCTACCTAATAACAAAATTTCGTTAATCGGCGGAAGCGCGCCGCTTGACGATATAGAAAGAACGCAATGATAAACCAGATGGCAGCGGTGATGGCAAATTGAATTTACGCGATAGGCTCAGTATTGCCGCGATCTTATGAGCAAATATATGAATTTAAGATTGCCGTATTTTAATATGAGCTGCCGGACACTTTATAAATAATTAAGTTATCTATGTATTCTCTGTTATAATCACAATACACATATAAAATAAACACGTAACATTAAAAGTCGAGGTATGAGTCAAATTCATCAGTTTTTGGGGTCGCTTAAAATTCACACAATTACCGTCTTTATTACTCAAGTTAATTTAATTAACTGGTAAGTAATGCTCCATTTATTAGAGAGAATTGAGAGAATATCAATATAATAATTATTAAATAGTCTTTTATTAATTTAGTTAATTAAAAGTTACAATAACAATAATAATATATCCCTTTATTATTAAAATATACAGGTAAGCTATAATTATTTAACTGTTTTTTTATGTAAGAGGAAAAACATTGTCTTTTATTAATATTTTTATTATATTCACTCAGTAAAATAATAATAATTAATTTATTTCAATGGCAACCAAACGCGAAACTCGACCCAAGCCAAAACACGCAATTAAGAACATTTTGAAATTCTGACATTTCATTTCAATTTTTTGTTTAATAAAACCTTCACTTGAATAAAACCACAATTGAAACCAAACAGAGTTTTTGTAACGATGGCTGAAAACTTTACCAAAGTTTGCAAAAGTTTTGAAAATATAGGTAAGTTATTATATTATTATTAGTTTTAGGTAACGATCTTTTAAAACATAAAACGATCGTTGGTTTTAGGCATGCAGCTTATGCCAACGATCTTATGTTTTAAACAACGATCTTTAAAAGATCGTTGGCTTATGCTGATAATTCTAAATCTGCACTTTTATCGTCTCTGATAAACTGGTTACTTTAGCGACTCAAAAACTCAGGATGTTTGCATCAAGCATTTGGTATCTCAATTGTTTTTAATCTTCTATATCTGTTTGTAGTAGAAGATACCAACTTTATAAAAATTCCTATCGTATAGTGATCCGTTATAGAAAATTTAATGATACTGGTGTGTCGATGCCTTTAACTAATATGTGATCAAGTAAAGTTAATGACTCAGGTCTAGTTGATATATTTAGTGTCCGTATAAAGCCAGACTGGGCAATATTACATTTGTATATATCAACTCCGTGGCATTTTTCCCCATAGTGTTTATATTAAAATCACGTACTAATTACACCGATGCCTACTATCTCTCAGTTTGCTGAATAGTTGAATAATAAAGGGTTCAATATTGCTGGTTGAAGGTGTCCTAAACAAACAATAACGATCAACTTCATCATTGATTAAAATTTTGAGACAATTTGCTTGTGCTAAAATTATTTCAGACACATTTAATGAGATCGAGTTTTTAATATAAACAACAACTCCATCGTTTTGAAGCGTGTGAATATCTGTACAACACATTTGATACCCATGTCATCTTTCAATCTGCATTCCGAGAATATAATTATATCAAAATCGACATCTATTTCTACTAGCAAAGCTATAAAAAAGTTTAGCGATAAGTTTTAGATACTGCCCCGATAGCTACAATACTCGAGTGACACCTCTTTAAAATCCAAATTTGATTCTACGTAGGATGGTGCGATAATTTTTAGGGTCCTCCCTTTGGTTGGTCATAAGTAATCAATTTTTATTAAATAATTTAATTATTTTCTATTTTTTATTACAGATATAGATTATAATGACAGTAAAAATTCTCAATGTGGCAATTTCTCAAGTGTGGTAACATTACGTTAGTGCGTAAGGCAGTAATAAATCAAAAAGTAAGTTTTCCGTTCAAAATGTTTTTATTTCGATGCTATACAGATTGTATTTATATTCACTGATGCCCTTTTAGGGGTTCGATCTATATCGATCACTCTAACAATTGTATTACGTATAGAACTTTAACTACAAATTACCTGTAATTAGCTAAAACACCATTGTACATTTTTGCCATACAAATACAACGTACATGACGTAATATGAGATGAGTTTTCGACATTCTTTTGTTTAAAAAAGAGAAAGCTCTTTCCTCTGATCTCGCAAGATATAGGCCCATCTCTTCATCTCATGACAGCTTCAGCATTCTAAAATCGTTCTTCTGTAAATAGGGTTCCGTCACCGCCAATTATTTACCTAGTTTGTGTCTAAATTAGCCGTTACAGAGTAACCGACGCTTAACGCCTTAATTTTGGTCACAAAGCCTCCAAAACCGTATGATTCAAATGAAGTGGATAGTTTTGACGATGGAGACGTGGGTAGCTTAAAAAGAGAGTTCTTTATGAGAAAATAATGTTGAAGAAAACGCTGAACCATCCGAACGGCTTCGAATAAAATAAATGCTAAAAATGAAAAATATTTGAAATATGACGGCACGACTCTGGTCACGACCATCAGGTTAATATAGAACATTGATATTGTTTATGATTTTTGTCAGTTTTCCGATAAAAAAACCTTTTTATTTTTGCAATAAGCAATAATTGAAAATAAAGCGTTCACTTGTTTATTTCACTAAACAATAAAAATTCTAAATTCTAAGAGACATGAAAATTTAAGAACCAATACTAATTGGTATCCACGTACTAACATGGATTATTTCTGGATGTTTCTAAGGTGTAGCTTCAGTTATTGATTGTTTTTATTTACTGTGTAAGCAGCTATTTAGCTGATATGCTCGCCTGGATTCAAGAAATTTATCAAGGTGGTTCCACTTATCCGATTCCAATTATCTACAACTCTATTGGAGATAAAATTCTTCCTAGGATTAGTGGAACAAAGATTTAGATAACTTCATCGAATGCCGGTAAGGCATTAGTACTGGATATGTTAAATGAAAAGCAAAACTGGTGGTTATACCAATGACTTTTTTTGTTGTAAGGTGTTGAACCAGTGCAGCGTGGCAGTGGGGCCGACCAGACGTAAGGCGCGCGCCGCTGCCGCGGCTGAGTTTCTTGTGGTGTATCACGAGGCGAGGTAGGCTCATCTATTTAAATGATTTTCTTTTCTAGATTTGTTTAGAAATACTATTTGTGTTCCTGCACACCTAGGCATATCTTGTCTGGCTGTGAAGTCGCACTCGAACAGGTAGGTATTAACATCGCCGTGTCGCCTGTCCATCACAATGAAACTACCTTTCAAATTTATAATCTCGACAAATCTGAGGATTGGATTCTCGAAATGGACCCGACATCTATGAAAAAGTTTTAATAGTTGAGGTAATGGTCCTGTCAAATTAATATCATTACCTCAATTCACTTATTAGGTGAAATGGCTTCAAACTATTATCCTATGCGGTTGAAGTAGCCCCTATGCCAAATCTCTCGCCCATGTACTCGAGGATCTGAGTGTGACCCGAAAATTTTTAAACGCCTTCCTTGAGTATACTTAAAAAAAAACTCTGGCAACATCACATCACGCGGGGATACGGAAAAAGGGGGACTGGTCGGTAAGGTGAACGCTGGTCCCGTAAACAATTCATAAAGTCGTGTAAATTCTCAATTAATTTCACTAAGGTTAAAATTCTGAAACCTATCCCTATACTATGTTCTTTACCCTTTCATGACGGGCCTGACCTCGGTACATATCGTTTGGAGGAGGCTGCCTCTATTTTTATCATTCCATCGTTTCATCCAATTGCTTCAATTTGTTAAAAAATTTCATGTTTATTTCAACAGGCCGCTAATGTCGGGATCGGATAGTGGGGCGGAATCGACCGACGAAGAAGGTTGCTCAGCGGCGAAGAAGCTGAGAATTGGTTTGCATTAAATATACCTACTTAAATTAAATTTGCTCGTACCAATCTTAGGACAAAAGGTGACGATGAAGCGTTAAAAATGGTGCTCCTGACCACCACGATTCCGTATTCGATACGAGTAGGCATTTATTAGGTATTATGTTTAGATATATAGGCCACTTATTTGCAATGGTTCTCATCAAGTTGCATGACATTCTTAAAATATCAGACAGTAAAGAGTGAGCTGCAAAATAAGTAAGATAATCGGTGGATGGTCAATATGCCATTGGAGTTGGAATCGTTGAACACATTTACAATAAATGTGTTGATGAAGAAATATCTCCACTTCGGTTGCACCTGCCTTATACTATATTTTCCTATATCATGGTGATCATACCGAGGCAAAACTGGTCTCTTGACTAGCGTCCGGTCTTTAACACTGAACAGTTCAAATCAATTTATCGAAGCAGTTAATAGTACCATTATAATAATTTTACAACCGTGGTATCGGTGAATGTAGCGCATTATTTGTGGACCATGAAGGCATCTGATATGACGTAATGTTGTAATATAAATATTTTTCACTCCAATTTTTCCTTACAAAGAATATCATTTTTTTTCCAATACGAATTGTACTCGCCATCGATGAAATATTCGCTTTTCCGAAGCGTATATATTTTTTATATCCGCAGCGCGCTTGGCCCCGGAAGACAGGCAGCCCTTTAACAGGCTCTACCCCGTGTACGCGCTCAGCCTATACTATCCGACGGCAATTTATAAATTGCTGTCGGTGAGTTCAAGGAGTTCACCGTGAGCGTCACGGTGAGTGTTTTTATTTTCTTTTTGTTGTTTGAGCTTGGGCGATTTGATTTTTTTTTTACAATTTCTCAAGTGTGGTAATATATTAGTAAAGTTACGTTAGAGCGTAAGGCAGTAATAAATCAAAAAGTAAGTTTCCGTTCAAAATGTTTTTATTTCGATGCTATACAGATTATATTTATATTCACTGATGTCCTTTTAGGGGCTCGAACTATATCGATCACTCTGACAATTGTATTACGTATAGAACTACAAATTACCTGTAATTAGCTAAAACACCATTCTACATTTTTGCCATATGATAAATAAAATACTAAACCGGGCTCACGGAAAAAAAATATAATTTCGCGCCATGCGTACAGCCGCGTTCTCAAACATCAAAACGATATCTATGATATGATAACGATATGATATGACGTAATGTTATAATGACGGATACGATGTAACGATGGTACATTGATCGAAAAGGATTTCAAAAGATCGGGGCAATTAACAGTGTCATTAAAAATAGCGTCTATGAACCGCAGATCGAACAACGTCTGTCATGTCATGTGGGGGAAACAAACAAAGTCTATTATTTACGTGAGTAATATGAAACATTGTAACTACAGCTTAATGATCCGTTAGTTTTAAGAGGAATTTTTAATATGCTTGAGTTACTGTCTGTCGAAATGGGATCATCAAACTTAGTGAACTAATGTCTCTCTACAAGGGAAAGTTTGTACAATTTAGAAAATGGTAAAATTCGTTTCTTCGATACCTTTCAACTAATCTATATATTACTGTGACCCTGTTATTTATTTTATTTGGTCCTGGGCAGGCAGTTTTACTAAAGAGCTCATCAAAATCTATAATTGCTGGGAAATGAAAATTTTAAAAACATAAACTAAAAGAAAACTAATCACTTTACCTCAGAAATCTTTCCGGACGCGCCGCAGGCCTCGACGAGCGCCGCTTTGAACGGATCATCACCGGACTCGACCAGACGGAGTGGAGCGTCGTTGGGGCTGGAGGTTGCGCTTGGCAATCAAATCGAGAACTATGTTAATTGAATTATATAGGTAGTTATTTATATTTAACTGTTTATAATACAATATTACTTATATTTTATAATATTACAATAAATCGACCGCTAGCCGAAGAGCTAATGTCGTCCGAACTGTGGAACGGTGGAACAACTGTATGACATTAAGCCATGAACAGATTGATCACTTGTTACACTTCTGTCGGCCAGTATTAAACGCTCGTGTAGATAGTACATTTGAATTTATTGTCTTCCAAGTCAGAGTGGGGGAATTCCTATGTACAGTCCGAGAAGTTCTTAGCGGTGTACCACAGGGCTCGGTAATCGGTCCGGTCCTTTTCACAATATTTTTGATTGATCTTTTAGAACTCATTAAATCAGGAAATAAATAATTTGCAGACGATACTAAGTTATTTGCTAACCCCTTAATAAGTAGTTCGCAATTACAAAATAACTTGAACAGAATCACCCTATGGACATCTGAATGGTTACTAAGCCTGAACATTGAAAAGTGTGTTATTCTGCATATCGGGAAGAAAAACCCAAAACATCCATACTTCATAGGAAACACTCAACTTAAAATAGTTCAGTCACAAAAAGATCTCGGTGTAACAATTTCGTCAGATCTTAAGTGGGAACACATCACCTCAATCTCAAAAAAGGCAAACTCCTTATTATTCTTAATAAGAAAGGCTTTCCATAATTTGACAGTGGAGGTATTCTTAAAGATCTATAAATCATACATAAGACCAATACTGGAATATGCTTATCAAGTATGGAATCCCTATTTCACTAAAGACATAGACCTCATAGAAAAGGTGCAAAGACAAAAGGCGCAACAAAAATACCAAGTCAACTCAAAAATCTGGAATATGAAGAAAGGCTAAATATACTTGGACTGACAACATTAAAGCAAAAGCGGGCGAGAGGCGATCTTATAGAGACCTACTATTAACTCACTATTATGATGTTCCAGATTTCGAAACCATATACACAATTAATACAAATTCGCACTTGCGAGGACATCATTTAAAACTCTCAAGTACAGAGGGCCTTTCACTATTGACCCTGCGGCTGCATGTTCAAATCCGCACATTACCGTCATACCATTTTTAACCCTTCAATAGCACTATCTCCCCCGACTCTAGTTAAAGCACATGTAGCTTAGTTGGGTAGAGCCCAAAATAATATTTTGAAATTTTACTTTCACATTTTTGTAGGTTTGGGTTTGCAAGTTTGTAAAATTAGTTACTATGAGGACAGGGAATTTAACCTATGACTTCTTTATTCGTTCATAGGTCATCGGCGTGAGCACAAGCACGGTGACTGCTTATCTATCCACGGCCTGATCATTAATGATTTTCACACCGAGGTCGTGGCCAGGAGATGATACGACCAGCTGTATGCGGATGACCAGGATGTATGCGGATGCGAAAGGTTATCTATACTGCTCCACCAATTTCTTTTGTTCACTAGTTATCTTTCCGCGCAAAACTCCCTCGGTCTGTTCCTATACTATTTTCCTTCCTTGAGAATGCGTGATACGGATGCAAATTTTTCCATTTATTATAGTATGGTAAAATACCTCTGAGCACATCTTGCTAAGTTGCCTTGTGATTATTTTATGAGTAAATACTTCATGTTGATCAAAATGATTAATAAACAGCTTTTAGTGAAAGCTTGTCTTATTTCCAGTACCTTGAATTCCTGAAAGTGTTCCCCTGATCGGGTAGTGGGAAGGTTTTTTATTAATAACTATTTCAGGCAGCTTGTGGTAGCACTACTATGAAACGCCCGGTAGAAGTGTCTTGATCCAGAAGGCTACGAACTCTAAACTCAAACTTTTCTCTTTTCCTGATCCACGAGTAGATATTGAAAATAGTGATTTGGAGCCGTTCGTGGACGGTCTATGGGTGGGCTATAGACTGCGGCTGTCCAGGCGGCTCCATCTCTATATCAGCACTCCGCCCTGCGGAGACAGCCGAATTCAGCCCGCACGAAGAGCGACTTCCCGATCGAACAACCATTTTTTTCTTCGTATTATAGTACACGTGTACGCATAGTACGCATAGACTAAAAGAACCATTCCAAGGAGAATTTTAAAAACAGGGTACTATTTTTATTTTTCTTGCATTTTTGAAATTCCTAGACTTTCTACTGGATTTCACTCCATTAAAAAGACACAACTTGGTCATTTCTCCATACAAAAGTATTAGTCTGTACATACAAAAATACGCTATTTCTTTGTAGATATAGAAGAAAACTACTGAGTGTTTGAGATCGCTATAGCCCAGTGGTTAAGATGTTTGATGGTTGACCCAGCGGTCCCGAGTTCGAATTCGCACTCAGTCATACCATTTTAAACACTTATATTTTGTATATGAACTAGGAAATAGCAATTCTTTTCTAAAAAATATATCATTTTATCTTATAATTATCTGGATTAATAAAGATAGAAAAAGGTAAATTTCTACTTTATATATTTGTAAATATTTTGTTTTTTTACTTATTAGGTCTTTAGCAAAAGCATTAGGAATGAATGACCCTATATTGTGTTTTTTTGATATACAGTATTGCCCGGGGTCAACTGCGTACAAAGTTGGAACCCGGCGAGGTTACAATCCCAGTTCATACAAATCCGTCCGTCCCAACGGACTTGTCGAGGTAACATTTCATATCTGTTTAAAAATGGCTTAAATACGGGCGCTTTGTAAATTGCTTGTTTTAGAAATACTACTACTATGTTAATTAGCTTAGGAAATTCTCTAGAATATACTTTTATTACTAACTACACAAAAATATAATGTCAGCTGCAAATTTTTTTGTTTAAGCATAATGCTATTTTTAATACTCGTGCCGTAATACTTATTTTTAATATGTGAACTATCAATTTCATTTTTATTATCACTTTATAAGTTATTCTTCTACTTAATTTTTTTTTCATTATGATTATGTATAGAATTCAGAATATAAAAATTAATTTAACGCTCATCAAGCATGCCATGAGGTTATCATATCTGCTATAGCTCGCTTACAACGCTTCTATGCCATTAATTATTTCTATGGATTTGTTTATTCTTCAGGAGAATGGACGTCAACGCGTCGAAGGGCTCCGCAGAAGTCGGATGCCTATCGAGGCTATGTAATCAAATCACGTTCTTGCGGTGGATATATATAGCCCAGAGACTGCCCATGGCCTCTTACGGGGTGAGTAGCCGACCTGGTCAAAAAAGAAAAATATTTCTTTAAACCATTATTCCAGTTTTTTTTGTCTTTGATATCCTACAAATAAGAGAGTTGCAACACAAAAACCTATGTAAGGAGAAATTACCGAGTTGGGTTCTCTTAATGACTGCTGATTTCCTCCAAAAAAAAAGTTAAACAAAATAGTAGTAAAATTGTTTTGCTGCGAAGGCCATACAGCTAAATATAATACTTAGCTGTATAAATATTTAACAATTGCTCTGTGAATATTTTTCATTTTGGTTGTGAAATCCGCTACACTTTCGCTGCATATTTATATTAATTTTATGTATTCAAATTGTTTCAGGATCAAAACAATCTTAAAGATCTATTTTACAAGCAAGCCAAAGAGCTAGCTGTAAATTATCAGGAATTTATAAAAAAAACTACATAAAATTCTTTATATTAATTAATAAACCATGGAAAAAAAATAATACAATAGACTTTGGCATGATTCTAATAAAAAATTATTCTTTTATTATGAGTTTTTGTTTTATAACAGTGATGATTAATTATAACACAAAAATCTAGAAAATAATTGTTTAATTTCAATATTACATATAAGCTGAGTTATTGAGTTTCAAAGTTGAGCATCTTAAATCACGCTCGGTTTCCAAGCGCTGACGTCACAACTGCTGGTTCAGTGCCAGTCGCGAGCGGGACCGGATACGCGACATTAGCATTCGGGACGTCATCGTCTATTTAAGACGTCCAACTTTGAAATTGTATAAATTCTACCAATTTTAAGGTATTTTAAAAAAATATTTATCGTAATTTTTTGGAGATTTCATTAGGAAAGCTATCTAAAGAATCTAAAGGAAAATCTATATCACTTTCTTGTGGACGCGATAACTGCCGTCATTTCACACCAATCACTTTCAAATTGATACATACAATTTAAGGGCACAAAATCTCGGTCAAGTTTGGTAATGGGCAAAATCAGACCAGGGAGGCGTGAATGAAGGGTTTTTTTCGAAAAGGTTAAATTTTGCTATAACTTTCTTAGTGTATAAGATATCGAAAACATTTTTATATTATTCCTCAGACAAGGCCCTAAAACTTATCTAAGTAAACTTTTTTGATAGCATCAACCTAGGGGTGGGAAAAACTGGTGGTAGATATTTTTGATATACTAGTGCACTGTATATAGATTTGGAATATATCTAACCAGAAAGGAATTGGGTTACACGGAATACACCAAACTACAAATAGATTCACCAACCTATAGTTGCCAGGCGCACTGATGAGTTCGGATGCTGCACCCGGCGTTGGTGAGTTTCGCTGGTGACAATTCGGTGTAGTTCTGCACTCGCGACACGGTATATGGGCCGACAAGTACTTGTAGCGTTGCGCGAGAGCGAAGGGTTCATACAACCGCACCGTTCAATGGCTGAAACGTCTGTGTTGGTGTGGTGCGGAAGAGCGAGACGGGGGAATATTTGTGGGTAGGAAAGAGACAGGTATATCCTTGCCACGAAGAGTAAATTACTTGGTTGAACCTATTATGATAATGGCTCAAACAACTGGTTTATAGAATTAAAAAAATCAACCTCATTTAGCAAATCCTCACAGGAGCAAATCAGTTCAAAATGTTAATTGTAGACTTTTAATAACCCTATAATTTTTGATATGAGCCACCCTTACGGCGGGTTGAAGTGCACAAGCTGCCGCGTGATTTGATACTGAAATACGCGTGAAATATTGTAAATACTTAATAATAATAATAATAAACAAAATATACATATTCTATTTGTTTGTTTACTAAACCATTGCGGGTTTTTATGTAAATTTGTATTATCGAGAATGTATTGAAATATAGTATTTAAAAAAAAAACTTGGAGAAAAATAAACCATTAAAATAAAACCTACATAATTTAGTACTATATTTAGTAGAAATAAAACCTACATAATTTAAATGAAAACTAAATTTGTTTTAATTTTTTTTTTAAACTCGAAGTAAAATAAACCAATAATTTAAGTAAAAATAATATATAATTTAAACGAAGAACAAATTTGTATTGAAATAAAGTATTGTTTCAAAAAAACTCCTGTAGAAAAATAAACCATTAATTTGAGTAGAAATAATCTATAATTTAAATGAAGACCTCAAGAAATATTTGGAATAAAAGTCTTGCATTTAATATTCTCAAACCGAAACAAAATATATCAAGTATTTCATATTGTTGCCGCAATCCTTAGGAAGTTTGAGATGAAGATTTTTTGTATTCTTGGTTTAAAACAATTTAAGTATTTTTATTGAAAACTTCCTCATCGTGGATCAAGACATTTATCTTCCAGGTAGAATATTATCCGATAGTTTCGTATGCTATTATGAAAAATGTCAAATATCTCATTTGAAGATATTTTATTAGAATAAAACAGTAAAATCTTTGATTTAAATACAACTTTTGAAACAATATATATTCTCCTCGTAAAATATCCTTTTTTACTGTGTGGCTGAAGTGGGGTTACATAGCCAGTCTTATTTGATTTACTCTGCCTTGAGCAAAGAAGTTTCACTTCAAAAATATTTTATTTTGTTTTTTCAACTTTCCGTTGTTTTTTCAACTGTGATACCCGTGTATGCGCCCTTTTATATATGTACCTATAAATTCTCATCTATGCATGTGTATAAATATAGATTTTCGGATCAACGAAACTATTTATATATTTGTTTACCCATATTGGGTTGATCTATCCAATATTTACCCCTTCTTAGATCCTCATATATTGGGTCGTAACGTGGACATCACGATTTGGAGCAATAAATTTGCTGATCAACCCAGATGCCAAAAATTGAAACACAAGAAATTCACCCTCACGGATGAACATTGTGAGATAAATTTGACGGCGAATCATTCATTCGAATATAAGAAATGAACATCGGGCCACCGATTGATATATTACGTATATATATAACCAGCCTTTTATCTGTCTCTGATAGGATACTGGATTTCAAATGGCCCCTTAAAATATAACTGAAAAATATGTTATTCCAATTGTTCCCTGAGAATTCATTTGTGTTAAACATTGTTAACCACCTTCTTCTAAATAGTATAGGTTCTTTTATTTATTTATTTATTTGTATGAGAAATGCTTACAGCTATACCTAATGACAGTTACATAGAAATACATAATTAACAACTCAAGCCGACTACAGGCATCTCCAATTTAACATATACGCTTAACAGAACCAACTAGGATCTAATCTATAACTGATAATATTCTTTTTTAAGAACATTGATATATTTAACTTTTCCAAGATTTTTTATTTTTTCAAGAAAGTACCACAATACTATAACTTTATAATTTATTTCCTGTTCAGACCAACGAACACGCTGAATGTCCTAGGTCATATACAATTATTTTGGGCCCTACTCAACTAGGCTAAATTTACCTGTTCTAAAGTCAGGGGAGATGGTGGTAATGAAGCGTTAAAAATGGTATGACCATGTGCAGATTCGAACCCGCGACTTTTGGGTCAATAGTTCAACGTCTCAACCATTAGACTACCACTATCTCAATTTTAAAATAATGTATGGGGATAAAATGCAAGAAATTATAAAGCTAAAAAAAAGATGTCAGGCTTAATATTTTGAAGGTGTTTATTTTGCGGTAATGCCATAACATGTTTTAAAATTAATTTAAATTTTACTTATATAACAGATCCGGCCTCCCTTATGGGATGTATAATATAGTGTATGACAATCATTTAAATACATAATATGCATATATTGTGAGCAGAAAATGAAGAGAATCGAATGCTGGCAACCTGTGTAAATGTTAAATTTGAAAATTATTGTGTTTACTGTCTGCATGTTTACTTTATAAAATAAATAAGGTATTTGCAAGAAATAAATCCACCGTTACTGTACATTATATTAATTTAATAAACAATATAACTAAAAGTACAAGATTATAAAAATATATTTTTAAAAGTACATCTCAAAAAATAGCATTTTCTTTACACAAGTAATTTTATTGGTTGGTCTTGTATTTAAATGTCTTTAGCCTAATATGGCAAGTGAGAGGGTGAACAAATTACCCTAGTTAGGCTTAGGATAGTAAATTAATTCTAGATATATTTATGTAGAGTAGGAACCCTTGCCGAAAACATGATCTATATAAGTAATTCAGCTTTGGAGTATGAACATGCGTTTATGAAGAGGAAAAAAGGTTTACTTTTGTTAACCAAATGATGATATTACGGAGCACAACTATCATTGCATTTTTGCTTCCACTCTTTAACAATCACCTTAGTTAAAGTCATATCTTATTTACAAAAAATAGTTTACCAATAGTTGTAGTTGAATAGTTCTAATATCAAACACCTGCTTGACAAGCGAGTGAACTAAAAGTGAAGGGTTTCAATACTCTTAAACATTAAATGATTGTGGCCGTATGCATAGTCATGTTAGTACGCCGCTAAGTCGAATAGTGGCACTAACCATGCATAAGAAAATGCATGTCACTTTAACAGCGAGAACTAACGTGACTTTGCACACGTTGGTTAGTATTTTTTACATAATTGTTTAGGTTGGTGTGTGAGATGGTATTATATTAAATATATTTTTTTATTAACTACGCTCACATCTTTCACTTCTCTAATAATATACATGGCCAACAATATTGGCGTAAGTTCGTGTACAGATTAATAAACAAAGCAAACATATCTTTAGTAATCTGACTGAGTTAAAATAATAAACTTATATTATTGGTAACATTTACAATAAGAAAAGGTTAACCTTTATAATCACAGCACTATATTATTACAAATTTGCAAAGTTACTATGATAAAACATGTCACTGGATTTAAAATTATTTATATAAACATTTATGTTTAAATAATACTCCTAAATTAAATAGGGCTGAGGATAATCAAAATGAAAAATAAAAACATTTAAGAAATTAGGTCAGAATTTTTCCTAGTACTACATTTAAGATACACTGAAAAACATTTTATAAGTAATATCCATTCCACTGAAAAACAAGACGTGTCATGTCCGTCCCACTTGACATTGCGAGGATAACACTGACGTCAGACCAAGTAGTTTAGTTTCATGAAGAAAAATTATCAACAGGATTGCTGAGAATTTGGCATTTTCCCTTTTTCCTATATAAATACAATTTTAAATGCAACGATATTGATTAAGTTTTGATAAAATAATAACAAATATAAAAACTAAATTGCAGACTACATAGTAAAAATAAAATCAGCATTTACCAGTTGTTACTGTTATTTTTTTGTATATTAAGTACAAAACAGCATTTATTCTGTCCAAAATTATTTAAGTTACCAATATTATTACCTATATTTTATAATAAGCCACACTTAACTATTATTTAAGTAATAGAATTACACATTAGACTTATCTGCGATAGTAAAAATTTAGGTTGTTCCATTAAGTAATACGATATTCAGTAGTAATTTTTTTTTATAGAAAACTCCTTTGGTTGCTTAACTAAGTGTTAAAAAATAATCTCTTCAAAATATAATTTAAAATGGGTACAAAAGTAAAAATAAATACATTCATCATTCAGAAAATCCTTTACCATGATTGTAGTTTGATCATTTAACTAATCCTTAAAGCAATTATCTCTATGTCGCACTTACCTTACACAAGACACCATTTTGGAAACCATAACAGTTGATAACAGAATATCCATCGCTGTTAACTTATTAGTGACTAATTTTGGACATTTTTAAAAAATATCAATCTGCTATTTTTGTTTGTCTTGTAGGATAACAATTTTTAATTATTTGCCTACACTAGAAAAATGTTTTAATTTTATATAACTGATATAAACTGAAACTTTGACGATCGACATTTAATACACATAACATACAATTACATATAATTTTGCAGATTTTGATACACTGTGTGTCCAAGACTATTTAATCCCGATGTTTAAGAAATGATCACACAGTCACACATGACTTCAAAATAACGACAATATGTACTCACTGTGTCAGACATGATAGTGGGAGGGCAAGGGACGCAATTCAACGACAATTTGTAGCTATCTTCCCAGAAATAATTTAGATGTTTGGAGATTTCGATCGCTTGACGTACAATTTCTGGGAAATAGAGTTTATCTGTCGTCAATGCCTTGGTTTAATCTAATCTTATCCAGTGATTGAAACCACCATGAATTTATGATCCTTACCGCTCACGCGCCGAGGGCCAGTAAAGTAGACTCGCACGATAATCCTTGAGCATTAAAGACCACTCAACTGGCCCTGCGCAGCGTGTACTATCGTGAACTTCAACACAACAAATAAGTTAAAGTCTTTGACTCCCAGCTACATATTGAAATAATCTTTCTAATAAACGATAGATGGTGTTGCGAGTCTTGACATTTAACCAATATTATTTTGACTTCCCATGTGTGCGCTACAGGAGTAAAATAAGCTCACTGCTGGGCGTGTGAGTGGCTAAATAATAAATTTAAAAAAACTATACTTAAAATTCATGGCTGTGATGAATTTAAATAATCACAAATAATAAAAAAAAATACTATATAACCTTACATTAAAACGATAATAACAAAACTAAAGTACCTTGCTTATAAAATATTTTTCTGAAAATTTTCAGAAAATAGGAATTCGATTGGATTTAACAATAACCATACAGTATTTATAATTCTCAATTAAATTATCTACTTACTTATTAATATAAAGAATATGTTTATCTTACTGTTTATAATTAAATAATAATATTTTAAAATATATATATTTAATTACGTGTAAGAAAACTTATTAATTTAAATAAAGTACATGGACCACTAGAAAAGTTTACTGGGTTTTTTTTGGGTGGCTGTATTCGGTTTAAATTTATTGACCACATAAGAAAAATATTTTTCATTGAATTCGGTCAAAAACTATAAAGGTAAAAAAAAGTAAATAAACAAACTCCTGGTCTTTTACCACATATAAATTTAAAAAGAACATAATTGCACCATTTAGAGTATGTTATTGCAATTTGATTCTGTGAAACCAAAACTTTTAAATTACATCTTTATTATAGCCAAAGTGACAATTTGAAATCAATTCAATTTATTGACATTTCGAGAATATCACAAAATGAAACACAGCTATCAGTTGATAGCGATTTTAAATACAACTTTTTGAATATTATCTTTAACAAATAACTGAGAAAATTCATTTAATCTGTTTCTTAGTGCGTGTAAAATTACAAAAAAAATCAAGATTTCTTTTTGTCTTCCTTGGATGGTTCCTTGGTTTCGTTGACCATCCTGGTGAAATGTCCTTCGGGAAGTGCAAGGAGTTGTAAGGGCGAGCCCATTTCCACAACTAATCCTGCGTCCATTACGATTACCTAGAATTAATAATTTTAATGACGATGTTTATTACTGACATAAGGTAATCCTTCAATCCACTCATAACTAACCTTTTCCAGCTATATTACTCTTAAACCATTTAAAAATCACAACTTTTAAACATGTTAAATCTTGCGAATTTCATACTAAAAATTTAAGATGTCAGTTAAATGTTGCGTTTCTATTTTGGAATGGTAAAAGAGCATCGCAGCTGAGCAGGGCACTCCTACTCATATTGCTCTTGGGTCAATAAGATATTGAGAATAAAATGTAACCCTTAACAAAGAACCTTTAGTTGGTCGAAGTAGTAAACTTTTTTAAATAAATTTTGTCTATGGATGCTAATTTATAGATATAAAAAGGGCTTTTAAATCTAGGTATTAAAATTTGATACTTACAACATCTGAGTCCATGATGGTGTTCAATCGATG
The DNA here is from genome assembly GCA_020383195.1 of Neomicropteryx cornuta. NCBI lineage: Eukaryota > Metazoa > Arthropoda > Insecta > Lepidoptera > Micropterigidae > Neomicropteryx > Neomicropteryx cornuta. The sequence goes on along the minus strand of JAHKQU010000001.1, from coordinate 6,109,993 downwards.
GGCAATTGTCAGGACTGTACATTTAGCAAATTTATCACGAATCGTGTGTTGAATAAGCGCATCCGTGCTAGTTAAAAAAAAAAAAACAAAATTGTATCAGATTTCCTTAAAGTTAATATAAAAAAACATCAATAGATATTTTGGTTCATTTGAGGAGCCTTAAAATAAAAGCAGGCTATCTGTCATAAGTTCCGCCGTGGCTTCGTTAATGAACCCTGTTTAATGGCAACATTGTGCGTAATGTGTAAATACTTACTATGGGTCGACATTGGCCGTTGCTTCATCCATAAGCAGTATAGTGTTCTTGCGGAGTAGAGCCCTAGCAAGACACACCAGCTGTCTCTGTCCCACTGAGAAGTTGGCGCCTCCGTCCATCACGCGGCCCGACAGACCAGCTTCACCGCTTGCAATTGCCTCCTTCAGCTCCACCTGTAAAAAATATATATACATTTGTATTTTAAGAGTATTTAGAGTTTTCGATTAATGAAGCTATCGTGGGTGCATTGTGCAGAGTACAACTATAATTTTATTACATACCCCTTTTTTAAAACAATAATGTGTTAAACATTATTTAATTATATTAATATTATGAACCAGTATCTTTAGGATTAATTAATTTATTCTACTCTGCATTTTTCAGTTTTTCATCTACAGTTTTTTCTGAATTTCTGTTTTTGCCTTTCTGATAACTTTAATTAAATATGTATCTTTATTTTGAGATGTTTCAAATCTCAGTTAATATGCTAATGAACCAAAAAAAGTTTGGTCACTTATGGAGTTATTTTAAAACCTTTGTCATGTACTTTGGCAACACTACTATCCTCCGAAATTATAAAGGTGTTTTTTTAGAGGCGTGGTTTTCAAGAAGAGATAAAACGCATATAATTTGATGTTATGGCTAAGAATTTAGTTTTATTATAAAGATAAGGGTTTGCCATTATGTTTTAAAAATGATTTCGGGTAAGTGGCCGCCGCGGCTGACTCGAACAAATTCCAGCCGAGAGGCCCAATTTTCAACCACTTTTTGCAACAAGTTGGGCCGTATGTCAGCAATAACGCGCCGAATATTCTCTTCCAAGGCGTTAATCGTGTCCGGCTTATCTGCGTAGACAAGCGACTTCACATAACCCCACAAAAAATAGTCCAGCGGTGTTAAATCGCACGATCTTGGAGGCCACGCCACAGGCCCACGACGCGATTTTTACTTTATTTTAGAGTGATTTTAAAAAAATTTAGAGTGATTTTTTTCTAAATTTGCACTATTTGCAAACATTGTTCAGGAGTAAGTCTATTCATTATGAAATGGCAAACCACACTGAGCATAAATCAAGTGACAGCTGTCAAAAACACCAACTACGAAAAAAGTAGTGCCAGATTGAAAAACACGCCTCTAAAAAAAACACCCGTTATTTATGGCAATGAGCCTTTTTCGACTATACAAAAATTAATTTGATAGCATTTGTAATTTCCAACAATAGACAGGCAGCTAAAGGACAGGAGAAGTAGAAGGAAACCACGAACTAAAGGATGTGAAAACTGCAAAAAAAGACTGATTAAAAAGTTACAATTTATAATATTTGGTTTTGCCTAATCGTACGTATCCACATTGCTATATTAAATTAGACCGGTCGATAGTCCGTTCCTAAAGCAGGTGTTCCAGTATAAAACAATGTTCCCAGGTGTAACCGGTTTGCCAGGTCAGGTGGACGCCTCGCTGGAGTGTAACTATCTATATATCTTATCACACACATAATTACTCAAACACATGTTTACCTCTTCAAGTGAGTCCCACAGCATTTGGTCGGAGTATTCATCGAAGGGATCGAGATTCTTGCGGATCGTTCCGGAGAACAACATTGGGTCCTGAGGGATGATCGATATTTGACGACGTAATTTCTGCAACAATAAGATCACCATGATAAGCTTATTTAAGATGTTGGGATTTTTCTAGCAGGTTTAAAATTTTATAAAGGATTTTTGTAAAGACTTCAAGAAGTTCACGAAACCTTAATTCCCTAAATCCTCGACTTCAATTACAACACTATCTGAATTTATTACTATGTATTAAAGAATGACTTACTTCAACATAAATTTCTGATGTGTCAACTCCATCTATTTCAATAGATCCTGAATTGAAGGCCAGTCGGAACAAAGCCTGTATAATGGAGCTTTTTCCGGCGCCGGTGCGACCGACGATACCAACCTGTAAAAAAAAATATTTTTATTTAAATGGTTTACTTCACATGACATTACAATTATAATAATATTCTGTAATTCTAATATTTGCTATGGATATATTCAAGTGTATGCCTATAATTGTATTAACGTACCAAAGACCTTTCTTCTTGTTGCAATCTTTATGTTCTGATATTTTTCTTACTTACCAACTGGGGATTTTTAGTTCAGTCAATGCATAACAATAATTAAAGAAGATTGTATTGATTAAATTTCTTAATAATTTCCCCATTATGACTTAAAAAAAACATAAGTACTGTTGTGCTGTAACAGTCGGCCAAGGGGTCGGAGAGGGGAGCGGAGAAGTTGCTCTCTGCGCAGCGACGAACGCAGAGAGGGGTGGACTCCTTGCCTCCCCGCGTCCGTCTCTGCACTTCTTTTTCCCCCACTGCAAAAAAATAATATTTTTAACTTTCTCAAATATTTGAACAGTTTGGATCAAATTGTAAATTCATTTTTCTCGTAATTTGTAATTGGGAAACATTTTTCCAATATAGATCAACCCCCTAAAAGGAGATCAGTGATATAAATACACCCTATATATATTTTTTTTACAAAATTTTGCGCATGACCATTCTGTACGACGCAATTACACATTAGAAGAAATTAAAAAATCACAAATCGAAGGATAGATCGTGGTAGTCTAGTGGTTAAGGCATTGGACTATTGGCCCGAAGGTCGGGGGTTCGAATCCGTACATAGTCATACAATTTTTAACGCATCTTCCCTGACTCTAGCACAGGCACATTTGGCCTAGTTGAGTAGGGCCCAAAAAAATGTATATGACCTAGGTCATAGCAATTCTTTTTATAAAAAAAAATCCACTGGTAAATCAGCTGTGCAGGCATGAGACGTCAAATTGCAACAATTCTCTATCAAAAAATGGTATTCTGGTTGCAATCTAACTAAATCTAGCTTTAAAAAAAAACTACTATTACCGACCGATAGCTTGTCAGTATTAGCCAGTACTAATTGGTTAACTAGAACAGCGGCAATGTTTAGGGTGTGTACTATCCATACTAAATAACATATTATTGATCATTGTATTCACGCTTGAATAAAACAGAGCCTCTCGTTGGTTCATTGGCAAGTGGGTGAAGTAACCAGAAAGCATTCAAGAAGTCAATTGGCAGCACTGTTTGAAGGACGTCTAAATGCGTCCTTAGGAAATGGGCTGCGGGAGTGCGCTATTTCGCTGTCCTTAGAAAGTAAATGATTAACACCAACATATGATATAGAAAAATAATTTAGGTAATAATAATAAAATTATACTTTATTTGACATGCTTGGTTAGATTTTTTTTTTAAAAAATAAAGAAATAACCGCTTCTCCTTCCACTAAAGGTTTCCTTTCATAGTAAAGAAAATTGTGTCAATCTACTATACCTTCTGTTGTGATTCAATGGTAAAGTTCAGTCCTTTGAGAACGAGCTGTGAGTCTGGTAAATCCGAATACTTCATGATCAAATTGTCGAACACTATTTTTCCATTTTCTGGCCAACCGCGAGGCGGCTCCTTCATTGTTTTAAATATTTTTCCGTTAGCCTTTTTGATGTCCCTCTCATCTGGTTCTACACCCTAAAATGGTAAATTGAACATAGAATGAAAGTGAATTAATTATATTAAATTATTAGTAGTAGTAACGTAAGTTATTATTAGCTTATTGAAAATGTAACTTTTGTGGTTTGGAAAATAAAACAGACTTATTTTAAGCGAAACAAACAGTTTCTTTACAATTTTTTTCAGCTTTTGAACTGGTTATCAAAAGTCAAACCTTCATAATTTCCATATAGTTCTGAAATCTAACATAATGTCTTTAGACTGTGGAGGTCTCAAAACCAGGTAGATACCAGTATTTGTGGCAATTTCGAAAAAAAGAGGAATCAAAAGATTTACTCACTGTTTCAGGATCCAGCTGTGTATATTCTGCAACTCTCTCGACAGCCATAAGTTGATTTTCAACTTCAGCCGACTGTCTGATTCCCCATTGCAGAAGGAAGGTCAAACCCATTGCTTGGGTTATCGCCAAACCCACCATATCACCCAGGATACCTGAATATATATTACCATTTATTTCTTGTTACAATATTATTTTTTAATATCCAAAAATGTAAGTAGTATAACCATAAGATTTATGACGCACTTCAAACAAACGGCTCTTCCTTTATAAATAAAACATTTTCCATGTTTATATTGCAAATATTTTAGTGAAACCCAATTCATCATATAATATCTGTTTGGAGTGTAAACACTGTGTCATTTATATCCAAACATTTTCTTTGACTTTCAGGACTACTCTTGAGCCATTCTACATCACAAATGTTTAGTGCATTTTTGTATTACGTCAGTGTTTGTCAAGATGTGGGTTGCGACCCCCTAGGGTTCGCAAAGTCTTGCTTGGGGGGTCGCGGTCGTGAATAAGTTAGAAGTAAAAAGTAAGGATAAGTCAAGGGTCCTTACACTAAAATAAATATGCAATAATTTTAGTGAGAAGGCTGTGCCTGTTTATTTATTAACAATTTGTCAAATTGTGCTATTTTTAGGATGCAAATAATCAAATCATTTTCTAATTCAGAAGAGCACAACAATCGAAGTTCATAATGGTATGATGCATGTGACGATGGAAACCATTCATTCCATACAATATTGTTTTAATATTTTTTTTTATTAATTAACATTACATCTTGTTTTCGATTCCATTTATCAAGAAATATTTACTGATATTAAAAAGGAAGAACAGCATGTTCTAGACTTTCACATAAATAATCGTGAATAATTGTCACCTGTCATGAAGAGGAAGCTAAAGGTGACGGTGGCCACAAATACCATACACATGAGATCAAGAGCAAATCCAAACGCAGAACTAGTTGTGATGAACATGTACCAGGCAGACGTGTGAGTATCCTGTAAAAAAATACAGCTGATCTGTAAATCTTATCTATTGCATCGCTCTGGTCTTATTCCTCCGGGAAGGACGGCTGACATTAAAGTTTACTTTAATCCTTACAGCCAGTAAATAGAGTCTCATTTACCTCAAAACATATTAAATAGAGTTGTTAATCGTTTAGAACAAACTTCCAAATGGTTAAAGTAAAAAAATTACAAATTCTCGAGATGATCTTGACACACTCCTATCCCATCACCTCCACCTCCATCTTAAAACATTGGAAGATTAGGTGATAGACAATAGCGACTTCCTCATCATACTACACAAAAGTCACTGTTCCTCATATTCATCAGTCAGGCATTGCATTCTGAAAGCTGCGAAATTAAACGTACTGAGCTAGAAATTCAGTGTTTGATTTTAATATTGTCACCAATGATGAAATTACAAAAAATAAATAAAGTATTCAAATTATACCTGCAGTTTATCAAACTCCAGTTTGAGAGTTTTTTCTGCTTTATGCGCCCTGATTGTGGACAGACCTTGGAGCGTGGCATTTAAATGCGTAAACACGGGACTGCGAGCTGTAAAAAAATGTTCTTTTTAATGCATGTTAATAATAAATAGCCTAACCTAACAAGAGCGGTAGATCCTGGATTTGGTATCATTCGGGTGGAAAACGGTTATGGTTTCGATGGTTGTATTTGCCTGGTTTTCCTATCCTCTGTTTGCCTAATCCATGGATTTGCATATCATCTTAAATATTATTGGAGGACGTTGCAAGTGGTTAAAGCCAACTTTTCAGTATGCTTTTATAATAAGAAATTTAATACTAATGTAATGCAGACTATTATCACCGATAAAAATGAATACGGTAAGCTATTTTTCAGCATATATAATAAATTCTCGTTTAAAAATATTTTTTTAATGAGATGACTTAACACACTTTTACGACCCTTAAGTTAGGCAAAAAAAACAGCTGATTGTTTCAACCGATTGTTTTAGTAAGTTTTGCAATATTTTCTTTATTATGAGAATGGAAATCTTTTCTCAAACAAGACAAATTTTAAGAGATTTGTTATTTTGAAAGTTGCTTTTACTATGGTATGTAAAGTTTTACAAAGCTTTCAAATACGGACATTTCCCTCCTTTTTCCTTTATACGATACGGACACGGACTGTAAAATACAAAGTGTCCGTACAAAATATGGATGTATAGCCACCCTACATGTTACTGACATGACAGGTAAAGAAACACACATGTCTATTATAGTTAGAATAAAATTCACTCAAAAAAAAAATCTTTAAATAAAAAGTCACACTATTGCACTTAAAATTGCATATAGCGGATATAATTGAGGTATTTTTTGGTTAATAAAATACTAGATTTTATTGTAAACGTAATTTTAAAATTATATAATTTATAAATAATATTTAAACTTGAGGCATTCAATGAAAAAAAAAACAAAATTTAAAAACTTTGACCTAGAGCGCCAAAAGTAGCATGGAATATATATTTTTTTATATCACAGTAATATAATATGCAACTTTTGAGACCCTTTTTGTATCAAAAGAGAATCAAAAAAAAAAATTGACAGCCCAGCCTAAATTATGCTAGCTCATGCGCATAAGTATTTTGAAGAAAAGATAAAATAAATTATTTAAAAGTAAATTTTTAAGGGTGGCCTTTTATGGCCTTTTATGTCGAATAAAAATAAAATAAAATTTCTTGGTAATAATTATGTTATTGTTCTCAACCGACTCTGCTTCCATAGACAATCATAAAGTACTAACCGATGCCTTCCAATCTCTTGATATTTTTCGACGTTTTTAAGTAGGCTTTTCTGACGAAGTAAAACAGGATGAACAATACTGCGAGGACCGCCAGGCATATTGGGTTGACGATCGAGGAGAGGACAATGGAACCAAACATTGTAAGAATCATCTGAAAACATATATTGGCATTTTCACTATAATTAGCACATTTTATTATTATAAAAGATCATTTAGTGCATTGCATTAGCATCTTTAAGAGTACGGTTCCAATATTTATGTAGCATTTTTTCTACATACCTATTTACTCACATGGCTGGCAAAGATGTCACAATTTAAGTACAAAATAATGACTTTATAAAGGCTCGTCTATTTTTACTCTTAAATTTATAAAAAAATAATTTCTTGGCAAAATAGATTTTGATAAGCTCTTTCATAATAAGAAATAATTTTATGTCAAATTTTAACAACAAAATTGTACGTTTAAAGGTTCTTAGCGGTGATGGTCCTCTTAATATCGACTTTTTTGCCCATAATCTTAGTAATGGCTTTTTTTAAATAAACAAGTATTAGTTTTATATTATACAAAAATCAATAAGACAATAAGCATCCTAAGTGTTTCGTTTTTTTTTTGACAAAAGCACAAAAAAAACTTTTTTTTAGAAGGTAATATAAAATATATAACATTTTACCTGAGTAGCATCCATGATGGCTTTTGGCAGTAATTCATCAATGGATCCCATATCTTTGGAGAAGCGGTTCATGATACGACCCGATGGATTGGCATCAAAGAACTTCATCGCTGAACGTATAACACCTAGTAGCAACAACAAAAAACATTAATGCCGATGACACGGAGGCACGCAACTATGGTTAATCATTATTTCTTGGGTGCATAATATTTATTTTTCTTTTTATTTGATAAGTCTGAGGTTTATGTTCTGGGTACTATACATACATCAGTTGTTATGGATATTATCCTATATTGCTGTACCGTCCACAATATGAAATGTCCCAGTATTGGACTACGTTCATAGCAACCATTGATTCTGGTGTGGTGAAAATCTTCTAAACATGGCATTCTTTGTTTATTTATTTATTTAGAAAACTACTCTCACGTAACTAAATATTTAAAAGGGCAATTAGTCAGATAGGATGAACATTGGTCGAGTAAATAAGCTGTTTCCTCCCTTCCCCGTATCCACCACAAATTTAACAATCACAAACATTTGAGGAGGTGGGCCAAAAAAATACTCTTTTTAATTATTTATTGTCAATTCGATAGAGTAGAATTTGTTTTTGCAATCACATCCAGTCGAAACTGGTCAGAAACCCTTTAAATATCACGTTGAATATATTGGTTTCATTCAAAAGCAGACATGCCCACAATATATTTTAAACAAACCCGGACAGTTTTTAACTCTCCCGGAAAATTTTGTTCGCTGGACTTGTCTGGGTTTGTTACACACCTCCTCACTTAATGTTCCTATACTATTTTCCCTTAAAGCTTCTTTGATTGACCTTGGTCAGTGATATTCATGGCAGCCTCACTCTACCACATTGTTTTTTATTATTTTTTTCATTTCATTAGCCAGTAATAATATTGTAAATAGTATGTTACCTCTGAACATGAGGTTGTGTAATGTGAACGAGGCTTTTATACACAAATTGTAGAAGGCGAAGGACCTGATGACGGCAACTATAAGAAGAGCAATCACCATGCTTCCATGTATAATTATGCAGAGTTCGCTACTGAGCAAAGTATCGAATGCCGGCAGTGAGGAAACATTACCTGGAACAAGCAATATCAGTTATTCATTTATACAGTGCCTACAACCACAGGATGCTTCATTAAGGGGCCTCTTCCCGAAACAGATCTTTGACTTGCATAATCTTGAAAAACAGAATCAATTTAAGTAATTTAATAAACTTTTGAATTTGCATCTTTATTAAATCAACCACCTCTGTAGTTTATTGTTTTTGATTCTTGATCGAAAAAATACAGGCTTTTCGAAGCTCGTAACTATTAGACTAAGTTGAAATTTTTCATTTTCATACCCGCGCAGTCGTATAAGCACCTGCTTCTAAATCCAGAGGTCCTGGGTTCGAATGCCCAGTGCTTTTCTACCCGAATTCAAAGGCGCTTTTCGCAATACTGTCGACCGAGTTTAGCAACAAGATATAAAAAAAACACTCATTCAGTTACAGACTTGCAAGATGTTGTTTGCCTGTAATGAACGGCTTCACATCATGAAAACAACAATAAGGCATACGAATAAAGAAGAATTACCGAGACTATTCCTGCAGACTTAAGGGGTGTTTATATTCCCTATTGCAAGTACGAAATTATATTAAAAAATGCAAAAAAAAATCATCTCGAAATTATTGTTTTATTAAAGCTCTGGGGTAGATTGCCTTTGCCGTCATGTGCGAGCAGCGCAATAATGACGAATCGCAGTGCCAATTATCTGGATTTTTTTCGGGAATTGTCTGGGCACAGATAATTATGAGATAAAACAATATGCAGTACTATTTTCCTACTATATTATTTAAGTACCAAAAAGAAAGTCACAATACTACAACTTTTGTATGGAGAAATGACCGGGTTGCTGGTGTTAGCATCCTGCCTAAGTTCAATTTCGCATCGATACCACAAGATAACATCAAATTCGTTACACGAACACAGACATGTGCATGAATTTACTGTCACCGCAATTTTTCTGGGTGCCGCCAGTAAAGATGACGACATTTAATAAAATATTAATAATAAAATGCTATTTGGTACATCAAGTAATATCTCTTTAAAGTTGTACCTACACTTAAATTTTGTAATACATTATGATACTCGCTGATTTCATAAGAGTGTAATTGAGAAACAAATAGCTTACTTTCCGCATTGGAGTCGGTGCTGTTGGATTCAGAGACTAACGGAGTAAGTGTGATCATTTCTGGTGCAAGAGTAGTGCTTGAGTAATTGGTGAGCGGCGTTTCATTGAGTTTCGCATAATAGGCTCTTAGTTCCTCCTGAGATGTCCTTTAAGAATAAATAAATAAATAAATGAAATATAGGTATTGAGATTTATGTGACTATCAGACTTTAATCAAACTTTCATGATTTAAAACAATCCAATAGTGAGAGAAGTTGTAATTACCAAATAGATACAAAGTAATCGAAACCAGATGCGATTACTTGTGCCAGAAAAAACATGAAGCCAATGCATAGCAGGGAACACATATTGCTACCAGCTCGCAGATAATAAATGAATAAGGAACCCTTCACCACACCTAGAACAAAGAAATAACACATTTTAGCGGATTTAATTTTATATTTGAACCTCATTCAACTTAGGTGCAAAACTTGTGAGTTCTGGAGCACCGACTTCCCTGACTACTTGAATGTTACTAAATCGTCTACACATCAACGAAAGCAGGTCAAAAGAACACATTATGAAATGGGGGCCAATAACTGATAATCCCAGTTTGGGTCATTGAAAACAAAACACCATCTCACTTCATACCTGACATGTCATGTTACATGCACTGAGGAAGACCTGGTCAATGCCTCGCATAATGCAGTAAGGTTAGCTGCTTTCTGATGAAAAATATTTATGGTATATAAACATGATGTATTATAAAAATGTTTTGTTGCATCGGAGTGTTATAGAATTGAAAAAATATGTTTTTGTTGTCGCTTAACCACAACAGCATATCTGAAAATTGTCAACAAGATGAAATTAGATCATTCGTATCATTTCATATATAAAAAAATAACCTAATAAGTTAAAAAAAACTGATAGTGTCATATTAGGTAAAAATAATTATAACAGCGCAATTAACTGAGATCTCCCAAGTATCTATGAATTTTATTTTTAATTTTCTGTTCATGGTAAAAAATATATATTACTTATGAATAGTTTTCTATATTTAACATAAAATTTTGCATTAAAAACATTCAATCATTCATTCAATTAATTCATTTTGCAATTTTTTTTTTTTTTTGTAATTTTAGTTAGGAATAAAACCATATTTTAGAAAATTTCATTAACTATTCAAAATATTGCAGGTTATGAAGATTACATTTATAGTTTTTCTTTAGCATTTTAGTAAGCGCCCGCAATTATGCCATAGATGACCCCATAAGCTGAATGCTAAACACAAAACCATGTCTGAATTTTTTCCCACAGTTTATAAATAACATTAAATTGAAATTTCAAATGAAGGATCATATATTACAAATAAACTTAATAATTAAAAATACATAAACTAAATAGTGATAAGTGAACAAAGAGTTTAAAACAAAGGAAAGCTTTAAGTTAAGAAATATATTTAATTACATATTATTTATGGAATATTATATTTTGAAACCTAATATACTTATACTACAATATGCTTACCTACCATCAACAAATATCTATATGGTAAATTCCACTTTCAACTACTAACCTTATGAGAAACCGTCGAATGTCATGTAATGTAATGCCGAACCCTTAAAAGTTAGATATCTAAAAACTTATTATTACTACCTTTGGATGAAATTTCAGCTGCCAAAGTCTGCTGTTGCGGTTCATCTACAGGTTCTCCGTATCCAGGATCAGCCAGATCCATTACTGATGATGCAATTGACGCACTCTGTGAAATGTATTACATATCCAATTTAATGAATTTAGTGTTTCACGGTTGCCATTCATTATACTAATATGAAATTTACTGGTACGTATCATGATCTTGTATGAATCGTGTACCTAAACTCAGACCTAAAAAATAACCCATCGTCATCTCTATGGCCATCCAAAACGCACATCGAATGGGCTTAACATGCCACAGGCGTGATTAGCCTGGGGAAAAGATGCCTTTAATGACGCCTTCAGGGCCTAGTTGTAAGACGTCAGACTTTGGTTAAATAATTTACTACAGTAACTAAATAATGTTTAGAAGCAATTGATATTATAAGATAGTCACAAGGTGTCATAGCCATTCTTGTTTTAACAACGATTAAGCTAAAATATCTGTTTAAATTTTGTATGAGATGTTGAAGAAATCTGTTTAGATTTTAGCAGACTAGGTTCTTCCTATATAAAGTTTACATTAGATGAACTTATAAATTTAGCTATAGTATGGTTGTTATGCAAGAGCAAACGTTGAGCCTGGTTAATTGAGCAGCAGAATTGTCCAACTTGCCTGAAACCGAATTTAATACGGGCGCTCTTTCAAATGGCTTGTTAGCAAAAAAAATCAGGATGATTTGAAGCGCATTTTGAATTATATTAGTATAACTAAAATCACCCTAGAATATCACTTTTATTGCCAAATACATTTTTGGTGGAAAACTATATTAAGAATTTCACTGATCGCTATCCATAAGAATATGCACATGCAGTCACTTGAGCACCTAATGTTTAGCAAGAAGTATTGTTGAACCAGTACCCTTTGAGTTCGCTGCGACACCTGACTGGGATATCTATTTAGCTTGGGCCGTCGTGTCATACTGATTGATCTCTCCCTCGACCTATCCGAGGGAAACTCATTCTCTTTAACCTCATCCGCCGCTTCCTCCGGCTCCTCTGCTTCCTCGGTCACTCTGTCCAGAAGTTTGGCAAAGTCCAAGCCTGATTGGGCTACCTCGCTGTACGTTCCTTGCATTTCCACTGCGCCCTATAAGTCACGGTAACATTAAGGAGAAGTTAAGAAACAAAAAAGTTTATAATATTAGGTAAATAAGAGTTCCTTGCAGAAAAGGGATAGCATAAATTATAAAATACTGTTTTACTACTAATTAATAAATATTTTTCTTTTATATGTAATTTGTACGTAATCTTTTTTGTGCATCTCAGTTCAGTTTCAGTTTCAATGCCACCAGAAGCGACATCCAGATAGTAGATAAAGATTATACCACCGAGTGCACTCTTCATACGTTAGATTTCTGATAGCTGGCAACCCTTTTCAGGATTTGAGCTCATGCTCAAATCCTGAAAAGCCCGGTTTTCTTTAGGGCTAGGTGTCGACAATAGCTGTTAAAACTGCATACTAACCTACACTTAGGCTACATTCCATATGCTGGTCATACATAATATCTATATAAGTTTTATACGCAATTTTACATATGGAGCATGTGCGGATTACAATTTACTCTAAATAATAATATGTTTATAAGTAATGTATATAATATATGCATTTATATATTATAATATAATTAAACAAAATGTGCTAAAAATCAGCATCATTCTATCTCAAAAGGAAGGAGCTGAGCACAGTCCACAAAGCACAGCACAGATTAAATTAAAATATATTAATAATACTATTAATTCTAGTTTTACATTTTTCAATAAGGAGGTATGATTTTTTGAATTTTGAAAAACCACTTAAAATTAACTTAAATAAATTCAGGCTCTTATCTACGGAATAAAATAAATTTAACGATTGCTACTTGAACCATTTTAATACAGAACTCTAAAGTAATAATGGTTAATAACCATATATGTTGTACTAACATCAACTAAGACAATGATGCGATCGGCGTTCTTGAGCAGATGCAGTTGGTGTGTGACTAGAATCCGCGTTTGCGAATGCAAGTAGCGATCAAGACAGTTATCGAAGAGATGTCTCCCAACGGATGCGTCCACAGCCGACAGAGGGTCGTCCAATAGGTAGATGTCAGCTTGGTGGTAAACGGCTCTGGCCAGGTTAATTCTAGCTTTTTGCCCTCCGGACAGTGACGTTCCCCTCTCGCCTACAAGGGTCTGGTCTCCATGTTTGAAAAGTTCAAGGTCCCTTTGTAGGGCGCAAACCCGAAGAACATCGTTGTACCTGTAAACGAAATTCACAAAATTGAAATACTCGTATTACCCTAAAGAGAACGAAATTTAAAGAGGCAATAAGAAGGGTGAACTTTTCCTCGGGCACAGCCTTTTATGGGGTATTTTACTGTACAACTTTTATTCTATAAGTTTTCTTAACTATGACACATTTTTTTCAATAGAAAATAAATAATATCCCAGAAACGTTTACTCGCGGCCTTTCGTCCATTCAGCATGCTCATCGATAGCGCATGCAGCCCGGAAGAGGCAATTAAAGTAACTATGCCTTTCAGTGTTAATAGGATTTTTTCTATTGCTCATTTATAACCTACTTTGTTTTGACTCATTGAAATTGACCTGTAAAACACTATAAAATCATGTGCACGAAGAAAAAGTTCATGCTACATATATATCCTCTCATACACTTTTTTCTATTTCTATCCATCAGGAATCATAATTACCTCAATCTCTCAAAGGGTAGTCCGAAGAGTATATTTTGTCTGATGGTACCACCAAATACCCAGGGTTCTTGACCAGCATAACTTACGTTTCCGTTTACTCTCACTGACCCTTTGCTACCTTTTTGCTCAGCCAAATTCATCTCTCCCAGGATCAGTTGAAGCAGAGAGCTCTGTCAATAATAAATTACACTTATGTGACTAAATGCAACACATTATTTAATTAATATCTCTATTAACTAAGATGATAAATAACCTACAGTTTAGCACTAAAATAGACAGAGGCGGATTAGCAGTCCTGGCTCTCCCAATTCCTTAAGTCGTAGTTTGCATACACGCAGCTGCGTGTAGTCTAGGGCTGCCTTTAATGCCTAACTGTAAGAAGTCAGGTTCTGGTTACATAATTTACTTCTGCTAAACACAGTATAGAAGCAGTTGAGATTTTATGATAGCTACAGGGTGTTAAAACCATTTTTGTTTTCTTTTTTCTCTAACTTAAATATTGTATGTAAACTTTGTACGCAGTTTTGTAAAACTTGCCTCCTAAAGTTGAGTTTCTGGCAGCAAAAACCATGTTTTTGCTAGAGCCCATTTAATGTAAATATGTATCTTTTATAAACAAATATATTATTAAAAAAAAATGGCATATCTAAATTCATCATGGTTTCCGAGAAAAAAATGTAAACTTTACGTGATAATAATAAACCATTTTTGTAATGCGCCTGCCAGCTGTCATTCGGATCGTTGACCCGCGCACGGGCTGACCATTCAAGGCTACGATATCAACCGTTGCGTGTCGCGACTCTTAAGGGATTTCACACCAGCAGCATTAATAAATTTGGTGATGGATTATTTTCACATTTTTTATATCATTTCTTACTCGTAATAAGGAACATTAACACCTAACATTTAAGAAAGCATAAACACTACTCATACCGCCCATACTTTTAAAATACTTAGTTAATGATGTGTGAAAATATTAAAATGAAATCTTATAAAATAGAAATAAGCATTAGATACCTTTCCTGAACCGACTGGTCCGATGACTCCAATGAGTTTTCCTTTCTTAATTTCAAGATTTATGTCCTTTAAGATAATGTGACCTTGGTTTCCCCAGCAGGCTGATGCATTAGCTATTCTTAAAGCTGCAATATAAAATGTCGATGTAGGATACAACAATTTAACTTATTACAAAAACTCAACCTCAAAAATTTAAAAAAAAAAATGGATTCTGGATTCTTTTCATGTTTTCAATATTTTTAATTTGTCATATCTTTTTTTTTTTGGATTAATAAAAATCTACAATTGATCTTTTATGAAAATGCTAATCTAATCAATTATTTCATATTTTAAAACTGACAATTAGTGTTTTCTGGTTTCTCTCTGACCTAGACTTAAGGCCCAATCCGGTACCTCTCTGGGTAGCGGGTTGTTGACTTTTTACGTATGCCAAATTTGCCTTCTCTTTCATGGGATACTTTTGGAAAAGTAATGCCGTATCAATAATGTATTTACTGAATAAAATAAAGAATTGAAAAAAAATCTATAAAATAAATTATGTCAATGGTCCTCTGAGAGCCTATCGCAGCCTGTTAAACGTTTTTTACGATTCTTTCTGGTTAATTATTTTTTAGTGTATTTGAGGTACATATATGTGATAAGAATCATTATCTTCTAACCTAAAGAATAAGATAATTAAAAAAAAGACTCTTTTTAATGTTATTTAACATTTAAAATTCCCCAGCTTTGTTTCTAATACTACTCATATTATTAGATAATAATACTTAGCATTCAAAATCACCGAAACATAACCAAAGAAATCTAAAAACACTTATCAAAACATTCTTATAGCATTTTAGAGCAATTTATATGTATTTTTTATGCTTCCTCATCAGCCTTAGATCATTCTAGAGATAGTTGAGAGACTTGGAGAGTTTCGAGGGGTCCATTACTGAATCTTCCACATTTCGGACATATTAATAATGACCAAGGCATTAAAGAAACCATGCCATATTACGGATATGAATTTCCCAATAGTCTATGAGCATGAATGTAAACAATAATAACCTCACCGTTTCCAGAAACATCGTGTTCCGGCGGTACGGGGATCCATGTGCTCTTCAAATTTCCGTTTTCAAATTTAACCAGCTCCGTTTTTCCATTCTTGGAATCCGCATTCAATTGATCTTTGGACTGGGCGTTGGTGATAGCTTCGATAAAGAACTCGTCGTTGTGGAGATACTTCTCGAGTCGCCTGAATCATGCAAATTTATGTGTTCAGGTTAGGAGCTCGAGATACAATTTTTATATTTGTTTTTTCTTAGCCTAAAAAGGACACATTCCACTAATCTACTAATTAATTTTACCGAACATAACCAAAGTATGCTCTGCTAACAAGAACCACATTAGACTAATATAATATGAAGAATATTTTCAAGCCTTCAAATGGTCGTTAAGAGAAGATTAGGCACAGACGTGTTGATTTATTATTTCATTAGTTTTCTTACCTTTACTTTTAGTTTGTGTACAAGTTTAACCTTTATTTTAAATGTGATATTAAAGTTAAATGATTGATATTAAAGTTGATAATATTATAAATACTGTTTATGTTTGGAATACTGTAAATTTAATAATAAAAAATAAGTAATTTGGATAAATTTTACCTAAAATTCACCCAAAGGTTTATCTTAGTAGTTTTTAGTGTGGTATATATATTAGATAAATATATAATAATATTAAAATCTGACATTATGATCATTGCAACTTCAATATAAATCTTCTCTCTTATCTAATATGTGACAAATCAATTATTTATAGTACAGGATGAGATTTGTAAATTAAAATTGAAAAATATTTACATCACTGTTGTAAAACAAAAATAAAAAAAAACTTACACTAAACTTAAACTTAGATTAACAACAGTGTATGAATAGCCATTAAAATATCGTTATGAATCTTAAGTATAAAATGCACGTGTAAAGAAATGAAACGTGAGTCATATCCTATATATTCTACTTCCAAAACTTTTGTACTAAATTTTTAAAATTTTTGTACTTAACTATTCAGTAGAAACTCAAAGTAGGTTTTAGGGAACTTTTCTCGTCAGGCGTTTCAGGTGCCAAGTAGAAAAGTCAAGTGTGTATGGTAAGTTAGGTGACATGTATAAATATTAAAAATGTAAAAATTGGCCATAACCAGCTAATGCGCCGATGATAGAATATTGTCATCACTGTATACACCAGGTGCCATGTCGCGTATACCTGAATCCATGAAAGGCATACACCAATTACTAATTAACTTTGTATTTTTCCTCATAGTTCTGGTTACTTTTTGATTTTTCTTTTTGTTATTTTTTTTAGTAGTATAATTGGTGTCCCACCAGGCAAAGATCAAGTTGTATGATCTGGATAAAACTTATATAATTATCTACCATCTATTAAGGAAATCTTCTAGTTTTTTTATAATCTAAGACAAGTTTTGTAGTTATCGTACACAGACCGTGTAGTGATTGTTTTGTACTTATCGTAGTTGTGAATCAGGCTTACTTTAATGACACCCTGGCTTCTGCTATCTCAGCGATTGCTCTCACAAACATGGATGACATCGTCTGGGACAGGATACTGTAGAATTGTGCGAATACGAATACCTGGAAGTAAACCAAGCAGTTTATAACGAAAACTGCGAAGTAAATTCAAAGTAGCCAAGTGAAACCAAAAAAAGTAGTTCACAGGGTTGTGCACTCTTACTCTAGCGGTAACGGTTACTCTACCGGTCAAATCAGCCAAAATGAGTAGTACCTAGGTACTTCATTTGCTATTTTTTTTATAATTTTACTTATTTTTTATAATTTAATATTTACAAACTAAGCAAAACTGAACATTATATTGCTAATAACTTATTTTGTTTAATAAAAACTTTGAATTTGAATGTATAGCTATAATAAACTGACAGGTCCCATCGGACCCTATCAATAGATTGATGGGGACTTAATTTACAACCTTTGAAATGGATTTGACAGTAATTTATTTTATACATATAATATGATTTTAAAATCTCATTATGATTGACAATAATATACAATGCAGCAGTTTTTGGAACATAAAATATTAAACTTAAGCTTAAACTAACTGTGATTGATTTAAACTTCATTTTATACCATGCCCTCCCTACTAGACAATATCCGTCCTAAGGAAGGCAGTATTTTAATTGTGCAATATCTTTGGATGCTTCAAAATAAAATAAATATTTAAAATTAGATACATGTTTTATTTAGATTTTATTACAATGATTGTAAATGTACATCACATTATGATACCAGCGTTTACTCTATGACCAAACTCCTATGAAATCATAGCGTATTAAAGGATCGTTGTTTAAATCGTGCCTGCTCAGATTTAGATTCTAATAACTATCAGAAAGATTAGGCCTCGTGCTTCCGTCTTTAGTGTTTTTATATAGCTGATTTGAGTAATTTATTTAAATATTTATTATTTCATTTTTTATAATGGGAAAACACATAGTTATAACAATATTACATTTAAAAAATAAGAATTAATTAGATAAAAAAACCGATCATACTATGGATTTCCTTCATATTAAGATTGTGGTATTGATTATTGACCCAAAGGTCTCGGGTTCGAATTTACACATGGTCATACCATTTATAAGGCTTCATTACCACCATCACAAACATGTTATAGAGTAGGTATGATGTTTTCAAATTAAATTAAATTATTTAAATACAAACACTTAGATATAGGATTTGTATATAGAGGTTGTGTTGTGTGTGTGTGTCTATGTGAGTAAGAGAGAGAAATATTGTGTGTCGGTGAATTAATTAAGTTTAATGTAGGCAACGATCTTTTAAAACATAGATATGGCAACTGAAGCAAATTTCAGCCAAATTTCAGATCTATGGAAATTTAGTGCATAATCTAGAAGGTGGTATTACAAGTCAAAGGTGTTCTGAGGATTGAATATTATTCTTTCACAGTGGTTATGTCAAAAATTAAAAGGGATGTTTGTAATTGTAGGTTTCTGACTATGCAGAACAAATTCAGAGGTTTGCTATTATGGTGTAGAGTCACAGCTATCACGGCAAAGATAAAGACTGTTGAAGGTTGCTTTTCTGCCTGTTTTATCAGCTGACACCGTCATTTTGGGACAGCCGTTTAGCTTGAGATTTTAAATTTAGACAGCCTACCACAAAAGTGCACTTAAAAGGTGTGGGTAAAGTGATGTTAAAACTAAGCACTAAAACAACAAACACAAGTAATCAAACCTTATTGGCGGTCAGCCCTTGTCCCATAAGAATCAGTGAAAGCATGGTCACAAAAATGGCTGCTCGGGTTGTAAACAGCATAAACGTCATGAATATGGCCCGCACATATGATATCTTCAACACTGCTTTCAGTTCAGATCTAAACAGGATGAAATATATCATTAAATTTGCATGTAGGTAGGTATTTGATTACTACTAATTCTCGGTTGGATTTTTTTTAGTACAAGTTGAGGGTGGTTCGGCTGGAATGAATGTGAAATCTGATCTATTTTATTTCTTATCTGCCTATAAACGTACGTATATTTTCCTCGTTGTTCTTTTTGATTCCTGTAGCACTCACATAGAGTTTAGGGCGTCCACAAGACATCATCATCATCTGATACTGTGCAGATTCAAAATGGTCCTCTTTCAAGAGTACTTTTGTCATGATGGCCTTGTGGGCCCAACTCAGCTAATGTCTGACTAAATTGTTATATTTCTGTTGCAAGATGTGGCCGAACCATTTTCATGTCGTGTCAATTTGTATTTCCTGAATTGTTTTACTGGATATTTCTTCTAGTCGCTCTAGCTGAAAAACAATATAGTTTAAGTGAAATGTCCCAGGTGAATACTAGTTTGGTCTCGGTTTGGAAAAGATGTGCATTGAACAAAATTGCATAACTGACTGCAAAAATGAAACCTTTTTCCTTCTTGACACTAACCTCCACATCTTGGAAAAAATTACCACAAATTAGAAGTTAAAAATTGATATCACAAAATCAGGCGTTAATATAATATTTATATATAATATTTAAATAAATATTTTTTTGAGCAATAAAACAAAGATGACTCAATAAGACTCAACCCCAGCCACCATATTTTTTCCCAGTCCATAGGTACAAATTACTACTAATGGGTACATATCTTTTTATTTAAGACTTTAAAAAGGGCTTTACAAGTACTTATAATGAAATAGTACAAATATTTATAATTCCAATTAAAATAGCTTCCATTGCCATGTAAAAAATATTTATAAGTAGAATTGTTTTGTTGGATAGTAATTAGAGACTGATGATTTAATATGTACCTATAAAAAACACTTTTTACATTATTGAACACGTATCAAGTTATTGGAATAAGTATAATATTTTAGCTTTCGTTTATTTTCCTATTTCCTGAAAAAAAAAACAATTAAATTTTATTAAGACCATTGTAATTTTGAAATTTTCAATATTTACACAAAAACAGTAATATTTAAAGAGACCTGTCAGCTGGTACACATTGGGTTTTAATTTTGAGACAGACATACTAACATTTAAGGTAATTGTGGGTAAAGTTACATAAAATGTTGCAAATCGTATCAATTTATTGAAATACTTTACTTTCTGGCAGCATCGATAAGTACGGAGAAGGGCTTCTCCCAAGCGTACATCTTGATGACCTGAACTCCTGATATGATCTCGTCCATGAGACGCGTTCTTTCATCTGTTCTTAGGGCGGTTTGCAGGCGGAATCGCGATGATAGTTTTCCCGTATAAGCTAGAAACAAGATAAAAATCATGAATTATCTTGAAAGCTTTTGTTACTAGAAATTCGTTACATAAATGTTGTAGGATGGTAGTTCTTGATAAGAGTATTAGTTTAGACGGTGTGTAATTAAGTATGATCCTCATCTACCTGCCTTCCTCAAATATGCTTACCACTAGGCCACTTTAGAAGAACCAACTTTGCATTCCAATATTAAACAAAAACTATGAATTTCAAAATTAAATTAACGTTTTAAAACATAGTAAAAAATATTATAACAGCCTAATCTCACTGCGAGGAGGTATTTAGATAGAATAAAGCTACTCGAGATGAGTCTATACGTTTCATACAACTCGGGTAAAATCTATCCCGGAAATGGAGGTATTGTCTTGCACGGTGCAGGTATGGCAAAGAGGGCGGGTAGGTATACACAATGTTTTATATAACCGCGCCACACTGCCTAACCCGTACCCGTACACACTACTAAACTAACATTCAAAGTGCAATTTTATTAGAAAATTTGGGCTTCGAATACTAGAGGATTTCCAGAACTTCAATGTTAAAGTGATTGGTAGCTGCATGGAAATCACTGGTAAATGAAGAATTTTACGATCTTTAGATTTAGTCTGTCAAAAAATATGAGCGATAAACATATTATTATATTATATCTGCGGAGAACGTTTACCTTTAAATACTCTAAATGCTTCCAATTTTTCCATAGTGGTTTTCTAATCGAGAGCCGGAGGAAAAGAGTATTCACCCAGTAGTGAAATTTTTTTGGTACTAGAGACGAACAGTGGAGACAAAATTTCATATAGATAATGACTAAGCTACAAGTATTTTATTTGCATTAGATATTTGTCCTAATGAAACATTAATGAGGGACCAAAAAGAATAGCCTCTCTTACCTTGCAGTGGCATAACAGTGAAGACGATCAAAATGCCGAATAGTCCAGCGACACCGAGTTCCAAGCTCAAGTATATGAGTACGAGGATGCAGGAGATGGGAGCGGACCAGATGATCGTCAGAAAGATGGAGCAGATGTCGAATCGGGCCACATCGTTGGAGAGAAGATTCACGATCTTGCCGGGTGGAGTGTCACCGATCGCCGAGCGCGACAACCGAAGTGACTGAAGGATGAAAGAAATCAAATTGATAAATAAATATATACACATAAAAAAATATATAAAAAAATAGTTCACTATATAAAAATAGAGGGTTATAATGAATAACGTATTATTTTATAGTACATTTAGTTACGTTCTTCAGATTGTTCACATTTAAAGGTAATCAATGCATAAGTACTTACTGCTTGCATATTCTAAGAAAACACAGAATTACGATAATATACTTACTTATTTAAATATATATTAGTAATAAATAATATTAAAAATTCATTTGAATATATATAATATTATGATTGTTCGCAGACAATTGAAAAATAACATGTATTTTTATACAGCATAATATCTCATATTGTAATCATAATTACACCCTTGTAACACATAATACAAGTGAAGTCCGATTGGGAGAGCAGTCGAATTATTAAATTCTATTTCCATGGAGATTGATATATTTGTCTGTTCGCTGATTGCTGTTCTGGCCAAGTCACCACCATAATTATGATTTTTGTGAATTCAATCTAACAGTTGTTGTGGTCTTGACAGTACGGCTAATTATATCTGGTTTAAAAGATTCGAGTTTTCTATTATAATAATTTGAGGGTGGTCAGTGAGGCGAGTGATACTAGTAAATGTAGGTAAAATGAATGCCTCATACCTTTCTGTATACCAAGGAGCAAACGGCTACCCTGGCTCTCATCCCCAAGTGGAAAGAGGACACGATGCTGTGGTTCATAATAAAGGTGCTAAGAAGGTTGAGGCCCACGACTCCTCCTGCGTACAGAAGGCCCTCGTCTCTGGTCGTGGTGCTGTCGGGTGCAAAAAAAGACAGCAGGTAGCCTAGCACGATTGGCTGGTACAATCTGAAACATGGAAACCAACTTTAAGCACTGAAGAACTGGAAATTAAAAAGAAAGCACCTTAAAAAATATATGGTTTCCCAATACCTGAGGATTTAAGGGGTTTTGGGTAAACTTTTATAGGTAAGATATGATATTAAAAAATGCAGGAAAAAAATGCCAAGACACCCATTTTCGATTTGCGGAAAATTTTGTACACTTACAATAAAAAACAACTTTTTAAAATTCGTTTATTACAATTTGTCCAGGAAAATAAAATCTCGGAAAATACAAATTGTAGTTTGAATGTAGACAAATTTCCCGCAGATGTAATTTCCACATTTATTGATTTCTCTCTTTCTTTGGAATATACATATAGCAAAAAGCAAATAAAAACTATAAAAATAACTTTTTCTTTAGAATTAAGGTTGTTTCTTTAAATTTTTCGAATTTATACCCCTTTAAAAAAAACCATTGTACAAATACACTTTCAATAATGTGCAATGGAAAAGCATAGTTTTTTTTAAATACTAAAAATATAAAAGTACCTAATTTCAAATTAATATTTCTGATGGTATGACTATGATATAGTACACTATAAAAAAAAACAAACATAAAATGTGTGCTGTCCTTGGGAGGGGGGAGGGTATTACACACTTTACCCTACCCCTTGGGATCCGCACCCTATTTAGGCGGAATGTTGTTACGATGTGCCTGGTTACGTTTAGGCCAATTGCAAAACACTGTAAATACAGCTTTGCTGTTAATTTATAATAGGTGATCACATAATTTCCATATTGACCGTACTTGTTTGGTTCATATATTGCACACAATCGCTGTAAAAATACAACTAGAAGTTCAAATTGACTCGTTGACACCCGCCGCCGTACGCACAACCGACCGGCCTAAGTGCAAATATCATTGTTTAAACTTTAAATATAGGTACATAGTATTAGTTTAAACAATATTGTTTTATTACTATATTTATATACTCGACAGCCCCCACAAAAATTTTGTGATATATGTAGGAGAAATTATAAAGGAAAATTCGTCAAATTTGTCAATTTCTTGCTTATAGATACAGGAGTCATTAAACGGTAGTGTGCGCTTAATTCAAGACCAGCGCGCCACCTGTTGGTCAATTTAATAACATAACAAGTTAGTTGCCATCATACAATTAAACAGGAATAAACGGTTTTTTTAAAGCAAACATTCCGAAGAAAAAACTTACAATATGGGTCCGAAGGAAGGAACCTAAAAAAAATAATAATTAAAAAGTAGACTATCCAAAATGTTTAAATCGGCGAAAAAAAGGAATCATCACATTCCTCGTTAAAAAACTGAAGCTAAATTATACCCACATGACAACATACATATGTAATAATATTAATTGTATATTTTAATAAATAAATTATAAAAAGAAAAATAAATGACCGTGTAAACTTCAAAATGGACCTAAATTTTGCGAACTGAATTTTGAAAAAATGCGAATCGTTGAGCCCGGCTGATTTAATAAATAAATATGAAATAAATTATTAATAAAAAACATCTATCTAAAATATCTATTGATTAATATTAAAAAACATTAAATCGTAATTTTATTGTATTTCTAGTTTTAAAATAAATTTCTTTTATTGCGATAATATTTAATTTCTCCTTCCTTTGTCATTGATATAAGCAAGGTATGGATATCATATGTACTTATGTTCTGCCCAAACATTGCGAACTTAATTGTGTTTATCATAGTTGTGTTACAGATAAGAATCGGAGCAAAGACATGATTAATCTTGTGGACAAACAAGAGAAATTGAACAAATCTATCTATCTTCTGTACCATCTCGAAATGAAAAGTCACGCACAAATAAACTCCCAAACATTTCCATCGCGAGGCGTGTGATTTGTTTCTTGTTTATGGTCTAATCGACGATCTTTTAAAACATAAAACGGGATTAATTCGAAAAATTTGAACAAATCCACCTTAATTCCAAACAAAAAAATATTTTTATAGTTTTTTATTTGCCTTTCGCTATGTGTATATGTGTATATTCCATAGAAAGGGAGAAATACATACATGTGGAGATATGCTTCTGCGGGAAATTCGTCTAAAATAATTCATCCAACTACAATTTGCCTTTACCGAGAGAGTTCTATTGAATTGTTTTTAGACGAATTTTAATAAGCCGAATTTTATTGTAAATAGATGTGTTTTCAGCAAATCGAAAATGGACGTCCTTGATATTTTATCCTCCCTTCCCTAAGATTTCTTCCAGATCCGCCCCTGACCACTCTATATGTGTGCGTGTGTGTGTTTCTTGTTGTAAATAGGCTTGATAGGACTTACCTGATGAACAGATCGTTGACGACTGCCAAAGAACAGAGGTAGATAAGGTGCCATTTGAAGGTAGCCATTAGCGCTCGAAACAAACTGGGCCTCTTTCTCTTCAACTGATTTGTCCAATGTCTGCAATTAAAGTTAGGTTATTTTATTCCTCAATCCTCTCAGTCCTAGGAGTCAATCCTATTATATACAGCTGTTGTCGAATCAGTAGTTTCAGAAATGACACGTCTCCATAAACACTACAGGAGACAAAAAACTATCACATAAAAAATGTGTATGAGAGGTTCTTAGTTCTAAACCAACATTTAGGAGATAATAAAATAGTTTATTTCTGCATAGCGTTCGTATATCTGAGGTGGGCATAAAAAAAAACACATTCCGCTCTGCGTAAGTCTATGGGACGAGATATCTCATCATCGGCGCTGAGTGTGGGGAAGTGTGAATTTGTGGTATTTCTGAAAAAAATATTCAACTAATGTGTGTTGTTTGTGAAGATTCAGCTATACATAGTATCTCGTTATTATACCTAATGTATTAAGATATAAGGAACTAAATGACATCAATAAGTGACATTTGAAAAAAATCATTACCAATCTAATGTATTGCGATAAATAGTTCCTAATTTTGCACACTAAAGATTTCGGTCTTCACGGCCAATAGGTTACGCTACGGATTGGCTAATGTTATGATTTAAAAAAGTCTAAATTAACTGAGAAAATTCATTTAAAATTTTATAAATCTGAGAGGGAAAAAAAACATACGATTGCCTAGTTTTGCAATCGAAACGCAACGAACTAACCATCGTTACATAACTTTACCTTACCATATGGCATTTAAGGTTGTCGGTCAAGGTTACGAGGAAATGTGGTACTAATGCCACTTTTGGGCAAAGGCATCTCAATTTCCTCGGGCCTAAACTTCTCAACAGCACAGATGAACAATGGATAAAAACGCAATCTAATTTGAGTCTCGCTAACAACATAAATAAATAAATCCGCGCAATAGAATCTGAAAAGATATGGTTAGGATAAAAAGATGGTGGATAGCGTATTCTGCAACCTATAATAAATATGAATGGCCTCGCATCATCATGACAACAAGGCAGTCGGAAACACGCTCGCCGCAATACGAGCTGAAAAAGCAATTACACACCCGAAAAAAGCGAGCGATTTTTGGTCTAACTCCAAATTTTTTTTACGTATTTAGAGAATGTTAGTCGGGTGACCGGATTTTAAATTTAATCCATAATGACTAGATGAAAGGAAAACAAATTAAAAAAGTATTTTTATAAAAAATTGTTTGACTTAAAAAAAAAAACACCGTACGCTTTATTTTCGCCGATATGCATATTCTACAACTGCAATAAATTTTATACCGTCACAGAACGGGCTCGCCTAGTATTGACGGTATAGAAACTCTTTTGCGTGGTATTATTGGCGTGTTTTCGTCACCTTGAAATGGCCCTCGCTGAATGTTAATCATAATAATATTAAACATAGTTATAATACTGTAATAGAGGACTATTTGTTGATTGTTTATTGTTCATATGTACTTACTGGTTAATAAAAAAGATTACGTTGAATTGAACATTCTAAACAAAATAACTACTCGTCGCGTTCACGTTACCATAACGAAATATCAAACGTTTTGAATAATCGGTGAACATTAGAGATAATATTATTCTTTTTAAAATATAAAGACTTACAATAGTTAAACGATAAGACTAAATTGAGTTTTAAACATATTAAATCATCGGAAAAAAGTCAAACAGCATAAATCTATAGAATGAATGCTTATGTTATGGGGCCATCAAGGAATGTAGAGACTCACGCAGAGTGCCGTAGCAACGTGTCGTCTAGACGCCTAGCTAGGTCAGCTAACTGATAGCAGAATAAATGAACGCTATAAAAATTAATTTCCACCATCTTTTTTTAAAAAACTACCAGTACGGCCTTTACCACTGTCAAAATAGTTATATATAAGAAGCTACTATCCCCGTCCGTCTGTTGCATATTTCGACTCGAAAAGTAGAAATGCGAAAGAGTTCAATTTTTATTTGCTAATATAGCTATATAACATTAAAGTCAACAAATTTTTAGTACTAAATAATAAAACTTTTCATTTCGATAGAACGATTATTTATTACTGGCCAGTGCTGAAATAGAAACATGTAAAAGAATGTTTAGTGCCACATTATAATTATTAAAAATTGAAATATTATGTCCGTGTTGTTTCATTACTGGCCCCATGTAATGGGGTTAAAATTTAAGATGAAATGTAAAAATGCCATAATATCATTGCATTTGTTTTTATTTTTATCTACTCAGACTATGTATTAGGAAATGAAGCAACCCATTACCGTAAACTATTACCGTTTTATCGTAATTACGATATATTTGAGGATATGATGACTTTGTCGACGATATATTTCAGGAGAATAAAGGAGTATTCCTGCGTGAAATTAGTAAACAAGAAATAAGTATCATTCATGTAAAAGGTATAAAATATATTAATAAATATATATTAGTCATAATAACAGGCACACAAACATTTTCATGCCACAAATAGAGGCACTATAGACATACTTCACATTACACACCACACACTTCACGCACATTAATTACACATAGTTTTATTAATTTGATGTTTTCGGCTACACTCATTTTTTAATCGTTTATTAAAAATTAAACAACATTATAAATTAAAATAAAATCAATATGTAAATTAAAAATAAATAAAAGTAAATTATTGAGGGTAAGATAGAGGGGCGATAATTGGTTGATATAGAAGACGACGATGAATGAAATCAACCCTGAGAAACGTTTTCTGTTGATTATCAATTTAACTAAAAAAATAGTTCCCCTTTAACCGTGTATTCAATATTAAAATAGGTAACTGGACCATGCATATTTGTGACCGCCATTTTCAAGAATACTCAATCGTTCCGGAGCATCTTATATTTTGTATTTAATTTTTTTATTGTTGGCAAGTTTATTTTAAATGTATTCCCTGCAGCATTGCACGTGACCACGAATTACAAAAAAGTATATTTTTTATTTTATACCTAGTACCAGACCCTTCATTTTTTTATTCGCGTAAGCTGATGTTTAGAAACACGAACAAAATAATAAAAAAAAAAATGTGTGGAAAAATCTCAGCATGCCAAATAAATAATTTAGTCATAACGGGCGCAACTGACCTTTCTAAAATGTCGCCAAGGTCATCGGAGAAGTCGCCCTTGACCGGCGCATAGAGGTCCGTGATCTCCAGGACTTTCGATAGTCCCCGTTTGAAGAGCGGCAGCGTCCACAGGAAGAACATCTTGGACAGGAAGTTCGCCTGGTCCTTCGGGTTCACATTTAAGTCCGTTTGTGCCGCGTCCATGGTTGCTGACGGTCTTCATACGCAGTTTAAAACACAAACAGATCCAAATATAGCCCGGCTATAGTTCGGTACTAAAACTTGTAAACTACTCTTAACGACTAAAGCAAGGGTTATTAAATTACTTAAAAAGTAAAAAGCTTTTAAATTTCTTTGGTACGGTTACATATCACTTTTAAATCAAAATTTCACTGGTAATTCATTATACTTGCATTCGTTGTCAATTAATTCTCCTAAGAAAACGCTCAAATATCTGAAACAAAAGAAATACTTTACTTAAGTAGGTGTGGTTGAATGAAATGCTGCTATATCAGTCAGACTGGAGGTTCTAAAGTTATGAATAGAAAAGCAGATGCACTTCAAAATAAACTAGTCGCAAAGGTGAAAGCTATACTAGCAGCATATTGGATATTAAAACTTTAAAATTCTAAAATCGGTGGTGAAATCATTGAGATCTGACGTCACAAACATTTCGCTTCTATGGGAGTTTCGCTGCGCTCCGACACAACTTCATATCTCAATGACAACTTTAAAGAAGGCAGTTCAATTTTATATTTTGTGATATATTAATATATAATGACGATTATATAAAAATAAAATAAAATAGATGAGTTTACTTCGATTTTAACGGGCCAGTAATGAATACGTTCCAACACACCTGCTGTCATATTTTTTCAATTCGAATATTTAAGCGCTTTATGAAACTGTCAATGTTTCATTAATTGCCTGGTACTTGAAATTTGTTGACTGTTATCCGGACAGCCTCCGATGTGATCTATCTAACACAAAAGATCAATTCTTTCGCATTTGTACTATTTTTATTATAATATTACAGAAACATAGTGAGGGCGTATTTTAATTTTACAATAGTATTCTTGCATCGGCCGTGCCACAGTATTCAAAAAATAAATGTTTAGCGTTTGTTTACGCGTTTGTGACTATTTACTAACAAACACAGGCACTTTTTTAAAAATATAAATGTTTATATATGAATTACAACCTCTTTCTAGCTGATTTAATTTAGAAATGAGATTGTTTATCAAAATAAATAAAAGAGATATTTTATTTTTTATTACTTAAAAAAAATGTTTATATAATGTATGTTCAATGTATCTTCAATTTTTTTTTTTATATTTTAAAAATTAAACATAATTTTAGTAGAAAAAATATAAATAACGTAGAATAATTTATAAAGCATAAATGTATATTTTTTAATTATTATTTAAATAGGTAGGTAGGTACATGTGATGATTCCCCTTAGATATCTATACAGGGTGCCCCAAGCTTCTGGGCATTAAAAAGAACAGCTAATAGGTCTTACGATTCTTGGTGTTATTTGTTAAGAAACTATATCAAAATTCATTATGGTATTCGAGAAAAAAAATGTTAAAGTTTCTATTCGAATTCTTGTAAAACAGATATCTTTCAATGACTCCGCCCTCTAATAAGTAAGTCACTGGGTCAGTAGGCCGCGGTCGTTCGAGATGAGGTTAATGCCCTGCCGCGTTGTTCGAAACGCCCTATTAGGGCGGAGCTAAATGATCGGTGTTTGATGTTACTGGTCGAAACAGAGGGCGGTCTAAGAAGAAGGGGTAACTCCTTTCCCCTTCTCTGGAGTTGTAAGAGGGATGCTATTGGTCGACAGATAATATTGATTTATCGATTCATAAGATCGTTTTACACCAATTTTATTACAAAAATAATAAATTTGGTGATGAAAATTTTTCGCATTTTGTTACATAATTTCTTACTCTTAATAGGGAACATATACACCCCCTTAAATTTTTGTCTATGATCTTGGGACACCCTGTATATGGGTATTCTTTTTGATTTTCTCTTTATGGTAAAAAATAAAAAAAACGACAAAAAAAAAATTTTGCTCAAAAAAAAACATTTTGCAATTTTAACATTTTTTTAAATTTCGTATGATTAGTAATAACCATACCATATTCCATACTCTAAAAAAAAATTATAAGCTATTCGAAATAGTACAGATTATCAAGATAATCTACATAATTTTCTAAAATAAGTATTTTAATATGCGCACATAATTAGATTATTTTTTGAAAATCTCCCTGGACAGTCGGCTGTTTTTTCGTAAAAGTGGGGTAGACGTTCGTGGGGTTATGTGCACAAATGGGAGCATGTGGAAAAATGTTCAGTGCCCGGTTTTTCAACCTACCAGCAGCTCAGAGTCGCTGAAAGTTAGGCGTCATGAACTAAAAATTATAATATGATATCTGGGTACGTATAACTTTGTATATCATACAGTTAAGACAATATTGTGTTGGAGGGAGTGCCTGTTAGGGCCAGTTTCAATAACAAACCGATGACTAATCGACGGACGTTTCTCACTCTATTGCAATTTCCTTTGTTCTGATAACCGTACGACACACACGGTACGAAATTGGCGCTTAGAGAGGCGCTATAGCCCCCCTATAGACCCCGACGCGGTCACACCCTGGTGTATCTACTTCGCCTCTAGTCAAAAACGCGAAAACACTACTTCCAACGTTAATATTAATCGTTTAATACACTATTGCAGCATGCCATTATAATAGTCTAATCTATGCATATCGAGGTCCTACGATGAGTTCCAATCGAGACACTATTTTCAATTTAATTATTTCATATATTTCAATTAAAATTTAATCTAAATTAGCTATATATTTTCAACGCAGCATGACTATACTACCACAGATACCACGTTCAGAAATCGTGGTGGGTTTCTCTCAAAAATCCGAAATATTTCATGCCAATCTGATTCAGAATGAAAGCGTTGCATATTAAAATTAATTTATCTATCTATCTATCTTTCATGTTATCTATCTTTCATACCGTACACATCATATATATACCTAAAATATAGTTATCTAAATAAAATTTTAAATATTTTTGTACATAGGCGTAAGCTTTGATTGGCCTTATTATTTACCATTTAAAAGATGTTTATGCTACTATTTCGCTGTATGCTTACCTGTTAATAAATAAAACATTTTATTCCGTAAATAATAATGTATTACTCTACCATACTTTTTTATATTATTTTTTATTATCCAAATACTTACAATATATTTTACATAAATCATTTAAACTACAAAGTTCACAAGATATATTTTTTTTCCTGAGTCGCTTGTATTCTTCACACTTTTAATCATAAATGAAATTTTCCACGAAATATTATATTACAAATCCATAAAAATAGTGTTTTGAGCATCCTCACCGGCGGGCCCAGGGAGACCGGGCACCCCAGACCTCGCTAGCCTCCCTCTCCCTCCCCCCAGGAAATCGCTGAATTATTCTCACAGCAGAATAGAAAATGAAAGTTTATTTAAAGTACAAAAAAATCATAGTTTTATTTGTTTACTTTGTAGGTGTACTAAAAAATATTTTAAAGTTATATTTTGTTACGTCGATTTTACACTTTTTGATAAAAAAAAATGTGTTTTTTTTCATCAACATCCATTTTAGTTTTTAAAAAAAATCCCCCCCCCCCCCCAGGGTCGGATGGCCAGTTATGCCTATGAGCATCCCCCCGAGTTTCGACCGAATTCATTCGCAGCCTAGGAAAATCGCGTTTGACGTAAGCGTAAAGAAGTTTTACTTCGAAAGATATCTGATCAGCGAGATGTTTTCTGCCCATGCGTGACTCGAGCGCTTATTGTGTAGGTATGGAGGCATTCGAAACCCCGCTATCGGACGCGAATCCCAGCACTATCTTTGCATTGGAGCGATTTCATATGCTGTTATCTATTCAGCCTAATTCCAAGAGCTGATTGCGTCAAGAGCTGATCGAGCACGTGAACTTGATATAAAAACGCAACAGGCCCCATCGTCAAGAAATGCACGTCACGACACAGAGAGAGCATATTCGTAGCGAATCTGTTATCACCTTAGAATATGGCACTTAGAATATGGTACCTAGAGATGCTGTAAGAGGTAAGCCCGCGCTCACATTTAACTAAGCCCAGTCGGTTAGGTCGTAAAAGTCGGCTCAGTCGTGAACGCTGTTTTCAAAATATGTGCAAACTTAACAAGAAATAAAAACAAAAAACTCCAAAAATGTGCCAACCCAGCTTTTACAAACACTCATTCCAACGATTCAAACCCAAATTGTAATTGTATTAGTAACACAAGATATTTTGCATATAGGAATGACATTTTAATTTAGGTACAATAATATTTTGAGGTTAGTATAGTGGTGTGGCATCAACGATCATAATAATAACGATAAATAATATTTTTTTTTATGGAGAACATGCATACATCCATATTTAATAACAACATACAATGTTTAATACAACAATAACGGAAATTAGGACATAGTTCTTAAAAGAAAACCTTAATCTGGTGGTAATATGGCAGCCTACATAAAATCATTAGAAATTATTAGAAATCTGAGTGAAGGCGACACAACTGCGAGAGATACAGCTACGCTTATTGCAACTATGCATAAGTGTAATCAGAATAGCTGTATAATTTTTTAAAACGGAAAATGAACTCTGTTAAAGAAACATTAAAACGGAAAATATGTAATTTATAGTAATTTGCTGTTTCAAGCACTTTATATATTCCTATTTTCTAACATTCTCAAAATTCATTGAAGCAAGACTATAATTTTTACTCACATAACCGTGACATGGCCGCGGATCTCGATTATATAACGACGTTGTTAATATATAGCGTTTATCCGTATAACCCCTATATATTATTGTATAACCGCGTTCTTCATCAGAGGTATAGGAAAACAGTAACTTTTTTTAAAGCAAAGAACTTTTTTTTAAGAATTTTTGTTTTTGGCATAATATGTTCCCTGTTCCCTGTTCCCTGGATGTTTGTTTAAGTTCTTTTTATACCCGGCCGGATGATGAACACAGTCAACCACACAATTTGTTGTGTGGTTGGATTTACATTCGATGTAATTGGCAATATAAGCTTAAATAAATATTCTTAAATACATATGCTTGTATAGATCGACCGCTATCCGCGCCCTCCCACCGTCTGTCTGTGATTCTACAACGAAACTATGAGTGAGGAAGTCATTTTTTGAAGTGATACTTCTTTGCGCAAGGTAGAGTGGGGCGCCGGGAAGGCGCAGTCGCAGCGATCGTTATATGCAGCTTGGATGTATGAATGCGTTTTCTGTTCTGAAAACGTTCGCCGGCACATTTTAGCATAGTGCTGGTATTTAAAACAATATAGGTAAACAAAAGCCGTTAACAAAAAAGTTTATCTACTCACAATATTTTATTTTTTCCTTCTATCTATCCGATTTTAATATACGAGTATACTATATTTTATTTATTTACACCTTTGAAATAAACAGAGAGAAGCATCTAATAACGAAATTCTAAAACCATTTTACTTTCTGCTTAACTATGTTATATTAACTTGATAGATATTATAAGTTACCCACCGTGTATGTATACCCCTTTATCGAGGGGTATCGTGTGTAGCCACAAGATACCCCTTTTTAACGTCGTCAAAAAAGAGAGTTTTTTATAATTTTGATCATTTTTTTTACAGCCGTGATATCAGTAGACTGTTATAAAAAACTTGTTTGTTATTCATTACTAACCAATTAAATCAGCGTTGTAATTTAACATGCAAATTATATACTGCATAAATTCGCTTTAAAAGATAAACAAATATGTATCCTCAAGTCACAGACCTGATAATAGATTCTCATTTGTCAAGTTCGAACTAGCGCTAAAAGTTAAGATGTTTGTATGTGGGTCCATTTGCTCAATGGGAGGGGAAAATCTTTATCAAACTTAACCAAACTTTTTCACAATGCTAGGATTTTTATTTCCTTTCAAACTTACACTTACCGATAGCTGTGATATTGGAAAGGTTGCCAGGAGTAAAACTGGGGAAATTGCGGAATAAACGCACACAAAAAACATAATTTAAATTTATGGAATAAATATTATAATACAATATTAAACATAAAAAAATATTTTATAGTGTGACCACAGAACTCTGTTGACCAGGATGTTCAAATAGCTATGTAGAAAAAACGAATTCTAAGGAAATCTGCTTTCCTATATTTTGAATAGATAAGTGATAATATTTTGTCAATTAAACTATTAAAATCTTTCTTCTGAAATATTTTCGAAAAATTTCGAACAAGGTGTTATTTAACTTGCAATGTTTATTAGTTTTTTTTATATCAAATCTTGTAAGCTGAATAATTAGAACCACTTCCTTATCCTACAGAAATGAAATTTAATATGTTTGATTCCGATGACAATGCACTTTTATGGTAAGCATGACCTGATTCCACACCCAGGATTGTCTCCATACGATGGAACTCCTCAACGGTCAACTACACAGACACGAAATTTTGTATACGCGTTCAAACCTAAAGATTAAAATATTATTTTCAAAAATGTATTTTTACTATTAATTTATTTCAATGTTCTACGGAGAATTTCTATTGAGAGGGAAGGGGTGGGTTAGGTTAGGTTGGAGTTTTCCCCACCGCTTAGTTTTGTATCTGATAGCACAGATAGTGTTCGAATTATTTTTAAAACGAATCTTAAAAATCCCTAATAATTCCAACGTTCATATTTTATTAGAGTTTCTTTATCGCACATGTTACCCGGCTAAAGGTAACTTAAATGAGAAATATATTACAATACTACTGATTCCCTATCATCTAACATTCCTTATCTTCTATAGAGGACGTATAAATGTGTTCTGAAGTACACATGTCAATATAAATTACTTTCTCGCAACCATATTAGCTGTAAAAAATAACTGTAAGGTGTAAAAAGCGATTAAAATATTAATTTGATAACATATTTAGGTTGAAAACATAAAAATCAGGGCAGCGACCATTAGGTACCTTTGTAGATGATGGTCAAAATAACTTAAGTAGGAGCAATTTATAAACTTATACCTACATACCTTAGTAGGGAAAATCGCAATTAGCATAAAGCTCACAATATTCGATTTTTTTTAGGGTTTTCACATATTGCTGTTAATATCACAGAATAGTTAAATTACTTGAAAAAAAACAACGGTTTTAACAACACAAATGATTAACGATGTAAAAAACCGGCCGGCGAACTGAGATTATAATTATATCGAAGAATTATATCGCCGGACGCGACGACACGGGCGAACTCCGTTCTCCGAAGAGCGGCGAAAAGAACTGTTCTTGCTGAACAGCGTTGCTACAGTCATGATGAGTATTTAAGACAGGCGCCTGCTATCACGACTGAGACAGGGGTTTGCAAGTCGACGGTCGCGTAACCTTTGTAATTTATTCATTTCTTAGGACTGCTCCTGCGGCACTTAATAACTGTCCTTCGCTAATATTTCCCGACGTAATATTTATACTATATCGCTCGTGAATCAACCAATAGCGATATCTCAAGTATTGAAAAAAAAATTGTCAACTTCTTTAATAGTAAAGTCAAATAAAAACAGATTGTATTTTGTTAAATTATTAGTAGTAACGTTTAATTGTAATTTCATATAGTCTCATTCATAAACTATATTTAGGTATTTATTTATATTGAACTATTTAGAGATCATGGTCTAGTGGTTAAGGCGTTGGACTATTGGCCAAAAGGTCGCGGATTCGTTCCGCACATGGTCATACCATTTTTAATGCTTCATTACCATCATCTCCTCCTGACTCTTACACAGACACATTTGGTCTAGTTGAGTTGGGACCAAATTAATTGTATATAACCTAGGTCCTAGCAATTCTTTTTTTTTAAGAAAAAACAAACAATACAAACAAACATACTAATACCATAAATGGTATATTAATCTGTTTTTATACACACATATATTGACACAATTAGGTAGCCTCAAATAAGCACCATACATCAATAATTTCTACTATATACATATATAACATTCATAATTTATACATATATTTTAACACTGTTATAAATATTTTATCCTATCTTAATATCAATATGAAAAATGTTAGAATTCTGTAATTGGTTTTATGCAAACTCGTATACTAGTAATCAGTTCTGTTTTTAAATTAATATAAATAATACTATTAGTTTTTTCAATAAAAATAAATAAATGACAATAACCTCCTAGGTCAAAAAACCACGACTTTTCAGGAAACAATAAACACTAATTATTTAATAAAAAATATATGTTTTATGAATCTGACAAGAAATGTTATCACCTTACTGGAATACACCGCCAAAACAACTGTCAACTAGTGCATAGAGGGCGTTGCTTGCCCATAGAATATGCTCTGCTTCAAAACTTCCGCCACCGAATTATTCTTTTCATATGATTTATATTATGAAATATTTTTGTGTGATAGGATTAATTGTCAGACTATAGAGATTTATTTTCTGCACAGTTTGATTTATATAGCCCAATATCGTCAAAATGTGGGTTTATAAAGTATTACGATATGTTTAATGGGTCCTTTTTCCGAAAGAGCTCGCCTCAATCTTGCACGTCGTCTTAATCATTCATAGAACGGCTTGTAGAAAGAGAAATACTATGTGATGCTATAGGATAATCTTAAAAACAGAATCAATTAGTTGAATTTGCATTTTTATGAAATCAACTAAGCCCCTGTTCCTGGATATTCCCCCCCCCCCCCTGTCAATAGGATATTTACGTCTAAAGTTATGATAAATGTATGGTTTAGTGTAAAACGATATCGAGTATTTATTTCTTCTAAATCTACAAATAAAATTAGAGAGTCACAACACTATGGAGAAATGATAGTTCTTAAATTAAATAATCTTTTTTAAAATAAATTAAATTATCCCAGCGCGGTCCGCGATTTGACAGCCCTGCTTTTGTAGTGCATCTCGTTCACACATGGCCTTGCTTTACACTTACTAGTCGTTCGCGTACCCGCAAACAGGCAATGTCAGAGTGAATTTTAGATTATGTCAACATTTTATTATCGAAGATAACACCGCCATAGTTGCTAGTTTAATCGGCGACGATTTACTCTCCGTGTAAGATAGCTGTGGTTTACACCAGTTGGTATTTGTTAAATTTATTATTTAAATAGACAATTATTATCATTTTTTTTAACCAACCCACTATGATTAGACAGTAAACCATGTCCCAAATGCATCAACACAGTCGCAACTTGTATGCACAGGCACACGAACATGTAATTGGCTCCCATTAAAAATCTTCGTGTTGGATTTCTTAAAAATAAAATCCCTAATTATTTAATTTTATTACAGTCAATTTCAATATATTAAACAATCTTAAAAAATTCTGAACTGATTTGAAAATGATACCCAAAATTTTTTATTGAAAGAAATCAACACACAAATGAATGAGTCGTATTAACGGTTAGTTTACATTTAAAAATTATTTGTAAAATTAATAATAGATCTGTTTTTAATATATAAACTAAATTAAAAACTAAAATTTATGATTCAATTTTACTTTAAACTATTAAATATATAAATAAAAATGCTGACATGCTTGAACTAATACGATATAAGGTAAATAAATCAATTGATAATATATTTAAATATTGTTGTAAATAGAACACTTTTTGGTTTTTTTTATTTTTTTATTGAGATAACATGTTGGTTGATGAGTACAAGTCTATAACCTTCCTAACTAGGCAAGAGTTACCTGTTCTAAGGAAGGTTATATATGAAGTGTTACAGTGCATACAATAGACCAGCGCAAAACCCTGAGAACATATAAGAATTATATTTTCTCAGGGTGGGTGTGTATATCAGTGTGCACAAATATGCACACTGATATACACACCCACACACACACATGGTTCCTCCTTTACCTGCTCTCGCATAATATTTATGAAGCCTGTATAGCTATTTGTATAAATCCAAGTCCACAGTGGGCCCCAGGGTAAATGTTCAGTAGGACATTTTGTTATTTTATTTTTATGAAAAATTTTGCCTTTTTTAGTTTATAAATTGTCGGCTAAGGATCTATGTTTCTATAGCTGATTACAACACCTTAGAACAGCATTACACGCTATAAAGGTGATGTAAAATAAATGTATTGTTTTTTATAAAAAATAATAAATAATATTTATTGGTATAATTG
Source organism: Neomicropteryx cornuta (assembly GCA_020383195.1). NCBI lineage: Eukaryota > Metazoa > Arthropoda > Insecta > Lepidoptera > Micropterigidae > Neomicropteryx > Neomicropteryx cornuta. The sequence continues at coordinate 6,071,343 of JAHKQU010000001.1, read as the reverse complement.
ACCAGTGAATGACGGCTGACTGGAAGGACTGTTTCTTGGCGAACAGTGTCATCAAATGCGTTCGATATGCGCAGTACTGGTGAGAACAATCCATTGATAGTAGAGCAACGAGGAGAATAAAATCATTCACTGCAAAGATATTTCCAAAAAAAAATATTTCCAGTAACATTAGATTGGTGCCGAATAAAATGTCATTTTTAGAAATTCACCGCCAAAATAGTAGGTATTCGTTATGCCCGGCAGTCGCTCGTAAGAGTATTGCACTTAATTAAATCTTTGTTAGTGTGATAACGTCAAATCGCCAGACAATATTATTTGGCATTATTTTTATCAAGCGGCTTGCCGTTATCAAAATAGGTACCCAGGAGGTGGTTGATCTGAAAAGTATTGAGCCTGACATGGGAACAAATATTTTTGTAGTCAAATGCATTTTTATTTTTTCAATATAATCTTCTTAGAAGTCGATACATTTTTCCAGTGATCCTACAAACTCACCTTTCCGAAAGGTATTTGGCATCTTGGTCTGCAAAATAAGCCTCTAAGGTAGGGTTGCCATAAATGGTTTGGCTCCGACCGGGACTGATATCAATATAGGAGGAAATATAGGGGAGTTATAGGAGGAGGGGGGAGGGGGTACCGCGCCCCATAGCGCCGCAATCCGGTTTGTGAAAAAAGGAAATCTTTCAATGGTTCCCACATTTTCAGAATACGTTCAATGGCCGGCAACAAAAACGGTTAACTACCTAGTTTTTGAGTGAGATTGTAAATGATATGAAGTACATCAGCTTGAATTACATCACAAAGGTATTTCAGTCTTTCATTCCGAACTGTAAATATGGAAAAATATTTGTAAAATGTCAGTATATCCCTTGACCCCACACTTTCATCGCCAGCCAATGTGATCTAACGTCGTCGCACGAATTATTCGCATAATTTTAGCAATAACACGTTTGTATTGTGACATATGGTGGGTCAACCGGGACAACCGGGACCGAGGCTCTAAACCGGTGACATGTCCCGATGTACCGGGACGTATGGCAACCCTATTCTAAGGATGAGATGACCTCTTCGGTTGATGAAAATATTTGTCTTCAGGCTAAATGTTGAGCTCAGAAAAAAGAACAAAGTCGCTTGGGGCAGATCTAGCGAATAAGGTAGTTGGTCAATCCACAGAAGTTCTTTTGCAATTTCTTCCTTCAGCTGGACCTCAGTTCATTTTGCACGTTGTAGCGACAACAGGGCCATGGAAATTATCATTCCCGGTGTTTTTGATCCAAATTGGCAACCAACGCGCAGATACAAATCTTCAGACAGTGTCCTTTCGATATGCTTGCTGTCTTTTATCTCCCCAATCTTGATTCCAGTACTTGCCAACTCCAACTCGCAAACTTCCAATTTGCAAGCTTTTTCGATGTCGCAGTTTTTGGCCGTACCATCGCCGTCTTTATTCTTTTAGATTTGGCAACGTCGCATCTGTCAAACAGTTAGACCACCGCCATCTTTGTTTCTACGAGCCGTAAACGAGGTAGAAACGACATCACAATGAGGAATTACAGTTGACGGGCGAATCGTTCTACCTGGTTCACGGCTTGTAGAAATAAAGATGCTCTACATCGCCCAAGCTGGTAAAATGGCTGAAATTACAACGAATGGTTTTGTCGAGTAACCATCTTCACGTCGAGGCTGCAAGCTTTTCTAGAAAAATATACGTAGTTATATATATATTTTTAATTAACTTTATATTTTATTACATTAAAATTTAGGTAACTAAAACGTATGGGGCTCTTCCCCTCTCTTGTCTTATTTTGAAACTATTACGTACTTTTTAAAAATCAACATATTATTATTAAAGAACCCACAGATGTTTCCTCAAAATCTTTTTTTTTTAAATATACAGGCAGGGTTTAGTTTTTTGTTTGTGAAGGGTCGCTTCTCACCCCATCTCTTAAGTCATGATTGCGGCACGTGGCGCCTTCGCCACTATATGACTCTTGTCCAATATGTATTTAGCACTCGGGATGGGTTACTTTACGCTCCACATTCGGGATTAGATGCATACTTGAATAACTAATGAAATCTTTCTTCGCGTAGAAATTAATACAGTACTTTATTAGGTTTTTTCATTACTAAAAAACGACGTTTTCGCGTCGACACATTCATTGAGTTATCGTTCTTACAAAATCACTTTTCATTATTCACATGCTTGATATTTTCATTATAAACATATGTTTACTTGATAAGTTACTTTTTATACTGATGACTGATATACTGATGAAATGACCATGAAAATATTCTCATACGTTAACATTATCCACGCCCATTAATTTATTTCAATTTTTAGACAATTTTTTTTTAAATTCTCGTCTAACATCATCAATTCAACGTATTGAAAATAGTAAAAAAAAAACACGAAAATAAGCGCCTTCTACCTTTTGTGTAATTATTTTAATAAATCATTTCAAAAAATCTTAATGTCTTTAAGGTAAATATGTGTATTATGTGTATTAAATTTTACTATGTGAACAATTATGTTCAGAGCAAATAATATTTTCAGTACTTCCTTGTCATTACCGAACGCGTTATCATTATTATTTGTCATTCATGGCAAATATCAGAGTATCTCCAACTTTCATACGACTTAACACTCAAGTTTGTGTAAAATAAACATTGTTGTCACTAAGTTGTAATTTAATTGGACCTGCGATTTCAAGAATTATTTGTGAAGACTATTAAAATTAATTATGAACCGCGTTCTCGAACATCAAAACGTTTTTCTTGTAATTGGGATACAGTTTTCCAATATTTTTTCCTGACTTTTGTTTATTTAAATCAACATCCTGAAAGGACGGTAATAATTCTAAATGCAATATATATAGGAACAAAATGTCCGAGACAAATGACCAAAATGCAACGTGACAGCTGGTTCACCGACTTTAGCCGAATCCGAGCGTCCTCCGAAATTAAGCCAAATGAGCGTGTCGCATTCAAAGCATCCTCCTGAGTTTAGCCGAGTGAGCGCGTCGCAATTAGATTCATTCGCTGCTTAGGAACAATAGCGCCTAAAGAAGTTTTACTTCAATAATCAATTGGCAAGAATGATGCACGAGTTGTTTAGACGTGAGTGTCGCAACCGAGGTGCGAGTGAGATAGCAGGTTACAGATATGTACAAAAGATACTTGAAATCAATTTTAATTTCATTTATTTTCCATAAATACAACATAATAAATATAAGAATAAAACTGAAATAAAATAAACAAAAAATGTCTCACTATTTAAATAGACTTGAATATTCTAGCAATAAACAAATAGTACATTTTACTTAGATATAGAGCTAAAACTAAGTAAAAAAGTGAAAGTGAAACAATTGAGGTTAAAAAATTCAAAAAATTCTTAATCAAATCGGTTCAAAAAAGGAATGTTTGATACAAATTCGTAAAATTGTTTTTTTTTTTTTTTTATCCGGTTTTGAACCTATTTTTTTTAACCTATTTTGGATTTGATCCGGTGAAATCTACCTTTACCTTCCGGTGTGCCCAAAGGGATTTTATTTTAATCAGATTTTGGTATAATCTCAAAAATTTGAGAAACTCAGTTGAAAAATAATTTTATCGTTTGTAATGTGTACAGTTCGTACAAATAGTACGGTTAGACCAAATATCTCGAAAAGTGTCAGTCATGATGTCGCAACTGCGAGAAGTAACCCCCCCCCCCCAACACATTAGGAAATAAAGAAATAATAATAAAAATAGATTAAAAAAACAAGCTTTTATTTAAGTGTTTGAAAGCGTATCTGTGCTGTTGACCGTTGAGGATTTTCTTCGTATGGAGTAGAATCCTGGGTGTAGAATCAGGTCATGCTTACCATAAAGATGCATTGTCATCGAAACTGAACTAACTTGTCAAATTTGAACTCCGTAGGATGAGGGGAAGTGCTTTAATTTAGCTTGGAAGATTTGACCTAAGAATATTGCAAGCTAAATAAAAGAATGTCATTTGTAGGAGAAATATTAATATTTGTGAGTTCCCAAAAAAAAAGTGCAGGATAAAATCATGAAGTCAACCCCCCCGAAACAATTTTCCCTTTTCGAATGTGTTGGGGGACTAATTTCACGGAGGTCATTAGTAATATGAGCAGCCTTCTCGTTCGATGAGGAACGTATATACTCGTATACAAAATAAAGCAGGGAGATTTTTTTAGATAATATACTTTACCGCATAGAAAGGTGGTACTGTAATTTCGCCGTCTAGATATATAGTAAAACTGTATAATGTATTGCTTAAATATATATACATAGATTCGTAGATAGGTAATGTCTTAGTTTTTAAATATTGCACTAAACATCTGTGGATCGATAATGCTCCGACGAAGGGAAAAAGATGGCGCTTACCTTCCAGGTTAAGGCTGCTGTTATATCCGTGCATAAACTCGGCTGTACAGCGGGACAGGACATCGGGAGCTAAGTCGAGATATGTTTTATCAAGCATAAAATGCATAAAACTCAGACAATAGTTTTGCATATGTTACGCTATCTCAGATGAAAAAAAAACAGATACACCTGGTATGGATTTTATCACCGCACCAGACAAAGTCCGTGCTGTGGCGATACCCGCTCGAGTTTTGTTACAAATCAAACTATTTTTTTTGGTTCTTACAATATGTCCTCGATGTGTTCCAAAACAATAATTAACCTTTGATGAAGAGCATCACAGCACAGCCTATCCAAGCGCTTACGAAAGAAACTCGATTGCGTGAGGCCGGGCCCGCAGGCAATGGCAATGGTCGCACTGTCGTCTGGTCATTTGTTTTAATTAATTACTGCTTTGAAACACATGGCCAATATGAATTGACCACTGGCGCTGACAAATCCTAGTACTTACAAATATGAGGACTTCTCCATCTTTATTGACGTCCGCTAGAGAGCGCTAGTAATTTTACTTATAGACATGATAATCGATTGCTAAACTTACCGCGTAGTTCACTAGAGTGATGTCACTTTGACAAGTAAACTATTTAAAGATATCACACTTCAGTTACCTATCATCAACACAAACCATTGTGTGTATAAAAGATCAAATATTTCGATGGATGAACAAAACTACATTTCAGTGAGTTCCGGCACTCGCATTTTTTTTTTTAAATTTGTGTCCATTCAAAAAAAAACTGCATTTGAATTGAATTGGTTTGAAAGAGGGGGGGGCGTCTCAGTATCGTCATTAGATTACAACTCTCTGGGCCATGAATCTTGGCCTTACAAGTTATAATATTTCTAAATTACTTGTAAGACCAATATTAAACACTCTTGTTTCTAAATATTGTGTTTTTTCTATTAGTTATTGTCCCGTTGTCAATTATTATTCTATAAATTCGAACAAGAAACACGTTATAATCAAATCATTATATCATTTTCACATTGACGACAATATCAAATAATCTAATAAAATCAATCAAATAAAATATTTATTATTTTTAGCAACATTGTGTAATCGATGTAATTTGTATAATTAAATATAGTTATGAAAAAACTTCTGTGTTCAAAATAATGATATTTAAAACGTCTGAGATCTCATTTTGTACCTACTTTTTAGTTAAGTAAACATTTAAAAAGATTTATATTTAAATATTTATATGCCAGATAAGCTACTGAGATAAAATTTGTTAATACAATTACAAACAATAGTTAATTTAAAATTTACTTTTTGGCAAGACATACATCGAAATTTTCCCTAAAATATAAAAGGAAAAAAAGTTTTTCCGTCCAGATTGTTTGTTGATTGAGATTTTACCCATTGCGAATCAGCTAGTTAATGAAATTAATCAAATTATTTTCATTTTTCAAAACTCCTTTAATCAAAAGGTTGAACGAGTCACCACACAAGACCTTTTATCCATCAACCAGATTGTTATGATTATAAGTTACCATGGCAACGGAATATTCTCTGCTCTTTCATCATTCTGTCGCAGTCGTTCGGTAGAAACGCAATGATTATTTTTATTCATTAACTGTACAAGCGGATGACCTTGTCATCTCAACGGGCATAGGTGAGCTGTGTTTAGGTATCTAATTGATAAAAAAATTGCGGTATCATCATAAAGCTAATGTGTAAATCTATCGAAAGCAATCAATTATGTTTTCGTTTATTTTTTCAACATCGAACGACCAAAATCTGATGTGTCGCACATATGTAAAAATGGTCACAAATTCAATGGCATAATGCCTGATTGATGAGTCTTTATAGGATTTCGCTTACGATGGTACACTTATTAGAGAGATCCATAAAATAGTATATGACGGGATGACGCAATATCAACGATTTTTTCATATAAACGTCATTATTAAAAATGCAACACACACAGGTTGTCCCAAGACCAATCACACAAACTTTAGGGGGTGTTTAAGTTCCCTATTAAGAGTAAGAAATTATGTAACAAAATGCGAAAATTTTTCATCACCAAATTTATTATTTTTGTAATAAAATTGGTGTAAATCGATCTTATCAATCGATAAATCAATATTATCTGTCGACCACTAGAATCCCTCTTACAACCCCAGAGATGGGGTAAGGAGTTACCCCTTCTTCTTGGACCGACCTCTGTTCGACCAGTGGCATCTGACAGCAATCATTTAGCTCCGCCCTAATGGGGCGTTTCGAACAACGCGGCAGGTCATTAACCTCGATCTTGACTGACAGCGACCCAGTGACCCATTGACGTAGTTATCCGAGGGAGGAGCCATTAAAAATAGCTGCTTTACACGATTTAGAATAGAAACTTAAACGTTGTATTTCTTTGAAAGTATTATGAATTTTGATATAGTTTCTTAACAAATAAGACTAGAAATCGAAGGACCAATTCGCTGTTTTTTTTAACGGGAATGGTCTTGGGACACCCCTGTATAAGCTTTTAAAAATACATGGAGAAATGGACGCTTATAGATAAAAAAAATGTTTTTTCCTACAAAATATAGGTAAATATATCGTTGACTCCAGAAAAAAAAGGTTTTCTGTAAATGGATAAATAATATGACGTAAGTTTTGCCGATCATTTACGAAGTATGCCTGCCGTGTCGATCGACCTTCGCATTGCATGACTGACACAATTTTCTCTCGGAGACCAATATTGAAAATCATATAATATTTTTATTACATTTGTAACTTATGGTAAATATAAACTTTAAAAAAATGTATCCGTAAATTCAACGTTAAAAAAACGATAAACGATAAAACTTATATTATGCAACTTAAAAAGGATGAAACAATACAATAAACGAAGGAAACTAACCTGTAATATAATATATTACAATATTTAGGAGCTAGATCGTCTATAAAAGACTATTTTTGGTTTAATAAGTAGGGAAAATTAATGTTTAATGACCAGCAGCCTACATAGATTGAAAAACAGCCAACTCTAATCAATTAAGATCATTCCCTTCGGAAATTGTCCTGAGGACAAAGTCATCTAAATAACCCCATTTTTTTCCTCGAGGTATTATTGTGTTCCAAGACCATTCCAGAAAAACTGAAATTTTACTAAACTTTTTTAATATATAAGATATCGAATTCATTTAAATTTTATTTTATTCCCTAAATAACTACTAAAATATTAACCTAAACATACCTGAGTATTTATTTTTTTTATAGTACCAACCATTGGTCTTAGGAGTGGGAAATAGTGGTTTTTAAAAATTCAAAAATTGCTAACACACAGGATCAAATCCCTTCAAAAAAGGAAAGTTTGATACAAGTTCGTACAGTTGGAATTCGCCTATCCCCTAATTCGATCCGGTGGTATCTACCTCCGCCTTCCGGCCTGCGGAAAGGGATTTTTTATCATGCTAATGTCGATCTTAAATCATCCGTAAAAGTGTTGATTACGCTATTATTTTGACTACTAATATGCACTATTTTTCGGGTAAATCATTGCATTAAAGCTGCATTATCGAACGCGAATCGAAAAATAAAAGTGACACGTGTTTTTAGTTAATTTATATTTGCCCTCCAAGTACATGATAATTCTTCAGCGTACATAGTGCTATAAAGCACTCGTCTAAATACTTAGTGGTTGAGGAGTGGTGCATCACCAAAAATGTGGACTTTTTGATTATTTTATATATATATATTAGAAAACTTATTTTTCTTGTATACTAGAAATTATTACCTATTTGACAATATTTTTAATATAAAGATGTTATCGGTAAAATTTCAGAAAAATTTGTTAATAAAATAATAGGTATGCACACAGTTATCGCGCCGATAGCATCTTTAGACTTAGGTATTTGTTTTACTAACATTTGAATTATTTCGTTACTTTTAGGTACCTACCTTGGTTATTATGTTTCCGTATTTATTTTATGTTAACAGTAACACGTATTCGACTAATCGTAATATTATACTAATTACTTTTGTGATAATAATATTTTAGTTACATAATATTAATTGTAACGCTGGCAATTCCTACAGCTTTCGAAAAAAATAAACATAATGAAATTTTTGCCTTGAATTCCAATGCAATTACCAATTATATGCTTACAGTTCTGTTCAATAATAATTCGTGCATAGAAATAGTATCGCGTTGCACTTATCCAATACATAATATTACAAATCTGTATTTCGAGTAATAGCGTTTAGTTTTCGCATCCTTGAATCTGCGCTATTGGCGTCGATTATAAAGGTTTATTCTCGAAATAGCTTAAAAACATCAGACCTAGTTGAATGCTTTGGACGCCCAACTGAATACAGAGAATTGTATAAATACGATCAAAGCGTTTACGAAATTACTCACGTGGGAATCTTCTCGCGTTTATTTGAGAGTGTAATCTGTGAAATATCACATTAATTTGTTCGTTCACATATCTCAATACAAAACGACATATTCGTCGTTTAGAATACTGGCATTTGACATTCAACACTCGTAAGCAACTAAACAATTAAATTCCGGCGGACAATTAAAATGTAATCGACACATGACACGATAGCATACGACGGCCACAAACAAAACAAAAATAATATACCGTACATTATAATATATTACCGTACGTGCGACTAGCAGTAACTGTCGATGATGACTGACTGTGCATAGGACTCTCCCGCTAGAAAGATTTTCAACCGGCAATTGCCGTACACAGGCCAACAAAATTGCCGTATTTTTGCGAAAGTCAACAGCTTCAACAGAAATATTCGATACGGCCATAATATAACAAATATTATGATAATAAAACTATCAATAATATCAACTGCTTCTATGCATTTTTAGTAGCAGTAAATTATTTAACCAGAACATAACGTCTTACAGCTAGGCGCGCCTGTGGTTGTCGATGGTTATGAGTTGCTTGATTTCCTACATCCACTTGAGCCTGCAACACTTTTAACCCATTCGATGTGCGTTTTTGATAGCTATAGAGACCTTTTGGAAAATTTCGACATATCTTCGCGTATCACATCCCCCTAAACCACCAAACCACCCTCAATTTAAAAGTTTATATATCTATCTATCTATCTACCTATATCACTTTCTTATGGACACGGTAACCGCCGTACTACACCAATCACTTTCAAATTGTATCAATTTGAAAGTGATTTAAATAATCAAAGTTTAAATTGGTGTATTTCATATTCTTTTTTTTTAAATTTTAAATATTTTTTCTTATTTATTTAATTTAATTTAATATTATTAATAGTTTTTTTTATATTACCCTTTTTTACGTCATTATCTTTACGTCGTTACATGTATTGTGTACAATTTCTGTTGGGTAACCAGAATAAATAAATAAATAAACACGGACAGAATATTTCAATTTATAATAATTATAATGTGCCACTGAACATACTGACCACTAATAAATAATTCGTCCCATCAGGCATGGTGTCATATTTGAATATGATCGATATCTCAAGTTTTAATCTTCAGTACGAAAAATGTGTTGATTTTAACGTTAAATATTTATATTTTTCGACCAGCTTTCAATCTAAACGGCTATGGTTATTTCTTTTAAGTCTCAATCTACAAATAAAATATTCCCTCTTTATCATTTGTACTTTTCGGGTTGAAATTGCAAATGACGGGGTAGTAGCTTCTCACACATGGAAGCTAAACTGTGGCCAGTGGTAGCTGGCTGTTGCAAGTGTCAAAGAGCTTCGAATGCAGTGTGGCCAGATACACCGCTTTTCCGCTTTTTTGACAAGGGATCCGCTTTCCGCTTTTTTTTTTATTTGAGTAATGCACCATATACAACCCCACGAAGGCTGGTGCCTTTTCCGTAGGTATCTTAGCATACAAATTCAACAATTAAACGACTCAATATAATGGTACATTGTTCTTATGACTATGGTGACACTTTTCACGACACCTTAATTAAATTAAAACACTGCGCACTGAAAGCAATCCCAAGTAATCCTTCCATTATTCTTAATAATGCGTATAGGTATACTAAAGTTCAGTTACACTACCTAATAGATCCATGTTAGTAAACCAATGCGAAACCGCTTTTTTCAAATCTGCTCGAACAATTCAAGATTTTTAAAATTTTAACTATTTTTCTTTATTTTTCACTCACACATTTTTATTATTTTAGTAATAATGTGGCTAAATTCACAATCTTTGGATCAACTTCCATTCTAAGTCAAAATATTACCAAGTTGGTTGATTTGCTTTAACATTTGTTTTGTAGGGAGGTTTCAATTCCTGCATGATTTGCACACCCTCCCTCCGCCGCCAGGTTGAGAATCAGCGAACCTAGTGAAACACATGAAATTCCCTAGAGAACGCGCCAAGACCTTATGAGGCGACGTCCAAGTCGATAAAACTATCGTCACGACCTTGCAGTTTGAAAATGTATTTTTTAATTAGTAAAAATGCTCTTTATCATACATATACTGATTTTGCCTAATACAAGAAATAAGATTATATATTTTCTAAGGCTTTAATCGTTCATTTTCATTTCATTCTATTGCGATCTATCCCCAGTAGTAATAACTACTTACGAGTTACATTTCGATCAATATTTTGAACACATCACAGAGATAGCACTAACTCGATTAATAAATTCACCATAAAAAAAATTAATAGATACTTAACCCGACACAAACCGAAGAAAAAAATAAACTTTAATAGTTTTCAGTAATGTTCATTTACTATGTATCCAGTTTAAATATTTGTACGAGTATAATCAAAAAAAATCTTCCGATATTTTATTTTTAGGAATTAAGCCCGGATGAGACTGCCTTTTTTTTCTTTGATTTTTTTCAACTAACCTACAAAATATATGCCTTTCGTAACGTAACGCCGAACCCGCTGGAAATCCTAACGTTATAAATGTAATTAGTGCTAATAATCCTAACACTACAAATCCTTGATGCTAAAAAAAACTCACCGTGATAAATCGAGAACACAAAATAGTATTAAAATAGTTTTCGGCAGGCTCAACCTCATTGTATAGGGATAATATACCTAGTAGCATATTAGTACAACATTTTCTATAAATATTGTTGTTTTTTATTCTTTTCGTTGGTAATTAATTATTAATTAATGGAGTTTATACAAATACATTTTTAGGAGTTTTTACTTACAACAAAAACAGTTTTGAATTTTTGCAAGAAGTAGTTATGACACGTGAACAATTTTTTGCCGTTAGCCGTAGCATGTTAAAAATTTTATATATATAAAGAGACAAATAAATTGAAGGCAACTAACGAGAACCGTTAAACCAAATTATTTTCTTACTTAGATTAGCTCTCCGTGTGACGTACCCTAGTACTTGATAAGGTTTCTAAGATTTAGATAAGAAACTCGTCGGCATATCTACGCGATTTGCGTCACACGATGAGTTTCAGAAAATAGTAATGACTAACAATATCGTATCAAAGCAAATTAAATGGTTTTGTCCAATACATTGTTTTCTTGAGAGAATTCTCAAACTGAATGCTTGATTGCCGATTCATAATGATTTTTGAAAAACCGTTCGTGCCTGTTTTAACGCTGTCGCCACTATATTTATGTATTAATGTATTAAATAATATTTTTTAATCTAAATTATATCAAAATCAACACTTGACCCAAAACGGTTTGATTATGATATCTCGATAGATAAATAAATCTCCTCAATAAAACAAATACTCGAGCGGCAAGGAAAAGATTCGATTAGATTATTTTAAAAACCTATCTTTCGTCGTTTCGTATTGTTTATTGAAACTAACTTATTTCACATTTATACCAAATCAGTTTCTGCTCAAATTATATTAATTCAGCTCTCTAAAGTATAGGATAGTAAAGTAAAAACAATTTCAATAGAAATTCATCTCAAATACACTAAATTTTAATAGGAATAAGTCGGTTAAAATTGAGTGTTACGTAAATCTAGTGGTAAGATTTTTGATAGTTTGAAATGAATGAAGAGTGAAGCAATATTATGTATAGTTCAAAAATAAAATACCTAACTTGTGTAGGACAAGTGCCGAATTTCAACTATCTATCTAGGATGTCGAGAAGTGCAATGTGCCTCTAAATTATATGTTTTGCATTTTGTAGCCACGGGCAGGGAAAAATCTAGAAATAACCAAGAATAAGGTAGATCATTTGCGATGTCATTCGCTAGTTATAATAATTCTTATTTCGAATTATATATATTTTTATATTATATCGTTTTAGAAATATAGAACTTTTTGGACAAACATATACAAATCCAATAACAGATTCTTAATAAAATAATATACGAGTGCATTAACATAACATGGATTGACTGAAGATTAAATTATTCAAATATTGGTGTAAAAGTTCCAAGCAGAATGATAAAATATACTTTAATAAATTAAATCCTATTTTTAACTCTTAGAGCCGTCATTAAATTATAATAAAGTTAATAAATGCGTACATATACCTATTTGTAATAAGTAATAAAAATTACTTAGTTATCTCATTGTATATTCATCATACATACCTGACAATGACAGCGACATGTGTCAATGTGACATGTAGCAATGTATTTATTTATAATGTTTAGAGAGTGTGACTTCTAAAACACACTTATTCACATGTATTGAAACACGCTCGAATATTGCAATATCACCGTTTCCCATTTTGATAATATTATTTCCTTGATCTTTGTTTTTTTTCACGCGCGTGACGGAAAACTAATATAATAATATATTAATCATAATAGTATTGATCAGTTTTTTTTTATTTTAACTTCTAAATGTAACTTGTGATACTTCGATGGAATCAACTCCAAAGATTAACCATAACCTAAAACTATAATTAAACCATTTCGTAAGTAAAAATAAGTTATACATATTTGCGTTATTTGAAATACATGTGATGTCAATTTGCTTGCTGAGCCGAATATGCTTGAATACCCTTTACTTTTACCTTTACCGTTTTCACTCGTTTTTTTTTCTTTTTATTTAATTTTTGATTGGCTGTCTTGTCCTGTGATGCGGGAATATTTAATGCTTGCTTCTATAAACCTTAGATTTACCTTACCTTAGATTTTTGAATTATATTTGTAAGTATTTTTAATAATCAATAGGCACTTAAAAGTGAGGGGGGGGTACCGCCCCCCCATAGCGCCGCAATCCGGTTTGTGGAAAAAGGAAATCTTTCAATGGTTCCCACATTTTCAGAATACTTTCAATGGCCGGCAACAAAGACGGTTAACTACCTAGTTTTTGAGTGAGATCGTAAATGATCATGAATTACATCAGCTTGAATTACATCACAAAGGTATTTCATTCTTTCATTCCGTACTGTAAATATGGAAAAATATTTGTAAAATTTCCCCCTTTGAACCCACACTTTCACCGCCAGCCAATGTGATCTAACGTCGTCGCACGAATTATTCGCATAATTTTAGCAATCCTATAAAACCATGATTAATCGTTTACCGGGACACATGGTGGGTCAAACGGGTCAATTACTTAGTAATTCACATATTCGGTGGGCTCAAAATAAATGAATTGGGGAAAAAATACCGAATACTTTAAAAATACAATTTGTCTCGTCGTTCATTTTTTTTTACCCGATAGGTTACGCCGGCTGCTGCTAATCTTACATTTTTAGAACATTACTCCTAATTAGTCGTACACAGTTTGTAATAAATATTTGACTAGTTTTTATCCTAAAACTTAATCTTTGTGGCTGATGGATTGTGACTGTCATTGATTTTCGCTGTAAACGTTTGCGATAACACCATAAATGCCATCATTATCTTATCATTTTGTAGTATTACGTAGATATTAAAATGCAATTATAATGCGTTCTTATTAGGGTGTAACCCGAGAGACAACGAACGAATACTCCATAAAACAGACTTTGGTGATTTAGGCGTTGACTTGATCTTTTGCAAAATGTGAACTTTATACTCCGAAAAAATAATTGAATACTTACGGTCGTCGAGAACTCGTCTGATTAGATTTTTCCTCGTCCCATAGTTGGCCTTATTACAAGCTTTTGTATAGGCTGCTGTCACAATTCGCGGAGTTCAAATGGGAGCTGCCACCTAGCACCAAAATACGAACTAAAGGAACGGTGATGAACGGCTAACAAACTATTGAACCAATACGTTTTTTCTTTGCGTCACAGTCTTGCATTCACGCTGTGTTCCCCACTTTACTATTTTAAGTAGGAAGCAACGAAAATCCCGGCGTACAGGCACAGTAATATAAACACAGTTGACAGGTTGATTCGCTCGCTCAGTCGTCCACCGCAGGTGTCGTTTATCCCCGTTGGTAACCCCCCTCGGTTCACCTTTTTACCTTACATAAATTTTCGGTCAATGGTGAAAAACGTGAGAGATGCAGATATCAAGATATACAGGTTCAGATCCTCTTTTCACCACCTTAAGGGAGAATTTTTAAAAAAACCTTTCTTAGTGAGCCTACGCGATAAATAAAATTTAAATTTAGGTCAAGCGGTTTAATCTGGGCGATGATATTTTATATATTATGGATATAGAGGAGGGCGCTTCACACATACCCTTGTAGTAATTGCAATTTAGTGGATTTTTAAGATATTTTTGTTTTATAATATATCCTCAGTACATAATACTGAAATTAACGACTACGCATAGTCCCGACTACGCATAACAATGTTCTACTAATTTATCATATTCAATTTCTACTAAATCTGCAAATACGTGGCCGAAAACATATCACAGTACAAATTAATCGGAGAATTATCAAACGACCAG
Organism: Neomicropteryx cornuta; assembly: GCA_020383195.1. NCBI lineage: Eukaryota > Metazoa > Arthropoda > Insecta > Lepidoptera > Micropterigidae > Neomicropteryx > Neomicropteryx cornuta. Next base: position 6,056,166 of record JAHKQU010000001.1, on the reverse strand, counting down.
TGCGGCCGTGGCCTTGTAGTTGCGAATTGTTATTTTTTAAAGTTTATCTTCGCAGCTACTAATGCTAGTTAGTAATGTCTATTTAATTATTTGCATAACTAACTACCTAGTAGCTACTCGTCCTGCAGAGAAAATCAACTTCCCATTGTGAAAATCTGGTGCTCCAGGGAAGGGAAGGGGATATAAGTGCGATTTATCAAACTTTACATGAGAGCAGAAACCATTTTTTCAATTACTTTTCTTATATTTCTTATATTTTCTTATATTATACAGGGTGTCCCAAGACCAATCCCACAAACTTTAGGGGGTGTTTAAGTTCCCTATTAAGAGTAAGAAACTATGTAACAAAATGCGAAAAATTTTCATCACCAAATTTATTATTTTTGTAATAAAATTAGTGTAAATCGATCTTATCAATCGATAAATCAATATTATCTGTCGACCAATAGCATCCCTCTTACAACCACAGAGAAGGGGAAAGGAGTTACCCCTTCTTCTTAGACCGACCTCTGTTCGACCAGTGGCATCTGACAGCAATCATTTAGCTCCGCCCTAATAGGGCGTTTCGAACAACGCGGCAGGTCATTAACCTCGATCTTGACTGACCGCGGCCCAGTGACCCAGTGACGTAGTTATCCGAGGGAGGAGCCATTGAAAAATATCGCCCCCAGGAAGTAGACGCATTTGCCTGTTTATAAGATAAATAATAACACATATTCAAATCGAAATATGTTTTAAATAAGAATCAAATTACTTTAACTAAAAAGTAAGACATTGGTATGTCACTTACCTCAAGTATATCACACAGATATGTATGATTACAAAGATATCATAAGATTTTGTAAATGATGACACGTATGCATATCAACTACAATCACAGCTAAATTTTAAATGGGGGATTTCCGGCTGTAACAAGCTAAGAACCTGTCTCAGTCGGTATTGAAAGGTTGTAAAGTAGTATCTAATCATGTTAATAGATGACACTTCTAAATATTATTAATCTTAAAACCTACAATCGCTCTAGACGCCTTTCCCCCCAACTGACCGTATCTGTTATTGATACATTAACCTACATTTTTGTAAACTAAATACTCATTCTAGATCTTGACGTATTAATCTTGCAATATCAAAACTATAATTATGTACAGAATAACTGTCAGTCACTCGCATGTGTACAAAGCGCGCCATCTTGATCAGATAGCGTATGCACACATTTGTTTACTACCACACATGTAAAAAGTTTCACAAAGTTGTAATATAATAATTGCTGACAGCCGATGATTCGTCAGATGATCGCGTGTGCTTGTGACTGGGTATGTTAGTGTTGTAAGTGTAGTGAATGTTTTTTTCTTATTTGGCAATGACAGAAACACTACAATTATAACTAAAAGTCGACCTCCAACTGTAATTATGTGAATTTTTAAATTTTTGTGATTTTTTGTTTTGGTTGGACCTGGTAAAAAAGCATCGAATAGCTTCAACAATCTTTGTAGTAAGTCATAATTTCATTATTACTCCATAAACAAGATGATAAATATACTTACGGGCCATTATAACCGGCGAATTAGGCTATTGCTTTTTACTTCAACAAATAATATAACTGTGTAGTGTGTGAGCCAACTTACTGTATAGCGGGCGAGGGTTCGAATTCGCAGTCACGCAATTTTCAAAATATTGACACCACTGAACAATTAAGTAGGTACTGACTTTATTTAGTGCAATTAAGTAGGTACCACGAGTCGATATAAAATTTGGCATGGTCGAGAATAAATTAACAACAAAAATCAATTTAAAAAAGTAAGACATCGAACATTGAAATAATATTTTATATTATTAGAGGGATTTTTGTCACATTTACTTATAATTATAATGCAAAGAACCGCTGAAATTACTTATTAATATTTCTGATCTTTTTTCCATTTAGAGCCCGCTTAAGTTTAAGTATTTATAGGTTTTTTACGACCCTGACCCGATTGCAAATTATCATAAAATTCATGCCTTATTTTGATAGTCTTCATTCAATCCTATCGCATTTTATTCGGTCGTATCTAAGAGAAACAGGTTATATGATAGAACTCATTTTAAAAGATAATCTCATTTGATAAATATTTGTTGCGCAGTATGAATAAAACTTTGAATTTTCAAAAAACAATCACACTTGAAATATTTTACACTATGCAAATAAGTGGCTTTTACAATCTTTATCCTCTCTGTATATCCGTAACTTTAAAGTTTACCCAAGATAAAGTAGGTATTTGAGAGGAAAGAATAAGACCACTTGAATAAAAATGGGACTACTCTACCTTTATTTGACAAACAGTCACCATGACACTAAAAATATACAACTCTTGCCATTTATATACATTTATATTTTTGCCAAAATAGTTACTAATGTGATGAATTGAAAGAATGTCATCATACTATTGTACCATACAACCCATCACAAGTTGAAACGGCAGGCTCAAATAGAGATATGAAACGAAGCAACCCATAGCACCTACAGGTGCGCGTAGTCTGGGGTGAAGATGCCTTTAATGACGCCTATAGGGCACAGCTGTATGACGTCAGGTTCTGGTTAAATAATTTACTACTACTAAACAATGTATAGAAGCCGTTGATATTAAATGATAGCTACATGTACATAGTCATTATTTTTTTCTTGAGTCCGTTTTGTTTTGTTAGTAGGTATTTATGAAAAATACATAAAATGAACCAATATTTGTAGGGAATTTTATAATGTGCGTACAATTTAGTGAGGCGAATAAAAAAATACATAGGTATCTCAGATAATTGGTCAGCCTTAGAAGGTAAACCGTAATTGCAGGGGATGAATCACACCAGCCAACCATGTTTTTACTGAATAATTTAGTGTAATCAACGTCTACTATAATAAAATATAGAATTTATCTTATTTTGCACTAAGAAAGATGGAAAAGTACGAATCAGGTAGAAAATGCCGTAGACATTTTTTTTATCATTAGATTACTAAAGAAAAGTAAACAGAATAATATATGATAGTAAAGCCTCAGTGGTGACAATTATTTTATTTGCAAAAACTATCACAATTACAAACACAATTAATTAAAAGGGCATCAAAAAAATTGTAATTGTATGTTTAGCTCCAAAGACTCCGCAGTCGCACAGGCCTGAGATGAGTCTGTATATGTTTACCGTGTTTGACAGCCATCATAATAGCCAATATGTAACTAATGAAGTATGCAATTTATCTATCTACCATTCGAAGCTTTAATTATTATGACTGCAGATTGTTGAAATTGTTTTATTGAGAAGTGCCTACTTTATACCTCCGTGGCCTCGATTAACCGTAAATTGCAAATTTAAATAGTTTCTATAAAATAAAATTACCGTAGTTAGAAACTGTTTTTTCGGAATGTATAGGGTGATGATTTTAGAGGCGTGGTTTTCAAAAAGAGATAAAACGCATATAATTTGATGTTATGGCTAAGAATTTAGTTTTATTATAAAGATAAGGGTTTGCCATTATGTTTTAAAAATGATTTCGGGTAAGTGGCCGCCGCGGCTGACTCGAACAAATTCCAGCCGAGAGGCCCAATTTTCAACCACTTTTTGCAGCAAGTTGGGCCGTATGTCAGCAATAACGCGCCGAATATTCTCTTCCAAGGCGTTAATCGTGTCCGGCTTATCTGCGTAGACAAGCGACTTCACATAACCCCACAAAAAATAGTCCAGCGGTGTTAAATCGCACGATCTTGGAGGCCACGCCACAGGCCCACGACGCGATTTTTACTTTATTTTAGAGTGATTTTAAAAAAACTTAGAGTGATTTTTTCTAAATTTGCACTATTTGCAAAGGTTGTTCAGGAGTAAGTCTATTCATTATGAAATGGCAAACCAAACTGAGCATAAATCAAGTGACAGCTGTCAAAAACACCAACTACGAAAAAAGTAATGCCAGATTGAAAACCATGCCTCTAAAAAAAACACCCTTACTTAAAAAAATATAAGGTTGTTGTTGCGCTGCAAGAATAATGTATGCGGAAAGGGTAAAAACTAAAATCTATAGGAATTTAAAGAAGGCATCCAAAACTCTAAAAAGTATAAAAAATAAAAAAGAACAGTTACTTGTTTATTTCGCAAATGTTAAATGTATCATTGTTATAATATTGCATTGTGTAATCAATTAATATACTTACCAGTAGGTGTATTTCATGTAATACAGGTGTAATTCACTGATGTCTCAAGGAACCAGACTCAAGAAAAAAAAATAATTTCGAAAAAGAAAATTTATTCATTTTATTTATTAAAATATCCAATATACAATGATTATTACATGCAAAAACTCCGATAGAAGTAAACCTTTCAAAAATTCACTTTTCTCGATGACATCGGACATTTTGTATTTTGATTTACCAAAATGATTTGATTTACCATATGATAACAATTGTATGTAGTTATAACACATATCCATAGGATATGATAAACTGATAAATATTACAAATATTACTATTTATTTATTATTCAACAGTGATTTCTACCGATATCGACCATCAAAAAGAAAAAAAAAGATGACCTTTACCATATTTTAATATTATATAATTTTACAATATTAGGTAAATAACAAAATAATAGAATAGTAATATAAATATATACATATATGCCAATTTTAAAATAAATATATACTTTGTATAGAGTACCTGTAACCAATGCCGGATTTCTATTTAGACACTCTAGCTACGTGCCTAGCGGCGATAGTTTTTTAATAAAAGATTTGAATTTGACCTACTATAATAAATGATAAAAAAATCTGTTACTAAATTGGTTGCATTTTCATTAACCATCAATAGAAAACACATTATAATTATTATTAAAAAAAAAAAACAAATTTTGATCTGACGAGAGTGTCACAGTGTCATTGTGTGACAAAACAACCTATGACCAAATATGGTACGGTACGCAATAATCATTTTACCAACTTTTTCATGGAAAACGTTTATAAATGTAAAGTATGTGGTTATTTTTATAAAGGGGGCGGCTGTAAGAATAGTGCCTAGGGGCGGAAAATTCTTAAATCCGGCCCTGCCCTGTAACACAAGTAAACGTCATGCAAACTTTTTCAGAAAACATATAAAGGGTAGTTTTTTTTTGCCCGCATATAACCTAGCAATTTAACAATATTCCCCACAATATTAATCAGCTGGTGCTTTACTTGTCCCACTCGCGTTCAATCAATGTGTTGTTTCATTCTTTCGGTACATTATACTGACGCCCTTCAAACAAAATTTAATAGTGTCACGTGCAGCCTATTATATAAAAACATATCATTATCTTATCTAGATAATATGTTGACAGCCCATATCATTTTTTTTGCGATACCTCTGAGCAATCAAACACGATAATAAAATATTTTTTCAGTGTTTAATTGCTCCTCTTAGCATTAACTTTAATCGAATTCAAATGAATTCCTAAACATACGTTTTGAATTTAACGTGAAAATCTCCATCCAGAATTCCTGGGTTGATGTCGCTGCAGGAACTTTGAGGATTAGATGGTAGAGATCATCTTATTTATTTATTTAATTCTTAGAAAAAGCTTTACATACAGACAGTTGCATAAAAATACATTAATCAACAACTTAGCCGACTACAGGCATCTCCAATTTGTTTAAGAACACGAGAACATGATCTAGCATATATTCTATTTAAATGCACATAACTGGTACCTATTTTGAGAACATTAGGCACGACTGCTTGCAATGGTTCAAGATAAAATTAATTAGGCATATATATTTTTTATAAAAAGTATGTGATTGACGTAATTTGAGAGTGTGAGGGTGATAAATAAAGCTTATAGTATATCTGGTATATTAATACTAATACTGGTATTATTTCTGCTCTATTAGAGTTTCTATTTATAACTAAACCGAGAGTCTAAAGCTATGTATGTATATGTTATGTTTCTTTGATGTTTGTGTGTAGTATATAAAAAGCAATAAGCTCGCCGTTTTTTACGTACTTTTGCGTGTAAAATAAAGTGTTTAATTATTATTATATTCCGTTTGGTTATAATTTGCCGACTATTATAAAGTAATGCTAGAGTAAGTAGCTGTTATTGAGTATAAAATTATCTATAAAATGATAAAATAAAAAAAATAATACAATTTTGCTTGATTACACTTTATGTTATTGGTCTAAGATAAAACGAGCTATTGAGATCACTGACCTATGCAATTACGTTGCACTTGAAGATGATTACAGACTACACAATTTGTCCGATCCAACTTCCAACAAAACCGATAATTGTTGCCCAACTTTATTATTACCCAATATTTTCGGTTGGTTGGTCATCCAATTTGACCCCACCGTCCGATAAATTGTAATGTCCGGAGTTGCCCTCTTTTGAGCTAAAACACAAAATTGTTTTCAACTGACGAAGACTCGTGCGCTCGAATATGACAAATCGGTTGTGCCTGTAGGATTTCTACAATTTGTTGATCCCGACAGATTGTGTCGTCTGACACCATATTTAATATCCTATTATTTATTAAACGCATTTAGGCAAGTCGATAATAATATCGTAGCGTAAAAATACTTGTATAGGGTCGCCGCAGATCTAACCAATCCGGGGGCCTTCCCCGGATTTTTTTTATAAAGAAATGAGGCCTATACACAGTTTTAAACTACTTTTAAACCCTAGTAAAAATATTTTTTAAATGTATTTCCTAACTAGGTGAAAAACATCCCTTGTTCTCAATATTTGTTTATTCCCGAATGAGAAAATTAATATGCTGCCGACACCTTGATTCATTTATTGTGTTATTCCAATAATCTTTTTTCCTTTACCAGTGACAGTGAATAACTCCGCTTATTTATTTTTTATTTTTTTGTCTTATATTATATTATATTCAATAGTTTTGTTTTTCATATTATTTACAGGATAAATAAAACAACAAAATGGACGCGGATCGAACGAAATTAAAACAAAATCCAAAGGACAAAGCGGGTATCTTGTCAAAGATGTTCTTCCTTTGGACGATTCCCATCTTCAAAACGGGATTATCGAAGGTTCTCGAAATATCTGACCTCTACGTACCGGTCAAAGGAGACTTTTCGAACGACCTGGGAGACGTTCTGGAGAGGTATTTTTATTGTTTATTGCTTCTATTTAGTTTTTTTTTGACACCTAGATTATAGATATCTTTATATTGGAATCTTGAGGTTGGGTTATAGAGATCATTGATAAAGGTTTAGGTTAGTCACCAACCCGACGCCAATGATTCTGAATACTATTTTTTTTTTTTTGCGGGAACGAGAACGTTTGTTGATACGCGAAGGGCGAGGAGTCTTTGTCGCGTTCAACCAGCTCACGCAGCGCTGCGCCCGCCCACGAAGTGTGGTGCATACTTTTACGGTTTTCTTCATCAGTCGGTTGAAAAATTTGGAAAACCCGAAGGGTTGACATCCTGCCCAAAACGGGTGTTTGTTAACCACGGTACATTCGCCAATCTGTAATCCGCCTAAACCAAATTATAATTAATTATTTTCTGTTTAATAATCGTAATATTGCATTTGCACGTAAAATATTATGAAAAACATTATAATTATAATGCTTTTTAATATGCATATTTCACTTTGAAGGTACACGTATAAGTATAAATAAACATAAAAGTTGAAACTCAAATTATTGCATTTATTTTACAATTATAAAAGATTCAAATCGTTTTCTGTTATCTCTAAAAATAATTTATTATGTTGACATGAAGATCTTTGTATGAGTTTAAATATTTACTCATTATTTTAACACTGCGCAAATTGTGGCAACTTTATACGTAAAAATGGTCAAATTTTCACAAGTGCATTTATCTAATTATACAAATTAATATCATTACTCTATTGTACAAAAATGTTAGGAAGTTTGTTCTAAAAAAAGATAGTTTAACAGAAGGGATTTGGTATTTAAAAAAAAATGTGAATTGAGGAATAAAGTTTTTTATTAGCAATTTTGTAAAAGTTTAGTTAACGGCTGTTTTTACAGTCATTGTGGATAAAGTATGTTTTTACAACATTTCAATGTTACAAAGTTAGAAAACAAGATTTAAAATACAAAAAGAAATAATAGAAGGCTTTTCTTTGTCTTGCGCGTGGTCTTAAACCATTCTTTTTCATCTAACGACTTGTAGAAAGAGAATCTCTCTGTGACGTATAGGTTAATTTTCTACAACAGAATCGATGTTTCTAAAAAATTGCATATTTATGAAATCAACTATGGCTCTGCAGATTTTCTCAATTCTTGAATTCAGTCAATAAGATGTTTACGTCTAAAGTTTTGATGAAATGTATGGAAAAAGTTTTAGACACAATAAGGCAATACAATTAGTTAAATCCTAACCTTTTTTTTTAAATATTTGATCAATTATTTCACTCTTTTTGGTAAAATTGTAGGTAAGAGAAAATGTAATAATTACATTTATGACCTAACGTGCGTATGCCCACACTAACCTAAGGGGATTGGTAATTTAATGTAATTACATTCGCTTTGTGCGTGTAGGTATAAACTATTGTAATTAAAATTGAAATTAAATTAAAGATTTACAAATTACGCGCTCAGCATAGAAGCAAAACGTTTCAATTGGTATAAAAATTATGTGCATACTCGTAATAATATTAATATCCCAATTTAAAAAAATAAATAGAACCTATTGAAATACACACACTCCAATCCAACCCAAGCGTCAATGAATCTGAGAATTCGTAACCAAACCCGGATAACTTCTGACTAAAACCCAGGTGATGGGATGCTGGGTTTCGACCCGTTTTAGTTTAAAATTGTAACCGAGTTAGTTGTTAATAATCTTTTTGTGTTCTCAGGCACTGGACGAATCAACTGAAAAAGGACGATCCGAGTCTATTTCGCGCGCTGTTGGCAACATTCAAGTGGCACGTTATCTTCCTTGCCACGCTGTCATTTTTTAATGAGCTTTTCATAAGGTATGTTTAATAAATTTATATATTTTATTTTAATACGAACAATCAAATCTTACGCATATCTACAGGTTCTTCTCCTCTCTTTTCGAGAGTATATAAAAAAAGCCATTCGACTACTTAACTCCTATATAAACCCAGATAATTGAGAGATAAAACAATATTCAGCGTTTTATTTTTGTGTCACAGCGGTTGTATGGAAATTCAGTGCTCTGTGCCAGTGTTGCCAGATGGGAAAATAGAAAATACTGTAGCAGTGCTTGAAAAACGTGGATTTTGAACAAAAAAAAGTAGAATTTCATGTATTTTAACTAAATTTTGCTGTGTTTGGTGATTTCGTACCATCCTGGGGGTGCAAATCAACAAAAAAACAATTCTTACAGCAAATCAACCAACTTTTTTAATAATAAAAACAATAGAGTTGTGGATAATTGGAATCGGCTACCACAAGAAGTGGTGGAAGCTATAAGTGTAAACCAGTTCAAAAACCGCCTACATAATTTTTTTTAAATCTAGGCAAATCGCTAGTAACTGAGAATAAGATATGAGCATATAAGCTAAACAGCTGTTTGCTCAGCAAATAATAATATAATTGCAGAATGTACCAACCTATAATGCTGGGCTACCTCCTGGCTTTCTTCGCGCCCGACAGCACCATGAGCACCCAGGAGGGCCTGTGGTACGCCGGTGGTGTCGTCGGCCTCAACTTCATGTCGGCTTTCATCACCAACCACAACATCGTATCCTCGTTCCACTTGGGAATGCGAGCCAGGGTCGCCGTGTGCTCGTTAATCTATAGAAAGGTAATGCACTGCTTTTGCATAATTTGTATAACATCGATATTAACATCTATCACAACAACATAGGGGTGGGGGTAGCGGGGTTGGCTGGCGAGTGCGAATGCCTGCAACGGCAATGTCCTACGACGCAATTTACTCGCTGACCGAAAATATTGGTGATTGACACTATCTCGTTAAAAAAAATGAATAAATTTAGAATGAACTTTCTTTTATATTTTTTTATACAATTTCTTACTCATAACAGGAAACACAATCCCCCCATTAACGGTCGTTTTTACCATCACCGGTTAAGTGCCGGTTTCAATAACCGACAGTTAATTGTCAGTTCATAACGTTATTTTCGTGTTGAGACAACCTCCGCTTATCTTTCGGTCAAACGTCAAAACAATAATATATTTAAACAATATTTTTTGCACTTATTACTTTATACGGTCATTTATGTTTCTTTCTATAGGTAATTTATTTATTGATATAAACAATTATTACATAAAATATGTGTGTATAATTTAGCTTCAGTTTTTTTACGAGGGATGTGATGATACATTTTTTTCGCCGATTTAAACATTTTGGATAGTCTACTTTTTTAATTATTATTTTTTTAGGTTCCTTTCTTCGGACCCATTTTGTAAATTTTTTCTTAGGAATGTTTGCTTTAAAAAAACCTTTGTATGATGGCAACTAACTTGTTATGTTAGTAAATTGACCAACAAGTGGCGCGCTGGTCTTAAATTAAGCGCACATTACCGTTTATTGACTCCTATAGGCAAGAAATTGACAAGTTTGACAATTATTGCTTTATTTATTTTTCCTACTTAATTTACACTCAATTTTTGTGGGGGCTTTCGAGCGTGCGTAATATTTTATTTTATAAAATGCCGCTCCTAAATGTTTTATTTTCTGATGGCTTTTGGCTGGCTGGACGGATGGATGGATAATAATGTTGGCCCTATGACGTCATCGGGAATCGTTTTCCTATACTGGCGTCTGGCAAACTTCAACCAAAGGTTACATCTGACCATCACTGCAAAAACTATATTGAAATGTATTTCTTTCTCAACCATTACTCAACCGATAGTTAACTATTGATCATTTGACCACCACATAACCAGAGATGGTGAAAATGTGCGTAAGTGTACAAGAAATATTACATTACTTAGTACATATATCTGAAATATAGTCACACTTGTATTAAGGGGTATAAAGTTGGCGCAAGAAGACATTATCGCTGCGTCCTACTCTAATGTTCACGTCACGGCAGATTTCGACACTGGTGCGAAGAGAGCAGAGCGCCTTGCGCACTTTTTCTCGGTCCATCGCTGGCCCCAATGAGGATAATCGCATAATAATTTCTTTTGAACTATTGAAACACATTTTAAAAAGAGTAATCAGAAATCCTTTATCTAAAATGCTTTAAAACGTCAGCTTACGACTGCATAATGTAAATTATAGATATTTCTTATTTCTTTCCATGCGTAAGTACAGTCGCTGCGATTGTCGCGGACGGCCCTCGGCGAATCAGCCCCGGGGAAGGTGGTCAACCTGCTGTCGAACGACGTGAACCGCTTCGACATCGCGTCCTTCTTCGTCAACTACATCTGGGCGGCTCCGTTGTCCGCCGTCATCGTCATGGTGCTGCTCTTCAACGAGGTCGGGATATCCGGCATCTACGGCGTTCTGGTTGTCTTCACCGTGATGCCTCTGCAAGGTTACCGACTTCGCCACTATTAACTGAACCTACCGCCAGACCTACGTTTATTACGAACTTCATTCGAGTTTGAAATTTAATATTTCTTCGTATTTTCTTATTTCAACCTGGTGTTTTAATAATAACCTTTAGAAAAAAATCAACGTTGCGTTTAAACCTGCATTCATCGATCTCTCAATGTTAACAACAACCTATATTCTTCACGAAATGATTAGATTAGAGAACTCATATAAAATCCATAAACACAGTTCGCAAAGTTATACCTATGCCATTTTCCGGAAAACAAGTGTTCCGACATAAGTGATAAACTTAAAGTATTTGTTTTTAAGAATTTAAAATATATATCCTGTTTATAATCCTACACTATTTTAAATTAATCCGCTATAATAAAGGTATTGGATATGCATTTTTAAATATTTTTACAATTTGCTAAATGGCTTTGCGAATAATCCTGACATACTATAGTTATTTTTACCCATCAACGTGGTTGCTATCTCGGACTTTTTAAACTTCCTCGATGCAGGACAAAAGTGCTAAAATTTCTGCATAACCATATTTCTTCAATTATTGATTCATTTAATTTGAGAAAAGGTATGGTCGCAAAAGGTATTTTGCAACGTTTTTGTTTTGCTGAACCCAATAGTTTCCTATTAAGTTATGTCATAAATATAAATAAAATAGAAAATCTCTCGGTTTTTTAATAGGTATTAGGTATATTTATTGATAAATAAATGATTTCTTAATGCCTCAAATTAATCCCTTCCTGGTAAATGCTAAATAATAGAATGATGTTTTGTAGCTTATACGGGGAAATTGTCGGCGCATTTTCGCCTGCAAACCGCACTGAGGACAGATGAAAGAACCCGTCTAATGGACGAGATCATATTAGGAGTTCAGGTCATCAAGATGTACGCTTGGGAAAAGCCCTTTGCGGCACTTATCGATGCCGCCAGAAGGTTAAACTATTAAACAATTAAACTATTTATTTTTTATGCTATAGTTTGAGTGTATGAGGTCATATATATTTTGGTAGGTAGGTATATGTGAAAATGTTGACTCAAAGACAGTTTTCTCCCGCCTTAGCAAAGACGGGCTCAGATGTGATAATAGGTAAAATTTCTGCCGACATTTACTCATCATCAGAACAAGCAATGTTTCAACTATGTCCCCGTTCCGTAAATGTCCCCATGAAACACTTCTCACTTACATTTTCATAGCTCATTGAGGTATTTATGTTTCACTAGTCTAGGGTTGCCATAAATGGTTTGGCTCCCACCGGGACTGATATCAATATAGGAGGAAATATAGGGGAGTTATAGGAGGAGGGGGGGGGGGGGGGTTAGAAATCTTTCAATGGTTCCCACATTTTTAGAATACGTTCAATGGCCGGGAACAAAGTGAGTGAGATCGTAAATTACCGCGAACTACAACAGCTCCCTCACAGAGGTATTTCAGTTTTTCATTTCGTGCTGTAAATATGGGAAAATATTTGTAAAATGTCAATAATATAAAACCATGATTATTCGTTTACCGGGACACATGGTGGGTCAAACGGGACAACCGGGACCGAGGCTCTAAACCGGTGACATGTCCCGGTGTACCGGGACGTATGGCAACCCTACACTAGTCGCCATTAAGCGTTCAAATTGTGTCTCATCAGTTGCGGTTATTTGGCAGCAATAGGTTTAGTTGATCATGATCGTTCACAGCTGACTGACGCGTTCTTATCATCTGTTTGACGTTTTGACAGGTGAATTTCTATGAAGTAGCTTTTCTAGTGAAACTTAATACCTCGATGGGCACCCATATTTTATATAAATACCTACTGATATATATAATATATATAATACCTATATATATAAATATATATATAATACCTACTGATAAATTATGAAATTATTTATTTTACTATCATAATCTGAATGTTAATAACTATCCTATTTTAGATCGGAATTAAAGGCCGTGATAAAGATCTCGTACGTGCGAGCCATCTTCATGACATTCATGCTCTTCACAACCAGAGCGGCCATTTTTGTGACCATGCTGTCATTGGTATTTCAAGGTTATGGACTATCTGCCAATCGGGTAAGATTTCAATGTCACTTTAGGTTTAGGTAGGTTCAACGGGATGATATTGAACCCCCCCCCTTTCCTCATCACACATTTTTGCTGTACCTATGTCGGTTTAGGATAATTATTATAGGGTAATTATTTTACAGGCAACCCATAGTTAAAACTGCAATGACTCTTTTATATATACTAGCCATCAGAATCAGCCAAACTAAAAATATGTAATAAATAATATAGGTTAAGTATATTTTTTCACGTTTGCAACATAAAAAAAGTAATTAAAAATTAAATCCTTTTACTTTTTCAACACATTCGTAAATGATGCTATTGTAGAACTTTGTCGTCGGTAGATAAACTACCCAAAAAGCGGGTATTTTTGCCCATAAATTAACTAGCAGGTATTTTGTTGTTGGCGGATGAATGCAGAGTATTTAAATAACAATAAAAAATAGTTATTTTTAACCTTTGAGGCATTTTTGCTTAATTTTTAAATGAACCTACATAAACGTGAATTTTAATCATGTTAGTTAGTTAGTGAATTTTAACCAGTCCTTTAAACAGTAGATATCGATGTGTTCAATACCCGAGTCATCAATTAGGTTACACCCGAAGGGCTTGGAGGAAACAGTACACTAAATCAGATGGTTAGGCAAAAGGGTAGTTGTAAACGGGTGTGTAAGGGGATTGTGATCGTGGTAGTCTAGTGGTTAAGGCGTTCTACTATTGGCCCAAAGGTAGCGGGTTCGATTCCGCACACGGTCATACCATTTTTAACACTTCATTACCACCATCTCCCCTGACTCTATTACAGGCATATTTGGCCTAGTTGAGTAGGGCCCAAAATAATTGTATATGACCTAGGTCATAGCAATTATTTAATAAAAAAAAAATAAAGAAAGAAATGGGCTAGAACCCAAAACCCCTAACAAAATCTTTAAAAAAAATGTAAGGATAACATTACTGTGACTTAAAGAAAAACTAGTTATTAAGACTTTCTACGTTTATACAGGGTGTCCCAAGGTCAATCCTAATAAAAAAACAGCTAATAGGTCCTAAGATTCCTATATAAAATCATGTAAAACAGATATTTTTCAATGGCTCCTCCCTCGGATAACTACGTCACTGGGTCACTAGGCCGCGGTCAGTCAAGATCAAGGTTAATGACCTGCCGCGTTGTTCGAAACGCCCTATTAGGGCGGAGCTAAATGAGGTCAGGTTTGAACAGAGGTCGGTCTAAGAAGAAGGTGTAACTCCTTACCCCTTCTCTGCGGTTGTAAGAGGGATGCTATTGGTCGACAGATAATATTGATTTATCGATTGATAAGATCGATTTACACCAATTTTATTACAAAAATAATAAATTTGGTGATGAAAATTTTTCGCATTTTGTTACATAATTTCTTACTCTTAATAGGGAACTTAAACACCCCCTAAAGTTTGTGAGATTGGTCTTGGGACACCCTGTATACTTCAAACATGTTCAAACATAATCGAGTCAGAAACCAACTAAACTGACAGTGGTCAGTGACTTAGTGGTCACTTTTAAACTTAACAGAGCACTAACACGACGAGTGTATATATAACTAAAATATTAACATTTTTAGTATGTTATCATTTTTAATATTTTGAAAATGTTTTCTTTAAAAATATCATTTAACTAGATCATCTTATTTTAGTCCAAAGTAGGCACTGAAAGTTCTTACCTATGAACTCTGCAGGTAGTTATTAAATAAGTTGTAGATAGATAATGCCATATTAATGTGTCTCAGTAAGGTTTATACGCGAGTCTAAGACTTCTTCATGAGTACTTGACTAATGTATGAGTTCTTTTAAAATATCTGTACCTTGTAACTTAAAAATAACTATTTAAATCATACCAGTTTTATGATAAGTGATCTGTGTATTGCGTGTACTCAAAAAGTTATCAAAAAAATAAATAAGCAAACAAGTTTTTTATGAAGAATTTCAATATGCCACTAGTCAAGGAAAAGCATTAATCAAAATCAAAATATGTACACGTCTATAAATACTCGTATAGTACAAATTTAAATAGTTCCCGCACGAGGTCTGTGATTCCTAGAACAGTGTTTATTGTAAAGTTACGTTTATATAGGGTGTTCTAAGACCATCCCGAAAACAATAATTCATGTCCAAATTAATTAATTTTATCAAAGCGCTCGTGCAAATTCCCTTTTTGCTCGCAGGCGTTCGCAAGGCCTAGATTGTATGTGACTTTCTATTTGGAGGACTTTATCGGTCGTCACACTAATTGTCATCAGATGACCATAGATACTACTAAGCCCATCTACCACTGGACGTTAATTTCTTTGATTTAAAGCTCAGCATCTTTAGCACGCACACATCATGTAACATTTTTAAACACAGCCCTTCAATTAAATAATTAATTAGTAAAATTTAATTATTAGGTGTTCGTGTTTGCGCAATTCTTCAGCATCTTGTCACATACAATGTCCTCCATGTTCGTCAGGGCCATCACAGAAATAGCTGAAGCAAGGGTCTCAATAAGGTAACCGACTTAATGCATATCATATAAAATATGCAACAGCTTGTACCGTTACGATGATTAGTTATATATTATGTTTGTTTATTGCAAATGATTGACGTGGAAGTGTGGCTCTCCGAGACCACACCCGGCACTCCACTATTGAGGTCGCGACAGGTTGAAATGACAGGTCAGGCGTAGCGCTCGAGCGGCGTATTTATTAAGACTGTTTTAATACTGCGCGCTTCGAGCGTACCGCGGCCGAGCGCTGACCATAGACAATGATTAGGGGAAATATGAGTGATGTGCGTATGGCAACATAGCCACGCTACAAGCTTTAAATAGTATTATTAATTTAATAAAAAAAAAAAATAGGTATTAGCAAAATTGCCTTATTCATTTTGATAAGATATGTTCTTTCGGAATTTACGATTTTACTTGATACTGACCAAAAATATTTTTTATGAAGGCCATATTATATAAAATGGAAAGATTCTAGGAAAGGTTTTGAACACGTTTTTGAAAGTTCATTTATTTCCGTTGATTATATACATAGTACAAAGAAAATATAGATTATGTAACAGACACAGGTATATAACAAAGATTATGTTAAATTTACAAAGTTGGTTATTTTCATCACCGGTAATGAATTGCTTTGTGAAGAAAATCTACTTAAAATGTCCGATTGCGTCGTGAAAACGCGTAGAATAATCATGTTTCATGAATTAGGAAATCATTTACTCGTAGTTCTGAATTTTGAGACATTTTTAAAAGCGCATTGCTTAAACTTTAGAACAATATGGAAATTAGATATTAGAATTTAGATATGGAAATTATCTTCTTAGTCATCATCATCTATTATGGCGATTAACTTTTTAATTTATTCTGTATGCCAATACATTTTTTTTTATATTTTTCCATCGTATAAATAATAAGAAAACACCTAAATTAATGGATGGGAAATAGGAAATAAAAATAATGCAAAAATAAATTATTACAAATGACAGCCAAATTCAAATGTCCATATAGACCTAGTTTCCATTACCATTGCTATAGTTTAACTATAAGCTTAGTATGGAATATAAATATAAAAACTGGCATTGATACAATGACATGTTGATTCACAGTCCATTGTAGGTACTTCATAAATTCAAATTTCAATTAATTTTCGATAATAATTGCTTTTAATTTGAACATTTTAGACGGCTTCAAAAATATTTGAATCATGCCGAGTTCGTTGTGGAAGCATCAGAAGGCTTGGCTAACGGAGAACCGAAGGACTTGGAGAAGGCAGATGGGGACAAAATGGAACTGGCAGTACTCGAAAATGGAGTTCTCAAGAGCAAAACATTTAGTGATCATAATAATAAATACGGTAGGTATATTGTATTGGTAAATAAATATTATTTATTCTATTATTACCATGAAGCTAGAGATATATAGTACGAATGTAAAATCATGCTAAGCATATTCGCCAAATTAAAATATGTGTCCGACATCTAGTGTCAAACATCAGAAATAGAACTACTGTTATAATTTTTGCTAACAATCTTTTGAAAAGCTTTGTTATAAGTGGGGAGTTAAAAAAAAGTGTTATTAAATACTTAACTACTTTAATTTACAATAAAACCTTGCATTCACGCTTAGTTTTGACATATCATATCAAATAATAAAAATTAGAACCCACTCACTGTAAACCATTTTAAGCTAGCTGGTCTAATAAAGTCAACCCATTCCTTCCAAGGGAAAGTATCGCCATCTGTGTGTGAATCATGCTAAAATCAATCAATTCGAATAAAAAAAAATGCACATGATTTATTGACAAAATTAATAACAAGCATTTTTAAAAAGTACTTATATATACCTAGCTATTGTGGAGCTGTCGAGCTTAAGATGATATTCTTAATTTTTTTCCGTGCATAGGATTCCTTTTTTTTTTTTGGTGAGCTATATTTATGACCGATTTAGCATACAACTAAACCAACAGCGCGTTTGGTTGATAAGTAGTCACATTTAAGCCTAGTGCGACTACACAAACGGTCACGTGTTATTCCAGGTGTTAAAAGGGCCTCTTCCCGAAAGAGCTGTACTTTGTCCTGCGCGTGGTCTTAAACCATCTAACGGCTTGTAGAAAGTTTGTGACAATATAGGATAATCTTAAAAATCAATATATTTTAGAAAACTTAGTTGAAATCGCATATTTATGAGATCAACAGCTGCGCCACTTTAATTTTATTTTCTCGATTCTTGTCAATAAGATATTTACTTTTAATTTCTATAAAAGCCCAGATAATTTTTAGATAAACCGATATCCAATGTTATTGTTTTTCTGCATCTATGACAGGGAAATGACAGGGTTGAGTCCTCTGAAAAAGAAGTTATGATAAATAGTATTTGTGTTCCCAGCCATCAGGATAGTGGACGCGACCGCCCGCTGGGGTGACCTCGGTGAACCTATCCTGAAGGATATCAATCTGGACGTGAAAAAGGGAAGACTCATCGGCGTCATCGGCCCCGTTGGAAGCGGAAAGGTTGCATTTTTAATTCTACGAGAATTATTTTATTTACATAACAATCCTAATCTAAATTAATCTAATCCTAATCTAATCTAATCCTAATCTAAATCTAATCCTAATCTCATTTTAAATTAAATCTACAGATTTAATTTAAAATGAGTGCCGCCATTATTTAAATGAAAAAAATTGTACCAAAAACCGCATAGTAAATATGTGCTTTTGTTAGACTCCATTTCACCCCATTCAATATCGTTCTGTTTCACCACAAAGGTACTATAAAATATTTTAATTAGCTATTTAAAATAAATTTAATGTTAATCTGCAACATTCTGTGTAAGTATTAATAAATTAGTTACATAATTATTAAATATATCACACGTACTTATTCCTTATTACATAAATATTAAATATATCACACTAATTTCTTATTACAATTAGTTTTACATTTTAATTATTTGTAACCATAACTAAAATACTTCATCTAATTAAAATATAATATTTGACAATACATAATTTACAAAATTATATGATGATGAGGATTTAAAACAGTATTTTTAAAAAACTCTGGTTTTAAACAACATCTTGCACTTTTATATGAAACGCTTTATCAATGCATCAATATTGTAAAAAATTATGTAATTTATCATTTTCCGCATTAGTTCCCATTCTTATGGTTAGTTACTGATAAGACCGCTTCACTTTTATGTTTCGTTTGTTCTTAGTGACATTTTATTAATTTACAAAAAGTGTATAAATCAATATTTCTTAAAAAAAATTAATAGATGTTATCATGACATGTTTTCTTACACAATTTAACAGAGTTCCTTACTACAAATGATTCTTGGAGAGATGACGTTCATTGAGCAATCCGGAAGTAAGGGCTACGCCAGGGCCCAGGGCATCGTAAGCTATGCTTGCCAGGAGCCTTGGGTTTTTGGTGGAACCGTCAGACAAAATATACTCTTCGGAGTACCTTACAATAGAATTAGGTAACTAAGTGTTTTTATCATTCTAACTTTTCGGATTTCAAATTTTATTTATTTATTTATTTTATATATACTAGCAGCTTTAAGCTGATGGATATATTTTCTAAATTGAGCGCATTTAATAGTTTTTGTTCTTTAGGTATTTATCTAATTTATTTTTAATTGAAAATAATTCATTAATAAATGAATAGCACTTATCACTTCCTGATGTAGTTCATTCAAACAGTCTACCATTCGGTTGGACAAGAAATGCTCGTTTGTATTCATTGTGAAGATTGACTTAATATTTGGTTTGTCATAATATCCAAATTTATTATTAAACAGTTCTGAAAATCAGATTGCTTCGTAAGAAGAACAGAATTCTGGTGTATTTTAACTTCTTAGCCTATTCTACTTACTTGGATAAAATGAAATATTTATTCCTGAAAAATTAAAACAACACACGAAAAATGATTAAGTACTAACAAAAACATATCAACCTATATTTATTTCTACTTCTTTAGGCTTCAGTGCACATTTCGCATGTCATAAAAAACAGTCTTAGAAGAAAATATTGATATATCACTCAGCAGTCAAACCGTGCACTCCGGTTTAATAATGATAACCAAAGACCAGTGGGACTAATCTGCAACTGACTTACCGATTGCTTGCCGATTGATTGACATTTGTCTAATGCATTAATTATACGTCTAATGCATTAATTAAACGTCTAACGCATTAATTAAACGTCTAACGCATTAATTAAACGTCTAATGCATTAATTAAACGGTTAATGCATTAATTAAACGTCTAATGCATTAATTAAACGGTTAATGCATTAATTAAACGTCTAATGCATTAATTAAACGTCTAATGCATTAATTAAACGTCTAATGCATTAATTAAACGTCTAATGCATTAATTAAACGTCTAATGAATTAATTAAACGTCGAATGCATTAAACAAATGTCAAACTGACAGCGAGCTAGCGGCAAGCCGGCTTCAGACTAGGCCCACTTTGTTCTTTATATTCAATAAAAAGCTTTAAATTCTTTTTATCTCAACTTCCAGATATAATGACGTGATCCGCGTTTGCGCCCTTCAGAGGGATATTGAGCTTTTTCCGCATGGCGACAACACGTTAGTAGGAGAGAGAGGGACGTCACTATCGGGGGGACAGAAAGCAAGGATCAATTTAGCCAGGTAGGATTAATTAATCCCACTAATACTAATTGCTGATCATTTTCCAAATAAACTATTATGTCATATTATTTGTAATTTTTTATATTTTTTCTTCATGATCTTTTCATCATTATTTCAGTGATCATTGATTAATTTCATACAATTGATATCTCAAATATTTATTTTCACCACAGTCTCTGGGACATTTGAATAAATTCACAAAAAGCGCTGCGTCTGCTGTTCACGATCCGTTGTCCTTCCCGCTCCCCACGACCATCAATCGCCGACAACAACAAAGAATCAAAGCAATCTTTCCGAAAGAAATTAAAAAAAAGGGCTCAGTAGTATCTATATTTCTTCTTCAAAATTAAATTTTGACAAAATATTATTACTTTTAACTATTCCGAATGCGGCAAAGCATTTCCTAAGAAAATTTAGTTTTTTTAACATAGCTCTTTGCTCATGGGGCTTACAAAGATACCACAATTTAAGTAAGAAAAAATAATTTTTCAAATGCTTGTTAATCGTTACTCAAATATTAAAAAGAAATATATTTTCACTGCAAAAATAGATTTTAATAAGCTATTTCATAATAAGAAATAATTTAAAGCCAATTTCAACAACACTGTGAATTATGGTCAACGTTTGTATGAAGTTAAGCAAAAATATTGCCTAGCATTAGCAGGGCGATATTTCTGGCGAAATTGTTGTTGTAGGCTTATGAAACAATGACACTTCACATTTAATGAAACACAATAACCTATGAATACCAGGTTATTCGTATAACCAGGTATTAGTAAAACAAAAAAGGTTGAGTATAGTTGGTCTAGTGACCAACTATACTCAACCTTTTTTGTCTTCGGGCCACATACATATATTTTTAAACAAAAAATATGTACGCCAAAGTCAAAATTAATCTCAAGATATACGAAATATAGAATGCCAGATTTTGTAAATCTTGTCCCTGATAATAAATGTGTTTAGGGCCTCACAAAAATCTAGACGGGCCGCAGGTTGATCTAGACACAATGGTTTCAGGGCCCAGAAAGTTAACTTAATTTGTAAGTATAATGTATTTCATTTTATGCATGTGTATTTTAGTTAAGATTAAGAAATCGGCAGAAAAGACAGTCCTAGCCAGTTAAATTTTAAATAGATCCAGATATATTTATAATGTATTTGTATATATTTTATGAATAAAATTTGCTTCTGGTAATGTTGAATAGCACTGTGGCTCAATAGCACAGCGGCTGTATATTTTTCGAAAATTCTTTTTGTACAATTTTCATTTAGTTATAACAAGCACTAAATGAGTTTACAAAAAGGTTTACAGTCTTATGCATAATTTAGGAAGTTCTTATGCTTTAAAAGTGACCACTAATCATATGGTAATTGCATGCGCTGAAACTAGTAGCAAATTTTGTAAGTCTTAACTTATATTTCAGCCTCTTGCTTGAGATAATCCACCTCTATTGGGAAAGTGATGTAGACCGCCTTTTATCAGTCACTGAACCTTCGCGTCATGCTTCTGAACATTTAAGCACCACCCAACCCTTCAATTATTGTTTTTTTTTTTTTGTATTTTCATATAATAAATTTGCCAAATGGTTGATGACTTTGAAAGTAGAAAACTATTAGCTCCCTTTTAGGTTATAAGATATTCTTTGATCTCCGCTTTCATTTTTCCGTAATATAATATTTTTTTAGGGCCGTGTACCGCCAAGCTGACATATATCTCATGGACGATCCTTTGTCGGCCGTCGACGCGGCTGTTGGAAGACAACTCTTCGAGAACTGCATCTCCAAATTCCTAAGGAATAAAACGAGGATTCTGGTCACGCATCAGCTGCACTTGCTGAAGAAAGCCGATCACATTGTTGTGTTGATGGATGTAAGCGTTATTCCAAACTTTTTTCTGGGGTCATGATTCATTCAGAATAATCTGAATTCAAAATAACCGAATCGTTCAATGATACTGAATAAATTTAAACATTCAGATTTAGTAAATTTTGCAACTTAAATATATTATTTCTATATTTCAGTAGCTAATTTTGCTAAAAGAATGAATTTTCAAACTTTAACAAAAAAATATTTACTGAAAACCAGGGTAAGGTGGAAATGCAAGGAACGTTCGACAAGGTATCCCAATCCGGTTTGGAGTTCGCCCGTCTTCTCGACAAACCCGCTGAAGAGGAGGACGAAGAGGATGAGGCCATAGAGGAGGAATTGCACCTGGAAAGAGGGCGGTCAGTCAGCCTTTCGCAGCGGCATAAAATGGGCAGACAAATCAGTCAAGTGTCAGGGAGAACACAAAGGGTGAGTGAGAACTTGACAGCTCGTATTAACTATTTTACATTCGCATTTTTACAGTATTGGTATTATTGGTATCTGCAAAACAAATTATTGATTTTATTTTGCTTATACTGTATAAAACTATGTTTACCTAAATCTTGAGAACACTCTTACCCTCAAAATATACAAAAAAAATAATAAAAAAGAGACATGTTCGAATCGTTGAATGTTTGTTTAATGGGAGATATTGTCTGTTGTAGTTGTAGATAAATATACGAGTATATTTCATATAATTGTTGTTACATATTTATAGCTGTAAGTGTTTTTAAGAATAAATACATATTTAAGAATTGCTATGACCGTATACAACTATTTTGGGCCCTACTCAGCTAAGCTAAAATGTACTTAAAAATGGTATAATATGTGCGTATTTGAACAGCATCGATGGGTTAAAAGTCAAACGCCATAACCACTGGACTACTACAATCTCTATGTCAAAAAAGAGAGGAACCAGCCATGCTAATGCTTTTATGGATTGTGGGCATCCAGGTAGATGAAGGGTCGATTGCTAAGTGTCATTTCCGGGTTCGATATCCATTTGGGTAAAAACATAAATATGTTTTTTCACCGAACTGGTGTTGTAATATGTACATCAGTTGTATATCTTTATAAATCTTTCGTAAAAAATAAATTTTATTTAAATAATAATTATTTTTAAAAAAATCAAAGAAAATAGATGAAAATATAGGGTTCTTTTTTTTAGAGGCGTGGTTTTCAATCTGGCACTACTTTTTTCGTAGTTGGTGTTTTTGACAGCTGTCACTTGATTTATGCTCAGTTTGGTTTGCCATTTCATAATGAATAGACTTACTCCTGAACAACGTTTGCAAATAGTGCAAATTTAGAAAAAATCACTCTAAAATAAAGTAAAAATCGCGTCGTGGGCCTGTGGCGTGGCCTCCAAGATCGTGCGATTTAACACCGCTGGACTATTTTTTGTGGGGTTATGTGAAGTCGCTTGTCTACGCAGATAAGCTGGACACGATTAACGCCTTGGAAGAGAATATTCGGCGCGTTATTGCTGACAAACGGCCCAACTTGCTGCAAAAAGTGGTTGAAAATTGGGCCTCTCGGCTGGAATTTGTTCGAGTCAGCCGCGGCGGCCACTTACCCGAAATCATTTTTAAAACATAATGGCAAACCCTTATCTTTATAATAAAACTAAATTCTTAGCCATAACATCAAATTATATGCGTTTTATCTCTTCTTGAAAACCACGCCTCTAAAATCATCAGCCTTTATATAAATAATATCGCTGTTTTTAAATTGATATTAATTTAATCTTTGCATTATTTGTACCAGAGTTCTTCAATCATCAGCGGCTCATCAATGTTGGATGTAACAGAATTTGGCAGTCAGGCTAGTTTGCCGCCGCAGACGTTAGCAGCTGAGGCTTCTTCCAAAGGTTCTTATGAATTGTATAGTTTTGTACAATTGGCTAGTATTGAGGCCACTTGGGTGAGAGTATTTTTTCTGGTACAAATGTGTACCTTTTGGTTCACCATCCAGCTTCGTCCGGATGCACTCTCCGTACAAATGTGAATTAGCTCGGCCATCTCACCTGATGTTTTAAGTGGTGATAAGCTATTCTTGTTTACGGTGCGGACAGTGCTTTAGCAAATATTCTTGAACTGTCACTCACCGATCAGCTGCCACACGTGCTAATCAGCTGTGTTGGCATGAAACTCCTCCCCTCCCTCCCCGTCTAAAGCTAACCGAAGAAATCTAACTTTTCTTTAACATTGAGTGGTCATCAACTAACGGCTACTGTTTGCATTCTGTGTGGTACCTTCTACAATGTAGTCAATCTGTCCAGGGTATTTTTAACATTTTTCAAATACTTAAATTATTCTCTGGGTAAGTATTATATTTAATTTAACAATATTTATGAGATAGCTCTGATGTTATTGCTGCTGATGGTTTTTATTTTTTTATAAACTTTTCGAAAAATCTTCAACAATCGTGTATAGCTACCCTCCTTAGACCGGTTGCTCCTTTCTCTGAAAAAGCTGTTAGGTGACTTTTTCCTCCACTGAATCTCACCTTTTTTACTTGAGGTTTTCTTTTGAGGATTAAAAACTGGGTACCGTTAAATTGTGTAAAATATTTTTTTTTCATCGGGAAAAATTACGTTTTTTGTGTATCAACGAGCCTGAAGTTTAATTTATTTATTAATGACAGACAATGAGAAAGGAGTTTCAAGCTGTTTGTCTTTAAAATAGAGTCATCTAATGTGTTTTTAAATTTTATTTATTTATTTATTCATTATGGTACAATAAGAAGTTACAAAAATAAATGATATAATAACACTGAACAAGGAATTAAATTAATATAATATAGAGAAATTAAACACCAGTCATTTATTGTTGCTCTGAAGTAATATGGCTACTCTAACTAGGTTAAAAAACCTGTTCTAAGAGCGGACAGAAGAAGATTGCAGAAAAAATACAATATTAATTACGTATGCGAGACATTATAATAACAAAAGGGATCATAGGGCAAAAATCATAAATACAAAATATAATAAATAGTGAATAATATTATATATATATATTACATACATTAAACATTTATTAAATATATCATTCTAATAATTGTGTTACCTATAATTTATAGGCTAAATATACAGAAAAAACTAATCTTAAAGAAATATATAAAATTACTTATAGTCACTGATTGGTTCACTGATATTAACAACAATCCACATTGGAGGGTAAACTATTCCAAGCATCAATCAACTATGTTGGAAAGGCAATAAATACTTCTATGTTTTTGTGTTCAATTTGGTACGAGACAATTTAATTTAATTTTCAATTTAATTTTTTTTTAAAATTTAATTTTAATCTCCTATTAGGGTTTTCGTATGAAATTTTACTTTTTTCGGCATCCCGGACAGTCAAAGTTCAAAATTTTAAAAGTCGCTATATAATTTTCACTATTACGTTGTTCAAGAGTGTAGCTATATTCTTCAGTAGCTATAGTCTCACTACATATGGCTTCTTATACAAGAGTTTCTCAGCTCGAGTTCATACTTATTCTAGAATATCTATATTATCTTTTGCAAAGTAGGGGGCTCGATACCTGAAAGCTCATATTCAAGTAGTGGTCGCATATTTTATGCTCAAATTGATTTGTATCGTTATTATTTAACGTACGGCTTTAGCTGTTGGGAGGCATGATTAAGCGCAGTTCCGACCGCCGTGCTTCATTATTTATTTGTCTGCAGGTATTGTGGAGGGATCCATATTTATGCATTACGTGAGAGCCGGCGGCAATTACTGTTTCCTGCTCGTGATTGCAGCAATGTTCGGATTGGCCCAAGCTCTGGCCTCCGGCTTCGACTATTTTGTATCTTACTGGTTAGTTCTCAAACCTATTAATATAAAAATAGGATTGATTTGTTATTTCCATAGTCAGAAAGATGAACTAACAATGAGTCGGTCTGTCCACTATATTTATTATGTTAAGACTTAGCTATCGACAGAGGTGCCCAGGGAATCTCTACACCATACATTACAAATAGTAGAGGACTGTAACGGAGGGAAAGATTTATCACTGAAAAGACTTCCATGGACATCACCCTCCTCAATCTGAGGAAATGATTTTGTATGAGATTGATAATAAATAACCTCAATATCTATTGCATTAGAGTATTTTTGAGTTATGTGGGATGTCATTGTAACTATATAAAATCGTTAAAAATTACCATTTAATTATTTTAGAATTATCTTTCATAATATTATTTTGCATTGATAGGACATCTCAAGAGGAACTTAGAGCTTATTACGATAAACTGAACTCTACGTCAACATTCAATGCTACTGTCAGAGAGTTCAATTTATCGTCAACGCTTGCTCCGGATTCTAACAAGCTGACTACATTGGCGTTTGATGGAAACATGACAATGGACGTGGAATGTGAGCTATTTACTGTTTTACAAATGTTATTATATATGTGAGCTAGTTACTATTTACACGCGTTATTATATATTTGAGCTATTTACTGTTTACAGGCGTTATTATACAAGCTCTCATTATATAGAAACGAATTAAGTGTGTAAATGCATCAATAATCCACATATTTTTTTTATTTTATTTCAGCTATGCTGCCGACCTACGACAGCCTCTTAAGTAGCGAAGTATGTATGACAATCCATGGATCCATTGTCATAGCTCTTCTTATCGTTGCGACTTCTAGATCTTTCCTCTTCTATAACATGTGCATGAAGTCATCCTTCAAATTACACAATCTCATGTTCAGAGGTTTGGAAATGTCAATGTTTATTTTATTGTAACTTTTTTAGTTATCAGGAACAAAGTTTCATTTTTTACAATGATCCAGCTATGTTCCCATAGACACCCTTTTGTCCTTAACGTTTCTTCTCTCCTATGATCTTGGGGACTCGTCGCACTTAGTGGAGATTGACGTATACAGGTTGTATTTTTTACTCATTATTAGCAACAAAAATCTTAAATTGTGAATTATTAAAAAAAACATTTATCACCAAAAATATATTAGACTTTTTCTCAATACAAGATAAATTTAAAATTTAATCGTAATGTACCGAAAGTTTGGAAATATCGGCGGCGAGTGCATCGATCTGTACCAAATATAATAAACTTTTACCACGTTCAGTTGAGTAGTACGAAGCACAAAGGGTTTGAACAGCGCGATTTTGCGCAATGTTTAAGCTATTTTCAGTATAGATATAAAAATGTACTTCCCCCTAAAAGAACAATAGTGATTTTAAATACATCTGTAAAAAGCGAAATCTCTATAACCCGATGATAAACATTATAGCCATATGATTTTTAACTCAATCTTTTTTAGCTATATCACCCATTGATTTTAGTTTTTGAAATAAAACTTGAGGAAGGACAAATCTTGTCAATATTTAAAATTGACGACTTTTCACTGTCTCTACCTAATCTGCATTATACAAAGCTTTATCTCTACTATCTTCTTTGACTCTTAAATGGAAAAAACCAATCTTGGCAGATCAGGTCGTATATAACTTTTCTGTTAGGGATGTAGGAATGCCAAATGCATCATGATACAACTATCAACAAACAACAAAATACAAGCACGCATCATAACAGCACTACACAAATATGGAAACAAGCTAATAAAAGGGATAAGGGACTTGTTATTTCTAATTACCGAAAATTAAATATTTATTTTATATAAATACATGCCTCCATTACCAAGACAAAAAGTAATTTAGTTTGATTATGTTTCTATTAATAATGATCCTTAATTTGAAACCCATCAAATTCAAATTCAATTTATTTTATCCCATAAACACAAGATAAATGCATTTAGGAATGACATTTCAATTTGGGTACAATAATATTTTAAGGTTAGTATAGTGGTTTGGTATGCATAATAATTATTTTTTATGGAAAACATGCATACATAATCATCCATGTTTAATAACAACAAACAATGTTTAATACAACAAAAACAAAAATGAACACATAGTTTTTAAGAGAAAAACAGAATTAATTAAATAACACTACTTTACTAAAATGGGCTTATGGGGCTAACTCTTATGTAAACCTATGACCCGACATCTCTACATGGTCTGTGACAGTTCATTATACATATTATTTTCACTTTTAAAGGAGTCATTCGTTCACCAATGATATTCTTCGACAAAAACCCTTCAGGACGCATCATGAACCGTTTCTCTAAGGATATGGGAGCAATCGATGAGTCCTTGCCGAAAGCTATAATGGACGCTTCACAGGTATTGTAAAACTGTATTTTTTAATTTATTTTTATTGTTTTTAATAAAATATTTTCAAAAGCACATGTCATCCATCGCTGAAATTAAAATCGTAATGGTTGAGACACGGATATAAGAAAATTTATATTTCGCTTGTGGTGCGAGATTGTTGGAGCAAACCTAGCCACGAAGACGTGTTGTCGACATCATTTTGAGGGGAGTTGGGAGAAACATTCCCCTCCCAACCGCTCGCCTTTTGTCTTGTGTTTTAGCTGCTAAAGCAGTCTTGTCGTTAAAGCATTTGACTATTGATCCGGTAGCCGCTCTTTCGAATTTGCACATAGTTACTCAATTTTCAACGCTCCATTACCACCATATTTCCTTACTCTAGCGCAAACACATCTATCTTAGTTGAGGAGGGCCTAAAATAAGGGCCCCTATATATGACCTGTCATAGCAATTTTTTTAAACGTACCTAGCTGCATTGTGGCTTATCCAAGCAGTCTGATATTTCATGGGTTCAGTGGGTAAATCTCATCATTTGGACGCATTACAGTATTCTAAGATCAATTATTCAGATGACAAACTGAGCACGCAGAACTGCATTAAACCGTTGATCTCAATGGTTATCGCCAACAATGCAACAAGAATATGATTTGATTTATTTTTTGAAAACTTTGTGCTCTGCTTTTAGTATTATTTGCTTTACAGCCTCAAAAATAACTACCAGAGTCACTGAAATGAGATGAGATGATGAAATGCACAGAATAATATTTTTATGTTTAAATGTGTTCAGATGCTTCTCACAATGGTAAGTGCAATCATTCTGTCGTCAATCGTCAACCCGATCGCCATAGCTGTTCTGGCGGTACTCTTCATCATCTTTTACTTTGTAAGGAAATGTTATCTCAAGACATCGAAGAACATCAAGAGGTTAGAGGGCATTGGTGAGTACGAACATACATATGCTTTTTATATTTTTACCCATTAAACACTTCTTGACACTTCCCTAATATTTCTCGAAACCCTTCATGTATCAGTATGGGAATCAATCTTCTCGTCGCCAATTTGGTATTTGTTGCCCACCACCCTTATGACTTGGCACAGTAGGTCTGTTTTCAAGTAGTATGCAGCTGTAATCGTCCTAGATACCATAGGATTACACTCCATGAGGATAACGCTTGCTATATAAATGTAATGCTGAGGTCGCATTGCCCAAACCCTCTCCATAACCAAAACATTTCACAGTATTCTTGGGTGTTAAAAACGCGTTACGGCATTTAAGCGACCTTAACACAAAACACACATATCATAGACTGTGGAACGCGGTATACTAACCTACTAACCTGGTCACGGTAGAGCGGTTGAAATGGTCTTTGAACACGGTGGTGTATTATCAATGTCCCGACCTTTAATGACCTCAAAAAAATTTTCTTCATAATATAATTATTGTGAAATTTATTATTTCTAGATTAATACTTATAAATTTTTGGACAATAATTTATTATATTTCAGCTCGGAGTCCAGTTTTTACCCATCTAAATGCCACACTTCAGGGATTATCGACTATCAGAGCACACAATGCCCAAACCATTCTGAAGGCAGAATTTGACAAGCTGCAGGTACAAGTTTAATATAACTCGTTCACATATTATTTATATTAAATAGGTGCCCATGACAGCCTCAAATTTGAAGATGAACTTTCAAACGACAAAAAGAAAACAAATAATGTTCAATTTCGCCTTGGATTTCCCTTTGCATGGTATAGTCTAATATAGTATACTAAGTCCGAAAAGTGATGAATAATTATAATAAAAATATGAAGTAAAATATCTAGAAAAATAGGTATTCATTTTGATTTTATATCTCTAATACAATCTTAGTTATTGAATTTCATTTATGTAATTGTCGCCTAATTAAAAACGCCCAACTTTGAAACTTATAAGTTGGTCCAATTTTAAGATATTAAAAAAAATATTTCACTAAAAATTCAAAATAATAAAAAACATATATAATATTAATACAACTAAATATTTTTTTGTTGAAGATGGTCGAGAAACTACTGCTCTTTTCAGTTATGCAGTTTGTCAAATATCTGTATATTTTATGTTACTATATGTAAAGTATGAAAAATAAATATATTCTAAACCAATATACGAAGGTTTTCCTTAACTAAAAAAACTGACCAATAATTCTTCTTATCGCATTGTCTTGAAGTGTAGTTTTAACAGATGGTAGGTACAGACAACCTTTTTTATTCTCAGTGCAGAAAGATAACCTGGAAACAATAAGGTTTGAACCCAAGGCCTAATGAGTCAAGAGCATGCGTTTCTACCACTGCTCTATCTCAGACCGCTATCAAATAAACAAAGCAAAATCAAAACCTTATTATCCTTCTTCATCCTCCAGAGTATTTTTTTTTATATCTGTAAATATATTTTTTTCCCGTTGTTCTGGCCAGTTACAAATTCATTTGCCACGTAAGAGTACTGAACATACGATTCGCACACTTTAAATTTCCATAGCAATTTAATTGGTGGCCTGGTTAAAGGCAACCGGCAATTCTCGCATTTCATATTTTCGAAATCCATCGTGTCAAAACCTTCTGACATCAATAGAGATGCACGGTGAGAGACTCAAGAAATACCTTTTTTACAATCAGTTTTCTTTACCGAAGTAGGTATCTAGTAACTTCAGTCGTCTCTGATCCACCACCGAGTCTGCGCCGATTCTCCGTCTAGCAAGTACTGCCTTTGCTGGCCAGTGGACTCTTCCGTGTCATTTATTAACCTAATTAATATCATAATTTATCAATAAAATACATACATCAACATCAACCCATGTTTCTCCATCTCTCATCTCATGATCTCATAACACCACCGTTACAGTTTCAATATTTTATGAATAAATAAAGCGCTATAGTCTAATCTAACATATTTTACAAGATAAATTTCTTTATTTCATTTAGGACACACACACATCGGCTTGGTATATGTTCATAACAACCAGCTCAGCGTTTGGTTTTAGTTTGGATCTCATGTGCATTGCATTTGTTGCAAGCGTCACATTCAGTTTTCTATATATGACAGGTATGACTTTTATATTTTTATATTATATGATATCCTTTAAAAAAAACCCCCCTCCTTACCAAGAAGCATTTAAGGAAGAACATATACTTAACAAATATTTTTGAATGTTTGTTTGTTTATTCGTCTTCGATCCATTCCTAAACCATTCAGTTGGTGAGTTGTTGCCCGCGAAGGCGTAAAGATTAGGATCGAAGCGACCCATCCAAAGTTATCACACGCCGAAGGCGCTGTCAAAGTCACCTGCAGGGACTAGCTGTTGTCAGCTAGTTGGTCCGGGTTGGCCCGGGGTTGAATAGCTAGTAATTTTATAAATGTTTGAGGCATACATTGTCTTTAAGCAGGTCTTCATTTCGAATGTTGTCTAATAACTAAAAGAAAAACTGGAACACTAGGCAAATGCCTTTACAACTAAACTACTAGTCTTGTTATACGATGGGCCTAATGGCAGATATGCCTTCCCACAATCACTAATTTTAATGATGTTTACATATTTATACCTAATCAGTAATACTAATTTTATGATTTTCCGTTACTTAAACTACACATTTTCCAATCCACTCCTGATTGTTACATAAGTCACAAAAGAATATTACCTGATCAAATGGATTACAGAGCATGTATGACAATATTATTATTGGATTTATACATAGTCACGTTAATTTGAGCAGCTTAGCAGCCTAACTAAATCTGTTAGTATCTCATCACATTAAGCTCATATTACATATCATCCTATTTTTTTCTATGAATTGGTAGTCCACATGACTACTCAGTCTGATAGCATAAGTGATATATTATCTCCCCCCCCCCCCTCTTAATAAAGGTCTTGTAAGTATGAGAATGAGCTTCTTCTAATGAGTCAGTCCACATTTTCATTTTCAATTAGAAGAGACCTTTCTAAGAACAATTCACTCCACAGTTACAATGAGTGGTCCATTAAAAAAAAAAAATTAACCTGTTGGCTTTGAATTTTCCTACGCCTGTACGGAGGCTTATATTCTTCCCCAAAGTATGAGTCTTGGGGTAGGTAGGTTTTGGCTGTGCCTATTGAATTTGTATTAAAACAATGTTATTTTTTTCCATAGGTATTCTCGGTGACCAGGTGGGTTTGGCGATAACCCAGTCCATGAGTTTGACCTTCCTCCTCCAATGGGGAATCAGACAGTCGGCAGAAGTTGAGAACCAATTGATGGCCGTAGAAAGAATAGTGGAATATACTCAATTACCTGCCGAAAAGGTAAACCTATACACATTTACATTTAATAAAATCATTTCTTTTAAGTAATGTATTTTTTCATCTATATTAAAATACCTACTCATATGAATTTATGACTTAACATGATGTTTGATTAGATATGCACACCTCACCTTATAAACTATATGTACACATAATTATAGCACTCATATAGTTAATTATAATAACCTAGAATAATATGGGATGACGGAATGTTATTGTTAGATGGTTAATTGTATTAAGTCTCAAACTTATCCACAAAATTAACGATCGTTATGCTAATTTAAGGTGATTTTAAATGAACTGTATGGAGTTAGATGAAAATACAACTTACCGTAGGTTGTCTGGTTTAGAAGATTGGGAACAGAAGAAAAAGGGTTTTATATAGCCAAGCATTCTTGATGACATCATTTATTTTACACGCAATATTATTAAATATTACTAAATGCCTCATAATAATGGAATGTCAAATAGATGTCGGCTAAAAATTATTTCGAAACTATAGTGAATGACCGTATGTATTTTTCCAGGGCTGCGAGCCAGACGATATAGACCGCAAGCGAGCATACGGCATGCCATTAAAAAGCAAACTGGAACCACCTCGAGGTTGGCCGGAAAATGCGAGAATAGTGTTTGACAATCTAGTCATGCGATACTCGGATGAACCAGATTCACCGCTCGTCCTTAAGGGGCTGAACTTTACCATCGAATCGAGGCAGAAGGTAAATATCATACTACTTTAAACATCGACCTCAAGAAGTTAGAACTTAAAATTAAATAGAAGATAAATACATGATAAGTGACTACAAAATTCTGGTTAATAGATTTATTTAGATAATAGACTATTAAGTATAGACATACCTACCTTTTAGGATTTAATCTTTTTATTTTCATTTTTAAAAACCAAATAGATAGACCACAGTGCATCGCAAAAATATAAATCGACAATTTTGTTTGAAAACAGTATCAATATGTTATAAAAAACTTACTTTGCATATTACTTGACCGATATAAAATAGTACCGCCTTATATTTTTAGGTTGGCATTGTCGGCCGCACTGGTGCAGGAAAAAGCTCCATCATACAGGCTTTATTTCGACTCGCTTTCAATTTGGGATCCATTGAGATAGATGGAATAAATATATCGGACATTTCCCTTAAGGTAGGAAAATCATTTTGTTTACAATGTTATTATTTGCAAACGTTGAAAATAACGTTGCAACGTTGCACGGTTGCAAAGTTATTTTAATGAAACTATCAACTGCTTCGATAAATTGACTCTGAATAAATCGCAATTTAAAGTGTTCAGCAACGATCTATTGTGTAAAAATAATAGGACAAATTAGCTGTTCTAAATTCGTGTAGTAGATATGTATATATATAGACATAAACTGGTATTATTATTTTTGTTATTAACTTTAATACTTTTTGTTAGTAGAAAACTATTTTTAGTTTTACATAAGTTTTTATCGTTCAATCAAATGTATTTTTTTGTTGTATGTACTGTGTAAAATTGTTGGTTTTTCTAATAAAGATTAATAAATAAAATAAATAAGTTAATAGAGGGATAGCCGCAAAAATATAGGGGCATAATGTAGTAGGGCCATGGGCTATAGGATTTGGTATACTCCAGAGTGGCTTGAGAGATTTTTATAATTTTTTTTTGTATATGGTAGGAAATTTCTCAGGGTGGTCATTAAGTTATTTCAAGTTATTAAGTTTAGACTAGTGTAAGGTAGGAAAAATAAATATAAAATCTATGTTTCCGTTTAAAATAATTTCATGTCAATAAAAAACTAAAGATAAATAAATAATTAGTTTTCGATGATTATTTTTGAAGTAGCTAAAATCAAATAAAATATAATTTTTTACCAATATTAATATGATTAATATTTTGAAAATATAACTACAATAAAATATACTAGAATTTAAAAAAACTTTGGAATAATAAAACAGACTTTAAATTAAATCCATACCCAAAAACCTAAGAATTAAGATTATAGTAAACAATAAAATAAACGATCAACCAAAATGTTGAAGTCTGCGCAGAGGCATGGTTTTTGAAGTGGCATATGGTATGTTTCATACATTTTATTCAATAGAATAACATTTATCAATAATACTTCTTATTAAATTATATTTTTTTGTTGCAGAAATTACGTAGACGGATTTCTATCATTCCCCAGGATCCAATGCTATTCTCTGGAACAATCAGAAAGAATCTCGACCCATTCGATGAATATTCAGACCAAATGCTTTGGGATTCACTTGAGGAGGTATAACTTAAGATTTTTTTTCCTTAAACCTAATTTTTGTTAGAAGAACCTTTCCATCCATCCCATTCCCAGATTTCCATTAGGTAAAGACTTATAGATCTCTACTACAAATTTCACATATTTATTTCTACGAGTAAAACGAAAACCTAACTCAACAGCACTTCGCTGATAACGCAAGCTTTACATTAATATTTGTTTGCAGGTGGAGCTGAAGGAGGCAATAGCTAGTGGTGGAGCTGGTCTGGCGGGCCGCGTGATGGACGGAGGCTCCAACTTCTCAGTGGGACAGAGACAGCTGGTGTGTCTTGCTAGGGCTCTACTCCGCAAGAACACTATTCTGCTTATGGATGAAGCAACGGCCAATGTCGACCCATAGTATGTATACATAATATTACTTACAATGTAACCTTTCTTGCAATGATGCTCCCATCTCTTCGACCCGTTCAAACAGTACTCGATGTCTTTCACTACAAAATAATTGTTTACGAAGGTGATGGCCTCCACATTCGACGTCCTCCAAACGCAACTTTTAGCTTAGATAAAACAAAAAGGTTGCTTGGGGCAAGCAGTTGGATTTTCACCACGGCAACCGCTGAGGTATGAGACGGTGCATTGTCTTGGTGAAACATTCTGCATCTGCAAATGTGTCCGTATTTCCACAAATTCTGCCTTCAGCTTGTCAAGTTATGATGCGCAATATGCTCCTGTAACGGTTTTTTCTTTTTGAAGATAATTAATTAGGTTATATAACTCCATGACTATCCCAGAAAACAGTCACCATCACTTTTCCGGCCGAAGGGATAGCCTTTGCCTTTTTTAGAGCCGATTCTTCCTTCACAGTCCACTGTTTTGACTGTATTTTTGTTTCTAGAGTATAATAATGCATTTTTACATTTTCACAAAAAACACTAACATCGTCTCACTCAAACGATTATCAAACGCAATGGCAGAACTTTGGTGAGTGCCTTTCAACGCATGCGGAAACACACTCCCACACTTTTGTTGACGAGTGCTGCCATCTTCATGTTGAGGTCGGAAACTTTTCAGACAACTTTGATGCAAATGGGCAATTATTGCAATATAT
Source organism: Neomicropteryx cornuta (assembly GCA_020383195.1). NCBI lineage: Eukaryota > Metazoa > Arthropoda > Insecta > Lepidoptera > Micropterigidae > Neomicropteryx > Neomicropteryx cornuta. The sequence continues at coordinate 6,019,706 of JAHKQU010000001.1, read as the reverse complement.
ACAAATTGATCACTCATTTCACAACCAAAACAAAATCTTCGTCTGTACTGTAGTATTAACTTTTAGTTCTTTATTGTGTCCCTCACTTTCTCACACACTGCAAATATTAAAAAATACATGACTACCATGGATATCTACTTTTGATTTCACTTCAAAGTTCTCTCCATCTCCGTTAATATACTAATAAATAAATAACGCACTCGCAGCATTCACAGTTAAATAATTTAATGTTATCATTTTATAATATTTTTTTTCTCCAGCACTGACGCTCTCATACAACAAACAATTCGAACCAAATTTGCTAATTGTACAGTCCTCACAATTGCCCATCGACTGAACACCATCATGGACTCTGATATTGTAAGCAATAATTTTATTATTTTATCGACTATGGGCTTTTTATGGTAAACAAAGGCTATGTATAGTAGGCAGTCACCTTTAGACTGATTATTATTAGTAAGTCTTTTTGCAAATTTAGATTTAGACTAAGTGACTTAACTAAAAAGTTAGCATTTCATTATTTTTTTATCGAATGGGACCTAATCATGCAATAGTTACATGTTGTTTATAAAGCTAATTTATTATTCTATCAAACTATACGTATTTTATTAATGCATGATCAAACAAAGACGATTCTTAATTTGATCTTGTGATGGTCTAATTATTAGACGTTCCACTACTCACCAATCATCGACACGGAGTTTTCAACAACAAAACGGGTGGCAGACCCTGTGTGGGTTATTCCGTTCAGTGAACGACCTTCGCCGAACGGCGGCATTGCGCATTTTACGTTTGGAGCAGAATGTGTTAGGAGTTTTTACACATTGTTAACTGTGTTCTGGACCTGTTTGGTTCTTGGACTTCTTCGGAACAAAATGAATTTCGCCGCTTTAAAGAATTAAGTCCAGAGCTGGGTTGATAAATGGGACATGTTAGGAGGGCCGGGCGTTTCTCTCAGCTTCCTGAGCTCACGTGATTTATTTAGTTTTCATAATTATTAGACGAGCAGTTTCTTCGACCGAAAATGCCCGCTGTTGTGTATTGTCCTCCCTTCACATTGTTGTGGAAACCGGATTGGCTACTTGGACCCTAGCACGCTGGTGAACTTTGGGAGTGCTGGACATGGACCACATTTGTTAAGTGCATGTTAGACATAAGGTTTTATCTTTCTATTTCGGCCTGCCCCCGGCCTACGGGCACCCTTTACCACCATCCTTCCTTACCGTCCTATAAGTTGTAGATTAAGTAGGCCTTTAAGTCCGAACCCCCATTGTGGCATGAGGGAGAGAGATAGGGACAGACTCACGGGGGTGCTTTTTACTTTGACCCGTCCGGGTACGTCTCTCTGGCATGTTCGGGTAATTTAGATTATGTGTGAGTGGATAGATATAGCGACCTCAAACCGCTGCAACTACTCCGGGTCAGATGTGGGTTTGTCCATATTTTTAACAACAGTCATAAATGGAGTTAAGGTATTTTCATCTATAATCATTCCATAGTGTTTAAAATAAAACTTCCATCTCAGTTTAGTTTTCCATTCACATTTTAGTTATTTTACTAATTAAAAATATTACCAAGAGATTGATATTGGAATCATAAAACTAAGGTTTCTAAAGATGCTTAAAAATATATATTCATTCAAACAAAGAGGTTGTGGTAGTCTAGTTTAGTAGTCTAAGGCGTTTGACCATTGACCCATAGGTCGCAGGTTCTAATTCGCTCATTATAGTTATACCAATTTTAAACACTTCACCATCACCATCCGCCCTCATCTCTAACACAAGCAAATTAGCTTAGTTGAATAAGGCACAAAATAGTTGTATATGGCCGATGTCATAGCAAGCGCTAAAACCACAATCATTAAAAAAAAAACACTTGTTTACGCGTAGATTTTATTTTACACACCCTGAAGCATTTGCACCCACCCTTTTTTATATTATATATATTTCAATTTGGTAATAATCCTTCTAAACACGCTTTGATAGTTCTTGTTGGTTTTGACAATCATCTAGGTACAACGTTACAAGATGTGACCAGTATTTTGATTTTTTCTCCTTACGGCGTATTTTGTTGCTCATTTTATAATTGTTTTTCGGTGATGCGTTTGCGGCAATTGACCGCGATCTTCGAGCTGTCACCTTCGCCCAACAAGAGGTTGATAGTTTTCAGGTTTGTTTATAAGAACCAACCTGAAAACTATAACCAGGAGTATTCAGAAGTGTTCATAAAAACACTCCTGTCGATGTGTATACAGGTGTCCCAAAATTTAACGTCCAAACGAAATGAGGTGATAGAGAAGGTTGTTTCCAATCAGAATCAACCAATTCTTTATGCTTTTTCTGTATTTTTTTTTTAAATAAGCATCGGTCAAAGTCTGGGATTAATTTATGAAAATATAAAAAAATGTTAAAATAGTTTTACTATTGTAATATGAAAGCAAATTTAATTACAATATTTTTTAAACAAGGGTATACCAATCGTTAAAAAAACTCACAAAACAAAATAAACCTAAGCGTGTGTTTTTTTTTTATGATATTTAATCGAAAAATGGTGTTAAAATTTTAAAAAATCGGAAAATTGGCAATAACTTCTAAACGACAGAGAATTGGATAACTACATTGGTTGATTCTGATTGGAAACAACCTTCACTATAACCTCATTTCGTTTGGACGTTGAGTTTTGGGACACCTGTATATAATGAATGCATTTTGATCGAGGAGGGATTCAAAAGCTTCAACACAACTACTACCTTTTATTTTACAAATCAAAATATTTATTAAATCGTCTAAAACCGACTATTATTTTCCAGGTGGTAGTAATGGACGCTGGTTTAGTAGTGGAATTTGGTCCTCCGTCACAGCTCCTTGGACTTCCCGAGGGACATTTTACTAGAATGGTCAACGAAACCAAAGAACCTGATGAAAAAAATGCCAAGAAAGAGAAATGATATTCTCATTCCAACTATGTGGAAATAGAGTAAAAAGCAATTTTCACGAGGCTAGCATCAAATATATGAAATTCAGCTATAAGCATCCTATTTGAAAAATATATAATCAGTCAACAGTCTTCCTATACATAAACATACATACACGTAAAACCTACATAATACATGTATGTAATATTTGATAGAATTTAAGTGAATATTGTATGTACTTATTAAATATAAAACTTTAGATGTATTGCTGTGAACTCTATAATATCCTGTTACTACTGATAGAATAACAAGTATATTAATTTATTTTTTTTAATAATTACATAAAAATGCCATTTTTGTTTTGTTTGTAAAACGCACTACAAACTGTTTAATTTGCATTTTTAGTTGGTAATAACTTACAAGATTAAATTATGAATAACTGTGATAACAATTAGGTCACATATTTATTTTATAAATAGTATTGAGTGCAATATGCGGCCGCCAATGTGAATTGTACATATATAAATATGTACATATTATATGTTAATTGATATAATTAATTTCTATGTGTACCTATGTAAATATTATTAAAATAAAAATGATGTAAAATTTATTTTATATTCTTTATTAATAAAATTGTTTAAAGAAATCATATACGCATATAATATATATAAATATATTGCACCATGATGTAACCAGGTTACAGTTTCAATTTAAAATCTATTTTAAAAGTAGGTAGCATACTGCAGCGCTAATTAAATAAAAACAAAACAGAATTAGCATTTAGACGATTCTAAATCTTTTTGTACTTACATTATAAAGACTTAACTGTCTTAACGTATGAAATTAAGTAAGTTGATTTATTACATAATATAAAAAAAATAAATGCTAAGATTTATATAATAGCTAAATTAGAAAAGTACAAAAGTAAAAGTACCTAGTTACATAAATCTAAGTAAATAGCACCATAAGGTCTCCAGAAAACATTAAGTAATTTGTTACATGATAACATACGTCATATGGTATAGAATACTAGGAATACCTATACAGTACATTTTATGACATGATTTTACCAGGTTGTTTCACAAACGTGGCTAAATCATATCTACTAAATTCCTATCTTAATAGAGCAAATATATAAGATTAGGTTGAAAATATTTATTTTCAAAGTTGATAAATAATATTTAAGAGTAAGAGAAATGATATTTCACTGGTTATCAATATTTTTTTGGCAGCAGATTAGATTTTATATCCTATACTCTAGTTATATAGGCAATAACAATCAAAAATAAAACAGGGTGTTTCTCACGTAAGTGGTCATATTTTCAGGGCAATTTTAGGGGCTTTACAAAATGCAAAAAAAATTAGCGTAGGATAACCTTGAAAAACTAGTAAATGTTGACTTTTTAAAACCACAGCATTTTTTGTGTAATCATTGTAACACAATAAATGTTAAAAAAATATGGTAAAACTCACATTTTTTTTAAACTCTTTTTGATGAGTAAACATTTACATCGGGATCTCGAGGATTTCTGGGCTCGAGTGAATTGCTATTTGGTAATAGTGACACTTGCGAGTGAGAGGCGGTGCATGCAAGAGAACAGAAAAGAGAAAGAGTAACTGGTAAAGGAGGCTGGACCTGCTGGTGTTAGTGATGCACACATTTATTATTTTTGTGCACGTTGATCAGCTGTTCACCACATTTTCTTTCGAACGTTAAACGTTTCTATCGTGTTTCTTAGTGGAATTGATTGTTACTGCATTGCTTAAATAGGTAAGCATAAAAAATATATTCAATTACAAGTAACTCACGTCTGTAAATTGGAATCAAAATAAATAAATTATCTTTTGATTTTATTTTATCAACAGACGAATGCTGATGTTACCTCTGCACTCACACTCCTTTTTTCTATGTATTATAAGATTTTTTTTTTCAAAAAATCTTGAATGACGTAATGCTTTTTTGTATTATTTTAGATTCCTGTTGACATAAGCTAAAAAAATATATTTATTGTTTTACAATTAATGGTCAAACAAAAAAATTACATTTTAACCTACCGATTTATTACAAAGTACACAAATTACTGTTCTTTAAGGATACTCACGTGCAATAGGGATAGGGGAAGAAGCTTTTAATTACCTAAATAACACATATATCATAGATGGTTAGAAAGATAGAGTTGTTAATTAGATTTGTTTTTCTATGGGGACCCTTTTTGTCATATGCCAGTTGATCATTTGTGATACAAAATTATGAAGGCTGTAGCGATGATAAATTAAAAGATTGTGAAATAAAAATTTAGAGCACACATTGCATAGTTGGTTCTTTTATTTTATATATCTAAAAAGATGGTTATCACTAGTATTTGAATTATACAGGGTGTTCCAAGACCATTCCGAAGATTTAAGGGGGTGTTTATGTTCCCTATTACACGAAAGAAATTGTATAAAAAATGCGAAAATAATTCATGCCCAAATTTATTAATTTTATGAAAGCGCTCGTGTAAATTCTGTTTTTGATTGCCGGCGCTCAACCAAGGCCTCTCGATGACTCGGAGCGGCGCGGCCTCGTAAGCGACCGAACTTACGACAAGAGGGATTTCATATTATCACGTAAAGTTTATAATTTTCTTACTTGGAAACCATGATGAATTTTGATATGAGGTCAAAACAAATCATGTTTGGAATTGCAGGGTCAATAAGCTGTTTTTTTTATCAGAAATGGTCTTGGAACACATTGTTTACTCGTTCCATAAGGTCCTAAATCTATCATAAAATTATGAACACTTGTGTGAGAACTGCATATACGACTGTGAATATAACAAATATGCATTGTAAATATTATAGTCAGCAATAGAAAATGTTTTATATCATTTATTATAGGTACATAATTATTTGCAATATGATGATGAATATCCTTAAAACCTTATTTAAAAAAAATACATTTAATGGTAAGTTTTATAAAAACTTACCATTAAATGTAAATCATAAAACCAAAAAAAAAATTCACCTAGAATAAGATATAAATGAGTGAATTAGTAAGTATTCAGGTAGTAAAAACACACCTATTTCATATATATTTAAGTAACATAAAAATTGATTTAAGAATGTGCTTTAAAAACTAAAGATATTCCAGATAGCATTTTAAAAAATATATATAAGTATGCTTTTTTTCTTCGACCAGGTTCGGGGCCCTTAAAATGAATATCCGTATTTGACAATACCACTCACCACATTATACTCATATACTTCATTACCTTAAAAAGTAAAATGAATGAAAAGCGTCCATAAAAATCCCAAGTAAAAAGTATCAAAATATTATTTTATGTGGTAGTACGTGAAAAAAAAACTAAACCAACACACATAAGTTTTTGAATCCTATATTTTAACAATATATTTCTTAAATTTTATCTCGTGTAAAAGAATCATTTTGACATCCTATACAAAATGCATTTAATTTTGGTATTCAACTCATTATTATAAAACTACACTAAAATTAAGTAGGTATATAAATTAATATATATTTATTTTCTTATATTGTAAAATTTTTCCTAAATTTCGTTTACTTAAATTTTTACGTACAAGTTTTATTGAGCATGGTAGTATATTTATATTTTTACTTTTAAGATCCCTGTAACCCTTTGATTTTGATGTTACAAACAACACATATACATTAGGTATATAAAATTAAAGTAAATTAATGAAACAATGACTTTTATACAAATACAACATTGTAACCGTCACAAAACAATGACAATTTGAATTAAATTTACTCTTCAATTAGCTGAGATGTGTTACTAACATAATGTGATTTGTAAGTAAGTGTACAGTGTACAGTGTACAAGAGCTCTCGGGGAATAAAATCATAGAAAAGCATTGTCTACATATAGTTTTAAGAAATAATCACAATTAAACAAATCCGTTTTTGAATTGTTTCTAAGGCAAAAGAGCCGACCCTAATGTTAAGTAGATAAATGTATTTTTTATTTTCGAGACCAAATTCGAGTTTTCGTCTTTTCGTAGCTCTGGTGCATATATTTCAGCCGTCTGTATCAACCGAGACCTGCTCCAGAAACGACAATTGATATTTTTCCTCCGCTAATTAGACATGTGATTGTTGACACGAACTGTAGTGAGTTTTGAATGATTAATTTATACAATAAGACAACACGCAAATCTCAGAGAAGACATTACACGATCTGAACTGACAGTGGCATCAATCAATACGTGCGCATTTCCTATTATGCTAAAATAGTATTGCCTATACCGTTTTAATGTTGTTTACTTTTCTTTCTTGCTCTGTGGTGCTTTTGTCTCGTTCACCATATTCGTGAACACTCCATCCGGTAAGGCAAGAAGTTCTGAAGGTGGACCCATTTCAGCGACATTTCCAGCATCCATTACGATCACCTGAAACAATATAGGTATAGTAGTAAAGTATTCATATACTTCTATTGTATTTAAAAAATAATTTAATTGATTGTATATGCCACAAAGAATTGAAGGCATCGAAGAAGAGTTTTAGGTCACTAAAATTCAATTAACAAGGGGTTTATTTACTTTATTCATTTATTATTATTAATGGATAATTGAATATTATTCATGACATTCCAATATTTTATAAATTATTTAATCAAAAATAAAGTTATGGACAATTCGTAAACACGTATGTTTGTACTTAACTCATGTACAACTTATACAAGGCATTTTTTATTTTCTACTATATTAATGACTGTGTTCTGCGGGCTTTCACTTTGAACGGTAACTGGTGATTAGATGATCATTTCATTACAATCACATAAAGTTACAAATTAATTTCTCTGAAGCCACAATGAATTTCGATATACTGTCTTTACAGTTAATACTGGAAATCACAAGACCAATAAGCTGGATTTTTTATTGTAAAGGTTGTGTGACACGGTGTATATGTATTACCACTGTTTGATAAAAAAGAACACTCCATAAGATGTTCTGTCCGTGTGGGATAAAAGGGGAATGGTTGAAATATTTTTTCAATCCCGACCTTGAGTAACACATATTCATCTCCATTCCAAGGATGATTGCTATGGCTGGAGGGATGCAGCCTTACAAAAGCTCTTAGTAAAACTTTATAGTTTTTCTTACAAGTCAACACGAAAATAAATAAAAGTTTTTAGAATACTTACAATATCTGAGTCCATAATGGTGTTCAAACGATGAGCAATAGTTAGTACGGTGCAATTTTCAAACTTCACTCGGATTGTTTTCTGAATCAGAGCATCGGTGCTACAGATAAAAAGAAAGCAAATAAAACGGTTTACAAGAAATATTATATAGATAACAAAACTCTAAATACGAGAGCGGATAGATAAGTTTGTAAATGTATTAAAATATTTTTAGTTTTTCAATTAAGGCCAGCCGCACTGGGCTACTAGTGGCGGGCACAGCCTAACCACTTGTAGCCGCCACAAGTTGCAGCAGAGGTTTTTCATGCATTTTGTATGGCATTGCCGCCGCAAACTGAGCGCTCGAGTGGCCGCGTATGAGCCGGCAGCCCTAAGCGATTTCTATTATTTTTTTTTTTGCATATTGTAGGTGATTACTTGAGACATATTTCTGTTTAAAGACTTGATAGCAATAGTAATTATTAAACTCACTGTGGGTCGACATTCGCTGTAGCCTCATCCATGAGCAGAATTGTATTCTTCCGGAGCAGTGCCCTTGCCAGGCACACCAACTGCTTCTGACCCACTGAGAAGTTGGAACCACCATCTAAAACGCGGCCCGAGAGACCTGCATCACTGCTGGCTATTGCATCCTTTAGTTCCACCTAATATGAACAGACTTTTTATATTACTCACAAATGGAATACGGTTAAATTTCCTCTTTGCACTTCTCCTGTCCTTTGGTCTTGTTTCTACCACAGACTAAAACAGCAACAGACAGTAGCAACAAAAAATTTCCATGGGCTAGTCTGTATAAATAGTATGTATTTATATTATTATTTAAACAATTATTATTATTATTATAAGAGAGGCAAGAGGTGAGGTTTTTGTGTGATTCATAAGAATCCCCGCTAACTGCATTTTCAAGCACTCGGGGAGGAAACCAGTCAGACTCCTTATGCACCGATTTGTGACTAAGTCAATATAGTAAAGTGTAGTTAATAGTTTTTTGTAAGAGTCGTTTGTAACTCCAGCAAATTAACAGAGCTTTCCGTGTTGTATGTGTTTGGGAGTATTTAAATTCCTCTTTTTGGACTCACTGGGAATCAAAACCGTTCCAGGTCTGAGGCTGATTATCGTACCACTGTTCTAGCACGCTGTATTATTTCAATAACTAAAGCAGACACACAGTGGAAAGTCATTTTTTAGCATTTTGAGGTAAGCACGTATAGCAGGTTGTTTATGAAAGGGTTAAGTTAAGCATAGTCTCAAGCAGCATTTTTAAATTTTAAAGTATGCTAAATTCCGATGACATCAAAAATAATTAAATAATAATGGTAAATAGTTGTCACTGCAGGCATTTTAGTATATATTTATTTATTTATTTTTGTTAATAATTATATTACCAAAATAGTCCAGGTTTTAGTTGTAAGTGCTTGGTTTGTACACCCACGAGATTTTTCTTGCCAATAAACTGTTACAGTTTCACAAAATCTATGGATTTTTGTACAATTTTGTTTCAACCTCATAAAAATAAACAAAAGTTATTCTAAATCTTACCTCCTCGAGTGCCTCCCAGAGCATTGGATCTGTATATTCATCGAATGGGTCCAGATTCTTCCGGAGTGTTCCAGAAAACAACATTGGGTCCTGGGGAATGATGGAGATCTGATGACGCAGTTTCTGCAATACGATGGTATAGGGTTTATTGCAGCGCATGCATAGTCGTTCTGTTTGTACAATGACTGGGCAGAGAAATACAAAACAGAACACAGTAACAAACATAGCAATTGCAAAAGGCTTCTTTACAGTGTCAAATTCTTTGATAATATATAGTAACTAGTAGTAACCCTACGGGCAGCTCAACGGCGACGACGACCAGTGGTTACCATGCTATTTATGAAGGTTCCAGGTTGGCAGCTAGGCCCTGCTAGGCGACTCAATTTCAAAATTCAACCGCATTTTAATATTAATCAAATTTTAGATATTCTGTCATATCATGTCAAATTTATAAAATTTGCTAATAAACAATAACAATGGATCTGTTTATCGTTTACTGTTAGTTACAATCTGTATTTAAATATTTAGGTCGTAGTTTATCTCCCTGAGGTAGTCTCTATTTTGTAAGACATTTCACATTGTGATGGCTGAGGCAAAACATACTGTTTGTAAGGATTGGTCTCCTTAGATTGGATCTTCAAGATAAATGCATCCTGAGTTATCTTTCAGGCATAAACCGTGGTGACCTAGTGAAAGATGACGGAAGCATTACCATCTGACCAAGCTCAGTGACAAAAATGCTAAGGCCCGGACACTCTTCGGTTACATTTTTCGACCGAGACTCTCGGTTCGGACGCTTAAATCAGGGTTATAGGGTTATAGTTATACAGGTTAAATCCTCAACATTTTTGAAAGATAACAAAATAGTATAGTTACAGAAATGCTTTGATCTTAGCACACTTCAAGCTTTAAAAAGTAATATGTACATAAAACTTCTGAATGGGTATAATAATAATTAATTAACACTTCTTGAAATGAAAGTGTATTAAGTGAGAAAAATTAATAATAAAAACAATTTATCAATTGTGTACACAAATGTTAGGGTTCCGAGGCAAGATAGAGGATCAAATAAAATCACTTTATTCATTCCAAACTTCATCATCAGGTCTCCTTGCTAAAAGGGCTTTTAATTATTTTAGTTATTATTCATACCCCCCTGGTTTTCTTGCTCACATTCTGGTTTTAATTATTTCTATGTTATTTCTATATATTGTGTAAGTAGAGTAATCTGTTTGATAAATAAGTTTATAAGGATTCAAGATATTTCATTCCAGAACCCTAAACATGGCGAAACCTGTTAAATAAATAATTAAATAAAAAAACCATTGAAAAATACCTCTAGCGAAATGTCAGCCGTATTGACACCGTCGATTTCTATGATGCCGGAGTTGTATGCGAGCCTGAAGAGGGCTTGAATCATGGACGATTTGCCAGCACCAGTGCGTCCCACAATACCAACCTAAAAATATTATAAAATCTATAAATTGGAACTAGAAAACATCTTAAAACGAACACCATAAAAATCAGTATAATTAACCAATATTCCTTTTCGTGAATATTTGTTTGTGTTTGACAGGATGATGATCGTTGAAATGAATATCACATTATTAAAAATACTACTAATAAAGTCTAGAACTACTTTCATATTTATAATAACGGTGAGTTTGCCTTTTTTACAATTGTAAATAAATCTGAATTTCATATGCAACTTAATTTAATGATTAAACAATTAACATTAATTGAATCCATTAGAATCAAAAGCAGCCAAGATTTCCTAATATCAGTTTCAAATCAACCCATATTTTGTGGTGTAACATCAAATACAGCCATTTTGTCCATTCGGCCAATCAGTATCAAACATCGATCTAGGAATTAGTAAGGCGAATTTGAAAATGGTCATCTTTTTGTTCTTTATCAAAACCAGGAAAGTTGTCCATAATTTAAATATTTTTTTATTTTCATACACTTTGAGCCATTAAAACTATCGATAGGAAGCTTATTTAAAGTATTTTTTGTCAACCTAAACGACTATTTTTGTTTCACTTGAAGCCAGGTGCATTTTAAATCAATTTTTGTTAATATACAAAAAATTACGTGTTTCTGATTGTAGAGGACTCAATTATAGTATATTTGAGAGCATTTAGAAGTTATTTTTTAAAAAATCTACTCACCTTTTGTCTGGGTTTAATAGTAAAGTTGAGACCCTTCAGTACATGCGGCGCTTCTGGTTCATCAGAATATTTAAGTACCAAATTGTCAAAGACAATCTTGCCCATGTCGGGCCAATCCCGGGGCGGTTCAACCAGGCGCTTCAGGGGTTTCTGGGCACTTCTCTTGCGGTCTAGTTCGTCCGGTTCCACCCCCTAATTAAATCAAATGTCCTTAATCAACTACTTTAGATTAAATAAGCTCAGAACTCCGCTGGCCACCCCATTATAAAAGACAAACACACTAAAGAATAAAGATATGAGCGATCAGCTTCAAGCTGATAAGCTCATGTCTTTATATAAAATATGAAATCATATTATCATATTAAAATATTATAATAAAAAAAAACAAGCCCGTCAATATATATTTCAATGGAGGTTGTGGCTGCATTCTCCTTAAAATGTGGTTAGCGGGAGCAATTTAGTCCATGGAATTGTAAATATTTTTTTTTCATTTAATATTATGTGATTCAAAACATTATGTTGTAGCTATGTACTATACAGGCTGTTTTTAAATTTAGGTCATACCTTTTAGGATGTTGATCTATATCGACAATCAAAAAAATATTAGAAAAATGTTTCTCAATTACGAGAAAAACGATGACAAAATTAAATAGAAATCGTTTTAATGTTTGAGAGGGCGGTGGAACGCATATTGATATAGATCAACATCCTAAAAGGAGTGCCATAAATTTAAAAACATTCTGTATAAGAGGCAAAAACCTCTCTGCGCATTTATTTTCTGTAAATGCTTGTCAGACATTTTACGGTCAAGTGCATTATAACCATTCATACATTGATTCACAATTGCGTGGTCGCCACTTCTTAAAATATAACTGACACGAAACTGCAAATTTGCCCTATGTGACAGTCCCGTCACAACCCTTTGAGGTGATTGACTCTCCTGCACTTGACTGTACAAAAAATTTACACATAAAAATTATGAGTGTTCTAGTATGAAGAAAGGCTTAAGCGACTCAAATTGCCTACTCTCAAAGGAAGGCGAGAGTGTGGTGATCTCATTGAGATATATATAAAATGTTGACGGGGCACTATGATTGTCAAGAGCTTAAATATGTAACACCTACGAGGCCATCATTTCAAACGAATCCTAGAAAACATATGATTGGCAATAGAGTGGTGGACGCGTGGAATCAACTGCAGGATTCGGTCGTTAGCGCAAACAGCATCAATCAATTTAAGAACTGTCTTGATATTCAACTATCTCAGTAACAGAAACGGAAACAGACCCATCAGCCATGCTGTCTGTATATTAATATAATAATAATAATAATGTTTGTTTATTAACGCTATAACAATGGACTGTGTGTAATTCTATTTTGTCATTTATAAAAATCATGCATAATTTTAGGGACAGTGTGGGGACATATTTGAATGCTTATCCTCAAAGACTGAAATTATTCTAAAATTATTATTATTATAAATTTACAAAAAATAATCTTTAATAAAAAGAGATACATTTTCGGTATCCAACTGCGTGTACTCAACCACTCGTTCGACGGCCATCAATTGGTTCTCAACTTCGGCCGACTGTCTGATTCCCCATTGGAGGAGAAAGGTCAAACTCATGGACTGCGTAATAGCTAAGCCGACTTTGTCACCGAGAAGTCCTGCAAATCAACATAGCGCTTGAGAGAAAAATCATTTTGCCCAACCAACATGCATGAATTTATTTATTTCGATAACAACGAATATTTACAATAATGAACCCCAAACTTTTTAAAATTTTTAGGTTTATTTGTCATCACAAGCTAAGTCAAACAGAAACAATGTGAGACAGCGTAACAATCCTGGGGCGTAACTAACGCTTTCACAAGGTTCAATCCTTGTTTATCAAGAGAATATTACAGATATGCATCTAACGATCTCTGGAAGCTGGTTCATCAGCTACATAAGCGCAAATGGGACACATAGGTATACAGGCAGAGTACATTGGCACGAAAGCCGCTGATAAAACTGCAAATGTGGCAACTATTTTAACCTAAAACTTGCAAAGATATCAATATATCTAGATTGAACTCACCAGCGGGTACCAGAAGAAAGCTGAATGTTACAATAGTAACAAATATGATGCAGAGTATATCCAAAGAAAGACCAAAACCTGCACTAGATGCTAAGTACATGTACCAAGCTGAAGTGTGTACATTCTGTAACAGAAATATCAAAATGAAAATAAATTTATTCGCTTTCAATGACTGTCAAACACAAACTAGTCGATACAGCTGACTGAAAATTTGACAGAAGTCATTTGAAGGATAGTATTTACTATAAGCATTATTTGCTTTGCTACTGATGGCGCCATCTCTCGCCTAGACCAATTACTTTCAGCCCACCCTCATACTCGTAAAATTTAATTGCTGTCTAAATACAGAGCAGTGTAAATTATCAATTTTCTGGTAAATAAGCTATTTTTATGTATTTATATTTTAAACAAAAAATAACCTGAAGTTTATCAAATTCCATTTTCAATATTGCCTGCGCCTTGTGGGCCCGAATAGTTGGCAAGCCTTGGAGAGTTGCATTTAGGTGAGTAAACACAGGGCTACGGGCTAGAATCAAGTAAGAAGACATTGTTTTCATCACAGACGGACTTAACTTATTTTGCTTAATATTTGAATGCAAATACGAAGTTTGCACACCTGATAACTTTCTCTAAGACGATAAAAATGTCTGACAAGAGCTTCGCTGACAGGATCAGTCTCACCGTGAAAAGGTTAAGGAAAAAATAGCATTAAAATGGATTAGGATGTAAGATTTATACAGGGAGAATGAAAAACAGCTGGACGATTTACAACATTTTAAATTGGTTTCAAACTTCTCACCTTTACCCTTTTAACCCAGGGATGCGCCGCCTGTAAAGTTTTAAAGGCATTCCCTACCCTGTAAAATATACATAATATAAAAAATCTAAGTACTTACATAAAACGTACTTCATAATAACTTGATAAAACAATAAAAAATACGTTAAATTATTGTAGCGCCGCATTTGGTGCGAAAAAATACAAAACGAAAGGCACAGCTTGCCTAGTTTTTACTAACTGACACATTCTAAAATGTCACACAGATACTTGACTCATAGCTCTATATGTGAGAAGGAGACCCTTGAACCCGGAAGGAAGACAGAGCCTATTTCATACATAAGAGGCACGTCACGTATATCTCTCTTATTTTCACTATCAAATGAAAGAGCCAACGCTTATATTGATGCAGACGTGGCTATCGTCTGCATCAATTAATGGCCGCCATATTAGAGGCAAACTGTCACGCATCTCTTTTCTAATTCATTGTAACAGATGTTTGAAGTATTCAGAAAAATGCCAATTTTAAAATATGGTTAGAAATTATGCTTAATAATTTTGATTGGATTTTCTTAAAAATTGTATTTGTGGTCAGCCAAAACACAAACGATGTTGAAACAGATGACTTTAACACTTATGAAAATTTGTGATGATATTCAATCCGAAATTAAAGATCGGTATAATAACCTTAACGAATTGAGTCGACTTAACATTTTTGATTCTCTCTTGTTTTTACTTCTACTTGTTTTCCTTTCATTTCCTTGTTTTTTAAATGTCCATCACGTCCATATTGTGAAAGGTTTAAAACAATATGTGGGTAAAGCAAATGCTAAATAAGCTGGCCAAAGTTTATGATAAATAAAATAGATGTCCTCACCAACGCCCTCCAATCGCTTTACAGCCTTCGAAGTCTTCAGGAAACCTTTCCTTATCAATAAGAATATTACTCCTAGCACAGCCAAAAATGCCAGGAATACCGGATTGATAATCACTGTTACCACTATCACTCCCACCATTGTCAGAATCATCTAGAATGGAAAAAATATTAATTGAAAATATGTATGACAATTGAAACTTATTTCTAGATAGTCTTGTTTGTAACTATATTGTAGCACTGTTTGCATAACATATTCAGACTACAGCAAATGACATCAAATTCTTTGATTGTATAAAATGAAAAATATTTAAGAATATAAAATACTGTGTAAATATTTTTTTCTTCAACTAAACTTAATTTAAATCATTATATTCCTCGCGTGTGAAAGACATAAGGAAAGTCATCCATCAGCCAGATAGAAGCTGAATATCTGCTGTAAGACTCATAATAGCTCATAATAACTTACAATAGCTTGTTAGTGCTCATAATAGCTAGCCATGTAATTAATTACAAAAGGTAACTATGGATTATTAGTAAACAGTCCCAATTACAGTATGGACTTAAACGTTTTGAATATTTTACAATAACAATTATAAGGAAATAAATAATAATTTCTAATGACAAAAGTTAAGAATGAGATCGCAAGCGATAGTTATAAGCCAGTTTTATCACCCAGCCCATACAAACAAATGTAATTAATCTATCAACCTGTGCGGCATCCATCATGGCTTTGGGCAGCAGTTCATCTATTGACCCCACATCCTTAGAAAAACGGTTTATGATGCGACCGGATGGATTGTTGTCGAAGAACTTCATCGGTGAACGGATCACACCTAAATACATACAGCAAACGTAAAGTATAAATTAATATTTATGTTTTTTTTTTTGTTAGTAATAATATTGTGGTGACCATAAAAATAATTTAACAGCCCAAAAAGTAAATCCAAGACTGCAGGTTGTATGTAGATCAGATGAGTTATGGTCACATTTTCAAATCTCCACAGAAACTAACATGTCGTTTTGAATTATAATTATTCGCAAGGAATAAATGTAAAAACTTACCCCTAAACATGAGGTTATGCAAAACAAACGAGGCCTTAATACACATATTGTAGAAGATGAATGATCTGGTCAATGTAATGAACAGCAATGCTGTCACGAGCGTCCCGTGGATGGCCATGCAAGTGTTGCTGCTAAGCAGGCTATCGAAAGATGGCAAGCTCGTTTCACTGTAAGCTGAAAGAAAACGGACTGTGTTAAATAGTTTAGAAATTTTAATGATCATTTGGGAATTTGTAGAGCTCCGACAATTTTCCTTAGGTTTTTTGAATATTTATTGCAGAAGAAAATAATTTCTGTTAGGGTAGCCAAAAAAATAATAATAATAATAATAATAATAATTTCTGTTAGGGCACTTTCAAAATTAAACTACATAAGTGTGAAAATTGCACTATCCATTTCTTCAAAAATGTTACGTCTGATTCTTAATTACATTGATTAACCTATCAAAAGTATCTTGGCCAGTAAAAGCAACACCAATACCAACCCAGCCTTTTTAAAAAAAAAAAACAAAAACTTTTATGAATCTTATTTACTGTGAATATTTCTATGAGAGCCTGTTGAAGAAGTTACAGTTATATGAAATTTACTACAAGTTTTTGTATATATAGTAAACTTATGTATATGTTTTATTTTCATATAAAACTTTACAAATAAAAGTTTAAGTCTCTCATACCTTTCGACATAAACATGGTCTGTAATAATATTACATACATATATAATATGCTATATTATCCAAAAAACTAACTTTAAGAATAAACGTCTGAATCAATTCTATTAGAAGTATCAATGGAAATGGTTTTCGAATCAAAGTGTGGTAAATTCATTTTATTTTAATACCTACTAATAATTAAATTTGTGGTTTATTACTTTGCAGGGTACTTATTCTATTTTGGGTAATAAAATCAATCTATTGTCGGTAAAAAAATATTCAAACAGATTAAAGTTTTACAATAAACATACCATCAGTTATATTAATTTTGGTATTATTCGAGTCAAAATCCAGTGGGATTCCTGTGACGGTCTCAGTTGTCTGAAGATTTGCGTTCGTCGCATTAAAAGGCACGGAGTTGTTAAGATTGTTGTAATATTTCCTCAACTCCTCTTGGGATGTCCTGCATACAATATATTTACAACATATTATTATGAACAACTTATTATAATGAGCGAGCAGCTTTAGCTGAGAAGCTGCTTTGTTTGACCCACTATTATCACAGAATAAATAATAAATAATAATAACACATCTACCGGTTAAAAAAACCTTACAAAAGTTATGTGTCCACTTAGATTTCCCACATAGGAGGGCTGTCCTATAAGTACTTAGCCTCACTGCCCGATGGCACCACTATCGCAAGAGAAATTTACTATCGTGTAGTACAGTCTCGTAGACAGCTACTGTTAAAATTTCATCTGAATTGGACTCGTAGTTTTGTTATGACATAATTGACAAGAGGACATATCAGAGGATTTTATAAAAATGGAAAAAGAGCAATATTGGTCGGTGATTTCTTGTTTCTGATAGGGAAATCGCGCAGTGAAATCAAAGAGCGTTTACGAACTAACTGCTGCTCCATCCACCGTATTCTCCAGATTTGGCCCCATGCAACTTCTTTTTGTTTCCAAACTTGAAAAGGACACTCGTCGAGCAGAAATTTGAGTCGAATGAGGAGGTCATCGCCGCCATGGAGACCTACTTTGCAAACCTCAAGGAAATTTATTTTTCAGACGGGTTAAAGAAGTTGGAGCATCGATGGATCAAATGTATCGAGCTAAAAGGAGACTGTTGAGAAATAAATCACCACTTTTCCAAAATTTTCGTTCATTTAAAGGCTAAGTACTTATCGGACAACCCTCGTAACAGTTATTATTTAAATTACACTAATTTCATTAATTTATTTAGTTAACATGTCAATATAGCAAATATTATATACTAACCAGTAGGACACGAAGTAATCAAACGTTGACGCTAAAACCTGAGCAAATATGAACATCAAGAATATCGTAAATAGGAATGCATAACTCCCTCCGGCTCTCAAATAATGTCCAAAAACTGATCCCTTTACGGCTCCTGAAAAGTTTAACGTGTTAACACATTCATAGCAAAATCATTGGGATTCTTAATTCAGAAACCACACTTCAAATTGTGGTAATGGCTTATGGAAAAAAGTGTAGACGAGAGCCACCTTCTATAGCTACGAAGTTGCAACTTTAAACTGTCCAAGGATAATTTTAACACAAATTCTAAGAAATACTTTATGAAAAAATAAAAAGTAAAAAAAAAAAACACACCGAACTGCTTTGAGCCTTAGGTTATATGTATAAGTCTAGAATTTCCTCTATTTACGTTTCGATTATATCTTTAAGGGCCAATACTAATAACCTACCTTTGGTTACATTATGGAGAACGAAGTGAAATTACTACATAAATTTACAAACATATTCCTAATTTATACTACCTACTTAGATATTAAATATTGCCTAAATATTACATTTCAATACAAACAAACTTAGATATTAGTTATGAACAATAAAAACGTTTATTTATTTATTTATTTGTATTCTGACATAATTAATTTGACAAAGAAATAGAATTGTAGTAGTACAAATCACAGTTACAAATGAATATTATAAATGCACCGGGAGCGATTAGCACTGCTACATTTTGTGCCCTGCCTTCTTTACTAGACTATGTCTGTACTAAGGAAGGCGGTGTTATATATATAATAATCACATTTTTCACTATTATTTATTATACGTACAATTTTTTTTGTTTCAAATAAGGGAAAAAATAACAGAATGCAGCGGGCGCTAATGTAAAGTACTCACATTTTCTTCGTCAAGGTTGAAACTCTAAGGATGAATAGAAGAATGTAGTGCAGTTATTGACTATTAACAGAACCATAAAAATAAATTATTCTATAGGGCGGGTAGTAATGTGGTAAAGAGTTGGACTACAATCTCCATCCGTATCGTAGCCTAGTATGCCCCGGATTTCCACTACAAACGGTTGGCTGAGAAAGACGTGCACATTAAAATGGCATTACCCTTAGAAATGGCTTCAGCTGCTAATAGTTGTTCTTTATGCTCATCTTCATCATCAATGTCATTTTCCGTCAGGTCCAGTATTGAAGATGTTATAGACTCACTCTAAAAATGACATTTAGAAAAAGTTCATTATCAAATTGTAAAGTACAACAATTTTATTTTATGTTACCTTTTATTTTCTTTAGTTCCGCTAACTCACAGTCGGATAACTTTAGAAACAACTACAGACTACTAGTCTTAAATCACCCAGCACTAGATTTATCAGTGTGATAAGATTGTTATTATAGTGGCGCTAACATATCTTCACTAGTTGGTAAATGTTTATTAAAGATATTTTTTTTTAATTTATTTGAATTTTTACACTAATATAATAAGTTTTAAATATTTGTAATTGTTTTATTTTACACATTATTGTTTTTTTTATCAATGGTTTCCCTAATGATTAAACTATTATTATTTTGCTATTTTGTTATATTTTTTATTTATTTATTCGTATGTACAGAGCAGTAGTAACAGTTCAATGCCTACTTAATGTAACCAACAAGCGATCGGCACCTGCTTCACTGATGTTCCCTGCCTTCTTAACTAGACGCCGTCTGTACCAAAGAAGGCAGTGACCGACGATTTTTATTAATTGAAATTATTTCAGTATTAAACTAGAAAGAAAACTTTTGAAAAAGTCACACACCTAAATGAATTTAAAATAAAAATATTTTTAACATTAGCGTTTCTTACTTTTTAGTGCGAATTTCTCAAACAATTCCAACTAAGCTAAATTTGCTTGTAATAGTCGGATGAAATGGTAATGAGGCATTAAAATGGTATAACAGTAATGTGGAGATTGAAATTCACAACCGCTGGGTCAAGAGTCAAACACCTTAACTGGACCACCGCAATCTCTACTAATTCATTATCATATTTAAATAAGTGGTGGTAAATCAGTGGGGACCAATTGCTTCCATACCTTTTTTAAGATCTAGGGCCCATCATAAAAGGGATAAGCTAATTAGTATAGGAAAAGGTTAAGGATTTATGCTCAAATGTTTCATCCAGATACACATAATTCAACATTTTTTTACCCTTTGAGTTCTCTGTGATATTATGCTATCGTGCCTCTTAGTTTTATTACGCCGAGAGAGGCTAACTGAGCGTTCTCTCTGTCGGTCCGTAATAAGAGGTTCCTCCTCATCACCGATATTATCGCCTCCACCTTCTTCCTGACCCTCATTGGTTGCGAGAAGACGAGCAAATTGAAGGTCGGAAGATGACACCTCCTCGAATGTGCCTTCCATGTTGATCTTGCCCTGAAAAGTAAAAATATTATGCCAGCACTCACCATATTTATTCCCTTTCATTGTACAAATCTATCAATGGTGCAAAGAGCAGTCAGGTACTGCTGCAGCCGTCCTATTTCCAAGGACTCACATAATACAGTTAATAAATAAAACTATTACATTCAAATACATTTTTTTTTATATGTATTTCTACACTTGAAATGAAAACCTTTTGTAAAAATTTAGCAAAATATTGATATCTTTTGTATTGAAAGTAATTTGTAACATAGGAATAAACTAATAGTGAGTAGTCACTCTACTTTAAAAAATCGAAAATGTGATGACCTGTTAGAAGAGATATCTAAATAGTTTGCTTACATCCATGAGTACGATAATATGATCAGCCCCCTTCAAATGATGTAGCTGATGAGTGACTAGAATCCTCGTACGTGACTTCAAAAACTTGGTGATGCAGCTCTCAAAGAGTTGTCGTCCAACGGACGCATCCACTGCAGACAGAGGGTCATCCAAAAGGTATATGTCAGCTTGGCGATAAATGGCTCTGGTGGATGAAATAGGGAATTTTCACATCATTTATAACTAACAAGGTCTTCGAGCAGTTGTTTATGACTACTGTTTCATCTTATTATTTATAATTAAATATGTGTATTATCTTTGGCTAAAACGGTTTTTGAACCAATGAGAGTATCTGTTTTTTAAATAGTGAGTAACAACAAATAATATTTTATTTAGTATGGGAAGGACAGACATGAACTGCTATGCTTGACCGATTAGTACTGGCCAATGTCGAACTACCGATTAGTACTGGTAATAGTAGTTTTTTTTTAATAAAGTGTAAGTCAGATAACAAACGAATAACATTTCATAATAGAGAATTTCGTGGTGAATCTGATGTCACCAAACTTGTTGCCATTTGACATCTCTTGCTTGCATGGCTGATTTTATAGTAGATGGGTGACTTTTCTTTAAAGCGTAATTGCGCCGTACGGAACTTTGGTCTGTACAATTTTGGCGCAAATTGTAACACAAAGGGATAAATAATAATATTTTTCACAAAAAACATTGTATGGCGACACTATTCTCATTAAGCAGGGCTGCTGCTGTCAGTTTGTGGATCAAGAAGAATTTGCCGGACTGTAGGTAGACAGTCTCTTACTAAACAGTAAGTAACCTATGCTAAAATGATATTCCACCACACCCAACAAAATTTACTCCGATTTGGCAAGCTATTCATAAATATAAGGTAAAAAGTTATATAGAGGAGGCTGACTGGACAGATAAGTTAATATTAAATCTGCAAAGATATAGGAACCAATATTTTAATAAAAAAAAAATAAAACGGAAAAAATTGTAGGCTTGTTTGTAATGCCATAGTTTTTGAGTTAAAACATACAGCCCTACCTCTGGAACCAGCGGATCAAACAGCTGGCCTATATTACTTCCTTAAGGGCTTCGTATATGCCGAAGCCCATAAGACCAGAGGTTCCCGAAGTGGTCAGGGGGACTGCCAGGGGGGTAGTCCGTGAGGACAAGAAGAAAAAAATGATTCCACTATACAAAAAAAGCCTATCACAGTAAAGTAAAAAATACTGGGCTAGGGGTCCACGGGGATAATTAGTTTGAGAAACATTGGTCTAGACACTATAATATTTGAGTTGAAACTTTCATAAAGTTCACAACCCTTGAATAAGGCAAGAGAGAGGATAAATTAATAAAAATTAAAAGCTTACCTTGCTAAATTGATCCTAGCCTTCTGACCACCAGACAGTGAAGCCCCTCTTTCCCCGACGAGAGTCTGATCTCCATGAGGAAACAACTGAAGATCTCTTTGCAGGGCACAAACACGGATAACATCATTGTATCTAAATAAAAAATTACATTATTAATATGAAAATCCTTTTTTCATTTGTTATTTTTCATTGGCACTTTAACAATTGACAGTCAATATAAGTTTTCGAGCTCCAAAACATCGAACTTAATATAAGAATATAGTATTTTCATTTACAAAAATATAGACTCTTTAACTTATCTAGTGCCCGAGCACTTTGCGTAATGTGAATCGCGACCACCCCGAGAGATTTTCAAAAAATTTGGCTGAATTACGGGCGCTTACTAAAATCCTTATTTTAGAAAATCTATGTATTTATGTAATCTTTAAAACCTGCATATTTTGAATAGCTTATAAAATTATCTAGAATATGATTTTATTATTAAGTATACAAATGTAAGTAAATGTAAATATAAATAAATATGTAATTTAATGTAAATATTTCTATAAAACAAATGTCAAAGTTGCAAAATAATTTTTTTGAAACAAAATTGTATTTTTGATATTCTTTTTTTTTATTTTTACTTTGGTTCTTAGATAACATAGGAAAACCATTCTGCAAACTTGAGACATTATTATATTATAGTATTATTGGACAGAACATACACTTTAAAATGCGCTCTATAATGGGCCACAGAACATATTTTCATTTTGAAAAAATATATTTTGAAAATTTACTAACATGGTGGTTTGTAATTTTTATGAAATTATAGTTCTTTTTAACTCTCTCATAGCACCAACTATAGAAATATTAATATAAATAATATGCCTGCATACAATAAACTTCTCTCACTACTGCTTCACTGGTTTAATTTAAAGAACATTGCTCACCTCAACTTTTCGTAAGGTAATCCAAAGAGTATATTCTGCCTGACCGTTCCACCAAACACCCATGGCTCTTGACAGGCATAGCTGACATTGCCCTGAACCCTTAAGCAACCTTTACGGTCACTCTTCTCCATTACATTCATTTCACCGAGGATTAGTTGAAGGAAAGAACTCTGTAAAAAGTTACTGAGGTAAATGGTTCTTTTACTATTACAATAGAATCTCATTCGATAAGTTGTAGTAAAACAAAACATAAAAAGGTAAATATATATTTAATCTGTGGAAAAGTAAAACAAAACGTTTTTCTCTAATGTTTTTGATTAAAAAACATTTTGGTATTGATTGAGCAGGTTTTAACTTTTTCTTGGATCAAATTATTATTATTACATGATTTAAAATGGGAACCAAAATATTGAAAGAGGTTAACATAATATAAATAAAGGTACATGAATAATCACCTTTCCGGAGCCTACAGGTCCGATGACTCCAATCAGCTTGCCTTTCTTGATGCGCATGCTAATATCCTTCAATATTAGGTCCCCATCAGGACCCCAACGTCCTGACACATCTGTCATTTTTATAGCTGAAATGCAATAGTAAATCAATAGAAGTTCCAGACATAAAGCATCTTTTTTTGGTCAATTTCTTTGCTTAGTTTAAATAATCCATAAACAGCGAAAACTTAACAAAGATTTAGAATCATACCGTATTTATCGTCCGGATTTGAACTAAGGTTGCTCTTGAGATTTCCATTTTCGAGTGCAGCCAGTTCGACACTGGCATCGTTTAATTTTCCTTTATCACTACTCTCAAAGTTGGTGATTGCGTGCACCACGAACTCCTCGTGGTTCAGGTATTTCGTAAGGCGTCTGAAAGAAAATTATTACATAAAACAGTATATGGATATAACACAACATTGACCTGACATTTGCCCGTTTGATAAGAGAGGTAAGAGAGGTTTCCGAACATTTCGTCAAGTGCCCAACACTCGTAAGGGAGAGGTGGGCAGCGACTTGGCCATTGATTAATACTGAATTGTTGCCATATCGGGTGTTGGGACAAACACATTAAACAAATTGATTAAATTATACATCACTATATCGTTCATGTAACAAATAATTGGAAATAAATGATAAAAAATAGACTTCAATTTCTACAATTTTGTAGCCTCAAAGTGTGAACGTCAGTTTGGATTACTTGTGGTTTTTTGTCTATTTTAAAATAAATAAAGTGATACAAGCTATTACTTTTTTTTATATACTTTACTTACTATACTTTACTTTTTTTTATTACTTTTTTTTTATAAGTAGATATAGTGTCGAAAATATTATACAAATGTTTTTGTATATCAGAAAACCGAAGAATTAGAAAAATAAATGTTTTTGTGTTGTGTTTACAACGAACGACGTACCGCCATTAACAAGAAAATAAGGTAATTAGATTTTTCATTACCTTTTACTTGTTGTTGTTTCATTATTTGTATGTTAAAACATTCATCTAAAGTATTTAGAATAATATTTTATCGTGAATCACGTAGGAATTCTAAAATATATATACTCCGATATGCTGATTTGATGAACATCACAATTCAGCTGCGGCCTAACAAATTTCTACAATTTGCCTTATTTATAAATATTTTCTGACAATTCTTTCAAAATGCAAATGTTTAGATATATATTATAACATCTTACTAACTGATTTTATTAATAAATTTAATTGTTTATAGAAATAAATAGAAGAGATATTACATTTTTTATTACTTTATGAAAAAAATCATTTTAAAAATATGTATTTTTTTTCTAATCTAGCTTATTTTTTTCATAATTTCAAAAAATATACATAATTGTAGTAAAAAAATATAGGTAGAAGAATAACTAATAAATAATTTTCAGCACAAGTGCCTGCAATCCCCATAAATAGGTAGCTATGGGATTTTTTAAATTTTCTTCTCGTGTAAAATATATAAAATAATTATAACTAGTTTTAATTGACTCAAAACATAATAAAAAAAACAGGTATCATCGCTTTTTTACTTACTTTAGAGAAACTCTCGCTTCAGCAACCTCAGCGATCGCCCTCACAAACATGGAGGACATTGTGGTTGAAAGCGAGGAATAAAACTGAGCAAACACAAACACCTGAAAAATTAAAAATTTTAAAACTCTCAGAAGTCTTTATGGTTGTTTAACATTATATCGTCATAGATCATGCGGACTAGGTAGACTAGGTACCACCCGTGGCCAAACGATCCACCGCTTCTGAAAGATTTACTATATTACTCTAGAGGCTATTCCAAATCGCAAACACGTCGCTTAACTGTCAAAACTTGCAATTTCTCATTGCAGATTTGTCTGTTGAGCGACGGGTTTGCGATTTGGAATGGCCTAAAAGTAGACCTGCAGCGGCTGAATAAAAACAAAAACAGTGTTTCTCCTTCAACCGCATCAAAGGTTTTTTTTAAAACAACATTTTACTTTGTGAAAAACGTTGTTCACATTTTACAAATAAACAAAACTTTGTGAGAAATAGACATGGCAAATTATACCGTTAAAAAAACATCTGTCTCGGACACAATGAGATAAGTTCTTCGAAATAATACATACAAAACATAATCTTTACACTGTAATTGATTCTGCTGCACTCTTATTGTTTGAATTAGTTATGATGGTGCATTCCACTTCACAATATGATTTCTTATAATCTCCTAATATTAATAATTCATTTGATTGTACTAGGTGAATGTAGGCCCCTCATCTACAAAAGATACCAGCTTCTAGGCAACCATCTCCTCAAGCCAGAAGAGATTAGAACCATCGCACCCAAAAAGATACTTAACTTTATCTACAGTACGGGACTAGAGGGTGAACTATAAGTGCATTTAAATGTACAATAGTTCTGGAAAGAACGCGATACACGGGGGGCAAACCCCCCACATCCACTAACAGGCATAACATAACATAACATTCATGACACTACACATACAAATACATATAATATCAATATACGAATATAATGTTTGAATGATTATAACTAATTAACAGATAAACAATGAGACTATAAGTATCTCAATTTCCGTTTAAGTTATATTTAATTATATTTAATTTTTAATATTGGGAAATCACCTGAAAAGATAACAATCTTTGACAATATTGAAAAACTTTATTAATTTTTTGATAATGCACTGGCTAGTAAAATATTTATAAAGGAAATAAAGAGGTCCTGTACTTGAGAGCGCAGGATGTCGGCTTAAACACAGCGCTGAGTTTTATAAGAATGCATTTTTAACTCTCACCTCTCTCTCTCTCTTTAGTGTACCATCTAATTAGATGATATAAGAAAAGGATGATATTTTAACAAAAAATATAAAAATAATGGATATGTGATTAAGATGAAGGATTATGGTGAATGAATGTAATATTACTACTTCAATTGTAAAGAAAAATAAAATTGTTGGATACCTTACTGGCAGTCAATCCTTTATCCAAGAGTACCAGAGACATAATGGTAACAAACGTCGCCGCTCGGGTTGTGACTAGAAGGAAAGTCATGAAAACAGCTCGTATATATGTTATCTTCAGCACCACCTTCAATTCGGATCTAAGCGAAGATGAAAAATTCAATAATTATTATTTTTTTAATTACTGAAACAAATTATCGCTTTTACATTACACGATTATCAAAAACTCTCATAATAAATAAAATACAGATACCATTATTCAGGAGCATCAAAGCCAACCGGGTGCCTCTTTGGTTAAAGGCGGGACGAATGGAAGGCGACTACATTTGTGCTAGTAGCACACTTTGGTCAACGGAATTTTGATCAATTCATTTACTGTCAGACCGCCGAAATATGGTTCACGTGCTTTAAAAACGCGTAAAAAATAACTAAAACTAAAGAAAAAAATGTAACATTATACAGCGTATCCCAAGACCAATCCCGAAAAAAAATCCAGCTTATTAGCCCTGGAATTTCAAACATGATTTCTTTTGACCCCATTCATCATGGACTCTAAGCAAAAATTTGTAAATCTTACGTGATAATATGAAATTGCTCTTGTCATAAGTTCAGTTGCTAACAAGGCCACGCCGGGTCATTGACTGGCATTGTCCAAATGCCCGCAAGCAAAAAGGGAATTTACAGGAGCGCATTGATATAATTAATAAATTTGAACATGAATTCTTTTTGCATTTTTTTATACAATTTCTTATACGTAATAAGGAACATAAACACCCCTTTAAGTCTTCGGAATGGTCTTGGAACATCCTGTATAATTCAAATACTAGTGATAACCATCTTCTTAGATACATACAATAAAAGAACCAACTATGCAATGTGTGCTCTAAGTTTTAATTTCACGGTCTTTTAATATATCAGTGCTACAGACTTCAAAATTTTGTATCTGAAATGATTAACTGATATATGACCAAAATGGTCCCCATAGAAAAACAAATATAATTAACTGTAATTGGTCTTGGAACATCCTATATAAATTAGTTCAAAAGTTTCAAACAATCCTCATAAAAATGCATATTTAAGTTTATAAAGTTTTCGCGCATTTCTTTCTAATGAGGTATGCTCCGCAATCGTTTTTTTTATCGATCGTATTTTGTGGATAGCGGTTCCATTCCTAGTATTTTCTGGCAATAACCACCCCCGCCTGCCCCGTGTTTTGCCCTTACCTCTTCAACTACCAGCCACAAACTATTTGTAAAAATAACCCTTAGTCACTCCAGTCAACCGGCGGACTTTATGCTCCTTGCTATTACAAAACCATTACGTAAAAGGTTCCCTATTACGAGTAAGAATTTAGTGACCATTATTTTTGACCATTTGTATAATTAAAAAAAAACAAACGCAAGAAAAGATCCATACAGCTTACCTTCTAGCGGCATCAATCAACTTGGCAAACGGTTTCTCCCAAGCATACATCTTGATAACCTGGACCCCTGACACAATTTCGTCCATCAACCTCACACGTTCGTCTGTTCTTATAGCTGTCTGCAAGCGAAAACGGGATGCCAGTTTTCCCGTATATGCTACAAATGAATATAAATATATATTTATAAAGGAAAATGTATGAAATCTTATCTAGCAGGAATAATGCATGCATCAATGAAAAGGTTGTAACGGCCCTAATCTCTGAATTAGTGGCCTGTAGTGGGAGCCACGGGTCTTGAAATAATCATTATCATCAGTTTCATTATCTCATAAAAAACAAAACTAGAGTGAATCAAACATGAATGTTACCATGCGTGCAAGCATTTAACAAGGGTCGAACAGGAAGGAATGAAAACCGATCAGCGAGATAGATGCGCCGTAATATTATGGGGATCTCCCAGCGAGAGAGCGGTTCTGTTGGTTGGAGTGGATACGAATGCAAGTTATAGTGTGTTTGTTAATTTTAGAGCTAAGTAATGGATTTGATTTTAGTTATAGTGGTTTTATTCCATTCTTCCAATCTTTCTTATAATAATATTTATTATTAAAAAAAATATACGTCGACAGCAAACCTTGCAGTGGAACAGCGCTGAAAACAACGAGCACTCCGAATATTCCCGAGATGCCAATCTCGTGGAACAGCAGTATCATGACTATGATAGCCGAGAGCGGTGCCACCCAGAGATAGTTGAAGAAGAAGGCGGAGAAGTCAAAGCGGTTCACATCATTGGATAGCAGGTTGACCACTTTACCGGGGGCGGACTCACCCAGGGCTGTCCTCGATAGTCGCAGCGACTGTGAATTATGGTAATAATGGCATATGTTAACAGTTTTGACTCTGCTTTGCAGGGTCTCAAAGGTAGATTCTGTGGACAGGTGCCTTCTCCTTTGGCACTTTCTGGTCCTCATGGTGAGAATAAGATAAAACATTAATTGATAAATAGTTTATTCATCCAGTTTGATGACCCTAGGCATATCAGACATCAATATTTTTTTTTTTAATTTCTAAAAGCTTCTTATAAATTTCAATATATTTGAATTATGCGGGGTTCTTGCACATTCGTTAATAAAGAAGATAAGAAGAAATGTGTAGTAACCAGTTTCCAAACTTTAACTGTATGGTACAAGTACATCAAACCTTCACAAAAGATATATATTTACAACAATTTTTTTTATTTCTATATTTATTACATTTCCAAAAGGTATATTGTTCGCAGATAAAGTTTGAGATTTAATATCAGAAAAATGATTAACAATAAACTATTTTTTTCAAAATTTTTCTTGTAAAAATGTTAGAAGTGAGTTTTTCTTGACGGAGATAATTCACAATCTTCGGAACAATGTCACTCGTCCTACCTTTCTATAGACCAACGAGCAAAGGGCTACTCTGGCCCTCATGCCCAGATGGTACGCGGAGAGCATGTAGTGGTTCATGGTGAAGGATGACATGAAGTTGAAAGTGACGACTCCGGTCGCATATAGAAGTGCCTGCGATCGAGGCATTGTACTGTCCGGGGAGAAGTAGAACAGCAGCTTTCCCAGCAGAAGAGGCAAACATATTCTGAAATAATGGAAGATACGACCGTCAAATTAATCTATCCTGTTATCCGTAATCTGCCAGCTAAGACAAATAATAACAAATCAAACACGGAAATAGTGAATGTTTATGTGAAGTACTTTCTGCTTAAAAAGTTTTATGAATAATTTATGATAACCAAAAAAAAGTGTTTTTATTGTTTACTTAAATAAGATTATTATATTATATAGTGTTTATTGGTTGTAGATTTTTTAAAGTCTGTTTTATTTATACTTTTGAGTTTGTTATTTTAAAATTTTTAGCTACCTTATCAGTAAACAGCATTCCACGCATTCCAGTACAATTTGCAAAAATAATAATCGAAATCGCTTAAGCCAATTCAAAAACATTTTGAATTAAAAACTTATTTTATGCTTTTAAGCCAACCTGACGTAACTTAATGAATCAAAAATGGCATCACACATAAGAAATTCCCTATTAAATTCAAAAGAAAAAAAACAAAATCCTTTAAGCCACAGTAAAAAAAATTAGCACATTAAAAAAAAACATAGCAATTGAATTGAAAACCTCGTCCTTTTGTTTACAAATAATTATAGTATATGCATTAATGAAAATCTGCTTACTTTAGAAAGAGCTCATTGAATACAATCATGAAGAGAAGAAACAAAAAGTGCCATTTTAGAGTGAAGAAAAGAGCTCTAAGGAGACTGGGATTCTTTTTCAAGAGTTGTCTGTTCCAGTGCCTGAAATATAACATAAAATATTATTACAAAAAATGATACAATAACTAGGCAGTTTGTAACAAACAATTTTTACTTTTAATACATTCAGCTCCGTACGTCAAATGCGCAGACCACGCATTGCCGCCAGTTAGGCGAAATACGTTGACCGAACGGAATATCCCCCCCTTTTTATTTTTCATTAAAATTATATTTTTTTATAATGGGCAAATAATATATAAAAAACTATGAAGATGTTTGTTGTTTATATTTAATATTATATTGATATAGCTTTTGTAAATAAAACTCAAATTATTTACAGGCAAATCCGTCAAAAACGCTTTCAATTCACTAGCGCACTTTTCACATAATCAAAAGTCAAGACCAACCTAAAATGAAAAAAAAATGTCGATTAATCTATGCCTTAATGAATTCAGGTATAATGATATGCCGAGCCTTTAAATATTAATAGAAATGCAGTAATACGGTGATGTCTTCACCCGTACACGGCACCTGGCATATACAGCGATAACGGTATATCCTGTCATCGTCGCTGAGAGTATTAAGAGAACGCAGCTCGGTCATTTCTTAATACAAAAGTTGTTGTATTGTGACTCTCTTTTATTTAAGTTAAGAGCCTCAGAAACTCTACATTTTTTTATAGACTGTGTCCCAAGACCATTCCCAATAAAAAATCCAGTAAATTAGCCCGGCGATTTCAAACATGATTTGTTTTGACGTTAACAAAATTCATCATGGTTTACGAGAATAAAAATTGTAAATTTTACGTGACAATAATAACCATTTTTGTAAAGCATACGCCAATTCATCGGGGTCGTTGACCGTGCTCCGACTTACCACATTCAATGCTACGATATTGATCGCTGTGTGTCGTGACGCTTAAGCGATTTAACCATTTATTACCCCCTAATACTTCCAAACAAATATTGGTGGAGTAAATATTTATAAACACTTGGGTAATAGCCACGGAAAAACAAAAAATTAACAAAATACAAACAATTCCAGATCGTCTCCCAGCTTTCCGGAATCATCTCCGCTAATTGGTCTGTATAGGTCCTGTATGCTGAGAACCTTGGAAAGTCCTTTTCGGAACAGGGAAAGGGTCCATATAAAAAACATCTTGGAGAGTATATTCGCAGAATCTCTTGGGCTAGGGCTCATCAC
Source organism: Neomicropteryx cornuta (assembly GCA_020383195.1). NCBI lineage: Eukaryota > Metazoa > Arthropoda > Insecta > Lepidoptera > Micropterigidae > Neomicropteryx > Neomicropteryx cornuta. The sequence goes on along the minus strand of JAHKQU010000001.1, from coordinate 5,987,750 downwards.
CACATCTGAAGCGTCCATCTTGATTTGTATTCACTTCAATTAACGTCAAAGTTTGCTGTTTATGATAATAATTCCTTTCAGATAATTCAGTGATTTGTCTGATTAGCAATATAATTTTTAATGTAACGCATCAAGTTCATATTATGTCATTGTGCCGATATATTTACTATAAACCAGTAATGTTTTAATATCAATTAGTAATATGCGAGTCATCTTTTTCCTATAATTCAATAATCCTTAGCAAAAACTTCTGGACGGATTTGTTGACCTTCTTTGGTGTGTAAACTCAGTACTTTTGTCCTTATTCTAAGTACACTTTTGGTTTGCAGTTTTTTATATTGGTATATATGCAATTTTGTCTTACTTTTCATTCAAACTATTTCTTTAAAAATTTCTCTTTGGTGTGTAAGTACCTCATAGTATTTTAGTAATAAAATGATTTATTAATTAATTTGTACTTCAGTAGAATGTTACCCCCGCACCAAATGTTGATTTTGTAAAATCTTCTTAAACTGTAATTAAAAAGAAAAATTACATCCGATACTACAATAATGGGATATTTATGTGATTTTTAGCAAGTTTATAATTAAAGTTATCATAAGAGAAATCAAACTTTATTTATGATCTTTTTGTTGCATTTAGTTCAAACCATAAGATAAAACCATCGGGATTATTTTGTAATGCCTTAATCGACGCCTAACCACTAGACCACCATGATATTCAGTCCACCATTCAAGATATCAGCTATTAATCAGGCGAGTGTGGTAAGGGCTGTCTGGCATGAAACCCATTGCAGAAACCACACTAGCCTTCAGATAGGAAACCAGTTGATATAATTATATTCATAATGTTACAAAAAAAACTAAACTACTACATAATTTTGCCGACAATTCAAGTCCCACTTTAAGGATATTCAATTGGCATTTAGAGATTATGGTTAAGGTGTTTGACTATCGACTTGGAGGTCGCTAGTTTGACTCCACTTATTATAGGCAAACCATATTTAACGATTCATTACCACCATCTCAAATATTTTAATTCCATTGTGATATTTTCCACTGCTGGATAAGCACACGATATACAATTGAGAATCGCCTGTTCAAATGGAGATATATCCACATTGCATAAATCTTTCAAATTTCTGAAATTTGTTTTTCTATGCCAATTTTTGGTATTTTGCAACAAGGGGATGTTTCCAATACAAACAAGATTATAGAAAAGAAATTCTGTTCAAAACGGTATATTTCCAGCTATTCTCAAGAAGAATTTTTAGACTTCACGCAGATTGCCATGCAATTGCACACAGCACATAAGGAGTGCTCATAATAAATGAAAAATGTATTCTACTTAAGAGTGGTTAAAAGTAATTGAAGTGATTGAGCCGCCAATACAAACAATTAAGTGGCCACTATGCAATTGGCTACAATGATATTATTGGCTGTCATCTTTACAGAATGGTTTGCGTTGGATATTGTGTTAAGCTGTCCACAAATACCCAATATCAATTTTCAATATTATTGCACACTTGAAAAAATTAATAATCCAAGAGCAGTTTCCAAAACTCGTTAATATCAAAATTTTACCGTGCGTGCTAATACTTTTAAGATGGTTGATCCAATATAGTGGATGTTTTTTTTATGTAAGAATGTTGAATGTTAGAATCTGTTTAGGATGCATGAAATATTTGTATGTGTACCCTTACAAATGTATGAACAGCTAAAGGACGGGAGATAGCAGTTTTTCATGCTAGGCTGTACAGGAGCTAAAAGAACCAAATAAAATGAAAGTAGCCCGTACCAGATTCAACACAATCTATAAGCAGTAGCAATTTCCATCCAAGAGAGTAAAACAGTATTACCACCTAATAAATATGTCAGTGAATGCATTTAAGAACGGACTGTATGACTACGCAAAAAAAACAAACACTAATGATATCAGCTTGAAACTGCTGTCATTATAATATCTAATAATCCAAAACATACAAATGATAATAAAAGTAAGTTGAACATACATATTACACCAACGTGTGTATTTTATTTAGTTTTATGATAATTTAGATTATTACTCTTACCTAGTTAAAAAAGAAAGTTAGTTTCCTAGTCGATTCCTCGTGTAAACTATTATCACAATTACCTAATTGTACGAAAACTGTACCCACATCTCTCGTTACATTCTGTATGTTTTTTTCGGACAGGTCCCTAAAACTATTGAAGACACTGTTTGGAATTGCATACAGAAAGTAATCATTTCTTATCAAACGTCTTATCTCATTAATTAAGAGTATACTTACTATTGCATGAATGCAATTGAGATGGTTTTCAATCCAGGACATTGGAAATATTTCATTCATTTTTACCTAACCTAACCTCGCCGTTTGCTCATTTGCCGTGTTTTAAAAGATCGTTTGGTATACTTGAGCCATTGCAAAATTATAGAGCATTTTGCCAAAATATTACCAACATTTGGATCATTTTTTAACACACCCAATCCCTAAGCAAAAGAGTACTTATCCCCGAGTTTTTAATATAATAATACATATTCAAATAGATCATTTCAACCGATTCAATTTTCTATGATATATCAGGCAACCCTAACTGTATACCTAAATATATAAATAACTTAGTAGGTATAAAGAAAATATTGATGCCAGATAATTAATTGAATTGCCCTCCTCAAATAAGCATTGTTTAATTCCTCGCCAGTTTTGACCTAATTTATGCTATTTACTTACTCTTTGTGTAGATTAAACTCTTCAATATTATTTGTCAAAGATTTTAATCTTTATGGCATCATAATTCAGTTCCATGCTGATACTAAATAGTGGAAAACACAGATAGTTTTATAATAGAAATATACTTGATAAAAGCGGCCGTGCAAGAATCAGTAACAAAATTCATAATTTATTGAATTTTAAACTTTACAAAAATTGTATATAGCGCCCGTACTAAAGTAGGCTTACGAATTAATAAGACTTGAAGACTTAAAATAGTCTGTGTTAAACTATTAAATAATGTTGTAAAAGACAGAAAATGTAAGAAATAGAAAAATAGATATGAAATAAGGATTAAATATTTACCTATTATGATGCTATAAGTATTAATGTATGAAGATTGGATAGACCTAGCAATTATTTAATACTTATTAGGTTATGATTTTGATCAATGATTCAGTTTGTTTCTTACGTAGTTCAAACAGCCAAGAGGAAATGTTCAGCCATAATGACTATTCTGTTGTTAATGTAATCTTTATCAGTCATAAATTTCAAGAAAAAACACATGTCCATTTTTTCATATCTTCTTTTGCCCGTAAATAATTTATTCAAAAGATTAAAAAGATGTTCACAAATGTATAATTATGTAAAGACTCACATAAATGAAATATTTAAATCTCATCTTGAAATTATTTTTATGCAAATCCAATATTATTCTTGTATCTAATTGATTTTATGCAGGTAATTAATTACATTACTGTCACTTTTAATAAAATGAATTACTTTCAATGCTAATTTAATTAAGAGATAATCTAAGTAATAATTAGTGCCTTTTTTAAATTTGAAACAATAGAAAGGAATAAACCAAATTGGAGCTAAGCTTGCATTTGAATATTATAATATTATCGATATTGTTTGGCTGTTATTTTTTGATTCAAGGCCATTAATTACAGGCAGAAAACATTCGAAAGACTCTAGTTTTTAGAGTAATTGTGTCTGTCATATTAATTAACTGTCTTATTCTGAATAACACTTTTACAATTAAAAATTTTTCACAATCGTATTTTTTTAACATTTTTTCGCACCAATTGACACGAGCCTGTTTTTATCAATTCTCAAGTTGTGCAGAATCCAAGGCAAACAAATTTTTTGAACAGCTTAATGTTTGTGTAAAATCTTATGTATGCTCGTCATACTTGTGCCCAGGGACGCCTCTATCTCGGGATATATAACATGACGATCTTGCATTGTTTGCTCGAGCCCATGACTTTTTCTGAACTTTGTTCGATTTTGAATTTGACTATGTTCGCTTGTTTTTGGACTTTGATTGTGTTTGGATACTGTTTGCTTTGGACACCCATGATGCCTTTCGTTTATTTTTAGTTATTTGTACATATACAATTGCATTGCCTCCTGTACTTATGTTTATATAATAGATATAAATCCTGTTATAAATATGATAAGATAAGATAAGAACTAGGAAAGAGAAATTTCAGCGGTACCAACTTAAAACAAATGAATTGATTTGATTGATTGGAATTTGGTTAAAATATCGGTTCACTTGGCAGTTTAATCCACAAACTAGTAACCACAGACATATTCAGAATCATAAATAATTGCATAGTAGATATGCAACAATAGTTATGATTATTCAAAATGTATAGTAGTCATTTTTGTAGTCATTGTATTTTCGCCCAATGATTGCGGTGATTAATTAAGTTGTCTGTATTTGTATTGTCGACTATTCAAATAAAACTATTTATTTAATGAATCAAATAAGACACAAAACAAATATACTTACTTAAACATAAAATAAATAAAACTACCCATTAATCTAAGCAATGTGATTAAAAATACGCAAGCTAATATTAAATTATAAATATTTGGCATCATAAGTACAAAGATGAAGTAAAAATGTTCTTTGGTGACGAATGAGTTAATATTTAGATATATTTAATAAAATAATTAATGTTTTTCCATCAATCTTAATATTCTATTGAAAAATTACTAATTCTTGTTAACCTTGATTTTAGTTTTTGATGACATTAATTTTCGTAGATATAAACCTGCTGGAAAGGCATAAAAAAATAATTTACATTTCCTCTTGACTGAGCTAGGTTGGAAACCAACTACTTAAATCAATGATCAATACCCCAATTAATTTCATGTCGGATCACTTGTACGCATTATACAATATTAATTTAAAGATAGATATATAATTATAAGTCAATAATTCCCCTTAATTTTATATCATACTATATCGATCTTTAAATTAAATATTAATTTAAATATTAGAGTAACACCAACTACTTAATTAGTCATAATTCTGTCTTGCAAGTTGAAATGGGTACTAAGTGTACCATGCGAAAACATATTTTTTGTTAAACTTTATACAAAAGACATTATTATTAATGTAGTCATAATTAATGACGTAATGTAATAATTATTAAAAAACCTTTATACACACTACATTATTATTAATGTTAATTATGTCAGTCGATACGCAGACAACAGACGTATCAACTTTTCAACGCTCCTGCCTACCTACGTCATGTGATAAAAATTAAATGTTTGAAGTGCAAATTATCTGTTCCATCAAATGGTGAATATTCGGTTGTTGTGTTATTTCACTATAGCTGCTTGAAGGGACACTAAAGCGTAAACGCCATTAGTGGAAGTGTTTAAATTGTATGGAGGGTAGCGGAGATAATATAAATGCGAATGATAATGAAACCTTCTCAGCGCTTCTCTGTGCCTCGACAGCCGGTGGGAAGTAAGGTGCAGGCAACCACAGCTGAGCCATCCACCAATGCCATATCTATGAGCGATATTCACGGAACGATCGTCCAGATAAATAGAAAACTATCTACTTTCGATGAAATTAGATCGCAAATCAATGCCCTACCAAGCAGGGGATCTGGAAAAAATCTTGATGGGGGTAAAATTAAAGGACACCCATTCTTGATTTGTGGAAAATTCGTCAATTTACAATAATATTCGGCTTATTAAACTTCGTTTAATCAATTAGTCTAAAAACAACTCATCAAGAAAAGACTTGGAAAAGACAAATTTCCTGCAGACGCAAGTACCGACCCAAAGTTGAACTGTCCCATTTCCTTATGTGTAAAAACCTGAACCATAAGAACCACTGAACGTTTACTCATATATGCTATTTTAGGTATGCTTTTTCAAATACATAGGTACTTATCTATATATTAATATGTGAGGGGAAAACTTCGGATTCCTTTTAAAGCATATTGCGCGCATGGAGGAGTGTGAGACTTGGCATGGTTAAAGTTTATACGGAGAAGAATTGCAGAAAATTAAAATTATATTTTATGTGTTATAAATAGATTAAATTTAATAAAATAAAACGTTCTACTAGCTGACAGATTGATTGAATGGTTTTGAACTGTGACTTTTGTATGATTTTAAATGATCCTTTTTCAATAATCTGTCAATGTTAATAAAGTAATGTCAGGGCAAAAAGCATAATTATTAGGTTAAGGAAAAGTGAGTACATTTTATGACATAAATTAAACCTTGTCTTAATCTTAGTTTCAGTAATTTCATTTTACATGTTACATTTTTAATTACAGTAATTTCAATTTTTGTAACATTCAGATATTCACACCTATCTTCCATTATGCCCTCACATAGAACTAATGAGAGACATAAAGGAGGAATATTTATATATACTTTCGTGAAAGTCTACATGATGTTAGGACAAATGCAAATTTAAATAGTGTAGATAGTATTACAAAATGATTAAATTATTTTGAGGGATACATTTAAATGTGTACTGAATGTCATTCTAAGAAATTTGTATACTTTTGATTGTGGTATTTACAATGCAGGTTTAGCAATGCAAAACATTTCGAATCTGAACGCCCTTTAGGTGAAAGGCTGCATTCACTGTTACTAACATTTTTTTTCAACGTTAAATTTTAAATTTCATATGTATTGCAGGGAATTAATGCAAACAACACACACTAATGCCGTATTTGTATATGTTCGCAACTGAATAAAACAAAATTTAAAAAAAATAAATGCAATAATATAGAGGTTTAAGAACTTCAATAACACTTAAACTTAAAAGTTTAAAGAATTATGGTCGAATTTCAAGCACTGGGTGACCACTAGTATTTAAAAAATAAACTAATCTTTTTTAATACGTAGCTGTTAAGGACATATTCATAATCAGAATAACTAACTAGTTTATAAATCATTGTTACATTTATGTAGTCACCATTTCAATCTTTTTAGAACGTATGTGATAATACTTAATATATATATGTGATAAAAATATGTAACAACCTCATAACCAAATTGAAAAAAAATATTACTTACATAGACAATTTGGTATATATATTTTTTTAAATCCGTGTACACTTCAGTACGCGTAGAAAAAAACAAGATTATGACCTAATTACAAAAAAACAATGACATAACACTGTTATAAAAACACGCTGAAATTTAACCCGTTAAATCCCAGAGCACCAAATAAATGTAGCACGAACGAGTCAACTTACACTATTCTAAAAAAAGATCAATGGGTAAAATATATATTATATCAGTACATACTACAAACAATCGTAAAACGTGCGAAAAGCAAACAAGATAAATTAAAATGATTTTATTTACATTCTGTCTGAATACACGAGACAAGCTGATAGAACCCGCGCAACTTGACCTACTACCGACTGTGACGTATGTCACAACTCACGTCAGTGTCATCATCCTGTCATGTGTCCGTCGAGCAGCTTTGGGCGAGTGGATTCATCGAGACAATCGAGAGTTGCCAGCCTCAAGAGACAATCGAGAGTTTTAGTAACTTCTTCTCAAGAGGTTTTTACTTCTTTAGTGATTTTATCATGTCGATCGGCCGTTGCAAGCTTCGACAGTATCTCACACTTTTCTTCTTCTTCGTCTAAAATGGCAACTAGCCAAAAGTATCGGCTGTGTGCCAGACCAATCGAGTGGTTTTCACATTTCTAGAAGTTTTATCTTCTTCGCTCAGGCTTCATTGCTCGCTTCGACTTCCGAGCGTAATTGCATTGCTCGATATTGCCGCTAGTATATTGTTGCGTATTATTGAACTCATTTCACTATATTATATTTAATTTATTCGAGTCACAAATTAGAAATGTGACCCAAACTTATTATATCGTAATATGTTTTTAGTAATATATATGTAATTTTTCTTTTAATTGATTATTTCATTTTTATTTATTAAGTTAGATGTTTCATAGGCAAGATAAATTAAAATTAATAGTATTGGATATTTTTGGGATCTTATCTGTTTCTGCGTTCATTTATTAACATGCCTTCCTTGAATAATATACTTTCAGACGAAGTGAAAGTAGCGGGTGATACTAAAATATTTTCCTGCTAACAAAGGCAATAAACAATCGGAGTGACGCGATTTAAACGGGTGATGTAAGACGTTTCAAATATCACGTCGTCTATACGATATATCTGGATTTCGAGTGAATCATTCGATTTTCTAAAACCTCTGAGTACTTTTTAATCGAAATAAAAAAAATACAAGAATCGCCCATCACCTTGACCAAGTGCTATTAATTAAACAAACGTCAAACTGACAGCGAGTTTCTAGTCGGTCGACTTCTTCATCTAAAATAGCAATTATCTTTAAATTTAGGCTGTACACATTTTACTTTTTGCAATTATAAAAAAAAACAACGAAGAACCGAACTTAACGGGTGGGAAATCAAAAATGGGTTTTAGAATCCTGGTAATCTTGCCCTAAAGTTTGGCTATTAGGTATTCAATTAAAACAATTGCGTCTCGTTAGAACAAAACACTTTTGACATTTTTCAAAATATCCTTGGAGCATATTAAATTACTCAGTTTCATGTCCAGAACAGAAAAGGATACTGCTGATTTTAAGTTTACTATGTATAATTATAATTTACATGTGAAAGGTAACCACTAACTGAAAACGCCTCACCTCACCTCATGGTACATACAGACGAAAACTTGCTTGTTCATTTCATTTAGTTAAGGGAATTTCAAATAAGGATCGTCTAATTATGCTAAACGTATGGTTCATTTGAATAAATTGTTCGACAAACCTGGAACGCATTCAGCAATACAGTAGTAGTGCTAAAATCACAAATTAGGACCGCTAAATTTGCAACATAATTCTTTATTATTGGGGTGTCCTTTGCCAATGAGTATAAAACAAATTAAAACACTGAATAGTCTTATATATTTTTTATTTCTTTAATTAACATAAAGTGCCTATGTTTTGCCACTAGCGTCATGGACGCTATTGGTAAAATGTATGCAATTATAGGTATAAAAGACCAGAAGGATGATGGTCTTAATCTTCCTTCTTGGTGTCGGTCTTTCCTCCACGAATCCTACCAGTTCTGCGGGCTGCAATGAGACCCACTTTACGACCAGCAGAGGTTCCTCTTTTGACGGTTGAGGCCTTACCTGTAAAATACATGAAATATTTTAATGCTAATTCTTATTCAATCTTCTTCAGAACATTGGGAGTGATAACCGCCTTTAAAACGTTCTAAAATAAACCACCATGTAAGAGAAATACCTAAAATGTGCGGTTTCGAACCCATGACAACTGCGTCAATAAACAAAAAATACCTAAACTACTCACCACATTCTCAGATTTTATTTTCTGAATTCATTTTGTAACTACATAATAAACTAATGAAATTTTAATAGAAATTCCTTATCTATAAAGTGCTCTGTATGTCAATGTTAAGCAAAAATGTGCAATTGCATTTTTTATCCAGTCGGGCAACAATGAACGACTTCGAATGGTAAGTTGTACATAAATTCTTAAGTCTTCCAAATTCATACTAGTTAACCTGACTAGTTAAAGAAATCAATATTAGCTGGCCCAAAATCTGTATAAAAATATTATTGTTTATTATCGGATAACAACGCACGCATTTATGTTCTCTTAAATATTAGGTTTAAACTGTTTTAATTGGTTAATTGTTAAGAAACAATTCTCCATTAAATAATCCTACTCATCTAGGTCACTTCTCAAGTTCGTAATAAAAGGCTTATAATAAAATATTATTGGCATCAGGTGACAGTTGACTCATTAACCGGTAGATGGAGATATTTCAGTTAACGCATGAACTGTGGAATAGTGCTGATTATAAATAACAATAGCGACAATGCTTCTAAGCGCATTAAGTTTCAGATCTGTGTGGTTAAGAGAAAAAATGCTTCCACCTCTGAGAATGGCATCACACTTTACTGGTTTATACTAAAACTAAATGCATTGCTCGCTCCAGTAAAAAGACGGGAAAACGACTTTAAGCTTCATGATTTTAATGAAATGCTTGAACAATCCTAGCTTGTCATTTGCCCGGTCGAAAAAATAAAATAATTGTCTGGCCGATTTTCATATTTAACAATATAGATTTATCTGCTAAAATTATGATTTATGGAAAACTATGTAATAATACTTTTAATATATAGACTATTTTGAATAGCTAATGAAATTCTTTAAGATAGGAGCTATTTGGTATTTCTATAAACTTTGTAAATACCTATATTTTGGAAAAATATCAAAAATTAAAAATGTGTTATTCAATATTTTAACATTACCCGCTAATTAAACGCTAATAATAACAACTATACATAGTATTTGGATGTAGCATTAGCAGAGATTCATCAAATGTATACATTTTGCCACACATGACAGCGCGAATTTTTGTGTAAACCGCAGTGAAGGATTGAACATATATTATAAAATATATTATCAATGGTAGAACAGCCATTTAAAAAATTATTTGGTGTACCAAAATTACGATACAGGTGATATCAATGTGGCATCCTGACAGTTCATTTGTCCATGACGCCAAAGTGTTATCATCGGCACCATGCAGGTTAATCAGTAATAACAGTAATAAAGTCAACGTACCAATGTGCTGGTGATTACCACCACCGTGGGGATGTTCAACGGGGTTCATGGCGACACCGCGCACCTTTGGCCAGCAATTGCGCTTCACCTTGTATTTGTGGTACGCACGGCCAGCCTTCAATATGGGCTTGTCAATACGACCACCGCCAGCGATGATTCCTAAAAATATATATTATTCAATTAGTGGTGAATCGTAAAAGATAGGTCAGGTCAGGTGGAGTAATAAAAATGCCCTGCTGGTAAGAATGAGTATTGAAATGTATCCAAATAAAAATAGAAGTTGAATAGCATTTGTTTGTAACTTTTAAATTTATTTTGTCTAGTATTTCAATTTAATGATTATTTTTTTTGACACTTTCAAGGAACATTTTTCTTCGTATCAAAATACACGGCATTTTTCAAACACTTCTTTGTGTGGATTTCTTTATCTCAAATATTGCCCCCACTTAACCTTCACTTGAGGGCATTGCTGCGGATTAGCATCTAGGCCCTGAGGGTGGTATTACGCTTAAATAGCTCAGAGCACCCCCAATAGATATGACATGCTTACCAGTAAACATAAGCAATTTAGAAATAACCATCACAAACAATGCAATTAATACAAATATAAAATATTTCTCCCATATTAAAAGTCAAGTGATATTAATAGAATTTATAACTTTGATTACATACTAAATCTACTATGTACATTTATTGAAACAAGAAAATATTATATGGTTAAATATTTCTAATATAGTGTTGAAATCTACACAATAATCAGATGCTGTGAACTACAAATAGTCATAACTTAAAAAAAATGCCGTCAACAAAGACACATTGTTCAAAATGATTTCTGATAGCGCAAGTACTAAACAGAGGCAATACGTAGGAAAAATCGGCAAAAAATAATCCGTAAATTGCCAACCTTCACTAGAAATCCGCTTTCCAGGAATCATGTTTCAATCAAATATGGCCAATGCCTGAATGTAGCTCATCGAAAGCCCAGTCACATCGTTTATGGGTTCAATCGATGAATAAGAAATTATGCGAAAAAGAACTAACCAACCATAGCCCTATTGTTTGAGGGTATGACCTTCTTAGCTCCGGACGGTAACTTGACCCGAGTTCTCTTGACGTCAGGGTTGTGCGCAATGATGGTGGCGTAGTTGCCAGAGGCTCTGGCTAAACGGCCGCGGTCACCCATCTTTTCCTCGAGGTTGCAAACAATTGTGCCTTCAGGCATCTGACCAACGGGCATTACATTACCTATAAATAGAAAAAAAAACCATTACTTTTATATGAAATTATATATCGTTACTTTGGTTCAGCAACAACTCAAAAAAGCAAATTTTAAGAATATCGCATTTAAAATTTTCGTGTATCTTCTACTGTTCAAATTAAGTAGATAGATTGAAATTATTTTCAAAATGTTTATTTTAATATATGAACTATCTTACTTTTATTTATATATTGTTTCTGAAATTAAACAATATTTATTCATACAATTATTAGAAAAAAATAAAACTACAAAAACGGGGTTGTTTCCCTATTGAACTGACAATTGAATAAAAACCTATAATATTTAGCACACTTGTTTCCTTGTTTAGTCACACATTTTTAAAAAAACATTAAAATTATTTGTGAAAAATGACAACAATTATAATCAAAATGGAAAAGTGATAAACAGAATTACTGACAAAATTAAATTATTGGAAGAACATCAAAACCATAAAATTCATCCAAATCTAGTGATTCGTTTTGCCATGTCAAGTGAGGTTCCAAGTAATTATTTTTTTTATTTGTCCATTTTACATTGTAATTTGTACATTGATCTGTAGATATTCCTTACATCGGTGAGGTGAGCGTATTTGTAAAACATAGTATAGGGTTGAGATAATAATATAAAAACCCATCGTCGCCCTATGGCCATTCGAAACGCACAACGAATGGGCTAACACCCATAATCATAAACACCGCTATGCTTCGGCAGTGCGTATGCGCTCGTACAGCTGAGAAATCGCAATTCATAGACGCTCGCTATGCAACCGCTTCTCGACCGCTGGGAACTGTCAAAAACCAAGCAAGCATTCGAGGTGTATTTGCGAATGCAGTGCGGCTGTCGTTTGTAGTTTTGTGTCTTTTCGTTTGAAATGTCAAACACATAATTTTAGAATTCGCAACAATAATGGCAGTTCTGTACGATGGTTGTCAGATGACATTATTATTGAATACTGACCTCTGAGGAGTATTTGGAGTATTTCCATCCATGTTTATACAATGTTGTTACAATTCTAAGAATAAAATGAGTAACCTCAAAACCGAAGCAACCTCGAAGCACGAGAGTCGTTGACAGCTGCTCGATGTGACACGAACGTCGTGCGTATTACACATTTGTGGCTTGACCAATAGCGGGTCGTGAATCTTGCAATGCCATCGCACTGCGTTCGTTCGACGCTTTGCAGTCCGACAGCACACGCAGTGCGTAAGCGGAGTTTATGAATACGGGCCTAACAGTGCCACAGGTACACTTGTGGCAGAGATGCAATTAATGACGTCTGTAGGGCCTAGTTGTACACAATGTTATAGAAGCAGTTGATATTAAATGATAACTACATTCCCTATTGTAATCTAACAAATATGTATTATTTCTACTACTCTCCTGAATTCCAAGGTATTTAATTGTCTACAACTTATCGTTAACTATATTTTTCTTCTCTAAAATGAATTGCTATACCCTAGGTCACCACAATTATTGAATTAAAATGTTTGTTTTTATAACTAAAATGGACATTTCTAGTCAAGAAGCAAGTTTTCTTTTGTAAACAAATACCATGTGCAAAGTTTGCGGTGGCATTAAGATTAAAAATTTAATGCGTCCAACTCTATTTACCTAACCACATTTTTGTTTAATTGCGAAAGATTTTTTTGGTTTATCCTGTAATGTTAACACACTAAATTAGGTAAAGGTATTGGTACTGTTAAATTCTTTTGTTTTTTAAAAGTGAAATGTAACTGTATGTACAAATAATTGTCCTTCCTGTACAATAAGTTTGTTTATGGAAATAAAATTATCTTATCTAAAAATAAATAGAGCAGCTCAATGCTTTGCTCATAGGACAGAATGATTGTTTCTCTCAACCCATCTAGCTAATACGATGTAAAATAAAGAATAGAGAAAGACACGTAAGTTATTGATTGAAGCCTTGAATGCCTATCCCCTTTGCGATAGATCGTACAGCAGTCAATTTGCATTTCACAGAACAACGAGAATGCATCGGTCCGGGTAAACGGTCGGATATTTCAATAAAATTTCAACCACTTTGGTTTGCTGTAAGGCCACCACAAAGTGCACGAGCAAACTTTCTCCGGGTGAATCGACATTATGCAAGAAATTTCTCTTGGAAATTAAAACATCAACTTCTACGATAACTTGAGGTGCCGCAGATCCTAGGTGTGTGACGTAACAAATTAGCATCAGGATTTAAACTGCACCTTATATTGTAAAAGAATGTGAAAACATTACCGATTTGAAGGGTGGCTTTCCTGCCACAGTAGACGAACTGTCCAGTGTAGAGTCCCTCGGGCGCAATGAAGAGCTCCTTGCGTGTCTTGAACTTATAAGGATCGCGGAAGTGCACTATGGCAAGTGGCGCACCACGGCCTGGGTCATGGATTATATCCTGAAAATATTTAAACAGATGCCATTAAGAGAACAGTTTTTGTATGAGAAAAGGTTAACATTCAAATATATTCTTATATAATATTCCTTGTTGTTTCCATGTAGCAGCCACATAATGGCAAAGAACTACAGAGTACTCGCCCCACAGCACAGACAGGAACAACAGAAAGTAAATGACTCATCAAATTTCTCTAGACCTATCGTAAGACTGTCTCATCTCAACCTTGACCGCTTCTCGTCTATATGAAACATAAGTCTCAGAATACTAAAAAATGTTGTAGCCTTTCACATGCCTTACATAATATTTAATTGTACAATTCAAAAAGTTTCAAATTACGTTTTTTAAACATATATTTCAGGTAGAGAGCTAATGGAAGAAAAACTAATTAGACAATATTTACATTAACAATTTGGTCAAAAAAATTGTCTGAAAATGAATAATCCGTAAATGACAAGAGCCAAACGGTGAATAATATTTCACTTTTGTTTAGCACAATGCTTTGACCGAACAAATACAGTACAATTTGACCGGATCTCAGCTGTGCCAGCTATTATGCGACAATTAACAATAAAAAATATTTTGTTAAATTTTAAAAATGAATATGCTACAACAAAATAGCAGAAATAATGTGTTCTCATTGCAATCAAAATTTCTATTAATTACGAACTGTCATATTTATTCGGCCGATTGGAAATTTGTCTATTAGAAAAATTATGAATGCCACTCCAAAATACTGAAAGTGGCTAAATATTTCATTACATTTCGTGGTAGTCTAGTGGTTAAAGAGTTGGACTATTGACCCAAAGGTCCCGGATTCGAATCCGCACATGGTTATGCCGGGGATGTCTTGGGTCCAGGAATGATGGAGGATAAATGATGAAAGCTTCTCAGAGTTCTGGATCCGTTTATTCCTCACGCGGCAATATCGTCATCTACAATGAATCCCTTATGGGAGACATCTCAACGATTACAAGAAACGGATAATTAAAACTAGATAACAAATGAAAATGTCGAAATTAAGATAACAGGAAATAAAATATAGTCAGGTACAATAGAATGTCGTCGGCGCGTGATGCGCGCGGTGGCTAGCTAGCTTGTTGACCCGACTGACTGCTTGCGTCGCTGGCGGATCGCCCGTGCGCCTGCGCAGACGCCGACCAATCAGATGCGCCCGGCGGCGATCGCCCGTCGCCGGCCAAAACGACGCTGCCAGCCGCAGTCCAAATATGTAGCGCCGCTACATGGTCATACGATTTTTAAGGTTTAATTACCACCATCTCCCCTGACTCTAGCACGGCACATTTGCCGCGGTTGAGTAGGACCTAAAATGATTGTACATAGCCTCGGTCATAGCAATTCTTTTAAAAAAAATTGTTGATCTAAGCCAGTGGACAAAAAATAAAGGACTAAATTGACCGTTGATTCTGTTTAAAGCATTTTATTTTCGTACATTATTCATAAAATAATGTATTGTATTGTATTCTGAGCAAAAGATAGCAAGACAATTATTTATTTCAGCTACAACGGATATGACAAGATCATGACACGAGCGTCAGTCTGTGATTGCGTCGGTGTTAGTTGTGTCGGTATATTATCACCAATACTGTTCCGATGTCTAAAAATGGAAACGCTCGGCCGTTCAAAGATTTGACTTAGGCCGAGTTTACTCAATTCAAGTGATCTGTGATTTATATAGTAGCTTTTTTTAATCAACTTGTTGAAGATGGAACCATAAAGTAAGAACTTATGATAGGCAGGGGCATGCCACCCGTAAAGGCATGGAGGCATTGCCTACCCTGTAAAAAATAAATCATTTATAATCTAAGAAGATAACATATATTTCATAATAACTGAATAAAACAATAACAAAAATCACTAAAATTATATCACAGCCGATAAAGACCGATAAACTGTCTTCGTACAGCTAGCAGAATCGACTCCAGCTCGACACCGACACTCGACCTTAAATGTGCCATAAGATTTAACGAAAGTGAAAAAGAGAGCTCAACACTATCCCAGAATTTTGAAGATCCGTGAGATGGTGAGCGGAGGGACGATGGAATTCATGATTGATACTTCAAACTTCAATATTAATTTATTTTACAGCCAATTTCATTCGGTACAAGTGCAAGTGTGGGCCTTGCGACGTCATTGCTTATGATCACTACATATCATAATTCAAGTGGTTCAAACTACATCTCGGTTTTGAAAAATATACCAATGACCCAAGAAATAAAAAATCAATGTAGAGTTTTATAGATATTAAAACTATATAGGAATATTTATCATTATTATCATTGAATAACCTATTCTAATTTAAAAAGGTGACAAGTGTTTCATGTAATAATTGAGTTAGTGACATTTTAAGTGTTTTTTGCAAGAGTTAGCAAGAAAAAAAATGTGTAAATGTGTGTGTATGTTTTAAAATGTGTAAAGAGTATCTTTTGTGCATATATATATATATATATATATATACATATAATACATAAATCACTCATAAAATCATCTCATTTCACCACCATCCTTCATCGTAATCACAAATCCATTATTTTTATATTTTTTGTTAAAATATCATCCTTTCCTTATTTCATCTAATTAAATGGTTACATAATATTTGACCATATTTTACACTAAAGAGGACAGGTGAGAGTTAAAAATGCATTTTTATAAAACACAGCGCTGGGTTTAAACCGACATCCTGCGCTCTCAAGTACAGGACCTCTTTAGAACCTTTATAAATATTATGCTATCCAGCACTTAATCAAAAAATTAAAAAAATATTCAAAATTTTTCAATATTGTCAAGAGATTGAAAAATTTATCTAAAAAGTCATTTATCTTTTCAGGCGATTTGCCGCTATTAAAAAACAATCATCAAATATAAGTAAAATATAATTATAGTATCCAAAATCATCCAAAATTATACAAAGTTATTAAAAGTGAATAACAGTTTGTGTAAAGAAAGAAGAATGTAGAATATTGTAGCTTAGCATTCGCACACAAACATTAGGATTAACCTTAGTTAATAAGCACTACATACTAGGGCATTTATTAATTAGTACTGAAAATTTGTTGACTCTAATGTTATAAATCTGTATTATTCGACCAGCCTCTGATGTGATGGTTGTTTTTTAGGAGCATCAATCTACACACAAAAATTTAACTCTATCGCATTTGCACTTTTCGAGTTGCAACAGACGGACTAACAGCCAAAAGGACAGGGATAGTAGCTTCTTATACATGAATGTATAAAATCTAAAACTGTGCCTAGTTGACCGCAACTATGTAGAACATACTTCAAACACCTGTTAACTTCTCTAGTAGGTATGCAGTCACTTATTGAAACAAAATATAACTCACAAAACTTTGGTACACAAACAAATATTGTAATAATGCTCCGCATCGAGTAACAGTATTATTACGAGTGTAAATCTTTAAACTTCTGACAAACCTTAACTACACCTTTGATGTATCCGTGCCTCTCGGCGTAGTCCAGAGATCTCAACTCTGGGGCACCTTTCCTTTTCTTCGTGTGCGATACGAAAACGGATCCCGCGCCCTTACGCTGAGCACGAATTACTCGCCCCATTGTTTATATACTGAAACAATAAACACCAAACGATAAATTACATTACAAAAGCGCAACTAACGTTCTGTCAAACCGAGTAATATGATTGTTTTTCATCACATGAATATTTTTGTAATATAGATTATATAAATTATTGTAAAATAAACAGAAAATAAAACCAATATTCCATATCTACCATATAAAAGCAGATTGTAAAGATATTATTTGATTAAAATCAAGAAAAAATGACACGCACCGCCGTACGAAAGACGTTTCAACACGAAAAGAAAAGTTTTAGGTTAATTTTGATTTGTGAAGTTACCAATGTTACCTTGCTCAAAAAAATCTGACATGACTGTAAACGGCTGGTACTGATACATTTTTCAAATCTTTAGAAAATACCAAGGTATATTTAAAAAAAACATATTTTACCAAATATGACATCTTCAAAATTACAAAAAAAAAAATAATTCAATAATTCAATTGTTATGTCGAAGCTGCCTAAATACATCACCATAATTAATACCAGAAACTTCTTCAACAGGAAATTTGACATTAAAAAACAAGAATGTATATGACACCCAGTGGCTATCATATAATATCAACTTCTTCTATATATATATTTTTAGTGGTAGTAAATTTAACCAGAACCTGACGTCTTACAGCTAGGCCCTACATGTGTCATTAACGGCATCTCCCAGACAGACTACTTGCGCCTGGGACACCTACCTATGATGGGTTGCTTCATTTCCTATCTCCACTTGTGTCTGCGGCACTTTTAGCCCACTTAACATATCGTTAAGTTAGTATTAATGTTAACTGACCAGTAATAAGTAATAAGGTCCAACAGCTGTGCTGTCATATTTTATGAAATTCGAATCACTCTATCGAGCACTCTATCGAGTACATAATCAAAGTTGCATCTATTAGTACTAAAAATTTGTTGACTTTAATGCTATATATTTATATTATTCGACAATGTAGACTGGTAATGAATGACGAAAGTTTTAATAGATTTAGGACTCACAGAGACTGGAGAATAATATACGAGCTTTACAAAGATCAAGAAACGATAATTGAAGCAGGCGAAGAAAAGGGAGAGCAAAGAGTTAGACAAAAATGTTCAATTTTACCATTAATATTTAATATCCTTATAGAATGTGTCATAACACAAATAATAAGTTTAGAAAAGAGAATTGAGAACCTCCTCCTTTTGAAGTTTATTAAAAACTGCACCGGATTGCTAGATACTCGAAAATCTGGTATAACAGCAAGTATGACGTCAGCGACTGGAAAAATCGAGCCCACAGTTCCAAACAAATTCATATATTTGTAAAACTTTTGTGGGCTCCTTATTCATTCATTACTCGTGATGCTAGTAGACGTGAGAGAGAGTGTGTAGCTGGTCTATCTTACAATGAGCAATAATATTGCTCATTGCAAGATATTATGTGGAAGCCTTTATAGTATTCATGCTATTTCTTTTTTTAATATAATTGCGACCTAGGTCAAATAGAACCAAACTGATGACACAGTTTAAAGGAGAGGGATTCTTCTTTATACTGGGTGAGATGTTTTTGGGTTAACTAATACCTACACTAGTAATAAATTACACCTTTCTTTTACTATCTCATCATTTTATTTTTTTATTTTTTTTCCATAAAAAATATTTAAAATTTGAGATTCTAGAAATTAAAAACAAACTTGACAGTTGACACTTGATTACTGATTAGCTTTTTTTGACAGCAAGCGGAAAATGGCCGCTCGTACACGTATGTCATAGGGAAAGTGTCATTTTCAGGATAAATAAAAGACAAATCGAAGTTGTTATTGTGATTGTTGTTAAATATGTTTAAGAAATTGAAAGACAAAATTGCCGAAGAAGTTAAATCTTCACCACAAAGGATACAACAGTTCGCTCAAGCCGCACAGGTACATGCTAGGCGTGTCTGGCGCTCTGCTTGTGGCTTTTGTTATTTGTGTTGTTCAATGTTTGACCTAATTCTATTGCCCGCTCTGTGCTTTTATAAGATCGATTCTTTATCTTTATAGATATATATTTTGTCAATATATATTTTTGATTTTTTTTTCAGGCGGCAGTTACTTCAGCATCGAGCAGTGTTTCCGATATTACGAATAATGATTTGTTTAGCATCGGGGGCGATGGTACGTTCCACTTACTAAATAATGCAATTTAATTTGATTATGGTTGATAATGATGATTTAAGTTAGACTTTTTCAGACGGTTATATAATGTGGTCTTAAATTTTTAAGGTCCATACCAGGACACTAAACAAAACCACTTTTTTTCACCCAATCTATGAGTTTCTTTGTCCCTATGCACACAGACAAATTTTTTAAAATATTATTTGCACGTGGAACCTGTTTAGTTTAGTTATGTTATTACATACATTTAGTTACCTATATTGTTCCTAAAATGTAACTATTCTTTTATATTTTTTTATTCTTATTGGTGTGGGGTCGTAGCGTAGATTAAAAATGGGCAAAGTGGATTAGCCGCATATCAAAGTACAGGACATTTGTCTAAATAAGGGGCATTTTGCATCCCCACAGAGGTAATTGGAACAACGGAACCCAATACTGTAAAATAGGACTTTTCTGTTTGAAATGGGACGTATGGTCTGGTTAGTTATACATATCTCAAAAATATGTATATTTTTTAATAACCAGCTGGTTCTTGAATTACCTATTTTTTTTAAAAATATATCTTAGCTACTATTTACTGGAATACAAACTTCTATCGCAATATAGGTTTTTTAAAGAAAATAAAGGTATATTGGTTATTTGTTTGAAAGGTAGAACAAAAGAATGATTTTAATTTTCACATAAACAATTAAACATCAAAAAGTCAAAACTGAACGAAAATGAAAAAAACAACGATTAGTCTATGCTTTTCATGAATTCAGGTATGGGCGACATGCCACTCTTTTAATTATTAATAGAAATACAGTAAGACGATGACGTGTTTACTCGCACACAGCACCTGGCGTATACAACAATGACGAGATATCTCGTCATCGGCACTGACTGTGTTTAAATGTACTTAAGCATTTTTAACATATTTTTGACAAAAATGCAGATTTTGACAAAAATTAGTTTTGCACTTTTATGGCAACGATATACTCTTATATTATATGAATTCTCTTCAATATATATAGTATGTAACTAGGAAGGCATGATAAGTTGAATAAGCTGTCTTGAAGCAGCTTCCTGTCCGGGCTTCTCACAGGGTTTTTTTTATTTAAATAAATGTTTATCCGAAACCTACTACAGATGATGCTCTATTAACTGGTGAAAACCCTCAAAAGAACAAAATCCATTCATTAGTTCTGGAGCTACATGTCGTTTACTCTTCTTCGTACAGAAATCGAGAGTCAGGATATCTTACTTTTGCATAACTTCTAACCTGAAACCTTGCCAAAGAACCAGGCTATCTAACAGTGAAAATACCATTTGACTACATTCAGTGGTTTTAGAGAAGAGTAATAAACATCATGAAAAATAACAGCAGTATCGATGTTGGTCTTCTTTTGTGTCAGTGGCACCATCTGAGTGATTTTTGACCGCACAGCCACCCTTACAGCATCCGACTTGGCGTTAACCAGGTCTTCCTCAGTGCATAAGATAACAGATTGACTGTATTGCATTGCACCGAACATGAAGAATTAAGTCAAACAAACCCTTACTGTATCTATATTTATTTGATATGTATGGAGTCTTGCGTGTGATGGAATAGTTTAATTTTTATATTGCAGATACCCCACAAAACTCACCGTTCAAAGGTTCGGAAAATACTTCGTTGTCTGTGAACAGCTTTCAGGATGTAGTCCTCAGCCAGAATCCTTCACCCGGACTCAAACAGGAAGTTTGTACTTGTTTACATATTTTACATTTTTACTATTTTATGTAAATGAAAATACAATATAGGAAAATATATTTTTAATATGGTAAGAGTACCTTCCAAACAATGAATAACGTTTGGTAGCAACTTAGTTTGTAAGTATTTCTGTATATTTTGTTTTATGCATGCCTTTCTTAATTGTATTTTAGTTAAGATTAAGAAACTGGTAGAAGCGACAGTGTCTTAGGCTGTATCTATCCACTTTGTATTTGTATAATCTTTTTGAATAAAACTTGCTTCTGAATCTTGCTTAAATTTTTTGACTGTTTTTTTTTTTTAAATTGTTTGTTTTTTTTTTGTAACAAGTGTAACCACTCGCTTTCTACGTTTAAAAACAGTTTTAGAACAAAGGGAGTTATTGAACACTGATATACAAATCTGGGGTTGTGGTTAAGCACTTACTATTGATTCAGGGGTCGCGAGTTCGAATCCACTCGTTATATTCATACCATTTTTAATGCTTCATTACAACCATCTCCACTGAATCTATCACAAGCAAGTTTTAGTTTAGTTAAGAAGGGTCCAAAACAATTTTATAGGACCTACCTGGGTCATAGCAATTCTTTTAAAAAAAATTGTCCTGGGGAGGAAAGAAATTAACTCGATACGTTTCTCTGCAAAGTTGATCTGTTTTCTGTTTCTAGTCCTGTTAATGAATTATGACTTTTATCATTTTTACCATATTCTTAATTAGAGAGAAAAGCTCTTGTTTCCTGGTCAAAGTTGAAATGCGTAGATCCCGAATAAAAAAATAAAAAAATCGCTTCGAAACTATATTATATTTTATTCAATATTTTTATTTCTTTCTTTCATACGTCTTTCATCTTTTATTTTTATTTCAGGTTGATATTCACTCTTTAATTAGACTTACACACATTACTTGCATAATATACCAAAGAAACATATAAATATTTAAAAAATAAACCATTAAAAAACAATTGCGATGCAGTGGTGTTGTTTTACTATTTTTAAATTTGACTTATAATCAATTTGTATTTGTGGTATTAATTTTGAATAATTGTAAAAATGTATGTAAAAAGGATAAAATTTTGTTCCCGTTGAGACCTGCCAAATTGGCATATTTTTATTGTCCTCTACCAATATTTTTCTAATATTTATATATTAGAATTAAAATCAATTTATTTGCTATGAAATTTAAGAAATTTCATCATACAACCTTAGAATCTTAAACTACGTTTTTTTTACAAGGAAGAATGCTCGTATTATAAAATATACATTTGGCTTTGTATAAAAATGTAGTATTATTATTGTTATTATTATATTTAAATTGGAATATTGATATAAGCCGGTTAGTAGGCTAGAGACCTGAAACCTAATACTCTTATTATCTTATTTTCTTACGAAGTTGACATCTATAAACAATGGTCGACACTGTCGTGCTTACGTAAAATAAAAATATTTATTTTATATTTATTTTTATTTTTTATTTATGTAATTTTATAAAAAATAAAACTGCTTGTCATCACTTTATTTAGTCTAAAAACCACAAGTAATCCAAACTGACTTTCACTTCTCGAGACATGAGGAGTAGAGAAATGGGCAAGACTTTTTTTTATGATATCAGATTATTTTCATATTAACATGTTAGTGGTGAAGGGTTTGATAAGCTCTTCCATAATAAGAAATAATTTTATGACAAATTTCAACTACAGTAAAATAGGAACAGCGTTTGAAGGTTCTGAGCGAAGTTGGCTCACTTAATATATTGTTTTTTTTTGTAAATTCTGATGCATCTTATTTTTTTTTTTTACTATTTTTTAGCAACTGGAAGCAGCACTTGGTGAGGGTAGATCTTCTGTCAGGAGATTGTCCAACAGTTCTGCAGCCAGCGATGTATCCTTTAGGCTGCCGAGCTACGAGAGTCCTGCTACCATGTTCCATTTGCAGGTATTCAAATAATGACTTAATATTGTAACTGGTAATGTATAACTTAAACACTCAATTCATTATTGGAATGCCTCCAATACATACATACATGAATTATATATTTATATAATTCATGCATGCTCCTTATCTAACTCGTCCCTGCTCCGAGAGACTTGGCTCCGTCACTCGGGATGATTTGCATCACTATTTATCTCTGATTTCTGCTTGCAGCTTTTCACATCTCAGGTGACTTGTGCCAATTTAACATTTAATTTCATTCAATCATCTAAATTAATTGTATTTTATATTATTATTGCGCTCCTGGTGAGCGTGGTTCGGTTCCATCCTAGGCTAGTTTGTATACAGTTGATTAGCTAGTAGAAATCTACACCAAGTTGTGCTTGGTTTGCCTCGTCGCCTCAAGGGCATTTCTGCCACCATAATTTATTATAGGTTTTCGTTGCTAAATGCGAAGTATTTTCCGAAAGCAATTGTTTTTCTAATTTAATATTATTTGTATTCTGAACGTATAGTCGGATATGGATGTGTCGGCGAGCGAAACGGAAGACACCCGCTTCACCCCTGGAGCCCTCGACCACGTTTCTAAAGAGCAGATCTTTACCGCGTATAAGCGATCACAAGATCGCTACAACAAATACAGGGGCCGATATGCTGACCTAGCCCGACACTACCGCAGCCTCGAGAGGGAGAACGCTAAAGCCAGGGTAACTAGAATATTTTATTGTTATTATTTATATTCATGATTATTATTATTATTATTAATTAGAATTTATTTACGAGTTAACAGCTAAATGCCAAAATAATTAAGCTAAACAAACCTACGATGAAAATCTATCAGAATCCATATCACTAGTGTATAATATAAATAATACTTAATTACTTTGAATGAACTCTCATGAATAAACAACCATCACAGTATTATGATGGTTGTTTATATTATTATATTATATTATTATTATTATGCACAATCGTATCAGTACGCCGCTATTGCCTGCATTTGCGGAATGCATTTTCTTTAATGCTCAGCAGCGTACTAATGCGACTGCAAAGGCTGCCATACCTTGCACAAAATTATCACTAGTAAACTACATAGAAACTAAATAAAAATAAGAAAATGCATATATTTTTTTGGCAGGCTGTTCTCGTGGAAACTCAGGACAAAGCTTTGAGGCGAATATCTGAGCTTCGTGAGCAGTGCGCATTGGAGAAAAGTGCAAAGGTAATCAATTGTTGTACTAAGAAATTGCAAGATAAACAAATTTTGAACGACTCAAGCACGTGAAATTTGTATGGGATAACTTAAAATGGAAAAGTGTACTTACCTAGTTTTATAGAAATCTGGATTTTGTTGAGTCGGTGAACCATGCTCGTATACAATATTATTTTAAAATAATATAATTATTAAAGTAATAGGAATATGTTTTTTAAGTGAAAATACGATTATTAATTGTATTATACGTAATTTCCATACAAAATATTCAATAAAATATGTACTACATGCCCATAGAGAAATCTATGTAAAATAATTAAAATTATTGGATTTATTTTTTAATGTATAACGTTAAAACCATAGAACCACTTATGTTTCAAATTTTCTCAGATTAAATTTTTTGTTACATATTTTGAGCAGTTTGTTTTGAATATGAAATAAATGACAGTAGAGGTGTCAATTGTAACTACTAATAAATTATTAAACATTTGACCACAGTCCATGTGGAAATTAGCATTCGTAATTTATTTTATAGTAACTTCAAGATAAATTAGTTACTAAAAGATCTGTGTTTAGATTTAATGATTAATAAAGTCAAAGCAATATATTTCGCGAGCAAATCTTCAAATAAATTTTTCACACTAGTTTTTAGATAGAATTTAAATTAACAACGGAACTATCTGAATTTTAGTAGCCGACAATATCCCATATTGTCTTTATAAAATAATAACTTTACAAAGACTTCTAGTGAATTTAAAAAGCTGTCAATTTTCCAGAGATTTATAATTCTTCAGAACTAGTTTCAAATGAACCACTTCGATTGTCGGTCTTTCCAGTAACCAGCTATGACGTCAATCCAGATCCGCTCCTATTAAGAGTGGGAAATTTAACAAGCCTGTTTTACACCTGGCATTCGGATACCGATGCGTAACAGTATGTCTTCAATCTCATTGCGAGAAATACCTTGGTAGTCTGACTCGCTTCGCGAAACCACTACCTTTCCACTGGTAGTTATTTCAAAGTTACTTATTTTATAATCTTTTTACTGGATTTAATTATAATCTTTTATGTGTAACATGTGATAGTGGTCTTGTACTGTACTTCTGAAACTTATCTAACTGAAACTTTCCTAGTGCACTTACTTTTTCCACTACTTCTTTGATAAATAAATAAAAAGATCGGGGATCCGAAACTTATGGCGCTAATTTTTGGAGGTACAAAGTATAAGTATATATAGGCCAACTCAAACAGCCAATCAACTGTTTCAAATTATCATATACAGTATAAACGGTATGCATATTAAAAATTTAAAATTTAGACTGACTGGATTATCTTTTTTTTAGGCGCACTTAGAAAATGCACTCCGTATGGATTTGGATGAAAAGAATATCAAAATAGAATCCCTCACAACAAAAATAAGGCTTCTACAGTCATTTAGTAGTACTCCTGGTAAGTAATATTCACTCGATGATTAATCTTTCACATAATACCACTCAATGTTTTGGTCAACATCCCTCGGTAGACTTAATGACAAAGTGAGTAGCAAGTGGGTCAAACAGCGCAAAAAATACCTGCCAATTAATATTGACTAAAACTTTGAATGGTTATTTTTTATATATAAAATATGTCACAGGAAATAGTAATAAACGAAAGCAGGAAGGTAGAGGACCTCAAGGCCCATCTGCAACACCCCCATGTATGTTCAGCTATATTTCAGTTCAAATTTTTACTCCCAGTACGATGAAATTTTTTTTATAGTGACATAAATAATTGATAAACTTTTTTTTTTGACAAACTAACCAACTGACTGGGCAATCCATCTAATAACGTTTACATAACAACCCTTTACTAAAAAAGTTTTTCAATATTGTCAAAAATTATGTCATTCAGCATAAATAGCATAAAAACACTCAATAGCCGAAAAAATGCAAGTAAAAAGTCATATTCAAATGGTGTTACTAATAAAACCCAAATTTATAATCCAATTAAAATGACCTTGAAATTTAAATGTTTTATATAAAAAATGATTGCAGTGTAAACTGAAAAATTTCTACTGTTTGGTTATAAGCATGCGAGAGTCCCAAAGTGCTTTTAATGTGTGACTTATGATTCAATTTTGCATTATATTTCTTTAAAATTTCAGATGTGGAAAAAACGTCCCAGCAAGAAGTAAATAAAGATGAAAGTAGTGAACCCAACAAACAGGCCGAGACTGCTTCAGCAGATAACTTAATAGATCTGTCTGGAAATAAAAGTGAATCAGAAATACAGCAGTTACCTCCTACAGATACAACAAACCTCGAAAAGAAAGTCGTAAAATATGAGCAACTAGCTGCCAAATACATGGAGGCCCTTAGAAGCCACAAAGAGAAGAATGCACAACTTACCACCGAAATTCAGATCATATCGGAACAGCTTCAAAAAACAATTACTGAGAATGAACAATTACAAAAAGGAATAAAGCAATTGACAGAGTTGAGGGAAAAGTTGCAAGAAGCCAACGAAAGTAATAAAGATTATAAATCGAAATTGGATGGTTTTGAAAAGAAGAAATCTGAGGACATGGCTAGTCTAATTAAAGACTTGGATTCTTCCAGGAACGAAGTTAAAAAGCTACACGAAGAAATAAATGTTTATAACAGGAGGGAAGAGGATAATGCAATATCATTAGCAGAAAATAAATTAAGTGTTCATAAAGAACTAGAAGGTAAGGAAAAAGAAATTAAACTTTTGAAGAACAATCTTGAATCAGCTTCTAATGAAATGAAAACATTCGAAGTAATTAGTCTCGAATTACAGAAACAAATTTCAGAACTTGAGGATGAGAAGAAAGCCCTTAATATTAGTTTAACAGAATCCAATAAAAAAAATGATATAATAAAATCCTTACAATGTAATTTAGATGAAGCTTCATCGCGAAATCAATTATCAGAAGCAAAACTTTCAAAAACAATTGAAGAAATGAAACGTATGGAGATGCAATTAAAACAAGAAGTGGCTGAGAAACTGGCCATGAAAGATCGAAATAATTACTTAGAAAGCAGAAACAAACAAATAGTTGATGATATTATGAAGAAAAGTAAACATATTGCGGAGCTAGAAAAGGAGCTTCTCAATGTGAGTAAAAGCAAGGATACTACCGATGCTCTAAATGAAAATTATACCAGTTTACTACAAGAAAGAAATGATTTGAGGAATAAATACGACAATCTTGAAAGCACTTTAAAATCAGCCCTTGAAAACTATACATTACTGGAAAGTAAAATAATAGAATGCACTAACGTAAATGAGACTTTACAAACAAATCTAAATGAGAAATTTTCAGAATTAAAAAAATCACAACTAGAAAAAAATGAATTAGAAAATAAAATAGAACAATTAAGCAGTGATATGAAGGTTAAGTTAACAGATGCCGAAGAAAACTTGCTTAGTGTGGAAAATGGTATAAAAGAAACATTAGCAAATGATATGAAGAATAGAATAATAGAGTTGGAAGCTAAAATGAGAGAATCTTATGAAGCTCGACTAGCTCAAGCTAATATATCAGAAGAGCAAAACAATCAGAGTAAAATAGATCAAATGAATGCTGTCATAGAAGCACACCTTGAAGATTTGAGAATTTCAAAAGTCGAGCATGAGGAAATTCTTAATGAAAAGAACAGACTTCAAGATAAAATTGAGCAATATGAGAATAGATTATCTGAAGCAGAAGAAAAACTTGAATCTTTTAAAACACTTGTTTCAGAAAAGAAGGCTTTGGATGAACGGTTAACTGAATATACAATACAGATTAAATCCCTCAACACTCTAAAAGTGGAGTATGAACAGATAGTTAACGAAAAACAGAATTTAGAGACTCTCGTCAATAATCTAGAAAAAGAAAAGTTTGATATGAAAGAGAAAGCTGAAAGAATTATTTCTGAAGTTGATAAACTTCAGGAGGAAATCTTTAATATAAAAAAATCTCATAATGAAATTGTCGATGAAAAAAATGAACTTGAAAGTAAGATTTATTCAATGGAAAACAATGAATCAGATTCAAAGTTAGCAATCGTGGAAAAGAATAACCAACTAGAGAACATAAAATGTCAATGGGAAAGTGCAAAGCTGCAAATTGAATCACTGTCAAGCGAGAAACAATTGTTAGAGTACCAAGTAGGCAAGTTGAACTTACAACTCAAGGAAAAGGATGTACAGCTCAGTGAATTTTCTGAAAATAACAATGTTTGGCAACAGAAACTATCTACTATACTTGAAGACAATAACCACATTCATGAAAAATGTGAGCGATTAAAACAGGATAAGGAAGCACTCATAGAAAAATTACAAAGTAGCGATCAGAAGTTCATAGAATTTGAAAATTTAACAAAGCAATTTGATGAATCTAAAATAGAAAAAGAATTCTTAGATATGAGAATAACGCAACTTGAATCAGATTTAACAAAATTGAATAAGGAAAAACAAGAAGCCATAAGTATGAAAGAGTCGCTTCAAAAAGAGTTACAGGAAACAATAAGCGATCAGAAAAATAAAGTTTCATTGTTGAATGACAATATTAGTAGGTTAACTGCTGAAGTAAAATCATCAATAGAAGCAAAAAACAACCTTGAAGATAATTTAGCTACAGAAATAGAAGAAAAGAAAATCATTAAAGAAGAGTTAAATAAATTAGAACAGATGAATAATGAACCAAAATCAGAACCAGAAGTTAATGTTCTAAAAACAACAGTGACTGATTTATTAATTAAATTACAAAATCAGGGAAGTGAAAACATCGAGCTTCAGAAGCAGGTCGAGGAACTAAAAAAGAGGCACAGTGAATTAGAAAAGAAGTGTAACGAAATTGAATCATTACAGGATCTTAATTTGAAATTGAAAGAGGAAAAAGATGAAATTAATACCAGGTTGTTAAAATTAGAAAAGGTTGAAGATGAACACAAAACAGGTTTGGAAGACTTGAACAAAATAAAGGAAGAAAGGAATCGATTGCTTTCCGACATTGAAGGTTTACAAGCGCACTTGACAAAGGTATCGAAAGACAACAGTCAGCTCAATGATAAGTTGAGAGATTTAATAGCTAATGAAATTGTGGATGAAAAAGAAAGAAATGGCTCGATAAATGCTTCAGAAGATGTAGATGAAGAAATAAGAATACTACATGAGGAAAATACAAGATTGTCCAAACAGTCGAATGTCGAGGTTGAACTAAGAAGATTATTAGACGAATTAGAGAAGAGGAACGCCATTCTATTGAAAGAGAAAGAAGATTTGGAGCGTCAGCTTGATGCGCCATTATCGAGGAGTGCCACGATTACGAACTTCGCAATGCAAAACAGCGATAGGGATTTTGAAATAAAGCAACTCTCAGGTAAAAACAAATTATTGGTGCAGGAAAAACTTCAGCTCGAGAGTCGAATCGCCGACATTGAGCTGATGAGCCGATCGGGTGACAGCAACCTGAGGCAGATTGAGCAGAAGAATGAAAAGCTCCGACTGATGAACGAGAAGCTGGAAAGGCGATTAGATGAAGCTCTCGTTAGTTTAAGACATTTCAGATCACTCGAGGAGAGCACAGAATTAGAGTATCTTAGAAATATTCTTTATGAATACTTAACGGGTCCGAGTACACACACCGTCACGCTGGCTAAGGTTATATCAGCTGTGGTTAAATTTGACGATACGCAAACCCACCTCGTGCTTCAACGGGAAAAGGAACGACAAGGACTGGTAAGGAAATTTCTGAATAGGGTTCCACAGAAAAGTATAAATAATATTAGTATTTAGATTATACCAGGTTACATGCTTCTTTTGGACAAATAATTCTTGTAAATCTAAAAGATCTAGGGCTGATCAGGATGAAAATAATTACATTTTATTATGAAGTCATAACCACAGCTCTCTGCCAGTCCTTGAAGCTTTATTCCACATCTGAATACGGATAAAAAGGGATTTAGGAAAATAGGTGATTGTTGTGGTCCCTAGAGAGGTTCAAATATTCTTTTACTGTCTACTCTATTCATTTATCAAGGTCCCTGTCATCGATTTTCATCGCTTTTGAGCTCTTACCATATTATTCAACAGAGTGCTCAAGGGTGGGCGTTTTAAAATCGTTCTATTTTGTTTTTATTCCCGTTAGGTGATGAAGTAAGTCATAACTGTTCCTACCCCTTTCACTGGACTAGCGGCGCGAGATAATAAAGCAGCAGTTGTGATATCAGCACTTAAAAACCGCTCATGATTTAAAATTAAACTTTTGATTTCTCTGTATATCTATTAGATAAGTTGCAGGATTCGCTTTAAAGGGGAGTGATTTATTAAATATACAGGATGTATTTAAAACGACATCTGTCCTTTTAGAAGGTTGATCTATATCGACAACTAAACTGAGCTCACATAAAATGCGTTCAACCACATACTTAAACATAGAGTAAGTATTCCTTTCACAACCAAAAATGGACAAGTTTGTGATTTTATGTTATTTTTTAAATAAATCTACCACATTATATAAAATGTATGTTATAAGAATAACTCTACAGAGAGGTGTGAAAGTAGTGCCATTTCTCAAAATCAACCTTTTTCAGAGCTCTAATTTGGATAAATTAATACAGATAAATAACAAATCATAGCTCAATTCTTAATAGGTTAGGTACTAAATACTTCAAAATTATTATTATCATTTTATTAGAAATAGTTTATCCAAATATTTTTACATATAAATATATCAAAAGATACGAAATATATTAGTTTCTTATGCTATTGACTTTTGTCTACATGGCGGCCACTGTCTTGGTAAAAGCAAATCGGAAAACATAAGCCAATGCAATGTTTGTATATATAGATCATCCTTTTGAAAGAACAGTAATGATTTTTTATTACACCTGTATACAGAACGGTTTATTTTATTCATTACCATTTATTTTTGTGTATTATTTACCGCCTACCTTAGCCTTTTTTTTACCCTGTGACAAAATCAAAATGTGTTTATTTTTAATATAATCAGACTTTTTTTGGTTACAACCTGAAGCATGTCCAAGCACTCTTAAATCAATACGGGTAAAACATTTTCAGTCTTTAAAAATGTGTAACTTAATTTGGGTGCACTTTTTGAATATCAATTCAGTGATTAATCAATGTTTATATAGTATGCTTTTATTTTAAGGTTTATATATATTTTGCAATAAAGAAATTTATTTTTTAAATTTCAGCTAGGTCAACTGGGATTACTCTAGCACCAACTTACATTCCTATAGAAGTCATTATCTGAAGATTCCTTAATAGAATAATAATAGGTTAATGAAAGCTAATAAATATTATTTTGAAATAAGTAAATTGACACATTGTTGAATAATCAAAGCAATACTAAGAAAAAACACAAATGACTGGACACGAAACTGCAATTCCCATAATGTGTGCGAACTCTCCTTTATGAGCTTACTGATCATTGTTCTGTACAATTTGGCAGTTTTTACGAATATTTAATTTGTTTCTTCGCTTTAAGTAAATAGTCGATAATGTAAGATAATATATTCAGTTGATTTTTGTGGTAATTTTTCAGTGATGTGATAATATGCAAATTGTTTAAATTAAGATGCCTTTTTACTACAATTTTATAAATAAAGTATGTAGTACATAATATTAAACCTAATAATTTTATGAATTATGTAAAAAATATAACATCACAAATTTTGTAGATAGATTTTTTTGTTAGAGCTTTTATTTATTACTAAAAAAGTGCAGTTATAATATAAGATATTTATAATTATACATGTTTTTCATTTAATTGCGTTACTAAGAGATGATATTTCATAAAGGCTAATACTTGGAAGCATTGAAAATTCTGTATGGTTTCTCCTTCATATATTGGTACTCTACTCTTTTGTCTCAATTCTTGTTGCGTATGGGGACCTTACATGCATCTTATATGATGCCCGCTCTCAATTTAGCCACTCTTATACTGAGCGATTCATAAACATCGCTGTCACTCGAATCATCTCTTTCTGAAGAAACGTTATTTACAATCGCACTTCTGTTGCTACAATCTGGCATAGTAGTTTCAAGTCTTGCAAACTTTAACTCAACTGTTTGTTCAGGATCATTACTCGTGATATTGACCATTTTGTTCAAGGATACTTCAAAATCGTCCATTCTGCCATCTTCTATGGATTCGAAGAAGTGACTTAAACGTCTGGGCTGTTTCTTCGGAGTTGAGCATTGAACTGCAATGGTAATATATAAAAAGATTAGTTGCTACTTTTATAGATTTATAGATTTGCTAATTTTATAGAACTTGAACTAATTAATCAATCAATATTACAAGTGTACCGATTTCATAAGGACGTTATGCTATTACCGGAGAAAACAATTTCTTATGTAATAAAGGTTAACACATTCAGCTCAGTATGTTAAACAGTGCAGACCACGCGTTGCCGCCCTATCGGCGAAGTATCACGTGGGCCTGCCACCCATTTTTTAGTTTAAGTTATAATTTCTAATAATCGGCAAGTAATACTTACAACACTATGAAAATATTTGTTTTTTATTTTATATTGACATAGCTTTTGTAAATAAAACTCGAATTATTTACCACCAAAATCGTAAAAACAGTTTCAATTCACTCGGGCACTTTGACGCATTTGCTGTTTGACGAAACTGTCCGTCCATTGTCAAAAATATTTAAAAAAAATGGCCTAATTACAGGCGCTTACTAAATGCTTATATTAGAAAAATTATGTACGTCATCTCGATAAACTGCACTATTTTGAATAGCTTATGAAATCCTCTAGAATATGGTGTTATTACCAACTATACAAAATTTAAAAAAAAATAAAATAATATGTCAATGTCAAAATATTTTTTATTTTTTACTTGCGTTTCTATATATCATATAAAACTATTAATAAGTAATTTATATTTTTTACCATAAACAGAAAATAATTTAAAAAAACCATTAATACAAAGGTCACTGGTGCCGTATTTTTTTTTTTTAATATTTTTTATCATAAAATATATTTTATTATATTTATTATCGCTTTATAAGTTATTCTTTTACCTATTATATTTTTTTATAATATATATAGGCATGGTAGAAAAAAACGGTATTTATTTTATATTTAATTTTATTTTAAGTCAAATATTTTTCATTTATTTCAATAAAGAATGACATTTTTGAAATCAGTCAGAAAAATGTCCACGATTTACAAATGAATAATAAGATACAAATTACCATAGATTATTGTGATGCTGACATGTCCTAAAATTTCCAATCCTCTGACACTTTGATCTACGAAAACACGCATATCACGTGTTAGAACACTTTTTTTTAATATTTACAAAAATAATAGGTTAAATCACAATAAAAACACTCAAAAACCATTGAAAACATAGGATCAAACACACGCCAACAACTCCAAAATGTAATGTTTGTTTGTTTTATTAAACACTACAATATTGGTGGCAATTTTTTGCCGAAAGCAAATTCTTATTGTACAAATGTGATGTAACCATTTTATATAAGATTTTCTATTCATAATTATTTTGTTTTTCGTTCTTTTCAAGAACCTCACTAATTAAAGGCTTTCTACTTTTTAAACATTGCTTCCAAAAATTCCAGATAATTTGATAAATATAGAACCTCTCAAATTAAATTAATAATAATTTAAATTAAATATCAATTGGGCATGACTCGTTCCAGTGCGTAATTTGCAGACTATATAGATCAACCTCCTAAAAAGACAGTAGTGATTTAAAATACATCCTGAATATGGTGATGTCATAGAAAGCTCTATAATTCAAACAATGAACATTACTAGTATACTATTATATAGTATAGAAATATACTAGTTTGGATGCACATAAAAAAAGTAAATATAATATAAATCATAATATAATGACAAGAATGGTACAGGAAAAGAATGTTGTTACAGATGTTGCACTGACATCATTATTATAGACTATTATAAAAAAAACACTCGTAGAGAAACTCACAGTAGGTTAAAGGACCAATACAAGTAATAAAAGTAGACATGGACAACATACCTGTATCCTGTGTAAATAAGGGTTTGTGGTGATTTAATTTAGTTGTACGCTCACAGTCACTGTCAAATATTAGGTTGATGTTCCCATATTTTGTATTTGCCCTCTTTCTTTTAACAATATTGTCTATAATTTCAGATAGATTACAAACAGACTCATTGGCAATGAGAGAATCTCTCGCACGCTGCGAGTAGGATGAATCTTTCTTATTGTTCACGAATGTGCGGAGAGTAATTTGTAAGGTACATTTTTTTGAGGCTTTCGTACGTTTCATCACACTCACGTTGGCAGTCTTCCTTTTTCGGCTGACAAGGGTTTGTTTACGGGGTAAATTTTTCCTGTCTTCCATTTGTGACTCTTCGCCGTTTCCCACCGGCTTATCAATCAAATACTCTGTGATCTTATTTCCGTACTCTGAATCAATTCCACAGGCCCTATCAATTGGTTTCTTCCGTTTTCGGACTACAACAGTTTTGGGATCTTTTTGTTTTGTCTCTTTCGTCTTCGTTTTTTTCGGCTTTTTCTTACTTTCCAAAAAGGTTTCGTATATTTCTGGATAACGAACGCTGAAGAGATCAACTGGTTCCACCGTCGTCCACAGCAATTCCTTACATTCTTCCTCAGCTATAAAAATAAAAAATAATAAATAAATAATTTTTAGTTAAATCAAATACATGTTTTCATAGCATTATGTTACTAAGATCACACTCACCATAAAAATGATTCAGTGACTATTTATACCAAAATTTAACCAGAAAAAATACACCCTCTAGGAAATTTAAAGCTAGGCCAGCTAGCTCGATGTTCTGCAACAATACCCTTGGATTAACCAGAATTCATTGATATTATAGAGCATAAAAATCTAACAAATAAAAATGTGAAAGAATATTGTAAATAACATATCCTACCAAATTGATCATCAGGAACAAATTCTATGTAAAGACCATCAACATCCTTCCATAAAACTTCAACAGATTGCACACCTGAAAAAATAATTGAATTGGTCATAAGTACGTTTTTCAAAATATTCGTTTTTTATGCCAAAAGTTTTCTATTGAGAGGTGCGTATTCTATGCAAAAATGGGACTTTTCTGTTGTTAGAAATTGTGGTTAACATGGAGGTAATTAATAATAGTCCGTTCGAAAACAAGACAAGTTCAATTATCCCCGTTATCGAACGCATTGAGCAGCTGTCAAAACACTTCCATCAAAATGGCCAATCATTTCCAAAAAAAAAGTACACTATTGTAATAATTCTACAAAATATTACTTGATCGAGAAATTGAACGTGAAATGTGTGTATGAGTTGTTTACGATAAAAAAATCAACATTTTTTCTATGAAAATTTAGGTGCTATTCTAGGTTATGTTTTTTACATTCAACATGGTGTTCGAGTGTTGTATTAACGACTTAAAAAAGACACCTCTTTATTTACATAATAATATAAATATAAGTCTTTAATGCACAAAATACTAATAATTCATATTATCATAAAACATCCATATAATAACCCAACATTTACCCAATATTTCGGTATACTTTGTTCATTTCGAAAAAGGGATAAGTCCATGAACTTTATTTGATTTTTTTTATATATTTAAAATAATAACAATAAAAGATAACTAATGATTCAGAAAGTCATACGAAATTATATTTACATCAAATATTTATTATTATAAGTATCTACTTTCATATTAGTTATTATTGTCTCCTGCAAAAATTTTTAAAGTTGGACTAACCCCTTTTCCGATTCACTTCAAATAAATACAACTATACAGGGTTCAAACAAATAGAAAATACTGCACAAACCTTGTATTTTTCTAGTTTTGTTAATACGTTCCGGCCGTAATATATTTGAGTGTGCATTATTGGTTTGCCTAAGTTGCCAGCCTGTCAAAAGCGGTATAAATTTCTCAACACAGTAGCGTTCATTCCATCCAATTTTCGTAGACATTATCCTCTGAAAAAGTTAAAACTATTCAACGCGAAAGCACAAATAAGTACAAAAAAAAAATACCAACCGCAAATTTGACAAGATCAGGCCTTTTCCAGTCCGTGTGTATAGTTCCGTCAAAATTGGGTTTCGAAAGAAACTCTTCCAATAAGAGTGGCGGTGGAAATTCGTCCACCATTGCACGAGCTTTTTCAGCAAACTTCAATTCAGACTTTGCTTTGTTTACTGATGACCTGTTTGTATAATAAATGTTTTTAATAATAAATATTTAGTTTTCTAAATCAGTTTCATATTATGTTGTCCTCTTAGGCATCAGTTGTTATATTTATTTATTGCAGTTAACCAACATATACAGGGTGTCCCAAGATCATAGACAAAAATTTAAGGGGGTGTATATGTTCCCTGTAACGAGTAAGAAATTATGTAACAAAATGCGAAAAATTTTCATCACCAAATTTATTATTTTTGTAATAAAATTGGTGTAAAACGATCTTATGAATCGATAAATCAATATTATCTGTCGACCAATAGCATCCCTCTTACAACTCCAGAGAAGGGGAAAGGAGTTACCCCTTCTTCTTAGACCGCCCTCTGTTTCGACCAGTAACATCAAACACCGATCATTTAGCTCCGCCCTAATAGGGCGTTTCGAACAACGCGGCAGGGCATTAACCTCATCTCGAACGACCGCGGCCTACTGACCGAGTGACTTACTTATTAGAGGGCGGAGTCATTGAAAGATATCTGTTTTACAAGAATTCGAATAGAAACTTTAACATTTTTTTTCTCGAATACCATAATGAATTTTGATATAGTTTCTTAACAAATAACACCAAGAATCGTAAGACCTATTAGCTGTTCTTTTTAATGCCCAGAAGCTTGGGGCACCCTGTATAATACAGGAAGTGACATAAAAACAAAATATAAGGCCAGACCCAAAAGTTTTTTTCCGGGATAATACAGTAACTGCTAAATACCTAAAATAGAATGCCAACAGGCAGTAGAAAACACCGCCAGCTTAAAGTAAGCTCGACACCATAGAGTTGTAAATGTCATTTTAATATTTCGATTTTCAGCAGTAATTTAAAATTAACTTATATATTAATTTTAATATAACTACAAGGACCCATAAATCACAGACTGTCAACACGTCATAAACAATTTATTTGATTACATACAATATATTAACTACTTTATTAACAACTCATTCATCGAAATTAAATTTCACTCAATAAAGAAATTAAATATTCAGTTTAAATTTAAAAATATATCTAAAGAATTGAAGTCATTATGATTGAATAAAAATTGAAGAAAAAAAGTTGTGTCATTTCCATGGCAGCTTTGCCCTTACTATGCATATGGATTAGGGGGAGCAGGCTGTATTTTTGATGGACGGGAAGGTTCACAGCTGAGAGCAAATAGCAATTAACAAGAAAAAACAAATGACCAACCTTTGCTGTGCTGATGGCCGTGTGATCCACCTGCCTTAGCCTATTTTTCCCACTGCTTCCTTGATGTTTGAATGGGTTTCACGAGCTCGGTGAAATGATGATGATGATGTGGCGAGATGTCACGGATTGCAGTATGCGGCGAAAAAAGGGAGTTATTTTGCATGCGCGATCACGGGTTGCAGAGGTGTGGGTAGTCTCTCGTTTCTCTGTCAACTGACACTTACTGACAGCCGTGATATTGGGAAAAGGTTGCCAGTAACAAAAACTGGGGGAATTGTGGAATGGTATGATAAACATAAATAATAAACATTTATAGAATAAATATTAATATTGAATTTAAATAAAGTTATTTATAGGGTGACGTCGGAACACATATATTTAAGTAAAGTAACCTCAAAAACTACAAAACTTATTTTTTTATGTAATTTATAGTGTAATATTACATGTAGCATAAAATGTGTCAAGACACTGTAGACTCTAAATTGACAGATGTTCGTCACAGTGGAGCACCGAGATTCACTAATGTTTATTCGCACTCAACACGTAGTTCCAGATTATAAAAATGTCATTAAATTTAACACTCATGGGCCAAGTTTAAAGTATAGATATGCCATCAGTGGCCAGCTAAAATTGTTTTATAAAATTGATATTTGAAATAAATATAATATTTGATTTAAATTCTCACCTGACTTCACAGCATTTATCACAAGGCTTGCATGCGATTCTCTGTTTAGAATCTTTCATTAGTTTAATGTAAACACTATCATCCGACCGCCATGACTTTAACCTGAAGATGACGATAATCATAAGCGCAATTACAAAAAGACAAGAAAACATTAAAAACCAATGATTATATAATGGTTACAATATTCTCACTTAGTAAAGGCTACCAAGCAACATTCAATACCTTCCATAATTGACACAGTTTTCCTCAAGCATAGGTACTTAGAAGTAATTTAATTACTTAAATTTATACCCGTGTATTTAAATTTTATATATATAAACCCCACCATATGTCGGTCAATAATTGATGTTCTACTCTAGTCACCCCTATGGCTATCTAAACATTTTACTCTGATGGCGTGCGTCATGCAAAGTCAGTTCATTTTTTCATTTTGTTTTTGATTGTGAAAATATTATGTTTTTTCTACAAAAGATAGATAAACACAATAAACATATTTAGGATAAACATGTATATAGCTATAAAATACTGTTGGCCGCTCCCGGTTGCTTACTAGGTTCAAGGATAATTCCATTTGGTGCACAACCCTTAGTTCTGCGCAATGCTTCTTGCCGGCAGTCGGCTTCGGGGCTGCCTAATTTTTATATTTTCAAATGTAATTGAGTTAATTAACTAAACTATTTAATTAAGGGATTCACTATTCAGATGCCAAATCACACAGATTATCATATCATTAGTTATTTTATATTTTCCTTCCGGTGACATGGGCATTTACTCTCGAACTTTTTACTTCGATAACCACAGTTAGTAAGTCCCTAACTCTCGTTTCATTGAGCTATGAATTTCCAGCCTACTTCTACAATATTTATAAACGGCGAAGAGAATCAGGGCTAATGGATTAATGCAACTAAATGAATGTTAAAAGTACCATTCAAAATTTTAAAAAATGTAAAAACAGAATTAAAAAAGCATCTGAAAATATACTTATGTTCTTCTTGTATTCAGTAACACAAGTAATAATTAGGCTAAGGGATAGTATTTGCACTCATTTCATTCAGATATCAGGCCAAAGAAGTTTTTTATTATCTACAATCTTGAGAATTGCTTGGAGGTTCCACGGCTTTTAAATTTATTTGTAATATTATTTTTTTTTTAAATATTCACACTAACCTATCGATGGCAATGCTGTCAGCAATGGTCCGAAGAAATGTAGCAGCAGTGGCGTGTGCCGATGTCAGTCCAGTGGTATAGTCGCACCCACAAAGAAAAGCCATCGATATGCACTTGTAACGACCCCATCCTGTGTCCCTAAAAATATGCATATGCACTATACAAGGAATTTTGTAAAGGCCATAAACGATGAAAGAGCCATTTAAGAGGGTGCAACCCGGTCATTTCTCCATACAAACATCGCAGTGTTGTGACTCTCTTTTTTGTAGATGTAGAATAAAAATAATACCAAATATTGTTTTATCTCATAATTATCTGGGTTAATTTAAACTGAAAAAGGTAAATTTCTACTTTGTTGTAAAGTTCAAAAAGTTTGTATTTTTTTTAGACATTTTATGAAAACTTTAGTCGAAAATATCTTATACACTTAATAAAAGAATAGAGAAAATAAAACGACAGTGACATAAATGATTTTATAAAGATGCAAATTCAACAAAGTTTTTGAAAATAGATGTAATTTCTAATTTCAAGTTACTAGAAGTTGAGTTTTGCAATGTTTTGTCTGAACCACCGTTAGATGGAATAGCATGATTTATGACCACATCTTGCAAGACAACCGATCTTTAAGAAGAGTCCTCTTAAACCCTTAGAAGTACAAATTATGGTAACTCATTAGAAAAAAATGGAGTCGAAGATTCGATTTATCAAACGATCCTAAGGTTTCCCGCTCGAACAAAACTCTTGACACTCTTGGTCCTCCCAACGCTTGCCAATTATTATCATCCCGACCACAACATTACAGTTTTATATATTTTTAGAAAGGTCTTTTTTTTTGTTACAAAAGTGTGTAGGAAGTTTTTTTAATAACTTTATTCTCCTAGAATAAGTAAAAAAAATACAACACATTATTTACTGAAGTTAAGCATCTTTGAGGCTCAAATATATAGGCATTTGAATATACTATATTTTTTCCATAAAGTTTTCTATTCTTCTTTAACAAAAGTATGTTGAGTGTTTTTTTATTGAGAAATTATGAAATTTTGAGAAATTCTGAAAAGCTTCTATATTCTATAATAATTGTAATTTTTGTGAAAGTTGTGCTAAAAAACATTGAAAATTTTAAAAAAAATATGTTAACTTAAATATTGTTTTCTTTATTACTGTGCAAAATATAAAAGTTTTTACTAGGTTAGCAACAAAAATTCAAGAACATTTTGGGCCAAACATTTGAATTTTATAAGTAATCAAACAAAGGCTCTTTCTAAATCAATAATTAAATAACGATTCGAATCATCTTTGATAATAATGTGATCAATACATGATCTAAATTAAAGCTAAAACTCGCCCAATAACTTAAAGCTCAAATGTAAGAACCATAAAAAGGCTGATACCTGCATATCTTGCTAATATCGTACACGTCGACTGCACTTGGTGACAGGTTGCGCAGGACTCTATTTGCGCCATACGCAAAACAATCGCTGTCTGTGCTTACGACACCGCTCACAAATCCCTCTGGAAATTTGAATTGCATAAATATATATTTCTTTATATAATTATTTTTAATAATAAAGTATTTATTCATGTTACATTGAATGGGTCCTAGCAAAAACATAACTACCAGAAACTCAATTTTATGGCAAGTCTTACAAAATTGCATACAAAATTTATGTTAGAGATAAACGAAAGAAAAGATATTACCGATATATTTAAATTAAAGCGATACATTTATGGAAATGAAGTATTTTATGGTGACGATTAGTTCAAAAGGTTGATTTATTACAATATTATGTATTGTAAAAAAATTTAGAAAAAAAACACAATCTAGAGATTAAACTTTTCATTACCTATATTTTGTTAACTTTTTTTTTGTATATTTTGAAAAATTTTTAAAATAGGGGTGATCCAAATGGAAGATTATCTTAGCATAAGCTACCTGCCTAAAATAAAATATTAAAAATAATTTTAGCGCATTTAAAATTAATAAAAATGGGATTTAATAATTAACCCTTTTATTTGATTTTTGTGGAAGTATTTAATTTTGTAACTGCATACTTAATACAATTAAGAATTAATCATTACAACGTATATATTAGTCGAGCTCACAAAATTGACATCTCTCATTTATCGACTTAGTACACTGGTTATATTTTGATTTATTGAAGAAATATGAAGTCCTGATAATAGATTTACATTTTTTATTAATTTAACAAAAACAAAATCATATTTATTAAAACTAAAACAATAATGTGAAAAAAAATAACCAGCATTTGTTGATACCTATTATTAGTTTATTACCTGAATTAAGGAAAGCGCAAAGCTGCTCGGCTTCGCCGTCAGCTGCCACATACTGTACTCCGAGGCTATTTAGTAGTTCACAGCACTGGAAATTATTAACAATGCTGTAGTAAAAAACATGGAGTT
Organism: Neomicropteryx cornuta; assembly: GCA_020383195.1. Taxonomy (NCBI): domain Eukaryota; kingdom Metazoa; phylum Arthropoda; class Insecta; order Lepidoptera; family Micropterigidae; genus Neomicropteryx; species Neomicropteryx cornuta. Next base: position 5,945,137 of record JAHKQU010000001.1, on the reverse strand, counting down.
GTCATTTTTATGTTTTCTGTTTGGGATCTAGATATTTAGGCAAGTTTTACATCGCCAACTCATCACCTTGAACGCTTTTACCTTGTAACTTTTCTTTTGGCCAAGACGCAAACTCGAAGATCACGGCCAATTGCACTGACCGCGTCTTTTTAGATACTTATTTTAAAGTTTCACAAATTGTGTAGCCTGTGAAATATGCGACATACTGGGAGAAAAAATCTTTCAAAGCAATTTGGTTGTTTGATTTGCAAAAAAACATACAATAAACAGGATGATTTTTCTCTCGTGCACATCTCTTCATGGAGCCTCAAACTGAACTATTGTTGTACTACAAATTTTGCATGTGTCAAAAAAACAGTTAAAATGAGCATTAGAATTAAATGCTACTAACATTTAAGTGCAGAGTTACCTAATGTGCCTTCTCTCGCTAGCTCAGAACTGTCGCATGCCGCCACGATCATGGCCTAAGCAATGCGAATTTACGTGGACGACACGAGTGCAACAAATGATTCATTCACTTTTCTAAGATATTAGTATTTTTGTAAGGAAAAAATTTGTCAAAATTGTGAACAGCGAGGTGTAGAACGACGAGATGCAGAACGGCTCCATGAAGAAAAAAAAAATCTTGTTTCAATTTATTACCAATCACCCTGTTTATTTATGAATAGCAGTACGCTGTTTTGCTGTGCCATATGACATGAGAGCAATGACAGAGATTATCATTTTTGCCTCATTTGGCGTCATGGGCAGAAGAGCGGACAAGAAACTTACTGCTGATTGACCATCTGGGTCCACCCACATAAGTATAGGTATTTACTTCAGATTTCTCAATTAGGACAACTCTCAAATATGGAGTACAATATTATTAACCCTATTTCCATTAAAAAAACACACTAGCAAAACAAGTTCGTTCAACAGCATTTATGAATTTAGGTTTGAAGGTAATTCTACTATAACACTCAAAGATGTCAAACTCACTACACACGGTTTGGGTGACACAGCTAGGGTCCGGGAAAAGCAATCAGTATAATATGTAACATCTTACGTTTTGGCCAACCGGTCACACTTATGGTCCTAATGCAAGAATCTTAAAACCATTGTAATACGTATTTAAAACTGGAAATATGCATGGCTGGTGAACTCGAAAACTGTTTTAAATGACGGCCTAGAACTAGACGCAGAAATATGGGTTGACAACAAGCCAGATGGCAGATCAGATGGGAAATGAATTGGATGGGTGCTATGATTGGCGACAGAGAAGAATTACGTACGCATGAAGAGGTTTATATCTAACAATGGGTGAGATTGTGTTGAATAACAATCACGACGACCTTACTTTTAGTAACATAAAATAAATACCCACCTCCTTGAGTACGGTTTTGAATCTCTTCCGGTCCGTCTTTGGCTTACGGCTTGAAGGATTTTCAGCAGCATCTGTGTTTTTATGGGGCTGAGCACCACGAAATTGTTTTTTATTCCTCTCCTTAAAAATGGCAGAAGTTATTGAATGTATAAATATGACTTTTTTATTGTGTGACACCGCATAAAACAAACAACTGAATACAAGTAATTAGTAAGCGTAAGAGGAATAATTAATTACTTATTAATAAGAAGCTGTGACCATTATTAGATAATGTGGGAAATTTCATGCGAACTAAAAAACAGGTCAATGCTTGTGAAAGTTAATATTATCGTTCTTAGTAAAAGCCCAAGCCATTATGAAAGTTTCGTCAAAATCGGACCAGAGATTTATTAATTATTTTCGATACAATATGTTGCAGTTGAGATGGGCTGGAAAGATTGTGCTGGAAAGCCATGCGTGTGGCTTTCCAGCACAATCTTTCCATCACTTACTTATGTCCATATTAATTAACAAACTGATGACGAGGCGTTTGACGATTTCGCACTTGAACTTAAATCTAAGGACTACAAACCATGAACCTATTCCTAAATTTCACGATAGGCCTGCCCTTTAGGTATGATGGAAATCAATCACTGGTTTGGTCATTTAATTTTATTTAAAGAGAATGATCAAGCGTAGAATCAGTGTTCACACAAGAGTTCTTAATCATGGTTTTGGCTCCAATAAATAATATTCAAATATCACTTAAATTGCAAATTTTACAAAATGGTTCAGTGTTGAGCCAAGTGCGAAAGTGATGTAATTTTGACATGAACGCCATTTTCTCAATTTTTCACATATTCCGGATGGTTTTTTTGTTAAGTAGTGACATTTTTCCTCTTTTTAATAGTGTATGGTTAATTTTTAAACATCTATTAGTATGCAAGTTAATAATGTGACAATGAGTCACAGATTTTCACCACACGTCTATCCACCATGTATACCATATACAAAACACTGAAAGATGTTATAGGTCAGAAATCCTTTGCACATCAGGATAAACAGTCCTTTAATTGAATACCTTAACCTCTATATGGCAATATATTAAGAAAAAAAAAGATTTAAGTAGTAGATTTATATTTGCCACATTTACTTTATATATATTTGACATTTAGGAAAATTATTTTCTTACCTGCATCACAGCAAGTTTACCATCAGGTGCATCACCGTCTAGGACATACAGCGGAGTAATGTCGTTTAGAAGAAGATAGCTCGTCCTGAAGAAGAGATTTCTTAGGTAGAGCTTTGGCTGCACATAATGTTCAGTTATATTCTGTGCGTCACACACCCAACAGGATAGGTCTATCGCCACAGCTTCGCCTTTGATCTGAAATGTAACAAAGTTCCAGTCATATCTATACTAGTAAAATATAATTTCAACGTGTAAAAATGCTTTTGGTTATTTAATATTATATTATTTATTCTATACAAATGATATAAATGTGTTGTAACGAGAAATTGACTAAACGGCAAATGAGCACGATCAAAATGTGAATATCCACTCTCAGCAGCAAGTGGACAATGGATGGATGTGAACAGGTTTCGTACAGGGCAAAACTACCCGATAAAAGTGGTTTTAGGCTAAGAATGATTGTCAACACCAAATTTGTGTTTGGAAAGCAGACAAAATGCGCTAAGCCAAAATACTTTTTCCAAAAATACCATAGCAATTTTTATCTCAAATATTTATAACAGTAACTATTTAACTTATGGTAAGAGTGATATCCCTTCATAAGCAGTTTAACAACCACTAGTTTGGAACTAACGGAGGTCAAGGCGTTTCATTATCCTCTAGTAAAAAATATTCAACAGTTAAGTAACCAAGATGCACCATATAATCAAGATAATCAATTTGTTGAAAAAGCTTCTGAAAGAGAAAAAGAGTTTACCTCTAAGACATGAAAAACTGTGTTGCACTTGGCCACAAAAACATTGTAGCTAACTTTCGTATTCCCTAACTTTTTTGTCAAAATCTCTAGGCTTGCTAAAACTTGGTTTTGAATTTTGAAAAAATAGGAAAACTCTCGCTATGCACTCTTAGAAAACATTCCAAATTATTTTTAATAAACTTACCATAATTATAAAAATTATTACCATAATCATAATCGTTTCGAGATAAATATCAAAAGAATACACTAAATTAAGGTAAAAATGCAAATTGCTAGATTTGTCATAGTTAAACCCTTAGTTCCTGCACAACTGATTTTACAGATTCATGGAAAAATAACCTTTATTTTTCATAAATAAAAGTAATTCATAAGTAGAGGTTTACGCACGTATTTTTTTTTGCGGGAAATCCTTCGGTAAAAAGTGAGTTAGTGGGTGGGTTAGTGTTGATTTTTACCTCTGAAAGGGGTTTATTCTCGCAATAAGGGCTCAACACATTCCAAAGTCCTTTGATTCCCATTATAATTAAAGGGATTTCGATAGATAAAACATAATATTATTTTATCTTAAATCTCTGAGCTGAGTTAGTATTGCGTAAGAAAATATACGTGAAGAAAGTGTATATTTCTTTTATTTATTCCAATTGTACCACGGCATGAGAATACGTCAACACACAACAGTAATAAACGTAACGTCATTCATCGGTGACAGCAAATTCAAATTCGTTGTGACATTTTCATTTATTATTGCAACATTATTATTATCTTAAACTTGAAATATAAAATAATTTTAAAGTTAATTATTTAATATTAATATCTACAGAGTTTACTTCTGTAAATGGTTTACAAATAGATATTTGACATTTTAAAGGCACGTAACGGCTGAGTTGAGACCGTAGTTAGGTAATACAAGAATGGTTATGATACACTGTTGCTATCAATCACATTATAATATCAACTAGTTCTATACATTGTTTAATAGTAGTAACCCAAAACCTGGCGTCTTACAGCTTGGCCCTACAGTTGTCGTTAACGGCATCTTCCCCCAGTCTACATGCGCATGCGGTACCAACCAACTTGCTATGGGTTGCTTCATTTCCTATTCTCTTCTTGTGCCTGCGGCACTTTAAGCCCATACGTTGTGCTTTTATATTTTTTTATTTAAAAATAGATTTCCCCATCTACACAAAAACTACTAAAAGAAAAAAAGAACATTAAAAACCAAAAAACAATAACAATAAAAACCCCCCCCCAACCCAGCAGGAAAAATACAAAGTTAATAAACTAAAAATAATGCCTCTAGGCAAACAATAACAAATAAATAATTTAAGTCGATCTTACAAAGGTGTAATACAAAACAGTTTCTTAATCCTATTGGGCGAACCGACAAAGATATCAATCTTCACGGAAATGGAATTTAATCATTCGACTGCTCCCCCAATCGGACTATACTTGTATACGTCGGTACGACACGCTAATCGACTAAATAGCGTGCGCTTCCGTGAACTAGTCAAACGGTGCAGAACAAAAAAACCAATATCTCTGAGTATTACGGGATTCTCGATGAATCTGCGAATAACTTTAAAAAAAAAGACCAATGTGTGGACTTGTCGCCTAAACTCGAGTGTGTTAAAGCATAATATCCCTAATAAAAATGCTGATGCATACGTATTACGAAATATTTTAGGATAATATCCATACCTACGGAGATAGGGCATCTTAGGAATCTCCTCTGAGTAACCTCCAGGATATTACTCCTCACGAACGTGCAGTATACGAATAAAAGCGAGATTGACTTCAGCTTACTTAAAGATCGATTGGTTCGAAGCACGAATCCCAACATTTTATTGGCACGCGCAGCTATTCTTTGCATGTGCAAATGAAATGTTAGACGCGAGTCAAACAAAACCCCCAGGTCGCGAATTTCGTCACATCTGCTATTAAACTCATTGCCCAGAGTACTCAACCATACCTTTTCACGCAAGGTTCGTGAGAAGGATACTGCTACACATCTAGAGGCATTAAATTGTAATTTATTATCGGTAGCCAACTCTAAGAGACGATTGACGTTATATTGTAAATTGACGTCAGATTGATGCGCGTCGAATAGTGAAGTCACTGATCGGTAAATCTTCACATCGTCTACATACATTTTGGCTGGCCATAGAGACGACACTGGGTTAATTTTTAAGGCTGTGTAGATTAAAATAAAAAAAACATACAACGGTATCATGATATTATTTCAATTCATAAATTTTAAGAACATTTTAGTTATTTTTTTAATTTTTAACCGAATGAATCAACTTTATTTACCGAATTTGTGATCTATTTAATACTTCTCCCAAACTTATTTTATAATTATTTTATACTTCTCCCAAACGATCCGTTTTCAATACTATTCAATACTATACAATTTGCAACGCTGACGTAAAAAACGAGAAGCTAAATATGGAAAAAACGAAGATACCCTTGGTCTAATAAATACAATTTAGGTCTGCTTTGATGTGAGACAACCCACCTTTCAGATTTATCTTCTGTCACGCACACATGGCTGACTGGCGACAGTCAGAGATCGGTCAAAACTGTCAAAAATTGTACGCTTTGGTTTCATCGTGTTGTGATTAATATTTTTTGTTTTAAACAATGGGTAAAATGAAGAAATTAAAACCATCACTTGTAGGTAAAAATGTAGCACTCCACGAACAAATCGAATCTAAAAAAAACGTTAAACCTAAAAACAGACACAAGGAAAGGCCAAGAAAAGAAGACGATGAAGAGGTTAGGTTATAGAAAAGTTCTTAAACAATAAATATTGTTTACCATTTACTATAATATACACATTAAGGGCAAGCTATTATGTAACTAAACATACTTATTCGTATCTAGTTAAATGTTCAGATCAGGATAATAGTAAAAACGGGTGGCAAATGATTTAAAATAAGATTAAAACAAAAATCAATGAATTATTCACAGTAAACTTTTACGTTATTTATAACACTTCCGCGTTATCACATATTCCATCTAACGCAATACACTAAAAACAAGATTTTCCGAGATTAAAAAGCATATTTGGGAATATCTAAAGAATTTTTGCAAAGACGCATAAAATTTAGCCAGCGGCATATTTGACAGACATCATACATCGCTTTGTTATTCTCTAATCACAATGTTGTTTATTTTATATCTTCTTAATTATAAGTTGGCACAATTTTTTTAAATGTGTTTTTTATATTAAAATGTCTATAATTTATTTATTTTTTGTAAAAACGGCTTTACCCATATTTTTTAGGTATTACATCCGTTTTTGTCTTACTTTTGCTTAAGTGCGTATTTATTTACAAAAACCTTTTTTTTTGTCTTGAAATGTCTACCAAATATTGGTTACTAAGTTAAAAAGACGGGCAAAATTTACCCTTTAAAGTTTCTTAGCACAAAATAGTATGCTAAGAAAATAGTATGTCTAGTTCCATGATCTAGTATCAGTTTTTTCGCCACGGCATTAACTGTAAAATCAAAGTCAAAATCTCTAAGACAAAATTTACCCTAAATTGATAAAATATGTAAATTATCCTACATTCCTACATTTATTTGATTAGGTTGTCTTGTATATTTAATTTGCTGCAATTTAAGCTCTGAACAATTCTTTTATAATTCTTGGTACATATAATTGCCTACTATTTGTCTGGATGATTTGGATGATATATGTGATATTTTATTAATTTCAGTTTGTAAATGCAGATTTATCAAAAAAGATTTTAAAAGCTGCCAGGAAGCAACAGGCGGAGTTGGGACCCCAATCTCATCCTGTCATTCCGTCGTCTACAAAATTGTATAATGACAATATCCCAGGTATTTTTACCACATACCTACTAAATTATTTAAAATATGGTAGTACCAAACCGATAGGATGGTAACTTAAACTATTCAGAATACCTGAAGGGCATTTTTCTTAATAGAGTGTATTTAAAAACGCTACTGTCCTTTCAGGAGGTTGATCTATATCAAGAATCCCCAAAAAATACCCAGCAATGAATCAAAAATTAAACAAAATCATACAAAAATTTGGACTCCCGGCGTTGCACTATCAACGAACGCATCGATCTATTCCATACCATGACCTGCTACGTCAGAGGAGTCGCTTTGATGCAATTTTCAAACCATTTTGCAGTTTTGATTTAAAAATGTATAAACAATGTTTTTTTACAATTAAATATTTTTATTTCTATAGACCGGTTTAGTGGTACATACAGATCATCCACCTACCAGGACATAAGTGATTTTAAATACCTTATGTATAAATAGATCTAAATATACCAACTAAATTGAAGAGTAAATATTGAGAGTTTTGAAATCCAAGTTCTACCGGGAGAAATTCTAAAAGGTTATGTATGTCACTGTCCTTTTCACAAATAAAATTTTGTTTTATTTTAAGAATCTGACTCAGATGCAGATAGTGACACCTCTGCAAAAGAAGTCGATGATTTGGAACCGGATCTGTTCTACGAAAATGTTGTTGTCGATGAAAGTGACGAAAGAGCGCTGGAGATGTTCATGTCGAAGACTGTGACCAAGACGAGGACACTGGCTGATATTATCATGGACAAAATTACTGAGAAACAGACGGAATTGCAGTCGCAAATGTCGGATGTGGACAGCTTTCGACTGCAAGACTTGGATCCCAGGTTCACTACAACTTTATTTTTTCCTTTCTTTTTAACCGACATCAAGAAATAAGGAGGTTCTCAATTCAAAATGTATGTCTTTTTTTAATTTTCAATGTTATTATTATTATTTCAAATTAATTTTTAATTTTTAGTTCTCATTACTCCGAATTGGCTTGAGTGATGTTGTATATTTTTTTTGCATATGATAGGGAATTTTACAAGGTGGTTCCATTTTAGTTTAGTGAAGTTATGTCTAGTTAGGAAAAATAAATAACAAGAATGGCTATGACACCTGTAGCTATCTTACAATATCAACTGTTACATTGTTTAATAGTAGTAAATTATTTACCCAAAACAACATCTTACAACTAAGGCCATTATCGTCATTTCCCACCCAAACTACTTTTGCCCGTGGCACTTTTAGCCTATTCGATGAGCGGTTTGGATGGCCACAGAGGCGACGATGGGTTATTTTTTACATCTGAGAAGATTATAATAAAAAACATTCAATGGTTATCATGACATTCTTTCAACTCATCGTAAATGTTATCACAATTTTATTTTTTTTAATAAAATTTTGCACTAGTAATGAAACAACTCCCCCTTCCTATTTACTGAATTTGTGATTTATTTAATACTAACTTCTCTCAAATTCAACTTTACTATAGTTTTATTTTTTCTAAAAGTTTCAAAATGCTCACATAGATGAGTTTGTTTGAATTTTAACTGGCCAGTAATAAATAATACGTTTCAACAGCCGTCTTATCATATTTTTGAATTTCGAATATGATATTAGAGCGCTCTAAAGAACTATCAATGTTTCATTATTTAGTACTAGAAATTTCTTGACATTAATATTTTATATCTATATTATCATGACAGCCTCTGTCTATAGTTGTTTTTTAAAAGCATCAATCTACACACAAACATTGAACTCTTTTTTTACTTTTCGAGTTGAAAGTTGCAACGGACGGACTGACAGATGTACAGACGCTAAAGGACGGGGATAGTAGCTTCTTATACATGTATAGAAGCTAAAAGCTAAGTTTATGTTAAAAGTGTATTTATATTGAATTGATCCATATTAATATTATTTAGTAAATATTAAAAAAAAATAATAAAGAAACTATTATTGGAGAAATATTAGGTGTAGTAAACTTTTTATTGTTAGTAAACAATAAAAAACTGATCCACCGAAACGTTAAGTCAGGAGACATGGTTTATACTGAAGTTGCATACGGACTGTTTCTGCGCTGACTTTAGCGTTTTGGTGGATCGGTTTGGCACTCTTTCAGCTTATGTTAATCGATGGCCTGTACTTTGTACCAGTGTATAAAAATATAGTAGGTATTTTTTTTTAATTAGAATCAAGGCCATGTACGAAGGCGTGCGAGATGTATTGAAGTCCTACCGATCGGGCCGACTTCCGAAGGCCTTTAAAATGATTCCTCATCTCAGAAATTGGGAGCAGGTGCTTTATATAACGGAGCCTCAAACATGGTCAGCGGCTGCTATGTATCAGGTACAATAATGTCATTTTATAAACATACAGGTATAGTAACCTTACAGATATTAAGTTGAGTTGTTTTTTTTAGATATTCACAACCCCACATATCAAGCTTTCACTGCCAAGAGTCATGCCAAACTTTTTTTGTTATCACAAAAAAAGTTAACTAAACACTATCATCAATAAACACTATCGTGTTTATTGATTATACACCGAATTTCAAGACCATTCTTAATAAAAAAATCCAGCTTATTAGCCCTGCAATTTTAAATATGATTTATTTTGACCTCATATCAAAATTCATTATGTTTTCCGAGAAAAAAACTAACGTGATAATATTAAATCTCTCTTGTCATAAATTGGTCTGCTCTCGAGGCCGCGCCACGCCGCCGGGTCATTGCTGGCTGTGGTTTAAGCGCGAGGAGCAAATGGAAGATCGAAGTACAAAAAGGAAATTTATACAAGCGCTTTGATAAAATTAATAAATTTGGGTATGATTATTTTTGCATTTTTTTTATACAATTTCTTACACGTAATACGGATCATAGATACCCAGGGAATGGTCTTAGAACACCCTATATAGTGGTTTTAGACAGCTGAACCTCATGCAATTAGTAGGCACCCAAAAATGATTCTGAGATTATTTACATTAAAATATACCCAGACCTTCTCCACCAGAGCAGATTTTTTTTATCATAATATGTTCCTGACCGTGCTTTGACCGTTTAGTTATTTTTTTACTCTAGGGAACACGCTTGTTTGCATCCAACCTAAAGGAAAAGATGGCACAGCGCTTCTATAACTTAGTACTGTTGCCGAGGGTCCGTGACGATATGGCCGAATTCAAGAGACTCAACTTCCACATTTACCAAGCGCTGAGGAAGGCGCTCTACAAGCCAGGAGCTTTTATGAAGGGAATTCTACTGCCTTTGCTAGAAGTTAGTAAAATTGCAATGACATTATTTTGATACCACACTAAGTTTGAGTCATCTGCCGTTAACCCATCCCAGACTGCGCATGTCAAATTGACGGCCTATACACACATGCCAATTAACCGTACTCATCAATTTAACACATTCTGCTTCATACATAAAATGCGTGTACCACACGATGCTGCCGTTCCGCGAAGGTTGTTTACTGCACGCAAAATATTGCAAGCGGAACCGCCACCCATTTTTCAATTTCTCATTTTTGGTAAATAATAAGTCCAATACAATAAAAATGTTTCTTTTTATATTTAATATTATATTGATATAGCTTTTGTAAATAAAATTCATTTATCACCAAATCCATTAAAAATACTTTCAATTTATTAGAGCACTTTTCACATAAACAATTAAACCTCAAAACCGAACTAAACTAAAAAAAAATGACAATTAGTCTATCTATGCCTTTCATGAATTCAGGTATACGCGACATGCCACGCTTTTAAGTATTTTTAGAAATGCAGTAAGACGATGACGGATTTACACACAGCACCTGGTGTATACAGCGATGATGGAATATTCTGTCATCGGTGCTGAGTGTGTTAACAGGCTGGCGCCAACCTCCAACAAATCGTTATTTGTAAAGAATATAGCCATATACCAGACGTGAAAAAAAATAACACAATCATAGACCAGTTAGTAGTCCTGGTTTGGGTCTTTCAGGGGCGTTGGATTATCGACCTAAAGGTCGCGGGTTCGAATCCGTATACGGTCATACCATTTTTTAACACTTTATTCACCCCTGACTCTAAGACAGGCACATTTGGCCTACTTGAGTAGGGCCCATAATAATTGTATATGACCTAGGTCATAGCAATTATTTTAAAAAAAAAAAAAATGGACATTTATCATGGACTGAACTGAAAAGTGTTGTAATTGATTTCCTGATATTTTTTAAAGTGAGTCTTTTTTATAAAAAAATATATATGTGTAAGAAAAATAAAATTGTTAGATGCTTTAAAATGTGTGAAAAATATCTTTTAATTTTAATAGTGTATAAAATTGTCTAAAATTATACAAAGGTTATCAAAAGATTGAGAAGATTATCAAAAAAAGTTATAAAGATTTCTTTATATGCAACTTTGACATCACTTTTCGTCATTTCAAAAATTATTAATTGGACTGGCCATATGTTAAGCTGTGTTTCGTTTATAAACATAACCAGTTCAAATAGCGGTGAATTTACATTTCCAGGCCGGAGACTGTTCGCTTCGCGAAGCCATCATTGTTGGTTCGGTCGTCGGTCGTAACTCCATACCCGTCTTACACTCGGCCGCAGCTATCCTCAGGGTTGCCGAGATGGAATACAACGGCGCGTCATCCGTAATTCTCAGGATACTCCTGGACAAGAAGTACGCTCTGCCATATCGAGTTGTGGACTCTTTAGTCTTCCATTTTCTCAGGTCTGTCCATTTGTGTTTTATTCCTTCATGTATAAGAAGCTACTATCCCCGTCCTTTGACCGTCTGTCTGTCCGTTGCATTTTACAATTCAAAAAGTATGCGAAAGATCTGAATTTTTGTGTGCAGGTTGAGGCTTTGAAAAATAACCATAGCTGTCATCAAGGCCGTAGCCAGGGTGGGGATCAAGGAGGATTGATCACCCCCCGAAATGAAAAAATAAAATAAGAGGTTTCATTAGTAAGCAACAATGAGACTGCAGACTGCAGTTACATTGCACCCATCTGACCCAACTCACTTAATTGTTATACATAGCGTATCTAATAGTTAATCACCACAAACAAAATGGGTTATATCCATACCTACTGTTATCTTTATTATGTATGACTGTTTACGGTCCGCCCACGCGGATAAAATGCCCGCAAGGATAAAATAGCTGGAAGAGTCTGAACTAAATCGACCAACGTGTGCTATTGAAGCTCTTGGAGAAGGCAACCAGGCCTTATTTCCAAACATTCACAAACTTTTAAACATCTTGCCTGTTTTCACATGTACCCCTGAGAGGACTTTCTCTTTTCTGAAACGCCTCAAAAGTTATTTAAGAAACTCGAAAAGCCAGGAAAGATTAAATGGTTTGGCGTTAATGTCAATCCACCGCAGAATTGATATCGACACCGAAGAGGTAACTGATTTGTTGTTCCACTAAATATATGTATATATGATAATAAGGAACACCATTTAATTTCTTTAATTAAAAAAAAAACTACGTATTTCTATAAACACTGTTACGCCAAACCAAACCCTCCCATATTTTTTTTTTCTAACTACGGCCTTGGCTGTCATCACATCGAAAGCTGGTTGAATAATATAGATATTTAACATTTAAGTCAACAAATTTCTAGTACCGAAGAATGAAACATTATCACTTTGATGCAGCGCAGTGATACTGCGCAGCGATATTTATATCGTATTCGAATTTCAAAAATATGACAGCTCCGCTATTGGACTACTAGTTAGAATTAATAATTTTAATTCTAACTAGTAGTCCAATAAACTCATATATTAGCGCAAATAGAGATATGTAAAAGAATGTTCATTGCCACATAATAATTATTATAAATTGAAATATTATGTTCAAAAAAAACAAAAAAAAACTGATTTAATACGGAACTAGATTAGGATTTTTTCCCGTGGTTTTATGCGTTGGTATAGTATTTCAAGACATTGTTGTGAAACTTTTGCCGAGCTATTAAAAATGTCAATTTGGGAAAGTTAATATTAAATAAATCACAAATCAGTAAATAGGAAGGGGGAGGTTGTTCCACAAAAAAAAAAAACTAATATGGTGATAATATTTATGATAAATTGAAAGAATGTCATGATAGTACCATTGTACCTATGGTTTTGTATTTTAATCTACTCAGACCAAAAAACTAACCAACTTTCCACTATGGCCGCCACCTAAAACGTACATCGAATGTGTTAAAAGTGCCGCAGGCACAAGTGAAGTTTCAGGAAATGAAGCAACCCAAAGCAAGTTGGTACCATAGGAGTGTGTAGTCTGGTGTAGTCATGCCTTTAATGATGCCTGTAGGGCAGGGATGCTCAAACTTGAACTGCTGGCGATCTACCTCAATATTTTTAGACTACTTACGATCGACTCTGAGAGACTGCAAGTGTGTGTGATGCAGGGTTGTCGTACATACACGATACACCCTACCTACCTAGGTAGGGCGTACCGTAGCATATATATATATTAGCTTTCTGCACGGTGCTCAAACGGTCGATCGCGATCAACCAGTCGATCGCGATCGACCGTTTGAGCACCCCTGCTGTAGGGCATAGCTGTAAAATGTCAGGTTCCGATTAAATAATTTACTACTACTAAACAATGTATAGAAGCAATTGATATTGTATGATACTTACAGGGTGTCATAGCCATTCTTGTTTAACTATGAAAAACACATACTTCCCTAACATACATACTTTATATCTAGAGATTGTAGATTAATGGATACACCTTAACCTGCCTTGAAAAATGCTCTATAAAATAGTAAGAACCCCGTTGTAATCCATCTGATATTGCTTCCCAAGATTATCAGCGAGCATAAGCTTACCGAGTTATTGAATGACTAAATGTAAAACTCTAATGTTATCATTTTCACCAGATTTGAGAATGACAAACGCGAGTTGCCGGTCCTATGGCATCAGGCGTTACTCACATTTGTGCAGCGCTACAAGGCGGACATTTCGTCAGAGCAGCGAGATGCACTCCTGCGCTTGCTAAGGACGCACGGTCATCATACAATCACAGCAGAGGTTGGTGTTAGCTATTTTTTTTTTAAATATCTCAATCTTTCTTTAGCATTCCAAAAATGTCACATATCCAAGCCACTCTAGGGCCCGTATTCATAAACTCCGCTTACGCACTGCGTGTGCTGTCGCACTGCAAAGCGTCGAACGAACGCAGTGCGATGCAGAGCCATCAATATCCGGATTCATAAACGCCACTTAGCGAGTCCTTGGCAGTGCGATGGCATTGCAAGATTCACGACCCGCTTTTGGTCAAGCCGCAAATGTGTAATACGCACAACGTTCGTGTCACACCGAGCAGCTGTCAACGAGTCTCGTGCTTCGAGGTTGCTTCGGTTTTAAGGTTACTCATTTTATTCTTAGAATTGTAACAACATTGTATAAACATGGATGGAAATACTCCAAATACTCCTCAGAGGTCAGTATTCAATAATAATGTCATCTGACAACCATCGTACAGTAACTGCCATTATTGTTGCGAATTCTAAAATTATGTGTTTGACATTTCAAACGAAAAGACACAAAACTACAAACGACGGCCACACTGCGTTCGCAATTACACCTCGAATGCTTGCTTGGCTTTTGACAGTTCCCAGCGGTCGAGAAGCGGTTGCATAGCGACGACGAATGCTATGCGCTGTCTATGAATTGCGCATACGCTCTGCCAAAGCATAGCGGTGTTTATGAATACGGGTGTAGATGTTTACATTGGCACTCAAACCGAAGAAAACTAACCAAATAGACTCATCTAAGAGAACCTTTCTCGGTCAGAACCTTCATACTAACGCTGTTCCCATTTTACGTTGTTAAAATTTGTCATAAAACTATTTCTCGTTATGAAAAAGCTCATCAAAAGTTTGCCAGGAAATGGATTTCTTTATTAATATTTGAGAATGATTAACAAGCGTTTTTTAAGTCACACTGTTGTACTCAAATTGTGGTATATTTGCAAGTCTCATATGCTCGAATAGCTATGTAGAAAAAAAACTAATTCCTAGGAAACCTACTTTGTTGGATTCTGAATACAACAAAAATATAATATTTTGACAAAATTTTGTTTTTAAGTAGAAATATGGGAACTACTGAACCCCTTCAACAGAAATATTTTTGGAAATTTTGCTGATTTTTTGTAGTTGTCGAATTTGTACATGGTGGAAAGACAACAGGTTGTGAAAAGCAGACCGGACGCAGTGCTTTTTGTGTGGATCTTCTACACACTACACACTGTTCTTGTAGAACTACAGTTCAGCAACTGAGCTCTCCTATACGAAGAGCTATTAAAGACACTTAAACAATTACGCTAGCGACAATGACACTCATCTGCAAAAAGTTGCATAAGTGATTTAACACAGTACAGGAAGGTCATTTATAAACATAAGAAATAAGATAGGGCCAAGAACACTATCTTGAGGTACTCCTAATGGCATGAAAACTAAATGGGATAAAACCTGTTTCCAACAGAAACCCGTAGTCTCCTTTTAATCAATAATGACTCATTCCAAGCAATCACTTTAGGACCTAGAGGTAAAATAAGTTTAATCATCAAACCTGAATGAGGAACAATGCTTTGTGGAGTCTAAAAATATAGACAAGTATTTATTATGTTTTTATTTATCCTTCGTTTATTACATGATTTTCATAATGAAATTTTTGTATTGTAGGTCCGGCGAGAACTTCAGAATGCCACATGTCGTGACCTTGAACTGGACGCTCCAATGCTGACCGACTACTGAGTGATAACCATTGTAACTACAATAAGTTAAATGTTTATATATTACAGAAAAAAATATATGAAATTGTGTATATATTGACCTATTTTCATGTTTTGTAGTTTGGAATGAATAAATCTATTCATACCAGACTAAAAATCTTACCCTAGTGCATTTACGACCCTGCTTCTTCATCTACTTCTGCCTCTTCTTTATATTCATGTTCAAATGACGAGCCAACGTCAGCGATTCGTAGGTTATTCAACTTTTGACAGCGTTTAAAAATAATTTCAAACAAAATATTAAGTTATTGATTTGACCGTTATAATATTTCCTTCTTTTCCACTTCTTTGTTTTGGCAGAATTAAATAGAACCTCAATATTGGGATCCAATATAAACAAGGATCAAATTGGTTTCCCCAAATACTCCAAACTTTATTTCTGGTTGAGCACTGGTACATAAGAGTTATTAAACTGGTAAATTGTATTTAGGTAATTTTACGTGATTAGGCATATATCAGTAAAGGTAGGAATAACAATAAAAAAATATTTATACACAGTAAATAATTTCATGGCTTTTTATTTTATAAAATTTCATTTCATTTTAAATAATAGACAAATTAATAATTATTCGAAGAGTAACAAGTTTATCTGCGATGATAAAATATTTAAGACTTGCAAATATTATAGATTATAAAGTTTCCAGTACATGAGTTCACACATAGACTTTGCCACTGTCAGGAATAAATTTACACAATTAAAAAAAAACCAAATAATTTGAAACAAAATAGGTTAACATGTCATAAATTATAAACTTAATTGATATATGTATTAGTCCCATTCCAGGACAAGAACTTTATCTTACCACTATTGTGCATGATGGGATGATGATACAAAGATAAGTGGATATAACCTACATTACATAATGCATTATTGTAGTAGCTATCATTTGAATCTATATTAATTATATTCCCAAAGTAAGATATTTTAACCTAAGCACTACAATACCAAAAATGCATTTCGTTATTAAAATGTTCATCTTGCTAGAATGGCAACTATATTTATTTATTTATCGGATCTGTTGATTGTAAAAAACCGCACTATTAGAACACCAAGATTGCATATGCACTTTATTTCTGTGTTATGGGTGTGCCGATAATATAGACATGCCTAATAATGTTGTCTTTCCTAGTAAATGTAATTTTATGACATTTCTCAATATTTAAGTTTTATTTATTAATCCGGTCGTAAACTGAGAGACGATCAAGATTATTTTGTATTCTAAGACAGTCACCAGCGTTACCGACTTAGGAATATATTTTAAGGTCGTCTGCATAAAGGTCATGTGCTGTGTCTTACAACAGTTGGCGATGTCATTAATGTACATTATAAAAAGTAAAGGCCCAAAATGGGACCCTTACGGTACTCCTGATGGTACATAAAAGAAGCTGGACTTAAAACCTCCAACAACCGCCTGATGACGGTTGTTGGAGGTTTTAAGTTTTAAGAACAGCTATCTGAGCCATCTGATTTCTGTGAAAGATTTCAGCCATCTGAGTAGGTCGCCGTGAATGCCCATAGAAGCAAATTTTCTGATCAATATAGCATAATTAACACGCTCAAAAGCTTTAGAAAAATCTGTGTATAGGGCATCAAATATGAAATGAAATATGAATAGGATCTAAATATGAAATCAATAAATTGTCCTGAATTCATTATCACTGACCTTTTCCTAAGGAAGCCATGTTGACGCTAGGAAAATGAAACAATCATATAGTTGATCATATACAATATTTTCAAATTATTTACTGAAAATAGGAAGAATTGAATAGTTAGTGCTAGGTCATAGCAGTTGATAAACAAAAAAAATACCAATATCTACAGAAATGATGTCCCTTTGTATATGTAGGAATTCATTCCAATAAAGAGAAACATTCATAGTGCAACAAGTATTTTGTATAAGATATGCTATAATACATTAACTCTGTATATGTAAAATGCTTCCAAAGAAAACTTTTTCACAAACGGTACAGTACGGAACAGGGAGCTGTCGGTGAACTTAGCTGATGTGCTCATACATGTCCTTTTCTTGCACAACTCAGTCTGTGAACATTTTCATATGAACAGTCCAACTGAGCACACACTACAAAAATGTATGCAATATGCCACAAATGGATGTTTATTATGCAATTTACATTTATGGGAAAAGTTGCACATTTTAAAAAAAAAATATATTAGTTTAAATATAAGTAAAAGTAACATTCAGCTTCTTTTGTTTTTTTTTTTTGTGATTTTTACATAGGCATATTACTGACAGTGTTCCTCGAGATAAGCGGTTATTATTTACCATTTTAGGGACTATGTTTTTGCCAATATCCCAATTGGCAGTTCCCAATAAAGTCAAGATTAATATATTTATACCTAAAATGATGAAAAAATTTCATAAAATTTAGATTAACTAGATAATTGTCATGACATAACAATGCCTTTGGAAAGGAACCCAGGAGGGCACAAATTAACCATTTACAAAGCAAGTTAGGACAAGCATTGAGCAAACCCAACAGCTTAATAAAAACATGTCTCAATCGATATTGAGACATGTTTTGTCTCAATTTTGGACAACAAGTTGGACCCCCTCCATTTCCAGGGAAGTTGATTGTATTTGCTGCTAAACTTGTCGTGTTTTTTATCATAAGCGATAAGTTTACTTTTTTTTTTTATAAATTTATAGAAATTATAAAAAAGATTTACATTTTATGGTGGAAATAAATAAAATATGTCAGATTTCACATTGTGTTATGGCAAAAATATTTATATTATTTTAGAAACAAAGACTTAACTAGCTTTATACTGGTAATAACCTTATAAAGAAATCTGAATTTTATTGTGATGTGAGGAGCAAAATCAACAGCTTAATAAAAACATGTCTCAATCGATATTGAGACATGTTTTGTCTCAATTTTGGACAACAAGTTGGACCCCCTCCATTTCCAGGGAAGTTGATTGTATTTGCTGCTAAACTTGTCGTGTTTTTTTATCGTAAGCGATAAGTTTACTTTTTTTTTATAAATTTATAGAAATTATAAAAAAGGTTTACATTTTATGGTGGAAATAAATAAAATATGTCAGATTTCACATTGTGTTATGGCAAAAATATTTATATTATTTTTGAAACAAAGACTTAACTAGCTTTATAATGGTAATAACCTTATAAAGAAATCTGAATTTTATTGTGATGTGAGGAGCAAAATCAACAGCTTAATAAAAACATGTCTCAATCGATATTGAGACATGTTTTGTCTCAATTTTGGACAACAAGTTGGACCCCCTCCATTTCCAGGGAAGTTGATTGTATTTGCTGCTAAACTTGTCGTGTTTTTTTATCGTAAGCGATAAGTTTACTTTTTTTTTATAAATTTATAGAAATTATAAAAAAGGTTTACATTTTATGGTGGAAATAAATAAAATATGTCAGATTTCACATTGTGTTATGGCAAAAATATTTATATTATTTTAGAAACAAAGACTTAACTAGCTTTATACTGGTAATAACCTTATAAAGAAATCTGAATTTTATTGTGATGTGAGGAGCAAACTCAACAACTTAATAAAAACATGTCTCAATCAATATTGAGACATGTTTTGTCTCAATTTTGGACAACAAGTTGGACACCCTCCATTTCCAGGGAAGTTGATTGTATTTGCTGCTAAACTTGTCGTGTTTTTTTATCGTAAGCGATAAGTTTACTTTTTTTTTATAAATTTATAGAAATTATAAAAAAGGTTTACATTTTATGGCGGAAATAAATAAAATGTCAGATTTCACATTGTGTTATGGCAAAAATATTTATATTATTTTTGAAACAAAGACTTAACTAGCTTTATAATGGTAATAACCTTATAAAGAAATCTGAATTTTATTGTGATGTGAGGAGCAAAATCAACAGCTTAATAAAAACATGTCTCAATCGATATTGAGACATGTTTTGTCTCAATTTTGGACAACAAGTTGGACCCCCTCCATTTCCAGGGAAGTTGATTGTATTTGCTGCTAAACTTGTCGTGTTTTTTTATCGTAAGCGATAAGTTTACTTTTTTTTTATAAATTTATAGAAATTATAAAAAAGGTTTACATTTTATGGCGGAAATAAATAAAATGTCAGATTTCACATTGTGTTATGGCAAAAATATTTATATTATTTTTGAAACAAAGACTTAACTAGCTTTATAATGGTAATAACCTTATAAAGAAATCTGAATTTTATTGTGATGTGAGGAGCAAAATCAACAGCTTAATAAAAACATGTCTCAATCGATATTGAGACATGTTTTGTCTCAATTTTGGACAACAAGTTGGACCCCCTCCATTTCCAGGGAAGTTGATTGTATTTGCTGCTAAACTTGTCGTGTTTTTTTATCATAAGCGATAAGTTTACTTTTTTTTTTATAAATTTATAGAAATTTTAAAAAAGGTTTACATTTTATGGCGGAAATAAATAAAATATGTCAGATTTCACATTGTGTTATGGCAAAAATATCTATATTATATTAGAAACAAAGACTAAACTAACGCCGCGATAGCGCCGCGACGTCATCTCCCAGTAAACGAATGCGATGAGTACGCTGCGGGGGTAATGTCACACAGAGCGTCCAATAGCAAGTGCCGTGAAGTGATGTCATTTCACCTAGGCCGAGCATCGTCGTTCCGCCGGCGATTTATTTAAAAATACACTTTTTTTGACGCTGCTATAAAGTAATTTATGGATGGATTTTCAAAATTTTTACATTAAAAATGAGCTTTGAACTGCATATTATAATTTAAATAAGTTTTTTAGGAGGATCTATTGTTTAAAGGTTATTAAAAGCATAAGTCAAAAAGATTTTAATAAAAACACATTTCTACAAATGAATTACGCAAGTTTCTGTAAGTTGAGTGCCTAACAAGAGTAATAATTGTATCATTTTGCAGTTGCAAAGGAAACAAATAATCTTGGGATTTCATAACGATTCCATTATAATCTCAAGTTATACACAAAATCATATAACAAATTTATAATGTTTATTACAAACTGTATACAAATTCGGACATTCTGTCGTAATCAAAAGTTCATATTATATTTACACATTAATTCATTAGATAACAATATTGTTAAAAATATGACAGGTTAACCGGTTTCTTATAAATATAATATAGAAGACCCTCTTCATAGTCACTCTAAAAATTTACAGGATGTCAAACTGTAAAACGTTAAAAGGGTTAAAGGGTTATTGCACTTCAAAATTGGCAATATCTATTTAAATTATACATCTATATCCACCATCATCAACTAAAGTGGACAAAGTTAACGCTGATAAAATTGTCTTAAAAATTACATTTTTATATTTGCCAATTGGGAAATGGAAAATGGTAAAGGGTCCTAAAGTCACCTTAACACTATCAACTAGCCAGCGCTGCTTCTACCAAACTGTTTTTAAGCTATTAATGCGGACTAAAATCCGACTACACACCATTCCGAGTAGTTTGTCACAGGCTTTCTTGAGGATCTGCAATAAAACAAAATTTATATTCAATTTCCTATAGAAATAGAAACAATATGATATACATTCTACACAAAACACAAATTTTCTTTATTATTATAAGTTACTTATACTTTGTTATGTGTTAGTTGGGAAGAAACCCATATACTGATCCTTAACTTTTCGTTGATGGAGGTCCGACTTTAATTCGTAAACTTCATTGCAGAGTTGCTAATACTTTACGCACAGATGCAAATTTTTTTTAAGGTCACCGTTAGCTTAGGACGTCAATCCTGAACAATTGCTAAAATTTTGGTTTGCTGAGACAAATCTTAAAAGGGGCCAGATATCGAAAGGAAAACACGTTTGTTTAGCTGTTTAATTTCGATGTTACTAGAGAGCAATATGGTAGATTACCATCGCCGTCACATCTTGAAGGTGCCTAAAACCAACCCTCCCCAGGGATTGTGTATTTTTTGTTTTCACAATGCAAATTGAAGGGTTATGCTAACCTAACCATATACAATTGTACAAAAACACCACCGTACCAGAATTTGAACTACAGTTCTCATGTGGGTGAGTGGTAATTCAGGGGGAGTATGGTGATGTTCAGTCTTATTTCCCTCCTTTGGTTTTACAATGTACGAATAGTGACATGGAACAAATTGCCATTCAACATAGATTGCGACAGCACTGCTGACCTGACCTATGAATATTACCATCAAAAATGAACAAGTGTAACAATCTTACCACAAAACCCTATTCGTCTTATCAGTTCTTATGTAGCCAGGAAAGCACCTTCAGTATGACAAAGGCGAGCCCGGCAGCGTACAGTAACCTCTCGCGCTGTTGACTCTTCACCAAATCCATTTCAATATGCATCAACCGCCGATTCAGACGAGCCATCTGCCTTCTCAGGTGGACTAGCTCTTCGGATACCGACAGTCCTTCACTTGCGCCCGTTGTGTTGCCGATGTCCGAGCTGAGCGGTGTCGACTCCCTGTCAATGGCCAGAGGGAGCCTTCGATCAAAAATTTTACGCTTTGTCTACATTCTAAAAAGGCACCCGGAATTAACTAATTTAAAGTTAAATTAGTAAATCACAAAAGAATCATTCTATAATGGTAAAAAATCACACATTGCCTATTTAAATTATTTTTATTATAATATGTTACATTAATATTATATCAGTCTACATTAAAAATTAAAATGTAGAATTTTTACTAATCTTATTTTTAAAATAAATTGCTATCTACGGTTTATAATAATCGACTCAATATGTAATTTACCTTATTATTACATGTAGTTAAAATACTTTTATTTTAATTCAATTTTTTTTTTAAACAAACCCTCCTTTCCTTTTTTTTAGCTCGATTTAAAGACTTCCATATTTGTGCCTTGTCAAGTATAGTACAAAGAATCACTGCCGAAGGTGCGAATGTGATATCTTGAGTGGAAAAAACTCTTTAAGGAATCACTTTTATTATAATACCACCGCTGTGTTTCCACGTTCGCGGATGAAATATAAAATTATATTATTACATTTCGTGCATATTTGCAAATGCAAACATGAAAACACGCACAAAAACTCAGCCTCATCCAATTATTTGGCGTCTAAGAAGTGATTCAAGATGTAGATGATGTTATTTTTTTGCAAACGAAATATTAATTATATTTTGTTATTAATATTTCATTGAAAACATAAATGTTTACTTTAGAAAAGTTATTTTATCAGTCACAGGTGGTGCACTATTTTATTAATTTGCAGTTTAAACTTTATATAGAATACGTATGTTGCCATCCATAATTAAAATTATGAAACTGTACTTTTCCAATAAATTATGATGTTTTATGGATGTCTGAGATTTGGTGCGACATCTGCAACGTGTTTCAGTTAATAAAGTCCAATTCTTCTTAGCAGTTGGGCAATCTATTACCACTGTATAATCAAGGTTAACAAGTATCCGATTAAATCGGTATTGGTCTAATGGTGATTAATTTAAACCGAATTAATAAATATTGTCGCCAAATATGACAGTCCTAACAAAATGGCAAAATCTAATATTGCCAAAATAGCTTCTGGCCGAAATTCCTTCCAACATAGAGCGCAAACTCAGACTAACCTCATTGTAAACACCGAAAAAGTGAGCTAGTACTATTGTAAGACATTTGGCATTTTTTTTCATGATGTGTCAACACAGCAAACCTGATTTTCTTTTTAAAAACCGGCGTTTAAATGGACATTCCCTTGTACCGCACCGGTGCGGCAAAGACTGACTGCTAATGCATTTTTATTGCTGCACCGGTGCGGCAGGACTAGAGTGGGGTTAATATGGTTAGACCTATTCAGATAATTGTTCATTGTTTCTTTCCCAAGAGATATTTCCTTTCTTTGGTGGGTATAGTATGTAGTGTAAGTATGTAATTTATAGTATGTAGTGTATGTCTTTTCCTAAATTTTTAATATTGTCAAAGATTGTGCCATTTATCTTTTCAGGCGATTTGCCGTTATTAAAAAATAATCATCATATATAAGTCAAATACCTTTAAAACTCAAATATACAATTATCTAAATATTTATATATATACATGGAATATTTAAGGGAACATTGGAACATTCATGATCAGAGAAAACTTAAAACTCTCTATCCTGCAGGGTACGTGCATATTCCGCGGTCTTTTTCATGCATTTAGCAGGACAAAAGAAAGCAGAAATGCTGATGTCGTACCACACGAGTCCGTGAAAGTTATCTCCAAACCATGTCCAAAGATATTGTAGCATGGACTCCAGCCTAAGGGAATAGAATGAGCAGATTAAAAACCCACATTTGGATATTGGAAAAACCAACTTTACAGATCAAAATTCTGAACCTATTCTATACTTTCGATTTGTTATTGTTGCTCTAGCCAGGTGTCTATCTGTCCACCTGCTTCTAGTTTGTTAGCTTTTAAATATATTTCAGTTTTTAATTTACAAACATTTTTTTTAACCGTGATCCGAAACAGAAATTGTATTAGTTGTAATTATCAGACGAGATATAGAACTCCTTGAGAACGTTCAAAGAAGAATTACTGAAATTCCAAATACTTTGAGGAGTTTGGAGTATGATAACGCATAAAAATCATGAAAAAATTAAGATCTCATAGTAACCTTCCCAATTCTTATTGTGCTGATATCAAAGATTTATTTAATTGCAATCAGAACCCGCAGACATTAGCAAAAACTAATAACATAATTAATAGTAGTTATTTTGGAAGTTAGGTTACGATTTCTAACATATTTGTTCTATTACGTAAAAGAGCCATTTTGATTGATTTTCATATACACATACATAGTAGTAACCGTCAAATACATGTACCTACCTACTGAACTGTACTGAATGTCAGTCATTTATAGCCTCAAATGTCCAAATTACAACAGGTAGAGTCCATGCTGCCTGTATCAAACTAAGATTGCTAAATAAATGAGCTAAATGATAATGTTTGGATGATTGATAAATAAATCATTAAAATAAAATTAACTCTCGTTGACGATATTTAGAACTACAATTGTGTTCATTTTAAAATTAAACACACGATTTTACATTAACCGAAAAAAATTGTCGATTACCTGAATGCAACATTCATATCACCAAGCGAAAAAAGCGGTGTTGTTATAACCGATTTCCACTGTAAGACATCAATAAATGATTAGCTTTGTTAACATTTTTACTGCATACTCTTACATCTTGAGCATATAAATTTAACCTAAAATAATCCTTTTATTATAATAATAGCATGGAGGAATTAGGTTGGATTTCCATTGGTATAGGTTGGTACAGGAGAACCATTTGAACTGGACTGAGCAAAAATAAAGAAGAAATTACTGCCATAATGACATAGCTTTACGAAGTATTAAAACGGCAGACTGACATTTAAAAATGAATGCTGGTATATTAAAAAATGAATAAAAAAAACACTATTTTAAGGGGGATTTAGTTCCATTACATGGCTATAATCTACAATTCCTAAACACAAAATTAAGAGGTATTTAGCCCATGCGCAAAGTCTAATATAATATAATGGCAACAATTTACAAAATTAAAAGTATGTTATGTTGGTGATATGAAAGTCACAATTATTCTTTGTATATCTTCTAGAATAGTTTTTGCAAGATTTGACAGCACATGTCCCATGATGTCGAACGACACAAAACACTCTTGAAACACGGTTGCTTGACAAACGAACGGGGTTCTCATTTCGAGGCGGCAATCAAGTAAGGCTCTACCTATGTTTAGAGATATGAGGGATGAGCAATCTTTTCATAGCTTTGTGAATAATAGGAATCTAATAAGGAATGTAGAAATGTAAATGGGAAAAATCTTAGCTATTTAAATAGCTAAAAATTTTTAAAAAACCATGACATGAAATTTTATAGGCTACGTATTTCAGTAACATCTACAATAGGTTCTTATAAAACATAAAACTGTTCCAAGAAAATGACTTATTTAAACTGTGCAAAAATTACATAATTTTGCTAAACACGCCGGCCGAGGTACTTTACAGGCAAACCTATTTGCGAGCATGAAACAACCCTATTGGAATCCCATTTGAAAAACCCAAGCAACGGATAATTTTTAAAACGAGTATCACTACCTTTTCTAGTTTTTTCATCATCCATATTGCAAATACGCCCAGGCTTGCGACAGATATGCAATAAATGTTTGTTACCTGAGATTTAGTCTGGAGTCATTCTTGTTGTTGTATCTGGGCGGTTCCCTTGAATTTCTGTTCATTGATGAGAGTGCTAACCCACTTTCTTCAGCTGACGGGACCTAAGGTACATAATAAACAATTCATTTAAGACACGCAGATAGCTTACTTAGGATACGTCAGCAGCTAAAACAATGTATGTACATAAACATGGTCCAAACAATGATAGGTAAACCCTATCGCTTTTACTGGGTTACTGTGTGTCAACGTTCAAAATCACTTCCTCTATCAACCCTAAAAACTTCCCATCGACCTACCAAAACTAAAATGCCCAAAATGGCCATGTCTCGATATGCTGGACATGATATTAATTTGTAAATATGATCATTCCGATTTGAGATTCACATTTTTGATATTTCGATTAAATTAAAATTTACAATTTTAAATTACAATTCAGTTTTAAAAAAATGCTTCAGGTCAATATAAAAATATACCTACTATGATAAAATATTGATTATATTATAAAATAAAGAGAAATGCAAATAGAAAAAAATATTACTTACCATTAATAAAACATAAATAAAGATTAAAAATAATTAATGCATTATTATTTATTTATTGCAAATGTTTTTAGAATTCTCCTGTTATTTTAATTAATATGTAAAAGATGGTTTTTTGTAACTTTAAAAAGTTTAGTTTCAAATGAAACCATACTGATTTTTGCTATTAGCGGAAAATTGTATCATAGTTTTAAGGCAACAAATTTAAACAATATTGCAAAAGTCGAATAAATATTTTTTCTTGTAGGATATCTGATTGTGTGGGTGAGGATACAAGTGGATTCACTTTATAGGCAAGTTTTGCTGACATAACATACGTTTTAGACTGTAACTTTAATAAATGATTTCATACAAAATAGGATACATTTTAGTATGCCTTAAAATAAGTACTACTTTTATAGTATTACTTAGATTTTATAGTAGTACTTGTTAAGTACTACTATAAAATCCCACCACCAAATTGTGATTATTTCATTTCTAATACATAATATGTCATATGTTATATTATAAAGCCAATT
Source organism: Neomicropteryx cornuta (assembly GCA_020383195.1). NCBI lineage: Eukaryota > Metazoa > Arthropoda > Insecta > Lepidoptera > Micropterigidae > Neomicropteryx > Neomicropteryx cornuta. The sequence continues at coordinate 5,917,983 of JAHKQU010000001.1, read as the reverse complement.
AATTATTGTCTCTAATATTCTTTACCAATATTAAAACTGGGGAAGCGAAAAATCACAGTTCATCATTAGTAAATTGAAAATAAATACTTTATCTCCGCTTAACCTAATAGATTTCTGTATGACTGTCCTAATATGCACGAGTACAGAATGCAAAATTCTCAAAAGGTTTGTAAAACAAGTTATTTTGTCAAACTATGAGGCTAAAGACATACTATGTGTTGCATCAACAATAATACCAACCAACCATGTTCAAGATGCAGCTTAAAATAAAATAAAATAATTATGATGATAGCAAACCCTATCTTAGAAGACTACAAAAGATATAAATATTAAATTTCAATGTTATACAAATATAAGTGAATTTTGGCAGTGATCATGGCTTTGTACTCATGGCTTCCAGTCATGGATAGATTAATCAAAGACCGCGGTGGTAGTGGTAGGTGAAGTTAATTTCGAACAAAAAGTATTACCGTGCAGTGTGGAAATATTGCAGAGATCTCATACAATAACACAGAAGTGAGTGAAAAAAGAATATAAATGAGTGGAATTATAAAGAATACTATATGATATGCGTGACACAGTAGGAAAGAAAATTAGCTTGTATGCTAGTATGTTAAAGCTAGCTTTGAGGTAATGTTGATACTCAGACCATTTTGAGTGCGTTCTGGCACACAGCGGTTCGCACACGTTCGTTCGAACGGTGGTAACGTTCATCGAAACCATTCAGCGGAGGGGGAGTTTGCTGCCAACTGCCATATTGTGTCTGTTGAAACACATGTGACATAAAACATAAGAGGACCATTTTTATAAATACAATAACCTAATAATGGGGGCTCTGTACTATACAGAACTGTAAATATGAATGTCTTCAATGTCAACCTTTCAAATTTTAATATTAACCCAAGTTTCCGCTTAACACTTTGTCGGAAAGAATTACCTAAAGTAACCTATAGTAGTTCAGCTGCTCCAAACGCATCCATGACAAAAAAAAACAGAGGAAATGTCTTATCATCTTATTTGCAAAGATACAGTTTATAGTTTCAAACTGGAATGACAATTTGTCACTTAACCTAACTAATTTAAATTTATAAATCCGAAAATGCTTTTATATAGCGTGGGGAAAACCGCAAAATGATTGTGGGTCACCATTTTTATTTTAATAATGACAAACCACCATGAAAGTTTAATATCGTTTATCGTTGTCGTTTAAAATAAAATGTAGTGTGGCAAGCAGAACATTATTCCTATTAGTAGAATTATATCTATTTAAATTACTTATACATTTATTTTATTTAATAGGGATTTTTAGATCTTCTTTTCTAGGAAAGTGAGTAGCCCAAGTGGACTATTAATAATTGAGGATGTAAATAGGTTTAAATTTTTTTACTACAATAAAATATTGTATAAATAATATCCTCAAGGCTAAATGTTGGTGTACAGAATAGATGCTGTCAACATTTATTTATTGAAAATACGGGGTTACAAAGAATTATGTCAATATTGAAAATACTTACATTAGTGTGAGTGTTTTCAGCGGCTGACGGGAAATAGTGATGATCGAGTGTGATCACCCTCGGGGGAGTGTTGACGCGGATGGAGTCTGGATCCACTGGCAGCACTGAGTTCTCCAGGGTCATCTCGCGGGGTGGTGCTGTTGTACCTGTTAACAAATAAATGGACATTCAAGATTGCATCCACTTTATTATATCGACAACTAATATGATAGATGACGCTAAAAATGCAATTTTCATAAATTCAAAAATTGCATTTCAACTAAAAGATTCATATATCCAGCCATTACAATTATTATTTTATAATAAATACAACTGCAATTTAGCTAGATAAATCAGTTTTAAGAAATAAAACTAAATATCTTTTTCTAAAAAAATATAATAAATATCGCGCGTGAAATGATATTATGTATTTTATCAACTTCAATTTAATTTTGTCTATTTGGACTTAGCAAGCGCCCATAACACAAATATCAGGATGTTCTTAAGTTTTCAAATAAATTTCGCTTGCATCCGGGGGCAAAGATTTGAAAATTTTTATATTAAAACAAGCATCAAAATCCGTCGTAAGTTCTCGCGTGAATTGAAATGGGTAGAGTGGTTTATTACAGGATGATTTATGATTATTGATCCTAATGTTTAAAGGCGTTGTAATTTCATCAATATAAAACGCATTGCAAAACTTACACAGAAGCTGATAAACATATAATAAAGTTACGTCTACACCACACACTTTGAAGTCGTAAGATAGATATATGTCATTGTTGCCTCATATTTTTATCTTTAAATAGTTTACTATGCTATTAAGCACAGTTAAACAAAATAAAAAATCTGTAATATTTGGATTGTCGAAGAAAAAACTAAAAATTGGGTTTAGTACTTTCTAAAAATTGGGTCATATAATCTATAAATCTTGAAAATTATATTCATGCTTGAGAAAAGAGAGGTAAATCACTTTTGATCACCTTTTTAAGTGTTAAAAGTTTGTTTCATTTCACAGTTCTAGAAAAATAAGTCAAATAGAATTTTTTGCTATATTTAAATTTTACATTTTATTGACAAAAGGAATGCAGAGACAAAATAACTCAAAAATATATCAGAGGAGATGAGTTAATAGAGTTAATAAAGTGATAAAATTTCTTATATGGTAAGGAGACAAAATAGTCAACAAAATTAGAAAATCTTAAAGAAAGAGATAAATGCTCTTGATATGTGGTCCTGGAGAACTATGGACTGCAAAACGTACCAATGTTTCCATTTTGCACCAGCTGGGAATCAACAAAATCAATCAATGTGCTTGCAATGTATCCTACGTATCCGGGATGCGGTAAAATATATAACTTAAAAGAAAACTCAAATCTTAGAGGTCCCGAAATTAAATTGTCCATACCAGATTCAACACAAATGCAAAGAAGCATTTCCTATACTAAAATGAAAAATAGTTCATAGGAAATCGTCACCGATATGTTGATCCTGCCCCAAGAGCATAATACGGTCGGGAACATTCATGTCGAATTTCTCCTGATAATCCCAGGGAATCCCAGCACCCATCGTCATGTCCTCATCTTCCACATCTCCTGTCGCCTAAAAAGAAACACGCACATGTTTATTAACACGGGGGGCACCGATGACCTTATGGGATCTGTCCCAATGCGCCATGTAGGTCACCGGTGACCTCAGGTTAGACTTGTTTTCAAGAGACTGCTGCGTTAGTTAGTTGTGACACAGTTACCAGGCATTTCATACCCTCGGCTGACCGGCATGGCGCTCTTAAGAAAAACTTGCATTCGGGATTTATGTGAAAGTTTGAAATATTACCCGAAAATCAAATAAAATAACAGAAATTTTTGATTGTCTCGCATTAGAGATATTACTCAAATTTGAATAATAGAAAGAAGAAAATAAAAAAAAGCGCCAAGTGGGAGTCAACATGTCGCCTAGTGTGCTGGGCGCTTCCTTTAGCCTCCTTCGTTAGTCGGGTATAAACTAAAATTATTTGTATTTTTTTATTGTTCGTATTATTATTTGTTTTATTTTTTGCTTCTTTTCTATGTATGATCTACACATTGTCTTTTTCTACTGTTAAATTAATCCTTTTTTTGAAGTGGTCAAATATCACTTCTACTGATTAAAGTAAACAAAATAAAAAAAAAATAATAATAATATAAAAAAATAGAAATAAATATTCAAAGTCTGATTACCTTACACAATCGCGGAATTCTAACTTCATATATGAATCCTTCTAACTTCGATCCCATTGTTTAGATTAATGGATTAATCCCTAGTTCTTTACTTACTGTCACTGGTAATAATAACCACTTTCTAATATTACACATATCATTTATCCAAACTAGGTTCTTATTGTATGGTGATTTAAATGAAATTGACGGTAGTTAGGTTACTGTTTTTGTTTTTATTATTGTTATACTTTAGTTGTTATAGCTGTTACACTTATAGGGACCTAAATTTTATATTATTACCTACTCGTACAATTGCTGTGCAGTCTGTTAGTTATTTAATGTATTAGAGGTAAAAGAAACAAAAAAAAAAAATACTTATATTCTATTTATTTTTCAATTGTTATTTGTTTGCTAGATGTAGGTATTATAAAACATATATTTTTTGTGTGTTTTTTTTAAATTACGTTATGTAATGAAGTAATTGTAAATGAAGTACTATATATAATATACCTGTATATTATAATATATTTTGGAAATAAATAATTTGAACTTGTCTTTGTAGCTTTAAATACAAAATCGCATATTTTTTTCGAGAGACCTGGCTTTTCTTTTCGTTCATGTTTTAGTCTTTTTTTAAGTCTTTGAATTTCTTTTTCTCTTAAATTATCAGCTTCTGTTTTTTCTGAACTAGTAAGATACTCAACCAGTTTTTTCCTAAAATCCACTAAGAATATTAAGTTTCTTAAAAGTTTTCTAGCGTTAACTCCAAATTGCCGAAATCCACTTCAAAATCCATAAAACTATTTTCTAAATTGTTATTCTCCATTTTGTAATACGAAATAACATAATTTTCTGCACAATGTTGCCTATTATTTGAATTAAACAATGCTCTGTTAACTGTCGCAGACGCAGTGTGTGATGCAGCACCCGTTTTATTGAATTTCCTTCACAGGTGACCTCAGCGGGTTTTTGAGAATAACTACGGAACCATATTTTAGATTTAAAAAAAAAAGGTATTATATGCAAATATCGACCTAATAAATAAATTTACATCAAGTTTTTATTAAAAATTGTAATTTTTGTCTAGGCGTTGAATGTGTTAAATAAAACTTTTTGTTGATTCAGTTTTTATGCATTCCTAAGGACCACAATCTCTCCAACTATTTCCCCTTTACTTTTTTATGATGAGCCAATTTCTATAGCAGCCAATATCTATGTTAGTAGGTATAAAAATCAACTATTGTATAGGTTATGAAAGTATCACTTTTTACCACTTTCATCTTTTAGCATTTAAATTCAATTAAATTGCATGCCGTTCGAAAACATTCATTCGAAGCGATGTAATATCTAGTCTCTTAGCGAAGCACGTGATTAGTAATATTGATCCAAAATTTATTACAAAATACTACAATTCTTCAACCAAAACATTAGCCCATTACTCTTTTACAATTACAATTTACAAAAAATGGCCTCATTATGGCCAAAACTATATTGTATGTTATCCTAAATGTGTGTTATGCTATTTTGAATAGCTTATGAAATTCTATAGAATATGACTATAGAACAAAAATGTTTCATATGAAAAAAAAATATTTTTGATATAAAAGAAAATATAAAGCAATGACTCCGTGTTTTATTTTTTTTTATTTACATATATAAACCACCAAACTGGCATTATTGGGCAGGATTATATTATAATTAAATTCATACAGAATATTTGTAATCGCTGTTACAAATACACTGTCTTCTTCGCAAGACAATGTCTGTACTAAGGAAGACAGTAAGTATATGCATTGTGCTAAAAGAAGAAATGTTTTGTCAATTGCATCCGTCTATATATATAATACTTACAATTTTAAATAGATAGTATTAATAAAAACTTACTCAACTTACTTATGTCCCTGATATCAAATAAATAATAAAAAAAACAATAAATACTTAAGGGTGATCTCAGTCCCTTGTGCCGTTGTAATTATTTTTAAATGAATAATGTGTGAAAACTCTCCATTTTTTTTTTGTCGCTTTATAAGTTATTCTTTGACTTATTTATATTTTTTTACTAAAATTATATATAGTTTTTAGGATAAGATAGATATGATAAGGAATGATAGAAAAAATGTTGATAATCCACCGATATATTACATCGGCGCACTTTTCGTGGTTAATGTGCCACCTAAAAATATAAAAAAAGGTTGGACGTTGGACTGAAAAATATGTCAAAACTTAATATTATGTAGTTTATCTACGTCTTCTTCTATAATCGTTGACTAATGTATCAGTTATATTCACGGCAGGTCAAAAAGATTTGAAATTAGTGTGTGTGTGTGTGTTACTGTTATTAAGAGACTAGCTAGTAGTCAATGTTGTTCATGTCACTGCAATTTTGTACAGGAGCGGTTCGCAGATTGGCTCATTTAGGTCGTTCACAACTCTTAAATAGGTAGATGTATGTCAGTGCGTGCAAAAAAATGTCAGTTCAGATACGGTCATGCAAGCTAAATATTGAAATCGGTATAACCATGCCTCTTGATGTGAGAGACAAACGAACGCAAATTCCAAACTCTTCGCAGCAGTGCGATATGGCAGGGTATGGCAAATTAAAACATACAAAAGTAGGACAAAAATCACATTCATATGAAATGCGATTAAAAGTAACAGCACCGATAACTTAGTACTTTTGGTCTGGCCTCATTGCTCGCACAAATGGAGGGCGGCTGCATATTGGAAAACCTAAATTTTCGTACCTTGATTCTCTTTGGTACGCGCATTTTGTTACTGATATCTTGAGCAAATGTGGCATCGTAAAGCATGGCATCGTCCATTCCTCGGTTGTACCTTGTTGGGCTGTGACCTTTGGACATTGATGACCTACAAAAAAAGAGGTATATCCAAATGGGTAAACCCCACAATATTTATAACATTTTTACTTCGATCTGGAAATTAATTTTACAACTATGAGTCGTAGTTTCAAATAACTCAAACAAGAAAAAAATGGAGCATGAAATACTTAGCATACAAATAAAAGAAAATAACAAAGTATTTACATTTTAAAATTGATTTTTAATATTGAAAAGTTATAATTTAAATGTCTACCTTAGAATTTAAAAACCAAAAGATTGAAATTCCGAAGGGAGTAAGAACGAGCTGTCAAATACTGTTCAACGGACGGGGTAGAGGTGGTATGTCAAGTAGTGCTTACGGCACATCTATCTTCTTCTTTTAACTGTTAACATATAAATGTGTCCGGGCATGGGCTCCGCGTAGGTCGATCCCAACGTCAAACTTGCTAGTTTTTACTAATGAAGATATTTCGAAGGCCTTCGATAAAATAGATCACGATATATTATTGAAAAAGCTGTTTGACGCTGGTTTGTCAATCGATCTATTAAACTTGGTTGTTAGCTATTTTCGGAATAGAAGGCAATCTGATACGTTTAATACGTATTCTGGTATCCAGCAAGGGGCCGCGCTAAGTGGTTTATTTTTTATTTTATTTATTAACAATATTTTTACTGCAGTAAAAAAATGCAGCTTGCTGTTGTATGTGAACGATGTGAAGATATACCGATCAGTGACTTCACTATTTGACGCGCAGCTTTTACAAGATGACATCAATCGTCTTGTAGAATGGGCTGCCGATAACAAATTACAATTGAATGCCTCTAAATGTATCGCAGTATCCTTCTCACGAGCTGTGCGTGAAAAAGTAAGTTGTGAGTACTCTCCGGGTAATGAGATCATTCGCAGATGCGACGAAATTCGCGACTTGGGGGTTGTGTTTGATTCGCGTCTAACATTTCATTTGCACATGCGAAGCATAGCTACGCGTGCCAATAAAATGTTGGGATTCGTGCTTCGAACCAGTCGATCTTTAAATAAGCCGAAGTCCATCTCGCTTTTATACTGCACGTTCGTGAGGAGTATATTGGAGTATAGTTCCATTATCTGGAGTCCTCATGAGGTTACTTACGGTAATATCCTGGAGGTTATTCAGAGGAGGTTCCTTAGATACCTTTATCTCCGTAGGTATGGATATTATCCAGAAATGTTTCCCAATAGGTATCCATCAGCATTTGTATTAGGGATGTTAGGCTTTAATACGCTCGAGTTGAAACGACAAATCCATACATTGTTTTATTTTTATAAGGTTATTCGCGGTTTCATCGAGAATCCCGTAATACTCGGTGATATTGGTCTCTTTGTTCCGGACCGTCGTACTAGAGCGCGGAAGCATATGTTATTTAGGCGGTTAGCATGTCGTACCGACGTATACAAGTATAGTCCGATTGGGAGAGCAGTCGAATTATTAAATTCCATTTCCGCGGAGATTGATATTTTTGTCTGTTCGCCCAATGGGATTAAAAATCTGCTTTCTATTACGCCGTTGTAGGATCGCCGTGAATTATTTATGTGTTAATGTTTGCCTGGAGGCATTATTTTAATTTTTTAGCTTAGTATGTTTCATGTTATTGTTTTTTTGTTTTTAATGCTTTTTGTTTTTCTTTTGGTAATTTAATTTGTGTTTACTTTAATTATAATGTACATGGGGAAACCTGTTAAATAAATAAATAAATATATGGACTTTATACAAAAAAAAAAAAAAATATATTTTAGAGTTATAAACATTTTGGTGAATCAGTTTTTACTAACGATAAGAAGCTTAAAAACGGATTTATTATTTTTTTTTCTATTTAATTGTAATTACCTACATACACTAAAAGTGATATAACGAAGCTTCGATGAAATCAACCCAAGTATTCGGCTACAATTTACAAAAATAAAAATCGAAACATTAATTCGACATACAGATTTTTTTTTATTTTTTGGTACCTTACACTTGAAAACGTATTTAAACATAAGAATGGCTATGACACCCTATAGCTATCATAATATATCAACTGCTTCTATACTTCTACTTCTGCTTCTGCTTTAGTAGTATTAAATTATTTAAATATAACCTGACATTTTACAAATAGGCCTTACAGTTGTAATTAATGACATATCCCCTCCCCGCCACCTAGAGTACTCGCGCCTGTGGTACCAAATTGTGATGGGTTTATTCAAACAGGAAATGGACTTTGAATGGAAGTCGATAGGCAGATTGTAAATTTAGCTACATTACTACTAAAATAACAAAAATGTGTTACTGAAATATTACTCGCCATAAAGAAAAATAGTTCTAATTTAAAAAAAATCTTGAACCGTTCGAGCAGATTCGAAAAAAGCGGATCCACGTTGATCTAAAGCGGAAAGGTACATTGTCGAAAAAAAAAGGTTGGTAACACTGGCAATACTGGCAGCACTGGGAACATTGGCAACTCTGACGAGCAGGCATTATGTCATTGTAAATTCTTCTTCTTCGTCTAAAATGACAATTAACTAAAAGTTTAGGCGGTGTGCCAGGTAACACATTTTACTTTTTACAACTAAAAAAATAAATATCAACTGGGAAAAAGGAAATAAAATAAAAATTCAAAGCTTGTTAGGAGAGATGAATTTTAAATCATTAGATGCTAACAAGTGTGATTCTCAATGGTTTAGAAGTTATACCACTGGCAACCACTTTTTAAAAATACCTACATCCTCATAAAAATAAAACAGAAATATATAATACTCTATTTTTTCGAAAAAATTTTTTTTGGGGGTAATCCATCTTTCTAGGTAAAGTTTTTCGTGAACTTTTCCTTCATATTAGTTGGTTCGCAAATGACCTCCCCTCTACCCTCATTTCGTTGGATCCATCACTTATGGGAAACCTGTATATCTTAAAAAGATATTTGTTTTTTTTCAATCTACATTTTAAACTTGGTTGCTAGTTATTTTAAAAATAGCTGTCAATGATCTATTATGATCACCTATATCATCTATTTTGCCAAATTCCATTCTAAATGTCAAAATGAATCGCATGATCACGAGAAGACATCATAAGATCCCGATATAATTGTTTAGATTATTACATTAAACAATACTTTATGATTGCTTCAGCCAAATCGCATCCGCAAGTAGATGAAATAAACATATTTTATTATGAATTTTGTATAAGTGGATGGGGAGTGAGACAGTGAACAAATCCCATTCTTTAAATTATAGAAAAGTTTTAAATTTAAATTTAAAAAATATAAAAATTATTTAAAAGTTATATTTAAATATATGAAAACCAGTTTAGTTTCAGTAGGTTTATAAAATCAATGATCATTCTATACGTTACGTTTCATAATATAATGTGAGGAGGTTAAAAAAAATATGGATTTTATCGAAGAGAAATAGTGCATTTATCGATGTTACCAAAATGTTCCGTGAGCCTGTGTATAATATATCGGATTTTCGCATACGTGGAAGTTTGAATAGTTCGTTTTCGTAATTTGAATGAGTGTTATTGGCAACTCTTTATAGAAGAAGTCGTTGTTTAAAGGATATACAAAGTTACCTAGTTAGAGGGTGACAAGAAATAAGTATCAGACGAATGCTTCCGTATTATGTCCTCATACTTTTGGTTAACATTTTTACTCATCTATGATTTATGAAAGTGGCTAACGTCCACTAACCGCTCGCTGGAAAATCTTGCACCGTATTTGTGTTGTGAAATGTGAATTGGTGCGTCATTTCGCGTTCGTTATTTTTGTTATTTGACGCGTTGATTGTGATTTTTTAAAATATTGCTGGCACGTTTTTAAAATGAAATGGTGTTGATCGTGTGATGTGATTCATTAAATGTGAATTTCATAGCAAAAATGTTTCGCACAAAAGCCGAAGTCAACAGGCATGTAATAGCAAAATCTGCCAAGCTCACCGACCGGGAGGTAGATATTTTGATTTTTATGGTTATTTATTGAAATCAATGTTTGCTGATTTTAATTATGTTTTAGCGCATTTCCCGTTCGTATTCGTTCGCTCGGTTGTATTACGAGGTCGGCGATTATGAAACGTGCCGTCGGTACTTAACCAACTACCTGAGCGTCACTGAGAACAATGCCGCAGCTCACACTCTTTTAGGAAACGCTTTGCTTAAATTGGGTCTTAAGGAGAAAGCTCTGGAGGAATATAAGACTTCTTACGAATTGGATCCAACCCAACGGAATCTGCTTATTACAGGTCAGTCACTATTGTAGGTTATGTGATTGTCAAAATGTCACTCATTTCATTCTGTTGCGAAACTTGTATGTACCAATACGTTTTATATGCCCTAATGATTGTAGTAAATTGTAAAAGCTTTGCAAAATTGTGCCGAATTAGGGCTATAGAGCCTATATTACTGTTTATTGGACGTCCCAGATTGCTACATTCCTAGATCCAAACATAGATAGAGTAGGGTTGTCCTGCTTGTGAACCGAGCTGTTCGCGCTGCTGAATAGGGTGAACTACCGTCTGTTCAATCTATCGACTCCCTTTCGAAACAGCTGCTCTTGCAGAATTGCTGATCGTCACCAAACCGAACAGATAGCGATAGCACAGGGAGCGCTTTGCTGGATGGCGAACATGATGATTTATTAAAACGTACAGCTCTTCGAACGAGCTGTTTACGTACCGCTCCCTGTTCAGCGTTCACTACTCCTTGTTCTCGCTGTAGAGCGTTGTTTGTGCGACACGGCGGGATGGCAAATATTCACACGGTTGTACGGTCAGTGCTCTCTAATATAATATACTCTATTAATTAACAGGTATTCATCCCTGTGTCCATTTTTTTCTTTGTGCAAAACAAAAAATTATAAAAACAGATTATTATACACAAAGAAAAATTGGCATAGCAACGGCAGACTTTGGGAATAACAAATACACAATTTTGATGATTTTTTTTTAGACACTAAATCCACCGTGTTTACTCATCTGCACGAATAATTCACCGCAGTCGTAAAGTAACTCTGAAATTAATATTTTTATTACCCGATACACAGAACCCAAATCGCTGAATATTGCACTATATTAACAATGAACGCATGCGCTTGAAATAACCACAAATATTGTTATTCTAAGATTAACTACAAATAATTGTAGATAATAATAGTAGAAATAGAAAATATAACACCATGAGATACACATAAATTGCCACCAATCGCAACCGTTATTTTGACAGACAGCACATGACAGCTTCTACATGAGAGCAAAAGCTCAAGTGTACCAACATCTATGTGTCATGTTAGTACTTCTTTAGCAATATTTCTAGGGATGGCATCATGGCATCAAGACATAAAATGTCTGAAAGAAAATGTCATATATGTCACATAGATAATGAGCAAAATATCATAGGCGCCGTACTTTCCCAAAAATATGCTATTTCAATTACCTTAACAAATTAACAGCTGTTTAATCCTCTTAGGCCAAAAACAAGTAAAAAAAATGAAAATATCTTGAAAAGAAAACCGTAAAGGAGCGAAATTTCACAGTTTGTCAATGGTCCGGATTTTAAACAAAATTTAAGTGTTAGGCAAACATTGCAGTAATTAGTATATTACTGGCGACCCTCTACAAAAAATACCTACTTGGTATTTTTCCTGTATGTCTACAGGTACGAGTAATAGGTACAATGACATAAAAAAATACGGATTCAATAGATGGCGCTACGCTATTACTACAATGAAAAAGGGATACATTTATTCGATTGTCATTAGTAGTTACTTCATAAACCGTATAACAGATGGCTTTAAAACTCATTCAACTGTTCCCGCAATCCACCACTATACTTCAAAATATTATTGTGCCTAAATTAAAATGTCATTCCTATATGCATTTATCTTGTGTTTTTGGAATAAAATCATTTGAATTTGTTTCAACTGTTCGGTTTCGTCCAATACAACATAGCTCTAATTGGAAGAAAGACGTGAACTGGAGAGCAGTTCTTTAGATCTGTTCTTTTAGGTGTACGGGAACAGAGAATAGGTGTTCGGGAAAAAACTCCGAAAAGCCAAACCCTATTATAGAGCTACTTACCATTTACTCTTGGCTTTGTTATCCATTTAATTTTATTGTTTAATCTAAACTAACATACCATGACCACATGACCACATGAGACCATTCATTTTAAAAATTACAACGTACTTAATTTAAGTTAGTAATTTGATGGGTTTAACGATATTGCTAAATTTGAGTTAAATAATTTTATTTATGAATGATTATGATTAGACTTAGTTTTATTAGCTGTCAAACCCCGGGCTTCGTCCTGAGACTGGCAACTAGGCTCTGTGGGAGTTTTCTGCACCTCATGTTTTAACCCGAATGTGTCCCTCTTCCCTCCCTCTTATTTTCTTTGTATTTCTCCTTCAGCATTTGTTTTTATGAATAAACATTTATTTTTAAGTTTTAAATCATAAATATTTTACATGTGAATTTGATTTCAGTATGTGAATTGCTTACGGACCATGAAGTGGTGATGGAAGTCAACCGAGCAAAATACTGGTATAAACTAGCTGAGTCAACTAATCCTCATCATCCGGCTGTTTTCCAGCTTAAGGAGAGAGTCATGTCTTCGTCAGGAGCTGACCCCGAGTCAATGGAGAGACTTCTGGAAGTAGAGATTAAAATGAGACCTGATGATGTCATCCTCCATGCTCGCTACTTACGTCAAATGCTTACGGCTAACAAGGCAGGAGAGGCTTTTGCGAGAAGCCTTCAGCTTGAACTGGACAGAGGGGAGAAGTTTCGGAACAGCTTTGTTTGGTATGAGACTCTTTTAGATGTCATCAATCACAATAAACTACAGAGCACTCCAAACAATTGGGAACATAATCTATTGCGCCTCATAGTTTTAGATAAAATTTGTACACTAAGCCTATCGGAGTCCACAGCTAATACCAGGAAAAGCATGTCGGAGTGCTCTACTGCTCTGCATAATTTAGACCAAGCCTTGTTTACAGCACGAAGCATACAAGGTCTACCTGAAATGGTCAAAGAATTCTTAGTTTTCTTTAGAGCACAGCTCTGTTTTCATGCCGCCTGTTACCTGCTTAAGAAAGCCAAACGGGAGCTATCCATCTGGCGCGATGCTGTAAAGTCCGCAGCACCTCTTCTCTCTGTAGCATTTCACGCTCGTCCCCCTGATGAGAAGCCATCTTGGCTGTCTCGGGCGCCCGACCATGTTCGTTCCCTTCTGCTCCGATGGAACCGAGAAGCTTCTTATCGCTGCTCGCAGGCTGGCCACGTCTTGCTTGGTTGTGTGAAAGAAAACCGGCGGCAGTTATTGATTGACCAGATTAATCAAACGTGTGCTAATTCTCAATGGAAGCACAAAATTTACGAGGAACTATTTCCGAACAGAGAAGAATTTGCTAAAGTGAAGACGTCATACTTTATACAAGTCGTAGAAAATCTGGATCCTAGACTACCACGGCTGCCTGAACTGAACTCTTACGATGATACGGCACAGTTGATGTACCCAGACTCCTTACATCATTTTGTATGGTTAGGTTTAAATAAAAATTTATCCGATTTACACTGCAATGTTTTCGGTGGACTGCAAAAGTCTGTTCAGAATGTGTCAAATTGTAGCCCTGAAACTCTTTCACAAATAGATGTGGATGCTTTTTTGTACTGCACCATCATGACAGCTCAACAAAAGATGTCAGCTCATGAGCTCATAGATTACAAAAACAATGACAAGCCTTCGTTTTTACCGGCAGACATAACAGAACTATTATGTTCTGTGACTCAAATGAAATGGTGGGAATGTGCATACCGCTTGAATCTGGACAGATACCTTCAGGATGTAGCGGACTCAAGGTCTCTGCTTATGAGGGGCATTGAGGTTATTCGTTGCATTGGTGATCATGGTTTGCCTCCATCTCTATTGTGTATTCTTGGTAGCATATTTAGTGATCGTGCAAATACAAAAAAAAATGACAAGGACAGTTTGGAGGACAGAGCAGCCTTATGTTATGCGGCAGCCTTGCCTCTTCTCGAGGAAGTCAAGTTCAGGTCTTCTAAATCTCAATACCTACATAAGAAAATGTTTGATTACATTATTAAAGATTTGTCTTCTCATGAAATAGATGGCCTTTTGGAAGAAGCCAAATTATTTCTGGGTGTTCGGCATATGAATGATGGAGAGCATGAAAAGGCAGTAGCATTGCTTTCTACCGTCAAGTCACCATATGGCAGTTATCATCTGTTCCACATTTATAAAAGGCTCTCTGATGAACAGATCAGCATCAATAAAGAAAATGTTACATCTGAAATGAGATCAAAGTGTATAACTTTATTGTCTAAAGCAAAACACGCTGCTTATACTACGATGGACAGAATTAAAAGTATTGCTAATCCACCGAAGAAACATCCTCTTTACACAGATGTTTACGAACAACTTCAAAATATAGAGTTGAAATTGTGCAGGATAGATGCAGATGTATCAAACATTAGAAATGACTGTGATGGTAAATATTTTTCTGATGATGATTCATCTAAAGGTAGCTTGAGTGAACATATTGGTTCAATTGCAATGCCTCACATGAACAGCTCTATGTATGCCAATGCCAGTTCTACTCCAAAACATAGAGAAAGAAATGATCAAAACTCTACGGCTTACAGAAGTATAGTAGAATCAAACTATAGTTCCAAAAAAGATTACAGACTCGCTTCTGATAGATTGGATGCCCAGATTAAGCAGCTTCAGAAAAAAGAATCTGTGATGTTAAATTTTATTGACCAGACTAAAGAATGGTTGGAGACGAATCGTGATCTCGCTGTTGAAGTAAGAGAAATAAAGAAGACAATTAATGATTTAAAAACGATCAATACAAACTGTGAACTCGCTGTTGATGTAAGAGAAATGAAAAAGACAATCAATGATTTAAAGGCAATCAATTTGCAGGACACAGTAGATCAATTCAAGACATTAAAGATTTCCATAGATCAGATCCGTGATCGAATGACTGAACATCGGCATGAGTCAAAAACTGAGGTAAAAGAGCTCAGAAAAGAAATTAACGAACTTAAAAATGGAATTTCTAATGTAAAAAGTGGACAATCTGCAAATAATGAACATGAAGATGTGTATCTCATCGAGGATGAATATCAGAGCAATGATAATACTCAGCAATTCACAAATCCACCTCCACAAGTGCCTTTCCCACAACATCAGAATATTCTCCCTGGATTTTCGCAGAGAATGGGCATTCCTCCTGTGCCTTTACCTCCGACCACACCATATCATCCTATGTATTTACAGAATCCGCTGTTTTTATACAATCAATATTCTCAGTTAGCTCAAGCTGGTGTGCATCCTATATTCGATAGCTCTAGACCTCATGTTTTTCCAGGAACTTCAAATCTGTTCCCTCCCGAACAGTCAATATTTCCCGACATCAGTCAGCTACTAGGACCTGCTAACTTGCCAGGTCCTATTATATCTCAAGGGAGTCATTCTTCAGTTCCTGCCCCAGTCAGCAATATTCGTCCTACTCCGACTCCTCAGCCAATCTCACAACCAAAGCCAGTTCTTATTCCTGAAACTACCAAATCCCTTCCTCTAAATGTTGTTATCACCTCATCTGATCCATTACCAGCGAGAGTATCCGCACCGCAGCCTACTCTTAGTGTCACCATACCTCCGGAACATATAAAAGGCAATACCCCTCACAATTACCAAATCCAAATGCCCGTTACAGTAAAATCTTCTATCAGCACTCCCTTATCTTCTGTAAGTACTCCTAAATTTGGATCGAACATTACATCTAACACATTATTTAGTACTCCCAAATTGAGTACTCCAGGTGGAAATAATATTTTTGGGACGCCAACTAATTTAAGTGGATTTTTCGATACTCCTAGAAGTAAAGATCTTTCAAATACTTCTTTTAATGCAGATAAATCTAGAACTCTCTCGGAAAAGAGCAATGCATCACTGGAATACGACCCATGCCCAAATTTCAAAGCTATAATAGCTCTACCGGATGAGGTGGAACTAACAACAGGAGAAGAAAATGAAACTGTTCTGTTTAAAGCTCGCGCCCAATTGTTCAGGTTCAAGGATAAGCAATGGAAAGATCGTGGTATCGGTGATGTTAAACTTCTAAAAAACAACAAAAATAATAAAGTTAGGGTATTGATGAGAAGGGAGCAGGTGCATAAGATATGTGCCAATCATATCATTACAGCTGATATGGAGTTGCAACCGGTAAAGAATGAAGACAAGGCCTACTTCTGGGTGGCCAATGATTATGCTGATGAAGTTCTGGTATTGGAGAAATTCACTATTCGATTTAAAACCTCTGACATCGCTAAGAACTTTTATGATGCTTTTGATAAAGCTAGAAAAGACGCAAATAAAGAATTAGATACAGGCAGCAACATTAGAACAACCGTAGCCAGTAATAAAATTGAATCGGATCCATTATCATTGGACAAATTTAAACCTAAATTAGGATCATGGTCCTGCAGCAGTTGCTATTTAAATAACGATTCTGCCAGCACTGTATGTGAAGCTTGCGAAACTAAAAAGTTAGTTGCAGCGGCTCCGCAAACAATGGTCTTTTCAGCTTCAAATGAATCAAAAGACAAAAAAATACTAGGTGGTCTTACATTTTCGTCAACACCTACTTTTAAGGTTGCGAGCAATGTGACCACCGTAGAGGCTAATCAACCTGAAGTGCCTAAAGTGAACCCTTTTGCAGCATTTTCATTTTCGAGAGTGTCACAAAGCCAGCATGTGTTGTCTGTTCCACAAAAACCCGAGGTAAAGATCACCTTGAATATTTCTTCAACGTCTGACCAAGGTGATGAATTTGTGCCGACTGCTGAATTTAAGCCCAGCGTACCTCTTCCTTCTTTGGTTCAGCTTAAAACTGGCGAAGAAAACGAGAAAGTATTGTTTGAGCATCATGCCAAGCTGTTCCGGTATGATACTACTACGAAGGAGTGGAAGGAAAGGGGCCTGGGAATAATGAAGTTGCTTAAGAACGAAGAAACAAATAAATTGCGGTTGTTAATGCGACGAGAGCAAATTTTAAAGGTGTGCTGCAATCATTTCATCACTTCAGAAATGGAATTCAAGGCGAAAGGAGATAATTCATTGACTTGGTATGCACAAGATTTTGCTGAGAATGAAGTTACCACTGAATTTTTCGCTATAAGGTTTAAAAATGCCGGCATCTGTAAAAATTTTTTAAATGCCATTCAAACGGCATTAGTGAATACTACAAAAGAATCTAAAACTAAAGTCAAGGACAAGGAGGTCCCTCTTATCGAGAGCAAAGGGGGCTTCGGAGATCAATTCAGACCGAAACCTGGATCGTGGAATTGTTCAAGCTGCTGTCTTAATAATGTTTCTGCAGCAACTGTGTGTGTAGCGTGCTCCACTAAACGTGATATTAAGAAAAATCCTCAAAATACTGCTCCTATATATGAATTCAAATCATTGGAGGGCTTCGGTGATAAATTTAAACCGAAACCTGGTGCATGGCTGTGTTCGACGTGCTATATAAGCAATGAAGTCAATGCCGTGGTGTGTGTAGCTTGCAAAGGTGCCAACCCTAGAGGAGGTGATTTAGTGGAAAGTGCAGCAAAGGAAGAAGAGTACTGGGTTTGCTGCTGTAAGACGAAAAATGATAATTCCAGAAATACATGCATTGTTTGTAATGCAGTTAAAGGTTCCACATTAGTTGCTGCACTGCCTAAATTTTCCTTCGGCATCCCGTCCGCAAATGTCCAAAGCAATCAGACACCTATTTTCGAAGTGCCCATTAAGAAAACAGAGCAATCGTCCACATTCAGTTTCGGCATACAGCAAACGGTGATTGACAATAAATCAAGTGATGCACAACTTAAAAGCTCCTTTTCATGGAAGCCCGAAGTGAAACCTGCTGATGTTGAGACACTATTTACATATTCTAAATCTGCGCCTGCAAACAATCCTCAGGCTATCCAACCTTGGAATGTTATACAGAAGATATCCAACGCTGGTTTCGTGACACCCACCAAAAAAGAAGACGGATCCGTGTCCTTTGCCGTCAACCGCACAGGCAAGTTTGAGTTTCATTTGAAGTCAAAAAGTCCAGGAAAATCGCCAAAAAGTGAGAAGGGCGAGGAGGACAGTGATAATGAGTATGCATTTGAAGATGAAGGCGACAACATACATTTTACACCGGTCGTACCTCTTCCTGATAAGGTAAAGCACAACAACTTGAGAAACAACTTTTTCATTTTTTTTTTCAAATTCCATTGAAATTACTTTTAATACCAATTTCTTAATTTTTTAATAAGGTAGGAAGGAGAGGGGAAGGGGTTTAATGTACAATTTCCTTTCATATGAGGTTATTCCTAATTTCTAAATAAGTTGTTCTTTCAATTCATAAAATTATGTAGCATAAAAGGTATATTTCACATCACAGTAACAGGATAAGGGGGGCTATTGCAGATCATAGAAGTACATAGATAAGCCCTTGTTCCCTATAAAAGTACAATAGCAATGAAGTACCTGCGAGGCATAGAGGTGCTTAAATGTGAGTGAGAAAGGAAAAGCGATCGCTAAAAGAGCAGATTGGGTGCCTCATAGACGACACTTACATTGCCTCTTCTCTATTTTTTTGATCTGAGCAAGCCACATGCTCTTTGTCCTGGTTTGTATATATTACATATTCCTACTGTTCGTATGTGGTGTCGCTTACTGGAAATATCTTTTTTTTTTCATTACTTAGCTCTTAATCTTCAAGAGACAAAAAAAATCTAAGAAAGAAATGTTTTTTGCAGTAATTTTGCACTGTTTCTCGTAAAGTTATCCTTGTTGAATTAAATTTTCACAAAAAAATCTTCTTTAAGTTCTTGATATACGAGGGTTGTCCGAAAAGTACTTAGCCTCAAATGAAAAATGAACATTTTGGAAAAGTGGCGATTTATTTCTCACCATAGTCTCCTTTTAGCTCGATACACTAGACCCTCCTCCGACTTCTTTAATTAACCCGTGTGAAAAAATTTTTTTCTTGAGGTCTGCAAAGTAGGCCTCAATGACAATGATAATGACGTGGCGGCAATGACCTCCTTATTCGACTCAAATTACTGCCCGCCGAGTGAATTTTTCAAGTTTGGAAACAAGAAATCTGGAGAATACGGTGGATGGGGCAGCAGTTCGTAGCCTTTGTTCGTAGTATTCGACCAATTGGCCGTGGCGACGGTGGAGGTGTGTTGTCATTGGGAATGAGCACTTTTTTCTTCCCCTAATGGGGCCGTTTTTTCTGCAATTCGGCGTCGATTCGGGAATATAACCGTTTTGCCCTTCTCCAGGTAGTCAATGTAGATCACACCTTGTGAATCCCAGAAGACGGTAGCTATCACCTTTCCGTCCGATAGGATAGTCTTCGCCTTCTTCGGAGCACGTTCGCCGGGTAAATTCTACTGTTTCGATTGTTCCTTGGTCTCTGGTGTATACCAGTGGATCCATATTTTGTCGACGGTCACGAGACTACGCAAAAACTCCTTCGGATTGCACTTAAACAGTGTCAAACACTGCTCTGAAGTGGTCTCACAGTTGCGCTTGTTGTCCGGAGTGAGCAAACGCGGCACCCATCACACACATGCGACAGCTTTCTCATGCCCAAAATTTCATGCAGGATGACCCACGCGGTCTTTTGAGATGCCTACTGTCTTAGCCATCTCACGCCCCTTCAATCGGCGGTCTGCCAACATGAGATCGTTGATTTGTGTTATGTTATCCTCCGTGTTAACCGTTTTCGGGGCACCTGGGCGTGGCTCATCAAAAACCGACATGCGACCACGTTGAAACTCGTTAAACCAATTTTTGACGGTCACGAATAGCATCCGTACACAGCATCCAAGCGCTCTTTGATTTCGCTGCGCGATTTCCCTACTAGAAACAAGAATCGAATCACCGACCAATATTGCTCTTTTTCCATTTTTCTAAAATCCGCTGACACGTCCGCTTCCACACGCGGTCAAAACAAAACTACCAGTCGGACTCGGCTGAAATTTTGACAGTAGCCGTCTACGAAAATGTACTACACGATAGTAAATTTCTCTTGCGATAGTGGTGCCATTGGGCGGTGAGGTCAAGTACTTATCGGATAACCCTCGTATTGTACATATACAAGTTGCTTTTAAATTTAGGACACTCCTTTTTGGACGTTGTTCTATATCGATGACTATAACAGTCTCACAAAAAAAAAAAGATTAAAAAAAAATAGTAGAAAACTATTAAAAAACTATTTTTTTCGTCGTGCTTTACGAGCCGGCTGCTCGAGGATCACTGACCGGTTTCACGTTATGCGTTCAACAGCGCTCTCAAATTTTAAAACGATTACTACTTTAATTTGAAGTTGTTTTTCTCATAATTGAGAAACATCTTTCTAATACTTTTTGTTGAATAATCTTTGATTGTTGATATAGATCAATGTCCTAAATGCCCTAAATTTAAAAACATACTGTATAACATTGAAATGATTTGTTCGTGATGACTAATGCACAAAATTAGGCTTTCCATAAAATTTTAAATATTTGAATATTTAACTTTTATTTATTAACCTACTGTTTTAGTTTGTTCGCTTTGTGATACATGTTACTAATTTGACCCACCAATTTATTTTCTTCCAGGTTGAAATTGTAACTGGAGAGGAAGATGAAGATGTACTGTCATGCCACAGGGCTAAACTTTATCGGTTCATGACTGATGAATTCAAGGAGAGAGGCATCGGGGATGTTAAGATATTAAAGCACAAAATCAGTAAAAAACTAAGGTATCAAAATTTTTTAACTTGTTTAGAATAATAAAAAATATTTATTACTTATCAAGGTGCAAATATAATTGAAAATAGGCAAAAATCTGAGAATTGGCACTATAAAAGGGTGTTGGCGACGCACAGTATAGAGTTAGCGCAGTTTTATCCCAAAATTCTTTTTTCGTCGTGCATAATAAAAAAAAAACAATATTTACGACTTTTCAAATTATGTTGCTATTTTTAAAGCTTCATTACTACCATCTCCCCACAAGCACGCTGAGCTTATTTGAGTAGGGCCCAAAATAATTGTGTATCAGTTCAGTTTCAAGTTTGATGCTGTCGGTAACGGCTTTATATATTTACAACAAAAAAAGTCAGTTGGTCAAAGACTATTGATAGGTCCTTTCGATAAGTTTCCTAATAATATTATTACACTAAAATCTTATATTATTATACTAAAAATAAAATTGGAACTGTGTCTTGGAAAATTGTGAGGTACTTAATCTTTATTTGAAGGGAGAAAGAGAAGTTTTTATTTTTAAGTATGTTTTTATTTTGTTTATACACTACCTAAATAAATGTTTAGATAGTGTTAAAAATAATCTTTACTGTCTAGCAGTTGTAGTTTTAATCCGTAATTTATATACACTCAACAAATACTTTTATTTACAGAGTGGTTATGAGACGTGAGCAAGTACTTAAGATTTGCCTTAACCATGCACTCACTAAGGACATTAACTACACGTGGAAGGACGAACGTTCATGGCTGTTTTCTGCCCACGATTTTAGCGAAGGGCAACTGGTGACTCAGCAGTTCTGCCTGCGTTTCAAAACAAAAGAAATCGCAGAGGATTTCCGGAATGCCGCAGACAAGGCTAGAGGTGATGCCACCGGAACAGCAGCAGGAGACAAAGACTTACAAATTATTACAGAAACTAAAGCTAATACAAAAGACATAGAAGCAGCAAGAAAACTTCTGCTGCCGGATAATTTCTACATGTACAAAGACAAAGAGAAATGTAATGGGTGCAGAGGCTGCGATGATAATTTTATCTTCCCAATTGTCGATATGGCTGAGCTGGATAGAATCCACGGGGCACAAACTACGTCCGCACAAGCTGAGTCTAAGGATTCCAAAGATATTACAAATACACCCTTTTCAACGCCCTGTAAGTCGGCTATACTCAAAGCCAACGATGTGAATTCTTCTAATATCACAAGCGTAAAACCACTAGAAAGTGAATTGTTTTCCACACCTCAGGGAATATTTGGGTCCGCCCCGAATCAGAAACCGATTATGAACATTTTTGCTTTTAAAAATGCCGAAATGCAGGCTGCTGAGAGCCAACCGGTAAATCAGTCTCCTATATTCGGAATTAATGCAAATCTGTTTTCTTCCAAGACCACAAATGCTACTTTTGAAAATCTCGAGAAGAATTCCACTTCCGTGTTTGGTAACAATTCACTTTTCTTTCAAAATAATGATAATAAAACGAGTTTCGGTCTGCCTTCATCCAAACTAGATGGTACTGCAGGATCACTCTCCACAGAAACCAATAAACCTGTGTTAAGCTTGTTTGGGCAAGTGAAATCTGACACAAAACCCACAGCAAATATTTTTGAACATCTTGTTTCAAAAGAATCTGATAAAAAGCCCGAAGATGGCAAATTGTTCAGTCAATCTACTAATGAAAGTATATTTGCAAAACCGTTAGATAGTGACAAACCAGCTTTTGCCTATAGTCTAGGTCAACCTTTAGAAAAGGCTGATTTGATTTCAGTTTTTCCTTTGGCCAAGCCAATATTTGGACAGACCACGAATGAAAAACCGAAAGGTTCTGAGCCAATAAAATCGATTTTCGGTTGGCCAGTCGCACCGAAGCCCAATTCTGATAGTATATTTGGTCAACCAAAGTTGGAAACAATTACTGCTCCAGCTATGACAGCATTTGGAGCTCCAGGATCTACCTTATCTCCGAATGTTTTTGGAACAAAACCCAATGCTCAATTGTCTGCCGACAGCTTTAAAATTGCAGCACCAACTGCTGTAGTTTTTGGAAAAAACGCCACAATCAACGGAAATCTTTTCTCTCAGTCCCAGAAGACCGAAAATTTTGATACAAAATTTATTAAAGAACCTACTGGTAATAGTCAATTAGGCAATGATACGAAAACTCTAAACAGTGACAAACCTATTTTCAACATGGACCAAAAGTTGACGTTTACATCATTAGCGGCATCATCAAACACGACTGACTTTGCCAAAAGTGCCGGTAAGACAATAATATCTAATTATAATATTGCATTATTTTAACTGTTTTAAAATCGGTTTTATTTATATAACCTGCTTTTATCAAATGAGCCACACAATAATTAAAAGACTAACTAAATTACACATATGAATTAGTTTGTAGATCACCAAACTCACATCGGTTAGTTTTCCTCTCAAGAATTTTCCACCATAATAGGTTGGCATTAATCCTGCAAACACAACTAAGCCATCTTTTCAAATCACTAAACTTCAATGCAGTCCCAGATCCTAAGAAATCTTCTCGAAGAATCAGACTCGAAGAAGTTACACATTCCTAGCCTTGACAATGTTCTACTGCGCTACTCTTACTCCATTTCAAACCGCAAAGGTTTGACCGCTCTAAAGTAGTACAGCTGTTCTTTGTAAACCCATCAATCTTTCCACCAAAGCCTAAACGGGTGTGTTAATCATGAAGAAGCCACTCATTGCAAACCCCTGCCCAATCTACCAATCTGTCATTATCAAATCGGATGATTGGATTTTCAAAATGGAACCCATGAGTTTCAGGATTCCATTCCATACCCCCATCATGATTAGTACATCACTCTCCCGATATTCTACTGTATGTATTGACACTGAATATAAACTCGTCACATGGCGAGATAACTTTTCAAGAAAATTCAAGTTTAGTATGGTAAATTTTGCAGCGTAATACATAGGTCCTGTTAATATTTATTTTAGTTTATTTTAAAGTATTATTAATACATTTACCAGATTTCACTTGGGAAGGTGCTGGTCAGAAACTCTTCACCGCTGCCGAAAGAGCGAAAGCTGATGCGAAAAACAGAACACCCAAGAATGAAAACACCACAAAGGGCTCCGATGACGAGTCCGGCGATGAGGAGACCAAGGCTGAAGATGAGCACGGGCCGCATTTCGATCCCATCGTCCCGCTACCTGACAAAATTGTTATTAGTACTGGAGAAGAAAATGAGGTGATAATAATTTTTTACTTGAGTCGTAAAGCATGTATTTTACATTAAAGACTTTTGGCGCCAAAATTATTCCGGACTCAACTGCCTTTAAGGGATATATAAAAAAAATAATTTATAAAGATTGTATTTCAATAGATATAATGGTTTTTTTTATTATGGCATTTTTCAAATTTGCAACATTACTACTTTCAGTTTTACTTAAAATAAATATTAAAATGAAAGTAGAAATATCCGTTAGTAAATTATGAAAAAGTTTATCAAATCGAGTAGGTACCAGTCATGTTAACCGATTTAATAAGGTCTAAGGTTAACCTTTCTAACTAGGTAACAGTGTAAGTGTAGATGACCTACGCAAAACCTTGTTGTATACCCACACACACTAACATATCCACATAAATAAATTCAACAATATATCTAACCAAGATCGCGGTAGTCGAGTAGTTGAGGCGTTTGACTATTTATCCAGCGGTCGCAGTTTCCAATCTGCAAATTAGTCAATACAGTTTTTAATGCTTCTTTATCGCCATCTTCCACCTCAGCACAAGCACATTTAGCTTTGGGTCCCAAAATAATTGTAGATGACCTCTGTCATAGCAATTTTTTTATAAAATATATATTACATAGGGTATAAACATACGACGACCATATCTATACGAAAAGGAAAAAATTGTATCCTATCAACCTATTCTTATTCCTGAATTCACTCTGGAAAGGTGCAATTTCACTTATTTTATCTTTTCCTTGTATTTTGTATTTGAATGACAAATGAATTTCAGTAAATTGATACTTTAGACTATTATTTTTTGTTGAATTTCACAAGCCCTTGCTCCATTTATAGTTTTACTAGTGGATAGAACCAGATTCTTAAGTTGTGTCTGACATTGTCGATGGTTTGGCCCCCGACCATCAAAACTTATACATCAGGACAGTAAGCACATATCTGAAGTTCGCCTTTTACCTTTGCAGGACGTGGTGTTTGCGGAGAGGGGCAAGCTGTACCGTTACGATGGAGACACCAAGCAATGGAAGGAACGAGGAGTGGGAAATGTTAAATTGTTGCATCATACAGAGAGAAAATCATATCGACTACTGCTTCGGAGAGAACAGGTAAGATTTAATATATAGATGGTAATACTCCTGGTGATAAAAGCATCACCATAGTGTTCACTTTGTTGTATATCAGTGGTGTGCGGTGCCAATCCAGCTTGGGCAGGCAATGTTTGCCCCACAGGTAAAAAAAATGACCTTAATGTGATTCAATGTGTAGAAATAGTTTGATAATTTTACATTGACTTAAGTATTTTTAACCTTCTTCCAAAACTAAAGATATTTTCGAGCCACAGGACGCATCCAAAAATTGGAATTAATTTAAAATACCTAGTACATTCAGAATTAAGGATATCTCTAGCGGTTTCGAAAAAACCTTAGTTTAAAAAATGTTGTTGAAAATAGGTAGAATTAAAATTTAACATGACCGAATAAAAATTGTATAAACATTACTTGTATATTAAATCAATAATTGAAAAATAGCCAATTCGTGTACTTTTTATGCTGGTCACTAATTTAGGATTGAATATTATCGCTAATTCTTTCAAATATCTTATAATATTTTGTTTGCGTTTTGGCTAACCACACAAAGAAAACAAATTTTAAGAAAAATCAAATCAAATTTATTACTCGTTATTTCTAACCTTGTGTTAAAATAGAAAAACAATATCTTTATCGTGAAGTTTCAGTCTGCTTCTAATGGCTGCCAAATACTGATGGAGTCATTAGTGAAGTAAATTAACGAGTTGTCACCTTCATTTGATGACTAAAATAGAGAGCGACAAATGTTACGTGTGTGCATTTATTCTCTGTGGTTATTTCCCGGGCAGACTGAAAATCTCTCGTCTGTCGAGAGGCCACGACTCTTGTAAACTGTATCTATCTTTTTCTCATGTGTAAATAGGCTCTTCCTTTATAGAATCTATGTATATCTTTCACACATATACATAGATTTCTCAAAGCGATGAGAGCCATCTGGTTATAGATTTGTTTATTATGAGTTTATTATAAACAATTTTTTTTATGAGTCAATAAAAAAAAGTAAACCTTACATTAGGTTTACTTTTGCATGTATGTAAAAATTCATATAATTTAATCATTGTATTTTTGTTTTAAAGGTTCACAAAGTAGTTTTAAACCAACTGGTTACTCCCGACCTAGAACTGTTACCAATGGTAAATTCGGAGAACGCATGGACATGGGCTGGTCGCAATCATGCTGAGAGTGATATTGGCGACATTGAGAAGCTTGCAGTGAGGTTTAAGCTGAAAGAGACTGCTGCCATCTTCAAGGACAAAGTTGACACTGCAGTGCAGGTTGGCTCACTTTGTTACCGTATTAGGTCCTAACACAGACAATTGAATTTGGTAGATGCGGCCAAATCTATGTACTGCATAAGTGTATCTATTTTCAGACATCGGAACGGTATTGGTGATAGTATACCGACACAATCACTGCCTGATACCGGACGGAGAGGCGGAACTTAATTTTCGACTGACTGCAAAGTCATGATTTTGTTATATCCGCTGTAGCTCACTTACAGCACTTCTTTGCCATTAACTGTTTCTATGGGTTCTAATGATATAAGACTGTTCATCATCATATGTTTTGGAGTAAGAGCTTTATCGACCGGTTATTCTTCTTTCCTGCGAAACGCTATAGGAAAAGAAGAGTATATTGAAACATCGATTTGGAAAGGTTTAACCCAGAGGCCGCAGGAATGTCCGATCGAAAAGCAATACCATTTGCCAGTGCAGTATTGCTTTTTTGTCAGTCCAGGTGCGAAAAATGTTGTCGACGCTTCTCTTTCACATTTGAACATAGAATAATGCTGTCTCTTTAGAATTTAGGAAAAAAAAAATCTAGGTGCATATGAGCAATTCGACCAAGTAATCAGTTCTTTCTAAATCAATTGTTTTGAAAAAGCAAATACTTGATATTTTTAAACATATTTAGAGATTAGAGCCATAAAGCTATCAATAAAATCATTTTTAGGCGAGATTATATTCTTTAAAATTTAATTTCCTCCTATTTGCCAGAAATATTAAGTAGGTTGAAACCCACCACAGATCGAAGATTTCCCAGATGTGGTCTATTCCCCGCCGTCACACTTAGCACTTAAAGCATAACCCAGTAGTGGATTAGATCTTTCCTGGTTATTACTTAAATTTGTGGTTTCATTGAATGTTACAACTATCAGAATCCCATTATTCTTCATAGACATTTGTTAAAGGACACCTGAACTTTGTGTGTAGCGTCCTCCGTACCTGACATGTTTCACATCCATACAGCAGCAGGAACAACTCAACATCGCTTTGATATATTTGAATATATCGCTTTGGTAGCTTTTGCCTTCTTGGTACCTTAACCTCATTCAAACTTTTCAGAAATGTTACCCATATTATTTACTGTTTGAGCTATTTTGTTCTGTTCATGCTATTTGCCTTGTAGCGTTTATTTTGTAACTTATGTTGTGATTAACTAACTCATTTTTTTTTCAGTCTTTGTCATCGATCACAACAGCGCTTGAAAGCGCTTTTTCTTCGAGTAATGTCACTATTATTGCTGCAGAGGTAACATTGCATTTGTTATGTTAAATATTAATAATTTTTCTTTATCATGCAGATCTGGTTGTTGTGAATAATTTAAATAGGAAGGAACATACCCAATCTACTTCTATTAAAGTCAGGCACTGAAAAATTTAATAAAAACGGTCTATTACGCATTAGTTTCAATATTGACAATATTGGGCCTTTCAAGCCTTTCAGGTACCCGGGCGAGGAATTATTTCGTGTTTTTAAAGTATTCTATCAAATTTAATTCATAAAGTAATAAAAAATGTCATCTCTTCTATTATTTTGATAAACAATTACATTTCTAAATAAAATCAGGAAGAAATAATCATAAATCAGTAAGATTTCATAGATCGTCTTAGATTCGAAAACCGGGCAGCTAAAAAATACTTTTATACTTTCTACACTATGTTATGTAATATAAAAAATAATAGCGTAGACGTACTGCACTAAATAAACAAACAAAATTGCTTAGTAAGCCGTTAGAAAACTGTCAGCATTTTTTTTAATATTTAAAACATATGGTCGTCCTGATTTTCTTCTAATCGGGTGTAGAATTTAATGAAGATTTTTATGGCATTGGAAGTCTAAAAAACCGATATTGCCAGCATTAAAAAATAATTTACTTTATACACTAACCATATAATAAGTTACTTTGATGAAAGGCGGGTATAATTACGGTCCGTCACCCCTCGATGGAGCAGAGCGCCTCCACAGTATTCTCTGATCTTGCACGATTCCGTGCATCTCACTTAACCTGCCAGTGTCCGGTAAAAAAAAACCGTAGTGTGCCTGACCGATTTTTAGATTTTAATAGTTATTATGGAAGTCCACTAAAGTTATGATTTTGGAGAAAACTATGTAATACTTGTGACTATTGACTTATAACTTTGGACTATTTCCGATTAGCTTATGAAATTCTCTAAAATAATTGTTTTTTTAATTCTATAAACTTTATGAATTTATTTTTAAAGAAATGTCAAATATGAATTACGGTTGTGCGTTTTAATTCCATTAAAAATGAGTTATTCAATATCTACACCTCACCTAATAAAAAACACTTAATACAGTATTTTAATGCAATATTAGCAGCTTCATTAAATTTACACTTGTTGCAGCACATGACCCATAAACTTTTGCATAAATCGCAGGGAAAAATCGACTTTCAATTATTACAAAATTATATTATCTCTAGTAGCTTTCTCTTTTATTCATACAGTCAGAATGGCCATTTAAAAAAGTACTATTTCGTATTCAACGTCACAAAAATTTTCCCGATAATATGGAATTAAATTAAATTACGGCACCAGGTGCTCATGACACCAACGTGGTGCCATCGGCACCTGGCAGGTTACAGACCTTGTAGGTTCTTATTTGGTATGTCGCACTCATTGTTGTCATTCCAGAGCAGTCTTGGTAATATTGTTATCTCCTAGGAGTATATGCCCTATCCAATTACACTTTTGTTGTTAGATATTCGTCAGTCAGCTATAATAATTTTTAGTAATTGTACGAATAAGGGAAAATCTTGCGGATGCACTTATTAAAAACACCTAGAAGTTTGTTAAAGTGGGGGTATTATTATCTATGACTCACTACCATACAACAATATTCATTGTTGATGATGATGAACTTAACCCTTCTTGAGAGAAAGAAGGACCATCACACTTGGTTTAAATGGGAAAAGACCCATACAACAATATTCATTGTTGATGATGATGAACTTGACCCTTCTTGAGAGAAAGAAGGACCATCACACTTGGTTTAAATGGGAAAAGACCATTTTGTGTTTTCTCGATTCGGTTATCCATGTTGGCTCCGCTGGTTTGATTTGTGCGGTGTCCAGGTAGCAGTACTGGTTTAATGCTTCTAACTCCTTTTTATTAACGGTTGGGGTCTGTTTGTAGAAAATATTCTCATATTTTGTTTTTTACTACTATTTATGCTTAGCCTATCATTTGCTGTAATAAG
Organism: Neomicropteryx cornuta; assembly: GCA_020383195.1. Taxonomy (NCBI): domain Eukaryota; kingdom Metazoa; phylum Arthropoda; class Insecta; order Lepidoptera; family Micropterigidae; genus Neomicropteryx; species Neomicropteryx cornuta. Next base: position 5,887,804 of record JAHKQU010000001.1, on the reverse strand, counting down.
TTAAGAAAACCCTATTATTTTTAAGTGTCGCTAATAATTTGCCAACCCACTGTAGACACTGTTTGCAGTGATTTCTACTATTAGAAATTAATGATATTTTCAGTTGTTAATATTTAATATTTTGTTTATAGGGAGTAGAAGGCAGTCCATCCTCTGACATTGTGAAAATATCTGAGATCGAGAATTCAGGGGATGATTACTATGTGGTTCAAGATGATGATGAACAAGGACATGAGGAATATGATGATTATGATGTAAGCAAGATATCACTATTTTTTTTTTTGGCCCATTTACGTGTATCATAGTTTCTAACTTTGTAGTTACCGCACCTTATCAATTTACAAAATTAGGTAATCCCAGTTAAATTTACGTCCCTTGCTATACGACCTTGCGGTGGAATTTGTTTGCAAAATTGTGTTTGTGACTTGTTCTTATACTACTTCTATAGTCAGCTTGCTTAGTCTCCACACACATAGTTATTTCGTAGTATGAAAAACACTATGCAATTGCAAAATTTAGCTCTTACAGCAGCCTAAGAAGGAAAATGATGCAATAATTTACAAATGTTCCAAACTAATTCAATAAAAAATAAATTTAAATTTAATTTAAAGGTCTCCTTTTGTGAAATGTGTGGTACTTCCAACATAAATAATTACCATATTGTATTTTGTTTTCAGAACGAGGATACGGACGAGGGTTCCATAATGTGTTACATGAAATGTAATGTCGCCTACGTTGGAGAGGATTTGAGTATAACTGATGCCAACATTCAAGTAGTCTACGAGTCTGATCTCTTCCTAGGGAAGATTCTCGTCACAGATAATGACGGCCTCATTCACAGTAACATGCTTATACTGTCAGAGTGTGAGATACACGTTAGTATACATACTTTGCAAATAATAATTGCTTAACCTCTAGACACTGCAGAACGGAATATCCTGTCCAAGTCCGTCCGTTGGTCAACAGCGTTAGATTTTTTTTTTTATTATTTACATGTATATTTTCTAAAGATTAGTCACTATAATAATAATCAATTGGATAGGAAAACACTTTAAACGAAGAATTTAGTTTTTATTTTTCCTACCTTACATTAGACGTATCTTAACTAATCTAAAATCAGACCATCCGTGAGAACTTCTCTATCATGGATTTGAATCTGCAACCTTTGGGCCAATAGTCCAATGTCTTAACCACTAGACTGCCACGATCTCACGAAATGTTGGTATATGTAAAAATCCAAGCCATTTTAAAATGAATGATTGTATAATGTTATTTTTCAATAGATGAATGGAAATGTGTGCGAGTTCCAAGCCATGGACAGTGCAAGTCCTAATGGCTCCGCCTACCCCAGTGAGTCCGATAGGAGTCGTACGCTAAGAGTAACCTTTGAGTCCGAGGATGATGCACTTAACTTTCATAGTAACTTCCAGGTAATTTTAATTTTTATTATTTTCATTTATTGTTGTGGCCTCTTACATTAACTGTTATAGGCCTCGCGGCTTGTTATCTATATATATAAAAGAAAGTCGGGTTAGTTACACCATTTATAACTCAAATACGGCTGAACAGATTTTTATGATCTTTGATTTGTTGGATTTGTCTCTGCCCCAAATAGCAGAATAAACTATTAAAACATCGGAAAATTCACGAAATAAAATTATAATGAAAATTCATTTTCTCATATATTTTGTATGGAACGCCTTTGTGAGGTTATCATCACATTTGTTATTGTTTTTTTGTTTTTATTCCTCATCCTTTTATATTGCACATTATTAAGGACTAACAAATTACAATAATAAGTAATATGATAGAATAATGCCATAGACATTTTCACAATAAGTTTATAGAGGTTTTGTAAATAATAGTAAGTAGTGATAAACATCTTATGCATTTAAAGTTAAGCGAGTATCTATCAATTGTCCTATCTCAGTATTTTTTTATTGTTAGCAAATTCATAACATTTCGATTTTAAGTCATTATTGACTAATGTTTTTTCTATGATAATTGTACTAAGGTATGAATGATCATTCGTTTTCTATCTGTTTTGTTGAACAACTATTTTATAAGTGTCCAATTCGAAGGAGTGAAGAACTATTTTATACGTAAATAAAGCATGAACTGGTAGGATATTGCAGTGTTTAAAAAGGCCGATTTCATTGCCATGGTATTTTTGTTATATTATTTTGGATACTATTATTTCTATTATTCGGTATTGAATTTTTTAAATTTTGTCTAAATATGATCTGAAGGTGTTTCCGTAAGTCATAATCCCGTAGCCAATTCAATAGATTCAATTCTTTATTCCTCTCCTGAATTCTTTATATTTTAAAATGCCCTTAAGTTGGTAAAATTGTACCATAATTAAACGCAGTTTATCGCATAATGAAACACAGCCAATGCTTCATCTATATTCTAATGAGCTGCTGTTATTGCTGTGTCATTGGAGTATGTTTTTATGTGGCATTCAGATACGCACTCGCTAATGCTGTTCGTGTAGGTGATGTACATAATTGGACCCAATATGCTTCCTTGCACGGTTCCAGAAGATATTTGATATTCATCACTAAATTTGAATCCGACCTGTTCAAACGCTTCCGGGGATTATTGAGTGCTGTCTTCACATGATTTGCAAAGTTTCACAGTAGCATGGTTGTGCTTTACCTCTTTAAAAACCCATATTCCAAGTTAGCTAATTTTACTGCTGATCTATTACTCAATTATTTTATCGATTATAGATAATATGGCTATTGGTTTATAGTTCTTATGTTGTGAACCTATTTTATAAATTGGCCTTATGACAGATATTTTTAAACTTTGAGGGAATTTTCCTTAATAAGTAGCGGTTAATTATCAGAAGATTTACAAAAAAATCCAGGAATTATCGAAAACATGCCTTCTCAATCTGATTGTAAACACATTGGAAAGAACACCCCTCATACGCACTATTATCTTAACAGAGTACAATTTGAACCATCAAACTGCCATAAAGACCTCTGTATAATTAATTATTTGCAATGACTTGAAATGGGAAGAAAACATCCTCAAAATCACAAAGAAGGCGAATTCTGTTTTGTAACTTATCAGGAAAGTATTCCACTACATAACTTCTGAAATGTTTCTCAGAATCTACAAATCTTATATACGGCCTAACTGTCAACATGTATGGAGTTCATACTTATTCAAAAGAGCACAACCATCAGAGATAGGTTTCTCAGCTGTAAAGCTGCACACCTATTAAGTAATAATAAGTACGCCTTTTTATTTTTCAGGAATGCGTTATGTCCTCTCATGAATCTCATGTGACTGAGAGCGACCACCAACTCGACATCGGGGCCGAGGAAGATTAACACATTCGCAATGACTGATCTAAAGAATTTATAAATAATAATTTGAGTCTTGCATTTCTTATATTTGTATTAGATAACGGAAGTATTACTCTATCATCCGCGTATTTATGCAAATCAGTAAAGCAATCGGTTATCCGGTTTCGATTCCATTAGTGACGGTAGTTGATGGTATTTATCTACGTTTGTGAGCGAGCTTGCAGTGAAGCGAATCTTTTTTTGGGTTCCGAGTGTTATTATAGCACTTGACTGTACTTTAACTGACACTAGAATTATATTCAGTAACATTTTTAGATGCAATAAAATACCTTTTGGCTCATTTCATTTTTAAAGCTGTCAAGCATTTAAATTTTCACAATCGGTTGGTTAACTGGACTTTGCTGAATTCATATATCCAAAACACAAATTGACAAAAGGCTCGCTGCTGAAATAACATTTCTTTTTAACTCAATATTGTTAATACCTTTTGGCTCATTTCATTTTTAAAGCTGTCAAGCATTTAAATTTTCACAATCGGTTGGTTAACTGGACTTTGCTGAATTCATATATCCAAAACACAAATTGACAAAAGGCTCGCTGCTGAAATAACATTTCTTTTTAACTCAATATTGTTGGTAAATACTAATATGTTATTTTTTTCATACATACATTACATAAATATAAGTTAATTCTTGGAAAAACAAGAAAAAGTTAGCACTTTCAATAGAAAAATTTGAAAGTGCTAACTAATAAATAATTGTTAAACCTTTCTCTTGTAATATTCACTTTGAATATGCGTAATTATTGTGTACTTCATTTTATTGAAATAACCGGCTCGTTTAAGTAATCTACAATTATAATTGTGTGTAAAATTAATCATTATTCAATTGTAACCTGACCTTTTTTAAACATATTTACGAGGTCTGGTTATTTAAAAATGAAACTAAAAATCCATTACAACATGCACCCCACCCCTATCTATCACACCACTGCATATGTATCTTCACCATTATTCAAAACAGCGCAAAACATGCAGCTTATCAGCTGTGTGCCGTTTTTTTCTTCACCTCCACAGGCTAAATAAGGGTTCTCTTCAACAAACTTATTATTTTTAGTAATAGGCTAAAATAATCCATGTATTTGCCAAAAACTGCTTAACGGAAATGGCACTATGAACCGACGCATTGTCTTGCTTCAGGATTCCGGTTTTTTCTTCCTAATTCGTTTAAGGCTAATAATGCTGATTGCTCGTCAAAATTTTCGAATTATATCATCAATTTTTTCGTCAGTTTTGGATGTTATTATCCTCCACCTCCTCTCGAACTCAGCTAAATCTATTGTGCCACTATAAAATCTCGATATCCATCTCCGTGGACTTCCTTCGGCATTCGCAAACTTTCCGTTGGAGATCGTTTCCATTTCACAAGAACGTTCAATTTAATTTGCTGCTCTATTTTTAAACTGCGTTGTTCAGGCAAAACGACAAATCAGCGTCCGCTTCCAACAACGCATCTAAACGCAAACTAAATGGCGGAGCAAAACAAAAGCGGTCTCGTTAGGTTCGTGAGATTTTAAAGTGTCAAACTATCCCCACCTATCCACCCCATGCGGCTCACCATTTCTTCACGGACAGTCTCATTTTTAAATATGTAACTACGCCTTTGTATAGTATCAAATTTGTAGATCTACGCATTTCATCATATTAGAGCATAATATTTTACTGTTATTAAAAATCCTTTGAACTTTTGAGTCTCAGAAAGAATTAAACGAGATTCGATTTTTGCAAATAAATTGGGAATGAGAGTTGTGCATAAATTTAGCTATCCATCGAAAATCTCCTAGTTTTTATTAATTTATAAAGCTTATTTCCGGAAAATCTTAGTTATTACTGACTGGTTAACTATTTATCTCTTTAATATTGCATTTCGTTTTATTTTTGAAGGCACTTCTGGCGCTTTATTAAAGATTATTCTTTGACAGGTATTAAGGTGCCGGGCAATTGAGTTTAGGTTATAGTTGTTTCCCCTGCATGGGGCAAATATCTAAACTGCTTAACGCAAATGTAAGGTATTTTAATACCTGCTAGTAGTGTTGTAATGAATATAAGATGCCCAGTGGGGTATATAAAGCTTTTCGGTGGATAGCCCCGCGATTGCTTCTACTACCCTCCTTCAATAATCTTGCTGTGGGTGAAATGACACCAGACACCATATCTGTCACTTTTGCACCTCCCCATTTCATGTTAAGCTTTTTAATAATACTGAAATTATCTTATATTATCTCCAAGACTTGTTATGGTTTTTATTCCTGTTTGATATGTTTTAGTATTTTAAGTTTGCGTTGGATCTGTATGCGCTGACATACGGATCAAACGTATCGTTGCCCGTTGCCGTAGTTTGTATTTATATTGATAATTAATACTAACCGCTGTGCGGTCTTAAATTTACGTAACATTTTATAAATAGGATATACTCATGTATTTAATACAACACTTTCATGCCATTTAGTGAATAGATATTTTAATAGTAAATATTTTTGATGATAGTTGTTTATTTTATTTTTTTGAAATTCGAGATTATTTCAGAAACGATTGATTAAAATGCTAGATGTGTATCTAAATGTTGATGACTTGTGAGATAAATAAAATTTTCCTTCTAATAAAAATACATCCGTAATACTACGGAAAGCCACCAGTATTGCCATTAGTGGTTTCCATCTTTTAAGTTTTTCTTTTTTGCAACACAATTCACTGTTTAATTTTGTAGCTCTTTGACACATATCCTAGATTTTTTAATCCCTGATGTCTAACAAACATTTTGCATATTATTTTAAATAAAGTTTGAATCGTTTGAAAAATTTAGTATTAAACTAATGAAAACGTAGTGGTTATTTCTGTGTACTTTCTTGATTTTCCAGGTGATTGATTGAAATGTTTTATCTTCACAAAATACTAAATAAATACATATATTTCTATATCCAGACTATTGTTTCTTTAACAGTTTCTAAGACAATAATTAATATGAAGCGCATGGTAACATTTTATTGAAGGTTATTAATATACCAGGTCATTTTATCCTTTTTACTTGAAGCAAATTCTTTTATTTTTTAGTTTATTTTGAGTGACTTGCAGTACATTATTGCATACATTTTTCTTGTAATATAACATTTTTGTGATTATTTATGTATATATTTTAAACAATCCACAAAGGAAATTTCTGACTGTGTTCTTAATATTATAATCGGCAAATTAGATTTATATGTGTGAAGCATACAATTTATCTGTTTTGAATCCTGTTTGATCTTAAATTTATAATCAATTTGAATAATTGTTTCGGCATGGAAGTGTAAAAATAACTTGTCAGTCGAATAAACCAATATTTTTTATATCTTCCTAAATTACATTGGTCATTTAAAAATATGTATGTCTATATATTTGCTTTTCTATCATTTATTTACCGTAATTAATGAATATTGACAACAATATACTGTTGGATAACTAAAGTGAATTGTAAATTATTTTTATTGTAAGTATTGCAAGCAACAGGCAGCGATGATTAGTTTTTAATTTATTCAGTTCATGTAACTGTTAGACCTTATGTTCGTATTATTACAGGGGAACATATAGATGCTGATTTATTAACATATTTTGTTTAAATAAATACATTTGATAATGACACATTTAGGAATTATTTTTCATAAAAGTTAATAATTTTATTTGTCAATGAAGCGATTTATATATTCCCTTGTTTAATTTTTGATCATTCATAATAGCATAATTGCAATTTGTCCAAAATGTTTTCGTATTATACTTAAAAGAATATGTTGGCATTTACTCCTACAAATGTAGATTTGATAATTAAGTGAGATTTTTGATAGCTCATTAAAGAAACTAACTCGCTAATTTGTTATTTATATTTTTGAATGTAATTCTGTTTGCAGTTTGACCCCCTCTTTTTAACTACCGATTAGAAACTTACAAGTAATTTGGATAAACAACTAAGGTCAACTTTCAGGCATATTTTTTGTTTTGGCCGAATAAGTTCCTTTGGCTTTTGACATGGGTGTTTTTTTCAGGATTAGGCTTTTCCGTTCTTGATTTTTATATGACATTAGGTTGTTTTTGTCAGTTTTTTTTATTATGCAAAAGTGAGGTCACTCGCAATATTTAATAAGGCGCTTAACCTAACCTGTCCTCACAGTTTCTCCCGTTTAGCTAAACAAATATAAAGTCCGATAGATGTCCAGCGTTATATTGTATCGAACCAGCAGTTCCAGTATATATTTATGCTCATTCAAAATATCACATCAACCGGCATGACAGGACACTAAGGGAATTTCAGCAATTTTCAGGCAACATCAGTTTGCTGTAAATTGTTTATTAGGTATATCACTTTTTAATACTCGCAACACGACACCAAAGAATAGCTATGGGGTTGGTATTATTTATCCTATTTTGGAATATCGTTGCATTGTCATGCAAACACCATATTGAAATTGCTATTTACAAGTTTCACAATATTCCCACAATTTATTAAAACATTTAGATACTTAAAGCAGGTTTGATTAAAATAAATATCCGGGTATCGTACCTATTTGGTTATTTTAAATCCCAACAAAAAAAACGTTTTTGAGAAAAAAATAAAAAACTGATTCCGCCGCGAGTAGCAAGAAATCGGAATTTCAAATGAAGTCATGGATTGTGTTAGAAATCTGACTTGATAAAATTTACAATCTTAGCAGAATTGATTCTAATAAGCGTGGTAACACATTGGGAGTCACAAATAAGCTTTTATTCAATATAAATGATAACTTTGTAGATTTTCCAGTATTTTTTGCTCGCATAGGTTATCACAGTTTAAACATGAATCATGGAACCATACACATTCAAGACTTATAGATGAATTCTGAACATTTAAGATGATAACACAATCATTTCTCTATACAAACATTGTAGTGTTCTGACCTATGTGTATGTATACTAGAAGAAAAATAATACTGATTACTATTTTATCTGGGCTTTATCTTTTAACAGGTTGTATTAATTATATTGACAAAACTAAACTGTCTCGTGAGAAAAAAATCATTTTCAAATAATGATAATAAAAAAACTTCGTCTAAATGTTAGGTTAGGTTACGTTTTTGTTTTAGATATAAATATCTTATTGACTGAATTCATGAATCGGGAAAATAAAACTACGGAGACATAGTTGGTTTCGTAGGTGCCAATTCATATTTCGTATTCTCATTTATTGCACTGTACAAAATGTAAAGGAGCCTGTAGGCCTCTTCAGGGTCGATGAAAAGCGTCCAGACGGGATGACTAACACCGTGGTCTAGGGGACGAGCTCTTGTGTGGGACGCTACCTCAGCTTCGTACATCCATCTGGCTAGTGTGAAGCCTGGTGCCGCAGCAGATGCTTGCCGCTCATTTGAAGCACAATAAATATAAAACAAATTTAAAAAGTTATGAATTTTTGGCTTTCTCTGCAGAAACCTTAGGCTCTGGAGTGAAAAGGCAATACAATTTATAAATGTAATTGGTCAAAATTAAAGTGTATTTGTGGCGACCCTCTTTCTAGAAGGTTCCTCAAGCAACGTGTGAGATTTGCGATTCAACGAGGAAATGTCGAATGCGTTTTAAGTTCATTTCGCGACATAACCACTTCTGAAAAGAATTTAAATGAAATATATTATTTAATTTCTTAGTTTTTAAGATGTTCAATGTTATTTTTTTTGTTTCCATATTAAATGTAAAACGCGTATTAATCGGTTTCAGTTCAATCGTAAAATATTAGCCAAAACTAAAAGTAAGCAAAATTGTATTTTTAACAGATTCTGCTCCGAACGAAAAAAGCACGGACATGACAACACCGCCTTTCTGCGAAGGTCGTTTGTCGAACGGAATATCACGCATGGAACTGCCACCCATTTTTTAGTTTCAAAGTAAACATTTCTTGTTATTGGTAAATAAGTAAAAGACATGAAAATGTTTATTTTTTGTTTAATATTATATTGACATATCTTCTGTAAATACAGCTTTAATTATTTACCGCCGAATCCACCAAAAACACTTTCAATTCACTCGCTCACTTTTCTCAATTCCTCACTCACTTTTCAGTCAAACCATTCCAATAGCTGTCAAATCCGAACTGAGATGGAAAAAAATCGATGACTAGTCTATACCTTTCATAACTTCAGATATATGCGACATGCCACCATTTTAAACATTAAAAGAGGCCAAAACGCTTTCTAGTGGCAATTATCGCATTGCCAGGAGTGTCTGTAAAAACATTTGGCCCAATCACCGTTTCAAAATGGCCGCTACACCATTCAGTAATTTTTTAGTGGATATAAAAGTTATTCGCGAATGATACGCAGGTTTTCAGTGCTCCAGAAGCGAGTATTCTGCTTGTTGAAAATGTGCTTAGTCACAGCCGGGGGTATTAGGAAAAGCGACGAAAATAGCTCAAATTTTCATCAATGCTGGAGTAGAGGTCGCCATTTGAACAATATCATCCTACAGTACCTAATAGAATAGGCGTAAATACAAATATAAAAATAATTATTTAATTTAGAAAAAAGTTACCAAATATATACAAAAGTTACACCAAATAGGGACGTTACTTTTGCGCCACCTCTTATTTAATTACATATTTTTTAGTGAACATAATTTGCAAATCGGCAGCAATCAACAGTAATACAGCAATAGTGGAGCGAAACTAACAGCAGGTTAATTTTAACGATAAACGTTTTTATATCGAACATAGCATTGGCTGTTTGCTCTTTTTTATAAGAAATAAATGAGCAGAAAAGATCTCGGAACAACTTTTTTAAAGTGGTAATAGCAATCTATTATATCATACATATTTCCGTGTCGACACTGAAAAAAGTCCCTACAAACGAAAACAGCAGATTTGTGGCAGAATTTCTAAGTAAAGGTTAAAAAATATTTTGATACAAAATTAAGATCCATAAGCGTAATTTATAAAACTTACTATAGTTTTGAAAATATTTCTTTAACAGTTTTAGAATTGTTATACAGAATTCATAGGTGATTGTTTTTGTTAAAAGTGATCCACACATGCAGTTAGATTCCAGGACTAGACTTGCACTGTTATCAGGCGCTGTAATACTCAAAAATGTAGCATGGTTGGTTATTTTGAGGATTATTTTTATCTTCGATATGTAAAGCTTACATGGAATAATATCTTAAAGTATAATTGAAATCACAATGTTTGTTGGTATATAATTATAAGAAATGTATTTTTCGTTATGTTACTCCTAAACATATTTATGTACAAATTAAGTATATACAAATGATTACACAAATTAATTACATTTAGTGGTGTGATGTCTATAATTAAGCAAATAAGTGAGCAAACATCACTGAGACAACGACTGCAGCAGCCCTAAAATATAACTGCCAAGATCTTCATCTTGGTTAGTCCAAGACACATAAATGCTTTTCTGCCGTTCCTCTTCTCCTTCTACTTTGATGAGAACCGATTCAACAGATATATTTCCATCGGAAAGGGTGATGGACCAGCCGGGGAGCCGCTCTGCTAGAAGGCTTTTCAGCCTCTCGGCCATGCGCGCCGTCGGCCCGCTGTCTTCAAAGCGAACTGTGCTCGTGAAGCGAATCACGTGCCGACTGATGCCTACTTCTTCGCAAATTTCATCCATATCGACCAGCGACACTTTATTGTCTTTCACATAGAACACCCCTTGGACTAACCTTCTTCGCTTTGGATCAGGGGGCTGTGCATTGTATTTTATAGCCTCTGCTTTCAATAGCCTCAGACTAATATCTACGGGAATTTTAACGGGTGTCGAAATAATGCATGTTTCTCCGTTGGCGGGCATATAACATTTAATTTTAAACTCTTGCTCAATTTTATCCTTAAGAAACTCCATTTTTGGAGCTTCTCCATGCACAAGCATTACATTTTTGGGCTCACAGTATTGAATAAGCTGCATTATGCCCTTAGCGTCTGCGTGAGCCGAGAAGGACATGTACTCAACAGCCATTTTCACTTCCAGCACCTGCCTATTCTCAAATTCCACTTTTTTAGCTCCATTAAGGATCTTGTGTCCGACCGTGCCTTGCACGCAGAAACCTGGCATTATGACCATATTCTGCTCAAAAGGGGCCCACTTCTTGAAGATACTGAGCGAGAGCCCAGCGTGGAGCATTCCGGGCGTTGCAAACACCACCATCGCCCCAGGATTGTCCATGTAGGACTTATCAAACGGTTTGATGTGCTTGAAGTCAAACATATTCCGATGAACAAAGGTCTTCCGAATCTTCTGATTCGTCCATGTTATGAACATTTTGTAGTAGTTATTGGCTTTCTCGGTGAGGCCGGCCGCGAAATAGACAGGATAACGCAGGTTCATTCTGTCCCAGTATGTCTCTAAGAGAATGCAGAGCTCCTGGGCTCTACCAAGTGCAAATACTGGGATTAGAACTTTTCCGCCTTTTTCAACGCATTCGTGAACTAGTTTTAAAAAGTCTCTTTCCCTGCAGCGCTTGGAATCCCTAATGGTGGTCGCATACGTAGACTCTGTAATCAGTAGGTCTGGACGGCATTTGTCAATCCAAGCAGCGCCTAAATGTCGGTCTGGTGTCATATTGTAATCGCCAGTATAGACGACCGATTGTGATCCAACACGAATCCAAAACATGGCAGCGCCAAGGACGTGGCCGGCGTAGTAAGCTTTGATCTCGAGTTCGCTGTCGACCATGACAGACTGATGAAGCGTCACCGCCGTCACCTTCTTCATACAATCTTTGATCATTTGAGAAGTGAAAAAATTGGATTCTCCTTTTCGTTCGACGGCAACCTTGCGCATATCTTCCAGTAATATAGGTGCGATTGCTTTGGTGGGGTGCGTCATATAGATAGGGCCAGTGTAGCCGATCATTTCGGACATGTAAGGCAATGCGCCACAATGGTCCAGGTGGAAATGCGATATTATGACGCAGTCAATCTGACCTGTAATTGGCCCCTCGGGCACGATGTACGAGAAGTCTGGAAACCTTCTCTCGTCATTGAAACCCATGTGCATTCCGCAGTCTAGCATAATGTTTTTGCCACCCATCGAAAGTAAAATACAACTTCGGCCGACATCTTGCCCGGCGCCGAGGGGAGTAATTTTTATATCGGGCATGTTCACCGCTACTATATTTTAAATATCTTTAGAGATAAGGTTACTTCCATGGGCTACTTAATTTTAAAAACACTTAACTTTTTAACAATAATTACCAATTTAAAAAAAAACAACCTAAGAGGAAGAGCCCAGCCAGCCTGACATTGACTGCTGACTTTCTTCTTTTTTAGTATAAATGGCCTTTCAATAAAGGCCATTTATACTAAAAAAGATTACAAAGATACATTACAAAAAGAAACATTACAAAAAAGAAAACATTACAAAAAGACATACAAAAAAAAGACAACATACATTAGAAAAAGATTACATTATATTCATTATCAATATAATGAATTACTTTTATTAAATATTATAAAAAATAAAAGTTTATTACATAAACACATGAATAATATATAAAAACAGTTAACGTAGATGTAATTAACTACATTACGTAGTAAAGAAAATGAGAAATTTAGTAAAGGGAAAAAGAAAGAATAAATAGAAAAAATAAAGAAATTTGAAACTCACAAAAAAACCCATTTTTTCTGAAATATTACTGAAAACAGTTTTTTTTATTTAGGTATCTTAATATTCTGAGAAGATCTATATAAAAATGTAAAGAAAAATAAGGAAAGATTGCTGGTGAAGTGAACATACAAAATACATAACATTTCTAGAAAAAACATACCTTTTTTATTAGTCATACTAAAACAAAATAATTTAACATTAAATAAAAAATAATAATAATTAATACTGTAACTTAAATGTTATAAATAGCAAGATTGCATTGTAAGGGATATGTAATAAAAGTTTATACATATCAAAAGTTTATAGTGTCCTTCACTTTCTTTGTATTATACAAAGAAGCATTTATTTCAAGCGTATTTTGCAATTATTTGAATAAATAAAAATAGTAGGTGTCACCGCTTACTACGAAGGAACGTAGATAGTGTGAATGCAAGGCTCAAAGATCGTTAGGTCGAACGCAGATAAACAGCTAAAATCCAAATCTAAAAATGCATAACGAATATAAAAATGCAAAATAACTTGAACTTAATTTAAAAAAATAATAATAATATTATATTTTCAGACTGACTACTCTTATAATAATCATACTTAATTTAAAATGGAAATCAAATAGGCCTAAATAGATTAATTTAAAATTCTCACCGAATTAGATCCACAAATTACGATCATCAACAGAGTCGTGGAAGCATGGAATGGATTACCAGAAAGTGTCATAGAATCAAAGACAGTCAACCAATTTAAAAACAATCTAGACGAACATATAAGAAAAATAAAAACAAAGAAAAAATAATAACAATTTTGATATGGAATAAGATATAGGCTTATCAGCTATGCTGCCTGCCTATTACGAAATAATAATAATAAATTACGCTGTACCAATTCAATATGAAAAAAACTTCAGTTTGACCTGTTGTTCTATTTTCTCTATGAGTAAATATACTGTACCTATTTAGCAAACATGTAAATGAACTCTAGTTTCGTTTTTTTTTTGTTTCTGGATTCAACAGTTTAAACTCATTTTTTTTTGTCATTCAGGCGCTCAAATAAAAACTTGTTTTTAAAAATGTATTACTTCTATTATTTTTTTTCGTTAGATTCAATCTATCTTCCAAATTATTTTATTTCTTTTCGCTGTACCTATGACAGAGCTAATTCGACCGGTAGTAATACAGCTCTACAACTAAAATAATAATAATAATAGCTCTACATCTCTATAATATTTTAGGTGTTGCTCCGTGACGCTCAATATTCATTAACTCGCTAATAAAATCTTCATAACAGTTACTTTTTTATTTCTATTCTAAATATCTTGTTTTTATTTTTCTCAGTCACAGTCGTTGATAACACTTTGATTGGCTAATGAGTAAACCGGCAATCGGACATATATACCGCCAATATAGGTACTAAACATAAAGGTCACATTTCTCAATTCTCAGGTGTCCGTACTGTCAGTTAATCTGTCAAATGACAAACACGGGATTATGCGTAACTCGCAATACCATTATTAAATTTTCTCATAGTATTATGTTGATTTAAAGTATATGTGAATTGAATAAATGCGTTAAAATGAACGTCGATATAGCAGAGATTGATTCAGTGCGCTGTCGTAAGTGTCGAAGCCGTTTGATTGTTTTGAATAAAACGAAACTTCTGACTGCTCACGGCGAGGAAGTATGCGCTGAGAGATTTGCAGCACTATGCGAGACGGATAGAACATTGTTATACCTCAAGGAAGACAGTTTGCCCGATTGGATCATGCCTGTGATTGAGAAAGAACGATGGACTCGCGGGAGGCTGCATTGTGACACGTGTGGTTCCAAACTTGGTTCGTTTGACTTCGTCAACAACCGTCGATGCGCGTGCGGCAAGTCTGTATCTCCACCGGTTTACCTTATTAAGAGCCAGGTCGACTTCCAAAAGGCTTCAGCTATCGAACCGTTCTGACAGATATTTCTGACTCGTTTCGGCTTTGTGACGTTCATGGCGATTCAGGTTTTGGTCGGTTTCCTCTTGATTTCCGCTATTGTGTACTATACGTTTGATTACATGCTTAATAACTGCTTTTTGGCTATTATTGTTATAGTACTGAATTTTACGTACTATTGCATTTTCAACCGCACACCATGGAGGCGACGATAAGGGCCTGTTCAATTGAATGCGTCTTGTTTATTATTAAATCGTATTGACAAGTTCACATTGAATCATGCGTCACCCAAAAGCGAGCTCTCAACGCCGGCCGAATGTTGAGAAATTGAGGCTAGCGTCTCAAAGTACACGGCTACTCAATGCAGTGTTCAGTTGATACACGCTTTTTGATGGATTCGGATTGCTTCGCCACCGATTTATTCATTGAGGAAGTGGAAAAGACGCCGACTATTTGGAATATGCAATGTCCTACTACGCCAATTACGCCCATAAAGTACTCAAGCAGCGTGCTTGGGAAGAGTTAGTTGAATTTTTTGTCAAAAAGTGATTCAGATGAAAAAAAGAATAGTGGACTAGACACACTATGTGTTAATCTATCTCTTAGGATTGAATGCACCTTAAATTTTCATTTCATCTTGCGACGTCGCAATTTACGAAATGCTACCAACAAACATACTGCTTGTTTAGATAATTACATAACAAACATAGTACTTTAGATAATTATCATTGTGACGGTGAAAGAGGGTTTTGGGAATATAATACCTTATTTTACTCTATCAATATTTGAATGACACAAATTAAAAGTAACTCTATTTATTTGTGTTAAATTATCAAGAAGAAATTACACGGCGGCAGAAGATACCTATGCTTTGACCAATTTTTTCACAAAATAAAAAATAAATCTCATTGCTTTTTTTAAAACAACAAAATAGTTATTTAGTTTCCAATCTTAATACATTCAATGTTACATATCATAATAATTACTTACCTATATTTTTTTAAAATCTAGTTTATATTGTTTTATTGCTTAGGCGTATTTACCTAGCAATTTTGTTAACGGCAAAAAACTGACGAACTAACCTTTACACGTAAAGTTAAAAATAAACCATTACTTTTATTAGTAATAAAAAATACTAAACCGAGGCCTTACAACCATGTGTGGATTTAACTATCTGTGCTCAATAACATTAACTACTATTTAGATTGATTTTGTTTGGAAACTGTAATTTAAGACTTTTGACCACCAACATTTTGAACGACAACCGTCGCTCTTTGAATATATTATTTTTTTGGCATAATGAATGAAGAATTCAGAATAAAGTCGAGGTCCTTGTACCTTTGGGGCAGTTATTTTTGGTAGACCGTTGTTGAAAAACCTTACAATACCTACATTTATTTTTCTTTTGCTTGTTTGTACTTATGGACAGGTGATATTGCACTTTACGGCACTAAAATTGACGAGGAATAACTTAAGGCCTAAAGATATTTTTTATATTTTCCTGTTCTATCTTACTTATTACGTCTCAGTGACTATCAGCTTCAAACCTGCTGCAATTCTTATTTTTTTTTCATTTAATGATTTCACTTTCACCTCTTTTCATTGAACTTAAAAGTAAAATTTGAAAACTTGAAGTCTTCAAATTGTGAAACACGAAGAAATACATTTATTTTTCATAGACATATTTTAGTCAACGTTGATAGAATTTTTGTTCTAAGCGCCGGGTATTACACTCATTTAAAATTATACTTCGAGGCGAGCGTCCTTGGCAATCATTGAATTCACAAACAGTTTTAACCGAATATTTGAAAAGATAGTTTACCAAAGCGCTCTTGTCATTCAGAGTGGCGTGCCTCATGCCCAATCCAAACCTTCTGAAATCCGTGATTATCTGAGTATTGATGCTTTTCCAAACTCCGCCAATCATGTTGGAACAATCTTCCTTTGGTAATTTATCCCTAGCATGAGATCTTTGCCACTTTACAATCTGTCCTATTTATCCTTGAAAGGCTTAAAAATCGATAAATTTAGCTGTTGTGGATGGCTGGAGTGTGGGAGTAATTTGATAATTATTTTTTATTTAATCTCGTCTTTTTTTATTACCGATGTGACCATATATTATTCGAAAAATATTTTTTAGGCCTTTTATGTATTTAGTAAGCCTAGTTCGTCAACAGTGTTATTGAGAATATTTAAGTATTTAATTTGCGATAGTCGCATACGTTTTTTCAAGAACACTATACCTGCGGTTTTTTTAAAGATACATTATTATTGTGAGAGAAACAAAATTTCTGAATCAATAAAAACCTTAAAATCGATCTTTTAAAAATAGGTTTAACCACTTAAGTGTTTTACCTGAGCGCAACTGGGATGTTTCAAATTTTTTAACTACCTACTTTTTGCACCCAGTTGTTAGGTGCTCACTACCTAGTTTTCCATAGTTGCTCATATATATATTATGGTTTACTTTATTTTGAGTACTAGAAAAATCCACACAAAATAAAATGGTTTAACATATGATATTGTATCTCTGATAATATGATAAAAAATACATTTTTTTTTATGTTTTTGTCAAAAAAACGAAACCCTTAAGTGATTAATTGCAGAAACCACCACCAACACTACCACGACTACTACTAGAACCACTTTTCTAGTTTGATAGGAATGAAGGACCTCTGCTAAAAATGGATCCCTTGTAGTGGCCACTTATACAATCGGAGACCCACTAACTAATCTCATTTTAACTCTTTCGGCTGGTATGCTTTTGTGTGTATGTGTTAGTTTATTGGATTTTTATTAGGTATATTCTAAAGGTTTTCGAGTCGATGTAGCCAATGATCTCGTAGTCACCCTAACAGGATTTCGTTATCTGTAACCTACATGTGGGGTTTTTCTGGAAATAATTAAGTTATTTGTGAAGGAACTTTTTAAACAGCATTTTGATATTATTGCTTAGTCATTTAGAATAGTGTACTATTTTTCATGTTAATACCCAGGTGCTTTCTTCAGAGTTTATATAATAAGACTAGTTTTCATTTGAAGATGGATTTTCCTCCTAAGATCATTTTTGAAACCAATGTTCTTATACCAAAATCATTTTGGAATAATCAATCTATGTTAATATATTTTTTTATGTTTTATTTAAAAAACTGTTAATAATTGTTTCTATACTGTATGTCATAATTTCTCATCTATAATACGGATGCGATCTACTTACCTTCTGAATACTTTTATAGAAAATATATTTTCGCACAAATGAGCTTAATCTTTAAAAATAGTTGTGTATATAGGTACTATAATTAAGTTTTCATTTAACTTAAAAATATATAATTAAACCTATAAGCATTAAATGTATGTCGTAATCAAATAATCATTTTTGCAAGTAGAATAAAATAATAGAAATACGATGAAGCAGAAATACAACAGCCTTGCGATAGTTTTTCAATCACGATTATATTATGGAAGCAACTATGGCAGTACAAGTCCGGCACCTCAACTTTTAACAGTTATTGGGAATGATTTTATTAAATCACTCTCATATTCAGCCTACAGCAATCTTTTGTCGGATGTACGCCTCAACTGTTAGTTTTGCCCATTGCCGTTGACATCGTATGGTCGGCTAATCGACAGATAACTTGAGGAAGTCTTAAACAAAAACATACTTACTAGCTACACAAACTTCGCATTGTAATACAATTCACATTGCAAGTAAAAAAATAAATGTTTCTTATTCATAGCTTTTAAAATGATACGGTAACATTATAAATGTAAGTTTTTATTAGTTCAATGTGTATAATATTTATTTAGATTTATAGTTTTTTGAGAAAATGTTTGTATAAGTAAACATTTTTGAAATGATTAAGGCGCCTAACTGAACTAGAAACAAAAACTAGAGAAATCCGGGTTTGTTTATGTACCTCATTTTACCAAATGTTACTAATTTGTTAATTTAATAATATATCATGTATCATTTATGTGTTATAAAATCAAATAAATATTTTGAGAACTGGTACTTTTTTCGTTATGAATCCCAATACTCCCTTTTACACTTTCTTTTGTGTCATATTTTCACATATTTCCTTATATTTTAAACAAGCTTTTACTTAAGAGCTGGAATGCATATACAAAATTTTGTGTCTGTGTTGTTGGCCGTTGAGGAGTACCTTCGTCTGGAGCCATTCCTGGGTGTAGGGTAGACTGGACCAACATGTCAAATTTCAATTCCGTAGGATAAGAGGAAGTGGCTCTAATTCGACTTGTAAGATTGGACTTAAAGAGACTAACAAACATTGCAAGTTAAATAAAAGCTTGTAAAATGGTTGACATTTGGAAAACTTTCTGTAACTTATTACTGATTTTCAACACGGCTGTCATTCATTATAAAACATATTTTTCAGATTTTACATACCACGTGTACAATAAGTTGGTTAGTTGGTTGTCAAAAAAAAAAGAAGTCTCAGTTATCCTTATCACAATAATAAAAAATCTATTGGAAGCTAGGCAAAAAAAAATCATAACTGTAACTCTCAAGTATCGCTGCCTTTACCTTTGCCTTCAGATGCGCCTTGAAGTACTCTACCTCTCTCTGCTTTCGCTTATCACAATTTCCCGGGACATCCTGTATATTATTTATTTGTGATTGTTGTTTCAGGGAATTAGGATTGAGGTAAAATAACAACTATTAATTGTGTGTCGCATGTGCGTATTTTTTTTAAACTTGTCTTTATTAAATAAACTCACTAAATCATAAGTACTATAACTCGAAATTTATTGCAGAAATGCTTTTATTGCAACTTACACTTAACAATCTAGCATTCTTTTTTTCTTTTATATTTTATAACCACTGAAATTCAATATTTGTAAACTTTTATAATAAGGTATAAAAAAGTATAAAGCAAAAATGGCATTTTATATATTTTTACAATGATTTATATAAATTTACTCAAAATATTAAGACATGTCATGTCATCTTAATTTTTTAGTCTTTTTGGGGTAGGTACATGAATTTGTGTCTGATCTTATCGTATGGCTCATGTTGTCGGGAGGCTCAGTTCCGACTGCTTTGTATTCATTATGCAAGGCCATTCATTATAGACAGACGGCATCTTATATGTATGTAATTAAATTTATGTTTGCGTATTACTCAGTCGACAGTGTTGAGAAAAACGCCATTGAATATTTTATCTGGGACCTCTGGATCAAAGGTAGGTGTTAATACCACTGTGCCACCAGGTCGTTAAATTTGTATGTGAAAGAAGAAAGTGCATCACACACCAAATTATATTCATTATACAATTGTTTTAATTTGGGCGAAACTGCGCTGCTGCTGTCTGTAAACAATGCAATAGTGGCCTCCAACCATTTAGCTTGAGCAAAATGAGCATTGCCAGCAACCGCAAAACCAAAGTAAAAAAAGTACTAAACTCTTATACAAACTACATTGCGAGAGAGCGTAGCAATAGGAATTAAACAGTCCCCCCCAGCAAGCTAACTTTTTATCTCTATTAAAATGTCAATTTCAGAAAAAATGAATGCAACAATTACGAGTAGTCTCATGGAATAAAGATTACATAATGCCTTAAGTCAAAACAGCAGCAGCAACGAGTTAAAAGCTCGACACTTCTTCGATTTCCATCCTGCGACCCTTCCAATCTGATCAATTTATTTTTAATTGGAAAATATGCAAATGTCGTGTCTGGTATAGGAAGCGCAACTTCACATGCGGCTAAACCATCATGGTTGCACTTAATTATTTATTACTTGACGTGACTCGGCGACAATGTGAGAGAAATCTTTTTGTAGGTTAGGATAAGGGGCTTTTCTTAAAAGCATAATTTGTTTGATGTTAGGAGGTTGAAGAGAAATTGAAAATTTCAGTTTTAAAATTGGTTTGTGAGAATATAAAAATGCAAACCTATTTGAATTAAATATAAGGAAATGACAGGTTTCAAACTACTGTTGATGTTACCTATGAATTATATTTTATATTATTTTCACAATTCGTTTGTTATAATTTCACTATATTTTAAGTTACAATTTAAAAGTAATCATTGTGGATTAATGTTAAACAATGTTTTCCAAAATTCTTAAACTAATACGAATGGGTACAAAATAATACATTAAGTTTTATATAAATAAGTAAATGATATAATGAGCTATCAAAGTCTTTTAAAAAGTCTAGTAATTAGCAAGAAGCTTCTGAGATTTAGTTCATAAATGGCATCTAACTTGATGTGATTATAGCGTAATATATATAGATAAGACAAATTACTTTAAATCTACTTGATATAATCTAATAAACAGATTCGTTTATAATAAACACAATTAGCATCCTATTTGTTACCAGTATGTATTGATGTAGGTAGATTTATTTGTTTATATTTACATAATTACTATTATTAGAACTTTAAAGCATTTGGAGTGGCGGCACAAAAATAATTTACCTAATTAAACAAATACCTTTAATACACTTGTCTAAATAAGCCAATATATTGTGGGAGATATTTTGAACTTACATCTACTCAGTTAACCTCTCAGACCTCAGCGGCGTACCGATCTTACTATCCTAAACCATAAGTGCCGGCAGTCTCACTGTGATGTTGAACTAGAACACAATGTCGGTAGTCTATATACTGTAGAAAACATTTCAAATAAAATTGCTTGCAAATCATGTCCCAAAACATGCCTTATAGTGATAGGGTGGGTGCAAGGAGTGGAGAAGGAGGCCTTAATAATACAAACTGCGGCCACTTGATCGTAACTAGGTAGGGGGGGGGGGGGGCATTTTTATTCGCTGAATAGTTTCTTTTCATAGTAGTGAAAAATGTATCCTATATATTTAAATATGCATTAGTCACCTACATTGAAGCGATGAAGCTTTTCAAAGGATGACACTGAGAATTATTTTTAATAATTTATAGTTGACTCATCATTTTTATTTGATGATGCAGGATATTTATTAAACAAGTTAAAATTCTAGGTCAAATTTGCATAAATCTTTGTGTTAGAATTTGAACCAAAATCCGAAGATGTACCTTAGAAATGTGCAATTCCAATTTCATTTAACACAGAATATTTTCATTTTACCTGCATAAAATTTCATACTAAGTTGATTATTAAAAAGCGTTACTGATGCATTTAAAAAATATAAAAAATTGACATTGACGCCCAAGAGGTTAGCAATGCAGACAATATCACGTACTTAGTTCTATATTATATTAATGTGATTATTTATGTAATAGTTTATATTATGACCAGTGACTTGACTTGAAAATGGAAATGACACACAATTATCTTATTAACAAAATAATTTATATCAGTGGCATATGCAAAAAGTGGTATTTGGGGTTTATCATAATTTTATTACAGAGCATTAAGGCAGGTGAGTAGTTTTATGTTTATGCACTTGACCAAACAATTGCTTGTACTCGATATCCCATCGTTGGTTTGAAAATTATTCATACTAATATTATAAATGCGAGTCTGTTACGTTTTCGTGGCTAAACCACTGAATCAATTCTGATGAAATTTTGGTATGAAGATAGCTTGAACCCTAGGAAAGGATATTAGCTAATTTAAAAAAAAAACCCCTACGAGGGTGAAATAGGGAATAAAAAAATATTTTGTTAATAATCTAAGAAGGGGTTTTTGGGCATTTTGGATAAGCTCATGGAATTTCTACGTCAAAGCAACTATTTTCAGTCCTTAAGAGTGCCGGGTCGGGTTGTTGGGCACTAAGGGGCCGTTACAAAAAAACTAAATTTATGCACGCAGATGGCCCAAAGGGCTTAAAGATGAGTCGCGGAACGACTCATCCTGAGTGCCGTAAGGACGAGTCGTCACGTGCCAAAGATGCTGTTAAAGTTGCCTGCAGGGCTTAACTGTCAACCCGGGGCAAAGACCGGGTTTGAATAGCTAGTTTTAAATAAATGGATTGTATCAAACGAACCATTCAAAAACACTATTTTTTATAAGCTGTTTTTATAATCTTTACAAATTAAGATTGTTGCCTTTTAAAATATTTAGATAATTAAAATAAGCGAAAGAAATTCTGTGATTTAAAAATCATAATAAACAGGAACTGAAGACGAGGCAATTCATCAGTTTTGTCAATGGTTTCATGATATATTTGTACCTTTTATTGAGTGAAAGTAAAATTATATTTTATTTTTATGTTAATATTATAAATTATTACGGTGTATCATCAACGTGTACATCAAAATGTTGTATATGAATTCAACTTAAAAATAGCTTTGTGTACAAAATAGCATTGCTTTAAATTATGAAAAGACTTTTACTTAACTTAAAAAACTTTTATTCTTTACAAAAATGAAACCATAATGTGGCAAATTTTATAAGCTGTGATTTAGTAGCATCTTCAATAGGTTTTCATAGCAAGCAAATGATCGAATTATTTTTACAAGAGTGAAATAATTACATAGTTTTGTAAAATACACTGGCAAATTGGCTTTGAGTATGATTTAGACTAGGCACTTGGCTGGTTGATAGCAAAAGTTTTTGCACTTAATAGCAAAAGTAGGATAAAACTTTCTTGAGGCAGTACAAATCTCAAGTGATAATTTAGGTATAAGCCACTGATAGAAATCAATTGGTTTTATTGAAATATGTATTTCAAAACACTTACTGCTAAAAATACAAAATTGAAATGCCATTTTAAAAGTATGCATATAAACTATATAAATACAATGCAAAGAAATTAAATCAGAAAAACACCACTGCAGCAGGATAAAAATTGGGATCTCAATTGGTATTTTGGTACGAGTATTATTTTAGTAATTAATATAAAGAATACTTTGAAAAGAGGCAATTAAGGCATTCTTTGCACTATTACTACAAAATAATTTAATTTAATATCGTAAATTAATAAAAAAAAATATTATTTTAAATAAAAAAATAATTAAAATACAAAATATTTTTAAACATATATTTAGTAGTCTTTACATTTTTAGTCTAAAGCCGAAATTGATTGAATTTTTAACATAGTTTTAATTATTAATAAAGTTTTTATTACTGTACCTAATATATTGCAATGTTTTATTTTCACATTATAAAAATGTGAAATCCACCCTCAATTCAACATAAAATTTATATTTGTAACAAAATCACATTATTTACAAAAAAAAATTAGAATTATAAACACATAGAGTACGCATAGTGATTAAATCAATACTCTTTTTCACAACCATACGTTTCTAAAAAAAAAAAATACATAATATTGTCTTAATTGATATTGATGGGTATTTTAAGATATGGCAATATTTAGGCCAGAAGTTTTTTTCCGTCAAATAATTTGAGTTACTTTTAAAGAAGATACCAAACTGAAAATTAATAAATTAAAAAAATTATTATTAAATATAAAAAAAACAGGTATTAAACCGTGATCTCACTCCCATTACGGACAGAGGGATGAAGCACATTAGTGGTTACACAATTCAATATATTTATGAGTATCTATGATACTCTTCAAAACGAGCTTATTTGTACCAACTTATTTGTCCAGCATGACCATCGATTTAGAAAGGTTTATTTATGCCCAGAGGCCGTGAAAATGTCCGATCGAAAAGCAATACCAATAATGGGCAGGCAAATAAATTGTTTCGCAGACTAAGTCGAATAGTGTTAACGCTTCTCTTTCACATTAGAACACAGAATAATGCTGTCTCTTTTACATTTTCAATGCTTATGTGTAATTCAACCAAATAATCAGTCCCTAAGGGTATATTGCATCTCTAAATCTTTCTATATCAATGAGTGTGACCTAGAAAGTGCTCCTCGTGCCCGTCGATAGCAGCTAAGTGTTAAACTGGTTTCTTGTTTTCTTTTTTTAATGAATATAACATTTTAGTAAAATGCAGAATATAAAACACTTCGGAATGGAATCTCTGATCTTATATCTATTGATGGTAGAGGGTGCATTTTAGGAACAGAAGAAGATTTTAGTAAGCCACAGGACACCCGTAGGGAATGGAGGAATTAGGACTGCCCGGTCTCCTTTTTCCGTATTCAGATGTGAAATGATGCTGCCGGAGCAGTTTTGGAGGGCTCTTGTTGTAACCAGGCCCATACAAATGTGTTTTAATCTCTTTCTGGTTGGCTACATTTTGGTGTATTTGAAGTACAATTTGAGTGCCAAATATTATATTTTTATATTCATGAAAATAATTTTCATACTAATGTAAAATGTTCAATAATCTTGAAACAGGCCTTTTTCTAAAAAAAAAATGAGTGTCACGTATATTATTAGTGTATATATTATTAGTATATATCACATATATTTTACATTAGTATGAAAATTGTAGTGTTTTTAGGATAATTATAGAAATAAACTCATAAAAAGCAGTAATTCAAGAGCTCAAATAAAATAGTGGTATTACATTAATTAATGTCCTTTGCAATTATTTGAATTAATGAATCGATTTTTAAAACTGCTCTGTATACGTTTTAAATAACCTAATATTTATTTTACTTATTAGTTTACATTATATTCATTTTTTTATTGATACAAATACAAAACAATATTTTGCTTCAATTTTTCATTTTGTCATGATTGATTTCTTTCTGATATTCATATAGCTTGTCAAAATTCATTTCTCTCATTTTGCAAGTACCATAGAACCTCTTGCGCAGGTCACCTGTAATTATTTTTTGTAATTAGAAAAATGGTTTTTATCATACTGTTAAAAAATGACAGTTCAAAAGCTATCTTTAGAGTTAAATCACTAATTAATAGTAGTTTTAGATTGCTCAACTGCTAACGAATAATTGGAAACCATTCTTTAGTAACTAAAACACAATGCAGATGTTGCACCAAGTTTCAAACACCCATAAAAAATTATAATTGAAAAAAACAGTTTCATGACTTTAATTTTTATATATTCTTTAAGTTTAACCAAACGTTTGTTCAGCTTGTAAATTTGCGTGCTCCCGAATGTTCCATCAATTGCCCAGCCTAGCTCGACCGTAAAGACACAGGTAAAGTCGGTCGGGCAGGGGAAACGTTAAAACTGAAAATTATTTACAAAAGATTGCGTTTTCTGTGAAATCCGTTATGTGAGTCCGTTTCCGTAATCCGTAGTGTTTTCGTTTCTAAACTGTAAAAATGTATGCTTCTATGCGGTTTGTGTCTAGGCTAACTGCCAAAAAAAATAGTGCCATATACATCTCGGAACCATTTTTCGGAACTATCTAAAACACTATATAATAAACGGTTAGTCGTTAAATTCAATTTAAGCATGAAAGCTATGAAAAGAATCCCACACTTTAAGGAGACAATCTCCTTAAA
Organism: Neomicropteryx cornuta; assembly: GCA_020383195.1. Classification (NCBI taxonomy): domain Eukaryota; kingdom Metazoa; phylum Arthropoda; class Insecta; order Lepidoptera; family Micropterigidae; genus Neomicropteryx; species Neomicropteryx cornuta. The sequence continues at coordinate 5,861,577 of JAHKQU010000001.1, read as the reverse complement.
CACAACCAGTTTGTAAGCTACCTCGAGTGCGAACACAGCTGCCACCCTCGCTCACATTCACGCGTACATCATTAAAAGTCCCACGAAGATGCACTATCGGAAATTGGGCAAGCTATAGAATTCAAGATGAAGACCATTATATACAAAAATGTATAACTTAAACGGTAGCTAAGAGTCCTATCAACAATCATACAATATCATAGAAGTTGTGATCACATATTTATAAACGAGGTAAAAAAAGCTACGAGGCACCAGTGATAAAAAGGCCTAATCTAATCATTTTAATGAAATATATATAATGAATTATGCGCGTGAAATAATATTGTACATACCATCAAAATAGTGGTCAATCTTCAATTACTTAATCCATTACTTTTTTCACTTTCATATTTTCAAATCTGTTGATGAAAGCTTCATTGAGTCAGGTTCATCGGGAGGTCCGCCGCCACACCACATTGAGCCACGTGGATGAGACATCGCGAGCAAGGCCGGATTTAGGTCGGAAAAGGCCGCCCTGTTCAGGTACACATATTGCACATTCGGAAATCCGGCTTTGGTCGCGAGCAAACTAGATGCTTTTGGTATACTATTTATTTTGGATAGGAAAATGTATGTTAAAACTAAGAAAACTTGTAGAACAAAAACCCCACAAAAGGATGTGCATGAGAAAATGTTCACCCTTGTAGTAGCCTTAGTTATTAGGGCGTTTGACCATAGGCTCAGTATACCATTTTATAATGCATCACTAACATTTCCCCTGACTACAGTGCAAACAAATTTAGGGTAGGCAATTAGGGTACATTTTAATTACATTCGATCAGAGTGGATGAAGTAAATGGATTAAATATTGACAAAAGATATTGATCCCCTTAAAAAGTGATAAATATTGCATTTGCAAATTTTCCTGTAGCTTAAAAATTAATACTAATATGTTAAAGTTGAACCAGGCCATATGTACTTCAAAGCACAAAGCCTATTGGAAAGCCAAAGTGGAAGCAACTGAGACCTTTATCTAGTAGAGGAAATTCTAAATTGTCTACGAGTACTTATAACTTTTATTGCAATACTAAAAGCTTAATAACAATACTAGATAAGGAAAAGTTATTCTAATTTCTCATTGAATCGATTCCATGCACATGACATAACCTCAAATTTAATTGTCTTACAGACTAATACATTTGTAACAGCATGTTTTTTAACAACTATTCGGTAATAACAATTTGAGCTAAAAAATGTAGTGATTAAGGCATATAAAGTAGAATGTCTTAATATTATTCAATAATTAATTATTATAGGTCAAAGTGCAAAAATCCCAACTAAAACTTACATAATTAATATCGTTATAACTATTATTATAACTTTTGTGTATTTATATTGCTCTTTAAAAATTGATAGTGATATGCAATAATCACAATATATTTGCATAAAATATAGTACACCAAAAATAACTAAAAATAAACTTAAATATAGGTATTTTCTAAATAGAATGTCTTGTTGTGGTGACCACATAATCACAAACATGAGAAGTAGACGAATAGAAAAATATTAATAAAACAAGTATTAAAACCCCATTTACCGTTATTATTAATATTGAACACAGTAAGTACTATATGAAACATCGGCCTGGTCTAAATGAAGCAAATTCAGCAATTTTTCTCATTTTGACATCATATTTAACACACTCAATGCGTCTGCTATAAAATGGCGTAAAATACCTAGTTATATATATCTCCCGATTCATTATTGAATGAGGCTATGTTACACTAAGTGGTTTTGGAAAAAAATAATCGTTCTATTGCTCATGTTTGTAAGCGTCAGTAAGAGACTATATTGCAATAAAAACAATCTGGTGTAACAAGTGACTTAAAGATTTATAAGAAAACAAATATGCTAGATATTTTTGGGCACTTATTACAAGTAGATTTGCCTAGCAGTTCATACTCAAAAACTTTTAACTAGTGGCAGAGTTACGGTCGCTATCGTCTATTTTAAAAATCGCAAAGGGTGATTACACCAGATGAAAATAATCAAAAAGTGTAATAATATGCATTTAAATGGTACTTTGGAAAAAAATTAAATAAGGTAAAAACAAGCTGGGAAGCCCGTTTATTTTAAATTTACAATTGTAAATTCCATTCGAATAAACAGTGTATATTTAAAAACACTTTCGCCCTTTCAAGAGGTTGATCTATATTAAAAATCAAACACGTTATGTAATAGTGCCTTGGTGTTTGGAAATCACGACGTCATTGCAAACGTGTCATAAATTAAAATAAAACAAAATGTTTGTTACGTTAATTTGAATACTTTTTGTATGAAACCGGTTTCGTTGTCGACATAGGTCAACCACTCCCTAAAATGACAAAAGTGATTTTAAATACATCTTATATAATGAAAGGAATGTACTTGGCCTGTTTTTTGGTGAATGCCACAAAAATTGCCCATGTGCTTAACTTGTTACTCCAGTATATTTTTACAGTTGGTTTCTCGGTCTCGCCTGCTCGCTGGGAATATGCCGATCCTTCTTTCTCTTTCATACAATGAGATGAAGGGTTATTTCCGATCATCTCATTTTGTCACAGCCATTAGAATCGTAATGCGCTTTGCGCTTTGGTGGCACTACCTGAAAAAAACCAATTACCATTTTTTTTAAACTAGTAATTTCAGTATTTTTATATTAATCTTTTTTTAATCACCATAATATGGCTTGTGTTGTCAAGGAGGTGCTTTGGGAGAATGATCAAACAAAGGAAGACAATAACTTATTCATAAATTGTTGAGTGTTTATAAATGTTTTAAGAATGTCCCTCACAACCTTCACAGAGTACACAGTTTGCGCCCGTATTTCTCGGCACGAAGCCGGAAATCGACTGCATTATTTACGGCACTCATGCAACCTCGTAATGGTGTCAGGGGGCGTTCCCCCGCAGTTGCCGTGACGCTTATACATATAAGCAGTACCCCGGCAGAAGATGGTAGTCTCCTAACCACATCGACGTGATCAGCATCTTCGTAGGCCTGAAGATCAGCATCTGAAGAATCTTTCGGTTATTATATTCCCGGCACCTTGCCGACTCGCTATGTATGGCAACTTGCGGGTGGGGCTGGCTTTGGTTCTTCTACGTCTCTGCTATTATGGAGTCATATATATGACGTAGTTAATAGTGCCATACATCAAATTCACTGCATCACCATCAGCACTGCATTATTAACTACGGTCCCTTGAACCCCAAAGGGACCATTACAATATCTTATCTTAACTCAACCTACAGTGTTGAGAAATATGTGTGAAAAATATATGTAATCTCTGAGTGCACAAATTTAAGCTTTTTGATAGTTGATACCTACCTATGCAAAGTATGAACCCGAAACAAGATATTTGGTAATTTTTTAAAGAAACGATTAAACGTCTGTCAGTTGCTACTTCGATTACACCTTTGTTATAAATAAATAGGTTTTAAAACTTTCGTACAGATACAAGTATGGAAAGTGTGACTAGCCTGTGAAAGGAGCGACTGTGTGTCGGTGGCAAGGGAGGGCCGGGTGTGGGTGGCGTGTGTGGCTCACTGGCCGACCTTCGAACGGGGGGCGCCCGTGGCCCTTCCCTCGCATGCTCTGATACTCCGTTCCGATCCATCACTAGGCTGCCCTCCAAGTTAGGTACCTCCAGTCTGCCGCTATTCATATCTGCCTAAAGACAAAATAGAATAGGAATGTTCAGCTATCCATAAACATTATTATTGAGAGGGATCCGGTCGCAGCCAGGCTCATACAAATGGTGTTCTCTGATTGACTATATTTTGGGGTATTTGAGTATCATGTACAATAATAGATTAACGCATTCCGCTCCGAATCCCTCCTCCGCGGATAATACAATGCCAACGTTCCGTGATGGTCGTTTGTCAAACAGAATATTCTATGAAATTCCAATGGCCGTTAAAACCAAACTGAGATGAAAAAAAAATATATTTTAATATCAGGTTTTCAGGGGGCTGTTTCCGATACCTATTGGGCGTGGTCTTAAATCATTCTGTTTCATCTAACGGCTGGGACACTATATTTTCATATAAAAACAGTGCGTCACAAAATGATAGTTCGACTTCACGTTATAGGATAATCTTGAAACACAGAATCAATTGTATTTCAAAAACCTCAGTTGAATTTGCATAATTATGCTTCTGTAGTTTTATTTTCTTGATTTTATATTACCAATATATGAAAAAATAAACTTTTTGAGGATCTTAACTTTAAAACAAGGTAAAAATTTACCTCTTTTATTTTATACTAACCCAGATAGAACGATATCCAATATTATTTTTATGGATACAAAAAAGAAAGTCACAACACCAACATACTTTCGGATGGAAAAATAACTGGGTTGCGTCTAAAAACTTCCGTGTTAATGGTCATGATTGTCTTAATGCAATAGGTGATTAATAGGACACTGCGCTATAATGAAAATTGATACAAACCTTAAGTTGCGGTTGCAGCATGACCTTAATGGCGTGTATGTCTGACGCAAGGCCAGACTCCAGAGCCGACACTCGCCTCAGCACCTCTTCAAGACGGGCGGTGACATCGCTAGCACTGGCCAATGCAACCCCACCGGCAGGACCTGGCCCACCCACACTGCCGCACCACGCACAGGTCTTCGGCACCCAGGGGTCCTACAACACAATTATTAATATTTATACATAACTAAGATTGAGCTAAGTTAACAACAACTGCAACTCGAGGAAGGCTTTGCTGGGTGCAAATTAGCTATTGAAGATTGCGAATGAAATAATGGAATAACTATTGACATTTCGATTGTTTACCACGAAATACAAATTAAACCGAACTGTTGCGAGTCGGTTATTATTTATGACTATGTCGATTGTTATTCGGGGCCATGACAACCATTGGAAGTTTGGAATGGAACTCATGTGGCCACCTGACAACTGACAACTGACAAAGGCTGGGAATGTATTCATATATTTTTTCCAGAAATTAAAAGGATCTTCTTACAGCTGATTCGGTGCATTTATAAATATTGTTGGATTAATACTGTTGCCGAGGAACTAGGGGTTGTGGCTAAAATTTTTGCTAAAACTTTAGTCAAAAAATTTGCATAACTCATTTTCATTCATAGTCCGGTTGCTACAGATGTCCTAGAAGGATCAGCTATATCGCGGTGCCTGTTATCTTCTCTTTCAAGTAGATTCGTCGATTAATCTTTAAGCCATCTCTGAGCATTTTCAACATTTTTGGGGAGGGCATACCCAGTCTTTTTAAAATAGCGCGTGCGGTTTTAAAATAGTACTTTCGGCTAATTTTAATGTCTTCAAAGATCGCAATCATCCAGTCAATCAATCAATCTGTTCTTAAAATGTATGCTAATTTCAGTAGTAGGATTCTTATAAATCATAACACGCTGTAATCCGCTTGTATCCCTTGAAAGCGTAGGGTACATTTCGCCGGATATTTCTTCAGTTATTTTATGGAGTGGTTTCAAAAGTGGAATTATATCATCTATGATGACCCATTCTATTGCATCTAGATTTTCAGAAGCATTTACTAAAGATATCAGTGCAGTAGACAGCGGCATTTTTACTTCTGATGATCGCTGTATCATAAATAAAATGGAATTTCAACGCATCGGCACTTTTTTTTAAAGTTTTAAACATCTTCAAAATAATTTTAAAAAAAATCATTTATACGACATAATTCTTAAGATGCTATGATCTACATAGCTCATATTCAAATGATTCTAAAATTGGAAAGATATGAAGTGGTGAACAAAAATATGTATCAAATAATGTTATTGTATTCAGTACAGACCTGTCCTCTTGGTGTTCGCAGACTCGGAACTGAACAGGGTAAGGCAACATTGCAATATATATGAGAGGGATGCGAGTCGAGTTGCTCACACGATCGAGCTCCGCCCCTGGTGGGACTTGTGCTCGTGTTGGTGTTAGTGTAGTAGGTGCTGTGGCTCGAATGTGTAGTGCGTTGCACGACAGGTGGCGCATACGACGGCAAGTCGGTCGATGTTTGACGGGTGAGCGGAACCGGCTGGTGCAAAGGCTGATCGACGCTCTGGCAATTTGCCGACTGGGCTATAATAGTAATTTAAGGCGACACTTTATTAACTACACACTATAATGCTTATTTTGTATGTTTCTAGCATAGTAAATTATAAACGAATGTATCAAAGTGATTCATTACAATTAATGGTTGAGTGCTATAAAATTATATTTTGAGTTTCAAAACATTTTATGCTAACTATTAAACAAAAGCATCTTTTGTGAAGCTGTTAGTTGTCTATGATATCAAGTTTAGAAATCAATTATAATTTACTTTGTTTTCTCAATTATTTGAGTTATTTTTAAAATGTTTGTAGTACATATACGTACAATTACATTTTGTAATATACAATAAGTACAATTTTGTAATATTAAGTAAAATAAAATTCAACTCGGGCAACTATTGTTTTTTTTCTCGAAGAACTCTTCACTATTGAGATAGCATAGAAAACCTATGTATTTGATAATTATTAAATAAATATTGTATTATTTAAAATAGAGTAATTGAGAATGCTGCACAGAATACATCAAATTTAAAATAAGCTTTAAAAAATTTAAATTAAAAATATTTAATTTCATAAGGTTTGTAGAATTCAAAATAATGCTAAATTTTAAAGAATTTCATAAGCTATTTGAATTAGTACATAGCTTTATATGCATCATACATAATAAGTATTGATGCATATAAAGCTGCATTATCATTTTATCGATTACAATCTTTCAGCGAGCGCCGCGCTGTGATCGACCTATCATTTTTAAATACCCTCTTTTTGAACAAAATCGACTGACAGGCCATTCCGTCTCTATTTAATCTCAATGTGCCAAAAAAGTACTGACAGAACACGTAATTTAAATGTATTTCATACGCCAATTTGTTCCTAGAATAATGCTCTTCACTCTCCCATTCCTCGAATCTCCCTCTTGCATAATGGATTTATTAATTTTAATGATTGCCTAAAATTAAGTAAATTTCAATTAAAAAAAATGTCTTGATAATAATAATTATTATAATAATTTATAATGTCTTGATACAAGTGCAGATTTAGGCTTATCAGCATAAGCTGCCTGCCTAAAACTAATAATAATAATAATAATATAAATACCTCTGAAAAATGTAAGTAATTTTTATATTTAAGTTTTTGTTTTACACTTCTTTTTTTTCTTTATTTTTCTTTTGTTTGGTTCTTAAATATTTTATTTGGACGATGTTTAATTATTGTATTTTTTGTATTAATTATTAATGTAGGAATCTGTGTTAAGATTTATGTAGTATTATTTTTTTTTCTCTCTTTGTATGTTAATTTAAATTACTATGTAAATTTGTAGATTTCATTTAAAATTAATTAAATAAATAAAAATATAATAAGTTTTTCCAGAATTTTAGTGGACGTCCAGGGGTGTAAAATATAGAACACACGGAGTTTTTGCCTTGTAGGCTGGGCCAAGAGCGGGATAAGTACTATAAAGCTTCGATAATCTATGGAGCTAACTGCCTCATGTAAAGACAACAAACACTAAGTACACATACTCAAATTAAATAAATATGATGAAAAAGATCAGTATAGAGACTACTCTATGCGATCGAGATCGTTCGGCAAAATCCCGTAATTTTTTTAATGACATTGTTTTTTATTTATGAGTAAAAAGAGACTGGTCAGAATGTAGGATCTAGTAAAAAAAATCCTAAACCCATTTATGCAACTGACTATGCCATTAATTCTAATAATCACAAATCTATAAACTGTTCTTATTATGTCCGCACCCCTTTGTGTTGGCTCTGACATTGGTAAGTGATTTCCTTAGCAACCACTCAAAATTCTTTTAGAAGTTTTGAGCATTTTATATCCTGAACATATTCAGAGATGACTACAGTCTTACTCAGCAAATAACTAAAAGATTATATCAAAAGCATCAAATAGCACCAAGATTGATAAAACAATGCATTTAGAGCAATGTTTTTTTTATAGTAATTATTTTAATCTAAACAGAGCTGTACCGATTCCAGATTTAAGCTAATCGTTTTAGTAACTAAACCCAACTAAGGTGTAGATGGCGACTTACAGTATTTTCCATGTATGTGATGTGTGGGATTACTGTTTTGTTGCAGATCAGGAACGCTTCGTTTCAATTCTGTTACGGTACCTACAACATATTAAATAAATATACTTAATTTGTATTTAATTACATAATTGCCATGAACATAAATAATTTATCACATAAAATTATTTTGGTCCCTAGGCAACTAAGTTAAATGCGCTTGATGATTATCAATAAATCGATCTATTTGAAATCAATAATCAAAATTCAAAAATACAACGGAAGTTTACTTGGAACGGAATAAAACTATGAAAAAATCATTTGAAATACACAAATAGAAAGACAGTCATAGAGGAGGTAGAATCACCTGATGTTTACCTGTAATAGAGTGAAGAGTAGCACTACGCTGGTGCTGCGTGGCGATTGGCTGCCGTAATGTCGGAGGGGGAGCGGCTGGCGGTACAGCGGGTGGAACTGAGGATGGCGGTATTGATTGTAAAGCCGACGGTATCATTTGTACAGCTGGTGCGGACAGTGCCATTGGTCCCGCGGGCGTGAGTTGTATGCCAGTAAAGCCAAGACCGGCGCCTACCCCAGCATCCGCAGGTGCAAACTCAGCTACAGCGCCGGGTGACTCAGAGCCGTCTTCACTCAAAGACTCCTGTTTTCAACGTAAAAAAATATTATTGAAAATAATATTAAAAACATCAACATAAAAAAAGGAAAACATTACAGGTCGAATACTAATATAATTATCAAATATGGAACCCTCTGTTTTGTAACCGTCATGAATGTTTTAAAATGAGTTGGATCAGTAAATTATCATAGAGCAATTCAATTCCGCAATTTCAGGAGGTTGATCTATATTAACAATAAAAAATTAATTAAAAAAAAATAGAAAAATGTTTCCCCAATTACAAGAAAAACTTATTCAAAATTTAATAGAAATCGTTTGAGAATGCGGTTGAATGCAAGATGCAAGGATGGGTGGAGACCGCCAACCGTGTGGTGCGCTAAGTACTTATAATATGATATATTAGTATGATTTTTTTGATAGTGAGTTATTTATCGATATAGATCAACCACCTAGAACGACAGTAGTGATTTTAAATAACATGTGCGATTAAATAAAATGTTTACATAAGTCATATATGTATATCTAGTAGCACACATCCCCAGATTAAGCAAAAAGTCTAATATTGATAATTTAAAAAAGCAGGTTATGACCAGCTTGTTGCTGGTGCTCACTGGAAGTAAATGATGATGATGAAAGCAACAAAATGATGGATTGACATAAGTTATTTACCTGCTTATCGTGAAAGCTATCACTGTTCACAGATCTGTATGCATTTCGAGCAAGATTCCGTGCTATCCTTCTGGCGAACATGCCACCTAATTCTTCCTGAAAATTAAAAAATGCTATATTTTTTATTAAAATAAACAAATGCGGAGAACGCAGAAAGGCCTAAAAGCGATCTGATCCGAAGCATCGGGTCTGATAGCTGTCAAGTTGTTGACCCGTGTGAATCTCTAGCGCCCACATTCAGACTGTATTGTGTGTCGTGCATCATATCGTCGTCTTTCACTCCCCAGGGTGCTTCATGTGCAATTACGGCAGCGGTGAAATAGATTGATCTAGTAACTTCTATTACCTATGAATAAATGCAATCCTTGTGTTCTCTTAACAAACAACATCACCTCTATATAATGTATGTTTTAGAAGTCCTATGATATAAAAATATTTTAACCGGGTGATTTTAACACATGATGCAAAATTGACTTTCCGTATGGTAAATCAACAATATTTGCAAGTAGAAATGCTTGTAAAATGTTGCGTTGCAATTGCTACCAGTGTGGTATCTACCGCTCCATTTTGTGTAATTTTATAGTGAGATTTGAAGTGAATTAGTTACAATTTACACCATTTTTCAATATCTTCTTCTTTTTCTCTGTCTTGAATTTTATTAAGTAAACAATAAGTGGAAAAACAAAGTAAATTGATAATTTATTTCAAAAAATACCAATTAATAGAGGTATCATGTTAGCAAACACTTGATACTTGAAATCTTTGAATATGGAGGGAAACAGAACTCAGTTCTATTGGTAAACAAATACAAAATGACTATGTGAGACTATAGCTGTAATAATATACAATGGCTGCTTGTTAAGTAAGTCGAGTTTTTATTAATAAAATAAAATAATCCTCTCATTTTAATTAGAATTTTATTAGAATAGTCTCATTTTTTTTTATAAATTTCTTTATTAAGACAACAATAAATGTAGCATTAACAACCACCAAAGGTTTTCAAGTTTTGAGTTAGATGTGATGACAGAACATAAAATATCAATGAAAAAAAAAAGGTAAAAACAGTATGAACAACTTACATCCCTCATATAAAAGGTAATATCGAGGTTATTGACAAACATGGGTTTGAATTCGGGGTAGAGATTGAGCACGTATAACAGGTCATCCCTCTGGATTCGATGGACGTCGCAGTAGGTGAGAGCTCGCACGCGGCATGAACTGCGTCCAATGGAAGCGTGAGCACATGGATTTTCACCGAATATGTCGTCTTTACCTGATGAGAAATAAAACTAATATTTAGATGCCGCCAAATAATGGAAATTCTACACAAATGATTCATCACCACATCTTGAAATATGTTTCTATGTAGAAAATTTAATGAAGAGGTTATGAAATAGATATTACAATGCAAAGCCGCCGGATTGAAAATCTTGGGGCCGGGGCAAATTAATCTTTCTTTTCAGAATCTGGGGTGCCAAATACTTTCACCACCTCATCTCGCACTGGCCAGGGTTAGTCGATACCAGTTTCAAATTGCAATTCAATTAGAAATCCTTAAAAATGAAACTTACCAAGAATCGCCATGACAATGTCGTCCTTGAGTATTTCAATAGATCCTCTCGATATGATAAAGAGGGATGTGAGAAGGTCTCCCCGATGAACGAGGGTCTCTCCGGGTGGAGCGTGGGTCACTTTGAATCGTAACGAGAGAGCTCTGCAAGGAATTTATTACCCTATTAAATGTTAACATTTTCAGATATTTTTTTTAAGTGGTTTTGCTGAACGAGAAACCAGTTTCAGAATCGAAATCAAGAGAGAGATTGTGGTAGTCTAGTGGTTAAGGTGTTTGAATATTAGTTCAGTAGTCCATTTACTACCATTTTTCTTGTTGGCTGATTGTTCCGACTTGAGAATGTGGCCCTGGGATTTTACCTTGCCATGGGAATGTTATTTTACTTTGCCATTTACTGTTGCGGTACACTCTTTTAGGTTGCTTTTCATGTTAACTAAGTCTTGGTCTTCTTTTTGTTTATTGTAACTTAAGTTTATTTCAATTTTTAAGAATTATAAATAGCTGAATGAAATATCAAATTTCTCACTTCCTATTTTTTAAAATTCATATATACAGTGGCGCGGGCCCACTCAATATTCGCTCGCGACCCACTGGTGGGTCGCGAGTCATAGTTTGTGAAGTACTGCATTAGATAATGATTTTTAGCACTTAAATTGTACCAAAAACTACAAAAACATATAAACTGTAGTATAGAGTAGCAGCAGTATCCTGATAGTATGCCCATAACTTTGGCCAGTTTATATTAGTAATCACTGCTAATATGTGCACATTATTTTCACTTGCTAACATTTTATGAGGTGTTTAATTCGATAAATCTATCAAGCTACCTCGAACTGACCTCAAACATCCAGGGCTGGCACCGGTAAAAGCAGAACAGTTGGTGAGAAGGTTTCTATTGAGATGCAGGCAAATGTCGGCTTGGAGACATTCAGGGAAGCCTTTGAGAACTGACCAGGTGTCGATGCCGTTGGTATAGGACCACGCATGCTGGAAGTACTCTTCGAGTCTTTGCCTGAGTGGATTTGGTATCTGCAAAATAGCAACCTCTCTATATGATAATCGATTTAAATTGTTTAAAATAGTTCATAATCCTTACCAGGTGCAAACTTGTAAATGTTGATTGCACTTTATTATTGGTTCAAAATAAATACAACAATTTGTATTATATTTAGGCACTTCATAATATAATATTACTTTTAGAATATCTATATGTGAAGGGAAAACTTCGGATTCCTTTTTAGGCATATTGCGCACACGGAGAAGTGTGAGATTATGCATAGTTAAAGTTTATATGGAGAAGGAGTGCGAAAAGTTAAAATTATCTGTAATATGTGTTATAAATACATTAAATTTAATAAAATAAAATGTTCATATTAACTGACATTGTTTGAATGAGTTACGAGTTGCGAATTTTGTGTGAATTCAAATATTGCCTTTACAATAAACTGTCAATTTCAATAAAGTAATGTCAAAGCAAATAAGTATAATTATTAGGTTAAAAAAAGTGAGTACATTTTATTACATTAATTAAACTCCGTATAATCTTAGTTTCAGTAATTTAATTTTACATGTTACATTTTTAATTTATGCAGTTTAATTTTTATTCACATTCTGATATTCGCACCTATCTTTCATAATGCCTTCACATAGAACGGACGTAGGCTTCAAAGAAAAAGGAGGAATACTTCAAATTATTGTATGATCGACTTACATCACATGAACCTTCTATAAAAAGAAAGTCAAAAAAAATATTTTGATATTAAGATTCGTAAATACAATTCAGCATTCTGTACTTAATTGTTTATTTTTTTTTCCCATTTATATCTAATATTTCATTTCATTAACATTAAATTTTGTAAGTATTACCGGGAATTAAGGCAAACAACACACGCTAATGACATATTTGTGCACGCTCGCAGTTGACGTAATACAACAAAATTAAAAAATATATATATGCAATGATTATAGCGTATTATAGAGGTATAAGTACCTCAATAATATAGTGAAAAACTCAAAAGTTTAATGAATTACGGTCAAAATTTGACCACTGGACGACCTCTAGTTTTAAGAATTGTACAACTTTATTTTACATATTAATATATTTTAAAATGTTAGGTAAAATAAGTCTGTCAAGCCAATGGATATGTTATTGACAAACTAAGTTCGCTGCTTTATATGGTAAAATTTACTGCATAAATATGAATATATTGAGTGCTTATAAATAAATGTTTATATTTCTTGATACTTTCTAGTATTTATCTATTTTGATTTGTAAATAATTGTTGTATATTTTGCAATGCTCACCTGGTGAAACCTGATGAATTCTCTCACTCTCAGTATTTGTGTGTGATATCGAGCAGTTCCCGAATACAATCGCTGGATGATGGCCGAAACATTACCGAATATGCTGGCATACATAAGAGCTGCAAGAAAAAAAAAAATACGAGTGTACTTCAGGATCCAGATCTGAATTAAGGCAGTTGGAATCAATAAAGTTATAAAATAATATTCACAAAAGAGCAATGGATTTTAAAAACTAGCTTTAGTTTTACGCACCTAGAGTCCGCACACATCTTAGGGGAACCAACTTTCGAAGGATACAAAGCAAGGCTAGGTGTTGAGTCTATAGAATCAACGGAATGTGCACACGCATATTACCTAAATTAATAGATTGATAAAGTGTAAATGCTCACAGGTTAAACATTAATAATAATAATAAACACCTTATTTGACACACATACATAAATATAGGGTGTTTTTTTTAGAGGCGTGGTTTTCAATCTGGCACTACTTTTTTCGTAGTTGGTGTTTTTGACAGCTGTCACTTGATTTATGCTCAGTTAGACTTACTCCTGAACAACGTTTGCAAATAGTGCAAATTTAGAAAAAATCACTCTAAAATAAAGTAAAAATCGAGTCGTGGGCCTGTGGTGTGGCCTCCAAGATCGTGCGATTTAACACCGCTGGATTATTTTTTGTGGGGTTATGTGAAGTCGCTTGTCTACGCAGATAAGCCGGACACGATTACGCCTTGGAAGAGAATATTCGGCGCGTTATTGCTGACATACGGCCCAACTTGCTGCAAAAAGTGGTTGAAAATTGGGCCTCTCGGCTGGAATTTGTTCGAGTCAGCCGCGGCGGCCACTTACCCGAAATCATTTTTAAAACATAATGGCAAACCCTTATCTTTATAATAAAACTAAATTCTTAGCCATAACATCAAACTATATGCGTTTTATCTCTTCTTGAAAACCACGCCTCTAAAATCATCACCCTATACATGACGAATGAGTGAGTTTATTGGCAGTGGGTTTAAGGTACAAGTAATGTTGAAGACAGCTGGGTACCAAATTAATCAATTCACCGTGGAAGGCACAGGTTTATGATTTTAGCCACTGAAATATCAATCGTTGCTTAACTTATTAATTATGTGTAGTGAGACAATTATTTTTTATTTAACCATGTTTTATTTAATATCATAGATAATATTTTTCAGGAATTTGGCCTGATTGGAATAACAATGGACGTTACCTAGTTTTAAAATTTCACTAAAAACGAGGAATACGTACATCCAACGAGCATAACAAAAATTGTAAAGCCTTTTTCGGAGTCTGTGTTTGGTGCCACATTTCCAAACCCCACCGACGTGAGTGTGGTGCACGTAAAATAGAGTGCCGTGATGTAGCGTGATCTGTAACAATATAAACGTCAAATTTATATTAGAATACGATTCAAATTGTACTGAACTTATATTTAAGTTATACAGTTTGTCCGAAGACCATTCGCGAAGACTTAAGGGGGTGTTCATGTTCCCTATTTGGTATAAAAAATTGTATAAAAACAAGCGAAAATAACTCACGTCCAAATTTATAACCTTTATAAAAGCGCTGGTGTAAAAAGAAACAATTTGAACAAAACTTTTTTTAAAAAATTCCACTTCTTAATCCACACATTTGAATCCTCACAATATATGCTCAACAAGGTTGTGGGGAAATTCGATTTAATTAATCTTCTTCTTTTTAACACACCTAATCTACCAGTTGAAGGGCATTCATTTCCATTTATGGAGATTTGGACATATATTTTGCACACTTGGTTTTGTAGGCTAATGTTGCGCTATAGCACTTGGCGGTTTGCCCACAGAGTATTTTCAAGTACAGGGACACCAGCAGAACCATTTCTTAGAATACGAGTATGTCTCTTTGGATTTGGCTACTATTCTGGTTGGCCTTAGATCCATGCAAATATCCTCAATCGTCAATGATATCTTTCAGACTAATGCCCCACATCGTCCTTTTCATGGCCTATTAATAGATAGAGCTATATTAAGCTATGTTAATACATACATACGTATATACATAATTTATATAGATTTTTTTTATGCGAGGAAGATTAGACGGATAAAGAGAGTTAGATGCATTCTTGATGTGTAAATATCTATACCGGGACGACCTCAAGCATTTTTCAAGGCTAAAGTGCTTTAATACAACAATAAACAACTTGTTGCAGTCACCTCAAGGATGGACCTCCCGTGTTGTTGACAGTGTAGTCTGTGGCCATATCGTTAGCCAGGGCGTCCAACCAACCAATTCGAGCATGTAACTGAGGTCTTTCGAAGTTGCCTATCGCATACCTGAAATTAATATGGATCCCAGTAAAATTATCACAATAATAATTAAAGCACATGTTCTTATTCAAAATGAAAAATATTTTTAAATTACATTCCTTCGGTTTGAATTCAAATTGAGCGAAAAAGAAAGTTTCCACCATAAACTTCCATTATAAACATCTCCACATGTAATAAAATTTAGTTTCTACTAAGTTTGATACAATATTTTATGATATTGATGTTATTGGATTGATGGCATTAATCTCTCAAATAGATCGTCAAATTAACAGACGTTAAAAAAACTGTGATAAAGTAAAATTTTAGCAAGAATGGGCGAATGTGATTAACTAAGGGCGGATGCTCAGTATGTCCTACTCAATCACGTGCGCCCGCCTGCACTAAGTAATTCAATGTTTTAATTAGGAATATTAATGGATTAATTGACTGTTAGAAACCGATAAAATACATCATAAGTAAAGGGAAGTAAATGCTCCCTATAGTTTTTGAATATAGAAATAGATGAAACTTCTGATTGAAGGTGAATATTTGTTCCACGGCCATGTTGCCTGGCATGGCTGACGCTAATGCTATTAGATATTATGCGAGTTCATTTAAATAGTAACTCGCAAGTCTGTAATATTCAACGAGATTTGAATGTGTTGCTGTTGTCAAGAGACGGGTTAGTCAATGTTGTTCGTATCACTGCAATGTTGTACAGGAGCGGTTCCTGGATTGGCCATCTCCATTTTTGTCATTGGCTACCTCTATTGCACTTATGATATAGACTTGTTTCTTGAAAACGGCAGCTGTTCAGGAATGGTCATGCAAACTAAATATTAAAATCAGTATAACCACGCCTCTCGATCTCATTGGTAATATTATATTTTTATGTGTGACTTGTTACTGGACTTATGGGCAGTGCTGAGGAAAGCGTAAT
Organism: Neomicropteryx cornuta; assembly: GCA_020383195.1. NCBI lineage: Eukaryota > Metazoa > Arthropoda > Insecta > Lepidoptera > Micropterigidae > Neomicropteryx > Neomicropteryx cornuta. The sequence goes on along the minus strand of JAHKQU010000001.1, from coordinate 5,845,050 downwards.
TTAAATGCCTTAATAAGCTGTATGGCTAAAAGTAATCAAAGAGATTGAAAGAGGCATTAAAGACTTGTATTTGTATTGTACAAAGTGAGTACTTTTTGAGTACTCAAGATCTCAAATTTTCAATGAGCAGCTATTTTTACTTTTACGCATGATTGCATTTGTGTAATTGAAATTATAAGGTATTGAGTAACTTTTCCGTTAGACGGAAGGGAACATACAATTTAAAAGAATAAGGTAGCACATTGTAGTATCCAAAGGAGGGATTTTTGCCATCTATAATGAATGAAAGTTGCAGAGTATTTTGAGAATCACCTCAGAGATCTGTGACAAATTAGAATAGCGCTGACTCGGTGTGAGTGAAGTGATATTTTAGGATATAAATGAAAATATATTTTTGTGTCTACAACCCACTTATCTACCTAGTAATATGGGTCTCGCATTACTGCAGCGCTACTTTAGGGTCATTCAAAAACAAAAAGGCATCTCTAAAAAGTCAAATCTTGCAATTTTCTTACTAAGATATTGCAAGATTTTGACAGTTAAGCGATGCGGTTGCAATTTGGTTTTGAAATGGCTCAAGAGTAACCCAGCCAGCATACTCTCACACGCAGATCCATTTTTTAGCATCATAATAAAAACGCCACTTGGTAATTGACAAAACAAATCTAAGGACAAATTTTTCAACTGTCAGTTAAAGCTAACAGGTAGTTAAATATTAGCTTATTGCTGTGTGTATTAAGTACAAATATTATTATTATCATATTATGCAGGTGCTAGTTTACACACACCTCAATAAGCATAGAATTTTATTTAATCTGAACACGCTGACAATCTGTTAGTATTACCGATGATTGAAAAATCATTCGTAAGTATTATGTTACAAGATGTTGTTGAGAATTACCTAATGCAGTATGTAAAAAAGTAATATGTCTCACCAGATACATGCGAGCCAATGTGCGATGAGGACAAACGAGGCCATCAGAAGCAGTAGAACGGCCGCACCATATTCTGAATAACGGTCAATCTTTCGGGCCACCCGCACCAAACGAAGCAGTCGTGCAGTCTTCAGCAGGCCAATGAGGGTAGTTGTCTGCATGGCATTGGGTTTGGGTATGATTTAGATGGTTACAAAATATATGCCATAGCAAGCTGTACGTGCTTGAGTCTCCCTCTCGGGCGTTTTGTATTTAAAGATGCTACGAGTAAATGATATTGTAGAGCAAGCGCCAGTGGTTATGGCAGTTTACCCTTCGAGCGAGATAGGATTATTTTTCACGTATAAGTGTATCAACCTCTAGTCGAACAAAAAAAGTAAAAACGCTGGAATAACCATTATTCGAATATCAAGGAAAGCGTTAAGCTTCACACAATTATTAAAAGCTGTTGCCAGGATGAAAAAAAAAGTCAATTTGAAACAATTGATATGGAATTACTCAGTCAAAATATATTTGTAGGTAAACTCCAAACACAAAAACAACTCTGATGTGATGTGGTTATTTAATTTTCATTGCAAAATGTCATTAAAGTCATGATGAAAATGAAGCTTTTTAGATACAGGCTGCAATGCAATTTTAGGTCAATCGTCTTATCCGTAATTGTAGATAAAAAAAATAATTTCAATAATGAGCTTAGATGATGATTTTTAAGGTATTTTAGGCAAATCACATAGCGTTTTTTACTATGTAAAATAATGTGAAATAATTGAACTAGGTTTTAATGGAAAAGTCTTGACGAGTTGAAATGAAATTAAAAATATTTCTTACTTTCTCGCTCAAAGGGTTAAAAGGCAATGTACAGAAAAGGCATCAAAATTGTTCATCAACACAAATTGCATATTGAGAGTGGTAATATGTCATGAATTTGTGATTTAATTGTTTTGAAAATATACATATTAAGTGTATCGTGCCAGATAGGAATCACTACAAAGATATTGTTTTTGTTCTTTTTAAGTAGTTACATTTAGCGCAGTTAAAGCTCGAAGGAAATCGCTGTCAATTCAATAGTTTAGTTTTAATTTGTCAACTCCGGTAAATATTTAATGGCAAATTATTGTAGACATGATACATGCGTTATTTTGATTTGTTTTATAGCTTAATTTTTTAGATGGAGCTCAATTTTTCAAATTTAACACTAAGGAATCATATTCCTTAATGTTATATTTGAAATCATAATTCTGGTATAAATAATTATATTAATATCATAATTAAGTATGTGTTTTGTTGTCAATAAAAGTCGAATGACTGTTTTCCAGTTTTCCGGTAATTTTAATTGCATGGATCCTGTAGCCGATTGCCCCAAACCCGTTTTTCGTTTGTATTTATACACGTGAATATCACCAACCATATTTAAATTAACAGACTTAAAGTACCACGAAAAAAAAACGTCAAATTCCCAAAAAAAAATACATACCACTTAAAAAAACTACAATTGAATACCAATCCAAGTATTACGATTTATTGTTTACCATCAAAGTCAACACACATTTTGTTTCATAAAAAATGAAACACACACGCTGTCATCACCACGCGGAGTAACGTGTCATTTTAAATTTTAAAGAACTTTTATTAGGGTTAGAATATAGTTAGAAAGTTTTTTTAGACATGTTTATTGTGCGATTTGCATTAACTATAGATTCTTCAAGCTTTTATTTAACTTACAATGTTTGTTAGTCGGTTTAGGTCAAATCTTGCAAGCTGAATTAAACCACTTCCTCTTATCTTACAGACTTAAAATTTGACAGGTTAGTTTAGAGTTCAGTGGGGCTAGTCTAAAGCTGCTCGCCACTCGCTCGCTGTCAGTTTGATGCGACATTTGGTGAGTCAGCTTTAGACTAGCCCCGCAGGATTGGCTCCAGACAAAGGACCTCCTCAACGGTCAACAGCACAAACAAAAAAAAAATAAAATTGTATACGCATTGAAGCACCTAAATAAAAAAATGTTTTTTTTTTACTATTATTACTTTTCTTATTAATTGACTTCTTACATTCCAGAAACTTGAATTTACATAGAAACAGTTTAAGTGGTTTACCTGATTAATGGATTGGAATGACATGACATAAACACTTAAGTATTTTTGTTTTTAGGAATTGACATGATATAGGTACCTACTTCGTTAATACCTTTTGAAATTACTTCCCTAGATCATAAATACTGTTTATATAAAATATATTTTATTTAAAATAATTGACGATTTATTTTGTTCATAAAATAATGGGTCGCTTCATTTGAGTACCCGTCAAATCAATTCAATGGTTTCATTGACATCAGGCTGTGCATTCAGGTAGCAATGAACCCTCTGCAAGCAGATGGATCGTACTTAAGGCACTCGTCTTTTTACTTTTGTTTATTGCCTGAATGTTGATATCAAATAATGGACCTTGAATTATTGAATTTTTTTCATATCGTAAAAAAAACGAACTTTACCAACAAAGGTAAGTTTTTTATTAGGTACCTTATTTTATTTGAATAATGCCCCATTTCCATAATCCCACTGGATACCTGGTGCCTTTTCCGTTAAATTTTATTTTTACTCTCGATTGGCCAATCGCCGAATGGAGATACTGAACATCTTTTGCTTAAGATAAGTCCCAGCATAATGATATTTTGTCATTTAACCTACCAGCACTATGCACCAGCTAGTAAGTAAATCTTACGCTTGTTGTACAGTACCTACCTACGTAACATTTAAAAATCTCTTACATCACCAATGGAGCAGCTCCCATAATCTTTTCTTCAATACCCCGACACATTGATTGCCCACATCTTGAGTTTTCTACTTGGTTGTCTATTGCAGTTGTAAATAAATATGTTTATTTTTTACTACGACATATTCTTATAATGAATCAAAGGTATTCTATAATCTGCTAAATAGCATGGTCATTAGCTAATATAGATTTATATACATTTTGTCCCAAAACATATTGTGGAAACATATCATACGAAAATATCTCGTTTTAACTCTACAAACTGAACTCTATATTTTTTGAATTATAACAATATTTTTTTGCATTTAAATACAAAGTTCTCACTACCCAAAAATGAAAACTCTTATAAAGTACATTCAATAGCCTACGCAATTATTTGAAGAAATTCACCTATAATATACAACACGAACAGAGTAAAATTACAAACACATAACAGGTTATATGGATTATACTTTCCGAATACAGTAATGAAAAATTTTAACTACTCAAAATAATTAAAAATCATAATTTCTACTGTTATTAAATCGGCACAAGGCGGTGACACAAAATATATTTAAAAAATATATATATATATACCACTAATTTAATTTGAAAAGATAATAAGTCTATTTACAAATACACGTGTAATATTTAATAAATGTGAATCATATTGAATTATCAAATTGTGTGAAGCGTGCAAAGCTAGCAAAGCTTTAGGTAAGAAGCAAAATTGAATACATATTAATTTATTTGAATAAAAAAAACACGTTTATTCAAATCGACTCTTAGAATCAATGGTTTGAGCAAAATGCGTGCTTGAAAAAAAAACTGAATATACTATAATAACGAGCATAAACATATAGCAAGGTTTTAATGTTTTACAACAATCTGTAAATGTAAGTCATTTTACCAGTAAAATTAAATTTGTGATTGTAAGTATAATCGAGGTAGGTAGAATAAGAAGAAATAGGAAATAGGAAGAACGAAGTTGGTCCGTTTCAAAAGGAGATTTTCCACTTTTTCTTTTTTCACAAAACAGAAAGATTACATAACTAATTGATTTTCAAAAATGTCCTTATATAAGGAGCGTGTGAATAGTGTGAGTGAGGAAATGTGTATATTACTTTTTTTGTATTTTTTCTTGTAAAATTTTTGTTTTTCAGAAAAAAGTTTTCTTACAGGGATGAATAAACAAATTCGTTTTTTATAGATTTTTTTTGACAAATTTAATAATATTCAATCATTAAAAGTCATAAAAAAATAAATTTAACAATAAACGTACAAAATAATGAAAGTGTAGTAGGAATAATTAAACACACAAATAATATTATGTTTAGTTTTAGTTTTGCGTTTAATCGATAATGATCATTCGATATGAAAATATCTTGAAAGGAAAACTTAGTTTTTATTTATTTTTCAAAATATTACATTCATTCACGTCGAATTAAGAACCTACTCTTTTTTTGAAGTAGGTTAAAAGTAAACAATTACGTTGAAGCAAGTTTTAAAAGATCGTTGCATCGAAGCGTCACTATAGTTTTACCCTAAATTACCCGTCATGTGTAGCTCATCATTGCCAAAAGTGTTTTAAGTGAACATTGAATATGTTTTGTATATATAAATTTTATTAAATAAGTTAAATTAGGAACGAATGAGTTCACATAAAAACCCGCAAGGGTTTTGTGAACAAACAAATTAAATATGTATTTTGTTTATAAATAAAGAACTTATAAAAAAAAAAAAAAAAAATTTAGTGGTAAATTAACAATCTTATCCGTTTCTTTTTTGTATCGCATTGTTTTGCTATTTCCCATTTTGTTGTATGCAATATTTATACAGAGTATTCAGGCATTTTAGCCCCCATATTGTCTCCGAAATTATATTTATTGACACTAACGTTTTGATTATGACAGATCATTTCAAAACACGTCGCGTCGCCCAATTATTGGTAAATAGTAGGTAGTTGTGCATGTGCACTAATGTGCGTTGCTGGTATTACGTGAACAGAATAATAAACAGACAATGGAGCGATAATCTTAAAATGTTTGGATTAATTAAAGCTTGTAGGTAATTACGTTTTGTGTGATTAGATATTGTGCGGTTAAAAGCCGACAGGTAGTACAATCTAAACATGACGACACAAGTGTCTAAAATGGTTTATAACTCAAACATGAAAGAAAGATTCCTTGAATGTTTTGGAGGAGACAATGTATATCACATGAAAGTTTTAGTGCCTTCCTCATCTGTGCGTGCAATTATCGATAACGGGGGTGAAACGATCACAGATATACAGGATGATTCTAGTTCTAGGGTTATTCTTTCCAGTGATCTCTATGCAGGAACTAACGAAAGGGCTACATTAATTTTAGGTACGGTAGATGAGATAATGGCTGTGTTGGACTTTATACGTGATAATATACCCATGCCAGGAAGGCACGAACAAGTTAAAATACTAATTTCGGACTCCTCGGTCTGTGCGATCATCGGAAGAGGCGGCGAATACATTAGGCGGATAAAAAATATTAGTGGCTGCAGCCTTCAACTATCTGAGAATGTCGTACCTAAAGAGTGGTGTATTACTGTCAGCGGAGACAAAGATTGTAACAAAACAGCGTGCAGAATGATAATGCAGAAGTTGTCCATGGAGATCGTGCGTCAGTTTATCGGGTGCGGTGAAGTCAGCACCGCTAACGAATTTGAAACTCGCGTAAGCGACTTCACGTTTCTTAATGTAAAGCTAAAACTTTTGTCGTCGGCTTCACCCGTCGCGCAGCCCGTTCTCGATAATATAAAAATGGCACTTCGCGACACTGGATTTTCGGCGTCGAACTGCGAAGACATCGGTGTCGCCTTAAAACTGCTAGCCAAATACGGTGATCTCCATGTCTCACTCGGATCTTCCCAGCCGTCTTCCGAGAGCGAGGGTGCTTCCGAAGAGATCATTGAGATTTCCAGTTCGGGCAGCCTATCGCCTATATCTTCAGAATCATTTGAGCAGTTGAGCGTCGAAAACTCTTGCTACCTGAAGACGGCTGATAATAAAAGTTATTTTCCCGACGATTTGGATATCGAGTACGCTGCCGGGCGCAAGCGCGTTCGATATAATTGAATACTTCTCAAGATAATTATTCTTTATTTTTTTTTACATAAAATCTACTAAATTTACACTTGCACTATTAACTAAAACTGATATATGTTATCGTCCATCAATAAATATTTTAAACATTGATTGTTGTTTACATACAGGACAGAGTAGAGCACTCTCAGTAAGGCTCAAATAATGCGCAGGGCCCCCTGATAACTATTATAAAAATAGTATTCAAATTAAAAATTTCTATTAAACAAAATGTTATTGATGTCACTAATTACTGATGTCACTAATATTATTGCATTTTAAACATAATGTTCGCATATATACAGGTGTATTTATATGCACAGATGATTTCGTCTTTCTCGTAATTGGAATACGTTTTTTCTATATTTTTTGCTGATTATTATTTGTTTGTTGATATGGATCAAACTCCTCTAAGAAATGACAAAAAAACAACATTTTATCCGAAAAAAATATGTCTCTTTTATATTGTGACCTACTTCATGCATATGGAGAAGTATAAAAAGTATAGTAGGTTCTTGTTTTTGGAAAATTTTGCATTTTTATAATGGTTCTATGGAGATTTGTATTCTTCTATGTATAAATGGAAATATTTGTACGACTTGGAAGTTGATTATTCATTTAATAAAATACGCGAGGTTTCCTAATTTTTTTACCGCACTCGAGTTCAACGAGGTCTAAAAATCGACCCTTAATTAACACAAGTTCTTATTTGACACTTTCAAGATAGTGTATAAGTTGTGTTACGTGTACCAACTTGTTATAAGAATGACTAATAATTTATGTTAAATTTATTTTAAAATTTTTGATGAGAAAATGATGTCTAGTTTACTCATTTAACCAACCATAAAGTTTTTAAATTGGTAAGTATTTTATATCAATAGGAAGAAAACTAGAGATGGGATTTTTAAAGTAATTCGGCTACGGGGGTCTGAGGTATCAGTTCATTCTGGAAAAGGGGTCTCTTGCCCAAAATAGTTTGGGAATGCCTGATTTAAAACAACTAGGTAGTTTTTGTCATAGAATAGTTACGAGGCAACTTAGTAGCCACCAACATATTATACCGAAAGCAATGATGAGATTTGCACAGAGACCGTTCACTTTTTTAGGGCCGTGAATTAATAATATATATAATATTTTGTTTGCATCTAAAAAAATAATTACATACCCGCAATAAAGTTCTTTTCTGTTTAGGTACTTTATCTTGCATAGAAAATTTACCGTATGTGTTTCTATGTATAGCTATATATCAGGAATAGCTTACTCAGATTTTCATATCAAGTATTTTAGTTCATATTTAATATTAGTTTATTATTGGGGTTACACGTTTACAACATACGTCATATCTATTCTATATGAGTATGAATGTATATATAATGTGTATTATTAATTATTATAATAAATACATTATTATCATTATTTAGTCGAAATTCGACCGTAATTTATTATTTTTTAAGTTTGAGCGCTATTAAGGTTTTTTTGCCACTATAATACATCACATATTTCTTTTTTTCCATAATACGGCATATATACTTTTTTCAATACAAAAAAATAAACACAATTACTATAGATTGTATTGGTATATATTTGTTGATACAATTCATGGCCCGTTTTATTTTTTTAGTGTAAAAATGAGCTTGAAATTCATACAAGTATAAGATGGCATTAATAGTTATTTTTTACTTGACATTAATTACTACATTGACATTGACAGACTATTGAAAAGGGAACATTTGAAATCACACAAAATTCACAGTTTGAAACTCATTCTGTCAATGAGCTGCCAGTTGTATGAACGATTTATTTATTAAATTTAATTTATTTGTTACACATATTATAGATAAATTTTAGCTTTACGCACTTGTTCTCCATATAAACTTTAACTATGCCTAATCTCACATTCCTCCGTGCGCGCGATATGCTTAAAAAGGTACAAAGTTTTCGCTTCGCGTACATAGATTATCTTATATTACAGTATTGCATGTAATTCAATTTTAATATAACAAATCTTTGTTTTATTTTTAATATTATATGCTATATCTTTATTTTAGGTTTAAGGCGCCTCGGGACGCATTTGTCCTTGAGATTAGAAAGAGTAGGCTTTATTCGAACATTGACGTGTAGAAAAGAGACGGATATACTCGCCGACCGCGAATTCGTTACATTTGGAATCGATGAAACATGTTTTTTGTATTTAAATAATTATTATCATTTGAAAAAAATGTTTTTTTTTAAGTAATGTCCTAGATTATTATATTGTCTATCTTTAGAAAGAAAAATTAGGTTCGCGTCACTTACACAACTTAAAAGAAAATCGTTGCAAGAAAAAAATAACACTATCTTATTTATTTATTTTCATTACTATAATAAGGTGTATTTCGTTTTTTTTAAGCAAAGGACTAAATTAATATATGTAGAATATTGTGGTATTTTTAGTTTAAGCCATTTGTTGGGAATAACTTCAACAAATTGCACCAAAATACGTTACAAAACACGTTTTAGGGACTGGTGGCGCCTTAATAATAGGACATATTTTATTATTAAACATAAATAAACTGAAAGTTGTATAACTATGACCAAATTAATTGTATGTTGCTCAGTCCATATGGTTATGCTTAAAAAAAGCAATTCTGCTATAGAAAAGTCTGCCCTAGTACGGGCATTGCCTAGTTCGGTAGAACTTAGCTTAATATGTAAATTAATGTTTAAATTACTGTGTCAATAAAATATAATAATGAGTGTAACCAAATGGTGAAGGCACCACTACGCAGATGTTCCCTCGTCGTTTGTGCAAAACACAGATTAATTAACACTGTTAATTAGACTGATAATTAGTCTGTGGTGCCAGAGGAGGAAATGCCCATCGTATCGTTTCTTAGTAAATTGATACTAATTTTGTACTGATACTATTAAAAAAATCTTTTCACGGCGTCTGCAAAACATCTGTTGATTTACCCTCAGTTAATTTTATAACTAAAGTATTTCTTTGTTTCAAAATAATTGAATTTCTTTGGTTGTCGCATATTGATAGCAACGAACCTGATTAATAAAATTCGATATACAAAAAGGATATTTCACAAAATTATAAAGACCTTAAGGTAGGTAAAAACAATTTTGTTAGAATAGTTTATTATATTTTTCAATTTCGAATCATTCCGAGGTCAATTTTATCCGCTCTCTGGTGTTTCTGGTATGTCGCCGGTTCCTAGCATGAAAGCTAGCAAAGCACAGACACACATACACAATACTAATTAGTAGAATTAGAATTAAATGTGTGTTATGTGTGTGTATGCATTAATATGTTTATACTACTGTAAAATGTGTATTTTTGGTGGTTGAGAATTCGTTTTTTTATTAGATTAGTAATACAATTTAGTCCAGTAGATTCACTCTTTGGTGCAATGAAGCAAGATTCACATTTTGCGATTATGTACGAGAATTATTTATGGCCACCTCCGGCGAGATCACCAGGATTTATCAGGAAACTACGCTTATGACACGTCGGGCAGCTGTGGAACCTACATATTATAAGAACCGCATAATCGTATTACGTAAAGTTTACAATTTTATTTCTCGTAAACCATAATGAATTTTGATACATCGTTTTTACAAATAATACTTTTAATCGCAGGGCCAAACTGCTGGATTTTTTAGCGGGAATGGTCTTGGGTACGGGTATTCCACACCTTTCTTAGGAAGGGGGCCAATCGAACAAGTTCTTTTGTTGAACAATGCTATGTAACAAAACAACCGTAATGTTTAGTTTTGTTTTACACTTGTACAATATAGAAACGTGTTCTTTGGTTCATATTCTTCAGAAAAAAAGGTGTATGGTACAGGCAGTATTTTAATATTTTCTTCTGAGTCATTTTTCTGAGAATACGATTCCCTTGTAATATATAGCTTTGAAATCAGTGAAGCGAATGCAGCGACTCATGAATTATTTAACACTGACCCAGTCCTGCATTCAGAGGACGACACACTGCGCAAAGGCACGCACAAATAATGCGGGTTTTAACGCATTAACCCATATACACCCATAGTATTGTGTGACTCTTATTTGTAGATATAGGAGAAAAATAGTACAGGATATCGTGTTATTTCCTTATTATCTGGGCGTTTAAAACTTAAACGCCCTACTTTCTACTTTACCGAAATGTTAAGAGTTTCTAAAAGACTGTATTTTCCACATATTTATCAAAAGACATTATATTATTGACTAAAAAGAACTACAGAGGCATGGTTGATTTTTTTAAGATGCTAATTCAGCTGTTATTTAAAATACATTTGGTTTTTTAACCGCTAACCGTTAGATTATTTTTTTTAGCTATATGAAAACTTATTGAACGAAGTTTGTTCAGTTTTATGTCAAGAAACACTCCATAAAAGAATACTGCCGACTTTAAGTGCATCCTGTATCGCATTGAATGTTGCCAGGCGAGTGAGTATCGGTACCGCACCGCTATCTAGCTGCCGTTAGAATTTAATCGAATGAATCCACCGTTGTGATGATGTGAAATTATAATATTATGATATTGGCACGGCTCCACAATGCCTTAAATGAACTTAATATGCAACTACTGAAAAAAAATAATTGACAATTATAACACAATACGAAAGCAAACAAAAAAAATACGCTCAAAATGCTGGTTTTTATTACGATGAACATATAATAATATCTACCTCGTCACCTTCAAGTCCAAGCTGAAACAAAACAACATCAAACATCCAACATGACCATACGAACACAAAACAATAACTATAATCTAAAATAGAAAAAGAATTGGCATTCAGAGAAGATAAGGATCCTACTTTAGAAGGGATTTCGAAGAATCTCCATAATCATCCTCGTGCGGAATAAAGATTGTCTATGAAAATTTAAAATCCAAATGAAATTATTCGACATACAAAAAGAATAAATCTCAAAAAGACCCAGCTAAGTTTACTCAGAAAGAGACATAGACAGTGATGTCGCACGACTAAAAAAATGCATAGACTGGCAATTTACATACAAAGGAAAACACTAGTTTATTACACGTCCAGCTAGCTAACATTCACGAAATAGAAGTAATCTGGATAAAAATAGGTGAAAGACATGCCTAATCTAGGACAAATATTAACCATACAAAAATATAAATGAAACTATGAGGTGATAGAGATTCAATAAATAAAATATATTTTTTCTATATTTATATGATTTTAATATAGAAATGACAAAAAGACATAGAAAAACCGTACAAATTTGGTATATCTTTGCATTTAAAGAATATCTTTAAACTGTCAAACGTTTACGGAAGAAAGTTATTGAGAGGGATGCAATTTAAATACTAGCTTAAATTATTTCAAATGTAAGATGATTAAAATGCACGAAGGTTATGTTTTTTTCTGGGTTATAAGCATTCAAAATTTCAATAGTCAATGATATTGGCTGACAAATTAAATAAACTTGTCCAGACCATTTGAGGACTATTTGTAGTGTCACAATAACTTACTTTTTATTGCATTTATATAAAATAATAAAAATATACTTTTTATTACAATTTAAAATGCCCATTGGTGAAATTGTGAACAAATTTGTCAGATATATTTAGAAAAATAACAAATTGTAATCAAGATTATTATGTTTTTATTATTAAAATATTTCTTTTTATTTATTTAAGAAAAACAGTTGAAGAACTCGTCTAAGTATAAAATAAGTAGGTTCAAAAAAATATTGAACCGTGAAGCTATGAAGATAAATGTCCGCACGCTTTGAACGCATGTGGTCGTATTGAATTGAATAATGTTTCTTGTATTTAATATATTGAGTTCCTATTATATTTAGATGTATTTAGAGAACTTCAAAAACTCTCAATAATGACCACTCTATTTAAGTAGTGTTGCCAAGACTATAAACATTTTATTTTTTTAAACTGCACGTTTATTTACTTGCCGTTTCAATCAAACTAGTTTAATAATGTAACACATTACGGATACTCTTAAGGAGAACAGGATGTTAACCGTGACCGATGATGATGATGGTGTGTTATGATGATGTGTGATTTACCTCGTCGGTGTCCGTCCCGAAGAGCAGAAGGTCGAAGGGTATGGCAGCCACGAGGTCTATGAGAAACCAGCCCCTGAGGTAATGCATCGCGATGCTGGTCGGGTGGGAGACCAGCTCGTCGGCTTGGTTGACGTACGTCGTGCGGAAATTTATCAGGATATCCACTATGAAGGTCACGTCCACTGGACAAAGAAATACAAATAAACACATTAATAACCTTGGCTGGCTTTGGTTTCGACAAATTTATTTATTTTACTAAAAATATTTACAGTTAAATACAAATAGTATAACATATTGAAACCAATCAATAATGTTCACTGTAAAAACAAAACAAAAATACAGTGGGGATGGAACCACGATGAAAAAGAATAGAGACTAAAAAAAAACATTACGAAGAACAAAAAATTACACATACATTACAACACAACACACATACAACACATATAGACTCACAAAGCAATACACACACATACGATTTCTATGTTAATAAAATTAAAATAAAATACTGCCTAGGCTCTGCATTTTATTTTAATATGGTGTACATTAATTTTATCTGGTTTTTATTTAAATGCAATTTTTGTGTGGACAATTCATATTAAAGTGTCAAAGACAAAAATGAACACCATTTTTTCTGATAAAATTTACGACAGCAACTAAACAATAAAATCCTCAACACAAAAATTCTAAACCAACCAAAGATTACAATATCTAGAAAATGGTTCACGGAGACACGTTTCTACAGTTTATGTAGAAGGTGTCTCGAGACTATTTCCAATGACCTAAGGGTAGTTTATGTTCCCTGTTACGTGTAAGAATTTATATTAAAAAAATCGAAAATATTCGTTTTTATCGTAATTGGGAAACATTTTTCTAATATAATTTGCTGATTTATGTTTGACTGCTGTTATAGATCAACCTCCCGAAAGGAGATTAGTGATTTTAATACATACTGTATGATTTTAGAAAGATGAATAAGTGTATATATGATTATTCTCTTCATACATAAAAAGTACAATAAATAGATAAATTAAATTTAAAAAAATATAAATTTATGATTTGGATGTAGAATTAGTCTCCGAAACAACGTTTTAAAATGGCAAAATTGAGAGATTCTCTATGGAAGTTAATTTCACATAATAAATTGTGATGGCTTGTGTCAGACAAACAGTCGGACGGTTCAGTCTAACGATTACCGCCATTACCGTTTGGAAAGCTATGTGGCTAAATTCATTCTAGGTACATAATATTATCGACTAGGCGAATTTTAAAATTCTATTCCCAACATTCTTTAGATACAAGCAGAGAGCACATCATATTCTGATCGTGAAGTTAGCCCTTTAAGTCGGCACGTATTGTATGAAAAATATAGTAATAGCTGCATCTTTCTCTTTCGCTTGTAGCTTATCGTTAGCTTCGCGTAAATGCCAATAGCGAAATTCGATTTATGGAGACTACAAAATTCCCCACAGATTGAAACTTTACAGTATTAAGTATCTTAAATTAAATGACAAAATATTCAATAAATATAATTATTGAAAGTTAGGTCATTGTGACGGGAAAATTACTTCGTCTAGAAGTACGCATAGAAACTTTCTTTTCATTTGGAAGTGGTTTATTTTTAATAAATCGTGTTCATTGACAGTCATTTCTACGGATAAAATGCTCCATTTAATTTCTACCCAAGTACCTTCTTGTTCAGAATGAATATACAAAAAAAAATCTATCCATTTGCAACACACTGTTAGGTAGATTTCATTAGGAAATCTACCTATTGCAATGGGTACCATGTCATGACTTCCGAAAAATGTCGACATTTCTTCGTATTTCACATCCCCTAGAGCCCAAAACCAGCCTCAATTTAAAAGTTTATATATCTATCTATCTATATCACTTTCTTGCGGACATGATAACTGCCGTAATTTTAGAGCAATTCACTTTGAAATTGATACATAATATTTATGAGCACAAATTCTGGCAAACCAGGGAGGGTGGTGGGAATAAGGTTTTTTTTTGAAAAATCAAATTTTGCTATAAATTTCTTAGTATCTATGGTATTAAATTAGTTTAATTTTTAGATAAAGGCTTAAAACTCATTGTAGTAAACTTTTTGATAGCACCTACCATTAGTCCTAAGGGTGGGAAAAACTGGTTTTTTAAAATTTGAAAAATCATACCTCTCGGCATACGATCAAATTCTTTCAATATGTTAATTGTAGGCTATTACAGCAGAAAAAAGCCCTTACGGGGAGGGCGGAAGACCCTTACGGCTTATAAGGGTTTCAGCTTATAAGCCGCACTCTTGCTGCGCAAGTGTGCCGCTCGGTGCGGGCGGGTCGAGGTGCGCGGGCTGCCGCGCGATGCTTGATACGAATTCCTACAATGGGAGTTTGATTTGGTGAACTTACTTTGATTTGGTGAAATCTATCTCTGCCTCCCGGCGTACCGTAGTATTTTATATAGTGCCCGTATATTTTTCTTTGTCATTGTTTCTGGATTAACTACAAAATATACTCCAAAGTATGCATACAAGGTTATATATCTATCAGTTTTTAAGTTATTAATATTATGATAAGGTTAACAACCATTATTATTTTTTTTTTTTTGGTAAATTATCGCTATTTTGTAGAAAATAACATTGTATCTAACCACAGTAAAAAAAAATATATATGAATTACAAATAACACACTTCGCTGATTTAAACTCAAAGTTTCATTTTATCTTCATTTCTAGTTATCCCTCTACGCATCTACGCTCGCGTAGAGCTAACGCTAAAGGCACTATTACCAATTCAAAAAATACATATTAGAACAAATTTTAATCCGTTTTTATATAGAAAAAATATGGCCGCCTCTAATAATAATTAAACAGGATTGTAAGAAAAACAAAAAAAAAACATGTATTTTTAATATTTTTGTGTGACAATATGAACCTATATATTTAATAAATAAATTTGCAAAAGTCCACACATCTGTCCGCTCTATAAGAATGTATTTTTGTTTTTTGTCTAAAATAATTTTGCAATAAGGTGCACCAAGCTCATATAGGGTTAGGAATGGAGCACACGGAGAAATCCGGGGATGCAAGGACCAAAGGTAACAATGAACCTAACACTTCAATCTCACCTCAAGATAAGTTATCTTGACTTCACACTTGGCACCACTACGAAAGCTTGTGTGGTGTACACATAATATGTACCTGCACTATTGTATATGCTCGCACAAGTGACACTTAACTTCCATAAACTGGCGGGCATAGCCCTTCAGTTTGTGAAAGATCAAAGGTATATTTAGGGCAGGAAATATTATATTTTATGGTTTGTATTAATATATATATATATTGATTAATTTATGGTTATATACAATATGGTTTTTATGTAGGTCAACCAAGTAGAGAGCGTACAGAAAAAAATGTGTAGTGCCTAGAACTCCGGTTTAATACACAAGCACAAAAAATATACTAAATCTGTATTCGTCAAGTAAATAATAAAAACTTTGTTAGATATTATGTTTAAGTAAATAAAATTATTAATTATTAGCACTGGTTGCCCAACCCTTCTTTCTTCAGTCGATTCCATTACGAATTCCAAGCGGACCCACAAAATCCGACGACATATTCCATCTAGACAAAATGAGCTTCCCCCCTATTTACCGAATTTGTGATTTATTTAATACTAACTTCTCGCAAATTGATCTTTTTTCGATAACTCGGCAAATGTATCGTAAACGCTATCTCAGTATAATGCAAAAAACCACGGTCAAAGTTCCTAGTTTAGTTCAATAATATATCGTATTTTATAAAATTAATGCTTAAAAAAGAAAACTTTTTATTTCGATTGACATTTTTAATAGTTTCTCTTATTTAAACTCGTTTATATTTTAGAATGATATTTTGCAAATATATTTTTAAAGCTAATTACAGAATACAGGATTACAAATACACTTCAATATTTAAATTGTCTTTGTGAACATTTTATGTTGGTTAACCACAACAAATGAATAAACCAGGATAGATACTTTCAAAACTGGTTTAAAAATATTTCTTTGATCTTCTGACGTTGTTGAATATTTTCAGAAGCGAAAAATAACATGGCCGGGCCGTCACACTCGGTTTCGAACCCGGAACCTCCGTATCAGAAACAGGCGATCCATCCACTGCTCCACCGCTTCTCGGCTTTATTAGTTTTTCGTACATAAGTTTGATGGGCAATGTAAGACGAATAGAAAAAAGAGGTTTGAATTCAGTCAAAAATTAAAATGCAACAGTAAGAAAATCTTTTTTCTGTTTCATCTAGATGACATCACAATATACTAACATCAGTTATGCTTTTTTAGCGTGCTTATAACTAATATGCAGACTGTGAAAGATGATGTCTATACATTTTTACTTTTTACTAGTTATGTAGTAAAGTTTTAATGGACCGACTATGCATATAATATGATAGATAGGTACGCATTGTTTTCTAAAGGCCGAACGAATGTTCCGGCCTCTAATGGACGGCCCTTTATTAAGCTAGCCTTGGATTTCTTTCAACGATAATAGATTTTTTAGCTGCAAATTTCTTAACATAGTAACGGTCGATTCATAACCAAATATGCTTAATAATAAAATAATCCAAATATGTTTTGATATAATTTACTTAGGTTAGGACAAAAGACTTTCGGATAAGAAAATTGAGTCCCAGATTGCAACGTATTTTGTTAGATTTCTAGAACATCTATTATGTTTTTAAAATGAAAACCCTAGCAATTTTTCTATTGTAAACATTTAAATTAGTTTGGCAAAGAGTTCACATAAAAGAGAAAAATAATATATAGAAATAATTTAATCTGAATGTATGAACGAAGTAACAATAATTTGTTTCACTGTTAAAATAATTGTGGACGAGTTTTCATATTGATTCTATCGAGAGACATTTTCCCGCACGTAGCACACGTGCGTATATTTTATATACGGCTTTGAGTTTCCTTCGCCGAATGGACCGTTTTCACGCGAGACTCAAAACTTCTGTTGTGGGAGTATATGAACCGTCTACACATCCAGCAGCCGTGCGTTGGTGGCGTTCCGACCCCACGCTCTTGGAAAATATGATTAAAATTCGCCTCTAACTCAAAGTTTTGGTAGAATTATTAGTCAAGAGCTTCACCGTTTTGGACATCACAATATTTACTGTCATCCGTTTCCCTTAAATCTTTCCTCTTATTTTCCTCGGTTGTTTTTACGTAAACCTTCTTATCTTGGCATATCGATGGGAGGAAAGCCTCCCATCGTCACTTTCAATGATTGATTTCGATTTGTCATATTGAATATTACAAAATATTGCTTAAACAAATGAGATATTACAAACTGTTCCGACGTCACCCTATAAATTCGTTATTCTATCATATTAATATTTATTCTATTAATGTTTATTATTATTGTATGTTTATTATATATTGCAAAATCACCATTCTCCAATTTCCCCAGTTTTTGTTACTGGCAACTTTTGGCATGATCACAGCTGTCGGTAAGTGTCAGTTGAAAAAGAAATGCAAGAGGGTATACCCACGCCTCTGCAATCCGTGCAAAACAACGCCTTTTTCGTCGCGAACTATTTATTCTCCTGCAATCCGTGGCATCTCGTAACATCATTCACTGAGCTCATGAAAACAACTGAAAACATTAAGGAAGCTGTGAGAAAAATAGGCTAAGGCAGGCGAACCACAGACGGCCATCAGCACAGCAACGGTTGACTTTTGTTTTCTTGTTGATTGCCATTTAAACTCAGCTGTGAACCTTTCAATCCACCAAAACATACAGTCCGCTCCCTCTAATCCATGTAGTAGCTAAAATTTAATTAAGTGGCCGCGCCATTTTAACTCTTCAGCTAGAACCGCACGAGGACCACAAAAAGGGCGACTGTTAATGGCTGGGTTAAAGATTGGAAAGGAATGTGGCTTACCGATCATGTCGATGACGACGATCGGGTCCTCTCCGAACTTACGATGCTTCTTGTCGAAGTTGGGCTCGTTCAGCTGGAAGGCAGCCACGTAGGGGGTCACGATGGCGGTGTAGATCACGAGCAGGAGGATAAGCCAGTCCCAGGCAGCCTGTGAAACAAATAATCACCATAGGAGTCTCAGACATTACCATGACCTACTCACTAAGCAAAACTTGCTTGTCCTACACTGAGAAGATCCTGTAGATATTGTGACAGATAAACGTTCTGTTGCGCCCACAGTTCGATTCTGGTTAAAGATATTTGTATACAAAAAGAAGCGTGAGTTTGCTCAAAGTAAAGAAAAAAAAATATCATCATTGGAATAATATAATAATAAATGAATTTCTCATTGGGGAAGAAACAATCACCAATGTTGAGAATTGCTGATTTTTTCCAACGAGTCGGGAAATAGGAATAAAATAATATTTCAAACTATTTTAACTAGGGTATATAATCACTCAAAAATAGACTAAAACTGTGTTTTAGGCCTCATTTTTTTTTAATTTTCCGAGGCGTACAGAGTTCCTCCCACCCCATTTTAAGTAGGAGAGGTCCGGGCCCTTTTCTACCGTGTGTCCTCCTCGAGAAAGACTTCTGGATCCGCCCTTGAGTGACATCGTATACCACAACCTGGTTTGTATGGAAGTATTGTGATAGACTGTGGATTTTTTTCCCAGCTAAAACATTAAATAAAGAAGTAGATAAAACAGGTAAGAGAAAAACTCCTAGTAACATTTTCACCCTGTTTATGCAAAGCGAGTATTATGTGTTACACAGGTTTTAGGATCTGTTCTAAGGTTGAATTAGGATTGTTTTAGACAGCGACGATGTATTGGTCTGATGTGGTGCATTGGTAAACATGTGTATTGAATCAACTTTTATTTTTCCGTAGAAACAGCTTTCTACGGAAAAATGAAAGCTACGATGCCTACGTCAGCGCGTAGCATCGTAGCGAATTTCATGTGGGAAAATAATATTGTGACGGATCGCATAATTTTAGGATTAAAACATTTTTTTCAGAAATTTCTTAACACAATTATTGAATAATCTTCTACCCAGGGGCGGAGTGACAGGCGCGGCCGCCCCAGGCCGCCCTGATTTTACAGCGTAAAAATGCGAAGTACCTACTTACTTACTTACTAAAAAAAAACTTGCTTCGGGAGATTTATGTTTATAAATTAGCATTCACAGTTCCATTATTTACTGAGCTGAGATATAATATGTTATTTGTTACGGGTGCAACTGACAAGCATTTCGCCTTCCAGCGGACAGCCACGGCTAGAGAAGTGTCGTTTTAATTACAGATTTAATTAGTAGTAATTTGAAATAATTTGCTTCAATTAGCAAGATCAGGCGAGATCATCAGCAGCCCGCACGGCCGCCCTAATCTGGCCGCGTGATCCACTCCCCGCGCGGCAGCTCGCGCACCTCAACCCGCCGTACAAATGAGCAGCGAGAGTTCGCATACTGAACCCCTCTATATACTGTGCCGTAAGGGTTGCTCATATAAAAAATTGTCTTAAAAAATATAGGGAAATAATAGATCTACAATTAACATTTTGAGCGGATTTGATCCTGTAACTATAAAACAAATAACTATAAAAGTTAAATAAATAATTCAAGTATTAAAAATAATTTTATATCAATAACTATACCAGTCGCTCGAAACAAAAAATATAATTTATAAAAGAATTTTTTTATACTAAAATAATTACATTATTAAAAAAACCTTGTCGATATAGATCAGAGGTTCCCAAACTTTTTTGTGTCGTAGACCCCTTGCCATGTTTTCCGGTTTTGGGTAGACCTGATATTGATTTTTTGCACTTTCCTTTTCAAGATTTAGGAAACGAATAAACGTATTTGTCTCACATTCGTATTTATAGAGTGACGAATTGAACAAGTCAGTGCAAGACGTCTGCTTGTAACAAGATGATACTGGCATATCATTATGTGCAGGTTTTACAAGTTCAAAATGTATTTTGACCACACAGCGAATGCCTACATCCAATAACTTACACAATTTTATAAACATATATAATATTTTTTTTACTTCAAAGGTACTTTTATAAATAATGTATATGTCTTTAAATTATAAGATAATATAATGTATGTAAATAGGTACTATCAGAGTATGATGAGATCCACTATCGTGGACCCCAATTTTCATTTCATGGACCCACAATTTCCTTTTTCGCTGACGTAGACCTCTGGGGGTCGATATAGACCACTTTGGGAATCAAAATGATATAGATCAACATCCTAAAAGGTGTGCCCTAAATTTAAAAACACATATATTTGTTTGATCGGAATTAACGGGAAATTTGACACAACTTTATGATATTATTTAAGATGAGCGAGTATACCTTGTAAGGTGAGTGATGCAGGATGGTGCAGGGATGTGGAGGCTGCTCTTGGACGACCTTGTGACCTCCTCCGACCCCCAGCGATAGCACCTGCAACAATACAGACAGATATTAACGCAAGCAATGATTGAAGATCTGAAACGAAGAAACCTCACATATTTAATTTTCTTTACATAGATAGGTAGGATAGCTCCCATTGGCAAAATAAAAAACGACGAAAAAAGAAAAATGGCTATTTTTTCTAAATTTATTCTGTGTTCTGAGTAAAAAATTAATCTTGCGATGTCTATATATATTTAAAGAGATTTTAGAGTCATTTTTGGTCGTGGATTATGGAAAAAAACTTCACTTAGAGATAAAGGTAACAAAATCCATTCCTGATTATTTATTTTTAAATTTGTTTCAATAGTTCAAAATAAATTATTTTGTGAACCAGCACTGCACAGCATCTGCATAGCAATAGTGGTGCGCAGGGCGCTCTCTTCGCACCAGTGTCTGAACAATAGAGTAGGACGCCACGAAAATGTCTTCCTTGCGCCAATTTACAATTTTTTACACGACTGCATGCCCCTATTGACCCAAAGGTCGCGGGTTCGAATCCGCACACGGTCATACCATTTTTAGAACTTCATTGCCACCATCCCCCCTGACTCTTCCATAAGCATATTTGGCTTATTGGCCCAAAATAAATGTATATACCTAGATCATAGCAATTCTCTACAAAAACAAAAAAAAAAAAAACCATGTGTACATAATTCATAACACTGGTATTTAATACACACTACACATAATTTTAGACATTACCGCATAGACAAAAATGTATATTTTTTTATTATAAAAAACGATGATTTAACTTCCTGATCCGTATGAATAATAATAGGAATTTTATAATAGTGCAAATGGAATAGTGTTTTTTTATATATTTAATTTATTTTAAAGTCGTAATGAATATTTATTTCAATTCAATGAAATGAGCATTCTAAATTTGCATATTCGAGGGGATACAAACACCTTTAATTGATAATCAAGTATTTGTATTTGCAATTTGTCCAATTATTATTTACTAGATAAATCATTTTATATACATAGCCAATATTTGAAAATATCATGTTGGTTTCTGATAATATTAATTTTGGAATTCGGAAATGTCACGATGTGAATCTAAATGACTGGTAATGTAACGTTTTGATACGAAATATTTTGGAAATTTGATATGACTAACATAATAAACTCATTTCTCTTAAACGTAAATATGTAGAATGAGACATTATTAATTCTTTTCTCGGGATCATTATTTTAATTTTATCAAATTTATATGTAGGTTATAATTGTTGGAAATGTCAAAGTATGTATGAAATCTGTATCTGTTGCTAGAATTTATATGGGAAATGTCACGTTTCGAAAAGGAAATAACTAATGGTTTTACTAATTTATTGAAATATAAATAATGCAAATAAAGTAATGAATGTGAAATTATTTTTCTAAGGGTTTTGATATGATTGCTTTTTAGATTGATGATCGATGTGTATCAATATTTTTAATTACCAACCAAAAAGTCAAAATGATAAAACGGGCCCCTCATTTGGGTTCGCTAAAAACCAATGTCCCTTTTGGTATAAATGAACCGCTAGCTTTGTATTTCGGCCAAGCGTTTGATTTTTCTGCGGTCGCCGCTAATGAAGCAAATTGAACTTGGCTTCGTGGTCAGGGTGGACACCCCTCATATATTAATTAAAAGGGCCGCAGTGAGAAATCTTCCTAGGTTCGATTTGACCTTTCCTCGTAATTAAATGCAGCTCGTTAATGCGACTGCATAGGTGAACGAAGAACACCTTTGAACGATTCTGACCTACAAATCGTTGCCCGCAATAAGAAGCCTTGTGCAATGAACGGAAAGGTGTAAAATCTATGACGGCATAAACGGCGCTTATAAACCGCAACCTACCATTTTGTATGAGATATTGATAGAATTTAGATAGCCGATATGTTTTTTAAATCTATTTTTTTTATAATAACAACCACTTTTATTTTCTAAAAATTTAAAACCTTTAAACATAAACTATCATTTTCATATTTAAAAACTAAAACAATAATCTCAAATTTTAGGCAAAGTTTTTATACCACGTATCTAAAATCGCTTAGGTAAATCCCTCCTAGACTCTATTTTCGCCATAAAAATTATTTATTTTAAATAGGATGTTTCTGGTTTTAGAAGCGGGTGACTTTAAATATTGATAATTCAATAATAGTTTTGTTTTAATTAAAGAATAATAGAAGGAATAATATAGGGAATAATATTTAAAGAAATTTCCTTAGGTGATTCATAGGCGATTTAGAGTAATAAATTATCTTTTATGCAAATAAACTAGATGATCTCTTGTTGATTACTCTCCTAACGTTTTTGAAAACCTCTAAAATTTGCATTTTTGTAGCATTCAGGTATGTAGTCGCCCTAAGGCTTGGAAAAATAGGTAACAAAGTAAGGTTTATGCAGACATTTTCCGTGAACGCGGTTCGCAGCCACAATGCACGGCATAAAAATAGATTTGTCGAAACGGTTAGTGCTTATAAAAATTGATTTAAAAACAGTTTATAAGCAAATGAATATCTAGTACAAAAATCGTTATACAGTTGTGATATAGACTTTTCAATGTTCATTCCTTTACTTTTATTTAATTCTATAATTAACAAGGCAAAAAACTTAATATACCTTTGATTGGGCGGTGAAACTCGGATATTAGTCACCTTCCTCATATTATTATAACGAAAAATAACATATATTTAACATAACATATATTTCATAATCACATATATTAAAGCCGATGATTTAGTATAATATTAGTAGTATCTAATGACGAGTCATCAGGCTCTTTCGGAAGATATGTGACCACCACTTAGACTTGTTTGTTTCGCTAAGGATTGACGCAAATATAAGTTTGATCGATACGCAGTGGATTGAACGTCAACTTTCTGATAAACAGGTAAAGATCTCGGTACTTAATAATGTGATTACTACTTAAACTAAAAATGTGGCTACTATGACCGCATCTTCTGTATGCAGGTCTAGTACTCCAGCACAAACAACAACGAAAAGATGTTAGAATTTCGCGTACAAAAGAGGTTTAGGTAAAAGCAAGGTACAAACAGTTCTGTAAGATCATTTTATACTATGTGAAGCAAATGAGGAAACCATAGAAAACGTTCCTTTGATAATTTGAGCATACCTTACAACCCCTCCCCTAAAAGCTTCCACCCTCCACTCTCAAACGCTACATATATCTGGTTTGTGTGGCAGACAACAAGGTTTCACAGACACAATATGAACAATAACCTTTTTATCGAGTTAAAATAACAAAAACCACTCCACGATCACAAATAAGATCAAATGTTATAATCGCTATTTCTCTGTAGCATATTAGTAGTATACCTGTTTTCCGAAGACAGTGGTGGTAGCATTGGGACTCAGCAGCCCGTTGAGGCCCAAGTTGGACCCGATGCCGTTGCAGGGCTCCAAGCACACGAGGCTCTTGCGCGAGTCCCTGAACCCCGTGCCCTTGATCCTCACACTCGACCACTTGGTATCCCGCTGGTCCTTGCTCGGTTTGCGCGCGCTGGCTGATCTGCGACTGGTCGTGATGGCGCCGCCGCTGCTACTTCGCCTGTCGTCGCCTTCCTCGTCCTCTGGCGTCACTATGACCGGGATATCCTGGCGGCTATCTTCCATGCCGCGGTCAGCTCACTTCCATGTGTTACGGCCATTACATCGTCGGTCGAGATCCTCAATCGATCCTCATGACCTCCACGCATAGGTTTACTGGTCTCATGACTCCCTGTTAGGTCAGTCGACAGGCAAAATCATTCATTTCATTACCCCATTCATTCACGGTGGATCCGGTCTACGGATGTAGCGTAACCAAAGAATGTAGCCAATTTTTAGACCAATTCTGTATGAACCACTCTCGCACAAGGTTTTTTTTTTACTTTTATATTTCTCTATAAAATAATCACATGCAAGATTGCTTTGCATTCATTCAATGTTCACCAGAAAGATTGCTTTAGTTTTTTTTTATCAATCCGGCTCGAAGGACCAACACGTTCAATTCGAATATATATATGCAATATTAACTTAAAAGTAATCCTGCATTTACTATTGATTTCAGCATCTTCCAAGTTCACTTTATAGTATGGTTTGTCCGTGTGCTTGCTTGCGGTGTGTTAAGGTTTAAATTTAGTACGAAAATTCTAATGTAAAAATGTCTAATATTACCCTTTATTCGCTTTGTTGAATTAAAAGAGTCGAGTCCCTTTACGTTATTAGTTTATCACTGCACTGCTGGGTTTGCAGAACGTTGAATAGTGAACTTAACGCATACTATTACTATGCACATAGTTTTAAATTACAAAATATACTTAAACTAATATAAAATACTAATTATATTACAATAAAATTCAATTTGCGCGAACTCGATATTTGCCATTCTGAAACGGATGTGACGTTTCACCGATTTATTCTATCACCGAAATATCTACCCACAAAAATACACGAATAAAATCCACTCTCGCCGGCTAGGAGAGTGAAAAGAATCAACAAAATTGTATTAATCCCACGGGAATACCACATATTTTCTAGGCAAAGAGCGAAGCATCAATTGTCATATTTGTATACTTCTCGCAGGAGTGGCGGATGACCAGCTGCAAGCGATATTTTTGCACGAGATATTATCTCACCCGCACTACGCTACGATGTGACGCAAGTTTGCGATTGGGCTTCACGTCGCGACCTGAATTCGGTAGCAGCAAAAAATTGAAATATATACAGAGTGTCCCAAGACCAATTGCACTAGCTTTAGGGGTGTTTAAGTTCCCAATTAAGAGTAAGAAATCATCTAAATACGGTATTTAATACAGGCCTGTATTTAATGTCAGTACACACAAAAATGTAACTCTTTCGCATTTGTACTTTTCGCGTTGAAAGGACGGAGATAGCAGCTTTAACTAGATGAAAGTAAAAAGGCTAAATCAGTTGACGTTTCATAGATTTTTCGTGTCTCCGAGCTCATTCAAGGAGGAATGCGACTGTCATTGATTTTCTGATAATATTGATTTTTGATCAAAAGAAAACGCCATAGAATTACAAGAAAATAAATCGTTATTTGTAATTACAGATTAGGAACGGGAACGTTAAACCTCTTTTGGGCACTAACGCGTATTTCTGACAGTTGGCACGTATTTGGTTAGAAATGCAATCTATCATTTCACGTCGTCGAAACGGAGAAACGGTCTAATTGTATGATAGTGATATTTGATGTTGGTGTGATATTTGCGCGATTATGATTTAAAAACGTATCTTTAACTATAACAGCGTTAAATAAAATGTCATACCAGTAAATATTCAGAAAGGATAAATTGTTTATTAGATGTCCTAGCAGTCGCGGACCCGCCCTGGTTCAGATGGAGCAATTTTCTAGGACAAATTACTCGAATAAAATTTTATTTTAATATCTATAGAATAATATACCGTATGTATTATGCACATAACAATTACAAATCTCGGAAATAGTAACATTAACATAATGTTAGTAACATTAACCACGTGCGAAACATAAGATTGACTAACAGTAACCAAGGGGCGCTGAGCGTTATAGCGCCTATGAGAATAAAAAATTTTGTATGAAAAAATACCTAACATATATCACCACCGTTTCGCTATATAGGACATATATACAGACATGTATAGGCTGTTCCAAGACCGTTCTCGAAGACTTAAGGGTGTGTTTATGTTCCCTGTTACAAGTAAGAAATTGTATAGAAAATTACGAAAATATTTCATGCCCAACATTATCAAAGTGCTCGTGTAAATTCCCTTCTTGTACTTGTGCTCAAGTACGGCCGGTCAATGACCCGGCGGCGTGGCGCGGCCTCAAGAGCGAACAAGAACTATTTGCATAAATATTATCACGTGAAATTTACATTTTTTATGTGATTAAGTTTACGAGGTCAAAACAAATCACGTTTGAAATTGCAAGGCCAATAAGTTGGATTTTAGGCAGATTTCATTATGAAAGCTACCTATTGCAATGGGTCCATTTCATGACTTCCGCAAAATTTCTACATATCTTCGCGTTTCACATCCCCTAGAACCCAAAACCACCCTCAGTTTTAAAGTTTATCTATCTATAGGTGATGATTTTAGAGGCGTGGTTTTCAAGAAGAGATAAAACGCATATAATTAGATGTTATGGCTAAGAATTTAGTTTTATTATAAAGATAAGGGTTTGCCATTATGTTTTAAAAATGATTTCGGGTAAGTGGCCGCCGCGGCTGACTCGAACAAATTCCAGCCGAGAGGCCCAATTTTCAACCACTTTTTGCAGCAAGTTGGGCCGTATGTCAGCAATAACGCGCCGAATATTCTCTTCCAAGGCGTTAATCGTGTCCGGCTTATCTGCGTAGACAAGCGACTTCACATAACCCCACAAAAAATAGTCCAGCGGTGTTAAATCGCACGATCTTGGAGGCCACGCCACAGGCCCACGACGCGATTTATACTTTATTTTAGAGTGATTTAAAAAAAATTTAGAGTGTTTTTTTCTAAATTTGCACTATTTGCAAACGTTGTTCAGGATTAAGTCTATTCATTATGAAATGGCAAACCAAACTGAGCATAAATCAAGTGACAGCTGTCAAAAACACCAACTACGAAAAAAGTAGTGCCAGATTGAAAACCACGCCTCTAAAAAAAACACCTATATATCACTTTCTTGTGAATACGATAACTGTCGTAATTTTACACCAATTACTTTCAAATTGATACATAAAAAGGGCGGGAATTTGGAGTACATAAGATATCTTCGATATCTTTTATAGTAAGAAGGTTATAGCAAAATATCATGTTTTAGAAACCCCCCCCAATTACCGCCCTTCTAGTCTGATTTTGTCCATTAGCGAACTTGACCGAGATTCTGCGCCCTTAAATTTTATTTTTATGAAAGTGGTTGGTGTAGACCAAAGGTGTCCAAACTACGGCCCGCGGGCCAAACCCGGCCCGGCAGGCGATTTTATCCGGCCCGCCAAGGATTTTGAAAAATTTCGTTGCAAATTTCATTAAAGCAATTGGCTGGTAAATTTATTTCTATGTATGGCACTACCTATATAATATGTGCGAACAAACTTTCTCCAGGATGAAGTATCTGAAATCTAAATATAGGGCAAATTTATCGGATGATCATTTGCAATCATTGCTAATAATTGGTGTTTCCGATTTGAATCCCAACTTTAAAGAAACTCTCCAGGAAAAAACCCAGTTCCACCATTCCCATTAAAAATTGCATGAAATAATTTTATAATAATATAATTTAGACATCTTTGTTTAGTATTGTTATATCTGTAATTTACTATAAAAAATTTTTTATAGTATATATATGTGGCAACAATAAAAAAATTCAATGCTGCTTTACTTTTAATAAGGTTTTTTAATTCACATATTTACAATGCTTGGCCCCCGCTAATGAATTTAAATACCAAACTGGCCCTCGCAGCAAAAAGTTTGGACGCCTCTGGTGTAGACTCAGTCCAAAGGCATTCCATCCTAAAACAATTAGAAAAACTCGCGTTGGCTGGCCAGATGGTTCGTTTAATTGAAGAAATACATACCCAATGACATGACATCGCACGCGATTTATCACGAGGCCGCCATGTTAATATTTTCATGAGTCTAATAACGTCGATTGAGTAATATCTCGCGCCGAGGAGAATTAACCCGACATATCCATCCGGCCGGCGGTAAAAATAAACTGCCTGCACTGATTTTTTAAAGCTATAGTTCTTTGCGCCCGTTGCACTCATTGGGATGGGATGTTGGTCGAGAAACCGCGTCACGCGTTAGGAGTAAAATCCGTAGAGTGCCTTTTTATACGTTCTCTACCAAAGATACCACAAGAGTCCCTGGTTCGATCCCCGGCTGGGATTTTTTTTTCTCACAAATTATACGAGAGTATTCGAATATACAAACTTTATAATGATAATATATAGGTGTATAGTATAATAATGAAGTGACTTATAGTGAAGTGATATATTGAAGAGAAATATATTGAATAACAGAGAAAAATGTCTTATATTTCATTTATATATCGTGTCTGTGAGTGCGAATGGCCAAAGAAGTATAACTTTCAGCATCTGGTCCGACGCTGACCCAACTTTTTTTTAACAGTATAACTTAAACAGTATTTATATATCTGGGTTATGAGGGCAATTGCACCAGGAGGGTGGTCACTCTCTAGGGTAAAAATGTCTACTCTCTGACGTCACTGTTTTAAGCGCTGTGAGTATGATCGTGGTGATAGAATAAAAGGAGTGGTAGTCCGATTGGGAGAGCAGTCGAATTATTAAATTCCATTTCCGCGGAGATTGATATATTTGTCTGTTCGCCCAATGGGATTAAACGTTTGCTTTCTATTACGCCTTTGTAAGATCGACGTGAATTATTTATATGTCATCGTTTGCCTGGGCATTATTTTAATTTTTAACGTTGTATTTTTCCTAGTTATTTGTTGTTTTTTATTGTTGGTTTTTTTTTTCTTTTAGTAGTTTAACTTTTTATTTTAACTGTAATGTGTACACGGGGAAACCTGTTTAATAAATAAATAATATGAAATTTCGTTTCAATTTATCACATTTGTTAAGATTAAATAATTAACAAAATTTATATATAAAGTTATTTTAAAAGTCATCGATCTCAAACATCTTTGTTTCTTTTTTTAGATCGCTAGTCTTTTTTTTCTCTTTTGCATATATTTTTTCGCGTATTTTTATCTCTTATATCCCCATAAGTTCGGGGGTTTAGTTATAATTATAATTGGTTAAAAAAATAAATAAATAAAAGGCCTATCTCCATAATAGAAGAACAAGACCAAAAAGGCTACACTTTCATCCCTGTACCCACGATTCAAGTTCCCCCCCCGGTCCATGCAAACATGGTACCTAATGTGACTTTTGTTTTTAGATCTAGAAGAAACACAAGTAATACTGGAAATCGTTCTATCACAACTATCTGGGCTTGTATAGAGATAGAAAATTAAATTTTTACTTTCTCTAAAAGTTAAGAGCCTCAAAAAGTTCGTTTTCTTCCATAAATTTTATCAACACTTCAGATTTAAATATTGACTGATTACAGAAATCAAGAAAATAAAACTGTAGAGGAAAGTCGATTTTACAAAAATGCAAATTCAACAAAGTGAGTTTTTTCAAAATACTTTGATTGTTTTTTTCACGGCTAACCAAAAACTATTATGTGCAAATGGTGATGGCGCGGCTCAACAAAATGAGGTATGTGAGTGAGGGTGTGCACTGTGCGTGCCCGGATAATGAAAATGCTTTCTTCTATTGTCCAATCGTGCAAAAATAATAGTAATGCACGATTACAGTGAAAAATGACATTACCCTTAACAGGTAAACGATTATTTAATTTCATTAATTGACACTTGAAAATAATTTTCACCGCCCCGCGAGCGAAGAAGTGAGAAGACGTTAAAATAGCTGTTGGGGTCCCTCTCTTCTGTACTGCAGGTGTCAAATTTTTGGACTGATATTACCTTGGCAGGGTCTATCAATGCACTTTATAAGATGGTCACTACGAATGGATATCCATTAGTCATACGAAGGTCTTTTTGTCAATTATTTTATTTGTTATTTATTTTTTTGAGTAAATAAGTGAGACTGGTGCCTTTTATATATGTAACTTAATTATAACAACTAACGGGTTAAGTCCATTAAGTGCTTATAATTGAACAAACAAACAAACAATGTTCCCTATTACGAGTAAGAAATTATATTAAACAAAAGCGAAAATAATTCTTGCCCCAAAATTTATTATTTTTATTATTGCGCCGGTGTAAATTGCCTTTGGCGTGGCAGAATGTGATCAATATCTCGTACGGTCAAAGTTCTGGGTGTCGCGAGCAGACGATCAGCTGGCGTCGTATTACAAGATGTCGTTTATCATAAAGGAGCGACCTCTATTGTATTATATTTACCGTGCACTAGACGTTAAATTATAAAAATACGTTTTTGACAATCGTTTTTATGTTTTAAAATCTTTGACTAATTCATACCTAATTTTCAAAATTTCAAACTATTTTTCTTTTTTTTTTAAAGAAGAAGATGCGTTTGGTATACCCGTTCCCCACCTGCACAGCCGTATACCAACTCTTTAGAGAGAATTCAGCTGTACGCTGCTTCTCGTTACCTAACCTAACCTAACTCGATTGTAATAATTTACATTCCGGAGTAATTAATACTTTTGTGACAATTTACGGAATTCTTCTATATTATATGTAATTGATTAATTGTCTAAAACGCTAATAAACATCACTTCCAATCTTATCACTTCTTTAGCCTCACGGCCCTTAAATCACCGAAAGGGCTCTTACACATTAATCGTTAATCTGTTGAACCGTTTTCGAATTATGTTACTTAAACATAATTCGAAAACGGCTCAACAGATTACGATAAACGCGAAATATACATTTCATGGTTTAGGTAATATTAAACAAAATGAAAATATGTTTCATTTTGAGCCTTTTTTAAAAAGATTAATAATGTGCACTCAGTCTAGCGCGCTCTCTGAAGTAGCACCCAAATGGAAGAGTATTTAGCATGGAAAAATACGTTTTAATGTCCTATATTAATATGGTTGAGTTACAGTTTTGGGATACAGTATAATAAAATTTGATTATGGTACCGTTAAATCAAAATCATATTCGACGTTGCAAAATGGCGGTATAAATAAGAGCTTACAAAATTTCCGCTACCGCCCAAGAAATAATGCTATTTTGACGGAATTTTCGATTTTATGGGAAGAAAGTCTTAATCAATTAAAAATATAAGTCACTTTGGAGAACTTCCAACGGAACAACGACTAAAGTAGAAACTTTGCTGCGTGTTTACTAGTTAAAATGATTAATTTAATCAGAGCGTCACTTCTCCCGACGAAGTTTGTTTTCAAGTTCTGCAGCGCGGAATAATGATGGCTGTCTTGTTACAGTTGTGCACGCCGAGGATAATAATTTATTAAGGCACTTCTTTAAGGACAAACTTTATAGAAAAAGTTACTTTATAGAAGTAGAAGTTACCTTTTAAGTCAAAAACGCTTAAAATATGTCCCAACAGGTTTTATACAGGTGTATTTCAAATCACTTATCGTCCCGTTTCTGCGCTAACCTCGTAACTACTGAAACATGAATTTACAGGAAGCGATTTTATTTTTCTACTAGTTTGAAAATGCTATTATTTTACTGGTGTAATTTGGCGGCATTACGTGGTAAATACGAGTTGTCATCGTATATTGGTGTGGCCAGTATAAGGATAGTAATCTTCTGTAGTAGATGCGAGTATTTTACCAAAACCTCATAAAACCATAGTAGACGCGAGGAAAAAGAATTGACCATAAAATATTTTCTATGATCGATAGCTAGATACAAGTTCTCTGCTCTTGTTCAGGTATCGACAGAGGTGTTGCCACAAAAAAATGATTATTTTTTGAAAAAATATACTTACGAGGTTAATATAGAATCGGACTACTAAACCGGTCCCAAAAAAATCTTTTTTAAAAAAGTTTCATAAAAATACTTCAATTTAGGTTGTAAATCTAGGGTGCTGTATTTCGCTCTGTATTGCCTTAAGGCTTTTGGACTATTCCAAAGCAATGTTTGATATCAAAGGGAAGTTAACTGACCTTGGGATCACCGATGACGATGAGGCGAGGGACGTCAGGGAAAAATGTCTCGGCGCCCCCGAGTAAAGTTATGACCCACCATAGACCAGTTAATGCCTTTGTCATCTCTCCTCATTGTTAACAAGAGGGAGAAACGACAAAATGCTTGACAAATTCGTGTGGCATTATGCCCCTGTGGCTCTCGGATTAGGTGGGCAGCAGAGAGGGTTAGCGCCTTTTAAAAGGTTCGCGGTCTCATGGGTTGGGAAGTGGGAGATACTCAGAGAAACGAGTGTCCCTCTGGGAGCCTGTGGAGTTTAGTGTTTTGTTTAAGCAGTGAATGGTACTTCTCCGGAACACGCTTTTGCTTCCATTCCTAGATTAGCCACGTTTTGGTAATTAAATTATAGGCGTATCTATCTGTATGATCATCTCTATAGATTTAAGAAATTTGATTGCGTAGGCCGTAGAGTATACAAAGGTACTGTTACAGCCAAAATATTAACATCTAATTTCATACAGATTAATTACCTTCAAAAGAATTCCCCGCTAATACATTTTAAGAAAAAACAAAGGGACCTACGATTTGTTATTCACATATGGTAAAGCCCTCAAGGAAACCTCTCAAAGGAATCCCGCGATAGTCAATACATTGAGATGACGACACGGTGAAGCCCTTTTACGGAAAAGCATAATAAAAAAATGCCACGTTCTCATAAGTAGTTCGTTTGTTTACACGTCAATGGGGATTTTTATGCAGGTGTTCATTTGAAAAGAAATAAAGAAGTTTATATTCGAATTGCGAGTTAAATTGACTACGTAGCGAGTTTTATCTTAACCTGAGGGTCGAGTTTAAAGGCTTATGTCTACAAATCTCTGTGTCATCGTAGATCGGGCGGCAGTACGAAGGGCTCTTCGTGTCTTGTCCATCACAGGCGGAGTGGCCAAAGAGTCAGAAAAACTATTTGGTCACTTCGAACAGGATCCGTTCATTGATGAGGAATTAACAGGTACATTTCGACGTAATGAGATGCGGTTAGCTATGCCGTAAGGTCTAGCTACCCGCCAGTATTAAATCGTCTATTGCAATTACATCGTTGTTTCATTACGCCGGCCCCATACATTTCAGTTTAATATAAAATATATTATATTTTGTAATACTTTAAAATAATTAATTATTTTTATTAGTTTTAAGATTGTTTTGAAAGTTTTGATGATGGGGCGGTCTAGCGATAGTAAATGTTAAACCTGCTTGCAACAGTGGCTGATTTAAATGTTCCAAGAGGCCAATGGAGAGGAATCATAAAGGTCAAGACAATTTTAATGATAATTTAAAAGAACTTTTGATGAATTTAAGACCTTGCAAAATATCCTAATAAAGCTCAAAAAAACAGCTTTGAGGCCTGGCAATAAACACGCGATTAGAGTGTATTTTGACAAGGACACCGCCCAAGACCTTTCATATAAACGAGCCCATGTCGCAACACGACCGCGACACGACTCCGTTCTATTTATAGTCTCTCCCAACTTACTTGTGATATATGAGTATCGTCGTGTCGACCTTACTACGCGACGCGCTCTGACGTCAACACTTCCCCGAGTCGTTGGACTTCTTCCATAAATCCCGGCCGAACTCTCCTGACACAAACGAATGTAACATGTTCGATTTCGTCACATGCTATAAGTTCAACTCACCTTTCAGTACTTATATTCAGTATTTATAGGTTCCATTGTAATTGAAAGTCTCACGCTGCTATTAATATGCCTATTTGTCCTGCAACCCCCAAAGATTCGATAAATGGAAGACTTCTTCAGTCTTCTTTAACGTATTCAAACTTCTTCAAACATTCAAGATTCAAAATGAAAGCCAGTAATTTCTTTAAAGATTTCCTTTATTGCACATCTTGAAGCTGGGTGCTGAGTAGTTAAAACTGCGACTTTTTTGTAGTCAGGATTCTGAACAAATATCGCGGTGTCTAATGGCAGCAATGGGGTTCTACAAGGGTCAACACTAGGACCGTTTTTTATCTCTAATCAAATTTTAAGTTAATATTACCTATATAATATCATAAGGAGCACTAGAAATTAATAAATTCAATGTGAACAATTAAACCTCCTAATTACATTTAAAACAAGAAGGATTTTTGTGATAAACTGATATCTCAAACACAGTTAAAAAATCTATAATTATCAACGTTATTAGGTTATAGTTTTAAGTTAATTTACTTCAAATTTCGTAAATATGAATACAATTTGTGATTTTTTATCTGGCGTATAAAACTGACCAGATATACACGGCTGTATCACATATGTCGATTCTGTCTGGTGGTCTAAAACCTTACAACATATCTGACTGACCTGCAGAGTAGTAACCGGAGACATGTGCTCAGCCCCGACTGCTATAGTTGAAGCCCTACTCTCACAAGTGAAAAAGAGGCAATGACATGCATCATGCGAGCAAGCACCTCAAGCAAGGTTCAAACAATTGGCCTTCGAGTACAACTAGAAGAGTAGGAATGATCTCTGACAACCGACTTCGACAAAACTTCGTAAGAACATAGACAAGGGTAATATAAGATAAAAACAGGTGGGACATTAAAAGACCCAGCTTTAAAAATGAAGCCCTTAAATAGTATGCCAATGGATTCAAGGATGGTAATAAAATAGGAAAATCAGGAAAATACGGGGCGAAGACCAGGCTTGAGAACTTGAGGAAGCACTCCACCATATTTCAAGTAGATGTATATGCCATTATCGAAACTGTGCATGAAAGCATCAAGCGATCCTATAGAAACAAAAATAAACTCTGATAGCCATCAACTCTAACGCTGTCAATTCAACATATACAACAGTCACACTAATGTGGGCATCGGGTCATTCAGGTATTGATGTTAATGAAAAAGCGGACAAACTGGCCAGGAATGATTCCTATGATCGGCCAAGAACCGGCCTGAAACATTGCAAAAAGTACTACCAGCAGACTAGAAACCAAAGTCTAGAGTATCGGCAAGAGCTGCCTGGACAAAAGCAACCAAATAACTCATAATAGGATCATCGCAAAAAAAACCTTGAGCTACTAAAATTAAGCCGGAACCAATTGAGGAACCTTAATAGGCCACTGTGAGCTAAACAGATAAATTCCAAGTGCAGATTCTGCCAAGAGAGCCCAGAAACCCCTATACAAAAGAATTCACAGAAGACACAGCTTCTAGGCAATCATTTTCTAAACCCTGAAGAGATACAGACCATCGCACCCTAAAAGATGCATATACTTCATCTATTCATTATAGGACTAGAGGGCGGACTCTAAGGTGGATGATAAAAGTATATTAGTTCTCTAAAGGACGCGGTACACGGGGGGAACATATAATAACATAACATCTCATCCGCACACACATGTTAGGAAATCTCCGCCTCATGTAATAACATGCTTTAGAAGAACAACTGGCAATGTAGCGTTTGGGATGCTGTCTGTCAATCGCTGCGATCTATTTACGAGCGCTTAATTCAATATCAAAATGTAATGGTTCATCTACATTTTAGATAATATATACCGGTAGGTACTGACGATTGATCAGCTGCGTTACCCTTGGACCAGACCAAAATAGAAACGCATTGTCAAAGCGTCAAATCTTGCGATTTCGCAGTGCGAAAACTGCCTCGTTATAAAAACATTCCAACCTCAATATCGTGTTACCGATTATCTCCCATTTGGAACATGCATTCGACACAGTGAGCGCACATTGCCGCGGTGTTATAATGGAAGACCTGATCATTAAGTTATGTTAAGTTAGTGTTATAATGAAGTTATCTGATCATTTCCAAAACGTCGCAATTATTAATCACATACGGCACACGTGGTATGCAATTATCCGTAAATTTAATTTTAAGGTAACCGCCCACAGAACAAGAATAACAACAACAACATTAACATTAACGATAACATTGAATAGAATTGCCACAATGGTAAAACAAAATGATAAATATGAAATGATATAACTGACGATGTTTGACGGTGAATGAGAATAGTCTAGAAATGACGCTTCTGCATATCAAATAGGTTTAAACTCTAAAATAAAAATCCTCAAACATCGCTTAAAGGAATTAGTAAGTCTCTCACGTTATTTCTGACACAGCCGGGAACAGTTCCGCCATTAATTCGCATCAGACGGACGTGTCGAACCTTCTTCTGAAGACGGGATGTGTGATCATCTCAGAAGCGTGGGGATTATTATACTTTTATAAACGGTATGTAATAATATGTTGTTTATTATGTATGTGTATGTATATGTTTTAATTCAATTATTGTATTTTTTCATTTAATTGGTTTACTAGTGCAACCCTATTGATTAGTGCAACTGAACTTTAGTATACGCATTATTTAGAATAGAGGAAGGATTACTTTGGATTGCTTTCAATGCGCAGTTTTTTAATTTAATTAATGTGTCGCGAAAAGTGACACCATAGTGTAGTCATAAGACAATGTGACAATTGATACGTTTAATTGTGTAATTTGTATGTTTTTTTTTAATTAGTGTTAGTTTATATGGAAGCTTCCGACCATTTTAAACTGTCGTATACTATTTAGCTTTAAGATACCTACGGAAAAGGCATCAGCCTTCGTGGGGTTATGTGCATTGCATTGCTCAAATAAAAAAAAAATATGTTAACTCCATATTTTAATAATGTTTCCCGTATAATGACGTTCCGAGAATTCAAAGATATAGCTCAATGTATGCATCTGAAAATTGTAATTATATAAATTAATTGAAGTCAGGAGACAATGGCAAAATAGAGACAAACTCGTATACAATAGGCCCGGTCCAGAGTGAGAGAGTGAGACAGACGTTGTCTCTTCAGAAGCGACAGATAAACAGAAACACACCTGAAATTTAGCATCTCGCATCGATGGCTTTGAAGTGCTAACTGATGCCGTAATTTCCTATTTATTCTGTGCCGTTAGTCCGCAGACCAACGTACTACCATACTTATAAGACATATTGTTTCTAGCTATGAGCCTAAACCAATTTTTTAAACCTTTTTTGTACACTTAATGAACTTAATTAATTCTGAGTACTGAATTTAATTCAGCCACTAAGTTAAACACAACATTTAATGATTCTGAGACGGTACGAAGTTCGTCGGGTTAAATTGTTTAAAATATATTTGCTAGTATCATAAAATTCTCGGAAGGACTGTTGCTATAAAGTATGAATTATAATAAGTAGTTTGCTTTTGGCCATATTGTTATTTTTATCGGCAACAGCTTACTCGAGTTGACGAGTACAGTCAATATGCACTACCAAAACTAAACACTAAAAACTAAACCTAATAATATAAAAGATTTAGTGCAAGTTTGAACCATTGAACGAGCACAGTTTAGATGAAAGCGAATTGTAATATAGCATAACTAAACCCGAAAACGATAAATAGGTAAACTGTTACAGCCATTATTATCATAATCGAATAAAATTCGCGATATACGAGGAAAATTATCATTATATTACGTGTGTGTTTAAGACTATGTCTAAATGACTATGACTATGACTAATCAATAAAACTATTCTCCCTCGGTG
Source organism: Neomicropteryx cornuta (assembly GCA_020383195.1). Classification (NCBI taxonomy): domain Eukaryota; kingdom Metazoa; phylum Arthropoda; class Insecta; order Lepidoptera; family Micropterigidae; genus Neomicropteryx; species Neomicropteryx cornuta. The sequence goes on along the minus strand of JAHKQU010000001.1, from coordinate 5,806,580 downwards.
TTATGAACTTTTGTTAAGTGTGAAAAAACATAGGTACTTAAATTAAAATTATGCGACAGTGGCGACAGATATTGTCTGAAGGACTGAAATTTCGGCCCTAAGACGCGCAGGAGTTAGTGGAAGTGTGTAAAGTGCGAACCTGAGGGAATCAAGTTGGATCTGGAAGCGTACCAGCGACGTACTGCGAACACGAGGTCAGTCTTTGGTTTTCCAATTTGCTAATCCACCGTCCCGCACCCCCCTTTTATAGGGATGTAAATCCTCAACCTAAAAATAGGGTCTACTAAAACGCTAATCCATGGCGTCACCACCCATAATGTTGACGATAGGTGAAGAAATCACCGGGAGAATAATAATATTTGATCGAACATTAAAATATTATATTTTGCGAAATAACATAACCGCATTCATATTATTACATTATTATTGTGAATACTTCTCCACTGAATTATGCAGGCGGTTATGTCATCGTTATTAAATCTTTACAGCGCATAAGAATTTATTCATATAAGTGGATTATTCAAATTTCCTTCAATTCAAATAGGACATTCATCCAATTTATCAGTAGGAAGCATTTAAATATTCACGAAAGTATTGTAAGTTTGATAATCGCTAATTAGATTTCGTTTATTGTGTAGGTTTCATAAATTTCATTTAATTTCGTAGGTTTTATAAAGGCATCGTCAAAATAAGTCTAGAGGTGTTGAGAAATATATATTCAACTGGGAAAAATGTATTGTCCGGGGTTGAGTGGGTTCGAAGTCACTTTGGTCACTTGAGGTCAGTTTTTTATCGCTGAAAAATTCAACGGTAAGGCGCTTTGTTTTAACAACTCTACTATGTTAAACAAAAACCAATAATTTATTTAATTATGGGTTTGCAAGATGTTTTCGCCTGTAATGTATCACGAAGACACTAGTTAGATAGACGGAACTGCATTTTAGGGAGTATACAAATATAAATTAAGACATATGTGGATAATAGGGACATTTTTGGGCAAATATTTTGTTTAGTGAAAGGATATATTATAAAGGAAATATTTTGTTTAGGACGTATTTCAGTGTTATTTGTTATTATTTGGTCTATGCACAATTCGCAAAAAAGTAATTAAAAAAGCTAAAAATAAATAAAAAGTAAAAAAAAAAAATTTTTGGAAACAAGCTTTTATCTACAAGCTTAACGCTGTAGTTCCTACAAATTTTACGGTGAGATTTATCTATTTCTTTTTACCAATTTTATAAAAATAATAATATAATGCAAAATATCTTGCTTAACTAGGCCTGTTCGAAGGAATACATTCTATCTATTACTTAGAAGTCTTGTTGTTGAAAAAATTGAAAAATACATCATAATTTTTTATTATATATATATATATAAAAATATAAAATGAAAAAACCCGTTGTTTTTAAATTTAGGGCACTCATTTTAGAAGGTTGATCTATATCGATAACTAAACCGGTCTTACGGGAAAACATAATAATTTCGAATAAAAAAATATCGTACTAAAATAATTATATGTTTAAAAAACTTGTTTGATTGATTGATTAATGTTTGATTGTCGATATAGATCAATATCCGAAATTGCCCTAAATTTAAAAACAGTCTGTGTGTATGTGAGATATTTTTATTTTTCATAATATTGATTTTACTACTCATTTTCATTTGAAAGATTTGTATTTTTCTAGACTTTAATGTTACAACTTGTAGTACGAATTATTATAATTCGAATCGGCAAAATGACGTGTTGGACCAAGCTGCGAGACCCAGTGAAACCTAATTTATAACAGCTATCAGTTTTCTATATGTTCGATTATTTTTATGTATGTTATTTTTATCTATACATATATCTGTATAGTAGTTTCAGCTGTCATTTTGGCGAAATATATGTTATTTGCATTGGCGTGCTTGACGTCACGTGCGACCGATGCATTTCCGGCCACAAACTGGATAAACAATTAAACGAGACTTAAATCAATATTCCGCCGCCATATTGGACATATGGCGGACGAACGCGGGCTATTTTGGCATCGCCTAAATATCCAAGTTATTATGCAATAAAAGTTAGACATAAGAAAAGTATAAAGCCCAAAAAACCCTCAATAATAACAGGATAAGAGTGTACGGGTTTTTTGAGGTCGGAGATTTGTACCGAGAAGCACCAGTAAAATACTTTTCGACGTTTTTGATTAAATTTCGCAAAATAGCGTGGCTATGACACCCTGTAGCTATCATATAATATCAACTGCTTCTATACATTACAGTTACAGTTAGACCCCACAGGCGTCATTAACGACATCTTCCTCCAAGGCTACAGGCGCCTGTGGTACCAACATACCGTGGGTTGTTTCTTTTCCTATCTCCACTTGCGCCTGCGGCACTTTTAGCCCATTCGATGTGCTTTTTGGATGGCCATAGAGGCGACTGTGGGTTATTTTTTAGGTCTAAGTAGATTAAAATAAAAAAAAAAACAACGGTATCATGAAATCTTTCAATTCATCATAAATTTTAACACCATTTTAGTTTTTTTGTAAATTTTGACGCGTGGCTAGTAAGGAAACAATACAGACAAAATATTTATAATTATAATGTGGCACTGCATATTCTTTGTATTATTTTACTGGTCAGTAATAAATAATACGTTCCTTCATATGTATTAACTTCCTTATGGAAAATAAATAAACTGAAATTAAGATATCTTAGGTACAATAATATTATTATTAGAAAGAGTCTTTTAGCCTTTCCCTTGCTATATTTACAGTAGTTTCTTGCCCGACAGTAAAATAATAAAAAAACTATACCTAGTTACAGATAGATTGTTGTACCTGTAATGTATCTTCGCATATGTAGTTGAAAGAAGAAACTTTATTAGCACGAACGCACTGACGTGACCGGCCTTTGAGTTGGGGCTTTGAGTAGGTCTTTGAGTAGGGCAATTAACGCTAAGACAAACCCGAAACAAATATTTTAATCTTATGCTCTGGCATGCTCAATGAAGACATACCTCCTAGATGAAGGATAATGCAGTTGTTAGACTTTGGCGCGTGCAAAAGCATAGTAATAAGGAAACCGCCTCAGATCAAGTACCCATAGGCCAGTCAAAGTAGAAATTCAAATCACAAAAACAAAAAAGTTTCCAAATTTATTAGGAATCGTGTATTTAATTTCTAAATAAATTTTCAACTCATTTACGAATCTGAAAAAAGTGTTATGAGCGTTTATTACACTCATCTTCTAATTCATCTCATCTTCGGTTCCGTTTGTAAGCGCATGTTGCAAATTTATATTTATATTTGTAAACTCTAGTTGAATTGATATTATAATATGCAAAACATTTATTTATTTGTCGTGAAAACTAAACCAACATAACAAAATTTTAGCGATTTCCGGGTTCGCAAATAAGTTGCAAATTTAGCGCATAAACAACGGCTTAATGTTTTATATATAGACAATATTTGGAAACATTTGAAATTAATGTTAAATTACATAGTTTTCACCCTCTATTTGACTGGCCTACCACCTCTACGTACTTATCGTGCCTTTCGCTCAGACGCCCGACCTCCCTTTCTTCCTTTCTCTCCTTCGCTTCCGTTTATCGATCTTCTCGCTCTCATTCATGCACCACTAGAGGGGACCCAGTTAATACAAGTTAATACAAATGCCCATAAATACATATTTTTTTAATAAAATGTAGTAATACAATAGTTTTTTTTTAATCGTCTAGTTTAAGTTGTGCCCCGTTCAACGTGCCTCCGTTACATTTTTTTTTGTTTGAAACCATGATGAATTTTTATATACAGTCATTACAAATAATACTTGAAATCGTAGAACTAATTAGCTAGATGTTCGTTCTAGCCGAACGGACAGTTGCCGTTGCCAATTTTAATTTATCCCCCTATTATCGTCAATATTTTTTATTGTCGGTACACCAAATAAATGGTCTTTAGATGGCATTTTTAATTGCATGAGTATAGAAAGCTACCGTGGATTAATAGACCAAGAATAAAATTTGACCTTCTACTACGCATTTTGAAAATTTTCGCAATGTGTCATGTCTGTTGACCAAAAGTTAGAGGCGGTGAAAAGTGTACCTATACATTTAATGAATCTGCAAACACAACGAAATATCGTGAAAAGCGTTTTTTAGCGGGTCAAGTTTATATTTTTTGTGGTTTGATAAAACACGCGCGGCCGCCATTGTTTCAGATGTTTAAATTCTGCGAATAGTTTTGTTTTGTATTCTATATCTGTCTGAAATAAAAAAAATATTGATAAAAGAATAAGTATTGAAGCTAATATAATTATAAAATTTCATACGTACTCGTAGGCTTTTAACTTAATTGTTGGTTAAATGATCAAAAACTTAAATTCAGTTTCTTTTGACATTTTTTTTTCTCTTAAATATATTTACAAAGTTTATAGAGCTTGAAATAGCGCTATATTTTAGAGTATTTTAAAATAGCCCATATAAAATAGATTTTTGTACATAGTTTTACCACAATAATCATTTCAGCGGCCGTCCGTAAATTCCGGCCGGGGGAGGTAAGGGTGGGATATAGGGTGAGCGCACAAGGGAGGTTTTGGCTTGTCGGCTCTGGACAACGGCAGGAACGCTGGATAAATAATGACCATGTCATTTGGTGTCGAGTATATGTGTGTTTTGTAAAGAGAGCAGATGTTTTAACTTGACGCGATGGTATTTATTTGAATGAATGAAATTTGAGCAAATGCATGTCATTTATGCTGGATTAGCTCGATTTGTGATTTGAAGCTCTCGAAGGTTCGCTTCCGGACTCCTGGCGCTGGTTAGACACGTGGTGTCTAATTTATGATTCGACCTGGCCCGATGGCGGTACGTTACTAGTTAGCGTGTGTTCCCGCAAACAAGGCGATCTAAAACTCCCGAGGGCATTCCGGGGGGCGTAGGTTGCTATCCAGGCGGGTAAGTATACTGTAAGCCCAATTTTATAATATCATATTTATTTAATAGGTCTTATATTTCGCGCCTGGATTGGCAAAAAAGCAATCGTGGTATTGCTTTTCGATAGGACATTTTCGGGGCCTCTGAGCATATCTAAACCTTTAGGTTTAGATATGCTCAGAGGCCCCGACCTATTAAATAAATATAATATTATAAAATTGGGCTTACAGTATACTTACCCACCGATGCTTGGCAACCCTTTTTCGTTTGGTCGAGTAACGCACGCATTGTGATCTTTGAGATTCTAAAAATAGGAGCATAATTATGCAAATCACGTTCTTGAGTTTTATTACCGTATTGCCTATATTACCTATCGCGGGTGTGTAGCAGGCAGCCCCTAACAATGTTTTGTAACCGTTAACTACCCTCAGATACGGCGAGGCGCGAAGGCCACGCGGGCGACGAAAGCCTCATTATTTTAAGCGCTCGATAATTGAGTTGGCTGAGAACTATGTATAACTAAAAATAGGTTTCTACTAACAAAAAGTATTAAAGTTAATAACAAAACCATTTTATATCTATATACTATACATATCTACTTACACGAATTTAGAACAGCTAATTTTTACACAATAGATCATTGCTGAACATTATTATATAGACATAAGAAAATTAATAATGCTCTAACCTAAAAGTTTAATGTCATTCGGTCGAATTTCGACCACAGGGCGACCTCTAGTTCCTATAAACATAACTTGTATTATAATCTTAGTTTTATATCTATTGTATGTTCGTATATATTCCTATATAGACTATTATTATATAATATTATATACTTTGCACATTATATATATTATATATTATTACTAAAATCTAACACTTCACAATATAAGTATTTCATGAGCATTTATTTCTCATATATGATGTTATATATATTATGTACGTACACTATTTATCAAAATAAAATAAAAATATAAAACCAGGTAAAGCAAACGTGTAAAATTGAAGCAGGTATCACCCCAGAACAGACCTTGTCTAGTGGGGTGATAAAATCCACACCACCTATCTATTTTGCTTTGTATGGGATAGTTTAAGATTACTTGTAACTAGTTTTATTATTTAAATTGTTTTGTGCTATTTCATGTATATTGTTTTTGGATAAAATAAAAAAAAAAAAAAAAAAAAAAAAAATATAATTATTATTACGTACCTTTTTATATCTTATATTAGTATGTGCAAGAAATCAAATTATAAAATTAAAATAATAATAAATAAATAGGTATTTTAAAATGAGAATAAGAATATTGTCATCAAGTACACGAGAGTAGGATAGGGCCTTCAAAGGGATTTGATAATGGAAGAGTCGCGGAGGGGGAGGTAGATTGCTTTGGGTTGGAGGGGGGAGGGAATGAGAGTCCATGTCAACAGAGAGTCGCTCCCTCACAAACCTACCACAGCGACTCCCATTGAAACAAAGCAAAGTAAACCTGCGCTTATTGAATTCTAAAGAGAACAACGCAAATAAATATGTACTTAGAAGATTTAACTACATTTAATGGGTCGAAATAACTACCCAAATTAATAAACATGTACATGGGGCGTAAACTGTATAATGAATAAATAAATAAATATAGGAGGCGTTGAAAAGTGCACGCTGTCCACAATAATCAGTCATGATACCCAAGCGTCAATATCTAATGATGTTTAAGGCGAAGCCAAGGGATAAATATTAATTTGGATTCGTTTAGAGACTTTTTTATGCCTGGCATTTGTTAACCATTGGATATTTAATAATTATAAAAAAAATGCTTAGATACCTTGTTCTTATATTTTCGACAAAGTAAAGGTAGATTTTTTAAATTTAATTCTATTTCTGAGAAATTTAATAAATTATAAACTCCTAATAGTTATCAATAATTGCATACAGACCGCGCAGAGAGTAAACCTTGACGCCCTATAAAACTAAAGCACATAATTTCAAGGTCACCTATGAATGTGCTTCGCCTTAAGGCTGCACGATTTCGATTTTTCAACAATTCAATGGACTGATTATAGATATTGTATTTACAATAAATAAAAAGTTTATTGTAATATTTAAATAATCATTAAATTTTAATTCTTTTATATTACATTCCCTCGTTTATCTAATAAATAAAATTGTGTAGTTTTTTTTTGCTATAACGCACCCAATTGATCGAATAACAGCATCACACGTCGACGTAACACTGGAACAGAGGGTTCTGATTACTGGCCGTTAATTGTATTTGCAATGTCAAATGTCAGCGGAACGCTAAAATGCCAAAAAGGCTTTGTGCGTTGTGGCCAGGGGGTGGGGCGGGTTGTCATTTCGAAGGGCGGGTAGTCGGGTCTAGTGAGTTCTATCGAATTCGATTAGAGCTGTCCATGATACAAGCGGGGAACGGAACCGTACATATTATTGGAGAGTACGGCTGCCCAACGCAAAAACAAAGTAAGCGTCTTTTTTAAAGATTTTCCCAGTTTCCTTCGTGGAACGAAGCAATTTTTTAGGTTTTATGTATTTTTCGTTTTATGTTGTAGCGCATTGGGATGACTAGAATGTCTTATAAGAAATAAAGTCTTATTGAAATTGAATTCGTTCACAATTCCCGTCCAATTCATTGCCAAATTCATTCTCCAATGAAGCCAGAATCCTCGTCTGTGAAAGCAGTTCAAACTTGTTCGTCTCTCAAATATTCGCGATGTGTTTCTTTTTAACTACCGTGCGCGCACCGAATGTATCCACTGTTTTACAGCAGTGTCCGAAACAGGTCAATCACGCGAACGTATCTGCCAACGCAAACATCATTAACGGTTAAGTCCCTGGCACGCTACTGGTCAAAAAATATGACTTTTAATTTATATATATGTATATATATAAAAAATAATAATATTGTAATAGTCTAAATTTACCAAAAACCGACTCAAATATGCAATCTTTTGTTTGCTATTATTAGCATTATTAGTGTGTTCATTATCTATTTTAGTTTTCTTTTAATGTAACTATAAATATAGATATATTTGTCTGTGCATTTTGTATTGCATTGTGTAATTGTATTTATTTAATATATTTTAGGGAAACATACAGCGTAACTTAGTTTATAAGACATTATAAATTTGGCCAGTTACATGAATCCACTGTTTAACAATATAATTGAGACGTCGGTTCACCTAAAACTGATTATGAAAAACGTAAATAAATTAGTTTCGTTTTTGCATTTGTACACTTATATATAAAAAAAATGAATGTATTAGAATATGGGTTGTATAGAGTTGTTATGATAAACATAATTTACATATATATTTTAATTTGTTTTTCTTACAAATAGACACACTTTTTATATTTCTCTACAGTTGCATTGACGGTTTGACTTGGTTTGTTTTGGTTAGTTGTAGCACAATTAAACACAGCCTTCCTTAGTAGGTACATAAATAGTCCAGTGAAGAAGGCAGGGCACAAAATGTAGCAGTGCTAATCGCTCACTGTGCATTTTTAATAGGTTATACATTTGTAACTGTGATTTATTCTACAACATTTCGATTTTTTATCAAATTAAATATCTCACAATAAATAAATACCATGCTATTAGAAGCATTAGTCAATTGCCACTCGAAAACACCAAATTTTACAATTTCTGCTGTAGGGTTTGACCCTATGACCGAAATTCATTCGCGTCGAAATTATTGATCCGCAGTCTTTTTGTAATAAATGTGAATCGCTTGATCACACATAAACTCTCGACTTGGTAAATTTAAACCCTACAATTACATATGAAATGAATTGTAAAAAATACACGACTTGGACGAATTACTTTCTTAAAGTAACTTCTTGACCTCTGACGCTATGTAGGTTACACCTTGCGGCATTATATTTTTTTCTATTCGACACATTATTAAAAATATATTTTTTTTTTGGCAAGAGACACCTTTTCCAAAATGTACTGATACCTCAGACCCCCATAGCCAAATTAATTTAAAAATCCCATCTGTAGTTTTCTTCCTATTGATATAAAATACTTACTTACCAATTTAAAAACTTTGCGGTTGATTCAGTGAGTATACTTGACATAATTTTCTCATCAAAATTTAACAAAATAATTACACATAAAATTCAGTAAATGTCAAGTGTAATTAATAATTATGAATACAAATTACGTGAAAATACTTAAGTAGGTAATTATTTTTTGAAATAAAACATTAAAATCGCAAAGTAAAAAAAAAAAATTAAAAAATTACTGTGATGGATGAACCTCGTGACTTTCTACCAATCTAGCTAAATCAATATTGGTATTTTAAAAGTACAAGAATGATACTTCCTTCTAAAAATATTAGTCATTCTTATAACAAGTTGGTACACGTAACACAACTTGAAAGTTTCAAATAAGAACTTGTGTTAATTAATAGGGGTCGATTTTTTTAACCAAAATTAGTCTTCGTTTATGTCGACCCCTGGGAAAGGGGTCGATATCGACCACTTTGGGAATCCCAGATCTAGAGCGTTTGAATTCGCTTATGCACCCTCGCGACTCTAGTGCAAGCGTATTTAGTTTAGTCGACGGGCTTAAGCGTAACTAACCATCTGTCCTGAGAGTACCGTAGTTTGCGAACTTAAATGGGCGGTTTCGCAATCTCGTATTTCGCAAGTCGGAGCGCGAAAATGCTTACTCGGGGTTTGCAGACGGAATCATTTTCATACTAGAATAGTTGCGATGACCTTGAATAAAGAGTCGACTCACGCACCGTTTTTTCCCCTCGGTCCAAGAACGAACGAAAAGACAATTTCTGCACTTTGACGGCCGCTCTACATAGTTTCTTGGGGGTGGGGGTCACCGTCAGGTTAGAGGCAAACTTGCAGAATCCAGACCTACTCGGTGTGTGCTCGTGTGGCTGCCAAACCGAGGAACACATCATCCGGGAATGTCCGGTACAGATGAATGAGAGAAAAGAACCGGTAGCGACTGTATCTCTGTTGGCTACTGATGATTGTGCCAACATAAAGATTTAATCTTTGAAACGGCTCGCAACAGGGTATGTCTGAAATGTCGAGATAACTCAGCTATTTACAGGAAAGGGGGGGCAGGGGGTTGTGATAGGTAGGAATATAAGTATTCTGTGAAAGTTCTACGGATGCCTATATCAAGTAACGCATAGACTGAGGTCTGCGTGACTGAATCTCATCGTAGAGGTTGTACTGCATTGCTAATCAAAATTTAAAACCAAACGAAAACATTGGGTTAAAATATAAAATTTAAGAAGATTGAGAAGACATTTCAACTAGATAGTCGACATATTCCGTCGTACCGTTTTACACAATTTAATGATGACGTAACGCCATTTGCAATTGCAATTCGCATGGATTTCGTTCGCTCTCCATAAGAGCAGCTCACGTTTGAAATGCAGATTGGATTTCGTTCGGAGATTTATCAGAAAATTACGTCTAGCCGCGAGTGCAATATTCTCATCCAATAAACATACTCGCGTGTAAAATGGGCTTGGAGAGATTTTATGCATATGTATTAACTATAATGAAATATTCAAGGAAATAAATCATCCTAAAAATATAAGAATTATGTCTGGTTTACTAAATACTTACTGCAAAAGGGAGTTAAAAATTCCGAACTGATATTTAAACAGAAATAAAGTATGTAAGAGACGTTTTGTAGTCTAGTGAATTTACATAATAAAACATATTATATTCATATTTACTTATATCTTTATTTTTTTTTATATTATAATATGAATATGATATATTTAAAGATTTATTAAAAAGTCCTGTATCTTGCGTCAAAATGCTAGACTACTTCTACAAATAATTAGTGACTCCTTGGAACAGCACATTGTGCTATTAAGGTGATGCACAAAACTAATCCTTTGCGCGTGATTACAAATTACAGTAATGTAGCAATGTATTTATTGTGTAAAGACTATTTTGCTGTTATATATAAAAGTGCATGTAAATGACGAAATAAATACATAACATATTTGTAGCATAAATGTTTTTTTTTACCTTATAATATTATATAGCCTTAGTAATATAATCCTGCTAAACCAAATATACAAAAAAAATATGAAAAAATACAATAATTTAATCCATTTTTTTTAAAGCGACATTGTTGATAATGCCAAATCGATTTGGGCAAGAACTAAGTAGGGTTATTCCCGTTTCATTTACTTTTCAAGGTTTTTTTTACTAATAAATTATATAACATCTTATACATTTTAAAATAATTTTGTTTTTATACCACTATTTTTTGAAAACTCAATAATTATTTCAAAATTTATTAGAAGTTATTTAATTTATTAATAAATATAAACTTTCATGTCTTATATATCCAAAATATTATTGGAAATGTACATATACATAAAAAATCAAAGCCGCCAGTGAAAAATAATTGACCAGGCCACTTTGCAACACATCGTTTTTTTTTTAGACAAGAAACACAAATACATTCTTTCTATAGCCATTCTGTAGCATTCTCAGAGAACGTAGCTTTTTCGACTCTTCAGGGGCTATTTTCAATATGCGCTGCGATCATGCCACGCGCGCGTTGTCCGTTTAACGGCTAACGGAAATCCTGTCTGTCATATAAATCCTAATAATGTTTATATGAAAATGATCGACAGATCTAATTTTAATTCGTTTGTTTGCGACTGATTTAAAGCGGGAGTTCTTGAGATAGAATACTCAACGGAAAGGGACACTTCATTCAGCGAGTGGCCTTGGCGTTTGTCCTCAGAGCCACATTTAAATCGCTCGTGTATCCGTACGTCTGTCTGCTTTTACCAAGGCGGTGGTCCTGCATAATATGAAATGAAAGACTTATGTAAAACATCTCCTTGATTTTCAACTTAGTGTGTAAAATAAAAATCTTTCGGCACGCTGGAGGTGGAGGTAGATTTCACCAAATCAGAGTAACTCCAATTGTATGTACGAACCATTTCACATGTAAGGGTTGCTCATATAAAAAATGTTTCAAACAAAATTAAAATTTTTAACGGATTTGATCCAGTGCCAGGAGGTATGATTTGATCCAGTATAAGGAGGTATGATTTTTTTTTTAATTTTGAAAAACCAAATTTTCCCACCCCTACGACCAACGGTTGGTGCTATCAAAAAAGTTTACTGATATAAGTTATAGGCCCTTATCTAGGGAATAATATAAAATTGAAATAAATTTGATATCTTATATTCTAAGAAAGTTATAGCAACATTTCACTTTTTTGAAAAAACTCCCCATTACCGCCTCCTGGTCTGATTTTCTCCATTAACTAACTTGACCGAGATTTGTTGAGTCTAAATTTACCCTAGAAAAAATATTTTTAAAGATAATTTGTTTATTATTTCGAATTTTAAAATTCCGGCTCCGTCACGACCTAGTATTTTTCGTGTATACTCGATTAAAACATTAAAATCCTAAAATCGGCGGTGAAATCATTGAGATCTGACATCACAAACTTTTCACTATTGGAGTCGCTCGAACCTTCATTGGTCAATGTAAAATAAAATAATTAAAAACGCAATGCAAAGGAACTAAAATGTATAAAAATAGATTGTGTCTACCCTATTTTCCCCGAATAGAAAATCAGCACCACATTCATACACCGAGCATATATTATTAATGTGTACTAATTCTATTTTTGATCTGCGAGACACATTCGCAGAACATTATTTTGGTGGTTTCCTGGTTTCTCGGCATGCACAAAATACTACGAAATACCACTTGCCTGCACACTTTTGAGGGTTGCCATACAACGCATTGAGGTTAGAATAATATTGCTACTTAATATTTGTTGTATTTTATCCCTCTCTCTTTCATGCACACAGATCAACAAACATAAACACTTGTTTATTATTTCACCTAAACACATACCACGCTATATTGATTCACTTTTCGATATCTTATTTATTATTTAATTTCAAGTTGAGTAAGTTAAGATTAAGTTTAGGTCTAGGTTAAGTCTAGTTGACTATAAGTCTAGGTAGCTCAAGATACAATCAGTTGTTTTCGCCATTTAATGTTTACGTTTTTTTAAAATCAAAACTGTTATACTCTCGGTAAATCGGTAGAAATTGTGCCGTGGCAATAAGCTCGCCCCTTTTGCAGCATCGTTATTTTACAAATAAAGTGTTTATTAATTTTAATATCTTTACACGGTGTTATAATATATATAAAATAAACAAAACCTATTATTGTATAAATACATTTGGTTTAAAGAAAATCGTAAAAGCCTTAAGAATCATTTTATCAAACCTTAGTCAAACTAAAGCTTTTCCACAATCACAATACAAAATAGTTTTTTTTTTTTGTTTGATCAAATTTTTAAATTTAACAAAACGCAGGTCTTGTTAAATTCTTAGGTCTTCAACTCGGGACGCCTCTGACAAATGTGGTTGCATGCCACGGTTGCTTAAAAAAGTAAAAAATCCCTTTCGGTACGCCGGCAGGCGGAGATAGATTTCACGGGATCAAAGTAGGGGATGCGAACTCCAATCGCACGAACTTGTATCAAACATTGCGCGAGCTGCCGCGCGATCAAATCCCCGCGCGCCTGCTCGCTCCTCTCATCCCGCTCCGCCGCGCCGTACTCACCCTTGCGCAGCGAGAGTGCGTATACTGAATCCCTTTTTATGTAAGGGTTGCTCATATCAAAAATTGTTTTAAACAAAAATTGTAGGGGAATTATAGGCGTACAATTGACACTTTGAATTGATTTGTTCCTGTGCATAGGCACAAGGTATGATTTTTTTGACTTATAAAAAACCAGTTTTTCCCGCCCCTAGGACTAATGGTTGGTGCCATCAAAAAAGTTTACTTTTGATTAGTTTTAGGCCCTTATCTAAGGAAAAATATAAAATTTAAATGAAGTCTATATCTTATATACTAAGAAAGTTATAGCAAAATTTCAGTTTTCGAATCCCCCCCACCTCTATTCCCGCCACCCTCGTCTGATTTTGCTATAACTTTTGTTTGTGCCTATAATATGTATCAATTTGAAAGTGATTGGTGTAAAATAACATGGAAATTTTGAGCTAAAGTGACTGAACTATAAAAGCGAAGCGAAGCTGGTCGTCACTTCCGTTACAGAACGGTTAGAGAACGAATCGTAAAGAATGCAAAAAAAAAGAATGACGTGAATTGAGATAAAATATTCCGCGCGTCGTACCTCCAATACAATCCCGGTCTCATTGGGCGTAAGAGGGTATTTCCCCAGGGAGACTGCTTTGATATGCATGTCTTCGCCATTGACAGTTAATTTCGATGGATTTTGGTGCTTATAAAAAAAAACCTAAACGTATTATTTTATTATTCGATTGTTTCTTATTTCTATATAAATCATAATTGTATTAATGTCTTATTAATTAATAAGCATCTCAAGTGTACACATGTTGTTATATCATATGAAATGTACTCTGTATGATTTTTACTGTAATACTCCCCCACAAACCCACATAAAAGTTCCTGCACTTCGGCACATTTTCGGTGGTAATTAATTACTCACTATGAAAATCAGCAAATACTCTAATATCAATTACACCACACACAACTAAAAAAATGAGTTTTCATGCCGGATGTATTTAAAATCAATACTATCTTTTTAGGAAGTTTATCTGAATAGATAATTAAATTATTATATTATAAAAAAAAAAATACCTCGCACCTTGCGTTCAACCGCGCTCTCTACCATTAAAACGATTTTTATTGTTTTGAATTTCTTTTTCACTATGGCGCCACCAGTCCCTAAAACGTGTTTTGTAACGTATTTTGGTGCATTTTGTTGAAGTTATTCCCAACAAATGGCTAAAACTAAAAATACCACAATATTCTACATATATTAATTTAGTACTTTGCTTTAAAAAAAACGAAATACACCTTATTATAGTAATGAAAATAAATAAATAAGAAAGTGTTATTTTTTCCTTGCAACGATTTTCTTTTAAGTTGTGTAAGTGACGCGAACCTATTTTTTCTTTCTAAAGATAGACAATATAATAATCTAGGCCATTACATAAAAAAAAACACTTTTTTCGAATAATAATAATTATTTAATTACAAAAACATGTTTCATCGATTCCAAATGTAACGAATTCGCGGTCGGCGAGTATATCCATCTCTTTTCTACACGTCAATGTTCGATTAAAGCATACTCTTTCAAATCTCAAGGACAAATGCGTCCCGGGGCGCCTTAATTGGGTAACATTTTTCAATGTTTTTTTCTGATAAATGTCTGATTGTTTATATAAAATAACCCCCTGAAACGACAGTAGTGCTTTTAAATACAACATATATTGCATTTGTTTTCTTTATTTAATCGCTTCAAAATTGGTCTAGCCATTTTCGAGCGTTTGACTAGCGACCCAGCGGGCGTCGGTTCGAATCCGCACATTACACTTCATACCATATTTAATGCTTCATTACCACTATCTCCCCTCACAAATAAATTTAACTGATTTGAGTTGAGGCTAAAATAATTGCATATAACCTAAATCATAGCAATTATTTAAAGATAAACCCTCCTTTTTGAAGAACTTAAAGCGCGCGAAGCAATATTTTGCTATGGAAATTTACAGAGGGCTATAATAATAATAAAAAACTTAATTGACAGGCATAAATACACTACAAGGGGCGAGTTTATTGCCGTAAGACAATCTCTACCAGCTAACGCAGAGAGGTCGTGTAATATGTATTCATGTCAGGGAAAATGAAAAGAAAAAGAATGAGAAAAAGAAAAACAAAGCTGCCACTCTGCGCGGGCGTCCGCTTGTGGTCCAGGTGCGCGACGCGAAGCGGTTTCTATTTTGGATTCGGATGCTGCGACGGCGCTTGACAATTATCTGCGCAGAAAAGTTACATATTTAAGTGGAATTTTCCGGCAATGAGGCGCCAGATCCAACGAGGCCATAACCGTCGGAGAAAATTCATTTGTATAATTTGATTTGTGTGGCTCCATTCATAGACTAATAATAAATAATTATTATATTTTTTTATTTCAAAAAAGCTAAATACGTACGTGTTTTAATATTTTCTTTAGATTCACCTAACTAAGCAGTGCTTGTAATCTTACCCGTAGACTTATTTTACCATGTTAGTGGTTTTATATTTTGATTCCTGATTGAACAACTTTTTTTTTATTATTTGTGCATAAGTTTTTTTGATAAACAAATATTATGATATAAACAAAACAAATAACAATCAAACT
Organism: Neomicropteryx cornuta; assembly: GCA_020383195.1. Taxonomy (NCBI): domain Eukaryota; kingdom Metazoa; phylum Arthropoda; class Insecta; order Lepidoptera; family Micropterigidae; genus Neomicropteryx; species Neomicropteryx cornuta. Next base: position 5,790,445 of record JAHKQU010000001.1, on the reverse strand, counting down.
ATAAAGGTTTAGCATACAACAATAAATATACATATATGTATATAATATATCTGAGTTGTTAAGGTATTTGACTTATTTATTATATTTGAAGATTGTTTAAATATAGCGACAAATCGCCTGAATTGATAAATGATACAATCTTTGAAAATATTACAAAGTTTAATCATTTTTTTGATAAAGCATTGGATATAAAGCAAAATATCTATACCTTTATACTAAAGAGGTCCTGCACTTGAGAGTGCAGTATGCCGGTTTAAACCGAGCGCTGAAATTTATAAAAATGCATTTTTAACTCTCACCTGTAATATAATAATATTATTATATAAAAATACATAATAATAGTTCTATTCTATAATTGATTTTTATTTATTTAATATTATATTTTGAACGAATATTTTCCGAAAATTGTATTTCAATATAATATGTATCTGCGATTTTATGATCCTATCATCCAATATCAAAACGCTCAACAAAATTTGTAACAATGTTTCGTTAACACCCAACGGTCGGCCAACTAGATGAAAGTTCGGCACTGCAAAGCCTTCAAACGTAATGATTTTCGTGTGTAGCTCACAACCAGGCTTTTACCTGATCCTGATCCTGTCCTTATAAAGACTACACTCGACTGACTATGCCTGCATAATGCGCCAAATTTTACGGGCCCTGGACTCTGGAGTCTTGAGCTCAGAAGATCGAGAGCTGATGTTACTTTTAATTGTCAACGCTCACATCGACTGCTCTGATCTTCTGGGGCTCATAGATTTGAGGGTTCCATCTAGACCTATTCGCCAGCTTGAGGCATTCCACTTATCACGGTTGAGTACGAATTATGCACATAATTCATATCCATATACATCGAGCATGTAAGCTTTACAACAGCATGTTAAGTGACATCACTACCTTCCCGGCATTCAAGAGAGTATCTACTCTAACTAATATATAGCCCTAGAGTAGTATATTTATGTGTATATGTAAAACCAATTATTTTTAAGGAGTTATGCTGCATTTTATATTATATTCTGGCAATTATGTAAATTCTCCAACGCCTCCCACTTCCAAATCCTAACCTCAATCCCGAATGTATTTTTCTATTTTATAAAGTTTGTAGGAAACTCTCAATGGCTTTATGTTTTAATTGTTTTTTTTAATTGTAATTTTACTTCTATGTCAGTTTCTAAAATAAATAAATAAATACAGATGTTATAAAATATAGATGCTGTAATAAAAAAAAAAAATTGAAACTTTTCTCGGATTGGTCCTTTAAGAACAGCTTTATAACGCGTGTATGCATACGTTTATGCAAGCAGCTAAACCTTATTAGCAATATTGTATACCAGTTGTGTAGCAGGTTTTTTTTTTGGACACATCTATAATATTTTGAATTAAATGGTTGCGTTTTGTGGGTGATTTGTATTTCGTCGGCCGATATGGAATAAATACGCATTTCTATATATTTAGCACTCGACGTGAAATGTTTATTTATTTATTCATCAACGTAAAAATCAGCGTTACGAGAAGATACTTATTCTAGTACTACATTTATATGGCCAGAAAAATTATTCCACGTTATTCCAATATAAGTCCACATTATTGATTTACAGGCGACATGTAAATCTATCAGGATTTAGGATATATATCAATTAGGATACACATTTAGTTCTATGTAAATCTAAATATTTTGCTATAAAATGTTCAACAGATTTAAATAATTCACAGTAAAAAAGACAACTGCATAGTTGCTTATGGCCGCATTGATTAAACAAAGGCATGCATAGTCAGATTGAAGGCAAAATCTAAGAGACAAACCGCTTCTCAATAAAGAATGCTTTTAGTAGGCATTAAATGACGTCGGAGTGTTTTAGAAAAGATGTTAAGAATGCAAATTAACCGATTTTATACTTTATATAAAAATGCTTTGTGAAAATTTGCACGCCTTCTAAATTTTGCATCTTTCTTGGGCGAAAGCGGGAGAGCGTCACCGCAAAACGTGCTTTTTAAAAATAATTTAATTATTTTCATTTGTAAGTGACAGAATCACTGCCAAAACCGTAAGTATTAATATTGAATACAGCATTTTTGATTACTGTCCTATATTTTACCAACAGCTGTCGCGTTTAGTTTTTGTGCGGTTTTCGTAAATTCAAATGTTCATTTTGATCATACGGTGACATGAACATGATAAAAATTATTTCCCCCCATCTGTGGCATAAAATATATTGTATCGACGACATTTATTGCGTAAATAATTTTCAAAACATCAACAAAGAAACGATCGCTCCGCTGCGATTCGCACCATTTAGCAGCTCTCGGCGGCGGAAGAGACGCAACGCCAGGCACTGTGACATAATGAATATTATCCCAGCACTAACACCAACACTATTTATAAACGAAAACACCATGAAAAATATCAACACACCACAGGGTCGCGTATAACCCGCACGACGCGACATTTTGGCCGGACGCCATGGGATAGGCGGTCGGGAAAATTGTCAACTCACAGCCGGTCAACATCAACAGACGCGTTCGAATTAATCTTTCAACGGATGCATCGATGAGGTTGAGTTTGGGCGATGCGAGCGGCACGGCGCGCGGCGCGGGCCGGTATCGATCGTGCGGCGTGCGGCGTGCGGCGGTCGAGCGCGGCGCGGGACAGCGCGCCGGGGGACGGTGCGAGAGGTACTGCCGAGCGCCATCCGCGCCATCCGCGCCATCCGCGCTCTCTCACGTCGCGCGGTGCCGATCGTGAATAAAATATCGATATCGATTTATGTGATGTGCGAGTTCGACAACCCTTCGGAAACAACTTCAAATGCGTGCATCCTGTCCGTACTAGTCCACAATGGCACTAACGCAACCTGATGGGAACAGAATTTTCTAGATTACACCAACCTAAGGGCTAGTTAGGATCAACTAACTTTTAAGCATGGCCTAAATTGAATTGTGTTTTTCGGCTACTTTTTAAGTTCAACTTTGTTATGAATATGTTTTCGCACTCGTGATTACTAGGATTTTGTCAAGCGTGTTGTTTGCTTGAATCCAAGCTGTTCAAAATATGCAAATTCAGTCAAATTTAATTAGTTAGAAATAATAAAATCAAGTACGAGACGAAAAGCGCCGTTAATGTACTAAAATCGCTCCTAGCAGCGTATTTTAACACTGACCTAAGTTTGACTTAAGGCTTAAGTAGTAGATGTTTCGATTCTTAGCTAAGGCGGACTTCGATATTCGACTTAACGCTAAGACTGAGTTGAAATACGACGTTTATCGGTTAAGTCTAACCTAAAATTTAAGTTAGTCTTAAGTAGGACATGAAATTTTGGCCCTAAGAAGACTCAACCTGGTCATTTCTGTATATAAATGGTGTAGTGTTGAGAATCTCTTATTTGTAGATGTAGAAGAAAAATAATACTAGATATTGTTTTATCTTCCAAATATCTAGGCTTCTATGGAATTAATAAGTTGATGTTTTAAGCGCCACCGGAAAGAGACAAGTGGATCGTAAGTCCTCTTTGCACTTTGCGAGTAAACCCGAATCTTCTCGATTTCCGAATCCTTAACTGAAGGTCTAAAGCTGATGCTGCATATGCATTCAAAATAATACCAGGTGCAGTTAACTGCAGCTCTCTGCTTGAGCGATTGCGTCTCAGGGTACCTTCACGTGTGACAAGAACAAACGATTTGCTGGACATCCCACGTCGTAGACCCAATTATGGGCAGAATTAACCCATTTATAGATTGTGTTAAAATATCCAGAAATAGATATATTTAATGTTACTTCAGAGCAACAATAAATGACGTGTTTAATTTGTCTATATTATATTAATTTAATTCATTCAGTGTTATTATATCATTTATAGTTGTAACTTCTTATTGTATCATATTGAATAAATAAAATAAATAAATGTTAACCTAGTCGGTTCAAAAAACTTATTAAAAACTAAACGTTAACATGAAATTTTCCATTTTTCTTCCTCCCCTCTCTTCATCTCTCTTGCATTTCTTAGGTTAAACACTAATTGTATACTCACTCAGGGTAAATATTTAATTGTTTTTTTATACTTGTTAGTGGGTTATTATTTTATTATTGTGTACCTCCTGTATATGATTTTTTTGTTACGTTACAGTTTTATTTCCCAAATAAAAATAAATAAATCTATATATACATAAATTAGATTTACCCCCCTTTCATTTTCATACTCAGTACACCCAAATACCCTAATTTTATATAGCCGGCATCATCTACACGAAAATACCACCCTTACTTTACTGCGTACATGCATTAGCGTAATTTATATAATTTGCTGGCGTACAAATTATTTTATTTTTGGTGCTAGCTATAATTCCATTGTTTAGTTTTGATATTTTGTAACTTAGTATTAAAAACCGATCCTGCTAACCTTGTAAATAAACTATACAGATATAGCCAAAACTCCATAATTCAAACATATACACAATGTCGATGTTTGATTTATGTTCTAATTTTTAGACAAAAAAAAATATTTTACAAATACTTTTTTAACAATGTAAAATAATAATAATATGTATACCTATTTACCTATAAACATACTATGTTTTATAACCCGTAGCATAATCCTTGAAAATAATATTCGATTTTAAAATTTCCACGTTCACCTCCCTATTCCATCATTTTCCCTGTGCCGATATTTGGCGGAGGATGCCGACCCTTCGCGAGAGCAGCCGAGGCTTTGACGCTGTAAGATCTGGCTGCGAGGGCGTTCACAGCATCCGGAAGCTGATCGAATGCAAGCGTACCTGATGCCCACCCCACATATGTCGATTGTCCATATGCACATATGTAGGTGCAAAGGTGCATATTTACTTTCAATTATTATATGTTACTCCTGTAAATTTTGGTATTGACGATACACGGGCGAAGGTACTATTGTTCTCTGTTTTCCGTCCATACGAATACTTTTGCAATAGTAATAGATTTATTTTAAAGATAAGAACTTTTTAAATAAAATAACATATTAATATGCAAATCGAACATATTAAACGAATTTCCCCAGAAAACAGACCATTCAATTTAACGCATTCAGACATTTATTGAAAAAAGTAATAGATTCTAGGGGTAAAAAATTCTTGAGAAAACAAACATTTTGATTATCAATTTTATATTAAGCGATTGCATTTATTAGATTGAATATTTTGTATATATGTCGTTTGAATTTTACCGAACGCCGAGAAATGACGAACTATTTATCTATCCCCCTTGGGTAATGGGCACCCATGGGTGTTCGTGTGTGTGTGATTCGACCTAAAGGTACCTAAAGGTGTACGTGTATGCGTGATTTGACTTAAAGGTGTCTAAAGGTATACATGTGTGCGTGATTCGACTTAAAGGTGCCCAAAGGTCATGCGATTCGCTCGACGCTCTTCAATAAGAATTACCGATTGCTTTAGATTCTTTGTACTATGACTAAAACCGCACAGTCAGATTGCATAAATAACAGCTCATTTTCAATATTACGAATTTGGTTAAGAGTTTTGCAAAATTACTAATTTTCTCTTAGTAATTTTGCATAATAATGCACCTATTCGCAATAGCCTGGCGTTTTACAGAATTGCTAGAGATTTTGCAAAAAAAAATATTGTTCAAAATCCCTGCGACATCAATATATACTTACATACTCTTATTTTTGAAATTGGCTTAACATCAAACACTATTAAAATTATGAAATTAAATTAATATTATGAAATATAAAAGGCATATTTAAAAGTAAATTTTAATATCGTGTTTTATTTACACTGTCAATTTTTCATTTAAGATATATTTGGTTTGTTTATGATCAAGAGATCAGAAGAACTTGAAATACACTTAGTATACAAAATAGTATATTTTTTTTAGCAAACATTAAATTAATTAACATTGTTTAGTATGTAGACTATCGTTAGGTATTTATTTCCCTTCCCTTTAAATTACAAAAGCAATTTTTTTTTTCTGGTTAATCATTTTTCTAGGTAACTTCTTTATACTCTAGTAGAGACATGGTTTACCGATGTGGTTTACATGTACTGCCGTTGCTTAATATTTATTTATTTATTTAATTATTTTGGTTACCCAAAGAAATTGTACACAATACAGGTAATGACGTGAAGACAATATAAGTTGAAGAATACAAACTCTAAACTAGGGTAGCCCAATTGAATATTAAAGATAGTAAGAGGTAAGAAAGCTAAAGCTTTGGTTAATTCAGTGGTTGCTTATTTGTTACAGTGGTGTAGGCATCGGGCATCGATCCCGGTACCTTTCGCTTGGCGTGCTAGAGGTACCGGGATCGATGCTCGGCGCCTCTATCTCAGTGACAATTGCGCTCTGGATGGGTTCAGTACCCGGATGGGGCGCTTATTCACACTTGCAAAAAACTACAGGAATAAAAGACGGGTTTTAAACAACCCGCCATGTATTCAACGACTTACTAATTATATAAACATGAAAAATATTAGTAAAAGTGTCAAAACGCGCCTAGCTAGTTTTTATCTCATTTTTCTCCGACTTCTTACTTTTTGTTTTTCGTTCAATCCGACAGCCCATACGAATCCAAAATGCTACAATATGTTACCGTAAATACCTGAAATCGTAAGAGCCCGTTTTTACTAATAATCACGCAAAGAGCATTAGAAACTAGGCGTTTTTACTAGTAGGAACCCTTTCTTACTAAGGCAGTGTAGTACTAGTAAGGAAAGTGACGAATTAAATTATTACATCGCTTTTTTACAGAACATTTCAGTTAAAATCCGTTCTTCCTAAAAGCATATTCGAACCGAAAGTTCGATGAACGGGCACTGATTTCGGGTATTTACGGTAACATATAAAACATTCCTACATACTGTAAAAAATTGTTATTAAAAAAAAATATCTTATATTATGTATTTTGTATCTTGATTTAGTCACTTCGTTTTAGTTACTTATAACCAGGGTGCGAGGAGATGAGTCATCCTTACCCTTTTTTTCTTTCAAAAAAGCTTAAAACACATTTTACTGTTTACAATTATAAAAATAACCACGAACTAAACTAAAAACCTTTAACGAAGTAATAAAATAAATATCACAAGAAGTATTACAAACCACCAGCGCCCCCTATTAGTTCAGAGCCGTGTTAGTTTACTAGTAGATCGATACAACTCGCGTGACGCCTATTTTATGGTTCTAATCCATGCTAAGCAGTAGTGCTCTATCAGCGTTTTAGGTTTGATTCTAGGTTAATAAAATGACTGTTTCGACAATGTCTTACCGGATAGAGATTCCCATGGTAAGTAATAATGAAAAATAGGGTTTATAGCACACAAAAAGATACCACTTGTACACTTGTAATAATGTTTCCTTACTTGTAATAATGGTGTGTTTCTGATTTCGACGTTTTGGTCGATCCACTTTTTTTATTGTTTATTAACAATAAGAAGTCTATTGTGCCTATTATTTCTAAGTGTTTTGGTTGTAGGTTTACTTTTAATTCGGTTTAATTTTTTTTTAATAATTTCTTTATTGTCATAGTTGATAATCTATTTTTTTCGGCCAAAAACATTTCTTATAAAGATATTTATTACAAAAAATAGGTGAAGAATAATTATGAAATCAGTTGCATCGAAACTAGAAGATCACAGAGTTGAAAATTAAACGAAATATTGTTAAGTTTAGCAGATTTATAAAAAATGTCTGTCCATGGCGCTGAAGGGTCGAATATAGGGTTTTCATCTATTTTCAAATTAAAAACACATTTTACTTCTGTTTCAGACATAATTTATAAAATGCACAAATACGTGAAACAAAAATAAGGGGAAACAAATCAGAAGACTGTGTTAGGGATATATTCACTATTGATAGCACTTCCACATTAGAAATTATAATTACAACATGATACAGAAAACATATTTTTCATAAAATATAACAAAAAATATACATTACGACTAACAAATTGATTTTTTTACAATATTTAATAATATTTCAAATTTATAAATAAAAATAAAATAAACGTATTTTTAAACCAAATATTCATACGTTTTATTATGACATTGCATATACCGATGCATTATTATATTGCTAAGTAGAATGGCTATGATACCTATAGTTATCATTTATTATCAACAGTTTCTATACATTGTTTAGTAGTAGCAGATTATTTAACCAAATGTTAATTAGTAAATTATGTAACAGACCTGTAGGACATAACTATGTCCTACAGGCTTTCCCCAGATTGTTCGTGCCTCTTTGTGGTTTCAACTTGTGATGGGTTGAGTGGATTAAAATAAAATAAAAACGTACGTAAAATGGTATAATGACAATCTGTCAATTCATAATAAGTTTTAACACCATTTCAGTTGTTTTTGTAAATTTTGAGGCGCGGCTAGTAATGAAACAACCCCCCCTCCAATCTACCCCTTCTATTTACTGAATTTGTGATTAATTTAACTTTAACTTATCCCAAATTGATTTTTTTTCAATATTTCCGCAAAAGTTTCGCAACGCTGTCTATTATACCAATACTATACCAACACCAATACAAGTAATATACGAATGCACAAAACCACGGACAAAACTCCTAGTTTATTTCCGTATTAAATCAGTTTTTGTTTTATTTTGTTTAATATATATAAATTAGTGATTTTCACGTTCTTTAATTCGTTTAATATATTTTACTATTATTGTTTTAACGCCATTACCTGTATTGTGTACAATTTCTGTTGTGTAACCACAATAAATAAATAAATAAATAGACACGGGCATAATATTCCAATACATAATAATTATAACGTGGCAATGAACATTCTTGCGCTCATAAATAAGTTTATATTAATTTATACTGGCCAGCAATAAATAAAACGTTCCAATAGTCGCGCCGTTAAATGTATGAAATTCGATTATGATCGCACTCTAATGATTTCAGTTTTATACTAAAATTTTGTTGACTTTAATATTAAATATCTATCTTATCCGACCAGCTTTCGATGTGATCTAAACGGCTATGTTTTTTTTTTCGAAAGCGTACAAACACATACAAATTCAACTCTTTCGTATTTGTACTTTTCGAGTTGAAAGATGCAACGGACGGACGGACGGACAGACAGCCAAAGAACGGGGATAGTATTCTCTCATTAATGAATATTAATATTAGTATAGAAGCTAAAAGTAGTTATGTTAGATTATGTTCAATTTGTAACTCCATAAGGTACCGCTTATGAGTTCTTTTGAAACTGCACAAGAGTCTTTGATTTCAGATTTTTTAGATATAGTACAGGATGTCCCAAGGTCAATCCCAATAAAAAAAACAGCTAATAGGTCCTACGATTCCTAGTGTTATTTGTTAAGAAACTATATCAAATTTTTTTATGCTATTCGAGAAAAAAAAATGTTGAAGTTTCTATTCTAAATCATGTAGAACAGATATTTTTCAATGGCTCCTCTCTCCGATAACTACGTCACTGAGTCACTAGGCCGCGGTCAGTCAAGATCGAGGTTAATGACCTGCCGCTTTGTTCGAAACCCCCTATTAGGGCAGAGCTAAATCAGTGTTGTCAAATGCCACTGGTCAAACAGAGGTCGGTCTAAGAAGAGGGATACTATTGGTCGGCAGATAATATTGATTTATCGATTGATAAGATCGATTTACACCAATTTTATTACAAAAATAATGAATTTGGCGATGAAAATTTTTCGCATTTTATTACATAATTTCTTACTCTTAATAGGGAACTTAAACAACCCCTAAAGTTTGAGGGATTGGTCTTGGGACACCCTGTATGTAAGAATGTTATTTTAAAAAAATGATAGTTGACTCGTTCGCTAAATATTTATATTCGTGAATGCTTTTTGTCGACCTCATTCGCATACAGATATTTCAGCTGCTTGCTTTTAATAACTTTTACAAAAAGGTGCTAAAAGTCCTACCTACGGAAAAGTACAAATCGCATTACTTAACCAACGCTATCTCTTGTCGAATAGGATAAATACTTTGGTAAAGCATCGAGCATTCGATGCAACCTTTCGGCTCCGTCTCATCCTAGCCCGCGCGCTCTCTAACGCGTCTCGCTCTGACGCTTTAATAATTAACGCGCCTCACACGATCCCACAATAAAGTTTCTTACTAGACGCTTTACGATTTGGACGTCTATTTTTAGAGTTCCGCAACTGAAGGGTTAAAACGGAAATCCTTATTTAGACACTCATTTGCCTTTCTGTCTCTGGGTTTGTCTGTATAACGAAGAAATTTACACCATCCGGCATTCAATTGAACACTTTTTATTTAGCAGGACAGCTCATCGTCCCCTAAAAAGAACTTTACGACTTACTGGATTTTAGGGAGAAACTGCAAAGACAAACTAATCAAGAGTTTTTATCAAAATTTTAACTTATCATCTTAATAAATGTGTTTTAGTCGCAAATTCCGAATATTATTCACGCTTTCGACCTATATCAGTCCAGTTGGTACCTTTTAGGTAGATTTCATTAGGAAAGCTACTAATTTGTGGCGTGCCCTGAATTTGTACTGTTGGCAAGCCCTATTGCGGGGTGTGGTAGGGGGGGGGGGGGGGAGTCGCCCTTTTGGCGGCTTTTGTTATAGTATAAATATCTATCTATCTATATCACGTTCTTGTGGACACGAATCACTTTCAAATTGATACATAAAATTTAAGGGCACAAAATCTCGCAAACCAGGGGACGGGATAGAGGTTTTTTTCGAAAAAGCAAAATGCTACTGTAACTTTCTTAGTATATAAGATATCGAATTCATTTATTTTTTATATTATTTCTTAGATTAAGGTCTAAATTTATCTCAGTATATTAATGGGAAAAACTGGTTTTTCAAAAATTCAAAAAATCAGGTTTTGATTTTTTGAATGAGTTAGTTGTCCAAAGTCTAATGAACCTATTTTGCTTCCACGAAATCCTTATAAATAACATTAGAATTAAACATAATTGTTGATTGTTCACTATCACAATCAGAAAGTTATCAAATCGGGAAGGAGAGGTCAATGCCATACAATGTATCAGTGTTAATTATCGTCTTCGCGCGCACCCGAAAACGGCCCTCCGACCAATGGGAGTGAGAGAATACAGCGAGGCCACGCCTATTGTAGAAATCACGCATCAGGCTTCAATTGCTGCGCCGCGCCCGGCAATCTATAAAACACTATTCTTATAATCAATCGCATTAGGTTTATACACGGTGTCCCAAAACCATTCCCGTTAAAAAAAAACAGCGGTCTGGCCGAACAGAGGTCGTCTATGAAGAGGGGGTAGCTCCTTACCCCTTCTCTGGGATTGTAAGAGGGATGCTATTGGTCGACAGCATTGATTTATCGATTGATAACATCGATTTACACATTTTTTTTCCAAAAAATAATAAATTTTTCGCATTTTGTTATATAATTTCTTACTCTTAATAGGGAACATAAATACTAAAGTTTGCGGGATTGGTCTTGGAACAACCTGTATACACGCTCGCCATGTTTTATGCGTTTAATTTGAAAACTAAATTTATTCACAGCCTTATTAATAACTAATGTTTAAACCGAGATCTTTGAGCGATTATTAGAGTCCGGAAAATGACGGTATTTAAAATTTAGGAGAGTTTGCACGGTGTAATAAAGGACATTAGGGTCTCAAAACTGACTATCAGAATAGTTGACTAGTTCGATTATCAGAATATTAAGAAAAGCGTAGAAACGAAAGGTGGTAACCTCGCAATAATTATTATGAATCGTCTGCTTGAATACGCACTTAATCGGTAATTGATATCACAATGAACTTACTCTGACGTAAGGAAGTCTTAATATGTTTTCTGAATTCCTATACCTTCTTCATGTTTGTTTATCCGATCATTCGTCTTCCAGTTGCGTAAGAAGTTGCCCAACAACCCCCCCCCCCCCCACCCCACCCCCCATCCATTGTGTTGAAGACCGTACTCTTCACCGCCCCTGGTCAATAATATTGAGGAATTATTTTATAAATATCATAACCGGCCTGGCATGATAAATATAATTACAGATTAATTATTATAGAAAAAAGTCATTTAATTATCTGTTTGGAATATTGTTTTTCGACAATATACTGCTAACGTGATGTCGATAAAGTTTGCAAATAAATACATACTTTAAACAATTCGAAATACTCCGACTTACAAATAATCAAAACTGTATTCAGCTATCAAATCAGTCTGCAAACTCGCATTTGAGTTTAACTTATGAATCAAATATGGCGAACGAAGTTTCATATCTAAATAATAAAACTATCTTTCCAATAAAATAATAAAAAATGAAATGAATCTTTTGAAGCACTAAAACGTAAAGGACTTTAAAATAAGTTACTCTCTATTGGGCCGATGAAAGCTTTAAAGTTAGCTAAAATTATATTTTGTGTGCTAATCGTAGCGATTCGTTGATTCTTTATGATTTATGATCTGGAACAATCTAGACGTATGAACGGATTTATACTATTTTTCTCGTTACCATTAGACTAAATTACCTATCTCAAACAATAATATTTTATATTCTCACTTAAATCAATTAACTATAATATAAATATATTGATCACTGAATAATAAATCTTGAGCTACGTATGCGTTTTTTTCTTGTAAATATTTATTAAAGCTTACTAATAAAATTGTCATCATTACTATCTTTCCATACGTCACAATTATAATCATTACTCACTTATTGTTTTTTAATTTGATTCTTTTTAAAAAAAGCAGTGGGACATAAATTTCACTGGTTTTTTACCCGCCCCCTACCTCCGTCCTTGTTACAGTTTTCAGACACGTATGACCTTACACAATATAACAATATTGTATTGCTTTGATTTATATTATACAAGCTGACCTGACGAACTTCGTATCGCCTCACAATCAATAAAAGCTATGTCAACTTATTAGCTGAATTAAATTAAGTTTTTCAAAAAAAAAACATTGAAATCAGTTAATCCGTTCTCGAGATATCACCGAAAAAGACGTTCCATACAAAATGTATCAGAGAATGTTTTTTTTTTGCGAAGTTTTCCTATGTTTTAATAATTACTCTGCTATTCGGTTCGGAGACAAATCCAACAAATCAAAGATCATAAAAATCGGTCCAGCCGTTCTTGAGTTATAAGTGGTGAAACTAACCCGAATACAGATTGTCTTTTTCCTTTATTAAAACTTCCTTATATGAATTACAAACTATTACAAAGAATTGTTCAAGTTATTCTAATTAATACATTTTTTTATTTATAAGTGTAAATATGCAAAAACGAAACTATTTTATTCTATTAATGTACATCAGTACATTTCTCATAATTTTCTTTTTTTATCTAATCAGTTTTAAGTGAACCCACATCTCAATTATATATATAGTAAACAGTGGATTCATCTAATTGACCAAATTTATAACTATGAATTTACTGTTTTATAAATTACGTTACGCTGTGTTTCCCTAAAATATATTAAATAAATAAATTATCATTTTTTAACAATACGAGATTTGGGAGGCGTATTCGTTGTAGTATAACCGGATACAAAAAATCATTTTTAACATTAATCTATAAAATACGGCAATATATAAATATACCTTTAACATCCAGCGTACTGTGAACGAGGCTTTAGTTACTGTTTCGCATTTTTCCATTTTAGTAGTGCTGGGCGGCGGCGGAATATTTTGGCAACGATTTGCTGTGAGATTTGGCAGCGGCTCGAGACCGGGCGGCTCCGAGCGCTACGTCCGCGTCCCGACTTCTAGAGACGTACGAAATTAAACGTTTTTGGGGCTGAGAATACTATAAATGTTATCATATGTTCTTTTTAGAATTATTGGATAGATTCAACATACCACCTATTACTATTATTATTATTATTATTGGATATTTATTAATATTATAATTGAATTATTGGATAGACACCGAGGTCACTTCTCATCAATTCACACCAATTCAAATCAGTAAAGTACGATAAGTAAGATAACTTTAGACATACGATTGAAATAGGTTTCATTAGTAAGTAGGTTTCAAATATCTAGTGAGAGTAAAAATATTGTTTTTAATACTTCAATAAATTTGTAGACGTGAATGGTGTGTGTATGTGTGATAGGGTTTTTGACAATTTTTTTACGCGGGTACCCTAAATTTTAATTTAACTCATCTTCTTAACGTATGGCAGATCCTCAAGTCAAGGGTGTTTTTTGTAGCTGGGTAAGTTAAAAAGTTACAGCTGTGTAAGTTAAAAAGGCTTTTTGGTGGGTAATTATAGAAATATAAGTATATGTTGAAAGGTGTTGTAGAGTAGATATCGTTGAATTTTAGTTCAATTCTTATTTTTATTAAATTCGCATTGCCAGAAAAGGTTACGTTAGGATCTATGGAGAAATCTTGAAAAGTAGAATCCTCAATGAAGGTATATTACATTACTTGTTAAGATCTCTCCTACTAAAGTTCAACGACATCTACTCTATAAAACCTTGCAACGGATACTTATATTTCTATTATTTCCTGGTAATGATAACACTAAAGGTTAATAGGGGAGGGGTTAGGGGGAAGAGGTAAGAGAAATATCAAGTTTGTTTAAATATTGTAGGCAAATCATCAGAAATACGTACGTATAGTTCATGTTATAATAAGCAAGCATAATTTAACTATACATGTTTAGTTTCTAACTTAGTTTTTAGTTTTATATTAACAGTAGAAATCTTCGATTAGTTTTAAAAATACTTTTTAAGAAAGGAAACTTATCATTAATATCAATTGATTTCTACTAAGACTGTTGATTTCTCTTAATAAAGAATAAAGAATGTTATGTTAATATTTTAACCGTACGATATTAGGTATACCGCACCGTACGCTGTGCCATTCCTAGCTATAGCGATCCATTTCTCTCCATGAATGATACATTTGTCAACTTGGAAGTTTGCCGTCTTAGTCTTTTCAATTTTTCGTAAATTTTCTAGCCACAGCACGGATACAATGGACCAAGGAATTAAAATAGATACTGTTTTAAATTAACGCACCAAATACTTATTTTGAAATAATCATAATTTGATATTTATTTATTTATTGTTTATTCGGAAAACCAACAGTATAATTTAAGAAGAAAGAATGGCACATACAGTTGTTTGTAAAATTAACTGATGACAGGTTTTCGCAAAAGTACAGAGATACATGTAAAGATTAAAATTAAATTAAATTACACTCGCATTAGCACTCTAAATACATTTTAATTTTGAAACAATATAAGCCTAATTCAAAATGAGTGTGAATAACAATGGTAGTAATTTGCGAGTTTCTAGTGGTTTATTATATTAATGTCTGGAGATAAGAAACTGCTGAGTTCTATCGCCATAACTTCAATATTTTCAAAGGTACTTCAAATAATGGTTATGTATTTTTAAAGTAAATCACAATAGAAATTGCAATAAAAAGAAATCTATTCAATAAAAGAAAACACGGTTTTAACTTGATAATGGGGCAACATCTTTTTCCATATATAATTCGCTAGGAATAAGGATTTAATTATAAGCGGGGAAAGACCTCGAATATCGAAAATCTTGATAGGTACGTAACTTTTACCGAACCCCCGCTTGAAATTATTTTACGAGCGGAAAAATATTTGCGTGACGTCACAACCCTCTATGAACAGATTTCCAGCATAGCGCCCTGATCTATCGAAGACCTATGACGTCACAGTAGATCAGCAGAAAATCTGTAAAAAGTTAGCGAATGACGAAACCAGTCAAAGACATTTAAGTTTTCTTTGATAGCTTGGTTCAATCCAGGAAATTTATGCAAAATTCTGCAACCGGTTCGAAGCCGTCAAAAAAAAAAAAATGATGAGAGTTGTTAGTTATAAAACTGAGTCAAAAATTACTCTGAATTTGACCAGAATAAATAAAATAAGAAAGGGAAACCGATTTATTATAACTTCGTCATTTAATGAAATTTAAAAAAAAAAAAGTGTTCACTTTCCCATGGCATTTTCTGAACTTGTCGTAGATGGTCGTAGTAATTAAATAACCCAGTTTTAAAATTGCTAAAACTTTATTTTAAAATGTTACAAGTTATTATAATATGAAGTAGGTACAGTCAAAGGCACTCGGAGCTTTACCCCGAGCATTTAAAGATGAACTGAAACGTGTAAAAAAAGAGAAACGCGTGTGTGTACTGTATCTATGAGAACCACCGCTTTCGCATCTCCGTATGAGCGCAGATGAGGTTAATAAAGGGTGATGATTTTAGAGGCGTGGTTTTCAAGAAGAGATAAAACGCATATAATTTGATGTTATGGCTAAGAATTTAGTTTTATTATAAAGATAAGGGTTTGCCATCATGTTTTTTTAAAAATGATTTCGGGTAAGTGGCCGCCGCGGCTGACTCGAACAAATTCCAGCCGAGAGGCCCAATTTTCAACCACTTTTTGCAGCAAGTTGGGCCGTATGTCAGCAATAACGCGCCGAATATTCTCTTCCAAGGCGTTAATCGTGTCCGGCTTATCTGCGTAGACAAGCGACTTCACATAACCCCACAAAAAATAGTCCAGCGGTGTTAAATCGCA
Source organism: Neomicropteryx cornuta (assembly GCA_020383195.1). Taxonomy (NCBI): domain Eukaryota; kingdom Metazoa; phylum Arthropoda; class Insecta; order Lepidoptera; family Micropterigidae; genus Neomicropteryx; species Neomicropteryx cornuta. The sequence continues at coordinate 5,773,913 of JAHKQU010000001.1, read as the reverse complement.
CGATCTTGGAGGCCACGCCACAGGCCCACGACGCGATTTTTACTTTATTTTAGAGTGATTTAAAAAAAATTAGAGTGTTTTTTTCTAAATTTGCACTATTTGCAAACGTTGTTCAGGAGTAAGTCTATTCATTATGAAATGGCAAACCAAACTGAGCATAAATCAAGTGACAGCTGTCAAAAACACCAACTACGAAAAAAGTAGTGCCAGATTGAAAACCACGCCTCTAAAAAAAACACCCATTATTTACATATACACGCACTGTCGAATCACCTTTCAAGGTAAAGCTTCATTTGCCCTCGACTGTACCTATTAAGAGACTGTACATGTAATGAAGAGTAAAATGAATATTAAAGATATTTTTTCTGTCCACAGGAAATCGGAAGAGTTTTTATAATTTTGCTCGGTTGAATCCATAAACAAATTAAGAAGCATTAGCATGTCGTTATATATGTACATAATAATAAGCTGCTGTATATCGTCTTTGCGGCGTAGATAAAATATCGCATGTGGAAATTAGGTCTCGGTGGTACATTCAGTTATTTTTCTTTTTGAATAAATTCAAAACTGAGAGTGGGGAATGAACAAAAGAGGTTAGCTATTAGCCGAATAACCCCGATTAGTATTTTTAATTTACCTCCATACGACGCGGAATATTGATCAAAACTTTGAGAGGTTCACGTGATTTATAGATTGCTCTAAAGAAGAAATTGTAAACCACTCTTTAGTCCTTAGTAACTAAAACAAGATTCAGATAGTAATTTACTGGAAAAATCCCACAGTTTCCTCATTTCAATGGCAGATGGCAATATATTTCTTAGGTGTATTTTTATAAATATTTATGAAATAGTGCGCCATCTGTGTATTGGTAGTATACACTTCTTTGGGGTTTGCGTCTGGGCTATTTGCCAACGAAATATTATTTTTTGGACGCCTGATTGTATTAAATTGAGTAATTATCCATAACCGCTGATGAAGAACGTTATTATATAATTATGGAAATATTTGATGAGTTTATTATCATAATAAATATAAAACATTTGATTTAGATTTCTAAAGCTTTTGCTTGATTTGAGAATTCTAAAATAATACTCATACGAATGAGTTGTGTGATCTCTATAACAGCAGTATTTAAATATCAGTAGGTATTGTAAGTATCGCGTTTAAAAAAAACCTAACCTAGCGAATTATTGGAATCTTTTAAACAAAAAAAAATATAGACTAATGTAACCACCCAACGTCAAAACGCGTTATTTTGATCATACTATAAATAGATCTGACGATGGGAATGAATATTTCGTACAAAATATTGGTTTTCGTTTGATTTAATATGCATTAAAATCGTAAATTGGCAATTTGGCCCAGTTTAATTGCATAAATTAATCAATCTTAACGATGCGTTGCTGAAACTGCACTTCAAATTATGAAAACGAAAATTGAAGCGATAGTTATATTAATAATAATTTGTGCATGTTAAAATTAACACGTGCCCATTTTAAGGATATCGATTAACAGTTCTAATATTGCATGATAATATTATATTGAGTGTATTTTTTAAATCCCTCTACGCTTCTATACCGACAGCTAATGCATTTTTCTGTCAATAGTCATTTAAAAAGCTTAGCTACTAACGCGTTTGTGTATTAGGTAATTAGTCATTGAAACTAGCTAACATTCTAGTGCGTAATATTAAATCTCGGTAATTTTATACCGTCCGTGAGCTGTGGAAAAAAAAATTGATGTTTGACGCGGGCGCTAGCGTTGTCGTATCTTATTTAAGTTTTATAGACTCGGCATGCTGAATTATTTTGCTCTTCAAAAATAATTCTCTATTCGTTCATTGCTCGTTAAACGTTTATGACACACATGATGGCATTTTGAGTAGGAGTGGGCGTTAACGCGGTTATAATATTACCGAGGTTACGTTATACGCAGTCTGTTATTTAAACGGTTACAAAATAACTGCGTGATTTGTAGCGGTGCTGTTACTTTTCATTCAATTTAAAAAACGAATTGTATCCAGATTGCAAATGGTCAAATAAACGAAAAAATAATTTTAACCTTGTTTAGAATTTTAAATTTTACAAAAATAATAATTTTAGGAAATATGTATCCAAAATAAATAGAAATTAAAATTGTATTGTATATGTATAATTTGTATAATTCCTAAAGATCACAGCCTCCTGCTTATTTTGAAAATGTAAAAATAATAAAAAAAAATAAAATGCTTGACTTTTACAAGAAAGCAAAATATGAAGAGAAATATATTAATAGCTCATATAAAGGAGGTGAATTTATTGGTCTACAATTTTTGTTTAATATTTAATTCGTCTACAATTTAAAACACAATGCTATAATGTTTTAACAAAATCGGAAAAGGTCGTTTCATAGTCCTCCGCGAATCAGGACATTTTTCTAATTAACTTTTCTCGTGGGCATTGCTAAGAATTATCTATCGTACTACAACCCTTTTATAGCCGTTTATTATTATACACAGGGTGTATCACCTATGCCTCATTACATAAGTAATAAGAGTTTTTTTGAATACGCGATAAATAAGCACCAATTTAAACATTTTTATCATTTTACCAAAACGTTCCATAATAAATAAATAAATGAAAACGATCATGAAAATTCGGGATACTAGTTCATGACTTGATTTATATACAAAAAATCATGTTATTTAAAAAACATGTATTAAAATAATCTCTTTGTGAAATAAAACACAATGCGACTATCCCAATAAATACATAAAATATTCACCAAAGAAATGACTTGGTGGTATTGATTATGAGTGGGTTAAGTTATAAAGAAACATATATGTAATGAGACAAGATTGAGATTTTAAAAAACAGTTTCGAATTTATTCATACCTTCATAATATGAAATGTAGCCCTAAATGTCCTCTACACGCCTGTTACGTTTGGACGTTGAGTTACTGAACACCCTGTATATTTAGATAAACGAATGATTTAATGAATACTTTTAAAATATTCACATAGCATGTACCTACTTAATATTATCAAAACGATACCTATATTCAATTAAACTATTAAAAATAAAATTCTGGATAGGTTAAAAAATTTCTAGGCGCGCGCACTTCAGATCGATACAAAGTCACTTAGGTTATAAATTATTGCAACGCGGCTGGCTTCAGAAGGTAATTCATTCAACCCCGATACAGAAAAGTCTAAAGAAAATGGCACTCCGTTATCACCTGTTATCACCCAGATCCAATATGGTGGATCGTAAATTAACAAATGACGGATCAAACACAGTCGACAAATTAACTCTATTTGCTACATATTTATTTACAATGTAGTTATTAATATAAAATACAGGATGACTTATAATTCGTTCAATTTTTTTAATTCAAATCCAAAATATAAAAAGTATGTAGGAATGACAATACAATATTAAAAAGTTTATAAAAAATTATGACAAGCATAACAAACAAATCACCAATGATAATAAGTAATCATAAGAAAGTACACCATAGAACATGTGATCATTTAAAATACAATCAAAACATTGAACTGACAAAAATTAAATAAAATAAAAAACGAAGACACAACAAGAGAATTATTTGAATTCATTTAAACTGTAAATAGTTTGTTCAATAATATGCCTTTTTAAATCCCATTTGAATGCAATGCAATCATCAACTTCCTTTAGATTTGCGGGCAATATGTTGAAATAGTTTAAACCTAAGTATTGGCAATTGTTTTGAAACTTAGATGTCCGTGTAACTATTGGGTTTTTGAATTTTGCTTATTGGTATAAAAGAGACATGTTGCTTCTAATATATATAGACCAAATACTGTTAAAATGCTTATTTTTTTAAAATATGGCTAGGTTACTGGAGATCATTTGCAACCAATTATGCTTAATAAACTTGGGGCGAAAATGAATGGGTTCAAAGAAATAAGGTTTTAAGGTTTTTTTTTAAACTTTTTGCCAAAAAATAGTCTATGTAAATAATTACAAATAGTTACAAATATAATACTTTATTTTTTTACTCTACAGAAGGAACTATGCATTTTGTCCATGATATTGATGCTTTCAGAGTTTTCTACTGAAGAATTACAAAAAAAATTAGTAAGAAGTTATTATCGGAAAAGTTGTGTCTGAAAGTTTGATGATGATAAAAAAAGTTTTTGTTTAGTTTGGGTTCAAGTGGTATTTATATGGTTCGATATCGACTGCAAATAATCAGATCCGATTCCCTTGTCTAGTTTCCGAACGTCGAATACTTTCATAGGCACTATATAAAATATAATCACTCACCGTCTTCTCCGTGGGTTCTTTTTTCTCGTCCTCTTCATCATCATCATCTTCTTCATCATCCCCTTCGCCCTTTTCGCGTTCAGCACACTTGAAAGCACCATTCTCCATAATAAAGAGCATCATATGTTGGCCTTTTCTTCGATTCCGCTCCCTTTAAACTCACCGTCTGCACATCTTTTATTGTCAATGCGACACAAACTTTTTTAATCCGAAAACGTTTTTCTTTGTTTATATATCTACCGACGTTAATGGCGCAATCGAGCTTTGTTCCAGCGCAGAATCACACTTTTAAACATTTTTTATTTTATTATTTTAATCCGGTTTTGTTCTTTGTTCTTTGTTCCTTTTAGTTTCATAAAAAACGTATGTTTTTAATGTAAATTAAACACCAACCGCTTTTCTCTGTGACAATAATAACAGTATTCAAATCTTACTGAACACTGAGTGGCGCGTAACATTTTAATGATCCTGATAATAATTTAACGATAACGATTAAGTTATTTTACATTAATAGTTTGAAAAAAACTAATTATTTAATTTAATTGTCTCTTTTCAGAATATAGAGTGCAACTCTCGGTATAGATCGATCCCCTGAAAGGTATAAATTAAATAAAAGTGCATCCTGTATCTTATTACTATTGTATAAGATATTTATTGTGTGTGTGATATTTATCCTATATCTAATGGTTTTTCTCATTCATAACATTGTAAAATATTTGTTTTTAAGGTTAAATTTTGGCTATAAACTGGTCTCACGTATACGTAATAAGTAATATTCTTTTCTCCCACCTTGTATCTTTTAGAAAAAGTTTTTTTTTACCATTAGAACAGCCATGTTACTTTGAGTAACAATAAATTACTGGTATTTATTTTTATCTCCACTATATTAAATATGTTCAATTTTAATTTATCATTTATGATTTTGGCATCTTCTTGAGTCATTATTATAATAAATAAATACTGTTTAAACTCCCCCCATAATAAACACATAAATTTCCTTGCATAATACAAGTAATAGAAACAAGTAATAAGATATTTAAATTAAATTTACATCTCGACTAATATCCCAAAACTATCATTGTAAAGCTAATTCTCACCCTAGGATTATAATGTAAGTCTAGTAATGTTTTATAGTATATTTTTGAGACTTAAATTAATCGAAAATTTAATTAATTATAGAAATGTTTAATCCAGATGTTTATTTTTTGTTTATTTTAATAATAAACTACTATTAAAACATGCAGTTGTTTACTCTTAATTGCATTTTTGATAGTAAAATTGTTATTATAGGAAATATTAATAAAAAAAATCGTAGAATGAGTACCTAATGAGGTAACAATAATAAACAATTAGTTAACTAAAAATAATTGTTATATTTGAACAATGTATTGGTGGGTTATATAGGTATTATATTTATTTTTTTTAATGCTTATAATTAGTTTCCAATTTCATCGCTTGAATTTCAATTTTATAAGCTTTATAAAAAATATTCTTGACAAAACCAAATGTTGACATTATGGCTTTTTTTCATATATACTTTATAAAGAATTCAAAGTAGCGCTCATTTTTAAGAGAATTGTAGAAGCTATTCAAATATACAAAGCTATTTATAATAAGTAATCGTAACGGTTTTCCCAGAACCACAATTTTGACAACCGTCCGTACAGCTGTCAAAATGGCTTGGCCACATTGACAGCTCAGCAACGATCATTTGCAAAATTGGTGTTCTTATTTAATTTTAATTATTTAGTTATAGATTGCGAAAACGTTAGACGTGTATAGAATAAGAGAAAAATTATAATTATTTAATTTATTTATTTATTCATCATGAAGCACTTTAGATATTTATTATACAATTTTACACCTAGCTAGGTTGCTTATATAGTATGTAAAAATTGCACAAAATAAATATTAATCAACATACATATAAATCATGATAAAATATAAATTATAATAAAAAAATATTAAATATAAAATATAAATATTTCAAAAATAACTTTGTCTCTTTAAGTTAATTACATTAAGTACAGTTTAACATATACTTTAGATGCATCTATTCGCCGGTGGTATATGGAAGCAGGCGGCACAACGAAGTTATTTTATTACCAAATTTTTAGCCCTTTTTCTTAACTGGGAAGGGATTATTCCACTCTCTAATGGTACCCGGAAGAAAAGAATGGAATCAGTAATTCTTCCTTTTAAAAATTTCCTCAATTTTGTCGGAATGGTCCTTACGTCCGTCCGATATAGGAGGGTACCTGAAGTTGCTCACTAATCGAGGACCATGCTGGGAGCTTCAAGTATGCCTTAAATAGGTTAACAAGACGACATATTGTATGTCTTAAGGCGAAGAATATTAACAGTCGATCTTAAAATTCGGTGCTTTATTTTTATAGGTCAGCGAGCAATTGTTGGTTTTTATTTAATTACAGCTTCATAATATAGAAATTAAAAAACAAACTTTTTTGTGTTTTAGGCCCTCCGTTTGCCTTTCAATTACTATTTTTCCAAAGGCTTTTCTTTTATAAGAGAGCAATTCAACTAAAAAGGAACTAATAGCAGTTCAGTTCAGTTCAATGCCACCATAAACGACGTTTGTTGTTCATCTGTTAACAGTACAAAGATAATATATCTGGCAGTCTAGCATATATATATATATATATATATATATATATATATATATATTATATAAGGTAAGCTCGCTGAATTTGGGCTTAGCGACGACCCCTGGTGCGTTTGTGGTCGTGGTGTTCAAACAGAACAAATCATTTGGACCTGCGCGTATCTGACCGACGAACGTGACTTACTTTTGAGCGTACTTGACGTTACTATCAGACCAGCTTAGTTTACTGACTTCGTATCGGCTCCCTCTAACTTCGCAGCTTTTAAGGTGTTCGCGAAGAGCTGGTCTACTAAATGGAGAGTTCTTGAAGGACCGGGCGTCCCTCCCCAGGGACCAGCTGATTTTGCGTAATAACAAGTTTGCGTGGGTGCGGTTCCCTATTTCACCCGGTAAAACTTCGAGCTACTTCCCTTTTAGGGGAAACAGCTTCTCTGCGGTTCTGGTTCCCCCGGTCGCAATGTAATCAATCGAAAAATGTATAAATTAAGATAAATCATTGTTTCATCTGTATTGTGTTGTCCCATTTGTACCATCATTGTAATTTTGATGTGTAGGAGCATTTGATATTATATGATAGCTCATATCACAGACATTCTTGTTTTTTTATGGTTTCTTGAACCCTATCGTGTGTTGCCGCACAGTTTTTTTTCTTTTTAGCATCGTGTGAACGGACCCTTAATAATGCGGAGCCAGTGCAGATAACATTACAGCCAACGGTACGAAACGATTTCCAGTCACAAAACTCTGCGAGCATTGTTTGAGAAATGCCACTCGGTCTTAGTCAAAGGCAAGCGAACGCGCCCGTATTTTACGAACCCATTTTCAATGTGTAGTATTTTGTTATTCAGTCGAGACCGCCATTAAAAATCTCAAATATGCCTTTTAACCTATGGTTGACTACTCGACATTTTGTTTAAATACAATTTACGTAATCCTGATAAAATAGCATTATTTAAAACATATATCAAATTCAGGATAAGTACAATTAGTTAGCTTAAATTACGAAAATATTGCTTTTCGTAGTGGGGAATAAAAACATAAAGGAAGTTAGTAAAACTAACTATCGATATTGTCGTAGTTTAGTCGTTAAGGCGTTGGACTATTGACCCAGCGGTCGCGGGTTCGAATCTGCACATAACAGTTATACAATTTTAACGCGTCATTACCACAATTTCCCCTGACTATAGCATAAGCTAATTTAACTTAGTAAATGTGATTGGAGACGTGCGCTTCTAGCCTAAGAAAAATATTAAAATATTGAATAAACATAGTTATCTTTATTCGGGCAGATTTAAATAATTTAAACTACCCGTAACAGCGGCTCGACTAAAAATTGTAGATTAGTTTCGTAGGGCCCTAAATAATTTTTACGACCTAGGTTATAGCAATTCTTTCCTAAAAAACCGATAGGCAATAGATATGTATGTTTTCAAAATCGTAGCTTATTGAAAGGTAGGTACTCTCCGGCTGAATTTTTTTAGAATTTCAATCTTTAAAATGAAGCAGTACTTCAAAGAATATATTTTTTGTACTGTCAACCATTTGAAAGTATTTATAAATCGCGGAAAATAAATCTGTAATGCTTTGAATTTATAGAGGTTATACCACATGCAGCTCATTTTAATACTGTATTGGTATATTATATGCCATAAGCGTGTGTATTATTAAGATGTGAGAATTTGTGATTTAGCGTATGAAATTACTTTTACGAAGGGGAATTATTAAACCTACTGATTTACGATACTCGCTTCGAAATTGAGTAGGTATTCGTAGCGAAATTTGAATTGCACCTGGGAACATCCAAGGTACACTTTGAGTATGACTTGACAAAACCCTAAGGAATATGCCTCGGTTGATTATGTAATATTTTGTGCGGAACTTAAGGCACAGCTAAAGGGAAACATTGAGAAATCCAAATTTTTTGTGATGCATCACTCCTCAACCACTAAGTATTTAAAGCAATATGTAGATTGATGACTTATCTTGTAGTTCTCAAAGATTAATTTTTTAAATCAATTTTCGTTTTTGAAATATAAATTTAATAAAATAAATGTGTTTATATTTATTTTTCGGCACGCGTTCGATAATGCAGCTTACGATTTACACGAAAAATATTACATATTGTAGACAAAATAATAGTGCTGTTGTTGGAAAGGCACACGTTTAAGTTTTATCATTATTTTAATGATAATTAAAAGTTACTAAATTTAGGCATAATATATTTCGATGAGGCCGCATTGATAACACTTTTACGGCTATGAATTTAAGGTCGACATTAGCATGATTAAAAACAGTGTGTTACGATATCTCAAAGGATGCGTCTTAGGGGTCAAGTTAGCAATAACACTCCTGTTATCCAAGCCCAAGATCTCACGATATAGTAACCTAGTGAACTGGTCTAGCCGATTTTCTGAATTATCAATTTTTGAATGTTTAGATTGGTAACTAGGTCTTCATTACAAATTTAAATTTTCTAAGTTACCTTCTTCACAACGATTGGCGTGTCAAAAGATATGATCATATAATATTACGCGGGATATCGGATATTTGATATACCTATAGCATGTCGAAAGACCATTTTAGGAAAATCTACTAAACTATTTACGAAGAAGCTTGCGTTCTATCGGCGACGGTTATTTTAGGTAGATTTGATTAGAAAAGCTATCTATCTATTCAATGGGTATCATGTCTTGACTTCCGGAAAATTTCTACATATCTTCGCGTTTCACATCCCCTAGACCCCAAAACCACCCTCAGTTTTAAAGTTTATATATCTATCTATATCACTTTCTTGTCGATACGATAACTGCCGTAATTTTACACCAATCACTTTAGAATTGATACATAAAATTTAAGGGGATAAAATCTCGGTCAAGTTTGTTAACGGGCAAAATCAGTCAATCGGGCAATCAAAAAGTGAAATTTTACTATTACTTTCTTAGTAGAAAAGATGTAGAATTCATTTAAATTTTATTTTAATTTTTAGATAAGGGCCTAACTTAATAAACTTATCTTAGTAAACTTTTTTGATATCACTAACCATTGGTGGGCCATATCACTAACCATTCCTAGGCGTGGGAATAATTGGATTTTCAAAATTCAAAAAATCATATCTTCCTTAATAGGGGAACATGATCAAATCCGTTCAAAATCTAGGTTCATAATTAACCTAAAATTTTTGTATGAAACAGTGATATGAGCAAACCTTACGGCTCAGTATAAAGAGGGATTCAGTAAACGCACTCTCTGCGCAAGGGACGGCGCGGCGGCGAGTTGAGGTGCGCGAGCTGCCACGCAGAGAGCGGATCACGTGGCAGCTCGCGCAATTTTTGATACGAGTTCGTACAATTGGAGTTTGCCCATCTCCTACTTAGATCCGGTAAAATCTACCTCCGACTTCCGGCGTGCCGAAAGGAATGTTTTTACTATTGCTATTTTTTCCCGGGACAACATATTTGAGGTTAACCAGTAGAGAAAAGAGGTCCACAAGTTTTTTTTCTTCACACACCCTTGATATCTCTCCTCGTGAATTCCACGCCACGTGTCGGACTTTTGGGGATCACCGAAAAGTTTTAACGTGATGTAATTATTTAAACTCATTTTTTTTTATTTCACAATCATCGACTGTGTTCCAGCGTCGTCTGTCAATCGGAAGATTTTTTTTCTTTTCTAAATTGTTATTACAAATTGGTTTGTTTTTAAAAATCTTTACTTTTACTGCAGTCTATTTTCTAAATTGTTTATTTTTTTATTTGTTTACCTTTATATTTTTTTTTTTGGTTGGCAATTGCTATCAAAAAAAGGAGTTTTTTTATTGTTTTACAAAAAGTATTGTTTATATTTTTGGTTTTATTGGCAACTGCCTATATATATCTTTTTTTTTGTGAAGAAGTTTGGGTTTTTGTAAATTTGTAAATAAAAGGAAATAAATTTTATAAATCTGTTAAAACTATCTTTTTATTTTTTAGTTAATTTCCTAAGGCCGGCGCAAAGATTTGTTCCTACTAGACGTACACGCGAGGTTTCGTTACTGCAGAAAAACTAACCTAATTCTATAAGATATGATAACTTTCTGCAGCAAAGGAAACAAAATCTTCTTAGCGGAAAGAATGGCTTTTAGGTAGCTACTCTTCTTTGTTAAGATCCTTAGATATTTATGAAAATTTGTGATGATTTTAAGGATTTTCGGTGTAAGGATAGACGATAAGAGTGATGATTCCTCGGTGACGACGAAAATGACGATTTTATTTCATTTTAAACAAGTCGTGCGGCGTTGTTAAATAAAACGGGCATGGCACAGGGGCCTGTTCTTTGACTCTGATAAATTATTTCGTGCTTGTTCTTCATTCGCGTGTCAAACTTCAATCAACGCATAATATTACGGAGCCTTCGTGCAAAGAAAAAAAAATGATTTGCGATTCGTGATTTTTGATTTTGTATTCGCCACGCTACCTACGTATTGATATAGATCGAGTTGGTTTTCAATTTTTACAAGGAATTATAAGGTACTTATTATGATTCATACAATGCTGGAGTATTGCATGTCTAATAATGTGACACGACACGTAAAAAGTATCTAAAAATGTAAAAAAGCAATAATCAAAATGTGTTGAATATTTAAAACAATTGCGTAGGTATTCGCAAAACTCATAAATAACAGATGGCGCTGTTTACCGCGGACAAGCGTCATCTTTCATAATAAAAACAATACATTTTTAAGTTAGGTTATGTGATACTAACTGGAATAAAACAGCAACACATAATAATATTTTTAAAATGGGTTTCACTATTTTTAGCGCAATTTCTATATATATTCGACTTTGCATTAAATTTTTTGGAAAAGATGAACATTTCATTTAAACCAGCCACTGTCGTGGGCAGCTCTAACGACGGATATCGAAATCTGTCAGATATAAAAGATGGACATTAATATCCAACGATCTTTTAAAACTTATAGATATGGCATGTCATATGAATCGTCGCTGTAAAAACCCGACACAGATAGATTCCGCGCGCCGCAACACTCCGCGAGGAGTGTACTCGACGCAAAGTGGCGTACTTGAGCGTGGTGCGTTTTTCACCCTCAATTGCCGTATCTATAAGTATAAGACTGCGATCCGGGAAGGCTAGTCGGCTCCCATATTTTAAGTTATTTATCTGCTGCCCTCTGATCTCTCATTGAAATAAATAAATATCGAGAGACCGACAAAGAAATTATTTTTGTATAAGTTAATTCAAAGGATATTTTACTCAATCCACTTTACACGTCGAAGTGTCATATATTAGCATTAAGTCATTTATTTATTATTATTATTATTATTATTATATTACATATCTTTACATTATTTAACTATGTTTCTAGATAAACTCAACAAAAGTAGTAATAAAAATCACAATCACAAAGCTCATCTAAATTCTCATTTAATGGCATTTCGGAATCTTCGCCGTGTCCATCTAACTAGGTGCTACACACCTGTCCTAAGATGGACTACTTGTTTCCATTAAAGTATACGGAGCAGAGGACATAAATGCAGGGTTCCTAAGAAAACTAAGATTTTGTTTAATCATTAATCATTATCATAAATTCTATTCTAACTCGGTAAACTACCTGTTCCAAGGTAGTCATTTTAGCAACTGAGAATGGAGGCTGTTTTTCCAATACAAAATATTCATTTATAAAATCGTATGAAAAATTGGCGTTTTCCCGAAAACACCTCGTATTCTGAAATCTGAGAGTATCGTAGCTAGTGTAGCGTTCACCAAAATAGGTTCATTAATTTTAGATATACGTAACCCCACTATACTATAATTATGTTTATATACAAGCATGAATGGTTGATGTATCTTAATTACTGTATATTGCAGAAACATTTCGTTAGTTCCTGAACTAAATAATGATAAATATATCAAAAAGACTCTTTCATATTACCCAGAGAGGGTAGGCAAAAATAAACTAGAATCAAGCAGGGATAAATACCGTTAACTTCCCGTATCGTCATACCAAAGGAAAATAACTATTATGTATTTCGATTAAAGAATCAGATTTTGAAGTGTTGTGTTTTGTGTTTTTGGTTTTGTTTGTTTTTTCTAATGGCATAAATGCATTCACCTAAACTATACCACCCTATAAAAATACATAAAAAACAAATACATTTTTTTTTTAATAAGTTTAGTCAGATTTGCTACTGAACTCTCTCGTCTCATTTCTTTTCGTTTATCATCCTTTTTCTTTTTCTAGGAACTAGCTTATTAAAAAAAGTATTTGCCAAAGTAGACAGATGTAGAATTTCTCTTATTTTACTGATAACCAGTAAATGCCTATATAAAAACATACAGCTACCTGCCCACTTTCATTATTTATTTAATTATTTACACTTTCATACAAAATTTCATATTTTGTAGTGCGTATATGGCGAACTAAAAACAAAGCTAAATAAAATACATTTTTTCCTTATATGCTAACAGATAGTAGGTATGGTTCAGCTATGCTATAGAGATTTACAAAAAAAAATAAATTTACCATTCAGGGATAGTACTGCTTTTGCTAAGTCTGTTTTTTTTTCAGATTTAAAATATTAGTCTCATATTTTAAACGAATATAATTATGGAACGGGCCAGTAAAACGTATTTTTTTGTGAGACCTTTGCTAGTTTGCACAGAGCTTAATTTTTTTTTGGTATGTAAGAAATGTTAGGAATGTACGGGAGAAAGCTATTTATATTTATTAGCGATGTCGATCTGTCATCTGTCTGCTGATGATGGTTGGGGGGGGGGGGGGCAGTCCATGAATTGTCAAAATAGATTTATTTATAAGTTGCATGGATTTTGTGGTCCAACGCGTCTTCGGTGACACAAATCTTGGCCCTTCGGGCTTATCAACACCCTCAAACGGAATAAATATTATCCATTTTATTCTGCTGTGGAAAAATTAAAGTAGTTTTTTATAAATGACACACGGTTCCGTTTTGACAGTTTCATCTAATTCTGTCCAGAGTCTCGTGTTTATTATAAACCTGAATTATATGGTTTTTATTTGTTATTCATTTTTATATTTTCAGAAACATACATAAATACGTATACAATATATAGATTATCTAAATTAGATATATAAAAACAAAATTGTCGAAACAAAATATCGTAGCTATCAACCTTGATAGATTAAAATATAATTTTATTACACAATGTACCTCTTTTAAATAAAAATGTCATTAATAATTAATGACTGTACATTATTGCAATATTTTCCCTTTTTAATACATCTTTGCATATACATACTTGTAGGGCATAACAAAGATCTATTAATGTCCATTAGAAAAATTATTTGTTTTATTATTTAAAATTTGATATGGTGACTCTATGTGCCGATAAACTATCACACACATGTTACTATCACAATGTTAATTTTGTTGTTTAAAGATTATTTTCGGAAATATCCGACCCATAATATATCTGATAAATTAACTACACTCGGCTTACACAAACTTAATATTTTTTTTTCATAGAAAAGAACTCATTTCATAAAAAAAATGTAGATTTTTATTTTAGTCAGCCCATAAAGTAGCTTATCTAGCTTAGTAGCTTAGTAGTAAGTTTAGTAGCTTATCTATTATTATATAATTTACAAGTATGTGCCGTTGGCTGTTTGTTTTACAAGTTAATGCAAATTGAAGATATTATTTAGGGCATTTCATAAAAATTAAGACACGTCACTTTTCATCTAATGACAAACGGTTTTTCAATGTTTTTTTTTTAATAGTTGCTATTACTTAGATTATACGCCATAATTATTGTAAATCGTTATCACCTAAGCTAAATTTTCTCATACTAGAGTCGGGGGAGATGGTGGTAATGAGATGTCAGAAATTTCATCACTATAATAAGCGATTCGAACTCATGTCCTTAGGATTAATAGTCGAACGCCTTACAACTAGACTACAACCTGCATACTTACTTTATTTCGATTAAATTATGTTTTTTTACGAAACGCCAAAATTCGAATAAATTATATTATTTTGAAGTATTTAAAAAATCTTGCGTTGATTTACTTAGGTAATATTACGAATGGAAACTTTTTTTAATTTATGTACATATTTAAATATATGCAATATTTATAACACTGAAAACAACACGTTAATCAACATATTTCACAAGAATAATCATTACGGATTCCTGCTGTTTGCGATAAGAAAACACTTTGTTAAACCGCGATGTTTTCGTATGAATCTCGCCCCCGACGGCAGGCCATATCGAGTTCTCATCGGCGACTAACGGACCTCCCGTACATTCATTCTACCCTCCCTAGAATCCCATAAACCCCTTCCCTTGCCCACCTACCCCACCGAAACCACCCCTCTAGCCCAGCAGTGGCGTCGGCGTCGCCACGTTTGTGCCTCAGTTGCATTTAGTGCGGTAATGTGGGGTTGACCGGGAAAATCGACTGTTCATTACTTTTTTCTCTATTCTCCAGCCTCTCCTGAATCTCCTGAAAAGATTTTCACACAGGTTGAATGCAGAACTATTTTCGTGAACAATCTCACATACTTATTTAGTCTTTTTTTAACTCTCTCCTTTCTCCATACAAATGCTTTGAATGCTGTGACTCTCTTATGTATACAGAATACAGAATACAATACAGAATACACAATATCACACACAGAATCTAGATACAGAATATCAATTAAAATGTTAAATTTTTACTTTGTTTAAAAGTAAGAGCCTTAACATGTATTAGGGGTATTAGGAAATGTACAAAACCTCTAAAAACTTATTGTAAAAATGTATGGTAATATATTATTAATATTATATTATTTATTATAAATAGTAATATTATTACTTATTATTGTATTATACTAATTTGCTAGTCTCTAATAATGTTTTAGATACAAGTAAAACAATTTAGAAAATAAGTTGTGAAGTGAAGCGTGCTCTGTACAGACCTATATCAATCATGGAACCCATAAAACACGCTTCACTCAATGATTAACCCTGGGCTTGTTGGATTTTCCATAATTATACACTATATACATAAATATACTGTATTTTTTTTCTTTGAAAATTCTGGTTATATAATTTATTTGAAAATTTTGAATCTGTAAAAATACTAAAATGCATTCGAATTTTCCAAATGTCAAACTTTTAAGTAATATTGTAAACTAACGGCGACCGCCTATTATGCAGATGGTGACGACAATCCGTGAGAACCGCTGCTCTCTGCTCCTTTTCACTATGGCCTTCTGATGGTCACTATAGTTGATTAAATATATATATACAAAATCAACTAAGTTTTTTAATGTTTTTCATGACAGCCAAAAAACTGCAGTGTTTTTGATTTTACAAGCCTTTTTTATTTTACAGATTCTTTAGACGAGCGCTTTCGGGACCTTAATTCCAACATTTCGTTGAATCGTAATTAAATGATTCCTTGCCTTAAAAATGTCAAAAAAAAAAAATGTCCATTTTACTTATGTAACATAATAAGTCAAACATGAACAATTGACAAAATTTTGGCCGGCAGAGACAAATCTTAGGGGGCGGATATTATAAGAAAACCTTGTCCATTGACATGTTTATTTTGAAGGTTACTAGAGAGCAAAAAGTGCCAATATTAAAGAAAATTCAAGGGTCGGAAATCAAATACGTACTGGAGTACGACGGTTTTGGTCGCACCGAACTTATGATAGTCTAAATAAAAAAATACCTGGAATTATTTCTTTGAATTAAACTTAGACTTTCTCTGTGTTTTACAGGGTATTAAAATTTTATGAGTTCTTTTTTTTTAATATATTCTTTATTCATAAACAAAATATACATATTTTATTTGTTTGTTCACTAAACCCTTGCGGGTTTTTATGTGAACTAATTCGTTCCCACTTTTTACTTATTTAGTAAAATTGACATAATACATTTTATTACATATTCAATATCTGGAAAATTAAACGAGACTAATTTATTTGTTTATATTAAATCAGCGGGGAAGGCACTTGATACAAATTTAATAAATCAATATAAAATACATACTAATTGAGTACATGAATAAGGCGCCTCGGGACGCATTTGTCCTTGAGATTAGAAAGAGTAGGCTTTATTCGAACATTGACGTGTAGAAAAGAGACGGATATACTCGCCGAGCGCGAATTCGTTACATTTGGAATCGATGAAACAAGTTTTTGTATTTAAATAATTATTATCATTTGAAAAAAATGTTTTTTTTTAAGTAATGTCCTAGATTATTATATTGTCTATATTTAGAAAGAAAAATTAGGATCGCGTCACTTACAAAACTTAAAAGAAAATCGTTGCAAGAAAAAAACAATACTTTCTTATTTATTTATTTTCATTACTATAATAAGGTGTATTTCATTTTTTTTAAGCAAAGGACTAAATTAATATATGTAGAATATTGTGGTATATTTAGTTTTAGCCACTTGTTGGGAATAACTTCAACAAAATGCACCAAAATACGTTACAAAACACGTTTTAGGGACTGGTGGCGCCTTAAGTAGCTAAAATGATTTGAATGCAAAGAAAATAACATAAAATAACTTCGCAGAAGACCACGCACGTCTACAATAAAATCAACTGCTAATAAATGAGAATGCAGCAAAGACACGAATTACCATATCATGCCAACTTGCGTTTTGGTATTCTATAAAACCACAGATTATCACATTTTCGCAAAAAATCCTTTTTATACCCACGTAAGAGGGATTATCGAGATCGTGTAGGGTGTAGAGCAAATCGAATTAATGATTGAAAATGCATAAGAGAAAAACATGTTTAAGGGTCTAAAACTAAGATCCACCTTGAAATTTGAAGTCTGAGAAAATTACCAAAACATATTATCCAGCAGACTGATGATTAATTTGAGTACGTTTTTAGTAGCAGTGTTTTAAGCGTTTTCAAATGTTCATCTTCTAGAATAAGGAAGGATAAAGATGAAATAGGAAAGAAAAAACCATTGCACCGAAGAATTATACCGAGTGGATTAAATTCTTATTTTGTAAGTGTTGGTACTATTTATTATTTTGATTGTTTATTATATTAATTAAAAATTATTCAGAATATTTTTATTTATTTTACATTTTAATTGATATTAACCTTTATCCGAATCTACCCAAATATATCAGTTTTCATACAAATATGTATAGTCAATAGAAAATATTACGGGCATGGGAGTGTGAATTATAAATACATCCGCACTTACATAACCTTATCCCAAAATCAACATTGCCTACAAGTTGACTCAGGCCAGTGGATGACATTCCAAAACTCCCTTCCGTCGCAGCAGGTGTTCTATCCTAACACCAAAAACACATGCCCCCCCCCTCCCCCCGGCATATCCTGCTTGCTGGTCCAGAAATCACAGCCGGGGCGGTGGTACTAATCAATCAATCAATTCTCATCAAATGAATACACCACTAATTCAGATTTTTTGGGAGGTGGCCAGGTTTCATCGGCCCATATAATATATATGTACCTACTCGTACTAGTGAGGGCGTCATCGGCCAAAATAATCGAATCTACAGGCATACTCGTATCGATAATATTTCCGCCTTCTTTCACCCTGTATAGTCTGTTGACCGCATTTGATCTAAATAAAGCCTTGTCATGCACGTAATAACTTTTATCGAAGCTTTTAAGGAAAATATTAATAATCTGACCAAATATCACGAGCTGTTAATGGATTGAAAAACGTTATTTATTTGATTTTTTAAAATTGCATAGGAAAGAATGAGGTTTTACCTATTTATAATACTATTAGTTTTAAAGGGGTACCGGTGATCGGCGCCTAGGTTTCTGGGTCAACAACATCGGAACCACAGTGATGGGTCTCACCTTATTCCACTCCATCGTTTTAGACGCCAACGAGCCTTCCGGATCACCCTCAGAGTAAGTATATATTTCAAGCTGCTCTTAAAAAAAATGCTATTAAAGGTAAAATAATATTTTTTAAACACTCACTTTATCTCACCGTATAATATCAATACGTGTATCCTTAATAGTTACGCTTCGGTTTACCTGAAATATTAAAAAAATAAATAAAGCCAAAAATGCACTTTGAATTTTCCTTGTGAGTAAATTATAAAATTTGTAAGCATATGCATAATCGAGTTCTCTCTCATCCAACTAAACCGACAGCGTGTGCATTTTAGTATGATTAGCAAACAGTTTTAGTATTAGCAGCGTACCGCTTTTATCCAGATACTAAGGAATCAACATTTTGCTTTTATAGGTTAAGAAATAATCGTAGTAGGTTTAACGATTACGAAAACAATCAGGTCTTATTGTAGTACACGCATAGCAGGTCTGCTTATAATTATATAATTTAGGCAAGATAATATCCTAGTTCTATGGTTGAAACTTATCGCTTTTATGGAAGAAATTATTATTTCATTTTTTTTAGGTTATCTCCGTGGGTTTGACAGCTGGTGTTCCAACCTACGTTTAAATATAGCTTTATCATCAGGAAATTCCTTTCCTACGTAAGTTTCCTTTACGCAGGTCATCCCAATCTCGCATTGTTCTGTTGAGAAAATAGTAAAAATCAACATTGTTCTTTCTAAGTAAATGTTTTATTTTAGCAGGATGGTCATCCAACCAAGGTGAGTTGGCTCAATAAGTTGGGAGCTATTTTCAGACCAGGCATGTTCATCAGCTGCACACTTAAATAAATAAATTTTGTGTAACGCACGTTTCACACTGGGTGACTCCTATTCAAATGCTCGACTATCAAATCGACCAAAATGCCTAAATACATATCTACTTATATTTCTTTTCTTTTTTTTTGTAGTGAAATAGTTAACCTTTTTTTATTTTCTTAAAAGAGTTGTTATAACCTAGGTCATATACAACCATTTTGGGCCCTACCCCACTAAGCTAAATGTGGTAGTGCTATAGTCAGGGCAGCAGAAGGTAACAGCGAAGCGTTAAAAATGGTTTGGTGCGGTAGTCAAATGCATCAATAAGGAGCTGAACAAAGATAATCAAGAATGGCTATAACACCCTGTAGCTATCACATAATCATATAATTGACACAAACTATCATAATATAAAATGTAGTTATAATAAAGGTTGTTTTTTTTAGAGGCGTGGTTTTCAAGAAGAGATAAAACGCATATAATTTGATGTTATGGGTAAGAATTTAGTTTTATTATAAAGATAAGGGTTTGCCATTATGTTTATAAATGACACTTGAATAATTTTGAAACAACAAAAGAATCTTTGACAATGTCTAATAATTTAAAAAAGTTTATTAATTTCGATATTGTCAAATTGTGCGTCATTTATACTTTCAGGCGATTTGCCGCTGTTAAAAAAAAACATCAAATTTAAGTCTAGTTCTATGGTTGAAATACTATAGTTCTATGGTTGAAATAGTCAAATACTATTAATACTAGGTAATTATTACAAATAATATTATTTAACTATTAATACAGTAGGTAGAAAATAGAGAGGGTTTACTGAAGAAAGCAGCATCAGGCAGGCATCAAGCAGTCTGGGTGATGCCGATTGAAGTCTGAAGTCGCTCCGAAACTTCTGGCATTCACTAATTTCTACCATCGGTATTAACGGTTAAATGATCTTTATAATCAGAAAAATAATCTAGCGATCACGCGGAATTAGGATTTCGAAATTTTGAAGGTACATTTTCGTTATGGCTTAGGGCTTAGAATCAGACGCGGATCTAGGTACCTGCCCTAGGCGGTAATATAAGGGGGCGCAAAATTCATATGTTTTATTAAAGCGCCTATTATCCAGGGCGCGTCAGGGAGAATAATGATCTCGCGAGCTCCGTGATGCTACTTTGAAGCAGGACTTCAAGGAGGAATCCGTTATGGACTTTGTGAAAAAGCTCACGAAGAAAATGTTTGTGAAAGCCCACCGTTCTAGCCATTCGCACCTTATCGAATATAGCCCCTCTCCATGCCAGACCAGCGGATGTGAGAAGGGCTTACCCACGTGCCGCCCTCATTGATGGAAACCCAGGGAAACAAATGAGGAAACAAAGAAAAAATGCACATAGAAAATCTCCCATCTTGAAGTACTCAAGCTTGGGAGATCCGTATAAAGGATGCCCTCATATGATGCCTCGGGCATAGTTCTAAGACGGTCCCGACAATAAATGTCCACATAGTGGACATAAGCCATCATCATCATCATCCCAGGGGCGGGTGTTGTTTATTTGATTTTGAAACGCAGCCTAAGATGATTTTTGAACGAAGCATTAATTGATTTTCGAACGCGCGCAATGTGTGTAATGTGTAAACTGTAAACTATTAATAAACAGAGATTTCATTATTAGGGATCGGACTATTGCATAGTCGGCATAAGTAATATATTAATTATATTTACTATTAATTATAAAATAAATTCCAAACGCCAATGTCGAAGAGAACCAGGGAAAGAGATTGGCGTCCTGTTTTGTTCTTTGCGCGGTCAGAAAGCAATTGTTGGATTTTATTTAATTACATCTTCATTATATAGAAATTTAAAAAACTAACTTTACTATGTTTTAGACTCTTCATTTTCCTTTCAATTACTTTTTTCCTAAGGCCCTAAGGTCTTTTATAAGAGAGCGATTCAACTAAAAAATAACTATTAGGAGTTTACCATTTATTAACTTTTCTCAGAAATAAAACAAAATTTAAAAAATCTGCTTTTACTATGTCGAAGATATAAGAAGAGGGTATCTAAAGATATTTTTTTTATTATTAAATATCCCCTGGTTACCAAATGCCAGCCATAAAATGGTCTAAATGAGTCCAAATGAATGTTTATCCTTTCACTCTCGCCTATCCATCCGTGCGCTTATGAAATACGGCCAAACTTTCATTAAAGTAGTAAAAAAGTATATGTAGTAGTAGTATATACTGATAGTTTTCCAGCTAGAAGCCGCTAAAACACTAAGAGCAAAACACTAGTAACTAAAACTTACATGGAAATAAAAGTAACCCATACAACACATATGTAGAATGTAGTGTTTCCCGCATGATTGGCGTGAATGTCCATGTGTGCGTGCGTCGCCAAGTCGACCTGATGAGAATGAGT
Source organism: Neomicropteryx cornuta (assembly GCA_020383195.1). NCBI lineage: Eukaryota > Metazoa > Arthropoda > Insecta > Lepidoptera > Micropterigidae > Neomicropteryx > Neomicropteryx cornuta. Next base: position 5,751,955 of record JAHKQU010000001.1, on the reverse strand, counting down.
GCGAGAGTGTGTGTGCCGGCGTTGGCACCGCATAGCGATCAATATTATTCCCTTGAACAGTATTTTCATACATTGTCATATAAATGCTGTTGGCATTAACAATCCAGCCAGCTGGTTCGGTGGTAAAGCTGCTGTTCCGAGCGAGAGTGGCCTGGTTCGAAAGCATGTGCTGCGTTGAACGTTGGACATCGTGAAGATACGCTGGCATTGCTCTGATATGTTTGTGAGTGTACTTGGAAGATCTTTACCGTACTTTATCATCTAGTTCTAACACGAACAAGGTAGCTCTCATATACAACTGCTTCTATACATTGACTAGAACCTGACGTTTTGTGGACGTATGTATGTCTGGGGGGTCTAACCCCCCCCCCCCCCCCCCCTCCACGACTATTCGAGTCTATAGTACCTGACATTAAATGACATTCTTTCAATGCATTATAAATTTTAACAGCATTTTAGTTTTTTTTTGTAAATTTTGAGGCGCGGATAGTAATGCAACATCCCCATTTACTTAATATTAAATTCTCCCAAAACATTTTTTTTAATAGCTCTGCAAAAGTTTTGCAACGCTCTCTTGACCAATGCAAAAAAACCACTTACAAAATTCAGTTCAATTAGTTAGATCATTAATCTATTGTCATTAAGTTAAGTAACTAACTATTTAATCATTAAGTTAGTTAGATCATTAAGTTGAAACCTAACTTCAACGGATTTAATCCGTTCATATGCCATATTAATCTGTTGAAGTAGGGTTTCAACTTAATGATCTCGTTTTAATTGATTTAACCCGTTGAAGTTTTGAAATGTTAACATTGTAAGTTTTATTTGAAAATCTGGGTTAAAGATTTTCTAGAAAAAAAATATATATATTTAACCTAATTCAAAACGCAGAGGTCTACGAAAATATGCATACAATTCAGTTTATGAGTACACACCCAACCCTATGATCTGCTTACCTAACGGTTATGAGTTTGAACCCATCCATCGTTACGCGGTTTTTACCGATTCATAATTACTATCCCTCCTGACTCTATCACAAGCAAAATTAGCATAGTTGAGAGCAAAAACAAAAAAAATATATTTAAAGTGGAAAACAACATTATTGTGCTCATAACTTTTTCCTTGGGGTGAAAAACTTTTTATTGGTGGTACTAAATGGTACAAAACTGATACAATACGGCACATAAACGGATTAAGTGAGGATAAGAAGTAAGGTTCCTACTTAATGATCTTTTTTACTCATAATTTTTTTCCTTGGAAGTTTATTTTTTTTTATTGATGGTACAAAATGGTACAAAACTGCGGCATATAAACGGATTAAATCCGTTGAAGTGGGGTTCCAACTTAATTAAGCTAGCCTAGCGATATGACTGACGTCTTTCAACTGCTCATATCCGTGTAGATAAGAAAAATAGAGAGGTCTAACTGAGTGAATGCCAGACGTTTCGGCCCGAGATGCTGCCTTCTTCAGTGGTGATTTGGCACATTTATACGAGTATATGGTAGTTTATGTGCGAAGCCCAATGAAACTCATTGAGGATTTATATATTCAGCATTCCGTGAAGTTTCCTTGAACGTAAGATCCGATAACCCAAAGACGGAAGCATTGTATGTGGGTCACGTGATAGACCGGCGGTGGTTTCGCTGGGTAGGTACTTGCATGACTACTATTAGGAAACTACATAATAGCATTGATTATATACTATTAAATGATAATGGTTGCTTTAGCAAGGTCATAAGCATACAATTAAATGAGACGAATCACCCGAAAGGGTGCGTTGATATTTAAGACTAAAAAAATATACCATTTAGATACTACCTTTCAAGCATGAAATAGCCTGGTGGCGGCATTTTTTAAATAATTAAACAATTAATAATTAATTTTAATTATTAATTAATTTAAAATTATTAGTTAATTTTGTGCAGTGGCAGCCCTGAGGTAGAGTTAAAGGAGCAGTCGCTCTAGACGCGTTAGTTGGCAAGGGGTGCCAAAATGCCACCAGCGAACAATTAGAGCTACTTAATTTAATTTAGATTCCATTATGTTATTTTTTGCAATAAAAGTTAATTTTTGAAAAAGTTGGTATTTAACAGAAACTAAAATTTAAGGGGCGTAGAAAGACAATCTCGCTCTATCCTTATCACGGGCTAGGGCCGGCGCTGACATGGCTTTTGTAAAAATATCTAATACAGTAAATAGATAGATATTCATAGGCCAGAAGTTTTTAGGATTTTTTTTAAATATATGATTTAAAACAACATTAAACACTTATACATAAAGAAATCTTAGAGTATGTAAATTTAAGAATAATAATAATAGTAATCGAATACATATACAAAAAGATACGATTTACCTTGTTTTTTTGTGATATTGATAAACTCGAACATGGCCGACACTCTCGCGGTACACGCAAAACTAAAACATGTTTTTTTTTCACTTCTCTGACACTGATGAACAAAAATACCTTTATAACACTAACTCGAGAGACTACCCGCCGTTACGAACTCAGTGCGAGAAACCGAACGAAACAATGCGATTAGTATACGTCATTAGTTAGTAACGGACGGACGTGGCGTTCATCTCCGAAACGTCGGGATAAAATATACTTGTATCAAGAGCGGGTCCAGCTGGGGGCAATTGCCCCTCCCCCCCCTGACAAAAACAAAATACATAAAAAATAAGAAGCATTTACTGTCACCTTCAAGAAAAAACATCATTTGAATAAAACAACAAATGAATCAAGGTATCGGCAACATATTACTTTCTCATTAAGGAAGAAACAATCACCAATATTGAGAATTAATAACAAAATCGGTACTGTAAAAATACTGGTACAAAATACTATTTTTACTAGGGCATAAAACACTCAAAAGTGGACCCTCTTGGCATATCTTTTAAAAAAAATCCGGGAGGACCGCCCGCTTGATACAAGGGAAATCCAAGTGAAATCGTAGGGTGAAATCCATCCCCCACGAGTGCACTCCCCGAGAAAGACTCCTGGAACCGCTCTTGACTTATTTATTTATTGAAAATATACTATACAACTCTTAATTAGTACAATATAACTATGTAACATATAAGTATTATTAAATAGCTTAATATAAGTATAACTAATAAGTATAATTAAAGCGACAATCGACTGTAACGTTGTACAAATATTTCCTGCCTCCCTAACTAGACGAATCTGTACTAAGGGAAGCAGTTTTAGTTTGTTTGCTTAATGTGCCACTTCTGTCAATTCTATCATAATATCTAAAAGTTATATAAATATAGTGTAAAATAAATACAGAATATTAATAAACACAACATTTAATATTTTCATTACACAAAAAAAAACCATCATCAATATATTATTTACAAAAATGTCGACCATTTTCTATGAGCCAAATATTGGCATTCCTCTTTTATTAAATTGTATGCTTTGGGACGAAGATAGGAGTGACTTCTTTGTCCAAAACTAGTTAATTTTAGGAATGTCGAGATCTTTATTGCTTATTGCTCGCGTGTTTAATTTGTGGAGTACTATCTGCTGTGTCTACTTTACTTTTCTGCGTATAAAGGGTCAGGTTTTTGAGGAAAATATGTTTTGGATCAAGCGGTTAAGCTCGTATAGACGGTATGTCAAAGAAGTTTGACATTATTTTATGTTTACGATGAATCAGTCAATATTTAGGTACCTGTATTGAACTAAGTTTTGCTATCTCAGAACGATCAAAATGTTACTTGGATCCCTTTCGCTCCAGCCTATATCCCAGTACATATTGTTAGTCAAAGTGGGGTTGCGAAATTATCGTAGTTCAGCAAAAATAAAACTCCAAACGAACATCGAACGTGTTATTTCCATAATATGTGCGTTAAACGAATTGACAGTTTTTTTTATCGGCAATCCGATTTGACATCCATTTCAAGATAAATGACATTTCGACGTCGCCCCGGGGTCCTTTAATATTTTACCGACAAATGTAAATTGCATCCATAATTGCGATTATTTAGAAGTTAAATCGGCCATTTTGTGATGCAACCCTGAAAATCGATTATTCAGCTTGCCTATTTAATGCGTTCCATTTGGACCGAAATTCTCAAGTTGACGCATATTGGGGCATGTTGTGAACAAGAAAGTAGCCATTTGACATTTAGATTTTTTTTTTCATATTTATATCTAGCATCCAGCAAATATATAAAAAAATGAATGTGTGTTTGTTTGTTCGTCTCCAACGCATTTCTCATCATCAGTACCGAGTTCCTATTTTTTTTATATAAATTCCAATAAATACGACATTGAGGTTATAAATTTAGATGCTATTTCGTTCTGTGAAACATATATGTTAAATTGGAGATACTTATGTTGTTATTTAATGTATTTTTATGTAACTGTCTTTGTGTATAGCTGTTAGCATTTCTTGAATTAAATAAATAAATAAACTATATGAAGACTGGTCACTATAGTGACCAGTCTTCATATAGTTTATTTATTTATATATATAGGTGGCTTATAAACACCTGGCTTCATTTATATCTAAACACATGGGCCAGTAAGACGAAGATTTATGCATGATTTTATTTAGACTAGCGATTTTTTAAAAAAAATATCGAAAATATATCTATTTACAGTACTTATGGGTTGTTTATCTAACAAATTTTGCCCGCGCTCGCTGCTGTGCAGGTTACCTGCCATTGATCGTCCGACCAGAGTGCGTCCGTGGGCCATTATGTAGAGGAGTCGCTCACCTACGCTGGCCCATGTTCCATGATTTCCATCACATACCTGCCCTCGGTGCTGAGTCGGTTTCTGCCACAGATCAAAGGACACGCGCGCGAACCGACCCTGTACCTGCATCAGTGCGTTTATGTGTTCAGCGGCATGCACGTTTTGTATATTAATTATATTTATTATCAGTCAGCCATGCTTGCCCGATGGATATTTTGTTCTAAGTTTGTAATAACAAAATTATTTGACAGAAATATTTTTTTGCTTTTTCAAAAAATTACTATTAGAGTTTCTTATTCCGGTATAAACCAAAAAATTTTTTTTAATCGAATTCGAAAGAAGGAGGTTCTCAGCTAATCAGTATACTTACCTATATTATTTTTACATGTTTATTTATTACTTCGTAATGGCTTATGTGATTTTGATGTTTTTTTTACATATAAGGAATTTCCATATAAGGTGTACCCATTTTCAACATACCAATATAATTACGAAATGTTTTAGTTAAAATTTCTCTATGAATCACAGCTTTATTTTCCATATTAGCTTCTGTATATAAATTTATGTATAATAAGCTACTATCCCTGTTCTTTGGCCCTGTTGTTATCCGTTCGTCTCGGAGGAAGATGCCGTTAATGACATCCTAGATTTAATATAAAATAATACATAGTTTTTATAATATAGTAGCTTATTTTATTAATTACTACGTGGTTACTATTAACTATTTATATTCAAACCACACACTGTAACCTACTAATCACAGCAAAATAATTTACAATCTAACATGTTTTTTATCATTACTCACTATGGTCACTATTTCTTTTCTTTGAGATACATTGCCTACATTAAATTTTGACAACATTGCTGCCGATGACTTAAATTCAATTTGTTTCGAGTTTTTGTTTTCATGATATTCACCCGGCTAAAACGTCGTTCGCATTGAGCATTAGAATGTGGAATGTACAATGTATCCATATTGCATTGGTATTCGAAAAGATCATTGTACCTATATCTCTATACATCGTATAGTGAATGAAAAGACCATATAAATACTATTTAAATCGTACGTTTGACAACACTGTCGTTGGCTTCGGCATCTAGATGCTGTCTAGAGGGTGACAACATTTGAATGTTGGCTCTACTTTAACTGAGCATTAGCTTGGCCTTCGCTCGGCTAATGTGTAGAGCAGGCAAAGATAGCATGTTTATCATCCCCTATAAGAAAATCTGATAAGATCAGATTCAGGAAACTTTAGTAAAAAAAGTTATCCGAATAGCGACGTCATAAAAATGTCCGTCGCCAATAATTTAAATCCTTTAGTAACTTAGCAAATTTGCTCTAAAAAATATGTATTATTTAAAAGATGATTAAACTTTTTACCACATTATATTTCAGGAAATATAAAAAAAACGGAACATTTTTTTTTTCTTAATTGTGTCATAGTAAATGAACTAATAGATTTACAGAGAACAGTATGTGTGTGGTTATACCACTCGCGTTAGAAGCAAAACTATGTTGATTAAATTTGTTTGTGGTTAAATTAACAGAGATATGCTGTCAGTTGGCAAACCATAGACAAAGTCCGTAGGCGCAGGCACGTGCTAGTTATAAAATAATAAACAATAAATATTTATTATTATTTATTAAATGCACAGAAAACTTTATACAAACATACAAAAGCTTATCTAAATAGTAATTAATAACATAAACACTTAATATTAAGTGATATTAGGTTTTAAATATAAAATTATTGTGTAAATATGAATGATTTGTTTCATTCAAAGGTGTGATTATTATGAGATTTTACTAATCATGCACATCCTAGCAGTTGTATAATACGGATTTTGGTGAACGAGTGAGTTTGATGTGTACCAAAGACAATGAGCAACACTCCGACAAGTCGATTATTTTGTTTATGGCAGATGGTATTTTTAGGCATCCTTGCAAATTTATTGTCGCGTTGGAGGTGGTTTCTGGGAAATGTTATGACTATACCACTCACAACTGTCATTCCTTATTAAAAGTATGTTGATCAGTAAATAACTTGTAAATGGCTATGTAATTATGCTATATAAATCGCCAAATCAAAAACAAACAAAAGTATGTTGATGGGTCCATGTACCTACATTTATTTAAATTAATTATTTACAAACATAAAATTATACATGGAAAGACCTTAATTATAATCTTAATACCTAAAATGTATAAAAAATATATAAAATAACAAGTCCTGACTGATTCATCATAGCCAAGCTCAAACCGCTTGTCAAGTACATTCTCTTTATGACGTAGGCACCTACTAAAAGGATTTTTAGAATTTCCCCCCTGGCCCTAAGGGGGTAAAAAGAAGGTGTGATTTTTTTATGTCTTAACCAATATCTCAGAAACTGAAGATGTTACAGAGTTGAAAACTAATATTTAGGCTAGGGTTGCCATAAATGGTTTGGCTCCGACCGGGACTGATATCAATATAGGAGGAAATATAGGGGAGTTATAGGAGGAGGGGGGTGGGGGGGGGGTACCGCCCCCATGGGGCTCAATCTAGAAATCTTTCAATGGTTCCCACATTTTCAGAATACGTTCAATAGCCGGAAAAAAAGACAGTTGACCGCTTAGTTTTTGAGTGAGATCGTAAATTACCGCGAACTACATCAGCTCCCTCACAAAGGTATTTCAGTCTTTCATTCCGTACTTTAAATATGGAAGAATATTTGTAAAATGTCAGTACATCCCTCGACCCCACGCTTTCACCGCCAGCCAACGTGATCTAACGTCGTCGCGCGAATTATTCGCATAATTTTAGCAATAATATAAAACCACGATTACCCGTTTACCGGGACATATGGTGGGTCAAACGGGACAGCCGGGACCGAGGCTCTAAACCGGTGACATGTCCCGGTGTACCGGGACATATGGTAATCCTAATTTAGGCACTTCTTAAAAAATTAACATGTGTTTCACCATTTTCAGAATGTCCGGTTAAGTGAAGTGAGAAGAGGGGGTGATTTTTTTCAAACGAATACTTTAATCTCACAATTACTCTTCAACAAAAGGTGTTACAGAGTTGACAATTAGTATACCATGGTCCAGCTGCCAAAGGGCCTTGAGATGAGAAACGAAGCAACCCATCCTAAGTGGCGCAGGCACTCCTAATTCAGAGCCCATATACCCCTGGTACAACTATCCCATATGTCACCTGAAGTATGCGCTATTGAATTGAACTGGTAAGTAAGCATAATGAGGAAGATATAAGTGGAAGGATATGTAGTGGTCATTATTACAATGCAGGAGATTAGTATAGTTATATAGTCAAATTGCCCGTCAAATTTAATCTTTATCGGTCGCGATGGTCGGTAATAGAGACATGATGCAAAAGTGTCTCTTTCAAGTAAGTACACAATTATTTCAAGGTCAAATAACATCAAATGAGTCACTTCTAACAATAGAATCACTTTTATACTGAATTTCATTTCTATCTCAGATAATTTCTTAAAACAACTGACCTATTTCAAAGTGGACACTATTGACCCAGCTTCTTTGGCAGTTTTCAGTAGAAAATTGTGCAGCCAATATTTCCACTGTACCTCTGTTATTTATATTTATTCCTAATATGAGATTGCGAAATATGAAATTCTGTACTTTTTATGTACACTGTAAATATTTTGTAAGCACATAGCAAATTCGGCAAAACGGTTATCAACAAATTACCAAATTAAGTTTAGACCATCGGAAATATTTTTTTTTTCAAGTTTGAAAACGTAACAAATAAATAAGTGTATTATGCACCTCAAAAGTCAGCCATCTACGGCTGAATATCTTGTTTTAACCTTTCATAAAAAGCAAAAAGCTTAAATCTTAATTATTGCTCCGTGGGTTTATCACTTTTACACATTTGACTTTGAGCACGTTGCGCGGTCGCACAGCGGTAATCTTTGGTCAGGCGAGATGAGATAGGTCATCCAACTCGGGCGGTGGTGCCAACGCATGACTCATCGAGCCGGGCGGTGGTGCGCCGTGGCCTCCTGATCCCCCGCTCACTATGAAGATCGGCTTGGGGACTACCGAGATGGGCACCTGTTTAAAAACAATAGAAAACACCTTTAAAACCAAAGTAATACATTAATAAAAGTCACATTATAACGACTTTTGAGCGCCTGAAATGCAAGCGTTAAAAAGACATTTATAAAAAGAGTCTTGGAGTCAGATATATGTCTTTATCATCCAACTTTTTTATTCCCGTTAAAAACTGCAAATAACCCACCCCACCCACTTTTACCTACCCATATTGTATCTAGCCACGGTACAGACGGGACGACGCAGGAACTTTATGTTGCGCGCTCTTTCTTAACTCTCTCTGTGCATCGTTCAGCTGTCACATCACAACTCGAGAAAAGCCGTGTGTGAAGTAAAGTTATCTTCAAGGAGAACAGATGTGTGAGCAATTATTGACAGAGGCACATCGTATTTATTAATTGTGAATGTATAATGTATCCATATTACACATTGTCACTTAGTGAAAACATTTTGTATTACCATATTTTGTTAATCCACCACCCCAGGGTTTTAAACCTTATGGATTATCGAGAGGAGGAAAATTTGTTGAAAAAATGAAATAAAATACATACCTGACTGGTAGGAGCAGATTGCATAACCTGTTTCATTTGCCCTGGAGATGCAGCAATCTAAAATAAAATAACATTAAATAGTTTATACTACACTGCTTTGATTCTTCGCTTATTTCTACCTATTCGCTTCACGTAGCTAACCACCATATTTTGATAACAGTAACGTCTCGAAACCCATTCATCAAGAATAATAATGAGCAAATCGACAAATCCCAAGCTACCAAATAACAGCGGTTTAACTTCTCAAGATTCAACGCAACGCACGTTTATTAAATTAAAAACAATATTGGATTCAAAAAATACATAGACAATATTATTAAAACAAAAAGCACAAACCTGACCGGTCAATTGGGCAGACGACATAACTTGCTTGATCTGTCCTGAAGTACCGGCAACCTGATGAAATATAGACATAAATTTTAATAAAATTATAATGTAATTAGTAGCCATAGACTATTAGAGAAATGCTACCTAATCATATCCCTTCATCACAATAGTGCTGTAATCTGAGTCAGACGGATGCTTTTGTCCAATAATGGGCTTATGAATGAACCCCAGCTATTTATATTACTTAATATTTTTATTATATACACTCTTATTTATATTGGACCATCTATATCAACGTTTCCTAATTATATTTTAACAAGTACCCCAAGGGAAAATTTCAAGGCTGGCTAATCCTTGTCTAAGGAAATAAAATAGATTTTAGATTTTAAAAATGTACATAATCATGCATTATTATATATTACATTATAAGCACACGGAGAGAAGGATAAACGACCAATAGACAAGGACATTAGCTTCATATATAATAGAAATGACAATGTAAAAAATCACTCTATTTACTATAATTTTGAGTTATTCGCTATTATCTAGCTTAATTTAAAGCATAAAAATAATTTTCTAATAAAATAAAAAAATGTAAACTATCACTACTAATATTATCAAATAGGCATTTTAGGAAAAAATATTTAAATTTAACACATAGATATATTGATTCAAATTAAAATTATGTTAAAATGAAATTTTTTTTTTTTTTTCGATTAACAATGTAGAAAGAGTTTCATGAGGTTCCTTAATGCGCAAAAAGATTTAATATACACAAACCTGACTGATAACTGGGGTGAAAGACTTGGGTTGTGGTGTACTACTGGGGATTTGCTGAAAAATTATAAAAGTGATTAAATTATATAAATTAACAATAAAACAAAGTTTTATATTATATATGCAGTCATGGCTAAAACATATGTTTTAATTGTCTATGAAGAGCAACTAAAAAATGTTCTTTTTTAAATAATTGCTATGACCTAGGTCATATACAATTATTTTGCGCCCTACTCAACTAGGCCAAATGTGCCTGTACTAGATTCAGGGGAGATGGTGATAATGAAGCATTAAAAATGGTATGGCCATGTACGGATTCGAACTCACAACCTTTAGGTTAATAGTCCGCCTTAATCACTAGACTACCACAATCTCTCACGACCCATGGTTAAAGGGCTCTCTCGATGGGCTATAAAAAAAAAAAGAGAACAATACAATCAACGTTTGACATTATTTGAATGAAAGATGAATTATTGTCCGGTAATGAATTGTGAAATTGTGCTTCCATTGAACAATATATTTATTGCAATTTTTATCGTGGAAACAATAAAAAACTTTGTTTTTATATTTTTATGGAAAATTAAAACATTGACGTAATTGACTTAACCTGACGGTTGCCCAGCCCGTAAATTTACAGGCGCAAGCACCCGATTTCACCCTATTTTTGAAAAACTGGGCGGCGGGCGGGCGGGTGCTTAAAGTCGGTCAGGCAGGTGAAAGGTTAAGCAAAGCGCTTTTGCACTCTTAGATAATTGCAAAACATCAAACTTGATGTTTGATGAAAAAAAATATATTAAAATTAAAATGCATACAAACCTGACTTATGACTGGAGTCATTGACTTTGGCTGTGCAGTGCTATTTCCAGACATTTGCTGAAACAGAATAAAATAGTTTCAATATTTCAGAACATGTAGTACGGAAAGGTAAATTCATGGGGCGAATAAATCGCGGATGAGAAGCGATCATCCTCATCTACATCTGCACGTGTTTTATTACTGTTTTTAGTTTTGATGTTAAGCTATGAGTATTTGAAATCTCGTAACCCCTAGAAAAATAATAAAATCACTGCTTAATTCACATTTTTTCTGCGGAACTCATTAATAGAATTTTAGTGCAGATCTGTGGCTTGAAAAGCATTCATTACAATTTGTAGATTGTTTAATTTCAGAAAAATTGTATTTTTTATGCTAAGAACCGCGCACACAAACCTGCTTTTGATGGGTCACAACAACGAATCTTTGGGCTGCATGTGAAGGCAGTGAGGAATTGTTGTTTGCCGATGACGACGGCAATCCGCCAGCGCCAGTTATGGTCGCACTGCTGCTACTTGAACCCCCAATGACCACTGCAGTGCGGCCACCTTTTAGAAGGAACGATCCAAAATCATTAAACAAGTCCTGGGATGTAAAAACCAAAGTATAGAAACACATAAAAATAAGCTATGTACTTGTAAGGACTCTCAAAATTTCCTTTAAAAATATTTAACACATTTTATAGTTTAATAAATTTGTTACAATTATCAAATTTATTTAATGCAGTAACCTGGTCTAAAATTAGCTTCCAAATTGCCAAATTACCATGGTTGGAACGATCGTTCCACAGAAGCCAAACAAGGTTTCAAGAGTGATTAAAATGTCTAAGTAGATCCTTAGTTAATCTTTCCTAACGGCATTGATTATTCAGTGGTTTTTAGATAGCTCAACCTCTTACATCAAATAGGCGCCAAAGAAGTGGCGACGAGCACTAGATGGCTCACAAATTTAGTATAGAGAAACCGAGACACAAACCGCATAAATTTTTGACCAATCTATAGAAGTCGTAATCAAGCAAAGTTTATGGCGCTTATTTACATCATATTTTTTTTGTCTGGCAGATTGTGAAAATCGGATAATCAGCATTAACTGAAGATCGTTGGTGGTTTTTCATTTTATTGATAAATTAAATCTTATAGAACCTACATCTGTCATTAAAAGTATGAAAGTACATAATATGTGATTTTTCCAGTAAATTATGTTTTATGGATGTTTGAGACTTGGTATCTGAACGGTGATTTAGGTTACTAAAGAGCGGTTCTCCAATTCATTTTAGCAGTTGAGTAATCTAAAAAGTATAAATGCACATTGTCTAAAACTATTTACAAAACTGGGAACACTATCCCTTGCCAAACTCCACTATTTGATAAAAGTGTCACTTACACTATCATTGTTCCGGCAATGAAAAACTAACCACAACAGTTTGACGGTAGAATCGATAATTGAGCTAAAACAAACATACCGGGTGAATGAGTAATCTTCGGCGCTAGCTCCGCAGCGAGCTTCGATATCTGCATTGGGTTGTGATGCATCTGCGACACAGGATGAGACACGGGCGATGGGTGAGAATGAGGTACGAGAGGGGTGGTAAAAGGCACCACGCTGACAGCTGTCGGAGTTCCGGGTGGTCCGGGCACCAACGACGGAGCGCCAATTACATTAAGCATGGCCCGAGATTTTGTCACAGCAGCTATGAGAGCTGTGCCGAGAAAACCGTAGTCTCGCCTGGTGAAGCAAGAAATTTACAATTATTATATTTAATTGCAAAATATTCTAAATGCATTAAAAGGTGATTCGATCCAATTATCAGTGTAACAATATTATTTTATTAAAATACGCAGTATGTTATATGTATAACTACACGAGTTTGATAGAAAAAATGTAAGGATACTTATTAAACTCACTTGTATTCGTCGAGATTATCAGGCAACTGTCGGAACTGCTTGATAATGGGAGCGAGCACCTTCACAAGCTGATTGCGGATGTTGGAGGCGGCCACCCTGTCAGCCCCGATGCCTATACCAGAGCTCGCTTCCATGGCTGACTCAATGCGATCAGCCAAAGACCGAACCATGGGCAGAATGAGAACCTATTCATTGAGAACATATTATATGAGCGAAGATAACATCTGGGTCGGTAAATAAATTTCATTTCATTACGATATTTCACAATGAAAAAGCAGACGAACTTTAAAAATCTGGGCTAGAAAACAAAGCCAAAAATACTGGCAAGAAATACCCGGACAAAAGCAAGCCAAAGAAGTCATAGTAAGATTCTCGCAAAAAAGACATTCGAGCTATTGAAGTTAAGCCGGAACTAACTAAGGATCCTAACAAGAACCTTAACAGGCCATTGCAAGCTGAACAAACACCTGCACAAATTGAGCCTATCGACCGATGACAGGTGCAGATTCTGCCAAGAGAGCCCAGAAACTCCTATAAACTTACTAAGTGAATGTGGGTGAATCTACAAAAGGTACCAGCTTCTAAGCAACTATCTTCTCAAGCCTGAAGAGATTAGAACTTACTTATATGGGACTAAAGGGCGAACTATAAGTGGATTTAAAAGTACAATAGTTCTGCAAAGAAAATGCTTTACAGAAATGCTTCAGCATGAAGGATAATGGCAGAGAGGCCGTATCAACAAATATTCTGTTTAAAAAAAATCCTGTCTTTTATAGAGAATTTGAAATGTTATAAAACAACTAATTTTGTAGATTTTACATACTATTAGTACATGACTATTTAATTCCGTCAGTAGTTTGTAATGGACGGACGCGTCGAACTCTCTACTGAGGACGAGATGTGTGATCATCGCCGAAATGTTAACCTCCAAACGCTGTGGTTTATTTTGGCGCCAAAACCCGCTGAGACCGTAGTTATTGACCTTGAAAAATCACTCACTACTATAAAATCCATAGTGCAGGCATGAGTCGTTCAATCTTTACAAATCTGGTATCATCGGATTCACCGTAAAATTTTCTATTAGGCCATATCACTTTGATTATGTTTGTCTCGTAAATTAAAGAAGAAAAAAATAAAAATGTTGCCATTTTTTTTTTTTTTTTTTTTTTTTTTAATTTACGAAATAAACAAAATCAACACTTTTTTTTACATTTTCATATATTTATAACTCGACATTATAATTTAAAAGTCTTCCAAAATATGTACAGTTTTCGGAAAAAAGAAAAAAGTTAAAAAAAAGTTATAGATATTGGAACGGTAGTACATTAGTGTATTTTCAATACACATTTATAAATAGTAGTAGAAACTGCATTGAAATGAAAAAAAAAAAAAACAAAATTATTTCGTTGTGATTTTCAATGAAAAAAACGTCAAGTTAATGAATAATACTGAAATAAAACCAAAAATAATCAAAATCAAGCGCCCAATGCGGACGTATATATACGTCCTACGGTTTCAACGGACGAGAGAAGTCCGCGCGGTTGAACGCATATATACGTTCTACGGTGTTAGGAGGTTAAGGTAAAAATTGTGTTGTAAAAACAATTAAAAAATGTATGAATGACGACCATGAAAATCTAAAATCAGTTACTAATTTGAAAAATGTAAGTATCTGTGTAAATAAATGGTCTAAGAAAAAAATGGCTAATCCATCGTCTCTAAAAATTATTTATCCGTAATAAATACCTTTACGACTTCGGGACCAAGCTCCGAAAGCCCCATGATGGCTCCATACAAGGATGCTAGCGGCGGTTTCTCGCCTTCGTTCCCTTCCAATGCGCGGCTGAAGAGCCGCGTGACTCGCGTTTGAACGTTATTCGTGGCCGTGTTGAAGGTCTTACAGATCTGGGCCATGAGGCGCGAGGCAAAGTCGCGAAGCGCCCAGTGATTGTCCACCTCGGGTCTGGAGCATAGTTGCCGTGAGACGATGCAAGTGGACACGGACGGAATCAGCTCATGGAGCTGGCAAACAATAAATAACATGTAATGTCTAATGAATGCACATAGATAGTTGATTTGAAATGAAATGTGAATATACAATCGACTATATCACTGCCATTTTGATTCTTGTATTCAGTCAATAAGATTTTTACGTCTAGTTTTAATAAAATGCATGGAAAACTAAAGACCTCTTGAAGTTCCTAATATTTAAGGTCAAACCCACTTTAGCGGCGCGGCACAGAGAATATACTTTCTATTGATTTATAAGAACCAAACCGCACTACAAAGGCAAGGAGCGGCGTAGCAGAGTTGCCTCCGAAAGAATATTTTGCCACGCCGGTTCCTTTAGACAAAGTAGAACCTCGCCGTTTTATTTTATATTAACTCTGATGAGATGAGATAAAATGATATCCAGTATAATTTTACTTCTATATCTACAAAAAAAGAGCCACATTACTGCAACTTTTGTACGGAGAAATGACCGGGTTGCATCTAACAAAACAGAAATACTTTTTATTTTATCATATATTATTTTCTTTGTTCTCGGCCTGACCCGGCGAATTTCGTACCGCCTCAGGATCAATAAATGTTGTGTTAACTTATTAGCTGAATTAAATTCAGTTTTTTAATTAGAATACTCAAACTTAATTAATTCCGTTTTTTATTAAGAAAACTCAAAATGAATTAAGTTTAATAAATGTATAAAAATCAAAATAAATTACATAATGAAGCAATTATCAATGATGACAAATGTGATAACCACACAAAGAGAAGATCTTCGAAGGTAAATTCCACAGAATACAAAGCCGTTCCATACAAAATGTTTGAGAAAATTAATTTCCTTTATATTTTTTTTTCATAAATTTTTCCAATGTTTTAATAGTTATTTTGCTATTCGGAGCGGGACAAATCAAAGATCATAAAAATCGGTCCAGCCGTTCTTGAGTTATAAATGGTGTAACTAACCCCACTTTGTTTTATGTATGTAGATATATGTAGATTACCATTTGTTCATTTAAATAAAGACATGTTAGATGTGAAATGGGTGTAGTCGGACAGATTTATTTTTCACATAATTCTTTTTATAATATAGCACTGTACGCATTTTTAAGTATTAATTAAATTAAGAGAATTGAATAACGACATCATGTTAGTCTAGTGTTTAAGGTGTTGGATAACTAGCCCCAATGGTCACGGGTTTAAATCCTCACTCAGTCATACCATTTTTAACGCTTCATTACCACTATCTCATGACTCTAGCATGAGCACATTTGACATAGGTGAGTGAGGCTCGAAAAATTTGAAATTGACCTAGGTCATATTAATTCTTTTAAAAAAAAGTAATAAAATAGCGTTGACTAAATGCTCAATATCTGGATTTGGATAAAAGAAATTAAACAACAATTTGTTACAGAATAAATCATAACACTTAAGTTTAATTCTTTCAAAGACCTAAAAATATGGGATAACCACTAACATATTTTTCCAAATAGAGTGCCTGATTGTCGAGCAGTGCCTTGACCATCCTCATGAGGTAGATGAGCAGTGCCAGGTTGTTTTGAACCACATTTACTTTGACACCCTCCGATATGAATGTGCACATTCGTGGCAACATTTCATGAAGACCAGGATCCACGGAGAGCGACTGCAACGCTTCCTACGAACAAACAAAGATATTAAACTATGAGAAATCATTTCATACATTCAGTATCAGAGGCTCAAAGCATCTGTACCTATAACAGCACTTTTTTTTCTTCAAAAAAAAGGCAATAAGACCAAGTTGGAAATATTGTTAACGCGTGTCAGCATATTTTTCTTAGACTAAAAAGCGCTGTAAAAATACTCGTGTTACAAGTACTCATGTCCGAGCATGCCTCTTCATTCAACTTTTGTAATA
Source organism: Neomicropteryx cornuta (assembly GCA_020383195.1). Taxonomy (NCBI): domain Eukaryota; kingdom Metazoa; phylum Arthropoda; class Insecta; order Lepidoptera; family Micropterigidae; genus Neomicropteryx; species Neomicropteryx cornuta. The sequence continues at coordinate 5,734,901 of JAHKQU010000001.1, read as the reverse complement.
GAGGTGTTTTGAAACAGTAACCGTTTTATGTTTTCTCTATCACACATATAAACTTTGTTATTATGCGCTGAAGATTATTCTGCCCCTGTACCACCCCGCACCGACCATATCTAGGTCAAATACTTAGCCAATGTGTTTCCAAGGTCAGAAATAGCCAGTCAGTATTCAGTACCATAACCATCCCTTTTATATTCAGGCGCTTAACTCCGCCCCTGCGCTCCCCACCTCAAAAACATAAAACGTTCTCAACAATTTAAACGGTTTTCATTAAATTTGAAATTCGTTTCTCATAATTGGGAAACATTTTTCCAATATATTTTGCTGATTAATGTTTGTTAGTATAGGTCAACCACCTGAAAGGACAGTGGTGATTTTAAATATATCCTGTATAATAATAATATTAATCCAACAATGTTAAATTTGAAAAATTAATATGTACACAAAAAAACACACACACATATGTATGTGTATAAATAAAAACGAATAATTAAAAAAATATTTTCTTATAGTTGACAAACACAATTATTAAATATAGAATTATGGCAGTTAATTAATACAATAACCTCCGTAGTCATAATCTATTTAGCAAGAATGCTTTAAACTGCACCACAAAAAACAAACCAAAATGTAGTTCACAGCAACACATGAAATAGGTATTTAAATGGAAACTCCTTTCTGAAACCTCATTCCTCTCCATAAGGGCTGTCATAAAAAAGAACCATTTTCAGAATATTGGGAATAAAAGCACTCACCGCACGCTTGGCTTCATCGCTTCCCACACAGGCCTCTGTGATTTCCTTATAGTATAGCTGTTGCTCAACGCTAAGTTCGTGCGTTGCAAGTTGTTTCACGACGACTGACTCAGTAGCACGTAGTCTCGTTGCTTTCGAGCTCAGCGGCTTGCCTGTAGAAAGGACAATTAAACATAGGGCTAAAAAATGGTATAAATAAATCTCAACATTTGTTAAAAAGAATAGGCCTTTATGAAAACAAAACAATATAATGTCCCTTAGAACTGTAATTTTAAGGATTTCGTAAAAACTTTTTGAGTAAACAAAGGTACTGTTTTCACGTCAAAAGCATTCACTCTTAAGGCCACGTTAGAATGTCAAATTGATGAATGATATATTACAGAAATTTGGATAGTAGCCTTACTGGAACAGAACCAAATAAAAGAAGATATTATTGTAGATATTACTGACCAACAGAGTCTTTATCGGTGGTCTTTGTGAGTTTTGTCAAGGGATCAACAGACTCCAGGCGCTGGGCTTCTCTCGAGAGTGGGGGTGGATTCTCCGGGATCGTCGGCTGAACACCATCCACACAGAGCCAATGTGCTCGAACTGAAACGTCTGTGGAAAATTAAACAATCGGTGCTTAGACCCTGCTAACTTTACATTGTGAAATATTTAATATAATAATAATCATTATTTATTTATTGGTTTTTAAAATACACAAACATATTTTACAAAAAACTCTACCTAACTAGGTAGTGCCTGTACTAAGGTAAACTTTATTTATTGTAGATTATTAATGTTTCAGGTCAAAGAACGACCAATTATATTGCTTTTGATTTAAAACTCACTTAAAATATTGTAAATATTTGAATTTATAGTAAAATAATATAATATAATATAGCAATAATACATATACATACACTCATACTCATAAATAGATATTACGGTTATAGATTAGATATGACATATTTATATTGTAAACGTATAAATCTATTAATAAATATGAAATAAAATACTTAATATTAAAATCTTGAGTATTAATGATACACAAAAAAGAAGTTCATTGCGGTATGTAATTATTTAAATTTTCTGTTTGCTTTCTACCGAGCTCTTGAGGCTAACAAGAATTAGTTCAGAAAATGTGTCAAATAACAAATGATTTCGGTTGAAAAATTGAAAAATCAAAATAATAGACATTTAATAAATAATACTAAAAATGCTAATAAATACTTTATTTGATAAGCATAAATACATTACAGAAGGGTGAGCTTATTGCCGCAAGACAATCTCGACTAGCTGACCCAGTGAGAATATTCATGCAGAATAAAACACTACTAAACTCGGATCTCATGTCTATCATGGAAAGTGTGCAAAGGCGCAGCACATGCTAGCTATAATATTAAGTTTTTTAATGGACTGATTATTAATTTAGTATTTGCATTAAGACACGAAGAAAAGAGTAACACAGTTTATTTAATCCATAAAAACTCAATATTGAATTATTGTACCATTTGGCATTTCATTACTTTCCTTACTTTGACTTTTGATTAATGAAGCGAAGTGAAGAAAAACATGAAGTTACATATTTAATTGAAATATTTTTTCAACATTTTAGTTGCTTTTTATTAATAATTAGTAACCATAAGTAAAAATAAGAATAATCATAATCCTGCATCATAAGAATTTTATTTATTTCAGATTATTACAAATCAGTCTTCTGAAGATTTTTTAGAGGTACAATGATTTTTTGTCTGTCTAGTATTTATATATATATATATATATATATATATGAAAAGGAAGAACTCCATACGATGGAGGTGACTGCAATATATTATGCGGAACAAAAAGTAGAAAATTCTTTGTTAACTGATTGAGAAAATCTGCAGCATTGAAGTTTAGATAGATTCTGGATGAAGAATCTGATTGAATAGTTCAAAACAACCATGCAGCACCTGTAAGCATACTAAGAAACCAAGGCTGCAAAAAAATGTACTTAACCTAACATTAAATTTCCTTAATTTTATATTGAAAAGTGTTCTGTTCAAATTATTTACGTAATATATTATTTATTTAATCATCTAAATAATATAACTAAATAGAGTTTAAACCATACTTAAAACATTGTCATATTGTTAGTTTAATAATGTCCGACAACCAAGAAAATTTACGATCTAATTTAAAATATTGAACCTAAAAATGTAGATTTATTATTTATAATCATTGCTAATAATATACTAGGATTTTAGATCAAAGTATGTCAGTTTAACACAAAAATATAAATAAAATTTTCATCTGCCTCTTTAGTGCGCAATATGGACTAATAAATAACTCCCAATTAAAGTGAAGTAGGAAAAAATATACATATTAATAAAAATAATAGTGAAGAATGAAGTCGGTAAACCTAGTGGAATCTTGGGCGGCGGTGCTGATAATATTTCACTCAAATCTAGTTCCTTTTCCTCAACAAAATGGAGTTCTCTTCCGCCCCCAGAAGCAAATCTGAACGGCAGGTTATCAGATTGAATGAAACCATATTGAGGCTGTAAAATAGACGATCAATAAATCGAAAGGCAACACGATTGAAACATATTTATTTCTCAATAAGTAGATTAGATTTTATGTAGACACAAATTTCTCACAGTTCATTTTTATCACTTCACCTAATATTCGTCATTATTATACAGGTGTATTTAAAATCACTACTGTCCTTTTAGGAGATATATCTATTCGACAACTAAAGCGGTCTAACAAAAAAAATAATTTGGAAAAAAAAAAACTAAAATAATCAAGTAAATATATTATTAAAACTCTTTGTTTTTCAAAGTAATTCGCCCCACCTGCTTTCGCACCTTATGTTCAACCGCGTTTTCAAACATTAAAATGATTTCTATTAAATTTTGAATTCGTTTTCTCGTATTTGGGAAATATTTTTCCAATATTTTTTTCTGATTAATGTTTGATTGTTGATATAGATCAACCTCCTGAAAGGACAGTAATGATTTTAAATAGATCCTGTATATTGTATAAATAACTAACTATTAAAGGTCAAAATCCTTATAGCCATTGATTATATACCGGACTGTCCTAAGACCATTCTCAAAGACTTAGGTGGGGGTTTGTTCTCTATTACGTGTCTGAAATTGTATAAAAAAAATGTGAAAAAAATTCATTCCCAACTTTATCAAAGCGATGGTGTGAATTCCCTTTGCTCTATTGTTCGCTCACTCGCACTCTGCCAAGACCGGTAAATGACCCAGCGCGCGAGTGGGCAAGCTTATGACAAGAACAATTTAATATTATCATGTAAAGTTTTTATTTTTTTTCTCGGTAACCATGATGAATTCTAATGGGATTAAAACAAATCATGTTTGAAATCGCAGGGCCAATTAGCTGCTTTTTTTATCGGGAATGATCTTGGGAATCTCGGGCTTTTAGATTGCTCAACTCCTAGGAAGAATAAGATAACTAGTCTATAAAGACTCGGTGGAACATCTGCATCGTGTTTTAGATATAAATCTAAAACACGATGCAGATGTTCCACCGAGTCTCAAACACGGTAATTTACTGGTAAACGCATTCAGTTTCATGATGTTAATGACCATGGTAATAACGTATTCCGTAAGTTTAAACTGTAAGTCAATGATACCATCTATAAAGGAGCAAGATTATTTTAAATTGCCTAAATAAAAAGATGCCTAAATGTTAAATTTGACTTCTATATGGTTTGTGTCTGGCCCTATATGTCAATGAAATATTGTTATGATTAAAATTTCATTGGTAAAAAAATTGGACCATCTACATCTCCATATCATTTCTTGGGCGCCTACAAATCGCATGAGTTTGAACTACCTAAAAATCACTAAGTAAACAATCAGGAGGGTGGGGGGTATTTTTCCGGAGACACTGCTAAATCTAAGGATCACAAAACTGGTTCTTCTGGTTATAGTATATAAGTATTATTCATTAATTGTATAATTGAGTTGTAAAGATATTTGACTTATATTTGATGATTGTTTTTTTAATAGCGGCAAATCGCCTGAAAAGATAAGTGACACAATCTTTGACGGTATTGAAAATTTTAGAAAAGTTTATTAATTTTTTGATAAAGCGCAGGATAGCATAATATTTATAAAGGTTCTAAAGAGGTCCTGTACTTGAGAGCGCAGGATGTCGGTTTAAACCCAGCGCTGAGTTTTATAAAAATGCATTTTTTACTCTCACCTGTCCTCTCTAGTGCAAAATATTGCCAAATATTATGTAACCGTCTAATTAGATGAAATAAGAAAAGGATGATATTTTAATAAAAAATATAAAAATAATAGATATGTGATTAAATGAAGGATTATGGTGAAATGAGATGATTTTATGAGTGACTTATGTATGATGTTAATAAAAATTTAAAAAAAAGGATATGTAAAAAGTGTAAAGTTAAAGCACATGATTAGTGTGCGTATTATTTATATATAATGATTTGCCTGATCCAGTGAGTGTTTCTCACGGCAACTGCATTGTTATCACATTATTATTATCTTTTATACGAATAATAAATACTACAAAAACGTAAAACTTAAAAAAGGTAAATTTTATCAAATTTATTACTTGTACCAATGTGTAGAAAAAAGATATGTGCTTGGTCAGCTCCATATAAAATGATATGTGCTTGGGTCAGCTCTATATAAAATGATATGTGTTTGGGTCAGCTCTATATAAAATAATATGTGCTTGGGTCAGCTCTATATAAATGAGTTTGTTGACATTTTATGCGTGTGTTTATTTTCAGATGGCAGCCCAAACCGGTCAGCCAACATGTTGAAAATTTGAAGAAATTATCCCGATTGATATGATAGTTATCCTGTATCTCTTAGTCTATCCGATAAGATGTCAATAGAGCAATGGATACGGTGCGATTAGATATTTATGCACTACAGCGATACAAAGAGCAAAGAACTGTCATCTATACATACACAATACACAGTACATCCATAATATTCAATATTTTAAAATTCTACAGCTCATACTTATTTATTTTAACTTGAGAACTGAATTTTTCATTATCTTACAGCTTAAATCATATTTAATTTTTGTTGCCAATATTGCCTTTGTAATGCGCTCTAGATGGATCATTTTAATTTTTCACTTTATTGTAGAAAAAAAATGTTCAAAAACTACATTACATCCTGGTAGTAACAGTTAACATATAACCTGCAATTTTGCTGATATGCTCGCGGTTTGTGGATTTTTTTAAGGAAACGTTCAAAAAATTGTAAGTGCCTTAGTAGGGACCGGTGTTTCGTTTTCTAAATTATTCTCTTGAATAATCCCCTCTGTTATTTACTCAAGCCAAAAAACATTTTTTTTCAAAGGTGAATGGTAGTCTAAAGCTGGTTGCATATGGGAACATTTTGTGATTATAACAAGATTCCCTATCCAAACATTTTCAAATTTTCGACAGTGAAGTATTTTTTAAGATGTTTACGAAAGCAAGACAAGTATGTGGTACTTGATGTAAAAGAACCGAAACTGTAACCGACTACTGTTTGTCTTCTATCGTAATTGACTATCAATCTATTTAGGTTATAAATCTTACTTCCATGTTCTTCATTGCGATTGAATGGTCTACATCACTTAAGGATAGTTTTTGGCGATTAGCATGATTCATAAATTTGGCAGCATCCTGTAAGATTATTTTCAACCTGTAAGAAACATCATCAGAGAGTTCTTTTGCGGCATCGTCCGGCAAATTACTTATGCCTATACTCTCGGCTATCACTTTCATTGACTCGAGAGACAACGTAGTGCCATACATGAAATCAGTGTCACCCATTATATAGCTTAAATTTATAGATACAAAAAACAGTTGAGATTGTTATATTCATAAATTCAGTATCTTGCTAATAAAGCGGTGCAGACTGTCAAACCGCGTCTCATTACTCTCAGTGACACAAAACTGACAGAACTGACAGGTGAAGCTGACACAAATTGCACAGATCTTCTTGTTCTTCTTCTTTTAATTTTCTGGCTAGATAGACTATGATTAACTTTTTAATCAAATACTTGAGATATATAATAGGACAACCACAATTTACAACACAGGGGTTAGAAATACATAGAACAAACATGCGGGATATTAAATAACCAGTAAAATTGATTTAGGTGTTCTAGGGAAGAGAAGAAACCCTAGATGGAAAGAAAGTTAAGAGTAATGAATTTAGTCAAGACTTTATAAACACTTATAGAATTACAGTAGAGGAGATGGTTTATATCAACAGGCAATTGGACCTTGAACCCTGATTAGGTCAGATATGAATTGTGGGTAATTATTGTGGAGAGGACGGTTGAGTTTCGTACCCACAAACACATTGAGGGGAAGAAACGACATTGGTGCGGAATAAGTGAGATATGGAGTGGAGCAATGTTCAATCCTCATACGACTCAGCATACAATTTCTTTTCTGTTAAAGGGTTTCTTGGGAAACCATGGGTTTTTGACGATATTTGGGTCAATGGACACGAACTGGCTTCCTTTCAATTTAGAGCTTTTGGCCCATAAGTTCGTCCAGGTTGCCATCATTCGGCTACAAGGAGGAAGTCCAAGGAGGGTAAACGAATGTTGAGGTCAGGGCCAATGGTGCAAGACTGTTTGGCTATTTCATTATCCTTGATTCCCGAGTGGCCCGGGATCCACGTAAGCATGGTTTCAAAGTTTTCCTGCCTAAGGGTTCTCTTATTTTATTCTCTATGTATGTGGGTTGATGAATTATGGAAGGGCTGCTTAGTTTTTGGATTAGGCTCAGAGAGTCAGTGAAAATTACTGTTTTAAGAAGGTTATTAGCGTGGATATACTCAAATGCTTTTAATACGGCAACACATTCGGCAGAATAGATTGACGCATTTTGGTAAATTAAACGTTGACTTAAAATATATTACTAAATCATCGGTGTATTGTAGGATACACACAGATGCCTACATTATGCTACTTAGATATAATATAAGTAATAATATTGTCTAAATAAAATATTTAAGAACGAAACCAATATATTGAGCGCGGAAAAAACATATAAATAATAATTACATTTTTCAGTTATTTATAGCATTAAAACCTTTATTTTTACCTAAAACTAGGTACTTTAGGCAATCATGAAAATTAATTGATTTATTAAAAAAGAGGGAGATTCGAGAAATAAGAGAGCGAAGAGCATTATTCGAGCAACAAATTGGTGTATGAAATACATTTAAATTACGTGTTCTGTCGTAAATTACGTGTACGTGACAGTCGAGTTTATTCAAAAAGAGGGTATTTAAAGATGAAAGGTCGTTCACAGCGCGTCGTTCTAAGATGATATCTAATAAATATCATAGAATATTAAATTATTTGCTCGCAAGTTGACATCGCTTCATGATGCAAGATGCCAAAAATGCCACTGTCATAAAATAATGAAAACCATAAGCAAAAATAAAACTTGTTGCTGTGTGGCAACATTTTTAAATCGTGTGTCTATGGGATAATATGAAGTGTCAGAATGACAGCTGCTGCAGGCTTTAGAGTACCTATTATCAATTTTGACTTTTGAGGTTATATGAATTTTATGATGTCGGTTATGTCAGAATTGTGTTAAAAGTTTTTAATATTTCTTTGAAAATATAAAAATAACGCTTATTTTAAAAAGTCATGTGTAGATTATATTATGTTTTTTTTTTATTTTATAAAACTCTTATGACCATGTGATGGCTGAGGGTACTGATATTTAATAGTACTTGATTTACCATTCACAATGTTTGGCATTTTTTCAAGATTCAACGTTATAAATAGGTAACTTATTGATTTATTTCTGCTGCTAGTAATTGCCTATGAAAATGATTCCAGTTATTTTTTTTACGAATAATATCCTTCATGTCGATTTCCATTTTAATTTAGGCTAGGCCAGATAATTCGTCCTCTGTATTCAATGTATTCCGTACCATAGAGTTGATATTGCCTTTGAATTATATTATTAACTCGTATATTGCTGGTGACACTTTCAACTGTAGAAATGTATCAGCTCCAATTGACAATTTGAGCCTATTATCTTCTAGCATTGTGTTTATTAAAAAATCTTATGGAACAAAAGTAATGAAAGTTTACCTTAATGTTCTAAGGCATGGCGTTGGGATTTTGGCAAAGATTGAAGGTAACTTCAACGTTTAAAAGTACCAAGATAAGCCTAGAAGCCAGACATTTTGCCCACTTTCTGTGGTTTGATTGAAGAGGCTTCCGAGAGGTCCATCTTTAGCTCCGTTTCCATCAGTTCATAACACTTCCAACAAAAATATAAAACATCATTGTATAGATATGCACTTCCCCAGTGCACTGCAATAATGGATTGAGTTAGAGGGACGATAATATTTTACTTGATGAACGATAATAACCCTATAACGATAATGTTTTCCATTGAAGATAATTTAAATCTAGAAAAAAATTCTCTCCAACAATGCCCATGCATACAATAAATACTAAGAAAAATTAATTTCTTCGTCTAACGTATGAATAAAAATGAATATGACATAATATGTAAACTAAATTTAAAATAGCCAAATAGATACTCAACAAAGTGAAATTTAATGAAAATCGTCTGCCATGTGGACATTCTTTGACAATGTGTTCGGCTGATTGAACTGGGGCACAGCAGTCACACGATAGGAAGGTGTGACACCACATTTATAAAGTGTTTTACCTGTAACATGTCCTTAGTCTTATAACAAGGCTATGCATATTTAAAGCTGTCATTTAACCCCCCTTCACAAATGCTCAATCTTTCTGGGACATCCTGTAAATCTTTTTACATTGCCTTGTAAGTAATGCTTAGTTACATATAAAAAGTTTCTATATTTTTCAGATCAATAGAAAAAGCGGTAATAAATAAAGTCCTAAATAATATAAATAATTCATTCGTCTCTTGCGGAATACCATCACAATGTTTCCATATGACATGTGTGAAACTCAAAAAGAGACGGGCTGAAGATGAAAAGGTAACATTGATTGTATTCCACTTATCCTGCACTCGATTGACAGAACATTCTGGCCCAATATTCTTCCATCCGTTTGCAATTATATTTACGTGGATTCTCAAAAGTTAACAATAAATATTCCACAATTGCTTTTGGGTTTAAGTATATAATGTTAATTACTTTGCATTAACTGCTAAAAATATAAAGAGACTAGGCAATCTCTTTGTCAGTCCATAAAATATTATTTTTAATTGAAAGTAAACCTATTACTTTTTATAATAAGTAATAAATCATGGCAAAAAGATTACCATAATCACTTAGCGACTTTAATTATTTTTAATTTAGTTTGTACTTTTTTTTGGTTATTGTATTTTCAATCTGGTTTATTCTTTTCATAATATAAACTATTTCTCACAGAAAATAGAAAACAAAACTGGCCGGCAAGTGATAAGGTTCTCACCGAAAGCCAAAACCAATAGAGTTGTTGATATTTGGCCAAGGATGAGTATTAGAGATATAGCCGAAGCTGTCGAAAAAGATACAGGTATTTATCTGTGAAGATTTAGATGTTTTATGCCTATTTCATATATGCCATAAATGCCATTTTTTTGGGATGAATCCAGATTTTTCCCGTTCATTCTTTGAACCAATATTTTTAATTTATTTCAACATTACTTATTTTTTACTAATAAATAAAGGTTATGATTTCAAGAGAATATGAGAGTTATATTCATTTGAGCCATGAAATTATTTGAATGAACTAAAATTAAAATGGTTTGTATTCAATGTTTTTACAAGCAGCTTTAAAACGATATTAGCAGAAAAAAAAACACAAATAATCATGGCACAAAATACCACAAAAATGACTGCATTTTAATACTTTTTCAAGCACTTAAATTAAGTGAATTGCTAAAAAATTACAATGTCAGTACAATTGACCAACCAACTATATTGTTATGAAAGTCTGGCGTCACCAGGCTTGACGTAGTACCGTTCTGGGATGGTGGAATGGGTCCAGCAGTGAAACAACTGCCTTGTGAACAAACTGCATTTGTACCGTCGTAAGAATATAAGTACAAAAGCATCGCACCTGCGAGCGGCGCATGCATACAAAACCAGCCATCATCGATGCAGTGATGCGGCGCCGCGCGAACGCTGCATATATGTGAAACCACCCATCTACTGAGATATTGTTTTTTGAACTAATCTTCTCATAGATTTATGAATCTTGGGCACTGTATCTTTAAGGTGATTTATTTAATAGCCATTAACTTCACATTAAAGTCAAAAAGTTTGTTATTTAGATACAAGCTGCTCATTTAATAATTTAGCACACAACTAATAATGTTGCTGCTCGAATAGATTTGGACCTGCGTGACTGTGGCGTTTAAATGCCACTTAAAAGTTTAGTGTGGTTACATAATAATTTTATATTGCATATACTTTGCTGTTTGTATTTGAAAATAGAAAAAATAAATAAACAATATGCTGCACAAATATTTTTTTCGCTCCTTATTCTTACTGATTCAAATTTTAAATAGCAGATATTTAACTAATTCAAAAAAATAAATGTTAATATATTGCAGTAGTATGAATACAATGTCATTAGTAGATTAATAACTCGGCCATCAGCTGAGTGGAGATGGGTCTATAAAAATGATAACATTTTTTAGGATTAATTCTTTAAGAAAAAAACAGAATTATTTGATTAACACAACGCAAAATTATGAAGTTTATATAAAAGCAAGAGGGTAGTCTTTGTTTGCTACAAAGACATTTTAAAATTCATTATTTTGATCATTCTTCGTATAATTCTATGGCAAAGCCACTAAAGAATTGACTATTGCTTCAAAGCATCTAGTCCCCAGCCTCTAAATTATTTATTTATTTGTGTTTCCAATTTTTTCATTATTTTCAGATCACGTTTTGGATGCAATAGGATTTTCGCCACACTCAACTGGTGAATACCACGAAAACTCAATAGTGTTTGACACACAAGTGATTAAGGATGTTATCAAAATAAGCGGATGCAAATTTAAGTTTGTGCTTCCACCCGAAGAGAGAAAATCATTAGAACCTGTGGTATTTAAATTTATAGTAATTTTTAGTCAATTAGTCAATTTATAATAATTTTGATATTTAAAAAACACCAAATATTATTAAATAATTTAAGAACCCTCTGGATCAGCAAACATATCAGATAAGTTATTGAAACAGACTCAATAGATAAGTTGGTTGTTAGCACAATAACAATAATAATAAATAACAAATTTATTATTTTGTTACATGCTAATAAGTTAACTTATGGTTTTATTTTTGACTGAACTTTCGGTGTTCCTCAAGCAACTTGCTAGCACCCTTGCAATTCTCTATTTAAATATTAAGGATAAAATTAGATATTATTATGTAAAGTTGTTTGTGTATTAATTAATTAAATAAACCATTTTTTTCATCAAAGCGGTTTTTAACATTGTTCATACTGAAGTGGCCCTTTATTTATATTTTTTTACTTTACCTTTTATTGTCCAAAGTTCTATTTTTTCATCCTTTTTGCAATTTTGTATTTAATTGTTCTTTGAGGCATTAGAGTTTAAATATTAGTTGTTCAGCAATGAATGATAACTGTAAAAATAAAAAAAATAGGGATAATTAAACATCATAGACCTTTTCCCGAAGAACAAGATTCTGTACATGTGCATAAATTTTGGTAGACTTTTTATTATAAATCTAATCTATATATTTATGAGAGAAGAATTCTCCTATCTAAGTGTGGATATTTTAACTTTTTTAATGTCTTCCTGTAGAAGGACTCTTAAATATATTTTTTTTATGTACAATATATACAACAAAGAAGATGTTTTTATAGGACAAGGATGCTTATCCCGCACCACCATCACCCCCTGAGAATTTAATGCCGCGTTGTCCTGTGGTGACGGTCATGGGCCACGTAGATCACGGCAAAACCACACTCCTCGATTCGTTGAGGAACACTTCCGTAGTAGCGCAGGAATTCGGTGGAATAACACAACATATTGGTGCTTTTCAAGGTTATTATTTTATTACCTACTTTGATACAACTCAGAATATAAATTTGTAATAGGTACTTTTAAATACGGATTTTAACGATTCGTTTGAATGTTTGTATAATAATGTTAGAAACATGGATAGAAAGAATAGCGCCGGAGTGATATTACCATATGGGGATAGAAATATTTTGTTAACCTGACACGTGGCGTGGCTACTTTTACATAAAAGTCACAAAGTGGCATGGGTGGTTCTCAGAAAATCACTTAATTACGGGCGCATACCTAAAATGCTTATTTTAGATAACACTATGAATGTTAACTTGATAACATGCACTATTTTGTTATGGCTATTAAAATATGTACCTTTTTTTTTTCATTAAAATTAGGTTCCATTTTTAAAATGTAAAAAAAAATTAAGGAGAAAAAAAATATATATGTATTAAATTTATTTTTCTCAATTCTATGGAATGCTGATATAAGAAAACAACCGTAAAACACTTTCTCTTTCTGTTTACGTAATTTAAAAAAAAACCATAGCTTGTACTCTCACTTACAAATTTTAAAAATCACCAAAAACACATTAGGAACTCATACACGGCACTGCGTAAACACCCGTTTTGTATACTAACACGTTTGATTTTTTTATTTTTTAATATTGAATGAGAATGAGAATGAATGAATATGAGATATGAGCTAAATAGCTGCTTGCTCAACAAACAATAATAATAATAATAATAATATTTCAAAACGGCAATATATTAAGTTTTTTCTTTAATCGGTTGTAGAATTTATTGACATTTTTATGGAGTTAGAAAAAATAATGCTCAGAATTTCCAGTATTAAAAAATAATCATCATGCCTGCGGACACACATTACGTCCCTCGCCACATGGCAACATTTTTACGAGGACGCATGTTTCGTTCGCACCACGGGATGTGTTAAATAAGTATAACTATTCACTCATATTCTGACCTTGAAGCAATTCAGCGGTTAGCAAGCAGACACGTGTTTAGGCGCTTTCGCAGATTTGACAGTCCGACGAAATTTTCATCTGACCTTAAATGGGAGCCTTTAAGTTTAAGGTGTAAAATATGGCATCTCATTACTTATTTAAGGCCTACTTGAAGCTCCCAGCATGGTCCACCATTAGTGAGCAACTTCAGAAACCGTTCTATATTGGACGAAAGAACCATTCTCACAAAATATGAATTTTTGAAATTTTCCCAAATTTTATTTTGATGGAAATATCTCAATTTGAACAGACATACATAAATATATTACCAAGCTCCACGCTTTGCAAGAACCTGAGATCTGAAGATAATTTATTTTTGATCGAGTAGTGTTTATCTATCCATCTCAAAGCAAAATTAAATTAAATTTGAACATTAATAAAATTTTATCTTATAGTTAACCTCAAAAACGGCGAGGTAGTGACATTTCTGGATACTCCGGGCCATGCAGCATTCAAGGCGATGCGTGCTCGCGGTGCCAACGTCACAGACATAGTCGTATTGGTTGTGGCCGCTGATGATGGCGTTATGGAACAAACTATAGAGTCCATAAAGATGGCCAACTCTGCTAAAGGTAAGGCATTTTTATCATTACATTCATTAAGGACATATTCATGTTTAACCAAAACACGCAACTTCACGGCCATTCAATGAAGTTATCTAAATTTCTTTTTTCCACTAATCCTAGTAAAAATTTTATCTCCAATAGAGTTGTGGATAATTGGAATCGGCTACCACAGGAAGTGGTGGAAGCTATAAGTGTAAACCAGTTCAAGAACCGCCTTGATAAATTTCTTGAATCTAGGCAAATCCCTAGTAACTGAGAATGAGATATGAGCATATCAGCTAAATAGCTGCTTGCTCAACAAACAATAATAATAAATAATAACATTCATGGATACACATATTTAAGTTAAGATATAACTGATTTAGGGGCCTCTTCCCGAAAGCGCTCGTCTCTTTATTACACGCGGTCTTAGATTGTTCTGTCTCATCTAACGGCTTATAAAATTAGAAACACTTATTAATTCTGTTATTGATTAATCATGAAAAACTATCAAAGTATTTAAAAAAAACTTGAATTTGCACCTTTATGAAATTAACAATGCCTCTGTAGTTTTATTTTATTTTTTTGTATTCAGTTAATAAGAAATTTAAAATTTTGATAAGATATTTAACCAGATACCCGCCGTAGCCGTCTTTACAAAAAAGCCGCCATATGTCTCACAAAGTTTTCAAAAAAATGGCCTAATTACAGCCATGGATAAATTGGGGGCTTACTAAAATGTTTATAGTAGATAAACTATGTATGTAATCTTGATAACCTGCTAAATAGCTTAAAAATTCTCTAGAATATGGTTTTATTACAAACTATACAAAATGTATATATATATACAAAAAAATAATAAAATAAAATGTCAAAGTTAGATTTTATTTTTTGTGCAAAATTTTATTTTTGGTTCTCAATAAAAGAAAATTCAAAGCAATGACACCCATTTTTTATTTTTTACTTATGTTCCCAGATATCATATAAAACTATTTATAAGTAATATATCAAAATAGTAATAAACAGAAATAAACAAAAATTTAAAATATATATAGGTATATATGTCCAAAGCTATCTAAGACGGATCATCACAGGTACCGTAATATTTTTTTTTAAATAATTTTTTGACTGCTTTGCTAAATTTGTACAGCAAACTTCACTATACAGTCGACAGTGTTTCTTATTGAATTTTATACCCCATCTCACAAAGAAACGAACAGCAATAGAAAACCATAAACCACCAGAATTACTAGTAGGCAAAAATGATAGATTAAATATGTCAGTTGGTGTCTTGACATTTAAAGGCCTCGTAGAGGAGCACGCCAGATGGCGTCAACGACATACTACAGGTTACAGTCATAAAGTTTTGTTAAAATCCATGGAAAAATACAGACTTTCCGAGACCTTCTTTTTAATTTTATATAAACCTAGATAATTGTGAAATTATACAATATGTAATATTATGTTATTTCTATGTCTACAATTAAAGAGAGTCATAACACTACAGCGTTTCTATGGAGAAATGACCGGGTTGACTCCTCTTAAGTGTCTTTTTTATTTCGTTCATAATTTATTTCTTGCCTAATGAAGAAAAAATAAAACTGTTGTAAATTGTGAATTTATCAAAATATTGACATGCTGAAAATAATACGAGATAATATGCATTCATATGAAAATAAAAGAACTTTAAATAACATCATAGGCAGCAATTTTATAATTTACAATAAATATTAATAAGTTGTGATTGTGTATGTTAATAAAATGTAAAACTAAATGTTCTTTTTTGCAGTACCTATAATTGTTGCAGTCAACAAATGTGACAAGCCCACAGCTGACATTGTAGGTAAAAGTGTTTCAATTGCATTTCACAGATCGCATTTTAATTTTTCTAAAATTAAAAATAATGCTTTTTATCGTGACTGTTGAAAGGAACGTACGCACCGTTTGCTGGCGCAGGAGAGTATAATAGTCGAGCAGATGGGCGGTGAGGTGCAATCTGTTGCGATATCGGCACTCAAGAAACATAACCTGGACGTTTTGGTAGAGACAATATCCCTTCAGGCGCAGCTCAAAGAACTGAAAGCCGATCCTACTGGGCTGGTCGAAGGGGTCATTGTGGAGTCCGAGACTGACCCTCAGAAGGGGTATGTTTGTCATGTTTTATTTTGTTCTCTTCTAACCTGTTTCTAGTTATCCACAAAATGTTGTACTATACCAACTACCTATTGGCAGAGTCTCAGAACTTCACAACGGAGTTAAATCGTAACGGAGTGGTCACAAGTTCGAAACCAGATAGAAGCACAGTTTTTAACGCTTGATAATCAACATCGTCCCCGATATAATTACAAGCAAATTAACATAATCTCCGTTCTTCAAAAGAACAGCTCTCATTTACAAGGATCCTCTCCACACTAAACGATCATGCCAGCGTGAAAACTCGAAGGAAGATGCTTATTTGGACAACTGACCATCGTTCTGACATCTCTGCATTCGTTTTCCACTCTGTTTCATTTTTTTTTTATATATTATCACTTATACAGTTTGAAGGCAAAGTACTGTTGCACTCCTAGTTTGTATTCTTGATAAATTTGTTTAATTCACCTCATGGCTTTCACAAGACCAGTAATCTTCAATAGCAAACATTTTTCCAGGTAGTCAGGACCAAGTAGTGTGAGTGTTTTAACCAGCAGTATTGCTGGATTGCAGTATTGCAGTATTGGAGATTTGCTATATTTTAAAAACCACAAAACATTTTTTAATCAAAGATACTATTTATGTTTGTGTACAACCTGCGTTTACAGAGATTGTTGTGTTCCAGAAAGTTGGCTACTATGATTGTCCAGCGGGGGACCTTAAAGACCGGATGTGTTCTTGTAGCGGGCAATGTCTGGGGTAAGGTCTGTATTTATTTTGTTTTTGGCACATTATTGTAGGATATAAATATGTAACTGTAATTTGCTTTACTATCTTTTAATTTTTTTGTCAAATTAAATATGCCATAATAAATAAATATGCCAATGCTTTAAAAAATCTGGCTCTAGTTGACTGTTCAAACCACACTATTGATGTGATCAGATTCCAAAGGAAAATGGGCATTTTCATATGGCGTTTGGTACCAAACACATTAGGTTGGTCTTATCCTAAATATTTCCGTAAATGTTTTTGGGTTTATAATATTTATTTATTTATTTATTTATTTATCTTTTATTTATTTATTTCTTTATCTTAATATAATCAGTAAAAAGAAACAGCATCTTAATTGTTCAGGATGTTCAGAACTTTTTCCTTTCCCGAATATTATAAGCATGGACGCTTGTCAGCATCTTACTTGTTGGAATTTAACCCCGATCTCTTCCTGAAAATCACACCCTGAGTGTAGCGCCAGGTGAGTGTTCACTACGCTGTAAGTTTCACTTGTCTGGGAGTCCGTTTTGAACGATGAGATAGACAACTCGACTTCTTGCATGCCGCTTGCGAGACGAGAGGCTTGGTGTGCCCGGCACTTTGAAAAGTTACCAAAACATTAAGATCTGTTATAGCTCTCCTATGAGTTTAGACTCAAAGAAAGCTAAATCTATTTTTATCACTAGAAAGGTACTCAATGAGGTTTAAATAAATTGCAGGTCCGTTTCCTAATGAGCCACGATGGAAGTCCAGTGGAGTTAGCTCCTCCCTCCACACCCGTCCAAGTCGCTGGATGGAAAGGGTTGCCTAGCGCCGGAGACCAGGTTCTTCAAGTTGAAAATGAGGTAAATAATATACTTTTCTCATTATTCCTTACTATTGAAACTCTTATTTCTACCTAAATTAATGGTGCATAATTAAACTATGTAAAAAAAATGTACTATCGAAAAAGAATTGCAGTATCTTTGCAAATAGTGCTACTCACTCTACTGATCGATGAAATGATGCGACCAGAGTAGTCTTCGTAGTACATCCGAAGAGAGTGTTTTCTGGTCAGCAGGTCTTTAAGAAGGTTTCAGGCACCACCATGATTTGCCTGAGAAGCTGCTCCAGCAAGCATATTAATCAAAAAATAAATTAAAATTATCAATAAAATCCTACATAGCATGGATGAACTTTAATTTTATGTAATGGATTATGAAATCTATCTTAAACAGAAACGAGCAGCAGAGGTTATGAAATGGCGACACGTCAAGAATATGGAAGATAAACAGAAATTGGACCACGAAGCCATCGCTCTGAAGGCGGCTGAGCAAAGAGCCATCTACAAGGAGTACCTGCAGAAGAAGAGGCTCCTTGGGCGGTTTAAGCTAAAGCCAGAGGGCCCCAGGCCCAAGCAGTACGTGGAGTCTAATGAGCCTACCCTTAATATCGTTATCAAAGGTTTCTATTTTTTCTTCTTTCTTCCTAATAATCTTCATAGGGCTTTTGCTATAAGCTTTAAATAGAATCTCTTTATATCTAGATATTGGGTTACATCACCATCATAGGCCTTACATTTCAGTGTGAGCCTTAGTCTTCTTAAAGATATTCCTCCGTTTTGGCCTGTCCTTTGCTTTTCACTTCAATTGTTGACTCCTTGAATACGCTCTCAAACCATCGCAGTCTCGGCCTTCCAACATATCTACGAACATACGGATTATTATCAAGTAAACTTTTAGGCGGATTTCACCATCAGCTCCCAATCATCTTAGCCGACCAACTTTAATGCTAATATTACAGGTCTTTAATAATGTGTTTTTCCCCTTTACAGGTGACGTAGATGGTTCGGTGGAAGCAATCCTGGATGTCCTGGATAGTTATGATGACAGTGATAACTGCAAGTTTGACCTGGTCCACTTTGGCGTAGGCCAAGTGAATGAGAGTGATGTCGAAATTGCTGAACCTTTCAAGGCCATCATCTACGCTTTCAACGTAGAATGTTCCGAGAAGGTATATGAAAATATTAGATTTTTCCAGCCTAATAGAATTAATTACACTTCACGTGTTCACGTGTTTTGTATGTGAATAGGATGAATGAGAGTGGCTACTTCTCGCTATAGACTGATTTATCTCTATGTATCTGTTTTGTTTTTCTTTTCTTCCGTGCTTTTGCAGGATTTAACTCCTATTTGTAGTTAATATAATTTTTAGTTAACTATAGCAGTTATTTGTAATGTGTCATTGTAATTTTTATTAGTTTTGATATTATTTTTGTATGAAGTATCCCAGAGACAGAGGTTAACCCGAAATCTAGTGATAGGGGACGTCATTACCAAGCCGCTGAACACTATATAGGCTGATCTGAAACTCAACAGTTTAGAAGTTATACATACTTTTGTGATTTGTACTTTAGTGAACGGTCCTGATTTGCCGCTCAATGCGCCACGTTTCCTGAGATATTATTTATTTTGTATGTCAAATTTAATAAAACTCATAGAACAAAAGTTGTTCAGTTTACAATAACCCTATAAAAGGACTATATAAAAGGAAAATGAGAAAAAGTTCACTATGATGTGTTTTTACTAATATTTTTTTTATTTTAAAAAAAGGTTGAGAATCTCGCCAAAGAACTGAATGTTTCCATCAAGCACCACAATGTCATCTACAAGGTGGTGGATGATATCAAGGAGGAGCTTAATCTGCGGATACCCATGAGTCAGGCGGAGGAATTGCTAGGTATTAATATTAATCATGCTTTGAGTTGCTTAATTTAACTTCGGGCCATCATGCTTTGCATTGTGGGTCTGTCCGTTTATGAGTACCTTTCCATCCGTTGCATCTTCTCAGTGGTTAACAATCCATACGGATTGTATTGTAACGCAATAATTATATATAATTTAATGTCCGTCTGAAACCGTAACGATATTCGGTTTTCATTCCAGTTTCTGCCATCCAAAACCAAATCTTTTTAAGAGGTTATTTTGAGACATATTTATTCAAGAGTTAGGTTAGGTTATGTAGAGGAAAATTAATAAAAATTGTATTTTTCTTATAAAACTCAATGTAACTATAACTTGTGCATACTAATTACGTATCATTTATTATATTGTGTCACATTTTAAAATTAGACTTACCTATAATTATTAATCAAGGAGTTAAAGGGCGCTTTCCGACGGCGCACTTCTCTATCCTACATGTGTTTTTAAATCGTTCTATCTCATCTAATGCATAAATACTCTGTACCGTTACTAATTTATGTTTAAAAACTTACTTGAATTTGCATCATATAAAATAAACATGCTACTGTAGTTTTATTTTCTCGATTCTTATATTCAGAGAATAAGATATTTATGACTAAACTTTTAATAAAATGTATAGAAAAATTATTATCTAAATTAACTTAATAATTCCATAGACCCCTAGATATTTGGAAGATAAAACGATTCCTAGTATTATTTTTCTTCTACATATACAAACAAGAGAGTCGCAACACTACAGCGTTTGTATGGAGAAATGACAGGGTCGAGTCCTCTTAAAACTAACAAAACCAAATATTTTTTACTGATGAGAAGTAAAGGTTAGCGAGGACAGATAAACACAGTTTCGGTTGTAGTCGAAGTTTCTGCCATTCACCGGCCGAAATCAAGGCTAAAACACGTATTTTGGGCCGAATCTAAAAGTGAAAAACCTTTGGTCGGACAGTGATGTCTTTATAACGTTACTGGTATTACTATGGTCACTAATATGGGTGTACAAATAACCCAAGCAAGATTAAGTGTCATAAAAAAAAAACAATTGCATTGGGCAAAAACCACTCATGCACAACTCACATCCCAATCATACATCACATTAAATTTAGAAAAACTTTAATTACTTCGTCAATAATCATCAAATTTTCTGGTTTATTCACATATAAAAAGTTTACTCCTCATATGTTTGAGAAGTTGGTAAACTAATTTTACATTTTACTCGGCTAATGAAAATTTCTGTGGACTCCTAAATAAAACATCTGAAATGAATTTATTAAAAACCTCAAAGTTAAAAATGTTTAATTGTACGGTTTCTTACTGATCTCATTAGTAAATATGTTTTAAATGTTTCGGGTATCTAGATGCCTTACTCCCAAAGTATGCATTTTTTTTGTGGCCATATTAACACAGTAGTTTCTGAGTGATTAGTATTGTTATATAGGTGAAGCAAATGTGCAGCAACCATTCACAATAAATGAGAGGAGGAAAAAGGTCTCCGTGGCTGGATGTCGGTGCCTGAAGGGTGTTTTGAAGAAATCCGGTCTCTATCGTATTCTTCGGGGAGAAAATGAAGTTGTTTTTGAAGGTCAGTCATCAGTCTAATATATTTTAATAAATATTTACATTTTCATTGTAATAGAATATTACCATTATTTGATGGTAACATGAAAATGAATGTTACACGGTGGTCGATATAATGGTGGCCTTTTAGGAATAACGTCTTTGAAGTATGTTCCTATTTAGATGTGAAGATATCTAAACTAGCTTACTAAAAAACTCAATTAACTTAAAAAAACGAATTTATCATTTGAAAATTCACTCAATTAAAACCAGCGCTTGAGTATTAATTGAATATACAATATAATGATGTAGAAGAGAAATCGGTTCAATAGTCATCATAACCAAAGAAATGGGCATGTCCGTCGCCCATGCTCTTCATCAGATCTATCATGTTTTAATTTGAAAATGATTATCTGTTGCTTAAAAAAAATATATATCTAATAAGATTAAAGCCATTAAATCTAATCAATAACAATAACAGTCATGTTTTTATGTGGAAAAATAACTAAAATTAACTTATGGAGACATATTTTGATTACGTCAGAAAATAGATTGACAAACTCGTGCAGTAATTATTTCAAAATTCCCACTGGTTTTGGAGATATAAGTGTTATACGATATTTAGAAAACTAGCTTTTTGGACTAAATGCGTTTAGGAACGTATGTAGATTGTCCTAACATATCTAGATTCTTCTACTGAATTATGACATGTCGCTTTTGAGACACTTTATAGCCCCATAATCGTCCAAGCGAACCTGATATCTATAATTGTTATTTTCAACCAATAGAACTTTAAAAATAGCCAACAGAGAGCCTTAGTAATATTGCTTAAACATAATTGAATAAATAGTCTGTCAAATTTGAGGCATACGCTTATTTATAAGAGGTTAAATTATTACGAATTGATGAATTTCAGGTGAAGTGACTTCAATGAAAAACTTTAAAGATGAGGTGGATACAATAAAGAAGGACATGGAATGTGGTCTCCGCTTTTCCGATCCTAACATCGAAATCAAAGCTGGCGATCGAATCATCTGCTATCACATGATTGACGTCAAAAACTTCACCAAGTGGGATCCCGGATTCTAAAGCGTGACTTCTTCATCGAAAGACGTTCACGGATTGAATCAGTGTGCTTATTTTATTGTAAAATAAAAATATATGTTTTTTTTTCTTCACGAAAGTTCTTTTGAAAAGACGACTGAACATAAATGTAATAATTCATTTTTATCCATGCATACTTCTAAATAAGATTTTTTCCCATGCATTGAGGTTATGATTTATGGGTACATATATTTTTTATTATAATATGGTTGTAATACAAAAAGTAGTTTTCCGTAAATCGTGATTTGGAGATTGTGGTTGGTTGCAGTTGCAGTTTGCAAACTTTTGTTAAACGATATTACCATCTTTTGTACTTTTACAAAGATATCATAGGAAACTTTAGTTTAAGGAAATATAGTAATAGACTTTATTATGGTTTTTGTTTTTTAACTTTATTAAAATTAAATTAATCTTTTCTGCCACCATTTAATTATAAACAGATTACCTAGTTCAATTAATAATTTATTTAATATCTCTTATTTAATATTTAATGACCTCTCAAGCCATTAGTGGGAAATCGAGAATCTGCGTGTCTGAGAACATTGAGCGACCATTAAAACACACCGCTGGACCAAGTGCTAGGACTCTTGTATATGAATTCAATTTAGAAGTAGTTTGTTGGTTTAGAAGTAGTGAGCGTTCAGGCGCTTTCGCAGATTTAATAGTCTGTGTAAATTTTTATCCGACTTTAGTTTTTTAGATGTAAAATGCCAACTAAAGTATTTTAAGCCTATATAAAACTTCCAGAATGGTCCTTAATTAGTGAGCAACCCGAGACCATCTAGAAAGATTTAAGGTCAGGAAAAAATAGAAACATTATTAAGGAGAACACTTGAATGAATCCAAAGTAAAATTACAATAATTTATGAAACTAAGAACTGGAAAATGATACGAAGAGTTAGGAAAATGTCAGAATAAAAATTATATAAGGATACATGGAAATAATAAATTTACAAAATGTCAGGAAAGAAGAATCAGAAAAAAGCTATGGAAGGATAGAGATCATAGTCTAGTGGTTAAAGCGTCTGACTATTGACCCAGCAGTTGCAGGTTCGAATCCGTACATTATAGTCATTACCACTATCTCCTCTACCAAAAAAATATTAATAATGAAAATTGAAGAGTTTGGTGAATTTAGGGAGGGACCAACTGTATTTCAGTTTTGTTTTCGGCGTGGAAACAGGGATAAGTACTGAAAACTCATTAATTAATCAATTCCTGCAGTCGCAGCATACCGATTTACCAGCCGCTAACAATTTTACTATTTTGTAAATAGAAGAATTGGTAAGGCTTAAGTCAAAGTCAGCGTTGTGGGACTGTCATGATGAACACCTGCCTAATCAAATAGAGGGGCCAATATAGGATAGAATACTACCGAACCCAATACTATACATTTTTTTTAAATTATGCCAAACGATAGCTATCAACTCGTCGGTAACGGACCGTTAGTTTTAACAATAAAAAATGTTAACATTGTCCGATGCTGCCGATAGTCAATATCAATCAACGAACTAAAACCATTAATAAACATCGATAACAGTTGTCGATACACCAAACCACTAGGTACCTATATTAACCAATGATGTGATTCATAGTCCGAGAAAACAAAGCCCGTGTCACTTTTGGGGGACCTTTTTTTTATGATTGCGATTCTTTTTGATATGAAGATGTAATTTAGCGTGAGTGCAACTTTTGTAATTTTGTCTATTGGCCGCCATTTTAAAAATAGCGGCTGGCCTTCGCAATATGGGAAAATACAAATATCTCCCAAACTACTTGGTCAATTTTCATGTTTAAGGTATTGGATAGAAATTAGATTACTCTATACGTTTAACTATATACAATGGAACAAATCTAAAAAAAGCATTTGAGAAGATTTGAAACAAACCCGGGCATGTCCACTCCGAACCAAAATGCACTTTAAATGATTTATTGTCAATTCGATAGCTTAGAATTATTTTTTGCAATCAGATTCAATCAAAACTGGTTAGAAGCTCTTCAAATATCAGGCAGTTAAAGGCGGGCACGTCACAGGCATATAACCATTTTTTTTAATGGGTTGACAATTTCAATAAAACTTGGATTTGTCCAATATAAAAAAACCGTTTATGTCTAATATTTGAACAAATAATACATATTTATATTTATATTTCGTAAAAAGTCCCCAATTTCTTAAGATTATATTTTTTTTATAAAAAAAAAACAAAAAAGTCAATAAAATGCCGTAAAAGTTTTTTAGATCTGCAAGCTATATGGATGCAGATCGAAAAAAAAAACTATATTAAAGCCTAGGAAACATGTTATGGAAATTAACAGATAACTAAATTCTAATAGTTACATACATAGGTTGTGTTTAAGAATAAATTACGAATTTTAGGTTGGATTATAAATTTACATACACTATGCTCATAAGCATAATTTATTTATGCTACAATATGCATCCGAAACCTAATTGAAGATTATAAAACAGTGTTTACTACAAACGCACGTAGTTTCAATTTAATTTAAGGGATATTACGCCGCCCGTCCGCAGGTCTGATAGATAGATCCGTTCACCTATAACTTTAAATTTTCTATTAATTAACTATGCGGGTTGTCAGCTCCAAAAAAAGAATGTACCAAAATTAAATAAACCAATTTGCAGCCGTGAATTTTTACAACTCAATTGATGGGTTGCCAAATTTATTTTTATCCCGCCAATTCTGCGGTGTCAACGCATCACTACAATTTCGTCCTCTCGCGGAGTAATGGCGGCCCGCTGGCGACGCACTTCAAATTGATGTTTTCGCGCCAAAAATGACGACTCCATCAACGTAATTAATTTGCAAACATTATACACAACATTTATGGTGTGCACAGAATGTGTATCCGGCGTAGAATTTAATGGCGATTAAAGGCAGCATATTAAGATTTAACCTGTTCACCTTCATAACGCATTTATGCAATTTCAATCTGATAAAATGAATGAAAACGGCGTTTTTAAAATGTTTATCTCGATTTTTTTTAAAAAATACAGAATTATAAAGTAATAAAACTAAGAAATCGCTAGAATTTTATGGAGAATAAAACTGTCATCATAATCATCAACCGAAAAAGTATCATAATTGATTTTTTGAAGTAGTGTTTTTTTACAAGCCCCTGTAAGAAAAAATATGGTAGATGTTTTTAAAATCTGTGAAAAATATTTTATATTCATATTAGTGGTATATAAAATCACCCAAAAGTTATTAAAAGCGAATAAAAGTGCGTGTAAACAATAAAAACTTTATATGCACTATTTTTAATAAATATTTAATTACTAAATATGAAAACTAAAATTAGTGCAGTGCATTGTAACTTTCATGCAGATTAACGAGGATAGCAAAATTATTCTTACTGGACGTAAAACGCCTTCAAAACCAATTTTCTAATGCAACGGTAAATTGCTGAATTATTACTTTATAATTATTGAACCTTCAACGGTCATTTCAAAAAATGGTGTCCGCCGATCCCAACGGAATGTAATAAATGTGAATTATTTTTCATAATGGCGTTTTCAAGTTTGTCGCATTCAATTGTGAAGTCGGTAACAAAGGATTACGAAAAAAGTACGCGCATGTGCGCACGGGGGCGGCCATTTTGTGACGTCAGGATGCTCCCCCCCCCTATTTCCCCACCCTCTAGGCGCGCATTAAACATTTCACGATGCTGGTTACATCCAGGGTTGGTGGTATTGTAAGTGATCTAATTTATTTATATTTCATTTTGATACGATCCATTATTTCACCTCCACTCGATCACCCAGAGATGTTGCCAAAAAAAAAAAAACGCAGTCATTTTTTTAGTAATTTCCTAGAAACATTAAATCATTCCTTTGATTAAAATTGTCCGCAAATCGACAATGACACGATAGTGGACGCGAGGGTTGGATTTATTTAATTTATGGTAATTCATATTGTGAATATATTTGCGCATTAGTATGATCGGGTTAAAATTGCTCGCTTTTCTGAAAATGTTATTTTGCGGTTTAATTTTTGAATGGCCGGCGATTAGCGTGCCAACCATTAAATAAAAGTGGATTATCTACGGTCTATACGATTATGAGGTATAAAAATATCAATAGAAACGTGCAAAAATCCTCAGTTGTCCACGTGGAGTTTATTAACATTTGTACTTAGGTACAGTTTTCCTCCAATATATAAAAACATATGAAATTTCACACCTATACGAATTACTGAAATGAATTATGCACGGTAACAAAGAAGGTCATGATCCCTAACATATTATATCGCTTACTAAAAATGGTAACCAAAAATAAACTAAAATTTATTTATAAACGAATATTTTTTTATATAAAAATAATGTAGAAGCAAAATAAAATCTATAATATTTAAAGCTAAGCTTAAAACGATTATTTCATTAGTTTTTTTGCAAGAAATCACCTTCTTATGTAGATAAGAAGGATTTTTGTATAAGAAGGATAAGAAGGATTGCATTTTTTGTACCTTGAAAATATACGGTCAGCTTAGGACCTTGACTTTTATAAAAGATTTCCCTCTCGGCAGCCCTTGGAATCGCGCGAGCGAGATGCAGAATTTGCCGCTATCACAATAATTTCACTTTCCCTCCTTTTCCCGCGGCGCGAATGAGATATGAACGAAAATTGCTGACGCAACGGCAGCGGAGAGATTATATCCTATAGTGAGTGGTTCACCTTTGAACTGCCCACACTTCTGATGTAGTTCCAAGGCTTAACTTGAGTAGGATCAGTAAATGAGTGGTTACACCTCTTTTGTCAAAACAAAATAAGTTTTACATATAATAAGTCTACTAAGTACAACTCTCTAAAAGCAGAGCTTTTGATTGTGCTCAGACCAATACTCTGATTGCTAAATAAATAATGAGGGTGTAAAAGGCATTACAACAAAATGTTGAGAAAAGAAGAATCAGAAGAAAGCTAGGGAATGATCTCTAGATCGTGGTAGTCTGGTGATTAAGTCTTTAGACTATTAACCCAAAGGTCACGGGTTGGAATCCGTACGTGGTCATACCATTTTTAACGCTTCATTATCACCATCTTCCCTGACTCAAGCACAGGCATATTTGATCTAGTTGAGTAGGGCGCAAAATAATTGTATATGACCTAGGTCATAGTAATTATTGAAAAAAAAATGATCTTTACAAATCTTATCCGCAAAATCGCAAGCAAATAGATCAAATTACTAACATTAGCAAAAATTCTGTAGAAACCGTCGCGGTACCAATGGTTGTCAATATTTGAGTCCCACAAGGATCAATATTGGGGCCAATGCTGTTTATAATTTATATGAATGACCTTAGTTTAAATATGTCTCAATCTGCCATAACTAAGTTCGCAGATGGTACTAGAGCAGTTATTGAATACTTAATAGCAGAATAAATACATAGATAAATGAACTCGAAGATTGGTTTAAGGCAAATATGTCTAGGACAGTAATTTTAAACTTTTCTTGTAATTCCGAGCTTAATATAAATTATCCTGTTGAAATAACTAATCATCTAAAAAAATTAATTGGCACGTCACAAACACATTAAATGAAAACTCTCCCTGCTCGCTATGCCTTATCAAGGGCAAGATACCTTATTTATCAATGGCAGGTTATATCGGTAACGTTTATTACGCTCGCTTAGAGCCTCACCTTCGGTACGGAGTTCCCCATAGAAATGGGGAACAGCTTCCCGCGTAGACGAAGTATTTATGCTTCAAAAAAGAGCTATCCAAGCAATCGTGGGCATTTAGTCCGCGAGAATCCTGTAGATTATATTTTAATTCACTCGACTTACTAACAGTGTATGTAATCTGCGTACGCATGAAGCCCTTTGTGAACTTTTCCTAAATAAGAAAGAAATTGCTATACACGAATCGATCCATTTCCATAACACAAGATGCAAGACCAACTATGCAAAGCCAGTTAAACCTCGTACTGAAAAATATCGTACTACAAGGGACTTACATTGGTATAATCAACTTTCAAAAAAGCTCAAGAAAATTAAAAATATTCAAGAAATTCAATTCAAGAAAGCCTGTATTTACTTAGGAAAAGCTTTTATAAATACAGTGAACTGGGTGACACCAAATTATGGAAAGAATAAGTTTAAAATAGGTTTTCCTTACTTATGATATGGAAAATAGGTGTTTTGTTAAAATTAACTCTATATTTTATGTATTGTATTTAATGCTCTTGCTAAATTATTTTATTTTTTGGAGGTAATTTAAAAATTACCTCCAATATAAAAAATATATATTTATAGAAAAATAGTAGTTCTAATATAAAATTGTTAAAATGTGCCCTCTTCTGCCCTATATTTATTTATTTTCCATTTTATAGTCATTTTATACTGCATTACAAACATTTACGATCTGTACATTTATGTACAGTAAAATTTAAAATGTAAAGTATAAAATGACTATAAAATGGAAAATAAATAAATATAGGGCAGAAGAGGGCACATTTCAACAATTTTATATTAGAACTACTATTTTTCATTATATAGAAGTTTTTTGTATTTTATTCTTAAGCATTAATCGAGCGTATTAAGTACATAGTAGATATTTAGTTCTATTTTATTTATTGATATTTATTTTTTGTGCTCCTGACAAGTAACTTTTTTAACTTGTTTTTTTTATTACTTATAATCTAAAGTTTTCTCTGGAGGCATAGGTACGCAACATTTGGAAAAATAAACAAATAAAATCGTATATTTAAAAGCCACAAGCTTTGTAAGCAAAATTAACAGCTTGTTGTCCATTCTTTTATAACCGCCTGCTTTATACGACTGATGACTGATATCAGTCAAACGTCAAGATAAGTACAGGTAGTGCTGCCATCCTCAACCTTATGTATAGGTACTTAGGTACCTACTGTATGCACTTATGTAAATTTGTTAATACCAAATTAAGTTTAGACACATCAAACAAAAAGGAGACTTTTTAGGTAGAGGTCAGTAACAGATTAATAATGTATTTTTTTTAAAGAATGTTTAATTAAAATACACAACTATGGGTTGCTTATCCATCAAATATGGATGTTTATTTTTTATATTATTTTCACAGCGGATGATTATAATAGGCGAATTCTTTTCTAACATTGAAAGACCATTCCTCTACGCCCGTAAGAGAATCCAAGGGATCAGGCAGCTTTTTTCGGCTTGAAACATGTTTACACATTTCTTTTGTTGATACGAAAATATGAGAAATAATAAGAAAATGTTATTATTAAAAAAATAATAATTTCTATTCAAATAACAACAATCGCTCTGAATTAAAGCATGCTCAAATGGGCCAACAAATCTCTTTGCGTGTACGGTCGAGGGCAGATGCTCGAATCGATCGACGTATCCGCGTGGGGTATTGTAATTGTATTTAATTTTTATTGTTTTTAAATTTCTTGTTTTATAAAGTGAGCTGCTAAGCTTAAATGTAACTCTACTTACAAATAAATGCATGCGCTATCACTTCAACAGCGAACTAACGCGATTATGCATAAGACTGCTGCACTTTAGGGTTCAAAATATAATATGGTCGTGCTAGAGAACATATTTTTCCTTAGCGTTTTTTTTATCGTGAATGGTTTTGGAAACCGATGTACTCGTATATTCATTATTTTTTAAAATTTATATATATTATTTTAATTTACTTTGGTATATTCTCAAAAATAAATGTTTTTTTTAATGCTAGAGGTCTATGGAATTAAGAATATCGCTTGTGAAATAGGTATCCAATTTTCGTGGTACCGGGACGAGTAACGTATTTGGGACATTCTGTATAATGTCAATAATATGAAGTACAGGTTGATTGGTTTCGGATACGATTTCAAATTGGTTCTAGAAATAACTCGCCTGTAACGCGAGAGGTTCCAACTTATCGAACGAAAGCCTCACTTTGTCGCATTTCGGGGGGATGCTGTGTTTGGGGTGGCTGGGGGCTGATATTGTGAACATCTCGCTCCACGGAGGCTGCTTCAGCTCTCAGTGTTTCGGCGTCCGGCGGGTGCGTCGCGTGTCTCTGAGCTGAGGTCGGCCCCGGCGACCGCGTCAGGCCTTCGCTCGCTTCCAATATATGTCGTTTTATTTTTTTAATTATCGCAGTCTCGATGAATGTTTGTGAGTGAATATCTGGACGTGGTTAAGGCCACGTCCGCGAATACATGAGGAGGGCGGCGGAAACGCGTCAGCTAGCGAAACGTCAAGACGTAAGCCTGACAGCTCCACGGATGAACGGCATATCGGAATGTGATGTGTGGTTATTCTGACGTTAGCGGACTCCTGTCACGAGGTAGCTAGCATTTCTCGTACACCATTAGTTTTCTGTTTGCAACAGCGCCACTATTAAACCCAAGTTACTCTCTTCTTCCCTCAGGTTAACACCAAAATAGATGTTCTGAAAATAACTTTTATTCCTTATAATTTAATCTGAATAGGTACCACTAATGTGTATGAAAGAATGCCTACATTCTTAAAATAAAAACTATAAATACATTTTTTTTAAGTGAAATGTCGCAACATTATTAAAAATACGGTGTTTTAAATAAACACATTAAATAAAAATAAAAAACATATTTTATATTTAATTTTAAATTAATTAGCCATTTAATTATACATTTATATAATTTAATATCGATAAAATAACAAAGAAATTAGAAAAAATATTTTATTAAGGTACTTTATATGTAGGTACTTACTGTGTCGTGTTAGTCGTTTATTTTAATGTCGCAGAAAGACCTTTTACTAAGTTATATGCAGCAGGTTTCGTACAGTTAGTTTGAACCCACTCTCTAAGCAGTCATCATGTCATCATGATGTTATCACGTGTGTATTCCTACGTTTGCAATTAAAATGTTATGTGATATACAGAACCATATTTGTATACACTGTGCTGATGTAAAGAATGGGATATTACCAATCTTTTGTAAAATATAATAAAATAAATAAAGTATATATCTTATGGTGTTATTCACATAGGTAATGGGCTAGAAACTCGTAAGCTTAAAAACGTCTGTCATTATCAAATCTTAAATAGAGCCTTAAAGATGTCGATATAAAATCTAAATATATACAAATACTTAACAATATAAATAATAGAAAACAAAACTAAATATCGGATTTATTCTAAATTTATTGTACTACTATTGCACATTTGTGCAATCATACATACAAGTAAAGCAGATTCGAGGTCTCACAACTAGGCCCTGCGGTCAAATCTGACGCCCGAGTCCTTCGGCTTACCTTTAAAGGCCTTTCATTGGTACCTTTCCCTTTATTCATTTATTTATTCGCCAAGCGACACTCTTGCGATATCGAAATAAGTAATAATTTAAAAATACTGTGCAAAAACTGTTAAACCGTTTAGCTGACATTTATTAGCTGATTTATTTTAACTCTCCATACCTACATTGTTTTACGTAGTTTAGGTACTTCACATGGATCATCCGAACTCTTGAAATAGGATGGAAAACGCCTAGTTTGCATTTTTGTTTATTGCTGTGGGGCTAGCTGTCATTTTGACGTTTGTTGCATTAAAAAACGTCAAACACCTCCACAACCCCTCCACACCTCCTGACATCAAGCACCTCCACATAGTCCTCCCATCTATAGGTGTTTTTTTTAGAGGCGTGGTTTTCAATCTGGCACTACTTTTTTCGTAGTTGGTGTTTTTGACAGCTGTCACTTGATTTATGCTCAATTTGGTTTGCCATTTCATAATGAATAGACTTACTCTTGAACAACGTTTGCGAATAGTGCAAATTTAGAAAAAATCACTCTAAATTTTTTTAAAATCACTCTAAAATAAAGTAAAAATCGCGTCGTGGGCCTGTGGCGTGGCCTCCAAGATCGTGCGATTTAACACCGCTGGACTATTTTTTGTGGGGTTATGTGAAGTCGCTTGTCTACGCAGATAAGCCGGACACGATTAACGCCTTGGAAGAGAATATTCGGCGCGTTATTGCTGACATACGGCCCAACTTGCTGCAAAAAGTGGTTGAAAATTGGGCCTCTCGGCTGGAATTTGTTCGAGTCAGCCGCGGCGGCCACTTACCCGAAATCATTTTTAAAACATAATGGCAAACCCTTATCTTTATAATAAAACTAAATTCTTAGCCATAACATCAAATTATATGCGTTTTATCTCTTCTTGAAAACCACGCCTCTAAAATCATCAACCTATATAACCGATGATTCAATTTAATTTTTTTTTGCAATCGTTTGATGGTCGTTTAACGGTCAATGATAGGCTATCCGTTTGACGGTAAACCGTTTAATTATAAAACAATAAACAAATATATGAAAAAAAAGATATTAGTTAGCACCCCCTCAGTAACCAATTTTGTTTTATATAAATCGATGTAGAATCGTTTGACGGTGATTGATGGTTTGTCACTAGTGCCTGAATATGAATACTTTCGTAGTAATTAAATATTGATTGTAAGGTATTCGCAGTGCAATGGCCAACTTGCCTTTATAAAAGCACGAAGAAGATTTTAGTTAGGCTATTATAAACGTTTGACGTTTAGTTGTTTAATTAAAAACCAATAAATAATCTGTAAAAAAATATATTCATTATCACTTTAAGGTTAGTTTATTTGCCTCTTTTTTTATGTGATTCGATGCAGAGTCATTTGGTGGTTAATGATGGCCTATTAGAAACGTTTGACGGTTAGCAGTTTAATTATAAACCAAAATACTAGGTATCATTTTAATAATAAAACTAAAATAATACTAGGTATCGTTTTAATAATAAAACTAAAATAATACTAGGTATCGTTTTAATAATAAAACTAAAATAATACTAGGTATCGTTTTAATAATAAAACTAAAATAATACTAGGTATCGTTTTATCTTCTAAATATCTACTTAGGCTTCTATGGAATTATTAAGTAAAAAATGTATTTGGTCTAAAATTTTATTTAATTTAATTTGGTGTTTTATTTTTGAAAAACCTGAAAAAGTCTGTATTTTTTAATAAATTTTATCAGAAGTTCAGCCGTAAATATATCAACTACAGAAGCTTAGTTTATTTTATAATGATGCAAATGCAAGTAAGTTTTTCTACATAAGGGTACAGTGTTCATGCTACAGAGAAAAGCCCCACCAGCTGCATTTCTGAATGTTGGAGCGTATTTAGGAATATCAAGCCATTTTCATCAGACGAGTGCCTTTTTCGGGGATTACAAAAGTTTATCTTCGTAATTCTGTTTGGCGATCAACCTACTCATCAGTCGAAATGGAAATTAACATAAATATATTATTTTATCGTGAACTTCTTGATTTATCGTGAGCTTCTGTACCGATAGCTTATTCTTTTTTTAGTTATAGGGAAAATTGGATTGGTTGGATATGGAGGAGAGGTCTGGAGGGGAGGTGCGTCTCAGGGTTTCATGTACTACACACGCTTCTACCTTGACATTATCCTATGTGTGAGGAGGTGGTTAATTTATTAAAATTTATGCGAATTGGCGTTTTCAATGATTCCCAACGGATCTATGCCGGGCTCTAATCTCCCGTGCACGGTACGCAACGACCTTAAATGAACAGAGAAAGAGTTATCTAGTAAGGCAATCTCTTTTCACACTTCAGTCCAACGACTCTAGGTATAGGGTGTGTTATAACACCTTTATATTTCCTTTGTTATCGATGTTGGGCGATGGGGATGTAAGGGCGAGAATTTGTTCCGTGAAAAGAATGGATAAAAATAAACGAGATAAAGAACATCACGATCTGTCCATGGATCGTGATTGTCTAGTTGCTGAGGGTGTTTGAATTGTGACCCTACGGTTAAGGGTTCGAATCCGCATACCTATTATGCGTACTATCATTTTTAACGGCATACACTGATTGTTTATGACCTAAGCCAAAAAAATCCTGAATGCAGAAAGCTATCCATGTAGAGAAATAGACGCTGAAGTCATATTTCAAATGCTATTCTTAACAGACTCGTGGGTACAGAAGATATAATTTGTAAAATTTGGTACCGCCCGTGTCAAAATTTGGAAATATGTAGGATTTTTTTTTAGTTATGAGTTTGGTTTGAAAGAATAACTTAAGAAAATCTAATTTAAAATATCACACTGCATTTATGTATTTATTAGTAACATAAATGAAATAATTACAGAACTCAATTAAAATAAGATACTCAGATGTCGCAGTTCGCTGTTCGTTAGTGGACATATTAGGTTGCTTTTGTTAATAACAGGTCTTGTATAACAGGTTCTCTTATATGCTTTATAATAGCTTGAAAGTCTAATTCGTTAATTGCTATTATTTTAAAGCATATTTCAAACACACTCCTATGAAACATACGTATTTTTATCGATTTCTATACATTCTTGTGAATGTTAAGAAATCGGCAACCATTTTTGATCGGAACAAACCAGAATACTTACTTGGAAAACAGTTACATTTAAAAGTTATAATTAGGCGTTTGACTGATATTACCCTTCGCTTAACTGTTAAAAAATAACAAATGTGAATCCTATTAAGACGTCAAATAGGAAATTGATTTAAGAAAATTCAGTAAAAGAAATTCCCTAAATCAATTTCCCATTTGACGTCTTAGTCAGTGATTGCTTTACGCCGTTCCAATCAATTTCCGTTTCATTCGGACGATACATTCCTACGACCATTCGATGCCATTAATTTGATTATTTAATTCGTCAATGCACGAACTCTTAGCCTCACGTTTAAATGACATTAAAATGGGCATAAAACAGCGATAGTATAGAAGGCCTGGTGGCGCAGTGGTGTGAGCGCCTGCTTCTAAATTCGGAGATCTCGAGTTCTAACCCGGTGGGTTAAATCCGGCCAGCTCATTTTTCGCCGCTGAGAAGTACATCATTGCTAGGTAATATAGGTTTAGGTATATTTAAATTTAATTATATTAATTATTTAATATCAACAATAATATATTATTATCGTTTATAAATACAAATTATGAATATTTATTATTAAGTATATTTATGAGAAGAGAAAAAAGAAAAACATCTTGCAATAAAAATAAGTCTATGTTGTTAATCTACACATATTTTTGAGTCATTTTAACATTCATATATATTATCCATGAAGTGCTAATAGCTAACTAATTTGATTCCTACCGCCTATAAACCGCACTAGATAATATCCGTGCCGCGGTAGAAACTAAATTTGAGTGGAGTGCTTAACATCATTCCGTTTATCATAGTAAGTCGGTTCTTCAGATGCTAGTAAGATTTTTTTTGTTCTGTAACGGAACCCACCGAGTGGGTCCCAGGGATAATAGGTAGTAATAACTTGAGAGTTTGTTAGATGGTTTATTACTTGATCCTCTTACTACATAAATACTCAGATATACAATATAATGCTTGACTCCATGATGCATGTACACGAACCGGCGTGACGACTGCAACCGAGTAGGTACTGGCGACGCGCGAACTCAGTTGAAAAGGCGCTGCACTAGCGGGCGACCTCCGTTCTTATAGACTGTCGGAGAGGAGCATGTGTGTTGCATCGGAGAGGAAACCCTCTTCCTCGGCCCTGGCGCATTCGTCGCGTCACTCTCGGTCGACGGACTTCGTACTTGGCGTCAGATGCTGTCGTCAGCGGAAACCTGGTACGGTCGGTCGACGGACTTTGTACCTGTGGTCTGATGTAGTCGTTAGCGGAAACCTGGTGCGGCCGACCGGTGAACTCGTGACCCCCACAGTCCATACCTTTTGGCCCTACTCAACTAGGCCAAATGTTTCTGTGCACACATTGCACATTTTGTGTGTCAGGGGTGATGGTGGTAATGAAGCGTTAAAAATGGTATGACCATGTGCGGATTCGAACCCGCGACCTTTGGGTCAATAGTCCAACGCTCCAACCACTAGACTACCACGATCTCAAATACACCATCTGCCGCGCTTTTAAATATTAATAGAAATGCACTAAGTCGATGACGTTTTTAAGCGCAAATGGCATCGGCGATATTTTATTTTATTTTTTTAAGTAACTAAAAAACTTACAGCTAGACACACAATTATTACCTACAATAAAAACATTTATAGGACAATTATAAGTATTAAAAACGCGTTGTTTCTGATGCTCCTAGATACTTCGCGTATTTACTAGTAAATAAATAAATGTGTCGGTCAAAACGCAGTCAATAAATAAATAAAATAAAATAAATAAAGATAACGCATTCTTACTAATTTCGGGTGTTTACGGTAACACAGCCAATTTTTTTAGAAAATTACATTCTGTTCGATTTCCAATTTTTCTATCCCTCCATTACATTCACAGAAGAACGCTAATGTTTACACATCTTATGTTTAATGTTTACACATATGTATGTTGAAATACTTTTCTATGGATTAGTTACGCAGGAATGAAAAACGGACACGCCGGAAAAATGAACCCTGATCACTGATGCTCGTGTCCTTAGTACCGCATAAGGCACCCACACATAAATTCCAAGTCCAGTTCGAGTTTCCTCACCGGATATCCCGAAACCTACCAATGCAGCCGTGACCACCATTCCCTCCCTTCCCCTCTCCACCCCCCTGGCGTGCTTCCGTTCCTATACTGGGTCGACCACGTCGTGACGTCACTCACATTGACGCGTTATCCGCCCCCCGCCCTATTTCACATGTAAATATTATCGCCCGGTTCACGAAGACTTTGGGGAAACGTGAATGCCGCCGCCATACTCCCTCCGTATTGTTATAAGTGTATAAAAAAACGAGCCTGCGTTGGCAAATGGGACTTTTTGAAGTAATGGAGGAGGGATACTGGAAACGTTTCCTTATAACTGCTTTTGTTTTCGCTTTATATTCCCGGCGCTTTTGCGAATGCTGGAAGTTAGGGTTTCGCTCACTTTCCACACGATTACTGTCACGTGGGTACATATACGAAGACGAACATATTTTAACCCCCCAGCCGAAGGGATTTTTTTCTTTTTGTGTCTCCGTTACGTCACACACAAAGGATCAGTTTAATGGAGTAGGTAGTCGAGCAGGTCGAAGCCATGGAGTCACGAGTTGCCACAAATTAGAGCCTTACAAATTTATTATTGAGAACAACGGTCCCTTCCACGTGGTTTGTATCACAATAATATGTAAAAGAACTTGATTCCACCGGATGACTGATTTCAAATTAAACTTAACCTCAATATTTATATTTATATTTTATATTTATATTTTATTCATTGTTACATCTTAATTTCCGTTGTTTTTACACTCGTTATTAAGTTTTTATTCTTGTTATACGACGCAATTGTTGAAGTGTCCCGTAAATAAATAATACCGCCGGCCTCTAGCGGTTCAATGATCAACTGAGAACGTCATTTCTTCGAATCCTGGACCCTAGACATCACCTATCCTTCCTATCAAAACGGGCTTCATTAAGTTGTACCCCCACTTTGTAATGCTCATAACTTTTTTCCTTGGGGGTACAAAATGGTACAAAAATATGGCATATAAACGGATTAATTTCGTTAGCGGGGTTTCAATTTAACGAAGCAGTCATAACGGTCTATTCGAGGCAACACAACACACTTGTGTCAGTGTCGTACGTTTTATCATTGATTATATAGTGTTTTTTTCACGACGAACGTTTGTGTTTTTGACAAGTGTTAAAAGTCGCGGGCCAATGTCAAAAACACAAACGTTCGTCGTGTAAAAAACACTATATAATCAATGGTAAAACGTACGAGCACTGCCGCCGTGTAATCGGACGAATTATGCTTTGTAGGTAGATGTTAAATTGTTAATATCTTTTTGAATTTATAAATTGTTAGTGTATCCGTAACATATAATTTTTATAGACCCGGCATCTCAAAAATGACGGTCTCATATAGTTTAAACTTGATTGCTAAATAGTTTTTACGCGTTTCTCAAATAGAAAGTTAGCATTTTGAAACGTGGATAATCGTAAATATCACTTTCGGAGGGTTAATGCTGCAATTTTAGACTTAATACGTCCATATTCGTAACGACTATAGAGATTTAAATGGGTGTCTTTTTTTTCTGCAATTAGAATAGTTTTTAAAGATGGTAACTAACCAAAATTGTAAAAATGGACACCAGTTTAATTTGTCTGACATAGGTTAACATTACTTTTATAACTTTAGTTATTTAAGGTGTAATTTGGCACGTGGGTAATGGAGTACCCATCGCAGATATTTGGTTGATTAAACATTTTTTTTATTCAACTATCACAATGAAAGGGTACATACTAATAATGTTTTGATTGCTTTTTTAAGTGAATACTAATTTTAAGCGAAAGAGCTTTTTCATGCGGTATATTTTCGTCAACAACTTGACAAGAGTTATTTTTAAATTATGCTCCTAAACAATTTTCAATTTAAATTTGGTTTTTCCTTTTATTTTGCTTTCATCATCTCATCTTTCTATCTTGATTGTATTATCACTTGGCTTATTTCTTTGTTTCTGACGTTGTATTTTTTCGTCGCATATGAAAAATAATATTTGGCCCGGAACCTTCGACGCATCTGCCCAACGATCTCCTGGCAATATTTTCAGACTATAAATAGTGTCCCGTTGATAGCTCGCTAGGCGGGAGTGCTGAAAAATAGGGCGGGGGTGAAAGAAGGGGGGAGGACGCTAGGGGGTTAAGAGTAGAGATGTTACGAATATTCGGCTACTATACATATTACTCAAAATGTGTAAACAAAAATCAATTGCCAATGTATGTGTTACATGATCACTTGAGAACGGCTCGACCGATATGGCTCATTTTTTTTTGTGTTTGTAATTATCAGGACAAGGTTTTTATGAAAGAAAATTTTGGGAAAATCCACCGTAATAGTGGAAAAATACAGAAAATAAATTAATATAAATTTGTATTGTATTTTTGTATGGGATTTCGTATAAACCGGAATAGAACAGTGAAAAAGACATGGATTTTTAAAATTAGTCGGTTTCGGATCTCAAATCGATCTTTTATTTCTAGATATAGGTATATGGTTAAAATTTTGCACAATACTGTACCAAGATTACAAATAAATATAAAAGAAATGGAATCAATATAAAATGTTTACATACATAAATTATTTGTAAGATTTTTTTTTAAATATTATAATCAATTTATACCGTAAGAATTTTTGTTCAAAAATTATATATTTAAGTAGATTAATCTATTATGCTTTTTATACTTGGCGAACTTCTGGATCTGTAATGAGTTCGTTCACGTATCTTCATCAAATTCCTTCGCGTTTTTGCTATACGGGTTTCTAATGCTGGTTATGATACGGATTTGAAGTATATACTCATTTGCAGGTGATCGTAGAATTTTCTAGAATGATGTGGGCATTTTTTTTACGAGATTCTTGGGAGTTCGAGTTCGGTAAAGTTACTGAATATTCTGAATCAAACCTTTACTTTTGTTTTTCCTCCTCCGATACAGGTAAGTATTATTTCATGGTTAGAACGTGACTCTTATAACAATAAATTGTTACAACTATTGATAATAGATAGCGGTTTTCCGTTTTCTTTCTTTTGACATATTTTTCTTAAATTCTTCGAAAACCGCAAATATTGGCAGCTATTTTTTATAAATGTTTCTAATGGATACCTATGTTAAAAATCAATACTAAATCTAAAACGTGGACGACTGTCAAAAACCTCGATGAACTTAAAAAAAACTTTAATTTCCTTATTTTATTGTGCAATTATTTAAACGTAAACGTAAAAATAAAACAAGAAACATTATAGTTGTTCTAAATACATGAACGTTACGAGAAGTTTAAAAAGAAATTAACTTTCAAAGTAATGCAGTGAACAGACTTCTTAAGGACATCTGTAAAATAATAAACTTTGTGACATTGAAAAACCTTTTATTTTACATACCTTATGTAAAATTCTCGCAGTATAGTATAGTTTGACTCTTACTCTTAAAAAAGTATGTCAGTAACGACACTGTAAAACCCATTATTGATATGCCGTCGTTCTAGCATTTTTCATAGCGCCACAGACTGCCAAATGTGACAATTCGATACGAGGGTTTGGCGTTCAGATACGATCCAACAGTCGATTACTCGTTAGATGAATCGGTCGAGTAATAATGATGATGATGATAAGGCGTTGCCAGAACCGCCCGCAGGAAATAGGACGGTAGGCACGTAAGTGGCCTGGAGGGCCTAGAGATGGGGAGCGGAACGAACCATCCCGAGTGCCGCAGGCACGAGACAAAGCCCCCTGCTGGGACATTCAAAATGAAGCAACCAGAGTATGTACAAAAAATGGGTCTGCATCGGACCAGATGGTGGAAGTTATACTTCTTTGGCCATTCGCACACACCCACAGACTGAAAGGTTATATAAAATTAAAACGTATAAAAAGGCACTCTACGGATTTTTCTCGACCAACATCCCAACCCAATGAGTACAACGGGCGCAAAGAAGTATAACTTCAAAAATAATTTTAAAATATTATCTATTTAAATAATGCTATCGGATAAGGAAACTTGTGACATTAATCAAACAAAATTACATTGCTAGCAACTGGTGGAACACATTGCTATATAGCTTTGACTTTTGCTTGCCAGTTGGCGTAGTGTATGCAGGTGGCGGTAGCTTCGCTGCTGCTAAATTACTCCTAACGCGTGACGCGGTTTCTCGACCAGCATCCCATCCCAATGAGTACAACGGGCGCAAAGAAGTTTAACTTCAAAAATGAGGACAAAATGACTTTCGAGTACAGACTTCTTCTTAAACGTTCTACGAATATTTGAAATCCTTTGGAGTGTCGTATTAAATCACGCCTTTAACCCATATGTCAGGCGTATGTCCCGATAAGCCCTTACAAGCATCTCCCCAGCCTCCCTGACGCCTCAACCGCCCACAACAATCTTCCCAATAAAATGAGGATCTCCGTAAATACGGTCGACCACCGAAACTCTCTTTGTTATTTTAATTTTGTATTATAACTTGAATTGAATCTCTGCACTTACTTTGACTTCCCGTAGAGTACTGACTAGGATAACGATACGCTGTAGGACATTGATATCAACTTCTAAATATGATAATATTAAATATTTAATAGTAATATTATAGTGCTTAGTTGTATTTAATAATAGTACTTTAATAAAGTTATCCGTGTTCAGTAGTAATATTTTCTTTATTCTAAGTCGCCACTCCGGTTGAAGAAAAAAATAAATATCTGTTATCTCTTTCTTTCATTTTAGCCTTGGACAAAAGAAAGAGGCAACACTGTTTTTGTTTTTTGAAGGTCTTTATCTTAATAAAAAATGCCTTTTATTTGTATATAAGACATTATCTCCAAAATGATTAGGAATTGCGAAATAAACAATAAAATAAAAAAAAAGGAATTTAAAAATAATTGGTTAGGGGAACTGTGCTAAAACTAATCTAAAGCCGTTAGAGCTGGCCCAAAAATCAGTTCTGAGAACTATTCAAAGGTGCCATAAACGTTTCCCTTCCGATCAGTTGTTCACAGACTTCGGGGTTTTAGACAATCCTTCATAAAGAAGGTAATATTATAAACCCCAAAAAAACAGCAAATATGTCAAAAATGGATCATGGTCATAAAACAAGAGCACATAGTGATGACTTATTAGAGATACCAAAAATGTCTACCAGTTTTAGACAACGGTCCTTAAAATTCTTAGGTCCCAAAATCCACAATAATCTTCCGGAGTTTATAAAGGAAATAGGTAACCTGAAGATATTTTCGAAAAAAATTAACATATGGCTGATGGATAAAGAAAGACAAGGATCTGCTGATTTGTTAAACATTTTGTTTTAACATGTTGTTGTCTTATTGACCATCTTTATTATTATATTTCTTAGGTAACTTAGGCAACTATATATATAAACATACTTGTCTGAACATAAACATTATATGCGACAACATTGTATATATATATATA
This sequence comes from Neomicropteryx cornuta, assembly GCA_020383195.1. Lineage (NCBI taxonomy): Eukaryota > Metazoa > Arthropoda > Insecta > Lepidoptera > Micropterigidae > Neomicropteryx > Neomicropteryx cornuta. The sequence goes on along the minus strand of JAHKQU010000001.1, from coordinate 5,692,418 downwards.
TATATATTTATGTATTTTAATTTTATTTTTTTTTTCTTACAAATATACATTTTCATATTTCTGATGGTTTGACATTCTCAGTTGTAGCACAATACAACACTGCCTTCCTTAGTACAGACATAGTCTAGTAAAGAAGGCAGGGCGCAAAATGTAGCAGTGCTAATCGCTCCCGGTGGATTTATAATATTCATTTGTAAATGTGATTTCTACTACTACATTTCTATCTTTTTTTTGTCAAATTAATTATGTACAATAAATAAATAAACAATTGCATTAGTCTGAAAAAAAAATTTTTATTATAGTACTTACATACACAATGATAATTACACCGTTTAACTTAAATCATTCTGTCCTACCTGAAAACAAAGAAACGACATTTAAAGTCTATTATTTTAATTGTCAATTCCTTTTAAAGAGTTTTATAATAACCAAACGATATGCCCAATCACAGTGGTATATGTCAACTTTTAACATAAGCTGCTTTACCCATCGCGTCGGCCGCCATTACTCACAGCGCCATCTATGGAGTACATGAGTACACCTTCACTGTTTACCGACAGACGAGCGCTGTGCAGTATAAACAAATTAAAGAAATATATTTTCATTACGCGTATATAACAAATTCATTTCGAAAAACCACCATCGTCTGGCGACATGGAACGTCTTGAGCTTCAGAATGATAAAAGTCGAACCTAACTCCGTCCAGAATTGACGCAGTTCTTTGGTGTGCAAACTTAAAAATCTCTGCGAACCATCTAGAAATTAAATGCTCGATACCGTGGTCGGTTACCACACGACGAACCACGTTACGCCACTCTCCCGGAGAAAGCGCAGCGCCCGCGGTCTTGCCCTGCCGCCCTCAGCCCGTCGCCAGGCTTTTGTTTGTTTTGAGAACTTCACCATTTTGTATTTATTCCGCGCTGTTGTCCTCGGGTGGAATGTCCGCGAAACGAAGCCACGCAAAAGTCTTTTAATTTAGTAAATTTCTTGGTCGTATACACAATACTTGAAACAGAAAACATACCTATATGCTCTGTTGCCTCATACGAACAAAATTAGAAAATTAATCTCTCCGCAGGGAATCGAACTCGACCCTCAACATTTCGCGTCGACCTGCCACTATACTAGAACTTGTCAAACCAAAACCTATTAATTTATTTGTTAAAATAATGATTCATAAATATGTCATAACAATAAATGATATATTTAAGTTAATTAAATAAATATATTATGGACATAAACTAAATACCAGTTATTAATTGTTACTTTTGTAGTAACATGGCTACTCTAACTAGTTTACACTAGTTAATTAGATGATACTCCCTCATATAATATCCCCGTCCGTTAGCAGTTATCCGTTGCATCTTTCAACTCGAAAAGTACAAATGCGAGAGTTGAATTCTTGTGTGTAGATTGATGCAGAGCTATTTTTCAAACGTTTGTGATTAACGACTATATTATATAACCGTTTAAATCACATCCGAGGTCAATCTTTTTTTCTATTCTATGAAAGTGGCATCTTGTTCAATAGAGTTGGAATTAAATAAGGAAGTTTCCGATAACCGTAGTGTAGGGTTGCCATTCGTCCAGGTACACCGGGACATGTCACCGGTTTAGAGCCTCGGTCCCGGTTGTCCCGTTTGACCCGCCATATGTCCCGGTAAGCGAATAATCATGGTTTTATATTATTGCTAAAATTATGCGAATAATTCGTGCGACGACGTTAGATCACGTTGGCTGGCGGTGAAAGTGTGGGGTCGAGGGATGTACTGACATTTTACAAATATTTTTCCATAGTTACAGTACGGAATGAAAAACTGAAAACCTTTGTGAGGGAACTGATCTAATCTCACTCAAAAACTAGGTGGTTAACCGTCTTTGTTGCCGGCCATTGAACGTATTCTGAAAATGTGGGAACCATTGAAAGATTTCCTTTTTTCACAAGCCAGATTGCGGCGCTATGGGGGGACGGTATCCCTCCCCCTCCTCCTCCTATAACTACCTTATCTTTCTATTTGATATCAGTCCCGGTCGGAGCCAAACCATTTATGGCAACCCTACCGTAGTGGGAAAAAGATCTTTGCCTTTCTCACAGTTCTTGCCTGACGTCACAGCGTTTCGGGCGACTTGCACCAAACGGTGACGGCTTGATTGTGTTAATAATTTTACCTTTGAATAATAATAATAATAATTTACAGTCTGCCCAGTTGCTGCCTTGTGGTTGTCAGGATGGGTTCTGATTGTTTGATAAATTGTCTAAAGAATGTATAGGTATTCGAAGTATAATGTTTCAATTTCTGGGTATGTAGAGGAATCGTGAAGTGTGCATGGAATATTATGTGGTAGTACGCAGTAAAGTGCATGCAGTTTATATTTCAATTACCTAATTTATACACAATATGTATTACGAGGAATAAAAATTTATACATTAGATAATAAGGGGTTACCACAATCACTTTTCGAATGTATATTTTTGGTTTTGAGATGAAAAAAAAACACATCGAATATCATAACCTTTTATTGATTTTTTTTTTCATTTGAATCAGCTGAGTTTACTGAGTTTAGTAGAGTTTAACTTTACTCACACGAATTACACAAATACAAACAAATTATCTTATTAGCATGAAAAAAATGTTTTGTCACAAAACTATTAATTTCGTTGGATGCTCAAATTTGGCACGTTTAGTTTCATGGATTAATTAATATATATATATTTTTTAAATGCATATTTGGTTTTGCCGATAGTAAACAGTTGGACTTCAGGAAACATATTATACAGGGATAAAAACATTTAATTTTGGTATTGGGTCAGCTTTATGTCGGGTTGAGATCGGTTGGTTTTGGTTTTGTTCCAGAAGACCATCGCGGGCACGGTCGCCTTGTGAAGGTGTCTTGGCTTGGGTCGCACCTGCGGCCGGCAGACTGGCGGGCCTGCGGGCAGGCGGCGCGGCCGCCGAGCCGCCCAATACGTCCACCAGCTGCGTTCACCTCATCGGTTCGTAGACCTCTCATGTTTAGATGTGGAACTAAAAGTAGGCACTCCTTGCGTCTTTCCACCGAAGTCGCTCGCTGTTGTGTTTTTCCCTCTTTCGGAGGCGCAGTCCTTCCGTTTAAAGCATGCTGCCACTACAAAATCCTGACGTTATATATCCCTTAAAAAATACTTGTGTTTTTTTGACATAAATTGGAGAGTTCTTTGTGCTGGTGATTTAGTAATATGAAGCTTATTTCATATGACCATAAAGGTATAAACTGTTCGCGCTCCCCCACTTAGAAGGAGACGGATTTAAGTCTCATATTATGGGTAAGTTTTCAAATTCGACCCACTTGATTGGCTGCTCTGTGCAGCTCGCACGCAAAACCATGATCATTTATATTTGTATGATCATTTGCGACCGTGCCCGTGGCATGAGCCGTTTACAGTTCGAAATCATGGAAAAATGTGTTGTCAAACCGCGTATAAACTATTCCAGAAGAAACAAAGAATAATCACCAATAACTAGTATTTTTTTATTCAGTTTCAACGACCCTACTATATTAAACGACGCAACAATTTGCTTTGCTCTCGAATAGGCGTGGCATCGCTGTAAGCAGGAGAAAGCAGGACTATGGCGCCCAAAAAACGCCACCTTTGCAATGCATGAGATTGATGCCATCTTCCTAAAGGGACCGTTCATAACTTCATGCTTCTCACCCCAAAGACCGCGCGCTGGAACCTCAATGGTTCCAAACCGGCCAGGTTGTCCTTCGCATCGGCAACAAGACAACACAACTACACAACAACAATTCTCTGTTTATAGTTCATAAAGAGACAACAATGAGGCTGTTCGAACAGCGTTTAACGCATTTTCATCAAAACAAACCCATAGAAGTTTTATACATTGGGGAAATCTTGATTTTATTTATTGAATAACAATATTTAGAAGATATTGCTGGTATCGACAGGTGATGGCGTTTTCTTATCTGTCTTTATATAGTCTTTGTTTAGGGAAAAGGGTTAAGTATAGATCGACTTAGGACATTCCATTCGCGAATAGTTCTGGAAGAAAAGAATTTAAGCCGATTTTTTTCTTCCTAAAGATGGATGATCTTTCCGATCAAGGTAATTAGGTTTGGCTAGTTGTACATTTTTGCATCTGAGCGTGGCTAGGCTGGCACGAACAAACTCGCACCTGATGCCCAATCCAAGCCTTCAAATAGCCGCGCCTCTAGGTCATCTGGCGATGCTCTTCCACGTGGTCTCCTAAACATGCGTGTCTAAAAAATGTGGACCGGTGCACAACCAACGTTTTTAGCATACTGCAATTTTCAGTATGCAACGTCTGCAACCTTCGTAACGTCTCCTCCAGCATGATTCGTCGTTTTGCTGTGTGCAGCACCATTATAAAAATAAAGCAATATTCAACGTTGGCAGAGTCACTCGACTGGGTTAAGTTAGGTTTCACGAAATAGCATACCAACATATTTTGTTAAGCTGATTCAACGTCTAATAAATTTGAAATTGCTCCAACTTTATTAGACGGAGGGACGACAGTACAATTCTCACTAAAATTACCATTAAACATACAACCGAATGAAAATGTAGCATTAAAAAGCATTCCAAAAAGGGTAATTTACTTAGAAGATACAACGCCATTATCTGGGATGTATGTACGAGCATTGAATCAAACATTAAAAGATTTTAATAGCACTGAAAGGCTTTTCGTTGGTGCTCTAATTTTATTTTTTGGAGATTTCCAACCAACACTACCAGTTACACCAAGGTCAACAATTAATGCAGATGAAATCGATGCACGTTGAAAAGCAAAAAGTTTATAAACTGAAATAACCAACTATGATTCCAAATTCAAAATGATCCATCTGTTGCACGACTTTCTAAAGAATGGCCTGAAAAAATGCCTTCTTAATAAATCTTTTTAAAAAATTGAAATTCTTCCATGATTTTTGTAATATTATGCCTACAAGAGATGAATTAATTAAAAATATTCGAGCTAAAACCAAATCAAAAACCATTAATGGTTGAATGGATGTACGATTTTAGCTGTAAAATATGTTGATTCCATAAGGATACAAATTTAAACTGGAAACTGAATCATTTTTATTTAAATCATTAATACAGTGGTAGACCAAAATGAAGGCATTCATTTTCCCACAGAATATTTAGGTTCTTTGGTTTTTTAGGTACACCAAAAACTTTGTTACGAAACCTCCTCGATGCGCCAAAAATGAGATTAATTGTTAAAAAAAATAGGTTGTCAAAATCGTTGATGAAAAGTTCAAAAGTGAGCATTTTTTGGTACCTCGAATTCCAATGATACCAACAGATGCATAATTCAATATAAACGGTGATAAAATTCTTTATTCGTACTCATGTTTTTAATGATTTGACATTTCAGAGATGCTACTTTTAATAAATATTTTTTCTTGAATATTAAAGCAGAATATTATTTAGTATTTTTTATTCTTTACAATTTACTTAGTTATATTCTCAAAAATAACAGATATTTTGCGATGCTAAATAAAAGAAGGTAGTATCAAACGCAAGCGTAATTTAAAGCAACTGCTTTCGCACGTAATTAGTTACGTGTTTTTAATACTAAGTCGATACGATCCTTTGATATGAAATACCTTACAAGACGACTAAGGTAAAATTAGAGCAAAGGTGACATAAGCATAAAGAAGTCCTTTGTTGAAAAGTATAGTGGTAAAAGGCAGCCGCGCGCTTATAATGGAAAAAAAATTAGGACAGAGTGCACCACTCGGAGTGGGTAACGAAACACAGCGGTCTATCTCGCACCTCGCCGCGCGAGCAGTCGCCATTGTCGAAGTAATAATATTGGCTTATCCAGATAATAAGCGGTATTTTGACATTCTGATCAATAAATCGTTTCTTTTCTTTTTCGATTAAAAGTATAGATGTTGGCGGGCGACTTTTTTGGAATTTTTTTGGCGGGCGACTAAGTTTCGCATGCAAGTTTTTGCTCTGTCATTTCGTCGTTTTCGGACGCGAAAAGGAGGCTATCGCAAACTTAAGCAATCAAGCAAGCAAGTTGTCAGAACACCTAAAGTTCGCCTTCAGCACAAAGGTTTTCGATGAATTTTAAGCCGATCAATCACCGTTCTTTTAGTCTGAAGTTTGACACTAGATGGCATACGCTTTGAGGAGCATTATGGTCAAATTTGCTGAAAGGCTCTATTTTCATATTAAAAAAAACACAACTACCTAATAACTGAATATATAAAAGAAAATTTATGCATTGTTTATTTTTATTATTAACAAGCTGACGCGACGAACATCGTACCGCCTCAGAATCAATAATTAACTGAATTAAATTCAGTTTTTATTAAGAATACTTAAAGAAGATTAAAAAAAAAATATTAAAAATGATTTAGGTTCAATAAATGTTTTCACACAATTCAAAATTACATAATGAAGCAATTATCGATGCGCGCACAATGATAAAAGTGATAATAACCTCACAAAGTGAACATCTCCGAAGACAAGTTACCGCATAGAAATAGAATCCTCCTAATACAAAGCCTTTCCATACAAAATGCACGAGAAAATGAATTTGCTTTATATTTTTTTTTTCGTGATTTTTTCCGATGTTTTAATAGTTATTCTGCTATTCGGAGCGAGAAAAATCAACAATCATAAAATTCGGTTCAGCCGTTCTTGAGTTACAAATGGTGTACTAACCCCACTTTCTTTTATATATAGATTACTTGACTTATATTTGATGATTCTTCTCATTTCACCATCATCCCTCATCGTAATCACATACCCATTATTTTATATTTTTTGTTAAAATATCATCCTTTACTTATTTCATCTAATTAGATGGTTACATAATATTTTTCAATATTTTACACTAAAGAGGACAGGTGAGAGTTAAAAATGCATTTTCATAAAACTCAGCGCTGGGTTTAAACCGACATCCTGCGCTCTCAAGTACAGGACCTCTTTAGAACCTTTATAAATATTATGCTATCCAGCACTTTATTAAAAAATTAAAAAAATATTCAAAATTTTTCAATATTGTCAAAGATTGTGTCATTTATGTTTTCAGGTGATTTTCCGTTATTAAAAAACAATCATCAAATATAAGTTATATATAGATTACGATATGTTGGATTCGGTATCGGCAGGTGATGGTGTGTTTTCTTAGTTACAAATCTACGTTTATAGTAGTTGTTTGGAAAAGGGGCTAAATATAAGATCTACTTAGCATATAGTTTTAGGAAGAAAAGTATTGAAGCCGATATATTTACGAGCTTTTATTTAGCTTGCAATGTTTTTTATATATATGTCGGTTTGGGTCAAATCTTGCAAGCTGAATTAAAACCACTTCCTCTTATCCTACGGAGTTGAAATTTGACACATTGGCTCAGTTTCGACGACAATGCATTTTTACGGTAAGCATGAACTGATTCTACGCCCAGGAATGACGCCAGACAAAGGAACTCCTCAACAGTCAACAGCAGAGACTCGAAATTTTGTATACGCATTTAAACACTTAAATAAATGGTTGTTTTTGAAAATATATTTGTATTATTAATTTATATTTCCTATAAAAAGGTTTAATTTTAGCTGATAGTAGTTGACAGCTGTCGCCACGAACAAAGTTCAAGTGTTTCTTTTATTATTTATATCACGTAACTTTGCGTTTATAATCATTGCGTTATGAGCAACAAAAAAAAACTTTTTTTTTTTTCAAAATAAGCCAAAAAGAGTAAACCAATAAACTATTTTTTTTACGATACAATTTAAGACATTACGGATTTACATCAAAATCACCCTATTATAAAATTAATGGGTGTGTTGGTGAGTTGGGTATTACAATTTATTTATATTATCATTTGAGATTATACGATGATAACAGGTTTTTTCACACGCACAATTATGTACCCACACTTACACCCAGCACACTACACTCTTACACACTCTCATACACACTCTTACACATCTCTTGCACACTCTTATACATCCATTTTATTTGAAACAAATCGTTATTAAAATATTTTTTCACATTTTTATGTCTTATAATTAGTTAATTTGTATGTACACGCCGCTGGAAGTTTTTTTTAATAATAAATAAACTGTGAATATGAAGTGTCCCGTTTTTTACAGCTATGAAATAAATAAATAAATAATGGGCCGGTATCAATCCTGACCTAAATAATTTGGAATGTTTCCTTGGTGCAGGTGTCGAGGTGGGGTCGTCGACTCGTTCCATCTCTGGACCGCTCGCCGACGTTGACCTGGAGCCAAGAAGACGATCTTCCGATTCCAGGTTTGTACACATAGCTGTTTTACCTGGGTTCACCGCGCCTCTAACACCTACGGGTACTCTCGGCTGCCGTCGCCACGCCGGCACAATGGAGTCGTAGCGGTGCTACATATTTGGACTGCGGCTGGCAGTGTCGTATCTCATTGGTCGGCACCTGCGCAGGCGCGCATTGGAACGGCGCACGGGCGATCCGCCAGCGACGCAGGCAGTCAATCGAAACATTGGGCTTGCAAGCCACCGCGCGCATTATACACCGACTATTTATATCTTTTTCACTGTTAGTTCCGTTATTTTTACAATTGTTATTTAGTTTTATTATTGTTATACTAGTTCTACCAGTTCTAAATGCGGCCAGATGAACAATGTAGGAAAAATATAACACATACGTGAGACGTTACTAATAAAAACGAACATAGGATAAATATCATAAATACGAAATACCATACATACAATAAATTGTGCATATTTGTGCATGCCTTATGGTTATTTATGGTTTTCCAATAAGAAGTTTCATTTGATATTTAAAAAAACGAGTATTTTTTAAGAGAAATCAATAAATGTTTATTTCATTGTAAAGAGGAAGGTATGCCACCATATCCTTTTCATGAAATTTTGCATTACAAATTCGCACATTCGCGGCTGTAAGTCCTCGATAACTTCATGAGAATTACATCTTTAAGGTCTTGAATCGATTGTGGAGCATTGGCATAGACCTTATCCTTCACGTGGCCCCAAAGAAAAAAGTCTAAAGGTGTTAAATCGCCTCTTAGAGAAATAATATCACGGCCAGGAAACTTTTCTCGCTTAATTGCGTCTGTTTCGTTACTTGTGTGGCACGTAGCGCCGCCTTTTAGTGAATTTTAACAATTTCAATGCGTTGCTGAAGCGTGTATCGTACCATTTTTAGTAAATGCGTAGTTTTTACTTGTCAAATGTCAAAAAATTAGAGCTTCAAAATTGAAAGCTGCCCAAACAGCAGGCTATTCAAAATGAAACCTCTTATTGGAAACCCTTTATATGTATGCATATTGTTTATGACACAGCCAGTGTCTATTGCTCTCTCGCTCTTCTGTGCTGCTGCGCTGCTCTGACCGTGTAGCGTTCCATTCGCAGCGTTTCGTTACTAAAACTGTCAGCCTAATAAACCAACAATTGTGTGTAAAACAATACGTGACACCAAATAAATGGCACAACAAATATAAAGTAATGTGCTAAACCTGCACGGCTACTCTCGAGTCATTCCAAATTGCAAACGCGTAGTTCAAATGTCAAATGTAAAATTATTAGGCACTAAGAAATTTGACAGTTGAGCTGCGGAATGACCCATTTCATTTAATGCAATTTCGTTGCTCTTTTACACTTGTATAACTTAATTTCTTATACACTTGTATAATTTAATTTCATGCAAGTCCAAAAATTCTCACAATATAAAAATTGTCTGAAATAGTGATTTTTAGGGGGCTTAAATTCATACAATTAGGAAAGATTCTGAGATGTAATTAGATGATGCTATTTTTTTGCCAATAATACGGTTGACAGACAGCCTAGACGTGAACCTCATACAAACATCAATGTTTACAGTTTAGAAAAACTAATTTTGCCAAGTCAAAGATGGCGTACTGTAAATAATTTGCAGTATAAACATAAATAATATATTGTTATCCGTCATTAAAACTATGAAACTCTGTGCGGTTTCCGACAAATAACGATGTTTTGTGGATATTTAGGACTTGATGTGACGTGTTTTAGTTACTAAAGGTGGCAGTCTAAATCTTCTCAACAATTGAGGAATTGCTTTTTGTCTGTAATTTCTGCCGGTTTCTTAACCTTAACTAAAATACAATTAATTTATACATGCATAAAATGAAATAAAATAAAATGCAAAATACTTACAAATTAAGTTAACATAATTCATGTAGTGTCAAAAAGCGGCGAGAATGTCAAGTTAATTTAATTAAGATACCTAAATCGTTTTTTCCATAAACTCGTTTAATTTAAGTTTTATTAATTCTTTTCCAACCAAATCACCATAACCTAATAGTAATCTTAACCATCATAGTAATTAATGCTGCAGATTTCAGCAGCACAAACTCCTCTAGTTTTTCAAAGAACCGCGTAGATTCTGCGTGAATAAGTGTCACTTCTGTAGTGCGTAGCGCCACATATACCGTATCTTTATTGTTCTATTTATGTTTGAAGGTTGAAGGCGGTTCCGAATCCGGCGCTATCAGCGGCGAGGAGTTTGGAGATCAACCCCAATCCGCCCGCCCTCACCACTGTGCCGCTAACGCCCGCCGTCCTCACACTCACCTCCAGACTACCGCCCATGTGTAACGGCACAGACAGGTGGGTGCTTCAGACCGCTAATCTCACATAATATAAGTTTATTTAATACTATAGTTATCATTTTGATACTGTTTTTATTTATAGTCTCTATTGTTTAACTCTAATTATTTTTTGTCTACTTATTTTATTGCGCATAAGCACCTCATCCTATCGATAACATTCGATTGATGATATTTTTTTAATAATCATATTTATTAATTCTTTTCATTAGTACCTTACCACCTTACATTTCGAAATAGTAAATTAGTTAATAGTAGTTTACAATTTTAGGTACATTGTATCAATTTAGTATAGTTTAACAGTACAAGCGGATTTTTTATTCATAGCGTGCCAGTGTGCATGTGTGCGAGTGAGCCCATCCACACACACGCCGGCTGGCTTAGCAAGCCCGGCTTTTCGGCTTCTATGGAAGTACCGCCACTGTACCTCCTATGTTCGAACTGAATGTATTATGTCGTTTAAGAGTGTTTGTTTCCGCCAGATGCGTCCGCCGTCGTTCAATGGGAGTCGCCGGTAGCGGCGGCGCGGGCGCCTTCGGCAGGCACCGCGCCGGCGCCGCGGCCTCGGCGCATGCCCTGCCCCTCGCGCGCTGGTCCTTCGCCTTCGACCCCGCCGGGAGGCTCTGCTACTACTGGTCTATGGTCGTGTCTTTGGCCTTCCTCTACAACTTCTGGGTCATCATTTATAGATTCGCCTTCCAGGAGATCAATCGTAAGTTGCCTTTCAAATGCTCGTCGTCATTGCGATCAAAATCTAAGTGGACGTTCTCAGGTCCTCTGCCTCAATATGGTAAATTCAAGTCTGGGTCGAATGTGGCGGGGTTTTCAACTAGTTATGTAACGATATTGTGATTGTTTTATTTTATTTACTTGTTTCAACGTTTTTTCTTACTAGAACTGGTTAGATGTTTTAGTTTTGCATAGATAGTCCATCTTAGGAAACAGATAGTCCATCTTAGGACAGGTGTTCAGCACCTAGGTAGATGGGCACGGTGAAGTTTCTGACATGCCACTAAGTGCGAATTTAGATGAGAGGAGATGTATTAGTAGTTCAATTACAATAACATCTAAGTAATATCACATTTTCTCTTTATAGATAAAATGCTTTTTTGTAATAATTGTATGTCTAGCTGTAAGTTTTTCGGTAAAATAACAATAAATAAATAGACCTAATGAATATTTATCGCTTGAGAACAAACCAACTTCTTAGCTGCTCGATGTCTGAAGAAATTTGAGAATCTACTGATTTGAAATTTGAGAATCGATTTATTAAGCGGCCAGATCTCCCCTCCCTTACGTTGTACGGAGGGCGAAAGAATGTTTGGATAGTTCCTTATGGCTTTCTCTGTCGAACACCCTCCCCTTTTGGAATGACATTCAGTAATTTGTACAGAACTAAAGACAAAACGAAATTGTCGAAACGAAAGAAATTTAGGAGGCTTTTAATGTTCCCCTTGTAAACAGATCTACGTGTAGTTCAGCGCAGTACAACCTCTCATTTACACGAAAAGTTATATTGCAATCTCGCTTAAATGTGTATATAAATATTCAGAAATTTCTAAACTAATTTTCACTAATCTAAAAAAAAATCTTTTGTGTTTAGAGCACCACAGCTGAGCAACAGCCTCCATTTTAAAATAAATCTGCTCTGTAGGTAAATAGGTAACAGCACTATATTTTTGGAGCTAAATCTAAAGCTAGCGTTTAATTAATGAACTTTAAAACTCATGAAAAGTCGTGTTTTTATTGTTAATAATATGAAATAAATAGTGGAAAATCACTTACCAAAAACAAACCACACGAAAACGATGCATATAAAATAAATAATTTGTAAACTGTAATAATAATATGATATTATTCCTTTTTAGTCTTTGTTGATAGTTTCGTGAAAAAATGTCTCCTTCTATAGATTTTGTATTGTTTCTTTAGCAGCAGACCAGAGTTTTTATTTCTTCCCAACCAAGCCATCGTTTATTTTCAAGCAATTTATATTCATATAGTTCATTATTTAAGGAATAAAATTCAAACAATTCAGGGTTACAAATATTACGATAAACAAAACCTTAAACCTTGTATTGTTTACAAGGTTTTGAATAAGCAAATTAGGATATTTTAATGTATTCCAAGAATGGTTTGGAATGTCTCTCGGAGGAGGTCTTTGCTATTTTATTTCGCTCGGACACATCGTAATTTGGTTTATTTTGTGTGCATTTTCTGGTAGGATTGTGAATGAATGGACACCAAGGTTCAATGATCGCCTGAGTCAACTTCACAGCACTAAAATATATCTGATAGCAATTCTATTGACCCCGGTAACGCTAAAAGACCTTTAGAAGGTATTCCAGTTTTTTCACAAAGAAATTGCAAGATTTTTGTGATCTAATATTGCTTTTCTAACGATCTCTATGTGCATAGGCGAGAGTCTGGTGGTGTGGTTCTGCCTGGACTACCTTTCCGACTTCCTGTACCTCGCCGACATCGTGTTCCACTTCCGCACCGGTTACCTGGAGGACGGCGTCCTGCAGACCGAGTCGGCCAAGCTGCGGAACCACTACATGAACAGCACCACTTTCTACATCGACTGCCTGTGCCTGCTGCCGCTTGACTTCCTCTACCTATCCATAGGTTTTAATTCGATTTTAAGGTAAACTATTATTCTATGTTAACAGTAAGGCCATATTCGCATGACCAGCATTCTTACGGAGATTACGCTAATAAGACTTGATAAAAATACCTCCTTCATTAAAAATACAATTTCAGACAATAGTTTATTACATTAATTGCAAATAATTTATATCTTTTTGGAAATAACGTTTCTTTAGAATTTCTTTTCACCTCTTATACCTGTTGTTTTTCCATGATTAAATAAATAAAGTATCATAAATCAAACATTTATAAATATTTTGCAAAATCGTTAAACGACGTAAACGTGAACATTTAACAATATTAAACATAATATTTGAGAATTATTTTAGTTTTATGTCAATTTTTCATATTTGTCGGTACGAAAAAATTGTATTCGAGCAATTATTATGACTTCTTGAAATACTATAAACTCCCTACCACTATCATTGAGTTATCGTTTAATTAACCAAATAAAATTTATATTTCTTTAACTATACGTCAATTATTATAAGCTCATTTACAAAACTTAATAGATTGCCGTTTGGACATTTCGACGCGATGTTTATAAGAGCATATACCAGCATTTAACATATTCAATATTGCAAAGTCAGTAAAATATTGATACAATGGCTGGCTTTATTTAAGTTACTAGTACTTCACAGCACAGTAACATATACCTATTTAATTTAAATCATCACTATATATATGGCAAAATACACTTTCTTTATAATCACGGCGAAGCTGTCAAACTTTTTTTTATTAATACTATTCTAGTGATGGGCACTCGCTCGTGTAGTGAGGCACAGATAATAATGACGAGGTCAAACGATGTCCCAGCACTACAGCGTTCAATGACGCGTTAATCGACAGGTCCTTTAGGCTGGTGAAAATCTACCGCTTCTGGGCGTTCATGGATCGCACGGAGCGACACACCAACTACCCGAACCTGTTCCGCTCGCTGAGCCTCATCCACTATTTGCTGGTGATCTTCCACTGGAACGGCTGCCTCTACCACATCGTCTACAAGAATAACGGCTTCGGCAGCCGCAACTGGGTCTACCACGACGCCGAGTCGAACGACGTCGTCAGGCAGTACTTGCAGAGCTACTATTGGTGCACCCTGGCGCTGACTACTATAGGTTGGTAACATTGCATTTACTAGCCAGTATCCGCGGGTAGTAATATTAACTTTAACGAAGAGTGTATTCTTACAAATTGTAATATTAGCCAGCAAAAGCTCATAAAAAAGTGTTTTTTTTTAACTAATTTCATAATATCTAGTTTTAAGCTACAAAAAAAATTTAGGCGAATAACATGTCTTAGATAGAGTTTGCCTATTATGATTTTTACGTAATGCGAAAATGCAATAAATAATAATATAAAAAAAAAACACACAAAATTTGTCGGATAAACTATCATTTATTGTTATTAGACACACTTTCGATTAATTAAAACAATCGCTAGTTTAAATTAAATCATAGCGTTTGGATTTAAAATGCACTGAAACTTTTTCGACCTGAAATGTTTGAGTTTGAAACTAAGTTTAGAAATAAAAGAATAAATTTAAGAGTAAATATTTTCGTAATATAAATATTTACCGTATAAATTAAGCGAAACAAGCGAAAAAATACTGACTGATATGATATCACGGTAAAATTGATTATATTTCTCACCTATATTTTACGTGTCAGTTAAATTATGATGCTGTAATTCTTTGAACTAACTTGATAAGGTCTACCAAATAAAACCATTGAGTTCCAACAATCAAAAAATGTATCAGATTATCAAATTTACGTCGGTTAAATGTAAAATGGCCAAACTTCTTCGGGAAAGATGGCTAAAAATTATCTCCGTCGTGGGTTTTTAATAAATAAGTCACGTGAAAATTCAAAATAAAATGGATAGGATAAAAAAAAGATTAGATTACCTATTCGCTTCGAAGCAGCCTCCGTTAACACAATAAAATGTCCCCGTCAACGCGTTTTCATCGCAACGTCGCGACGAGTCTTTGAACATTACTGTCAAACTTAGCGTCAGAGTTCGCAGGCTTTCGTATATCACATACAATAAAATATATTATTTTTTATGGTGATGAAAATATGTTCGACTAAATTATTATATTTGATGATATAACATTCCCATAATGGCAAATCGCTTAACATAATTAATATTAGAGTTGTAAAAGAGCGCCTAAAATTCTTTTGGGTAAATTTTGCCCGTTAAAAGTTAAGACAACAGTTTCAAAATAAGACCATAGATAACTTTTTTAAAATTGAGGCGACTGATTTTAATATTTCTTCCACTGTTCACCTGGAACCCTAATATTATCCAATATTTCGTCGGGTTACCACTCACTGGCGGTACTCAATGGTGTCTTGTTGTGCATTTTAGGTAGATTTAATTAGGACGCAAAGGGTACCATGTCATGTTATGAATTCCGAAAAATATAGACATATCTTCGCATTTCACATCTCCTAGAACCCAAAACCGCCATCAATTCAAAAGTTTATATATCGATCTATATTACTTTATTGTGAACACGATTACAACGGTTATTTCACAACAATCACTTTCAAATAAAATTTAAGGGTACAAAAACTTTGGGCAAAATCAGACCAGGGGACGGGAATGGGAAGGTAATTCAAAAAAGTGAAATTTTGTTATAACTCTCTTAGTATATAAGATATCGAATTAATTTAAATTGTATATTATTTCTCAGATAAAACCCTCTAACTTAAGTAAGTAAACTTTTTTGATAGAACCAACCATTGTTCCTAGGGGTGGGAAAAGATGGTTTTTCAAAATTAAAAAAAAAAAATTACCTCCCTTAACATGCATTTTTGATATGAGCAACTGTTACGGCACAGTATAAAAAGGAATTCAGTATGCAAACTCTCGCTGCGCAAGGGTACGGCGGGTTGAGGTGCGCAGGCTGCTGCGCGGGAAGTGGATCGCGGCCCGCGGCGAAATATGCTATCGGCCGTTACGACAAAAGGCGCTATGTAATTATCAATTAAAAAAGCTTCTTGTGAGTTATGAATTTAAATAATTTTGTTAATATTTCTTTTTAAATATAATGCAAAACGGATAACATGAAGAGAAAATCCTGAGTTAGGAGAGGGTTCAGCTAATTGAACATATAGACGGAAACGAGTCTCTCTCATTATAGAGACGACCGGATTTGGTGTTTCGGATACGAGTTCGGGTTTAGAGAGCTTTCATAAAGCGGAAGATGAACCGGATATTCTATCTAAAGAAAGACTGCACGACCTTTTGTGTCTTATACCACTATTGTGGCGGTTATTACGTTTCCGTTTCGGAATCTAACGCGATAAAATTAGAAGGAGATGGGGGGATACAATCTATATATAGAAGAGTGAATCGGCGAATCTGGAGTATACCTTTCCCACTCTTACAAAACAAAAGGCGATCGACCACAAACCAGAGAAACGTGACAATATATCGACTTACCTAGATGCGGATTAAAAACAAAAACGTAACACTAAAATACGATCAATACAACATAATTAACACGGGAACAGATGAGATCACATTAAAAGATAAACGCCGATCCAATGGCATATTTTTAACAATATCTTTCAAGTGTTAAGCGTTAGGTTTGAAGCCAAATTAAGGCAAAAAAATCCCGGAGGTAGATTTCACCGCATCAAAGTAGAGGATAGACGAACTCCGATTGTACGAAATTGTATCGAACCCGCCATCGCGCCGTACCCTTGCGCAGCGAGGGTGCGTATACTGAAACCGTCTTTTCACTGTGCCGTAAGGGTTACCCATATCACAAATTGTTTCAAACACAAGTTGTATTGAAACTATAAACCTACAATTAACATTTTGAGTGGATTTGATAATGTGCCTTTTAAGGGAAGTATGTTTTTTTTAAATTTTAAAATACCACTTTTTCCCTCCCCTTGACCAATGGTTGGTGCTATCAAAAAAAAAAATACTTAGATAAGTTTTAGGGCCCCAACTAAGAAATATCTTATATACCTACTTTTCCGAAACCTCTCCTCTAATCCCGCCCCTGGTTTGATTTTGCCCATTAACGAACTTGACCGAGATTTTGTACCCTTAAATTTTATGTATCAATTTAAAAGTGATTGGTGTATAACAGGGGTGCTCAAACGGTCGATCGCGATCGACTGGTCGATCGCGAGTGCTTTTTGAGTAGATCTCGAGAAGAATTTTTTTTTTAATAAGTAGGTAGGTAACTAAACTACAAAAATGTATTACGTAATAAAATAACACTGCTTGCGACAAAAGGTGGCTTTATCAAAGGAACGCGCGGCACTTTTCAAAGAAAAGCCGTGTTGTTTATAGAATAGACAGTACACAGTACAGCAGGGGTGCTCAAACGGTCGATCGCGATCGACCGTTTGAGCACCGTGCAGAAAGCTTATCTATATATGCTACGGTACGCCCTACCTAGGTAGGTAGGGTGTATCGTGTATGTACGACAACCCTGCATCACACACACTTGCAGTCTCTCAGAGTCGATCG
Source organism: Neomicropteryx cornuta (assembly GCA_020383195.1). Taxonomy (NCBI): domain Eukaryota; kingdom Metazoa; phylum Arthropoda; class Insecta; order Lepidoptera; family Micropterigidae; genus Neomicropteryx; species Neomicropteryx cornuta. The sequence continues at coordinate 5,674,639 of JAHKQU010000001.1, read as the reverse complement.
TAAGTAGTCTAAAAATATTGAGGTAGATCGCCAGCAGTTCAAGTTTGAGCACCCCTGGTGTATAAGTACAGCAGTTATCGTGCCCACAAGAAAATGATAGATATATACAATTTTAAACTAAGGGTGGGTTTGGGTTCTAGGGAATGTGAAACACGAAAACATTTCGAAATTTTCCAGAAGTCATGGTATTCATTGCAATAGGTAGCTTTCTTAATGAAATCCATCTAAAAGACGTCATTTTGCGATCTCAATGAATATCAGAATGAATAAAAAAAAATAACTTACCGTAGCGTTATTTATATTACGAATGAATCGTCGATGACTAAAATAAAAAATATAATGTTAATGGAAATATGCACATCATATGCATATAGTTAATAGAGTTATAGTTATAGTTGTATTATAGTTAATACCTACATATTATAGTTTATTAGTTAAAAATATTCCCTAACTTCCGTATTGTTGACGATATGCGCGTATATCGATAGGGGTGGGTGCATGTTGATTGCTGAAACGGATCATTATCAAATTGTTATATTTTTGATGTGTTTTAAACAATAATAGCACGCAGAAGGATTCGCAATTTTGTGACATTGAATTTTATGTCATTCAAAGCCACTCGTAACGCTAGAGTACGTCGATAAAATCGACGCGATGCGAGAAGATGCGCTCGCACTTATGTGGAACCACTTACTTGTAATCCGGCATTAAACCGCCAGAGAGCGCTAGTAATTTTATTTTTATATTGATACACATTCCTACCATGTGGTTTGGGCTCAAACCATTTGATTTTCTTCGTAAAATTTCGTTTATACAAATGTTTGACCTTTCAACTACACTCACAGACGAACGCTGATATTTGCAAACCTCAACCGTGAGTCCCGGCAAACGTTTTCTTTTTAAACAAAGCGCACTTTTCAGTTTGTATTTTTAGGTTTGAGTTGACGCTAAAAATCACCTTAATTAGAGTTTATAGACGATTGAAATAATTGAACAAGAGTTTTATGTATAATTTATTACCTACGATACACATATTTATTTCGAAATTTACACGGTTAATAAATGTCTTGGCCCTCGCTACATTTTGCTCGAAGGCGAGTTCAGTTATTTGTTTCACAACCCGGGGGCAGCATCAGTTCGACGATCTCAGTGGAATGACTCAGTCAAAAATATCTATTGATAAACTTGAGACTTTCGTAGTAACTTCGATATGGTTTTCAACTAAACCGTAGAAGTTGGTCTTTTTAGCGAAAGAATCGAATACAAAATAACTTTTGAATTCCAGGTTTCCAAATACTGACAGATTTTTATACAATGACAACTTACGGCGAACGCCTTAATAGGTAAAAATCATTTAAATACGGTATTTGAGAAATACCTTATCCAATTTTACTATATCTAAACGATTTGCACGATGTGCATATATTTTACATTTTTCTTTTTATTTTTAGTCATGACCATTTATTTTCACTTATACTACGTTGAACGCAAGTGATTCTTGTAAATATTCATTAAACCATTCACTTCTCATTCATACGTCATATTTGGTACATTTTCACTGTTGAGTTGTAAAGATATTTGATTTATATTTGAAAGATAAATAATCTTTGACAATAATGAAAAATTAATTTATTAAGATTAATTTATTAACATTTATTTCCAAAATACTTAATCTAGTATACAGAAATATGATTAGTGATGATTGACGAACCACTCGTTGTTTTTATAATTGACGAGAAAAAAATGTGTTCACTGGCACACAAGTTAACTTATTAAAATGACTAATTGCTATAAAACATGAAGAATGGCCATGACACCTGTAGCATTGACATTTAATATGAACTGCTTCTGTATATTGTTTAGTAGTAGTAAATTATTTAACAGACCTGGCGTCTTATAGATATGTCCTACAGGCGTCCCTACTCGTGCCTGTCTGCGGTTTCAACATTTGTACTTTTGTACTGAGTACATTAAAATTTAAAAAAAAACCGCTACAATGGTATAATGACATTATTTTTTATAAATTTTGAGGGGCGTTTAGTAATAAAACAAACCCTCCCCCTTTTTCTGTTTACTGAATTTATGATTTATTCAATACTAACTTCTCCCAAATTAACCTTTTTTTGTATAGCCCGGCAATAGTTTGTATTATAGTATATAAACAATCAAAGTTTGAATGGGTTAAATTTAAATCTGACAACATAAATCGCAATAATATATAGGTACCTACATTTTTTCCAGCCTATTAAACATTTCAATTAGCTAACCAACCTCAAAATAACTAATTCACATGTAGGTAATTTATAAGAATATAAAAATAATATGTAACTTCTTTCTTAAATAATATTATTACCTTAATGTACCAATCTTGCAACGTTTACGAAAATAAATCCAACGACTTGTGTACAAAAATAGTCGTAAACTCTGATGTGCGGAAAGTTGCAAAAGTGGGGATTTAAAGCCCTCACAAACAGATTAAGTTTCAAGCTCAACTTTTACAAGTTCCAGCGGCGAATGTACCACATTTGGGATAAATGCCACGGTAGAAAGAAAAATGAGCGTTTCAGCGTATTGTCTAGACACTTATATTTTGTAATTTTAAACGGAAATGAATCTAGCACAGATATTACAATTATAATATGACTAAGTATAATTTTAGAATGGTTATTAGTTTCTGTCCAAAAAAAGCTTCCTTTATTTTTTTTTAAAAGAATTATTTTCATAAAATAAAAATCAGTTTTGCGTCTTAACGAAAAATAACACGTAATCTTTGAACATGAGGGGTGAATTAATTAATAATCTATTAAATAATGAATTTGTGGTTCTTTGCGGTTAGGGGGGGGGTTCCATTTTGTTATTTATATCATGATTTGGATTAATTTGATTTGCGTATTGCGTACAGTGGAGTTGTGAGTCGCGTTGTTATTAAGGAACGCAACAATATTATTTTCAATAGGGTTCCTATATTGCTGTTTTCACTTCAGCTTTTTATAAATTAAATTCTCTTGTAGATCGTAGACAATTAGCTGATTTAATATTGTTATACAAAAATTTTAATTGTATTTTTGATTGTCCAAAATTATTGCCAAAAATAAACTTAAATACAGGTCAACTAGGCAGCAAGAATTATTCCGTATTCCCCGTTATCATACTAATTCTATGACCAATAGCACCATAACCACCTATCTGCTCCCTTTATAACAATAAAGATATTTCAAAAATCGATATATTGAATACCTCCTTATTATCATTCAAAAAAGAGATTTCCAATATCATCAATAGTAAAGATAAATAAAACCTAATTGTATTGTTAGATTATTATGTTGTTAATGATTAATAGTAACATATAAGGACTTGTAATTGCAATTACATATAGAATATACATACATACTATATTTTTTATCACATTCATCATAAATTATTTTTATACACACTAAAACCATACTTAATTTATTACTTTATTTATTTTTATTAACATACAAGTATCACACACTCACGACTACCACAAACATCACTCACAAATTATACATAAAACTTAAAAAAAAATCTACTGTATACGTATATAATATTAACAATATATATATATTTTAAGAACACTGTTCAAATTTTTATGCTAATGTTATTATGTAAAATGACCGAAATCCATAATTGGTTTTATATACTAGTAATAAGTTTTGTTTGTAATTGTAAAAATGTAATACTGTGGATTTTTCAATAAAGAATAAATAAATAAATAAAAATATACTTTTGTTCTAAATTAATAATAAAATATTACTGCCGCTAATCTTTTTTCTTAATAAATTAACAAGATTTAGCTAAAGTGTCTGCTAAGTGTCGATCGGCGATCGCAAACAACAATCGACCTAAACGTAATGTGCGATTTGGTATAAAATTGGATTTGCACTTTGGTAATAAGCATAAAAAATTAGAATATTTAAATTTTAAGAATACTTGAAATACTTACCTTAAAGAATACATTTCGTTTTAGTTAAATGCATTTTGGTTAAACATTATTACTATAATATAAGATTTTCGGAAATATCTGTTATGCAACGTTTGTATGAAGAAATTATAGTAAAGAGGTCCCCTGAATGAACGCGATTTCGTCGCCGCTATGAGCCAGCTTCAGTAACGCAGCTATTCGTTGCGCTAGAATAATAGCGTGATTTAAACGATGTCGCCTACTACGTCACTTGTCACAATCTAAGTGTCATTTTATTATTTTTTTTACGAACCCAGTATATGGATTTCTTGCTGTTCTAAAGTGGGCATTCTGTCCTAGAAACAATATGTCTCATAAGAACAGATTATTTGTGTACACCGTGTCCCAAGACCAATCCCGATACAAAAATCAGCTAATTGGCCCTGCAATTTCAAACATGATTTGTATTGACGTCATATCAAAATTCTTCGCGGTTACCGAGAAAAAACAAGTAAACCTTACGCGATAATAATAAACCGTTTTTATGTGACGCTATGGGTCAAGGCCGAGCGCGAACTGATATCGCAAGACGGGATCGAGATCTCGTATTGATACTCTTAAGGAATTTACACCAGCACTTTTCACATTTTTTTTGTGTAATTTCTTACTCGTAATAAGGAACCAAAAACGCCGGATGAAGCCTTCGGAAATGGTTTCGTGACACCTGTTTAATATACAAAATATTTTTTTTTTAAATACATTTTTGTTAAAATATAAGATTCTCGAAAATAACTTTGATTACACATTTTATAAGGAAATTTGCTAAATAAGTTGTGGGGGGGGGATAGATAAGGTTTTGTATTTATTTATAGCGTCCCGCTTTGAACCTCAAAATTTACGGTCACTATAATAACGTTAACGTTTATAATCTATGAAAATATTACTTGAGATAATAATTGTTATTTTCGCTAATATTTAAAATGGTTGCTTAATATTTCATTCTTTTCACATGTTTTGAAATTACTTAAGAAATTATTTCTCTTATTAAACTTGTTTAATTTTTTTAATATTTGATGATTTCAATAATGCATTTTTTTACATATTTTAGTTGCCTTTTCAAATATTATTTAAAAACTTTTCCTAAAATTTTAAAAAATGAAATACATGAAACATGAAACCTTATACGCTGCAGGGTACTTATCTGATGATGTAGTGCCTGCATTCGGCAGAAGCTTTAGGTAGTTATGAATTTTAATATCCAGTTTTTAGGTGTGGTAACATTAGACTATACTTAGCTGTAACAACGATAATTCTGGTTCAGGAATGATAAAAATAGTGTTTTCTCAAAAAAAGGGGTAATTTTACAAAAATCTTAAAATTAGTAGCCGTTAACCGGTCCAAGATAAATTAGCATTTGTATATATATTACTAACGAGAATTCAATGCTCTACAATTTATTTATAAAAAAAAAAACATTCTCAGATGCACAGTTTAGACGATATGATGGAATGTTCGACAAGATATCTTTTTTCGAAAATTTTTGCTCTTCCCGAGCGCGTATCCCGAAAACGGTTGGGACTTTGAAAAAAGTGCAAAGAATAAAAGTTATCAGGATCCCATCTCTAGACGACAGAACTTTTAGTATGTTCCATCCCTAAGCACACAGAATAAATTTCTGAAGGAATCGCTTAGGTCTCTGCTCACGCATTCTGCATCACCTTTTGGGCCATTCTATGACTGTACCCATTCATTCATTCATTCATTGTACCCATAAAAGTGAAATTATGAATTTCGCGAACAGTAGTATGTTTAACACCATTTCATCTCCAAGATTTCCAAAAGTGACAGAATCCTAAATTAAAACGTTACTTATTTATATTTTTTTAACACAATGTTTATTATTATTATTATTAGTTTTAGGCAGGTAGCTTATGCTGATAAGCCTAAATCTTCACTTGTATCGTCTCTGATAAACTTGTCTAGTCTGTTCTTAAATTCGTTCACATTTTTGGCACTTATCACTGCACTTGGTAACTTATTCCATGCATTCACCACTCTATTTGACATGAAATTCTTCCTCGGATTAGAACTAAAGGTTGTACTTGAGAGTTTTAAATGATGCAAGTGCGAATTTGTATTAATTGTGTATATGGTTTCAAAATTTTGAACATCATAATAGTGAGTACTTATGACGTGTTTTCTTGTAAGTAATGCATTATTAACTCTATTCAATTTGGCAGTATCATATTGCATCATCACCTTTTGTCTTTATTTTACTTTTAATTAAATATATTCAATTTAATTAATAAAATATAATTTTATATAGGTGATCTTCCCCGCCCGAGGAGTAAAGGGGAGTACGTGTTCGTGATCTGCCAGCTGCTCTTTGGTCTGATGCTGTTCGCGACTGTACTTGGTCACGTGGCCAACATTGTCACCTCGGTCAGTACGGCGAGGAAGGAGTTTCAAGGTAATTTTATGGGAGAGGAGTTTTAGTCTTTAAAAGTTTATCAGTACCCCGGAAGGCAAAGATAAATTTCACGGGATCAAAGTAGGGGATGAACAAACTCCAATTGTACGAGCTCGCTCGTCTCAACTTACCTTTGCGCAGCGAGAGTGCGTATACTGAATCCCTCTTTATACTGTGCCGTAAGGGTTGCTCATATCAAAAATTGTTTCAAACAAAAACTGTAGGAAAATTACAGGCCTACAATTTACAATTTGAACGGATTTGACCTGTGCATATTAAGGGAGATTTGATTTTTTGAAAAACCAATTTTCCCACCCCTAGGACTAATGGTTGGTGCTATCAAAAAAAAACTAAGATAAGTTTTAGACCCGTATCATTGAAAGTGATTGGTGTAAAATTACAGCAGTTATCGTGTCCACAAGAAAGTGATATAGATAGATAGATATATAAACTTATATATAAACTTTAAAACTGAGGGTGGTTTTAGGTTCTAGGAGGATTTTTCGATATTTTTCCGGAAGTCATTGCAATAGGTGACTTTCCTAAGGAAATGTACCTAAAATGTAACTTTTCTTTGAGAAACGCCATTTATTGATATTCAAAATTCTTACTGTTATTGTTGCGCTACAAATAATTAAAAAATAATGAATTATTTATTTTTTTATATATAAAAATAATGCATTAATTATTTTTTTTTATCCGGTTTTGTTATTGATATAGATCAACCGCCTAAAATGACATCAGTGAATAATAAATACACCTGTATATATAATATTACCGCACACACATACACACACAAACATTTATAGGTTTGGGGTACATAAAAAACCTCTTATTTAGAAACGTTTACATGCTCCTTACCCATTCAACAATTTCTACTTGTATAGTCTAACAAAACATATCTGCATATATAAAACATATATAGAAACTGCTTTATTAAATACATAAATCGGTTGTTTTAGTGATTTTGCGTGAGGTGTTGCCCTAATGCACAAGTCCTTGAGGCGAGTGCCTATTAGCTTCCAGTCAGCACCTTGAGGGGGTAAAGTTGTTTCATGCAAATTTGCGAAGGAAGTTAAAAGCCGTGATGGTCCGTTTCCCCCATCGAATTAAGCGTCAAAACCAACACGCTAAATAGCTCCACCCCCACCCCTCCCCACACACCCTCACAACCCACAAACCCTCCTCGAATCTCCCGCTAATGGGGTCACCGGCGCCGGGGAGATAACAAAGTCGTGGTAATTTTGCAGTTCATTCACCTTAATAATTAAGGTGAATAGTAAAAAGTAAAAACAAAAAACTGTACTATTTATTTATTTTTATTTAATTAGCCGCAAAGAATTGGCCGAGAAGAAGAAATAGATAAAAAAATATTATTGACATTAAATGAAATTATAGTCAATCTTTGTCCATTTCGCAGTATCGACATGACGAGTTAAAAATCTATTCTGAAAATGCCCATATTATTTCATTATTTCATTATTTCATTCACTGTTATGAAGATTTAGTTATTTTACATAGTAAACGCTACTTGGTAACTAAACCAAATATAAACAAAAAAAAAACATATACATATTTTATATATGTATATATTTATTATTTATAGCAATACAGAAACATATTTTCGTAGTGCTACATTTAATGGTCATAAAACATAAATGCGATCGAAAACATTAAATTACTAAAATAATATGTAATGTATGCGTAGTGTGTTTTATAGTGTATGTGTAAATAAAATAGAAAAATAAAATAATGTGTATGCTTCAATCTGAAGGAAAGATTTGCTTATAAAAATATGTAGGATTAAAGATATTAATAAAATACAAACTAATTACAGGATATTATTAAGTTATAGAAAGAAAATAATAAATCAAATGTACGCTACTAAGTCATAGCGAAACGCGAAAATTGTTTTATATCATTAAATATATAATTTATCCTCTAGTATAAATGTAAAATTATAACCTTTCTTAGCTACCAAAACAAACTTTTTAAACCAAACGATTTTTAATAGTTGTTTGGGCGTCCGACGATTGACCCAGAGGCAGCGGGTTCGAAGCCGCTCTTTTATCTGACTAGCGCAGCAAATTAAGCTTAGTTGAGTATGTCCGTAAATCTGGGTAAGAATATTTAATCACAGTATCTGTAATTAAGCAATCCATGTGGTTTGATAATGATCATATAGGATTTCCTATAGAGAAAATATTTTTAACCGTAACCTTTTTATTATTTCGAATTTTTAGATTCTGGTTACGTGGCGACCTAGTATTTTTCATTTAGATTCGATTAAAACTTTAAAATTCAAAAATCGGTGGTGAAATCGTTGAGATCTGACTTCAGTACCGACAATGCACCAGGAGAGTAGGGTGACGCGAACACTTCGTCATTTGCCAACATGCAAAATCTTTGCAAATATTTGCGCAATGTCTGTGACCGGCGTAACAAACTAGCATTCAGCATTCATTTAGTAACGCCGAGAATTCAGAGCGAGCCAAGCGCCTTGGGCTAATTCCTCTCCCGAATGGCTGCTACTATAAGTGCTGCGTGTAGCGAGAGATCTTGTGCCGGAAAATCTTTGATAGTCGCCGGTTTCATGGCTTATTTTAACGACCTCCTCGAACATTCCAAGCACGTCCCATCCGCAGACCACTCCAAGAGCATCCTAAAACTCACCACAAAGTATGTGACGCATCGATTTCATCCTATTTCTTACCGCATTTCTCGAATATAGTAGTCTAAGACCGTTGTCTAGAAAAATAGCACTTTCTCTCGAACTTTTTTCGCCTCTTCATTTCAAATTAAATCAATCTTTTTTTACTAAACTGTAAGTACACAAACTATAAACAAATACTGTATCATATATAAACTAACAAATCCTTTCTGACACGGCACATTCTCACTATGCCATAGACACCCACTAAGAATGGATTTTTCAAAATCCTTGTCCCCTCCCTAAGGGGTAAAAGAGGGTGTGAGCATTTTTATGAAAAAACTGATGATGTTACAGAGTTAAAAATGAATAATTAAATACTTCTTAAGAAATTGACGGAATGATTATATAGGTGATGATTTTAGAGGCGTGGTTTTCAAGAAGAGATAAAACGCATATAATTTGATGTTATGGCTAAGAATTTAGTTTTATTATAAAGATAAGGGTTTGCCATTATGTTTTAAAAATGATTTCGGGTAAGTGGCCGCCGCGGCTGACTCGAACAAATTCCAGCCGAGAGGCCCAATTTTCAACCACTTTTTGCAGCAAGTTGGGCCGTATGTCAGCAATAACGCGCCGAATATTCTCTTCCAAGGCGTTAATCGTGTCCGGCTTATCTGCGTAGACAAGCGACTTCACATAACCCCACAAAAAATAGTCCAGCGGTGTTAAATCGCACGATCTTGGAGGCCACGCCACAGGCCCACGACGCGATTTTTACTTTATTTTAGAGTGATTTTAAAAAAATTTAGAGTGATTTTTTCCAAATTTGCACTATTTGCAAATGTTGTTCAGGAGTAAGTCTATTCATTATGAAATGGCAAACCAAACTGAGCATAAATCAAGTGACAGCTGTCAAAAACACCAACTACGAAAAAAGTAGTGCCAGATTGAAAACCACGCCTTTAAAAAAAACATCCTATATTTTATATTATATTGTGTTTTATATTATATTCTGATGATTGTCCCCATCCCTCAATCTCCTACCCCTCCTACTTCCTGGTCCCGGCCTCGTTCCTGAATGGGTTTTCTATTTTTTAAAGTTTGGAGGAAACTATTATTGGCTTTGTGTTTTAATTGTTTTTTTTTTGTTTATTGTAATTACTATGTAAGCTGTTGTTTCCTGAAATAAATAAATACATTTTTCAAAGGGTTAATAATAAGGCCAATTAAAGCTTACGCCTTTGTACAAAAATATTTAAAACTTTGTTGAGCTTAACGCTATTTTGGAAGGAGTATGTGTTAGGAGGGTGTGTGGTTGTGTGGTATATATTGCGTATAGATAAATTAATTTAAATATGCAACGCTTTCATTTTGAATCAGATTGGCATGAAATACTTCGGATTTTTGAAAGAAACTCGCCACGATATAACCTCGCCGAATTTTAATAACGGTTATATTGCAAATAAGGCATTCGGTTACTAACTAATTCGATTCGACCTGGAAAAGGATGTTTACACGTCACAGATGCTATTCTGGGATGGTAGGAAAATCGAAGCGTAGCCAGTCGTAGAGCCAGCCCGCGCGGGGTCATTGACAGCGCTATGACGTCACGCCGCGTGTCCGTGTGACCCGGTGAGCGTGCGCCTGTGTGCACCCGACTGCACATTCATGCCCTATGACGTCAGAGGTTTGCAGCGATCCGATTGGTGCATTCGCTCGATTGCTACATTTTAGTAGCGCAATTTGCTGCCATTCAATTGAGCAAAAGAGCCATATTTATCGACTTGTATCGCAACTTTATCGATACTATCTGCATCGTTGAATCGATACCATCACGATATTCATAATGTCGGTTGCGTACGGTAAAGGGTAAATAAACCGGTTGGAGCCACATTATCTTCAACTTCAACTTTAATAAGTACTAACCCAATTATGAAGTATTCATATGAAGATCATGGTTCTTGTATTTTATTTAATATTAGTTTATTATTTCGGTTTTAAGTTTACAAAATAGGTCATGTATTTCCTATAACAATGGGTACATGGGACAATGAGCCCAGAAACTCCGTTACCTACTGGGAGAATGTGGGCCCCTCATGAACAAAAGTTACCAGCTTCTAGGCAACCATCTCCTCAGGCCTGAGGAGATTAGAACCATCGCACCTAAAAAGATATTCAACTTTATCTACAGTACGGGACTAGAGGGCGAACTATAAGTGGATTTAAAAGTACAATAGTTATGGAAAGGACGCGGTTCCCCGGGGGGGGAGGGCAGACTCCCCACATCCACTAATATACATAACATAACATAACATGGGACAAACCATACTTTGTTATTTTTATAAGGTTATTCGCGGTTTCATCGAGAATCCCGTAATATTCGGTGATATTGGTCTCTTTGTTCCGGACCGTCGTACTAGAGCGCGGAAGCACACGTTATTTAAGCGGTTAGCGTGTCGTACCGACGAATACAAGTATAGTCCAGTTGGGAGAGCAGTCGAATTATTAAATTCCATTTCCGCGGAGATTGATATTTTTGTCTGTTCGCCCAATGGGATTAAAAATCTGCTTTCTTTTACGCCGTTGAAGGATCGGCGTGAATTATTTATGTGTTAATGTTTGCCTGGAGGCATTATTTTAATTTTTTAGCTTAGTATGTTTCATGCTATTGTTTTTTTGTTTTTAATGCTTTTTGTTTTTCTTTTTGTAGTTTAATTTGTTTTTACTTTAATTATAATGTGCATGGGGAAACCTGTTAAATAAATAAGTAATATCTATTTATAAGTTTGAGTGTATTATTACTATATTATATTTTTATAATAAGTAAAGTATTATTAAAATTATTTATTACTTATTAACGGTACATGTATTTATTATTAATTATATATATATTACTTATTATTATTTATATATTATGTATTATTGCATACAATTCAAATAATTGTAATTGTATGTTGCACTAATATGGTTATATTATAAGAACGATGCTTCTAGTAAAGTCTACCTTAGTACGAGCATTGCCTAATTAGGTAGTAATGTCTAAATTAACGTTTTAGTTACTGTCAATGAATAAATAAAAAAAAACAATCAAATTATTATTAGAGGGAATATTAGGAAATAAAATATATACCTATGCATATTTATATACCGTATTATTATGAAATATACTTAAAAACCCTCTTTTTAATAGCTATTATTACTTTATTATAATTCAAAATTATAATTCAAATGGATTTAATACTTCAGTGGCGTGCACTGAATTTGTACAGTACGCCAGCACTATTATTGGCTAGGGATTAGAGGGGGGGGTGGGAGCCCCCCTTGGCAGCTTTTGCTATAATATAAATTATATTAGTAAAATACATATGTATTATTTTCTAAATCCGCTGGCATCAATTAACCCGCGAGTAGGTAACCTCTTCGGATGCATTTTGAAGGTTAGACGAATTTATGTTGGAAAACCTGTTTCTCACCGTGTTCAAAATAAATCAGAGCCATTGGCAATGTCGAATATTTCCCCCTTCGTTCGATTTGCTTTCGATTTATATATAATTTGTATGATTTATCTTGCTTGAAAATAAAGTTGATTTGGCACGGGGAGTGCAGACCCACTCCCTACGAAACTGCCGTGGAGCGACTCTGTTAGCGTTTGCGAATATCAACTATCTACCACCAAAATGACTACGACTTAATGCATGCGTTGTCAATTTGGTACTACACCAAACTCTGCATAAGGCCGTCTGCAGTGTCGCGCGGGCTTTGCTTTAGGTGAGCATTTCCAGTTTTATAGAGAAGTAGGTTAGGTTAGGTTAGGTTAAAAATATCAAAAACAAACTATATAGTGCAAGCGCGACTTTAGAATAGGCTCTCAACTATAATTTCCTGATGATCACTTTATAGTTTAAGCATTCGCTGTCGTAATTCATTCTATATTCTGAAATTTACTGATTATTATACGAATTGATCCGGCTTCTCAGAAGATGATCGCAGATTCCGTCTTCTTTCTCCCTCGAAGACGCAATTTGTGCATAAATCTAGAAAATATACTCACATATGCAATTAAACCAACGCAGAGACGTTGCGAGCGAGTCTTTATAATTTATTTATTTTTTGTCTCTGTAATGTAATCAATTACCGATAAATAAATGATTGTTGATTGATGATGTTGTTGTTGATGATAATTGTTGACCAATATATGTACACATGATAAGTGTATTTTTGATTTCCTACCGGACTGAAAAACAGACGAACATCTTCTTGCTTCCTAGAACTAAAATTTCGCAAAGCTTACTCTAAAAAATCTTCTCCTAAATATTTCGATTCAAATTGATATTTCTCTGAAATGACGATTATAACGATTAAGGAATAATGTTGTTTTGATGATTATTTGTGATTTTTAAAATTAATAAGGTATGCATTAAAAATAGAAGCGCTTTATTTATTGAACCTCGTAATTTGGTATCATAAAGTGATAAAATTCATGCAAACCTGTAATACTATAATAAGGAACTGTTACATGCGTATATGTTTTGTTTATATTACGTAGTTTAATTAGAAATATGGATGTTTAAATAAACAAATACATTTTATAGTTTCGTTTCAACCGCGCGGAATCGGATGAGATGATGAGATCTGCCTTCGAGCGCCAGCGACGCTCAGCGCCTCCGTTACGGAAACCAATTTAACGATTGATGTCTATTTATTGCCGGAAGGCGGCGCCACCTGCCCTGAACCCGATTATAGCGAATAGTGTGTCACGTAGAGGCGACACGAACGGCATTCTCGGAAACATTCGAGCTTTCCACGGGCGTTTGTTGGCTACTCTATAAAATGATAACTCATCGACACCCTGTGCTTTTATTGTGAAGCGTCGACGGCGCAAAAACACATTTTACATGGAAAACACAAAACATTCTGGAGGTCCAAGAGTATACCTCCTGAAATCCACCAAGTCATCACTCCCAATAGGTCGATTACTGACCCAACGCGTGGGGTTAGCGCTAATACCCGCCAATTCGTAATTTCATCAAATAACCCTCTCACAAACACACACAAAATCCTTTACCTATTTTTTTACCACATAATAAAATTTAAATCCCCTAATATTGCGAATAGCATGTAACCTGTAGGTAAAATTTCCGAAACCGTTGGGTTAAATCGAAAAATTACCGTGCACTGCCAAGATTACCACGTTTATTACCGTAAATCGAACATTATCTAAGGTTACCATATAATATTTTTATAATCAATGACGGCATAGCATTCAGTAGTAACTTATTGTAAAACGCTAAGTTTAAGTTTTTTTTTTCACGCGTCAATCTTGACGAATTCAAAATTCTGACACAGAAAAAATAATAATCTGATGATAGGAAATGGACAAAGTCAAAATTGTTAAGTATAATTTATGGTCATGAAAAAGACGTTGGTTGGTTGGAAGAGATTTTTTTTTTTAATAATGAAAATTGTAGGTTTGTAGAAAGCGAGAAAAATTTGCGATTTAAAGGCACTTTTGATGAAGGTCGTGATAGTGTCGCTTCTGCGTGAAACAATGTATATTTATTTATTTATATTATACTATATTCGGTGTTCTATGCGTAAACTATCGATAAATTCTCTCAAAATTACGATTTTATAAAATGTATCGGTTCAATATGTGGCAGTAGCCATATAGTATGCATATAATGTTAATTTGTTCTTCTACAGACCCTTGACTCCTGAAGCGTTAACTGCCTTAAGTTAGAAATATGTGTACAGATTGTCCCAAGATCATTCCCCAGGACTTAAGGAAGTGTTTATGTTCCCTATTAGGGAATTATAAAAAGAAAATGCAAAAATAATTCATGCCCAAATTTATTAATTTTATCAAAGTGCTTGTGTAAATTCCCTTTTTGTATTTCATTCTTTCGTTTTCTCGCTTGCTCTCGGCCGAGGCCGGACGATGACCCGGCGCGATTTTGCTTCGCGACCGGTCGAACTTATGACAAGAACGATTTAATATAATCACGTAAAGTTTACATTTTTTTTTCTCAGAAATTATGATGAATTTTGATATGTCAAAATAAATCATGACTGAAATCGCAGGGCCAATAAGATGGATTTTTTTACCTGGAATGGTTTCGGGACACGGTGTATTTTTAACGAAAGATGGTTAACCATTACTTAGAAAAAAGTAATGGTTACATTTTTAAATAACATATTTTACATTCTGTATTTAATTTTTATTTTATTTTCAGCTAAACTTGACGGAGTCAAAACCTATATGAGAATGCGAAGGGTTCCGACGAATTTACAAATAAAGGTATGTTGTTTACTATTCGTTTATTTTAATATCTATATATTTATTTTATTTATTCATTATGTACAATAATAATATATTGTACATAATAAATCCTAACAATAAATGATATAGTAACACTGAACAAAAAATAATCTTTTTTAATATGCGCAAATTTAACACTTCATTTTGTGAAATATATATTATTATATTCCACGAAAAAAATGTTTTATGTAATTATTTCTTGATTATTTTGCGAAGATCTACCAAAGATTTTGTCTATCCAAAAAAAATATGAAGTTATTTTTGTACAACTAAACTAATATTTTATATGTGCGTATAAGTTTCTTTGATAATTCGTGTATGCCCTTGCGCTCAATTCCATGGCAAATGTCTCATCATTAACTTGGTGGATGGATGCCTTGCTTTGTGCTCTTCGTACCATCCATCTTCAACAATTAGCTTAATTCAAAAGACCATGACAAGCAAGATATTCTATATTGTTCTTAACCCTTTGATGAATTTCGGGTCCTTTCAAAATTTCATTGAAGAGAAATTTAATAAAGTTCGTTGTTCAACATGAAAATGGCTTTTGAAGCGTTATAATAGACACTTTACCCTCGACTAATATACATATTTAAATCAAAATAATTGCAAAAAGAAATGCAGGTAGACTTTTTTAAATTTTGGTTTTAAATCGATGGCTCTCTGACCTCTCATATTCAGGCCCTCCGTTCTCCGTGACGGGTAACCTAGGACTGATCGCATTCATCAGTTGCTCCGCTCGTCTGCTTTGTGGGTAGTTTTTGTATTACCCAATGACGGAGGTCAGAATCGACAGCCATTGCGATCATCCTGAAACGTTGGACGGACGCCGTTAATTATAATTCCGACTTTACCTGTAATAACTGTTAATCACAACAGCATTTCATTCTAAATATTACCATTTCAGGTAATCAAATGGTTCGACTATTTGTGGTTGACGCAGAAGTATTCCGACGAGGAGAAAGCCGTCAGCTGTTTGCCCGACAAGCTTAAAGCTGAAATTGCTATTAATGTCCATCTGGACACATTAAAAAGGTGAGCAAACTTTTTTTTATATATTTTGAGTAATGATTAACAAGCGTTTGAAAAGTCGTTACCTAAATTACCTAAATTGTGGCATCTTTGCAAGCCTTATGTGGAAAAATAAAACTTATTCCGAGGAAGGTTCCTTTGCTGCATTCTTTGCTTTGAAGTAAAAATATAGGAACAAACTAACGGACGCTGATCCATGAGGTCCATTAATTGGTGAGAGGTATCAAATGAGATTTCTTGTAACTTCCTAAACTCCACGTTTTAACTACGGAAATCAAGGAGAATAAAATTTTGCTTTTACACTAAAGTTATTGTGGCCAATGCACTGTTTCTAGGACTGCTTATGTTTAACCTTAGCCTTCCTACTGGAAGACTAAGGTTAAGGTTAAAGCTAAGGCTAAGGTGACAGGCAAGGTAACAAGGCAGTATCTTGAGATACAGCTTCCATTAAGTTATCAGAATAAAATTTTGCTTTTACACTAAAGTTATTGTAGCCAATGCACTGTTTCTAGGACTGCTTATGTTAAATCTTAGCCTTCCTACTGGAAGACTAAGGTTAAGGCTAAGGTTAAGATTAAGGCTAAGGCTAAGGTGACAGGCAAGGTAACAAGGCAGTATCTTGAGATACAACTGCCATTAAGTTATCAGCAAAATTCATTAATACCCATTCCACGGCTTTACTAACCGTAAAGAAACGCAAATGACGTCACCCATAGCGAATGACTGAGGCGTTGTTTCCGGTTTTTATTATTCAATCAAATTTTAAAGTAATTACACCCTTTAGAATTTTAAAATTAAACTTTATTAACATTGATATGTTTTTAAATATTCTTAAAAGCTTCATTTTATAAAACATGTTTAATGAGCAAAGGTGTTTTATGCTATTAAGTTTTTAAATATTTAATATAGTTTAGTAGTATTTATCTGTAACTAATATTTTTTTGTTTAATATTCCAAGAATTCAAACAGACAAACATATTCAACTTAGTAGGTAGTTAAGTTTTAAAGTGAACACATTAGAAAAATAATTTTAACATTGAACTAACTGCAGTATGCATAAGGCCAAAAAGGTTTTATGACATTACTGACATATTAGTTACTTCGTGAAGGAAGGTAATTTTTACATGTAATGTAATGATTTTATCTAATTATTCCAAAGATATGTAGTTACAGTGAATTAATACCTACTATATATGTACTTTAATATTTCAGGGTAGAGATCTTTCAAAACACCGAGGCAGGCTTCCTTTGCGAACTGGTGCTCAAACTGAGGCCGGTGTTGTTTTCTCCCGGGGACTACATCTGTCGGAAAGGTTACAATTTTTCATTATTTTTCTATTATTATTTTAATTCTAAACAAAAATTTATTTTACAGTCACTTTTCGCTATGTGTATATACACATAACGAAAAGTGACTGTAAAATAAATTTTTCCAAATATAATCTTTAATTTAAGTAATATAATGTTTTTCCAAAGATGGGGAGAAATAAATAAACGTGGATATGTGCGCTAATTAATCTAACTACAATTTGTATTTTCGGGGAGAGTTCTAGACGAATTGTATTATACGAATTTTAATAAATCAAATTTTCTTGTAAATAGACGAATTTCCCGCAGATCGAAAATGGGTGTCCTTGAAATTTAAATCCCCTCCCCCCTTAAGATTGTTTCCAGATCCGCCCCTGACCTTAACTAATTGTCTTTTAGGTTTTCTATAACTATTATAGCGAATTTCTTGACAAATAATCTTACCAGGTTTAATCGAGGCATTATTGTGGGTATTTTAAAGTAAATTATGCATGTTGACTTTTTCAAAACCGTCGATCTTTGTAAAAGTAAAACTGAAAATGTAAAATAAATAGCTAGGAAACTATTTTATTGTAGCTATATTTTTTGTGATAGCTTATCTAGTTACCTTTACCTTGATAAAAAAAATATGTTCCAGGTGAAGTGGGCAAGGAGATGTACATAGTGAGCCGCGGCCGCCTCCAGGTGGTGGCGGACAACGGCAGACAGGTTCTCGCCACCCTCAAAGCTGGTTCATATTTTGGCGAGATATCCATTCTGAACATGGGCACAGCAGGTAAATTGTTGGGTAAATATCTAAAGCCGGCGCGACAATGGGGAACCAGAAACAGTACTCTCTGCCGATTATAATATTTCTTTACTACATCCCTTTATATTGTTTGACTTTGTGAACCTCTTCAACAGCAAATCGCTGTCGATAATTTCAATACAGTTTTTCAAAAGTATTCATATTGATGTTTAATATTTACAGATCTTTTATTATTAATTTATTATTTATGGCACAAAATTTAGGAGAACATACATAGGTATAGACAAACTTCAGAATCAAGGTACAGCTAAAACCCGTTAAGTGCTGCAATTAGCCCATAACCTAACTGGTTTTGGACTTAATAGGGTTTAGCTATAATAGCACGAAATATGATTAAATTTGATAAAAAGGTGGGTGACCTTAAACTTTTCATAAATTTATTCAAAACAATAACATTGTTGGCAACGGCTTTCGCACATGCTATATCTCAAGTGCAGCGGCTATTTGATATATTTTGGTATTCATTTTCAATTTTAAAATATAATATATTTCAACAATGTGTGCCTTATAAATAGTTAATCAATTGTATTTATCTGGGAATTATTTTTAACTAACGACAGTGTCTGTTCGTACAAGGCTCATTCTTGAAACCAGATATGAATAAAAAACAATGAATGCGCAGTAGTATTTGCAGATGATATGTTTACATCTTTCATTATTTGAATACACAAGATGGTGATAATGAAGCGTTAAAAATGGTATGACCACGTGCAGATTCGAACCCGCGACGTTTGAGTCAAGAGCCCAACGCCTGAACCACTAGAGTCTAGTGGTTCAGGCGTTGGGCTATTAACTAGTGACTAGTGACTAGACTACCACAATCTCATTATAACATTATTTGTAATAATTCTCTGTATATTCAGATAATATATCTTGAACATATAATTTAAAAAAAAAACTGGGTAGAGTTTGGAGTGAAGATGCAAATTAGGGGATGCCTCTGCTCATGGTTGTTAGCTAGCTGTTTGTAGGTGGTGTAAAGGCCATACAGAATGGTCTATAGCAACATTTGCGTAGAAACGAGACATACATTCACCAAGTTACTTCACCTGGAAAAGCGTTCGTTGAGGTCAACAAGAACGTTTTTCGGCTAAGCTTATTTTTTAAGAGAAGCTATAAAGGCGCAAACTAAGATATAAACATGTACCCACAATATTTACATAGTATATTTATATATTATCAAAATACTCATGCAGCAGTTGGAATAAAATAAGGGCCAAATTGACAGGCTATACTGTATACTAACATTTGAAATTGTCGATTGCAGTATGCTGCGCTCGCTGCGTGTAATAGTTTGTTCCCCTTTTCTCTGTTCTCTTTTTCTTAAGTTTTTGTGCCTACATTTTAGTAATTAACATTTAATTAGAATATTCTCTTGCTGTTTTCCCTCTTGTAAGTATAAAGGAACCTTGTCAACATTGCTTTCGGCTGAAGGGTCTGGCTTTCGCGGTCTTAAACTTAATCATATTTTGTATTTATCCACTTTGATTCGATTGTTTAAAAGTAAGTAGGAACCTGTATATTGTTTTATAAAAAAAACCAAACGGTGATTGAGATATGTTATATTTGTGTCCAATTAACCTTGGTATAAATATTGTCCAATTACGATGGCTTTGACATAAAAAAAAATATATACTGGTGTAAAATTATACCAACAGCTAAAAACGTTTGCCCTTTAGTATCTCTCAGGAATGCGCCAACAAGGCATCCATTTTTTATAATTTAGAGTGAGGAAAGGCACTCCCATCATAGACAAAAAATACTCGTAGGTATATTTTGAAATCAATTGAGAAACAGATTGATGATTTATCAGTTCACAAAAATTATTTTAAATATAACACACATAGCTTACCTGTATGTAAAACTGGAATCAATTGCATTACTAATTATTATTCTCAAACACCGTTTGATTTTTGTTTAAATTTTACTATCAAGTGCATGTCTTTCCTGATTATATTTGAAAAATATTTCAAAAATATCTGTTAGCCGATTTATTCAAATTCTTCATTATTTATATTATTAATCAGTTATTTTCAGTCAAAACCACATCGATGTTTAGTGAGGAATGAGTAGGCGTAATGACCCCTCGTAAATCTCCTGTAGATTTTTTAAATATTATGTATTAGCGCGTGAAAGTTCTACGAGGCTCATTCTTTTAAAAAATCACCACTTCTCGTTTGCTCCCTTATAGTCAAGTAATGTGACCTGCAGTTATGCTTCTGTTCCTTTGACAGCTATCGAGTGAAAAACTGCATATTAGATGATACAAAAACAGTACAAAAAAGTACAGTACAAAATTATCACTCAGTTTTTTTGTAAACATCTTCGCTATGTAAACAAGGCGGGGACTGACAAAAGATATTAACCAAAAAGTCAAATTCATCTACTATATTCACTAATCATCTACTAAGTTTTGTATATTACTGGTAATATTGCCTTTAAGGCAGTAAGTTCGCCTCGTTTAAATGCTGTAATTTTGTATTGAAGTTAAATAAATTGATTGGGGGCAGATAAAACCAACATCCTTTTTTTAATCAATTTCAATTTAGTTCATTTTTCATTTGTTACAAACAAATTGCGGTATTAGGTAGGTATGTGGTTAGCTACTTTAATTTTATTTAGAAGGGATAATATCAACTAATAACCTCGAAGAGTATTTAAAATGTGAAACAAATATTACAATGTCAAAGATTATTATTTGAACCGCAAATATTGAGCCTCGCAGAACTTACTTACTGCCAAGAAACGCGGTTCATGTTTGTTATAATGACAGGTAACCGCAGAACGGCGTCTGTCAGATCGGTGGGCTATTCCGACCTGTTCGTTCTGAGCAAGCAGGACATGTGGGACGTCCTCAAGGAGTACCCGGCGGCACGAGTGAGGCTGGAGGCAATCGCAGTTAAGAGACTCGAAAAGTACAAGAAGGCACCTTTAGAAAGGGGTAAAATTTGTATATATTAATAGCTTTTAACGTAAAAATGCTTCCTTCTAGGCCTCATAGGTCTAGAGGATAGAGAGACAATTCTAGGTGAATAGTGAGACTATTTGGAAGGTATGCTGATGCTATTTCTAGATGCCGATCTCCCAGCATTCAAAGACAAATTAAAAATATTAGAATACTATGTACATGATTAGAAATTTCAGTCATCTGTATTTTGACAGTTGTTGGCGATTAACTTGACAGTGCTGTACGGTTTTCTTTGCTTACTGGTTTTCAATCCTTTCTCAGAGTCCTGCGTGTAATATTCTCATCTGGGGACGTACAATCCCCGTATCTCATTGGTCGGCACGGCAGCGATACAATATAAACACATTAACTGTCATACAGATTTGCTATTGCGGACAGGTTCCTGTTTGGTCGGTAAGACAGCGATGCGACAAATAATCGGAATTCGCTCGATGTGACAAGTTTCAAATAGGTGCTTCTTCATTTGTCGACTCGACGCGACATTGGTACGATGTGCTGTCAGTATATCGCACTGCGACATTAAAAAATTGTTACATTTGCAATTATTGCGCGACATTATGCCGCCATAACGTGACGGTAATTTGACTTTGATATTGGAAATAGTTCCAGCGTCTATCTATCGTTCATATACAGATCGATTTTTTGTTTTTGACATCCTATACATACATTTAAATTTAGCGTCGTCTTGATACAATTCTCTTGTCAGATTGTTGATATTTCTCTCTATTGTTGTATCGCTGTCGTACCGACCAATTGCCCACTTGTCATATAACTGATGTAACATAACAAAAAATACTATATATTACTTGAAAATAAAACTCGATTACTTTCAAAACATTTATTTTTGTGATGTGATATTTTTAAAGAAATTCAACTTCCTTCCTTTTTAATAGTTTAGAGTTAAAACATGCATAAAGGCAGACGGATAGAAAAAATAAAACAAACGTTTTGATTTGTTTTTTATTTTGAAACCTAGAAATGAAAATACTAAATTTACCGTTTATAGAACAGAATGATGGTCTCATTAGATCGGATTGAATAACTTAATTTTGAGGTGTTTGTAATATTATAACTTTTAGATCAAAAGTGATTTGAATTACACAAATCATTACAAAATAAGGTCAAAATTGTATTGTATCTAAATGGTACATATATGATCTTTTTCCAGTGGCTATGGGTCGCTGTCAATCAACTCCTGGTCTAGTGGAGAGTGAAGGAAGAGTGCCGCTGGAAAGAGCCATTCCCGAGCAACAAATGAGGAGACGAAGGACTCTTTTCAGGTCAGTATTTAACCACTATTTTGTAACCGCTTAAATATTCTTTTATAGAAAAACATATTATACATTTATAGCATAATACAAAAATTTAAACTACACAATAGTAACAGGGGTCTCCAAACTTTTTGATCTGAGGACCACACTGACTTCTTCATCGCATATTTTAAGCACCACTTTTGACATTGCCTTAGATTTTTTGAAAATAGATGATATTAATATCACCGATTTGTAGTTCTGACATTGAGGTACGGAATAATATTTTCTAGTTTAATCATGAGGAATTAAACTTATTTTTCAATCAAAATAAAAAGTGTAAACGCAAGACCTAATGTAAGCATAATTAAATAATATAATGCGGCCTAGTGGCGCAACGGTATAAGCGCCTGCTTCTAAATCCGTAGGTCCCGGGTTCGAATCCCTAGTGGGTCATATCCGGCCAGGTCATTTTTCACGGTTGAGAACATTCAACGGCGCTTTTCTCAAGACTGTCGACTGGGTTAAGTAGCAAGACATACCCAAAAAAAAATTACTCATTCAGTTACAGACTCGCGAGATGTTGTTTGCCTGTAATGAATGGCCTCGCATCATGAAAACAACAATAAGGAAGTCGGAAGTGCACCCAATAGCACCTCCCCGACAACGCGAGCCATACGAGCGAAGAAGAAGAATATCATATAGTGGTTTTAGATAGCTCAACCTCATACAATTAAAAGATGCCCAATAAATCTGTCATGTTTACAGTTTATAAAATCTTATCCTGCCAATATACAGGCGGTGCACTGTTTATATAATTATTTTCAATGAACGTGTAGCCATCTGCCATGAAAATTATGAAACGTACATGGACGTTTGAGATTTGTTGTGACATCTCATTTTAATTAGGTACTAAAGAGCGGTTTACACTTTCTTAAAGGTTAGTATAAACCAGTATAATTTCAATGTAAATATCAAAAAATCTGATTTGCGCGTAAAAAACAATGTTTTTCAATACATTGTCAGCAGATCGATCGCCATTATATTGTTGACACTATAGACGAGATGAATAAGATAAGATTTTTTGCAGCCAATCTTCGAGTCCCATTGGTGAAGAGCGAGGCGCCGGTGAAGTATGCAACTCTAGTCCATGCGATTCGACTCATAGTAGTACAGCGGTACACGCGAGGACAGCGCCCTGCACTTATGAGCACAATGTACACAGGCCTACGGATGACAGGAATGCTATGTTCGATACGCATGAGTCACTGGAATGCGAGGTCAGTTTCCACAATTAAATATTTCCATCAATAAGCATAATAGTGTTATTAGTTACGTTTATCAATATAACCTTATTTATGATCTAATAGTTAAAAAAAAAAATCACAAATTTCTATTAAATCACTCTATATGTGAAAAACTTGTAATTATTCACGTATTCATTGTTTTTCCTTGATTAAATAAATAAAATCAGTATGCAGAGTAAAATAAAATTCAAATGTAATAAAGTTAATAATATATTAGTATATCAATTTTGCCTACCGTAATTGATTTAGTAGTTTTAGATAGCTCAACCTCATATAAAAAATGATCACATTTGACGCTGTTTTTTTGCCAACGAAATTTTAATCATATTCTATTATTAATATATCTTTGGAAAAAAGCCTAGAATCAAACCGCCTAGAAACATAAATCTTTTTTTAAGTTTAGAAAAACTTATCTTTTTAAATCATAGATGGTGCACTATTTTGTAAATAATTTTCAGTTTAACCTAAAATACTGCCATCTGTCATTAAAATTATGTAACTGTGTACCGTTTCCAATAAATTACAATGTTTTATGGATGTTTGCGACTTGGTGCGACTAAAGACTAAATAATGGCTCCCAATTTCTTTTTAGCAGTTAGTTGAGCAATCCAAAACCATTAACTATTAAAATTATTATCAACCATGCTATAAATAATATTTCTTATAATCTGGATACAATTTCATGACCATCTGCCAACCTGTAAAAGAGCGGATACCTAATCTGATCGGGAGAAGAGACGAATATATCAATCTCCGCAGAAATGAAATTTAATAATTCAACTGCCCTCCCTGACTATACTATACTCCCCCCCCCTGACTCCCTGACTTTACTTATACACGTCTGTATGACTATACTTATACCTGTCTGTATGACATGCTAAATAACGATATCCCACGATCAATAAAACGGTTCGGAACATAGAAACAAATCTCACAGATTATTGATTAATCGACGAATAATAAAAAAAAAGTGAAATAATGGTAATTGCTGTTCAATCTGGGTACTGAGGTAAGCACAGGTAATTAGGTAAAGGTCAATTTATTTGATTCAATACATATATACAATTTATTGACCAATACATGTATAAATTCAAGTGTATCTATTATAACCTAACATAACTAATACAAATGCCGATGGACTCGAAAACCATTCAGTTGCTACTATATTACTACAACCGTCTACTTGCCATAAGTATTTAAATAAAGTATAATAAATTTAGTAGTTAAATTGTAAGAATACATATTTTGTTCAAAAGAGGAAACTTAATATTGTTTGGAAAAGTTTTAAGAAGAGCCGTTTTAAATATAGTGATTGAATTCAGAATAAGGGATAGGGTTATATTCGGTTAAATTGAGGAGTTAAGGAGATTTTGGTGTAATTTATCATTGAAAGCATCCGTTATATGTTGGTGTTTGCTCAATAAATCTTGATTATCATATTTTGGTTTTCAGGTACGGAGGTTAAGATCAAGGCTTCACACGGTGGAGGCTGAAAATGCGGCGATGTCAGCGAAACTAAATCAGCAACAATGGGAAGTTGCTCACAGGTACCGTTCTGCATAAATTTTTTTGTTTACAAGAATTAATGACTCTTTGGAGAGTAGCGCATTCATCTCTCATTTGTACCAATATATTTTCATTTCAATTTTTTAACACTCAATAAAATATTACTGCAAATTACTATCGACTAAGTAAATAAGAAATCCTATAACCTAGTATGACTTACGAAATTCTTACTTAATAAAAAAATCTACTTGAGGATCGAATGCCGAGGGAAAAGTATTTTTTGTACCACAAACCCAAAAACAAATCCATAAATACAGGAAACTCATAAAACTCCTATATACAAATAAAATCTTGTACCCCATCCCAAAGCAAACAATTCTCCTAATCATACTAAATGTATCTGCATAAAAACCTAATTTGAGGTAGGCATATTTAACCGTTCGTCCCATAAAAATGAACGTAACTACAGCCAAAAATGACATTTTGATATTTTATAGGTAAAACGCGCGTATCACACAACGCTGCCATTCAACGAAGGTAGCACGCGGGGCCGCCACTTATTTTTTATATTTAATATTATATTGACATAGCTTTTGTAAATTAAACTTGAATTATTTACCGCCAAACCTATCAAAAACACTTTCAATTCACTACTTTTTATATAAACAATCAGGTATAAATATAAATATAAATACGGAAAGACGACTCGACATAGCACGCATGTAATCTGGCGATATACTGCAATTGCTCGAATTGCTGTATATCATTATAGCCTTTGAAGATATTGGAGCGAAGTGTGTTAAAAAAACCAAATGTTTTGCTATACAACACACAATGCTTTGAATGTACAACATACACTATCAGCCTTTTTTTTTAATGAATTGCTATTACCTAGGTCATATACAATTATTTTTGGGCCCTACTCAACTAAGCTAAATGTACTTGTGCTAGAGTGTCAGGGAAATGGTGGTAATGAAACGTTAAAAATGGTATAATTATTATGTGCGGGTTCGAACCCGCAACCGATGGGTATTAATCAAACATCTTAACAACTAAACTACAGCATTCACACTTTTTTTTTACAAGATTTTCATTGTTAATTGTCATATGCGGCCTATGACATATTGAAAAGATTTCTGTGAACTGGAATGGATTAGGAGATTTTGTCTTTATTACTTATTTTGAAGAAAAACTACTTATAAGTGGTTTAAAAGATTTTGCTTAGGCATACCTAGATTTTCTAACAAAATCAACAGCTCGTTATGTCAGATAACAAGTTAATGGATAGGATGATTTTAGATCCCATCCTGCCTGATGCCGAATCCAAAGGAAGCTGTTTTTCTGAAGAGAATGTGTTTATTTTTTTATTTTATTCTTTAAATAAATATCATGAAGTGATAACATATAACAAATATATCTTTGCTTCCTAATAGATTGGCTGAGATAGAACTACAAATTTGTGGTGGCTCGAGCGCATCCTCTGAAGAATTAGAGGACAACGAGCGGAACCGGGAGAGCATCATATAACGACTACCCATCACCTGTCTCTCCCCAGAGCGATGCGCCAGCACCCACGACGGCCACCACTATCGAAGCGACAGCAATTGCCAAAGCGACAGCTGTTGTCAAAGTGACAGCGTCTGTCAAAGTGATATCAACTGTCAAAGTGACCCCAAAAGTCCAAGTGACAGTGACACTGCAATGCTGTACGTCACTCAAGCAACGCCCGCACCCCGCCACGCCCTCGCCATTCTCTCCTAGCCACTTAAGGGTATAATCAAAGTGGAACTACGACCCTAAAGCCTATTAGAATAAAAATATTGATACACTATGTATCAGAAATGATTGTTAGATGGATGATCCAGTTCATCAGAATCAGATCAAAGAGTTTGGAATTTGTGTTTATTTGTTTCTCACATCGAGAGAAACAAATACAATGCAATGTTGTAAAGTCGCTTATTGGCCATCCCTCATTTGTGTGATTGTCCATCTCTGTTACACTTCTAAAATAGACATAAGTTGGTAGCATAGACATATTTGTTTATTTGTTTCTCACATCGAGAGAAACAAATAAACAAATATGTCTATGCTACCAACTTATGTCTATTTTAGAAGTGTAACAGAGATGGACAATCACACAAATGAGGGATGGCCAATAAGCGACTGTACAACATTGCAGTGATACAAACATTGACTAACCCATCTCTTGATAATGGCACCACACATACTAACTTTAAATCTCTTTGGGTTTTTAAAATTTTACATTATCAAAATTAATTAGCATCGAACCGATTATATAATAAAAAGAAATTTTAAATTTAAAATCATAAAACTGCCTAGGATACAATTTGATTAATAGAATCACAACAGGTGAATATTTTCCTTTTGTCAGACATGAAAACTGAGATCATTAGACTGTGGCGCGCTTCACTATAGATGAGATCTGTGAATTACCGCCTATTTTTCTGATGCTAATTCATGGTTAGGTATGCATTAGATAAATACCTATTGCCGGCAACACTTTTATACTCGGAGACATAGAAAAGAACTTGAAGTTCCACTTTGAGGTTACTCTAACTTCAGCCTTTGTATGCGTAGACATCTCTGTTGTCTGTGTTTATTGAAGGCCAGTCAAGTTGCCAAATCAACCTGCTAAATCTCCTACATTTGCCTAGTAAAGTTGTTTCAAAATGTGTACATAATCCCTACTATAAAAAACGGTAACGAATAAATTTTATTGGAACAGAACATTCCTCATTATTGCAAGTTAAATGTAAAAATGCAAACATGCAATATTAGATGTTTCGCATGTCATGCTCCATACAATACTCAAATATGTCACTGCCTTCCATGCTCCTCAACTATTGGTTGTGAATATACAAACAATACTTTAATTATATCCAAAACCTCGGGTTGGGGTTATGTATTTGATTAGCCTATTTAATTGCCGGTGGTAAATAACCGTCAAATATTTAAGTGTCACCAGTGTTCAACATTAAGTGTTTATTAATTAAGTATTTTAATATGCCTGGATTGACGTTCTCTTGACTATATTTTATGTATTGACATAATTTATCTCTTTTCAGAGAATTTTCTAGTAGCACCAAATATTTAAACCGGCGTTACACGCACCATTGGGCCTCATGGTCTGCAATATATATATTGTTTTTTTCATCTCTCCCACCCTGCGAGTTACAGAGTTCTAGATCCAATAGCTTCTGACTCCAAAATTCAATATTCGATAACACGCAACAACGAACCTGTAATTAAGTTTCTATTGTAATGTAATGTTTCTATATGTTATTCTGTTTCTATTAACACTTGAATAATAATTATGAACATTTTGAGAAGGGGTCACATAAATGTGATAATGACAAGGGGGTCAAAAAACCATGTAATTTGTGTGCATTGATGTGTTGGATCAAGCAGTTGTGACGTAGATTGTTGAGCGTCAGGATTTTATACGTTGCAGACCACTCAGTTATTTTAAAACATTATTTATGATTATTTTAAATGTACTTACAGAAATGAAAAATCCAAACTTATCTCATTTATTTAAGGATGGCTGACATTGATGAAATGTTATGATACGCAATATGTATGTATAGCAATACTGATTACTTTTTGAAAGCGATCAGTACATTGGTTCGAAATATATGCACAGATATTGACATTTCTAAATAAAGATTAACAGTCTAATATTTGTACCCACTTAACCGTGCGTGTAACGACGGTCCACTTCTAAATTATGTTAATAATCCTGTTAAGTGTAAGATAGCTAGTCTAAAATTCACTTTGTTGTATTTATTCAGAAATGACGTCTGTACCCACATTTAATTTTATTTATTGAGGTGGCATCAAACGCAAAACTTTTGGCACAAACTAAATTTCTAATGATGATTCTTTAATTATAATTAAAGAATCATCATTAGAAATTTAAATAATTTATATTAAGATTTTTATTTAATTTCACAATTATCTTTTGCAATAATTAATATAACACACATACCCATACGAATATAATGAAAAGGTAATTGATATTTTACAAAAATTGTGATTGCTTGACTTTGCGTAGGGTGTCACCTGCAGCAGTTAAAGAAATATCAATTTGCCTAAGAATTATTGATATATTGACTATGTTAGAATTAACAATTAAATTCAATATTAAAGTTAGTTATAAGAGTTCTAAAGCAGACCTACATCATTCAGTATAATGATACAATTACATTTTATAATATAACTAGGACCAGACGGGCATTAATTTGGTAACAAAACAAGGAAAGAATGCGAAAACCGGTGCCTAATAATGTTACTTAAATAAACAAACTATGTGTAACAAATGACCTCACATCATGAGGACAACACAACATTTCTCCTTGACAACATAGCCGTACAAGTAGCTAAAAACCAGGAAAGCGTTTAGCAATGATGCCATTTCACCAACTGCATTAAGTGAAGAGTAATTTACGAAATCATCTCAATAATTTTGACACGCCACCTTCAATTTCACGGTTGGCTATGCTTTATTGAACACACTTCATGCGTGTAATTTTGAGCGCTTAAATAATACAGTTTTCTCATATTGAAATCAATTCGTTAAACGTATTGCGTTAAATAATTAAATCTTCCGTTTTGGTGTCAAATTAATGCTTGTTGCCCAAAAACCCAATACTGCCGAACGGGTAGGTATGTGTGTAGGGACCAATTTACGGAAACAAATACATAACCAATAACCAGCACATACTTACAATATAATACGATGTGATAGTAGAAATGTCACATAGGACTTTTGGTAAAAAGTTATGTTAAAAAGTATAATTCCACAAAGCATAAGGTTAAGATTAATGTAAGTCTAAGGATACAGTTTAATAATGTTTCCATGTAGAAATGTGCGATTGAGTCTTGGCCATAGAGCTTCGAGGTAATTTTAATGGCAGAACTAACTTCCGCAATTATTTTTTTTTCTACAACTCTTTTCTCGCCTTCGCCTATTTTTTTTAACAGATCTAATCTCCCATTTTGATCCCTCTTTCAATCATTATGGATACAAAAACATGAATTTATTTGAAATGCTTAATTAATTGACATTAAAGGTGTTAATATTTTACAGAAGACTGAATGAAATTCTTTGTTATGCCATTAAAATCTCTCACCGATCGCTGTCGTCTCAATGATAAAATAGTTTTTTCTTATTTTTCGGATAAAACAAAGCATAGGAAAAAAGTGTTTATTATTTTCCCATACCAGTTTAAAAACGAAAGCTCTAGCCGTTTTTAACCTAACTTGGGTCAAACAGACTGAAAAACAAAGTTTTCCAAAACTGATAAACACTATCTCGACTTTGTGTTTTAAACCCACCTGCCTAAATTGAGGTTGAAAAAACTAGTCTATAACAGGCACAGCATATTTAGTCTAATATGATTAATTATGAGTTCAATTTAAACATTACATTTATTTTGAAAGATTATAAATTTGGGGATGTTTTACATCTTGCATTATTTAAATAATTACGGCTTACCACTATCTCTTTTTGACTTCACGGTCTACTTTTTGAGCCAATCACACAGCTCATCATTAGGAACTCCGTTCTCTACGGTGGAACATTGATTATAGTGGATTTTAGATTGCTCAACTCCTAAGTAGAATTTAACAACCATTTTTTAGTATCTTAAACCACCACCATACTTGGTGCAACATCTGCATCAAACATTGTAATTTTTATTTACAGGTGGCAATATATTCCGTAAGTTTAAAGTTTAAATTGTAAATCAATGAAGTAGACAAAAGTCATCTATCAGTGAGTAAGATTATCGTTTATAAATTGTAAACATTTGTTAAATCTGACTTCTGCAGTTTGCGTCTAACCTTTTTGCCGACGAAATGTTAATATGATTAATATTTCATTGGCAAAAATAGCGCCATCTACATCTCGGCATCATTTCTTGGTCATCCACCACTTGTGTGAGGTTGAGCTATTTAAAAACCACTAATAATTAATGGTGGTAAAGAAGGAACTCAGTGTTGTTCTGATTTTTTGTGAGTCGACGTTCAATGAGTCGTGTAATTACCTTGAAAAGTGATCATGTTAAACTGTAATTATTTTAATAACATTCATAATATTATTTTAAAATTATCTTTGAGCTAGGTAACTTGAATCAACTGGTCGAAAGTAAGAAATTGATGTAAAATTAAAGATTGTGTTAAGGCTCCAAATATAGGAACAAAATTTGAATATTAAATGATTTTAACATGAAATAAAAATGTATAGGTTTTTATGATTTTTAGTTATATTGAGTGCTAATGTAGATAAAATGAATAATTACATATTATCCACGTTTATGTACCTACTGCCATTGTAAAAAGTGCAATTTATGAATAAAAATCCAATAAACATTTTAGTATTAAATGTTACATTAATAATGACCACTATTAAAATAATAGGTGACGTGTAAAATGTGCTTTAAATGATAATATTTGATCTAACTGTAAGTTTTTTTTTAAATATAAGTACGTTGTGAATATTATTGTGTTTATTGCAAGAGCTTTAATATTGTTTGCATTGTAAATATATTTTTAATTAATTTAAGTCGATAACAAAGTGAAGAAGTTATTTGTTTTTAAATTAGATCATTAACTTTCCTGTAATGTGCCCGAGATAATAGGATTTTTGCAGTTGTTAGTTCTTACAGCTGTTGAGAAAAACCGTCCAATAATTACAAAACACATTATATTTAGTATGGCGCTGATGGCTTCTAGGTACCTAGATTATTTGTACTGTAAACCGGTTGATTCCTATGTAAGCATACAATGCAATAATAAAGATGATAGATATTTTCCTTTGAGTTAACTCACGGTTGAGGCTATAAGCTACTCTGTTCTACACTATTAGATTTAGTAATAATACAGATTCGAAAGAGGACTGGTTGCTTTTTACGCAATTGCTTATTAAACGTTTATATGTATTTTTATTCACTATTGGCAATATAGGTTTTATTTTATTGTTGAATAACACAGCAGGTTTATGCATGTGTCAGAAACATACAAAACCTTGACCCAGGTTAACCCTTTACTTTCTAAGGATGCATTTAAAGGCCTACACCCGCTCATTCAAATAGTGCCACTATTTGACTTTTGGCTTTGAATGCCTTCTATTTGCTCCACTCAGTTCCATTTATAAAAAGCAGAGGCTCTAAGTTTTAAAGTGAATCAGTGATGAAAATCACTCAGTGAATCAGCGATTATGAAAAGCCTGAACTTTCCGATTTCTCTAATTGACCGATTAGTACTGGCCAATGACAGGAGCTGTCAGTCTGTTGACGACACGGATTGTTGACGTTGAATTGAGCAGTGCATCAACTATACTCCGATTTGGAATGGCTCAAGAGTAGCATAGAAGTACATGACGGGTTTTTTTTTCATGAGACCAATTAAGTTTACTGATAAACATACTGATTTCGGTTTGCACATTAAATCAATTCTTTTTTTCAGGCGGATCCAATTTCACTTTCTTCAGCATGTTTAAAAGTGGATGGGTATTTGTTCGTTTATTTCCTAAAGGGTTTTATTGGTCTTTAATATCAACCGCAGGTTTCTTCATTATTCTGTGCTCTAATTGAAGAGCACTCGCAGTTTGTTTGAACGGTCCTCTAGTAAGCAAAGCTACCTCTTTAACAGTAATGCTATGCTTCTTGCTACATTAATTTTAAAGCCCCTGATAAAGTATGTGTTATGATGCATATATCAGCTGATCCAAAAGACAATCATTTAAGACCAGTTGGTGTATCTGATGAGTTTTTTTTTATGATTGTATTGAATATCAATTACATAACCTTAAAATAGTGATGAACTCATTGTATGTATGTGTGTGATTTATGTGTGTCATTTAACAGTACAGAAATAGTCAAGCTTTAGAACTAAATTAACGATGAATTTTAGCTGCTTGCAGTTTGCGGAAATCAGCGCCATTTGCTATTTATGAATTTCATAAATAAAGAACCATATTTAAATATGTGTTTTGCGTTATTTGGGACAAAATTAAATATAACACATTAATATGATACATAATATAAGAACAGTAATTTATATATAGGAAGTTGTCAGGTTTTTTTTATACGATGCACATTCACATTTGTAAGAAATGTTTTAATATAGCAGAAAACACTAATCTTTTTTTAATTCATTGCATGTAACCTAAGTGATCTGATAGTTTTAAAAAAAAAGTATACCACAGATTAAATTTTTTAAATATGATTGTGGATGTGTCTAATCAACCAATGTGTACAAATAAGAAAAAAAAATAGTAATTTAAGAAAGATTTTTTTTCTTACATTCATTTTGTTAATCGCAAGGCAAATTATTTTCTCATAGGATAGTATACAAATTGAATATTATTCATACACTATCAAAAATTTTGTCTAATATACGAGCAGACAATTCGTGTGATGCGAACCTTAAAAACGCATCTAGTGAAATTTTTCACGATGCCAATTTCAACATCGCACCTTAACCAGACCGCTGTCCGCTCCAGTAAGTTGCTGGACCTGCTGAAAAACTATTGATTGCACCAGAATGCAGTTTGCTATACCTAATACTGGTGACCTCCAATGTTGTCAGTTCCGTGAAATGAATAGCCATAGCCAACGATCCAACAAAATTGGGACTTTCATTTATAAGATTTAATGCTCGCACAAAGCTGCAAATGTAAGCATTTAACTGCACATTTATTAGTTTTTTTTATTCCTGCTACCATAATGTAAAAAATTAGGCACTTTAGATTTTGAAAAGTAAAAAGTATTTTTTTTATATGAAAATAGACCTAAACGTTAATTAAGTCTATAACACCTGTAATAGACTTTTAAAGAAATACTCCATGCAAAAGATTTTCAAGTGAAAAGCATATTCGCACATTTGCAGGTCAGTCAAGTGTATTTTGCTTTTTTGGCCTGGACAGCAGTCTGGTTAATTTACCTGTAATTTTATGCATTTGGAGATTTTTTTTCAGAAAAAAATATATAAATAACTCAGGGGAGATGGTGGTTATGAAGCCTTAAAAACCTCATATCAATGTGCGGATTTGAACCCACAACCGCCGTGAGCTTCGACAAAAGGAAGCAGAAAAAAGAAATCAAAATTACTGCCTCTATAATTTATATAATATTAGTTGAAAATTGCATATATTCAATTTTGCTTTAACACAATCCGCTCTGATGATAATGCTGCCGTTCCGCGAAGGCCGTTTTAAGGAAGTTTTTTTAGTTTCAAAGTAATCATTTCTAATTATTGGGTAATAATAAGTACATACTATAAATGGTTGTTTTATATATTTAATATATATTGAATAAATAGAACTCGAATGATTTACTGCCAAATCCACCAAAAACACTTTTAATTTACTCGCGCACTTTTCACTCAAACAATTTCAATGGCTGTCGAAACCGAACTGAGATGAAATAAAATCAATGATTAGTCCTATGCCTTTCATGAATTCAGATATATACGACGTGCCACCGTATTAAATATTAATGGAGGTGCAGTAAGACGATTACACAAATTCGCGTGCACTGCATCTGGCGATATACAGCAATACACAATTTCATAAGATTGGTACGGAATGTGTTAAGCATAATAATTAAATTATTCAATATATTACATTTGGTGCATGTAAAATGCCATTCATTCACGTTTTGCAAATTTTATCATGACTGGTAAATTTCCACAGTATTCTTCGCTTATATCGACCTCGAGAGACCTCAACCCATGGTTAAAGTACAATAGACAGCACCATTAATTGAACGAGAAAATTAATTGGACTATATAAATGTTGGCCCTACCCATGCAGCCAGTTAAATTGAAAGTAATTTAATACATTGTAAAACTATTACCAAATTACCCAAAGTTACTCGACACCTCAAAATATGTTCCACGCTATTATTGCAAGACAATACTTTTAAATACAATAAGAAAAATTAGAATAACCATACCATAACCTAAAATGGATAGTTTTCATTTTTGTGGGGAAACAGTTGTGTTCTTGAAATGCTAGTCATCATTAGCATTAATGACTCATTAGCGGAAGCCATCAGGTCAACGACAATTCCTCTTCTAAATCTATATTTTCTTAGCAAATTTGTTATATAAGTACGCGTCCACTTTTTAATTCCCACCTGTGAGAAGTCACAGTACATCAATAGCCAAACTGAATGTTACAAGTGGTCTTACAAGTAAAATTCCAGATAAATTTTTTAGCAATCATTGCGGGTACTTTGGGTTCTGGACACAAGGAATGAGTACCTAGTCGTATCCTTCCTAGAAAAACATCATAAAAAAAACACTATAATTTTGAATTAGAAGTTTAAAACGTTGGGATGTGATATATTCATAACTATATTGCATACAAAACGATATAACCAAGGTCTCTCATAATGGAAGAAAACTGTACCAATAATTATTATGATTATAATTATATGTCTAATTATATGTCTCGAACATGTGTACATATTAGATATAAAACAATTGATAATATTATATTACGAATGTTTACAAATTAAAAAAGATATTACAATTTTAAGTGTGTTTTATATTTATTGCATTGCAATGATTACAATGCACTTTTATAAACATTGTCGCCCATTTAACCTAAGTATCATCTGTGAGGGCACCCGACTGCCATACAGAAACTCCGAGCATTCTGATATCTGGGATTTTATGCAAATGACAGCAAATGGTTTTTCTTAGTTCGTGATTATTTTAAAGCTAACCAGTGTGTTTCTAAAACTGATCCGGAAGCATCATCCCACATCTAGATTTTTAAAAAATGGAGACTGGTTAGCACCGCAGTTGGCACCGCAAAGAATTCTTAAACTAATTTAGGCCTTAAATCCTCCAACAGTTCTGCAGGTTCCCACATAAACCCAACCTATTATTTTACATCGCATTTTACGAATCATCTGTACTATATCCCCTCTTCTCTGTTATTATGACCAGACCTCGATCAGTAATTTCCATGGCAAAAATAACAAACTCGAAAATATTGCACATTTCTGCAGCTTTTAAAATGTAAATGTTTTCTTCATATTTTTTTTGTGTAAACCCAAAAATATTATAAAACAGAAAAAGTAGGCAATCGCATAAGTTTGAGAAAATTTTTTGTTACAACAGAAGTTGTAAACTGTTTTTTTTTCGTTTTTTATTTCTATACCTTGGTAGTAAATAACATAAGCAACATTCACAATAGGCCCAAAAATATTTCATAAAAATAGTTATGTAAAAAAGGTGTAAATATGAGGGCAAAAATGGCCAGGTTATCACTTGTCCCGAGGAGTTAAATCTAAGGATGAGAAATACTTAATCATTTCTTAATTTATACTATTTGCCTTTAATAATGGTCTAAATTCGGCCGGTGATTTCATTATCTAAATATATTCTGGAACAAAGTATACAAAATGTATTTAAAACCACGTTTGTCTTTAAACTCAAACTTTTAACTCTATTAAAAATATATGCGATCAAAATCCCAAATTTTCCACTATTGATCACTTTTACTATTTAAAAATAACCTAATTCGTGTGACATGTCTTCATTCCATAATTAATCCAAAAACGGAGCAAAAATATCTACAGTTGCAGTACTTCATAACAGAATGAAAACTAACAAAATAGAAAGTGGAAAAAAGAGGCAAATCCTGAAGACTTTTTTTCTATACCGCCTCCGGCTTAATAAGTAACATTAAAAAAATAATATTTTAAAACAGCGACATGTAAAATACATCTTTATTAAAGAACGCTCTAACCTGTAAACAACAGCAAAATATAATATTGAATTCAATGTGAACGGACTCAAAAATACAGAATCATGTTTTTCTGATATTACCAATATCACAAATTGAAAGTATCATGAAAACATTTAGTTGTGATTAAAACAAAAACACATCACTAACAGTTAAATTAGAGCAAAAATAAATATTTTAATATGTAAGTTGTATCAAAAATAATATAAATTATATTATTTCTTCATAACATTAACAATATAGTGAATTGCAAGTAGTATATAGAAAATTGAAATATCATTAGGACATTTTAAAGTGTCGAAAAAAATAATAATATCAGTATAACCTATATTGCACATCAGTTAACAAGCGAAAAATTAATATTTGTTTGGTCTAAATATCGATAAGAGTTAGATATCGATAAGTATGGTCGTATTCGACATTATTTGGTCAAAACTGTTTGTGGATAGTAAAAAAGTGTCCTAAAAATGAGTGACGAATGGTGCAAGAGATGATTTTATATTAATATTTTTAGGAGTAAATTTAACTTTTTTCTTCAACATTTTTTAGGATTATCTGCACGGCACAAACCGAACCACGGAACTATGTTTCCGAAGCCGAACCAAAAACTGAGAATTTTAACCTCCTTTAACAATTTAGCCCTCCAGAACAGATGGCCCATATAGTGAAAGTGGCTCAGAAGCTGGACGGTGTCACCACCAAGAGAACCTTTTAAATTTCAGTTTCTCCACTGCTCTAAAAGAGCATCGAAATTCTCATCACACCCCAGAACACGTTCACTTATTGAAAACCACCAATATTTTAATGAAAAAGAATGGAAATATGTCAGATTTGCAAACCCTCAGAACAGAGTGACCTGCATTTACCGACTTGGAAGTTAACGACGATCCAAAATACCTCAATACCTTAATCGACAGATCCTTGGCAGTCATTTTACAGAATGAGTCGCTACAAAACTGCTAACGCAGTAACTGCTAACGCAGTAACTGCTAATGTTCTTGGGCAGAGGACAAAGACAATATTATAACAACTTACAAGAGCAAATGATATTACTCTTTCAAAAAGGTAATTACTAAACTATTTTTCGTCGGGCCGATATTGTATAGCGACATAGATAAAATTTGGTTGAAGGGGTCAGGGATAGATTTGTGAAGACCTTACTGTAAAAAATACCATCGTCTGCATCTTTTCGAACATGAAGAATTTGCTAAAGTTTATGTACCCTGCAAGCAGGCTACAACCTTATTACAACTACTGTCA
Organism: Neomicropteryx cornuta; assembly: GCA_020383195.1. NCBI lineage: Eukaryota > Metazoa > Arthropoda > Insecta > Lepidoptera > Micropterigidae > Neomicropteryx > Neomicropteryx cornuta. Next base: position 5,636,051 of record JAHKQU010000001.1, on the reverse strand, counting down.
AGAGCAGTGCGTCAAATTAATATTCCTTGAATGTATTTGTGGTTTCCTTTGCTTGTAATGTTAAATATTCAATAAATGCGGTATAAATAAAAATTATCGGAGCAGTGGTTTCGGCGAAAGACACATTTCTTCAAAAACCCGTTTGACGATGGGTTTACTTTTCGTCTACTGTCTACTACGGCTTTGTAGCGGTTCAGTGGTTTATACCTGGGTTGGCGGCTAAAAAGGTAACACCATAACAACCAACTTGAAAAACCTGGACCACAAAAGAAAACGACAAATCAATAATCAAACACAGCGTGTAGCTGATTTTGACTATTTTCAGTATGAAATTAAAATGCCTATCCCGATCGAGGATATCAACTCCACAAGTACGAAAAGACAAAGAGCAGATATCTCCAGGCATTACAGACCTTCGACTTTGCAGATCAGAATGTCAAAGACAACCCCCTCCTTATTTCCACGATTATATTGTCAAATGTTCAGATAGACCATACTTAATGTTATTTTTTGTCCAATGCTGATTCCCTGTTTTTTGAAAAAAAGGAGGGAGAGTTGTTATATCAGTTGTAAAATAATCAATATCATTAGTGCACCAAATGTCAGTTGTATTTTGTGTTTATGTTTTTGCTTGCAATAAATAGATGTGCACCAAAAATAGTTATTTCTCATAAGTGTATTAGAAAACCACTTTGGACACAACAAAACATAAGTTGCTAAAAAATACTTTGATTATTTTTTACTGTTAAGAAAATGGCTTAATCAAAGGACTTCCAAATGGTCACCATCGCACTTTTCAAACTGGTTTACAGATTCCGGATTGGCAGAAATGCCAGCTGCTAAAGCATCTTCCGGGTCGATTCTACCTTCCTCCACCCTTATTGCCAGCCTGAAAAGAAAAAAAAATCAATGTACTTATTAAAACAAATGAATGTTACGAATGTTAACAGCCTACTCAAGTTCTAAAGATAAATTTCATGGAACTTCTAATGGAACTTTCGTGACTTGAAATCTTAAGAGTCAAGAGTGCTAATGCAGTCCCAGATAATCAGTATTGAGATGAAGTCCTGGCCCAGTTTGCACCGCTGAAAATTGAACAGAAGTATATATTAAGGTAAGTAAAATATGTCAGTACCTATTTTTAGAGTGATCAACGGACCAGAGGGACGGTAGGAATTTTGGCTCCATGCTGTCGACGAAATGATTCCTCCACATCAGCTCCAGGTCTAACAGGCCATAGGAAGACTTGACAAAATATTTCACAACTTTCTGGCCGTGCAATCCGTTTTCGAATCTGTAAAGTGCAATTGAAACATACACGCTTACATCAAATCTGAGAACAGATTGTTATTACAAATCTCTTGGGAAAACATCGAAATACCAATCTCCTTATTTTAACTAGGTATTAACTGTTTCAAGGAAGACATTACATATGCTTATTACGCAGAAGTCAGTCCCTCAAAATCATTTTTCACCTTAGAAACAGCAAGGAAATGAACACTGTAGTCATATTTATTACTAATAGAATTATAATTTTGATAAGAGTTCAAAGCAAAAAAAAAATGAAGATAGAATAAACCTAGTGAAATTTACTTGTACTCAAAGGAAACTGTCTTAAATTCTGAAAAAAACTTGTGTAAATAAATTTACTATATAAATCTCAATATTTCGCATTCCACACTTTATTCAACTTGTGTAAATATAGCACAAAAGGGCGAGCTTATTAGATTAAGACAATCCCTACCAGCTTACCCAGAGAGGTTGTGTAATAAATATTGACCTAAATGTAAATTACTGACAAAATTATATTGTTTAAAAATAAACAATTACTTTATATTAGCTATTTAATGTGCCCGAGCAAGGTTAGGATTGTAGAATTAAGAATCAATAATATAATATTTGAGACGAAGTTTGAAAATGGTTTTGATTGGGAGATTCTGTAATACTATATGGAAGTTCATTCCACAGTTTAACCACGTGAACCGCAATGAGCTTTGTAATTTGCAAGGTTTATTGGAACCAGATCGTAGGGGTGGCCAAAATTAAACAACTGTTTGAAATTTTGGCAAAGATTTGAGAAGTCAAAATAATTCTGAAAAAGAGTAATAGTGAAAATCTTAATGATAATTTTCAAAACCCACTCTAAGACGTGAATTTGCATGTAATTAATTGTATGTAATGACCATTAGACAATTTGCTACTCGTATTTGGCTAGACGTAGAAGTTACTCACACGAATGTTATGGCAGACGCCTCCATAAGCATATCTTCAGTTATTTCAACCTTGTTAACGAAATGACTGAGTAAGATGTTCTGCAGTTCTTGAACTCTTTCTTCAGGCAATCGATACCTGCCTGACTTCACGTTGAGTAGGACTTTGGCGGCAGATCGGACTTTTCTGCTCGGAGAAGATATAATATTATATTACACATTTTACCAAGACCAATACAGATTAATTTTAAGTTTGTGATATCATGGGTTGGGAAATGGAAGATGCTCAGAGAAATTAATTGGGAGAAAAAAAAACAATAATTTTGTTGAAAAGTGTTCAATTTATATTTACAATCTAGGGTTTTTCTTGCCAATGTTGAATAAAATACATTCTGCATATGACTTCGTTTTTTTTAATTGTTTTGTTATATATGTAAGTAAACAATGGCATATCTTTGTTTTGGGCAGACGTGACAATCGGAATCGTTAAAACTGCTCACATTTATTATTGCTGATTTTGCCTCAAGTTCGAAAACGATATTGCCAATAAAAAGCAAACATATACCTCTCTTCTTTATCTTGCAGCTCTTAAGAGGGGTTCAGTTATTGATGCGGTGAATTTAAAAATATTTATATTTTATGAGGGAATAATTACTTCAGATCTGCATTTTCCACGAATTTAGGATCAGCTCTGTTATTAATGGGAGCGTCACACAAAACAGCCAATTCCAAACGTAAATTTTGGTCCTTCAAGTTACTTAGTCGGTGACAATTGATGCACAGTAACAGAAAATCGTGTTTGGAGTGGTCCTTCAATACACCTGTAAAAACACAAAATTAATTGGGGGCTTGCATTTTGTAACACTTTTCCGTAACTACAAAATTTCAGGGACCACACGGATAATTTGTAACCTATCTTAGGTTATTTTGAAGTCAATTTTAATAGGTTTCTTTATTATAAATATAAAAACATTTAAATCATAAAGAGTACATTTTATGTATGATGAATAAATAGTATTGATAAATAATAATATCATCACCACTAAAAGAGTTGTGTAAATTTGTTTGAGAGTTGTGTGAAGGTACCTTAATTTTTTTTATATAAAAATAAATGTTAAAAGATATAAAGTTTTAGATAGTTATCTAAGGGATATGATATCTAGGAACATAATTAAAAAATAAAAACAGGGGTCACCGCTTTATAATTTCTTTTATTAAAAATCAAAAATAAAATTTTGCAGAAAAAAAGTTTTTCAAGTTTGTTTTTTTTTTATACATTTTGTATAGTTAGTAATAAAACCATATTGAAGAGAATTTCATAAGCTATTCAAAATAACATACATACATAACATACATAGTCAACATAACATACATAGTCAACATAATATACATAGTCTAAAATAAACATTTTAGTAAGTGCCCTTAATTACAAACGATGGTCGTTTTGCTTCAAGGCTCGGACGCTAGATAGGTTAAAAAACAGACAATTTTGGAAATTACTATAGGTAAAACATACATACAAAGCGGAAAACATACCTATGGTACAAATATTATAAAAAATAAACTAATCTTATTATGGCAATATTCAAAAGTTAACAAAAGACAACATAACGCCCAATACTTTTTTACTTTGAAATTAATGTGTACATACGGGGAAATAATTTTCTATATTCTCTCGGTACAACACGTTTCTTGGAATATGATTCATTCTTGCCACACACTACACATCTGTTCTCTCTGACTGTCTGGTAAAATCTACCAACAAAGCCAACGGCTCGACCAGCAGGTTCGAATCGGAGCCTCACTGTAAGCGGATCTTCCCGCACAAGATCGCCAATGCCTTTTTCTATATACCTAGAAAAAATTATATAAGCTTACCGAATTGAGGAAGAACGATTAGGAAGGAATGGTTGTACTGTAAAAGAATTTAAGGTAATATCTTATCAACTCAATCATGACAGCATCGTCATTGTTTGAGCCATTATTAAAATGCGTTCAAACTAAGTCATTTACTTTTCGTAGCAAGGATATACCGGTCTCTTTCCTACCCACAAATATTCCCCTGTCTCGCTCTTCCGCACCGAACCAACAGAGACGTTTCAGCAATTGAATGGTGCAGTTGTGTGAACCCTTTGCTCTCGCGCAGCGCTACAAGTACTTGCCGGCCCATATACAGTGTCGCGAGTGCATAACTACACCGAAGTGTCACCTGTGAAACTCACCAACGCCGGTTGCAGCATCCGAACTCATCAGTGCGCCTGTCAACTAAAGGTTGGAGAAACTATTAGTAGTTTGGTGTATTACGTGTAACCTAATTCCTTTCTGGTTAGATATAATCCAAACCTATATACAGTCCACTAGTATATCAAAAATATCTACCAGTTATATTGGTGCAAGCGATCATATTAAAAGTATGCATAAAATATAGTTCACGTAAAGGCAACACTCGACCTGCGATTAAACCCAAACAACTTGCGGTGCTGACCAAATCTGAAATGAGCCACACAGCCAGTTAAATTATTTAAAAAAACACAAAATTGTTAAAGTATCTATTAACTTTCCATTCTTCTTTCATTTTCAAACTTCTATTAGTTAAGATCTATTCAAACAATATTGTTTGAATAGATCTTAACTAATAGATATAGCATAAAATGTATAGAAATCATTACCGGGAAATTGTTGAATGTTTTGTATGATACTAGTCTTTAGTGAACATAAAGGCTAACAGACACATTGGTTTTAGCATTTGGTGAATGTCAGTTGCGTTTTTTAGATTATTTCATTAGATTATTAATGTAGATGCTTTTACCAGAATTTCAGAAGAAATGCAAGATTTACGATATGCCCAGTTTATGTTTATTTCATTTTATTTGGCAAACAATGCATTTGAACAACTGCTAAAGGCATGTTACGTTTTTTATACATATTATTAAAAAAATTATAATCTACAAAAAAGTAGAGTAGAGAAGGAGAAAGAGTATGAAATAAAATAGAAAATAATTAAATGCGATATGTGCTAATACTCATATGGACACAAAAACCAAATGTATTTTTGGTTTTTGTGTCCATGTGAAGTTCGTGTTTGCGAGGGAAAGAGAGTTTGGCTGTGTAAAAAAGAGAGGGTGTGTGCAAGAGAGAGAGAAAGTTGTCAATATCTCCCAGTTGGTGTCTTCGCTGCAACTCGCAGCTGATTAGCTTACATGTCACTATGAAAACTTGTTGACTAAATCGAGAAAATAAAATGACAGTGACAGAAGACTTCATAAAGATGCAAATTTAATTATTTTTTTTAAAATACATTGAGTCTGTTTTAAATATTATCCTATTACGAGAAGTTGATTAATCATTTTGTTGTATTCTGTTTTTATTTGAAAATATCTCTTGAAAAACCTCATCAAGCTTAGCTTTAGATGAAATAGCCGTTAGCTGAGCATGATTTATGACTGCTCCCATCAAAGCCAACCAAAAACGAGTTTTCAGTCAGCTAGGGCTTTCATGTTAGACCTACAGCCGCCCTAAATGCAAAAGTGTAATATGAAAACTCACCATTTCGCTTTATCAGTGTCACAAGTGCACAGCAGCTCCCCGTCAGGAGCTTCCAGGAAACAATTGTGATACAAAGGCTTCGTTCGTGTCCCTACAGAAGTCTTTTTGGACCCGTTTCCGTTCGACGTTGCAACTGAGCTGAATGAAGAATTTGTTCATTTTGTTAAATTTATTTTTTTTTAAATTATTTTGTTCAGTTTTTACTTTTCAATTTGTTTTCTCAAACTTTACAAGTATTGCGTTCAATCTTGAAAGCTTTAGGGAGTATGTGTCATTGAAACATAATGCATTATGTAAAATCTCGATGTTTTATCAGAGACTTAAAAATGAAATTATGCCACAACAAAGAGCCATGTTTTACTACTTTGGTACTACAAAGGTATAGAGTAAAATAAAAGAACCTAGAACTCAGTATAGCCAAACGGTACGGGGCTTGAATAGCGTAAAGCCACTCTCAGGTTACAGTTACGAGAGTGTTCAAGGCGGTAGAAATTAGCTAAAGCACAATACCATCTGGTCCCTCATGCAAAACTGGGTTTGCAGAGAGATTAGAAGATAACTTACTTCAATCCTATTCAAGTTTAAGTTCAACGTGGCCAGAGACTACTTTTATTCAACATATTATTCAACCTACAAGATCGTTGCTTGAAGATTCTTTTATCGGTTTCATGATCTTAGAAATTAATACAATGGTAAACGTGTAAAAATGTGTCTACTAAAATAATTTTAACTAATAACTATATAAGCTGACCGTTTTTTAATTAGGAGGGAGGTGTGAAATGTCACACTTGAAATATGATAGCAAAAAAAAGGTTTGGATCAGTAATATAATTATATTTCCTACTTAGAATGTTAAGAATATTTTTTTATATTGAAAAAGTATATGTGCATTATAATTTACCACTTTTAAGTAAGAAACATAATATTTTATATTATCCAAGACCTTTTTTGTGACCATATTTCATTTCAGCATTCTAAGTTAAACCATTTTTAATTACATCTTAGTTTAATTTTTATTATGGATTTTTTTCTAACTTTCTTACTCATAGCAGGATTTTATTAAAGGATATATAATCGAAATCGTGCGTAATGTTTAATGCACTAAGAAAAACATATAGTACGAAATAATAAAATAAACCCTAATTTCTGATAGGATTTTGATTTATGGGTTTTGCTAGAGCTAGAGGCCCTAATTATTGTTTATAACTTAAATTAAATTATTCAACTGTTGTTTTACTCTACTGTTAACCATTTGTAATGCCATCCATATTTATAGGGTGGTCACAATTAACTCACCATAAAGAGTATGAATAAAGTTCGACTTTTATTGAAATCACAAAGGAACTAATGAAAGAGATAGCATTCATGATTATGGAACGATTTATAACCTTCCTAATGAGTTTAAACTATTTTTGAAGGGTCTTCCCCACTATCCATTCTTTATAGATTACTTATAGATATTAATGTGTAAAATATATAAGTAACTACCTGTTCTGTTCGTTCCTACTTCGTTCCTGTTCGGTTCGTTCCTGTTCGGTTTGTTCCTGTAGGTTGTGAGAACTGCTGCTGCTATCATTTTTAACACCAATTCTGAATTTAACGTCAGAATATTGATTAAATCTATTGTATATAGTATTCCAGTCTTCATTAATCTCCTTATTAAATATCATCCATCTGGACGGTCTCTGCGGTCGTAACTGTTGTTCCAGTTTTTCAAATATTTTGACGGCCACAAACGCATCATTCGCGGCGTAGTTTATTTGCGCCTCCATCAAGTCAGCAATTTCCCAATCCGAACAGCTCAGCTGCCAGTTCTTGTCGAGTTCCACGTTCAGAAGTAACTTGGAAAGCGCCACAAGCCCTTCGGGTTTGTGCTTAGCCAGCAGCGCCAGGTGTCGCAAGTCGAGCGTTGACTTCACTTCCACAGCATAATCGTGCATCAAGTATCGGGCATCGTCGATAGGTGCCACTCCCACTTTTAAGATTGTGGGGTTTTCCAAAATTTCCTAAAATAATAATATTATTTTGTGTTATTTTATTCAAAAACCTCCAATCCAGTGTGGAGTTGACCATGATCACACTATAAAATATTTTCTGGCTGAGTCAAGGCTTAGTCAATTATGCACCAATTATAATTGGTGCATAATTGGAAATTTCCTGTTTAGTTTAATAATAATTATTATTAAACTAAACAGGAAATTTCTACAAAACTAAACATGCAATATATTGCTCAAAGTATATTCCTACCCTATCCTACAGCTGTGAATCCTAGATGCTTAATTAAAAACACCTTAGTCCTTTGTAGGCAAGAATTAGACAAAGAGAGATGGAATACGAAATCAAAATTTCAGATCAAATCTCAATGTCTCATCAGTCAGATCAAATCTCAATGTCTCATCAATGTCCGATACACGATTGGGGTTTCTTAGGTCCAATGGAATAGACACGTTTGCGTATCATGAACGATATCCAAAATTGTCCGAAAACCTGTTTCAGATGACGTCCTAATAAAAGGAATGAAAATAATTTTAAAAATCTTTAATCTCGACTCATAAACTCAACTGTTTGAAGCCGAGATCTCTTTGTAAAAACCTCTGCGTCTCACAGCACAGACGCATCAGGTATCTACTCGTTAGTAAGTGTTTTATTTTGATGCATAGAAGCTTAAATACTCACCTATAACAGCGTTTTGTAATTGTTGTATTCATTAACACTAATTTCATCTACTTTCTATCTTATTTACTGAGAAAATTTAATTATTCTTAAGTATTGTCGATTTTTTATAACATCCAACTTTTTTTCAATTTGGGTTATTTATAGCTACATGATTACAATGTTTATATATTTAATTATTTCATAGCACCGGGATATAGCCATCACCTTTTACTGAAAATTGAATAACACAAACCTCTTCAGTAGCAATGTTTAGTTATAATTTGTCTAGTTTATAACTTTAAAAAAACATTTTTAATTTTAATTGGCAATGACAAATGACCAATTATTTTAATTTAATTTGTTTACTTGACTAGCTTTAACCCATTGGTGTTATTGAGATGATTCGTTCCATTGGTAATTGTTTCAGATTATATATGTAGTATGTATTATTTGTTTATTTATTAACTGTATTTAAAAAGCTTAAGCACCATCTCTGTGCCTGCCTATTATGAAATTAATAAACAGTATATTTTCATGTATTGTGCAAAAACAGTATGGAAAACGTAAGTTTACTGTGTGTGTGTAAAATAACTTTTATATTTAATACAAGCTGACCCGGTGAACTTCGTACCGCCTCAGGATCGAGAAATGTTGTGTTAACTTATTACCTGAATTAAATTCATAATTTTATTAATAATACTCGAAATGAATTAAGTAGTAATAATATTCCTTTTTGGAAATCTTTTCGTCAAGCAGTAATTCTTCTTTTGGCCGAACATTACCATTGCCGTCTCTATAATAAGAAAATAAACTGGCTGTCAGCCGATCGGTCGTATGACAGTCACAGCGGTAGCTGGCTTGTAGTTTTTTTTCTTTACCTTTGAGCAACCGGCAGAGGCAGTTGGTGCCCTTGGAGAAATCCGGGCATAAGTTCTTCCGTCCCGACATTAGTTCGGGCGCTTGGTTTTATTATTTATTTCAATACATGGCTGAGGAGGTAGGAGTACCCCAACCCACACGACGTGGTGAACCTCCGCCGTGGTGCCGTCGTATACAGGACCTTGGTTCCTGCCCGGCTGATCGAGGACGCACCTCATCGTCGGTTTTGCCTGAACCCCAACGCACGAGGTCCGAGTGGGCTGGATGAGACCACCCTCAAGATACGTTCCTCCTTTCTTTGTAAACCATTATCATTACCATTATTATTGTATAAGCAGTATTTATTTAGAGGAAGTGTAAAACAATAAAAGTGTCTTTGGTATTCTGTGTTGTACTCATTTTTCTCCCCGTTTATTCGTGTTTATTTTAGTATTGCCTACACCCTGAAGGTGAATCTTAAAGTAGTCTCGTTATAAAGTTCAATCAAAATCATACTCAAAAAATAAAATATGTATTTTAATTATCGATGCGCCCACAATGACAAATTGAAAGCCGTTCCATACACAATGTATGAGAAAATGAATTTCCTTTATAATTTTTTTTTTCTTGATTTTTTCCGGTGTTTTAATAGTTATTCTACTATTCGGGACGGAGCCAATCCAACAAATCAAAGATCATAAAAATCGGTCCAGCCGTTCTTCAGTTATAAATGGTGTAACTAACCCGACTTTCTTTTATATATAATATATATATATAGATGATAAACTTACTTTTAAACTGAGAGGTATACATTTTAGTTTACAAAGTCTGAATAGAGCGCAGAAGCCGTCGTTAGAAGCCAATTGCAGCAAAGCTACCGGCCGTCTTAATCCACTCTCTGTCATCCACTCGCAATCGAAGCCCAGAACACGGTAAGCAGAGCAGCCACTGCAAACAATATTATTATTATAGGCTTTATTGACAACAATGCAAAACTTAACATTATTATTTCTTTTTTAATTTTGGCCCCACTCAACTTAACTACTCTGCTTGTGATGGCATCAGAGAAGACGATGGCGATAAAGCTTTAGATTCAGCGACCGCTCGGTTACAGGTCAAATGCCACATGAGAGACGTCTCATAATTGAATTTTATAGGAAACCGTTTCTTTTGTCGTGAAACTGTTTCTCATGAAAGTCCGATAATAAAACTACTATTCAGGAAGCACAAACTAATAGATTAATAAACGCCTTAAATAATAATATTAGGTAATAGTTCAGATGTGTACATATATAAATAACGGTTTGAGTTAGGAGAAACTATGAGATGCACCGTGAGAAAAAAAAACAGGGAAAAATTATAATGCATTTGGACTAATGAATCTACTGCCGTTTAATGGATGTTAAAAAAAGGGGCCATCAGAGTAGATCTAAGTGGATTATACTTATGAATACCACGCAATAAGCATCTGCAAACATGGCTTTTTAAGTTCCTAGTAATATCGTTATTAAAATGTATGTCCCGAAGATACTGAGATTCTTTTATGTCATGCAACAACACCTTTATTATATTATACTATGATAGTATTTCTACAGTTACGAAATGACATTTAGTTGATAAAGTATTCGACTACTGTTGACGCTGTGACTGTAGCTGAAGGGTTTGAAATAGTAGTCATGAAATATTTTTATGGGGTTTTACACAACCATCCCCTCCGACTAGTATAAGCAATTTAACTACCCAAACAGGGCCCAAAATCTATGATCTAAGTAGATCACAGAAGTTCATTTTTATCAAATATGGTAAAATTAAATCAAGGTATTCTAATAATTAAAATTACTGAGGTGACAGGAACAGCTTGTCGCCAAAAAAAAATAATATTTTTTTATTACAGAGGCAAATTAAAATAAAAAAAAGGTAAAAATCTTGATGTTTCTTTTTTAGAAATTTCAGGGTCTAGCAAGACATGCAAGATTTTTACTTATGACATACAGTTAAACAAGTTTTGGTACATAACACCTTGAAATGAGGGTACAGTATCATTCAATTTTATATGGTATTACTAATAGTGACAATTTAATTCCATTTGGAAAGTTATTTCTTCATGTAACGCACTGATCGAAATGCTGCCTAATTGAATCATAACTTTCTTAGTTCAAACGTTCGAAGCAATAATGCCGTAGGAAATAAAAAGAACTCTTCTAATCCAATAAATTGATAATCTCAGATGACACTGGAACCACCATAACATTGAAACCTTAAAAGTAATACCTAATTCACTAAACTGCCAGAACCATTTAAATCAGATTGCACGATCTGTGGCACAAAAATACTTTTCCAAATCATAGAAAAAAATCATTGAAATTTATCTAATAATAATATTAATCGAATTTTGTATTTGAGACAATATTTTTGTATTAGTATTTTGAGACAATAATTTTTCAATTAAAGAATAGGTAAAATCCTATTGTCACTTCTAGCTAAGGTTTTTGTTTTCAATGCTAATTAACCTATATTTTTCAAAATGTCACCAACCTCATTAATTGTTGGATTACAATCTCACATTGATCTTCATTATCGACTATCCGCACGGCACCATATAAACACGTTTTATCAAAAGATTTTAGCTTCTTCGAGCGATAAACAGAAAACATAAACGCAATGCTGGCAACACCAGCGGTTGCTGCGACAATTGCTGTCGTATACATGGATTTATCTATCATTTTTTCTCATGTATTGCTACGTTTTTTAACAATATTGGATACAAATAGGTTATCTTCCACACTCAAAATACAATCCAGATTTTCACTGAATAAACACCAACAAGTAGGTGGAATATTACAAAACAATCGCCCCACAATCGACAACCGAGGTTTAATGTCAAACCTCGATAAATAGATAAAATAAACTAATTCCTTCCTAATAAATGCCAACCCAATACCCACAATAAAATCAAACAATTTAAACACACTTCACAGCTCATAAAATGATGGCCTTATTCTTTTTTTCTTTACTTTTATGGCAATCCACCCAACAAGGAAGATTTCTGCCAACTGCGTGTTAATTACTGATGATACGAAGTAGTCAGCTATATTCTCTTTCGGAAATGATAACCAGATGTTTATTTTGCTTAATTTTGCACATCCATTAGTAGGTACTGAAAAAAAAATGCATTAGAACATTTGCAACACATTTTAAGAGCTGAGACAATTTTATTCTAATTTGTATAATTATTTCCATATATCAGTTTCAAGATAAGACAAATTCCTACGACGTTCGCAGGAAAGTTTGCAATGTCAACGCATAAAAATGAGAGATTGCAATGGTAACATCTCTTGCAAAAATTCTATTGGTAACTTTTTGGCCAAAGGCATCTCAATTTCCTTGAAATTAAACTTCTCAACAGCGCTGATGAGCAATGTAAAAATACACAATCTAAATTGAGTTACAAAAAAACTTATCAAATGGTTCCTCTCAATAGCAGAGACACATCTGCAATTATTACAGTATTACAATATTACAGTGTTAGAAGAGTATTACAATAGAAAGGCTAACGTAAATATAGATTTTATAAAGTAATTTTATATATTTTTTTATGTTTAATTTTTTGTATATTAAAATACATTTAAAAATGAATAATGGTGCCATTATGAATAAAAAAATCTTTCGGGCCGTTATCTTTAATGATTTGCATAGTATATTTTATATGTATTCATTCGCTAATCAATTTTCAATAATATGATATTCATTTATTAAAAAACACGCCGTTGTAGTGTAAAAATAAAAACATTTTATTACTTATGTTAATACAAACTTTATTCAATAAAAAGGGAAATGTAGCACACGACTGTAAGACAATTAACATACAAACCTATGTATTTAACGGTTTTTTTTTCAATTTTTACCATATTATATCACTTTAGCGATGACGTGTCTTCATATTGAGTAGCAGGTCCAATAGGTAGCTGATGCAAATCGATATTATAGTGGTCAGTTTATCAGATGTGGTTTCAAGAACGGACCTCACACGTGATAACGGAGAGTTGAGAGTAGAAAAAAGGTGAGAGTATCGAAGTAAAGAATGGCAAAAAAGAGGAAGAGAAAGTAGACGATAAGGAAGAGGTTGATGCGCAAGCAAAACCTGTAAGAAGAGAACCTATGTCGCTTGAAGAGCTGCTTGCGAAGAGGAAAGCCGAAGAATAAGCTAGGAGTAAACCAGTTTTCCTGTCTAAGGAACAAAGGGCAGCATTAGCTCTTGAGAAACGCAGAGAGCAAGTTGCTGCTTTGCGAGAAAACTTAAATAGACCTACAGCTACCATTGATTTGACTGGTGCAGCTGCTAAAAAAGAAGAAGATTTGAAGAAAACACGCGAAGAAGAACAGAAAAAACGTGATGAGGAACGAGAGAAAGAAAGGAGGGAGCGCAACTTAGAACGAGAGAGAAAATATGAAGAGAGAAAGTCTTTGAGAGGTGAAAGGTCTGATCGCGCCCCTGAGGACAAGAAACGTGCAGAACGCGCCGAACGTGGGGGAGGAGAAGAGTTTTCAAAAAACAAAGATAAAGAACGTGAAGAGGAAGCCTTCAAAGCAAGATACTTAGGTTTGGTCAAGAAGAAGAGACGCGTTCGCCGACTCAATGACAGGAAGTTTGTATTCGACTGGGATGCATCCGAGGACACTTCTAATGATTACAATGCACTGTACAAGGAGAGGCATCAAGTGCAATTCTTTGGCAGAGGTCATATTGCAGGAATTGACATAAAATCACAGAAGAAAGATTACAGTAAATTTTGTGGAAACTTATTTGCGTAGAGAAGGACAGAATTAGAAAAAGAACAAGAGAAATTAAGGCTGAAAAAAGTAAAAAAGAAGGAAGACAAGCAAAAGTGGGATGACAGGCATTGGTCTGAAAAAGATCAAGACGAAATGACCGAAAGGGATTGGCGTATCTTTAGAGAAGATTACAACATTACCATAAAAGGAGGTAAAATACCCAATCCTGTAAGAAACTGGAAAGAAGCTGGCTTCGCTCCAGAAATCATGGAAATCATTACTAAAGTAGGTTACAAAAGTCCCACACCAATTCAGAGACAAGCTATTCCCATAGGATTAATGAATAGGGATATTATAGGTGTCGCCGAAACCGGTTCAGGAAAAACCCTAGCCTTTTTAATACCTCTGCTAATGTGGATTCAAACACTTCCCAAGGCCGAAAGAATGGAAGATACCGATCAAGGACCATATGCCATAATTCTAGCACCGACGAGAGAATTGGCTCAACAGATTGAGGAAGAAACTAATAAATTTGGTATAACGCAAGGCATAACGTCAGTGGTTGTCGTGGGTGGTCTTTCTAGAGAGGAGCAGGGATTTAAATTACGATTAGGCTGCGAAGTAGTAATTGCAACTCCCGGTCGTCTTATTGACGTATTAGAGAATAGGTATTTAGTCTTAAATCGTTGCACCTATGTAGTGCTCGATGAAGCAGATCGTATGATTGATATGGGTTTTGAGCCAGATGTTCAGAAAATTTTAGAATTTATGCCTGTCACTAATCTGAAACCTGATTCGGAAGCTGCTGAAGATGCTTCAGTATTATTGGCAAACTATCATTCAAGGAAGAAGTATAGACAAACTGTCATGTTCACAGCTACTATGCCTGCAGCTGTTGAACGACTTGCAAGGACATACCTCAGGAGACCAGCCATAGTTTATATTGGTTCGATTGGTAAACCTGTAGACCGAACCGAACAAATGATAGTCATGGTCGGAGAAAATGAGAAGAGAAGGAAGCTGACGGAGATATTGCAACGAGGAATTGAGCCACCTATCATAATATTTGTGAATCAAAAGAAAGGCGCCGATGTCTTGGCCAAGGGGTTGGAAAAGCTCGGCCACAATGCTTGTACATTGCACGGTGGCAAAGGTCAAGAACAGCGTGATTTCGCATTGGCTAGTTTAAAAAATGGTTCCAAAGACATACTAGTAGCAACCGATGTAGCCGGCAGAGGTATCGACATCAAAGATGTATCCTTAGTTATAAACTACGATATGGCAAAGTCAATAGAAGATTATACACATCGTATTGGTAGAACTGGTCGAGCCGGCAAAACTGGCAAAGCAATAACCTTCCTGACGAAAGAAGACTCAATTGTTTTCTACGATCTTAAGCAGGCGCTTATCTCTAGTTCTGCCTCGACGTGCCCTCCAGAGCTAATGAATCATCCTGATGCTCAGCACAAACCCGGGACAGTAGTTACTAAAAAGAGACGGGAAGAAATGATATTTGCTTAAAATAGTAATAGGCACTCGACATGTAAAATGTTGCATGATTGTGTGTCTGATGATTTGTGATTGTCTCATGAGGTGGTGTGTCATGCCTTTTCCCCGCATGCATTCGATTAAAAATATTTCCGCCTTTTAAAATTTAATGGTCGTTGAGCCCCCATATAAAAGAAATACTGCCCGGGTTGGCAGCATTCCTGGCTAATGCAGCTGCAAGCTAACATCGACAACATAAATAGTAACTCCTCTTGCTATAGCAAACATTTTAGACCCACGTTTTAAAAAAAAACACTTTAACGATGCAATAGCTTGTAGCAATGCTGTATCGAAAATCAAAGATTTAATATAGAATTACTAATTTAATATATAACTATACAATTACTAACAAAATTTTCAAACAATGTAAATGTAAATTTACAAACTCAACAACCAACATCACGTCATTATTGTTCTAGTCGATTTTAGTAAAGCGTTTGATACTCTTTACATGTTCAATGAAACCCATTCTTTTCGTAATTTCTTGCAGAGCCAGTTTTTGCACTTCTCGTGCCACAGGTTCTCCTGCGACACCTGCTGAAGTAATTTTGGAAAATATGCAGCGGACTAAAGGTATAATTTTGCTGGTTGTGCAATATTTATCTGCAGAAATTTCTTTTGTGGCTACCTCCAAAGGCCGCAATATCAGGAGGACGGATGAGGCAATGGATATTTCTGAACTGCTGAGCATTGGGGGTGCGGTGTCGTGTCGAAAAAGAATATCATTTATGACACTCCGCAGTTCCAAAAATCTTTGTATCATGTAGTAAGTACTATTCCAGCGCGTCGGTACGCTTTGTATAAGTTTAGCCTCAGTAAGAATATCAGACCCAATATCTGTCGTCAAGGTTAAGTCTTCAATCGAAGACAATTTCTTTTTAATATGATGTTAATATTACATATAACGTGTTGTTCAGTTTAACACTTCGATTTATAAATATTATTGCTAACACGACACAGCAAATTTTAAACTGAATTCTGAATAAAACTGAGTAGGTAATTAATTAATACAAAAATTAAAATAATATTATTTTTGAAACCAGAGACTGCAACTAACTGTAAGTAAGAGAGAGACGGCGGGTCGATTCAGTCGGCCATTTGCATTTATATTTTTTATGGGTTGGTTGCACTGACCTCTATAATATTGGCTGCCTTTTCAACCAGTGATACCACATTTTGACGAAACACTTTGCTAAATAATGTAATTGAAAAAGACAAAAAAAAGTAGTTATTAACCGTAGAGAGAGAGAGAGAGAGAGGGGTAGTTTGATTGTTTGCCTTTTTGATGCATCGAAAAAAAACATCGATGTATACTCGATGTTTCAAACTTAACAATACATCGAGTATTTTTAAAACATCGATGTATGTCGTCCACTCCTAGAACGGATGCTTGAATTCATGTGATTTTCAGTATAATTCTAATTTTGTTTGGCGGACGTTTTTCTTTTAAACCCTATATTTTTATACATTTATTTACAATTAAACTTATATTAAACTACGAAATGTTAAACGATTCGATGTGTGAGTATTGTGACACACAATTATTGTTTACCAGCTTCTTTCCATTGTTCAAATTCAAATTCAATGTCGCTTTCGCGACCTTTATTTTATATAGAGTGGCTTTTTAATGGTAAATTTATGAGGGGAGTATGTTTTGAACGGATATGAATTAATTTAGTTTTTGGGGCATTAAGTATTAGTACTTTATCATGGGACCATCGCTGGAGGTTATTGAAATCTAATTGAAGCTTATCTAGGCATTCCTGAACGGTCGATCTGGTCACTACAAGTGCAGTATCGTCTGCGTACTGGAGACAATGGCAGAATTTTATGACACTTCCAAGATCATAGCAATACGCGTTGAAAGCTGTCGGTCCGATCTTTGACCCCTGAGGAACGCCAGATTCGCTTAATACGAGGTCACTAAAACAGTTATTTACTTTCACGGTCATAAATCTATCACTTAAATAATCAATAAACCACTCATTTAATTTACCTCTAATACCTAGATTACATAAAGTCTGGGTTATTTTAGAAAAAGATTAAGTGTCGAAAGCCTTTTTGAAATCAATTAGTAATAATAAAACTTTTTTTCTTTCGTTGAGGCTCCGATTAACGATTTCGGAAAGGTCATTTAGTAATTTTGTGGAACTTGACTCTTTTGTGGAACTTTTGTGGAAGTCTCGCCTCGGCGCGAGTTATCAACCGGGTCACAACTCCTTTTTGCTAATTCCGTCACCTTGAACATCCACGGATGTCAAGGACTCGCCATATCCTGTGATATGCAAGTCGGATGCCTTTCGATCTCGAGTCGGGTAAAGTGAGTGTAATGGAAACACGAATAATGTAATTTTGGTTTTAAAAGATTTTATTTCAACACAACACGTCACTCCAAACGGAGTCACCATACATCTACAATCTATTTATACAGAAACTACATTAACAAAAAAAAGTAATAAACTTTACTTTAATTTAAAATAAAGGATAACTAACACCAAATAATCCTATGGCAAACTTCGAACTCTATTGAATTTATAAGGTTCCCGAAGCACCTTTAAATAAACCTGACTGACTGACTCCAACAAGCAGCCTAGACCTTGCGCGACGGCTCTGACCAGCAGACTGAACGACCACTCTGTGGCGGGACTCTTCCAAGCCTCGCGATCCCCTCTCTTCGAGCACGAACTGGGCGCCGGTTTAGAGCGCTGTGATTGGTCCGCGCTCAAATCTTAGTTTCAAATTGGTTGACTAGATGGCATTAGCTGATCCGTTTTGAGATTAAAATTATTTACATTTTACATTAACAATTGTAAACTGTAACTTATATATATAAACAATGATCCTAATGCTACTTAAAATATAGGACATCAATATATATATATTTTCCAATCATGTCATTTACTATATCTGTTTTCATACGTGGCAGAATGCCTTACTCTCTAAAAACAATGGTTGATGCAATAATTTAGCTTAGTTACATAACTTTAAACTAGTTCAAAAAATAGGATACATATATTTCCTTTAAACCATAAGTGTCAATATATATTGTAGTATTATTACAATGGGTGCTCTATATTGCAAAACCCCATGTAGTTGGCTTAGTGCCGAGCTACATCCTTACACGCCATTGCTTCTGTCTCTATTTGATATATATATATATTTTAAACCTATAAATTGTTTATATTTTCATACATGCTAACCAAAAACATGAAATATAATATATATTGAAAATTACAAACAAAACATTTTTTTTTAAATATACAAGTCGGCTGTGACTCCAACGTTATCTGAATCTATTTAGCAGTGATTATAACCTTCCTGGAAATTTAATCATAGCGGCTTCATTAGGTATCACCTACCAGAACTTTCTCTTCGTCCCCTTCCGCGAGTTGAGCGCTGCAAACCTAATGGCCTACGCTCGCATAGCCTGGCTAATTCCCTTTAAAATTAATAAAGTAAATTAAATATTCCCGGTAGGTATAACGGAATGCGATTTCGAATATTTTAAATACTTGCATTATTTGCCGCGACAGAACTTTTGCCTTTAATAAACCCATATTGAGTCATAGACAGAACGTTATAGTTTTTAAAGTAATCTGATACTTAATTAATAATAAAGCTTTCAATTATTTTATTTATGCAAGGAAGAATGGCAATCGGCAATCGGCCTTATTTTGACAATAACTAAATTTAACTAAATTTCTGATTTTATTTGTGGCCTTATTTCTTAGAGACCTGTATTTATTTTTAAGACTAATATTAGTTGGTTTATGTGTCCACTTGTCGCGGCCAAAGTTAGGTAGTGAGAGCGTTATTCATAACTCCGACGCGGTCGCGTCAAAAGTTAAGGAGTTAGATCGTTTTTATATTCACGAGACATACCGATATACCGTTGGGCGGCTAACGATTGCCATTAGGGGGCCGAAGGATCCGTCCTAATAGCCTACACTTAGCGGGGAAGCCAACTTTCTAAAAACGCACATAACAAAAGCCAGAAAGAGAGAGACAGAAAATACCTATACAGATGTCAGGCAAAAACAATCGATCTATGTTAACATTTTTAGGTATTATAAAATGGATAGTTATTTAAATTAGAAAATAATCTAGCATAAGATTTGTTTAATTTAGTAAGTAAGGGTAACAAACCCAAAATATAGCATGTAAGCTATACGATCTGTTAAAGGCCAATAGGCGGTCACTTTAAATAATAAAAAAAAAAAAATAAAAACAGATCAGTTTAGACGTGGCTAAACTATAGATAAAAAACAATAAGTTTAAAGTGTTTAAATATCTGAAAAATATTGTAAATAGTCTGTGGAGATAAATGTTTTTTGGATTTACAATATTAAGTAAAAACTTATTGTATTTAGAATGTCGCTAAATCAAAGGAAGCTCTAAGTGAATAATAATAGTTTAATCTACCTTTTTAAATAAATTTGGGAAATTACAAAATTAAAGAAATTCGGAACGCGTCGCGCCATCTACCGGAGAAACTATGAGATTCAGCCGAGGCTCTGACCAATCGCGGAGATTTGGCCAGAGCATGGGCCAATCAGAGAGCGATACGTTTCACCGGGAAAAAAGAAGGCGAAGCGAGGGGAGGGCGCGACCAAATCGTCGATCGCTAGTCGATCCTCATTCTCTTTTGGCTTCGAGCTCCGGCGAAAGCGGTTGTCGGAGGCTTATCACGGTAAAAGATCACGCGGGGTCTTTTCTCGAATCCAAACGCTGGCGTACGTGGGCGACCAGTGATAGCACAGTAAATTGTAAACACTTAGAGCCTTCTTTAATAGTGAAAAAGAATTAAATTCAGTGGCCATATTAGGCGCTTGCATAGTATAATTACTGGCAAAGTAAGCCTGCATTTTTGTATTTAATTGCCACTACCAGGGCAAGTGAGCCAAGGGCAAGTGCAAGTGATATCTGCCGTCAGCGCACGGTGCCTTCGCTAACATCCCAAGAGGAGAGGCGAAGGCCAGGGGCTGGGATATTGGCGCCCCCGTCACCACTGTTTAAAGACGCGATCTTTTTCTAAGAGCATTTTTACGCTGGAAAATAGTCAGTTATATTCAAGTGGAACACATACATGGACTCAAGTGGTCAATACAATGAAAGTGCCGAAAGCAAAAATGACATTTGGATAAAATTCAACTGCATTCATAGGCACAAAAACCAATTATCTTCTCCCCACAACCATAAAATCAAGGCAAGGATTAACATCCAATCCTTTTGCATCAGCAAAAGGGTAGGCAATTTATAACGGATCTGCTTGTTATTACAAATTAGTGTTAGTTGATTTTACATTCGAGCATAATAAAAATAAAAAATGTATGCGGAAACAGCATATCACATAATACGTAAATATTATTTTTTTGTTTGAATTTATAATAATATTATATTAATTTAGTTTTTAAATGTTATAGCATCAATCAGACGACGGAAGTGGCACAATAAACAAACAAGAAAAATATAATGTATTAGTAATCTCTCTGTATTTTCTCTTCCCTTTTGGCTACCTAAAAAACCTAGGGCACAAAAGAAAACGATAAATCAATAATCAAACGCTTGCCTGTAGCTGATTTTGACTATTTTCAGTATGAAATTGAAATGCCTATCCTAATCGAGGATATCAACTCCACAAGTACGAAAAGACAAAGAGCAGATATCTCCAGGCATTCCAGACCTTCGACTTTGCAGATCAGAATGTCAAAGACAACCCCCCTCCTTATTTTCACGATTATATTGTCAAATGTTTTAGATCAAGGGTGCTCAAACGGTCGATCGCGACTATGCTCTGTGCGACTATGCGGTATGCTACGGTACGCCCTACCTAGGTAGGTAGGGTGTATCGTGTATGTACAACAACCATGCATCACACACACTTGCAGTCTCTCAGAGTCGATCGTAAGTAGTCTAAAAATATTGAGGTAGATCGCCAGCAGTTCAAGTTTGAGCACCCCTGTTCTAGATCAAAGGTGTCCAAACTACGGCCCGCGGGCCAAACCCGGCCCGGCAGGCGATTTTATCCGGCCCGCCAAGGATTTTGAAAAATTTCGTTGCAAATTTCGTTAAAGCAATTGGCTGGTAAATTTATTTCTATGTATGGCACTACCTATATGTGCGAACAAACTTTTTCCAGGATGAAGTATCTGAAATCTAAATATAGGGCAAATTTATCGGATGATCATTTGCAATCATTGCTAATAATTGGTGTTTCCGATTCGAATCCCAACTTTGAAGAAACTCTCCAGGAAAAAACCCAGTTCCACCATTCCCATTAAAAATTGCATGAAATAATTTTATAATATAGACATGTTTGTTTAGTATTGTTATATCTGTAATTTACTATAAAAAAAAATATAGTATATATATGTGGCAACAATAAAAAAATTAAATGCTGCTTTACTTGTAATAAGGTTTTTTAATTTACATATTTACAATGCTTGGCCCCCGCTAATGAATTTAAATACCAAACTGGCCCTCGCAGCAAAAAGTTTGGACGCCTCTGTTCTAGATAGACTATACTTAATGTTATTTTTTGTCCAATGCTGATTCACTGTTTTTTGAAAAAAAGGAGGGAGAGTTGTTATATCAGTTGTAAAATAATCAATATCATTAGTGCACCAAATGTCAGTTGTATTTTGTGTTTATGTTTTTGCTTGCAATAAATAGATGTGCACCAAAAATAGTTATTTCTCATAAGCGTATTAGAAAACCACTTTGGACACAACAAAACATAAGTTGCTAAAAAATACTTTTTTTTTACTGTTAAGAAAATGGCTTAATCAAAGGACTTCCAAATGGTCACCATCGCACTTTTCAAACTGGTTTACAGATTCCGGATTGGCAGAAATGCCAGCTACTAAAGCATCGTTCGGGTCGATTCTACCTTCCTCCACCCTTATTGCCAGCCTGAAAAGAAAAAAAAATCAATGTACTTATTAAAACAAATGAATGTTACGAATGTTAACAGCCTACTCAAGTTCTAAAGATAAATTTCATGGAACTTCTAATGGAACTTTCGTGACTTGAAATCTTAAGAGTCAAGAGTGCTAATGCAGTCCCAGATAATCAGTATTGAGATGAAGTCCTGGCCCAGTTTGCACCGCTGAAAATTGAACAGAAGTATACAGGGTGTTTGGTGCATCGTTTGTCAAAATGAATTGGCCGAAAGAGTCATTTGCTATGTCTTGAGGCGCAATAACTTTTTTTTAGCCCCATGGTTTTTTTTAATTTTAACATTTTATTATTTTTTTGAAAAATTCCAGAATTCAGCATATAAATTTAGATTAAAAAAAAAGTTATTGGTATAGCACCCCGATTTAATTTTTATTTGTATGTGCACTGTTGTATGGTTCTATGAAATTCAGTATTACTTGCGAATACTGTCTAGTTTTATTTTTATTAAATCATAAATTTGTTGGCAGAGGTAAAAATAATTTTAAGACTCAGCTTTACATTGCAATTAAAAAAAAACTTAAAGCGATCATGATCTTCGAATTCTTTAAAAAACTTCTTCCGTTTATCCCCTTTCCAACGGTATCCATTATGCCATAGAAACCTGCTAATAACTTAACTAATTTACTAAATTTGCGAATCGGGACACATCAGGTTGATATTCGATATTCAGGATGAAAACTTGTTTTTGCGGAAATAACACGGGCGAGTCAGGTAGAAAGTACTATCTCACTCTTACGCTGTATAATGACCTTCTCTGGAATGACCTTTGTCTTTTCCCATGTGGGTTCTGATCTTTCGGCGACCAGTGGTGAATGTTGAATTCCCTCTTTAGTAAATTTGGACTCATCCTTCCAGAGAATAAATACTTCTTAAAAAGTCGGAATCATCCACATCTGTATGCAATAAAAACGACAAAACTCGATGCGGTTATCAAAATCATGATTCTCGAGACCTGCAACGAAAAAAATATGCATAAGAATGCATTACTGCCATGAGTTTTTATATTTAATAATGAAATGTTAAGTACAACCCGTACGCGCTAACACTAACATATGATCTAGCAGAGTGACGTCACAGCCACTACCTATTATTAAACAAAAGCGAAACCGGTTAAGTGCGCGGATAAGTTTGCATTCCAGGCAAGCCTTATAGTAAGTATGGAATGTAAGTCAGTTCAAAAAATACCTACCTTGCATCGGAGTGTAATGGAAAGCATGTCTGTTATTTTGGCGAAGTACTCTCCAGACTTTCCAGATGGATGGAGATAGTACTTTCTACCTGTCTCGCCCGTGTTATTTCCGCAAAAACAAGTTTTCATCCTGAATATCATATCAACCCGATGTGTCCCGATACGCAAATTTAGTAAATTAGTAAAGTTATTAGCAGGTTTCTATGGCATAAT
The DNA here is from genome assembly GCA_020383195.1 of Neomicropteryx cornuta. NCBI lineage: Eukaryota > Metazoa > Arthropoda > Insecta > Lepidoptera > Micropterigidae > Neomicropteryx > Neomicropteryx cornuta. Next base: position 5,612,099 of record JAHKQU010000001.1, on the reverse strand, counting down.
GCATACCGTTGGAAAGGGGATAAACAGAAGAAGTTTTTTAAAGAATGCGAAGATCATGATCGCTTTAAGTTTTTTTTTTAATTGCAATGTAAAGCTGAGTCTTAAAATTGTTTTTACCTCTGCCAACAAATTTATGATTTAATAAAAATAAAACTAGACAGTATTCGCAAGTAATACTGAATTTCATAGAACCATACAACAGTGCACATAAAAATAAAAATTAAATCGGGGTGCTATACCAATAACTTTTTTTTTTAATCTAAATTTATATGCCGAATTCTGGAATTTTTCAAAAAAATAATAAAATGTTAAAATAAATAAAAACCATGGGGCTAAAAAAAAGTTATTGCGCCTCAAGACATAGCAAATGACCCCCTCTTTCGGCCAATTCATTTTGACAAACGATGCACCAAACATCCTGTATATCAAGGTAAGTAAAATATGTCAGTACCTATTTTTAGTGTGATCAACGCACCAGAGGGACGGTAGGAATTTTGGCTCCATGCTGCTGAGGAAATGCGTCCTCCACATCAGCTCCAGGTCTAACAGGCTGGAAGATTTGACAAAATATTCCACAACTTTCTGGCCGTGCGATCCGTTTTCGAATCTGAAAAGTGTAATTGAAACATACACGCTTACATCAAATCTGAGAACAGATTGTTATTACAAATCTCTTGGGAAAACATCGAAATACCAATCTCCTTATTTTAACTAGGCATTGCCTGTTTCAAGGAAGACATTACAAATGCTTATTACGCATAAGTCAGTCATAATATCATAATGATAATTTTTAAAACCCGCTCTAAGACGTGAATTTGCATGTAATTAATTGTATGTATGTAATGACCATTAGACAATTTGGGATTTTTTTGTACATTTGCTACTCGTATTTGGCTAGACGCAGAAGTTACTCACACAAATGTTATGGCAGACGCCTCCTTAAGCATATCTTCAGTTATTTCAACCTGGTTAACGAAATGACTGAGTAAGATGTTCTGCAGTTCTTGAATTCTTTCTTCAGGCAATCGATACCTGCCTGCCTTCACGTTGAGTAGGACTTTGGCGGCAGATCGGACTTTTCTGCTTGGAGAAGATATAATATTATATTACACATTTTAGCAAGACCAATACAGATTAATTTTAAGTTTGTGATATCATGGGTTGGGAAATGGAAGATTCTCAGAGGAACTGGTGTCCTCCCAAGGAGCCTGCGGCGTTTAATAGTTTCGTAATGAGTTGCGAACAATGCAAGATTTTATGCTTGTCCTTCTGTTCTGGGGGTGTTTTGATAGTCCATAGCTCACTATTTACGTACATTCTTCGATTGGCAATGTTTCGGTAATCAAATTCCGGTTTACCCATCAGTTTTGTCTATCTATTTGAAATCAACCGTCCTTTTAGGTGGTTGATTCAACTAAAGCGGTGTCAACAAAAAAAAATATTAACGATTGTGTGATTCATCTACCCACGCTCGTCTCGCATTCTCAAATTTTCGATAGGTTTTGTAATCGTAGGGAAATTAATTGGGAGAAAAAAATCAATAATTTAGTTGAAAAGTGTTCAATTTATATTTACAATCTAGGGTTTTTCTTGCCAATGTTGAATAAAATACATTCTGCATATGACTTAGTTTTTTTTAATTGTTTTGTTATATATGTAAGTAAACAATGGCATATCTTTGTTTTGGGCAGACGTGACAATCGGAATCGTTAAAACTGCTCACATTTATTATTGCTGATTTTGCCTCAAGTTCGAAAACGATATTGCCAATAAAAAGCAAACATATACCTCTCTTCTTTATCTTGCAGCTCTTAAGAGGGGTTCAGTTATTGATGGTATGCGGTGAATTTAAAAATATTTATATTTTATGAGGGAATAATTACTTCAGATCTGCATTTTCCACGAATTTAGGATCAGCTCTGTCATTAATGGGAGCGTCACACAAAACAGCCAATTCCAAACGTAAATTTTGGTCCTTCAAGTTACTTAGTCGGTGACAATTGATGCACAGTAACAGAACATCGTGTGAGGAGTGGTCCTTCAATATACCTGTAAAAACACAAAATTAATTGGGGGCTTGCATTTTGTGACACTTTTCCGTAACTACTAAATTTCAGGGACCACACGGATAATTTGTAACCTATCTTAGGTTATTTTGAAGTCAATTTTAATAGTTTTCTTTATTATAAATATAAAAACATTTAAATCATAAAGAGTACATGTATTTTATGTATGATGAATAAATAGTATTGATAAATAATAATATCATCACCACTAAAAGAGTTGTGTAAATTTGTTTGAGAGTTGTGTGAAGGTACCTTAAATTTTTTTATACTTAAAAAAAATCAGGGGTCACCGCTTTATAATTTCTTTTATCAAAAATAAAATTTTGCACAAAAAAGTATTTAGGTTTGTTTTTTTTATACATTTTGTATAGTTAGTAATAAAACCATATTGAAGAGAATTTCATAAGCTATTCAAAATAACATACATACATAACATACATAGTCAACATAACATACATAGTCAACATAATATACATAGTCAACATAATATACATAGTTTTTCTAAAATAAACATTTTAGTAAGTGCCCTTAATTACAAACGATGGTCGTTTTGCTTCAAGGCTCGGACGCTAGATAGGTTAAAAAACAGACAATTTTGGAAATTACTATAGGTAAAACATACATACAAAGCGGAAAACATACACATGGTACAAATATTATAAAAAATAAATTAATCTTATTATGGCAATATTCAAAAGACAACATAACGGACAATACTTTTTTACTTTGAAATTAAAGTGTGTACATACCGGGAAATAATTTTCTATATTCTCTCGGTACAACATTTTTCCTGGTATATGATTCTTTCTTGCCACACACTACACATCTGTTCTCTCTGACTGTCTGATAAAATCTACCAACATAGCCAACGGATCGACCAGCAGGTTCGAATCGGAGCCTCACTGTAAACGGATCTTCCCGCACAAGATCGCCAATGCCTTTTTCTATATACCTAGAAAAAATTATATAAGCTTACCGAATTGAGGAAGAACGATTAGGAAGGAATGGTTGCACTGTAAAAGAATTTAAGGTAATATCATATAACTCAATCATGACAGCATCGTCATTGTTTGAGCCATTATTAAAATGCGTTCAAACTAAGTCATTTACTAGTCGTACTTACTACCTACAAATATTCCCCTGTCTCGCTCTTCCGCACCGAACCAACAGAGACGTTTCAGCAATTGAATGGTGCGGTTGTGTGAACCCTTTACTCTCGCGCAGCGCTACAAGTACTTGTCGGCCCATATACAGTGTCGCGAGTGCATAACTACACCGAAGTGTCACCTGTGAAACTCACCAACGCCGGTTACAGCATCCGAACTCATCAGTGCGCCTTTCAACTTAAGGTTGGTGAAACTATTTGTAGTTTGGTGTATTCCGTGTAACCTAATTCCTTTCTGGTTAGATATAATCCAAACCTAAATACCTAAACCTAAGTACACTAGTATATCAAAAATATCTACCAGTCATATTGGTGCAAGCGATCATATTAAAAGTATGCATAAAATATAGTTCACGTAAAGGCAACACTCGACCTGCGATTAAACCCAAACAACTTGCGGTGCTGACCAAATCTGAAATGAGCCACACAGCCAGTTAAATTATTTAAAAAAACACAAAATTGTTAAAGTATCTATTAACTTTCCATTCTTCTTTCATTTTCAAACTTCTATTAGTTAAGATCTATTCAAACAATATTGTTTGAATAGATCTTAACTAATAGATATAGCATAAAATGTATAGAAATCATTACCGGGAAATTGTTGAATGTTTTGTATGATATTAGTCTTTAGTGAACATAAAGGCTAACAGACACATTGGTTTTAGCATTTGGTGACTGTCAGTTGCGTTTTTTAGATTATTTAATTAGATTATTAATGTAGATGCTTTTACCAGAATTTCAGAAGAAATGCAAGATTTACGATATGCCCAGTTTATGTTTATTTCATTTTATTTGGCAAACAATGCATTTGAACAACTGCTAAAGGCATGTTACGTTTTTTATACATATTATTAAAAAAATTATAATCTACAAAAAAGTAGAGTAGAGAAGGAGAAAGAGTATGAAATAAAATAGAAAATAATGAAATGCGATATGTGCTAATACGCATATGGACACAAAAACCAAATGTTTTTTTGTTTATGCATACATGTGAAGTATGTGTTTGCGAGGGAAAGAGAGTTTGGCTGTGTAAAAAAGAGAGGGTGTGTGCAAGAGAGAGAGAATGTTGTCAATATCTCCCAGTTGGTGTCTTCGCTGCAACTCGCAGCTGATTAGCTTACATGTCACTATGAAAACTTGTTGACTAAATCGAGAAAATAAAATGACAGTGACAGAAGACTTCATAAAGATGCAAATTTAATTATTTTTTTTAAAATACATTGAGTCTGTTTTAAATATTATCCTATTACGAGAAGTTGATTAATCATTTTGTTGTATTCTGTTTTTATTTGAAAATATCTCTTGAAAAACCTCATCAAGCTTAGCTTTAGATGAAATAGCCGTTAGCTGAGCATGATTTATGACTGCTCCCATCAAAGCCAACCAAAAACGAGTTTTCAGTCAGCTAGGGCTTTCATGTTAGACCTACAGCCGCCCTAAATGCAAAAGTGTAATATGAAAACTCACCATTTCGCTTTATCAGTGTCACAAGTGCACAGCAGCTCCCCGTCAGGAGCTTCCAGGAAACAATTGTGATACAAAGGCTTCGTTCGTGTCGCTACGGAATACTTTCTGGACACGTTTCTGTTCGACGTTGCAACTAAGCTGAATGAAGAATTTGTTCATTTTGTTAAATTTTATTTTTTTTTATTATTTTGTTCGGTTTTTACTTTTCAATTTGTTTTCTCAAACTTTACAAGTATTGCGTTCAATCTTGAAAGCTTTAGGGAGTATGTGTCATTGAAACATATTGCATTATGTAAAATCTCGATGTTTTATCAGAGACTTAAAAATGAAATTATGCCACAACAAAGAGCCATGTTTTACTACTTTGGTACTACAAAGGTATAGAGTAAAATAGAAGAACCTAGAACTCAGTATAGCCAAACGGTACAGGACTTGAATAGCGTAAAGCCACTCTCAGGTTACAGTTACGAGAGTGTTCAAGGCGGTAGAAATTAGCTAAAGCACAATACCATCTGGTCCCTCATGCAAAACTGGGTTTGCAGAGAGATTAGAAGATAACTTACTTCAATCCTATTCAAGTTTAAGTTCAACGTGGCCAGAGACTACTTTTATTCAACATATTATTCAACCTACAAGATCGTTGCTTGAAGATTCTTTTATCGGTTTCATGATCTTAGAAATTAATACAATGGTAAACGTGTAAAAATGTGTCTACTAAAATAATTTTAACTAATAACTATATAAGCTGACCGTTTTTTAATTAGGAGGGAGGTGTGAAATGTCACACTTGAAATATGATAGCAAAAAAAAGGTTTGGATCAGTAATATAATTATATTTCCTACTTAGAATGTTAAGAATATTTTTTTATATTGAAAAAGTATATGTGCATTATAATTTACCACTTTTAAGTAAGAAACATAATATTTTATATTATCCAAGACCTTTTTTGTGACCATATTTCATTTCAGCATTCTAAGTTAAACCATTTTTAATTACATCTTAGTTTAATTTTTATTATGGATTTTCTTTCTAACTTTCTTACTCATAGCAGGATTTTATTAAAGGATATATAATCGAAATTGTGCGTAATCTTTAATGCACTAAGAAAAACATATAGTACGAAATAATAAAATAAACCCTAATTTCTGATAGGATTTTGATTTATGGGTTTTGCTAGAGCTAGAGGCCCTAATTATTGTTTATAACTTAAATTAAATTATTCAACTGTTGTTTTACTCTACTGTTAACCATTTGTAATGCCATCCATATTTATGAGGTGGTCGCAATTAACTCACCATAAAGAGTATGAATAAAGTTCGACTTTTATTGAAATCACAAAGGAACTAATGAAAGAGATAGCATTCATGATTGTGGAACGATTTATAACCTTCCTAATGAGTTTAAACTATTTTTGAAGGGTCTTCCCCACTATCCATTCTTTATAGATTACTTATAGATATTAATGTGTAAAATATATAAGTAACTACCTGTTCTGTTGGTCCCTACTGAGTAGGCTGTGAAAACTGCTGCTGCTGCTATCATTTTTAAAACCAGGCTTCATTCTGAATTTAACGTCAGAATATTGATTAAATCTATTGTATATAGTATTCCAGTCTTCATTGGCCTTATTTAATCTCATCCACCTGAACAGTCTCTGCGGTCGTAACCGTTGTTCCAGTTTTTCAAATATTTTGACGGCGACATACGCATCATTCGCGGCGTAGTTTATTTGCGCCTCCATCAAGTCAGCAATTTCCCAATCCGAACAGCTCAGCTGCCAGTTCTTGTCGAGTTCCACGTTCAGAAGTGACTTGGAAAGCGCCGCAAGCCCTTCGGGTTTGTGCTTAGCCAGCAGCGCCAGGTATCGCAAGTCGAGCGTCGACTTCACTTGCACAGCATAATCGAACATCAAGTATCGGGCATCGTCGATAGGTGCCACTCCCACTTTTAAGATTGTGGGGTTTTCCAAAATTTCCTAAAATAATAATATTATTTTGTGTTATTTTATTCAAAAACCTCCAATCCAGTGTGGAGTTGACCATGATCACACTATAAAATATTTTCTGGCTGAGTCAAGGCTTAGTCAATTATGCACCAATTATTATTAAACTAAACAGGAAATTTCTACAAAACTAAACATGCAATATATTGCTCAAAGTATATTCCTACCCTATCCTACAGCTGTGAATCCTAGATGCTTAATTAAAAACACCTTAGTCCTTTGTAGGCAAGAATTAGACAAAGAGAGATGGAATACGAAATCAAAATTTCAGATCAAATCTCAATGTCTCATCAGTCCGATACACGATTGGGGTTTCTTAGGTCCGATGGAATAGACACGTTTGCAGAATGGGTCATGAACGATATCCAAAATTGTCCGAAAACCTGTTTCAGATGACGTCCTAATAAAAGGAATGAAAATATTTTTAAAAATCTTTAATCTCGACTCATAAACTCATATCTGTTTGAAGCCGAGATCTCTTTGTAAAAACCTCTGCGTCTCACAGCACAGACGCATCAGGTATCTACTCGTTAGTAAGTGTTTTATTTTGATGCATAGAAGCTTAAATACTCACCTATAACAGCGTTTTGTAATTGTTGTATTCATTAACACTAATTTCATCTACTTTCTATCTTATTTACTGAGAAAATTTAATTATTCTTAAGTATTGTCGATTTTTTATAACATCCAACTTTTTTTCAATTTGGGTTATTTATAGCTACATGATTACAATGTTTATATATTTAATTATTTCATAGCACCGGGATATAGCCATCACCTTTTACTGAAAATTGAATAACACAAACCTCTTCAGTAGCAATGTTTACTTATAATTTGTCTAGTTTATAACTTTAAAAAAACAATTTTAATTTTAATTGGCAATGACAAATGACCAATTATTTTAATTTAATTTGTTTACTTGACTAGCTTTAACCCATTGGTGTTATTGAGATGATTCGTTCCATTGGTAACTGTTTTAGATTATATATGTAGTATGTTTTATTTGTTTATTTATTAACTGTATTTAAAAAGCTTAAGCACCATCTATTATGAAATTAATAAACAGTATATTTTCATGTATTGAGCAAAAACAGTATGGAAAACGTAAGTTTACTGTTATTTTTTATTTAATACAAGCTGACCCGGTGAACTTCGTACCGCCTCAGGATCAAGAAATGTTGTGTTAACTTATTACCTGAATTAAATTCATTATTTTATTAATAATACTCGAAATGAATTAAGTAGTAAACAATATTCCGTTTTGGAAATCTTTTCGTCAAGCAGTAATTCTTCTTTTGGCCGAACATTACCATTGCCGTCTCTAAAAGAAGAAAATAAACTGGCTGTCAGCCGATCGGTCGTATGACAGTCACAGCGGTAGCTGGCTTGTAGTTTTTTTTCTTTACCTTTGAGCAACCGGCAGAGGCAGTTGGTGCCCTCGGAGAAATCCGGGCATAAGTTCTTCCGTCCCGACATTAGTTCGGGCGCTTGGTTTTATTATTTATTTCAATACATGGCTGAGGAGGTAGAAGTACCCCAACCCACACGACGTGGTGAACCTCCGCCGTGGTGCCGTCGTATACAGGACCTTGGTTCCTGCCCGGCTGATCGAGGACGCACCTCATCGTCGGTTTTGCCTGAACCCCACCGCACGAGGTCCGAGTGGGCTGGATGAGACCACCCTCAAGTTAGGTTCCTCCTTTCTTTGTAAACCATTATCATTATCATTACCATTATTATTGTATTAAGCAGTATTTATTTAGAGGAAGTGTAAAACAATAAAAGTATTCTGTGTTGTACTCATTTTTCTCCCCGTTTATTCGTGTTTGTTTTAGTATTGCCCACACCCTGAAGGTGAAGTAGTCTCGTTATAAAGTTCAATCAAAATCATACTCAAAAAATAAAATATGTATTTTAATTATCGATGCGCCCACAATGACAAATTGAAAGCCGTTCCATACACAATGTATGAGAAAATGAATTTCCTTTATAATTTTTTTTGTTTCGTGACTTTTTCCGGTGTTTTAATAGTTATTCTACTATTCGGGACGGAGACAAATCCAACAAATAAAAGATCATAAAAATCGGTCCAGCCGTTCTTGAGTTATAAATATGGTGTAACTAACCCGACTTTCTTTTATATATAATATATATATATATATAGATGATAAACTTACTTTTAAACTGAGAGGTATACATTTTAGTTTACAAAGTCTGAATAGAGCGCAGAAGCCGTCGTTAGAAGCCAATTGCAGCAAAGCTACCGGCCGTCTTGATCCACTCACTGTCAACCACTCGCAATCGAAGCCCAGAACACGGTAAGCAGAGCAGCCACTGCAAACAATATTATTATTATAGGCTTTATTGACAACAATGCAAAACTTAACATTATTATTTCTTTTTTAATTTTGGCCCCACTCAACTTAACTACTCTGCTTGTGATGGCATCAGAGAAGACGATGGCGATAAAGCTTTAGATTCAGCGACCGCTCGGTTACAGGTCAAATGCCACATGAGAGACGTCTCATAATTGAATTTTATAGGAAACCGTTTCTTTTGTCGTGAAACTGTTTCTCATGAATGTCCGATAATAAAACTACTATTCAGGAAGCACAAACTAATAGACTAATAAACGCCTTAAATAATAATATTAGGTAATAGTTCAGATGTGTACATATATAAACAACGGGTTAAGTTAGGAGAAACTATGAGATGCACCGTGAGAAAAAAAAACAGGGAAAAATTATAATGCAGTTGGACTAATGAATCTTCTGCCGTTTAATGGATGTTAAAAAAAAGGGGCCATCAGAGTAGATCTAAGTGGATTATACTTATGAATACCACGCAATAAGCATCTGCAAACATGGCTTTTTAAGTTCCTTGTAATATCGTTATTAAAATGTATGTCCCGAAGATACTGTGATTTTTTTATGTCATGCAACAACACCTTTATTATATTATACTATGATAGTATTTCTACAGTTACGACATGACATTTAGTTGATAAAGTATTCGACTACTGTTGACGCTGTGACTGTAGCTGAAGGGTTTGAAATAGTAGTCATGAAATATTTTTATGGGGTTTTACACAACCATCCCCTCCGACTAGTATAAGCAATTTAACTACCCAAACAGGGCCCAAAATCTATGATCTAAGTAGATCACAGAAGTTCATTTTTATCAAATATGGTAAAAATTATCGCCAAAAAGAAATAATATATTTTTATTACACAGGCAAATTAAAATAAAAAGAAGGTAAAAATGTTGATGTTTCTTTTTTACAAATTTCAGGGTCTAGCAAGATATGCAAGATTTTTACTTATGACATACAGTTAAACAACTTTTGGTACATATCACCTTGAAATGAGGGTACAGTATCATTCAATTTTATATGGTATTACTAATAGTGACAATTTAATTCCATTTGGAAAGTTATTTCTTCATGTAACGCACTGATCGAAATGCTGCCTAATTGAATCATAACTTTCTTAGTTCAAACGTTCGAAGCAATAATGCCGTAGGAAATAAAAAGGATTGATAATCTCAGATGACACTGGAACCACCATAACATTGAAACCTTATAAGTAATACCTAATTCACTAGACTGCCAGAACCATTTAAATCAGATTGCACGATCTGTGGCACAAAATTACTTTTCCAAATCATAGAAAAAATCATTGAAAGTTATTTAATAATAATATTAATTGAATTTTGTATTTGAGACAATATTTTTGTATTAGTATTTGAGACAATAATTTTTCAATTAAAGAATAGGTAAAATCCTATTTTGTTTTCAATGCTAATTAACCTATATTTTTCAAAATGTCACCAACCTCATTAATTGTTGGATTACAATCTCACATTGATCTTTATTATCGACTATCCGCACGGCACCATATAAACATGTTTTACCAAAAGATTTTAGCTTCTTCCAGCGATAAACAGAAAATAGAAACGCAATGCTGGCACCAGCGGTTGCTGCGACAATTGCTGTCGTATACATGTGTTTATCATTAATCATGTTTTCTCATTTATTGCTACGTTTTTTAACAATATTGGATACTTATAGGTTATCTTCCACACTCAAAATACAATCCAGATTTTCACTGAATAAACAAGTAGGTGAAAACAATCGCCGAAATAGTATACTTCTTTAATGTCAAACCTCGATAAATAGATAAAATAAACTAATTCCTTCCTAATAAATGCCAACCCAACACCCGCAATAAAATCAAACAAGTTAAACACACTTCACACTTCACAGCTGATAAATGATGGCCTTATTCTTTTTTCTTTACTTTTATGGCAATCCACCCAACAAGGAAGATTTCTGCCAACTGCGTGTTAATTACTGATGATACGAAGTAGTCAGCTGCATTATCTTTCGGAAATGATAACCAGATGTTTATTTTGCTTAATTTCGCACATCCATTAGTACTGAAAAAAAATGCATTAGAACATTTGCAACACATTTTAAGAGCCGAGACAATTTTATTCTAATTTGTATAGCTATTTCCATATATCAGTTTCAAGATAAGACACATTTCTACGTCGTTCGCAGGAAAGTTTGCAATGTCAACGCATAAAAATGAGAGATTGCATAACATATCTTGCAAAAATTCTATTGGTAACTTTTTGGCCAAAGGCATCTCAATTTCCTTGAACTTAAACTTCTCAACAGCGCTGATGAGCAATGTAAAAACACACAATCTAAATTGAGTTGCAAAAAACCTTATCAAATGGTTCCTCTCAATAGCAGAGACACATCTGCAATTATTACAGTATTACAATATTACAGTATTAGAAGAGTATTACAATAGAAAGGCTAACGTAAATATAGATTATAAAAAGTAATCACTTTTTATTTCGCAGTTTATAATTCTTTTTAATAAATAAATAGATAAGAAGACAACACTCATTGAATTGCATACCTGCGAGATGTCTGCCTGAATGGAATGGCCTCGTATCACGAAGGCAACAGTGCAGTTGGAACTGGCTTAAGAGCGCCTTTCTGATGTATCCATATGCTTGTTTAATAAAATAAAATAATTAAACACTAGTTGCAATAGAGAAATTAAGTAGGTACAGTTATTACGCTTTGTGTGCGTAATTTAAAATAAACCTACATAAACTCCAATTATATTTTTGTACCATAATTTGATTTTATATTTTATATTTTTGTAATAATAACAATATAATTAGCAAGTAGATATATTGTTAAATTCAAAAGTTGAGAATCGATTATTGTTTAAAGCACAAGATTAAAAACATAAAACAATCATATTCGATTAAAATTATTTCCGCCTTTTAAAATTTAATGGTCGTTGAGCCCTCTTAAAGAAGAAATACTGCCCGGGTTGACAGATTCCTGGCTAATGGAGCTGCAAGCTAACATCGACAACATAAATACGATAACTAAGGTAATACATTGCCTCTGCTCGGAAAAGCATTCTCTAGGAGGTTTACGTATCAAAAATGTCCCAAAAATGTTACAAAAAACCGGAATGACAGGACAGTCAGCGGAGTGCGGCAAGAACATAGACAATTCATTATTTCTTTTTATAATCAGCCATACTACAAATTGTAATCTCGAGGACGAGGCGTGGAGGCGAATGAACCTGGCCTCAAAAGTACCTCCCACCCTACCACCCAAATATACCGAAAATAGTAGTTACCGACACGATTTTGATCTTCCGTCTCCCTCTAGGACGTCGTGTATATTAAAATATAGATAAAAATGAATAATGGTGCCATTATGAATAAAAAAATCTTTAATCTATCGCGGAAAAGGCCGTTGTCTTTAATGCTTTGCATAGTATAGTTTATATGTATTCATTCTTTAATCAATTTTCAATAATATGATTTTCATTTATTAAAAAAGACGCCGTTGTAGTGTAAAAATAAAAACATTTTATTACTTATGTTAATACAAACTTTATTCAATAAAAAGGGAAATACAACACACGCCTGTCAGACAATTAAAATAATAAAAAGTATGTCATTTTAATTACAAACCTATGTATTTATCGGTTTTTTTCAATTTTTACCTTATTAAATAACTTTACCGATGACGTGTCTTCATATTGAGTAGCAGGTCAAATAGGTAGCTGATGCAAATCGATATTATAGTGGTCAGTTTATCAGATTTGGTTTCAAGAACGGACCTCACACATGATAACGGAGAGTTATTTAGTAAATCATGCTGATTTTCATTTATAAATGCTGTTATATTATTTGTTAAGTCAGTTTTATTTTGGTTTCTAATTAATATCTATCGGTATTATTGGTAAACTCATAAGGATTTACATTTATTACCACATTAGCATAAAAAATAATACAGTTTGTGTTGAGATTGTGACATACCTACCTACTACTAGATTTTCGGATACTATAACAATGCTTACTGTTGCTCCAGTTAGAAGGTATTTTTTGATACTACTTGAAATAATATGGGTCGCCCGGCCTATTTTTTCTTTCTGTTTAGGTTTTTATTGAGCAATGATTGGATTTACCATACTTGAAATATGTTTTATTAACTAAAGAATTATTGCCTTATTTGCAATTCTACAGCTCGATTGTCGATGAATTTGAGAATTTTAGGCCTTAGTCTATTGAAAATAGGTATATTAAGGTGATTAAGTGGATTGTCGTGTGTGGAAGTGTCCAACATTTTTAATAAGATTTCGTTTACGTTTTTTTTTATACATTTTTAAATCGACGCTTTATAATAAGCGCTAAAATAAAAATAAGACCCAGCACTAAATGGTTGAAATCACGTAGTCTGAATAGAAATGGCCAATAATTAAAAAAGAAGAAGACGACTGTACGGTGCTGCGTACCGCAGCTGTTATTCTGATTCGCCTTTCAAGTGTGTTTTTATTATGGTTTTATATCACGTTCAGGGACAATATTTTGTTTATTCATGGTTATTTTTAATAAAATATAGTTGTAAAGGGTTGCTGATTTAGCCTTTTTGACGATAATTATTTCAGTCGTGTGAAAATCGTTCGATATGGCTGGAGAAAGAGGCATTGATAGGAAAAGGCGTTCACGTTCAAGGGAGCGCAAGGACAGAGAAGGCGGTAGATACGTAGACGAGCGAGAGAGAGAAACCCACCACCGCGATCGTGACAAGGCCAAGAAGCGTGAGAGAAGCAAGAGCCCTTCTCATAAGCGGGAGCGGGACAAAAGCAGGAGTCGTAGCAGGGAGAGGGACACGAAACGTTCGGAACAGGAAAAGCAGAAGACCAGGAAAAAAGGTGAGAGTATTGAAGTAAAGAATGACAAAAAAGAGGAAGAGAAAGTAGACGATAAGGAAGAGGTTGATGCGCAAGCAAAACCTGTAAGAAGAGAACCTTTGTCGCTTGAAGAGCTGCTTGCGAAGAGGAAAGCCGAAGAAGAAGCTAGGAGTAAACCAGTTTTCCTGTCTAAGGAACAAAGGGCAGCATTAGCTCTTGAGAAACGCAGAGAGCAAGTTGCTGCTTTGCGAGAAAACTTAAATAGACCTACAGCTACCATTGATTTGACTGGTGCAGCTGCTAAAAAAGAAGAAGATTTGAAGAAAACACGCGAAGAAGAACAGAAAAAACGTGATGAGGAACGAGAGAAAGAAAGGAGGGAGCGCAACTTAGAACGAGAGAGAAAATATGAAGAGAGAAAGTCTTTGAGAGGTGAAAGGTCTGATCGCTCCCCTGAGGACAAGAAACGTGCAGAACGCGCCGAACGTGGGGGAGGAGAAGAGTTTTCAAAAAACAAAGATAAAGAACGTGAAGAGGAAGCCATCAAAGCAAGATACTTAGGTTTGGTCAAGAAGAAGAGACGCGTTCGCCGACTCAATGACAGGAAGTTTGTATTCGACTGGGATGCATCCGAGGACACTTCTAATGATTACAATGCACTGTACAAGGAGAGGCATCAAGTGCAATTCTTTGGCAGAGGTCATATTGCAGGAATTGACATAAAATCACAGAAGAAAGATTACAGTAAATTTTATGGAAACTTACTTGAGAAGAGAAGGACAGAATTAGAAAAAGAACAAGAGAAATTAAGGCTGAAAAAAGTAAAAAAGAAGGAAGACAAGCAAAAGTGGGATGACAGGCATTGGTCTGAAAAAGATCAAGACGAAATGACCGAAAGGGATTGGCGTATCTTTAGAGAAGATTACAACATTACCATAAAAGGAGGTAAAATACCCAATCCTGTAAGAAACTGGAAAGAAGCTGGCTTCGCTCCAGAAATCATGGAAATCATTACTAAAGTAGGTTACAAAAGTCCCACACCAATTCAGAGACAAGCTATTCCCATAGGATTAATGAATAGGGATATTATAGGTGTCGCCGAAACCGGTTCAGGAAAAACCCTAGCCTTTTTAATACCTCTGCTAATGTGGATTCAAACACTTCCCAAGGCCGAAAGAATGGAAGATACCGATCAAGGACCATATGCCATAATTCTAGCACCGACGAGAGAATTGGCTCAACAGATTGAGGAAGAAACTAATAAATTTGGTATACCGCTAGGCATAACGTCAGTGGTTGTCGTGGGTGGTCTTTCTAGAGAGGAGCAGGGATTTAAATTACGATTAGGCTGCGAAGTAGTAATTGCAACTCCCGGTCGTCTTATTGACGTATTAGAGAATAGGTATTTAGTCTTAAATCGTTGCACCTATGTAGTGCTCGATGAAGCAGATCGTATGATTGATATGGGTTTTGAGCCAGATGTTCAGAAAATTTTAGAATTTATGCCTGTCACTAATCTGAAACCTGATTCGGAAGCTGCTGAAGATGCTTCAGTATTATTGGCAAACTATCATTCAAGGAAGAAGTACAGACAAACTGTCATGTTCACAGCTACTATGCCTGCAGCTGTTGAACGACTTGCAAGGACATACCTCAGGAGACCAGCCATAGTTTATATTGGTTCGATTGGTAAACCTGTAGACCGAACCGAACAAATGATAGTCATGGTCGGAGAAAATGAGAAGAGAAGGAAGCTGACGGAGATATTGCAACGAGGAATTGAGCCACCTATCATAATATTTGTGAATCAAAAGAAAGGCGCCGATGTCTTGGCCAAGGGGTTGGAAAAGCTCGGCCACAATGCTTGTACATTGCACGGTGGCAAAGGTCAAGAACAGCGTGATTTCGCATTGGCTAGTTTAAAAAATGGTTCCAAAGACATACTAGTAGCAACCGATGTAGCCGGCAGAGGTATCGACATCAAAGATGTATCCTTAGTTATAAACTACGATATGGCAAAGTCAATAGAAGATTATACACATCGTATTGGTAGAACTGGTCGAGCCGGCAAAACTGGCAAAGCAATAACCTTCCTGACGAAAGAAGACTCAATTGTTTTCTACGATCTTAAGCAGGCGCTTATCTCTAGTTCTGCCTCGACGTGCCCTCCAGAGCTAATGAATCATCCTGATGCTCAGCACAAACCCGGGACAGTAGTTACTAAAAAGAGACGGGAAGAAATGATATTTGCTTAAAATAGTAATAGGCACTCGACATGTAAAATGTTGCATGATTGTGTGAGAGAGGTGGTGTGTCATGCCTTTTCCCCGCATGCTTTCCACGTGTTAATATTAGAGTTTTTGAATGAATATGCAATTATTATTATAGTATAATACAGTCTATTTTGAAAACTTCATATTTTTTTTGATTTTTATATCAGCCTTATGCATAATTATTTTAATTCACGCTAAAGTAACAGTCCAAGTTTTTCCGGAATGAAATCTAGATTTAGTTCCGGAGTTCCGGAAGTAGTTAGTCTCTTTTTGCCTAGGCATAAAAAGAGACTAAAGGAGATTATTGTTCTGACTATTCAGCATTCTTAGTAAAATAACTCAATTACTAAATTTTCACCTGTTAGGGACTTCAATCTAGGGACTACAAATCCTTATACTTACTATACTATGTCCAATCCACGATTTCTAAGATTTTCATGGCAACTAAGCTCTTAACACGCACAATTCGGGAGTATTATATCATTTAAGGAACTTGAATATATTAAATAGTGTACTCAAAATATTAGACATATTTACTTAGTTTTTTAAGAAATTTATGGACATTAAAAACATCAACCTAGCGTATCCCTCTGTTTAATTATTGTAGAATATGGTTTGTTTCCGATATTCTCTGTCTGTTTGTAGCATTTTTGATTGGTTGATTTTGGCACACGAGGTGACCAAGAGATTCACTTGATAAATAGTTCAATCACCAAAGGTGAGAAGACTTCGCATTGACCAGTCAAAAATAAATACTATTGATGTTTAAAGTATATTTTTTTAATATGCTGGTATGCATATGTTTAATATGCTAGGTAATTCTGTTTTGTACAATTGTGTCATATACTCTCTTCAAATCATTTTTCACCATTACCATTTCTCTAAAAGTAGTTTTGTTGTATATCTCCGTGCCATTTATGAGGCGATACTAGGAAAGAAACAGGATATGTTTTATCATTAATTGGTAAAATCAATTATTGGAAATAGGTTGTAGGCATCTGACGGGACATGTAGAGAAGTACCATCGTCCTAACATCCATAACAGCTCCTCTGCGTTAAGAACATTGTAATGTCATCTTCATCCTGAGGCTCTTGGGTTCACATGATGTGGCCGTTTGCATCAGCTCTCTCAAAAAACATAGTCTAATGTGAATCAGTTTTTTTTACATAAGAAAGATAATATTTAATGTTAAATAATATTTAACATACAGGTTGGAGTTTCCTATTACAGGGCATCCGTACTTGTCCAGTGAATTATCTTAATACAAAAATTCAATGTTTCGATTTTTAAAATAATTTAATATTTTTACAAATTAAATTGCGTACTAATTCATATTTCTGCAAAATTATGTATATACTATGTTTCTTTAAACAATTCAATTCAATATGATTGATCAATTTAATTGATAAATTTTATATATAATCCTATAAATACATCAAAAACATATTTTCGGGCAAATTTCTATGCATAACAAAAACATTTATGTTCATGAGCATTGTAACTAATTGATTTGTTTGCAACGGTGAAAAAAAATAATTAAAAAAAATAGACGGCGACTCAATCATGGACTAGAAATTGTAGAACATGGGAACATGTATTACGATACATCATGGGTATGCATGGGCGGTGCATGTGTATGTATTTGTATAACTTGGTCAATTTTTAATGGTTATTTATAAAATATCATTACTATGTTTCACATGGTTCTTTTAAAATATGTGGCTTTTTAAGGCCATCAGATGGCCCACTGCACGTCATATAAATGTATCTGCTTTGAATATCATATTTGTTGGTATGTTGTAATATTTTATTGCAGTCTGCTTTTGGTTTGGGTGGATTGCCTTGGTTTTACCTATTAGAGATCGCATCTGGTTGATGTTTTACTGTATATATATTATATATATATATATATATATGCGATTATAGGTATTACGTTAAGAGTTCTTTTTGTATTGTGCTAATGCTGTCATACATATGTAGATATTTTGTGAAAACAAATATGTCAAATGACATCCTACGCAGGACAAAATGTAAAAAAGGGTCGCTAAAAAGCATGTTTAAAAACAATTTAGTTCAATCTAATGAATATAAAGTAATATGTTGCCACATTAGATATTTTATAAAGTCTGCAATGCCGAATCTCGTTTTGCAATATTTTCTATAGCCACCAAGATACACTCAGATTTAAAAATATTGTCAATCTATGAGATGTTTGTTGCATAGTCGCGAATAAGCTGTGAGTTTACAATTACAATTAAATTACATTTACAGTGTCAATATCATTTATTCTCTTTTTTATATTTTTCTCTCTTTGGACAACATTCTGGATCCATGCATGCTTTTTCTGCGGTTTCCGTTATAATAGGCTCTAGGGATGGTGGTTGGTTTAGATGAGGTTCCACGGTGACATTATGGTCCAGGACAACTGCAGCTGCTGTGGCCTCTGACTTTATTGAGGTAACTGTTTCTGAGGTGGGTGTAGCTGACATTGCCAGGGTGGGACTGTGGTTTTTTTGCATTTTTGTTATGTCTGAGGAAGAGAATAAATTTAATGAGATTTATAACCGTATTAAATTTTCAAAGCATGAAAGCCAGTATTAAATTCCTAAATAATCATAATTATTTTAGAAGACGGGAATAAAAAATATATTTTAAAGTATTGCAAACGGCTATAAAAGAGTTTTTCATTATTTATTCTGTCCTCTGCTTCCCCAATCGTAACCATCCTTGATTGCCAGACAGAATTGTGAAAACACTTCCATTTGCTTTACTTAAATTAATTACATAAAATATAAACATATTTTTTGCAATAGAAATTTTAAAATGCAAACATAATTATTTTACAATAATATTAGTATTGCTCGGTAATATTTTGATATTACTATAAAGCATAATAAAAAACAACTAACTATAAAACAAAACTTTTAACTAACATCAACTAACTATAACTATTGAGCAAATGCAGAGAAGGATTTCTGTTGGTAATTTTTTTTTTATTCTATTGCTATCTGTAAGTTAACTTTTTCAGCCTATTTTAAGGGACTTTATAACCTCATCACTAGGTGGCGATATCGTAGTACGTATGTTTCTCAAAGTTAAAGTACAAAATGGTTCATAAAGAAAGATCTAGGGTTTGGGTGGTTACATGCTATTAAAAATACATGCAAAAAATGGTTTGCAAGAAAAATGTGCATCAAATCAAAATGGTATAAGTTGAAATAATTCCAATGCAGAATATGAATGTATTTTTCTATGTCACTTCCAAGATAAAAAAATATATAATTTTTAATGGCATTTGCATGATTTACGAGGGCTGTCCGATAAGTACTTAACCTCACCGCCCAATGGCGCCACTATCGCAAGAGAAATTTACTATCGTGTAGTATATTCTCGTAAACGGCTACTGTCAAAATTTCAGCCGAATCGGACTCGTAGTTTTGTTTTGACATTTTTGACAAGCGGACGTGTCAGCAAATTTTAGAAAAATGGAAAAAGAGCAATATCGGTCGGTGATTCGATTCTTGTTTCCGGTAGGGAAATCGCGCAGCGAAATCAAAGAGCGCTTAGATGCTGAGTACGGTGACTCTTCCCTTTCGATGGCGAGCGTCAAAAAATGGTTTAACGAGTTTCAACATGGTCACAAGTCAGTTTTTGATGAACTCCGAAAACTCCATCAGCTCCGAAAACTCCGAGCTCCGAAAACTTCGAAAACAGAGCTCCGAAAACGGCTACCACGGAGGATAACATAATACAAATTCACGATCTCGTGTTCGCAGACCTCCGATTGAAGGTGCGTGAGATGGCTAAGACAGTAGGAATCTCAAAAGACCGAGTGGGTCATATCCTGCATGAAATTTTGGGCATGAGAAAGCTGTCGGCGTGATGGGTCACTCCGGACAACAAGTGCAACCGTGAGACTACTTCAGAGCAGTGTTTGACGCTGTTTAAGCGCAATCTGAAGGAGATTCGTTTCGTGACCGTCGACGAAACATGGATCCACTGGTACACACCAGAGACCAAGGAACAGTCGAAACAGTGGACTTTACCCGGCGAACGTGCTCCGAAGAAAGCGAAGACTGTTCTATCGGCCGGAAAGGTGATGGCCACCGTTTTCTGGGATTCACAAGGTGTGATCTACATCGACTACCTGGAGAAGGGCAAAACGGCCACAGGTCTCTACTATACCGATTCGACGCTGTATTAAAGAAAAAACGGCCCCATTTGGCGAAGGAAAAGTGGTCTTTCACCATGACAACGCACCGACATGACCTCCGCCGCCACAGCCAAATTGGTCGAATTGGGCTACGAACCCCTTCCACCGTATTCTCTAGATTTGGCCCGATGCGACTTCTTTTTGTTTCCAAACTTGGAAAAGTCACTCGCCGGGCAGAAATTTGAGTCGAATGAGGAGGTCATCACCGCCACTGAGGCCTACTTTGCAGACCTAAAAAAATTTTTTTTTCAGATGAGTTGAAGTTAGAGCATAGATCTAAAAGTATCGAGCTAAAAGGAGAGTATGTTGAGAAATAAAACACCACTTTTCCAAAATTTTCGTTTTTCAGTACTTATCGGACAACCCTCGTATGACGGGTAAATACTATCCTCTTTTTTCTAAATGACTGAAAGGTGTGATTTTATGAAAGTACTTCTTCAGAGATTCCTTGAGCACCCCTGCTTTAAGTCAAAGACTTAAAGCAGGGGTGCTCAAACTTGAACTGCTGGCGATCTACCTCAATATTTTTAGACTACTTACGATCGACTCTGAGAGACTGCAAGTGTGTGTGATGCAGGGTTGTCGTACATACACGATACACCCTACCTACCTAGGTAGGGCGTACCGTAGCATATATAGATATTAGCTTTCTGCACGGTGCTCAAACGGTCGATCGCGATCGACCGTTTGAGCACCCCTGACTTAAAGTATCAATGGGTAATATAATTAAGGTAATAATGAGCATGTTTTGCATTTGCAAAATATTGCATTTTTAAATTAGAATGGTATATTACAAATCGTTTGGGGTAATCACAGTTTAACCATCACTACGTTTTAACCTCTAATACGGCATGATTTTTTTGTTTAATTTTTACTCACAATCATTCATATCAGTATTACTTTGAAAATGGCAAGCGGATAATATTCCTATCGCCAATACAGAAATACGATACAATATAATACAAATGGTTTTTCCTAAGTGTATACTGCAAATAAAACATAAAATTATGATAAAACATAAACATAAAATATAAAATAAAAACATAAAATTATGATATTATGTGAATTAGCATGTGATGGACGAAGGTTAGAGAATATGGAAATAGAAGTAAGAATATCCAAGAGGAGGATATTGTACGACGCAAAGAAGTGTCGCCTGCAAGCCAAGTGAAGCAAAATAGAGCTGAGTCAACCATGGGGTATTACTATCACAGGGATATTTTAATTTATTTTTCATCAGATGCCTGTGCGCTGCCACTAAAAGGATCTGATATCGAAATAACTAAAGTAAAGTAGTAACTGTGATGTGTGTAATAAAATAGTAACACGTAACATTAAAAACTTGAAAAGGTCGAAATACTGCCTTCTTTAGTACAGACGATAGTCTAGTTAAGAGAGGCAGTATAGTAGTGTCGGTTTACGAAATTGCACTTGTATTAGCTATTCCTTTTTGCTATATTAATATTGTCAAAATGTATTGTGAACCTAAATAAATAAATATGTTGTTTTTAATATTAGATAGTTTCTAGTTGGGTGGCTTTGCTGATGCTGATCTCAAATATGCTTGCTTAAATTGAATCATCGATTTTGGACTTAACAAAATGATAGTAGAGTTTATGAAATTATTTGTATGTAAAAAGTCGTACATGAAAAATTCTGAATCTTAAATAAAGTCCTTATGAAAATAAATTGCACCTTATGGCCTTCTCAAAAAACGTGTTTTGTTAATACCACAGTAAAAATAAAATGAAAATGGCCAACATGGCATTTGCTCTAAAAAAAACATGGCATTTGTTAATACCACAGTAAAAAGAAAGTGAACAGGGTAAACGTAACGAGGATATCATCAGCAATATGTTTAATAGAAATCCATGGTGGAGACCTAACCTGGAGATGATCATTCAATTCTGAAGTTATTCACAGCCAACAATTCAAAATGTTTAACCCACTTAAGTGCTTATTAGCAGTGGATGGCTCTAGGCTCCTCTAGAAGGATGTAGGATTGGTGACGGTATGTTGGATAACAAAACATAAATTAGCGTGAAGGAAATAAATGTAACAACTTAGAATGTTGAAATCCACAAAAGCCATGCAGTGTTATGTATGCACCAAACCAATATATTCCATTCCACCATCATGGACCTTCATGTCGTCACCTAAAACTTACTGCGTTGATCTGCTGGGTCATTTAATTTACTCGCCAATACAATGAATTATTGACTTTTTTTATCCTCCAATGGTTTTTTGTCCTCGTTGGATGATGGTGGCGGTGAAACGGAATTTTTGATAGACTTTGCAACGCTGGTTGACAAGTCTACGAACTCCGAGAAGTTCTGCGGGAGTTTCAGCTCAGGAAAGTTGAATTCCGGTTGTGGATCGCCCGGTTTCACTGTTGTGGAGCAGTTCAATAAACAATTAAAATTTATCTTAACCAACAATTAAACAGCTAAGTTATAGTAGAGGACACTTGTTATTGGATCACTAAATATTTAACTTTTATTCGAAGATTTCAACAATTTTCACATTCACTGCTGTAGTTTTTATTCAAAATTGTAATTTTTTTATTATAAAAATTATTCATGATTTGTACATAATTGAATTGCTGATTATTAAAAGGGGTATATGTTACATTATATTAAAAGGGAGCTATGTTACGGAATTTGTTTTATTTTTATTAAAAAAGTTATAAGAAATAAAAAAAAATATAAAAAAAAGACAAATCAGCAAACACACTAAGTTTGTCATAAATGCATAAATTTGTAATATATGAGATTATATTAGAAATGAATCAGTTTTTTTTAATATCTCGCAAAGTTGAAAATGTAACATAGCTCCCTTTTAATAATCAGCAATTCAATTATGTGCTCTTCAAAATTCGTTCTGGACAGACTTTCACATCAAAACACCCTTCCAGAGCACCATTAGCCTCAATAGTCTGCATTTATTCTGCAAAGGTGGACCAAAATGGTGGATATGATGCTGTGGTACATTACGGTTGTAGAGAATATTATCGCTTTTGCCAGTACCTGATACGAGCAGTGGCATGGATATCATCTGCTCAAAGGTATTGGGTTAAATCTTCAATGGTTCCTTCAACCTAGTCAGATTATATATCAGTGTTAATAATATTCTATATTATACCACCATCATCATCATTATTATTGTTATTATCATTATTTAGCACCGTCGATGATAGCAAGACAACTGTAAAATTTAAGATGTTGAGCAATGTTGTCTATCTCTATGAAAGGTTTTGTATTGTAATTCCAAATCTACATGCGAGTTGTGCATTAGCACAGCTGTATAAATATTTACCATTGCGTAAAATTCATACTTAATTTTCATATAGATTAAATTTAAATTTTAAGTTTTCGAGTAAAAACAATTAATAAAATCAAAATACTCGCCTCCATAAAGGAAGTTGTAGGAAATCTTAGCAAGATATTTTCCATTGTTGAATGTCTCCCTCGCAACAACTTCGGACTGTTCAGGGAAACAGATCGCCCCCATTATTCCAGTGCCAATGGAGGCATACCACAATCTCTGTAATATTTAAATACATATACAATAATATTGAATGAAACTTTTATATCCTTGTATCGTTCTATGGACTGACAGGTTTTCAAGGTGCTAATGTAGACCGGTTGAGTTTAGGCACATTATAAATTAAAAATATTTGAAATTTAGTTGTTGGAACCTAAAGCAATGAGGAAAAGTATTTATTAAATATCATTTGGTAGGCTAAATCTTTAGTTTAGTTTTAAGCCCTAAGCTAAATTTGCCTGTGCTTGAGTTAGGGGAAATGGTGGTGGTGAAGACGTTGCTGACAACGCGATAACTGTTACTAGCAAGCGCTACAGAACCATGTTATCCCATCTGATGGCGTTGACGCACCGGTGGTCAACGAAAAACAGGTCATTGTGTAGCGATAACGCACCAGCGCGTCAAGCGATCATAGGGTATTTATTAAATTAATTTTGAATACTGCTGGGTTGTTCCTTTTCATCTACATAAAATCTCCATAAATTTTGTCACATAATTAAAAGAAAAACAGTAGATTGCCATTTTGAAACATTATAAAAATATGACAAACAGAATTGAAACAATATTAATTTTTTGTGTGCTTCGGCTGCGCCGTCCACCATGTTTTAAAAAATGTAAATAAGATAATTTGTTTATTTTTTATATTTCTATATAAAAAGGTTTGAATATAGTATTCCATAAAAAAAATATGTGTATTACATAGGTATTCTAAATGTATATATTTCAAGATGCTAATGACTTAAATTTCTATGTGGTAGTGTGTTTACTCTAAAATTGTAACTTGTTGACAAAAAAACTGTATTTTTTTTTATATGATGTTTAGATATTATATATCTTTCTAACTGATTTTATTTGGAAAATCATACATAGTTTATCAATAGAAGATATATTCCATTTTTTATTATTTTATGAAAAAATAAATTAAAATATGTAATTTTTTTCTGACACTCATTTAATACTTAAAAGATCATACTAAATTTTATAATGGAAATTATTTAAAACAAATGACGATACTTTAAAACAAGATTTTAACGAATTAATGCACATAATTTATATTCTTATTTTCAAGATGTCTTCTATTATAATTATATTTTTCTATAATGAATAAATCAAATGTATTACGCACTATGCTGCCCCCTCTTAGCTTACGGCATAACAAGTTGAAGTGTTGCAAAAACATCCCTTCGCTCACTTGGTGTTGCCCAGAAAGCAGTAATAAAAGCAGTTGCCTTTAAAAAAACATATAGTCATCCCTCAGATGACCTGTATACTGTCTTAAAGTTATTGGACATACGGCAGAAATACATTCAACGCGAAATTAATGCACATCCGTAATAATAAAGATACTATGAAATACTTAAATTATTTTTAAATTTCAGTTATAAGGTTTTTAGTAAACATTATAAATGTTTTCACTTTGTATTGCTTTTTATGAATAAAATAAATAAATATTTATCTGGCAAAAACATCTGTATATTTTTATTTGCATTACTTACTTAAAACTTAGATAATATTTTAAACAAAAATACTTAAAAAAAAACTCATAATGAGTTTCTTTTAAAATGTTCTTTTATTGTAAAATCTTTTGTGTTTCAAATGTAAAAGTTTGAAAACAAATGCTTGATTTCACTAGTGTAACTTGACATTATTATAGGAATAACAAAATTTATAAGTTGTCTAGATATTTCATTAGGAAGAGTAAAATGTTTGCTGTACTGGTGTGTACTTTTTAATTTATGTAATTTTTCAAGATATCTTTGTTTTAAAATAGCACTTAGATATATGGTTTTTGAACCAGAGCAGTGCCTCAAATAGATAAATATTTTTGTTTGAAATTATAGGGCTTTTATTTGTTAATTTTCGTCCTGAAAAGTCCTGAAAAGGTAAAAAACCAACCAGCTTGCGGAGCAAAGTCACAGGACCAAACATTACCAAAAGGATGAAACCAGACCAGGGGCACATTTCCCTGATCTCACAGCTGGTAAGTATTCATAAATATAATAATACGCAAGACTCACTTTAAAGATACCACCACGCAAGCCAAAAATAAAACCGCTTAGGGTGCCCACCGCCACTGCGCCCAATCTCTGTTGCTCGTGGTCCTCCTCTCTTAAATATCGCATCACCCCTACAAACAATCAAAATTACTTAAAGCACCTAATATTTATTCAGTACAGTCAGAACCTTACAATACCTAGATGTAGTGTCCGACTGAAACCAGCTTTTTAAGCTGAAACTAAATTTCATTTTTCATTCCAGTTTCGGCCGAAATTGAATATTTTAAAATGTTATTTTGAGTCTGGTTTACTCAAGATTTAGATTAGGTAAATATTTAGCAGGAAATTGTTTTTTTTTTGTTTAGAAAACTTAATATAGCTACATATATACATAACAATTAGGTATATTTTTTAGTAATGTGGCACATTTTAAAAATAGATTTAGGACTATAACCATTTAAAGGCTGATAACTAATTGCTTACAACTAATAAAACAAATATTTTTTACTGACAAGAAGTGAAGGTCAACGGCGAACGCGTAATGGATAGATGAACGCATTTTTGGTTCGGTTTCAAATTTTCGGTCATTAATTGGTCAAAATTGAAACTTTGCATCACATATATTCACTCGGGCACTTCAAGGGTTTATCCACATTGGGCCGAATCTGGCCGAATCCGAAACCGAACATTCGGTCGAACACTACCTAGATGTGTAAGGGAAAAGTGCAGATCGAGAGAGCGGCAATCTATTACTAAAAGCAGGTAGTCGAACTGAAAATTTAATGAGCTACCGATCACACGACTGTCATTAACATACTTGAGAAAATAGCTACAGATTAAAAACTTACATCTAGTATTGTTGATGGTATTATCATATGAATCCTTAATTTGACTATTGACAACTAAAAATTTGTTGACTGCTTCTTGCACCTGAACACGCACAGTCGCTACGGGCGCTTCGATAGCTTTATACACGAATGACACGTCAGAGACGATAGGATTGCGGCTGAAACATTTTTGAAATTAAAGAAATATTACTATACAAACTGATAATGCTGCCCTATAAGTTTTATTTTTTTTTTATAAAAAACAATAAATTCGTGGGGCAGGAACGCACAAAGAACAATAATAATTCATTTCATTACAGTACATAATATGAGGAGTGTCGAAACATAGAGTAACATTGGCATTTTGGCACGTTTTAAGGGCTATAAAACGCGAAGAAAACAGTTGAAATATGCATTTAAAAAGCAATTCTGTAAGTAAAAGCAATATTTACACCATACGTCATTGTCTTAAAGAACAAAACAAATAAAAAAAACCATTTTGTCTGAACAAAAAGTAACCTTTTTACATTTCAAAATTGATTGCTAATCTATTTAATGGGTATGAATATTATAATTACATCAAAACTATGCTATTGCTTTTGCGTCAAATTATATATAATTTTATTATTTTTATCACATTGAAGATTAAACAAGTTTTTTTGGTTTACCAATAAAAGATTAATATGGAACGCTTCTTTTTGTTTCAACGCTTCTTGTATGTTCTTTCTTACGTTTTAGCGTTCAATTACAACTTAAAAAAATATAAAATGAAATACAATTATCATATACTTTCAAGTAGTGACAAAATGAATATAAATGGAATACTTCAGTTAAAATAACTTTTTAAATTACTATACAAAAAAAACGACAAATAGTATAGTTATATATAGTAACAAAAGCAATATATAAACAAATTATGTCACTTGTCGTTAAACCAGTGGCCAGTTATAAATCAAAAAGAAAGTTATTATTATTTTGTAATAGGCAGGCAGCATAGCTGATAAGCCTATATCTTATTCAGTATCAAAATTGTTATTATTTTTTCTTTGTTTTTTTTTTTCTTATATTTTCGTCGAGATTGTTTTTAAATTGGTTCGTCTTTGATTCTATGACACTTTCCGGCAATCCATTCCATGCTTCCACGACTCTGTTACTTATGAAGTTCTTCCTGGGATTGCTTGAAAAGGACGTCCTATCTAACTTCATACAGTGCCCACGTAGTTGGGTGAATATTTCTCTCAATTCTGCACAGTCATATATTTAGCTTTATAATTTTTTGTATGTCTCAATAAGGTCCCTTTGAGGTCCAAAAGTTATTTAACTTTACAATATTTACATACATACATAAATATATTTACATTCTAAATTCAAGGATGACATCAATTCAAAAACGCTAGCAGAATATTAACATTATCACATTTGACTACATAGAATTTATGGGTAGAAATGAACAGAAGACAGAATCTCTCCACCATACTAAATTCAGTGGAACATATTTTTTTTATTATTTTTTGTAAGAAGAATGTCTAACTAAAGTACCACCTGTTCCAATTTAGACATCTTTGTTGACACATTTCTATAGTCTAAATAAATACACATTATCTTATTGAAATAATAGAGGACGTAATTCAAAAGGTAATTTTTCTTTTTAAAAGGTATATTTTGTAAAATCTGTCTATATTAGTAAATACTACTGGATGAGCCAAATATTAACATGCAACGTAATATAAATTAATTATCCTAAAAAGACTTCCCCGCTAATATTTTGACCTTGCAATGCATGCTAGGTAAATCCCTCGAGGGAACCCCGATGACGTCACGGTGAAATCCTCTTACGAAATCTTGCGTAAAGGAGTGACACGTGTCCGTTTGTTTACATCGTCATCCGGGGGTTTTTATGCATGTGTGAAATAAAGGTGTTTCACATATTCCTTATGATTTAAAGATATTGTGGTTTATTTAATGTTATAGCTTGGCGTAGAGTGTAAGTACGATTTAAGAACTCATATAATTGTGTTAGTACAATTATATAAGTAAATAATATTGGCATAATATTGGCTTGAGAACTGTCAGAACTCCTGAAATAAGTAGGAATTATGATTTAATGTAAATATCTGACTATCAATGTATTCTTAAAGTGTTATACGTCATATAGGATTACTTAAGCTAGATATAAGTTGATATAGAAAGGAAAATCTGTATATTTTCATATGAAATTAAGTAATAAAAAATATCAGGGACAATGAAGTCCGCTTAAGGTAAAGTCCCGACTACGCCGTAAAGCTGAATATAAGTCGCTTGCTGCGGCAATACTTTGTGCATTTCCGATCTGTCTGACGGCCGAGATGCTGTCCGATTTTATTTCGTTTCTAAGTACTTACTTTTCGAATCGTATTTACAGTCCACATTACAAGTAGTTAATTCGAATCGTGAGTTTTATTTCATTGACATCAGTAGCGAGTTTAACTTAAACCCGAAGTTCGAGTTGGATTTGTGTCTACTACAGTATAAGGTTTTCGTAGAAAGGACGACAGCGCGAAGTGAACTTTGAGGGCCTGTCTTCTTCACCTGAGGCACTTTATCCGTTTGGAGACGTGGCCTTAACAATTACATTATTCGTTTTTCATAACAAAGATACACTGGAATCTCCCAATAGAACTGTTCAAGCATTAAATTCGAGTCCAAGAGAAAAACATCTATTTTAAACATCAAACATAAACTGTACGAGACTAAAATATATACCCACTATGGAACTCAATGTGTATTATGCAACGATCTTTTAAAACAACAGATATGTGATCTCATATAAACCGATCGCGTTTAAACATGCCACCGGATGATTCCCCCGCCCCGTTCCGTGGGCCATGCTGGATAGAGACTTATAGCGATTACATATGCGAGCAAGCGAGACGCAAGTGGTGGAATCGACGAAAAATGGTGGACTTGGGGTGTCGGGTTTTTCACCCTCAGTTGCCGTATCTATATGTTTTAAAAGATCGTTGGTATTATGTATACAGATTTATACAATATGTGCTGTTTGCTTTCATAACTGTTCGGTTACTAAATAAATATTAATATACATCATTTTATTTATTTTGTAGGGACGTGGACTATATTTAGTACAAAAATACCGGAACAAAAGGGGCCAAAAACATCCATATCAAAAGGAAGTGATTCCATATTTATCAACAAATATCATATGAATAAATACTAAGTTTAGAAAAAATATTCATGTGTCATACCTACTAAAACTACAGAGTATACAAAATCATTAAAATAATAAAATGTTTTTTTTTATTACAGTAATAACTTCGGCTTTTCTGAGATTTTAATTTTAGAGAAATAGTTTCTTTTGAAACGGCAATCCTCAAATGTCAAATCATATATCATTTACAATTAAACTTAATATCTTATATTAATTTAATATATATTATACAAGTAAACGGTTCATACTAAAGAGAATGGGTGAGGTTATGTTAGGTTAGGTAAGACTCAGCGCTAGATTTAATATGAAATTCATATATTTTAAGTCCCAGACCTCTTAAGTACCTTTTTACTTGTTTTGGCTTCATATCCAATCCTATTCAAAATTTAAATAACACTTCTATATTTTTTAATATTGTCAAAAATTACTTTATTCATCTTGTCTGGCGATATGTAATTATTAAAACATTGTTATAAAATATAATTCGTTCCATACATAAGCAAAGTCGTTCCATACAAAATGTATGAGAAAATGTTTTTTTTTATAATATTTTTTTCGTGAAGTTTTCGTGATGTTTTAATAGTTATTCTACTATTCGGGGTGGAGAAAAATTTAACAAATCAAAATCGGTCGAGCCTTTCTTGAGTTATAAATGGTGTAACTAACCCGACTTTCTTTTATATATATATATATAAATATATATAGATTTGATGATACAGTATTTAAGCTTTCGCCATTCGGCGTCGTCAGAAAATATATAAATAGCTACCCATAGAAAGGTGTTTTTGCACACGACATTGGTTGCCTCGCATAAGTGCCCCATAAGTATTGAATTATGAAGTAAAAATCTATTAAAAGTAATAAAATGCATTAGGTACCACTTGCAAGAATCTTTTGGATATATGGGTAGCTCCGAGGGCTTACATACTCCGGGGCAATTCTCACATTTCTTTTCAGCCGCTTTGGCTTCATTGCCAGCTGCATGCACAGTTGGAGGTATGCCTAAGAGCATGTGACGAATCATCTAAAAAGATAAAAATCATACAAAACTTTTTATAAAAGTATCCTTCACTATTTAAGTACCTTTATAAGTCTTTAATAATTATGCTACATCAAAAATATACTCATATGTAGAACAATTTTAGCACTAAGCACAGTTATATTTTTAATAATGGATTAGCTATTTGCTAAAATATCTTTCGTATCTCTCAGATAGGCAAGTTTGCTTCCAAAATGCTGTCTCTAATGCTGTCTCTAATAATGTCTCTAATGGACATAGTCTTTCATGCTGGTCCGACCTTCTAACAGACGCAAAACTACATGTTATTTTGTTTTACTCTGCAGCTGCACTCAGTTTTGAGGTGATCGTTATTTATTTAATCGCGTTATCTGAATCAATTTACAATTCAAACTAGAAGCTTCATTTCAAACACTCAGAAATAAATATGGTCTACATGTCAACTACTTTGCTTAGTCATAGACGCCTCCTAAGAGCAAAATTCAGGCTACAGAATAGCTTCAAATAAATGTGCCTCAGCACACACATGCTTTCAATGACAGACTAGTTTTTAACATCTGAAATATAAATATTTTTTTGGTAAGTATGTTATTAAAATAATAATAAAAAAGTTACAAATAAATATTTATAGCTTTTTTATTATTATTTTAATAATTTAACGGCTTAGTTTGGTGAACTGTATTACTCGTACGGTTGGTAGCTACATGTTAACATGAATAAAAAAAGATTTTATAAAATAAAATAAAACAACCAAACATAACTCGATGAGAATGTCATTGAGAAAATAATTAAAAAAACACAAATATTGTCGCTTTGATTAGTACTACTTATTAGAAAACTCAGTAAAAAAAAAATAGCCTCACATTTTCAGAATTTCTATTATGTAAAACACGGTTTGACAATAAAAATACTTTCTGCCGTAAGAAGTAAATTACATATTCACGTGAACATTGAATTGAATGTTAGTGATGACGGGCGACAGCTGACAGTTGAAATCGTGTGCTGCTAGAGTTTAAAATGTAACAAATATTTTAATCTGATTTCAATCCTTTACTTCCAGTTTAGTTCTGTCTATATTTTTTTTAAGCCCTTACGACGTTACCAAAACGGAATTTCATCTATCCTCTGATCCCGGAAAAAATGTTTACACATCAAAAAAAAAAGATATATTGTTGCCTAAAAGAGTCGTTATTGTTATTTAATCACAAGAGTACTTAAATCGAAATTATCTAGAGTTTCTTTCATTGTAAACCTTTAATTCATTGTAAACATTGTAAGCCTTTATTGGCAAACCTTGCACCGTCCGCGAATAGGCATTGAAACCGAAACACCTTTGCGTAACTACATATTATAAAATATATAGAATAAATTTCATAAATATGTTTTAATGAAAGGCGGACGAGAGACGATTTTTCATTTCAGTACCTCTGTTTCCATACAAATAGTATTGGCTTGGCGAAATCTATCCAATGTTATCATTGCAAATCATTTTCTAAGGAGGATTCCGAAAATATTGACAATATTTAGTGTTGTAGTAAACAATTATAAACAAATCTTAAACTTAACTTCGAGGCATTCTTTTCTGGCATGATAAGTTAAACTTGGACTATACTGGATACTGTAACTAAATTGTAAGTAATTTTAACGGTTACTCGCTTATTAACCGTTGGCGAAATACAGCGTTTGGCAATTTTTAAATCAACTCGACAGATCAGGTACGAAAACCTTGTACACCTTTTAGTTATCGAGGTATAACGATTTCATTTATTTGTATAACTTTTGCATTTCACGAGGTAAGAACGAATAGGTTTACTGAACTGAGGGCCCTTTACGTAGTAGGGAAATAAAAAGTAACTGCCTAATTGATAAAATTTGTTTAGAATAAATACCATGTACACAATTTTCTGTATTTATGTCTAATATTGAATACCGACAGTATTTCTACTTTAAAACAAACCTCTAAACTAAAATAAATAACTAACTAAAAATAACATAACTCTAATATCTATTGGTCCTTATTTTCATAGTTATGTCATTCATGATATATCGATTAAGCGGAGAGCCAATATCAGCATATGAAACTAAATTATATGGTATAGGCATGTATAAGTATACTGTAAATTATATAATGGTTTTTATTTACCAAAAGCCAACGCACTCCTACATTAAAAAGTAACCTTGGTGGGAAATTATATAAATTCGATATTGATCATAAGTCTAATTTAATTATTAAAATCAATGGAGCCATACAGAATTTAGGAAACAGAGTGTAAACTAATATAACTATTTGATGTTATTCAATGTCATTACAGTTCATGTAGGTAAACTATTATATTGTGTGAGAATAATAATACCAATTCAATAAAAACCTGAAATGAATGCAAGCCTGTAACTTAAACTTAATTAATTGGACAATTACGGTTCAAAATAACGAATAAAAAAAAACTTTAACGCAGTCGAAGAATGTCGATATAAAATATTTATTAATTATATTTATGTATTTATTTATTGTAAATATTTATTGTAAGCTGAAACATCACCGTTCTTCTAGTTAGGAGATTGACACGTTTAGGCAAACACCTTTTTTTAATTTCACGTATTTTTTTAATGAGCTGAAAAAGCCCAAAGTAACAATGGTTACTCCGGAATAAAATTTCATTTTTAATGCTTTATTCATTCATCACATTTTGCATAAAAGCCATGATTACAATGCACAAAGCATTTATAATATATCTAGTTGATTTGACACGGAACAGACGCCTATACTGGTACTGCTTCGTCTATCAACGTTCAATAATATTATGCTCACATTTAGAAGTCTCTGAAGACTTGTCTTAGGTTTATTAATTGTTGCGCAATAAATTTGTCAAATAAATATTTTTAAATCTTGAAATGTTTTGTGATCACTACTTATATAGGTATAACTCCTTTGCAGGCCAACGGTTACTTGGGTCCTAAAATCGACGTGCACATCACTATAAATGGCAAGGTCGTTAATCGTTGTCATGTCAATCAATCGTATTGTTCTGGCTTATTGGCGGATTTTTTATTTTTCTATTGAAAATTGCTGCTCTTATACCAATATCGTTATTTAAATTAGGACACGTATAATAATTTGAGAAAATTAATAGCGCGATTTTAGCGGGATTAAAATATCAACATTTATAGAGTTACTACGACTTATTAGTGTGTTAAAACGCTGTGCGTTTTGGTGTTGATGAAATTTGGTTGGCTATAAATTTATTCAATCGAACATTTGAACGATGTACAATTAATATTATCCGTATGCAGTCTGTTGTCGGCGAAAATCATTTTCTCCTAGTTGGCATTGTAAGTATTAAAATCATGTGATAATAATCTTTACGAATCGAACCCACAAAACTTGCCTAAAATTCCTTGTTTGTTTGTTTAGAGGCTTAAGTACTTTTATTAAAGTGTATGTTTTATGCTGAAAGGTCTTTTCCGTGAGTGCAATTAAGTCAGTCAGCTGACGGAGGATTTCACTCTAGTTCAAAGAATTTTCCTTGTATGCTATTTTTATTTTTAGCCTGTAGATGTGTCCTAAAATCTCAATTTACTGAGAGTTACCACTTTTGTAACTTGCTTATGCGTGTCAAATAATGCCAATATTATATTATTTACTTTTTGTATGATTTTTGTGATGTTTTAAACAGTTTTTATTTAGGCTACATGTAACTGTAAATCTGTTTTGTTTTGTAGTACTCTAATGTTTGTTGAATTTTAGTAGAACTTCGTACGTCGATATTACCTTTAGCGGATGTATAGCTTTCCATATATTCTATTAAATTTAGTTTTTTTTCCAGAGTGTCAAAACTCTGGCGTTTTATTCTAGAGAAAATTAACTTTTCGGTTTAGAGTGATCTTAAAGTCAGCAGTATCCTTTTAAGGTGTTATTCTGGACATGAAACATGGACGTGTTATTCTGTGGATAATTGAAATCGGCTAACAGGAAGTGGTGGAAGCTATAAGTGTAAACCAGTTCAAGAACCGCCAAAATCTCATTTTTTATATTTTGCGGCTAAAACTCTTTATTTACTTACACTTCAAATATTAAAAAAAATAATTGATAATAATCAAAAGGTACGATTTTATTAAAATTGTCATTATGTGAGAATGCCTCTTTAAAGCACGTACAACATAAAATCAAACCTAGTTTGACCTACACATTTATTTGGTTGAATGCAAATAAAGGCAATGATCGGTGAGTAATTTAGGTATTGTAAATAATACAATGTAACGGTGTTGATTATCAGGGCTTATGAAATAATGCCCACGAGTGGTGCAGCGATCCGAAGTGGTCGCGTTTGCGCGCCGAAAAAGGAATCTCAAAAAAAGCGAAAAATCCATGCAGGTGTGTACTTAAGGGTTGATTTCGTAAGTCAATGCATGCTGTTTGCAGTGATGCATCTGGTTCTATTGGATTGCACTTTCAAATTTACTAACCTAACCAGCAGCATGCGTCTTGCGTATAAACATACGGACCTAATTCATCAGTATTACTGCGGATTATCGATGAGGAAATCCTCTTAACGTTAATTTTAATGATCAATAATTAGTGATAAACATTTGATTGTAGCAAAAGCACACATTGCAAGAAAAATTCCCCATAAAAAGTTGTCTGTTCGAAACGTCGAAAGCCAAAATGCTGTATGGCAACAGGGTGGAATGGTAAGATATTCTTATACCAACCAACCAACCCTTTTCCATTAGCCCACATTTATCACATAAATGTACTAAGAGAGGAGTAGTCTATATATGTATTCACAAAAAGTGCTGCGTCTGAACCGCTTTTCACGATCCGTTGTCCTTCCCCATCTCCACAGCAACCGATCGCCTCATAATCATAGGCAAATTTGACAACTACTATAACAAGAATCAGGGAAAAATTTCGGAAAACATTTCAAAGAATGGATCCAGTAGTCCTCATATTTATACTTCAAAATGATTTTTTACAAAATATTTATATTATATTTAAAATGCAGCAAAGGACCTTTCCTCGAAATTAGTATTTTTTCTACATGACATGCTTTCACACGGGGATCGCGAGGATGCCACAATTTAAGTACCAAAAAATGACTTTCGAATTCATTTCTCTGCAAACATAGATTTTGATGAGCTCTTTCATAATAAGAAATCATTTTATGCCAAATTCTAACAACATAGTAAATTGGAAATAGTGTTTGTATGAAGTTTCTGAGTGGAGACGAACCTCTTAAGCTTAAGTGTAATGAAAATATGATATTAGTGCTAAGCTTATCTGCCTAATTTTCACTTGTAAGTATACTCCTTTTTTGTTTTCAAACCACTGCCTTGTTTTTTTAAGTTAAAGATACCTTTTCAAAAAGTTCTGTTTTGAATTTTAATGCATATTTTTTTTACCAAGTGCCATCACTTGAGATGTAAAGCGTATCCTATAGCTCATGAAAGCTCTAAAGAATTTAGTTGTTGATATAGTTGTTTGCCCCTTTGATCTGCTGCTTGGAATAAGTTTGGTAAGTACGTAGGCTGACATGAAAATTACTGACCGAGGTCACGCCCATCATGAAAGACTAGATAGGATAGGTTTAGGATTTGTAGTCCTTAGATTTATGTAACAAATGTAAAATTAATAGGAATTGCGCTGGACACCGGGAGAAAAAACAGCTGGAGCATTATGACCTATTTTTTTCTAGCTCTTGTGTAAATTCTATCTTCACTTTGTTTGTTTAAGAAGGAGTTGCTATTTAAATTTTTGTTTTTTTAATATAATAATAGGTGTACTGCAATATATATCTTTCTAAAGATTTACTTATTTAGATAGGAACCTTCTCGTATTTAGGCACCTGCCTATAAATAAGAAATTTAGCATAAATAGAAAAAAAAAGTATTTTAGAGAACTCAACCCAGTCATTTCTGTGTTTGTGTTTGTGTGTGTATTTTGATATAATTTATGTAATACATTTGTTGTGTATGTGTGTTTGTTTTCAAGGAAACCCTTGTAATCTTCACAATGGGTCTTTTTTAAAATAGGTTTACCCATGGAAATGTCAATACCTATGCAAATACTTTAAATTATTAAGTTTTAAAAACAATATACTTATCACCGAAAAAAAAAACTAGAAAGCTCAGAAGTAAGAAATAAAATAAATAAAAACTTCTCTTTTTTAATAAAGGATATCTTCGTACCTACCAACTTATGTTAAGGTACGTTTCCATGACATGCGCTCCATGACATTAGAGATTTTTCATGCAGCTTCTCTAAAATCTTATATGCAAGTAACCTATGGTGAATATTTATCAATAAATGAATGCATGCTATTTTGTGAAAAAAAAAACGTTTGGAATGCATGTCTGAGGCACATCAACTATGTTTTTTAGTACTTTTTAATTATAATTTAAATTTCCTAAACGTATAATCCATAATTCCTGGGTATTTAGTTTAAGAAGAGACTGAAATTATTTTAACAGATCAGTTTAAAAATACGATTAGATTAAAAATGTATATTGTATTATTTGTACTTATAGCCGGTATAAACAAACGAATAAGTAAATAAATAAATGAAAAATGGTAAAACTAAGCAACTATGGTATTACCCTGATTTTGCAATGTCTCTTCAAATAAGCTGTCATACTTAGATATGTACCGAAAAATAAGTATCGAAAAATAATAATGATGTAACATATTGGTTATTTGGTTGGGAATTAAGCCATAATTTAACTATTGCATGAAACTAACATACATTGTTTTAAATCTAACAAATCTATGAATTACGCTGCTTTATTAAAAATACCGCTTCAAAGTTAGTGCAGTCGACATTTTAAATTACTAACACTTAATCAAATTTGTTCTTCATTTGTAGTATGGGGTCGTTCAATTAATACGTCACACTGTTAGGGGGTAAGGGGACAGTGATAGCATGACGTTACATAGTACACACCTACATTTTTTTTATTAACCTAAGAAGAGGGGATAATTCAATGAAGTGTGCTGAGGGGGAGGGGGGTCAAAAATAGGTGAAAAAAGCGTAATATATTAAATTGATGACATATTGAATGAAGGATGGAGGTTCTTAGTATAGAAATAATTCTTTCACACCCCTTTTTTTCTTTGCTGTAGGCGTAAATACGAACGTTATCTAGGATAAAAATGTAGGGATTAAAGTTGTAGAAAATTGTATTCCCTACAAGTTTGTTTATGAACGTTGTATGTTAAAGTTGAAAATAAACAAGATGATCAAATAATATAATTTCACCCCTTTTCAGGTTTTGTCAAAATATATTGATTGTAGACAAAAAAAAATATCACCAAAGTCGTAGAGAATATAATTTCCTTAAAGTTTAGACCATTGTTAGTGAAACGTTGAAAAAGTTATTAGTCAAAAACCAATTCCAACTCAAATTCAAAATGGCAGCTGAAACTTCTGTAGTATCTAATCTATTCTGGATTTGAACTACGCATGACCTCTCCCAGGGTTTTTGCAGTTTCAGGTCTTTTTTTGTACATAGCGATCGTGCTAAGCAGTACTATGGATGAGGGGAAAAAATATGATGGTGTTAACAAGCATCACCTCGTCATAACATCTTCCTTAAGGATCTTTATCAGTAGGCCATTTAGGAAAAGAATCGGGAGCCTTTCTGTTCTTCATTTTGTTAATTGCTAGTTTTATTTCTGTTACGAGGATGAGAAGGGGCGAGCGAGCGGTGGAAAAAACACTATTCAACTTACAATATTCTTTTTTAATGTTGCCATTCCGAAAATACTTATTTTCTCACCTCTATTATATAATATTCCTCGAATTACCAGGAGTTTTTTTAATTACCTTGTGTTTTTCATAATCGGTTATGCTTAAAATAGTTTATTGGGTCCGCTTGGTTTAATTAGACCGAGGACAGCTGACAATTAAATGCACATCACAGCAATTGTGAAAAATAAATTGTTTTAACATTCTAATGACTTATCGTTAGCTCAATATTAATTTGTACTCATGCAGCGGTCTTTGTTAGGAGGCTTCATAAAAGCAAAAAATGTTTCTATAAGCGGTGGAATCATTACAGGATTCTTGAAATACCACCTAGCCCGGCGGAAACGATACAGCCCTCTTTTTACTTCTCAGATTGAGCATTCTAGTCATTTTATTTCAGGTCTAAAACTTAATATATTGCAAGAACGCTTGTATTTGTTACTCTCTTTATTGCGTTTCTATAAGGCTCAGCTTGCACTCAAATACCACACCGCTTTCTTTCGTCGCTTGGCAGAGGTACCCTAATTGGGTGCCGCTATATTAGATTCACAAGATATGGTAAACTAGTTGCAACACATTAAAAGACCAGGACATCAATTTGATAACTTTTCTGTTCTGATTTTCAAGTATTTACAATAACAATGAAACTAGATCAATGACCTATCTAATTATTTTTCCATAAATTTTTCTTTGATTTTGTTTTCTTTCATTCTGACAGCCCATGCAAATCGAATATCTCCGGCCAAAGCTGTACTATTTTCAACATGCGAAAGTTTAGAACAGTTCTGGCTGTTTCACTGGGCTGTCAGCATCGTGACAATATATTTTACTTAAATTTAAATGAAAATACGTACATTGCCAATAGAGACTTGAGGTCATATCATATTGAGCCGCCGTAAATTATTGATGTTTGCTTGCCTTGTTTTCATATCATATTTTATTTTATTTTGACAAGATACATAGTATGTTATTATATAAAAGCGTTTTTGTGTTTAAGTGTTTTATTTTCTTTTTTTTTTATATATTTTTTACTATGATGTGTGTGGTTTGTGTACTTTTTACCAGAGACTTTCAAGGTCCTGCCATAAGTGTGAACCTATGCTGAAAAACGATGAATTTCCTGCATCCTTTCAAATTTGTTCGTAATTAAACTTTACTTTCCGTATAACTTTTATGCAGCTAATATTCTCAAGCATCAGACTGACCATTATAAGAATGGGTCTTAAAATTTCCAGTAGAACTCAATATTTACGATTTTATAATAATAAAAATAATGCGACGTTTAATAAAAAGGAATTTATGAAAGTTCATTATTAATCTATATTGCTGATTTATTAATAATAAAAGGTAATTTTTAAAATGTTCTGTATATATTGTTAGCGCTGAAGATGACGGCAGTGATGTCAAACAAGGGAGATAGTATAGACGGAAGCCTGCCGAATGAGTTCTTGTCGACGGGTCGGACAGGCCGACGAAACGCCATGCCAGACATACTGGACCCTCCGGTGGCCGGCAACACTTCAGCGGGCCTACCCGAACGTATGCAGATGCTCAGCACGGACGGTAAGACATTTTTTTTCTGTACACATCTTTTCCATTAGCAAAAGATGCAACGCTGCATACACTGTTACCGCTCTTTGGTATCATCCGTAAATAATGTACTCAGTAGCTGCATATTTATAATATTATCACCTTTTATCTACACTCAATATACCATCAGAACTAGTAATCTTTTGACTGAACTCCGAGTAACATACTTAATAGCTGTTCCCCCCCCCCTCATAATTGCGAAATAATTTGGTTTCATATTGATCGCCAGTTTTCTATATTTCATAAAATTGTACATTACTTGAATTTGCCTTTTTTAAACAATTTTTAGTATTCTAAAATAAAAAAATAATATTAAAATTTTCCAAATATTAATGAATAATTAATTATATAATGAAATAGTAGCATTTGGCATT
This sequence comes from Neomicropteryx cornuta, assembly GCA_020383195.1. Classification (NCBI taxonomy): domain Eukaryota; kingdom Metazoa; phylum Arthropoda; class Insecta; order Lepidoptera; family Micropterigidae; genus Neomicropteryx; species Neomicropteryx cornuta. The sequence goes on along the minus strand of JAHKQU010000001.1, from coordinate 5,571,377 downwards.
CGCCACACCACTGCTCAATGATATGTTCAATTTAAAAGCAATTATGGACGCACTGCGCCGCTCAACACAGTGAATAGACACTATTTATAATTGCCGTCGCCAGCCCATTTAAGGCTTCTGTAATAAAGTCTAGCGTTCTGAGGGTCTAACGCAGTGGTTGGCAACAAAAAGAATATTGATTATTGAATCATAAATTGTTCCAATTGATTCAACTCATTGACTCACATTCTTATTTAACAGGCAGTGAATTGGAAAACACATTTAATGCTTTTCTCAAATGCCTACTCCGTTTTTCCTGGAAAGAGTTTTCATACTTATAGATGGCACAGAGCAGTAGAGGTGCTACAGAAATAGGGGAATAGAGGGGGTAAGGGGCATATGTGAAACTAAATAATAATATAACAATGTAAACACAAACTGCTCTTTATTTCTTGTATTGTAGGTATTGGAGTGAGGTCCTTACATATATTATTATTATTAAACTTAATTGGTATTTAGAAATTTTGCCTTTTATATCTTCTTTATGACTTGATTTTTATAAAATTGTACTAGCTGACCCGGCCACGCGTTGCTGTGGCTAAAGTTTTTGTTATATTACATTATAGTAAACAATCTAAGAGGAACAATAAGAGAACATCAGTCACGGAGTCCACTATGCTTTTTCACACAGATGGTATTTGTAAAAAAATATGGTGATCTCCTTATTTGACTTTCTACTACTATAACCCTTTAGTACAATGAAATTATTTACGAACAAAGACGAAAATGTTGATGTTGGTATACAAATTCACTGGATTGAGATTGATTTGAAGGGGAAGTACGTTGAACACAATTAATTAAAATGTTCTTACACTTGATACTAAGCAGAAATCAATAGGTAAAAAATAAAAATTTATCAGATTTATTATTTCCATTTAATTTTATAACAAATATAAGTATATTACAGTATAATACAGTAAATAACATGTGACGCTTAAACTCATGAATGAGGTAGGCAAGGCAGACAGTCTTAAACTTTTAAACATTAATATCTTTTTTTTGAATTATAAATACTTTCAATTTCAATTTAATTTAACACCAATCGGTGCACAATGTTTTTGGTTAACCTGTCTTTAGCTAACACAAATAGATTCGATGTATTTATAAGAGTTGTGCTGAAAACCAGCGCTTCGTTTGATGAGTAAGAACCCATAACCCATTTATTGAGACAAAAAAAAAATAATTGAGCATTGAGCAATGCTCAAGTTCAAAAATTCAATTTGAGATACGGGTCATGTTCCATCTGTTTGATCTGGAATTTTGTATGGCCGCCGTCTCTGCTGCTCAAATGTCCAACCCAATGCCATGAAAAGCTTGTCCATATCGTATCCAACATCTGCTATCCGTGTTTAATGGAATGATTTAATAACTTTGGAATGGTTTAAGTAAATTTTTCTAAAAGTATCATTTTTATACATGAGATAGGCATGTACATACATATGTACATGCCTATCCCAGGGCACATATGTATTATAGGGATAGGGATACATATGTATTTTTAATACAAAAACAACCAAAAATAGGCAATTAGTACTACAAAAATTTGTAAAGAAATAAATAGTTGAAAACAAAATAACACTAAAGCACTAAATCTACTCATTTTCATTGAAACTATAAGAGAAAGTCTAAGTATAAGTTGCTTATTAAAAAATCTTAAAACCTAAATCGTAAAAGAGATTGTGGTAGTCTAGTGGTTAAGGCGTTTGACTATTGGCCCAAAGGTCGCGGGTTCGATTCCGCACATGGTCATACCATTTTTAACGCTTCATTACCACCATCTCACCTGACTCTAGTACAGGCATATTTGGCCTAGTTGAGTAGGGCCCAAAATAATTGTATATGACCTAGGTCATAGCAATTATTTTATAAAAAAAAAATAACAATAAGATTTTTCTTTTTTTTTGTGCGGTCAGATACCTTTTAAACATAATTTTCTTTGTGACAATTATTATATCGAAAATTTTACTACTTGTTTCGTTTTTTTTCATTTGAAAAAAAAAAACAAGTAATTTCTAAAGTCAATAGATAGTCCAAACTCACATGTTCTGTAGAGCTTCTAACCTTAGTATTAGATTCAAATTACCAGTTTGACTGTTCGGCGTTCCGCTGCACTCTTTATTATTACTGAAGTATACTTTCCACACAGATGAACCTCAAGCGGGGCCCTCAAACTCCAATATCAAGCCATCACCGTCGAAAACCCACCCGCAGCCGGACAAAAATGCTGAATCCACAAGTTGAACGCGTCAATGCCATCCAATGCATAGCATAGCATGAGTGTAACCGTCTCAACTTTATGACATTATTACAATGCAATTTGTAATCGTTTCATCAATGTCTGTGGCTTTGTTGTCAACGTTCAACGAAAATTATGCGAACGCTCGTGGTGTACGAAACGTGCGATTGAAACAGGCCATGGCCAATCACTACATGCTTCGTTAGTTTAATTTCGCGAGTCCTTTGTACGTATACTCTTCTCTCCTTCAATTCTTTGCTGTAAAAAATAATGAAGTATTACATACATATTAAGAACCTTAAACTATACTTTTAAAGAGTAAATTTAGCGGAGAATATTATAATATTATAATAATATATGCTTGCCGCTGTGTATAATGTGTGATTAAAATAAGTTATGAAGATATTTTTTTAAACTTGTCAACCATGCAACATTGTAACAAGTTCATGGATGAATTTAAGTTTTACTATGCAACTGTTAATTATTTTAAAAAAAGTTCATGTCCTCACTGGGGATTTTTATGTTGCTATATTGTCGAAATATAGATTTTTGTCTTTTACCATAGTTTATAAAGTAAGGATACATTTAGTCATATGGTTTTAAAGTAAACCTCATATTTACATTCATTTTTTTAATCAAATTAAATAAACTGCACTGGTGCAGTGGTTAGAACAATCGATTACTGACTCAGATGTTACCGGCTGGAATCCACTCACAGTCAAGCAGTTTTCAATGCTTCATCACCACCATTTCCCCTAACTCGTGTCCAAGCACAGTTGCACCCTGGGACACAGCACAAACGCTCCAGTTTAGAGCAGTTATGAATTGAGCTGGGGTTTTTTTTGATGTCTATCGCTTTTTTGCCGCATCTTTCTTTAATTATAATAACAAAATAATATAATTTCTCAGTATAATCTCATTAATTTTTTAAATATTATTTCATATTCTAATATTAGTATGTATGTAATGGAGAGCCTCCTTTGGCAAAAAAGTCTTTTTTTATATTCAACCCGTTAAAAATCATGATTTCCTTATCAGTGTTGAAAGAATTATTCAGATATCTTTATAAATAAGAAAGATATTCAACTTTTACCGAGTCCGCTACTAAATTCATTGCTTGACGTCACAAGCAGATTTCGAGCATTTCACCGTCGCTCTATCGAAGTCGCTCCTCGCTCGTGCAGATTTTAAAATAAGAAAGGGATATTTTTTTTTATTTAGGATATGTATATTTTTAATATTATCTATACTATCTAAGCTTAAAAGAAAAAAAACAAATGGGACTTTCCCATTATGTCAGTGTGTGATTTAGTGCATTTTCAAAGACTTGCTGTATAATTTGTACCTTATAACAATTTCCAGTTGAGTGTGATGATTATTCGTTAAAAGCTTTTATTAATTGTAGAATGTTTCTACAATATTGCACTTTGTCAACCAACCCATGCTAGTACTCTGAGACATCAAAATGTTACATTATTGTAGTGTCAACAGTCAATTCTTTTAAAATTACTGTACTGCCATCAATGTTCAAATATCATTAAAGTTGTATCATTAAAGTATTGTACAAAGCATTTTACAAATACCACCATTTACAAATTTTCATTTTAGTTATTTGGAAATTTGTTCTTAATAAATGGAATTTTGCTATTATTGTTGAAATAATAAGGAAATATTGTTATCATGTTTATATTTGACGGTTCATGGATACATCCCTTTGTCATTTATTTAGACCGGTTAGTAGGGTGCTTTTGTAACATAAAGAATTCATAAACAAATTTGGAGATTTGTGAAGTCTCCTCCGCCAATTATAACGTTTAAAAATACAACCCTACAGACCTTTTTTTGATGGTCTTGATCTCGGCGGCACTAAATTTAACGCTTACGAACAGATCCTTATTTTATAAAAATATAATTTTGGGGATTTTTACATACTATGGGTATATGCCAGTGTGCTCTTGACAGACGTTGATAGGTACTTGCTTATTTTTATTGTAAAAGTTTGCATCAGTATCCATTGTTAGTTCCTATGGGGCGAACGTGTCGAATTGTCCCATGAGGGTGGGATGCGTGATCATCTCCGAAACGTCAGGGTTAACAGTCTTATACACACGCTATGTAAAAATTTGCAAAATTATATTTTTATAATAAATGATATCCGATCATGAATGTTTAAAATTAGGTATCCCTGTATCCTTTTCTACTAATCTAATTTGTATTAAGAGAACATGCCCCTTCATGGTCGCTAAACGATTAAACTAGATAAAATTTCACAAATATCATATGGTTTGAGTAATTGACATTTTTTTGCGCAATTAGAATTGTAGAATATGCTACTAACAGAAATTTCCTTCATAATATAATTTACCATATTATTGCCATATACTTATTATTATTTGCCGTGGTAATGATTGAATATTCACTTATTTTGGGTTGTTTCCTTGCATTTATTTACTAGTTCAGTTGTATTCGTCATTTTGTTCACATAAATAGAAACATAAATTCTGATAACTGTCACTTCACATTCTAATATTGTATTAAGTTGGTTATAAATAATGTTAACAATCGTTCAAGAAATGAGCGTTCAGTAACAAAACTAGTGTATTTTTATTTGTATTTAAGACAATGAGTTCCTGTCTTAGCGGCCAGTGTAAAGTATTAGTTTAGTTAAGTGTCTGTAGCCAAAGAAAACACTGCATTTGTTTTCACGATATGGAAAATAAGTTGCAAAAAAGTTATTCAAGTAATAAAGAGAGAGAAACATTCTGACGATGCTGATGGTCGCTATTAAGAGACATTTGTGTCCATTACCTAGTTTGAGATTTTTTTTTCAGTTTAAGATGCTCTATTTGGCCCTGCAAGGTTTTAAGTATCAGTCCTAACACCCAATATCAAAAATCTATAATAACATAACTAAAATAAATCACATATGAAAGAATAACTAAACGAATATGCAATATTTTGTATTCAGAAGTCATCATAAATGAGATTAATTTACAGTTTGTTTAATTAATTTACAATTTACAGCGTGTGCAGGGGTGTAAGTATAGTTAAATGTTGAGATGTATCTGTGCTTATTATAGCTGCCATCTCGCAACCAAAACCCTACAATGAAGCGTTTTACTCGAACCATTAGCCTGAAGCTGTATTTTGCCACCAATGGGTCGCAGAAACAAACTATCTCTCTCGCATAATCTTGAATAATGAACGTATTGTAATTTATGCGGGTCGAATCACGTCGGATCTAATTTATGTGCAATAATTATAAGCGAGATAATGATTAAGTGGACTCTTTTCTATAGCAATTGAAACTAATATACAAGAGTTGTATGAAAAGTTTCCAAAGACAAGATATTTTTTCTTTTAATTTTTTTTTTTAGTAGTTTTTATTTTATACTTACAAAAATGCTCAGCGCAATTGCATTTAACCAATCTATTAAATAACTATTAAAATTAGCCTACCTTAGTACGGGCAATGTCCAGTTAAGTATGGTTATGTTATTCATTATCTAATAAATATGTAATAACAAAAATTAGTAAATGAATAAATAATAAATTTTTATTTTCTACATAGTCTCCCATTTCTTCAACCCGTCTGAACTGTGAGACTGCGCATTGGCTTGGTGAAACAATTTTTTTTCTGCAAATGTGTTTGTTTTTCTGCAATTTCTGCCTTCAGCTCGTCAAGTAATGATGCATAATATGCTCCTGTAATGGTTATTCCTTTTTCAAGATAATCGATTAGTTGCCATCATTTTCCCAGCCAACGAAACCGCCTTTGTCTTTATTGGAACCGATTACCCCTCCGCAGTCCACTGTTTTGACTATATTTTTGTTTTTGAAGTGTAATAGTGTACCTAAATTTCATCTACAGTTATTAACCAGCGCTAACAAAGCGTTAGAAATATTCGTTTTTAACACGTTTTTGGTCCAAAGTCAGCAAATGCGGTAACCAACGCGCGGACAGCTTACTTATGCCTAAATCTTGATTTAAAATGTGACAAATACATTCTTTGATCAAATATGTCTTTCTAACTTTAATTCGATGGTTGTCTAGCATCATTTGGTGCACTTAAACTATGTTATCAGTGGTTTTTCAGGCAACTCTTGTGACTTGTGAGGATACAATGAAAGTTTTTCGACGAACCAAAGACATTTGAAAAACCTAACCGATACCCAAAAAAAATGGAACAGGTTAATTAGGATTGTTTAGATAGATAATTAATAAATTTTTAAACATTGAATTACACACATTATATGTAAAAAAAAGGTTCTCAACAAATCTCCCTGCTAAAATATAGGGGTCCCTACAACATTGGGGTTATAAACATATCGAGTAAAATATGGGCTTTAGAAAATGTTGAAAATACTGACTTACGGACCATCCGGTGGTTTATGGACCATCCCATATGATCTCCTAATAAATGTTTCACACAGAAAACCTTTTCACATAAATTTTAGTGATGTTAAAAAAACCTTGTGTTTTCTTGCAACTTATTTTCTATAATTATGCTTAACGTGGCAAAACAGTGAAGATTATTTAAATTGTATTCTATATTCCAGGACAAAATTTCCAAAGAAAGATTTAATTTTGTAAATTTAACTATGGTGCGAAAATAAATTATAAACAGAGTTTGCATAGTCCGCACCGAAATGATGCACGAGAATGTAATTTTATTGTAATTTTGTGATCGTCGATAAGCTGTGATTTTTTTGCAAATTTGCAAGATTTGTTTTTGTCGGTGAGATCGAGTGAGGGCAATGATAAAGTATTTTTCTAGTCCTATTGTTTGTTAAGTATTTTGAGAAAAAAAACGTGTAATACAAAGTAGGTTTTTAAGGTAATTTTCCCATTTAAACAGTTTATTTTTCACACTATACAGGGGGTCAGGGGGGGGGGGGTACAGGGGGTCAACGTCCAAACGAAATGAGGAAAGTCGTTTCCAATCAGAATCAACCTATATGTAGTAATCCAATTCGCTGTCGTTTAGAAGTTGTAGCCCTTTTTAGAATTTTAACCCCATTTTTCGATTAAAAAAAACAAATGTTGCTTAGGTTTATTTTGTTTTGTGTTTTTTTAACGATTGGTGTACCCTTGTTTAAAAAATATTTTAATGAAATTTGCTTTCATATTACAATAGTAAAACTAATTTTTAAATATTTTTTTCATATTTTCACAAATTAATCCCAGACTTTCACCGATGCTTATTTAAAAAAAAAATACTACAGAAAAGGCATAAAGAATTGGTTGATTCTGATTGGAAACAACCTTCTCTATCACCTCATTTCGTTTGGACGTTGAGTTTTGGGACACTCTGTATATGTTGAATATTTTTTTTAGAAGCTAATTTATTACCGATTATGCATTGTAAAGATGCTGTTGCTTTCTTATGGCAGCCCCTCAATGTGCAATTTGAATGCAGGGTCATCTGCCAACTCCCAAAAGAATGCCACGTTGGTTAAGAGTTTCTTGTTTTCATGCGAATTTTCATAAAAAGATCACACAATATTCTTGTTCGGGTACTGATTTGTAAACACTTTTTTCATGTGTGAATCTAGTTTAACATGTTAATGGGTTATTTATTATAACGAGTTTAAACTTGTCAATTACTTACGTATCGAACAAAAATGTTGTATCGAATTGATGTACTTGTAGATAAGTTTTCTAGGTCGTCTGTCCATTCTACCTATAAACATTGAGCTATGTGGACAGCCACTTAAGGACAGCTCAGAATATCACTTCCATGTCGAATAACGAGTTCTGTGCTGGAGGTAGAGAATATCATTTTTCAAAAAAAGAAAATAGTGCATACTCTGGTACTCAGCGCCAGTATCCCGTATAATTTTTACTCCATATCCGTCCATATTTTTCTTGTATTAGTTTCTCTAAAACTCATTAAAAAAAGGTTTAAAAAAGAATATAAATGATATCATCTGTAAGCAATTCCAAAATACCAGATGAATAATGAAAGCTTGACTCCGTTTAGGAGTTTGAAGCGTGTTAAGGTAATTCATTATTTTGTAAGGTCTCTTTAACGTAAACCAGTTCCTGCATAGCCAGTTGTTAAAAATACTCTGCCTTATCTAGCAAAACAGTTTGTAATATTTGTACATATTCGATGATTAAAGTGAATCTTTGTAGTAATAACTTTGGATGTGACTTACATATGAATAGATGCCAGTTTTACAGAATAGAAGTCACTTGTTCAATATTAGTTTGTGTTTTGTTATCTCACGTTAACACGTTCAACGCGTTAAGGCTCATAATGACCCAGGGAGCATCTTCACTGCTGTGCTGAACTAGCTTCATCTGCGAAGCGCGTAACTATGCAACCAGTATGAATGAAATAGATATTTGTTCATCAGCCTTTTTAAATTGAATCGAGTGAAAAGTACAATTTGTAGAGTTATTTTGACCTAGCAACGCAAACGATAATCGCGAGTTTTGTTTAACACCGACAACAAAGCATTGCTGCCTCGAGTGATTGTTGTTTAGTGATGCGACGGACGAGTTTGCGAACAGTTGTTTTTACCATTTTTGCTGTTGTTGTGTTTGCTAAGTTTGATTCTCATTAAAGAACTTTTAAAGGATCTCAGTTTTAACAAAATCTAACATAAAGAAGGTTTATTGTTTGATCTTAAGCGAGCAGATTAAAGGTATACAAACGAGGCAATTTGATCTTTTTTGAGTAAGATGATAACGAGGTCCTTTTGTTCCTTCCAGCAAGTTGGACTGTTTCAAGAATATTACGATTCCGTTGAACGTGTTAAATGTGTTGCGTATTGTAAATAACTTTTTGTAAAATATATATTTATAGTATTTTTTTTTACACATGTTCTTATTGTACTGTCCACAAAGTATGATAACTTTGTTTTAATATCTTCTTCAAAACATTGGTACTATTATCCGTGTTCTGCTGGGTGTTGGGGTGTAGGAAGTGGTATATCATCCAATTATGTCCACATTTATTTCTTTTTTACCTAAAAAATTATATATTTTCCAATATGTCTACATTCATTGTGAGGCTGTGGACATTTAGTTTCAGAAGTCAGTTTTGAAGGTTTGCCTAGGAATGGCACAATGCGTAAAAAACAAGAATAACAATACTTCATTCTTGACAAGGCGTAAGCCCTTATGTTATATACTTATTTTTCATTAGGATTAATGTTTCTTACCAATTAATACAAAAATAATACTTGTTTGTACAGAAAAAATAGTTCTGAAAAAATATTTTGCACATTATATTGGCCCTTCCCTCCTAGGGACCTTATATACTCCTATTTTTTTTTTATATATAATAAGTACTTACCTATTGCTAGTTTAAATATTGAACTGTGTAAACTGGGGCCGAATCTATGTATCCAAGTGCCTCTATTGTTTATTCAATTTTATTTATCTTTCAAATTTACTGTGCACATTCATACTACGTTTAAGCCTGAAACAGTCTTTCGTGAACTGCGGATGGCTCTGTAAAATGCTCCGCTCGCCGTCCGCAATGGACTATTTCGGGCTCTAATATCAATTATAAATTATTAACCCATCCTATTTTCCATTCTTGTCCATTTTGTAACAAACACGTCTTCATAACACAAAATGATCCGAAGAAAAAACTTTAAAATTTTAGTTTAAAACAAAGAGAATAGATATAAACACACAAATATAATTATTTATATTTTTTTTTGTTTGTACCCTTTTACAACAAAATTTGTAATATACAACATATGCAAAAGTTTTGGAGCAAGCCAGCAGTTTGCCAATAGAAGCAGTTTGCCAATTAAAATATTTCATATATTAATGTAAACGAGTGATTTCTCTCAACTTTTTTGGAGTGAAAATTATTTAAATAGTTTGGAAAGCAAAAAATGTGTATTATTCTTCATAAATGGCAATCAGTCACATGTATTATTTAATTGCGATATTTTTATTACCATCCACAAGGCCTATTTTAATCTTTCAACATAAATGAAGATATTGTTTTTATTATATATACAGCAATTATTGTATTGAAATATTGTTCAAATGTGAAAAATATCACTATTCTTGTTTTCAACGAATATTGGCTTAATTTTCAAATTAGAGTTACAAGTAGCATTGATAAATAAATGAGTTTATATAGAAAGAACTGTCTTATTTGATTAACACTGTCGGAATTGCGCTTATTTCTGATAGAACATGTCATATTATAAAAAAGACATTGTTTTTAATAAAATGTTGGAACAGCAAACATAAATTTACCATTTGTAGATTCCTCTGGTATGTTAGACACGGACGTGGCCTTCAAGTGAGTACCATTAAATAAAGGAAGTTGAGGACGCTCGTCGATTACTAATCAAGGCAATCGGTAGTTTGCCGTGTTGAGTGATAAGGAAACATGCCCACTGTGTATATTTACGCAAAAAACAATTGAAATGGTCATGTGATAAACTGTTATAGCTATATTTTAACGTGTCACAATATTTGTTATGGTTAGGTGGCATTATTGGCCTCAAAAAGCCTCACATTTTCAATTTATTGATAATTATTATTATGTAAAAATTGATATAATGTGGATTTAAAATTTCACAAGACGAAGATATATTTTCTCCCATGTATTTGAGTTTGTGGTTAACTCATTAAGATGCGATAGCGCTATTATTTTAAATTTTGTTAGATCACCTCTTCATCACAGTAAATTACAAAATAAAGGTATTATTATTAAATGATCAATTACTAATACAATTTCGTGCGCCGTCAAAGCCGCCCACAGGGCTTGCCCGGGTTGTACAGATAGTTTCGGGAAAAAACAATTTTGATGACTGTCATTTAGAACTAGCTACCAGAAGCACATAAAGCAATAGAAACGCAACACGAAGAGATGCGATTTTTATGTTAATAATTCAATGTATTTTTTATAAATATCTATCAGGAGGAGTACATAACTCGTAAAAGGTCCGTAAATCATTTTGCCCTATATTGTGACAAATTAGTAGTTAAAATTATTTGATGAAATGTGGCCTTTTACCTGAATACGAAGTACCAGGAGCACAGAATGAATGAGGAGGTATTACGTATTTTAATGTTGTAACTGTTGTCACATTGCAAATTGAAAGTTCATGTTTAAATGCATGTTTCATAAATATTCACTTAATAGTGACATCATAACATAGCCTTCAACTGACAAAATAAAGTATTTATCTATACATAGAATATTTATTCAAAATATATTAAAAAGATAATTACTAAAATATTTTAAGTAAGTCTATTAAACCCCAAAAATATGTGTTATGGCCACCTTTTAAGCATATGGCTTTGGAACTAAAAAAGGAGGTAGTCATCCTTTCAAAGGGATTTTCATTCTAGAAGAGGTTGACTGGCAGACTTACCAAAGTCCCAGTGATTCTTCTAATTACTACCTAAAAGGGGGCCACTATCCTCTTTTTTTTTCCTGTACCTGTATCCGGTTTTCTACAACCTACATTTTATCTTGTGACTTCGCCCCATGGTGGTCAGCCTTGAACACGGCCCTGCGAATGAAGTTCGTGCGCCCGACCTACAAGAATAAGAGGCAGTTACTCCAGCAATGAAATGGGAGACCTCACGGGCGAAAAGATCCCTCCACCCTTGCTTACATTTTAACTAATAAACCTCTGCCGCCTCACGGGCCTAAATTCTAATATTTTTTTGTATTTTAAACATAAATTCGTAAACCATTTCCCTTCCTTTTATTTAGTCAACACTTTTTTTTATATACCAATCCTTTGCCATCCCTCTAACTATGCCTAATCCATGATCCACTTGATGACCCGACCTACCTGCCACGTATGAAGTGTGACACTGATTCATATTACAAACTATAATATAATTTAGTTTTGTCTATACATACATACATATAATCAAATTGAAGTATTTGTCTGTGATTTTGAAATAAATGAAATCCTTTCTTTTAAATTCATATGATTATTCGCACGCAGCAAAACCTAAACATGCATTTTTTTTTGTCCGGGCTAATCTCCGAAATGACTGAACCGATTTTAACGAGACTGTCATTATTAGTTAGGTTAAAGATTAATCTAGACTACTTTTTTTCGCAGAAATATTCAGGGTTCCTGTGTAAAAATTATGGCTTCAAAGGTCGTGTGGTCGTCAAAGTCGCCTGTATAGAATAAGACGGTAGGCACGTAATGAACCGAAGGGCTTAGGGATAGAGAGTGAAGCAACCCATCCTGAGTGCAGCAAGGACGAGTTGTCGTGCTCCCTCAAAGCACCTGGGGTGAAGCCCGGGGTTGAACAGCTAGGTTCAACTGGTGTATGTAGCATAAAAAGTTGTTGTCGAGAACGCGACTGACCTTCAGCATTCCAGCCGTGTAACCGTTTAAAAATAATGGTTTTTTCTGAACTGTCAAGTGTTCTTTGTAAGTTTTAAAAACGTAAAAAGTTACTGAAATGATTAGAAGTAAACAAATTATCTTACGATATTATTACGCTTTAATTAATAAAATATAGAGTTGGACTTCACGTGAAAAACTATTTGTTGGATGACACTAAGAATGTCAACTTTCTAAATAGAGACTTAGTGGATCCCCACAGTTACTATGTGAATATACGATAGAATTGAATACTAATAAGTATTTTTTGGAAATTTATCATTCTCGCAATGGACTCTTCATATATATACAGCATTATTAACACCTAGATATCAATATTTCAAAAATGGCTGATTTAGCTTATCTTATATTATTGTGTTTTATAGATGCTCAAAAAATTGCATTACTTTCCGTGAAGAGTACTGGAGTTGTTGCAAATTGATAAGTCCTTCACCAGTTGACAAATGATTAATCTTCCCGGTCTTTGGGGTATGCTGTTATTATGATTATAATACTTTAGCAATCAAACACCCTGAATTAGGCGCATGTGATTAATTATCTTGCGGTTAACTCAACCAAGGTACTAAACCCATTTTGACTCTTTTTTTGTCTCATCAATTATTGCAGTGGATTACGTTTGCTCACTTAACACCGAAGTTTTACATTTTTTGTTTTTTGAAGGATATTGTACAGTAAAGTTTTGCTGATTTTCCAAGTTTCCTATATAAGTCTCAAAATGGCCTTTGGGTATGAGTATCAACTCAACAAGATTGTTGTAGTATAAAGAAATTTAGCTTAGTTGAGAAAAAAAATGTGAGTGATGGTGGTTCATTGTCATTGTCACAAGTGTTCATGGCGCGTGCAGGGGTAAATTGACCTTCGTGTCAGCATTTTGCAGTGTGCGTAATGTATACGCATGCGACCGACGGACTCTACGTTGGTGTGAGGGCCAGACCCTCACAAATAAAAGAAAAATGCATCATTTTATTTAAGTCCCATCAGCAGCGTGAATGATTATAAGCAATTACAAGGAGCTTGCCTTATGGAAATAGTAACAATAAAATAACAGTGCCATCCACCAGAATTCTATGTTCTTTTAGAAACTTTGCCAGTAACTAATAGGTAGGTATCTCTAGCGTATGATTATGAGTGATTTTTTGAGCCAATCACAATTGAAAAATGCATCGACCCTTAGAAACTGATTCCTTGTAGGATAATAGAACAGTTTACCCAGTAAAAAAATAAATCAAATTAAAGAATATCTTTATTTTATAAAAAATTATTAATAAATGGTAACATCAACATACCCAAAAATAGTTAAAAGCTTTATAAACGAATTTTGTTTTGCAAATATAACAATATTTCAATAAAACTTTTAAAAGTTTTGCATAAAATTAGATATCTACTTGTACACTAAAGTGTTCTGTAAAAAATGGATATTTAAAAATATGGCTATTTATAATATATTCATTCATATTTCTTCCAGATATTTAAAAGTTTGTGCCTATTTAAAATAATTATAAATGGTATATTAACTACAGACGACACAAAACGCGGCGATATAAATTTGGACAGCCCCTTGATTCGGAGGTTCTAGTCCTTAGAAAAGAAAAAATAATGTCTAGTAAGTAATAAAAAAATCTGTCATAAATGAAAACTAACCAGAGATATTTTGGTGGAGATACGAGAGGGCAATAGTGGAGATTTGCCTCTACAACTCCACCCTCCTAAGTCCAAATGACGTATCTCAAGTTGAGCATTTCCTTTAGGAAGAGTAAATACACAAATTTTGCTTATTTTTAACATTTTTTTGTGACAGGTCGATCATATTTTACAAACGTTTTAAATATTACTATTGAGTTACGTAAATTTGGCTTAGAAAATATAATAAATATACCCACAAGTCATAAAATGGAATCATTTTAAATATGAAAAAAAAAGAGTTACGTCATTAGGCTTAAGAGGGCAGTAAGATAATTTAAATGTGCAAAAGAAGAAAATTGACATAGATGAACAGTGATACGAAATTAAATTGTTTTTGGTAGTGGGTATTACAATTTTTCAGTTTTTAGTTTCTTTTTTAATATTGAAATGGTGTAACACTGCATTTCTAAGTATTTTATTTTGACATCTACTTCAAAAAAAAAAAAATAGGTGATAATGTTTGTAAATATTATATATGCATATACATATCTTAAGGACTTAATCGAGAGGGTACATGTACTTTCTTAAGATTACTTTTGAAAATAGAAAGGAGATTTTTAAAAGTAACTATTTTTTTTTTATTCTTGGTTAGAAAATCTATTCTTCACAGTTCACTCTTATGCTAAATTTCTATAATAAAATGTCAGTAAAAAACATTCCCACCGGAATGTTTTAACCACACCAGTACTCGCCAGTAATGACTAAAAAATGATAAAATATTAAATTCTCAAAAATAATAATGCCAACCAATAAACAATAAATAAGGAACTATATTTGGGAGTTCAAAACTTATGTTTATATACTTTTATCTTTTGGCAATAAATATGTATCTATGACTAGCTACCAGTATTAAAACTCCACAAATGATGAAAGTGTCATATAATAAATCTTGACTTAACTTAAATAACCATTGTGCTTTTAAATAAAATATTCAAATTCTAAACTACTCCGTCAAAACATGAATTTTAACGTAGATAATAAAATTGCATATGAAGTGAAATTTTAGAAAAAAAAATTGTTTATAAGTATTTATAAAAAAAATAAAAAAAGTGACTAGCCCACAGTCTGCGGGCCTTATGCGTAATCAACTTAAATATACGATTTTAAGCTTAGTGAAATAATAATGCATCTATATACATGCCTATGGCTTTCTATATATATATATATATAAAAATGCCAATATGTGGCATATTTATTTAAAAAGGTTTTAATTTTCAATCATTGAAAAATGCATTTATTGTAAGTATTGGATAAATGAGATTTTAATTCCTACTGTTTGTCAGATGCCTGACTGCAATGCGATACCGCCGACCGTGTCGAGCAGACAAAATGCTACAGTACCACATTCCAACAATACATAACATAACATATTATATTAAGTCAATTTATACACGAAACGCTGTGGAATGGTTAGGACAGGCAAAGAAATGGTTAGATTTAACTTTAAACACAAGCAAAATAAAATATTTGAGATTCACAATCGCCAAAAATAAACTTTCAAATACAATGTCAAAAATTCGTGTATGTAAATCCATAGTAAAAGCAAAAGCGGTAACATACTTAGGTCTAATTGTTGGCATTAATTTAAATTGGAAGGAACATATTCAATCTAGGTATTTCTACAAGTCGGACAGCTGCTTCATTTATTATAATCCCTAAGAAATATTTTGTGAAAAAATTTAATAAAAACATTTTATTATGCCACTAAAGAGTGCCACTATGCCCTGGAACTGATTGTATCTGCAAACAATATCACAGTCCAATGGATAAAAGGGCACAGTCAATAATAAAGCAGACAAACTAGCGAAGAGGGGTTCGCGCAATACGCCTTTCGGCCCAGAACCTATCCTGCCACTATCAGCTAACTATGCAAATCTGCTCTAAACCATCTAACCCGAACAAGGCACAGAGATAGGTTGGATAGTGCAAAATGAAGCCAGGCCGGAACAACGATAGCAGGGCTGCACCCTCGTCTTACAAAATACTATCTCAGCCTGTCAAGGGTAAATCTTCGCATCCTAACTGGATTGATACCAGGCCACTGCAGACTGAACAGACACCTTACTATCCTGGGCATCACTGACAGCCTGCAAAGGCTGCAACACGTAATCTGTCACTGTCCAGCCCTCACCTCAAAGAGCAATCTGGGGGGCACCCAGGCTTGCTATGGCCGAAATATGCAGCAAGAATCTGGCATACATCCTGCGGCTCGTATTGGAGACAGATTGGCTACAGGAGCTCTAGATTCGAAGCTGCATTATGGAGGTATACACAATGGGCCCTAAGAAGTGCCCTCCATTCATAATCATCATTACGCATTAGTTAACAGTATAATGTCATATGGAATAATTAGATGGGGAGGCGCTCCTCTCCTCTATATTAGACCCTTTGATCAAAGCACAGAAATCAATATTAGGAGTAATAGATAAGCCTTTTAGGTACCCTAGCAAGAAATTTTAAAGTACTTGATATTCAACAAATTAAAATAATTAAAATAATAATTACTCACTATCATAAATATAAAGAAATGCAATCCGATATAAACCACTAAACCATAGTGACAAGTGGGGTTATTTCAACGCAGAAAGTGGTTCTTATACATGTATATTGTATATATTTGACTTATATTTCATGATTGTTTTTTAATAGTGGCAAATCGCTTGACAAGATAAATACACATACATACTTGTATTTACATGTATGTATGTCAATTTATAGTAAATATATATTGCTTTTGTTTAATATATTTTTTCAAAAAAAGCTCAGCACAATTACTTTTGATTAATGAATTAATTAATTAATAAAATTAGCCAACCTCAATACGGGCAATGCCCAGTTAAGTATGGTTATGGTAATTCATTATTTTAAGAAATATTTTATGAAAAAAAAAATGTCTAAATAAAAAAAGTTTAAATAATATAAAGTATTATAAAAATCTTTAAAATATGTATACAAAAATGAAAAAAAGAAAAAATTTGGTAACAATTAGATAAAAAATATAACCCTAACTCAGTGAGATTCACATAATTCGAGCAGAAAAAAAAACACATAGTTACTATGCAGACAATAACCAGATATATGTCACATTGATCAATCATAGAAGCGTATCATGTATATATTTGTTAATACAAAAGTGGATATGATTAGTTTAATAAAATACGTAATTATAGCCATTGTAACATTTTTTACAAAATTAATTGTTTTTAGATATGAAGATAAATCATCTCTATAGTCTTCTATGAAGAAGATAGTTTTACTTTGTAAACATACTTTAATAGTTTAAAATTTTGTTTCCAAAACCATTTTGTAAATGAACACATGAAAGGAAGACTAATTCAATGTTTCTATAATTTTGTAAAATATTTTTAAGTTATATTATATATATATTTATTAATGCTATTTTAAATATTTATTTTGTTGCTTGGCATAATTTAAGAATGGAAATAAAAAAGACAATAGCACGGTTATGTGACAGAAAAAGACATTTTTGACTGAAAAGTCCGAGGGCAGTTTTGTGACAGTAAACACAGCCAATTTCAATTTCAAACAGTAGTTTCATTATCAATAAACATCAAAAAAAAAAAAAATATTTAAAAAGTTTTTGTCTTTCAAATAATCTTAAATACTAAACTTAATACAGAAGTTTTTGTCCATAATTTTTTAACATTGTCTCCTTTGAGGACTACAAACTTGATCCAGCTACAAACTGCCATTTTCTTCAAACCATCCAAATAGCTCCCATCAAGCTCTGCAAAATAGTCACAGACGGCATCATACAATCCTGATTGGTAAAAATTTTTGATTGGAATCACACCAGAGTCAAAAAAATAGTAAACGGACCAGGTGAATCTACATCAAAGAAAAGCAAGCTGGTAGCATTGGCGAATAAGATCATGGCGACCACTTAAAAAAGAAAGATACATTATTGACCATTTGAAAGACGAATTGAGAAGAAGCCACCAAGATTCTTCTTAATAATAATAAACACTATTTGACAGGACACCTCCACCAGCCAATCCGGAGAGGTCACATAAGCGCTACTGCTACATCATGTGGGCCGTAATCGAATCGTGGACTGGGATTTGGGTAGTCGATAATGTGTTCACAGTGAAGAATGCTTTGCGTTGCGCCTAATCGAAGGTACTGTAGAGTAGGTACTCAATAAACCTCAATAAAGGTACTCAATAAAGGTTGGCGGGCCGCAGGTTGAGTATGGCTATTCTAGAGTGTTATGGGCCTTCTACTATTTTATATAACAACTCTTCAGGTGTGGTTATTCCTAATTGAATCAGATTATAGTATAGGAGTATTAATACTTTATAGTATTGGTTTATTGAAATATTTTTAAATGAAACGGCTGAACCTATTATATATTCAGATATTGGTCACATTTCAGCAGAAGATATGTTTCAAATAATAACACATTAAGTTACCAAACAACAATAAAAAATAATTGTACATAGTATAACAATCTCATAATAAAATACACATAGTTAATTTAAGATAAATTGATTTGATAGGTGTTTAAAATTTAAGATATATTTAAATACACCATAATGTTAAATTGTTATATTAGTAACTTAGACATGTAGATGTTTGTCAAAAATAATTGCTATGGCTAAATGGGCTTAAACGTTGCAATTAATTATTTTACACACAGTATCTAATAATCCATAAATTAATTATTTTTATAATGTATGACGACCCTGAAAGCTTAAAATCAGTTATTATTTATAGACATTGTTAAAAAACGTAAATGTAAAGTTGGGTGTACACTATAATACATCAAACTGTGTAAATGTAAAATTTAATAATTATTGTAGAATTTTCAAAAACCTCCTAAAATTAAAATGCAATTAAAACATATGCAAAATTTGGTGTTAATACTAAATCTATTTTATAAAATTAAAAAAAAATCATAAATATATTAGTTTTTTTTTTCGTTTTTCATTCGTTGTAAATTAAGAATTAAAGAAATCGACCTTTCATTTAAAAAAAATAGTGAAAAATCTATTTATATCCATAGTATTAAATACAAAACTTCTCTTAACATAGCCACGGTTTACTAATTTAATAGTTTGGTTACTGAAAGCTCTTCAAATGCATTAATTAATTTAAAAACTTATGATTAAAATAATTAGCAAAATTAATTATCAATTATCATAAGCACAATCAAATTAACAATATTTTTGTTCGTTCATTATTGGCAAGAGTGTTTTATACCAATACCCAATCACACTAAACGTCTTTAATGTTTACCTTTCTCAATAAAATTATAACATGTTTAATGTTTAAAAAGATCACAATATAATTCAGAAATCGTTAGCCCTATTTAATGATTCCTTTAATTGCAATAAACAATGTTTATAGCTTACATAGACCACTTTTAGACTAACCGATGCTAATGGTTGCATCCAAGATGGTTTTTTTTTTGCAAAAGTTTATTCCTATCTGAGATCAATAAAAATATTTCATACAAATTAACAAGATACATACTAACTTTAGGGTTTAACGTCATCTGCAAAAGTGCAGTAGAATGGCAGCTTCCATCAGCCTGCAATACTGGATTCCAATGCATCGCAGGGCAATCTAAAGAACCCATATACGCATAAGGACTGTAGGGTATTTGGATGTCTTTTGCATTGGTCACTGTTTCAAAAACTGTCCTACCCTCATAATCAATGAAACATTATACACCCGTAGAATCTCGGTTAAGCATAATCTACCGGCAGATAATTTCCCACTATCCCATAGTAAAAAAATGGTCATTAATTATTTGTCGAATTACGAATGTCAAAATAGCTGTCTAGTTTCGAACAAAATGAGAAAAAAAATGAAAAATTCACCAATTCATTGAACACGTAGTTTTGAAGTTATTTTTCCCCTAAAAATCTATTTTTGATGTCCTTGTAATCTCTGTGAAATTTGCAATGCAGTGAACTAATTTTGGTTTTATATATATAGTAATTATATATTTATAAAAAAACGCCAAAGTTGGATATAAGAAGGCCAGCTATAGGCGAAAGCCATCCTTTTGGCTCTCGACATAGGCAAACGGAGGCGAGTACTATAGGCGAAAGCTTCAAGACAAACACAATAAAGATATGAGGGGCCTCTTCCCAGAGAGCTGTTGCCTTTGTGGGGCACAGTCATAAACCATGCAGTCATAAGTCATCTAACAGTTATTTAGTTTAGCTAAGCTCGACACGCGATATTGTCAAACAAAAACGTTGTGTCACTGAATGCTACCTCAACTTCTCGTAACCTTGAAAAATACAATTAATATATTTTTAAAACTTAAAATCGTTTATGTCGCTGACGTTTTATTTTCTCGGTTCGTGTATTCAGTCAATAAGATATTAGTTTTCATAAAATGTATGGAAAAATACATACTTATCGAATCTTCAACTTTTAACCAAAGTAGAAATCTACATTTGTATGGAGAAATGGTTGGGTTAAGTCCTCATAAAGCGCTTTCTTGTTATTATATAGATACAGCAAATAATAATAATAGGATACTAATCCCAATTGGGTAATCTCAAGCTGGTTGCTGTTTATAGGTTATAGTAAGTCTTACATAAGAATTTAGTCACGATTCTGACTACAAAATCAAAACCTGATTGTAGTGTGCAACCTTGATTTCATTATTCGTTACAAAAATAGAAAAACTCAAAAACAAGGCATTGTACGAAGCCCATCAAACGGCAGCCGGTGAAGCTCCCCTCCGGTTCCGGACGTCCCCGCAGATCTCGGCCGCGACGACAGGCGATGGGCCGGAAAGTGGCGGGTCAACTGTCGCCTGGCCAGTCGATGGTGTCTGCGCGTGCAGGGCCAGGTCAAAGTCGGAACCAGATAACGACGTCGACAGCAGTTCGTTCCAAGTACCGACTGGCTCAACTTTTGAGAGAAATAAAATAATATTAAAATCATAGTCATAGTCTTTGTCCTTGTGTGGTAAAAGGAAAGCGTTTATTTAGGGGAAAACCTTCACCCATTAGAAAAATATTTTAATAAAAACAAGTAAATTTGAAATATTTATAAATGTGAAAATATTTTATTGTTACAAGGTGATAGATATTATTATTAGTTACTTTTACATAGAAACAAGAATTGTATTGATGGTAGTAGTCTCGCATTATATAAATTAAAATAAGTCAGCGAAAACACCTGATAAGAAAAAATATAGTGAGCATGATACAGGTCATGGGATCATGTAATCATTCTAGGACTTAACACACTCAGCGCCGATAATGGTATATCCCGTAATCACCGTATAGGACAGGTGCCGTTTCCGTCTTAATGCATTTCTATTAATATTTAAAAGTGTGGTATGTCGCATATACCTGAATTCATGACAGGCATGGACTAATCGTGGTTTTTTTCCATTTTAGTTCGGTTTTGAAGTTTGATTATTTATGTGAAAAGTGCGCTAGTGAATTGGAAGGTTTTTGACGGTAAATAATTCGAGTTTTATTTAGAAAAGCTATGTCAATATAATATTAAATATAAAAAACTGTAGTGTTCAGTGGTAACACCCCCCCTCCCTTCCGCCGAGCGGCGGGGGAGTAAGACGGTTGCGATGCGCGAGCGCAGCGCGCCGTCGACAGTCGACAAGATAGTAAGAGCTCTCTCTGTCCGCAGTATTGCAACGGTATTATAATAAACGGAAGTGTATAAGCAAGAGCGACGTCTATCATTACTTCAAACCAATCAAGTGGTGATGCCGGGATCGCCGTGGCGAACCTTCACCACGTCGCCCCGACAAACATCATAAAAACAAATTGCCAATCATAACTTAGACTAAAATACGGGTGTCAGTTCGGCGTGGGATTTTCCGTTAGGTCAACGTAATTCGCCGATCGGGCGGTCCACGCATTTGATGTCCAGAGCTGAATGTGTTAAGAGAGATGAATGTGTTAAGTGAAAGCAAATAAAAAGGTAGGAAGGAATCAAGAAATTCGTATGGCAGTAAAATTAAAATTACTGAAATGACTTCCAAATATATGTTTTTAAAACAAATTTTCAATTAGTTTAAGACCATAAAATTTAAAATAAACATAAATGAATATAATATTATTTTACATATTACACAGCCAATGAAATGGAAGTCCAACACAAGCGATGGACTATAATAATAAAAAAAAAAAGAATTGGTTCTTCCAAGGGCTATATCGACAACACTACACTTGTTTACTTGTTTTTTTTAAAGTACTTAAGGTCAAGTGGCCCCTGCCCGACCCCACTCCTTGTTTCATTCCTCTCCGTGACCAAGCGCGTAACTAGCAAACACTAAAACGGTTTCAATTCAATTTTGAATTCGTATTTCTCGTAATTGGGAAAATATTTTTAGCTGATTGATATTTGATTGTCGAATTGTCGATATAAATCAAATACCTTAAAGGGATAAGTGAACAAATACCATAAGTGAATAAAAATATACAAACACTCCAAAATACATAAATTAAATTCAATGTAATGTAATGAGAATATTGCACCCATGAAAGCACATGCCACACAAGTCTGTTAGAAAAACATCCCTAAAACACGCAAATGTTAGATAAATTAGCAACACTGTTGTTGAGTTGCGTGATGAAGGTGAAGCCGGTTGCAGCGACCCAACGAGCTATCATTAGCCACAACGGCTTACCTTGAAAGAGTTGTAAGATCTGAGTCTCACGAGGTAAAGAGTCACGCTGCAATGCAGCGGGATCGGAAACTGGAAGAGAAAGTTGCGAATGAAAGAAGAGAAACTTCAAAGGTGCAATTATTGATAGTTAGAGAAGTAATTTGAAGAAAAGAACACTTGGTGCGTGTGCATCACTGTGAATACATCTAGAGAAATAACTTAATAAGTAAAACATTATTTTATTCAATTGATTTTTCTAGACCTTAGACAGGCAAGTTTAGAGAAAGATATATATGATATTTTTCCTCCTTATCAAGTTTGAATTGGGAGTAAACTCTTATGGATTAAGAGGTTTTTCCACAATCTTCTTCCGTTCTTATTATTATTCTGTATAAATTATTCACACCTTGTTAGTCCTAGAACTTTTAGTTCGTCCGCTCCTGAACCTGGGGGCCTTTTATCCTGGGGCAACCCTATGTGTGACATTTACGAGGACACAGCGCTTTGGGCGTGTTCGACACACAATAACGTCTATTAATTGTGAATGTTCAAATATCAAGGATCTAGATTGGAATCCTTCCCTTCCACTCGCTTCTGATCGTTGTCGCAGCTTGGCTCCGATTTCCAATTTTGTAAAACGTGACTTTCGTTTTATTATTTTACTGATCACTTATGGTGGCGGTGAAGTGTAGCGACATTAAATCTGGAGTTAATTCATGAAATCAATTCCTGATAAAATATATTATAGAGTCGGCTCTTTTAAATATTCTGGTGATATGTGGTTCACATGTGAAATCATGTGATATGGTAATGCCCAGGTCATTTTGAGATTCCACAGCCTTTAGTTCACATTTAGTTTATACAAACACCCAGGATTTTTGTTACCAATACCACACACTCGTCTAACCTAACCCAGCCACGCATTACACAATCATTTCATTATAATAAAGTAAAGTTTACAAATTATTTTCTCCCAACCATGATGGATTTTGATGTACCCTCTTCCCAATTAGTACTTCAAACCGCAAGACAAATAAGCTGGATTTTTTATCGTAAAATGTTATGGGACACGAAGAATAGGAAGATAAAGAATAGTTACCTCTAGCCGACCTGCATGCTTCGTCCCTTTCAAGTGTAAGTGCTCTCTGCAAAGCATGCTGTGCTCCCGCTCTCACAGCCTCCCTTCCTATTATGATCTCGTTGATGACGTACGCCTCCCTTCGGATGCGATCGCGTAGTTCTGTCGGCATGTCGGGGATCATCCAACGCACTAGTATCATCACGAGTGCCACCAAATTCTGAAAAATCATACACAGTGAATCTTATAGCGAAGTACGTAGCCATTTTCCTGGTCCTGAAATAGTCTGTTCAATGCTATTGTAAGTATCCTTACGCATATATGCATTAAAGAAAATGTGACTTATCAGTCTTTGCGTAAGTGCTTTAAATTTCACTTTAAAATGTCCTTATTTTGCCCAAAAACGGACGACCGATCCTTAAGAGCTAAGGACGGATCAAGTGAGATTATTGTACGAAGCGGGGAATGAAGAAAAAGAAATGGGATTGATTCAAAATTAAAAAATTAATACCACCAACCTCGAATACGACAATGAAGGCAAGTCGTGCTACCAATATTTGCCAGAATACTGTTGTTCGTTTATATTGTGAACCAGGACCATCGCGGTAATCGGGATACCTAAAAACAAGTTTAAATAGATACATATGCAGAGGTGCATTCAATCGGTTCACATATTTTGTAATTTCGGAGGGTAATTAGTAAGTCATGCTTTTTGTAATTAGTTAACTTTTTCTTTTTAAATTTTGGACCCAGTTAAACTAAGCTAAATTTGCTTGTGTTAGAGACAGAAGAGATTTATTTAATCAAAGAAAAACAATGGGTACAATTTATGAGTGGTTGCACCAAGTGTCGGGTTAATAATAAAACCCATTTACCAAATCCCAATTGTGAGTCTCACAATTCACAGTTAGTTTTTAAATTGGTATTTATTAGATACACAATATGCCTATTTTTTTAAATAAAATTCCTAGGTTTTATAAAAAAAAACAAATTTTAAAAAACATAAAATTGGTAAATGTAGGTAGGTTCGAAATTAAGTGGGTAGTTAAAGCCCAAGAATGTAGGTAATGTAATATTGGTTATAAACAAGAATCACTTTACAGAAACCTATTTTAGTTTTACATAGGTATAATTGTCAAGTGAAATGTATAATTTAATATGTTACTGTGTAAAATGTTGGTTTTTCCAATAAACATAAATAATAAAAATAAAATATGCAACAATTGGTAAAATTTTACATTTCTGCGGCAGCACTTACGAGATATCTAACTTTTATATAAAATGTAGGTATTTGCACTTTGCAGTGGAAATTATGAGGACAGAAGGGAGCTATAGGCTTAAGTCGTAAACCAGAGCTTGTATAATAGACGAAGACTAATGGCATGAGAATGCGGGACGATACAGACAACAAAAGCTCAACCACCACCCAGCTCAGTAGACCACTCAAGTAATGACCCATTATACTGCAAAGACTATAAAGGTACACAGCATACCGGCACTCTGTTAAATTGTAGCTTGTAACGTGCGGCGCTGAATTGTTTTCAAAGTTCATTGTATTGAAGAGCGACATGGAGTAGTTGACGTAACCGGTCAGTGTGCCATCTGGAGATTTGCTTATTCGGTAGACCATTCGTGGGACAAAGTCCGACGTGAATGCTATTATGAAACCCTGTTGAAAAAATTTATGCATTATTTTATTGCGCTCAGGTTATTCCACTCGCTAAATTGCGCTGAAAATATCTATAAATTACTACTAACAGTTTAAAAAACAATGAATATAAAAAGGTTAAAATAAATGATTGCAACCTAAAGAATAAATCTCTCGATACAAGTTTTAATACTGAACTTCTTTCATTATGAATATTAAAACAGTTGGAATAATGCTTACGTTAGTGATTACACTGAGTTTCCCTATTGAGTCCAATATTCGGTACCAGACGCCGATGTCGCGAACGCGCTGCCCCACAGGCCTTCGGTAGCATTTGAGCAACTTTAGAGCGTCCAAACGCATCTCCAGCACGTTGTTCAGTAGAGCGAATAGTGGAGCTAAAGGAAATGCCGCCACGAATATTGTCACAAAGCCGTATTGCAGGACTGCAAAAATATAAAAGTTAAATTATTAATCATCAATTATTTTCTTATTTTTATAAGAGTGAGACTGACGTAGCTCGGTTTATATAAAAGGTGTTTTGACATGTTTGAGTTATAATTTGAGTGCTAATAATCATTAACTTGTAATAAATAGCAAAGGATTAAAAAAAAAATTACCTCTTTCAAAGTTATTGGGCATTTAAAAAGTCATATCTGGTTAAATTTAATGTTTCGCGTGTAGTACTTATTTTCAGTAACAGCTGCTATTTTAAGAAAAAGTCACTATAGATTAGAAGCAATTTGAAACCAACCAAAATATGGTTGGAAAACTAAATCAAGATGTGAAAGTTATCAAGTATTTTAAAATACAGCGTATGCACCCTTCATGGTATACTTTTTCTTATTTTGTTATTGAAACAGTTTTATTAATTTAGTAGTAACATTTCATACCAACCTGTATAACAGTAATTTACAATATAAATAGAGGTAATTTAGAAGTAGAAGAGAGAAGGAGGGGGGGGGGGGGGAGTTAGAGGTCTTAGAGGTATCCCATGTCATGTAGAATCATAAAATGTTTTTTGATTAATTAAGTTACGGTTGATCTTATGTGCCAAAGAAAAGTTGTTTAGGCCACTCACCCATTTCCAAATACTCGGGAAACAGCCCCATGTGTCCAAAGTCTACTAGGGTGAAGTCCTTCACCCATTGATAAGAGCATTTGAAGCCGTGTCTTTTACTTCCGATGGTCTTTATAAGGTTGTACCATTTGAGTACAAATGGATAGAACATTTCGATGACCGTATTCACGGCTTGTTTCCCTATCATTATGATGGCCAACTGAATGCACAGCTCCATTAGACAGCCGCCTAGAGCGCACTGAAACACATTACATGAGGATTAGATTCTTGACCAGACATACTCTGCAATACCGAGGAAAACGCTTCATTTGAAATGAAAATATTTTGAAATAAAAAAAGTATTATAAATTGAAACTGTTTTAATAATGCATTTAGGAGACTGGTGAGTAGGGTGAATGTTAGTACTGTAAAGAATTGCAAAAATCCATTTTGGTCATAAATTATCAAGCCCAATTTATTTCTCATTGTAAAAATCGCAAACCTTCAATCCGGTGCTATACTATTTTCTCACTACCTTTGCATGACGAAGCGACCGCAGTCGGTGATAACATACAGTAAATTTTAATTATTTTAAACACTTAAAACCTAAGTGTGCATAATGCACAATCCTATTGGTATTAATCCAATCTGATAGTTTTAATTTTGCTATTTTTTAATTATTCACATGTTTTAAAAATATAGTAAGTATATTAAAAAATATCTTTCCTAACTAGGCTATCGCCTGTTTTCAGGACATTCTGTTTATTAATTGACAAGGTACTTTTAAAAATGGTTGTTGTGGCAAACAATAACAGTCAGCTGTAGTTTAGAAATACACTGCTATTGTGGTCATATAGAGTTGGAGACCTCTTGTTGAAGAGTTGGCATCCTGGACAGTCATGAAATAGTTCAGAAGTACTTTTTCTAGAATCAGTAGGGCAATACTACTACTGTCAGTTCGAAGGATAAGAAGAATTTGCCGAACAGATTAACTGTTCGGCATGACCTGATATTAAATCAGGTCATGTTTTGCGATATTTATCCCCATACTTTTCTTCGCACTATGATATATATAAAAGTACTATTAAAATGAATAAAATATCCTTATAAATATTAAAATAGCATACAGCTTACCTCCTCCTGTCTATAGCCGTAGAACCTGTTATACTTTCCGGGATGCCCTGAGAATTTCCCCTTGAAGAACGCTATATAAAAAATGGATGCATAGTAGTTGACAAACTGAAGGAGGTATATCTTGAGCGTGAGCGAATCATCGAATTCGGTCTGTGTCCTAAGAAGCTCCTTCTCTGTCAGCCATTCAGCGAGGAACTGGTACATCTATGAAGAAATTTAAATACCACAATTAAATTATATTTACATTGAAAGCAATACAAAGCTTTTGAAATGCGGAATTACTTCAGAATTTAATCAAAACTTTAATAAGGCATATTTCCTTTGCATGGAAATAAATGAGATCGAAGGAAATGTAGCCATTAAGCTAATGAGAAAATTCTACAACAGGTTTCCTTTTAAACCTGAAAGGCATTTGAGAAAAGCTTCACCCTGAGCAAATCTAACTTCGATAGGAACTAAGATTGTCATTATAAGATTTTTATACATTTCGCCATACAACCACTTGTCAAACTGTTACGATTATTTAGTGGTCAAAGCTGAACTTAGGTTGGCAATAATATGGATTTTGCTAAGGACTGCAATTTAAGGTTGTCAAAGAAAGGAATACAAGTGATTATAACTAAACACTCACATAGTTGAAAACACATATGAGGCCAAGATTGATAGTAGCAGCGGTGGCAGTCGTGAACAGCATAGCGTTTCCCGTGATGATTGATTCTCCGCTGACACTCAAAGCAGCCAAAAGGGACATTCTGTATAGGACCACACCCAAGACAGAAGCAAAAGCCAACACTATGAGCAGCATTACCACCGAGAAACTGAGCACCGTGGCCGGGACACGCATTCTCCAAAACGGCACGTGCGGTTCTAGAGTTTGTGTCACGACATTTACCTGTTAGTGAAACAAATGGGTACAGTTTATTTACAGTGGCAAGTATTAGAAAAAATACTTAGATACAGTATTTTGTTTATTGTTACAATTCTTCATAAATAGATGACCGTTTTAGGTTAGGTAAAAATTGCAAATACGCTGAATCTACTTGCCATGAGTTTTATGGTTCGATGACTAAATCTGACATTGTGTGGACATAGTTAACCTAAGGAAACTGACTTATTAAAAAGTAATTAGTGAAAATTATTAGGATCTTCAGTTATCCACATTATTTTAGAGTATTTCTGGATTAAATTGCATATCACTGGCCACAGTCATTTAATTTTAGATTTTTTACTTAGTTTGTGGAATTTTAGTTCATTCTTTAACTCTGTCGGGTTTTTAGCTTAATTTTAAAGAGTAATTTTGATTATAAGCTTTTGCCAGTAAATTACAATGTTTGAGACTTGGTGCGATACTATAGAACTCGTATTTTAGATACTAAAGAGTGGTTATTTGTAGGAGTTGAGCTATCTAAAAACACTAAAATCATGGTATCTGATGGTAATGGTTGCGTTAGTTATGTAAGTCTATAATAATATTTTTGTCTCATTAGGTAACCTGTCTTCTTTTAACGTGGTTCAACCTTGCCAGATATTGTGGTCTGGGATGCTCTTCGTGGGTATCGAAGCCTGTCAAGTCCCAACGGTGAGTAATCTCCGCAGAGTACCTCTTCCATAATTCGAGGAATAAAGCGGCTAAAATAGAAAAATAAGTAAGTTAGGCGAAGGTAGTCGTCAGGGAGGCTGTCATTTCCACCGTTTCAAAAACCAAGACTCACCCCAAAAGGACATGAAAACAGCAAAGAAGACAGTAGTGGGATTATCGATAAGGTATGTGATCCTCGAATGCACGCAGGTTTCTTTCAGTTCCCAATAGTCACACCAGTAATCGCAGAGGGGACACATTTTAATAGGAGAGTTGTCTTTGCATACATCCTCGCTGAAAATCAATAAAACATTTAAACAGTTGTGGCTGTTAATTTAGACATTATAAAATCTCCCTTCGTGTAAATTATTTTTTTTTTAAGGCGAAATGCTATGATTTAGGTCATATACAATTATTTAGAGCCCTAATCAACTAAGCTAAATATGCATGCAAGTATTAGTCAGGGGAAATGGTGGTGAAGTGTAAAAATGGTTTGACTATAATGTGCAGATTCGAACACGCGACCGCTGGGTCAATAGTCAAACGCCTTTACCGCATGACTACCACAATATGCCTTAGTACAGGTAATGTGGTAGTATGTCTGCACCCTTAATGCGGATTGGGCAGCGTGGCCGCACCCTAGACCAATACACTGATATATAAGGTGTCGCGTATAAAGACAGCAGCATCAGGACAAGCACAAAATGCAAGGTGAAGGTATATGCATAGGAGTAAATACCAACACTTGCTGGTACGCTTCAAAAAGGCATAAGATACCTTTACACAGCTGTTAAAAAAAAACTTTCAAATTTGTACTTTTTTTTTTTAATAAATAATTGCTATGACCTAGGTCATACAAATGTGCCTGTTAAGGACGATAGTGGTGATTTCTAGGGATATTCTGGTATGTTATGAGCACCTATTATATACTATAATTTAAAATACCTGGGTATGTTGCTGTTCATTGTGGAGATGGAATAAATAAAACAGGCGAGTCCCACTATGGATGCCGGAATTAACATGTGGGTGTAAAAGCCCAGCCACGCAAAATATAAACCTGAAATACATAAGAATTAGTTAATTTATTTATTATACTTTTATACCACAGACAAAACTCAAGAATGAATATTTTAACAATGAGATAAATATAACAAAAATATTATATGATGTTATAATTCAATTATATTAAAAGTTATTTAATGACCAAAACCTTATATTTTTTTTTACCATGCTTTAGCTACTCGTCAACATTGGTATAGGTAATGAAGGCATTTGCTATACGCGGTACAGTTGAGTACTTAGTACAATTAATATGTGCAGGTATGTTAAAGCTATGCATATTACGCGTACCATGAGTTGTTGGCACGTACCACCATCAGCCTTATTGCTTCTGGTGGTACGTTAATTTACTACGATATAAAATTGCACAGTTTTCATACCTATTTTAACTCCGAAATAATCTTTAACATAGTCCAGAGGTTGATAGTGGATGCACTTCTTCACTGTCGCCCATTCTGTGTATAGTAAGTTACGCATGGTGCCAACCGTGTGGAGGTCTCCCTGCAAAATACAAACTTTATAAATAAAAGTAATCTTTTATTATTTAGGAGGTTGATGTTTTTCTACATGCGTGGAAGCTCTGTAGTGAACACATCAGCGCCAAATTGCAGCATCTTAGGACAAAATTGCTTGCATTCTCTCAGACAGTCATCTCTGCTTTTCTTACCCCATGAATTAAAAGTGTACAACTAAGGGGTCATCCATGAGTTACGTCACGTTAAGGGAGTTCGTAAAGTGTAACAAGGAGAGGGAGGAGTCACAATCTTCTAAACTTCACATTTTTAATCTAAAACAATGAAATATTTCATATTAACTCGCAAAAGCGAACTTTCTATAAAATATTTTAGTCTAAAACTATTTGTATTGACACTTTTTCGCAAGTGACAGTTGTGTTGATTTTAAGTAAATACTAATAAACCTATTAATTATTTCGAAATCTGCAAATTGTTAATGTGCAAAGATTTTAAATTTAAAAATAATTATGGAAAGTGTTTTAAATTAAATTGGTCCTTAAAATTATAAATAGAGACATCACAACAGGGGAGGGGCAAAAACCATGAAATTTATTTGATGTAATTTATCAATCCCTAATTAAATAAACAATGTGTAGGCACATCGCATTGTTACAACTGTATAAAAGTAGACAATCAAATTAGGTTCTTACATCATGAAGAGGATAAGAAGCGCTGTAAACACCTTCTGAAACGAGTCTCTCTACACCAAAGGCAAAGTCATCGCCATTGTCCTTGGAGAACCTCTGCCTGTCCAGGACAAACTGAACAATCCTCGATCGTACTGACGAAGACCAGAACTCTGGCCGGTTAATGTTGAACCTAAACAAATAATAGAAACAATTATTTAACCTGTCTAGTGTCCAAGTACTTTGCGTAATGTGACTCTCTGCTGGCCCAAGAGATTTTCAAAAAAATGGCTAAATTACAAGCGCTTACTAAAATCCTTATTTAAAAAAAAACTACGGATCTAATCTTCATAACTTGCACTATTTTTAATAGCTATAATTATTGAAATGTAAAAAAAGAGTTGAGAAATAGAGAAAAAAAAAGACTATAACTTTTCTATTAATTTCGAATAAATAGAGGAAATGTGTCTATATTGTATATACAATCAGCCAGAAAGATTTTTTAATATATATTTGTATAACTATATAATTGAGTTGTAAAGATATTTGACTTATATTTGATAACTGTTTTTTAATAACAGCAAATCGCCTGCAAAGATAAATGACTCAATCTTTAACAATAAAGAAAAATTTATAAAAGTTTATTAATTTTTTAATAAAGCGCAGGATAGTAAAATATTTATATTTATATATATCCCTAAACGTTTATATAACATTACTTGGAGAAACACTATGCAAAATTGGCGCGCCAGGCTACCATGATTTTATCATTTTGGCAAATTACAATTTTGACGCACATACATTTTAGATAATCTATGGCTGCCGTACTCAACCTGTGGCCCGCGGGCCGCCTAGCTTTTTTGTATGGCCCTAAACACATTTATTATCAGGGACATGATTTACAAAATCTGGCATTCTGTATTTCGTATATCTTGAAATTAATTTTGACTTTGACGTACAAATAGTGACACCCAAAGAGGATTGTCGTTTCAAATTTTTTTCGTCATACCAGTATAGTATTGCGGCCCGCGAGGCTTTACAAATATATGTATGTGGCCCGAAGACAAAAAAGGTTGAGTATCGTTGATCTATGGCATTCATAGTAAACAAAAATTAAATAATTTATATCAATTCTCTAAATAAACCTAAAATAACAAAAAGCACGATGCGTCTTTACTAGAAACGAAACAAAAATGTTTTTTTTTCCAATTGTCACTCCATTGTATAAAAAAGACTTGTTTTAATAATACTTCAACACTATGTCTATATAATATTATAAATTAGCCGAGAACCTAATTAGTCTTCCGGATTTCATAAAAAGTGAAATTACCCTTTTTTCTAACTCTACCGATTTAAAATGTTTGTTACATTTGTGTTACTATCACCTAAAACTTCTAAGGAAAAATTTTCAACTTACAAATATTCCCTGTCCCTGGAATAAATAGCAGTGAAACATCGATTTTTCTTTGGAAACTGTTTGGTATCAACCTGTATATCGCGAGTGACTTGGTCCCAGGCATCGTTAACCTTCTCAATGAAACGATTCGTCTTAGTATGGACCTTCTGCAGTGATGGCAACTGTAAAAACACATATTTGTAAAACTTTCTTCTACAATAAAATGAATCTTTAGAAAATAATATGCATTATTTATTGTAATTTAATTCTAACACTAATTTTATGATAAAATGAAAATTATCAAAAAAGTTTGTCAAAAGGGATGGTTTTTTTGATATTAAAAATAAACGCCGCTTCTGATAGCAACACAACAGAACTAAACTGAAATAATGTAGCTTACAATTTACCAATAACGGAATGCAAATGACTCCAGTTAAAACATCTTTAAAATAAAATAATTTATTTAATTACATTTAAAATTCTTTTACAAAGGTAGTTTTATAATAGAATAAAAGGAGTCCTGTAGAACATTTCTCAGTAAATCGGTCATTATTTCTAAGCATAAATCATGCATCCGTGGGTATCGTGAATACTGGTAATCACGCTGGTGGCTGTAGGATTAAAAAAAAAATACATCGCCTTCAATAAGTGACAGCACAGATTGTAAAAAACGATGAGCCAAAGCTACGCTGTAAATAAACTCAATATTTTGACACTTCAAATTACTTTTGTGTGCCGATTGTTTTCATTTATATTTTTCCCCACACTCTTCATTGACTGTATAAATTTGATAGAAGAAAATATGTCGTTGCAGTTAAAGGTATGCAGCATAGCTGGTGGGGCCTGTCTGTTCTCTTTTCTACAAATAAAAACTCAAATTAAATATAAAAATCCTCAATTAAAAATGTTTTAAATGTATTTTTTTATTTTAACCGAATAAATGTCCAAAAACTTTTGTGAAAGATATGCAAAATGCTTTTAGAGATTTTCAAAACATAGCATATTCACGGGTGCTAACTAAAATTATTATTTTAGAAAAACTATGAATGTTACTTTGACAACCTGCACTATTTTGAATAGCTTATGAAATTCTCTAGAATATGGTTTTATTAATAAGTAAACAAATTTAAAAAGAAAATGACAAAATTGCAAAATGATTTTTTTGTGCAAAATTTTTTTTTTAATACATTATAAAAAAAAGAGCAATGATACCCGTTTTATATCTTTTATTTGTGTTTTTAGATATTAAACAAAACTAATAAAAAAAAAAGGAAAACCCATAGAACGATCTCAGTCATTTGTGCCGTAATCATTATTTTTATTATCGCTTCTACTGGTTATTTTTTTTTTCACTAAAATTATGTATAGTTTTTAAAATATCAAAAATAAGGAATGTTAAAAAAATATATATTTTGAAAATGTAATTTTTTTAATGTAATAAAAAATTCTTTCTAATTACTTCAAGATATTTCTCAAGATATTCTTTCAAGGTATTTCTAAATTAAATCAGTTAGAAAGATGTTAGTATATATAACTTATCATTTATATTTTAAAAGAAGTGTCGGTAAAAATTTGTCTGAAGAATTGCTATGACCTAGGTCATATTTAATTATTTTGAGGTCAGGGAAGATGGTGGTAATGAAGCGTTAAAAATGGTATGACGATAATGTGCAAACACAAACCTATAACCGCTGGGTCAATAGTCAAATGCCTAGGCTAAGAGTAATAAACTGAACTGCGATCAGTTGAGGGTAAATGTCAAATAATTTCTGTCATAATATCCTGACAACATATCCTCAATCAAATCCCCTTATACTCTATAGAATTAGGCACGCATCATACTCCACAAAACATAAATATATAATTTATATGGTAAGGGTTAATTCTGATTATGATATTGAAGGAAGCTGATTAGGGTTAGTGCGACATTACAAGGTTAATTATGACAAGTTAGCCCCTACTTTAATCCACAAGACGTTATTAAATATATGTAAGTAATTAGTATGAAAGTTGAGTTCTGAACATTGAGGATGCAAACGAGCACATATAAACTATAACATCTGTAAAGAAAAGACGTGTATTGAATATATTCTAATTGTTTTCCAAATTTAGTTTTTAAAATAGTTATAAAATTATTATATTGGTTTAGTTTACATTATTTTAAATTCAATTAAATAAATAAAAGTTATATAAAAAAACTAGTTTTTCTGAAAAATTGGTCGGTTTTTGGATAGATTGGATTGTTTCTAGAATCTAAAGAAAATACTTGGTGAAAAAAGCAGAGTAGCCATTGGCTTTGTTTAATTCCTCGCATAAATAGAGGTTTTTATATTTACTCCTAATTTCTCTACTTAATCTCACTCAAGCTGTTAGATATATGTTTTAAATATGGTCAAATCGATCAAACTGATTTATTTTTGAGAAAAAGCACTCCGGGCCTATGTTTGTTTTAGAATCAAGCTTATTGATTTATTTACACAACCTGTGCTTCAATGTGACCATAGTTTGAACAGTTTATAAGTACAGGGCGGCGTCTGATTTACGGACGGACTGACAAACAGTTGGGCAGAATGGATTCGGACACAGATTATTTAAATAGACGGATATATAAATGTAATTATTAATTGTGATCAACTGTTACTATATTCTTCTTGTACATTCTCTACTAAGATTGGTTTGACGGGAGAAAGCCAACTCTGATTTTAACAAAGAGAACTCATCGTGGGGGAACTGCATCTCTATTTCTTATGAAACAGGAAGGATCAGTCTCTTTTTTCCGTATCCAGATGTGGAATACATGCTTTGAAGTATGTTCAAAGAAAGCTGTACAGAATTACTATCCAACGAAGAGTCAATGGAAAACAGATAGAAGTACTATCATTTTGGCATAAAAATCCAATGCATTTCTGATCAATTTCCCTTTTATTTGCAACTGCTAATCAGATTTTGGGTTTTGCCCATGGCACAGACCAATGTTGCCATCAGCCCCAGTATCTACCGGTTAACCTAGAATCTAGTAAGACTTGTCATATCTAAACATTAGTACAGACCGGTATTTCTTTGATTTCTAGTTAAAGTAGATATTAAAATCCATACCCCTCGTTGATAAACAACTCACAAGTAATTTCTTTACAGATGACTAGCCCAATATATGTAGGTTTAACATAAATAACAAAAAACACATATTTTAAAAATTAACACATTTAAAAAATACTCAGTATGTATGCCCGGTGTGCCGCAAGCGTTTTTAGTTAAGGACCGAACACAAAAACGAAAACAACCTTTGAAATATATAAAGCTGCATTCAATATGGCACTCTGTCGGCTATCCTTCTGTATCTGACACAGCTCCTATAAATTGGGATTTGAAACAAAAAAAAATAATATAAAAAACAAAGACAAATAAAAACGAAAGCAACTGAAAGCAAAAAATTACATAAACAATGAAGTCGAGTGCCAGCTCGGTTGCAACCGCAATGACGGTTTTGACAGAATTCTTAAAATTACAATGCGCAGTACAAGGTTGTTGTGGATTGACCAATATGTACTACTGTGTGATATTGTAAACCATATTTTAAGATGTTTACATGATATTTCATTCCCACATTTACTAAGGAATCTACAATGTATTTTGTTCTTTTCGCACAACATGCATTAAGTGATTGATATACAATTTTGAGAAACCAGTGTCTAAGTGTAATGAAACCAAATTACATCACCAAATTTGACCCCATTTTTTATGTCATAGTGTGTTTAATATCAATGCCAATACAATGTTTAAGAGTGTCAAATTTAAGAATGTTTAAGAGTGTCTATATTTAGAATACATATCATTCATTGTTTACAACATCAAAATTTACGTCACTAAAGCAGTGATATAAAGATGAAAAAGATGCGACATGAATTAAGAATTTTGATGATTAAGCCAAATAATATACCAGCCAATTACCTTGTGATATTCTACTTTACATGTCTGAGTATTAACCTGCATGCGTAAAAAAATATCAAGTTTAAAATGTATCCCTAATAAAAACAATATATTTTTATAATAAAAAAATTATGGTGAATAGAATGTTACAGTTATGAGATATTGGTAAAGTTACATTTATCATGTAAAAAATGGTAGCATTTCATATGCTCAGTACTAGAGAGAATACCCGATTAAATTACAAGGCTCTGAATGCATTTAAATTATTAATTAAAGTTGCAGATAAATAAATTAAGATGTGGACATTCAGCAATGACTCAAATATAAAATTACTTTGGAGTGTTTTTAGTGCGAGCTTGCACCGCATTCGAAATGACATCAACGTCATTTCGAAATTATCGTATTAGCGAAATCAAGCTTCAATAAAAATTGTAGCATTCGATGAATACGAATAATTAGTTATAAATATTATTAATGGTAACTAAAGAAATGTTTAAATCTTTTGAACAATTGTTCTATTACAAAAAATACTGTAATTTAAAAGTCAACTATCGTATCTGTCAAATATCGTACAAACAAGCGTTTTCTTTATTTGTTTTTAAATTCAACTTAATATGTTTATTCAAATGTCAAAAGTGAAGTGTAATGGAGGGGTTTTCATTGAAAGGTACGTACCCCATAGCGATACTTCCATCTAGTTTAGCATTCATAAACATGTCCTAAACATGTTTCACAAGTCATAAACATTACAGAGCAAGTAAGGTCCGGCAATTCACCAATAATAAAATGCAACATATAATTAATTTCTCTACTGGTATTATATGTCAGTAATAGTGCATTTACAGGATATTGAAAAGACTATCTAATTTTTTTTTTACTACAATATAACGCTAATTTAAAATCGAACGCGCTACAATGAAACAAAAATCATAACCGTTACAACTTACAAACCAATAGGAAGTCTAATGTCTACTACCCTCCTATCTTAATATTTTGACATTTTCGACAATTCAATAAAGCATCTTTAAAATAGTCCTTAGTAAGCAGACTACAAAATTATGATTTTCAGATAGTGTTATAAGCTTTGCAATATTTTCTATTGGAAATATATATACCTCTTTCATTGGCATTCTTAGCTTTAGTATCTCACCATATCGTCGAAGTAATTCTAAAGGTGCGTGTATCTGAAAGGTAATACGATAAATTTATTAACTCCACATTATTCAAGGTTAATGAGTTAATTTTTTTACAATATAAATACCAAGTCAAAATCGAACAATCAAAACATCAAAAAATTTATAACATGCAGACTAAAACACTAGCGCGACAGGAATTTTGTTTTGTTATGTTCGTTTTAAATTAGTATCTTCATTAAAAATTATAGTAGTGTAGTAGTGATGTGTAAAAAGAAACAAATATTTGGATGATCTGAAGTTATATACCCCCACAACAGACCTTTTTAAGCCAGGTCACCCGGTTGGACCCTTTGGGTGGCGTTCAGCATGTTACGTCTCGGCCCTTTGGGTTTTGCCGCATTGTAACCATAATATTGAGTTGAAACATTTCAACGGAAAGATATACATCAAATCTCTGAAACCAATGCGTCTACAATGTAGTTTTTTTAAACTTTTTTGTCTAAAAATATGCCAAATTGAAATTTCCAGCTAATAAAGTGGTGAGTCAAGGGGAAAGATGGACAACAGACGGACACATAACAATTTTATTATTAAAGCGATCGAACAAAAAAAAAATATGGGATAACCATTTGAAAAGACAATAATAATTCTATGGTTCAGAAATGCACAAATAAGTATTATTACATATATGAGGACATTAAAGAGCCTCTTCCCGAAAGAGCTCTTCTCCGTCTTGCACATGGTCATCCTATCTTATTTAACGGCTTCTAGAAAGAGAAATACTCTGTGACGTTATAGGATAATATTGAAAAAAAGAATCGATGTATTTTAAAAATCAACATGCCTCTATAGTTTTATTTTCTCGATTCAGTCAATGAGATATTGGCATCTAAAGTTGTCATAACAACATATATGAACTTTTTGAGGCTCTTAACTTTTAGACAAAATAAAAATGTAACTTATTAATTCCATAAAAGTCTAGATATTTAGGAGATAAAACAATACCTAGTATTATTTTTGTCCTAAATCTAGAAATAAGAGAGTGTAACACTGTTTTTATGGAGAATTGAGTGGGTTGAGTAGTACCCTGAAGGAAAAGAAGTATTCAACTGCCTTAGCACATAAGTCAACTTGAAATAAAATTATTTTTAGATAATTGAAATTTTCTTTACATTGTACTAAGGGCTTGGATAAATATTTTGTAATGATTTGCGATTTGTATGTTCATTTTCTCCTGACACAATCACACTTGTCCCTTGATGATTCCACCGTTGAACAGCATGCGTATATATGAATTTGCTGTCCTGCATAAGGGCCTTACAGACAATCCCTCGTGGCGTGAGTAGCATGATGTACACATTATTATCAATACGGAGAGAATAAATAAATATGATTTCTTAGAGCGGTGTAGGAAAGAAGTAATGTATTGGCCCTTATCGAAGGCCTACTAAGTGGATATTATTATTTAACTGAACTATACACATACATTATTTAATTTAAATAAAAATTAAGGAGGAAGAAAAGTGGGGTTAAAAGTGGCTTCAATACTTAATTTAAGTACTGAATTTAGTGATTCAATCAATATTAGTCATTCATGAACTGGTGGATCTATTGATATAAAAATTAGAAAAAAAAAATGCAAAACTGTGTTCCATGAATGTTAGTTTTAATGTTAGTAAAAAATGCATTGGGCTAATTGGTGAATAATTATAGAATGGGGTTCAACATCGCCATACTTTTTATTTCTAGTCTTAGAAAAAAATACCATTTTCAAACCGCGGAAGATCTGCTGCAATAACGCAAATAAACATTACCTTAATAAAATTAAGTCCATGTGCGTTCTCTGGAGATTCCCTTTCTAATTCAAGTCCTTCCGCCATTAAGTTATCTTCATACACATCTCGTTTGTGTTTTGCAATATTTGTCTGCGCTTGATCCGAGTTCGATTCCCAGACTAGAACAAAGTCAATGGATCTTTCACCGTCGTTGAAAAAGAGAGACAAATTCCTCTTTCGCTCCATCGGCGGTCCGCTGAAAGAGTAACAATACATAAATATTATCGTAATATAATTAAAATATTTATATAACTGCTTTTCATAAGAACGGCTGATATCCTTAAAACCTAATTTTAATTCAATCTTGAAGAGATGTTGTAGAAGAATACTAACTCAACATGATTTCCAGCTTGGGGCCCCACAGCAACGTCAGGCAGCAGCACTCGCTTTGGTACATCTTCAACCATACGACCATCTATATCTATGTACCGCGTACGGCTATCTCCGCTTCCTCGGCCGGCATCGCCCGCCAGTCGGGTGGACGCATTGCTGGCATTGTCGCTGGAAAATCATATCAATGCATATATATATATAACATAAATGATATCTGAGTATCGAGGTACGGCTATGTGAGAAAATTGTTACGTACATCTTTAGCAGTACTTACTTAACTTTACTGTAACAATATGATTACCAACCCAAATGTAACCATTGATGACACATAACCCCGAAACTCCTGAAAATTTATTACTTCCATACTATTTCCACGGAGTTCTCTAAATATTTGTCAAAAATTAATTTTACTTCTTAGGCTTTCGAAAACCTAAGAATCTAAGGGTACTATTTAATATTTTGTCTTAGTTTATAAATAAGTTATTATTAATTACAATATTTAGGAGCTAGCTCCAGTGATATTGCTGGTTATTGACAGGTAAGGGTGTTTTCTTAGTTTCCAATCTACGTTTAAACATAGTCTTTGTTTGTGGAACGGGGCTAAATATAGATCTATTCAGGGCATTCCATTCGTAAGTAGTTCTAGAAAGAATAGAATTTAGAGAGAGAGGTCTAATTTTTGATAATTACAAAACAATACAATATTTACTGTGGAAGAGGAAATACTTAAAATTACAATTGTTACAGTGATTTACTCACTACTGGAACGAACATAGTGGTAACAATATAAGGAGTAGGCCAAGAAAAATGAGGGCTTTTGAATACTTAAAAATAAATATCGGGAAAGAAGAAAAAAGAAAACTAACCGATCGGTATTCATTTCTTGCGAAAGATTGTCGGGATACATGCTGAGGACGGACATTGCTTGCAGGTCATTTGGCCGAAGGTCTTGATCATTTTCCATCTGAAAGAGACAAAGTAAATGTAAAAAAAAATATGTATTGTAAATAAAAAAAAAATAGTGTTTTTTTTGTGGTTAATGTTGATGATAAGGAATTGTTCATTTTATTCAGATCGTTCTAAGAATTTTGTTTTTCTATTGGCCTAACAATTGATTCATCACCTTATAAAGCAGCTTTATTCATTTGACATAGAAAATAAAGGATCTAAAAATTAATTTAAATTTTGACATTGACCCTTTGTCACCAGAATTTTATTAAGGGAACTGATTAAACAAGAAATTAGCGTTAAAGAAAAAAGTCTGCGACGGGAGAAGGATAGCATGTCACATTGAACCTTCCTTAAGCCCTATTCCAAGCCCCACTAATGTAGTCCAGTTAAAGTATCATTAAAAACATCACAATGTTTTGCAGATAGAGAGAGAGAGAAGAGTACCTCTTGGTATCACTTGCATCAGTTTATTTTTGTCTCATTAGACACTGAAACATATCAATAGTTTTGTTACTCTTATGAGTCATGAGTTTATGTTATGTTTGTCTTATTATTGGTAATATTTAATTATTGTATTATAATATTTATACTATATTTATAAATAATCGATGAGTAGTAGGCTTTACTGAAGCTAACGAGTTCTAAATTTGTGTTTGTTTGTCTCTCACATCGAGAGATGTGGTTATACGGATTATATATAATATGGAACTTGTGGGACCGTTTTGGAATAAATGTAATTTTCTGGCACACCAACATATTATGTCTCATTTTCTCGTATGACCCTAATTTTAAAGTGCAAGAGAGAAAGCCAGTGACAAACACGAGAAAGGGCCGATCTATGAACCGCTCCTGTACAACATTGCAGTGACACATACAACATTGACCAGCCTGACTCTTGATAACGGCAAGACGCAAACAAACATCAAATCTCTTTGGCTGACGCAAATCTCAATTTTCTCTTTTAATTTATGCGGCCACTGCAGTACGATGTACATATAATATTTAAAGTGTATGGGCAAGTCTATTTTGGCCCGACTTGTCACAAATTACTGCCACATGGAAGATCATGGAATCTAGTTGTTAGAGCGTTTGACTAATGACCCAGAGGTCGCTGGTTCGAATCAGCTTATTTAGTCATACCATTTTTAATGTTTTATCACCACTATCTCCCCTGATTCTAGCGGAAGCAAATTTAGCTTAATCGAGTAGGGCATAAAATTATTCACTTAAAAAAAAATACTTTTTCTTTTCCAATGAAAATATTTTATACTGTAAAAGAGCAAATAGGTTCAAACACAAAATTTCTTTCATATAAATATTTTAGGTTTTGTTATTATATATTGATTTTGTTGCATTAAATGTGGGGGGGGGGAAATACATTTTTATAAAATAGCCCAAAAGATTTCATAAAAACATAAAACAAAAATATTACTATATTATCTCCAAAGAGAGAGCCGTTTCGACGGAATGCTATTCGTTAAAAACCCTAAAAAGGAAAATATTATACATAAAATTTAAATTCTATACTTC
Organism: Neomicropteryx cornuta; assembly: GCA_020383195.1. Classification (NCBI taxonomy): domain Eukaryota; kingdom Metazoa; phylum Arthropoda; class Insecta; order Lepidoptera; family Micropterigidae; genus Neomicropteryx; species Neomicropteryx cornuta. Next base: position 5,528,624 of record JAHKQU010000001.1, on the reverse strand, counting down.
TCTTAAGAGTATCGCCACATCCAAGGGACGCATTGTTAAAATGGCTCTGATAAATAGCTAATACACTAAGTAATTTACACAACATGCCACTGAACCACTGAATTAAAAAACATAAATAAAAGTGTGCTGGCAAACGTCAGGATGGATGAACCGATCCATTGTTGTAACTAATTACTACTACACCGCGAGATTGGCTTAAAACCAGTTTTTAACAACTGATTGCAAATTGCATCAATTATAATTATTGCATGGGAACATGCAATTCCATTTCAGTTTGAGGTTAAACGGATGGCTACTATCATGTATTCAAAACTTTGTGAGCTGTGTTTGCCAATGAATCCATGTAATAAAAGTGATTCCAAATAAAATCATTTTTAGTTGGTATATTGATTCAGTGTACAGTAATTTGTGTTGAGTTTTGGTGATTATGACAGCAATGGCAATACAGTCAAAAGTCAAATTGAGTACAAATATGCATAATATTTAGTTATTCATTTAATTTTAAAGAAATCTACAGATTTACATTAACTATAAGTCTACAAAGTTAATACTAAATAAATCTAAACACAGATTCCTATGTAGATACTACAATTAATAAACATTGTCTATATAAAACATTCAAAAGCAAAACTAAGATAAATAAATTAACAGGTAAGTGAAACAATATAAATCAGGTCAAAATTTTATCTAAATAGGTTTTATTGGTAAAAATACACTAGAAAATAATAAATAACTTGTGTATGATGTGAGAGCGAAAGTGCTATAAATTTGACAATATAGAGCATCGAGGACTTGGCCCCTGAGGGCGATTTATGTGTAATTTTAACTTTACTGTCACGAAGTATACAATCTTTTAAGAGGAATCACATTTTTTTGGATTAATTTAGCTTATTTAATTTATCCAGTGAACAATGGTCACATTGAATTAAAAAAAAATGTATATAGTAAATTGTTAGGTGACTTGGTAGAAGTGACGCTAAGACTGAAGGTTTGATTAATCAAATAATTATTAAAATTAGCCTACCTTAGTACAGGCAACTTCCAGTTAGGTATGGCTATGTTAATAATTAACTGTTGTTAGAAATATGTAAAATAGACTAAATAAATAAATAGTAATAAAATATACGCAAGAAAAGTATAGCATGGTAGTGAGTGATGATAACAATAAAACCTTGTACCCTCATGCAATGCAAAATATATTACATTTCTGTGTGATAAGATTCAATGACACTAAGAAACAAAATCATTGCCTTGTTGCTAATATTAAAAAATTGTATTATTATTGTATTGTTACAGGAAAAGTACGATTTAACGTGCATCGTAATTCGTAATTTGTAAATTTTCCCTATTCACATTATTATCAAAATCAGTAATAAAAAATAATCATAACCACCTTATTCACAAAACTGAAGAAAAAAAAACTGACTTAAGAATTAAATAATCAACAATTAAGGTTCCAAATAATTATAAAGGTAATAGAGAAGCAAAAATTAAAATCAACTTATGAATGAAATCATAAAACCAACAAATGAGGTGGTGATAAATTAACCTTGTACGAAACGAAGCGCTGCAAAACTATTAACATCAAACTATTTTCAAGGTTATAATTACACAACAATTTAGTTTATTATTATACTAAAATGAATGCTAATTGCGCCTCCCTAATGGGATAAAATATTTTAATGAACAAATTAAAAACATAATTTACCATTACTCATAAACAAGAAACAGAGTTAGAATGTAATAAGATCAAGTTTAACATCTTAAAGCAACCAATCCTGTGTTCAAATTGAAATTTTCTAACTAATACTATTTTACTGTACTAAAAGTAATGTTGATTAAAGGAGAATTATAAAACATTAAAGGCATAATTCAATAATTGATGTGAACTGTCAGATAACTTATAATTGATTACACTTCTGCTATACTGTAAACAAATATATCTCTGAAGGATGTCCTGATTGATAAACATCACCTCAATTTTGTACTTATTACTTTACTTTTAGACTAAGAATAGATTTTCAAAAAGAGGTTGTCATAAGAATATGTAAGCCTGTAAAACAATCAGGGAAAACTACCATTTCAAAAAATATAATAAATAACTGCTAGTAGAAAATATGCACCTTACATACACCGATAGTAAAGTTAAAAAGCGAACGGTTAAAGAATTAAGTAATATTTCCAGTTTACTTTTAAAACATGCCAACGAATGACTGAACTCTATTAATGACAAGCCTTAAAAAGGAGTGGTAAATATTTAAGCGACATAATGGCTCATATGTTATACTTAAATGGGATTAATTTTCCCATGGCATTAGGACAGAACGTTATTAATTACCTCTAATGGATTCATAATTAAGCGGACTTTGCAGAACCAAGTGACTATTTTCAAATTTATGTGTACTCAATTTAAAGCAATCATAAATAAAAACCCTAATTCCTACTATATACACCGTGTCCCATGACGATTTACGAAAACTGAAAGAAATGTTTAATTCATTAGTAAAGTTTTGAGTTTGAATAAAAATACTAAAACATTGTATGTAAATTACCGGTAAGTATATTTTTGTGCAAGGGGTTTGCTGGGGTGCAAAACATGCATTCGCACGAACCTTTACTTGATATATCAAAACTCTTTTTCAAACCAAGAGGACTTTATAAAGTAACTAGCTGTTCAACCCAGGGCTTTGCCCCTGGTTGGCAGCTAGGCTTTGATGGCGCCTTCGGGGAGCGACAACTCGTGCCTACTGGGCTCGGGATAGGTTGCGTCGCTCCCTATCTCTAGGTTCTTCGTGCCATCACCATTTTTTTTTATATATTTATATGATTTTCAGATAGGCTCTTTTGTGGCATTTTTTTTTGCCAATTTTTGTCATTTTTTTGGTAAGAAATTTTCGCGGGCGGATAACAACTCACTAAAGTTTTATTGTAACCGGATGAATGGTATAGGAATGCATGGAAGACAAACAAACATTAATTTAAACCTTCTTTGGATTTTTTTGTCAGAAACCTTCACAGGCGTGAAAACTCAAAGTTTCACTGTAATCAGATGAATGGTTTAGGAATGCATAGAAGATGAACAAATAAACAAACAAATATACTCATATTTCACTTCTGCACAAGTCAATATAGAGTTCACTACAATGGAAATTTAGAAGCTTACTTAGTAGACCAGGTAGGCAATTATAATGGCCCTGTAAATGTAGGTAAAAATGATACGCACCTCAAAAAAACCATTAATTTTTTTTTTGGTCATTCGATCAACTGGCGGACTGTCGTCACGCCGAGCTTCATTAAGAAACGCCTCGGTCTCGCGAACGTTGTCACTCCTAGGTTTTAGCAGCCTCAGAGGGGTCCCACCGAAAATTGGAGTCGTTTGTTTCGGCAGGAACACATTCTCTTCGGGTCTATTGTCGGCGTTCAAAGGACTTACATCCTCCAAAGAAGGGTCCCCTTCAGACATTCCAGAGGCCGCTTCCCAAAAACATCAGATCTGTGACAGTGTACATAATGCAACTCTTAATTAATAATAAACCTACACGCGAATCTTAAGATATCAATAGAGTATTTTGCGATATCGGCTTGAGACAGAGTGTAATTAAAACATTTTCACAAATCCACAAACCGAAACATTCGCCGGATAAAACACGCGCAATTTTATAAAAAAATAACTAGGCACTCAGCGACTCATTGCAAACACATGACTCACGCACGTCTCACTGTGAGCAAAGTACATACGAGAGGACAATTTAAACGTGTCAACTGTGAAACTAACCGTATTTAAATAAAATAATCTGTATTCAAACATTGAAACATTAAACACACAGACCTGAAATTAGGGTAAAATCTCCACCGCTGCCAAGAGAGATTAAACAGAGATAACGAAAAATTTGATTTACCAAAATTATCGGGCGGAGAAATTATTTGACAGATAGAAACGTCAGTTTGACTGCCGATTGCCGAAATTGTGATAAAAATAGAGCAAAAGTTGTCATATGTAACAAAATAATTACCGATTACTTTTTAATTCGGTGTTGGCAATTTCTCCATCTTATTTACTGAATAAAAGTAGTTGTAGATATGTCCATTCTCATAACAATAAAACGATGTAAATTGTAAACAGAGTCTACACGCCGAGAGTATTTTTTTCTTGCAATAAAATCTTTCAAATATTTTTTCATATTTTATTTTATTCATATATCATATTTTATTATGTTCTTTCCAACGATATTTTGTTCTTTCGTGCTGAGAATGAGATTAAAGATTTACAACATAATTGAACTAAACAAAAAATACATAAAATATTACTTCCCTGGAGCCATTGCGTTTGTAACTTACTATTTACGTTTGCAGGACCGTATAAGCTGCTATCTCCACCTTTTGGCCGTCTGCGCCAAAGATCTAACATCTTTCAACCTAACGATCTTTTACAAGGATCAACTCAGCAACTACAAATTAAGCTTGGACGTTTAAACGATTAACCGTTTAAATAACTGCGTTAATTGGTGTAAGCTGTTTAACTGTAGTTCGTATTTTGAGCGACGCAGTTAAATGAACGTCGGTCCGAACCGCATGTGTGCATGGTGGAGTGTTGCGGCGTGCGGAACGGCGGAGGGAATCTACCTGTTGGGTTTTTACAACAACAATTCATATGACATGCCGTATATATAAGTTTTAAAAGATCCTTGGGTTTACTGTTTAAATAACCGGTTAATTGTAGTTAGCGTTAACCTTTACGTTCGTTTTTTCTTAGACAGTTAAACTTCCAGGCTTAGCACAAATGCGAAAGGGTTGATTTTTTGTGTGTAGATTGATGCACGTGAAAAATAACCATAGCCGTTTAGATCACATCGAAGGCTGATCGAATAATATAGATATTATGTGTATAACATCAAAGTCAACATCTTTTTAGTACTAATTAATGAAATATTGACAGTTCGATAGAGCGCTCATCTTGTTACATTTTCTACTGGCCAGTTAGAATTAATACAAGCTTATATAGATAAGCTTGTTTAATTCTCGTACATGTACCTAATGTCTCGCTTGTATTCTTATAATGTTTATAATATTGGTACATATGTGTACCAATACTAATCTCAAGACGCGAAAGCTATGGTGTATAATATGTTTTGCTGAAGGCGACTTGTTTGGTGGCGTTTGTAATGTGCTGTGTACCTACTGTTGAGGCAACAGCGACGAATTTTATACCAAAGGGTTGAATCTAATTTAAGTAAATTTACTGATATGGGTTTCAATGCTTGCGTGGATACTAAAGGTGAGGTAGATACAAAATACACGGATTTTCCTAAAGCATTTGATAAAATCAGTCACAAATTGCTTCTTAATATATTATTCAGAATCGGCATACATGGGGATTTGTACCTGCCGAAGCTTCGTCTCTTATTACAAATAGATGTTAAGCTGTGGTGATAAGAAGTCTGTCTGACTTTATGTCTGACTTTAGTGCCATTTTTACTTTGGGTGTATCTCAAGGACCCTGACTGGGACTTTTCATTTTCATTATCAAATTTACAAAAAAAAACTCATACCTACTTACAAAATACAAAATTAGTAGGTATTCAAAATTATTAAGAATTTGAATGACTGCGTAGTATTAATAACCTTCCTGTGCCAGCGAATGTCACATTGTCAACTTCTTGAGAAGAAACCCCCATTGTTTTCATTTATGTGTTGCAAAGTAGTGTCATTCTCAGTTCAGTTAAATATCTAGGAGTTATGATTGATACTTGTTAGTAAATAACCTTTAGAGAACATACTATTATTTCACTTATCATTGATTTAGTGTAAAAACTTCTTGGTTGTGCATTTCAAAATCGTCAACACAATTGAGTTATTATGCGCCAGTTATGTACGAAATATTATGGAATTTGGGTACGTATTTTAGTTTCCGTGTCACTACTAATCTACTTGAAAAAGTTCAAAATATATTTTAATTTAGAATAATTGTCATTTACTTAACAGGCAAAACATAATTTTGACAGCTGAATTCGATTCTGTCCTGTTTTTTAATCCGCTTAAATTTTGTTAAAAATTATAATACCTAAAAACAAATGTTATTTTATGGAAGGAAGCAACACAAGTTAAAAATAAAAGTTCAATAAGTTTTATATTTATTTTACAATGTTTATTAATATTATCGAAATACAAATGTCAAAATCGAAATGCAAATATAATGCTGCCGAAATAACTTTTGATTATTAAAAATAAATAATCAGTTTCTAAAATGACTAGATACCATATTTGGTTGTGGTATAACTTATACAATAGTTATTATTTTAACAAAAATATACACTAAAATATTTTTATTTATTCTTAGAAAATAATGGAATAAGAAAACCGAGGCATTAACCCCTTTGCATTTTAGGAACGAATATGGCAGCTGCGAGCCAAATTATGTTTAATGATAGATTCAGTTTTACAAATAACCATAGCATTATTGTGTGGGTAGTCATAAGAACAGAGTTTAATTTAAGTAGACTCTGCTGTGATGACAATAAATGAGTGTGAGCGTTCTCTCTTACAGTCTGACTCTTGCCATCTATCAGCCCGGTCAATATAGTTTAGGCTTTTGCGCCTCTAGAAACAAGCGAGAATCACAACTTTGATGACAACTTACAACACCTACTGAATAGGAAAGATATAAATATATATTTTAGTAATCATAAGTATCACATTCATATTTAAAACATTATACAATTGACAGAACAGACAATTGACTGTAATGAGTGAGTTTAGTGTTGCCCTGAATTATCTATCTAGTCTATCTCACTCAATAAGGAGTGAAATCAGTGGTAATCACATGAAAAAGCGAGATGCTGCATACAGGAAAACCACGTCGCTAGTTAACGGAAACAGTACACTTCTAAGGCAATTATCAGTTAAAATATGTGACAAATTTGAATGAATATCTCAAAAAAATGTCCATACTCCATCGCCACTAAAGTGATACTCTTTTAAATGACTAACTGAATATTACTACCATCTGGTTCACATTCTTTGATTATTTTAGATCAATTCCTAGTTGTCATAATATAAGCCCAAACTATCATTACTAGTGTGCTTTTTAAGCATTCTTATCATACCTTGTCACCTTTCCTTTTAATGGTTGATGCATAAAACATAACTAATATTTAATAATTTATTAACAATAGATAGCAATTATGCTGATTGCCTCCGTAATAATATTAAAAATAAATTTGTGGGAGTAGAAACCGTAGTTTGTTTTTGAAAGCAAATGCTTTGAAATTGTAAATACGATTAACTGTGGAAAAAAAAGTTTTTCCTTCGGATTTGACTAAAAAAAATTATAAGATTTAGAAGTAGACAGTATGCAGTGTGAGAGAGAGTTATGGGTAAGAGGAATATTTGCGCTGTTTGACTATAGTTAGCATTAAGTATGAGTTTAGAATATTTATGAATATGTTTATCATAAGCTAGACTCTTATGATAAATGTTTTCATCGGAAATTCAAAATAAAAACATAATTTATTATTAGTCTTGGCCGATTTATGATAAAAATATTAACCTCAAAATACTCAAATTACAAAATATTAGTGCTTATGCATGTGCTTGAGTCCCTAGAGTTATTTCTTAGTAAAATTAGAGTTAACCGTATTGATTGGTCTTAGGATCACACTTTCAGGAAATCATTTTTTCGTTTAATTTTGCAATCTGCGCAGATTTGATTTATTTTTATTGATTTCTCATTTACTCTTTATATTATATTAATAATTATAAAAAGGTAGGCATAGCAGTAGGCGAAAGCGTTATTACTTTAATATGTTAAAGTATCTACCTACCGTATAAATATAAAATCATTTAAGAATAATATCAGTGCTATATTAGGTTTTTAAAATATTTATACTGTTGTTTTTTAAATTTTTGTTTGTGCTAAATTATTTACCTTGTCTTAAAATGCATGTAAAGTGATACCTGTCTATTATATAAAAATATTAGTTAAGAAACTTGTCGAAAGCACCCGTTGACAGTTTTTGACTGACGGGTCCTTACTTATTTTTGTTGTAATCAAAAAAACTAAACGCCAGTGCTGACAGTAATGAAACATGGAACTTGAAAAATCAAAAATTAATCTTAATCGAAATATCTTTTAGAAGAAACTAAGCTATGTATAACATGGTTGATGAATGGTTAGAACTGGCAAAGATCAAAACGTACTTCTATTTTTATGTATTTTAAATAAATAGCCTAAAGCCTGAATGCATTCTTGAAAACAAATTACACATAACCTATTTTCCAATGAAGTCATTACATTTTTACTAAAATTAAGCAACAAAAAAATAGAATTGGCAAACTAAATCTGCAATATATGATTATAGATACTAAAAAAAAAAATATGTAGGGCTGTTCGCTGAGCTTTGGAGTAAAAATAATGAAGCCTATGAGATGATGCTAGTTTGAGTATAATCAAATATATTTGAAGAGAAGTTGATCCAAAAAATCTTAGGTTTGAAAAACTGACCAATTTTTAGATGACAGGGTAGGCCTCAAAGTACGTACGGAAATTACTTTTAATTCTTACACTATCTGAGAATAGTACATTATATAGGTCAGAATACTGTTTAATTACAATCAAACTGTTTAACATCTGATCTGGTTCATTAATTTGGTGTTATTTAGGGAACCACATTGCCTTCAAGTTTTCTAATTGTATTTTTGAGCTCAATGTGTGAAAAACCAAATGAAAATTGCAATAATTATGGTTGGAGTATGTAATTATTATTTTTAAGGCAGCAATCATTGCCAATGAATAAAGCTGCTTAACTTTCTCGTTCCATCTTTTCTAGGAATTGGCAATAGAAATTGAAAGAAGAGTTTAACTGGATTCAGAAATAATCCATCACACCCTAAGTTACATAAAATATGAAACAATGTCTCTAGCCATGATTTTTTATTAAACGTTTGTTCCACTTAACGAATCCGAAGCCGAATCAGGAGACGTAACCTTGAACCTCAGGGAATGCACAGGAACTATGGGGCTAGATTTGGTAGATACAGCATTGGTGAGAATTTCAATGACCTGGGAACCATCATCGGATGCCAACTGGCTATCCTCTTCCTTGACCGTGGATACTTTGTTTCGCTTTCTTTTCTCGTGGGTATTTGAGAAACTGGATGCTTTGACGACCGTCGTCGGTATCTCCCCGAAACTTATAGCAAACGGTGAGAGATTGCCGTGGCCGGTGACCGGAGTGTGTGGTGCTGAATGTATAGTAGGCTTGTAGCGGAATGATGTTCCAATGGATTGGTGCCGACGGTCAATGCCATGCTCATCGTTTGGAGAGGTGGCCCTGAAAGATATGTAATATAGTATTAATTAAGTAGATACATAGAAACAATCTAGAAAACTTTCATAAAAATGTATATATATGTGAAAAAACCATGAATAGCATAGTACTAAAGGCTTACTGTAATTTTATTAGAAGGGTAGTTACGTTTTTATCGACGCAAGCCATAAAAGAGATTTTATATTTTTTACAGGGCTGTTCCAAGAACATTCCCGAAGTCTTACGTGGTGTTTATTTTACCAATTACGTGTAAGAAATTGTATTAAAAAATGCAAAAATAATTCATATCCAAATTTATTCATTTTATCAAGGCGTTCATGTAAATTCCCTTTTTGCTTGCAGGCACTCGGTAAGGCCGATCAATGACCCGGCGCGGCGCGGTCTCGCTATCGACCGAAATTACGACAAGAGCGATTTCATATTATCATGTAAAGTTTACAAATTTTTTACTCTGAAACCATAATGAATTTTGATATGAGGTCAAAAAAAATCATGTTTGAAATCGCAGGGCTAAAAAGCTCGACTTTTTACCGGGAATGTATAAATGAAGGACATTTTACACACAATTTGTAGGATATTATGTCCTTTATGAGAAAGTGGTGGTATCCAATTCCCGATCAATAGAGTATAAAATAGTATAAAACTGAGCTGCCTACCTATAAACATTACGAAAAGAAAAACAAATAGTCACCGTTTCTTGTCGCCATGATTTGGTTCAGCTCTGGTAGTATTTCGCCTGAGGGGCCGAGAGGAGAGTCGCTGTGAAAGTCGTAAAGATCCAAAGGAAATCTTGGAAAGACCTCGAGTACCGCTATCTCCACCTTCTACCATTGTGACTCCGCGCTGAAGTTGTCTGCTCTGGTTTAATGCAGCTGAATCTGTGAAAAGAATATAGTGTTGAAAAGAGTTTTTCAGTCTTGGCCATAAATCAGAAAATGAATGTAAATATATACATATATAAAAGATATAACAAGTTTTAAACAAACACTTTTAAAATAAAATCAGTTATTTGATCTGTATTGGAATATTTCTGTATGGGATGGCGAGACTGGCCCTCCAGATGGGGTAGAATTATTGTTTACTATTTGACTCACTGCTCTGTCGCTTTCTCTGCTGCAGCATTCCATACACGACGGCCGCTAGACCAGCCCTGGAGTCGGCAGGCGGTCGCCGTAGAGCAGTCCTCCTGGCGGCGCGCCTGCCTTCCACAAACCAGGTTTCCATGCGGCCTTTGCCTTTCACATCGATCGTACCGCGGGGACGTACCCGATAGCCATGACACTCCAACAGCTGTGAACAAGAAATGTTCAAATTAAATTGAAATTGGTATTTGCATGGTAATCTTACCAAATGAGATTATTATGACGTCATGTAATTTTGCATTTCCTTTGTTTCTGGGATTCTTTTTATCAAGATTTTTTTATAGGAGATGCGATAAAGGATATAATATACACCTATGCATTACCATTACATTACATGCATAAGATTCATCTGATTTTTGTTGCAATTTTCTAAGGGAATCCAAAAAAAGTGTTCTGTATAAGTATGACTGAAATTTTTACAACACTACAAATATTTTCAATCTTCTGATAAGTGTCATTTTCATTCTGCTACTCAGTGGCCTGCCAAGATGAATAGATTATTGCTGCACATGTCGTCAGCCTTCTGAAAATATAGCCTTTCATACCATGCTGATGAAACAGGAGATCAAGAGGCCGTGTTTCCATTTACACTTAAACCTAATAATTTAAAAAAATGCTGATATAATATTATATAAACCTGAGCGGTGTATTTGGTGACTTGTATGCAGTTCATGAGGCCAGTCGTGTCCATCCGAGACGCCTGGTTCACAGTGTCGCCCCAAATGTCATAGACTGGTTTCCGGGCGCCAATTACTCCACCCACCAGTGGACCACAGCTGATACCTTACAGACAAAAAAGGTCAATATCATGAAAATGGTTTAAAGCATGGCTGCTATAGAGATCTTACGAGGGTACAGAAGATATAGTTTATTTATTATATTTTATTGATTTTTGTTTTTACATATTTCTTAGATGATGAATAACATAACCATACCTAACTGGACATTGCCCGTACTAAGGTAGGCTAATTTTATTAGTTATTTAATAGATTGATAAATGCAATTACGTTGAGCTTTTTTGAAAATATAAAATAAAAACTATGAAAACTAACATTGACATACATACACGTAATACGAATACATAAAAATATACATATATTTATTTATTAATTTTATTAATATATTTAATTATATTAATATATATAATAAGCTAATATATACAATTAATATATATAAGTTGAGAATTAGAAAAGATCAATATTATATTACACGGGAATATTTTTAACCAGAGTCTCAGTGTCCTTTCTACCAAGATCAATTAACCAGTTAGTCAGTGTCGTTTTATTGATTTGCCATTAAACTTTACTTGCTGGTTATCTTTTATTTTATTATATAGCCTAGGTGCAAGAAAAGAAAAATTTCTTTGGGCGAATTTGGTTTTACTTTTAGGAACCACTTTCTGCATTGAAGTAAGTGGTTCCTCCCCCCACATAAAATATTTCTTAGGGATTTGAATGAATTTGTTTGAAACAGCTGCTTAAAAAATAGATGTACATATATATTTTTTAAAAAAGTATTTAGTAAATGGAACAGTAGTCAAGTGTTTTTTTGATTTTATTTTCGTACTGACTAATGTAAAAAACAGTTGGTTGCCACCTGGTGTTAATCTTTAAAACTATAGGTGAGGACTAATCATATGTCAACCTTTATTTTCCAACGGAGTTTTAACAGAGAGCGTTGTCTGACATTGTTTTGTATTTAATAGGTTGATTATATAAGTGTCTTTTATTCTTGTTTTAATTTTACCATAATATGTTGGATGAATGTGCTTAAGTAAATGTTCTCTACCTTCTTCAACATGTGTTGCATAAGATATTATTACTATCCATCTATTTAAAAAGGAAAAACATAACCACTTATCTTTATAAACAGCTATACCAACAGTCAACAAAAAAGTCCTATGACACAATTATTAATAATGCCTTTAATATGCTGAAAATAAAAAATCCCGTAAGTGGAACAGTATGCTCACAGATACTAAATAATTATTATCCCACTTCTGAAAAACTAAATGAAATTAAAGTAGAATGGTTCAGCGTCCTATTTATAAAAGCTCTGCCTATTAATAAACAAAAAAAAACCCTATAAAAAATGGCAGTGTAGAAATACATTGTATGCGACTTCAATATAAACCATGTCTTTTTTCAGTTTTAGCTACACCAGAAGTAACTTAATAAAACTTCGAGCATTCCGGTACAATTTGCAAAAATAATAATCGTAATTGCGTAAAAATTTTGAACGGAAAACTAAGTATTTATTTTTTGAAGTCAGTTAGTTCTCACTCACCGATTCTCAGGTGGAAGTTGTTATAACTGTGAATGTTGACATCTTCGAGCCGATGCTTCATAGCATTTGCGAAATCCACAAGAGCACATAGATGCTCTACGCTGTTTTCCGATGTCTGCGAAGTAACGTAAGCTTTATTGTCAAATACATAACAAAATAACCAGGTAAAATCTATTACAATTACATTTACATAAACTTATTACATTTACAGAGCATTTTTAAATAAAAAAAATGAGAAATCTTTTTAAGGCATAATATATATTTTTTTAAAACAAGCGTCTACTTAAGTTGGTGTCGGTGTAGTTACTATACATTTATGGATTTGCATGGACTGTATTTTTAGTCCTCTTTCAATAAGTTTCCCCACATTGTAGAGATCGGAAATCTGGATCACGGTTTTTAATAGCAGGTCTAAAGATAGAGATTTACATTGGTTCAGTGAGCGTTCTACGCATGATAATTTTGCAAACAGCTCTGTAACGTTTAAATTGTTACTTTTTTAGCATAACGAATACGGCAAAATGTGCATGGTATAATAAAATAAAATTATACACAATTTACAAGCCACAACAACTTGCCACAAGCTTATTTATGGCAAGCCATGAACAAGAAAGAATTAAATACGTTAATAAACCTTAAAATAAATTTCAGTTGGCAAGAAATATTTTATGCTTTACAAATAGCTTACCAATAAGAGAAACAATATAAGAATGAAATCAAAAATAAATAAATAGTGAAATCAAGATATTTATTTAAAAAATCTATAATAACAGCAAAAATGTTAGCAGAGAAAATATATATATGTATTTATACGTTCATTGGTTCATTGGTTCATTGGTTCATTGGGGTATACAATAACAAAAGAAGATAGAAACAATATAGATGTCGCGTGAAGTCTCAAACATCCATAAAACATTGTAATTTGTTGGACGTTTAAGACACAGTTTCGTAAGTTTAAACTGCAAATTATTTACAAATCAGTGTGCCATCTGTGACTTGGCACAATTTGCTTTTCCAAACTGTAAACATTTATATTTCTCTGAGTGAGGCCTGCATATAGGCTTTCTGCCAACGAAACGTTAATAACAAAATATAGTTATGATGTAGTTGGCACAAAAATATCATCATCTACATCTCGGATGCCCCAGTGGGCCTAATAATTGTATGAGGTTGAGGTATCTAAAAACCATTATTTTATAACCATTCTTCTTCTCGCTTCTGCTTTTCATGAAAACACGCTTTTGAGAAACGCTTGAAGTGTCATGTGGTTTTTGTTAGAAGCGTTTTATTAGCTTGGAATTAAGAAGATATTGCAAAATTTTTGGCACTCTTGATTATTTTTTAAAATAATTATTGAAAAATCGTATTTTAAAGTATTAAAAAAAAAAGTACAATTTAAAATCAATTATAATCTCTTACATACTTCCCCATTTGTATTCAGAAATGCTAATTATTTAACCTAACCTAACACAAAAACAAACCACTAAGTAACCTAACCTAATCTCAATGTTCCTCAAATAATATTTGTACAAAAACACTATTACAGAAAAACTTTGTAGGTTATAATTTTTATACCTACATCTTTTAAATTGAAGGAAAATTACAGGAAAGCGCAGCTATTAAAGTGTCAAGTCTGGCACCAAGTGACAACGCAAGTTAACGAAAACGGGAGAAGCGGCAACAACGCTTACGCGTGCAACGAAAAACTTGAACGTGTTGCTACAATAAAAATCAAAGTGCTTTTGCTTGTGTCAAAAAAGCTTCGTTTTCGTTGCGCAAAAAAAGCACTTTCCAAGAAGCGCTTTACGGTTTTTAACTCAGCTCTAGTCAGTTTAGCAGCGAACTAATATGAATATTGGCTGTACATATTTTTGAAGGTAGTTATGTATTGTAGGTATAATCAGAGTCACAGAAGTTTGCCCGTGTACCTAACACTGATACAGTTTCGTTAATGGTTTGGACCCAAGATAAGCCGAGTGGTTACCCTGTCATAAATCAATCAATCAATTAGTGCTAGCAAGCAATTTTCTAATCACCATATATCTTCACCAATACTAACCACCTTCACAATAACTCACTAATATTTGGCAAACAAACTTCTGTAAAAACATCTCTATACACTGTTTACAACTGTTAGCCAATATACAAATAATAATAGCATATACAAAGAGCTTACTCACATTTTCTTCAGGGTTAAGGCCTGACGCTGCCATGTAAGTAGCGCCAATTGTCTTAATTTTCTCAATGCAACTGAATCTGGGTTCATCGAGAAGTTCGTCAAAATCAGCTGACAAAAAAGAGGTTATATCAGTATAATAATAAATCTTAGCGTGGCTATTTTTTCTATTCTACTTGTGCTCGGCTCGGAAATCGCAAAGTTTTTGAGGATCGACGATATAACCTATAGGTTATACATTAATGGTTTACATTAAGATTCACTAGGATTAATTAATGCTTTATGAAACGTATTTTCCTCCCCCGTTTACTAACGGAAAATCTATTTTAGTCACCTTACTTGCTGTGAGGATTATTTGGAGGGACTAGGCGAGCTAGTCGATCTTATTATTATTTGATACGAGGCAGGCAGCTGTACAGGGTATATTTAAAATCACTACTGTCCGTTCAGGAGGTTGATTTATATCTACTGAACAATCCAGCCAAATTTGTAGGCACTTAAGCCTTTGGTATTGTGATTAATTTTAGTTCGATCGTGATCATAAATCAAACATATCTATACAATCAAATCATTTCTAATACTATGTCACTACTGTACAATCATGCGGATTGTTTCACCTATTTAAAAGATATTTAAACAATTATTTGAATAGTTTAATCTAATTCTTACTACTTCACTGCGTATTAAATGCATTACTAAACAAACTACAACCTTGTGTTGCATGAATTTACAAAAAAATATATATATATGATTATATTGCTTTAAATGATTTCATAGAATATTTTATAAAATCTCAATGCAATAGCGTTCTATTGTTATTTTTGGGTTATTAATCCTTGACATACCATTGCACTCAAGATGGATGGATTTGTAACACGGCGGGAGATGGATACATTAGCTGTCTCTTTCGCACACTCGGCCGACTTGGCGTATCATTTTTACTCGAATGCCAGCTACCGGCTATTACAGTCTTTTTAGCCGTTTGCAAGAAAATGCATTTTATCTCATTGTTTCACAGTGAAGAGTTGTAGTGGGATTCGTGAAGTCCTCCTACGTTCCCGTAAAATGCCATGCCTGCACTGCCCTTTAGAATGCTTAGAGAATATGTTTACCTTTTCGTTCGATTTTCGAGGGTTTATGTCGTACATTTAAAAAAATACTATTTTTAACGACAAATAAATGTTATTCTTTGTCGCTTTGATTTATTTTTAAAAATCTGTCTTGCTGTGCTTGTTCAATACTGTTACGATATGTATCCAGTCATATCACAATGCTTCATAGATTGTTTCATGCGATCATAACTCTGGTAAAGTGTTTTATTGGATTCGAATTTAAACTAAATACTATAGGTTGTTGATTGGCCCATGGCTTATTTGGTAAACGTTGAAGTTCAAAGTGCATTCAGATGTGGAAATTATTTTATAGGTCCTTCATCATGTCCGCTCTTTTTCCAAGGTTGTTAGACTAACAACCTCAGTCTGTATTAGATTTTAAGTCCTTCGAGAATTTGTGTGTTATTTTTGTTTCTCGATACGCCTGGTTTATTTTTACGGCAATTAAGTCACTCTTTTGAGCATATCTATGCAAATTTTATAATTTATTTATTATTATTGGTTGTTTAGATTAATTCAAGTTACGATAAGGGCTATAAAGCGGACTATACAGCAGCTTTACGCTTAAAAACTGTAATTTAGGAAAGCCTTGGATTGAGCAGTTCGGCAAAGGTGACCAAGATGGATTTTTTTATACATTCACATACGGGCATATTTTTTTAATAAAAATTTTGTTCCTCGGGATATCTTTAAAACAGAAAGAAAAGAACAATATTACCTATAATTTCATTCAAGAGGCGAATACATTCCATTCCCATGTTAATGTCCTCCGAGTAGAATTCTGTGAAGTTAGGTATACTGGCGAACATAACACCAACCTCATCCCTCCACTGAGAATACAATTCCTAAAAAGACAAAACATTATTAGCAACGCCGCTTATTCATGGCTCCGGAAGTTATTCCCACATTGTAAATGTAAATAGTATAGAATTTGACATGTTTGTACTGATAGCTTATGCCACATGTAAGTGGTTAAGCAAGCTGGGTATAATAACCTTAAGAGAACCTTAACCTCAAAAAAACAGAATAAATGTGTTTTAAAAACTTACTTGAATTTTCATCTTTTGAAATCTTCTGTCTTCTCATTTTCTCAATTCTTGTATTCAATCAATAAAATATTTATAAAATGTATGGAAAAAT
The DNA here is from genome assembly GCA_020383195.1 of Neomicropteryx cornuta. Taxonomy (NCBI): domain Eukaryota; kingdom Metazoa; phylum Arthropoda; class Insecta; order Lepidoptera; family Micropterigidae; genus Neomicropteryx; species Neomicropteryx cornuta. The sequence continues at coordinate 5,511,442 of JAHKQU010000001.1, read as the reverse complement.
ATAGACTATTTGAAATTTTTAAACATTTTAATTGTTCGTTAGGATTGACATTTAGTCTAGTTAAGAAGGCAGCGGATGGAGGTTGCAGTGGTAACAACCAAACGTTCACTGATTGAGAACTATATTTAATTATGTACACGAATCTGTATCACTTCTTATATAAAATGGGTGTGTAATTGTTGTCAATAAATAAATAAAAGCCCAGATTATAAAAGTTATGAGATAAAACGATATCCAGTATTATTATTCTTCTATATCTACAAATAAGAGAGTCATCGCGCTATATTTGTATGGAAAAATACTGGGTTTAATCCTCTTAAAAACTCCTCCACCTTGATGGTTAAAACCGTGCTCTTCACTAGTATAGGCAATGGGCATATATATATATATTGTCATACTTAAATTTATGCGAGTGAGAAGGAAGTATAATAAACCAATCTCAGTATTAATTACCACTGACCTCTGGCAGTCGATCCTCCTCAAGAAAATGTTGAGCGACGTGATCGGGCAGTATGTTCTTGAGCAGCTGCGTGTTGTTCCGCCTCGTTTCCACCATGTCAGCGAGTTCCTTCTCAGCCTGTTGCTTCCAGAGGAAGTCGAGACGGGACGTCACTTCGACGAGTCTCGCGTGATAAACAACCATTGTTAAGAAAACCGTTAGCAGTATCATCATTTGGGCTGTTAGTGGCATGCCTATTCTGGAAAACATATAAATTGTTGATGATTAAAAACGAGTAAACTTTCTCATACAGTTAGGGAAAAATATATTACTAACTGAGGATATTACTACTTAAACCTGGTTAGGAGAGTGGTTATAAGTGTCCGGGCCTCCTATATTGCACCCCGAAAACACAAACTTTTAACGAGAGAATTTTATAAAAGTAGACGGTGCGATTTTAACCGGTAACACTTCTATCAACACCTTCGGTTTGACCATCTATATATGCAGTCATAATATAATTATTATTCTATTTTTAATCAACTTCAAAAAAATAGGTACTCAATTCTACGTGTATGTTTTTTTTATTTTTAATATACATTCAACCGGTACGCATTCACCTGCTCACTCAATATATGGTTGAAGATGTTCACTCATACTCCGGATAGTTATTTCAGTTTAAGTTGTTTCAGTCTAAGGTACGAAAAATAAATAAAAACTAAATATTTACTAAATTGATTAGGATTAATATTTAGAAAATTTAGAAATAAATACAAAAAAATATTAATATATTATATTTATTAATTTTTTGGTTTTGGATTCTAATATTTCTGTCAAGTTTTCCATCAACTGGATATGAAAAATGCTGTTATACATAAATCATAGAACTCACTCTTCTTCCTGTTCCTCATCAATGAAAAGGTACGGATACACTCCCAAGATGAGCCCAGAGTAAATAAAGACCATTGCAACTGCCAGTAAAGTCTTAATCAAGTAGTACAACTTGAGGACTGTGGCCAAAGCAACCAGGCACAAAATCCACGTGAAGACGACGTACTCGGGGTGGTAACAATCGCCATAAAACACCGGTTGATCATTCAGCGATGAGTTTGAATCACCTGAAAATCTATTAAAGTTCTGCGAACATTTTGAATTGTTGGATATATTTTGCTCATTTGGATCTTTCAGTTTTACAAAGTCTTCAATTTGGTTGTCTGTTTTATTCACTGTAGGCTCGAAGTGACGTTTAGCACGTGTCGCATAGTTTAACGATTTTTTTCTAAATATATTCTCTATGATGTTGATCGGTGCGATGGCTATCATGTAAAGATTCCTTGGATCTTCTTCAAACGTATCCGCTGAGGTGTTGATAACTCCTTTGTAGAATGTGAGTACTTTCTCCAGTAGTTCGGTGCTATTGTATGGTTTGAAATCTCTCTCTTGGTCTGTACTTCTTTCGTTGGGTGTCTTTGAAGAATTGTTGACAGAGGAAATCAATTGATCGGCGGGACAGAGCACCAAACTCACAGAACTGAAACGAAAATTATAAGATTTTTTTACTGATTTTTACTGATCATTACAATGGTAATTCTTCAGTTCCTTTATAATGTTCCTCAATCAGTCTGTAATTTATGAAAAAAAAAAGAGGCTGGTTGTAGATGTTTTCCATTATTATTAATATATAGTAGGCCAGGGGTGCTCAAACTTGAACTGCTGGCGATCTACCTCAATATTTTTAGACTACTTATGATCGACTCTGAGAGACTGCAAGTGTGTGTGATGCAGGGTTGTCGTACATACACGATACACCCTACCTACCTAGGTAGGGCGTACCGTAGCATATATAGATATTAGCTTTCTGTACGGTGCTCAAACGGTCGATCGCGATCGACCAGTCGATCGCGATCGACCGTTTGAGCACCCCTGTAGTAGGCTATCAAATAAAAAAAAAAACCTGAAAGCCAGTATTTTCTTTTTCATTTATTACCCCACCACTGTTTCATGGATACTAAGTAATTATAATTGAAATATATAAATGAAATAATTATTATAAATGAAAAAAAATATGTATACAGGGGTGTTTTAAATTTAGGATACTCCTTTTAAGAGGTTGATCTATATCAATAATTGAACCAGTCTCACGAATAAAAAGATTATATTAATAAAAAACGTTGTTTTTCTTCGAAGTACTCCCCGCACGCTCGGGGTTCACTGACCGGTCTTGCACCATGCGAACAACCGCGCTCTCAGACATTAAAACGATTTCTATATTTAATTTTGAAGTTGTTTTTTTCGTAGTTGAGAAACATTTTTCCAATTTTTTTGCTGGTTAATGTTTGATTGTTGATATAGATCAACATCCTAAAAGGAGTACTCTAAACTTAAAAACACCCCCGTATATAAAATCCAGCTAATTGACCCAGCGATTTCAAACATAATTTGTTTTGACCTCATATCGAAATTCATCAATTTCTGAGAACAAAAAATGTAAACTTCAATCTTCTAAATTTCAAAATATTAAACCGTTCTTGTCATAAGTTCGTCCGCTGCCTTGGTCGAGTGCTAGCAAGCAAATGAAAGTGCAATGGAATTTACACAAGCGCTTTGATAAAGTTAATAAATTCGGGAATTTATTAACTTTATTAATATCTTAATATATATAAATCTCGTGTCACAATGTTTGTCTTCAATGGACGGCTGAACCACTTAACCGATTATAATAAAATTTGAACACCATGTGCAGTTCGATGTGCACTTGAGAGATAGGATAGTTTAAATCTCAAATTATAGTCGCAATTTTAATTTATCGCTAATTTTTTGTCCGTTATTATTTGGCAGTCATAAAACTGACAGATGTCGATACCTTTCGACTGGGTTGATGGCGCTAATGTCTGTTATTATTTGACAGTGACAGTTATTCGACGCAAACGTATTAAAAGAGCCCATCAGTTGGCAAAACAAATTGAATCAAGAAATCTAGCTCAAAGAATCAGGACAGCAGGTCATGCACAAGAATCTCAAGAACAGTGTAACGAACGTCTTCAAGAGAATATCATAAGAACAAGAAAATTATTATTTTCAGTCAAATGCCACCGAAAAAATCTAACCTCAACAACGCGAGCGGCAAACGTCAAAACGCAAACGTCAAAACTACGATCGGAATAATATATTCACTTACGAGATGCTGTTGCTGGAAACATCGATGGAAATTTAAATCCCAATGACATCGGTAATGCTTTCATTTTACCTTCAAGCTACATCGGCAGTCCACGGAACATGCAGGAATACATACAAGATGCGATGACTTACGTATGTCATTACGGCCGACCGGATTTATTTATTACATTCACATGTAATCCGAATTGGGAAGAGATACAAACTTTACTATTGCCAGGACAACAAGCCATTCATCGTCATGAACTGCACGTGTGTTTAAACAAAAATTGAAATCTTTAATTGATTTTATTGTAAAATATACAATTTTTGGTATCACACGTTGTTGGCTGAATACGATAGAGTGGCAAAAGCGAGGTTTGCCTCATGCCCACATTTTGGTTTGGCTTAAAGATAGAATCCGTCCTGAAGAAATCAATCAAATAATTTCAGCCGAAATTCCAGACCCATTAATTGATCAAGAATTATTTGATATTGTCACCAAACACATGATCCATGGGCCATGCGGTGTTTTCAACATGACCTCACCGTGCATGGAAAATGGAAAATGTAAAAAAAACTTCCCAAAGCCGCATACGAATGACACGATCACGGATATTGATGGTTATCCAACTAAATCAACTAATTCAATTGATCAAAAGAGTTTCGCCACGACTGCAAAATGACAATTATCAAATCGTCATAAAAGCCGACAAAGTACCATTAGGTGAACATGCTGGTAGATTCAAATCTCCAACTGTTGATGAGGTTGCTGTTATCATGGTTGGTGATCCAGTTGACAAAAGATCTATAAACATTACACGGCGAGACAACACTGTCAGTACGATTTAGGATCTACACCGTTCATATGACGCACTACAATATCCATTGATATTTTGGCAAGGACAAGATGAATATCACCTTAATATCAAACAGTATGATCCAAATACCGGTAAATTTGACAATTATCTATTTACTTTCTTACTGTATGTATAGATTTTAATTTCGTATTGCATTTTATTTTTTATTTTTTTAGGTGATTACAGAAATAATAAAGTTAGCTCAATGAACTACTACGCACACCGAATAATGGTTAGACAACATCAAGACAATTATATCCTTCGATATCGTCAGCTGTTCCATCAATACATTGTTGATATGTATGCTAAGGTCGAAAGCGAACGCTTGCGATTCCTTCGATTCAACCAGGCAAAACTACGATCGGAAGAATATATTCACTTACGAGATGCTGTTGCTGGAAACATCGATGGAAATTTAAATCCCAATGACATCGGTAATGCTTTCATTTTACCTTCAAGCTACATCGGCAGTCCACGGAACATGCAGGAATACATACAAGATGCGATGACTTACGTACGTCATTACGGCCGACTGGATTTATTTATTACATTCACATGTAATCCGAATTGGGAAGAGATACAAACTTTACTATTGCCAGGACAACAAGCCATTCATCGTCATGATTTAACTGCACGTGTGTTTAAACAAAAATTGAAATCCTTAATTGATTTTATTGTTAAATATACAATTTTTGGTATCACACGTTGTTGGCTGAATACGATAGAGTGGCAAAAGCGAGGTTTGCCTCATGCCCACATTTTGGTTTGGCTTAAAGATAGAATCCGTCCTGAAGAAATCGATCAAATAATTTCAGCCGAAATTCCAGACCCATTAATTGATCAAGAATTATTTGATATTGTCACCAAACACATGATCCATGGGCCATGCGGTGTTTTCAACATGACCTCACCGTGCATGGAAAATGGAAAATGTAAAAAAAACTTCCCAAAGCCGCATACGAATGACACGATCACGGATATTGATGGTTATCCAATGTATCGCCGCAGAAGTACTGAGAATGGTGGCCACACATTTACAATGCGACTGCCGAACTTTCCAAATCAAGTTGAGTTTGATAATCAGTGGGTGGTACCATACTCACCACTACTTTCAAAAACTTACAAAGCTCATATCAATGTTGAGCTTTGCAGTTCTGTTAAATCAATTAAGTATATTTGTAAATATGTAAACAAAGGCAGTGATTTGGCCATATTTGAAGTAAAAAACATATATAAAAATGACGAAATAGCACGATACCAAATGGGCAGATACATTAGCAGCAATGAAGCTATTTGGCATATTCTCAGCTTTCCCATCCACGAAAGAGATCCTGCTGTCCAACATCTGGCAATACATCTTGAAAACGGTCAACGTGTATACTTCACTGAAGAAAATGTTCTCCAAAGAGCGTTCGAAGCTCCGAAAACGACTCTAACTGAATTTTTTACATTGTGTCAAAAACCTGATGTTTTTGGCCAATTCGCGAAGACATTGGTGTATGGTGATGTTCCACGTTATTTCACATGGAACAAATCCAGTAAAAAATGGGAGCCACGGAAACAAGGAAAACCACATCCTTCCATTACAGGCATATTCAAAGCTAAGACATTGGGGAGACTTTACACGGTACATCCAAAGCAACGTGAGTGCTTCTATTTACGTTTGTTATTGGTGAATGTTCCCGGACCAACGTCTTTTGAATTTTTACGAACAGCTAATGGTCGAGTATTCAATACATACCAGGATGCATGTCGTGAACTGCAATTGCTAGAAGACGATAACCATTGGGACTTAGCGCTTGCTGATGCTGCGTTGACATCAACACCGAATAACATTCGTCAGTTGTTTGCAATTATTTTGGCGACATGTTATCCCTCGCAAGCACAAACTTTGTGGGAAAAATATAAAAATTGTATGACAGAAGACATCTTGCACCGAATTAGACAAACAAATCAATGCCAAAACATAGATTATACACCAGAGATGTACAATGAAGCATTGGTCTTGATCGAGGATTTATGTGTTCTTATTTCAAATTTACCACTTAATCATTATGGTATGCCATCACCTAATCGTCCAGCCACCGACTTAGTCAATACCGATTTACAACGAGAAAATCAATATGACCATGGAAGTTTAGCAACAATTATCATGAACAGTGAACCATTACTGACAGCAGAACAAAAAATTATTTATGATCGGATTATGCTGGCTGTTGCTGCTGAACAAGGCGGTTTTTTTTTCTTGGATGCACCCGGTGGAACCGGTAAGACATTTTTAATATCGTTGATTCTTGCCAAAATACGGTCGCAACAAAAAATCGCATTAGCATTAGCATCGTCAGGCATTGCGGCTACTTTACTGGATGGTGGGCGAACAGCACATTCAACATTCAAGCTGCCATTGGACGTTCATAATAAACCAGATGCAATGTGTAACATCAAAAAGAATAGTGGAATAGCTGCAGTGTTGCGGAAGAGTTCTATAATAATTTGGGATGAGTGCACAATGGCACACAAATATTCACTTGAAGCATTAAACAGAACTATGCAAGATTTAAACAGCAATAATAAACTTTTCGGTGGTGCTATCTTACTTTTGTCTGGTGACTTCCGGCAGACCTTACCGGTTATACCTCGCTCTACTTTCGCGGATGAGATTAATGCATGTTTGAAACAATCATTCTTATGGCGAAGTGTTGAAACACTTCGATTGACCATAAATATGCGAGTACAATTGCAAAATGATCCATCAGCACTAATATTTTCCGAACAACTACTAGATATTGGGAACGGTAAAATAAAACTGCAACCAAATACGCAATGCATTAAACTACCAGACAATTTTTGCACTGTTGTTCAGGATAAAACTGAATTGATTCAGAGTATTTTCCCGGATATACAGAATAATTATTTGAATCATGAATGGCTTAGTCAACGGGCGATTTTGGCAGCCAAAAACGTTGATGTTGACGAAATTAACTTCCAGATACAACAGTTGTCACCAGGCGATCTGATGTCTTTTAAATCAATCGATACTGTTGTTGATGAAAATGAAAGTGTAAATTTTCCGATTGAATTTTTAAATTCATTAGATATCCCTGGAATGCCACCACATAATCTTCGATTAAAGATTGGTTCCCCTATTATTCTCCTCCGTAATTTGAATCCACCTCAATTATGTAACGGTACGCGTTTGGTCATCAAAAAGATCACCGGAAACATTCTTGAAGCAACCATTTTGGCTGGGAAGTTTAAAGGAAAAGTGGTCCTGCTGCCACGTATTCCGATGATACCATCAGATTCTACCATACCCTTCAAAAGGCTACAGTTTCCAATTCGTTTAGCTTTCGCCATGTCTATAAATAAATCTCAAGGTCAAACAATGTCCATTTGTGGTTTAGATTTGGAAAATCCATGTTTTTCTCATGGGCAACTATATGTTGCGTGTTCACGTGTTGGGAAACCGTCGAATCTATTTGTGTTAGCTAAAGACAGGTTAACCAAAAACATTGTGCACCGATTGGTGTTAAATTAAATTGAAATTGAAAGTATTTATAATTCAAAAAAAAAGATATTAATGTTTAAAAGTTTAAGACTGTCTGCCTTGCCTACCTCATTCATGAGTTTAAGCGTCACATGTTATTTACTGTATTATACTGTAATATACTTATATTTGTTATAAAATTAAATGGAAATAATAAATCTGATAAATTTTTATTTTTTACCTATTGATTTCTGCTTAGTATCAAGTGTAAGAACATTTTAATTAATTGTGTTCAACGTACTTCCCCTTCAAATCTCAATCCAGTGAATTTGTATACCAACATCAACATTTTCGTCTTTGTTCGTAAATAATTTCATTGTACTAAAGGGTTATAGTAGTAGAAAGTCAAATAAGGAGATCAGCATATTTTTTTACAAATACCATCTGTGTGAAAAAGCATAGTGGACTCCGTGACTGATGTTCTCTTATTGTTCCTCTTAGATTGTTTACTATAATGTAATATAACAAAAACTTTAGCCACAGCAACGCGTGGCCGGGTCAGCTAGTATTATATATATTAAAACTAAATAAATAGCCATGCACTTACCTTGCAGCTCCCATCAAAACAATAACAATGCAGATGAAATAGGTGCGGTATTTCCTGCTTCTCGTCAGCAGTGAGGAGGTCCGTTGGACCATTTTAGGAAAACAAGAGAACTCTTCGGCCATTACTAGGGTGGAGCCGGTAGTTAGCAGTAGGGTTGTGACCATGAGACTTATTAATAATATTTGGCATCTGAAAAAAAGAAGAAAATATTTAAGCGTGCACTTTTCATGCATGATAAAGTTCTTGAATTTGTCAGTTTTCTGACATTTTTTTTTGTAAGATACTATTGAAGGAGGAGGTTGCTATGAACACCATTCCAGTAGATGTTGGCGAAAGGAATAATGGCTTACACCAATTTATAGTAACTGTGTTTTAACTGGCAGGAAATTGAGTAAATTTTTATACAAGCAAGGGGTGCAATTTTCTATGGTAGTATTCCTTTATCGGTCATTATTATAAAAGTATGGTGATTTTAACTGTAGCATAATATTTTCCTGTTTTCTATTCAAAACTTCAAAATCTAAAAATGTTGACCTATGTAAGTTTTACACAAGTATTTAGGCTATGCTCAACTAAGCTTAATTTGCTTATACTAGAGTCAGGGAAGATGATGTGTTAGAACTCACGAGCGCTGGGTCAATAGTGAAATGCCTTTTAAAATCCTTAGATTAAGGTAACAATATGCATGTTATACTTTCAATTGTTTATATTTTATTTAAAAGACGGACGGCAACGTATGGCTGTATTTTAATCAATCTTCAATTTCTAATAGAACATAGAAAACCCTCAAGTACTTGCCTTGGAAGAATGACCACCTGGGTTATGACAATGAATACCCAAACGATGAAACAGCAGACTATGTTCGACTTGAAGGTGTCCTCGTGCAACTTGGCGAAGCTCGTCTCCAGAGAGGTGTCTTTGAAGCGGAGACTCCATGAGTCGACGTTCTCCGCCCGCATTCTCTTATTGCTCTCAATCTCAATCGAATGATCCATTATTTCATCTACCTAGAAAATCAAGATCATATACTAATTTGAATTTAACTTAACTTAATTATTTTCAGAAATTATTAAGAGCAAAACGGAGCGTTATTCAGCATGTTTAGATTAGACATGTTTAGATTGAATTTGTAGTTGGAGCCTTTATACATATATTGATTTTTTTTCTTTATAGGGCTCTTCCCAAAGAGCTGTTGTCTGTTTTGGGTGTAGTCATAAATCATGCTACTTTATCTAAAGCTAAGATTGATGAGACACTAGATATTTTTAAACAAAAACAATGAACAACAAAATGATTAATAAACTTCTCTTTGTAGGATAATCTTGAAAAAAGATTTAATGTATTTTAAGAACTTAGTTGAATTTGCATCTTTATGAAATCAACTTTCTTTGTTTTTTTGATTCTTATTGTCAATGTCTTGTTGTCTTGTTGTCAATTTACATCTAAAGTTTCGATAAAATTTATGGAAGAATACAGACTTTTAAGGCTCTCTTGACTCTTAGCAATGCAGAAATTTTCCTTTTTCATTTAAAATTAACTCTAATAATGATGAGGTATGACGATATCCAGTATATGGAGAAATGACCGGGTTGCATCCTTTTAACACAGTCAGCGCTGATGACGAGATGTCTTGTCATTGCTGTATATCGCCAGATTCCGTGTATGCTTAAAAGTGCATCCGCTTAATGCATTTCTATTAATATTTAAAAACGCGGCATGTAGCGTATACCTGAATTCATGAAAGGTATTTTTTTTCATTTTAGTTTGGTTTTGACGTTTGATTGCTTATGTGAAAAGTGCGCTAGTTAGTATTGACATAATAAAACAACACTGTACATAATATATTTTCAATGAAAGGTTACTATAAACTGGTCTATTGGCTGGTCATGAAGCTAGGTATCATATCAATTCAATTTCAACGTTATCAGTAGCAACTTTTATCCATCAAATATATACAAATACATTGTAAATAGATCCAGTCACTATCTTTTCTGCCGGTTTCTTAATCTTACCTGAAATACAATTTATTTTACATGCATAAAATGAAATACAAAATACTTACAAATTAACTTAACATAAATCGTGTGATAAAAAGAGAATACAGTAAGAATGTTAATTTAATTAAGATACCTAAATAAGTTTTTTCCATAAATTCTTTTAATTTGAGTTTTAAAAGATTTTATTTTAGGTTGTCTAACTTAAAGAGGTATTTTAACATGTCGTTTGCAGTTTTAAATAATTAAGGTATCTCTTAAACTTCGAAAAGTGGTTAGGTCATAGATTTTTACCGTTACAACCTGTTCCAACATACGTCACAAAAAGGTTCACTATCAGTCTTGTGATTCTAAACAAACAGCTCTACTAAATTCTAATTTTCCCGATTGCACTCTAAAATGTTGTACATTTTTAATTACAATCCTGATTTTGGCATAGCACCAGCAGTTGATGTGAGCCGACGCGCCACAAATCCAGCTGAGTAGGCAATCGTCGGGACGGCTAGAGCAACAGATTGTCAATGGCGGCCATGCATCGGCAATAATTATATTGTGGTTTTAGATAGAGCAACGTCATTAAATTTAGTGACCCCAAAAAATGATTCCGAGATGTAGATAGCGTAAATTTTACGTCAATGAAATATTAATCATATTTTATTATAAATATATAAATAGACACGGAGTACAAACTGTTTCGCTTGATATTTTCTGAAAATTTCCTGAAATAAACACACCTCAAGTGATATGTGTGTGGTTTGCAGATCTGCCATCATCTGTTTAGTGACACACGGCGACCAACATATAATTTATTAATTTAAAATCGCTAGAAAAATAAATACATATTTTTGGCACCAACCTGTTCAGCAGTACTGAGCGAGACGGGCTGAATTTGTTCTATAGTTGCAGATCCATTAGTCACCCGATAGGTGTCTCCCTTTCCCACTTGTGGCGATGTTAGCTTGCCGCCGGCTTTCCCTGTGCTGCCCAAGGGTACCTTCAAATTGTCTCCGTCTGTCTCGCTATTAATAGTCGCGTAATACTGGTAAAAATAGGAAAATAGTCATTCATTTAGGTCAGGTAACAATCTATCGAAGATCTTTTACTCTTGTTTTTAAATTACGTTATTTAAACACCAATATTAAATTTCCAACACAATTACAAAGGTTTTAAAGGGCTGTGCGCTTATTATATACTTAGGTAGGAATAATATGTGTTTCAATGGGAAGTCTTCACTTTTTTATGCTTAAATATTAGGAATATTTTATTTTAGTAATATACATATCCTCAGTAAAAATCATTTTTTTTTTTTTAACTTTAATAAGTGATGAAGTTAGGGTATTTTTCCCTTCTTTTTTCCTTCTGTGATGTCAAAGGACTATGTTGCAAACGTGGGCAAATTGCTTTTAAAATTGTTTTTTTAATGATATCAAAAACTATTTAAAGTGTACACTTTCCAAATGTGGAAAAAAAAATATATGTTAACAGTGACTTTTATTCACTGTTTAATTCTTTCATCCGGCGTTAACTTTAAAATGCATTTTTTTAAAAATAAATAATGTACTTTTCATAAGTAAATTAGGTCAATTTTTATGGTAATAATATGCCAGAAAAAAATAAACTATACTTAACTTTTATTGACAATAATATTAATATGCAAATCACTACGGAACCCTTAGAGATGGTAGTATTTTTCATCTATGATTATATAATACTATTTTTTTTCTACAAAAACTTTTAAAATTCAACATACACTTTCAAACGGCATCTCTGGTGTCCAATCGGTGGTCGTCTCCTCATCGACAGTGCTCGATGAACCTCGGGGTTTGTTGTGACGGCCCATTATAACTATAGCTGAAGATTTCTCCTCCTCGGTCCACAGCTTTTGCATGAAAATACTGAAATATCAAGAAAAATATATCACAGCGCCTTCCTGAAAACAAGTTGTACGTTTGGAAGTGACTGTAACTTCTTAAGCAAAAGTATTACCAAAACAGAGCGGTCGTAATGTCTCTTCTTGGAGTTAAAGGAAAGAAACATAAATTCATGTTGGCTCAATATAAGTGTTGCGAGTAAATTTGTGGGCAGGCAATTATTGTGAGCGAACATGCGCTTGATTTGAAATAACTGGCCATTTCAAATACCTTGGTCTAGATGTGCGCTTCCTCCTTCCCTTGGTGGGCTCCACATTCTTGACGAGGTACGTCTCCATGCCGTGCTCCTTCAGGTACTGGTCTCTGGACCCTCCTTCTCCTGGCTCCAGTTCGTAAGCTCCATCGAGACATTTTAATGTTGCTTCTGATATATGAACACGTCTGCAAAATATATAAATACAGTAGCGACTTACTTAAATAATTAGATCAGATAAAGGTTCAATTTTAAACATTCACTAATTTTATACCTACATTTATTTATTTTTATTGTAATAATAATAATTCAAAAAAATATATTCAATTTGCAATAATTTAACTATATTTTAAGCTTTCTTTTTTGATTGTTTCATTTACTATTATTTATTAAAAAAATCTGGTACTCACTGAAAGTCAAAAACAAAGTCTCATGAGAATAGAGCGAAATGTGAAAATACAAAAATGATCAATACCCAGGAATACCACCGCTCTCCATATGATTGGCCAGGGTAACATCATGAGACCACATATCGAACTGCCACTTCCGCAAACCGAGAACACCACAGAGAACTGATCCACTGTGTATACCAATTCTCATTGCCAAGTCTACCTAAAATTTAAAAATATATATATTTATATTTATGAGAGAAATTAATCAAAAGAAGCAAAAATCTGTCAAGTAGCTTATATGATTGGGTTTAGTGATATTTTTGGATGAGTAAATGGTTTAGACAAGATGGGTGAAAAAAAGTGTACTCCGGAAAAATGTGTTAAGCATTTATAACCACATGTTGTAAGCGCATTTATTTATGTACGTACATATGTACAACAAAATATTGTCAGTAATTTCGTTGGGAGATTATGGTTGACTATTAACCCTTAAACTACGTAGTTTATTTTGGCGCCAAAACCCGATGACTCCGTAGTTATTGACCTTGAAAAATCACTCACTACTATAAAATCCATAGTGCAGGCATGAGTCGTTCAATTTTTACAAATCTGGTATCATCGGATTCACCTTAAAATTTTCTATTACACCATATCACATTGATTATGTTTGTCTCGTAAATTAAAGAAGAAAAAAATAAAAATGTTGCCATTTTTTTTTTTTTTTTTTAATATACGAAATAAACAAAATCAACACTTTTTTTTACATTTTCATATATTTATAACTATATATTACAATTTAAAAGTCTTCCAAAATATGTACATTTTTGGGAAAAAAGAAAAAAGTTAAAAAAAAGTTATAGATATTGGAAGGGTAGTACATTAGTGTATTTTCAATACACATTTATAAATAGTAGTAGAAACTACATTAAAATGAAAAAAAAAAAAAAAACAAAAATGTTTCGTTGTAATTTTCAATGAAAAAACCGTCAAGTTAATGAATAATACTGAAATAATACTAAAAATAATCAAAATCAAGCAGGTATTCTCGACGTCTAATCACGTCGTACGGAGTTAACGGACACAGAAATGTCCGCGCGGATCGACGTCTAATGACGTTGTACGGAGTCTAGGGGTTAACTCAGCAGTTACCAGTTTTACCATTTTTAACACTTTATTACCACCATTTGCCCTGGCTCTAGCACAAGCCCATTTAGCTTAGTTGATTAGGACCCAAAATATTGTATTAAAGATTTTAAAATTTATGTTTATGAGTTTAGATAATAATTAAAATTACCAGATTAAACTAACTACTAATGAAACTTTGATTAGTAATGAAATAACACGCACATAATATTTCAATTTATAATAAAATATGGAATTGAACAACCTTTTAAATGTTTTTATATGGGCACATAGATGAGTTTGTATTAATTTTAACTGGCCAGTAATAAATAATACATCCTCAAGTATCCAAAAGCCGTGCTGTCATATTTGGGCTCTCTATCGAACTGCCAATGTTTCATTTGTAACAACTAAAAATTTGTTGAATTTAATGTTATATATCTATACTATCTGACCATTCTCCAATGTGATCTAAACGGCTTTGGTTGTTTTTCAAAAGAATCAATTTACACACGAAAATTCAACTCTTTCGCATTTGTAATTTTCGAGTTGAAAGATGCAACAGACGTATGGATGGACAACCGGCCAAAGGACGGGGGTAAGTAGCTGCTTATACATGAATGTATGTATAGAAGCTATAATCAGAAAATAGTACCTACAGTCATCAAAAATCAAAAACAAAATATATTGCATTGTACAATACGTTTTGAAAAGTATGGATCAAAATATAACCCATGTCTTTCTAGCAGTAGCGGGATATATTAGCTGCCGTAATTATCTTTAGACCTTCATGGCAAAAAAAAAAAGATTTAAGTACAGGTTTAAGTACATAAATTAATATACACCCTCTGATGATATAAGGAAACACTCTCTTGTGTTATCCACGGTAAGTACAAATATGAACGTAAAATAAATTCGAACCTGTGTGTTGTATTTTACATCCCTAATGGCCTTGATCATGTGTAGACCTGTCTCGACACAGCAAACAGCGTGATCTGATCTCGCCACCGGTAGTCCCGAAACACAGTAGTAACAGTCGCCTAGCAGCTTAATCCTCAGGCAGTGGTTATCCTTAAAAAAAAATATCAAATTGGTACTATTCCAAATTATTCTTCGTATGAAGGATTTTGGAAAGCGTTATAGAGATACCTTTAAATTTGGCAATGGCTGTACTTTACAGAGCCACATGAACTTGCACTATTCTGCAGATAGTACCAGTAGCGCAAACCGAAACAAATTTGGAGTTTAAAGATTCTAAAGGTGCCACTGCACGTTTGATTGGCATAGCCGCTGGCCGTGCTGATTTTGTATGGTAGTTCAATAGAAGTATTCGCTCGATCGACCAACCCAACTAAGTGTAGTAGAAAAATAGCTCATCGATCGGCCTCGATCGTTTGGGAGAGAGGCGACTGGCATTTCCAAGAACGAAACACTTTCCACACAAAATAAGAAGAATATGCATGAGAAAATTAAGAAGATGAAGTAATAGAAGAATTAAAGAAACATAAACGTGTAGTATATGAAAATGACATAAAGACATGAAAATTGGCAGATCATCTGTTTACTAATGGTAGTTTTCCTGATTTTCTTAGAATGTTTTCCTATATGATATCTGACCAAATCGAGTTGTCAATCAATCTAACCCGATCAATGCCAATCAAAACCATTCGATGCCAATCAGGATGATTTCTTTTTATAACAGGTTGATCGATGGTAATCAAGCAAGCGTAATGGCACCTTAAGGTTTTTTTCATCTCCTGTATTTTTTTTTTTTAGTGGGATATGATCTTTCACCTGGAAGGATAATATTGATATAATAGATATAAGGTTAAATATAACATGATTTGTACCTCAGCGAGCTTGTCGAACCGTGCGAACAAATCGTTAAGCACTTTCACCAGCTGTTGTGCGCTACACTGGCTCGAAAGTTCTGTAACAATAAAATAAAATGTTTCGGTCGATGGGTTCGTCAAACAGATCGAATGTCACCACTTGAACGGGAGCCATTCAGGGTACGGCTACCAAAATTTAAGAATGCAACCGATGAACCAGCCTGGTCTGTAATTAGCTCCCAAGTTATTAAGTCAAGTGACCTTGGTCGGAATATCATGCTGCTATAATTAAATGATTATTTAGGAAGAACGATGTTGCTTTCCATTATTTTCTTTCTAGAAAGACGTGCAAATGAAAAGCCCTCATAGGAGCATTTTTACAACAATAGGAGCCGGCTCCTAATTATTGAGGAATAATAAGTTGGCATTAAACGTGGAATTAACCAAAGAATACTTTCTGCCTGTTAGTAAATATTAAAACATAGTATGGTACATCTAGAATGATGGGGTACTATTTTTATTATTAACAACGATATAATACCTAATTTTACAAGACCACTAAAAACAGTTTAATATTTTCATAGATCTCACTTTTTAAATTATTATCATCCAGTACTAGAAAAATGTAAATATTATATATATTTTTTAAATTTGAATTCCCACAATGGTAATATTGTAAAACTGTAATAATCTATATGTAATGATCATACAACCCTTTACTTTTGTAAAAATAACCAAGAAAATGCAAAAATAATATTACGAATTTGAGTCCAACTCTAACGGCTTAATATTTATATCTACGACGGTGAATTTTACTCGCGAGCAAGAGTTCATTTCTCGCTTGTTCGGAGCCATTTTGCTTTTCATCAATAATGATTTTATTGCCATTTTCTACAAAGATATTCTTGTATTAAAATTGGCTCAACCGCTTAACTGCGAGTTGTTATTGTGTTACCTGTGAATCCCTTAATATCTGCAAACAAAATGGAAACATTTTCATATCGGTGGATGTAAATCTTATGAAACTGATTCGGTTCGAAGGATCCCTCCTTCTCCTCCTCGTGAGCTATGTCTCGGATCATTTCACGAGCAACAAAATCCGGTAACACTGAAAAAAAAAATTAAATATATACAATTTGCGAATTTGATATTACCAACTTCCTAAGCGAGAGTATTCCTTTTCCTTTAATGTACTCACGTCAAATCGTATCCGTCAATATAACATTTTTAAAATACCCTCATATTTCACAAATAATGCTTAACGTTCACCGATACCATGATTACAAAATTATCATTTGTTTTGATAAATTGATTTAAAATAAGTTACAATTTTAAGTGTTTTGTAATAATTTTGTGAAAAAAATAAATTTTCCAAAATTCAAAATTAAGTGCGTAGTTAATACAATAATAATGTAGGCAATAATTGAGTAAAAACGAGAATAATATACTTATATATATAGTATAAACCTATTTTATTTTAGTAATAATTAATAAATGTAATGTATAATTTATAAAGAAATTTCAAGGGTAAATCCGATATATAAACATTCAAATTGAAATGATCAACCACTAAAATAATTAAGTAAGTCGAGAAGTGATGGAAATATTTACATAACTCTAATTCTAAGTAAATGTGAGTGCTTTGAAAAATATATGGCTTCAAATATTGCAACAAATATTTATTTTATAACAATCTAAAATGAACCTCGCCTCGCCTAAGTAAACTTAATCGACATCAAAACTGACATGAGGGAAAATCCTTTTTTTTACTGTACCTTTTTTGAAAAAGTTATATATAGTATAGTGCAAAAATTAATAAATATTTAAAAGTGTAAAAGTGACAAATATTTGTTAAAAGTTATCAAAAATAGTATAAATTTGTGTAAATAGTGCCATAAAAGCAGTTCGTTTTTTTTAAGAAAAAAAGTAAGACAAGAGCAATATTTTATAATAGATATTTTATAATTATGGAAAATTATATGAGACCAATTTGTACATCTCATGTCCGTACAGCTGATTTTACAACACAAGGGTGAGTACACATTTCTGTAGTAATTAATTGCTCCTTAAGAGATTTGGCGCGAATTGATACTAAAAAGGATAATGTACGAATTCAAACCCGCAACCGCTAGATTAATAGTTAAACGCCTACCACATGACCATATAATATAAAAGTTATGAGTTCAAAATAGTAAATTTTGAGTTTTAATTTGCTGCTGTTGACCTGATAAAAGTAACTTTTCCTGACGGTCATTTTCCCTCTGTGTCCTGTGTCTGGTCTCCATGGACCGGTGAGTCTCCAGGAAAGCTTTTCTCTGCCCTCTGTCTGTTAAGTACTTTGTGTACATTCCAGCAAAGTTAACAGCGCAATAGAGCAGTGCGTTTGCCGACAGCTGTCTTATTACACAGGATGTTTCCTGAAAAAAATTATAATTTCACAAAAAAAACTTCAAAGTAGCTCACAAATTGTCCCAGTTTTGGGCTATTAAAATGTCATTATACGGCATGTCCCAAGATCATTCCCGAAGATTTATGTGTTTATGTGCCGTTTCAGGCCTACCAAGGCCGATCAATGACCCGGCGCGGCATGGCCTTGCTAGCGACCAAACTTATGAGAAGAGCGATTTCATATTATCACGTAAAGTTTACATTTTTTTCTTTGAAACCATGATGAATTTTGATATGACATAAATACAAATCATGTTTGAAATCGCAGGGCCAATGAGCTGGATTTTTATTGGCAATGGTCTTAGAAATGGTGTATACATCCTTAGATTCATTGTAGGCAGAGTTCAAAATCCTATTATACAAATTATCATTTTTCACGACAATTCTCTTTAAAATTCTGTACATACCTTTACAAATGTGTACAGGCTATTAATTTCTAGGTTAGGTTTATAAAGTGGTTTCTCATTATGGAAAAGGTTTGATTTAGCTTTTCGTGTTTATTTTTTTTTAATATGTTGGATGTCCTATAAGTTTATCTTCATCCCTGGTAAGACAAATGGCATTATGGTGTAATGGGTAAGACAATCCTGCTTACCAGCCGGACTTTTTGGTCAAACCCTGATCAATCTGTTCCTGAAGTTTAAGTACGAGTTGACTCTGCCTATGATTTATAGTTCAATTTTAAGAGGGCCGTCTTTGCTCGGAACTTTCATACAAACGCTGTTACCAATTTACGTATGAGCAAATAGCTTTGTAGAAAAAAAAAAATTCCGAGGAAACCCGCTTTGCTCCATTCTGAACAGATAAAAGTAATATTTTGTGAAAAAAGTAGAAGTACGTAAAATTTCCCAAAACTCGACAAGTACAAAAGTACTTGTCGAGTTCAAAATTGGTGGTTTTGGAGAGAGGGAGGATAACTGAAGGACAGCTCTCTTTGTGAATACATAAATTTTGACTACTCCCCTCTTACTGAAAAACGAAACAAATGTAGGAACTCACAACATCTTGAAAATAAACAACCAAGGGTACCTCAAAATAATTATCAGGTTTGTGGTAATTTCCTTGTTGTAGAATGGACGAAAACCACACATTAGTAAAATAAAATAAAAAGACCAATTTAATCCTCTTTATAATAAGGAAAACATTACGACAAAACCATGACAAACATGACAAAACCATAAAGTTTCCTTGTCGTTTGTGAGTGTGTGCGAACTTTCACCAGTATTGTTATAAAAATAATAAGGACATTTAAAATACAAATTACTTACAACACTCGAAGAAAACTTTGCAATACTGGTGACTGTGATGTGGCTGAAGGCGGTGAGCCCCCCTGCAGACATACACCACCTGAGGGGCAGAGGCAGCATGGCGTACGGCACAAACAGGATGAAGAGAACGTACCACACCAGATACTCACGAGATGTGAAGCCGAGACCTTCACCAATGAAACCTAAAAAGAGCGAAAATATTGGGCCAATCCTTAGTTTGTATCTCTAACAAATTGAACCGTCTTTGGGACAACTTCGATTCCCTTGCCCCGTCTGATGAATAGTGGGGCAAAAGGTTAATTCTTTAAGTTCAGCTTCTAATGGAGAGGGAATTTTATCATGTAAAAAAATCATGAACATGGCGATTTCCTTCCCCCTGGAATACATATTTTGCAACGCCATAACTGGCTGGCTTCAAATCAAGGACAAATAGCTTTGTGATGTAGTACTTATTGACAGGCGGAAAAGGTCAACCAGATATTATAAGACACAACTTCAGTTCCTAGTAACAAGCTACTTTATACAGGATGAATTTTTCTCATGCACATCATTTTATGGGGTTATTCTGCACTTCCAACTGAAAACTTTTCTTCTAAAAACAACTATTCTTAATTTTCATATTTAAAAAAAAATAATAATAATATCACAGAACACATTTGGTTTTCTCGCAGCATCTTCACACGCACTGAGCACGCATTGAGCAGGTCAAGACGCTCGACGGCTGCCAGTCAGTGGGAAGTGCATAATAGTAACTACTTGTTTAAATGTCAGTAGGATTTTTTTTCTACTGACCATTTTGCCTATTTTTTTCCACATTAAAAACACATTTTTTTTTGACACATTTAAAAAGTTGTAGGACAAAAGTTTGAAGGGTAGAATAAACACATTAGAGAATGCGCATGGGAAAAAGTTCACCTATATAGGAAGATGTCAAAAAACCGGAAATAGAGTGCCGGATTCGATGCCTAGTTACTCCGACCTGGCCAGGTTATCCTTAGCAATTGATAATATTGTAGCGATGATGGCTGCTGTGCGTAGCAGGCCAGGTCTGATCCATATTTTGAATGTTCATAAATAGTGCGCATCTGGCCAAGATATTCGATTTTCAGCGGCTGTCATGATGAAAAAACAAGAGTTCGGAAAAATAGTGAAAAAGGTGCGTTTTGAGATCTGATCTGATTTTGTTTGAAATATTATAATCGTAAATGTTTAAACCTGAATATAAAGAGGGTTACTGAATTGAAATCATTTAATCTCTTTTAGTAATATACTAACAGTGAATCCAATATATCGGCACCCTATTCGAGTACCTCTGCCAAAAGGTCCAAGGAAGTGATAAAGTATAGGAGTGTGAACGATGAAGGAAGTGTCCCTAAACGTTACAATATTTACCAGTGCTTCTCTCAGCATTTTTGTACAAGTTGAGAACTAGATATGAAACACGCATAATAATACACTCTTTATAAATTGTGGTATGATGCTAATCTTGGCATCAGGAAAGCAAGTCAGTTAACAGCGCCTGTCCGACAATGCATGGCATGTGATAAAAGAGGACATAACTTTAAAATAAGTGATATTAGAAGATAAATTCTTGCATTACCTTGAGCGTTAAGCAGAAGCCACGTGCCGACAGCGGCCCAATGAAGGTAGTTGTTTGCGAAGCATCTCCACCAGCTGAGAAAGCAGACGGCCATATTGGCAGCCATCGAACAGACGGTCCACGACACGCTTTCAGCAAGCACTTCGTAACCTAAACATTATGAGCAAATTCATTATTGTGATGACCGTGGGTATATGCGGGAAAGTATTATTTGACGTGTTATACTTCTAAAAAAGTCTGTGAAGAAGTTACGTAATATTAACATACTTAGTATTTTAAGCTTCGAGTTACTCAAAGAGCAATGGAGAGAAAGGACGGGAAAATAAATGAACGAATAAGAAAACAAAGTTGCGGGATATCTTAGAAGAACAGGCAATACTGAAATGGAACTAGGTAGGGTATAGTGCAAGAACAGGGGAAGAGCGATGGACAACTAAAGTCTTGCAATGGCGCAGTAGAACCATGCAAAGACGACCGATGCACTGAATTGATGACATCAAACGCTTTGCAGGCTATGATTGGAAGTAGTAGATGCAAAATCGAATATAATGAAGTACTTGGGGAGCCGTATGCCCCCCCCCCCAGTGGGCAGATACAGGCTGATAATGATAATGAATTGTTTTCAAGTTTTTTACGCATCAAATCGGATTATTCCTTTTTTTATTAATAAAATCTTTAATGAAAAAGTGAAAAATAAAAATCATACAGAATAAAACATCAACGCAACAGGAATTGAACCTTGGATCTCATCTCATGACTATCGTGGACAGTGCGCTAACCATTGCACCATATGCCAACTGCAATATTCTACGAAGAAAATATGCTAAATTAATTTTTCACTGACTGTTTAGAAGTACTCTTGTGCGCCAATAGATGGCGGATGGCAAGTGATGACAAAGTCATTTATTAATAACTGTAATAATGATTTTCTAGTATTTTAGAATAAAATGAGAGTGATATTCATTTAGTAAAAATCCATAAATAATGACAAATAAATTTTATGGCATTTTGACACCCCATGTTGTCACGAAGCTTGTGACTCCTACTCCCCCTACTCCTTGTCACACTATGTCACACATTGTGAACCCTTTCCCTCCCCCTTAAGGTGCAATGTAATTTATGGATGACTCCTTTTAGTGCGTACGAATGAAATAAAAATATTTACTTGCTCCGCTAGTCCTACGATGAACTTCCCAAACTATCGCAAGGGCAGCCTGTAAAATAATATATTTTAATTTTAGAGATATTTTTATAATAACTATTACAATAAGACATTTTTTTTTTAATAAAACCATAAGTAATCTTACCTTTAAGATTAAATCCACAATATTGACAATAATTAAAGATTTCTGCCTCTGTCGGTGTGAATATCGCAAGTACGAAATCTCAAGATGTCTATCCTGAAATTAATTCAAAATAAAATTGTTTCATTCCGCATTATTAGTTTAGAAACATTTTTTTAACAAGAGACTGTTTCTCTTCTTATATACCTAGCGTATCTTGTTGGAGAGGGGCTTTTAAGCGCAGTTCTGGCAGTCCGTGATACGAGGCCATTCTTTGCATTTAAAATTGTGCATATTCTGCTACCTAGAGGCAATAAAAAGTGAGTACCAGGATTCACGGTTAAGATATGTAAACATCAGCGTTTGTCTGTGGATATAATCGAAGGTGTGTCGGAGTTAGTGCACACCGACACATGGTCGGCTCACACACACATCCGAACGTCGGTGGCGAGCTAAGCGACCAGAGCAGCGGCCGATCTCGAACGAGTTTCGCCGAGGTGAATAAATGTCAGTTACTAAAAAATAAATACCAACATCCTCATCCCCAATTGAAACGTAGCTGATAAAGTTCTATTTAGATAATAAATGTCAGTTGTTTATTAATTGAATATTAGTCTCCCCGTCTAGACGCATCAGCTCACATAGAGAAAAGTCATGAGCGTCAGTCACGGATGTTAACAAATCGCAATTCGTCCACCCTAAAATAATCTAGGGTCCCACTATTAATGTTTGCACATGAATAATTATTTAAGAGAGCTAATACGGACTACAACCATCAAGGTAGAGCCCAGAATTAGTAAGCCTTGAAAATGATAATTAAATGGGTTAATATGGGCTGAAAATGTTAGTATGGCAGAATTAATCTTGATTGTTATAATTAAAGAGGACTAACTTAAGTACAAACAGTAAATCCGTGCATACAACAATGACTTAATCCTTTTAATAGTATTGAATCATACTCACATGAAAGCTGTTTGTGAAAGTTGGCCAGTAAATGCCCTTATACATAACTCCCTTTTTGAAGACGTCATTTATTTTCTTTTGTTTTACTGGAATGGAAAACAATTATTATTATATAGCCCTGCGGGCAGCTTTGAGGGTTACTTTGGCGCACGATAACTCGTGCCTTCGGGCCATTACGTGCCTACCATCCTATTCTATGAAGATTGTTCCGCGGATATACACTTTCAGTTTTTCTTGACTTTTTCAATTTTCTGAGCAACTTTTCTATTTTTTATTTGTCTAAAAATCATCTTCAAATTATTACGAACATTAAAAAAAATAGCCTAATTGACAGAAGAGTTCATTTTTGTATAATATATAAAAATATTATAATACAATATATATATAATATATAGAAGATAAACGCTGACTGCACACTTATTGATTTTACAGGTAACACTGCTAGTCCCGTTGTAGCCGTAGAAAATATGAGTATTTGTGAATGTTTTGAGCGTTATAAAACTTTTTTAACTACATATTTTAACTAAGATGGCAGCGCTGTTTGGACTTGCAATGCAATTATTGGTATTGCAATAAGATGGCACTGCTGAAACAACATAGTTCATAGTTAGATCAAGGGTCAAGAACTTGCCGACAGTAGATACATACCTGTTAGATTTTCTACTATCCAAACACCATATTAGAAGAAAGCTAACATCTAATTTTTGTATGTACTGTGAACATAAAAACGTCTAAACGCATCAACAAAACTACTTTGGATTTAGGTTTGTAAATGCCTTAGCATGAGGCTAGATAAAAATACATTATTTCTTGTATCAGTGGGATAGGCAGTGCACTAATTAATATGTTGGAAAGGAGAGTCGAAAAGACTTGCTAATCTGTTAATCTAATTTAAACAAAGTATAAAAGAAAAATATGGGTTTTAGTTAGTTTTACAAAAAAGTATAAGGTAGTAAATACCCAAGCCTTATAAATAACTCAAACGAGCCTTTCAAAACATAGTAAAAGAATATTGGGACAAATGTTATTTAATAAAAAAAATAATTAAATAAGTATGAATATTAAAAACAATGAAACAATGCTTACCCTTGACCCTAACACAACAGCGACCTTTACTTTCTGTTGCATTCACACTTTGGGCCACCCGAAGTGCTTCGTTGGCGTCTTTTTGTAGGCTTTGCGAATCAATTACTGTCATATAATAGGCATTGTCATCCTGGAATTAAGTAAATTAATAAATAAAGTTAACGAATAAGGGACCATCCATAAATAAAATGTTTTCTTTACCTCGTCCTTTTCACAGAACTAATTTTAGATTGAAAAATCCATAATTATTTTTTAATTTACAATCTTTTCACAAAAGCCATTTGTCACATGCCAAAAAGTGTCAATACAAACTTACAAAGAAAGTTAATAAATATTTCATTGTTTTGATTTTTAGATGTGAAGTAACAATACGTGTCCCTTTGTGAAATCACATCACACTTCGTGGATCCCCAAATTTATGAATGGCCCCTAACTAAGAGTCACTATCAAATCCTCGTCATCCACGTGTCATGGAGAGACAACAATCTGTGCGGGGGTTTTATTTCATCAGCGCAGGATCGATTTTTGTGGAAACCAGTTATTTACAGATCCAGGTTAGGTTACCAGTCCTTCTTAGAAAGAATTAAATAGTGTGAACAGCAAGTTTATCTACTTAAACAGAAAGGCATCCCAGACAAAATTGTTATCATCATTCGTTACACATACTCGTATAATGTACCACAATCACATCACAATCACAATCAAAAACAGCAGAAAATATTCTAAGGGAATCCAATGTGGTCAGAATTATTGTCTTCATGACTTGAACTGTGTGAAAATATATCCATCATGGACACTTTTTATAACTAATACTAGTTATAAAAAGGTTCCAGGTTCGTGGCCTGGCATTAAAATATTATATATTCTATGGCAGAGTTACTTTCAATGCCGTCAATCCATTCTGACGAAATTAGGTACGTACGCAAAGTTTAATTTACACATCATATTATAATCAAATTTTAATAGAGTGCCATTGCAAATTGTTGAATATAAAATGAGATGAGATGAAAATGAAATCATGAAAAATAACATAAAATAAGGGAATAAATGAAATATTTTTTTTGGCCAACACACATTGACTATTTTAGTACATTGCTATGATACCTCTTACGAGTAACTTTCTTTTCGCTTTGAGCAGTTTGCTCTCTACACTATTTGTGTAAGTAGTTTTAAATAAGTTTAGCATGTTTAAGTTTCTGTTATCTCACTCAGCTCATATTTACATTATCGGTATCATGAATGCTAATAATCTGGTTGTCTACGTCAGAGGGGTGAGCTGCCGATGAACTAGCTCCATCTCCGGGAACTCGCTCCATCTTGTCAATTTCAAATTCAATACATTCCTGCGAAAAAATACAACGGAATAAGATTAAAAAATTAAGATTTTCCATATAATTTATAATAAGAAGTACTCAAAAATCACAGTTGAATAATCGATAATTTGCATTCTATTAAATAACAACCTACATGATGCGAGCTTGTTGTATAAAACAATCTCTACCAGGTTCATCATCATCGGCCCATGTCTACGCACTATTGGAGGTAGGTATCTCCTAATAATTGCTATGACTACGCGTACCTTATCTTCCATTTTCGAATCTCTATTTGGGCAATTTCCCGCTCCAGTAAATGTCAAGTTCTTCGGCATATATAACCTGTCAACGCCATGTAAGTTTCCTTATAATTTTACGTGCTTAACTGATTTTAGAGGCGTGGTTTTCAAGAAGAGATAAAACGCATATAATTTGATGTTATGGCTAAGAATTTAGTTTTATTATAAAGATAAGGGTTTGCCATTATGTTTTAAAAATGATTTCGGGTAAGTGGCCGCCGCGGCTGACTCGAACAAATTCCAGCCGAGAGGCCCAATTTTCAACCACTTTTTGCAGCAAGTTGTCAGCAAGTATGTCAGCAATAACGCGCCGAATATTCTCTTCCAAGGCGTTAATCGTGTCCGGCTTATCTACGTAGACAAGCGACTTCACATAACCCCACAAAAAATAGTCCAGCGGTGTTAAATCGCACGATTTTGGAGGCCACGCCACAGGCCCACGACGCGATTTTTACTTTATTTTAGAGTGATTTTAAAAAAATTTAGAGTGATTTTTTCTAAATTTGCACTATTTGCAAACGTTGTTCAGGAGTAAGTCTATTCATTATGAAATGGCAAACCAAACTGAGCATAAATCAAGTGACAGCTGTCAAAAACACCAAATACGAAAAAAGTAGTGCCAGATTGAAAACCACGCCTCTAAAAAAACACCCTATATTAACCGTACTTTGAAAAACGCTCTAGCGGCATTATCCACCTTCTGAATACAGAAAAAGGGAGACAGATCAGTATCTAAGCACTTCACATCCTACACCGGTTCTTATAATATATAAATCTTCCAGATTGGTCTGAGCCCGGTTCATGAGTTACATAATAATTATAATAAACGGTTTATATTTTGAGAAATAAATATGTTACAAAAGGGCCAGCTTGTTGTAAGGTATTCTCATTTTTGCATAAAATAATAAAAAAGTAACATATTGAAGATATTACTAATTATTATTGTAATCTTGAAAAATCACTTTGTAGCATATAAAAAATAAAATATTAGGTTTCTATTTACATTTAAAAATGCATAAATCAAAATGGATTAAAATGCCAAGAAAATGGCATCTCTACTTGTGATTTGGATAGCAATCATAATTCAAAATGAGACTAGTGGCTAATAGATCATGCAAATATCAAAATTTTCTTGCATTCATAGTCTATTTACAAGATTAAATTGTCAATTTTTATAAATCATAAGTCAGCGCTTATAGGTTATAGAAATGAAGGGGGTAAAATGGAGTCTTAAAATAAGTAGAATAACAGTAATTGTATTTCAGACAAAAAAAAAATAAACTTATCTAACTTACTTCAGGCTTATCGGGATGACATCTGAAGGCCTTTGGGTGGTCAATAATAACGGATGCGTATTCATCATTGTCGTCAGTGGCTGTCTCGTAGTATTTTGGCAAATTAGACAAATCTGGAACTGAAGGAGACACTGATTTAACACAAGATCTTGCTATCCCTCTCAGCTGTTCAGAGCGAAATAAGTGAGAGAGCCTAATAAAATTGCAACGACATTCAGAAAATATAAAAGCGCTGTTGTAATTTCCTTCCTCTACAACTCGCAAACGGACTGGCAGCATCATTGCACAATGGAAAAAAGGTAGCTTAGTCCATCATTAACATTAACACTTTGAAATCAATTTCCACCCTTCAGCTGTTGTATGTCAATCTGCATTTTAATGTTGCTCATTTATAATTACAAACTAATATAATAAATATGTGCGCCTAGAGAAAAACTAATGTGGTAGTTATGGTAATTTCATGGTAGTAAACAGGATAAAAGGAGAGAGGAGGGGCGAAGAGGATAAAAAAATAAATGATGCAAAATGAATGATGCGACTCTCAGTCAGACTTGCTTCAATATGATCCCGAGATGGAAGAATGAAACTCTTGTGATACAGCGAGAGAACGCGCTAGGAGATATGCAAGTTTTCTAGCAGTAGCAAAGGTGATGCTTTTAGTCGAACTCACTTTCAAAATATGGTATTTAATGCGAAGTGATGCAGGATGAGTCTGATAAAATTTTCTTTAGTGAAATGTGGGAAAAGAGTAAGACATCGAATGAGTAGCATCGAATAGGTACAAATATTTTAGAACCGTTAGAAGTTTTCTTTTCTACATTTTTCTTTATGAAAAGTATATACAAGATAATATAAAGAATAATGCAACAATAATTATTAACTTAAAATAAATAGAAAATTTCAACCAGGACGTCGGATGATGGCAGGAACACTGGCTGCACGTTTCTACAACAAATGCAATAAAGATATAACAGCCGGACATATTAGTGTTCCCGTATTTGCGTTTCTTAGTAGTGGTGGCGGTATGCTCTGCGACTCTGAACGATCTTGAGGAGTTGAGAATGTGGCTCAATGAGACTGTGTCTGCACACAGGACATCCTGGTTCAAAACATTACCGTGGTTCCATGGTACGATCGTGGTTCCATCTGGCCTTTTTCCGTCTAACGATTATATACTTAGAGGCTCTAGCCAGCTTGGAATATCAAGCGAAGCCAGGGTTTTAATTAAATGTAATTATATCTCTTATAATACAAATTAAAAAATGTAACTGCTTGCCAGTAAAATATAAAAATATATCAAGGTTTTTACCAATTTCACACTCTGTTTCGGAGTCATTTCTAGTCTTAGCTGTTGTTTCTTGGTCGTCACTTAATACTGAGGAGCTAGTTTTGGATAATTCAGGGATCTTCGGGTGCTCGATGTTCTCGCTTCGGGTTGAACTGAAAAGATGAGAATATGAAAGTGAGAAACTTACAAAACATCAACATGTTTCATGGTGGATCAGTTAATTTGTAAACAAACCTAAATAGGATAATAATTACTTACAGTATTGCGGCCATAAAGTAGAAAAAGTAAAACGCTTTTTTCAACTTTCATCTTTTCAAAATTAACCAAGCCAAGCTACCTACCTGTCTACATTAAGGTATTATGTTTCACTAGAGTCGCCATTGAGTGTTCAAATTATTTCTCATCAGTTGTGGTCGTTTGGCAGCTATAGGTTTAGTCGATCATGACCGTTCACAGATGACCGATGAAATCTTATCAAAATTGCTTGCTCGTACGCCCGCTCGTACATAACGAGTTTGTCTGACATCGTTTACGTAGGTCCATAGGTGTATACACCGTGTCCTTTGAGCATACCCAATAAAAAATCCAGCTAATAGGTTCAACAATTTAGAGTATTATTTGTAAAAACAATATATCAAAATCAATCATGGGGTCCGAAAAAAAACTTGTAAACTTTAAATGATAATACACGGTTATTGTAATAGGTACCACAGCTGATCAACGTGTCATAAACGGCTGTCTGATTAATGGCGGCGAGGATCAATATCTACTAACCTTGGTCACGCTTGGGTACAATGCGCGGCCAACGTTATGATACCAATCGCACATTAACATGTAAGGTAATTTACACTAGTGCTCTAAATTTAGGGATGAAGTATATCGCATTTTGTAAAGTTTTTTTACTATAACATAAACACCCGGAAATCTTGAGACATCCTGTATAGGTATGCCTAGTGGTGCTGTTTTTAGGACACGTTTTGACAGGTGAATTTCTATGAAGTTAGTTTTTCTAGTGAAACATATTACCTACTTTATTATTACTTTGTATTCCCACAGTCGTAGAAGGATTTTCCTTGTTTTCTGCATAAAATAGTATCAATCAATTTTTAATCGAAACAAAGTGTGTACACAAGACTAACGTAACATTGAGTTGGGCAGTAAAAATGCATTAGAATTTTAAAAACAAACTCCATTAAAATAAAGTTTAAACTGACGACAATGTCAAAAGATAGACCAAGAAGAAAGATTGTTGACCAAAAGTCACCATTCCTCTAGTACAAAATTTGACAAACCGCACTAGTTTTTTGATTTTGCTAATAGGCTTTAGTGCAGTAATTTTTACTAATACTTCTACTGATGATAAATAAGGATAACGTTTATGGCCCAACTATTTGAATGCTGAAGCTCTTTTGGTGGAAAGTACTACGCTCGTAATTAAAAATTAAGTCTAGTTTATTTTAGTTTTATAAAGTATGTAGACTAGAAATAAATAAAGTTATTTTAGTATTTGGGAAAGTGTACACTAAACTTATAAGTAATGGAAATGAAATCTTACATGAGAGCTTTTCCCTACTATCAAATTGGATTTTAATTTGGTAAGGGATATTGTAGATTTACTTCTGATTATTCTGAAATAAAAATAAATATTCAAACTTGCCATACGGAACGAAAACCTGAAAAAAAACTTCCAGCAAAAATGCAAACAAAAGGCGCGAATACCCCAACTGACAGTTGGTAATTCAGTTGGTAATCAAATAAAGTTGTGACAGCAGTTCAAGGTCCTTCTTAACAGGGTGACCAACGAAACTCAAGAAAATTACCTACGAATAATATTTAAATTCCTTAAAAACATGCTATCATTTTCTGACAATAAATAACGGTAATGTCTCTAATATTAAGTATAACAAATAATTAGGATAATATCTTAATCTAAAAAAAAGAAACACAAGTACGTAATTATTATTTTATGGTTTTCCCTCTGAAATATAATAGATTCAGAAACTAATTCCTACCCGGTTGATTTATACTCGCGATAGAATGGCAACAAAAAATACCACAGGAGGCGCTATTTATTTTCATTGTAAACAGACATCTTGAATTTTTCTTTTATTCCGGATACTGTCGTACAATAAAATCAATTAGCGTGCGTTTCGTTTCGCATGAAGAGCGAGACAGCCAACCGACGTGCGAGCAAACTGAACAGCTCCCATTGCCACATCCATACCAAATTATACATCCATGGTTTTGACATTATCAGATGAGATATTTACGGTGGTATTGCTTATTAGCTTCAAATTAGTGCTCAGTGTCCGTATTAATTTTATTAACAGCTAGCAAAGAAACTTTAGTTTCCTGGCCTGAAGACGGAGAATGATATCGCTGTCGAAATGCTGAATAATTAAAATACCCCGCATGGTACGTACCTAAATATTCGTAATTACACCATTTTAAATTAGAGCATCAACAAAAAAATAAATTACATTAGAATTTCTCGTCTGTAGTTGACAAATCTACATACGTATATATTGTGCCAATAGGCAGCGTCAGAGGTCCGAGCGGATATTTCGCAAATTAAAAGGATTTATAAACTGATCATTTTTGTGTTCTCATAATGTAAAAACAACGCGACCCTAAAAACATGGAGTGCGAGCAACGCGACCGCGATAAGAGAGAGAGGCAAGAGTCTTAGCGCGACGGGAGTGGAGTACCCAAGGAAAAATGCACACAAAAAATATAATATTTTGTATTTTGCGTACATTTTAAAAGCGAAGTGTAAATAAGGGTAAAGCTACAGCTCCGAGACCACTTTGACCTTGAGTGCTGGTCGCGCCGAGACCACTTTGACCTTGACCACCGCCCACCTAAACCCCCCTCCACCCAGACCACGGGGTCGAGACCACTTTGACCTTGACAGTCGTTCACCAGACTGCCTCCTCTGTCGATCCACCGCCCATTCTCTCCGCGACCGTCGTCGACACATCTCCTCTGTTTGTGTCCTCTACCACCTACCTATCCCCCGATAGCTACCCACCCGAGTGACACCTCTTTGAAATCGAAATTTGATTCTGAGTATGATGATGCAATAATTTTTAGGAATCTCCCCACCACCGTCCCCTCTGCTGTCCCTTTGATAGCTACAATATCCGAGTGACACCTCTTTGAAATCGAAATTTGATTCTGAGTACGATGATGTAATAATTATGGGAGATAGCTATAAGTCATCATTAGAATTTTGATTCTATATAGGATGGATGCGTTTCGTTATTGTTTTAGCTTTTAGTAGGGTTCAAAATAAAAGCCACAATTGATATATCCATTTTTATTCAACATTTTACAAAATAGCAACTAAATATTGATATTGCCTAATGCGCTTGTGGTATTCCCATCGGCGTTTAGATAGTCTTTATAAAATTTGTACATAAAAGTTTTATTTAATTCGAGTATACTGAATCCGAGATAAATAGGTTAAATATTCGTCTGTTTTTTTCCATTTTAATAATGGACAAATTATCTTTCAAAATAATGGAAGAGAGAATTAATGGATTTGCGATTTTTATAATATTTTTATTTAGACAAAAGATGAAAATAACATTACAACATACATTTAAACAGTTTTGTGTTGCAAATGTCGATTCAGTCACGATCTATACCGTATCTGAATTCGATCTGAGTCACGATCCGTATCGGAGTCATGATCTATACCGTATCTGATTACGTTGTTTCACTGCATTTTGAATGCAACAAATTTTATCTCCGCTTACCTCATTGCAATGCACTTTTAAATGCCCCTGAACACTACTCTCATTGATGAGAAACATATTTTCAATAACTTTATAGATAAGGATTTTCATATTGTTTTATTTTACGTACTATTGTTACTACCAACGTTTTCAAGTAATTGGGAGAGAAGTCGAATTATTAAATTTCATTTACGCGAATAATGATATATACGTTTTGTTTACTTAATAGATTTAAAAAAAAAAAACATTACACCTTTACAAGATTAGTTCGCATGAGACGTAACTTTTAATCAATCATTTTATTGTTATAAGAAAATAAGGATACTTTGTAGCCAATAACTTTGTTTTGTGATCGTACGGTATTTGTTTTTTCCAATAAACTGTATTTCTGGGGGAAATAAAGCATATAAATAAGGCTTTACCGTCTTAGGTTATTATATTCATTTCAAGTTTGAAGCAGCTGGTGTCTGAAGTAATTTTGATTTTTTATTGTCAATAAAGATTTTTTTAAAAGTCAGTGTAAGGAAATATTGAGGTAAGTAACAAAAAGTTTTAACATTTTATCTCAAATATATTAATATGTAATAACTGTAAAATATCAATTATAAAATTTGTCATTTAGAAGAACTATATTGATTCGTGTTTTTTTGTACTATCCACGTAGAGCGAACAGTGACTTTTTTTCTGAAATTGAGGTTATACATCTATACGAAAAGTGTCCAAGCATGGAAATAAATATAACTTAATCTATTTATAACTCGATTTCTCTCTGTCGTATTTTGAAATTCATTTAGTTTATTTTCATTTCAGATCTTAAGATAGTAAACTCATCGAGTAGAGTCAACCTACACCATCATTGTGCAAGTTATTACTTGACTAGAGCCAAACTCTACCTCATGCATACAGATTCTCAAAGTAAGGTACGAAAGTAAGGTCCTAAACTAAAGTAAGTACATTATCAATTAAAAATATATTAAAAATTTTTGAATGCGAATAAAAATAGTGAATGTGACTATTTATACTGTAGTATCTGTTCAGTACCACTACATTCGTTATGAATAAGTAAATTTAGACAGCAAGATGAATTTTAATAATATATCTGATGAAAATAATTCAACTTATCACAACTTTCTATTTAATATGTCATTCATGGAATTGAACCAAGAAAGGATTATAGATTATATGAATTTTTGGAATGAAATACCTTCATGGATACCTGGGGATTATACTACATTAATCATAGAAATATTTAAAAAATCATGTGACCATTCCAAATGTCTGTTCTGCATCAAAAGGTTGAGAGATACACGCTGTAAAGTGGAAACATGTGAGGTGCGTTATCATGCAGATGAATTGCTCCATGAATTAACTAGAGATTTTTTATATTGTCAACCGTGTGAATGTCTAGGTGAATATTTAGGATGTCGACAAAAACTGTTCCGATTCAAGGAGGATTAGTTAAAAAAAACTTTTACACTAGGAAGGAATTTTATCTATTTCTTTGCTACAGTCGAACATAGAATTTTTTTTTAGCATATACATATATTAATGGAAAGTAGTTTTATTTGTCCTCAACATACTTTATAATGTTTAATTTCATTTCAGATCTCGAGTAGAGTCAGCCTACATCAGCATACATTGTACAAGTTACTACTCGACAAGAGTCCCGCCTTCTGTATACCGATTCTTAAGGTAAGGTTACATTATCACATCAATAAAAAATCATATATTAAAAATTTTATTCGAAACTTGAGTATATTTGACAATAGTTTATAACATCAAACATTATCTTAATATTACACTTTATTTTAAAAAAAAATGTACATCTAATTAAATGTATTTGTATACGAAATTAGACAGTGGTTTATAGTGAATAACCACATCATGTATGAGAATACAATACGCCGACGTTTGCTCCGGTATGTTTTTCGCCGTCTCCAACTGCAGTCGTACGTCGATGGGTGCACTCTTTAACAGTTCACTTTGTCTATTGCAATCGATAATTACCAACGGTGCTAGACTCTTAAACTTATCTAATGATAGCAGAGGTTGTACAGTATCGTCTTGGTGATAAATTTTTTGAAAGTATGAATAGCTCTCAAACAACTGCGCGACTATATTTTTTTCCCAATCCAGTCTATGGTTGTTATAGGGGTAAATGTTATTGTTTAGGAAAACTTTAACGTTAGATAGAGTGCAATGATCAAATTTAGAGGCGTCAGCGTTGGCTTTGCCCATTTTATTGGTTTGAAGTCCGAGTATTATAAATCGAGGTCTCTCGAGCGCGTTGGTTACCTTAATCTGCCACTCGAGTTGAGTTGTCTCACGCGGTAACGTAGGATATTCAAACGTTTCCCACTTTCTGAACGGGATAAATAGAGGTTCATCCTTTTGCACTATATTCAAAAGCTTCATTCGTAGTCTATCATTAACTTCCACATGCGGCATTCTCCAGCAGATTTTGCTTAATTTCACTATAGGTTTAACCTTTTTGTTTTCGGCATCTTTAATACGATCTTCGTCGTAAAGTAATGCATTCACATCATTCTTACTGCGCAGGATACACAACTCTTGTTTGGCGTTTACAACTATTTTTTTAAAATCCCCGGCAAAATTCAACCAAAATTTTAAAGGAATGCACACATTAAAACGCAAGTTGTCATCGAGAATGTCCTCATTATTCAACCACCATCCGGCATTATTAAGTTTTCGACTCTCACTGTCCGATAACGATACATAGGCCTTTATTGTACTGCTAATGCCCAAATTTCGATTTTGTTCAATAACTTGTCCAAATAGTTCGTATGACGCACTCTCAAACAGGTGACTTATCCCGTTGTTTATCATTTTAACCTTTTTCGTTACTGTTCCGTTGGTGGCCCTGTTCACCAGCGACGTGACGCCATCTTCTGCCTCCACCCATCCTTCAATGTATACATAGCTCTGATGTGGATGCGTGTAAAAGTCCTGAGTCATGATTGGGATCCTAATTTCATCACTATTAGAGTAGCTGGTATTAGCATACGGGTAATAGGAATGTAATCGGTATGATGTAATATCCTCGTCTACCGATACACCCTCGGTAACGTTGAGAATATCCGAATTCATTTTACAAGCTGCAATCCAATCGACTTTAAAAATAATTTATTCTCGGCGGTCAGGGGCGTCTTAGGTAGCTTTTTTTTCTTCTTAATGTCGTTAAATAATAATGGCATATCACGCTATCCTCCTAAGGTGAAGTCTGATGGTGATATTTTCGTTTCTAAAATTGACCAGTCTTTCGTTTTGATCAACTAATTTCAATTCAATGTTTGTTATAGATTTACTCTCAATAGGTAAATATATTAAATTTGAAGGGTTCTCAATAAGCTTAAAACCAGCGGGGCAGGACGGAAAAAAGTCGTGGATTGTATGCCTAGGCTTACCGTTGTGGAATGAGCCCCTTACCAATGAACACTCTATTTTTATAACATTTATAGGTTGGATGTTCACGGGATGTTGAGCGATTTCAAGAGTATTTGCCTTCAATATTTTCTTATCATACCCTAAAAGATGACCAAAACTATCATCTTTAGAAAAATCAATCGTACTTGTGGATTTAATCTCACATTTTAGAGTATTATGGTTAGTGACAATCCTAAAATATTGCGTTGGATCCTCTTCGCTCACCTTATTGTGTAAATATTTAGCAATATCATCCACTCCATACGTTCCCTGGTCTAGTGAAAAAACCTTATCACCAAAGTAAAATTTGTTATTAATATCCTTCTCAATATTCGGTATGCTGTTGTAGGTCTCTAAACTTACAAAGGCGATTTCATATTTAGACTCGTCTTGTAAAATTATCGGTGGGAAATAGTCGCTCGAGAGCGTGGATGTATTCCCGGATAATGAAAACACATAGGACATGGTGCAATAACAACAAACTAAGTTATTTCAATAATTTATTTTCTTTTTATACAATTTCATGGACTAGACATCTCCTTGTGAAAAATACCATCACATCTATCGGTAAACGTTTCCTCCTCAATTTTCGGGAGTCTCCGCTCGCAAATTGCACAATTATCAATATGAGTTTTTTTCAAAGGAATTTCATAATAGCAAAACTCGCACACGTGCATATCGTTTACTCTCGTGATTCCTTCCTTTCCTAAAATCACCATGCGAGGACCGAGCATGTTTGGTTGATCGAGCATCGAATACCCTCCGCAAACATCTTCACCGATTTGTTCCATTTTGTGTTAAAAACTTTAGACATAAACGTCCACACTCGCTCGAATTGAAGCTTTGAATGCGCTGATGATTGTATCTAACAACGTTTTTATATCCAAAGTAGCGAATCAGTTCTAAAGGAGGCTTGAGATTTCCATACGAGTCAAAGTACTCTATAATCTCGCCGTCCTTTCTGTAACATACCCAATGCGATCCGGGCTGTGTGCTTTTATGTAAATTTACAATGGCCGATTCTCTACGTTTGGGATACCGGGGTAGACTATCACGCATAAAAACTCCTATGAAATGGGGTATCTTCATTAATTTTGCATATTTAATTAGTTCTATGTTTGTTAGAGCCCTTCTTGGAATGTTTACGAAACCCTTTTCCGCTTTTGATATACGGATTGATGTATAGTCCTAAGCCTGATTTGTACGGCTTCAAATGCACACCTTTACCTAATGCAACAGATTCCATTTTTAAATTATGTCGTTTCGCTTCTTCTAATTGTTGTTTCCCTTCTTGAGCACTATTTACAGCTTTAGCAATAGACGATACGCCGCCTGCGATTCCTCCGAGAGCTGAAAGTCCAGCAAAGAGCGGTAATAGAAAGGGGAGAAAGCCACCTGTTTTAGGTATAGGAATAATTCGAGGTAGTTTACATTTTTTTCCCCTCAAACACTTTTTAGCAGTTTTATAAGCAATATTGACATTTCTAGGAGTCATTCCACCCTTGCTATGCTTCAATGCATGTTTAACGCTCTTCATAGCCTGGCGTAATGTGGATAAGCCCGATCCCATCTTCACTTTAGCCTTAAGTATATTTGTAACTAACCAAGCAGCGCTTTTTTCACCAAATGAAGAGTTTTTCGATTTAAATCTATCCCAAGCTTTATTAATTAGTATCCCATCAGCCTTATGTCTTGAGCCAATATCTTTGGATTTAAGGTACGCAAAATCGTGTTCTTTGCAAGCTTCGTCTAGAGGATTTATCCCGCTCTGATTAGCACGTTTATTTAGATCCGTTCCAGGGCCGCAGTACCTGTACCCTCCGGGGAGATGTAGTTCTGTATTAAGATTATCTAAAAGTCTGTTTATTATTCCTCCTCCAACTTTCATACTAACGATGAGTATGCAATTTACTCTCTCTATATATATAGCAAATACCCATTCATCAATCGAACCACTAAAATGAGATTTGTCAAGCAAGACAACTCAATTCAAGTTTGCAATTTAGATCTAAATGAACCTCAAAATAGAAGTAGACATGGAAGTTTATTACCCGATCATATAAGGGCAATTTTTGCCGGTCCTTCAAACTGCGGTAAAACAAACGCGCTGTTTTCGCTCTTATTCAGTTCAAACGGGCTTCGATTTCAAAACGTGTACGTTTATAGCAAAACTCTATTTCAACCCAAGTACCAAATGCTTCGCGATGTTATGAATAATGTGAAAGAAGTCGAATATCATACATTCAGCGAAAATGAAAATATTATACAACCGCACGAGATGAAGAAAAACACTATATGTATTTTTGACGATATTCCCACTAGTAATCAGAGCAATTTGCGGGCTTATTTTAGTCTCGGGAGACATTCGGATATAGACTGCTTCCTACTATGTCAGAGCTATGCCAGGATAGGTAAACATCTAATCAGAGACACCTGCAACGTTGTCTGTTTATTTAAAATGGACATGCTCAATTTAAAACACGCTTATGACGATCATGCCAGTTCAGACATGTCATTCGATAAATTTTCCCAAATGGCTAAACTATGTTGGCAGAGGGATCAGTATGGTTTTCTAACAATCGATAAAGAAGCGGCTATGAGTAGCGGGCGCTATAAATATCAATTTGATACAATTATTTACTTGTAGTAAATATGTTTGAGGGGCTGTTCTCATCGTATGTTTGAGGGGGCTGTTCTCATCATATGTTTGAGGGGCTGTTCTCAGCGTAATGTTCTCAACACAACACATAATGTGTTTCTAACGCACTCTGTGACGTTAGTCAACGTAGGAATTGTATTCCCATCATAACACACATACGTCTAGCGTTGTAAACTATATATAAGACCGATAAACGATTCATGTCGTCAGGTTCAATCATAATGTTACCATATTATGAGAAAAATGATAAAAAATTAAAGCGAAAAATAATTGATATCTCCGATACAATTAGGAAAAAATTTAAATCCTTCAAGCAGCGAGAAGTAAGCGATAGTGACTCTTTTAAAAAATCTTTTCATCCCCTGATTGAGGCGCTGGAGAAGGTTAAGCCTGTTAAGGAAGAGGTGATCATCAAATCCGAGGATGAAAGCACCGAGCCTAATGTGAGCGCATGGTTCAGACCGAGAACGTCAACGGTGAATAGAAAACCCTTTTACGACATAGCGCACGTTCCCATGGGCGATTATTCAGAGTTGGAATTAAAACCTTTTATCGACGACACATTTGAAACAAAATCGGAAAGCGAGGATAACCTATCAAAAGTGGAAAAATTACAGGAAACGTTACACGGGAGCACGAGCACATTTTTCGAATTAAATAAGGAATTTGGACATATTGCGGCAAAGTATTTGCAATTTTACTTTACATACCCCAAAGAACGAGATGAAAAATATGGAATCCGGATAGAAGGCGATAATCTAATCATAGGAAACAAGTTGATAAGGTTGGATAAAAATGATATAATAATTGGCGAGAATGAATTTGAGGGGACTATGGGGCTGTACGAATTGCTCGTTAAAAAGAAACCGGACAATTCAGTCTACAATGAGAAAGATTTGGAAGAGTACAAAAAAATTCTGCTACTCACGAACGGTCACTTGAAAAATTACGATAGTCACATGACCATCAATAGTAATAAAGGGCATAAATACTTGAACATAATAGCGAAACTTTTCCCGCCAAAGGCAAAACCTCGAAATCAAGCCGATATTGAGAACCATAAGTCTAGAATTATTAAGATAAAGGAAAGACTCGGCGAGGGACTAATCCCCGCGAATATGACATTGAACGGGTCAGGTTTCGTGTATTGGAATGACGTGAATGAGTTGGTGGATAGATTACGTTTATTGATGGCCTCAAAGGCTGCAGGGAATAATTCTCACCAAAACGAAATCCTATCGATTCTCGAAGAGCTTCAAGAGGAGGGAATTATCGTCTAACGTATATAAAGCATAGTCGCTGTTGGTATATTATCAAAATGCCACAATCAAAGTACGCATCACATACGATATCAAAGTTTGGGAGTCAGGATGTCGCTCTGACTAGAGATGAAATTATAAAGTTAATAAATGATGAGAGGCCTGGTAAAGGGTTGAATAGCGATTTGGAGGAAAAATTAAATCATGCGAATGAGATGATTAAAAATTTAGCAATTAGTACAGTGCAGGAATTGACGAAAATAAAGTCTGAATTAAATGACGCAAATGGTGTAGAAAATCTAGAGGAAAAAATTAATACATACACTATTCATATGAATGAGACGCTTAATAATTTAGACAATACTACAGTGCACGAAATGACTAAAATAAAATCTGAATTAAATGACCTCGCCACTCGCACGATGCACTCCATCGGCGGGAACCATGAGGATTTAATCACGCTTAAATCTCTCATTGAAACAATG
Organism: Neomicropteryx cornuta; assembly: GCA_020383195.1. NCBI lineage: Eukaryota > Metazoa > Arthropoda > Insecta > Lepidoptera > Micropterigidae > Neomicropteryx > Neomicropteryx cornuta. The sequence goes on along the minus strand of JAHKQU010000001.1, from coordinate 5,471,002 downwards.
AAAGATAAAAATATCAAGACAGAGTCGACTGTGGAAACATTAAATAAAAACCTAAAAGATCTTACAAATGACATTCTCCACTTATTCGGTATAACGGGTGAATAGTACTCTGTCAAAAACCATCGTATTAGTCAAATGTTGGAAGGTGTTCAAGGAATGGATGGTGTGAACGTAAATCAATTGAAAAAAGCCATTACAGGTATGGAAACCAAGATAAAAACAAACGAATCGTTAATTAACAATCATATTAAAGAGATGGATCGAATCGTTGGGATTACAAACAGCTACTTCTCGGTAAAGGGTCATAGAATCGTTTCCCTGGCCGACGGTAAGGACAACGCCGACGCCGTGAGCATGAAGCAGCTCAAGCAGGGCATAAGCGATTTAGAGAAACGTCTCAAGCAGACCATCGTCGATTTGGAGAAACGTCTCAAGCCAAAGTAAAATACTATAAAAGCAGGGAAATGAGGGCGAGATTGATCAAAATGAAGTTATTACTCATTTCATTCGGGACGATGCTCGTCGCCGCTTGCCAGGATAGGTGCTTAAACGGAGGAGTCTGTTCTCAAATTAGAAGCAGACCATTCTGGCGCTGTCACTGCGAGCAGACTTCGTTTTACGGAAATAGATGCGAGATCCCGTGTAACAAGTCATTTCAATACCCCTGCATAGATGTTCACCCTACATTAGCACCTAAACCTTTAAATACAACCGCTACTTTGATTAGTAAATGTGCAGACGTTTGGAGTATAATATCTATAGTTTTATCTTTAATTACGCTGTCGTCATTTATGACAACTTTAATATATATACGGTTTAGAAAACGTACAAGTGTCTTTATTACACTTTTAAGATGAGTAAATATATAACACCGGTCAAAGTCGGGATCGTTGGAGAAATACACGGAGCTGTACGAAAAAACTTTAAAAGACGGAGAGTACTAACGAAGGGAATAGATGACCTCTGGAGCGCGGATCTCGTTGAGATGCAACCTTTGGCTAATATAAACAAGAAATATCGCTACATACTGACAGTTATTGATGTATTTTCCAAATTCGCCTTTGCTAAACCCTTAAAGTCAAAAAATGCAAGGGACGTGACGCAGGCAATGCGTGATATTTTTACAGAGTCTAATAGATCGCCCAAACATTTACACACCGACGATGGTAAAGAATGGTTTAACTCTACGTTTAAATCATTAATGAAAGAATATGACATTAATTTATATTCGACCTATAGTTCCATCAAAGCTAGCGTTGTCGAACGATTTAATCGTACGTTGAAATCGAACATGTATAAGCAATTCCATATACAGGGAAACTATAAATGGATACCTCCGATATTGGATAAGCTAGTTGAAGACTATAATGCACGAAAACATAGAACAATCAACATTGCACCGATTCAAGTTTCGGCTAAAAATGAGAAATTAATTTACGATAGGGTCTTTAATGTGTTGAAAATAAAAGATCCCTCAAAACCCAAATTTAGAGTGGGCGATCAAGTTCGAATATCGAAATATAAACATATATTTCAGAAAGGCTATCTCCCCTCGTATACTACAGAGTTGTTTACAGTCGAAAAAATTCAAAACACAATCCCTAGAACATATTTATTGGAGGATTCAAGCGGACAACCGATTTTAGGAGGATTTTACGAGGAAGAATTGAAAAAAACTAAATACCCAGGTCTTTATTTGGTTGAAAAAATATTGAGGAAAAAAGGAAGCAAAGTCTACGTGAAATATCTCGGTCTAGATAAGTCGCATAATGAATGGATTAGCAAGGAAAATGTTGCATAATAAAACAATATTTTTAAAATAGTTTTTTATTCAATCTGTCTAATTAGAAACTCATACATAATACAGGCGTTATTTAAGGCACATACACCCTTTCTTTTACGATGAAGATCGCATTTCTTAATTATCCAGTCAATTTTATGCAGAGACGGATAGTCCCCCAGGTCTTCAAGGTTCACAACTTTCCTATCTATAAGGAATTCCTGCAATATCCTTTGTTTCTCCAATCCTTTCACGAAAATTCGTTCAAATCCTGTTAATACATTTAATATGTAATCCCTCAAATCCATATAGGGAATATTACCATCTTCATATTTTAAATTGTGATAATTGCTAGTAAGCCATTGATTTGTTTTTCTAGTCTTCTTTGTTAAATCGGTAAAGTCGAATGGTGATTGAAATATCGAGGAATGTTCGAATATTTGAGATTTTACAGCAAACTCTTTTATAACATATGATTTATCATTTCGTTTAAAACATTGCATATCAACCACTACCATGTCATTCATCGTTGAAGAATAGAATAGGAATAACTCAAAGCGTATTCTGTTTCAAGATTTTCTTCGTTACTCCGTCTTGAGATGAAACTCTAGCGCTCAGCTGATTAGCCAATTTAATGACTGTATTAAAATCCTCATCTTCACAAGTCACTCCAACCGTTCCACGAAATGTAGATTTCTTCCAATAGTTGATTGGTTTCTCATGAGCAATATCACCAGTTCGATATAACTCTAATTTAATTAGGTATTCACTGTCTACCTGAAGAGGTGCCTCCATAAATAAACGTCCATTGTCAACCAGTTGAGTAATTTTGGCTGATGGAAGTTCGGGGATGACATCAACATTCCATTCGGTTAATTTAATTACCGGAGTTTTTCGCTTCTTTTTAGTTATTTTAAAGTTTGAATCATTTGAAAAAATATTTTCACCATCATCGGTCCATGTCAAGCCGCTAATATAATTTGCTGCATCCATTGTAGTTGACTTTACTCGAGGAGAGACAAAATAACACTGACCGTTAAAATTATTATTTGCAATACTCGAGGTCTCCGCTTAAACCACTCACGAATTTAAATGAGGTCATCAATGTCTCAAGGTAAATCGTGTTCAGACAAGTTAAGAAACTCGAGGTCTCCGCTTAAACCAGTCACGACTTTAAATGAGGTCATCAATGTCTCAAGGTGAAATCGTGTTCAGACAAGTTAAGAAACTCGAGGTCTCCGCTTAAACCAGTCACGAATTTAAATGAAGTCAAGGTAAAATAAATCGTGTTCAGACAAGAGTACGAATGGAATATATATATAATCTCATTTCTTATTTTTACAGTCGACACTGAACCACTCTACCGTGATGGCGTCTACTTCTACTCAATCGAGCGGCTCTCAAAAGAGGAGACACTGTGATGAATGCGATTTGTATGTACAGACTAATAAATATGTTAGTCATCTCAAATCGGCAGGACACATCCTCAAGTGTACGAAGTCGCCTTTGTCTGATAGGATTGTGCGAGTAAAGTCATGCTTCAAAAATAGATTGCAGACATATCATGTGAAAAACAATAAGCTTGATGAATTTAAAACTCCGAAAGGGTTTTTAAGTGACATTCGAACGGATGTAGAATTATTAGTGCAAGAACAAGTTAAACAATTCAAGTGTGTCAAGTGCAATGTAGTATTATTTGCTACCTATCTGCATCCTACGACGAAAGAAGAGAGTGTAAAAAGTTTTAACACGAAAAATGAGACAATTTATTTAGAAAACAATTTTGATCAAATTTATGATAAATTTGTGACATCAATCTGCAAGCAGGCTGATGAATTTCAACATGTGAAATCAGGATGGACTCTTGTTAATATTTTATATTTAGACGTCAGTATTAACAAGTGTCAATTCTTTCCAGGATCTAGCTTTATACCATTACCCATAGATATTGCGAATAAGCAAGCTATAATTAATATTAAGAATCATGATCATTTTTGTTTTTGTTGGTCGATTGTTGCAGCTTTGAAACCTGCCCTTAATCATAGTGATCGACCTGGATCATATCCATATTTTAGTAATATTTTAAATATTGATGGTTTAACTTTCCCTATAACGCTTAGAGATATTGATAAATTTGAGAGGCTCAATCCATCTATTTCTGTTAATGTATTTGCTTTAGAAGAAAAAAATGGAAAGAACGATGTGGTGGGCCCAATTCGATATGCTAAGACTAAAAAGATCAATCATGTAAATTTATTATTTATAGATGATAAAAATAGTGAGTTTGGTCATTATTGCTTTATCAAAAATTTACCAAGATTAGTAGCATCACAGATTAGTAGTACTCGCAAGAGAACGCATTTGTGTGACGGTTGTCTCAATTATTTTACTACAGAGTCAACATTAAAAAATCATCAACAACGCGATTGTGTACGTCGAGTTGTTAGAATGCCTGAAAATAAAGCTCGGAAATGTAAATTCATCTCTAATGCACGTGAAAATATTCTACAGTTTACTAATTTCGATAATCAGTTGTTGTTACCATTTGTAGTTTTCGCAGATTTTGAATCGTATTTACAACCAATAGATGGGTGTGAACGCGATCCTACTGCAAGCTATACGCGGAAGATACAGAAACATGTAGTTTTTTCGTACGGGTACTATGTAAAATGTAATTTCAATGACTCACTTTCCGGTTATTTCTCTTATTGCGGTGCGGACGCAGTTAAACATTTCTTAAAATCTTTGCGCGAGCAGGCAAATGTAATATGTAAAAAATTAAATACAATTGTTCCAATGAGACAACTGAGCACAGAGGAAAGAAAGAAATTTTATTCATCCAAGCATTGTCACATATGTAAAACAAGTTTAGATGGGAAAAAACGTCATTTGGATCACGATCACATGAACGGAGAACCGAGAGGTTTGGCTTGTGATATGTGTAATATTCAATATCAGTATGCTAATTATTTACCGATATATTTTCATAATGCCTCTGGTTATGATATGCATTTTATATTCCATGAATTAGACTATGATGGGGAGAAAATAGAATGTATTCCAGATAATAAGGAAAGTTTTATTGCACTAAGCAAACATATGAAAGTTCGCTTGGATAATAATAAGGATATTACATTTCAAATGCGTTTTCTCGACAGCTATCGTTTTATGGCATCCAGCCTTGATGTATTATCAAAAAATTTAAATTTTAATCAATGTATTGAATTAAGGAGGCATTTTCCTAATGACGATGATGCCAAATTACTAACGAATAAATGCTCGTTTCCATACGATTTTATCAAATGCTTGGACGATTTAAAAATTACTTCTTTACCCTCACGAGAATGCTTTTTTAACTCTTTGAAAAATGAGCCTATTTCTGACGATGATTATATTAGAGCTCAAAATATCTTTAAGCATTTCAAATGTGACTCACTCGAATCATACAGTATGCTCTATCTCCAAATAGACGTACTATTACTTGCAGACAGTTATTTACAATTTAGAAAAGTTTCTTATGAGACTTATGGGTTAGATTGCTGTAGGTATTATAGCCTTCCAGGTTATTCATTCGATGCCTTTCTCAAATCTAGCGAAGTGAAGTTAGAATTATTAACTGATATTGACATGCTCAGCTTTTTAAAATCATCCATTCGCGGTGGGTACTCTGTATCTAACCGTCGGCTGACGACCGCGAACAACATGTTTATCGATGGCTTTGATTTTACTAAACCATCATCATATATTATATATTTAGACGTCAATAACCTCTATGGATATGCCATGTGTGAAAAGTTACCCGTTTCCGGCTTTCAATGGTATAGTCAAGAAGAAATTGATAATTTAGATATAGATACCTTCGATTGTGAGGGTGTAACGGGATTAATTCTAGAAGTTGACTTAAACATCCCCAAGGAATTACATGAATACTTTGATTCGTTTCCACCCTGCGTAGAAAGTATAGAAATTAATAAAACTAAAAAATTAATGGGCACTTTATATGATAAAAAAAATTACGTCATGCATTTCAAAAATTTGAGACAGGCATTGAAATTAGGAGTAAAATTAGAACATATTCACAGAATACTCTCATTCAATCAGACTGCTGTATTGAAAGACTTTATTAATCTCAACAATAAAAAGCGTACAGAGGCCACAGATAAATTTAGTATGGATTTATATAAATTATATAATAATAGTTTGTTCGGCCGGAGCATTATGAATCCAGAAAAATTTGTTGAGGTAAAAATACTTTCTCATTGGGAAAACAAGATTAATAAATTTGGAGCGCGACGTTATGTTGCAAACCCTCTTTTTCACTCTTCCATTATTTTAAAAGAAGATTTATGTATAATTCAATTGGAAAAAAAACGAATATATTTTAATCAACCTGTTTATCTCGGATTCAGTATACTCGAATTAAGTAAAACTGTGATGTATGAATTTTATTACGATTATCTAAAGCCTAAATATGGAAAGAATGTAGATTTAATTTATACGGATACAGATAGTTTTGTTTTAGAGGTAATCACTGAGAATATTTTCGAGGATATTAAAAATGACCTGGATCGTTTTGATACAAGCAATTTTAGCCCTGATAACATTTATGGATTACCCGTTGTTAATAAAAAGGTTTTAGGCTGTTGGAAGTTTGAAACTGGAGAAGATATTATTAAAGAATTTATCGGCATACGTTCCAAATGCTATGCCTTCATTACTGAGGGTAAACATTATGTAAAACGATGCAAGGGGTCTTCAACCAAAACTATTAATTATAGCGACTATAAAAATTGTATTGATAGTAATAAGAATTTATATGTTAAAAATACAAATATTAGATCCATACAGCATGAAGTGTTCACAACAAGTGTAAATAAATTGACATTGAACAATGTCGATGATAAGCGACATCTAAACGCTGATGGGAATACCACAAGCGCATTAGGCAATATCAATATTTAGTTGGTATTTTGTAAAATGTTGAATAAAAATGGATATATCAATTGTGGCTTTTATTTTGAACCCTACTAAAAGCTAAAACAATAACGAAACGCATCCATCCTATATAGAATCAAATTTCTAATGATGACTTATAGCTATCTCCCATAATTATTACATCATCGTACTCAGAATCAAATTTCGATTTCAAAGAGGTGTCACTCGGATATTGTAGCTATCAAAGGGGCAGCAGAGGGGACGGTGGTGGGGAGATTCCTAAAAATTATTGCATCATCATACTCAGAATCAAATTTCGATTTCAAAGAGGTGTCACTCGGGTGGGTAGCTATCGGGGGATAGGTAGGTGGTAGAGGACACAAACAGAGGAGATGTGTCGACGACGGTCGCGGAGAGAATGGGCGGTGGATCGACAGAGGAGGCAGTCTGGTGAACGACTGTCAAGGTCAAAGTGGTCTCGGCCCCGCGGTCTGGGTGGAGGGGGGGTTTAGGTGGGCGGTGGTCAAGGTCAAAGTGGTCTCGGCGCGACCAGCACTCAAGGTCAAAGTGGTCTCGGAGCTGTAGCTTTACCCTACTGATTCCTTTGAAAATCGTACCATTCTAACGATGTAAAATGAGTAATGGTCGAAAAGGGATAACATTTTGCGTAAATTAGGAAGGAGTTGACCCTAAAGGTTGCTCAGCGCGCTCTACAGCATGCGCGGTAGTTTGTTTTAATTAGAAGAATTAGCGGAACCTCACCTAATTTTCCCTTGAACACACAGCTCCAGAAATGCCCAGGTCTCGCATATTGTATAGTTGTATGTTTGTTTGTATACATTCAGATATATTGCATGTATTTGTGATTATTTTGTGTGTATTTTTCAATTTTTTTGACTTGGCAACAAGACTTCTAAGTAATAAACAGAAAGCGATAGGCAAGATATTTTTCATTATAATATTATTTTTATAAGATTTGCAAAAATAATTAAATAAATTACCGCGAACGCAAAACGGAAAGATTAGTAACTGAAAAATGTTATATCCTATTTTATTGCAGGATATATATTTATATTTAAATATATATATTTTTCTAAATAGGACAGGTTTTTTAAAAAAATATTTTTATAAAACTTAGCCGACTAGGTTTAAGCCGAAATGTTATTTAGTACCTACTAACCTTAATAATTATTATTTTGTTATTTATAGATTACTATCCAACGCTTTATCAAAATAGAATGACGCATTGAGTTAACAATAAAATTCATTCTCGTAATGTTTAAAAACAAATTAAATCATGTTTTTTGGCTGAAAAAAAAATCCTCTACATAGTTTATTTTTAATTTACTTTTTAATGTTTTAGAAAAGAGATTCAACTACTATGATTTTTACTAATGCGAAAATGTGAATAATAATTCTTGGATAAATAACTCATAAGTATTTTAACTAGACGTACCTATATAGAATGTCCCCAGACCATTTCCAAAAACTCAAAGGGAGGGGTTTATGTTTCCTATTACGAGTAAGAAATTATATACAATAGTCTTGCAAAGGACGTGGTACGCGAGGGGCAATTAACACTCCATATCCACTAACATAGCATAAGAAATTAAATAAAAAAATGAAAAATAATTTATCCCTAATATTTTTAATAAAGCTCTGGTGTAAATTACCTTTGCCGTTGCAAAACGCGATAAATATCTTGTATCCTTGACGGGGCCTAGTTAAGGCGCCTACATACCTGAATGTTATCAAAATGCGAATTTTGCAGGTTTTCAAAGTATGTTGCGTGCGTATTCAGAAGAAATACCACTAATCTACTTTATTTATATTAAAGATCATTTATTATTCTAGGGAAATAGCTATAGAAAACTTCTTTAAGCATTGTCAAAAAAACATAAAAAAAAATACAAATCCACAATGTTTTTGAAACATCATTATTTGATGTCAGCCATCTCTGAATCCAGAAACATCTCATATATAATAAAAATATTTTTTTGAAGAGAATCGAGTCGCGGAGGGATGTAGCTGAGCGAATTTGCGATATATGGTATAACAACTTAGAAATAAAATACCAAAGTTGGTCTAAAATGGTTGATTTTTGTTTTAGATTTCATATATGAAAATGAAATTAAATGCGAAAACTATTTAGATTTTCAAAAAATATATGTTCTTGTATTATTAATGGAAAAAGAAAAAAATGAAAAAATGTATTCGTTTTTTCTAAATAAAAAAACGAATTGCTATCAATATTTCTACCATCAACATCCTACGCGCTGCGATCGGGCAATCAGCTGGCGTAAATATGACAACAATAATTTAATATTATCACGTCAAGTTGACATATTTTTTCTCGGAAGCCATGGCGTATTTTGGATATGTCATCTTAACAAATCACGTTTGAAAACAAAGGCCCAATTATCTGGTTTATTTATAAATTACATAAAATTAATAAATAAAGCCATGAATTATTTTAGTCACTGTACACTGTACAGTGTGGATGATTTTAGAGGCGTGGTTTTCAAGAAGAGATAAAACGCATATAATTTGATGTTATGGCTAAGAATTTAGTTTTATTATAAAGATAAGGGTTTGCCATTATGTTTTAAAAATGATTTCGGGTAAGTGGCCGCCGCGGCTGACTCGAACAAATTCCAGCCGAGAGGCCCAATTTTCAACCACTTTTTGCAGCAAGTTGGGCCGTATGTCAGCAATAACGCGCCGAATATTCTCTTCCAAGGCGTTAATCGTGTCCAGCTTATCTGCGTAGACAAGCGACTTCACATAACCCCACAAAAAATAGTCCAGCGGTGTTAAATCGCACGATCTTGGAGGCCACGCCACAGGCCCACGACGCGATTTTTACTTTATTTTAGAGTGATTTTTTCTAAATTTGCACTATTTGCAAACGTTGTTCAGGAGTAAGTCTATTCATTATGTAATGGCAAACCAAACCGAGCATAAATCAAGTGACAGCTGTCAAAAACACCAACTACGAAAAAAGTAGTGCCAGATTGAAAACCACGCCTCTAAAAAAAACAGCCTTTATTACCGATAGGTACTTACAGTGTACTATTACCGATAGGTACTTACAGTGTTTTTTTTTCATAACCAATTAGGTCTTTTTGGAGTACTTAGGTACAATAGTAATTAGTCTCTCGCTCTATAAAAACATACATTTAATGACGTTTAATGACATTTAATGACGTCATACAATTTAGGTGACGTTTGTTTACATCGAGACATGCTTCGGCGAAAAGCTATAAAATCGACTCGCATTGACGGCGGCGAAAAGTTGGGACGGGAAAATTATTTTATAACCATGACTAAACCCAACCACAGAGTAGTATCACAACGTTGAACCATATAACCAACCAACAAGCTGGTTGTTTTATTAGTACCTAGGTATGTGCACTCGAAATTTATATACATAACCGACTGAGCAAAAGAAAAAAAAAACAGTTTCTGTATATGTTTAATAGTGGAAAACTAGAAAGCGAACCGCCTAACTTTCTGAAATAAAGAATTTATTATTATTTTTTTTATTTAAAATTGAGTTTTCCCGTCGAGGGTACCGTGCCGCGCGTTTTTTCTTGTAAGATATAATAATTATTTATAATTTTCCTAATATTTATAGTTGGCATTTAGAATTACCTAAATTAATAGCTCGTGAAAAAAATACCTAGAATGAAAAACAATTTAGTGCAATCTACAAACAGCTACAGATATTTTTATATAAGGCAATATATAATAGAAATCGATAATGTCTGATTCATCAAAATAACTTTACACTCGAACTAGCAATGCCATTTTCCAAGTTACACTTATCGATAACGCGTCTGGTCGAGGGTAAGACCACAGTGGAGGTACTTTGTAAGCGGTAAAAAAACCAGTATATGTGTTGTTACACTTTGCGGGTTAAAAGTAAAACTTTTGTAAAGAAGTTGATTAAATGTCATTATTATATTATAGAATAGTGAATAAAAACAGCCCTTTAGGTTTTTGTTAAACGCCGCGGGTACATCTCAGATATGACAGTATCGGTGCGTATTTTATATTTATTATCTTTTTTTGTGTGTAAATATATAACTTTAGCATTTCGCTAGTGATATACCTAGAAATGGCTTACAATTATTATTATCGACATTCTACCTCGTACTTGTCGAGGGTTGAGGTTCATTGTTAATTTTGGCAGGAAATAAAAGAGTGACGATAGATTTCACATTATAAAAATGTGACTCAAATTCTTCGATTTCCGGTTGCAAATCTTTATCCACTCTAGGACACTGCTTCGCATTAAAAGCAGCAATTTTAGTTGTATTTTCGGAGAATTTATTCAAGAACTCATCCATTCCCTCAGCCATAACGATATCAACGTGACAGCTGGCCGCACCGACTGCGTGCGTCCTTCCTAATTTCGCTAAATGAGCGTGTTGCGTTAGATTCATTGCGCTGCATAGAAAAAATTGGGTCTGTGTCGGACTTAACGGTGGAAGTTATACTTCTTTAGCCATTCGCACACACCCACTCACACACAGATATATAAATGAAATATAAGACATTTTTCTCTGTTATTCAATATATTATTATAAGACACTTCATTACTATACTATACACCTAAACATTATCATTATCAATAATTTCTTCTATAATCATTCTTTCATCTTGGTTATTTTCTAGCTGTTCATTAGAAATCGGACTGTATTCCAAGAAAGACACAATCGGTTTATGATAACTAAAGTAACTAACAAATATTCTAGATTCAAACTTCTCAAGATATCTTCAGCATCGATGGTCTTATCATAATTTTTTTTCACAAATTATACGAAAGTATAAGAATATACGAAAAAACGTATAAAAAGGCACTCTACGGATTTTACTCCTAACGCGTGACGCGGTTCCTCGACCAACATCCCATCCCAATGAGTACAACGGGCGCAAGGAAGTGTAACTTCAAAAAATGTGTAAGGTGACGTTTTACTTATAAAACAAATAGTCTGATATTTTTTAAATACGTATATTTCCGCACCATTAACATTTCGTAATAAAATACATATTTATTTTTATAATTAATAATGATTTAAAGCGCGGCTATGTTCATACCCTAATTGTCTCTGTCAGGGTGACGTCAGCCACGACGCTGTTCAAACTGTCGCCATCAAACTGTTTTCTTGTACCGGATTTTACGACATGGCAAATGATGCCGGTTGACTGCTAATTGATAATTATTATTCCTTTATTTTGATAGGTCTTTCACGTCTGATGATTCTCAGAAGAACCTCACTGCTCTTAACTTTTGTTTCTTTATAGCGATTGAGAATAAAATTCATACGTCATAAGTCAATTAATCACGTAATTAGTTTCCATATCTATTCCATAACAAATCTAAAAATAACAATTATTCTAGGAATTATTTTATCAATGATCGATAATAGCTTGTTTAACTGGTGTGTAAATATATTGAAACCATAAAAGAAAAAACTGGCTGCAACAGTGGCGTAAATTATTATAGGTTGACTGGACTGATAAAATGCCACTGACCGAGGAACCTTATATAGGATGATGATTTTAGAGGCGTGGTTTTCAAGAAGAGATAAAACGCATATAATTTGATGTTATGGCTAAGAATTTAGTTTTATTATAAAGATAAGGGTTTGCCATTATGTTTTAAAAATGATTTCGGGTAAGTGGCTGCCGCGGCTGACTCGAACAAATTCCAGCCGAGAGGCCCAATTTTCAACCACTTTTTGCAGCAAGTTGGGCCGTATGTCAGCAATAACGCGCCGAATATTCTCTTCCAAGGCGTTAATCGTGTCCGGCTTATCTGCGTAGACAAGCGACTTCACATAACCCCACAAAAAATAGTCCAGCGGTGTTAAATCGCACGATCTTGGAGGCCACGCCACAGGCCCACGACGCGATTTTTACTTTATTTTAGAGTGATTTTAAAAAAATTTAGAGTGATTTTTTCCAAATTTGCACTATTTGCAAACGTTGTTCAGGAGTAAGTCTATTAATTATGAAATGGCAAACCAAACTCATAAAGCATAAATCATGTGACAGCTGTCAAAAACACCAACTACGAAAAAAGTAGTGCAAGATTGAAAAACACGCCTCTAAAAAAAACACCTTTAATATTTATTACAACAAAACTGCAAAAATTATACAAGGTATGATCGAAAGTACATTAGTGTATTCTTTTTTTATTAGGTTGTAAACCTTTTTATTAGGTTTACAACCAGTAAATCACACACAATAATAGTGGGTATAGAAAATTTTACAATTTTTGATATATTAATAATATGTAAATTACTTTTAAATTTATTTTTTGCTCAAAGGTTCCGTTGGCTTTCAGGCATTTTCTAATAACCGAATAGCTTGTGCGGAAATTCTTTTGGTTATATCTTTCAAAGAAATCATAATTTGGTTGAATGCAGCTGCGCTCAAACGGGTCAAGAGCGAAAGGCACGTGACAGACATAGGCAAACATGCTTCAGTTTAATGAAATTAGTCCTCCAGGCCTCCATATATGCTATGGAACTGTTCCAATTAGAAAGAGGTATAGTGGGCCTTACATATTTTTTAAAGAGCAAGGAAGTTTCTAACACTTTTGCGTGGCTGTTCGAGTACCTCGCCCTCGTTGAGGTTATTTTAATTGGGTTCTTAAGGCGCCCCGGGACGCCTTTGTCCTTGAGATTAGAAAGAGTAGGCTTTAATCGAACATTGGCGTGTAGAAAAGAGACGGATATACTCGCCGACCGCGAATTCGTTACATTTGGAATCGATGAAACATGTTTTTTGTATTTAAATAATTATTATCATTCGAAAAAAATGTTTTTTTTTAAGTAATGGCCTAGATTACTATATTGTCTATCTTTAGAAAGAAAAATTAGGTTCGCGTCACTTACACAACTTAAAAGAAAATCGTTGCAAGAAAAAAACAACACTTTCTTATTTATTTATTTTCATTACTATAATAAGGTGTATTTCTTTTTTTTTAAGCAAAGGACTAAATTAATATATTTAGAATATTATGGTATTTTTAGTTTTGGCCATTTGTTGGGAATAACTTCAACAAAATGCACCAAAATACGTTACAAAACACGTTTTAGGGACTGGTGGTGCCTTAAGGCGCTTTCTGTTCGTTTTTGCGATCTTTATATATATTTAAATTTATAAACAAGATGGCGTTCGTGCGATATTTGCGAAATCCTGTTAGTCGTGGTGTTTTTACCATCCATATTTTTTTTATAACGGGTATCTTTTTGTCAACTCGTTAATGTCATTATACCTTTCAAAATCAAAATAACCGCTAGTTCAAATTTCAAGCCTGCCCTTTATTGTTATTAATTACAACAAAACAGTTCAAGTCAAGGGTGTAATATTGGTATGGAGCAGGCGTTACGATTTGATGCTACAAAAAACGCCCTTTCGGTAACAAGTACGCAAATGTCAAAGGAGGGAGACAGTTAGTAGATTTTCAAATTAAAAGTACCTATGCTAAGAAAACATTACTCAACAAATATTTAAATTATTTTAACTTTTTTTTAAAATTTGTTGTTTAGAAGGAGAAAAGTTATACTATGATTAATATAGAATAAGATGTGTGTTGTCTGTTTGAAAATTGCGAAGCTTCAGGAGACCAGGAAAAATATGAACGAGGCCGTTACACCAGCACCAGATTCCGGCCGTATGCCTTTGTTGTATGTGTGGAAATGAAAACTGAATGTGCCTTAAACGTCAGCCTACTGACAAGGACGTACCTTCTCAGGACTTCTCATGGACTAACCCAGGGGGCTTCGTAGTTGCCGTCCGCCCGTCTGAGTGGCGGTTGTGTCAATCGAATGAATTCTCTCGAGACTAAAAGGAGACAATTCAGATAACGTACCATGTACGGCAACAGTACCAGTAATATTCTGGTCAAAATGGTTTACCAGATAATGAAGACAAACCTATCTTAATCTCAATCTTAATAAGCGGTTACAGCAGTCCACGGAAAAGTGACCGCAGATCGCATCATCAGAACATAATTTTCGAACACTTGCCGTCGGATCACGTTGGTGTTGTCAGTTTATGAAGGTTAAATCCCAACATAATATCCAAAATTAGGATGTAGGATAACATGCGTCAAAAAAGAAAATAAAACGTGTTGATTTATATAGATAAACGTTAAAAAAAAATATTGAGGGCTCGCATGTTCCTCCGTTCTTCCTGGAGCATTTACCTTTATTCTATGCTTTTATATTCGCGGTTCGCTCAAGGGTTAATTTAAACATTAACCCGGACGGCAATTATAATGAGCATGAGCGCAATTATAAATAATGAACGCAGCGAAAGGACGTGCAATTGAGTAAGAATCTAGATTAGTGAAGGGCCGGCCGCCATTTTGAATGGCACGACGCGACGCCCGAAAGTACCTGTCAAGGGTCGCGTGAGTGACGCGCTCCCCTCCGCCCTCCCGCGCCGCGCCGGCGGACGGATCCTGGGGGACGGCGCGTTCATCCATTTAGCATTCCTGCAAATTAAAAACATTTCGTTTCATGTTATTTTCCTATTACCATTATGCGGGTACATCATTCATTTTATATACCTAATAAATGAGAAGGGTTCCGCTTATCGAACCGTCGCATCTGCTGGTTCAAATGTATCATGAAGTGGATCGCAATTCTGTTCTTATTACATATCATTTATTTCAATGCTGTCAGAACTGACGTGAATATAGTTATGTATCAATTATTATTTTTCCAAAATAAAATGAGCAAAACCTTGCTTGATCAAGCACCATTTTACACAGTTTTAATATGACTAAAGTATTCACACATTACGAAAAAAAAAGAATTGATTTCAAACTCATCTCATCTCACGAATCATCTCCATTTCATAAAGTTGAATCCTTAACTGATAGAAGGTCTAAAGCTGATGCTGTACTCGTATATGCAAAATAATGTCAGGTGCAGTTAACTGCAGCTCTCTGCTTGAGCTAAGGCGTCTCAGGGAACCTTTACGTGTGACAATTATGGGCAAAATGAACCCATTTGTTTTTTTTGTATATATGGGCGGGTGAATTCTTTAATATTGGGCAATATTTTTAACTTAGAGAATATTTCCTAAGAAAAAAAAAATACAAACCCGCCGAAGCTCACGGTAAATCCCTAAACTTACTATTGTAGTTATTTTTTTTTACAATGTGCTAAACTATCGTTATTTATTAAGCTACAGATTATTTAATATAACCTCAAACCGGACAAGCGACAGATACAAAATGACACTGTTCTTACTTTCTGTTTAAAAGTATTTTACAGACTTTGAATATTCTTGGATGAAACGATATCAAACATGAAGCTAAAAATGATCCGAAACATTTAAATATATGTAATTAATAAAAATTTAAATTTAATTTCGCATGTAAATGTAAACCACTATTCAAAACTGTAGATTTCTTTTACAAGTTTTCTTAAAAATAATTTCAACTGTATAATATTTTTATACACGACAATGGAAATCAATAAAACATAATTTACATTCAACAAAAAAAAAATATATTTTAAAACAGTTGATTTTATTTTTGAACTAAAACATAGATTATAGTAGAAATGTTATAATCTAGCGCTTGATGGCGCTAGTTTCAATAAATATCATTTATATGGATTTCTGTGCTTTGTAACCTCTTGTTGATGGCGCTGGTTGAATAATTTTTGTTAATTTTAATTTTTCGTCTAATGTTTGTTATCATTGAAAGCTAGTGTGTGTGTATAGTGTGTATAGTGTATGTGTATAGTGTGTATAAAAGTCAGTAAGATTGGACTTTTAAAAGTGGTTGAAAAATCGAAAGCTAGATTTGCTCACAGATAAACACAGGGGCAGATCAGGAAAAAATCTTGGGGAGGGTAAAATGTCAACGACACCATTTTCGATTTGCGGAAAATTCGTTTATAAAATTCGACTTAATAAAATTTGTTCAACACAATTCGTCTGGAACTATCTCGGAAAAGACAAATTGTAGTTAGATTAATTGTAACTAGACGTATTTTCCGCAGACAAATATTTTTACATGTATTTATTTCTCCCTTTTTTTGGAAAATACACAGTGAAAAACGTATAAAAAACTATAAAAATGGCATTTGTATAGAATTAAGGTTTATTTATTCAAATTTTTCGAATTTATCCCGCTTTAAAAATCCATTGTACAATTACACTTTAATTTATGTTCAATGGAAAAAACATAGTCTTTTTTAAATACTACAAATATTAAAGTAATTTAAATTTAATGTTTCTGGTGGCATGAATATGCATAGTACACTGTGAAAAAGAAACGAATATGCCAAAATTTGTAATATTGAGTATTTTTGAAAGTTCTTGGGGGGGGGGGGGGGGTAGGGAGGAGGAATTACCTATTGCCTATTATTTCATTTCTATTTGTATTCCTACTGATTCAGAAACTGGTTCTACTAAGGTGACCCAGTCTGAACTCTATCTCTATCCTCACCTTATCCTTTACCACGCGTGTTAACGACAGATCTTGGCCACCGTTACATATATTTTGTGGCCCTTTGCTGGTTGACCCGTTTGTATGGCAAGTACTAAAGCAAGGATCTGTTCTTCTTCATCGAAATTAAATCAATACTGTGTCATCTGCGTAAGTGATTACTTCTCATGTTTCCACAGATTTTGCATTAAAATTGTGGAGAATTTATATACCCCTGTGAGACAATACGCGTGATTCGCTTTGCGCTTTAGTGTCAATTCATTTTTACTAATTGCGATAGTCCATTAAGAAAATTCTCATAGTACGGGGAGTCATTTAAGCAAAACTTTGGATTCTTTACCGTGCTTACTGAGAGGACGCACCACATTCTTGGCCGTCGGATTTTACGATAATTTTGCTTACCAAAAAAAAAAGTTTTCAGACGAGGTCGATAACGTGTGATAACGCTCGATTTAAATTACTACCCTTTGTCCGCGGGGAGACACTCCCAAACTCCCTACACCCTGTTTTCTTCATATTGTCCAGTCCGACCGCGGTAATGTCTGCAGTCTGCGGGGCACGAGAAGACTTAGGGTGAACGAACGAATTACTAGGTAATTCATTTGCCCCATACGAAATGATACACAACACGCGTCTGTGGCGAATGTAGAATTCAAAACGTACTAAGTGTTTATTAAATCACGAGGAATATATTAGAGTATAGTTTCATTATCTGGAGTCCTCGTGAAAATACTTATTGTAATATTTTGGAGGTTACTCAGAGGAGGTTCCTAAGATACCTTTATCTTCGTAGGTATGGATATCATCCTGAATTTTTTCCAAACAAGTAGGTATCCATCAGCATTTGTATTAGGGATGTTAGGCTGTAACACACTCGAGTTTAGGCAGGACAGGAGTTTAGGAGTTAGGAGTTTAGGTAGGGTTTAGGGAGTTTTATACATTCAGTTATGTTATTTTCTTTAAAGTTATTTACGGATCCATCGGGCATCCCGTAGTACTCGGATAGATTGGTTTCTTTGTTCCGGACCGTTTGACTAGATCGCGGAAGAACACGCTATTTAGGCGATTAGCGTGTCATAGTCCGATTGGGAGAGCAGTCGAATTATTAAATTCCATTTCCGCGGAAATTGATTATTCGTTTGTTAGCCCAATACGTTTAAAAATGTGCTTTTTATCAGACCGTGTTGATATCAGTGTGAATTAATTATTTATTATTGTTCGCCTGGGAGCGTTATTTTTAATTATAAGTAGTTACTTTGTATTTTTCTTGATTAGTTGTGGTCATGTTTTGTTTTTTATTGTTTTTAGTATTTTTTTGCTTGTATGTTATGAATTAAATATGTGCATGGGGAAACCTGTTAAATTAATAAAAGAAACAAAAAAAAAACATTTTAAATGAAATATTATAAAAATTAACACGTGAACTTAAAACGTGGCTTAAAGATGTGGTAATAATTTCTATTTATATTTTTAATAGTATTTTTATTTTGCAATACAAACTTTTTTTGGAATTTTAGTATGTTTGCCATGCAGTGAGGATGTTTAAAGAGGCCGTGTTGGCACTTACGTCGTTAGACATCGGGAGAATTAAAAGAAGTAATTTTATTATTATAATATAGATTTTTAGAATAAATACAGATATCCAAAATATAAATAAGTACAGGAAAATAATTATTATTATCAAATGCGGTTTCGGTATATGAAAAAAATCCACGAAAAAAAACCGCAGTTGGCAAAATTTCCCCCAAAATTAGGGATTCCTCCGGGGCAGTTTACACTAACAGAAACTCGTAAGCTTTCATTTCGACTTTATGCAAATGGTTATCGTTATTCGAGACCCTTTTGATGTTTCAAGAAATTGCGCAATATTAGGAGATCTTTTTATTAGGGTCGGAGTTTTTTAATGCGTCTGTGTTTTTATGTTTGCTTAATGGCTCCTTCAAACATCTCGAAGCGATAATAATATGTAATTCTTTAAGCTTTGTGTTTTTGTTTAATTTTGCAATTAGACATTAATACATTTTCATCGAGAATTTGGATAACATAAAACGCTTTTGGCGAAATTCAAACGAGTATCTGTTTGTTACCAGGCGGTATAAGGTGAAAGATGACACCCCAGGTTACTCAGCGTTCCAACGTTCCATGGGATAATCCACGAATCCAGTCCAGGGACTTCAAAACACTATCCCGTTGGCTAAGCTGGGAACGTAATGCATACTAGTGACTACGAATAACAATATCGTGTCATGTATTACTTATATTTACGTGCAAATCACACGTTGAATTTTTTTATGTTTTAGAATTTGTATTTAAGCTTTGCTAAAATATAATCGTCTATTTCAGGTCTGTTAATTTAGAGTATTAATTTTAAAGGGGAAAAAGATTGATAAACCTGATATAAGATTAATCAGAGAAAGTTTTTGAATATTAACTCGTATATTAGGTATCACATCAATTCGTTATTGTCGATTTACAATTAAGGGGCTCAGCCGTAATTTGTAAAATACTGTATATAACAGTTTTATATATCTGATATCTATGAATATAATTTTCAATACCAACTGATAAAGTAATTCGAAGTCAAAATATATGGTGAAAAAACCTTTTTTTATACAAAAGAATACATAAAACATTTTTCATAAATTCAAAGTAGGTACTACATATAATATTGATTGAGATTTTTTTTTTTTTTTTGTTATGGAATATAAATTGGCCGATGAGTATAAGTCTATAACCTTCCTAACTAGGTAATAGTTACCTGTTCTAAGGAAGGTTATATATGAAGTGATAAAGTGCATAGCAGAGACCAGCGCAAAACCCTGAGAAAATATAAAAAAAATAATAAGGCACAAATATACACACTGATATACACACCCACACACACATACACACATGAATACAATTTAAATGTGTACTCAAGAATACTTAATATATGAAAAAATAAAATGAATAAATGAAACAATTAAAAAATAACAAATAAATGAATAAACAATTATTAAATATATAGGTAAATAAATATTCGATATAAATAAATAAATATTCAATATAAAATAGTGTTATACTACATATAGTATAGAAACATATCTTATAGTGATATATATATACATTGGGCATAAACATATTGGTATGACATATCTAAGTAAGCATATTTTTTTTTATTTTTTTAAACATTCTAGGTAACTAAAATAATATTTTTTACTCAGTAGCTAAAGCCGCTTAAATTACAGTATTAATAAATTCAACAACTATTCACAACAACAACTATTTCAGAAATTAATTTCTCAGCAGCATCTCTATTGGACGTAATGTATTTTTTTTTCTTTAATCTGTTACACGAAGTATTTATATCATATTTTGAGAAATGTATTTTGTGTCGAAAAAATAATGCATTATGACAAAATTATCCATTCATAGATAATAATTATAGATAGTCATCGTCAATTTGATTTTTCTTTCAAATTATTGGGTCTCAGCGTTTTAATCTAGAACGTTGGAGTAAAATTTTCTTCGACAAATTACTTATTAATTATCATTGAGCTCGTTTGTAGCGCGGGTCAAAGTAAACTTGCTCGCAGATACAAAGGCGTGCAAATCAAAGGCGTGGATCGATTGTGGCCAGCCGTCATTCCGTAATTAACCTATTCAATATAAACAATATTTTTTAGAGGTAAATTAATATAAAAAATACGGGCTCGTATTTATTAAATATAAAAAAAAACGATCGAGTGTAAATTGGTCACCAATCGTGACAAAATGATTTTTTTTGTCGTTGTCCGTAGACATTTTTAAATTTTGGAATTTTGACGGATAATTTATCAATTTGACGCGTAAAGAAATAAATATTTCGATCGTCTTTTAAATAAATTAAAAAATGTTAATCTGAAAAACATATAACGTCTTTTTGCAAAAAAGATTAAAAACTGTTATTAAAAACAAACAGATGTTTATAATAGAATAAGGATGTTAAATTTAAGCTTGGCATAATAATTAGAAAAAAACAGGTCTAGCACAACACTTCCCAGATTTCTAATTTCTGTAGTTATTTAATCACTGCGTTGTTAAAGCCCACCTGCCAACCTGCCAAAGTTGCCAACCTGGGGGCCAACCTCACACACACAGTTAACTACTGTCATTTTAGGAGATTGATCCATATCAACAATCAAACCATTTCCTAATTACGAGAAAAAATAATTAAAAATATAGTCATAACCGTTGGAATTTTCGAGAACGCGGTTCAACGCAGGCAAGGGCAGGTCAAATAGAATTTGAGCAGACATCGTGATTTGACAGATAAGCGACCCTTTAGTGTACTATGAAATTAAAATTGTTTGTTTTTTTTTTGACCGATTTAGGGATCAATATATCAATATCAATATCAATATATCAACCTCTTAAAAGGACAGTGATGAATTTAAATACCTGTATAATATATATAATATACCTACTGTCATATAAATATGTACTGTGTATAAATGTCATCTTTTATTATTATTTTTTTTTAACCTACGTCAGTGAGTTTATGTCAAAATAAGTAGATGTGAGTCGGCAATAATAGGTCTCTATTTTCAAGAGACACCTTGGACGTAAGGAACATTATCGCGTAATATGAATAAATCACAATGTGAATCTGGCCCTGCGGATGCCATTAACCATTCAATGCGAAATGTGACAGAAGCGAGCGACATTTCACAAGTGTTGACTATGTGAAACGCACGCACTAATAGTAAACACCGCGACGATAATGTCACGAACAACGATATTCTGATTATCGTCGACGATAACTTTCCTTTGGAAAATACAAGCTTTTCCTAGAGCAGTTGTAGCTACCTTACCGCCGAGTATTATTTTTATTTATTCATTTATCGTTATTAGGAAAAAAAATTCTTGAAACAATATGAATGACAAATATAGCTATCATATTAATATCAACTGCTTCTATGCCTGGTGGCGCAGTGGTATAAACGCCTGCTTCTAAATCCAGAGGCCCCGGATTCGAATCGCCAGCGGGTCGAATTCGTCCAGGTCATTTTTCACCGTTGAGAATATTCAACGGCGCTATCCTCAACACTGTTGACTCAGTAACAAGACACAAAAAAGAAGAAAAAAAAAACACATTCAGTTACAGACTCGCGAGATGTTGTTCGCCTGTTATGAACGGCCTCGCATCAGGAAAACAATAAGGCTGTCGGAACTGCGCCCTATAGGGCCTCCGCGACAACACAAACCATACTCTTACAGCTAAACCCTACATGCGTGTTTGGTTTTTTTTTAGTGTCTGAGAAAATTAAAATAAAAAATACATTAAATTCATCATAAATTTTAGGACTATTTAAGTTTTTTTTTTGTAAATATTGACGTGCAATTAATAACGAAGGAACACAGACATAATATTTCAATTTAATTATAATAAATTAATAATATTAATATTTTTAATCTGGCACTGAATATTCTGAAAGGCGCGACTTGCGTGCCTTATTTCGCCCTAGCACTCACTGATTCGTTTATATGTATGATATAAATAAAATCTATGTTGAAAAATTATAAGTTTATTGATATTCAATTAGGATGAGTGTGATATTTCAAACCTTCTCGAGTGGCTAAAATGAAATATGGTGACAAAAAAGATCTTGATACATATTTTAATTTATTCAAAATGTTAACCAAATATACATTGCAATATTTTTATATGTAGTATATGTAAATAAATTAGTGAATAGATGTATTTCGTATAGATAGATACATTGAGGTTTGTGATATATTTTAAACGATTATAATTATTATAAAATAGTTTTAAATCACCGTTGGATATTATAAGTGCTGCCCATTATGCATCCACCCTTCAAATTCAGCCTTTAAAACGAAATAAACGAGATTTACCTATTTTTACTATCATATTGCTACTACTAATATTACCTAATATAGAAAAAGCATTATTATTTCGGTATTAGATAAATTCGATCATTTTTTGTGATCACTGAACCGATAGTTAAATATTTTGTCCGTAATAAATGATTGAATGGAATTCAAATGTTTACTTAATCCGCTATTATTAGGTTCTAAAAAAATATTCCTAATGTTTATAATAATTTATACAAGGAGACTGGCAGCTTTGAAATACATTAGAAATTAACAAAATGTGTCACATTCCAGCGTTCAGAGAATCGTAACCAGTGGAATAAAAAAAAAACGAAACGTTAGGCTTTTAAGGTATTTTGAGGTAATTTTTGAGGCTTTTGAGGTAATTTGATTATTGGATTCACAGGAGAGTGTATCGTCAGAAGTATATCTTAAGGTAATCCATGAAACGTGTTTTTTGCACATTTAAAATATGAATACCTAATATATATCTCACGTTTACCTTTTTACGACTCAATAAAGTTTTTCATAATAAGTATGTAATATATAGAAATATTTCAAGAAATGTTTATTTTATTATAATGTTAAATTATAATGTTGGTATAAATTTCGACAAATATAAATCATTTCATTTCATAATATTTCATAATAATTAGAAACGTTTAAAATATACCTATTGAAAAATATATCGGCTATAGTCGCAAAGGTGAAACCTATGCTAGCAGCATATTGAAGATGAGAAGTGCAAACTTCAAATATATAATTATTTTTCTAAAATTCAAAACAAAAAACGCGCGAAAAAATTAAACATGGGATTTCCCATGGTGATTTTTATTTTAAACATAACTCTCCATCACGACCTAGTATTTTCCATGTAGATTCGATTAAAACTTTAAAATTCTAAAATCGGTGGTGAAATCATTGAGATCTGACATCACAAACATTTCGATGGTATTGGAGTCGATCCATAATACTACGCTTCGCTCTCCTCCGATAATCATAATCGTTCCAAATATATTTCAAACACCAATGCATATATTCGACATATATATATATATATATATATATATATATATATATAATGTAGATTATGTGTATGTGTATTGTTTATATTATATTCTGGTAATTATGCAAATTCCCCAACCCCTCCTACTTCCTAATCCCAACCTCGTTCCCGAATGTATTCACTATTTTATTAAGTTTGGAGGAAACACTAATTGGCTTTATGTTTTATTTGTTTTTTTTAATTGTAATTTTACTTCTATGTCAGCTGTTCCGAAAATAAATAAAATTAAATGTTTCTTCCTATAAAAATAAAATAAATCAATTTGTTATTGATCAAGACCTTCTTGTTACCACATTTCATTTCAGCAATTTGTATAGGGGTGAAATTTCCGTCCTAATTGAAAAACGGCCAGCTTGTAGTTTTTCGACTATACCTACTTAAATTCGATCGATCGAATGACTGTTCTGGTACGGAACCCTGATTGCGCGAGTCCCACTCGTTCCCTACCTTTTTATTTCGATAATTCATAAAATATTCAATCTAAAAGCGTTGCGATGGTAGTAGCTTAGGTAGGGGTTTTTTTTAAATAATTTTTAAGAGCTATTATTAAAACGTGTTCCGCTGACAGTACCTAAGTTGTTTTTGATAACTTTTTTATTTGTTATTTTTAGTGGCAATTTGTTTGAATTTTACTGAACACCATTAGCTAGCGAAATGGTTGCGTAACTGCTCATTGGTGTGTGAGTGTTTGTGGGTGATTTGACCCAATGTCCGTGGGAATCACTCGACGCTTTTCTATATTATCGAGGTCCCTAATCTTAACTAATTAGCAAAATTACTAAATTCGTTAATTAGATTGCATAAATTTGCAAAGTATAAGATGTTTTGCAATATTAGGAATGTATTATGAGCTAGCTCCGGTGATACTGTTGAGTTTAGAAGTGAGGAAAAAATGAATGCTTAACAACACGCAGCCTACGCTTAAAAACCTATGAAGAACATTCCACTGGTGAATTGTTCT
This sequence comes from Neomicropteryx cornuta, assembly GCA_020383195.1. NCBI lineage: Eukaryota > Metazoa > Arthropoda > Insecta > Lepidoptera > Micropterigidae > Neomicropteryx > Neomicropteryx cornuta. The sequence goes on along the minus strand of JAHKQU010000001.1, from coordinate 5,445,918 downwards.
GGAAAGAAAAGAATTGAACCCAATGTTCCGTTTTCTCAAGATAGGTTTTATCTTGGAAGGATGGTCATTACGGCCAAAATAAGGAGGCTTAGAAGGTTGCGAGCTTAAAGTATACCAGGCAGATTCATTCGTCACAGTCCTATATAAACTAGTTAATCTGACTTCAAAACGCCTTCTACTTAATTAGAATTCTTCAATTATGGACTAAAATTAATTCAGATGGACTATCATATCGACTAAAATGCCTTGCTTTTCTCTGAACTGCTTCTAGAACGTTTTTAAGTATTGCAAAATAACTAATTCCTTTTAATATAATAAGTGACTATTGCATAAAAATGCGACTACTTTTAATAATTCTGTATTCACTTTTCTAAAGTCTCTTCAAAATACAGCATCCTGAATATTTAATATCGGCTCTCTTCATCATTAATTTCAATTCACCTCCTTAGCCACTTTGCTTGCCACACTATTTCTACTTTTATTTTTGCCACTATTTTTAATTTTATTTTTGTGTACTTATTTATAAAGTAGTACTGTGTAGTTATGCTTGCAATTGCAATTGCTTGCAACTGCATACACTTAACCATGATCTTATTGTCAGTAAACTTATATAACTAACATTAGACATGAAATAAATCACTCTATATGTGAAAAACTTGTAAGGATACAAGACTAACCTATATCATAAGTTTTTCTAAGTTTTCTTCTCATCTCTTGAATCTGTTGTTTTTCCGTGATTAAATAAATAAATAAATAAATAAATAAATAATTCAGTGTTTTGCAAAATTACTAAGGGTTTTGAAAAAAAAACAGATTATTTCATTTTAAATATTTAAGATTTCTACACCGTATAGAACATTCAGTAACATTCGTAAGGTTTTTTTATATTGTGGTTTTTTATGGTAGATAGGATAGGCACATGTGTGTGGTTTGGGTACTTTTATATATATTTTTTTAATATAACCTTTATAAATTGTTGCTTTTGATGCTATTGGGGCGAACGATTAAGGCATACAGATCTTTGGCATAAATTGTACACAGGCGAGATTTAGTTTTTATAGGTATGTTACGTGTGTTACCATTGAAACGAGACACTTTATCTATATCTACGCTTTATGCACCCTTAAAGTGAGTAATGCACTGATCTTCATAAAGTTGGCCTTTTCTATGTATATATACCTAGAAAAGATTAGCTTAATAAACGCAAAGAATAATTCTACGGCTGATCGAAATCCTAAAGTAACAAATAGAATTTACAAAATGTTTAGAGATCTGAGGGAACACGCGCATAGCACGTGTCAAGAGAATAAACGAAATTCGCTGTCACAACCAAATACAATGATGTCGCCATCAATCCGCTTCAATAAAATGTCAATCATAGGCATGGCATGCGAGGGGTTATCACAAGTCGTCTATAAAGACGACGCTACACAGTTCGTATCCTGAAGAATCTTTTATATATTTTATTTTCAAGTAGCTATAGCGATTCACTATATTAAAGTTATAAAAAATAATAAAAAAAAATGCCCATAACGCCTGTAGCTATTATATAATATCAACTGCTTCAATATATTATTTAATAGTAATAAATTATTATATGACATTCTAATACATCATAAATTTTATTACCATTTTTTTTTTGTTATTTTGACACACGGTTAGTAATTAAACAAACCCCCACCTCCCTTATTTAGTGAATTTATGATTTAATTAATACTAATTACAACAAATTGATTAATTTTTAATGACAGCAAAAATGTATCGATGCCTTTCTTAAAATACCACAGAACCATACACAAAATGTATAGTTTTATTCTGTATTAAGTTTATATCGACAACTAAACCAGTCACACGGAAAAATAATAATTTCGGAAACAAAAAAATCATACTAAAATTATTATATTATTAAAAAACTTTGTTTTTCGCGTTCAAGCGCTTTCTCAAACATTTAAAGGATTTCTTTTAAATTTCGAATTCATTTTTCTCGTAATTGAGAAACATTTTTTCCAATATTTTTGCTGATTAATGCTTGATTGTTGATATAGATCAATCCCCTAAAAGAGCACCAGTTAATATAAATACATCCTGTATATAAATAATCAAAGCTGAATTAAAAAAAATGAATATTTCAGTATTTTTTGTATTTTGGTATAAATTTAAATCGTTTTTTTTTTAAATTATTTTATGTCTTCGGTTACAAATTCGTTTTATATATTTTAATATCATTCTTTTTTACCTCTAAATATCTTTATTAGTTAGTTGGGCTACTCTAGTTTAGGAATGTTTAGGTATTTCCATTTATATTGTCTTTACGTCATTACCTGGATTGTGTACAATTTATATTAGGTAATCACAATAAATATATAAATAAATACAGACATAATATTTCAATTTATAATAATTATAAAGTGACACTATGCGTTCTTTTACAAGTTAATTCTTTTAGAAGCTAAGTTTATATTAATTTATACTGGTCATTAATAAAGAAAACTTTCCAACGGCCGTACTGTCATCTTTTTGAAAGTGAAATATGATCGCGCTTTGATGATGAACGCAATCGCATATGACCATTCCGAAGACTAGATGGGGAGATGTTTATGATCCCTATTACGAGCAATAAATTATACCTATACAAATAATATGAACTTATTCGTTGCCTTAGACTGACGGACCAACCCGAGCCCGCAGTCTAACACTGCTTTAACTACTTATATTTGGTCCCTATTCATAAACGTAAACCCGATAATATACCAAGGAGTCTGGCAACACTCATAAATGATTGTTTATTTTACAAATTCGTTGCAAATAAAAACAAAAAACAACCTTCATTGTATCACATATTTTTTGTGAAATATAATTACATTTTAACCCCCTGCAATCCCAAACACAACGGCGTTCAGTTGCCAGACATAATGGCAGAGGAAGTCTGGAAAAAACGCGAAAACATAACTAAAGTAACCCTATATGTTATAAAGCCAGCTCTGTGTCCAATAGCATTTGTGCATCTTTGCAAACATTTGCCACATGTCTGGGACCGGCTAGATAAAGAGATTGTAAGGGTCAGGGTGATATATGGCCAACCAGAAATATTTAAGTGAAAAGGCTGTATTCTTGAAAAGTTTCTTGATGCGAAATTCGCTTACAGATGAATAAACCATTCTATGGTACCTTATCGGCATATCGGCATCGTCCGGCAAAAATAGACCTCACTATTTATGACACACGAAATGTGAAAGTACAAGAGTGCTACTTATTAAATGAATAAATTAGTTAGTTTGTCTGTACGTACACAGACCGCCGGTCACGGGTTAGAGCAAGAGTAGTTGATCCACTAACCACTTCAGAGCAATTCCAAAACGCAAACGCCATGTCAACTTCGTTTGTCCCGCAGCTAACAGACAAAGATAGGAAACGAGATGCAAAATAAGATGAATGTGTGTTCACAAAGAATAATTTCATTTTTTCCGTTAATTTAAATAGTAAGTTATATGCATATGTATTTCTTTGTATTATTTTATTTAAATACTCTCAGTTTTTTACAAGGATAATAATGGACCATTCATTTTTTTACCCACTTTTTGGTTTCATTATAAAGGATACTTTTAATATATTTTTTGTTTAAATAAGATATTTTTTTCTCTATTACCTACCTACCGCCTACCTATTTTTTACCTACCTATTCTCAACAAAAACATATGTTACTTTTTTAGGGCCAGACTTCAATAAATTCAGTAACAATATAGTATGGCATAGGATGCATAAATTCATCGAAGATGACAATAAAATTTTGTTGAATGTTGAATATGTTTACCTAATAAAATAAAAATTAAATACTATATTTAACACTTTACATTGAATTTCATATAAAACTTAGTTTATATAACATTTTAATATTTCTATTTTAATTTTTTAATATTTCTTTGCTTATGCAAAGAAATATTAAACTATAATATCCTTAATAACTTGTGTAATAATATGTATATTTATAAATTCAAAAGGTTATAGTCAATATATATAGTGCTCTTTAAATAATAGATATCATATTAAATAAATTACTGAATTCACACCCTCTTCGATATGGTGTACCGTATGCTTAATTTAAATATTTGACCTTGTGGTAATTAACCAATAAATGGACACTTGCTGACAGTAAATGACTTATCGATTTAAGACTTTAATTTCAAGATTCTTATAGGGAGGTTTTACATTGAACGCCACGTTATTCTATTCTTCCGTTCCGACTACTTCATGGACATCGTTGGTCAGTTTGTGGAATGACCGGTTTCCTGTGTCCAAATCGACCTGATGGCAGACTTCAAAAAGAGGACCAAGAACTTTTCTTTCCTAATGTATGTTCACTTATTACTTCGAATTCGCTTAAATATATATTTTTTTTAATTTTCAAAGGATTGGAGTTTATTTTTTTAGTTTATTATTTTTTTATTGCGTTTAAATTTGTCTTACTTCCATACATATGTATTACGATAACCTAAAAATACCGCTTTCATCTGCAAGGCACACTATATGGCCAAGGTTCACAACTCTTCTGGTTTATGAATTTTTGACCTATTTTATTTTAAATTTATGTTTTTTTTTTCAACTTTCGCTTATGTTATTTATTTTATTAACATTGGACGAACAGTTGTTTTTAAATATCTTTAAAATCAATTGTGCCAAATACAATAGGTACCATTTTTTAGAGAAAGCATAGTATATTGCTGCCATAGACATTTGAAATTTCAATCATTAGTAATATTTTTTACTTCTTACTTCTCACCGACTAAATTTAAACATACTCATAAAATTAAAAAAATATATTGTAAATAGCTTATTATAGCATTTTGAGCAATAAGTATTTGAGTGAGAATATAAACGAATAATTGTAAGATAATTAATTTTAGAATAGATTGTTAAATTATCTTGTACCTACCGAACATAGGTTATTTCACTAGCAATATGAAAAATTCTGTTTAACAGAATATAATAATGGCAAAAATTGGTAGTAGTACCAAAAGTCATTAAAAATGTCATTTTTTTTACGTATTTAAAAGAACTTATTTTTCTAGCTCTTTCTAACCACCATAAGTGTTTCTCTAAGAAGTTACATTTTTTTTCAACTTCGAAAAACTGCTCTCTTGTGAAATTGATTTTACCTTTCTAGCGTCGGTATATAATGTGACCGTACTAAAACCGAGTTAGCTTATGGGTGTCATTTGAATTTAAGAAATTTAAAATTTAAACAGTTTACTGGTCACCAATCTTAGAAAATCTTAATTAAGTTATAATAAATACCTAAGTTTCTTTATTATAACAATAAAGTAATAATAACCTAAAACACCTGTGGATAGTTAAACGTATTATTTCTAACCTTCATTAACGTTCATTTTCCGCGTTGATAAACTGATAAAAATCTGACGTCTCTTAGACAACATTCAAACTGATATATTGCTGCAAATATTGATCCTTGCAGCATCTCACTAACAAACATAACTTGGAAGTAATTCGGCTAGATACGTCCACAAATGGAGTCTCTACGTGTTTTGATTCGGGAGATTTTTCTCCAAATTAGTATGCGGCCTTCGCTCGAAACAAATGAGATTTTCTGCGGTGCTTGTAAAGCGCACAGTGACTGTCGTTTCTACGAATTTACCAAATGTAGGAACAGAAAAAAATACCTACTCAAATTATGTCGGCTCAGAATTACTGGAAAGTTGGAACAGTTGGATCAATATTTTAAGCATATTTTGAAGGTACAGAGTTTAAAGAATTTATTAAAAAATCTCGCAGACGCCATCTTCACAGCGGATTGTTGAAAATGCAATCTCTTTCGATGTGGAGAGGACGAAACTATTTGGGTTAGTGCATTATTTTACAGATCCCAGCATGGATTTACAAGATTACATCCTATCGCGGATTTTACAGGCATTTAGCCAGGACTTTAAATATGGATTCGAGTGCTTTTAGAAGGTTGCCAATTTTAGCTAGAAATCTTGAAAATACTTGCAGATCAATAGAAACGGAGCAAAAAAACTGGAGTACCATCGTAATGATAGCATAGAATCGCGCAGCACATCGTTCCAGGGATTTGGAAAGAACCGAGGAGTGGTCATGGACCATTTCCATCTAGGTAGAAAGATAAATTTTACCTTTACCAAGTGATGGTAAAAGCCTTATCAGAATTCGATCATTGGGATTGAATCCAGCAATCTACACATTAAATAATTTAATAATATAAATACTATTCAAAGCATTATTTTGAAAATATATAAATAAGCAAATATAGAAAATTTGAATACAAAAAAGTTAAATTGGCCTTCAACCAAAATACTAAGAATATTACAATAAACTTGTTAGTTAAAAAAAAACGATCGATTCAAATGTTGAAGTCGGCGCAGAAAACACCGCAACTTCAGTAAAATCGTGTCTTTGCGTGACATTTTGAAGTCGGGCTTTTTTTCAGTTTTGGTAGTTATTGAGTATGTTTTAAGGATGGTATTTATTTATTTACAAAGTACAAAACATGCATAATATTTTATACATATATTATTATTAACTTAAACATTATACTAATTGCTGAGGACTTTGTTTATTTAAAAGCGATGCTCCGCACACAAGGAATTACCTGTTCTATGAACTAATTTAAAGAGTTTAAAGGAAATCAAAGTGAAAAATAACCGAAGATACATCTTATCAAATAGTTTAAAACGTTTTACTAAAAGTATTGTATGTGCTTTAACTAATAATTAGTAACTCGCCCCAGCAGGGCGTCTCAAAACGCGAGCGAGGAGAGCTGTCACTTTGACGTTTGTTTAATGCAATAAAAACGTCAAGCTGACAGCTCCTCTCGCTCGCACTGACGCCCTCCTAGCTCGCGTTTTGAGACTAGCCTTGCAGTACAGGGGCACATATCTAACTATATCAATTTGTAAGATTGTAAGTAATATATTTTGTCTTCATTATTATGTTGAATGTTATTAATATTCTGTCCGAAACGGAAAAAAATATAAATAACATTAACTAAATAAATATTATAAGAACATCAACCACCTACATATAATTATATAACAATTATCGGGTCATTTGTTGTACTTTGTATAAAATAAATAATATCGGAAAATAGACTCGGCGTGTGTCACTGCGTTCTTTGTTGTGAAAATATTTTTACATTTCATTCTGTTACTTTAAAGAACGATAATAAATAATCCCTGTGAATAAAATATAAATCTGATGGCCTTTACTCAAACAGCGAGGGTTCCGTAGATATATTTTGAAAGTGCTACGCTTTTCCTAATGAATCTATAGATTTATAACAGGAGTCTTATTTGCATAAGCATTAATATTGACAAAATTTATTGGAAACTTTACTACTAACCTTATCCTTCCAATATATTGAGCATTACTGAGTATAAAAGTAATGCTTAACGTTAAGTTATCAATAATGTTATTCATGCATGAACTCCAATTTTTCTAAATTTATATTTTACGTAAGATTTTCTATTTCCTAATTATTTTCCTTTATTTTTTCAGTTACAAATAATATTTATCGTGTGTTTGTTGTGTGCACAATTGGAAAAATATTTTTGTTAAAAGATACATAAATAATATGAAAAAAAAGAATTTAACTTTTACCTATACTTAAACTAGTTTAAGTACGGTTAAATCATGGATCAGAATGCCTGGAGGCATGTAATAATGTCTAAACATCATGCATAAAAAAAAACGATGGATCGTACAATGCTTTGTTGCCGAGTGCAGATGGGTTGAGAGAAACAACCTACTATTTGTATTGATATGGGCGATTTAAGGGACCTTGATTTTACCCGTAAACCTGTCGATAAGCATATATTGTAGATTTCTGCACTTCTCTTCCGTAAAACCTTTAACTTTGCCAAATTTCACACTTCTTCGTGCGCGCAATATGCTTAAAAAGGTACAAAGTTTTCCCTTCACGTATTAATATATAGATTATGAAATAATAGTCATATAATAAATCATTTACTTTTACAATCTATTTATTAATTATTTATTTACCCTGTGTAATTTATCGATGGTTTCCTGAAATTTTATTTTTACTCTTTTGATTCATTTTGTATTAAGATACAATAACCTTAGAATAACGTTCTTTTCAGAAATAAATACAAAGTAAATAAGTTCTTTAGTAAAGCATACACAAATAAATCATTTATTTCTCACCGTTATATTCAGCCTTATTTCGGAAATCTCTTTTTTTGCTTGGTTTCATAGTCGCAAAACAGTCACACTTCCCGCGGGATACGTCTCACAAACCCGACATGGCGATCACAAACTCGCAGAGGCCATTTTCAAAAAAAAAAAAAACTATTTCGGGGAATATTTCCGATCCAACGCCCAGCCGCGGCGCAGTGTTATCAGCGGCCGATAAGGCGAGCGCAAACACACCGTCCCAATGTGTACAGATTTCACAGATAATGGGCGAAATTACACGTCCGAGCTGAAAGCATCTGAAAGCTCAGCGCCGATAGTGCGTCCTTATTGCGTAGGGCAACATTGCGGGCGGACGGGCGGGCGGACGGGCGCGCTTCGCGCACACGAGTGGGCGCCGTGTAGAGCAACAAGTTACTGATGTTGTTTAATATGAAAATTCCGCGCTGCGGAGAGTGTCGAGCGCGGGCTTTAGTGTCTTAGCAGGGCTGTCAAAAAGAAAAAATAATATTTTAAATAGTAATATGTTCAGTCTACGCTCAGAACGTTTTTACGAACGCTGTTCCCAATTTACAATGTTGTAAACGTGGCATAGCATTATTTCTGAATATAAAGAACTCATCAAAACCTATGTTTGACAGGATTTTTTTTTTTAATTATTTAAGAATAAAGATAATTGAAGGTTTTTATAATCTTAGGTTTTTATAAATTGTAAAAATACTTCTGTGATCACGGCGATAGGTTAAATTATGAGTTTACATATACCCGATGCGAGGAAAAACCTATCCGGTGAATTTACCTCTATAATCATTGCATATATTTTTTTAATTTTTCTTCAATTCGTCAGCGTGTACAAATACGCCATTTAGCGTGTGTTGTTTGTCTTAATTCCCTGCAATACCTGTGAAATTTAAAATGTAATGTTAGTAATAGTTAAAAAAAAACAATTACACCTTGTATTTATTTATTGATATATTTCATTGAAAGTTTTATTTTTTTTTGTGTAAAAATGGGCCTTGACCTTCATAGAAGTAAAAGATGAGATTAAGAATTATTTTTGCTTGACATTACTACATTTACATTGATAGATTATTGAAAAAGAAACATTTGAAATCAGACGAAATTCATAGTGAACATTTTATTCTTTAAATTTAATTTATTAGAACACATATTAAAGATAAATTGTAAATTTCTGCACTTCTCCGTATAAACTTTAACTATGCCAAATTTCACACTTCTCAATGCGCGCAATATCCTTAGAAAGGTACAAAGTTTTCCCTTCGCGTATTTCATATAGATTATGAAATAATATTTATATTATAAATCATTTACTTTTACAATCTATTTATTATTTATTTCAATGATATGCTTTAATTATGCATTTTTAACATTAACATTAATGCCATAAAAAATACATTAGAAATGTTAATAAGACTTTATTTTCTAAAATTGCGATTTACTTATTAATATTTAAGAAATATTTAATGGAGTGCAAATATATTTTGAATAATTGTTTTTTTTTATTCAAATAATCTTTGCGGTAGCCCTAACACATAGCATCCAGACTTTTCTTTGCAGTAATAAATTATATTGAATGGCACAAACAGGGTGTGACACAAAGTCACGGATAATAAAGTCAGGGTTGAACTGTGGAAGCTCCGCTGACCATATGCCATTAGCCTTTGGCCCTAAATGGTGCCGCTGATGGATTTTCGAAGAAAGGCTATCCGAAGAAATGGGAATTCTGCCTTTTATGGTATCCTTTAAGGATAAGGGCGTGGAAATTGCTGGGATTGACGTAATTCATCTATGAAAATAAGAATGAGATCATCAATTAACTCGGTACTCTCTCTAGTTAAACCTATCTTAATTGTAGAACTGCGACCAACAATAAAAAAGTTAAAATATCACAAAATCAAAGTGACACCATGTGAGAATTTTAATTTAAAAAATAACAAATAACTATTAGTTTATGTTCAATGTAATTTAGTGAATGTGAAATTGAGAAAAAATACATTTATTTATTTTTAACGAAAGTATGAAGTAATGTTGTAGGCAAAATATCGGCGAGATTTTACCGAAAGTAAGTATTTTAAGGTTAGTTTAAACAATTAGACTAGGGTAGGTATGAGTATTTGTGATATTTTTTTTACGACCATGATAACAATAAAACAATAATAAATGATAACGATGTGTTAACACCGCACTTGGCCGTACTTAATATAAACAGGCTCTTTCAATTTTTCAATTTTGTTATAGATAGCATCAAAATGGCGATTGACGTAGGTAATGTTGTGTCAAAAAAATCAATTTAAAACTGCAGTCTGATATATATATATAATAAAGGCACCGCTCCGCAGAAACTTTTAGATTAAAGAAATGATATAGTAGGTGTGGCAATCAAATATATAAAAAAGAAAAGAACTCCCTACGGTCTATCCAACAATCCTACGACATGTGTATATAAAAGAATTGTGGGGACAGTTATTTTTACCGGGAAAATCTCTTCGAACAATTGTACCTAGGACGTGTCTCGAGTAAAACAGGTTTACGACAAAGGCTGAAATAAGGATAGCTTTGAAAGATTTCTTTATTTTATTTACCAAACTAAGTCCTAATATAAAATTAAATACTTACATTCAAAATAAAATAGAAATTAAACATACCATTACGATACCCAAACAAAACGCTTTGAAAGAATATAATATGGCGACACATATGACCTCATTTGAAATTAGAGGGGAGTCTGGTCCACGGATAGTGGTAATATGACGTTGGGGAAGGAGGGGAGGGGTATTTGCCAAATTGACGTCTTCCTTAAACATAAAAACAGATAGATTTTAGTTGTTTTTATTGTAAGATATTTTTTCTTAAAAGTGCAATTCATTGTTTTAATTAAGCTGTAAATGTGTCTCAGCTGTCAGTATTCTAAGCCGCAATAACAAATAAGCGTTTGTATGACGCATTTATATAAGACGGTGTTTTTTTTTACGTTTAACATGGTTCTTTATTGCTAAATATAGCAAGGAAACATATTTTTCTTTAAAGAATGATATGGACTCTGTGATGCAGAGTTCATATCATGGAAACACGTCAGTTTTTGCGAAGGGGCGGGGTAATCAGATTATGATGATAGTATGATTGTAGTTAGCAGATTGTAGGGTAGTAGAAAATAGAAAAAAAAAACAGGACAGCCTCTTCGTTGACTCATTACTCCAGATCGACGGGAGCGGTGATGGGTGGTCGCATTTTAGTTGCATTAAGTTACATTTCGTATAGGGTAGGAAAAATAAATAAAAGATAAGTTTTTCGTTTAAAATGTATTATTAACAAGACCAATATTGAGAAAAGATACATAAATAAATATACGAAAAAATAAAAAAATATTGACTCCATTGACAAAAAAAAACAGAGGCATGGTTTATACGGCGTGAATTTGATTTTAACATTTGTTTTTATTTTATTTATAAGTTACGTTTCTATTTAAATCTAATAAACTGAGTTTAACAGCGCCTCTGCATCAACAAAAGCTAACGATAAAAAGGAAATCCGGTACCAATGAACGCTCGCAGAAAATAATATGAATATATGCCAAAAAAAAAAAGAAATATAGAATATAATATGTATTATTATCATTGTAATAGAAGCGACACTTCTTTGTTGCCAGCGGATTTGCCGCGAACGAAGGAAGCTTCCAAAGAAAAAAAAATAAGAGAGAATAAACAAACGCACAATTTATTTAATATATGTGGATACTAAATGAAATATAAAATGTGTACGCGAAATAAGTGTTATAAAACCTTTCGTTTCGAAGTTATGAATCCAAGACCTCAGTTGTGTCAATTTTCTGCTGCTTAAACATTTATGACGTCATAAAAAAACTTAAAGGTTCCGCCCCCCCCCCCCCCCCCACTATAGAGGTTTTTTGTCGATAAACTTTAGTCTAGTATCTGTAATTTTCGTTTGAACTCTTATTGGACACGTTGTACAACCGTGATGATATAGATAGTGAGGAGAAATAAATAGAATGTTGGTTTAATCTACTATTCATATAATATATACAAGATAAGGAAGGTTTTCTTAAACATTGGTTTTCCAAATAAAAAATAAATAAGATAAAAAGTGCCACAGTGCGCGCTCAGAAGGCAGCCATATTTCGCTCGCAAAAGCTGTCGGGACTTTTTCCCGGCGCCTGGAGAGAGATTCCCAACATTAATTTTCCCCTCGAGTTCACATAACGCAATTTATAAATCGTTCGTGTATCTCGCGAAACGCAGGCATCGCGACATTACATTTATACTGGGCAAATAGTAAGCTAATCTCGCAAATAGGTTTAAGATAACCTGTAACAGCACAACTTTTATTACTGTTTCGCAGTCTGCTGAAGATATATTGTTTTTAAAGCTGATTGCGACTTAGAAACGCATTTTACGCTATTAGGACTATTCCTAAACACATGTTTAGGTATATTAAATAGATATTTTAGATCACAATAACATCCTCTTCAAAGATGCTTAATATTTCAAAGAAAGTCTGTATATATCATAACCTTAAATGCGGTGGCCTACTCTTTATGATGTCTAGTTATTAAATCACAAATGGTCACATCGTATGCGTTTGTGAGAAATTAGTATGTATTAATATTTTTTTTAGGTAGATCTCATTAGGGAAGCTACCTATTGCGGTGGGTACTATCTCATGACTTCTGAAAAATTTCGACATATCTTCGCGTTTCACATCCCCTAGACCCCAAAACCACCATCAATTAAAAAGTTTATATATAAGTTAAGTCGTATCACTTTCTTATGGATACGATACCTGCCGTAATTTTACACCTTTTACTTTCAAATTGATACATAAAATTTAAGGGCGCTAATCTCGATCAGGTTCGCCAGGGGGGCGGTAATAAGGGGTTTTTTTCGAAAAAGTGAAATATTGCTATAACTTTCTTACTATATAAGATATCGAATTCATTTAAATTTTATATTATTCCTTAGATAAGGGCCTAAAATTTATCTTAGGTAATTTTTTTGATAGCACTAATTATTGGTCCTAGGGGTGAGAAAACTTTTCAAAATTCAAAAAATCATACCTCCTTTATTAGCACAGGTCGAATCAGTTCAAAATTTTAATTGTAGGCCCTGCAATTTTGGTTTGAAACAATTGCTGATATGAGTATCCTTTACAGCACTGTATGAAGAGGGATTCAGTGTTCACACTCTCCCTGGGTAAATGGTGGCGGGTTGAGGTGCGCGAGCTGCCATGCGGGGAGTGAATCGAAAGGGAGGAATTGGAGTTCGCCTACTTTGATCCGACGAAATCCACCTCCGCCTTCCGGCGTGCCGAAAGGGATTTTTATTATTAAATACTTACACGAATGAAATACGAAACTATTACTAAAGTTGGGTTTAAAGACAATAATACATAATTTTATTCAGCGTTGCATTGTGAGCAACTTTCGGAATTAGATTTAACTATATTTTCTGAATTAAATAACGCTGCAATCCGCTGGATGCTAAAACAATAAATAAATAAATGAGCTATTTTGGCACGTCGACCAGTTGAGTGGCAGTCCTACCCAGGATGCAGTCTCCTAGTAGGTATGCTAGTATACTGGTTAGTGGTTTAGTATCCCTATACTAGTTATAGTCTAGTTACACTACAATCCCATATACTATATTTATATTGCGTGCCATGGAAGTTTTCGTTTTGAAAAGTAATTTTCGTGATAGTGTCAAAAATATTTTTTAATTTCCGCCATCTGTTGATTTTCCCTCGAACAAACGGGCCATGAAACGTTTTTCCACGACACATATGACGAAATGTTTAATGTGGTTGAAATTACATAATTTAATAGAATACGAGACTATAATAGGGACCGTTTGCGCATCCGCGAGTCTAATTCAGTAGAAGTCAACATTGCTTACTTTGTCACGGAATAAATAATAGTTACCTACCATGTTATATTAACATTCCTACTCGTAAATAATTGATACGGAAATTACCCACGGGGCTTTTACCAGAGCCAAATGAAATGTGATTCGAATTTAATCAATTTTTTATTGCGTACCAACCTATCCATATTTAGTTTTTTATTTGATCTAACTGTGTACTTTTATCTGTAATTGTAACTGTAAATAAAACAAAATACACAATACATTTGACATATCGGCACAACTTTTAATTGAATTTCGAGTAGTTATTTTTATTAAGGCGCCCCGGGACGCATTTGTCCTTGAGATTTGAAAGAGTAGGCTTTATTCGAACATTGACGTGTAGAAAAGAGACGGATATACTCGCCGACCGCGAATTCGTTACATTTGGAATCGATGAAACATATTTTTTGTATTTAAATAATTATTATTATTTGAAAAAAATGTTTTTTTTTAAGTAATGTCCTAGATTACTATATTGTCTATCTTTAGAAAGAAAAATTAGGTTCGCGCCACTTACACAACTTAAAAGAAAATCGTTGCAAGAAAAAAATAACACTTTCTTATTTATTTATTTTCATTACTATAATAAGGTGTATTTCGTTTTTTTTTAAGCAAAGTACTAAATTAATATATGTAGAATATTGTGGTATTTTTAGTTTTAGCCATTTGTTGGGAATAACTTCAACAAAATGCACCAAAATACGTTTCAAAACACGTTTTAGGGACTGGTGGCGCCTTAAAGATATTTCATTTTCATACATCATAATAGTAATCAAGAATCAAGGATATGATTATTGCCGAAAAAGAGTTTTGCTCGTGTTATTATAACCCAAATATTATCATAATTAAAATTACATTAATTCTAAATTGTATACAGTTATGTCCCAAGATCATTCCCATAAATTTAAGGGGGTGTATATGTTCCTTGTTACGAGTAAGAAATTATATAAAAAAAAATTATACGCAAATTAATTATTTTTTAAACTAAATTTGTGTAAAACAATCATAATATTACGGCAGCGTTCGCCAGGCATACTTAACCCGCTGCACATCGTGAGTGCAACTCAAGGTCGAGCGGACATAAACTCGTTTTACACAAATATATTAGGTTTTAAATAGAAACTTCAACATTTTTTTCTCGAATACCATAATGAATTTTGATATAGTTTCTTAACAAATAACACTAGGAATCGTAGGAACTATTAGCTGTTTTTTTTTATTGGGATTGCCTTGGGACAGCCTCTATACAGCGCCGAAATCAAACGAATTCAAGGCAAAAGCCAGCCAACATAATACAATTATTTTACACCGGCGAGTTGGTCACATTGCTTGCTCCATTTGAATTTGGAACAATAATTTCGATCGATCAAAATACTCGTGTATCATCACCGGCAAGTTTTCCACTATCCGACTTTATTACGCGACTATAATAAATGAAATGGCAATAGGTATCAAATAAAATTTAATATAAATTTTCAATATTGTCAAAAATTCTTTTACTTTGTCAGGCGATTCACCCTATCCAAAATATCTTCTGGATTATATAAAATATATTCAAATATTTTTTTAACCTACTAAGTAAATTCCGATACTAACAAAAAATAATAGTAACAAGCATATCAAGAAAAATGGAATTACCGGTTCTGACTAGACCATTCAATGATCCGGATATATTTCGTCGGTTTGGAGCATAAAGTAATTAACTAACAAAAAGAAAATGTTACATATATCACTCAATCTTTGTGGGCTACAATAAATGTAATAATGAAAAATTATTGTTTAAATATATGTACATATTATGTATAATATGTTAAACACAGTTTTTCATTATTACATTTAAAAATGAGCGATATCTGTAACATTTTGTTTTTGTTAGTTAATGACTTTATGCTCCAAGCCGACGATATATGCTCGTGAACAAATGAGATTTGTAGACTGTAGATGGCAGATTGGTGGAGTGGGACTCTTCCCACTCCACACTCTTCCCACTTCTGCTCGTTCTTAGCATAACATTATATAGTGCATGTGCAAAGGTTAGCGCGGTTAGGCACGAGATCCGAGGTTATACTCTTAGGATGAGAAACAATTCCTCAAGGCTGAAACTAGCAAATTTCTGGAACGAGAGATTTTCTCAATATAAATAATAATATTTTATATCAATTTAATACCTATCAAGGTACCTCTTTTTATATTCACTTAATTTGAAGCCGCACAACTTTCGCATCCTTTTTGTCAGTCCTATTAATTGGTAATTTGGCTTCGCTGTCTTACCTATAATTTTTGTTTAGTAGTCTTACACGAAAGTACATATAAACGATACTTGAAAAATATGTCTTTGATTACATAAGTAAGATCTTTTCATATTTCCAGTGCATATATAATATTTTTTATGACAACTAACATTTATTAAATGAGTGTAAGTATAAATGTAATCATAAGAATCATATTAAGTTTCATATAAATTATAAAAATGTTACTTGAAAAGTTTGGCAACCGCAATTACCGCAATGACAAATGATTCTTAGAACTGAGAGACACAATCCGTCGCGACAATTTTTTTTTTTGTAAATTCTTTATTTATAAACAAAATACATATTCTATTTGTTTGTTCACTAAACCATTGCGACTATCAAAAAGGCGCGATTGTTATGTATTGGTAAAAACACGCTGAACTCGAGCACAGGTTTACTACGCAAGGTCAAAATCCATCCCTTGCGGCAAATCGCCTAATCATAAAATAATTATTTTTCTTCTATATTTTTTAAAAAAAAAAAACAGGTATAGTTGTTAGTTACTCTTATCTCCACATATGGGTTTTATAAAATAGTCTACCGCCAAATATGGCCTAATAAAATACCAAAAACCAAAATGTAAACATAGTAAGATTTATTTTTTACTCAGTTCTTATCTAATTTATATTTTAATTCTTCAAGATTTCTCAAGATTTTTGAGAAATCCATCGCAAATGCATAAAAAAACGTCAAATTACGACTTGGCATGAACCTTTTAAAAGAGCGTCGACCGACTGAAACCGTTGGGCGTGTCGGCGTGTGGAAAATCGTAGTTTCGATGGCATTTAACGATTCGATATTTATAGTTGGCAGCTCTTTGGTCCCACCTGATGCGGAGCTGCCAAAAGCCCCAAACAGTGTTAACGGCCACTTAAAGGTCATAAAAGAACGGATATAAAATATGGTGAGACGGTTGACCTTGAAATTCTGTCAAGGTCAAAGGAGCGCCAGGTTTTACTCTCAAGCAATTGCTGGTTTTTATTTAATCACAGCTTCATAATATAGAAATTAAAAAAACAAACTTTTCTATGTTTTAGACTTTTCATTTGCCTTTCAATTACTATTTTCCCTTGGCTCTGTAGCGGCGCTACCTATTTGATTCGTCTTGGCCGGCGACGTGCGTTCGCCGCCAGGCGCATCTGATTGGTCGGATCTGCGCAGGCGCGCATTACGCAGCGACGCAGGCAGTCAGTCGGCACATTGGGCTTGCAAGCCACCGTGCGCATTTTGCGCCGACAACTTTTCTGTACCTGATTCATATTTTCTTCGTTATTATTTCCTATTTATCCGTTGTTAAACATTGGTTATTTAATGTTGAAATGTCTCCCATTAGGGATTCATGCAAATATTGCCGAGTGAGAAATAAAAGGATCCAGACCATCGGAGAACCCTGGACCTTGACTACCCCGGCATATCTCTAATATCTTTGATAAGAGAGCAATTCAACTAAAAAAGAACTACTAGGAGTTTATTATTTATTAAATTTCTCAGAAATACAATTGAATTTTAAAAATCTACCTTTACTATGGTTGAAGACTATAAGATCAAGGTCAATCAAACATATTTTTAAATAATTAAATATTTAATGGCTACCAAATTCCTAAATGCCAAACATGGTCTAAATAAATTAAAATTAATATTTATCTTTGGCATCAATTTAAAGGTTGCTTTTTAAATTATAATTATGAAATTAGTACGGTAATACTTATTATTAGATTGTCTACCCTTCGATTTTCAGTAATTTGGACTCAACGAACGACATGGATAGTTTTAAAAGAAAATAGAAAGCTGTGCAGCATTACGAGGATCGCATGTTTCCGAAGAGTATTACTGCCCGGCGGGTGTGTATCGTGTTTTGTGTAGGTACATGCCTGTCGATCTATCCCTCCAATCCTGGATGTTCCACACGAACAAACAAAGCGGTGTCTCGTTCTCCTTATTATGGGGTATTTCTATTGACACTGGTCAGTCTACGTGTGGGGATTTATTTCAAAACACCCCAGAATACAGAGATAGTATGACGCGTAACTATGAAACTATTATTTATTTATTTATTCATTCATAATGGCACAAGAGGACGTCACAACAATAAATGATAAACGATCACTGAAATATAAATAAATTATTATCATATAGACAAATTAAATACGTCATTTATTGTTGTTCTTAACTGAGTTAAAAAAAACCTGTTCTTACGTACTTGAGGCGTTACTAATAGGAAGGATCATAGTTATACATACAATAAATAGTGCACATTATGCGTGGACACTTTAATTATTTTAAAGAATTAAAATTAAATTTCATAATTTTTATAAAAATTCAAAATTAAAACTATCGTTTAAATATAAAATTCACGAAATGTTATGTTGTAGCTAGTTATCAGAGTAATTCTAAAGTAGCATAAAATCTAAGCGCAAATTTATATAAGTTTTTATTTACTATTTATTATCTTTTTGCGATGTATATTTTTCAGCTATCTAATATGAGTAGTATAAATATTATCTTTAGGTTCTCATCGATGTAGCATATTGTATCGATTTATCCGTACATTTTTTGCGTAATCTTTGTGAACTAATTGAAATTTGTTGTTTCTATGCATTAAGTTGCTCTTTTAAATAATAGTTCCCTTTACTTTACATAACTCATACTATGTCATACTAATAAAATCTTAGATGTGATAGTATTCCGCGCATGTCTACGTATTTAGGCGTGCGTAGAGCTATGGATTAAAGCACTATTTTGATTGTAAAAATACCTATGAAGACAAATAAATAATTTTAGCTAGAAACCCGATATAGTCAAGAATAAAAAGAGGTAAAATTAATATGACTGTCTGTAAAATTAAATTCTCATGAGTGACAGAAAATAAAAAAAAAAAGATATTTATCGCGGCGTCCTGCTCTAACATTCACGTCACTGCAGATTCTCAGCTGGTGGGAAGAGAGGGTCAATTATTGCTCCCTTCTTCATGGCCTGTCGCTGGTGCCAATGCGGATAATCTCAAAATAATTTATTTTGAACTATTGAATCACATTTTAAAAAAGTAATCAGCAACGAACCCGTGTTACTTTTACCTAAAACTAAAAATGGTTCAAAAAAACCCTATAAAATACACAGAAGGATATTTTTTTTGCTCAGCACACAGAATAATCAATTTATGCAAAACTATGTGTTCGGTTGGTTTTTTTTCCTTAGCGACGTGTAGACAAGATATAAATGGGTACCTAGCTACGGACTGTCGAGTCGTTGACCCTTCGGGTAACGTTTCGCAAATACTTCTCGTGTCGACATCGCACACTCGCACTCGTTATTTTCTTGTTATGTTACCGATTTGATTATGTTATGCGATATAAAAACAAAATTTTTGGTAACGAAAACTGTTCAAACATGCGGCACCCTTTCAGCACACAATATTCTACCTGATGGATAGAGACGTGCGGAGTAGTTCTGAAAGCGTATTTTTTTACGTACCTTTCAGGATGAAAGCAACTTCGGTCAAACAGGGCCTAGGCAGGTTATTAAGGTCGGCCATCTTATTTCAGGATAAAAAAACTGTCAGACACTTTATATATTTCTGATATACACCGAGTCCCAATACCATTTCCCATAAAAAAATGAACAGTTAATTGGTCCTGCGATTTCTAGTGTTTTTGAAAAACTATTACAAAATTCAACATGGTTACCGAGAAAAACTTTACATGGAAATAGGTTAAAGGATCATGTAATAACTCATTGTTGTGAGTGCCTGTGCACTCACAACAATGAGTTATTAGATGTCGCCGTGATTCGCGCACTGACCGAATTGACACAATCTGTTAAAAAATATAATAAATTCGGGGATGATTTTATTTTCGCATTATTTTATACCATTTCTTACTCATAATAGGTTGCACAACACCCCCTTAAGTTTTCGGTACTGGTCTTGGGACACGATGCATCCCCTGTATCTTAACCTTGAGAACGATAGACGTAGAACTGTGCCTTAAAGCACCCAAAATAAAAGTGGTATATACCCAACGTTGGTTGGGTTTGCTTGGGTTGCCTGTATCGACCCAAGGTCAATACCACAAACTTTAGAGGGTATTTAAGTTCCTTATTAAGAGTAAGATGTAACAAAATGCGAAAAATTTTCATCACCAAATTTATTATTTTTGTAATAAAATTGGTGTAAATCGATCTTATCAATCGATAAATCAATATTATCTGTCGACCAATAGCATCCCTCTTACAACCCCCAGAGAAGGAGAAAGGAGCTACCCCTTCTTCTTAGACCGACCTCTGTTCGACCAGTGACATCTGACAGTAATCATTTAGCTCCGCCCTTATTAGGGCGAAACGCCCTATTGGGCGTTTCCAACAACGCGGCAGGTCATTTACCTCGATCTTGACTGAGCGCGGCCTAGTGACCCAGTGACGTAGTTATCCGAGGGAGGAGCCATTGAAAAATATCTGTTTTACATGATTTAGAATAGAAACTTCAAGATTTATTTTCTCGAATAACATAATGAATTTTAATATAGTTTCTTAACAAATAACACTAGGAATCGTAGGGCCTATTAGCTGTTTTTTTATTGGGATTGACCTTGGGACACCTGTATACCGTCGAGATTTATCCGTATGGATGTAGCGTTCCACCAGTACCTATCGGTGGAATAGATGGATAGATAAAATTTACAAATACGTTTTGTATGTATGTATTATCTATTATGTATTTTTATCTAAGATTAATTAAAGTAAAATAACCGGCGAATTGTAGGAATCTACGTTTTTTAAGAAAAATAAAATTCACTGACTTAAAATATTTTAATTTTTGGCGTAACTTGTTACCCATAAAAAGTTACAGGTATATTAAATGGTTAAAAAGGTTAAAAATATACGAGTGTATGGTCACGTTTCACGTTCTGTTACTCCTTTTAGAATGTTGACTTCCGAAACGTCATCCATCCGAATTTAAGCCACTTGCATACCCTTTCAAACTGCTTCCAATGACTTAACAAGTTCTAAGTCATAATAATAACCCAATAAGGCTACCAACTAACTAAAAAAAATTCTAAGTTATCAAAACGCCATTTTAGGCAGAATTTCGGCTAGTTTTTATAATATAATAGATGAAAATTACGAAAATCAAAACGTTTTACACATATTCTTTACTGTTTCGTCATAAAAAGAAAATCCTAAAGTGTGGCAAATGGCGAACTTTTGATTTCGTGCTTCCAATGTTTCTATCTCATCTGCACAGGTTTGTGACGAGTCTCCTCCTCAAGAAACCGCATGCATTCGTGCCGTTCGCAGCTCCAAGTTCTCGCTCATAAGCAATTCCATTAATATCATTTGACGTCGTTAATTCCAACAGTAATAAATTACAATTAAATATTTTGAATTGTGATATATGCTATTGGTCAAATGCGTAGTTCCTGTGTCATTTCCATTAAACTTTATTAGTACACAGATATTTGACAAAGTGATCTTACACATTATATATCTATAATTATTGTTGTAAATAGAACACTTTTTAGGTTCCTCCTCTTTTTAGGTTTTTAGGTTAGGTTTAGGGGTTTTTAGGTTTTTAGGGATCTCTTTTATCTCTTGCTCTCGCACATTAGTTATGAAACCTGTATAATTCTGTCTTTGTCTGTCTGTAAAAAAAATTGCACCAACTGTCAGCAAACAGTTAACTTGTTATTACTTCAGTTTAGACAATGTCTAGTGCGGTTAAAAAATGCACAATATTTGTATTTTATTTGTTTTATATACCTACAATATATTTATTTTTTTATACCGATGGAATTAATAAAAAAAATGTGGTTTAGGTTTTGAAGCAGAGCATATATTATAGGTATGACAGGCAACATCGCCAACATTTGCTGTTGCTGAAATACATAGAACTATAACGCAACAGTCAAACGCTACCGCAAGTCATTCATGAATAATGTTATATATTCTGTATGATGTAATGACGTTACGACTTTGATAATATCATAACAGGGAATTTAAGGACCGGAAAACTTCACTCATCGCCGAAAATAGGCTTTTCTTATCTATCGACGAATCGCAAAATAACAGATAAATACTAATCGATAAGTTGCACTTAAGTACGTAAGTTACGCAAACCTCATGTTAATGATATTGTCCTGATACATATATCAGTACCTACTTGTGTTTTTATTACGGCCAAGTAACTATATTCATATTTCCATGAATACCATGAGAGATCGCGGTAGTCTAGTGGTTAAGGCGTTGGACTATTGACGCAATTGTCGCGGGTTCGAATCCGCTTATTGTCGTACAATTTTTATCGCTACATTACTCCTGATTCTGGCACAGGCACGAATCCGATTACATGGGAAATGGGTTTATTATTGGGATAACATTTTTTTTTTACAAGAATCAGCTAAATCATGCTGAATGGCTTCAATCACGCAACTTGTGCTTACCAAACGACAAACGGATACTTCTTCAACGCCGAGTATTTTTTGTCTTACAAATCAAATCATGGGTTTAGGGAAAAAATATAAATGTTAAGTGATAACATTAAGCGGAACATGTAATAGCGTCTTTCGTGTGAGCACCCAGCTGTGAACTCGCCGCGCGCCCGTAGCGCGCTCAAGGTTATCCGATGGATCCGCGCGCGCGTCCAAATTCGCGCGCTGACCGAATTTACACCAACTGTTTATAAAAATTCTTACCATAATAGGAAACACAAACAATCCATTAGGTCCTTGGGAACGGTTTGGGACTTGCTGTCTAATGCAAAATAGGCATGGGCGTCGAAGTATGAGGATTTTTTCTTTCACAAATTTCTGGTTTGAATAGTTACAAAAGCCTCTATGCCATTCGAGTTTTGTACAAATACCTCTTGTAAGTGGTTCTCGTATATTTAAATCAGATTACAAAAAATTGTAATGTCGCTCCGGCCTAATGCAAGAGTGACACGTTTCTTTCTTGTATTGTAAAGTCGTGCAAAATTATTAGTAATTTAGCGTAGCAAGTAATATGAAATTGCGTTTCACGGGTAAATAAATATTAGTTTCATTTCATCGAATGAACGCTTGAAAATTATTTTCCAGCCGGATTGCGCGGAGAGCCGCTCACCGCACCGCTGGCACAGAAGAAACAGAGACGGCAACGGCGGTTGCGAGATTTTTGCGAACCCCTCTCTTCTTTTTTTAGCTTCTAATTTAAATATCGGAATTAGTACCTATTCGTATGCAGTATCTATTCGTCCTACCTAAGGTCGAATCCAGATTTCTTTCTCGGAGACTAGATCAAAAGGAGACCACTTTTGAGTGTTTTGAGTAGACCCTAGAAAAATAGTTTAAAATAGTGTTTACAGTATCGATGAGAAAATAATATACTGCCGATACCTTGATTTATAGTGTTATTCCTACTTTTTCCTCTACATTGAGAGTGACAACTCACGCTTTTTTTTCTCGAGGAGTGGGGGGAAATTGCCCCCAGGGACCCCTCTCTGGATCCCCTCTAGACTCCTACGAAGGACTATTTAGACCTTTTCCTATTTCACCCGACTCTGCGTTCGACTATAAGTCGCATTACCTTTGGGGCTCTAGGATTTGCGACTGAAGATTTACGACACGCTATGAAAAATAAACAGTTTTTATTTCGGTTTTCTATATATTAAAACGTGAAGGGAAAACTTCGGACACACGGAGGAGTGTACAATTTGGCATGGTTAAAGTTTATATTTATTTATTTATTTGTATGAGAAATACTTACAGCTATACATAATGACAATTACATAGAAATAGATAAATAACAACTTAAGCCGACTACAAGCACCTGCAATTTAACATATACTTTTAACAGAACTACGATCTAATTTATAGTGATAACATTGTATGAGTGTTATAATCTGTGAATATAATAGGGTGTGGAATGTAAGAGTGTGTTAATGTGTGTGTATAATATATATATATATATATATTTATGTGTGTGTATGTTCGTGTTTGCGCTTGCGGTTGTGTGGTGACGAGAATACTATTACTAATATTTTGTATGTTCAAAGAAAGTTTTTTTTATGTTATATATAAAGTCGCCTTTATGCAGATGAAAAATGTCTATTTCGCTGAAATTGTGGTTGTATGTTGTACCAATACGGTTAAAGTATACGATTAAGAAGTGCAGAAAGCTAAAATTATCGATAATATGTGAAATACATTAACTTTTATAAATAAAACGTTCATATAACTGACAGAATTCTAGTTTGCATTATTATTTTCATACTTTCATTTCATTTTAATTCTTAGCAGTCAGCATATTAATAATAACAAAATTATAGGGCTGTTCGATAGTCGCCACTTTTATTTCAGGCTTTTTATTGTTCGTACGAGTACTCTGACAAGGAGTGAAATATTCACATTTATGTCTGGATTCCGAACCTATCCATAATGCATTTGCATTACCGTACCTATTACAATCGAACCTGATATAAAATGGCTAATATACGATGATATATATATTTTTGAATAATTGATGTTTTTCCCTTTGATAAAATCACAAACGTAATTATAGATATAATTATTGCTTAGCTATATTTTTTTGATAATAAATATCATACGTATAAAGTACGTAAGTACCTATATGGAATAATACTGAAAAAATACCAAATATTTTTCACTTTAACTAGTTGCGACATCTAGGGAAAACTGCCCTACCCAACAATACATTTTTTCAGCAGTCTCTCTTTCGTGGCTTGTTTAAATTGGACGGGGATTTTACTAGATAGCACTAACGAATTATTTACGAATAAAATATTATTGTAGGGTTTTAAAATTATTATATCTACATTGTGACCGTAACAATGTATTCAGTTATCTGAGCCAGTTTAGCTTATGGGTTATTCATAAATTACATCACACGCTAAAAGCGAGGGAGAGGTCCACAAAGTGTGATGTTGTGTGACATTAATACGCAAAAAGGAAACTACTACAATATATAATATTTTGAGGCCTAAAACTGTTTGTATTGACTTGTTTTTGGAACGTGACATTTTCGTTGATTTTAAATAATTTCTTATTGTTTCGAAAGGTTTAAATTAATGAATAAATATGGAAATTTTGTTAAAATTTTTTGGGTTTTTATTTTTAGTTCTACATTTAAAGGTGCAAATTGTGTGGCGTCACAACAGTGAGTGGGGGGGGGGGTCTATAACTATTGTGATGACCTGTGACAAAGACGTGGAGGAAGGCCGGTCAAAATAAAACTTGAAATATGTTTGAATTAATTTATGGAATGCCAAAATATTTGTAAATGTCCTCCTTAGGCCATAAATATTCTCAAAAAAAAAAAACAGTTAATTGAAATCTAAGTCACCGCATCAATATAAAAATGGATATATTAAAAGCTTTTGCATTCAATTAAAAAACAAATAAATGAATACAATCCAATACAAAATAGATATATTAATAAGAATGTAATATATTTAACTTAATTTGTAACAGGATTTAAAAATACAATATAAGTAAATAATAAAAAAAAACAGGCAAATAATACAACATACAAATGCAACGACTTAATCGATATTTTAATATAATTATCTATTTAATTTAATCCATTATAATCTACTCCTTACACATATTTTTGTACCCTGAAATTGTTTTAGGTCACATCTTGAGGCATAGAATTGTCTTAATTAAGTCTTAATTAAATCTTAAAAGACGCTATTTTTCCATCTATTTATAAAAACTGGGTTAGGTTTAGGTTAGGTTAACACTTATAAAAAAAAACGCTTCTAAGTATCAAAACATAGTAATTAATATTATTTTAGGATATTTTTTCATTTATTGAGGCCTGTTTAGTTGTCAATGTTGATCAACCTCCTAAAAGTACAACAATGATTTTAAATACATCCTGTATATATTGACTAATCAGTTTAGCAACTCATCGAACGAGAAGCCACAGATCCATAGATCCTAGCATAAAAGGTGCATTTTTAAGGTGCAAAACATACTCGTACCATCAAGTCGTAGAGAAAGCGTAGAACGAACGCCAGCGATGTCAAAACCGAAGATGCTATTGAATTTTTACAGTTTTGTAATATTGTGGCATTTAAGGTTTTGCAAATGAAGTAAATATTAGTGACTCTTCTATTTTTTTCAAATTACTGTTTTAATGTTTTTTTAATTGGTATTTTTAAAACAAAAAAATTGAAATGTAAGCGGTTAGTGAACCTTGTTAAAAAACGCTGTTACAAAAAATCGTTTTTTTTCCGGACCAAAAAATGGAACTTTATTTTTTTGTAACCAGAACGTGATTATTTATAACAATGAAATGAATTTATACCTTTTTTTGTATTAACTAAGAAATATTGTTACATTAAGAAGGAACTCTGCGAAGTCGAGTAAAGTTTTACAAAATCGGATTAGATGGTACGCGGCAAAGCGTCGTAGAGGGGATAGAGAAGCTGGATAGCTACACCCAACATCCAACGGCAGGAGAAATATATTTGCATAAGTAATCTTATGAATATTACATAGACGAAAATGACATGAGCAGATCAAATAAATGTGTCTGTGTGGTTACACCAGGCGCGTAGAGGTAACACTTCTGTAAGGAAGTCGCATTATATTTTGTTATAACATGTTTCCGCATGCTTATTTAAGAGAATACGCAACGATGAATGACGCGACGGCACGGTGCGGCGTGATGAAATATATACACGGATAGGTGTCGTCAAATTTACACGAATTTACCCGAACACTGTGTCGCATTAGATTCATTCACTATCATAAAAAAATGTATGAGGTGCGCCTAAATAAGTTTTACTTCAAAAAATAATCCTGATGTGCCTGCCATCACCTCATATAATGATATGATGGTATTTTGAATCACGTGAAAATGTAAAAAATGCTTCAAAACTTTTTTTTTTATTTTTCGTAGGTGCCGTAGCTGTTAAAATAACTGCTACGATAGAATCGTAGCAGTTATTTTCACGGTCCTATACTCGCCCGTCCCTAATTTCGGCTGGCAACTCGGCAAAACATTTTCCCACGCGGCAACAGGCTTCTGCGCATGTCAAGATGGCCGCTTTGCGCGCCATGGCGATCGATACGCCAGCGCCTTCTGCCTCCGAATGACGTCACGGTCGAAAGGCTCTGCCATTGGGCTACGCCGAACGCATACCATTATTTTTAAGCCGCAAGAGCGGGGCTGTCCGTACGTCGCGCGTCACGACATTGTAACTCCATTTTGTTTTTCGGTGTCTCCGCGCGTCACACGAAACGAATACACAACGTCATCCGCTGGGATAATCTTTTGAATGGTTACCTCAATATGCACAACTAGCGCAAATGGTGATTAAACGCGTGTGTATATTTAGAACATATTGATGGTGTATCTTTTTACGTTACAATGCTGTTTGAAGTGAATGAACCTCACGACAAAAGAAGTATTTTATATCACACCAGGTACATAATACTGTTGCGGAGAAGATTAAAGTGTCTCTAGATTGTACTGTTGTGCGTTTGTGTTTCGATGCTCTCCGAAGGTCCGACGCTTTGAGGTTTGTGGCGGTTCCAACCGCAGAGCCATGGCCGAAATGCCTGACTTATCTCACTTGACAGCTGAGGAAAGAGCCATCATTGAGTCTGTCATGATGCGCCAGAAACAGGAAGAACAGAGAGAGAATGAAATCATGAGGTGAGTCAGCTCAAAAGAACGTTCACCTTATTTTAATAAACATAACATCGTGAAATTTAGAATGTACTACAGACATTTTGAGACAGAAAATGGCTTAGCACCCACGTAACTTCCTGCATTTACAAATACATACACATTTAAAATAAAAATACAATGAAAATATAGTATAAATAAGATATTAGTTATGTCCAGCGTTACTTGCAATTGTAGGAATTGATGAATAGGGTCATAAAAGTCTCACGTTAATATCAAAATATTGACACATGCAAAAAGCTTTTTGCTGGTTAAGTACCTATGCTTCTTAGTTTTGTTTAGAAGGTGATTTTATTTTGTTAATAAAATAATATCTTATTTGTAGTGTACGCGTTTCATCATGCTACATTATAAAAAAATATATATATTACATGAAATTCGGCCAATATTCTACGGAGTTATATATTATTTTCTATTGATAGTATATTCGAAAATATTAAAGCAAGAAAACAATATTTTAAATTAAATTTGAGCGGTTTTTTTTTCCATATTTTTAAATCTTATTTTTTTTCTAAAAGGTGGTAAACTAAACGTAGACTAAAATTTTTTTTTTAATTTTCCACCTTATTTCATTATTCATCCTTCATCGTAATCACAAATCCATTATTTTTAATATTTTTTATTAAAATATCATCCTTCCTTATTTCATCTAATTAGATGGTTACATAATATTTGATATTAAAGAGGACAGGCGAGAGTTAAAAATGCATTTTTATAAAACTCAGCACTAGGTTTTAACCGACATCCTGCGCTCTCAAGTACAGGACCTCTTTAGAACCTTTATAAATATTATGCTATCCAGTACTTTATCAAATAATTAAAAATTTTTTCAAAATTTTTCAATATTGTCAAAGATTGTGTCATTTATCTTTTCAGGCGATTTGCTGCTATTAAAAAACAATCATTAAATATAAGTCAAATAACTTTACAACTCAATTATATGAATATATATATTATATAGTTATGAATAACTTAATATTTTTTTAAAGAAATCGATGCAATTTCTCAAAAAAAAAAAACTAAGCATATCAATTTAATTTCTAAAGGTACTAGGAACTATGACTTCTATGGACTTCAAAGGCACCTTAAATCACGTTTACTGTGCAGGGAAACCAAGGAGCTGCACTATAAAACTCTAATTAGACCTGTCCTTACTTTTGGTTCGGAATGTTGGACAGAATGCAAGGATAAAGAGCTTTGGATATTTTCGAATGAAAGATTCTACGTGGGATTTGTGGACCACTAGAAGTTGATGGAGAGTGGCGTGTTAGATACAACCATGAACGTTATGACCTATTTGGAGATTCAAACAGAACGCATCAAATGAGCATCTCAAAACTAAGAAACTAAGAACAAAAATCTTCACGAATCACCGGAGAGGCTAAGAGCTGGATCAATAAAGGGGTCAATAAAGATGCAAAATCATTGGGCGTCCACAATTGGAGAGTAACTGCCTTAAACCGTCAGTCCTGGAGACAATTTCTTGAGGAGGCCAAGACCCGCCCTGGTTTGTGATGTAGAAAGTAGATGATAATGCCTATAGATACTATCGATAATTGATGAATTATGTACGGTCATGTATTGGTACAGTAACTTAGTTCAGCAGCTTAGTACCAAATAGACCAATTTACTGGTTTAGAAAAATCCTCGTTTAGGCCTACAGCTATCTTTAAAGAAACAAGGCGGGCATCGCAGGAAATTCCGGAAAATCGGAAGACCACAGCTGAGGTGGATGGATGGCATCCGTAGGGCTGCAGGGGGAAACAGCTGACTCGAAACAGAAACAGATAGGAATACGCGGAAAGAAATCGAAGAGGCCTACATCCAGGAGTAGATGGCGACAGGATGACACACACAGTCAATATAGGCAAGCCCATCGCTCTTTAGTAGGATCCATACTTCAGGATCCTACGAGCACTGGCAACTCTCACATAAAGTAATGTCCAGGAAAGGATAGGAAATAATTAAATTAAAATATACAATATAAGAGATCTTTTATTTTCAAGTTTTTATTTTATAGTCAAGCCACTTTATTATTATTTTTCTAAAAATACACGACCTATCTATATGTGTATATATAAATGTTTGTTGTCCTTTTATTTATTTATTAATACCCTAAACCGACCGAAGGCGCCGTCAAAGCTGCCCGCAGGCCCTAGCTACCAACCCGGGGTGAACCCGGTTTGAACAGTTAGTATTTCTTATAAATATATCAGAAAGTTATGGTCAAAAAAACGTATAGTTTCATTCAAAAATAATCAATAAACGGCGGTTTTTTGTTTTTCCTCTAAAATTGACCTATACTCACTTATGAGGTTTCTCAAAATGGCAATTCAATTATTATTTCAATTAATAAACGGTGGTTCGTGAAATTCATAAATAACATATGGCGCTGTTTGCCTCATTCGTAATGGGGAGAAACGTCATCTGTGATAAAAATAATATTTTTATTTTGGTTATGAGATACCAAAAGAATAAAAACACATATTTTGAAAATCAGATCTTTTGGAAATATGAATATCATTCGATTGTAGTTCTGACATTGTGTCACTAAACAATGTTATCTAGTTTCATTATAGGAAGTCATAGTCATTTTCTAATCATAATAAAGCGTAAACGGATAACACTAACGCATGCACGACTATTTAAGCAGCTTAAATTCAAATTAATACCACGTTTCCGTTGGTTTTTGTTTTATTTGCATTAAATATTGCCTAGAATAAAATGTTTTTTTTTTGTATAAAAATTCTTTTAAACAACACCTTTTTAGGAAAAAATAATTTTAAATAAAAAAATAACACGGTACTCTTAGCCTGACAACGAGCTGGATCATACGCGCACACGCACTGTAAATATTTAATGAAGGTAGATTACTTAACTTTAACATGATGTGTATCTAAAATTGTAAACTGCAACTAACTGATTTACTATCATGAAATGTAAAATATTGTAAGGCATGTACTAATGAAAATAATAAATAAAAAATATAATAACTAATTGTCGTCCGTGTTCGAAATTCGACCTTAAATCATTAAACTATTAAGTTTGAGCATTATTGAGTTTCTTATACCTCTATAATTATTTATATAATTGAGTTGTAAAGTTATTTGACTTATATTTGATGATTGTTTTTTAATAGCGGCAAATCGCATGAAAAGATAAATGACACAATCTTTGACAATATTGAAAAATTTTGAATAAGTTTTTAATGTTTTGATAAAGTGCTGGATAGCATAATATTTATAAAGGTTCTAAAGAGGTCCTGTACTTGAGAATGCAGGATGTCGGTTTAAACCCAGCGCTGAGTTTTATAAAAATGCATTTTTAACTCTCACCTGTCCTCTTTAGTGTAAAATATTGTCAAATATTATGTAACCATCTAAATAAATGGAATAAGGAAAGGATGATATTTTAACAAAACATATAAAAATGATGGATATGTGATTACGATGAAGGATGATGGTGAAATGAGATGATTTTATGAGTGATTTATGTATGAAGTTGATGAAAAGAAAAATAATGAGTACAAGACCTCTTTAGAACCTTTATAAATATTATGCTATCCAGCACTTTATCAAAAAATTGAAAATTATTCAAAATTTTTCTAATGTTTTATTACGTGAGTTGCGAGCGTGGATAAATACGTCATTAGCGTGTGTTGTTTGCCTTAATTCCCTGCAAGACCTTTGAAATTTAATATTTAATCTTAGTTACAGATGAAAAAAAAAAACGCAATTACAGCTTGTATTTGTATTTATTTTTTGATACAATTCATTGACAGTTTTATTTTTAACATGTTAGAATGAGACTTGACATTCATAGAAGTATAAAATGGCATTAATAATTAGTTTGCTACAGACTATTGAAAAAGGAGCAATTGAAATCACTGTTAGTAGTATAAACATTTTATTTTAGTTAATTTAATGTATTTGTGTGTTACAAATTACAGATAAATTTTAGCCTTCTGCATTTCTTCTCCAAATAAACTTTTATATGCCAAATATCATACTCCCCCGTGCGCTCAATATGCTTAAATAATAGGGTTACAAACATTTCTTACTAATAGATAATTATTATTATTAAAAAACTAATTATTTTCAATACATTGTTAGTCGATCGATATTCGTTGTTAGTTTGAAGTTTGACTCTAGATGGCAGATGCTCTTTTAGATGGCAGATAGTGATGGCGGCTATTCCAATGAGATAATGTTTGCCCGCAGGCGCAAGCAGGACGAAGTGGCCATCCTCGAGGACACGATCCGGCAGCGCGGCGAGCAGCAGCGCAAGGCGGGCGTGGAGCTGGACGCCACGTGCCACATCTGCCTCAAGACCAAGTTCGCCGACGGCGTGGGGCACATCTGCAACTACTGCGGCATCAGGTGCTGCGCTCGGTGCGGCGGCAAGGTCACGCTTCGATCGAATAAGGTATGCCCGGATTGGAGCCATTGTCCTTCCTTCTTCCCACTCCCCACAACCGCCACACAATGCAACAAAGTAAGATTCTTCCTCAAAGCTATTTGCTCACACGGGGCTGGCAAAGATTCCACTGTTTGAATACAAAATAACGGCCTCAGCAGTCCGTCCATTGAGATCGTGGTAGTTCAGTGGTTAAAGCGTTTCGCTATTAACCCAGCGGCCAAGGTTTGGAATCCGCACATAGTAGTTACCACCATCTCTACTGACTATATCTCAAGCAAATTTAGCTTTATTGAGTAGGGCCTAGGGTATGAGTTAGTATATATGCTATGCTAGGCTATGAAACGATTATATAGGATATATCAATTTTTAAAAAAATGAACCCATTTAAAATATTTGCAAAGGTGTAATTTTGCATTATTAATAAAATAATATAGTCACGTTTTTGTGATTTTTTAAATCAAATGTTTTAAAAAAAAAAACTAAATGGAAAACGTTTTACATTTATTTTAGAGGTTAAATCATGCCCACAATTAGAATGTATTATATCGATACAAATAATATTTCTTTATATAAATTATGTTAATTTGTTAGTCTTGATACAAGTTACAAGTCCAAATGATACGAGTTGTCATCAGTTTTTTTTTATCTGTTGCGCGATGCGTCCTATGGTTAAATTACCGATCCTACGGTGGTGCAGTGGTATAAGCGCCTGCTTCTTATCCAGAGATTCCGGGTTCGAATCCCCCTAGTGGGTCGAGGTCGGCCAGGTCATTTTTCACCGCTGAGAGTATTTAAAGGTGCTTTTCTCATCACTGTCGACTGAGTTAAATAACAAAAAAAACATGTATTTAGTCACAGACGGAGGTATTCACAATGGGCTAAGTGTAGCAGCCATCTGACTGCCCTCCAATCATTATCATAATCATGTCCTACGATTTTTCATATCAGATTTGTTATCTGTTCTACGATATGTCTTATTAGATCTGTTATTTGTCCCACGATGTGTCTTATTAGATCTGTTATCTGTCCTACGATGTGTCTTATTAGATCTGTTATTAGTCTCACGATTTGTCCTATTAGATCTGTTATGTGGTCCACGATGTGTCCTATCAGTTCTGTTATCAGTCCCACGATTTGTCCTATTAGATCTGTTATCTGTCCCACGATGTATCCTATCAGATCTGTTATCTGTCCCACGATGTGTCCTATTAGATCTGTTATCTGTCCCACGATGTGTCCTATCAGATCTATTATCTGTCCCACGATGTGTCCTATCAGATTTGTTATCTGTCCCACGATGTATCCTATGAGATCTGTTATCTGTCCCATGATTTGTCCTATTAGATCTGTTATCTGTCCCACGATGTATTTCATCAAATTTGTTATCTTCTGTACGATGTGTCCTATCAGATTTGCTATCTATTCTACGATATGTCCTGCGATGTGTTCTAAATGCGTTAAATGTCCCACAATGTGTCTTATGAAATCTGTTATCTGTCCCACGATGTGTCCTATGAGATCTGTTATCTGTCCCATGATTTGTCCTATTAGATCTGTTATCTGTCCCACGATGTATTTTATCAGATTTGCTATCTATTCTTCGATATGTCCTGCGATGTGTTCTAAATGCGTTAAATGTCCCACGATGTATCCTATCATATCTGTCATTTGCCCCACGGTGTGTTTTATAAAATTTATAATTTGTCCTATGGTGTGTCCTATCAGATTTGTTCACTATACGTTTTATCAAATCGGATATCAAACCAACAATGTATCCTAGCAGATTTATCATTAATCCCTTATACGATTTTACAAAACAAAATAAAAGTGTGGGCAACCTTTGCATGGAACGTGTCGGCCGAGGACCTAGTTAGCCTGGAGGTGGAAAGCGAAGCGACTTACCCCGGGTGCTGCGGACCCGACGTCGCTGCAGCCCGATGCAGATCCTGGTCGTATGTCCGCTCTATGCGGAGTTTTAACCGCCAGTAATAAATTAACGGATGCTGAGCGATATATGGCGGTTACACGGTCTATCGAACGAAGCGCGTCGCGAACTGCTAATAACTCTCGCGTAATGTGCAACTGTCAGGCAGTTTGTATAAAAATCTAATTAACTATGCTATAACTATAACATCCGAAATTCCACGCTGCATTATTTGTTTTCGTATAACTGCATGTCAGCATAAAGACCAGAATGCTTCATAGTTCATAATGGAACACTGCAATGGCGTTTGGCGGCGAAGGTTAATGACTCTTCACTTAGTCCAACTATTCACAAGATTAAAACGAAAATATTAATGAATACAGCTTGTTCGAATGGTTCTACGACCTATTGCGCAGTTACAGTGCGTTTATAAAATGTTTACGGTTTAAATTCCTTTTAAAGTGCAGTTGTATTATGAAATCGAAGTACAGGATGTTTTTAAATTTAGGTTACACCTTTTAGGAGGTTGATCTATATCGATAACTTAACCGGTCTAACGGAAAAAAAGTAATTTAGAAAAAAAAATCTCATAGTAAAATAATTATTTTATAATATAATTTCATTGAATCAATGGAAAACTTTATTGTTGGGATGTTATTTTCATTCATAAATGTCTTTATCGATGTAGATGTTTAGTTACGGAGGCAATGAACAGCATTACAACAGTGTCTACCGCTTGGACGCAATTAAATAATGTGTTTTTATTTTACTTGCCGATAAACTCTTTTTTTTTTATTAAATATATAAATCACGAAATAAGTAAAATATTAAAATCGATGAATAAGCTATTGCTGAATGAAAATAACCCCGAAACCTGTAACACGGACTTATCGTACAATGTAACTTTAGAGTGCCAGATTACGATAGAGTAAAAGATTACGAACGCCAATGCGGACTAAAACCACAAAAAATAAAATCAACTAATACCTAATTTTATTCACTATTACTAGTGATTCAAGGTAATCAGTAATCCCCCAAAAATAAAAAAAAAACTGGTTTACAATTTGTGAACAAATTCAAAACATTTATTCCGAATTTTTGTTAATACTAATTTCGTATGATGATGTTATAGACTATAAAAATACTTTTTATTAAAAAAAAATAAACACGTTTGAATCACAAAAAAAACTAAACGTTAAATTAATAAAATTAGGTCAGCGCCATTTATGACCAAGTTCACGGAACACAATTCCACTAATCTCCTGGAAGGACTGCCAAAAGCAGGGAAACTTCTCGAATCGAAGAACTAGTTACCGGTCGAAAACTAAATTGAAAGAAATCATATTGACGACTAACCGTTACCATCCGTAGAATTGGTTTACACACAATCCTGGAATACTCCTGGATTAAAATATTAAATATCGGTGTTAGTTATGTTTTTTTTAATCATTTTTTAACCGCACAGCAATATAGCTTCGATCCAGCATCCACCATTTAAAAAAAAGTCAAATCAATCTGCTTTTTCCTCTAAATTCTAAACGCCTGCTTTCTTCTCTAAAGTTTATTCTGATTAAAAATCATATCTTTGAAAGTTATACTTTTATTAATGGACATGGCTGAAAGGGGGGTAGACCAATTCAATAATTTCCCCAATAATATAAAAACGTTAGATTACCTAATTGATGTTTATTTAAATTTTTATTGCATTCATTGTTTTATTAATTTTTTAATATTATTATACTATTTAGTTTAAACAAGATTTACGCTGTTTTACTTGCTATCTCATTCGTGTATACGACGTGTATTCTATGTTACTCATCTCTGTCTTTCATACACAACTGTAAAGTGGTTTCTTGAAAATAAATATACTGAATACTGTCAAAACCTTCGATCGCCCATAACTCCTAAACGCGTCCGAAAATTTAGTCAGTTTTTTACCATTCGAATGTGTGCACTTAATACTATAATTTATTTATTTATGAAAATATAAAACAGCGATACAATAAGATAATTCTCTAATAGTACGTTTACATGGCCAAAAAAAATGTACCAAATATGAATATGGTTGAAAACATCAAATTAAAAAATTCAAACTAAAACAATTTGTACTGTGAGTGGAGTGAGTGTGGTGCCATTTGTGGCATGGACGTGTTTGCGCGCGCGTGTGTGTGTATATAAATCTACATATTATTAGCGATATAATAAATTAAAAATATCAAAATATACTTACGAATGTTTAATATTTATAATGAATATAATATTTATACATTTTATTCTTACGTTACGAATTTCACGCATAAATAACTCCTTATTCTCTTGGAATATGTCAACTGCGTTGAATTTTTCATTATATGCGCTGAGGACACATCGTCGCGTTTTGTGCATGGTTAGTATTACGCCGGGTTAGTATAATGCTTCACTATAATCAGCCTTATCGCTTAACGTTCATGTTTGCACCTTTGACTACTTAACGCTTCTGCGGAATGCAGGTAGAACTATACTAATGTCATCAGATTAGACCCTCCAGCGTATCGCCTATAGTTAGTAAAATCCTCACGATCTCTCACACTTGCATACTAATATTTTGTACACTCTAATTAACATTTTACTTAATTTCAAAGGTCTTAATAACGAGCGTTGGCAGATATTAAAAAAAAAAGTGTCTCGTCGTTCGGCAAATGTCCAAAATGACACTTAGCGGGGCGTTATGCTAAACGCTTCCTGTAATCTACCCCTAAATTGACAGCCCGAATACATGTCAGGGAAGCAATTTGCCCACCGAAGGGTGGGACGGAGGGAAGTGCGGGAAGAGGGGAATATAAAATGCCAAGGTTTTGTTTGCTGCCTAATGCGACTTAGCTGCACCAGTCTTTTAGAAACTCAAACTCATGTAGAGGGACATCTTCAAGCGTCTGTCCGTCCGAGAATGGGCCTTTTAAATGGCATGAAGATGTTACTACAATGCTCAGATTTATGCAGAATATTCTTCGAACCATTTATTCACGAAACCAAAGCATTGGTTTTAAAGTGGTGTTTAGATAGCTAAACCTCATACGATTAGTAGGCACCCATAAACGGTGCAGAGATGTAGATGGCGATATATTTTTTTTGTATTAATCATTTAACATTTAACAACCGCGTCGTAGTCAGATTTGACAAGTTTTTCGGTTCAGAAACGATAACCTCGCCTATTCGTTGACGGCGCTAATCTACTTATGGAATTGCTAACTGTAATTTATACATTAATACGAGTAGAGAAAACTTGTAAACCTTTCTAAGCATATTGCGCGCACGGAGGAGTGTGAGATTTGGCATAGTAAGTTTATTTGGAGGAGGAGTGCAAAAAGCTAAACTAGAATGTATCTATAATATGTGTTAAAATAAATTAAATTTAATAAAATAAAACGTTCATACTAACTGACGAACTGTGAAAACACGCAAAAATGGTATGACCATGTGGTTTGTTTTCACAAAGCCTTAACCACTAGACTACCACGATCTTTAATTGCTTATTTTTGATAACTAATTTATTGCTTATATCTATAACGTAATGACCGGTGATGGTATTCAGGAAAAAAATATTTTTTCCTGTTATTTTCATATTAATGTAACTCCTAATTGTATGGTTATAATTACTTTTATGCTTTTAATACGAGCCGCCATGGTAAGTATTCAAAAGATGCCCGAAGGCCCGACAGAGTGGGGATGCAAGCGTACCCCCACCCCCCTCACCATCCCCCTCCGGCGCTATATGCGGCGCCAATGAACCGCCCTGACATAGTCTTTAATTAGGTTGTAGTTTGACAAGAATATCTCTTTAAGATGTTGCGTTTTCTCTCGGTAATATTCCAAACTAGAGACTGCATTTAAATATTTGTACAGATTGAGAGCAAGCGCTTCGCTTCTGGTGGTTCAGTATATCTATGAGCCTACATGTGAACTCGTAACTGAAAGTGGTATTAAAGTATGCTATTTCATAAGGTGGAGACGTCAGATAGGCGCCTTATGCGGATTTTATATTTATGAAAATAACCGTAGAAAAATGCGTCATTAACGTTTTGTTTTTTTTTCATAAAATTTACCTCAAAGGTATAATAACATTTTAATAAAACTTTAACCTAGCCTTAGCTAACAAAGTACTTTTATTCGTAAAATAGTTTAAAACCACAATTTTTGGTTCAATTTAAATGTCCAATAATTTTGAAGTAGGTTTTTTTTAAAAATATATTGCTATTCATTTCTTGATATAGACCTTTATAAAACTCCTATCATAATTCCTAACTCTCACATATCAAAAACACATATCCTTATCATAAAACACCACTTGCTGGAAGCTTCGACAGTAATTATTATGACAAAACTAAAATTCAAATTAATCTATTCCAGTTTGCAAACGGTTACAGGGTTACGGTTACAGGGTTACAGGTCCGGCAGCTAGAGAGTAGGGGCTAACCCGGCTGTATTCCCGGGGCGCCGAGATTTCGAAAGCGTTATTGTTTTATATAAAATTTTAATATAGAATATATGTTTATATAGTTATTTATTTTCATTTAACTATTCAATGCTTTTTTTCTCCAGCTTTTATTGCACTTGAAAAGAAGCCCCGAGCACAGGGTCTTCGTGATTTACGAATCCATTCTGCTAACCTAACCTTGCGTCCTTCCTTTATAAACTACTAGCTGACCCGGCCACGCGTTGCTGTGGCTAAAGTTTTTGTTATATTACATTATAGTAAACAATCTAAGAGGAACAATAAGAGAACATCAGTCACGGAGTCCACTATGCTTTTTCACACAGATGGTATTTGTAAAAAAATATGCTGATCTCCTTATTTGACTTTCTACTACTATAACCCTTTAGTACAATGAAATTATTTACGAACAAAGACGAAAATGTTGATGTTGGTATACAAATTCACTGGATTGAGATTTGAAGGGGAAGTACGTTGAACACAATTAATTAAAATGTTCTTACACTTGATACTAAGCAGAAATCAATAGGTAAAAAATAAAAATTTATCAGATTTATTATTTCCATTTAATTTTATAACAAATATAAGTATATTACAGTATAATACAGTAAATAACATGTGACGCTTAAACTCATGAATGAGGTAGGCAAGGCAGACAGTCTTAAACTTTTAAACATTAATATCTTTTTTTTTGAATTATAAATACTTTCAATTTCAATTTAATTTAACACCAATCGGTGCACAATGTTTTTGGTTAACCTGTCTTTAGCTAACACAAATAGATTCGACGGTTTCCCAACACGTGAACACGCAACATATAGTTGCCCATGAGAAAAACATGGATTTTCCAAATCTAAACCACAAATGGACATTGTTTGACCTTGAGATTTATTTATAGACATGGCGAAAGCTAAACGAATTGGAAACTGTAGCCTTTTGAAGGGTATGGTAGAATCTGATGGTATCATCGGAATACGTGGCAGCAGGACCACTTTTCCTTTAAACTTCCCAGCCAAAATGGTTGCTTCAAGAATGTTTCCGGTGATCTTTTTGATGACCAAACGCGTACCGTTACATAATTGAGGTGGATTCAAATTACGGAGGAGAATAATAGGGGAACCAATCTTTAATCGAAGATTATGTGGTGGCATTCCAGGGATATCTAATGAATTTAAAAATTCAATCGGAAAATTTACACTTTCATTTTCATCAACAACAGTATCGATTGATTTAAAAGACATCAGATCGCCTGGTAACAACTGTTGTATCTGGAAGTTAATTTCGTCAACATCAACGTTTTTGGCTGCCAAAATCGCCCGTTGACTAAGCCATTCATGATTCAAATAATTATTCTGTATATCCGGGAAAATACTCTGAATCAATTCAGTTTTATCCTGAACAACAGTGCAAAAATTGTCTGGTAGTTTAATGCATTGCGTATTTGGTTGCAGTTTTATTTTACCGTTCCCAATATCTAGTAGTTGTTCGGAAAATATTAGTGCTGATGGATCATTTTGCAATTGTACTCGCATATTTATGGTCAATCGAAGTGTTTCAACACTTCGCCATAAGAATGATTGTTTCAAACATGCATTAATCTCATCCGCGAAAGTAGAGCGAGGTATAACCGGTAAGGTCTGCCGGAAGTCACCAGACAAAAGTAAGATAGCACCACCGAAAAGTTTATTATTGCTGTTTAAATCTTGCATAGTTCTGTTTAATGCTTCAAGTGAATATTTGTGTGCCATTGTGCACTCATCCCAAATTATTATAGAACTCTTCCGCAACACTGCAGCTATTCCACTATTCTTTTTGATGTTACACATTGCATCTGGTTTATTATGAACGTCCAATGGCAGCTTGAATGTTGAATGTGCTGTTCGCCCACCATCCAGTAAAGTAGCCGCAATGCCTGACGATGCTAATGCTAATGAGATTTTTTGTTGCGACCGTATTTTGGCAAGAATCAACGATATTAAAAATGTCTTACCGGTTTCACCGGGTGCATCCAAGAAAAAAAAACCGCCTTGTTCAGCAGCAACAGCCAGCATAATCCGATCATAATTAATTTTTTGTTCTGCTGTCAGTAATGGTTCACTGTTCATGATAATTGTTTTTATATTTTTCCCACAAAGTTTGTGCTTGCGAGGGATAACATGTCGCCAAAATAATTGCAAACAACTGACGAATGTTATTCGGTGTTGATGTCAACGCAGCATCAGCAAGCGTTAAGTCCCAATGGTTATCGTCTTCTAGCAATTGCAGTTCACGACATGCATCCTGGTATGTATTGAATACTCGACCATTAGCTGTTCGTAAAAATTCAAAAGACGTTGGTCCGGGAACATTCACCAATAACAAACGTAAATAGAAGCACTCACGTTGCTTTGGATGTACCGTGTAAAGTCTCCCCAATGTCTTAGCTTTGAATATGCCTGTAATGGAAGGATGTGGTTTTCCTTGTTTCCGTGGCTCCCATTTTTTACTGGATTTGTTCCATGTGAAATAACGTGGAACATCACCATACACCAATGTCTTCGCGAATTGGCCAAAAACATCAGGTTTTTGACACAATGTAAAAAATTCAGTTAGAGTCGTTTTCGGAGCTTCGAACGCTCTTTGGAGAACATTTTCTTCAGTGAAGTATACACGTTGACCGTTTTCAAGATGTATTGCCAGATGTTGGACAGCAGGATCTCTTTCGTGGATGGGAAAGCTGAGAATATGCCAAATAGCTTCATTGCTGCTAATGTATCTGCCCATTTGGTATCGTGCTATTTCGTCATTTTTATTTATGTTTTTTACTTCAAATATGGCCAAATCACTGCCTTTGTTTACATATTTACAAATATACTTAATTGATTTAACAGAACTGCAAAGCTCAACGTTGATATGAGCTTTGTAAGTTTTTGAAAGTAGTGGTGAGTATGGTACCACCCACTGATTATCAAACTCAACTTGATTTGGAAAGTTCGGCAGTCGCATTGTAAATGTGTGGCCACCATTCTCAGTACTTCTGCGGCGATACATTGGATAACCATCAATATCCGTGATCGTGTCATTCGTATGCGGCTTTGGGAAGTTTTTTTTACATTTTCCATTTTCCATGCACGGTGACGTCATGTTGAAAACACCGCATGGCCCATGGATCATGTGTTTGGTGACAATATCAAATAATTCTTGATCAATTAATGGGTCTGGAATTTCGGCTGAAATTATTTGATCGATTTCTTCAGGACGGATTCTATCTTTAAGCCAAACCAAAATGTGGGCATGAGGCAAACCTCGCTTTTGCCACTCTATCGTATACAGCCAACAACGTGTGATACCAAAAATTGTATATTTAACAATAAAATCAATTAAGGATTTCAATTTTTGTTTAAACACACGTGCAGTTAAATCATGACGATGAATGGCTTGTTGTCCTGGCAATAGTAAAGTTTGTATCTCTTCCCAATTCGGATTACATGTGAATGTAATAAATAAATCCGGTCGGCCGTAATGACGTACGTAAGTCATCGCATCTTGTATGTATTCCTGCATGTTCCGTGGACTGCCGATGTAGCTTGAAGGTAAAATGAAAGCATTACCGATGTCATTGGGATTTAAATTTCCATCGATGTTTCCAGCAACAGCATCTCGTAAGTGAATATATTATTCCGATCGTAGTTTTGACGTTTGCGTTTTGACGTTTGCCGCTCGCGTTGTTGAGGTTAGATTTTTTCGGTGGCATTTGACTGAAAATAATAATTTTCTTGTTCTTATGATATTCTCTTGAAGACGTTCGTTACACTGTTCTTGAGATTCTTGTGCATGACCTGCTGTCCTGATTCTTTGAGCTGGATTTCTTGATTCAATTTGTTCTGCCAACTGATGGGCTCTTTTAATACGTTTGCGTCGAATAACTGTCACTGTCAAATAATAACAGACATTAGCGCCATCAACCCAGTCGAAAGGTATCGACATCTGTCAGTTTTATGACTGCCAAATAATAACAGACAAATAATTAGCAATAAATTAAAATTGCGACTATAATTTGAGATTTAAACTATCCTATCTCTCAAGTGCACATCGAACTGCACATGGTGTTCAAATTTTATTATAATCGGTTAAGTGGTTCAGCCGTCCATTGAGGACAAACATTGTGACACGAGATTTATATATATTAAGATTAAGATTAAGAGGCATATCGCACTCGAATTGCATTTTATGCATGTTTTTGAGGTCTACTGCCAAGATAGCTTTTCATACCAGGCATATATAAAAAATATAATTAGATTATCTAATCATTTTTCTAGAAAACCTTTAAGCTCGTATTTTAAATAAATAATCCTATGTTTACATAAAAAATATTGAATTTGGTACGTTTTATTTTTTAAAATTCTCATAAACCAAACTACATATGTGACGTAAGCCTAATTTATACATTGAAATGTCCGCAATAAAATTCTACAGAAAACCTTAAACTTAGTTTTTTTTTTAAAATTGCCTTATATTTTAAATATAAATAAAAAACTGTCAAATGTTCATTCTTTGATGTTGTCGACGGAT
Source organism: Neomicropteryx cornuta (assembly GCA_020383195.1). Lineage (NCBI taxonomy): Eukaryota > Metazoa > Arthropoda > Insecta > Lepidoptera > Micropterigidae > Neomicropteryx > Neomicropteryx cornuta. The sequence goes on along the minus strand of JAHKQU010000001.1, from coordinate 5,402,457 downwards.
GCTCGAAGTGCACGTGGCCGACACCATTTGCAAAGGTCGAATTTCAAGGTCACCTCACGATATACTGGCTCTTAAAGAATTCAGTATGTGGAGGGAGGGGCGCGCACAAATTTGTTCAACCGGGGCGTTAAAAAGTCTAGGGTCGGCCCTGAATACCTAATATGTGTATTTTTTTTAACTACTTTTTTTCACATTTTCGCATCTGATAAAAATCACATAAGGTGGATCTTTTTTCTTAAACATTGAAGACCGTGATCTACGCCCGATATACAAAAACCCAACGATCTTTTAAAACATATAGATAGGGCAACTGAGGGCGAAAAACACACCACGCCCAAGTACGCCGATTTGCGTCGAGTACGCTCCTCGCTCATCATACGAGTGTTGCGGCGCGCGGAACGGCGGGGGGATTCTACGTGTCGGGTTTTGACAACGACGATTCGTATGACATGCCGTACTGTATGTTTTAAAAGATAGTTGCAAAAACCCGAAAAATTTGATCCGGGTAACTCTTTTTTTTCATCTAAAAACATGTTGCTATTTTTGTTTTTGGTTTATATTTCGAGGTAAAAAAGATGTTCTCTTGGTCAGATCTTTTAGATTTTCTAAAAATAAGGTAATGTTTGATGTTTTAAAAAAGAGACTCGCTATTATCCCGTGACTTTTACCTAATTTGAAAATGTGTGCACACGAAATTTGTTTATTAAATATTGTTAATAATATATATTTATTGGAAAAACCAAGAGTTTTACATAGTAGCATAGAAAAATTACATTAAATTGAACTATAAAAACATATGTAAAAGTAAAAATGGGTTTCTACTAATAAAAAGTTTTAACATTAGTTCATTTATATGTAATTTCAATTAAATAAAAAAAGTCGCTGGTAGAAATTAAGGGTTTTCTTTTTAATTTTCGCTTTTTGGCCTAATCATGATCCATTAAAATACGGGCGATGTTGTTGTCATGACTTTACTGTATACAACATTACACCGTCAACTAGACTGCTCTCATTGGGCAAGTGTCATATCCTTCAGACTCACCACACTTGTCTAACTAAGACACTTTTGGTGTTCCCTAGTGCAATGTAAATTATGATATTGTGAACTCAGTTTTAAGTCGTTGTGGAAGAACTTATAAGCACCAATTTATTACGATTAAGTTTTTCTGTCGTAGTAAAAGAAATTGCATACACAAATACACTCGCTCCCTAATGATTCCGTATTCCACAAGAGCTTTTTCCATAATACAAGCATCCCACAGGCGTACTTTGAACAGATACACATGTAATACACAAGTGGGAAAATTGCTCTCACTACTAAAATAAACTAAAACGTTAGTTTCAGTTCGTTTGAATTTCAATGCCGTCAGCAACGGCCTTTATTAATATTTTTTAAATTACAACAAAAATAAACAAGTACCCGTTAATCAATGACTGTGGTCGAAAAGGACCGATACATGTATTTGTAACGGCTGGGTGGGTCATCAATTGTAATGACCTTTAAAGGTAGATGTGTCGAGGGTCGTTGGTTAATTAAATGAAAACGATGAAAGTAGAAGTTGTTCCAAAATTCGCTTAATTAACCGTTACATAAAATATTCTAAGCTGATACAATAATAATTACGCGTACAATTAATACAAACTAGATACGACTCGGAAGGTAAAGCCTTTTGGTGAAGAGGCCAGGATCCTTGACGACGGCTGCAGACTGAATTCGTTCTGATAGACGAGCTGCAGTACGTCTCAACTCGTGAGAATGACTTTCCTCAACTTTCCCGCGTTCCTTTAGTGCGTGCTGCTAACAAAGACGTCGGTGGTCTTTTGGATCTGCTAATTAGAATCGAACCCTGTGAAATATACCTAGTACTGTCAACTTCTGTTTAATGGTAGCTTGGTAGTTAATGTGTGTGAACTTGTCTGCATCTCTTGAGGTCAATCGGGCACATGCACTTTTGACTGTTCAAGTTGGTAGCTCGACGCTGCCGTTACACATTTCTAAACAGGGTATATTTAGATAATTAAGCACAACAAAACTGAAAAGTATGAATATTGTCACCATTAAAATAATCGAGACATATCCTTGTCACCAGGTAATCTGGGTGTGCATCCTCTGTCGCAAGAAGCAAGAGCTCCTCTCGAAAACGGGCCAGTGGATAAACAAAGGCTCGAACCAGGACGCGATAATGCGCCGCATCGAGGCGGACATGCGCACCGGGGAAGACGGCATGCTAATGGCGCCCCAATCCACCATGGACAAGCGGCCCAAGCTGGAGAGGGCGAAGAGTGCCGCCGAGAAGGAGAACCTGCCCCTCCAGCGGTCTGGCAGCGCGCTGAGGCGCCAGTACAGCCAGCAGGAGCCCAGGAGAATATCGCCCACGCAGCAGGACGACCCGCGGCTGTTCGAAGGTGAGCTTGAGGGGCTGATGAGGAATAATCCGCACTTAGTGCATCCCCGCCAGAAACCTTCCTACGCGCCGCCCGATCTGCAGAAGAGCCTGGAGCCGCCGCCGCCACCGATGGTGGTGGTCAAGAAACACAGGCGGGGCTCTCGGAGCGGGGTTGTGCGGCCGCAGGGCCAGTATGGCTCGTTCAGCAGCTCCGAGGACGAGCTGAGGTCGACGCCGGAGTGTGCCAGCGACGACAACGACGACTATCGGAGGGACCACGACAAGGGTGAGTGACCTTTGGCTCGCATGCTGGTTTTACACGTCAACGAGGCATTTTTGCTAAAGTAATATCTATTGAAATCGCATACTTTTCGCTCCTCCGCTTCGTGTGCGCAGACCACTTGAATACCATCTCAGTACGGCTGAACGTTTCCATTTTCGGACCTCGAGCGGTATTGGTGATGCCTCACTGCCTCATCCCAGGCGAAGGGGCGGAGCTTAGTTTTCAACTAACGCTCGTGTCATGATTTTGTCATATCTGCTGCAGGTTGCTTAGGGCACTTCTATGCCATTAGCTATTTCTATGTCCGTACGAAATATACAACTATTTCTAAGGTACCTAATTTTATCTCTTGCCTGGCAGTATCTTTCAATCTTCATATCTATCTAAACAAAGTCGGGTTAGTTACACCATTTATAACTCAAGAACGGCTGGACCGATTTTTATGATCTTTGATTTGTTGGATTTGTCTCCGCCTATAATAACTATTAAAACATCGAAAAAAATAAAATAAAAGAAAATTCATTGTCTCATACATTTTGTATGGAACGGCTTTGTATTCTGTGGAGTTCTATTTTCACCCGGTAAGTTGCCTTCGAAGATGTTCACTTTGTGAGGTTATCACATTGGTCACTGTGCGCGCATCGATAATTAAAATACATATTATTTTGATTTTTGTGCATTTGATTTGAGTATTCTTAATAAAAAACTGAATTTAATTCAGTTAATAAGTTAACAGAACGTTTATTGATTCCAAGGCGGTACGAAGTTCGTCGGGTCAGCTTGTAATATATGTACTCGTAAGTATTTTGGGGTCAATCATTTCACCAAATCGGTAAATTGGTCCTTCGTACATTTAGGGTTTTATTATTTGACGCGTGTATTCCTTAATAAGCTCACGAGCGCAGCTCTCAAATACGACAGGGATTAATACTGATAATTCTGTTCTAGTGTGATGACGTTATTTCATCAAATTCCCTTAGAATTTAATGCCTGGATCAGTATTTCCGTCTACACTACATATTCCAAAAGAAAACCCACAAAAAAAAAGAAAGAAAGAAAAGAAAGTCCACATTTTTTTGTTTTTGAGGTTATTATGCCCAAGCCTGGCTCTTATAATGAATGTCTCTAGGTCTGCATCTGACGTCTATAGTTGACTGATTCTCAACATGCTGTCATGTTGTGCACTTTATCTTATATACCTAGACGGTTAGAATCATTCTGTTATATGCCATTAATGCCATCATTCTCGCGCAGATAGAAACGACCTACTTGTTTTTTATGCATTTTTTAAGTATCCACACTTTCTGTCAAATTTAAATAATGAAATCTTTAAAACTGTTCACGATAAATACGAAAATAAAATATATAACACTTTCTCAGAAATGCCTCGATGACAATAATCTATCCACTGATGTTTATATGTGTAATATTTATTATAATAATAAGTAAAATTGCTTGAAAGTGTTAAATTATGTACCTTCTTATTATCTTAGCTAGGTATGGACACAATCATTCATTATGGTGTTAAATATGCACGTTTTTTTTATGTATCCTCTGTACGTAAACATACAAATTTAACTAACCAAATAATTATTCTAACCTCAAAAATATAAATATATTATTTATGAAAATCATAGAAATAATCCAAAATTAGGACAAATATAAATAATCAGTTTTGAAAACTAACTTCATAAATGCGGCTAAAGGAACACATTGCAGTAATTTTGTTATCATTATGTTGAAAAAAAAACCTTACCTTTACCACAGTATTATACTCGTATATAGGGTATTGCACCTAATTTACCTTTTATTGATTTAGGTTAACGAAATCCGGACGTATTTAAATACGCATAAGTATAAATAATAATTTTGTCTTTTATGCGGTGATAATTATAAGTTGATTGCTACTTTTGTTACTTTTAATTTATTAATATGTTTGCACAAACGATCTTTTTGATCCCTTCGCAAATTCCTTTAATTCCCTAAATCCCCTAAATTAATCGAAACTGGAATGAAAGTACCTAAACATATTTACATGTATTCCCGTTTGCAGTCCCGTTGGTCGCGGCTATTAATTTTCATTTTTCGTTTGGTGCAGTGGCGACAAAAGCAGCCGCAATTTTCTATAATATTCATTCTCGGTTGCGTTTTTCCGCGGAGGAAAATGTGCACGGAAGCCCCCGAAGTGTGAAGGCAGATTATGCAAAAGTCGCTTACACGTAAGCATATCCTGTCATATGAATTTTGGGGCTCTGGACGTAAATTTTCAAAGCCATTATATAAAATTTATCGCTCGCCGCAAATGCTCGCTTTAAAACTGCTAATATTCAAATACAAAGTTATAGGAAATATTAGGATATTCGCGATATACCAAAAATGACCGTAAAGTGCTTAGCTAAACTTAGCTTTGTTTTGTTTGAATAATAACCACATAATGCGGTCGCGTAGTCACGCGCCATAGGAACTTAGTAATAACCCACACACACAGTTGAGAGCCAATACGCTCGCGTAGTCGCACACCATCGTAACTCAGTAGTAACCCGCAAAACGCCGTTGAGAGCTAACACGCTCGATCGGTCACGTGTCATAGGAACTCAGTAATAACCCACAAACACAGTTGAGAGCTAATACGTTCGCGTAGTCACACGACTAATTGACGTCTGGTTAAATATTTACTATTACTAAACAATGTATAGAAGCCATAGCCGTTCTTGTTTAAAAATAAAATAAAAAGTTACTGTAAAAGATATTGCATTTGGTAGGCACATACCTACAGATTTGTTTCCTTTCGACGAGTCAGTCTTAATAAAGAGTTCCCTTTAGGAAACAATGTGTTTTATTATAGCTCAAAAACATAACAGTTACGTTCCTATTATTTTTTTGGTTAGGTTTGATGCGGTTATGACTTTATTATTCTTAAGAATAAAACTTAAATATTAAAAAAAGATTTAAAGAACTTGAGGTTCCAATGTCGATTATCTCGAAAGTTATTTTTGGTTAGTGGCTGTTCCCAATACGGTAGGGTTGCCATAAATGGTTTAGCTCCGACCGGGACTAATATAAATTAGGTGAAAATATAGGGGTGTTATTGGAGGAGGGGGGGGGGGGGGTCACTGCTCCCCATAGCGCCGCAATCTGGTTTGTGAAAAAAGGAAATCTTTCAATGGTTCCCACATTTTCAGAATACGTTCAATGGCCGACAACAAAAACGGTTAACTACCTAATTTTTGAGTGAGAATAGATCAGTTCCCTCACAGAGGTTTTCAGTTTTTCATTCCGTACTGTAACTATGGAAAAATATTTCTAAAATGTCAGTACATCCCTCGACCCCACACTTTCACCGCCAGCCAACGTGATCTAACGTCGTCGCACGAATTATTCGCATAATTTTAGCAATAATATAAACCATGATTACCTATTCGTTTACCGGGACAACCGGGACCGAGGCTCTAATCCGGTGACTTGTCCCGGTGTACCGGGACGTATGGCAACCCTACAATAGGGGGCGATATAGTGTTAGCTGTGTCCTTCGGCTATTTCTGAGGTCCATGATTGGACACACAACAACAAAGTATCGACGTAGGTAACCCTTGTCCCTACACAAATAGTCCGCGCCTCCGCAGGTCGACCGATTAGAAGTCATCTCAACCATGAGAACATTGGCGGTTAATTTTCACTTATTCTACGATCGAACGCACTTTAATCGACGCGGAAGACCAGCGAAAGGGCATCGCTAAAAATACACCGAACACCTGTAAATACAGGAGATCGGAAAGGTCACAGCCAAATAGGATAAATCTTGAAATGTAGGTCAAGACATAAAGCATTTAAATTAAAAAAAAAATAAAACTTCTGTAAGGAAGTTGATCAAATTTGTCATCAACTGCATACTAATGCATCTTTATTTCGAAATTATCACCCCCATGCACCCCTATACTGGTATTTTGACCCAACGCGACAGCTTGCTTTAGCCGAGTGAGCACATCCGAGCGTGTCGCAATTCGCCTTATTTTTCACCCGCTAAGTTTTTTGCGGTTAAGTTTAACTTAAGGCTAATTGCCATTTTAGATTTTGCCTAAAAGAGACAAATTGAGAAAAACACAGTCACGATCGATTTGCCGTACGATGGTCATTGTGCCAGGCCTCCTCCATTGTCTCCGGGCGGGGTTCGCAGATGTCGACGCGCTTAAAGGTAAAAATATAGTGGTGTATCGCTAGTAAATATGCAACACGTGAAGCATTTAACAAAAATAATAAGTTTAGGGATGAATTATTTCGCATTTTTTAATGTAATTTCTCGCTCGTAATAAAGAACCTAAACAACCCGTCTTTGGGAATGGTCGCAGTACATCCCGAAGGAGAGGGTTACGTAAAACGACCATTTTGGACGACCGCAGATCAAAACTCCAAGCAGTTGATTTTGATCTAAAACGATAAAGCGTATCTAAAACATTTAACCGGTTTTAGTGATAAATGTAAACAATAAATCTAACAATTTCGCCTATAATTAATTTTGAGATAGAACCATGAATAATTTCAACTGGCTATCAATTACTATGGTTTCATTCAGGCGCGACATTTCAGTCAAATTAAAAAATTATAACGTCAGATTTTGTAACAATTCAGTCAGCTGTCGCTTTTGTTGATGTATCATTTTTTTCGTTGGCCTGATCATCTGGTGGTTGTACAATCTTCATAATATTAATATACCCATTGGTTTTCATTACAATATTGTTGTAATAAAAAGAAATGTTTGAGAAAATGTAACTCCCAGGTATTGAAATTTATCTAACTACTTACCAGCTCAAAATGTGTTATTGTTTACTAAATACGTGATTAGAATCATTCCACTGTTTTATTCTTGGCCTGACTTAATTACATATGCATAATAGCGACTTGATAAAAGTATTTCCTTGAAGAATATCTACATTAAAAATAGATCAAAGTGGTGGCACATAGTAATGTCTTCCTTTTTAGGTGGTTAATTAACTTCTAAATTCGCGACCATTAAAGGTATTTTAATGCTTTACAATGAATTAAAGTAGTTATTGAAATATTACGAATCTTTAATATAAAAATATAATAAATAAAATGAGGGTGAAATAGATTTCTTTGCATAAACATATTAGATAAGCACTCTGCTGAAACAGTGTAATGGTAAGCGCCCTTGACGCTGAAGTGAAACCCATGTTCAAGTCTCAGTCAGGTATGATTTTCGTAAAACATCTTGTAATTCAACTGCATTATATTTATCTGTTTTTTTTATTTTTCATCCAAATCTAAACGTACCGAAATTTTTAAAACAATTTGTGGTAAAAATATTTTCCTGTTTATCATAAAAAAAATAGTACACGACAGGGTGTCAGCTGTTGGTGATTGAAATACGGGCAATATTCAGTTTCTGCAACACTCATTCGTTTTTATCCGCAAGCCATGCCAGTAGTCAACAGTCATTAGTGAATGAGGTTGCCAGATGTGAATTTGCACAGTATTTTCTTAAAAATATTTCTATATTTGTATGTATCTGCAGTGTATTCGGCTGGTAGTGGTTTTGGGTTCCATGCCTGGCTTGGTGAGTTCCGATCATAAGAATACACAGTTACTTGACGAGTATATTCTGCAAGGAACGTAGCCACGCTTAGCAGCGCCTCCTCGGCAACAAGAATTGACTGTGGTACTCACTTCTGACTGTCGATGCTGAACGCTCAGTCAAAAGTGTTAAAAAAAATGTAAAGTTTTTTTTCTATGGATGGATGTTAACAACTTTCACCAGGCTATAATCATACTCTATCCTAAATCTTGTTCATTCAATGTTTATCGTTTTACTCTTGTTATATCTAATTTTTTGGCATGTTACACAATATTAATATAGTTAGTGAACATAGCAACTTTTAACAAAAATGAATATTACAATTCTCTTTTTACGTATGTAATGCCCAAACTAAAGTAAGCTTAAGTAAATTACAAGTGAAGGAAAATATTTTTTTAAAAACAGGTATTTTTTATAGTAGGTATAATTGAAAAACAAATAAAAATTATAATTAGGTCTTTAAAGAATAAGACATACATATTTTAACATTTATCCACACACGTACACGTGGGATACATACCTTAAATCTGAAAATCAATGTCACCCTCCCGATCCCTAAGAAACCAATCATTTCAGTATACAAAGCAGATGATTGAATTTTCAAAATAGACTTCGGTGACTGGCCCCCCACTTCACCACAGACCACTTCCCCACAGATCTCTGTCATTCCTCATTACTGCCCGATATTCTACAAAACAGTCATAATAGTAAAGTTAACCTTCCCACCGGGAGACCCTAAAGGCTACCTTTGACCACTACTCAAATGATTTCAAAGCATTATCTTATGCTTGCGGTTTATGCTTCAAAGATCCAGGACTGATCAGAAAACAAACTTCTAAAACCGCACTGGCAGCACCATTCCTCATTTGAATATGTAAAAAAGGGGACTAGTCAGTAGGATGAATGCTAGTACCATGAAGAATTCTTAAACCCGTTTAGGTGGTTGTTAACCTTTCGGTATATAACAAACATTAATAAAACTTTTAGTATAAGTTTGAGCTAACCCACATTTAAATTCTCGGCATGATTAATGTAAGATAATTTGCCGATTAAGATTTTTTACAAATGTTTAATTTATTTTAGTAATGGTCAAATTATATAATATTACAATAGCCTGATTGAAACGAAGAAAAAAATAAATAAATTATAATCTGTGAAGCTGGCAACACTTTCTTGCATTCGGTTGGGAATGTTCCTGACATATTATACAAATAAAAACTTGATTGATGATGACTACTCTGTTCTTGCGTCACTGGGAGGACATTTTAAAAGGGTCAAGTCATTTTAACTGTTCGCATACATGCGGTGTGCTCCAAAGGTTTTAATTTAATTATTATACTGCATAGCAAAATCTTCTCGGTTACGCGGGTCTCACAGTTAGACCTTGCGGACGGTGTTTAGCTCTTTGGAGTATCAATCTCGGCCCTTTGGGCTGTGTCGATAGATGATTTTGGTTCTGAGTAACTATTAAATTTTCCCTGGTTATTTTGCGCTAATATTTTGCACATGAATTACTCATTGAAAAGTTAAAATGAAAGTACATTAGTTTATGGATTTACCAATACTCCCCGATATTTTATTTTACTTTATGTCCCTGAAAATAGTCTTTATAGTTGCGTTAAAATATCATGGAAAGACATCTGGAAGACCACATTTCCAAGATTAAAATTTAACGACCTCACTTTAGCCTTCTGAAAAAAAAACAATATTTTCAGCCTGCTCAGTTTACCCCACTGATTTAATAAGTGAACTATATTTTTTTTCCATTCACACTTTGCATCTATAGGAATGACAATATGTGCATATTGAACAATAATTAATAAGACAACAAAACAAAAAAGAAATCAGAGTAAGCAGTGTTGTGACATTTCGAAAATAGTGAAAAAATAAACCAAATACTCAGTGATTGAAAGAGAAAATAAAATTCTTAAAACTCTCAATAAGAGTATCTCATGTTTTATTGACTTAGGTACTCCTTTAGAGCTTTTTTAAATATAATGCAATTATTTATTACTTTAATTTTGTCAGGAAGTTTATTAAAGAATAGTAAGCCCATATATAAACTGATATTTTTATACTTCGTTATCCGAGGTCTTCCGGTTTGTACAAATTTATCATTCTAACACTTGTGAGAATTAATTGATTTATGTGTAGCAGTCCTTTTTTTTGTTATATAGGTATGCCGCATATGGCTTCTTGTACAAAAACACCATAATAGTTAAAATATTTAAAGATTTGAAATACGATCTACAGAGTGAAGATTGCATTTATGTGACGTGCTAATCCCCACATAAGTATTCCATACCTTAAATGAGACTCCTTTATATTTCCTATTTAATTTTATGGAATACAAATCCGTAATCCGTTACAATATTGGTGCAAATGTTATTGAATTCTCTGTCAGGCCTTTTTAGAATTAAGTATTAGAGCTAAATATTCAGATTTTAAAAAATCCTAAAATACAAAAATGAATAAATGAAGCGTTACAATTTATTATACTTTTCAAATATTATTATTTCTTAAATTGATTGTTCGTTGAAATTATTATTATTTATAACAGTAAATTTGCATGATTTAACACGTCAATTTACTTTCAAAACATACATAAATCTTATTTTAATAACATATTTATTAGGCGTTGCATTTTAACCTAAAATACTAAAGTAACATTCTTTTAGAATACATTTAATATTTGAGTACTTAATTTGTTAAATGTTTTACACTGTAGCGAGTAGATTGAGAAAATCATAAAAATATTTTCTTATTTTAGGTAATTTAAAATTAATTTAAGTATTTGCCTCTGATCATTCTTCTTATAATAATATGTAATTTTTAAGCACCTAATCCTTACTAATATTATTAATGCGAAGGACTGTGTGTCTGTTACATTTTCATGGCTAAACTGCTGAATTGATTTTGCTGAAATTTAGTTTCTGAAGCGCTATTAGCGAACTTATTGGTATGGTAAAAAAGTGTTCTGATCAATGGCCGACAACCTATTATCATAAAATCATTAATACGATAGTGCCAAATGGAAACAGATAGATGGCGTTGGAAGTTTTTTTTAATTAATTTTAAGTGATACAAACAGCATAAGCAAAATTTAAGTGAATTTATGAAATCCCTTTATATAATATAACGATGAGTCAAAATTGCATCATATCCAATACAAAATGTTTCCTTTTAATCGTATGTAAAATGTCTGACTTTTTCCACTGTCCTTAATATAACTTTGTGCTCTCATTAATACTTATCAAAAGTTTTTATAACCATATTTTTAAAAAAATCTGCAAAGTGTTCCAAGGCTGTTTAAAATATTGAATTATATTTATAATCGAAAATGCTACAAACTTGCCAAACTTATTTTTATTTTACGGTGGCTTATTAGGATATCATATTTTCTCCTCACTAAAAATATATTTTTCAGATAGGATATTTCACTGATTTCCCTGATGGTGGTCTATAGAGGGTGTAAATAACCACAATGAATTATATTTTTTTATCATACTTTTCCGTCTAGAAACTATTGTCGTAATGTCTAACATTTTCTGAACAAAGTAAATAAAATATTTTACTGATTGTTGTGTGCGGCGCAAAGTGGATGGCAAACGGTGTGGAGCCGCAATAATACTTCATGACAACAACCAGGGATGGCAACCTTATCAAATAAATTGTAATAATTTCCACTGGTGTATATGTCATTATTTTGTATTTTAAAAATATAGTTTCAAAGTGAAAATTGATCTACAATTTGAGTACCTACACGCCATTAAAATTGATGCACACTTTTGCGAAATTTTGAATTCCAACAAAATATTTTTTTGTATAAATTTTATTATCATTCAATACAATTTACTATTATATTATTTTTTTATATTTTAAAATCACTTTCGATATATAAAAAAAAAAATCAGTGAGGTTTGCAATTAACATTTAGAATTATGGAACTGAAAACAAGTGCATTTATCACATATTTTTGTGTGGAAATTCTGGTGTATATTTGAAAATTGTATGTTTGTAAATATTTCTGGTTGGAACATTCCGGAAGGTTACATAGAGTAATGTGTCAAAAAAGCTGTGCGCACGCAGTTCTCGCGCTGATGGTCTGTTTCGCTGTGTGGCCACGTGAGTACCGTACTGTCTGAGCATTGTCTTGTAGACACGAGTGGCTTTTGTATGATTTCCGCTACCGGAGTCAACCCAGAGATACGAGCGCACCGATTTGCAGTTTTCTTTTTATAGTTTTACGAAGTTGTTGCTCCCAATATTGATGCTTTTTTTAGTAGCACACTGAGACTCGTGGACAGCGGGAGACAACGGGTGTCACTCATCTCATTGCGTTTAGGTTTCAGTCAGTTTTTATTATTTAGCTTAAAGTAGCCGGGCTGTTTCTCATGCTGTTTTCATTTATTTTTTATCGATTCAACATTACTTTGACTGGTATAGCTAATTTAAACAAACATTCTATGATTTTGCTTACAACCGCTGTAGTTTTTAGTAATTTAATTATAATTCATTGTTTCAAACTCCCTAGGTATTTGAATTATTTTATTGTTTTCAGGACCCGATAATTTATATTTTATTTGGGTGTATACAAATGATTACCTATATAATATTAACTGGAATAGATATTACTATGCAGACTTTAAATAAATAAATAAATGAGTTTATTTCATTGGGTGTAATAAGCTATTGTTGATGAATTCCAGGACACTATAGGGAAAGAACCAGAACGGACAATCTCAGACTCCAAAGGCAGGCGATTTTAGATGAAAAAATAAAAAAATTCCTAGCGGTGAGGCCACTGAAAAATATGGAATATTGGAATATTGTCTTTTTTTCTTATAATATATTGTTTTTATCCATTATATCCTGCGAGAATGAAATATATGCTATACGTACTTTCTCTGTCATTGTACCTACATGTTTTATTTTTCTAATTACTTTTTCTTTATGTCTTACAGCATTTTGTAACTGTGGTATTGCTATTGTATCTATACAATCTATTTGTGCGTGGAAATGTAAACGTTTTTTTAAATGTGTTTCTTTTGCATTCCATTACATTTATTGTTGTAAGTTAGTTAAATAATGTTGTAATTGATAAATTACATTAGATCGTCTTGATGCGATTCCATCGAACTAACCCTAATTTTAGCTCGATGGTTATGTAGTTGCAAACATTATTTTGATAAATAATAAACGCTAATGGATTACAAATATCCTCTGCAATCATTATACCTTGTAAAATGGTGAATTGGATGTGAATTACAGTTAGAAAATGAAAATACAAGTTGATAAAAGAAATACTTAAACTAGTTCAATTAATCTTAATTTTTTTAGCTATAATTGTCTTTCATATTTACAATCTTACAACATAAACTTAGTTCAAATGTTATTCTTGGTCCATTAGTGCTAATTATTTGTAGAAATAAAGCTTAGAACTTCATAACTATCGAACCAACTTTATGGATACTTTATCTTTGGAATGGTGTTGAAGCTGATCTATTTAATTTTTAGATTGCAGAATAAACTTGAGATTTTTACGCATTCTATGAAATCTTACAGGTATATTCAGCGAGTCAAAAATTTTGCATTAATCAGTATGAGACCACTTTTTTTTTTTGAGTTGAGCTTTTCGTCTCGTGGCATCGTGAAATGTACGTCCCTTCTCAGTGCATGCATACAAGCGAAATGAAGATGTTTTTGTGATTATTTGTCTCTTGTATTTTATTTTCTGTATTATTAAGGTTTTGTGAAACATTGATGAAATTACTTCATCATTTTAGAACAACATCATCATCATTTAAAAACTGGTGGATTGTTTTTTCAGATTTTATTTATGAATTTGAGAAGTCTTTTAGTTATGAATATTGAAATATGTAATGACATTTAAATGTAAATATATTTTTAAATGAAGCCAATGTTGCCAATGTTCGCCTCAACCTTAATTTATTGTTTATGTTTATACTCTGTATGTCATGAGATTTGTATGTATAGTATTCTAATTTGTAGCACTTGTATCTTCCTTTCGCTTATTATGTGTTCACTTTGCTTCATATTCTTCCTTCCGGCTTCCACTTTTGAGATGAGATTGGAAGATTTTTCCGCAGGTATGTGGGTCAAATCATCGAATATGATACGTGTTCGTTCCAATGCGTCTACTCCACTATATGATATATCTTTATTGCTCTACCGGACTGAATCCTAATTACATATATATATTTAAAATTAAGTAATAGGTTGTGTTGACAAAGAGACAATTCTAGCATTATATGTTCCTATTTTTTTATTGTTTTGTTTTGTTTTCCCGATCCCATAGGGAAACTAGAAAACTGTTCACTGCAACAGCTGTCATCGGACAATATTGTTACAACGAAAAATCATTACAACAGACTGAACCACAGTACCTCAAATAACGGCGACAATGCCTGTTACGACCGCCTCACTGCTTCCAACGGGCGCAGTTTCGACAGTGCCGTCAATGCTTATCAGGGTAGAGAAACATACAACGAAGATAGGTTTAATCACAGCTTCGATGATTCAATCAAGGGCTATAGGAACAACGTTCCGCCGTATAGAGATAAGCCTGTGTATAAGAGCGCTTACCTCTGGGAGGATTCGATGGATGACAGACGGTTCACCGAGCGAAGAAAGAAAACGGTTCGTTTTGATGGACATGAAAACAGTCAAACTTTCCCAAGAGCCCAAAAGTTAGACTCGTATGATTGGGCAACAGTCCGATGGGACTCACAGGGATCTCAGGATTCCACCACCAAAGACTCCGGGATCGACACGTCGAGCACTTTTACTTCGAGTGAGGACTCGAACCGTGGCGATGTGCCCAAGGTACAGCATTCAAAGTTCAATTAATTTATTAAGACTTGATTTTATTGCGCCGATAGCCATGCGATGCATAGTCAAATGAGATTTAAGTTATACGACCGACCGACTGATTGATTACACAACTCCACGATCTCTCGCTGGAGTCTGTTTAGAATTTTGATTGTCTTTTGATTATGAATCGAGTGATTGGCTTGAAACGTACATTTATATTATACACGAGGTATTTGTATTCACTTTGTATCTTTAGGGGTTGATCTATATCGATATAACTAAACTGGTCTCACGAAAAAAAAATCAAAAAAAAAATATTTCAGATTTAACTTCGTCATCATCATTATTAGCCGGTATCTATCCACTGTTGGACGTAGGCCTCTTCTAATATGCGCCATTTCTTCCTATCTTCTGCTATCCGCATCCAGTTGCTTCTGTCGTCCTTCCAACGCTCTGGTGCTCGACCTACGCTTCGTCTTCCAGTTCGAGGTCTCCATTTGAGTATCTTTCTGCTCCAGCGATTGTCAGACCTTGGGCATAGATGACCTGCCTATTGCCACTTAGCTTGCTTATTTTCTTATACTTAACTTTTTGTATTATAAATACAGTATACTTTGCCGCGCACCGCACTGTCTGGAGGTCCATGCTATCCCAGCGCCTCACATGCCTAACTAGTTCTCAAACAAACATTAAAACGATTTCAATTAAATGTTGAATTTACTTTTCTAGTAATTGGGAAACATGTTTCCAATATTTTTTCTTGTCGATATAGATCATATAGACAAACAAAAATATATCAAGGTTGTCGATATAGATCCCCCTGAAAGGTGCAAAGTGAATAAAAATAAACTCTGTATAGTGTAAAGACGAAAAGCAATTCTGGTGATAAATGTAATTAAATCAAAAAAATAATATTTATTGATGAAATTCAATTATATTAGAGTAACGTCCCTAAAATATTGCAATTCATGGCTTAGGGCTCAACTTAACGGAGACATAATCCATTTATTTTTCGGGAAAATGGAATGAATTTCGAAGTTAGCATAGAGGACAAGGACAGTAAAAAGTTTTCCTTTCCAATGTAGACTTATCTATATAAATATATTGTTTTAATTAGAGCAATTAGAAGCAATTAGAATTAATTTGGCTGTATTAATTTTTCATTAGAATTTTGCTTCAGTCCTCCTAGTTGCCACTTTTAAGGTGTGTCTTATTGTCACTTCTGGATTGTAGTTTTAATATATGAGTAGTTATGGAAATTCATGAAAATCCAACATATAATTCATTCTGCTAAATATTTATTACAAATACATTATTTTGTAATGCATTCATTACAATATTAATTCTAATGTTAATTTTACATATATTCTCACCCAATGTTATATGGTTTGACAACATGATGACATATCTTGTATCTTTTATTCAATTTTTTAGAAAAAAAAAATTAAAGTATGGTTGTCTGGTTTCCATATGTAGTTATATTAAACTACACCTTGCCTTGAATGACATTCTAATTAAGAAACATTACTATAGCTTCCGTAGAATAATGTTTAAATTTTTGAATACATACATTACGTTAAGCAAAGGGACAGCACACTATTATGATTGTAATGCCAACCAGCTAGGTTGAGATATGCTAATTGAGGTCTCCAAAAATCAAAGTTGACCTATAGAATAATACCATATAATGTCAAAAAAAAGCAAAATTTTAGTGGTTTGATTTGTATGGAAAAGTAGGTAAGAATTATGATATAAATCGCCGGAAGCGAAAGAATAAAACCTAAAAAACAGAAACATAACAAAATTTTGTTCCCCGCACCAATTGTCAACGCTCGTATTAAGTTCCCTAACCAGCGCAATGTGCTGTCAGACCTTTCTTTTCTTTCCCATTCTCCAAGTATGCTCCACCACCGATGACGTTTCAGTTGCAAGATGTTTATTGAGTCTGTTTATAAACATATTTAAACATATTCACTGTAGTGGACGTTATGACTTCTGATGGCAGGTGATTCCATACTTCTAAAACTTGGTTCGGCAAGACTGCTTCCTTGGATTTTTTGAGAATGCAGTACGGTCTCTATTAAATCGCCTCTTTCTTTCCTTTTCTTGAATGATGTTGGCTTCAATATTTCTAAACGCTCATAAGTCCTATTTTTTAGAATTTCTGGGATTTTATTTATTCGACATTGAACTCTTCGAATAATGAGTTATATGCCGTTAACTGATTGGTATGGGGCTGTGCCTTTGAAAGTGTGAAATGTGGCCAAATCTTCGTCGTTTCCAGACACAGTTAAACGCCTGTACCCTTCGAGTGGTCCGCAAAAGGGGTAAATCCAAAAGCGTCCGTATTTTCCTAAGTCCTGTCCTCAGATCATAGAAATAGAGGAGATGTAGGCAAATGTCGCCCCTAAACCGTGCAAGATTTCTGTTCGCTGTACGATTGGTTAATCGATGAAGAATCATGTTTTTAGCCTCTTTAAATATTATGATTATATTTTGTCACAAGCCTGTTAAAATTATTTTTATCCCTACTCAATTTAACCATAGTAATAGCATTCTGACGAGTATCGAAAACCGGTCACCGTTTGACTAATTATAGATTTTAAGCTTTAAGTAGGAACGTTGTTCCCTTCAAACATTCAAACTTTAACCTATTACGATTATAAATCTATGTTTCTGTATTTCAATTGATTCTCGACTTGTATTTAGCATTTTGAATTTAACGACGGCAAATATAATTACCGCACTTTCCATGTCATTCAGTGTTAGCACTGAACTGACGATCTACTATATGCTCAACCACACAATAATACATCTTGCAGTGGCGGTACTTCCATAGAAGCCTTACAGCCAGGATTGCCTAGATTTTTTAACAAAAATTACTTGGTATTTCAAAAAAAAAACACCTTTGACGGTTAGGGCGGATTCCCACCGCTCCCTCGCGATATGGCTTGCCTACTGTACAAATCCTAGGAACGCCACTGATATCTTGATCAATTCCCTTATCTATTACAAAAGTTCTAATATTGTATAATTTTTGTTTTTTCAATTGCTAGGGCTCATAATGGCCTTACTGCGAAGGAAAGCCCCTCAGTAATGCCACTTCTCAAAAGCTTTACTATCCACCATATACGGTCACAGTGCTCTATTGTTTATTATGTTTTTTTTAACAAAATGTTTTTTAGCTGAAAAAAAATATATCCACAAAAACAATCAGGTTTTAGGTTTTCTTATACCGGGTAAAGAACACGATCTTAAATGTTTTAGAAAAGAAATCCGCCTATTATGATTTTTGCCCGATGCGAAAATGTGATAAATTATAATATAAAAAAATACCTAATATTGTAATTACGCATACTTTCGGTTAAATTAATAGCAAAACTGCTGAACTCAATAAAAGTAAAAGCCTTTTTATTAATCTACTTTTACTGGTCTTAAAAGCCTCCGGGTACTTTTCCCGTCATTCTCCCAGTCATTTGAGAGTTAGGTTTGCATCGGGCGTGAATATCCTAAACACATTGATTATTGTAAATGCTCAAATTGTTTTTCTGTTTTCACCTTCAGCCTCAAATATTTCTTTATTCTGGACCCACTTCCATTTTGGATTTAACCTAAACTCTGTGGTTTCCATGGCAACTGTGCTTTTATAACATCTATTTCTTTGCACGGTTGAAGTCTGTTCATCACACTATAGTTTAAATATCTGAAAGGTACAACTTGTATGCGTTAACAATTAAGGCCTATATGCATATAAACATTCTATACTAAGGACACAGTGTGATATGTTTGTAAATTTGGATGGACAGAAAGCGCAAATGTTCAAAATCTAATTTTTCTCATTTATTACCAATTTCCCCGCCTCCCGAATATACTTTGCAAATGAGTTCATTCTTTTGTGTACTTTCATCTTTTTAGCCTGTAAATATGCAATGCGAATCTATGGTCGTTTATTTGAATTGCGCATGTTTGCACGGTATGATCAGTAGGAAAGTGCAGAGGAAGGCAGAATATTTTACAATTATGATGAATTGTGTTTTTTTTTGAAAATAAAACAATCACTAATAAAATTAGTAAACCCCCGCTAGATGGGGTTGTTTTGCTTAATCCTTAAAGTCAAAATGATTCATTTTTAGTGCTTTAACTTGCTTTCTTCTTGCTATCGTCCATTTTTGGATATCATATTTTTATTACATATTCCAAATTTACACGGAAAAGACAATAAAAATATGTCATTGTGGCCAACAATACTGAAATGTAACCAATTCTTTAATTTTATAATTCAGTTTTTTTTTTATTAATTTTTATACGTGTAAATCACTACTTTTCATCTGCAACTCCTATTAAAATGCTGTTATGGTTGTGCCCTTATGTATTCCTGATTTATTTATCATTGTATAATTATATATTTACCCGTAGCACTAGTACAGATGTTATCGATTTATTTATTAAGAAAATTGTTTATGGCATTTTAATACCTAAATGAGCAGACAATAAAAATATAATATGTCATACACTGTCATATTTATAGAGGCTGTGTGTCTAGAGCTTTATGGATAAACGTAACGAGATCTGATAAATTTATTGAGATCTTCTGTGCTACGGCTGCTGCAATATAAATAATAATAATACTTTTTTTTATATAATAATTACTATTTCATAAGTAATGAGTTTATTACAAATGGTTATCCGCAATAGTTATTTAAATAAAAAAAATCACGACATAATGTAAATACAATGGTTAATTAATTTCAGTTAGAAGAAATCTATTTTAATAGTTCATTTTAGTTTTTATAATTGTAAGTCGATAAAAGTGGATATTTGAAATATTGTGTTTGTAACGTTAATAAGTTTACTATCAAATAATTTGGTTTATTTACAAAGTAATTAAAAGTGCAACCAGAGACTTTTTTGCTGGCCAGAATTAATGTAATCACTGTCTCCCTAATGCTCAATACTATTTTTTTTTACGGATGATTGGGCTGGTTAAGTAGCTACCACTTTAAACTGAGACTATTTTAGTTCTAATTGAGAGAGCTGGTGTAACGGCCTGGACGTAATTTAAGCAGAACCCAATGCTCAGTTAGCCATAGCAAGAAGTTGGGTAAATTTGCGGTTAAGAGTTTTCAAGGCGACTAGAATAAATCTTGTCAATCCATGAAATTCTCAAACCATATTTTTTAAACAGTTTGTGGGTAAAGTGCTAGAGAGGTATTCATCATTCACATTTCCATTTACAACAGTTACATTTCTAGCACGTGCAGGTGCTAATGCTTGCGAGATCTGGGTTTGATTCTGTGCTTAACTTGTGTTTTTACTAAGCTATTTTATCACATTTTAGTAGGCTTTAAATAGTCATTTATTTAAAATAATAGTAATTATATAGCAATTGTATATAACAAAATAATAATAAGTTTACATAGAAAGAATAGCCATTTTTTGATTAGTTTCATATTATTCCATTGTATTTATATTTGTAGTAAACTTTAAAATATTTTTTTATTGGAAAAAGTGATTATATATTGCAGAACTGTTTGTTTTTGGGGCTGGATGGCATTGGTGCTAAAATATTTTAATGTGAAGATTAGGTTTTTTTTTGCTTCAAAAATGCGTGTGATAATCTTTTTTAGACGTATCTAAACAAAAAGAAGGCCATATCTGTGTGAACCTTATTTTACTCAAAGATAAGGCTAATAGGGATAATAAAGA
This sequence comes from Neomicropteryx cornuta, assembly GCA_020383195.1. NCBI lineage: Eukaryota > Metazoa > Arthropoda > Insecta > Lepidoptera > Micropterigidae > Neomicropteryx > Neomicropteryx cornuta. Next base: position 5,381,657 of record JAHKQU010000001.1, on the reverse strand, counting down.
TAGGGATAATGTGGCTACTATTTTCATTAACAATTATATGCTTTACCTAGTCAGTGGTTTCAGTGGTAGCTACGCTCTTACCACAAGTTATTGTTAACTCACAAATTCCTCGTATTATATAAAACAAATATATCATATTAGTCTCTCACAGAACTAAACCACTTCAGTCGTTTACAGTTATTATTATGATAATAGATATAAAATTCAATCCTAGTTCAAATATATCTTTTTTTATTAATTAAAAAAAAAATCTGGGTTTGATAAAAAATATTTTTGCACATTTTGACTTCCAGTGTTACTACAAGCATTAGCAAATTTGCATTGATTCTTACAAATTGTCACGCTTTTTATGAGTTCTACCCTATGAAACAGAATCCAATGTCATGGCAAACGTCATCCGATGGCACTAGAATGATCGGACACATGATACTGAAAAAGAGCTTAGCCGAGGGCGCTAACACGCCGTCCAGTGCGGCCATTCTCGGTTTGAAAGTGGTCGGGGGCAAAGTGCTGGAGGGTGGTCTCCGCGGGGCCTTCATCGAAAAGGTCAAGCGAGGATCCATAGCGGATATTGAGGGACAGTTGAAATTAGGTGAGCATTCCTTTCGAGTTTATCCTCTAATAATGACTGCTTTATTTTAGTTATGAATAGTATTATGCATTGTCCATCTCATAGGTACTTTATTTTATGTTGCGTGCATTACCTTAACCTTACTTATAATAATAATAATAAACCACGGGCTTTGGGGCTAACAGTGGGGGTTTGGGGCTAACAGTGGGGGTTTGGGGCGGCTTTCAATGCGTTGCATTTCACTTCAATACTTGGATTAAGGGGTTTATTGAACTTCCTTAGCACCGTAGGTAATCCAAAAATGTCTCTGATCCTCAGTATCTCTTTTATTTAGCGCAGCGTTATCACTGAAGGATGAATTCAGGATGCTGTAATCATTTGTCTGCGCAGGCGGATGTCAAACACCATTAGTGGTATTTTTTCTAGATCTTAATATAATACTCAAAGATGGAATAAAATTATATACTTATAACATATTTTTTACTGACAACTATTTCATGTTGCATATCCTATCCAAACAACCACTTCTACACTCACACTGGGTTATAAATTATAAGTGTTATAAGTTACCCATTTCATTAAAAATAATATCAATAGTAATGCAACCAGCTACAGACATTATTCAGAAAAACATGCAGTTTTTCTCCCTCCGTCTGTGGATTTTTTCAATACCTAGCAGGGGTGCTCAAACTTGAACTGCTGGCGATCTACCTCAATATTTTTAGACTACTTACGATCGACTCTGAGAGACTGCAAGTGTGTGTGATGCAGGGTTGTCGTACATACACGATACACCCTACCTACCTAGGTAGGGCGTACCGTAGCATATATAGATATTAGCTTTCTGCACGGTGCTCAAACGGTCGATCGCGATCGACCAGTCGATCGCGATCGACCGTTTGAGCACCCCGGACCTAAGGTCTATCACTGCCACAAGCTAGATAGTTATTGATATACTCATCGGTGAACCATTCGAGGCTTGTGGTAGAAGGAAGGAAGCATGTCTGCCCTCTAGGGTCTGGTCCGAGATTGGGTGGTTTGTGAACGCTCCACCGTCTAGATCTATCATGGAATTAACATATTTTACCGCTAATATCTTAGCAGGGTGTCGGGCTGGGTTGCATTGGGCGTAAAAAGATATATTTTCCTCTAATTTCCTTTTTTATGAGATCCTACCTTGTCTAGCACTGTTTCTAATCCCTTTTTTTTTGTTTTTTTTTTTTTTTTTTTATTATTCCACGAAGGCTGATGCCTTTTCCGTGGGTATCTTAGCTTCGTGGGTCCCTGTCTCGCTTGGACTATCATTACCTACAGAGTCTATACATACTGCAGTCGGGAAGTGATCAGATATTTTTGTGTATATTATGGAGGAGTAAATATTATCCTTATTATTTCTTATTTATTATTTACGGACAACAATTTCATTTGTCCATTGCGTAGGTTCAAAGCGCTGTTATAAAGGCTTCACTAAGCAATGTTGCTGGCGGGGTTGAAGACGGTGATGGTCATAGCACGCTATAGGGCCTGGACTGCCTCAGAATACAACAATGTTAGGATACTATCGGAAAAACATACCTCGCGGGGTAGTATCCGACCGATGGTTCGATTTCGGATTTTATAGAAACCAAGCCATCATACAAGTCCTAATTTTGTATATATTTAAGTAAGACTCTCCCGTCAAAATTTCTCTTTGATGCCCAGGTCCAACGCAGGTTTTAAAGCACCGCTTGATAGATTATGCCAAACGTATAACAAATTGTTCCTAGAGGCGGATGTTTTCTCAAAGGCCACAGTTTTTAAAAAAATCTTTACTTATTTTCCTAAAATCTTTTCAAAATACAGCATCCTCAAATCGACTCTCTCCAACTTTAATTTTAATCCAACTTCGCAGCCACTTCGCTAGTCACTATTTTATTTTTATGTATGTAAAATATTACTGCTATTAGTTATGATTGCAATATTATAAACACTCACTAATCCTTAGAAAATTTATTTATTTTTTTATTAGCATTAGATATGACATAAATCACTCTATATGTGAAAAACTTGTAAGGATGCCTCACTAATCTAGATTATGTTTTTTTAGGATTTCTTTTCACCTCTTGTACCCGTTTTTTTTCCTTGATTAAATAAATAAAGAGTATTTTTCGCAATGTGCATAAAATTTCTCAAAGAAAATGCATATTAAACGGTATTTTTTATCCAACTCACCACCGAAGTAATCATGATGAGTAATCGTAACGTCGCTAAGTGAGCTTTAAAATTTTTAGGTGACGAAGTATTGGAATGGAACGGACGTTCTTTACAGGGCAAATCGGCCGACCAGGTCTCCGATATAATAGCGGAAAGTAAGCAGGACAACCAAGTGGAACTGGTTGTTTCCAGGCTAATCAACACGAACCGGAGAATGGCCCAGGCGTCATGGAGGACCCACAAAGGTTGTCCAATCAACAAAACTGTTATCTGAATATGTATACTTTGACTCGTCTTCCCTCTCCTTTTCCCAATAAGCTTTAAATGCATGCCAATTCACTTAGAGGCAATCATTTCAATCTAGATACGGAAGAAGTGAATGTTGACATATTAAGAAAATACTAATTCTAAGTATCGAACTGTTTTTATACCGCACTTAATACTAGTTCTGACCATGTCAGTGATTTCTTTGGTACATACGTTCTTACCACTTAATTATCATATGTAATATTTTAAATATTTCTTTCTTTTCCAAGAACAATAATGAAATTACAGAATTTGCAGTGTTGCTATTATGCTAAAATTATATAATAGAAATAATACACATCAAACTAGAGTTAATTTAATATAGGCTAATGAGCAATTGCATTAATTTATCTTAAGCTGCTGATAAATCCAGTGAAGGCATTTCATTGAGTACCAACGTTAAATAATTGATAGTAAAATACATTCTGTAGCATGCAGATAGGGATAGTAACCTTTGAATAATCACTGACACGTCCTATAAAAAAAAATACATTTTTCAGCTCATAAGCGTAATCATTTTTAACGAAGAATACTCATTTCCTCTTGCCTTATCGGCATATATTTAGACTCGAGACAATGTTCATAAGGTGGTTTTTATAAGTTAGGTATTACAACGAAAGATAAGTAAAAGATCTTGAAGTTTCCGAGATCACCTATCCTCTCTTCGTTATGTGAGATCATCTCCCAAACTTCATTATAACAGTCTGTAAATTTCATATTTTCAAAAATGTTATACTTAGTATAATAAAGTGTTTTTCTAATTTTATTTTAAAATGATATTTTTTTTCTATAATTATTTTATTTTTCGTGAGGTCGGTTCAGTTCATTAGATAAGATTATAAGGTTGATTACCTCCTGAAAAGACTGAAATGATTTTAAATACACTCTGAATAAATATAAAAATTAAAAAAATACACAATAGTATAGTTTGAAGCTAGCCACCGGAGCATGGGCAATAATTGCATATAAAATAATTGCTCTTCAAAAGTCATTCTAACTTTTTGCTAGATTTACTAAAACAGTTATAAATGTATTTATAGTAAGTACTACTTTTGGCTTTACTATCTCTATTGTGATATATTTTTGTGACGAAAGTATGTTTTTTCTTGTCATAATGTTTTAAATAAATTTCGAGTGTTTATATTAAATATATCAATTATTTTATAAAAATGTATGTAATTTAACTTTATTCTCTTTCACCACATTTCTCTAGCACTAATATTGTATAAATACTACCTCTTTATTGATATATACACTGTGTTCCAAGACTGTTCCCGATAAAAAATCCAGCTAATTGACCCTGCAATTTCAAAGATATTTGTTATCAAAAATTATCGTGGTTTTCAAAAAAAAAAATTGTAAACTTTTACATAATAATATTAAATCTCTCTTATTATGTGTCCGCCAGGTCAAGATGAACTGGCATCGCAAAATGCGATCATTATCTCATTTTGCCACGCTAAAGGGAGTTGACACCAGTGCTTTAATAAACTTAATAAATTTGGGGATAAATTATTTTCGCATTTTTTTACATAATTTTTTACTCGTAATAGGGAACATAAACACCCCCTTAAGTCTTCTGAAATGGTCTTGGAACACCCGGTATTTATCCATATAGAAGCTTATACACATATATATTATATATATATAGAAGCTTATTTATTTTCAAAGCATGGTGTTTTTTAGATTATCATATGAGAGTGTTGTTACAATATTGGTAACGGTGTTTTGCACATTTTAATTTGGTATGCACCGGAATGTCCCTTTGTCCTTTGAATGATTTTGGGAGCAACAACTTTAATGCAATTACTACTTACTACTACTACTACTACTGTGTACTATTACTACTGTTTATGTTCATCTACTTACTATGACACTTTATTGGACAATTGTTTTGCAGAGCCGGCTTACAAATTTGTTTGAGTTCACGGATCCTAAATACATGTAAAAAAACAGGGTGGAATCTATCTGTTTTTTGGATCAGAAAAAAGTCAATGCTGGACGTTGAAATATGCTTTATTGAGAAAACCTTTAACGAGATCAACATAAATACGAATAATCTAATGACTCAACCCAAATTTCTCCCAGTTGGTATTAACTCGCTGTTTTTTCATAGGTCATACGCATGTATTTTGCTGTGTGAAAAGCAAATTACGAATTTATTCGATTTTGTATTCAACATTATCTTCGATGCGGAATCCGAGATGAAAAATGTCGCGTAAATGGCTTACATGTTATCAAAATGAGCATTTAAATCATTTAAGTACTTTTTTTTAGCTGAACGAAGATGATTTACCCGCTCAATGAACATTAAATTAGTAATGATTTGATCTGTGGTTCAATTCAGCAATTGAATTCAGTAAATGAATAATTGAATGTTGCCGTCTTTGCATGCCATTTTATCTAGGAAAAATCAAATTTATTTCACATGTTGTAATAATATTGATTACAATCATGCATAGGTTCATTGCAATACTCAATTCAAAATTTATTACTGCTATCTGTAACTGTGGGTTTAAACAGACGTGTTCATAATATATCTGTATTTAATACAAAATAAATAAATATTTGCCAAATGCCTATATGCAACATGGACACATTTTCTGGAAACATGAAATTAATGATTAATAAATTATATGTTACTGATCCTCACGAATTATATGTTCTGCATTGAATATCCATTTGTTAATTAATGTGCTTCCATAGTGCTTTAATAAATAAAAAAAGAAGAAAGAAACAAAGTAACCTAAAATATTAAGATTTTTATTATACTATTTAGTAGTAGGTGATGCTTTCTCACAGTTTTGTTTTACATTGTAAGAGAACATATTGTATGCTTTGGAGGACTGTCCAATGATTCGTTTAGCTACGGCCCTGTTAAACAATATGTCGCTGATCAAATTCTATCTTTATTTTGGGTGTATAAATATAGTTTCTGGTACCTCATGTGTTAGTCCTTCGTGCCTTATCTGATTCGGCGTCTGTTGCCCCTCTCACCTGGATTGGGCTTCGAGTTCACCTTGCTTAAATAAATAATATAAAAATTGTCATAACACATTTTACTTATGACTATCACTCGCTTTACCACTAAACCCTCATCTCACAGCCTTGGCGGCCTACAGAGGAGGATAAGTGGTTGTGATTAAGAGTTTCACGCAGTCTTGTCGTATGCCACTTGCTTCATTCCTCCGTTCGATTTCTGATATTTTTGAAACCTCTGATTATTGATAAACAATGAAAAGTTTTGTTTAGAATGGATAGAAATTGTTGAACTAAAATACATGGTGTTTATTATAGATAGGTAGATAGTAAAAAAAATCATATAAAAGATTATAATATATATAAAAAAACAAAAGCACATGTAGATGGAAGATTGAGAATATACATTGTTAATAAACTAAAACATTTTTGTGGATAAATAAATAGAAAATTATTTATTTATTGCGATAATAAAAATCAATTGAATCTTAGTTATCATTTAACTCGAAATGTTGTAATGTTTATAAGTATATTCCTCGTACATAGTTTTTAGCATAATAGATATGTCAATAAATACATACTTGAATAGAATATGCGATCATCAGATAATTATAAATAAAAAAAAATAAGATTATTTTATTTATAACCTGTTAAGGGGCTAAATTCAACAAAAATCATCAATTGACCAGTGTAGCTTCTCAAACCAAAAAACCGCAAAAAACCAAAAATAACCGCAAAATTTTCTAAATTGTTTTTTTATCGAATTCTGGTTGAAAGAAAGCAAGACTACCTGCAGTAATAAACATTTACTGAGATAAAAAAACAGTAAAGTCACTTACTGACTACGACTAGCAACATAATAAGTTATTTATTTATGCATACATATACAGAACTTATTATAACAAAATGTATATACTATGGTAATAAAATGTATAATATGTATATATTAATATATATAAAATATTTTTATAAGTATAAGAATCAAGAATATAAGGATTACAATTTTGGTTATAATAATAGTTTAAATAATAACAATATAAATATGAACATATAAATAATATAAAATGCAATAATAAAGCAAACCACACTAACAAGTGAAAAATAAAGTAAATACATGTCAGTTACTTCGTTTTTGTGTTTATTTTTCATATTGTAATTGTAAAGATTTAAGCGTATTTGCTTTATTTATGCGCTTTATTTTTAAACATCCAACATATAAGTGAACTTACTACGAACTTTACTTCTTTTTAAAATTGTGATTTAATTTAAGCTGGCAACATTGAATATGTGGCAGCTTTGTTGTTGTGAACAAACGCGGGTAGACGACGCGCTCGACGCTTCGACGCTATTATGTCAGCTGATCGAACGATTATGGCCACAGGCCCTCGTGACGTTCCACCTGACTAGTGTCTTTTTTCATGAATGTGGAATTAATTAAGAATTTATAATTCTCAAATAAGTGTAGATGGTTAATTACCTAATTGGATTGGATTAATTGGTGATTAATTGGATTTAGAGGCATAATGTTGGTTGAGACATCTCGTTTTAATGAAGTTATGTGAAATGTATAAATCTCGTATTGCCGCTTTTATCAACTTACTTTTAGTTAAAGAATCTCATTTCACATTTGTAATTATGGTATATATGTTAACTAAAGTATTGTGTCGGCTGCCACAAGATTCCAGTTATGAATCCAGTGCTGTGCGAAAACGCCTAATAGACGATTCGCACACTTTCAATAGAAATAGAATTAGCAGCTGGTCAAATGCAGTCGACTATTTCTCACATTTCATATTTCAGAAATCCATTGTGTCGAATATGCATAGATAGCAGTCTACATACTGTTTGACGTCACAAGACACAAACAGTGAGATACTCAAGAAATGCCTTTCCTACGATAAGTTTTCTTGGCCGAAATAGGTACCTGGCAACTTCAGTCTTCGTCAAGTCTTCAACGCGCTCTCATCATTAAAGCTACTTTACACCTACTGTGTCACACTATTATTCTCAGTATTAATTACCAATATATACTATGTAGTTGTTTAAATATTTTAACAGTAACTTTAAGTGAATATTCATAGACAATAAAGATCATCTAACCAATCTATATCTTCATCATCATTCACCTCAAACAGATAACGGGGCAAGCACATTAAACCACCCGTTACAGTAATATTAAATCATTATTTTTCACTTTTGAGTAAAATTATTATCCATTAATCCGCTTTTGCTCTTTAATTGCTCATTTATTTTTGTATTTAATAATGAATGATCTTTAACTTTAACATCCCAGCTGAAAAACAAAGTATTACTCTGGACTATGCATTGTAAAAAATAAAATAAGTTTTTCTGATATCTGGTTACATTGTAATATCAAATTCTTTACTTTAATCGAATATCGAATTCTTTCTTTTCTTTAGTTTTGCCTCTCCTGAAGAATTTGCTCTGATGCAGTTACTTTGTTTTTGGTTTGAGCAGCCGAGTGACTCCATTGTCGTATAAATAACTATCTAACATGCTAAACGGTTAATTATCTAAAATTATGGGATGCTGTTGTTAACCAGTATCACTTACCTCTGACAGATGTGTATACGGAACCAGGTATAGGCGGTGGTCCTATCACATACACAATCTCGGCGGGCGGCGCTCATGATAAACCCAGTGTTATGGTCACGTCTCCAGGATCTCCAGACGTACATTCAACGGGTATCAAGGGACGTCATGGGGGAACCGTAGTCGCGAATCGAGGCCACACCACATCTAATCCCAACGTTGGGGGAAGGCTGCAGGTGGGTTATTTTTAAATATATGCATGCTCTTTTTAGAACGCTAAAAAAGTACCGAGACTCACGGTTAGGACAAACATCAGCATTCGTCTGTGAATATAATGGGAAGATTGAAAATTTTAATTAAATGTTATATTCGTATATTAACAATTCATTTATTTTAATTCCAATTAATAAACGTCAGTTACTAAGTAATTAAATACCCACCTTCTCTTCCAGTTCAGTACTATTTCTATGAGGTTACGACCGTTACAAAATTACAATTCTCGAAAAATCTTCGTGTTTCGGTATAAATCATTTTTATTTTCTTGTGCTAAGGTTGCATCTGCCATGAAAGGTTTATAAAAGGGTAAAGTCTTAATATTAAGGAGGATATTCTCTCTACCAGCTAATTCAGAGAGGTTGTGTAATATCTTATATTGATTTCATGTCGGCGAAGGAAAGGTCTTTAATAAAAAATAATTGGAAGATATTATTTAAAAATATCTACTTTACCTTTGTTGTCTTTATACGTAGGTAGGAAATTTAAAGTAAAAGTTTTAAATTTGTTGGTATGCGGTGAAGACTGGAGGATTTATTTGAATCATTCATTGAACATCCACTTCTAAATGAAGGCCTTTCCTTTAGATTCTTTACCGTATCTATTTCTCCATACTAATCAGTCTCCTCTTTTCCTTATCTGGATATGGAATGTTGCCAGAGTAGCTTTAGAAGTACTTTATAAGAAGGGATTTATAGTTTACCTTTATGAAGAAGTATTCCCTCCACTGCCAGTATAAAGTATGTTATTCTAGCAGTATAAAATAACATTTTTCCAATAAAATGAGATAATTGTATTTATTTAACTTGAAGATGCTGTGTATTTCTGCTGCTGTGTGTGTATGTGTACTATTTTAACAGCCACAATTTAGAATGGCCACGTGACGCGGGCGGGCGCATGTAGAACGTTAATTGCGTTTCTATCTGAAATTGTTAATTCAATGTTGCATTTCAACATTGAATCATATGATTCAGGCCCACTTCACTTATACTTTTATATCATTTTAAAATCCTGTAATTATTTATCGTTTCAATGATATAAGATTACAATTTTAGTGTTCAAACTAAAACAAATTTGTAATTTTTTGTGAACAATTTTTCACAATGTTTAGATTTTTTTTCAATAATTTGATTATTTATTATTTAAAGATTTTAAAGCAATCAACAGTTTTACAACTATTTAGTTCAAATCATCAAAAAAGGAACATTCATACATATATTATATATTTTTATTATCATCAAGCAAAAACTCATTTCAGCTTGGGGTTTTTGAAAGCGTACTTCGAAGTAAGATTCAATGTATCATGATATATTTAATATAGTTATAAGGCATTTGAGGTAAAATGATAAAGCATTATTTGTGGAATTCTGTGTCGTGCGAAAAACATTCAGTACTTGAGTATGGTAGGTAAATGGGACAATACAATTGAAATAAAAACAGCTTAGCAACTTTGCATAGGCAAAGTTATTATTATTATTATTATTATTATTATTTCGTAATAGGCAGGCAGCATAGCTGATAAGCCTTATATCTTATTCCATATGAAAATTGTTATTATTTTTTCTTTGTTTTTATTTTTCTTAAATGTTCGTCTAGATTATTTTTGAATTGGTTGACTGTCTTTGATTCAATGACACTTTCTGGTAGTCCATTCCATGCTTCCACGACTCTGTTACTGATGAAGTTCTTCCTGGGGTTGCTTGAAAAAAACAGTACCCACGTAGTTGGGTGTTTTTATCGAATGTGAATATTTCTCTCAATTCTGCGCAGTCACTTAAGTCATCAATCATGAACAATCGTCAACATTTTGGCTTGCAAAGACAAAATCTAACCGTTTAATTTCATCATTACTAGAAGACAATATTCAAATGCAAAATTAACAAAACAACTCTGCTAGCTACGTCATACCTCAAAGATGCATAAATTAAACGGTCCCCCAATGCTAATTGAAGGGTTGGGAATCCAATGCCTTAAAGGATCCTTATAATTTAAAGAGTCAGGACTGTGTTCACTTGAGGAACAGCATATGGGTGCTAGTTTCGTGGTGAAAGAAGGGTCCGATTAACATAGAGCAGAAATGGTATTGGAGTATCTTTTAAAGTTAACTATTTATCGGATAATGCACTATTGTATCTAAGCACTAAAGTATATTTTTGTTCATGCAGGCAAAGTTAATCTTCGATGCGTCTGCCCTGCAACTCGTCGTTACGATTGTCTGTGCATCTGGGCTGACATCGCGCATCAATGGTCAATCGCGCTGCGCTTACGCCAAGATATTCCTCCTGCCCGATCGGAGCGAGAAGTCAAAGCGGAGGACAATCACTCTCGCTAATACGAACGACCCTCGATGGGCGCAAACATTTGTTTATTGCGGTTTGAGGCGCACAGATTTGAAGCAGAGGCTGTTGGAGGTAATAGTTGGTTTTATTTCTGAGAAATGTGTGTTGATACTTGAGACAAATGTGTCTGAAACAGAGATGCCTCCAAGATAGAACTGCGGGTCTCAATTATTGGCTCCGTAGATTTTCTCAAAGGAGTCTACGAACCGTATTTATCTTAAATATCAGCAAAAAGACTTTTTAGTTCTTAGTATTTTTTTTTTAGTTTAGTTTTTAGTATTAAGCTAAATATTCTTCTATTTAGCTTAATATTTAACGTTCTAAATTATTATGAAATAAATAATCATCAATTGTGGTTTTTAATTATCATTACCTAAGTTTTCATGAATACTAACCTTTAGAACCTCATTTTAATGTAATTTTGTAGCATGTTTTATCAAAAAATGACTTAATTTTTTTATATTTAAATAAATTAAAAAATTCTTATACCTCGTATAAATAAAATTATTGGTATCACCTAAATACTTCGTATAATGTTATTATAATAAGACAAAATATTTTTGTTTAAAAAGATCAGACAATGAGTAATGCAATCTTTCTCAGTCTTGTGATAAAAAAAAACAAAAAGTGGAATAACCATGTTTTGAAACGGACCTTCTCAAATGTGAACGTGGGGAAACCTGTTTGATAATAAATAAGTAAATAATTAAACACCATAATTAACGCTGACTAACAGATTCAAATAGGGACAACAATTACTGTCATATCGGGCCTATATATATTCCGTGGAGAAAAAAATCTAACAGAGGCCATATTGATAATGTAATTGTATTTTTATTGGAAGCAATTGACCCCACTATAATCTAAAGAAATCTCAAAATATTTTTTGTTAAATTACCGCATTTTGTTTTTCAGGTAACTGTTTGGGACTTAAATAGGTATGGCCCAAATGATTTCCTCGGAGAAGTAGTTCTCGACCTAGGAATGATGATGCTCAACGATGAACCCGAATGGTACTGCCTTGCTGGACACGATGAAACACCTCTCGCAAATACTAGGGTATGCACATATACATAGTATGTCCTTTGAAGTAAGAAATTGAGTGGGTTGTGCTGTTACTCCCAAACGGTGGTTGTTACCATATGAGAAAATGCAGTTAACAGTAGAGAATGTTGTCGATTTTTATATTATGTATATATAGGTGTTTTTAAATTTAGGGAACTCCTATTAGGATGTTGATCTATATCGACAATCAAACATTAATCAGCAAAAAATATTCGAAAAATGTTTCTCAATGACGAGTTTTTTAAGAATATAATTATTTTAGTATGAATATATTTTTTTCGAAATTATATTTTTTAATTTCGTGAGACTGGTTTAGTTATCGATATAGATCAAGCTCGTAAAAGGAGCTCCCTAAATTTTAAAAAACACCTGTATAGCGTTTTGAAAATAATATTAACACATTCCGCTCCAAACGAAAAACTTGTGGACACAGCAATGCCGACGACTGAACATTCTTTTACTCATAGATGAGTTTATATTAATTTAAACTGGCCAGTAATAAGTAATACATTTCAACAGCTGTACTGTCATATTTTTGAAATTCGATTATGACATTTGAGCGTTGTGTCGAACTGTTAAAGTTACATCTAATTGTATTAGAAATTTGTTGACTTTAATGTTACGTATCTATATTTTCGGCCTCCAATATGATTGTTTTTCAGGAGATCAATTCTATAAACAAAAAATCAACTCTTTTGCATACAGGCGGCCAAAGGACAGAGATAGTAGCTTCTTATACAAGAATGTATAGAAGCTAAAATAACACTTTTGTTTGTTATACTATCATTGTTTTTATGGAAATAAACTTTCTTGTTTGTTATTTTTATCTGTCACAAATGAATTATTTTTTTAATAATGTTTTCATTCCCTGCAGCGCCATCGCCTTGACCTGTACGACACAGACTCCCCAGAAATGGGTGGGGCTTCAACTTCGACGCTCACACCCACAGAGCACCTTTCACCTCCGTCAACCTCGACATCGAGACTCTCCGACTCGGATACTCCCAGCGATTGTGAATTGGACTGCGTTGCCGGCGGCATACCCATGAGTTCCACCGGGGGCACGGGTAGTGGGAGCTCGAGACGCGGAGTTATAGCTGATGGGGCAAGTGTCTCCAGCCTAGGATCAAGTTCCAGTCCACCGCCGGCTGAGGTAATTTCTACTGTTTGTGTTCCGGCTCCATATCTTCCTACTGACCCAGTAATCCAGACTTATTGCGTAGAGCAGAGCGGGATAGGACAAGGATGATGAGAAGGAATGATGATCGATTTCGTCTTTATGTCTTGCAAACATACATTATTTTATTTAGCCAACATGCTTATGCTATTTTTTTAATAATGGCTATGGTAGCGTTAAAAATGTTACAATTATAATGAGTACATTCAATCTCGCAACCTTTAGATCAAATGCATCAAAAACTAGACTACCTCGATTTATTATAAACCATACAAACAAACGAACTATTTGTAAATTTTATTGTGATCTTAGTTTAAAATCATTTCAGTTACAATAGGTAATTTTCAGTGATTTTTAACTAAAACTTTTGTTATTTTAGATATTTAAAACCCAACTTAGCAACTATTATCTGTCATTGCAAAAAATCTTTTCAACTTAATATCTGTGAAGATTTTTTTTTAATGTTCGAAGGTTTAAATAATGTTATTTAATTTGTGTTGCTGATTTAGCCAAGTTTAATCCGGGTCTCAAACTTTATTCCTTTAGGTCATGCCGGATGTAAGGGGAAAGGGAACAGAGTTAGGTCTTTTTTACTCGTCTTTGATTTTTCTCCAAAGTCAATATACGAGTAGATTGGTCTAATATATATCGATAACTATGCAAGTTTATAATGATTTAATCATAAAATTATTTATTTTATATTACGTACACCATAATAATGATATATTTCTAAATGATGAAGGCGAATGTAGGTAGTTTTTTCATTTAATCAGTCTAATAATATCTGCGAGTGTATTAAGAAAAAAAATCATGTGAAAGTTTCCTTATTTTTCATGTACGTAATAAAAATATCAGCATATACATTGATATAAAATATTTTTTTATTCTTCAGATGGAAACGGACGTGGGACGACGGAGCCGCCGTGACATGTCACCTCAGGGACGACAGAGGGCCGCTGTGATGGGTCCTGAAATCAAATCCTATTCTCATGGGGGATACAGAGTTAGTATTTTTAGCACCATATTAACAGAGATTTTTTTTTTTTTGCGCGAGTGCCAATTTAGTAGATTTTACTCCCTTTAAATTCCCTTTATGTTTGAATTCACTTCCAATAAAACATTTCTCTTATAGGTATTGTTTTTGAGCTTACAGTAATTCCTCAATCGTAAAGTAAATTTTTGTTGTTCAACAAATAATATCCGTACTCATGGCAACCTTTCTTTGCTTTCAATTTTAAAAATCTAACTTTCCTTAGTATATACTCGTATGTATATATTTCTTGTTTATATAATGCTGAACCTTGCTTCACTGTTGCTTATCCTGGCCTGTACATTCTTACCTGATTTCTGAATAGTTCATGTCATATGTTAGAGGTCTAGGGTAGAGGTAGGGAAACTAGGTTTGAATACCTCTAGACTTGAGGTCAATTAGAAAGAGGTAGACTAGAGCTCAATACCTCTATATAGATTAAAGGTCAATTAGTATGAAGTAGTAGTAGTGATCAATATCTCTAGAGTAGAGGTTGATTAGAAAGATGCAGACTAGAGGTCAATACCTCTAGATTAGAGGTTGATTGGAGGTCTTGTTGGTTTTTGTTTGGGAGTTCCAAACACTATACACTAAAAAACGGGTGGTAGCCCTTGCGTGTGATATTCCGTTCGGTCAACGAACTTGGCCGAGCGTTTTACGTACGGAGCGGAATGTGTTAAACTGATCATAATATTAATATAATGTTATTTTGTTAAATTGATTTAAAAAAAATGATTGAAAAAAGTTTAAAATATACATATAATACAAAGTTTCAGGTAGACAAGCTGATATAACCTTCATACCATTTACTGCAATTCATTGTTCGTCCTTTTTAGTGTTGTTTTGTATTTCACAGAGTAACGGCAACCCAGTATGTCAAAGGTCACACTCGGCCGCCCCAACTGAATATCCATCTCTATCTGCCCAGTTCCAATTGAACCAGGGAAACGAATCGCACCGGCATTCCCGATCTAGGAGTAAAAGTCCCAGGAGCAGAAGTGAGAGGAGAAGTTTATCGCCCCCAGAACCAGCATGGAGTCGGTATACAGGTAATTTGTTGGTTTGGTGGCACGGGATAGTAATTTGGACGTGGACATTTGCCGTATTGTCTCGCGTAAACTGTCTTAAATGTTTTTAGTGCGACGAGTGTATGATGAATATAACTTGGTTGTAAGTGCTTTTGTAAGGTTGGGTACCTTCACTGTTCCTTCTCCCTTATCCATAAGAGGGGTTTTAAGGACTGTTCTTAAAAATGTACGGTCATGTAAATCTTTTCCATGCACTATTTCTGTAGTGAAATAGTTATTCGATAAAGACGGGTAATAAAATTGACAAGAACTAAATAAATGTATTTTTTAAAGAGATTTTGTCTTTTTAGAAAAGAATTTGATATATATCTACTAAGTAAACTGAAATAATTTTCAGTCAGCCATTTTGGTGTGAAATCAAAGTGATGTGGCTCCCACATTGTTCACATCACCATCCCACACCAATTTATCGTTATGTGCTTTTGTTCACAATTTAAGGTAACATTTATATGCGCTGTTATAGGTAGATATGTGTATTTAGAGGTTTTTATTTATTTGGTGAATATTGATGCACTTTCTTAAATTCAACATTCTTTACATTCTTGACTGGTTTAATCTTCAAAATATGGTTGAATATGGTTGATCTATATTGTCAATTAAACCGGTCTCAGAAAAGAAAGTAATAATTTAAAAAAAAAAATGTTCATACTAAAATAAATATATTATTAAAAAACTTTGTTTTTCATCGAAGTTCTACGCGAGCCGCAGGTCATAGCAATATGAACAAGTGCTGGAAGTGTTCCAATTTATTGGTTTTAGCTTGTTCATTAGGCGGGTGGTTCAAGAATGAGAAAAGCGTTGTGCACGGAAAAGACCCGTGACCTTACAGTTGTGCCCATTAATAACAAAAGATGAATTTGTTCTTCATCTTATGTTTTTTTTTTACTAACCTATTTATATATTTATTGGCCGAGTTTTGGAAACGCACAAATAAATGTTAACTTTTTTTGTTAAAAATATATTTATTCCTAACTTTTCAATTAAAATAATTGTTCATATTGATAAATACATTTTTTAAATGTTGTTTGAGGTAATTTTATTAACAGTATGGCCCCACTGTAATTGCAAATTAATTATTCTCCAGGCAACAGCAGTTTAGTTTTTGGGACTTGTAGCCCTATTTCAAGGAACAAAATGTTTTATTGGTTAGGTCATATTCTACTTTCTATCAGGTACTAATTTTCTTCCAAGTGCCTACCATTTCACTTTGGAATGACTTGTATAATTTTTCTACAGTTTCAGCAGGACCGGTGAACTATTATTGTATATATTAAGTAATGTTGGATTTTGCTTTATGTAATGCATGATTTGTTTTTCACCTTACTTTTTTAACTTTCAAACTCACTCGCCTTCTAGAAACTTCTTTATCGCTTTGTCTCAGCTTATTAGACACAAAAATAAATATACTATTTGCTGTTAATAGCTTATATCTGGCCGAATGGGTTACACATTTTCTCTCGTCAACATTATCGGTAACGTATAATTATGTTGTAAGTTTATTATTTTTTTAATTTTTTTTTTAGGTTCATTGGTGTTTTGTGCTTTAATAATATAATATTATATATACATATTTAAGGATACCTGCCTAATTATTTATTGTGTCCTACATTACAGCATTTCTAACCTGTATTATTATAGAATTAGCCGCCCATAATGTTAATTTAATTACTGGCCTACTATATTGCTCAATTAAAAGACTCTTAATTATTAAACTTAAAAAAAACGGTGTCTTAATGGTTAATTTAAAATTAGCTTTTATGATAATGTCGCAATGTGCCTTAAAAAAAATGGTGTGCAAATAATTTGGTCAGCGAGAATATCGATTCGGTCAATGTCATTTTGAATTTATTGGCAAAAAGAAAAAAAATAGCATAAAAATTATATGTAAACGAGATGAGGATTATTTTATTACTCTAATATGTAAAAGATATTAGTGACACACGTCGTTGAGATGGACAACGATTGACTGACGTTATTACAATAGTGCGTAAGGAAGTTAGCGCCACAATGCTTCTGTGGTAGTTTGATAACTACAAAGGGCTTGAATTGTGATCTCCAACATTTTCTAAAATAATCATTTATTGATTAATAAATCATTCCCTCATTCATAATAATAAAAACATTATTCCTACTGAAAGGGGCAGGACAACTGATATGCCGATCATTTTACTGACCGTGTTAGCAATTTGTATCGATATGTTAAATCAATTATGTAGCCAGTGAATGCTTTGTAAGACTCTCCTTAACCTTAATAATAATAATAATGCGTTGCTTTAAGAATAATAAAAAAAAATATAAAACAGAATCTATCATGCTCTTTCTTTCTGTCTCTTTGTTTTATGCTATATCTGTCCTTGTTTCTGTCAATGTTGTGATCTATATTTATTTTATAATAAATTATTAACCATCTGTTTAATGGTATGTTTCTATAAATTTTGAACATTTCTTTGCAATATCTTAAGTTCAGTGGTTTTTGTTTCTCAACGTTAATGAAATGCCACACATATAATTATTATCTTGATAGATGAAACAGCTCACACATTTGAAATGTTTTTTTTTACACAAATTAAAAACCTTGGGAAACCCATATAGGCAAACAGTTATCTAGAAAAAAATTACAGCCAGAGATAGCATAATATTATAATATGGTGCTTTCTACACAGACAATAATGAAAATATTTCATTTTGAAGTATGTAGAGTGTATGTAATGGTCAGACGCTTAGAGGGAATCTAAATAAATGAAATACTCCTAATAAGAGCTTTTATTTTGGTTCCAACATATGAAAAGTATAAATTAATTTGTATAAGGTGGTGGTGGTGTTGCTTAAAAACAATATTTTAATAAATTTAGATACGACAGCGCTGCCAATTAGAGAATGCATTTTCATTTCTTATCAGATTTTTCATACGGCAACGGCCACGGCGCGGGGTTGCCAATGCAACGTCCTCCGAAGTTCCAATCCAGGTCGGCCAGCGCAACCCCAACTGGAAGTCCGAAGAAGAGACAGTTACCGCAGATACCACAGGCAAAATCATTTTGAATATTATTTATTTATAACGCATTTATAACGCATTATTTCATTTTATTTACGAAAATTTCATGCAAATTGTAAAGTTAAAGATCAAATTTATGCAGAATATATATCACACCAGAAATAGAATCATGGATATCGTGGCTATCATAGATAGTGTGTTAAACAGCCATAAAACTTATAAATCATTCTTAATTTTTTGCACAACCAATTTTCAATATGGCATTTTATAAATAAAAAATTATTTTGTTTCAAGAATTTGAGCAATAATTACTACAAGAAATATTAATTAAAGTTGAAAGAGTTAACAAAATTGCATTATCTTCGAAAATATTAATTTTGGTCAGCAATTTTTTTTGCTTTATTGAGTGTTACAGTTAAATTTTAAAGAGTTTTTGCATAAAAAGTTTTCATCTTAAAAATATGATCTTTTTTTCATAATATTATGTATATATATATTTATATATGTATGATTGTTTTTTGAAAACAATTAAAAATATTAATTTTTAATAAACTATGCTCTGTATTTGCAGACTGTACAGAGAGCGCTGAAAGAACGAATGTCAATGGAAATGGATGATCGCTGTAGAACGGCCCCGCATCGAGCAATGCATACCTACAGGAGTACCCCACATGGTGGTAAGTTACTTTTCTTACACTTATACCAGCATCAGAAGAAAGCTTTTTTAGTATTTTTCTAAATATTATTATGGTAAACCAGTGAGGGCCCTAAATAGATATTTCATACCTAAATTTGGATGTATTTATATCACATTTATGTACAAATGAAGTTAAAGTATTACACTACCATTGATTGTAACATAGTGAGTGGTTTTTAGATTGCTCAACTGCTAAGAAGAATTAGACAATCACTCTTTAGTACCCAAAATACGAAGCAGATGTCGCATGAAGTCTTGACGAACAAAAAAAAACATCGTAATTTACTGAAAAAAGCACATAGTTTCATAATTTTAACAGCAATATATTTTTTAAGGTTTTATTTATCACTAAAATAATAAAAAACCTGTAATATAATCAATAATGTTATTACTATTTTGCAACTTTGACTTTTTTTTTTATACATTTTGTATAGTTATTAATAAAACCACATTCTGGACAATTTCATAAGCTATTCAAAATACTGCAGGTTTTCCACATAACATACATAGTTTTTCTAAAATAAGCATTTTACTAAGCGTCCCTTTTATGCTATTTTTAAAAATTTCACTAGGGCAGAATATATGCAGATTCTTAATGTCGCTCGGGTAATAGACAGATTTAAGGGGGATCTCAGCTACTTTTTGAAAACTAATAATAAATATACCGAAACAAATAAAATCAATCTTAAAATAATTACATTAAATATGTTTGTGATCAGCTTTGATTACTGAATTTTGGGAAATCATCAAAAAATTAAAAAAGTGAAGTGAATAACCGTGAGACTTTATATAGATGTAAATGTGTCTCAATAGGTTCCAAATGACCTCTACTTTCACCCAATAAAAGGTCTTTATCGACCTACCTAACATCCTGTATTTTAAAAGAATTGTCATTAAAAATTCTTAAACAAATCTGAAGGACGCAGCTGAATGGCGAAGTTAACCAGAATATTGGTGTATATACATGTTAGAATACCTATGTGATTCGCAATAAAATTTTCCCGGGAATCTCTCCTGGTGATCGGCGTCATTTTCGTAAAAGTACGTTTGTCAGGTCAATAAGATTATATATTTCGTTTACACTAATGTTTGTCATATCTTCTTTCTCTATTTGGTATACTTTGGTGACCTGCCTCGTTATAAAATACTATTTTGTAACTTTTTTTAACTTTGAAACATGGTAAAAGATCTTTCAATTGACCATAGCTGCTCTGTATGATCGGACAGTCAAAATGTCTTCATGATAAGTGTTAATACTTTCCATATTTTCGTTTTATAAGAATTCCCAGGAGGTTGGGATCGCCACTATACCGGGCTCAGCGACTCCGATCTTGCTGCTCATTCAGCATCTCATCGCCGCCAGCACCGCTCTGGTGGTATGCGATCGAACCACCTCTCGCCGGAGGGTCCCGACAACACGACGGCCGGCGCCGCAGCCGGTGAACTGGCCGACTCTGATATGGAGAGTGTTGGCAGTGTGACAAGCAGCGCATTCAGTACTCAGTCGGAGCGGCCCCGCGGTAACAGAACGCTTGGGTGAGTTTTGTAAGATTTATACCATATTTTGAATAAATACCTATTTTAAGGCTTTTAAGTTTTAACAAACCGACTATGATTTTTCTGAAATTTGGTAAATGATCAAACAAACGATCCAGATTTGTTAAAAACGCACGATGGGACGGGCTTAATACAACCTTCGCCTTGGTTTCTGCTGCTGAAAACCCTTTTTATAAGTTTGAACCATTTTATCAATTTTTGAGCCATCAGTTCTTAAGACACTGATTTTAAAAGCCACAGGTAGTGAAAATACCATTGAAAAACAATAAAATATAAGATATGTTTGAAATAAAAGCAACACAGACTACCACAACAAGTAATTTGATGGAATTCCAGTTATTCCATTAAAAAATATCCCCAAAAGTCATCAAACTTAAAAGCGGCTAGAACGCATGACCTCTTTTATATGCAAAATAGGGTTTAATCGGTTATGTATACTCGAGTTTATTAAAGTAGACTACTGGAGCACTAAAGAGGCTCATAGTTAAAATATAGTGCCTTGCAGCAATAAAGCCACCATAAATTGTCTCTTCGTTTTGATGTAAGCTTGATGGATCACTTCTTTCTTTGTGATAAATCATAAAATTCATCATGTTCTTCCCGTTCCCGTCTTCTACATAGTTCTGATGTAATTGTGGAAAGTCCAATAAAAAAATATATATTTTTTATAGTGTGCAAATGCTACTGCCACGCTTTAATTTACTTTGATGTGTATTCTTTATTCTTTATTAAGAGAAATCAACAGTTTTACAAACAATTGGTATTAATAATAATTTTAAATTCTTAAAAAGTATTTGTAAAACTAATCGAGGATTTTTACTGTTAATATAAACACTAAAAACTAAGTTAAAAACTAAACATATATAGTTAAATTACGCTTTTAACTCTTAATCATATCAAAATGTTGATATGGCTTGAATTCACATGACATATGACATAATAAATCAGTTTAAATATATATATTAATCAGTAGCCAAGTTTATCGTAGAAATACCAATTATACTTTCTTTATTAAATTAGTTTTATCATTCTGTTTCTAACACAATCTTTCTTCAGTATGCCTATTTAAATTTATTGTAATTACAAAAAATAAATAATTGTAAACTTTTTAATAAAATTATAAATTAGAAACAAGTTGCCCTATATTTTTTGATATGCCTATATTTAATTAAATAATTAAAGATTGGATGTAATAACAATGTTTACTTGATTACTGCACACTATAATTTACCTTTAGTCAACAGTCAAAGTCATTTAGATATAAATCACTAAATTTAAAATACTATATATTATATTATAGAATATCGTTTTAGAGTTGTAGAATTCATTATGTTTATCTTTCGAGTACTTTATTTAAGCATGAATTATTACTCATACAATTTTGAAATATCTTCTGTGATTTAATATTGAAGTATTTTATTTTTTCTATCATTTCAACATATTATAGTAACATATATCATCGGTTTTCATATCCTTCTGTGTCGCAAAATCCTCCAAGTACTTTAAACAATGCTACTGATTCATTCACATCCCTTTGCCGCTTATTACCTCAAGTTTCACTTCCTGATGAAATCTACAGTCTTAGGAATAATATACAAACATTCCCTAAATATAAAGTGCAGTTGGCTTGTAAATATACTAAAAAGAGCAGAAATTTACCTAGTCGAAGACGGACGTTATCTTTCTGTAGAGAAAGACAAAATAAAGTATGCTCAAGAAGCTTCAGTGCCACATACAAAACTCAATTTGAAGAGAACATCAGTGATGAAACTATACATTTGACCAATAATTTTATATTAAAAGAAAAACCCAAAGAATTATTAATAAACATTGATTTGAATAACGAAAACCACCATAATATTAGGCACAGGAGTGAGTACCAAAGTTCTAATAAAATTAAAGCATTTGGTGCCTCCCAAAACGTCAATTTAGCTGATAACCACCAGAGTCATTTTCAAACTAAAAGGTACAAAATGAATGAAAATACAATTTGCTCTCAATTAGATATATCAAAATACCATTCTTCGGAGAATTGTAATTATAATATTACATATAAAACGCAAAATTCAAAACATCCCATTAATCCTTACAGCAATATTCTAGACAAGTCACCTAATGATCGAAATATAACCAACAATTTAAAAAATGACAATCATAAAACCGAATATTCATTCTCGGCAACATGCAATACATCATCTAAAACTAATAAAAGAATGTTACACCCGGATCTCTCTATGACAAATCAAAGATATTTACTGCGCTACAATAAAAATATTCATGATACTAATAATATTTCTGCAAATGATGAAATAGTAATTGGATGTAATAATTGTGAAAAAAGTAGATTATTAAGTAGCAAGCTTTTAACAAAACAATCAAGAAGTAAAATTTCTCAACATGATGCTTTTAACTATGGTTTTGACAGTGAAAAAATAAAACTACCTGCCAATGAATATTATAGTCTTGATATGATTAGAAATCATAAAAATATTGAAATAGGTAAACCATTTCAAACAAGCAATGATGAGAATTCAAACGGAAGAGTTTATAAATCAAGTAATATGAAAAAACCTAATGAGGTCAAAGACGCAATTATTAGAGAAGGCTGCGAAAAAGAATTTAAATTAAAAAAAAATCAGAATGCATATATGTTATCAAAAGAATTATCTAATTACAAAAATGATAGAACAGGAATGCATAGGATTAATCAACAAGAATATTTTACTAGCATTGACAATGATTTTGAACCAACCTCTATTTTTAAAGTTTCTGTTCCTAAGGATACAAAAGACAGTCCTGTAAAAAGTGATTCCAAGTTTTTGAAATGTTTTTCTCCTAGAAATTCTCTTGTCGCCCAAAACACCACAAAAAATGAAACCACAAAAAGAGATTGTTCAATGAATGCAATCACCGAAAATTCAGACTTAAAAATAGATGAAAGTGCAGATGATCTGTCTGATGATGTATTCTATACAGATGATATTATACTGAAACAAAAAAACATTGGTGAACGTCTCCATAGTATGAGCACTGCTGATTTACCTAGTACATTGATAAACTTAAGACAATTTGAAGCTTCTTTAACTTCTATGTATTCAAAATGTGTAGATCCCTTAAAAAGCACTTATTCTGGTAATATTCAAATCCCTCAACACTGTGAATACATCCAGCTTAGTTCATCTTCTCCGTCGGTCATTGCTATGAATAGTTTAGATTTCATCAAAAAGGTACAGCTTACTTCTCTCATCAAAAGTCCTCTTTCCGAAATTCCTGTGTACTGTAGAAGTAGTACTATTGCTAAAAAAGCTAATTGTGTTGTTCGTCTGTCTCCATTGCAATCAATTCACCGCCGATCGTCAACTTCCAATCTGCCGCAACTGAAAATGCCACAATCGCTCTCTACCTTGAAATCACCCTACGCCGACCGGATTGCTGCAACGAAAAAAATCAATCTACACCCAAATTCGGAATTCCTATCGAGTAGTGACCTGTCGAGCAGAAGTGACTATGGCTCCGGTGGCAGCCGAGATGGTGGCCGAAGTCATTCTGGTCCAAGAATGCATGATAGAAAAGACACGAGTAGAGACCGCGGAAGGGATACACTGGACAGAAGAGACAGCCGTCGAGATCAGTTCACTAGAAGTCTCAGCAATGCCGATGTTCCACCTGATGAGAAAGGTATACCTCAATGAATATTTTACTTTTTTAGTAATAATCATTGTAGAATGAGACCACCGTTTTTATGTGTTATTTTTGAAAACCTGTGAAAACCTTTTGAGTCTGTTAAAGTACGCCATGTCCTGGTCCATTAATCCCATTAGTCATGCAAAATATTTAAGAATATCTACTTTTACAATTAATTGAGGGAAGGCTCTGTTTTCCTTATATTTATGGAAGTATTGAAACATTTGCCAGACATGTGGTTAAGCAAATGATTTCTCTACTAGTGTTCGAAGTCCGAAGGTTTGGTTTCCGTTTCAGATTCGGCAAGTTTCAGTTCAAAATATGTATTTTAGCCAAAGTTTCGGTTTCGGCTTCGGCGTAAACTGGGTTCGTCTGTCTGTTGAGGTGTCGTTAACTATCACGTCTTGTCAGTAAAAAAGTATTTATTAAAATAATTGTAATTAGTTTAATATATTTGTTTTATGCCCTTAATTAGTTTAAGTTTGATTTTAAAATGTACCACATTATGTTAAATAAAACATAAATATTATATATATACAGTAGAGCGTTGATAATTGTGACAAAATGTCTACATTTTCGAAAAGAACCTAAAAAAGTCACTTGAGTTCATAGCAAAAAGAAAACTTGCTAAAACCATTAATTTTTTTTTAAAACTTTAGTGGTTAAATTACTATTAACTTATAATGTATTTTGATTAAAGAATATATATATTTATACATTGTCAGAGCTCTTAAAAAAATCCGTTATTGATTTTTGAACTGTGTGTGTAACAGCATGTAGTCAAAGAACGCGACTATCAGTGAAAACATCAACTTTAATTGAATTCGGATTATAGACGGTCCGAATTGTTGACGTTCGGATTATCGACGCTCTACTGTAGTTGCATTGAGTTTTCTAAGCAAATAATGTATTTCCTCAAATCCCTTCTACATATTTACCTCACCTAAATCTTGTGTAAACCTGTCTCAAAATAACCTTTTAAAAAGGTTTTGTTTTTGTTTTCGTCTTAAAAAGCCGGTTTTGGTCGGACACTAATTTCTACCACTTAGATACTTAATTAGGTTCCTGAGCCTTCAATCGGAACCCTTTCAGATACTAATTAAACAACTCAATTTAATTTGTGAATTCAGACGGGAGCTTGAGTGACACTGCGGTCAGCGCCCACTGCATGACAGATCAAAAGGGTACCGGCAATGGCCCGCACCAAAAGACTGACCAGTACCTGCGGGCCCGGGATCACTTTGGCGGTGGCATGGGTAAGAAGAGTAACTCCACCTCGCAGCTGTCGGCTACCGGTGAGTTTTACGGCTCGTTTACCATTGGGCCATCTAAGGGAAGCTATCAGAGTGCAGAAAGGACGTGAACCCTTATTGCCTTTCTTAATTGGCCCAAAATGTAACCATTACAAACTAACGCATATCCTCCATTTTCTTTCAACTGCACTTTTTACAAACTCTTGGTGTTTTGGATGTAAATGTTTTTGTGTGGATTTTGAAGTTTACTGTTAAAAATGTTAACAAATTTAGATCTGTAATCATTTAAGGCGAATTGCAAATCAAAATTGACAAATTCCGAGAAAAACCTAGCAATCATCAGAAATCAAACCCAAATCTGCGAATTTTTCATCGGGTGCATAGACAACTGCGCATAGAAGCTTAAAAATATTTGTATTATGCTGTAAATTGTCATAATAATGCTTTATCAAAATAATGCTTTTTGTTATTTATTTAATATTGAAAAATAAATGAAAATCTGTTTGAGTGCTTAATTCTGTGTTTGTTGAGTCTCACGGTTAATTGAAAATTTTTTTACTCTAAATCTACTAAATGTGTTTCTTGTACGGAAAATATATATTGACAATTAAATAATATATTTATTACTCCCCGTACTATTTTTTTGTTTATGGTATTATCATGTTATTTGGCTCAGCTGTCATTGTATATTATATTTGTCACCTAGCTACCTCACAATTTAGTTCTGTTGTTAACAGGATAACTGTTATGTTTTGGTTAATAAACTTTTGACAGTAAACTCCAAAATATAATCATGTAATATTCAGAGTTATTCCTGCTTGTCCTTTTATGAAGGCCCAGTATTATGTGCTACATTCTGAATAACCTCAAAATAACGAATATGCACCTTTTTGTAGTTATAATAGGTGTGTTAAATAACATGCTTTGTTTTCAAAATGTTTTTGAGTGTACCTTAACTAGTTTAAATTTTATAATACATGAATATTAATTTTCGTTTGTAAAATTGTATAAACATTTACGTTCTATACATCTATAGTACTACAAATTTGGGATGTCTGATTTTATTTAAGATGACATTAGTTTCACAATTTATTCTACATAATTTAATTGCAATATTGTTGAAGACAATTTTATTGTTTGCATGTTTATTACAACATGATTTTAGGTATAGAATAGTCATCTTTATTTAGAAATTACCTTCAAGGTGAGTAGGATCAATTCGGTTGGAAAATTTGATTTGAAGTTTTATCGAGAGTGCCCTATAATAATTCCTATAATAATTGATATTTTTTTTATTCAAGGTAAGCATTTTTTATCATATGTTGAACTTACCACATGCCTCGTATTAAAAAAACCACAAAAAAAAATCTATTAGTTTCAGTGTAATTCCAATGAAAAACACCCATGGTTAAGATAGCTGTGAACATTATCTAGGCAAATAATAAGCACCAGTGATCATAATTATTAATATCCTCTGCAATAAACGTACTAAATTGTCTAATTTCAAGACAGGTTTATTGTAGGCAATATTTGTGTTTTGTTTAGGTTTTTTTATTTGTGATTGAAAACATCAAGCCAAAACTATGCATTTCTCAATGATATTAAACTCCGTCCGTTCCTTTTATTTCTAATGGTTTTTCTGAATATTGTATCAAAGTACGTTTTAAATTTTAGGCTCGTGATATGTTTTTGTTTTATTCACCTACCGTTTCTTCGTTCCTCTTGTGCCAAACACCTTGGCTGGAGAATCAACATTTATCAACAATATAGTCAAATTGCTCAAGGTATCAAGACATGTCTGTCATGTATCATACTTCTGATATCATGTAAATAATTTTAGGAATTAAAAGGGTCGATTGACTATATAAAAGATTAAAAATAGTATGGCCTAATTTTATAAATCTATCGATACATTGTACTCAGGGCGAAAGCGGCGAATGGGTTTCGGAAAAAGAGGAAAGAACTCGTTCACCGTGCACCGGAGCGAGGAAGTGGTCCCGGGGGAGTTGAGGCCACCCGGAGGACTCTCGAGGGGATCCTCCGCCTCCAGCGATGGCGAGGGATCCAATGAGGGCGATAGGTTGTTGTTGAAAATGCCTTACAAATCATTCATCATACTCTGAGGGCAACACTTTTGAATGTGAATTATTGAACGTTGAGATTTTTTTTATTTATAAGTAATCATTTCGCTTAATTTAATAAAATTTAAACTGCTTACCATGCTCACGTTGCGATTTCATAGTTGATGTTTTGAGTTGATCACACAAATCTTTTAGCTACACAACGGTTAACTGAGGAATAATTACACAGGCCTACACAAGTTTCGTTGTTTTAAGTTTAATAGGTGTTCTTTACTAATTTGGGTACGCTAATCACGAATATAGACTTATAATTTTTTTTCGCAAAATCGGATTTATGTGATTTTTTTGAATTGATTGCAAAATACTAGTCGGTTCAAAGTGCTAACAAATTGTTAATTTTTCAAATCCCAGATTGAAATATACATATTTCTATAACTATTATAGTAATCAAAAATATAATGATTTTTAAATAAAACCAGTTATGGAAACACATAAATTGTTAGTGTCAATGTGACAGTCGTTAAAATATCAGTTTAATTGCACACGTTATAAGATCGTAAAGAGAGTGCAAAAACAGTCCTAACATATTCTGTTAGCTTAGTGATAGTTTTACATTGGTGAAGCAACAACAGAACATAATGGAGAAGTGCAAAGTCTCTTCGAAACGTCAGAAGTGCAAACCATGAATATAACTGGCAACTTTTCAGGGGTCTCAAAATCATATGTATGTTGTTGGGTCAACAATCAAGAATAACAAAGTTATCATGTTTCTTGTGTGAATGAGACAGCAGGCAGAGCTCATGATCTACACTATGTAATAAAAGAATGACCCTTACTCTGTGACCATGACTCCCAGCCAGGGTCCTTTTTTTAAATCGTCGTTCGTCTTTTTAAAGCATAAGGTTATGATTAAGACTCTCATGTGGTCGACTTAAAACGCTGACTGTGCAGTTAATAGGTGACTGGGAGTCCTCATTACCGGGAAAGACTATAATATATTGTAAATTAATGTAAAAAGTGTTTGATTTGATTTTTTCCTAGATTGTGGTGAAGCTAATAGTTACGTGGATATTTTTTCAGACCCACATAAACCATGAATGACATTGTTTTTTACTAATACCTTTAAGTTGGAAAAAAAATTTTTTTTTAGTTTTTTAATTCTACTTCTCGTCACATTCAGAGGTGTTCTGAAATCATAACTCAACAATTGCATTTCTGTCAAGTGAAAACGGGTCCTAATCCTTATTCAAATGAACACAAATACAAAGAGAGAAAGGGCAAGATTTAGGGTTGTCACAAATGTATTCTTCAGGACTGGTTTTATCTTTAAAATTAAGATTTTTTTTAGAAATAGAGTGGTCTTTAATACTAATTTGATTAATATTTTGTTGAACTTTTTATATTTTAATGTTATAAGGAATAAGTTGGACACATTCACGGGTGTATTTAAAACCACTATCATTTCAGGAAGTTCATGAGATATCGACAATCAAAGATTAATCAGCAAAAAATATTGAAAAAATGTTTCTCAATTACAATAAAACTGATATTTAAAATTTAATCAAACGAGAACCAAAGAGAGAGTGCATCGATCTCTTCGAAACATTAAAAATTTAACTCACTTGAGCGTTATGCGTTGTAGAAGCGAAAGATCCGCTTCAGCGAGG
This sequence comes from Neomicropteryx cornuta, assembly GCA_020383195.1. Lineage (NCBI taxonomy): Eukaryota > Metazoa > Arthropoda > Insecta > Lepidoptera > Micropterigidae > Neomicropteryx > Neomicropteryx cornuta. Next base: position 5,352,149 of record JAHKQU010000001.1, on the reverse strand, counting down.
TGATCAAATCAGTTTCGGAATTGAGTTAAAAATGTACGAACATTTTTTTATAAAATTGAATAAATTTTCATGAGACCGGTTTAGTTGTGGATATAGATCAACCCCCCAAAAGAAAAGTAGTGATTTTAATTGCACCCGTATGCAGGTGCATTAAATATCACTAATGTCCTTTCGGGAGATTTATCTATCTTTATGAACAATTAAACATGAAAAATGTATTAAAATCGCAATGTCGCTTGAGCAATTGCATTAATCTGTCCCAAACACAAACAAACTAGGACCCCAATTCATTAATATGTTAAATTTAGTTGAGCGGTTCATCGCGGATAGGCCGAGGGTTGCTTCCGTCCCATGTTCAAACTATTCTCTAAATTGATTTAAAATATTTTTTTCGGTCTCGTTGACAGTTCTACCCCTTAAATGAACAGTAGTGATTTTAAATACAGCCTGTATATACTTTTTCTGTCGTTCCAATGGTATAACTCTTATAAATAACTGTGAATGTGTAGGCTTATACTAAGTCTTGTATTAAGAGTAATTCTAATGTTATCTCTTTACTAACTGCGCTGTTTGTATTTGTCATGCACCTTTAAAGATGAATGTGCGCTTTTTGTGTAGCTGTGTCAGTGTACTTACTATTTGTATAAGTTGATTAATTTTATAATAATATTTTAGCAATTTATCACATAATTTATAAAACAAATACTTAGTGTAAATTGTGGCTTTCAATCAACATATAAAAAGCAATGAATCGAAATATAGCAGCTCATACTAGAGGCAGCATAGCCACGCCAGGAGAATATACAATATTTTAATAACAAAATACTGAGAAAAAACCTGGTCAATACTACAGAATAAGAATAAAATATAAATACGACAACATTTATTTATATAGAAATCTGTAATTGAAAAAATTGCATAAATGACAACCACTGAAACGTAGAGAAAACTTTGCGATGCAGCCTCTAGCCTGTAGCTCATTCACAAAAACGTTTATTAGGCCATAATTTAATAAAAAATATTAGCTCTTTCTGAAGTACCTATTGATACATTTAGTGATTTATTGTAGTTTCTAATTATTTACATACTAAATTTGTGTTATGCTGTTAAACTTATAAAATATATACTGTGACATAATGTTCAAAATGACATTATCTAGAATTTTTATACATAGTTTCCTCTCTAGTACGTGGCTTCTTGATTATATGCTACTCAGACCGTTCCGTTTTTCCTTATTAATATCAACTTTGTCTTCTTAAATTTGTGGAGGCCTTAGCCTGTTCTATTTATTTTTCATAGTAACTCATTAGAGATTTCACTGTGATTTTATCATCTTAAAGACAATAACATTTTGCCACACTGTATCGACCTTTCGGAACTTGTTACGCTTCTTGCGTCGGGGATTTTTCACATCCATCTGTCTACTGATCGAACAATGTACTTTGAAGCTCGATATCTGAGCCTTAATTGAGGTTAGTTTGTTAAAATATATTAAAATGATATTAAAAGGCTTGAAATTACTTTCGCCATGCTGGCGATTTTTTTGCAGAAATTTAGTTTTGTTTGTGATTAAGGTGGCTTCAAATCACTTTCAATCTCTACAAAAATCATTTGGATAATCCATTGACTGTATCTCTACTAGGAAATGTTGGCCCAGTGAGACGGCATTAATTTTGTTAGAATTTTCGATACGCTGCAAGCCGCATACTATCTTGTTCTCTCTTTCCCTCTTCATGTTCATTTAATTCCAATGTGGGATGCCATGTTGCTTTCGGCTATCCTCCGTTTCTCCTACTCTGCGGATTCTATTTAGGAGCCTTTTTAGCATTCATATATCCTAGCTGTTGTGATTTCCTTCATTCTAGCAATTCAAGATATCCTTTTTACGATAGGGTACTTTATGATTTCCTTTACATGTTGACATGAACCTGTCAAGTTTTAATATATTTTTTTTCAGAGGTTTCCAATATTCGTACTGGTTAAATATATATTATTTTTTTAATATTTGTATATATATATATTTATTATAAGCTTAATTGACTTTGAAGATCGAAATATATAATCTCTTGGCTATTAAATGTGTGTAACCTGATAAAAATTGGGCGTCAGAAATAGGTGGTGCATTGTCGAATCGCAAGCGCGCCTCGGCGGGATGCATCCAACGCTCGCAGGAAGTGGTCCCGAGTGGGGGCCGCGCCGCCAGCCTCGCGTCCATCTCCAGCTCGGAGGGATCATCGTAAGTCCAAACGGATCATCAATGAGGGTGCCAAATGAGTGAATGTAAAATGCTTTGTATGCCTTATGTCGGTTTTCACAAATACCCCTTCGGATGTTGCCACTGTTTAATTCAGCCCTTTATTATTATTTTATTTTAGTTTATTATTAAGCTGACACAAATTAGGTTTTCGATAATCATTTATTTATTTATTTATCGTACCTCCATTTATGTAAACTGAAAAAAGTACAGTAATGACCCAGTAAAAGTCGATTAATAAAGGGTTTTTTTTTACTTAATTCAGACTAGCGTTTTTTTTATTTAAAGTTTGTCAGTAATTCATATTGAGTGTATTGAAGTCCCCCTGAGAGTGGTATGTTTGATCATCGCCGAAACGTCGGAATTAAATGTTGTACGCACGTAAAATGTACGCACGTATGTAAAAACTGAAAAATTATTTGTTTTATAATAACTTTAAAGTAGTTTGTTAAAATATACAAAAGCAGATGAAAAATCAGAAAATATGCATCAAATAATGCAAAAACGGGAAATTAAGTTATACTAAATTAAATACAGTGAAAAATATCACAGACAAATCAAGCAAGAGCGGCAAAAAAAGTTTAAAAAAATATGCATCAAAAACAATGAGCTCATTTTAAGCTTTATTCCTTCAAGCTATATGTGGTTTATTCAGCAATATATTTTTTTAACGCACGTTTATATTTATTTAACTTTATGAAGTTACTTTTTCATCATACAAAAATTAATATTTCATTCATTTATGCATAAAATTTTAAAATTGAAGTGGTTTTGTTCGTCCAATTGTAGGTGAGATGCACTTCATAATTGATGCACATTGACCTTAAATATTTTGCTATCCCTAAGCTTATCAAAAAATTAGAAAACTTTTCTAAATTTTTCAATACTGTCATTTATCTTTTTAGGTGATTTGCCGCTATTAAAAAAGAATCATCATATATAAGTTATATTTATAATATTTCTGGAATTTAGTCTCCTGTCAGCAATTTTATGTTAAAAAACATCACACACTTTATATATCATTAGTAATATAATCAGACCTCATAATTTTCATTTTATTTATTTGTCAAATGAATATTATTTTTTCACTTTTGTTTTTAACCTAAAATTATTTTGAATTTGCTTTGTTAGAATGTTTCCGGAGTAGGACTTGTGAAAGCGAACATAAATTGTCCCATCTTGGTTGGCATGAAACGAAGCTCTCTTTTAGCACATGCATGTAAAATAAACGAACATTCAAAACGTGTAGATCTTACCAAAAGTTTATATGCAATATTGGCACATTCAGTATTTTTAAAGATGTTTTTATTACCTACTTTATAACCTACTTGTTATAACAACATATGCGTGGAATCTGTTGTGTCAAGTGAGTCTGGTAGTTTTTTTTTAAGTAATATTTTATTTTGATATTTATCAGCGTGGATAAGCCAGTAGTATCCTTTCGAAGTTACTAATGATTGGTTTTAAACATTGATTTATTATATTCAGTTGCATATTCACATTTATAGTTGAATTTGATAGAACTGACTTGAATGTACATAAGTGGCGTCGGTCCATATGATTTTAAAAATATAAAAACGATTCAGAAACCTTTCGTTTTCAAAAACATGTTCAAGGGTCACGGGAATTACCTATATACGAGTACTTTTACTATACGAGTACAACTTGTACATACTTTAATTTTGAAAAAAAAGTTTATATCAAATATGAAATTAATTTCAAAATCCACCTATCCAAGACGTGTAGCGCTCAACTGAACATGACATAACCCAGGGACACAGGTCCGGTTTGCTTATGTTTGGTATAGATCGATGCCGTTTGATTCAATTTTAAAATAGTTTTTCTCGTAATTGAGAAATATTTTTTGCTGAATAATATTTGATTGTTGATTTAGATCAACCTTTTGAAAAGACAAAAGTGATTTTAAATACACCCTTTATAGCATTACTTGTTTTTAAAAAATTGACATCATTTTTTCTGAAAAAAATTGAATAGATTTATTTATCTCTTTTCTTAGACATCACCAACCACATTCTCGATTTTTTTTTTTGGTTGAGCCAAGCTTATGCATAAATATTTTTACCCCAACTCTAAATAGAAAACAAAGTAGCTCAATTTCTTTAAACATACTTGTCTACAACATAAAAATATAATACACACTTATTCAAGGGATCACCTCCGTTGCTCATATTTAAACTATTGGCCACCCAAAAGGGAGACCTGCTTTACACCTGATCATTGACTCTAGTCTCAAAACGCGAGTGCGATTAGCGAATGAGAGGAGCTGTCATCGCGAGTGAGACGATCTGTCAGCTCCTCTCGCTCGCTAATCGCACTACTAATTTATGGCACTGTCATCGATACGCATACATAAACAGTTGCTCGTGCATTTAACAGGTTTAGGTGATGAGTAACACCCTCATGATGCATCTCCTTTATTTATGTGATCTTAGTTACTCCTATTTTTCATCTGCTATCTGAACATGATTTTGTGGAATAAATGCATATAAAATATTGAGCTAAAGCGCTCTATTTCTAAAACTAGTGATTTACTACACATGTTGTCGTTTCATAATGTTACATAACCCTTATTCTCTTGAAATTGGCTACAAATTGAGCATGTTCTGTTTCCGTTTCAATATTGTTATATATATTTTTTAAATTTATAAATGTTGCATTGGAATGATGTAAACCCGCTTTCGATGTGTTGTTTGAATATAAAATGCAATAATAACTAACTGTGTTCTTGTTCATATTTTATTTCTTTTTGTGATTGTACTTCTCATTTAAATATTCAGTTTGTGTGATTTTATAGTATCTACTTGGTGAAAACTGTCCACTATTTATGTAAAACAATAATATAATCTAACTCTTTAATTTTTCCTTTTGTGTTATTTTTAATTACCACTTGTTTTAGAAAAATACTTTTATATAAAGTTCTAAAATAGTATGTGCAATAAAAAGACAGTGTCTTGTTTTTAATTTTACTCCATGGATCATAGAGTTACGAACGTTAAGGTTCAAACCAACGCGAGTTAAACTAATGATTATAATATATTTAGAGTAATCTTCGGTGATATATCTAAGTATTGTCGGTTTTAACATTTTTTTAGGTAATGCATAAGATAATATTTAAAAAATAGTCAGTGTATTTAATTGTTGACTATTACTTCATCTTCATGATTATTTTTGCATCAGATCTCAGCTTATGTAATTCATACTTTAAAGTCTCTGATCTTGATACTTATGCTTTGTCTATGGTGTTTTATTACATCGCTGCTGTGAATCTTTTAATAAAGATTCTATGTATAATGTCAGTCATCTGGTGTATCAACCTAACCTACATTTGAAAAATCCCTACGGCTTCAGAAATTACTTGACAGATTACGTGTTGCATTCCTGCTACTGCTGTACGAGTCTCGACTAATCCCGCGATTGGATGTGGCGACATTTATCAAAGGTGTGATGCTTCTTTAGCAATTTATTTACTCATACTTACGAAGCTCTATTAATCTCTTGAGAATGGTTAGGGCTTGAATCCGGGTCTCCCAAATACTTTTCTGGGATATTATAACAAATTTAATCTGAATCTAATAAGTTATTATTTTTCTCTAATTCATTGCCTTGTATCATTATCATATACTAATCCGATATACAAGTCTGTAACTCTATGATTTAAAGGTGATTCTAGTATACACTCAAAGAAATAACGAGGGGCCCTCTCTCGTCCGCCTCCCGCAGGAGGAGTGGGGGAGAGTAGTCAAAGCGTCCATATTTCTGAATGTATTTCCTTGACTGTATGGTATCTTTACTGTAATGTGTCGTGTATTCTTAAAGCATCCTTGTATATTTTGTCTCACTCTATCATGAGTGCATTTCTATCTAATACGTGCATTTCTGTCTCTTTGGCCTCTCATTATCTTGATGTTGTGGTTGCAATTTGCTTGTTTTATATAATAATAATAAATGTCCTTCATCACACTAATTTAAATAATATAGTATTAATAAATAATGCGGTTGTTTTACTAAATACTTAATTAATAGAATAGAAAAATCATTATACAAAGATCTTTCTATTTTACTACTTCTTTTTTTTTATAATCCAGCATAATACATATATTTACTCTTAAATATTTATTTAAACGGTAGATAAACATCCAACTGTATCAAAAAACTGATGATTATCTAACAATGTTAGATGATGTGAAACCTATTAATTTTGATATATTCCTTTTAACCAATTTTAGTTTTTTTACATTAATTCTTCAGCTGATGACAAATCGTATGACAATTTAGTTGAATTAATTACTTGTTCTAATAGAGGTACTTATGTAGATATCTTTTTTTTTATATAACATATTATGTCACGCCGAAATGATGTAATTTAGTAATAATCTCATGAGTCGATCTTCCCTGTATTTGTAACTAATCCTGAATACCCGTTTCAGTCTAGCCCTTTGTAATGTAACTTACAAGCCGTACTATCACTTTCAGAGCCCAGTATATCTTCTCTTTCTCTCTCTACTTTATTTGCCTGCATCAAAGTTTATAAAATATAATATGTAATCTTTCATCCTCGCTGTTTGCTTTTATACCTAATTACTATCATTATTGAATACCACCAGGAATGAAATGTGTTGAAACTCACCAGCATGTTTAGTTATAAGTTTTATATTTAAGAATTAATAAGATATACATACGTAATCTAGTCTCCTACCACAACTTTTCTTTAAATATGAATTTATGAACCGTACATACCTCCCTCCAAAATCTGTTCAAATGTCACTCAAATACACATTTGCTTTATTGTCAACTCAACACATAAACTTTTTTGTTTTTTTTTGCGTGAGAGTTTAATATCTATCAATTTTGTCATTAAAATTATTTTTATTTAACCTTAACCTGATGCAACCCTGGAGAGGGATCATTCTAAATTGATTATCTTAGAAATCGTGCTTGCAAGACTGTATTAATATTATTATTTATTAAATTATAAAATCGTTTTAATTATCAGATGAGAAGTTCTCTTGAGCTAGCTGTGGGCAAAATTACAGTTTTGTTCCTAATATAGTACTGAATCGTGTGATTCGTGTGTGTGTGTGGTGTGAACCTTGAGTTTCTGGACACTATATGTGTAACTAAACACTATAATGTGGGGAGGGGGTGCTAGGGAATTTAAAACAGGGTCATATTTATGTCATTAATGAAATATAAGTTGCTTGTACTTTAATATAAGAAATATATTATATGTAATTACTACCTCATAAAAATCTTTATTAAAAAGGGTTTTAACATGATAACATTTAAAACGCAATAAAAATGAAAAATGACAAATTGTACCTAAGCAAGACATTTCGGAAAAAATTTAGTCTAACCGCGAATAAAGCATATATACAAAAAGTACATATAAAAAAATATATTATTTTCTGAAAATATCTTAAATTAAACCGATAACTATGTGAAGGGCTATTTTATGGTTGTAACATTTTGTGCTTGTCAAATTTGCTTAAAAAATAATGTGATGACAGATGTTTTCGTGCTGTTTTAACGCACCTAAGTGGCTTTTTGCTTCAAGAAAATTTCCACTCTTAGAGTACGAGAGAAACATATCGTATTGTTTACAGAACGTACATATAACTGCAAATGACAACAGCGTCTATTTCCATTGTGATTTTTTTGTCGTTGTTTTTTATTCCTACAACTTTATTGATGTTTAAATCAATGGTGTAAATATTTCATGAAAGCATTGCATAACAGATTTTATTAATAAAAAACTTCCCATAATAGTTTATAATAGATATACTTTCGAGTTTAGTCAAGAGATTTAAGACCAAAATACGTTAATATAAAATAAGTATATTTAAGTATATTTTAGCACCAAAAGATAACCTGTTTTGGTTTTACCAAATATAGATCAGTCTCGAAAACCTCTGGTTGAGTAGCAGGCTTTTGTAATATACCACTGTGGCACTAATCTCTTTTGTAATTTTTAGTATCAATTGCTAAAATTGAAACTATCCATATAAAAAAAACATATGCTTATCCATAAAGTTCCTCTTTTTCCCTTCTATATCACTCACTCTATTTCTTTCACTAATATTTGGTGTGTATGTGTGTAAATACGTATAGGTGGTCTCCCGGACTAAGGATGGGTGGCAGCGGTGGTTCTTCAGAAGGCGGAAGTGGGGGATACTCGGAGTTTATTGGCGGTTTGGGACCTGGTCAGCTGGTTGGCAGACAGGTGCTCGCCGCGCCTGCTTTGGGAGAGATACAGCTGTCTATGTGCTACCAGAAAGGATTTCTTGAGGTTGTCATAACAATCATTCATAATTTCCAAATATTTAAATAAATTTATTTTTTTAGCATTCATTTCTCTCGTAGGAAATGATTACACGCGAAGGTATTTTTTTTCTCAGCATTCATTATGTTTTTCTTAATTTATTATAAGTTGTCATAATGTATTTGGAATCCTTGGAAAGTGTTAAAATAAATATGTAGGTTTAGATAATGGGACATTAAGGTGTAAGACTTTTTCTTGTGGTATTTTTTAAATAATTCCACGCATTAACTATATTGCATTGTTGTACAGGAGCGATTGATAGATAGGCTATCTCTCATTTTTAAAGTAGAGATGTGTTTGTCACCTCAAAAAAAAATGACCGAGGTTCAGATTGAAGAGGTTCATGCTAGCGCAATATTAAAATCGCTATAACCACACCTCTGTAGGAAACAAACGAACACCAATTTCTATTCAATTTTCTTTCGGACAGGATATGCGGTCATCTGTAAAATGTATGTTTTTATTTCAGGTGGAAGTAATAAGAGCTCGGGGCTTAAGAGCGAAGGCCGGCAGTCGCACTCTTCCAGCTCCGTACGTCAAGGTGTACTTGGTCAACGGAAAGAAATGCATAGCCAAAAACAAAACTACCACAGCGAGACGGACACTCGACCCACTGTATCAGCAGCAATTGTCCTTCAGGGAAAACTTCCAGGGATGTGTGCTGCAGGTGACAATATGAAATATTCACAATTTTAGGACTGGAAGAACTCAATCTTTGATTCGTTCCACCTTCGAGGGTGTTCCTCTAGTGAAGGTTGAATTATTATGAATGAATTGATGTTTAGGCTTCGGCTCTGGACAAGCCCTTGCGATTCAGCCAAACCATTCACAAATATTTTTCAAACATTACTAAGTATTCTCTGTTCTCTTGAGCAGGATTTCATGTTTTATGTTTAACATGTTAATATGATAATAAAAGTCATTGACTTTTGCACATTACTTGTGTTTGAAAGAAGTTAAATCATTGTTTGAAGAAGGTAGACAATGATTTTAATTTTATTTTAAGTCCTTACACATATTGTTTGAAAATCTATTTGATGTATCCCATTTTTACGGATTTATTCTCGCATTATTCAATAGACAGGTTTGTCCGTCTCACAATAAAAATCCAAACTTGTGGACAGACTGACAATTGACATGCCTTTGTTTGTGTCAACCTCTCGAAATGTTTATATTTAGTGTTCATTCCAAAATTGCGTTAAAAGGTTAAAACACTCATACCTATGATCCTATTAAAATATTAGTGCAATATTCTTCGAAAACAGACCAATCGATGTAGATAATTACATGCCCGCTACAATTTTGGTATTCAGCTCTCGCAATGATAGCTTTATAGCCTAATATGTTTCATTGATGTTCAGGTGACGGTGTGGGGCGATTACGGCCGTTTGGAGGGCAAGAAAGTTTTCATGGGTGTTGCGCAGATTATGTTGGACAACATTAACTTGTCCAATATAGTCATAGGATGGTATAAACTTTATGGAACAACGTCGCTGGTGAGTCACACTTTTATCAACTTGCAAATCGTCTAGGCCTTTAGTAGCTTTTTACTTTTTGAATCTATAACATTAAGGAAAGTATGGTTAACTAACAACAATTCAACTTATCACGTTTTTTGACATTTGTGACCCTTGTAGCCATTTTGGCAATTTTTAGAAAGATTTCTAAATTTATGAATCTGTATTTTTCGGGGAAGCTAGGCCTCGCAGAAATTTAAGAAAGATTAAGGAAAAATTTAACAAAAAAACTAAACAGTATAACGAAAAATTGAAAGAAGGGCGGCTATCTTCGAATTAAAAAATCTCGAACAATGTTTAAAATTTAAGATAAACTTTAACAGTGCACACATTATTTACTGGACATACGCATCCATTGAGATTCTGATTTATTTATTACAAATTATGACCTGTTTGAACCAGAAAACCAAATTTACGATAGGAACAGTTTAATTTGACACATTTGAAAGATCAACTCTCTTTGAATAGTTTAAAATTTTGACAGAATAAAATGTATGCCTTAGATATTGGTAATGCAGTTACATCATGAGGCAATACTTAGCAATGCATAATTGCGTTGTAAATGGATAAAATCCTAAAGTGCAAGAGGCAGGAGAAACCTGGCCGTGCTTTGGACGAATGTATTTCATAATTTTATTTTTTTAATGTCTTCAACAAATCGAAACGACTGTATTTGCCTTGATATTTATTTTCTTGTTTTGTTTGCAGTAACGCTGGCTTAGAAAGATGGCGTTGTCATTTTGTTTGATATGGGTGTCAAATCTGTCCCCCTCCCTGAAACTACCCAAAGAGGAAAGGCGCTTGGCTTACGTGGAAAGCGACACACAGAGAAATCGGTATTTTTTTATATTGAATGGATTTTAACAGTAATCTGTGCATTTTTTATTACGCTGATTAAATTACTGGAGCGATACCCTATATAAAGACATTATGTTAAATCAGCAATACTATTTATTAAATAATACGAATGCTTTGTTGGAATTGATTATGAGTATTTAAAATAATAATTTATCGAATAAAAGCATGTACATATAAAAAAATAGCAGATTAGCCTTTTCTAATGTTTAAAGTCGTGATAGGTACGGTTTTTTTTTATTGGTTTAGATTTTATTACCTAAACGTATAAAAAAATTAACTCTACTAAAGATGTATAAAACTGTAATTTATAAATTCGAATAGAACATTGACCAATACAGTTTATTAATTGGAGGTTATGTTGAAATATGGGAACGTTACTTCGGAACGGTAGCTCAGGTCGAATTTATGATAAATCTTACAATAATTAAGTGTAACTTAGGGATTAAGCAACGTTTAATAATCCGTGCCAATTTAATTCTATTCCGAAAAGTTGCCATGCGTATCTAACCCGCAAAATCTATGCATAGTAATTAAGAAGTTGAATGGTAACTCTTCGTATTTGTCTCTAGCATTTTTAAAATCAGATAATATTTTTGTACCTAAATCCATGGATTTGTAAGTTAAAAGTTGTTTGTCTCGTTCATACTCGAATATGGCCTTTGTCTCAGATCAAACATTTTAAATAACTAAACAGTATGTTAAATTGTTGCGCTGAGAATATTATATATTTATTTAATGTTTGACTATCTGGACAGACTCTAACTTGATATTGGATTTCATTCATTCTTTCAATGCAATTTATTATGCTTAATTTGTTGTTCAGTTACACTTAATTCACTCCTAAATCAGACCTGATGTAACGGCCCCAAGTTCGACTCTGGTATGTTGGTGAAACATTTAAATTACAATTAAATAGATATTTCTTTGAAAGGACCATGACATGTTTATACCCTACTTCATACTTTCATCTCAAACTTCGAATATAATATTGGACTTTTGTACTTGACTTTAGGCAGTTAATCCAGAATACGCTATGAATATATGTAATTTTTGCAGAATTAATTTTCTATGCTAACCTAAAAATGTATGACACTTAAATAAAAATCCTAGCATACTGTATACCTTAATTTTATAAAGAAATAGGTTAGACCAAACACCCATTAAACACAATTTTGTACGGGCGTACATAATACGATACAAATAAGAAATTTATTATAAAACCTAATTTGCAACAAGATTAAAAAATAAAAATATTATTCAATATTCCTTATGAACCCTATTATATTGTATGTTATGATAGCGTTTAAACTCGAATTTAAAATGTTATGAGCTATTTCAAAATAGTTATCATTCAGCTGATGTAGAATAATTATTATTACTAATTTGTATTTTGATTATTAAGGCTACTATCCACGGGGACTCTACATTTCAAACTAAACAACCATACGTGTTACCTATATTTTGATGTTTTTATCCATACAAACTAAACAAATATCCCGGGAAATGTTTCATTTTCTCGCCGCGTCTCGTCCACAGGTCATGCTCTTGTATCTATTTCATTGCTTGACGCATTGGGCAGGTCAGGACTCATATTGAGCGGGCGGTCGAGAACTCGTGGAACTTCAACAAATTATGCGCTTATACGCCAATTTATTAGCAATGCGCAAATTAGCAAAACGACCGACAGAAAACTGTTTCTGATTTTTTTTATAAAAATACGTAATGGAAAACACACTGTTCTGGTTTTATTTTATGTAAAATTTCTCTAATGCGAAATTTCTCAAACCGAACAAGCTCTGATTTTAATTGTTCAGATTTTAGAGGCTACTCTACTACTCTACTACTTTTGTGACCCAATGCATTATTTTCAAAGCAATATGGTTGCGTTTGTTAATCTATAAAGGAGTTATTGTAGTAGGTATTCAAAAATATTTGACATTTTATCAATTTGCACATCCCAAACAGTCGTCTAATCTTATGCTAATAAAAGAAGTTAAAAATAGTTTTATATAATGGGCCGATATATCAATGTACTGATAATATATTGATATTTTATTTTAGCTGTCGGTGATTTTAAAAAAAAATATGAATTCTTGTTGCTTATGCAAATTGACGTCATTTCAATTTTTATTTTAAAATTTGCTGACTTCAAATATGGTGACCTCAATAATGGTGACTTTCATAGCTCTAAAATCATTGACGATTAGTAGATTATATTTTTCATAAGGTTTAATTGATATTTTCGGCAAATTTCTTTCTTCTTTCAGTAAGTTCTTTGTAATTAAAATGCGGTCGATGCAAAGGATTCAAATATTTAAAAATACAAATAACACCTTTGAACGTTGTTCTTTCAAAACAATAGAAACATTCAAAGTTGAACTTTTGTGTCAACATGATTTATTATTTTCATAATATTACTAATTGTCGCACATACCGCACAAAAGACTTGTATAATTTTAATAAAATACAATAAACATTAAAAATACTGATCATTCTTGTAGCGCATGAAACTGCATTCTTCATTGTGTGTTTGATCCGTGTAAGATGTATGTAACGCAAATTAGCGCAACCAAACTCCTTTGTTAAATGTTTATTTTCATACAATTGTTTAGGTATTTAATTACTATTTCTGTCATTCCTGTATCTTGACAGGAGCATGCGTAGAAAGCATATTTTATATGTAAATAAGACGGTAGGTATCCTGAAATATCTTTATCGATAGATTGATGTATCCGCCTCGAGTGATTATTATTAATAATAGCTTTTACCTTTGCTTGGCCAAATGTTGTTAAGTATTTATTTAGTTTAAGGAAAAGACTGGTTAAATGAAAACTTATCCCTTAATTATTTTCGCTAAAAGTGTACACAAGATATAATTAGCATTAATAAATATTTGAAGCATATTGATGGCAGATTAAATAGTAAGTTTATAATATTATATGGTATTTATTTTAAGCTTGATATTGCGTTACAAATCTATAGCATGTCATATACTGTTCTAAAATGCCTGCCAGAATTTGAATGATTCCTTTCCGGATATCCCATCCTGAAGCTCTGATAAATTAGTCGACGGGGTGTTACGCATTTCCGTCGCTGCCAATTAACGTTAACACCAACCTTGTCATAGTTGGTATAACAATATTATAGTTTAGTTTATTCACTAATGCTCCGTCTATCTGATTCAAATGACCTAAGCATGATTGAAGGACATAAATTTATTTCTAATTATTAAAAAATAGTCTACTGTTATAGAGATAACTATTGTAAATCTCTCTGCTTTTGGTAGGTAGCTAAAGGAACCATGCCACGTGCGTTTATACTATATTTTCTCATTCCTTTCTTTTATCTCATTCACTAATTTACACTACAAGTAATTATCCATTATAAAAATACAAATTTAAATACGACTGATTATGCATACACAATACTCCTTAAGCTATGCACAGAAAAGAAGCACTTCTGAGTATGTGCCTATTTTAAGCTGCCGTTTCACTTTCTTTAATTATGCAAAATTGTTCAGTTGAAGCCTGTTTATAAAGCTACTTCCCATCAGAACTGGACCCAAAATGCAGTTTATATCACCAATGGTGGTAATGATTTTAAAAAAATGTTTTATCTCTTCTGTAAGTGGATTTGTCCATTTTTTAAAGATATTAAATTAATTTATACAACATACCGCTGGCATGTCCATTCTTATGGTTTCCCAGGCCGGTTATAACGCATAAAAATATCTTAAATGGAAATTATGCAAAATTATTTTTTTTGTGGATGAAACACTGAATGGAACCATCTTTGCTAAACTCTGCAACTTCGGAAGGATGCGGTGCTGGATAACCTCATCCCTGAGTTATTTGCGTACTCTAAATACCGTTAATTAAATTCTTTTCATTTACCATTAGTTGTCAAATGTATGACAATTGGTAATGGGACTATCTCAAACTTGAAGTCCTAAGTGCAGCCTACTTAATTAAATATACACAATGTTTCAAGACCATACCCGATAAAAAATCCAGCTTATTGGCCATGCGATTTCAATCATGATTTGTTTTGATCTCAAATCAACGTTCAACATGGTTTCAGAGTAAAAAATTTGTAAACTTTATGTAATAATATGAAATTGCTTTTGTCATAAGTTCGGTCGCTAGCAAGGCCGCGCCGCGCCCAGGCCATTGACCGACCTTGACCGCTGCAAGAAAAAATGGAATTTACACAAGTACTTTGATAAAATTAATAAATTTGGAATTAATTATTTTCACATTTTTATACAATTTCTTATTTGTAATTGGGAACATAGACACAGAATGGTCTTGGAACAATCTGTATATATTTTTAACATATATTATGTATTTTATATTAGTGCAATTCTAACTATGTGAAAGTGGTATAGGTAAGGAGAACTATCTACCTTATTCATATCATTAGCTTTAATATTTATTTTGTATATAAGTGTTCAGTGGCTGATGTATGTGATATTGCGTTAAAATAAATATTTGAAGATTTTTTTCTTCCAAATATGCATCCTAATACATTCAACTTTCATGCATATACCATTGAAGCCTTGCGCCTTACATCACGTCAATGCTTCGGCAAAACTACCGATTCAGCTGGCCAACTAAAAGTTAAAAATCAATTCCAAAAATCTACCTCTCGTTTTTGCAACCAATCACTATTAATAATTGCCAGTTGTTGCTACTTGTTGTGGGTGAGAATAGCCGTGTATTATAGTGAAATGCAAAACGGATATTTTAAACGGAATTAATACTTCCAAATGCTTAAAATTTTAGGTTATTTTCAATGTATTTTAATGCAAATATAATCACGAATAGCATCAACTATTAATAATTGTTACTACTGGTTAGCTGCAAAAGTATCCAATGGTATGTTAGAATGCTTGTGTATAATGTCGCTGGTTCCATTCTAAAATGACATGCAGCTCGGTGTCCAATAAATCGACTATGCATAAGGTTGGTTTTAAAATATTAATGTGTATACACGAGTGCTGATAGGTTTTTCACAATCCAATCGTTTTGCTCGTCACCAAAATCCATTATATCTCGGAAAACTCTTAGATCTGTGTGTATTACTAACGAGTTTCATGTATGTAAAGTGATTAGTTTTATCTAATAGTCGTAATGTACGTACCTAAACTGTTTTTAAAAAATATGACTGTACTGCTATTAGACTCCTCCCATTATTTGGATTGAATAATTTTCAAGAATGTGAATTTTACTTGTTAGAGTGTTATTTTATGGATAAAAATACAAAAAAAAAACCGATAACACAGTAAAGCAACGATGCCGAGATGTAGATCGCTCTATTTTTTTTTTTGCCATGTGAAATATTAATCATATTAACTTTTCGTCTGCAGATAGGCTAGACGCAAACTGCATAGAAATCAAATCCGATGAATGTTTACAGTTTAGAAACGATAATATTGCCCACTCATAGGTGGCGCTTATCTACTTCATTGATTTGCAGTATAAACTCTTAAAATATATTGCAATCTGTCTACTCTCTCCAGTAAACTACGATGTTCGAGACTTGGTGCAAAGTCTGGATCGTGTTCTAAATAATAAAGAGTGGTTTCCAAGTTCATCCCGGGAATTAAGCAATTTAAAAAGTACTATAATCAAAGATTTTTAACCGCTCTCTCTATACTGTGCTGCATTCACTACAAACTCTAGGTCTTCATTTGCCTTTGCAGTGACTCAAGTGAAACAAAAACCGTTAATGAAGACAATCACACATTTTATTACTGCGTGGAGCATTCTGGTAAAAAAAAAAAATATTTCCAGGTTTGAATATTTAAATAATGGGGAGAATCTGACGGGTAGCCGTCTTCGCAACTGATGATTATTTTTCTATAATGTCCCCCCCCCATTTGGTGTATTTGTGCTGTTGTGGTTATGTATTAATATGTATGTAAAAAAAAATAAATGTATTTTGAAAATAATTTCACTTTAACAGTCCATTTTAATGTTAAATCGAAACGTTGTATATTTTCTTTTTTTGCGATAAATTGTTATATTATGTACAAAGGAATCATTTGAAAGTGTAATTTTAAGAAGAATGGTTAGCTAGTTGTTTTTATAATAAATAATGGCACGATAGAAATGTTAAACATAAGTGATATATTAGGCGGAAAATGCTGTATGGATGAGGTTTTAAGACTGCCCTTAGTATCTATTGGCTATTTTGTGATTTTATTTTAAAACATTGGGCTTAAAGTATTTTTTATCGATATGAATAAAATGTAAAATTTAGCTTCTAACAATTATATTAAAGTTACAAAGCTTGTTTTAGTTGGCACCGTACATGCGAATAGACCTTTTATTATATCTAATTCAAATTTAAAATAATATATGATAAAAAACAAATGACATTGCTGTATAATTTATATGTTGTCATGACATTTTTTATTAATTATATAACCCATACTGTAAAACCTTTTTTTCATTGGTGAATTTCTAATATTGTTTTTGGCTTTCATTGTTGGACATTTACATATATAATTTTAATAATATATTTTCATTACATTGGCTGATCTGATATGGATCTTAAATATCAGTGAAATGTACACACAAGTTAAAAAAAATCTTTAGTAGATTATGAATTACATAATGATAAATTACATAATCATACCCGTTCTTAAAATAGTTATTATTTTTATCTATTTAAAATGGATTGATTTTGAGATAAGTATTTGTCTTAATTTGCTTGTAAATCCTATATGAATGTGTCTTAAAAATAAACTCACCATTGTTTTATATTAAAAAAATAATAGAATAATACTTTGTTGACAATGTTTTATTTCACTTTCTACCGTTGTCCAAAAATCTTCCATTTCTAAAATTAGTAATTGTGTTCATGCTTTTGTTTTCATTTTCAAAACACACCATTTACCAGTTAACCATTATTTGAAGATTATTAACCAAAAGTTGATCAATTTTATTTGTTAAATATGTTTTGTTCAAAGTGGTCCACATTTTGTGGACTTCTGACAATAAACATGTAAATAAAAAAAAGCATACCAAGACGTGAACTGTTTTATTCATTTATGGGTTTTTACCACATTATAACCTAGTATTTTAACCATTCTCCCGTGGTGTAGTGTTTTTTTCATGAAAGTTAAAGAAGCGCTGGAAACTGCAATATCTGCCTGTAATGCTGCCTGTCTCGCATCATGACGACAATAACAAGGTAGTCGGAATAAGATAAGATAAGATAAGATAACTTTTATTTTCCAAAAACAAACATAAATTGTATAGGAATGACATTTGCAATTTAAAACAGTAAATACATAAAACAGCGGTTAAAACATAAGAAAAAGCATTTACGCACCTTTATCCTATAAAGGTGCGTATATAAACTAGTAACATACATATATATTTTTAAACAGACAAATATGATGACATCCATTGATGAAGATCATAGTCTTTTGATAAAAAATAATACTGAATAAAATAAAATTAACAGAGAGTAGGAAAAACTAAGTGATGGACGAATTGCTTACGGAACTAGAATCCATGTTCTAGTCTACGTGTGTGTTTTTACTTTTTCTACTATGTTTACCTGTTATATTAATTTGATTTACTTAATATCTATATAATGATAACTATAATATAATGATTTTTTTTATGGTATAAAGATTACAAAAATATGTAATCACTTGTTTCTGCAAAATAAGGTCTATAGGTTATAAATAAGGTCTCTTAAATTTATTTTTACAATTTTTTAATCAATTTGTTTGTAAGATTTTCTAACCAAAAAAAAATATTTTATACTCTCGTATCTGTGTAATATATATTGTACAAAACTATTTTTTTTTTTTTTTTTTTTTTTCACAATACAGTTGCTAAATTTCAAATTTAAACAAACTTCTCAAATTATATAATGTACTTATAATAGACATTAAAAAAATAAATCTGTTTAAATTTAACTAAAACATTGTCATAAATAATTTAAATTTCCTAAACTTCATATTGTGGCACAAAGGACATTCTAATATATAAATGTTTGTGGTAAATTAATAGTAATATTTTGACATGACCATCACGAATGAGAACTATTTAAATTCATTAAAGCTATAAATGTTTTGCTCAATAATATATTTCTTCAATGCACCTTTAAATTGATTGAACTCAGTTATTTTTTTAATGTTTTCAGGCAGCATATTAAAATATTTTAGGCCTAAATACTGACTATTCTTTTGGAATAAAGCTGTACGGGCTAGTATGGTTGGTACATAATGTTCCTTGAAACGCGTATTGTGTTGGTGAATGTTGCTGTGTGTAGATGCGTTTTGCTTATTTAAGAAGAAGTGGCATGTTGCTTCTAATATATACAGCCCATATATTGTCAATAAGCCTAATCTTTTAAAATATGGTCTGCATGATACTCTTTGATTTAATGCTAAAATAGCTCTTACAGCCTTTTTTTGTAATTTAAATATATCTGAAATATACGGAGCAGTACCCCAAACCAGTATGCCGTATCTTAGATGCGACTCTATGAGCGAATAATATGTCGATAAAACTGTTTCATAGCTCATGATCTTTTTTATCTTTGACAGGACATATACCGCAGAAGACAACCTAGATTTAAGGTGTTCAAAGTGCTTATTCCAATTCAACTTTCTATCGATGTAGACTCCTAAGAATTTAGCATCATCTTTAACTTCTACCAAATGTTGAATTCTGATGTCACTATTCTTATATTTTGAGAAGTTGAGAACGACTGTTTTAGACATATTCATTGACAATTTGTTTGCCTTAAACCAGTCTTCGATATCATCTAAGGTTTTGGTAATTTTATTTAGGAGTTGCTCAAATGTATCCGCCTTAATGACACAGCTCGTATCGTCGGCAAATAAAGTCAATTCAGCATCTGATGTTGCTAAGCACAGATCATTTATATAAATTATAAAAAGTAAAGGTCCGAGAATTGTACCTTGAGGAACTCCTATGATAATTTGCTTGAAAATCGATAATATGGAATGTTCGTATTTGTTGTCACGGATATGCGTTAACTCGACACTTTGTTTTCGACCCGTGAGATAACTACGAAATAATTGAAGTGCTACACCTCTTATACCATAATATTCAAGCTTTTTTAGTAGAATATCTATCTGAACACAGTCAAATGCTCGACTAAGGTCACATAAAATGGCAACTGACATCTTTTTGCTATTCAGGCATTCATGTATAGAGTTTACACACTTCACTATAGCCATTTGAGTGGATCTATTTTTTATAAATCCGAACTGGTTATCAGATAATATATTAAACCTATTTAAAAAATTTGATAATACACTTAAAGAGGACTCAACCCGGTCATTTCTCTATAGAAACGCTGTAGTGTTGTGATTCTTATTTGTAGATGTAGAGGAATAATAATACTAGGTATCGTGTTATCTCCTAACTATATAGACTTCTATGGAATTAATAAGTTTTTTTTTTATATCTAATACAATATAATACAATAACAATACAACAATACAATACACGGAAAGGTACGATAAAAACTAAACTTCCTAATAATCTGGTTTTCTGTTCACACACGTTTAACCCAGGATAAAATCAATCATGCGATAATAATTTCAAAGATTGCCAAAGGAAATGAGCACAGGAAAATATGGGAAATGGACAGGCAAAATTAAAGTAGGTATTCAAAAAATTTATTAAAAGTATGCATAATAATTCCAAAGTATATTTATTTGGTGTTTCGTGTCAATTAGTTACATGTGCCTCAATATTAAAACCAGGAAATCCAGGTCTGTTTGCGTCGGTATATGATTTCCTCTGCAATGATAAAAAACATTTATTCTTAAGAAGTTTTACAAAAAATAAAAAATCAGTACCCGGTATAAATAACATTTTACACGGTAATATGAAGTTAAAGTAAGATGTTTAGCAATGGACTGAAGATGTCAATAATTTAGTTTTCGTTCAATCGAAAAGCTATCATTCTGATTGCTGTCTGGTTGGTCGCTTTGACGTTAATGTTAAGTCAATCAACGATGGTTGATCAATGGTTGATTGTAACTAAGAGTCTGTTTTCAATCTGTTTGTCAGTGTAACTCTTTCTACTCCTTTATTCATCTCTGTTCTAGGACTCATCACCTGGGTAGACCTTGAAGATTACAATTTCCTGGCCAATATGCGAGTGTGACAGAAGTCAAAACCTTTGGTTAACCTTATAAGCTATTATCTATACATACCTACGAGTAATGTCGTAATGTATCTGCTTACTAACCCCTATTTTATTATAACCCGACTTGAGCATGCTTGGGATTCTTTCATCTTTTATAGGTACCTACAATTGGAAAATTGCCAGCCATCTTCTATCTGCCATTTTGAAATTCTCCTAACATTGTCCGATTGAAAACATTGAATTATTGTTCTGACAGTTTTGATAACCTAATAACAATATTCTGCCATATTTTAGATCCATCATCGTGTATTTTTTGTATAGCTGTTCTCGTGATGCTGGCAAAGAAAAAACAAATGCACCGACGATCGAATACTTACTACGGCGCACTAACTCCAGTTTTGAAAGAACCACTGAATAGAGTTGTTCCTTTGTATTGAATGGCATAAAAGAATGGATGATCAGCGTAGAATTGGCGGCGGGGCGCTTTCATGGGGAGACTGTATGATACAGCGATCAAACCTGAATGTAAAAATATCTTTTGAATTTTCGTAGACATTTTGATTGTTCACATATTATAATATAGCATATTTATTATCAAGATGCTATTTATTAATAATAATTCAAAAGAAACAAAAAGTTGGAGTAGTTCAGGTCCTGAAAATGTCTAAAATGATCATTCTGAAAATGCACGCAGACAAATCATTCGCTTAGGATTGAAGGATTTTATCACAATCGCTTAGGATTAAACTGCGACCCCTCAATAATACACACATTCTGACAAAAGAGGGCACTGGCATTGCATTACTAATTACATCGTCATACAAAACCATGCTCCAAAAATTAAAAAAATATATTTATATAAAATCTATCTTACAGTAGTATTTTTAATGGGTAGTACCTATATCCTATTTTATTAAAAAATAAGAACAAAAATCTTTAGCGAGTTTTAGTCTTGGATTAAACAAGCAAAACATGGCATTTATATGAATCTGGACTAGCAGCGGGTGTTATGAGTTTACGTAATATGTGATATGCAAATAACCTAATAAAACTGCTACAAAATAGCGTGCGTGATCTGTAACTGAACTCGTCACAATGTCACAACAAGATTTCTGTGTCACGGAAGCTGGACTCTGGCCGGATAGGGTAAAAAATAATAAGCGACTGTCAAAATGTTACGGGTTAGTCCATCTGTATAACTTATGGAATGTGAAGCCAGGCGACGGGCAATAAAAGACCAGCGAAGCGACTTTGTGACACAAATCTATAATTATGGCTGTGAATGAAAGCGATTTCGAGCCAGCTTCAGCAACGCAGCTATTTGCTGCGTTAGAATAATAGGGTGATTTAAACAGTGTTGCCTTATAACGCCGCACGCATAGTTGAGTGGGTTTCGTATATCTACCCTATATTTATGCATTTCTTTTTATTTTAAAGTAGGTATCGTGTTTTTTTGATACACAAAAATACCTTTTTTTTGCTATTAAGTTTATTCCAAGACCCATACATAGACATACCTAAATAGTATTTAACTGACCTGTGGCAGCAGCCGCCTCGGCGCCGTCCTCATTGACCTCAATGAATGCCTTCTGGATGGCCTTGGAAACGTAAATTCCGGATTCCTCCTTCATCATTCCACCCAGTTCGGCAGTGGGGTTGAAGACACGGGTGACACCCAGCTAGTAGTAGTAACACGAGAATAATATGTTGTCAGCATTCTAAATCAAACATTAAAATTTGTGACAGTATGAAACTTCCTTAAAGAGTGGTTGGTACAACTCGGGACCTTAAGTGTCAAATGAAAAATAAACGCTTTTCGGACAAAATGTTATAATTTTCTGGGGTCAAAAAGATAAATGAGCGAAGATAGTAATTATGTCGTAAGAAGCCCTGGATATATGCAATACGCAATACGCGAGGATATATGCAATACCTATGAAATTTAAAAATTTAATGTTAGTAACAGTTAAAAAAAAACAAATTAATTTTTTGATACAATTCATTGACAGTTTTTATTTTTGCTTGACATTACTACATTGATAGACTATTGAAAAGGGAATATTTGAAATCACACAAAATTCACAGCTCGAAACTCATTATGTTAATGAGCTGTCAATTTAATTTAGTATATTTGTAACACATATTATAGATAAATTTTGGCTTTCTGCACGTATTCTCCATAAAAACTTTAAATATGCCAAATCTTACACTCCTCGTGGGCGTAATATGCTTAAAAAGAGGTACAACGTTTTCCCTTCACGTATTAATATATAGATTTAAGACTTCTTCCTTTGCCGATACGAAATTAATGAATTGTGGAGGTCACAAGTCCACATGACATCCGCGTCCAGGTTTATGGTGACATCTACATCACGCCACATCGCATCATGCCATATCACGCCACCCGTCCACAGTCAGCAGATCGAGGATGACGTCAACCGAATGCGCCACGGCTGAGGTAGAGGGTTTCTCCTCCGACGCAGTCTATAAGAGCGGAGGTCGACCGCTAGCACGATGCCTATTCCATCTGAGGTCTCGTGCCGCCGATACCTACTCGTCTGCCTGACGACAAGCCGGACCTTGTACATACATTATGGAGTCAGACACTACATTGTATATCGGAGTTCTTATGTAATCAGCGGATCAGTAATAAACGCTTTAACAAGTTAGATGGGTTCCGTTATAGAATATTACATGACCTCTCTAGGTTAGCTGGTAGAGATTGTCTTGCGGCAATAAGCTTGCCCTTTTGTTACGTTATTTATGAATGTCAAATATTATTATACCAATCGGTGACTGAAGATCTACAAAAATAATTGCATAGCAGGATAGAATAATGATAAACCTACATTTTGAAGTGGTGGTTTGACGTCAATGGTTGTTTCTATCTTGAATTTGGGCAATTTGAGGTCAACCTCCGCCCTGTAATACGACTTGAGGGCTCCGTCAATTCCGTTTGCGAGTTTGCTCTCGAGTGCCTTTAGACCGTCTACTTGGTTGGGCAGGATTATTATGAAGGACACGTCTCTGTTTTTGTAAGGCAGGCGAATGACCTGAAAGATAGAATTACAATGAAATCGTTTGATGACAAATACCACTGTCTGTTTAAATTGAGATTTCGATAGGTTTTAATTAGATTTTAAATTCGATTTTTATTTAAGATTTAAATTCGGTAATTAGGAAAGTCACTATACCAAGACTTAAGGGGGTGTTTATGTTCCCAATTACGTGTTAGAAATTGTATAAAAACATGCGAAAATAATTTATTAATGTTATCATCGCGTTCGTGTAAATCCTTTTTTGCTCGCAGGCGTTCGGCAAGGACGGTCTAATAATCCACCACGGCGGGGCCTTGCTAGCGACCGAACTTATGACAAGAGCGATTTCATATTATCATTTAAAGTTTACAATTTTTTTACACGGAAACCATAGTAAAACACGAGGGGATGTGAAGGGAACGAATCAAAGCGGCGAGCTCTTCTTGAATAGGCCCAATTTGCACCTCTCCGTGGTTATGTTCGCACCACGTGCCTGATCCATATTTCCTGACACTCATCGTGTAACATTACCTTCGCGTCGAGGTCAGCGTCGTCGTTGAATAGCAACTCCTCGTCTTGAAGCATATAATCGACCGTTACTTTCTTTCCATCAGCCCTGGTGAAGTCGCCTTTTTTCGTTTTACTCTGATCGAATTTTGTGGCCCAGTCGCCCTAAAAAAATAATCAGGACGTCACAATAGGACAGCATAAGAAGTCAACGAGGAATATATTTCTTTACCTAATAAATCTTATCGGAAAATTATTTTAATAATGACGCAACCAAGTTGACGTGTCTGATTAACTTGACTTTTGGTCTTTTGGTCAAACAAGCTTTGAGACTATTCAAAAGGCTTTACTTTAGATTTTTTTTTTATTATTTCCTATACTTACAACCCAATGTGGAAAATTTGAAGCTAAAATACTTTCCCTTTTTTTTCACCCATTTTGACACCCACTGAAGGCCTCTATTTTCGTTGTAAACCACTACATACAACCAGAGAGAACCAGCAAATCGCTTCAAGTTGTCTGACCTAGTTTCAGCTTTAGTTTCAATTTTACCGGTAATATTATCTGCCGGTTTCTTCACCTTACAATTAAATAAATAAATAAATTATTTGATAAATACAATATTGATTTATATTTATTACCTTGCTAATTAATAATTAAATAATTGATTTGACCGAGGTCATATGACATTATTTTAGGCCCTACTCAACTAAGCCAGTGCTGGAGTCAGTGGAGATAGTGGTAAGGAGCCGTATGTATGACTCATGTGCGGATTCGAACCCAACGTCGCGGGCCGCTTTCCAAAAACCCCAGTCGTGGTCGTTGTGCCTCACTGTTAAATATTTGCATTTTGAAGCTTACCTTGAAGTAAATGGCGTTGACAAGAACTGCCGCCGTCAGTCCATCTAAAGAACTGGAATCGATAAGATCCTTAATTTTATGGTTGGTTTTAGCTTCGACCTTTGAAAAAAAAAAACAATTATATATATAAATTCATAGCAAAGGAGATCATTCAACTTTAAGGACGTTTGAACAAAAAAAATATTGCCTGGCTATCAATATTTCATTATTAAGGCCTAGAATTAGCAAAAAATAGCCTTTACATTTTGGTTTATCTATATTATGCGGTTGTAGACTATAAATTATTGATTTGTTCAAAAATAAATATGTCCAGATGATGGTAGTCTATGACCACTACCAAATATATCATATATTGAGGCAAAAATGGAAAACTCCACGTCGCCGAAGCACGGAAAATAAAAAAAAATTCATGGGAGTAATCAATAACCCTCAGAAATTTTCTTTACAACTTTATTTCACTATAGACTGTTCACAGAGTTGAGGGTAGTCTTTGCTCAGAACCTTTATAGGTGTCAAAGCTGTTTCCAATTTACAACCTTGTGAAAATTCATCATAAGGTTATTTGTTATTATCGAGACCTCATTAAAATTTATGATTGCCGGGAAATGTTTTTTTTTTAAATTTAGTATTAATCATAACAGGAGTTTAAACTTTTTAAATTGTAGCATCTTTGCAAGCCGTGTATGAGGAAATGGCTTTGTTGAAATAGAAACTAATTCCTTAAAAACCTACTTCGATGTATTCTGTTTAATGGATAAAACTCTTTTTTTTTCTTTTTTGAAGTATAGATATGGGAAATGGGAAATCCTTTCTTCCGAAATTTTGCTCTGATTATTTGTAGTTGTCGAATTTGCCTAATATCGGCTTCACCCCTCTAAGTACATAGGTATTTCAATTGAATAATCATAGATAAGATTAGTAATTAATCACGCGCTTTGCTTTGAATCTTTAACGCATAACTACGTATGTGTGTGTATGTAATTAGTGAATTAATATCATCTTAAAAAACATTTAAATTAAGTCTATTAAAATGCATTGTAAATTGTTTTCATAATACAAATTACAAAAATTAGAGTTATATATATTCTTTTACTATGCGGACTAAACAGTGAAAACAGCGATAAAACATAGCGATAGAAACTTTGTTTATTTATTAACAATGTCGTAGTTCAATTCGACAGACAATATAGATTACTTAGGTAACTAGGTAATAATCTTCACTGAAGTATCGAGGGGGCATAACCTTGACATGTTTCTGTACAATTTTGTGATATTGACATCAATCTTATTGGCTTTGTTAGATAAATATAAAAAGAATAATTTAATGTCGGTATTACAAAACCGATTTATGTAATCGATTATAATCGATTATGTACATAATTATGTAAGTAAATTTAACAAAACATATTTAAGGCGCATTAGAGGATATATTATATCATAAATTATTATATAAACGCCTAAAAAAACTTCAGGATAATAATAGATAAATAATAGATAAAATGTCAGGATAATAATAGATATCAAAATCTTAATATATTTTGTTTTTGCAAAAATACGGCTAAATTCAAGCGCCGGCAAATGATTCAAAATAAAACTATACAGTTGTACCATTGAGTTAGGAAACGGTCGTTTTTTCTAACTCAAGGGGTTGTAAACGGTATGCATACAAATCGTACCGTTACACCGTTGGGAGGTAACGTTTCGTACCTCCATGAAAGTCTTCTTTAGCCACTGTGGCCACAAACGCCTAATTTTTATTTAGCCACGGAGCTACAAAACGTCTAGCAGAGGTGGACTCTAATTTCTTCAAAACCTTATTAATATAGGGTGTTTTTTTTAGAGGCGTGGTTTTCAATCTGGCACTACTTTTTTCGTAGTTGGTGTTTTTAACAGCTGTCACTTGATTTATGCTCAGTTTGGTTTGCCATTTCATAATGAATAGACTTACTCCTGAACAACGTTTGCAAATAGTGCAAATTTAGAAAAAATAACTCTAAGTTTTTTTAAAATCACTCTAAAATAAAGTAAAAATCGCGTCGTGGGCCTGTGGCGTGGCCTCCAAGATCGTGCGATTTAACACCGCTGGACTATTTTTTGTGGGGTTATGTGAAGTCGCTTGTCTACGCAGATAAGCCGGACACGATTAACGCCTTGGAAGAGAATATTCGGCGCGTTATTGCTGACATACGGCCCAAGTTGCTGCAAAAAGTGGTTGAAAATTGGGCCTCTCGGATGGAATTTGTTCGAGTCAGCCGCGGCGGCCACTTACCCGAAATCATTTTTAAAACATAATGGCAAACCCTTATCTTTATAATAAAACTAAATTCTTAGCCATAACATCAAATTATATGCGTTTTATCTCTTCTTGAAAACCACGCCTATAAAATCATCACCCTATATAAGCCCATGATTAGGTACAAATATGTACGTACACGCTTATATGTGGAAAATGACAAGTAGAAAGCTTGAATAGAAAAGTTGTACTTTTTAAAGTGGTTTTTTACTACCTACCAATAATTTTGACCGTTCTAATTATCTAAATCAGGGGTAGGGAACCTCCGGCCCGCGAAGTCATTTGATCTGACCCACGAGCAGTGTTGCCAACTCCGGGGAATTTTAAGCCTCAAATGGGAATTAGGGAATTGTCTCTGAAATATGGGAATTTTTATTATTGAGGTACTGTTTTGTTTTTTTCATAATAAAATAATTAAATACTGCATTTATGAACTTCTTTGTGATTAAAACGAAGCATTCCGGAAATAAACGAAGAGTAATGCATCTTTATTTGGAACAACCTTACTGTTGCGAGCAGTTCTTTTCTAAACTTACGATCGCAAAGAATCGACTGCGTTCCAAGATTGACCGACGTACCTAAATCTGGAAAATCAGTTGCGAGGAGCCACATCATCAATATCAGCTAATATCACACGACCCAGCAAAGAAAGGCAGTTTCAGCCATCACATTAGGATTAGGATGAGTTAATTATGTTTAAGAATGGATATATTTTATATTTGTTTATTTTTTATTTATTTGTTTATTTATAATATATATATATATATATATATATATTTGTTGAACAATAAAAACTATAAAAACTATTATTATTTGTCTGGCCCGCGAATGATGTTATAAATTTTCAAATGGCCCTTGGCAGAAAATAGGTTTCCCACCCCTGATCTAAATAAATCTTTACAAAGTGAAAGACCCTGTTCTCTTAAAGGTTTCTATATATATATTTTGTAAGAACTTACCTATAATATCGCATTATCGCATTTTGATAAAGAAATGATTTGTAGGTAATTTTATATTACAATTGTTGGCTTCAATTATCTACACTAGAATTACAAATGATTATAAAGTAAGTATTGATTTAGTAAATTCTAAAAAACGTGGATAGGGAGAAATCAAAATGTTGAAATATGAAGTATCGCTAAATCCTCTAATTTTAATACCTGTCCTTTTCTCTCTCATAGAACTAGCAAAGAGAGAGAAAAAGATCACAAAAAGAGATAACTTCAATTTCCCACACACTAATCGAAAGTCATTTTATTCTCGTTTTCAGCATGCTTTTGGTTGCCTCATTTTGGACGTTAGACAAAAATACAAAACTCTCCATTCTAAATTAAAAAAAATATAAATAAAATTAAATTAAAAATTGTAAATTATTGTTTTCTGTTAAATAGAAAAAATAGCAAAAAGCAAGCAAGTGTGGCAAAAATAAGGAAAAAATGACTTTTGATAGCGGATTGACAGGTTAGTTATTATTTATTTATTAAACAGGTTTCCCGTGTACACATTACAATTAAAGTACTAAAAGAAAAAAAAACATTAAAAACAAAAAAAAACAAGAACTAATAAGGAAAAATACCACGTTAAAAATTAAAAATAATGCCCCAAGCAAACAATAACAAGTAAATAATTCACGCTGATCTTATAAAGGTGTAATATAAAACAGATTTTTAACCCCATTGGGCGAACAGACAAAGATATCAATCTCCGCGGAAATGGAATTTAATAATTCGACTGCTCTCCCAATCGGACTATACTTACATACGTCGGTACGACACGCTAATCATTTAAATAGCGTGTGCTTCCGCGCTCTAGTAAAACGGTCCGGAACAAAGAAACCAATATCTCCGAGTATTACGGGATTCTCGATGAAACCGCGAATAACCTAATAAAAATAACACAACGTATGGATTTGTCGCCTAAACTCGAGTGTGTTAAAGCCTAATATCCCTAATACAAATGCTGATGGATACGTATTAGGAAACATTTCTGGATAATATCCATACCTACGGAGATAAAGGTATCTTAGGAACCTCCTCTGAATAACCTCCAGGATATTACCGTAAGTAACCTCATGAGGATTCCAGATAATGGAACTATACTTTAATATACTCCTCATGAACGTGCAGTATAAAAGCGAGATGGACTTCGGCTTATTCAAAGAGCGACTGGTTCGAAGCACGAATCCCAACATTTTATTGGCACGCGTAGCTATGCTTCGCATGTGCAAATGAAATGTTAGACGCGAATCAAACACATCTCCCAGGTTGCGAATTTCTTCATTGCGCAGAGAGTACTCAAAAATTACTTTTTAATTATGTTAGTTATAACCCAATAACTAACGAAGCTTTTGGGTTTTGTTTAAATAACCATTTCTGTCTGAGATATTGGGATATTCCAACACCAACACGCCATCCATCACACACACACTTCCATGCAACCACATATTGGCCTAGTATTTTTTGTGTAGATTCGATTAAAACTTGAGGGTACCCATCCGTTGATCTCCGCAGCCGTGGCGACGCTCTTGGAGAAGTCCACCTGCCGGACGTCCGACCTGAAGACGTCCTGAACAGTCGAGCGGAAGGTCGGCGAGACCGAGTCCAGCTTGCCGGAGGATGACGGCCTCACGTAGACCCTGTTGGCCATCCGCAGGGTCACCCCGTTCCCCGCGCCGTTCATCTCGTCGATCGTTTTCCTGATCGACGGTTGAATCTGCAAACGTACCGGTAAATCAAATCTCATATCTCACCTTCTCAATACATTAGGGATTACATGGTTTGTTTACCAGTGGTATGGGTTTTTTTTAATCTAGTCTAGATTATTTTGAAATGTTTTCATTTTATCAATTTATTTATTTAATAAACAAGTAAGCATATAGCGAAATAGTAGAAAATACATTTATTCATTGAGTTAAAGGCCAATTAAAGGTCACGCCTTTGCACTTAAAACTTTGTTGACTAATTATATTTTAAAATGTATGGTATGAAAGTGTGAGTGAGGGTGTGTGGTTTTTTGTGTGAGTGTATGATTAAATATCGAGTTGTGTATAGATAATTTAATGTTTAGTATGCAACGTTTTAATTTTAAAAAAATTTAAGAGAAACTCGCCACGATTTAGGTCAAATACATCAACCTCGCTGAATTTGGTGTTGTGGGCACCGAGTAAACGGTACAGAACAGAGTTTCTGGCATAGTTTGCATTGCATCCTGGCACCTGGAACAGAGTAGGCACTTCTGCCACCAGATATGGACTGTCCACTGTTTGCGAGAGATCGTGAAGAAGTGCCATATCCGCCCGGATTACGTTGGTATGATGTGGTTTGTAGGCAAGTAGGCCGAATCAACGAAAATGTCACCGCAAAAAAGTGTCAATACACACAAAATTGTTCGTGCTAATTAATATATTTTTTTATTTTATAGATGTGACGTCACGAACCATTCCGTCCGTCTCACTTTGTGGACCCCTCCCAGCCGTGACGTATTTCCCCCCAACCTGTGACATAATTTATTAATGTGCCCTTATAATAGCAATGAAAACTTATCTTGACAAAATATGATGTTTATTTTATTAATATATAGGTATTAAGTTTCATACAAAAAAAAACCCTATACCAGGAATTATATACCAAGTACATTTTAAGCATAAATTAAATTATATAATATCAAAGATTATAATGGCATCGCTACAAGAAAATTATTATTTTTTTTTCATATTTAGAAGGGACACATTACACGGTGATTTTCAAAGAACTCGTCTTCATACAAATTTTATTGTTGGGCGCCGAAAAAGTCGCATTTTTCTAAATGAACCCGAACCTTACAGTATTATTTTGACGTCAGATAGGCGAGACGCAAACCGCGTATAAGTTCAACTTTACGAATGTTTAGTTTAGAAACGATAATCTTGCTAAGTCACACATGACGCCAATGACCACCTTATCGTCTACTTTATTTGTAAACGATTTTCAGTTTATACTCGTAGAATATATTGATATTTATATTAAAACTTAAGAAAGGGTGTTTCGTGAAAATTAGATTTATACCAAACATGTTTCGATGGAAATGCAAATTGCTTTTAAATTTGTAGTTTAATTATTTTCAAATCTATAAAATTATTTATTATCTAAACTCATAAATATTGCTTTGATAATCTGGCTTTAACCACACTTTACTTACTTTTACAATCGTTATATACTTAAAGAATAATAAATCTGCATATTAAAATTAAATCTATTATTATCTTTTTATCAAATAACAATTTAAATAAATCATTGTTAATACATAATGCGAGTAAAAAGTAATTTTGAAGGAAAGAAAGGAACAGAAAGAAAAGAAATTTAGAAACATAAAAATCTCAACTTAATTCACAGTTTTATAATGATTTTTAAACTGAATAATTGATCTTTTCTTTTCTAAACGTTTTTATTTTAATGATTTCGTCAAGAGTTTGACTAATTTTAAAATTATAGACCATGGTATAAACTGCTTTTTTGAAATGTATTTGTTCAACTGATTGAACAAACCTTTTTAACTTGTGGTTGTGAAAAATCTCACGTTTCAAAGAAAACCTTTTATTTTTAAAGTACTCTCAAAGAGCTTCTTGAACAAATATACCGTACAGTGTAAGAAGACCGAGATTTTTAAAGTGAGGTCTGCAAGATTATCTTTTTAGTAAAAAGTGAGAAAGTAGCAAATAGTTCTTAATAAACAAAAGCTTGGTAACTTTATCTCCATCCAGTCGGCTCCAATTTACGATGTTAGTAGCAACAGTGAACGAGAATAAGTGTAGCTAATAAAAATAATTATTAAGAAAATTCAGAGTAATTTGCGTTAATTCAAGAAATAATCACACTGACAACTTACAGCTTCCAGGTCATCAACGAAGAGAGCGTCTGCGAGTTGCTTCTTGGTCTCGCCTCTCGCTCCCACGCTGAGGAGTGAGAAGACCACGTGCGCCGACAGACCAGATAAGATCACATTCTCGTTTGGATTCTGTGACGCTACCTCCTAAAATTATAATAATAAGTAGAACCACATGAAAAATAAGAGGCATCTTCAGTTAAAATAAAATGTTTAAACATCCTAACATTTGCGCATTTTATTTCATGCTAGAGAATCTTTTTCTAACTTAAAAAACAAAACAAAAATACTTAAAAAACAGCAAAACTGAATGTTTTTAAGAAAAATAAAATGGCGACATTAGAGTAGTTGACAAAATCTAAAATATATTCGTGTTTAGCTCTTTTCGAAATCCCACGAAAACGATTTCCGGTTAGATAGTATATAGCTATTTCTGATTGTAAAACTGCCCTATTATTTCCAAGATGGCGAATCTAAGATGTTGGCTAAATTTAAAAATTTAATTGAATAAGTGTTATTGAGTAGACACTTAAATTGTATTCATGTATGTGTGTGGGTGTGTATATCAGTGTGTATATTTGTGCCTTAGGTATTTTTTATATTTTTTATCTTTTCTCAGGGTTTTGCGCTGGTCTATTGTATGCACTGTAATACTTCATATTAACCTTCCTTAGAACAGGTAACTCTTACCTAGTTAGGAAGGTTATAGACTTGTACTTATCGGCCAACTTGATTTCTCAATAAAAAGAAAAAAAAAACGCATATTTGTAAACGGCCTAAGTACAAAATCCCCAACGCCAAATTCCACTTTGTTTTGGGTTGTTTTCTCAAATCCAAGTTGGCGGTTTAAATTTATAAATAATGTCTGTTTAACCTTATATGTCAAAATCATAATGGCGGATCCGATTTCCGAAATTGAAAATAAACATATAAATTATCATAAAAAAATATTTGTTACAGAATGACTAAAACAAATATGTCAAAAATTACAATTATTTTACAAAGCGAATAAAAATAATTAAATTCTGCCTGAGAAGTTTATTAAACATATTTCATTATTGTTTTACGTATAGACAGTGTAATTTTTACTACCTTGTATTTCCAACAGCTTCATTGTTCTGTTAATCAATGGTGTAAATATTTCATGTGAGCATTGCATAACATCTTTTATTTAATATAAAAAAAAAGTCGGATTAGATAAACCTTTAATAACTCAAGAACGGCTGGACTGATTTTCATGATCTTCGATTTGTTGGATTTGTCTCCGCCCCGAATAGCAGAATAAATAAGAAAACATCGGAAAAAATTACGAAAAAAAAAATCTTAAAGTCATTTTGTCATTTTGTAGTCTGTGGGATTCTGTTCAAATGGTAAGTTGCCTCGAAGATATTCACTTTGTGAGGTTATCACATTTGTCATTGTGCGCGCATCGATAATTGCTTCATTATGTAATTTTGAATTGTGTGAAATCATTTATTGAACTTAATTCATCTTGAGTATTCTTAATAAAAAACTGAATTTAATTCAGCTATTAAGATAACACAACATTTACTGATTCTGAGGGGATTATAATTTAGAATACAATCGACTTAAACCATTATGATGTATCCATAGCATAGACATTGATTTATAAAAACTCCGGGATGTAATTTAATATAGAAATTACCTTATAGAAATGTCCTGTGAATTGGTCGACACTCTTGCTAAAAGTTTTATGAACAGGGTTTAGAGTGACTGTAGCAAAAAGCATACAAACCACTAAAGCGACTGAAAAAAAAAATACGTTTTTATATACACTAATTACCTACGTTTTTTGTATTAGTAAATAAATAACGCATATATTGTGAGTATACTCCTAATACTTATAGTTTTTTTTATATAAGCTTCAAATATACAATGCTAATGCTAATACAATAACATTTTTTTAAAAATTAATGCAATCAAAATTGGCATACATTTTGTTAGGCGAGTACCGATATTATTACAAAATACTATTTGGACAATTTTCCATAATTTACAATATCATTAAAAGTCATTCCCTTTATTAGGTGAAACATTATTATATTTTAAATAAAAAAACAAAACAGTCATAAATTAATGTGAAAACAAAACGGATTGATTACAAATATAGCTGATAAAATCTTTGATTATTTAGTGTCGAGGTGAAATCAATGAAATGATGCAAATTATTCATTAGAAATTTTGATTTTGAAGATTTTTAACGTTCATTAATCACAACAATACCTGATATCCTCGTAATTTTATCAATTTTTTATATAAAAAAGTACTTTTTACTATATCTAAATCCAAAATAAGTATATTTTTGTTTGTATGTATAGTTGAAAGATTTTTTTTAATGCTCAAAATGTACAAGAAAATTTTCGTTCACTATACAAAATACGGGTTTTGCGAATATGACGATTTTGAAAGGTGGGTCTATAATTTAACCTCACGATGTTCTAACGACAAGGAAGTAATCTCGCTAAAAACCAGGCTGATAGATAAACCGACCTTAAATTAATTGTATAAAAAACCAACATAAAATTAATAATAAATATTTACCAATCGCTACCCCTGGAGACATTTTATTAGATTTCGATAGTGGCTAGTGAACCTGATAGCGTTCAGATCCCAACTGGTCCATACAATCTCAAGTAACATACCTAGTGGCCAATGTATTACTTTATCTATAAAAATTAACAATTACCAGTGATTCTCAAACTGAAGTAACAAAAAGTTTTTTCAATTCATTCAATGTAGTGAGGATGTTATATTTTTATATTTTTCTATTAAATGATGGCATTGACAAAAATGACAAAGTGATGGGTTAAAATATGCATCACGTGATATGAGCATAAAGTTAATATATGGATAGGTACAAAAATACCTGTAATACACAACATATTGACAACATAACAGCAAATTTTAATCAAAATCAACAAATTAACCATTCAACCAATCATTCGAAATGAATCACTTAAGAAATACCATAATCTACTATTAATATTCTCCATAAATAAAAAAAAATACTTTCATACACACTTCCTGTCATTTACACACACATACACACTTGATCGTACACTGAATTAAAAACAATATTTTTTGTTACAATATTTAGCTATTTTTAATTATTTATTTATAAATGTACAAAACAGCGATACAAGAAGATAATTCTCTAATACTATATTTACATGGCCAGAAAAATGTACCAATTATAAAGATGGTTGAAAACATCACATTAACCTAACTATCATTATCATCTATTCTATCATTTATTTTGTTTATTGTTTTATGAACGAAACATTAATCAAACGGTAGTCAGGCCTTGCCTACAATTCCCTCTTCGACAAACCGGGAAGAAAAATGGTATTTGTAATAAAAAAAAACACATTTTTTTTGTTATTTTTAGGATATTTTTTTTAAACTTACATAGGATCGAGTACCCTTAAATGTATGCCTGATGCAATTTACAAAAATAAGGAATTTTAGAAACTGTCGTTATTTTCTTAGAATTGTAATATTTTTTTTTTGCGTGAGTTTGTTATTTTGTTAGCATTTATCACAAGAAATCGCATTATGAGCAACAGAATCTGAGTAATATAAAATAAATGAGAAGTTGGGTACATTTTTACATTTTATTTATTTAAAGCCAAAAAATCATCAGTTTCACAACGACACTGAAACAACAATAAATTGCATTTTGTTTTTTAACTATCTAGATATAATATATCTGTCTAAATGCTGCGGGTAACTATAGAATTAACAGACTCCACGACATTTTCTATTATTAGAGTTTTTTAAAGTTTTTAAAACCACAAAACAAACTTTGCGGCGCCCATAATTTTATAAGCTCTAAAATAATTAATGCTATTTTAAGGTCCGACATATTAATAAACCTTTTTTACCTTTGTCGTAGATTGTTTAACAAATAAATATTATTAAATAAGAAAGAAGGCATTTTTTTTTTAAATTTGGCATTTGATCATGTTAAAATGGTAAAAAAACACACTGAAAACATTTAATTTAATGCACCCATACATACACGCAACGCAATAGTTATGGAGATATTATTGTTTATATTTTTCTATATAATTGGAAATACGTACATTTTTTGGTTATTTTATTATATTCATCCTTTTGAATGGAAGCCTTCACCCCTCCCTCCCCCCCCCCAGGCCAACTCCCCTATTTTTTACGAAATACATTTTTCATAGGAATATTAAGATAGTTAATATATTTCAATTTCAGTTTTCAAGCTCATTTATTGAGTGGGTATTGAATAAATATTCCGCTCCTTGTGACGTCCTATATTTTGGAAGCATCTTATCACGACTTTGAGCTATGAAAAAGACTATGGAAAATTTTGTATATACCTAAAAGTGGAATAATGCGACTGTACGATTGGATATATTTATTATTTTATGCCTATACTAAGAAATTGCGCCACTCGTGACCTTTCAAGAACATTAGGAATTTAGAACAATGATTTCATAATACCAGTATTCGGGACGGAACCCTCGGCGTGTAAACTCAGTTTAAGTTTTAGCGGTATTTTTTTATAATTTTTTGTGCGGCCTGAGAAAATGCTTTACAAATACTCAAACAGTTTGAGAACATATTTTTAACAATGATTCGCTAAACAGTATCTTGATAATATGCTGGGTTTCGCTAGAGGAAATAAATATTGGCATGGCGAGACATTACCGAGAAGATATTAGGCATTTTCATTGCGCTTTTGCTAAAATTGCTCAACTTAACCTTGACTTGTCTCGCTCCTTCGACTATTGCCTTTTCGCTCGTTGCGTGAATGTTTTTAAATCGGGCCAAATTGTATTGCCTTACTAATATACTAACCTTAATAATGATTACCCACAAAAAGTATAGTATATTTTAATTCAAAGGAAACAAAGGTAAAAAATTCAAAATATTCCATTTTTGTAAATGGGAAAAAAATTGTGGTCCACCAATTAACATAACACTATAAGTAATTAATTTCTTTTGAAGAAGTACAATGCGAAATTACTTTTTATTAAAATTAGGTATATTTTAATAATATTTATAAATTAATCATGGACATTTTTACTATTGATTCTGATCTAAGGACTTTGCCACTTTTATAACTGTTCGAGATGGACTTAGCTAACTATGCAAATAAAATTGTTGATATGACGTCGCTCGGCTCTGTATATATACAGATAATATTTAATAAATATTTAATACAGAACTAAACTAGATTTTTTCCGTTGTTTTGTGCATTGGTATAGTTTTTAAAACAGGATTGTGAAACTTTTACCGAGTTATTAAAAAAGATCAGTTTGGTAGAAGGTAGTATTAAATAAATTATAAATTCAGTAATTAGGAGAGGGGGAGGGTGTTGTTTCATTACTAGCTAAAATTTTAAAATATTATGAAAATGGTGTTAAATAATGCGATGAATTAATTGAAAGAATGTCATGTAATATTAGGTACTACACACGCGAGTCGGTATTTTGGGGGGAAGACGCTAATGTTAATGACAGCTGTAGGTAGGGCCTAGCTGTAAGACGTCAAGTTCTGGTTTAATAGTTTACTATTACTAAACAACGTATAGAAGCAGTTGATATTATATGATATCTATAGGGTGTCATAGCCATTCTTGTTTAATTTTTGTATACAAAAATTGTGTACTTAATTTTTGTGTACATAAATTCAAATATTCAAATAAAAATATTCAAAAATAATATTCAAAAATTAAAATATTCAGTTGCAATAGTGCAACTGAAAGCTCGGCGTATAAATATTGGACTATGGGA
Organism: Neomicropteryx cornuta; assembly: GCA_020383195.1. Classification (NCBI taxonomy): domain Eukaryota; kingdom Metazoa; phylum Arthropoda; class Insecta; order Lepidoptera; family Micropterigidae; genus Neomicropteryx; species Neomicropteryx cornuta. The sequence continues at coordinate 5,313,677 of JAHKQU010000001.1, read as the reverse complement.
AGCGCTTTAAAATTCGATTATAGATACGACATCGCCACGGTGAACTAATAAAACGTAGTAAAATGAACTGATTATAGACAAAAAGCAAATCTTTCTTTGCTTATTTTCTAATGAAAATGTAATCACATGAACAAAAATAACGTTTGAGAAGCGATGATTTATGTACCTAAATTATGTGTTATTAGGCAAGGCAATATTTAAAATGATAGCAACTGAGTTTAGTCGGACCAGTTTGTATCTGAATGTAGACAGAAAAACTAGTCAACTATTATTAGACAAGTGTATTGCAATGGTGAACCAAAACACATCGGGTAAAGAAATCTTTTGTATTATTTTAGATTTTGTAAAATACACGAAAGAAAGAAAGAAAATGTTTCTTTACTGAAATATGTAAAACAAAAATAAATGGTAGGTACATAAGTTTCAACAGTATTTTTCAATAAAAGGTGTGTGCTCATCTGCCCTCTTTTCTAAGAGAGGAGGGTGCTGATTTTCAGCACGTCCTGTTTTATTATATTATAATATATAATTTATACTTAACTTAAAACATATTTTTGTATTTACAGTGAATTGTAATCCTCACATGCTCTTATGTAACATATACAAAACAAAACACAAAATGTATGACCAGCATAGAAAACTATATAAAACGTAACTAAGTGTTGGTAGTTTGCACCTCCAGAAGCCATTGTCGACGCCTAGTCCTGAAAGAGGGCGGGCTTGTTTTGCTCCTCAGCGGTGGAGGCAAGTCGCTCCAGATCTTCGATGCCGAAAATTTAAAGAACCTTCGTAAACTGTCAGCTTATGGTGAGGGACGATTAAAAGGTGATCTCTCGCACGTGTTAGCTGATTGTGATTTTCTCGTGATTTTACTATTTTTTTATATAGATAGGGTGGTCTCTCGCTGTAATATATTTTAAATACGAAGCAAGCAAAGTGGAGATTTCTGAGATTGACCATATTTAGAATCTTGTTTTCGTTTAATGTGCCTGAGATATGGGTTCACCTAGGGATCCGAAAACAAAAGCGTGTGCAGGCATTTTGGACACTTGGATTTTTTTTTGTACTTTTTTTGATAAACGTGGGCCATATACTATATCACCATAGTCTAAGATTGAAAGAATTAGAGAATCTTAGAATCTTAGTTCCCCTTACGGGAATAGATAGATATTCTCTAATTTTGTAAAGCATTTTCAAACGTGCAAAGCACCATTGTGTTTTCCTTTTAACGTGCTCTTCAAAATTAAGTTGCGAGTCCAAGTAGATGTCTAGATTCCTAGATACTTCTACAATAGGTAAATCTGTTCCAGAAATGGATATAGGACTTGAAAAGTTATTTTTACATTTTAGAACTTGGTGCTTTGTTCCGATAAGAGTTACTTCACATTTCTTTGAGTTAAGTTTGTTTATGAGTTTGTTTTTGAGTTATGTTTTGTAGACCATTTATTAATTAATTCTAGGTCCGCATTTATTTTTTTACAGCTGTCAGAATAATCATCCGGTTTGAAAGAGTAGTAAACCTGAGTGCCATCCGCATACATATGGCCCTCACAGCTATCTAAATATGACAGCACATCAAATGTGTAGATCGTATATAGCATAGGAGCAAGTACTGTACCTTGTGGTATGCCTATCGTTAATACTGCAATGTCAAATGAGATTTCTTGTCCTAAATTTGCTTTACATATAGTTTTTTGAGAGCGATTAATTAAGTAGTTTTCAAACCATTTACAGACATTATGTGACATAACCATGTGTTTAAGCTTTGCCAGTAGTAATTTTTGGGACTCCGAGTCAAAAGCTTTGCTATAATCTAAGGAAACTAGAGCAGTAACTTATCCCTCATCTGTTGCAGTAAGTATATCGTCGGTAACACTACTAAGAGCAGAAACGGTACTATGGTATTTTCTAAAACTAGATCGCATAGATGGCAGTAAATTGTTGCTATCTAAAAATGACATTATTTGATTGTTTACAATCTTTTCAAGAGCTTTCTATAGACATGGAAGTATCGTGATTGTCCTGAGGTCTGAGAGTTCTGATACACGTGTTTTCTTCGGAAGTGTGATCATGATACCCGTTTTCCAACCATCAGGAAATTTACCATCCGTCAAGGATTTATTAATGATGCATGTGATTGCTGACAGAGAGTAGGGAAGTGTAAGTTTAATCATATATATTGATATATTATCAATACCTTGTGAATTTGATTTTATACTATTAATTGAGCGTGAGACTTCATCGTGAGTCAAAGCAAAGCATATTGAAGTCAAAGCATTCTTTTGTTTCGTCTAGTCTATGGTGATTATATTTCTTTTCTATTTCTACATCATGATAGTTTGAGGATGTGGCTGAAATAAAGTACTTATTAATTTTATCAGGATCATTGGTGTCTGGCGATAAATGAGTATCTTTATTAGCACCAATTGCCTTTTCTAAACCTGACCATAGTTTTTTTGAATTTTTGATATTTTTGTTGACATAAACATCAAAATAAGCTCTTGTCTCCCGTCTAATCGAGGCAATAACAAGGTTTCTAAATTGCTTATAATATTCATAATGTCCACTAAGTTTGGTTTTTATATACCGAGCATAGGCTCTATCCCGAAGGGACATCATTTTTTTTTAACAGTGGCTGTAATCCAAGGCTTATGGGGTTTATTAAAAACTTTTGTGACCGATGGTGCATATTTTTCGAAAATATCCAAAGTGAGTTTATTCAGCTTATCAATCATTTCATTCAAATCATTGAATTCGTCGAATTCGTTCCAAGGTGCCTGAGCTAAATCAGTTTTCAAGTTATCCAGGTTAATATCTTTGTAATTTCTAAATGTAATGTGTAATTCTATTTGGAAATGTAGGTTTCGGTACAGAAAATGCTGGTCATCATCGCGTGATCGCTCAATTCTTTATTGTGAACAATGTCATAGCCATTTGTACAGATGACGTCAATTAATGATGCACTGATATTAAAATCATGAGCATATGTTTACTTACCTTGCTGTTTTGGATTTATTGGCTATTCATTAAATAAACATGAAGTCAGGCACATAAAAATAACTCAACATAAAGGATGTCTCACATTGACCGAATTTAAAATTAAAGCAAGTTTTTGATTTGAATACTACCTTTCGAGATAATCCAGGTTTAAAAGAAGAGAAAAACTAATGAAAATGATTTACCTATAGTAAATATATAGGATATACTCGTATCAATGAAATAAAATCAAAGTTAGTTTTATCACTAAATCACGTACCGAGTCGAGGCCACCCACCTTTTCGACCGATAAAACGTGAAATATTTCGACAAGTTGTATTAAATTAGTTAAATATTAAAAATATGTAAGTTTTGATTGATTAAATCTAACTTTTAAGCCTTTTTCTTGTGGTAGAACTCAATTTATAGTTTAGTTTACATTATACAAGTTTTTTTGGCTATATAAAAGTAGTATTAGAGAATTATCTTCTTGTATCGCTGTTTTGTATTTCATAAATAAATAAATAAAATGTTAAAATCTTTAGTATCAATATTTTGCTCATGGCCATATTGCTATTAAGTAATATTTCGATATTTTTAATTTATATAAACTGTCAAATAATATGTACGGTTGAAGGTAAATGAAGCTTTCTTTACCTTAAAAGGCTATTTGACAGAGTATTTAGGTATGTGTATGTATATGTTACCCTCATCTGCGCTCATACGGAGATGCGAAAACGGTGGTTCTCATAGATACAGGACACACACATATACTCTCTCTTTGTTTTACGCGTTTCAGTTTAGTTTCAGTGAGAAATCTCAGTACCAGAACTGGTTTTTTTTATAGGGAATCGCAATATTGCATATACTTAGCTCAAATACTGTTAGTTTACTAAATTTAGTATGATTATAGAAAAATGTATTATATTATTTTTTTTTATTTTAGTATTATTTGTGGTTTGCCTGATGCTTGCATCGGCATATTTAAACCCTGTCGAAGGTCAAACATTTGATAAAAGTGTCGACAAATTCAGCGGACATTTATACGAGGTGAGTTTGAATTGAGAATTTGACTTAAAAGAAATAGAAACACCTTAAAGACCGCTATAAGTTTCTTTATGACTTATAGGCATTGTTTAAAGTATCAGAAACTCTAAATTTGACTTCAACTTATTCTCATTCTTTGCAAGAAATAATGTATTTCCCATAATTTTTTAAAGAAACTCTAAAAGAACTCCTTTATATTCCACGCCGTAATACATTCCCAAGTTACAACAGTCACATACTTTTCTTAATGTATATATAATTATTTTTGTTAGGTTATAAACATTTTTAAATTGGAGATACCTGTTGTTGGTTTAAGTTGTTGATTAATGTATTTTATATATATAGCTGAAAGAATTTCTAGGAATTAAACAAAACAATAAATAAAGTCGCAATGGTGAGACCTTTGCTAGCAGCGTATTGGTTTCGAAAATGCAAACTACAAATAAATAATTCTTTTCTAAGTTAAAAAGTAGCAAATTATCACGAAAACAACTATGTATTCAGTTTGAACCAAGGTAACAATATAATCCTCTTGCGACATGCAAAGGATATCAATTTGTACCTTGATATGTTGCAAAAGGTAACATTGGCGTTTTTGCGTTTGGACTGTAACCTAAAACTATGACCATCTCCCATTCTCCACGTCTAATTCATTTTGTTCTAGCGTGGTATAACGCCGGGTAGGACAATATAGCTATGCTTGAGGACAACTTCAGCGCCTCATGTGTCCATTTTGGCCCTCAGAGAACTCAATGCAGCGAATCCTACAAACGCATTGTGAATATTTATCATTTTTAGGATGTAGCTTCGCGGAAACCAAACGAAAACGTGGTCTTATCTGGTCTGTCCGCACACATCGCTTTCTCTCTGCTCAACTTGGGAGCGAGAGACGAGACCAAGGAAGAACTCACCAACGCCCTCTTCATTGATGACTTCGAAGCTGTAAGTGTTAAAGTTGCCTGTAAATCGATTGGTCATTGAAAGCGTGTTTTTAAAATACATTTTAAGATCGAACCATAGTAGGGAAATATTTCTACACCGTGACTACGCTTATTCTAAGATTGACGACGCCTATATACTAAAATTAATGATATTAACCCACATAATGATACTCAAGGATTACTCGAGGATTCAGCTTGCTTAGTGCTACATACTTGAGCATAAGGATTTGGATTATTTATGTTTAAATATGTGATAGTTATAAAACATTAAAATGTTGAATCCAACCACGCAAACCAACCGGTTTTTGGTGTACTTTCTAGGAAGTTTAGAATACAAATTGTAAATCTCAGTACATATAACACTAAAGATTTAAAAATTTATAGTACGACTGGAAGTATTGTTAAATGATCATATGTGTGTATTTTAGACGGACAATTAGTTTTAAAAGCGGCCAAGGTCAACCAATTAAAAAATCCTACTATTTGGAATAGCTCAAGAGTAGTAGAGGTGGGAGTTCATAAACTCCCACCTCTACTACTATATACTCTATACTATATACTCTACTACTACTCTCTATACTATATACTATATACTCTATATTATATAAATAACCACATAAGTCATAACTTATGTAGTTATTTATATAATATGAAAGGCAAAACCCTTACTAATAACTGAAATATTTACTTTCAGGCTCAGCCCTCGATTAAGGAAGCAATCAAGGAACTAAACAGTGCCAAATATGGTATCACCGTGAACTTAGCCAACAAAGTCTATGCAAAACCATCTTCATATGGAAAACTGGATTCTGTTGCACCCACCTACCGATCATTTGTCCAGGATATCTTCGATTCCGACGTCCAGCAATTAGATTTCTCCAAGAATGTCGAGGCAACTAGAACTATGAACGAATGGGTATACAAATGACGTTTTGCCATTATCCAATACGTAATGAATGGTCTTACCTACATTTTCGTCGTAAATTTGGGATATTTCCTTCGGGTGTTATTTTAAACATGATTTTTACATTCAAGTTAATGAATAGTAATAATTTTCTGCCCGAATTTTCTTATAAGATAGTTCACTGTCCTCCGATTAAGTATTTATCAGTTAGGAGGCATTTGCTATTTCATCCGCCTGGCCGCCGTACCAAATTACATTTGCATTTAATCACGCATCTTTCGTATGAAGTTAATTCGTGTAAATACCACCCTATTTTAAGAACTATGGTATTACATTATCTTAATGTTCTCTTAATAATCTCTTATTTCAACCTGCAATAAATGTATTTTTTATATTTTCAAGGTTGAAGAGAGGACCGACGGCAAAATCAAGGATTTGATCGATTCTAGTTACATCGATGGATCAACATCAGCTGTTCTCGTCAGCGCCATTCGTTTCATGGTTATTAATTATTTCATTATTAAGTATTATTTTATTGTGAAGTCTCCACTACCTAAATGTAAAACTCCTGTGTAATGTTTCGCTTGGCTGCGATATCCGAAAAGGGTCAATAAATTGCAGTTTCACGTTTCCTCGCAAGACATGTTACCGTTGAATTTATTAGCTAATTAAATCATCTCTAAAACACTCATACGCAACACAATTGCTATACAAACCCTCACAACTCTTACAAATTAACACAAAATACTATTATCACCGTCTTAGTAACTTACTGCCACGACTACTCTACATACAATTTTAACCGTTCGACATCCACGCTCTCCTTATTTTTTAAATCCACCACTTGAAAGTGTCCGCTGTCAATTATCGGACAATCTCCTTTAGACCCGTGTATTTGGGGAAAAAATATAGGCAAACTTTTTTCTCCACAGTCAAACTAACCTCATTTCGATGTTTAATCGAAGGTCAATCATTACATAAGAAATATTGTTAATAACGCGGTTTCAACACATTTCGTGACAAACGTACCAGTAAATAGTTTACCTTTTCCGACAGAATGTGTTCGTAACTTCACTGTCTTAACTTCTAACGGCTATTTCGAATTGCGGATGTGGTGATCACACAACATGTGATCACAAAAGACATACTAATATTCTCTAGTTCTTTCCACATTTAATTGTTTTTTCAGGGTAAGTGGGCTGAAGAGTTTCCAAAGGAAGCCACCAAATCAGGAGAATTCACCAGAGCTGACGGATCCAGTGTCATCGCCAATTTTATGTACAAAAATGAGGAGTTACTTTACAAAGACGACTCTGATCTCGATGCTAAGGTAAAAATGTTTAATACATAATATCGTTCTAAAACCTCTTAAGATGACACTTCAAAATGGTTAAACTTAATCTTTCAAATAGATAAAGTTTTAGAACTAAAAAAGATTTACTTCTGAAACTTTGGTGTAACTGGAATGGTATTTGATGAGATGGACCCGCGGGTAATTGTGTGACCTGAATTATAGATTGAAAAATACATGTTTCAGAAATAATGGGAAAACCATGTTTGCCAGCCGAACCCATATACCCAAATATAACCGAAATATTTACTTTACAGATTCTTCAGCTTCCGTATTTTAACAGAGAAGCAGTCCTAGTCATTATCTTGCCAAATCAAATAGATGGACTCGCTTCGATCGAGAGGAAACTCGCCGACGGAATTAGCGAATACATTAAATCCCCCATCAATGCGAGAGTTGATGTCAAATTACCCAAATTCAAAATCGAAACTACCATTGACCTCATACCACCACTTCAAAAGGTCAGTAATTACAGGCTAGTCGTTTATAAGGGAATATTTATGGTGTAGCTTCGAGACTATGGGTAAAGCGCGTGCAGTAAATATGATTTATGAATGCAAAACTATTCTATTTATATTCTATTATAAATAATTCAATTTACTAAATAAACACCTACATTTTTAATTCGTTATATTATTAAGCGTTAAATTAGGTATTCTACGAGTAATTGGGTGATTAATTTTAAAAAAAAATCCTTATTTTTACCAGTTCCTTATACAAAACAAAATCCTTATTTTTTTTGTATACAATTTATAGTAAAATTATCGCCAACAGTACAAACAACTATACTGTATCTACTTAACTTTTATATTCCCGTATAATTCCCGTATGCTTTTATTTACAAAAGTACAAATTATGTTGTATAACAAATACGTTTCTGCCGACAATGGGCTCCATAAAAATTAGTAATTTAAAAACACAGTAAAAAAAAACAAATTTACCCATTTGTAATCACTTGTCACTTGTCATTTTGATCCATTTTAGTAATTAACAATTATTTTTCACTATAACTTTTTCCCATAATATCATAAAACATTTATTTAGTCTCAAATAAATGTGAATGGGACGCAGTGAAGTGTCAACTTCGCGCTTGACGTCCTACATTTAAAATGAAACAATAAATTAATTAAATCTTCCGATTATCCAAACAGAAACCTTGTCTAATATTTTGTATGCCTTTTTAGCTAGGTGTGAATCTTGCGTTTAAGCCTACCGCCAATTTAAGGGGCATAATGGACGACGAAAGTGGCATTCACGTGTCCAAGGCCATTCAGAAAGCATTCATTGAGGTCAACGAGGAGGGCACCGAGGCAGCTGCCGCATCAGGTTTGCAATAACTGTCTTATCTCAAAACGAACACAGGTTGAACTTTGTCTCGGATACATCCTTTTATGGGGTTATTCTGGTTGTTTAGGACCCGATCGAATTCCGGAAGTAAAATTGAACGTTGAAAGACTTCAAATAAAAAAAAACGGTTAAAATATGTTGGTCACACACTAAATAGCTAATTCAGTATCAAAGAAGACGTTGAACGATGTCAGTTATTGAGTACACGGGCTAGTATGCTATCGGAGCGGTTTTCGCAGTGACGCTTTATTAAAGGGTTGCTTTTACACGTCTTCTGGGGCAGTCCTTACACTTCGTTACCTTGGAGCAACTATGCCTAAACCAAGGGAAATTAAATAGTTTGAGACCTTAATGGGTTCAAGCGCACTGCTATTTGTTGTACACAGCATCTATTGGTGAATCGGCCAACCTTTGAAGGGCATTTCCGAAGGGCCAACACCCGAGAAGCCGAACGAAACCCTGCAAAGCAGTTGGTTGTCTACTCATATACCTACAAATGTGCACCTTTTGACAGCTATGATAGTTTACGCCTTGGAAGCTTTTGAAAGAGAGAGATTTTGAGATTATGTTAATTAATGTTTCAGTCATTTATAAAAGTTCTAAATAAATTATTTATATTTCAGCAGTCATATTACTAGATGGTTCAGGTTTTCCCATAAAACTACCCGAACGCCAATTCTACGCTGATCATCCGTTCTTTTACGCCGTCCAATACAAAGGAATAACGCTATTCAGCGGATCGTTCAAAACTGGATCGTAGTAAGATTAATTTGTTACAATTTATTATTTATTCAATTAATTTAAATCAAAAGTCGAATTATACAGAAATAGATGGAAGTTAGATTCCAAAGCATAAACCTATTAGTTGACGACAATCATAGCCAATTTTATATTTTAGCCTAATAAATATGTTTTTTTAAGGTTTGTTTGAAATTCGTATTACCTGAGGCACAACGAATACATTTTTATTTTGAGTAAGACGAAACGGAAACCCTTACACGGGCGGACGGATTACAAAACAGTCTTAAATACAATAATATAACTGAACTTTACTGACGCTAGCGCCAAGTTAGCTCGGTTAAAGGGAAAGATAAAGGTTTAACATTGAGGGCAGTTTAAGTTATAGTGAAAACAGAAGGGCGCTAGATAAAAAAAATCTTTTATTGTTTACAAAAAGTACTAGGCTGACAGTGAATTTAAAATCAAGGGAACGGCATACGACGCTATCCCGGTCGATGGGTATAAAGTAATTATTAATGTATTTGATTTATGACAATTTGAATTAGGGTGTGAAAAAACAGGGTAACTAACAAATACGACAATTTTAAGATGATGAGGTTCATATCTTCTCTGTGTGGATGTTGCGCGGCTGTTCGGAAGAACGTGACCAAAAAAGGCGGAAGAAGCCGTGACTTTGGCACCGGACTTCAGCCGTAAACGAGGACCTTTGAAGAACGGAAGTAAGTGAAGACGAAAAGGGTACCTCAATTGATGGCCTTACTGTCCAGGATGTGGCTGCTCTAAGGAATCTTGCCTGGACTCTTCATGGACTATCCCGGGGGATGTAGTGGTTGCCGTCCGCCTCGCCTGCCGAAGCTAGTGGTGGTTGTGCCAAACAAAACACTCTCGAGATAGACATCGAGGATAAAATTAATCGGATTTCAACACGTCAGCTGTCAGCTCGGATAATCCAACGGCTACGGCAATCCACGAAAAAGTGACCGCAGATCACCGCAAAAACGTACTTTTCGAACATTTTCTGACCCATCATGCCATTGTTGTCAGTTTATGAAGGTCAAATATCCCAACATAACTTCCAAAATTGGGATGTGAAATAAAGTAGTCAGACACAGAAAAAAACATGTTACAATGTAATTTATTTAATAATATTTTTTTGACACGAAAAGGCCTCCTGCTTATTTGGTACCACCTCCAGGTAGAAAGCTTAATTTGTACTTTATTTCTTCAGTAATATTCCAGTAGATTGTTAATAATCTTTTGATTTACACCATCAGCGTGTCACCGTTTTGTCTGCGTGTTTTTGAGGGGTAGAAGTTTTTCTGTGAAAATTGTGAATTTTGCGATTTGCAAATTAACAATACAAACCAGCAGAAAAAATCAAATCAAAATCAGAATTAAATGTAGAGAATCAAAGAGTTATTTAGTTAATCCTGATTTTCAGGCCTTTTTTTTATATATTTGCGCCTTTTTGGCATTTAGTAATTAAATTCACAATTCTAAGGTTATTTTGTGATTTTTTTCAGATAATCTTACTTCGGATCAGACACACTGCGGTTCACTGTCGTGCTGCCAACCTAAAAGAAGATTTTTTAAATCTTATGTGATACTTTTTTGTCATTTGAATGGTCTAATATATGTTGTTGTAAATATACAATTACCTAATGTCAGTGCCTTTTTAAATACACCTGCAAATAAAACCATACCCTGAAATGAAAGTCAGAGGTCTGAGAAATCAGAGGTGAGAGGAATGGTAAAAGCTGACTTCATAATAAACCTACAACCAAAAACCTAAAAATAATTGGTACAATAAACTTCTTAGTAAACTATAAAAAACGGATCCACCAAAACGTCAAAGTCGGCATAGAGGCATGGTTTACATTTACCGAAGTTGCATAAGACAAGCGTATTTTTAGTTGTCTTACACTAAAAGTTTTTAATTGCATTTTAACAGAATTATCCTTGAGCAATCGTCTACAATTAAAAAAAAAAAACGAAATTGTTCGAACCATTGAAACATCGAAAGATTTAAACGGGAACAAAATCGCAAATGAATGAGTAATGCAATAGTTAAAATATATAAAATAGTTAAAATAAAAGGTAAAATATATTTTTAATCAAGCTTTTATTTATAGGCTTGAATGCGTAAACAATTTTGATAGACGAAGGAAATCCTAAACGCTCTAGAGCAAAGACACGAAATGTATTCGCATTCAAGCGCTTAATTAAAAGTTTGGTATTAAAAATGTATTTTTAATATTAATTTATCTATTCGTGGATAATGGCACTCTTGAGAAACTCAAAATATTTAAAATGAAAGTCACAAAACATTTCAGTATCTAGTCAATTTTTTTTTTTTTGTTGTTTGTGTTAACCGACTTTCTACGGCCACCTTCAGTCCGCTTTCAATTAACTTTAAACCATCTTAAATTTGCAACGTGCTTCGCTGGAGTTAAAGTGTCACATAGTTGAAAAATTAAATATTTTGTTTGTGCCTAACCTCCACTGAGCCATCCACCATGTTTTCACAAAGGTAAGTAAGCACATTTAGATAATTTGTAAATTTTATTACATTTTTATTAAAAAAACAGTTGAATATAGTAGTCCGTACAAAATTTTATTGTAAATAAAATAAACTATGTGTATTCTAAATTGTATATACCCCAAGATGATGATGTAAATTAGGCGTTTCGGATCGGTGGTCGCTTTGTTTATCTTTTTTTTGGACTATTTACAAACATCAACATTTTTTTGTAATATAAATATTTAGATATATATTATAACATCGTTTTAACTAATTTTATCTTGAAATTTCATCGGTTTATCTACGTAAATAGAAGAAATATTCCGTTTTTTATTACTTTACGAAAAAAAATAATCATGTATTTTTTACTGACTTTAATTTTTCTTTTATATTTTAAAAATGATTCATAATTTAAGTAAAAAAAATAAATAAGTAGAAGAGTAACTTTTGAAGCGATTATAAAAAAAAATAAATTTAAAATTATTTAAAAACAAAAAAATATGGCACTAGTGACGGTCCTTGTTAAGTATAAGTATACTTATGTATATTTTAAATTTTCTCTTCATGGTAAAAAATATATATTACTTATAAATAGTTTTAATAGTAATAGTAATAGTAATAGTTATTTATCTAGGCACATAAATAAAAAATAAAAGACCGGTGTTATTGATTTAAATTTTCTTTTATTGGTTATCAAAAATAAAATTTTACGCAAATATTTATTGTTCAACTTTGACTAATTTATATATTCATTTTCTATAGTTATTAATAAAACCATATTCAAGTCTGAAGTATCATCTAGTATCTCTTTTCACAGGTAAATCACATCTTTGAGTAAAAAGCAATTTAAGATTTTATTTCGTTGTAAATATTTCGTGACTGCCATATTGTTTATACTGAGAATATATTTTTTTAATCAATTTCTTAAAAATAGATTTAAGGGCTACTTTTGAGATATAAATACAATAGTGACAAGGATTCACATAATTTATTAGTATTATAGCGGAATTATAATATTAATATAATACTACAGTGACATTTAAATTATTGATGTTTAATATGTGGACACTTTTCAACATTTTGGATGTCAATATTTTCAAAAACTTTTATTCGGCTTGCAATGTTTCTTAGTCGGTTTAGGTCAAATCTTGCAAGCTGAATTAGAACCACTTCCTCTTATCCTACGGAGTTGAAATTTGACATGTTGGTTCAGTTGAGATGACAATGCATTTTTATGGTAAGCACGACCTGATTCCACACCCAGGATTGGCTCCAGACGAAGGAACTCCTCAACGGTCAACGGCACAGACAGGAAATTTTGTATACGCATTTAAAAGCTTGTATTAAAAATGTTTTTATTTACTAATTTATTAAAAATAATGTTTTTCTAGATGTATTGATAGGCGTATGTGTTATCGCTAATAGTATTTATATTAGTAGGTAACTGATTGATTTGCTGATTTTGACAAAGATGCATGGCTTTAACATTGATTTATTTTTAGCCAACTTCTTTAACAGATCAAAATATCTTCTTCAAAGCAAAACAAATTACATTTTCGAATTAATAGTATTAGACTTACAATATGCGTGAACAGTATGTTGTATCTATCATATTTTATTATTATTATTTGATGTTACGTATGCTTTCTTTTTTTTTTGTTAAACTATATAGTATAACCCTCAAAATAAGTTTAAGTTCTTCGTTTAACAAATTAGGGCGCCACTGTGCTCAAAGCCACAGAAAACAAGATTTCTAATAAAGAACCATAAACTCAAAGGTTACACACCGATTAGTACTTCCGGGAGAGCAACGGATCTCCCTCAGGATCGAGGTAAAAAATAAAAAGTCTGATTTGCAATTTCAAAAGGAAATTAAAACATTTAATAAAAAAAGTATTATCAAAAAAAACAATATGAGTAAACTGGTAAACTTATAAATAAATTTAAAAAAAAAACACCACGTAAACTAGTAGAAGAAAAAAGGTTCCGGGCGCCTGGTCGATCCCCTTAGTTGCGAAATCCCGTTTGTCTAGAAAATTCCTGGAATGCCATCGCGAGCCCAAAAGCGCAAGGGACCTTCCCGAAACAAAATGTATGGTTTTTTTTCTTCAAATTAGGGATAAATAACCCACGACAACCTAATAGCCTATAGTGGCCTATAGTATCCTATAGTAGCTTATAGTACCCTGAAATACGAGCAAAAAAAAAGCAATTAACTCAACATCAAAAGGTGGAGAACTAGATCAATGGTAAATCGAATAACTACTTACCGTTTCCATCTGGAGAACGGGTTTATGGATAGCTCAGTCCTGGCTGGCTAGCTGCGTTCTTTTTAATTCCCTCGCACAGCAAAAATTTATAATTAAACTGCGGCCGCCATTCGGGAGCCCTTCTCAAACGCCCATCCAAGAACAATACGCAATCGGATGGTCTACGCCATCGAAATTCTGCGTTATCATACCACCCAAGCCAAAGGCTGATAAAGGCAAGGATGAACTGAAAAAGGTTTACTATAGTCAGGACATGCTAGAACTGGACTAGTAACTAAAGCAGTTTTTAATTTCTGAAATGAATTTTCTGCTTCATCAGACCATCGAAAAGGTGGTGTACCTTTTTTTGAGCTTGTTAGACGAGAGAGAGGTGCTGCTATATCAGAAAAGTTACGAATAAAGCGACGATACCAACCAGCGGTACCTAAGAAACCTTTTACTTCTTTAGAAGTTTTGGGCGTAGGCAAATCCATAATAGATTGTACTTTTTGTGGATCTGTACGCAAACCGTTTTCATCAACGATATAGCCTAAATATTTAAGTTCTTTACGAAAAAACTGTGACTTTTTACTATTAATAGAAAGATTTGCTAATTTCAAACGTTCATAAACGCGATTCAACAGACAGAGGTGCTCATCGAAAGTCGAACTCATAATGCAGTTGAACCTGAAAAGCAGAACCTTCTTTTGAAGTATTTTCTCCAACTCTTGAATTACTTTTTGCTGTATAATTCTTCATATAATTCTGTATAAGGCAAACAAGATGTGTTAATAGACCTGTGCAGTTTAGACAGACATCTCAACATTTTACCCCATCTGTGTGGACTGCAATATAGAGGAGGATAATCTAGGGGTGGAAGCTGTGCTCTGGAGCTCCTAAGCGCCTATCCTAGCGTATGCAGTCGCCCATTGTAACATTATCAATATTTATCTCTTCTAGCCATCAACACCTCAACGAGTGCCACTGCGCCTAAATACCTCACGTTGCAACAGGCTCAGCAACTCGGATTGTTGACTGGCACTCAGGGTGTCAAAGTTCAACAGGTATTTATTGCTGTTTTATTAATTATGTTGTATAATAGTTGTTATGACACCTACCAAAGAGGGCATAATGGTGGTTCAAAATAAGCATGTATTCATTATATTTTTTCGTTTTTTTTCCACCAGATGGTATAAAAATGCTGGTAAAATTACTTCTAAGAAAAAATATTTGTAACAATCTTCTTTGCATCAGAAAATAAAATATTTTGCATGTAACCTTCGGCAAAGCTTTTATCGGTTTTTTCTCAATGGCTGAAGTGAGATTGTTATGTTTATTTAGGTTTTTCTTCATTCATTACCATGGCATGATTAACTCTAAAATATAAAACTGTTTTAGCGGTATAGAGTACAGTAGAATTAGGGCGTAAATGTAGAGGGGTAGAAGGCTGTATGAAAATAGTATTTCCGGTTTGGGTGGAATTAACAATATAAAACATAGTCTCTCACAGTACGCTTGATTGGCATGGATCGCCTTGCTTTTACTATGTGTTTACTATAAAACTTTTTAAGTCATTTTAAAATTATATTAACTGATATATCTCATTTCTTTCTCATTTCATTCCAGAACAATTAATGTATTTTAAAGGTACAACGTTTATAGAAAATGTCAACATTTTTAATGATTCAATTTGTAATTAAATAAAATAAAGTAATTTTCCAACCAAGAAGTACCTTCGAGTTTCGAATGGGATATCAAATGATAATTATATTCTTTACACAATGAAATATAAATCATAATTCTCCTTGGTTTGGTGTAACATGAAATTAAATTATGGTTAGCTGTCAAATAACTCTTTGTTCATCGCCAATAAAATGAAAGCAATTTTGCTTACAAAATGATTGATTGACTTTAAATTTAACATGTTCAGCTCCTGTAGTAATTATCAATAAACTTTGTGCTGGGCTTTAATAAATAATGGTTTCCTAGATGGTGCAGTTCGCAGACAAACCGATGCAGAACTTTCAGGTGATCAGACCCACCAGAAGCCAAACGCTCATCAGATCGCCTACTAAAATTTTATCGGCGCTGGCACCATCTCAGGGTGAGATATGTATAAGTGATTGTTGTATTTGAAATGAAAAGCGCAGTGAAACACTGAACTAACAGATTCGAAATGTATGATTGTTACAATTTAGGGGGAGACTGAAAAATAGCTTTGAACGATTCAGAACCTTCCTTCCACCTCGACTGCATACCTCATAGTTGTGGGCAAATTCGACGACTTAAAGAATCAGAGCAAAATATCCAAAAATTATTTCCAACATTATTAATTTTATCTAACCAGAAGCAAAGCGGTTTCTCCTCGGAATTCCTTTTTTTTCCTACATAGCTATTTCCTCAAATGCGGTTTGTAAAGAAGACACAATTTAAGTAAAAAAAAAAAATGACTTCAAACGCTTGTTAATATGTATTAAAAAATCCAATTCCTGGAAAACAAAGATATTTATGAGCCCTTTCATACCAAAGTTCAACAATGTTGTTAATTGTAAACGGCGTTTGTATGAAGGTATTGAGCGAAAGGTATCTTAAGGATTTTTAAGTATTCTCTGCTCCGGTATGACCTTTAAGTAGGTGGTAACTCCTAATAGAATTTGGCAGGGAGGGGGCACGAGCGCTTACCTCAACCGAATAAATACTATGGGGTTATTATACTCTTCAAACTGAACAAATTTTGTTCTACTTACAAGTTTTCTTAGAGTTAGCATAAAATTTCCTTAAAAAATAAATATTACACGAGGTTGCGGTTCTCGCCCATGCGTCACGATCTGTATGGAATTTTTTTGTAAAACTTGTATGACAATACTGGTTTAGTTGGCCTGGTGGCGCAGTGGTATAAACGCTGCTACATCAAAAGGTACCGGGTTCAAATGCGACCAGGGTATTTTTCGGTGGTATCTGATACAGATTTATGTACATATTTACTAAGTTAGAAGCAAATTTTATTTAAAATATAATACATAAAGAGCAGACCACGCAGTTACATGGAATGAATAAAAGCAAAGAAAAACACCTATTAACAATTCGTTTTCAAAAATTTAAATTTAATATTTTATGACAACGACTCTTAATCATAAATTTTAATCATATTAAGTAAATATTAAAAACAAAAAAGTTTCCACCAACGTAGTCACTACTTTCTAGAAACATTATTTGTAAATAATAACAAAAAAAATAAATAAACAGGTCATCAGTTAGTGTACCTAGCGAATTACCTAAAAATCATAATCAATTTGATTCTCATTGCCATAAAATGTTTGACTGTTCTTTTTTTTCGTTTTTGACGTTCCATATTTAGAAATTTTGATGTACGATCGTCAATGTATTAAAATAAAAAACAAAATTAAAAAATTGCAAGGAGTGACTTCATAAATTTTTATCTTTTCGGAATATCAAAAATATGTGGGTTTATCTTCAAAATGTAGCGTTTGGTATGTGAATATGAGTTTAACTTATGGTGTCTGTATATGTTTGTGAAAATGCACTATTCAAAATTGTTTTGTGCCACTATTGATGTACTTTCTAAACGTGCATCTTTTATAAATGATATAAAACATATATTTTAATAGTACCATTAATAATAAAACGATGCATAATAGAGCGAATACTCTGCCCGGTAGAGCAAAAATACCAAATGGAAATGTTAAACAGCACCCGGTAGACCACCACCACCAGGTACCAGGTAGCACAAAATCATCGTCTAGTAGAAGCTGACCGCCAACTCGAAGAGGAAAGACATCACCAGGTGAAATATTTATACTGGTACTACTTAGGCCCTTATCTAATGAATATAATAAATGAATTAGATAGCTTATATACTAAGAAAGTTTTATCAAAATTTTACTTTTCTTAAAACCCCCCCATTCCCTTCCCTTGGTCTGATTTTGCTCATTAACGAACTTGACTGAGATTGTGTACCCTTAAATTTTATGTATCCATTTTAAAGTGATTGGTGTAAAATTATGCAGTTTTCATGTCCAATAGACAGTAATATAGATAGATAGATAGATATATAAAGTTTTTAACTGAGGGTGGTTTTGGGTTCTAGGGGATGTGAAATGCGAAGATATGTCAAATTGTCAAAAGTTTCCGGAAGTCATTCAATGGTACCCATTGCAATAGGTAGTTTTCCTAATGAAATCTACCTAATAATCTATATAATCTGCTCTTTGTTATACTCGTAGAATGCTTTATTATTTATCACCAAAGTACCAAGTATTTGACCACCAAAATTTATTTTTTAAGAGCTAATTTTATAAATTTTGGTTTAGAATACGTTTTAAAAACTGTATGAAGTTACTGGTAGGCTGCTAGTCCATAGTCACTCACTTCATACGGTGATTTATACAATAGATCCATGGTTTATTTCTTCAGGTGATTTGCCGTTATTAAAAAACTATAAAATTGAATAAGTTAAATACCTTTATAACTCAATTATATACTTATTTATATATGCACTGTGTCCCAAAACCGTTCCCGATAAAAAAATCAAGGTAATTGGTCGTGTGATTTCTAGACGCTATGTAAAAATTCATCATGGTTACCGTAAACAAAAATGTAAACTTTACGTGAAAATATTAAAAGGGAAGTAATTAATGTCTTTTTTGTGAGCGCTAAACTGTCGCCGTACGCCATAATAGTGTCAAGGCCATTATCGATAGACGCGGCATCGGAATTCGCGTTCTGAACGAATTTACATAAACTTAAAAAATATAATTGTTTTTTTCGCATTTCCTACGCATAATAGGTAACCGTAACTCCCCTTAAGTCTTCGAGGGAAAAGTTCGAGCAGTGGAAAAGGCAGGAAGTAAGCCTGGTAGCGCAAGATCGTGGACCAAATCTTCCTACAAAGAAGAGTGCGTCGCAGGTGAAGAGTCACTACAAAAGATGAGGCTACACGGTATGGTTTCAGTTTACACGTAACATAAATTTTATAGAATTGAATATACTCGCTGGACATAAACCTATAGTCCTATAGATTATTATGTTTAATACTTTAATATTTATTTTTAACTTCTGACATTTTTGTACATTTTTGCCATACGATAAATAAATAAATATAGAATTGATGGTCAAATTATCAATCTATCCAGACCTTAGAAGATGGGCGAGTGGTTACAGACATGGATTTTTCTAAATAAGAATACATAACGCTGTAAACTTTCCTTATTTATTGCCCAATATCGTGCCAAACTAGAGTCATACAATAAAATATCTAAATACAAATACACATACAAATACAAATTACGCTGTGCTGTGCTATGGCATTAGGGATGACAATAGACTACCAAGTAAAATTTGTTAGCTATAATAAAGTATAAAAACCTAAATATAATATACAAACTGTAACCGACGTATATATGTATACGTACGGTACATCTGTTCTCTGTTTCCCCTTCTCACTCTTGCCACCCCGCACCACACTGTCGAGGCGTGCGGGCAACAACGCCGTCAAGTCATCAGTCATCAGTCTTGTCATCAGTTGTCAGTAAACACTCAACTCGCAGTTACGTGTTTCATTCACTTACCTACTATACAGTGGAACACCGCTGTGGCCTCGGAGAGTCACACTTTCACTATAACACATTGGGATAGTTATTAATCATATAACATTATCCCTAAATATATTAACCGATGCAAAACATATATTTTTTATCGAAAATACGTATATAAAATGGGATTATTAATTAGTTATAATGAAGCCAATTGTTAAATATTCAATATTTAGCGCAAAAAAAGCCAACCAACTAACCAAATCAGTAAAATTAAAGTTCTTTCAGATTAACTAAAAATAAGAGAAACATAGTTTTACAACAAAAAATAGGAAATTCAAAATGCAATGCCATACATAATATCAGTAAACTAATTGCTTTATGGTCTTTTTGTATATTCTTGTATGTTACATATATTTTGACAGGATAACGCTCAACCGTTTTTTGAAGAGAGAATTGTCGTTTTCTGTTTTCATTCTATTCTTCTCTTATTTATGTCCTATTTTATGGTTTCGTTTTCATCCTGTTCTTGCATCTATGAGCTTGCAAATTACAGGCTGTTTCTTTTCTTATACAGGTTGAACTTTTTCTCATGAACATTTTCTTCTACACTTCAATCTGAACAACTTCAGTTTTCAGTGTGTTAAATAAAGTTGGTAAAATGAACAGTAGAAGAAAATCACGCATTGAGATAGAGAGCTTAACGTTTCCCTCAATATTATTTATTTTGAATGTAAAAAAAAATGTCAAAATTAAGAAAACTTGTGTAATATTTAGTTTAGTTAACATATAACATATTCAGGAGCAATCCCCGTTGCTTTCGTTGGGTTTAGTAGTTGAGAAAAAATTAATGCTTATGAAATATCAGAGGCCACTTGAATTGAGTAGCCTTAGCCTAAGTTAAATCTTCGTATGGCCGAGCGTTTCCATTATCAGACATCGGAACGGTATTGATGATGATATACTGATACAACTAACTCCGACGCAATCACTGCTTGACACAGGGTGGAGGAGCGGAGCTTAATTTTTAACTGACGCTTGTGTCACGATTTTGTATATCCGCTGTAGCTCTACATAAATACATAAAAAAAGCAAATTTTATTTATTAATCGAAGCAATGATCTATCATTAGACAGCTGAAGATGAACTGCCTTCTTTATTATTAAATATTAATTGTTTTATTACAGGTAAAAAATCTGGCTGTCTGTTTCGTTTACAATTCACCAAAGGTCGAGGATATTCTCGTCATGAAGACGCTGTCGGGGAAGAAGCGCGTTTTGAAGTATCTCACGCACAAATTTGTCATATACGCCGTTGACGTAAGGGTTCTAACTAAAAAACTACTTTTTTCTCATTCCTAAACAAACTTCTTGATAAAAAAAATTGTCAAATATCAATAATTTTTAAACTGAAAGTTATATTTTTATTCTCAAATATTAACCAATCTGAGATTGCATCGATGGTAAATGCGTAACCGTTGCCGCAATTTCAAAGATTGACCAAGATTTTAGAAAATTAATATAAGTTTTAAAAGTGGGCGTCACGTGGGCTGTGTAACGATCGAGTTATATTTGGCCTTGTGAAATTTTTAGAGTGTTCATTTTATAAAATTCCTGACCTCCTTATGCATTATCCAAAATTAGCCGTAAAAAGTTACTGGGTTGTTAGTATCGACCTTAGTAAAGGTATTACATGCGTTTCTCGAAATTCGTTGTGTGTTAGTAAATTTTGATGTCAATTATATATTTTGCTAAAGTTACACGTTCGATGACGAATGGCATACGTTAAAAATAACCTCAATAAAAAAATATAAAAAAATGCAAGTATTAGTGAGCGCACGCAACTCGCAAATAAAAATTTACAAAGTGGCAAAACCTCTCAAAAAAAGATCCCTTAGATCCGTTGTAAACTTGTACTCCCGGGTAACAGTTTTAACCAACATTGGGCGAGATTTGCAATGTCAGCAGGTGGAAATAGCCGCTACTTAACCGTTGACGTAAAATAATA
Source organism: Neomicropteryx cornuta (assembly GCA_020383195.1). Taxonomy (NCBI): domain Eukaryota; kingdom Metazoa; phylum Arthropoda; class Insecta; order Lepidoptera; family Micropterigidae; genus Neomicropteryx; species Neomicropteryx cornuta. The sequence goes on along the minus strand of JAHKQU010000001.1, from coordinate 5,292,041 downwards.
CGGTCACCCCTTTCGAAGGACCCCATTTTAGAAAGCCTACCCAAGCTGCAGTATTTTTTTGTGGGTTAATTCTACACATCAAACTGGACAACTTTTGTTTTACAAGTTTTTTCAATGTGTCAAACACAGTTGGTAAAAAAAAATCTATTAATATTTAAACGCATTGTGTGCCGACCTGCTCAATGCGCCATGCATTCAAACAGGAGCATACAGGAGCGTATCGAGGATGGAATAACGTTTTCTGGGATATTACTTATTTTGTATGCTGAAATATATGTGAAAATTTAATTTTCTCATTTAATTATTCCTTTTATTATTAATTATTATTCCTTTTAAATATGGATACTATAATATGGATAATATATAACATTATATATTACATAAATATGTATCTCAATGTATAATGTTGACTGGTCTGTGAAGTCATCTGGTTGTTGAATTTTATTGCTTTTTTCAAAGAAATCTTCTGGCAGACGAAGTTGTTTACCGTAAGTCATCTGTGCTGGATTTGTATTGTTATCACCACGGAGTTCTGCACGCAATCCGTACTTTACTGCGGGTAGTTCATTTGACCAGTTTTCTGTGGATCCTCTTGCAATCGAGCTGCTTTTATGACTGTGAAGACGTTCAACCATTAGGGTTCCATGGGACCGTATGTTGGGAGGCCATCTCCCCAATAACGAACGCCGGCCAATCGAACGTCGGTCAATTTGGAAAAAAATTTGGCAATATTGTGGCAGGATAATAAAAAAAGTTGTTGGGATTATTATATCTTTTTTGGCTGCGGCATTCAACAAGAATTATAAATTGATTTATGAAATTATCCGTGTGGTCTTCAAATACATCAGTATTTGCTACGATATTTACGAAAAACTTTGCAAAATAATTTATATTTTTTTGGTATTATTAATTATAAAAATAATAGTCGACCTGTTATTCCTTATTATTAGGTTTTTGCCGGATAGATTGGCACTCAATATCGAATATATAGAATTAGTCTTCTATATTTTATATATTTTATTAGAAATCACGGGTTGTATTATAATATTAACCCTTATGAGATATTAACAAATGTAAAAACCAACTCCTTTCTTCTTTCCTTCTTCTGAAAATTTCCATATTTGCGATGACACTGCTTCATTTTCGATGAAAATGAAGCAGTTCATCGAAAATATGGAAATATTCCTCAATATTTTATTCACTTTATTTCGAAGTCATGGCTTTTATCGTTTTTTTTTGTGAGCATCTCGCTACCTACCGCAATCGACTGCGCTGAGAAAAGCACGGTTTAATATTTTCAGCGGTGGAAAATTACCAGGCTGTGAAAAACAGCTCTTTCCCTCTCATATCTCAATACAAATACTACTAAAATAACATATGGGATTAACTGAAATAGAAAGACATAAAATGGAGGTAGTAGTTTTCTATTTTCTATTACAGGTTTATTGGTAATTCTGTGATTCTTTTTTGGACTGAGCTTCCTTTCCCAATTTTATTACTTATATTGAACTCCCTTTAATACAGAAATACTTGGAATCATTCCATGAAGGATAAACATTAGTACTGTAAGGAATTAAATTAAGGTATTTTATGGTAGGACTAAATAACTTAATAATTTAGAGGAGCTAAAAATTTATATGTAGGTGTTTGGATTTACTGTCTAATGGTGCCCATATAACAATGGGCCCAAAAAAGTAAGTTTTAAACATCATTAAATTCATTACTGCGTTTTTTTTTATTCGATAGTATACCTAATAACAATACTTTTAGGTTGTTTTGAGTTTAATTATGTTTAAACCTTACTTTTATGGGATAAAAGTTTATCGCTTTTAATCGAGAATAACAAACCAAGTCAATTTAGCCTGACTTCAGAAGCTAAAAATGTGTTTTATTAACTAACTGAAAAAGAAATACAGATTTAATTTCTATATGTAGTTCAGCAGCCTAGCCTAGCTTTAATTAAACATAAAATCTTTGTTTATGAAAAACAAAAAAAAAACTATAACTATAAATCTAAATAAAAAATCTGCAACTATAATTAAGGAGATACCAATACAATAAACAACATTGCAATTTTTATTTTTATAATACCTAATATAAATATAAATTAACATAAATTAACTAGACTATGACTAGATATTATGTTAAAGGCAATCAAAATATATGGTACTTGCAACATAGTAAGTTTAACAACAATATATTTGTAACTCCAACAAAAAATATTGCTGTCACTATATCAACCATACTTTATGGTTGCAAATACCACATTTTTACTGCCATTAACATATATTTTTTTAGTATATCTGACTAAATAGATATCGTCTCTTCCATTTACCCCAAAAACATTACACATATTTTGGGGTGTACAAAACAAAATTGTTCAAAAATAACAAAGATCAAGAAGCGCTGGGCGCGATGGCACCATTTTATATCGTTTTTTTTTTAATTTTACCATCTTTATTACAAATTATAGGGTATATTAGAAGAATCAGAAATATAGGGTAATAAATTGTAATGTAAGGAATGTAATGTAAAATAAAAATTTAAAAAACCAATAGTGTAATTAACCCACAGAAATCAATGTTTTAACTTTAATGAATAGTGTGTACAGTATTGTTTTAAAATATTAACGAAAAAAATATATGTTTATTATTATCAGTGAGTGGTTTTCACCCACGGTATCAAATCGAGTTTTAAAAAATGCACATTTACTTCATGCGTTACATTTCCATAGACATTTAATCGCCAATAACACGGAAATTACTATAATTCTTAAATATTGTTACTCCGATAATTAACCACGCAAATTACTTATAACATGTATGCCTACATTGTTTTCTCTGTAATATTTTAATGTTGTTTTTATTATAATATATTTTGTATTTCTCTTATATTTAATTCAAATCATTTTTTATTTTACAGATATTATGTATGTCATTGTATTTTCAATTACTTTATTTTTTTGTTGTAAAACTATATAACTCTTATTTTTAGTTAATCTGAAAGAACTGTAATTTTACTAATTTGTATGTTGTGCAGACTGCGGTCTTAACTAGTTAGTTGGCTTGTTTCTCGCAACATATTGCATATTTAAAAATGGGCCTCATTATAACTAATTAATAATTTTATTCTGATTAATAATACGTATTTTCGATAGTAAATATATGTTTGTATATTAATTTTAGGTTGTCATACTTTGTTATGGCTACCAAATTTCAATTGCTAATGTAGTTCGATAATGCTCAGCAGTAAATCTATCGTCAGCGCACGAGTCCCCTCTGCATCACGCCTGCCTCAAAAAGTGGTCGATGATGTTCCCACACTATTCGCTAAGATGGCAAGTCCGTGGCTCTAATATTATTATTTATTATTATTTATTATTGACATGTAAGCATACAGCGTAACAATATTAGTATATACATTTTACAAAGGGTTAATTATAAGGCCAATTAAAGCCAATTAATATGTACACAGATACTTTGTAATTAAATTTCTAATAGTTCAAACCACTGCTTTGTGTAGGTCTTCAGGGTAGGACATTCTTCACGATGTGGTCCATAGTCCATAGTCGTTCGGGTCAACCACAGCCACAGGTTGGCTCATCTATGAGCACCCATATGTGACTGGTGCACCCGTGACCGATCCTAATGTCAAATACTGCAACTTCTTCGGCACGAGATTCTATGTTCAGCCCAGGCTTACATAGGTAGGTGGTTTTAGAGCCAATTTCAATAGCACAACGATGACGAGGCGTCAAACGCGTTTTGCCCAACGAGCGAAGAATTGCAATTTCTCTTATTCAAACGACGCACAACCTGCGCAAACGGTCGACGCCTCGTAATGGGTGTGTTATTGAAATTGTCTCTTAGACGAGTATTTTTAAACGACTTCATAAAAAAAATGAGGTTTTCAATTCAATCTGTATGCTTACAGTTAACTCATTACTTTGAACGGCTCGAGCGATTTTGATTTTAGGAAAATTTCATTAGAAATCTACCGATTGCAATGCATGGTTTTAGGGTTTGTTTTTAAATAAAACATTTTAAAAAACATTGTCTTTTTGTATATAGAAATACGAAACCCTAAAACCTCTCATTAATCCAGAAATGGTCACGAATCAAGTCACGTAACCAAGGAAAATGGTAATATGTTTTTATATGCTTGCTATTACTTGAAATAAAACGTAAAATATCCGTAACACATCGAAATAAATGTTTGATACAAGTTCGTACAATTTGAGTTCGCCTATTCCCTACCTTTATCCTGTGAAGTCTACCTCCACCTTCCGGCGTGCCGAAAGGAGTATTTTTTAAATATTGTAAGCGATTGATCGAGGTGTTATTCTGTTAAAGTGAGATTGAAAAACTTTTAGTGTAGGCAACTAAAAATACGCTTGTCTGATGCTACTACAGTAAATGTAAACCATGTCTCGATGCGGACTTTGACGTTTTGGTGGATCCGTTTTTTATAGTTTACTAAGAAGTTTATTGTACCAATTATTTTTAGTTTTTCGGTTGTAAGTTTATTGTGAAGTCGGTTTTTTTACCATTCCTCTCGCCTCTGATTTTCTTACTTATTTGCATGTGTATTTAAAAAGGCGCTGCCATTAGGTAATTTATATTTAAAAAAACATATATTTCAATATTGAGACCATTCAAATGACAGTAAAGTATTATATAAGATTTAAAAAATCCTCCTTTAGGTTGGTAGCACAACAGTGGACTGCAGTGTGTCTGAGCCGAAGTAAGATTATCTGAAAAAAATACACAAAATAACTTTAGAATTGTTAATTTAATTATTAAATCACAAAAGGCCTAAAAATATGTAAATATGCCTGATAACTCTGATTATTCCACTGGTTTGTATTGCTTATTAGCAAATACAAAATAAACGTTTTTGAGGGGAAAAACTGTGATACGGTGATCAAAGATTATTAACAATCACCAACAATCTGCTGGAACATAACTGAAGAAATAAAGTACAAATTAAGCTTTCTGCTTTAGCTGGAACCTATACGTGTCAAAAATTAATTATTAAATAAAAAAACAAACATTTATTTTTTTAATTGTATTTTAGACTGTTTTGTAATCCGTCCGTCCGTGTAAGGGTTTTCGTCTCGTCTTACTCAAAATAAAAATGTATTCGTTGTGCCTCAGGTAATACGAATTTCAAACAAACCTTAAAAAAACATATTTATTAGGCTAAAATATAAAATTGGCTATGATTGTCGTCAACTAATAGGTTTATGCTTTGGAATCTAACTTCCATCTATTTCTGTATGATTCGACTTTTGATTTAAATTAATTGAATAAATAATGAATTGTAACAAATTGATCTTACTACGCTCCGGTTTTGAACGATCCGCTGAATAGCGTTATTCCTTTGTATTGGACGGCGTAAAAGAACGGATGATCAGCGTAGAATTGGCGTTCGGGTAGTTTTACGGGAGCACCAGAACCTACTAGTAATATCACCGCTGAAATAAAAATAATTTATTTAGAACTTTTATAAATGACAGCGCATCATTGGGATGAAACTTTCATTAATATATTCTCAATGTCGTTTTGAAGGGACTGTCTTTTTAATGCTTTCAAGGGCATATCTGTCAAAGGGTGCACATTTGTAGGTACGAGCAGACCAGTGACTGCTTTGCAGGGTTTCCTTCGGCTCCTCGGGTGTTGGACCTTCGGAAATGGACACGGGCCCGAATTGCCCCTTTCGAAGATTGGCTGATTCGCCGATAGATGTGTGCAATTAATGGGTATAAATGGCTCGCCAGAACGCAAATCTCTGAGGTGTTGTAGTACGCCAGGGCCCATTCAGGTTCGAAACTATTTAATTTACGGTTTTTTCACTTGATAAAAATGCATCTAGGTTATAGTTTTTCCAAGGTTCCGAAGTGTAAGGGCTGCCGCAGGAGACATGTAAAACTGCTCCGATAGCATACTAACCCGTGTATAAAATCCCGTCTTTCGACCTCTTCATTGGCTATTAAGTATGCGTTCACATTCCTAAACATGTCCTAATTACTACAAATCCATTGCGTTTGGGTTTTAAGTTAGGTAGTGTTTCTATTGCATGCTAAAAATAAACCTAAAAAACAACTAATAATAAATGGGCTTCTTGAAGTTGCTAATTTACTTCTTGTGTTACATTTTATACAAACTATTCGCTCTATATAGCATGTCCTTTTGTGGGTTTATGTTTCTGAGGAAAAAGTTCATCGTGTATAGTTACAGAAATGAGAGTTATTGCAAACCTGATGCCGCAGCTGCCTCGGTGCCCTCCTCGTTGACCTCGATGAATGCTTTCTGAATGGCCTTGGACACGTAGATGCCACTTTCGTCGTCCATTATGCCCCTTAAATTGGCGGTAGGCTTAAACGCAAGATTCACACCCAGCTAAAAACGTTTACAAAATATTAGACAATGTTTCTGTTTGGATAATCGGAAGTTTTAATTTTTTATTTATATACCTGAATATTATTTTGTTACACAAAGATACATACAAAATAGCGAATATTACTGGCATAAAAATGTCGATTATTGCGTACTTTATCTTTACAAACATCGGTGATTAGTAATTTTAGGTCACTGTAAATTACTCATTTTTATGATGCCCATCGTTGACGGAAACTTTTTTGTTATCTAACATAATTTGTACTTTCGTCAATAAAAGCATACGGGAAATATGAAAAAAAAGTTAAGTAGATACAGTATAGTTGTTTTTACTGTTGGCGATTGTCACGGTAAAATAGATAAATAATTCATTCTGTAAATAGCCATAAAACTGTTGCCAAGAGATAAAGTTAAAAATACAATCAAAGAGATAAATAATTAAAACATTAGAAAATAGATCCGCTATTAAGAAATTCTCCAAAAGTCAACGAAAGCGATCGTTTGACGAGCCGACGAGTCATATCAAGAGCAAATAGGGTTGCCACCTCTAAAGATTTAACCAAAATTATTTTGCAAAACTTAGAGCTTCTTTTACAAAAAATTTAAGAGCATAAAATAAATCCAGTGACCAAATACATAGGCATTTTTTTGTATTAGAATAAGCAAAGTAAGCCGAAATATTTTATCTTTTAATAGTCATCGCCAAGACTAGTATTTATTTAGAGTTAATTTTTAAATTAATAACAGTGAACCCTGCCGCCGTTCTGTAAAATTATTTAATTTGTTGGTAACTTGTCAAACATTTTTCACACATTTTATTAGTGCTAGGCCTTGCACGAACTGAACAATTTTATTTTTTTTTATTCTTAGAGCCAAGAGGTGCACGTCAATTTAAATTTAAATTCTTTATTTTTTCAAGTAATTTCTGACAATAATTGCAGTATAAAATTGTGTCCTTTTATTCTTTCGAACATTTACTGCACGCGCATTACCTATAGTCTTTTAACGGAACCCCCTAGTGGGGGTCCCGTGGGATAAATGTAATAACTTGAGAAGTTGTTAAAGCGTTTATTACTGATCCACTGAATACATAAGAACTCCAATACTCGATATAATATCTGACTCCATAATGTATGGTCGCGGACCGGCGTGACGTCAGGCAGACGAGTTGGTACCGACGGCGCGAGACTGATGGAATAGTCCTCGTATTAGCGGACGACCTCCGCTTTTATAGTCTGCGTCGGAGAGGAAACCCTCTACCTCAGCCGTGGTGCATTCGGTGCATTCGTCATCCTCGATCGGCTGACTGAGGCGTGATGTAGCGCGATGTGGATGTCAGAAAAAACCTGGCGCGGACTTCATGTGGACTTGTGACCTCCACAGTCTCAAAGCTACACTATAAAGATTCCCTTATACATGAATAGCCTATAAATACTGACCTTTTGAAGTGGTGGTATGAGGTCAATGGTAGTTTCGATTTTGAATTTGGGTAATTTGACATCAACTCTCGCATTGATGGGGGATTTAATGTATTCGCTAATTCCGTCGGCGAGTTTGCTCTCGATTGATGCGAGTCCGTCTATTTGATTTGGCAAGATAATGACTAGGACTGCTTCTCTGTTAAAATACGGAAGCTGAAGAATCTGTAAAGTAAATATTTCGGTTAAATTTGGGTATATGGGTTCGGCTGGCAAACATGGTTTTCCCATTATTTCTGAAACATGTATTTTTCAATCTATAATTCAGGTCACACAATTACCCGCGGGTCCATCTCATCAAATACCATTCCAGTTACACCAAAGTTTCAGAAGTAAATCTTTTTTGGTTCTAAAACTTTATCTATTTGAAAGATTAAGTTTAGCCATTTTGAAGTGTCATCTTAAGAGGCTTTAGAACGATATTATGTATTAAACTATTTTACCTTAGCATCGAGATCAGAGTCGTCTTTGTAAAGCAAGTCCTCATTTTTGTTCATGAAATCGGCGATGCCAATGGATCCGTCAGCTCTGGTGAATTCTCCTGATTTGGTCGCTTCCTTTGGAAACTGTCTAGCCCACTTACCCTGAAAAAACAATTAAAGGTAGAAGGACCTAGAGAATATTAGTATTTCTTTATAAACACATGTTGTGTGATCAGGACACTCGCAATTCGAATTAGCCGTTAGAAGTTAGAAAGTGAAGTTACGAACCATCGGAACCCATAGAACGGAGAATTTAGCGGGGCGGTTTTACATACATGTTTGTCTTACATTGATATTGTTCATTGCTTATGATTTTAATGCTTATGATTTGAATGCTTATAGCACGATTTGAAAGCAATTTAAAACGGTGCCTTTTATTTGGAAATAATTGGGAGAAATGTGAAGCTGCAATATACAAGCGAAACTTATATACAGTTTCATAGTAAAATAATACTTAGTAATCAAGTGATTAATAACCATGAAACGAATGGCGCTGACGAGAACTGCTGATGTTGATCCATCGATGTAACTAGAATCGATCAAATCCTTGATTTTGCCGTCAGTCCTCTCTTCCACCTTAAAAATAAAAAAATATGTTTAGTGCAGTTTTAAAACCAGCCCAACACAGTTTAATTATATGTTAGCTAATTTTTAAAATAGGGTGATATTTACAAATCAACGATGCGAGATCAAATGCACATTTACAGCACAGAGAACTAACTTATAAAAAAAATCTGGCAGAAAATGATTACTATTCATTAACTTGAATGTAAGATCAATAATGGCGAATTACACTGAATTGCGGTGAGTTAAACCCAATCATATTTATAAAAATACCCGAAGGAATATATCCCAAATTTACGATAATAAATGTAGGTAACACCATTCATTACGAATTAGATAATGGCAAAACGTCAGTTGTATACCCATTCGTTCATAGTTCGAGTTGCCTCGACATTCTTGGAGAAATCTAATTGCTGGACGTCGGAATCGAAGATATCCTGGACAAATGATCGGTAGGTGGGTGCAACAGAATCCAGTTTTCCATATGAAGATGGTTTTGCATAGACTTTGTTGGCTAAGTTCACGGTGATACCATATTTGGCACTGTTAAGTTCCTTGATTGCTTCCTTAATCGAGGGCTGAGCCTGAAAGTAAATATTTCAGTTATTAGTAGGGGTTTTGCCTTTCAAATAACTACATAAGTCATAAACTCCCACCTCTGCTACTCTTGAGCTATTCCAAATAGTAGGATTTTTTAATTGGTTGGCCTTGGCCGCTTTTAAAACTAATTGTCCGTCTAAATTACACACATGTGATCATTTAATAATACTTCCAGTCGTACTATTCATTTTCAAATCTTTAGTGTCATACTTTACTTGTACTGAGATTTACAATTTGTATTCTAATCTTCGTAGAAAGTACACCAAAAACCGCGTGGACTGCATCATTCCACATTTTAAGATGTTTTACACTAATGACCTATTTTAAACAAATAATCCAAAACCTTATGCTCAAGTATGTAGCACTAAGCAAGCTAAATCCTCGAGTAATCCTTGAGTATCATTATGCAGGTTAATATCATACATTTTAGTATATAGGCGTCGTCAATCTTAGAATAAGCGTAGTCACGGTGTAGAAATATTTCCCTACTATGGTTCGATCTTAAAATGTATTTTGAAAACATGCTTTCAATGACCAATCGATTACAGGCAGCTTAAACACTTACAGCTTCGAAGTCATCAATGAAGAGGGCGTTGGTGAGTTCTTCCTTGGTCTCGTCTCTCGCTCCCAAGTTGAGCAGAGAGAAAGCGATGTGCGCTGACAGACCGGATAAGACCACGTTTTCGTTTGGTTTCCGCGAAGCTACATCCTAAAAATAATAAATATCGTTGGACAATGCGTTCGTAGGACGTAGGTAGCTGAACTATGCTTAGGCCTGGTAGGCACGAACGCTTTTAAGTGCGGCGCTTTCTAAACGTCCAGGATTGAACGTATTGGTTTCTATGGAAAGGTAGGCACTAAGCGTTTGAATCAACGCGGACGCTATGGAACAAAAAATCTATCAAAAAGCGATGCGCTTAAATGCGCTCGTGCGTACCAGGCCTTAGACCTTATTCACTGCATTAAGTTCTCAGATGGCCTAAATGTGTACACGCGAGGCGCTGAAAGCTGTCCTCGAAGCTTAGCTACCAAGTAGCAGTGGGCGTTAACGCAATATTCATATAACTGAGATTATGTTATACGCGATTTCAAAATAGCCTGATACCTAAACGGCTATAAAATAACTATGATTTGTAGGTGGAACTCTTCACCTTGCTTCATTGTCATGGTATCACTTGTAATGGGATTTCCATGTCACTGAAGCACTGATTGTCTGGCAGGGTAAAAAATAACAGGATGACTGTCAAAATAGCTGCGGCCGGCGATGTACTTGATTGCACCATACGGTGTCCATCTATATTACTTGTGAAATTTTCATGTCAGGCAATGAGCAATAATAGATAAGCAAATCGACTTTGTTGAACGTGGTTGTGAATGGCGCTATTAACCAATTTCAGTAACCCGGCTATTCGTTTGCGCTAGAATAATAGGGTGATTTAAATGGTTTCGCCTTATAATGCGCACGTTCAACCAACCGATCCAACCAAACCGGGGTTGTACCATCTACAAAATGAATTAGATATGGAGAATGGGAGGTGGTCATACGTTTAGATGGCAGTAGTCATGGCAGCCAAAAGCAAAAAAGCCGATGTCATCTGTTGAAACAAACCAAGGTACAAAAAAGAAATATATTATTGAATTATGAAACCCAACCGAACATTAAAAAAAGCGTTAAAAGTAATACTAATCAGCTGTGTTGGAATTAGCAAAAACATGTGTGCATTGCGGACTCATCCACCAGTAATAATAAAAGTGGGCGATAAAGATGATTGGATTTTGATGGGAGTAGCAGTTAACATAATAAAAGAAATAAATGTAATTATAATGATGATCATGATCATGTATTCGAATCATATTTGTTGATTGTTAAGTCGTTATCCCCGGGAGCAAGCTTTATTGCTTATTAATAACACTTTTATCATTTCATTTTTCTTTAACTGTATTCATATTCAATACATTACATAATATTTATATCATCGTAACGACCAATTAGGAGTCGGGGTGCTAATGAGGGCACAGAATAAATAATTGACGAACACTTTGTATACTATGTAATGATAACTTTCTGCATATATCACGAATTTTAATGTTCATTACTTTTAGTTCTTCTCGAAGCAATTACGAAGGTAGTTAGACGTGCCCAGGTACCTAGCTAGCTGTCGATAACAAGTTGCACGTCGTTGCACAATCCTATCACTAAATGTGATTTAATGACTCAAAACTCAGTTCGTAACGGGCTTACTCTAGGTAATTTTGTCACCTATGTTTCATAAATTTTCTGTTATAGTCAGGACAGATAATGGTAATGAAGAGTTAAAAATGGTTTGTTATTTGTAGACTCGATCATGGTCATGTTTAAAAAAAGTATGCGAGTATTGTAATTTGAGAATGTATCAGGGTGTGGAATATAAGAAAGGTAGAATGGTGTATATGTGGTGTTGACGAAAATCCTACTACTACTAATATTATTTCTGTTCTTTGAGAGTTTCTATAAAAAAATATAGCAACTTATAGAAAATGCAGTATTTCTGGCAAAGAATCAAAATAAGTTCAAGTTAAATTTTAAATTTCTGATATTTTAAACAATGCCTAAGGGTAATAAAGAAACTTAAATCACTCTACATATAAAGTGTTATTGTTTCTTTTAAGTCGTATTCTTGATTCAAACTCACCTCGTATAAATGTCCGCTGAATTTGTCGACACTTTTATCAAATGTTTGACCTTCGACAGGGTTTAAATGTGCCGATGCAAGCATCAGGCAAACCACAAATAATACTAAAATAAAAAAATAATATAATAAATTTTTCTATAATCATGCTTAATTTACTAAATAATTTGAATACTACCGTATTCAAATCCAAAACTTGCTTTAATATTAAATTCGGGCAATGTGAGACATCCTTTATGTTGAGTTATTTTTATGTGGCTAACTGCATGTTTATTTCATTAATAGCCAATAAATCCAAAACAGCAAATTAAGTAAGAATATGCTCATGATTTTAATTTGTATTTTACAAATTCTAAAGTAATATAAAAGATTTATTTACCCGATGTGTATTGGTTCACCATTGCAATACACTTGTCTAATAATAGTTGACTAGTTTTTCTTTCTACATTCAGATACAAACTGGTCCAACTAAACTCAGTTGCTATCATTTTAAATATTGCCTTGCCTAAAAAAATATAACATAGGTACATAAATCATCGCTTCTCAAACATTTTTTTTTTTCGCGTGATTATATTTTTATTAGAATATAAGCAAAGAATGAATTGTTTTATCTATAATAGTTCTGGATCAATTAATTTTACTACACTTCTTTAGTTCACCGTGACGATGTCGTTTCATGCATCAAACTTATGATCGAATTTTAAACCGCTTCCCATACAGCTTTCGATTACAATACTCGTGGTATCAACAATTAAAGTACCTGTACAAAAATTGAAAAATAATAATAAAATAGATTTATTGTAAAAATTCGTTTTTAAAAACAAGCTTTTAGTTAAGTGCTTAAATGCGTATACAAAATATCGTATCTGCTATTAACTGTTGAGGAGTTCCTTGGATTAGATGCAGGCCTGGTTAAAGAATCAGGTCATGCTTACCATAAAAAATGCATTGTCATCGAAGCTGAACCAACATACCAAATTTCAACTCAGTAGGGTACGAGGAAGTCGTTGCAAGATTTGACCTATTGATTGACTAACAAACATTGCGAGTTAAGAGACAGTATATCGTGAGGTGACCTTGGAGTTCGGCCTTTGCAAATGGCGTCGGCCACGTGCACTTCGAGCGTCCGTCGACAACATCAAAGAATACACATTTGACAGTTTTTTATTTATATTAAAAATATAAGGCGATTAAAAAAAAACTAAGTTTAAAGTTTTCTGTAGAATTTTATTGCGGACATTTTTATGTATAAATTAGGCTTACGTCACATATGTAGTTTAGTTTATGACAATTTTTAAAAATAAAACTTATCAATTTGAATATTTTTTTATGTTAACATAGGATTATTTATTTAAAAAACCAGCTTAAAGGTTTGTTAGAAAAATGTTCAGTTAATCTAATTATATTTTGTATATATGCCTGGTATGAAAAGCTATCTTGGCAGTAGACCTCAAAAACATGCATAAAATGCATTTCGAGTGCGAGATGGCTCTTAAATAAAAGCTTTTAATAACCAGCGCCATCTAGCGGTTGAGCTCTGCACTAACTAACACTGGCACTTTACCGCCGAAAGAACTCGGCCAAGATGCAAATTTTTAGGCTTAAGTTAAGTAATAATATTTGGATAGACCACTAAAAATAATAAAATAAAAAAAACTTTTTTAAAAATTACGCTTATCGTCTCTTACGTCAATTGTCAAAATAAAGTCTTGTATATTAATACAATCTTTGAGGGTGTTCTACGCTTTTATAATATATTTTATTTTTCCTTTTTAGTTTATTTTAATATAGGTAAGCGTAAGTGATTTCGATAGTGAGAACGCTTTTGTCAGCTGTTAACGGCCTTGATGGACTAAACCTTAACAGCTGATTACAACTAGTAAAACATAATACTGCAATTACGAATACTTGATTACAACTTAACAATGAATTTAAAACCAATATTAAGAAATAAATACTAAAATGGCTTTAATTATTGTGGATGTAATGAAATTTTGGCAGGTTTAAATTTGAAAATGATACTAAATTACTATGGGTTCCATCGGGTACTTACACAATTTCATCTGGATTGAATCAATTGGGAATCGAACCCGTTACCTCACTTTTACGCAACTAGACTTGTACTCACAAAATAATAAAAGTTTGGGAACGTCTCAAAGTGGGTCGGTCTATTAGCGTTTAAATTTAATATGTAGATGACCTCCAAGAACCACTAAGATAGAATTTTGACTATGCTAAAATTAAAGATAAGAGGTTAGATTCTAATACCATTCAAATTAGTTCTTTCAATGGTAATATTGTTATTAAACACAATCTATTAACAAGCAACAAATAATATGATGACGTAATACGTATTCAGTAAATAGCATAGTTTGTCAACATTTTTTATTATAGTTCATGATTTCCGGTTTCGTGCGATGTTAACTCGTTGTGTCGCTAGGCAATAGGCGAATCTGACAAATTGCGTTTTTTTTGCTGACGTGGATGGTAAGCAAACATCACAGCATATTAATATGTGTTCTCACATATTAATATATGTTCTCACATATTAATATGTGTTCTCACATATTATGTGAACATTGTTAATATACTAGTGTAATCAGCCTGATGTTGAACGCAACCGACCGCACACTACGGTCAATTTACGCAGCTGTCTATTTTAACTGAGTTAATTATATTTTATCTTTTAAGTCGATTTTATTAGGAAAACTACCTATTGCAATGGGTACTATGGCATGACTTTCGGAAAATATCGACATATCTTCGCGTTTCACATCCCCTAGAACCCAAAACCACCCTCAGATTAAAAGTTTATATATATATATCTATCTATCTATCTAACAATCTATCTATATACCAGGGGGGCGAGAATGATAATCTTAACGTAAACTTATATTAAAAAAACTTTAACTTACACTTACATTTAAGCTTACTTAAACGTAAACGTGTACAGATAAAATAAAACCAATACTTTTATATTGTAATATATTCATTTATTTACACTTTATTTTTTTTATGGTCAGATTCACGAGATTCCATATTCAGACCAGGTTTAGATAGGTTAGGTGGTTTTAGAGCCAATTTCAATAGCACAACGATGACGAGGCGTCAAACGCGTTTTGCCCAACGAGCGAAGAAT
The DNA here is from genome assembly GCA_020383195.1 of Neomicropteryx cornuta. Taxonomy (NCBI): domain Eukaryota; kingdom Metazoa; phylum Arthropoda; class Insecta; order Lepidoptera; family Micropterigidae; genus Neomicropteryx; species Neomicropteryx cornuta. Next base: position 5,276,711 of record JAHKQU010000001.1, on the reverse strand, counting down.
TGCAATTTCTCTTATTCAAACGACGCACAACCTGCGCAAACGGTCGACGCCTCGTAATGGGTGTGTTATTGAAATTGTCTCTTAGACGAGTATTTTTAAACGATTTATAAAAATGGAGGTTTTCAATTCGACCTGTATGATATTTTTCAAGTATGCCTACTCATTATTTTTTCTCAAGCGATTTTGTTGGTTTTTTTTTATCCATATGATATGACATATAGCAAAACGACAAACAATACGTTTTCCGTTCAATTTTTTGATATCTTTCAATGGCTTGAGCAATTTTGTTTTTTTTTATTGTATGCAATTGCTCTAGGATGATTCTGTTAAAGTGTGACTGAAGAAACTTTTAGCGTAAGACAACTAAAAAATAAATGAAATAAAAATACACTTGTCTTACGCAACTTCAGTAAGTGTAAACCATCTATCTGCGCAGGTTTCGTTTTGGTAGATCCGTTATTTTATTGTTTATTTAAAATTATTGTGCCAATTATTTAAGTTTATTGTGCCAATTACTTCTTATTTTTTTGGCTTTAGGCGTATTTTGAAATCGGTTTTTTGTAAGTTTTTTCTTGCCACTCCTCTCACCTTTAATTTGATTACTTACTTCTTTTTGAGTTATAGTTTTGTATATGAATATTTATTTATGTGTTTATATATGTATATTCTAGAGCAACTCTAAATAAAATATTGACTGTATCGAATATTTATCAGTTCGGTACAGGCATTACGCCTAGTGAACATGATTATAATCCAATATACCTATACCTCTTTTCTATAACTAATTATATTTAAGACCTTGAAATGTATTTTTAAAAAAGAAAAAGGATATTTTTAGTGTTATGTAGTTATGTGCGTATTGAACTTATATATAAATAAATTTGTGTGACTATTTAAAAACGTGCTGACATTAGGTAATTTTATATTTACAAACACATATATATATCATTCAAATGCCAACAAAGTATCACATTAGATTTAAAAAAAAATCTAGGTAGATTTAGGTTGGTAGCACAACAATGGAGCCGATGTAAGATTATCTGAAAAAATACATAAAATGATGTTAGAATTGTCAATTTATATCTAAATTACAAAAAGGCCTGAAACTGTGTTAATAAGACTGCCAGGATTAGCTATTAACTCTTTGATTATTCCATTGGTCTGTATGTATTGTGAAGCACAGAGGTCACGGGCACAGAGGTCACGCGAGTCCACGACGCGTTCACCGGGATTCTGCTGACAAATCATCGGTGGGCAAACACCTGCGGTGCAAGGTGCGCTTGAACGTAACACCGTTCGAACTCGTTCGGGCTGAGGCGGAGAATTTCCCATCAGGCACACCTGGCAGGGTATAAAACTGGAACTGATTGGCGGGCCAAATCCAGCCCCTAGTATAGTCAGGTAAAATAGGATGGTCAGCTTCAAAGCAAAGCAAAAGCGGGCCGCTGCGCTACAACAACTGGCCACCTCTGCAGTCGCCATGCTGGCCAGTGCCCCTACATTATGGAGTCAGTAATCTTATAATACATTTCGGAGTTATTATGTAACTAGTGAATAGTTCAATAAATCGTCAAGTATAATTTGCAAATCGTAAATTTTATTTAGAGAAAACCTTGTAGCAACCGCTACATCCTAGTGCCCGTCACTGCACAAAGCGAGCTTGTACAGCAGCGGGTCCCCGCCGGCGATCTCGGGCCTGGAGACCTCTTATTCAAAGAAAAGACCTCGAGACGACGCTTCACCAACCTGCATAGACATAAGCGCCGAGCACAAGGCCTCGGTTTACAGAGCGCAGAAGGCGCTTAGCAAACTGGGACAAAGAGTACACCATCTTACAAACGAAAACAATTGTGGGCGACGCCGAGTCGCTGCAAATGAGCCCGCGTGCAGGAAGCGCCCCTCAACTCAATCTGAAAGAAGTTAGGAACTATAAAGATTTTAAGACCGCAGCTTTGTCCTGTGTCCAGTTCGGGGGGGCCATCCAGAAAAGTCCACATCGCCACAGTTCCAGCATCAGAGATCAGAAGGCGACAAGAGGGAAGAAGGCTCTGAAAAGAAGATGCTTACAGACAAAATGCATGCTCACAATTATTGTCCGGGAATTTAGATACTAAAGAACGGTATGGTTATGAGTGTCGTCAACTATTTGGTTCATGCTTTGGAATCTAACTTTCCATTTCGGTATGATTCGACTTTTGATTTAAATTAATTGAATAAATAATGAATTGTAACAAATTGATCTTACTACGCTCCAGTTTTGAACGATCCGCTGAATAGCGTTATTCCTTTGTATTGGACGGCGTAAAAGAATGGATGATCAGCGTAGAATTGGCGTTCGGGTAGTTTTACGGGAACACCAGAACCTCTTAGTAATAACACACCTGAAATATAAATAATTTATTTACAGCATTGGGCATAACATTAGACAGCGCATCATTAGGATGAAACATTCATTAATATGATCCCAAAGTAGTTTTGTCTTTCAAAAGCTTCTAAGACGTAACTATTATAGCTGCCAAAAGGTGCACATTTGTAGGTACGAGCAGACCAGCGACTGCTTTGCAGGGTTTCCTTCGGCTCCTCGGGCGTTGGACCTTCGGAAATGGAGACGAAGGTATCCACTCATTACGGGCCCGAATTGCCTCTTTCGAATATTGGCCGATTGCCCGATAGATGCTGTGTGCAATAAATGGCTCACCAAAAACGAAAATTCCTGATGCGTTGAGTGCGCCTGGAACCCATTAGGTAGTTAGTGAAGAGAGGTTCTAAAGTATTTAAGACAGGTTCTGAAGACAGGTTAAGACAGGTTAGAAAGTTAGTGAAGACAGGTTCTAAAGTATTTAATTTAATGTACCTCTACTGCTCTTTCATTTGATAATAATGTATCTAAAAGTAACCCTTAAACCTATTCTATATCTTATTTATATAAAAGATTTATGTAAATTGTTTCAATTATATCATTTGCGGATGGACACAGTATCATCACTTACTTTCAAAAAATCACTTTTTCCACACTATCAGGTAAGTCCATGACGTATTTGTACAAACAGGACGAAATCTCATCAGCTCCTCGTCATGGACTGTAGCATTATCCAAAGTCCATACATTTTTTTTTTAAATGTTGTTAACTTTAACTTGCTGTTAACTTGGGTGTAAACACTATTGAAGGTCAACCCAACTACGATTACTTTACCCGAACTCTCTTCACTAACTACCTAATCGTTCTTTATTGTTCTGGTGTAATATTATTTCATTCACCAATTGAAATTTTCATCGTGAGGTGTACAGGATTTCATTTTCAAAACGTAGGAATCGCATGTTTTGCACATATCTTTGATTTGTAAATATCACATTTAAATATCAAAATTAACTTGCTTCATAATCTTGCAGATGTTTCAGATATCAATTTCAATGCGCTACGCAACGAGACGCTGTGAGCGAACCAAACGTTATCTGGAATATGATTTAATTATGTACGGAAACAAATATGATAACATTAGGAAAAGTTGTTAAGTTTGAAGTTAGAATAACACCATAAAAGGATGTATCCGAGACAAAGTTCAACCTGTGTTCGTTTTGAGATAAGACAGTTATTGCAAACCTGATGCGGCAGCTGCCTCGGTGCCCTCCTCGTTGACCTCAATGAATGCTTTCTGAATGGCCTTGGACACGTAAATGCCACTTTCGTCGTCCATTATGCCCCTTAAATTGGCGGTAGGCTTAAACGCAAGATTCACACCTAGCTAAAAAGTTATACAAAATATTTGACAAGGTTTCTGTTTGGATATCGGAAGTTTCAATTTATTTATTTATATATCCGCATATTTGGTTACATAAGCGAATATTACTGGCATAAAAATGACGATTATTTTACCTTCGCACATTTTATTATTTTACTTTTCAATGTATTTATTTATATACATATTTTTTTTTAGATTCACGTAGTCTTTTGCGCACTGGTAAAAATAAATAATTTTCAAATTAATAAGCCAATTTCTCATAGAATTTGCCGCTTAAATCGATATGGAATTAATTATGTAGGTGTTAATTTAATTATTTATAAAAAAAAACATCTTTCAAAACATTTTTAATTTTGTAAAAAAACTAATCGAGAAAAATTAACAAAACACACTTTAATCAACTAATGCAAAGAAAAAAACCAAAATAATAGTAAAACATAAATATATAACTAAAAATTAAAAATAAAGCATACTAATATTTGGAAAAAACATATGGAAACTATTTAGATAAATAAGTAACGCACATTAAGGTGCATAATAACAATCAAATAATTGATGATGATATTACAAAACTGTAAAAAAAAATCCTAATCATATTGGGCAAAGATACGAATATGTAATATGAAATAGGTATGGATTTTTATAGTACCATGTATACCTACTTATACAAGGGTACACAAACGTGCTCGTGGGTACGGGTTTGTGTATTAATTGCAAATCCCACCAAGTGCTAAGGGATTATCGATGAATCCTCAAATATATTTATAAAAATAGAATAATCTATATGGACATGTCTCCTAAACACGACCTAACATTTGTAACACAAACGCTAAGTGTATACCTAAAGGTATACACTTATACAAACCCATACCTAAAGGGAAAAAAACTTAGAAACCGCTTAATAACCTTCAGAGTATAAGTAATTTTATTAGGACACTAGCGTAAGTACGGTACAGGGCATAAAGAGAGGTGTAGTTCAGGGTACAGACCGATATTCCCTCTTTTTCGTTAGATATTGTTGAAATAAAGAGAGAAAAGTCTAAACAGTGAAGGCAATTCGAGGAATGCCGAGTTCATCAGAATAGTTTTGCATTAATAAATCTTATTTACTGCACGCGCATTACCCATAGTCTCTACGACATGCTACACGATAAAGATTCCCTTATAAATTAATAGCCTATAAATACTGACCTTTTGAAGTGGTGGTATGAGGTCAATGGTAGTTTCGATTTTGAATTTGGGTAATTTGACATCAACTCTTGCTTTGATGGGAGATTTAATGTATTCGCTAGTTCCGTTGGCAAGTTTGCTCTCGATTGATGCGAGTCCATCTATTTGATTTGGCAAGATAATGACTAGGACTGCATCTCTGTTATAATACGGAAGCTGAAGAATCTGTAAAGTAAATATTTCAATTATATTTGGGTATATGAACTTGACTGGCAAACATGGTTTGGCCATTATTTCTGAAACATGTATTTTTCAATATATAAGTTAGGTAACACAATTACCAGAGTGTCCATCTCATCAAATACCATTCCAGTCACACCAAAGTTTCAGAAGTAAATCTTTTTTAGTTCTAAAACTTTATCTATTTGCAAGATTATCTTTTACTATTTCGAAGTGTCATCTTAAAAGAGGCTTTGAAACGATGTTATGTATTAAACATAGATCGATGAAAAATATTTTTACCTTAGCATCGAGATCAGAGTCGTCTTTGTAAAGTAAATCCTCATTTTTGTTCATGAAATCGGCGATGACAATGGATCCGTCAGCTCTAGTGAATTCTTCTGATTTGGTGGCTTCCTTTGGGAACTTTTTAGCCCACTTACCCTGAAAAAACAAATAAAGGTAGAAGGACCTAGAGAATATTAGTATTTCTAACACATGTTGTGTGATCACCACAATCGCAATTCAAAATAGCCGTTATAAGTTAGACAGTGAAGTTACGAGCAAATTTTGTCGGAAAAGGTAAATAATTCTAATTGCTGTAGATACATTAGTAACGAAATTTCACGAAAGAGCCAGTTACCAAGTTATGGTCACTATATCTTAAGCAATTATTGAACTTTGTATATTTTTAATGGTCGAAGTCTTTGGAAATTTTCTACCGTGCCACTTTTTCACACTTTTTTACTTTTGATTTTAATCGGGGAACAAAGTTGACATTAAAGAAAGGGAAGGCCTCGAACCGAGGGTCATCGTGGCCAAGACGCGAAGGTCAAGGAAAAGCGAGACACGGGTCCAAAGTAGATTGTCCGACAAGTGACACCGATCACTTTCAAGTCGTGGATTTAAAGAATCTACCAAAAAAGGTGAGCGTGCATGTCGAACGATTAAAATTGCACGTAGTTATGGTGGTAAGTTATTAATAGGGTGGTGTGTATTTAGTATTTTGTTTAATTTGTAAGTGTTTGCGAGGGTTTGTACACCAATTGTGTTGTATATGAGTGTTTCAAAGATGTTTAATTCGCGAATAAATTCCACGACGTCAAAGGTTGTAAGAGTGGGCACGATAACCAGTCGGGCGGGGGACAATGTAGGCTCTTGCACAAACGTGGTGACTTAGAGCATGAGCTGGTATGATTGGTAACTGTAGGGTTTTATTAGTCATGTAGAAAGCCATATGGCGATGGTGGTCGTTACGCGAAACGCCTAGGCTTGATTCACATTTGAATGTTTCAGTCAGAGGAAAAAAATGATAGAAGAATTTAGGGAGGCGGTTTTACATACATTTTTGTCTTACATTGATATTGTTGATTACTTTTGATTTTAACTGATTATAGCACGCTTTGAAAACGAGTATCGCAGCCAAGCGACATATATACACAGGAGTTTTACATTTAGGTAATGGAGACTTTACAATAAATAAATAAAATAAAATGGTACTTAATAATATTTAAGTTATTAATAACCTTGAAACGAATGGCGCTGACGAGAACTGCTGATGTTGATCCATCGATGTAACTAGAATCGATCAAATCCTTGATTTTGCCGTCAGTCCTCTCTTCCACCTTAAAAATATAAAAAATACATTTATTGCAGGTTGAAATAAGCGTAATACATTGGGATAATTGTTAAAATAGCATTATCATAACTGTTAAAATAGGGTTGTATTTAAAAAACTGCATAAAGGAACTTCACATAGATATTATGTTGAGTGTAATAATGATCCCACCTTTATTTATTAAAATACAATTATTATAACATTACACAATATACAATTCGTTATACTTATATAAGTTAACGGATTACAAATTAACATTCAATAATTTTAAAAGTTAACTTTGCTCCCCTTCCCAATTACCAGAGCGAAATATTAAAAACAGCAATTCTATCTGCATAAAAACAAGAATTCAATAATAGTCCGCAAGCAATTCAGTACCACGGACAGGCGGATGAATTAACCGGGGTCTAAATATCCGTCATTATCGGTGTAGAAAGGTGAGAGTAGAGATAGAGTTCAGACAGAATCACCAAGTTGTTTATTGAGGTTACACACTTATCCTACTCAGTATGAATACGAATAGAAATAAAAATCACAAGTAAGAGCTTCGGTTCGATAATAAGATAAAGACTTGTATAGTAGGTGACTACTTAGAAGAGGGCGGTCAAGTCCTAGAGCGCGCTAAACCAAGACTGAAGACTGAAAGTACTTACTGTCTTCGATTATGAAAACTAACGGTCTTGACTTCGCGTCGAGTAATATGCAATTTAGCATTTTACCAAAGAAAGCAAATTATTTTGTCATTTAGGGAGGTATTTTTAAACTTTTGAATACAAAGATAACTATGTCTCTGCAGTCAATTTAAAATTTCCAGTTAAATTAGGCATGAGAACTATAGATCTGGCAAATTCACACGTGTGAAATATGCTTACGTTGTTACCAACTCGTGGCAACGGCACAATTCCTAACCAATAAATAGTTAATCGGAGCACAAAAAACTAACTATGTAAAGAAATCACGTAGATTCATTAACCTGAATGCTATTCATTAACCTGAATGTGAAAACAATAATGGCGAATTACACTGAATTGTGGTGAGTTAAACTTAATCATGTTTTAACTAACGCCCGAAGGATATATCCCAAATTTACGATAATAAATGTAGGTAACACCATTACGAATTGGATAAAGGCAAAACGTCAGTTGTATAATACCCATTCGTTCATAGTTTGAGTTGCCTCGACATTCTTGGAGAAATCTAATTGCTGGACGTCGGAATCGAAGATATCCTGGACCGATGATCGGTAAGCGGATGCAACAGAATCCAGCTTTCCATATGGAGACTGCTTCGCATAGACTTTATTGGCAAGGTTCACGGTGACACCGTATTTGGCGTATTTAAGTTCCTCGATAGCTTCCTTAATCGAGGGCTGAGCCTGAAAGTAAATATTTTAGTTATTAGTAGGGTTTTTGCCTTTCACATTATATAAAAAATTACACAAGTCATAAACTCCCAGCTCTGCTACTATTGAGCTATTCCAAATAGTAGATTTTTTTTCAGTTGGTTGGCCTTGGCTACTTTTAAATCTAATGATCCGTCTAAATTACACACATATGATCATTTAATAATACCTCCAGTAGTACTGTTGATTTTTAAATCTCTAGTGTCATACTTTACTTTTACTGAGATTTACAATTAGTATTCTAATCTTCCTAGAAAGTACATCAACTGCATCTTCCACATTTTAAGATGTTTTACACTAATGACCTATTTTAAACAAATAATCCAACACCTTATGCTCAAGTATGTAGCACTAAGCAAGCTAAATCCTCGAGTAAACCTTGAGCATCATTATGTGGGTTAATATCATTAATTTTAGTATATAGGCGTCGTCAATCTTAGAATAAGTGTAGTCACGGTGTAGAAACATTTCCCTACTATGGTTCGATCTTAAAATGTATTTTAAAAAAATGCTTTCAATGACCAATCGATTTACAGGCAGCTTAAACACTTACAGCTTCGAAGTCATCAATGAAGAGGGCGTTGGTGAGTTCTTCCTTGGTCTCGTCTCTCGCTCCCAAGTTGAGCAGAGAGAAAGCGATGTGCGCTGACAGACCGGATAAGACCACGTTTTCGTTTGGTTTCCGCGAAGCTACATCCTAAAAATGATAAATATTCACAATGCGTTTGTAGGACGTGCCTATGTAACACCCTAATGCTAGATTAGGTCCTCAAAAAACTTATTTATTTATGGTTTTGTTTAATTCTTAAAAATGCTTGAAGCTATTAGCCTACCTTAGTACGAGGGAAGTCCAGTTAGGTATGGTTTATGTTATTTATCATCTAAGAAATATGTAAAAACAAAAATAAATAAATAAAGAAAGAAAATAAATATAAAAAATACATTAATCAATAACATAAGCCGACTACAAGCATCTCCAATTTAACATCTATGTTTAAAAGAACACGAGAACATAAACCAGCATCTTATTTATGTGGGCATAACCAGTATTTAAAGATATTTTAGACACTACTGGTTGCAATGGTTCAAGATAAAAATAATTACATAATTACATGTTTAAAAAAAGTATGCTAATATTGTAATTTGAGAATGTATCAGGGTGTGGAATATAAGAGAGGTAGAATGGTGTATCTATACAGTTTGGTTTGCCATTTCATAATGAATAGACTTACTCCTGAATAACGTTTGCAAATAGTGCAAATTTAGAAAAAAATCACTCTAAATTTTTTTAAAATCACCTTAAAATAAAGTAAAAATCGCGTCGTGGGCCTGTGGCGTGGCCTCCAAGATCGTGCGATTTAACACCGCTGGACTATTTTTTGTGGGGTCGCTTGTCTACGCAGATAAGTTGGACACGATTAACGCCTTGGAAGAGAATATTCGGCGCGTTATTGCTGACATACGGCCCAACTTGCTGCAAAAAGTGGTTGAAAATTGGGACTCTCGGCTGGAATTTGTTCGAGTCAGCCGCGGCGGCCACTTACCCGAAATCATTTTTAAAACATAATGGCAAACCCTTATCTTTATAATAAAACTAAATTCTTAGCCATAACATCAAATTATATGCGTTTTATCTTCTTGAAAACCACGCCTCTAAAATCATCACCCTATATATACATGTTTTGCTATTCTACGCTTTATTAAAAAATTAATAAACTTTTCTAAATTTTTCAATATTGTAAAAGATTTTGTCATTTACCTTTTCATGCGATTTGCCGCTATTAAAAATAAAATCTGAAAATATATATTTCTCGCGCCGAAACGTCTGACACTTACCTACTCAGTAAGCGCTCTCTATTTTATACCATCTGTACTAACAGTTAAAAAGTATAAAATCAGCAAAACAATCTAGTGATATTTCTATATATATGAAGGGGTCAGTGGAAAAACAGCTGTTGTCACTTAATGAACAAACTGAGATATTACTAATTAAATTTAAAACCTTAAGACCCACAATTCATGTAAAACAGTAATTGTAGCACCCGGAATAACTTGGAAGTAAGTAACGCGGAATATCAAAAATAATTTATATAAATCAAAATATAATTTTATATCTATAATATGTATTTAAAATATATTTTTTTCTTGAACGTTACGGACATAGGATATTTTTACTCTGTACAGATATTTTAAAAACAGAATAATTCGGTGACTATTAATGTTATTGTCCTGTTTTTTTTTTTGTCAGAACATAGAGACGGGTATATTCATTCAGACTGCATGTCAGTTCAAAAGAAAAAAAATGTAACAAAGTTGTTTTTCCACTGACCCCTTCATTTATTTATATTTATATTTATATTATCTGGTGTTGACTGAAATACTTATATTATTTCTGTTCTTTACGAGTTTCTATAAAAAAATATAGCAACTTATAGAAAATGCAGTATTTCTGGCAAAGAATCAGAATAAGTTCAAGTTAAATTTTAAATTTCTAATATTTTAAACAATGCCTAAGGGTAATAAAGAAACTTAAATCACTCTACATATAAAGTGTTCCTGTTTCTTTTAAGTCGTATTCTTGATTCAAACTCACCTCGTATAAATGTCCGCTGAATTTGTCGACACTTTTATCAAATGTTTGACCTTCGACAGGGTTTAAATATGCCGATGCAAGCATCAGGCAAACCACAAATAATACTAAAATAAAAAAATAATAAAATACATTCTTTTATAATCATGCTTAATTTACTAAATAATTTGAATACTACCGTATTCAAATCCAAAACTTGCTTTAATATTAAATTCGGGCAATGTGAGACATCCTTTATGTTGAGTTATTTTTATGTGCCTGACTGCATGTTTATTTCATTAATAGCCAATAAATCAAAACAGCAAATTAAGTAAGAATATGCTCATGATTTTAATTTGTATTTTACAAATTCTAAAATAATACAAAAGATTTCTTTACCCGATGTGTTTTGGTTCACCATTGCAATACACTTGTCTAATAATAGTTGACTAGTTTTTCTGTCTACATTCAGATACAAACTGGTCCAACTAAACTCAGTTGCTATCATTTTAAATATTGCCTTGCCTAATAACACATAATTTAGGTACATAAATCATCGCTTCTCAAACGTTATGTTTTTTTCTTGTGATTATATTTTTATTACAATTTAGACGATGACGTTTCATGCATCAAATTTATAATGGAATATTGATGAAAATTCTTGGCGAAATTCTTAACGCCTTAGCCTACCACGATATCGGTCAAAGCAAAGCGCGAATGCAGCCAAAATACATCAAAGGGTTAAAAAAATTGAAAAGACGTTAAAAATGAAGGTTTTCGATGGACCGTTAGACGATTTTACTTAGATTTAAAATATTTCAATATTTTTCCCGCAAATCTAAAGGGAATTGATGATTGCAATACATTTAAAAGGGATTTAAAAAGGTTTATTATTAAACAAACTATTTACAGTTTGAATGAATTCAAATAACTCTCATAATGTTTCTCTGTTTTTTATTTTTTTTATTTTTTATCAGTGTAACGTTTTGATTGTATTTTAAATTATAACTAGCTCTATGGTTTACTTTCTTATGAATATTTATCGTTGTTAATGATTTGTTAGTTTTGCTTGTCATAATTGTTTTATAATCTTTTTAATATTGTATTGTCATTCCTACATACGTTTTCTATTAACGGAAATAAAATATTTGAATTTGAATTTGAAAGCTGATGACATATTTTGACGTTAAATGTATTACGAATACTTGATTAAAACCTAACAATGCATTTAAAACAAATTGTGGATTGTGAATTGTGGATGAACTTTCAGCATAGTTTTAAATTTGAAAATGATAAGTACTATTACTATGGATTTCATCTATTTTATCGGGTGCACAGTTTAATCTGGGATGAATCAACTGGGACGAACCATTCCAAGTTTCTCGCACCCTCATTCCTCTAAGCAACCGCATATTAAAATAATAAAAGTTTGGGAACGTCTCAAAGTAGGTCTATTATCGTTTATAACCTTGAAATTTAAGATGTAGATGACCTCCAAGAACCATTGAGCTAAAATATTGTCTATCGCGAAAACTAGAGATTACATGTGAATTCATCAAAGGAGATTCTAGGTTCTAATATAATTCAAAGTATTTATTTTAATGATAATATTGTTATTAAAGACATTCTATTAATATTCCGTAAAAACTGATAAACCTAATATATACATAAATAGCATAATTTTTCAATATTTTTTATTTTAGTTTAATAAGTTTAACTTCAAAAAATCAAACCTGTTTCCTTACGGAATCGCTCCGGGGGCCTTTAACGTGTGAAGTAAACGTGATAACTGTTACACTACGGAAATCGATAAGAGCGGCGACAGGAATAGGGTGTTAACATTATTACTGAAAAGTGTTCGCTGGCTCCCCGGCATTTCTTTAGGTGGCAGTCATGAAACCATTACATTTTCCCCGTGCAAAATTCGCCCGACCCGTGCATATAGAAGTTTTCACTTCAAAAACACGTTTTGAGCCACAGAAAGGAATTTAGTTAGTTAGTTTCTCGTAAAATTGTAGATCTCCTTATAAATTTAGTGATTACAAAATTATTTAAATTGATAATCCACGAGAAGGTTATCCACACTCCGCGCGGCAGCCCGCGCACCTCAATTGGCCGTACCCTTGCGTAGCGAGAGTGCGCTTACTGAATCCCTCTTTATGCTGTACCGTAAAAGTTGCTCGTATCAAAAATTGTAGGAAAATTATATACCTACAATTAAATTTTTTAACGGATTTGTGAGGGAGGTATGATTTTTTGAATTTTGTAAAACTATTTTTCCCACCCCCTAGGACCAATGGTTGGTGCTATCAAAAAAATTTACTTTAGGCCCCTATCTAAGGAATAATATAAATTCGTATGAATCGATAGCTTATATACGAAGATTGTTAAAGAAAATTTCATTTTTTCGAAAAAAAACCTCCCCATCCCGCCCCCCTGGTCTGATTTTGCCCATTAACGAACTTGACCGAGATTTTGTGCCCTTAAATTTATGTATCAATTTGAAAGTGTTTGGCAGTTATCATGTCACAAGAAAGTGATATAAATGGTTTTGGGTTCTAGGGGATGTGAAACGCGAAGATTTTACGAAATTTTGCAACAGGTAGCTTTCCTAATGAAATCACACACAGCAGGCTGGCAACTGCTAACAGCGTCTACGTTTCGTTTTACAGATGAAATGAAACCAATCTTTCATTTTGTAATATATTAGTTTATTTACACTTTATCATCGGTAAGGTTGAAAAAAATATCTCCTTGCTAAAATACCATTCGCTGAAATAGAAAAAAATATATATTTTGAAGTCTAAAGTACGTTATATTTTACGATAGAAGGAAAGAAACTGCATTCTGATTCTACAATATTGCTATATTTCGTTCTTAGTAAAAAAAAATACAATATTTGATTGTTGAACGAAGCCTACGCGATTTTGAGTGGCCCCAGAGAGGGTAGCAACCAGGACACTATTCGCCTTGTAAATTCATTGATGTGGTGAATTTTATAGAGCGGAAGTGACGCACGAAAGAGATGGCAAATTTGGCAGATATAAAGAAGTCTACTCAATTGTGCGGCGTTTATGATTATCCGCGTTCTAAATGGATGAGTGCATTCAACAGAACAAATAGTGCGTCATTTTTGAAGAGCAAAGTGCACAGTATGCCTAAACTATAGGGTGTACATAAAATCTGAACAACTTTTGTTCAACATATACAACAACAACAATATTGAACAATATTGAACAGCTAACAAAAACAATATTGAACCTTTGGTGCACGTATCGTGATGTCCCTGAACTATCCAATTGACCTACATTACAATATTTGCCGCTTTCTGATATTTCAGTAGGTGACCATACTTTAAAATGTTAGGACTCTTTCTTTTGCCATTTTGGACTAGTTTTTTTTTTGCTTTATTTACAAAGTTGCCGAACAAAAGTCTTTCAATTTCAGAATCACCCCTTAAAAGGATAATGCTGACTTTAAGTTAAAAGGATAATGCTGACATCCTGTAATGAAATGTATGCGTCAATGTGTAATTTTTGGTTCTTGGCGTTAAAATTAGGTCATTATTGCTAGTAAATTTTATTGATCTGGTTTGGTTTTGACAGAACCGGTAAAAATGGTTATTTCTTTGTACTGGAGCACGAAGTAGAACGGATGCGTCGCGAAGAAGTCTCTTTCCGGTGGATCTGGTCGGAAAGCATACGTCACGAATTGGAGGACTGAAAACAAAATGAAAATATGAAAAAATTAAATGAAAATAAATTGAATGGAATGAATATTATGAATGGAAATGAAAATATTACAGTTTTTATTTAAAACAAAAATAAGCTAGGACGCGTTAGTCGGAGACTCTTGATAAATTTCGTAATATTATGTAAGGATTTGTTTTGTTATTTGTTATTATTTTGTTATAAATGCACAGAACGTGAGTTAGAATCTTGAGAAAATTTCATCGACAGAACGCGCAAAAGTGAGGTTTTAATCTATTTTAATTTCGAACTTAAACGTTTTTCATTTTTTCGATTTTGTTTTTCTGTTATTCATTTTGTGATTAAAAAATATGTCAGTAATATTTTTTAAGTGCTATTTTTATTATTACATCTTTATGCACAGTGCCTAGATGCAATATAGAGAAAAAATCCCTTTCGGCACGCCAACTATAGGCCAACTATACTGCGTATACGACATCCCTCTTTATACTGTGCCGCAAGGGTTGCTCATATCAAAAATTGGTCCAAACAAAAGTTGTAGCGAAATTATAGGACTTCAATTAACATTTTAAGCGGATTTGATGCTGTGCTTATTAAGGGAGGTATGATTTTATTGAATTTTGAAAAACCAATTTTTCCCACCCCTAGGATTATTGGTTGGTGCTACCAACAATGTTTACTTAGATAAGTTTTAGGCCCCTATCTAAGGAAAAATATAAAATTAAAATTTATTCGGTATCTTATATGCTAAGAAACTTAAAAATACTATTTCGAAAAAGCCCCCCCCCCCCCCCCATCCCGCCCCACTGGTCTGATTTTGTCCATGACCGAGTTTTGTGCCCTTAAATTTTATTTATCAAATTGAAGGTCTAAAATCATGGTAGTTATCGTGTGCACAACAAACGTAGATAGATATAAACTTTTAAACTGAGGGTGGTTTTGGGTTCTAGACCAAGATATGTCGATATTTTCCGGAAACCACGACCTGGTACCCATTGCAAAAGGTAGCATTCCTAATGAAATCTACCAATAACTAACTTTTCGATATTTTGCTGTACGAAGAATGAGATCGGTATTTGACGAACGTAACTTATCGTAAACCAAAATTTAAAAATAAAAAAATCAAAATTCTGACCTGAAGCGGCCGCGGCCTCTGCGCCCTCCTCGTTGACCTCGATGAATGCCTTCTGAACGGCGCTGGAGACATAAAGGCCGGATTCGCCCTGCAATATGCCCTCGAGTTCGGCGGTTGCCGTGAAGACACGATTGGCTCCCAACTGCAATTGTAGACTTTCACTCTCAATGTGGATACGAAGAGATTATATTGAAGAGGAAGTGACATTTACGAACAGAAGACGGCTCAGACTCGATGTCTCTGAACAGATACACATTGTCGCTTCTACGTGTTTATTCGTTCTGTGGTATAACCAGATGTAAATAGTAAGGTTGTATATTTATATTGTTATTTTCGATAACATAATATGTAAAAAAGTTTCAACACATAGTTTATTTATTTATTTTAACGAATTCAACGTGTCTACTAGATACCGTATTTTATTAATAAAAAAATGTTATTCGAAATGTTTGTTTTTTTGTTCAGTTTTAATTTTTTGATTTATAAATCAGCATGACATTAATAGAAGTATAAGATGGCATTAATAGTTATTTTTACTTGACATTACTACATTGATTATTGAAAAGATTATTAAAATCACACAAAATTCACAGCTCGAAACTGATTCTGTCGGTTTTATGAACATTTTATTTATTAAATTTAATTTATTTATAACACATATATAGATAAATTTAGCTTTCTGCATTTCTTCTCCATATAAACTCTTGCTATACAAAATTTCACAGATTTTTATCACCATTAGATACTACTCTGAACTGAGCGTTACTAAGTTATATTAATTTGTCACATTTGAAAGCATTTGCAATTCGGAAATATCCAAACCGTTCGATGATATGAAGGCCCGAATTCTCTACATTTTAAAAGTAGGTAATTACGTATAGTACTATACACACCTTCTGCAAAGCTTCCTTCAGGTCTACGGTTGATTCAATCTTGAACTTGGGCACCTTAAGGTTAACGAGAGCTTCGTACTTGTACTCCAAGTACTGACTCGTGCCGTTTGCCAGTTTCTGTTCGAGTGCCGCCAGGCCGTCGGGTTTAGTAGGCAGGATTAATACCAGAACAGCTTCTTCGTTTAGGTATGGCAACCACAATATCTTTAAAGAGTCAAAATATAGTATTACTAAATTTATTAGAGAGATATTAACTAAATGTACGGACAGTACAAGGCTTTGAAAATGTTGATATTTTGTATTGCATTGGCAATATTTTACCCTATTTTTCAAGTAGCTTACCTTTGCATCAAGCTCCGGGGACTCCTTGAACATGTACTTCTCCCTCTGATTTAGGAAATCTCTTTTAACCTTCGATCCATCAGCCAAGGTGAAGTCCTGGGCCTGGGTGAGGCTAGCATTAAACTTATTTTGCCAGGTACCCTGAATTATAAAAAGAAAGTCATGATTGAAAAAAATAACTTTAAAATGCTTCGTACGTAGAATTTATAATATAGAAGTTTTAAAATTCAACGTATGATGCGTGTGGTTGATCATTTTTGAAATAAAAACCAATAAAATCGCCCCCAAACCTTCTTCTCAATCTTCTCGACTTTTTAATTAGCTAATTTTTGAGTGCTTACTGAAAAATTTGAATAAGATACTTTTTGAAATTTTGAAAAATCACCAATTAACGCTTATTAGGTAATAATATTTTTGGAAACTTGTTATATTTTATCACAATATTCTACATTTTTACTCGATATAAAAAATTATTTCCTAAAGTAATTTTTTTTTAATTTACATAATTTTGAATCACCAAATATTGGTGAAAAAAAAATTGTGTCAATGCTAAATAAAATACCTTACATGTTATATTTATTTCATATTTGTTTTGGAGCCTCAAAACTGCACAATTCTCGGTAACTGACTTTCTATATTTTTATATAGGATTAAGTTTATAGAGAATACCTTTTGTAGTAAAAAAAAAGACCATTTTGAGTATAAGTACCTATTTCATACAGTTTTTAAGGAGACAACATTACAATTATCACGTCAAATGCGCTCACTGGACTCTATGCACTCTTAAAAAGAAGTTGCATTATCTTTAATGTAGCAAATTAGTTTTCCAAAATTAGTTTAATTGTTTAACTTCATTAAATAATATTTTTTATTTATTTTTATTTAATTATAAATTTTTAATTACCTTGAAATATATAGCGTTCACCAATACGGCACTGGTTAGTCCATTTATCGAGTCAGGGGAAACGAGGTCTTTGATGCGATTGTTGGTCTTATTTTGCACCTGTATAAAAAAAAATACAATCACAATATTCTACAGTATACAATATTCAATATACAGTATTAATATTCTACAATATACAGGTACTATATATGAGTAGATATGTGATTCATGATCGAGGTTACATTTTTTGTTTTCGAAACCCATGATGATTTTTGAGGATATTGATGATATTTTTCTAAACAATAATAATTTCCTGTTTATTCTTTTTCCTGCTTATTTTATTGGGAATGATTTTGGGACACCAAAATGATGAAGAAAACAGAATCACGGATGGAATGAGTCATTGAAGTTGTTCCGTTGACCTACCCAAGAATTGATTTCTCCGGCTGCCTCCACGTTCTCGGAGAAGTCGACCTGCTGTACTTCGGACGCGAAGATATCCTCGACCTGACTGCGGAACGACGGCGTCACCGAGTCCAGCTTGCCCGAAGACGACGGTTTCGCGTACAGTTTGTTCGCGATGCTGAGCGTGATGCCCTCCGCGCTGTTGAGCTGCGCGTTGGTTTCCTTGATGGATTTAGTCACCTAAAACAAATGCTCACATTTGATATTCTTGGCATTTTTTTTTTTTTCAAAATAACTATTGTAACTAGCTTCAAGGCACTACACTTCCCTTCTCTGGAGGATCAGATCCTCGTTGTTTTACCAACGAGAATCTGATCAGCCACTTTAACTGAAAATTTGCAAAATATTTGGAGTCACTTTATCAATTGGAATACGTTTGTTATAGAGCGAAGTTAAAATTTATCGACTCTCCCCCCCCCCCCCCTCCGGGGCGAGATCCCCCCCCCGTAACCCTTTATCCGACTTTTCCAACAACAATAAAATTTTATAAATGACGAAAAATGCTCATATTTAGTTAAAGATTGCGCAGAAACTGTAAGTAGTATCACTTTTATGCCAATGAAGGGTTTATAGTAAATTTATCAAGGATCATTTCGTACTTACCCACTTTTCACGTATCTTGAACGGTTTTCTGTAAAGATGAAAAAAACCGCACTTCGGGACAGAGGTGCGGGGGAGGGTAGCTCGCCCCGTAGGGGTGGGGGGGGAGGGGGAGAGAGAGTCGATACATTTTTAACTTCGCTCTATAACGAACGTATTCCAATTGATAAAGTGACTTCATATATTTTGCCAAATTTTCCATACATTGAAATCTAATATTAATGTACTAACAATAAAGATCTTCTCAACAATTCGAGTCATATGTAGTTAATAGTGCCAGACGTCATCAACAATAAAGATCTCATCATCAACCCCAAAGGGCCCATAATAAACTAGATTACTCGCATCTCTTGTGGATTTCTCTCCTGACCCTGTAAAAATGGCACTTTTTGTAGCGTTCAGGTGTGTTGGCGCCTTTAGGATCGTAAGTGACTATTGACCCACCGCGTTTATGTCTCCGAGGGTCAGCGCGGCGACGACCTCCTGGCGCGTTTGGCCCGAGGCCCCCAGCGCGAGCATCGCCATCACGGACTCGGCCGACAAGCCGGAGACGATCAGGTTCTGGTCCTCCGCTTGGGAGACTGCTTCCTGTAATCAATTACATTCTTTTATATTTTTATTTGTATTATGCATTAATAGGGCTTATGGACAACTAATTCTTTATGGTGGTTACCTAATATAACAGTAACATCATGGTTTTTTTAAATTGCTATAACCTAGGTTATTTACGATTATTTTGGGCCACACTCAACTAGACCAAATCTGCCTGTGCTAGAGTTTGAGGAGATGGTGGCATAACAAACATTCTAGGAATTTTACAAAGAGTTGGTTTCATTAGAGTTTGGTTCTTATATAAAAAAAAAAATGGGAAAATAATTAATTCCCAAATGTATTAACATCATCAAGGCGCTTGTGTAAATTCCCTTTGCTCTTTCGTTCGCTTTCTAGCACCTGGCCAAGGCCGCTCGATGACCCGGCGCGGCGCGGCCTCGCGAGCAGACGAACATACGTCAAGAACGATTTAATATTATTACGTAAAGTTTACATTTTTTCTCGTAAACCATGAGGAATAGAAATCATGTTTGAAATCGCAGGGTCAATTAGTTGGATTTTTTATCGGGTCCCCCATAGGTAAATGCTCATCCCCCCCCCCATTTATGTTTCTACTATTCGAAACATACATGGGGGGGATGAGCATTCAGCTCTACTTATTTATTTTTTTTTACATAATAATTGCTTGACCTGGGTCATATACAATTACTTTGGGCCCTACTCACCTAGGCCAAATATGGCCGTGCTGGACTCAGGGGAGATGGTGGCAATGAAGCGTTGAAAATGGTACATATGACCATGTACCTTATCGAGTCCAGTGCCTTAACCACTAGACTACTACGATCTCTACCTCTACCTGCTTCCGATTGGCACTGTTTCCTCTAACATTATCATGCAATATTAAAACCGCATAATTCGTCTGTAACAATAAAATATATATAAGTACCTGATATAAATGACCAGAGAAAACATCTACACTCTGTATGTAGGAATCTTCTATCCAGGCCACGGCGGGCGAGGCGAGCAGTAGAGACGCGATCAAGGGCAAAACTGTAGAAATAAAGACAATCCGTTGAAATGTGAAAATAGTTCACCGATCACATTTCACAAGAGTATGTGAATATTAATTCAATTTACTTTCCTTTCTATTACAGAATATATGCACAATATACAAACCATATTATTTAAATTTAAATAATAAAAAAAATAGCATTTAAAGGCATGAACACCTGTCCTAAGATGGATTATCTGTTGCCATTAAAAATGAACCCGAATGCGAAGTATACGGAGCCTATGCATTTCCTGTTACCAGAGGGTAGTTTGTTTATTTATCTATATTTCTTTAATTTGTTTATACTGCACAGCACTCTGTCGGTAAACAGTGAAGGTGTACTTATATACTCCATAGATGGCGCTGTGAGTAATGGCGGCCGACAAGATGGGTAAAGCAGCTTATGTTAAAAGTTGACATATACCACCGTGATTGGGCATATCGTTTGGTTATTATAAAAACTCTTTAAATGAATTGACAATTAAAATAATAGACTTTAAATGTCGTTTCTTTGTTTTCAGGTAGGACAGAATGATTTAAGTTAAACGGTGTAATTATCATTGTGTATGTAAGTACTAAAATAAAAACTTTGTTTTCAGAGCAACTCAATTGTTTATTTCGCAATTCCTCATAAGTGTCTTATTTATTTATGTATTTATTTATTTATTTATCGTTTATCCGGAAAACCAACAGTACGATATATGAAAAAAGAATGGTACATACAGTTGTTTGTAAAATTAACTGATGACAGGTTTTCGCTAAAGTACAGAGATACATGTAAAGATTAAAATTAAATTAAATTACACTCGCATTAGCACTCTAAATAAAGAAATATATATGAATATATTATATTTATATATATATATATATATATTTGGTTTTTTTTTAACATATATTATTTTGAAATAATGGTATGTTTTAAAAATAGTCAGAGGCCAAAGAAAAGAAACTGAAACTATTACTATTACTATTACTATTCCAAAGATTACTTTTTTTTTTTTTTTTGTTTTGTTTATACCTATTTTATTCATAAAAAGTATGCAAGATATTACGCATGTTACAAACAATATTTTTATTAAACTTAAACTCTAATTTCTAAGAACTTTGTTCATATAAACCGTGTTCCAAAACTATTCCCGATGAAAAATCCAGATTATTGGCCGTAGGGTTTCAAACGTGATTTGTTTGGACCTCATATCGAAAATTGATCACGGTTTTCAATTTTCACGAGCGCTTTAATAAAATTAATAAATTTGGGAATCTTCGCATTTCTTACACGTAATAGCGAACATAATCGCACCCATAAACAACCTTAAAACAATTTACTAATGTAACTTTATCCAATAACCTGTGACTTACGCCAGTACCCAGATTGATCAGCTATTTTTTAATATTGAGAGTACATTTAATTAGATTTAATTGATTGTATAAATATTTCTAATAAATGAAATAGTTTAGGCCCTGTAATTCTTTTGGCCAAAATCGGATTTTATTATTGGTAATTTGTATATCTGATCCACAGAGGGCGCTGTACTTTGTGGCGTTTATGTTCAGATTGTATTTCATATGTCAAGTGTAATAATCCTCGTCGAAAATACTTTGTTTTCCACTTTAACTTACGTCCACTTTTACTATCTAATTAGGTAATATTCGCCTAACCCAACCTAACCTATTTTGAGAGATTATTTTTATAAATTCGGGACCATTTTACCGGATGTCTCTGTGCCGAATTTAGCCGTTTGGCGGATCAATTTTCGTTTTGTTCACTAAAAATAAGAAGTTAATTGCATTATTTTGTTAGTTTTTAGGTTGAAGGATTATTTTAAGGTCGGTTTAATCTTTTCTTTCGAAAGTATTTTCTTTGCTGCGTCGAATCCTCGAAAAAATACAGCGGTGGTTTTTTTTTTCACAGCAGATTGAAACGGATACTTATTCATTATTATTAATGGAAACATGAAGTGTGACTCACAAATTTATAAGTAAAACATATAAAAATAATAAATATGTACTCAATAATATTCAAATTTAAGCCTTGCCTCCCTTCAACTTTTGATTTTATTATTTATTGTGATTTGGGCTCACTAGCATACAAAATGTCATCACAACAAACAACGTTGACAGTTTATACAAAAACAGGTTTTCAAAATCACAATAATATCGTCGCTGGTTACAAAATTACAATGATTCTATTCGCCGAACGTTGCATATATTAAAAGTCAACCGGTCATATTTGGACGTTCGCCATTCTGTTTGTATTTTTATTGTAAATAGTTTTAGTTGATTATTCTACAAAGATGTGTTCAATTAAAACTTGTAATTATAACCTTAAATTGGAATGCAAACTACTAAAAACTGTAGCTATACGGTTTAATGAACGATTAACAGACCTAGTGATAAAACAACAATCAATTATCTTACCAGCCATGATGGTACCCGTTTCGTAGCGCAAAGGTCGGCAACGCGTGACTTCGTCGCGTCGCCTTGTCCGATACTAGTTTTCTTTAATTATTTATTAATTTCTTACAACACTGTTCTAAATCCCCCCCCCCTTCCCCTTTTAAGGAAATCCCCGTTGAAAGCTATATGAAACTGTAACTTGGAATGCAGATGTTAGTAATTAATACGGCAATTTACCAAGGTTTTTTTATAGGGTAAAAATGCTTGCGACCACCGTGACCAATAAAGTGAATAGGAAATATGTCATTTATCTTTGTCCGTCGCTAAGTAAGCGCATATTAAATGTACACCCTGTCCCACGGCCTCTTGCGATTTCCAATATAACTTGTGAAGACGGTATATTAAAATTCACAACGGTTTCATAGAAATTAATTTGTAAAGCTTACGTTATTATATTTAATGGATAGTGTAACGGGTAGATTAGGTCTGAAACGGAGAGAGGGGTTGTGCAAACTGCCGATGCATCTGTAGTCAACAGTGAAATTAGTCAACACCTGCAGTTTGTGCCAGTGAGTTAAAATTCCACGTCATATTTTTAGTCCATTAGAATACCGCTGATATGGTGACCAGTAAATATTCGTTCAATTTAAAAACAAGTCCATATGTTTTACAAAAAAAAAATAATACCTTTTTCACTTTTTGCAAACAGCCAAATAATAAAAACTATTTAGACACATTTACTGAATTAGTTACAAAAGAAATAAAAGTATCATTTTTTATCCTTTATTCGAAAAAGTATATAAACAAACAAGTACCTACATAATTAAATGCAAACCGTACATATTATAATCAAATTTTATTATATAAATTGCCTTAAATATGAAAATTAAGTTTAAATTTTATAACATATCGTTTGTAATGGACGTCACACATCCGTCAACTTTATTTTAAGAAGAATAACATCCAATAGATCCAAAGAATATCAAATATGATATTAATAAATAACAGAATCCAAAGAATATCATATTAAATTATCAGTATCTTTATCAGATCTTTATTACTATTACTTTATTACGAGTATTATTTGCGAACAAAAGCGACCTTCGAAATACGGCTCGCCACGATAATCAGTCGTTGCTTCCGCTTGAGACCACTCCCGAACACTTAAGGAATGTTTATGTTCCCTATTACGAGCCGAGCACTGACCATAGACAATGTGTTGTCTATGATTAGGGGCATATGAGTGATGTGCGTGTGGCAACATTGCCACGCTACAATATCGTATAAACGAAATCGCAGGGTCTATCGCCTGGTTCAGTTACCAGGTCCCGGGACGACCTGTTTAAGACAGTTTGAACCACTGAACTCTCTAGTTTATTCTAGTTCTTTTTACAAGTTAGCAGCATGATGTGTTCTAAAAGTTCGTTGTTTTTTAAAGAAAAACATAACCCTCTCATCAAGACCCAAAAATGCAGTACTGGTATATAAGCTATTATAAAACCCAAAATAATTGTTTTTAGTTTTATATTTTTTTAAATATCAGATCTTTTCAAAACATAAAGATGACTAATGTATTGATATGCTAAAACATGTTATTGAAAAACATATAAGAGATAAATAACTAAATAAGCATGAGGTGATTTAAATAATAATTTAATTTATCAAACAGTTTATTTATGCAATAAAAAAAATAACATGCATCTAGTTTAAATTACCACAGGTAGATTTGTTATACGTATAGTTCATTTGTTTTATATTGGAGTCCATAATTTTTAAAACGATTTATACTTAAAATTGAATACAAATGCACTATGTGTGTATATAACATTTTTAAAGTTATTTAATTATATTGATATTGAAAATTTTAATAGCTTAAAGATGTGTTTTTTTAACTCTCTTTGGCTTAAATAACAAAGGTTATTCTTTTATCGATTCTAACTTGTAAAAAGGCCTTCGAAAAATCTACAAAGACACTTTCTACTGATCTGTAAATACTAGGCGACATTCCTTGGAATTCCGCTCCCTAACTTGATTGGTTCGCGGTCCAGCCAGCACTGGGTCTGGCCCTATCCGAATATCCACCATCCCCTCCTCTTCTTGGGCTTTTCTGTTGTGTCCGTCAGGTAATCATGTCTGACGATCGGAGCGTCGTCGTCCGAATCTGACTCCTCGGACTCGTTGCCGTGGAGCTTGTTCAGGATGTGACCTTTCAGCAGGTCGTTCAGGAGGAACTGGCGGTTCTCCAAATTTGGGTAGTCGTTGGCTGTGAACAGAAAAAAAGACTACGAGGTGACAACGCCGTAATACTGTACTAAATTTTGTAAACAATTTAATTATATGGAATCATCTCTAAAACAGTCACTGCTTATATACAAACAGTTAGTCAACTCGCACGGTCATTTTTATCTATATACACTGAAAAAAATAACGAGCACCGAAAAATTTAGTAGATTTTTAGCAGGCCCAACCTTAGTGTAATGTAGTAATACAAACTGTTTAATAGATTGTACAAACCAATTCCTGTAGATTGATAAAAATTTCACATAACAAAACTTTCTTGTAACCTGTACCAAACATTCAGTAAATGCAGCATTCTAATGAAAAGTTCTGTGCATATTACAGTAATGTTTTGTTAAATCTACGAAATAGATCGATAGATGCGAATCGAATGAAAAGTTGTGCACAGGTTACAGGACTGTTTGGTTAGGTTAACCAACCAACCTCTTGCCTATTCCACCATTTTGTCTGTCACCTGGGAACTTCGTCGGTCAAACAATTTATGTCATTTGTTCGCTGGGTTAGCAATTAACTTAAAATGTTTGATATCGAGACGGTAAAATATAAGTGTCATCTTAATTCGTATGCTCGTTGCATTTTGCTTTGAAACAATTTACGAATATTGTCTATATGTCACCGCGCTAGCTAATGACATGTGTAACATCGAGACGGTGAAAAATCTAGAAATTTGGGGATTAGAAGAATATAATATTGAAGTTTTTAAAGGTAAGCCAATTTCTTTATTAGCGGTGACGATGCATTTTTCTCATGCGGTTTAGGCACACCAAACGTTGATTGAGCCTACTAAAAACTTTGTTAACGTTAACAAACCGTTTAGCTGTCACTAAAGGAATTTCTTGTAGAGCGTGCAGCATTTTTTCTCAGTGTATTTCGTCGAGAGTTGATGGCATTAAAATATGCCTTGGTGTATTTCTTGACCTCGCTAAATTTATAAATAATCTTTTCATTAACTTGCATTTAAGCAACTACTGTAAGTGATGATAATTCTACAATTATATTATATCATTTTACAAATAACAGCACAAATAAATAAATATTTATAGCGATAATAAATAGCGGTGGTTTTATAGTGAAAAGTATCTTACTGCAATATGGCGGCTTGTCCCTTGTAATAACGTAGAACTGTCCCAAAGATTTTACTCTTGTATCTTCGTTGAATGCATCTATCCCCATTATACCACAGCTGCGGCCAAGTCTCCTGTCACAGGTCAGACCCATGCTAGCGTTCACACTGAAAAATAAGGAATATATAAACAACACCCGAAACGTAGGGAGATATGACGCTGATATTATTTCTACAGGGACGTGTTTCACGCGCAACCCGCTTTATTCCTGCCGCGCTCGCGTGTGGGAGTTGCTTCGAGTTGTATGTATGCCAATAAAAATCTCACCCAATAAACGACATGTCCCACTGGTGACCCAAAAAAGTGCAGTTTTTGCTAAGCAGCGATTCGGTGAAGTAGCCATAAGCTCTCTTGTGGCTGCACATCGCCTTTTGAATTTCTACAAAAAATAAAATGATCCATTAATACTTTGAATAGTTAAAATATGAATTAGAGACACGTAAGGTAGTCTTAAAACAGTTATGCACTATTTTAAAGAAATTGCAGGATGTCGATGATGGAAATCCAACACTGAGTTTAAAAAAAAAATAGACCTCTGACTCAAGTAGGTACTAGTACATTTATATTAGTTTAAAGGGGTCCAAAATACTTATTGCATGATCGGGTCATAGCAAATTAACGATGAGCAAAAATGACGATGATCGTTTTTTGACTGACTCACTGGCATTGGAGATCGGTACGATGGTCTGGAAGAAAGTCTTCTTGGTGTCCTTGAAGCATCCAGGTTGTTTCATTCCTCCATTTGCGTAGAAGTCGGCGTGACCTGGAAATGATTATCACACCAGAATAAAATATTTAATAACCATTTTTGTGGAAGGACGGCATCGCCAATCGAATATAATACAATGAATACAAAAATACAAACTACCCACATTCAAATAGTTACGACGAATGTGGTTATGTGTTTATTGTTACCATTAATATTTTTACTAAGAAATATAGCAAAAATAAAACATATCAAGGTAAAAGTAAAGTTTAATAAAACGCAGAAAGTAAAATAGATAAATAAAAAATATATAATATACTTATATTTATATTTTATGAAACTTTGGCCGTTTCTTATAAGACGCTTAAATAAATAGGCGAGAGTTGGAAGGCTTTTATAAAATACAGCGCTCTATTTAATCCGGCATGCATTAAACTATTTGTATCGGTATTAATTTTCTAGTAGACATTATGGCTCTATAATTTGTTTGAAAAATTTCCATGATATTAAAAAGTTGATTCGAAATTTCTAAATGTCAATACTGTCAGACTTTAATAATGTTAGATGTTTGAGCCATTATCAAAATAGGTTCAACCAAGTAATTTACTCTTCCTGGCAAGATTTACCTGTCTCTTTCCTACCCACAAATATTCCCCCGTCTCGCTCTTCCGCACCAAACCTACAGAGACGTTTCAGAAGTTGAACGGTGCGGTTGTATGTACCTCTTTACTCTCACGCAACGCGACAAATACTTGTCGCGAGTGCAGAACTACACCGAAGTGTCACCTGTGAAACTCACCACCGCCGGTTGCAGCATCCGAACTCATCAGTGCGCCTGGCAACTAAAAGTTGGTGAATCTATTTGTAGTTTGGTGTATTCCGTGTAACCTAATTCCTTTCTGGTTGGATATAATCCAAACCTATATAGGTACTAGTAAATCAAAAATATCTACCATTAAAAAATATCTAAAATACAACATTTAAAAAAATACATTTTACTATTTAATTATATATAATATATTGATCGGCAGATATTATTTATAAACAGTCAAAACATAGAAAATTGGGAAAAGAAATACTGATTTCACCTGATTGGCTCAATTGTTTTCAATCGTGTCATATTACCTTTCACCTTTTCGAGACGTAACATTAGCACGCTAAGAATATTTTTTCTAATCTTCTCACCAATTGGGTCAGGAAGACCGAAACCTATCCTCTTCATCATTCTGCCATTCGTGTGGATGATGTCCACGTACTCGGCGTCTGACTTGTCGAGCATCATGGCTTTGTTCGTTGTTCTGAAGCATGGCTGCGCCGGATCGAGACCTGGTGGGTTTAAAACCTCCATCACTATACACCTTCGACAAAGCGACGGTGAGGGCATATTGCATAAAGATGAAGCAACAAGCCCCGATTTTTATGATATTACGGACTATTTTGTATTGGATTAATATGCCTCGAATCAAAAAGTCGTAGGTGGAAACAAAAATGGGAGATCTGACATCACGCCAAAAGTTTCAATGACATTATTAATGTTTAATATTATTTAGTATTATTATATACAGACAATTAAAAATTACAATTTGTCCCCTACCAAATCGCATTGCAATTTGTTGGTAGGGAACAGCTTTCTTATTACATTAATATCTTTATATCTAGATTTTTTTAAAGTAAGTTATACAGTTTAAAATATCTTAAAAAATACTAATAATATCAATGCGAAAGTCTGTCTTCGAAACTGATTTTGATAAAATTAACCAAATACTAACCAACCCTTAGGAAGGACATAGGTTATTTTATTTTTTTTAAATTAGCCCCTGAGAGGGTAAAATCCAGGATAGACGATTGTATGGGAATTATTTAAGTAATACTTGCAGAATGTGTTTTTGTGCATTTTCAAAAGCTATCGGATTTTTTAGGTCAACTTTTCAGTTTATTCGTGTGTGGAAGGTGCGGCCCGCAGGGCCTAGTTGCTAACCCGGAGTGAAGTCCGAAATTAAACAGCTAAATATAATATAATATAAAACTTAAAAATATTCAAAACAAAACAATATAGGCTATTATGAAACAATATAGGCTTTTATGAAACAATATACCTTCTTAGTTCGAAAGGCAAGTATATTATTCTATGATTTGAGCTAAATATGTTTTTATTAATTATTAAGAAATTAGTCCGTCCACCTCAGATCGCGATAGGGCAGCTCGAAATGCAGTACAAAATTATTTTTACTGGGATCGACAATAATAATCTCACTGAATTGTCATTGCTATAATGTCATTGCTATCGACATAATACGCAAAATGTTATATCTTTTACAGTAATAAATAAATAAAAAAAAAGAACTCTTTGCGATCGCCACCGCGAAGCGACCCATCTCGTGCAGGCGCTTGTAATAATGAAAACCAGTTATCTTCACCAGTTATCCTCCTAATCCCTCCCAGCCGTGACGAGGCGAACCCGGCGATGTGAGCACCGAGGCTGTGCCCCACAAAATGGAGATTGCTCGCTTTGATTCCCGTCTTGTTCATCGTGTCCTCTAGGAAACTGTGGAATATCCGGTAAACCATGAGAAAAAGCACGGGCTGTCACTCAAAATGCGTTAAGCCGTAGTTTTTTACCTACCAAACCATTAGGTTAGGTATCGGACATAAATCGACCACCGCTTTTTCGAAAAATTCACGTCTGTATATGTATGTGATCTTGATAGCATTTAAAATCAGTAACGAATTATCGTTACTGATTTTAAATTAAATTTTAAATTTTAATTAACCTAAATCCAAAATTTTGGGGTATTAACCCCAAAAATTTGGATTTAGGTTACCTATTGCATATATGCCTTCTCAGGAAGTCACTTCTAAAATTCGAAAAATCTGTAATTATATCAGTAATTAAACTTTGTTACCTTTACCTCCACATGAGTTTTTTTTTTTTCAAAAACCTTATATATCATAAAACAATCAACTTACGACTGTACGCTCTTAAGGGGTTGAGAAATATATGTATATTAGTTTTAGAAGAAAAGTATATATTTAGTATTTAACTAAGTTTTATAAATAGCTCGAAGTAAGCGTGTTTGAGTGAAATTTTAAAAGCCGAACAAATAATTAAAATAAGTAGGGAAAACTACGTTATACACACCGAAACAGGTCTAATCCAACAGTTCTCGTGTTGGCCACCGCTCTCCAGTACTTCCACGTTCTTCCGCCTTTACTCCAATCTAAGGTTATGACGTTGACATCTTTCTGAAAAATATTATAAAAACGTCACGATGTATCTTTTACTAACCGGATGTGTATCGTCGCCGAGGTCCGTAAGGGCGAATGAGGTTATTTTACACGGACGTGTAATGTTAACTGTTTCAGTGTGTAATAAATTATCTTTTTTACTCGATAGATGGGTCCCCAAAATTTACCGATCGTTCAAACCTTCACCTCATACTAATAATAATCATGAAAAGTTTTCTTTTGTAGCGGGACGCATTGCGCGCTACAATCTGGCATTATCTGCACGTCATCGAATGTATGTGCCACACCAACCCATGCCTACTAACGACCACAAACAATACATGGCAAAGCCATGGAACATGGAAAGTCATCCTTGTATAAAGAAATTATCGGGCTGCGCCAATTCGTCTATTATGTAGGGACCAGTAAAGAGTATTGATGGAGTCTGTACCAATACTCTAGATTCTAGATACACTAATACTTTATTTATTTATTTATATAGTCATTTATATGCATTCATATATATATATAACAGCAAAATAGTGTTTACAAAATAAATACATTACTTGTACGTACATAATCGTAATTTGTAATCACATGCATGGATTAGTTTTTTGCATCACCTTAATAGCACAATGTGCTGTTCCAAGGAGGCGCCAATCATTTATAAATGCAGTTTAGCATTTTGACGCGAGCTACGGGACTTGTTAATAAACCTATATATATATATAAGGGTAAATATAAATATATATACATAAATACTAACAACTTTGCCAACATTACAAAATGTCAACTCCATATTGAAGAAATAAAAAATAAGGCGGGTTAACTTACTGCCGCCAGGCAAAGACTTCCAGATAATTGCGCTCACCCAATCCAGGAAAGCTGACGTCATGTCCAGAATCCAGGACGCGTTGCCGTGACACATGAAGCCGTGCACTATAACGACGGTCCGTCTGTTGGGCTTGAAGTCCGACCATTCCTTGGTCAGCTGATCGCCCGATTCGATCTCCAAGCGGTACCTCAGCTTTCTGGTCGTCAGATAGAATCTGTCAAAAGTAACGCTTGACTTAAAATCTTTTGAGCGCGTTTTAAAACCTGTAATTGAAATCGCCCCTCTCCCTTTTTTCGCCTTAAAATGGAGGGTTCTTGGTCAAGTCGCGCTGTTATCCCGCTGGGTTTTAATTTACTCGAGAATTCATATTATAATTGATACTAATATAAACTAACCAACCTTGTGTGGAGATTATCCGACGTTTGTGGTTTGAAGTTAAACAGCCATTTGAGTTTATTTACGTAGCCGCTCAACCCAAAGCAATCTGATTCGTTGTCACCTGACCTCGAAACCTAAAATAGAAAATAAATAGAAAATAGAAAATAAAATAAAATAAATAAAATAGAAAATAAAAAAAAAGAAAATAAAAAATAAATAGATCTTGTGCGATCTATAATAGCAGTTACAATCGCTGATTTGATTTTAATTAAGAGGGCCGTCTTCGCTTGAACATTCATTTGTAAAAAAAAATGTTATAATAGAAGAGCTCAAGAAAATTTGTTTGTTTTTTTAACGCGTACGGCTCTCGTATTATTAAAATATTATGTCCAAATTTGGTTTTTGAAATAAAAAGTTTGAATTTGTTAAATTATCGAAAGATGGGTTTTTTCCGTCATTCTGGGGTTGTGGAAATAAACTTAGCATCACCATTGATTTTTTTTATGGGTACCTTTTTCTCTTGTCATTGATTGTGTGTCATTTGAATAAAAATGATGAATATGAAGACCATCTGATCACCAACAATCCACTTTCGTGAGCCCAATGAAAAATGGCCTTAAAACTAAACTCGAATCGGGTTCAAAATATCTTTCTAGTAGGTACTAATGACTCTTTTAGTGTTTCATCAACCTTACTTACTTCAGGTTCATCATCGACGGCAGGGTACTTGTTGGTGTCGACATCTTTGGCAGCTTCCGAAAAGTAGCTCAGATCTTCTGGACTCATGTAGTCGTCCACTGCAAATTCAGAATCCTAATTTAAATCCGAATAATTTGTCTATGAATCATTCGTTTCGCTTGACCTGTGAAGCATTTACTCGATAACACTGATTTCAATGCCATTCTATCCGAATCACAACGAACTTACGATATGGCAAATTGATGTGCGTTGTAAAAATTTGCAAATTATAAAAAAATATCCTTTATTATCTGAGCGGTTATTTCTTTATCCAACACTAAACAAATAAATAATCATTTTTATAAAAAACACATTTATGTTTCAAACCACAATTTAGCATCAATTATTTCACTGGAAAACGCGATAATAACTGAATAATATCGAAGTAATACTATCGTTAAAGCTTAGTTTTAGTTATCGTAAAATATAAAAAAGATAATAATTAATCTAAATATTTCAAAAACATATGTAATACAAAAAAAAAAACAAATGCTAGAGAAAGAAACAAAAATGGAACAAACGTAAATATTTATCTGTGAATACAGCAAATATTATGGCTCGGGTATACAGAATTTATTCATAATCACTGATGTCTTTTTAGAGGGTTGATCAGTAGCAATAATCAGCAATAAATATTGTAAAAATATTTCCCAATTACGAGAAAGCGAATTCGAAATTTAATAGAAATCGTTTTAATGTTTGAGTCAGTGAACTCGCGCCCGCGCGACTCGCGAACTACTACGAAAGAAAACAAAGTTTTTTAATAATACAATTATTTTAAATTGATTTTTTTTTTTCGAATTTATATTTTTTTTTCATGAGACCGATTTACTTATCCTTATGACCCACAAAGACCACGAATGAATATAAATACATTCTGTATAAAAAAATAATCAGACTTTTTGATAGTAATTTTAAAGTCGATCAACTGATTTATTTTAAACGAAATATCTCGATTAACCAACAATACACACAGAAAAAAAATATATATATATTTTTAAGCCTTAACTTTTAGATATAAATTATTTAAACAAGTTAGAATAAATACTTACAGTCATCTGAGGCATTGAGTTGTATAATCAGAGAATTAGTTATGGCCACCAAGCAAATGAAGCGGAGATACGCTGTGGCCATATTGGAGACTAAAAGAAAAATAAAATCATGTTTAAAATGACCAATGGCCATATTGGAGACTAAAAGAAAAATAAAATCATGTCTAAAATCGCAGGGTCAATGACCTGTTTTATTTTATTGAGAAAGGTCTTGAAATACGGTCTATAATAAAATTTCTAATAAATTCAAAACATGTGCTTTAAAGCATTTTATATGGAGCCAAATAGCAAAATATTTTTTTTTAATAACTCTCAATATCTATTGTTAAATATTATAAGATAAATTAGGAAAAAGAATTATATTTGAACAATAAAATGAATAAATATACGAATAGTTGACAAATAATTGAGTATTGTGGGTAAATGAGTTTATTTTATCAGTAAGAGGTTGATAAAAATAAAAATAATTGATTTTAGAAATATAAAAGTGAACGCACCCGCAAGGCGAACGTCCTATAAATATTGTTATTAAGGTAATTAATACTTTCTTAATCACATTTAGCATAATTTACTATTGTTCGACAAAACTCGAAAAGATGATAAAATGATCGTTTTTTCTTCTTGTATATTCTAGAACTAACTGGAAATATCCAGAGTAAGACCAGATTTCCAGACCTACCCCAATACCGTTCCCTATAAAAAATCTAAGTAATTGCCTCTGCGATTTCGAGTATTTTTTGTAAAGAAGATATATCAAAATTCATTTTGGTTTCTGAGAAAAAAAAAATTACGAGATTATAGTATACGGTTTTGTAATAGGTACCACAGTTGATCGACGCGTCATAAACGGCTATGTCCGGTCGCGGTTTTCTTAGTTTTTTTGCTTTAGGTTTATATTCAAGTCATTTTTTTTTTATTTTAATATTTGCACTTGACGTAATTATATGGGTTCACCCCCGAGAAATTGTCTGTAATATGCAAAAAAGAAATCATCGAAATCGCTTGAGCCAATCAGATATTTAAAAACATTTTGAGCGGAAAACTATTTTTTTGTTTTTTACTTGCCTTACACTTGACGTAACTTTGTAAAACTTGAGATCTCCTCCTATTTGTGAAGTCGGTTAAAAAAACAGTTTATAAGTTGTCCCGTGTACGATAAAAGCAATATGAATAATATTACATATATTTTAATTACTTTTATTATTATATATACTTATTATTTTATCATTAATATTATAACATTATTTTACTAGAAAGATGAATGAAACAGATCAAAACAGATTATGTTTGAAATAGCAGGGCCAATAAGCTGGATTTGGTCTTGGAAGACGGCGTTCAGTATAGTAAACCACAAAACTATAACCTCTCACCGACGTCACAATTTGAATGTAATCAAATATAAAATAACAAAACTGAAACCTTGCTCTGTGTGAAGATCAAATCGAACAGCTTCACTCTGGGATCGAGAGATTCGTTTTAAACCAGATTAACAGGAAATACAATTTACAATATTATAATATTTTTATCAACATTCGGCGCATTCGAAGCGTTAACAAACAGAAAATGATAAGAAAACTGGTTTATGGACTCGGGTATTCCTCTCGGGGAATTACCTCGTTTTATAACATCTATTTACCTATAAATTTTACTTTATTGTTTTACATAACATGGCCAAATATTTGTAGTTAACTTCAAACATTGTTATTTTATATTATTTATAGAAGCAGCAATACAACAAACAAAACATGTACCATATCTATTACAAACATTGAAACAACTGAAAATTAAGATTACCTAATTGTTAAGGACTTTGTATATATAAATATATAATTGCTTTTATGTGGTGAGCATCCATTTGTTATTTATCTGACTGAAAGTTGCACTAATTTAAAGAAGTAAAATAAATAATTAGGTAAAAAAAAATTGGGTTTGCGTCGGACCAGTTAACGGGCGGTGGAAGTTATACTTCTTTGGTGGTTTATTAGAAACTTAGTTTATTAGAAACTTAGTTTATTAGAAACTTAGTTTATTCATACTTCGTTCTAAGTACTAAGTACATTACGTTTGCCGCGGCAAACCCCGATCGATATCTCGTAGCCTTAAGAGAGCGCGGTCAACGAACTACGCGTTGCGAACGGACTATCAGCCGGCGTGGGGTTAGGTTAGGTTATTTTTTTTCTCGGTTACCATGATTAATTTTGATATGTCGTCTTAACAAATCATGTTCGAATACACAGAGCCAATTGGCTGGACTTTTACCCTTGCTTACGTTGAGGAGGACCTGGATCTCGATAAAGGCAAATACTTGAACCTCGAAGCATTGCAGCAGATATGGAACTTCTGAATTCCAGATTGTCTCAAACTAAATAGTCTAAAACTAAATAAACAAACCTACGTCGAATCTATATTAAGATTGAATAAAGATTATAATGTTAGTCTGCAGAATCTATAATCCAGACTTCTCTAACGCAAACCAATCGAACGAAATGCATTGCGACCTCCTTAGAGTGACATAAACTCTCAAAACAAAGGAAGATTCTCTGTGGTTTTTTGCACTCGTGGATTTGTATTCTATCCAAATTTTAAATCTATCATCCATTTTGTAAATGGCTAATGTCTAAATAGACATTAGCCATGGATAATATCTATGGTATTCAAATGAATACCATAGATATTATCAAGATATATTTAAATTGTAAATTGTATTTCCTAAATACCGTTTAAATTATTTTTAACATTATTAGAGCCATACGTCGTAACCTATATAAAAGCATGCCAGTATTGACATTTAGAAATTTGAAACCTGTTTTTAATATTTTTATAGAAATTGAAATTTTTCAAACAAATTATAGTCAGAATGTTTTATAGAAAATAAATACTGAAACGCACAAATAATTACATCGCTGTAAAACATTCTGGCTCTACAAATTGTTTGAAAAATTTCAAACTAGATAATATCAGGATATTCATGGATTCATTTTTTTAAATAAATGAATAACTAATGAATTAACTACTTCACACTGCTCACCTGATCAAATTTGCGAGAATTTGCTATCACTGAATTAATATAATGAAAATTTACTGATTTGCTTGACTGTACTTTCCGTGTGCAAAAACATCATAATGCAGCCTGAGGATTTTTAACTGTTATTGATACTTTTATTCGTTGTTAAAATAAATATATATATTCAAAAGGAAATAATATTAAATATATGCCTAATTTAGGCAGCCATCTTATGTTACCCCCTTTCCGTGAATTCATATTCGTTCATATTTTGCCTAAAACGATCTAAGTATCCTTTTGAGTCAAGAGTTTAACGTGTCTTTATAAGTTATAAGAAAATGCATTAAACTCTTATTTAAATAAATTAAAAGCTCTTTTATTCCTTTTACAAATTTTGGCTTAGTCAAATGTCAAATAATCCTCGAGGAATTAGGTTGAGATATTAAATATTAAACAGTTTATCTCCTACCGTAGATCCAACTTTCTACCTATATAATACGTTTTAATTTTTGTAGTTATAAAGGCCTTATTACATTCCATAATATAGTATTTATGAATCTTTCCTCCTCTATCAAACTTTGTATTTTTGGTATTATCATGTATCGGTACAATTTAGTTTTATAAATAACTTAACTTACAAAGTTCATCGGACCTTATCTGTAGGTCAGTACATTTTTAAAGTGAGTATTTTATACCTACTTATAGATTCGACTATTGTACTATTATTATTGAAGAAAAAGAATGATTACCTTATTCGTAGTATGAGGTTAGAAAAAAATATTAAACCTTCAGGCCTTAATTTTTTACTTTTTTTGACTGAATTTAAGGTTTTATTAAATAGTTGAGGTATTTTTACTTTTAATTGCCCTTCTTGATAGTAATTTGCCCATCTTTGGGCTTAAAATATACCGAGACTATTTCCGATAAAAAAAAACATCTCATTGGCCCAGCGACATCAAATATGAAAAAAAAGGGAACTTTGCGTGTTAATATTAAACGTTGGTTGTATTAAGAATGCCAGCTGAGCGTCTTCACGCAAAGACCGAGTCATTAACCGCGCTCGGTCAAGGCTACGGACATCGATCACGTGTCGGCAAGCTAAAGACAAATTTAGGTATGAAATATTTTCGCATTTTTTAAAATAAATTCTCACTATTAATAGGAAACAAAACACCCTCTTAACTCATCGCGAATGGTTCAGGACATCAGCTGTATGTAGATGATTTTTATCAAGGCAAATAACGGAATTATTCTCATCAATTAAATATTACCATATATATTACTTATGATCTTACGAACTATATTAGGTCAAATATTATATTAATTATGCGAAAACTTACAGGAAAGTCTATTGTGGAAAAAAACAAGACAAAACCTACTTGGAAAAAAACAAGTCAATATTATGTAAATGACCTAAAAATATTGTTTAAATATAAAATATTAACTCTTGATTTGTTTTTTGTTTTTCGATATTTATAGAAAGGCGAACAAGTCGACATATTTGCCTATTGGCCTATGACCAGCGTAAAAACTGACCCCTCATCTCGAGGACAAATCGACATATTTGCCTATTGGCCTATGACCAGCGTAACGACGCCTCCTGGACAACAAAAGCTATGCAGTAATAAGAAGTAGTCCATGTCAATGACTAACATTTTGACAGCTGCGAAAGTAACAATGTGGAATACTGTCAATACATACTTTTTTCCTATAGAATATATTATTACAACCTTAAAAATTATAGCAGAAATTAAATCAGATCAGTGTAAAATACGGTCTCAAAATAAAATATCGTGTTTTTATATTAAAAATAATATAGTATAGGTACATACCGACGAATTAGTATCGTTTTCGGTTTAACCACATCATATTAATTTCACATAGAGCTACAATCATTGTGTAAAACAATAATTCCGTGTAATGGCTTAATATAATGGGGAAAACAAACTTTTTTAAAAAATATAAAAATAGAGGTTTGTTTGCTTACTGTTAAAGATTTCTTTCGACAAGAATGTTGTTTACTCTTGAATTATTTAAATGTTAGTTTTTTATAGAAATACATTTTGGCACACTCTGCCCCACACTATAAAGACTATAAACGGTCCCGCGTGCGTCACTTCAGAGAAGGAGCGCGTTAAAGACTGAATGAGAGGCGACGAAGACTAGCGAGGGACAATATATCGACTCTTGAAACATCGATAAATAATAATACTTTTATAGGGCCGTTTATTTAGTAGTTCTTATACAGTATTGCTGTTTAAGTCGACTGATCAGTGTTAAAATACGTTTATAGGAAACATTTTTATGTTTAAAGGTAAACGATTATAAAATATTGCAATCATTTTAAAATAATAAAAACTAAACACATGTAATTATAACAATATTAAGCGATATAAAATGACAAGTCTTAGAAAATAAAATAAATAAATTGAATGCGACATTAAATAAAATTAAGAACTTGGAAAAAATGTTGAATAAAGTGATCAAACAGTGAAAGAAAAAGTGGTAAAAAAGTATCAACCAAATCATTAACCTTATTTGATCACATGTGGACATCACAACATGTGGACATCAGCACATGTGGACATCACCACTTGTGGACAACACCACATGTGGAAATCAATTGTTGTGGACGTCACCAGATGTGGAAATCACCACATGTGGACATAATCATATGAGGACATCGCCACATGTGAATATCATCACATGTGGATATCATCACATGTGAACATATTCACATGTGGACATCATCACTTTTGGATATCACCACATGTGGACTTCCTCACATGTAGTCATATAATGTTTTTATAAAATTAAGCCCTTTAACCTTTAGTATCTTCATTATTTTTTTAAGATTTGGATGTATTCAAAGCTAAATATTTATCAAAACCTAAAAAAAATACTTAAAAAATGTTATTAAAACATAAATATTTTTAACGTCGGATCACAACCTTAAACATTGATCTAGGTTAAGAATATTGGATAGGTCAAGAATATTGAGCAATTTTAAAATAATTATATCTGACTAGGTCATAAATAAAAAATCTACATTTTATTCTGCCTTATTTATGAATATGGTATAATGAGCATCATAAAATGTGACTCCGTTGGCAGAATTAAAATATAGTAGGTAACGCCTCAATTGGTATTATTACTAATTTAATTTTAAACATTCTGATTACATTGTTTCAATAATGACTAACTTTCTATGTGCATCGATATTAAATATATTTTGTAGATACCACACCACTAGTATATTATGCATGCATAAAAATAATAATAAATCGATTTTGTGTGACATTAAAGATGGACGTTTAGGTATAGTCGTCACTTACCCAGTCTTCTTACCAAAAAATATTTTGCATTTATTCCACAGTTTATGGGTGCATACATTGTGGGCTAAATGCAAATGTGTGATAAAGGTATATATTATTGAGCCATTTTCAAATAGTTAACGGATGTGTGTCCTCTAATACAAAATGTACACATATTAAAATATTTTATCGACTATATCTATTTCATCTTTTATAGTAAGATTATACATTTTTTATCTTATTTTTTTTAATTAATCATCACTTCCCGGATTTACTTACACTACCTAATTGATATTTAGTGCAAGAAGTCACGTGAAATATTGCTATAACACGGTTTCACCTTCAGGCCATTTTGCGTTTGAAACGTCACTCCAATGACAAATAAGCGAGCATCTCATGCGATAACGTTCCTCTTTTCTGCTGATACTCCATTGAAGAAAACTTGGCCAAGCAGTGTCTGACACAACATAGGAAACAAAACCCATAAAAGAATATAGGGAATCTCTCTTCAATCCTGAAGGGCTCAAGCTGGAGTTATAATATATCTATGTCATATGTCCGTATTTTGTACGTACGGTTTGTATTTTACATGCCGAGTCCGTACAAAGGAAAGAAAAGTCCGTAATTTGGAAGCTTCGTATAACATACAATTGTGGATGGCAATCACACTCAATTCAGCATACTTCATGATAAATTTTACTTAATTAAAGATAAATATTGTTTGTATACGAGTCATGTGAAAATTCTTATATTTTTGAAGTACACTTTCATGTTAAGTTTTGAAGGTGTGACAATTCAAATTATTGTATACAATTTATACAGGTTTTTACAATTTATTTTCTCTAAAAGTGGCCTAAAATTGCACCATTACGAGGATAAGTTTTAAAAAAAAACCGAGGGAGGACCCCTTGACCCTCGATATGTTTGAACTCCGTATTTTACCTTCAGAGTCTATGGCAACCCTATCTATAAAGGATCTCTCATCTGATGCTTCAGGCAATAAATTTCTAACTATTTACCGATTTAAAGTTGTGCTTCCCTTGAATTAAATTTGATTTTAAACATGCTTAACTACTTTCTTCGCAATCACTTTAAATTAAAATCTCAAATACTAAAGATTGCCTGTTAAGAATTCTCCAAATTTTTATATCCAATAATACGTTACATTTTTCTATGATTTGAGATTATATTTGTTTTAATTTTAATAGTATATTATTAAAAAATTAGGGCGATTTTTGTTTACCTATGTGTTTATTTATAGAGGAGCTCCTAATGATAATTTAAAAAATGATTAAAATCGTATTGATACTGTTATTAGGGGAAAAAACAAACGATAAGTTGGTAAAATAAAATTTTGGCACAAAAAAAATATTTATATTTATATATGGGCGAAATAAAATATTCCTTTAGATTCCACGGCTATTTTATTCGGCCACACAGACTTTACCGCAAGCACACAATGAGAGCAATCTACCTTCCCAGCTCTCAAAGGCGAACAGGAAGTCAGCCATCTCACTCCTCACTCACTCAAGTTGACAACTTGCCAACAAGTCAAATTGACAAGATAGCTCGTATGCAGAGTGGCCAACCTAGAGGTTCTTGCCAAATAGTAGGCGGCAAATTTTCAAAATATTGACAAATATACAAAATCTTAGAGCAAGAAAAATAAGAATTTATAATAACTAGGTCGTCCAGTGGTCGATATTCGAACTAATTCATTAAACTTTTAAGTTTGAGTATTATTGAGGTTCTTAAATCTCTATGATGAGGTGAGTATACTTTTATAATTATTGTATATATTTTTTTAAAATTACGTCAGCTGCCAGCGTATATAAATAAGTCATTAATTTAAGATTTAGTGTTAGTAACAGTTGAAAAAAACACAATTTTTGTATATTTTTTGATACAATTCATTGTAAGTTTTAATTTTTTCATGTAAAAATGTTACTTGATATTCATAGATGGCATTAACAATATTTTGGCTTGACACCTTGACAGACACCTGAAATCACACAAAATTCACAAAAGTCGGTTTTATGAACGTTTTATTTATTAAATTAAATGTATTTATTTTGGATTTAGATAATTTTAGCTTTCTGCCCTCCTCCATATAACCTTTAACTATGCCAAATCTCAAACTTCTCCGTTTATACTATAATAATAGTATGGAATGCTATATTTACCTACCCAAAAGGTAAATAAATTCC
Organism: Neomicropteryx cornuta; assembly: GCA_020383195.1. Taxonomy (NCBI): domain Eukaryota; kingdom Metazoa; phylum Arthropoda; class Insecta; order Lepidoptera; family Micropterigidae; genus Neomicropteryx; species Neomicropteryx cornuta. The sequence continues at coordinate 5,235,084 of JAHKQU010000001.1, read as the reverse complement.
ATTCCATAGAGAAGATACTACGAACACCTATGTACCCTACCCGCGTAGACGATGTCGGAAGTACCTACGAGCGGGCACACAGGTGTCGTAATAAATGTATTGCTGCCAAACGTCCGCAACTGATGAGGCATAATTTGAACGCCCAATGGCGACTCTAATGAAGCATAATAAATAGGTACCTTAACGTGTGATTTATTTCAAATGCTACGTTTTCGCGCAAATTTTAATTACGTGGATATCTCCAAAAATACTAACACTTATAACGCTTACGGAATCAGCTGTTGATGATTTGATGATGTAACTTCCAAGTTCCACCAGCAGTGTCTGAACATTTGCTTGATACAATTAGGTTGACAGGTATAAAGACGTTTTAACCTTGAAAGTTCTCGCGTTTAGTTCGCAGCCGTGTCGCTGCGATTTGAACGTTTATTTACAACATTTATGGCGATACAACCTACACTTCTTAAGTTTAGAGTCGTATTTCATGGCATAATTCTAGTAATGCATAAAGGTTGCCAAAATAATAAAATTATTTAGATTTTAAAGTATTTGTTTTAAACAAAATTTTATCGAACTAATTGAGACAAAAAAAATATTGAAATTATGTAATCAATAGTATTCGCGCGCGGTTTGTTAAATCAAATTTTTAATTAAATTAAATTAAATTATATAATTCTGCATATAAAGTTCTCTGGTCAAGGCTACGAATAACGATCGCGTGTCGTGGCTTCGAAAGCAATTCACACCAGCGCTTTTTAAAACTATTAAATTTGGAGAGAATTATTTTCGCGGTTTTTTTTCTATGATTTTTTACTCTCAAAAGATAAACACCCCCTTAAGTCTCGGAAATGGTCTTGGGACAAATTGGTATAAAACGGGGGTATACAACGCTAAGGTTGTATTTAATTTCACTGATGTCCTTATACCAGTCCCACGAAAAAAACACAAAATTCAAAAAAAAAATACTGAAATATTTATATTATTCAAAAACTTTCGACCGACCTCGCGCTATGCATTTAACCGCGTTCGAAAAACGATTTCTATTAAATTTTGAATTCGTTTTTCTCGTAATTGAGAAACATTTTCCCGATATTTTTTGCTAATTAAAGTTTGATTGTTGATGTAGATCAACCCCCTAAAATGAGATCAGTGAATTTAAAATGTTAATACACTCTGTATAAACACAACCTTACCCACCCTACTCACCCTCACACACTCTTATCACGCTTTTATCACAATCATAAACACTTTTCACATTTATTTACAAACATAAACAAAATACTTTTAGATTATGTTACCAATACATGTGACCATTTTATGTTAACAATAAAATTTCGCTAACAAATAAATACATAAATATTTACACAGTTTTATTATGTTAATTAAATATACTCTGGTAATAATGATGAACGTAGTCTCGAGGCCACGTTTAATCAAATCTACAGAACCTTTACAGTACGGTTTACGGAGAGACGGTTTTATTTTAAAACACGCGCAGTACATTTCTTAGCTCAACGCTCCGAGGCCTGAGTCACTCTAAACACGGCCAAACAAACGATCCATTATATTAATATTGTATTATTATTTCCTAGCTCAAGTCAGCCAGTTTAGCTCCGCTGGCGTCCGAGCTGGTCGTGCGGTGCGCGCTCTCGGAAGGGAACCGGATTGCCTTCAGCTGCTCGCCTAGAATCTATTCTATTCTATTCTATTCTAACCTTTGGTCTAGGAGTGAACTGTATCAGTTTTAAAAACTTTAAAGAACCACCTTCAAATTAAAGCAAGTACCTACATAATTAGTGAATTAAAGGTGGGTTTGTACCGTTTCAAAGAGTGACGAGCGTTTTTATGATATGTAACTATTATGCATTTGATTGATACAGCTTAAATGTTATGTTTTTGAAAAAAATCTTACGTAAATTGAGGTAGTCATGTAAAAAAATATAAATAAATTTTTGTTTTGTGGCGTGTTCTAAAATCTTTTAAAATCGTCGTTAAAAAAACGTGGACATTTTTACAAGTTTTACCTATTTTTAAATGCAGTTATGTAGGTAGTATTATATCTTATGCAAAGATAACTCCCCCCCCCCCCCCCCCCCTTACCACATTTCATTTCAAGAGAAAACATATATTCAGTAATCTCTGCGTATAAATTTAACGTTTTTTTTTTTTATTATTCAGGTCTAAGACCCTGTTATCAATCGAGCAATCTAATTTATGCAAACGGGACGCGGTTTTAAATAACGGTAACTTCGGTTTGCTTGGGCTAGATTCACGAAATGTCTGCTTATACAGATAAACATAAGTCAGCAGTATCCTTTTAGTGGTAGTTCTGGTGAAACTACAGAACTTTTGTTCACAAGTTTTTATAGAGAAAAAAAATCCATATAGAACGCTATTGAACGTTTCGTGCGCGTATTGTTGTGTTCCTGACCTACATTACAATCTTTGCGCGCGGGAAACTACCCGTCGTTTACTGTCATTATTACATTTGTAGGTACTGTTGAGTCAGTCGGTTCCTGAGGCGCGACGCTATATTTTATTAGGTGACTATACTTAGTTCACCTGTATAATTATTATGGTGTGCTTGTGCAATTAAATATTTAACATTTTGTCAAAACTATGAGAGCGCGAACTTCAATGAAACTATTTTGCAAGCACCGTTGGAAGTTTCTTGCATTGACGACAGCGTGCGTATTGATCTCTTGGCATTTAAGTTATCCATATTTCCACGACGTCGTCGCCAGGAGGGTTCTTCTGAAGGAGGACCTTCTGAAGAACGTCCCCGCGTCCAATTCTGAGGATGGAAGTTGCCTCCTCCAGAAATATGACATATACGACCCGTCTATTGCGGAATACATCAACGAGGCTCCGTACAAATTGGACTGTTCTCGAAGCCAACCTTACTTTACGTTCTTGGATTGGAATGGAAATCTTCACTTGAACGACACTGAGTTCAGGAAAGGGGAATACAAATGTGAGTATAGTCATACTACTATATAGGTAGGCTACTATAATAATAATGGGACGATCGTAGAGGTTGCCCTGCATAATTGTAATTATCAACAAATTGTTAAATTTTGAAATATTTTTTTTTCTTTTGACGCGATGGATTTTCTGTAAATACTAAAAAAAATAATTAATACAATTCGTTTAGGTCGTCGACGTCTTATGAAATATAAGTGGTTTGCTAAAATTAGGACAAAAAATGTTTTTAATTAATTTCAAGAGATTTTTACATTGTAATATTTTAGCATAGGTAGTATAAAAACCTACTTACAATATAACAAAGTACTAAGTGAAGTTGAATTAGATTTACTTTTTTTTTTGAGGTTATAATAACTATTCTGCTATTAGAGGCGGAGACAAATCCAACGAATCAATGATCATAAAAATCGGTCCAGCAGTTCTCGAGTTATAAATGGTGGAACTAACCCGACTTTGTTTTATATACTAGTATATAGATTCCAAACTAAGGCGTATGTATAAGGCGTGTATTTGGCACGGTATGTATCGTGCCTAACAGCGAGTGTGTGTTAAATGTGTGAGAATTCAATTGCTGTTGGTATATTATAGTGGAAGCATTGACAAGCGAGTTTTTTTTTTTAAATCTGTGTTGTGACTAACGGACGATTTGTCATTCAGGGATACATAGAGCAAAGAAATAAACGCGCCGTTAAAACTTTATTTCATGATACCTTTTTATAAAGGTTTTAAATCGAAATATACCCAAAGATTATATATGTTTACTTCCTTTATTTCTAAGTGTGTAATGTTTATAAAATTTTGACTAAAAAACATGAATTCCGGGTAATCTTGAGCAAACCTAATCGTCCGATAAAAAGGTGAGTAGCTGTTCAATTGGTTAGACTAGTAGTTATCGTACAAGTAATAATAAATTGAAAAATAAATAATATTTAATTATAAGTGCATCATTGAAGGGTAAATGAAAAGAAAAATGGTAGTACGGTTATGGATACAAGTGATATAAATAGTGTGACCGATTTGCGGTTAAATTCGGCCAAAAATAAACGCATCGGTTTCGGCCAATTAACATCCGGAACTCGGCTGCGGCCGAAACTGCGTTTATCTGACCGTTCATTTCTCGTCAGTAAACAAATATAATGTTTTCAGTTTTTAAGTTTTCTGAGCGAAAAACTATTTTTTTAAAAAGATTCGGTTTCGGCCGCAACTGGAATGAATGCCGAAATTCGGTTTCGACTGCGACTAAAATAGAATATATTTTATTAAAATGTATTTAACTTCAGGACTTTCATGGAATTTGCTAAATATGCGAAGTCCACCTCTTATCATATAATTAAAACTGAGAGTCTTATCTGATGTGTATATTTACAAAAATATACAGTTACAAGTATATATACCTTCTTTATGACAAAACAAACAATATCTTTATGCCTATCTATAGTATTTCTATGTTTGTAGATGTGGATTTAACTTATTCATTTATTTATTAAAATATCCAATATACAATTAATATTATTAAATGTGTATTACTTTGTAGCATTTTATTGATTTTCAAGTGAAGAAAAAATGTACAGTTTGTGTGGATTAGTAATAGCTCACTAGGCAAATGCCTGTATCGAGGTGTTACCTATTTGAAGGTGTTACCTATGTAGTACATTTAAAAATATATATATATATTTAATTGGCGTTTATGTGAATAATAAAGATTTATTACATATTTTATTACTGCTTTAAAAGATTTTCACTAAGTAAAAAAAATACGTTACTTAATATGTATAAAAAACAGACAAAAAATAATTCTAGAACCGAAAAGGAAACTTATAAGAAAACTGAAGTTGCATAAGTTGTATTAATTCGTAAGCCAATCCTGTGGCATACAATGAAAAAGTAACTAACATGCGTAGAATTGAAGCCTTTTTTTGAAGTCGGTTTGAAAAATACGCGCCAAAGCTACATCCAGAAATAATTATATTTAATACACGTAATATGTATTTGTATTTGGCTGAGACAAATATTTGGGCCGAAACTGTCCGAAACCGAACCTTCGGTCAGACACCGTCACTTGTATGAGTGATCCATAATCGAAAATGTCATTTTTAAATTCTTTTTTTCATGATTATTATTCATACGTACTTTTTATTATTTTTTTTAATCATTAATTGTGTATGATTATAATTTTATTAATATAAATACTTTATTATGTATTTTATAATTTCCGTTTTAGTATATTTTCCTAAAATCTTCATACCTACTCAACAAGTAAAATAAAAGTAGATGTCGTGAAAAAAGTCGTTCGCCGCCCATCGCTACTTGCCAGCTGATTCGAATTCGGCAAAAAAGCCCGCTGCGAGTATTCGTCGCAATGGCGTCCGTCACATGCATTACAAATTTCAATTTGAACAGCTTTGGCATTGGAAAATTAAATATTTTGACGCCTGGCGCGGGACGCAAAAAAAAGAATAAATTTGGTTATTTTAGCAATTACTTCGCGAAGATTTAGCATCATTGATGGAGGTGAAATGCATATGCATCTTTTTATGGTGTCATTTTATACTTTTACAATTTTTACAAGTTTTTCAATGGGTCAAAAAAAGTAATTTAAAACATTAGAAAACAAAATCCTATTAGCGTTTAAATGGATAGTTACTCCTCTTGACCTCCGCGCGGCGTTTGGTTTACTCGAGGCGAGCGAATCAAACGTTTCATGGGATATTACATATTTTGTTAGGGGAAAAAATCAGTTTGGTGTGTAGAATAACCCCATGAAATGATGTGCATGAGAAAAGTTCATCCTATATAGACATACAATATTTTTTATTTACAATTGTCTAAGTAAACTCGTTTACGAAAATATCTAGTTATAGGGCTATTTATTTATTGTCTGTACATATCTATATAAATACACATTATATGCTCACACACACACTCTTATCACACACGAAGCATACCTATACATTAAGATATCATTTAGTTATATTAGAAATAAGTACATTTCACCTACATTGTATTATTAAAATTATCTTGTAATGTATCGCCGTTTGGTACGTAACAAAAAAAAGTAAATAATTTAATTTCAGCCGTTGAGTGTACCTACCAACATGTCATTCGCCGCTCTGACAATGAATTTGAAGTGGAATATGGTCAACCCATACCCATCATAACTCCGAGTACAGTCGTCAACGAAAGTGCAATAAAAGTGACATGTGAATGGAATGGAGTTTCATTATACAGTACAGTTCACTCGCATATATTAAAACCATCCGATAGTGTAAGTTTTACTATGTACTTAAGTATAAAGTTTATTCAAGTAGAATAACTACCCTGGTTCCGATTTGACTTAAGTTTTGAATCATATTTAAAAGGGCTATTTGCTGCCCTAGAATACCTATTCATGGTGTAGATATGGGTCTGTAAATTGCTACACGTACTATGTAGTTTGGAATTAAACCGCTAGAGAGCGCTTGTGGTTTGATTTCTAGATATAATAATCGATTGATTCACTTATTATGTAGTTTGGACTCAAACCACTAGAGTACATTATTTGGGTTAAACTACTGATGTCAAGAAAAACAACATATCGTATTTCAGTTATCAAAAACCTAACATTTCATATATACAAAATATCGAGCATTACGAAAAAAAAACGTATTTTGATTAATTTCCAAATATCCAATCGCTGGCCACATTTGGTGAGTCCCCTGGTAAAATACTTTGTTTTATATTTAACTAATCTTCAATTGAAAACATTAGGGTTAATTTCATTCATCGATGTTTCATTTATTAAGTTTAATTTTATTGTCCATCTCAATTACTTAAGTGTGTGAGAGAAATAGAGCTGTCGACTGCAAACGTGAGTGCCTCTGCCAACATTTGCCGCGCGCTAGAACAAAAGTTGTCCAGTTTGAAGTGTAGAATATAACCATAATTGAGAAAAGGTTCACCATTCATCAGACACAATTTGGGACAGAGTGTCCCAAATTATTATCATTAAAAAATTAGAAAAAAAAACATTATAATGGCCTATGACAGCGCAGGGCTACAGCTAGACATTATTACGTGATCCTTTTTTTTTAAGTTTTTTTTTTCTCGGTAAACTTGATGGATTTTGACAGTTTCTTAACAAATGACACTAAAAAACGCAGGTCCAATTAACTGTTTTTTATTTGGGAATGGACTTGGGACACGGCGTATGCAATTATCGATCCAAGATGCTTTCTAAAAAAACTTTACACTTGAATAATAAAATAATGATGATAAAATTCACAGAAAATATCAAAAAACAAAAGTTTGCCTAAACACCGACCGAGTGTGTTCATTCTGGCAATAGATTCAATGTCCAGAGGTCATTTTTTGAGGGCGCTTCCGCTGACCTTCAAATTGCTCTCCGACAAAGGAATGATTGTCATGGAAGGCCTTAACAAGGTATTTTGAATTGAGTTTAATTTTCTGTCTTTTTTTAAATATTATCGTCTCTCTGTGGTGGATGCAAGTACCACAATTTGTTAATTTTCAACTGTTTTCAAAGGTTGGCGATAATACTTTCCGAAACATGCTACCAATGCTGACCGGCCTGAGGTACGACCAGGACATGCTCGAGGTGCCGAGCATACCGCAGAGACAGTTCTTGGCTCACGAGGAGAACGTCGTCCATTTTGACGATGATCCCATCATTTGGAAATACTTCGCAGATCAGGGATATTTTACTATGTAAGTATTAAGACACCCGAGAGAAGGAAACATCTCCAGGCATCTTCAGACTCTCCCTTTCGCTTCCAGGCACGGCGAGGAGTACGTGACGCCCCTCTTCGACTTCGAAGACGGCCAAAGATCTTTCGAAGGCTTTCGACGCGAACCCGTCGACTATTACTTTCGACCGGCTTACGTCGCCCTGACCGAAAACTGCTGGAACATTTTCAACGCTCTGAACTTTAGGCGAAGGTAAAATAAAATAATCTGTAAAGGAAACTTAAATTTAATACTGTAAACTTACCTAAATAACCCTGGCCTCAATCAACTGTAGACGCAACCCGTTGCCACAAAGTTATGCTTAAGGCGAAGATAAATATTAATCTTGATCTAGACCCTTTTTCCTATGGTAACCATTTGGTAACCATTGAATATTTAATCTTAAAAATATATCTATATGTTTAGATACCTTGATCTTATGTTTTCAACATAGTAAGGGCAGATTTTTAAAATTCAATTCTATTTCTGAGAAATTTAATAAATGATAACCCCCCCTCCCCCCTCTCATGCTACACGCTCTGCGGCTGCTCGACACGTTTCGATAAAAAAAAATTTCTAAGGCGCGTGTCACATGAGACGCACGAGATACAACAAGTTACAACATGTCCTAAGCAGAAATAATTATTGCTATTTTACTATTAAATCGACGTAGACAGCGAAAATATTGGATTCACTCGTTAAATTTAAATAGAATCCTCATGGTCAGCTATCTGTGCTCTTAAAGAAAAAACTGACCCTCAGTAGCAGGCCACCCGAAATTCGCGCGCGACCCACCCCTACCCTGTGTGACAGGCTGGCGTCGCTTGGCGGCCCGGCCTGTCATTCGTAATAATTGTAAACGTCAATAATTAATGACAGCTTATCGTACTCCTCGCGGTGAGTCCTATAAAATAATTCATCAATACGGTTTTTAAGAAAACCGTAATATAAAGTAAATTTTATACATTTAAAGTATACACCGTGTCCCAAGACCATTCCTGAAATCTGCTAGTTGGCCCTGCGATTTCAAACATGATTTGTTTTGACCTTATATTATTAAAATTCATCATGGAAAAAATTGAAGTATATAATGATAAACCATCATCCCATGCTTATATATGTAGTCCTTGGATTGCTGCCAACTTCACAGACCTACGGCAGACCATTATAAAAATTCGACATTCTGAAACATATAAAAATATTTTTAATACTTTTTAAGAATAAAAATTCAGTCCATAAAATAAATTACAAAACCAGAATATGTAATAGACAACCGACACTAAAAATGTATGAAATAGCATAATAACCACTCATAAATCTATTCGAAATCGCATGGTGGGCGATCGCGCCGTCATTAACTAGTCGTTGAACTATTGACCTAAAGGTCGCGGGTTCGAATCCGCACTGGTCATTACCATTGTTAATGTTTCATCACCACCATCTCCCCTGACTCTAGCACAGACACATTTGACCCAGTTGAGTAGGGTCTAAAATAATTGTATGTGACGTAGGCTATAGCAATTATTTATTTAAAAAAAAAGAAAGAAAATAAATTTATAAAATCACTTAATTATTTTTCGCAGTTATTATTATTCTGACTGCCGCACCGACCATATCCAGGTCAAACATTTACCTGTGGTGTGGCCAAGGTAGGGAGCAGCCAGTCAGTACTCAGTAACGCGGTCATCCCTATGGTGCTCAGGCGCTTCCCTCCGTCCTTCGGCGCCCCACCGCGACAAACATATTACGTTCTCAAACATTCAAACCGTATTTATTAAATTTGAAATTTGTTTTTCTCGTTTTATGTTCGATTGTTGGTATGGATCTATTCTACTGAAAGAACAGTACACGATTCATATTTTTAAGAATTACAGTTACATAAATTAGTTATAATTTTATTATAGATACTGCATCGGGAACGAGCCCTCATACCGTTATCTTCTGAACTACACGGAAGAATTCCTCACTAAGATGTCCGGCCTGAAGTACTTTGCATTACCGTTTTTCGTGGAGCACTCACACGAGTACCTCAACGACATAAAGGTGGGACGCACTTGACTACAGCACTACAGTTTCGCTGGTTAGTTGAAAATCCGCTGTAAATTTTCGACTAAAACAATAATACCTAGCATTTATAATGTAAGTTTTACAATTAGTTGAGCACGCTTTAATTTAGACTAAATCAAACTTTAAGGTTTGTTTATGCAACATATGTGCTTTACCCAAAGTTAATCTAAAACAGTTTCCAGGAACTTTCCGAAACAAAATATATTACAACATTTTTTAATAATGAGCATAAGTGATTATGATCGCGCGATGTCTTTGCTCACTGTCTAGCAGGCTGCCAATCGGCGCTTTAAAATCGACCCAAATGGTAAGCGTCGTCTCTTTTTTGTCGCCGCTGCACCGGCAGCGGATGAAAGAGATAACACATTTGAGTCGATTGTCGATTGACAGCTTAGACTAGGCCCCTGGTTCCGTCTGATACAGGCTTTAAGCAATAATTTACAGTCCTGGCTTCATGTGTTCATGTGACAGCGCCTTAAAGCCGTGTCAGGAACACAAGAAAGTCACGACGCCACGCATCAACGACACTACTACTTCGGCTGTGCATCCGGAGTCACACCCAAATTTACTATATATTTTCTTCCTTCCATCCCGATACAGTAACAATAATACGATCTATTGTCGAACATTGTCGACGTATTATTCGCTTCACATGACACAGGCATACCCAATTTTATGTACTTACCTAAACGTTTTGTTATATTTTTTGTTAGAATTTAGATGGTGACTTTGCCGATTTCCTATCCAGGAGCTTCGAACGAGGGCTATTGAGGGATGCAATTGTAATTGTGATGGGCGACCACGGGCACCGTTTTTCCGGCATAAGAAGCACATCCATTGGCCGACTCGAGGAGCGAATGCCCTTCTTCGGAATACTTCTCCCGATGAAACTACGGCAACTATATCCTCACATAAAGGTAACATTTTCTTCCTATGTCTGCTAATCCTAACGAATGGTGATTCCTGGTGTTCATATTGGGTTGGGTCAAAAAGTTTCCATACAAACAGTGGTGATATGAATATTTCATTGTTTTGATATTATCTCTCCTGGTGTGACAAGGAAGGAAGGTATTTATTTATTTAGTATTTTGTCACTAAAACAATACAATTAATTAAAATAATTGAAAGATGGGTTAAGTATCATAAGGTATTCAATTAATCATTAACTTGCTTGGGAAGAGAAAGATTCTAAATTCACCCTGTCGATTTTAAAATTGTCCTTTTAAAAAATAATGTCTTAAAGTGTCGTTGCGCATTAAAAATTGCCCAACTCCCGGAACAAGAACAGTTGAAAAAAACATTTTTTCCTAATTATATGAAGATGTTTTTTATTTTTGACAAATAAAATTAAGTTTAAATAAATAAAAATAATATACTTCGTCATTTTTCTTTGATACTATAAAAACTAAAACTATAGTTGTATCACAGGAGATATGCTAATACAGTTAGAATTTAATTACAAGGAAAAAGGGGATAAGTCACTTAAATAGGAATAATTAAAATAAATTATTAAAAAATATTATTCCGTCTGGAAGAGATTATTTTAAAAAAACATTTTTAAAAAAAATCTTGGTTAATTTTATCCACTAGTCAATTATTGCAAAGCTCTCTTGAAAAATTGTCCGAATTGACTCATTGAATGAATTTAGGACGGTATGTTTGTTTCTTTTTTGTTGTATTTGGTTATATTTAAAAACTGTTGACTTATTCGTTAAATAAATATATTAATTGGTTTGTTAGGCTATTTGTTTATAAAAATGCAATAATCATATTTTATTGTAAGTACATCAACGAAATAAATAAATAACACTTCCTTTGATTACAACAGTATGCATTACGTCAGGCACCGTCGTAATTTTAACATAAATCGTTTTATATTTTGCTAGGAAGGATTGATATCAAATCGAAATGTTCTGCTAAGCTGGTTTGACATTTATTCTACCCTCTTGGATGTCCTCCATGACGATTTTGATCCGGTGCCAAAAAGGAAAAGAGTCGCCGGCGAGATTGGTTCGTCTATTTTTCGCCCAGTTCCGAAAAACAGAAAGTTAGTATCTCTTTGCGATATTTTATATTTTTCTCATTGTCTAAAAGGACAGTAGTAATTTTAAATTAATGTACATGTCATCAATTTTGTTGAAAGTGTAATAAAAATGCCCGCACACAAGCGATTAATTGCCGTAAGATATTGCTCTATATTTTACTGGTACATGCTAGCATGTACTGCAGTGGTTAGCAGTAAAATACCACCCTATATACACCGTGTTCCAAGAACATTCTCGACAAAAAAAAAACCTTATTGGCCCTGCGATTTGTTTATTTACAGGTGCGTCAACATAGGCATACCTCAAGTGTACTGCATGTGTGGGACGGAAAAAAGTTTAGATACAGGGTCGAAAATTATCAGGAATGCTGCTCTATCTGTAGTGAGTCATCTCAATCATCTGCTATCTACGGCAGGTGTGATCGCAGGTAATACACCTACCTATCAGACCGGACTATTCATTTTACATGATTTTTACTAGATAATTGTATACCAGGACTATATGTAATTCCTAAACCTATTCGTATTCTACGTCCTCTCTACCATTTCGTGATGGACCTGACCTTGGTCAGTAATTTCAATAGTAATTCTATTGATTATACAGTATGTTTTTAAATTTAGGGCACTCCTTTTGGAGCTTGATCTAAATCAATATCTAAACCGGTCTCACGAAAAAAAATATACCTATTTCAAAAAAAAATATACTAAATTCATTATATTATTAAAAAAACTTTGTTTTTTCGAAGTACTTCGCGAGCCGCGTGCTCAGGGGTCACTGACCGGTTTTGCTCCATGCGTTCAACATGTCGTGTGCGACAGTTCAAAGTTCAGCATAGCCTGCAGGTCTACAGATATGGCGTGATATAGATTGACATCAAAGGTCATGGCTGCTTCACGCTAATTATAATTAGTGTGAAGCATGGCTTTAGCATGTTGCTAAGCTGGCACCGCCCCAGCATTTGGGCTATCTGCCAACAAAATATTAATAACAACACATATATGATTAATAGAATTAGTAAGACACAGAACTATGTTCATGCATGTTAGATGCAAGTTTTCTTTCTACTGCTTTAACATGTTGAGCTTCGCCAGTTCCTCTTCCAGTCAACTGTCGTCAACCATCTGTAGATGTAAGCTAGACCTTGGAGCTTTTAAATATTTCACATTTTTATATGAGCGAGATGGGACAACCGCACAGTGGTCCATTAGAATGCTCCGGGTGAGTGATTGGAAATTAATTAGATGGCCCCAAAAATTTCATTTGAATACTTTTACACTTTTGATTTTTCCTCGGTTATTACCCCTTCCCTCTCTAACTCAAAATGGTTAAATTATTTAAAATGCATATTATAAGAATTACTCTCATTTGTATTTCAGAATCAAATATTGATAAGTCTACAAGAAACAAAACAGAAGAAAAGTGTTCTAATTTGAGGTTATCGAATATTCACTCCGCTAGCTTGATGGCCTCCTCAGATATTTTTGTTAATGGGGAGTCATCTGTGAATATAAGAGTTATGATAAGCACTCTTCCGGGAGAAGCTAAATTTGAAGGAGCCATAGAGTACAAGGGAGAAGACGAAGATATGGTAGTGTTTGGTAGGAAAAATTATAATATAAAAATAATAGTATACCCCTAGGAGTGAGAAACCACTTTATATAAATACATATAATACATTAAAAAAACAACATACATACTTAATAAATGTGAAATTACTATATGCCAGAAATAGTATACAAGCTTCCAGAAATAGTAAAAATGACTCCGATCCCTATGTAGTTTTATATTTAGTTTTTTCTTACAAAGTCCAATGGTGTATCTTACTATTAGGAACATAACATTATTCTTAATTAATAATTTCATTATGGTAAAATAATATTTATATTAAAACAATGATTTAATAGTTGTAGTTGCAGATTCAAAGTAATGAGAACACGTGCCATCAGTTGAAACTTAGGAAAAGAAGCTTTCAAACGAATCCTAGAAAACGTATATTTGGCAATAGAGCGGTGGACTCACGGAACGTACGTTTGCCCATTCAACGCCAAAGTTTTACATTTTTTTTTTGTGGAATATCACTTTTTTGTCGTACAAATCATAATGACAGCACTCCCAACGACCGGGAAGACTAATTATTTGTATTAGCTTGTTGTCAAATTTGTCAGGATTTATAAATCCCGGCGCATTACTGAAAAAGTTTACTGGAATTATTGCAAATTTATAAATTTGCAATAATTCCATTAAACTTTTCGCGGAAGTAATGCAATTATTTCAGCATCATATGAAAGCCAAAAATATATCTCTTCGATTTGGTCGCTGGAGGATAACTTTTTATCATAGACTGTCGATATCTAAATCAGCCCGGACAGATAGATAAAAAAAAATGCATGTTTAGGGTTTTGGTTGCATGCGAATAATCATATGAACTTAGAAAAAAATGTTTATTTTGAAATCACAGACACAAGACACTTCAATTTTATTTATATGTACGGAAAAAACTACATTATATTATAATTTGTAATGTAAACCAATCAAATCACCTAAACATTAAATACTTAATACTTCCTGATTCATTCTATGCTTCTGATACTTTGTTTTCAGGCTTTGTGTTTCTTCAAATAAATTAACTTACTAATTTGTCACATCGTCATAGTGTAAAATGATTTGCTGTTTTTTACATTTTACATGCAAAATGGGGTTTTTTGCATTTTTCTGGATGCATGATATTAATAAAATACATTCAATTATTAACTTTAAAATAGTGTATCTCTTTGCGTCATGTTTCTATCGCTTTATGAGCTCCGGGTAGCTAGTTCTAAATGATACATCTTCAATTGTTGTTTTTTCGCGTTATATAAACGCGTTTTCGCGTTCCGTGATAAATCACACAGTCAGACACTTTCATTTTATTATATTATCAAATAATTATTGATATTAATTAATATTAATAAACTTTTATTGTTTTTTGCAGGTGATGTCAACAGAGTTAACAAATATGGCGACCAGTCATTGTGTGTGAGCGATAGTATTTTGAAATTATACTGCTATTGTGTATGATGAGCAGCTTAGTTGCTATTATTCAAGTTGAATAAATATTTTGAGACTGATTACCACGTGTTCAATTCTTGATACAAACCACGTAAAATTTATTTGGATACATAATTTGTCGCCCCACAAGTGTGCGACTGATTCATTTCAGCCAGAAGGTACGTAGATCCGGGCCTGAACGTACCCGGCTAGGGTAATTTGGTATAAAGTCACAACTTTTATTGCATAAAAAAAAAGCCAAAAATTTAAAATAAGCCATGTCAACACAATGTTAAAATCGAATTGAGCGGAAATAAAAATAGTATTATTCAACAAGCATTTTTATTAAAAAAACATCTTTAAATTAAATATAAAACATTTGGAAGATTTGTACATAGTACTAAGAATAAATATTAAAAATAACTTCACACAAAATTAGAACATCCATTCTTAAATGCAGAAATGTTATTTATCTTATAATGATACAAATAATCGAACGGGCTGAAAAGCTTCTTATAGTGGGCTAAAAAGTTCCTTATAGTTCTCAGAGTACGCTCTATTCCACGCACATTTGAATTAAGTGTTGCCATTTTACTCCGTGTGTAAAGTAAATTGAACTGATAATTTTATAAAATTTTAACATACTAAAGATGTCAAGTACATTCAATACAAAAGAGTATCAAAAGTAAATAAAACATAAATACAGGCGTAAAAAACTATTTGACATAGTTGACGGGGTGATACGCATAATATGTTCATTGTGTCTATTAGATAGAATGAATGTAACTCTGTACACCCCTTTGAATTTAACCCCGCTCTTATTTTATATATAATCACAAAATAATCACTATTTTTTTTAAAAAACAAAAACATTAAAATAAAAACAAGTACTGAATTGAATATTCTATGCCTTTCTTACCATTTCACACCGTGTTCTAAGACCATTCTCGATAAAAAGTACAGCTAATTGGCCCTGCGATTTTAAATATGATTCATAAAGACTACATCAAAGTTCATCATGGCTTCCGAGAAAAAAATGTAAACTTTACGTTTGGTTGTAATATGTACGACAGCTGATCGAAGCGTCATTCCACTCTCAAAGCAGAGGCAATTTATACCAGCGCTTTAATAAAAACAATAAATTTGGGAATTGAATAATATTTTCAGCAGTTATAACCGAACATAAGTATGAAAATGGATAACATAAATACATACAAAAACACAATTAGATATAACACATCCAAAATAATTCAATAAATTATAGTACTTGCATATAAATAAAGGTAAAATTAGATTACATAATGAACAGAAGTTAAGACTAGTAAGAGAAGATATCGCACGAAAATCAGCTAAGGCCGATTTGATCTTAACATATAATCTTTGGTCACTCATTTTGGCTTACGTAACGGTATACCTACCTTTCGAACATCGACGGCCAACTAAGGTTCTGTTGTCGTAAAACAAAATACTTTAACGCTACTCTGATAGCCTGTGAAATAATGTAAATATAATATAAAACATTTTTATATGAAATTATCACCTTATTTCACTGACCACTATATTTACTGCTATAATAAAGAACCACCTAAGCATATATTTTGCACCTCCAAATAACGACAATGAAAAATTTTTTAAAATAATTAAATTATTTAAGTGCTTATGTATGGTGAGGACTTTTTGATTTTATTTATAATACCCAAATGTTCTTAAAAGAATTTAATATTGTAAAGTGCAATTTCAACTATGGGTATTGTGCGAAGTTTTCCAAAATGTGACACAAATTGCAACTAACCTTATTGCGATGTATTTAAAGTATTTTAGAAATGAATGATAGCTGTCATAACCAAAAGTAAAAGTTGATTATATATTTTTTATTTTATACGCCTAAACGTTGACATAGACGCCTAAAGGTGGCCACTAGACATGCTCGATCGGCGGAGCCGATTTACTATGGTAGTTCAATGAATGTTTTCGCCCGATTGACCTATTGCAGACCCAATCAAGTGTAGTAGAAAAATATAACCCTATTGATCGGCCTCGAACGTTTAAGACGGAGGCGACTGGCTCTAGTTGTACAACCATACTGTTGTACTATAGTGTACTCGTTAACGTTTTCTGTTCAAGCTCTAAAATTTAAAAAACCTACAACCACTAATAAAGAAACACTTCACACAAAAAAATAACTAGGAAATTACTATTAGTTCAATGCCTACACAAATTTAAAACATATTTATAAATTTAAAAATAATGAAAAAGATAATGAAGAAAACAAAGTGAAAGCAGAATTAAACTAACATAAATGTGAAATCGTGGTAGTCTAGTGGTTAAGGCGTTGGTCTATCGACCCAGAGGTTACAGGTTCGAATTCGCACATGGCACATCCATTTTTAACGCTTCATTATCACCATCTCTGCTGACTCTAGGACAGGTACATTTGACCTAGTTGAGAAGGGACCAAAATAATTGTATATATTTATATACAAAAATAATATGTATGCCATGAAAATATGCAGAAATTCTTCTATTTTCTAATGGTAGATTTATGGTTTTCTAAGGGGGATTTACTGTTTTCCTATATGACATCTGACCAAATCGAAGTTGGTAGGTAGCATCAAGCTTGTTATCAATCTAGTCAAATCAATGTCAATCTAGGCCGTCCAATGTCAATCGGAGAACTATCAAACAGGTGTAGTAGTTGTCGATGATCAAGTTTATCGATCGGGATGATTTGTCTTCATAAGACAGGTCGATTGATGCCGATTGAGCAGGTGTAGCGGCACCTTAAGCGGTTTATTTATAAAACTAGTTTTTTAATGAAACCCCAACGCACCAAATATTGAGCTTTTATTAATGTTATAATTTTCTCCCTCTTTCCCCAAGCTTCTTTTAATTTCTACTGGATGGCTATACCAAGCACTTTCAAAGAAATCTTCTTCCTTCAATATTCTAAGAGCATAAGTATTTAGGCATTCGGTGAAACTTAAATATTGTGATATTGTCTCCATACAGTCGCAAACTATGCTGGCCTGGTGAGCAGTTGTCGATGAGGCAACCCACACAACGCCACCAAGTTCATCCGCATTATGTCACCAAAAAGACTAGTTGTGGACTACGACATCAAACATTAATCCGATTTACACTGCCAATGATACAAGTATTTCATACTGTAGCTTAAAATACATGCTTAGAGCCTAATATCTTCTTGAAATAGTTACAAATAATACTTAAGAAATATTTAAAAATAGTATAAATATACTAATAATATCTATTACCATTATTATTTATTATAACTAATATGGGCAGAAACATTCAGAAAGGTATAATGTATATCTTAATAAAAATAGATCAAAAAACGACAGTCTTATATTGATTTACTAGAAATCTTCTTAACTAATTAAAAATTTTATTCATTCTAGACATAGTTTTTTCCTATATACTCTAGACATAGTTCTTTCCTATATACAATAACAATATAATCTTAAAATAGCATCCTTTATACAAGATGATTGGTTTCCATACTTGTTTATACGATTGATATCACCTGAAACGAAAAAAAAAACTACTATGAATCTCACATAGACATAGCGAAATTTGTAAATAATGTAACTTAAATAGAAAATCGTTTTAAAACAACTAGAAAAACAAAATCAGTGGTGATATTTGAACCCGCATTAAGGTTAAGTTAGATTTTAACCATTCCAGGGATAAGCATTATTCCCATTTAACAATTATTTGACGTCTTGAAAAGGGCTGAACATTATTTAAAACACCTTTATTGAATACCATTCCGAGTCTCAACGTATAAAATTGCGAATATAATAAAATTATTAAAAACATCGCATCTTCTGGATTTCAAATGATTAAAGGATTTTATTTAAAGGAATTTATTTATTTTATATTCAGGATACACAAATTACAGAGTAATAACCTACATTAGAAGCTAGTGTTAGATTTCATCTTAGCTAAACAACCAATCTTAAATCAGTCCGACTCTCCAGTCTTTTGTGCCCTCTCTATGTACACAATTCTAAAAGTTGTTGACCTTGACCTCGGCAGTGCATTTACACCATCATCGAACCCAACCTCAAACTAGGATGAAAATTGAAAATATCCACATCCAACAAAGGATAACTTTACATCATGACTACAGTTTTTTTCTTCTTAAAGACAATAATTATTTTAATTGGCAATACCTAATAAACCAAACTCAATCTTCATATTTTATGTTGTCATACGAGCAGTGTTATAAGAACTAGTTTTGTCTTTGAGTACAATATAAAATGTAAGCTCAGTTCAATTTAATTTTGTACAGAATAAGTTCTAATGCATACGTGGCGGCATGTACCGCCTGGTGATCCCTGCCTCTTTTACTAGACAAGAGTCTGTACCAAAGAAGGCAGTACTGCCTTTTTTTTAAAGAACAATTATGCAGATATGATTAAAGTAATGGTATTATTATTGAGGATTGATTTGAACGAAAATAGGTACAACAAATACAATTTATAAGAAACAAACAAAATGGATAGATATACACAGTGTCCCAATAAAAAAAAACAGCTGTAGGTCCTGCAATTTCCAATGTTATTTGCTAAATCAAAATTCATCATGGTTACCGAGAAAAAAAATGTAAAATTTACGTTAAAATATTAAAAGGATCATGTAATAATATCTTTGTTGTGAGCGCTCAGCTGTCGCCGTACGTCGTAACGGTGTCAATGCCATTATCGATCGGAGCGGCATCGAAATTCACGGCCTGACCGAATTGACACCTCTGTTAAAAAAAATATTATAAATTTGGGGATATTTTTTTTAGTTTTTCATATCATTTCTTACCCATAATACGTTACACAAAATGTCTTCAGTAATGGTCTTGGTACAACTGTATAATAAATAAATAATATAGTTAACAATAATCGTAGATAATCAAGTACATATAATGAATAAATAGTATATGAATACACCTACATACTTATATATTTTTATGCTGTCATAAATAGATAAATATTTTATATTAAAATAAAAAGCTTAAGATCTACAGTGCACCGGTTTTTTACTATCTTTTCCTAAGGCCATAATGTAAGATTTTTAGAAAGTTTAAGTTCTTTAGGTTAGGTTATTGTACATTCGTGGACCTAAATGACCCACGCTTTGTGATTGCTGTCCAAATGTCGTGCTCATTTTGGGGACTACACTTCAAGTAAGTAGATCATCATTGCCCTAGTGGTATTAAAATGCTAGATTTACTATGTTGTTGCTATGAATTCTTAATAAAAAAAATATAGGTATGTACCTATGATACTCATGCCGTTTACGTTTTCATTGTACGCCACAGCTCCTTCGAACTTGGCGTGACCCGGTACCGTGGAAATTACAACGCGCACATTCACCGGTATCTCTCTGTCGTCAAAACGATGCCAGGATGCCATCAGGGTGGCTGAGTGTATCTTGGAGAGCTCCAGACGTGCACAGTGCTTTCCCTCTTTTTTACTCTTGTAAAAAGGAGCTGAAAGAAAACATATTTCATAAATTGTTTTATTTCTAGTAAATCAATTTAAAAACAGACAAGATGGATATTTTAAAGACATAAGCTAATAAGCGCACGAAAGGCGTATGCGCTTATTAGCTTGAACATGAAAAAAACTACCTTCTTAATAAGCTTGACTATGCCTCTTGTAAATATGGCAGTGTATCACTTTAATAACCATCAAAACAGAGACTGAATTTTTAAAAAATAAAGTGTACGATTGTATTTTTTTAGTGATTCGTTATTAATTTGAACTGAATCTTATAATCAATGTTAAACACACACCTTTTGACT
Organism: Neomicropteryx cornuta; assembly: GCA_020383195.1. NCBI lineage: Eukaryota > Metazoa > Arthropoda > Insecta > Lepidoptera > Micropterigidae > Neomicropteryx > Neomicropteryx cornuta. Next base: position 5,214,420 of record JAHKQU010000001.1, on the reverse strand, counting down.
CTAACTTTCTGTTGATGTTATCCAAGAGGACAGTGGCTGCTAGTCTCACTAATGGCAAATTGATAGCTATCTCTTTCTCCGTGCCGCATGTGCAATATTCCGTTGGAATTCCAATTTCTTCACACCTAAAACATACATTTAAGTAATATGAGCCAACACTTCTTTTATATAACCCGGAGAAAACTCCGTTACAGATTGTTGGCTATATATTTCTTTATCCTTAGAGTAAGACAGAAATAAACCCTATTTCACACATTATTTCCTGACTATGATCAATGCGCCAAATTTTACGGATTCCAGAGTGTTCAGTTAGAAGAACGCGAGTTGAAATGTTGCTTTTATATAAAAGTGTCAAAGGTCACATTGACTGCTCGGAACTTCTGGGGCTCATAGATCGGGTTCCGTCTAGAACTACTCGCCAGTGTGAGACATTCCATCTGTCACTGTTGAGTACGAATTATGGACAGAATTCATATATAGATCGATAATGTAAGCTTTACAACAGCATGTTGAGCGCAATCGATATATTCAATACCGCTTTCACAGAATTCAAGAGAGTGTCTACTCTAAGCTCTAACCCTACATGTAACCTAGTATATGTGTATTTATACAGTGTGTATTTATATTCACTATTGTTCTTTTAAGAGGTTGATCTATATCGACAACCTAAAAAAAATAAAATAATTTAAAAAAAAATGGTTATACTAAAAAAGACTTTGTTTTTCTTCGATGTGTTTCGAGAACCGCACGGGAGCGAGGTCATTGCTCAATCTCGGGCCATGCGTTCAACCGCTTTTTCAAACATTAAAATAATTTCTTTTAAATTTTTGATTCATTTTTTTTATTTTTTTAAACATTTTTTCAATATTTTTTGCTAATTAATATTGGATTATTGATCTATATAAACCCCCTAAAAGGACAACAGTAAATATAAATACATACAGTATATAAAATCTGATTATTTGTAAAGTATATATTTCGTATTCTGGTAAATATGTAAATTTCTCAACCCCTACTACTTCCTAATCCTAACCTCTCTCCTGAATGCATTTTATATTATGCATCTGTGCTTCATTGGCTTTGTTTTGATTGTTTTTTATTGTAACTTTATTTTTAGATATTAGCTGTTGTTTCCTGAAATAAATAAAATAAAATAACTGCATTCAAGTAAAATGGAGTAAGCAGAGTTATTGTCACTAACGTTCTGTTATTGTCGACAGGACGAAAAATTGATTGTCCGACTTCAGTCTTATCTCGTTCTCTGCTGGATTCCTTGCTGAAGTTGTCGTGGAGGATGTCCAGCAACATGGAGTGTATGTCGTACCAACTTAACAAAATGTCCTTATTGGATAGCAATCCTTCCTGTAGGCAAAGTGAGAAGTATACGCTTTTAAAAGCATTTTTATGAGGGTATTCATTCATTTTTAACTTTAATAAACTGACAGGTCGAATTGTACTTAATTTCTATCTTTGTACTGTATCTTCTACTTAATTTAAAATCAGTGAAAAATAGCAAAAAAACAGCAGACATGCCATTTTTAGATATATTGTATCTTCTTTGTCCTGACAATTGGTGTATCAATTTAGTAAAACTGTGGAATGAGAGTGAAAGAAAGAAATCTATACATATAAAACAAAGTCGGGTTAGTTACACCATTTATAACTCAAGAACGGCTGGACCGATTTTTATGATCTTTGATTTGTCGGATTCGTCTCCGCCCCAAATAGCAGAATAACTATTAAAACAGAGTAAAAATTCACAAAAAAGGATATTATTACGCACCGACCGACTCGTAGCAGTTGTTTCAATCCTAAACAAACAATGTGCCCCCCGGTATAACCGTCTTGCCGGGTCAGGAATACTCTCGGCTGGGATTTGAAAAAATTAATTCTGTTTTTTGTGGTACTCGATTTACAGCGGTCTAAATTTTATTTTCAAAATGACATTTTTTTATCACTGTCGATTAAAATGAACAAAAATTAAAATCGCAAACCTCAATATGAGGATAGCTTTGCTTGAATTTATCTGGTAAGTGAATTCCAAAGAAGGGCATGCGCTCCTCCAGCCGGCCGATGGGAGTGCTTCGGATGCCGGAAAATCTGTGCCCATGATCTCCCATCACCATGACAATGGTGTTACTAAAGGCACCGGAGGTGAAGAGCTTATGGAGCATGGTAAATAGGTCATTGTCCATATTCTGGAAAAAAAACTCATTTAATAACAAATAAGGATACCTAAACTTTACGAGAAATATTTATAAGTAAGAGAAATAGTTTACGAGTTTAAATTTTCATTTGATATTTTCAATCATCTGAATTCCACTTGAATTATCACTTGAAAACCAGATTCCAGAGTTTTAGTAATGTCATTATTAATAATACAAAAGAATGACATTATTAATAATACAATATATATTCACACCGAAACATTTTAAGAACAAAGATAAATATTTGTGAATTTCTTGAATTATTAACTGATTTCATAACACAACAGTCATTGTGGCAAACCACCGTAAATAACATAAAACATTCACAAATTACAAAACAATGACATGACAGTTTGCTAAATTTAATAATTGGACTACTCATCTCGTCCTCAAAAATTGTCAAATTAGATAAACAAATTGTCAAATTTGATGAACAAATTGACAAATTTGAAATCTTGTGTCAACTGTAATATTATACAGGTCCAACTCAAGCCTTATTTAGTAAAGCTTTATCATAATCTGACAATTCACTCGCTGTTCATCGAAGAAAAAGCCAGGCTTTCCTCACCTTAATATCGTTGAGTTTCTCGTGAGACAGCTCGACAAAAAATGAAAACGCAAAATACTTCAGGTCAGACATTTCGGTGAGGAATTCTTCGGTATAATTCATAAGATATTTGTACGTGCGCTCATTTGCCATACAATATCTGAAATAAAAAATGTAATAATTATAAACGGTGTATATAAATGGATATGATGAACATTAAAAACAAACGATGATTCTAGGACCATTGAGACAGCTCTTAGAGCAGATACTAAAATGTAGAAAGAGTCTCAGTAGTAGTACCAATCAAACTTTCTCATTAAAAAAATAGTCAATTATAAATGTTAACCACAGATAAGCCTTCTAAACCTGTCTTAATTTCAAAACCAATACTTTCTGTACATAATAATAACATAAAAAAATTTGCACCATAAACAAACTAGAAAACACTTAGCATTTGGCGCTTCAGTGTGTACCATCTGATTCCAAAAACCCCCATAATAGCTTATCTTTGTACTGTCTTCAGTCGAACTTAAGAATCTGTATTCTGTCTTGGTAATCTATTAACAGATTAGTGTAAAATAGTGGAGGTTGGGTGAAATAGTTGCAATCCTATTTACTAGGACTAGAACACTTTTTATTTATTCTAAAAAACATATTTTTTCTACATAAAAGAGAAATTTCAGAAAACTCAAAATGTGACTTGAAAGTTTGAGAATTGATGACCGATGCTCGCTCCATTTTCCACCAGCACAGCCGAATACCAACTCTTCAAGGAGACTTCAGTCAGTCTTTAGCTCCCACGCTATCAACACCTGACGCTGCACTCACTTCCGCGTCCTAACTCGATTGTATTGAATCTGTGAGTTATTAATTTGTGTCAATTTACGGAGTTATCCTATTTTATATGTAACTGGTTAATTAAGTGAATATTGTGAGCATCGATATAATCACTTCTTAACCTCGCGAGCCCTTAACCACCGACAGGGCCATTACAGATTACTATAAATTTTTAAATTTCAAGAGCCGGAGCACTTAGTAAATTGCTAAGTCAACTATGCATAATGCAGTTTATGCATACAGGAAAACTACCTGTGGAAAACTCCATAAGCATTCAGCACACTCCAAAAGTTGCTTGTCAAGGCGAGGTAATTTGTTCTGAAGTAATAATCAACTGGTTCAAACGCAAAACCGGCCAGATTTTTAATGGATGTTACATAGTTGAATATCGTATCCAAATATTCTTCGCCATATCTGCAACGAAAAATAAAATAAAAGTGAAACGAACTAAAATAATATTTATTATTATTATAAATTTATTAAACACTGGCCACATTGAAAATAAGCAGGTTGCGGTGGGCTGGTCATATACACCGAATGTTAGAGGACTTTTCGTAAAGTGACATGCATTGCGGCACGAGATTTTTAAAAATGCTATAATTACGGTCGCTTACTAAAATGCTTGCCATGGAGATTATAGATCATTTGGTCATTTAAAAAACAAATGATATAATGAATTCAACACATTCATAGATGCTAAATGGTTCTGAAAAATCCATATAAAAATACTGATATGAAGGACCTAGGTGAGTTTTCTTTTCTTGGTTAACTTTCAGGTTTTCTTGGTTAACTTTGCACTCCACTCCACACCAACTTTATATTAGGAATATAAGGATACAACTCACTTCATTAAAAAATACAAATGCTTGTATAATTAAGTGTTTAAATCAATATTGTAACAAGTTTGCAATTACATCACAATAAAATTAGTTAGTTATATAGTTTATTTGTGGAGTCATTCTCAGGGCCAATCAGCATTGATGGTACATGCATGCACAATTTTTCAAGCATTGAAACATTTTTATCAGAAATGGTTATATTGTTAAATTGGTTGGTAGTGTGTCATTCAAATATATTTTTTTGTTTTCAAAAAAACAATTGCTATGACCTAGATCATATAAAATTATCTTGAGTCCTACTCAACTAGACCAAATATGCCTGCGCTAGAGTCAGGGAAGACGGTGGTAATAAAGCATTAAAAATGGTATAACACTGTACGGATTTACGCTAACAACATTGCTGTAGATTAATTTTCAAAAGTTCTGACTAAAGTTTTAGCAACATGTACAAGTAATCATATTATGACAAACAATGCTACCAACAAAGTGAAATATCCCTGTTCCCGGAAGAATTTCCATATGACGGGATCGTCGTCGTATTTTACGATCTTTTCTCCTCTATGCTCGGATACAGGCTTCGGCATATGAGGCATGTAACTAAAAGCAGTGTCGTATTGGAGTCCAGTTAATAAAGCCAGTGTATTTGGACGCGTGTTGTCTCCTACCTTGAAAGAAGAAGTGCCGAATTAGTTATTAAACCAAAGCGGTTCGTTATTGTCAATCACACGAAATGTTAATATATTGTGTTGTAATTATAATAAAAAATCAAAAACATAAGAGAAAAATAAATACAGCATTGTAATAACACCATTGTAATAAGAATAGAGGTCTGGCTACAATAGTTATGAAAGCCAGCTGATTTTTTTTTTCTGTACATTTTCATTAATAATTCAGTTGCCCCTAATGAGTTTTATTTGGTTGTTTCCATTAGCCAACAACAACAAACAATAAAACAACTCATGAAAATTTAAGGGCTAGCATTTCGTTTGAATAATTTATTTGTATCACAGACCATTCATTAACTATTTCTAGAATTTGTATATTCCTTCTGTATTTTGTCAAAGTGAGGCTAAAATAACGGAAGAATAAGAAGGCTAAAAAGTGAAATTCACTGGCAATTCAACTCTTTATTGACAACAATGATTTAGATTTAAGGTAATCATTTTTCATAAGTGTACTTTATTACTAACTGTACTTTGTAACTGTATTTTTACTTGTATGTATGTATAATTTATATTAAGCACATTTTTACTAATGCTATATATGTAAAATAGTATTTTTGTCTATATATGGATGCAATCGACGGTTGACAAAACATTTTTTTAGCTCATTTAATATATTATACTATCTTCTTCAGTACAAATATCATCTAGAGAAGGCGGGGCTCATATCAGTGCTGCAGTGCAGTGCTAATCACCCTCATAAATGTTCGGAATAAATTTAACTATAATATTATTATGACAGTAGTGCGTCGCTTAAGAATTGTCAATATGGTTGGTCACAAAATATGTAAATAAATAAAAATAAACAACTAAGCAATCAAGCAGTAAAGTGCAGTGCAGTAGTGGTTCTCACAACAACATGCAAACAAAATAGTTTACATACTTAATAGTTTAGACTATTAAATACATAACTGTCATATACTTCCAAATCGAAAAAATATTTTTAAATAAGATTAAAACCAAATTTTTCACTATAAATATTTAATGAACATTTACAGGTATACATTTTTCTATTTCATAAACATACAAGACAAAAAATATAATACTAAAAAACAAAAACAATAGTAATAAAATACAAAGAATAACCACAACTATCATCTATGATTAATAATAATAAATATTTACGATAAATTGTAAACAAACCGCCTAGAAATAGAATAGAATAAATTATTTTCTATAGAAGCAACATAACTTGATAGTGACCATTTTTCGCCCCTGCATTTTCATACAATGCAGGTATCAATTTGAGTCGCTTCTAGGCCAATTATAAATATGGGAATGTTATCAAAATTAAAATCGAATAGTCCAACCTTATTGAGTCCTTCGAAAACCACCATGCCCATTTCCTCGGTAAGGAAAGCGTAAGTCTGCGGCAAGGCACGTATAAATTGGCCCCTAGATAAGGAGTCGATGAGTAGCAGCAGAACGCTGGGTCTGTGACTTGGAATCTTTTTGTTCTTTTCTACCTTCTGAAAATGCAAATTCAACTAAATATGAGAAATTTATCTTTCATATGGTAACAGTGTGGAATTATAACTTAACATTGGGGGTTTTTTCAACTACGCGGGTTTTAAATTAATATATTAGTTTAAATTTTTATTTTTGTATGTCCAATTAGGATGGAAATAAACAAACTTTTACTAAATTCTGTTGTAAAACAAATCCTATTTACAGCGTTCATTTTGTATAAGGTATGCTATATATCAATTTTTTAAAAATTAAATGACAATGAGTGGAAAATGACGACAAATTATTTTAGGTATATTTTTTTACTATTGTGTCTTTTTCTGGTAATGTTAAGTTTATCCAAATGGAACCCGAATCACAAATGGCAGCTCCAGAGAGGCTGTCCATTTTTAACAAGACAATAGCTTTGACAGCTATTGAATTATTATTTACTGCGTAGGTACTAAAGCAGCTTTCTCGTATCCTAAAATAGGGATAATAATGACGGGAACGTTTCAACCATTTAAATTATTTATTTTAAGTGATTTATTATTAGAAGGGGGGGGGGACTCAACCCTATGATTTATTCATTTCATAGAAGAAAAATTCTGTCAGGTATTCTTTATTTCATAATTATCTAGGCTTACATAGAAACTAAAAGTCAAATTTCTACTTTATGAGTCTCCAAAAATTTGCATTTTTCTATACATTTTATCAAAACTTTAGACGAAAATATTTTATTGGTTGAATATAAGAATCGAGAAAATAAAACTACAGGGCATTAGTTGTTTTCATAAAGATGCAAATGCAACTACGTTACGGAACAGAGTTTAATTTGTTTTTACAAGCCGTTAGATGGGATAGAAAGATATAACACCACACGCAAGACACAGAAGAGTGCTTTTTGAAAGAGGCCCCTTGATGCATGAGTCGGATTTTAACAAAAGGCCTCGCATGACAAAAATGCACCAATGCACGTTAAACCCAATATTATTTTCAATATCTGTGCTCATCACTGACATAAAAAAACTAAAATTATTAAAAATTTAAAAAAACCCCCGACACACAAATGACTGAAAAGATTTTCTTAAAAAACACTCTCGATCAAGTCACTTTTCAAACAAAAAAAAATAATTAAAATCGGTTCATCTGCTTAGGAGCTCTGATGCCACAGACGATAGATACTTATAAACTTATAACACCCCTCACGGGAGATAATAATTATTATTTGGAATATATACTCACATCTGGAGATGGTTTCACAATATGCGAATGGATATTTATATATATTTGAGCATTATTCCTATAACACTTCACTCTAATGAGATTCTCCTTAATGGCTATGGGAAATTGGACGATTTCCACGGTACTTCCATAGGCTACGTCATCATCTTCCCATTTCTTTAAAACTGGCTGATATTGGCATTTCACTGCGAAGCAGAAAGACTTTCATAAACCTCAATTTCAATTAAAGTATTTTTCCATTTGAACTGTATAAAATATACATAAACTAAAAACGGCGGCGTGAGTTATTTTTTTGCGAAAAAAGGGGACTAATTCTGATCCATATGATAGTCAGCCTTAGAACTGCCAATAAATATGAGCACGGCTTTACCATCTACACAGCTACCCATCAGATGCTATCAATCTGTTGACTGTACCTCAAATAAAATGTAAAAACATTTTATAACATATATGAGAAAACAATGGTTTTCTGTAAATATTTGTATTTTGATACCGATTACTTAAATTATATGTAGGTTCAGTAGGTTAGGTTAGGTTCGTAGGTTATGTAGGAAGATCCTGAAAACATCTCACATTTGACGAACCTCAGCCAAGCGAGTTTGATTTTAATGTTGACACGGCATACAGCACACCGGGTCTTCGTTTTTAACCGATCTACCATAACTTTGAAGTCGGCGCAGAGACATACTATATACTGAAGTTGGTTACGGTGCGTTTCTGCGCCGACTTCAACGTTTTTGTAGATTTGTTTTTGTAAATTACATAATCTAAAACAATATAACAATACCAATTGTTTACAATGCTTTTGTTTATTAATAAAAAAACTTACTATATAAGTTGTAAGCCAAATTCTCGCTGTAATTCCAGTGGAGCACTCCGTTCCAGTCCATATACGTCAGGTATGGTTGTATATTACTGCAGTCCAACTTAAGTGGCTCCTCATTGACATACTTCAGGATGGATGCATCGTACAAATTGTACTTCTGCAGCAGACATCTTCCGTTGTCACCGTGGGCTGATGGCATACCTATAAGGGTACATAACTATTAAGGCTACTATATATAAAGAAAGAAATATGAATCTGTTGAGCCGTTTTTGGTTATTTCGGTACATTCAACTTATAGGTCTAAATTTATTTATTTAATTTTACTTAAATTAGTTACAGCAATTCTTAATACTAGATATTTCATCTTGCCCGATTTACCCATATTTCTACTAAACTCGAATACACTTCACTTATCGTCTTGAGCAGATAGAATTATTTAATTTAGAAGAAATAAGGGACTTAGGAGTCATACTCGACTCAAAACTTTCCTTTAAATCACATATAGTTACCATAACAGATAAAGTGTATAAAATGTTAGGGTTTTTGATAAGAACCTGCAAATCATTTAAGAAAATAAACACTTTGAAGTTACTCTAATACTCATTAGTCCGTAGTTAAATGGAATATGCATATGTTATCTGGTGCCTCCAATATAATATATACAGGCTGTCCCAAGACCAATCCCACAAACTTTAGGGCGTGTTTAAGTTCCCTATTAAGAGTAAGAAATTATGTAACAAAATCCGTAAAATTTTCATCACCAAATTTATTATTTTTTTAATAAAATTGGTGTAAATCGATCTTATCAATCGATAAATCAATATTATCTGTCGACCAATAGCATCCTTCTTACAACCCCAGAGAAGGGGAAAGGAGTTACCCCTTCTTCTTAGACCAGTGGCATCTGACAGCAATCATTTAGCTCCGCCCTAATAGGGCGTTTCGAACAACGCGGTAGGTCATTAACCTCGATCTTGACTGACCGCGGCCTAGTGACCCAGTGACGTAGTTATCGGAGGGAGGAGCCATTGAAAAATATCTGTTTTACATGATTTAGAATAGAAACTTCAACATTTTTTTTCTCGAATACCATTATGAATTTTGATATAGTTTCTTAACAAATAACACTAGGAATCGTAGGACCTATTAGCTGTTTTTTTTATCGGGATTGACCTTGGGACACCCTGTATAAAAATAATACAAAGAAAATTTATAAGATACCTAAACTACAAGACGATTATAAAGTTGTATTTGGAATGGTATTGGGACACAGTGTACTAACATTATACACTCTGTATACACAAGTACATAGATCATGGGGGGGGGGGTTAAGGATTTATTTATTTATGTGCCTAATGTTATATTTGTGTGAATGCTTGTGGCAATTTTTTGAGTCGGAGAGCCGACACATGAGGTATCAACTGAAGTCAAATCTATTTAGGTGTAAAAATAGTGTCTTTAATCTTAATTATTAGGGATTAAATTCCCAAAACAATTAATAAATAATACATTCGTTGCTTTAATGGTTGAGCCCTGAGAATAACCTGTCAAAAACCTAACCTAGCGACGGCAACGCGTGAGCGTGAACGATTACATGATTTTTCAAAATGGCGTATTTGCTAACCAAAAAAAGGCTATAGATCTATAGATCGCGCTAGAGGAGTGAGGGAGGGAGAAAGAAAAAATATCCCTTTCTCTATTATAGAGCGATAGATCGCGCGCCCGCCAAAACCCTCGATTATAATAGATAGTCAAATCATACAATAAAGCTGCTTTGGAAATTCGCCAATTCGCGTGGGCTACTTTCGGACTTACCGTACCTAACTACCCTACATTGGTGAATAAAGGTGTTCGTATCTTGTAGAAACGCGTCTGGTTGCGAAAACGTCTGACGCCTCGTCGTCGGTTAGTTATTGATATTAAAGTTTATACGGAGAAGGAGCGTAGGAAGCTAAAATTTATCTATAATATGTGTTACGAATAAATTAAAATAAATTCATAAAACTGACAGCTTATTGACAGAATGAGTTTCGAGCTGTGAATTTTGTGTGATTTCAAATGTTCCCTTTTCAATAATCTGTCAATACTTAATGTAGTAATGTCAAGCAAAAATAATTATTAATGCCATTTTATACTTTTATGAATATCAAGTCCCATTTTTAGGTGAGAAAATTAAAACTAACAATGAATTGTATCAAAAAATAAATACAAACACAAGCTGTGTGTTCAACTGTTACTAACATTAAATTTTAAACTTTATAGAGGTATATAAAACCTTAATAACGCTCAAACTTAAAAAATAATGAATTGCAGTGACCACTAGTGATGATAAAATTAACATAATAATATATGTACACCTACCTTGAAGGATCCTCGAGATTCTGCTCATCCTCAGCTGATTCTTGAATCTTTCCTTGTCCGAGGTGTAGCACAGGTAGAACATCATGCACGACGCAAAATAGAGCAATGTTATAACTATCTTGAGTTTGTTGCTAATATTCGGCAGCATTTCGGAATTATTTGTTTATAAATAATTTATAAATCACTTAAATTAAATTTGGTTCTTTGGTCATTTTAGATTTTCGTTCAAATCAGGTTGTAGGCCCTTTTGTAGAACTTTTAGTGCCTGCGGAATAGAAAAAAAAAAATATCTACCTTACAAATAAATTTAGTAAGGCATGTCGAATCAAGCTGTCTGTAAGATTACTTGAATTATGAAGCCAATACTTCAAAATGGAAAAGAGAGAATAAAAAAAATTTTTTTTTGTCCGAATAGGTATAAAAAAAAACATATTTATAAAAACAAGCTTTTGCTAAGTGCTTGAAATGCGTATACAAAATGTTGTGTCTGTGCTGTTGACCGTTGAGGAGTTCCTTCGTTTGGAGCCGTTCCTGGATGTAGAATCAGGTCATGCTTACCATAAAAATGCATTGTCATCGGAAATGAGACAACATGTCAAATTTCAACCCCGTAGGATAAGAGGGAGTGGTTCTAATTCAGCTTGCAACATTGCAATCCAAATAAAAGCTTGTAAAAATGGTGGAGGTATTTCATTTGCGTACAAAGCGCGAAGATGTCGAAAACATCGCTATGACAAGTACTATCAGCTATCAGCTATCAGCTATCAGCTATGAGCGAGTTGTGATCATCGACCGGAACAATCAAATACCCAAAACTAGATAAAGGACTTGGTTTTATCTCGTATTGAAAATTGTCGAAAACGGAGGCTGTGAGGCGGAAATCAGGAGTAGAGCTGGAATGGCTAAAAATACAATGGCCAAACTATGTAAGTCTGGATTGCAACATCCCTTGTGTTCTCCGTCATCCTCCATGGTTCTGAAACGTAGGCACCCGATGAGAAGCGTAAGATCCACCCTCGAAGGACCATGGACTACAGAACGTACCAATGTTTCTATTTTGCACGAGCTGGGAATTAAGGTCAGGCTATCGACAATCTACCTGCAAAGACCACAACCTCGCAAGGCTCGTAATGATGGGCAACGTGGCTGGAACCCATTACGGTGGACTGATCAGGTCAGGGTGCCTGCATTCCGGATTGATTGCCCGATGCCGTGAAATACAACGCAGATACATCATGTCATACAAGTCGTCCTTGTAAAAACCCGACACACCGCGCGCCGCACACTCCGCCATGCCGGATAGAGATATATCGCGACAATAAATTCAGATAATTAATCATTATAATTGAAATAGTAGGAGGTTGGCCAAGCTTAGTATGGGCCCATTTTAAATAGATAAAACGTTGTATAGTGATAGATACTTATTTTACTTTATTTTAATAAATTGATTTCCTTCAAAATATACAGAAAATATTATAAAAACAAACCTTACCAAATTGCCACGCGATTCGCTCACAGAGAAACAACTTTGTTACTACATTTATAATATTTTAAAAATACACTAGGTTTTATGGTTAGGAGGGTTAGATTTTATCTAAGAAATATGTAAAAAACCAAATATGAATAAACAATAAATTATTATTAATTTAGCACGTTGTGTCATTATTAGATAGAACTTTCTTTAAAGTGAAATATGGTCGCAAAATTCTTACCGAATACAAACACACCCTCCCACGCAGAACTTTTTGAACCCCCTATAAACACCAAAATGCGTAATCTCGACGTGGATGTCTTCACAGTGACAATTAGGTTAGGTTAATTTGATTACCTTATTTTGATAATCTCGCTTATTCCTCTAGCAATCCTATCCAGTAAGAAGGCGAATTATACAATAAGTTTTCCTAATACGGCTTTGTGCATATTCACAAAGAGAGTTATTAATTATTCATTAAATAAATATTATTATTCAGTTATTAATACTCATTGTCAGAGCGATTCAAAACAACAGCTGCAGACTTATCAGCCATTGTTAGCATCACTTAGCACCTGTAGATACGGCAGGTCTTAAAAACGCGACACGGGAGAGCGTCCAGCATCCGCCGCGTGGATGCACCCCAGGAAGTAAAAGTTTATTTCCAAGAACAACTTAAGAGCCAGTATATCGTGAGGTGACCTTGAAGTTCAGCCTTTGCAAATGGTGTCGGCCACGAGCACTTCCGCATCCGTCGACAACATACAAGAATGAACATTTGTCAGTTTTTTATTTATATTTAAAATATGTATAAAGCAATTTACAAAAAATCTAAGTTTAAGGTTTTCTGTAGAATTTTATTGTGGACATTTCTATGTATAAATTAGGCTTATGTCACATATGTAGTTTGGTTTATGAGAATTTTTAAAAATAAAACTTATCAATTTGAATATTTTTTTATGTTAACATAGGATTATTTATTTAAAAAACCAGCTTAAAGGTTCGTTAGAAAAATGTTTAGTTATTCAAATTATATTTTTTATATATGCCTGGTATGAAAAGCTATCTTGGCAGTAGACCTCAAAAACATGCATAAAATGCAATTCGAGTGCGTTATGGCTCTTAATGCATAGGAATGACAATTTTCAATTTTCAATAGGTTCACAAAAATTGATATAGATACATCATGCCTAGAGTGTTCGACATTTATACTATTCGTACTCATATTACATAGCTAAAAATACATCAGAAAATATATATATATATATATATATATATATATATATATATATATATATATATATAAATTGTAAATAGAAGTTTTATAATTATGCTTAAATATACTATTTTAAAATTAGTATAAAAAATAACTGGCACATAACATTTCTTCCTTTCAATTATAGGTCTTTGAATTCATACAGATTTTTTTTTATGTTTTTATATTCTCCCGGTAATTTATTGAACATTTCTAGTTTTTTGAAATGTGGACGTACGAGGAGGTACCGGCTGAATAAAATTATCTTTGTTCCTTGTTTTGTGGAGATGATCCGATGTATGGGTGTTATCATCTTCCTTAGTTCGGATAAATTCGCAAAGGGCTTCTTGAACATATATACCATACACCGTTAATAAATATTTCAAGGGTTTGGAAGTGTGATCTGCAAGATTCCCGCTGGCTAATACCTAAAATTGCTCGAATGGTTCTTTTCTGGAGGACAAATCTTTAACGCGGGATGCTGATCCCCATAAAAGAATGCCATATCGGAGATGAGATTCCACGAGAGCAAAGTAAAGCGAAATGACTTGAGATCGATCATTCTGTCATTCTGGACCCGATGACATCTGCGGGTGATGATTTTGAATAGGTCCACTTGGAAGTCTACTAACAGTCTACTAACGCGTTACTAGTTTTAGTGTTTATTTATTTATTTATTAATCAGATAAGCATACAGCGTAATAATAGCATATACATTTTGCCAAAGGGTTAATAATAAGGCCAATTAAAGCTTACGCCTATGTACAAAAATATTTAAAACTTTGTTGAGCTTAACGCTATTTTAGAAGGAGTATGTGTTAGCGAGGGTGTGTGGTTTATATATTGCGTTTAGATACATTAATTCTAATATGTAACGCTTTCATTTTGAATCAGATTGGCATGAAATACTTGGGATTTTTGAAAAAAAAAAGTTTCTGGCATAGTTTGCATTGCACCTTGGCACCAGGAATAGAGTAGACGCGCGCGTGATGCGAGAAAGCACTCGCAGGTTGATACCTGATACCAGATATGGACTGTCTACTCTGTTATGTAATAGATCGTGAAGAAGTGCCATATCCGCTGTGGTCTTCGGTCCTCGAGATTCTGCATATGATAATAATTAATTATCTCCGTCATGTGTTGAATTCCAGGTGTTCGCGGCGTGCGAGCACCTGGCGTTTACTTTAATTATGCTTTCAAAATTGTTACCATACATCGAACCTTGGACCTCACTTCTTTTAGAAGTGACGACGGATATGATATTCCAGACGTGGTCATGTTAAAACTATGGATTATAATAAATGCTGAGAAGTAGTTTTCTGAGTTCGTATTGATTAGGGGAAAAAAATGCTCCCTCTAGATTAATTAAAAATGCAAAATAAAACACGTCGATGACAGGTATCGCATTTCTCCCTCACATTAAATACCCCCCCTCCCTTTCTTCTAAATATCGACCCCAAAATGGGTCAACCCCATCCGGTCCTGCTGACGTCACGCCGGTTGCCTCGTCCGCCCCCACCACCCCACCGCCCCGAGGGGCCACACATTGCTAAAATATCATTCATTTTACCTATGAATAAGTGGTTTAAAAACAAATCGTGTAATTTATTTGTCCAATTAAAGTACAAAATGGCGATCGTTCATAAAATTAATGGTAACTTTACTTTATTATAGACAACAAACGTTTGTCGACAAAAAGTAATTTCGCCTGAGAACGTTATTTTTAACCGGTTTCAAAAAATAAGGTTCTCAATTCAATAGGAACCTATGAGTCAAGGGGAAATATGCCGTTAATGACGCCTGTAGGTAGGGCCTAGCTGTAAGACGTAAGGTTCTAGTTAAGTACTTTAGTACTACTAAACAATGTATAGAAGCAGTTGTTATTCAATGATTAGCATTCTTGTTTTTTGATCGGATGATGATCCATACTTATTTGTGATCATTATGCACGTGAATTTTTCAAATGTTTTCGACGCGTCAACAAGACTTTTTAATTAATAGACAGAATGTCTTCCTTAGAACAGGCGATAGCCAAGATATTTTGCATTACAACATTTGCGAGAATTAATAAATAAATGCGTACTCATTCCATTAAAAAACGCCTATGCTATTTTGTTTATCAGCAATTTCGTTAGTGCATACATTTCATTTATCTCTTGGCAGGGCAATTTAAAATAATCCGAGTTATGTTTAAAAGCGGATACCTACATATATTTTCAATATTTGTTACAATATCCTAACACACAATAAAGGAGATCTACATACACAGCCAAAACCTATGAATCTGATTAAGATATACACATAATAGCTATTGGGAGAAAAACAAAATCACCAATCGAAAATTTGAAGTAACTATACGAAATCGCGAAACATTAATGGATCGCGAAAACATTGTTTAGTTGCCTTTTTTAGGTTAGGTTACCTAAATAGGTAAAAGAAAGTTTTGTTCAAATAGTCTATGATTTTTTTTTTCCAATAGTCTATAAACAAAATGATATGCGAATACTTGCGGCGTGGGTCTAGAAATTACCTACCCAATTTTCCAGTTTCGTGGTTTGAGTTCTAACTAGCATTTTTAGAAACCTTTTCCCATTGCCTTTCCAAATAAAAAGCGCGCGAAAAGATTTAAATGGGATTATCCGTAGAGAAAATATTTTTAAACATAACTTGTTTATTATTTAGAATTAGGCTCCGTCACAAACTAGTATTTTTCATGCAGATTCGATTAAAACTTCAAAAATCTAAAATCGGTGATGAAATCATTGAGATTTGGCATCACAAACATTTCGATATATGGGAGCTACGCTCGTTCCCTCTATTTTTGAGGTCTACTGCCAAGATAGCTTTTCATACCAGGCATATATAAAAAATATAATTAGATTAACCTATATTTGCATAAAAAAATCTTGAAATTGTTGTTTTATTTTTTAAAATTCTCATAAACCAAACTGCATATGTGACGTAAGCCTAATTTATACATAAAAATGTCCGCAATAAAATTCTGCAGAAAACCTTAAACTTAGATTTTTTTTAAAAAGCCTTATACTTTTAATATAAATAATAAACTGTCAAATGATGTTGTCGACGGACGCTCGAAGTGCACGCGGCCGACGCCATTTGCAAAGGCCGAACTCCAAGGTCATCTCACGATATACTGGCTCTTAAATACTTACCTATTTGAGAAAAATAAGCCTAATAATTAATTATTGCGGTGCACATTAACACAGATTAATAATATGTTTATATCTAAATTCATCGAAACGGCCGCCGGTAGTTTCGGCGTACTAATACCCCGCCCGCAGGCTCAAAATTCATCGGTCGACCGATATAAATATTTTTTTTATAGCAAAACGACTCTTCGTTATAGTTTAATATTCAAGTTCCTTGTCTTTCACTCTACCCGTATGTCCCCTAGGCAACTTAAAATATTAAAATTACTATTATATTCCCTTTGTTTCGAAGAACAGGTTGGGCATACGAATTTGACCGCATTCACTTTGATTCACTTTTTCGTACTTTGTGCCGTTTGCAGTTCGACATCACGGAAAAATGTGCTGTCAAATCGTGCAAAAAGTAATCCAGAAGACATACAAAGTATAATTTAAAGCGACATTTCACATCACCAGTATAGTAGCATTCTTTTATTTTTGATGAAGATGATTGTTTGCATGATGCGAGTTTTCTATAATGGGCGTGGCCTTTCTGTATTCTCTGTCCCCCATTGGACGGAACGCCAGTACGCGGCGGTGAAATGTATAACCGAGTGAGGTATTGATATATTCAAACTGGAAAATATTCAATATTTAATCACATTGGGTGCCAATCGCTCTAAAAAAAGCAGAAGAATAAATAAAGTTGAGCAGCGAAAAAAAATGTATATTAACGAGGCTATAAACAGATAAAAAAAAACGAATAAGTACTTAGATTTAGAGTTGCCCATAAAAACGGTAATAAATTACTCTTTTCACCTAATTTGATGATCGCGTTTTGTTGGACAATCAATAATTTTAACCTTACCGACAAATCAAATATCATTTTTTTCCCGGTCATTAAAATTAAATTGATAACACTTTTTTATTTACCCAGTGAGTTGAAAAGAAATTAGCATGTCATCTATTGTGAATCATGTATAAATTATATGGTTTTAAATCATTTGTTAGCCCTATTATGATATTAATAACATTGCCTTAGTTACCATTATAATTTATTTTTATTGCTGTCTTCGACGACTGTTTTTTCATTACCTAATTATTTAGTTTGTGTTTATTTGTATCGTTATTCCGAATTGTTAAGTGCTAAATCTATAAAACGGCCATACAATGAACTTGTATGCTTTTAATATTTAACAAAATGAATTTAATTTTATTTCTGTTGTTTTTATTTGGTTTCGAACTAATTATTTGGTTATGTCGAATGGTAAAATTGAATAGATTGACATAGGTACAATAATACATTTAATTAAGTAATTTACTTTACTTTATTATATTTGCTAGTTTTATTGTACAACATGGAAAATAAATTTCTTAAATTTTTAGATACCATTTACCTACCTATTGAAATCCAATCCTGACAGCACACAAATTTAAGGGTATGTTTACATCCCTCGAATCTAGAAGGCACTAAAACGTTGAATGGAAAGATTAGCAGCGAATAAGTAGGTTTCTTATTTAGTACATTCACCGTGTGCACAATTTCCACAGAAACTTTTTAATATCCGCGGTAAGTATCGATTTTGCGGCACAGAAGGTAAATACCGCTCGACGCCGAGGCAGATGATTATGGTCCTCGTCAGCGAGCAGCCGCGGGCACGGCGTCGCCCGCACTTCGCAGCCCGAGTCAGCGGCCAGCGCCCCGCACCGCAGGCGGCGACTGCAACAACTAAGGAAGACATCACGAAGGCCGGCGACGGCCGACAGCTCTCCGATCACATCCGAACACATCCGAGTTCCTTCCTCGGCCGCAATCGGGAAAAATGTGAGAAACAGTGCTGCCATGTGTTCGTCGTGTCGATGGGCGACACACCACTAGCTGTCACTTTCTCTGGAAAGTGAATGAAATATTGAATTTCAATCTGAGTAATACACCATTTTAAAAGCAAAAGAAAATCTGCGACTTCGATGTAACTCGGGTGCAAGCGTACAGGCTAAATAAGACGAGACGATAGAACTATCGTCTCGGAAGTCGCCCTCATACGATTTTGGTGCGTTCTCAGTGAACCGTCGCGGTCTTAATTTACTTTCAAATACGTATAACCGCATGTAGGCAACATATAATTGAACAAAATTATAGAACATACTATATATATTTCAACATAAAAAAAACTTTCTTTGAACATGCATAATATTAGTAATAGTACACTCGTAACCACACACATATGCATACACATTAACGCACTCTTACATTCCATACCCTATTATATTCACAGATTATAACACTATAATTTATAGTGATACAATGTTATCACTATAAATTAGATCCTAGTTCGTTCTGTTAAACATATCTTATGTGAGCAAAAATTGTGTTTTCAAAAATTTAAATTTAATATTTTATGACAACGACTCTTAATCATACATTTTAATCATATTAAGTAAATATTAAAAACAAAAAAGTTTCCACCCACGTAGTCACTACTTTCTAGAAACATTATTTGTAAATAATAATAAAAAATAAATAAACCGGTCATCAGTTAGTGTACCTATCGAATTACCTACCAGGTAGTTATTAAAAAGCATAATCGATTTGATTCTCATTGCCATAAAATGTTTGACTGTTCTTTCTTTCCGTTTTTGACGTTAGAAATTTTGAATAAATAAAAAACAAAATTGAAAAATTGCAAGGAGTGACTTCATAAATTTTTATCTTTTCGGAATATCAAAAATATGTGGGTTTATCTTCAAAATGTATCGTTTGGTATGTGAATATGAGTTTAACTTATGGTTTCTGTATATGTTTGTGAAAATGCACTATTCAAAATTGTTTTGTGCCACTATTGATGTACTTTCTAAACGTGCATCTTTTATAAATGATATAAAACATATATTTTAATAGTACTAATGTACGCAATGTACTAAAGTGTTTTAATGTACGTTTATAATCGTGGGCCTCATCCTCATCAGTCTTTAATTTGTTTCTAGATTAAATATGGCGACCGTTCGTGTAAACGAAGAAATGAATGATGAAAAGAACAATGAAAAGGAAGAAAAGGTTAAGTTTTTTAGTAATGACGAGGGAATAGTCGCGATTCCTTTACCATGGGCGTTGAACAGCGAATGTAAGTATCAGTTTTATTCTGATTTATTTTTGTTAGGAGTATAATATAGCATTATGTGGTTGATGCGATTGTGTAGACATTTAAATTATCAGCATAGCTGTGTTGTTATGATTGCAATGTTTATTATAAATGTAAATTAAATAAGTTTATTGTTTCCTGAAAAAAAGATGCAGTTACTTGTTACTGCATACCTCAATTCCACAATCAATTTCACATAAAATTTAAAAAACTTTCAGCAAGCCTGTGCCGTCTACACCTGTCAAATTTGCAATGTGTCGAGAACAAGCATCAAGCAAAATGTGACCATAAAAATGCCTTGTTTATAATAAAACGATGCATAATAGAGCGAATACTCTGCCCGGTAGAGCAAAAATACCAAATGGAAATGTTAAACAGCACCCGGTAGACCACCACCACCAGGCACCAGGTAGCACAAAATCATCGTCTAGTAGAAGCTGATCGCCAACTCAAAGAGGAAAGACATCATCAGGTGAAATATTTTACTGGTACTACTTAGGCCCATAAGTTTTAGGCCCTTATCTAATGAATATAATAAATGAATTAGATAGCTTATATACTAAGAAAGTTATATCAAAATTTTACTTTTCTTAAAACCCCCCGATTCCCTTCCCTTGGTCTGATTTTGCTCATTAACGAACTTGACTGAGATTGTGTACCCTTAAATTTTATGTATCCGTTTTAAAGTGATTGGTGTAAAATTATGCAGTTTTCATGGCCAATAGACAGTAATATAGATAGATATATAAAGTTTTTAACTGAGGGTGGTTTTGGGTTCTAGGGGATGTGAAATGCGAAGATATGTCAAATTGTCAAAAGTTTCCGGAAGTCATTCAATGGTACCCATTGCAATAGGTAGTTTTCCTAATGAAATCTACCTAATAATCTATATAATCTGCTCTTTGTTATACTCGTAGAATGCTTTATTATTTATCACCAAAGTACCAAGTATTTGACCACCAAAATTTATTTTTAAGAGCTAATTTTATAAATTTTGGTTTAGAATACGTTTTAAAAACTGTATGAAGTTACTGGTAGGCTGCTAGTCCATAGTCACTCACTTCATACAGTGATTTATACAATACATCCATGGTTTATTTCTTCAGGTGATTTGCCGTTATTAAAAAACTATAAAATTGAATAAGTTAAATACCTTTATAACTCAATTATATACTTATTTATATATGCACTGTGTCCCAAAACCGTTCCCGATAAAAAAAATCAAGGTAATTGGTCGTGTGATTTCTAGACGCTATGTAAAAATTCATCATGGTTACCGTAAACAAAAATGTAAACTTTACGTGAAAATATTAAAAGGGAAGTAATTAATGTCTTTGTTGTGAGCGCTAAACTGTCGCCGTACGCCATAATAGTGTCAAGGCCATTATCGATAGACGCGGCATCGGAATTCGCGTTCTGAACGAATTTACATAAACTTAAAAAATATAATTGTTTTTTTCGCATTTCCTACGCATAATAGGTAACCGTAACTCCCCTTAAGTCTTCGAGGGAAAAGTTCGAGCAGTGGAAAAGGCAGGAAGTAAGCCTGGTAGCGCAAGATCGTGGACCAAATCTTCCTACAAAGAAGAGTGCGTCGCAGGTGAAGAAAGTTACTACAAAAGATGAGGCTACACGGTATGGTTTCAGTTTACACGTAACATAAATTTTATAGAATTGAATATACTCGCTGGACATAAACCTATAGTCCTATAGATTATTATGTTTAATACTTTAATATTTATTTTTAACTTCTGACATTTTTTGTACATTTTTGCCATACGATAAATAAATAAATATAGAATTGATGGTCAAATTATCAATCTATCCAGACCTTAGAAGATGGGCGAGTGGTTACAGACATGGATTTTTCTAAATAAGAATACATAACGCTGTAAACTTTCCTTATTTATTGCCCAATATCGTGCCAAACTAGAGTCATACAATAAAATATCTAAATACAAATACACATACAAATACAAATTACGCTGTGCTGTGCTATGGCATAAGGGATGACAATAGACTACCAAGTAAAATTTGTTAGCTATAATAAAGTATAAAAACCTAAATATAATATACAAACTGTAACCGACGTATATATGTATACGTACGGTACATCTGTTCTCTGTTTCCCCTTCTCACTCTTGCCACCCCGCATCACACTGTCGAGGCGTGCGGGCAACAACGCCGTCATCAGTTGTCAGTAAACACTCAACTCGCAGTTACGTGTTTCATTCACTTACCTACTATACAGTGGAACACCGCTGTGGCCTCGGAGAGTCACACTTTCACTATAACACATTGGGATAGTTATTAATCATATAACATTATCCCTAAATATATTAACCGATGCAAAACATATATTTTTTATTGAAAATACATATATAAAATGGGATTATTAATTAGTTATAATGAAGCCAATTGTTAAATATTCAATATTTAGCGCAAAAAAAGCCAACCAACTAACCAAATCAGTACAATTAAAGTTCTTTCAGATTAACTAAAAATAACAAAAAATAGGAAATTCAAAATGCAATGACATACATAATATCATTAAACTAATTGCTTTATGGTATTTTTGTATATTTTTGTATGTTACATATATTTTGACAGGATAACGCTCAACCGTTTTTTGAAGAGAGAATTGTCTTTTTCTATTTTCATTCTATTCTTCTCTTATTTATGTCCTATTTTATGGTTTCGTTTTCATCCTGTTCTTGCATCTATGAGCTTGCAAATTACAGGCTGTTTCTTTTCTTATACAGGTTGAACTTTTTCTCATGAACATTTTCTTCTACACTTCAATCTGAACAACTTCAGTTTTCAGTGTGTTAAATAAAGTTGGTAAAATGAACAGTAGAAGAAAATCACGCATTGAGATAGAGAGCTTAACGTTTCCCTCAATATTATTTATTTTGAATAAAAAAAAAATGACAAAATTAAGAAAACTCGTGTAATATTTAGTTTAGTTAACATATAACATATTCAGGAGCAATCCCCGTTGCTTTCGTTGGGTTTAGTAGTTGAGAAAAAATTAATGCTTATGAAATATCGCAGGCCACTTGAATTGAGTAGACTCAGCCTAAGTTAAATCTTCGTATGGCCGAGCGTTTCCATTATCAGACATCGGAACGGTATTGATGATGATATACTGATACAACTAACTCCGACGCAATCACTGCTTGACACAGGGTGGAGGAGCGGAGCTTAATTTTTAACTGACGCTTGTGTCACGATTTTGTATATCCGCTGTAGCTCTACATAAATACATAAAAAAAGCAAATTTTATTTATTAATCGAAGCAATGATCTATCATTAGACAGCTGAAGATGAACTGTCTTCTTTATTATTAAATATTAATTGTTTTATTACAGGTAAAAAATCTGGCTGTCTGTTTCGTTTACAATTCACCAAAGATCGAGGATATTCTCGTCATGAAGACGCTGTTGGGGAAGAAGCGCGTTTTGAAGTATCTCACGCACAAATTTGTCATATACGCCGTTGACGTAAGGGTTCTAACTAAAAAACTACTTTTTTCTCATTCCTAAACAAACTTCTTGATAAAAAAAATTGTCAAATATCAATAATTTTTTAACTGAAAGTTATATTTTTATTCTCAAATATTAACCAATCTGAGATTGCATCGATGGTAAATGCGTAACCGTTGCCGCAATTTCAAAGATTGACCAAGATTTTAGAAAATTAATATAAGTTTTAAAAGTGGGCGTCACGTGGGCTGTGTAACGATCGAGTTATGTTTGGCCTTGTGAAATTTTTAGAGTGTTCATTTTATAAAATTCCTGACCTCCTTATGCATTATCCAAAATTAGCCGTAAAAAGTTACTGGGTTGTTAGTATCGACCTTAGTAAAGGTATTACATGCGTTTCTCGAAATTTGTTGTGTGTTAGTAAATTTTGATGTCAATTATATATTTTGCTAAAGTTACACGTTCGATGACAAATGCTGAATGCTGAAATATATGTGAAAATTTAATTTTCTCATTTAATTATTCCTTTTATTTTCTTGAATAAATATTATTTTTTACTAAATCCAATTGTCATTACTGGCAGTAGAAATTCGAATAGCGATGAAACATATTTCTAGTATTATTTTATTTATATCGGTCGCAATATACCCGTTTTTATATGTTGTCAGTTTCTCTTTGATTTGACGAAAAGTGAAGGTTTTTTAAACACGTGGAATTTGAGGTGCACTAAAACCGTTCAATGAAAAATAGTTTGTATTACGGATTGAACCGTAGCGACGGCACATTATCGTTGGCCGATTGACATTATTATTTTCCTTACGAGTTTGATATTTTCTCTCCCACTAGATAAGTTAGCAAATGCAATTTTAAAATCCCAGCTGATATAGCATTAATGTAAATGTAATTAAACGATACCGCTATTGTTTTGGAAAAGGATAGTTTTAGAAGTATTTTTGCAATAAAAATATGTCGATTTCCTTAGATGTATTTCCCAGCAAAAAAGGAAAATATTAAATTGATCACCCTGGGCCAACATCAGTAGTGTTTTTCAACTCACATTGATAGAGTTTTCTAGCAAACTGTTTATTTATGTAATCGTTATTATTTACTATGTAAAAAATATCTTGTTTAGTTTGCAATGGGGTCGTAGTTTTAGGATTACAAATTTTTCAATGACAACTTTCCAAACAATGTCATTTCCGAAAGCAAAAACCGTGCATCGATTCGGAATTGTGACGAGAGTTTCAACGGGAAATAGTGCCGAGTTTGACACGTGCGTGCGTGCTTGTCAGAAAAATTTAAACCGTATCGGTCTTGAGTATAGTCTGTTTTGTTAAAATTTGTGATTGTTTTGGGTGCTATGTGGAAATAAAACTTTAAATTACCATAAACAGTGACGTCATAAATTTAGAATAATTAATATTAGCTATAAAATTTTAAATCTCAAAAAGTATACTTTTTATCTTTTAAAAACAAAAAAATCTAAAAACTATAAATTTTAAAGTATACTCTTAAAATTGAATATAGTTTTAAAGGAATAATAATTATAGTTAGTTAATAAAATATATTAATTTAAAATAAAACCTGAACGATACAGTGTCAATATACTTATAAGAAGGTAGTGCTTAAGTGAATCAATATTTCTTATATTTCACAAACTAACCAATATTCTTGTCTATCTCAAAATTATTTAAACAAATAAATAATATTTGTATGAATTATGTCATGAGACAGCTCATATTTCGACTAAATATTTTTGCTTTGTTATTTAGAGAGGCATGCATTAAGTATTTCAGTTTTTAGAAGGTTTTTTTTACCATTAAAAACACTCGTATTTTATGGGTATACCAATTGTGTATAATTAAAAAATATAATTAATTATATTCAATTGTTATAAATGTTAGGGTTACGTGATTTATTTTTTAATTGGATTATATGGCCACTTAATCTTTTTTTCTCTTACTGATTTATCACATTGCTGCCTCTCTACTGATTGCATTTGTCAGCGCCGATCTTTCGATTTGAAAATCCTGCTCAATTTTTTTTTATGTTTTTTTTTTAAACTCTTGCAGGTTTGTGCTCTGTTTTACAGAAAATTTATTTATTGGCCTGGCGTTTTAAATAATTTATACAATTTTTTTTTAATATTCGAAACACGAGCTGTCCCTCGACAATGGTGTGCATTGAGAAAAATGGTTTATATTAAGGTTTACTTAAGACTACCTTCCTATTCAAAACTTATCAATATTTCACTTTTCAGTGCATAAATTCCACATTTTCATTTTAAAAAATCTTCACTGAAAATGTGAAAAAATTATTTATTACCTAATATTGACAATCTTTTCAATTTCTTCATCTCTTAGAGTTCGACACTTATAAACTCTATAAATGAGTAACTCAATAACCGGGTAACTCATTTACCAAGCACCTCAATAACCGAGGAACTCTCTTACCGAGTACCTTAATAACTGAGTAATTTAATAAATGAAAGAAAATATAACTACTGCCAGGAGAAGAATGATTTAACGTTTATTGTTTTTCTAAATAATTCTACAAATGATCATTGTAGTAATTGTACAAATGATCATTTTTGGCCCCTTATAAACTGAATTCGGACGTCTGTGCGCCGTTGTCACTGTAAGACCCCATATTTTTCACCTAAAGTAATAAATATAAATAAATGTATTTTGTTTTAGGGTTCGGAGCCTAATGTTGCCAACCCGTGCGGAAAAATTTCCTGCTCTTAGTAATGAGAATAATGAAGACAGATCTCTGATTCTTCATAACGAAGAAAACAAGACTACGACAAGAACAAATGAAGAAAATCTACTAAGGCTCCAATCGGGTCCATTTACGTAAACATCATCATCATTATCGACTTTATGAGGAAGAAGCATGCGAAGAACTCCGCATGCTTCTTCAGGCTAACTCCGTCACCTCGTCATCCAAGGATGTCGAGGACCTACCCTATCGTACGATATGCAGGTCGGATGCCTTCTATAATACTGATCTCGAGTCGGGTAAAAGTGAGTGTAAATGGAAACATGATTAATGTAATTCTAGTTTTAAAAGATTTTATTTCTACACGACACGATTATCAGACGGAAGGTCTCAAAAATACAATCTATTTATACAGATAACTACATTAATAACTAAAGCAATAGACTTTACTTTAATTCTAATAACGGATAACTAACACCAAATAATCCTATGGCAAATTACAGCAAACTTCGAACTCTATAGAATTTACAAGGTTTTTAAAGAAATTAAACCTAACTTATACGTCGTTCTTCGAACCGAGTCGTTCTTCCCTAACTCCCAGCGCAGACCCGTATAAGCAGGCAGAACCTTACGCCACCGCTCGGACTTGCAGACTGACCTGACCGCCCCGTCGCGGCCTCTTTTAAAGCCCCACGCTCCCCTCTCCTCGAGCACGGTCCGGCGTCATTTTGAGACGCTGTGATTGGTTCGCGCTCGAATGTTAGTTTCAAATTAACTGACTTAATGGTATTAGCTGATCCGTTTTGAGATTGGAAAATTGTTTACATTTTTTCCTTAATAATTATAAAACTGTAACTTATATATATATAAAACAATAATCCTAATGTTGCTTAAAATATAGGACATAAATATATATATACTTTCCAATCATATGTCATTTACTTTGACTGTTTACCTACTTGGCTAAAAAAATGCCTTATTCTATAAAACAATGGTTGATGCGTTAATTTAGCTTGTTTACATAACTTAAGCTAGTTCAAAAAATAGAATACATATATTTCCTTTAAAAACCACCATAAGGGTCAACATATATTGTAGTATTATTACAATGGGTGCTCTATGTTGCAAAATCCCATGTAAAATGGCTGGGTGCCAGACTATCTCTTTTTGATATATAATATTTTAACCTAGAAAAAATGTTTATATTTTCTTATATGCTAACAAAAAACATAAAAATAACATATATTTGAAAATTTCAAAACAAAACATTTTTAAATTACAGGTTGGTTGTGACCCCAACATTTTCTGAAATTAGTTCGGCAGTGTTACATACCTTCCTGGAAATTTTATCATAACAGCGTCGTTAAGTATCACCTATTAGCTTCCCCTCCGAATTCTTTTCCGTGAATTGATCATTGGGCCTTAACGACTGGTCTAATGATCGCGTCATTACTACTGTCGCCTGGCGTGACTAATTCCTTTTAAAATTTAGTGAAATGAATTTATTCCCGGTAGGTAAACGGAATGCGATTTCGAATATTCTGGATGCTTACATTATTTCACGCGACAGCGTTGAAAATAATAAAGAATAATTTGACATTTGCGATGAACTGCTTTATTTTAATGTACAAGAAGCAGCTGATTCCAAGTAATAAGATGTAAATTTTCTTTACCGTGAAGCATATTAGTAAGACAGGAAATTATCCGAAATTGTTCATATATCATCTTCCAGTCAGTCAGGCATTTTATGACGACATGGAAAATTTTGCAAAACACCTCATAGATGGATGGTATTAAGATAGTTGTTTTCGTGTTAATTTGCTACTTTTTAACTAAGAAAAAGAATTATTTATTTGTAGTTTGCATTTTCGAAACCAATACGCTGCTAGCAAAGGTCTCACCATTGCGACTTTATTTATTGTTTTGTTTAATTCCTAGAAATTCTTTCAGCTATACATATAAAATACATTAATCAACAACTTAAACCAACAACAGGTCCAATTTAACAATGTTTATAACCTAACAAAAATAATTATATATACATTAAGAAAAGTATGTGACTGTTGTAATTTGGGAATGTATTAGGGTGTGGAATATAAAAGAGTTCTTTTAGAGTTTCTTTAAAAAAATATGGGAAATACATTATTTCTGGCAAAGAATGAGAATAAGTTGAAGTCAAATTTAGAGTTTCTGATACTTTAAACAATGCCTATAAGTCATAAAGAAACTTATAGCGGTCTTTAAGCTGTTTCTATTTCCTTTAAGTCAAATTCTCAAATCAAACTCACCTCGTATAAATGTCCGCTGAATTTGTCGACACTTTTATCAACCTTCAACCCCTTCAACCCTTTCAAACCCTTCGACAGGGTTTAAATATGCCGATGCAAGCATCAGGCAAACCACAAATAATACTAAAATAAAAAAATAATATAATACATTTTTCTATAATCATGCTAAATTTAGTAAACTAACAGTATTTGAGCTAAGTATATGCAATATTGCGATTCCCTATAAAAAAAACCAGTTATCTGGTACTGAGATTTCTCACTGAAACTAAACTGAAACGCGTAAAACAAAGAGAGAGTATGTGTGTGTGTATGTGTATCTATGAGAACCACCGTTTTCGCATCTCCGTATGAGCGCAGATGAGGGTAACATATACATACACATACCTAAATACTCTGTCAAATAGCCTTTTGAGGTAAAGAAAGCTTCATTTACGTTCAACCGTACATATTATTTGACAGTTTATATAAATTAAAAATATCGAAATATTACTTAATAGCAATATGGCCATGAGCAAAATATTGATACTAAAGATTTTAACATTTTATTTATTTATTTATTTATGAAATACAAAACAGCGATACAAGAAGATAATTCTCTAATACTACTTTTATATAGCCAAAAAACTTGTATAATGTAAACTAAACTATAAATTGAGTTCTACCACAAGAAAAAGGCTTAAAAGTTAGATTTAATCAATCAAAACTTACATATTTTTAATATTTAACTAATTTAATACAACTTGTCGAAATATTTCACGTTTTATCGGTCGAAAAGGTGGGTGGCCTCGACTCGTACGTGATTTAGTGATAAAAAAAATAACTTTGATTTTATTTCATTTATGATACAGGTATAACATTTATTAACAGAAATTACAAAATTCAAACTATCACAAAGTTAATATAAAAAACATTGTAAATAATTGTAAAAATCTCAAAAATTCTTCATATATCCTTCAAGTTTTGTCAGGCATTTTATGAAGAAGTGGATAAATCTTCCAAAATTTAGACACCATTCCTTCATTCCTTCCACTGGCCGATATTCGTTTCTGGGATGGCCTTCCGTATCTTCTGGTAATAGGTCCCGATCCCTAAAACGAAATACATTTATTTCAAAAACGAGTTAAATTCATATTTGACTTTTGAAAGTTTATGTGCATTTATTCGTTGACGGATTCCTTTAAGTCAGTCAGGCATTTTATGAAGAAGTGGAAAATTTATCATATATCTTCTTGAATGCCTCGGCATTCAAGAAGTAGACAATCATCCAAAAAGCTTTTTTTATTATTCTTCCAAAATATAGAAAGCATTTCTTCAAATAATTTTTTTTTACAACTGGCCGATGTTCGTTTTCGTTAACGGAATGCCCTTCCAACATTAGGTCCTGATCCCTATATTCGATTAATTGGCCCATTCTCTCTGGCAAAAACCTCCTTATGCGAAATAATAAGTCGATCATTTTTTTTAGAATGAATGATATCAGAAAAATATAGATTATTGTCCAAAGTTGTTTGTAAATAGTGTACCAAATACTGAGGTAATTGAAGACCACACGAATTTTATAAGTCATTTTATACATCTTCTTCAACGCCGCAGTCAAAAAATATATAATTGTCCAAAAAATGTTTTTTATAATCTTGCCACAAATTAAACAAAATTTCTTCAAAATTGACCACCATTCCATTGGCCGTTCGTTTCTGGGGGGATTGGGGTCCCGAACCCTAAAACAAAATACATTTATTTATATTTATAAAAAAATCCAATATTTTTTTAGCGCTAAACCAAAATTATTTTAGTTTTACAAGATATG
Organism: Neomicropteryx cornuta; assembly: GCA_020383195.1. Classification (NCBI taxonomy): domain Eukaryota; kingdom Metazoa; phylum Arthropoda; class Insecta; order Lepidoptera; family Micropterigidae; genus Neomicropteryx; species Neomicropteryx cornuta. The sequence continues at coordinate 5,184,074 of JAHKQU010000001.1, read as the reverse complement.
GTACCTCTCGGCGGCGGTCGGTTGGGCAAGCGCAGTCGCAGATACAATTCGCGGATCGACTGAGTCGCTCCACAACGACGGCCTCGAGAACGCCGTCGGTGAGGAGTTTATGTTTTTTAAAAAAGACGAAGTTGGTTTTTACATTTTTTAATATCTCATAAGGGTGAATGTTATAATACAACCCGTGATTTCTAATAAAATATATAAAATATAGAAGACTAATTCTATATATTTGATATTGAGTGCCATTCTCTCCGGCAAAAACCTAATAATAAGGAATAATAGGTCGACTATTGTTTTTACAATGAATAGTACCAGAAAAATATAAATTATTTTGCAAAGTTTTTCGTAAATATCGTAGCAAATACTGATGTATTTGAAGACCACACGGATAATTTCATAAATCAATTTATAATTCTTGTTGAATGCCGCAGCCAAAAAAGATATAATAATCCTGTTTGGTGTGAATAAAACATGCAACTTGTGGTACTATGTAATATCCCCCAATTTTGGAGTGAATACAACATGCAACTTGTGGTACAATGTTATATCTCCCAATTTTGGAGTGAATACAACATGCAACTTGTGGTACAATGTTATATCTCCTTTATTGAACAAATCATATTTTCAATGTCAGTTTACAGAACTGTGACTGGTAGCGGGCGACTAATATTAATAGACAGCGCCATCTAGCAGTCAAACATGGAACTTCTTACTTAGACTACTTTATCTGTTGAGGTGCGTGAACATTCCGCCCCCGTTAAGGCAATTACATGTGAATTGACGATAACAAATAATGTTACATAATATAAAGTACAATTATACCTAACACAACAGATAACATACAAAATAAATCATAATGTTGACAATTATAACATTTCATTAATTGGCAGAAAACAGATTTTAGTGATTGGACGTTTTATTGTACAATCTTTACATTTGATAGTGACTACCCTGACCAATCCATCTTTACCAGGGTGCTCGTCTATAATTCTGCCCATTAACCACTTGGCTGGTGGTAGGTTTTCGTCTTTGACTAAGACTAAATCGCCTTCTTTTGGGTTTTTTCTTTCCTTTAACCATTTGGGTCGCTGCTGAAGTCTTGCCATGTACTCTGATGACCAACGGTGCCAAAATTGTTGATACAATTTTTGAGTAAGTTGCCATCGATGTAACCTATTTTCTTGTACTGGTAGTAGGCTACTTTCAGGGATTGTAATTGGAACATCTCCAATTAAAAAATGTCCAGGTGTCAAAGCATCTAAATCACTAGCATCATTTGACATGGGTGTGAGAGGGCGTGAATTGAGACACGCTTCGATTTGAGCTAACACTGTCGCTAATTCTTCAAATGTTAGAACGGCATTCCCAAGAATACGTTTTAGATGATATTTGGTGGACTTTATTCCTGCTTCCCATATTCCACCGAAATTTGGTGATGCGGGAGCTATAAAATGCCACCGTGTTCCATCATTCTCCAGTAATTCAGCAACTTCATTCTTGAAAGAAGATTTGACATTATTGAACATGTCTCTCAGTTCCTTTTCAGCCCCTTTGAAGTTTGTTGCACAGTCACTGTATATGTCTGTACATTTTCCTCGTCGTGACACAAAACGCTTGAAAGCTGCTATGAACGCATCAGTACTAAGAGCACTGACCAGTTCAAGGTGGATAGCTTTGGTTACCATACAGATAAATAGCGCTATGTATCCCTTTGTAGTAGTTCTACATCTTCCAGCCATTGGTTTAATACTTAATGCGCCTGAATAATCAACGCCAGAGTGAATAAACGGTCTGGCAGGAGTCACTCTTACTTTGGGCAGTTGGCCCATGAGTTGTTCAGCGGTGGCCGCATTGTGACGTGAACATACTACACAGTCGTGAATTTGTTTCCGTAGAATGTTTCTTTCGTGCAGAATCCAATATCGCTTTCTCAGAACACTCGACATTAGTTGAGGACCTCCATGACATGATTCTATATGTGTTTGTTTTACAATTAGAACTGTAAGTTGGCTGTGATTTGGCAATATGATTGGATGTTTTGTTTCATCTCTCAATGTTGAGAGCTGAAGTCTACCACCCACTCTCAAAATGTTGTCCTTATCTATGAACGGATTCAAGGATAATATGCGACTTTTCTTGTTGATTGACTTATTTGCACGTAATGAATTGATTTCTGCGTGAAAGAATGTCTTCTGGCACTTTCTAATCCAAAATGCTAGGGCGTCATTTATTTCATTGAACAACAGATACTCTGTGACTTTAGATATTTGTGGTTTCTTACAGTTGTGTATAAATCTTTTGCAATATGCTGTAACTCTTAATAATTTAGAGAGTGACAAGTATAGCAACAAGATAAAATCATCCTCTGTTTCAGCCACTCCAATACATGTTTTGACTCGTTCTTCTAAGTCGATGTCCTCGATTGTTGCCATTCTATCGAACTTTATTGTCTTATCAGATAAAAAATCTGGTCCTTTCCACCAAGGGACATGCTTGTACAGCAGCGAAGGTGAAACGCCTCGTGATGCAACATCTGCTGCATTTTCTTCGGAGCGAACAAAATGCCATTGATCTATTTTAGATAGACTCTGAATCTCTCCGACACGATTAGCAATAAATGTCTTCCATCTGCTCGGATGAGATCTTAACCAGGATAGTACTACTATTGAATCCGTCCAATAGTAGATACTCTCTTCGGGTACTTCTAAAGTTGTTTTGACTTGCTCAAGAAGCTTTGATGCTAAAACTGCTCCACATAATTCTAGTCTTGGAATAGATAATTGTTTAATGGGTGCGACCTTTGTTTTGGCAGCTATCAGATTAACAGTGATGATTCCGTCACTATTAACTGATCTTCCATATATTACTGCTGCATACGCTGTCATGGAAGCATCACAGAAAGTGTGGAGTTGAAACGAATTTAACTTCTCTGATGTTTTCATCCATCGGTCTACATGTATATTTTCTAATGCTGCTAGATCGCTTCTAAACGAATACCATTCTTTGGCAACATCAGCCGGTAACTCGTCATCCCATCCTATGTTAAGTAACCACAGTTTTTGAAAGAGAGTCTTCGCGATTATGATTGTCGGTGCCAACCACCCCATAGGATCATATAGCCGAGCGACGTCTGATAGTAGACCTCTTTTTGTCCCAGGGTATTGAACTGGTGGTAAGTTAACCTTGAATGTAAATTTATCAGTTGCCGGTTGCCAGAATACTCCCAGAGTCTTGATATGATCAAGTTGATAAACTTCTAGAGGTGACTTGCATTCGCGATGTTCTTCAGGAATGTTTTTCAAAATATCTTCGTGATTAGACGACCATTTTCTTAACTCACACTTGCCAGCTGCCATTAGAGATATGAGTTCATCCTGCTTTTCTATGGCCTTGGCCAAAGTGTCCGAGCCTGCTAAAATGTCATCTACATAAGTATTATTTAAAACTATATCTGAAGCTAGTGGGTATTTATGGCTTTCTTCACTTGCCAGTTTGTGTAGCGTCTTAATTGCTAAGTATGGAGCGCATGCTGTTCCATATGTTACGGTCAGTAACCTATACTCTTTAAGGGCAGTGTTGCTTGATTCTCGCCAAACTATTCTCTGGTAGTCTATGTCATTACGATGAATCAATATCTGTCTATACATTTTTGAAATATCTGTTGTAAATACAAACTTGTATACACGCCATTTCAAAATGACGCTGACGACATCTTGTTGTAACTTAGGTCCTATAGACAATTGATCATTCAATGATACTCCCGTTGATGTTTTGCAAGAAGCATCGAAAACAATACGTAGCTTTGTGGTAGAGCTACTTTCCTTCCTTACTGAATGGTGAGGAATGTAGTACGGCTTGTGACATTTTCCTTGCGTTGGGTCGATTTCTTCCATATGTCCTAAACTCAGATACTCCTTCATAAATTTAGTATACTGTTCCTGAAGTTCTGGACTCGTGGCTAGTCTCTTCTCTACTTGAAACCACCGTTGAACTGCTGTTTGTCTAGATTCGCCTAATTGTATGTCGTTTTCAGAACACTTGAATGGTAGTCGTACTACAAATCTACCATCTTCTTTTCTCGTGTAGGTATCTTCGAAGTATTGTTCACATTTCAGTTCCTCCGGAGTTAAAAGCTTACCCTTTTGTATATCTTCGACTTCCCAAAATTTCTGAAGTAATTCATCAGTTTCAGGTCTGATATGCATATTGATGACTGTAACTCCTGTGAACTCACTGCGATTTATGGACTTGTTTGACACTTCTCCGAATATAATCCATCCCAACTTTGTGTTTTGGGCAATTGGACTGCCAGGAGAACCTTTGCGTAAACCTTGCACGATTAAACTTGAGTAAGCGTTCGCGCCCAATAGTAAGTCAATTCGACTTGGATTCAAATATGATGGGTCAGCAAGTTTTAGGTCTGAGATGTGTGTCCACTCTTCATTCCACTCATATTGTTGAGAGGGAATAAGCCCAGTAATAGATTTGACAACTAATGCCTTAATCGGAAGCTTGTCAAATGACACTTGTGATTGAACCACTATGTCAACCATGTGTTGTGATGAAACTGCCTCATTTGACCCTAAACCGGTTATTCTGGTGAAGTGTGGGACTTTGCTCAGGCGTAATTGTTGGGCCATGGTTTCTGTGATAAAACATGCTTCTGAGCCCTGATCGATAAGCGCCCTTAAAACCAGTGTGCATCCATTCGTAGACTTCACTTGAACTAACGCCGTTGCTAACAGCGCACTCTTGGCAGGCGGATTGTTTACCATGTATGCATTCACAGGTTCAGTTTTCTGTTCTTCTGCTATATGGCACGAAGTTGACGACTGATTGTCTTCTTTATTCTGCGTGGATGGTAGGGAACTCTTTTCCTGTTTTACATGTAACAAAGAGTTATGCCTTTTGTGGCATGTGTTACAAGTCCTTTTTGTAGGGCAATAGCGAGTGATATGTCCAGTACAGAGGCAATTGTAGCATAATGACTTTTTCTCGGCTACCTTTGATCTTGCTTCTGGTTCCATCATGATGAAATCGTTACAATGAAAGATTTTATGTTCTCCAGAGCACAAAGGACACGAGATACTATGCGATACAAAAAAGGTTTTACTTGTTCTTTGTTTGGAAACTTGATCTCTACTGTATGTCTCTTTGTCACCTTTATTGTTCAAGACTTCTAAAGACCGAATGTGAGTTTCCATAAATTCTTGGCACTGCAATAGAGTTGGTAAATCTGTGGTTGCTCCTAAGCTTTGCTCCCACATTTTGTGTGTCTCTGCATCGAGTTTTTGAACAAGTAGGTGGATCACAAATGGATCCCAATTTTCTGTAGGAATTTGCAAATTTTGTATTCCAATAATACACTCATTCATTGCATCTAATAGTCTTCGCACCATACTGGCTGAGTTTGGTTGGGTGACTCGTGGTAGCGAAGTTAACATTTTTAAATAATTGTTAACAATTATTCTTTTGTTGTCGTAACGACTATTCAATTGTGCCCACGCCGTTACATAATTTACTTCAGTGATTTGAAGATGACGAATCATTTGCTCTGGTTCACCACTTAGACTTGATTTTAAATAATGAAGCTTCTGGACACCACTTAACTTGGTGTTTTCATGAATAAGCGAGGAGAATAAACCATGAAATGTGGTCCATTCTCTGTAGTTGCCAGAGAATTTAGGAATGTTAATTACTGGCAGTTTTATTTCAGATGAAGCTTGGATTACTGCTCCATGAGGCTGTGGCGAGTATTCATCTACATTTTGAGTTGTAGTACTCTTAATTTCTTGTTCTTTTGTCATTATATCTTCTTTCATTTCTAGATATAAGTCTGCATATTGAGAATACTCATCTTCTTTGAAGTATCTGTTTTCGAGATCATCTTTCTCAGAATTAACAATGATTTCTTTATGGCTCTGTATGTAGGATAACCAAAATTTTTCAATAATTTCTAATCTGCTTTTGAGATAAAATAAAGTTATCCGTTGCTTAGGGGTCTTCTTGTAGTTTACATAAAATTTCTTTAGTTGATTAAGTGCAACTGTTTGATATTTAATTACGGATTCAACGTCTATTGTCGACATTTTGTTGTTCTCGTAGTAAAGTAGTAAACAGAATGTTAATGTTGAAAAGGCCTATCCTTATTCACACTAATTAACAGTTTAATACACGTGAACGTTAACTACGTGAACACTTGCCTAGTCAATGATAACCCTAACAAGAAAGTGTTAGGTCGACTAGGACTAGAGCACTTCACTATCGCGAATCCGAATTCATGGACATCGAAACCCTAACTAGATCAGTCTCAGGTCGTCCAAGATCCGGTACACTTCACTTCACTGTCACTTTCACTCACTTTTTTGTAAACTAATTACTACTGCTTAGCTTTGTATTTCAAAAAAACACTTTTCGAATTTCGCGGTTTTCCACCCGGCTCGAATTAGGACCAATGTTTGGTGTGAATAAAACATGCAACTTGTGGTACAATGAATGAATGTTTTTACAATGAATAGTACCAGAAAAATATAAATTATTTTGCAAAGTTTTTCGTAAATATCGTAGCAAATACTGATGTATTTGAAGACCACACGGATAATTTCATAAATCAATTTATAATTCTTGTTGAATGCCGCAGCCAAAAAAGATATAATAATCCTGTTTGGTGTGAATAAAACATGCAACTTGTGGTACAATGAATGAATGTTTTTACAATGAATAGTACCAGAAAAATATAAATTATTTTGCAAAGTTTTTCGTAAATATCGTAGCAAATACTGATGTATTTGAAGACCACACGGATAATTTCATAAATCAATTTATAATTCTTGTTGAATGCCGCAGCCAAAAAAGATATAATAATCCTGTTTGGTGTGAATAAAACATGCAACTTGTGGTACAATGAATGAATGTTTTTACAATGAATAGTACCAGAAAAATATAAATTATTTTGCAAAGTTTTTCGTAAATATCGTAGCAAATACTGATGTATTTGAAGACCACACGGATAATTTCATAAATCAATTTATAATTCTTGTTGAATGCCGCAGCCAAAAAAGATATAATAATCCTGTTTGGTGTGAATAAAACATGCAACTTGTGGTACAATGAATGAATGTTTTTACAATGAATAGTACCAGAAAAATATAAATTATTTTGCAAAGTTTTTCGTAAATATCGTAGCAAATACTGATGTATTTGAAGACCACACGGATAATTTCATAAATCAATTTATAATTCTTGTTGAATGCCGCAGCCAAAAAAGATATAATAATCCTGTTTGGTGTGAATAAAACATGCAACTTGTGGTACAATGAATGAATGTTTTTACAATGAATAGTACCAGAAAAATATAAATTATTTTGCAAAGTTTTTCGTAAATATCGTAGCAAATACTGATGTATTTGAAGACCACACGGATAATTTCATAAATCAATTTATAATTCTTGTTGAATGCCGCAGCCAAAAAAGATATAATAATCCTGTTTGGTGTGAATAAAACATGCAACTTGTGGTACAATGAATGAATGTTTTTACAATGAATAGTACCAGAAAAATATAAATTATTTTGCAAAGTTTTTCGTAAATATCGTAGCAAATACTGATGTATTTGAAGACCACACGGATAATTTCATAAATCAATTTATAATTCTTGTTGAATGCCGCAGCCAAAAAAGATATAATAATCCTGTTTGGTGTGAATAAAACATGCAACTTGTGGTACAATGAATGAATGTTTTTACAATGAATAGTACCAGAAAAATATAAATTATTTTGCAAAGTTTTTCGTAAATATCGTAGCAAATACTGATGTATTTGAAGACCACACGGATAATTTCATAAATCAATTTATAATTCTTGTTGAATGCCGCAGCCAAAAAAGATATAATAATCCTGTTTGGTGTGAATAAAACATGCAACTTGTGGTACAATGAATGAATGTTTTTACAATGAATAGTACCAGAAAAATATAAATTATTTTGCAAAGTTTTTCGTAAATATCGTAGCAAATACTGATGTATTTGAAGACCACACGGATAATTTCATAAATCAATTTATAATTCTTGTTGAATGCCGCAGCCAAAAAAGATATAATAATCCTGTTTGGTGTGAATAAAACATGCAACTTGTGGTACAATGAATGAATGTTTTTACAATGAATAGTACCAGAAAAATATAAATTATTTTGCAAAGTTTTTTCGTAAATATCGTAGCAAATACTGATGTATTTGAAGACCACACGGATAATTTCATAAATCAATTTATAATTCTTGTTGAATGCCGCAGCCAAAAAAGATATAATAATCCTGTTTGGTGTGAATAAAACATGCAACTTGTGGTACAATGAATGAATGTTTTTACAATGAATAGTACCAGAAAAATATAAATTATTTTGCAAAGTTTTTCGTAAATATCGTAGCAAATACTGATGTATTTGAAGACCACACGGATAATTTCATAAATCAATTTATAATTCTTGTTGAATGCCGCAGCCAAAAAAGATATAATAATCCTGTTTGGTGTGAATAAAACATGCAACTTGTGGTACAATGAATGAATGTTTTTACAATGAATAGTACCAGAAAAATATAAATTATTTTGCAAAGTTTTTCGTAAATATCGTAGCAAATACTGATGTATTTGAAGACCACACGGATAATTTCATAAATCAATTTATAATTCTTGTTGAATGCCGCAGCCAAAAAAGATATAATAATCCTGTTTGGTGTGAATAAAACATGCAACTTGTGGTACAATGAATGAATGTTTTTACAATGAATAGTACCAGAAAAATATAAATTATTTTGCAAAGTTTTTCGTAAATATCGTAGCAAATACTGATGTATTTGAAGACCACACGGATAATTTCATAAATCAATTTATAATTCTTGTTGAATGCCGCAGCCAAAAAAGATATAATAATCCTGTTTGGTGTGAATAAAACATGCAACTTGTGGTACAATGAATGAATGTTTTTACAATGAATAGTACCAGAAAAATATAAATTATTTTGCAAAGTTTTTCGTAAATATCGTAGCAAATACTGATGTATTTGAAGACCACACGGATAATTTCATAAATCAATTTATAATTCTTGTTGAATGCCGCAGCCAAAAAAGATATAATAATCCTGTTTGGTGTGAATAAAACATGCAACTTGTGGTACAATGAATGAATGTTTTTACAATGAATAGTACCAGAAAAATATAAATTATTTTGCAAAGTTTTTCGTAAATATCGTAGCAAATACTGATGTATTTGAAGACCACACGGATAATTTCATAAATCAATTTATAATTCTTGTTGAATGCCGCAGCCAAAAAAGATATAATAATCCTGTTTGGTGTGAATAAAACATGCAACTTGTGGTACAATGAATGAATGTTTTTACAATGAATAGTACCAGAAAAATATAAATTATTTTGCAAAGTTTTTCGTAAATATCGTAGCAAATACTGATGTATTTGAAGACCACACGGATAATTTCATAAATCAATTTATAATTCTTGTTGAATGCCGCAGCCAAAAAAGATATAATAATCCTGTTTGGTGTGAATAAAACATGCAACTTGTGGTACAATGAATGAATGTTTTTACAATGAATAGTACCAGAAAAATATAAATTATTTTGCAAAGTTTTTCGTAAATATCGTAGCAAATACTGATGTATTTGAAGACCACACGGATAATTTCATAAATCAATTTATAATTCTTGTTGAATGCCGCAGCCAAAAAAGATATAATAATCCTGTTTGGTGTGAATAAAACATGCAACTTGTGGTACAATGAATGAATGTTTTTACAATGAATAGTACCAGAAAAATATAAATTATTTTGCAAAGTTTTTCGTAAATATCGTAGCAAATACTGATGTATTTGAAGACCACACGGATAATTTCATAAATCAATTTATAATTCTTGTTGAATGCCGCAGCCAAAAAAGATATAATAATCCTGTTTGGTGTGAATAAAACATGCAACTTGTGGTACAATGAATGAATGTTTTTACAATGAATAGTACCAGAAAAATATAAATTATTTTGCAAAGTTTTTCGTAAATATCGTAGCAAATACTGATGTATTTGAAGACCACACGGATAATTTCATAAATCAATTTATAATTCTTGTTGAATGCCGCAGCCAAAAAAGATATAATAATCCTGTTTGGTGTGAATAAAACATGCAACTTGTGGTACAATGAATGAATGTTTTTACAATGAATAGTACCAGAAAAATATAAATTATTTTGCAAAGTTTTTCGTAAATATCGTAGCAAATACTGATGTATTTGAAGACCACACGGATAATTTCATAAATCAATTTATAATTCTTGTTGAATGCCGCAGCCAAAAAAGATATAATAATCCTGTTTGGTGTGAATAAAACATGCAACTTGTGGTACAATGAATGAATGTTTTTACAATGAATAGTACCAGAAAAATATAAATTATTTTGCAAAGTTTTTTCGTAAATATCGTAGCAAATACTGATGTATTTGAAGACCACACGGATAATTTCATAAATCAATTTATAATTCTTGTTGAATGCCGCAGCCAAAAAAGATATAATAATCCTGTTTGGTGTGAATAAAACATGCAACTTGTGGTACAATGAATGAATGTTTTTACAATGAATAGTACCAGAAAAATATAAATTATTTTGCAAAGTTTTTCGTAAATATCGTAGCAAATACTGATGTATTTGAAGACCACACGGATAATTTCATAAATCAATTTATAATTCTTGTTGAATGCCGCAGCCAAAAAAGATATAATAATCCTGTTTGGTGTGAATAAAACATGCAACTTGTGGTACAATGAATGAATGTTTTTACAATGAATAGTACCAGAAAAATATAAATTATTTTGCAAAGTTTTTCGTAAATATCGTAGCAAATACTGATGTATTTGAAGACCACACGGATAATTTCATAAATCAATTTATAATTCTTGTTGAATGCCGCAGCCAAAAAAGATATAATAATCCTGTTTGGTGTGAATAAAACATGCAACTTGTGGTACAATGAATGAATGTTTTTACAATGAATAGTACCAGAAAAATATAAATTATTTTGCAAAGTTTTTCGTAAATATCGTAGCAAATACTGATGTATTTGAAGACCACACGGATAATTTCATAAATCAATTTATAATTCTTGTTGAATGCCGCAGCCAAAAAAGATATAATAATCCTGTTTGGTGTGAATAAAACATGCAACTTGTGGTACAATGAATGAATGTTTTTACAATGAATAGTACCAGAAAAATATAAATTATTTTGCAAAGTTTTTCGTAAATATCGTAGCAAATACTGATGTATTTGAAGACCACACGGATAATTTCATAAATCAATTTATAATTCTTGTTGAATGCCGCAGCCAAAAAAGATATAATAATCCTGTTTGGTGTGAATAAAACATGCAACTTGTGGTACAATGAATGAATGTTTTTACAATGAATAGTACCAGAAAAATATAAATTATTTTGCAAAGTTTTTCGTAAATATCGTAGCAAATACTGATGTATTTGAAGACCACACGGATAATTTCATAAATCAATTTATAATTCTTGTTGAATGCCGCAGCCAAAAAAGATATAATAATCCTGTTTGGTGTGAATAAAACATGCAACTTGTGGTACAATGAATGAATGTTTTTACAATGAATAGTACCAGAAAAATATAAATTATTTTGCAAAGTTTTTCGTAAATATCGTAGCAAATACTGATGTATTTGAAGACCACACGGATAATTTCATAAATCAATTTATAATTCTTGTTGAATGCCGCAGCCAAAAAAGATATAATAATCCTGTTTGGTGTGAATAAAACATGCAACTTGTGGTACAATGAATGAATGTTTTTACAATGAATAGTACCAGAAAAATATAAATTATTTTGCAAAGTTTTTCGTAAATATCGTAGCAAATACTGATGTATTTGAAGACCACACGGATAATTTCATAAATCAATTTATAATTCTTGTTGAATGCCGCAGCCAAAAAAGATATAATAATCCTGTTTGGTGTGAATAAAACATGCAACTTGTGGTACAATGAATGAATGTTTTTACAATGAATAGTACCAGAAAAATATAAATTATTTTGCAAAGTTTTTTCGTAAATATCGTAGCAAATACTGATGTATTTGAAGACCACACGGATAATTTCATAAATCAATTTATAATTCTTGTTGAATGCCGCAGCCAAAAAAGATATAATAATCCTGTTTGGTGTGAATAAAACATGCAACTTGTGGTACAATGAATGAATGTTTTTACAATGAATAGTACCAGAAAAATATAAATTATTTTGCAAAGTTTTTCGTAAATATCGTAGCAAATACTGATGTATTTGAAGACCACACGGATAATTTCATAAATCAATTTATAATTCTTGTTGAATGCCGCAGCCAAAAAAGATATAATAATCCTGTTTGGTGTGAATAAAACATGCAACTTGTGGTACAATGAATGAATGTTTTTACAATGAATAGTACCAGAAAAATATAAATTATTTTGCAAAGTTTTTCGTAAATATCGTAGCAAATACTGATGTATTTGAAGACCGCACGGATAATTTCATAAATCAATTTATAATTCTTGTTGAATGCCGCAGCCAAAAAAGATATAATAATCCTGTTTGGTGTGAATAAAACATGCAACTTGTGGTACAATGAATGAATGTTTTTACAATGAATAGTACCAGAAAAATATAAATTATTTTGCAAAGTTTTTCGTAAATATCGTAGCAAATACTGATGTATTTGAAGACCACACGGATAATTTCATAAATCAATTTATAATTCTTGTTGAATGCCGCAGCCAAAAAAGATATAATAATCCTGTTTGGTGTGAATAAAACATGCAACTTGTGGTACAATGAATGAATGTTTTTACAATGAATAGTACCAGAAAAATATAAATTATTTTGCAAAGTTTTTCGTAAATATCGTAGCAAATACTGATGTATTTGAAGACCACACGGATAATTTCATAAATCAATTTATAATTCTTGTTGAATGCCGCAGCCAAAAAAGATATAATAATCCTGTTTGGTGTGAATAAAACATGCAACTTGTGGTACAATGAATGAATGTTTTTACAATGAATAGTACCAGAAAAATATAAATTATTTTGCAAAGTTTTTCGTAAATATCGTAGCAAATACTGATGTATTTGAAGACCACACGGATAATTTCATAAATCAATTTATAATTCTTGTTGAATGCCGCAGCCAAAAAAGATATAATAATCCTGTTTGGTGTGAATAAAACATGCAACTTGTGGTACAATGAATGAATGTTTTTACAATGAATAGTACCAGAAAAATATAAATTATTTTGCAAAGTTTTTCGTAAATATCGTAGCAAATACTGATGTATTTGAAGACCACACGGATAATTTCATAAATCAATTTATAATTCTTGTTGAATGCCGCAGCCAAAAAAGATATAATAATCCTGTTTGGTGTGAATAAAACATGCAACTTGTGGTACAATGAATGAATGTTTTTACAATGAATAGTACCAGAAAAATATAAATTATTTTGCAAAGTTTTTTCGTAAATATCGTAGCAAATACTGATGTATTTGAAGACCACACGGATAATTTCATAAATCAATTTATAATTCTTGTTGAATGCCGCAGCCAAAAAAGATATAATAATCCTGTTTGGTGTGAATAAAACATGCAACTTGTGGTACAATGAATGAATGTTTTTACAATGAATAGTACCAGAAAAATATAAATTATTTTGCAAAGTTTTTCGTAAATATCGTAGCAAATACTGATGTATTTGAAGACCACACGGATAATTTCATAAATCAATTTATAATTCTTGTTGAATGCCGCAGCCAAAAAAGATATAATAATCCTGTTTGGTGTGAATAAAACATGCAACTTGTGGTACAATGAATGAATGTTTTTACAATGAATAGTACCAGAAAAATATAAATTATTTTGCAAAGTTTTTCGTAAATATCGTAGCAAATACTGATGTATTTGAAGACCACACGGATAATTTCATAAATCAATTTATAATTCTTGTTGAATGCCGCAGCCAAAAAAGATATAATAATCCTGTTTGGTGTGAATAAAACATGCAACTTGTGGTACAATGAATGAATGTTTTTACAATGAATAGTACCAGAAAAATATAAATTATTTTGCAAAGTTTTTCGTAAATATCGTAGCAAATACTGATGTATTTGAAGACCACACGGATAATTTCATAAATCAATTTATAATTCTTGTTGAATGCCGCAGCCAAAAAAGATATAATAATCCTGTTTGGTGTGAATAAAACATGCAACTTGTGGTACAATGAATGAATGTTTTTACAATGAATAGTACCAGAAAAATATAAATTATTTTGCAAAGTTTTTCGTAAATGTCGTAGCAAATACTGATGTATTTGAAGACCACACGGATAATTTCATAAATCAATTTATAATTCTTGTTGAATGCCGCAGCCAAAAAAGATATAATAATCCTGTTTGGTGTGAATAAAACATGCAACTTGTGGTACAATGAATGAATGCTTTTACAATGAATAGTACCAGAAAAATATAAATTATTTTGCAAAGTTTTTCGTAAATATCGTAGCAAATACTGATGTATTTGAAGACCACACGGATAATTTCATAAATCAATTTATAATTCTTGTTGAATGCCGCAGCCAAAAAAGATATAATAATCCTGTTTGGTGTGAATAAAACATGCAACTTGTGGTACAATGAATGAATGTTTTTACAATGAATAGTACCAGAAAAATATAAATTATTTTGCAAAGTTTTTCGTAAATATCGTAGCAAATACTGATGTATTTGAAGACCACACGGATAATTTCATAAATCAATTTATAATTCTTGTTGAATGCCGCAGCCAAAAAAGATATAATAATCCTGTTTGGTGTGAATAAAACATGCAACTTGTGGTACAATGAATGAATGTTTTTACAATGAATAGTACCAGAAAAATATAAATTATTTTGCAAAGTTTTTCGTAAATATCGTAGCAAATACTGATGTATTTGAAGACCACACGGATAATTTCATAAATCAATTTATAATTCTTGTTGAATGCCGCAGCCAAAAAAGATATAATAATCCTGTTTGGTGTGAATAAAACATGCAACTTGTGGTACAATGAATGAATGTTTTTACAATGAATAGTACCAGAAAAATATAAATTATTTTGCAAAGTTTTTCGTAAATGTCGTAGCAAATACTGATGTATTTGAAGACCACACGGATAATTTCATAAATCAATTTATAATTCTTGTTGAATGCCGCAGCCAAAAAAGATATAATAATCCTGTTTGGTGTGAATAAAACATGCAACTTGTGGTACAATGAATGAATGCTTTTACAATGAATAGTACCAGAAAAATATAAATTATTTTGCAAAGTTTTTCGTAAATATCGTAGCAAATACTGATGTATTTGAAGACCACACGGATAATTTCATAAATCAATTTATAATTCTTGTTGAATGCCGCAGCCAAAAAAGATATAATAATCCTGTTTGGTGTGAATAAAACATGCAACTTGTGGTACAATGAATGAATGTTTTTACAATGAATAGTACCAGAAAAATATAAATTATTTTGCAAAGTTTTTCGTAAATATCGTAGCAAATACTGATGTATTTGAAGACCACACGGATAATTTCATAAATCAATTTATAATTCTTGTTGAATGCCGCAGCCAAAAAAGATATAATAATCCTGTTTGGTGTGAATAAAACATGCAACTTGTGGTACAATGAATGAATGTTTTTACAATGAATAGTACCAGAAAAATATAAATTATTTTGCAAAGTTTTTCGTAAATATCGTAGCAAATACTGATGTATTTGAAGACCACACGGATAATTTCATAAATCAATTTATAATTCTTGTTGAATGCCGCAGCCAAAAAAGATATAATAATCCTGTTTGGTGTGAATAAAACATGCAACTTGTGGTACAATGAATGAATGTTTTTACAATGAATAGTACCAGAAAAATATAAATTATTTTGCAAAGTTTTTCGTAAATATCGTAGCAAATACTGATGTATTTGAAGACCACACGGATAATTTCATAAATCAATTTATAATTCTTGTTGAATGCCGCAGCCAAAAAAGATATAATAATCCTGTTTGGTGTGAATAAAACATGCAACTTGTGGTACAATGAATGAATGTTTTTACAATGAATAGTACCAGAAAAATATAAATTATTTTGCAAAGTTTTTCGTAAATATCGTAGCAAATACTGATGTATTTGAAGACCACACGGATAATTTCATAAATCAATTTATAATTCTTGTTGAATGCCGCAGCCAAAAAAGATATAATAATCCTGTTTGGTGTGAATAAAACATGCAACTTGTGGTACAATGAATGAATGTTTTTACAATGAATAGTACCAGAAAAATATAAATTATTTTGCAAAGTTTTTCGTAAATATCGTAGCAAATACTGATGTATTTGAAGACCACACGGATAATTTCATAAATCAATTTATAATTCTTGTTGAATGCCGCAGCCAAAAAAGATATAATAATCCTGTTTGGTGTGAATAAAACATGCAACTTGTGGTACAATGAATGAATGTTTTTACAATGAATAGTACCAGAAAAATATAAATTATTTTGCAAAGTTTTTCGTAAATATCGTAGCAAATACTGATGTATTTGAAGACCACACGGATAATTTCATAAATCAATTTATAATTCTTGTTGAATGCCGCAGCCAAAAAAGATATAATAATCCTGTTTGGTGTGAATAAAACATGCAACTTGTGGTACAATGAATGAATGTTTTTACAATGAATAGTACCAGAAAAATATAAATTATTTTGCAAAGTTTTTCGTAAATATCGTAGCAAATACTGATGTATTTGAAGACCACACGGATAATTTCATAAATCAATTTATAATTCTTGTTGAATGCCGCAGCCAAAAAAGATATAATAATCCTGTTTGGTGTGAATAAAACATGCAACTTGTGGTACAATGAATGAATGTTTTTACAATGAATAGTACCAGAAAAATATAAATTATTTTGCAAAGTTTTTCGTAAATATCGTAGCAAATACTGATGTATTTGAAGACCACACGGATAATTTCATAAATCAATTTATAATTCTTGTTGAATGCCGCAGCCAAAAAAGATATAATAATCCTGTTTGGTGTGAATAAAACATGCAACTTGTGGTACAATGAATGAATGTTTTTACAATGAATAGTACCAGAAAAATATAAATTATTTTGCAAAGTTTTTTCGTAAATATCGTAGCAAATACTGATGTATTTGAAGACCACACGGATAATTTCATAAATCAATTTATAATTCTTGTTGAATGCCGCAGCCAAAAAAGATATAATAATCCTGTTTGGTGTGAATAAAACATGCAACTTGTGGTACAATGAATGAATGTTTTTACAATGAATAGTACCAGAAAAATATAAATTATTTTGCAAAGTTTTTCGTAAATATCGTAGCAAATACTGATGTATTTGAAGACCACACGGATAATTTCATAAATCAATTTATAATTCTTGTTGAATGCCGCAGCCAAAAAAGATATAATAATCCTGTTTGGTGTGAATAAAACATGCAACTTGTGGTACAATGAATGAATGTTTTTACAATGAATAGTACCAGAAAAATATAAATTATTTTGCAAAGTTTTTCGTAAATATCGTAGCAAATACTGATGTATTTGAAGACCGCACGGATAATTTCATAAATCAATTTATAATTCTTGTTGAATGCCGCAGCCAAAAAAGATATAATAATCCTGTTTGGTGTGAATAAAACATGCAACTTGTGGTACAATGAATGAATGTTTTTACAATGAATAGTACCAGAAAAATATAAATTATTTTGCAAAGTTTTTCGTAAATATCGTAGCAAATACTGATGTATTTGAAGACCACACGGATAATTTCATAAATCAATTTATAATTCTTGTTGAATGCCGCAGCCAAAAAAGATATAATAATCCTGTTTGGTGTGAATAAAACATGCAACTTGTGGTACAATGAATGAATGTTTTTACAATGAATAGTACCAGAAAAATATAAATTATTTTGCAAAGTTTTTCGTAAATATCGTAGCAAATACTGATGTATTTGAAGACCACACGGATAATTTCATAAATCAATTTATAATTCTTGTTGAATGCCGCAGCCAAAAAAGATATAATAATCCTGTTTGGTGTGAATAAAACATGCAACTTGTGGTACAATGAATGAATGTTTTTACAATGAATAGTACCAGAAAAATATAAATTATTTTGCAAAGTTTTTCGTAAATATCGTAGCAAATACTGATGTATTTGAAGACCACACGGATAATTTCATAAATCAATTTATAATTCTTGTTGAATGCCGCAGCCAAAAAAGATATAATAATCCTGTTTGGTGTGAATAAAACATGCAACTTGTGGTACAATGAATGAATGTTTTTACAATGAATAGTACCAGAAAAATATAAATTATTTTGCAAAGTTTTTCGTAAATATCGTAGCAAATACTGATGTATTTGAAGACCACACGGATAATTTCATAAATCAATTTATAATTCTTGTTGAATGCCGCAGCCAAAAAAGATATAATAATCCTGTTTGGTGTGAATAAAACATGCAACTTGTGGTACAATGAATGAATGTTTTTACAATGAATAGTACCAGAAAAATATAAATTATTTTGCAAAGTTTTTTCGTAAATATCGTAGCAAATACTGATGTATTTGAAGACCACACGGATAATTTCATAAATCAATTTATAATTCTTGTTGAATGCCGCAGCCAAAAAAGATATAATAATCCTGTTTGGTGTGAATAAAACATGCAACTTGTGGTACAATGAATGAATGTTTTTACAATGAATAGTACCAGAAAAATATAAATTATTTTGCAAAGTTTTTCGTAAATATCGTAGCAAATACTGATGTATTTGAAGACCACACGGATAATTTCATAAATCAATTTATAATTCTTGTTGAATGCCGCAGCCAAAAAAGATATAATAATCCTGTTTGGTGTGAATAAAACATGCAACTTGTGGTACAATGAATGAATGTTTTTACAATGAATAGTACCAGAAAAATATAAATTATTTTGCAAAGTTTTTCGTAAATATCGTAGCAAATACTGATGTATTTGAAGACCACACGGATAATTTCATAAATCAATTTATAATTCTTGTTGAATGCCGCAGCCAAAAAAGATATAATAATCCTGTTTGGTGTGAATAAAACATGCAACTTGTGGTACAATGAATGAATGTTTTTACAATGAATAGTACCAGAAAAATATAAATTATTTTGCAAAGTTTTTCGTAAATATCGTAGCAAATACTGATGTATTTGAAGACCACACGGATAATTTCATAAATCAATTTATAATTCTTGTTGAATGCCGCAGCCAAAAAAGATATAATAATCCTGTTTGGTGTGAATAAAACATGCAACTTGTGGTACAATGAATGAATGTTTTTACAATGAATAGTACCAGAAAAATATAAATTATTTTGCAAAGTTTTTCGTAAATGTCGTAGCAAATACTGATGTATTTGAAGACCACACGGATAATTTCATAAATCAATTTATAATTCTTGTTGAATGCCGCAGCCAAAAAAGATATAATAATCCTGTTTGGTGTGAATAAAACATGCAACTTGTGGTACAATGAATGAATGCTTTTACAATGAATAGTACCAGAAAAATATAAATTATTTTGCAAAGTTTTTCGTAAATATCGTAGCAAATACTGATGTATTTGAAGACCACACGGATAATTTCATAAATCAATTTATAATTCTTGTTGAATGCCGCAGCCAAAAAAGATATAATAATCCTGTTTGGTGTGAATAAAACATGCAACTTGTGGTACAATGAATGAATGTTTTTACAATGAATAGTACCAGAAAAATATAAATTATTTTGCAAAGTTTTTCGTAAATATCGTAGCAAATACTGATGTATTTGAAGACCACACGGATAATTTCATAAATCAATTTATAATTCTTGTTGAATGCCGCAGCCAAAAAAGATATAATAATCCTGTTTGGTGTGAATAAAACATGCAACTTGTGGTACAATGAATGAATGTTTTTACAATGAATAGTACCAGAAAAATATAAATTATTTTGCAAAGTTTTTCGTAAATATCGTAGCAAATACTGATGTATTTGAAGACCACACGGATAATTTCATAAATCAATTTATAATTCTTGTTGAATGCCGCAGCCAAAAAAGATATAATAATCCTGTTTGGTGTGAATAAAACATGCAACTTGTGGTACAATGAATGAATGTTTTTACAATGAATAGTACCAGAAAAATATAAATTATTTTGCAAAGTTTTTCGTAAATGTCGTAGCAAATACTGATGTATTTGAAGACCACACGGATAATTTCATAAATCAATTTATAATTCTTGTTGAATGCCGCAGCCAAAAAAGATATAATAATCCTGTTTGGTGTGAATAAAACATGCAACTTGTGGTACAATGAATGAATGCTTTTACAATGAATAGTACCAGAAAAATATAAATTATTTTGCAAAGTTTTTCGTAAATATCGTAGCAAATACTGATGTATTTGAAGACCACACGGATAATTTCATAAATCAATTTATAATTCTTGTTGAATGCCGCAGCCAAAAAAGATATAATAATCCTGTTTGGTGTGAATAAAACATGCAACTTGTGGTACAATGAATGAATGTTTTTACAATGAATAGTACCAGAAAAATATAAATTATTTTGCAAAGTTTTTCGTAAATATCGTAGCAAATACTGATGTATTTGAAGACCACACGGATAATTTCATAAATCAATTTATAATTCTTGTTGAATGCCGCAGCCAAAAAAGATATAATAATCCTGTTTGGTGTGAATAAAACATGCAACTTGTGGTACAATGAATGAATGTTTTTACAATGAATAGTACCAGAAAAATATAAATTATTTTGCAAAGTTTTTCGTAAATATCGTAGCAAATACTGATGTATTTGAAGACCACACGGATAATTTCATAAATCAATTTATAATTCTTGTTGAATGCCGCAGCCAAAAAAGATATAATAATCCTGTTTGGTGTGAATAAAACATGCAACTTGTGGTACAATGAATGAATGTTTTTACAATGAATAGTACCAGAAAAATATAAATTATTTTGCGAAGTTTTTCGTAAATATCGTAGCAAATACTGATGTATTTGAAGACCACACGGATAATTTCATAAATCAATTTATAATTCTTGTTGAATGCCGCAGCCAAAAAAGATATAATAATCCTGTTTGGTGTGAATAAAACATGCAACTTGTGGTACAATGAATGAATGTTTTTACAATGAATAGTACCAGAAAAATATAAATTATTTTGCAAAGTTTTTCGTAAATATCGTAGCAAATACTGATGTATTTGAAGACCACACGGATAATTTCATAAATCAATTTAAATTCTTGTTGAATGCCGCAGCCAAAAAAGATATAATAATCTTGTTTGGTGTGAATAAAACATGCAACTTGTGGTACAATGAATGAATGTTATTACAATGAATAGTACCAGAAAAATATAAATTATTTTGCGAAGTTTTTCGTAAATATCGTAGCAAATACTGATGTATTTGAAGACCACACGGATAATTTCATAAATCAATTTATAATTCTTGTTGAATGCCGCAGCCAAAAAAGATATAATAATCCTGTTTGGTGTGAATAAAACATGCAACTTGTGGTACAATGAATGAATGTTTTTACAATGAATAGTACCAGAAAAATATAAATTATTTTGCAAAGTTTTTCGTAAATATCGTAGCAAATACTGATGTATTTGAAGACCACACGGATAATTTCATAAATCAATTTATAATTCTTGTTGAATGCCGCAGCCAAAAAAGATATAATAATCCTGTTTGGTGTGAATAAAACATGCAACTTGTGGTACAATGAATGAATGTTTTTACAATGAATAGTACCAGAAAAATATAAATTATTTTGCAAAGTTTTTCGTAAATATCGTAGCAAATACTGATGTATTTGAAGACCACACGGATAATTTCATAAATCAATTTATAATTCTTGTTGAATGCCGCAGCCAAAAAAGATATAATAATCCTGTTTGGTGTGAATAAAACATGCAACTTGTGGTACAATGAATGAATGTTTTTACAATGAATAGTACCAGAAAAATATAAATTATTTTGCAAAGTTTTTCGTAAATATCGTAGCAAATACTGATGTATTTGAAGACCACACGGATAATTTCATAAATCAATTTATAATTCTTGTTGAATGCCGCAGCCAAAAAAGATATAATAATCCTGTTTGGTGTGAATAAAACATGCAACTTGTGGTACAATGAATGAATGTTTTTACAATGAATAGTACCAGAAAAATATAAAATATTTTGCAAAGTTTTTCGTAAATATCGTAGCAAATACTGATGTATTTGAAGACCACACGGATAATTTCATAAATCAATTTATAATTCTTGTTGAATGCCGCAGCCAAAAAAGATATAATAATCCTGTTTGGTGTGAATAAAACATGCAACTTGTGGTACAATGAATGAATGTTTTTACAATGAATAGTACCAGAAAAATATAAATTATTTTGCAAAGTTTTTCGTAAATATCGTAGCAAATACTGATGTATTTGAAGACCACACGGATAATTTCATAAATCAATTTATAATTCTTGTTGAATGCCGCAGCCAAAAAAGATATAATAATCCTGTTTGGTGTGAATAAAACATGCAACTTGTGGTACAATGAATGAATGTTTTTACAATGAATAGTACCAGAAAAATATAAATTATTTTGCAAAGTTTTTCGTAAATATCGTAGCAAATACTGATGTATTTGAAGACCACACGGATAATTTCATAAATCAATTTATAATTCTTGTTGAATGCCGCAGCCAAAAAAGATATAATAATCCTGTTTGGTGTGAATAAAACATGCAACTTGTGGTACAATGAATGAATGTTTTTACAATGAATAGTACCAGAAAAATATAAATTATTTTGCAAAGTTTTTCGTAAATATCGTAGCAAATACTGATGTATTTGAAGACCACACGGATAATTTCATAAATCAATTTATAATTCTTGTTGAATGCCGCAGCCAAAAAAGATATAATAATCCTGTTTGGTGTGAATAAAACATGCAACTTGTGGTACAATGAATGAATGTTTTTACAATGAATAGTACCAGAAAAATATAAATTATTTTGCAAAGTTTTTCGTAAATATCGTAGCAAATACTGATGTATTTGAAGACCACACGGATAATTTCATAAATCAATTTATAATTCTTGTTGAATGCCGCAGCCAAAAAAGATATAATAATCCTGTTTGGTGTGAATAAAACATGCAACTTGTGGTACAATGAATGAATGTTTTTACAATGAATAGTACCGGAAAAATATAAATTATTTTGCAAAGTTTTTCGTAAATATCGTAGCAAATACTGATGTATTTGAAGACCACACGGATAATTTCATAAATCAATTTATAATTCTTGTTGAATGCCGCAGCCAAAAAAGATATAATAATCCTGTTTGGTGTGAATAAAACATGCAACTTGTGGTACAATGAATGAATGTTTTTACAATGAATAGTACCAGAAAAATATAAATTATTTTGCAAAGTTTTTCGTAAATATCGTAGCAAATACTGATGTATTTGAAGACCACACGGATAATTTCATAAATCAATTTATAATTCTTGTTGAATGCCGCAGCCAAAAAAGATATAATAATCCTGTTTGGTGTGAATAAAACATGCAACTTGTGGTACAATGAATGAATGTTTTTACAATGAATAGTACCGGAAAAATATAAATTATTTTGCAAAGTTTTTCGTAAATATCGTAGCAAATACTGATGTATTTGAAGACCACACGGATAATTTCATAAATCAATTTATAATTCTTGTTGAATGCCGCAGCCAAAAAAGATATAATAATCCTGTTTGGTGTGAATAAAACATGCAACTTGTGGTACAATGAATGAATGTTTTTACAATGAATAGTACCAGAAAAATATAAATTATTTTGCAAAGTTTTTCGTAAATATCGTAGCAAATACTGATGTATTTGAAGACCACACGGATAATTTCATAAATCAATTTATAATTCTTGTTGAATGCCGCAGCCAAAAAAGATATAATAATCCTGTTTGGTGTGAATAAAACATGCAACTTGTGGTACAATGAATGAATGTTTTTACAATGAATAGTACCAGAAAAATATAAATTATTTTGCAAAGTTTTTCGTAAATATCGTAGCAAATACTGATGTATTTGAAGACCACACGGATAATTTCATAAATCAATTTATAATTCTTGTTGAATGCCGCAGCCAAAAAAGATATAATAATCCTGTTTGGTGTGAATAAAACATGCAACTTGTGGTACAATGAATGAATGTTTTTACAATGAATAGTACCAGAAAAATATAAATTATTTTGCAAAGTTTTTCGTAAATATCGTAGCAAATACTGATGTATTTGAAGACCACACGGATAATTTCATAAATCAATTTATAATTCTTGTTGAATGCCGCAGCCAAAAAAGATATAATAATCCTGTTTGGTGTGAATAAAACATGCAACTTGTGGTACAATGAATGAATGTTTTTACAATGAATAGTACCAGAAAAATATAAATTATTTTGCAAAGTTTTTCGTAAATATCGTAGCAAATACTGATGTATTTGAAGACCACACGGATAATTTCATAAATCAATTTATAATTCTTGTTGAATGCCGCAGCCAAAAAAGATATAATAATCCTGTTTGGTGTGAATAAAACATGCAACTTGTGGTACAATGAATGAATGTTTTTACAATGAATAGTACCAGAAAAATATAAATTATTTTGCAAAGTTTTTCGTAAATATCGTAGCAAATACTGATGTATTTGAAGACCACACGGATAATTTCATAAATCAATTTATAATTCTTGTTGAATGCCGCAGCCAAAAAAGATATAATAATCCTGTTTGGTGTGAATAAAACATGCAACTTGTGGTACAATGAATGAATGTTTTTACAATGAATAGTACCAGAAAAATATAAAATATTTTGCAAAGTTTTTCGTAAATATCGTAGCAAATACTGATGTATTTGAAGACCACACGGATAATTTCATAAATCAATTTATAATTCTTGTTGAATGCCGCAGCCAAAAAAGATATAATAATCCTGTTTGGTGTGAATAAAACATGCAACTTGTGGTACAATGAATGAATGTTTTTACAATGAATAGTACCAGAAAAATATAAATTATTTTGCAAAGTTTTTCGTAAATATCGTAGCAAATACTGATGTATTTGAAGACCACACGGATAATTTCATAAATCAATTTATAATTCTTGTTGAATGCCGCAGCCAAAAAAGATATAATAATCCTGTTTGGTGTGAATAAAACATGCAACTTGTGGTACAATGAATGAATGTTTTTACAATGAATAGTACCAGAAAAATATAAATTATTTTGCAAAGTTTTTCGTAAATATCGTAGCAAATACTGATGTATTTGAAGACCACACGGATAATTTCATAAATCAATTTATAATTCTTGTTGAATGCCGCAGCCAAAAAAGATATAATAATCCTGTTTGGTGTGAATAAAACATGCAACTTGTGGTACAATGAATGAATGTTTTTACAATGAATAGTACCAGAAAAATATAAATTATTTTGCAAAGTTTTTCGTAAATATCGTAGCAAATACTGATGTATTTGAAGACCACACGGATAATTTCATAAATCAATTTATAATTCTTGTTGAATGCCGCAGCCAAAAAAGATATAATAATCCTGTTTGGTGTGAATAAAACATGCAACTTGTGGTACAATGAATGAATGTTTTTACAATGAATAGTACCAGAAAAATATAAATTATTTTGCAAAGTTTTTCGTAAATATCGTAGCAAATACTGATGTATTTGAAGACCACACGGATAATTTCATAAATCAATTTATAATTCTTGTTGAATGCCGCAGCCAAAAAAGATATAATAATCCTGTTTGGTGTGAATAAAACATGCAACTTGTGGTACAATGAATGAATGTTTTTACAATGAATAGTACCGGAAAAATATAAATTATTTTGCAAAGTTTTTCGTAAATATCGTAGCAAATACTGATGTATTTGAAGACCACACGGATAATTTCATAAATCAATTTATAATTCTTGTTGAATGCCGCAGCCAAAAAAGATATAATAATCCTGTTTGGTGTGAATAAAACATGCAACTTGTGGTACAATGAATGAATGTTTTTACAATGAATAGTACCAGAAAAATATAAATTATTTTGCAAAGTTTTTCGTAAATATCGTAGCAAATACTGATGTATTTGAAGACCACACGGATAATTTCATAAATCAATTTATAATTCTTGTTGAATGCCGCAGCCAAAAAAGATATAATAATCCTGTTTGGTGTGAATAAAACATGCAACTTGTGGTACAATGAATGAATGTTTTTACAATGAATAGTACCGGAAAAATATAAATTATTTTGCAAAGTTTTTCGTAAATATCGTAGCAAATACTGATGTATTTGAAGACCACACGGATAATTTCATAAATCAATTTATAATTCTTGTTGAATGCCGCAGCCAAAAAAGATATAATAATCCTGTTTGGTGTGAATAAAACATGCAACTTGTGGTACAATGAATGAATGTTTTTACAATGAATAGTACCAGAAAAATATAAATTATTTTGCAAAGTTTTTCGTAAATATCGTAGCAAATACTGATGTATTTGAAGACCACACGGATAATTTCATAAATCAATTTATAATTCTTGTTGAATGCCGCAGCCAAAAAAGATATAATAATCCTGTTTGGTGTGAATAAAACATGCAACTTGTGGTACAATGAATGAATGTTTTTACAATGAATAGTACCAGAAAAATATAAATTATTTTGCAAAGTTTTTCGTAAATATCGTAGCAAATACTGATGTATTTAAAGACCACACGGATAATTTCATAAATCAATTTATAATTCTTGTTGAATGCCGCAGCCAAAAAAGATATAATAATCCTGTTTGGTGTGAATAAAACATGCAACTTGTGGTACAATGAATGAATGTTTTTACAATGAATAGTACCAGAAAAATATAAATTATTTTGCAAAGTTTTTCGTAAATATCGTAGCAAATACTGATGTATTTGAAGACCACACGGATAATTTCATAAATCAATTTATAATTCTTGTTGAATGCCGCAGCCAAAAAAGATATAATAATCCTGTTTGGTGTGAATAAAACATACAACTTGTGGTACAATGAATGAATGTTTTTACAATGAATAGTACCAGAAAAATATAAATTATTTTGCAAAGTTTTTCGTAAATATCGTAGCGAATACAAATAAGAAGCTATTTCAAATTCCTTAAAATTTTAAAACATCTGTAATAAAATGTCAAAATAACAAAATCTATTTTTCAATCAAAATCAAATTAACATGTTTAGGCATCATCTCATAAAGCCGCTTGAGATATATTCTTGTATAATTTTTGCAGTTAAATTAACATCTATTTGCAGACATATCTAACGATTATACACTTTATATACCTCATGCGACTTTGATATTTCTCCAACAATTTAGACACCACTGGCCGATGTTCATCCCTTCTACTGGCTGATGGCCTACCGTGTCTTCTGGTAGGTCCCGATCCCTAACACGAAATACATTTATTTCAAAAACGAGTTAAATTCATATTTGACTTTTGAAAGTTTATGTGCGTTATTTATTCGTTGACGGATTTCAGAATTTCGTAACAATGTATTATTTTTCTAATAGGCTTTTTTATTAACTAATGATTCTGTTTACAAAATAGACCAATATTGTAATAGCTTTTAAATAAAAAAAATAATAAACCAAGGTGGGAGAGCATTTAACTTGTTTGACCAGAACATGATTTGCGTAAATCGATATAATTAACATGCATTGTTTAGTTAAATATCTTTAGGTTTTTTTACTTGTTTCAATTTTTTGCTTAATTACATAGTTATTTGCCAAAATGTACCTGAAAAATGTATAGTAAAACTTATGACTAAGTTGTCTCCAACTAAATTTCTGAAATTATATGCTTTTTTTACAAGTTTAGGGAGTACATACCTAAATAAATAAAGTTTAATTAAAATAAGTTTAATTTTAAAATAACAAATTAGGTTTAAATAAAATTCAAGGTGTTTCGTTTTAAAATATAAAGCAGGCATAAAAGTAACAAAACAAAGAAATAAAACATTTCGTGGCATAACGCATCCATTGTACTCTCTCTGCAGGTAGCAGAGTACAACAGCTAGAAATAAAAAGCTACCTTCATTATCTTTGTTCTGTTCAGCGAGGGATTTTAGATCAAAGAATTCGTTGAACTTAATTTCTTTGTTTTTATATGGTCCGACTAAAATTTTCTTTTTCTTTTTGAGAGGTTTTTGATATTGTGAGCGCTGAAAATTGAAATCCCATCAATCAAGCATTCAATATATGGAGGTGTAGTGCTATGCATAGAGTCTGCTTCCATATAGGTGTGGCCAGACTCCTGATATTGTTGTCCTATAATATAGAGATGTTTAATGATATTTAGAGATGTGCATCCGCAAACAATGTCACAGTCCAATGGGTAAAAAAGCACAGTCACAGCCAGGGCACCAATGAACTAGACAAACTAACAAGGATATTCACCCAATACTCCTTTCGGCCAGAACCTATCCTGCCACTATCAGTTAACCATGCAACATCTGCTCTAAACTATCTAGGGAAAGTGGGACAGTGCAAAATGTAGCCAGGCCAGAACAGAGATGGCAGGGCCGCACCCTCGACTTACAAAATACTGTCTCAGCCTGCCAAGGGCAAACCTAGTAATGCAGAGGAAGAGACTGCGGAACACGTAATCTGTCACTGTCCAGCCCTCACTTCAAAAAGAAACGCTATGTGGGGGGCACCCATGCTATGGGCGAAATTTGCAGCAAAAATACAGTATTTTTATTATGTATTTATGTATTTATATACTGTGGCTCGTATTGAAGACGGATTGGCTACAGGAGCTTTAGAATCGAAGCTGCACTACAAAGGTATACACATTAGGCCCCAAAAAAATGGACAAAATGAAGCAGTCACCTGGCTGTCCTATATTCATAATTTCAAGTAACCCATAACAATAACGCTGCAACATATTGGTTGCGGTTTTGCCCCCTTACGTGTAAGTTAGACTTATCTCTTTGATGTTATCAGATAGGCAATTTTGGACCGACTTCGCAGCTTCCTTTTTTGCCACACGGTCACACAGTTTCGCTTGCGCAGTTTTACAATAGATAGGGTATTCTCTTTTTGTAGCAGGAATACGCACATTTATTGTTTATGTATTCCGAAGAGAAAGTCATTGTGCAATTGTATCTACAGATAAACTACATCCTATTCCTGAGGTAGTTTTGGAGGCAATATTTTCTTCTGCATATAAGGCAATCCTGCCATACGTATTCGTTTCTAATATTGATAGCCTAGTTTGTAGATTCAGCTCCTTGCCGGAGTTACGTACGATGTACAGACGATTTACAGACGGAGTTACGACGTAGAAATATACTTTCATTACAATTTTCGTCAATTAATGAAGATGTATACAATTTAAATTAAAACTTTGTTTACGTAAATGGACCCGATTGGAGCCTTAGTAGATTTTCTTCATTTGTTCTTGTCGTAGTCTTGTTTTCTTCGTTATGAAGAATCAGAGATCTGTCTTCATTATTCTCATTATTAAAATTAACTGAATGTGAGATGATCACTACCTATAAGTTAGCTCTAACATTGTATAATGGTATTTGTTGTTATTTGAAGTATTCTAAAGGTAGATACGAAATATTAACATAGGTAAGATATTAAATCTTAAGTCAAAATAGCATTATTTAAAAGCGATAAGGGTTTACGCCCGGGGTGCTCAAACGGTCGATCGCGATCGACCGTTTGAGCACCGTGCAGAAAGCTAATATCTATATATGCTACGGTACGCCCTACCTAGGTAGGTAGGGTGTATCGTGTATGTACGACAACCCTGCATCACACACACTTGCAGTCTCTCAGAGTCGATCGTAAGTAGTCTAAAAATATTGAGGTAGATCGCCAGCAGTTCAAGTTTGAGCACCCCTGGTTTACGCGGTCGCGAAGGACTAATAGGTTTTCAATAAACGTTCGGACGCGCGATGTATTTAACGAGAGTCTAATTACATCCCAGTAGTTTCGCCGCGCAATAATGTTAGATTAATATTTAATTCGAAAGGAAATAGGTCACTGGGCTTTAGGTTTATAAGTCATATATTCAAAATAGATATACCTATAGTTTTAATGGTTAGGATAAAAAACGGATTACATTATATAATTACGAAACATTTTATCTGACATTTTATTTCATAAAATAAAATAGTCACTAATTGTCATTATATCGGAGAGCTGTAATCAACTGTCAATGTATGTTCCCATTATGTTTTTATGTTTTTGAACTGAACTTTAATCTGTGTTTATTAAATTGTGAAACAGACAATATCTTTTTATTTATTCAACGGATTTACGACCCGTTGAATATACTAGTTTAAATAAAAAGTGTAATAATTTCAAATCTGTTTTTATTGACTTTAATCATTTAGAACTTTTGAAACCGTTACATTTTTAATCAGGCTAGCTTGGTTTGAGTGATTGACTCTTTGAAACTCGGATCCTCGGTCCACCTTCAGAACTCCGCCCCGAGTGTGACGCAAGAGGTAGTATACTTGGCTGGATCGTACTCTTGGCGGATAATTCTACGGGAATAACGGAATGAGATCGCCGACCCTGCGGTAAAGGAAACTGCAGGCTATCATCGGCTCCAGGCAAGCGAGCCGGTGAGCGGCGGCAAAATCTCACCCCCCACCCGCTGTGTCCCGACTGAAGAGGAACTGGTCTTCGGATCCGCTGGAAGCGGATCGGCCGGGACAATATTTTATTAACTACAAATAGCACTAAACAATATTTCACTAACTATAATTATTATTCCTTAAAACTATATTCAATTTTAAGAGTATACTTTAAAATTTATAGTTTTTAGATTTTTTTGTTTTTAAAAGATAAAAAGTATACTTTTTTGAGATATAAAATTTTATAGCTAATATTAATTATTCTAAATTTATGACGTCACTGTTTATGGTAATTTAAAGTTTTATTTCCACATAGCACCCAAAACAATCACAAATTTTAACAAAACAGACTATACTCAAGACCGATACGGTTTAAATTTTTCTGACAATGACGCACGCACGTGTCAAACTCGGCACTATTTCCCGTTGAAACTCTCGTCACAATTCCGAATCGATGCACGGTTTTTGCTTTCGGAAATGACATTGTTTGGAAAGTTGTCATTGAAAAATTTGTAATCCTAAAACTACGACCCCATTGCAAACTAAACAAGATATTTTTTACATAATAAATAATAACGATTACATAAATAAACAGTTTGCTAGAAAACTCTATCAATGTGAGTTGAAAAACACTACTGATGTTGGCCCAGGGTGATCAATTTATACTGTTTATACTATTCTTATCAGCTGTTATCACTGCAACACCGTTTATTTTCACTACGCGGTGTTTATGTTATTAACTAACTTACCTTGTTTATCAATCGGTGCGATATTGTTTATCAACTTCATTTTGATCTGTCACTTGTGCCACGTGGTAATCAGCTGTTCATTGTTTACTTTTGATCTCAATGTCAATTGTTGCCACACGGTACGATGATACTCAACCGGCTTCGCCCGGGGGAGTTTGAATGGACAGGTTTATTTCTACCTATCTCTTACATTTATTTCCACCATCTCTTTTGACTCCAGCATAAGCAAATATAGAAATAGTAGTAGTTAAGTAGGAGCCAAAATAAATATTTAAGATTCTTTGAAAAAATATATACATATATATGGAATTTATTTTTATATTTAATTTGGTCCCTTCAGGGGGTTTGAAGTACAGGTTGTCCAATAAACAGTGGAAAAAAAATAGAGGTGGTAGAAGGGATCATTTTTGACAAAAAAGTTTCAGTTAATATTTGTTCGATTCTCAACCATTTTATAGTTGATTTTTTAAAAATATTTTTTGGAAATGACACTTTTCTTTGATTATTAACCACTTGCACAAACGTTTTAAGTCGAAGTTAAATTCTATAACCTACAAACTTTAATTTTTACCTGTGTATACTCTATTTTATTTGATTAACTGCGGGTGTAAAGTTGGAATGAGTGTCCCTCAGTGTTAGGGTCGCCGTACATCCATATTTTGTACAGACGGTTTGTATTTTACGAGCTGTGTTCGTGTCCGTACCGTATAAAGGAAAAAAAGAGAAATGTCCATAATTTGGAAGCTTTGTAAACTTTATGTAGTCTTGAGTGTGAGAGTGATGTGCAATGTAAGTCACTTACACTTACAGTAAGGTCTAAGAGTGGCACTGCACACCTGGTGGCCTGGCGGTGCGCCGTCAGTCAGTTTCTTGTATTAGTAAAAGCAACTTTTAAAATCAATTAATTATGGATGGCAATCTTACTCAATCCAGCCTACTTAAAGACAATTTTTACTTTACTAGAGATAAAAATTGCTCGTATGCAAGTTATCATAAAATTTTTACATTTTTGAATTCTTACATCTCTTAACTAATTTAAGAGTAACCACTTTTTGTGCTAAAAGTTGTGAAATTTCAAATTATTGTATAACATTTATACAGGTTTTTACAATTTATTTTCTAAAACCTAAAAAAATCGGGAGAGGAGCCCTAGACCTCTTGGTATTTTTGGGAGTCCGTATTTTACCTTGAAAGTCTATGGCATCCCTACTCAGTATGTAGCGGATTTACGAATTCTCGTTCGAATTATGTTTGTTTATTAAAAAATATTATTTTGTGTCTACTCATTTCAGGTGAGGTAAAACAAATAACACCCTTGAAGAATGAGTCTCATTGCGTGGAGGACACAGTCTTGCAATATTATTGCTGTTGTTTGGATAACATTTAACTTTAATATACAAACGAAATGAGGTGATAGGAGGGGTCATTTGCAATCAAACTTAATATAAACATGGTCTACCAATTCTCAATGGTTTAGAAGTT
Source organism: Neomicropteryx cornuta (assembly GCA_020383195.1). Taxonomy (NCBI): domain Eukaryota; kingdom Metazoa; phylum Arthropoda; class Insecta; order Lepidoptera; family Micropterigidae; genus Neomicropteryx; species Neomicropteryx cornuta. The sequence continues at coordinate 5,150,937 of JAHKQU010000001.1, read as the reverse complement.
TTACCACTTACAACCACTTTTTTGAAAATACTTATCCCGTCTTACATAAAAAATCGTGAATAAAAAATGATCTATTTTTCAACATTTTTTTTTCTTGTTTCGTGCAAGAAACAAACGGCATCAATTTTTTTTTTGTGTTGTAACGATAAAAACTAAATTTGAGCTTAAAAAATTTGTAGCGCTGAATGATGTTACAGGTAGACGGGTAATATTACTTGATATTATTGATATAATAAAAGTAAATAAATATTAACACACTCAGCGGTGACAAGATATCTCGTCATTGCAATATACGCCAGATGCCGTGTGCAAGTCAACACATCATCGTCTTACTGCATTTCTATTAATATTTAAAAGTGTGGCATATCGTGTATTACCTATATTCATGAAAGACATAGACTAATCGTCATTTTTTTTCTGTTTAGTTCGGTTTTGACGTTTGATTGTTTATATGAATAAAACGCTATTGTGGATCTATTATTTATCTAGCGGGGTCTAGCGGTAAATATTTCTAGTTTTATATACAAAAACCGTCTATATAATATTAAATATAATTAACAAACATTTTCATAGTTTTGTACATATTGTTACATATAGGGTGATGATTTTAGAGGCGTGGTTTTCAAGAAGAGATAAAACGCATATAATTTGATGTTATGGCTAAGAATTTAGTTTTATTATAAAGATAAGGGTTTGCCATTATGTTTTAAAAATGATTTCGGGTAAGTGGCCGCCGCGGCTGACTCGAACAAATTCCAGCCGAGAGGCCCAATTTTCAACCACTTTTTGCAGCAAGTTGGGCCGTATGTCAGCAATAACGCGCCGAATATTCTCTTCCAAGGCGTTAATCGTGTCCGGCTTATCTGCGTAGATAAGCGACTTCACATAACCCCACAAAAAATAGTCCAGCGGTGTTAAATCGCACGATCTTGGAGGCCACGCCACAGGCCCACGACGCGGTTTTTACTTTATTTTAGAGTGATTTAAAAAAAATTTAGTGATTTTTTCTAAATTTGCACTAATTGCAAACGTTGTTCAGGATTAAGTCTATTCATTATGAAATGGCAAACCAAACTGAGCATAAATCAAGTGACAGCTGTCAAAAACACAAACTACGAAAAAAGTAGTGCCAGATTAAAAACCACGCCTCTAAAAAAAACACCTATATAAGAAATTATAAATTAACTAAAAACGGGTGGCAGCCCCGTATGGGATATTCGGTTCGGTTAACGAATTTCGTCGATCGGGCGGTTCCGCATAATATAAATAAAATAATTGGAGCGTAGCGAGCGAAGCTCCCATGTGGTGACTCAAATGTCACTCTGTTCACGGACTAAGGCTCTAGGAAGACCGATTTTGATAATTATTTTTTTAAAATGACCATGACAATGTCTTCTGTGCATAGATACCAAAAAACATATACATTTGATTGCGCAAAGAATTATAAAAAATTAAATGGTAATCCCTATGGAGAAATACATTTATATAATAAACTCCGCTTCAATGTATGCCGCAGCGAAGCAAAGCGGACCCCTAGTAATTTAGACTGGAAAACTCTCCTTTTGTTCCCCACCTCCCTCAATTAAACACAGCAGGAATCCTCATACATATTACTGGGGATTCCCTCTTTAACTAACGTGAATCCAGAACTGCTTTAATATTTGCTAATACAAGTAATTGATAAATAAAAATCAATAATAAATATTGTTCTACTCGTGTAAAAGTACTCAGTCAAGAAGATTAAAAAATAAAACACGTATATAAGAATTTAACTTTATTTAGTAAATAATATAATATAATATAGTATAAAGCTAGATTTCTGGGCGGGCAACAGATGAAATTAGCTAATATTTTAATGTGCAGGTAAAAAATTTAATTCCAATTGTAAACTCTAATAAACTCCAATAATTTGAGTTATTTCATAAACACATATTATTATTATTGTCAGTAACATCACTATTTTTTGACAGTTACTCTTGAATGAGAGCTACTAAAAATATAATAAGTATTAAAACAGTAATGTACATATGAAGTTGTGTAAGGATGTTTGTTGTAGCACTAAAAGGTCCCTAGTAAATGTGCAGGTACCAAAATGCCAAAAAGTGACCATTTTCACTATGGTTTTGACCAACATGAACAAAAAATTGGATTTTACGCTATTAAAATACTCTTGTCTAGCATCTAGGTTTTTATTTTCCAAACATTTACAAATCAGACTTAAGTGACTAAAGATGATATTCTTAACTAAACCTTCGCATTGCTCAGTGCAAATGGGTGCATCATATAAGAGACGGACGGACAGACGAGACGGACGGACATCCTAAGAAATCAAACGCGCCCAACTGCTCTGATAAGTGCAAAGTTTTCATTATGAATATAGACAAAATTACAGACAAATGGATGAATTACATCAGTTTGGAATGAAACATCTCGACTTTGGCCTGATAGAGTACTCGAGTCACTCGGAAGGGTTTCATTTTATTGCCTATAACCACTCCGTAATAACCGTAATTGGTAATAACCGAATCGTATGATGAAGACAGCGTTACAGTCGAATTAGTTTGTGAGTTTTGCCCAAATAAAAGACGAATCGACTGAAGAATGAGCTGGTATTTTTTGCAACATTCAGGCAAATACTATAACCGGCTCTGTGCACATTTTACAAAAGCCTGTTAGAAAATTAAATATGTCGGGCAATCATTTCATTATTATAACCATCGATATTGGCTATTTAGACCAACTTTGCAGTAACCGATAATCATCCACTGATTTTTTATCAGGACATGTCATAACAATTGGAACTACAAATTTATCAGTCATATATTATATGCAGTCTGTAAATCAATTGTTCACAGTTTTTTTTTTTTATATAAATGAGATCAAATTTAAATATAAGGAAACATAATTAGGGTTATCACAAATCATATTTATCGTGTACCCTACCATTCAAAGCGTAGAAAAAATTAAAAGCAATTAAAAGGGATAAAAAAATAAAATTTAAATTTAAATCGATATTTCATTATGGAGAAGGAATTATAGCATGTGACACCAAAACAATTTAATAGGACAGTAGGGAGAGAAGAGAGTAGGACTGTTATTAAAAATGCAAAAATCGCACAAAATACTATTCTTACATACAAAAAAATACACATTTTGAATAGAAAACAATATCAAATCTTATCGAAACGCGTAAAAAAAAAAATTAAGCATAGCTCGAAACGCAGTGGCTTCTTCTAATCACACCATGAAAGTGGAAATTTAGAGTTTTGAATACTTGCTCAAATGCGTTTTGCAAAGGATTAGCCGGCGAACCAGTCGATGCAATCTTTCTTTACGTTTTCAAATTATTTTATCGATCTGTTGTGAAGATATTGAAGTAGGTTACCTGTAAGATTTGCCTAATTAGAACAAGCTACCCTTTGTCACTGTTGAAATAAAGCTTTACGTCAAAATAGTTGCGGCTATTCACAAAAAAAAAAAATATCAGAAAACCTGGATATCAATTATCAAAAATGAAATAAAGACCACTTAACAAAGTAGACGTCATAACTGTTCAAACGAGAAAATGTCCGAATCTCCGAACAATGAGCAGCGCTCAACAGTCTAGTAAATTACATAAAAGAATTATCAGTTTTACAAACATCACTGGTCAAGTTTGACTTGGGTGTGCGTGCATGTAGACAGGAAAGATTAATTCATACTTGTTATTGTGACTGTTACGCACATGTGTTATTTTTCTTTTACCGCTGACCCTAAAAATGATTAGCGTACCTGCCATGTAAACGGTAGCGTACCCCAGACAAATTTGAAATTTGAGCGACAGAGGGAGCAATTTGGAGCATTCAACCGTTTCACATGCAAATATACTCACTAAATTACAATGCACAATACTACTAAACAAGATACATTGTAGAGTAGTCGCTTGCATCGCCGCCGCGGCTACATGGAAATAGGACCTTTCCTGTCTACGTGCGTGTGAACATTGCTTAGGGGCTGCTAATATTAAAGATGTGGCAACTCCGCGATCAACGCGACGAGCGCAAATCTACGTCCGGCTCGAAAGCATATCCTCGATTCTATCCCTGGCATAGAGCAAATGCTGGGCGAGCTCCTTCCGGCAGCCGTGCTGTTCGATGTTCGCAAAGCGGAATGTCCGGAAGCTCTTCTCGGCATCGATGAAAGTCACCGCTCCCATGAGCGGGCACAGAATTATCTTGGTGTGGTCACGGAAATTTATCTGCAATTAAAGTTGGTTACATTTTAAATGGGCTCGTTGAAGACTTCCTACCCAATGAGCATGTACAGATTACCTCAAAATATAATGAATTATTAGTCTGAAGTAATGAAGCCTTTGTCGGTTTAACCTTTATTTTAGTTCTATTTCTCGCGGTAAAATAGCATATACAATAAATTCTGTAAAAAAAATATGATACCAGGTGCTATGATAAAAGATGTTTTGTGGATAGGTTGCCAACCTACATATTAATCATTCCTAATGAGAATAGATTTTTATTGTCTCTGGCAATATCCGCTATGACAAAAGGTAATACTGACACCCGTCAAAGCATAGACAACCTCTGCTAATGTCTAAAATGTATTAAAATAGGATAGTGTAATATTTTAACTGTGAAGAGTCCTAATGCTGAACAAATTTAACGGATTCTATAGATGAACTAATTTTGACTATAATTTGAATCGGTAATGAAGTGCCATGGTACAAAATATTGCATTTAACTTTTCCGACTGGGATTCTGAAGAATGGCCGCTGAAATTCCGATTGATAAACTGACATTAAGGTGCGGAATGACAAAACTAATCTAATCATCTCACCCATTACTTCGTCATTTATATCCCAAACAGCAGGTAGATTGCCGACAAATTGACTTTCGGCTTTGCTTTTACTCATCCAATTCCTAATGGTGGCTCTGATTTTTTACGAGTGAATAGCTATTATTTTTAAAATAAATAAATTATTATTATAATTATTTATTAACAGTACATTTATTTATATACTATTACATACAATACAATTTTAATAATCGTAATTGTATGTTGCGCAGTGAGATGGTTATGCTTAAAAAAGTAATGCTTCAAGTAAAGTCTACCTTAGTACGGGCATTGCCTAGTAAGGTAGAACTTAGCATTATATGTAAATTAATGTTTAAATTACTGTCATAAATAAATACAAAAAAATACACCAACTTATATTTTTATGAGTACGGAGTATACACGTGAACTTCCGACTGCTTGACTGCCAGTACTGCCAGCTGGCAGTACTGCCAGCTGACAAGCAGATGTTTTTTTTTTAATTTAAAAAGTAGTAATAGAGAATAAATATGACAAACCAGGTGAACCATACTTGTGGCAATTTGACATCTCATGCCAGCGCAATGTTACGTTTCTAAAATTTCTTTTGCGATTAATTGTGCTGTGGGATTTTGGCGTAAATTGAAACACTAAAAGTTAAATAAAAAATAATCAGATTCACACAGGTAGAAGTTAGTGTCTGCATTTTTTATTTGCTAGACATCATGTCCAGTACTAGTCACTGTCAGAAATGGGCGCTGTTAGGCATTGTCAACTATTGAAAATATAAGTGATGTTAACCTGTAATGTTCCATTAGTCAGGTACATAATGACGGCTAAGCCCGTCCTGAACCAGAGGTGAAGATGAGGAACCCTCGAAACACCATCCGATTCTACGGGGACCGACGCACCTGAAATTAAAAGTTATCATTTTAGGTTATCCGCAGGGCGCAAATCAAAAATATTCACTGACCATTTACAATATATTTGTAAATATTCGACAGGTGGGAGTTAAAAAACTAAACCGACATCTTGCGCTGCCAAGTACAAGACCTCCTTAGTACCTTTATGATCATTTTGTTATATTAACCCTTTACTTTCTAAGAATGCATATATTATACATTCATATGAACAGCTCCAGAACCTAGCTGCACAGCTGATTTTACAGTAGATGGGTAACTTTTCTTCGTTCACTTCATTTCTTCGTCATTCGTTTTTTCGGGCGATTTGCTGCTGTTAAAAAAAATAAGTCAAATACTTTTGACAATCGACGGAGAGTTTCATGAACACTGTTTTAATTAATTAAAATGATGAAAATTAACAAAAAATTACAAACCTGCTTTCATAAGGTGTTCGGACATGTATTTCCTAAAGTATGTGAGCAGCTTCATTTTCTTGTCTAAATCAGTGGGATATTCCCTCATTGTCATATAAGTCTCAAGGCCGACTCGGTCGATGTAATGCACATTACTACAACAAAAACATAACAAATTACTAAATGAGTGGTTCTATTCTTAAATCAGAGTTTTAAAGGTTCGCAGGAAAACCAAACAAGTGAAAACCTTTTTATTTTAATTTTTCCAGCTTTCCAGTACTATTTGTGATGAAAGTATATCAAAATTCATCATGGTTTCAAAAAACGATAATGAAATGAACATGTGACCAGTGCCGGCAAAGATGTGCGCATTTGCATTATTTATTTAGGATAATGTTATATTGTTTATAAGTATCCTATTTTGTTGCGACATAGTAAGTAATAGAATGAAACACGTAGAGTTGAAGTGTTTACTGATGACTGACTTTACTAAGATGGCGGCTCGATGCCTGCACACCGCGACAGTGTGGTGCGGGGTCACAAGAGTGATAGGGGGAGTAGAGGCTAGATGTACCGAACGCATATATAGGTCGGTTGCAGCATCATTAAAGTTGAAGGTTATAGTTTTTTGAGACGCACTCAAAAATCAATAGTCAGTTTGTTTTGGATTGGCGAAGCCAAAAGAATAAACATGGTTGTGCGTGCTTTCATCTCATGAATTGTTTATTTCTCCGATCTGTGGTTTATTGTGGTGCTTTAGAATACTCATATTATGTTATCATACGGAAAATACTGTGCTGATGGATTGGCAAAATAAATCGCAGTTTATTAAACATCTACCAAATCCTGCTACTAAAGTTATCTAACTCAATTGTAGCACAGGTTTGTACATACGTCTCTAAAGTCATTGCATTAAAGTGATGCACTAAAGCATCATACAAGATGATTCGTATCATCCGAATTTGATAACCACCATGAGATTCCTATTAAATTTGATACAAAATTTTTATTTATTTTTTTTTAATTTTATAATTGTCTATTACTCGTAAGCAATATATGCCAGACACCAAATTAGTTTTATCACTAAATTGCCTATTGATATAAATATTAATGTATTTTAAACTTTCCCTCCCACCCTTCCGATGCATAAACCCGAATTTCACGAAAATCATTAAACAAATCTAAAAATATCTAACTATATTTTTAGATTTAGATTAGACTCATATCAAAATATTGGGTCTTAGTCTGAATATATATTTTTTTTTAACTTTGGATACTCACACTCCATTTCCTAACATGGTAAGTTTGGTGGTGTCATTGAACATTACTCCGACGGCTTCGTCACTCAGCTGATAGCCAAATCCGTACTTGTCCGAATAGTCGACCCATTTGCCAATCCAGACCATTGGCTGGGCTTCAGGATCGGACATATCGTCCGCATAGTTAACATGATCTCTGCCGGGCTATGGAAATATAAAACCTACGCATAAGGTGTAATCTCGCTACAGATATTTCAGAAAAACAAAAAAAAACTGATGAACATCAACATTTTTCATTTTAAAAATTTTAAATCGATGGTAAATCACCACCAGTAACCAGGTGGTTTACCAGTAATTTTACATAACTCGTTCTAAGAATAGTAAACCCTTAATCTGTTCCAAAACCAATTCCTTTCTTCGGTGATTTCCATAACAGCTACAGCTTTTTAAATATCTTGGATATCAAGATAAGGCGGATCCAAAAACCTGGTACTAAATTTTCTAAGAACCTGTCCATCAACTATTGCTAAGTCAGAAAACTAAAATCATCAAAAGCTCCCCTTCCAATCTTTTTTTTTTAAAAATTGAGGATCTGATACTTAAAATGGACATCCATAAACAGTAATCCCACGCTAACCCTAAAAATTTCAAAAAATATTGCGGCCATCCTGCTATATCTCTCCACCGCCTTCTAAAAGATATAGGCTGACTAGAATACTTATAAATACCTTTCTAAACGTACTCCAAAAACCACACCTGGATATGGAAAAAGGAAAACTGGTCAGTAGGACATTTGCTGCATAAATCTTAGGAATATAATTAACCAAGCACGGGAAATTTGTTAATGAAACGGATAATTAACGTAATATAGAGAAATCTCACATTGGTATTGAGAACTTTGGCCAGCTGTTCCTTCAGAGTAACGAGGTTGGTTCGATAGTCGGGCAAGGTCTTCTTCGTTCTGATTGGTGCATTTTTACCCTCATGTCTGATAGGAGATTGCGAATAGATTGTGTTGTAATCTGTAATAATTGTCACAAAATTTTATCGTCATATCCATCGTTAATATGCAGGTGAACTTTTTCTTATGCACATTCTTTTATTGGTCTATTCTACACTTTAAACCGGACGTTAGTTTTACAAGTTTTTCAGTGAAGCAGTAGAAAAAAAATCTATTAATATTTAAACGCAGTTACTTTATATACCCCCTTTCTGACTGCGGCCGGCGCTCGGTCCTGGACAGCACAATTCATCAGGCATTGAGATAGAAGCAGTAGCATAGCACACGACCTACTGCGAGCAAACTAATTGTTTTCAGGGATATTCTTTATTTTGAATAGAAAAAAACATGTCAAAATTAAGAAAACTTGTAAAACAAAAGTTGTACAGTTTGAAACGTAGAATAACCCTACAAAAGGATGTGCATGAGAGAAACCTCACCCCGTTTACACAATATATATGTATGTATACATTAACAAAACAATACCACTTTCGTTACAGAATATGATTACTACTGTAAGAAAAAATCTTCTAAACCCTCGGTTAAACTATAAATTTAGCTGAGAATGCTAACACCACCTTACGGAATTCACAACAATGCCATTTCAAGTCCGAATGGCGCTATCATAGTATTTGAAATAAGTTTTATTAAACTATTTCAAAGGTTTTAAAGGTTGGCAACAACGCTTTTATTAAGCAGGGCAATACTACAGCTGTGGTTCCGTGGGTTAAGATGAATTTGCTGAACAGTATGCCTTTTGTTTTGACGTGCGCAAGACTATTTTTTGTTCGCACATACGAATAAAATAAAATATACTATACTTGTACCTCCGCCGTTAACTTCGAGGAGAGGACGTCTCCTGCTGCCGGCGAACTGCTCGACGCGCGGCGCCGTCGTCAGGCACGAGACGGGCAGGGCGGCCGGAAGCACGCCGGAAGTGAAGAAAGTGTGCGCGAGCAGCTGATTGATGTTGGGCCTCTTGGTGGGGTCGGGTTGGAGCGCGGCTATGATCATCTGCTTAGCCGGATGATTCAGATTATCCGGTAACCTGCAAATGTTTTCTGTATTATTTATAAAATAAAAAATATATATTATTATTGACTGTGAAAAGTGTAGAGCTACAAATTTTATCGTCAGTCGCCGAGCCTGACATAGTCCTCGTATGTTGAAATGACAAACACTTGTTACTGTAAAGACATTATAGACTTGGACTATTATGAAGTACATGAGATAAGGCGTTAGATTAATACTTCTAGGACACATTAGGAAGATGAATAAAATGCGTCAAAAACTCAAGTACTTCATTCAGGCAAGTTAACAAAATGTTCACAAATAAGATCGAAACAATGTAAGGTATTAAGGCCGTCTTCAGGGAGAAGTACTGTAGAATATCGGAAAACTTTATCTAAAATACCTAAGCGCATATCAAAAGACTGATGAATGAAAAAGATAATATGAATGAGTGAGGTTCCGACCTGTAAGTGCCTCTTATGATGTTATTCTCAACGATAATCCGTGACAAGCCCTTCGTTATTGCGGAGAGACTCTGTGTTTGAGCGCGCATAGTAACAACAGCTAAGCCCAATATATGTCTACAAAAATTGAAAACATTTGAGCGTTACCCATTTACTTGATTCAACTACGTTTAGAATAATAAATAGCTCTTCAGACGGCAATTTCTCACACAATTTCCAAAATCGTCAGTCGACATAACGTGACTCAATATTTTTTCTTAAATATACATGTTCGGCTGGCCACACCCACCGAGCAAGAATACCAATTTCTTAGTTATTTATTGATGTTGCAAATATTAAAAACATATATTTCACGGGTTTTATATAGATAATTTACTGCAAGCTGACATGCGGAGTGCAGAGTGCACTTGGAATACCTGGATACAAAAGCCTTATAATATGAGGGTGTGATTGGTGCCAACAGGCTTATTAATACTTACCAATTTCTTATGCAATAGTTTGATGTACTAAATATGCCTTCTGGTACAATATTATACCAGACTAAATTTATTCTGAACACAGCTCTCATGTACATAAAATAACCTCAAAATACCACACTGGGTATGAATATCTACATTCAGATAGATTTGGTTGGTATGATTAACTAAAAATAAATAAATAGTGGCTTGGACGTGCCGAAACCACTAAAACCCAGATTTCTTTATCAACAGTTCCACACATTATGAAACGTTTTGGGTTGTTCAAGCAGGTAGATTAATTATTAATCAATACCGTGTATGTTGAATCTCGTCTAGTTCTGTATTCAATAAGAATATTAATTATAGTTTTAGAGAGTGCAATATTTACATATAATCGCATAGCTTAATCCTCTTATATGTGTCCTTCAAGGAAGACGTCTCAAATGGCGGTTTGCCCACCAGCAGGGTATACATGATGCAACCAATACTCCAAATATCGACCTCAAAAGAGTGGCCCTTCTTTGTCAGGATCTCGGGGGCTATGTAGTTCGGTGTACCACACAGTGTCTTTTTTCTCTCTCCTGCAGAGAAAACTAGTATGATTATTTTAAAAAAAGATTGGAATGAATCGGACACAAAAACTCATTTTTCATGACGCACTAAAGATGTCTTTAGAACGAAAGCCCACGATTGCTGAAATATATAATAAATGTATAATTCAAATAAATAATAAAAATTCTGCAAGCTTTAACTCTCCAGTATTTCCGAGTTGTCTATTTCGGCTCCTACTCCTTTTCGAACGGTAGCGTTCCTGGCAAACATATTAACTTAATGCTTGGATGTTTTAAAAAAGGCATTTACTTTTCCGACGCTACGACGACTACTTTACTCGACAGTAAGGCCACTTAATGTCAAAAGACAGAGTTGTACTGCCGTTGCGATAGGTGAACTAGAAACTTTTTAATCTACTTATCCATTCTTCGATCTAGTACTGTAGGTCGATGATGTTGGAGATACTGGCGGGCGTTCCAGTACTCCCGATGTACGCTTTTGGAATAGTTACCAAATAATGAAGTCCAGGTTTCGCGGTGAAAACTAAAATACCATTCTAATTGTAAAAAATTAAATATAGAAACAAAACTTGTGGTTCTTCCCTTTTCCAATAGTCCAACGCCTTAACCACTAGATATCCACAGCATGAGAATGCGGTCGAGAAGAGCCACATCTTGCAGTCGCCTACGACCGCAATTCACCACCATTTCACAGCCCGACTGAGCCCTTTCGCTTGCTTTAAGTGACTGTTAGGTGTTTGGGTACCCAAAGAAAAAGGGTTCGAATCCGCACATGGTCATACCATTCTTACCGTTTTATTTTACGCTTCTGACTCTAGCACAGGCATATTTGGCTTAGTTGAGTAGGGCCCAAAATAATTGTATATGACCTAGGACATAGCAATTCTTAAAAAAAATGGACTTTGAAGAAAAAGCTTTGTTTTAGCTTCTTTTGCATAGAGGAAATAAATGTAGAAAAATATGCAAATTTTGGGTGTATCCTATTTTAGCATCCAGATTAGAATTTTACAATTTATTTGAGACATTGAGTAATATGAAGGACAAATTGTTCAATTATTTTAGAATGCCAGATGCTTCTTTCAATGAATTACTTCTTTGTTATTACGAATTACGAAATATATGATATTAGGAAAAAGTATTCTAGTTGAAGAAAGGCTGGCTATTATATAGTGGTAAGAAAGTTATTAAATAGAGGGATTATTATTGATTTTGCCGATAAATGAATCAGTATCAAAATTCTCATCTTCCATATTGTCACTAAGATGCTGTTACGCTGGGACCGACTGCAAGCTGCCTGCAGTATTTCTATTCAACCGCAGCTGAAAAAGGTTTCATAAGAATACATGGTTCAGCCGCATGTGATCGCTGCTTGAAGTTGAAGTAGACTGCAAGATTTGAGTCGTATATTGCAGGTCTTAGTCATATTCCTCCAAAGGCCAATTTATCAGAATCATAAAAGTTTGAACGTGCTACTCACCCTCGTATTCAATTTTAGCGGCGAGCCCAAAATCACCGATCTTTACGTGCAGCTCTTCGTTGAGGAACAAGTTGCCCAGCTTAAGGTCCCTATGAATTATCCTATTTTTGTGTAGGTATTGAACGCCCAGCAGTATCTGGTGCATGTAGAAACGGGTCTCCGGCTCCGTTATGGCCTTCCGCCGCTTGTGCAATTCCATCATTGACTAAAATAAAAATTAAAGCTATTCGTATAGAGAATTATACTTTTAAATGTTTCATTCAACGTTCCTTCACATATAACGCGAGAATACAGTTTTTTTTCGCTCCGGCGATACAAAACGGTTACGATTATGTCGTCAATATGATGATTTATTCACCTCGGTTGATTTATTTTTATTAAATAAATACTCATTTCATCTTGAGTAGCAAACTACTCTAAATTTAAGAAACAAATTAAATTATTAAAACAAAATTAACTAAGATAAAATCTTTAGACATAATTTTATTTCTTTTATTATTTTTTCAAAATAATGTAGATTAAAAAATATCTATATCAGAGTACAAATTAATTTTATTTTTTTATGTATTTCTATACTTTAGCGAAAACCTGTTATCAGTCAACTTTATAGGAAATTATATGTATCATTGCATATTTATTGTACTGTTGATTTTCTAAATAAATAACAAAACAGGCTATATACTGTTATATGTTCTCCAGCACAGATGGGCCTATCCTATTGCTATCTATGCTAAAATAAATTTTTGCATTGTTAGTCGCTTTAAGGCAAAATAGGTAAGGTTCACCGCTAAGCTGGAAAGTATTTTCATATAGCACCCCTGTGAAGCACCGTCTCTTCGTATGCTACTGGGACAGCCTCAGATCATTGTCCCAGGAGCCAAGCGACACCGACCATATATTATGTTATACGGAGTTGTTTAGAGAAATTACATAAGTTGATCTATATTATATTATATTGGCAATGTTTTTATATTATCTATGTAATCGTTGATTCCATATTAAACTGACAAAATGCTGTTACATGTATTATAAATTGTAATTAGGTGCAAAATTACCCACGAAAAAAAAATTAATAACACTAACTTGTGTAACCTGGATTCAGTGGTAATTTTGTAAGTATTTTAAAAAGCACAAAATATCTCTAACTTTTGAATTATAGTAGGTACTCTGAAGCATCTGTTCAAATCAGATTGCTCGTTCGTCGAGTTTTAGTAGTATATCCATTGTTGTTAAAAGTTGTATAATATTGAGGCACTTTCTTGTACCTAATATAGTAGATATTATAAGACACAGAGAAAATATTTTTCATCATGGAAACTTCCAATAAATTTAATAACCACCTACATAAGACCTGGAATTACCCTCTACATAATCCACCCAATAATTCGACAACTACTGTAATCCACTGTTTTTAGACTAGTATAAGGCTCAAATACAATGGTTCACAATCAGTCGTTGCTTTGTACCTCAATCCCAGTAACCCGCGCACTCTCCAATCCTCCTTGCTAAGTTACTGTTACAGCCCAGAAGGGTCCTGAAGTTGCAGATTATAATTGTTCTAGCGATAAGAAATTAATTGCTTCGCAAATTACAATAATTATATTATTAACACGGCAATAGGATTTTCTACCTTGTCAAGTGTTGCTCTAATAAAAAAAAACACCACAAAGTAACTTGTATTAATATTTTTAATTAGTTTATTGGTTAAAAGATTCCTAATAAACTATTAATTTATTAAATTATGTTTGTCTTCAAAGGCGTTTTAAACAGTTTAGTAGAGTAAAATAATAAATGGGAATATTATGCTAAATTTTTCAAAGATAGCTAACAAAAGCGAATATACTTACCCTTCTTTTACACAACTCCAAAACAATGTATATGTTGGTTGAGTCTTCGAAGAAACTGTGGAAGCCGACCACGTGTTTATGCTTAAGAGATTGGTGGATGGAGATCTCCTGTGCCATCTTCTCCTTCTGGTTCTGCTTTATCATGAGCGATTTTGCAACGATTTTACCGGCGTAAATGTCGCCATTTCTCGAGTCCTTGATTTCGTAGCATTTTGCAAAACCACCCTGGTTGCGGGAAGAGAGTAATTAATGTCAATTAAATTCAAATAGCATGGTATCTTATAAGTTCTCTTAATAGCCGGGTCTCACAGGTAGGCCGTGTGATGGAGGCGCTTGACATCTATGTCTTGGCCTTTCAGGCCATGTCATATTTTACCTAATTTTGTCACATTTAATATCTAAGTACAGGGCCGCAAAAGCTTATGTAAACATTTAATAAACAAAGATTTTTCACGAATAGATACTTATTATTAGAGACCGGACTTTCGTGTAGTGCGGAAAAATAAATATATCCGTATTTTTTTTTTTAAAAAAGAAGGACCAAGGTTATATACAATTATTTTGGGCCCTACTTAACTAGGCCAAATGTGCCTGTGCTAGAGTTAGGGGAGACGGTGGCAATGAAGTATTAAAAATGGTATGACCGTGTGCGGATTCGAACCCTTTTCCTTTGGCCCAATAGTCCAAAGCCTTAACCACTAGATTACCAAAATCTCATATTAATTATATAGTGTGAAGAATACATTCATACATTATTAATTATAAAATTAATTCCAAACGCCAATGTCGGAACGAGAGCCAGGGAAAAGGCGCTAATGTCAAGTTTTTGCCCCGTTTTAGAAATATCGATACTGACAGAGATTACATAGCCAGTTTCATTTACATGTAATGAAAGTGGAAAATTATAAAAAAACTATTTAAGATCAACAATGCACTAGCAAAGACATAGTAATTACGATATAGTTTTAATTGAACATGATACAAGAGGATTGATAGAAGATTTCACAAACATAAAGGTAAAAAGAGCTACATTTCTGTAGATAAATATTTATATAGGTTTACACTTAAGTAAACAAAAACAACAAAGTAACAAAAATAAATAGTTGTTCTTTGTTAAGTATTTCGTCTCTTTTTTCACACCCTTATGAGACAACAGCAACACTAAAGAGCCTTTCCGGCAATCTCAGCGTAGGTAGTCATAGTAAAACAGGAAGCTACAAATCGGTATTGCACACGAGCGGTCAAACAGCTAGTAAATGTTTGAACCTTGGAGTTCAAACATTTATCATCTTCTTCCTAACTTATAAACATTTATAAGTATGCAGACTATCAAGTCTGTTGCTATAACGGATTTCGGTTGTCAACGATATAAAAACGTCATAATTGACGAAAAATTGAAATTCATATCTAAGTACCTAACCTATAAAAGTTTTAGAACATGCACAATTTAGTTAGCTACGTTATAAAAGGTCAGAAATAGCAAAACCGAAGTGATTAATTTAAAAAAAATATATATTTACTCAGACGCCATTGCACGCATTGTTAAACTAAATAAACCATTAACCCTAACATTATTAAACCTATATTACCTATTACCTATTAGCATTAATAAACCTGTTTACCATCTATTTACGAATCTACCTACATTAGAAAACATTATTTATGTAATGGGCAATTAAATAAGAACTAATGAAAATACTGTAAATTTATTTTAAAAAAACACTAAAAAATGTTCAAAGACGGTTTGTAATGCATATGATTGTAGGTGCATGCATACGATTTGAAAATTGGCTTTTCAGAATAGACATAGGTACCTACTATAGCACCAAAGTAAACATGATTAAACATAAAAACTATTGCATTCGTGGAATCATTGATTAAGGAAAAGCAGACGAAACTTACTTTTCCAAAAAAACGTAATCGCGTGTAAACGCTTTTGGTATTGCTATCGTAGATTACTTCCGGAATAGGATCTTTCTTGTCATCTTCCTTCGCAGTCGACATCTTTCACTCACAGTATATTAATTCACTTACAATTAAATCAAACTATCAACGGTTTTATTACAAGATAATGTACAACTTTTGTCTGATCGATTCAAGTAACAGTTAAAGCCAACGGAGTTCAACGGACGTCCACCTTTGAACATTTGCTTGGCTGACTTTGACTGAAGTCGGATAAACGTTAAAACTGAACGCGTTTAAAATATTTTAAACCAATCACTGAAGATCAGCAGTTGCACACATTTGTTGCTACCAAAAAAAAATATTATTTTTTTTTACTAGCTAAAAACATTGATTATATAGTTTATAATCAACGCTAAAAATAAAATTATGACGCGATTTTTAATTTGTAATTTGTCATCATTCCTATAAAATAAAAATACCTACATGTTATTAATTGGCAAAGCCATTCGTACTTTCGCAGTCATTTGGAAGTCTGTTTAGAATGCTGAATCGGCTAGGTACCTACCTAAAACTATTAATTGATATACATAACGCAATCAAAAATAAAACCAGAATAATAATATATTAGTTCTCATAATAAATATTTTTTGATTTAAGTTAATAATTAATACTCTTGAAGTTGCCAGATATTTTCAACAGTTTTTTGTTTATAACTGGATTATAGGTAGGTAACTTAAAAATAGACACGATTTTAGTTTACACCTAAAATCACGTCAATTCCGAACATTCAGATTGTGGATTTTGATTGATGCATGATTGATCAATGTCTATTTTAAAAATGTATTAGCTTGGTTTTCAAATTAGAAAACGGTCATGAATGAATGTACTTCTATTATCCGTATTATTCGTGCTTCCAATGCATCTTAACTATCTGTTAATTCTCCATGATTCTGCGTTATATTACGTTATGCATTTGCGATTCGGAATCTCGCGCGTAAAATGGTGATTAGACTGAAATATAGTAGGTTAGGTACTAGATTTTATTATAGATATTTTTTTTTTTTGACATTTACATAATATGAAGTTATTTAAAAAAAATGTTAATAAATTATATTCAATAGGTACATGTTCCTCAAAAAAATATTTGGAAAGGGATTCTAGAACGTGATTCGCTTTTTAATTATATATATATTTTTTAATTATTTTATTTTTATTATCCAAATACTATATATTTTTAATAAATCGCTTAACCTACGAAGTTCACAAGATCTTAGCTGTAGGTTTATTTTTTCCTAAGTTGCTTGTATTTTTCACAATACGCTTTTCACACGTTTATACATAAATGATATTTTCCACAATATATCATATTACAAATCCAGAACAATAGTGATCAAAAGAGAAACAAAGTTAACATATATATATAAGAAAAGAATAGAAGAGTGGTTCAGTTACAAAGAGTTCAAAAAGAAACCAGAATCAGATAGAGCCAAAGATTTAATATTGACTCTAATAAAAGGTCTATAACCTAATTTCTGGTGCATGTAAGATAAAATTGTAATGTTATTAAAATGTGACAAATTTAATTAACTAAAAGAATAAGGACGCATCCGCGTTAACCCAATAAAATTTTTCATACATAGCACATGACACTCATTATTTAAAATTTAAATAAAACTTTACACTGAATTTAAAAAAGAAATATCTTCACTAAATATTTGTAATAAGTAAAGAACGATTAGGAATTGTAGGTATTCCTTCAATTCCCTCTTCAATTACCTTTTCATATTTGAAGAGGTATAAATATGATTGACTTATGATATTTTCAGAACAAACAATTGACTACAAAATTGTAATATTTCCATATTTGTACGAAGGCCACATTTCCTTATCTATGTCTACAAAAACACGTTTTAAAAATTCTGTTCTATTATATTTTTATACTACCTACTTAATAACTTCAAAACTGAGAAATTTTCCGCGGTGCGGTTATTTATATTTATATGACATACATTTTTATTTTACGTAACAGTTTGCTAAATTATTAAAATGACTTTAATACCTATACGTTTATTTTATTATTTATATAGTATGTACCTATTACGTGTTACGTATAAATAGTCATAGTGATGTTATAAATGATCAGTAAATAATAATAACAATGGTTAGTGAATAATAATCTAATAAGATAAAATAAAAGGATATTTTAACATATAATCAAAAATAATGGATAAGTATGTGAAAACGAATGCACGAATTTAATGAAAATAAAATTAATGGTAATGTAAAATTAAAGCACAGGATTAATGTGCATATTATTTAGATGGTTATACGTATATCCAAACTGTAAAAGTATTTAACTTAGTAAATCGATGGTATAGAGTAAAAAACTCAATAAGTCTCAAGAAGCTAATTTCGGAAAAAACGCATTTTAAATTTTTGTGAATTTGATTGTCGTATTTATGAAGGATTAAAGCAAGTAGTAATGCTGTTTTACTTTCCTAATTAAGGACAATTTCATCTTAAATTGATTATATAAGTAGGTATCGTCTGTAAGAAACAAATTTATTACTGAAAGAAAAAATAATATTACTGAAATACCAAAGAAAGTACACATTTATCAGGTCCTGCCATTCTGTCATTATTAATCTATGAAAAAAAAATACCCTGCTTACCTATTGAATTTTCTGTAATTTTTCATTAAAAAGTAAAAAATGAGTCGTGTTCTGCCGGTTTTCTGCAAAATGAAATTTCTCTTAGCCTAAATTCTACATCCCAATAGTTTCTGCAAAATGGATCTATCATCGCCAATTTTTTTTTTGTGCATATGAAAATTTACACCTTTCGACCAATTTCGTAACCTTTGCAGTTTGCATTTTTTTTGCTATGTAGGTTTCACCTTATGCACCTCGCTTTTTGGCGATTTTTGTTTTCCATTCGAATTACTTTTTGCATATTTTTGTTTAACATGTTTTAAAATATTACTGCTACCATATTTTTTGTTTTTCTATTTGTTCGATTTTTATTTAAATCAGACTCTGTATCGGAATGATGACACACTTCAATCTAAGCTGTATCATGTTTATCAGACTCTAAATCTGAAGGTAGTTTTGAAATGTTTTTCAATACGTTCTCATTATCACTGGAAAATACGGTAAACGTTTTTAAAAAGATAATAATAATATTTATCGGCTTTTCGTTCTAATGATAATCGTAAAAAAGTTCTTTTTGGGCAATGCGAATTTTTTTTAATGCTATTTGGGCTTATTATATGTGTTTGAATAATTAACTAATTATTTTATTCGAAAGATAGTTAATTGATTTTAATTGTTTACCGCTATCATTGACTGTTTAATTTTAAATATTTTATGTGCGTTAATGTTCTCTAACAGATTTTAGATCTTACGATCTTACATTATTCTTACGAAGCGAAAAATTGTAACAGTGAAACCAATTAAATACGAGTTTTAGTATTTATGAACGTTTTTAATTTGGCCCAAATATTAAAAATAACATTTTTTTGTAGGTTTTTCGGTATTATTAAATTATTCATAATATATTCATATCTTATATTAACATTGGTAATTGGCACTTAGCGTGCGAAATTTGAATACCAGAATGCCTGATGTTTGCCCAAACCTCGACTTTTCAACTTTTGTCGAGAACTTTTGTAAAAAAAATGTTATTTTGAGATTTTTGGCCACTTATTGGGTGTTTGTCTATGCCCTCGATTTTGGATGATACCAATTGGTTTGGTAGCCGGCCGGCCGGCCTGTTAAAAAAGAAAAAACTGACATTTCGATTTCTGATTACAATTTCCGATTTTCGTTCATGCGCCAATCGCCATCGAAGAAAGTTGTGTGAATTATAGAAACGTTTATAGAAAGAAGTATCTTTTGATTACCAGTGTTTTGTTATAATAATTACAAACATAATTTTGACAAGATAGCTGATTTTCTTATTCAGTTTAAATATTAAAATTATTTTTACCTATTGCTTAGTCTTAGAATGATCAAATGTGTTACATAATTTAGGTTGACTTGGTATCGAGATTTGCTTACGATATTTGTGTTTTTCATTTTGTTCCAATTACGATCTGCTAATATTTTTAAAATGAATCCGCAATGAGAGCATTGTTTCGGAATTCATATTGAAGTCCCTTTGTGGTGAAGTGCTTGTAAGTTGTACCTGTTTTTCGTTTTATGGAAATCCAGTTTGACAATCTCAAGATTTAATAGCAATGAAGCGGCTTTTGTTTCTTCGTAAATCTTTGTTTTATAATGCTCTCCTTAAAGATGTTGATAAAGTAGTGAAGCCCTCATTTTCGACATCTGCAAAGGCGCCTAATAAAGTGGTTAAATTCTCCTTGGTCAGCGCGAGCGTTGGGGCAGCTCTAGGCATAGGATACTCAGGCTACACTCATTACCAGGTAAATGCTAACAACAAGAAACCTCTTGTCTCGGATGATCATGAACTACCTCTACTTTTGGACAAACTGCCCGATGTACAGCCTACGAGAAGCATAGTCATACCGAACGACGAGTCTAATTTGAAATTGGTGCTGTTTCAGTACCAGACGTGCCCATTCTGCTGCAAGGTGCGTGCATTTCTAGACTATCACGGCATTTCGTATGATGTCGTGGAAGTGGACGCAGTACTCAGACAGTCGATCAAATGGTCACAGTATAAAAAAGTTCCGATTCTGCTAGCGAAAACGGAGAAGGGTTATCAGCAACTTAATGATAGCAGCGTCATAATATCCGCCCTGTCATCATACCTGTCCAACAAGAAAGAGGATATTTCCGACATACTTGCATACTACCCTGTGATGAAATACACAGACCAGGAAGGGAAGACAAAACAGGAAATTGTCAATAAATATTTCCGCATGTATCAACATTCGGTGAACGACGCCACGTACAAGTCGGATGCGAGCGAGCGCAAGTGGCGCGAGTGGGCGGACGGCGTCCTCGTACACACACTGTCGCCAAACGTCTACAGAAGCCTCGACGAGGCGTTCCAGGCGTTCAACTGGTTCGCGGACGTGGGCCTATGGCGCGAGCATTTCCCCAAGTGGGAGGTTGGCCTGATGGTGAACGTGGGCGCAGTCGCGATGTGGCTTATCAGCAAGCGTCTGAAGAAGCGACATTGTCTGAAGGGCGACGTGCGCGAATCGCTCTACGACGAGTGCAACCGATGGGTGAAGGAGCTCAGAAGCAAAAACACTCCGTTTATGGGCGGCCTCGAGCCAAACTTATCGGACATCTCCACATATGGCATTTTAAACAGTATTGAAGGGTGTGACGCCTTTGCTGACTTAAGGAAGCATACGAATATTGGTGAATGGTACGATACAATGAAAGTGCATGTATCTAACCACAAAGGTCTTAAAGCTGCCTAACTTTGTTTACATTTCTATAACTAAGAAAAGAAAATAAATACCCGTTGTATTGAAAAGTAATTTTTATTTACCTAACCGTTAATTTAATCTAATATTTCAAACTAACAATCTAATACTAAACTGCCGGAACTTAGTTTTCAGACATGTAACGTCCATCGAAAAATATTTTGTTTGTTACAGACCACTTATTGTATTCACTTTATTTCCCTTATGTCCCCGTAAATCTGGATAAATGATTTTGGCATGGGGTTCTCGTGGGTAAATCCGAGTTTCCTGAATGCCGCCCATTTAAGTCCGATTATCCTTTCATAGCATCACACTATCACTAGGCATACATAGTGGTCCACTACTTCCAGGGGCCGTTTGATTGGGACCAAATTTAAATATTTTTGTTTCTGCAGATTCATCTTCAACCCAACCTTCACCGATGCTTTATGAACCCTGAGAGCATGAGGGCATACACAATTATTTTATTTAAAAAAAAAATTGGTAGATACTTTCCACCCTTATAATTAATTATTGATTTAGCTTTATAACCAACGATGGTTGAAAAATTGCAATAGCTATGATGCTTTCTCAGTCTACTACCGAATACCGGTGCTACAATTATAGTCACTCCACAGCGTGGCTATTTTTTTTTATTTTCATATATAGCAATAAATTATCTGTCGTAGTTTACTATATCAATACACAAATATCATAATTTAGGCGACTAATGATTGCTACGGCGTAACTGTAAATTGTTTTGTGCCTCCCAACTAGACAGATCTGCCAAGATCTGGATAAGAAGTAATTAGATCTACCAAGGGTAGAGTAGGCCTGTTTCCTAATGTGCCACTTCAACTTTGGTTAATTGATTTATGCTTTAAAAGCAAAATAATACTGAAAATACAAGCACTTAAATAAACTATTAAAGAACCCACTACAGTATACTAAAACCTTGGTTGAGCATTCCCAAAGTGATGCATAAAGTACCTACTTCCATATCTTAAAGAATTATAAAATGTTACATTACAAGGGTTTTAACAAAGGGGGAAAGGAGTAATAATTTAACTACATCCGTAAGTAGGTATCATATCTTGCTATGCTATCTGTGTTAAATGTAGTATACCAACTTTTATTCTGAAAATGTGAAAAATACATGTTTAAGTGAAACTATACTTAGAATTGGTGACTTGTATATTTATTTCATCATAAATATTTACGCCGATCTCCAAATTGAAAGATGATTTCGTTTTGTAGCCATAATCCGTCCGGCGAAGTTATTTTCGTACGCCAGTCAGTTTTATATGGGTCGACAGTCGACAGTCGGCAGTCGGCAGCAGCGAACCGAGTTTAGACGATTCTCTGCCGACTATAAACGAAGTGTGCCGAACATATCCGAACGAGATCGACGCTGCCAGCTATCGTGATTGTAAGTGATATATAATTTTGATACTCATCTGGCACAAGCAATTGGGCATAACTCAAAAATATTGTAAATGATAACTTAAGATAATTTATTTCTAAAAACAAACATAAATTCTATAGGAATGAAATTTGCAATTGAAAACAGTACAGCGGTTAAAACATGTGAAAAAGCATTAGCAAAGGTATATACTAGGTATAAACTAGTAACATATTACAGATACACGTAGATAACGTAGTACAGATTCGTCTAGTTAGATAAGATAAGATAAGAATCTTTATTTCAATCACATGTATATATGTATAGGAATGTCTTTACAATACAATACCTAAAGTATTATAAAAAATTAGAATACAATGAAATGCAGCAATATTAAATTTTACATTATCAGAAAGAATCATTGATTAAAAATAAGATCACAAAGTTTTAAATATTCATATAAATTTAATTACAAAGTATGTTTTAAAAAGGGTAAATTATTGTAATCAAATGAGCACATACAATGCAAGTTGAAACTCTTTATGATTCGACAATAAAAACACCCTTTAAACTTTAAGAATTAAATTAATTTAATTAGGTCCTTAATCCTTTGTAGAATGTGATAAATCTAAAAGGCATTTTGAACATAATATTTAAAAAAGTAGATAATAATTAATGAAAACGATTTAAAATTAGTATATTTTTGTCATGACCACCACGAATGAGAACTATTTAAATTCATTAAAGCTATAAATGTTTTGCTCAGTACTATATTTCTTCAATGCACCTTTAAATTGATTGAACTCAGTTATTTTTTTTAATGTTTTCAGGCAACAAATTAAAATATTTTAGGTCTAAATACTGACTATTGCTTTGGAATAAAGTCATAACAGTAACAGTAATTGATAGGTCATAACAGTAATATATATATATATATTAAAAAAATACGCTAAAAGCGATTAATTCAGGCGATTGCATCCCGCGAATGATAATGGTCATGCTTACGCGAAAATTATGCTACTTTTCGAGCGAAAAAGTCCGCTGGGTTGTCATCAGGATTAGCGCAAAATGCTATTTAGAATTTGAAATACCGATAGTATAAAAATATAATATCGATAGCGTTGAGAATTTTCTACTAATTTATTTGGTAGTGTAAGTGCAGATCTTCACATACGAAAATAACAATATACAATACAAAGCCAACGAACACACTTACAACGTTTATTGGATAACAACAATCACGTTACAAATAAAATAAAAAGTAAGCAAATGAGTAGAATATGTGAACTAAAGAAATAAAATAATATAAAAATGGTAAGATAGGCACGTAAATGTTTGTATTAATCATTCACATCGCGTCATGATCATTTCCGTACCGTCCACAACGCGATATGGTCGTTTATAAATGCTTATAAACCGATATATGAATACATTTTGGTTTGTGGTCGTTTTACATCATCCACAGTTTGTTTTGGTCGTTTATTTCGTTCACGGAGTGTTTTCGGTTTTTGCGTGTAGCATATGTGGTTTGTATGAGAAGAGAGAACGTGAGTTGTGTTTTTTTTTTTTTTGTTTTGACTAATAAAGAAATGTGATTCATTGAATTCCTTAAATTGCAAGAAGGTTTTATCAACAACGTTTTCCAGTTAAAAAAAAACACTATACAATTACAATATATAGTTTCTTGGCACAACAGATAGTTGACTAGGTAAATAAACCAGCGACGAAGTGTTTCGTTTACAATTAGAGGGTTTTATTTAAATATATTTTGCATTGAAAAAAAGGCATTTACTTTTACCTTTCTATTTAATTTATTATAAGTACTAAATTTTAAGCAAAGATAGTTACATTCTCCAAACTAGTATAGATTTGAAGCTGGAAGACTGCCCTGAATGTATGATTTCACATAATATCGTAAAATGTGTAAATGAAGCTAATTATTGTTTCATCTGTATTGTGTTATCTCATTTGTAACAATATTTTAAATCTGCATTATTTTTAGCTTTATTTTGTTTATCTGCATTGTTTTGATGTTATATTATATGAAGCACACGCATGCATATGTTTCTAAAAAAATAAATAATGGGTTTTCATTGGTTGGGAAAATATAAAGACTTTGGTCTTTTAAAACAACTCGGTCGGCGGCTAGTCTAGATAATATAGTTTTAAATAATAAACAAGTATTTCAGTCTCATATTATTTATTTATTTAAAGAAATTTTAAACAGCGAAATTATACAAGTTTACAGTTAATATTATATATAACAAGTGTAATTCAAGGATTAACAGATCATTATAAAGATCAATATTAGAGAAATTTTATGTGGATACTCTCGGGTGAGTACACCACGTCAAATATTTTACCATACAGCTGGCAACTCCGAATGTCATAAATTCCCGCCCGCACGCTTGTAGTCGTATTTCTGTTGATGTTCGTTCAGTCTTCGCTTTTCTGCAGCCAGTTTTGTTCGCGAGCGCTCCGCGGGAGGGCGCCTTTGTTCGTCGTCTCTCTCATTTCGTATATTTTTTTTGTCTCTGAAAACAAAATAAAAAAAACAAATGTTTACATTTGTGTAATAAACCATGGCCAACTAATTAATTTTACCTGTTCTTCCATATATTCCCGAAAGTTTTCTTCCAACGAATTGATAATATTCTGTGTTTATTTGATAGATAATCAATAAGGCGAATTTATTAGTTGAAAATAAGTGTTAAATTAAGTTTGTACTCATAAAGGGCGTGATCTTCAAGCTGAGTTAAAGTGTACCTAGGTGTGATATGTGATATTATATTTGTTTATATCGTGATACAATTTATAATAGTTTTATGGCTACTTCGGGACCTTATTAATATTATTGTGTGCATCATATGGTGTAAAGGCCCATATGAGCGTATAATTTGGGTGTATTTAATGTCGTTTTTATTAAAGACTATTTTTGAGAAAAATACTGGAAAATTAACCGGCGCAGAGGATTGTCAGGTGCGGCGGCGAACGCGGCGACTAATTTTATCCTGACGACGCGACGCTCGACGTCCGGCGCTGGAACGCGGCCAATAATGCCTCCGAGGCGCGATTCAGAATAGACGCCCCGCGCCGGGAATGAACCGCACTCCTGGGGAAGGGACAGGGAAGGATCGGCACCGATGAGCGGAGAGGCCGTCGACAGGTCTTCGCGGGCCGCCTCGCGCCTCCTCCAGAAGTACCCGCACGTGCTGCAGAACGGACGCGTCGCGGACCTGCTGCTCGACCCTGCGAGCGGCGTGACGGCCGAGCTCGTGCTCGCCCTGCTCGACAGGCGCTCGGGAGAGAGGGCCGCCATGGCCGCCACCGCGAAGCACCCGCGCGGCGACCGCTTCGACGCCGGCGAGGAGGACATCGCCGCCATCGCCAAGCAGATCTCCGACCACGCCGAAGCCATCTACCAGACGTGGAAGTCGCGCGGCCTGGCCCCCGCCGAGATCCTCAACTGCCACACGCCGCCGCCGCAGGCCCTCGCCCTGGCGACCGCGTCGGCGGACCCGATCGCACGCGCCCCCGACATGGACAAGGATAACCTCGAGAAGCTCGTCAGCTCGTTCGTCAACGAGGACAAAGCGCGGATGGCCGCCCGCCGCAGCAACTCTCCCGCCAAGCAGATGCCGTCGTCTATCCAGTTTGCCCTGCAGAAGTTCGAGAAGAACGTTTCGCCGCAGGCACCGTCGTCTCCGTCTCCTAAATCGCAAGTCGGCAGACGATCCGCCTCGCCGGTTCAGTCTCCCCCGAGCTACGTTTCCCCCAAACCGGTCCCGGCCGCTAAACCTCAAATTGCGCCGAAGACCTTCCTGAACCAACCCGAAGACACGATCGAAGTAAATTATCCTCCCGACATTGTACCGCAGAAACCGGAAACTCCCAAGAGGCCGGCGGGACTCAGCCTGCAGTCCCCGCAGGGTCATATTCAAACTTGGCCTCTGAAAAACAAAGTCGGCGAAACTGCCAAATCACCGAAGTCAAATGGCGAGGTGTCTAAAAAGGCCGAAGGTAAAAGAGCCGCCAGCGACGATAAGTCCAAGTCTCTCAAGTCTAAAAATGCGATGACCGCAGCATACCTCGAGGAAGTGGCGAGAGAAGAAGAGAGACTCATAAACGCTCTCAAAACTGGCGTCATTTTAAATGACGAAATCGATGGTTTGTCTTATTCTGGTAAGTCTAAGAGTCCCCTGAAAGAAAGGCTGTCACCGGCCAAGGAGGTCAAGCTGTCAGTGAAGCCTGATCTCATACCGAACGAAAGGCCGGCCGCGACGTCTAAAGAGGACAAGTCGAATGTGGCCAACATGTCCCTCGTCGATTACGCCAAGATAAAATATCAGGATAAGATTGAGCATCCTCTGACGCAGCAGCGCCTCGACGTAAACAAACAGCTGGATATCGATCGGAAGGCGCCTCACCTCGATCCTTCTCTGGGAGTTCAGGTGACGGAGACCAGAAGCAAATTCGAAACGGATCCCAAGTCCGACCCGCCGTCCTATGGGTCCAGTCCGCGCTGGGGCCTCAACAAATCGGGTCCCAGAAGAGCTGACCAAGTTCCCCATCCCGAGCTGACCACCCAGCAAAAACAGCACATTAAAGCGCAGGCTGATAAGACAATGAACAGTCCAGTTCGGCCCTTCCTCACGAGGGGTTCGGTGGCCGAAAGGGTTCTTATCTTCGAGAAGTGCCCCAGTGAATTAATGTTGGAGAAACGCAAAGCGCCCGCCATCACTTCTTGGAGAACTGGACACGATGTCATCACGAAGGCACAGGTGAGTGTAATTGGAAACTGTAATTGGTCCGATGGAAATGAAATTGTGGTTTATATTTTGAGGGGTTCTACCATCCTACCTACGTGTCGTAAACATATATATACCTTCTACATAATTAAAACTAGCTACCGATCTATCCATGTCCATATACCACAGTCAAAAGGAAAGTCCAATACAAAGATAGAAATGCTTTTTAGAGCTTATCCTCACTAACGCGTGCAGAATATTTGTGTGACGTCACTACAGTATCTATCTATCACTGTCAATTGTAATATGATGCGGATAATTACTGGGAGTCCATTGTAGTGCCTAAATTTGGAACGATTAAATAAGATGGGAATGAATAATCGATTATTTTTTAACTTTTGTTGATGTTTCTCAAATTGGAATCGGTAGGAAAGACTTCCTGAACTTATTTGAAGACTCGAAATGCTGTCGAATTTCTGCTTTTAATATTTTCTTCACTTTTTGCTTGATTTACTCCTCGATTTTTTTTGGAAATTTTCCATGTTGTGTAGGTATTATTTAAGTTTCTTGAGCGCTCGTTCTGTAAGCGGGCTTACTTACTAGACTTTCTCTGCCTTAGAACAATATGACGATATTACTAACGACAAAGGCTAAGGGCCGAAATTACAGTTCTTAGTTAGGATCAATTTAACTTTTAAGCATGGCCTAAATTGAATTGTGTATTCCAGTTACTTTCTAAGTTCGACTTTGTTAAGAATATGTTTTCGCACTATGGTTTGTGTATACAAACAATATCTGTCGCCATTGTCGCATAACTTCTGTCAGCTGTAGGATTACTAGGATCTTGCCATGTGTGTTTGCTTGAATTGAAGGTGTTTAAAATATGCAAATCCAGACAATTTTATTTAGTTAGAAAATATAAAATCAAGTACGAAACGAAAACCACAGATGGCAATACACGAAATCGCTCCTAGCAGCGTATTTTAACACTGACTAAGTTTGACTTAAAGCTTAAATCACGTCCTACTTAGGCTAGCCTTAAGTAGGACGTGAAATTTCAGCCCTAAGTCTTTGTTACCCGGGTTAGGTACCCTAATATCTAGGACGTGCAATAGAGAGCTCCCTGTAAACTTGTTAGGAATAAAATTGAAGTTACCATTATTATTACTACAACGTTTGACCACTGATTACATCGATGGTTTGATGTTACTGATTACGCGTGGGAATAATTTGTATTCTAATCGTTGCCGCACGCTCTGATTACGGATTTTATTGTAGCCAAAACCAACTTTATCCACGCTGCGTGAGTTGAAAACAAAACGCGTTTACTGTAATAATACCTATTTCACTACAAGGTCTAAAGAGTGACAAATTTTATTTACAAAAATTATCAAAACAACCTATTACAATATTATAATTTGCTAGTAAAACAATAAACATTTACGATAATGTTAAACAGCCCAATGGAGCATGAAGTGGCAACTTAAAATATTATACATTTATTTATTTATAAAAATGCATTACTTTAAAGCTTTAAATACACTTTCTCTTGACAATCTATATTTACTAGTGGTCAAAATTCGACCGTAATATATTATTAAAATATTATTTATTTACTAAACAAGCAAGCATTCAGCGAATGCATTTTTTCAAAGACTTAATAATAAGGCCAATTAAAGCTTACGCCTATGTGCAATAATATTTAAAACTTTGTTGAGCTTAACTATGTATATTTAACTATAATACAGTTTGCATATATTTTTTTTAGTTTTATTTTTGTTATTATCTAATTTCTTTTTTTTCTCTCTCAAATTCTAACGCTAAAAATTAAACTCAAATGCATTAATTTTTGTTTGTATAGCTAACTTAAGTTTATCCACATGCATGTTTTGTAAACATGAAATTGGAGAGTATCGAGTGCTGGCAACCCGTGTATAAAATATTTAAGAATGATTACGATAACTCTCTGTATGTTTAATCTATAAAAATAAATAAATAAATAAATTACTTCAGCTGCGAGATTGTACAATTACGCCATTAGCGTGTGTCGTTTGACTTAATTCCCTGCGATACGTATGAAATTTAAAATTTAATGTTAGTAACAGTTGTATTTGCATTTGTTTTTTTTAATACAATTTGTTGACAGTTTTATTTTTTCATGTAAAAATGAGAATTGAGAATTTTTTGAAGTATAAGATGGCGTTAATAATTATTTTTGCTTGACATTATATTGTCATTGACAGACTTAAAGACATTACTTGTTTCACCTAGCTTTACTGTACCGGTGTCTGCATAAGTTCCTCACATTAAGGTGAGTCTTAAGGTCTCTCTGCAGTCGCATTAGCTGTCGGACTTGAGAGAACTCCTCTCAGCGAGTTCCTTGTCGGAGTAGGCAGCAATTGCTGGTCCCGAGACGACTTCATCCGCACAATTTCTGCCAATTTGAATTTGTCGCTGTGCCCATATGGGCTCGTATAATATATTCAATTAAATTGAATGTCGCTCCAATGGACCAGATGATCTTGAACAAAAGAGTAAGATGCAGGTGTGTCAAGGTCGCCCCGCCCGCAATTAGTTCTGCTGCGGCGATTTATTGCGCGCCTCCATACAGCCGGTATCAACCCATAATAACATGATGGCGTTTGATTGGGTTTAATTTGTAATGATTATAAACTAGAGTTTAGCCCATCTCAAGAGATATTACAAATCGAGGAGAAACGGATTTAAAGTAAAACAAAACCTAAACACGCAAAACAAATAATAGTTAGTTTTTTATTTGGCATTCTTAAGTACGATTCATGCCATATTTATGTTAGTTACTGATAAGGATGATGTGAAAGAGAATAGTGAGTAGGTACTCGATTGTAAGAATGTTACCCACTTGATGATCGCACAGTACTCATCAGTTCATGTATTTATCCATGAATTGTATCAAACTCTAAACTGTTCTCATGTTTTTAATTTGTCATCTCCATTGTGGAGTTCTGCATTCGATAGCATACATTCTGATGATGTATCTTTACTGCATAAAAACAAACAGCAGTCACTATAAAAATGAATAAAACAAAGAAAAAGTAAACAACATTAGGCATAATAAATTATATAATAAATGTATTCTGCCGCCTAAAGGTAGGTAATATAATGGGAGTGTAAATAATTATATAAAATTGAAATAAATAAGTACATATCATAAGTTATAATTGCAAAATATATATACTTAACAAAAATCTAAATGTTGGCGTTGTATATGTGTAGGTACCTGCCTGCATGTAATAAATAAAATATATAAACCGTATTTGAAAGTACTTAGGTACTTGAATACAAAAATACTTCGGTGTTAAAAATATTATAGAGCGTAAGTAATATATAATAATATGTTTGAGTGGGGTTTTTATTTTATTATGTTTTTCAAAATTCTAAAAGATTTCATATTCATTGGAATGTAGGCATGTAACTAATCGTAGTGTTATTTTATTATATTTCTTATGTTTTTTAACTAATTAATCAATATTGATAGATGTGGTAAATCGTTAAAATAACTACCTACTTTTGTATAACCGATCCGTTAAAGATTCGAATATTTCAAGAAAACCGCTCTCATTTTTTTTTATGTACTTAATACAATTGTGTAAATGTTTATAATATAAATTTCTCCGATAACCTGGTTTTACTTCAACTACAAAATGTAATTGAGTTCCAGAGTCTTGAGATTTAGCATACAATTTAGTAAAAAATAATATACTTAAATTAGATTTTGAAAAAGTATACTTATTCAAATTTAAATCGAATATTTGAAGTTATTTCGTTGCTGTACACGACTACAGTCACAATCAGTAAGTAGACGTCTGTGTGCATGTGCACACATACACACAGACGTTCCTAAGAAGGTTAATATAGATTCAATGGACCTCGAAACGTGAACATCTGTCGAAAAAGTTGAGTGCCTTAATAATACAGGGCGATCATAAAGTCAGTCGCATCATTTTAAAGGGTGATCTTGGCATTAAATTGATCAACTTTTGTTTAAAAATATTGTAGTTAAAGCAAAAAAAACTAGTCTAAAGAAACAAAAGAAAGTGTACCGAAAACATTTTAAAGTATGACACTGTTCGATAGAGTTAGTGGACTGTATTTTTTGTTTAACCATTAAGAATGATTAATTGGTGACGAGATGCAGCGCCAAATACCGGAAGACAGAAAGGAAAGAACAGGGACGTACCTTTGCTGCGATCTGCTTCCTTGACCCTCTGGACTCGTCAATGTGAAGATGTAGGTAGCGGAAACTGCACCACCTCACTTCACCACACACACTTGGTTCCTCAAGGTAGAGGTCTAGAAATCCGTTTACGAGCGTGATTGCGGCGAGCGCGCGGTGCAAAACGTTGCGTGCCGGTCAACGCGCCGTGGTCGTGTGATTACCGCAGCTAGATACTGTGCGGGTAACTGGAAATTGGACACGTCGAAACGGTGTGGTTTTTGGCGGGAAAAAAGGTTGGGTGATAAAGGATTATATCTGGCGCCAACAGACACCTAACGAAATATCAGGCCGCGCGGCCCAGTAACCGACCGGGGCCCACGAAGACTCCACGGGGCATCGTGCCTATAGATGTATTGACGACAGTGAACAACGAGTAGTTTCCCGCGTGCAATTATTCTAATGTAGGTCAGGAACACAACAATACGCGCGCCAAACGTTCAATGAATATTTATATATTTTTTTGTTAGCTATATGAAAATTTGTTGAACAAAAGTTGTTCAACAATCACCCCCAAAGAGATACTGCTGACTTTAAGTTAACCTGTTTACTTACCTATTCAGGGTGGAAAGTAAAATTAGTGTAAATATCGTCGCTTGTTGAACTCATTTATGACTATAAAGAGATTTATCTTTAGCGTATAAGCGTTCTCCTCAATTCGACATGCCTAATTCGACCCTTAAAATGGTAATAAAACGGTTTTATTTGACCATAAATCAAGGAATAAAGCTTTCACTTTCATGTGGTGCTTCTTAATTTGCTGTGGGGTGATATCGCTCGCCCTTATAAAAGTCAAAACAATTCCCCCCTTTTATTGATAAGATTCATCTTCGCACCCCACACAATTTGTGAATCTATCGAAAGAATTACAT
Organism: Neomicropteryx cornuta; assembly: GCA_020383195.1. Classification (NCBI taxonomy): domain Eukaryota; kingdom Metazoa; phylum Arthropoda; class Insecta; order Lepidoptera; family Micropterigidae; genus Neomicropteryx; species Neomicropteryx cornuta. Next base: position 5,118,163 of record JAHKQU010000001.1, on the reverse strand, counting down.
GGCTCTAGGAGCCGGGGCCGCATTTCAGCAATTTTAGTGGCGACGTTTAAGGGGGCTCTTACCGATACTATTCCATTTTATTTAATGGCTGTTTAGTTCAGCTAAGCTTGACGACACACGCGATATTTTCACACAAAAACATTGCGTCTCAAAATACGTCCTAATCTTTTAGACAAAGTAGAATTTTTCTTTTTTCCATTCTATATTGACCAAAATAATTAGGAAACAAGTTGATATCCCCTCACACATCCTCACACACACAACCACACACCCTACTAACACTTTTATACCGTAGACATCACACATACACCTTCTAAAATAGCGTTAAGGTCAACAAAGTTTTAAATATTTTTGTACAAAGGCGTAAGCTTTAATTGGTCTTATCATTAACCCTTTGGGAACATGTATATGCTATTATTTCGCTGTATGCTTACCTGTTAATAAATAAATAAATAAATAAAAAAAATAAAATGAAATCAATTTTCTTTTACATCTATAAAAAAGGGACACACTATAACTTTTGTATGGAAACATGACCGTGTTGCGTCCTTTCAAGGGAGAAAAATATTAGAAGCCTTTTTACAACTATTTTATCCCCTATTACATACCACTTAGCTACATTTGCTTGCGCTAGAGATAAAGCGATAAACAGTATGTATGACTGTAATGAGCGTTTTCGCGGCCTGATATTTCGTTAGGTGGCATACTTTAAAATGTTTTTAGTACACTTGATTTTTTGCTATCAAAAAATATGGATCAAAGGATTTGCATCAAACTTTGTGTAAAAAATAAAATTAAGTGCTCCGTAACACTTGAAATGTTGACAGTGGCATACGGTGAAACTGTTCTGAGTAAATAAAATGTTTACAAGTGGTACAAACTCTTCCAAGATGGCCGGGAAGATGCCAATGACGAGCCTCGCTCTGGACGCCCAAGCATGTCAACAACTGATGAAAACGTTCAAGCAGTGAAGAAAATTGTTTTGGAAAATCGTCGAATCACTATCAGAGAAGTTGCTGAGGATGTCGGCATATCGCTTGGCTCGTGCCATGAAATTTTTTCTAACGTTTTGGGCATGAGACGTGTGTCAGCGAAGTTTGTTCCGAAATTGCGAAATTTTGACCAAAAGAATCGTCGCATGAGCATCGCTCAATATCTCAAGAGCTGCCAAAAACAACACCACAATCATGCCTCAGCCACCATATTCACCGGATTTGGCCCCATGTGACTTTTTCTTGTTCCCAAAACTAAAGAGACCTTTGAAAGGACGGAGATTTGCAACGATTGAAGAGATAAAGACTGCATCGCTGGAAGAGCTCAAGGTTATACCGAAAAGTGCTTTGAGGATTGGAAAAACCATTGGCATAAGTGTATTGTATCTGAGGGGGATTACTTTGAAGGGGACAACATAAATATTGATGAATAAATAAATATTTTTTCTTAACCATACAAAGTCACCTTACTTTTTGAACACACAGCGTATAATAGATTTCACTTAGTACATTGACGAGTCAGTTACCTCCATCACATCTTACCTACATAATACGTAATATATGTACTTAATAAGTCCGCTGTAAACTAAACATTTCTACGCGTAATGGGTCAGGTCGCTGCCTGCATTGCAAATATGGTAATAAACGGTTATTTATTCCATAGTAGGTGGTTGAGTCGTTTGCTTGCATTTAGAATTTATTATTGTAATCTAGGTCGTCGGTTTAACCAATGGTAAGTGGCAATTTGTTGATCTCATTGACACAAAATGTGTCTTAATTAGTTCGGTCGGATATTGCCATAGTTGTGTTCAAACCGCGGATGTTTTATTGGTATGGATGAGGCGTTACGATTTGACAAGACGTAAAACGAAAATCGGCGTTTTACTACTGCACAATTCTTAAGTGTGGTGAAACTGAACGGGCAGCTAAGAAGGCATAATGAGCAGTGTGCGTTGCCGCATCCATACCAATAATACATTCATGGATCAAACACTGTCCTATAAAGCGTATTCCAACCGCGAATTAGGGTAAGGAAAAAACGAACCCAGGCATTGGAAAAAAGGCTAACACGACTTGCAAGTTGGGAAAACAAGAATGTAGCTGTCATACAATACTGACTGTTTTTATACATTGTTTAGTAGAAGTAAATTATTTGACCACAACCTGTCGTCTTACAGCTAGGCCCTACAGGCGCCATTAAAGGCATCATCTTCCTATACTAGAGACTATGTAAGACCGAAATATTTCCGAGATGCATTTGGTTGATATGCTGTCATAACAAAGTATAGGAAGATGATGCCTTTAATGGCGCCTGTAGGGCCTAGCTGTAAGACGACAGATTGTGGTCAAATAATTTACTTCTACTAAACAATGTATAGAAGCAATTAGTATTGTATTACAGCTACATTCTTGTTTACCCAACTTGCAAGTCGTGTTAGCCATTTTTCCAATATAAATACCTGGGTTCGCTACAATCGATTGGACTCTAGCGTAGGGTTGCCATAAATGGTTTGGCTCTGACCGGGACTGATATCAATATAGGTGGAAATATAGTGGAGTTATTGGAGGAGGAGGGGCGGGAGGGGGGGATAGCGCCGCAATCTGGTTTGTGAAAAAAGGAAATCTTTCAATGGTTCCCACATTTTCAGAATACGTCCAATGGCCGGCAACAAAGACGGTTAACCAGTTTTTGAGTGAGATCGTAAATTACCATGAATTACATCAGCTCCCTCACAAAGGTATTTCAGTCTTTCATTTCGTACTGTAAATATGGAAAAATATTTGTAAAATGTCAGTACATCCCTCGACCCCACACTTTTACCGCCAGCCAACGTGATCTAACGTCGTCGCACGAATTATTCGCATAATTTTAGCAATAATATAAAACCATGATTACCCGTTTACCGGGACACATGGTGGGTCAAACGGGACACCCGGGACCGAGTCTCTAAACCGGTGACGTGTCCCGGTGTACCGAGACGTATGGCAACCCTACTCTAGCGTCTCTTTCATTCCCTACCGACGGTCGTAAGAAAAAAGGGATGGCGCGTACAGTCGAGTCGATTTTCGAGTGTGATTAGCCCTGCGGGTCGTCATTCATTCAAACCTTGATTCTTGCCAGGCAACAGTACTTATTTGTATAAAATTTGTGGTACCGAATGATCGAATAAGGGAGTTTGATACGTTTGACGTTTTATGTAAAGAAATTGAACTTGCATGCAATTGTCTTTCCCATCCCCGTGAATCTAAAGACATCCTCAGTTTTAATTTGAACTTAATAAATAAACTAATAATGACGGAAATTAAAAAAAAATATATAATCACCAAATCTAGTCAATGGAAATAAGAAAAAACATTACGAAATAAATGCAATGTAATTATAATAATTACATGTTTAATGCTTCACTACCGCCATCTCCCCTGACCCTAGGACCGGCACATTTGGCCTAGTTGAGTAGGGCCCAAAAATAATTGTATATGACCTATGTCATAATTCTTTTCGTGTAGTTTCTGCTTAGCACATTTTTAGTTTTTCAACGTTAGCTGTTTAATCTTTGTATTTGTTGGCCGTAATGTGCTAATGGCTTAGCAATTATCCGCACTAGTAAAACTTGACAGCTAACTGCTTTCGCCGACAAATTCATTGCAGATATCATAATAGTACCATGGTAATGGAATTCCTGTGGGAAGTGATGGTATAGTTCAACACTGGCGTTCTCAAACCCAGTAAATGAACATAAAACACTACAGTTTTCAACACTGGTATTCTCAAATCTAGTAAATGAGCATACAACATTATAATGTTCCAACACTGGTATTTTCAAACCCAATAAATGATTATAAATAATATATTATTTTAAGACTGGTATTCTCAAATACAATAAATGAACTTAAAAGTAAAACTTGTTTCAATATTAAATATCCAAGTATTAAAATTAATCGAATCATTTTTTTTTTATCAACAATAACTTGTATAAGTTTTTGTTAAATACTGTAAAATACGAAACAAAACAAAAACACGCAAATACTAGTAAATGCACTAGATAGACGAAAAAATATAGTTACCGATATTTATATAGAATATAGAAAAAAAATAATATGGCCGTCTTGAATAATAAAGTTACAAAAGTATCAGAAAAGAACATTTTAATATTTTTAATATATTTTTTTCTGGCAAATTGAACACAGTTTTCGCCGCGAGGGTTCCAGATTTTACTAATCAGTAGGTACACAGACCTCAAGAAAGTCCACGAATTAAAATGTTTAACTGGTTGCATTTCTTTTTATTGATTTGCGAACTGCTATTTGAACTCGCAGTTATAGCCTGTTGCTGTATAGCATAAGGAGGAGAAAGGCATCGAAACCGTTTTGTCACACATCAAGAAGATGTTAAGCGATGCAAATTTAGAGTTAATGGCACATAATTCAATTTAGACTCGCAAAGAATCGACCGAAAGTTGAATTGTTAGCCCGTGGTCCGGTTTGCACCGTTCGTGAACTTGTCGCATTATCGTTTCTTTGTTCGTTTTTCGCTTTTAGCCATTGTTATGGAGTGCTTTCTTGTTGACGTAATGCACAATCGTATATATTAATACTCGTAGGTTTACGTATTGCGTCCGTTGGAAATTCACAGATGTTAACTTTGGATCTTATTCCACTAAGTGGGCAATTAAATAGAATATTTTCTATACATTCATATACAGGGTGTCCCAAGTCCAATCCCACAAACTTTAGGGGGTGTTTAAGTTCCCTATTAAGAGTAAGAAATTATGTAACAAAATGCGAAAATTTTTCATAACCAAATTTATTGTTTTTGTAATAAAATTGGTGTAAATCGATCTTATCAATCGATAAATCAATATTATCTCTCGACCAAAAGCATCCCTCTTACAACCCCAGAGAAGGGGAAAGGAGTTACCCCTTCTTCTTAGACCGATCTCTGTTCGACTAGTGGCATCTGACAGTAATCATTTAGATCCGCCCTAATAGGGCGTTTCGAACAACGCGGCAGGTCATTAACCTCGATCTTAACTGACTGCGGCCTAGTGACCCAGCGACGTACTTATCCGAGGGAGGTGCCATTAAAAAATATCTGTTCTACATGATTTAGAATAGAAACTTCAACATTTTTTTTCTCGAATAGCATAATGAATTTTGATATAGTTTCTTAACAAATAACACTAGGAATCGTAGGAACTATTAGCTGTTTTTTTTATTGCGTGGGACCTTGGAACACCCTGTGTAAGAAGCTACCTATCCACGTCCTTTGGCCGTCTGTTTATCCGTCCGTCTGTCGTATCTTTCAACTCGAAAAGTACGAATGCGAAAGAGTTCAATTTTTGTGTGTATATTGATGCTTTTGAAAAATAACCATAAATACAAAAAGTACAAAGTGTAATTTCACATGTATATATTATATACTATAATTCTATCGCAACTATCGTTGCAAATACTTAGCGTACTGAAATTTAAAATTGTAAACGGATTAAGGTGAATTACAGTCGTGCTAGTGCGATTACAATGTAATTCAATTTTTATTAAACAGTAAGTACAGATGCACAGTAAACAATAAACAAATTGTAATATATTGCAGTATAACAAAAAAATAACCTCATTATGATTAGCCTTCAGCGAGTACCATGTCAAGGTGACGAAGACACGCTAATAATACCGTGCAAAAAAGTTTCTATACCGTCAACACTAGGTTAACTAGTGTATGTACCTAAATGCATAAAAAAGGAGCTAATAATATACTTAAATTCATCACTACTTCATATTGCAATATATGTGATAGGTACTGGGTTAAGGTGTGATGATGAAAATGAATTAATAGAAAATGTTGCTAGATATAATGTTTATTTATGTATCTTATAAACTCTTTCAAAACGTCGCAAAAGCGCCATTAAAATTGAATTTTAGTAAGGATAAACGATAAGACTAATCCCCATTTATTTATTTATTTTATTTATTAAAATATCCAATAAACAATTAATAATAAATCATCCATATATATACTATAACAATAATCCAATATGCAATATCCAATACAGAAATAAACAATTACATTACTAACCAACATTTGACATTTTTGACCATAGGTAGTTTTCGATGGGCCACAGATTGACGGTCGAGCTGGTTTAGATTGCGCGGGAGTAGGCACAATGCCTAATTATTTCGCTGATTACAAAATTTCGCATAATTTCCAAAAAAAAACGACCTCCGCGCGCGCGCAGGCGCGAGCCACCAAGTTGACGCAACGCTAATGAACACTGAAGCCAACGTCTCAGCATCTCGAGAAGATGTATTTATTACCATGCGCGGCATTTTGAGAAATCGTGGGATTTATGGTCGGCCCAACGTGCGCTCGTGCAATGCACGCCCGCGCACTGGCGAGAAAAGATATCGTTCACTTCTCGGGTCACGGGAAGACTTAATTCTGTGGTCATTTATCCATACAAATGTCGCGGTGGCGACCACCATTGCTTGCCTACTGTACAAATTCTGGGACGCCACTGGTAGTGATTATCTTTTTTGTAAATATAGAAGAAAAGTAATACCGGATATCGTCTACCACGTTAAATTATCTGGGAAGAGTCTGGAACGCCTGTATTTTTCCTTAAATTTTATTAAAACTTCTTACGTAAATATTTTACTGTCCGAATACAAGAATTGAAAAGACAAAGAAAAATCGTTTCTCTTTCCACAAGTCGTCAGATGAAATATAATGGGTAAGTCAGATGAAATATAATTGTAGGACAAGAACCTGTATCCGAAGAAATACACCGGTGAAGTGATATTGAATAGGTTAGTGGTGATTGTCATGCACTAGTGGTACTAAAAAGCGATACCTTAGTTTCTTCTGTAATAAATGACAGTAAAATTGAGTTTAGTTACACTGTGTAATAGATTTTCTGGTTGATTAGATTTTTAGGAACCCATGAATTATCCTCTATTAGAATCACAGAATCTTCAAAAGATAAAATACTTGCAACCTGTTTTAGATTTAATTAGATGGTTACATAATATTTGATAATATTTTACACTAACACAGGTGATAGTTAAAAATGCATTTTCATAAAACCAGCGCGGTTCAAACTGACATCCTGCCCTCTTAAGAGCACAGGACCTCTTTAGTACCTACCTTTATAATTATTTTGCTATCCTACGGTTTATTAAACTTTTCGAATTTATTCAATGTTGTCAAAGATTGTGCTATTTATCTATTCAGGCGATTTTCCGCTATATATTGTATATATTTAGTAACATTTTCATTTTATTCCCGGCTATACTGTAATCTGACATGTCATGTGTGACATAAGATATTGTGTCACCTTTTTCAATTTTCCTTTATTTTATTTTGGTTTAAAGGTATAGCGTCTATTGGCATGAGAACATTACACTTTATTTTGAAGTATATAATATTGTTCTCTCCACCAAAGTCTCTTTAATAGAAAATCTTATAAGAATCTGGTATGATGAAGATTTCTGGTAGAATCGACGCATATAAATCCTAAAAGTGCTAAAGGAATGCACGTAGAGTAAAGGAACTATACAACCGTAGTAACCGTAGTAATTTTTGGTTCATTGATAAAGTTATTTGAACGCTCTGCGGTGTCATTGATTGGAGTTCATTTCTGATCTAATGTTATTTCACAATATGGCACAAAGATCTCAAAGCGCATCTCGCATTCTGTAATTGTCTAATGAGGGTCTTCCGTGCGCGTCTTGTTAAATATTCTCAACGGCGAATTATGACCTGGCCTCGTTTGCACACGTGGGAGGTCAGAAGCCAACGACGCCAAGTTTGATTGTTATTAATTGCAGAGCTTTTAGCACGTTTCGTTCCCTTTCGGTATGGTACGCTTAGCAATTTCGGATTTATTTTAATTTCCACGTTTTTTTTACATCTTATTGATCAAATCTTGCAAACCTGTGACCTTGTGACTCACGCGTCTTGTAAAAAGTTTCTCTTAATACTTAGGTTAATATTTTAATAGGAAGTTCATCGCTCATTAACATTTTGCCAATATCGCACACTAAAGAGTTGAAAGTTAAAAATGCATTCTAATAAAACTGGGTTCAAACCGAAATCCTGGTGATGCCCGGGAACTCTTCAATAACTTTATAACACGATAAACTTTATCGCCAACGCTATTTTCCCCTTAAATAAAACTTTTCTAAATTTTTCAACATTGTCAAAAATATGCTATCCATAGTGTCATTTAAATTGATTGTTTTTTTTTGTTTCAAAACATGCTAAAGAAAATTTGTCCTTGTTGAATGTATCTTATCTTAATTAAGATAATATAAGTAACAGTTGTTATTTTTTCTATAAACTACAGCAACTCACGGCACTGCATCCTAAAGACACTAGGTTATTGGATCATTTTTCTTTTTTCCATTCAATATTCAGACCGTATCATTTATTAAAACAGTTTTTCGATTCTTATAAAAATACTATAAACAAAACACACAATTTTTCAAGTGTATGTTTAATCATGTAAATTTTCCATAGTTTTGTCGCAATAGATTTTTAAATCACAGGAAGCTCATATGCTATCCAAATATTAAAAAGAATCGAAGGCTTTCTTGAAATCCATAAAGATGAAAAGCATATCCGATGATTCCTTTACTGATATAATGCTAATATGACATGATCTCTAAGGATAGATAAAACACACCTCAACATGATTTTTTCTCCCTCCCCTCTCTTGACATTGAGTAAATACGAATTGTTCCAACTTGTACTTAATCGGTGGAAATATTTATTTGCTTTTATTTTATACTTGTAAGTTGGTTACCATTGTCTTACTCGTATGTTTTTTTATGTGACTATTTTATTTTCCTAATAAAAAAAGAAAATATGACAGATCGGCGCGAATCCACGACAAAATAAATACTTTTAGGGTAAGTTAGGGTTCTTAAATTATTTACATTACATTATTAAATTAATAAAATATAGGAGGACCTTCTCCCTTTTCTTGTTAAATATCAACAGAGAAAACTCAACAACTATTTTGTATTCAGGATTTCTCTTACAATCGATAATTTACTTATAAAAATGGCGGCGGCGAATTAAAAATGTCGTTTCGGCTTCCGAATGAGAATGAAAGTACTCGCGCTGGCATCTGACCGGGGCTTGCGTCACTTGCGCTGGTTTTTACTCCATTCCATCGAGAGGCCTGGGTCACATTGGACAGCTCAAGCAGCTCGAAGTGAACTTTATTTTTCTAATATAATCCTAAATTAATTGAAAATTTGGAATGTTAAACTGTATCCGCGCGTTTACGCGAATAAGTAAGTGTAGTTTTTTGAGTTTCCGTCAGTCAAAATTACGTTTTCGCCTAACGGCTATAAATAAATAAATGTAAATAAAATAAAGACTTCCGCAAGAGAGGGGATATGGTCGATTACCATTTTTTAAATTTTATACCAATAAATTTTTGATTATTGTTTATTATTCTATGTACACAAGAATTAGTTTTACAGGATTACGAGAAGTACTTTAAAAGTGAACTGAAATGGACCCACTTAGTGGGAATTAAATATTTTTAAAAATAAATTCATCATTTCACCAACGCGCAACAACAAACAATACAACCTATTACATAGCATAGACAGTTTTAATTAATAAAAATAATGTAGTTTTACAAAGTTTCGAATGTTTGCCGTCTAAATCGGTTTAGAGATCGTGGTAGTCTAGTGGTTACTGCGTTGGACTATTGTCACAAAGGTAGGAGGTTCGAATCCCCACATGGTCATAGCATTTTTAACGCTTCATTACCTCCTTCTTCCCTGATTCTAGCAAAGGCAGATTTGGCTTAGTTAAGTAGAACCCGAAATAATTGTGTATGACTTAGTTAGCTCATAAAAATGGGCCCTTTTTTCATAGCAATAAACGCAATGACATTTGCTCATTTACTTTTGATATCAATTATATCAATTATATTAATCATATTATTGTTATTTGCTGTTTTTAATACTATTATTTTCAATAGTACTAATATAGGCAGTAATAGCATTTCTAATAAACATTAGAAAACAATCCACTTTATCGATATCTTTCATAAATATAGAAAACACAAAATGCAAAAAGTAGTGATTTCCTAATATTTTAAATAATCAAAAATTTCGAATTCTTTACTTTTTGCGCTTACTAAAAAAAAGGACCATTTTGTGGTGGAAGAATACAAATTTAATATTTACTGTTTTTTAAATAAAACTTTTAAATATCAACATTTTAGATACACAATTTTGACTTTAAAATTTAAAGTTTATATATTATAGCTTATAATCTCCATAACTTTATAATAGAACCTGTAGTTTTAAAATTGTGAATTTAGATGAAAATTTAAACGTATTTTTCTCCGATCTTCCAAAATACTACATTGAGTAAAGTTGTGATCATCCATATTTATAAAAAAACAATTTTTAAGCTATTGACATTTTTTTTTATTACATTTGATTTTTTATGGAAAATATGAATCCAGTGTTAACTCCATACCAACAGAGTGGGCTTTTCTATAACGGACGTCCACAAATAGAGTTTTTGGCCATAATATATTGTATAGGTTATAAAAATGGTACAGTATTTCATAGAGTATATTTATGAACACTACTATACTTATATGCTTTTAAAATCACTCGCCTATACATTCTTTTCTTGAAGGTAATTTTCAAGCAAGTATTAGTTGTATATTGTAAAGGACGTGTAAAATACAGAAAAAAATAAGTTGGAAATATTTCACAATTAATTAATTTATCTGTATTTTACACACCTGGTTTCCAGCAGATAAGCCTTGGGCTTAGCTGGTACATAAAATAAAATAATTGTAAATTTAATGAATAAACTAATAATAATAATTAAGTTTTGTTGTTTTTCGTCTTTGACGTATAGGTTCATTTTAAATGTTAGCGTTACCGGAATTTACCTGAAAATCCTTCAAAGCTTAATTCGTGGTTTTGTTAATGTATTTTAAATAAATAAAAAAAAAACATTTACTGGCTATTTTCATTTATTGACTTTAAATAGCCACTGCGGGTAGTTTAGTGTGGCCTCGGCCTTGAGCACACCCGCGGGGCGGTTACGCCAAGACCACTTTTGCGACAGCAGCTCGCAGGCGATTTAATTTTAATTCACATGTGAAATGTCAATACGCTTTACATTGTAGGTAAAAACTATAAAAGTAAAAAAAAATGACTAATTTAACATAAATACGTAATATAGCCCAACGTTTGTTTTGAGTGAGGTGTCAATTTTGTTTATTCACCTAGTTGTTAAACGTTTAATTTTTCATGCCAAATATTTTATCGAAAACAAGATGGCCACTTCCGATACTTTAAAAATGTGAGGTTATGTTTTGTCACTGATTGAAATTTCATGCACCCACTTTTTAAATAAACACACTATATTGGGCATACTGTGCATTTTGTGTAATAAATTAACACATCCAACTTTGAATTAGTTCTCGCTTGATTTTTATCTTTGATTCTAACCACATTTTTTTTTAATGATGGTCCCATTATCTCAATCAGCATGGACTTTCTTGCTATAATATCAACCGGAAGTACAACTTTATCAACGATTACAAGAACGGAAAATTGCAATGTTAAATGGCATTCAGCGTGATGCGTTTCGCAAGATTATCGCTGTCACGTTTAAACACAAGAGTTTAAAGGGAATACAGTCCTAAGTTGAAGTTTCTTTGCATTTTAGATATTGGATTTCTCAGAATTGATGACGATTACGATGATCAAAAAATTGAAATTTAATTACCTGAACCATTGTCTAGTTCCTTTCATGGCTATGTTTTGTAAATTTATTGTGTCTGATGAGTAAAAACATAATCTTGCCAGTTTAGATATTTATATTTATAGAGTTTTTTTGGGGCTATTTTTGGTCGTAGATTATTGCAAAAAAAACCACACGTAGAGATAAAGGAAACTAAATTTCATTTCTGATTACTTCTTTTAAAATGTATTTCAATAGTTACAAAATAAATTATTTTGCGATTATTCGCATTGGGACCAGCGACAGACCGAGAAAAAGCGTGATGTGAATAATAGAGTAGGACACCACGATAAATGTCTTCCTTATGCCAATTTCCATTTTTTTTTAACACGGCTGTTTCCCTTAAGAAGATCCTGGTGCTTCGGTGAAAATGTTCCTAATTCCTCGCCTCAGCAGCATTTCATTAGAAGGATTCCGTTATATAAATCCCTGATATAATATAAATCCCTTTTTAACAGACTACGAAAAAATGAGAAGGTTTTTAATTCGATCTCTACCTTTTTAAAGGTATCTTCACTCATTATTCTTTAAGCGATTTCGATATTTTTTTTATTTATTTCAGCGGCGGGTCCGTTTTAGTTTTATGTTTATGTTTAGTTTAGCTATATGTTTAATGTGTATTAAGTTACTTATAAAAAATGCATTATTTGTTTTTTTTTAAAATGTCACTTGATTTTAACTTAGGGACCAGCTTGTACAAAAAAACTCTTGGGAGAATTGAAAGGAGGTTTTTCGCTAAAGAACCCTTCCTTGCTGACACATTATTTTCATAGTGATGGGCGGTTTAAATTTTAACATGGGCACCTTCATTCTAGCGCTCGATATCGCTACAAATCTCAGCCAAATCATACTGATTAGAAAATTGAATGTGAGATTTCTTTTCAAATGGTTCAATCATTACCTATTAATTATCTATTAAAAGATACTTTTACGATTTGCAATCACATATATATATATAGTGATGCTCACAGAATATATTAGAAACGTGTCTATCTTCACACTATTTGGTTCAAATTGACCCGAATTTCACGAGTTTTTTTTAACAATGGCGTTTGATCTAATTAACATTTGGCTTTTCGCCACCAGTACTGCTCTCTGCTCGGCACGATGGAATGAATTGACAATGACGAGATTTTTAAAAACATATATTAAAGATGGCCGACACACGTTTTCAGGACCGAGGATCTTTGTCGGATTATAACCTATGCAGTTTAAAGTATGAGTGATATTTTGTAACGACTTAAAAAAAAAGAGATCTCAATTTGATCCGTTTCTTTTTTTTAATGTGTTTAAAACTCTCATTACTTCAAAACCGCTGAAGCAATTTCGATTGTTTTTTTTCAGGTTTAACTCCATTTATGGTAGAAAAGCCACCTATTGCAATGTACCATGTAATGATTTCCGGAAAATTTATACATATCCTCGCATTTCACATCTCCTAGAACACAAAACCACCCTCAGTTTAAAGGTTTACATATCTTTATATCTATGTCACTTTCTTGTGGATACTGCCGTAATTTTACATCAATCACCTTCAAATTGATACATAAAATTTAAGGGTACAAAATCTCGGTCCAGTTCGTTAACGGACAAGATCAGATCAAGGGGGAGATCAAGGTCGAAAAGTGAAATTTTGCTAAAACTTTCTTAGTATAAAGGATATCGCTTTAACTTAAATTTTATATTATTCCATTTATAAGGGCTTACAATTTATTTAGGTAAACTTTTTTGATAGCACCAAAAATGGTCCTAGTGGTGGGAAAAAATGGTTTTTCAAAATTCAAAAAATCATACCTCTTAGGGCACAGAATCAAATCAGTTCAAAATGTTAATTGTAAGCCTATAATTTCCCTACGATTTTTGATATGGCAACCCATATAAAGAGGGATTCAGCACGCAAGGGAACGGCGGGTTGAGGTGCGCGAGCTGCCGCGCGATCCATTTTCCGCGCGGCAGCTCGCGTAACGTTTGTATTCGGTGAAATTCACCTCCGCCTTCCGGCGTGCCGAAAGGGATTTTTAGTTTTATTAAGTTACGTCGAGTGTAATCAAAAATAAAAATATGCCTTTTCTGTTCAAAAAATATATTTTTGGCATTTCGTAGGTGATTGCTCGAGGACATTCTATTAAAGTTTGATTAAAAGACTTTAGTGTAAATCAATAAAAAATATAACTCAGAAGCATGGTTTAGGTACATGAACTGAAGTCGCATAATATGGCGTATTTCGACATTTTAATGAATCAATTTTTTATTATTTATTAACACAACAAGAAGTTTATTTTGCCTTCTATTTTTTAGTTTTTTTGGTTGCTGGTTTGTTTCGAATTTGTTTTTTTGAAATGCCTCTGAGCATTCCGAAAGTGAGCTCATATATGTAATATATATATAGTATTTATGTATATTTAGATTTACTTTTATATATTTTTCTATAGGTTATTTACTTTATTGTTATAATATTAATATTATATATTTATAGGTTTATTAAGAAGTCCCGTAGTTTGCGTCAAATCCTAACTAGATCTATAAATGATTGGCGTCCCTCGGAACAGCACATTGTGCTATTAAGGTGATGCACAAAACTAATCCTTTGAACGCGATTACAAATTACAATAATGGACGTACAAGCAATGTATTTATTATGTAATCATTATTTTATTGTTATATTGTGTGAGTGCATGTAAATGACGTTAAAATAAATAAAAAATAAAATAAATTCTCGATAAAAAATCATTGATTATGAATACCGTATATCAAAATTAGTCATGGTTTCTGAGAAAATGACAATTGACGGACGGATAGACGGGGATAGTAGCTACTCTATACACGAATGTTTGTATAGAAGCTAAAATGACGTTTTGCGTAAACATATCATTGCTTTTGGCCGCACTTTGAACCTAGCATACTATGGTCACGCGGTATACAGCTAAAGCGTGGTCCAATAATGTGTTCTGTTTATTTACAACTACACAGAGATACCAAAAACTGAAGATGTTCAGAGCATATTTGGATACGATAATTGAAACGGTTATTTCATCTGAAATACAACTCCCTTTGTCGCTCAGAACTGCAATTATTTTACGTACCATAATAAAAATAGAGCTGCCATATTTAATTTGCGGAGATTATAGCGTCGTCGTGCGCTAGTTCTGGCTTCCGTCATTAATTTAATAGCGGTCGTCGATTTTAGTAGCACAAGGGCCATTTTCGCTTGGTGGAATTGGGCAGTTAAGACTGAAATGGCATTTTAGCTATAGTTCCAATGAGATCACCCGACAGAATAGGTAAGGCGGGGCGATTCGTATTCTCTTCTCCCTCCCACACACTCCCGATTTATTTTACCTCCAACTTTGTAGTAAAAGCGAAGCGAGCTGCTCAAAGCGCCTCCCGAGACGATCGACCCGTCCTGCTCGCACGTTAGGCATCTGTGTGTCATTCTACCCGCTCCCAATAAAACGACAAACAAAAAAAAAATAGCGATCGTTGCAAAAATCAGTGTTTTTCAACACGTATAGGATTTCCCTAGACGCAAAAATAAGACCACAGGTTGATGTATGAAATAATTTTACTTATAAAATATTGTATTTCAAATAGTTTTACGTTTATGTAAAATGCAAATGATTGTTTATACTATTTTTTACGGCATATATGTATAGAAACGAATTTTTGTATGCTTTTAGTTGGGAAAAAATGCACCCGAAATACAAAATACTATCGGATATATAAATAGATTTGATGATAAGATATTTTTTTAGCTTTCGCCATTCGGCGTCGTCAGAAAAAATATGAAAGATGACGTTTAAAATGCAACCTTCATAAATTCGAAAATCTCATTTTCAACTAAAATATAAATGTATCCAGCCATTACAATTATTATTTCGTTTTTAGATTGAAAATAGACTATTACAACTCTTAGTTAGTACAATATAACTTTGTAACATATAAGTATTATTAAATAGCTAAATTAAAACGACATGTGACTGCTACATTGAACTGTTGCTTCCTGCATCCCTAACTAGACGAGTCTATAAACATAACCTAGAAGTTAGAACTCAAATTAATTTCGTGATTCGGACGCTGACGTTGGAAATATTTATTCAAATAATTCATAGCGTTCGTCTGCTGAAAACATCGAATGGCAATCTGAGGGTAAGTAACTAATTATACTTTTGTAGACCTAAAGTTAAGCATAGACAAAATAGATATTCAGTGAAATGACAGTGATGACTCTGGTTTCGCTACTTTATTGTAATCACGCAAAAGTGCCTCGGAAAAGTGTCTCGATGGCACGCCGGACTTGGAGAAAGTTATCTCCTGTTAGTGGTTTCATAATGTGTGCTTATTAGTTTGCGATAGTAAAAAAACGTAACACATTTTCTTTATACTCGGAGATAGATTTAAATGCGGGCGAGTGGTTAACATTTAGCTAATTGCCAAAACGTTAAAATTTAGAAACTCGGTTTGCCTGCCAACACGTAATATCATTTCCTTTATATGAATTTTCGATGTAATTAATACCTATTTAGGTCACTGTTCCCTAATATATATATAAATATTAATAAGTGAAGGGAAAACTTTCTACCCCTTTTTAAGCATGCGCGCAGGTGTGGGTTTTAGCATAGTTAAAGTTTATATGGTTAAGAAGTGCAGAAAGCTAATTTATCTATAATATGTGGTATAAATTAATTTAATTTAATAAATAAAACGTTCATACGTTCAGCTAATTGTCAGAATGGGTTTCGATCTGTGAATTTTGTGTGATTTCAAATGTTCCTTTTTCAATAGTCTGTTTAAATGTCATGCAAAAATAATTATTAATGCCATCTTCTACTTCTATGAATAACAAGTTTCATTTTTACATGAAAAAAATTAAAACTGACTATGAATTGTATAAAAAAATAAATACAAACCCATGTTGTAATTAGGTTTTTTTTCAACATTAAATTTTAAATTTCATAAGAATTGCAGGGAATTAAGGCAAATGACACGCAAATGAAGTAATAAAACAAAATTAAAAAATGGATATGCAATGATATAGAGGTATCATATACATAGGTATGATATAGAGCAGAGGCGTCCAAACTTTTTGCTGCGAGGGCCAGTTTGGTGTTTAAATTCATTAGCGGGGGCCAAGCATTGTAAATATGTGAATTAAAAAACCTTATTACAAGTAAAGCAGCATTGAATTTTTTTATTGTTGCCACATATATATACTATAATTTTTTTTTTTATAGTAAATTACAGATATAACAATACTAAACAAACATGTCTAAATTATATTATTATAAAATTATTTCATGCAATTTTTAATGGGAATGGTGGAACTGGGTTTTTTCCTGGAGAGTTTCTTCAAAGTTGGGATTCAAATCGGAAACACCAATTATTAGCAATGATTGCAAATGATCATCCGATAAATTTGCCCTATATTTAGATTTCAGATACTTCATCCTGGAAAAAGTTTGTTCGCACATATAGGTAGTGCCATACATAGAAATAAATTTACCAGCCAATTGCTTTAACGAAATTTTTCAAAATCCTTGGCGGGCCGGATACAATCGCCTGCCGGGCCGGGTTTGGCCCGCGGGCCGTAGTTTGGACACCTTTGATATAGAGGTACCTTAGAAGTTTTAGTTCTATCTCGCGTGGTGTAACCACACATTTGTTTTATTATTTTTTTCTATTCCTATATTTAAATAAAGTTTGTTATCTATTTTATAACATTGCGCTAATTTCTCTTCAAGATACGAAACGACATTCTAGAAAAATAGGTGTGACAGCAACCAGCAGTTATTAACGAATGAGACAACTTATGTGTAGGAGGTATGTATATGTTAGATTGACATAGGTTCTCATAGGTACAGTACAGACACGCGTATTATCTCTTTTTTTTACACATTCTGTTCAATTGAAAATGCTTGGATGTAAGCTCCGAGTGCCTTAGTTAGACCGTACCTAAATTTGTTTCTAAAACATAAAAAAATATCTTCAGATTATTAAAAAAAAAAAACAAATAAGTAGGTACCTATTCCCGAAACCCAATACAAAGGATGCCTAGAGCACGGGATAATGTAAACATTTATTTTTAATTTTTCGATTTCCTTTATTTTTATTATTACAAAGTAAAATATAAAAATGCGCACCATTAGTTTAACTTCACTGACTACCTGCTCAATCTGAGTAGGCGACGTTGCGTCAGCTAAGCTACGAAATATTGCGGCCAATAAAACGTTTGCTTCTGAATTTCCCTCATTTTTCCAGACTAATTTTCACTTTTATTGGCCTCAGCTTTAATTCGTCTGAGTGAGTTCGGTATTTTCGCGGCCAAATCTGCCGCTGTCACGCAATTGTGTGCCTTCCGTCGCTCAGATATACGCACTAATTTACTAGAATTGCCCTGCCACCGACACGCAATCTCAACTAGACTCTGTTTTAGTGGTCAACAGGAAAATAAAATCTAATTATTTTATTGATGAATCGTCCCGGCGTTCGCCGTAAAATTGTATAAAAGTCTGACAGTATATTGACATTTGGAAAATTCGAATTCTTTTTAATATTTTGGAGATTAAAAGTTTCAAACAAATTATATAGCCAGAATGTTCAAAGAATGCACAGATAGTTGCATCGCTTGAGGTAATGCACGCTGGTTTAAATACAGGCCTGTATTTTATGAAAGTCTTTCACTCTCACCTACCTATCTGTGCGTCAAGCAATACGGTCAAACTTTCATTAAAGTAGTAAAAAAATGATTAAGAAAGGAAATAATAATGTTAAAAAACGATGAAAATGCAACTATGAATGAAATATAATAATAATGGTCAATAAAATGTTTAAACCAAAATATCTTGGCTACTAGGTAGGTTTATATTATTTGTGCGTCAACAAACGATTCAATATGATGCCTAGAAAGATCCCCAGCGAAAAGACGATCATATCGATCTGCGCGATCAAGAAAGATCACTTTTTAACTACAACATCGTTCAAAAAAATTCATTGGTCTGATAATTAGTTGTTATGCCAGTAACTTGAGCCAATAATCGCGTGGTCTCATAACGCAACGCATACCTAATCGTAATTGTCCAGCTTATGTTTGCCTCTGTTCCAAGGTCAGAGGTGTTCCATATTCGTTGTCCATGTCACTCGCTTCAATTCAATCGACCGTGAACACAGTTTACCGAAGTAGATGGACCACTCGCATTTGGGATCATCCGATTACGTCATTGTGTCATCTTTAAGTAGATACACGTTTAATATCTATTTATTTATGCAATAATGACCAACAACAGGTACAAAAAGTGATAAAAAAAAAAATGGGTCTGCGTCGGAATAGAAGGTGGAAGTTATACTTCTTTGGCCATTCGCACACACCCACTCACACACATATACAGGATATATAAATGAAATATAAGACATTTTTCTCCGTTATTCAATATATTATTATGTCACTTTATTATTATATATTATTATACACCTATAAATTATCATTATTAAGTTCGTATATTCGTATACTTTCGTATAAATTGTGAAAAAAAAATCCCAGCCGGGGATCGAACCAGGGACTCTAGCGCGGGAGACGAGTGCGTTAACCACTGACCCACCGAGACTCTTGGGGTATCTTTGGTAGAGAACGTATAAAAAGGCACTCTACGGATTTTACTCCTAACGCGTGACGCGGTTTCTCGACCAACATCCCATCCCAATGAGTACAACGGGCGCAAAGAAGTATAACTTTAAAAAAATCATAAAGAAACATATTATCTAGACTACATAGGTTAACCCTAACCTAACTTAACCGTGTAATAGTAAAACGTATACTCTTATCTAAAGTATATTGTTAATGCATCACGGTTTACTTCCATTTCAGCAGTCTAACGACTCTTTAGAAAGTATCTACCTACCCTCAAATTACCAAACCCCGTCCTCTGAGCAAGGCCGCCGGCCGCGCCCCAGGGTCGAGCGAGGAAGGGGCGGAGCGGGTGATTAATGCCTTCCAAGAGCCGGGTTCGACCCACTTCCTTGCTGGGGTCGGTTTATGGCTGCGTTTTGATGGTTGTGCAAATGCCGCACCCTCGTTCGATGCATCGCTTCGCGCCGCTTGCAAGATGGATTGTAAACACGATCTATAAAAAAACTCGAAAGTGTGCCGTGAACAATGCACCCGTCTTCCGGCCCCTTATAGAGAAATGCTGACTTTGCATCAGCATTAATCAGCGGGTGTTCGTACACGCGCGCGAACTATGGACTCTACGAAGGTGAGAGGGTTGCCCTCATAAAACAATAGATGGGAATGAAACAATGGATAGAGGATGAGATCAAAAGAAACTGAAAGCCCTGAAACTGGCCAGAAGACGCCAAAAATAAATAGTCGATATCGGAAAAAAATTGAGAACTGTAAGAAACAGAGATACAAAATATAAGACAGATATGAAACGTTACAACAATGATACTTAACCCCCACCTGGTATGACTCTGTTTACAGAGGTCAGGCGCCATGCTTGGTTGGGTGTTGCTTGTAACGGATGTTGTAACGTAAAGTAACGGAACTAAAAAACTAAGAAATAATAACTTCTTAATATTAGTAAAATCATGACTGCCTCTTTTAAAAATAATTTATTAATCCGTCTATGGGAAATAAATATTTTTTTATTGTTAACTTAAATCAAACTCAGTGAGAACTCACACAAATGCATGTGAGCGGCTTATGTTGGTGAAATTTGATTTATTTAAATGAAAAAAAAAGGAAATCAAGTACTATATCCAAGTAACACTTGACTTGCAAATTTTGGTTTGTATGGAAGTAATAGGGTACCTTGCTTGTTTCTCTTAAATCTGAAGACCTGTAGATTCTGAATTAATTTAAAAAAAAATGTCTTTTTCAATGATCACAAAGCTTACCGGTCTGAAGGAGAGATGTATTCATTATCAGATTAGCTATTCAAAATTGAGTCGATTATGAGGATGACTAAGATATTAGGTATGCTGAGCACACTTCCATTCGTGCGTCGAGCGTACTTATTGTTTTCGAATATTTTACACGCGCGATCTCACGGTAAACATAGTGGGTATATTTTATTATCCGCTTACATAAAAATCAACTTACAACTATGCCTAGTTTGGTTAAGGCTCACTTTACATTTAGATTTTATTATTGAGATTATAAAACATCAGTAAATGAAGTAAAATCATGCACCCCGAACTCCTGATAATCATATAACTGAGGTTACATTATACGCGATTTCAAAATAGCGTATTACCTAAACGGCTACAAAATAACTGCATGCTTCATTGTCATGGTGTCACTTGTACGAGATTTCCGTGTCACTGAAGCTGGCGTTTGGCTGGACAGGGTAGAAAATAATAGGGCGACTGTCAAAATAGTTACGGCCGGCGGTTTACGGTGTCCATCTGTGTAATTTGGCAATGATAAGCAAACGACGCGACTATGTAACGGCTGCGAATGAACGCGATTTCGTCACCGCTATGTGCCAGCTTCAGTAACGTGGCTATTTGTTACGCTAGAATAATAGGGTGATTCCAAACTGTGTTCCTTACAACGCGCACGTTTAATTCCAAGGGTCAGCAACGTGGTCGACATCGAGAGAAAGAGAACCGTATATTCCGATGCCTATCTATCTCACTTTAAAAATTGCGCGTCGCGTGACCGCCTAAAATAAAGATGTCCGAATTTTGTGGTATTGTGGGTGAACTGTAATTTTATACCAATATAATAATCATACATATGACTACGTATCGTCATCGAGGTGATGAAAATGATTCATAAAAGCAGTTATTTATAGTCCATAGTCATTTTTTTTAAAAGAATTGCCCTTAGGTATGTCCTTGTTCCAGAGTCAGGGGAGATAAACATATCTGCCGTATTCAGGGTTGTAATATAGTTTATTTTACAAAAAAAATGCTTTCGCCCTGGGTTGGTAGCTAGGGCCTGCAGGTGGCTTGCGCGGCGCCATCGGCGCGCGATGACATGTGGTACTCGAGCTGTAAATTTATTTGCTTTAAATAATTTATTTATTAAAAAGAATTATAAACAGCCAAATAGAACATGATAACAATTAATATTATACAAAACATATGGCTTACAAGTATAATTCCCAGATTAAGAGATTATTATCGCGTAATTGTTATACATTTAAAGTCATGAAGTGGGTGTGTGGGAACACACCCATTACACACTTATCTCACGAATAACTGTGAGATAAGTGAATGTGAATGAAGTGTGTAGGTAGGAGAGTGGAAAGTTGATATGTTAGGATGATTGCAAAGCGTAATATAGGTATTTACTGATTTCAGAAAGAAAAGGTGGCATATAGTTCTAAACAATATCACAGACAGCCTTAATAAATTGGTTACGGCTAAGATGGTATTATAAGTATCCTGAATTCTATTAAGCACGACATTCTGTGCCGATATTAAATGAAATATTAGAACATAATCAGAAGAGGGAAGATGATAAGGCACTTATTACAGTTTCTTAAAAAACTTAATCGAAGGAAAGGATTAACTTTCTCTTAATCGAGAGATAAAAAGAGAAGCAAGATCTAGACGCTCCTTCCTCGCTCGAGTGAAGGAGAAAGTTAATGTCGTGTCGTATCAGTAAGAAAGAGAGGAATGGAGGTTACTCCTCCGACCACAGCGTAACCCTTAATTTATAAATAGATAAATAATTTGATGCCTTGCAAATGCGCGCGTTTGACAGATCAAAGTTGCCAGCCAATCTTGCCGACAAAGTATAGCTATTTTATATTGCACATGCGCGCGCGTACAAGGTTGCGCAGGGGCATTACAAAACGAAGACCATTGCGCAACGATCGATAAGTGTATAGCGCTTGCACTGTTAGGTGTGTGGGCGATTGTGGAGATCGGCGATCGCGCAGAAGGAGGGCACCGCGTGGGAGGAACCAACCTGCACGGGCTTCTGGGAGCCGGCTTCCTTGAGGTCTGCTGCGGCTGGGGATTCGACGAGGAATGCGCAGATATGATGCTTCTGCTTTGGTATTGGATGAATTGTTGAAAACTGTCAATACCTCAGATGGTGGGTACCGTCAATATTTCACTGTGTATGACACACTTAAAGTATGCGTTAAAAACTATATCCTAAAAAAAACGGCATTGAGTATTCACAGGATATACCAAAACACAAAAAAAAAATACCTTAATGTGTCCTCGCAATAGGCAACGAGGCACCTTAAAAGATGGTGAGCCATCACAATAGAGAAGCTAACATAATATGGACTAGAATAAGTAATTTTATATATATCCTTTATGTTTAGTTTTTTGTATATTTAGTATATAAATTAAACGTAACACAATTATTAATTTAATAATTGTTTTTCATAATATGCACTATTTATTGTATGTTTTGTATTAATGATATTTATCCTATGATCCTTCTTAGTAGTAACGTCTCACGTACGTAATAAGTATTTTTTTTCTGCAACCTTCTTCTAACCGCTCTTAGAACAGTTTTTTTTAACCTAGTTAATGTGGCCATGTTACTTCACAACAATCATAAATGTAATTTGTTTAACTGGTGTTTAATTTGTCTATATTATAATTTTTTATCTTTCTTCTATTGTGCCATTATGAATAAATAAATACATCACGAAGAATACCATCATACCCCATTTCTAACGATAGTAACATCTCAAATATAAATATCCATCGTTAAAAAATAAACAATATCTTGGTTAAGTTACATAAAAAGTTTTGCTTATTAATTAAATAGTCCCAGTAAATAGTGGATAAAACTAAAGGTGCTGGTAGAAGGAGTAATTTTCAACAAAAAAGTTTATGTCAATATTTGTTTGATTATCAACCATTCGAGTTGTTTTCTTTATATTTCTTGGAGATGATACTCTTTGTTAATTACGCAATTATACTGGTAACATTGCTTTACATTTTGTTTATTTTTTAATTTGCATTTAATAAAAATAATTAAATTTTTACCCAACGAAAATTATAATTACCTTAAAACCGAGCGCAAGTGACATCGTTGCAATTTTTTTTCTGATTTTTCGAAAAAGGTATTAAACAATATACTTATAAAATTTATCTATGAAGAGTGTGAATGATTTTTTAAAAATATAGTTACATAATGAAGCTTTTAGTTTCAGACACATTAAGTTGCATTTTTTATATCTTACTTCTTTCCATATTTATGTTTGAGAGAAATCGCTCTACTAAACGAATTTCATACAATTTTTAAAAGCGGGTGTCGCAAGCATAAATCTTTCGGCATTGATAAATGATCCTCAAAAATAAAAAAATATTAACAAATTGTGTTGTCCTATCGTCGTATGCCCATCATCGTTTAGAGCGAGATAGAGAGATAGCGGTATTGTCCGTGTGCCAGAAGAAGATAGCGATCTCTTTTATAGCACGCTGGATCGTTGCACAATATTTATTGTTGCGACTGCGCCCACGTGATTCGCAATGCTATAATTTTTTAATTCAAATTGCGCGGATCGAATCGAGCGAGCTGTCAAACTAGCAACAATTTGACTCTCGCTGTCATTGAGTCAAATTTGTTTAACATGTTTGTATATTACAATAATACGATCAATTTAGTACTTGAATATATTAATTTTCCCTCGCACCTTAAAATGATATTCATATCTATAAACATTTCCTATAATTACTAAGTGTTATTAACATGCGATTCGCTAACATGGCCATGTAGCCATGTGGCATGTGGCATGTAAGTACCTACACTTAATTTAGTAAAAAAAGACTAAAACAAAACGTTGTCCTGTTCATCGGCGCCAAATGACGGACTGTACCATAAGGCTAAAGGAAACACGCCAATTTTGGTCAATAACTTATCCAAACTCGGCATGATTTTCATCCATGGCTATCAATATTAAGACTAATTCTCAGTGTATTTTATATGGTATGAGCAACGGAAGGTTTATCCTTTCATGACTAGACTATAGTCGTAGCCTTGAATAGTCAGGTTTAAAAACTTTATCGATCGAAACATCGATGGCTATTTAAAAAAAAACCTGAGGGTGCACACAAACTAATAAACGGTCCGTTTTCGTTCCACGTTTCCCCGTGTAATTAAATAAAAATTCGAAAAATATGTAGTGGGCGTAACCGGTTTCCTAAGGTACTTGTTAAAAATCATTAATGAAATCTCCAAAGCATCTCCAACTTTTCATCTTTCTTATAACACCATAAAAGTTGTAAAAATATGATTTATATACGAATACTACTAATAAATAACATAGAGAGAAGTTAATATTTTCCATTTTATGACAGGACTCCAGTCTCTCCTTACTGGGTGCGATATTTTTTTAGGGATATATGAAAAAAAAAATTGTAGGGTGTAAGATTACACAAAAAACACAACACTAACGCGTTTTATCCCTTATACCTGGTTTTTTATTACGTATACGAATCCACGCCTACACACTCACCATCTCACAATCACACCCAAACACACTTTTATACTTTTTTCAAAAATACACATAAGACAGTTTAAGACACATAAAAATCATATACCAGTTTAAATAAAATACAGAACTTTAGCTGAATACAGTCTTTGCAAAATGCGCTACTTCTCACGAGACAGTTTCGAGTCTTATGACTTTATTTTCGACGTTTTTTTTTTAAACTGACTGTTTTAACTAATCACAGAAGGAATTATAATTCTATTCCTCAAAAAAAGGGTAAAATATGCTAAATACGTCGGAATTAGGAGTATTTGCGTCTGATTTAAGCTTGGAAGTAGGCTGCAGATGAACTTAGTTGAATTTGTCAAATTCTAACGTTGTACTTTTTAGGGGGGCCGTCGTTGCTTCCTGTAAACATTAAACTAAATAATTGAAACTCAATTTTTATATATTTTGATTCGTGTGAATTATAATCAAATCACCAATTGCTGCAATAAAAACTAGTTAACAGGTATTTTTGAGTTTAACGGTGAATATTGTAAATAGGTTTTGACATTGTTTTCATGTTTTTATGCTATTTGTTTTTTTTATACTATAAATCTTGTAAGTAAAAAAATAATGAATTCCTGCACAACGTGAACCATGTCTGAACACTGTAGGCAGTTGTAGAGGTGTTAAGGAAGGTCCTACCATTGATTAACAATGGTCCTACGTAAAATTACTATAAGGTTTTCTGCATCCTTAAAAATAATATTGATAATAAATAATAATTGGGCCATAGATAAAAAGATAAACATCATTGTTTCTAAATACGAGTACATCCACGGATTTCATTTTGTTTTCACTGCTACATCGTGAAAATAAAAATTGATAAACATGTGATCCTGTCTTCCTTCTTTCTGTCCTTATTTGTTTTAACATAATGTTTTTCTTTGATTCAATTTAGTAACAATAATAGTTGAATAGTTTAACTGACTGACAACCACAATGAAGTTGCCGTAAGCTGTTCGTTTTTGTGGCAGCCATTTTGAAAAAAGTCCTCTGCTCTTTCGATCGCGTGATAATGCGCGTTATATTAACACTGAAATGTTTTTTTTTTTGCAACACGACTAAAAGAAAAATGTAAAATCCAATACATCATGCCTTTAATCCTAAAGCAAGAAAATAAAAGTCCACCGTGTCTCATTGTCAATAGTAAACATCTCGTAAAACGCCCAAACAAATCCCACGCGAGTTTGTTGTACCTAATGCGATGGGCGTACGAAGGCGACGGCATAACACATGTTCCCACAGTGCGCCATGTTTGTTTAAACAATTGTATAGATTTGGCCTTTGGCGGTTGGTTGGAGAACGTATTTGCAGTTACCAAAGCTCTTTTTACCTTTATTCGGGAATTTTATTACTGTTTCTTTACATTTTAGCGAGCAACACAATTATAGTCTTTAATGGATTTAAAAAACTCTAACTTCTTGGAATGTATTATTATACACCAATATATTATGTACCAATGTAACCCATAGAATATCGATACGCTTTATTACGTGGTTTTATTTGGGTTATTGTTTCTCTATTTGTTTATGCATATCTTGAAACATACTTTCGACCCAAATTTACCTAATACGTATTTGCTATGAAAATGCAATTCGTCGTTGGAAACAATTTGATTATATATTTGATCATAAATCGATTTCTAAATAAAAATAAGAAAAAAATATTTGTTTCACTTACCTAACCAAATGTCTAAAATTAGAATCGTGCGGTAACTATAAAATAATACTGTGTTGAGATAGTAAACGATTTTTAAAATACCCAATAGAAGTGATAATAAACAAATAAATGCGATTAATAAAATACTACTATTTATAACAATTATTTAATTAATTAAGTTTAAATTTCCCTTTGATAATAATTACGCATGTTTAATATAAATTTTTTTAAGTTTAAGATATTAAATATTTCGGATACTTACTACATTTCCTAATTTAATCAGTGAACAAAATAAAAAATATTTAAAATATCACATATTTTTAGGTACGCATTGAAGTTTTAATTCCTGACGTAGTATTAGTTTTTGATTCAATGTGAGATACAACTTTTCTTTTTAATATTCTGGCTATAACGTCGAAAGCCCTAACGCGAATTTTATTACCGAAATATCCTTTTTTTTTAAATATACAAAATGGTATCTAATACTACCTGGCCTAACCGCCTTTTCCAAAGTAGATTATACAATTTAAATATGTTTAAAATTACAAATACTTACAAACTTCACTGTTAGCATGTTTTGCTGCGAAAATTAGATTTCCTGGTCGGACAACTTCAGGAATATATAGACCTTGCGTGCTTTTGAAGTTGGTACAACTATTGCAGTTAAGGGCTTGAATTATGCTAAAAGAATAGCGAAACTCAAACTAAAACCGCTATTTATATCAACGATTAAAAAATACCACATAGGATGTGTTTCTAGCATATGTAGTATGTGTTACTTATTAAACTAACAATTTTTAACTTGTAAATACCGTAAATTATAGGGACACTTAATATAAAGTGAATAGCGTTTTTACTCTTATCCATGAATCAATAACGGATGTTAAGTATGGCGGATATATCACCATCCCAGTCAGGATTATTTGTCCCGAGACTACCTTTCATTAGAAGCTTCTGTGGCCCCCCCACCACACTTTTCTTTGTTTTTGCAACATCACTTAAGTACTATTTAAAAATTAATCACTAAAATACTGTCGAAAAAATTACACTGTTGATTTTCTTTTCTTATTAGTACTAAAATATCATCGCTGGGCCTTCGAGATTGTGATTGAAGTGCGAAATTTTATTGTGTTTTTTTGACTAATCGAAATCCGGATTGCTCGAAGTACCATAACATACATAAAGGTCCTCTTCCCGTTGACAAATTGATATCGATCGATCCTGATAGCAACACACGACCTCATTAAAATTCAAACCCTTAAAATCTAACATGCTCATCTAAAAAATAAAAACCACTTTGGTGCTTAATATTGCTAATACATAATATTCAGTGTTCAGTATATTTATTTCAAAAAAACAACTTTGCGGTTGTGTATGAAAGACAGAAATGAGTAACATAAAACAATAAAACAATAAAAGTAAATAGAACAATATAACAATAACAAGATACAAACAACAAATATAGTAATTAAGACTAGCATACCTATACAGTTATTCAAATGCATGAAAAGAGATAGCAAGTTAAAGAGCGTAAATCTTGTATAAACTAAATAGTACAATAATATTATAAAATTTATAGAAAAACAATAATAAAACAGTAAATGCAATAAAAATTAAATAAACTTTAATTAAGGTCAACTGTACAAAGTTTTTTCAATCGGATATTTTTTCAAAGATATAAATCTACCCCCCTATAAACACTTGTATTCTGAAATTGCTATGTGTAGAAGCAGCCTCTTCACAAGACTCAACTGGGCCTAAACCCAGGATACCCCTCACAGCCCTCTTGTGGACTCTCATAGGACTTGTGATAGGTGTAGATCACTAGGCGAAAATTGGGCGAAGAAAAAGGTGGAAGTGAGATTGAGAATATGGCTTAAATCCACACTGAAATAATAATCTATCGACCAATCAGGATTTTATCTATATCCCTCTATTAGTTCTCGAGATTAGCTCTCACAAAATACTCCTAGAGACGGTTTTATAGAAAGGTGAAATAAAAATAAGGTTATCAAGCGTTATAATGACATCACAATAGACTGGGCATACTGTACTAATTTGCTTTTCCTACCCGTTCGGTTGAACGCTCTCATCTATCTAGTTTAGAATTCTTTGTTGAATAGTTATTACATGTTTTTGGCATACCATTTGGCTTTTTGAAACGTAGATAATCTTAAACACAGAGGTGACTTTTTTGCCTTTTCTTTCGTGCGCCACTTTTAATACGTCGATGCAGTCATCTCAACTATTAATTTTTATTTAATTTAGCATATGGCTTGGTTGTCGAAGCGGAGCTATTGGGCGCAATTCCGACTGCCTTATTATTGTTTTTCGTGATGCGAGGGCGTTCATTACAGGCAAACAGCGAGTCTGTAACATAGTGCTGATAGTGCTCTTAAAATCCTGGTAAAACACGAGCATAAAACAAGACAAGTAAGCAAAAATGCTTTCTATCCTCAAACTTAAGAACCAAGCGGCAATCATGCTTGGCGTTCCCCTCTTTATACAATAAAAAAATACTCTTTATTCTTTATAAAGTGAGTGCCACGTTATCACTATTTAAAAATAAA
The DNA here is from genome assembly GCA_020383195.1 of Neomicropteryx cornuta. NCBI lineage: Eukaryota > Metazoa > Arthropoda > Insecta > Lepidoptera > Micropterigidae > Neomicropteryx > Neomicropteryx cornuta. The sequence continues at coordinate 5,088,696 of JAHKQU010000001.1, read as the reverse complement.
TTTAAAAAATACCCCTTAGAAATACATGTAAAATAATTATTATGATATAATATGTACCACTAAAATAAAAATTTGAAAATAACATCTGTGCTATGTGTCATGTTAGGTTTTATATTATTTCTATTCTTCTATTTATATTATTTCTGTTTTTGTTTTTCATGTTCTATTTTTGTTATGCCAAAATCTTTGTCCAAAAATGCATGCCTTTATGTATGCAATATTATTAGTTAAGAAACTTAACAAAAGGACCTGTCGATAGTCTCTGACTAATGGGTCCTTGCTCATTTTTATTGTAATAAAAAAAATATGATGAAATAAACGCAGTTGTTGACGGCATTGAACTGAACTGAATTAGTGTTTTATTGTGTGTATGTCAAGCGCTGTTGCATATTCTCAGTGGGGATTCAAAGCCGGGACCTCTGGATTTAGAAGCAGGCGCTGGGAACCACTGGGAAACTAGGCCTCTCGTACCAGCATACTCCAAACGTGTGCGCCAACTCCGAGAGACAATCGTCTAGAGTTATGACCACAAATGACTGCCGGAAAATATTATGTAGGCGTGTATAGTTTGTCTCTGCAGTCGCGGAGTGCAGTTGAGTTTGATATCGGCAGCGACTCCAGGTCAAGGTCGCTCGATGCCACTGCGGTATGCGGTTTAAACGAGCCCAAATCGAAAGCCATTATTCTAAAAAAACACACCATAAATTCAGCAGAAATTAATATACGGTTTTGAGATTTCAAATCATCAAATTTATAACCTATCATTTTCAAATTAAACACTGTATTAAACCTTGTCTAAAATCAACAAGAATGGCTGTGACACCCTGTAGCTATCATATAATACCTCACGTATTACATCTAAGCCCTACGGGCGTCATTAAGGCGTCTCCCACCCAGACTACTCGCGCCTGGTTGCTTTAGTTCCTATCTCCATTCGTGCCTGCGGCACTTTTAGCACATTCGATGTGCGTTTTGGATGGCCAGGGTTTGTTTTTAGGAAATTACAATAATATCATGACATTCTTTTAATTCATCATAAATTTTAACACCATTTTAGTTTTTAACATTACGGACATACTATTTGACTTTGAAAATTAACTAATTAAACCACATAAAAATGTATTATTAAATTGACAAATATTTGAAAATTTAAAACTACATATGTTAGTATGTTAGCTAGTTCTTGGTCTTTGAGATTTTTATTTATTATTTATTTATTTATCCACAAGTACACAAGTACATAGGTACACAACTTCCTTTTTTAAGAATAAGTCTTATATAATTTGCTGGTATTGTGATCGTGATAGTCTAGTGGTTAAGGCGTTGGACTGTTGACCCAAAGGTCGCGGGTTCGATTCCGCTCATGGTCATAGCATTTTTAGCGCTTCATTACCACCATCTTCCCTGACTCTACGACAGGCACATTTGGCCTAGTTGACCAAGGTCATAGCAATTATTAAAAAAAATATATTGGATTACAGGACGGGCAGGGTATTGGTTAGTGGGGGAGGTAGTGTAGCTTAAGCTAAAAGTTTGAAGACCCCTGGTTTAAAGGAAAGGTCGTTAGGTTGTAATATATATAATTTGCGTCAGGTCTTCTATTTAATAATATATATATTTTTGTTTTTTTTTTCAGGTGAGTGGATATGCATCTCATAGGCGACCTAGCAGGTGTGAAAGATTACGGTAAGATTTAAAAAATGTAAATGGCCAACGCATACAGAATGTTTTAAGACCATTCCCGAAGACCTAAATGGTGTGGTGTTTATGTTCCCTATTAAGAGTAAGAAATTATGTAAAAAAATGCGAAAATGATTCATCTCCAAATCTATTAATTTTATTTAAGCGCTGGTGTTAATTTCCTTTAGCGTGGCAAAAAGAGGTCTTCGACGATAGTTCGCACGCGGCCTTGACCCACAGCGTGGTCATTGAACTGCATCGCAACTGGCGCAGTATGACAACATGTATTTAAAATTATCGCGTAAAGTTTACAATTTTTTTACTCGGTTACCATGATGAAGTTTGATATTTTGTTTTAACAAATCATGTTTATAATCGCACGTCCAATTAGCTGGCTTTTTTTATCGGGAATGGTGTTGGAACACGGTGTAAAGAAATACATTTATATGTATTATGTGTAAGTATACAGGTGACAATAAAATGACTTATATTATACTTATATAAATAATATGCACACAAATCATGTGCTTTAATTTTACACTTTTACATATCATTTATTTTTATTTTTTCATCAACTTCATCCATAAATCACTCATAAAATCATCTCATTTCACCATCATCCTTCATCGTAATCACATATCCATTATTTTTATATTTTTTGTTAAAATATCATCCTTTCCTTACTTCATCTAATTAGATGATTACATAATATTTGACAATATTTTACACTAAAGAGGACAGATGAGAGTTAAAAATGCATTTTTATAAAACTCAGCGCTGGGTTTAAACCGACATCCTGGGCTCTCAAGTACAGGACCTCTTTAGTACCTTTATAAATATTATGCTATCCAGCACTTTATCAAAAATTAAATAAATTTTCAATATTGTCAAAGATTGTGTCATTTATCTTTTCAGGCGATTTGCCGTTATTAAAAAACAACATCAAATATATATATATATATATATATATATATATATATATATATATATAAATATACATATATATTACTACCACTATCGTTCAATCTGCTCTAGTTTATAAACGCCTTAAGGAAGGCCTCAAGGTGAACGGATGTTATTGTGTTCAAAAAGGTCGATTAATTCGTGGGATCTCGCGCCGCTGATGAGCATCATGAAACAAAAGGTTCATACAATTACCCAATTGACTGCGTTCCATTACTCCAAGTCGAGGAATGTGGTCTTATTACGGAGGACTGATCCGACCTAATTGCTGAGGGGTTTCTAGGAAGCCATGGCGATCTCCTTTTTTGCTACAAAACGATCGCCGATGCGGGATAAAACCATATGCGCCGTGAAAACATCTTACATTCTTTGAAAAGGTACAATAGCGAGGAGGCAGTGGCGGTATTTTCATAAAAGCCGAAAAGCCGGGCTTGCCTAGATTTATAACGAAAAACCGCAAATAAAATATATTTGTAGTTAAATATAATATTTTATTGTTTTATAACAATATAACTCTCCCCCCGCCCCCCCCCCCGCTCGGGTTGCATTCCCGATAAAAAAACAGCTTATTGGCCCTGCGATTTCAAACGAGATTTGATATCAAAATTTGTAAACTTTACATGATAATATGAAATCGCTCTTGTCATGAGTTCGGTCGATAGTAAGGCCGCACCGCGCCAGGTCATTAACCGACCTTGGCCGAGCGCCTGCGAGCAAAAAGGGAATTTACACGAGCGCTTTATAGCATGAATTATTTTCGCAATTTATTACACGTTATAGGGAACATAAACACCCCATAAGGTCTTCGGAATGGTCCTGGAACACCATGTATCAAACGACGTGAGGACATTTATTGTTAAAAAAAAACATATTAAACAAAGATAAAAATATATGAGTAAGTTAAGTGGTTGTCGAATTTAAAGAAAACATTCCTGGTATATTACCACTACTATATTAGTTAGGTACATTACCGTAATATAGGAAATATAGGCCGCCCTTTGAACAGGTTTTTAAACCTAGTTAGAGTTGCCATGTTACTTCTGAGCAACAATTGGTGTTTAATTTGTCTATATTATAATAAATAGATAGGTATTTACGGGTATATTCGTTACAATGACTTAAGCAATTTAGTACTGCAACTTACAATTTGGCAAGAATTGTGTGTTGTAATTTCTTACAAAATTTTATTAAATTAAAATATAAAAAAAAACCGATTTAGGAAAATAAATTGTGCCGGTTCGGCGCATTTTCCGATCACGTTCTAAACCGATTTATAATCGAAATGCGCGACTTGGGACCTTTTCGGTCGGCGTGCCTTTAGGGTGTGCGTGCAAAGCGCGCCGCGCACCCTGCCCCGCGCCGAAGCGAAACGTCGTAAGCGCCCAGCCAGCCAACGTACGGGGAGGCTGCGGAGTAGATTGATTGTATCCAATCTCTGACGTATTTCGGTTCGTATGGGTTGCGTTATTGCTCCGGCCGGATGCTGTAAATACGAGTTACGCCAGGAACGTTAGAAAACATCTCTTAACTTAATTTATATTTATACCAGAATAATCTCATTATATTCTCCTACCGTTGATTTATGCAAAAGAAACAAAGTGTGCATTAAACAATGTATTTATGTACATAAATATTGCCATGTATCAAAATCTATATATATAATATAATTAATTACACCATTTATAACTCTAGAACGACTGGACTGATTTTTATATTTGATTTCTTAGATTTGTTTCCGCCTCGAATAGCAGAATAAATTAAAACATCGGAAAAAATTACAAAAACAAAATAAAGAAAATTCATTTTCTCATACATTTTGTATGAAACGGCTTTGTATTCTGTGGAATTATATTTTCAAATTTTCACTTTGTCATCACATCTGTCATTGAGCGCGCGTATCGATAATTAAAATACATATTTTGATTTTTGGTCATTTATTGAACTTTTTGAGTATTCTTAATAAAAAAAACTAAATTTAATTCAACTGATAAGTTAACACATCATTTATTGATTTTGAGGCGCTACGAAGTTCGTCGGGTCAGCTTGTAATATATAATTTAAAAAATAAACTTCTTTTTGTTTTAGACCTACCCCTACCCCCCCCCCCCCCCCTACTCCTACCTTCTTTTTGTTTGATTTACCTTTCAATTACTATTTTTCCTAAGTCGTTTATATTTGCAGCTTATCGTTTATTAAATTTATCAGAAATATAACTGAATTTTGAACTATGTTGAAGACATCGACATGTTTGATCAAGGCATCGAAACATATAACATATTTTGTTTATGATTGAATATACAATGGTTACTAAATGCTAGTCATAGGAAAAAAAGGTATAAATAAATCGAAATTAATATTTATCCTACGCTACACTTAAATACTCTTACATAGACTTACTATACGATAATATATTATTATATAAACACTTCGTAATTAATATACTTACTTCATGGGAATTTATTTCATTTTATTTATTTAACAAACTAACATAAAAATATTTATATTTTTTTACACTATTTATCTACGTAAAAATAAATAAAAAAGAAATTATAGAACATACATAAATGTAAAAAAAACAGCCGTGTAACAAAATTCGAACGGGTTTCACCCCAGAACAGATCTTGTCTAGTGGGTTGATTGATAAACGTAACACCAGCAGTATTTTGCTATGTACGAGATAGCTTAAAAGATAGTAAACTATTTTCTTGTATAGTCGATAAGTAAAATATAACTGTTTTATGCTATCTCACGTGTATATTTTTGAATTCAATAAAGAAGAAAAAACATATGGTCGGCGCGCCAAGATTTAGTTAATAAAATAATTCGGAATTTCGATATGTTATGAGGTCGTTTTCCCAAAATCTATGATTTCTCTTTAAATAATATTGTAGTACAGTCGAAAGGCGAGCTCATTTTTTTTTATGATTCCCATATAATTATATGTATAAATCTAAATGTTTCACTTTGTGTTTCTAGTTAAATCTTCAGTCGCATATTAAATTATTTTTATTTTTTCTATGAAATGTTGTTTTATTTAGTTTTTAAATTCTCAGCTGAAGATCCTTGTTTGAAAACCTGATTATATTATGATCTATAATATAACATGATGTAAAATTAAATGTATCGTTTTGTAAAAAGTAATAAATAATATCTTCGTCGTTAGATTCAGACGAAGCCATAGAATTTGTTGTGGCTACTGAATTTTAGTAGGCCCTACCGAATGATATTGTAGATTGATAAATCGTTCACCTAGCAAATTTTCTTGTAACCTGTACCAATCAATCTCGTGGATGTAGAATTCGAATGAAAAGTTGTGTACACATTACATTTAGCCTGTTTTGTTAAGTCAACCAACACCTCGCGCTTTCCGCCTATTCCGACGTTTTGTTTCTCCGCCGAACAATTTTGTTATGTGTACAATTTTGTTTTTGTTCAGTCAGGCGTACCGAACGTTTGTTGAGCCTACTAAAAACTTTAGTAACGGTAACCAAATACTTAGTCCGTTAAGGTCAAGACTCGCTCGTTTGCGCGCAATCGAACTGCAGGCCGAACGAACCGTTTAGCTGTGGAATCTACAGGAATTTCTACAGGAGGAGCGTACAGATATTTTTTTAAGGCATCGAAGGCCTCTCAAAATGGCCAGCTCACCTAACTGTGGAGTCCGACGTTTCATCGCTTATTAATAAATTGACGGAAGAAATTGATTGATTGACGGAAGTACGCCTTTGATGCCGTCAGCAATCAATCGTGGGCGTGGCGGCTATTAAATGGAGAGTGGGATTAATTTTTACACGATGTAGTTAGTGTATTCGAGAGTGTCCAGTCATTCTTCGTGTAAAAACAGTTTTAGTGCTCTTAGTGCAGTTTTAGTGCTTTAGTGCTTTTAGTGCAGTTTTAATGAGATTATATACAGACACCGCGAAATCTGACTAGTTCCGACGACTTGTTATAATTTCCTTGATACTTACAGTTTTTTAAGTTTTATTTTATTTGATTATATAAAGAAATTAAGAAAAAGGAGAAAATCCGAGATCAAAAACTTTTACGGTGTAACCTAAGAATTACATTGATAAGATGAGAAATTATATTTTCGTCACTTATAGCAATATCATTGTTTTACACTATTATGTATAATTATATGTTTTATATAATATAAATATAATTTGGTAATTAAAAAGTAAAGCATTGGATTTAGAATTATTTAGACCTGTCAAAATTGTATCAAAACACTAAACAATGTAAAATCTTAAAAATAAAATTGTCTTATTATTTAAGAGGACACATTATAAACATACTTAATAAATATTTATTTTACTCCTATAGCGGTTCTTGTACTAGATATTTGTTTTTGTTCTAAATGTTTTATTGATTTTTTTTTGAAACGTGGGGTTTAAATAAAAAAAGGGTTAAAACGAGGTTTTAACTGCTTTTTTTAATATTGCTCGAACTGTTTGGGTGGCTCGAGCGGTCTGGGTGGGAGATGTCGTTAATGACGCCTGTAAGACGTCAGGTTCTGGTTAAATAATTTACTACCACTTTCTTGTTTTGACCTAGAATGCACAGTTTATTTGAAGGATTAATATTTCTCCAATACTCGGGGCTGTTCCCACCATAAGGATGCCTCTGATGTCATGTCCACCTTAGTAATAATTCAAAGAGAACTTTTTTACTGTTTGGAAAAAACACCAATTTTAAGATTGCCTGCTAACTAAATAATGCCTTGACCTTTCTCTCTGCTGGTGAGATTAAGATATTAGAAAATTATAAAATTTTGTTGTGACTTGGGATTCCTGCTTTGTTCAGTAAATTACATATATTTAATAATACGCGTTATTCGAGTATGGCATTTCGTTAAGAAGCTGCACATATTGAATGCTCATACTTTAGTTTGAGCATTTACTTTAGTATGGGCGCAACCTAGTTAGGTAAGACCGGCTTTATTATTTTATATAGTATTTGTCTTATATTGTCTATATGCAACCCACGGCCTATGCGACAACGGCGAACATTTGCCAAGGGATATTTTCCAAAAAAATGGATGGTAATTTTAACCTAACCTAACCTACCTTCTAAGTATTATGCGTAGATAAATACTTATACGACATATTTTAAGGGCCAAGGACCTGCCCTTAAGATAGGCATTGCGGATTAATCAAACCTCCTAAATATCAACCGTGAATCCTTTCCCGAAAGCACGAAAGAGAGAGATAGAAAACAAACGGATTGGTTGAGAAAGGGACAGAAATATATCGGAATTCATTTATTCACGGGTTAAGATTAATTTAGGTTGCGAGCCAGCTACAAATCATGAATGCGTAAACAATATCATGAAATGAAAAATGAAACGTCAACGTGAAATTTCCCTTACCCCTCCCTCCCCTTCTCCTCATCTCTTAATATTGCATTTTTTAGGTTAAACACTAATTTTATACTATTAATTCAATTCAAATATTTAATTGGTTGTATTTTACACTTATAAGTTGGTACCATTGTTTTCATTGATTTGATTTCATTCAATAAAAATGTGGGGTGGGGAGGGGTAGAAAATAGTTTAATAAATAGCTCTAAACTTGGTTGAATTTAAAATTCTATTCACAGACAGATTAACCCCCCCTTTAGTGTGATATAGGTATTTGTTTCGGATAAAAAAGTAGACTGTCTAGTTTTGAAGAGATCGCCGTGAAGGTAATCTGGTAAATTTACTAAAAAGACAAATGTTCCCAAATATTCTCACTTACATTTTTGAAATTAAATGCACATTCAGACTTTAGCAAACAGCTAAAAATATATTGAAATTATTAAAATGAAATAAAAGTCCAATTTGATTTTTTCAGCTTTAGCTCTGCTTGGAATCATGACGTGAAAAAAATAATATCCCAGCAAGATTTGCAACTTAGGTGTGGGCCACCACTTATTTTCTGTATTGAGCAATTGTTTTTAATGCAATGTTGATATTAAAATACTCCATACGTTTTTTTTTTGTTAGACCTGCCGTTTTTGTAGAACCAGGCCTTAAAACTTCAATGTGTATAGAAAGAACCATTAGGCGCATATAGAAAGCTAAACTTTTAAACTTTTTGATAGTTAATTGGGTTTTTGAGAGTTAATTGGGACTAACATTCGTCTATCTAACAATGCGACGGGCTCGCGAACCGAAAAGGCTTTGGCGATCCGCATCGCACTGTCTCCTTGCACGTACAGCGCTGTCCCTCTCTGTCTGAATGCCAGGTCTCCAAATACGTTGTCATGGTAACCATTGATCTGTCTGCGACGAGAAGAATTGGTAAGTGGGAGGGGGGCGTTGAGGCGAATCATAATTTAATAAGTTTTTATTGAGAGGTAGACATTTTTTCAAAAGTATAATGACTTAATGGGATGTTTATGTTCCCTATTATGTGTAAAAAATTATACAAACAAAAAAAAAAAACGAAAATAATTCATCTCCTAATTTATTACTTTTATTAAAACGCTGGTGTAAAATACCTTTCAATAATACTGCGCGAGCGGGAAAATCCGGTTATGACGTATAATATTAATCACATAAAGTTTATATTTTTCTCGGAATTAATCATAATTTAAAATAGTAAATATGGTAATTTATCGTAATCAGCTGTGTCCATAGTAATGACGGTATGATGATGAACATGTTATATAAGTATATAAATAATTATGAAATAATATTCTTAGTTACATAAAAAAGTATGAAAAATACAGAATTTATATATTAGTGATATTATTATACTATTATTATCAAAACCATGAATGGCTTCTAGTCAAAATTCCTTTAATACAATTTATTTAGAGCATTTGTTTGTTATCATCACGACCTAAAGAAGTTAAAATTAGAGGATCGACCTAAAAAATCTTTTATCCAATCTTAATATTAAGTTTGTCATTAATATCTTTGTATCATGGGCATTGGATCGTTAACGACCAAGATGTCTTGATTCGCAAGAGGGATTAATTGGCTTATTATTTTCGGCAGGCGATTGACACGAACTGGCAACAAAATTAATTGACTGTTGCGAAAACAGAATTTGGCACGCGCCGAGCTGGTCATTGATTTTTATTAACAAAATTATTTATCTTAAAACATTAAATAATTCTAAATATACTTGTATGTCGGTATATAAAGCGGCATACAGTTTGTATTACTATTAATATTCTTTATCGCTGGCTTATATTCCATAAATGTATATGTGCCAAATGCGTATGTTCGTAGTCGCACCCTCAACCTTTCAGGTAGATTTCATTAGGAAAGCTACTTATTGCAGTGGGTACCATGTAATGACTACCATGGAAAATGTCGACATATCTTCGCGTTTCACATCCCCTAGACCCCAAAATCACCCTCGGTTAAAAAGTTTATGTATCTATTAATCTATTTATATCGCTGTCAAATTCATATCTAAAATTTAAGGCCACAAAATCTCTGTCAAGTTCGTTGATGGGCAAAATCAGACCAGGGGGTGGGAATGGAAGGGAGGGTTTCGAAAAAGTGAAATTTTGCTATAACTTTCTTAGCATAAAAGATATTGAATTCATTTAAATTTTATATTATTCTTCAGATAAGGGTCTATAAGCTATCTCAGTAAACTTTTCTATTCAACAGCGCACCGTCAGAGCGACATTAAAGAGTAGTAACGTTGCCAACTATAATAATTAACCTTAAAAAAATATTGGTTACATACTCGGGCATACTGTTGTGGACATGTAATTTTGTTGTAAATGTAAAAAAAAATATAAAAATACATACGATATTACGTTAGTAGAAGCGGTGCATTCACATCCACTATTAATTTAACATTTCTCAGATGAATACCTTTTTCGATTGCTGGGAAATCATACTGGCAACGCCGTTTCATATTTGCTAGTATTTTTAACAAGCTTTTATTTAGCTAGCAATGTTTGCATGTCGGTTTAGGTCAAATATTGCGAGCTGAATTAGAATCGCTTCCTCTTATTCTACGGATTTGAAATTTGACATTTTAGATCAGTTCCGATGACAGTGCGCATTTTTATGGTGAGTATGACCTAATTCACACCCAGGAATGGCTCCAGGCGAAGAAACTCCCCAACGGTTAACGGCACAGACGCCAAATTTTGTATACGAGCGCTTTTTAATGTTTTTTTTATTTTTACTATCTATTTATTTTTTTGACATTTTGCGGACATTTTTACAGGATATTTTTAAACGGAAAAACTGCATTACGCGCGTGTTTTTCCTTGATTCTCAGCGATGTTGCTATAATTCAACGCAAACCATGCATTTTGGCATCAAAAAATGAAATTAGAAAGAGAACGAAAGTATGTTTTTCCCTGTGCGTACTCTTCATATTATGATAAACACAAACTATGAGCCTTACCACCACCACCAGCACTCTTTATTTCGATGCCTACTCGTTTTTTTTTATGTATTTTAGTATTATTTTTTAAATCTATTTAGTTTATTTATTAACAGGTAAGCATACAGCGTAATAATAGTATATACATTTTCCAAAGGGTTAATAATAAGGCCAATTAAAGCTTAGGCCTAATTAAAAAAATTAAGAAAAATCTCAGCGGCGTACGGTCGAGTGATAACAAATCGGCTTAGATGTCGGATGTTGCGAAAATGCCGTGAACGTCGGGGGTGAGCGACTCTTTTGCGCTCGGCTGTAATTTAGTTCGCGTGGCGGATACTACTAGTTCGCGATACTCACGTTTTTCCTCAAATTTCCGAGCCGCTATGAGTATAATTGGATTACTCAGCTCAGCTCAAAGGAAGGCTGTGCGCCGGGCTTGGAATAAACCTGGTTCGCCGTTGCGTTCAGCTCACTTTCCCAGACGGCCTCAAGTATTGATTTCACATTAACAACACCGCACTGAGCGTCTTTCCTGTGGGTTTGTTGAACTAAGTTTTACACGGAGGACACTCCCAATTCGCTTATCTACCTCAAATGAATCGTCCCTCCATATTATAGATGTAATGACCAAACGCTATATATGGGAGTGCCGGCAGACTTCTTTCCGGCGCTAAATAAATCGGTGCGCGCTACGAAAGGTTCCTTAACCCCGCGAGCGATCCGAAGAATGAAGTTTTTTTTATATGTAAACATTCATAGCGCGACCCCTAGGATTTAGCGGTGTGATTTGCTATTTGGTGACGCAAGAAGTTTTATTCCTCGATGTAGGTAATAATCCATTGATACACTTACCATTTATTTATTTATCTTTACTAGTGGACGCCCAGTGGTCGAAATTCGACAGAATTTCTTAAATTTTTAAGTTATGAGGTGAATATACCTCTATAATCATTGCATTTATCTATTGTTTTTATTTTTTTTATGCATGTTTTAATTATGCCAAATCTCACACTCCTCCGTTTGCGCAATACGCTTTAAAAGGGGTAGAAAGTTTTCAGTAACCAACTTAAAAGTATAAATAAGACGAAATAAATATCTCCATCGAATGAGTATATTACTATAACCATTGGTGTTTAAACTGAGAATAATAAGAGAGATGAAGCGATGAAATGGAGGGTGGGGAGAGAGGAGAGTTGTTTGAAGTTGAACCATGTAGTTTGGGCTTAAACCACTATCCCAAGTGCATTGTTTTGCGTTAATCGACTGAAGTCTCTGTGATAATACCATACATACGTTCTGTTTTATTTCGTTGCATTCACAGATACGCCGCGACACGGAAATTTAAGATTTTACAATTGAAATTGGTTATGAAATATTTTATTTTATAGTGGGATAGTGCAGAATTTGAATGTATTATTTAATCTCTTTTATCACTCGTCTTTACTAATTAAAATATTGATTTTTACATAAGAACTGAATAGCGTACTTTTAGCGAATTTAACAACGATTGTGTTGTTAATTGTAAATGATAAAAAAAACTGTCTGTTCCCGGAATAGCAACATTTTTCGGAAAAGCTATCCATTTTCGTTTCACCGCCAACTGTGTCAGTATTGACGTTTGCACACGTTGAACGAGCGCGTCGGACGGTTAGCAACACATTCGCGATATTGTTTTTTTATTTTATTATTAATATTTATTCATCATAATGTACTACAATAATTATTTTATAACTAACTGGGCTGCCGAATGTTTGTGATTCTGAATATTTAGTATTGTTTCAATTTTATCGCTGTTTTCGAAGTACCTTAACGATTAATTATGCAATCTATTTTATAACTAACTGGGCTGCCGAATGTTTGTGATTCTGAATATTTAGTATTGTTTCAATTTTATCGCTGTTTTCGAAGTACCTTAACGATTAATTATGCAATCAAGCTTTGTGGTATATTTAAATAATACATACATGTTGTCAAGTTAAACTGTGACGTGTGGGTGTCGGATACAGCATATCTCTCGTTGGTTTTGATGACATAACAAGTAAAAATATATAAGAGCAGAATGGATAATCTTGACTGAAGTAATAACGATTTAGATCAGATAGATGGCAAAATGATTTTTTAAAATTTCTCTAAGCAGTTTTATTGTATATATTCTGTTATGGTTGAAAAGTGGTGGTCACTCCTCCATTCGATGTGCTCATATATAGCGATCGAGTACCCATAAAAAGATCGCTAAATCGTCAATAACGCCTTTTCAAGTTTACAGCCGATTAAAGTGATTTGTAGACATGTTGCTATATCTCAAGCTACATCACCAGATCAACGTCCTCTCTAACGCGTCGCGTCAAAGGACAGCGCCAAATTTAGACGCCATGGATGTCTAACGGCGCCGCGACGCGCTGCACCCGGCGCCGCCGTCGCAATCTTGGTCGGTTCGCTGAAAGTTTTTTATTATGTAAAAACCATGAAGATATGAACGAAAAGCCATGATGGCGTCCGTGCGCGTCGTATGAGATCCGCTGCCGTTTGCAGTTCGACATCAAGGAAAAATGTCCTGTCAAATCGTGCAAAAACTAACCAGAAGACACGCACAGAATAATCGCGGCATTTCGTATCACCAGTAACTAGCATTCTTTTATTTAGTATCAACGATCTCGCTATATTAAACGGCGCAGCAATTCACTTCATTCTCGAATGGGCGTGGCCTTGCTGTATTCTCTTTTTATCATTGGCCGAGCGCACCGGGGTGGGGAACGCGGGACGTTACATTGCCGCCTCCTACCCAAAGGACCATTATAATTTCATGATAAAAACTAGTAATAATCTAATACCGGGACGAAGCTAGATGCATTGACAGGGCGGTCAATCCAGTGATAGTTTTATGCCTCTTTAGTGATATTTCCGTTTGAAAAAAACGGTTTTTTTTTTAAATAACTTTTCTTTTATTATTTTTATTTGTTATTTAATAATAACAAAAAAAAATATTCTACGTTGTAGATTTTTTATCTTTTCAAGATAGGACTTGAATGGCCTGCCATACGTGCTGAGAGCATAAATCACAACAGGATCAACAAGTGATTATTACATCAAAATTCCTAGGATCCTAGGAGTCCTAGATGGATTTAAACGTTTAGCACGTGTAAATCTATGAAGCCCCTAGAACCAAATCGTAAGACAAACATCGTCATTGGACAATACTATCTAGTAACATTTCAAGAAAGCTTTAGGATGGTTTAAACACTTCATAACAAATGTGTTTATATGCCTTGATTTGATCTCGTATATGATATGGTAAAATGGTATAGTATAATTAATCTTAAACGTGAAAATCTCCAGTGGAGTGTTTGTTTCAAATGTGGCAATCTCCGAATCCACCAATAACGTTGCATTTGATATTTCATAGCCAATCTTTTGAAAAACAAATCTGATAATCTCCAAAGTTTTTAGAGTAATGAGCCTCACTGCACAAATTAGTGTGATCTTTATATTTAACAACTTTTATGTTATTAGTAATGAATGTGTCATATCAGTGGAATGACTTGCTTTCATATTGCCCATTGCGAAACATTATTTTAGTTCATATTTAGGCTTCGTTCAAAGAAGTGTTCTGCCTTCTTTATAGTAGTTTTGCAACAAGCTTACTGTCCAGCTTTAATACCCCCTAAATGCTACTTCTGCGGCGAATCTTCTTTGCCTGGCCTGGCATCTTCCCAACTTTCACGTGTCAAAGTCACCATTACATGACTCACACGGCAACAAAATATTAGTCCACACGCTGGCGTTTTACGTTTTCATAAATCTTTATACAAAATTGAAGCTTTTACATTTTATGACTATTTTCTCTAATTTAAAATGTGAATTTTTAAAGTGATGAATTGCACCAGAATCGCGATCTTCACCAGTGTTTTAAAATATCGTTGGTTTTCACGATGTGAGCCGATGTCAGCGGACGCGGAGATTGGTATTCGATTACTAAGCAACTAACATATATTGTTCTGACAGTCGTAGGAGAGGTTGGTATTTTATTACTTAGTCCCTGACTATATTCATTAAAATGAAAATTTGTGAAAACAGGAAAAAAATGAACGAATCAAATACGTAAAATTATAAAAAAAACCAATCCTCTAAATCCACAGGCTTTCCTTTACATATTTTTTTTTTCATAGAATCATCCATATTAATTTGGCTATGAAACATCCTGCATAGGGTAATGTTTATATTTGACGTGGGCTACATCCATCCATAATTGCAAAGCAATACGTAATCACAAGAAACCAATACAGTTTTCTGAACCGGGCAATAAATCAATTAGAAAACAGTCGTAAGTCAATGCCCATAAGACGGCATTCTGGCATTCCATTGGATTCGTGCCCAAGGCTGGAGGCTGTGGCCTAACGACGCCCTTAATCCACCCACCGCAGACCAAGTCACCGGCTAATTGCTTAGCGTGGGATTAACAGCTGAAGGCCTCGCCAAGCGACGCTCGAAAGCGCTCATGCGTGACTGGCCGCTTCTATGATTTAAGTTTTTATTTAAGTGCTTGAATGCGTATACAAAATTAGATGAGTTCCTTCATCTGGAGCCATTCCTGGGCGTAGAATCAGGTCGTGTTTACCATAAAAATGATTGTCTTCTGAACTAAACCAACATGTCAAATTTCAACTTCGTGGGATAAGAGGAAGTGGTTCTAATTCAGCTTGCAAGATTTGATCTAAAGCGACATACAAACATTGCAAACTAAATGCTTGTAAAAAAACACCGCCGGACAGTAATCGAGTCAAACAAATCGCAGGCATTTCGAGTGAAAAAACTCTAAAAAACGATGCAAACACGCACACGCGCCCGCGTACACATACATACTTTATAAACCGGTTGTGTCGGGATGCACAGTCGAAGGATCGACGTGAATGCGTTTGTGGCAGCGGGGTGAAATAGTAAAATACCGATATAGTAAAATTTAAACTAAATGCAAGAAATACTTTTTCTAAACTAGACGTAACTAACACGAGAAATTCTCTAACTTAAGCAAAAAATATTCGAAACGCCTAAACCACTACGAAGTAATGAATTTAAATAAACTTAACATAACGAATCGAGGTCTTTAAACTATTTAACGACTATTTAAACAAACTATTTAAACGATTCAAAAAAAAAGGAAGAGGTTTTCAATTCGGTGTTTTTTTAATGGTAGGTTCATTCACCACTCTAAATGGCTTGAGCTATAAATTATTTTTTCTTTTACTTATGATAGGGAATTTCTAAGAAGTAGAGCAATATTCAGTGCAGAGACTTTTGATGGATAGGGTTTTATTGTTTAATAAGAAGTTTTTTTTGTATAAAGCCTTAGTTTGTTTGGTTATTAACAGATTTATCTATCGGTTCACGATGCTTCCGATAGAAATATAAACATCTTTGTATAGATATGTGTAGACGTCGACAAAGGAATTTACACTGTAATTAGTTTTAATAAATGTGGTTAAAATATTTAAATCTGTTATTCATAGGAAATATCTAGGTTCGTTTGTATTGTAAATGTAGCATTTAGACAAAGATAGTTTTGTATTGCTCCCGTTGTCAAATTTTCTCTGCAGAAAGCAAAATTTATCTATATGTGTTACAAACACATTAAATAAAATAAAATAAAACGTTCATACTACAAGTGACAGCTGGATTAACAGAATGAGTTTCGAGCTGTAAATTTTGTGCGATTTCAAATATTCCCTTTTCAAAAGTCTGTCAATGGCAATGTAGTATTAATGTCAAGCCAAAAAAAAAATAGTTATTATATATTAATACTTCTATGAGTCTCATTTTTACATGAAAAAATAAAACTGAAGAATTGTATCAATAAAATAATTTAAATAGAAGCTGTAATTGTGTTTTTCTTTTAACTTTTACCAACATTATATTTTAAATTATATAGTTACTGCAGGGAATTAAGGCAAACAAGACACGCCAATGACGTTTTTATACACGCTCGCAGCTGACTTAATATTACAAAATAAAAAAAATAATATATGCAATGATTATACAAATAAACTCACCGTATTATAAGACCCTCAATAATGCTTAAACTCAATATTGTTTATCGAATTAAGGTCGAATTTCAACCACTGGACGACCACTAGTTTTTTTAAATAGCCGTGTTTAAAAACTCATGGAGGCTGTCAGCATCCAGCTAACAGTTCGATGATAAGTTGCATGAAATAAATGTACGAAACGATATTATTAAAATATCTACTAAAAATTCCTATGCACATATTCTGTACTAATTGCGTTCACGGTTCTTCGCTCGGTACTATTCAAAATATTCACCGGATGCACTGCCTGCCACATTCTCACGCAATGCAAATGAATAAATGTAGCCGTATTAATTTTACTTACGCAATCAATTTATGAAGCATTTTTTTTAAAAAGAAATCATTATCTGATATGTGTCGCATCTACACCAGATCGCGGAAACATTTTTTCCGTCTTTCTAGAATGTCTAGTTTGACTTCTGTTTTGGTAATCAGTCTTACTCATTTACAGAATAATATAGAATAGAATTAAAAACTCCACCGGTAACTGTTACGAAGATTGCCATTGTCGTTTAATTTAATAAACTTATTTAATAGATTAAAAATAATAATATTACCTACATTGACAAAATAAATATGAAATATTTAAATGAATGAATGATCTTTTCGACCGCACCCAACGCTTTAAAAAAGGACACGTCACCTACATTAGAAATGACGTTAAATGAATGACGTGATGAATTGTCGTTAAACAGGGAAACAAAAAATCGCATCCGGGAAAACTATAAAAATATCTTTAGACACTCTAACCTGTTGTCTGTTTTCTCATTGTGGAAATACAAAATTGCCCTTTATTACCATGCTGATAGTGCTCTTAAAATCCCGGTAAAACACGAGCATAAAACAAGACAAGTAAGCAAAAAAATGCTTTCTGTCCCTAAATTTAAGAACTTATATGGCAAGCGGCAATCATGCGTGGCGGTCCCCACTTTATACAATAAATTGCCTGGCGATATTAAAGAGAGTGCTACGTTAGCACTATTTAAAAATAAATTTAAAAAATACCTATTAGAAACACATGTAAAATAATTATTATGATATAATATGTACCACTAAAAGTTGAAAATAACATCTGTGCTATGTGTCATGTTAGGTTTTATATTATTTCTACTGTTCTGTTTTGTTATTCATGTTCCATTCTTGTTATGCCAAATCTACCTTGTCCAACAATTCATGTACTTATTTATACTTATTAATTATGTATTATTAGTTAAGAAACTTATTAAAAGGACCTGTCGACAGTCTCTGACTAATGGGTCCTTGCTCATTTTGTTTGTAATAAAATAACAATGTTGAAATAAACGCCGTTGTTGACGGCATTGAACTGAACTGAACTGAACTGACCAAACTAAACGACATAATATTTCAATCTAAGTTACTTTATTAATAAATTACCTAATTTAATTTCGTGATTAGGAAGAGGCTCATATCAATACATAAATAATTCATTATATCACATTTAATTGTTATTTATTTTATATGTAGCTTCCGAAGTAATGCTTTCGATAATTACCTCGTACGTCCTGCACCCTTACCCTAAGGATGTGAGGCTGAAACCAACCCTCTGATCTGCATAGAGCAGTCTTTTTACCATCCCTATTTATTCCTTTCTTTCATATTTCCATTTCCTCCCTTAGTGAAAGGCATTACATTACAAAGGTCATTACAAGGCACTTCTATTTTAAATAGTAAAATTTATAGTCTACGGTCACACTATAGCAGAAGTCTGCTCTCGAATAGAGAAACAAGGCGAGAACCCGGAAGCTGCCGCGCATATGTGCTTTGCTAATTGTCCTAATGCATTCCATAGACAAAACTGAATGACCACTAAAAAGCGCCCACTAAAAATAAACGCAAAATAGAGTAGGTATTTAAGGCGCCTTTATATCTGAATACTACAAAATCAATCTAGTTTATTTACATACAAGATAATTTGATTATCCTAGGGAATTACCTAAGTAAATTTCTTTAAATATTACGCAAAAAATATGTAAAGAAAAACAAAGCCACTATGTTTTTGAAATAGATTTTTTTTTAAATCACCCGCATGGTACGCTAACTTAGAAATACAACAACACAGTTTTACCTGAACTCAGTCATTTTTGTTTTAGTTTTTAATTATGAAAATTATAATTTATACCAAAAGTTTTTTAATTATCAGAAAAAATATGTTA
Organism: Neomicropteryx cornuta; assembly: GCA_020383195.1. Classification (NCBI taxonomy): domain Eukaryota; kingdom Metazoa; phylum Arthropoda; class Insecta; order Lepidoptera; family Micropterigidae; genus Neomicropteryx; species Neomicropteryx cornuta. The sequence continues at coordinate 5,069,454 of JAHKQU010000001.1, read as the reverse complement.
TTGTGTTATAAAAAATATATATATTTAAAAAAGTCATGTTCAAAAAATATCCAAATGCTATCAATATTTCATGCAGACTTTTTTAGACGACTTTTTTATTAGGTAGTAAAAAATCCGTAAATTGGAGTTTGATTGGGCAAATTTTGCAAAAATCTGTCAAACTTTACCGATTAACAATCCCTGGTATATTAATTCTCGGTTCTCTAGGAGTCAGATATCCTCAATTTGTAGATTAAGATTTAATAATTGTAGCGTCCCCGCACGTTTATTTAAAATTAATCTGGTCAATACTCTTATGTGTGTCTGTCAACTGGAAGTAGGTTGAGGCAGTTGACCATAAATTCTTCGCGTGCCCACAAAATTCCCTCTTCCCTGATTTTTTGTGTGAAATATCAATAAATAAAATTCCATTCCTACGAATATGTGTTGTTTACTATTTTCCAATAATCTCAACGTTTTTAAAATTATCCATAGATTCATCGACTTGCATAGTCTAGACATTTAATAGTCCTAAATTCATAAATCTAATAAAATGGTAGGCGTCAGTTTGTGTAGCGTCGTTCATGCCCGTCATAGAGTTTGCCAGGCTTTTTTCTTGCAGGCAAAACATTGTAGGTTAGAATCGTTTAACAAGTAATTCACATTCAGTCCTGGAATGGGGTAAAAGTGTTACGTGAAATCGGAACCTTTAAAATATATCGAAAGCGGCACATTATATCGTTTCGTTGTAATACACATTTGAATTCGCAACAAATAGGAAATCGTAAAAATGTGTGAGTAGGACAATAGGACATTTCGCTTGGCCTATATTGATGTTGTCATGGGAAAGCGCGAAAAAAATATTTATTTATTTTTTGCTTGTTAAATCTGTTACAGTCGAAATGCTGTAAATGTTGGCACGTTGGTTTTACCACAGAAAATGTTATCCCTCGAACGTGTTGTCCTTTTCAAAGCAGCTTAACAGCCTTTATTAAGCCTATTTGGAGGCGAGTGTTCTCTCAAAGTCGTCATAATTACTCGAAATCGAGTAAATCACGTCCGACTCATATAGTATACTATGGTTTCCTTCCATTAATTAACACCTACGAGCTGCGTCCCTTAAAAATGTATGAAATTTCTTGATATAAATAAGCATAAATATATATTTTTTATATTTTGTGCTGTAATATAAAAAAACGGGTCTTCTAATCGCTAGTTAAAAACACCAAATTTTATTATATTTACTTACCGGTCTGTTTAAAGTATTACCTAATCCAATATAATAATTTTAAATGATTTATGGGCATTTCAAATGATTTATTTAGTTAAATTTACTCGTGTATTTGCAGAAGTGATTTAGGAATAGAGCTATAATTGCACTATACAAACGTGCACTACCGCGTACCACACTCAAACAATGCGCAAAATGTTCGCATAAAATGTTTTCCAAGAATGTCAGCATTAGTAGATCGAGCATTTAAAGTACCTACTTTCAGCCACGGCGAAAACTAGGTTAGGTACTCGTTGTAACATTTATCCATTTCTCCTGCACCCATTTTGATGGCGAAAACGATGCTCGCTGTCCCAGCAACACGGTATCCGAGATTACGGTGTATCACTGCTAGATGTCGCCATCTTTAAACCTCCGACTCTTGACATCTCGACCATAGACTAAAATTTATCGCAGCACCAAAATGGCGTCGGGTCGCGAACCGCTTTATTTTTAAAATGGCGGCGCGTCGCTCGTAAAGTTCATTCGATCGAACGGATTGCGGAATTCTCTCGCTGTAAACATTCCGCTGAAGAGTTGAGTGAAACTAGCGCTGTTTTTAAACATTGCCGAACATTCCAGAAGTTTGAAGTGCCGAAAGCCTATTTTATTAGAGCGCACATAAGTAACGATTGAAAGATAAAAGCCAGCATCCGCGTATGTGGAATGGACGAAAAAAGAAAAAAGGCAACGTAGCGATTTGAAAAAAATGCGTAAGACAAATACTAGAAGTGGAACGTATTTTGAGCCATTCCAGGCAGAACTACGTATAGGCCATTTAACAGACGATTTGACCCCAACACAAATTAGCTCTTTTAATTTCTTTTCTTATACTGATAAAGTAGCCATTGCTGATAGCCTTATCAAAAGATCACAAAGCCAGGAAGTTACAAAGTTGCCTGAAATTAGGTAAATAGTTTCTTTCCAGATAACTCTCTTCGAGAAAATAGCTCTTTAGAAAAAATGCTTGTACAGTGACTGCTGTTCAGTCTTTACCTAATCCATAAAGATCATAAAATCTCATCCATGCAAACATAGTCATTTTCCATAAAGCAACATTTTGCCATATAACTGTCTTCGAGAAATTGGCTCTTTACAAATATCTTCACATATGGGCCTTGACGGTCATTAATTAATATTTTAATTAATGACACAGACCTCCAGAAGAATGACACCGTAAAGAGACCTTTGGTCAACAAATTTCATAGTTCATTTGTAGATACCTTTATTTTTTTTATATTATCAAAATTAGACATAATTTTAGTGAAATAAATAACTTATAACGCTTCAATAAAAAAATGAAATCTAATACTTTTAATATAATAATTATTAATTTAGCTATACGTATTTTTAAAAAAAATCTAATGGCGGTAAGAAACATATATTATTTATAAGTAAATAATTTTAATAGCATAAGTAAAAAAAACAGGTGTCCTTGTCTTTTGTTTTTATTGAGTATCAATAATAAAAAAATGCACAAAATGTTAACTTTATTTTATTCACTTTTCTAAAATATTAATTTTAGTTAACCCCCGTAAGTACACATTTTTTGAACATACTGTGCATAAAAGTGGCATACATGGGAGTTCGTCGAGTACAATTCCTTAGAATAACTGTAATTTTTATATCTGCATTGTTTATAACTACAGGATTTTGGTGGTGTCCTTTCTTATAACAAAATACATGTCCAGATATAAATGAAATAAAATAATATCAAAAAAGTATAGTCACTATAAAACACAGCGCCGTCCCTAGCACTTAATCACGATAGAGCGAGATTGTTTTCGGCGCCTGCAACTTCTTCAAAAATCAACTTTTATTGCAAAACTTATCGAATCTAAATTAAATTAAGTAGCTCTAATTATTACAATCCTGTATCTTTAACATAACCAAACTTTCTACAGCTTGTATAATTATTTGCATTTGGCAATTTGGCACCCCTTGCGACCGCTCCTATCGCTCTACCCCATGGCTGGCACTGATAAAACATTATCATGTTATACGAAAGTGTTTGAAAGTGAGTGAAATTTAAAAAAAAAGTAAGTATTTGCCTTTGGTTGGTATTTTCTTTTCGTCAATACATACTTTGTAGCAATTGAAATTTTAACTCAACACTCGGGATTTTTACTAAAAAGGTAAATTCTCTAAATCGATCGTTTCTTATGGTTATGTGTTGGTATGCTATAAATTATATTAAAAGTTTCTTTATGGACTGTTATTCTTGTGATAAATTTATTGCGCTATTGACATCGTTAATCGTATGGATTGCACACACCTCCCATTTTTTACGTTTTCATAACAACTTTTTATGGTTTTTCTTCATCATTAACGATACATTGCTGTCAGATTGATCAATAAAAACACCAATTTATGCATTGGATATTTGCTTGATTAAAATTAATACGAAATATTCAAGTTGACAATAAAAATGTGCAGAATTAAATCTGTTATATATGTATAACTGGTATATAGGTATATGTATAACTGTCAATAAATCCTATACTTAGGAAAAAAAATAGTTTATTATGTACCTAAATCATTCTCAATTAATTGAAAAATGAAGCAATTTATCTTATTCTATGGACCGACAAAATCTCATTTTCACGTATTAGGCCAGTCAAAATAAAACATCTATTCACAAAAAATTAAAGTTTCCAAATTCGCTAATTTATTATGAATCGTGTATTCAATTAGTAGTTTCGTTCACGCGTAGTTTCGTTTACGCGTAGTTTCGTTAATGCGTAGTTTCGTTCACGCGTAGTTTCGTTCACGCGTAGTTTCGTTCACGCGTAGCGTCGTTCATGCGTAGTTTCGTTCACGCGTAGTTTCGTTAATGCGTAGTTACGTTCACGCGTAGTTTCGTTCATGCGTAGTTTCGTTCATGCTTAGTTTCGTTCATGCGTAGCGTCGTTCACGCGTAGTTTCGTTCACGCGTAGTTTCGTTCACGCGTAGTTTCGTTCACGCGTAGTTTCGTTCATGCGTAGTTTCGTTCATGCGTAGTTTCGTTCATGCGTAGCGTCATTCATGCGTAGTTTCGTTCACGCGTAGTTTCGTTAATGCGTAGTTTCGTTCACGCGTAGTTTCGTTAATGCGTAGTTTCGTTCACGCGTAGTTTCGTTCATGCGAAGTTTCGTTCACGCTTAGTTTCGTTCACGCGTAGTTTCGTTCAGTCGCATTTAACGATTTTTGATTCGGATCCGTTTTTTAAGCGCATGTTGCAAATTTATATTTGTATTTGTAAACCCTAACCCTATTTGTAGCCCTATTTGTTGCGGAAAATAAACATTTTTGGAAACTTTTGCAATTAATGTTAAATTACATATTTTTCACCCTCTATTTGACTGGCCCATAATAAATAGTTGACAGTTGTTTCGGCGGTGATAATATATACATATAAACCATAAAAATATTGATTACGTTGCCTTTTTTAATTTACCTACTTTTTGACCATTTAAAAAATTGAGAGACCTGCACTGTCGAAATTCATTAATTAGGTAATCAATTTTTAGTGTCTCATAAAAAGTCGTGGTTTTTGGAATTGCTATATAATCAATGGTGAAAATGTGTGGATGCGTACGGCTCTGCAACTCGTTCCCCTGCCATCCAGGCGTCGCGTCGTACGGTTCGTCGCTTCTGCATCGGCCATTGTATGCAGGTGACAGCACACCCATATATATGGGTCCTCCGTGATGGTCCTCCGGCAGGATACACACATTGCACGCAGAGGAATGTTTATTTTTGTTTCAATGCTCCCTTGTCTAACTCCTTATACGACCCGTGATGAGTTTAGCTGTGGGCGTTAGCGCGATAGGTTATCATATAACTGAGGTTACGTTATAAGCGATTTCAACTTAAACAGCTACAAAATAACTGCGTGATTTGAACTCGTCACCGTGCTTCATTATCATGGTATCATTTGCAACGAGATTTCCGTGTCACTGAAGCTGGACTCTGGCCGGACAGGGTAAAAAATAATAGGGTGAATGTCAAAATAGTTCCGGCCGGCGATGTGCCAAAATGGTGTCCATCTGGTAACTTGTGGAATGTGCAAACCAGGCAATGGCAATAATAGGTAGCTTCAGTAACGCGGCTATTTGTTGCGCTAGAATAATAGGGCGATTTTAACGGTGTTCCCGTATAACGCGCACGCTGAGTTATTATATTTTAGTCCTCGTGCTAGCGACACATTTTCATTTATTTAATTGAGTAATTATTTATTATAATTAGGTAATTGTATTAGGTAAATAAAGAGTATTCTGGACTAAATACTCTGGAATGGACGCGTCCAGCCAGAGAAACTTGCAAACATATGTCCGGAAGAACACATATCGAAGTTTTTCGTTCAAGGTTAAGTTTTGGAAAGGTATATAGCAACATCTATAAAGCCTACCCAATCAACACTAGAAAACAAGAGGAAAATACTTAGTTACTTTTTTAACACAAAAATCAATCGTCATTCGTCAACTTTCAGAAAATAAATAATGGAAATATTAGTGCTGCCAAATAATATACAAATGCGCATTCGGAAGCGTACCTTAAACAAAAACCTTACCCTTAAGAAAAATATAGCTTATTTGGAAATAAAATGGATTGCACAGGCGTTACGAAATTACTTATAGAATTTATAATTTCACAGACGGCATAGACGCATGGAAATGTGGGGCGGCTGTCACGGGCAGGTCATTTTAATTAACCTCACTTTTGACAAGATAGTTGCTTCACTTTTAATGTTGGACAAAAAAAAAACAACACTTTATAATGTCACACTTGGTCATATTATTTTAACTTCTATGATGTAGGTACTTATTAGAAGTTAAAATAATATGGCGTCTCTAAGTATGTTGTTAAACTATGTTTTCTAGTATTTTAAAATTCAAAACCAATAATAGTGCTTTTTCATCAATCAATAAACCTACAATCAATAATTCTAGGTGACTAGCATATACTTACTGTAGGTATGTACATAAATATAACGCTGATTATTTATTTATATTATTAATATTCTCTATTTATAAACAAAACATACAGTTTCTAATTGATTGTTCACTAAACCCTTGCGGGTTTTTATGTGAACTAGTTCGAACCCACTTTTTAGTTATTTAAAATGCTGGTTTGTATTTTTCAGTAATATAAGTTATGCAAGCAATAAGTTATCTTAAAATCAATTTTCTTTATTTTCTAAGATACTTAATCCTATTACAAGGTGTTGTAAGACCACTCCCGAAGACTTAACGGGGTGTTTGTGTTCCCTATTACGTGCAAAAAAATGTATAAAAAAATACGAAGATAATTCATGCCCGAATTTATAATTTTATTAAATTCCCTTTTTGCTCGCGGACGCTTGGCTAATGCCGGCCAATGACCCGGTGCGGCGCGGTCTCGCTAGCGACTAAACCTATGACAAGAGCGATTTCATATTATCACGTAAAATTTACAATTTTTTTACTCCGAAACCATGATGAGTTTTGATATGAGGTCAAAACAAATCACGTTTGAAATCGCAGGGCCAAAAAGCTGGATTTATCGGGACTGGTCCAGGAACACGGTGTATAAGTAACTCATTTTTTTTACATATGTTCGTAATGTTGTCCACAGTCGTACCCGGGAAGCAAAGTTCCATCGCAAGCGTGCCAGAAGGCGTCGTCGGCGCCGGCGCACACGACCCTTCAGCGCTCGGTGCGGGCGCACGCGCAGCGCTCCACCATACCGCGGTTCCACTTCCCCAAGGGCAGGCCGGCGCCGCAGTCGCACCTGGACCAGGCGCTGCTGAAGATACAGTCGGCGTTTGCCACCTTCCCCAACAGCCAGGTAGGTTTGTGGCATTTCGCTTTTACCGAAGATGAACTGGACTCCCACGCGGAGGTAGAATGGAGAATGGATATTTAATCATAAACAAAATATGTTTAGATACCTCGATCCTTATATCTTCAATATAAGGTGGATTTTTAAATTCAATTCTTTTTCTGAGAAATGAAAATCTACCAGTAGTTCTTTTTTCAGTTAAACTTCTCTTTTATAAAAGCCTTAGGAAAAATAGTACAAAAGGCAAATGTCTAAAATATAGAATAATTTGTTTTAAAATTTCTATATTATTAAGCTGTAATTAAATAAAAATCAACAATTGCTTACTGACCGCGCAAAGAGTAAAACCTGTCAAGGTAAAATACAGACTCCAAACATACCGGGGTGAGAGGGGTCTGGGGGTCCTCCCGTGGTTTTTTTTAAAAATTGCAATTAGGTCATTTTTATAGAAAATAAATTGTAAAAACCTGTATAAATTATACAGTATAATTTGAAATGTCACCACTTTTAACACAAAAAGTGGGTACGATTAATCAGTATCAACACCTTCAAAACTTAACATGAAACTGTATTTCAAAAAAATAAGAATTTTACAATAACTTGCATACAAGCAATTTTTATCTCTAATAAAGTAAAAGTTGTCATGAAGTAGGCTGAATTGAGTATGATTTCCATCCATAATTGATTTTAAAAGGTGCTTTTACTAACACAAAAAAACTGACTCATAGCGCACCGCCTCGCCAGGCCACCAACCAGACGAGCCCATTTTCGAGGCGACTGGTGGATGCACAGTGTCGCTCTTACAGCTTACTGTAAGTAAGTGTAAGCGATTTATATGGTACACCACTCTCACACTCAAGATCGTTCGTAACGTTTTATGAAGCTTCCAAATTACGGATATTTCTCTCATTTTTTCTTCGTACGTACGGGGTACGGACACAAACATGGCTCGTAAAATACAAACCGTCCGTACAAAATACGGATGTATGGCAACTAGTATTCCATACACACACAAAATCATACAAATACAAATCCTTATTTTTTATGGTATTTCAGCTGGATGATCTTTCCGACCGAGGTAATTTGGTTGGGCTCGTTGGGAGCTAATTTCAGACAAGGCATGTTCTATTCGTAAAGTGAAATCAGCTGTCAAATCAAATCAAACATTTAGTTTGGGTAGTGAAAAAGTAGATGTTGTTAATGATACAATAAAATGTATAGATCTATTTTTAAACATACGTAACTATTTATTTTCACTTAGGTACCAAGAGAAAGCTTCCATCATATTGTGAAGGCATGCGACTGTCCCCTCTATTGGAAAATGCCTCTGTTCCTGGCTACCCAACAAAGTCTACACGCTCCCGTAGATGGTCACAAATTTATCGATTTCTGGAAACAGTGAGTTGGAATGCATTTAATATATATATATTTTATAACATAATTGTTATGAAGTAGGCCATATACAATTATCATGGATATTTTTCGATGGATAAACAATCTTTTCTACATAATATCAGACTGCACTTATCATGTGTGATATATTTCAGTTCGTACTGCCAAACTTTCAAAGTTAAACAGATCCACATTAAATCACAATCTCCATGAAGTTATAATTTAAAACTCTCTAGAATCGATGTACTATGACATGCAAGTTACCTTCAGATCTCATTATTATTTAAGTTCACTTTGATTATACCTAAATATACCTTACTTAATTTCAAATGCACATCCAAACTATTTTTTTTTATTTTATATTTTCTACCTATTACGCAATTGGCCCTTAAATTGTGTTCCCTAAGATTTGTGTTAAAACTTTCCTTGGGCAGGTTAATTTATGATGGATTGTGAAGATGTTTTCGATGTCATGACATATCATATTAAAGTAGTTACCCATATTTTATTGTCCCATGGTTACCCAGTTAGTGCCTTTCCTGCACTGTTTGACAGCTGACCAATTTCCTTTCATGCATTTCTAAATGTTGATTACGGTACCTCGGATATTTTAGCGGTTAGCCGTCGAATGGTACACTTTGTACCGATTTGTTTGTGCTCAGAAAAAACAACACTTTCTTTAAGTAATTCTTCCCTGGTATTTTGGTTACAATAAAAAAAAATTGGACAATATTATTATATTGTCCAATTAATTAAGAAGATTAATGATTCAACATCTTTAAACGCTGAGGTGAAACTTGAAATGCACATTAATACATTAATAATCATATTATTTCAGAATGACATCAACGTGTCATGACCAAGCATCCAGATTTGTTCATCTTTTAACGCGAGGGACATCATCGATCTTAGCCCCGGAAGACTTTGTACCTCTCATCCAGGATGTAGTCGACACGCATCCCGGACTTTCCTTCCTCAAGGAAGCGACTGAGTTTCATTCGAGATACGTTCATACGGTAAGATTTCTTGAGCATCATCCGTGCATCATCATTGATGATAATTTAATCATAATGTATCATCATTGATTATAATTTCCTAGTTTTAGATAGCTCAACTCCAGTAGGCGCCTAAAAAAATATTCCGAGGTATAGATGGCGATATTTTATTGCCAACGAAAAATTAATCATATTTTATTATTTTATAGCCTAGATAAATGACCTCATAAATGTTTACAGTTTATCTTTTCAATTCACAGATGGTGCACTGTTTTGTAAATAATTTATGTAAATGTATGTAACCTAACCTATTGCTATCTGTCATTAAAATTATGAAACTGTGCTTTTTACAATAAATTACGATGTTTTATGGATGTTTGAGAATCGGTGCAATATCTGCATTGTGGTTTAGTCACTAGAGTGTTTTCAATTTTTGTTTAGCAGTTGAGCAATCTAAACCCTATTATAATCAATGAAAAACCTAAACTGTTAAATGTTTCGCGATCAAAGTCTGCTGAAAAGTCAGTTAGTTCCCACTTTTCATCATTAAATCGTCCCATTCCAGTTCCTATCTGGTTCAGGTCTCCAATCCTGCCTTCTACTATTGAGCAGTCTGAGGAAACGGCGCTATATCTTGGAATATACAGAGTTGAATATTGATGGACTGATTAAATAAAATTAATGTTTATTTGTTACTATATAAGAATTACGTCTAAGCATTTGACATAAAGAAGTTATGACATAGTTGTGTATGTAATGTACTAATGTGCTTGTGATATATAATATTGAAACTTACTTACTGTACTTTGCAGGTTATAGCACGAATATTTTACTGCGTGAACAGATCATGGTCTAGCAGAATATCCATTCCGGAACTGAGAAGAGCCAACTTGTTGCAGGTGATACAATTACTGGAAGAGGAAGAGGACATCAACCAAGTTACCGCCTATTTTAGGTTAGAACTCATCAATTAATGACATAAATTAATTGTGATCAATTATTATCAAAAGAATATAAGCTAGAAATGCGTCACTTTTTTTTTGACGATTTTACTGCAAAAATAATAGTCACAATCTCTAAGATGCTTTTGAATTTTGTATGTCTTTATTATGAATTTTAAATATTTTTTAGAAATTGTAGTGGCGTAGTTTTTAAGGTGTTTGTATCTAAAAAATTGTGTCTAAAAATGGAATGGTAGGTAACTTAATAATTATCAGGGCTGATACGACCCAATATAAAAAAAATCTTTAGTTTGTGGCTTTAGGTGGGTGTAAAAAACTGCAAATGCAATATGCAATTTTTTCCCACAATAAAAAATATCGTAATAGGGATTTTTAAAAAATCATATAAATATCTCATAAAAACAGAAAATATGCACAGAAAAACTAAACAAAAAAAAAAAATTGATAACTTACATGTTTGTTTAGACATTTAAGTTACCAATTTTTTTTACTTACTTTGTATCTCCTAAACTGTGAATTCTATCTGCATATCTAAAAACCACTATAATGGTGAAAGAAACCTTTCTCGAACTGTTTATATATATGTGTATATTATTTGTATGTATATGGTATTGTTTATTTTTATTTCCCTAAAATATCCAACTTTTTTTGAAACTCAAAGCAAAACTAATACAAACTACCTCCATGTTGAAACAAAATTGAAAATACACATATTTTTTATTAGGTTTCTTTTTGCCTTCAGAGTATTTTATGCATTCTTTATTCTGATTTCTGTTTCAGTTATGAACACTTTTATGTCATTTACTGCAAATTCTGGGAACTCGATCGTGATCACGACTTATTTATTGACAAGCAGGACCTGGCCAGGCACAATGATCACGGTGAGTATTTTTTGTATTAGTATTTTGTGTCATAAAAATATTTTAATATTAAAAAAAAATATATTGAAAGTATGGCAATGTACTTGTGCGGGAATCAAGGGCTATTGGGCACCGTTGCCTTTAATAAATAATTCCATTAACGATTAGTTTTAACTGAGTTTTGTTTTCATTTTAGCGCTTTCCTCGCGGATGATTGAACGCGTGCTGTCAGGGTGTGTGACCCGCGGCAACCAGAACAGGCTGGCGCCAGAGGGCGAGCCACGGATGTCGTACACCGAGTTCGTCTGGTTTTTACTCGCCGAGGAGGACAAAACACACCCGACTGCCATCGAGTATTGGTTTAGGTACATTTGTAATGTCGCTATTTTCATAGTTGAACTTAAAAATACACGCACACACTTCTGCGGTCAGGCGGATCAGGTGGCTCAGTGTTACATCAACAGCGCTTTTCTAAGCACTATCGACTGAGATAACTAACAGCTACAGACGGAGATGTTTGTGTATATTGAATGGCCTCGCATCATACAGGTAGCTAAAATTGCACTTCATAGCGCCTCCCTGATAAGACAAGCCATACAAAAATAATACGATTTATTACTATATCTGACAGCAATATTAGTTTGTTCCTACTGTAGGTACTTCAGCATTGTGTGTCTTATTTTTCTAATTTATATTAACTCCAGGAGCTCCCGTAATAAATATGGCAACTTGCAAAATTTGACATTTTTCAGGCGTTTGCTAAAATTGAAATTCAGGGAAACTATGTAAAATGATCTGCGATAAATGGTACTATTTCAAATCTATATACATAAAAATGAGTGTGTGTCTGAAGCGTTATAACTCTGAAACTGCTCGGCCAGTCAAAGCTGCCCGCCCGGAGCCCGGGGTTAAACAGCTTATAAAATTCTCTAAAATATAATGCTATTTTAAACTATATACTAAGTATTTGTGAAAAAAAACAAAATTTGTCGTTTTAAGCAGCGGCCGCGCTTGGCTGCTGTATGAAAATCAAAATAAATGATTATAGATCTTACAAAAAAAAAAAAAATTATCACAATATAATTATGTTATATCAAAAGATATTTAATACCATTACCATTACCATTACCATCCATCGACTAACATTTTCATCGAAAAACACAACAAAACCCATGATAAACACAGAGGCACGAGAGTCAGCTTTTTAACAATAATAAAAATATAGGCAGGCTACAAATGACTCCAATGACATTGGTAACTGTACATTTCTATATTAAAGTTGAAATTATTAATTTTTCAGGTGTATGGACCTCGATGGTGATGGTTTCTTATCAATGTATGAACTAGAATATTTTTACGAAGAACAAATGCACCGAATGGAAGCTATCGGAATTGAGACATTGCCATTCCAGGACTGTTTGTGTCAGGTAAGACAAATATTGCTCATGCGATTCAGCGCTCTACGAGGGACAAACGTTCCTTTTTAGCCAGGTCCGCATGACCTTGAGTTCCTACGTGTGCCAGACCTGCAGGCAATTTATAAATCATTTTTTCACGGATCATTATATCCGTCCTCAAAACTCATTTCACTAAAATCTAACTTCATATATTTTGAAAGGGGAAGAATTTATATCATCTCAAGCTTTACTTTCAAAATAATATATTTAAATTAATAAAGGTATGCAACAGGCTGATTTATGCCAAATATTTGCAATATACAACTACAGTTTGATTTATTTGTAGTAATAAAAATGTTTTAATGCCGAGATTTATTCTTTTTTTTAAAGTAGTCAAGTTGCCGACATCTGCCAATGGATTGCTAGGAATTCAAAGAAATAAAAAAAAATAAATAATAAAAATATATCAATACATCTGTTAAAACATCAAAAAAAAAAAAAAAAATGCGGTATGCATCAAATTTTGACAAAATAGTTATTACCTTCAATAAGTAACATTAAAGTTGTTAAGGCGACCTAAAGCCAAGTTGTTAATTTGTTACCTTTTATAAATTAATATTGAGTTGTTTTTTCTTAAATTTTGATTCTCTTCTAGATGTTGGACATGGTGCATCCAACCACAGATGGAAAAATAACACTGTCAGATCTGAGGAAATGCAAAATGACACCAATATTCTTCGATACATTCTTTAATCTGGAGAAATATCTCGATCATGAACAGAGGGACCCATTTGCTTCGCAGCGTGATCATGAAAATGAGGTACTAAATCTTAGGCGGCATCGCTGTAAACATTTCTTTTCGAGCTATAAGTAGTTTTCGGTTGACAACTTTTCCATATAGTAAATAAAGTAGGTATGGAATGTCTGTTTTTGAATTATTATTCCTTAATAATATGTAAACTACACCCTATTAGGAACATAAAATAATGACAAATTGAAAAACAAAAAAGTATCAGAAGTTAGTTGTCCGAGCTTCTTCCAGTGCCTGTATGTTTTTTTGAAAATGTCTTCATTTTTGCTTCAGGTTTTGCTAAAAAATGGTAATTTTGTTGGTCTTTTAAAGTAAATGCTTTTTTAAATCGGTAGGTACCTACCAAATATTTTTTTGAAAAAATGGTGACTTTTTGTAAAAAATACTCACTTTATAAGAGTGAATAAGTACCTCAGTGAGCGCATTTGGCGAGAAGAGAGTACTTTTGTCTGCTCAAAACCATTTTATGTCATATCTAGGTGCAATCATTTTATTAACCACAAAGTATGGTGAGTTTTGTATATAATAAATAAACAAAACCAAATTAAGTAAAGATATATTATTTTTAAATTTTCAATGTTTTATCGGGTACAAATTTCATAAAAATCACGATAATATGGGATGAATAAGTAATCGTAAGAGGTTTTACAAATTGCAAATGTACCGAAATTATTTTTTTAATTTACTCGAAAGCTAGAAACGGCGATCTTGAAACGGTGATCTTGTGAGAAGTGGTGATGAATCTTAGCTAAGGAGCATTGACCTTAATAAAATTGGAAGACATAATGAATAAATTATATCACCTCTTTTTGTGATTGTGGTGTGTAAGCGTTCGACTGAAGTGTGCGTTCGAATCTGTACACATTTTTTAACGCTTCATCACCATTATCTCCCTCGGCTCTATGTTTGTTGAACGGGGTCCAAAATATTGGGAAATAACTTAGGTTTTAGTGATCATTTAAAAAAAACTTTTCATGCAATAAGCACAAATATTGTGAAAGGGGTTTTCGGTTAGATGCTTGGATTATCTTAAAAACATGTTTATTTCTTTCTTTAGCTCCTTGGTCGTCCAGGTGTATGGATTTGGCAGCCTAATGAATCTGGCTTTGTATTTGTATTTATTTGATTTGAAAATGTGGGTTTCTCCCATCTAATAAAGCAGGGAGTCAGGCCTCTGAGGAAAATGCGGTTTGTTTTGTGAGGCCGCTCTGTCAAGAAGGTATATTAAACATATTGTCAATTTCAGATGTCGGAGTGGGACAGATTTGCAGCAGAAGAGTATGAGTTACTTGTTGCTGAAGAGGGCGCCAGCGATGCTCAGGACCAAATGTAGGTAGCAACGTACAAATTTATTGTTATTGTTACGAGGTTTTGTCTTAAAGATAATTATCATCTTGAATTTCAGAAACATACCTTCTAATGTAGAGTACGAAATATGAGCTTCCATTTGAAAATGGCTGACCAGCTACGTTAGTTTCTTGATTTTTCCCCGATTTTTTCAAACTTCTCTCAAAAATCTATCTAAAATCTATCAGTGGTATTCGCAGATAATATGTAAACGTCATGTGTCTTGGAACGTACGAGAATGCTTCTTGCAAAAGCGCTACCTGAAAATTAACATTTTTAGACACCAAATGATAACTACGTTTATCTTGATAATTAAGTATTATTTTGAACCTTTCATGATAAACAATCAATACAGACTAGGTGAATGTGGGTAACTCATTTTTTTTAAAAAATAAATGTGACATGACTGACAGTTATTTTTGAAATAAAAATTACTATGGTAATTACTTTAGCTTAGTTTACAATGGCCTAATATTATTGTATATAACTAGGCCATGATGATTATTTTATAAAAAATAGCAGGTTTCAACGTAGAACTCGGTAACTTCAATTTGATACATTTTACTTGCACTAGTAGTTACACTTGTCCACATTCGGAAGTTATAGATGACAACAAATAGTTTTGTCATCTGTAACTTCTGTAAAAATTGCACTTGTTCAACCGTTCATCCCTCGACCCAGAGATAATTTTCAAATACTGGCAGTCTTTAATATTAGCATGTTTGGTCGAAACCGATACAAAGCATTCCAGGTTCCACGATACTCGCTTCTCGATCATAAAAAATAAGGGTTCGTCCATTTAATACACCTATTTTTGCCCCCATCCCTCCCCCCTCATCACACTTCAATACATTTGAGTTACCCACACAAGGTTACGTTTCGTAAGACTTCTCCCTCACCCTCACAGCGTGACATTAAATGTACGACCCCTAAGGCATAGTATGTAGGTTACGATTGTGCTATAATACGATTTTTAGTAAAGCAGTCTTCTATTCTAATAATCTATTTGGCCTAACTATCTATATTTATGTGAATGTATTAAACTGAATGACAAATAATGTGAACATATCTATAATAATATGTAGAATTTTAGATACGAATATAATTTACGATATTATTGCCTGCTTCATTTATTTATTCAAATTGTTAGGTGGTGTAGATCTTGAATATTAGTATTTTTTGCTTGATATTTTAATAATAAATAAATAGCATATCGAAAAAAAAAAATACACAAAAAAGATTTCGAAATACCATTCCGTCAATGTATCCTTACAATACGACGTTTCTTAATAATTTTTTTTGGTATTAAGATGTCCTTGTATTGTTTCGATACCGTGTGTAGTTAACTTAATAAATTAACCAAATTTATCAAAATTACATTACGTTAAAGTTTGTGAGTGCAATATCGCGTAGTAAATTAAATTGTACAGAAGCAATCGCAATCAATAGTGGTTACCTAGTGGTTTTTGTAACCGTTACACCCACTGTTTGTAACAACTTCACTGGCTTTTTATTCTCTCCACGGTAGAGCATTATGTCACCAGCTACTCTGGTCCTGCATATCAGTTATTATATCTTCCCAGGTTTTTCATGTGACTATAGACTGTAAGTTTTAAGAGTGAGAGTTTTTTTGTTATGTTTTCCAGAACTAATCTAGTTCCTGGTCTGCTAACATATTTGCTGTTCACTGTTATTAGTTCCGACACCCAATTGTTTTTTAAAAGCTCAATATGATATATCAACTTGTTGACATATCACATTCATGGCTCTTCATGTGGAGCATCTAAACTCTTTATGATGGTAATGAAAGACAATATTTATTTGAGTTGGGCACATTAGTGTCTTTTTTCAATAAACAAATATTTGATATCATGCTACCAAAGTAACAATTTTCAGTGGCATGGTGCACAAACTAGCTAAGGGAATTTTTAATAACTAGCCTTGAATCTAACCATGAACAAAAAAAATATGCTTAAATGTGTTCAAAACGTTTGTTAAAAAATCATAGCGATATTTTTTTAAAAACACTTCAATTATTTGACACTAACATTTCAAACAATATCTTGCGTATCGATATGTTTCAATTTAAATCATATTTCTTTGTTCTCATATTAAAAAATATTTTTTTCCGTAATAAATTAAATCAATTGAAAAGTGGACAACCATAGTTTTTCTTTCGGAAGTCACCTATTTATTTACAAATGGTTCGAAGAAATTGAAATATATTATTGACAATGAATGTTGTTGTAGCCACAATCTCTCTTTTTTAAATTTATTGTAGCAGCAATAAACAATGATTTTAATTTTAATGCTTGATATCTACCCTCATCTCTTCTTGTTATTTTGCTAGGATGATGCTTAATACAATATTATTAGCTCCGACCCGTTGGGCCACACAGCTTAGTCAACATTCTGAATGGCGCTTTTATACCATTATTAAACTTTTCATATGTAAATGTTAGTGGAATGGACACTGGTCGAACTTTTATGTTATGTTTATTGTTATACCTATTCTTATATTGTTATTTTATTTTTTAAATAATCGTCTTTGTCTGGATAGGGTCGAAGACACGTCGGCGTATGCCAGGGTAAGATAGAAACTTTAAAAAGACTGCGAGGCTCTAAATGTTGCTTTTATTAATGATTTCCCTACAAAATGGCGGAGACTGCCATGCACTCTGTTAAATATTATATCCTTCGCAGTTAATATTAATTTCGTATGATCGCTTGCATTCTCAATTTACTGTTTTGTCTGACAATATGGTTGATCATGCTCAAAAGCTGACTGATATTGACTAATAATAATTATTTCATTACTTTTTACGCAACATTTGGTACGCAACAATAAAATCATAATAAATGCCTATCTAAAAATACAACATTTTTATTGTGGACCTATTTATATGAAACCTATATGCGTGAGAGATTTTGTTTTTAAAATAATATATTGTATTCTTTGAGAGTGTGGTATTGAAATTCCTTTTTTTGTTTTTTATTTGTTTTAATTTTGAATTTTTGGTGTGTCGCTTAATTCTTTATTTTTTAATATCGCATGCATAGATTAATGATTGGCATCACTTTGACTAGGTACCGCAAATGTAATAGTTGTGCACTGTTTATATCACATTATTTTAGGGGCCTCTTGTTTCATTTCACAAATAAACAGTTAATAGGAGTTAACAGCACATTTAAATTAAATACATATAATAATAAAATACTGATACACGCAGCTTAGTCGTGACTGAACAAGTAAGTATGCTTACCCTACATGCTTATGTGTAAACAGCTCGAAATTTTGACACTATTTGAATGCATTGTTTCAAAGTCATTGGATCTATTTAATTTCATATAAATACCATATTGCTAAATAGTTATTTTCAAAATTGAAAACCAAGAATTGAACTTCTGATGTTGTGGACAACATACTAAGCCATTGCACCATAAGCTTGTTACTATAATAATATGCGAAGAAAGCATATTTAATCAATTTTCATTACTATTACTTTTTTTGTTATTCAGCCTATCTAAATCTTCTCCCTTTTCCTTCTTTAAACTTTCAGAATGAAACGCCGCTTGATGCGTAAAAAAAAACTAATATTTGAGCCGTATTTAGTCCTAGCAAAGCAGGTGGTCTATTTAATATTCTTAGAGCGCATGTTATATTTTATTACTCATTATTGATTGTTTGTTTAACAAAAATTGACTGTGATGTGCTTGTGAATGATTTTACTATGAAAAAGAAGGGCCAAACATTGCATGCAGATTATTTCCAAGATTGACTTTTATTCTTACACCTCAGTTGTTCACCACAAAGCGTGTAATTCAATTTAATATACCTATTTGGTCTACCATGTGCATATTTGCGTTAGTGGCTAAAGATATTTGGGTTTAATGTTGTAAAATCTTATTTTGCATTCAACATAAATTCTGTCATTTTTAAGTTGTTTTAGTGACATTGCTATTTGTTATTTCATTATAATGTTAGTTATGTCATTGATTAAATTATTGTGGTTTAAAATTGCTCAACCTCGTAAAAATTAGTAGGATCCTAAGAAATGGTGCCAATGATGATGACAATTCGTTAGCGGATAGTCTAGACGCAAACCGCATAAAAGCCAGACACGATAACCTTGCCCAGTCATAGGTGGCGAACTTACGGAATATATTTCCGTCTGTCATTGAATTTGTGAAACTGTGTGTTTTTTCCAGTAATACAATGTGTGAGACTTGGTATGACTAAAAATACTAAAGAGTGATTGTCAAATTCTTATTAGGAGTTGAGCATTCTAAAAATCACTATAGAAGCAATGGTATTATATATACACTAGCAAGCTTTTTACGTTTTATATATAGTTTTAAAAACGATCATAGTTTCAATATGATTAACATTTTTTTTTTATTTAAACCTTTTTCTAGAAAAGTTTACTCTGATTTATTTTCCAACTCATTACTACACATTTGCTGGCTTCATTAGATATACTATATAATTTCCTTTTTATATTTTCACATTGACAAACTTTATTTAAAACCATGGATTCACTTCTTATTGAATTATATTAAGTCTGTTTTATTAAGTACTATAATTGTTTTAAATGTCTTATCGTTATTTTTTCCAGCTCATACGATGAAAATGATGATGACTGCCTTTCGCCAAACCTCGATGACATTACAGCCGAAGCGGTAGACGAGCCCAGCTTTGAGGATTCGAGATCGAGCTACACATCGCATAGAGCCGATCATGAAAAACCTCAATTTGTGAATTTGAATTCATTGATATTGAACATGCGCAAAGATGGCAGAAGATCAACGTCGCCGACGGAGAAACCGCTGAACGGGTACCCGGAAATGCCAAACGAGAAACCGGTCAATATGAGCATGATGAATAGCAGCGCGTACTCCGGTGGTAACAGTAGTTTCCTCTACGCTCAAATGAAAAAATCCCCCGTGCATTCGCCCGAGAGGCAATATCCCAACGGAACCCGAGTCTTCGCGAGGATTCTGAATGACGGAGCAGTGAAGGAGACGATCACAAAAGTAAATTTGAGCCAGCAATCGTCGTTTGGCAGGAACTGCACAAATGGTCAGCCTTACATGTCAGAAATGACCAACGAAAGAAAGATATCTGACAACTACGAAAAGGCCTTAGCTGAAAAGCGCACACCGG
Organism: Neomicropteryx cornuta; assembly: GCA_020383195.1. NCBI lineage: Eukaryota > Metazoa > Arthropoda > Insecta > Lepidoptera > Micropterigidae > Neomicropteryx > Neomicropteryx cornuta. Next base: position 5,049,474 of record JAHKQU010000001.1, on the reverse strand, counting down.
AATCTAAATATGCTAATGCGCCTTTCATAAAATACACTTCTAAAGCGATCAGCACGGCTAAGGACAGGCTAGGTCATCGAAATGATGATGATGATGACGATTATGCCAGGGACAGCGATGAGTGTTCTATATAATTTCATCAGTCGGAAAAGTACATACATAACCTCGAATTTGGTCTAATTGTGACTTTTGGTGGTCATTCGACATATAAAAATATTAAAACATATCTTTGACGTTTAAAGTTGTCAAGATTCTCGAAAACCAAAGACATTATTTCGAATGAAGTTTAGAATTTATATATGTGCGATTAAAGGTTAATGTTTTTGGATTCAATGATGCTATTACAAAACTTTATTTATGTTTGGTGCGATAGAAAATGTACATTAATTGTTATTTAGCTTAGTACGTGAAGTAAAGCCTACAGAATTGTGCCATTATTCGATAGAACAGTTCTGGTGGTGTGTAATAATTGTGCCTAAAGATTTGATTGTGTAATGTAGTATTTTAATGTTGTAAACCAAAGATATACAATAGCGAACTGGAAAAAATCTCACAGCAAACATAAATGGGTGTGGTTTTTCAAAGCGTCATATCATTCTAGTGTTATAGGGTTTTTATTTAATTCAACTCGCATACTATAGCTAGTAGTATATATATACATTGTTATCTGTTAGGTTTCATTAACTTTTCGACAATATCCGTCTTTTTTGTGTTATTTTTTTTGTAAATTTATTATTAGTGTTATCCATCAAATTGATAATTAATATACTACTAAAATAAAATTATTGCATTCGTTACGAAAAAACCTCATGTACTATCAAACGTTCTACTGTCTACGGATGACCATCTATTAGCATTTATGAAAAGTATTGTGCGACAATGCATATTTGACAATTTGTATCGATACAAATGTTATTTTTGAATTAAAATGAAACATAATATTGCATTTTTACAAATCCACTTCTAAATAATTTTATTATAAATTTCTTGCCATTTTTTACCATATTGCTTAAAATTATGCTTCAGCGGCCAGTCTTTTAAAAATTTTTTGACTCTTTTGTCTGGACAGGAAGTAGAAGGTAGTCTCGTTTCAAGATACTGATTCTCGCCAAGCTTTTTAGGTGCATAGAAAGCCTTTTGAATTTTAAAAACAATAAATGAAAATATTTTTAATACGACAATCGATTTTACAGTACTGGGCTGTCGTTTTATAAAAATATAGTCATAAAACTATTTAGACAACTTAGCAAAGGCATATTTTGATGATATATTAAGTGATTTTTTATTACAAACAGACTTTACGATTTCTGTAGATTTAGAATAATCGACCCAATGACTTACCTCCTACGTGTCTAACATAGTAAAGTCGAAATATCTATAGAAACATTTAATAATGTAAAATTAAAATACTGATATTTTTTATATTTCTTTGACCTCCCACATGTTAGCCTCCCTCATCTTTGCATGTAAATTGCATATGTGTTATTTTTTTCTATATTTCATAGGAAATTGTTTAATTGTTTATCAATTAAGGTGTTTAATTGATAAAAAAAAATGACAGATGACTCAAGATTCGCATAGACGTAATCGGTTAGTTATTGGGAGGTCTGGGTTCTATTTCCGACGTAGGTTCTACATTTTTCTAAATTTATTTTTGTTTTTAACTCTTCGTTATGTCCTCATTAGGACACTATTAAACTAATTTATTGTATGATAAAAGAAATATATAAAAAATACATAAATACATAATACCTTTTCATTTGTATTACTTTTTAAATGCATTTTTATGTAAATATTTTGAACTCAGATAGGTCGTTAGTCATTATGATTTATATTGCTGGATCGTACCATCTGGAGTATAAAGACTCCTCGTATCGGATATTTACAAGGTCAATGCAATGCGGAGAAAATCGAACAATAATTGTGTTATCACTTTTGAATACATTGTATTTTGTATTGTTATAGTTAATGGTGAAGCCGACTGTGCCTAGGACACAGACCCGTAAACTAACCTCACTTTAGCCATCAACAATTTTGTACACCCCATGTTTAAATAAACATGTTTTACAGGAATTTCGATGCGGGAAAAGGTGAGAATAAATGGGATGATCAATAATGATTTTTTAAGCCTATTATTTTATCTTCTAAGTTTTTTCTGACTTTGAAGATTTTCTTCGCAGCTGACAATTATAATATGTAATACTGGTATGGGATGGGTATCACAATTAATCATTAGTAAACGTCCTTCACACTGCAAATGAGCCTTATCCCGCTTAAATAATATTGGATAGTAAAAATAATTCATATTAAAAATATTTTAATTTTACTTTCTTTTAGATAATAGAAGTTATTTGAATATCACTCTAAATATAATCTTCGTGTTGTATCGTTATATCGCCAACAAACTCCGAGTTGGTTGTAAGATATGCATTATGATTGTATCATTCAAAGGCAAAAATAATGGGGAGTTATTAGGATTCCCCATTTTATCGTGGGATGGTTCATTAATTAAAAAGAATAATGCAAAAGCTATATAATTTAACATTGTACAAAAATACCAAAATGCACCCTGTCCGATTACAACTTTTTCAACTTTTATTTTTGGCTTTTGATGATGAACTCTATACAAATTTTAAAATTAACTTAATATTATGGTATTTTTTTTTTTATAGTATGCGAAGACTTGTTAAGTATGTATGGAATGATTAATTCCAGTACCAACATAGATGTATCAATCACACCAAACATACATTTAAAAAAAAAATGCAATTTCATCGCTTTTAATATAATAATCCAATCTAGTCTGCGTGTGCTATTTATTTTTATTTTATTTAATGACATTTTCAACAACTTTATTTGAATTTAACACGTACCGTAACATTTACCTCTTTTAATAGTCTAATTTTATGCCTTATCACACAGTAATAAAATAACCAAACTAACCAAAGATTTTTTTTTGTATTTAAAACTAACTGTTTTTATTTTTGTAATTTTTAGGTTACTCAAGCAATCCGTCACAATTCTAATAAGCATATCACCTTTGTAAAGATTTAAAATATATTTTAATTTAGAAATCATAATAGTGTGCCATGGCTAATTAAAAACAGAATTACACTGCTAATAGTAAATAAATATTACACACTGAATTAAAAAAAATAATGCATGACATTGAGATGGGTAGATGTGATCGCATATCGCAATCATAGTGGTAAGTGCTAAAATATTTAAGAATTCAGTTTGTGGTTTTGATTGCAAAATTCCTGTCCAATATATGGCGCTGACTTTCACAAAGGAAGAGGGATAGTAGCATTATTCATCATTTATGAGCTGTCACTCGTCATCTGTATTTACCGGATGGTGTACAGATTTTCATTATTTCAGAGCATTTAAAGTTTAGTAACAATAATGTGGTATTTTCAGATATTTTTCACTTTGAGTCCTTTGGTATCATCGAATATGTAACTCAAGTGTAAAGACAAAGACACAAATATGATATACCTTTCCGTGATCAATAAATTTAGCATAAGTTTTCAGTAGACTGACAGCCGATAGCCCTCACTCTTCCTTTAGTACTAAAGTTTGACTCTAAGTGGAAGCTGCCTGTTTGAATTTCACAAACATCGCCAATAGCAATTGGGACAATGTATTTTTAAGTTTTTTGAAAGATTATTTCCACCGTATATTTTGCGGTTATTTGTTATTATTATATTTATTAATGTATTCTTTGTTATTAAGAGAAATTACTGATATGGCTTATAGAAAGTATTTATTGCGTTAAGCTGCATCGTAAAATCTCCAATGTAAAAATGTTGACTTTCCACTTTTTTTTTGTGGATTCTGTTTTAATCTTAAGCCTAGCATCTTTAGGTTAACCTAGCATCGTAAGTCTAGTATATTGGTAGATTTTTATGTAGATATTAATTATGTTTTAAGGATTCAAGGGTCTTTTAGTTGTGTGTTATAAGTATTTAATGGAAAACAGGTTTTGTATTTGGAAATCGCCTGTAAGCATTTCAGTAAATGAAATGTCCAAGATGGCGAACTGAGTAGTGCTTTTTGACTTCTGTTTTATTTTTAAATTGACTTTTTCTGTGTAAAATCAATGTCCAGTAGGGCGTGTAAATCTTATACAGAATGCAATTATGTAATATAGTTTTTGCTTTTTGAAACATTGTACATTTAATTTGACATGCTATAACTAGGTTATAAAAGAGTGATTTATTACCTAAGTTAGTGGTCCATCAGGTTCCGATATTTATTTATTTATTGTTTATTCGGAAAACCAACAGTATAATTTTGTAGAATCATAGAAACTAGAGCAGCATGGTTCTCATTAGTAGTAATTTATAGTATAGTAATAAATTAGTAATTGTGATCTTCCAAACAACTTGGTGTCCTCACAATCTTCCTTCATCTTTCACAGGATTGAGCAATCCTGAACACAGCTACCAAAGAATATGCTATCAATTTAATAACCATATTCAAAGCCATATTTGATGGTCTCCAGTATAGGTTAATAATAATATAAATCCCAATATTGTTTATATAGTGCAATACTTTGCAAGCGAATAATTATTGTTTCTCATTTAGAAATTCATATTTAAACAGAAAATGGCTAACGAACATTTTCAATGAAATGTCAGTGAAATGGTTAACATTTTCGCCATTCGAATTAATTTTCTCAAATTCTGGTAAGAGCGTTGTAAAATTCACATATTGAATTTTTGGGGGACACAGGGGAGGCTGGACAATAGCTGGATGATGGCCTTAATGGGTTAACTCTTTATGGTACTAATAATGTTCTCACCTCTTCTAAATACCTCTATGATGAAATATTGCAATATCCATATAACTGTCTCCATCTCAAGGCTGGCTAATCATTTGAGGCCACCTAGAGTGGATAGGTTTGGCTTTATGCTCCAGTAAATGCATTCTGTATTCGATTTATGCTTTAGTATTTTAATAGTGTGTCCCACTAAAAATGCATATATATTAAATACTGTTTCTATAATAACTACATTATGCTAATACCAACAATAACCTATTATCCATAGTTATCGTGTAGTTACCGTTAATTTAATTCACACATAGTATTAATATCTTTTTAACCGAATCGTAAAGAATTACGAACCATAGGCTTAGATTTTACAGTGTAAATTTGTGCCTGAATATAAAATAATTTCCTGGAATAAATTACTGCAATTATTTTTTTTATTTCATCAAATTTCGTTTTGCTGATAGCACTTAGTTAAAATCACGAACATACGATTTTATATAAAAGCTTCTTGAATTTTTAATTGTTCATAATTTTGCTCAGCATGTTCACATATTTCACATATTTGTGAGTCAAATATTTTTCTTACTTTTTACGTTTATGATTTCATTCTTTTATTCGGCTAAATTCATTCAAGGCAAAATTAAAAGTGAAAATTATGAAACAATATGAAAGTAGAAAAACAAAATAAGAGAAGTGTTCGTTTAATAGGTAATGTCTATATTATTTGTTTTTATATTATCCATCTTATAGATAAAAGAATCTGTTTGAAAAATACAAAATGGTGATTAGTAGTTTTTATAAATTGCAACCTTGTCACCATTTCTCTTTTTAACGGTTCGCAAACCACTTTCGTGTGTGTGGTGTGATCCAAATTAGGAAGTGAAAATTTAGTGAAAGTTGATGTGCTTGTTGAAAGAGCTTTTTTTTTAACTCGCTTCGGGTACAAATCTTGATTCAGTAAATAAAACAGTTGAATTGTATAGAAACTCCTTAACTTTAACTCAATTCTAAGTACTGAGCCATTAACCAGACATTGCAACGGTGTTGGTGAGAATATGTGTGACTTTAGCAAGTGTAAAAGCACTCGAGGCCGGTATGAGAAAAACACCTATAAACATTCCGGCACCGTGAGTATAGCATAGTATCGCTTGTCTATTCCGGCTGTACAAAATGGCGGCCATGTTGACTTCGACCAACGACTGGCAAAATGACACTTTTGTCATATAGTTACTGTAGCTTGCTTACAACGCTTCCACGCAATTAAACTATTCTGTGGTCCAACTGCTATGCGAATGTCATTTTGATTCTTATCAAAACATGAATTAAAGGTTTTTATTTTCGCATAAGAAATCGATTATAATTGAGGGAGTGACACAAAAACAACTATAATTATTGCGCATGTTTTTGTGCCACTATTATCTAATATGTTTGTCTTAAGTGGGGCATTCAGCATTTACTGGTATTAACATTTTAAATTATATTTTAATAAACCCAAAACCACAAGGTTTTTTTTTCACTACAATTGTATATTTTTTGACATTTAAAGGATCATTGTCAATTGGTATTAGGTTAAAATTTATTTTTATGTCAATTAGGAATTGGCTTAGCGGAATTGTTAACATTGTACCGAACGCTCAGTTATTGTAGTTTTGAAGCATTTGTGATTTCAGTTAGCAGATGATGGCCACTCTAATTATTACGCACATCAAGCTTTGATAGTCTTCATTCGGACGTTTAGTCATGTTTATATTTCCCGATTTTATATATTTTGGGTGAACAGATGGTTGATCTTTTGCATTCTAGTTTGGCACCAAAAGTGCTTACGAGTATGTAATCTTGAGAGTTTCCATTCTCCTGAATGATCTACCTTACTCATTAGATACGTCCCACTGTTATAGCATCACAGATGCGAATCCACCTGTGGAAACTCATACCTAAGCTCTCTAATGTTATTAATTTTTAGTCTTAGACGAGTATTGGTAGGCTCTGCTGCCCACGACCGGGATTTTAGTCAGATCTTGTGGTCAGTAGGAGTAGAGCTAACCTCAGTGAGGGTGTGGTGCTTATGTCACACACTACGGACCTGGCAGATGAGAGGTTATGAAGAAACAAATATTAATGACGAATACCTTTTGTTTTTTACAAACACTATTAAACATTTTAATTTTATATAATATATATAAATATTTTATATTGCAATACCATTGTACAATTCAAAGTTTTATTTGAAATTTATTTCCGATGAGGTGGTATACTTATTTTTTTTAATTTCTCCAAAAAATTACGACAACGGTGAATTCATTTTTTCTATATCTTCAAGTAGGGCAAAGTTGTATTATATCTCAAAGTTAAGCGTTTTAAAAATGTTCTGTTTTGTTAAAAACTGCTAACGTTCCATATCTGGTCTCTCGCAACGGAGCAGCAGTGGTCAGCGCTGAAAACCGCGCTTGGTTTGAGATGCTCAACTTTGAAACTCAATACCTCTGGTTGAATTAGCGTTATAATTATAATCATCACATTTCGGATTTAGTATACTACCTCACTAGAATATTCGTGATAGTTGCATCATTAATTACTATTTATTATGTTGAAAAATAATCGAATGAAAGAGTAAAGGAGATGGGGTAATTTGTAGTTTCTTTATAAATATTATGTGTCTATCATTTAATTGTAGACATTAGAGTCTATGGATGTGTTTATTATTATACATATTTGTTTCAATTTTTAATAGTTTTGTGAGATAATTTGCAGTGTTTTTACATTGAAAGTATTATTAAGTATATGTATTTAGTTTTAGTTATACATATATTTGATTTTTGTCTTGTTTGGATAAATCTAGACGATGACAATCTCATTAACACTCGATTGGGTATCCTTATTATCCAGATGATAATAAAAGATTTTATTCACTATTTTATTAAGTTTTATTTACAAACCTAAAAACATCCTTTTTATTTCCGAATTTCGGGCTGCGCATCAAGGCAAACTGTTTTAGCTATATTTTAATATGTCACAATTTTTCTTACGCTTAGATGGCATTATTAGCCTCAGAAAAGCCTATATGACATATTCACTTTGCACTTAATTCATTTATATTACCTATATATCGTGGTTTTAAAATATCATTACACCAAATATATTTTCTCATTTTATATATATCGAGTTTGCGGCGACTCGTTAATATGCCATGAGATTGTAATAGCACCATTATTTTAAATTATGTCGGATCTCTTCTTTTGTCGTGGTATAGTAACTTATTATTTAAAAAAAATTTAAATAAGATTACAAAATACAGGTATTATTATTAAATTATGAATTAATAATATAATTTTTAAATAATTATCGTAAATATAGTTTATGTATCACGAATTTACAACAATTTTGAAGGCTATTGTTTAGAACTAGCTACCAAGAGCACATAAAGTGATAGAAACGCGACGCAATGAGATTCGCGGTATTAAAGTTAATAATGTATTTTTTTTAATATCATCTATCAGGAGGATATAGAACGTAAAAGGTCAGCAAATCATTTTGTGCTTACATCGATGTTGTGCCAAATTAGTAGTCTAAGGTTACCCTCAAACGGGCATTTCGACATAGCATTTTTAGTGGTACGAACATCCACAATTTGTGACTGTTGCGAGCTCCGGCGAAGCTGAGGGGCTTCATAAAGATCACAGCCGTCCACAAGTGGCCACAGTTTTGTGGCGGGCGACAAAAATCTAACATGCATTTTTATTTGTCTGTATCTTAGTTTGTCCGGGCTAATCTTGAAATGTCTCAACTGATTTTAACGAGACTTTCATTACTAGGTAAAGGACTTTTCAATTCCCTTCACATACTCGTATTATTCTGTGCCTTTTCATAGAAAGCGACTGCGATACAAAGGCCTCGCGGTGGCTGATGAATTATTTTCCTCGATTGATATATTTTTATTAAATAACCTTTTCATCTTGAGTTGCGAAAAACTCTAAATTTAAGAAACAAATGAAATTAGTTAAACAAAATAATAGTAAAATTAAGTAAGATAAAATCTTGAGACTCATTTACTTTCCTTTGGCCTCTGCAACCTATTAGTGTTTCAAAATAATGTATGTTAAAATAAATAAATATATTACGCTAGTGCGAGTGTAAATTAATTTTAATCTTGTTTACCTGTACTTAAGGTGTTTGACAGTCGACCTTGATTCAGGGCTTTATTTTTATAGGGCGTTAGGTTTTTTTTGTTCTTTGCGCGGTCAGAAAGCAATTGTTGGTTTTTATTTAATTACGGCTTCATTATATAGAAATTAAAAAACTAACTTTACTACGTTTTAGAATCTTCATTTACCTTTCAATTACTTTTTCCTAAGGCTCAATTTTTTTTATAAGAGAGCGATTCAACTAAAAAATAAATATTAGTTTATCATTTATTAATTTTCTCAGAAATAGAATTAAATTTCAAAAATCTGCCTTTACTAAGTAGAAGACATGAGAATAAGATAACTAAACATATTTTTTTTATTATTAAATATCCAATGGTTACCAAGTGCCTGCCATAAATAAAATGGTTTAAATGAATCGAAATTAATGTTTATCCTTTGGCATCGCCTTAACGAAAACCAACTCAACTCACTTCATCAGTCAACTTTATACGCAATTGTTTGAAGCCAATCATTGAGAACTAGCTACCAGGAGCGACTCGAAGGGATAGGGATTTTAATGTTAGTAATTAAATGTATTTTTTTTAATATTATCTATCAGAACATACATAAATTGTAAGAGGTTAGCAAATGATTTTGTGAAATTATTGCTTTCGAACCTTTGATTTTAAGTTTGAGTTTTTTTTCATTCTAAATCAAAGGTTTTCAATCGATTCCTTTAGTTCGAAGTTTACACATTGGCTGGCAGGGAAGCAATTTCACGAATTGCGTTTACCATTTTTCATCAGCCTGAAACACTGTCATTTCGAACCTTGTTAGATGACATGATTAGTATTTCTATTATCTTCAACTACACAACTTTTTAAACGAAATTTAAATCTTACAACAGTATTGGACGTTCTATGGTCCATTTAATCTCCTTTTCAATTAGGAATCAGAATTGGAGAGAGGAGAAATTGTTTTCCAAAGCGGAACGAAGGCGACTTTTGATTTCTTCCTATATTTTAGGAGATTGCTCATTTCCGTTTAAATTTGTTGTACGGCTCCGAATATAAGGTCTCGTTCGCACGACATTTTTTTAACGCGTTTTTTTAAATCGTAGAGTTAAAAAGAAAAACAATTCGAATTGTATGTTGTTCTGCTAATATTCTTAAATCCTTCTAACTAACTAAGTAGAGTTCGATAAGACATTAATTCTTGCACTTTGCGTAATAAGGTGAAGGAAAAAAAAGTATTGGGTTCATCCACTAAGTGATTTATATAATATACAATTTAAAACCCCGTATCAAGATTTAAGGAAACATCCTGACAAGTTTTTTAACTACTTCAGAATGAAAGTTAGTTCACAGTTAATGTTGTTTATTTAGGTTCATGTTAATATTTCGTACTAAAATAAAATTAAATAAATAAACATGACAGCATTCCAACATGACTTGCTGTGCTGCCTGAAAAAAAGTTCAATTTTGTATAAATATTTTATTACGGAATTGTGGTAGTGTGTACGCACCCTTAGTACGGTGCGACCCGTAGTGGAACAAACGATAGTTCGCGTCGAATAGTTATATCCCAATGCCTAAATATCGGCTCGGGGCTAGAATATCACAGATACCAATATATTTTGTATAAGTTCAAGTTTATTCCATTTACCCAGGCGGTGAAATATTCCTGGTAAATTTTAGTAAAATTCTCGTTAATCATTCTGAAAATTTTTACGAATAAAAAAATTGTTTTGATCTGCAAAATTTCGTTGCGAAATTGAGCGATTCCAGCAAACTGGATGACATTTGCATAACCTTAAAAATATAATGGGACCTACCTACCTCACAGTAGAATCCCTTTTTCACAGGAAAAACTTGTTTATTTTAAAAGAAATAAAGCACGACATATTATTTCTAAATAAACACGATTTCTTGGTATTTCGCGACGAAAATTTTTGCAATCATTTTCCACAATGCGAGCCTCCATTATAATACAGAGCCTGGCTGAACTTTGTACTCGTTCCCTTTGTGATCTAAATGAGATATATATGCCTTTGTGACACGGAGTACCTATGTGTGATATCATGAGACCGAAAAATTCGGACATACCTTATACCCTAATATGGGCTATACCGGGTATATATCTGATGATTTATGACGGTGAAAGAATAAAATAAATTGCACTATTTTTGATGGTAAAAATACATTTTTTTATGCTTAAATAAGACTATACAATATAATTATGAATATAACATGATATAATAATAAAAAAAAATCTTTTCGGCACACCAGGAGGCTGAGTCAGATTTCACAAGATCAAAGTAGAGGATAGGCAAACTCGAATCGTACGAACTTGTATCGAACATTGCGCGAGCTGCCGCGCGATCCACACCCCGCGCACCTCAACCCTTGCGCAGCGAGAGTGCGTATACTGAAACCCTCTTTATACTGTGCCGTAAGGGTTGCTCATAGCAAAAATTGTTTAAAAAAATTTGTAGGGAAGTTATTGACCTACAATTAACATTTTGAACAGATTATTTTTTCTGTGCCTATTTCCGCCCCTTAGTCTGATTTTGGGGTAAAATAACAGCAGTTATCGTGTCCACAAGAAAGCGATATAGATAGATATATATATATAAACTTTTAAACTGAGGGTGGTTTTGGGTTCTAGGGGAAGTGAAACGCGAAGATATGTCAAAATTTTCCGGAAGCCACTACATGGTACCAATAGGTAGCTTTCATAATGAAATCTACCCGTCTCCAATATTAAAGCCACAGGGGTGTCAAAAAAATTAAAGATATATATTTAAAATGTTTTCTGGCAATATGAATCTACATATTTAATAAATAAATTTACAAAAGACAATAAAACTGTCCTCTCTATGTACACAAGTGCATTTTTATTTTTAATTAAAAATGAAGCGTGTGTCAAAAATGAGGTTAAAATTACAAAAGTAATCGCGAGTCCGCACAGAGGGACTCATGACCTTGGCTGTTAGCGAAAAAAATCAGAGCTATGTGTGTGTCAAATTTGTAGTTGCTGGTTGCCCCCCGGGGGTGCGCGATTTTTAGCTTCATGATATAAAACAATACGTCAATGATAATTGTATTAAACAACGAGCAACTCATGGTCACACCAGACACCAGATCAAAAGTTGAGCTGTAACGACACGTGTATCGCGTGACATCATGTCAAACGGCCTACGCCCTATACCGACCGCAAAACAGGGAATTCGCGCGGCTTGTTTTGACTGAGACAAAGCTTTCGGCGTGACGCGACGTGACGTGTTATGTTTGCATATATACTCGTATATATGGTTAGCTTGTGACGTGGCTTGCCACAGCTGACACAGCACTGATTATTCTCTGAATATTAATCTCCTGAGAGATTAAAGACTACGAAATGCAATTTGAATATTAGGGCTTATTATCTGTCATTTGTTCACTGGAGATTGTTTGCTAGGTTAGGTTAGGGGGGAGGTTAGGTTAGGTTAAGTTAGGGGGGAGGTTAGGTTAGGTTAGGGGGGAGGTTAGGTTAGGTTAGGGGGGAGGTTAGGTTAGGTTAGGTTAGGTTAGGTTAGGTTGAAACGCAAATCGTAAATAACGACACAATACTGCGAGCATTCTTTTTTACGTCTGTCAAATAGACGTTCACACTTCCTCTAACCAAATATAGTTTACTCAAAATACCATGTACTTTTGTTTTCTTAATATATCAGTTTTGTTGGTGTAACTCGTAAAATAACCACCGCTTCGTCTACAATAGCTCCCCCCCACCCCACAAGTTCGTTTTGGTTAGCAAGAAAAATGTCGATGTGAAACCGTGCGGAAAAACGTCCTTATGCGAACGGCCTTAAAGCATATATTATCGTGGAGCATGTGCCTCGGATATGATTAACGATCACTCTGAAGCGGTTTTAGAAGGGGCCGTAAAACAGCGCCTGCAACAACACCCTAGATTGGCCTACACGCGGTCTGAGCGTTTTTCATATAAAAAGCTCACAACTTCAAAATCAAATGAGCTGGTTAGGAGATCCTTTTTTATTTTATCTTAAATACAGAAGGAATAATTATAGATTTTTTACAATAAAAACTTTTTTTTATGACTAAATGTTTATTATCTGCGTTTTTCAAGTCGATTACAGTGTACGCACTCAATATACCGTGTTGTAAGTTAGGAATAAGGCACACCTAATTTTTAATCTTGTAAGCCATGACTCAGGCAAAAAATATTTTTCATTAAATCGAAAAGCATCAAATGCCCTTAAAACTGCTAAGGATTGGCTTGTAAGCAACTCATAACTTTAAAAGCTGATCAAAGTAAAGATGTCGCATTAAGCATATTGACTCTCGTCAGCAACCTTCCCCTAATAATACCTGCTTTGATGAATCACGTTGCGCTTGTAAACCAATAAAGTGTCGTTTATTAAATACTTACCTAGGCATTTATATAAACCAACATCTAAAATGGCACATTAAAATTGATAAAAATGCCGAGAAAGTTCGCAAATTAATGCACATTTTTGGGAATACAAAAAATATCTTTAACTCTAAAATCCTAAGATAGGTTAGTGTTACCGCGAAAGCGCATTTAGATTGTTTAAGGTTTTCTGTAGACTTTTTTTGCGAACATTTTTATGTATAAATTAGGCTTACGTCACATATGTAGTTTGGTTTATGGGAGTTTTAAAAAATAAAACTTACCAATTTCAATATTTTTTTATGTAAACATAGGATTATTTGTTAAAAAACTAGCTTAAAGGTTTTCTAGAAAAATGTTCAGTTAATCTAATTATATTTTTGTATATATGCCTGGTAAGAAAAGCTATCTTGGCAGTAGACCTCAAAGGCATGCAAAAAATGCAATTCGAGTGCTTTATGGCTCTTAATAGAATTATCAATGGAGTTATCAATAGAAACATCTATGCATCTATGCATCTGTACAACTCTTCTGGTCTTATAAGTATTAGATGAAAGACATACATTGTAAAAATACATAGATTGTGTTGTGACAAAACAAGAACAAATGATTTGTTAGACATGCTCATGTCCTAGAACCACTATGAAAAAAAACTAACCCAATTACAGAATGTGTTTTACCTTGAATAAAAAATAACCAGAAATTGATATATTCAATGTTAACCTAATGACGTTTTGTTTTTTTTAATTTTCATTTGTTACTATGTGTACCGCCTGCATATGTTTTTTTAATCTAACTGTTTTATTACCCTAATAAAGGTAAATACTAAAATAAAGGAGTTCTAACAATAAAGTGAGGATGAAAATGTTTGTGTCTTTCATTTGTCCAGACACTTCGATAGCGAATATTTAGAAATTAATTAATAAATCTTGAATTCGAAATACAAAAGAAAATAACAATCTTGCCGATAGTGATTACAAATTAAAAATGCAACATTTTAGTTTATAATTTACAAGCTGACCCGAGGAACTTCGTACCTCCCCAGAATCAATAAATGTTGTATTAACTTATTAGCTGAATTAAATTCAGTTTTTATTAAGAATACTCAAATGAATCAAAATAAATCATTAAATATACAAAAGTCAAAATGATATGTATTTTAATTATCGATGCGCGCGCAATAACAAATGTGATAACCTCACAAAGTGAACATCTTCGAAGGTTAGTTACAAAGCCGTTCCATGCAAATTGTAGGAGAAAATGATTTTTTTTCGATGTTTTAATAGTTATTCTGCTATTCGGGGCGGAGACCCGTCCAACAAATCAAATATTATAAAAATCGGTCCAGCCGTTCTTGACTGATGTAACTAACACGACTTTCTTTTACATATGTAGATTTATCCTTGCTGCATTTTAATGTTATTATATTGTGATGGACTTCTTCGATATGTTACCGGAATCCACGGGTTGCTAAATTGGGTTTATCACACTCGCTGCATTTTAAATTACTGCATTTAATATTTTTGTTTTCTCATGTACGGCGTCGAGATGTTTTTTTAAATCGCTTTTTGTTGTACTTTTGTGATTACAAACGGTGCATTTGATTTTCTTGGGATGACATCACTATGTTTTCTTGAATTTGCAAGGTTACTTTTTTGCGAAAACGTTTTATTACACTCGTCGCATTCAAATGTTTTTATTTTTCTGTGAACTTTGTCAATATGAATCCGTAAAGATCCAATTGTTCTACTCAGGTAATAGCATTCGCTGCATTGATTTTTTAAACTTTCTCTTAAACGCTGTCAACATGGTTTTGTAAAGCACTTTTTGATGAACAGATGTGGTCGCACACGCTGCATTTAAAATGTCTTTTGCTATGTACCGTCAAACCTGGCAAGATTGCCTATTGAAGGTTAGCTTTGCCTACACCAAAT
The DNA here is from genome assembly GCA_020383195.1 of Neomicropteryx cornuta. NCBI lineage: Eukaryota > Metazoa > Arthropoda > Insecta > Lepidoptera > Micropterigidae > Neomicropteryx > Neomicropteryx cornuta. The sequence continues at coordinate 5,034,223 of JAHKQU010000001.1, read as the reverse complement.
TAATACATAATTAAGTCTACCTATCATCTATTTAGATCCGTATGAAATTGGCAATAGAACATTAATTGGTGTATGGTTACACTAGCAAAATAATAAGGAGCTAACTTCACATCTAAGCCAGTGGCATCCACTTCTTTTGAGGTATTGAGTGAGCTCCCACACTTCCGATTGCTGGATTAAAAGTTGAGAGGGTAGGCGAACAATTTTTTGATAAGTTGTAGCGCAAATTTCCACGGTTCTATTTATAATATATTTTTAGTGTTTTTTTTTTTGTATAAATACAGTTTTATTTCAAAGAGGCATAGTTACTTTACATTGCATGTCTTTAGAGGTGGCAACTTTACCTTTTTTTTAAAACTTTATTGTTATTTTTTTACAAAACACCTTTACATTTCCCCACAAAGACGGTGCCTTTTCTGTGGGTGAAAAAAAAAAACATTTTATATACAGTATAAAAGTTTCAAAACGGAAAAACAAAAAACAATATAATAAAATGCAAAAGCAATAAAATAGATAACAACCAAAAGTATAAAGTAAAAACCTATCAAAAGCAAAGTTAAAGAAAAAAATAAAAATAGACATAACCATATATTTTTATATTTATATAAATATATATGGGATGTCAATAACACATTCATACAAATTCATAAAATATTCACATCAAAATACAAAATACATCATCACAAAACACATGACAGTAAAATTGTTGTTTACCATTACTCAAAATATTCATAAAAAATCCATTTTCCGAAAAGCACTGATTTTGATGAGCCTTTACAATAAGAAATAATTTTACGCCTTAACACAACAGCTTTTCACAGGTTTGTATCTCCGAGCAGAAACCCCCGTTATTTGTACCAAAAACAACGCAAAGATTTCTCATTATTTCGTCCGTTCACCCTTCGGTCGCATCCCTGGAACTAATTACTCCGGCCCTGTGCTGTCCCCAATAATAAATAATTAATAGATTGGCCGCAAAAGAAGGACCGGTAAATTAGTATCATCTGGGTTGGCCTACGTGCCAAATAAATTTGACATATTAGTCGGGAGGCCGTCATCAGAGGTGTGGCTATTTCGAGGCACGCTATGAAATCCTAGGCGTCTGACCTGGAAGAGGAGCTAAGGTGGGTGTCATTGTGACAACATAACTAAAATATAATTATTACTACCCCGTGAATTAAAAAAAAAAAAATTGGGTCTGCGTCAACCAGACGCTGGAAGTTATAATAAAAATATATATATAGCTATTTCCTGGGAGGGCACCCCCCCCAGCCCCCCTGCCCCTCCCACCGGTATCGGACTATTTTTGATACGCTCACATTATCGGTTTGATAGTGTCAATATAACAAAAAAAAGTAATAAATAATACAACCCACCAAAACGATGAGAAGTTTAATTACCTAAGTATTATTTGTGATTGGTTGTAAGTGCATTTTGAATTCGGTTTTATTTTTTAATTTAATTTTTTTTGACGGTGCTGCGAAAATTGGATATATTTTTTTAAATTTAAAAATGATTTCTATGTAATATTGGATATTAAAATTAAAATAGTGTGTGTGGCTACACCGCGCGCGTTAGAAGTAAAACTTAATTCTATAAGGAAGTTAATTAAATTTGTCATCAACTCTATACTAATGTATTAATAAATATAAGACTAGCCGCTGCTGCGGGCAGTTAAAAAGATTTAAATATGTATGTCTGCCCGAACAAGGATTAGCCATCATTTATTACTTTTTTATATAAATGTACATTTTTTTATACCTAACTATTTACAATATTATTACTTATTCAAAAAAAATATGCTATTAACTGCTGGTGATTACCAAAGGCGAGGGTCCAGAACCAAAGTGGTGGTGTTTTTAGATGTTTTGGTAGTGTGTTTATTAAACACACTACCAAAACATAAACACACTACCAAATTATATGTTGTAAAATATCTACGTTTCTGCACGCTTAGCCGAATGAGCACATCACCTCCGTGCATCCTCACGAGTTTAGCTGAATTAAGTGTCTAGGGAAAAAGGTCTAAAGAAGTTTTGCTTCGAAATAAACAAGAACGATGTAGCTAGGAGCGAAGATATGTAAATTTCTTATGACCGCTACTTTCACGGAATTCTTGCCCGTGCGGTCGTGAAGAAGTCAGCATTCGAGCGGTTGTCATTTGACGTCATTTGGACATCTGGACGTGAGGTGAGGCAAAACAGCCAGGTCAGCCCCTCGCTTATCTGGCGTCGAAGAAACGACACGTTTGCTGATTTGTCGAATTCGATTGCCGAAACGCGACGCGACTGAGACGTCATCCGTTGGCCACACTCGAGACTTCTCAAAATGTATCAAGAATATATTTATTTTTCTCAGCGTTTTAAATATTCAGCAATTAATCAAGCAGTTGCTACATACAGCATACAAATAAATTTAGTAGCAAGAGTTCAAACAAATCGGTTCATGCTTACTATAAAAATACAGTGTGAACAATACTGACCCAACATGTCAAATTTCAAATCAAATTTCAAAAGTTTATTAGAACAACTTAATGCATAGTAATGACAATTTTCAATTTTCAATTGGTTCACAAAAATTGATATAATGCAATATACAGATACATCATGCCTAGAGTGTTCGACATTTATACTACTCGTACTCTTATTACAAAGCTAAAAATACATAGAAGTTTTATAATTATGCTTAAATATACTATTTTAAAATTGGTATAAAGAATAACTGGCACATAACATTTCTTCCTTTCAATTATAGGTCTTTGAATTCATACAGATTTTTTTTAATTAAATATGTTTTGATGGCTTTTTTGAAAATAAATATATTTTTTATGTGTTTATATTTTCCCGGTAATTTATTGAACATTTCTAGTCCTCTATATAAACTAGTTTTTTGAAATTTAGACGTACGAGGAGGTGTACCGGCTGAATAAAATTATCTTTGTTCCTCGGTTTGTAGAAATTATCCGATATATGGGTGTTATTATCTTCCTTAGTTCGGATAAATTCGCAAAGGGCTTCTTGTACATATATACCATACACCGTTAATATCCCAAGGGTTTGGAAGTGTGATCTGCACGATTCCCGCTGGCTAATACCTAAAATTGCTCGAATGGCTCTTTTTTGGAGGACAAATAAGTCTAAGGCACTGTATTCATTGCCAGTTATAATACAATAATAATACATTTTTAGTTTAATAAAAAACAAATACTATTAGGTACTACAATAACTATTATGATGGTATAGTATAGTTGACATAGTATGGGCATTCAAGGTAGACGAAAAGTGAATTATTATCTGTGGCAAACATGTCCAATTTTTGAAATCCGGGTCAACCATTGTATAGTGAGACCTCATTGTTTTTTCTGGTACCGGCTAATTACTTGTACTTGTATTTACTCAGGTAAATAAAATTCTTACCGCAGATAATTTCGAAGAAAGTTTCATGAAAATAAATTTAATTTTGTTTCTTCCTTGTCATTGCCTCTTCGGCTGAGGATTGTCATCACTCCAGCACTCCAGCATCCATCCACATGGAACGTGAGGCCTGTGTGGTTCTCGGATCTGGTGGGTAGCAGAGAGAGCCACGCGGCTTTTAAAAAAAGCCTACGAAGTTTAGTGGTACAATGTGTGAGTGGTGCACATCTCATTTAGTGTTTTTCCTCCCCTGCTGAGGTATTTTGGTACTTTTCCAGGGTAGGTAAGAAAATATAGGTCTTGTTTATTCGTCTGTTTTAAGATAAAATATAATTTATTAGGTATAAACTAGGAATGCTTAATTACACTTATTAGTTATAAGATGTGTGTTTTGTTTTTTGTTTCAAATAATAAATAAACGATGTTTTTAGGCTGATATAGCGATACTAATCGTTATAACGGCCCACAACAGTTGATGGTTTAACTGAATTAATCCATCCACATTACACACATTCATTTTATCACGGCACGTAGATCTATAGAAATTGCTCTCTTCGAAGATCCTAAAAATATTGTTATAGTAATGTATTTAAATTTATTTTTATGCTAAATATTAAAATGGGAAACTTTTGTTTCAGATGTAGATACTGTTTTATATCGCGCGCAGACATTGTCGTCAATTAGTTGCACTTATCTCACGCATAGCAGATTAAATAATCAAATGATGCAATGATGTTCCTTTCTGGATGTATAAAACTGTAAGATCTGCGGTTTATTTACATCACTTAACATTCGTTTCATCTGTAGAACAAGCTTAGACCAGACAAGTGGTAAGTATTTTATAAATTTATTTTACTAGTAATATCACGTTTAAAACAGTTTTACTGACACGTTCAGCTAATATATGGATAAAAATAAATCATTATTTAACCGACATTTCCATTATCATTGTATACACATATTTTGCCATGCCTAACTAAGCTAAATTGCTTGTGCTAGAGGCGAAGAGGGCAGGAATCGATCCTCTTCAAGCCTACACCATCACCACATGTTTTTTTTTAGAGTTCTTAATTTACATATTAAACGATTACTATTTTAGAAATGGTTCAGCAGGCTTAGTCTGACCCAAACTGTAAGCGCCATCTCTTTTCCTCCGCCGCGGCTTCGGTAGCAGATGAAAGTGATGGCACATTCGAGTCGATTGGCAGCTAAGACTAGGCCCACGAAGGGTATGATAGTTTCGACTAAATTTAAAATAAACAGAAATATTCAATTAAATTAAATTGTTTTAAATTATTAATCTAGGTGTAAAAGAAAGATTCTCCAAAATCAAAGGGAGTGAAATAGCAGTTCGACATAAGCATTTATAAAATATTTTTTTATTCTTTTGATAATATTTTTATCTTCTTCATTTTAACAATTATTAAATATATCGCTTCTTTTTTATGATTTACTGTCTTAATCACTAAAAGCTTTGTATGTAGTAATAAACTTTTTTTTACAGGCTACAATGCAGAAATTCGTAGCTTTGGTGATATTTGTCGCTTTCGTGGGAAGTACCACAGCCTGGCCGTCGCTTCCCTCCATCTTCAAAAATACATCTGATCATAACATATTACTGAAAAATGAATTAGGAGATCAGCAGGTAAAAAAAAAATACCTCTAATTTTTTTAAAAATTATAATACATGTAAGACTCCGATGGCCATAGCTAACTGACCACCACTATTGCCGTCTCCCTCTCAACTGTGTCAGCGGTACGATACGCATTTCTCTCAACCTGCCAACCAACGATCTTTCACAATTACTTATAGATACGGCATGTCATATAAATCGTCGTCGTAAAAACCCGTCACAGGTAAATTACACGATGACATACGCGAGAGTGGGAGAAGGGAGAGGGCGAGGAGTGTACTCGCCGCAAAGTGGCGTACTTGGCGCGGTGCGTTTTTTACCCTCAGTTGCCGTATCTATAAGTTTTAAAAGATCGTTGCTGCCAACCTACTGTTTCCCGGGTCCCAATCAATGAACGGTGTAGTCAAAAAAATATTTTTCATGCTTCAATTATTGAAATGAAACTGACTATTTACCCGTGAAACGTGATTCCATTTTTTTTGCATGATTACACAACACATCAGGCGTCATTAGGTTGCTTCAGGAGGTTTTTCGGACTTCGTTAAATGGTGCGATAAAACGAATCAGGATAAATAACTGTCTAACGTGGTGGTACAACGATATGGCAGTCAGAACAGCGCTCAAATAGCGCCTCTCCGACGATAAAAAAATCATTACATAGCTTTTAAGTTAAAATTGAAGCACCCGGCTTATGTGCGTAGTATTTAAATTATTATTTATTTGAGATGCAAAAGTATTTTACTCAATTATAGACGACAGTTTTTTAATAGTGGTAAATTGCACGAAAAGGTGAATGACATAAATTTGAAAATATTGAAAAATTTACAAAACTTTTATATATATAGAATAAATTGATAAAATCTGCTTATACCTTCGAGATTTGGCGATGAATAAACGCACTAAAAGAGAGGAATGCTTTGCATAGGATTTTCTATGATGGCAAACTCGCCGAGGAAATTTATCTATATGTGTTACAAATAAATTTAATTTAATAAATAAAACTTTCATACAACTGGCAACATTGACAGAATGACTTTCGAACTGTGAATTTTGTGTGATTCCAAATGTTTCTTTTTCAATGACAACGTAGTAATGTTAAGCAAAAATAATGATTACTGTCATCTTACACTGATTTCAATGTTAAGTCTCATTAAAACTGACATTGAATTACAACAAGAAATAAATACAAATACAAGCTGTAATTGTGTTTTTTTTTCAACTGTTATTAACATTAAATTTTATAGGTATTGCTAGGAATTAAGACAAACAATACACGCTCATGACATATTTGTACACGCTCGCAGCTGACGTAATTAAGCAAAATAAAATATATATATATATTTAATGATTATAGAGTTATACTCAGCTCGTTATAACCTCGTTAATACCTTAATAATGCTCAAATGCCAGTTTAAATAAATGTAGTTTGTAGATGTCAGTGTGGGGGTGATAATTTTGAAATAAAATATGTCAAAAAACAACTTTTTAGAATGCTCCGTGTACATGCGGCGTATTCCTGAACGGACAATTCAAGAAAGGCACGAATATACTGGCGGAAGACGAGCGCGATGTCCTGCGCCTGGAGACGGGAACAGCGCTGATGCCTTGTGGTGCCGTGGGAAACAAGAAGTGTCTCGACAAATGCATAGAAACGGTGAGAATGCTTCAAAATTAGGCACATTTTGCACTCTGCTATAGTATTCTAAACGACTATTGTTTTGTATAGAATGGATTATAAAAATATGTGGGTACGACCTTACGCAAAGTCGCTTTTGACACGTTGGTAAGCATAAACGCGATTATGCATAGGCATTGAGTGTAACACAACGATTTAGCATCATGACTAGGTTAGGTTTATTCATCTCTCTTACGAGCTCTCGCAACGAACTTAAACCAACTAAACTTTGTGATTCGTTATATATTATTTTTAAAACATATATATTTTTTAAGTAAAACCTCTTTATGCCTTGCATAATTTTTCCTGGTCAGTAAATGAATCTAATACGACACGCTACGATACGATAGGGCAGTGAAAAAATGAAATAATATCGTTCAGATATTAAAACTATTTGTTTAGAAAACCATAAATTATTACATATAGAGCTTTTATTAATTTATATGACAAGTCATTGAAACACAAATTATTTATTCGAAAGAAATTAACAAAAGAAATAAGTAGGTACTTTTTTATGAACGTAATAAATAATTAATAATGTCCATTCATTTTTATTAACACATGTTGTCGATTTATGACATCTCGTTTATTGACTTGTTCACACACTAAAACAGTTGAATTTGATCAAATGACTTATTTTCTTTAGGGAAATCACCCCAGAGTTGTTATTTTAACAAATTCCTTGAATTGATCATCTACTTTAGGGATTTGATCAAATCTCCGTTTTCGTCATATTATCCCTGCGACATAGACATTAATAACTACATTGTGCAGTTGATGATACATTTTTAGTTATCTGTCACGTTGATATTATTCCTGTATAGGCGTACAGGAACGTTGTTGAATGTAGATACTAGTATGGGGTGATAATTTTGAAACATAATATGAGAAATTGACCAACTTCCTTACAGAAATTTTACTTCTAACGCGCTTATTTTCACTGTTTTTTCTTTTCAATAAGCTTAAACATTTACAATTAATATATTATACTTATTTTTGGCAGCCGTATCACGTCCTTCAATTTTGATAATCTTTCAGTCTGTTATATTATTATTTATTAGCATGCTTGTACGATCCAAAACAAAGATCCAGCCTCGAAAAGAATAAATAGACCTGTTGTTATTTTCTTTCGCGTAACTAAATAAAAAAATTGAAAAATTTTCAATTTTAAAGGATTTGTGGGGCCGGCCCTAATTATTCTTAGAATTTTCAGTTTAATATTTTATGTTTTGCCGTTCAGATGGTTTCTCACATGTCGAACGCTGGGCCGATGATCTGCGCGTCGATCGATAGAGACTGCGTCAAAGAGCGGGCTTACCTCTTCACGCAGAACTGCAACAGCACCTGGAGAAACACCAACTTCACCGCCGGCAAGGAGTTCTGCTGCAAGAACGGAAGTCCCTACAAGTGCCCCAGAACTAGGGGAGTTGCTTTCAGAAAGATCGGTTAAGGATAATATTTTCTCCTTAAAATATAGAAGTATTTATATGAAACATGCTAAGATTTACTGTGTACTGATTTGAAAATATGTGCCTTTATTATTTATTTAATAATAATTTGTGAAGGAGTAAACGCAGCCACGCTGACTAGGTTAAAAACACCTTTTAAGAGTGACCGAAAAAGGTTTAGAATTATTTTCATTTTAACTCATATTTCATTTATGCTTTAAATACATGTTAATTATGGAAACATGGCAATGCAATAAAAACAAATTGATTTGATCGATCAAAACTAAACTTACCTAAAAAACACACATCATATCATCGTCATCATTCATCTCTTTAATTAAAATATAACACACAAAGCATGTAGTTAGCAACCGATGACACAAATGATTTACTAACTAGTTATTTAATTGTGTTAATGTTAGATTAGTAGCTTTTGTAACTTTTATAATAAAATATTAAGTAAATCTGATCTTTTATTTCTAATTTAAAGAGAAAAAAATGAAGTTAGGAATATTGTTTTAAATTGAGATACTCATTAAACACTCATTATAATCTACTATTATAAAATATTGTAAGTTCTATTACCAATATTCTGCATCTATCGGGAAGTAGGAGGAATATTTACATTTATATTAATTCCCCGACTAATATGACTCATGGGAATAATGTCTGGTAGGAAATCATCTGGTAATTAATTGAACTATCTGCACGCGTTGTCGGTATAGCAACCGTAAGTCACATCCGTTACAGAATGGCGGAACTAAACCCGGTCACAATCACCTACCCTACATAGAAAAGTTCCGTCGAAGGTGTTAAGTGTTCTAAATGTGAAAGGGTTCAGGTACTCGCAATAAACTGAAACGCCGTCTAAGTATATAAGAAACATACGCCATATTCTTGAAATTGATATACAAATTCTCCGTCCATCAATGGATTCTAGCTTTGCGTACATCGAAGTGTATAAGGCAAACGCGGAGAACCCATCCAAACATTCTGGGAAAAATGAAAACGAAACGATTTTTTCTGACGCCAAAGGATAATTTCCCGACTTTCCGGAAAAAGATCGCGCGCCCGCGAGTAACTGATGCGGAAAATTATACCTAACAAGTTTTGCCGTATGCCTGCGTTGGCAGCGAGACGGGAATATATGTTTTCCCCACTTGGGAATTTTATAGCTACGATGAGAGTCTCGCGAAAAAGTCCGAATCCGTATAAAAAATAAATATGTATTTTTCAACATCAACATTATTTATATATTTTTTTCGAAAGATCGGACCGAAATAATAAATCAGTTAATATTTTATTTTATTTTAAACTTTCACAGTCGTCATTTATTATAAACATATAATTTTGCGGTTTTTTAGAAAATGCCACGATTTTGAAGGTATGTGTGAGCGCTTTAAGCTCAATATCATAGCCCAAAAAAAACGTTTCCTGCATGTAAAGGCCCAATTTTTTAGTTTTAATTAATATTATTCTTACTCTTTTATTAATATTTTGTTGAAAAGTAGTCTGTCTAGACGCAATCCGCGCATAAAAGCATAAATATTTGCGCTTCTAAGCTTAGAAAAAAGGTTCGATTTTTTTTTTGCCAATCCACAGATGGCGCACTGTTTCATAAATATTTTTTTGTACTTATTTTTGTACTTATATTTGTTTTTTTTTATAACTTAAACAATATATTGGTATATGTCATTGAAATCACGAAACTATGTGCATTTTCCAGTAAAGGACGATGCTTGAGACACCTGCATCGTGTTTTAGTTACTAAAGAGTGATTTCCAAATTCTCGTTAGCAGTTGAGCATTCTAAAATCACCACTACAAACTCCTTGAAACCGGCCGTAACAGTGCATCGTATTAGACGGACGTAAGGAACTGATCTTTGAGGAAGTGATGTGTGGTCATCTCCGAAACGTCGCGATTAAATAATCTTGTACACACGATATAGTATGTTAATGTATGATTATAGTATGTTAATAGTTATTATTTTATTTAAATCGGTCGGTACCTACGTAAAAGTTAAAAAATCGTTCGTTTATTTCAATGTTGCAGACGCTTAGACAACATTCATATGGCCCATTACGCATACATGATCTGTACCATAGCATGGTCACACAATAGGAAAATTTCATAAAGCTCTATCTGCAAAACGAACGTGGCAAGGTCGCTTACATTTTCTCCTCTGATTAAAGTCTTGGAGGAGATTAAACGGAACACGGACCTACCTTAGTGCCGAGCAAATACCAAATCGTGACTAGACTTACAATCGCGCGCTTATGCTGAATTTTCAAAGGTGGATTTACTAGGAATTTCAGAGATCACAGCCTCCTAGGTTTTTATAAATTCCGCCTGAATGGTCAGGCAAATATTTATTTATTACAATATTTTGGAGCTAGGTTTTCTGGCACAGACATTGTGTTCTGTTAGCCAACGATCCAGATATGTTTATATATAGGTTTTTTGTAGCAAACTCAAGAAAAGTAGTGGTTTTAAACACAGCCTGTATAAGAAAAAATAATAATTCAAGGAGCTAATAAGCTAAATCTTGAACCTAAAAACTGTACATTTAACAGGTTGATAATTTATTTTTGAACCATATTAGACCAATATTAAAATATGGTTCGAAGTTCCTAGATGAGACACCAGGGCCCGTTTGATTCGGTATTGTACTTTTAAATTGCAAGTTAGGATTTAGTTATATTGTATCCAGATAAAAATATATATTCACAGTTCGTATGTTTAAATAAAAACAATACATATTTTGTTGTATCATAGACTCGCAAATCCCTATTAATTAGCGGTGAAGTAGCGTTCAAATGAATTGTTTGTATAAGTGATTGAGAATTCATCCAATTACCGTGGCCAATCAATGAAATTATTTCACGAGGATATATAGACGGAATGTGGGAAATTCAATTTGCGTATTATATCGGAATTAATTTGCTGATTCATTATTTAATTTAATAATTGTTAAAAGTTAGAGGTTCATATATTGTCGTTTCAATTATGTTACTTTTTATTTAGATGATTCCTTACGTTATAATAAGCGTTCGCTGTTAGTTTACATTACGTATATAACAGTCTGATAGTATCGATATTTGGATTTATATATATGTATTTAAATAAAATTATATTTATTTAATTTTAAATAAAAAAGATTATGTCGCCGAGGGTTTGCGACAATTTAAACAGATACCGAAAATTATCTGGGGCTCCTAATCTTAATTTCGCTAAGTTGATTAATGCTTTCATTAGTAAAAACCAAATTAAAGAGAATCTATCCAAAGAGGATGTGGATTTAATGGCCCAAAAAGTTTTAGGTCACCGATTTTTTGCAAGCTGAATTGTTGAAGTTTCTGTTACTGAGAGAATATCAGCATATGTAGATTATTTTTTACAACCTTTTGTCATAACTTTAATCTCTCATGTCAAAGTACGTACCATTTTCTTGAAATGTTAAATAACATAAAATTATGTAATAACAGAGATATTCTGCTTGTAACAATTGATGCGATCTCTTTTAAAGTTTAATTTTGATTTTCCTGATTGACTGTACTCATCCGCCCGAGTAAGCTGCAGCTGATAAACTAACCATGACCAAAAGCAATAAATTAATTCCTGAGCCTTCATGACGGTAGTCCTTCCAAATAAAACAAACCAATACATTCAAATGAAACTCAAAAAATGAATTCTACTATTTATACTAGTCACGTTAAAATTAAATGTCATAAAAAAAAAACTTCCTAATGTTTTACTATGTTCATGACTTATTACGTTACTTTTTAAATAAAGTTATAAAAATATCAACTGATGATAATATTTTAAGTTGTTTAGTTTGCTCAGGTCAGGTTAACCGCGCTCTCGTGAACTTTTTCTTTATTTCTATGATCGAAAAACATAAATTTCTGGTTTTTTGAATATTAAATTTATTTATTTACAAATTGATCTTTATTATTTACACACACATTTATAGTATATTACTTAAAAGAAAAATATCTGAAAATTTCAGTTTTTTCTCCCCCGACTTGTGGTTTCGATTTGTGTCCTAACTAGTGAAGTTCTTCCCGGAGCGGCGTCTCATTAATCATCCAGGAACGCGCTTCTTAACAAAGCCACGAACCCATTCTTCCTGCCGTCTTCTCACACCACTCCATTTTCGCCTTTTTCACGTGTTACGTTTTTACAATTTTTGTTTTGTATTTTTTTCCCATTCACAAAAAAAAATCAATTTGCGCAATGTTTTTTTTTGAATAACTATCCTACTGACTTTTCACTTTTACTCCAACATTAGGGTTCCTTAACATCCTCTGTTCTTTCTTTCAGTGCCGACAAGGGCAACTGATACTTTATTTTTTTCTATACTTCATTTGTTATTTATTTATGTATTCTATTAATAACAAGTCCTGACTGACTGACGACTGATTCATCATCGTTCAGCTCAATAATATGAAATTTTAAAGGTACATTCTTCTTATGATGTAGACATCCATTAGGAAAGGATTTTTACAAATTCTTCCCCTAAGGGAGTAAAAAGAGGGCGTGAACATTTTTATGTTGAAACCAATATCTCAGAAACCGAAGATGTTGTATTTTCCCAAAATCCAATTTAAGGAAAGTAAAAAGAGGAGGGGGTGATATTTTTCAAAGGGATACCTTTTTTCAAACCTCCCAAATAAAAGTCGTAACAGAGTTGAAAATTAATATATAGATACTTCTTAAAAGAAAAAACAAACACATTTCACCATTTTCCGAACATTCGGTTAAAGGACCCTGACAGTCGGAGATTTTTTATAAATGGCACGGTAATCACGTGAGTGGCCGTTAGATCTCAATTAGAAATTGCCTCCATTTTATGAAAAATATGAGTAAAATATTATTCCTAGGAGAAAAAATATAAGGATGTAAAGTAAGTTATAGGAAATTGTGTTTCCTACAAGTTTATTTTTTTTGTTCATGTATCTATATTTTATACGCTACAGTTGATATTAAACAAAATATTGCACTAGTTTCAATACGCTCTTTCCAGGTTTAAGTCGAAAATATAGAAAAAAAAATACATTCTTAGTTGTAAAAAAATAAATATCCTTTATTGACTTTAGTTATTGCAATTATTAGTCAAATGTAAAAAATTGGACAAGAACAAATTCCATCTTGAATGCAACATTGTGGCTGAAGCTTCATTAGTATATGATCGCAAATCAGAATTTAGACTACCAATGACTCCCTTTGACGATTAAAAAAAAAAATGGCATTATCAGATTTTTGCAACTTCAAGTTTTTTTATCGTTACATAGTGACCGTATTTCAAACTGAATGCTCTATTTGCCAGTCTGACATTTACATAACAAAGCGACTGCCTGGAAGCAGCGATTAGTTTATGACTTCCGTCATTTTCATGTCTGCCTACCGCAGTTTGAATCAAGCTCGTAATTGGCACATTTTATTCTTTATTGAGAGAAATCAACAGTCTTACAAACAATTGGTAATTAATGTAAAATATTTGTAAAACTAATAAAAGATTTCTATTGTTAATATAAACACTAAAAATGTATAATTTAATTATGCATTTTATCATTAAAATATTCTTCTAATTGTCGCATCAGTTTAAAAGAGCCAGACGTCAATCAACTTTCTTACCACTACGCTACCACAATCTCTTACCTAGTACGATTGTTTATTATTGTTGTATGAACGCATAGTGCGTAGTCAGCTGATATAGTTTCTAGAATTGATTAGAATGCCTTCGAACGGCATTTTACGCTAAATAGGGTAATGAAATAATTTATGTAGGTACCCGTGTTTAAAAAATATAAATAAATAATATTCTCATGAAAGGCAGCACTTACACCACGTGCGTGAAAATGGGGGGATTTTCCGGATTCGTACGCGACAAAACGAACAATTCTCCGAGTGTGACGTCATCGAACCGCGCGCCACGTCGGGAAATTGACTAGCACGAGTGGTCCTGTGCGCGCTCGAGGACTTTTCAGTCGAAACGTCGGAATGGGTTGAGGATTCGGCGACGATAATTGTTTTTCCCTCCTATTTTCCGCGCCGCGGGTTGAAAATTGAATACAAATTCCATCCTCGGGAGTCAGCTGCCAACACAATGCACCTCGTTCTACGGATCCCTCGTAGCAGGATCCTCCGGCAGTAAAAATATTATCAGCCATTTTATTTGCACGCAAAAATACGTTCCGCAAATTGAATTATTTAAATTATTCATATGTTACCGTTAATGTTGGTAAAACAGTAAATGCGCGGATTATCTAGTTATTTGCTTCGCAGAGTACCTAGTCATTCTGCAGATGCTCTAAATAATCTACAGATTAGCGACCAAGCATTAGTTAAGATAATAGGGGGGGGGGGGGGGGTTAATAGGTTTTTCTTTGATAAAACATCACTTGATTGTTAAGATTAATTTGGTAGTTGTAAATGCCGGTCGTTAATTTTTACAATATTAAGTTAAATAGTTTTAAGACCTTACCCTAATGAAACTAACTTAATTTACACTAAAAAAGTAGTTACAATATTTAAAAAACTACGACACTAAATCAACTACTTATTGGTGCAATGTAAAGATTGGTGACATTTAGAAGACAATTTATTTTTTCCTTAGAACAGGCGAAAGCCTAGTTAGGTAAGATATTTTGCAGTGCAACATTGTCTTTATAACATTTGCTGGAATTAAATAAAAAAAATAATTCAGAGTCACATATAAATTTGTTTTTGCGATGAGCATACCCACTTGTGGAACATTTACAACCTCAAAACTGTAATAACATTAAAACGACTGGAATGAACTTGTCCTGCGCGCGCGTCGCGTGATATAACGCCACGATACCGGTGAGGGGGGGGGGGGGGCGAGAAAATGGAACAAATTAACGCTTATGTGTTAAATATGTGTTATTTCTTAAATATTTTTTCGCACTTTAACATTGATGTGCAGAATAACTAGGTAAAGTGCATACACACACTATTTAAAAGAAAATTTCGTACTTTACCGGATTACTCCCGGTAACCTGCAGATTAACCAGTCAATGTGCACATTATCGCCTACTTCACATTAACGGTAACATATACAGAAATGATCTGTGTACTTTTAACCAGCTAATATGATAAGGCGAGGATAAGGTTGGAAAGAGAATAATCACGCCGAATTAAGAGGAAGCAAGAAGGTATTTTTTGAGATGACGCCGACGTTTGAAACAGCCTGTGCGTTTATGAAGCTGTACTTCTAATAAGGCTTGCATTTTTGCATATTTGACGACCAACATTGCTTTAGGTACCTTGATCATTGACACATTTCAGAAATCTGAGAGGCAAGAGTTGCAGGTGGGGGGGGGGGGGGGGCAAGACGAGACACTAATTCAAGCCTAAATTTATTAATTTTATCAAAGCGCTCGTGTAAATTGCCTTTTTGATCGCAGGCGCTCGGTAAGGCCGATCAATGACCCAGCGCGGCGTGGCCTCAAGAGCGATTTTTTTTTACTCGGAAACCATGATGATGTAGGGGGACAAAATAAATCATGTTTGAAATCGCAGAGCCAATAAGCTTGGAACGCGGTGTAATGAAAAGATACATTGACTGTCTACAGACCTCCGTAACTACAAAATTCAGGGCTTAAATTAATGTCATGATTGTGCAATATTGTGAAATATTTTCACAAGCGATACTGCCGAATTCCTTACACGAAAAAACATATAAGGTTTATTTTACACGTTTTATATTTGTAAGAATATACCGAAAAATGACAATTAGTTACACAATAATATATTTAAAGAATATATGCTAAAAAAATACATTTAAAGAAGGCTTCCTAAAATGTTTAATCATCAATAACATGAGATTCAAAAGATGTGCGAAAAAAATACTCGTTCCGTCATATTCCTCGTAAAAACTGAAGGTAAGTGTTGAAAAATGAGTAAATATAAAATTACAATTCGAATTAACGAAAAAACTGAAATTACAGACATTCAATAATCATTTCATCTTACGTTCCCTGTACGCGTGGGACACATTCATAGACGCGCGTTAGGAGAGTAAGAAAGCTGATTAAATTTATCATCAACTGCATAATAATTTAGAATCTATATTTCAAAATCATCCCAAATCATCTACAATACATTCTACAATGTGTCAACTATTTATATAAGAACACCGCTTTTCTTAGTACAGACTTAGCACATATTTTACTTAAATTACTAGTGCGTTGTATGTATTTATTGACAATTATAGTCAAAATAAATAAAAATATAAAGCCCCCTAGCTAAATATCTTTCGACAGGAGTCAAAATCAATGTCTTATCTCATTCGAATTTGGGCGCCTAGTCACTGCACAGAAATAACTATCTGTAACACTTTGACGTGGAGGGGCTGGGCTGCCTTTGAATGTAATTCAGCCGAGCTTTGGTCGATGTGTGGCCGCCTAAGGACGCTGACAGTAATGTGCACAGCGTTTCTTATACTGTTGATTCTGTTTGTGGGTCACGGATATACCTATAGAGATTGACCTCTTTTCAACGTCATATTTTTAAACATATTACGAATTATAACAAACATTACGTAACAAACTACTTTCCGCTTTACCATTTGCAATTCGCGCGAGAACTCACGGCAGGGATTTCGATGCTTGCTTTAAAAGAAATCAACCCGGTCATTTCTCCATACAAACATTGTAGTGTTGTGAATCTCTTATTTATTTATTTATTTTCTTATTGGAAAACACACAATAATAACAATAATATTAAAACAATTAAGAATTAAACAGATAATAAAATCGATTATGGATTTCCTACATATTCACAAACATATTATTATAGAGTAGGTATAAAGCTTTCAAACTAAATTGATGCAAATCAAATGATTAAAATACAAACACGCAGGTATAACATTTGTATGAGGAGCATGTGTGGTGTGTGTCTGTGTGTGTGTGTGTGTATGTGTGTGTGTGTGTGTGGGTGAGGGTGTGTGTGTTTGTGTGTGTGTGTATTTATAGGTAATGAAGATAATTAATTCTAGGTATCGTTTAATCTCCTGAATATTTAGGCTTCTATGGAATTATATTAGTAAAATTCTTATTTTGTCTAAAAGTTAGGAGCCTTAAAAAGTCTCTATTTTTTTATGCATTTTATTAAAAGTTTAGACGTAAATATCTTATTGTCTGAATAGAAGATTCGTGAACATAAAACTACAGAAGCATATTTATTTTATAAAGATGCAAATTAAAAAAAGTTTTTAGACATAAATTCATTCTGTTTTTCATAACGGTACAGTGCTTATGCGTTAGATGAGACGAAACGATTTAAAACCACGCGCAAGACAGAGAAGAGCGCCACCGTAAAGAAAACCCTTAATGTATTTAATAATAATTACAGTGGCTGGATATATTTATCTTTTAGTTGAAAATGTAATTTTTGAATTTTAAACGTCATTTAAATTAATCCGTCCCGAAGTCGCCAAAGTGCGAACGCTTTTTAAAAACTTTCTCTTCTGAGGATGTCTATTTTTTATGTATAAAAAAATAGACTTTCCCATTGCATAATAAAATTAGGGGAGATGGTTGTAATGAAGCGTTAAAAATGGCATTAATAAATTTTGTTTATACAAAAATATTGTAACTATAAGAAACGATGTTATTGAAAGGAATACTTGATATTATAAGTATTATAAAAATGTGCTCTAATATGAACTAGAATTTTCACCAAAACAAATATTTGTTCGTTTAAAATTAAGTATTAATGACAGTTTGATTCGCAACAGAAGCGATTTTGGTGGGGCGTGTCCCGGCCGATCCGCTTCCAGCGGATCCGAAGACCAGTCCTCTTCAGTCGGGACACAGCTGGGTGGCTTCTGATGCCACGTTCTCAAGGTGGACTGTAGATCCGAGCTTTCCAAGAGTCAGTCTCCTCAAATCAAGCTAGCCTGATTTATAATGCAACGATTTCAAAAAGTTCAAAATGATTAAAAGTCAATAAAAACAGAATTGAAAGTTATCACACTATTTATTCAAAACAGTATATTCAACGGGTCGTAAATCCGTTGAATAAGCAAAAGGATATTGTCTGAATCACAATTTAAAACACAGAATAAAGTTCAGTACTAATTAAATTAATGCGAACAAACATTGACAGTTTATAATACAGTTCTCCGAAATAGTGACAATTTGTGACTATTTATTTTATAAAATAAATGTCAGATTGTCTTCAATTCACTCACCGATATGCTAAATCTCCAGCCTAACTTCGCATCGTTTACTAAACGAGTCTTGAATGCTGAAGTGCATTTGTTTTGGTAATTTGTGACCTCGTTGATTTAGCTCGATTTTATCTCGTTGCGTGATTAACATTTAGCTCTCGTGGTATCCAAAACCTCTGGTTGGATGGTACGTAATTAATAGAGTTACACCAACTTCTAAAAATTTTAAACTAAGTTTAATATTCGCGACGGCTATCGATTGACGTTATAAAAAACTGACAGCGAAACGGTGCTCAGTCACGTCTGCTAAAAAAACTAAACAACACTAACTCGAATGTAGGTATGAGGCGACCTTTTATTCACGCGTTTCCGCTTTCGCCCTTCAGCGGACGCACCCCCTTCATACCTCTTGCCCACAACCTACGAGCGTTTTAGGAATATTTGAAATCACATAATTATTATAATAAATTTTTTTTTTTTTCCATACTTATTGGTTGCTAATATTATGCTAAACAAATATATTCCCTTAATCTAAAAGATATATTTACATGTTTTCCTTGTTGGATAAAAACGATTTTGTAATTATATAATAAAAATAAACAATTCGTTTTTAGCCTAACTATTAAATTATAGGTATTCTATTTTGTTTCCTTGACCTACAAACCTAAATCCAGTGACTTTTTCCTTTGAATTAAATATCATTTCGCGGCGAATGTTAATGGCCTTATAATTAGGTTCTCGTTAAATACCGCGCGCGACCAAGCGTTTTGTTTTCAAATTGAAATCCATTAATATGTTACGCCTCGCACGCCCTTAATTGCTTTATAATGATGTTATTTTGACTTAAGATTTAAATATCTTACCTATATAAATGTTACGTATCTACCTTATGGATACTTCAAATAACAACAAAATATTATCATTATACAGTTTTACAATCTTACAAGCTAGACAAAAAAAACATTTATACATATGTGGATAGTGATCATTCTCACATTCAGTCAATTTTGGCACCAAAAAACTATAGTTTTCTTATACTATTAAAATATTAAATAAATGTGAATATTTAGAATTCACCGTTACCAATTTTTGAAAGACCTTCGCGGCGTCTTTAAAGGCAAATTTCCCGTCTCGTTTTTATTGCGGTACGGCGCCTCGTACACTTATATGACGGTAAGGGTTTGTTTATTACGTACGCTTAGTAATCCGTGCTTTTAAGCCATCCTTTTGTCATACTAAGCTAACTGCGCCGTATTTTCAGATATTTTGCTTCAAATGATATTTTTATTTAAAATTCGTCAGTCTGGTGTTGCCAACCTATAATTTCCGAAATTAATTTCCTGAATGTGAGTTTACCTCATATTTACCACGACAGGGCGTATGTTACGCAGATCAGAAAAGGTCTCAACACCCTGTGGCAGTCTTATTAGTGTAGCAGTTAGAGAAGTGCTGGAGAGGGACGTTGATACCCCGCCAACCCACCTCGCATTCTGTGTCGCTTGACCGGGATTAAGCCATTTTGCAGGACATGCCTTAGTTTAGACAGCTACAACTTACATTAGGGGCATTTCTAGACAGAACTTTGTGTAGGTACGTATTACGTATAGAACGGATATATTTAGGATTGTAAATGCCACATTGATGTTCATTAGCTGAAAAATCAAAGTTGTCTATATGAAAATGTGTCTGTCTGAAACATTTTAAGTCAGAAATTACTCGCCAATTTAGCTATTTTCTTAAAATTATTCATAATAGTTTGAAGATGGTCTTTGGGCAAAGAAAAATGAGAAAAGTTACTCGGGAAATTCGGGAAAAACAGTAAGTGTATTTCTACATCAACGGAACAATCGTCGAAGCTGCCTGCATAGAATAGACAGTAGGCATGTAATGGTACGAAGGGCCTAGGATGGGGAGCGAAGCGATCGATCTTAAGTGCCGCTGGCACGAGTTTTTGTGCGTCCTTAAAGCGGCCCACAGGCCATAGCTACCAACCCAGGGTTGAACAACGAATCTAGAATAAAATATTCTAGTATAGAATAATATTACATTAATATTGGTTTTATTTTTGGTAATGGAAATATAAAATGTATTTATGTAAATATTGTTTATTGATTTCCTGTATTTATTTTACATTGTATTTATATACCCTTTAGATATTATTAAAGCATCAACTAGATGAGGGAAGTGATACATTAAGCAAACTAAACAAAACTGCTTCGTCTAGTTAGGGAGGTTCAAAGGTTCGTCTAGTTAGGGAGGCAGGAAGCATCTGTGTAATGTAACTGTCGCTTATCGCTTTAATTAAGCTATTTAATAATACTTTAGTTAGTTATATTATACTACTAAAAAAGTTGTAATATTATATTTTGAATAAATAAATTAATATAATATAACACTAACGCATCTGAGGTTCTAGTCTCAAAGCGCGAGCGCGATTAGCGAGCGAGAGGGGCTGTCAGTATTACATTAAATAAACGTCAAACTCGCTCCTCTCGCTCGCTAATCGCGCTCGCGTTTCGAGACTAGGGCCACAGGAGTTGAGTATGTCGTAATATCATGACGCATAACTGAATGAAAAGCTATTTTGTAAAATCAAAAAAGAAAGTACCTCAAAAGAAATCTCAATACCTCGGATTATATTGAGTATGGCTTTCTTTAGAAAAGAAAATATTTTTATCGATGGCGATTGCGGCAGAATTAAAATTTAGGTTAGAGCCCTTGAGGTGCGCCTGAAAATGGCGAAAACTTTTTCCATTATGCAATGTCAAAGGGTTGCCATTATAAGGAACGTGAAAATCATTTTAAAATTATTTTTATAAAGTTTATTTGCCTTGTCATTTTTCGGACAGAGTATTTAAAATAAAAAAAGTTTATTACGCGTCTCGAATGAAACATGAATACAAATTAATACGTACTATATTTTTCAAATAAGTTTCTTTTGTTATTTTAGGAAGTTAAAACTACGCTATACTGAAAAATAAGTCTTGTAAATTATCCTACAAAAAAGGTACATATGAGGGTTAGAATTAAAACAAAAAAAAAAAAAACGAGTTCGAGGATATATTTTCTTTAATGTCATCCTAAAAAAATCAAAACGGAATTATAAATTTGAAGGAAAACTGGAAAGTAAAAAATATATAGGTATTTTCAAATATCAGGCTTTATAGACACTATTAAAAGAAAAAGATCTATTTAATTTAATATTTAAAAGTATGTTTTTTACACATACAACGGCGGTACCGTATTGATCTATAAGAGTATATTAAAGAAAAAACAAAAAAAAAAGATATACTAGGGGTTTGTCATTTATTTATTTTCTTAAAATCACATTTTCAGCTTTTTTGTTATTTTAGTGAGATTATGCTATTAAGTGGTTATTTAAATATTATATAGCACATTTTGCTATTGCGAGTATTCTAATGTCTAGTTTTGGTTATATAGAAAGCTATTTCAATAGCCTTTTTACTTTTTTATATTTCATACTATAAATGTAGATGAGAATTTCCTCAATCCCCATCGAAAACATAACACTAAAGCGGGTAGGTTATTGCGAATTTACTAAGCGGAATGGCGAAGCGGAACCAGCTCATCAGAGGACGCGGCAGCTGTAAAAAATTAATTACAGGACGTCTGTCAACGGCTTTACGACGCCAAACCCTAATATTTATATAAAGGTTGTGTTGACGATTTACAGTAGGATTTAATTTTCGATTCAATTCTCGGCTGCACACGGAATTTGAAGCGTAACGCGCACCGCAGTAACTAGCAACTGTGAATTCGGTAGATCTTTGCATCCTCTCAATATTTTACAACCGATTGAACCAAACATATTGTATGCATCAGAAGGATGGAAAATACTGTGCATGTATTTTTGAAATGTTGAAATGCGCGCTCTAGTGGGGCTAGTCTGAAGTCGACTCGCCACTCGCTCGCTGTCAGACAGCGAGCTTTCCTAGGCCCACAGATCGAGGGAGGAACGGACAGGACACATTTTTGTAGGTCGAATAATTCGAACGGTGACCTCAAAATTACGGTCTAATCTCAGAGATCGAACTCTTGATTTATTTCGCGCGTAACGAGCGTTGATTAGTTATTAACTATTGGCACTCACTAATCGTTCTGAATGGGATTTAAAAAAAATTAAGTGTGAGTGTAGAGTGTTTGTTTATACGAGTACATACCCATTAGGGAGTTGGTAGAGTATTTATGATTTTTTTATATCGTATGCCATATATCAATCATGTTAAAATGCTGATTGTACATTTTACCATTTACTAACACGATTCAAACCTGATGGGTTGCGCTCGGGAAAACCATAAGTATCTTAGTTTTGAGTATGAAACTCTGGAGGATATTATAGGTACCACCAGGTGACCAGGTGGTACTAGTGTGACCAGTTTAGTTGAGTATGAAATATTTTATACTCGAATTCTCATGACATTGTAACCCTTAGTCATATTCACTAAACGGAACGTGTTCTCGTTAATTCAGCTGGTAATGTTTTCGTTCAAGCCGTATAATAATTTATAAAATAAAATAAATTATATCATTTGAATAAATATTATTTTCATATTCGTTTTTAGCTACATTTTGAAAATACCATACCTACTGAAATCTTTTTTGGACAACACGCCTTTTGTGTTTCTCCGTCACAAAAATTCGAAACAATGTAAGAGTATCTGAGACGGAACCCTCGGAACTCGTTATGTAAATAACGGCCACCATTAGATTTAAATATAATTTTATTTTATTTATATAGACAAACTTACGACTTCACCGATGATGATTATAAATGTGCGTAATTTATAATTATTACTTTGATTTAAGTCTAAAAATTTTTTTTGATTTTTTTTAATATTGTCAAAAATTATGTTATCTTTTCACGCGACTTGCCACTACGAATTAAAAAATATTTTTGTATATATTATTATTGTTTATATTGTTTATACGTATACTTTATTTCGAAGATCTGTTTCATTGGGATTAGCGACATATGTTTCTTTATAAATAATACTCTCTGCTTTAAGTAAAATTGTATATAATTAGGTTGAACTCAATAAATATTTTTTTAACTGCTATTATAGAGTAAAATTGGCCCGGTGCGTTCGAAACAAGAAATACAGACTTAAATATGTGGATAATAAATTAAATCTGTCCCAGAGGAATGACGCCATCAGAACCCGTCAAGCAACTAAGGGATGTTTCCCATAAATCACCCTTGGCTCGCTTTAATCTCCCGCGAGAAACAGCTCGAAGCTAAGGAGAGCGCTCTCGTAAAATATATATTTATCCTTTACAGTAGAATCTTTCCCTTTTCTTAATTATGCGTTTCCACTTTATTTCTTAAAATTCGTTTCTCAGTCCTTCGAAAGACCATTTTCCGGAGTAAACTTTCAAAACACTTAAAATAACCAAACAAAGACTGTCGCGATACACCAAAAGATATATTTTATTTATTAAACGAATCATCCATAAATTTATTTTTAACAAAATAAAAATTAGTTCTTACCGACTTCTAAGGAAATCTACAATAAAAAAAACCAAGAAATTATTCCCGTTAGTAAAAAATAAAAAAAAATCCTATCGGTACGCCGAAAGGCGGAGGTAGATTTCACCGGTTCAAAGTAGGGACAGGCAAACTCTAATTGTACGAACTTAAATCAAGTAGGTATTGCGCAACCCGCCGCCGCGCCGTACCCTTGCGCAGCGAGAGTACGTATGCTGAATCCCTCTTTATACTGTTGCTCATATTAAAAATTGTTTCAAACAAAAGTTGTATGGAAATATATAGGCATACAATTTACATTTTATTTATTTATTTTATTTGTATGAGAAATGCTTACAGTTACAAAGAAATAGATAAATAACAATTTAAGCCGACTACAGGCATCTCCAATTTAACATAAGACCATTTAACAGAACGAACTAGGATAATATATATATATATATTATCCTTTCCTCACCTCACGCTGAGTGAGATAAGTATAATTCTCCATCCTTTCATATTTTATTTGTGTTATTTTTCCTTTCTTGTAGTCTTAATTAATCTTTTGTATTTCCCATATCATGAATGTAGATTATTTGAATGATGTTAAGTATCATGCTTTAAAAGTTGCTCAATTTACATCCAACTTTGAGTTTTTAGATGATTGTCTCAGAGTTGGACTAACACCTAAAGGTTTATTTCCCAAATATCCCTTCGCGGCTATAACACCGAGGTTACATTCCTCTTTTAAAAACCTACAGATTAAGCATGCCTTTGAAATTACTAATTTATTACATCAAAAATACAAGACTTTGATTGAGGAACACATCTCTTTATTGAAGTCATTTGTGGAATGTGTAAAGCGGTCTTCAAGCCGACAATGTTGTACGGTTAATAGTATTTTACAAGATGCTTTACGCAACCTCCAATCATTACGCCAAAAACACAATAAAAAATTTCAAAATCTTCGATACCCAAAAAATAAACCTAATTCTAAAGTAACAAAACATCATAATACAAATACTACACCATTGCACTATAATACGCAAAACATACATACACATACACAAAATGTTAATGTGGCGTCGAATTTTCAACAACATGTTACTAATATTAATCAGTCCCTTGTACCACCTCGAATAGAAAAGAAGGTTTCAGTATTAAATTTGTCATCAAAAACGATAAATGCCAATGAATATTTAGTACTATCCAAGGGTCTTAATTTTACACCGACCCCAAAGGTTGATCACTTTCAATTTGGAAAAGATATTTTAAATTTTTGTCGCAATCTAAGATGGCGCGTTTTTTGGCAACTTCATCCACAATCTAAAAACTCAAAAATACATAATTCGCTTTTAATATTTCGCGAAAAATCTAATAGAGAGCCTCCCTCTATGCCAAAAGACCATCCAATTGAAGTGTATATCAACCTTTTGCTCGGTAAAACTCTGCAGCCTTCTTTTCTTAATACACTAAAACCAAAATCAAACCTTTCGGATGACGAAATGAAGGCATTAAATAATTTACGAAAAGATGATAGTATCGTAATATTACCAGCAGATAAAAGCTCAACGACGGTAATTTTAAATAAAAAAGATTATGTCGCTGAGGGTTTGCGACAACTCAATGATGCTACAGCATATCAAAAATTATCTGGGGATCCTAACCCTAATTTCGCTAAATTAATTAATGCTTTCATTAGTAAAAACCAAATTAAAGAGAATCTATCCAAAGAGGATGTGGATTTAATGGTCCCAAAGAATTTTAGGTCACCGAATTTTTATTTACTAATAAAAATTCATAAACCTAATTACCCCGGCCGGCCAATTGTTGCAAGCTATAATTCTGTTACTGAAAGAATATCAGCATATGTAGATTCTTTTTTACAACCTTTTGTCATAACTTTAAATTCTCATGTCAAAGATACGTACCATTTTCTTGAAATGTTAAATAACATAAAATTATGTAATAACAGAGATATTCTGCTTGTAACAATTGATGCGGTCTCTTTATACACTAATATTCCACACGATGCTGGATTAAAAGCATTACGACATTTTCTCAATAAAAGACCATCTCCACAAACACCATCAACTGATTTTCTTACAGAGTTAGCAAATTTTGTGCTCACTTGCAATGCTTTTTCTTTTGAAGGCGATTTTTACCTTCAAACAAAAGGGACTGCAATGGGCACTAGAATGGCTCCTTCTTATGCAAATCTGTTTATGGGTCAATTAGAACAAAATTTTCTTAAAAGTCAATCTTTGCAGCCTTTAGTTTGGCTTCGTTTTATCGATGATATCTTTGTTATTTGGCCACATGGCAGAGATTCTTTAACGAATTTCATATCCGATTTAAATTCTTTTGGGCCATTAGAGTCCACACATAATGTCTCAGATAGTTGCATTACGTTCTTGGATGTTGATATAACTGTTTCTGGTGGTCAGTTCAAAACTTCAGTACACATAAAACCAACCAATAAACATTTTGACCAACCAACCAATATTTACATTTTGATAGTTGCCATCCGTTTCACACAAAAAAATCAATACCATATTCCCTTTCTATTCGCGGTCATAGAATCTCTAATAATAAAAATGATTTAGAAAAATATCTCACTAACCTAAATAAATCCCTTTTAGAACGTAATTACCCACCCGATCTCCTAAAAAAACAAATTTTAGACTCTTCTTCGAAATTTACTCCTAAAATAAAAACAAACTCAATTAACAAAAAAATTTTTCTAAACACCACCTATTTTCCTGGTGTTGAAAAATTAAACCCAATTTTAAAAGACTTATATTCTATAATCTCTAATAATCCAAATTGGAAAAATATACTCGATTGTCCCCCTATATTGTCTTACCGACGTCCTCCAAATTTACGCAATATTTTAAATAAAAATAAAACGTTTGGTAACCAACCACTTAACACACTTCCAAAAAACGGGGTCGAACCATGTAAAAAACCTCGTTGTAAAACATGCAAAATTATTGTAAGAGACGATAAATTTTCAAGCGCGAACAATAAAAATATATATAAAATTACCACAAACATAACGTGCACCACCAGAAACGTTGTATATCAACTTCTATGTAAGTTTTGTGATGCGTTTTATGTTGGTGAAACTACGACGCCACTAAACATTAGAATTAATAATCATAGATTATCCTGTAACAAATTACTTTCCGCTTTACCCGTTGCAATTCACGCGAGAACTCACGGCAGGGATTTCGATGCTTGCTTTAATGTAAAAGTTTTGAAGTCTTTGCCAGAAGATGCCCGCGAAATTGATTTAAAGACATGGGAACTCTCTCATATTTGGGTCTTGGGCGCTTGCAGGTCT
This sequence comes from Neomicropteryx cornuta, assembly GCA_020383195.1. Taxonomy (NCBI): domain Eukaryota; kingdom Metazoa; phylum Arthropoda; class Insecta; order Lepidoptera; family Micropterigidae; genus Neomicropteryx; species Neomicropteryx cornuta. Next base: position 5,007,022 of record JAHKQU010000001.1, on the reverse strand, counting down.
GTAGGTCTAAATAGACAAAATTAAACTAACTTAACAGCATTTAACGCGTGATACTTGATATATTCATTTAAGAAACTAGTTTCATTTCATAATACTGATTGATTTATCTAGCAAAACTGCAATTATATAATAATAATTGTAGTGGCTGGATATATTTATCTTTTAGTTAAAAATGCGATTTTCGAATTTATGAAGGTTGCATTTTAAACGTCATCCTTCATATTTTTTCTGACGACGCCGAATGGCGAAAGCTTAAATAAATCATAATCATCAAATCTATATATATATATATATATATATATGTGTGTGCGCGTGTGTGTATGTGTGTTTGCGTGTGGCGCGTGCGTGTTTATGGTGACGAGATTACTATGACTAGTATGTTCAAAGAAAGTTTTTTTATGTTAAGTATAAAGTCTCCTTCATGCAGATGAAAAATGTCTATTTCGCTGAAATTGTGGTTGTATGTTGTGCCATGTTGTGTTTTGAATGGATTTAATCCTGTCCTTATTAAAGAAGGTACGTTTTTTTTTTAATTTTGAAAAACCTCTTTTTCCTACTGCTATCAAAAAAGTTTACTTAGATAAAATTCTTTATGGGAAGCATGACCTGATTGTACACCCAGGAATCGCTCCAGATTCCTCAACGGTCTACAGCACAGACACGAAATTTTGTATACGCATTTAAAAGCTTGTTTTTTAATATGTATTTTTACTATTCATTTATTTTTAATGCATTTCCAGTAAGATACAAAGTATCCATCTCAGCAAAATTCATGCCATATAAGGGTGAAACAACTAAGTTTTTAGTAAAATTAGTATTTGGATGAGTTACGTGAAAGTTGCGTAGCGCGAGTTGACTTGGGAGAGTAGGTACTCTGAGGAAATGGCGACGACAAAGTGAGGGAAATTATTTCAGCCGTTTCAGGATTCTTGCAAATAATAATTCTTATAAATTTCGAAAAACTTACTTTTCAAAACTGCCAAAAGCCTAACTCTAGGGACGGATTTTGAAGGGAAACTTTTGAAACAAATTAACAAAGTACGTTTTGTTTTTTTGTTATTTCAATTCAGAGCGTGTGGTTATAGAGGCTGCTTGCGTCATAGCCTAATAAGCCACCGTTTCAGGCGATCGCGTTTCAATGAAAATTAGGAGTTTACAAATGAAAATATACATTCCAAGTGAAAAACTATTGCAAACATATTTTTTTTGAAGTGGTTTTTTGATTATAAGCATTGCGTAGAGGTGCACTAACACGAATATGTCGTATATCTTAATACAAAATTTACCTGGTACCTAGTAGAAACATAATAAGCCATGTAATACTTATTATTTTATAATATCCGAGATAAATATTATAAATAAACTTAGTAAAAGAAATACAATAAATCACGATAATAAATAATACGAATTTGAATTAGGATTTCTTATGCACGTTGACAAACCTTTGCAAAAACACGTTTAAATAATCTAATAAAACCAAATAATTATTACCTAATTATTCTAAATCATAAGCCTGGCTGTTGAAACATATAGACGGGTAACTAGTGACACTTGTTTTATACCATATTTATTTATTCGAGTACCAAACGTTTATTTATTTTTTTAGAAAATATATAAAGGCGATTGAAATATAAAAGATAAATGCAATTTATACTGTTAGAAGGTTGCACTCACAAATTCAGGGTTTTTATGAGTCAATGTTTGTCAAAGAGGGTAGATGTGTAAATATTTACATGTTTGTTTAGTGTGTGGTTTGGGAGGGAGTTAATGTGTGGAATAACAATGTTTTAGCAATATTGTATGTCAGAATTACTGAATCTTGCATTGTGTGCAGTCATGACTGACATTGCATTCTTATATTACAAAGTATTAATAGATGTAGTTTGATTATTATAGTAATAGAGGGCATAAAGTGGTTAAGGCTTTTGACTATTGACCCGGCAGTCGCGGATCTGACTTTTCAAGTCATACCAATTTGACTCAGTCACTAGTAAATTTAGTTCAGTTGAGTAGGAGCCAAATTAATTTTGTATGAACTAAATCATAGTATTAATTAAAAAAAATATATACACGGTGTCCCAAGACCTTTCCCGAAGACTTAAGTGGGGTGTTGCGTAACCTACTCATAGTAAGAAATGATATAATAAAATGCGAAAAAAAAAACGTTATAATTTTTACGTAAAGTTTATATTTTTTTTTTCGGTAACTATGATTCGAATGTATATAGAAGGCATTTACCTCAAGCAGATTTTCAGATTTAGGGAATCCATTCCACACAAATAGAAATTATTCCATTCAACCAAACCCACGGCTAGCGTCATTTGTTACGGAACCCTAAAAATTCCCCAAGTTCTCGAACGGAGAATTCCGAGCAATTTCCTCGCTTAAAACATGCAATTTATATCGATATCTGAGCGCAATCCTGGTGTTCAGTTCTATTTTATTGTGCGCTAATGTTGCACTAGCACGCGAGAACTGCGCTCTATTCTGTGACCTTACATAAACGAACGCGCATCCAGCGCTAACCATAAGCACCACCAGACACGATCCATTCCGTTTGAAATGTACTTCGGCGATGAAGATCGTCGGTTGGAAATGCGCGCGTCCAATCGAAATGCTAAACTGGCCAACAAAGGTACATTATTATTTTTGGGCCCTACTCAACTAAGCTAAATTTACATTAGGGTCAGAATGGTGGTAAAGAAGCGATAAAAATTAGGATTCGATGTCGGGTTACTTTAAAAACTAGTCTAAAACGATTTTAAATTTCCAAGTCAATCTCTACATAGCATATTAATTAAAATATTTAATGTTGAAGAAATTTACAGATTCACATAGTGGTCGAAAGAAAAAAAAAGTAAAATTACTAAGTAAATCTATTAGTATATTACTATTTTTAAGCTTATGTTCTCTGATCTCGGGAACCAATGTATGGTTTCAATGGGGGTTTTACTTTTTTATAAAGAATCGTTCGGATCGTGTTTTATATAAAGACAAAGCTTAACCTACTATTATATATTTTTTTAACAAAACGTTCTAACTAAAAATGTCGATAACATTTTGTGTACATAAAAAACATAACCTCACACTCCATATACGGATAAACTCGGTCCATGACCATTCCTGATTAAAAAAAAAACAGCGAATCGGTCCTGCGATTGCAGAGTTGTTGGTTAGGAATCTATATAAACATTCATCATGGTTTAAGTTTAAAAATACCTACGGTTAGAAAAAGAATTCATGGGCAAAATGAGAAGAAAAAGAACACCGCAATAATCACAATCGGTCAAAAAGAAGCCCTTTCGGCAGGCCGGAAGGCAGAGGTAGATTTCACCGGATCTAAGTAGGGGATAGACGAACTCCAACTGTACGACTTTGTATCAAGAATTGAAAGCACTGAATCCCTTATTAGCCGTGAAGGTCTTCTTCCCTCCTCGTAGAGAAATTATAGGCTTACAATTAGCATTTCGAACAGATTTAATCCTGTGACTATTAGAAAGGTATGATTTTTTTGAGTTTTAAAGGTCGGTGCTATCAAAAAAAAAAAAATATATACTGAGATAAGTTTTAGGCCTTCATCTAAGAAATAATATACAATTTAAATGAAATCGATATCTTACATACTAGGAAAGTTATAGCAAAATTTCACTTTTTTGAAAAAATCCCTCTATTCCCGCCCCCCTGGTCTGATTTTGTCCATTAACAAACTTGACAAATTTTGTGCCCTTAAATTTTATGTATCAAAGTGATTGGTGTAAAATTACGGTAGTCATCGTGTCCACAAGAAATCGACATAGATAGATTTAAAGATAGATACATACACCTTTAAATTGAGGGTGATTTTAAGACTCGTGAAACACGAATATATGTCGAAATTTTGCAGAAATCATGACATGGTACCCATTGCAATGGGTAGCTTCCCTAATGAAATGTACCTAAAACCTAAAATTAACCAATAGACGTTAAAGTATGCCTACCTTAATCCCAATACCTTTAAATGTACCACTGGAAAATACATAAAATACAAGAAATTCAAAAATGAGAAATGGGCAAATAAGCAATAAATTGAGAGGCATTTGTTTGTCCGTCTATTTGATCAGGCGAGCCCCGAAATTGGGGGCCCAAATTAAGCCCCGCGGGCTTCAAGCTCGAATAATTATCGTCTACTCATTGAAGACTGATTTCGCTCGAGTTAATTAATAAGAAATACGCATTTTGCACAAGTTTCATATTATGGTAATCAAAAATCAGTCAGAATATTCTTTTCTGACTCATTTTAGATATATTTATTTCACAAGGAAAGTTGCCTATTGCAATGGGTGCCATGTTATGACCTCCGGAAAATTTCGGCATATCTTCGCGTTCACAACCCCTAGACCCCAAAACCACCCTCAATTTAAAAGTTTATACCTTTATCTATTTATATCACTTTCTTGTAGACACAATAACTGCCGTAATTTTACACCAATCACTTTCAAATAGATACTTAAAACTTAAAGGTACAAAATTTGTCAAGTTCATTAATGGGCAAAATCAGACCAGTGGGGGAATGAAGGGGGGGAGGGGGGTCAAAAAAAGCGAATTTTTGATATAACTTTTTTAGTATATAAGATATCGAATTCATTTAAATTTTATGCTATTTCTTAAAGGTCTAATCTTAGTAAAAATTTTTGATAGCACCAACCATTAATCCCAGGGGTGGGAAAAATTGGTTTTTCAAAATTCAAAAAATCATAACTCCCTTAATTGGCACAGGATCAAATCAGTTCAAAATCTTAATTGTAGGCTTGCAATTCCCCTACATTTTTTGTTTGAAACAATTTTTGATATGGGCAACCCTTACGGCATAGTATAAAGAGGGATTCAGTATGCGCACTCTCGCTGCGCGAGGGTACGGCGGGTTATGTTTTATACAAGTTCATACAATTGGAGTTTGCCTATTTTGAGTTATGTATTTAATAGTATTTTTGAGTGCTATAAATATATAAGTAGTTATAAACTTAGTAATCTGTATGTTTTGTTATATTTACGATATTATTTGTTTGATTTTACTATAATATTTATGTTAATATTGAAAAGAAATGTATTTCATTTACAATCTCTGTAATATGAATTGTCAATTGATCGTTCGGCCGGGCGAAGACGAGTTTGTCCCTATTGGCGAAGACTCCGACCGGATGTGGAGGGGGAACGGGCGCCATCTTGTCTGCCTGGAGCGGAAGTCGATATCGGAAATAAGAGCGAGCGTCGCGACCGTGTCCTCAAAGCTTGTTCCATACCAATATATATAGATTCTAATGCGAATCGAGGACGATCGAACAGAATGCAATGCAATCGTTTTGATTGCTTTACATCGCGTCCAAGAAAGGTTCTCACCTCAACGCGTATTTTAAGATATTGTAAGATTATGACGTCAAAACAAATCATGTTTGAAATCGCAGAGCTAATTAGCCGGAATTTTTTATCGGGAATGGTCTTGGGTCACAGTGTATATTTTCAAAATAGTCCGCAGCATATTTCGTAGTGTTAAAAATAAATACAGGATAAACTTAAAGTCTGCAGTATCCTTTTAGTATCCTTTCATGTTCAGTATTCTGAACATGTAATTCAATAACTGTTGTTCAACAACTTTGTAAATAAAAAAAAACTGGTCTAAATGGCAAAAGAAAGAGTCCTAAAAGCATTTTAAAGTATGGTCACCTTACTAAATACCAGATAAGATGGCGTCACGTAGTCGCGACACAGTAACCATACCTACAAATGTATTTATATATTTATATGGATTTTTATTAGCTATATGAAAACTTATTGAACAAAAGTTGTAATAATTTAAAAATTTATGCCCAGAATCACCCCTTTAAAGGATACTGCTGACTTTAGGTTCAATCTATATATACAACATGAACTTTTTCTCATACCTATTCTACACACCAAACTGAACATGTTTTGTTCTACAAGTTTTCATAATATTGACATATTTTTTTCCTTACAAAATAAATAATATCCCTGGAAGCGTATGGTTCACTCGCCGCAAGCAAACTATACAACGCGCATAGGTCAAGATTGCGCGCCGAACGCCCTAGTCTGAAGTAGTAACTATGCGTTTAAACGCTAATAGGATTTTGTCCTTTTCTGTTTTTTACTTAATTGTTTTGACATATTGAAAAACTCGTAGAACAAAAGTTGATCGGTACGAAGTATAGAATGACCCCATAAAAGGATGTGCATGAGAAAAAGTACATTATATTACAGTGCTGTATTTTTATTATTATACAATAAAATGTATACCTAATAGCGGTCCCTACCTACTGGCCTAATACGTCACAGGATTGGGAGAATCTGGCCTCTGTTAGAATCACCGGCTTAAGCGGAAAATCCTGGGACAACGGGAAGTTAATCCCAATAGGGGATTGTGAGACCATTACATTGGCGTTTGCGTGCAGGTGAAGTAGCCTTAGGAGGAATGGGCCTCTGAGCCGTGTATAATTCAGCATATATCTACATACATATATACCTACATTCGTATTTCGTAAATTGTACAGCATTTTTTTTGAAACAATTAATGTGTTACCTAAATATGTACTTTTATATTTTTTTCAATTCAAAAGGCATATTCATATAAAATATCAATGCTTTTATTTATAGAATACTAGTTACTTTGTGTTTTATCCCATAAATATCTAGGCTTCTATGGAATTATTAGTTACATTTTTATTTTGTCTAAAAGTTTACGCCCACAAAAAGACCGTAAATTTCTATACGTTTTATCGAAAGTTTAGGCGTAAAAGCCTTCGAGAAAATAAGACGCAAAATAAAGTAATTTCTTGATTGTATTTCTGATAACTAACTAACCGTTGTTAAAACATTAATTTCGATTCATTTAAACCATTTTATTTATGGCTGGCACTTGGTAACCATTGGATATTTAATAATAAAAAAATATGTTTAGTTATATTGTTCTTATGTCGTCGATATAGTAAAGGCAGATTTTTTAAATTTAATTCTATTTCTGAGAAATTTAATAAATGATAAACTCCTAATAGTTATTTTTTAGTTGAATCGCTCTCTTATAAAAAAAAATAGAGCCTTAGGAAAAAGTAATTGAAAGTAAAATGTAGGTTCTAAAACATAGTAAAGTTAGTTTTTTTAATTTCTATATAATGAAGCTGTAATTAAATAAAAACCAAGAATTGCTTTCCGACCGCGCAAAGAACAAAACCTAACGCCCTATAAAAATAAAGCGCTGAATTTCAAGATAAGCGTTGCCTTAAATGTGTTTTCATGAAGAAATTGGCCCAAGCGATTATGATTATCATTTTTGCAAATCGTGCTGCACTGCTTGGATTTGATTCCATCAGTTTCATTAAGTTAATTTTAGTGTAAGGTAGCTAATAAATTATAAAATGGGTCACTGGATAAAACCTTTTGGTAGAAGGAATCAGTTTTTGTTCTGAGGCCTCTGAGTCAATTTCGGAAAAATTTATAAGCGCATAAACACGGTGCGCAGGCGTCATAGAGTGCATGGATATGAAGGTTTGTACGATTATATTTCCCAATGAAAATAGCAATACCTCCTCCCCCCCCCTCCACCCCCACTCGATGTCAGGAAATTGCTCTTTTCCTCAATTATTCAAGCTTCCAGCTCGACGTTTTGAGGTTGTCTCGTCATGCGGCAGACCGGATGTGAACGCGCCTTACTTCCGTCATAATGAAAGCTGTTAGCTTTCAGTTTTCTGAATACATTTTATTCAATATGAATATTGCATGACCGCCATAACTACAGATCACTCATTGTGCTGTGCGATTATAATAATTTCGTATCTATTACTGATTTTATGTTTGCTCGGCTATACCTGTTTAGAGTGTTCGAATTTTATTTAAATTATTATATTTGGATTTATTTTTTTTTAAATATTAATAATACAGATGATTGGATAAATAGAGAGGGCTTACTGCGTGAATGCCAGACGTTTCAGTGCGAGATAATGCTGCTTTATTCGTATATTGTCAGACGTTTCAGTGCGAGATAATGCTGCTTTATTCGTATATTGTCAGACGTTTCAGTGCGAGATAATGCTGCTTTATTCGTATATTGTCAGACGTTTCAGTGCGAGATAATGCTGCTTTATTCGTATATTGTCAGACGTTTCAGTGCGAGATAATGCTGCTTTATTCGTATATTGTCAGACGTTTCAGTGCGAGATAATGCTGCTTTATTCGTATATTGTCAGACGTTTCAGTGCGAGATAATGCTGCTTTATTCGTATATTGTCAGACGTTTCAGTGCGAGATAATGCTGCTTTATTCGTATATTGCCAAACGTTTCAGCGCTGCCTTTCTCAATGCCGAGTAAATATATTCAACTAGATAAAGTACTTAAGGGGACTCGACCCGGTCATTTATCCATACACATATTTTCACAATTAAACCGTCTAACAGTTCATTACGAACGCATAATGTGGTGATTGTGGGACATAACTGAATAACTTTTGTTCAACAACTTTGAAAAAAAAGCAATAACTGAAAAAAATATAAAAGAAAGAATATTCACCTACCTTGGCAAATTAGGCGTATTTTTTCATACACAGGCACCCACAAAATCCTTACACATATCATAATAGATTATCAATACGTCGACCGCCCAATCGCACACAAATTTGTGCTCTTCGATATCTTCGATATTTAAGAATTTTTCTTTGAACGCTAGAGATTTGTTGTTGCCCTCACAAATAATAGTCCAACGGAGAAAAAACCGGGATCACACAACTATCACGCGGCGTCGCGCACGTGCAAATGCATTAACGACAGGTAGTTTCGATAGCAATCCGCGCGCAAATATTGTATTATGCAGGTTAATTGGATAGATCAGTAGCGCGTTGCTTGTTTAATACGCGCATCGAACGAATTTTTGTTAGCTATATAAAAAGTTGTTGAAGTTTTATGTCCAAAATCACATCTTAAAAGGATACTGATGATTTTAAGTTCACTTGTATTTTACGGGCATTAAACATTAATTTAATTACCATTTTGCCATATCTGTGGTTATGACTAAAATGCATTGTTTATAGTCCCGGATCTACAATTTTCCCGAACCGAATGAATGTATTCATTACATAATGTAATGAATACATATATATTTATTTATACTCACTACGAGAAAGTTCGCCCCCTAATAATGAGTATAATCTGTGAAAAATCTTTGTTTATTTTATTTAGTTTAGATATTACACACACTATGCGAGCGTTGAAAATTACCTTAAAATGCGTTTAAAACCCGCCATCGATAATAGAAACTACACGACTAATAAAACATTTTTCTGATTGTTCATAATGCATTTGTATTTATTTGACACTTCTCGCAACTAATGGGCCAATTTAATGAATGTGTGAAACTTTGGTCAAGATATTCACTTTGACCACTGTTGTTGTTAAACCAAATAGTGGCTTAAAAACCTTTAACAAAGTATAAAATGGGATAAATAATAAACAACAAAATGATATTTTTCGTTTTTCCTCTTGCCTAAATAGCATAACTAATTATTACGTAGGTCGTATCGTATTTATGTTTCGATAGAGAGATAAATAGATTTCAGTTGGTAACAAATCCGAAAGACAGTGTTTTAAATCTAAGTTTATTAAATGCACGATCCACCAGATTATCTTTTTTTTTTAAAAAAAAGTACACATAGCAATTGAGTATTTTTTTTATTTAACGAACAATAAAACATCACATTGAAGAGTTACGCAACTGAATTACTGTTATGGTGAATGTGACAAGACCCCCTATCATCTGAAACAAAAATAATATTTAACTAAGTACATACTTATATATAAATTACATAATTTATACAATGTTATTCTTAACAAAGAGATAAATAAAGTAGGAAAAATATTAAATTTGTTATTTGAAAACTAATATTACGCTAGTAAATATAATATGTGCAGTTGTTTGGATTATATTTTTTTAGCATTTATTCCAATGTCATTGATGATCGACTATTTTACGGCTATAGATATTGTACTTCGGGTGTAAAGGTTGTGTAAGAAAATATTATTAAATAACACTTTATAAAAAAATATTATATCAATCCGGGTGTGTCAGAAATACCTACTAACAAATTTTGACCTGGATATTGGATAATGTGACTAGCACAGAGTGCCGTAGACCGGGGCAACCTATTAATGAACCACCGTGTGGATACACGGTGAGTTAAAAGAACCTGAATTTGCATTTAGGTGTAAACGATCAATGTGACTTACTATGTGGAATGAGTCTTTTGAGCTAGCATGTAGAGAGTGGATATTATCACCAGCGTACTGTAGACTAAGGGATACTATAGAGAAAGGTTTGAACCTTACTAACATCTACAATTTAAAATTCGTACGATCTATGTATCATTTATTAGTTTTTTAATAATCGCTATGATGTAGTTCATTTATACAATTATTTTAAACTCAGGTCAACTAAGCTTAATTTGACTTGCGATAGAGTAAGGATGACGATAATGGTGTTACATAATATTAATTTATTTATCAAATATAACCTTAAAAAATAATTCTAGCACTACTGTGGAAATGTTGCTCTAAAACATTAATTTATTTATTCTAGATTATTTATTTTATTTTCATAATTTGAATTACATAGCCTCAACTCAAACGTGTACCAAATAACCTCAAGCATACATTTTAGGATTTTTAAGGCTCTGCAATTTTTAAGCTTTTAGGATCGGATTCCACTCAAAATTTATGCATTTGTATTTTAGTTCGCTTTATAATATTTATAGAATTTAAATTTAATTGATTATTAGTTAATGTTAACTTTTAAGATTTATTTCTATTGTTTTCTGGTTTTTCTGTTGTATAAAGTACTTTACCATTACCATAAGGTAATCGACCAAAATTAATTGTCAGTAAAAATTAAGTATGTTTTTTTTTAAATATTTTACGTACACTCGATATGAAGCCTCTAGTGATGAAAAAAAAATTCATGCCTGAAACGGTAGCGCGGTGACTCATGAGTTGATTTTGAAGTCGCTTCACCTAAAAAAAAAAAAATAAACAAAATATATAAATGTTTTATTTTTCAATTTTTAAAGGTTTAAATAAATGACACTGGGCATTTGTTCGTGACCCGTAATTGTCACGATTCCCTTGTATGTATGTATGTAGATGAATGTAGTTTCAACTTAAAAAAAAACTATAGTTTTTTTATAAGATAGAAAAAAATAATTTAAACAAGTGTAAAATGTATGTGTTTAAAAACGTAAGAAATATTTGAGTACTTGGTAGAAATGTAGTACTTATTAGGATAATATTTATTTTTAACTAGACATATACTTAAATAGTTTTTTTTCGTAAAATACTCTACCACTGCGCAAATTTCTTGCTTGTAAAATAATAATAAAAAAATAAGTTTTTGTTGACATGTTTGGATTTTGTTTATAAGGATTCAACGCGGCTTCTCAATTCTCCATACCAACTATGTAGTGGTTGAAAAATATCGTATCGTATCGTATCAGTATCTTTTATCTCCTAATTTTCTGGGCTTGTAAAGAAGTAAAAAATTTAATTTCTACAGTTTCTAGAAGTTACGGGCCTCGAAAAGTCTGTATTTTCCCATACATTTTATCGTAAGTTTAGAGGTAAAAAAAATATTGTCTGAATAGTTTTAGGGCATACATTGATTCTGCTTTTCATAATTAACAAACAACCGTACAAAATGTTTATGCGTTAAATGAGACAGAACGATTTAAAATCACGCCCAAGACAGAGAAATATTGATTAGGGCCTTTCTCTGCCTTGCAGCATATTTAGTATATTTAATATACTAACCTCAATCGTGTATTCTGACGACGAGCAAAGATACGTGCTTATGAGACACTTCCTGCTGTTGTGATGTATGGATGACGCCGCCAAATCTGCTGTCAAAATTCTAGTAAGCGATGAAACCATGTATAGTATAAGTAACATATTGTTAGTCCCTTCTTCGCTAAAATATCAGTACAAAAACGAAAAAATATTATACCTATATATATGATTTTCCAATATTTATTTAATTTAATAAGTAATAACTAGTTCTACACAACTGCGTCAAGGTAACACAAATGCGTGCTAAAAGATAAATGTAATCGTAAAGTCTTGAAAAATTGATGCATGTTTTGAAAATATTAGGTATATCATATCAATTCGATATTTATTTAATGAAAATATATTACAACTCTTTAGTAGTACAATATTAGTATGTATCGATGTGTGTACTAAGGAAGGCAGTAGGCATATTCATTGTCCTAAAAGAAAAATGTTTTGCCTACAGTCAGTCAAGTGCATTGTTATATAATCGATGATATTATTTAATAGAATATTTGATTGATATCAAAATATAACCGTAAAATAGCGCCTCTTGGGGCATGCGGCACTCTGGTTCAGTCGCTTCGCTCCTCATCTGTAGGAGTTAAGTGATTGGAGCAGTTATTGAAAAGTCCTTCATTTCTGCCTTAGCATCTCAATTTCAACAAAACAATAGGACATGTAAGACACACACATTTTTCATTTTCCTAAGCCTCAGGGTAATCGATATTAAAAATTCTATTATTTTGAGCTAAGATATGTTAGCACTTCCAACTCATGAATAACATAAATACAGGTTAGTAGATCGAGTTCAACAAATTTCTTTGTGTCATGTTTAATTTTTTAATTACGAAACTCAAACGAACAGGAAAACTTTTTTTTTTAGGATAACTAGACTAGAATCAGGGGAGATGATAATGAAGCGTTGAAAATGATAATACTGAGTGCGGAAACGAAAGATCCATCTTGTGTTGGTATCAAAATGAATCTTTCAGATTTAATTTACTTGGCATCATTTTCCCTAGTCTTGTAGTACAGTGCTCTAAGCATAAAAACAGTACCCCATTTTTAGAAGAAAATAAACGACGAAAAAGAGTTCCTTAAAAGTGGTCAAGAACATTATCGGCGACAGCAACCTGTCGCAGCACTCCAGCAGCTCGGCTTGCTCGGCGAACAATTCGCGTAAGGTTTTCCACCTACCCGCATATTCCCTCGTCCTTCTGAAATCAAACTAAAATAAAAACTCTTTTTAGGCATATAATAACGTATGTGTCTCCGACCGCGTGTATGTAAATACGGATATGTGAAGACATATCCAACAAAGAACAAACAATTAAACAAACAAAGAACAAAGCAACAACAAAGAACAAACAATAAATAAAGCAACAAAGAACAAAGCAATAAACAACAAAGAATTAAAAAAAAACAAGTATGTCCTATGTTAAACTTATGGAATTCTCAATATATTTTAGCGGACATACTTATATTTTTTTTTTCATTTATTTTCTCTCAGCTTTTAATTTTTTTTATATTTCAGCTTAGTCCAGGGCTGGATGTCGTTTGTGTAAAATGCATTATTTGGCGTCTATTTGTGTATTTATAAGATGGTAAAGTCTGTGGTAAACGGAAAGATATGAGACATGAGATATCGCAAATATATAAAATCTCAATTAGGTTTGAATAGGTCTATTTCGGAGATATTCCTTTTACTGGGAATAATTAATAACTCTGTCAATAGAAAGACAGTAATGAACAATAGGAAGACAGAAGTGATTTATAGCCTATACATAAATTCAAGAAAACTATCACTGATCTTTCAGCACACAAAGCGTGGCTGATTGTATCAGCTGTAATCCGTACCCAACTATCCCCCCGCCCTTAATTGTACGATGTCGTCTCAATTTGTTGGGCATTTTTATATCAAAACGTTCCTTACTTTCTGCGTACTTATGAAGTGCTGTTATCGTGAAAAAAATCTACAGATTTGAGATTTTTCGAGTCAATTCGATTAGGGTTTAATGACCACGATTACGCCAAATCGGCTATGCTTCAAATGTTTGTTAAGTGGCGTTCTTCATCATAGACCATCATAGTTCTAGAAGGCCACCACGATGTAAATTAAAGTTTTAGGATAATCGCAATTTTATGTTTTCATGATGTCTATTTATATTTTAGTTTCAGAAGAACACATTTACTCTAAAGCTATAAAATTATTTTTGACAACTATTTTCAAAATTTCAAAAAATATATATTGAACGGGATAAATTATAATATAAATATTTACTACGATGTAGAAATTTTATATACAGAGTTATAATAGACTATACTAGGAAAATAGGAAAAATCCAAGGATAAAAAGATATTGTCATAATGCATTTACAACAATACTAAACTAAGTAAAATTTAACAAATTGATTAATTACAAAGAATAGTCTGTCTCAAGACTTATTTATCCTGTATAGAAATCATTTAATGTTTCTGAGGTATATTTATAATTTTTATGTAACTTTGGTTTAACTAATATTGAACAAATACAATGGCTTAAATTAACATATAAAATCAATGAATCGTCATTCGTTTTTGTTTAATTATATTAATCCAAGAAAGTCGAATATTTTGTACGTTTTTCTGGTTAAGGTCTAGGTTAAGAGAATACGCATTCCGCAATCTTGTTTCATTTATTTATTTATTTATTTCATTTATTTCAGGAAACAACAGCTTACATAGTAATTACAATAAACAAAAAAACAATTAAAACACAAAGACAATAATAGTTTCCTCCAAACTTAAAAAAATAGAAAACCCATTCGGGAGCGAGGCCGGGACCAGGAAGTAGGAGGGGTTGGGGTTGGGGTTGGGTTCGTCCTATCCCTGTGTTTGCACAAGCAGTAACTAACATGCGGAGTTGGTCCAGCTGATTGATAATTATAATCGACGATCACGCGCCATCTCTAGTTTCGTCAGACGATTTGCAATCGAAGTAGGTTGAAAGTATGCACAAAAATAATGACAAACCTGGTTTCGAATAATTAGCCTGCCCAAGTTGTTCAACTGTTTGTATCGCGCTGCAAGGCCAATAAAAACCGTCATCAACAGGAGATTGTGCACATTCCAAGAAACGAACATCAGGTTTGAAATGGCGAAAACAATCACACCAACCACAGGAGAGTAGGGTACTGTAAATGTCATAAGCATGCCAAGGTATTTGGGATCATAACATAACATGCACATTGCGTCCATTCATCTCTTTACAAGCGTACGCACCCCATCGATAATACATATCTATAATTTTAGATACTCTCCCGTTTCTTCTCTCGCACAATTCTCAAATATGATCAGGTGTAAAAATGAAAGAATGAAATATAAATTAAGTAGGTACCTATTTATACATAGTAGCTAGTGATCGTTTGAACTGAGGTTTGCGTTATTTACTAGGTCGATCGAAGCCTTTCTTGTGCTAAAAATTTCAGACCCCTACTTGCGATAGATTTCGTTATGCATCACGCACAGACAGGGTTACAGACGGACATTCCCTTTTATTATTAGAAATTAGAATTATTGTTTTATCACCTAAATCTGTTACGAAGCTGAAGGATGTATTAACAAACTCCTCCAAACAATATCCTTTAAAGTACGTTGAGTTTCCAAATAATACCGGAAGACAATTATTAAACGATACTGCGTAAACTTGTTTTGAAATGATATCTGAAATAAATAAGTTTCGTTTTAATTCCAGCATATAGCTTTTAAGTGCTATGGTATTCATAAAATTGTATGTTTGGTTATAAATAAAGAATATTAAAAAAAAAAACTTTCGGTTTTTGGAGGTTGCAAAAATCGAAAGTTTTTATAAGATTTTAATTAGCTCGAAATGTTTGTATGTCGGCTTAGGTTAAATAAAATCTTGCAAGCTGAATTAGAATCACTTCAAATCACTGCGGAGTTGAAATTTGAATGTTGGTTCAGTTCTGATGACAATGTATTTTTATGGTAAGCATGACCTGATTCTATACCCAGGAATGGTTCCAGACAGAGGAACTCCTCGAAGGTCAACAGCACAGATGCGAAATTTTGTATACACACTTAAATAAAGTGCAAATTTCTTTAAATATTTTTCCAAAACCGCCGTGTTTGAAATAGCATTTTTTAAAGCCATCCGCTTCTGAAACCAGGAACATTTCATACAAAATAAATTTATTTTTAAGGGATTTGAGATACGTGGTATCACAACTTAGAAATAAGATAATAAAGTTTACCTAAAATTGGTAAATTTTGTTATTTTATTAAAACGATTTGTAGGTCAGAATCGTTCAAGGGGTCTTATTCTTCGTTTACGTATGTAGTCACCTTAAGAAGCCGGCGGAGGGATTTGGCCTGGAGATCGCTCACGAAGACCTTGAATACACATTCAGGGATATGGAGTACAGTCACAGTAAACGGGGGACAATGCATTAAGGCTGGAGATATACATAAATAGTAAGGCTGGTTACAGATGTCCATATTATCCTCGGCTCGCTCACTGTTTGACGTACGGGGCTAGCAACGTTTTCGTCCCTTAGTTCTTCTATGAAGAATGTATTTTGCTAAATTCACATGACGAAATCGTTGCTAGTCTTGTACTATTAGGTCAAACAGCCAGAGACTAGACCTGGTGTTAATGCTGAACGGATGGAGTTTTCTAACCTGGCAACAAATTTCGTTATGAATGAATATGAATGTGCCACAGTGGCGGTACTTTCATAGAAATAACCGCAAATATATAAATAATAAATTTAATTTCACAATTAATACATTATATTGTGGGACGAATTGTCCATCGGTCGTGCGAGCTTAGCCAGTGACACAGGTCAACCCGTTTTTAACC
The DNA here is from genome assembly GCA_020383195.1 of Neomicropteryx cornuta. Taxonomy (NCBI): domain Eukaryota; kingdom Metazoa; phylum Arthropoda; class Insecta; order Lepidoptera; family Micropterigidae; genus Neomicropteryx; species Neomicropteryx cornuta. The sequence continues at coordinate 4,990,311 of JAHKQU010000001.1, read as the reverse complement.
GTTAGGGTCCACCCGTTTTTCGAGTGTGGTCCCTAACATTAAAAATGAAATATCTAATTTTTATTTCTTATTTTTTTTTATATAGCGTACTTACACACTGATATAATCCCAAAAATAGCAGCCATAACTCTGATGGGTGTGGTCCCTCTTACGGGTGCAATTTGCAGGGAGAGTTTTCTCTCTGTCTTGCGCCAAATCCTGCTCACACCTTCCCAATGGTAGCCGACCCGAAAGTATAATGCGTACAGTACAAAGCTACTTGGGTAGAAGACCATATAAGCAGTACTCCAACGAAGAACATCTATAAATCAGTTATATCTATATGATAATTTTAAAATAACATACATAATAATATACAAATTTAAGTTAAATCACATTCTAAAGGGTGTATTTTTATAGGGCGTCAAGTTTTACTCTTTGTAGGTTTTTATTTAATTACAGCTTCATAATATAGAGATTTAAAAAAAAACTTTTCTATGTTTTACACCTTTCAATTACTATTTTTCAGTACTTAATGTCTCTTATATAAGAGAAAAATTAAACTAAAAAAGAACTACCAACAGTTTATCATTTATTAAACTTCTCATAAATAGAATTGAATTTTAAAAATTTGCCATTACTAGGTCCAGGTATCTAAACATCTTTTTTTATGACTAAAAATCCAATGGTTACTAAATGCCAGTCATTATAGCAAAAAGGGTCTAAATGAACGAAATTTAATATTTATCCTTTGACTTCGCCTTAATTGGAATTGATAAATAATACTACAGTCAAATTGACTTGAATGAGACCTCAAAATACGTTTTTGCGGTAAAATCTCTTTTTCGGTAGTTTTCAGCTAATACGTGGAACATAAAAACAACTAAAGTACTTACCGTCAACACTATAAGCAGTGACATTGATTGCATGTAATAACATCCTAATAACTGCCAGGATACACAAAATCCCCAGGAGAAATACAATACACAAAGACCACGCCACTTCGATTTTATTCTTCCGCGGCATGAGGCCGCAAAGACGGGCCGGAACCAAATAGCCTCGCACACTTTCCAGAAAGCACTATAACACACTATGAATAAGTATGAATATCTACATAAATATTTACAATTACATTATTATTTGTGTACTTGCATAGTTTTTCCAACGAGAATTATTATAAACGTCCTCCGAATTAACTACCTTTTGTTTATTTTGAAGCGCTGAAAAAAAACCCAAATTATGTATTAGGAAAAATGCTTTTGATGAGCAATCCAGAGGAGTTTCCTCGACATTCAATCCAGAGCAAATCATGACGGAGATATCTCGGGTTTTACCGTACCAATACATATTGGGTCATCGCCAGGTCATTTAAAAGGTCATTTAAAAGCGCGGCATCTCGCGTATAGCTGAATTCATACAACTCATAGACTAATGGTCGTTTTTATTTAATTTTAAGTGTTTTTGTCGCATTTGACGGTAAATAACTCGAGTTTTATTCACAAAAATTATGTCAATATAATATTAACTATAAAAAACAATGATTTTCACAGTTTTGTACATATTTTATTTATTTTTTTAACAACAATCACATGATACTTTTATAAGGTTACAACCAATTCGTGTGCACATATTAATAATAGCATTCTATCAGTGAGCGTTTGGTATTACATATTATTTGCCAATTATAAAAAATTATAACATAAACTAAAAAACGGGTGGCAGCCCTGCGTGGGATATTCCTTTCGGTCAACGGTCCGCGCGTTCGACGTATGGAGCAGAACGTCTTAACGGATTCCGCACTGCATGCAGCTAGCTACATTTTCCAGTGGCGTCCCCATACTAGGTATATGAGAAATATTTGCAAAAATCATACACCCGCAAAAAATGCCTCTTTCTCTTGTATTGGGTTTTCATAATTTTTCTTCAATTATCAATATTGTAAATAATTTTTATTTATTTCATTATTAGTAGCATTTATAAATAGTTTATATAAATAAATCTTCGATTAAATTATATGAGTAAAAAAACTTAGGAAAAGTACTTTTTATGGCAATTTTTTTTTCTATTGAGAGGTCTATCAGAATAAATATGTCTGATTGATAGATAAGCCTCTTTATTTTGCATGACGTATTCACTCCTCTTTTAACTTTAAGATTCTCTTGCGTTCCACCGAACTAGGTAATAAAATTACTTAGTGCGACTAATAATCGACTTACCGTAATTCGCCAAAGGTTGTACTTGAAAAGTGAGTGTCTTCATTTTCTTACGAATGTTGCTCCACTCCCAACCGAAGTCTCAATCCCAACTGAATGGAAAGTGCATATGCAATGTTCAAAGTATTCATCAACCCTTCGCTGCACGACTAAAAATAATAAGGCAAACAAAATTTTAAAAAAATTATTATTTTTTTTTTTTAGGTTTATTTGTGCTGGGATTTACACGATGTACATTTTTAACAAACGTTAGATTCGTTTTTTTTTATAAACGATACATTTTTTGTTTCTTGAGTAAATCAAATTAAAAAAAATCCAAATTTAAAACATTCTTTCAATTAATCGTAAATTTTTCAACATTTGTTTTTTTTTTTGTTAATTTTGACGCGCGGCTATTAATGAAACTACACGGACATAACATAATAATAAGAATTTTATATTAATTATAATGTGACACTAAACATTATTTTACATGTTTCTATTTGCGCACATTGGCGAGTTTGCATTAATTTTAACTGGCCAGTAATAAATAATAAGTCCATAATTTACCCAACAGCCGTGCTGTCAACAGTATGCGAACGACAGAAACGTTCAATGTCAATTATTAATATTATCACAAAATTACCACAGTCGGGTATCTAAGGGTTACATTTTATTTAGATAATTAACAAGTACACCCAACGCCTTAAATCAGATGGATAAACATCTTAATCGAAAACTTTCAAATGTGTATTGATTGGAATTAGTTTAATTTATTATTCACGTGAGTTTTACACTAATTACATGATTTGTTTAGTGTGCTTAATCAAAATAACTAGCGTATACTTAAGAAAGGTTTTAATAAAGTTGTGAACATAGTTTCAACTACTTTCAGTTTAATAGAAAAAAATGTATTTTTTATTTTATCTTTTTATTCAATTTCAATGGATAATGTGTGTGTATTAAATTTATAGGTAAACGCAGCCTAAAATTACCTAATCTAGTTCCAGTAAAACTAAATTATCTTTTTCGTATCGGTGCCTTCGGCGCCCGACAACTCGCGCTTGCAGTAACTGTAAATAGTTGCATTGACCTGGAAATTCCCAAAGCTTTCCAAAATCCCCAAAAACACCTACCTAGTATGTTACCTAAATAATTCTCATAAAATTTTCCATCCCCTATTTCAACCTCTTAAGGGATGTTTTTTTATAACAAAAAAATAAATTATGTTCTTTCTCTAGATTTCAAGCTATCTCCGTACAAAATTGCATCAAAATCGGTTCAGCGGTTTAGCCGTAACAAACATAATATTATAGATTTATAGAATTATGTCAAAGCGAGCGTCACTACTTAAATACTTTATTTAAATTTCACGATCAATTGATTACTATATTACACAACAGAACTAATCGATTAACTATTCAAGAAGCATCCAGCACTCGCAACTCTGGCGACCCATGACCCGATGAATAGGCTCCGCGAGGGTAGAGGGCTTCTCAGCTCGAGGGCTCTTCGAGTCACTTCAAATCCATCTTCGATATTGCCAAGTCAAGCGAAACCAATAACGATACTGGCCATCCGGACACGAGTGAGGTGTGGTCTTGGGAATGGGAAATTGCGGGGTTTAGGGAATTGGTTTTGTAGTTGGGTTTTCAAGCATCGCAATATTTATTTCCGAACGATTATTGGGCCTGCACTAACTTTCAATTTTACCAGGACGAAAAGATAGAATATATAATGTTCATCCAGAGGCGACACAAAAAAGTGTAACCGACGCTCACCTTCAATCTTACTTTTTTAACGAAGAGTCAGTTGCGATTCACGACAGCTCAATGCAAAGCTAATTCAGTTATTTAAGGTGTTACCGAAAAATATGTGTGCAAATTTCTTGTGCTCGTCTGGGTTGCGGAAAGTCAAAATAGGAATGTGTGAGTGCGCTGACGGCGAAACATCTTACATCAAAGTATCGCTTTTGTATCACTCTATTCTGTGACGCCCTTATTTATTTATTTATTTAATTCCTAAAAATACTTACAGCTATACATAAAGACAGTTTATACATAAAAATACATTAATCAACGACTTACCCGACTATTAACATCTCCAATTTAAGATATATGTTTAACAGAACGAACTAGGATCTATATTTATATATGTGATATAAATATAATATATATATATATATGTGTATGTGTGTGTATATGATATATGTGTGGTATATATTGTACTGTTGGTTTTCCGAATAACGATAAATAAATGAAATAATAGTGTTAGTGTTGTAATTTGTGAGTATATTAGGGTGTGGAATGTAAGAGTGTGTATGTATTAATCCTTTATGTTTTTATGATGTATGTCTTATGCCTTTATTATTGTTACATTACGTATCTGGTGCCAATAAATTTCGATGACATCACCTAGATCAGTGATTCCCAAAGTGGTCTATATCGACCCCCAGGGGTCTTTGACAACCTGCAAGGGGTCTACGTCAGCGAAAAAGAAAATTGTGAGTCCATGAAATGAAAATGGGGGTCTACGATAGTGGATCTCAACATACACTGATAGTACCTATTTACTTACATTATACTATCTTATAATATAAAGACATATACATTATTTATAAAAGTACCTATGAAGTAAAAAAAATATTATTTATGTTTATAAAATTGTATAAGTTGCATTCGCTTTGTGGTCGCAATACATTTTGAACTTTTAAAAACCTGCACATAATGATTTACTAGTATCATCTTGTTACAAGCATACGCGCAGTCTCAGAACTTCGCGAACTTGCAATGACTTGTTCAATTTGTCACTCTATAAATACGAATGTGTGACAAATACGTTTATTCGTTTCCTGAATCTTGAAAAGGTAAGTGCAAAAAATTTATATCAGGTAAGTAGGGGGTCTACCCAAAATCGAAAAATATGGCAAGGGGTCTACGACACAAAAAAGTTTGGGAACCTCTGACCTAGATTAAACTCTAAGATATTTAGACATTTAATGAAGACTAGCTAAAATAAAACTATGACATCACTTCTTAAAGAATGCGCTTGCAAAGATTTTTATAATTTAATTATCTTCTGTAAAAAGCTATTTTTTTTGTACATATAATTGTCACTATTATGATACTTAATTAATCAATTTTTGGAACTGAAAATGTTTTTGAAAAAATCCTTCGAGTCTATGCAACGAATTAGAAGCTGCAGAGGAAATGTTGACTTTTTGTCAGGCCCGCCTGATTGCGCCCGGGAATGCCGAGCGCACCGGCGCGGGGCGGCACGTCCGCCGGGGGGCGCTTGCCTCCAGGTCGGCCCTGAATATAGACCCCAATAGGTTGCGAACATACCAGCCACCAATATAAAATGTCGACACACAATGTTGCCACTTTACTTCTTTCAAATATGTTTACTACAAATATGAAACACAATCTGATTTATTTATTTTACAGGGCCGAAATGATTTTACCTATAAAATATAGTTATAAAGTCAACCAAATCTAGTAATTTTCTTTCACAATGTCAAGAAAATGGTAAATGGATAAATGGTACTGAGGTGGGTCACAAATTATTAGTAGATGGTTCGATAGGATATTTTTTCTTGATTTTTACCTTATTTATTTTTTTTTATTTCTCTAAATAAGTGTAACCTAAATTCTTAACAATTAGTGATATTTTTTAAGTATTTAACGCTTGTAGCAAATATTATACTTTTTTTAGTAGTTTTTAGGAATAAATAAAATAGTAAAAAAATGTGCAATTTCTACATGTACAAATTAGATTCATAATCTAATCACAATGATATTAAAACACCAAAAATCATCTACGAAACAAGGCTGTTTAGATTTTTAGTTATAATAATTAAAATCATAGTACAAGAAATTTGTTAAATATATTTTTCCCTAGAATAGAATACATTTTTTTTATATATAGCTTGATCAAAAACAGAGGTGATGTGCGTTACTCAAAAAAGCTGGACTGATTTCGTCCCTTTTTTTTGTGGTTATTAAGTAAGTTACATAGTTTTTTTCATGTTTTTAGGTAGGGACGGTAGTTGATTTCTTAATGAAAAGTTTGTTAAGTTTGTTTGTTTGTTCTTAATAAAAAGTTTGTTTGCAAGTAAAATTTAAAATGTGAAGACAGTTTTGACAGTCGAATATAATTTAGTATCCATTTTGAGTCGGCCATCTTGAAGCGGCCATCTTGGTCGAACGTTCAGCTTTAGCTCTGATTTAAAATGCGGCTTTTTTCACGTAATACTAGATTACTCACTAACAAATATAATCGGTAGATGATAATATAATATTATCAGCACCGATGCTGTGGGCAGTTATAAATTATTAAAGCATGGTTTATGCCCGACACCAACGCGATGAAATTATATTGGAGTCCATAAACGATAAAAATATAATATTAATAATTTTAAACCATAGACTACACTTTTTTTTGCATTTCTACTCTCGAAAGATTGAAGGTGTGTGCACCACACTTACTGCACTAAGTATAAGTGTGCACTGTGGTATAAGCACTCATAAATCTTGTTCGGAGTTCGTCGCCTCAACGCGCGCCATAGAAACGCGAAAATACTGTAAAGGACGACCTTTGAGGGCGAGTGACACATTTCTGCAACTGGCTGTACGCGTGCGTTAGTGCCCAGTCAAAAAATGAGTGTAAATTAGCCCTTTTAAATGTATATACTATTTCAAAATAAAATTTATCTACAGATATAAGAATTTCAAAACAAAAAGTTATTTTAATATTTTTGAACTTTCTATAAAAGCCAATAATCTTTGAATATTATCTACAGGTCCTAATACAAAATAATTAATCACATACAATGTTTATTATTTTACAGCAGGAGTGCTATGGACCGGTCAATCTCGAGAATGCTTTTTGAGTTGATCTCGAGAAAAAAATGCCGATATGGATTCACAGATTTTGTTTTATTTGATCCTCAATTAGACCAGAATAAACCCCTCATCACTTCTCTTATTATAATAACCCTCTGCAAGCAGCGTAAGGCTGCTTTATTCAAGGAACGCAGGGTATTTGTCGAAGAAAAGGCATTTTTGATTCCAGCCGATTTTTCTATAAACTTCGGTCGATCGGAATTCAATAATATTGAGGTAGATTGCCAGCTGTTCAAGTATGAGCACCCCTGTTTTAAAATATGTATGTATAGATATAGTGATTTAAAACGTAAGAGTAACACGTAGTTATTTAAATCTTGAACTGCGAACGTATCCGGAGGCTGGAGCCAAGGTGAGCTGAGGAGGAGCGAACTGAGTGCGTGTCACATATAATAATGCTTTTAGTTTCCCTCCATCTCACTTACCGTCCGCCTATGGGCACGTATTTTAGTGTTATGATGAGGGTACATAATGACATTTTGCTCGAGGAAAATTGGGTTGACACACGTGGCTCAAGTCTATTATGGGTGGGCGGGTCGCGATGTACGCGCGGGGAAATAAATTCCCATGTGGCTCCCTTTCTCCCTCCATTACTGTTTTTTTTATTATAAGACAGGAAAAAGTAAAATTTTGCTATATTATTGTTTAAAATAGGCTACTTAAGTGTTACTTAAAATAAGTCACTAATAGCTTTTGCGGAAGGAAACGCAACAGTATTCCGGGTGTAATATTAAAATGCTTTTATGGTGGAGATACATTTTTAATAGATAAAAAATAGATGATGGTAGTCCAGTTGCTGGAGCATTAGACTAGTTACTAGTGGCGGATTCTGATTAGCTTGTTAAAATCATATATTAACCATTCATTATGACGTCTCCCCTGCACAAGAAAATTTAGATTAGTCGAGCTTAAAATAATGGTATACGACCTAGGTTATCACGATTGATTTTTTTTTCTAAAAAGATAAAAATCCCTAAACGTCTAGGTATTCTGTAAAGTAATAAAGTAAATAATCATACGACTGTATTATAGTTACTAATATAGGAAAAAAAACGTGCGACGACCGATACAACAAGAAACTATATTTTAACACTGACTGTACATATTTATACGTATTTTTAACATAATCTACTTCGGTATAACTCAAACATATGGTTTGAAAAACAGCTGATTTTATTACTTTTATTAAAACTACTTACGACCAAACTACGTAATAAAATTTACCAAAAATAAAATAAATCATATAGACGATATTGGTCAGTAAAACTAAGGTTTTTCGTGATTTAATTCATAGTAGTGATTTTTTCTCTCACGTATAAAAATGTTTTTTTTTTTTCATAATTAAGTAAGTATCACTCAGTTCGCTGTATTTATAATTGAGATATTTCATTAATTTGTTAACACTACTAGGTTTATTACCACAAACAAGGTTATGAATGGACAGAATACCATAGACCTGGGATATATTGTGCCAATTTTTAGTTTTTTATATATTTTATAAACGGGTTATGTGCCCAAATCAAGCATTCGTAACACGGTACATATTTTTACCCTAACCCAAAACCAGACCCACAGGCAACATTGTGGACTTAAGGCGAAGCATACTGCCAGTCGGCCTTGAAATTCTGTGTTTTATTTTTATAGGGCGTCAGGTTTTACTCTCTGCACGGTCAGTAAGCAATTGTTGGTTTTAATTTAATTACATAATAATATTTAATTTAATATAGAAATAGAAATAGAAAAAAAACTATTTTCTATGTTTTAGACACTTCATTTGCCATTCAATTACTATTTATCCTAAGGCTTTATTGTTGTTTATAAGAGAGCAATTCAACTAGAACGAACTATTAGCAGTTTATTATTTATTAAATTTCTCAGGAATAGAATTAAATTTAAAAAATCTGCCTTTACTTTGTTGAAGATATAAAATTGGGGTATTTAAATATATTTTTGTTATGATTATGTATCCAATGGTTACCAAATGCTAGCTATAGAAAAAAGAGTCTAAATGAATCGAAAATAATATTTATCCTTCGGCTTCGCCTTAATAACATTTTACTTTACCGTATACCTGCTCTAATTTCCATTAGGACAAGGAGGGCCGCTTCAACGGGCAAATCTCTTAAAATGAGTCACGTACGACAAATCTTGTCTGAAGAAAAGGGTACGGATGCTGGAGGCTCTCAGAAGAAGACTTCTGTTCATTACGAATGGGAAATTCATTTGTATTAAGTAAGTAGTTAAAAGCAAATAAATACACACACTATTTTCTTGAGAACAAAGTATCTTAAAATATTCTCCTCTTTTCTAAAATTATCTACATATAAGCGTCGTATCGTTTTATGGGGTTGATTTATATCGGAAATCAAACTTTAGTCAGTAAAATTTGTTTTTTTTCTAAATTGCAAGAAAAACAAATTAAAAATTTAATCAAAATCGTTTTATTGCTTAAGAAAGTTGTAGGGCGTGGTTCAAAAGCAAAGCTAACCTTGCTCAGGGACTTGTTTATGAATATTGTGCTATCGTGTCCTATATTAATATTAGAAAATAAATTTCATATAGGTATTATGTTAAATTTATATTTTACGTATTAATTATACCTATTTAATATTATATAGTAATGTATCGGAACGGGGTTTTAAACGAGTCATCGTTAATGTGCTGTAAAGGATAAGGTGAGGATAGAGATAGGGTTTAGACAGAGTAGTTTATTGAGGTTACACACTTGTCCTACCCAGTTTTTCACTAAGTAGAAATAAAATAGAAATTGATAAATAACAGGTAATAGCCTAAACTCAATACAAGGTTAAGACTTGTATGTTAGTTGACCACCTAACACGATGAGTTAAGATGTTTCCGTCTTCGATTTTGAAAATTAAACCGTGAGAAGGGAATTTATGAATCGAGATTTTCTCAAGAGATTCTCTGATTGACGCCACGTCGTGTGAAATGCAAGTTAGCATTTTTTCAAACAAAGCAAATGCTCGTGTCTCTCGAGAAGAAATTTGCGAACTAATTAATTCTAGTTGCCTTTGACGCCAATACAAAACTTCCATTTAACCTGGGCACGAGAACTGTGTATATGGCAATTACACAGCCGTAAAAATAACCAGTTTTAAACTTAATAATTTAAATAACTGGTTCATTTATTTTCTATTATGTACGTATAATTTAATGGCGGCTTAGGTTTTTAGTATTTTAAAAGGCAAACGAAACATTAACTGGTTATACAATCCATCCCTAAATAGGCTCAGCGACCCAACGTTAAGGTGAACCGAAGTCAAGGGGTCTATCTCCAATCTCGCTTCCGAAGCGAAGCGATAAATTTTCGCATTTGAGGTCCGACCCTCTGACTGCCCTATTTTGGTATCGTTATTTAGGTACGATTTCCGACGTTAATGGGGGAATAAATCTCACTAAACATAAGAGCAACAATCAAATATTTATATATCGTTAGTATAGCGCGATGCATATTCCAAATATCCTTCATTGGCGTGGATAGGTCAAAGGTTTGGCAAAGGTCAAGGAGTATTGATAATTTATTTATTTAAACGTGAAATGCACTTGATATCTATTGCACCAATTGTATGGTTGTACATGGACTGGATGGTTCACAGCTGAGAGTAAATGGCAATCAAGAAGAAAATAAAAGACTAACCTTTGCGGTGCTGATGGCCGTCTGTGGTTCGCCTGCCTTAGCCTATCTTTCTCGCTGCTTCCTTGATGTTTTGAGATGGTTTCACGAACTCGGTGAATGATGTGACGAGATGTCACAGATGCAGGAATAATTCGTGGCAAAAGGGGTGGTATTTGCACGCGCGATCACGGATTGCAGAGGCGCGGGTATACCCACTTGCATATCTTTTTCAACTGACACTTACCGACAGCTGTGCCAAGAGTTGCCAGTAACAAAAACTGGGGAAATTGGAGAATGGTGTTTTTGCAATATATAATAAACATAAAATAATAATATTTATAGAATAGATATTAATATGATTCAATATTGAATTTAAATAAAGTAATTTATAGGGTGACGTCGGAACACCAATGCACTGCGCAATTACTTAATAGATAAATAAAAAAACATACAAATTCTACATATATTCTTAAAATGTGAGAATATTTGGTGGGCGAATTGAAGTAACTTCTTTACGCACGATATAGTGACTTGGATTCATGCAACCGAAAGTGGAACCTAGGAACTCGGGAACCTAGGATGCAGAAGCAGTTGTCTTTACCACTGGACCACGAATCCTCTGTGAATAGGATTTAACGACAAACGAATTTCACAATTTCTAAAAAAAAAAAAAAATATAAAACAAATTTCTCTGGTAAAATAGCACAGGCTGTTTATCTTAATAACGCCGTAAATGGACCATTGATAGCAAACTTACGGTTCGCGAGTTTTTCGGGTAGGATTTATGAATCATAACGCTACCCCCATCAAACGTAATGTGTCACCTACGCGGAAAAGCTACCGTGTTTCTTTCCCTCGAGAATAAGTACACAAGAAAATATGCTTAAGTCGGCCTCGTGGTTTGTAACCCCTGTCCCACGACAATTCCTGATAAAATATTCCAGCTTATTTGTCCTATGACTAAGTATTATTTGTGAAGATAGTATATCAACATTCAACATAAAATGTAACCTTTGCTTGATGATATTAAACTGTTCTTGGAATTAGGTACAATAGCTGATGCTCGCCAGCACCAGCGAGCATCGCTAGGCGTAGCGTGGTCACATTATCGCAACGCGCCGCGTCGCATTTCACTAGCTAAAAAGACTGGTAATTTACATCATATATTCAATATTTAATATTTCTTTATAAAATCATTAATTATAAGGTAGAAATAATTATAAGGTAGAAATAATTATAAGGTAGAAATAATTATAAGGTAGAATAAGGTCTTCTTTATAATACCTTACATAGAGATAGTCAAATTGACATATTCAATGATAGCCTTAGTCAATTCAAATTCAATTTTTGATTTGCTTCCGAGATAAAAGTATAAAGTACATATTTATGTTCATACATTTTATTTATATATGTATATATATCTTTATTTATATGAATAATATATACACAATTATGTATTTATTTGTATGTAATTTGTATAATATCCGTATTTAGTGTGTGTATATAATTTATATATATATAATTTCTATTTAGTATAATCTGTGTTTTATATTTTATATGCATGTGGTGTTCTCTTTTTATTTAAATATTGATAAAGTTTTTCTTACTTAAGTCTCTAAAATGAATGTAACCATGTTATATGTGCAATATTTTGTTAGAGAACAGAAAAAAATAAATAAATAAATATTAAAAATAAGAAATTGGATATAAATTATTTTCGCATCTTTTATGTTATTTTACTCATAATAGGGGGACACACACACACACACACCCCATTGGGAAAGGTCTTGGGAATCTTGTATTTGCAAGAAGTGATGGGAGAAAATAAATAGACTTAAAAATCACTTTTTTTAATAACCTGGAATCAGATTTTTGCCCAGCCATTTCGAGGCTGAGCGACTTCGATGACATACACGATCAGCGGGCGGGGGGGAGAGGAGGGATGCTAACTGCCCGCAACAGTGGCTGGTTTAAAAAAAACGAATAAATAAATAAGAACCTACAGTTTTGGTACACCGCGGAACCGGTGGGTAATTTATGTACATATTTCATTTCATTTCAACTCCAATACAGAATTTATGACCTCAATAATTTATATCGTAATGGATTCATACCAAGAATAGTCGCGAATCAGTTTAAGTCAATCGCAAACTCCTGACCTGAATTAATGCAGTCACAGTTTTCTGTCCATTTATAACAATTTATTAATGCGCGTATTAGACCTGCACTGTAAATCAATAAACTTTACTTAAAATAAACCATCTACCTACTAGTAAATATCAGACACATATAAATAACGTTATTGTGTGATAATTTCGGTTCACAATGCCATTAGATCATGTTTTACTTGGGGGGGGGGGGGGGGTAGATGGAATAAAAGTGTCGACCGGAGAAGTTAACATAATGTGCTTAGGGGAAAAAATAAATTAAAGCTTTCTGCATTATGTTTATTACTTTTTTCGTGATTGTTTTTCTTATATTCTTATATTAGTTTGTTTGTGTTTTGAAGGTATTGCAATTAGACCAAGTTTCAATTATTTTTTTTATTACGTAAAATTACAGTATATTACAATATACTTAAATGAAAATATTTCACACATACTTTAAATTAAAGACAGTGAGATAAGAATAATATATATATTATAGTCAAATCGTTATTAGTGAACTAGGTGTGGGTGTGTGAGAAAGTGAGGGTGAGTGCGAGGGTGTGTTAAGGATGATATGTTATTTATTTAAACTAACCCTACCTATTACCTATTATATTGGGGGTTCATAGACGTTTATACTGACTTTAAAAATACCGATCTACTCACATTAAATATTTCTTTTCCATCAAATTCGTTCTTGTATCTGTAAGACGATAAATAATGAAATGTTTGGTATTGCACCGAAACACCTTGTGATGAAAGAAACACAAAACATTTATACCGAGGGTTAGAAGCTCCAGGGATGATGAAGGGCAAATGATGAAGACGTCTCCGATTTTCTTGATCTCCGATTGTATGCAAGCCTGTCGACCCGACTGACCGCCTGCGCCGCGCCGCTGGCGGATCACCCGTGCTCCGTTAATGGGCGCTTGCGCAGATGCCGGCCAATCCGATGCGCCCGGCGTCGATCGTACGTCGCCGCGCCGGCCAAAACGACGCTGCCAGCTGCAGTCCGAATATTTAGTGCCGCTACACATTTTATACGATATCTCCTTTAAAACGGGCAACGCTTCTATCCATCTATAAACAATTGTAATGAATAAAATAATTAAAAAGTAATAGGTATGTCTTTATTTTTTAAGCATTTCGACTGAAATAAGTTGTACACGCCGGAAATGAGAAAGTGCTAAAAAATAAATGACCCCACGGGTAATCTTGTTTACGCAGAATAATCACGCCTCAACAGGGCTTCAAAGGGTTATGGTGTAATTAACGAGAACCGTCTGAGTAACTTCCGTCTCGCTCGCTCGACGCCATTTTGGTTTTATTTACTTCTTTTTATAGACCTTTCTTTTTATTTGCCTTAGCGTGTCGTTTCAGAGAAGTATGTTGTTTGCTCAATTTTCCGTAAGTAAACGAATTAATTATTTTTTATAAATTATGGAACATTGTCTTTTAATAGCGGAAAATCATCTGAAAATATATAATTGGTAGCAAAATAGTTTATTTATTTATCGTTTATTCGAAAACCAACAGTACTATATATAAAAAAGAATGGTACATACAATTGTGTGTAAAATTGACTGATTACAGGTTTTTGCTAAAGTACAGAGATACATGTAAAGATTATTTTTGATTTTTGAAGATTTTGTTTTTCCTTTTTCTTATTGATGTAACCCTTTTGAAACTTTTATACTGTATATAAAACGTTTTTTTTTTCACCCACAGATAAGGCACCGTCTTTGTGGGGAAATGTAAAGGTGTTTTGTAAAAAAAATAATAATAAAGTTTTAAAAAAATATATATATATGTTTGACTGTATATGTTTATGCGTAATTATTATTATTATTTTGGTTTAGAAATTTCTTAATATTTAGGTATACTGGGATAATAGCGTATTGTTTTTATTAAATAGGTATTATATTGTATGTATTTTATATCAATATCACCTCCCCACTACGACCACTAACAGGAAAACCAACGTGTAGGTCAGGGGTACTCAAACTTGAACTGCTGGCGATCTACCTCAATATTTTTAGACTACTTACGATCGACTCTGAGAGACTGCAAGTGTGTGTGATGCAGGGTTGTCGTACATACACGATACACCCTACCTACCTAGGTAGGGCGTACCGTAGCATATATAGATAAATATAGCATATAGGGCTTTCTGCACAATATAGGTACATTATTTTAGTCAAGGTTTGGGTTAGGTTTAGTTAGGTTCTTCTCTACAATATCAATGAAAAAACTCATAGTTATTCAAAATTGCGAGTTTATTGGTTGTTACAAAACAAAAGAGTTACATATACCAGTTGATAAAGCCACCTTTTGCCGCAAGCAGTGTTATTTTATTACGAAATACATTTTTGTAGTTTAGTTACCTACCTACTTATTAAAAAATTTTTTCTTCTCGAGATCTACTCAAAAAGCACTCGCGATCGACCAGTCGATCGCGATCGACCGTTTGAGCACCCCTGGTGTAGGTACTTCAGGTGACAGATGATGTACCTAGACCAGTCTTCGTTTAGCTGTTGAAGAAGGGGCCACGGAGCTCCGAAACGTTCAGCAGAGGTACTCACCTAATCTATATCTTCTTCTACTTTTTTTCTTGATCTGTTTACTTAACAATAACAAGTGTTTAAACAACCGAAAAATCTTTTAAAGTATTATATATATATTTTAACATATATTATTCTGAAATAATAGTAGGTCTTAAAAATAGTCAGAGGCCAAAGGAAAGAAAATAAAAATGATGTCCAAAGATTACTATTGTGTTTGTTTCATTTTTTGTTATAAAGGTAAACCCAGCGCTGAGTTTTATAAAAATGCAATTTTAACTCTTATCTCATTTTTCTTTAGAAAGAAATATTATCATTTATATTTTGTTATTACGACTACGTAAAAATACACACACGGGGTATAATATTACATTTTTTCGTAATTATGTTTTTCTTTGCCTATTTACCGCAATCTGACTCCCAATTCGTTTTTGCTTTGTTGCGAGTTACGACGTTCTGTCACGCCAATCACCTGTTTCGCGGAGTCGGGATGAAATATTTCTCGTTTATTTTTAGCGCCGCCCTTAAGCCGGGCCTTCGCGTCCGGTGACGTCACGACGAACCCAGAGGGACTTCGTCCGGTCGCAAATCCGACGCGACTCCTGCGGCGTTTTATTTCTGGACGCAATCGACACGGAATGCTGGACAATCCGCGCCGCGGCATGAGCATAAAGCCATAAAGTTATTATGCGGTCGAGCAGGTATGTGTAAAATGTGTCCTCAGATCAAAGAAAAATAGAGATTACTTTTTGGGCTTGCTGAATCAGGCGCGGATCCCAGGGGGGGTTAAGGGGTTAATTACCCCCCAAGAACCTTCAATAACGCTCCCCAGTATAGATTATGTAATTTTCGTTCCTTTTTCACGATGTACCATAGTCGTACCACCAGAAATATTTATTTTAAATTACTTTTATATTTTTAGTATTTAAAATAGACTGATTTTTCCGTTTTACATAATTTAAAGTGTAATTGTAAAATGGTTTTTTCGTACAATGATACAATGGTAATAGTACAAAAGACGAATAACATCTAGGACGTGGCTCGTATAAAGTCTAGGCTAGGAATATCTTGGAAACAATGCTTTGTTATCCAGAATTGACAAACTGGATTCTGAATAAACTTAGAATTTATTTATGTGTATATTAATTGTGTGAGAGTATTTTTACACACCAAGCCTTATGGACGCAAAGCTCCATAATGCTTTCAACTTTGAGAATTTCGTCTGTACCTAATCCGGGTCCGAATTGAGCAATTTAAATGGCTATGGTATCTTAGGGATATACTATATTAATATATGCTTTTAGAATTAAATAATTGACGTTAATGGTTGAAAATAGAACAAAAGTGTGTAAGAATGGAGGGGTGGAGGAGGGGTAAACAGGTATTCTATTTTAATAAAATATTCAGTAATATCAGTTGTGGCAAAAATATTAAATAACTTATATTTTTTCATTTTTTGTTGAAATACTTATGTATAAGATGTGATGGCTATGGGCTTAGGTAGGGATGAGATTTTGGCATTATAAGATTATGGGATTATGAGAATGAGATTAAAAGAATCTGGGATTCGAAATCACCGGTGCAATCCTAAATAAATAATAAAATATACTGACTGTAACTTAGTGTACAAATGCATTGTTCCCTTTGAAAGTACATTTTTTTTATATTCAAATACCTTCAAAGACCGGATGGAATCTCGCCTATGCTCGAGAACACAAACAAAGGAATTCTGTATCATTTTCTGTCTCCGCCAAGCGAAATGCTATAACGGTAGGTAATATTTGAAATTTTACTTGGCAAGTATGAAGTGACAAATTAGGGAGATTATTATGCACTTAGCTGTACGTCAAAGGCACTTCGATCATTTTAAGTTAAACTGAAACGCGTAAAAAAAAGAAAACTGTACGCGTGTGCGTACTGTGTCTATGAGAATACCTCCACATTCTGTCGAATCGCCTTTCAAGGTAAAGCTTCATATAGCCTCCACAGTACATACAAAAAATTAACGAGTCTTCATCACCTTGTCATGACACTTGTTAAAGATTCAAACTAGCTGTCGAATTGCTACGTATGACAGGGCCGAAAATCCGACTGACTTCAGTCGGATTTTCGGCCCTGGCATATTTAGAGATTTTTTTAAAAAATTGTTCCAATAATTATTCGATAAAATAATGTAAAAAAGTGTATTTTAATGGCAGTAATACGGGCTGTCACTAGACCATTTCCGAAGATTTGATGAAGTATTTATGATTCCAATTATGATATTAAAAATGATATTAAATAATACGAAAATTATTCATACCCAAATTTATTATTTTAATCAAAGCGTTCATGCGAATTGCCTTTAGCGTGCCGACGATATCCCGTTAACCTTGTCAGCGCGCGGTAAATGGCCCGGTTGTCGCGAGCGGATCACCTGGTGTTTTTATTTATTTAAACATCCATATTTATAAATAAGCATGGTAAAATAGACTACTTCTAAACAAGACATATTCGCACGTTGCGTTAATACATCTGTGCTTGTGCTTATCTTAAAGTAATATCAAATTAAGAGGTTCAATAAGGGCGGTTTTTTTTTCACACAGCATTATTCCTTATTATTCCAAACTTTTAATATTATCGAATAAAGTTTACCATTTTTTGGTCGTCTTAACCAATCATTTTTAAAATCGCAGGGTCAAATGCCGGCCTAATAAAAAAGCACAAGGAACCTATCTTCTTGGAATCTTCTTTTTATATTATCGGCGACTTTTAGTCTTTTACATTATATTAAAGTACTCGGTAAATCATCTGAACTTTGTTCATTTTCCGGGAAAATAGGATATTTCCCGAGTTAGGTTTCGCCGGTGCGTGAATTGAATGGAAGCATTTCCCGAGAAAGAATGTCTATATTAACTTAAACTTAGAGTAGGTACAGTAATAATGGATTTGGACTTCTACATAAAATTCTTCAGCTGTCCAATTGTTTTGTAGTTTTAAGCTAAAAACATAGTGCTTCTAGAACTGATTGGATTAACTCAAAACAGCATACTCTATAAAATGATGTCCATGTATGGTGTTTGTAAAAACCATAAATGTAAATAAATAGGTAGTATTAGCAAAACAAAAAAAATAAATAATTATAATAATGTTGTAATTAAAGTTTTACCTGTCTCGCTAATTAGACTAATCTGTAGATAACGATCTGTCCCCCATCTGAATAATCTGTTAATTAATACTGAGATTAAAATTGTACATAGTTAGGTAGGTACCTATTCATAGCTATAATTTAGTTCTCCTTGTGAATTAGGTGTGGAGAAGTGACTATCTATTAAAAAACGCGAGGTATTAACTATCGAACGAAAAAACAGATTTTATCAAGTAAAAATTATACGAGTACAGAGTGTATTTCAAATCACTGCTGTCCTTCCAGGGTGTTGATCTACAGGTTGTCCCAAAAGAGATCGTGGCAGTCTAGTGGTTAGTTAAGGCGTCGGACTGTTCACCCAAAGGTCGCGGGTTCGCATCCGCACATGGTCATACTATTTTTAACGCTTCACTATCACCATGTAGTAGGGCCCAAAATAAAAGGAACCCTGGTCATAGCAATTATTTAAAAAAAATGGGGAAAAAAAAACCATACCCAAATATATTATATTTTTTAACAGATGGTGTCAATTCGGTCAGCGTACAAATCGCAATGCCACCCCGATCGATAATGGTAGCGATATCGTTACGGCGTACGGCGATAGCTAAGCGCTCGCAATAAAGACATCAATTAATACATGATTCTTTTACTGTTTTTAAGTAAAGTTTACATTTTTTCCTTGGTACATGAGGAATTTTTATATAGTTATTTAACAAAACAATAAAAAATCCAGAACCAATTAGCTGTTTATTTGTTTATCATGATTGGTCTTGGCACACGGTATATACACGGGATACTCCAAATATATATAACCAACAAAATATGTTTTTTTTTAAATCACTTTATTTCAAATGACATCATATTTTTATTGACTATATGAATACTTTCTGCTTGAATAATTTTTCGTAAAATTAAAATTGCCTCGCGAAATTTAAGCAAAAATAAATTTACGAACGCGATAAATTTGCCGATCACATCGAATTTCTCCTTATTACTTTCGCGACTTTTTTCAGCAGATTATGAACTGCCGAATAAGAAATCGACTGAAATATATCCTGAAAGAGGAAACCGCCGAACCGCGACTGAAATATGAACGTTCATTATTTAAGCTCACGCCAAAGGGAGAAATTTAGAATTACGTCGAGGTGGCGGCGTCTGGCGGCGATTTAATTCGATATTCGATTTCAAACGTTAAAGCGGAAAAGGACCCCCGCGAATCAGGCGCTATCTCTCTCTGTTTTGCACTGTGAAATGTATGACCGGCGAAGAAAAGGGAATAACTTTCAGCGTCAATTTCTAAGGTGTAACGCTGAGATGGTTGCATGTTAACAGTGTGTATAAATTAGCAACTCCGCAGGCAAACTTTTGGACTTGGGCGAGTTCTCGCAATAGCCGAGGTGCTCTCCCGGCACCCGGAACTGCAAAATACCGGGACTCCCCCGGGACCACGCTGTCCTGCCGACTGACGTTCGGAAACTTTGGGCTATGCGAAGTTTTACATCTTTGGGCCCCAGGGAGAAATATTTCAAAAATGTAGCGCGAGCTAAACACGAGCTAAACAGATATAGTGTGTCGTGAAAAGGGCGCGATTTTTTCATTTTGAGGTTAACGGAGTCGAATTGATCTTCGTACGGAGTGAAATACAGTCGAAATTATATATATATATGTATTTATTATAAATATTGTAGTGCTATATTTCAAAATTATTACACATCTACATCCGAAAATAGTTTAGCGCACCTATTTAAATAGGAAGAAAATCAAAGCCCGATAAAACATGTTTTGTATTGACGTCATATGAAAATTCATCATGGTTTCCGAGAAAAAAAATGTGAACATTACGTGATAATATTAAATCGTTCTTGTCATAATCATAATCGGAATTGACCGAGCGCGAGTGAGCGAACGAAAGGGAATTTAAATCTGCCTTGAGGGACACCAAAGTCGATTAACATATCGTCGTTAAGAGCGTTGCCTGATTTAACAACTTGAGTCATTAAAATAAACCCTAAACCAAGCCAGGCTGACTCACCGAATACCAAGTTGTTTGATTTTATACTTCAAACTGATCAATTTTTCCTTTACAGGTTATACAACGTGTCAAAAAAGTAAGTTAAAAACAGTAGAAAAAAATCCTATGAGCGTATAAACGCATAGTTACTCCTCCTGACTGGGTGAGCTTGACCACCCTCGCTGGTTTCCACGGATATTATTTATAAAGAAAAAATATGTCAAAATTAGGAAAACTTCTAGAATAAAACTTATTCAGTTTTATTCCATTTAATTTCATTTATGTATTAATTTTTACAAAAACAATACATATATTTTTACATCATGTTGTATAATCAGTTATAATAACATAGATCCTCAACTAACAATGCATAAACTAAAAAAAACAACATTTTCACAACAAAAAAAAATTTGCAACTGAAAATCTAACTAGAGGCACACTGCGATTTATACAAAATAATTATACAGGATTCATAAATATAGTGGAAAAAGCTCAACCTGTATAAATAATTTAAAAAATAATAATAATAAATACTTTAACCTAGTAGGAAACCGTGTGTTCCATTCACGAGCCTCGGCTGTGCCTACGTTCTATAAATCTCCGAGAATTGTGGTCAAATTTCGACCACAGGAGGACCTCTAGTCTCCATAGATACCTGAATTTTAGGCAAAATAATCTTTTCACCGTGAAAAGCGCCGTTTAATAATGTTCTGGTGAAATATATATATATATATTGTTTTATTTATATTCGACCCTTTAATTACGTCCAAGCGATAGACAATGATCTTACCTTGGGCCGAAATTTTGTAAATCTAATTGCACGTGGCTCTATCACACACGAATACCATATGGGTGTAATCCGGGAGACGTGTGCATGGGTTAACTAATTCCCCAATGTGGAGTTATGCTGCCAGGAAAAATAGATACGGCAACTGAGGGTGAAAAACGCACCACGCCAAATACGCCACTTTGCGTCGAGTACACTCCTCGCGGAGTGTTGCGGCGCGCGGAACGGCGGGGGGAATGTATCAAGTTTTCGCAAGGACAATTTGTATGACATGCCGTATTTATATATTTTAAAAGATCGCTGGGAAAAGTGCCATCGGAAAGAGGCTCCTTAAATTATGCACAATTACTAATCTGTTTGAGGTACAGGTCTTTTCTTTGTTTAAAAAAAAAAATTGGACAGTTGAAGTTCGACCTTTTCGGCAATATCTAAATTATAAGCCTTTTAAACTTTTTTTTGTATGTGTACATTATGCTATTTTTGTTTTAGGCTAATGTTTTTAATTTAAAAAAGAAACCTTGTATCTGATCTTTTGGATTTTTTATACCGGATGAAGAAGGCTGTCTTTAATGTTTTAGAAAAGATTTTCACCACTTTCTTGTGGACATCATAACTGCCGTAGTTTTACACCAAAGAAAACTTTTTTGATAGCACCGACCATTAGTCCTTGAGGTGGGATAAAGTGGTTTTTCAAAATACAAAAACCATACCTCCCTTAATAATCACAGGATCAATATCGTTCAAAATGTTAATTGTAGAACTCTAATTTCCCTACAACTTTTGTTTGAATCAATTTTTGATATGAGCAACCCTCACGGCACAGTAATAAGAGGGATTCAGTATACGCACTCTCGCTTTGGGTACGGCGGGTTGAGCCGCGCGGCAGCTCGCGCAGAGTTTGATACAAGTTCGTAAAATTGGAGTTTGCTTAAAAAAACTATCTGCTTAAAAAAAATGCAGTTGCCTTATATTTAAATTAATGTATTTTAAAGTAAATGCAAATATATTATTATAATACATTAATAATCCAGGATTTTAGAGTTTGTATTAATTTTATTAAATCCTCACTTAAATAGTTTTTGAACAGCACATTATAATGACATTAAAACACAATTATTTCAAATATACGAACACTCAATTTCAACTTTGCCAGAACAACTTTTATTCAACCAAATATAGATATAGCTAATGGTGAGCATCACATCTGCATATTAAAATTGCTTTTTTTTATGTACAATCAAGTTGTTTTTTTTTCTATTTAAATGTTAAAAAAAAAACTTTATTATGCTAATCATATAATTTATTTTTTAATAAAAGATCTTCTTTTAGGTACTATTTAAGTAGGTACGTATCTAAAGTTAAAAGTAAATGTTACCTAATCGGTTCTAAGGCAAAGCGCGTTTAATCGTGCTAATATTACGGGCGCGGACATAAAATTTAATAAATTATTTTATGACGAAAGTGGTTTTATTTCAAAGCAAGAGCGAAATAATATAACGAACGTGATTTCAGGTTTTATTTCAATTGTGTTATTACATTACAATACCTACTTTATTATTTAGTGACTGACTGAAATTAACACCAAATACTAATTAATTTTAATTATCTGGATGGAAATCAAATCAACCGGATCTACTTAATTTAATTTCTATTCAATAAAAGATGATGTGAAAGCGTCGAACAAAAGACGGCAGAACGACTATCTCGCTCTAACCTGATCTAGGGCAAGCCAGGGCCGGCGCGGCGCTGTGTTTAAACTCGCCGCATTTAAACGATTATTTTATATATTATTGTAATTTTGTATGTTTTATGAACTAAATTATGATTTAAATTAGATTGAAATGAACTTGAACTGCAATTGCTGCAAAGAAATTTTCAATTTTTTTGATAAACTACGTCGAAACTGTAAATATTTTTTATCTGTAGCCATTCGTTGCATTTGAATTTAATTATTTCACGGTAAATTGCATCTACGGGATGAATTTAATTCACTGATGTCTTTTTGGGGAGTTAATATATATCGACAACTAAACCGGTCTCCTGAAAAAAAAAATCATGCTAAAATAATTACACAATTAAAAAACTTTGTTTTTCTTCGAAGGGCTTCGCGAACTACGCCATGCATTCAACCGCCTTCTCAAACATTGAACCAATTTCTTTGAAATTTCAAATTCGTTTTTCTCGTAATTGGGAAACATTTTTACAATATTTTTTGCTCGTTAATGTTTGATTATTGATCTATATCAACCACTTAAAAGGACATCAGCATGCTTCTGTAACTGTATTTTACGTGTACTCGTGTACTCACACTAACTGCATTTAAATTCAATAATTTCTCGATGAACTGCATGAATATGCTGTTGTAACTGTATTCTATATGTACTAGTGTAATCGCACTCACTGCATTTACATTTTCTTATTTTCCGGTGAATTGCATCGACATGTATCTTCAAATTTGTTTTATTTGTACATGTGTAATCGCATTAGCTGCATTTAATTTTTTTTATTTTCCGGTGAATTGCATCGACATGTATCTTCAAATTTGTTTTGGTTGTACATCTGTAATTGCATTCGCTGCATTTAAATTTTCTTATTTTCCGATGAATTACTACGATATGGTGTTTTAAATTTGTTTTATATGCACTGGTAAATTCGCAATCGCTACATTTAAATTTTCTTATTTTCTGATGAATTACTTCGATATGGTGTTTTAAATATGTTTTATATGCACTCGTAAATTCGCAATCGCTGCATTTAAATTTTCTTATTTTCCGGTGAATTACATCGACATGTATCTTCAAATTTGTTTTGTTTGTACATGTGTAATCGCATTCGCTGCATTTAATTTTTTTTATTTTCCGGTGAATTGCATCGACATGTATCTTCAAATTTGTTTTGGTTGTACATGTGTAATCGCATTCGCTGCATTTAAATTTTCTTATTTTCCGATGAATTACTTCGATATGGTGTTTTAAATGGTTTTTATATGCACTGGTATATTCGCAAACGCTGCATTTAAATTTTCTTATTTTCCGGTGAATTACTTCGATATGGTATTGTAAACATATTTTATATGCACTGGTATAATCGCAATCGCTGCATTTAAATTTTCTTATTTTCCGGTGAATTGCATCGACATGTATCTTCAAATTTGTTTTGTTTGTACATGTGTAATCGCATTCGCTGCATTTAATTTTTTTTATTTTCCGGTGAATTGCATCGACATGTATCTTCAAATTTGTTTTGGTTGTACATGTGTAATTGCATTCGCTGCATTTAAATTTTCGTATTTTCCGGTGAATTGCATCGACATGTATCTTCAAATTTGTTTTGGTTGTATATGTGTAATTGCATTCGCTGCATTTAAATTTTCTCATTTTCTGATGAATTACTTCGATATGGTGTTTTAATTGTGTTTTATATGCACTGGTAAATTCGCAATCGCTGCATTTAAATTTTCTTATTTTCTGATGAATTACTTCGATATGGTGTTGTAAACATGTTTTATATGCACTGGTATATTCGCAATCGCTGCATTTAAATTTTCTTATTTTGCGATGAACTGCATTAATATGTTCCACCAAATAATATTTTCTTAAAAAATCCTTGTTACATTCATTACACTTGAATCGTATTCTTTTGTGTACAGAATCAATGTGACCTAATAAAATAGAGTTTTGCTTAAATGTCCTATTACACTCGTTACATTTATATAGTCTTTTTTTTATTTTAAATAATTCAGATCGGTTTTTGTTCAGAGGAGCAGTCAATGGTAAACTAAGTTTTTCCTTTTCTTTGCAATCCCAGCATAATAAATTTGACCCGTGTTGATTATGTACGGTATTTATCAAACCGCAATTATCAAGGGTACACTTGCAACTGCGACAAGTAAAGGCCATTTCATTTGTTGTTAAAATGGTTGTTTCTACATTTTTCGTTGTTTTAAAACGATCTGGATTTAATAAGGTATCAAGACTATTTTTGCATGATGGTTCTTGCGTCCCGTCAAAATCGCTGCCTTCCAATTTGATAAATTTAGTATTTTCCTCTTCAAAATAATCACAGTGTTGATTAATTATCGTTTCTTTCTGGAAACCATAGAATCTTTTGTAATCAATGTGTGTTTCACTAAAACGATCTGGATTTAATAAGTTATCAAGACTATTTTTGCATGATGGTTCTTGCGTCCCGTCATAATCGCTGCCTTCCAATTTGATAAATTTAGTATTTTCCTCTTCAAAATAATCACAGTGTTGATTAATTAACGTTTCTTTCTGGAATTCATAGAATCTTTTGTAATCACTGTGTGATTCACTAAAACGATCTGGATTTAATAAGGTATCAAGACTATTTATGCATGATGGTTCTTGCGTCCCGTCAAAATCGCTGCTGGATGGATTGCAATCAAGTGCTTGCTCATATTTTACGGTATCGTTTTGTTCTATTTTGAGAGTAGATTCATTTTCGATTCCTTCCATAATTATTATTAATGCAGATTGAACCTAACTTAACCTAATTCAGAAAGTTCAGCTCATTTTGACATTTCGACCTAACTATTCTTTTTACAAAATATAGAAATAAGAGAAATAAATAAAGAAAAATAGTTGACAGGACCGATTAATGTATTTTTAAATATTAAAAATAATTGTAATTTTTTATCGTGAATAGCCGAATAGCAAAAATATTCCTATTTTATAATTAGTATAATAAACTCTAACAAAGCAAATTCCCCACATAAAAAAAATCTAAAACTGTAATTTTTATGACCTATATTCACATATTAATTTTATTTATAACTAGCACCGACCACGAACTTCGCCCCGGATTGGTAGTGTCATGAACTTAAGAAATAGTATATAATTAATTAGATATAAGTCAAAGTTTAAACGTTAACATATTAATATTGTATACTTTCGTATCACGTAGCAACCGGTATCATTGTTTAAGAGCCAGTATATCGTGAGGTCACTCGACCATTCTCGGCCAATCCAGGGCTACCATTTTTATATTTAGTACAGTTATTTTGAAATGTTAAAAACTTTTTATATAGGTTTGCTATATTTTAATTTTATACTAAAATTATAGAGCAACCGATTAAAGGAGTTTAATTGGGTTTCATTGTATGGCTTAGTATCCTATAACATAAGAATATGCGGCACATATTATCATTTAATTATCGAATAAGACTATGAATTTAATTATATAGGTGAGTGTAATGACTAAAAGTAAATAATAGGTTCAAGACTTCCCCTTTATAGTGTTTACTCAAAATGTTGTAGTTTTCAGCGATTATGATATAAATATTTTTTTTTTGTATTTTTGCTATCATAGGAAATTCGACCCCGTCCATTAGTTTTTGTGCGATGAGCTTTATGAATATAAATAAAACTATTTGTTATAAAGAAAAAAATATTAGGCAAATCCGATGGTTCGATGAGCTCCATTTGGAAGAACCGTCAAAGAAACTCAGCAGCCACAGACATTCAATATTTTTTTTACCATAGAGTACACAAGCAAAATAATTTTTATAGACAAAAAGGAGGAGAACAATAAACTGATGTTTTCCTCAGTCCGAGCGGCAGTACCAGTGTTGTATCACATGAAAAAGAAAAAAAAATATTAGTTATAGTTCTAGAAAGTCATCACGAAGTTTAATATCGATGTTTTAATTTTAACTATTGCTCGACATATGATCACTTAAGGGGATAAAAATATATGTAAGCATATTAAAATATTGATAATGCCGAATAATTGGTTCTGTAGGATCTTTTGGACCAGCATCCGTCAGCTACAACGTCAATAATCATTCAATCAATCAATCAATCAATTCTACCTTCAACTATAGCGGCATCACGTTTTCGCATAGATGTTTTCTTCATTTCTACATATGCTGTATTCGTCCACATATCCGAAATATAAGTATCTATTTTTTATATAATGATGCTGACATTGTGGGTAATTCAGTTGCTGCAGATAACTCAGCTAGCTGGGAAAATTCACATCCAATCGCCATAATTCCAGAAACTACAGCTTTATTTATATCTACTGAAGTGGGAGAGGTATTATCCCTACTTTTAATAATAAAATTACAATGGCACATAATCTTAAATTTAGACAAAAACCCAATCTGCCACTCCGATATGATTTCTAAATTTTTAATACCGCAATCGAATGACGGATTATGGACAGATATTTCCTTTAATTTATCAAATACATATTGGAAGTCGATTATACTTTTACCTGTAATTTCCTTTCTTGTTTGTGTCGTTTTAATCTCAACATCGGTTTCAAACTTTGCATCTTCATCTACCTCAAACCTTGCAGTATTATCTTTAAATACCTGCGGTTCAATATTTTAAGAGATTTAGTATATGTATGTAATGATATTACCGAACTAAGGCTATCGAAAAAATGGCGATGGGAACACTGCATTCGTTTTACATTTCAGAATATTGGTTCTATATTTATTACTAATATAATTCAAAATGCGCTTGCGGCTATTAAGTCACTAAAACAAGAAGTAACTCTTACGTCGACTGATTTAATTCTATTTCTATCTAATTTTTGTGCCCTGTAAAGATAAATTAGGTTGCTCAAAATCTAATCAGCTATATTCAACATCACATGCTTCTTATATATATATATATATATCTGTGGCTTGGTAAAAGAAGTGTCTATGTCATTTTTTTCATTGTTGAGTATTGATGCAATATACTTAAAAATCCCCAAATTTTCAGTACAAGTGTCCATGTCAAAATTCCTATTCCTAATTTAAAGTTTTAAAAAACAAAAAAAAATTAAAACTAAAATTTGGGTTTTGAAATTTGGGTATTTTTAAGTATAATTGCATCATAATACTTAACAATGAAAAAAATGACATAGGCACTTCTTTTACCAAGCCACAGATATATATATATATATATATATATATTTAATTTAAGTAAATCAAATTAGCCGTACACACAGACATTTTTTAAAAACTTAGTCAAATTAATTCGACTTTATGGAACGTAATTCCGGTAAATTTAATTTTTTTAAGACCACTATAATATATACCTAAGTAAATAGCAAAAATATTGAGTACCTAATAGGTAGATAGATACATACTTCTTTTATTGCATCAATATTGCTTGCTGAGATATCCGAAAACGATCTGTAAAAAAATATATTTTGTTGATATAACATAAGCGTCTATATAGCATATATTTTACTTACACATCGCCGCGCGAAAACTTTGATCCGTTTGTTGTGCGAAGGTATTTTGTGGCGTCGTCCCATGTTGTACTTGCAGATATTATTTTTTCCAAGAATCAAACTTAATACGCACGATCATATACGAGTCAGTCCGTACATACAGCCAAAAAAACTATAAATTATGATCATGGTAGTCTAGTGGTTAAGGCGTTGGACTATTGGCCCAAAGGTATCGGGTTCGAATTAGCATATGGTCATACTATTTTTAATGCTTCATTACCACCATCACCCCAGACTCTAGCAAAGGCACATCTGGCCTATTTTGATTCATTTATTCATCAAAACAATGCAGAATAAGAATAGTAGTGAAAATAGGACGAGACAATAAAGATGAAACAATAATTAACTTAATTTATACATTTTACAATATTGTTAAGATATAATTATTGTTAAGATATAAATAGGAAAAGAGAGACGATATACACAAGTGTCGCTTTTCCGGGCGAAGTGTTGTTTATCAGCAGGACCCTCGGGATGGGGCGTCCGGTCCTTCGAGAACTGTCCATTTAGTAAACCAGCTCTTCACGAATACCTTGAGGTCATCTAAAAAGGTACGTTCGAACACGTTCCGGCTGAGGCGGGGGGGGGGGGGTCAAGAAAACGTCAAGATAAGGAGTCAGTTATCTTATAATATCTAACGAAGTAATTTTTTGTAACTAGTTATATCGCGCAGCATCACTTTAATAAATCATCTACAAACTCTACACGCATTATTAACTCACCGTTCCATACACACGCGAGACCGTAACAATATCATATGGCTGACATTATTTATTGTGAGTACTTTATGGTTACACTTACCGGCTTATTGCCACCTTCTCCCCTGACTCTAGCAACAGTAAATTTAGTTGAGTAGGGGCTAAAAAAAATAAAAATGATCGAAATAAACATAACGCGAGCTATATAAATTATTACGGTGAGCGAAAATAGCGCAAGTCACAGAAAATTCGATCCGACTTCAAGGGAGTCGAGTTTATCCCAGGGATTAGTCGATCGCCGACATTAGTTGGGATTATTCGGGGATCTTCTTTGGTGCTAAGCTGATAAAACTATAAGGGATTGGATGTATAAGGGTTCATTTGCACTCGGAAAGAACCTTTAATAACATTTCTAAACTTAAAATAGCATTTAGGTATTTTTAAATAATATTATGAGCGCTGAAAGTAGAGCTTTAAATTAAGAGTCTCGGAATTTCGATAATAAAGTATGAGCGTTTACACTGGTAAAAGTATATAAATCATACAATCAATATACCACATAAGAAGCGATTAAATACTGTTTAAACACTGTGTCCCAAGACCATTCCAATATTAAAATCAGTTATACCCTGCGATTTTATACACGATTTATTTTGACGTCATATCAAAATTCGTCATGGTTTCCGAGAAAAAAAAATGTAAACTTTACGCGATAATATTAAATCGTAAGTTGACATAAGTTTGCCCGCCCGCGAGATCGCGCGGCGCCGGGTCATTGGCCGCCGTTGGCCGAGCGCAAGCGAGCGCGAAAGAGCGAATTACAAAGAAGGAAAAAACTTACCGGTAAGGAAATACACTTAGTAGCTCTGGTAAGGAGGTCTCCCACGCGAGAAATCTCAAACGCGTGCGTTCTATTATAAGGGGTCACGAAGATTAATTATTTATTTATTTCACGAAACCACAGATAAAATACAAAACATAGATAAAATTACAATAAAATAATCAAAACATAAAGCCAACAATAGTTATAATAATAGTATAGTATTCTAATATTGTAGGAAAATGGCACATTTAAACGATGAATTTAATTGAAATGTGTGAGAAATATGCCATCAACAATTAAATCTGGGACATTGTTGTTAATTTATTTTCAATGTAAAATTGCTGTGAGAAATTGTGCCTTGTAGGAGGTCCTCGAAAGTATTTAATTTCTTTATTTATTGTTAGTAGTGTGTTATCTAGTATTACGAATTAAGTAAAAATAATAATATATGTTTTTAATATTAAACGATTGTTTTAATTTAAAAGTTTGTATATTGTTCGAAATAAGGATTTATTCAAAAAATAATAATGTACGCATATGTCTAGTAAATAAAACATAAAAAAACATTAGGGAGATAAAGAAATGAACAAAAAAATATATATTTATTATTTATATTTTTAATTTATTAGCCACGGAAGTATACAGGTTGTATCTACATATATCGACATCAAAACCGGTCTCATAAAAAAAAATAATTTTATAATAATTATATTACTAAACAACTTATTTTTCGAAGTTCTTCGCGAACCGCGCGGTCACGTTCTCAGGCATTTGTATAAAATTTTGAATTTCTTTTTCTCGTAATTGGGATACATTTGTCCGATTAATGTTTAATTGTTTATAAAGACAAAACTCCTGAAATTATAGTATTGATTTTAAATACATCCTGTATAACCCAATTCCTATCGGAAATTCTAAATGAGTGTTTTGGATGGCCACAAATTTACCAAATAAAATTCAATTTATTCTTCCATTACGACCGATTGCTTAACCGACATGCAAACAGTATTTTTTGGTACATTTGTGGCCTTAATACAAACACGTTATGACGCAGTCACTCGCCGTGGTTCGTAATTTTCGATGGACGAATATAAACAAGCCTCCAGGCATGAAAGCTTGGACTTAATAAAATTGATTTTATCTATCGCAGTTGCTGTAATGTTAATGGATTGGATAATCAGTCGAAAAAGAAGCCACCAAAGACACCAAATAACTTATAAAATAATTCATAAAATTATAAATTAATTAATAACTTATAAAATACAATATAAATTAATAACTTATAAAAAGCTCTTTGGGACAGATACATCGTGCCCCGATATTCTATTTAAAATATCCCTAAAATCAGACTTACATAATATATATCAGGAATACACGAAACAAAGTATTTTTATTCCCTCTATTCAACCTAGAACTTTTAAATTCCAACACACCAGTAATTGCACGAGTGGTAATACTCCTGATTCACATAAGAAATCTGACTTTTCTGAAAGATTTCAAAAAAGCTGATTATTGGAACGGAACCATTAAAAAAGAGTTTTAGTGGAATTTCTGTTGTAACGATGCAAGCAAATTTCAAGCCACCTTTTCTCGTTTTTTTTATTATGTTATTTCAATAGTTTTGTTGTTTCTTGTATAAATTTTATTTTTGTTATTTCCTGCGTAGGTCCTTAGATCTCATTAGCTATTATTAGTATCTTAAACTAAATTTGTGTAGACTAAACCCAGGCATTGCAAATCCTTATCTTTTCCCCTCATCCGTTCTTGATGGGCCTTACCTTGGTCTGCAACTATGCTGTTACCACTTCGAACGACAATGCTGAAAAAATCGACCTGACAATATTTTCATAAGCCTAAATTATGAAAACGAAACGGGAGAAATCTTTAACTTCTTGAGACTCGTGGATGTCATTAACACGTGCGCCGTGCACCCCGTAGAAGAAAAGTACTCGTGAACAGCTGAGCCGGAATATATTACTTGAGATAACAAAGTACCGCTTTGAGTAATCAAAAAAAAAAGGTGAGTATTGCGGTGAGGATCGACTTCCAATGACTATGAATAACTAAAAAGAATAATGTCACATATACAAACACTCAATATTATAATTAATGAAACCATATGAGTAGTACCACCGAAGACCTTAAGGACGAAACTTCAGTTCCCAGCTAGAGAACAACTTTACCTAGTCATTATTAACCAAAGTTAGCACAATTCCTTACCAAATGTACCTCATCACTAGCCTAATTGTCTCGGCATGACTATATCGTTTGAGGACACGCTTACAGTTTTCTCGTCTTAAGTTGCGGCCAAAATTGTAAAATATGGAACTCATTGTTTTTTGTAAATACGAGTATATGTAAAATAACTCTAAATTCAGGGGTATCCAAACATAAATGTTGAGGGTTATTTAAAAATAGAAAGTTTAGCTATTATCCATCATCACTTTGGTTATAGGATCAGCTCAAGATCTTCGAAAATATCGACTTTAATATTGCTAAATAACATTTGAAATAAATTTTACATTCAGAATATTTACTAGATGTCCCAAATAATTTATTTTATTTATATATATTTATTTTATAGCCTATTCATAACAGGCAATCACTTTATCAATGTTTGTAAGAGTTTAATAACAAATGACAAAAATCTTAGAGGAGGGATGTATGCAGGTGGCAAACTCTCGCAAAAGCTGATGATAACTTTAATACTTTTTTAGAAAAGCTATGGAGTAAGGAATTCAATTCCAGGATTTGATGCCAAATGTCATACATTGTGTTGGAATAAATACTATTTGAATTTTGTTTTTATTATTTTGTAAAAAGTATTTTTACTGTTTAAGATATTTTATTTCTGAGACTATAGATAAAAATGATATGTTGGTTATTTTAAAAAGAGTATTTGTTTATTAGCTTTCAGAAAAGTAACATCCAAATGCCTAGATGAAAGTTGTTTTTTTACTATATTTTTTTTTTGACTGAAAATCAGAAAAATTAAAAAATAAAATGAATACGTCCATATCTTTGAAACCATGTATTCGACCCGTAGTTAATTTAGCATAATTTGTTTCAAATACAACTCCTTTCAAGTAATATAACAAATAACGAGTCAATCCTGTATATTTTTATTGGTAAAACCAACAGTTGGACAGAAATGAATTTGAAATTATACAAGTTGTCTCAAATCAAGTCATTAAGTATATTTAGCTTAAATGTGCACTCGACTAAATCGAGCTGTCGCAATAACATAAAACTGCGTTCTTGCTTTCGGTGAAACAGGAAATGCAACGAGCGACTTGCTAGTCGTTCGTTGCATGCAAAGAGAAATGCAACGAGGAAATGCAACGAACGACTAGAGAGCCTATGTTACCAAATCGGATAAGCTTGTATGATCGTAACTTTAGGCCCATTTGATATTATAAATCCAAAAAGAATCATTATATAGTCGGTCCATGTTTTTAGATTAATATGTTCAAACGCAGTCCTAAACAGCGGCAAGTAGATTTTTGAACATACTGGTCAAAACATTTTATGGCACGGAATCGTATAAAAAATCATAAAATATTATTACTTACAATATAAATATATTAAGAAAAAAACTTAAAGGAAACAACGAAAATATACAAACATAAAAATATGCATTAACAATTAAATAAAGTAATAAAAAAATATGTAAGTATTCAGTATTTGTACCACTGATGTAAAAGATGCGAAAAGAATGTACAATTATAAATAAATAAATTACTGTTTTTCACGTGTAAACATTTATACGTGGACCCCTAAGTGAAGTGAATTGAGATTTGGTACACGTTGGCTGTGATGTTTGAGCAGATGCGTGTGGACGGGGAGATGGTATTAGTAAACGAATGAAAATTATCATTTGAAGATAAAAAAAATCAGTTGCGATTTTAATCGGGGAAAGGAAGGTTGGTATATGTTACTTAGTATCTGTCGTTTATAATTCGGAAACAAAATAAATAAGTTATCAATAAGTATTTCATATTTCGTTTAAACACAGACGAACGCTGTTGTTTACATATCTTAACCGTGTTTGCGTATTATTCGTATTTTTATTATGAAACCCCATATGGCTTAATTTGCCCGGGTTGAGGTATTCGCCGCAACATTATACAAACTTTACCAATTAGGCGTTTCGACTGAGAAGCGACAACTTCTATTACAGGACCGACATTACGCAACAGATTAACTTTGTTTCATTTTTGTTTTTTTTTATAGACGCTTTTTTAAGTATTCAATGTTTTAAAATGGTGGAATATTTGCATAATGGTGGTTCTGCTCTTCGCAATCTGCTCTTCGGTTTCTGCAATCTGCTCTTCGGTTCGTTCATCACAAGTGCGGAAGTGAAGAATTATGTAAGTAAAAACGAAAACGGCTATGGCACCCTAGCGCCTGGGGTACCAACTTGTGATGGTTTGCTTCATTTGCTATGTCCACTTGTGCCTGCGGCACTTTTAGACCATTCGACGTGCATTTTGGATGACCATAGAAGCTACAGCGGTTTATTTTTTAGGTCCGAGTATGTTAAATTAAAAAAAAAAAAATGTAATGCTATCATGAAAGTTCATCATAAATTTAACCACCATTATAAATTTTGACGCGCGGCTAGTAATTAAACAATACGGACATAATATATTTGAATTTAATAATAATAATATATTCATTATAATAATAATAATTTTACAAAAATTATAATGTGACACTGAACATTATTTTACATGTTTCTTTTTGCGCACATAGATTGTATTAATATAGATAGTTTGTATTAATTTTAATTAGCCAGTAATTAATATTTCGTCCCCAAGTTTCCAACGACCGTGCTGGCATATTTTTGAAATTCGAATATTATATATTTGGGCTTTCTATCGATCTGTCAATGTTTCATTTATAAGTACAAAAAATCTACGATCTTTATTGTTATATATAAAAACGCATTTAAATATGTGCATAAACAATATAATATAAAAAAATAATATTGTATATATGTATAATCAAAAAACCGACTCATTATTTGAGTAGTATGTAATCATTTGTTTGGTACGTTAATCATGAGCATATTATTCACATTGAATTTTATTTCTCTTTTAATCTAACTATAAAAATAGATATATTTGTCTGAATATAAACATTCTATACGACATATTTATAAATTTTAAATTAGTTTTTCTTTCAAATAGACAAACTTTTCTTATTTTTCTATAGGTGAATTGACGGTTTGACATTCGTATTTGTAGCACAAGAAAATACTGCCTTCCTTAGAACAGACATAGTCTAGCAAAGAAGGCAGGGCACAAAATTTAGCAGTGCTAACCGCTCCATGTGTATTTTTAATATGATATAAATTTGTAACTGTAATTTGCTCTAATACATTTCGATTTTTTGACAAATTAAATATGTCACGATAAATAAATTAATAAAATATCTTTATTATCTGACATCCTCCGATGTGATCTAAACGGCTATGGTTGTTTTTCAAGAGCACCAATCTACACACAAATATTCAAATCTTTCGCATTTGTACTTTTCGAGTTGTAAGATGGACAGACGGCGAAAAGACTTATACATGCATACATACATATACTTATACATACATAGCTTCTTATACATGAATATATGCTAAAAAGATTTTCCTAATTTCTATTGAACTACTTTCCTACATATACTTAAGGGATCTTAATAGAAACATAAGTTTGCAGCCTGATTTTGATTTTCCAGGCAACTCGATGAGTTCACAATCTTTCTCAAAATCAAAGGAAAATATATAATATTTAGAAAGAGCATTTTCGATTATGATAATCGAAAATCTAAATAGCCTAACATACACAGAGTCATTAATAACAGGTTTATGAAACTTTCAGTGGCTGAAATCCGCTTTCAGCAACGCGCGCTCGGCTAACGATGTTTACACGTAGTTTTCCGTGAAAATCAAACGAGGGAAGTTAGCAACCGTATCCGCCGGATGCTCTGTAATTATGCTTTGATTACACCAAACAATATTGGACCGTATTTTTTCAAAATTCTGTAAATTGAACGTGTTCAAAATACTCATATCCACGTGTAGATTATCGATTATTAACTAAAGTAATAGTTTAAACGTACAGTTAAAGTGAAAACCAAAAAAACGACAATATTATTATTGCATTTACATAGAGTTTTCTACATATTTTATGTATTTAAATAATAATTTATTAAAATAATGTCTCTATAAAATATCATAACCATAAATTATAATAATTATATTAAAATTGAAAAAAAATTACTATCATAGAGACAAATAAAATAACAATCATTTATTGTTTACCGGATTTTTGAAATATTACTTTTATTTATGATTTTGCGGAGTATCATTAACTCAATTCCAAGTTAAACTTTTATAAATTTAGGTCACAAAAATGACGAAGTCGCTAATTATCACGCGTAACTTTACACAATATTATTTTAAAAAAAAAACAATAATTATTACTATAGTCATCAAAAGAGATTAGGAAAAAATCTTTAATTTTAGACTATCTTTACATTTTTACACGCAGACCCTCATAAAAAAACATTTAATCATCAGGTAATTAAGTGGATTTTTTAAAAATACATTTATTACAAAAACACGTAGACGTAACATTCAAATTCAAAAGTTTTTATTTAACAAAATAATTTATTGTCAATATAATCTTCAGTTTTACTTAAACTAAATATTAAAATAATATACAAACATCCAAATTTAGAACATCGAGTACCTAGGTACCAGTCATGTTGACAATTTAATAAGGTCTGTTACCTTTCTAACAAGGTAAGAGTTTCCTGTTCTAAGAAAGGTGCTACAGTGTGAGCATAAAAGATCTACGCAAAACCCCGTGTGAAACATTAAAAACTAATTTTAAACACATATATGTATACTTGTGTTTAAAATTAATAATAAACTAATAAACGCACACTCACACTAACAATACACAAAATGAATACGACGTAGACAAAATTTAACATTTTAAAATAATAAGGCAGTTAACGGGTAAGTAATATTTAGAAATAGGAAATAAACCAGATTTGATTATTAAAATAAAAATAAATAAATATGAATATCAAATTTAAAAAATGTATGTATATAAGTTTTAAGCATGTTCTAAAATAAAACCTGGTTGGAATTACTATATAAAATATTACTTTTGGTAACGAGATTTCTTCAGGGCAGGATATTTTTTCATTTGTGAATAACTGTTTCTGTCACTTGAGATTTACATCGAAACAAGTCAATTATTTAAGGCGAGTGCATGCGTGAATAAAGAATACCCTTTCAATGATTCTGACCTGCAATTCGTTGCCCGCATAAAGGAGCCCTGTGCGATGAACGGAAGGTGTAAACTCCATGACGCGCATGAATGGCGCTTATAACACAAACCGCGGCCTCACATTTTGCATGAAAAATTGAAAGCATTTAGTTTTTTTTTTTTTGAAAAATAACGGATATGTTTTTAAAACCATTTGTTTATTTAATAATTACACAAAACCCTTAAAAACTGTAAATTAAAAAAAAAAAAATGATAAATGATCATTTTCATATTTAAAAAGTAAAACAAAAATCTCCATTTTTTGACAAACTGTTATTTTATTTCTAAATACCGTATATCTCAAATTGCTTAGATAAATTCCTCCTAAACTCTATTCTCATCATAAAAATACTGTTTTTTTTAATATGGGATTTCTGGGAGACACGAGGATGCTGTGATCCTTACTCCTTAATGAAAAATCTAATGATTTTATTTATCAAATATACAATTTCAATTCTCTATTTGGAAACGCATTTCCGCTAAGCTTTAAAGTTATTAATTTATTTTTTATTTTTCAACATTTTTTATGTATTATTTATTTTTATATTTTTACTGTTTTTATTAAAAAAAATATTTCGTTATTTTATTGGTTTAATATACTTTAATCTCTATTTCAGTTACTCTGTAGTTTTGTTAAAAATGAAGATTCACCCTATGATGTCGAAATTATTTGACGAAAATTATAAGCCAAATCAGTCGACGGATGAACAAGAAGTAAGTTACAGTTTTTTATGATAATTTATGTAATACAACCAGTCATTATGACTGCCGTGTAAACATCTTAAGAAACGCCTTTTTAGGTAGAGTATTTAGCACTATTTAAGGTTTTTTTTTGTAGATTTTGACGCGCGGCTAGTAACGAAACAACGCGGACATAATATTTCAGTTTAATAACAATCATTTCATATTAATTATAATGTGGCACTGAACATTCTTTTACATGTTTCTATTCGCGCACATGGGTTGGTGTTAATTTTACCTGGCCAGTAATACATTCTCGAGTTTTCAACAGTCGTGCTGCCATATTTTTGAAATTCGAATATGATATTTGAGCGCTCTATCGAACTGTCAATGTTACATTATGAGTACTAAAACTTTGTTGTTTATTTTTATATATCTATATTATTTGACCAGCCTCCGATGTAATCTAAACGGCTATGGTTGGTAAAATTCAACTTGCACCTTTCGAGTTGAAAGATGCAACAGACAGACGACTAAAGGAGGGAAATAGTAGTTTCTTATACATGAATACAGTAGCTAAAGAGGACATTTTTTTTTATTTAGTGAGTAAAATATAATTCTGAACCAAATTTTATATTTAAGTGTTAGGTAAGAGACACAATAAAAATACCCATTGCCGGTGTTTAGACGATATTAATTCGAATATGTTATTAAGATTATTTTTGGGTTTCATAAAAGTATTTTTTTTTATAAATCTAATCAACTTTTTGATTGTTTAGCGTCTGTAAATCGTAAATAAAATAATGATGGGAATTTGAAAGCTCCGATTTTCTGCAATTATTTAAAAAAAATAATTTAATGTAAACATATTATTTGTCTATAATGTAATAATAATTTAATGTTTTATTTTATTGTGGAACTTAAAAATGTATTTGACTTGCAGTTATTCCCTGTTGCTATGAGGACCGTCATCAGATACGTTGGCTATTGTGGCTCTTTTCCCGGCAAAAGCAAATTAAAAACCATTTGGACTGCCTTTCTGGTGGTATTTATGGTTTTAGTAACCGGGCTGTCTTTCAAACACATGTTCATGACGATGAATAGGGATACCTTGAGGAATAGCGGTAGGCCCTCGTATACTTTCTATCATTTTACAATTTGTCATTTGATCGAAATCAGTACAATAATGGAGTGGCGAAACATGTCCACCTCAACTCAAATACCTCAATATGTCGACCTCTCTCTAAAAAAGAGCGTATTCCAAGATTCACATCACTAATGTACCTTTTTTAACAACAGTAAAATGCGGGTAGGTATATACACAGACCGCCAGTGTGCGTGCAGAGTGAACATCGCTAGTTGCCAAGCCAACACTCAAATTGTTAATTAACCACATCAAAAGCGCGTATACTAAATTGCAGTAGTGTTGGCGCAATACTGATTTATTACATGTATGGTTTTTATAGAAGTTTTCAATTTTAATATTCATTCAAACAATATGTATGGCCATATATAGGTATTATGTATCTCAACCATTCTCGAAATCTTAATGTTTATGTTACCTATTACGTGTAAGAAATTGTAAAAAAGAAATGGGTAATTAATTCACGCTCAAATTGATTAATTATGTTCCAGATGGTATTAGCCAATCAATCAACGGTGCCGTGTTCTACGGCTGTTGCCTGATGTCGCTGCTGATGCTGTGGCGCGTGAGCCGTAAGTGGGACAAAGTGTGCCGGAAGTGGTTGCGGGCGGACAGGAAGCTCGCCGCGGGCATCGCTCCGCAGCCGATTTCCGCTAGAATCGCATTGATCACCACCTCAGTGTCCATTATGGCCATAAGTGAGACGGAAACTTTTGAATATTTTAAAACTCACTTTGGGCAAGTTGCGAGCACGCTTAAAATATATTTTTTTAGGTTAGCTTCCACTAAAACGTATACGTATATTTTGTCACTCAGCATAAAATTTGCCGGATGTACTAACTAATTTATTTATTTATATCGTCATTTATATATAACAACAAATAAATAGGGTTTACACAATAAATACCTTGTTTATTATCATTGTAATTTGCAAACACGTGCAATGGATTAGTTTTGTACATCACCATAATAGCTGTCGTGGGAAATATGAGGTAACTCACATTCAGGAAATTGATTTAGCGAAATATAAAGTTGGCAGCCCCAGACGGACGATATAGTTTTAGGTTTTAACATTATTTTTCAAATACGACGCATAAGGCGGCGCGCCAAACAAAAACGTCTAGGCACGGATTAGGATACGCGACCGGACCGTAATAAAGATGCAAGAGGCTGTAAAACCCTTGTACCGTCATATAACGAACCGGGAAGTTTGTTTTTAAAGACGCCGCGAAGGTCTTTCAAAAATTGGTAACGGTGAATTCTAAATATTCACATTTATTTAATATTTTTAATAGTATAAGAAAACTATAGTTTTTTGGTGCCAAAATTGACTGAATGTGAGAAGTGATCACTACCCACATATGTATACATGTTTTTTGTCTAGCTTGTAAGATTGTAAAACTGTATAATGATAATATTTGTTGTTATTTAAAGTATCCATAAGGTAGATACGTAACATTAATATAGGTAAGATATTTAAATCTTCAGCCAAAACAATATCATTTAAGAGACATTAAAGGATTACGCGTTTGCAATAGACTAATGAGTTAAAAATACGCGTTCGGAAACGCGACGGAGTTAAACGAGAACCTAATTACAGATCATTAGCGCGCCGCGAAATAATCTATATTTGATATTTAATTCAAAGGAAAAAGTCACTGGATTTAGGTTTGTAGGTCATAGAAACAAAATAGAATTTTAGTAATGGTTAAGGCTAAAAACGGATTGTTTATTTTTATATTATAATTACAAAACCGTTTTTATCCAATAT
Organism: Neomicropteryx cornuta; assembly: GCA_020383195.1. NCBI lineage: Eukaryota > Metazoa > Arthropoda > Insecta > Lepidoptera > Micropterigidae > Neomicropteryx > Neomicropteryx cornuta. The sequence goes on along the minus strand of JAHKQU010000001.1, from coordinate 4,949,261 downwards.
AAGGAAAACATGTAAATATATCTTTTAGATTAAGGGAATATATTTGTTTTAGCATAATATTAGCAACAATAAGTCACGGTTAAAATGTATTATAAAAATTACGTGATTTAAAATATTTCAAAAACGCCTGTAGATACAGGAGAGAGACAGTCACCCGTCGAGGGACCGGGGGGGGGGGGGGGGTTTCACTAATGCTTAAAAGAGGCGCTCGTACCTACGGGCGAGTTAGTGTTGTTTAGTTTTTTTAGCAGACGTGACTGAGCACCGTTTCGCTGTCAGTTTTTTATAACGTCAATCGATAGCCGTCGCGAATATTAAACTTAGTTTAAAATTTTTAGAAGTTGGTGTAACTCTATTAATTACGTACCATCCAACCAGAGGTTTTGGATACCACGAGAGCTAAATGTTAATCACGCAACGAGATAAAATCGAGCTAAATCAACGAGGTCACAAATTACCAAAAACAAATGTACTTCAGCGTTCGAGACTCGTTTAGTGAACGATTGAGAAGTTAGGCTGAAATCTACATATCGGTGAGTGAATTGAAGACAATCTGACATTTATTTCATAAAATAAATAGTCACAAATTGTCACTATCTCGGAGAACTGTATTATAAACTGTCAATGTTTGTTCGCATTAATTTAATTAGTACTGAACTTTATTCTGTGTTTTAAATTGTGATTCAGACAATATCCTTTTGCTTATTCAACGGATTTACGACCCGTTGAATATACTGGTTTGAATAAATAGTGTGATAACTTTCAAAATCTGTTTTTATTGACTTTAATCATTTTTGAACTTTTTGAATTCGTTGCATTATAAATCAGGCTAGCTTGATTTGAGGAGACTGACTCTTGGAAAGCTCGGATCTACAGTCCACCTTGAGAACGTGGCATCAGAAGCCACCCAGCTGTGTCCCGACTGAAGAGGACTGGTCTTCGGATCCGCTGGAAGCGGATCGGCCGGGACATAGCATCTTTGTTGGTCCTTTCGAGCGCAGATTGGACGAGCCCGAGTTTTCTTTGACAAGATGTCAAAAAGTCAAGTGAGCCAAAAGGATATGGCAGATCAGGCAACTCCAGGAGAGAGGAAGAGCGAGCGCCTGAGGCAAAGACTGTCAGGCAATACAAGTCGCGGTTCAGGACGAACGATCAGCGCAGGACGCCGACAGGACAGAGCCGAGGAACAAGCGCCGTACACAACGGAGCGTCTGAGCATGACGGCACAGGATTCCCAGGAAGCCGAACAGGTCAGTACGGAAGCAGGCCCATCCAGGCTCCAGGAGAGGCTGCAGGCAGCGGCCCAAGAACTCCCTGCGTCACGGGCATCATCAGTTGCAAGCCGCAGGTCCAGGACGTCGGCCGCCTCGAGAAGCAGCGTCACCAGACAACTGCTGGAAGCGGACCTTGAGGCGGCAGAAGAGAGTGCCAGGCTGCAGACACAAGGCGCTGCAGAGAGTGCCAGGCTGCAGGCACAAGCCGCTGCAGAGGCGGCTGCAGAAAACTCCAGGCTGCAGGCAAAAGCCATAGCAGAAGCCACCAGAATACAGATGGATCTGGTAGCAAAAAGGCTGGAGATCAAGAAAAAGATGATCGAGGCCGAGGAAGAAGATGACGATGAGGGCAGCATCGCAGACTCATCAGCATCGTCTAGGTATTGTCGCGAATGGGCCGCGATGAAAATACCGGAAATCGACACAAGGGCGGACGATTTGAAACAGGCGTTTCGAAATCTCCGTATTGGCGCGACACAAGAGGGGCGGCCGGGCGAGAGCGAGACAACGCGCTACCGACAACGGTCGCCGATAAAAACTGAAAAAGTGTGTGTGTCAGTGCCTAATACAAGTGATTCGTATCGAAATAACATGTTAGTGTCGGCGCGTGCAAAACTTTTACGTGACTTGCCGAAGTTTACCGGAAACACTAATGAGTTTCCAATATTCATTAGTTTATTCAATCAAGGGAACGAGATGTGCGGCTACTCCAATGCGGATAATTTAATCCGTTTGGCTGCCTCACTCAGCGGGCCAGCGAGGGAGGCTGTGAGGTCGCTGCTAGTCGAACCGGAGAACGTTCCTGCCATCATGAAGGTGCTTTATCGACGCTTCGGCAGACCAGATGCTCGCATAGATGAACTGATGACAGAGGCTCGCAGTGTTCCGAATATTGGGGTAAGTGACTCACTTTCACAATTAGTTAATTTTGGCACCATTGTTTGCAACATTGTACACTCACTTAAAAGCATGGGACATGACGGATATTTAATTAATCCGCCATTGTTGAAAGAATTAATTTTAAAATTACCTCAATATTTAAGGCTTCAGTGGTATAGAGAATTTAGGGGCGAACATCCCACACTTACAGATTTCGGGGAATGGCTAGAGTCATTACTGGACGCGGCCGCAAAAGAGGAAACTAACTCAGGTAGTTCAAAGCCCGCGGTCAAAGAACGCAGCGAGTTAAAAACGCGCGCGATTAAAAAATTAGAGCCGACGCGTAGGCATATTTTTAATACCTACGAAAAATCGTTAGAAGTTAAAAAATGTCTGTACTGTAAAAAAACAAATCATGATTTAAATGTTTGTAGGAATTTTGCGGCTCTAAGCCTAAATAATAAACGCGATTGGGTCAGGGAAGAGAACTTATGTTTTATTTGTTTAAAATTAGGACACACCGCACTTCAATGTAAAAGAAAAGTGTCGTGCGGAATTAACGGATGCAAAAGTAAACACCATAAGTTACTTCATCCGATAACGCGTTCGGAACCCAGCCAAGCAGCCCCTCCGGAGGGGTCAACCGCCGTCGAGACAGGTCACGTGACGCACACACGTCATGAGAGCGGAAGCATTGGACTCCGAGTTGTGAATGTGAAGGTCACGGGCGAGGCTGGGTCCAGGGATATACTCGCGTTATTGGATGAGGCATCGACTCTGACTCTAATCGACGAAAAAATAGCAAATGAAATCGGCGCAAAGGGCGTTACATCGACATTAAAAATAGTAGGTATTAACGGTATGAAATCACAGAACTCGTGTACTAGGTCGGTAGATATAAAAATTCAAGCCGAAAACAATTCCGTAATTTATAATTTAAAACATGTGAAAACTATGAAAAATCTAAACTTACCTTATCATAATTTAGATATCGATAAATTACGAGAAAAATATCCGTTTATATCTAGGTTACCTATTAAGTCGGTTCACGGAAAAATAAAAATGCTTATCGGACAAGACCAGTATGGCCTCATCTTGCCCATGGAAGTGCATGGTGACTGGCGTCAGGGCCCTGTGGTTACGAAAGCGTTAATTGGGTGGTCGTTAAATGGTAATTTCGGCGCCGGCGCTAATAGCGGTCACGTGTTACACCTACGACTCGACGAGCGCGACGCGCAATTACAAAACGATTTAAAGGGTTATTTTCAAATAGAAGAAATGAGCGGCCCTAAACGACCATATCAATTTAATTTAAATCAACGCGCAAATAAAATCCTAAAGGAGACAACACGCAATATAGGTCACCGTTATGAAACCGGTTTATTATGGAAATCGGACGAAATAAACCTTCCATATAACCGTGCTATGGCCTTAAAACGTTTAGAAAACGTAGAAAGACGTCTGTTACGAGACAAAGTTTTATCGGAAGCGTATAGCAATACGATAAAAGATTTTCTGGCAAAAGGCTATGCCCGAAAATTATCAAATAACGAAGTAGCGTCCGTGACAACTAAAACCTGGTACTTGTCTCATTTCATGGTCACTAACGTAAATAAACCTGGAAAATTCAGACTTGTATTCGATGGGGCCGCGAGATCGGGGGGCACTTCGTTAAACGACAATTTGTTAAGCGGTCCGGACCTATTAAAACCCCTTATGGGTATATTATGTCGGTTCCGACAAGGAACTATTGCAATTTCAGCTGACTTGAAAGAAATGTTTTTGCAAGTCCGCATGCGGCCAGAAGACCAACAGGCTCAAAGATTCCTCTGGCGTGACATGCGGATCGAAGAGCCAGCTCAGGAATATGCAATGCAAGTAGTTCTATTCGGATCTACTTGTTCGCCGTGCTCGGCGCAATACGTAAAAAACGTAAACGCCGAGGCACATAGGTCGGCTTATCCAGACGCAGCGCGGGCCATTCTCGACTCTCATTATATGGACGACTACCTGGATAGCGTAGATGACCTACAAACGGCGAAAAAATTAGTACGAGATGTCACCTACGTACACAAACAGGGCGGATTCGAAATTCGCAACTGGTCGACAAATAGTCCGCAAGCCATAGAGTCGGTGAGCCCGGAAGATCGCTCACAAAAAAGTGTGCGATGGACTACACATGGCACTGATAGCAGCGAAAGAATCCTAGGATTGATTTGGCACCCCACAACAGACGAATTAGCCTTCGACACTAATTTTAGTAAATTACCTCCCGGACTAGTGAATGGGGACATTATACCTACAAAACGGCAGGCGTTAAGTTTATTAATGTCAGTTTTCGACCCGTTAGGTATTTTGGGCCCACTTACTATAAAGGGAAAAATACTAATGCAAGAAATGTGGTTATTAAAAACGGGATGGGATGATCTCGTTAGCGAAGGAGTGGGGCGCAAATGGGACGAATGGCTCGAGGATTTAAAAAAAGTTCAAGAGCTCAGGATACCCCGTAGCTATCAGTGCCACGGCCAGGTAAAATCCGGAGTGCAATTGCATATTTTCGGAGATGCAAGCCAACAGGGGATTGCCGCAGTTGCGTTCGCACGTTTTTTAGACGCAAACCGTAAAATACGAGTGTCATTTTTGGCTGGCAAGACTAAAGTTAGTCCGCTAAAAATAATGTCTATGCCAAGAAAAGAATTGCAGGCAGCGCTTTTAGCCAGTCGTTTGGCGGCTACACTGAAATCTGAACACACCTGGAAGTTCGAAAATACTGTCTTATGGACGGATTCGAAAACAGTTTTACACTGGATTCGGAACGACCCGAGACAGTATCAAACGTTCGTAGCGCATCGATTAGGTGAGATCGACGAACTAACCGCAGGTGACAGCTGGCGCTGGATTCAGTCCGCCGATAACGCCGCCGACGAGGCAACGCGAGACGGAACGCCATACAAAAATGACACGTCGTCAAAATGGCTGCATGGGCCCGCCTTCTTATACGAAGACGAGAAAAAATGGCCGCCCGAAAAAATAGGAATTGCACTTCAAGAGGATGTGAATTATCACGATGAAGTGATAAAACACGCTTTCGTCACTCACGCATCGGAGACCAAAACAGCGTTAATAGACGCGTCCAAATATTCAAAATGGACGCGCCTAATTCGTTGTACAGCGTGGGTGTTCAGAGCGGTCGATATCTTTCGAAAAAGGGGGGAGCGGGGGGCGCTATCCGCGAAAGAAATCGATAACTCGGAAAAGTACTGGTTACGACAAGCGCAAAACGAAATCTTCGCTGAGGAGCTAAAAGATATAAGCGCAAATCGGCCGATAAAAAAGTCGAGTAAAATACGTCATCTAAATGCATTTTTAGATGACGAAAAAATACTGCGTGTAGGCGGCCGCATAAGTGCAGTGCAAGGTGTCGCATTGCAATTCATTAAGCCGGCCATATTGGATGCAAGTCACCCCTATACAAAGCTATTAATAAGACATGAACATGAGTCGAGTTCTCATCAAGGTCGCGAGTTCGTATTAAACGAATTAAGACAGCGTTTTTATATTTTAAAAGCCAGAGGCGCCATTCGGAGAGCGGCTCGAGAATGTCAACATTGCCAGAATCAACAGGCAAAGCCGATACCTCCCCGTATGGCCGAATTACCGGCCGTACGACTCCAACATCACGAGCGGCCCTTTTCCGCAGTCGGGATCGATTATTTCGGACCCCTTGAAGTAACGGTCAACCGACACAGGGAAAAGCGCTGGGGAGTTATGTTCTCCTGTTTACGGACTCGAGCCGTGCATATCGAAATAGCGCACTCACTAAGCACGGACGCGGCAATTATGGCAATAAAACGCATGTCGGCGAGGCGCGGCGTACCTAAGGTATTTTATTCCGACAATGGCACAAATTTGCACGGAGCAAATAACGAATTAAAAAGGGCCATTGCCGAAATAAATGAGGACAAATTAAAAGAAAAATTTTCAATTAAAAAAATTGAGTGGTTTTTTTTACCAGCAGCCGCTTCGCACATGGCCGGGGCGTGGGAACGAATGATCCAATCAATAAAAAGGGCTTTGTACGCCATATTGAAAGAGAGGGCACCTCGAGACGAGGTATTAATCACGTTGATGGCGGAAGCTGAACAAACAGTAAACAGTCGGCCATTGTTCCACGTGTCACTTGACCATAAGGACGACGAGAGCCTTACACCTAACCACTTCCTGATAGGAAGCTCATCAGGAAAAGCGGCCATAGGGGAAATTGACGCTACTGATTTGTTCGGAAAAAAGCAATGGCGCATAGCGCAAACATTAGCCGACCATTTTTGGCGACGCTGGATACGTGAATATCTGCCCACTCTTATACATCGAGAAAAATGGCAAGAACCCGCGAAACCTATCCAAGTAGGGGACGTGGTGTTTATAGTTGACGAAAGACTTCCGCGAAACGCTTGGCTGCGCGGCATAGTAGTGCAAACACACCCCGGCACAGATGGACAAACCCGGGCGGTAACCGTCAAAAGCCACGGGAAACACTACAAACGACCGGCAGTCAAAGTGGCAGTTTTACGAGTCCACGACCATCAAAGGCTGAAAGAGTAACGTTTCAGAGAGGGCGGAATGTCGTGGGAAATATGAGGTAACTCACATTCAGGAAATTGATTTAGCGAAATATAAAGTTGGCAGCCCCAGACGGACGATATAGTTTTAGGTTTTAACATTATTTTTCAAATACGACGCATAAGGCGGCGCGCCAAACAAAAACGTCTAGGCACGGATTAGGATACGCGACCGGACCGTAATAAAGATGCAAGAGGCTGTAAAACCCTTGTACCGTCATATAACGAACCGGGAAGTTTGTTTTTAAAGACGCCGCGAAGGTCTTTCAAAAATTGGTAACGGTGAATTCTAAATATTCACATTTATTTAATATTTTTAATAGTATAAGAAAACTATAGTTTTTTGGTGCCAAAATTGACTGAATGTGAGAAGTGATCACTACCCACATATGTATACATGTTTTTTGTCTAGCTTGTAAGATTGTAAAACTGTATAATGATAATATTTGTTGTTATTTAAAGTATCCATAAGGTAGATACGTAACATTAATATAGGTAAGATATTTAAATCTTCAGCCAAAACAATATCATTTAAGAGACATTAAAGGATTACGCGTTTGCAATAGACTAATGAGTTAAAAATACGCGTTCGGAAACGCGACGGAGTTAAACGAGAACCTAATTACAGATCATTAGCGCGCCGCGAAATAATCTATATTTGATATTTAATTCAAAGGAAAAAGTCACTGGATTTAGGTTTGTAGGTCATAGAAACAAAATAGAATTTTAGTAATGGTTAAGGCTAAAAACGGATTGTTTATTTTTATATTATAATTACAAAACCGTTTTTATCCAATATAAGGAAAACATGTAAATATATCTTTTAGATTAAGGGAATATATTTGTTTTAGCATAATATTAGCAACAATAAGTCACGGTTAAAATGTATTATAAAAATTACGTGATTTAAAATATTTCAAAAACGCCTGTAGATACAGGAGAGAGACAGTCACCCGTCGAGGGACCGGGGGGGGGGGGGGTTTCACTAATGCTTAAAAGAGGCGCTCGTACCTACGGGCGAGTTAGTGTTGTTTAGTTTTTTTAGCAGACGTGACTGAGCACCGTTTCGCTGTCAGTTTTTTATAACGTCAATCGATAGCCGTCGCGAATATTAAACTTAGTTTAAAATTTTTAGAAGTTGGTGTAACTCTATTAATTACGTACCATCCAACCAGAGGTTTTGGATACCACGAGAGCTAAATGTTAATCACGCAACGAGATAAAATCGAGCTAAATCAACGAGGTCACAAATTACCAAAAACAAATGTACTTCAGCGTTCGAGACTCGTTTAGTGAACGATTGAGAAGTTAGGCTGAAATCTACATATCGGTGAGTGAATTGAAGACAATCTGACATTTATTTCATAAAATAAATAGTCACAAATTGTCACTATCTCGGAGAACTGTATTATAAACTGTCAATGTTTGTTCGCATTAATTTAATTAGTACTGAACTTTATTCTGTGTTTTAAATTGTGATTCAGACAATATCCTTTTGCTTATTCAACGGATTTACGACCCGTTGAATATACTGGTTTGAATAAATAGTGTGATAACTTTCAAAATCTGTTTTTATTGACTTTAATCATTTTTGAACTTTTTGAATTCGTTGCATTATAAATCAGGCTAGCTTGATTTGAGGAGACTGACTCTTGGAAAGCTCGGATCTACAGTCCACCTTGAGAACGTGGTATCAGAAGCCACCCAGCTGTGTCCCGACTGAAGAGGACTGGTCTTCGGATCCGCTGGAAGCGGATCGGCCGGGACAATAGCATAATGTGCTGTTCCAAGAAGACGCCAAGCTAGGGGACTTCATAATATTTTATATTTAATCATTAAAATATACTTCATTACCTATAAATACATAATACATAAAATAAAGTAAATAACCTATAGATAAATATATATATTTATAAGTAATTAAATATACATAAATACTACAAACATTCACATGTTTCATTATTTTATTACTATAAACACACTAAACTATTTCATACAAGAATGCATCATTTACGTTTTTTTAAATAGAAATTCAGATTTTTTTAACTTTCTTTTCCAGTAACCGTTTAGTTATTACACCAGACCTAATTTTTATATTTGTAGGATGATTTATTTCCTTGACTATTAAATTATTCAATTTTGCACCTAAGAAGATAAAATCTTTTTTACCAAAAGTAGTCTTCGGTTTAGGTACATTAGACATACCTTTTTTGGAGGATCTAGTCATTCTTTCATCGTGTTACCTTCTTCAGTATTTGGTTTGTATAATTTGTCGCAATATAAAATTGATGCTTCTATAAAAAGCTTGTAGGCAGGCAGACCCCGCTAATCAGGTTAGGGCGATCGCTTGCTTGCTAATTGCTTTCTCCTGTGCTTTTGTTTTTTTTTAAGTACATATTTTCATTTTTAATGTCAACAGCGGAACACTTATTAAGCGTTGTTAACGGCTTCCCAAAATGTTTGGCAGCGTTGAGAGGAAACCATACGCTCGGTGGAGACATAAGCTTCCCAATATGTTTTCAAGAATACATGCAAAATTCCCACGGGTTCTTTTTCGAAACAGGCAAGTACACATCGTCTGGCAATGGTTTTTTGCCCTAATGATTTCGCGCAACCAGCCAATCTGTGACGTCTAACATTGATACCAATTTCACGTGTAGTTCGAGCGCTCACTGAAGAACCCTCGTGTGCTTTTTAGGTATGAGGTGCGGGTGTGGTGAGTGACAGAGATCACTAAACGGGAGTCAGACATGTCATTTTTATACAGACACTTCCTACTGGTTCAGAAATCAAACTATGGTGTAGAAATATTTAACATTTATTATAACAGAAACAACATAGATGAGAGTGTTGTATATAGTATTATAAAACATTAAAACATTAAACCATTATAATTATTATTAAACTTTACTTATAAACAATCACAAAACCAAAATATGTATTTAATATTTTATATTTGGGATTCGAAGAATTATTTTTTGACCTTATATTCGTATTTGAATAAAAGTATAATTCTTTTAAAACTGTCAGATTATAAAAAAAGAGCGGTGTAGAAAATCGATGGTATTAAACTGCTCAACGTTTGGATATATATATATTTTCACATATAAATTCGTACTGTAAAATTCTTGTTGAATTGTATACAGTTAAGAAGCCTTCAAAATGGGGTCAAACCGGTGTTTCACTGAATCAACTGCAGCTGTGATTTAAAAGCTCCGCGCTATAAAAGATTTTATAATATCTTTACAAAATTATACATTTTTTTCGTGAAACCGGCTTTGATGTTGATATATATCAATCGTCTATACAAATAATATATATAAATAATAATATACAATATAATAATATACAAATAATGTATATAAAAATACAAAACATTAATCATGTTGTCCATAGGAGAATGCAGATAATGTGTAATGTAACAAAATTTGCAACTATTTAGTTTGAAAACTTCATACTTACATAATAATATGTTTGTGAATATGTAGGAAATCCATAATCGGTTTTGTTATCTGTTTAATTCTTAATTGTTTTAATATTATTGTTAAAACTGTGTGTTTTCCCGTAAAAAAAAATTAAAAATAATCACTCGTGAAACGAGCATGTATTACGTACGACTTCAGATAAATAAAGCTTTTCCATTCGTTAATATTAATATTAATATATAAGAAACTTTAAAAAGTCATAAGGAAAAGCTCGGGATTTTGAGCAACCATTTCACCCCTTTCAGAAACTATTTGCTATATAGCGTGTTCCAAGACCATTTACGAAGACCCTAGGGGCGTTTATACTCTCTATTACGAGTAAGAAATGCGAAAATAATTCATGCCCAAATTTATTAATTCTATCGAAGCGCTCGCGTACATTCCCTTTTTGCTCGCAGGTGCTCGGCAAGCGACCGAACTTGTGATATTTTATATTTTATTTATCTTTATTGGAAAAAACCAACAATTTTACACAGTAAACAAAAAAACACATTTGATTGAGCGATAAAAAACTATGTAAAACTAAAAATAGGTTTCTTCTAACAAAAAGTATTAAAGTTAATAACAAAAAACAAAACCATTTTATATCTATATATACATATCTACTTACACGAATTTAGAACAGCTAATTAGCCCTATTATTTTATTTTATTTTTATTTGCTATATTATCATGTAATGTTTACAAGTTTTTAACTCTGAAACTATGATGAATTTTGTGAAGTTAAAACCAATCATATTTGAAATAACAGGGCCAAAAGGTTGTTTTTTTTATCGGTTAATGGTCTGGTAACGCGGTACGGAGTAAACCCAACAAGTAGATATATTAGAAACGCCAGTAAAATTTACTGAAAGTCCTTTCCGTAAGAATGAATGTTTGAAAATTTCTTACAGTTAAAAATATTTTTCGTCGATCTTACAGTGCCGTATTCCTGGCCAATGGGGATCCTCGTTTTAATAGTTAGCAACGTGCTAACTGTAGTCTGGAACTTTCAAGACTTATTCATTATACTTATCAGCGTTGGCCTCACAGCGCGCTACCAACAGCTGAACAAATTTGTAATGAAAATTGCACTAGGCGAGGAGGTAAGTAAGTTCTTTATTTTTTTCGGGAATTTTTATATTATTACATTAAAAAAAAAAGAAAATAGAATTGACAACTTATCAAGCTGTTGATTTCTTTTGTGTTTTTGTGACTGGAACATTGCCTACACTACACATTGGTCACACTATTTTAGCTGAAAAGTACTCCTATCACAAGATTCTTTCATTGATTAAAAATATTAGGTTCAATTATTACATTTTTGTAAAAAGTGCCACAAAAAATAAATACAAAAAGGCTCACACGCCTTACTGGGACGAGGTATGTGAGGTAAAAAGGGAAAAGACTAAATTAAAGCCTCAAAAGGATTTCCTTGGGTATTTACAGTCCCTGAGTGCTTGATTCAATAGGCAGATGTAATAACAGCTGTCAGGATCGTAAGGCGGCCTTTGTGGCTCAATATGCTTAAGGCGTGGTTCGATTCAATCTTGAATCCATTTGAGTAATACACCAGGTATATTATTTTGAATCAAAAGTTGCATATTTTGAATCAAAAGTTGCATATTATAATGCTACTGTGAAAGTAAAAATGAAAAAATATAGTATTTAGGCCCCAGGTTCAGAAACACAATATGCCGCCGCTACCCGCTGGAAAAGTAAGCATATTTCAAACCTGTGAAATTGCCAGATATACAGTTCTCATACCCAGTTAAACTGAAAGTTTTCTATTTACGTCAAAGTTGCAAATTCCTTCTTAAAGGTCACAAGCATTTGCTTTGTTTGTTTGCTAAGTTACATTTCACACGTCGTGACGTCAAATCAGACCGTCCTGAGACAAGTTATAAATTCCTTCCTCACGGTTTAGTTTTCATAAACGAAGACGGAACTTTCAGTCTTCAGTCTTAACTTACCGCGCTCCCGGACTAGACACCTTCCTAGGTAGTCATCAAATATACAAGTCATAAACTTTGTATCGAGTCGAAGCTATTATCGGTCACACATTTAATTCCTATTCGTATTACTACTGAGTTAGAAACTGATTAGGATAAGTGTGTAAAACTCAATAAGCTTTTTGTGGAACTCTATCTCTATCTCCACCTTATCCTTACCACACGTTAACGAGAGATAATCATCTAGCGTTACAACAATAGTTATTAACCAAGACACACCTTAATTATATCTATAGTATATCATTTCCTGTTCTAAGGAAGGCATTCTGTCTATTAATTAAAAAGTCTTGTTGCCATGTCAAGACATTTGAAAAATACACGTATATAATAAATTGATATGGATACAAATACATACAAACTAATTTGAAAAATAAATATTATATATAGTAATTACATACATACAGTATATACTAACATAAGATATACAAACTTATATAAGATATAAATATTTCACTTCCTTTCTTTAGGATTATGTTTCTCGTGTATAATTGACGGATGTCCAAAATTCTATATTCCTTAAACAATACTTCAGTATCGTATCTAAATGGTAACCCGTAGCACCAAATAGATTATGCTAACGCATAGTACATACTTTTAACTGTTTTTGAGTTCAATATATAGTGCAGACTTTTAAATGTGTGGATAATTTGTAACAATAAAATTGCGTTTGTGCGTTGCAGGAGTCAGATATTGATGGCGCTAATGGTAACATTGCAAAATGGAAATTAGCACGTGAATGTTTTGCTTTGCAAGTGGCCTTGGTAATATATATTGACGATTTAATATCGCCAATCATTGTTCTGAGTTTTTTCAACAATGTTTACTTCATATGTGTCCAAATGCTAAATGGATTTGGGTACGCAAAAAGTTTTTTATATTTTTAGCAATAATGATCACATATAAAATATAGATGCTAGTTCTGTTAAACATATATATTAAATTGGAAATGCCTGTAGTCGGCTTAAGTTGTTGATTAATGTATTTCTTTCTAAAAATTAATTAAATAAATAAGTAAATGTCTATCGATTTTTTCTGGATTTATAATTGGTTCCATAATATTCTCGATTCACATTTTCATATATTGCGCACATTAATAATGAATTATGCTTTTGGCGATTAATAAATTCACTTTTTGTTAAAAACGCTCGTTTTAGCTGCTTGACTTAACTCAACTTAAGTTTGATTTGATTCAATCATGGACGTTACTCTTTCGAGTAAGCCCAAACACTATTTTATCTGCAAAAAGCTGCGTCGGTGATTCGCTGATCACCCATTTTTGGTGTTTCTTACAGGAAAAAGACAAATATCCTCGAATGCATCTACTTCTTCTTCTCGTTCGCCCTGGTGTGCCTCCGGGCAGTGTGGGTTTGTCTCTCGGCTGCGTCTGTCAACGACTGCAGCAGGAGGTGTCTGCCCCACATTTACCTATGTCCGGAGGAGCAGTTTAATAAAGATGTGAGCATAATCGCCATTTAAATATCTATCTATCTATATAATTTAAGGGCCATGCTCTTGTTGGTGGGGTAACTGATATTCCTCTCTTTCTTTTGCTAAAGGCCTGATTTCCTGATACGACAAGACATAAACTTCCTAACTGAACTTTCTCCTTCACTTGAGTAAGGAAGGAGCGTCTAGGTTTTCCTCTTCCTCCTTTCCTATAAGAAACTGTCATGTCGTATCAAGTACCCTAGCATTTTCCCTTTTTCTGTTTTCAATGGTTCTTAATAGACTTAAATTATGATTGTAGTATTCTACCTACAGCTACAATTATTTTGGGCCTTGCTTAATTAAGCTGAATTCGGTTGTACTAGAGTTAGCAGAGATGAAGATGATGATAAAAGCAGGGATGATTTTAACGCCATCATTAAAAATGTTTCAGTTATATTGTGTGGATTCGAACCTGCGAAAGCTAAGTCAAACACCCTATCACTATAACGATCTCCAAACTATCGTGGTTTAAAGAGCTATACTATAGTTATTTATTTATTGTTTATTTGTAAAAACCAACAGTACGATATATCAAAAATGGTACATACAATTGCGTGTAAAATTAACTGGTGACAGATTTCCGCTAAAGTATAGAAATACATGAAAAGATTAAAATTAAATTACACTCGCACTACTAATTCAATCTGTTTCTTATATTAAGGCTTTTTGCAACTCAAAATTAATTCGATATTCGATATATTGAGTAAATATAATTTGAAAAAAAAAAAATAACATTGTAAGCTATAGGTCTATACTTTAGGCCAAGATGAGCATTGTGCAATAATCCCTAAAATATTAGGGGTTAAAATAAATGAGTTTGAAAATTCGTTAATATTGTTATTACTTTGAAGCTTTTATCAACATATTTGTTCATTTGAATCAACAAGATTTGTGTTTTAGGTAGGCTTTATTAGGAAAGCTACTTATTGCAATAGGTACCATGTCATAACTTCCGAAAAATAACAGTTTATATTACGTTTATATTTTATAGTATAATAACTGATCTATTCGTTTTTTATCGAGAGTACGGCTACCTAATATAGACGGACGGTATATACGGTAGATTTATGATATTCAACATTAATTAACCAGTAACTTTTTTATTAATAATTAAATCGGTTCCAAATATGAGTATAAAATTGAGCAAAAGTTCTGTAAATATAATAGTAATACCTATAGACGTTACTATTCACTATGAGGTTTCAGGTTACACGCACTGCCGATGGTAGCAGGCTTTAAGCGAATCAAACATCTCACATCCATCTCACCGTAATGACTTAATTGACAGCCTAACGCTTTACTAACCTCATACAGACCAAAGCGAAATACATTGCTAAAAGAACAAATAAAATGCCCAGCGGCGGTTTAAGTTTGGCCAAACTGCATACTTGCAAAATAATGAAAAAAATATACAAAACAAATTAAATATTCAGTAAATTAGGCATACCTGTATTTCAGATACACTTTGTAATCATTAGAACCAGAGACATTACAAATATTGTAAGTGTTTGAAGAGAATTAAAAAATATATGTTCTCACAATATCTTCCATACACCGTTACAAATAAAGAGATAACACATATCGCATAATCATACATCATAACTAAGTCAAAGACACTAATAAAAGAATAAGTAAGTTTAGGTTATATTTATATGTAATATGTATTTCTTATATTAGTTTGTGTGTATTTGTACACATATAAATTTGTGATTATGAGGTACATGTATTTTTTAAATGTTTTAACACGGCAACAAGACTTTTTAATTATTAGACAGAATGTCTTCTGTAGAACAGGCGATAGCCTAATTAGGTCAGATATTATGGTTTATTACATTATTTTTATAATATTTGCAAAATTAAATAAATAAATAAATATTACTTTCACTCTTTGAAAAACATATGATATTTAAATTTCACAAGCTGACCCGATAAACTTCGTACAGCCTCAGAATCAATAAATGTTGTATCACTCGTAACTTAAATTCAGTTTTTATTAAGAAAACTCAAAATGAATTAAATTCAATAAATTAAAAAATCAAAATGATATGTACCTTAATTGTCGATGCGCGCACAATGACGAATGTGATAACCTCACAAAGTGAACATCGTCGAAGGCAACTTACCGTATGAAAATAGAATTCCACAGAATACAAAGCCGTTCCATACTAAATTTATGAGAAAATGAATTTTCTTTATAATTTTATTTCGTGATTTTTTTCGATGTTTTAATAGTTATTCTGCTATTCGGGGCGGAGACAAATCCAATAAATCAAAGATCATAAAAATCAGTCCAGCTGTTTTTGAGTTATAAATGGTGTAACTAACCCGACTTAGTTTTATATATATACATAACACAATACAAGCTAATATTTTTGCTAGTTGCTTGACTGTATGGTGGCAGGTCTGGTAAAATGCCATATACCCCTGACCCAAGATAGCCTCGATGAAGCAAAACTGCAAACTGCATTATTGCAAAACTGTACAAATCAAACAAAAAAAAACATAAAAAAACTTAAGGCATTCATGAGAGAAATAAAATGAAACGCATAACACATGAGGAACCATGGCTTTCGGTTTTGTATTTTTAAGCAGCAAAATTAAATGATTTCAAATTAAGTAATTACATAAAAATATAATTGTCTTTCTTTAATACTCATTGTAATTAACCACAGAGACGAACTTTACGGTTTGAGGGCCCCACGGGCCTCAAAAAATACCCAGCGCCCAATGCCTTAGACAGTGCATATGTCGCTATAATTTATCAGGATAAAGTACGTGTTTTTGCTGGGTCTACTATAATGACCTTTTTAATGTTTTATATGCGTCAGATGATTTACAATATTGTATGTTAATTGAAATACGTATGCAGCGAATTTTACGCTTGTGCGAATAAAATCACGGCGGGAGGGAGGCGTCCAGGTCTATACGCGGCATTAGCCTGTCACTGATTAAGTGCCTCGTGAATTGTTAAATGAAATGTGGTGCTGGTGATAAAACACCCATATTGTGATGTAATACCGCGTTTGGCGTGTACGATGATTCTCGTAATATTGTGGGTTTGCACTTGCAACGTGTCATCTGGAATCCGACTTGATTATTCTAATAGCGAGTCATTATAGACCATTGAATGTAAAAATTAACATCCATTTCAGAGGGATTCACTTGCAATGGTTTATGTACCTCTCAGGGGAAATAGATAAATATTAGTTTTTATTGAAGGATAAGCTCCATGCACGTAAAAAATACTTAGTTATAGCCCTTTCATAATGATTAATTACCCAATTCTGGTTATTTATTGGTAGCCATAACATTACATAGGCAAAGGCATTTAGGCTAGCCATAGGGACTGCATACAAGGTGTCGTGAGACCATTTCCGAAGATTAAATGAGTTGTTCATGTTACCCTATAATAATTTTATTATAACGTAAAGTTTACGGTTTTCTCGGAAACCATCATGAATTTGTATAAATTGTCTTTACAAATATTACTTGAAATAGCAGGGAATAGCTCTGGATGCTTTATCAGGAATGGTCTTGTGACAAGATATATACCAAAATTTTGTTAAATAAAATGACTACCATTCACAACATTTGCTTTTTATAGACATAAGGAAACGTTGATCAATGTAGATGTCAGTATGTAGGCGATAATTTTGAAATATAGATTAATACAGCATTTTACATTTGATGACAAATTTAAACAGCTTTCAACAACAGAAGTTTTACTTTTAACGTGATGTAACCACACATACACTGTTTTATTTTTTAAAGATCTAATATGTTAAATTTATAATAATTTGACTCCATTTTTCACGAAATTAAAAGAAGCCTGTTACTATTGTTTTTTTATTTAAATGGCAATAAAAGCAATAATTAATTGCATAATTAAGTATATTATATATTTACAGGTTGATCGCCTACACAGACAAGTAGCGACGCATGAAGTATCTCTTACAGGAATGCGATTCTTTTATGTAACGAAAAACTTTTTGCTAGGGGTGAGAAAATCTTTAAACACTATAGTATTAAAAAAAAGTGTAACAACCGTATTTAAAACACAATTTATTTTTAATTTTGTTTTTTTTTATGGTGTACTGAATGTAAAACTAAATAAAGCATTAATTATATAATTTGTTTTGACCTCGTATCAAAAATTTAAAAAAGTAAAAAATTTGCAAACTTTTCGTAACAATATGAAATCGCTCTTGCCATAAGTTGTCATTGATCGGCCTTGGCTGAATGCTTGCAAGCAAAAACGGAATTTACACGAGCGCTTTGATAAAATTAATAAATTTGGGTATGAATTATTTTCGTATTTTTTTTATTCAATATCTTACACGTAATAGGAAACATAAACACCCCCTTAAGTTTTCGGGAATGGTCTTGGAACATCCTGTATATGTTAAAACGTGTATACACACACCATTGTTAGAAAATGTATTAATGAAATTTTACGTAAGAATTGCCTAAAGTATTAAGAGTTGCCTTTCACATTCCTACCTTAGTGTCCAATGTTTATTAAGGTATCATTGGAATTGTATCCTTTGCTAGGTAAAAACATCCTTAGGAGATTACACGTCATTGTATACACACATGTTGAAGGGCTCGGTGGAGCAGTGGTATAAGCGCTGGCTTCTAATCCACCCCCTCCCCCCCCCCCAGTGAGTCAAATCCGGCCAGGTCATTTTTCGCCGCTGAGAATATTCAACGCTGCTTTTCTCATGACTGTCGACTGAGTTAAGTAACAAGACACACACAAAAACAGTCATTCAGTTACAGACGGAGGTATACACAATGGGACCCCATGAATGTGGCCTAAGTGTAGCAGCCATCTTGACTGCCCTCCAATTTCATCATCATCATACATAAATGTTGTGTTATTCATATTTCAGACCTTTGGGGTTTCATCCCTGAGGCATGGAAACATAATGTTATTGTTTTTTTTAGATTCTAGATTTTTTAAAAATCTATCGAAAAAAATGTATATTTTTACCAAAAAGTAAAGTTTATTCTTTTTAAAGAAACCTTGACAAATTACTATAATACACTAGCGTAACATCTTTCAAAAATATATAACTGACTGCTAGAATATGGGAGTACTTCTTATGCGACTAGCAATAGCTTGTATGATATTTATTATTCAGATCTGTGTTAACTGAAACATTATGAATTATGTATAATTTGTCTTTTCAGTTGGTTGGAGCCATTTCTACATACGAAATCGTTCTCTTGCAATTCAGGGACTCAAACAAGAATGTCTAGAAAAATGCACGAAAAACTGCTTTCAGGCTTTGGTTCAACTGTGAAATTTGTACCCGAGAATCATGCGTAATGGTGAAATTAAATAAATTTAAATATATAAAATGACATTTCTAAACTAATAAATACTTACCCAAGGTTTTTTTCCAAAGCATCTAATAGTAGATTTTTTAGATTTTTAGGGTTACTACGCTCAACTTCTTTACTCGTCAAATGAGCATAGTGTTGGTTTTCAGCGCAACCCTTGTCAATACAATTTTATTTTAAACATAAAAATCAAATCCAACAGGATAGAATAGAGAAATAGAGTAAGGGTTAAATAATGGAATATAAGAATGTTAACATTAAGACAAAAGTGCTAAAAATATAAATTATATCTGATCATGACTTCAACGTTTTGGTGGATCATTTTTTTTTTGTTGTTTACTAAATATAGGAAGTTTCATATATTAGTTTATATATTATATTTTTGAAAGTTTTAAACGTTAATTTTTTAGTATTCATTTGCATATTTCCTAGACGTCATTTGTGTTAAATTCGATCAATTCGATTTGAAAACATTTTCAACGAAAAACTAGTTTTTATAAATTTTTCCTACCTTATACCCTATACTAATCACAAATCCATTATTTTTATATTTTTTGTTAAAATATCATCCTTTCCTTATTTCATCTAATTAGATGGTTACATAATATTTGACAATATTTTACACTAAAGAGGACAGGTGAGAGTTAAAAATGCATTTTTATAAAACTCAGCGATGGGTTTAAACCGACATCCTGCGCTCTCAAGTACAGGACCTCTTTAGAACCTTTATAAATATGCTATCCAGCACTTTATCAAATAATTAAAAACTTTTTCAAAATTTTTCAATATTGTCAAAGATTGTGTCATTTATCTTTTCAGGCGATTTGCCGCTATTAAAAAACAATCATCAAATATAAGTCAAATCACATTACAACTCAATTATACAATTATATATATATATATATAATTATAGTAAAACAGTAAAATGTATTGTTTAAATACCGTTAATTAGATGATTTCTATGTTAAAATAGGTAAACACCTTTAGTTTAACATATATAAAAGTTTGACAGTACTGACATTTGGAAAATACGAATGCTTTTTAATATTTTAAGGATTGAAATTTTTTGCAAATAAAATATATAGCCAGAATGTTCAAAGAAAAATTAATACCGAAAGCACAGATAGTTGCATCGCTTGAGGTAATGCACGCTGGTTTAAATACAGGCCTGTATTTTATGAAAGTCTTTCACTCTCACCTACCTATCTGTGCGATATGCAATACGGTCAAACTTTCATTAAAGTAGTGAATAAATGATTTAAAAATTAAACAATAATTATGAAAAAAAGTGTGAAAATGTAACGAATATGACGTATAATGAATGAGAAGTGAATGGTTTAATGGATATTTACAAGAATAACTTACGTTCAACGTAGTTTATATGAAAATGAATCGTCATGGCTAAAAAGAAAAGAAAAGTGTAAAATAAATGCACATTACGTGCAAATCGTTAAGATATAGTAAAATAGTAAAATGTATTGTTTAAATACCGTTAATTAGATGATTTCTATGTTAAAATAGGTAAACACCTTTAGTTTAACATATATAAAAGTTTGACAGTACTGACATTTGGAAAATACGAATGCTTTTTAATATTTTAAGGATTGAAATTTTTTGCAAATAAAATATATAGCCAGAATGTTCAAAGAAAAATTAATACCGAAAGCACAGATAGTTGCATCGCATCATATATATATATATATATATATTGTGATGCGTTCTATGTTGGTAGACTACGACGCCATTAAACATTAGAATTAATAATCATAGATTATCCTGTACCACATTACTTTACGCTTTACCCGTTCCAATTCACGCGAGAACTCACAGCAGGGATTTCAATTTGCCCGTGGATGCCCGTGAAATTGATTTAAAGACATGGGATCTCTCTCACATTTGGGTTTTGGGCGCTTGCAGATCTGTAGGTCTAAATAGACAAAATTAAACTAACTTAACAGCATTTAACGCATGATACTTAATATATTCTTTTAAGAAATGAGTTTCATTTCATAATACTGACTGATTTATCTAGCAAAACTGCAATTATATAATAATAATTGTAGTGGCTGGATATATTTATCTTTTAGTTGAAAATGCGATTTTCGAATTTATGAAGGTTGCATTTTAAACGTCATCTTTCATATATTTTCTGACGACGCCGAATGGCGAAAGCTAAAAAATATCGTATCATCAAATCTATAGAAGTATATATACTAATACACTATAAACTAATATAAGAAATAATTTTTGTATATACGAATATACTCAAATACTAAAAGAACTACATAAACTTACTTATTCCTTTAAAAATATATTGTGATCTCTCATAATAACCTCTTATAATTTTTTTTTCATCAATTAATGTTTTTATCACATGCACTAGAATGGATACCATACAAGACATTCGGTGGTACTCTCTCGGGCAAAACTTACTTTCTGTCGAACGTCTGCCGACCAAATTATAAGTCAATACAATTACAGTTTAATATAAATACACTTTGTTGCCTTGAGCGGCACTTTTTTATCGCTTCCTTTGATACCTCCTAAAGCTACCTATCGGAGCGAAATATGTACCCGCTAGAAAATGTATAGAATACATTAATATGAGATCGACGGGGCGGGCGGCGTGTTTGGTTAGGGTACCGATCGGCGGGCGTTAATGTACCACGAAAACAGCGAACTTTTCAAAAAGGAGTACGTACTTTTACGGCACCGTAAACCACGTAAAACATTGCTCGCATTTGGGTAGAGACCGCACTCGAAAATCGGTTACGGAAGGTGGCCATTACACGCCACTAACGAAGGCGCTCGAACCAGTATTTTTTGCATTAACTTAACACAAGCATTGATTAATTTTTATGATTTTTTACAAATGCGGTAGGTACGCACGTCTTCATTCGTATTAGATTTGGCCCCTTTGAGGAAGAAACAAATAAAATACGAATTATATAACTCCCGCGCGACTATTTTCACACCCAGAAGAATCAATGTTCGGAAATGATTGACGTGTTTCCATTAATTTGTTGTTACCAGTTTAACATGCAAAAGCACATGCCGATTTCAGCATTTAATTTTGCATTATCAAATGCTGCACCAGTAAATAAATTTTACTTTAATACAATTCATTTAAATGTGATTTGCTTTGTTATATATATATCGACTTTTATATTTTTTAAACACTAACAGCCAATTTAACGAGGTATTTATTTGTTATCTTCAATAATTATTGTGTATTTTCGTATATTTCTAAATAAATTAACAGTAAAAATACATTTTTAAAAACAAGGTTTTATTGAAGTGCTTGAATGCGTATATAAAATTTCGTGTCTGTGCTGTTGACTGTTGAGGAGTTCCTTCGTCTGTAGCCATTCCTGGATATTGAATCAGGTCATGCTTACCATAGAATTGTATTTCCATCGTAACTGAACCAACATACCAAATTTCAACTCAGTAGGATAAGAGGAAGTGGATCTAATTCGGCTTGCAAGATTCGACCTAAATCGACATACAAACATTGCAAGTTAAATAAAAGATTGTAAAAAAGATGAAAACAGGTCAGGATACTTTGCGTACCACAGACATTGGTCCCTGCAAAATTTCGAAACTGGTATAATGTGGTTAAACTGTGGTAATAAACCGAACAGTTATAGCGAATTAATTAAAACACATTTAGTTAAATTTAATATCATAATGGTCATTAAGAAAAATCTTGAATCATGTCGTGCCCAGAAAATTGCCACATTGAAATATGTTGCAGGCAGAAGACTAGATTTTATGATTCATTTTCCTCTTGCGAGTAAACTGTGTCAACTTTTGTAATGCCGGTAGGTAATTGCTAAGTGCTTTTTGAAAGCTTTTAAAATCCCGTGAACCAACATGGTGAAAAATGATATACATTTATCTACTTAGTTATGCTAAAATGAAATTAAAAGTGTGAATACATAATAATAGACGGTTTGCCGAAGAAATATAGGGTAGTAAATTTGTAATGAATCCTTAAGTACTGGGGGATCGGTAAAGCTGATTTAGAATAAGGACACACTTAAGATAGAAGGATGTTTTGTGAAAATATTAATTTATAATTAATGTTATATATTTATATTATCCATTCACACTTCTGCCCACACGCACCCTGTCCAAAAATGGGTTACGATTTTAACCAAAATCAGTACAAGTATATTCCAAAATTAGGTGAATATTGTTTTAAGACCAAAATATCTCGTCGTCTGAAAAAAGAGGTAACTTTAACTTCCTTTGTGTGAAACATCGATATACTATCACGTGTATCTATTGTTTTAAATAATAAAACAAGTGTATGTATGTAATATTTGTATTTACTTATATATAATTTATGTATAGGTTATTTCATTTATTTATATTATATATTTATCGGTATTCTATTATAATTTAATGACTAAATTTAAAAAATTATGAATTCCCGCAGTTGGGTAAATATGGTAAACTACTTCTAGAAATGATTGGCGTCCCCTTGGAACAGCAAGGTTGGGTTTGGGAAGTAGGAGGGGTTGGGGAATTTACATAATTACCAGAATACATATACATATACTACTCTAGGGGTAGAGCTAGAGTAGGGTAGAGTAGGTAAACCCCGTGAAAGTGTTATCGAAACATCTCTTGATCATATCGCCAAGCGCCTGCCACTTAATCTTATGTAATAAAATGAGGAGCAAAATATGAAAGTTGCATAAAATTATCCGAGGACGTTTTGTCATTCAAAGCTTCGCCCATAATTTGACGTCGAGGGAATTTTTAAAGGGAAAAGTTGCCCTCTTACTTTTATCTAAGGCGCTTACGTCCAAACTTTGTCAAGCAGGTCTGGAAATGTTTCGCTCTTAGTGAAACATGACAGTGTTATAGGGCCGCAGTGAGGCGCTCAGCGCAAAAGGAAAATACGTTCGCACGCGCAACTCATCCTTTCCCTTCGCGCGTTTACAGCTCACGGCTTTATTTCACCACGAT
The DNA here is from genome assembly GCA_020383195.1 of Neomicropteryx cornuta. Taxonomy (NCBI): domain Eukaryota; kingdom Metazoa; phylum Arthropoda; class Insecta; order Lepidoptera; family Micropterigidae; genus Neomicropteryx; species Neomicropteryx cornuta. The sequence continues at coordinate 4,925,200 of JAHKQU010000001.1, read as the reverse complement.
GGGCGCTATATTAAGTAATTTGTTGATATAAAATATCATAGAACAGTTTAATTGTATAGAACCGCCCTTACCTCGATTCTATGTATTGAGTCAAGTATCCAAAATCTGACATAGCAACGGTGTTGGTGAGAATATGTTTGACGTATAGGGTGTGTAAAAAGCACGCGATGCCGAGCTAATCAATTCCGGCTGCGCAAAAAAGCGACATGTCTGCATCGACCGTCACAAACTGACGCTTTTATCATAGTTGCCGTAGTTTGCTTACAACGATTCTACGCAATTAAAATATTCTACGAAAATTACCTTTCGCCCAAATTATGTATGCTTGTACTTTAAACATAAAAACACCATTAAATTTTGTATTGCATCAATTTGAGCAATTGTTTGTTAGGCGCCAAGCGATATAATGGCACCATGACGTTATAATTTTCCAAGAAACGCTCGCTTTGAAATGTATATTTTTTTAACATTATTAAAGTTGGATAGAGAAATCGAAGAAATACTTCCTTTATCGATGGAATAACTTTTAGTATTGCCTAACTTTTATAACATAATTTTAAATTGTACAAACAACCATATTATATGGTCATCGTTGCTATTAAATAATGATGGACATTTACAAAAACTTGCATCAAATTGATTAAGGGGCATCAAAACACTTATGTTTAGTGAAATATCGATATTTTCAGCGTTTGGTACTAGGCCCTGCGTATGTTGACAGTAACAAAAGATAATATCTATGAAAAAATATTAATTTATATCTTTCTAAAGTTCATTTTGAATTTAATTTTTACCGACTTTAAGGGGAGAAGGTTCTCAATTCAATCTATGCTTTTTTATTCCTAACAATTTGTCGAACAGAATTTACTGAGAAGAAATTACGATAATTAAATTTTACGTTAAATATTTTCTGAATAAATAAAAGGGATGGATAAAAAAAATCTCACTAAGGCCGTTATTAGGGCTGTTATACGAGATAACATTTCCTTAGATGCCAGTTCTGTAACGGACGTTTTACAATTCTGTTTGGAATTTAGGTAAATTGAAGTTTTTTGAAGCTTTCAAATTTCGAGATTATCTATACAACACTGATAATACGATGGTGTTGTGATGTAAGCGGGATTAAAGAGTTCCCTTAAAATTTAAATTTTTATTTTGTTATGTTAAGGTTGGTCGTATAATATTTCACAGAACGTCTAAGTAACATTGAATGGTATTATAACAATCGCGCTAAAACTAAAATTATTTAAACGTTTTTATGCTATCGTATTTTAAAAATATTGTTTTTACCCATAATTTATTTGTCACTATATAAACCTCAGCGAACACTCGAGCGAGGGAGATTTAAGGTGTTTTGTAAACCACAATAATAAAGTAATATGCTTTTAGTATAATGTAAGCGATTCATTACTAAATAGGCGGTGACCTGAAATCCCGCCTTGATTATCCTAAAGGTCAATCTGTATTAGAATCCGTCGACCTAAGAGTTTGGTTTTGATTGTCAATAGATTCGACTCTAGGAAGTAGGCATAGATGGCAGCACACGAAAATAACCAAACATAGTGGTTCGCTGAGTTAACATTCAGATCACATCTTTAGGGTCCTTTCAGGAAAAGCCTTCGTGGCTTTTATGGAGATGCTTCTTCATAGCGGGTTCTCTCGATGCTTAACCTATCCGGGAACGGCAATGGTTTCAGGCACCACATAGCTTAGGATCCTTTATAAAACAGCTAACTCTTACCTAGTTAGAAAGGTAACAGATCTTATCAAATCGGCCAAAATGACTGGTACCCAGGTACTCGATTTTATATATTTGGATATTTGTATTTTATTTTAATATTTAGTTTGAGTAATACTGAAAAGTATGTCACCAATACCTTATTTCGTTTAATAAAATTTGAAACATACAAAAAAAAATCTTTCGTCGTGTGGTAGAGTTTTTGGAAAATATGACAAAGTTAAAATAACTCGATTATTAATAGGTATTCACATGGTTTAATCCATATATCACAGTTAACCTCTGCTAAGACATCCTGAAGGAACAAATTTACGAGAAGGACCACCCAGTCCAACCACCACTCTGAACAAAACTGATGTTTTACGAAAAGAATTTTAAAGGTTTTTTTTTTATTTGTAAGGGGACGTCGCATTGACAAATTAACTGAATGACATGTCGTGTGACGTGATTGTCGAGACGTGGACGGAGACAAATTGATTGAAGTAGACATTGAAGAAGGCCAATTCTTAAGGGGATAATTTCCAATTCGATACTGATATAATTTAAGAGATTTCCTTTTTTTATACGATTCCAGCATACATTTCTTCGTCACAACGAGGTTGGAGGTATTGGAGTGAAATTCGAGGAATTTGAAAAGTATTTCTTCAAATCTACTTATATGCGAACAATGGAGAGATCTTAATTCAGTAAATTTTTCTCTAATTAATTCGTTAGAAATAGGGATTTTTTAAATCATAGGGGAAAGATGTATTGGAATGATATTCAACTTTTACCGACTTCACAAACCTCTATGAGAAGATTTGTCAGATCTTGACAGCAGTTAGATTTTTTTAATAAGGAAGAAAAAATGCTGTTACTTCCCAATTTATTAGAATGTATTTTTTTTTTGTATATTTTTTGTATTTAATCTTTAAGAAAAAAAACTAGGTATCTCCATTCTAGGTAAAGATTATGTAATAAAGTAATGTATTTATTTTTTTATTTGTGAAATAGAGTGGCGTGCCTAGAATTTGTATGGTATATAAGCCAAGTTTTGAGATACTTGAGTTTGAGATTTAAGCGTAATTATTAAATAAAAATAAATGAAAAAAATGATAGTCCTGCCAACGCAAACTGTAAAATAATATATGCGTATATTTATGATTTTTTTCTAAAAAAATCTAGGCAAGCCAGGCTTTTCGGCTTCATGGGAGTACCGCCATTGGCTGAAATACATAAGGTGTAAACAAAATATTGAATGACACATTGACGTATGTACTCGTATTTGCAATCTGAAATACACGGTTGAGGTTATTTATGTAATAAATTGAATGTCACCTTTTGTAGTTTGTAAATGTGCTCAGCTTTCGCTGGGTGAGTTTTGGAAGCTTATTTTAGAAATGTCGCGGAGGCGATATCATGTCAAATCTTTTCTCTCGGGCCGCGTCAAAATATATTTCTCAGTATCCCATATTTATTTAAATGAGAAAGTCGCCTGGGATGTGACGGCAAACAGATTTACATTTAATTTCCATACTTATAACTTTTTGCCCTTCTGTCACACTTCACCCTTAGCTCAAATATAAAGAGGAAGGTTAAGCGGATAACGGGGTTAGCTTAAAAACAATTTAGGAGCATAATTTCAAACTCAAATTCTCTCAATTTTGTTTTGCACACAAAATTTTATTATGCAAATCATATAAGCAGGCACGTCATTTTTGGTAAATCTGAACGGTTTTAATTTTTTTTTTCCAAGTATCCACACCCTAAAATCGCACAATAAATAATAGAAAAGGGTAACTTTGTAATATAACATTTTTTCTATTGCCAATATTTAGTATTTATTTTTACTTAAAATACTCAGCGTAATTAAAATAATTATAAAAATGACCTACCTTACCACGTATAATGCTCAGTTCAGTAAGGTTGTTATTTTGTATGTATATTCTATTAAGTTTAGTGGTTTATTTACTATTGATATTAAATTAATAAATATTTAATAATAAATAAATCTCCGCTTTCAAGGCTAGAAATAATATTAGGTTATGTATTTTATTTGTTTTTTAATACATATTTTAATCTAACATATTATATCATTCATATCATTATCATTTTATTGACATTATTTTTAATATGTCTACCAAACACGATAATTATTCTATCTATGTATTAACAAACAAAAACATAGGTCTAGTGTAATGTAATTGTAAAAACACTCTATATAGGTCAACTTTATAAAGTGGTATAAATTATTCTACCTATTACAAATCTATGTATTTTTTATAGAAATAATATAAACGTCGAGCCCAATACCTACGTCAACTGCTCTGGTGGTCGCTTTGTTTTAGACGGCGGTATCACAGGGAACTGCTCGGAATTTTTCAGTAGTTCAGTAATATATCTTTAGCAAATTATGTAAAAATGCGTGCACGGATCGACTATTAAAAGCAATTGTTTGATAAACTGATTACTATGTTTAGTTTGGTAATCCGATTTATTAGAGCTGATAAAGCAGTTTTATCACTATCTATTTTATTCTCACGTAATTGTGGCTTTACGAGAAATTAATAATCGGAATCTGATGCACATAAAATTGTCTAATCCCGTTTCATATACCTGTTATAGCGCCTGCTTCTAAATCCAGAACTCCCGGGTTCGAATCCGGCCAGGTCATTTTTCACCGTCGAGACTATTCAACGGCACTTTTCCGATTGAGTTAAGTAATAAGACACAAACAAAAAAAAAAAACACTCATTCAGTAACAGACTGGCGAGGTGTTGTTTCCCAACAATAAAGCAGTCGGAACTGCGCCTACGAATATGTTGCGCTATGTACCTAGCTTGGGTGTTTGTACTTAACTGCATTTTCGATTCAATTAAATCAGTTGGCTTGTTACCCATGCTATTTAAAATCACATTTCCATCTAAAAGCTGTTACGATAAAATTATTACAAATGTAGCCCTATACTGGAACCCTGCAACGAAATGAGATAACTGTCAAACGCCGCGAAAGAAGCAAGCCGTAAGGAAAAGACGCTCATCTGAAAAAAATGACTGAAAAAGAGTCGACAGGAAAAGGCTATTGTCGAAATGAAAATATTTACAGTCTGGTATTATTTGGGTCTGCGCCCCATTTTTCTCATTCTACACAGAAATATTAATCTTCAAACGTGTCCTACGAGAAATGTACCAAAGATTAGAATATTTTAATCTAAATTAAAGAATATATTTTTTAATATTTATTCTTGTGATATAATTTTAATATCGACAAATCGTAAGAAACAATAAAATCATAATTACATATATTTTTTAGAAAGCAACAAATACAACTGAAATGATCATGGCTGAACAATATTATTGCTTAGTTTCACTTCAGTAGTCAATTCCCGTAGTTTTCATTTAATTATAATATTTTACATGACAAATTTATATATATTATTTCAAGAGTGAGTAATAATGAACGAAACTAGTGTATTTATAGTAAGCAAAAACGCTTGATATATATTATAGGTTACATACATACAAAATAGTATATTATAGGTTACATACATACAAATGTAGAAAGATTCTTGTGAAATTACTCACTATTTTTCCCTTCGTCTTTATACGAGAATATACTTATTCAATTAAAATTTTGTTCGAAGCGTTAAGTGCATTCCATAATTGCATATAAATCCCTAACCATTTACCTACGGACATCTCGCGGCCCACAATAACAAAGTAAATATACTATAAAACTGTAAAGTGACGCGACTCTTTGAATAATACGTTATTAATAATATATTGAAATACTACACGTAAAACACTTTAAAAAATATTTAAAACTATGTCGAATGTTTGTTTTCAGCTGCCATTGCACCCCATCAACCGTCCGTTGGAGTCTTTTATACCTACATTATGTTTTTTTAAAATTGTATGTTAATAAATAGTGTAAATAATAGGACAATATTCATGTGCAAAAAGTGCATTTTCTGTTTCTGCGCTTCGCCGCATTACAATCGCTTTTCCGTATGCTCGCTCTGTTAACATCTTTCATACATTGACACGCCAAACAAATCAAAGTGATGGATTATCTTCGCAATGTGATTAATGATGTCGGTAAATATTATAGGCATTAGTCGGCGTTCAAATAATGTTCGCGTGTTTGTTTTGAGTCGAGTTTACTTAGCTCCGCGCCACGAGTGGCTCCGGTCGGTGGTTCCAGCGGCGCCACGTGGCTCGGCCTGCGGGCCCGGTGCGAGCGACGCCGTGAGTTAGAAGACTTCCTAATATCCACTGCGTCCCTGGTGGATGTGAACGGTAAGGGACGTCAGGATGGTGTGCGCGAGGGAGAGAAAAGACATTCAAAACGAGATTGGTGGCAGCGTGAGGCCAGTGCAGTTTTTAGTTTATTTATAAATTATTTATTTTTTAATAATGGTATTCTAAAAAAAAATGTATTATATAACATGTTAACAATAATTCTTAGATACCAAAGTAAAAAAATCTTATTAATTCTCAAATAAAAAAAAAACACATGTATATTATAGGTTTAGTAGACACAATGGAAAATAAAACACATAATAAATAGAAACAATATAAATTTTAAATATAATATGTATGCTACAAATATATAGATATTATATAGAATATTACATATAAATATAGATATAATCATATTATTGTTTTTTAATAGCCCCAAATCGTCTGAAAAGATAAATGGCACAATCTTTGACAATATTGAAAAATTCTCATAAAATCATCTAATCTGACCATAATCATTCATTTTAATCACATATCCATCATTATTATACTTTTTGTTAAAATACCCCTCCCTCCCTCCCTATTCATTTTTATTTTTCGTGTCTTTTCACAGTCACATTTATACACGTTATCCCAACTATCCTCAAATCAATAAATTTGGTGATGAAATATTTTCGCAATTTTAAATATAATTTCTTACTTGTAATAGGGAACATAAACACCCCCTTAAGAAAGTGGCATTCTGTATAGCGTACGTACCCGTAAGTGGCTCAAGAGCGTTCTCTCGCCGAGCCTATCAATGAATGAAATCAAATTTGAAAGGCACTCATACAGAGTAGGAACCCCCTCAGGCCACTAACACACTAGGAGCGATAACCAGTGCGACCACGCGCTCGACCGCGTAATCGTTGCGACGCGACAGCGGGAGCGATTTCAGCCAAAGCATTCCAAAGCAAGCCACCAAATGAGTGCTTAAACATCCCTACTTTTTCACACACGGTGAAAATCATCAGTCTTCTGTATAAAATATGTATTTATTTTTCATTAATTGATAGTGCACATCATTTTATACTAAAGACAAAAAAATAAATGAATGCAATAAAAAAAAAAAATTACAATGGTCAGCCAGAAATGACACTTAAAATGATAGTTTAAAAAGACGGTCCCAAATAAAAATAATCAACAAAATGAATATGTGAATCAAGAGGAAACAATAAAAATAAAAAAAAAAAAAAAAAAATTGAATGATTGATATATTGACTCGCATATAACTCGTGTGTACATGTTACAATATTATATTATGTATTTGGAATATTATGTAAAACCATTTTTTCAACAGATAATATACTGAAGAATATTAATAATCTGAACTGCATACACGACTATATATTTATATATTTATTATACCATATAATGCAAATTTTGACTTAAAGGTAGACTTTTTTTATAATACCTCTTTTTCTTTAACATACTCGCTGAGCAACATAAAATGTTATTATGTCATAAATATATATATCTTCCAGTTTATCGATAGTACATCAAAGTATAACATAAAATATAAATAATACTATAACGCCTATGTTTTAACTCGTCTCCAAATGTCCAGGCTGGATGCAGGTAGGTGGAATAAATATGAGGCCATGTACATTGAAGCCGTTTATTTAGCGGGCGTTATGATTTTATTTACATGAAATCCCATTCGGGAAACATTTCAATAATTAAAAGATGCGGTACTAAAACTAATTAACAACGGTAAATGTACGACGGTAAATATATAAATTAAACTAGCAAATCGTTCGGATGGCTGCGCGCGCTCAACAGCTCTCTTGATTATTGTTTTCGAACGACTGTCCGTTGTCGCCCGGCGCTCGGCGATCCAGTTCGGCCCTGCGCATGCGCGCAGCGCCTCGGCTCCCCTCGGCTCCCCTCGGCTCCACTCGGCTGAAATCGGCCGCCGTCGGGTCGCCCCGCGCGCCGCCGACGCGACGTTCGGGTGTGTGCGTGAGTCGTCGTGTGTGTGTAGCGGAGTCCACTCACACCGCTACATTCCTCCGCCCGTACAAAAAGGAAAAAATCTCATTTTTTCCGAAGTCCCGTGCCGTCGAATGTAGGTACACTGGAACGTAATAAAATTATGCGATTCACTGCACTCCAATGAATACAATATCTTGCTTTCTCATCACTATTCATAACTAGGCTTTATTTAGGTTACGACAACAGAAACGGATGGAAAAGTAGGAAATATGTATATTTAAATATTAATTGTCACTTAACCTAGCTTTTTCAATTGTCCGAAAATAATTTTAGATAATTAAATATATTTTACAAAATAGTCAGAACGGTTAGTAAGAAACGGAGCGATATAACATGTTAGTGAATGTTCTGTATACCTATTAAATACCAGTTCCCCAAATACCGATGTACGATTTTACTGGCGTTGCTACCTTCCTGGCGAATGGGTGGAACCAGCTCCGAAGGGTAGCCATCTCCGCGGTGCAGTGATACACCGGGATGGTCCTTGGCTGGGTCAGCCGGGTCCGCCATGTCGCGTGCTGCTAAAATGGCTGAACCGACGGCTGTCCACGTCAAACGGGGGCCACCTCTGCGTTCCAGCTAGCTGCCGGAACGGGATGGTCGTTTGCCATATGAAAACGGTGGCCACCTCTGCGATACGGTGCGTTGCCGCATCGGGGTGGTCGTTTGTTACCAGGAAGCAGCTGTTGTCGGCCTTAATCACCGACAACCGTATAAGGGAACCAAGAGTGTAAAAATATACTAATTACTAATAAACTACATTTGAACGATAAATTCCATATTACATGATAATTTAAATAAATATTCGATATAAATAATTATTAAATTAAAACAATGTCAAAGAGAAACAAGGAGTTTACGAAAGGATTGTTGCCGACCTAAATACCTGTTACGAATTCTCCGTTAATGGCCGTCTGCCAACAGTGGGTAGACGGGCGCAGCCTGAAGTCCTGAGGGTCTTGAAGAGTTGCGAAGCTGGAACGGGCGGCACATCCCATGAATCCGTGCTCCTGCTGACGGCATTGTCCCACAGGAAACAGCGGACCACCATGATGGTTGTCGGGATGCTGACTGGTGGATGCTGATGTCCGTCGTCGTCGATGCCCGTGTCCGTGCGTGTTTCTTCAGAAACCCGAGGCTGCGTGCTTCTTCACAGGGGTCACCAATATAACGCCTATGTTTTAACTCGTCTCCAAATGTCCAGGCTGGATGCAGGTAGGTGGAATAAATATGAGGCCATGTACATTGAAGCCGTTTATTTAGCGGGCGTTATGATTTTATTTACATGAAATCCCATTCGGGAAACATTTCAATAATTAAAAGATGCGGTACTAAAAACTAATTAACAACGGTAAATGTACGACGGTAAATATATAAATTAAACTAGCAAATCGTTCGGATGGCTGCGCGCGCTCAACAGCTCTCTTGATTATTGTTTTCGAACGACTGTCCGTTGTCGCCCGGCGCTCGGCGATCCAGTTCGGCCCTGCGCATGCGCGCAGCGCCTCGGCTCCCCTCGGCTCCCCTCGGCTCCCCTCGGCTCCACTCGGCTGAAATCGGCCGCCGTCGGGTCGCCCCGCGCGCCGCCGACGCGACGTTCGGGTGTGTGCGTGAGTCGTCGTGTGTGTGTAGCGGAGTCCACTCACACCGCTACAATACACTAAAAGAAAATGAACTTAACGGCGAACTAAAATATCTGACACTTTAAATAAACTTTTACTTTGAGTTTTTAGTTTTACTCTTGCAACATAGGTTGCAAGAGTAAAATACCCCCTAGGAACATTAAAAACATGGACGTGTGTGTGTTCGTGTGGATGTTGGGTTTCTCCGGAAGAATTCCATTTATTCCGGACTTTAGTCGCTATCCTAAAACACCCTAATTTTTTGAACCGAAAAAACCATTGTAACTCGAAAAATATGTAAATTATAAAAACAATTTTTTGTTAAGGAAAATATTTAATATTAAAAACTAAAAAAATATTGGGACATTTTAGTCATCTACATAAGTATAGGTCGCACCGGTTGTCGTTAGTGTGGTCGATTCTTCGTACATTTTATTAAAGCTACCACCTGAACTCACTCAGTTTGAGAAAAGCCTTTATTAAGCGTAATATTTATTGTTTTAGATTTTATATTTTTCAATAACTTTTACAGAATCAAATAAATGATGTAATACAGATATATACATCTTTCTTGATACCTATGAATATGATCTATCACTGACCTCTCAAAGGTGCCTTGCATTCAAATTGACTACTGGAAAAGATACTAAATAATATTATACTATTTTAGTAAATTATAAATCGAAATTGAAAGTTAAAATTTAATTATCACCACTTACTCATACTTATTACGAGGAGAGTAATCGATAATTATGTATTTGCAAAAAGCGCTGCGACTGGACCTCTGTTCACGATCCATTGGCGATCTTCCTGCCTGAACCACCATTTGCCTCATAATCGTAGGCAAATTCGAGGGATTTGCAAGGGAAATTTTAAGGCTTTATGGCAAAATTTCCGAAAAAAATCGGTAGAAAGGGTTCAGTAGTTCCCACATTTCTACTTCAAAATGAAATTATGACGAAATATTATTACTGAAAAAAGCAGGTTTCCTCGATGTTTTATCCAACATAGTTTATTTAAATGACAGAATGAAAAAAAAAATGATTTTTCAAACGGCTGTTAATCATTACTCAAATATTTGTTTAAAAAATACCATTTTCCAGCAAACGTGGATTTTGATAAGCTCTTTTATTCTAAGAAATTATGTTATGCCAGGTTTTGAACGAAGACTTCTTAAGCATTGTTAACGAAGAAATGTGTGAATTAGGGAGTTAAGCTACGATTCAACGAAGCTAAGCTGAGTAAATAAAGTAATGTTGTTTCATCTCATATTAAACAGTTAATTTACTTAGGCACCTGAGATTTGAGAAGAGTACATAAAAATTCCCAGAATGCCCAGTGTTAAGTGTAGGGAGGCACGCAGTAATACACTTAAGTATAGATTGAGAAGCGTCTGTTGTCGCTATATGTGTACATAAATGCTTTTTCCAATAAGGTAAAAACAATTCCAGAAAATTTAAGAAAACCCCGACATGTTCATAGTCCGACATGAGAATAAATTCGGAACTAATTTATTTTATTATTGATGTTTGCACGTCCCCCACGAAAGACTATAAATGTGACGCGTCATCGTTAAAAAACCATGACGCACAGTTTGACTTCAGCTGAGTGTGGAAATAAGGGCCAATGCATTTGCCTGATTATAATTAACTTTTATGGAACGAAAGTTACTCACACGCCGGTTTACAGCGTTTCAGTTCTGTTCAGGCCACATGTTTCAGCCTTGAACTGGACAGTAAAACTAAATGGAACTTTAGTGGGTTAAATTTCCCGCACAAAACGCGTTCGCGTTTTAACCACGATAATAACAGCTGCGTGCATAATAGAGTTAGCAACTCACTAGACTAGCAGCTAGTGCATTTTATATTATTAGCATATAGTCACTTCAGTTTCGCAGCGCACTAACGCTATTATACATAATTTGAGTATTCAATGTTTTAAGTATATATAAAAAGATAAAATCAAAATGAAACTATATTAAAACCAAACTGGAATATAAGAATTATTTAGTGAACTACAAATTAAAAAAAGCCTTCAACCCAGACTAAGCCTGCTGCTCAAAAAATCCCTTTCAGTAGATTCGGATCGAAGTAGGGGATAGGCGAACTCCCTTAGTAGAACTTGTATCAGACATCGAGCTGTTGCGTGCTCCACTCCTCGCGCTGAGGTTTGCGCACCTAAATCTTGTTATACTGTACTAAAGCTCGGTTGCTCATATCAAAAATAGTTTTAAACAAATGTTGTAGGGAACATTCGTAGAACAAGGTACGGTGTAAAAATATTTTTTTAAAAGAAAGAAAACAATAACAAAATAATTTTATATTTTTAAAAAATTTGTTTATTTTAGCAGAATGGATATTACGACCCATAATGTGAGGGGGCTATTTAGGAAACCAGATTCCAGACTGGTTCATCGGTTACAGCTTCGGGAATCTAAATTCGGAACCCCTCTTAATTAGTGGCTTCCAATTAATTAATTACTGAGGAATTTGACGGTTAAAATCTACTGATGGAGTTATCGCACACAGCCTTGTGAAGGATTGTATTTTTTTAAATACTAATTTATTATATGTTACAATGTAAGACAATGCTATAAATCAATGTAAGCATACAATGCAATGTAATAGTACAATACAATTTAATTGAATAATTTATTTTTTTACATTAACACTGTCTAATCTCAAAAATCATTTTTCTTCATTTTTGACACACTTTGTTTGTTTTATTTTTAATGGTGGTCAAATTTAAAAATACATTCACATAGAGCGGATAGTTTTGTAGATTTTTTAATTGATTTGGTGAGTTCAAATTCCCAGAAAACAAATATTATTTTATCAGACATATGATTTTCACTTTTATATTATACATAATTCTGTTTCTGGTATATTATTTAACAGCAGAATTTTTTAATTTTTAATAAAAAATAATGGTTATAGCTTGTGACATCTGCGCGAGTAGGGTGTATGGAAAGTTCTCTACTCAAGCAGTAGACTACGAAAAAACTATTATGAGTGTACTTTTACTTATGTATAGAGATCGAGGTTAAGGCGTTGGACTATTGAACCAAAGGTCGCGGGGTCGAATCCGCACATGGTCATACCAAGTTTAGCGCTTCATTACCACCATCTCCCCTGACTCTAGCGCAGGCACATTTGGCCTAGTTGAGTAGGGCCCAAAAATAATTGTATATGACCTAGGTCATAGGAAATTCTTTTTTTAAATAAACTTGTTCTTTGTCCAAAATTAAAAACGAAGCAACCAAAGCGTGTCAAGAATGACTACTAAATGACTACAGGAGCCGACTACCCGCAATCAATTACGCTTACAATTACAACCAACCAATTACCATTCATAAAGAAATTTAAAAAACTGCCTTTTTGGAACTGACTGATTCGATTTTAATAAAAGGTATTTTTACATTAACTTTCATGTATGATTAAAAAATAATAGGACAAAATAACCACCGATTGTTTGGGAAGAAATTAGTTTTGATGATTGTGACTCTAAAACTAAGCAATTTCAAATAATTTTAGTGAAAAGAATTTTCGTGTGCGCTCTCTCAATTTAAAGTTAGCGCGTGGGTGCTTTGTCGTGGGTGTAAAAACACCCCGTCGCTTTTGCCTGCCGATGATCGCTAGCTAAGCAAACAAAATGGAAAAGTTTTCTTAGTACTGCCAAGCGAGACGCTTATAAATAGAACATCGCCGATTCTATCGTATTTTTTCAAGCTTTTTAATTTATTTATGAGCCTGAAATGCGAAGTATGATGCTTGACAAATGAACAGTTGTAATTTTTTTAATATTCTGCTAACGATCGATATTTGCTTAGATCAATAAAATTGTAACTTAGATCACATCAAACCAGATAACAACGCAATCGGCAAGCATTGAAGTAAAAATAGCTATTCATTAAGAATCAAAATCTTTATTATTTAAAATAATATATACGTATTTTTTTTTTAAAATAAAATATGGTGATGGCAGCAAAAATAGGGCATTGGGAACCACAAAGTATGGTTTATATAGTAACAGCAATATTTTTTGTTGGAGTTACACATCGATTATTGTTAAACTTGGTTGCAAATATCATAATTTTCTAACATATTTCTCAATATAAGAACCATAATTTTTGGTTGCCTTTAAAATAACTTTTAGCTATCGCTACAACTAACAACAGCTAGCTGTTAATTTTACGGTCAGCTGTTTAGTCACACCGCCATTTTGATTTGAATCACAGCAAAATAAAATGGTAACAAGTAAAAACAACAAAATATTATGGTTGCTGCTGCCAAATTTTCAGGTAACGTCGTTTTATTTCGTCAGCTGTTCACCCACGGCGCCATATTGTTTTATAATCATAGCAAAATGTTGTTGTTAAAAAATTTTAATTACATCTCTCGTTGCCAAAGCACGAAATATTTTTTAAACCAAAAATTATTTAACAATAATCAGGCGGTACCTACAATTATACGATTTGCTTACATTTATGTTCGATTAGCAAATTAATGATGAGTTTCGGGTATAAAAGATTCCTTAGTAGACAATATTAACTAGCGTTATATTAATAATTAAGCTCTGTTAAACTAGACTCCCCTCAGATTCTTCCAGATAAAAGTCAAACAAAAAATAACATGTTGTAGCGGCGCTACATATTCGCACTGCGGCTGGCAGCGTTGTTTTGGCCTGCGCGGCGACGATCGCCGCCGGGCGCATTGGATTGGCTGGTGTCTGCGCAAGCGCGCATTGGAGCGATGCATGGGTGATGGTTGCAAGCCACCGCACGCATCACGCGCCGGTGACATCAATAATTGTATCTTTTACACTGTTATTTCTATATTTCCGTTGATTCTTAAAAAATATTAGTTTTTAAGTTTACAAATATTGAAATGTTTCCCTATTGAGATACATGTAAATATATAAAATGTCGCGGAGGAAATAACGGATCCAAAACATCGGAGACCTCTTCATCATTTCACCCCCATCATCCCTGGACTTTCTACCCCCCGGCATAATGTTTCTAGCTATAAAAAAATTGTAACATATCTTTTGGATTTTCTTATACCTACACAGTAGGTGTAAAAAGAGACTAATGTATTTAATGTAAAAAGAGATTCGCTTATCGAAAAAACGAAATATGACAAATAATATTTAATTTTAAAAAATGCACTTTGTGCTTAAAATAATTAATAAATAGTAAGAGTATTAAATAACCCGTCCTTTTAAAAAGTTGGCTTCAATCCATCACGAACATTAAAATGGCTTCCGAGAATCCCATTGGAAAAAATACAGCCGCTAAAAATAAAGTACAAGCGACAATTTGTAAGTCATTATTTCATTGCAACACGCACGCCACGTATTGTTAGCAAGCAGGTAACACTGACTCGGCGTTATAAAATTGAAGTGGGTAGGTAGTAATCATTCGTTTATTTCATACAACTTCAACTAAATAATGAAAAAATATGGTGCCAGATAAAAACTGATTGCCATCGACAAGACTTCCTAACGTATTCTGGTAAAATTGTATGTAAAATTATTTCTTAAACACCGTATTTTAGATGATTTTTAACATTTATATATATATGTAATTATAAAATGAAATAAAGATAATTGACGTGATCTTTGACAACATTGAAAAATGTATAAAAGTTTGTTATTTTATTGATAAAACGTAGGAGAGAAAAATATTTTTCAAATATTATGTAACCGTCTAACTAGATGTAAAAAAATAGGATGATATATTAACAAAAAATATTGAATATGTGATTAAGGTGAAGGATTATGTTTAATTGAAATGATTTTATGAGTGATTAAGTATTAAGTTGATGATAATAAAAATAATATATAACTATATAAGCAAAGTAAAAATTAAAGGACATGATTACTGTGCGTATTATTTAGATAATTATATAATTAAACCTCTGTTTGATGCCTTCTATACTAGTCTTGAAAGTCTACCATAAAGAAGGTAAGTTTTTATACTCATTTTACACTATTTTTATAATATTATTTTTTTGAATTTAGTTTTTGCTTAAGAATCTTCTTTTTTATCTTATATCTTGGTGCAATCAATGAAAACTGGCACTGTGCGATATCAGTACTAGTAGTATTTCCAAGTTGCATGCAATATGCATGCAAGTCCATTTTTAATAGTGCTATTATGCTAAAAATAACACTAATTCGACCTACTCCACCTAAACTTTTCATTTTTAAACCCAAATGTTTTTATTCAACGATTTATTCAATCTGTTCTATTGGAATTTTAGATAGTTTCCTGTTTAAATAAAGTATTATGTTTACAAAAATGACAAGCACTCTCAGATCTATTATCTAAATAAAAATGGTCGTAAATTTACATTAAATAAAAAAGTTGCTTTCGCTTACAAATCTTATGCGTTATTTCACTTAACTTTATAGTTAAATTTAACTTAAAAAGATATTTTCTAAGCACGCGATGCATGGTATTCATTTATTTCATTTTATTTATTTATTATGTTTTATATAAAACTATACATAAATATTTACATCACCTTTATAGCGTTCTAAGGTGAGGTGGTATTAACATAGGTAATTAGTTGGCAACCAAACTAACTACGGAAAATGTTCGAGGAACATAAAATTCTAAGTATTTAGCTATGCCCGCAATAAGCGGTCTTATCCTGGAAAAGCGACAAGGGGTTTGCGTGAAAATGGATGTGACGTTTCCAGGAATGACTACAATTAATTTACACCTACGCCCAGCAACGCCGCGCGGTGTTCGTCACGATACGTTCATGCGACCAGCACGACACGATAATCAAACGTGATCCGATATCGTAAGGGTTGGCGAGGCGCTTCGCTCTGATCTCTCGTCTTTCTTTTTTGGTTTAACGATAAAAAATATACGGGTAGAACGTAAAAATAATTAAGCACTTTTTTAGTAAATCTAATTTTAAAAGTTAAACGAATAAAATCATCAATTTTATACCAACGCACAACCTAAAATATTTTTTTTAGAATTGTACTTTTTTGTTAGGGATTGAGTTTATGTTTGTATGTAGATATAGTATTTTTACGTGTCACTTAAACACCTCGTTATTTTCTCCTATTAAAATTTACGAATCCTAGCCATTGGTTAACGGCTGTATGATCGGGGGCAGAAGGTCCAGTGCGTCTCGCGCCGAAATGTCTGGAATCCACTAAGAAAGCCCTCTCTCCTTTTTAAATGCATTATAATATCAAATCATCATAATGGCACTTGCCCGATACAAAAACAAATGATCATCCATAAAATAGGGTTTAATACTTTTACATTTTTTGTGTTAATGAAAATATTATGAAAATTGGAAATTAAAGTCAGTTTTACCGACAATTAGAGGAGGTTTGTAAAGCAAATTTCAGACGTTTTAAAGCGGGATTTTAACTTTTTTATTCGACATTGAATACTCATTCTCTTTTATATATTGTACTGTTAGTTTTCCAAATAAACGATAAATAAATAAATATTCTGGAAGAGTCTACCGACTCATCTGCCAGATAATACTACTCCGACCTACTCTATTAGATAATACCCACTCATCTACCAGATATAGAGAATATAATCTACCAAAATTTTTCATTCATTATTCAGAAATAACACACCTTAACCTATTTTCATATCTATTACAGTAGAATGAAGTAACGAACATAATTTCAGCAGTTTTTTTATTTCTATAGAAATGTAAATCGACTCAGATTAAACTTATAAGTATATTTCCGAATCAGTGGGTAGATTGAGGTTAATGAAAAAAAATAACATAATGATATATATATATGCAAACTATACTTATGAAATATATAATCATTCAATCGTGTGCAGCAATCACTTAGGTTCAGGAGAAATATCGTGTCGTGCCGGAGCCGATTGCACCGTTTCGTGTATAATAATATTTTGTAACATTAAAAGTGGCCTAAGCCAGAGGGAGAGAAAAGATGAGGTTGCAGGCAGGCGTAATTCGAAATTCAGTGTGCGCACAGAGCGATTAGATTAGGTTGATTGATTATTAATTTTATTTTCGTTACTTTTTTTTTTTGTATCTCGGCGATGGAAAAATAATTGAGAGTCCCCGAAGTGAGACGAGGGTATTTGTATTATCGGAAAAGAAGCACTCGAAATTGGCCCAGCAATAATATCGCGAGATTTATGTTTCACAGGGTCACCACAAAAATCGTCGAATATTGTTTGTAAAATATTTTTTAAATTTTATCGTCTCTTTTGTTTAAATTTCTTTTAATGTATTAAACGGCGTAATGTTATTTCATTTTTATTGTTTAAAAAAAGTAAACATATTTAATTGATTCTCCAACACCTCATGTTAATATGGTGGTTCTCATTGCGGTCAGCATGATTGACCAGCTAAAATTAAACAACTTTTTGTGAATAAGAATGTTAGGTTTAATTCTTTACTTCTAAACTCGAACTTTAAACTAAGCAAGAATGCCTATTTTTACTCCGTTGCTTTAAACAAAGATTTTTTTAAAACGTAGATTTATTTGTGAATTAAAAAAAATATCTTCCAACCCCCCAATATCAAAAATATTTTAATAACTAATAACAATATTTTAAAAGATTCCCATAATAATTATTACCGGCGATGCAGTGGTATGAGTACCTTCTACTGGCACAAGGCACCATGTTTGGTGCCCACTAGATCAACCCAACAAATGTGTAGTTTTATTAACCTATACATAAATTTTAGAAATATTTATAATAGTCTTTTAAGTACGCAGAGACGCAGGCAGATACAAGATAATAAAATAAAACTCTACACTAAGAAGGCAGTGCCTTATCGAATATTGGTGAGGGAATACCCTCAATATACTTAGCCAGTTGCCGCCAATCTTTCAAATATATTAAGTTGTTGTATTGTATGCTTTTATTTAGGAGAATTTACTTATAATGTCCTCTTATTGTAACATTTTGTAGATAATAAATTAATAAACATACATTCCCTGGTACCAAAATAATAAAAGCGACATTTTATCACATTTAATAAAAAATAGATTTATTTATGAATATAAATAGTCATCCGCTAGCTAAGACGGGTTTAGTTGAGCGGTGAACCTTTTAAATTATATTTTGACTACGACATATTCCGCTCGATCAACAACCGTGACTTAAGGATAAACTAGTTTCTCAACATTTATTTATATGTAATATAGAATCAAATGATAAAGATTTGAAGCTGATTTGTCACGAGCTTAATTAAAATGCATATCGAAATAGCCGTTTAAGCGTAATAGTGGACATAATATCGCTACCACAAACACACGAACATTATGTTTATTAATCACTGCATATTTTTACGTTGTTTGATCAGACGACCTTTATATACAATTATCAATGTCAATGACTTGAGGTCGTTGTATCTACCCTCTGCAGACCGAACTATTAACCTGGACACACCTGCGCAATGTTCGCTTAAAGTTTAGTATTTTTTAAAAGTAAAAATAGTGTACCACCAAATTCATCATGGTTAATGAGAAAAAAATACAAGTTCGCGTGATAATTTTGTGACAGCCGATGCTACGCGTCATAAACAGTAGGTAAGAAAGTGGGGAGTAGGTCGGCTTTGTCAGGCCAGTCACCACCATTTATTCGAGGTTGACGTACGCTCAACGATCCGCGCGTCGCACCGCTTTTTCTTCATTTCACTCGCTGACCGAAAGACTGGTCATTTACACCACATCGTTATAAAATTAAATAAAGTAGATGAATTGTTTACGCGCTTTTTTTTTATTTTCATACTCACAAATACCTCACTAAGTCTCCGAGAAAGTCTTAGAACGTCCTGTAAATAGAACGGTGTAAAAAAGTTTGCAAGAATAAAAAAACAAACAGCGAGTAACTTCAGTTACTTTTGCATAAAATTTTAATGTTGCATAAAAAAATAACTATTATAAAAAATTACGACAAATAAAAAGTTACAACAAATAAAAAAGAAAAATTGGCATGGCAACTAAACATAATAAAAAAACGTTTCTCTGGAAAAAAATATTCACGCTGATAATACCACACACAAAGACTTTAATTACACTCATTTTTACGCGTCGGTACGACAGGCTAATTTTATTGGCGAGACGGTGTGTTCTATGCTCTAGTAAAAATCACAAAAATCACACAATCACACAACACAGTTTTTCGGAAAAATAATTAAATAAAAAAATAAATGATTAAATATTTACTAATGGTTAGTGTTTACTGTAGTTATTACTTATAAAAAAAAAATTTTTTTGGTTATGAACGAATAAAAGTATTTTTTATTATAAAAGTATTTTAGTATTTACCCGTTTTTAAAACTACTTTCCACGAATCTTCGATCAGAAAATAAATGTATGTGCAGACGTCTGTACCGCGGTACATTTTCAGTGTACGTCCTGGCCAGAACGCCTGAAAGAGAAGGCAAACTTTCAGCGTTCAATGCGCTTACGTAGACCAGTTGCTACGTAGACGTTAACGCGACGGGTCCCTCTACGAGACTACGCGCCAGCGTAGGGATTCGACCGGAGGAATACGTAAAATTAGATTTAAAAAAATTTAAGCATTTATTTGTAAATTATATACGATAAAATATGCTGTAAATTTTAAAAAGTATCGTGCACTAATAATAGATCCCGGTTTTAATTTTTTTTAGTCTTTGAAGTGAAATTGTTAAAAGTTTGAAGGAAAATAAGTGTAAATAAGTCAACTCGATACGTAAGTATTATGACATTAATTGATTTGGCTATTTAACAAAATATGTTTTGCTAAGCTCTATATATAAAACGAATAGTTGCTGAGTTAGGTTTAATAATACAATAGTTTTTTTTTTAAATTTTGATGTTTTATGGATAAACTCATTTTTTAAATATCATTAATATATATATATATATTTTTATTTTGATACTTGAAACAGCCTACAATGCAACGCTTAAAACCAAGAAAAGCTCATATTATGACCGATTATATATATTTATTATTATTCAGGGTATTTTTGCTGAATCAAATCAAAACAAAACGTGTAAAGTTTATGTGTATTTTTTAACTTGGTTTAATTTATATCACACTTCATTATTTATTGTTATATATAATTTTATAAATATTAAATCCCGTTATATTTATATTATTTTATTTATAATAACACGGTTTTTTAGAAAATGTTGCTCAAAGTGAAAGGTTACATTAGAGCCATTGCGTTGAATTAGAAAGAAAACGTTAGAGCCGAAAATCAAATTCGCCCTCTGGATCGCTCCGCAACATAAGTGCTGACCTTAAAGCTACTGAGCAAATGTGTATCTAAATGGAGGTTGAATCCTGGCGTATTATTTTAGGCTACTTCTATCCCGCGACAAGACAACGAATCTCACGCGATTCCCGTGGGGCATTTGCGAGTCGGAAGGACGTAATCAGTTAATAATTAGTACCAGCGGAACGTCCCGGCGGACGTGGATTTCACAGCTAGGCCGTGGGCGGCTTTCAGCGTTGTATTCAGGGCCAGTATGTAACATTCCCTTGGAATAATCATTGTTTGTTTTCTGGTGAACAAACACTTTGGCGGTTGGTCATAGACAAAATCGCCACGTTCGCATAAAGTCGGTATATTAAAATATTGTTTAGATACTTTTGGAATTTTGAAAAATTAAAAACTACTAAACTAATACTAGAATTTTTTGTATTGAACCACATTATTTGCGATATTTGTAAATTTTTTACTCGATTTAACATTTACAGGCACTAAAAAAAAGTTTGCTGAAATTGGTAATGTTAATTCACGTTGGAATAATTTAAAAAAAAAAAGATTAATCTTCAATTGAAACACATGTTTCTAAATCTATTTATTTTAGTCATTAATACTTTTGGTCCTCAGATTTACATAAATTGATTATGTAAATGACGTTTCTAATTTTATAGCGGGTTTTTTTTTTGGCAGGATAAAAATATGCGCTTTTGTAGCCGAAGAAAAAAACATTACTAAAATGTATAAAACTGTAATTTATCATAAGCATTTCGTACGGTTTTTGAGCAGACAAGAGCATTGTCGTGCCGAAAATATCTCAAATAAACCAATAATTGTCAGGTACCAATATAAAATGCGTTGTTGATCCGTTTGAGTAGCACGGCTTTATGTATATAAATAAATGGCTTAATCAGAGTACTTCCAAACTTCTAATTAAGCTAATAGCTAATACGGGGGATGCCCGGCAATGGATAGTGTACTAATTTTAGGATCCAATAACTTAAATATAGCATAAACTAAACTTTAAAATATTAATATTCATGTTTTAGAAATGATATCCACCTCTATTAATTTTTAACCTGAAAAATATTTACATTAAATAATTGCTCACACAAAATCTGTTGCATAAACAATCCATAAACATTGTATGAATTAACATTATAAATAAATTAATAGGAAAATACATTTTTAAAAACAAGCATTTTAAGTACTTGAACGAGTATTATACAAAATTTCATGTCTATGCTGTAAGGAGTTCCTTCGTCTGAATCAGGTCATACTTATCATATAAATGCATTGTCATCAGAACTAAACCAACTTGTCAAATTTCAACTCCGTAGGATAAGAGGAAGTGGTTCTAATTCAGCTTGCAAGATTTTACCTAAACCGACACACAAACATTGCAAGCTAAATAAAAGCTTGTAAAAAACATTAGTTTTCCTGGCTTATCTGCAGGGGCTACTTAACATTTCATGATTATTCAGTTTAAGTACGAACCGGTAAGTATGAGGAATTGGTTCTGTGTGTCGACTTTTAAATTTATATTATAGGGCTGTAGTTGTGAAATTAGCTATCGGCCCCTCAAGCAAGCGTACTTCGACCAGCATTCATCTAAAATTTAACCACTTTCAAGTAGAAGAATGATGACCCGTTAGTTTATTCTATAAAACTCCATTTTAATCCTGTACCGACAGTATTTGTATTTTCAGAGTTATTCAATGTTCTTGTATCGATGTGCAATCGTTAATTAAATTCATAAGCCCGGTATTGGAGTGAATGCTAAACGAAAATCTAATGAAAATCTATTTACCATTAATTTCGTAAAAAAAAAATTGTAGACGACCGTTATCGTCTACGTATCGTTAATAAAATGGTTGCGTTGTGTATAAGCCACCCACCGTTTCGTATTCACGAGCCGATTTTTGGTAAGAAATGAATTTTTAACTTTCTCTAAGTGAAACAGCCGCAAACCGCGCATTAAATTTTAGGTCTCGCCGAAAATGATCATTTTGAAGTGAAATTTATACATTTATTTTAATGTCCGACTCGGAGCCAACGACTTGGGAATTAAACCGAGGTAGAAGGAGAAATAAAACATTTTTTTCATTACCTTATCAAATACATAATGAGGAGGTGAAATTAAAAAAGTAATTTGTCAATTTTTGACAGAATTCAAAACGTGTATGCAGTTGATTAATAAATATTGTCTTGGCAATCTAAAAAATAATTGGACCTTAAAAATGTACTTGTTTTGAACACTCACAATAATTCTTAAAGTATGATTAAATATTCAATAAGCGTTTAGTAAGCGTTATGTCGACATTTAAAATGTTTAACATCCGTATATAATCAATAATCGAAAATAATAATAATAAAGCCTGTAGTCGGCTTAAGTTGTTATTTATCCATGTCTATGTAACTGACATTGACATTATGTCTTTTCTGACATTATGTAAAAGCTGTAAGCATTTCTCATACAAATAAATAAATAAAATAAAATAAAATAAATGGTACAAAGCATAGTCGCTATCCGCGCTTGTCTGTTCGCATAGTTCTTCTAAACTTCAGAATGGATTTTGATGCGGTTTTTACCGGAAGTTTTTAGGGAAGAAATTCAAAAATAAAGAAATCTATAAAAAAATCCGCTTTTGGGTCGCTTACGTGGCTTACGCTGACTAAACCATTAGAGATACATCAAATTAATTTACTAGCGAATTGTAGGTCTTAAAAAGGACTACAGAAAACTCCGCAATACCATATTTCTAATGTTACAAGTTAGCATGTTTCTATGTTATATTAACAATTTATATCGTTCAAAGCTTGATCACAAATAAGGGGATGGCAGATTGTATAGATTTTTTTCAGGTAACATGCTAATAAGGTGTTTTTGGGTATTTTGGAAACCTCTTGGAATTTCTAGGGCAACGCAACTATTTTCAGTTCATCGAGTGCCACATGTACGAGTTGTCGGGCGCTTTACAAAAAAAAAAAAACAAATTTAGGCGCTCCAGAAGCGCCCAAAGATGAGTCGCAAAGCTACTCATCACGAATGCCGCAGTTAGTAGTTTAATAAAATGCTGTCGGAATACTCTTAAAGATTAATAACAACAACTTTTTGTGATAGTAAACCTAGTAGAAAAACCTCTGCCATAACAGATTTCTTTGTTTTTGTGACAACTGTACTGAGATACGGACCTTATGTGTTGACTCTTCGGACATTACTATGTTGATAACCTGGTGGCGCAGTGGTATAAGCACCTGCTTCTAAATCCGCTAGGTCAATTTTAGCCGTTGACAATATTCAACGGTGCTTTTCTCAACGCTGTCGACTGCGTTAAGTAATAAGTACGACACCTACTTGGTCAATTTTTGGTATCATTTTTTTTTACTTTACTGTAAGTTATTACTGCTTTACCCAATAAAATTATTATATATCTAAATAAAAGGAACCAAATATTTTTTGCTTATTGCATCACGTCTGAATTTGCGTATGTACGCTCATGTAACATTTTAATAAAAATTTATATAATATGCTATAAATGAATTAAAACATATATTTAGGTTTAAAATGAAACTTCGACGAATAGGGGATTCAGTTCATTCAAAGGTTGATAAAATAGAGCGTGATCACACGCGCGGCCATTATAATAAATGGAAGCATATTCATCAAAGTCTTCGAGAATTTGCCGATTGTGTATCCCGCCGTTAATCAATTTGAAAAAGTGCGTGGAGGACGACGAAAATAAAACATTGCAAAATGAAAAAAAAAAAATCCAGAGAAACATTTCCTGAGCATTTCAGAATCGTAGTAATTCAATCGGGCGGGACTGCAGACAAATTGAGTTTGACTCGAGGAATGATCTAACGAGCGATTCGAGTTAGGTTCGTAATGTGATTCCGGTAAAACAAAAAAAAAAAAAAACTAAAAATACCAGGTTTTTTCCAAAGATGGCAATGTATGAAAATACCAGACGGCCATCCTGTCACGGCGACATTCTTCCTGTGCGTTATTTGAGCTTTCAATTCTTCATAATCTGTCTAAAGAGTGGCCGTCTGTACAAAATTTATTTAAATAACATTTTTCAAATATTTTTTTTTTATTATTAATAATTTAGAATTGATTGAAATAACTATATTCCTATCTTAATTCATTTATTATGCTGCGCATTTCTAAACAATTCATTTTTAACAGTTATCTGATTTAAAATACAAACAATAAGTTTATTACCTTCGTTTTAAACTTATAGTTTTATTTTTAAATTATTTGTACTTATATATCTGTGCTATCATAATTTATCTGCAGAATATGCCAAAAATATAATATATAACTTTTGAGTTACATAAGCGTTCTATATTCATATTAATATTATTAATTTTTAATTAAGTTGTGAACTATTTTTTTGGGGATGTTTACAAATAATGCTTACCTAATAACTAGGGTAGATTAATATTTAAAGATAGCTGATATTTTGAGATACTTGTATAGTTGATATGGATTAAGTAAAAAATGTTATTGTGATTGAAATGTTTTTGGTTTTTGGTTTTTATTTTTTATAGTTCTTCCACCGAGCAGCGTACACAAAAATAACTAAAAATAAAACTTAAATATTTATAATACCGTGCAAATTATTTTATAATCCTGTTGAACATTCGACCGGATCCGATATCTACTCTTATCATGTACCTCTTTGGGACGTAATAATCTTAGTGCTGAAAGTAGAGGAGATTTCGTAAGTCGTTTACTGATTAATGATGATTGATCAAACGAATCTTCTCATCCGATCTTTAATAGTGGGGCATTCGGCTGGTATGGGATCGAAT
The DNA here is from genome assembly GCA_020383195.1 of Neomicropteryx cornuta. Taxonomy (NCBI): domain Eukaryota; kingdom Metazoa; phylum Arthropoda; class Insecta; order Lepidoptera; family Micropterigidae; genus Neomicropteryx; species Neomicropteryx cornuta. Next base: position 4,899,534 of record JAHKQU010000001.1, on the reverse strand, counting down.
TCCTACGAATGCAATGAAGCGATTTTCGCGAAGATTAAGAGGTTAAGCCGGGTCACCTATTCCTGTTTACCGTATTATTTTTTTTATTATTTATTTATTTGTTTTATTTTATTTTATTATTTTTTATTTAATATATTCTAGGGAAACATACAGCGTAACTTAGTTTATAAAACAGTAAATACATAGTTATAAATTTGGCCAATTACATGAATCCACTGTTTAACAATTGAATTGAGATGTCGGTTCACCTAAAACTGATCACATAAAAAAAGAAAATTATGAAAAACGTAAATAAAATAGTTTCGTTTTTGCATATTTACACTTACAGGTAAAAAAAAAGTATTAATTAGAATATGGGTTGTATAGAGTTATTATGACAAACATAAATATTTAAGACTTTTACCTTTAATTACCTGTATGAGACATGTATATTTTACTTACCTTGTATTTGAATTAATTCAAAGTACAATCAAAAATGTCTAATTCTGAAAGATTATTATTATATTCATGGCATATTCTGTGAAGTGTTACGTTTTGAGCATAGTTTGTGTTCGTTTTATTTAATAAGAAGAGATCTGTTGATCTAGTAATTAGTTGGGGTAATCTAAAGTGGATACTTTGTAGATTATTATTTAATTTCAGACCTAGCACAGGAAGAATTTATTATTCTCGTTCTTTGAAAGTTTGTTTTTTTATCCGTCTGTCCATCAAACGTAATGTGTATAATAATTCTGTTATTGTTTATTATGCTATAATTATGCTGTTTTGTGTGCCATTTTATTATTAATAATAATAATAGTTTATTGGTTTTAAAGTACACAAACATATTTTACAACAAACTCTATTTAACTATAAGCAGCGCCCGTACTAAGGTAGGCTTTATTTGTTGTAGATTAAAAAACGACTTTATAGTACAATAAGATATAGCAATGATATATATACATACACTCATACTGATAAATAGATATTATTGTTATAGATTTGACTTCACATACTTATGTAGTAAACGTATAAATCTATTATTAAATATGAAACAAAATACTTAATATTAAAATCTGAGTATAAATAATATTTAATAATTAATCTGAGTTTATTTAATAGCGCAGCGAATGCATCATGGGACGTGAACCAAAACATATTAAAAAATATATTTTTAAAAGGTTTTCATCATAGTTACAGAATATTAATTTGTGAGATGTATTAGAGTTACAAACGTTGTTTTAACATTCTTCGTGCAGAACTAATGTCGTTATAAACTTAGCGGTCAGTTAATCTTTCTGCAGCTTGAACGTTATCGATAATAGGTATATCACTTATCGATGTCGATATCATTCAAAGTCTTTATTTATCTGGACTTAAAACTAGACTATTGATGCATTTCACTAACTTTCTTGATGTTACTAACAAATAAAACACAAAACGGTTTTTAAAGTAAACTATTCGGAACAATATTTAAAATTTTACCGTAAAGGTATAAAAAAATACACTAATTTACCTTCTTTTTCGCTGATTTTGGTTGTTTCGTGTGACGCGTACTTCATTTTTCTCTTATCTGTTTGAACATATTCTTTTTTAAATGTTTGTTCCGCAAAGAGACAGTCATCAACGAGTTATAACCAAATGGTAAAACCGAAAAAAAAAAAGATTCAAAATTAAAAACTATTATTTAAGGCCGCAGTTTCATACAACACACAATTGTACAAGAATTACTTAGTCGGATCCTTGTTTTCCCCCAACCGTGCTTCATATTAACAGACGCATTTCTATGAATAGCATGTATCCGATTTGACCTCCACGATGGAAGGTCGATACTTCAGACCTCCTCGAGTATAATCGATTGTCATAAGTGGCATCACTACGCTCTCTCTCTGTTTCCTAATAATTATTATTATATAAGGAAACCCTTGTAACTTTGCCCTCCCTGCAACTAACGCGAGTAAAGTTTGTAATATATACAACACGTGGTCCACGTACTCGTATATTGTTTATATATTAAGTTTTTGTGATTGACTTACATAAAATTATGGTAAAAATATTTATACCACATATATGTTTTTTCATCATGACAATACAAATAAGGTTTAATAGCACTTATAATCTTTATAGTATAATAAGATTTTCCTTGGTTGAGATATTATACAGCTAGTTTTTAAATTTAGGGCATTCCTTATAGGAGGTTGATCTATATCGATAACTAAACCGGTAATAAAATAGAATCAATAATTATTTATTTAGAAATTTTTGTCGTGCCTTTTTTTTCATGTGCATAACAACTCTAATAAAAAAATAGTAAAACACTTAAAAATACAGAGATGGAAAAATTAAGAATGACCAAGTTACAGAAACAGTATAGGATATGTATAGTAAATATAACTAAAAATAACGAGCTCAGGGAGGTCCAAAAATTTAGTTTGCCAAATCAGCATTTTTAGTTCGGTTTTGCGGATTTTCATTCGGTTTTGAATTAAAATTCTTTAGATTTAAATAATAATTCGACTGCCTCATATTCGGACGTGATGGTGCGACGCGCTAATTTGACAGTAACAGTGTTATGCTTCCGCGGTCTTGTAAAATCGACGATCTTTTAAAACATATAGTTTATTATATTTTTCACCCTCAGTTGCCGTATCATCTGAGGGTGAAAAACGCACCACGCCAAGTACGCCACTTTGCGTATCTCGAGTCTCGTTTTAAAAGATCGTTGGGTAAAATGGTTCGAATCTCACCTAGTAGGTAAGTTTTAAAAGTAAAATTACGCCCACGCTTATATGGCTAAATTATTTTATGCTTAATATAATTTCGAAAAAATTGTTTTCACTTATGAAATGTCTTTAATAAATATTTCTTTAGATCATCGCGAGATGGAGCATCCTTGCGATGGTCCATCTATACAGGATGCTGCGTGTTTGTTCTTAACACGGAGAACAAAATATCTTCCGTTTTAGTCACAGCTAAGGCGTAGTCCTGAATTTAAATAATACCAATCCAGTACTAAGATTAAGATTCCAATTTATCGCATTTTTTTTTCTTTTAAAGGTAATTTTGATTATGTATAAAAGTAAAATAAAAAAAAATAGATAAAACAAATATTTTGCAGTTTAATATGGCCCGATAAAATTGATGTTTAAATGACATTAGGAACGCACGTTCTCAGATGTATGGCTATGGGTATAAACGAACTCCAATGTTAAATACTGAACTATGCATGACTTTCTATGCCAGGTCCTTCTTCTAATCATGGTTTCGTTTCAAAATTGTTATAAAATTACTACAAACGACAGCGTTTCGTACCAAAGACCTCAAATAAAAATAAATTTTAAGTTTTAGGATAAATTTCATGATAATTTACATTGCGTAATCATTAGGCTGATTACTGATTATATCACACAGCATATACAAAGATTTTTTGTCTATTTCATTTTCGATATGTGAAAACTAATATTTGTTTTCTTCTTTTCAGATATCAATTTTGTTGCAAACTGTCAATGCATCGTGTAATATTATTGCTAATTATTATATAGGAGTGCATTTAAAATGAAAAACAGACCGCGTTATAAAAACGTGAGGTTAAAATTACGCATAGATATTAGAGCTCTCAATAATTTAACAGTTTTATCTTGACCTACCTTAAATAAAAGTAAATGTTATGTTTAAATATATATATATAGTGAATAAAAGAAGTGATATGTTGTTTCGAAAACTACATTTACAAGAAAAATAACTTGGAAAACGTATGATACTGCTATATTAAATGTGAACTTGTGCTTATAAAATAAAATATTAAAAATATATACCTTATAATTATATATCAGATGATTGAAGTATCATTTGAGGATGACTTTAATATAACAGAGAGAGAATTTTGGAATTTGAGTGTAAATTCTAATAACTACCACAATGGCACTGTAATTGCGTACAGCTTGGAACCCTCAGAAGACGACTTCGTTTCGTTGGACTCCAGGTCGTCCCTCGATATATTTGCGGCTGACCTCGCTCCGACCAGTTCCAGCAGCCCGGAGTCCTTCGACAACAACTGGTGGGCGCTTTCAGCTCTCCTCTTGGTGCTGTTCACTGCCGCCGGAAACATTCTCGTCTGCCTCGCGATCTGCTGGGAGCGACGGCTGCAGAATGTCACCAACTACTTCCTCATGTCCTTGGCTGTGACGGACCTCCTAGTCGCCGTGTTGGTTATGCCACTCGGGATTCTGACGCTCGTCAGAGGTTAGTGTATTTCCTTTCAAATAGTTTCAAGTCTTCAATTTAATCAGAGCATGGCTACTAAATTAACGAATTTAACAATATAAACCCTTCTCTTCCATATTCGTTAAGATCTGTCATCCTCTTCGTAAGATTGTATTTACTTGCGTTAAGATAGGCCTTCTTTAAGAAGGTGAAAAACTACACAGCACAAATTCTGTTTTGAACGTACAGGTGAACTTTTTCTCCTGCATACCCTTCAAAGTGTACAACAATTCTAGGTGCCAAAACATTAATAAAATGAGCAGTAGAAAAAATCCTACTAAACTTTTAGACGCGTATTACTTTGTGTGCCTCCTCCTGACCTGCTGCTCAATGCGCCATAAATTGAGATGGACAACAGAGCGCGCCGCGAGGAAACCAAACGTTTCTCAGGATAATATTTATTTTGTATATAAAAAAAAATATGAATATAATTAGCAAAAGTTGTAAAACAAAAGTTATTCAGTTAGAAGCGTAGAAGAACCCCGTTAAATGATGTGCGCCAAAAACCTCACTTTGTATATAATTCTCAAATACTTTTACACTAGAACAAATAATTGTCTAATTAATGCACACACTAATTATTATTTAGTTTTAAATCTAAAATTTATTTTTAATAGTCACCTATAAAATCATTTTATTTTACTATCATCCTTCACCATCATATATTATATATTTATTTATATTTTTTATTATAAAAAAATATCGGTAAAATGCGTCATTTTTACTATATTTTTTTTTTGTGATAAACGTTGTGAAGCAAAAAACCATACTATTAACTATTAAATTGTTAAATAGTACGTACGTGTATATATTGTAATGAATTTATTTATAATTTATAAATATTGTTCGATAATAAAGTAATAATATAAAAGCAGAAATGTTTCCATACTAATAAATGACTGATACCAATTGTTCAATGATATTTCAAGATTGTCAATAACACATATTTTTTTTGCAAGAGCAACTTAATAATAACGAGATTAAACTAACATTAGTAGAGTAATACAAGTAGGTAAGATGTAGTTAAATATAAACTACATAATATTAAAAAAAATGTATTTATTAATTATGTCAACTAGAAATAAATAAGACGGGCAATTAAAGTGTAAAGAAAATGTAATAAGGTTTTTAAAAATGTGTGTACTAAATTAATGGAAATGGAATATTACGAGATCGTTCCTTACTAATAAATCGCATAGCCAATATCTGTTATAATAAAAAAATATTGTTACGTATTTAATTTGTTATTAAATTCATTATTAAAACAAATACAACGAGGTTTACTTATATTTAAATGCCTACCGCTCGGGAATTGCACAATTAGGTAGATATTAGAAAAAATATTATATAAATTGTCTTATGTTTTGTTTACAGAAATTAATATAATTTTTTTTTTTAAATGCTTATTTTTAAGTAAAATGATTATAAAATATAAAAGATTGGCCAAAGGAAAGTAATGTGATTTTTAAAGTAGGTATATGTGCAAAATATTAAAAACGTTAAATCTGCCAATAAATACCGAATGATTACCCTTTTTGCTAACGTGCAATAAATTTCCTTTGACAGGAATTTGCTATGATTGCTTCGTTTCAATCTGTCATTCGTAATAATGCCCTTATAAAAGCAATTACACTTTCAATAGAATCAAATAACATTAATTTTGCTTTCAGTAGCGGTTTAATAAAACTGGCGATGGTTGTCAAGTAGTTCGGGCATTTTCTAAATTAAATTAAGGTAACATTTCGACTATCGATTCGTGGCCTGGTGGCGCAGTGGTATAAGCACCTGCTTCTGACTCGGCGCCAAGGCCTGAAAATGAAACCGAGGAACAAATAAAGGCCTGATGAAGGCAGTTGAAATATTCAACGACACACTGTCGACTGATAGAATTTATTTATTTATTTTATTTATTTATTACGTTTGTCGTGTTTAGAGTCCAATTGCTTTTTACGAAATATGTTTGTCGCGTTGTAGAGTCCCTTCCGAAATTTGAAGCTAGTTGTCTTGTTTTTTTTTACAAATTATACGAAAGTATACGAATATACGAACTTAATGATAATGTATAGGTGTATAATATAATAATGAAGTGACTTATAATAATATATTGAAGAGAAATATATTGAATAACAGAGAAAAATGTCTTATATTTCATTTATATATCCTATGTGTGTGAGTGGGTGTGTGCGAATGACTTAAGAAGTATAACGTCTAGCGGCTGGTCCGAAGCAGACCCAATATTTATTTATTGGTTTTCTCGTCGATTCATTATGCCTTATACACGCTAGAAACAAATCGTATGCGAAATCTATCAATTTTTCAGTTATTTTTTTTTTTTGAGAATTTTTTAAAATCAATTAATTAATATAACACACGAGATTATCATGGTAAATGTTACATAATAATAATTAAAAACTTTTAAATAACGCATTAGACACGTTTCTTAATATAAATATGTAATATTAATTGTAATTCTAAATTCGGAAAGTCTAACATTTCATTTAAATATCTGGTTAGATATTTTGGATGATTTAAAGGTATCTTAAATTATAAAAACCACAGACAGCTAATAGAATTTCATAGAATTGCGAGCCTCCAACGATTCTTTCAAATGGTTCATAGGCAATAATGACTTCAATTGTTCGCCGTTAACTCGGTAGAGGAGGCAAAAAATTTCAATGGCGTTATTTTTAGGTCATGCGCATCGATCTCTCATAAAGGTGGCCTCACACTGGCGCCCTATTGTGTATTTACTCGATACGAACCTAAATACATTGGAAATAGCTAATAACAACACAGCTATTTAGAAAGACCGCTTATGGGTGAACTTAAAGTCAATTTTCTTATAGCTAACAAAAAAAAATCTATATAAAAAAATAAATACTCTACTAAACGTTTGGTGCGCGTATTGTTGTGTTGTGTCAATTAACCTACATAACAATAATAGCCATTATTCACTACCTTCAATATATTTGTAGGCCCAGTTATTGGGTCGCGACGTCGTGACACCGCGCGGTCTAGTATTTTTTTATGTGACCACATTTTAAAATGTTTTTGGGAATCTTTCTTTTATCATTTTGGACCAGTTTATTTTTTACTTTATTTACAAAGTAGTTAAACAAAACTTGTTCAATATTATATCCAGAATGAACCTTTAAAAGGATACGGCTGAATTTAAGTTCTTCCTGTATTATCAGTTTTTTAAAAAGGTTCACATGTTTGTTTTTGTAACCAACCATTTTTGGTGCCAACATAACGAAAATAAAATCACATCTGGGGCTCCTACGAAAATTCGTCATAAAATTATTTCTTTCATCCGTTAATCTAGACTTGCCCAACTTGCACACAACTTGTTAATCTAGACTTGCCCAACTTGTTAATCTAGACTTGCCCAACTTGTTAATCTAGACTTGCCCAACTTGCACACAACATGTTAATCTAGACTTGCACACAACGACAGGACATAGTTCGGCTGTATCGTCGTCATTTTTACGCTTGCTTTTACGGTTTCGTAGAGAAGAAAGTTTTTATAGTAAAAGAAAAAGCTGACATAAAACTTTTACCTTTCAAATTTTGTTTTATATTTTTTTCCTTCGATTTATTGTATTTCTATTTAAAAAACATTCGTATCAACGGGCATTTTTTTATTAAATATGTATTTTTAAAATGATGCATTGATATAATATATTGAAGCAACCGCATTTGCAGGATCCCTTTGGTCGTTATAATCTACTTTCACTGGAACTTTATTAAACAGTTAAAAAATACACCAAATTATTATATGTTGCACGCGAGATGCATTTTATGCGAGCATTGCCACGAAAAGCTAGGAAAAAGAAGAATCTACCTTCGTAGTTTGTACTGACTGACACATTCAGAAATATTTCACTCGGACTATTTATCCATCGGCTCGAAGAAAAAGAAACCATCGCAACTCAATTAAAGTAGGTATTTAACGAAAAAAAATATAAAATTTGCATCTTGAAATCAACTATGCCTCCGTAGTTTATTGTATGGATTTCTGTATTCAGTTAAAGGTCCGATATTCACGACTAAAGGAATGATTAAATGCATGAAAATATGCAGATTTTTCGAGGGTTTTAACATTTAGTCGAAGTAGTTATTTACCATATTACATTCTATATAATTATGAAATAGAATGCAGTATGATTTAATATCAACTGCTATACATTTTTTAGCAGCACGTAAAGGAGTTATTAATAGATTCAAGAAAGACAAACGAGAAAAATTGCTATTTTTATTTTACGGACGGACAGAGGGACAGACAATAAATGCAATGCATGCAGTACCGAATTCTTAATTTACAAATGTTACTAATAAAAAACAAGGATGCTTCTATACATTGACCAGAACATTACGTCTTACAGCTAGGCCCTACGGGCGTCATTAGCGGTATCTGCCCCTCAGACTACTCGCGCCCGTGGTACCAAATTGTCATGGGTTGCTTCATTTCCTATCTCAACTTGTGCCTATCTCGATGTGCTTTTTGGATGGTCATAGAGGGTTATTTTTTAAGTCTGAGTAGATTATTGTTTTTGTATTTGCGCGCATAGTTGGGTTTGTAATAATTTTACCAGACCAGTAATAAATATACGTCCGCAGTTTCCAACAGCCGTGCTGTCATACTTTTAAAATTCGGGTATGATATTTGGGCTTTCTATCGAAATGTCAATGTTTCCTTTATTAGTACTAAAAAAATGTTGGCTTTAATGCTATACGTATATCTATATTATCCGACTAGCCTCTGATGTGCTCTAAACGGTTATGGTTGTTATTCAAGAACATCGATCTACAAACAAAAATTCAAATCTTTTCCAATTGTAAAATCTTGTCCAGACAAAGACGGGGATAGTAGCTTCTTATACACGAATGTATGTACAAAAGCTAAAAGTGTACAGGCCGCTTTATATTTGTAAATCGCCCCCAATTCCTTATCGAAAACAAGAGAGTAGTCATTTTCTTCGGGTCGCCAGCAACGCCTGTCAGCTGCATCGACGAAATAATGCTTCGATAATGTTACTTTATTTAGAGTAGCCGACCTACTCTAAAAAAAGTAAAACTATCAGAGAGAGAGTAAAGGGGAGAATGCATGATTTTAATATAAACGTTCTTGAAGTCTTGCTTAAAATAACTACAAAAAACATCAAAACATAGAAATTAATTTCCATTCCCGATTGTTACAGAAAAACGTCAACTTTAAACTACATCGATCGATATTGTTTAATGTTTCTAGAACAATTTAGGTACGTTGCTTTAAATGTGTTAATGTTTCAATTTCCGAAATAATGTTTGCAGTCTAAAAATCGCGAACAATTTTAGTACCAATTAATAAAATAACCTATAACATAAACATTATGAACAAAAATCGCATTACCTAAGAGCGCACTTTATAACATATGGCAAAAGATAAATAAATAATATATTATAAATGTTACCTTTATTGGCATCAGTAGATGCAAAAAAAATATACAGGATGTTCCAAGACCATTCCCGAAGACTTAAGGGGGTGTTTACTTCCCAATTACGTCTACAAAAAATTATAAAAAAAAACGACAATAATTCATGTGCAAATTTATTAATTTTATCGATTTTATTTTTTTTTTTTGCTCGCAGCACGGCTTCTCTAGGCACCGAACTTATGACATGAGCGGTTTCATATTATCACGTGAACTTTACAATTTTTTTACTCGGTAACCATGATGAATTTTGATATGAGGTCAACACAAATCATGTTTGAAATCGCAGGGCCAATTACTGAATTTTTTAACAGGAATGGCCTTGGAACATGGTGTATATATTTTTGTCATACTAACTATGACAAAAATGTAACTTTTAAATACAGGCCCTTAATTTTACTACAGCGTGTGAGCGCTGGTTCATAAAAAAAACAGGGTAGGTAAGTTATTAATCTGTTTAAGTCAATGCTTAAATCCCGACGCTTAGACCTAAATAATTGATTGTCTGATCATCTCAGAAACGCCAGTTCCAACCAACCACAACGAACCTACCCGATACTTGGAAATATTTTTACATTCAAAGAGGTTAATAAATGGGGTTTAGTGGTCATCCCATCATGAGGGTCATGACAAGATATGTGTCATATGTGTCGGATGCAGTATGAAACTCCGCATTGCAATCTACATATTAATACGTGAAGAGATAACTTTGTACCCCCTTTTAAGCATGTATGCAGAGAAGGAGTGTAGAAAGCTAAAATTTAGCTATAATATGTGCTACAAATACATTCAGTTAAATAAAACAAAACGTTCATAATACTAGCAGCTGTTGACAGAATGAGTTTCTAGCTGTGAATTTTGTGTGATTTCAAATGTTCCCTTTTCAATAATCTGTCAATGTAGTAATGTCAAGCAAAAATAATTATTAATGTCATCTTAACATCTATGCATCTATCTCCAGTCTCAGTTTTAGATGAAAAAATTAAAACTGACAATGAATTGTTGCAAAAAATAAATCAAATACAAGTTTGTAAATGTGTTTTTTTCCCAACTGTTAATAACATTCAATTTTAAATTTCATATATATTGCAGGGAATTAACGCAAACAACACAAGCCAATGACGTTTTTGTACACGAATTACGGTCGAATTTCAAGCACTGGGCGACCACTAATATTTATGAATTGACGAAAAAACGACCAAAATATAATTTGGATAAATTTACTTTGGAAACTGCTCAGCTCGTTCGCGTATTTTGTGGCTAGAGGCATACTTATAAACTCCATTTTAATTAATTACCAAATGTAGAATAAATTAGTTGTAATAACACAACTAATTGACTTACACTCATCGGCCAATTTATATTCCATAACAAAAAAAAAAAAAAAAAAAAAAAAAAAAAAAAAATTATTCTGTACATAAGTACAGAAAATGTTCTGGTCGGCGATAGTGCTGCACTCTAGCGGCGACGATTTTCACTGGGCGGAGGATTAATTAGGCGAGAGCTGTTTGGCCGTAACAGGTACTCAAAAAAATAAAAGTAGTTATTACCGTTTGACCTACTTTCTGTAAATTAAATACTTCTTGAGTTCAAATAAAACCAAAATTATAGCTTAGTTCACATTAATTACCACGTGCATAAATAATACCGCAGACAAAGCGCATAATTATGGTCCTTTTATTGAAGGGAAATACATGTTTCCGTATAAATTGATTGGATTTTAAACTAGCTCAAAATAGTATCAAATACAATTATGAACGTTTTTATAATTTGTTTTAGACGGAGGTAAAATGTATAACTTTAATTATTTTTTAATTTCGAATACTTCAGTTCATGATAGTATTAACGTGCTTTATTTTATTACTAAACTTCACACTGTTAGTGCTAAAAATTGAAAAAAAAATAGTAGTTTCGAACAGAAATAAAAAAAAAATAAAGAATACAAAAAATGGACATAATGAGTAATTTTTTTGAGTGTTTTTGCCCATTATAACCAACTTTTCACCAAAGCAATGACTTCTATCCCGGTCGATGACACAAGAATCACATTGTATGTGAGATTTCTTTTTGCCATCATCCGGCATCATTTTTACGGAGATCATTTGAGGTGTCTTCCTAATCTAACCACAAACATCTGAGGTAAATATTTAAGACAGGTTTTAAAGTAATTTTTAACTGTATATCATTTATATACTAAAAATAGCGTTATATTTTTTTCTATATGCCTCCCTTTCATTTTTACATTCAAGCACATACCCTAATTTAATAAATCGGTCAACACCTACAAACATGCATTTATATACCATATACCCAAAGTACATAACCAGATACCAGGTGAAATCATATAAGCCACGGGAAATACGTTTAAAAGAATGATCACTGACTGGCTTTTTGACATAGAAAGGCCTATATCCGAAAACCTCATTTACAATACACTACAATTATGCAAAACATAGCATAGCTAATAAAATAAAAAGTAACAACTATTATTATTTTTTTTATGCTTGCGCGTCATATACCCGTAGTTTTTTTTTAGGATTTATTTATAGTATATTCCGTAGATTAAAATGGTCCTTTACATAAAAATATTCATATTACTTCTGACTCAGTAGTAATACGAATAGGAATTAAGTGTGTGTCCAATAATAGCTTCGCTCGATACAAATTACAGACTTGTATATAAAGACTAAAAGATCCGTCTTCGATTATGAAAACTAAACCTCAAGGTTTAGTTTTCATAATTTAATAATTTAGACAGGAATTTATATTCTGATTTGAACATTACGATGTGTGAAATGCAACTTAGCATTTTTCCAAACACAACAAATGCTTGTGACTTTAAGAAGGATTTTGCAAATTAATTAAGTCTAGTTGCCTTTGACGTTAATAGAAAACTTCCAGTCAGACTGAAAAAAAAAAGTTTTTTTTTTGTTTAATTTTGTTTTTTTTTCCATACAAATTAAATAATATCCCAGGAAACGTTTGGTTCGCGCGCCGGCCGCCCTAGTCAGAAGTAGTAACCGTGCGTTTTAACGCTAATAGGATTTTGTTTTCTTCTGTTTTTTACATACTTTTTTTGACATATTGAAAAACTAGTAAGACAAAAGTTGATCAGTATGAAGTATAGAATGACCCATAAAAGATATGCACGAGAAAAAGTTCAACCTGTATAGATAGATCACTGATGAACCCCTCTAAAAGAAGGAAAGTGAATAAATAACACCCCGCAAGCATCTGCGTAGTCTTGTATATTTTGTGGCATAGATTTTATGATGTTTTTGAAGCAAAGGTTTCAGTAATTTATTTATTTTTTACTTGGTTGTTTTTTTTTTGTAACCTATAAAGTATAAAGAATCTTTGAAAATAACACTTAAAAATAAGCTGCTATAATAATTTTAGCTAATGACGTCTCTCTTCTTTATCAATGAAAGATGTACCTTAATTAATTTTACTCGGATTATAAAATATTTTATGCTTTCACAGTCGTTAACAAGCAAATATATGTGGTAAGATACATAATTTACGGGGATGATCACAGGGCCCGTCTCCAAAGAGTTTATAAATAATGCCGAAATAAAAAAAAAACATTATATGAGTACCAGTACTCACGGTTAATACAAACGGAGTTCGTCTGTGAATGTTTTAGGAGAATTGATATTTAAATTAATTGAAATTCATAACTGATTAGTTAAGTAACTTATTTTTATTCGAAGTGTCAGTTAGTGAGTATGACAATGCTCTATTTGACATAAATGTTTATTGCTTAATCCAATTGCAATAAATACCAATACCAGTCTGAACGGGGTTCCAGAAAAAAAAGCTATAAATGTTGTCACACCCATTGAAATTAATAGTAGGTATTTTGATCTTAATAATCTATGTAATAGGATATGCTCTTAAGGTTGCATATCTCTCATTGCAGGTTACTTCCCGCTGACAGCAGTCTGGTGTCTCGCCTGGATATGCCTGGATGTGCTCCTGTGCACGGCATCCATTATGCATCTGTGCACGATCAGCATAGACCGCTACCTCTCCCTGCGGTACCCCATGAAATTTGGCAGGAATAAGACGAGGAGACGAGTGACATTGAAGATTCTATCCGTGTGGATTCTGTCCACGGCCATGAGTCTGCCCTTGAGCCTAATGTATTCTAAGGTAGCTATTTTTTTTATTATATTTTATTATCTCTATTTTATTAAACATTGTAATAGGGCTAATAAACATGAGTTAAAAATAGTTTATGCGCCACCTTAATGGAGTGTGCCCCCCATTTAATTTGAGTACCGACTAGTAAAAACTTGCGATGCCATTCTCAGGGGTGGGGTGCGGTGAGTAGCAAGAGCGGTGCATATTTTTCTTCTCGGTAACGCAGACCGCAACTTAAGACAAATATATTCAATGGTGTTTTTGCACCTAAATGCCAATAATATTTAATCATATTTATTTCATCCGTATTTTAGAAATTGATTACCTTCTACGAATGAGATTATTTTGCAGAGAATAGTCTCAGCACAGTTGAGGGTCTTGACCTTCTCCTCGAGCAGCCTCCAATCCTGCTCTAATCTCTGCTGTAGCCTTCCAATTAGACCCATTAAGGAGGAGACCAGCCCACTGCAACCTGTTGATTTTCAATGTGGCCATATAATGCGGTTCCTTAAAAAGCGTTTCCAGTTCGTGCTTCCACCGTAATCTCCGCATTCCGTTTTCATCTAATGGACCAAACATTCAACGTACGACCTTCCGTTCCGCGCGCAGCATCCTTTAATTAATTTTTTTCTGTGGGTCCATCTTTCTGGTCTGGACTAATAAAAAAAACTATAGTTTACTTCGTATAGTACACATATATGTTTTTATTTTAGATATATATTTTTTTATAGTACCCAAAACTACTTGTTACGCCACAAATAGAAGCACTATACAACTACACACATACTTCATAATACATTGCACACCACACACTATACGCACATTGTTTTAGTAATTTAATGTTTTCGGCCATATGTTTCGTACATTCTTCTGGCCATATAAATGTAGTACGAGAAAAGTAACTTACTGTAACGCTGTTTTGTGTATGGATATAACATAAAAATAAAATAAAATAACGGACTTTTGTTCCTACAGTTGCAGCTTAGTTGAGTAGAGCCCAAAAAAAATATTATATGTGACCTAGGTCATAGCAATACTTACTTAAAATACGCAATACTAAAATTATACAATACATAAACAAAGATTCAGGTTTAATATTTTTTTTAATTTTTAAGAAAAAGGTACATATTGGTTTTCCAAGACCCGGTAGGTGTTCCCGGTAAAACCGAGTCTCTATTACTCGTATATTTCGGGCTCCACCGATAATTGCTCAATAGGTAAAATCGGCCACATTATAATCAAATACTTGCTGACGTAATAGGATATTTAATATTATATTTTAGGTTATGGAGTTCTTGCAAATTAATATAAGATTATTTGTTTTTTTTCGCAGAGCCAACAGTCCGTCCTCAAAGACGGCATATGCCAAATACCCGATCCGCTATACAAACTGATCGGGTCTATAGTCTCTTTCTATATTCCACTTTTGGTTATGCTCATTACATACGCCTTGACCGTCAAGCTACTGGCTCGACAGCAGAAGGGACTCAACCTGAGTACCACAGCCAGCCCATCGCCGTTTAGTAAGTACAACTTTACCTACAATATAGATTCCTAGTAATAACAAACTCCTGAGAATATTTGTCTGCTAAGTGTGGTTTTGTAGTCAATTAAGGTCTTACGATGATAGACTTGAAAGATTTGCTCATCGTCAGATTTAATATTTCTTTTTAAAATAATTAATTATGAGGTAGAAATAACGGGTCTAAAAAAATCATTTAAGAGCCTCTGATCTGTTTATAACCCCTATATCGCATACCAACATAGCCGTTAATGACATAATACCTTGCATCTGACGTCTTTATTCAAAATTGACATTTTTATTTTTATCGTCATTTTGACGATTTGTTTTTACAGGAGGAACTTTACAATATTCATTTTACCAAAAGACGTAGTAAAATAAAAATATCAAAAAATTGAGCATCTTTTACTACTAATTTTTCATAATACTCTTTTTTTTATAAAACAATAAAAGCATTTTAGAAGCCAAATCGTCACAATATGCATTACTTAATAGGCTCTGAAATGAATGAAACACGAATTTCATGTGATGTTTTCAGTTTCTAGTTTTCGACAATCTTGACCTTCGGGTTTTGAGCCGCTCATGCGCCTAAATCCTCGTATTGCCTACCCGCTTTTGGCGTATGTTTTTTTTTATGAGGTGCTTTCTTCCGTTGCCGTTCGCAATCTGCGGAAAGGTTTGGACGACCCGTGTCGATGAAAATGCTAACGCGACAAAAGATTCTTGCTAAATGTTAGCGTTCCAGGAAAATTACGTCGTCGCCCGTTTTTTACGGTCTATAAAAATATTGGGTAAATTTTAGTTCACGACAGGCTATATTATCATCATCTTTATTTGTGATGAAAGTAGTTTTATTCGTCCGTGCTTACCTTGACCTCTTCATCAGAAATCGCACTTTCCACGCGCACCCCGCAACACAAAGCGGGGTGGACCTTGCCATGTATGGATTTTCAGTCTTTGATCTTGAGCCCACAGTATAAGAGTATATCGTGTCCCGAGACCCGATAAAAAAATCCAGGTAATTATCCATGCGATTGCAAATTTGATTTAATTTTACCTCATATCAAAATTCATCATGGTTTACGAGAAAAAAAATGTAAAATTGATAATATTAAATAGTTCTTGTAATAAGTTTGCCAGGTTGACTGGCCAGCGAACGAACGAAAGAGCAAAGGGAATTTACACGAGCGCTTTGATAAAGTTAATAATTTGGGTATAAATTACTTATTTTATACATTTTTTACACGTAGTGGGGAACATAACACCCCTTAAGCTTTCGGAAATAGTCTTGGGTCACTCCGTTTAAGAAACCTTATGCTTGGATTTGTTGGTTTGATTTAATCTGTAAGTACATTTGTGATTTTACTCTACTTATTAATTAATTTATTTATTTATTATAACAATGGCACAAGAAGACATCACGAGAACGATATAATAAAATTCAACAGATTTATTATCATAGAAACAAATTAAATACCAGTCATTTTTTGTTAAGTATTTTTGTAGTAACATCGCCACTCTAACTAGGTTGAAAAAAAACCATATCGAGATTTTTCAGCGTATTTTACGGTTAATGTTAATGTAAAGGCTGTAATACTAAGGCTGAATTTACGGCATTTTACAATCGGCTCAAGCGAAGCCAAGCGCATTGTAAAACATGTCATAACGTTCCGCCTAAATATTAGGTCGCCTTATTGCAAAATGTCACCGTTTTGTAATCCGCCCAGGCGCTTTGTAAAAATCCTAATTATACAATCAGACTGCGACGGGGACTAGTTTGCATATCTCTTTCAACCTTCGTCTGTCGAACGCTGCCCTCCTTGCCCTCCGTTCAAAAACTGAGTATTATGGTTTCAGAGTCGACCATCTTGGATCTCATAAATTTCGGATTGACATTTATAATATTAGACCGAACATAAAGACGTTTTCCCGTCACGGCAAAGAATTCTACACGAATAAATCAGATGTCAATATTTCCGAGTCCGACGTAGTTTATGGTCTTAACCTATGATAACTGTTAAGTCAAATCAAGCTGTCAAGTGTTTGACTTGCTGTCTAAATTTAGTATTCAGTAGCAGATACCAGTAATAGTCTAATAATTTATAAAAAAAAAACAAAAAATAAGGGTTTCTATTCATTAGCAGAACTAATGGCCTATTTTACATAATGTTCATATAATAAATTCTATCTCATATTTTAAGAAATCAAAATTATATGTATAAAATAACATTTTTTCTTCTGCATAATTAGAAGATTTATCAAAATAAACCGTTTTAAAAAAGATTATTTACAACTATTTATAAAATGTTATTTTAATCGTAGCAGAGCGAAGCGTAGCTACCATGGATCGACTACAATAGCGAAATGTTTGTGATGTCAGATCTCAATGATTTCACCACCGATTTTAAAATTTTAAAGTTTTAATCGAAAATACATGAAAATGCTAGGTCATGACGGAGCATAGGTTTCACCTTTGTGACTACAGCTACCATTATAATTATGTGTCAACATTTATTACCTATACGTATGATAAGTTGAATTAAATCGAAAGATACCATTCATTACAATTTTGGTTTTTTAGTTCGATGTTGATTGGGAGCTGCTGTTTCGGTTTTACATTTCTATCGATGATTTTAGCTGTGTTTGTTTAGATCGTCGGCGCACCTGGCGTCGCTTCGTGGGCACCACGCGTCCCGGAAGCTTCGGATCCCCGACCGCGCTGTTGACCAACCGCAGCGCGGTGGCCAACGGCGTGGACTCCTCGGGCGGAACCCCCCACCACCTGACGCACTCCATGGCATCCAACGACACCGATCTGGTGGCGCTGGACACGCACGATTTGTGGATTCAGGACAGTTGGTAAGCTTACATATAACTACTAGCAAAAGCGTTGCGAGCTCGCGAAACTTAGGAAACTTAGAAAATCATTAGGATAGAAGACTTTGGAAGTAAGTTTTCAATATTTCTTAACTTTGTTCAAGCGTAAAGCGTCCCATTTAAATTACTGTCAGCTTAACAATGTCATTATACCTTTCAAAATCAAAATCAAACGTTAGATGGCCCACCTAATACTAGATTAGTAGATTTATGAAAAATAAATAAATAATAGTTCTTCTCGATTTGCTCACAGCGACCCGGCTCCGTCCGCGATGTCCGCCCTGCATCAGTTCGGGACCGAAATGCTGAAGCTCTCCAAGGGTCTGGGCAGCGCTGCCTTTGCGTGCACTCCCTCCGCGCCGCCCAAGCCGGAGAGGTCGCAGCCTCATCCAGACGAGAGGGATGTGGCGTTTATGTAGGTAGCTTTGTTCTTATTTACATTCAGTCATTTACTATTTCTACATTTCGTTTCGCTGATCGTCATTTACCATCGCCAAGACTTAAGATAGCGGTAAGAATATCTGTCACATTTTCGATCTTTGATAATATAAATGCTTTTTCAAGAATTCAATGTACTAGATATCATGCGAAACTATAGCTATCAATAAAATTGTACCACATTAAACATTGAGCGACTTAAGGTCGTTAGTCGTAAAATTACAAGGTAACTTAGTACCCGACAACATCTTATAGCGAAATTAAAGATAGCTTTTTAAACATTTGCTTTTTAGATTAAATATAATTCTTTATTTTATTGATAAATATATATTTTTCTTCTTATTTATTTATATATGTTTCTCTTGTTATTTTTTTCACGCTTTTATTGTTTGGTACGAGTATTTTTTTTTCGACATTATAATTGTAGGTTTATTTGATTCTAATACTCTAAGCTTATTTTGTGATAAACATGCATTATTACTGTATGATCGGATATATAAAATAATACTTTAGAATATTACATTATTACTGAAGAAGAACTTATTTTCAGAAATCATAGACTGGCTCAAAAAAAATTGTCACCCACAACAAATTCCACCGAATGTGAAAAGCTAACAGAAGATTCATATACAAAATTTGGCAGCTCATCAGATAGCAATTTTCGAGCGTCGCTACGAAGAAGTTCCAGAGTAGAAAATTTAAGGAGCTTATCCGATGACGACGAACCGGCAGAGCCAACCATCATCCCGGAGGCCTGCCCAAGATCGAGGAGTTCGGAAGACACCGTTCAGCTGCCACCCCCGTGCACCTGTCCATTCTTCGGTGAGAAGACTTCTTCGAGCACGGCTGCTTTTTTATCAGCCAGAAGGGACGTCCTCATAGTTTCGACCGATTCCGCAGATAACGTTCAAACCAAGGTAGATATTGAAGCGAACAAGCTACCCAAAATAAAGTCAGAGTTCAACATGGCCACTCTGAATCCAATCATTGAAGGTTACAGGAGGCCAAGTCAAAGAAGTATAGTCACTTGGGAGGAACCTGGTAGATTTAGAAGAGGTTCAAGTTTTAGAAGCACTAAAACTAGTATAGTTTCCACTGATAGTCAAATTAAGAATAGTTTAACAAGATCTTGCACAATTAAGTCTAATAAGAGCGGAGGGGGAATGGCGAAGAATAAGAATCATTTATCCCCATTCTCTTTGCAGAGATGCAATACGTTTAGTCCATCACGATCTGTTAGGTCCCACCACTCCAGGAATTCCAGTGTGGTGTCCAGGAACTCGTCCAGGCACGGTAGGATAATTAAGCTCGAACAAAAGGCAACCAAAGTGCTAGGCATTGTCTTCTTCACGTTCGTGTTTTTGTGGGCTCCATTCTTCATCCTCAACACGATGGCGGCGTTTTGGGATGAGCTCGACAGCCGAATCAGTCCGTGGGTGATGGACTTCGCCACGTGGCTCGGATACGCCAGTTCTATGGTCAACCCCATTTTTTATACGATTTTCAATAAGATATTTAGGCAGGCCTTCAAAAGAGTGCTCACTTGTGGATACTGCAAGAAAACCGAATGGAAACCTCGTCGGTAACAAAACAATTAAAACGTCAGAAAACACACTTCTATATACTTAAATAAAAGTTCAAGGCCCATTTTTCTACTTACACATAAAATAAAAATTTCCAATAAGTTATTTTTATTTTTGTTATTAGATGTAGTCTTTACTGATTTTCAGTACAATAAACGCACAAAATAATATAATTTTATATAAAAAATAGGTAAAATTACTGTGTATCAATTTTTGCAACTGTCCCTATGTTTTAACTCGAAAACATCGCATAACATTCATGTTTCATTGAATCAACCAGCAGTCTCCTGGGGGATTTTTCGAAATAATACACAAAAACATCGTAACATACACAATGTTATTGTTTTCCGAGGGGGTGGGAAAACATTCCCCGCGCGGGTGGAGAGGGGATGGGTTTGTTTAAAGTTTTTATGACTGCCACGGCGTGCACATTGAGGTTATTTTATTTGTAACCACCTTATTCTTAGTGGGAGTTTTGTGCAAATAACTGTCAGTGGAGTAGAGAGGTCTTTGCTTTTTGAGCTTAAAAAATAATATTAAATAAATAAATATTAAAATAAAGTAAGTTAAAAACTTACCTTATGCAGGTGACACTTTGTGTATAAAAAGAAATGTTTTTGTGTAATGTTTCCCCCTACAACTTTTTTACGAAACTGGATGCATGACCTCAAGCAAAATCCGTATTTTCATATAATTTTATTTGCAATTTCGCTAATAACTTTATAACATATTATTTTATTAAGGCACAGATAAGTCATAATGTAATTTTTAATGTAAAAATATAGACAAACCTTTGAGAACCTAATCTATTTATACTTTTAAGAATACTCTTTATTTTTTCACTTTGCCTTATACATTGTCAATCTGTCATTAAAAATAGAACTACTGTATAATAGGAAGTAGTAGAAACATATATTAATAAAATGGTAATTAAAAAACAAAATAAATGTAATGCGTTCATATACATCAATATCCTATTAATAAATAATAATATTAAATGAAATTTAGTAAAGTATGAAAATATACCTTTCTAAACAAATATTATTATCAATTTGTTTTGTATTTTTGTGAATATAATATTTTTTTTTTTATATTTTGACAAAATTACAATTACGTGTTTACATAACAAACTATTATAATTTGTAACTATCGTCCATAAGTCAATTTCTTTTAAATAAAAGCCCAATTGACATTTTAGATAGTATGCAATCTGATTTAAAGCAATATTATTTGTAAGTTTTTCATCCCGTCTGTTTTAAATTCGGTTCTCGGAAACCAAGAAAATTTTTTTTATACCGTATTCACAAATTACACTAGAAATCATAAGACCAATTAGTTGGATATTTTATCGGGAATGGTCTTGGGAAATTGTATATCTTATACACTGTATACATATTAGCAATAGTTTATAGTCCTAAATGTATTTATTTATTCATCTATCCATACCTTATTTTTTAACAAAATAATTTTACGATTCAATGATTTTTTTTAAATATAATTTGCTTAGAAACGCGGTACAGGAATATTGAATTAAAATCATGCCACTAGGCATAATGCCTGTACTGATGCGATAAATATTCAACGCACTTATTTATTGACTAAATTACGTTAAGACTTTGAAAGGACTGGTTAGTCAAAAATATACACATGTATTAAGAGTTAACCAAAATTATAGCAACAAGATTCATACGGCATAAAATAAAACCAAGATCTTGCTAGACGATGTGTAAACATCTTGCGTTCAATGAAAATGTATGTATAGAACGCCGAGATGGGTGGAAGGCAAACTATTATTTCGCCGTTCTTTAAGGGGGGTTTTTTTCCATATATTTAAGGGTTTATTTTTAGTAACCTTTAAAAGCAATATTATTAGTGATTTTAGTTTATATTCCAATGAATGTTTTTTTAAATATATTATGAGACACATAAGCATGTTTTTTTTGTAGCTATAATGTCAATGGTAGGGTATATGACTAGCTTTGTGAAAATATTTACCATAGTACTTGAATATTGAATTAATAAAATTTGAATGAATATGCGTCCAAAATATGCACGGTATTTCGACCCCAAACTTTAGCCAATTTTGTGTTATTTTGACGAAACAGAGTTCACATTTTTTGTTTGTGCATTAACATTCATTCCCTCCTCCTTCACATTTACACATATAAAATCACATTTCACCGATCATGTGCGACGGCCATCTTGTTTTATGTTCAATATCGAATGAAAGCTTTGCATGACAATCAATAAGTACACATTTTAGCATAGACATTTTAAACTAGGTACATGTTTACAAGTGACCTGACCTCAATGAAACGTGACCACTTTAAAGTCCTACGGGTCTTATGCATAGTCGCGTTAGTCGCTTCTAAATTGAAATGTTTCAATGGTCATTATTTAATTGTAAGCATAGCTGCGAACAAATATCCATTTTTGCGCCAGGCGCACCCGTAAAGTTTTTCGACTTGTAAAGTTGACCGAAAAGCTTTCTTCTTTCGGCCGAAATCGATAGTTATATTTTTTCATAAACAAAGCTGGTTTTTATAAAATATTTTTTAAATTTTATCGTTTTTTTAAACAAAAAAACAGTATAAGGTAATCATAAAAATAAAATTCATCTGGTTAGGTCAGACTGTTAATAACTCAAAAACGGCTGGACCGATTTTTATGATCTTTGATTTGTTGGATTTGTCTCCGCGCCGAATAGCAGAATAACTATTAAAACATCTGAAAAATCACCAAAAAGATTTTTATCTGAAAATTCATTTTGTATGGAACGGCTTTGAATTCTGTTTTTAAACGGTAAGTTGCCCTCGAAGATGTTTGTCATTGAGCGCGCATCGATAATTGCTTCATTACGTAATTTTGAATTGTGTTAAACATTTATTGAACTTAATTCATTTTGAGTATTCTTAACAAAAACAAACTCAATTTAATTCAGTTGAGTTAACACAACATATGAGGTGGGTCAGCTTGTTAAAAATAAACTCAAATTGGTCTTCAAAATATTCGTTTATTAAGTAAGTAAAATTACTATAAAGAAGGCAGCCATTATTTTAGTTTCCGCCTTTTGCCGAAATTAAAATAATTTCCGTCAAAATCGAAGTCAAAGTTTCGGTCAAACTCTGCTCTCACCGAACATGGAAATTAAGTTAAATATACTTTCATGTGCCCGTCTGGCTATTTAGGACCATAATTTAGATGGCTCAAAAATTTTGTTTTTTTCAGTATTTTGGAGCCAATTTTTCAGTCGATTGGAGCCAACGCAGTTAATATTATCCTATATAATATAACTATTTTTAGTTATATTAAACGCAAATAACATTAAATGTATTATAAAAAATCATGTATAAAATAGATATATTCATAGAATTGTAGATTTAAAATATATGCATTATATTTTATTCCTATTGAAATTCTTTTTGCAATAAATTTCAGGGGAAATAAACGCTAATAAAATGTATAATTTAAATATAAGACCTGTAATTATTTAGGTACGATAATGTGTAGTGATGCAATTTAAATCAATAAACAGAAATGTTTATTTATTAATTTGATAAAATCTGTGTATACTGTGTTAATTTTGTGAGTACAACAAATAAAGTATTTCTCATAAAAGATTTTTATTGTTTTAATAGCGGAATTTTTATTTTATATTTGAAGCGGCTATCGAAAATCAGTGACGTTTAGTGCACAAAGAAAAATAAGTAAGTATCATTGGGCAAATTATAGGGGAAGTGCGCCTCATTTAGCGAAGAGAACCTCGCAGCTCGCAGCCAATGACCCCAATGAGACGAGAGTGCGGACGAGATGGGCCCAGATGCAGGCAGGGGTCCAGCTCTCTCGAGCCGGAGACTGGACTCCGGAGGAGGGCGCGTTTCTGGTATGCAACAAAACAAGGCGAAGGTGATCATTTTTATTCCGATAGATAGAATGACCTTTAAATAATGATAAAAAAATTTTAGTAACTCGAAGTAGATCCTCGCGAGATATTCTTTTATCTCGCTCACACTATAAGGTAGAGCAAGGAGTCAACTGAGATATGATGTATTATAGAAATAGATATAAATTCGATTTAGTTTATACGCATGGTACGATGGTTGAATTCTATTCGTGATTCAATTAATTATTTCAAAAATTAATAATGATAAAAAAAAATAATCTCAGCCCGTAACATCTGCAAAAAAACACAACTTGTCGTACAAACACCCGTGGTAAAAACGCAACAAGTCTGTGCCGTCCTGCTACCTTCCAACTTTTTGCATAAGATTTACTGCACGAATACATTACTGCTGCTAAATTCGTTTTTTGACCAAGTTTGACTTTTTATACTTATTTACAAGTCCTTGAGAAAAACCGAATCAGCCAAGCAAAATACCTCAGAAAGCTTAACAAAATTATTTGAATTTCACGAGACACTGCCATTGAACATTTTTTCGTTTATAAAAAAAATGATTTTCCTCGTAACTAGATTTTTTAAGAATATGTGAATTATTTTTTTAGAAGTGTTTTGAAAAGTGATAAAGCTCACATAAAAATAAAAATTGGCTTATTCTTTTACGTCTGTTTGAAAAACCATTCAAGTGTCATTAATTTTTTTTTATTATTATTTCATTATGTCGAAATCAAATGTAATGAGTTTTTTTTTCGTAAATATAGACTCTTAATTTAGGACTGTAAAGTACATTATGTATTTAATTTACAGTTAATAAAAAAACTTTTTGGTTTCTGAAAACTTAAAGCGCCTTGACTTATGTCGTTTTTTAAGTACACAACTTTTGATGACATCCGCGAGTCGTATGTATCTTATCCGTGTATAAATTGTATGCGTGGTGCGTACAGTTGGTGTATCCCAAGAATAACTATATATTATTATAATTGCCTTGTACAGAAGGTTTTGAGGCGCGACTAAATACGAAGCTGGTGGTAGGTCACTCAGCTCGCTCCAGACCCTGATTTCAAGGACCACAGTCGGCGGACGCGGACTAGGGTCAATAGCGACTTACCTCGAGTACCAAGGTTGCCGGTCTTCGGTGATAGTATTCCTTTTGCGGCAAACTTCTATCGATTAATATAGCTAATGAGGGACTGCAGAAATAAACTATTAAATAGTTTGAATTATTTACGCGTGAATCGATAAAGCAAGTCACTCCGTTTGAATGTCAGGCCACGTTCCATTACCTGAAGGACAGTGCATTGCGGTAATTAGAAATGCATAAGGTTGTTCAAGCTGACGTGGATACAAATAACGACACTATATTATAATTAATATAAATAAAAAAACCACGTTGATACAATACATTGTTTAACGAATATAGAGTTTTGGATATTCGTCAATTATACACTAGAAACATAATATTAATGTATAAGAAAAGATTACGTGAAAGTGTAAGAACGCAACAAAGGGCAAATGACCTAAAATTCACAACTCTCAGATAATTCACAACATTTGGCCAAAAACAGTTCACATTTCTTGCGCCGAGAGATTTTAACTCCCTAGACACAGAGATAAAGACTGCGAAAGGCAATTAATTTAAAAAACTTTTCACAATATGGCTAATTCTCCAAGGCAGAGGTTATTATGACAGATTTATTATTGGCATTAATATATAGTTATAGTATATTATTATTTTAAATAACTAAATAAATATAAAACACTAATAAGTGAGTTTAAGTAGTTTTTTTAGTAAGTATTTGAGTATCTAAGTTTAATATGTAGTGTTTAATGTGTAGTATGTTCATATGTAATTTTATGTATAATATTTATTTCTTAGTTTGTATTAGTATATATTCCATGTATTTGTGATTATTATGTATGTGTATTTTCTTTTTTTTTGACGCGAAAGCTAGACTTATAATAAATAGATAGAATGTCTTCCTTAGAATAGGTGATAACCTAGTTAGGTTAGATTATCATAATTCAAACTATCTTGCAGTTTGTATTATGATATGATTTTATAAGATTTGCAAAAATGAATAAAATATCAATATTAGATGGATGGATGGATGGAACTAAAAGTTTTAGGTGTTTTTTTGTAAATGCAATATAATCAAAACATTCAAGCTAAAAGCTTAATTGTTCACTGTTACAGTTATCCTAACAGGTTCTCTTTTGTTGCAAATCACAACGATATAAAGGGCCGTCATACTATACTTTCCGTTTGCGAAATAAAAAAAATAAAATAGTATTCAAAAATATATTATTTGTTTTCGGTATCTGCGTGCCGCACGTCTAAAATGCATCTCAGCCATTATTCTTATTTATTTTTACTTAAAAATAGACTAGTAGTTGTGTGACGAAACACTTTTTTATTTTAGGCGCATCAACAAACGGAGGGCACACTTACACGAACGAATAGAAATTAATTCGAAGCGAGCCTCGCTAATTTCACCGCCATTCGGTCTCTCACTAGAAAATGGCGCCGGAAATTAAGTTCCCGGCAGTTTCAGATCCGGCTGCGTCGCCATTTTGCGTCCTGCGCAAGAGAGCCCCCCCCCCACCCTACCCCCTCCTGCAACCCCGCGAGACCGTTACTGCGATTGCGACCACTTTAAACCGGTCATTTCCGGTTTGTAGTGTAGTTCCGGTCCGCTAATTAGTAGTCCGCATTTTAACATGTTTATTGTATTAGTGCATATTAGGCCCAACACACACGATAACAATCTTAATATATATAAATCTCGTGTCACAATGTTTGTCCTCAATGGACTAATAATAAAATAATGGACTAATAATAAAATTTGAACACCATGTGCAGTTCGATGTGCACTTGAGAGATAGGATAGTTTAAATCTCAAATTATAGTCGCAATTTTAATTTATCGCTAATTTTTTGTCCGTTATTATTTGGCAGTCATAAAACTGACAGATGTCGATACCTTTTTATTTTATGGGCGATTGTGAAGAGCGCGTGACGACTCGGTGCCAGTATAATTTTATTGAACAAGCAGAGGAAAGAGCAATTGTGATATTATTGGAAAATTTTTTAGAAGATCACAATCAACTAATTCAATTGATCAAAAGAGTTTCGCCACGACTGCAAAATGACAATTATCAAATCGTCATAAAAGCCGACAAAGTACCATTAGGTGAACATGCTGGTAGATTCAGTCATAAAACTGACAGATGTCGATACGGAACGGCACGGAACATGCATGCATACAAGATGCGATGACTTACGTACGTCATTACGGCCGACCGGATTTATTTATTACATTCACATGTAATCCGAATTGGGAAGAGATACAAACTTTACTATTGCCAGGACAACAAGCCATTCATCGTCATGATTTAACTGCACGTGTGTTTAAACAAAAATTGAAATCCTTAATTGATTTTATTGTTAAATATACAATTTTTGGTATCACACGTTGTTGGCTGTATACGATAGAGTGGCAAAAGCGAGGTTTGCCTCATGCCCACATTTTGGTTTGGCTTAAAGATAGAATCCGTCCTGAAGAAATCGATCAAATAATTTCAGCCGAAATTCCAGACCCATTAATTGATCAAGAATTATTTGATATTGTCACCAAACACATGATCCATGGGCCATGCGGTGTTTTCAACATGACGTCACCGTGCATGGAAAATGGAAAATGTAAAAAAAACTTCCCAAAGCCGCATACGAATGACACGATCACGGATATTGATGGTTATCCAATGTATCGCCGCAGAAGTACTGAGAATGGTGGCCACACATTTACAATGCGACTGCCGAACTTTCCAAATCAAGTTGAGTTTGATAATCAGTGGGTGGTACCATACTCACCACTACTTTCAAAAACTTACAAAGCTCATATCAATGTTGAGCTTTGCAGTTCTGTTAAATCAATTAAGTATATTTGTAAATATGTAAACAAAGGCAGTGATTTGGCCATATTTGAAGTAAAAAACATAAATAAAAATGACGAAATAGCACGATACCAAATGGGCAGATACATTAGCAGCAATGAAGCTATTTGGCATATTCTCAGCTTTCCCATCCACGAAAGAGATCCTGCTGTCCAACATCTGGCAATACATCTTGAAAACGGTCAACGTGTATACTTCACTGAAGAAAATGTTCTCCAAAGAGCGTTCGAAGCTCCGAAAACGACTCTAACTGAATTTTTTACATTGTGTCAAAAACCTGATGTTTTTGGCCAATTCGCGAAGACATTGGTGTATGGTGATGTTCCACGTTATTTCACATGGAACAAATCCAGTAAAAAATGGGAGCCACGGAAACAAGGAAAACCACATCCTTCCATTACAGGCATATTCAAAGCTAAGACATTGGGGAGACTTTACACGGTACATCCAAAGCAACGTGAGTGCTTCTATTTACGTTTGTTATTGGTGAATGTTCCCGGACCAACGTCTTTTGAATTTTTACGAACAGCTAATGGTCGAGTATTCAATACATACCAGGATGCATGTCGTGAACTGCAATTGCTAGAAGACGATAACCATTGGGACTTAACGCTTGCTGATGCTGCGTTGACATCAACACCGAATAACATTCGTCAGTTGTTTGCAATTATTTTGGCGACATGTTATCCATCGCAAGCACAAACTTTGTGGGAAAAATATAAAAATTGTATGACAGAAGACATCTTGCACCGAATTAGACAAACAAATCAATGCCAAAACATAGATTATACACCAGAGATGTACAATGAAGCATTGGTCTTGATCGAGGATTTATGTGTTCTTAGTTCAAATTTACCATTTAATCATTATGGTATGCCATCACCTAATCGTCCAGCCACCGACTTAGTCAATACCGATTTACAACGAGAAAATCAATATGACCATGGAAGTTTAGCAACAATTATCATGAACAGTGAACCATTACTGACAGCAGAACAAAAAATTATTTATGATCGGATTATGCTGGCTGTTGCTGCTGAACAAGGCGGTTTTTTTTTCTTGGATGCACCCGGTGGAACCGGTAAGACATTTTTAATATCGTTGATTCTTGCCAAAATACGGTCGCAACAAAAAATCGCATTAGCATTAGCATCGTCAGGCATTGCGGCTACTTTACTGGATGGTGGGCGAACAGCACATTCAACATTCAAGCTGCCATTGGACGTTCATAATAAACCAGATGCAATGTGTAACATCAAAAAGAATAGTGGAATAGCTGCAGTGTTGCGGAAGAGTTCTATAATAATTTGGGATGAGTGCACAATGGCACACAAATATTCACTTGAAGCATTAAACAGAACTATGCAAGATTTAAACAGCAATAATAAACTTTTCGGTGGTGCTATCTTACTTTTGTCTGGTGACTTCCGGCAGACCTTACCGGTTATACCTCGCTCTACTTTCGCGGATGAGATTAATGCATGTTTGAAACAATCATTCTTATGGCGAAGTGTTGAAACACTTCGATTGACCATAAATATGCGAGTACAATTGCAAAATGATCCATCAGCACTAATATTTTCCGAACAACTACTAGATATTGGGAACGGTAAAATAAAACTGCAACCAAATACGCAATGCATTAAACTACCAGACAATTTTTGCACTGTTGTTCAGGATAAAACTGAATTGATTCAGAGTATTTTCCCGGATATACAGAATAATTATTTGAATCATGAATGGCTTAGTCAACGGGCGATTTTGGCAGCCAAAAACGTTGATGTTGACGAAATTAACTTCCAGATACAACAGTTGTTACCAGGCGATCTGATGTCTTTTAAATCAATCGATACTGTTGTTGATGAAAATGAAAGTGTAAATTTTCCGATTGAATTTTTAAATTCATTAGATATCCCTGGAATGCCACCACATAATCTTCGATTAAAGATTGGTTCCCCTATTATTCTCCTCCGTAATTTGAATCCACCTCAATTATGTAACGGTACGCGTTTGGTCATCAAAAAGATCACCGGAAACATTCTTGAAGCAACCATTTTGGCTGGGAAGTTTAAAGGAAAAGTGGTCCTGCTGCCACGTATTCCGATGATACCATCAGATTCTACCATACCCTTCAAAAGGCTACAGTTTCCAATTCGTTTAGCTTTCGCCATGTCTATAAATAAATCTCAAGGTCAAACAATGTCCATTTGTGGTTTAGATTTGGAAAATCCATGTTTTTCTCATGGGCAACTATATGTTGCGTGTTCACGTGTTGGGAAACCGTCGAATCTATTTGTGTTAGCTAAAGACAGGTTAACCAAAAACATTGTGCACCGATTGGTGTTAAATTAAATTGAAATTGAAAGTATTTATAATTCAAAAAAAAGATATTAATGTTTAAAAGTTTAAGACTGTCTGCCTTGCCTACCTCATTCATGAGTTTAAGCGTCACATGTTATTTACTGTATTATACTGTAATATACTTATATTTGTTATAAAATTAAATGGAAATAATAAATCTGATAAATTTTTATTTTTTACCTATTGATTTCTGCTTAGTATCAAGTGTAAGAACATTTTAATTAATTGTGTTCAACGTACTTCCCCTTCAAATCTCAATCCAGTGAATTTGTATACCAACATCAACATTTTCGTCTTTGTTCGTAAATAATTTCATTGTACTAAAGGGTTATAGTAGTAGAAAGTCAAATAAGGAGATCACCATATTTTTTTACAAATACCATCTGTGTGAAAAAGCATAGTGGACTCCGTGACTGATGTTCTCTTATTGTTCCTCTTAGATTGTTTACTATAATTTATAATGTAATATAACAAAAACTTTAGCCACAGCAACGCGTGGCCGGGTCAGCTAGTAAATTATATATTGTTACTTAATTTTTATTCTACTCGTATATCAAAGAAATTCACAGTATTACACACATGTTTATAAATCAAAATTATAATATTGTCTTTTCTTTTTTTAACGATGTTATAAAAATAGTACGAAAAAGAACATTATATAATACCTACCTGTGGAAATGATAAATATCATTTTTTTAAGGAAAAAGGGATAATTTAAACTAAGATAAAGCCGTATTCTTTTTCGTGTCCTAAAATCCCTTCTAAGTAAAAAGTATGTCCAAGACTTAAGGGGGTGTTTATATTTTCTACTACGAGTAAAAAAATGTAGTATAAAAGTTGCAAAAATAATTCACCCCAAATTTAATTGTCCTATAATTTCCCTAAAACTTTTCTTTGAAACAATTTTTGATATGAGCAACTCTTACGGCACAGTATAAAGGGATTCAGTATAGGCGCTCTCGCTGCGCAAGGGTACAATATAAAAACAATATAAGTACGATATAAAAACGCACGTAAGTATTTAAATTCAAAATTAATTTTATTAATAAAACTTACATTGAAATTAAAATATTTTTTAATTTATATTTTAAATAGGTACTTTATTTATATTGTAATCGATAGGTGTTTGTATCACAGCTTTTGTTAAATTAATGCTTTATTTAAAAAGTATATTACTTTTGGAAAATGTATAATATCTTTGCTAGCCCAATTATTTATTTATTTCAGGAAACAACAGCTTACATAGTAATTACAATAAAAAAAAACAATTAAAACACAAAGCCAATAATAGTTTCCTCCAAACTTAAAAAAAATAGAAAACCCATTCGGGGGCGAGGCCGGGACCAGGACGTAGGAGGGGTTGGGGTTTGGGGGTTGGGGTTTGGGGGTTGGGGACAATCACCAGAATATAATATAAAACACAATATAATATAAAATATAATAAATTCTACATATACATATGAAATAAATATACTATCGTATCGATTATCGTATTCAACTATTTCTAATATTTTACTATTTTAGGGAGACCCGCTACTACAAATACTAATTGTTAATATTTTGAATAACTATAGTTCTGAACAAATATTAAATTAACCAAAAATTAAAACAAACAATCGACATAAATATTGAGGTGTTTTTTTTTAATCTCTGTATAATTTGTTTTTGTTGAATATAATCTTCTACGCTTCGTATGTTATCTGGCAGATATTCCCATTTGCAGCGTATCAAGTGAATTGTTTATTTTTCTAGGAGGTTTCAACTCCGCGGCGTAACTATACCGCTGAGGCCCGGGGTAAATTCATAGGCTGGGGCCACGCCTTAATGTAAAGACGCTCACCCAAAGTTGTAGTCACTACGTAAAGTCCGTACAAAACGTTGTTATAATACTGTGTGCGTTTTTCAATGATTTTTCAGTATAAAGGGCGTAGGCACAGATTTGAAATTACAATTTTATTTTTACTGAAAATTGTAAATATTAAAATTCCTTTTTTCGGGCTTTCTGTTCAAAAGTTTAAATTCCGGACCATAGACTGTTCTATTGATAAAATAGCTAAATTGCGTCACCTTTCATGCCCCCCCCCATAGTATTACATATGTATGTTTTTATCAATTTTAATTTTGAAAAAGATCGCTCGACACTTGAAGACATGAAATGATTACCTTATTACAATTTTAGATAAGCTAATTGAAAGCAAACCTTTTTTATATTAAAATTTATAAAAATAAACGGGCTGACGGCTCTCACGAGTCTGGGCCCCCACTGACCCACAAAATGTCACGGTGACCCGTGACATTTTCAAAATGTCACCCTATTGTTACGCCACTGTTTCTATTAAGAAACTGATTGTGCTTATGTTGGTACTAGTTTAGTGCTAAGCTAAGCTAAGCGGGGTATTTTACAAGAATAAACGTCCACTAGAATTGGCTGGGTCCTGTAGACCTTCATAGCGGTTTCTTAGCGGCTTCCTTATTGTTATTCTCCGGAAAACAAAATATGGATTTAATATTAATTCGACCGTTTTCCATACACGCTTAACCGTTCTGCGCTTTATTTCCAAGAATTTCCATCAAAGCTGAATAGCGCTCTTCAACTGCCTTTGAACCGGGCTGAGGATCGCTTTGTCCAACGCTCTCCGATCTTGTGAGGTTTCATTCTCCGCCACGAGGCATGAGGAATTTTAAAGTATATTTTCCACTTCGGCGAAGACGCGTTCATCGGACCTGCGCAAATTATCCAACAACCAACACAGAGATCAGAGTAATTTTACTAAAGTTAACAATAGCAAAATCAACAACCTCACTATACAAATATAATATTTCATTCGTTTTTATAAAAAAAATTAAAAATGAGAAAAAAATAACCTTTAAAAAGACGTGTCAAATCAGAGAAAAAAATACCTATATTAATATACATTTGAATAAATTATCAGAACTCACATGTATCGTGTGTTAAGTCCAATAGCATACAGTAATATATATTTAAAAGAGAGAGAAAGGTGTGTAATGTGTTTGATTTCTGACGGTGTTCGGGTAGGTCATGTCGTCTAGGTCATTTCACCTCAACGAACCGCACGTGGTTCAGTATCTCACGGTTTACCGCATACCGTCTACTGTCTACCGTCTACCGCATCCAAATCTTTATATAGCCCGATTGGGACGGCGGTCGAACTATTAAATTCCATTTCTGCCGAGATATTCGTCACTTCGCCCGATAGAATACAAAAAATTGCTTCTTTATTTTTTATTAATTTTTTAATTATTTATGAAAGTACAAAACAGCGATAAAGGAAGATAATTCTCTAATAATACGTTTACATGGCCAAAAAATGTACCTAATACGGTTGAAAACATCAAAATTAATTCAAATCTTAAATAATGTAGAGCGAGTGTGGTGCCATTTGTGGCATGGACATGTTTGTGTGTGTGTTTGTGTGTGTTTGCGCGTGTGTGTGATGTATCTGTGTGTGTTTAGTGCGTGTATATAAACCTACATATTACGCCTTTCTTATGCCATCGTAAATAATTTGTTATTTTTAAAAAGAGGGGCGTTATAAGTTTAACTTGTATCTGGCTGTGGCATCGTAGCTTCCGAGCAGATAAACCGGTTTAAATTATTTTTGTTTGAAAAGCGGTTTGATCGAGAGTGTTAAACCGTTTGTAAGTCAGGGGTTTTTTAAATTTTCTGAATTTGTATTTTACCTGTTAATTTGGCATAACAACTTTTCTAACAACGTTTTACCATTTTATTCGCAAACAAAACAAAATATACGGTAAACAAAATAAATATATTGTTAAAATTGCTATACATATTTAATTTATTTCACAAAAATAAGAAAATAAACACTCCATTCTATAGTCATATATAAATATCACGTAGTGGTATTGCCATAGTAATAATGAGAAGAATATAATTCTATAGAAACGGCGCAGCTAGAGTACGCGCGATTGTGTCTGTGTGCGTGTCAATCCAAACAGATATGTATTCGTGATAGGTACTACTGACGTTTCCGTTGCTTTAATACCGTAATTCAGAGTGTTTTTTTTTTGTATTTTGCTTGTTTATATTACATAAATTTGTTTAAAATACTAATATCGGTTTAAGAGTTACTTACTGTTAGTTTAAAGCAGCGATAGGGTGGTAAAAGTAAAATCGATAAAATCAAGAAATTTTGTTTTTTTTTCATTTTTGTTTGTGTGTTATATTCTACTATAATGACATCGAAGAATAAACTAAAATACATTTTGAAAACAGGCTTTTATTGAAGTACTTGAATACGCATACAAAATTTCGTGTTTGTGTTGTTGACTGTTGAGGAGTTCTTTCGTCTGGAGCCATTCATGGTTGTAGAATCAGGTCATACTTACCATAAAAATGCATTGTCATCGGAAATGAATCAACATATCAAATTTCAACTCTGTACTATAAGAAGAAGTGGTTCTAATTCAGCTTGCAAGATTTGACCTAAGCCGACATACAAATATTGCAAGCTAAGTAAAAGCTTTTAAAAGGTGACTTGTTTGCCCAAACTACTAGTTCAGTTCAGTTCAGTTCAATGCCGTCAACAACGGCGTTTATTTCAACATAGTTATTTTATTACAAACAAAATGAGCAAGGACCCATTAGTCAGAGACTGTCGACAGGTCCTTTTAATAAGTTTCTTAACTAATAATACATAATTAAAAAGTATTAATAAGTACATGAATTGTTGGACAAGGTAGATTTGGCATAACAAGAATGGAACTTTGAATAACAAAACAGAACAGTAGAAATCATATAAAACCTAACATGACACAAAGCACAGATGTTATTTTCAACTTTTAGTGGTACATATTATATCATAATAATTATTTTACATGTGTTACTAATAGGTATTTTTTAAATTTATTTTTAAATAGTGCTAACGTAGCACTCTCTTTAATATCGCCAGGCAATTTATTGTATAAAGTGGGGACCGCCACGCATGATTGCCGCTTGCCATATAAGTTCTTAAATTTAGGGACAGAAAGCATTTTTTTGCTTACTTGTCTTGTTTTATGCTCGTGTTTTACCGGGATTTTAAGAGCACTATCAGCATGGTAATAAAGGGCAATTTTGTATTTCCACAATGAGAAAACAGACAACAGGTTAGAGTGTCTAAAGATATTTTTATAGTTTTCCCGGATGCGATTTTTTGTTTCCCTGTTTAACGACAATTTTAAAATACGTATTTGTAGGTCTTCAATGTCCTGGATGTATGTATGAAATGAGTTCCCCCAAATGTGCAGGTTCAACGGAGAACATAATATTTAAGTATTGTTGGCTTGGCCGGGTTGAAGTGATTTTCAATTGCTGGAATTTCTTAATAAATTCAATTATTTTATGTCATATTTCTGTTGACTTTTTAGATTTCCATCCACCACAAAAAAGTGCAAACAAAAATATCTTTTAATAAAAAAAATCTTCGTTTCCATCGTCGGGAGATTTTTATTTGCTTTGCCTACTATTTATTGTATTTCTATTTACGCAATCCCATTTGATGCAACTGTAATGAAAAACTAGCAATAATAAATGACCTAACCTTTTTTTTTTCTTTCAGTATCAAAATTAAAGTTATCCGATGAATAACACGCCAGGTTTCTAGAAAAACGTGTGTTATCTTTTTTGAATCATGTAGAAAGGCAATTTACACGTCCTTAATAAATACATTATCATAAAAATAGTAACGCAATATCGATAAATATATGGAATAAACATATTTCGTTGCAAACTCCATACAATTATTGTTTCTTATTATGGATATATCTCATACTTTGATAAAATACTGATTAATATGCGAGTTCGACACTTTGTATCCGTTATTGAAATGCATAAATTCAAATCAATCAAACATTCAACTGCATATGTAAATAAATAACGAGGTTCGCAATAACATTCGTTCACTGCCTAGTAAGAGATTGTGTAAGGTGCAAAAATATAGTAGTTTGTGGTTGGTATAATTTCGCTTAGAACAAAGGCCCTCATTGTGCCAATTAGTTTCTATACAGCCTGTATAGAATCGTTTTGATCGATGCAACGATGTATCGATACGATTCACGGATTCGATAGGTATTTTACGATTACGACCTGCGTGATGGTCGCCTCTTAAATGCAAAGTGGGTGTGTAGGGCACATCCTATCTGTGCCATAATAAAAGCTTCCTACATTGAGGGAAGAAGTGCCGGCTGTAGCCCAGTTTTAACTTATGTGAGAGCTGACAGTTACAGCAAGTAACTTACTTCTGTGAACAAAAAACTTTAATAATCAAAAAAAAATATTCCAGTTGCTTTGAAAAATAGTTGATATATAATCGCCAAAATAATAGTATTTATTTATTTATCTTTATTGGAAAAACCAACAGCTCTACATAGTAACATAGAAAAAAAATACATTTAATTAAAACAATAAAAACGTTTACATATAAAAACAATAAATGTTTACATATCTAATTTCACGAATTTGGAAAAACTAATTCGCCGTGTTTATTTTTTACACAATAAATTATTGCTAAACACTTTTAATTGCACTTTAATTTATCGAAGCGGTTATAGCATCATAATAGTTTAATTAATTCTTAAATAGTTGTATTGACGTTTCAAAAATGGTCATTTTATTGATTCTCGAAAAAATATTTTATTTATAATGGTAGTTGTATTGACCTTTGAAAAATATTGGGTGTATTTACTCCTGAATAATAAAAGTTTTATTGACCCTGGAGTATTTACCCTTAAAAAATAGTAGCTGTATCGTCATTTAAAAAATAGTAGTTTTATTGACCCTTGAAACATAGTGTATTGACACTTGAAAATAATGATTATATGGCCACTTGAAAAATATTAGGTGTATTATCATTGCTTTAAAAACGATATAATCTTGGCACTAAAACTTTGAGTACTTTGCAACCATAATATTTACAGGGCACTCTTTGATATTCAGACGTAAATCGATCCAAAATCTTCCACGTTATAGGAATTCCAGATGATCAGATAATAATAATAATAATGACCACAAATCTTGGGCCTCAATTAACCTAAAGTTGTCTAGTCATTCTGCGACAACATTTTCTATGGTTGAGTATTATATATATACTCGTATGTGAGATATATAACTAACGAATTAAAATTTAGTATCGCTGCGAAACGTTCAACGGAAATCTGGCAATTTAAAGTTAACAAAAGATACACAAATTGATGGGCGGCGAATGAACACTGGTTGCCCTTTGCCGCCCGAATGAAATCCGTTTTAGGGCAATTCCTTTGTTTATTTTAGCGGTTGGAAATAATAAATAGCGAACAATGCCCCTTCGCTCTGTAAACATTTTATCGTGTTCATTAAATTACATTGTTTGGGTATTTTTGTTGGGAAATTTCGGTTGTTAAGCCTTGGCGTAATGGCAAAGCCGCAGCACTTTGAGCACTAGTCCAGTCCTGTTCATTTACGCCGCAATAAGGTAAAAGGAACTCTCATAGCTTTCTTAAAAAAAAAACTTTCTCTAATTATCATAAAAATAATTGAAATGCCTGAAATTCCAGCGCGTATGTTCGCTAAAAAAATATGATCACCTCCAAAGCGTTAATAAATTAAAAATTACGAAGTATTACGTCGAGCGGTTTCAAAATAAGTCTAATCTAGCACTTCGTTCTATTATATTATAAAATTATTTATATAAATAATAAACTAATCAGGCTACGCGTTCGTTCTAGCTTTTATATACAAATGGCATCCGCGTGTTTGACTGGCCCATCACTGAGTGCCGCACACACGAAGCGACCCAACCCGAGTGCAGTCACCGTCCAGGGCTGAGCGAAGCTTACCTTAATTTGGCGAAACAAAAAGATAAGTTTTTTCTGGTCTGAAAGCAATTAAACGGAAAGTATATATTCTCAAAATATTGGCTCACCGGTTTGATTGAAAAACTTTTTAAACGAGAACTTTTATGCGAGTGCCTTGAGTTTTTCCTGCCGGAAAATCGGAGGGAAAAACAGCACGGGCACAAACATTTATTTTAAGCCATCTTGCAATCCATATTTTAAAATAAAAACATTTTTTAAATTCGTATAATGTGAGGAACAATTGTGATATTTCCCGTTTGACACTAAAAATGTTTTTTGATTGATTCGTGGAAAGAATTCTAATTCTATCAGTATTCTTAAATAGATTTTATCGAATGGTGTTGATTTTCTATACAGGATGTTCCAAGACTATTCCCGAAGACTTAAAATGGTGTTTATGTTCCCCATTACGAGTAAGAACTTGTATAAAAAAATGAGAAAATAAATCATGCCCAAATGTGTAATTAAATCGAAACATAAATTCCTTTTTGCTCACGGCCATGCCGATCAATGGCCCGATGCAGCGTGGCCTAGCTAGCGACCGAACTAATGACGAGCGATTTCATATTATCACATAAAGTTTACAAATTTTTTACTCGGAAACCATAATGAATTTTGAAATGAGGTCAACATTAGAATGTTGTGTGTTGTGAATGCGTTGTGTTTTGTGTAAAGTTCTGTGAAAAACAAATAATGTAAATATTATGTCAGCATTGTTTCATTACCAGCCGCGCGTCAAAATTTATAAAAAGTAAACTAAAATGGTGTTATGATGAATTGGTAGAATGTCACGATACACGATACCTTCAGGTTCTGATAAAATATTTTACTACTACTAAACAATGTACCTATAGAATCAGTTGGTATATTAGCTACAGGGTTTCACAGCCATTCTTGTTTTCTTCCGTAGAGTGTGAAAAAAATCTTGAGAAAGTTTCTGTGTTTTACACTTGAGATTAAGTTCCCTAACTCATTCCCTAGTTCATTAGCGGAATACCGGGCGAAATCTTTTTGCAGTAACTCCACTAGTAAACGTTGAAATATTGAACCGAATGCCGGCAGTGAAAGTATGTAAGCGCTGCCTGAGCTCAGTACTTGGAGTGTCGCCAAGCGGCGTTTCTCAAGTGGCGGTCGTTGGTGATTAAAAAACTTTCCTCGTCTGCAAACCAGCAGCCCTCCGCCTTCTGTATTCCGCAGTTGGGGGTTTTCGGGTCGGACGCGGAGTATTATTTCGATTCTCCAAGGACGGATCCAGAGAGGGAGGGGTATTCCTCCTCCCCTCATCCCGAGACAAAAAAAAAAAATAATGCAAAGGAAAAAACTTCATTGGATTAACACAATAATCAAAATACCGGCAGCATATTAATTTCTCATTGGGGAAGAAACAATCATAAATATTGAGAATGGGAAATAAAAATAATACTACAAAACCCTATTTCAACCTATTTTTACTAGTATCTAAAAACACTCAAATGTAGCATCAAATTTTCCGGGGGTGGTACATTCCATTTTCCCCGGACCCCCGCCTAAGATGGCGCGGGGGGTGCTCCATAACCCCCGACCCTTTCCTCCCCTCCCCCCTCCCGTATGCTCTCCCCGAGAAAGACTTCTGGGTCCGCCCTTGATTTTCCTTGAGCGGTTTCGGCCAAATTACATCGGCGTGTTATTGACTTCGTTCAAGTTCAAGTTTTTATTTCCTAAAGTATTTTTAATATACAGGAATGACATAGAACAATAGTTTGAAGTAGTAGAACAGTTATAGCTTAAAACTAGGTACAAAAACTACAAGTTAGATTTAAATACATTTAATTACCTAAAAAGGTGACTGAAATATTTTTGGTGCTGTACATACAATATGTAAAAGGAAAAACAACTATAAAGAAATCAATGATAAATCTACGACTTGTTACCTACTAACGACACATTTATTTTAACAAATTAAATTGTAAAAAAAAAGTTAAATTTTTCACACATACGGCATTATGTGGCCAGCTTAAAACTCTGAATATGAATAAAGGGTTTATCGCTAATAAATATTCCTTAACGGTTTTTTTAAATAGACCTAAATTATTTATTAATTTTATATCTTCAGGAAGTTTGTTGTAAAAATTTAGTCCCATGTGCATACTAGTATTTTCCAATTTGTTGGTTTGACAGCTTGTTTGTACTCATGCTAACGTCTTGTATCATGAGAATGAGGATCCTCTTGTGTTAATATTAAATCTTTATTTCTAAAGAAATCGCACAATCTCCAATACAAATATGTCGCACCAAGCGACTTGAACAATGATTTGCATGATTCTCGGCGACCAATTGCAGAAATAATTGCAGAATAATTTGTCATTCACGTTTGCTTCTGTTCCCCAAATCCAAGCATAAACCCCACCATATGTAAACCATATCGGATGTGCGATTCTACACCGACATAATTTCGGCATTAATAACATTCCTAATTTTATAAAGCGCATAACAGCAGAGCATAATTTAGCTTTCACTTGGTCAATATGCTCGTTCC
Source organism: Neomicropteryx cornuta (assembly GCA_020383195.1). Taxonomy (NCBI): domain Eukaryota; kingdom Metazoa; phylum Arthropoda; class Insecta; order Lepidoptera; family Micropterigidae; genus Neomicropteryx; species Neomicropteryx cornuta. The sequence goes on along the minus strand of JAHKQU010000001.1, from coordinate 4,858,674 downwards.
AGTTTAACTTATTATCTATGGTGCTGTACGACACAAGCACATAAAAATAAAAATATGTTTTTTTCAGGGTTTCAGGGTTCAAAACGTGTTAACATTAAATTAATCAATCAAAAAAGGTACAAAAACCGTGTCCCAAGACCATCCCGATAAAAAAAAAACAGTTAATTGGCCCTGCGATTTTATTTTATTTTTTTTTTATTTGCTTTGATGTCATATCATCATCATGGTTTCCGAAAAAAAGATGTAAACATAACGTGATCGTTTTAAATCGAAAGATTTACAAAAATGACAGAAAAGAAAGACAGAATGACAGAATGAAAGATTGACAGAAATGTCATGAGTGCGTTCTCTCGCAAGTGCGAACAAAGTGGTAGGTATGAATATTATCCTGAAATGTTTGCCAATACGTTAGCATTTGTATTAGAGATGTTATATTAACACACTCGAGTTTAGGCGACAAGTCTAATTTTTTAAAGTTAATCCCGTAATTCTTAGAGATATGGGTTTCTTTGTTCCGGGCCGTTTGACTAGAGCGCGGAAGCACGCGCTATTTAAATGATTAGCGTGTCGCGCCGACGTATACAAGTATAGTACGTTTGGGAGAGCAGTCAAGTTATTAAATTCCATTTCCGCGGAGATTGATATTGTAACGGCCCTTCTGTAGTGGGTCACCAGAATGTAACGGAACAAATGAATGATGAGAGAAGGAAGTTAAAACTGTTTATTATTATTAAACCGTTACAATATAAAAGTTAACTTAATTAAATCTGACTCTGGGGTTCCGCGCGCCGTGCGCGCGGACGACCGCTTGAGAAGCGGGTGTTGACGGCGGCAGACTCGGCTGGGAAAGGCGATGAGCAGTGTCGCGGCCTGCTCTTATAATCTGCCAGCGGGGAGACTCTCTTCTTTGGCCGTGACGCTTGCAGTCGTTCGTCTGACGTCATACGCCAGGTGGCTGAGCAGATGGTCTCGAGCGTCCGTCGTGGGAACGCAGGAGTTCCGGCAGTTGGCTGACCAGGTGTCTCGAGTGCCGTGGGAAGGCGGATGTTGTAGAGTGGCCTGGGAAAGCAGGTGTGCATGGTGTGGGAACGGCATCGACCATGTGACTCCCACAGTACTCCCTCCCAAGAGCGTGAACGCTCTCCCAAGAGCGTTAACGCTCTGATGCTGAAAGGGTAGGTCGCAGTCCGTCCGTGTCCAATGTTGGCTTAGTAAATAAAATCTTATGTGGTAAGTCTACTTGTCAACGACTCAAAAAAAAATTGTATACAGTAAAAAACTTAGACTAAATCCTTAAATTATCGCTAGTGTAGTTATGTAAATGACAGTTGTAAACAGAAATATAAATTTGATGTACAGAAAGTATAGTCTATGATAATTTGTTTGTAAATAATTAACTACAGAGATTAACAGAATGTAAATGGTTCTTTTTTTGATTCGTGCACTGCGCTTAAATTACGTTGTGTTCTTAACCTAGATAAATTCTTAGCAAAACACTTTACTCCCTTGAGCGGAGTATTTTCGGTTCACTATCACTGTTGTTTATGCACTTCCTGTTTGAATTGATGTCGCTCCGATTGCGGTGTCTCGACTGCATTGCGCGTTCATTGTTGTCGCTTCCGGCACTGAATTCGCGGCATGACTTATCACTGACACTGTTCTGTTGTTTGTTTATTGGCAATGAAAACTTTGTGGCTCGCTCAACCGAATTAATCTGGAAAGTCCGGGCTCCCCTGGCCCCTGGGACTGAAGTCCCGGCCTCGCAGGCTCCACTGAGAGAGCTTGTCTCTCAAATTACTTAATCGTCTATAGCGATTGGAAACTAAACCTTGGCCGGTGGCAAAAATATGCAATAGCACTGCCGTGACGAGCTTCTACTAACTTTGTTTCAAGCCAGCCTGAAGCGTGAGCCTAGTTATCATGCCCAAAAAAGAAACGCTTGACCGCGTACGCGTGTACACGCGTGGACCAAGCGCCGTGTCCATTGTTGTGAGTTGTCAAGTCAGCGAGCGTCCGGGTGTTGTGATTAGCGCTGTTTCCGCGTATTCGGGCTGTATTGTCTTGCAGCTGTGCATTTCGCGCCGCGTCGAGGTCCCCTTTGTTTAAATATCTTCTCTTTGTTGCACAAGGCCATGCGTGATTTTTTTGCCTCTGCGCGCGTGCGCAGAGCTTTCACGTGGCCGTTTATCCGAATTTTCGGATCAGTTCCTGGGCTCGTTCTCCGCAGGAATATTGTGAACCCGAATCCAGCGATTCCCAGGTACGGGATCGACCCGTACATGACTCAAAAGTCTGTAAGCAATTGGACGACTGGGGCTGGCTGTTGGGTGTGACTGCCGTGTGGCAGCGTGACGTCATAACGATGACGTGCGGTACCTCTCTGCTGAGGTACACGTTTGCGTGCACTGTTTGTTGATGTGGGGTACTGACCTCTGTGTTTGTGTTGAGCTGGCGTTGTTTTTTCTGCGTGTGCGTGCGTGTAGTGCTGTTTCCGAATGGTTGTTGCTGATGATGATGATGCCGAGTCGTCGTTAAGTTGCTGAGTTCGTTATTGTCGTGTCGCGATGCCTATGCGGAGAAAACCGGGGCGCTGTGAACCTGGTGTTGTGTGTTCATGGTGGCCACCGGAGTAGAATACGTGCCGCGGGTTCTGTATACCTCTCTCCTTACGAGTCGCGTCCAACCCCTCTTGGCCGCCCATACGCATGCGAAGAAAGCGGCCAGCAACAATACGGTAGTCACCACGACTAGGAGAGCGTCGGCCGGTGTGCCGAAACTGTTGTTCACCTGTAAGATGGACTTCGAATCGTTTGACTGCGCGGCCCCCATGATGCCGCTGTGTTGTGAAGTTTTAGTTGCACTGGAATGTTGCGTCTTGTTTGTAACGTAGAACTGCGGTTCACCAGAATGTGTCCGGAAGGTTCCGTTGTTCACTGTGTCGGGTCCAGAATGTACCCGGAAGGTTGCGTATTCACTGTCGTGGGTCACCAAAATGTAACGGCCCTTCTGTAGTGGGTCACCAGAATGTAACGGAACAAATGAATGATGAGAGAAGGAAGTTAAAACTGTTTATTATTATTAAACCGTTACAATATAAAAGTTAACTTAATTAAATCTGACTCTGGGGTTCCGCGCGCCGTGCGCGCGGACGACCGCTTGAGAAGCGGGTGTTGACGGCGGCAGACTCGGCTGGAAAAGGCGATGAGCAGTGTCGCGGCCTGCTCTTATAATCTGCCAGCGGGGAGACTCTCTTCTTTGGCCGTGACGCTTGCAGTCGTTCGTCTGACGTCATACGCCAGGTGGCTGAGCAGATGGTCTCGAGCGTCCGTCGTGGGAACGCAGGAGTTCCGGCAGTTGGCTGACCAGGTGTCTCGAGTGCCGTGGGAAGGCGGATGTTGTAGAGTGGCCTGGGAAAGCAGGTGTGCATGGTGTGGGAACGGCATCGACCATGTGACTCCCACAATATCTTTGTCTTTTAGGATTATAATTGGATAGGATTGAAAATCTGCTTTTTATTACACCTTTGCTAGGTCAGCGCGAATTATTTATTTGTTATTGTTCGCCTGGAGGCATTACTTTGAATTTTTAACTTTTTTATTTTCCCTCGTTAGTTATGGTTATTTATTGTTTTTTGTTATTATTTTTTGTTTTTAATGTTATTGTTTCTTTTAGTAGTATATTTTTTTACTTGTATGTTACGTATTGGATTGTGCACATGGGAAACCTATTTAATTAATAAATAAACGAAAGTCTGAAATACAAAAAGGAAATTTACACGAGTTAAAATAATAAATTAAAACATAAACTATTTCCGCCTTTTTTTATTTATTTTTTTACACGTTATAGGGAACATAAACATTTGGGACAACCTATATATCAAAAAATAAAAATGCCTCTGCTACTAAGTAAGGTCGAATTATAGATGTTAGAGGGTGGAGACCTGAGTATATCATTTTATAGCCAATATGAAAAAAAAAAACTATTTATATACAGGTATCTCAAGACCTTTAAAACAGATACCTCTTTACAGGTATCTCTTTGGCCTTTAAAAAAAAAAAGTAATTCACCCTACGATTTCAAATATGGTTGGTAAAAACAACATGGTTAACGAGAAAAAAATGTAAACTCTACGTCATCATAATAAACCTTGTTGTAATACGTACTCCATGATCGACCACTCGCGACACCTGGTCATTGACCACACTCCGGTCAAGGCTACGACTATTGATCACGTGTCGAGGCGCCGTACGCAATTTAGGAATGAATTATTTTTTTATATATATTTTTGTTTTTAATAGGGAACAGAAACACACCATTATATCTTCGAATTTATTTAACCATTATATATAAGAAAGCAGGGCCGAATTAGTATTCGCGACCGTCACTTCAAAAACAGCGAACTATCAAATTACTTGTTGCTATGTGAACATCGTCATGATGCTGTAGGTTTCTTCGTGATTTACTCGCATTATTGAAGAAGTTATTTTATGGTGCGACATGGTACATCAGCGCTGCACGATGGATTTATTGCAAAACTTTGGTTTCCGAGCATTCCTTAGGCGTTCCGAAATTAAATTGTCGTAGCGCACGCGACGATCCCGGAGGGCTTACACGCATTTTTCAGGGATTTTTTACACGGTGTTTATTAATGCACGGAACACATGAGTTTACTATGAGAGTACCTGTATCGTTATTCTCGAAAACATGCAGGTTTAAGTCACAGGTAATTGAATCTTTCCTGAATACATAGCATGCTAGTGCGTCACGTGTTTGGAAGCTTTGGGAATACAACAAAGGCTCAAATTTATCAAAACTATAAATTCAGAACCTATATAAGATCTTATTTCTATAAAGAATTAAATAAATTGAAGGAGAAGAATAAAACTTTTCCTTTTTTACAAAAGCTGTTTTGGACTAAAAGCTTCAGTGCTAGCAGTTTGCAATATCTTTTAATTTTCAAACCGCTGAGCAAAATTATGAGACTCCAGGCGAATCATACAAAACCTTCTATTCAACCTAATTAATTTGGATTCTTTTTGCAAACTATTTTTTTTTTATTTTAGTTTAGTTGAGTTAGGTTTAGTTCAAATTAGGAAAAATAATGTTTCCGTTTAAAATGTTTTATACGCTTAATAATTTGACTTTGTAGATATATTCATTATCAAGCAGTAGATATCAAAATATATAAGAAATGTACATAGCATGGCTAAACAGATTTTCTAGAACACTCAAAACACTCTCGATTATAATAACCATCTGTTTGCGTCAAGGGTTAAAAATATTATATCATTGTTTTGTATAAGAGTACGTATAGCGTAACTGATTCAGTTTCTGAACGTCTATGGGCTGCGTTCTCAAAGGTGGTATAACTAGGGTAACGCAGGTTTGATTTCTTTCAGGGTAAAAAAACCATTTTCATATTTTGCCTGAATACTGTCATTATAATCGTTTCACTGCGCCCCGTTCAATACACTAATTTAATATGGTTTCGTAACATTTCGAAACATCCTAAAATTTATCGTTTCGACATCTACACAAATTAAACCTGTGGGCGGTATTTTTAGCGAAATTTTTAAGAGCGTCGCTACGTGGTCTCGGCGAACGTTTACAGAGCTTAATTAATTTATAAAAAAAAAAATCTCAAGTAAAAGCAAAAAAAAAAACTCACTTCAAACTGGCTCAACTCTTGCGCAAGATGTCTTTTGAAAGCACCAGATAAACATACGAGGGACCGTATTAAGTTATTAACAATTACAAATCGAATTTCTTTAGTCACCATTATCAATGTAAAACTTTTGTTGTAAAACTTAAAAAAAAAAAAAACTGTAAAAATTACAATAAAGATGGCATGACATTGAAAAGTGGGAAAAGGCCAGACGGAGGCACGGTGAAGTCTTGACATGGGATATCACGTGTGCAGACACAGTCGCAGAAAGCCACGTCCACAACACCTCAACACAAATCGGTGCAGCAGTGCTGACCGCCGCCTATTCCAAGCGACGCAAGCACAAGGAACTCTTAACGAATTGTAACTTTGTTGCATTGGCCGTAGACACTGGGCCCATAGTCTGGTCTCCCGATGCGCTAGAGTTTGCTAATAAACTTGGCAAACTCCTGAAAGAGAAGTCGAGGGATCCGCGCGCGGGTTCATTATTTGTTCAACGAGTCTGTTTGGAAGTGGTGCGTGATAAAGCAGCCAGTGTCGGAGGTCTTGGAGGATTTTTTTTTATATAATCATGTTGTATAATATTTTAATGTGTTATCTAATACTCATAAATCCAACTCATAAAGAAATAAACATGTAATAAAACATTAACATTATAATATTAATTTATTTTATAGATTTTTTGTTTGTTTGTAATAAGAATAAAAGAAACTACAATTTCAGAAAAAATAAATCTTAATATATATAAATCTCGTGTCACAATGTTTGTCCTCAATGGACGGCTGAACCACTTAACCGATTATAATAAAATTTGAACACCATGTGCAGTTCGATGTGCACTTGAGAGATAGGATAGTATAAATCTCAAATTATAGTCGCAATTTTAATTTATCGCTAATTATTTGTCTGTTATTATTTGGCAGTCATAAAACTGACAGATGTCGATACCTTTCGACTGGGTTGATGGCGCTAATGTCTGTTATTATTTGACAGTGACAGTTATTCGACGCAAACGTATTAAAAGAGCCCATCAGTTGGCAGAACAAATTGAATCAAGAAATCCAGCTCAAAGAATCAGGACAGCAGGTCATGCACAAGAATCTCAAGAACAGTGTAACGAACGTCTTCAAGAGAATATCATAAGAACAAGAAAATTATTATTTTCAGTCAAATGCCACCGAAAAAATCTAACCTCAACAACGCGAGCGGCAAACGTCAAAACGCAAACGTCAAAACTACGATCGGAATAATATATTCACTTACGAGATGCTGTTGCTGGAAACATCGATGGAAATTTAAATCCCAATGACATCGGTAATGCTTTCATTTTACCTTCAAGCTACATCGGCAGTCCACGGAACATGCAGGAATACATACAAGATGCGATGACTTACGTACGTCATTACGGCCGACCGGATTTATTTATTACATTCACATGTAATCCGAATTGGGAAGAGATACAAACTTTACTATTGCCAGGACAACAAGCCATTCATCGTCATGATTTAACTGCACGTGTGTTTAAACAAAAATTGAAATCCTTAATTGATTTTATTGTTAAATATACAATTTTTGGTATCACACGTTGTTGGCTGTATACGATAGAGTGGCAAAAGCGAGGTTTGCCTCATGCCCACATTTTGGTTTGGCTTAAAGATAGAATCCGTCCTGAAGAAATAGATCAAATAATTTCAGCCGAAATTCCAGACCCATTAATTGATCAAGAATTATTTGATATTGTCACCAAACACATGATCCATGGGCCATGCGGTGTTTTCAACATGACGTCACCGTGCATGGAAAATGGAAAATGTAAAAAAAACTTCCCAAAGCCGCATACGAATGACACGATCACGGATATTGATGGTTATCCAATGTATCGCCGCAGAAGTACTGAGAATGGTGGCCACACATTTACAATGCGACTGCCGAACTTTCCAAATCAAGTTGAGTTTGATAATCAGTGGGTGGTACCATACTCACCACTACTTTCAAAAACTTACAAAGCTCATATCAATGTTGAGCTTTGCAGTTCTGTTAAATCAATTAAGTATATTTGTAAATATGTAAACAAAGGCAGTGATTTGGCCATATTTGAAGTAAAAAACATAAATAAAAATGACGAAATAGCACGATACCAAATGGGCAGATACATTAGCAGCAATGAAGCTATTTGGCATATTCTCAGCTTTCCCATCCACGAAAGAGATCCTGCTGTCCAACATCTGGCAATACATCTTGAAAACGGTCAACGTGTATACTTCACTGAAGAAAATGTTCTCCAAAGAGCGTTCGAAGCTCCGAAAACGACTCTAACTGAATTTTTTACATTGTGTCAAAAACCTGATGTTTTTGGCCAATTCGCGAAGACATTGGTGTATGGTGATGTTCCACGTTATTTCACATGGAACAAATCCAGTAAAAAATGGGAGCCACGGAAACAAGGAAAACCACATCCTTCCATTACAGGCATATTCAAAGCTAAGACATTGGGGAGACTTTACACGGTACATCCAAAGCAACGTGAGTGCTTCTATTTACGTTTGTTATTGGTGAATGTTCCCGGACCAACGTCTTTTGAATTTTTACGAACAGCTAATGGTCGAGTATTCAATACATACCAGGATGCATGTCGTGAACTGCAATTGCTAGAAGACGATAACCATTGGGACTTAACGCTTGCTGATGCTGCGTTGACATCAACACCGAATAACATTCGTCAGTTGTTTGCAATTATTTTGGCGACATGTTATCCCTCGCAAGCACAAACTTTGTGGGAAAAATATAAAAATTGTATGACAGAAGACATCTTGCACCGAATTAGACAAACAAATCAATGCCAAAACATAGATTATACACCAGAGATGTACAATGAAGCATTGGTCTTGATCGAGGATTTATGTGTTCTTATTTCAAATTTACCACTTAATCATTATGGTATGCCATCACCTAATCGTCCAGCCACCGACTTAGTCAATACCGATTTACAACGAGAAAATCAATATGACCATGGAAGTTTAGCAACAATTATCATGAACAGTGAACCATTACTGACAGCAGAACAAAAAATTATTTATGATCGGATTATGCTGGCTGTTGCTGCTGAACAAGGCGGTTTTTTTTTCTTGGATGCACACGGTGGAACCGGTAAGACATTTTTAATATCGTTGATTCTTGCCAAAATACGGTCGCAACAAAAACATCGCATTAGCATTAGCATCGTCAGGCATTGCGGCTACTTTACTGGATGGTGGGCGAACAGCACATTCAACATTCAAGCTGCCATTGGACGTTCATAATAAACCAGATGCAATGTGTAACATCAAAAAGAATAGTGGAATAGCTGCAGTGTTGCGGAAGAGTTCTATAATAATTTGGGATGAGTGCACAATGGCACACAAATATTCACTTGAAGCATTAAACAGAACTATGCAAGATTTAAACAGCAATAATAAACTTTTCGGTGGTGCTATCTTACTTTTGTCTGGTGACTTCCGGCAGACCTTACCGGTTATACCTCGCTCTACTTTCGCGGATGAGATTAATGCATGTTTGAAACAATCATTCTTATGGCGAAGTGTTGAAACACTTCGATTGACCATAAATATGCGAGTACAATTGCAAAATGATCCATCAGCACTAATATTTTCCGAACAACTACTAGATATTGGGAACGGTAAAATAAAACTGCAACCAAATACGCAATGCATTAAACTACCAGACAATTTTTGCACTGTTGTTCAGGATAAAACTGAATTGATTCAGAGTATTTTCCCGGATATACAGAATAATTATTTGAATCATGAATGGCTTAGTCAACGGGCGATTTTGGCAGCCAAAAACGTTGATGTTGACGAAATTAACTTCCAGATACAACAGTTGTTACCAGGCGATCTGATGTCTTTTAAATCAATCGATACTGTTGTTGATGAAAATGAAAGTGTAAATTTTCCGATTGAATTTTTAAATTCATTAGATATCCCTGGAATGCCACCACATAATCTTCGATTAAAGATTGGTTCCCCTATTATTCTCCTCCGTAATTTGAATCCACCTCAATTATGTAACGGTACGCGTTTGGTCATCAAAAAGATCACCGGAAACATTCTTGAAGCAACCATTTTGGCTGGGAAGTTTAAAGGAAAAGTGGTCCTGCTGCCACGTATTCCGATGATACCATCAGATTCTACCATACCCTTCAAAAGGCTACAGTTTCCAATTCGTTTAGCTTCGCCATGTCTATAAATAAATCTCAAGGTCAAACAATGTACATTTGTGGTTTAGATTTGGAAAATCCATGTTTTTCTCATGGGCAACTATATGTTGCGTGTTCACGTGTTGGGAAACCGTCGAATCTATTTGTGTTAGCTAAAGACAGGTTAACCAAAAACATTGTGCACCGATTGGTGTTAAATTAAATTGAAATTGAAAGTATTTATAATTCAAAAAAAAAGATATTAATGTTTAAAAGTTTAAGACTGTCTGCCTTGCCTACCTCATTCATGAGTTTAAGCGTCACATGTAATTTACTGTATTATACTGTAATATACTTATATTTGTTATAAAATTAAATGGAAATAATAAATCTGATAAATTTTTATTTTTTACCTATTGATTTCTGCTTAGTATCAAGTGTAAGAACATTTTAATTAATTGTGTTCAACGTACTTCCCCTTCAAATCTCAATCCAGTGAATTTGTATACCAACATCAACATTTTCGTCTTTGTTCGTAAATAATTTCATTGTACTAAAGGGTTATAGTAGTAGAAAGTCAAATAAGGAGATCACCATATTTTTTTACAAATACCATCTGTGTGAAAAAGCATAGTGGACTCCGTGACTGATGTTCTCTTATTGTTCCTCTTAGATTGTTTACTATAATGTAATATAACAAAAACTTTAGCCACAGCAACGCGTGGCCGGGTCAGCTAGTAACTATATATAAATTAGGTTAGTCGCAAGGTTTCTTAAGCTAATTAGATCAATTAATAATTACATAATTTTAACCCTCTTACATTTTCTAATAGCTACTAGTTTTATATCTAAACATGCATTGCTATATTGGTAGTCGAAGAAGTAGAAAAAAAATATAGTACGTATCACATTGGAAATGGATGCTTTCATTTGACCACCACAACGCGTCGCTTTGAACTTTGAAAACCGCAGATGTGTGCGTAGAGTGAACATATTTACTAGGGTGTGTAATTAGTGAAATATAGCATCTAATTTATTTAAAAAAGGCATTAAAAATAACGTGATGTATTTAATTTATTTTGCTAATGTGATTTTGTGATATGATTTCCAACGAATAAAGCCTTAAAATTGTTATGTATATTTTTTTATCCTTTTGCGAAGACCTTCTTTTATTTAATAGCAAAATTAATGGGATTTGAAAAAATAACACCTTCCATATAATAATTCCGTTGCAAAACGAACATACTAAAATTTCCATACAGCATGCATACATATTAAATTCCATAAAAAGAACCTGGCGAATAATCCTTTACATCCTGAGAATACTCGCTTAGCATACAAAGCATTAAGGATTATTGATTACATATTGAGCGTAATATTTTGAATGTATTATTTTATCAATTTCATTTAATTAATTTTTATCACATACGGAAAATCCATTGTGTCACGATCAACAATTAATATGGACACATTTAGTATGCAATAACTGTTAAAATATTATTTTTAATTCGAACACGTCACTTCATCTACATATTATGGAAACTAAGTTAGGTTACCAATGTTAAATCAAACAACACTATTTTGGATTCATCATAATTCAAAAGATATTTATTTTAATAACAAAATATGTTAGGAAATAAAATTCAGCGTTCGTGGAATACCATTGATTTGAATATTTTTTAATTTGTCCGCTTGCCATTCTCATCCCTTATAAACATGAGTTAGATCTATAACAAAAACATATATTTTAAGATAATATGAAGCCGTTTTGTGTGATTTTAACGCCAAAGAATTTAAAATATATAAGCTGTAGTCGCCATGAAATTAGGTACGTCCTGAAAACGAGGAGCCCTCGAGCTAATATAGGACGTCAGGGCATTTGGATTAGGAGTTATTTTTGCTCGACGGCGAAGTGATTCGTGAAGTAACAGCTGGAGTACACTTGGAAATCCTAAACCCTCGTCATGTTCAAGTGTTCCGCGCGATTACGGTTGGGGTCAGCGAAGAGCTGTTAAATTCCATGAAGAAATATGAGTATAGCTTGGAAATAGGCACGACGAGCCTCACAATTTGGGTGTTTTTTTGGTTTGAAAAAAAAACCTACCAAAAATACTCCCGTGTTTCACAAAAAGCCCCAGTTTGTTTCATCAACACTACCGGAGTAACTGTGACTAATCAATAAAACTCTCAGTTAAATTCATTTAGTCGCAAAAGTTTCAATTTAATAATTTAAAATATTACATTTATACTACAAACGCTTAAAAAAAATCAATGAAATTTAGTTCAAAGAGTCACGGCCTGGTGGCGCAGTGGTATAAGCGCCTGCTTGTAATCCAGAGGTCCCGGGTTCGAATCCCCGGTGTGTCAAATCCGGCCAGATTATTTTTCGCCGTTGAGTATATTCAATGGCGCTTTTTTCAACACTGTCGACTGAGTTAAGTAACAAGACATACACACAAAAAACACTCATTTAGTTACAGACTTGCTAGAGGTTGATTTAGAAAGCGGATAAACAGATAAACGTGAAAAGCAACTTTGCTTTATACAATTTATTGATGATACCGTGTTTGCATATTTGATTTAAAGATACAAATTTTAGAGGATTTAAAAAGTTTTTCTTTCTTTGAGCTACAAAAAATTATTGGAATTCACTGCAGAGTTATTATTTTCTTTTTCTGTCATAACCAATGCAGAGGAATACGGCTGACCTTTCAAATTACACATTTTCTCAGATGATTAATTAAAGAGTGAGCTTCTGTTTTGGCGCGGCAATGTCTTTCAATTTGTCATCATAAGTAGGCCATTTAGTTGGGCTGTCAGGTGTGCGTTGCGCGCGAAGAAATATTTCTCGACTTTATGAAATAGGGCGGGCGGGTCGCGTGTTTCGGCTCGAAATTGGCGGGAAAATTATGAACATTCTTCTTCTGGATTTCGCCCATACACGGAATGTATGGCCGAGTGGGCGTGTAGGGGATAGGGGCAGGGGGGGGGGATGGAGGAAGTTATGTCATTACGCTTCTAAATATCCTTCTTGATTTATAGACTAGGTGTCGTGTCTCTGATTTCTGACATTTATGTCAGAAAAAGAAATCACAGACACGACGCACACCTTCGCCCTACCACTTTGTTTTAACAAAATGGTAACGCGATTTGGTCGAGCGATGTCTTTTTTAACTCTCTACGATGTGTGAGTTTTGCGACCGTGAAAAAAATCGTCTTTAGTTTTGAGGTCTTCTATGCCCTTCCTTACATTAAGTCGTTCCTCAAGGGAACTCTCAGACCCAACCATGAGGCGCCTACAAGTTGTGATGTCAGTTTTAGCAGTTAACATTCGTACGCGGACCCCCTATGTGGAGTAAATTTCAATTTGGTTCGCATCTATCAGTGACGCTCTGATGGAGAGTGAGTACATTATATCGTAAAACATGTTTAAATTCGAATTCGTGCTCGGCTGACATTTCGGATTTAAATTAAAGTTGCTTTTTATGAACAGAATACGCGACGAACCAGCCAGCGACATTGGATTGGATTGGAAGGCCGCCACATTCTTGGGGGCCCGTTGTTTATAGCTTCATAGTCTATAACTGAATGATGTGTGTGTGTGTGTGTGTGTGTGTGTGTGTGTGTATCTTATTATTTAACGCAGTCGACAGTGCTGAGAAAAGCGCCGTTGAATATTCTCAGCAGCGAAAAATGACCTTGCCGAATTCGACCCACTGGGGAATCGAACCCGGGACATCTGGATTTATGAAGTAGGTGCTTGTACCACTGCTCTACCGGGCCAGCTTGAGAAAACACAGATTTATTGCGATGTATTCATAGTTGAACGCTGATGTTTACACATCCTAACCGCGAGTCCCGAATGAGATCGTTTTAGTCCAGTGGTTAAGGCGTTTGACTATTGACCCAAAGTCATACCATTTTTAACGCTTCATTACCACCATCTCCCCTGACTCTAGAACAGGCACGTTTGAGTAGGGCCCAAAATAATTGTATATGACCATAGCAATTATTTTAAAAAAAAATATATCGGCTTAGGGCGAACCTTCTTCGCGGAAAAGTTAATGATCGACTCGGCGTATTAATTTCAAGTCACTTCATAGCCAATTCGTTAAGATAAAATAAAATCCAATAAAAAAGTCTCCAATAAAATCGATTACCACCATTTTTTTTTGGGATGGGGTAACCTCTTGATCTGGTGCTGTAAATGTGAAGTCATTACATTAGAAAAAAATATATAAAGTGCGCATATAGAAGTTTTACCTCAATAAACTTGTTTCACAAAAGTAAAAAAAAAATTGTAAATTGTAAAATTGTTTAAAATGTATTATTAGTATACTTACTTTTGGTTTTGGTACTACTAAGATTTAAAAATGTACCTCAATGTTTGTGACGGACGTATAAAAATTTAAAGGACGTGTAAAATACAGAAAAAATAATTTGAAAATATTTCACAATTAATAACATCTGTATTTTACACACCTGGTTTCCAGCAGATAAGCCTTGGGCTTAGCTGGTACATAAAATAAAATAATTGTAAATATGATGAATAAACTAATAATAATAATAAAACAAGAGAAAGTAAGAATAGAAGAAAAAGAGAATATGATTAATAATATAACACCGACATAAGATTAAATTACGATCAATACATTAATTAATTGGCTCTCCGACGATTGAATGCGTTTTGTCTTTGTTCTACTGGACAACTGTCAGTACGACTGGAGTTCGAACCCGGGACGATTGGATTGGAAGCAGAAGTTTATACCACTAAATTACTTGATAAATGACCGAAATAATTCAGTGGAGGATTACGTACAATAATTTCTTCCCTGAGATATCTAATTCGAGCTGGTTATTACCACGCTTCGTCTATAAAGTGGTGAAGAAAGCTCCAAAGATAATAAGTCTTACGGAAGATTTGGTGAATATTTAACGTCGCCTACCTTCCTTCCATATTCTAAGGCTTTTAATACCGCGGCGACTCCTCTGGAGTTACTTCGAGGCGCGATTATTTCAATGTGCTTAATAGCACTGAAAATTTGTGGTAAAATTTACATGCTAAGTGACTAAAGTAAGTCCATAATAACAACAAAATATGCGTTAATTTATATTTATTTGCACATTATTTATTTATCATTATATTTAGACAAACCTTTAAAGTAAGCATACAAAAAAAACCCAATAGGTAAGGAATAGCGTAAAAAAAACACATTTATAACACCTCATACATATACCTTTTTTTTATTATATTTCTTAGAATAATAATGAGTTACTTAGCATACTTACAAAACCATACCTAACTGGGCATTGCCTGTACTAAGGTAGGTGCATTCAATATAATATAATATGTTATATAGTAGTAGGTATTATTTATATACATTTCCATATTTTTATTTTATCAACCTCATACACAAGTCACTCATAACTTCATGTCATTTAAACATAACCTTCAACCTAATCACTCTTTACTTTTGTATTTAAAATCGACATTACATGGGGAAACCTGTTAAATAAATAAATAAATTATTAGTTTTTTTGGTTGTATATTATTTTTGAAGGTTTTAGCTAGCTTACACTAAAAGTAGCCTAATAAAACTTCGAAGGAATCGACTCCAAGCATTTTAGTACAATTAGCAAAAAATTAAGCTTTTTTTTTAATCCGTTTCTTATTTCATTTATTTTAATGGGTACATAATAAAAAATATTTTATATTAAATAAGATAGGTGAGAGTTGAAAATGCTTTTTTGTAATAATCAGCGCTGAGTTTAAACTGACATTTTGCATACAGGCTCTTTAGTTACCTTATTGCGGTGTATAACCAATTAAAAAAAAACAAAACTTATCTAAATGTGTTAATATTATCCTTTATGTTTTAAGGCTATTCACCGTCATTAAAAAACTGTCATCAAGTATATTTTATAACATAAGGTTCATATAACATAAATTAATATTCTAGAACGTAATATTTGGAAAAAATCCTTACCAAATGAGATAGGTTACAGACATTTTAATAAAACTCAGAACTGTGTTTAGAACCACATTCTATGATATCAAGTATTTACTTCAGAAACTCGTAGTTATATTTAAAATTATTTAGACTTCTAATCCGATTCTTTTAAAAATTAATAAACGTTGTAAAATTATCAATACTGCCAAAAATTATACGAAATTAAAATTGAATGTCGGTATTAAAATACTATTCGACATAATAATATTTATTACCAAACTTAATCAAGAGAAAGATTTAGCATCCTTGAAGTTACCCAAAATAGAATACGAACCCTTACAATAATTAATTAAAACTAAAATAAGTAGAAATAAAATATACCAAACTATTTTACATTGCTATTAAGTTTTAAAGCTACTTCAACTTTTTAAATATCTTTCAAAATAGTGATACATAATTAAAACTAAACTTTACCGTTTTATTGTTGTAGTCAAGTTAAACAGTAGGAAATATACTTTATACTTTTATGTACAGGCAGTATTTTTCCAACAAATCTCAAATTGTTTGCGTGCAATCGTTTACAAGAAACCCTCTTCATAGCGATGGTAAAAATAATGACCTGTCATATTTTAAGCCCGCAATAGAGTGACCATAAGGCAATAAAATACAAGACTTATGTTTTTATTTCTTGCATTATTTGGCTTACTTCGTCCCTGCCTCCCTTAATACTACATAAAGTGCTTAGCATCCTTTTACGTGACTATGATTGGCGCTATACCTTTTTCTATTCTCGCTTAGGAGCTTTTTATCGAAATCTGTTAGTTCAGTGGGATACATACATTTTTGAATTTAAATTTCAGTCAGTTTTATTAACTAGTTAGGATTTTTTATATTTTGATGTAACCCTACAAAACATATTAATTACATTAGAAAAAACTACTATTTAATAAATAAATTAGATATTATTTATGTTAATCCCGTTTTTTTATTTGTCTCTAATCAATAGACATATGGTCACCCTAGCATATAGTCTGAGGCTATTTCATGCCTTTATTTCCTTGGTAAAGATTTTCGTCTGATGTAATATATTACCAAGCCAATTTGTACATGCTATAATTCTTTACAATTCGGATATTCTCAAATGTACCGTTAGGGATAGGAATCTATACGTACGTTGGTTTATTATTTGTTATTCGCATAAACGTAAACCTTGATTCAAAATGCTTATTTGTTTATTTTTATTATTTGTTTATTTTTAATATTTGTACATTCATTCCAACGATAAGGCACTTACTACATTAAATTATTATCGAAAAAAATAAAGTAACATTTAATTTAATATTTAACAGAAAAGGTATCGTCTTTGTGGGGAAATCGTAATGGTGTTTTATAAAAAAATAATAAAGTTTAAAAAAAAAATAAAATAGATAAGTAATTGCAGTATAATGTCCTTTTCTAGGTCACCTAATCCTATATTGACTAATACAATTGTAAAAACTATTTCTCAAATACCGTATTTAGAGGATTTTTTACGTTTTAATGGACACCTTAAATTATATGAGAGTCCGGCAGAATATTGCCACTTAGAAAACTCGAATTCTTTTTAATATGTTTTAAGGATTGGAATTTTTTAAACAAATTAATGAAATGTTTAATGACAAATTAATACCGCAACGCGCAAATAGTTGCATCACTTGAATGTAATGCAAGCTGGTTTAAATACAGCGCTGTATTTTTTTCATTCTCGCTTATTCGTCTGTGCGCTTATGAAATAGGTCAAACTTTGATTAAAGTAGTAAAGTAATGATTTAGAAGGAAGGCGTTCATAAATTGCAGGCCTGTATTTAAATATTTTTTTTACTACTTTAATGAAAGTTGGACCGTATTTCATAAGCGCACAGATGGATAGGTGAGATTAGAAGGCTTTCATAAAATACAGGCCTGTATCTCTTTTGTTTTCACATTTTGTTCATAGTCTTAGAAAATTAACATAGAATGGCGAAGGTTAATTTTAGATGAATAGGTGATAGGTGAGATTAGAAGGCTTTCATAAAATACAGGCCTGTATCTCTTTTGTTTTCACATTTTGTTCATAGTCTTAGAAAATTAACATAGAATGGCGAAGGTTAATTTTAGATGAATGTTTTGGGTTACCTGGGTTACTCCATAATTTAATTTAAATGAAATTCGACTTATTGATTCATTGTTAAATTGAAAACAACCTGCTTTAACTATTCTATTTGTATTTGTCGAATGGGCTCAAGAGATAATCCGAGTAACGGTCGTGTATACTCACTGCGACCCTTAGCCTTTCCATCGTCGACAAGGCCAGGCCGCCTTGCTAAATTGTAAGTGAGATCGAGTGCCTCTTGTATCATTCATTCATCTTAGCGTGGTTCGCATAATATCTCTCTGGTACATTATTACTTTGTGACAATTGCATTAATTTACAATTAGGCGATCCTCAAAGTGATTTCTTAGGTGAAATATTCATTCATTATCATCGTCTATTATTCACGGGAGTTATTAGTCATGAAACGAATTTTAAGGATTGTCGACAACTTGACTCTCAAACAACGAATTGGACGTATTTGCGTAGTTGGATGAATTTAAACGTTTCCATAAGGTTAAGTAATATCGCTGCTTTTCCCGCCAAATATTCTCGTGTTTATTCAATATAATATTGTGACAACACGACCTTTCGCAGGCAGTCGAGGTTGTTAACTCGCTGTGGTTCCTGAGGTCTTCAGAAACTTGGGCCTTAAATGACCCACTTTCAGCCTTTCCACTACTTTCAGATGCACTATAACGATATTCGGGATTACTACACTACGTAATTACACTACATAGTTAGTGCCCAATGACACCTATTGATTTTTTTTCTTGTATTTTAACACTTAACAAAATGTGTAGAGGAAACCTGTTAAATAAATAAATAAAAACTATGAAGTCCCTTGAAAATTGACGTAGGTCTGTCCTTCACAATCAACCTGAAGTGTCGAAGTTGTTGCCTTCAATACCTCTGATAAGTAGGTAAAATCGCAACCACATTCAGGGTTCATCTTCAGCTCTCTCTCTTAGATCAAAGAACTCGGCATCTAGGGAACTATGGTTAGGCGTGTGTTTCGTGTAATCAGGAAACTATAATCATACCGGTCTTATCTTGTACTTAGTAGTGGTGAGAATGAACAAAAACCTTTCGAGGTAGAGAATGAAACATGAGTTCTGCTCAAAGGAGCGGACACACTTTCATATAAAGATCCAGAGAATCCGGTGACTTTGTCTTCTAGGACTTCACTGATTGCAATGTTTTGAATGAAAATCAAACTCTGATATCCCTTTATGCCTTTATACCCAATATTTTAGGATACCGATAAAGGCTTCGATGAGCTGTTGCCGAGTTAGGGTACTGCGAGGGTCGTAAAATTTCAACATTGGCCACTGTGAGATAACACTAAATAAAAGGTGATTTTCATTGTTATGAAAATTATTAGGGAAGTGAAGTAGGGAGGTTGTGAGACATTTTCTGAGATATGACCGAAATATCATTTGAGAGAATGCATACTCGAATGCATGGTATATAGTCTTCGGACTTTCTATTACCCTAAGACTTAGGGCCTAAGTACACATGTTCAAATTCTACGCACTCTCTATTTTACACCTGCATAGTAGAAACATTTTGTTCAACTTCCTACGAAAATAATTAAGAAAATTAATTTAGAAAACTCATAAATATTTATTATCAAGAAACATTTCTGATTTTCTGTGTTTTTTCAATATTCTTTATAGATATTAAATAAATATTGACTATAATATCCTAATGACCTATGACGATTAAATTTATTATTATTTTATGAAGTCGCCATAGCCATATATGATTTAAAAAAACAAGGTAGTATTTCCTAAAATATATTTTCTGTTCATTCCCATAATTCGAGCGAATCACCCAAGAACAGACTTTTTCTAGTGGTGTTGATTAAATCCACGTAAGATCTGTTATGTTATGTTTAGGCAAATATTATATTCATCATTTTATGATAATTCACGTGAAATTTTTAGTGTGTGTGAAAACAAATATTATTTTTAATTTGTAGCTGGAAAAATACGGTCGGTTATTCGTAATATTGCTATTATCAATTTGTTAAAAGTATAACGGCCTAATCGTAAAACGCAAGCTTCTATCGCATATCTCGCGGTTACCAATAAAGAATAGTGTAATAATGCGGTGGAAAAAGGTGGAAAAATACCCTCTTTTACGGCTCCAAAGCTCCTAATTGGAAATCCTGACACGTTTCCACGTTGAAAGTCCTATATCAATTTGTGGCGTCTGCGTTGAAAATATTTCCCTGTAAAATGTGAAGCATTCAACGTCTTTGCATTATCTTAAAACTAGGATAGCAGAGAAAACATTTTTAACCTCTCACCTTTATTTTTTAAAATTTTATAATAATTATTTATCATCATTATAAAAAGTAGATTATTAGAAATAAAATATCGTTAGAGGGCTGTTCCCTGTCAACAATTGTATGTCAATTGTTTGGGTTTATTGAATTTTTTGTGTATTCGAAAGGAAAGAAATCAAAAAAATATATGTTTTAGTTATAATAAGGTAACATAATTTCTTACTAATATAACGTAATTCCAAAGTACTTATGGTCAAATAAGAGCGCTATGGATTTGTTGTATTTCTATTTATGTTTACTTGCTCATAGCAGTTACGAAATTGCGTTTATTCATAGCCATAGCTAAATAGTCGCTTTCAACGAAATCGCTTCTAATTGACTTTAATTGATAATTGACTATTAGTGCGCGTTGCCTAATTTGCACATTCCATAAGTTGGACAAACTTGGAACACCATGGATCCAGGTTCATCACCGGCCCAACTATTTTGACAGTTGCCTTATTATTTTTTACTCTGTCCGGCTAGATTCCAGCTGTAGAATTCCTTAAAAAACAATCGCAGAATTTTAGGGAGTAGATCATACATATTTCTGACATCCTTTCAAATTATTCGACCAGTAAAAATACTTGAAAATTAGGCCTTTTTAGACATCCATATCTCGATATGCTTTTCTATTTTCAAAATAAATTATTAGAATTGAATTTGTGTCCATTGAAAAAAAATCGCATTTTTCTAAACTGTCAAATTTAACTGTCATGGCGTCTGGCAGGTTGGGTTAGGTTAACATTAAAAATGTTAATTGTATGATTATTGTTCCCAATAAAATTTGATTCTAACAGTTTTCACGCCTTTTAAAAGATTACGAATGTCAAATTGAATGAATTAGTAACTACTATATGTATATTTCTCTCCGACAAACGATATAGGAAGTTATAAAGTTGAAGAGCATTAACATAACAAACGCGACTAGGAGAGGAACAAAGTTTCCGTACTTTACATTAAAATATCCGATTAAAGCGAATATGACAGTCCTTTGCTGGAGTGAAATTTCATCACTTAGCATATCCGTATTTAAGTACTATTCTAAATATACGACTATCTACAAATAACACATATTATTTGATATCACGGTCACACGCGGATGATTATTAACATTTTAGGTTATGCTGAAAGAAATTTTAATGTTTTATCGCCGCCATTATACTGTCGAACTAAAGATTTACCCAATAAATTCATAGTTTTTTGCTAGCAAAAAGTCTGGTTTAGAATTCTTATGACGTCAAATGAGACAAGATAAAATCCCGTTACACACACACTACAAGAGTAAAAGATAGTTTGGGGCATCGCCACGTCTCGCAAAATAACACAAAATCATTAAAGCGTTGAGAAGATAAACTTGGCGACACGCTCCGATGCGACACGGCGACGGCACACGTTCCTCGGCGGGCTTCGGTTAATGTCGTATTATTAGAGTGCGGAAACATTGTTTGGGGGTAGATGCTAGTAAGGGGTGATAATTTAAAAAATAATTCGACTAATTTAATTTTAATGACTTTCTTTGACCTAAGTAACATACCATTATTTTGGCCCAAACATTACTAAGTAAATGTGCTTTTGCTAGAATCAGAAAAAAATCAGGAGACTCAGACTCGGGAAAGCGTTAAAAACGGTATGACTATAATGTGCGCTGGGTCAATAGTGAAACGCCAACAAATGAGTTTTTTTTTAAACAAAGTTTATTGGTGTATTTCATGTTCTTTTTGTTGTATTTTTTTTATTTAATTTCTTTTTTTTTTATTTAAATTCGTGTAATATATTATAGTATTTTTCTTTTTTACGTCATTGCCTTTACGTCATTATCTGTATTATGTACAATTTCAGTTATGTAACCACAATAAATATATAAATAAGTAAATAAACCCGAACATAATATTTCAATTATTAATAATTATAACGTGGCACATTCTTTTAAATAACTTTATATTAATTTATACTGGCCAATAAAACGTTCCAGCTGCCGCGCTGTCAAATGTTTGAAATTCGAATATGATCGAATATGAGCGCTATGTCAAATTAATACTAAAAATTTGTTGACTTTAATGTTAAATATCTATAATCTACGACCAGCTTTCGATGTGATCTAAACGGCTATAGTTGTTTTTTGAGAGCATCGAAATTCAACTCTTTCGCATTTGTAATTTTCGAGTTGAAAGATGAATGCATGCATGAATGTATGTATAGAAGCTAAAACGAAACAGCGTGTTACTAATTATTAATTTCGAAAATATTCAGACCTTAATGTCTGTATTTTAAGAAAATTATTAAACCCACTCACAGCTTTCACTCTCGTTCAATCTATTCTGAATTCATTCCCTAACCATGTGAGTACTTGGTGAATAACATCGCCCCAAGTCAAATACAACTTTATGTTATTCGAAGGAAGCTATTTTCCAGACATATTGAATCTATTTACTTAAGGAATTGGGGACGAAAGGCATTTTCCTTTCAGCGAAATTTGATTGAAAATATAGAGACGGCTCAAACAACGCGAAGGCTTAATCTTTGTACTTACGGTCTACTTCATTTATATTGGCTCTCAAAACATAACTTAAATCTGTATATATATTTTATATATATATACAGATTCAACTTATGTTTTAAAGGTTATTTGTGTGAAAATTAGGTTTATGTGTGCAAAGACGACCAAGGAACTTTGAACTACACGAATCCTCAAAAGAACCAGCGTAGAACATACACAAATCAGTATATTTGATTTTGAAATTTATTTAAAACTCGTTTGAACGTTTAGAATACTGTTTAAAAATTATATTAGGTGATTTGCCGTTATAAACTAATCCCCTCACAGTATAATTAAAATTTTATTTAAATAATATAAACACTAAAATGTAGTTAATTTTAAACTTATCACATTTCCTTATTATTTATAAAACTCATACGTAATGTATTTAAAAAATCATCACTTACAACTCTAAAACCCTTTATCCCTATTAAATTTTTCGTATATTTAAGCATGTACATAAGTACTAATATCAACTTTAACTTATTTTATCTAGTAGAAACATTATTATTTGACATTATTATATTAAAAAAAGCCAGGTGGGATTTAAAAATGCATTTTTTTAAGCTTTAAGCGAAACTCTTATGTACTTAATAGATATATGGTTATTTCAAAAATAATATACTATATACATTGAAAATATATCCCGCTAATATTTAATCTTAAAATAATTAACAAAAAAAAATTTTTTTTATTTAATTTAGATTTTAAGCTGGTTTTTTAAACAAATAATCCTATGTTTACATAAAAAATATTGAAATTGGTGAGTTTTATTTTTTAAAACTCCCATAAACGAAATTACATATGTGACGTAAGCCTAACTTATACATAGAAATGTCCGCAAAAAAAGTCTACAGAAAACCTTAAACTTAGATTTTTTTTTAATTGCCTTATATTTTTAATATAAATAAAAAACTGTCAACTGTCAACTGAAAACTGTTCTTTGATGTTGTCAACGGATGGTCGAAGTGCACGTGGCCGACACCATTTGCAAAGGCCGAACTTCAAGGTCACCTCACGATATACTGCCATGGCTCTTAATCCCTTCAAAGAAGTGTGTATTCGCGATATTTGAATATCACCATATCACTAACAATCGACTGAAGTTTTGAAATGACTAATGAAAAAGCAGACTATTTCGAAGAAATTCATTAAGGTGAGTTTTGTTTTTATTGCGTCTGATTGCCTGGTTGCTAGAGACCCCTCAAGTACTAAGCCTTAAGAGACCTTCGAAATCCAAAGGTTTGTTGCCTGATAGGAACTAAGCCGTACCTCTTCCAGCCTTAAGGCTTAACATTGGAAAAATCTTCGAAAAATCCTCATTTTTGGTAATGCACCACTCCTCAACCACTAAGTATTTTGTCAAGTGATTTATAGGATTATGCGCTTTGAAGACTTACCTTGTACTTATCGCAGGCGGATTTTTTGAATTGGTTTTGGTTTTTGAAATATAAATTAAATAAAAATATATGTTCACTTTTATTTTTCGACTATACAGCGTGTGATTTACCCGAAAAATCATCCTTGCACGCAAGCCGCGGCACTGATTTAAGGTCGACATTTTGTTGATGATTTTCTCGGAAAATACGATTTTCTATCTCAATTGAATAACATTTGGACATCGGATGAGTCTTAAGTCTAATTTTCTTCCATTTGAAATAATAAAGTAAAACGACTTGCAATAAAATAAATTCAACTTGACCGAGCTCAAAAAAAAAAACGTTTCGGAAACCGTCGATTGAATGAAAGAGACAAATAACTCTACTCGTCGCGTAAAGCTGTAGGTGTGACGAGCGTGTATATATATATATATCGCTACCGGCTGTGTTTCTGTGGTTGTGCGATTCCTTGTGAAATTAGGATCTACGCAATCCGTTGTGAAATTCTATTCCCAATTATCCCCAATTTGCGGTCGCCATGCTCCCAGCCCTCGAGTCCAATTTACCTACTTTGAAGCCTCTATATACTTCGCCACTCGATTATATCGGATGTCTACAACGATTTGGTTTTCACTTTTTATATAATAATAAATACTATTTAGTATTGATAGCCTATCAAACATACATGGTAAGTTTTAATAGTTCATCTGACAAGTTACAACCAAATCAGACAAAGTCCCCGAACCGAGTTATTTATTTCTTCATAAGGGAAAACAACCCAAATTAATTATTTGTTTAAAATGCTTGTTATATTTTTTAAACTAAATATATTCGAATTAAACGTCTGATAAAATTAATGGTATGTGTTTGACAATATTGAAAACAAAACCTCTCTATTTTAAATCACTTTAAATCTAAAACAAAAACAAATAGTGGCGTAAACGATATTTATTTAATTTAAAATTTACTCACAGTTGTTGCGTGTTAATACCATATTCAAAAGACCTTACACAACTTTAAGGGTACTTGTGTCTGCTCAAAAACTGTACAAAGTGCTTATACTAACAGTTTTCTCGTATATATTATTAATAATTATTATTTTTATTTCAGAAAATGTTGGAACTTTTTTTTTTAGTTCACCTTACTAAAAGATATTCCCTGTGTAATCTATTTTTAGATATACCTTATGATATTTTTAAAAAGTTTTATTCTTCAACTACAAAACACAAAAAGTTTGTTTTAATTAATTTACGAAAAAAAACGTAAAAACGTAAATTTACAAAAACAATTTTAGCTATCAAATTTTTGTTTTTTTAAATCAAAGTTTTATGTACTGAACTTTCACAAAAAATATAAACATGATAATTATAACCAATAATAAAATTATTAATAATACTAAATCTTTCCAAAAATAGGTGAAAATTTCAGATTTTTTCGGGCAGAATGTGCCCGAATTCTTTAAATGACGGGCCGAAAGAGCTCTTTGTCCTGCGCGTGATCTTGTATCATTCTGTTTCATCGAAATATGTTTTTTTTAAGTTTTCACTTTTGTCGGCAGTCCTCGAAGACTGCCTACGTTTTTTTATTTTAAAATTTTTAGCTAACTTTTTCTAGAAATAAAAAAATAAAATTTTGATTGAATCAACTTTAAGCTATAGTAATAAATACAGATTATACTTGATGTATAATTTGTGTTTTATTATTTATATGTTTTTTTTATTTGTTTATTGATAAGATTTTTCTTATTTAAGTATCTAAAATTGATCTAAATCTAATGTATTCAATATTTTGTTAAGGTACCGAATAAAATTAAAATGAGATCACCTCTGAATAAATCCATATCATGTGCAAAAAAAACATCGCTTAAAACATTTCGAAGTGATAAGAACATTAAAAAATATATACAGACCCGGCGCGGCGCGGCATCGCTAGCAACCGAACTTATGACAAGAGGGATTTCATATTATCACGTAAAGTTTACATTTTTTTTTTGTCTCTGAAACCATGACGAATTTTGATGACAATTGATGTTTGAAATCGCAAGACCAATAAGTTGGTTTTTTTATCGGGAACGGTCTTGGAACACGATGTATAGTCAGACCAAATTGAAGTTGACCTCCTCCCATTTTGAGGTCGTTTACACTACATAAGCTGGTGCACTTGAAGAAAACTCGAAAGATTTTCACGCGGAAAGGACGAATGACGGATCTTTTAGAACAGATTTATCTCGTGAGTGCTGTCTCCTGCCCGCGCGGCGCCCGCGCGGCCGATTCAATATTCGATGAGTTTCTATTAAATTCCATTTCGGTTGAATCGGGCGTGTGTCGTCCTTTAAATTATTGAGCGCCCCACAAAGCGCCTTCTCCGCTCATGCGAGAAGCCTCCGTAAATAGATAATGGGCCTTATGTAGGAGGCAATTAGGTACATTCGCATCGTGACAAGGAGACTCTAATGAATTTGTTCTCGGCGATTTTGTGTAATCTAATGGGACCGAGAATTAATCGATCATCTTAGAGAGGAGTTATTTTGGGAAAAGTGTCGGTATTAGGTATTTCATTAGAAAGCTAACTATTGCAATGGGTACCATGTCATGACTTCTGGAAATATTTGACATATCTTTGCGGTTCACATCCTCTAGAGTCCAAAACCACCTTCAGTTAAAAAAGTTTATCTATCTATATAATTTAATGCCTCTAAATGTATCGCAGTATCCTTCTCACGAGCTATACATGAGAAAGTAAGTTGTGAGTACGCTCTGAGTAATGCATTCGCAGATGCGACGAAATTCGCGACTTGAGGGTTGTGTTTGATTCGCGTCTAACATTACATTTGCACATGCGAAGCATAGCTACGCGTGCCAATAAAATGTTGGGATTCGTGCTTCGAACCAGTCGATCTTTGAATAAGCCGAAGTCCATCTCGCTTTTATACTGCACGTTCATGAGGAGTATATTAAAGTATAGTTCCATTATCTGGAGTCCTCATGAGGTTACTTACGGTAATATCCTGGAGGTTATTCAGAGGAGGTTCCTTAGATACCTCTATCTCAGTAGGTATGGATATTATCCAGAAATGTTTCCTAATACGTATCCATCAGCATTTGTATTAGGAATGTGAGGCTTTAACACACTCGAGTTTAGGCGACAAATCCATACTTTGTTTTATTTTTATAAGGTTATTCGCGGTTTCATCGAGAATCCCGTAATAATCGGAGATATTGGTCTCTTTGTTCCGGACCGTCGTACTAGAGCGCGGAAGCACGCGTTATTTAAGCGGTTAGCGTGTCGTACCGACGAATACAAGTATAGTCCAGTTGGGAGAGCAGTCGAATTATTAAATTCCATTTCCGCGGAGATTGATATTTTTGTCTGTTCGCCCCAATAGGATTAAAAATCTGCTTTCTTTTACGCCGTTGTAGGATCGGCGTGAATTATTTATTTGTTAATGTTAGCCTGGAGGCATTATTTTATTTTTTTAGCTTAGTATGTTTCATGTTATTGTTTTTTGTTTTTAATGCTTTTTGTTTTTCTTTTGGTAGTTTAATTTGTTTTTACTTTAAATATAATGTACATGGGGAAACCTGGTAAATAAATAAATAAATAATCTTTTTCAAATTGATACATAAAATTTAAGAGCACAAAATCTCGGTCAAGTTCGTTAATGGGCAAAAAAAGACCAGAGGGGTACTTGTATTTACTTCATTATAAATAAAGAATAGTGTTGACGAAATGGAAACAATGCCTATATCTGTGAATCCAGTTCATAGCGTTAGTTCTGCTTTAAGGTTGATTATATAAATCGTGGTTAGGCGCGGGAACATAACGTATTTATTAGGGGCACATTATATCAATGCGCGCAGGAAATAACTGACCGTACGCCGCCATTATTCAGCTGAAATATTATTTCAGCAGAACAAATTTGTTTCATCATTAGAGCTAGTAATCGTGGTAACCGCTGGTTGGTGGAACGTCCTGCGATGCGAAATATACATTTCTGATTCTTAAAGGACTATAACAACTGCTGCTTGGAAAATGCTTTTTTGTCCTAGTGGATAATATTTTCTGTAAACTGGTAATCTATAGTAAAAAACTAAAAGCGGCTTACAAGTTAACTAAAATATTTAACAAAACAACAAAACTAATAGTTTGATTATAATAATTTAACAGTTCGATATTTTTTTATTAATATTTTAATATTTTATGCCATATCGATCTTTTTTGTCTGAGATTTTCAACAAACTATAATATTATATAGATACATATTAAATTGGAAGTAAAATGTTATCTTTCGTATATAGAAATTTCGCATTTATAAATAATACACCTTAAAATTGTATTATTATAGTTTAACTAAAATTGATAATGTTACAATTATTATATATATATGTTTCGTATATATTTATATCTTTATAAGTACAGTACCTCTTTCGTACCTTTATAAATATTTTGCCATACCACAAAGTAATACATTTTTCATTATTGTCAAATATTGTGTCATTTCTTTTTTCAGGCGATTTGCCGCTATTAAAAAACAATCATGAAATATAAGTCAAATTCCTTTACAACTCAATTATACAATTATAATTTTATGTGTGTATATGTAACGAATGTATTTATCTACATATATAAGTATTAACAAATTAGCATATGTCAGATCTCTAATGTCGAACTCGCTCTTATTATCTCATTTTATTTCAAATAGGTAACAGCATTACAGGCATTGGCCTAGTAAGGTGTTACTAATCTACAAAAACTGTACTTTTTTTCTTCTCTTGAAAATCAATAAAATATTACAAAATAAACATATGGAATAATATAAACTGCATTTTGGATATTTTAATAAATAAATGTTCAAGTATTTGAATTTTGTTAATATTTTTTATAGTCTAGTATACCTCTTTAATTTGTTTATAATTATTTCGTTATATTAATTTATATCCAACGCTTTTACGAATTTTTACAAATATATTTCATTCATCTTTTTAGGCGATTTTCCGCTATTAAATATTGTTAACATGCGTATTTTATACCGGCGGGTATTATTTTTTTTTGCAAGCATAAAAAAAATATTCGAAAAGTCATTGTGTAAAATAAATAAATCGCTCAACGCAGAGTTTTAAACTGTATTCTAATACATGCTTCCAAAAAAAGGCATGTATTTAATTTTCAATAAATTGCCATTAACATTGTTAATTATTTGTGCAATTAACTCTAGATATTAATTGTCTTTCGCGCCAACAATACCTAAAACAGAATCGTTTATATAATCCGTTATTAATGCTTAAAGAGAAGGTTATCAATCTACATATTATATTACAATAATATATATTAATTACAATAATATACATTAATTAATTCATATGAATCTACATAACATGATATTCAGCGATAATTTGCGTCGCGTGCTTATGACTAAACTTAATATTAACCCTGGAATACTGATACCTATGTACGATGCTGAGCGGATCGTCACTATAATCTGTGGGAGTCTTAGCAGGCACCTTCGGCACCCAAGCGACTCGTGTCTGCGGCACTCGGGATCGGTCACTTTGCTACCCATCGCCTCTTGGATAATTCTCATGGTAACGGACTTCGCAGTTTTAAAAGAAAGTCCTTCGTAGTAAAACCGTGGTTTTGTAGTTAATTTTTTCCATGCATTGCAACATAATGTTGGTCATGACTAAATACTGGTTCCGGGAGATAAATACGTCTAGACCTAAGCAATCCACAGTTTGCCCGTGATTTATTAATTAATAATTATAATAGCAAATTCAAGATAAATTCATAGCTTCCTAACTAATTGAGGAGGTTCGGAACAAACTCGGACATGTCCAGCGAACAAAATTTTACACTCAAAAAACTTTTACGGCTTTGTATTGACTATTTTATTATGATATTTAATAGGTAAAATTAATATTTAGGGATTTTTATCAATATAGTTTACACCCAACAATGTAACAATAATGCATTTTAACAATGTAACATTTAAAAAAACACTTGTCAGGTTTTGATTGGAACGGTTTGATTTATCCGGGTTTGTTTCTAACCAGATTGGACATGCCTGATTTTTTTAGCATGTGTTTAATTAGGATGAAATAATATTTTTTGTCGAGATTAATTAAAAATAAACTGAAATATACCTGCATATATGAAATCTGATAAAAAAAAATTACAGTGAAACACACAAAGTTAATCTGTAGGTAATTCTATAACCTATTAATAAAAAAGGAGATATTAGAACAATAACCATAAACAAAAACTCGGAACTAAGAAATACATAAATTAAAGTTGAAACGGTAGAAGAAAGACAATAATCTAAAAACTATAATAGACAAAATTGAACGTTAAAGTTAATTATTAGGTAATTACAATATTTAGGAGCTAGCTCCGGTGATACTGTTGAGAAAAAAAAATAAAATTAATGTGTAACAACTCGCAGCCTACGCTTAAAAAAGCCTTGGAACAAGAAAAGGAATCAAATACTGACCTATGAAGAGAATTCCACTGCCGAATTGTTCTGGAAAGAAACGAATTGAATCCAATGTTCCGTTTTCTCAAGATTAGTTTTATTTTGGAAAGATAGTCATTACGGCTAATATAAGGAGGCTTAGAGAGTTGGGATCTTAAAGCATACCAGGCAGATTCATTCGTCACGGTCTTATATAAACTATTTCATCTAAATTCGAAACGCCTTCTACCTAGTGGCTCCCAATTAAAAGTTGAAATTAATTCAGATGGACTATCATATCGATTAAAACGCCTAAAGACATGCCGGCTTGCTTTTCTCTGAACTCCTCCTAGATCGCCTTTAAGACATTGGGTGTGAGGATCCCATACTGATGAGCAGTATTCAAGGGTAGGACGAACCAACGTTTTATAAGCCAATGCTCGCGCTTTAAAATCTGCACCTTTAAGACTTCGCATAACAAACCGTAAAATCTGTGAGCCTTTTTCACTACATCACCAACATGAGTTCCCCAATGGAGATTAGATGGCAGGGTAATTCCGAGATGCTTCGTGGTAGAGGATTTCACCAGGGATTTGCCAGCTAGTTCGTACTTGAAATCATTATGGATTGAATTGAACTGAATCAAAGCCAACTGGTCCGAATTCAATGGCATGCCATTTTGATTAATCCCACGGACCAACCGTATCTAGATCATTTTGCAGTGCTTCACAATCTGACTTATTCCTAACTATCTTAAATATAAATCTATCATCATCAAAAGGTTGCATGAGTGAATTAATGCAAGCAGGTAGATCATTTGTGAATCTAAGAAATAAGATAGGGCCAAGAACACTAGCTTGAGGTACTCCGGATGGCACGTAAACTAAATGGGAAAAAGTCAACAATGGACAACATAAAAATTATATACGATTTATTGATATGATTGTTTACAAAAGAATTTTAAATGGCTTTATAGAGTCCATTTTCACTCCCGAAGACTTAAGAGAAGTGTCGTGTAATCTATTTATAGTAAAAATGATATAAAAAAAATGCGAAAAGAATCATCCACAAATTTATTTGTTAGTTTGTTTAGGTCAAATCTTCACTTCCTATTATCCTACGGAGTTGAAATTTGACATGTTGATTAAGTTCCGATAACAATGCATTTTTATGGTAAGCATGACCTGATTCTAATCCCAGGAATGCCTCCAGACCAAGGAACCCCTCAAGGGAGAACAGCACTAATACGAAATTTGTATATGCTTTTAAATGCTTGTTTTAAAAATGTTTTTTTTTACTATTCATTTGATAGCTAGTTCATAATTGATAATGTCTCCAGATAATGTGCTTCGGTAATGGCCGTATGCTTAGTCTCGTTAGTGCGCTACTAAACTTAATGTGAAATCACTTTAGAAGCAACCTAACGCAATTAAGTTTCAAGTTTCATGTTTTTATTTTCGAAAAAATTTACAGGAATGATATAATGTACATAGTTAGAACAGTAGTTTGAAATAGTAGAATAATTCTAGATTAAAACTAGGTACGAAGAGTTCAAGTTAGATCAACATAAACAGCTTTAACATAGGAATTAAAATTCACTAAAAGGATGACTGAAATATGTATGGTGGCGGCCGGCACATATAATATACTCGTACAAAAGGAAAAACAACTATACAGAGATCAGTGATAAATCAACGACTTGTTAACTATTAACGACACATTTATTTTAACAAATTAAAAAATAAAAATTAAAAACACAATTTTTCACACATACGGCAATAAGTGGCCAGCTTAAAATTCTGAATGTGAATAAAGGTTTCTCCCTAATAAATATTCCTTAACGGCTTTTTTTTAAATAGCCCTAAATTATTTATTAATTTTATATCGTCAGGAAGTTTGTTGTAAAAATTTTATTCCATGTACATACTAGTATGGGGCCGCAAGCGAAAAAGTAAACGTTGAAAAATATAAAAAACAACATAAACAATCATATACCGTTTTAGTTTTTATTAGACCTTTTATATGTTATTAAATTATCATCATTATATCATCATCATCTTTTATATGTTATTAAATTATCATCATTATATAATCATCATCATATCATTATCAGCATTATATTATCTAAATTTGCTTATCTTCTCGTTCAATCCATGTAAACTCATGAGTTATCGAAGGAGACAGACACTGTTCTAAAAATCGACTTCCAGCCTTTTCAGTCCATCACTTTCTGACGATTATGCGATATCCATCACCGTCAGAATCACAAAACAATTTAAATTATATGTGTCAATTAATGACGTTTCAACACTAACTACCGCTGCGCGGCCAGACAACATGGATTCTTCGTTGAAAACCTTAGTTCTATGCTTGAAACCTACCGAAAAAAGGTGCTGAAACCAAATTCAAATTTCAATATTTTCAAAGTGAAATTTCACACATCTAAAGGGTCAAGGACAAATGCCCTGATCATTCTAGGGTTAGGAGAATATCATGCAGTTCAAGAATATAATTATGAAGTAATTATATTAAGACATTGACGTTCTTATAACATTAATTGGCCAAATTACACAATGAAACAGGCTAATTAAATTAGGTCCTTTATATCCCTCTACTCGTAAGTCACCCCTATTAATATTTAAAGCGGTAACTAATGAACCTGCCTGGCCTGAAATTACCTCCCAACTTATTATGCCAACTCATTTTGGTCGGAAATACCACCCTGGTAAAATAAAACAATTATTTAGGAAGAACAATGTTGCTTTCCATTCTTTTCTTCCTAGAATGGAAACCCTCGAAAGACCGTTTTTAATCCGTTTTCTGGTAATAAAACTATATTTAAACGTAGGTTGCAAAAAGGGAGACCAGCTGCCAAACCAGCCATATCACCGGAAATAGCTACTAAATATTCAAATAATAATAATAAAATAAACACGGTTGAGTCTAGCAGAATCTGCATCGATAGATTGTTATCATTAAAATCTAATAAATTACTTTTAAATTTTATGTAATACAAAAATATACACTGGTCTTTTCAAAACTGTCGTATTGGAACTTTTTTTTATAGAAATGTTATTAAATTGTCGGATTTATTGTGCTGTGGAGGCGAGATTTTTTATTTATTTGTCTCGGGTTTAGGTGTGTGTGTGAAAGAAAGTATTTTTGTAGTGTGAGGATGTGTATGTGTGTATTAAGGTAGACATGTTGCAAGTATATAATGACCTAACTAATCACAAAATAGTTTAGGGGGCAGCATGGTGATAGATTCTCGATTTGACATATGATTACTTATACAATTGCCCAAATTTCAACCTGAAACCTACAAAATTGCATCTATAGAAATTTAAATACACTCCTTTGACTGTTGTATGCAAAAAGTTCATTTTTATAAATTGTCTATGCTTAGCCGTTGGGACCTCAATAAAAAAATAACGGTATTCATAAATACCATAGTCGTAATAAATCCGGATTTTTAGGTTCAAAACGCCAGTCATTGCCATAAGTTAGGTTAGTTTATTGTGTTATACGAGTATGTGTACAGAGTGTTCAAAGACCATTCCCCAAGACTTAAGGAAGTGTTTATGTTCCCAACTACTTTTAAGAGATTGTATGAAAAATGCGAAAATAACTTACGCCCAAATTTTTTAATTGTAT
This sequence comes from Neomicropteryx cornuta, assembly GCA_020383195.1. NCBI lineage: Eukaryota > Metazoa > Arthropoda > Insecta > Lepidoptera > Micropterigidae > Neomicropteryx > Neomicropteryx cornuta. The sequence continues at coordinate 4,824,401 of JAHKQU010000001.1, read as the reverse complement.
CAAAACGCTCGTGTAAATCCCCTTTTTGCTCGCAGGCGCTCTGCAGCGACCGAACTTATAATTTGAGCGACTTCATATCATCACGTAAAGTTTACAATATTTTTTTTCGGAAACCATGATGAATGGGGTCAAAATAAATCATATTGACATCGTAGGGCCAATGAGCTGGATTGGCCTTGGAACACGGTTTATTATAATTACCTGTGCTTAGCCATCAAAACTTCAAAAAATAAATAACCGTTTTTATCATTACCATGGTTTTTTTTAACATGGATTACCCTAAATACAATTAGTATAATTCTCTCGTGAAATTTCAATTTGAATATGCTTGCATTTTATGGAAGCCTTTTTACGAAATGGAACCCTTCTTCCGCGTTCAAACCATTCCCTAAGACTCCTTCCCAGCTAAGAAAAAGGATAAAAAAATTGGCTTTAAAATAACTTCGTTGCACCACCTGCCAATCAGCTATACCACCGAAGAAATAGGTACCTCCAAAGTATATGTAATTTTTAAATAAATAAATAAATAAATGAACCTCAATAAACTACTTGGTAACCCTGTATAAGCCCTATCTCTATCCTAACCTACACGTTAACGAAGAGATTTAACACTCCCCCCCCCCCCCTTTCATGTTCAAATTTAAAGTTAAAAAATACAACTATATAGAGGTTAACTATCTAAAATACAAAGTCAAGGTAAACACAGTGTCGTGAAATAATGATTTTATTTTAGTATCAAAGACATTATTAATATTACAAAACCACTCTGTTACGCAAGAATAAAACCAAAAATAAATCGGATCGTATAAGATTACTGTTCCTGTAAAAATAAAAGGACACGACTGAAAAGGCTTCGAGGAGGGTAAGAGAGGCTCGAGGAAAGTAAATCTTCTTTGAATGGCGACATCAAAGGAGAGTTAAGGTCGGTCTGTGCGACAATATCATATCCGCCCCTGGCGGGATTTATCGAAAATCATTTGAAATTGTTTTTTTACGTATGTTAACCGAGTACCGCTTATTGAATTCAGATAAAACCGTTCAAGTTGACGCAATAGTGCAGCATCCATCCATTATTTAACTCAGTATTAAACGTATGTTAGTAAAATATAATATAATGTGTATGGCCATAAATAAAACAACTTTCATAGTAAATACTCTTATAAATTAAACCTTAGTTTAGAGGTGCATATTAAAAATAAATATTTAGTTGTTTCATCAATGTGACAGCGCTATAGTAATAAAGTTAAATATTTTAAAGCATTTGTATTCATCATATTTCGGTGTAATATTCATGTAGAGAGGAGAGGTATCTAGTCTGAGAGCGCGGTAAATCGAGAGTAGATACCTCTTCTAGGTAGTCAAATAACATACATGTTTTTTAAGATCATCTCACCCGGAAAGATCCCGAAAGAAATACAAATAGAAATTGATAAGTAAGAGCTTCGACTTGATACAAGGTTACGACATGTATGTTAATTGACTGCCTATTGACATTACTTAACATAGTATAACCACCTTAAGTGTGTATATTTAAAATATTTCAATCGAACGCCGAACAGATATAACTTCTTGCAGACGGTGGTACGTACATAATATAATATTAAGGAGTGGTATTAATCGTGGTAAACATTAATTAAAATATTTGCCCGAAACTGGATACCCGAATGTCTTACAAGCGAAAGCGCTAGGGCAATATAAATTCTTTCACATAAACCTTTCGTAAATTCATCGTAAGAGTTTTGAGCCTTTTCAGAACAGGAAAAGGGTAGTATTCAATAGCGGTTTACCGTGTATGTTGGCTTTATTGGGTTCACCTAATTGGGGTAGATATTTCCGAAAGTTACAGAGGTCCTCCCCTCAATCGACCAAGAATATAGAAGTACCGAGAGTAATTCGTCAATTTTATTTATTAAATAAAATAATCGTAGGAAAAAACCTAAAAATTAGGAAATACATTAAACTTGTATATTCTCTAAATATAATAATATTGATTAGATTTTTTTTTCCATTTTAGCCACCAACGTAATTTAATGAAACTTGATCAAATCAAATCCATGCATTTCGGTAGGTACAATTTGCAAAAATACACTTTTTATGCATTAACTCTTAACACATTTAAAATACCATCCAGTTACCCACTATATAAAAGTAACGAGTGGTTAATTAGGGTAATGTCATTAAAAAAATATATATTAGAAATTAAATTTATCAACAAAGATGGCGGATGTAAAAGGTCTTCTAAACATGTTTTGAACAGTTAACTACCGCAGACGAAACTCGTTAGCGTTAAGTAATATTATCACTATCTTGAAGCTAAGTTTCTCCACGTCGAGATAATTTCAGCGCTTTTCAACATTGCATCGTGCTCTAATTATTTATTTATATTAGAAACATAAATATAATATAGGTATAACATTAGGGAGTGAATGTATTTTGTGATGTTGTATGTCAAATTTCTTTTGCTTTGCAAGCTAAGACTGTTGCAATTTGCATTGCAAGTTGTCTTTAGTTTCAGAGTTGAGTATTTAATATTTTGTACAGTAAAATCATGTCCGCAGTTCCAAACTCGAAATCTCATTATATCGTAACGCTTCCTTATATTCACTAAACGGGTTCTCGACATTTCAGCTGTTTTCAGCATTATAAAAAATAATTTATTGTGACATTTATTTATTGGTAGTATATGTTTGCAACTTTATTGCCAAACAAGAAAAAAAACATTTAACAATAGGTATACAATAAAAAAGCCATAAATCACATTAACAAGGTTTACCTTATAAAAATATAATCTTAAAAAATAATAAAAGATAGAAGTAGAAATGAAAAAATTACTACCATAATACATATATACGACCATATATGTCACAGAACTATATTTATGTATTTACAAATATTCTCTCATAAATGCATTTCTGGTAGATTGAACACGAGTTTCTCAAATAAATACCATTTATGTGTACCTAAGAAAGCCGAGGTAAAGTTGCTGAGCAAGATTCACCGCGCCTTGCGGTTTGATCACAGTTTTCATTTTTCAGTCACATTCGCAGTTTTGTGAAAACCCATCAATAACAATTGACGGGTTAGAATTGTGGCTTTCAGGAATCTGAATTGTCAATATAGGTATTAAGCTTGCTAAAAAAATTTTTTTTTTTAATATTTACTTTTACGAAATGTTTAATCGTCACAATAGAATTAATTCAACATTTATAATTTAGATTTAGACACTACCTATGCTAAAAAGCAGTATCACTTTACTAGGCTGACCAACTATTCCAAAGTTGGTTATTGTTTATGTTTATGAATTTATTTACTTATTTCGGTGACATTAAATTTCATCATTGACAAACTTAAGGTACATTTTGCAATTAGAAACAACGCAGTAACCATTGGAGTGAATTAATAGCCTTCCTTCTTAATAGACTTATAAATCAAGAACGGCTTGACCGATTTTTATGATCTTTGATTTGTTAGATTTATCTTCGCCCCGAATAGCAAAAGCCGAATAGCGAATTAAAAAATAATTTTTAAAACATTGGATAAATTCACGAAAAAAAAAATATTGTGGTTTCAGGATGGGCAAAATAAAATCTCCTATTTCGTTCCACAGCTCTTTATTTGATTCGGTCACACACACTTTATATTAAAAAACCTAGCAAACACACAGGAAGCCATCTTCCTTTCAGTTCACACAGAACAACAATGGCGGATGAACAGGATGTCAGCCTTTTCACTCACTCATTCAAGTTGACAACTTGCCAGTAAGTCAAATAGACAAGATAGTTTACAGAGTGACCAATCTAGAGGTTGTTACTAATAGTAGGCGGCAAAATTTGAAAATTTTGACTACATTATAAAGAAAATTCATTTTCTCATACATTGTGTATGGAAAGGCTTTTTTTATATCTCGAGAACGGATTGACTGATTTCGACGAGGTGAAGATGACCCTGGGGTTAAACATTGCCCGAAGGTCCTAGAGATGGGGAGTGACCCATCCCGAGTGCCACAGGCACAAGTTGTCCCGTACCGTCAACGCTGTCTGCAGGGCCCAGATGCCAACCAGGGAGGAGCCCTGAGTTCAACAGCTGGTAATAACATAAATGTGTTAATTAAAAACAATATTTGTTATGTTTAATGCTAAATTTAATTTATTTTCTATTAGCTACTATTGAAACAAATATTTTAACAGCTACGACTATCTCTAAGTAAATACCGAGGCAGTGATCTATGCAGACATAATTATCTTAAGGTGAGTGTAATTTTCATTGAGCAGCCCTATAATTCACACACCTGCTATATAAATACTCGTATAGTATGTACTTCTCTGTTCTCTCGGAGCCTTCAGGGGTCGACGATCCGTCTATACGCTGATGCTGCGAATCTATGTTCCTGCGGCAGGTACGGTGCTCTCAAGTTTTGAGGAGTCTCAATAACTTTGCATTTTTATAAAAAAAGAAACGGAAAACAAAGAAAAAAACTTACAAAATAAAACCACGGCAAATTTGGCGAAAAAAATCAATAAATTAGTTAATACTTCGCACGTTAATTTAAAGTTTGAAATATGCTTTTTATTAATTTATTAAAATTTCATCAAAAGTCAAATTCACGGCAATACAATTTATTTTAAGCGTAAATTTCAACGAAGTACAGCCGAGCATTGCAGATTGGCTAATATAGCGTTTGTGAAGTTACCTACCATAGTTATTTAAGAGTATTATTTATTTGGCGCAAGATATTTTTTGTCCGCTGCCTGGCCCCACCTAACCTCATTAGGAACAAAACCGAAAAGCTTATGATGTCGCGAGCACTCGTGAGGGCGAGGGTCCTCCGGAGCCCTGGCGCCTTTTCAGTGCGCCTCCGTATTAGGAGGGCGAAGATTTTATCTCAATCGCCGAGCGGCGAAAATTTAAATAATTGGACTCTTTTTGAAATTTGCGCGCCGAACGAAATATGAGGCTCGAGGAGCACACTTCTGATTCGAAGAGCTTGCCGGTCGTTGCAAACATAATAAACAACGACACAGAATCCTGGTCCAGACGAGGCTTATTGTGAGTTCCTTGGCTAAATGTGTAATATCATTATACTTATTGTTCATTAAATATGTAAGTAAGTTCATTAAATATTGTTTCGTAACATTCTTTTTAAAAAAACATTCTAAGGGGACTCGACCCGGTCATTTCTCCATACAAACGTTGCAGAGTTGTGACTCTCTTCTTTGTAGATATAGAAGAGAAATAATACTAAATCCGTTTTATCTCATAATTATCTAAGCTTATACAGGTTGTTTTTAAACAAAGGCCTTATTTTTAGGAGGTTGATCTATATCGATAACTACGAGTATATCGATCCAAAAAAAAATATAATTTCGAAATAAAAATAATTATATTATTATAAAACATTGTTTTTCTTCGAAGGTCACTCTCGGGGGTCACTGACCAAGCTCGCGCCATGCGTTAAATCGCGTTCTCAAACCTTAAAACGCTTTCTATTCAACTTTGAAGTCGTTTTCCTCGTAATTGAGATTCATTTTTCCAATATTTTTTGCTGATTAATGTTTGATTACCGATAAAGATCCTAAACGGAGTGCTCTAAATTAAAAGACATCTTGTACGAATGAAAAGAGTAAATGTCTACTTTTTCTAAAGGCTTAAAAGCCTCGAAAAGTCGTTCTATTTTCCATACATTTTATCAAAACTTTAAACGCAATCACTTTATTGAATACAAGACAGAGAAACTACTTGATAAGTGTGATATGGCGAATTTATGTGAATAGCACGATGTTGGTACTTACTATGTCAAATAATTAAATAATTTACTAGTACGTTGGTTCTTTGTTTGAGTATTAACATATAATTAGGAATGTTTTGGTTTGTGTGAATCTGTGCATACGAGATCATTAAAATACAGAAAGGGCAAATAATATTAGAGCGTTGAGTGTGCTCTAATATTTGCCTTTAAAATTCCTCACACTCAGTGGATTATGTCCTTATTTCAACACGACTAAAATTAGCGTTTAGTTGTTTGACTAAAGTAGAGGTCGATGTATAGGGTTTTTTTTTCAAATATTTCCTATTTGAAATAGTTAAATAAAGCAACATTTCTGCCATTCGAGACGAGTGCGAAAAAATCAGAATAATTAAAATTATTTAAATTTCATGTAAAAATTTATATAAATACTAGCTGTTGCTGTGGCTAAAGTTTTAGTTATATAACATTATAGTAAACAATCTAAGAGGAACAATAAGAGAACATCAGTCACGGAGTCCACTATGCGTTTTCACACAGATGGTATTTGTAAAAAATTAGTATTTTATAACAATTAAACTTATATTTGTTATAAAATTAAATGGAAATAATAAATCTGATACATTTTTATTTTGTACCTATTGATTTCTGCTTAGTATCAAGTGTAAGAACATTTTAATTAATTGTGTTCAACGTACTTCCCCTTCAAATCTCAATCCAGTGAATTTGTATACCAACATCAACATTTTCGTCTTTGTTCGTAAATAATTTCATTGTACTAAAGGGTTATAGTAGTAGAAAGTCAAATAAGGAGATCAGCATATTTTTTTACAAATACCATCTGTGTGAAAAAGCATTATTTAAAATATATACCTAACTATACGATGGCTGTATCTATAATGATACTGCAATATTTGCTTATATGCACTTATTGCATTTGAATGTTTTATTATAAAATACGATATGGTTTTGTAAATATACTTTAGGTGAAGTATTCGGTTCGCACTCACTACATTTAAATTTTCTATTTTTCCTTGAATTATTTCGATATAGTTCTGAACTCGGTTTATAAATGCATTCGTGTTTTCTTATCCGCCGTATTTAAAATTTTCTTAATTTTTGATGAACTGCATAGATATGGGTCTGTAAATCTGACTTCGGTGAACTTGTGACACTACACTCAGTGCATTTAAAAATTAATCATTTTATAATTTTATTATGAACTATATCGATATGGTTTTGTAATTTTTGCTTATATGCAGTCGTGTATTCACACTCGCTGCATTTAAATTTTCTAATTTTCCGATGAACTACGTCGATATGGGTCTGTAAATTTGCTTTACTTGAGCATGTGTGATTGCACTCACTGCATTTAAATTTTATAAGTTTCCGATGAACTATATCGATATGATTCTGTAATAGTTGTTTATAAGCATTCGTGTGTTCGCACTCACTGCATTTAAATTTTCTAATTTTTCGATGAAATACGTCGATATGGGTCTGTACATTTGCTTTACGTGAGCACGTGTGATTGCACTCACTGCATTTAAATTTCTTAATTTTCCGATGAAATACGTCAATATGTCTCTGTAAATTTTCTTTAAGTGAGAATGTATGATTGCACTCACTGCATTTAAATTGTTTAATTTTCCGATGAACTACGTTGATATGGGTCTGTAAATGTGCTTTACTTGAGCATGTGTGATTGCACTCACTGCATTTAAATTTTATAAGTTTCCGATGAACTATATCGATATGATTCTGTAATAGTTGTTTATAAGCATTCGTGTGTTCGCACTCACTGCATTTAAATTTTCTAATTTTTCGATGAAATGCGTCGATATGGGTCTGTAAATTTGCTTTACGTGAGCACGTGTGATTGCACTCACTGCATTTAAATTTCTTAATTTTCCGATGAAATACGTCAATATGTCTCTGTAAATTTTCTTTAAGTGAGAATGTATGATTGCACTCACTGCATTTAAATTGTTTAATTTTCCGATGAACTACGTTGATATGGGTCTGTAAATGTGCTTTACTTGAGCATGTGTGATTGCACTCACTGCATTTAAATTTTATAAGTTTCCGATGAACTATATCGATATGATTCTGTAATAGTTGTTTATAAGCATTCGTGTGTTCGCACTCACTGCATTTAAATTTTCTAACTTTCCGATGAACTACGTCAATATGGGTCTGTAAATGTGCTTTACGTGAGAATGTGTGATTGCACTCACTGCATTTAAATTTCTTAATTTTTCGATGAACTGCGTCGATATGGTTTTGTAAATTTGTTTTAAGTGGACTTTTATATTCGCAATCACTGCATTTAAATTTTCTTATTTTTTGATGTATCTTATCGATATATCAAAAAATAAGTCATTTAAGCTACATTTTAACAGCATAATTACCACGTGTTGATGACGCTATAAAATTAATTAAATTTATTTTGTAGTGAACGAAATACCGTATAATTCAATTATTTCCACTTTTTAAATTTTTGGTGTTAGCATAGCCGGCCACGTGTTACTGAAGTGTAAATTGCATTCATATTATAATGAAGATAATACAGTGAAATTAATCCTGTTTTTACTTATTTGTGCTTCATTGATCAAAACTTTATATGAGATCAGCATATTTTTTTACAAATACCATCTGTGTGAAAAAGCATAGTGGACTCCGTGACTGATGTTCTCTTATTGTTCCTCTTAGATTGTTTACTATAATGTTATATAACAAAAACTTTAGCCACAGCAACGCGTGGCTAAAGTTAAAGCTAGATTATTAACAGCATTTCATATTGCGCCATCTATTGATTATTTACTCAACCCAGTCGAAAGGTATCGACATCTGTTAGAATCATTTGGAGTTAACAGATAATTGTGACTGTCAAATAATAACAGACATTAGCGCCATCTATTTTTTTTTATTTTTTTTATAAGTTCTTTATTTATAAACAAAATACATATTTAATTTGTTTGTTCACAAAACCCTTGCGGGTTTTTATGTGAACTCATTCGTTCCTAATTTAACTTATTTAATAACAATTATATATACAAAACATATTCAATATTCACTTAAAAAACACTTTTAGCAATGATGAGCTACACATGACGGTATCTCTCCAGACTGTCTTTAATTGTTTATTTATAAAAAAACATTGTGATTGCTTACTCAACCCAGTCGAAAGGTATCGACATCTGTTAGAATCTGTTGTGACTGTCAAATAATAACAGACATTAGCGCCATCTTTTGCTCACTCAACCCAGTCGAAAGGTATCGACATCTGTTAGTTTTATGACTGCCAAATAATAACAGACAAATAATTAGCAATAAATTAAAATTGCGACTATAATTTGAGATTTAAACTATCCTATCGCTCAAGTTGGATCGAACTGCATATGGTGTGCAAATTTTATTATAATCGGTTAAGTGGTTCAGCCGTCCATTGAAGACAAACATTGTGACACGAGATTTATATATATTAAGATTTTAAATAATAAATCGCCTTCGCCAGCACGCAGCACCCAACTTTACGTCAATCGACTTAAGTGGTTCCAATTTTTTTTTTTTTTTTAAATTTTCACTTTATTATTACAATATTATAATTATTTGGATTTGGATTTACGGTAAAAAAAGTTTTTTTTTTCCTATTTTTTAACCCAAATTAGTGACCTAAAAAGATTTTTTTCAGCGTTTTTATGAAACTACGGATTACATAATGAGACGTTTGGCAGGTATTCTAAAGCAGTTTTAATGTCGCTCCGGCTTAATAAGATCTTAGTGAAAAGTCTGTACACCGTGGCCGGCGACATATACAAATCCAGCTTTTGTTATTTCGATTTCAAGTATTACTTGTGAAGACGGTATATCACAGTGGTTTCAGAGAAAATAATTTGTGAACTTTACGTGATTATAATGAAATGATCGTGGCCCGGTGCCTCAACTGGCCCCCTTCAAGGTCGAACCAAACGCCCAGTGTATTGCGATGCGTCGCGACGCAATTTTATTGTATGAATTTTGTTTTTACTTACTAATCAGTTATTAAAAGGTAGTTTCCAATTTTTTGTTAGTAAGTTGTTGAGCAATCTAAAGCCCCTAAACACACACGCACACACAGGTATAAATATGTGTATCTATACTTAGTCACCGAAGTACTGAGACCCACCTAAAGGAGAGAGGGGGGACTTAATTGCTAAAATACCTAAAAAAATACCCATTTTGTAAGAAAGACCCTAATATACTATTTTTGAATAAATTGGGTTAACTTTTCCAAAAATAAAATTACCATAGCTTTCTTCTTATACTCATATATACCGGTTTCCGTGCGTGGTTCCAATAAATGACAATTTTACGTTTAGGGCATTTAGGCAAATAAGCCAATTAGCCACTTAAGCAGGCTCAAGCAATGTGACCTTTGCCTCAATGGCCATTAAGTGATTAGGTCTAATGGCCAAGGAATCGTTTGACGCCTTATAAGGTTTTTTTGAAGTTTATTAGTAGAAGACAGAGCACCCCTAGGCAGAATCATATCAACCAATGGGTACTCAATATTCATCGAATAATTTCTTCCAGAAATCTTACCTTAGAATTGGACCATTTTAACACGTCAAATTTATTTTTTTTTACGCATTAAACGGCGTTAGTTTATTGATGTTTTTATTGAATGTGCATAGATAATATATTATGGATAATCAGTCAATTAAAAAACCAAAAAGAGAGAGTACTTTCAAACAGTCTGTGAGACAGTGAGAGTATATATAGAGATATTTTTCTCTATTATATAATAGAGAAAAATATCTTTCCCGTGTAAAACGGAGAAATTGTAAGAAGTAGTTGCCACACTGCACGTGCAAAAGGGTAAATATAGAACAGATGCATCTGTTTGAATTAGAAGCTATTTTAAAGTAGTGTTTTTTGTGTGATTATACGAGGTGTGATCAAAACGTAAGGTGACTTTTCAAATGAGCTGAAGGCTATACCAAAATGTGCTTATCAGAAGTGCTTTGAGGATTGGAAAAAGTGTTGGCACAAGTGTATTGTATCTGAGGGGGGTTACTTTGAAGGAGACAAAATTAATATTGATGAATGAATAAATATTATTTAATAAATGTAAAGTCACCTTACTTTTGATCACACCTCATATATGAGAAGATAATATATAATATGGTGTAAATTGTTGTAATGATTGTAACTAGATAATTGATCAATCCAATACGAAAACTTTTTAAACGGAAAAAAATAGTTTATTTTTCCTACCTTATATGCAAAAAAAATCTCAAGCCAAAAAATTGCTCAAGCCAAAAAGCAATAATGAGTGAACGGCGCATGTACAGTGAAAAGTCATCATAATATGTGACAGATTTGAAAGATTTATATGCGCTCTAGCAAATCAATTTATTTTCTTGAACTTCGCTTATTGTGAATTTATAATCTTAGCTCAAGAACCAATTAATATTCGTCAAAGTTTCCCAAGTTAATGCCACGGGCTCATAACTATTATTGGGCCCAAATTCGACACGATAAATTACTTAACCCAGTAAGTAACCTTGAGAGCGTTCCTTCTCCCCACGTGATGACGCGATCAATGTGGAATCTTTGAAACGGATAGCGCTGAACTTCGCCATAAGAATACCTATTAGCTAATCCTTTTCGCATACATAACATGCACGGTATAATTATTAGTTAAAATTAGCTACTATACTAAGCCACCAGGATAAGGTTTCATATTAAATTTTTGCTTTAAGACCCTTAAATAATTTTACCGATATTGGTAAAACCCTCTGGATACTTAACAATACCAGTAAAATCATTTAAGCTCTTAAAGGTGAAATAAATACATAGACCTGTGAAAATATTTAACTAAAAGGAAATTTTTTACCTCAAATATCTTCACAAAACAAGATTTTCTAGTTAGCTAGTACTACCCTTAAAATAAGATTTATAATTTAATATTATTTATATTATTTCGTTTCATTTTAAAAAATATAATAAAATAAAAGTTAAACATGTATGAAAGTATCTAAATGTGAATTTAAATTTGAAACAAAAATACGCTAAAATTATAGAACTATACCAATAGACTAGAATCGTTTCATATTTCTACGAAATAACCATGTGTAAAACCATCGACTTTTCACAAATAAAAGTAAAATTAAGGTAAGGGGTAAGTTTAGGTAATAAGAAAATATCATTACGGACCGTATCAGTATTACCCTCAAATTAATATTTCAAAAGATCGCGTGTAGAGATAAAAAAAAAAACATACATTTACAAAAAGTTTAAAAAATATTTTTACTTAAGAGTGGATAAATTTATACCTGTCTAAAATTAAAAATCCCTTTCGGCACGACGGAGGCAGGGATAAATTTCACCGGATCAAAGTGGTGTAACATTTTGGGCATTCCTCAAAGTAAGGGTTGCTCATATCAACATTTGTTTCAAACAAAAGTTATAGGGAAATCATAGGCCAACAATTAACATTTTGAACGAATTTGGTCCTGTGCTAGAAAGAGAGGAATGATTTTTGAGATCTATCTAATTGAAGCCACCAAACGGTATCTAAAATTCTGCCGAAATTATTTTCATAAAATGACTCTAAACTAGCTGTTTTCAGCGCCCGTAGCCCACAGTTGCTGAAATCCTTTTTTATAAGCTTTATTTAGTTTGCAATGTTTGTATGTCGGTTTAGGTCAAATTTTGCAAGCTGAATTAGAACCACTTCCTTTTATCCTACGGAGTTGAAATTTGTCTCTTTGGTTCAGTTCCGATCACAACGTATTCTTATGGTGAGGATGACCTAATTCTACACCCAGGAATGGCTCCAGACAAAGGAACTCCTCAACGATCAACAGCACAGAAACGAAATGTTGTATACGCATTCAAGCACTTAAATAAAGTTTGTTTTTAAAAATGTATTTTTAATATTAATTTATTCTTTGTTACTATCGCAAGTGAATTTCCAGTCACTATTTGAGACCAGTGCAGTTCATTAAAAAAGCTGCTGCGAATCCTTTGTTCAAAATTAAAAAAAAAATACTTTTGGAAGTTGCAGATTAAATGGCTGTCACTATGACCCTAATCGTATTTATAGAACGTATTGTAACCGAATTCAGAATTCCTAATATACTTATTTCAATATCTGAGCGGGTGCCTCTGGCAAAATTTATGCACATTTTGAATAGATGTTACAAATATTGGACGTTTGATGTTATTTTATATTCATCTTGGTATCATCGCGGATTTACATACGAAAATTATTGGATAGCTACAAAGTAATACGATTTCAATAAGGAACACGAGACGCGTAAAAGTTATATTTTTAATACAAATTGGTTATTTTAAGGCGCCCACAAAACTGAATGCTACGAAAATACGAATTTTACAGTTTTTGAAAGGCATTAGAAGAGATATACACAAGAGATTAAAGTAAGTAGTTTACTTACATTGTTCTTTAACAAATATTATGTAAAAAAAAAACCAAAATGGCCATGTTTTTGAAACATCATTTTTTAAAGTTATCCGCTTCTGAAACCAGAAAAATCGCATATAAAATAAATATAATCTTATAATGAGAATAGCTTAAGAATGATTTACCTAAGCGGTTTGAGATATATGGTATAAAAACATAGAAATAAAATAAAAAAGTTTGCCTAAAATTGATGATTTTTGTTTTAGTTTTTAAATATGAAAATTTACTCTAAAAGTTTTTAAATTTTCAGGACATATAAGTTTTTGTATAATTATTAATAAAAAAAAGGATTTAGAAAACATATCCGTTATTTTACAAAAAAAAAACTAAATACCATCAATATTCATACAAAATGGTAGGAAATATGTATGTGTTGTAAGTGCGGTTCAAGCCATTATAGAGTTTACACCTTTCCGTCCACTGTACAAGGCTTCTTTTTGCAGGCAACGGTTTGTAGGTCAGAACCGTTCAAAGGGTATTTATTCTTCGTTCACGTCAAAGCCTGCTTACATAAAGTCAATTTAATACATGGGATGAGTTAACAGAACTTTTTTTAGTCTAGCGGGGCATATTAAAGATTAAAATCTGTATATCTGACGTTATATTCATTTTTTATGTAACTTAGGATTAAGAATTAGGTGGGAAATGGTTAATAGTACTAGATAAATATTTAATGAAACATATAAATAATTTCGCAATTTTTAATAATAGCTGACTAATTGTAACAACCTAGTTTTTAGATAAAATATACAAAAAAAAAATGTTTCCTGTAATAAGTTTCTTAATACAAGAGTAAATAATATTTTTTATGAAATCGCTTTGAAATTATTTTTAAATAACCATGGTTCGCGGAAATTTTACTAAAATATATTTTTAATTACAATATCAAGAATTCAATATATTTTAATAATCTTTTAAAAAAGGCCACTTTATCTAATATATATATATATATATTTATATATATATATATTTAAAAAAAAACCCCCAAATTCCGAACAAAATTGCAAGAATGTTACATGCACTCGGTTTTAAGCTAATATTAATGAAAATTTTCATTTAGTAAAAATGTAGAATGTCCAATGCTTATCTAAACGGCATGATCAAAAATAAACGAAATATAAAGTGAAGTTGCCAGTATAATTATACTGGCAACTTCACTTTATATTTGCAATTGCAATTGCATAAGCAACGAAGAGTAACATTTCCAAAAATATTATAACTCCAAAATAATTGAGAATCGAGCAAATATTAACTGAAACTTTTGTATAGCAAATTACCCCTTTCTACCAATTCCTAAAGTTTTATTTATTTATTTATTCTGAAGTATTTAAGTTGTAAGTTGTAAAAAGCTGATATTTACTTGAGTATCATTTCGAAACAGACCTAGTACAGTATCTGTTATAAAGTAACACACATATTTGACCCTTTCCTTTTTTTAAATATCTGTATGCCAATATCAAAAATGTATGAAGTAACATTAAAGGTAAAAAAAACTTTAAATTTACGTTTCTTCCAATAAGTTACATTTTCGATAGTTAACAAACCAACCCTTTAAATAAAAAATCTGCCCGATTTACCCGTGTACCCCGATTATAGGTACTTAACCCTAAGCAGACAGGAAAAAATATAAACGTAGAGTAAAGTCGCATCAACTGTTATATGCTTATATAAAAAAGACTGGTGATATTTTATCATTTGCTATTTCAGAAAAACAAGATTAAATCAAAACTTAATCAGGACGCGTTAATCGAAAGCGGATTACATGGATTGTTCGTTAATATCCCTGCCGTTTAATCTCCGTCGCAGATTCGCTCTATTTAACCAAACTTAATTGAAAATGTTCCCATATGGGCTTTTTGACGTGCCATTATATTGCACAAACTGACACACTAAACTCTAGAATCTAGCGCCTATCTGCGACCACCCTAATCTAAACTATCATCAAATATTAAATAATTAAAAATTGTTTATACTTTGAAATAGCACAATAATTTTACAGGTAGTTATGTACTGAAGAGTTCAGTATTCAGTATTATACTAAATTAATTTACATTCATACAAATATACTATTTGGATATTTAAATATCTTAAATCTATGTTTACACGATTAAACATTCAGGCTCATACTTTTTTACATACTGTCACTCAATTATGCAAACCTCATAACCTATAACAAACTCAGAATAAATATATTATGAAATATATATCTCCTAAGAGCATTTCCGATAAAAAAAAAACAGCTATCGGGCACTGCGATTTCAAATATAATTTGTTTAGACGACATATTAAAATTCATATTTTAGAAAAAAAACTTGTAATACCACCACCAGCTGATCGTCCATTTTGGACGTCGGGTAATTAATCGCGGTCTGGTCATGGCTACGAAAGACAATCACACCAGTGCTTTAATACCGATAATAATGATTTTTGCATTTGTTCTATGCACCGTGTCTTAAGACCATTCTCTATAAAAAAAAAAACAGCCAATTGGCCCTGCAATTTCAAACATGATTTGTATTGAAGTCATATCAAAGTCCATCATGGGATCCTAGTATAAAATTGTAAACTTTACGTGATAATGTTAAATCGTTCTTGTCGTGAGTTCGTCCGCTCGCGACGCCACGCGACGGCCTTGGCCAACCAGCGTGTTGATAAAATTAATAAATTTGGTGAAGAATTATTTTCGCATTTTTTGTATATAATATCTTACACGTAATAGGGAACATAAACATTCCCTTAAATCTTGGAGAATGGTCTCGGGACATCCTGTATCAATAAAAACGTTTATTTTTAAAATTTATTTTATTTAACCTTCTAAATAACTATATATTTTATAATGTTTTTTTTATGTAAAACTATCACAGTTTCTACTCAACGCTTTATCGATTTTGATTTTTACTTAATTGCCACAAACGAAAGTGTGTCGCGGGCTCTGTGCCTACAAACTAATCTAAATGGCTTTTCGCTGTTAGTGTCGACAGCAGGCTGGACAGTAGCTTTTTCCATAATACTATTTACAGCTCAACTTGTCAGATTGTTTTAGTCCGCTCAACCCCATTCTAGTCCTGCCCTGTAGTGGGACTGTAACTTTCGAACGCAACTTTGTATAGTTTGTGTCGAAAGCCCTCTGTTGAAACGAAAAGTTGACATACGAACGTTTGAATCATGCAGGATGAGTCAAAACGATTTAGAACATTTGAAGGGGGTGATATCGCGGCTATACAGTATATATAGTGTCATTGGGTTATGTTCTTAAAACAAACTGGATCCTTGGGATTTGGGACAAATAATATTCCACGGTTCAATGTATAAATTAATATACAGGGTGTCCCAAGACCATTCCTGAAGACTTAAGGGGTGTTTTGTGATTGAATACGAAATTATGTAAATAAATCATCCTCAAATTTATTATTTTTTTAACATATGCTGATGCCGTGCCGATCGATAATTGCCTTGACACCGATACGGCGTACGGCGACAGCTGAACGCTCACAACAACGGTAACCTAGATGATTTTTTATAAAGTTACACTACATATATATAGTTAGTATACAAATAACTAGTATTTTTATATAGTTAGTATACAAATAACACTAGAAATCGCAGCACCTATTAGCTGTTCCTTTTAATCGAGAATGGTCTTGGGACACGCTATATATAGAAAGACATAACTCTATATTAGTGGACTATTTAATAATACAGGGCTGGTTTCGATACTAAATTCATAATCTAAATAAATATTTTTGCAAATTATATTAATTAAAATAATTGGCTACTTTAGAATAATATTTTACATAAAATACGTATTACAAGTAATCTAGGTAAATTTGGCTTTTGCTTGAAGAAAGAAGGCTGTGTTTAAACTGAAATATGTTCTTAAAGGTTATCTACGTTAATTGGGAGTATATATGAAGAAAAGAGGCTGTTTCAATTGAAATATGTAATTAAAGGTTATCTGAGTTGATTGGACGTATGTTTAAAGGAATATTCGTAAACTTCGTGTGTTGTAGCAAGATATAAGTTTAGTGTAAATGTATTTTGCCCCATAAAAGACTAAAATAAGTTAACCGTTCATTCTCGCTTAATAAAGCGACCAGGGATATAGTAAATTCTGCTTTTAACATCCATGACACGATCACAACGCGACAGACGCGACGCCCGCCCGCCCAATGAAATTTAATATCAATTTTCACACAAGAAAAGATACACTTTAATTCACTACTACAAATAAATAATACAAAAAGACAGCGTTATAATCAATACAAACATAATGATTTATATTTTACATAACCGTAAAAGAGTATGTGCAGCGTTCTAAAAAAAGAAATAAAAGGCATTCCTTTGTTAAAAAAAATAGCTTCATAATTTTACATTTAATGTAAGATAGTTTTAATTCACACAAATCACTAAACAAAAAAATTGCATAATGAACAAAAAATGCTACTTTGAATATTTTGTAAATATTTTACCTAAAAGAATAAAACATTGATTATATTAAGCAGTTATTTCTAAATCAAATACGTAGGTAAAAAACAAAAAGTGTTAGGTTATAATTTATTTTTTCCTAACACTTTAGGAAAGGAATGTTGAGCCTATATTTTTTTATTGTTTACGCAATCAATTAAACTAATTTGTACATAAAAAATTAAGTAGTGTGTACTTTTAGTACTAATCACCCTACCGTCTACCGTCAGTAAGTGTGATTTGGGGGTCTGGTCATTGCATATCAGCGGTTTAGAAGTCAAGCTTTCGATTAGAAAAAGCAGGTCATTTATCGGTTTATCGACCTGATTCTTAATCTTTCTTTTAAAGTTGCCAACGCTGTCAATGTGGCATATGAGCGAGCAGTGGTTAGTGCGCATTGGCCTTGCGATGCAGCTGGTGTGGAATGTTAGGCGAGTGTCAAGTGCTTTTAGTAGGTTTGCTTCTACTTATAAACCCATCAGACTCGTTCGTGGTGTTAAGACTAACTTTTTACCAAATTAAGTTATAAATATAATTAAGGAGTAAATAAAGGTGGGGAAAATTAGAATTTTTAAAATCAATTTTTTTTCCTCACTTCAAGTGGTAACACCGCTTACCTTTTTAGAGGGTCGTGACATGGCGGCGTCGACAAACATCAAATAAATGCCCCTTTCTGAGGCACTTTATATCCACCCGTATCTTGACAAACTTTCAACCGATTTCGGTCAAACAAAAACTGACTAGATCGTCACGAGCCCAGAAAGCTGGATTCACTGATATTATTACCAAATACCCTTATTAAGCCATAATACAGGACAATAATAAATGCTCAAATGATATATTTATAAGAACGTCAGAAGTCATATTTGACGTTCTTACTTTCCACCAGGATCTCGATTCACAGAGAGAGCTCCCTACGGCGACTTTCACCGAGAGTTGAATAAGCACTATCACGAGACTAACAAAGTTGTAATACTAAAGTCACATGGAACCGCGGCACAGTAAAGTAATTGCGTGGAGCGACTCATATCCAAACGGTACTTGATGGCGAACTAATAGCGAATCTATATATATAATTTCCATTATTTTTATTTTTTTCATCAACTTCATACATAAATCACTCATAAAATCATCTCATTTCACCATCATCCTTCATCGTAATCACATATCCATTATTTTTATATTTTTTGTTAAAATATCATCCTTTCCTTATTTCATCTAATTAGATGGTTACATAATATTTGACAATATTTTACACTAAAGAGGTGAGAGTTAAAAATGCATTTTTATAAAACTCAGCGCTGGGTTTAAACCGACATCCTGCGCTCTCAAGTACAGGACCTCTTTAGAACCTTAATAAATATTATGCTATCCAGCACTTTATCAAATAATTAAAAACTTTTTCAACATTTTTCAATATTGTCAAAGATTGTGTCATTTATCTTTTCCGGCGATGTGCCGCTATTAAAAAACAATCATCAAATATAAGTTATATATATATATATATATATATATATATATATATATAGATTATATAGATGATTATTACGTGAAAATAGATAAACACCGTTGGGTTACCTTATATAAAAGTTTGACAGTACTGACATTTGGAAAATTCGAATGCTTTTTAATATTTTAAGAAAATGTGCTAATAAACGGAATCGAATACTTGATTAAAATTTATTGCGATTTTCGGTTCGTAAATGAGTTGCAAATTTATTGAGAAATTTAATAGACGATTCCTTATAAATTAGTGAATACTGAAAACTTTTGTTTTTTGTAAATTGAATTTTTATTTTGATTGGCCTAATCGGCTCCATTAGTAGCACACGTATCTTCGCGGGACAAATTGAAAGAAGCTGACAGAAGCCTGCTATTCTAAAGTATGCAGATAAGTAGAATAAATAGGTCGGAGGAGGGTATGGCAGTTCAGCATAAATTAATAATTTTACCTTCTTCTCAGAATATTATTTGCAAAGCTTAACAGCACTTTACAACTTTGTACTCAAAATCGCGAGCGCAACAAAGGTCTCCTTCATGTCACAGAGGCCTGCCTCATTATAGCGGATCGCTTTATTCTTCACTTTTCTGTATGAGTCGAGAACATGCAACAGGAACACTGCAAGACCACATACATAGTTATGTAGACCACATACATAGTTATATAGATCACATACATAGTTATATAGACCACACATAATTATGTAGACCATACATAGATATGTAGACCACACAGTTATGTAGATCACATACATAGTTATGTAAACCACACATAGTTATGTAAGCCACATACATAGTTTCCGTAGTTATAGTTAATATCTTTTAAAATAAAGTCACTGTAATGTTTCACTTCTAAGTGCGATTAGTTTATCTGGTAGAGATTGTCCCACGGCACTAAGCTCACCGTATTCTTAAGTATTGCGTATCAAAAAAAGTGTTTGATATTAGGAGATCGGTCGTCGTATTAAAATTGCTCATTAATCAAACACAGGTGTATACAAATACGAACAAACGTATAATTTATTCTAAGAGTAGTTTAGTATAAACCTATATAGATTTGTAAAAAATTGATATTATTAGGATGCAAAATATGAATAAGCGTTCGCGCATAATCGTGCTCAAAATATTTCTAACGCTTACTTACTCATCGCCTTCTTAATCCTGAATCCTCCTCCTCGTGTTCCTGGATGCATTTTATTAAGTTTGGAGGAAACTTTCATTGGCCTTGATTGTTTTTTGCATTAGCTGTTGTTTCCTAAAATTAATAAAACACACACAGTCACACACATTTTTCATTTGCCTCGCGGGAAAAATGTCGACGTTCATTTTTTCATTATTACAATATCATATTGAAACCTTATTGAAAATGTTATCATGATGACTAAAGGCTTCAAAAAATATTCCGTCAAGACAAGAGAATTGAATCCAACAAAAATGTCTATCAAACGTTCGCCTTAGCGGTTTTTTCCCTTTCGAAACATTTCGTTTGATCGACGTATTTGTGTGTATTTGAAATGACAAAAGATATCTTTGTAAATACTTCGGCTGTCAAATTATTTATTAGTTATACTGACTGGCAGCCAACGGTCGACGGTACACTAATCGACAACAGAAACAATATTTTTAGTATTATTTGTTAATCATTACTTAATTTATTTTTAATTTTAGAAAGTGAAGAACTTGGTTTTTTGTTTGTATGTATGTAATTATTTATTTTTTAAATTTTAGGAAATTCTACATTTCCACTCCACACCTAGATTCACACACACATGTCACACACGCCCAACACCACATTCCATTCACACAACCACACCACATCCTCCCACACATTTCATTCCACAGAGTATTACAGCAATAGCAAATTACCAGGAGTGGGTGAGAGCTTTGGGCCCAGAACTAATCTCCTGGCGCTATCTCCAAATAATATAACAACTCACCATCATAAACCGTAAGACATCGCACATCAGCTGATGCAGTTAGACCAGATCATTATTGCCACGGCGGCAACCTGGTCTCAAGAATTATGGAGGCACCTTCTTGGCTTGACAAGAGCAAATTGTAGTGCTTACTAACAGGTCACTCAAAATTTAACAGTCGTAGGCGCACTATAGCCGATCTCTGTGGCAGAAATCCTGAAGAGACACCTGACGGAGCTAGGGCCACGGGAGATCACATCCACAGGTGCCGACTGCGACTGCGCAATCATGTTTTCATATTTCTAGTATTTTTCAGGCTTTTACATTTTATAAATATACAAGAATTACGATGATATTAATGTCCGTAAAAAGTAGGTAATATCACAAAAAATGCTTAAATTCATCCGTATTTATGTGGTGTCAGTTGTATGGAGTAAATATTTCAAAAATTTTATGTTTAATAGGAAAAATTAAATCAAAATCGACATTAGAATGCGCATTATTAAATATAATGATAATGTCGTTTTAAAATTAGTAAAAGATAAAAAAAAATAAACTCAAATAGTTTGGAATGACAAAATTAAAGCAACAAATTTAAAAAAAAGCATTAATTCATGAAATAAAAAGTATGCGATTTCGAAAGAAACATAAATTTATAAAAACTAAATAAATTTATGTGTCAAAGATATAACATATGTTTTAGTTTACTGATAAGTAAACTGTAATTTAATAAATATATGATTATTAAGTTACGTCCTAAAAGAAAATTTAAAAACCACTTTTTAACGATATGGAATTGGTGGCATCCGTAAGTCCACACATTGGTACACCAGATTGTTGTATCAAATTTTGTTGAACGTTGTTTCAAAAAAAATTAACGATGTTTGATTATTAAAATAGAAAAATTCAACCCTTCTAATATCATCTTCATAAGAAGGTCTGTTCAATTATAATATTTTGGCTAGGTATAATTTAGTTTCGGTCAGAAAAGTGGAGGTTTTTGTGTATGAAAGTACTACATGAAAGAATCGAGAAAATTTAACTGATGTTATTAACGAATTTTAAACCAGTCTGTAGTCTAGTTAACTGTACATTCCTTCAAAATCCCCATGTAGTTTTATCATGTATGGAAGATTATTTATGAAAGAAGTATAAATCAAAACCCACAATGCTGGTTATTACGTGGGCAACGAAAAGGCTCATCGCACACTTAATGTATTTTTGGTTCAGTGATAAACGGCTGTTCAAAATTATAACCTATTAAGTGTCATCCAGTAAAGTTGAATTAAATCATTTAAATTTTAAAGATTACTCACTCTTCAACCAATAAACTAAGAAATGGGAATAAGCTTCTTATGGTATACAATAAAATAACGGATAAACCAAAACGTTCTCTGCCGACATCGACGTTTCATTAAATCCGTTTTTTGTTTTTGTTTACTAAATATTTAAAAAGTTTTTTTTCCTATTATTTCATATTTTGAAATGTGGAAAAATACGTACGAAAGAAATGGGTTTCACAATGTAGTGCGACCGATGCTAATTTGCGGTCAAATTTCTGCATTGCTACCAGTCGTCGGCTTGACCGGTCGATCGACAAGCAATTTAAGGTTAGTTGAAGTTTATTTTCACTAATAGAATATAATTTGTTATTCATTGGTGCACTATTTTCTGTTTGTACCTTAAATTGTATTTTGAATTTTTATTATTAAGATTTATATAGATATTAAAATGATTAATTATGATTTAGAAATAACGTGCCTAGAAAAGGTATAATTTAATACGACTTTGCATAATTTAAGAGCCCTGATCTGTTTAGAACCCCTATATCACATAACAACATAACATGCCTTTAATAACATAATATCTCGCATCTGTCGTCTTTACAATACCTTACATAGAGATAGTCGCATTGATATTTTCCATGACAGCCTTAGTCAATTCAAAAGGCATATTTTTCAATTCCTTCTGAAATAATAAAAATATATAAGTATATATTTACGTCCATACATTATATTTATATACTATACTTGTATACTAGTAGTATCTATATTTATGTGTAATCATATAATATCCATATTATATATAATGTATTATTTATCTATTTAGTTCATTCATCAAATTTACAATTCCTTCCTTTTATGTACCAGCCAAGTCCAAGGCTTATCTGCTGGATACCAGGTGTGTAAAATACAGATATTATTAATTGTGAAGTATGTTCAGATTATTTTTTTCTGTATTTTACACGTCCTTTACAATATACATATTCACATACATTGAGATACATGTTTATATCCTAGTAGTATATTACAAACCAAAAATATTGTATATTGTTTCTATTTATTATAATTCATGTTTTATCTTTCCGATACATATAGTGTTCTCCTTTTATTTGAATATTGATATTATTTTGTTTTTTTTTTTACTTTAGTGTTTAAGAACAATTGTTAACATTTTATGTATTTCAGTATTTTATTAAAATACCATTTAAAAATAGTCCGAACTGACTGACATCTCCTGGCCCGATAAAGCAAAATTTATCCCTACTTTTTATATTGATACGCAACCCATGTCAAAAATTATACAGTCTAGAAAGAGAAACCTTTTAAATAATTGCTCGCTAATTCCCGTATTCGACGCTTCTTGGAAAATCGACGCGGCTCGGCGCCATTGAGGCCACTAAACAACAGATGCTCAAACTGTTATAACTAGTGTCATTGAGGACATATTTTTTTCTTAGAAAACTCAATCCAACTAATAATTATGTAATTATAAAATTTGGCACGTTTTAAAATCAGATTTAAAACTTCAAAAGCACAAAACTAATACTAAGCTAATTATAATTATAAAATAAAAACAAATATTTTGATTTTATTTTAAATTATTATCTTTACAGAAGGTATCAAAATCAAACTTAGTCTTATGGATTTAGGAGCTTAATTAACATAATTATAAAAAATATTTATTGCAAAGTTAGTAAAAACAAAAGATTTTCGACATTCCCGTCTAATACATTGCTTCTACGGTCGTCCGCGAGCCCGCGACTGAAGTGTCAACAAAGACTGCGCAACGGACAAACGAACGCAGTTTCGGTGGTAGCCTAAATTTGGCTACCGCCTATTCTACATAGTCATTACTACATAGTCATATATATTAGTCATAGTCATTATTTCTACGTAGTCATTGCTACGTGTTTAATTCTACTGTTGTTTTTTTTTTTTGTTACCGTTTTCTTTTGTTATATGCTGTTCTTGAGTTTTAAAATTTTTTATATTTAATATTTTAAGTATTTTTATATTAGGCAGTAAATAGTGCGAGTATGTTTTGTTTAATATATTATCAAAAAATGGTGCAAAAGAATCATTAAATCCGCTAGAGTGTGGGTGGGGAGGGAATGTCTAAACCTAAAAAAAAAAATGTATAGTTTTTTGAAAATAGGCAAAAAAAATATTAAGATTGTCTTACCCTCTTCCTTTCAGATTCAAATATTTATCATTTCGAATGCTCTATACAGTTTTAAGTGCTTTTGGTATAATTATATTGTGCTGCCTGACTCTCAACAAACTTAACGAGGTGGGGATATCATTTCATAAAAGCAGTAAGTGCGCATGCGATTCTATACATTCTATTCCAGAACGATTGATCATTCGAATGGCGGCTTAAAAATATTAATTGTCTAAATAACTTTTTTACTATAAAATATACAATCGTTCTTTGTATATAGTCTTTAGGGGCGCCGCCATCCTCTGAAACTCTATACAATCGCTATATCCTATATTGCCAGTCGACCTTGATATTCGATGCTTTATTTTCATACACCAGGTTTTACTCTTTGCGCGGTCAGTAAGCAATTATTGGTTTTTATTTAATTACAGCTTTATAACATAGAAATTAAAAAAACAAACTTTTCTATGATTTAGACTTTTCTTTGCCATTAAATTACTATTTTTTTCTAATGCTCTAATGCCTTTTATAAGAGAGCAATTCAGTTAAAAGAGAACTATTAGCAGTTTATAATTTATTAAATTTCCCAAAAATAGACTTAAATTTTAAAATCTGCCATATTCTGCCAGATCTATACATATTTTTTTAAATATCCAGTTAACAAATGCCAGCGATGGAAAAAAAGGGTCTAAATGAATTATTATTATGAAAGAACTCGTCGAAATCTATGTTTCTGTTTTATTTTTTTAAGACTGCTTGCCTACTTTGACGCATTCCAAACCGATACTAATCAAAATATTTAGTAGAAAATCAGTAGCATTATTCGATGTTTCTTTAAGTGCCTCTGGTCTTCTATGGTAGTACGTGCTTGGTGGCGCTCATGTTCTTGCAGCTGGCTACACGTTGGCCAGAGCTGGTGACCCGGATATCAATGATTGAAGAAAGATTGCCTTCAGCCGAACGGAACAATAACTTGCATAGGAATTCTACGGCTCTGTGTATTGGGATCCTGTCCCTGGCCGCAGGTAAAATATTATCCCAGATTTGTCTTCATATTATTATTTTTTTTCATATTTATTTAATGTGTTACAACAAATCGACAATTTTGAAAGAGTATATAAAGAGTGAACCAAAAGTGAGTAGTATCCTTTTAAGGGATAATTCTGGGCAGGAATAGGTGTATACCAGGGGTGCTCAAACTTGAACTGCTGGCGATCTACCTCAATATTTTTAGACTACTTACGATCGACTCTGAGAGACTGCAAGTGTGTGTGATGCAGGGTTGTCGTACATACACGATACACCCTACCTACCTAGGTAGGGCGTACCGTAGCATATATAGATATTAGCTTTCTGCACAATATAGGTACATTTGTAACGCTTGTCCTGCGATGTCCTGACTCATGACTTCAATATGCCTTGTTACAGTCGGACGAGATAACTGAAGTTCTCTAATAGCAGACATGATTTCTGTTTTATTTTCCGCTAGTCCCTGCAAACAGGACTAGAAATTCCTGCAGGCGCAACATTTATATCGGCGTGAACGAAAGTCTCGAATGTTCCCGTCAAACGCGCCGCCCGAAACTATTATAGACTGTACTTTCTCCCGTTGTTTCTAGACTAGACTGTACTGTGTACTGACTATTCTAGAAACAACACGGCTTTTCTTTGAAAAGTGCCGCGCGTTCCTTTGATAAAAACCACCTTTCCACCTTTCCACCGTTCCACCTTTTGCCGCAAGCAGTGTTATTTTATTACGTAATACATTTTTGTAGTTTAGTTACCTACCTACTTATTAAAATTTTTTTTCTTCTCGAGATCTACTCAAAAAGCACTCGCGATCGACCAGTCGATCGCGATTGACCGTTTGAGCACGTATACAATCAAATGTATGACTTACTATTGTGTATTAAATATACGAGTATACTTGATTGACTACAATATGATTGGACTCTTTGAGCTGTTAAGAGTGAATGTGTAAGAACTGTTTTAGCAACATTAATGAGTAACCCTTTATCATGTGACCACTGTGATAAATTATTTTAGTCCTTTTGTAGCATCCTAGCAGTTCCAGAGGTATCATCAGTGTACTGTAGACAAAGCATTCTGTAATTACTGTTTATAATCCTTTGCAATAAGCTACAAAAAGTCACTGGATCATCTATGCTACCTTAGCTTACTACTGAAAAATGGTGTTTTCATGATCTTAATGTTTTATTTACTTTCACCGTCCTTTGTCTGTCTTCGAAATAAAAATATAAAACAATATTTTTTAAGCTCGAAAACGATGCAATGAGCATATCTATGAAATAAATTCTACTTTTAGCCACCATTTCACTCTTTTCAATTTCGCTTTCAGTCGAGCATTTACTAGCTGCGTCGTCCGGTTTGAAGCAAGCTATAGACTGCTATCCCGAACACCAGGATCAGGCTGAATCCTTCTTCAGACATTCTTACCCGATGGTATTCAGTGTCTTCTCCTTCTCTTACTGGATGGCGGGCATATTTGAGGCAGGATTTTTTTTTTAAGTAGTGCATACCAACATTCCTACTATAATCATTGTACACGGTTGCGTTTTAGGATGTAGGCACACAATATCTTATACTAAAGAAGACAAACTGTTTTTGTTAGGTTAAATATTATTAGTTTTGACCCTACTAAATATTCCTGTTGTGCAAAATTGTGGTAAAATGGTACGACTATTACGTACGGATCCGAACCCGGACCGCTGGGTCGATAGTCAAATGTCCTAACAACTAGACAATAATAGTTACAAATACATTTTTTTTATAAAACATAATGCTGCTATCTTAAATCAAACGATCTTTCTATTTTAATTAATTTTTGCATTGGTTCTGTAGCCAACGATTTAAAAAATAATATGAAAATAAGAGTTTTTAATATCCATATATATTTAATTCGGGAAATGTCTAAATGATGAGTTCTTTTTAAATGTCTACTAAGTATAGCAGTATTCTCAGAAAAATTTACTTACTTTTCATTTTTAATTCAATTCAAACGCATTTTATTGTTATCAGCTGTCGTGTTGCTGTACCAGTTGTTCAATACATACAACCACAATTCAGTTTTATCAAAATCAATTTATCTTCAAGTGTTGTATCTCAATATTTAGAGTAAACATCTGCCATTGGTATACAACATAAGTAGACGACATATATTATAACGAACGTAGTGCGATTTTTAGAGTAAACCATTTCTTGAACCGGGCCTCACAATCACCAGCAGGTCCGCTGCGAGATAAATCTGTAAAACTTTCAGATACTTCATCTGCAATGCACCTTCAATTGGAACTTTATGGATCTATTCATAATAACAGTCAGTTACTATTTGATTGAAAAATTCAACGAAATTAACAAACGACTGAAGAATGTTCGCGGAAAGGTAAGTTAAAAAATATGGATATACTCGTAAACATATCGCTTAACTTTCTGGGTAAATTTCAAATCAATTTCGGAACTATCAAGATGTAGGTACCTACATGTTCTTAATTTTATGAAATATATTAAGAGCGTTTTCTCAAAACAGATCAATTTAACAATGTTCATTAAAACTATTTCTTTTAGAAAATACCCTCTTTGTCGTCTAAATTTTTTTGTTTTTAATTACAAACAGCGTTATAATATATAGATACAAACACAAAAAACTGCCGTTACCAAGGCCGATTAAAAGCAATTAGATAATAATAAGATATGTGTGAACGAACGAGTTGTAAGTTAGTAATAAATAAATAAAGGAAAGGAAAACTGAGTGGTCGAGGGTGTGTGTATGCGTGTGATGTGTTTAAACCAGCGTGCTAACCTCTCTCCTTTTAATAAGAGAGTTAACACGCTGGCTGGTTGGCCGATTAGCGGGTGTGAAGTCTGTTAAGACTTCACAAATATATCATGACTTAGGCGCAAACTGTCAACTTGGAAAAATGGAAAATTTGAGCCTGACGAGGCGACAAGATGGCACAAATACAACATTTTAATAGTACTTAAGTTACGAAAAGATATTCTAAATTCAAGTATCTTCATAAATATTATTTCAGTATTTAACAGAAAGATTTTGGACCAAAGCCCGAGAAGATTATACAAGCATGTGCAGAATGGTGAAATACTTGGACGCGGATATAAACAAAATGATTCTACTATCATTCGCAAATAACCTATATTTTATTTGCTCCCAACTGTTGAACAGTCTCAGGTGATTTGATTGATTAATATATTAATGGTATTCTGAAACCTTTAGAGTACACAACCATCAGTTGTGTAAGTAGAATAGGTTAAAAGTAAAAAATGTATAGGAAATATAACCATCTCAGTCTCATCCTCAGCAGAGTTACTCTCGGGTTATAAATCTGGTTCTTTCATCGTGCTGAAGAACTATCTTCATCTTTCCCGCAATTATTTTCAATTTTTCCTCGTTTCATCGTCTTTTCTTGCTACGTTCCCAAGGAATTGCAAAAAAAACCTTCGTGGGTTTGTGGTTGTATGATTGAGATGTCTCTCCTATTGGTCGTGAACGATATTAACCTTAAGCCTCTAACACCAGAATTCGAGGGCATCTTCGGGTTATTAGGATTAGGTTGCTACGATGTATAAGAAAACGGGAGACCTATCGAAAATGTAAAAGAATCGAATGCATGTAAGGAATCGATTCAAGGTAACCCTAAAATATACATTTTTTTTCTTCTAAAATTCGTTTTGCTATTTTAATAATAGTATATCTTTTATTTTCTATTAAAAACTTTATACAAGACAGCCCTACTAAGGAAGGCATAATAAAAATAGCATGCAGCTTTAACAAATATGTTCAACAAATGCTGGTTTGATTCCACTTTTGTTTACCCCGGTGGTTTACATTATATATTATAATAACATTCCAGGTCTTTAGAAGAAACTATTCATGTAATTTATGTGACGTATTCATTCGCTTTCCTGGTCGGAAGGACTCTGGCAGTATCCCTATACGCTGCAAGAGTGCACACAGTATCGAAGGAACCGGCCAACATCCTGTACGCAGTTCCGACGTCCACATACGGAAGAGAGGTTGGTTAACGGGTGCACTAGCGCAGCAAAAGAGTGTATCGGATGCACTTTCAATATCATTTCATATATTTAAACCCACTCGAAGCACCTCAATTTTATGCCATGGTTAAATTGGTAAAGACTTCTCTCAAACGGGTCATAGAAGATCAAGTATTCGAAGAACATGCAACTCTCTTTTTTAGGAGTGAAGCCGCATTAGACTTGTAACGTGCTCAAGTGCTTACCCCGTTATCGGTTTGAGGTGAATGTAGAGAGATTATATATATTATTCGGTATTAACACTTATATTACTTAAGCTGAAATATTACGAAGTATATAGTTTTTAAAATAATAAAAAAGTGCAGAAACCTAAGGTGTGTTGATGACTTGATTTCGTGGTAAGAGAGAGCCGTAGTCAAGAAAACTTATTGTGAGAACGGAATTTCCGAAATGTCGCACCGCTTGCCGTCCATGACGTCAAACATTGTGAGAACTAGACTATGGTTTTTTTTTTTGAAAACTGAAATGTGAGAAGTAGGCAGCTAGCTGTCTTGTCGTTGTTTAAATTTCTACGGAAATTCACAGTGTGCGGATCGTCGAGCAGACGATTTCACACGGCCCTTAGTTTTTGCTGGCATCTACTAGAATGTCGACATAAACTCACATCCACCATGCCCTTCTCTGAATCCTGATCCTGAATAATTAAATACTTTAACACCAGCAAATTTCCTCGCAAGAAATATTTTTGTGTCGTTGCCTAAAAATTCAATAGAAAAGGTGAAGTTGTCACATTTCTCACAATGGCAACTCATTCAGAAAATGACTCAATATTTTTGGAAGCGTTGACAGATATAATATTTATATACCCTTTAATTAGAGAACCAAAAGCCCTCTCCGAATAGTAGAGTTGTAGAACTTGTCATAATTAAAGATGAATTAAAAAAAACTTACCCAGGGAAAAAATCAGCGAGTGGTCACGGTTAAGACTGCTCAGGGCAAATTGGTTAGACCAGTGAAATGTGGCGAAATTCGTAAATGAATCGCAAATGCCTTACACCCAGGTGTAACCCAGGTCAAGCTTAGATGCTGGAAATTCTGTAAGCTGGATTTTGAAATTCATGTGCATCTGCAACTGTCTTTATAGGTTGTAAAGAACGATTTTAGGCGTTTTCAAGCCGGGACGGGTAACTAATTTGGTTACTATTATCTCTTGATTATCTAGGTAAAATAAAGAAGTTAAAAAAGTTGAATTTTTCATGGTCTAAAAACAGCCCCGTAAAGTCAGTATTTTTGCGTAAAATTTGAACGTAAATAACTCAACATAACATAATAATTTTTTTAAAAGGATTTGAAAACATTTACAGTTTATCAGAAGCTGTCTATTGTCGGACAGTTTTCGCTCAAAAACATTACCTGTTTCAACTTGGATTGCTAAATTGCTTATAGCTGTGTGCCCGTAGCATGTTGCGTACTCCTAACTGAGCACTTATCTTTTTCTAACTGTTTTTAAACTAGAATGCTTTAAAACTAAAATAAAAAACTTAATAATTTTTCTAACAAAATTATTTTTTTTGCTTCATTCAATGTTATACACTTAGTATTTAGTATGTAGGTCATTAAGGTAGTACATATGTACTTTTCAAGAATGGTATATACCAATCTTGAACCCGTGCAGATTTATTTCGAACTACGCGTCCCGGGCGAATGATGGCTTCTTGACTATGCATGTAACACGAGAAATCCTTCAAAGAGTGCCTTCCCGTCGTTTTATTACACCATTGGAATATGGTATGGAATGAAGGATTTATATATACTGCAAATAATATATATTCCTATCTTTAGTAACTATTTATTAAAAAATAATTATTTATAAGACCAAAATAATGGTTTTTCCTTTTTATATCTATAATGAAAACCGAGTTTTTGAGTTTCAAACTCAGTGATGACGTCACAACTGCTACTCTGTCATCTCGAGCCGCTAGTTGTGAAAAGGTCCAAATGCGTGACGTAAGCAGTTGTGAGGTCATCACCTGGCGGGAGTAAAGTGAAACGTTTTTAAAACTTCTAACATTGAGACTATAACTTCGTCCAATTTTAAGACAACGAAAAAATGATTACATTGTTATCATGTTTTTTTTTTTGAAAAATATTGATACCATTATTTTTTATATTTTTGCTTGATTTTTACGTAATAAATAATTATAACTTTTCGAACTTTGTATTGTATCTCAGTTAAAAGAGTGAAAATTAAAAAAAAACTGATTTCGTTTCTCAGGTGAACCGATTCGTTGAGCAGGTCGTGTCGGATGATGTGGCCCTAACCGGAATGGGATTCTTCAACGTCACTAGCGGTGTGGTACTCAGCGTGCGTAATATATTTTTTTTTTGTGTTTAGACCATTAATGGCTGAAGAGCTGAAGAGGTGCTCATTTCACCTGAAGTAACGCGTATGTAATTACTCTACACGGCCTTAGGGCGCTGTATTCCTCATCTCTTTATTCCTCTCTTAGACATCCTAGAAGTAGCCGGCTGAGCAGTGAACTCAATCTCATTTTTTTTTTTTGAAAACAATGGTAAAAATAAAATTAAATTAAAAAAAAACCGACTTCCTTTAAAAACTAAAATATATTACACAAATTATTGTTAGTAAGCGGCGCAGAAATCGTTTCAGTATAAATCATGTCTCATCGCCGACTTATTTACTTTTAATTGCTTAATTGCATACAAAAGACCTCAAAGTAATTAGAAATGACTACTGCCAATAATTTGAAAATAAAGTAATTAATTATTCACAGTGTTTACATAATTTATTATAAAATATTGTTATATTTTATTAAGTCACATATAAAATTTTTATATCACATAATAATTATATAAAAAAAAATAAACTAAATATTTTTTTTTTCCAAAACCTCCGACATTGTGAGTGTTCCAAGGACACTGGCTGCGTTTCCACGCACCACTTCCAGACTGACTCGCTGAGCGAAGAATGAACCCGCGCGGATCTCCCGACTTCTCTCTCAAGAGTTTGCCAAGTTTATCAGCAATCTCTAGCGCATCGGGAGACCAGACCATGGATGTCAGTGTCTCTACGGCGAATGCAACAAAGTTACAATTCGTTAAGAGTTTAAGAGTTCCTTGTGCTTGATCCCATGTCAACGCTTTGCCATGGCTCCATGGTACTAATGTGACTCCGTCTGGCCTTTTCCTGTGTCATGCCAGGAGGCTTCAGTCGGCCGATAATGTTTACAGTTTTCCCCTCGTTTTTGAGAGAGTCCATCTAAAGTGGTGTAATATATTTGTATTTTACCATTTCAAACAGACTATTTCACTTTTCCAAAACTCCCCATAAACAAAGACAACTTGGCAACGCTTTCTTCGCTCTGAGAAAGGAGAGCCAGTAGCATTTCTTTGGGAGCAATTCTCTTTTATATACCAATCTCTTTGAGTTTAACCGTATTTCTGTTAAACGCCATCCTAAGGGTGAAACCTTGTCCAACGCTTTATTCTAGTCTCTAGGGATACACTTAGCTCGTAGTATAAAGATTTTTTCATTCCCAAAGTTGTTTGCGGAGAGTTCAATTGAAATTATGTCAATAATTTTACATGAAACATCTCAAAAATAAATACCGGCAAATAACCGCGTTATGTTGTATCGACAATTTTAAGAATTTTACTAGTAAAAAAAATAAAAACCACGTAAAAAAAGTTTTGTAATCAAACTTTAAAAGAATCATCCTCAAGCAATCGCCTATAAGTTCGTCCGCTCATTGACCGGCCTTGGCCAATCACGAGCGAACAAACGAAAAATCAAAATTCAAAAAGGAATTTAGTTTGGTAAAAGGAAGGCTTTGATAAAATTAATAAATTTGGGCATGAGTTATTTACGAATTTTTTTATACAATTTCTTACACATAATAAGGAACATTAACACCCTCTTAAGTCTTCGGAAATGGTATATGACAACCCTGTTATGCAAAACCATTCTTAGGCCAATGAAAGTAAAACCTGCAGCCTCACAAAAGATGCTGTGCACATTAGAACGGCAGGTCAGGTAGAATTTTTGGTTAAGTAGCTCGAAACGCTTTCAATGAAACAGATATATTGGCTTCATTGACAATCGTCACAATATATGTACACCGAACGCCTGAAAGTCGTTTGCCAAAAAAGGTCTTTTCAACTTAGATGGCATGGTAGACAAAAGAAGACATGGGAAGAGTACTTAAGAGATGATGTCCACACTCTAATGAACCTAATGAACCCAATTGAAAGACTACTGCAGAGAATAGAGCTAGGTTATAAACGGGCTATAGGAACAAACAGAATAATTAATTTAGCAATAAAATATTAAGTGCAATGACCGATCTGAGTATGATATTCCATTACATAAAATCAAATCTATAATAACGTACCTGTCTAGGTACGTTATTATAGGTTAGGTTAGGTTAGTTTAGGTTAGGTTAGGTTAGGTTTCAGGAGTTCAGACCGGGGTAGACTTAGTATGTCTATACTAAGTCTACCCCGGTCTGAACTCCTGAAAACTTTGTTTTAAACTTTCAAGCAATTCAGATTAATTTAGATTTCGTTAAAAAAAAAATGTTTTCTTTGATTTTACTAGACGTTATTATCCGTTGGGTAATGCGCTCACCGCTTTCCGAGTCAAGCATTGTATGTATCTCTTCATAAGCAGCTTTCAGATTTTCCCTTATTTCCTCGGCACATCACACGCACGCGCTATTCGAATAAAGGTTTAGATTGGCTATATTGAAATTTGATTTTCAGATCACCGGGACAATTATAACATACGAACTGGTTCTTCTGCAGCTCAAGTCGTCTAACATTGAAGTTTACCACAAGGATGACTGTCATTTTCATCGCAATTGAAAGTAACTCTGTTGCCTTTTCTACTAATATATTTTTTTTTATTAAATTGCTATATTTTTTTGCATTCATTATTAAACGATGGTCTGCTAACTAGGAAATATTTTAGTACTATAATTCAAATTTTTTGAACTATGTTCGAAATAAATTTATTAAAACCGTTATTTTTTATATTCATTTTCCTAAATTATTAATGTGTTCATATTTGTAATTTATATTATAACTACTGTTTGAGCCATTATCAAAATAGGTCCAACCAAGTAATTCACTCTTGGTCAAGGATATACCTGTCTCTTTCCTACCCACAAATATTCCCCCGTCTCGCTCTTTATACCGTGTCGCGAGTGCAGAATTACACCGAACGGTCACCTGTGAAACTCACCAACGCCGGTAGCAACATCCGAAGTCATCAGTGCGCCTGGCAACTAAAGGTTGGTGAATCTATTTGTAGTTTGGTGTATTCCGTGTACCCTAATTCCTTTCTGGTTAGTTATAATCCATACCTATATACCCAAACCTACAGTCCACTTGTTTATCGAAAATATCTACAAACTACTATTTAATTACACCCGACCCAGAATGACCCTTATGACCAGAATGAATCTTAAAGCTAAGGATGTTCCTAAAGTGAACGCAGTCCTAACCCTACCTGATGGTGCCTTCAAGTAATTCGATTCCTAACCCTTCAATATACTTGAATCTCGGCCCTCTAGTTTATCTTCAAATATTAAGTATTAACAGACGAGTTTCCTTATAACATCCATCCTCTTCTAACATGTGTCTCTGTTAGCCAAAATTTTGACAATTGTTCATGATTGTCATCGGTTAATTTTACAAACAATTGTATGTACCATTTTTTCAATTATACTGTTGGTTTTCCGAATAAACGATAAATAAATAAATAAATGATTGACTCTTTCGTGAACCTTAAGAGGACTCAACCCGGTCATTTCTCTATACAAACGCTGTAGTGTTGTGACTCCATTATTTGTAGATTTAGAAGAAAAATAATACTAGGTATCGTTTTATCTCCTAAATATCTAGACTTCTGTGGAATTAATAAGTTAAATTTTTAATTTGTCTCAAAGTTAAGAGCCTCATTAAGTTTGCATTTTTCTATAGATTTTATCAAAAGCTTAGATGTAAATATCATAACTGAATTCAGAACCGAGAAAATAAAACTACAGATGCACAGTGTATTTCATAAAGATGCAAATTCAAGTTAGTTTTTAGACATAAATTGATTCTGTTTTTCATATTTAACCAACAACGGTACGGAGTTTCATGCGTTAGATGAGACAGAATGATTTGAAAGCACGTGCGAGACAGAGAAGACTGCCACCGGGAAAAAGGCCCCTTAAGGAAAAAAACACCTGTCATTTGTAAGGAATGAGAACTTTTCAGTGAAATTTTCGAATTAGGGCTGGACCTGCCCTAAGGAAAAGTCAATTGTCGACTTTAAATGTGATTGTCAGATCTCTTTGCGTTGAATGTGTCGCAACCGTATTATTTTGAGTTTTTGAATTGTATTCAAATCAACATGTCTTAAGTACAATTTTCACTTCATTTTGTGTGTTGTGTGTTTAATACCAATTATAAGAATTGGTCGATTTTTTTTTTGTAGAATTCTGTTGGTTTTTGAATGTTGGTTTTTAAGACAGTCTCCTTATGTCTCTACTGATAATTCCCTGCGATATCTATTAACTTTAATTTGGTTGGACGTCTTAAACCTTCGACTGGAAAATACTCGTATAAGTTTGAAATCTAGTTTAATTTGTCATACGGTGGCCAGTCAATATAGATTTTTCGGGCTGCAAAACTTCGACGATTAAAAAATATATAAATTTTATATTTCGGTTTATTAATTACCCTTTCAGTAAGCCGCCTGTAAACTTTTCCATAAATATGACAGCAGTTTGTTATTATTGGACAGAATAAAAACCCCCAATTTGCACTCTAAAATGAGACACGGAACACATTTTCATTTTGGAATAAATAAATTTTATCTCCGACCGCCAGAGGCAAAATCAAAGTTTGTGTATATTATTTTTAATACATTGTCGGAATATAAGATTGTGTTAAAAAAAAATACCAAAGTAATTATATTATTAATTAACTTGGTTTTTCTTCGGTGTTTCGCGAATGCGCTCACAAACATTAAAACGATTTCTATTTCATTTTGTTGTCATTTTTCTCGTAATTAAGAAATATCCTTAAGGGTGCTCTTAATTTAAAAACATCCTGTATGTTTAATTCCAGTTTTGTCTACACACACTAATATTTTCTGGATGGCAGATTGATACGTGATTAGCAAAAGAAAATGTATTTTCTAAACTTACCAAGAAATCGCCGAATGGATTCTAGATTAAAATATCATGATAACGTCAATATAATATGAATGAAATATGGAAGAAGTTTTGTCGAAAATTCTGGATGTCAATCAAATGAATTTTAGTAGTGAATTGTGAGCATTTTTTAGTTTGATATCTATTTTCGTGTTCTTTTAAAGAGGTTACAGTTTGTATGCAAGTTTCGAAAAAGTATGTTGGAGCAGTGGACACTAAATGACAGTAGAAAGTTTTATAACACTCACAAGTTTTGTCATTAACTATTTGATTAATAAATGTACTTGTATTGGAAGAACGTGAGAACATGTTGGGAATTACTGATCAATCATTGCATTATAACGACATTTTCTACTATATTCTATTATGAATTAAATACCAAATAAACCGTCCTACAAATAATTTAATTTAAAAACATACGTAAGTACTATAACATCAGTAGATATATATTTTTCAAGTAGCAACAATTAATAGAAGAATTTGAGATACATAATGAACATATACATAGTACGCGAAATTTTATTTAAAGAATCTCGTTAAAAGTAAATAAAATAATCAACGATTCTCAAATTATTCTAATTGTCTGGTCTCTGGTTGAGATCGTGGTAGTCTAGTGATTAAGGCGTTGGACTATTGGCCCAAAGGTCGCGGGCTCGAATCCGCACATGGTTTTATGATTAGTGCATTTGGTCGACACATTAAAAACATTATGGACCTTCCTAAAGCTATGAATTCAGCATTTAAATATGGAAAAAATACACATTTAAACTGCTGATAGATGAAGGCATTAATTATGCTGATACAGTACTGTCTGTTTATTTGTAATTTATATTTAATTATGTTTGTATGTTTGTAATATTTATTTGTAGTGTACATAAGGCAGTATATCTATACATTCTATAGAAGGTATTATTTAATATTATAATAATATATTTTATAAAAATAAACGTTTTATTTCCAACTCAATATTCATATTATTTTAAAGTATATATCAAAAAATATTGCTTAGAAGCTGTACGCAATATTTAAAAATGTCAATAAGTCTACCTTGGAACAGGCAATTCGCCTAGTTAGGTTATACTACGTGATTTATATTAATGATTTGATTTTTGTAGGTACTTAAATAAAAATAAATGAATAAATAATACAACTACACTATAACTACTAGTTCGTGTATATTATTTATAAATAATCGATAGGTCCTGACAAAAGCAGTCGATTGAAATCACAAGAAGCGTCATAACTTCTCAGAGTCAAAAGTTATACTGCGCAATCGTTTTAAACAAACCCGCAATGGCGTGCGATGGGAAAAATATATCCTTTAACTATCATTTCGTATATTTTGATTTTCAAATTAAATATGCAATGCTAAACCCTTTAACCTGGCTTTATTTATCATTAGATGCCATGCTCCCGAGAGAGGCATTGACGTAAACATTCATTCATTTCAATAAAATAACGAATAGAATATCTGTCGTAATATACTCTATTTGGGACAGAGAGGCATGAAGGATTTTGGTTTTTTTTTACAGTTTTGAGCTTAAAAATAGAAAAATTTGAACATCTTTGATCGTACTCACATAAAATTATTAGCGAGAGAAAAGATGAAAATATCTTGACAGCATTAAATTTTAACAATTCGATTCGCTCCCACCCGGAATTGAATTTGCATAAATCAGTAAGGTTGAATGTCGGAAACAAAGATTGCCTTTTGCATATTAATCAACGTAATGGACGTTAAATTTTTAAAAGTGTTTCCTCTAAAACAGTAGGTACTAATTTAAACCCTGATATTATTTAGGATTTAAATTGAAGTGGTCAGATATCAATGTGTAAAATTTAAAACAAGATTACTGAAACGAGGTGCGGTAAGAGTCTTATCACATTTTCGAACTTATGCATAGTCGCGTTTTAATACGCTGCCAAGCACATGTTGCCCAATAACTAGGGTTGCCATAGACTCTCAAGGTAAAATACGAACTCCTAACATACCGGGGGATCTGAAAGTCCTCCCCCGGTTTTATTTTAAATCCATATTTGTAATGGTGCAATTTTAGGCCACTTTTAGAGAAAATGAATTGTAAAAACCTGTATAAATTCTATACAATAATTTAAATGTCAACAACTTTTAACACAAAGAGTAAACTTAGAGATATATTATGAAACTGTATTTAAAAAATATAAGAATTTAACAATAACTTGCAGAAAAACAATATTTATCTAAAATAAAATGAATTGATTTAGATTCCTATCCATAATTGATTTCAAAAGCTGGTTTTATGTTAGTACAAAAAAACTTGGCTGAAAGCTGAAAATCACTCACTGAAAGCTGAACTCAGTCATATTTTATC
This sequence comes from Neomicropteryx cornuta, assembly GCA_020383195.1. NCBI lineage: Eukaryota > Metazoa > Arthropoda > Insecta > Lepidoptera > Micropterigidae > Neomicropteryx > Neomicropteryx cornuta. The sequence goes on along the minus strand of JAHKQU010000001.1, from coordinate 4,785,255 downwards.
GAAGGTCTTCCAAATTACAGACATTTCTCGCCTTTTTCTATTGTACCGTAGAGACACGATAAATACAATACAAGCTTGTAAAATACAAACCGCCCGTACAAAATACGGACGTATGGCAACCCTACTGGTAACCCACGCTAAATTACATTACACTTTTACGCAAAACTGGTAAGGATGCAAGACTAACCTAAATCATAAGTGTTTCTAAGTTTTCTTCTCATCTCTTATATTCGTTGTTTTTCCTCGATTAAATAAATAAATATACACTTTTTTTCATGCTCAATATCACCGGTGCTAACTCCTAAATATCGCTTTTAATAATAATACTCTGAAAGTGACCATGTTGGTCACAAAGTGACCAGGAACCTGAGTGACAAATTACTAAAAGTCATTTAATAAATTAAGTGTATATCCAGTACCGATATTGTAGCGGATTCAGTTCAAGACAACCTACTCATCACACCACACCTCTTCCTCAGACAACCTCTGTGTCTTCCGACGTTTTAAGATAAAAAAATTAACAGCTCATTGGTCCTGCGATTTCAAGTATTATTTGTAAAGACGGTATATCAAACAATCATAGTTTTAGAATAATATGTAAACTTTTCGTGATAACAATGAAGATCGTGTAACCCGGACTGGCGCGTCAGCTGGTCAACCTCAAAGGTCGAGATTTATTGCGACGCGTCGCTTCGAATCCACTCACTAAACATATTGGTAATTTACACCATTTCTTAAAAAAAAACAATTTGGTCATAAATTATTTTAGTATTTTTCAGTCAATTTCTTACGCAGAATTCTTAGCAAACAAAAACATCCTTTACGTTTTAGTAAAGGGTCGTGGAACCCGGAGTGTTTTCTAAAAAACAGTATGAATAAGAAAAATGTCTACTTTATCTATACATTGGGTTCCCACTTTAGTTCATTCGAAATATACAACCCCTTTATTGTATTGGAATTTTACATTTTCAAATTTTGATTGTTCGGGAAGTGATTTCTAAAATATTAAAACTAATGATTATTATATTGTTATTATATAAAAGACTAGCGCGGACTAAAGACTGCTGGCGACGTTGACGGCGCCTCGCGGCACTCGGAATGGGTCGCTTCGCTCGCTTTCTCTAGGACCTTCGTGCCAATGTTTAACCCCAGGATCATCTTCACTTCGTCGAAATCAGTCAATCCGTTCTCGAGATATCATCAAGAAGCTGTTCCGTATAAAATGTATGAGAAAAAGAATTTTATCATATTTTTTTCGTGAGTTTTTCTGATGTTTCAATAGTTATTCAGCCGCAGTCTCAAAGGTGAAATCTATGCTAGCAGCTTATTGGAGCGCAGAAATTCAAACTTCAAATAAATAATTATTTTTCTAAAATTCGGATCAAAAGCGCGCGAAAAAATTTAACATGGGATATCCCACAGAGAAAATATTTTTAACATAACTTTTTTATCATAAATTCCGTCTCCGTAGATTCGATTAACACTTTAAAATTCTAAAATCGGCGTTCAAATCATTAAGATCTGGCATCACAAACATTTCCCCATTGGAGTCGATCCGTGGGAGTTAGTTCTTTTGTTCCCTCGGTGAATGTCACGTCGGGTACACCTGGTTGGTGAGATAGGTTTATTTTTTTTTGCAACAATTCTGTTTTAATTTGTTTATGTAAAAATTAGACTTGAAATGTATTGAAATGGAATGATATTGTTGAAATGTATTGATTTGAAATGTATTGTTTTATATAAAAAATAATAAATAAATGATCATTAGTCATCAGTCAATTTTACACACAATCGTATGTACCATTCTTTTTTTATATATTGTACTGTTGGTTTTCCGAATAAACGATAAATAAATAAATAGATAAATAAATGATAGAAGTATAAGACTTAATTATTATTGAATAATTATTACTACAGACTATTGAAAAGGGAATATTTGAAATCACACAAAATTTACAGCTCGAAACTCATTCTGTCAATAAGCTGTCAGTCGTATGACATATACCTTTTAGCTTTCTGCACTTCTCTCCATATAAACTAAATATTAAAAAGGGGTACAAAGTTATCCTTTCGTGTATTAATAATATATAGATATCCAATGTATAATTATTACATATGTGTCACTTTGAAATATTTAATTGATTTTCAAGAGAGGATAAAATGTGTGTGATAATTTGTGTGGATTGGCAACACCTCACTAGGCAAATGCCTGTATGCCCGAATGTATGTATGTGCCAGCTACAATCCAGGTATCTCTATGTAACCAATGTTATTATTGTTGCCTTATCGAGCCGGCAGCCGCTATTTTCCCAGCATTGTTTTGTTCTGCTGTGGGATTATAATGACGAGTAATTATGTTGTCATAAGTATTAAAAATGGGCCTTTCTATATCTCCTTCCCCCCCCCCAACCCCCTCACCCCCCTCCTCCCAGCACATAATTCAATGCGATCATTTAAAATACACTTATCCCAATTCGATCATCAATCGAGTAAAATAAGTTTCATCGAAATAGTAATGTTATCATGTAACCACAGATATCGCCGTGCACCGTAGCGGCGTCGAGGCAATTGTGGCGGCGCGGCATCGGAATTCGCGCGCTGACCGAGTTGACACCATTTGTGAAAAGAATAATATATTTGGAGATGAAAGAAATTATAATGGGCGGAAAATCTTTACTAAATCCAGATAACATAAAAATATTTTTTATACTGGGTCTTTATTGTTTTTATTGTTTTTTATTGTTTTTTATTGTTTTATTGGTCTTTATTGTTTTAGAAAGGAAATTCGCTTATATTGATTTATTAAAGCATGCTAACATTTTCGATTTCCTGGCTAATCAAATCTCCCATTAAACATCTCTTAGTAGGATAATTAATTAATAAACTGGAATTTTTGAATATTTTGCTATTTAATAAGAGTATTTATACGAGTTTCTTTGACTTAAAGTATAAAGTAGGTCTGATAACATGTGATCACTGTAAAAGTTTTTTTTGGTTTTGGGTTATTATTTCTGAACTTTCTCAGAATTAATGATCGGTGAAAATACTTTTATTTTTGTTGTAATTTCACTGGTTTTGAGATAGCGGCTCGCCGAGTTCGTACTTAGTTCTACGCAAGGCTCCAAACATTTCTGAACACTGAATTTCTTGAATTTAACGCGCAATACACTATTCGTCTCTACTTGCGTTTCTCCACATGTACCTCAAAGTCGAATATTTTCAGCTAAGAGCAACGCCGCGTACCACTCATAGATTGATCCTGAATCGTGTGGCCGCGAAAATATCTTTTTTGCACAAGCATAAGTAACGCTCAGTAGTAGAATTTCATGTGAAGTTTATAACTACGAATAAAACAGGCTATCCCTACTTTGTTTATGTAGATAGGTCAGAGAAAATGCTCACAGTGTGTAGGAGTCAAAAATGAGAAAAACAATGTATTAATAGAATTCATTTTTGTCACAACCGAATTCGGTTATGGCTACAGGAGGCCCAAAGGCAAACACATTAGGAATAAGTGTACCATAAATTTTGTGTTTTATCACGGCAACATGAAAGAAAAACTCATTAACCCATCGATTGCCCGTGCGGTGAGTCCATATCGATGTATCATGCCGATGGGGGGCGTATCTGACTGCGGCACTCTGGCACGGTCGAACGTAAACAAGATACGCCAAAACAGTTTCAGCATTACGCTATTCACAAGCGGATGCCACACTTGTGCTAGGAAACGAATTTGAATGTGGAACGACAAATCACGGGAGAAGTTCGTAAAAATGTTCGATATTTAAAAAAATCAATTGAATTCGAATTTCAAAAATGACATGATACCATCCAGACATGATACCATGATGACATTCTTAAGTTCAATTATAACACGGTTTGATAATGTAAGTGACATTTGTTTAAATCTAATAGGATTGTTTGTATTACAACTTACCCTATAAACTCTAAATATAATTAAAAAAAATAATACCTCCAAATATACAATATACATAACTATTTTTTTTTTTTAGCTTTCACATGCATTAATGTGAGAAATGACCCGCAGTTAAGGATCATTTTCAATAATAAACCGCAAGATTATAATTGACATAAGCAGAGACGTCTTTTCCATTAGTTCCGAAAAAAACCAGCTAATTGGTCGTCCGCTCTACGAATATCGATCGCGTGTCGCGGCGCTAACAGCAACTCACACCAGCGCTTTAATGAAAATAATAAATTTAGGGAAAAATATTTTTTGCATTCTTTTATACATATTAATTTCTTAGTCGTAATAGGGAACATAAACACCCCTTATGCTCTTTGGAAATAGTCTCGGGACACTATGAATAAACCACCAATAGGGTAATTTTTTTTTTGTGTCCTTTCAGCCCTTAAACTAGATTTTTTTTACAAATTTTTGGGCATTATTTTAGTTTTATAGCCAATAAAACAAAAAATAGAATTAATTTATTCGTATATTTTTCAGTTGGTTAAAATATTCAACCGGGAAAGTTTGAATAACGCGAGCAGTAAAATAAAAACAAATATAGTAAACTTTTAATTGAAACTTTCAAGCCAAAATGGTGATTTTTCAAGGCTATTTTTGCTGAAATTAATAACCGCACTGAAAAATAAAATCCTAGCCGGTAACGTTCCAAAATAATTCACCCCATACTAATAAGGAGCAAGACTCTATGTATTGAAAAAAAGGATGGAGGTATTAGACCAATCGCCATAGGCTTGCCTTTATGATGATTGTGTTCAAAAATAGCGTACAACAAAGTTGTAAGCCGACTGGATGAAAAATTAGGTAGACGGGGTTTTACTGAATCGGGCGTAAATGATTTACAGACATTTATAAAGTCAAATGAGATGTTAATGTATATGTAAGTGTAATGGTAGATATTATACTTTGTTAGGTGTAGTAAAGAAAAAAAATCCAGAAGTTTATCAAAATGTATTCCAATGTTACCCATCGAGATCAAAACTTTTTTACGATAATAATAGAATTAGATTCTTCGGGAGGTTGTCTACAAGGGAATTCTCTGAGCCCAGCAAATTTTTAGCCTTTCAATACAGCCAGCAATTACAATTCTCTCGTCAGCTTTATAAGTTTGGATGGTAACCGTGGAAGGTAGTGTTAACCGGAATGGCCATCGAGGTTGTACAAAACTTTGAAACAATAATCAAAGGATTCAAGCCAATGCGTCTTGATTTAAATCCTTTTAAGTATGAAATCTACTTTCACAACAACTTGGATAAAGATCAAATTACACAAACACTAAGTACACAAATTTACTGCAGATATCTGCAGACACAACTGCACCAACATACAACACAACAGTTCCACAACAGTTATTCAATAGTTCCAAATTCAGACAACAAATTAAGACCCCTGGGAAGGGGTCTTAGGGAAATGTTTGAAGAGACCATTCCACTCTCTAACGCGGAAAAAAGAACGGTATCCGATATTCTTCCTCCTAAAAATTTCCTTTATTTTGTGAAATGGTCCTTCCGGCCAATATAGAATTCTGAAGTTGTTCACTAATCGAGGACCACACTGGAAGCTTCAAGTATCACTTAAATAGGTTAACAGGATGACATATTTTACTCATTAACCTTAAAGGCTCCCATTTAAGGTCAGATAAACATTTGGACCGACTGTCAAATCTGTGAAATAGCCTAAACGCGTGTCTGCTTGCTAACCAGAATTAAGACAGGAAATATGAGGGTCCCAAACAGATGAACGATACCAAGGATGGACGAACCAGTGATTTATAAGCAAGTGCCCTAGCGCGTGGCCCAGCATTCCCAAATTAATGTACTTTTTAAGATGTATCCCACTTGGGTTGACCCAATTTTTTTTACCACAATAGACAAAAAGAAAGTTCAGAAAAATAATTAATGTAAAACTAGAAACCAACGATTGTACACAGTCTTACCAGTGAATTATGGAGGTATTGGTGTTCGTAGTGCTTTGAATGTGGCTTTGCCAACTTTCCTAGCTTCTACCTATGCAAGTTCTGACTTCGAAGCCAATTAACAATGGCTTCGAGGTTGACGGAGAGGGACCACTGGAGACAGCTACTCCCATCAGAAGCACTACCAGTACAATCTGCTGTAGGTACAAAAAACGTTGGGATATACCTTTAGTAAAAGAATCTGTTTTAAAGTTATTAGAAAATGCAAGCGTCCAAGCAAGCAAATCCGTATGACCTTATTAGACGTCACTCTTCGTATATCAATGGCACTTCGGCTTGGTGCGAAACTCTGCCTTACACGTGTCACTGCGGGGACAGTGTAGATTCCTTTGAATCATATTAGTACCATGGAGTTATGGTACTAATATGATTCAAAGGTTATATGGTTAAGGCTTGGCACTGGATGTTACGTGCACAGACACGATTGCAAAAAGCCACTTTCACAACACCTCAAAAACGATTAACGCAGCATGTTAACAAATCACAGCTTTGTTGCTTTCGCATAAGATCACATAAATTAATAGTTAGTGTCTCTAGATACTGGGTCTATGGTCTCCCGATGCGCTACAGTTTGCTGATAAATTTAGCAAACTCTCGAGAGTTTGGAAGTGGTGCGTGGTAACGCAGCCAATATCCTTGGTACAATTGTTATATTTAGTTATTTTTTTATGTAATTATGTCATAAAATATTTTAAAGTGTATTTTAAATGATTATCGGGATTAAAACATACATTTTTTTCTATTTTTATATTTTTCTAAGTTTTTCAAAATAGCAAACGTCTATTGTGCCTTTCTACATCCGTTTCTTTTCATCCCTCCAACGCTCTCTGCCTTTCTATTATAACTGTACCATTTTTAGATTTATTCTGCAAAACTTGCCATATTTATATTTGGTATTTTGTGATAATGCCTTTTTGTTTTTTATTTCAGGCTACAGTCATTATTGTGCCACCAAAAGAGGTTGACTTGAAATACGAAATTAAAATGCCAACCAGAATGCAATACATTAGACGGAAATTAAGTATCGAAAAAAAAACAATAAAATGTAAGAATGTTGAATAAATAGGTGATTCTATTTTCAGGCAAATAAAAATATCCCTTTGCTCTTTCGTTCGCTCACTCCCGCTCGGCCAAGGCCGGTCATTGAACCGGGCGTCGCGAGCGGACGAACTTATGCCCAGAACGATTAATAATAATATTATAAGTTTACATTTTTTTCTCGAACACCTTATGAATTTTGATATGATATCAAAACAAATCATGTTTGAAATCGTATGGCCAACAGGGTGGATTTTTTATCGGAAATGGCGCATTTTGAATTCCAAGGTTCACTTGTTTTCCACAATCAGCCGTGATAATTTTTTTCTGATGCATAAACATTCGCATGTGGCCAACAGGGTTCACGCTCTGGCGGAGATGTTGGTATGGAGAAAATATCACAAACGACACCGTTGGAAAAAATAACTTCCACCAGGTCATGAGCGCCGCATTGATAACCGGTCAACTATTTGGCCTTCTACCCGTCGTGGGCGTCACCAATAAATCATACAAAAACCTAAGGTCTGTACGTTCATTTATTATCTACTAGCTGTTCTTCTAGTGTCTGTTCTAGTTCTTAAAAAATCTGCAACCTTGCAGATTTTACATTCTAAAAGACACAATGAAAGGACTTTAAAAAAAAACAATTACTTTTAGTATATCAAAAATATGTATATATTTATGATAAAAAAGTACTAAAAATATTTTACAATCAGCAATATCTAATTAGGGTACTGCCTGGTCCAATTTAGACTATATTAACAATTGCATATACGAATTTATTGGAAGCTGCTACTGATGAACCTGCTTGCCTGGAGTTGGCTCCCAACCCATGGAGCCAACTCACCTTGGTCGGAAGGACCATCCCGCTAAAATAAAAAAATATTTAAAAAGGATTATCTTCGTTTCTATTGTTTTCTTCCTAGAACAGCGGCAGATTGGAATGCCCTACGCAGTTCAATGTTTAGTCCATTATTTTAAAATTCTCTTACAATTATCCTTAATAAGGGTTGATGGTTACTCAACTAGAATTAACCTGTTCTAGATTGACCATCATTTTGTTACAGTAAATCGTAAGAAATAGTGCGGTATAGCTTAAACATAAAAAGAATCATACAACTAATTATATTCAGTAATGCCATTAAAATCATTTTACTATTGCAATTAATTCTCCACTGCGTATAGTACCCAAATTAACCATGCAGAGATATTTTTATTAATGCCTACTTTATGAATTGAGTTACGTTCACTGCCAATATATGAGCACAAAATTCCTTGAATAATTTACCAGAGAGAATGTAAAACTCCTCTGTCCAAAGGCAGTCTTCATTTTGTTCAACCTCGGCTCATTCCTAAGACATGTCCTCGTGGAGCACTGGTCAAGGTTACAAACTGTATCTGTATCCTTCCCTAAAACATTTTTCACATAATGAACTATAGCTTTTTTGATAATAATTTAATTTAAAAAGTTAAATAAATGTTATAGCGACCTAATAGATCAGGTTCACAAATTGTAATCAGATTTATTATTTTTGTTTTCAGGTTTAAGTGCTTGTCGTGGCGACTTGCATTTACTATTATCAGCCTCATTGGAGGGACAACGTGTACAAGCTTATCATTTTACAGAACTTTGAGTCAAGGCCTGACTCTTGGCACCAGCTGTGCGTAAAATCGTAATATTTCTAAATTTTGGTACATCACCGACACAATTATTTTTAAGCGTAAATGTTGCACACGCGCCTCAATATTATTCAGTCATAAAAGACCCATCAAAACGATGCCAACAAAGTCAATCTGCGATCACCTTCAAGGAAACATTTAGTCTAGTCAATACGGAGATTCAATGTATGAAGACCTCTGCAGTAAATCCTTCGCCGTTGAAATTTAACAATATTTATTTATGATCTTAAAGTGTTATAACTACTTACTGTTTCCAACTGGAAACGGTTTTAACCATAATAAATTCCTAGAATTTATTCTGGGATAGGATATTTCACAATAATTATGGTAGTTATTTTTTTTACATTTTAATCGCACAGCAAAAATTACTTCAAATCCTGCGACCGCCATATGAGAGAGGTCGAAATTCAATGCAAAAAAAAACAAAAACTAGGTCTATCCGAAATTCGACGAACAAAAACAAGTTAGGTGTAAGCTAGAACGCAAACCAGATTAAAGAAATACATAATGTCATAAATAGACGACAGATGGTAATTGTGGAGAATAATTAATTTTGGATTTTGAAGCAAAGGACACGATATCTAAAATAATTTCTTTCTAATATAAAAATTCTAATAAAATTTTCTTTTTTTTCCTGTATAGCAAGTCTCCTGTTTTACTTGGCATCCACCTTGGTGAACGTTATATGCTTGATATTGGCGAGATGTTGGCCGAATTTGGTGAGACGAATTTCAATGATCGAACAGAAGATCTCTATTCATCCGACGCACGTATCGATTGCCAAAAGATGCGGGAAGGTTTTCTTCTTTGGCCTCTTCTTAGCCGCTGGTGAGTTTTAGTTACATATCTTAAGCTATTTACACTAACGTGATTGATACATTTATTATGTGATTATGTGTATGCATGTTGATTATGTGTATGCATGTAACTCTAAAACGTTTAAACTGATTTTTACTAAATATATCTAGGTATGTGTTTAGCTATAGGCTTTCAAATTTGATACTTCTGAAACTGTGACTCCCCTAGTCAGCAGTTTCTAAAAAGTTTTTTTTTTAATTTGAATGAGCTAGCATGAAATTTCAGAATGTGTCATCAAATAATAATTCAAATCATTAATTTAAACAAAAAAAACAAACTTGACATAACGATACGAGAACTATTTTTACACAGAACAATAATTCTTATGTTACTTTAAAGAGACTTAATAAATATCATTAATAACTGTTTTTTTTTTTGACGGGAATGTATAAGAAAAATATTTTACTAAGAAATGTAAAATATACACTGAATATTACATCCAAAGAATTTCTCCAAACAATAAAAAAATATAGTTCTAGTAAAACAAAAATAATGGACAAAAAAACACTTTGAGAATCAGAAATTTTACACTATTTAAATGGCCTATCTTCTGTCCAGGTAGGCTATTGATATATATTATCGTCGCATGAATACTCTATCAATAATTATCTATATATATATATACATATATTTTCTGACGACGCCGAATGGCGAAAGCTTAAAAAATATTATATCATCAAATCTATATATATATATATATATATATATATATATATATATATATATATATATAAAATAATATATATAAAACTAAGTCGGTTTAGTTACACCATTTATAACTCAAGAAGGGCTGTACCGATTTTTATGTTCTTTGATTTGTTGGATTTGTCTCAGAATAACTATTAAAACATCGGAAAAATTCACAGAAATAATGTAAAGAAAATTCATTTTCTCATAAATTTTGTATGGACCGGCTTGTGTTCTGTGGAATTCATTTTCAAACGGTAAGTTATCTTCAAAAATGTTCACTTTGTGAGGTTATCACATTTGCTTCATTATGTAATATTGAAATGTGTGAAAACATTTATTGAACCATTTTGAGTATTCTTAATAAAAAAAAACTGAATTTAATTCAGCTAATAAGTTAACACAACATTTATTGATTCTGAGACGTTACGAAGTTCGTCGGGTCAGCTTGTAATCAATAAAAAAACCATTAATATTAATATAATACCTAAATGAACTACATGTCGCCACTAAACGACTAAAATAAACAACTTCACAACATCTTTAAGTATGGAATCAATAAAAATATGTAATTATTTTATTTCGTGACTTTTTTTAGTCGAACACGCATTGTTTTTGATGTCCAGCATTCAGCGGATACGGAAGAAAGAGAGCGAGATACCCAACGCCGAACTCTTCTTCACTTCGACTTTGAACCATATATTTGACCACGTGGATTATTCACTTTGGATTGCCATAATATTTCAGGTAATTATTTATATTTTTCATAATAAATATTTTAATTACACCAAATTCTATTGAATACTACATCACACTAATTGTTTTGAAATGCAGCAGGCCTTAGTTGCCCTTTAGGATATATTTAGAAGTTCAACGAGATGATTATTGAGGACTAAAGCTGACCGATACGTTCAGCTATTTTTCCCAGCGCTGGTTTATACAGGCAAAATAATATAAGGTTCAGGAGTGTACTGGGAGTTTCCCGACACCTTGTCGTATATTGCTTTGTAATATGAGAAGTCTTTTTTTCCAGTACCTGAGTTTCCAGTCGACGTTTAATTGGAACTTCATGGACCTCTTCATAATCAATGTCAGCATATATTTGACTGAACATTTTCGAGCCATAAATCGGAGGCTGGTGAAAGTACAAGGAAAGGTAAAACTGTTACTGTTCAAAATTCTAATTGCTTAAAACTAACATGAGCATCATACTAAAATGTACCCTAAATGCAATTGATCAAAGTCCAAGATGCTATGAAATTTTGTTTAGTTTTTCTTGATATTAATCAATTATACTTCAAAATAATTCTTTATTACCTTGACAATGAATGCATCGATGTATTAAAACGACATACACACTTAATTATTTTTAAAGTGTTAAATCTACTTAACCTTACACCTGGCATTATGCCTAGTCACGTGACGATAAATACAGGTTGAACTTGAAGTCAGCAGTATCCCAAAGGATACTGTCCATAATTTAAAATGTTTTTAGGACTCTTTCTTTTGTTTTTTTAGACCAATTTTATTGCCTTATTTATAAAATTGTGTATTTAATCTTATTGTTTTTTATAAAAAATATATCTTTATTGCAGATCATGCCCGAGTCGTTCTGGAGATCTGTTCGAGAAGATTATACGAATCTGTCAAAAATGACAAAAGTTGTTGACATGGCGTTAAACAAACTCATCATGCTTTCGTTTGCAAACAACGTGTACTTTATATGTCAACAGTTTTTTAATAGTCTCAAGTGAGTATGATAAAAAGAAACCGTTTTATTTTAAGCAACCGGTTTATGTTTGACCTTTTTATTTTACATATCTAGTCGATGATAATATCTTAGTTAGAAATATTTATAAATGATTCTTTAATACATATCGCGAGCCATTTAAGGTGATTTTATTATTATTGAGTGAATTTAAACATAAAAATTCCATATTTTTATAATTGAAAGGAAAGGAATAAAAGGATTTCATCTATAGGTAGATGAAATCCTTTTATTCCTTTCCTTTCAATTATAAAAATATGGAATTTGTTATAGGTAACATTTAAAATACGTAAATTTTTTATAATATTTGTTTAGTAAAAATATTTATTCCGTTTAATCATACAAACGTATCATACAGCCATAAAAATATGTAGTAAACTATCTGATCATACGCAAAGAAATATGTCCAAAAAGCAATTTTTGACGTGCTTAAATATTTTATGTTATTGTATACATATATATTTTAAAGATATTATTAAATTACAATCTATATTTTTTTTTATTTATTATTTTTTAATTCAGCGATACAAATCATACTACTACTACTGTCAAATAAACTTCAGCCGTACAATCTTGTATTATAAAAACCATAGTCAATTTTGAACAGCTTTTGCTACTAAATAGGACAGCTTCTGGTGACTAACCCGTTAAGGCGCCACCAGTCCCTAAAACGTGTTTTGTAACGTATTTTGGTGCATTTTCTTGAAGTTATTCCCAACAAATGGCTAAAACTAAAAATACCACAATATTCTACATATATTAATTTAGTACTTTGCTTAAAAAAAAAACGAAATACACCTTATTATAGTAATGAAAATAAATAAATAAGAAAGTGTTGTTTTTTTCTTGCAACGATTTTCTTTTAAGTTGTGTAAGTGACGCGAACCTAATTTTTCTTTCTAAAGATAGACAATATAATAATCTAGGACATTACTTAAAAAAAACATTTTTTTCAAATGATAATAATTATTTAAATACAAAAAACATGTTTCATCGACTACAAATGTAACGAATTCGCGGTCGGCGAGTATATCCGTCTCTTTTCTACACGTCAATGTTCGAATAAAGCCTACTCTTTCTAATCTCAAGGACAAATGCGTCCCGGGCGCCTTAAACCAGCCGTTGGTATTAAACTTACAAAGCAAAAAATAATTTTTCTTAAATTTGACTTGAACCTACTTTTTACAGTGACGACCATAGTAATATTAAACTAAGGATAAAAATAATTCTAACAGTGGACCTAATTCTAAATGTGTTAATCTAATGATACATTGAAAAATAGAAACATATTTTTTTATAAAAACAAATAGCGTTTCAAAACGAGCTGTATGAAACTCCGCGTAAATTCCCTCGATAGTAATATTTTTATGTAGTTACGAAAAATGGACAACAGGGAATATATAGGACTTACTTCGGAAACTGCTCGGCTCGTTCACTTAACTTGAAGTCCCACACTCGCGTATGGCTAGAGGCACACTTTTCACTCCGCTTTTATAGATATTAATATATATTTAGAATGTAGTTACTTATAGACAAGAAATATTTCTTGATCTGATCGGCGGGTGGTGAACCGTCATTCGTTTTTGCAATTAACGTGTTGTCAACTGTCAACTTCAGTCGACTCGGTCGGCAGTAGCGGGCGCATCACTGCTATTGCGTCTGGCAGCCGATATGTGAGCCGAGCGGGGAGTTTGAATTACAAAAGCAAGGATTATTAAAGGATTATTTGTGTGGGGAACGTTTTGGCCGTAACACGAGCCATTTAATGATTTTGTTTAATTTAAGGCAGATTTCACACAGGTGAGAATACATGTTAGATGTTAGTCTAAAAATATTATTCATAATAATTAACAAACTGCCATAAATTTAGTTTCATAATTCATGCTTACTTACGCTTTTCATTCGAAATTTTGGGAATGCTAGGCAAAAGGCAGTATATAGTATTATATGTATCTAGAAAAGTAAAAATTGTAACCCATTTAGGGTTCTGTTAAAAGAAAGTGTAAAAAACTGCACATATTTAACCTTAATTTTACAATATTTTGCTTGTTTTAAATACTTCTGTTGTGTAATGTAAATAAATATATATGAATCATCAAAGCATTCTTAAATTCTGTACACAAATTTGTTTTATTTTAATATAGCGAAAAATATAAAAAATTAAATAAAAAATAAGAGGTAAAATATAAGTATTTTGTTCTATATTTTCAGTGGCAAAGATAAACCAACAACTCCAATAGATGTATCCGGGTAAGAATCTACATCATTTTATATGACGTCTGCTTTTGCACGTTTTAGCCGTAGCATTTATGACCACAAGGAACCATTTCTTAACCTTAGAAATTTTCTTGTAAATATTACTTATTAAGTACCTACCTAATTTTATAATAAAAACATAACATGCATTTCAAACGTTCCTTTAAAATAATATTTTTTCTTATGAAGTACCAAGACCTTATGACTTTAAATTCTATACTTTCTATACCATTACCTGACTTTACCCTTCTTATGACTTTACATTCTATACTTTCTGTACCATTACATAACTTTACTCTTCTTATTACTTTACATTCTATACTTTCTGTACCATTACATGACTTTACTCTTCTTATGACTTTAAAATAAATTGCGTAAACTTAATCATGTAAACTAAACTAAACTACGTACTAAGTTTACACTCAACCATTTTGACACTCTGTCCACACTTTTATAAACGTATTTTCATATAAAAGTTTTTTTACCTGTTACATACAGATCCGTTTTCGAAATTTGTACGTTTACACTAAATCATTTTTGTACTTTGTCCGCACCTGACATTTTTTTATTTTCAACGTTTTTTCTTCTCTACAGACTTCTCCGCGGATACGAACATAAAATATATTTCGTGTACTCGTTTGCATTTCTCGTCCTGCGAGCATTGGCGGTTTCGCTATACGCTGCGAAAATCCATACTGTCTCCAAGGACCCTGCCATCACGCTGTATATGGTCCCATCCGCAAGATATCCGGTTGAGGTGAGATTTCATTTCATCCTAATTGACATACCTACCTATTATAGTTTGGTCATTTCTATTTATCATTCAAACATTCGTTAATTAATAACCTATTCATTAAAAAAAAAACGAATGGTATCTAACACACGAGCGTGTTGTATTTAAATCATACTGGTATGATTTCTTTTCAATTTACTGTTTAGAGCACCGACACACAATACTAACATTATATATATGGTGACCGCGTGGGGTACTCTCAATTAACAATCCGTTCTCTTCTCAAGACATTTGAAATGGACTAAAACTTTTTTTTTTGTACTTGTAAAGGGTGAATTTTTATTTATCTAATGTACAGAATTGCATAAGAAAAAATAAAACCATCTTTTATAAAATATAACAAAGTCCTAAAATAACGTATACCGTATTAAAAACAACTGCCACGTTAAAAATAAATATAATAAATAAATAAAAAATATATAAGTTTCACTTCCAACCAGTTGCATATTCTCCTCTAGTTATAATTAAATATCAAAATAAAGTTGATTAAAGAAAAATAATAATAATAATTACAAGGTATGAAAATGAGTAAGAAAAACCCAGCAAGATACCACAAATAGTTTTTGGGAGGTTGTTTCGGAATGGACTCTAAAAATGGACTGGCTTCTAACACTTAAGTCCAGCCGGTGAGAATTTCTTGGCGGGAATTAAAATTCCTTTCCCATGGTTTGTAATTGACGTAAATGTGTGTGAGTTCAATCATTATCTGGTGTATTATGCCAATTCCTGCTAATTTGTTTTGAAAAAACAATTATTGTGATATAAACCGCGTCAATTCGGACGTCACGGCCGGACTCTGGAAACGCGTGGTGGGAAAATACCTTTTGCAATGTCGTTACGAAGTTATCATCGGCAAGGTTAGGTTAGGAGTCGAGTAGTAGGTACCCGATCCTTACGAAGTAAAACATAGCAAAAATAATATATACGAGGTGTGTTCAAAAAGTATCGCGACTTTTGTGTTTTTTCTAAAATTATTTACTTATTCATGAATATCTATTTTGTCCCCTTCAAAGTAATCCCCATGAGATATTATACACTTGTGCCAACGGTTTTTCCAATCTTCGAAGCACTTCAAAAAATCATTTTTTTTTATCTTGTTCAGCTCCTCCTTCGATGCCGTCTTTATCTCGTCAAGCGTAGCGTAACGTAAGCGTAGCAGCTTCCATTGGGATGATTGAGCTTTGGTTTCCACGTCATAACCATAAACCCACGATTCGTCACCAGTTATGACCCTCTGGAGCATATTTGGGTCGTCGCGGACAGAGTTTAACATCTCATTAGCAATGTTCATGCGATGCTGTTTTTGGTACGAATTTCGCGGCGACCCGTCTCATGCCCAAATCATTGATAAAAATCGAATGGCACGAGCCAATCGATATGTTTAGGTCCTCAGCAACTTCTCTAACGGTGATTCGACGATTGGCCAATACCATTTTCTCCACTACATTAATTTTTTCGTCTGTTTTTGAAGTGCTCGGGCGTCCGG
The DNA here is from genome assembly GCA_020383195.1 of Neomicropteryx cornuta. Lineage (NCBI taxonomy): Eukaryota > Metazoa > Arthropoda > Insecta > Lepidoptera > Micropterigidae > Neomicropteryx > Neomicropteryx cornuta. Next base: position 4,768,726 of record JAHKQU010000001.1, on the reverse strand, counting down.
CACGCTCTTCGTCGTTCACATCTTCTCGGCCTTCTGAGAACATTTTGTACCACCGATAAACGTTGCTTCGGTCCAAGGTAGCTTCTCCGTATGCCACAGTCAACATTCGGAATGCATCCGCGCACTTAATTTCGTTTTTCACACAAAATTTGATACAGGTTCTTTGATGCAATTTTTTTGAATAGGTAAAAATCGAAGACGATCCAAAACACGTGCAAGCAAAGCAGCTGTCAACAATTAAGTGAACATTCAAAATAGCCGAGCTTATCGGCATAAGTGAGAGACATGAGTACCAACATAACGCCACAAAAAAATCGAAATTCGAATATACGTAACCCGCGAAAATTCAAAAGTCGCGATACTTTTTGAACACACCTCGTACATTTGAACAAATAATCAAAATATTATAGTTACAGTCTTACATAAAATGGCATGTTTTATAGAGTGGGATCTTTCATTTTAAACTGCTGCAATTATTATCAATAGAATCATTATTTTAATCACAGTTTTGAATTTGTTTATCTTATTTTTTTCAGATAGATCGGTTTCTTCTGCAGGTGAACCACGATCACATATCGTTAACAGGAATGCGGTTTTTTACTATTACTAAAGGATTAGTCCTAACCGTAAGTCCCTCACTTTTAATATCATCATCATCATTGGAGTACATCCGTTTCTCAGTACGCTTGAATATCTTCGAGTGGGGCAAAATGGCGGCCTTATACAGGATGTATTTATATTCACTGATGTCCTCTTAGGGGATTGATCTATATCGACAACTAAACCGGTCCTACGAAAAAAAAAATACATACTAAAATATTTATATTATTAAAAAACTTTGTTTTTCTTCGAAGCGCTACGCGAACCGCGCGGCCGCGATCTCGCGCTAAGTTCTTTGAAATTTTGACTTCGGTTTTCTCGTATTTGGGAAATATTTTTCCTATATTGTTTGCTCAATGTTTGATTATTGCTCTATATCAACCCCCTAAAAGGACATCAGTGAATATAAATACACCCTGTGTATGAACATTCCGGCAATTTGGTTGACCATATTTGCATGGTTAAGGAGTTTTTCTTTAATATATGTTTACCTTTAATTCGTTTCGTTTCATTCATATAATACGTTTTCCTTATCAAATTGACTCTTCGTCCATTCTTAAGACGTTTCAAAATAGAAACGCATTGTTTAACTGTAAAATTATTCAATTTGGTATTACAAAACGCGCAAGATCTGACAGTTATAACTACAACACGTTTCTGTTATGAAATTGTGTAAACAGGGCCGGATTTAGAAATGATGACGCCCTAAGCTATTTGAAATATGGGGAGCAACACAGGGGAATCTTCGTGTTTATAGTAAAATAAATTATAATATACTTTACACGTTCCATTTCTATTATAAAATAATAATGAAATGATTTTGAAAATTACCGAAGTCACCGGCATTTGCTGTTCACATTTATCAGTAATTTCGGTTACCAGTAATACCGGTTATCGGTAATGTAAACCATAGGCACAATAGCGCTTTGTTCTTCGAAAAAACGTGCTAAAAAAAATGTGCGAAGAGTCTGAGACGTGCAGTGTATATGACAATTACTCACTCGAACAATTTTTTTTTGGGGCCTCCAAGAAAATGGGGGCCCCCAATGGGGAGAAAATGGGGAGCTTGTGTAGCGCAGCTGCTTGGAAGGTCGATCTTTACGAATATATGTCATCTTGATTTCGCATTTTGTAAATTTTCCTTAATATTAGAAAATTATTTGACAAGTTGCAATATCGGCATAAATAAATAGGGACGCATTTATATAAACATTATAAAGTATATATTGTTTTTTTATTAAATTTTATTTCTCGGTAGGAATTGTATTTACTAAAGTGAGAAATTAATACAATACAAAACTCTAATACAAGTATCTTCTTAAGCTAGACCTAAAAAAAGCTCTATATTTTCAGGTCGCTGGCACGATCCTTACATATGAGTTGGTACTTCTTCAGCTAAACTCGTAAGAATATTACGAGAGGAGATTCTAATGAACGAGGATATATTGCCGAGTGATTGGAAACTAAACAGACAATTAACTAGAAGTATACAGGGTGCGGCGTCTCGCGTAGTGTTTTATAGGGGGGATTTTTTTTTAGAAATGGAATAATTTAAAAACAACTTCAGTTAAAAAAAATAGTCCATGTTTTCTTCCAAATACACAATATTTAATATTAATTTACAAACTTCAAGAGATACTAGAACGTTATGTGCAATTTTTTTAATATATTTTTTTATAATAAGTCGGTAATCTAGAAGTCGCTATGTCGTCAGGCAATATCGTGTGCATTTTGTACTATCCAACAAAGATTTTTACATAATTTAAATATATAAAACATGAGTGAGAAATAATAGTGACACATTGCATTCTGAAGCTCCGTGCCATAGTAAATATAGTATCTCAGATTGTTGTCAAATGACGAGCACTTGGCGCAATGCAAACCGCTTGGAAGGCTGCATTTATACCTTAAAGATATATCCCCCTATCCTAGAGAAAGGTGGGAAATGAAGCTCAAAAGAAATTCTTACCCTATCGTTCATAAGCTAACAATACCTCTTACACTAAAAAATATGTTAAGACACTAACAACTGATTAATTAAGTAATTTTTAAAGTCTGTTATGTTTTTTTTACATTTAAATAAAATCGATAATTTTTTTTTGTTATTAACCATCTGTCTAACTACTTGCATATCATATGGCATGGGAGGTGTTGGTTGACCATAGAATATGCTCTGTGGTATTGAATAAGTCACTCCATATTTCAATGTATCGACAAGCAGAAAGTATAGCTTCCTTTTCCAATTGATTTACATATAAAATAAATAAAAAACATTTGTGGAATGTGATTTATTGACAGATTATAAATATTATTTCTGCACCACATTACATACGATTACACAAATATCGGTAAAATGTTGATTATTGCACGTGAACCCTATGTTTTATATTTATTTTTATAATATATATAATTAAAACATAACACACTTCATATTATATCGTTCTTAGTACTAGAATAATTTATTTATTCATCATTTGTTATTTAATTAAGCAGAATACAGGATTTATATAGGCCATTATGTATTTTTTTTATAAGGTAAACCTTTTAGGTATTTAACGTGTTTCTTATTATGTACAGTAAAAGTTGTTTTTTTTTCATTTTCTTATGTAAAGATATGCACTTGAACTACTTATAAATAAATTTTAAAAAAAATAGTACGTAAATATTCGCCTCGGAAATATATATTTTCAAAATGCACCGTTGATAAGATATATGTCAGTACAATTAATTAGACTTTATTTAATAGAAATGCATTACTTGCCTCGCTACGGTGATCCAGGTCGGGATTAAGAGCCATAAAGCACTCGAATTGCATTTTTTGCATGCTTTTGAGGTCTACTGCCAAAATAGCTTTTCTTACCAGGCATATATAAAAAATATAATTAAATTAACTGAACATTTTTCTAGAAAACCTGTAAGCTGGTTTTTTAAACGAATAATCCTATGTTTACATAAAAAAAATATTGAAATTGGTAAGTTTTATTTTTTAAAACTCCCATAAAGCAAACTACATATGTGACGTAAGCCTAATTTATACATAGAAATGTCCGCAAAAAAAGTCTACAGAAAACCTTAAACTTAGATTTTTTTAATTGCCTTATATTTTTAATATAAATAAAAAACTGTCAAATGTTTATTCTTTGATGTTGTCGACGGATGGTCGAAGTGCACGTGGCCGACGCCATTTGCAAAGGCCGATCTTCAAGGTCACCTCACGATATAACGGCTCTTAATAACAAATCCCTCGCGCGCACAACACAACTCCGCTCGTCGTAGCTTTGCAGTTTGCAGTAAGGTCATAAAATAAGGTCAGGAGGTTTTTTAGGCGACGTCAGATACAAGATGTCATTTAAAAATTATTGAGCCATACCTACTTTAATACGGTTTACTGGGATATTATGGATTAGGGGATATTTACCATTTTGGATTTTTTTTTTAATAATTCCGTAAGGAAGCAGTCATACTCCAATTACACAATATTGAAAGGTCTATACGCAAATCAATGATCATATTTTTTTTTCTATTAAATATTTATTTATATTTGTGCAATACAAGTACTAAATTAATTAATTAATTAAAGTAATTAAATAAACAACAAAAATGAATATTAAGGAAATATAAACGTGCATATAATGTTTATAACTAAAAAATAATCTTAATAAAATACATAGACTGTTAATATCAATAAATTTATTTTAAATTAGTAGAAAAACATTTTTAGAAAATAATAAAGGACTTTTTGTCCGGACACTTTATCTCATAGTCAAAAATACTGAGAAAGAGTGATCTTCCTTAGGACGGCAGCAAAGGAAATACGAGTATAACTTCTAGGCGAAAAGGTATCTACACAACGATTATTTACACACTAAGCTGTTTTAAAATAATTGCACTGTGGTTATTTGCACTGTATAATAAATGTAATAAACGGTGGGTATTGATTACCAGAGATTAACACTACTAACCGCATACTGTGTAACTGAACTATTGTCCGTAATAAAAAAGGCACAAGAAATGTTTTCTTTACTAATCTTATAAATAATTTCCCTAATAATAATTAGCGCAAAGAATAATTATCCTAATAAATATCGAACAGCTTTAATTGTTATTCTTAACCAGTTGCCGCCAATTATAAATTACTAAATTATTGTTATGTATGAATAATAAACAAATATAATGAAAAATAAAGTCTGCTTGGAATATCGCATATATATTTTTATGATACCTGAAGAGTTAGGAATAAATTAGTAATGAAGTTATTAAATAACCATGTACTATTTTATGTTATGAATACTATTATACTATTATGTTATTTACTTTTCAAAATATTGTGTTTGTTTGTTAAAAAAATAGTACATTTTCAGCTGATTACGTTTTAGTAATTCTTTTTACTTTTTTAAATATTATATTATATCATTTAATTAGGCTGCCGCTAACTCCGCGGTTATTTAATATGAAAATCTTTATAGGTAATACCATTTCAATGAGCCCTACCGTCAATACGGTGCTGTTTTTTTATCAGTAAAAGGTTCTGTAGATTATCTTCAAATGAGCCTATCTAGAGTTTTGTAGCCTGTTGAGAAAATTTGCCCCTATTGTAGGGATAATTATTTAATCTGTAATTTAATCAGAGGCTGTGATCAAAATAGTCTACAATTTTAACATTTTTGAAATATTTAGAATAGTTCATATTTGAATTATTATCATAAGATAACCTCTATATCATAATGTGACATTTTAAATTAGACATTACGTATTATGTTTATTAACATAAATGACTGAATCAAACTTAATTGCAGGCAGTATATTAACAGGAAACTAAGATATCGAATAACGAAATAAAAAGGTACCTACTGCTCATCATTTATTATTTTTATAACAATATAAAGTTATAAATTTAATTAAGCCATAAAATATGTTATTTGATAATGAGAATTTTTATTTATATAATATTTTATTTTTAATTTTTAGAATTTCTATAAAATGTATATTATTTGTTCTTGTACTATAAAAATAAATAACATTTTATTTTGTCATTCATTTATTAATAACATTCTGATAATTTGTATTTTATACAATCGACAAACAAACCACATAGTAAAATAAATAAAGAATAAGAAAGACGCAAGTTTATAAAATTTAGGAAAATAAGCATCTTGCTAGCATGTGCTTAGGTGTAAAATAAGCATGTTGCATTTAGACTTGTTCCAATTTCAGACCGATGAATATTGGTATATAATAATATACGATACTGAATGTATAAGCATAAAAGTCTAAGGAAAACATATAAAACAGGGAGCATTCAACCCGTGATCCCAATTGACATTCAACCAGTTTTATGCTTATAATAAAATTCGTGTGCCTCTTTGGTCCATTAAACCGTTTTCCTTTCTGGATGATCTTTTTATATTCTTCCTCATCTTTGTGCTCAAGGCCTAGAGATAAATCACAGCCTCCAAAATGCTCTCCGACGTGTACACTATTAACAATCTCTTTCATCCTGTCCGGATTTCAGACAACAATGGGCAAGCAATGCGAATCAGGAGGAAACTTCACTGTGAACTCGCATTGTATGAATAATCTCGATTCAAATAAAACAACTTATTCACATTGAGCTACTCCAGAAGTTCTCAAACGTTTTATTATTAAGTATACACAATTATATATTTATTTATATGTAATCATATAATATCCACATTTATAGTGTATGTATTATTAAATAATATATAATTTATATGATTTCTATTTAGTATACTTTGTGTTTTATTTTTTATATGAATGTGGTGTTCTCTTTTTATTTAAATATTGATAAGGTTTTTCTTACTTAAGTGTATATTCAAAGAAGTTATATAAATAAAGAAGTTATATATTCAATATTTTGTTAGAGTACCGAATAAAAAATATAAAATAAAATAAAATAAATAACCTAACGCCATTGATATAATGGTTCATAAAACAAACAGGAGACCGACGATTGATAGTGTTTTAACACAACGCAACAAAGTTTGCATTAGCTAAGCTTAATTAACTGGTGGCGTTGTGGCATAAACACCTGTCTCTAATCCAGAAGTACTGGGTTTGAACCACAGCCAGTCGAGGCGCTCTCTCAACGCTGTCGACTGAATAAAATGTCCACCTGCAATGAAGACAACAACAAGGCATTCGGAACTGCGCCTAATACCGCCTTCTTTATAACACCGGGTATACGATAAATAAATCAAGTGTGTAAGTTATATGTATATAAAAGTATATATATTGTCATTGTTGATTATTAGGTAATTGTTATAAAATAGATAGAGATTAGACGATTATGGGATTAGGGATGTGGAACAATCTCTATATATCTTTTTACTTTTTTTTCCATCTGTCTAATAATTTTATTATTTGTTTTATACATATATATTTGTTTATTGTTTTTTAATAACGGCAAATCGCCCGAAAAGATAAATGCAATCGTTAACAATATTGAAAAGTTTTATTATTTTTTTGAAAAAGCATAGGATATAAAACCATATAGCAAAATAAATATAAAAGTACTAAAGAGGTCCCGTACTTGAGAGTACAGGATATCGCAGGGTTAATATCGTTGCTTGAATATTCCAGGACACAATAGCGTTGATGATAATGGACCTAAATTGGAACCTTGAAGAATGCCCGGATGCGTAAGAATGTTGTCAGAATGATAAAAAACGCGTGAAACAAATTGTCGGTCACATGTCACTTCCATACCCTCTCGCTTCATGAAAAAGTTTACAATTGGCAGGTTTTTATTATCCAACAAGCTAGTGAGTTAAATTATAGCAGGGTGTTTCAGGGTGTATTTGATATGTATGTGTTATGTTTATGAATATGACATTTGATATCTCTTTAGTAAAATGTCAAATGTGAAATAATATGACGATGCAAATGTGTATTTTAAAATTCAATGATAACTTTCTAATCTTGATCAGATACCAAAGTTGCATTACATTATGTTTTTAGATACGTTACAATAAAGTATTTTTAGGGTTCGGGCTCCCTTTTGACTCCTCTTTTCTATCCAATTTCAGGATATGAAATGACATTAAGCTTGTATCTTAAGACCTTTTTTTTAAGTTTAAGGTTCGTCTATTTATCTGCAAAACCAAACTATCTTTATTGTTATCGCAGCGGAAATGGGTCATTCAGTATATCTGACAGTTGATTAATGACAGCCTGCGTCATTAGCACGATGAATTCAAAAGATTGCTTGTTTTCATATTTTTACAAAAGGCTATCGCCGCTTTCGCCCGCGTCGAACAGGACATGTCAGTTTCGCTGTTCGTCATCGGAAATGGAACACCTTCGAAACAAAAATATAGTAGTGAGTACTTTGTAAAGTTTACCCTTACGAAAAACAAAACAAACGAGAGCTCCTATAAAAATATACTCGGGGAAAATGTGTACATATACTATACGCGTAATAACAATTCATATAAAACCGATTACCGATTAACTTTGTGGGCGTAGTCTTAATTTATCGCTGTGAATTATGGGTAACGAATTTTGTAAATTGTTACAGTAAAAAAAATACTACATTCCACCTTGTTTTCAAACAATCCTTCAGCTTTCAGGACTTACTTGTAATATCCATAGAATTCTGTAATAATACAATATAGATATGCATCCTAAAATGGGCTAATAACCGTTTTTCATTTTTATACTTCGCCTTGTCTGATTTTGTTCAGGCATCACTGCATTAATTAAGTACAGCTTAAGAAACATGAAATTATTTGTTTTTTTTTTCATATATTATCGTAGTCTTTTAGTATTGCATCCAGGGAAGTACTTTTTCTTAATGTTATTTTAATTCTTAATTATTGGATAAGTAATCTAGATTATCGCTGCGTATAACAACGTGTTTAAAGCAAATATAACCAGGTTAAAATTGTTTTGGTCAAGTTTTCGAGTAAATTACAAAAAATTCAAAGGACTACTTTGAACTACTTCCACACAGAATGAATTTCTATTCGCTTATAATACCTGTTAAATTTTTACAAAGATTCTGAAACGGTTGTTATTTTTTATATAATTTATCCGTTTCTATTGAAAAAAAACGCCTCAATTTTCTGATTTTTGAATAGCACGAGCACAATATGGCAACATTAAAAACATCGCGGAAACATAAAATCCTCGAAGATGTTATTGTAAAACCCGCGGCTTTCTGGGCCATCCCAGGAATCCTTCCGATTGCAGATTTCCACCTCATGAAAAGGTAAAGTGGAATAACTTCCGGTTAGAACTGTCTCTTGCCAATCTACAATATTTTATCTGTTGAATTTGAACCAAGTCAAAAAGTAAAATAAAAGAACTTCACACACATACATACAATCCCAAAATAAAATATAGATTTTTTTATTTACACATGCAGAGTGAATATTAAAAATATGTTTCTACAAATTTGATAAATATGTACGTATAACAATATAGTTGTATGAAAAGCGATTTAACTCGATATCATTAAAGAATATTTTGTTTATGCAAGTGTAAATGCTATATAAATGTGTACTATGTTATGTAAAAATCTCGTGATATTGTAGCTTCTTTTCTACGCTTTACGCTTAAGCTGTTGCCTTTACACAACTTAAGTTAGGTTTTACGCCAGTTAGCTATTTTGCTTTTAAATTTATTATAATTATTTTCACTGTATAGTTTTTTTAGTGAAAATTTAAGCAAGAACATTCACAATATATTTATTAGATTTTGTGTTTCCGCAATATGCTTATGCATTGTGATATATTCATACTATTTTTTTAAATATACATTGTAGATTTTCGGCGAAAAGCAGCATCGGAAACTTAGAAGAGAGGTCAAATGTGGTCACACCACTTAACAGTAAGCATATTTTTTTTTATTTGAGTTTATATTTGGGTATATTCATTCCTTAAATGGGTGATTATGGGCATGAAATTGACCAATTTTTGTTCAACAACTTCGTAGATATGGCAAAAAAAAATAGTCTAAAAAGAAAAAGTAAAGAGTAATAAAAATATTTTAAGTATGGCTGCATAACAAAATATCCAATCGCGCTGCATCGCGACCCAGTAACCGACTGCCTCCACGGGGTACATACAAATGTATTGACGACGGCGAACGACGGGTACAAATCAAAACTGTTAATTTCTTAATTACGTGCAATATTAAAAATAGTGTTATTTTAATTCCATGAGGTCCGTATAAAAACTTACCTAATATTATAGCGATATGGGTATTTATCTATTTAATTTACCCAGTGAGTTCGGGTTTGAATCCGTACATTAGTCATACCATTTGTAACGATTCATTCCCATCATCTCCCCTAACTCTAGCACGAGCATATTTAGGTTAATTATGTAGGGCCCAAATCATTATATTATTTTTTTTAAAAAGAATTGTATATGACTTAGGTCATATATTTACAATTATATTGGGCCCTACTACTATAAATATGCCTGTGCTAGTGTCAGGGTTAATGGAGTTTTAAAAATGGTATGACCATCTGCGGATTCGAATCCGAGACTATGGATCAGTAATCTAACGCCTTAACCACTAGACTACCACGATCTCTATTTGTATTGACGGGTCGTAGCAATATTTAAAAAAAACGATGTATTTACTCTGAGTATGTCCCACAGTGCGGAATTTTCCAAGCAAATCTGATGGTCAAAGACGCGAATACCCATCTAGCATTTCAATGCACCAGCTGACAAGAACCTTCGTCTTCACGGGACAACTCTTCGGTCTGCTCCCAGTAGTTGGCATTCTGGGTTCTTCGCCAAATTATCTAAAGTAAGAAAGAAATGTTGTAACTTTCCAATTATCCAATGTATCATCATTCGAGGAAAACCTCAACCTCGTAGCTGATTGGAATATTCCCCTAAAATGGCTCGAGGTTTTGAGGGACACCAAGGATCTTTTAAAACATATAGATACGGCAACTGAGGGTGAAAAACGCACCACGCTCTTTGCGTCGAGTATACTCCTAGCGTATCCAAAGTCTCTCGCATGGCGAGCAAGAGAGACATGCATGATGGAGTGAAGCGGGAGGAATCATCGGTGTCGGGTTTTTAAATGGACGATGTGTATGACATGCCGTATCTATATGTTTTAAATTGGAAGGGAGTGAAAAGAGAGGAAAGAATGGGGAAACTGAGGAAAAGAATGGGACCGAAAATGGTAGTGGAAATAAGGCCGCGAATGGCAGGAAAAAGGGATAGTATATATCATGTACGGTAGAAGGTTTTTATCCATAAATAAGTTAACCTAAATTATTTTTCACCTAAATTAATTCTTCTATTTATAAAACACAGCTGACCTGGCGAACTTCGTACCGCCTCAGGATCAATAAAATATATCGTTTTAACTTATTAGCTGAATTAAATTTAGTCTTTTATTAAGAATACTCAAAATTAATTGAGTTCAATAAATGACCAAAAATCAAAATAAATTACATAATAAAGCAATTATCGTTGCACAATAACAAATGTGATAACCTCACAAAGTGAACACCTTCGAAGGCAACTTGCCACAAAATATCAAGCCGTTCCATACAAATTGTATAAGAAAATTAATTTCTTTATATATATTTTTTTTCTTCGATTTTCCGATATTTTAATCTGCTATTCGGGGACAAATCCAACGAATCAAATATCATAAAAATCTGTCCAGCCATTCTTGAGTTATTAACGGTGTAACTAACCCGACTTTGTTTTATATATAAAGCTTTACGATTAGTATAAAACATAAAATTTAGATTATGGCTCACAATAAAATTAATTTAGATTTATTGTTCAGTCAAATAATATTTTTAGTTTTTTTGTTATTGTTTAAGTCGGTTTTGGTAATAATTTAATAAATATTTTAAAGATACAATTATCGCACCAAAAGCAACGAATACTCTATTAGTTCTGATGGTTTTATGTATTTTATTATTATGTATATAATGGTTATATCTTTATAATAATATCGAAGCATAGATCCCATGTATCGACTCCAATAGCGAAATGTTTGTGATTTCACAACCGATTTTAGTATTTTAAAGTTTTAATCGAATCTATATGAAAAATACTAGGCCACGACGGAATTAAAACTTTTGAAATAATGAAAAAAGTTATGTTGAAAATATTTTCACTGTGGAAAATCCATGTTAAATTTTTAACTCTTTTATTATACGAATTATTTATTTTAAGTTTGCATTTAATTTAAGGTTTCTTAATGTACTAGGTGCCATATTTTACACGCCCTATTCTTTATATTTTAAGTAATTATCATTTTTTCATGACGACTGCATTACCGTGATTTTATTATGAAAATAAAATGCCTTGATCATAATTAATATATATTTTATTGTCAGGTTTCGTTGGTTTTCCTGGAGACTTTTATACTCAGTTATAAGTGCCATGGCGTCTATGGTCATCACGGCCCTTTGCGTCTACAGAATATATATAATAGGATTTACTTTTCAAAAAACTTGTAAGTACCATCAATAGTATCCGCAAACACAGCCAAACATTTTATTTTAAACGAGAAGATCCTTTTTATTTATCGCTATCCTTTTGAAGGTTCATTTTGTACTTCAAACTAAACAACTTTTGTTTTATAACTTTTTCAAGTGGGCATAAAGTAGGTACGACCCGCAGAAGAAAAAACCCCTCGGATGCCTAAATGTAAAGTTAAGTTTGGCGCTGATGGCCAGCGGAAATTTCCATTTGGCTTTGTTTGGACAGAAATTTGAGTAATCGTTTTAGTTTTGGATTGTAACACCGAAACCGGAACAATGCCAATGTCTCGGTGGTGCAAATATTTGTACGGACGCGGTTGGCACTTGGCACTCGGCGACGGTGCGTGCGCACGCGTTGTATTTAGAAAATTATATTTCTAATTCCATTATTTAAGGACGTCGCACACGGTGAAGACTAAGTATGGATAATGTTAATATACCACACACGATTTAGTTACGATAATATATCAAAAGTATTAATTCCAATATGAGAAGTCTCTCTAAGCATAGAATGACTTTTTTTTAAATAGGAGTAGGAATTAGTAAGGTGGTGACTCACTATTTACTCCTAAATTAAATACTTTTATTCACATATATATATAATATATATTAACTTAATATTATTATTTTATATTTTTATTTTTGTTATTATTATTTCTATGTTATTTGTATATAGAAATTTAGTACGTATAGTTTCTAAGACTTGTCATCAAATTGAGTTTCTGGCAGCCAAAACCATGTTTATGCCAGAACCCATTTAATGTCTTTTTTTGTCTTTTTTATGTAATATGTCTTTTTTTTTAATAAAAATAAATAAATATATTTAATATTTTTCTAATAGAGAATTGTAAAGTATTTTTTTATATATATTTGATTTAAACTAAGTTATACAATAAATTATAATACATGCCAAAGAGCCACCCGTATCACTCATCAGTTTTTCCGTTTTTTGAATTCTGTATAATTATTTTGTATCAATCTGAGTTAAATCTTCAGGTAATTATTTTATCATTTTATTTTTTGTTATGAAAATGATGTTCTTTTTAGTTTATGAATTGCCAGCTGAGGATCTATGTTTTTATAACTTAGAATACATGATAATAATACTTAAAATAATGAAGGTGATGTAAAATTAAATGTAATTTTTTTGTAAAAAAATAAATTCTTCTCTTTACAGCTAGTATGGCTTTTTATATGATAACCAGTTTGACAACTGGAGCGTTCCTGAGACTCGCCATACGCTGGCCGAAGCTCGTCAGGGGCGTGGGGCGCTTTGAGGTGCCATCGGTCGACCAATCCAGAAACAGGAGACTGCTAAAGACCTGTCGGACTATTGAGTTCTGGGTGCTGCTCTTAGCTGGAGGTAATTTACGAGTAAACCCAACGTAATGCATATGTTTTCTGTCTCAGTTTCGGACATTAGTCCTGCTTAACCCGTCTCCTTTTCCCCGAAAGTTATAATCTGGTCATATGAGTATCTCGTGATGTGATAACTTATCACAATTGGGTTGGATTTAATTCTCCATACGTTGGGTTAATCAGATTTAAAATAAATCTACAATACTATTATTTGTCTTCTCCTCAAATATATACAGTTCAGTTATTCATTTTCCTATTAAATGCAAAATGAAAAAGAAATTTTTAATTAAATTGATCGTCAATTAAGACGTTCTTTATGGTTAATTTTATTCATCAACGTCTTCATCAAGGTATATATTATCTTCCCTCTCACTCTATACAAAATGTTTATATTTTTGTAGCTTTTTATAATTTATTATTTAACTAGTTTCGATTTTCTACAATTTTTTATTTTCTAAGAAATATTTTCGGCTCTAAACTGGTCTTATAGCACGTATGCAAAAGTAATTTAAAATATTTCTAGCCTCGATAAGAACTGGTATTTTTATATAGTTAAAAGGAACAATAAAGGACTGTTATTTTATTTTTCTTCGTAATAATAAATATTTTTTTCTTTTTAAGTACATTATCATTTATAGTTGACATGAGCCATTATTGTAATAAATACTGCAACGATGTCACTCACTCCAGGGCGTCAAAATTATGCAGCGGAGTTTGGCTAGTTCGGGGCGCCAAGACTATGGAACGCGGATTACCTGATCCCACATTCGGGTACCAAGATTATGCAACGTAACCACGATTTTAACGATCATTCATTACCACAATCGTATTAGAATAACAACATACCGTACTTATCGCAAATTCAAACATGAGAGAATCGTGAAGATTACCTTCGATTCTATATAATATTTTCGCTCCTTGGCTGAAAGTCAGAGATGTTGTGTTGTGTTTTATAACTGTAGCAATTTTTTCCTATAGCGTTGACCGTAAATAATTAAATAATCTAATGCATATTGGTGATGGTTTGAATGATAAGAATAACTGACAAACGTGGAAAGCGAGGGTGCTTAGTTTTATGAGGACGAGGTGAAGGTAGAATGAATTCCAAAGGAAATTAATTGAGAGCAGGAACTTGGATTTACATCATTTGGAAAGTAATGTTTTGGGGCTAAATAACAAAACAAAAAAATTAGAAAGAAGAATATCGTTCACTGACGTTGCAGATACTCAAATGCGGTGAAAAGTTAGCACAGTTTTCACTTGACCTTTTCCTTGACAATGTAACTCCATTAGAAATTGTTACTTGACAATACACATGCGTTTAAATCAATACAGCGTTTTCTAATGTGTTTTGTTTTGTCCAGTGGAGCACATTTTGTCAATGTTGGCTGGTTTTTCTATGGCCAAACAGTGCAGCCCGCAGCTCAGTTACGACGCGGCATTTTTCCAACAAACTTGGCCTCAGGTGTTTAACATCACCCAGTACAGAATTTGGAAAGGAATTGTCTGTGAGGTAAGTTTAAAAGTAGACCTTATTCTAAGCAATTCTTATAAGTACTGGAATTATTTACAGCACTCCGAATATGTCGCACTATGTCGCAGGCCGATTATTTAGTTTACAAAACGCCTAGGCGGATTGCATTACAATAAGGCTTATATTCATACTAATTCCTGGAGTTTCTGTTAAATGTGTTAGTGAGTGAACCGGTACAGTTGACGGAAAAAATATTTCTTTATAATAATTCTATTATATGCTACTTTTTTTTACACCTATCTTAAAGATAGGTGTAAAAAAAAATATTGGAGTTTGGATTTCAAGTGTGGAGCCCATACTTTCAGAAGGACATTAACATATTAGAAAGGGTACAAAGAAGAGCTACGAAAATACCTACTGGCCTAAAGCGTAAAGCCTATGAGGAGAGACTAAAAATTCTCAATCTACAGACATTAAAAGAGAGGCGAGATAGAGGGGACCTCATTGAGACATACAAAATATTAAAGCCTCACTATGACTGGGCAGAATTGAGAGAAATATTCACCCTTGATAAAAACACCCAACTACGTGGGCACTGTATGAAGTTAGATAGGACGTCCTTTTCAAGCAATCCCAGGAAGAACTTCATCAGTAACAGAGTCATGGAAGCATGGAATGGATTAGCAGAAAGTGTCATAGAATCAAAGACAGTCAACCAATTTAAAAACAATCTAGACGAACATATTAGAAAAGTAAAAACAAAGGAAAAATAATAACAATTTTGATATGGAATAAGATATAGGCTTATTAGCTATGCTGCCTGCCTATACGAAATAATAATAATAATATTTTCAGGTTATAAATTTTCAATCTACTTTCAATTGGAATTTCATGGATATATTTCTCATCATAATCAGCTGCTACTTAACGGACAGACTTCAGGAAATACACGACCGTTTGTCGATCGTCCTCGATGAGGTGCGTAATCTGTCAGGATACTATTTACCCTTCGATTGGTACGGATAATCGAGGATGTTTTATATTTTCAGTCGCCACCTGTGTCATTCTGGGCGACGATCCGCAGCGACTTCTGCAATCTAGTAGAAACTGTCAAAAGCATCGATTCCGCCATCTCCGAAATAGTACTGGTATCATTCGCCAACAATTTGTATTTCATTTGGCTGCAGCTCTATAATACCCTCAAGTAAGTGAGAATATCATCTGTCATAAAAAAAACCCCCAATCATAACAGCTTGTCAGGGTCGGAAATCGGCTGGAATCTCACTACATGAGAAAATACTCATTCCTTAA
Source organism: Neomicropteryx cornuta (assembly GCA_020383195.1). Lineage (NCBI taxonomy): Eukaryota > Metazoa > Arthropoda > Insecta > Lepidoptera > Micropterigidae > Neomicropteryx > Neomicropteryx cornuta. The sequence goes on along the minus strand of JAHKQU010000001.1, from coordinate 4,752,488 downwards.
TTGGAGCGAAGCTCCCATGTGATGACTCAAATGTCACTCTGTTCACGGACTAAGGCTCTAGAACTCCTCCTCTAGAAATGGCTCCTCGCAATAGGCAGAGACGCATCTGAAAAGATGGTGAGCAGTGTGTTGCAATAGACATAACTATATAACATATATAGACTATAAGTAATTTTATATATTTTCTTTGTTTAGTTTTTTTCTGTATATTTAGCCCATAAATTATAAGTAACACAATTATTAGAATTATATATTTAATAAATGTATATTGTATGTAATATATATTTTATATATATGTATATAATATTATGCACTATTTATTATATGTATTATATGTTGTATATATGATATTTATCCTATGATCCCCTTTGTATTAGTAACGTCTCGCGAACGTAATAATATTTCATTTTTTCTGCAACTTCCTTTTGGCTGCTCTTAGAACAGGTTTTTTAACCTAGTTAGAGTAGCCATGTTACTTCAGAGCAACAATAAATGACTGGTGTTTAATTTGTCTGTATTATATTAATTTAATTCATTCAGTGTTATTATATTATTTATTGTTGTAACATCTTATTGTACCATATTGAATAAAATAAAAATAAAATAAATAACTATAAGACCGATTTTGATAATTATTTTTTTAAATGACCATGACAATGTCTTCTGTGCATAGATATCAAAAATCATATACATTTGATTCCGCAAAGAATTATAAAAAATTAAATGATAATCCCTATGGAGAAATAAATTTATATACTAAACTCCGCTCCAATGCCGCAGCGAAGCAAAGCGGCGCCCTAGTTGAGTATGTTGTCTTATCACTTTATTATTTTTTTTTTTGTTAGAAAAATCCTCTGTAAATGACTTAAATCACCTTAAATATGTGCAGGTACAGAACACTTGACGATCCTTAAAGAAGGTAAAATAGTTGTTTTAAATACATGGATGTCCCATAAGTGGTGGATCAAACGAAATGAGGTGAAAGGGGATGTTATTAATATTTAAATGTAATATGTATGCAAGTGGTATAACTTCTAAACCATTGAGAATTGGGACACCACGTTCATAAAAAGTTTGATTGCAATTGACCTCCCCTATTCCCTCATTTCGTTTGATTCACCACTTATGGGACAGCCTGTATATCGTTATACCACTGTAATTATACAGTTTTCCATTGAAGTATGATGAAACAATCTGTATTCAATAGGCAATTTTAATTATTAATTAAATTGTGTATATTTTTTTCTTAAGTTTGTTTATTAAGTTTTTTATGTATGTGCAATTAGTATTTTTAAGGATTAAAGGATTAAGCCACTTTAAGGAAAACATAATTCCAATTTGAGTTTCTGCCAGATGAGCCCTTCAGGCTCTGGCAGGACAAGATATATTTTTTTCTGTGTAATGTTATCTGATGAAAAATAAACGTCACTTATTAATGGTGGCATTGAACTGAAACTGAAGCAATTTCAAGAATTTTCAATTTATTCTAGGGCTACCTGTATGTGTATAGTCCTAAAAAAATAATCCACTAATTATTTGCAATATTTTTACGTTATTAATATTTTTACCTATACTATCTTTGGAGGCTTTTTTAATCGTACGTTTTTTTATTTCTCAGACCAATTCGCGGCTTGATAAACCTTTCTTACTTTGTGTTTTCTTTCATCTTCCTCGTTGGTCGAACTCTTGCCGTCTCACTCTACGCATCGAAGGTTAATACCACATCCAAAGAACTAATCCACCAGTTGAACAGCATACCATCGGCTATGTACTGCACTGAGGTACGCAAATAAATTTGAATAATTACACAATCTGGTTTAAGTTTATCGTCTATCTGAGGCCCGAGCGGACCTAGTATTAATTAACTATACAGTTAGTAACTTTGGAATTAAAATGAACGTAATTTAAATGAACCAATCAGCTGCTGTGGTTTTTCACAAGACGCGCTCTCCTTTCGGTATGACTTTATGGACGGCTTTGCTTCCTAAATTTTGGAGCTGCTATTTTATCGATGGCAAAATGGCTGCCGGTTTCTCTCGCGGAACCACCATAGCCTTTCAACTTTGCTAACTTGCGTGAATTTATGTTTTTATAGTGTGTGTGTGTTTTGAAATCTAAACTTTGGGTTAATACCTATTTTACGTTCTACGTAATAATTGAACTCCACTTCCTTATCACAAGGATTCAGTGATAACATATTGTTTCTTTGTAAGTGCAAATGTTTTAAGAAAAGGGCATGTTTTTATAAATTCTGGCAACAAGGCAATGTTATTCGAGAACTATACTAAATTTATTGTAATTTGAAAAATATAACCTAAAACGTCACTTCGAATACAAATGGCAAAACAATAGGTTTTATTTTGTATTTACAGCAAAGATTTCCTTTTGTTCCTAAACGGGCTTTAAGGTTAGGGCCCAGCGGATGGTTATGACGGTTTAAGCATTTTTTTAATATACCGTTGAGGAGTTCCTTCGTCTGCAGCCATTCCTGGGTATAGAATCAAGTCATGCTTACCTGCTTAATATAATATTTAATAAACTAATTGGACATATACGATTTTGGGCCCTACTTTAGGCCACATGTGCTTATCCTAGTCAGGGGTGATGATGGTAATGAAGCGTTAAAACTGATATGACGATGTTCGGATTCGAACCCGCGATCTTTGGGTCAATAGTCTAACGCCTTAACCACTAGACTACCACGATATCTGGTGGGGAATTGGTCCTGCAATTCCAAGTTCAAACATAGTTCAAAATTCATTATGGATTCCGAGAAAAAAATAAACTTTACGTGATAATAATAAACGGATCTTGTAACAAAGTCATTGTTGTGAGCGCCATGGTATGCTGTCACCGCGCCCATTCGCGCGTTGACCGACATTTACACCATTTGTTTTTTTTTGCATTATTTTTATTGAATTCCTACCTCATAATAAGGAACACAAACACCCTGGTCTTGGCTAGTCTTGGGACAGCCTGTATATACAAAGCATAACAAAATATTTTTCAAATCTGAACGAGGTAATAGGATGGATTAACCTAAGCATTTTTTGTAATGTATTAGTAATAACTTTAACATGTTTAGGTTCGTCGATTTATGCAACAAGTGCGGTATGACAACATCGCTATAACAGGAATGGGCCTCTTCAACATAACCAGAGGATTAATATTAACGGTGAGTTAAATCTTAAGATAAAGGTTTAGAAATGTTCCCGGGACCTAATTGCTCGGTTGAATTGCACGCATATCCCTCTATTCACTCACAGCAAATGTAAAAGAGACAGCATTATTATGTGTAAACTGGCGCCGTTCCAAAATAGCACGTGCAGATTCAATAAACTCATTCTCCTGTTTTCACTTCGTTGGCTAGTGCCCTAGTCGATTCACCCCGTGTCGCTAGGGCCCTTACTTAGGGTATCGAGCCAAAAAATTACATTTACAACATTTACCAAGACTAGGGACAAAAAAGTAATATTAATTACTAGGATAAATCATAACTCATTTGTATGTCTGTGATTTTCAGGTTATGATTTTGGGGTTAATTTTAATATATATTATTATATTCTAATATTTTAATTTTATGGAAGAGTAGAAGGAACAATCATAACATTTTTAAAAATTAAGTTTCATATCGTCACCTACATAAAAAATGCTTCGATGAGGGCTTTTCTGTAAGGATTGAAAATTGCGATTTTCTTATATTATGTATTTATTAGGTGACAAACAATAGTTTATTTAAAAAAAAACATTTTAAAAATAAAAACACTACAGAAGATCTAAAAATGTATTTATTGTTTAGTTTATCCTAATAAAATCACACATATTACACAATTTTTTAAAAGTTTTTTTTTTTGCGAATATTTTTTAATAATATTACATAATAAAAACAGTGCTTACGAATTATCGGCCGGGTCGACGCGGCTCAATACTACGAAAAGACTACAGTTTTACTAGCAGATAGCGTGGCGGCTATTGTTAAATCAATAACGATCGATAAATTAAAATTATGAAATTAACCTTACAAAAAATATTGTACTTCAAAACGAACCTACAATCAAAAAGCTAAGAAATGACACAATAAACGTTTTGTTAATATGCCATAAAAAAACACTGATTCGCCAAACCGTAGAGCCAGCACACCGCGGTATGCAACTTCGGTATAAACCGTGTCCTTCGCGACCGGTTCACCGTAAAAAACCGATATACACAGCTGAAACTGTAGAGCTGAAACACCCATAGCTTCAAATTATTTAATGTCTTGCTCTCGCACAATATTTCTAAAGCCTGTATAATTATTTATATAAATTCAAGTCCATAGCGGGCCTTTAGGTAAATTTTCAGTTGCACATTTTGTTATGTTATTTTTTTATTATGATTTTTTTGTCTTTTTATGTTAGTTTATGAAATGTCAGCTGAGGATCTATGTTCTACAATTGATTACATCACCTTAGAATAGCAGTATACGCTATAAAGGTGATGTAAAATTAAATGTATGGTTTTATATAAAAAAAAATATGAATAAATAAAATGAAATGAAATGAAAAGCACTATTATTTATTGTAAAAATACCTATGATACGAATTACAAATTTCTGTTCCTAGATAAAACAATAAAACACAGTTGCATATACTATATGAAAGTAAAAATAATATGGCCGTCTTTGATATTAAAGTTATAAAAGTGTTAGAAATATAAAAGATATGTTTTGAATATTATTTTTTTTTTTGCATTATGAACTCATATATTTAATAAATAAACTCACAGAAGACTACAAAACTATCCACTCTGTGTGGATGTTTTTTGACCAATTTTAAAAATGAATCAACCAAAATGTGTCTAAAATGTGAATAACATTACTTCCCATAGCGTACTGCCCCTTAAACAGTGCGTTCTTATTTTGGAGCAGTTCAACAAATTCGGCCTATCATGGTGATTTTTATTACTTACAGGTCGCCGGGACGATACTGACATATGAATTGGTACTGCTACAGTTTAACAACAGCAGCCAAACCGAAATTGCGTTCGACGAATGCAATTATCAAACTATCGCAGCTTGAAGATAAGGCCCGCAGTGAGAGGGCTCTTGGATTCATTTCAGCTTTTGTCAACATTGTGATATACGAGTAATATGTCATAGTATAATTAATATTAATTATATCGTTTTATCAATATTCTGAAATCGAAATAATATAAATTACTCACCTATAAGGAGTTTTTAACTTACCTTAATCATTCAAAACGTAGTGTTTTTAAAAAGTTTACACGAAAAATCTTAAAATTGTAAATTAATTTAATTTAATAATAAAAATGAAAATAGTATTATTCATAAAATCTTTTTTTAAAAAGTGATATAAATTGTGACATGCCTTTAATAAGGTGGGACTTTGCATTTATTGAATTAAAAATTACTTTGTCAGTTTTATGAACCTAACCAATTCAATAATTAATTTTTAATTATAAACGATGCATTACCATAAAAACACATACTTACCAATTATATAATATTATTATTTTTCACTACGTTATAAAATCAAACAACCATTATTATTTCTATTTGTATAAACCTTATTATTGACTTTAACATCCACAGAGAATATAGTTTAGGAGCTAGCTGTCTAAGAAGACTGTTCAACCCAAAGTTGAGTGTTCAACAACTTAAGACAGCGGAACATGTGTGCGTAATTTCTGATAAAATTAACAAACTTCCAGCCTCTATTTTTTGCCTTTTTTTTCTTTGTTATTTGAGGTATTCCGACAGTGAAAAAATATCCGTTCGATAAAAATGTCCGAACTGGGTCCATATTTGCCGCTTGAAGTGTTTTTTTTTTTAATTATCAAATTATTATTTTACATGAATCAAAAGTCACCCAGTCCAACAATCTGAGAGGTACAGAGCCGCTCTCCGATGTCCAGGATTCGTAACCGGGCCTTTTTTTATTGAAGCTATATGCATAGTTGTTCTTTTTAAAATTGCACATCTGAATAATGCAGGTCATGTTTGATATTCAGCTGAACAATAAAGAGAAAATACGAAAGAATTCCTCCGGAGACCTGCAAAGAAAAACATTGTCAAACAAAGAAAAACCTGGAAATAAGTTCTAGGTTTTTGAATAATAAATCGCATACCAAAACATTTATATGAAGCCAAAATTAAAAATAATGTTGAACACATACACAAGCAAATATTAAGCTATAAACAAAAATCTCCCAGCATTAATCTTTTGTTTTTTTTTTCATACTGTATTGAAAATGTTTTAGAATAAAAATCCCTCCTTTTATGATTTTTACCCGATGCGAAAATATGAAAGATAAATAATTTAACAAAATGCATTCACATTAAAAAATTAAAAACTCATAGATGTTTTAATCAGTCATATTAAATAAAATAATCAATTTAAAAATAAAAAATGCTTGTCTTAATTAAATTAAAAAATCCCTTTTATTAATCTAATTTTACTGGGCTAATATTGTATTGCCCAAATACAAGATTGGCCTCAGCCTTCACTAGGTGATGGTGTTGGGTTAAAGGTTAAAGTTTATCTAGTGACGGGACAGTGTTGCCTTCCATCTGGCAACACAGCCAGTCCTTGGTGATACTTCCTGTGCGGCGATGGTAAAACTTACTTTAAGAATATTACTCCTAGTGATTGTAATGAACCCTTTTCCTCTGAAACCAACTTGGTAGCGGATGAGCTGATGCTGAAGGCGTTCTACCTGAAAAGACGCGAAAGGCAGAAAAAAACTAAAAACAAAATTATTACCGGTATTCAAACTAAGCTAACAAATTAATATAGGTATAATATATAGGTACTAAATGTAGATGCTATAAAACGATGTAGCATTTATATTTATTATTTTTTCTTTTGATATATCTTCCGGTTTGACTATCATATAATCATAATAATTATATTAAATTTGCATTTGTTTCATTTCATAATTTGTAATTATATACAATGATTTTGTTTAAATCCATATAAATACTTTTCGTCCATTGTACCGACGGACACATTGAAATTTCAAAAAAGATAGAGGTAAGAAATAATAATATTCATATATAATAAACGAATTAAAATAGGATAAAATAAATTTAAAAAAAATATATATATACCAAAATACAAAAAAAAAAACCTGAAATAGACAAATTTAAGCTTTGATTATTTATATTATTTATAGAAACAAACAAATAATCTGATTTAATACAGAACTAAACTAGGGATTTTGTCCATAGTCAGTGCATTGGTAAAGTATTTTAAGACAACGTTGCGAAACTTCTGCTGATTTTTCAAAAAACATCATTTCGGTAAAAGTTATTATTGAGAAATTACAATTTCGAGGAAAGGGGGTTGTTTTATTAATTAGCCGCGCGTCAAAATTTACAAAAAAAAAAACAAATGGTGTTAAAATTTATTATGAATGAAGAATTTCATGACACCATTGTATGCTTTTTTTATTTTTAACCTAAAAAATAATCCACTGTCGCCTCTATGGCCATCCAAAACGCACATCGAATGGACACAAGTGGAGATAGGAAATGTAGCAACCCCAACACGACCGACGCGTGTGCGCGCTCTATAAACCTATTATTACTCTTAAGTTAAACCATACTATCCAACCTTTTAATTTAAGGTTGCTTAGGAATATGAATTGATATTATTAGTTAAATTATTATATAAATTACTAAATTATTATATTTCATGTACTTACTTCTTTATTATAATTTTCCGAAGGACAAAGATAGGTATATATAAGACTCTTCTTACTATCTTCATGTACCCCAGCCAAGCATAGACACAAAAATAATGTGCGTGTTAGGTTCAGCACCAGAGAGACGTTATTGGAAATGTACCCCACATTTGTTGCGTTTTTCCTGTGAAAAATAAAATTGAAATAATCGTAAATTAATTCTAATTCGGCATTGTCCATAGTCGCGTAGTGCATTGCTAGGGTGACGGCACATGCATTTCCTTATGGCTTCGCGGTTACTTTTAGGCTTAAACGGCATACTGACGCAACTCTGCATAAGGACGTAGAACTCTAATTGCACGAAATACAACACTCTGTGGTTACTTCATTTTTAATAAAAATATTCGCTCATCTCAAAACATTTCAGCTACTTTTCGCTACGAAAATGTTAAGAGGACTTAACCCGGTCATTTCTCCATACAAACATAGTTTGTACAAAACAATTATAAAAATAATACGGGATATATAATTTTCTAGGCTTATACAGAGTGTTTAAAGACCATTTTCAAAGACTTAATGGGGTGTTTATGTTCCCTATTGAGAGTAATAAATTATATCAAAAAATGCGAAAATAATTCGTCCCCAAAAATTTTTTTTTTTAGAGTGCTGGTGTAAATGACTTTTATTATAAGCGGCACTTAGCCTTATTAGCGGCCAATTATCTCGCCTGTCGCGATCGGACAAAGCCGTTTATGACGCGTCGATGAGCTGTGATTACAAAAATCGTATAATATTTTCACGTAAAGTTGTTTTTTCTAAGACAACCATGATCAATGTTGATATTTATGTCGTCATTATAAATAATACTCTTAAATATTGGCGCCAATTATATAGGTTTTTTTATTGCAAATGGTCTTGGGACATATTGTATACGAGTATAACTAAAAATGTTAAGTATGTATTAAGCCCCAAAAGTCTGTTTTTTTTTTATGCATTTCATCAAAACTTTAGACGTAAAAATCTTATTGATTGCATACAAATATTGAGAACTTTAAACTAACTGAGGCACAGTTGATTTCATAAAGATGCGAAGTATTTTTTTTTTTTATTACATAATTTCTTTTTTTCAAGATTATCCTATAACGTCACAGATTATCCTATAACGTCAAGGTCTTTGTACCAGCCGTTAGATGAGATAGAATGAGGCAAGACCATGCGCAAGACCAAGAAAATTTCTTTCCGGAAGAGTATCTTCAATTTGCCCTCGCTGGAATGATAACAATACCTTTTGTCTTCAAGTAGCCCTAAAGGAAATAATCACACGCGGAATAGCCTATTAACAACGATTACAAAATTACTAAAACATTACATAATAAACTTACCCATAAGACAGTATTAATAATTTTATGTAAATTCTAACAAAATTTATGAATAAAGTTGTTAGATATATTGGCGACAGTAAATGATCGGTTTTACGGAACAGCTTTGCTTGAACCGAAAAATTACGCCTGGCTTGTGACCATTTAATATTAGCATCGTGCGGTTGACAGGACATCTGAAAGGAAAAGAAATCTGAAAAACATCTGAAAAACAATAACTCGTCGTGTCGGTAACGCAGGACGAATAAACACCCTTCAATTTCTTGAAACTGTACATCGTACAGGCTGTATTCAAAATTACTACTGTCTTTTCAGGGGATTTACCTATACCAACAACCAAACATTAATCAGCAAAACATACTAAAAAAATGTTTCTAATTACGAGAAAATAAAAACATTTTTCAGCACAATTAAATCTAACGTAATCAAACGAACGATCATTACCATTAGCCAACCTTATTATCGCTGGGTAGCAATACTAATTTAAATATGGTAAAGTAAGTAAATAAATATATAAAGTAAGTAAATATATATTTTCCAACAATAAATTTACTGTACGCGTGACCATTTCCACGCGCCTGCATCAATTGACCGCTACTAGCATTGTCACAGTAAAAGTAAAAAAGTTGTTATATCGCATCTTTTATTTATAAGAGACCGATATTTATTTATTTGAAGCTCTTTACAAACATTGAGCACGACCAACTGTTCTTTAATTTACTGGGCATAATTGAATGTTATTAAATAATTTATTCAATCCCGGTGCTTGCGATCTAGATTGCGTTTTTGCAATACGATTTAATTATTAGTTAATAACTTACAATGTTGGCGACGAAATTGTTGAGCTGCTGAAACCGTGCCGATAGTCCCATACTGAGGAATATTATAAAGAATTCCTTCAGCGATAATATCAAATAGAATGTCAACATCGCTATATATAATGCAAAAGATATGCTCAAGGGGATGTCATCATCTGTAAAATAAAGGTATTATTAAGGTAGGTATCAAAGGTAGGTATTATTATATTATAGAAAGGGGGAGGGTATGTAGGGTTATGTACCCTTCTAGCGACACTTTGAAGCAAGCGCTTAACCTAGTTCGGTCAGACACAATAATTATTTACCAAAATATAAAATATTCTTCATGCAAGTTAATCATATACAGGTTGTTCCAAGACCATTTCCGAAGACTTAAAGGGGTGTTTATATTCCTCATTACGCGTAAGAAGTCGTATAGAAAAATACGAAAATAATTTATGGCCAAATGCATTAACATTATCAAAGCGCTGGTGTAAAATCCCTTTGCACTTTCGTTTGCTGCCAAGGGTGGTCAAGGCCAAGAACGATTTAATATTATCAGGTATGAGGTCAACACTATATGAGGTCAAAACTAATCATGTTTGAAGTTGCAGGGCTAATTAGCTGATTTTTTATTAGGGATGGTCTTGGGTCACGTGCATATGTTATGTGAAATAATACCAATTCAAATTTATTAAAATAAAGCCAACATACATTGCCCTATGACTGACGTCACAACAGGTCGAGCCAATTCTCTAATACAAATGCGCCAGTCGTAACTATCTGAAGAATTTCCATTGTTTGTATAATACACTTTCAGGCACGATGGAATCATCACGAGTGGAATTATAATGTGTTCAGCTGAAAACCAAATACTTTACAGGAACACAATTCGCATACGAATATTAGTTATGAATAAGTTTATATTTTTTTAGTACTAACATCATGGCCAATTATTTATTTTTTATTAATTATGATACCAATTGGCGAGTGACGTTGTTTCAACAAATTTTTTTTCACCATAATATAATATTGTAACATAAAATTAATTTATTTATTTATTTACACTTAATTTGATCCGCCAAAAAGACAATTCTTTAGCAGCGTAATAATATTACAATGAAATTCATATAGAATATTTATAAATTTCGGCAATCAGTACTGCTCTAATATAAGCCCTTTCTTCTTCACTAGATGTCTGTATAGATATCTGTACTAAAGAAGGCAGTATATTCACTGTGCTAAAAAAACATGTTTGTCAATATTTCTATTACAATTTTGTCTCATCTATTATTACAAATTTACACATATATATTGCTAAAATATATGTATGTTTACTTGTATGTATGTTAAACATATATAATAAAGATAACACAATATAAGATTAGAAAAAAAATAACTAAAATAGTAAATAGGTCTAAATATTTGAAACATATATTTTTATTTAAGTATTCGCTATAAACTGTTGCATTAAATCGCAAATATTGTTCTTCAATTCGTGATTTTTAGATTACTCAATATCGAAAAATTAGCCGGCGCCCAAGAAATTTTCCGATATATAGATGGCGCTATGATTTAGCCCACAATAATAACATAATACTTTGTTATTAATATTTCGTCGCACACTATTGTTAACCTATACTCCTTTAACAGACGTTCGCGACGTTCTTCATCATGACACTTGACACCGTGACTTAGTGACACATTCGTGATTTTTAGCGAGTGTAGTATGGTAGATTTGACACAAGAAAATTGACTATTATAATAGATACTTTCTTTGAAACTGTGATGAATTTTAATATATCGTGCACACTTAGCGCCGATGACGAAATATCTCGTCATTGCTGTGTATCGCAGATGCTGTATGCGCTTAAAAACGTCATCGGATTATTGCATATCTTAATATTTAAAAGCGTGGCATGTAACATATACCTGAATTCATGAAGACTGATCCTCGATTTTTTTTTTTATTTAATTCGGTTTTGGCGTTTGATTGTTTATGTGAAAAATGCGTTAGTGAATTAAAAGTGTTTTTGATAGATTTGGCGGTAGATAATTCGAATTTCATTTACAAAAGCTATGTCAATATAATATTAAATATAAAAAAACAAATATTTTTATAATTTTGCAAATATTCCAGAAGCGGTCCCGCGTGCTATATTTCGTTTGGTGAACGACCTTCGCCGAACGGCGGCATCGAGTGGACCGCGCGTTTGAAAGTGATAACAAAACCTAACGAAATCGCAAGGTTTATCACCTGAGTCAGTTATCGGAAATCCTCTCGATACATTGTCTTATACCTAAATCATTTTTTCAGAACGTTTATTACCTACCTAAAATATGTAGCCAAGTTAGAAGTACAATCGCCCAACCAGTTCTGAACGTCCTGACGGGTTTTATTTGCCTCGATAGCATCTCGTGGGCCTGCATCCAAGTTGACCTGAGATCGTTCCATCCTTTTCCAAAATCCCGGAATAATATATAAAAAACTAACAAATTCGCGTAAAGTACATTCATGCGGAGAGATGTTCGAACATGTTTGACCGCCGTAGTGACATCTGTTGAATACACACTAGTACTTATATAACTGAACTTAAAGTCAGCCGTATTCTTTTAAGGAGTGATTGAGGACATAAAATTGAACAAATTTTATTCGACAACTTTGTAAATAAAGCAAAAAACTAATCTAAAAATCACAAAGAAAATACAGAAGAAAGAGTCTTAAAAACATTTTAAATAATGGTCACCTAACAAAATATCAAACCGTGTGATCCCACTGGGCACTGTAAATACAAATGCATTGACGATAGGTTAATTGATTAGGTCAGGAACACAACAATATACGCATCCAACTTTCAATAGAGTATTTATATTTTTATATGGATTTTTTGTTATCTACACGAAAATTTATTGAACAAAAGATATTCAGTTTAAGTCACTTTGTATTTTATTTCATTTCGTCTACTACTAAGAGTTTCTAGATAATTGTGTATTCTGATTAAAGGAAGAGTTGAAGTTCAGATTGAAGGAAAATATATCCTGAGAAGCTATTCACAGAAATATAAAAAGACTAAGTTAATGTAAACGTTAGACCTGGAAAACTAAGGTTTTTTTAAATTGAAAGTGTATAATTGGAATACTTATGGATTGATCATTCAACAAATTTTGTAGTTTTTATATTAAAATTTTTCACGTTTTGCGCATAAGTTGAAAATCAAAAGGTGATTCCTTTTTCAGGACAACATTAAAGACAGTGTTCTTTACCAGGAAAAAACCTCCCAAAGATTTTTTTACCAAAAACATGTTATTTTGGTTTTTTTTTTAATATTCGTCAACCGATTATAATTTGTTGAAAACCATACGGGTGTTTTTTTTAGAGGCGTGGTACTCAATCTGGCACTACCTTTTTCGTAGTTGGTATTTTTGACAGCTGTCACTTGATTTATGCTCAGTTTGGTTTGCCATTTCATAATGAATAGACTTACTCCTGAACAACGTTTGCAAATAGTGCAAATTTAGAAAAAATCACTCTAATTTTTTTTAAAATCACTCTAAAATAAAGTAAAAATCGCGTCGTGGGCCTGTGGCGTGGCCTCCAAGATCGTGCGATTTAACACCGCTGGACTATTTTTTGTGGGGTTATGTGAAGTCGCTTGTCTACGCAGATAAGCCGGACACGATTAACGCCTTGGAAGAGAATATTCGGCGCGTTATTGCTGACATACGGCCCAACTTGCTGCAAAAAGTGGTTGAAAATTGGGCCTCTCGGCTGAAATTTGTTCGAGTCAGCCGCAGCAGCCACTTACCCGAAATCATTTTTAAAACATAATGGCAAACCCTTATCTTTATAATAAAACTAAATTCTTAGCCATAACATCAAATTATATGCGTTTTATCTCTTCTTGAAAACCACGCCTCTAAAAAAAACACTCTTTACATTACTTTTGTTTACGATAGACTTTGTTTTTCACTAGAATCATGATCCTCAATACATTATGGCACATTAATAATTGACAGGTGTGCACAGGTGTACACCTTTGCAGGTGCAGGTGCTTTGGTTTTGTTGTTACGAGTACCAGCCGATTACTGCACTTTCAATTGGAAATCGTATATCTATTTTTTTTTTGATAAAAATATGTAAAATAAATATATGCAGGTTTATTTTTCAATCACTACAGTCCTTTTAAGAGGTTGATCTACATTGAAAACTAAAACGGTCTCATAAAAAAAACTTAATATTAATAAATCAATTCCATAATTATTTTGAAAGTGAAACTTAAGGCTCAACTGATTTTAAAGTAACCTAGGTCAGGTTTACGATGTTTCGGAGAAATCGAACCATTCGTGGGAGGGTTTTCCAAACTTTGATTACCTTTTTATTTGAAATTAAATTGGTTTTTGTAATCGTAATTGACAACCATGTGAAAGGACACAAGTGATTTGGAATATACCCTGTATATGTTTATAAAAAAATTGTCAACTCCTCGAAAGTATTTTACCTGTGGAAATTGTGTTTCCGCGATCATAGTGGCTGAACGTTAACGCTAATGAATTGAGAGCCAATATCGTTACAAAGGTTATCATGAAGTTTGACCAATACTTCTGAATCTTCCCGGGGCCACCTAGTGGCACTCCGCACAGAGAGCATATCTTGAACATCACGCCGCTGATGACACCCGGGAGGCACTGAAAATAGGTACAGTAAAACTCCATGCTTATGCTCAATTTGTGTATTTTTTGTCAAAATCAAACTGTCACCATGAACTATAAAAAAATGTATTGACAATATTTACATAGTACCTACCGTGCAGGTAGGTAAATGCGCGAGCTATTATTATCGACGACGTATTATGTTTACAGCATCTAAGGGCGTATTTAACATTTAAAATCACTTTTGAAGTGTGGGGTCCGTGTGGGGTCCGTACTCAAGAACGAAAGGAACGCAGGCAGACGCGTCTAAAAAACGGCGATTTTTTTTTTCATACTAGGTAATAATCTGCCTGGTTTGAATTATTAAGCTCACTGCTTGTTAATCTAATCCACCTTATATTGATAGCAATGTCTATCCTCACAAGATAAAACTAATCCTAGTCTAAAAAACTAATCGATCCCTTCCATTCTATTACAATTTGCCGAATGGAATGCACTTCATGGGTCAGGTTAGATCCATTTCCGTAATCCAAAGCTGTTTTCACTCACTAAACCTAACCGTAACCAGAGATAGAAAATCTAGAGGAAATCTTTCAGCAACAGTTAAGTAGGTATCCCACATTAAGAACAATGAAAACACAATTACAGGTAAATTACATAAATTTAAACTATATTGTGACCACAATTTACACTGAAACTGCTAGTCCCACATTCTTTTTATGATAAAAAAAACAGCTTACTGATCCCGAGATTTCCAGTACTATTTGTGGAGAAAATGTAACGAAATTTGACTCGAGTTAAAAAAAAATAATTAGTAAACTTCACGTAATTATAATGAAATGATCATGTCGCGCGTGGCTACGAAGATGAGTGCATTTGCACCGGCGTGGCCCGGCCGTGCACCTTTCAAATCAAAGGTTACAGTTTTTTGCGACGCGTTTAGCAATGCACTCAAATCAGTAGTCAGTTTGTTTTGGATTGGAAAAAATAAAACAATAAACATGGTCGCGCGTGTGTGCTTACATCTCGTGATTTCTCTTATCTCTGGTTTATTGTGGTGCTTTGGCGATTACGGTAATATGATATTATTATACGAGAGTGATGGCCTTCGCTTTGCGGTGAACGTTTTTACATAAACCACACATCTACATAAATCGTATTTAATAAAATATTTTCCAAAGACTGCTGCGATTGCTATTGCTTTGCGTTGGAAATAACACGAAAACGGCGGTAATTTAGAATATGTTAAAAAAGTTAGTATTTTCTTATTCTTAATCATACCTAGAATAGTGTTTAAAAACACTCCTTTAAGTTTTCGTAATACGCTGTATGTTTCCCTAAAATATATTAACTTTTCTGTGATGGTGAAAATTATTACATTTCAGCTACGATACCTATGTTTTACGTTTGGTAGGATTATTATTTAGGGCAAAATTATAATTAGTAGGATACTTATTTTAAGGCAAGTTAAAATTTGGTAGGATACTTGTGTAAGGCAAACATATGTTCGGCAGGACATAACATGTTAAACTTATCTGAAACACAGTTGAATGCATAATTTCACTCCTAATCGTACGCGGTTGCATAACAAATCGCGTGGCGGGCGAAAGCTGCTCGCCGCACTTCGCCATAAAAAAATGTGGCCATTATCTTCGGAGTGAGTGACCCTTTTACAGTTGACTGTAACTAATTGCTTTTTTAATTATATGTATAACAATCTGTTAGCAGAGAGATGGTCGGTAACTACGAAACATTAGATCAGGCATTTAGAAGCTTTGACCCCGAAACAGCAAGATTTTACTTATGATTAATGATTATATTAATGATATCTCAGAACTGATAATTAGCTAGAAGCGTTTGCCCCGAATAAGCGCTGAACACGCTCACTGCGTGAGAGGATGCCGCACGCACGGAACTTTACACTTCTAGTTAATCAGCTGTTCTCAGGAATTATTACATAATTATGGAGAATTATAATTTTTATAATTACCTGCTTCTGCAAATTTCTTTGTTCTTCATTCATTGTTTGGCCATTTTTCATTTGTTTGCAATTATTCCATCATCCAAATATCTTCTTTTTTCGATACAGGAATCAATCATTCATTACTTAAAACATTTATTGTTATATATTTAAAGGTATGCAATATTTATTACACGGTTCAAGTGCCGTCTGTAATTTCAATTATACCGACCGAAACCAATGAATTTACCAAAATTACGCTTATCCTTATAAAAATACTTAGTATTTTTTTTGTAAATACAAATGCCTGATCGGTTTTATTAAAAAAATGTTTTTTTTTCTAAATTTTTAACCGGCTGAATATAATATCCGAAATAAAATAAATATTAATTATTAATAATCTAACCATTTCATTTAAATTATTTAGGTTTATAATATAAATGAGTTAATCTCGGACACATATTCCTGAAAACGCCGCATTGACCACAATAGACTTCCGTTTATTGCGAGAATACTGTATGTAAATATATAGTTATTATATTTTGTCCTATTGTAAGCACTTCCAATCACTTTTAAATGCTAGACGGTATTATATTAAAACTTGATTGAATATCTGATAAGACCCATAAATTAACATGGTATCTAATTAATCAATCAATTTATATGAGCGTCACCCTACTTCCCTCCCCCCCCCCCCCCTCCTTCACCTCCAACCACAGGCCTAAAGACAACTAAATAAAAAATACATCACACAGCCTTCTAAGCTGTTTAACATATTTTAAATTTTTGTTAGTTTTTAAATTAAAATTAAAAAAAACTTTCTGTCAAAGTGACTTTACGCGTATATTTTGCAACGATTTATCCTCAATGACGTTTATATATGTGAGAAAAGGTTATGCTTATACGAATCGCAAAACCGTCTCTGGCGAATAAAATAGCTAGCTGGTCTTTTACGATTACAATCACGGCCCGAGTTGTCAATATGTAATATGTAAGTCAACTGATCTTGCAGTTTTATTAAGTAATAGTAGTTTTGTGCTTACTAGTTAGGTGTTTTCTCCACTTACGTGTGCAGGATTTCATCTTAAATCGATCAGTTGCATCCTTAATGCGCTTTACGGACTACACAATCTGTTTGAACCAACAGCTACGATTTATTGTATCCATCAAATTGGGAGGAAAGCCTACAGACATAACCAATTTGTCATATTCGAGTGCGTTAATTAACAGAGAGGATATCTTCATCATTTATTCTTTTGTCAGCTCCTACCTCTAATAAATTAAGAAAAAATAGGTAAACGGTTGGAAACACAGTACAATTTGTCGGAGTGTAGGGTAATGTCATGTTGGATGGCCGACCCAAAAACCGAAAATATTAGGCAATAATAATGAATAAGTTGGATAACTAACCTACAGATATTACAATTTATCGGTTTTTTTGAAAGTTGGTTTCATAATGCTTCCATCCGTGGGTTTTCTACTGGGGACACGGGCTCAGATTAACCAATGGCTTACTAGCTTTATTTATCACAGAAAGAAAAATCTCCAAATTTCATAAGGAACAAATCATTGAAATAATAATACCAATATTTCTATTTTCAGATTCAGATTAACGTCAACTCCTGAAAAAAAAAGCAAATAAACAACCCAATAAATAACTAAAAAAAATATGGCGGATTTTACAAACTACCAGGATTCAAATGACAATACAAGCAAACGTCTATCTCAGAAGATGCATCTCACTGGATTGGCGGTTTTTAGCCTTGGCTGTGCGTTTCTTATATGGCTATTCTATTATATGAGTAATGACTGGTAGATAGGTCTATTCGCTCATTAACTCATTAACAGCTAGATAGAATCCATTAGCTCATTGGCACATAGACCATATCACGTTCCCATGGCCGATCTAGTAAATATAGCTGATGATTTATGCCAAGATATTGTTCGATTTTAGCAGCGCTTTGAATTTGATAGATTACAATTGTTGATTATACTCGCCAGCACCAGTTTCGTTCAATCGTAAATGTTCATACTAAAGCAATTGAAATTTGCTCTGACGTTCCCCAAGAGAACGTTCTATCGCCGTTATTATTTTCGCTGTTTGTTTAATCGGGTTTTGCATCAATTTAGGATACGCGTCATTTATATGCAGATCATAATATTTATATTACGCAAGTTTTCATGCCTAAGTTGTTTCTCGCACCAGCAGAGTCTGGTAACTCGATAGATCTCGAGCACGTTTATTTGTGATATATTTACCTATATCCATTTGTTTTTAATTGCGATTTATATCTTATTCTTTAAAGTTATTCATTAAAAACTCATTTAAAAAAGCAAATAACTAAAAATGTGTAAAAGGCTCCAATTGCACCATACAAAAGTAATCTGTTTTAGTTTATCATTGGGACCAAAGTTATTTAACATTTTATTAAAAGACTTAAAAAAATAAGTATAAAAAAAATATATACATAATGTCACACATAAGGTTGATAAAGGCACACAAGCGAGTCCTCGTATGAGTTCTTATAGAACCATTCATTGTTTATATGTGAATTAAATCATTTATGAGTATGGTGAATTTGTAACATAATGAGTATATATTTTTTTAATATCTAAAACATTATATAACAAATTAGCATGTAACAAGTTCAATAAATAGACGTGTACCTACATTAAGTACCTACAAAACCAATAATCCTAAGGTTCATAATAATCACTAAGGACAATACAAGCAATTCCATTAGAACTCCAGAAGATATAGTTGAGTATTCCACTGTGGTAGCCGACAGTATTTGTGTGTGTGTACACACAAACACACACATAAATACATATTAATTGTATAATCTTAAATTTTAATAGCTTTTACGGCGTTTATAAAAAATATTATGTTGCCCAATTTTTATATATGTATGTAGTGATATTGTTTGATATTGTTGTATGCATGAATAATCACCTAAATAGCATGGTTTCTATAATTAATTTATTTCAATAATTAATTTACTTCATAGTATTTTAAAACAAAATTGAAAAGTTCTACTAAGATGGGCAATGCCTGTACTACGTAATGCCCGAATTGTATAAAATATATATTAAATATATATCTATATTGATTATATTCTTGATTACTCTAAAACTGTATTTTAAGCGATTAATGTAATGCAAAATAATAATAAATAAATAAATGTATAATAAATATGAAGTTCATTTGCTTAGCATAATAAAAGGGCAAAGGACTCTATTGATAACAGGACCGCTTGCCCTGAATACTCGCCAGGAACTCGCCTTATCATTAATCTTAACTAATTTACTTAATTTGAATATATGTACATTTCAGTGTTCGCGATCGATACTTATTTTAAGCGAGACAGAGAAAGAGAGACACATCCCCTCCCACGAAGCTACCCCCTATGAATACGATAACTCATAACTAGTTATTAACAAACTTTGGCATTGCTTGTTCCAAGAAAGGCCAACCCTGAAAGGAGCAAAGTGAATAAAAAGATTTCAATGATATCAGTAGATGGCAGAGAAAATTTAACTTGACGTTTATGAATTTAAATATTTACTTTCGAATCGCTGTTAATTATTTTCGAATCACTATCATAAAGCGTCACAGACTGACTGAAGGACTGACGATTCAACCCCGTTGTTCAACCCCGGGTTGGCAGCTAGGCCCTGCACGCAGGTTTATCACGACACGAATCATCAGCTTAGCGCTGAAAACGTAAGAGACAGACACATTATATTTCTTAATTGATTTAATTAAATAATAAATCGCATGTTTTTTACGATATTCTGAAAATTCACAATTGATAAAAATCCGAATTGTTTAATGTCGTGGGATATAAAGGCGAGAATCTTTAAATACTTAAAGTAATTTAAATGATACCTTAGTAGAATGTCGGTTTGAACTCAGTGTTTACTACTATAAAAATAGCTCTTTTGTAAGAAATTTTGTCAATATTTTACTGTGAAAAGATGATATTTAAACCCAACATTCAAAATGATATTGTTTCAAACTACATTTTATTATTCAAACTGTATTTATTTTTGTCTGGTGGTGGTATTCGTGGAAAGAGGAAATTCTATTATCGCATCTCCGAATTGCGCGACCCTTTTTTATTTTATGTATATGAATCGTGAGAGTTATTCAGGAGGCTTTTCCTCTAAATTACTCTAAGGACATTATACAGACGATCTTATTTCCTCTTCATTTCCTTTCGCCGATTATATCTGCCCAAAGAAAGGGGCAAAGAAATTACATTTGGACAGAAAACAGCTCCTTAAAGCTGCGCTGAGATGGAATGAAATTCCTCTTAGCTGCGAATCTTCAAATAAGTCTAGACCGAAATCAATATTGAGTATTTTTTTATTGAAACGGTCCATTATTACCTATCATCAGACCACAGCCTTTATTGAGGGCTGTGTTTATAATCTTTTATACATGGGTGAATTGACAAGTTAGTTACATTTAACATAAAATATTTACAACATAAAATAACCATAAACAGAGTGCTTTTATTTTATTACTTTTATTATAATTAAGTACTCGATCTATAGATATTTTTTTCTACTGAAAAGTATTTATTTGATTTTTGTATTAAATTTCACAGTATTTTTTTACAATATTAGTACAGTACACTGGTATATGTCACGATCGTGTTTAATCGTGCCAATTACGCTATTCTTGCGCGCGTAATTATTAAGAATATATGTATATATAAATATTTATTTATTTTGATAACGCCAAAATTACGTTCGTAGCTAACTAGAAGCCACCTATCGGCAATCCTAACTAAGTAACAACACCCTAGTTAGAAGGCAGATATGTAGTTCCACGAACTCACACCAAAAGAGGGCGGTACGGTATTTTTTTAGCGAATTTTGGGTTACGAAATAATGTTAGTTATTGCTTAATACCGTAAAGAATATTCGCAAAACAAGTTTTAAAAATAAAATATATAAATAAACAAGATAAACATTTCATATTAGGTATTCAATTATAGTGGCAGGACATTTCGGCATCTGCCGGTGCATACAAAAAATTGTACGGAGAAAACATATATAAGCACTTCGTTTACTAAAAAAAAAATATGTAAATAAACAAAACAAACATTTCATATTAGGTACTCAATTATAGTGGCATGGCATTTGGCACGGCTGATATATAAGACGAATATACGAAAAACATTTATAAAAATTGTATGTACTTTACTCACTATCAAAACCAACGGTTCAACATATTGTTGAACAAAGAAAACTTTAAACAAACAAAACAAATGTTATATACTCGACCTGCATGGGGTTATTTTAAAATAAACAAATATAGTGTGGCTTTTTGATACGATGGCATGGCAAAACTTGACTTTTTTTACATCCTCGGCAAAATATAAACAAACGATAAAACGAACGGGTTGGAAACATACTATAACAAATAACAATATACATGTACTTCGGTTGTGTGGACGTTCTGGCGACTCGATCTGTACTTTATAGAGCATTACTGTATAATTATTTAATAAAGAGAAATAACAAGATTTATATTTAGTGACTACCGGACTGAATCCGTTTGAAACAACAAAAACAAAAAAAACTAAATTAAAGGAAACAGACCCCCCCCCCGGCTTCGCGAACCGTTCTTTTCTTCTTGTTCGGTGGTAGGCAATATACTCGACCGCAAGTCGGCCGGCGTTCATAGTAAAGCAACGCCAATCTTTTATAATAGGCTATCAATAGCTATTATTTTATTTTATTCTAATTTATAATTTGGAATAGGACGATCTAATCATTTTAATTGTCAAAAAAAAAAACGAACTTTACTGAAAAGCAATCAAATGACGTGGAGCTCAAGCTCTGTCACTATATTTTCTACAAGAGGTTAAATATGTAAATAAAGAAAAAAAACTAAAAAAAATTAACGAGTGAATGCAATGAAACGACCATTTTTTTCTAACACTGGACTGACCTCTGTTTCTCTGACTTTGCCCCCTGGAACTGGATAGTCCGACGGGATAAGGCTGGCGACGTCTCGGCCTGCCTCGTAAGCGCCGGGGAGACGACCAATACGCCTTTCCTCCGATGCAGGGATTTACTCTCTCGGCGGCCTTCCAGGAAACGCCATGGTATATCTGCTGCGTGGCAAATCATGGGAATGTGCACCATGCATCCAGGTTTTCCGCTTCTGCGGGTCGATTCTCGCACGGAGAAGAAAACCAATTCGCGTGGCCGAAATATTACGTTGGCTCTACCGCGTTTTATCTTTGAAACCCTTGGTGATATACTCCACCTTCCACAAACTTCTATATAGCCCGATGCGGTTGGATTAGTGAAACAAAAAAAAAGAAACAACCAAGCACGCAGAACTCGAAAAAGATACGTCCACCTCCCAAAACGACCCAAAAAGTAAGAGACCTCTACCTACTCTCTCTATTCGAAAAACTAATTACCGTACTCCTCTGAACACCGCCGCGGTTCCTAAAACGCTCACTTCACGCCTCCCGCCTTGACTAAGTACTTGTTCAAACTTTAATATTATTTTTTTTTATATACTATATCATTACTTTTCTCCTTCTACTATCTTTTTATTTATTATTTAATTTATTTAAAACTTGTTTTGCGAATATTCTTTACGGTATTAAGCAATAACTAACATTATTTCGTAACCCAAAATTCGCTAAAAAAATACCGTACCGCCCTCTTTTGGTGTGAGTTCGTGGAACTACATATCTGCCTTCTAACTAGGGTGTTGTTACTTAGTTAGGATTGCCGATAGGTGGCTTCTAGTTAGCTACGAACGTAATTTTGGCGTTATCAAAATAAATAAATATTTATATATACATATATTCTTAATAATTACGCGCGCAAGAATAGCGTAATTGGCACGATTAAACACGATCGTGACATGCCGGGTAGTGGGAAATTGATCTGCCCTCAGATCAACACCACTAAACCCTAACCCTCGTCCACAAGGTGGATGCTAGGGGAATAAAAATAAATAAACTATAAAACGGATACCAATATACTTTTGCCATACCATTAGAATGGGTGCCATTAAAGTGCCTGTTGGCGAGAGAAGCTCGCCTCTCCGGGTTGCCATTCCGGTGCTTTACCAATGCCTTGAACATGAACAATTAATGTACATTAGAAAAACAAAAAAAATCAGACACATTAAACTCCTCACATTACTTCTCCGTTCTTAAATATACTTAGAAATAAATACAATTGCGTGGTATATATAACCACCATTGAGTTACATCAATTAAGTAATAGTGGATCACACATGACCACGATCTGCAACGATTGAAAAATTAAATTTAAGATTACACTTCTTATAATTACACTCGATGGCTTTTATTATTTTAAAATTGCCCATTCACTAGCCATCTTTAAACTACTTTGCGCTTTTGCGCTAAAAAAATCACTGTCACTTCTTAAATCTAAGAATGTCTTGGGGTCGTTTCAATACAGAAATAGATAAAAAAACATTTGCCAGATGGGCTTCTACAAGACAAAACAGATACTTCACCTCATCTTACTCTATGGAAGATGGGGAAACAAAATCAACAAAAAGTACATGTTATATAGAAAACAACTGTGCCACAATCTCGTACTGTACTAGTAGAACAGGCTCTACTGAAACAGTTCCGACCAACTTCTTCCATTGTATTATTCTGGAGTAAATTTATTATCTAAATTAAATCTATTACCATGCCATAATATTGTTTGCCATGATGCCTTACCACTCTGTTCTTCATAGTATTTAAAACAAAGAAGTACTTTAAATGATTTAAACAAAAAACATGACTAATAACTTAGTTGAGCATGGTCGTTGAAATAAACAAGATAAGGTCAAAAATTTCGATGTCATAACCATTAGAAACAAACTCCTTAAAAACAAACTTCTGCAAAATAAAACAAGAAAAACAAAATAATACCCGTCTGGTAGCAACTTTGCTACTGGCGTAGGGGGAATCTCAGTAGGGTGATGGTATACATCTTGCTCTTATGCGCAGATGATACTTAACAAGGGTAATGTGTGTTTGCTCATGTCAAAGAAGCAGAAGACGACGCTATGGTATTGACGTAAGGGGTGAAAAATGAGTTCGTACCAGCGGACTTACCGGTCGGTAACCTAGCCACCGAGCCTAACTGGAAACGAATCCACCTTAAACCAAAATACACCTCCAAAGCTTAGTCTCAGGAGATACTTATTATTTAGTCGATGGAATAAACCACACTGAATACAAATATCCAGAGTGTGCCTAAATGGGAGAAGAAGATGCTAGCATGCCTCAGTGGACTTACATGGAATCAATCACTGAGCCAGCGAGGAACGCATGCAGCTTACACTCAGAAATAAGCTGTTGCTAGTTAACATCTCTGCAAATTCTTTTGACAGACTCTCTACTTTCATTAGATATCTGGCTAACTCTGAAATTTTCCTTTTGGTAACTTTACTGATTAGAGAAAATTAGTTAGTCAGGGGGATAAACTACATTAGTCTTTTGAAAAACTTCCTTTCATTGGAACTGAGCATCCATCACCATTCGTGTTCCATCATCATTCATCACTTTCATACCAAGAATATCAAAACAACAACATAGCTCGCCTCCTTTAGAGTCGAGAGTTAGTCGGGTGACGGTGAGGATTACCGCCTAGATAGAGAAAATTCTAAAAACAACAGAGTATGACCAGAATTTGCCAAGATGACTTCTAAACTAACCAAACAATGGGGCTTGAGAACAGACTTGAGTAAAAAACAGTATCACGGGAATACGTGATCCAAACAGAAGCATTTTCTGTCTCATAAAGAGACATGGGTTCAAATGACCTCAGATTAGATAGGAGATAATCAACTACAATCTTCGAGACCAATGATACCCGTAGTGTAAAATGTGAGTGTACCGATGTAAGTGTGAAATATATAAATAGGCACGGGACCTCCGGTCCAGGTGCAGGTATACTAATATAACGCCTGGAGGATCGAAGAGACGGTCGCTACTCCGAACAATCAAACCACCAGCGTTGTGTCACGTATTATTTAACCTGCTCTATTGGCAGGGGGTTAAGGGTCCGCCGGCCCTTCAGCGCATACTCGCAATATGGCAGTGTGGGGTGTGTGGTGTGTGCGATAGGAAAAACTGGGAGAAACAAACGACAAACTTCTCCAACAAAAACTTCTCCAAAAAAAAAAACCTTCTTCAAAAAAAAACTTCTCCAACAAAACTTCTCCAAAAAAAAAGGACTCCAAAAAAAAAACTTCTCCAAAACAACAAAAAACTCCAAATCAACCTCTAGAAAGGAAAAAAATATATTCTGTATAGTGTGAATAGAGTACAGTAAATTCGTAGGGGTTCGCAACTGATTGCGGTGGTATTTCGTAGCGAGTGTCGATCACTGAGTAGATCGATGAGGGAAAGGGGAAAAACTCGACGGTACGCCATGGGACCTCGGCAAGTGGCCGGGTTAGTGGGGAAAAAAAAAAAAATTGAAACGTACCACTGCTCAACTATTAAACTTAACACCGTCCTTGCGCCACGCGCACGGGTTGGATTCTGCCACGTTAAGTAAATATAAACACCAGAAATTTGTGCAAAGGGGAAACGCCTCAGTTATACTTGAAGTCGTTATGGGCTTTAAACATAATAATAACTAAAAATATTAACATGCCAATTGCCAATGCTTTGCCAGCAGGAAAGATTTAATAACAATTACCAATACAACGTTACCACCACCGTCCCGACATTGAAGATGTCGTACGTGGTGCTCTGAAGTTACAAAAGAGAATACTTTACAGGGATATTAAGGAATCCCCCGCGCTTTAAATCAATGGGCCGCATTTTAAAACCTCTATTAAACAAAATAAGGGTTAAATTAACAACACGTCAAAACTTTCAGAGTGCTATCACCCTGATTGCTTATGGCTTTTATTCGCGCTGCTGGTTGTGCAAAGGTCAGGTATGTTTACTGGCTGTCGGACCGATCAACCTTGAGGATGTCCTTAATGTGGTGGATGCCTTTATTTTTACCATTCTGATCCACCAATTCATATGCCAGATGTGACTTCCTTGCGAGCACGGTGCACTTTAGGAAACGAGGGGCCAGCTTGCTAGAGAAAAATTCCGCTTTCTTGGACTGTATATGGTTCTTCACCCATACCACGTCTCCAGGTGACAGAATCACTCGCTTTCGCCTCAGATTATAGCGCTCGGCGCTCTTTTGGTAGGATACAAGCATGCGTTGTTGCACTAAGTCGTAGGTCTCCGCTAACTTCTCCAGACCTGTGCTGTACGGCATGGGGTCTCCTATGGCTAAGTCGGCTGCCCTGGTCGGATTGTATCCAAATATTTTGTGAAAGCGCCCGTCGATGATCACTTCCCTTCCATACATCAAGTATGAGGGTGTGAACCCTGTCGTGACGTTTTCCGAATTGTTTAACGAGTGCTGCATCAGTGGAAGATGCTTGTCCCAGACCCGTTGATCTTCCCCTGTCAGGATTGCCAGTGATGTCTCGATGACCTGGTTGTACCACTCCACGGTGTTGGACTGGGGCGCATATGAACACGAGTAGAATACATTTGGGATCTTATACTTTTCCGTGAACTCTTTGAATTTATTTGACGTGAAATATGTTGCGTTATCGAGTAGCAGTGTCGCAGGTGTACCATATGGTAAGAATACGCCGTTTCGGTTTCTCCATGGTTCCTTCGCTCGTACCTATTGTCTTCCCCTTCGACTGGCCACACGACGCATCTGGGCTTCAGGTTGACGGCGAGGTCCGGCAGGTGGTGTCCCCGGATTGCAAAAGGTGCATCTTGCTGAGGTCGTGAGCGGTGCCTTGCAACGAAAACACATCGGATACGGATACTCCCGGCAATCCATGTACCCATGACCAGGCTGGTCGCACTTCAGACACACTATCCTCCGTGACGACGTCATAGTTTGCTGAGAGTGTCCCTCCGACTGCGTTGGCCTTTCTCCTTGCCTTGGGCCCGCTTCAAGTGTCGCTATCGCCCCCCCTCTGGTCTGCCATGGCACACGGCCTCCTCTCGTCGGTGGTGAAATTCCCACTGCTTGTCTCATGTCCTGTGACGTAGATGGTGTGTACTGCTCGTAGTTTTTAGACAACTGAAGCAGAAGTCTGATGCTGTCTACCAAATGTCCGGCTAGTAACGTCCTGTACTGGGATGATAGGTTCAGCTTGATCACTTCAAGTAATGCCCGTTCTGGGATCTCCATGGTAAGCCGGTTGTTCATGCTTCGTAAGATTGTGACAAACTCGTCCATATTTTCTTCGGCTCGCTGCTTCCTGTTTCTTAATTCAGCCTCCAGCCTGGCCCGATAATTGAGTGGTTCATATTTGTGGATGAGGAGTTCCCTCAGGTGTCGCCACCCGGATACGGAGTCCCTCACAGTTCGAAACCACTTCAGACTGGTTCCTTCCAATAGTTCTGTAAAGCAGTAGACAATCGTGTCCAGCTTTACATTTCTTGCTCGTGCCCTATCCTCCACGTCCTCCAGAAACTCCATCACCGAGGAACGTCCATCGAACTTCAGGTTCCACCTGTATACATTCGGGTTGAACCTTTGCACCCTTCCACTGGGCTCGTCGTCTTCGTCAGAGTCCGATTCGTATTTCCTACCTGACCTTCTCCGACCTCCTCTGGCTTTGCTCGACTTGCCTGGTACCTTCATGTATGACGTTTCCTCCAACCTTAGCTCTCTTTCTGAATCTTGGCCTCCTTCCTGGATCTCTGTTTGCCCTGCACGTGGCTTCTGTATGGGTGTTGAATGAATTTCTTTCTCATCCCTCTGGGAACTGGTCCCTTCTCCCAACTCCATGTCAGTATCTTCCGAGTCCTTGGTATTCCGACCGTGCAATAAATTTTCCCTCCTTTTATTCCACTGGACTCTCCTTAACGACCTATCCGACATACCAGAACCTCACCCTCTTCCTACAACAACCTGCGCGTCCTTGTCACCATAGCAAATCACAAAAAAAAACAAACAAGATTGTATTCAAATTTGGCGAATCGACCCTTAGCTAAAAAAAACAATAAAACAAAATGAAGCACGCCACTCGGCGTTACCATATACATAGCAATAGAAGATTACACGAAATAATACCAATCTTGATACTCCAAACAAAAGTACAATGTTATCTATGCAGATAAAAACAAAATGAATAAGGACAATTAAAAGACTTTCACCCCACTTAAACCACGTGGAACTTTGTTGAAGACAAAACCAGCTATAAAAAAAATCCCACTTCTGACGATTCTCAATCTGCTCGCTTCCTAGCGAATAACAAAAAAAAAGTCCCGTAAAGGCATGAATGTCCAAAAGTACACCCTCATCAGCAAAAAAACCTGACGAGAATCGATAAAGGTCCTTTACAAAAGACAAAAAAACAAGACTCCATATGTAAATGACAACAAATTCACAAAAAAAAAATCCAAAAAAAAAAAAAAAATTGAACAAAACTTCTGACCTCTTCGCCGACAAATCCTTGCGCGGCCCCACGTTTTCGGGCCCCACGTTGGGCGCCAAAATGTTACGATTCTTACCCCTCCGCGCCCACTCCTCGGGCCGGACAGGGCCCTCGATGGAGCGCCGCCTCACCACGGTCACTTCCGACCGAGGTGGAGCTCGTCTCGGCTTCCGTCCGGGTGTTACTCGCCGCCGCCGCCTGCGTTGTCTCCCTCTCGCAGGCTCTCCTTGGCCAGCTGATCCGCCGGAGTTGTCGGACCGCGAGGGACGAACCGTGATTGGTCGGGCACCGCGTCAACTCTGTTTCTCCGACTTTGCCCCCTGGAACTGGATAGTCCGACGGGATAAGGCTGGCGACGTCTCGGCCTGCCTCGTAAGCGCCGGGGAGACGTGCCAATTAATCGTGCCAATTACGCTATTCTTGCGCGCGTAATTATTAAGAATATATGTATATATAAATATTTATTTATTTTGATAACGCCAAAATTACGTTCGTAGCTAACTAGAAGCCACCTATCGGCAATCCTAACTAAGTAACAACACCCTAGTTAGAAGGCAGATATGTAGTTCCACGAACTCACACCAAAAGAGGGCGGTACGGTATTTTTTTAGCGAATTTTGGGTTACGAAATAATGTTAGTTATTGCTTAATACCGTAAAGAATATTCGCAAAACAAGTTTTAAATAAATTAAATAATAAATAAAAAGATAGTAGAAGGAGAAAAGTAATGATATAGTATATAAAAAAAAATAATATTAAAGTTTGAACAAGTACTTAGTCAAGGCGGGAGGCGTGAAGTGAGCGTTTTAGGAACCGCGGCGGTGTTCAGAGGAGTACGGTAATTAGTTTTTCGAATAGAGAGAGTAGGTAGAGGTCTCTTACTTTTTGGGTCGTTTTGGGAGGTGGACGTATCTTTTTCGAGTTCTGCGTGCTTGGTTGTTTCTTTTTTTTTGTTTCACTAATCCAACCGCATCGGGCTATATAGAAGTTTGTGGAAGGTGGAGTATATCACCAAGGGTTTCAAAGATAAAACGCGGTAGAGCCAACGTAATATTTCGGCCACGCGAATTGGTTTTCTTCTCCGTGCGAGAATCGACCCGCAGAAGCGGAAAACCTGGATGCATGGTGCACATTCCCATGATTTGCCACGCAGCAGATATACCATGGCGTTTCCTGGAAGGCCGCCGAGAGAGTAAATCCCTGCATCGGAGGAAAGGCGTATTGGTCGTCTCCCCGGCGCTTACGAGGCAGGCCGAGACGTCGCCAGCCTTATCCCGTCGGACTATCCAGTTCCAGGGGGCAAAGTCAGAGAAACAGAGGTCAGTCCAGTGTTAGAAAAAAATGGTCGTTTCATTGCATTAACTCGTTAATTTTTTTTAGTTTTTTTTCTTTATTTACATATTTAACCTCTTGTAGAAAATATAGTGACAGAGCTTGAGCTCCACGTCATTTGATTGCTTTTCAGTAAAGTTCGTTTTTTTTTTTGACAATTAAAATGATTAGATCGTCCTATTCCAAATTATAAATTAGAATAAAATAAAATAATAGCTATTGATAGCCTATTATAAAAGATTGACGTTGCTTTACTATGAACGCCGGCCGACTTGCGGTCGAGTATATTGCCTACCACCGAACAAGAAGAAAAGAACGGTTCGCGAAGCCGGGGGGGGGGTCTGTTTCCTTTAATTTAGTTTTTTTTGTTTTTGTTGTTTCAAACGGATTCAGTCCGGTAGTCACTAAATATAAATCTTGTTATTTCTCTTTATTAAATAATTATACAGTAATGCTCTATAAAGTACAGATCGAGTCGCCAGAACGTCCACACAACCGAAGTACATGTATATTGTTATTTGTTATAGTATGTTTCCAACCCGTTCGTTTTATCGTTTGTTTATATTTTGCCGAGGATGTAAAAAAAGTCAAGTTTTGCCATGC
The DNA here is from genome assembly GCA_020383195.1 of Neomicropteryx cornuta. Classification (NCBI taxonomy): domain Eukaryota; kingdom Metazoa; phylum Arthropoda; class Insecta; order Lepidoptera; family Micropterigidae; genus Neomicropteryx; species Neomicropteryx cornuta. Next base: position 4,721,594 of record JAHKQU010000001.1, on the reverse strand, counting down.
CATCGTATCAAAAAGCCACACTATATTTGTTTATTTTAAAATAACCCCATGCAGGTCGAGTATATAACATTTGTTTTGTTTGTTTAAAGTTTTCTTTGTTCAACAATATGTTGAACCGTTGGTTTTGATAGTGAGTAAAGTACATACAATTTTTATAAATGTTTTTCGTATATTCGTCTTATATATCAGCCGTGCCAAATGCCATGCCACTATAATTGAGTACCTAATATGAAATGTTTGTTTTGTTTATTTACATATTTTTTTTTTAGTAAACGAAGTGCTTATATATGTTTTCTCCGTACAATTTTTTGTATGCACCGGCAGATGCCGAAATGTCCTGCCACTATAATTGAATACCTAATATGAAATGTTTATCTTGTTTATTTATATATTTTATTTTTAAAACGAAGTGTCAGGATTCTATATAATTTTTTCCGTATAATTTTTGTTTGCACCGGCAAATGCCGAAATACCATGCCAGTAGTGAGTACCTAGTAAATAGCGTGATAATATTATTTTGTTTGTTTACATGTTTTCGTTTAGACGAAGTGTAATAATTCTATAATTTTCTTGACGGCCATACGCCCGAATATATTATGCCTCGTAACATTTGATTGTACGGGCACGAAAACGTAAATAATAAAACGTCATTATGACGTAATGCCATTGTTTACAAACAGTCTTTTTTTTTTTTTGAAGGTTAAAGCAATATATTGACTCTTAATAATTTTATATGTTCTTTTTTTTGCTTTTCGTATTTATATTTGGTTGAGTTAACGTAAGGGCGTTAGTACATTAAAACAAGATGTTTGTTTATTCATCTGTGTAATGAATTGCCGTATTTATTTGTCGTAAGGTCATCCTTCCGACCAAATTCGGGTAGATTTTTAATATTTTATTTTGTCGCCTAATCTAATCGCTCTGTTTACGAAATAGGTTCGTCAAATTGTAGAGTCAATTGCGGAGTTTGAAATTAATTGTTTTATACATTGGCACCATATCATTTTATTCACATATCTCTTTACACTGCAGACAATGGCCATGTTTGTGGCATTGCAAATTTGAAGTTAATTTTTTTATTAATAGTATTTTTGTTAATTTACAATATCGCTTCATAATGTAAACATTGACATGTTTGTCAAACTGAAGAGTCATTACCAAAGTTTAAGAAGAACTGTTTAGTTTTTTTTATACATCGTTATTATGTCATTTTATTTACAAAAATCGGTTCAGCCGGCAGTTAAGTGACATGTTTGTCGCGTTGTGTAGTCAATGCCAGAATTGAAAGTAATTGTTTTATATTGCTAGTGTTGGATTTTATTTACAATATCGATCCGCCAGGCAGTTAATTGACATGGGTGTAGCATTGTGAGATCAATGCCGAAATTCGAAAATTAATAGTTTTTTTTTTATTGATAGTATGTTAGTCAGCTACAAATCACTTCATCGAGTACTCATTGTCATGTTTGTCGCATTGTAAAGTCGATTTCAGAATTAGAGATTAATTTTTGTTACATGATGATTATTTTGTTGTACGCACGTCGTCGCGTCATCCCAGGTCCTTCAGACCACAGGATGACGGATGTTGGTGAAGTTGTGAAGTCAATTCCAAAATTAGAAATTAATTGTTTGTTCTTTTACATGATCATTATTTTATTGTACGCACGTCGTCGTCTCATACAAGGTCCTTCAGACCATAGAACGACGGATGTTTGTCACATTGTAGAGTCGATGTCAAAATTTGAAATTATTTTTGTCTACCTGATCATTATTCTGTGGTACATACGGCGTCGTTTAACTAGGGTCCTTCAGACCACAAAACGACGGCGGTAAGCCTATTGTTCAGTTTTTTTTTTATTAGCCAATTGTTCAATTTTGTTTATTAGCCAATTGTTCAATATTGTTTATTAGTCATTTGTTCAGTTTTATTTGTTTATAGTCACTTAGTATCTTCTAGACCATTTGGGCCCTTCTGGTTCGAATGGTCTCTCATCTGTTGCAGTATTGTGTTAATCGGTTTTAATTTTGTTCAACATTTAACCTCACCAGTTTTAATCAATAAATGTACCTCTCGTCTTCTAACACCGTGTTCATCATTCATTTACCTTCATCTTGTACTTTATTATTTACTTGTGACACGGGGTCATAATGCTTCATGGGACATGACCCAGACGACCCTGAGATCTTCTTTTTTTTTATCTTGAGCTAGTTCCATGATAGCGTCCTCTCATCTAGAGGAGTGACCGGTTATTTTTTTTGTTAAGTCGCGGTCTGGACTAGCCAGACCTGCCATGTGACGGGAGTGAGTCAAGGCGACCTCAATCCGCGGTAGACCAGCCGGCCGGCGGAGCCATGAGAGAGGGACGAGGGGCAACCCGTGACATTGCTTGGACGCCCCGTCTGGCGCCCAAGCTCTCTTCTCCTATCATCCTGACGGGCAATAGGGGAAGTTCGTAATTTGTCTCAAATTTTACTACCATTTAAATCTGTAGTTGACGCGGTGCCCGACCAATCACGGTTCGTCCCTCGCGGTCCGACAACTCCGGCGGATCAGCTGGCCAAGGAGAGCCTGCGAGAGGGAGACAACGCAGGCGGCGGCGGCGAGTAACACCCGGACGGAAGCCGAGACGAGCTCCACCTCGGTCGGAAGTGACCGTGGTGAGGCGGCGCTCCATCGAGGGCCCTGTCCGGCCCGAGGAGTGGGCGCGGAAGGGTAAGAATCGTAACATATAGCGAGTTCGTAAAAGCGATTGACAACCATTAGACCATCGTTTGTACCAAAGAAGGCAAGGTTCGTCCAGTCCATGGTCGCCATATTAGCCGTGGTTCCGAAATAAGAGTATTGTCAAAAATCTTACCAACATGATTATAAAATTGCTTATTCCTGGTTACGATATGTGAAATTTTAAATTATATCTTTTAGGATATACTTTAATTTAAAAATATAATATACTTAAAAACATTTTCATAATTTATATTATACTCGTATAATAAAACATGTTATGTTATGTCTTTGTACATGTTACTCCAAAAGTCATAATAAATGACTGGCAATTAATTTGACTTCAATAATAATTTATTTCGAATCATGTATGTAATGACATATTTATAAGGTATTATTGTAATAATAAGTTATTTGATTGATAAACTAAATACAAAAGTACTTTTTTTATTACTACGTATTACAACTACACATACGTACTACACACATTACTATACTACACTACTACATAATACATACGTATTTATAACTTTACATTAATAGATTTTTTTTTTAATAATTGTTGTGACCTATACAATTATTTTGGGCCCTACTCAACTAGGCCAAATGTGCCTGTGCTAGTGTCATAGTGATAATGACGCGTTAAAAATGGTAAGACCATGTGCAGATTCGAACCCGCGACCTTCGGGCCAAAAGTCCAACGCCTTAACCCCTAGACTACCACGATCTATCTTATCTTATTAAATTATTTTTTATTTTTTTGCGACCATATTATAATAAATTCAAAGCATACCCTGTTGCGGGGCGTTTAAAAGATTAGGTCAATCTTTAAATCGGCCCGAATCGGTCAGTAGACATCATTTTTTGACGAAAGAAATAGAAAGAGTACTTTTATACTTAAGATCTGCAAGCGGCACGCAATAAACAGTACTACTAGTAGTAAAAATAGATAGCGAAAATAAAATAAAAGTGGAAAATATGTGAGATAACTCATTCGGATGGATAGACACTAATATTTGTAGGTAAACAAGGTGTAACTTCTCCGCAAGGAAAGGACAAAACAAATACATCAGGTCTTCCGGGTGAAGAAACCCCCGCTCACCCGCTAAACTCATTGACCAGTCCCCCGGGGGGACTCCAGCGGGGCGAGTCTGAAGCCGTTGTCATTTTGACATGTGTGTATAATACAATAATGCTTTAGATCGGCGAGGTTAGGTTAGGTTGACCTCCTCCTGAACTCCAACCCTACCCTCAATGGAAAATTTCAACGCCGCAAAGGTTTCTTTCGTCTGAACCAATTCCGAATACCAATTACGAACTAAACCCTACAATGTTACCTACCGTACGACTTCGTTCCTCTCTTTGTCAGCACCGGATATCCTCAGAGTCTGGGACCGGACATTCGCTCGACTTCCTGCCCGTGACAGGTCTGAAGCCATCTTCTGTCAGATTAACGCTTTCAACGCTTTTCACACTAAATGCAGAGTTCGCAAACTATTAAATTAATTTTACTGGCGTATATCTCATAGAGGATGTATTTTAAAATTATAGTTTCAATTCGAATATTCATCTACATATCGAGTACTAGGCGGTATTTTAAAATTAATGCACTATAATTAAATAATAAGGAAATATAATTAAATAATCATTTCTTACAATTAACATTTTGAACTGATTTTATCCTGTGCCTGTTAAGAGAGGTGTGATTTTTTGAATGTTGAAAAAGCAGTTTTTCCCACCCCTAAGACCAATATTTGGCGCAATAAAACAAAATGCTAAGGTTTTAGGCCCTTATTTAAAGAATATTATAAAATTTAAAAGATTTCGATATCTAAGAAAGTTATAGCAAAACTTCACTCTTTTGAACCCCCCTCCCCTATTTCCGGCCCCTGGTCTAAATTTACCCATTAACTAAATAGACCGAGATTTTTTGCCCTTAAATTTTATGTATCAATTTGAAAGTGGTGTTCAGTTACGGCAGCTAACGTGTCCACAAGAAAGTGATATAGGTAGATAGATGGTCAGATAGATATATAAACTTTAAAACTGAGGATGGTTTTGGGTTCTAGGGGATGTGAAACGCGAAGATATGTCGACATTTTCCGGAAGTCATTACATGGTACCCATTGCAATAGGTAGCTCTCCTAATGAAATCTACCTAAAAGAGGAACACTTGGTGCAAAGGGCCAAAAATAAGATCCCCCAAATAATAATATTTAATATTATATTATTATATTATTTAATATTGGTCATAATAACACACACATTTCCACACTCAAAAGACGCGGTGCGACTGACGTATGGACGTTGGTTGGCAGCAACGCACACATTACAATTTATCGGACGGTTGACAAGTTGGCCCAACCAAAACATTGTCATAATATTTTTATGATATATGAAATAATTAGTTGTTATTGGATATATAATTTAGGCAGTTAGGCCCTATGTGCGGATTTAACGGCGCCTTTGACGCGCTTCGATTTATGCCCGCAAAATTCTTTAAGCCCCTTGGCCTAAATTTGTTTTATCTTTTTCGTTGTTGGTTTCCAAAATATCCAAAAACACCTTTTACTTGAATTGTTCCTATACAACCTTTCATCCCTTTTTTCACCATCTTCGGGGTTGTTTTTTTGTAAGTAGCCTTTCTCAGGTTTATACCAAATTTAATCAAAATTGGTGCAGTTGTTTAACCGTGAATACGAAAGTCTTTCGTATTTATAATATTGGTATGAATAGCTCGTATGGTATGGATATTAGGCGACGTCTTAGTCACTAATTATGGTTGAAAATAGCTAAAAACGGGTAGAAGCATATATGGATATATGCCAACTCTGGAATAACATTTGTAATTATTATATATTTATTTTTACAGTAATTTACATTATTTATAATCTAAAATTAAAAGCGCATTTCGACAATTATGACAATAACGATATTATTTTATTTGTTTCTTTTTTTATAAAAGCTTTTTCGCCTTGCTTTCTCCATATCAATATTTTTTTACCCGAGACGGTTACCTCTCCGCGTCCGCAACCGATATTATGAGGGTAGAATAATAATGTATCATTAACTATCGATGATAACCTACCACATAATCGAGTTTTTGTGGTGATATTAAATTGTTGACGTTCGTCTTCAGTCTGCGCAATAATTCTTTCATCGTTTCATCTTCGCCTTGTGGCTAAGTAGGTAATCATCTGATCCGCCTAGGTTACTCTCTGTCTGACGCGGGTGGGTCTGCTATATCGAGGTTCAGTCGACAGATTGACAGTAAATATTGAAGCCAGGATGTGGACAACCTCTCGCAAAGTGGGTAAGTCTCTAGTCGAAGAGTTATAGGATGATTAATGTATAATGCCCGCAATTTGGACGGCCAGCATTTGTAACAAGGTCATCCTCCGACCGTTCCTCCGTGACATCCCATACTCTTGAAGTCATGATCGTATCTGCGGTTCCTTCGGCGGAGAGCACCGCATACTACTTCAAAGGTTCAAGCTTTGATGATGTGCGAATGACATTCGATTTCTTGTACTTCCGCGCTGTTGGATGAATTGAACTGTACCAGAACCAATTCGTACGTCACTATAGTGCCAGCCACCTGTAAAAACACCTAATTATTCAACCAATATACAGTGAGTAAGATTTATTGATCTTTTACGTAAATAAAAGCGTAAATTTTTTTACGTAAAAATTGAAAATAATATGGCCGTCTCTAATAATAAAGTCACAGGAGTGTCAGAAAAAATAAAAATATCTAATTTTAATAAAAATAAATTTGCAATATGCACCTATAAATACATTTCTTTATATTAATATATATTCCATAAAAGTATACTATGTTATTTATATATAGTGCAATATTCCCATTTTTCAATTTCCCGTTTTATTACTGGCAACCCTTCCCTCGCCACAGCTGTCAGCAAGTGTCAGTGTCGAACGGAGTTTGCAATTCACGCACAGTAAGTACCTAACCTATGATCCATGACATCCTGTCGTCTCTTCCGCCATGCTCTTGGAGAACAGCACTGCCGAGGAACAGTAGAACACAGGTGGTTTTCATCATCGCACAGCAAAGGTTTGTCTTTTGTTTTCCTGTTAATTGCCATTTATTCTCAGCTGTGAAGCTTCCCGCCCATAAAACTATACATTTCGCTCCCTAATCCGTACACATATTATATTTGTTTTATAAATAAATTCACAGAAGATTACTTCTGTCAGTCTATTTTTGGTTTTTGTCCATTAAAAAATAAGTAACTAGAGTATGTCGAAAATGAGAATAAAATGACTTTGGAGGGTGACTGCCGCTTAACAATAAATTGTGGTTATTAACTTACAGTTAAAACTAATCCTCGAGTGACATTGAAAAATCCCATCCCAGTTAGTGAAATGTTGTCAGAAATTACTTGTTGGAGAAATCTATCGACCTGAAAGTTACAAAATTACCTTTATTGAATTTAATACAAACAATGTGTAATAAAACAAGCTACGATTTGTGAGTCCTTAAAAAAATAATATGAAGTCTCTCCAGAACTTATTTGTTTTTTCTGTTTGACTAAATAAGAATTTGTAGGGTTTTCTTTGTTGAATTTATATTCAAGAAAGAAACTTATTAATATTCTTCATCAAAATTTGTCAAAAAGACGCCTAGTCTCCAAAATTTTTAGTCCGAAAAAAAACGTAATATTACCAACCCCCAAGGAATTGCTAAATTCCTATTAGAAATATGAGTACAACTAACCATAATCCGATAAAGATATCATCCTAAGATGTCTGTGGATACACACTAACTAGCAGACACCACCCAGCAAAACCAGGTCTTACAGTTGGGTTTTGTGGGTGACGTTCGATACATTCCTTCTTTATAACCATAATGTACCCGTGTATCAGTAATCATCGTTGGTAACTTCTGAACCAGATGAGAAGAGAAACTGGAACCCCGAAAATGCACAACTTCAAGCCAAGACCTATCTAAGGATACCTTACAAATCTACTTCCCATAGATTGCGTGGTCAGGCCCATATATTTTTTTGACGATCAACAGCGTGCTTTTTAAAAAGTTTTTTATACACCGTATTCCAAGACCATTCCCGGTAAAATTCCAGCTTATTGGCCCTGCGATTTTAAACATAATTTGTTTTGACCTCATTTCGAAATGCATCATGGTTTCCGAGTAAAAAAATTGTAAACTTTTACGTGATGATATGAAATCGCTCTTGTCATAAGTTCGATCGCTAGCGAGGCCGCGCTGCGCCGGGTCATTGACCGGCATTGGCCAATCGCCCGCGAGCAAAAAGGGATACGAGCGCCTTGATAATTTTAATAAATTTAGACATAAATTATTTTTGCATCAATTTATACAGTTTCTTACACGTGATAGGTAACATAAACATCCCCTCAAGCCTTCGGGGATGATTTCGGAACATCTCTGTGTATATACAGGTTGAACTTAATGTCAGCAGTATCATTTTAATATAAAACTGAACAACTTTTATTTTATTTTATTTATCTTTATTGGAGAAACCAACAATTTCACACAGTACATATTAAAAATAATACATTTGATGGATCGATAAAAAACTGTGTAAAACTAAAAATAGGTTTCTACTAACAAAAAGTATTAAAGTTAATAACAAAACCATTTTATATCTATATATATACATATCTACTACACGAATTTAGAACAGTTAATTTTCACACAAAAGATTCACACTTTAAATTCAACTTTTATTCAACAAGTGTTCACAAAGCTAACAAAAAAATCATACACAAATATAAATTCTCTATTTTTCTATGTTCCTGACCTATTAAATTGATCTACATTACAATAATTGCGCGCGGGAAACTACCCATCGTTCACTGTCGTCAATACAGGTAATGTAGGTGTCCTGTAGATTCAGTCAGTTACTGAACGTGACGTCGCGCGAGTGGATATTTTGTTAGGTGACCATTTTTAGGACATGTTGTGTCTTTAGACTAATTTTTCGCTTTATTTATAAAATTATTTCAATTTAAGAATCACTCCTTGGAAGGATACTGCTGAGTTTAAGTTCACCCTGTATTCTTCTACTATTTCTTGATGACCACCTTGACATAAGGTCAAAGTTCAGTTTAAAATAGTAAGATGATAGTTCAAACCTCGGTGCGATAGGTCGAAGTGGGAACGGAGTACAGAACGCTGGCCGGACCCTTGGAAACCGTGTAGACCTTGGAGGCGTAGAGCGACACGGCCAGGGTCCTCCCGACGAGGAAGGCGAACGAGAATGTGAAGTACACGGCGTGCTCGTAGCCCCCGAGGGGTCTGGTGATCACAAAACGCACTTTTGAAACACCAGCTCTGGATCTGCCTATAGGTAGGTAGGCATCTCCTCATTTTGTTTCATCGCTTTAATAAGTACACAAATATAAAACATAATTCATAATATATATTATAAAAGAAATACTCACAATATTACCCAAGCCGAACCAAGGCAATTTTTGTTCCAAAGAAGATTATTTATTTGCTATTTTATAAATATATGTTTTATACGAAATCACACAACAACAAACACTAAGTAATATGTACATGTAATGGTTAATTATAACATATAAGTACTTGTAATTGCAATTACATATAGAAGATACATACTATATTTATATCACCTTCATCATAAATTATTTTTATACATACTAAAACCATACTTAATTTATTACTTTATTTTAATATATACATACAAATGTCACACACTCACAACTACCACAAACATCACTCGCAAATTACACATAACACTTAAAAAAAAATCTACTGTATACGTATATAATATTAATAATCTATATATATTTTAAGAACACTGTTCAAATTTTTATGCTAATCTTAACATGTAAAATGACCGAAATCCATAATTGGTTATATATACTAGTAATAAGTTTTGTTTGTAATTATAAAAATTTAATACTGTGGATTTTTAAATAAAGAATAAATAAATTATGATAAAATATAAATAAATATAGTTATTCTAGAGCAATACACTAAATACTTCATAAGTAGAAGCTTTAATTTTTTTATTTTCTAATGTTATCTTATAATTGGGAAGTAATTAGTAAATTGAGGGTGAAATTGAAGCGGTTTAAAATAAATTTTTCAAGCATATGGATTGTAAGTCCTCTGTGTATTTTGCAAATAGATCTGATTCATTTCTATTTCATAAAGTTGAATCCTTAAGGTGACCTTCGAGTATATGCGTACGAAATAATGTCAGGTGCTCTACTTGAGCTAATGCATCTCAGGGTACCTTCACGTGTGACATGAACAAACCATTTGTTAGACATCCCACGTCGTAGAACCAATTATGGGCTTTTAACGAACCCATTTATAGAATGTGTTCAACCTTAAATTTAAAATATCCCGACATTGATATATTAAATGTTATTTTAATGGCGTTCAAAAAACATTTAAAAACACCATACCACCACGTGACACCAAACGTGACACCATACCATGTTATATTCATTATTATACAGAGTGCCCCTAGACCTAGGGTGAAATGATGCAAATATTAAATAACAACACAAATCATTTGATTTTGTGATATTTGTTAGTGCGAATAAAAAAAATATTGTTAAAAATAAGAATTATTTCTTAATTCGGTAACGACACAAAGCATTGTTCTCCTCCTATAATTTAAACAATATACTTTTACCTATTCGTGAGATATGAATATAATTTACTTATTAACATGTCGCAAATGAAAACCACTTCGTGTGTTCTGAACTTTGCGGCTATTTTCACATAGACAGGCGCGTGCAACTGACGCATTTTAAGGGTGCCACTCTAAAAAAATACCTGTACTTCTGTACTATCAATAGATTTTTTGATTCAATAAATGAATAAATAATATAGGTATATATAATTAACATTATTGGTAATAACGATCACTGAAGTATCATGTACCTACCTACAACTTACCTAGATCGCAAGTCATAATGCGATTTGGCTAAAACGTCATGCGGAAAATATATTCATGCAAAGCTGTCATCGTCCGGAATTTCATGACGTTATGATCAAACAAAAGGTGCGGCGTTTAAACAGCTGTTACAGCTTATTCTAAAGGGTAATAATATAAAGGGCCGGTAATGTCAAATATCCAATTCTCGCGTCGGCCGTCAAGATGAATCTTCTACTGCCCGCAATAACGGAGCGTTTATTGTGTGGACGATTTGCAATTCTTATGTGTATATCTTACCCTCTATCATTTTCCAGATGCACGCACCTTCTTTGAGCTGGAAGTCCATCACTAGAAATCAGTGCATTCCATAATATAAGTCGAAATGTAGTTTTTTTTTAATTATATTTTAAAAACGATACGATCACGTCTCTAATACTAACCATACACGCTCCTCTACAGATTTAAATTTGGTCACATTTCAAAAAAAAAATATTGTTAACTAAAAAATAGTAACTTTCGACTCATTTTCTTTCCTTTGGCCTCTGACAGTTTAAACCTACTGTTATTTCAAAATAATGTATGTTCAATATATATATAAGTGCTTATAGACACAGAGCTGGCAGCGCAAATCGCACAAGATTTTATAACATATAAGGTTACTTAAGTTATGTTTTGAGAACGCCCGTTAGGTTAAGGAAGGGAGGGGGTTGAAATTTAGTTAAATTCAACAAAAAAATACGTAACACTAAAAATTGTTTTGTTCATTTGCAAGGAATTTGTAAAATAAACAATCATTTATGTTTATTGCCAGATTATTTACTTATTATTAAAATAGTTCCCGACTGGTTTAAAGTTGTTGAAGGCATTAAGAAATTTACATCATTTTAGTAAAGGCCTGCTAGCTTGGGCAGTCTGGGTCAATGGATAAGTTAAATTAATAACCAATAACGTAATCCTTAACCCTTTAAAAACCCCTTATTAACCCCTTTATTAACCCTTTAAAAAATGTATATACTATTGTTACGCTGTATGCTTACCTGTCAATAAATAAATAAATAAATAAAAATAAAACTGTCGACCTGCATAAGGGTATTATTATACTCCGAGCGACTCTATGCCATGGCTATGACGTTTCAGTGTTTTTTTTATTTATTTAAACAGCGGAAACTGTGTCATTTATTTGCGGGGTACCCTATACAATATTTCTGAGTACATAATTTAATTGTTCCTGTTTTTTAATCCGCAGATCCGTTATCTGATCTCAATTCTATTAGCATCTGACAATTTTATATATAATTCGTACAAACACAGTGTTATTTCAGCTTTTAGTTTAATTAACTTTTTCACCTCTAAATGCATACTTTCGGTGAAATCTCTATATGGATTGTTCTTGAAATTACAACACAAGTTTACCTACTTAGGTTCGTATAAAGTAATAATTTAATTAAATTATAATTAATAATTATTAATTAAATTATTCTTTGTGCCTAAGTGCAATACGAATTACGCAATGAATTCAGTAATAAACCGTATTGGTAAAACATTTAATCTCAATTTTAGCGATATTGACATTTTTCATTTGCATAAAGGCGACTTTATACTCAACATAAAAAAAACTCTCTTTGAACATAAATAATATTAGATTAGTAGTCTTGTCACCACACACACACACACGCGCGCAAACACACACAAATATACATATATATAGTAAAATTGTATAATGTATTGCTTAAATACCATATTTAGATGATTCCTTTCGTTATAATAGGCATTCGCCGTTAGTTTTCATTATTTATATAAAAGTCTGACAGTACCGACATTTGGAAAATTCGAATGCTTTTTAATATTTTAAGGTTTTAATTTTTTTTCAAATAAATTATATAGCCAGAATGTTCAAAGAAAAATTAATACCGAAAGCACAGAAAGTTGCATCGCTTGAGGTAATGCACGCTGGTTTAAATACAGGCTTGTATTTTATGAAAGCTTTTCACTCTCACCTATCTATCTGTGCGATTATGCAATACGGTCAAACTTTCATTAAAGTAGTAAAAAAATGTACCTTAGTTAATTGAAACGCCATTTTACCCCTGTTTAATCTTACCGTTACGCCTTATTTTGAATAACCAAACGCTCCTAAATAATACTTACTTGAGACTATTGAACAGTTGCAAGCAAATGAAAAAGAGATTATTTGCAAACGAGAGGAAGATGATTTCGCTGATCCCTCCGTCGATGACCTTCACCATGAGCGACAACTTGGCGAAATCCTCGCGAGCCGACCTCCAGAACTTTTCAGGCAAAAACTGAAAACAAACACTCAGTCGTATAATGAAATAATTTTCTTGGATTCCGAAACAATTATGGAAATAAATCGCAAAATATTTCCAAAGCACGAAGTTGAAAGGGCTGCAAATTTTAAGAAATTTCTCATTTTAAAGCAGCAATGCTATCTACTATTCTGTAACGGATATGACGTATGCCCAGTCGCGTTTACTCGTCAAGTCTTCACATTTTTTCATTGAAATTTTGTCGGCAACTCCGTTGGCTTTCGAATAATAGTTAATTTTATTGATATAAAGGTAATCATTACTTAATTTAGTAAGTGTGTATGCTACGAATTATCAGTTATATTCTTATTACTTTCATTACATAGCGCAAAATTATTAAATACTTTAGATTATCTAAAAAGAAGTAATTGTTGATAATTGTCTTAGTTATTCGTTGCTATCTTCAACACATTATTATACTGTTTACCATATTAGTCCTTTTTTTTATTTTGAAGTAAAAAAAACTAAGTTTACTTTGTTTAACAAAACTTAATTTAATTAAAAGTAATTAATTACTTCATTAGTTAAAATGTATTCTGCATTTATAAATATGCTGTTGAAAATAAAGTAAACATTTTTTGTTTTTATTTTTTTGCAAATTCAAAACAAAGAACCCTCTTGGCGCCCAGAAAATCAACATATTATAGACATTTTTCACACCCCCTCTCCCCCCCCCCCACAGTGTTTATTGCCGGCTAGGCTATTGGGCGTTATGTTTATACTATGACCATATTCAAAAAATGTTGATATTCTATTTATTTTTACACCTTTATCTTCTTTTTTTTTTATATCACACATTCTTACCTTATTTTGAACTGTCTTCAGCCTGAAATTCACTTCGTCAAATTTCTCCGTCAAATAGCAACTCATCACAATGATGAACACATCCATGAAGTTCCAATTGAATGTGGACTGAAGGTTTAAAAACTGTAAAGAGTTTTTTTTTTTATTTAAATGTATGTTTTAATTATTTCTTTGTAAAAAATACACGAAGTTCAGGACCCTACCTACACATTCATATAGTAATGATACATGCTGTGCTCACATATGATACATGAATAAATCGTTCAAAGCACGGGACATATGATTCATTAAACAGTAAAGCTGTTTTTTTTTTTTAATAAGTACACAACGGACTGACAAGTACAACTATCCCTTTGGGATTAGCTCCGAAATATCGGGTTTATTTTTGTATATATATGTAAAAAATAATAAAATGTTATATTCATGATGTTGTTCAACTTAATTGAGATAACTGAGTATACAAGTTTAACTTAATGTCAGCAATTGCATTTGAAACTAAACAACTTTTGTTCAACTTGTAAATGAAGCAAAAAAAAAAAAAGTAGAGAAAACGGGTAATATCATTATAAATTGTTAAAAAAAAAATACATAAAACACCTGCAGAGCAGAAGCCTTCCAGTAGGTGAACGCCGTCAAATTGAAGACCTGTGGAAACGAGTGCGTGAAATACGCTTCAAAGTGGTTCATCTCTGGATTGCAGTCTCTCGCCACCTGGACTCCGGCGATTATCGACAAGATGTGCTCGACTGGAAACAAAGGTTATTTTATCTCATGACCTGTAGCTGCCAAATATATTTTTGATTATTATAAAACAGGTGAAGAGCGAAACCGTAAATGAACATGCATTACGCGTATAAACTATGAACATTGTGTGTCAATTATAAACATTTATAACGGCTAATATGAACACTTACTCAAGGCCAACAATAGCACTCCAAAGCCGATGGTCTTACACCGTCGCTCGAGGTTGCTATTCCTGGCACTCTGCGTGACGGCGTCTTCCGTGGACGTGATCTGCTGAACCAGCTTGGGCCACCGGATCGCCAGCCGCAGGAAGTTGAAGGTCACCAAAGCCGTGCACGTGTAGAAGACCGTGCTTGCTGGGAACATAACAAGAATGACGAGTGTTATATCAAGGGCGTTGTTTCAAGCGCGAAGGATTTAAAGTCTAAGGTTAAAAATCTAAAGTCATACTCCTAAACCTAATAGTTAGGGCTAATTACCACTCTTATTCATCACGGTTAGTATGTTAACGACCTATAATTAAGGCCCAATTCGACTAAGCTAAATGTACGTTCATGTGATGGTGGTTATGGAGCATTTTTGAAATGTGCTGATTCAATACCCCGCGACCGCTGGGTCAAGAATCAATCGGATTTACCACTATACTGCCACTATTTAATAAGCAAAAATTGAACACCAAACCCTCCACCGCCCTCTGGCGGTGAGGTGATGAAGGGACACATAAGCTTCTCTCGCAACAAAAAAAAATTAAAAACTACATAAGAAAAATAATGTCACGTAAAAATTGCCATTAACAAGACTTTTCGAATCGACATGTAATATATTTTAATATAACTGGTATTCATCTCTATGTTTATAAAGGCTCTGAAATTTAAAAGAAGTCGCTTATTTTTGGTTTTTTTTTACTCGTAAGACTATTGTAAATTATAGACCTAATTAAACCTACATTTCATTTGGACATACTTTTGATATATTTCAAACAGGTGTGGCTTTTGTCCACCTTTCTTTCCAACGCGTTGCTGCACTGCTCAGACCTCTGATTTTAGAATTTATTTATTTTACTCGACTCCTTGCGGAGGCACCTACAAACCTTAATCCAAAATTTGGAGTAATATTGACACTGCCTTTATAGACGCTATCGTGTTTATACATATACACTCATACATAAATACAGACGTTATTCCAATAAAGTTCAAGTAAGGGGTCAATTTTCGTCTGGTAATAATACTTTCCTTACTTTTGTTTCGAAGATTGCCTAATTTATGAATTGTATAAAAATAACTAAGTCTGAGCATCCTCGTAGGTTTAAACCGAAATTTACGGTTTAGATATTAAACGTCATCGAATGCGAATGCAATGGGAGGATTGATTATTTTTTTACCATTATTATTTTGTTTTTTTCACTATCTAGTTCGGTTTGGAAAGTATAACGCATATTGTGGAATCTGGATTTATTATCCCGATTGTACCCATCGTCGCGGGTAGTTTATCGCAGAAGCTGTTGAAGGCACTGTCAAGCATGATTAACGCCGACAAACGCACGGGCTGTAGATTCAGTGGGACATCCACATTATTGCCCAAATCAATTATGGTCGTGTGAGCAATCATGCTTTATTCTGTCACTCTTTGTTATGAACTCTCCGGTCAATAAAGCCTTCGGGATTAGAACATTGTGATCAAGAAAAATAATCTTGATTTAAAATAAGCTGGTATTTGTTGCTGGAGGAGGATGGAGAGGATCAGCTGGACCCAGAAAAAGTTAAAAGAGGAAGTGTCGAGAATTGTAGAGGAAAAAAATATATATATTAGAAACCATTGAAAACAGAAGAGGGAAGATGCTAGGGCAGGGCAATTGATACGAAATGACAGTTTCTTAAAAAACGAGGGGAAAAGAGGAAGACCTAAAAAGTCTAAAGGGCCGTTATTTACTCCACCGACACGATCGAAGTTCTTAAATTATATAGCTAGATAAACGTAAATTTATAAGTAAGCTTGCATATATTTTATATTGTTTTTTTTTGTTATAAAAAACTCAAACTTCAAACGGTAATAATCTGTTAACTTATTATTTGCCACGTTGCTTGGGAACTTTTAATCGTTAGGTAGGCACCTCGACATAACTTAGTTTTAAATATATAAACTTTTATAGAAAATTACCGAATTATACAGAATGAACTTAAAGTAGCAGTAATACAGGGGGTGAATTTGGACATTAAATTGAACAACTGCAAAATACTAATCTAAAAATACAAAAGAGTCCTAAAAACATAATATGGTCCCCTAACGATATATCAGACCCAGGAACCGACTGACTCCGCGTGGCACTGAATGACTGATAGTTACCCGCGCGCAAATATTGTGATGTAGGTCAATTGGACAGGTCAGGAACAGAATAGAGTAGAGAATAGAGGACAGGTCAGGAACAGAGAACCAAATAGAGTATTTATATGGATTTTTCACGTCCAGAATCACCCACGAAAAGGATACTGCTGGCTTTAAATTCATCATTTATTAGTTAATTTTTTGTCTGGAATATGCAGAAAGATAAATAGACATTATACATTTTCTATATAAACACTATCAAACTCGAGTGAAGTGACGAGTCGTGAGTGATTAAGATGTTACTAGAAATCTTAAGGATGATTTAAAGTTTAAACCCAGCACTGAGGTATGTTCTTATATACTTACTGCTTTTGTGGAAGCTCAGTCCATTTAAAGAGAGTCTGTATGCACTGAGCGAAGCCAAGATTCCTATACCAGTTCCACTTATAACCGAGTACACCAGTCGCCATGAAAACCAACTGAATCTGTAATCATTTAAGACGGTAAAGAGTACGCATGCGTTCAAATATCTTCTAGTGATAATATCAACTCCTACTTGCCTGTTTTTAAACTAAATATTTTGTAAATTAAATTTGAACACAACCTCCCAAAACAGAAGAGGGAAGATGATACATGACGGTTTCTTAAAAAATGTCATCGAAGGAAAGGTCGAGGAGAAAACCTAAAAGGCCTAAACGTACCTAACTCGCTCAAGTGAAGGAGATAGTTAATGTCATTTCGTATCAAGAAGTCGCGTAGATCAATTATATAGATAGACCTACTCGGTTTGTCGTATCTACAGTAGATTGCTATCGTATATTTCTTATGGCAAATTACACCAATTGATACTAATTGATAGTTTCAACATTACAATAATGTCCAAATTATAATAAATTACCGGTGTGATTATATAAAAAAGTACTTATACAATTTTCAGTGTGTAAATTTAGTAGATAATAATAATAAAAGAATTTAGGCTTAGTATGAAAATGAGGTTATTAGTGGCATTCTATTTGGAAATTCCAAAAATACTGTCAATCTAAAGATCTGCTCGATGTGATCTTACGGCCAAATAAGGTTTAACCCAAAAACCTAAATGCTAACCTTAAATTGCTCGGCTTTTTGTGAGTAACTCCAATTACAGGCATCAATGCGAAAGCTTGTCCCACTACGAGGATGGCGCGCATGGCGTTGCAGAATTTGTTTTTTTCGTTGTGATCTTTGCGTTCGGATTTCTGCCATAGACGATTCAAGTAACTTTTTACTGAATAAAAAGATGTTTATTACGTTAATAAAAACAGTAGGTTAGATTAGGTTAGGTCATGCAATATCAATATAGTTAATTGCTAATATAATACATAATATAATATACTAGCAACTATTTGATGACCGAAGCCTTGTTCCGCCGCCATTTTGAATTGTTGCTCATTGACAAATATGCGATTTTAAATGTAATATTTATACCACTAATAATTGCATTAGCGAAAATAAATTGTCGTCTAGTATAACAAACTAATTTTTATAAATAAATTAAATAATTATTCGAAACGCATTGGACTCAAACGTGATACTGATAGTAGGTGATGCACAGTGCGCAAAAAGAAATTGTAGTATGAAATTAAAATGCACATACAAATAAAGGATGGTAATTTTAAAAAAATGAAACCTTAACATAACTTCTGATATTTCCTAATACTCGTCTTTGAGAAAAAAGTTTAAAAATTACTCACCCTTTTTTACGGCTACAGAATCGCAACTGGATTCTTTGATTGATTTATATTTTTCATCTTCATTAAAATTATAAGATTTCACTCGAGGCGGCCGATCGGCGATCGGAAAATCCAACCTACAATAAAAATATAATTATCTTTATACATAACTTTCCCATTTTTGCAAAATAAAGAATTAGCTATAAGAAAATAAACAAAAACTCGATGTAGCCAGAATAGGTTGTGCATGTTTCAATTCAGTAACGACTTTTTCAGTCATGCAATATATTTTGAAATTACCTATATTATCGCAATTACCTATAGCTATTACATTTGAAAAAAGTTGTAGTTATGACAACCTATGGTATTTAATTTTTTTAACTTCTATACATTGACGATAAGTTATACACAATGTAATGTTAAAATTATTAAAAGGCAAAACAAAAACCTTCGCTTATTAATTTTATAAATTCAATTTTCCAAAATAAATATTCGTAATTTACGAAAATTGTGAAGCTTGCCGAATATGTATGTTCTCGATTTTAGCGGTAGAACGTTTCAATTTTCATACCTACTTGAAATTACAACGAAGGTGTTTGTTTTACGTTTTTTATACGATATAGAAATACTGAATTTAGTTGTTTTAATCATAAATTTCAATTAGAAAATGTGTATTTTTAGGAATATCAATAATAAAAAAATAGTTATAAACGGTAGTATCATTATTAAAACAATAATTTTAATAATATAAGTCGATTTAGGTTATTATAATTCTTACAGCTCTTGCGAGAAATTGTAAAAATGTAAGTTTTTATTGATGGTGTGGCATATTTTTCATTTAACTGGCTTACATCACAGTTTTGGAATTTATATCGGGATTCTAAATCTTCATACACTAACAACACCTCAGTGATTAGGCAGTGCGTTTTTGAGGATTGGCGTGCGTCAGATTATTTGAACTGACGGCTGGCGTGTTGAGATCTGGTTAATTTTGTCCTCAATATCTGTCACGAGAGTGTTATGGCTTCGTCAGGCGAGGCGGACGACAACCACTATACCCCTGGGATAGTCCACGAAGAGTCCAGGCAAGGTAGTCCCCAGAGGAGCCACATCCTTGACAGTGAGGCCACCAATTGAGGTACCTTTTTCGTTTTCACTTACTTCCGTTCATCAAAGGTTTGCGACTGAAGTCCCGTGCCAAAGTCACGGCTTCATTCATATTTTTTGGTCACATTCTTCCGAACAGCCGCTCAACATCCACACGGAGAAGGCATGAATCTCATCACGTTATAATTGGCACATTTCTTGTTTACACCCTAATCCGAATGGGCAGAAATCGGATACACTAATCATTGGTTTACTTAAGCTCATTTTTTTAGCCGAGTATTTTACTTTAGTTTAGTGCACAACCATTTGAGTTCGTTTTTATGTGTTTGTATAAACATAATTGAAAAATATGTTGATACGGCGCTCTTCTGTTTTTTTTTATTATAACCTAAATTGACCCTAATGGACCTTTTTTGTTTCCCTAGCCTGGCGATTAAAGCTAGTCGCCTTCGATATACCTTAGTTGTATTCAATTAAACCTTTCATTTTTTATAGAAGTTGGTTGTTGGAAATCTGTATTTCGTTAAATTTTATTGTAAATTGTTTAATTTATAATCGATGTTTATAGTTTTCCGTTAAAGAAATAAATACCTTATCTAATATTTTGATTAAAAAAAATTTTAAAAATTATTTTTCTTTTTAAATAAGAATATTACCTTAAATTACTTCTCTCGGGAGTTGGTAGATTCGCTGGCAACACCCAGAGGGTCGCCGCGGGAGGGTTTGACTTTCGAATACTATCGTTCTCCGGTTTATCATCATCCTTGGTCGTTTGTCCCATAACAATAATGCTCACTGAAATAATTTAACTTGTTTCAGCCGTAGACAAACAATTATTAGAATATTATATCGTGTACAAACGCGCAGCAGGATTTGTACTAATAAAGTGAAAGAATCGACAGTCGTGAAGCGTTTGCGACGCGAAATAACTGACCGCTATTTGGTAAGCATTGATTACAATAATATGTCACTTTTGTAAACTAGGTCGCCGCAGTCGCTCGCATTTTGCTTCGCTGCAGCACATATTAGAGCGAAGCGATTTACTTTAGCGAAAGTTACTTTAACAGAACGTGAAGTGTCGTTAAAATCTGTTTTCCCATCAGGAAAAAGATGTGGGAAAGCCTTGACAATGTAACCAGCATATCTGAACTCATTTACAGCTTCTTGGTCAGCAACTGGCCATGTTAGAGCAGTTGTTATTAAATCTCTTTGATTACGAATAGGGTTCATAACAGGAACACAATTTTCATTCAATGAATCTTGTTCAAGTTCATCAGTCATTATTTCTCCTTCACTGACATATCGTAATTGTTCAGCAATATTTCCGTCGCTTGGCAATGAATTTAATACATCCTGGTTGATTGTAACATCTGCATAATAAGGATTATTGCGAATGAGCCATCTTAAAGCTGTGAGTACTTTTTCTCTACGAACTCTGAAATCGGAATGTCCATTCATGCCGATTCGTCTTACTAAAATTACTTGAAGTTCTTCTGGTATAAGAGGTAATGTATTTGCGATGGGCTGAATATCTTGTTGGATGTTGAGAACATTACCAGTATATCTATACTGTCCTGCACCTCCACAAGCTTTTACCTGATAGACTCTGAGTACTGGCTGGACTCGACTGATAAGCATTTGTTCGATTTGAGTTAGATGTTTGAGCTCAATTGGTTGAGTAGCAACTTCCATGTTATTAGAGCTTGAGTATTTTAAAGGCTTCTTCCGACAGGAAGAACACTCAATGGTATCAGTCTCTTCCAATAGTAACATTGATTTGCATTTTGAACATTGAATATAACCAATAGATTGAATCTTAGCATAAAATTCATTGATCAAAAGCATTTCTGAATGCATTATATTTCCTGCTTGTGAATCCTCCTGTTGTCTAGCCCTTGATAACTGCTGCCGTAAAGCGTCATTTGTCCTGCGACCGATTTGTCGCCTTCTTATGGGAGGCATTGCTCTTATTCTAGATGTTAAAAAAACATAAGCAGATTAAGCCATAGTAAAAGACATGTTCGCTCATCACAAGTTAACTACTTTATAATTTGGATGAATGCTATTTTCTCTTTATAACTACGACCATAGAGATGGTTTTTAAAAATAAAAATCTTGATAAATTATTCAAAATTAATGCTTAATTTAGACAATTAAATCGAAATTAGAATAAATCGCTAAGAAAAAAAGTGACGTGACCTTCGAGCGAATTTTGTTTTTTTTTACTATTTTTATGCGTGAAACTTACCTAATTATTTTTTGTATTTTTATTTATTGTTAAAAACGATTTATTATTGTTAAATTGTATTAAATTAATATCAAATTAAATAATTTAAAATAAAATTCGATTAATTATTTTCGAATAAAAAATTTTCAAAAAAGCGCGTGACTTTTTTATAATGGATATTCCCATAGACAATTTTCTTTTGACCCCAAAAATTTTATTTTTGACAATATTTAAAATCAAGCTCCGTCACGACCTTCACTTTTTCATGTAGATTCTCTCAAAATCAAAAATTTTTCAAATCGGTCAAGGAATGACCAAGTTAGCCCGTGACACAGTTCTAATTGGAGTCTCCTTATGAGAGCTTCGCTCGCTACGCTCGCTTCGCTCTAACTATTTAAAACTATTGTTTTATAGGCAATACATTTGTGCCATTATAATATTAATGTTATATATGTAGTTGATATTATCGTTATATCATTTTTGTTATACTTGTAATCCATAGTTTTATTTTAAGTACGCAGGAGTGATGAATTCTCGGTTACCAGGCTTTAAAAAATTAAATATCTGGACGACAGAAAAAACTGAAAATCTACAAAGAATGGTCTCAGTTCGTTCCCGGGCTGGGAGTACATCCTAATAAAACGTGATTTTTGACCTTAAATTATAGAAAGCCGTATCAGAAATTATCTTTCGTTCTGAAATTTATAGCCTTGAACATTAATATGTTATTAACATTAATATTAATAATATTTTAACTAGTGTATTAATATACACTAGTTAAAATATTATTTCAGTTATTTGATACCCAAATGGTTTTTAATACTTATTTCTGAAAGTGACCTTCGATCGTGCTAAATGTATGTAAATTTTTATATTGTTTTCTTGACAGTTTGACAGACAAACGAAGCTAAACCGCTGAAAATCTGCTTCGGTTATTCCTTTTAATTGAAAATTTAAATAAAAAAAAATCTCTGCGAAAAGTGAACCTCAATTCAAGCTATTATCGTATTACGTTGATAATAAATTGGGTGACAGGGTGAAACCCGGTTTGCCGTCACCCGGTTTTGCATGGAGTCTCCCTATTGGAGATTTGCGATCAAACTGTTATAGCGTTGAGAAAAATCAATTGTTGACGTTTGAATGTTTGGTGCTTAACGAGGCGTGACGTCATCAAATTCTTTCCCTTCCTTTACCGTCCTTCACATATGGGTGTTGGGTTTGGCGGGTGAGGTTGGGATTGTGGATGGCGATACATATGTGTCGCATCTATCGTAACATATATTATGTCGTCGCCATGTGTCTTGGGCTCACTTTTGAATTTTCACCTACCAATTAGGTTAGTTTTGGAAAATACACTTGCAACGCGCGCCTCGAAGTGGTGCATTTTTGCACCTAAGCGTGGCTAGTCTCACGCGAACGAACTCGCACCTCCTGGTTAAAACGATCTCAAACTATGAGGAACACCGCCATATTACACTGAACTTTTTTTTAAATTGTATCATTAATCTTCAGCGCATCGCAAAAACAGTCCGAAAACGTTGTAAACCTACAGTTAAGTAGGCTGAACTAAATGCAGTGACTGCATTTCTTGAAATACTTAGTCTGTTAGTTTTTTGATATCTTTTGTTCGTGTCGAAATGCTTCTTGATTAATTATAACTTATTAGGCAATTTAAACCTATTTTTAAACGCGAATAAATAGACGAACCTTTTTGTTATATAATCTATTTATTTTTAGCCTAAGCAGGTCAACAGTGCTAGAAAACATAGCAAACATTACGAAAATTTAATCTGTATTATGTATAATCGCAGCGTTCCTCAAAGTATTCCGTGCACATATATTCGAAGCAGGTATAAGCTAATTTCATAGCGAAAGAAACGGTATATAACGCCATTTTTCTTTGTAATTCGTCTGATAATTCTCCAGACAATTACACTAAACTAGTCTCTATAATCACAATTTTTCTAATTTTCGGGCGTATAGTTTCAGTATAAGCCCAAACGTTGATTTTTTAATGACGAGCTTTTTGTATATTCCGAGAAATTGAGCTGTATGAAACATGTTCATCCTATGATGATCGTTATCGGATGACATTCGGGCGAATATGTGAAAAATATAAATAAATCTTACACACGTTTTAATATAAAATTTAATGGTTGTAACCGTTTTGATAGATAAACTATACGTTTACTTACAGAGTGGCATCATGGCAAAAGTGTCAAAAGAAGTATTTGTTGTAATGTCAACAAGTTGAGATGTACAGTAGGTTTGAAAGCGCCCAACATTTCCATGTGTGCCAAAGCGCGCGGGTATATCAAATGCATTCACGCCTAAAAGCGCAGCGCAAACAGGACTTCAGCGTCCGTTCGGAATGCCAACAGCAATATAAACTGTGCTCGACAGATTTTTATCAATACGCGAGCGTCGGACATAACCATATAGGACGTTCGCACACCTAATGCTAATAAAAATACCAACCTATATAATTTTTATATTTCGATTAATTGTTTGTTTTAACTTTTCAACGCTAAACATAACCAATCTCACTAACTATAGCAAAAAAATCACCCCAATACTGGCATCTACATTCGACAACGTTTCCGCACGCCTATGTATTAAAATAAGAAGAAAATCAACGTGGCCGCGGGTAGTGCAGTCACCGGGCCCAACGACGCCATTAGCTGAACCTCGCCCAAGTTCCTGTGCCGTGTCGCATCGGAAGCTTCCTACCGAGTTTACACGAAGGTAACCGAACAGCATCGCACATTAGATTCATTCTTTACCCTGGACAGTTTACAAGGTGCCTAAAGAAGTTTCACTTCAATAAATGATCTGCATTACTTGACAGTTAATATGCCTAAGTAAGATAGGATTGGAACCAGGGTGAGAATGTAGAATTAAGGAGCAGATATTAAGGAGACTCTCGAATGCCATCAGGGAGTTCGTTAACGTGGCTATAAACCTGCCAGATATTTTTTTATGTGAATCTTGACATTCTAACAAAACATTAAGAGATCTTCTTTCAGCTTATGTTAGTATGTAGCGTATGTTAGTGGAGGTTTGGAAAACATGAATCAGTTAAATCGAATTTGTTGTAAGTAATTTATTTCATCGAATATTTTGAGGGAAGATTAAATGTCCGACGGCCTTTATCGACAGATTGACACTCGAGTTTCTATTTGCGCCATAACTGTAGGTTCCTACCTTATCTACATATCTAAATATCCATGTATAAGTTATAAGCTTTATTGTTTAGTTAAACCTCACGTAAAGTAGGTTCTGGTGAGTGAATAGTTTTCAAAAATGCGACGCCATTAATCCGTACAGACGATTACACAAATACGAGGTGCTTAAATGACAATTAAAGTACTATAAAAGGTATTTAGAGTAGACGTGCGCTTTATACGGCGACACTCTAAATCACCGTATTATTCTTGCGCAACAAATAGCCCCGTTATTGGAGCTGGCTACGGAACTACAGAGTCGCGTTCAACAAAGTCGCTTCACTTGCCTATTATTGCCCATTGCCTGGCTTGCACATTCCACGAGATACACAGATGGGTACCGTATTCAACTATTTTGACAGTCGCCCTATTATTCTTACCCTGCCCGGCCAGACTCCAGCTTAAGAGATACAGGAATCTCATTGGAAGTGACACCGCGATAATAAAGCACGGTGACTTGTTCGGCTAGTTATTTTGTAGCCATTTAAGTATTAGGCTATTTGGAAATAGCGTATAATGTAACCTATATGATTATCGCGTTAACGCCCACTGCTAATTTAGAGTAGATTTCTAAACAGTTCGTGCACTCGAGCGTAGTGGTGTAAGCGATTAGGCATAGTAAATCGGTAAAAAGAAAGATGTAACAAAGCATACCAAAAACAATTCGAATATGTAAAATTTTACCAATAATCTAAAAATAAAAAAATACTTAACTTGGTTTTGGGTAAAAAATAGGTTTGAAGAGTTTAAAAGACGGAGAAGTCAGCGACCCTCTAAACAGACTGCAAATACCTCAGTCAACCAATTTTTATGGTGACAGAACAAAACCGAAAGAAATTAAAAAAGAAACTGGTTGCATTTTAAAATTTAAAAGATAACACTACCTAAGTAATATTAGTATTTTTAAAATTATAACTATTCATTACTTTTTTGAAATAATGTTTTTTTTCTGTTTTAATTTTATTTCAACAAAATATGTACACATATTTTATAATATATATATATATAGTAAAATTGTAAAAAGTATTTCTTAAATACCGTATTTAAATGATATTTTCGTTATAATAAGCGCTCGCCGTAAGTTTAGATTATATAAAATTTGACAGTATTTTGACATTAGGAAAATTCGAATTCTTTTTAATATTAAAAACCGAAGTATATAAAAAAAATATTATTTTACCATCTAATTAGATAAAATAATAAAAGGATGATATTTAACAAAAAATATAAAAAAAATAAATATTTGATTAAGATGAAAGATTATGGTGGGATGAGACGATTTTATGAGTTGATGAAAATATTTTATTTTTTAAGATATTTTATGTATGAAGTTGATGAAAATAAAAATGATGGATATATAAAACGTGTAAAATTAATGCACATGATAAGTGTGCATATTATTTATATAATTGTATGATTGAGTTTGTTTTTAATAACGGCAAATCGCCTGAAAAGGTAAATGACACAACCTTTGACAATATTGAAAAATTTAGAAAGGTTTATTAATTTTTTGATAAAGCGTATGATAGCAAAATATGCATTACTAAAGAGTTTTATAAAAATGCATTTTTAAGTCTTACCTGGTCATTTATCTTAATGTCAATTATTAAGTAATAAATAACAACCGGCGATCCTAATTAAAACATCTTAGAAGTCATGCGTTTTGACAATTATGAAGACTACATACTGTTTCTGATATGGTATTTTATCTAAAATTTCTTTATGTGTGCCATCTTGTCAGACTCACATTTTCCATGTTTCTAAATATAACTCTAATTATGCTCACAGAATTCTAAATGACTTATGCTCACAAAATTCTAAATGAATTATGCTCACAGAATTTTAAATACGGTCAATTATAACTTTATACACACCCTCAACCTCTCAGTACACTCATGCACACTTTATCACACACACTCATATTATTGTATAATAGGTTTTCCTTTCCTTTACTTAATTATTACTAATTACAACTCCTTCGTTAATACATACCTTATTATTATGTAATTACTTTTAACCGACCTTATATAGTGACGCTGTTTGTAATTGCAATTAAAAAAAAAACGCGGCTGACAAAGCTCTGTTTAGATTTAGATAATAAATGTCAATTGCTTAGCAATTAAAATCAGTCTCCCCGTTCAAACGCATCAGCTCGCATCGCAATCACTCGTTCGGCGTTGCGGTACGAGCGTTTCGTTGCACATCAAAAAAAATCTAAAGGTACTTACCATGAAGTTTGAATGCTGTTGGTTTGGTAATACAGATGGTATTTACCAGTCAGTTACGGGCGTTTTTGACCTTTCACTTTAGACTTACGCTCACGAGGATACCAGTAATATCTAGAGTAAAAGTGTAACCTATTAAACAAATGAATTATTTTAAACAAATGAATGTATTGTAGAACAATCCTGATGAAACTCGACGCTATCCATTGTCCATCTTCCTCTCTCGCTGCGAAACGCGCTGAGATAGAGGGAGCGAGGGGATACACTACATATCGCACGTTGGCCGGCCGCGACCGGAATATTTACCTCACGTGAAGGTTTAAAACACAGATCACGCTTCCTTGAATTCTGGCATCAGGTTGACATTTCACGTGTTTCGAAAGCACGTTTGCCATTTTGAGTTTGTTAGAGAGCGCAAAAACTATCATCTAACTCGGCAACCCCAAAAACGCCAACTTTAGAACCAACGTCTACAAACGTAGCGTTGAGTAATTGTTATTTATTTACATAATTAATAATTAAATTGTGTTTAATTTCACTTCAGTATTGTTTATTAAGTTTTTATGTACTTCACACTTAGTATTTTTTAGGATATACTATAAGCCGCCTTAAGAATAAAATATAATCTAAATTGAGTTTCTGCGAGATGAGCGCTTCAGGACAGGACAAGATATATTTTCTTTGTACTGTTTCTGATGAACAATAAACGTCACTTATGGTGGCATTGAGCTGAACTGAGCATTACGTCTCCGAAAGTGACGCATAAATAGATCTTTAAAATTTGTTTAGAACGCTGTCGGATTATGCGTTTCAAAATGCCAACCTCGTATATGAGAAACGTGTAGAAAATATTCAACAGAGAATTTGAGACTCGATGGGTGCGTCATATTTGAAGATCAAAACAGAACGTCGATGACACCAACGGAATACGAGTTGTCGCGGCCGATTCATAGGGCATAAAATCGCCGATAATTCAAAACACAGTCGTGGCCTTCAGCTAGGTAGCTAGACCGTGTTTTTAATATTCGCAAAAGCTAGGTATAAATAACAAAAGCCAAACCCGACCGTACTTGGGAACTTTCTCTAACCCTTCGAACGAATATCCCGTTAGGGCCATTTAATGACATGCCATTAGTGGACGACGACTGCCGACCCTAATGACTGGGAACCAACTTTCGAAAAATAAGCCAGAAAAGAAACTCATTTATGCCTAACAAAAATGTAAAATGTAAAGTATTTTGAATATCATAATATTTAGGTATTGAATTTGCATAGGTATGTAAAAACTAGAAACTAGTCTAGTCTAAGGTTTGTTTGTATTTAGAAAAGTAAGAGTGTCAAAAACCCAAGGAATAGCGTTTAAGCTATAATCTGTAAAAAGGGCCCATAAGGCGAGCAATTTAAATAATAAGAAAAAAAAAAAAACTTGTTATATCTTTAGTTTGGACGTGGCTAAACTTAAGGGAATAATAAGTTTTAGACATTTAAATAAGCAAAAAACATTGTAATAACCTGCAAAATTAAGTAATTTGAATTTACAAATGTTTGAAAAGGCAAATTTATTATAATTTAAAATATCACTGAACAAGGAAAACTCTAAATGAAAGAAAATTAAAATTTATCTGTGTTATAATCCAATTCAGGAAATTAAAATTTAACTATATTTACGGACGTGCAGCGCCATCTATGAGCAAGACGCAAAAGTTCAGCTAAAGCGCTGACCAATGGCGGACGCTCCGTTCGCGCGCTAGCCAATCAGTGAGCAGTACCCTTTCTCAAGACCCCGTCGTGGGCGGGGTAACGAAACGGGGACGAAATCAACGAGCGCCAAGCGGCACTCATTCTCTTTCGATTCCAGACTTTGGGGCGATCGGTCGTACCTTAAGGCTCACCCGAGCAAGGAATCACGCGGGATTTCTTTCTGAAATTGGACGTTGGTGCACGTGGGCAACCAGCGAGCAGCACAGAAAACAAACTTTAGAGTTTTCTTTAAACAGTAATAGTATTTAAATTCAGTGGCCACTCTTAAGGCATTTTTACATTAATATTATTAAGGCAAAGTAAGCCGGTATTTTGTATTATAATTGCCGCCACCAAGGCAAGTGAGCTATAGTATTTTTTATACTTAAGATAACTTCAGTTACTCCTCTGGACACTCTGTAAGTAGCTTATATATCAGCTTGGCATTATTTTATGACTCTATTACCTGTACCAAGTCTGGACAATATTTTTATGTACTTTTTGTGTTAGCTACAAGCCCAGGAGACATTTCTTAAGTTATTTAATTCTGAATTTTTTTATACGCTGTGTTTACATTTATTTTCAAAGCAGTGCGGTGCTTTAGTGTGATTACCTGCCGGTCACGTGGTGTTTAGGATCTGCGCATCGCTAAATATTATTGTAATCGTGCAGAAGGTTAAGTTTTTGCAATAAATTAGTTATTTTTTATATATTGAGTTTCAACACCCTATTACGTCCATTAGAAGTAAACCAGATACGCGGGCTGTGGATTTGGTGAACCGCTTAGGCAAATCATCGAATTTCTCGAGCAACCGCTCGAGAGAGGCCACGTAGTCACGGCGTCCAGTATCAAATAAGATAGATCGCCCCGGCGAGAGCAGCTGGGGTCTGGCGCCCCCGTCAGTTTGGTCCTTCGAGCCGGATTGGGAATCAGCATACACACAAGGTCCTTCGAAGCACGTGATCTCAATATAAAAAAAAATAATTTTACAAAAAAAAAAAAAATAATTTTGCAAAAAAAAATATTTTTTGCAAAACAAGATGGCGGACCAGCAGACTCCGCGTCAAAGCCAAAGGTTGGCTGAGAAAGCAGCTGCGGACACGAGGCGCGGCACGGGACGTGGCATCAGCGCAGGACGGAGGAGAGAGCGGGCGCAGGAATCGGCACCCTACTTAACTGGGCGAGCGGAAACGCAATCGGCGGCGTTGCCAAACTTACAACTTGGCGACGCCGGGGAGGGCACGTCTGAGCTTACACAAAGGCTTCAGGACGTAACCCTAGACCGCCCTGACTCACGAGCGTCGAATGCCGTGAGTCATAAGTCGTACCGATCCACAGCTTCTCGGAACAGCATCGCCGCCCGACAGCTGGAGCTGGAAATCGCAGCGGCCGAAGAAGCTGCACAGGCCCAAGCGCAAGCCGCGCAAATGGCCGCCCAAGCACAGGCCGCGCAAGCAGAAATTAAATTGGCCTTAATACATAAAAGGCTAGAGCTGCAAAAACGACTCGTTGAAGTCGAAGAAGGAGGACTCGACGACGCCAGTTCACGGTCAACGCATTCGAGGCAAAAATGCGAAAATTGGATGCGGCAGGGACACACGGATGGCGCCGCGAGCACGGACGGCCGACACGCGCATTTCAGCGCGCTCAGCGGGCACGCCGCCAGCGCGCTCAGCGGGCGCGCCGCCAGCGCGCTCAGCGCGCACGCCGCCAGCGCGCGCCGGGATGACAGGCCGCGCGGCGGCCACGACTTCATCGGGACGGCGACGCGCGAGCTACCCCAGTACG
This sequence comes from Neomicropteryx cornuta, assembly GCA_020383195.1. Classification (NCBI taxonomy): domain Eukaryota; kingdom Metazoa; phylum Arthropoda; class Insecta; order Lepidoptera; family Micropterigidae; genus Neomicropteryx; species Neomicropteryx cornuta. The sequence goes on along the minus strand of JAHKQU010000001.1, from coordinate 4,690,732 downwards.
AGATGATCGCGCCGAAGCAAGAAATCGTTAGTGCAAACAGTGTCAGTGCGGGAGTGTCGCAAAGTGCGCTATATGCGGCCCGGGCAAAACTCCTAAGGGATTTGCCAAAATTTGACGGGACCGATTTTGTAATTTTTAAATCTATTTTTAAGCAGGGAAACGATGTATGTGGATTTACAGATGCTGATAATTTATTAAGATTGCAACAGTCACTGACTCACGAGGCCAGAGCGTGTGTGCGCGCGCTACTCAACGAGCCGAAAAACGTGCCGGACATCATGCGTGTCCTGGAACGGCGTTTTGGCAAGGCGAGTGCGCGCATAGACGAGTTGTTGAAAGAGGCCCGAAATACACCGTCAATCAGGGTAAGTGACTCTCTTTCTGGCTTAGTAGAATTTGGTACCACAGTTTGTAACATTGTCTATTCTTTAAAAAATATGGGCCATCCTGGCCATTTAATAAATCCCACCCTGCTCAGAGAATTAGTAGAAAAATTACCACAGTATCTGAGACTCCAATGGTATGCCTCAAATAAAAATGACCATCCCTCTCTAGCAGATTTCGGCGAATGGTTAGAGAAAGTTCTAGATGCGGCGTCGCAGGAAGATACAACGCGGGACAAGGAAATTAGCGCCCCGCGGCGATTACCGCGGTCGGAACAAAATACGGCGCTCGCTCCGCGACGACATATGTTAACGACATTAGCGAAATCGGCCGAAAATAAAATGTGTAGGTATTGTAAGAAACCGAAGCATGATATAAATATTTGTCGCGCATTTGTAGCCTTAAATTACAAAGATAAGCAAGATTGGGTTAAAGAGTCTAATTCATGTTTTAAATGCTTACGGGGGGGGCACTCATTTCGACAATGCAGGGTAAAAAATGCATGCGGTAAGGACGGATGCGCCGGCGCGCACCATAAACACTTACATAAGGAGCTTAGAGTAGACGCGGCTACTTCAGAAAACCCGGCGGAACCGGGAGAAAGCTCTAGAGGGCGCGTGACGCATACCTGCATTGACGAAGGGGGGATTCGTCTCAGAGTAGCACCTGTTGAATTAAAAGGGGCCAGGGGCCAAATGACAATCTTAGCACTTTTCGACGAGGCTTCGAACGTCACCTTAATTCATAGCTCCGTAGCAAACAAAATAGGCGCGACAGGGCAAAGGTCACCTCTTGAATTAGTAGGCGTTCACGGGATGACGGCACCGAGACAAAACGACTCACAGACGGTCGATTTACAGATACGCGGTAAAAACAAACGGACTTACTTTGACATAAAACGAGCGAAAACGGTGGAAAATCTCGACTTACCTACCTACACTATTGACAAGACAGACATAAAAGAAAAATGGCCGCATTTGTCACGGGTTCCCTTGTTTAACACTCGGGGTCCCATACAAATGCTCCTCGGCATGGATAATTATGACCTCATAGTGCCTTGTCAAATCGTCGGACAGCCGACTAGAGGGCCTGTTGGCACTCGATCTAAGCTAGGCTGGACGATTTGCGGGCGTGTAGGCACTGAGGTTGTAAACGACCGACCACTGTACGTACGGACAGACGAACGTGACTCACAACCACAAAACGTAACGCAGGATTGTCTTCAGAAAAAACAGGTGACTAAACCCGCGCGTCCGTATAAAAGTGAAGTACAGGTCTCGGTCGACAAGCAGCCTGTCAGTCAAATCAAGACACGGAAAAAGGTAGGTAAAAAACCGTCTCAAATCGATCCGAATCGATCACCAAAAAGAGTAGGCAAAGAACCGTCTCAGATCGATCCGATTCGATCGCCAAAGAAAGTAGGTAAAACACCGCCTAAGATCGATCCGATTCGATCGCCAAAGAAAGTAGGTAAAAAATCGCCTGAGATCGATCCGAATCGATCTCCGGAAAGAGTCGGAAAGGAGCCGTCTCAGATCGATCCGAATCGATCTCCGAAAAGGGTAGATAGGATAACGCCTCAGATCGACACAAATCGATCACCGGAAAGAGTCGAAAAAGAACCGTCTAAGATCGATCCGAATCGATCACCGGCAAAGGCAGGAAAAGAACCGATTCAAATCGGTTCAAATCGATCACCAAATAGATCATCGCGGCCGCAAACATCGACCGCGCAATCCTCGGTTTCAAACCAAGTCGATGAGCCTTTCCCACGAAGGGGGGGGCCTAGTCTACGATCAAAACAAGAAGCCGAGATCGAACACCTAAACACAAAACGAAATCAGCCAGACCAATTCGCAGAGGAAGTAAAACGCTTGCGTGGAAGCGAACCTATAAAAAAAGGTAGCCCTCTGTGGAAAGCGGTCTTTGCACACCTCGACGGAAGGGGGTAGCAACCTAAGGGGGCAGGGTTTATTTTTTAAAAAAAAAAAAAAATCGTTTAGTTTAGGAACAAAAAAAAAAAAATTTTTTTACAAGTGACCCGCGGTCAAAATAATCGTTTAAATGTCCGCGACGACAAAAAGGAAAAGGCGGGAAAGCCTTTTGAAGGGGGGAAAATGTCGCGGCCGATTCATAGGGCATAAAATCGCCGATAATTCAAAACACAGTCGTGGCCTTCAGCTAGGTAGCTAGACCGTGTTTTTAATATTCGCAAAAGCTAGGTATAAATAACAAAAGCCAAACCCGACCGTACTTGGGAACTTTCTCTAACCCTTCGAACGAATATCCCGTTAGGGCCATTTAATGACATGCCATTAGTGGACGACGACTGCCGACCCTAATGACTGGGAACCAACTTTCGAAAAATAAGCCAGAAAAGAAACTCATTTATGCCTAACAAAAATGTAAAATGTAAAGTATTTTGAATATCATAATATTTAGGTATTGAATTTGCATAGGTATGTAAAAACTAGAAACTAGTCTAGTCTAAGGTTTGTTTGTATTTAGAAAAGTAAGAGTGTCAAAAACCCAAGGAATAGCGTTTAAGCTATAATCTGTAAAAAGGGCCCATAAGGCGAGCAATTTAAATAATAAGAAAAAAAAAAAACTTGTTATATCTTTAGTTTGGACGTGGCTAAACTTAAGGGAATAATAAGTTTTAGACATTTAAATAAGCAAAAAACATTGTAATAACCTGCAAAATTAAGTAATTTGAATTTACAAATGTTTGAAAAGGCAAATTTATTATAATTTAAAATATCACTGAACAAGGAAAACTCTAAATGAAAGAAAATTAAAATTTATCTGTGTTATAATCCAATTCAGGAAATTAAAATTTAACTATATTTACGGACGTGCAGCGCCATCTATGAGCAAGACGCAAAAGTTCAGCTAAAGCGCTGACCAATGGCGGACGCTCCGTTCGCGCGCTAGCCAATCAGTGAGCAGTACCCTTTCTCAAGACCCCGTCGTGGGCGGGGTAACGAAACGGGGACGAAATCAACGAGCGCCAAGCGGCACTCATTCTCTTTCGATTCCAGACTTTGGGGCGATCGGTCGTACCTTAAGGCTCACCCGAGCAAGGAATCACGCGGGATTTCTTTCTGAAATTGGACGTTGGTGCACGTGGGCAACCAGCGAGCAGCACAGAAAACAAACTTTAGAGTTTTCTTTAAACAGTAATAGTATTTAAATTCAGTGGCCACTCTTAAGGCATTTTTACATTAATATTATTAAGGCAAAGTAAGCCGGTATTTTGTATTATAATTGCCGCCACCAAGGCAAGTGAGCTATAGTATTTTTTATACTTAAGATAACTTCAGTTACTCCTCTGGACACTCTGTAAGTAGCTTATATATCAGCTTGGCATTATTTTATGACTCTATTACCTGTACCAAGTCTGGACAATATTTTTATGTACTTTTTGTGTTAGCTACAAGCCCAGGAGACATTTCTTAAGTTATTTAATTCTGAATTTTTTTATACGCTGTGTTTACATTTATTTTCAAAGCAGTGCGGTGCTTTAGTGTGATTACCTGCCGGTCACGTGGTGTTTAGGATCTGCGCATCGCTAAATATTATTGTAATCGTGCAGAAGGTTAATTTTTTGCAATAAATTAGTTATTTTTTATATATTGAGTTTCAACACCCTATTACGTCCATTAGAAGTAAACCAGATACGCGGGCTGTGGATTTGGTGAACCGCTTAGGCAAATCATCGAATTTCTCGAGCAACCGCTCGAGAGAGGCCACGTAGTCACGGCGTCCAGTATCAAATAAGATAGATCGCCCCGGCGAGAGCAGCTGGGGTCTGGCGCCCCCGTCACGAGTACTGTTTAACAGTCTCGAGTGGACCCAGCAAACCCTTTATTGCTTCTCTGGAGAACCACGCCACCAGCTTGTTCGATTCTAACCCGATGACTTTACTGATATTCTTAAATGAGGTACATTCTCCAAGGAAGTTAAATATCTTGAAGTTACACTGGGCAGTAAGCTGACTTAAAACTCACATATTTGGGATTTCATGCGAAAGGCCCCTAAGACAAAATGGCACACAGCAGTAATGAGACCAATCTACTCAAATACGACTTTGTTTGGTCAAATATCTCCATAGTCTACAAAACCTAAACTGGTAACCAAAGCTATGTGCTCAACCCAGACTGCTGCACTTGAAGCCCTGATGTACTTAACACTCCTCCACATTCAGGTGGAAAAAGAAGAGATGACGGGTATAATACCGGGCATCTACATATTGGCTCTCGAGTACAATCAGGAGACTAAAAGACCAAACCCAGTTATGAGTATGACCATCGAATACAACTTAGTACACAACGAAATACCCAACATAACAGCACGAGACAATAAAGAACCAAACTATACAATGAAGCCCTCGTCTGGTGTAGAGACGAATCCAAGAGTGGTGATAAAATAGGATCAGGAATATACGGGGCGAAACAGGAAATCGAATAATCCATCAAACTGGGAAAACACTCCACCATATCCCAAGCAGAGGTATATGGAGGTATATGCCATTATCGAATCGGTGCGTAAAAATATAATTTACATACTTGCAGACAGTCAAACAGCTTTAAGGGCCATCAGATCAAAGCTAGTTCTGAACTGTGTGTACCAGGACATTCAGGTATAGATGAAAACAAAAAAGCAGAAAAGCTGGCCAGGAAAACTGCTAATATACCTACGATTGGTCCAGAACAGTGGGGCTAGTCTAAAGCAGACTCGCCGTTCGCTCGCTGTCAGTTTAACATTTGTTTAAATGCGCTATTACTTTGAGCAAACGTCAAACTAACATCAAGCGAACGGTCCCACTGGTCTGTGACATGACTAAAACCACTAAACAAAGTCTAAACACTGACATGAACTGCCCGAACAAAGGCAGCCAAAGAACTTATAATATATATGTATGCTCTATCTAATAAACAGTGCTCATAGCAACATTAAAAAATATTTATATATTTATGCAAAAATACAAGGTTTTCCTTGTAGAGTCGGAGTTCTATCAGAGTGTAAAACCAAAGGATTTACAATCAAACTACCACGATTTATCTCGATCAAGCTCAATTTTCTTAATAGAAAAAAACCATTTTTAGAATTGTAGCATAGATACACGGGCAATCGTTGCATAGAATATATTCTTCACACATGCTCACGCAATTTACAGACTTGTGAAATGCTGACTGCCTGTAGCTAATGTCCTCGGATCGGAAGAGCACGACAGCACTTCTCCACAATAAATAAAAAAATAACAGTTTTGTCACTGGTGGTTTATCAATTTCAAAAACATGACTACGCCACGCTGCACTATTCATAATGGCCATAAACTTTCTGATATATTATTGAAAAAACGATTATCCAGACGGAATAATTTATTTCCTTGTGTGTTTCTAGACACCGCTTCTAAACAAGTCATTAATTCCTAATTTCCGAAAGACACTTGTTTGAAGAGGTCTTTTGTACATTAGGCACTTTATCCATAAAATATAAACTCAAGAAGCCATCATTAGGTATGGTCGTAAATTCTATGAATTTAGCACAATTTTACTGAGAAAAGTGGACTATTTTATTGAGGGCCGATTGCAATATCAAACGAATCAAGAGGAGTATTGTTCTCCGCTGGTCGCGATGACAGATAGGAAGTAACCTTTCTATGTGATGCCAACCGCAGGGCATCGCATAACAAAGTCTTCCAATTACATGAATGATTAACACCACAGAAAAGATAACATCACCCAATGCCCACCCGAAGGGTTGTTTGAAGGTATATGCCTGAGGTTGTTTACACAGGGGTATGATAAATGATAAATAAATCGCAGTATGATAAAAAAAAACTATAAAAGTAGAGAAACCAAATAAAATATAATATAATCTGATGCAACAATTTCTTCCGGCGATGCTACTAAACGCATTGTTCTAAAAAAAACGTCTTTCTGAAAAAAAATCTAAAACTAGTAATGAACTTTTATTTGGTGTGAAATTATATTTGCACTTTCACTCAAAAATTAGAATTTTCCGCTTGCAATCTTTTTTTCTTTTCTTTAGATGAAGTCTTAAGAGTGTTGAGATTTGCAGGGTGAGTAGCAGTTGTAAAAGTTAACATTTTATATTCTTAGATTTTCAAAAGTTAAGAATAGACATATTTTTTTTTCGGTGTTATTCTAAGATCTATAAAAGTAAATGTTATTTTGATGTGTATGCCCACTAGGCCCGCTAGTGGGATAGTCCACTAATTTGTCAAAAAAAAAACATAGTTATTCGAGTCACCATAAAAAAAAAATTGGTCAAATTGGGAGAAAAAAAATCAGTAGCATGTAGTAGTAGTAGTAGTGGTGTTTAGGTTGGGCCTCGAGGTTCTCTACCTTTCCTCTTTCGCTTATTACTATTTCCCGGGACATTCTGTATATTTGAATAACACAATAATGCTTTTATTCGTCTCTTTTTCCTATCTTTTTCGTGCGTCGCGTTTTTTCCCGATACATAAATGTAACTGCTCCACTGCTGGACAGGACGCCTGCTTTCATAGACCGCTTTGATCTATACGGTATATGGGAATCAAGCAACACTGTAAAAACTTGAAAGCTATGAAACACAAAACGAATGATTCCTAAAGTTTAAAAACCATGAAGTTAGATCGCAATAGGTACCTAGGCATTCTTATACATATTTACGTATATAGTAAATTTTCTGACTTGATTTTGGTATGATGGTAAAGTGGTATGGTTATTTATAATACCATCCCGACATCTTGAGTTCGACTTTAGACCATTTCACCGCATCTCCGTACCAGAAGTGACAGATCAGCGATCAGGTAGGTGTGGTGCGAGCATCTACGAGGACCTGCTGAAAAAATTGAAAATCACAGACAAACTCATTCGCAAAATAAAATCATAACTTAAGTCAAATTACAATAAACATCAAAATATTATGTGTGCGTGACTAAGTATGTGAGTAATGTGCGAGGCTGCAATGACAACCATGTCATTACCAAATTATTGTTAATGATTTTATTTTATTTTTTTTTGCATATTTTTTATTTTTAAAAAGCCACTATTGGTACTCTATAATTTCTTTTGGTAACCCATTAAACAAGTCGGTATTATACACATTTTTGTTCAATCACCACAAAAAAAATGAAAATTTGCATTGTGTTTAGTTAAGGGTCTTACCGCGTCGAATCCTTGATCGCCTTAACCTCACTGGATGGGAAATATTCCAAAACCAAGGTTTTATTTAAATTTTTAATCGTTTGGCAATTTTTCCTCGTGACGAATGCACGTACGTATTATTAAATCCAGTTGTCTCTAAATTATGTTTTGATGTATTATATGGTGGTGGTGATATATATGATTGAATAGTACGTACTGTTGAATTCAAGCGTTTAATTTAAAACATAGAAATACATATATATGTAACTAATAAAGGAAAAATACATTCGGGTGTAAGTAGTTGCGCTGTCACGTCCGTTACCTATCTAGATCGCAAAACAGCTAATCAACGATTTTATCTCCGTAATAATAGCGATAAAACACAGCTGGGGTCAAAATGATATTTATAATCTGTTTACACCGAATATTATTTATTATTTTGCATCGAACTCTTAAGCATATCTCGTGACAAACACGAAAGTCAATAATAAATACCCTATTGTGCGGTTTTTTAATAAACTCCCTTATTTACCGTAATGGGCTAATATCTATTTAATTTTCAGATAGCGGTAACAGGGTTGAAGTCAGCCCCTTATCATCTGTAACAACCTATTTATAAGTGAGCATGTAAAGGAGATAAGGGGGAATGATTCCATGATAGAAAAAATACCGCTTCGAATTATGGCTCTTACTTAGAATTTCGTTCATCATCGCTACTACAGCCAAATCCAACGGTTACCAAATGCCAGGAGTTACCAATAATACACGGAACCCCGAAGATATGGCCTACGTTGACCTACTTATTACGGGAAGACTTTTGCAGATAGAGCACTCCTCGGCTGGCCGACTGCCAATGAGACATGGCCCACAATACCTACTCATTTGGCTCGCGAAAACTGTGTCACCTATATAGGTATATGCCCATTGGTACCGAATATATACCGAGTCATCGAGGATCTTCTAATATACTAGTATCAATTAAATTATGGTCTCGTAATGTTCTTTGGTTTCAGTAACCTCTTAACTAAACCTACAGTAATTTAACCTAACAATCTTACAAGGTACTCGATGTAAAACTGTTAGGCTTAACATTTACAATTTTGGAATATTTTAATATTTATACAGAATGGAAATTTTTGAAACTAATATAGAGCCAGAATGCTCAAAAGAAACTATTAATAGGATCTTTGAACTATATTTTTTTTGTCTATCGTTTATACTCCCTATTACTTTATTTATTTGTCAATCGATCCAGATCTAGGGTTGCCATACGTCCGTATTTTGTACAAAGGAAAAAAAAGAGAGAAGTCCGTAATTTGTAAACTTCGTAAAACGTTAAGTAGTCTTGAGAGTGAGAGTGGTGTACTGTGTAATTGTAATTGTAATATACAATAGCTAAGCTGTAATAGTGACACTGTACATCCACCAGTCGCCTCGAAAATTAGCTCGCTTGGCCGGTGGCCTATCGCAGCGATACGCTCGCTGTCAGTAAGTTATTTTCGAAAAGTAGCTTTTAAAATCAATAAAATTGTGGATGGCATTCTCACTCAATTCAGCCTACTTCGTGGCAAATTTTACTTTAATAAAGATATATATTGTTTGTATGCAAGTTATTGTAAAATTCCTATATTTTTGAAATACAGTTTCATGTTAAATCTCTAAGTTTTAAAGGTGTCAATACTGATGTACCCTGTTTTTATGCTAAAAGTTGTGACATTTCAACTTATTATATAGAATTTGTACAGGTTTTTACAATTTATTTTCGCTAAAAGTGGACTAAAATTGCACCATTGCAAGGATAGTTATAAAAAAAATCTGGGGATGCCATAGACTGTCTATGCTCTATGGTAACCCTATCCAAATCCAAGTACTTAAGATATTTGCTTAATGCGTGCATTTTAGTCAAAGAGGCTGAAGATAAATCTCGTTCATTTTCTTTGAAACAATGTTTTTTCCGATTACGGTCACATTAATTAAGATTCAAAGTTTTCCACTTCGCAGTTTTAATTATGCAAAAAAGGTATCGGCAATATTACAATGTTCAATTTTACCTTGAGTGAAATTAAAATAAAATACAAACATCTATTAATAACTTAAAATATATTTTTTTGTTGCTTGGTAAGAGTTTCCTGTTCCGAGAAAGGTTATTCAACAAAACCCGATAAGAAATAAATTAAAATATAGCTTTATACACATATACGCACAAAAACGAACTTTTACAAAAATGTAATTCTGCTAAGAAAGCGCAGCGCCTTTTTAACCCGTTAAGTTTTGATCTAACCCGTATTGCCAATCCGCACGTAAATATTTATGATGTGCATATATATATGTGCGGCCCTAATCCGTCCCTGTCGACGATATTTGCTCGCTTTGCTGTTTGTTCGTTTAATCCTTTGACACGAAATATGGCTGTTTACGAGGATTCTCTACAAGGATAACGTTCAGTCTTAATGTAGATCCTCTTGTCTAAAAAACGAAATCACTCTATCCAACATAATAAATATAGGTTGTCTAATCTATTATGCGCATAGCTTTTACAGTAAGGTAGAAAATTCACTGAAAAGTCATTACTTTTCAGTGAATTTTCTACCTAACTAAGGTGCCGCGCTATATTTTCGTTCGGATTGGGAAAACAGGTTAAAAGCCAGTATATCGTGAGGTGATCTTGAAGTTCGACCTTTGCAAATGGTGTCGGCCACGTGCACTTCGAGCATCCGTCGACAACATCAAAGAATAAACATTTGACAGTGTTTTATTTATATTTAAAATATAAAGCAATTTACAAAAAATCTAAGTTTAAGGTTTTCTGTAGAATTTTATTGCGGACATTTCTATGTATAAATTAGGCTTACGTTACATATGTAGTTTGGTTTATGAGAATTTTAAAAAATAAAACTTACCAATTTCGATATTTTTTTATGTAATCATAGGATTATTTATTTAAAAAACCAGCTTTTTAGAAATACGTTTTGTTAATCTAATTATATTTTTTTATGTATGCCTGGTATGAAAAGCTATCTTGGCAGTAGACCTCAAAAACATGCATAAAATGCAATTCGAGTGCGTTATGGCCCGTTGATTAAATCAAAACTTAACGGGTTAAAAAGGTGGAATTAATATTTTTCTCCTTTTCCGAAATTGTGAGGAAATTAGAGTTGAATTCTGTGCCTTCGATGACAACGTACGAATACATAAAGTATCCGTTTCACTGATAAACGAGACGCCCGCCCCTTTTAAGTAAAACGTAAAAAATAATAAATAAAATTATTCAAACTAATGTTGCTATCGCTTGTATAGCTAGCGGCATGATTTTATTGATCATGACACACCTGAAGTAGGTATTTTCGCTCAGCATTAGATGATCCTAATCAGTTATTTCGGTAACACCCCGAGCGCAATGTAAACATTCATTTAGTATGGTAGGGTGCCGTACACACATGCACATTCATCTTGCATTCATTGAAAACGTCCTTTTATATTAACTGTATGGAACTGTAGCAGTTTCTGACTTTCCATTGACTTGAGGTTGTTTAGAATCCTTCATTTTCTTTGAAAATTGATTAAGTTTTCACTAAATCTAAATTCTATTCTCCTAGAAACTAGCTTTTATTACCTTTATTTAGTGTATACACTTGATCCTTGGTAACACAGAAAGGTTAAAAAATCATTTAAGTTGACAAACACAAACAAAAAACTTGGTAAATTTGTGATTTTTTATTTCAAAATTTCTTAGAATCAGGTTGTTTTCAAATAATATTGTAGATTATTTATATATTGTTTGTAAGGTACAATTAATATTTACTTTACTGGTTACATTTTTATTTAGAATGTAAAAGTAAAAAAAATAATGGTACCTGCCTAATCAGTAATATACGTTTTTTTTTTTTGCAAATTTAGTAATTGTAGTTTGTGCTAGTCTTTTTTGCATATAGATTGTCCTGCAACGTTTTTGAAGTAGGTATATCATCTCTCAAGTCTATTATTATTGTTGTAGGTATTTATCAGAAGGCCCGGTGGCATATTGACCTGAGATTGCGCTAAGCACCTGTTTCTGATGCAGAGGTCCCGAGTTCCAACCCAACCAATATTAAACATCCATTTTTTTTCTCAGCACTTTCTACTGGACTGAGTAACAAGACAAACAAAAGTGCTCATTCAACTAAAAACTATTATATTTACTAGATTAAACTTGGATTCTATCATAAAAGCTCAATAGTCCATTACCAGAGTTATTTCCAAAAGACCCTTCCGTTATCCATCAGAAAACCTATTATATGGCTATAAGACAAACCTTCACCAAAACTGCCTTTACCACCTCTTCCATTTCTTACTGTCCTGATACCTTATCGCTATTGAAATTGCGGGTTCTGACAGTTGACTGTAGTTCGAGATTGTCTCAAAATCAATTTCACTCACCGCGAAATTTTCTTAAAAATAATATGAATAATTTAACTGGAGTTAATTATTGAGTCCTGATAATGATATTAAAAAATATATCATTTTACAAGGTCTAAACAAGTCTTCAAAATTGTTTTTTTTTTTCGGGTTATATAAACTTTATATTTAAGACAAATAAAATAATAAATATTCAAAATGCCTACTAAAGTAGAAAATCAACCGAAAATGTTGGGAAAATTTTCTCGTTTGCAAATATACGAAAAGTCAAGAAATGTCACAGGAAATAATAATTCCACCAGAATAATTCCTGGTTAATCGGGTCCTGGGGAAAGACCTAACCCAGATTTTTAGATAGATTTAGGCCTGCTTTCGTCGTTTTGTAAAAGAAAATGTGACCAACAGCAGATGCATCTCAATTGAATTCTAGCTATATTTGCTAAAGGTACCCCCTACGATACATGTCTCATCGAAATCAGGAGACTCAACTGCCATTTAAAGAACCCTTCCTCTTTTATGTACGTTCAGTATTCACACCTATTATTTGTGACTTATTATTTCACTGGCATTCATAGCCCTCTTTTTTATTTCCAAAATTATTTTTTTATTGATCTTGAGCACCTTATCCATGAGTACCAACACTGGCCAACAGGTAGTAGTTACATTTTTTAAAATAAAACGACTATAAGTGTGACAATGTTCTTTATTTTATTACATTCCATCTATATAAGTACCAAGACTATACAACGTTTTCTAGTGCTACTGAATTCTAAGACATATTTCTTAAGTTATATATCACAAACGTAAAAAATTATAAATGAAATACTTTTACAAATAATTCATATTTACAACAATGTTCCATTGGTTTTCAAATCGACATTTAACAATTATTTTATTTTTTACATAATGTTTAAAATATATGTCTAAAATCACACCGAATTTGAATTTGAAAAAAATATTTTTCACATTTTTTTACAAAAACTTAAATTAGAAACTAAACAATTTGTCTGACCTGCCTTATGAACTATGGTTTTACCAAACTAACAAGGAAGATTATGAACAAATTAGATATTCTAAGATCAGTTATTTAATTTAATATTTAATCGCTAAATTATTTGCCGAATCATATTTACGATTACTGTCATTAATGAGACGTTTAATCCACAAAGTTTGTAAACAATCAGCTTCACTATACTGAACTATTTTTAAATTACGGCACTCCTAAGCATGACATTAATAAGATACATAATTAATCCACAAAGTTTATAAAAAATCATTTCACTATCGAAACAGATTTTTCAAACAAACATTACACACACACAGACATTTTGTTAAATATCACATTGAGATATTTCCTCGCTACGGTTATTACGGTGAACGGACTACTAGCAAATAATTGGGGCCCGACCTAAACTTGCAGAAACTGTACGCGCTTTATAGAAAAAAATCTGAAGACCTGCCAAAAGAAGCTTCGATGGATTCATAATCCGTACACATTATAAATTACGTTTTTACATATCGAAAGACACCCGTTTTTTACGGGTGTCTTTTACGTTTAAATTTCTTTAGTTTTCTAAAGAAATTTAAACGAACAAAAAAAAACTCACAATAAGGAAGATTCCTCATGTTTGATAACATTTGAAGTACATACAGCGTACGCTGCCAAACCTTCTATAATAATACAATATATCCTCGGCTTCGAGTGTAAAATTCGTTTTTAGTAAATTTTTAACCATATCATATTGCTTATTAAAACTAGTGCACAATCTTCGTAACTTCATTAGCAAATTGAATAAAAATGCATAACTCTATATACGGTTTGTTTGTTGAGTTTTATGCATAAACGTGACTTCCAACTGCATAGAAATGAAGGAACTAAAACACTGAATTTGATTAAATTATGTCGAAGCACTAATGAATTTTTTTAAAACATCACAAAGCACAACTCCCCTGTAGTGCATCACAGGCGGTAGGTACTAAACGCTGTACTTACGAACTATGCTTCCTCAAAAACGACGTTAGTGAGATACGCAGTTTGCTTGAATTAAAATTTTAAAATTAGGATTTTTCTATAAAGATATGAGTTTCACCATGAGCTGCGCCGTGAAATATACCACTAGATGGCATTCGAAAGTTATTTTCGACAAAAGCTGGAGTTATGCTTAATATAATACGATATGTGCATTAACGATTTTATTTATTTATAAAGTAATTTAAAATAACGCAAATTGCCAGCACTTAATAAGGACTTCCCAATTTCATGTTTACAAAACATGAATTAAATGATTGACATAACATAAAAAGTTTACATTTAATTTATATTTGGATAATATGCAATTAAGTTATTTAATACATTTGTTTTTCATTTTTTTTTCAATATAAGAAAAATAAAGTATGATACCAAAAGGAAAACAAAATTATAATACATGTTAATAATTAACAAAATAAGTCATTTAAAGTTTCAATTATATTTTTTATATATAATTGAAACTAGTATTATAATATAATCATTTTGATCTACTACCCTCGAAAATTATTTCACTTGGCAGTTCATAAATAAGTTGAAACTCATCAGAAGTGACAATCTTTCAACTGAAACGGTTTTTTACCGAAGAAGGCTTTATTTCCCTAAGCGACCTTATATGTAAATGATTTAATATGATTCAAATGCATATGGGAAATTTCCAAGTAGCTCTTAACCAAATTTTGATATGGTTTGGCGTGTTGTAAAAGTTAGTTAGACGGCGCCACGCTCGGTCGAGCGACCGAGTGTCTATGCGAAGCCGCCTTTTTTGAATCTCATGACTTGATGCTGAGGTACATCTTGCCCTTGATGGTCTGCTTGACGGGATTTATCCTCTTGAGGATTTGTGTCATAGTCTCGACCAGCCGGTCGCTGCTGACGCCGGTCTTCTTCGATTTGATCTTCGTTAGCAGCTCCGTTGTGGTCATGGGCTTGCGTGTGAGGTAGCGTCGCACTGCTTCCTCGCTGACACCACTTTCGCTGTTATGAAAAAAGGAAAATATAATACAAAATGAATAATTTTAGGCTTTCAGTATTTTAGTACATTTCAACATTTGCTCATATAATTTGCCTCTACGGTGTCGAGGGCCAACCTTTCTGATTTCTCTTGTATTAGTAAACGCCTTCGTTGACAGGTGATAGGTGATAGCGACGACCGCTGGCTTAATAGTCAAACACCATAACTACAAGACTACCAACTAAGTGATTCAATTTTTTTGGCACTATGTGAACGTTTATAGGCAGATCCCTGAGTGAGGGCAATTTGGTATACTTGTGAATGTAACGCTCATGGCTATGAAAATCGAAAGAGTGTTCACGAGAGCCGATGCGTCTGGACGGGTGGGGGTGACTGGTATTTAATTACTAAGCAACTGACATTTATTGTCTAAATAAAGCATTTTCAGCTGTGTTTTAACTGAGGAAGGGGCGGTCAGTATTTACTACATAGTAACTAACTTTTATTCATTGTAATCCATAATAAATTAATTTTTAATATAATAATATATTTCATTAAATTTTAATTTTCAATCCTCCCATTAAATTTAAAGAAGAACGTTGATTGAATGGTATACAAATCATTAGAATTTATTGGACATGTTGGAAAATGTGTTACTGTGTGACATCTTCGAAAAGTTTTGCTAAAAAATATAAAATGTGTTTTCTATTATTGGCTAACCTGGTTCACTCGATATCCGCCATCGATTTCAGAGTAATAAGTAGGGTAGGACAATGTAAGAATTCCTAACCTGTACCTACCTGTAGAATGTACCTAACCTTTCATCTGCCTGACCGACTTTACGCGCCCGCACATTTGCCACCCGGTGAAAAGATCAAAGATGGGGTAAACCCGGGCGCTTAGTAAAAAGCTTATTTTAGAAAAACTATGTATGTTATGTTGACAATCTGCACTATTTTGAATAACTTATAAAATTCTCTAGATTATGGTTTTATTGCTAACTATACAAAAAATGCAAAATTTTAATTTTGATACCCAAAAATATAAATATAAATTTATTTATTGAAGTACATACCTACAGTATTTACTTATTAAAAAAAACAATACTTTAATTTATCCTAAATTTATATCGAATATCATACAAGTTTCTAAAATAGTGTTGACTTTCAGGTTACAAATCTCAGAACAATGGCTATACCCAGACCTATTATTTAAATAGGCCTTACTTTAATAATCCTTATAGCCTTAAGGGTATAAGGATTTCTCTGGAGCATCAAAAGTTCAACTTGTCATTAATGTTTTCGAGATACACTGAGAGACAAACATTGTTTCTGGAGCCTCTTCAGTAGGAACTATTATAATTACCTATTGCCGTCCATCTTAATCTTCTTAGCAGAGGAGATACCGCTACCGCCGGCGCCGCTACCTACGCCTGAACCGCTGGCCGTGGGGACAGGGGTGGCAGAGCGACTGCTGCCGGCGCTCACGCTGCCATCCTTGGACTGTTTGCTCGTGCCGTTAGGCTTCTTCTTCCCAGGAGACTCGGCATCCGTGTCTGAGTCCGAGCTGAATTCGCTACTCGACTCTGCTAGACATAAAAATCGTCTGAATAAGGTAAAATAAACTGGCTAGAAGTTTTAACTATCTCAATCCTCTATTTGAACACAATAAATATACATTTGTGCAGGGTTTGGATTATGAGGTGCATATATACATACATAGGTGTGATACCTATTCAGGAGCTAGCTTCGATGACACTGGGTTTGGTAGGTAATACAAAATAATATTTAACAACTCGGATTCTATGTTTAAAAACAGCCTTGAAACAAGGACTATTTATCTGTGATCTCTAAGAACCTATGGTTTTTGTCGGCTGCCGGCGACTCCAAGAGCTCTCTTTCCTGGTTTGTAGTCTGCGCAATGCACTGATACTGTTGGTTTTTTTTTTATTTAATATTTGATGTTGGCCAATGAGCACAAGTCCTAGCCTTCCTAACTAGGTAAGAGTTACCTGTCCTAAGGAAGGTCATTTATTAAGTGTTGCAGTGAGCATACTCTTGTATGCCCACTGTAACACTTAATAAACCCCTTAATAAACCTGCGCAAAACCCTGTGGAAAAATATAAAAATTAACTAGGGCACAAATATATACACTGATATACACACACACACACATGAATGCAATTTAAGTGTCTACTCGTTAACACTTAATATACTTATTAAATAAATGAATAAACATGTTTTTAAATATATTGGTAAATAAATATTCAATATAAAGTGTGTTATACTACATATAGTATAGTAACATATATAGTAAAATTGTATAATGTATTGCTTAAATACCGTATTCAGATGATTTTTACGTTAAAATAGGCAAACGCCGTTAGCTTACCGGTAAGCTATTCAGATGATTTCTCATTATATGATAATATCATACAATGAGAAAAAATTATAGTACCTATTATTTTATTAACATTCCTGAATGAGTGTTATGCATCATCTGCGGAAGTAGGTTCTAACATGATTCTCATTTTCTCCATACTCCGTAACCTATTTAGATATTGTTTAAACAGTAAAACATACCTCCTTTCTTGACATCTTCCTTCTTCCTCTTCTTTGTCAATTTCTTTGCCTTTTCCTCTGTTTCTTTAGTTTCCTTCTCTTTCTCCTCGTCTCCCTCCGAATCTTGTCTCTTTTCTTCTTCTTCATCGGTGTCCTCGTCAGACGTCAATAATTTTCTGTAATATTGTATGCAAGTTATTGAACCCACTTTTATAAAAAAAAATTCACCCGACAAATGGCTTGGGAAATGGTATTTTAAAACAACGCTCCACAAGGCCTGTCAGTTAATTATTAATTGACATTTCAAAAAACTACTTTAGAAAAGTTTACAAAATTGTTACCTTAGAGCGTCTTCTTCAGCTACCCCTTTGAGTTCCTTGTTCGTTTTCGTTTCAACGTCAGATTCACTGCGAAATAAATTTTATACAGACATTATACACATAAACATGCAAATATTTTAATTCAGATATAAAAAGGTGACTAATGCCTTTTTATAGTATTTTAGCTTTATTTTTTTTATAGGGCAAAATTATTACTGACTTAATTTTTTTAAAACATATTACGTCGCATCCCACACAGCGCACTGTCATTTTTTTATTTTTGGAGTTTACGAACTACAATTGACTTAATAGGAATGTGACTACCTGTTTTAATCAAAATAATAATCCACTATTGATACTTGAAGTTAACGGCGCCTACCAGCGCCTTTATCTCCGCAGCAATGGTCCTCTTCAAAGTGTGTTTTAGTGGTCAGCAAAACCAAATTAATAATAATAAAATAAATTTTTTATTCCAAAACAGACATTCAAAATGCTGCAATGGCAATTATCCGTTATAGCAAACTGGTTTTCCTAAAACTCGGCTCGCTTGTATTCGAGCATTATAGTTAGTTCCTTAAAATAGCTGTTCAAACTTGTAAATATAGCAAAAAAATATGCATTATGAGAGAAAAGTTACAAAATCAATTTACCTATCGGATGAGTCAGAAATATAGTCTTTCTCCCTTCCTTCCTCGTCCCCATCATCACTTTCTTCGAAAGCTTCGTCATCAACCACACGCCGTTTCTTTTTCTTCTTGGCATCATCTGCAATATGTACAAATGTCACAATCAGCTGACTTTACAAAAAATTATAGAAAGCGAATAATTGCTATTAGTAGGCAAATATCTCTTATGCAGCAAAGAGCAACAGTATCAATTCCGAAGGTGTGTAGGTAAATTCTATCTAAATAAATGAAAAAAAACAACATACTCTTGGCCTTTGCTTTCTTTGCATTCTTGGCAGCATTAGTATCGCTGTCTTCCTTGTCCTTATCAGCATCAGAATCGGAAGATTCGTCATCCGTATCCATCCACTCATCCATCTCGGAGATTTTCAAATCTGTAGTATAGGAATACAAATTATTTATTACTAATTTAATGTACGTTTTTAAGGACAGATAGACAGTAATGTCTTTTAAATCATTATCATAACTTATTTGCAAAATATTCCCCATCACAATTAATTTGCCCATTACTCTCTCGCTTGCCATTAGCTGACGAAGGGAATGCGAAGAAATTTAAGAAAGTGAACTGTGAAACTGTAATATTATATAGATTGAATACAGACCAATGAAGATATTCATTTTAAAACGTGCAAAATTATCATATTAACAGATAATTTGAGAATAATTCTAACAAAATATAACCTTTAGCCCTTCCGGCCTTAGTCTTCTTATCGTCTAGTTCATCAGCGTCAGCTTCGGCATCATCTCCCTTCAGGCGCTTCCTCATCATAAGGGAGAAAAAGTTCATCACCTTGTTGCGCCTGATAATAAATTTAACATTCATATTATTTTTGTTCGCTGTTACGGGAGTGTGGCTCCCTTAATGAGTGATATAAATGAGAAAAACATTAAAATTATATAAAATGGTTCAGAACAGGGCAGGTTTTGAGTCTATTGATACCAGCGTATTATAAAAAAATAATAAATATTTTACCTTCCAAACTCCTGCTCTGCCTCTTCGGCCGATAAAGCCTTGTACCTCTGGATCGGTTGGAAGTTGTACCTGCCACAGAAATGTACTCCTCTCATCAATCAAACCAGATACTTATTCCTTTGGTCAAATGGAGCTAGCAAGAGCTTCCTTATTGAAGGAGACGGTATTACAAATATATTTGCTAGACCTGGTTCTCGTGAAGAAGCAAACGAGAAAGACGGTGTTCTTTTAACCAAACGGAAAAAAGGGGTTGTCAGATATAGAAAGATAGGAGCAAACAGAATAATATGCTCATATAAATATTAATCATTTTTATCATCTATTAAGAGGTGTATCAACGTCTTGGAAATGTGGTGCTGGAGACATATTCTTTTCATCCTATATACAGCGCGAAGAACACACGCTATTATACTAACAGAACTTAATATAAATACCTTCGATGCATCCTGCGGTATTTAGGGCACATTGATTCCTGTGAACTCTGCCTTGAAACGATGGCAGTAGCGTGCAATGTATTTATTTAAATAGTAATAGAAGCAGAGAACAGAGAGTCCACCCAGATAGCGTGTGCTGCATTCTATATGGCGGAAGACTGGGATACATGGAGAAACCTTATCATCCTATCGATGTGTCCGACTGTGTAAAAGCAGCTTCCAAACAAGCTTGTCGTCAAACTAACGGAAGCGCTTGCATCCTTGACTGCTCAAAGCGGGTTATAGGCATATTATCAATTTGATGGTGGATTTTTATGTGTAATGAGTGGAGTTTACAAATCAAGAACTTAGCGGTAAGAACAGAATATATCGCTAGCATTATGATTGCTTTACAATAAGAGGTTGTTCATTAATTAAGGTCATGCTTTTTTCACACCCACCCTCCCCCTCATCACACTCTGTCAACCTTGTCTTGAAAAATAAGTCATGCTTGAGTTATAATAATATGATGTATTAAATGGACATATTAAAGCCAACTTGTCATTACCAAGATAAATAGATGAATTTAATAAAGATAAAGATAAATAAATCTACCTTAGAAACCCAACTAAATGCAGGAAATAAAACTGTGACCATAATAATAAAATTGCAAAAGAATTCAGCCGCGAATGAGGTACATTAGTTTAACAATAACTAGCAATTTATTTATCAACTCTTAACATAGAACCACTTCTCTTATTTCTATTATCTATTTAGATACATGAGAATAATTAATAAAACCTTAGAGTAAGAAATTTTGGATTACGCCCCTAACGACATGTCGACATTTGCCATATCGACCCAGCCCTGAGTTTTGTAGCGGAACGGTGACATGTGTCCCTAGCAGTTTCAGCGATAAGTAAGTAATTGTGATCATCGTGGATACTCGCTCCAATGATAACATGGTTCGCATTTTGATCTGTGACCGTTGATAGGTTGCCATTTCTGATTCAATTTAGCTGCGGTTCTAGCAGAAATTTGCTATGATGGTTATATTTTATAATTATGTAATTTTTCAGAACTAGTATAGGAGAAACATAATTTTTTGATTGATATGAGTTTTCACAATATAATGTTTTAGTAAGGAAAGTAAAACTAGATATTTGTGACTCGAAACGATATGGGGGCAGTTGATTTAAAATAGCTTGAACCACTGTGGAATGAGTGTTTATCGCCATCGAGTGGCCATCGCTAAAATAGACGAATTGAGTAACAAAATGACCCCCCGAAGCACATGTTATTTTTTTGTGGTGCCAGGACACATTACTAAAATGATTTTGAACCTCATTAAATATATCAATAATTAATCATACGAACCATTCTTGCAGAGAGTACGCTTCTATAATTCCGTCTGCTCCGTGGGTGAAAACATAGTAAGCGGCATTTTCCGAAACCCCGCCTTCTCGAATTCCTTTAAACCTAAAAAAGTCACCTTTTAAGATATCCTTTGAAGTAATGTAAATTTATAAATTGGCTTATAATTAAAGTGTAAGAGCCCAGCCTTCATTAAAGTCATTGACAAATAAAAGACCTTTCATGATTATTAACGTATAACCCCTCTGAAAAGACGCACAATGAAAAGGCAAATTTGCATATTTAAAAAAACAAGTCGCAGTTCTATCTATTTCGAATGTTATCGGATTATGTGGTATTTACGATTATCTACGTTTCAATATACCAACTTGTGTGTCAAAAACATATAAAAACTATTCAACAAAGAAGTTGAAACTAGATGGATGAGTGCATTCTACCGAACAAATCATTTTTGAAGAAAAACATAGTACAGTAAGTATGCCGAATCTATAAAATTTAATACTCATGATAAGGTTGTTGGGGGTAGGAATAGAAACAGTTTATTAATGGCAAAGGAGGAATTCTAAACCTTCTAAACAGAATATACAAATTAAGAAATGGTGTGAACTGTAAATGAAAAACTCAGGAGATACCAGTATGATCATCTGGAGTGTTGCAGACCGAAGAAACATTGCAATCGAGAACTCTGCATTTGATCTAGATTTTTTATGTTTTTATTAAGTAGAATAAAAAAAACCATACATGTATATTCAAAATATTCCTTAGTGTATTGATAATAATTCTTATATAATATTTTTACTTTTTTCCTATTTTCCCTCCAACTTTGAGAATCCATGGTTGATCGTCGGGCTTGTACTTCCTGGCCACAATGCCAAACTTCTTCCTCCTAGCTTCCTCTCGAGCGTCGCGCCCGTACTCTGAACCAGCACCAAATCTGAAATGTTTTGACATTGAAAACATTTTTTTTTTAACAGTAAGAATAAAGTATATAAGTACCTATTTATTTAAAACAACGGGTAGCGCGCTACCATTATATAATTAACATATTTGGTACTTAAATGTATGTGTGAAATTTATTTGCTCTGTATGAAAATTAAAAAAAAAAATGGCTCGTATACAAGCACGAAACCTTTGTTATTTCTGTTTTTGTAATTCCTTTTTTTTTTGTACTACAGCCACTGTCTGAGCTCTTCTCTGATGTTCACTGGTGTGGCATAGAGCTTCGTGGTAGTCCTTCATGTGCAAGTCAGGACTTCTTGCAGGCCAAGAAATTGGCCTTCTGCACTGTGCGGTGATAGTGTGCTGGGCAGCCATCATGTTGATAAATCATGAAACGTCTCCTCACAAAAGAAACATCATACAGCATTGGCCTCAGTTCGTGCCGCAAAAAGTTTTCATAGTTTTCCCCGTTTAAGCTTTAGGGAAGAAAGTACAATCCGATTAAATGGAGATCAATGACCCCAGTCATACTTTCTCTGAAATGTGCTGCTCATCTGACCAGTAATGCAGGTTGTGGAAGTTGGTAATGACTTTGCGGTCAAATTTTGACTCGTCCATCCGTAGAATATTATTAAGAAAACTTGCTTTGTACTTGTACTTGTAAAAAATATAAAATAATTATAATTAGCTTTATTTGAAATTTAAAAATATAAAACAGTTGTCAACGCTTTGTGTTCAATAATTTCATAAACTATTTAAAATAGTGCAGGTTATCAACATTACATACTTATAGTTTTTCTAAAATAAACATTTTACGAAGCGCCAGTATTTATGCCATTTTTGAAAATTTCACAGGGTGGAATGCATGTGGATGCGTTTAAGTCACTCGGGTAATAGACAGGTTAATTAAGAACCATTTAGCATATTTTTTTACAGGTAGATACATCTTACGTTTAATTAAATCAGCCCTTGTATAAATGTGTACATCTCGTAACTTAACTTATGGCGTTAAGAAGAGCGCAGTGGAATATTCTTTTGACCCACTAAAATAAAATAATATTAACTAAAAATTAAAAACATGGATGAAAATATACTTGGGCATCTCTTCGTCCATTCCTTTGTATTCCTTCATGTTGTTCTCGCGTTCCATCTTTACATGTGTCCACTTAGCAAAGTCTACATTTAGGGTAGCGTTGAACCGCATCACATGGTGCTTTTTCTTCATATTCTTAGGCACTTTGATCTTAAATTCCTGGATGGATGCTCCCGGGGGATTGGGAGCGGCAACATGACTAGCTGGTGGCTGTACAACCTATAATAATTACATAATATTGTAAGGAAGTACAGCATAGCCTCAATATCTTAACAATGGAAAAATAGCTCCTGATCGGACTACAGAAGCATTTGGTACAGTATGTAAGCTATAACTAAGGTAGAATTTGGTGCACAATGAAAACAATGTACGGCAAAATGCTTCACGATAACCGAGACACGACTTAATATGTATGCATTTCTACATACTAAACAGCTTGAGGATGGCCATGTTGCCAGATCGGCTTTTTGCAATCATACATCATACCGAGGTCATAATAATTATCTTTCGTCTTACATAGGCATACTTCGGATTAAAATAGGTATGGGTTATCGAGGTTATGCTTTAAAATTTATAATATCCTAAGCCAAGAAGCAATCTTAAAATTACTTTATTTGAAATTTCTACTTAAACACATTTGGTAAGAACAAAATGACAAAATATTTATTTTAAAAAGCTTACATAATGGGTTGATTACCGTTACACATACCTAATATCTTACAAGTTTATATTAATGAGAGGATCGTTGCTAGTCAGTATCCTAAATATTTCCTTTCTCATCAACATACTCAGAGCAGTGCTTGGAAACCAGTGGAGAACTATAGGGTGGCAGGACTGGCAAAATGCCAGTGGCCCTCGGCCCGAACGGGTCCCGAGGAATGCTATATTACAAAACCGTACAAATTAAACAAAAACAACATATTCCTAAGAGTAATGCATGCATTAAGCGCATAATGTACGAGGAATCCCCGCTTTCTGATTTGTATTTTTATGCAGCATAATATGAAAGGCCCCACTGTAAGTTCCTCCGTTTTGTGCATTAATATAGCTGATATATTGCCCCTTTTTGTTTTACTCTTATCTCTAAGTATCACAGAGGCGAACTTTTTAGTTTGAGGGGGTTAAAAAATTTCCAGGAGCCTTAACCAGTAGTTACACCACTATGACAAGAGTTGGGGAAATAGGTGGGGGGCAGGTAGTAGGAAATAGGTAAATTTGAAATGGAACTGAATTCAGGTCTCTCTCTTATTTGATACTAGTGTAATATTACTTCACATTTTTGGTGTGATATGCAGAGAAGATTCACGGTATCAAAATCACAGCAATTTCAATCACAGATAAAACCATTTGTCTAAATACTGCAAAGCCCCTTCTTTGTGCCATTACAGTAATTGCATCATAATCATTAGTTATGAAAGCAGGTTTCCTACATTTCAGTCGCAATTTCGTTTTCTGGGGTGTCTCTCGAATCCAAATTTTTATCTTTTTTATCTCCTCTAAAAGCATGATTCTTCATTATTCTTTTAATTTAATTGTATAGCATTAACTCAAACTAAACTGGAGCAGAATTGCACCCTTGTTTTCACAATTAGATAATAAATATCCTAAAAACCTTTTCACCTCACCAACAATGGAGAATTTGCGAAAGTTAGACATAACCTTCAAAACAAAATGTAAAAATAGCCTGTAATAAAGTATATTAATAAGCGCGTACCTTGCTGACGGATGTCGTGGCCATTGCGTTGGCTAAATAAAAATAAAATCAGAGAAAATGCACAAAAAACGAATTTTATTTGAGAAAACGAAATACCCGTATACCCGCGAATTATTTGATTTACGAATATCAACTCTGTTATAATCCACATTTATCGTGAAATTAAATAGGAGATCAAAAAAAAGTTAAAAAACATTTCATTTATCCTCTGTACAGTTTATACACGCAGAGAAAGAAGTATCTATCTAAAACAAAACGTCAGCTGTTAACCTCTAAAAGTACACAGCAGCAACACCAACAAACCAAACTAACTTTATATCAGGTGACAGCCCAGTATTGCCATTGCCAGTTTTATTGTTTGTGGGCATTTTCACCCTTAAATATTTTTTATAAGATTAAAGGTATAAAGGCGTATAATAAACTGCAAATATATTAAGATTTCCAAAGTAATATGTAATTAACAGGTGGGGTAAAGAGTTGTGACAAATTTGTTAGTGCACAGCTCTATATAATGTATATAATATATATAAGGTAACATGTATAATGTCAAAATTGTATCAATTGCTTAATGATATTAGTTAATACTGTAAATATTATCGAACAACTGTAATTGAAACTAAAATCATTTTTATTCACAAATGTACCTTCACAATAATTGGTATATCTTAAATCGCTTTTAGATGGTTGTTATCCCTATCTATAAATCTAGAAAATTTTAAAATATAGAAATTAAATTATTGTATTCTTTATAAGGCAGTACATTGTTCCAGTAAACACCCAGAGAAAGGGTGTTAAATTCTGTGAGATTAGACGAAAAATTAGACGCACAAATCGCACAAAAGACGAGGAAAATGATATAAAAAAAACCATATTGTGCGACCTTTATACATATATATAAAATAAATACAATGTCACTCAAAAAAATCAAAACAAAACAAAAACACGGCATAAACAGAAATACTAATCTATCGAGTAGATCGATTAAAGACCTAAAATAAAATCTAATAAGTATATCCATGTTGCGTTAAATCGGATAAACTTGGATTCGTTGTAGTTCTTTTTTGTAATCTCTACCGGTATCTTTATTACTATTTTATGTGCTACACTTATTTATATGTGTAATATTAATTTACATTTATAATATGAATGTGCCGATTAAATGCGGTATTTAAATTATGACTTAATAATGCTCTTCAATCTCCGATTCTTCCGATGTTCTACCTTTAAAACAAATAATCAATATGTAATCATGAAGGTATTAAAACTCAATGTATGTAGTATTATTTATTTACATTACTCAAAATTCAATTTAAACAGAACCGATTTTAAACTTTCACTGTGTCGGTTTTATAACATAAAACTAATTAATTAATAATGTAGGTATCGAAATAAAAAAAAAAAGAGAATAACTTTAGAGGGATGGGGGAAGCAGATAATATTATTATTATATTACATCTAATTTCACTGTACAATAGAATATTTGTTATATATCGTACAGTATTACATCGAAATTTGTTTACAATACAAATAAAAAAAAAATAAAGTAATACATGTTTTTTTATGTTAGTTACTACTTTGCATTTGAAAAAAATATTTTAGTTAAATTAGAATAAGTGATATTCACGTTTGTATTTTTCATGTTGCATTCACAACTACCCACATCTATTTTTTTTTTTTTTTAATAAATAAATAGGAGAGAGGTATATTATTTAAGAACATTATTTGGTATTTTTTATAAAATAACTTGTGGGATCTTTAAAAATGATAAAATAATATGTATAGGTATAAAGTTAGGGGCTACTGATGGACAAAGGTGTCAAACTCTTATAATTTACATCTACTCGCATTCCAGTATTTCACAAATGAAATGTATCTGATTAATTTTAGCCCATTTACGATCATTCCTTTCAAATTAAAGCTTAGGAGCTGGAATTGAGAAAGGTTTAGAAACTCGAAGGAGAAAAAGTCCTTAGATTAGTCCTTGAAATTAATAAGAATTATGAATATTTAACCTTTTTTATCTTGAATTCGTGTACGATATTACTTACTATGGAAGATAGAAATAAAAACGATAAACAAAAAAAACCGCCCCCCTACGAACACGATACGAAAGATAACTTTAGTTTGTTGAACTTGGTTAGCGAGAAGAGAACTACTGAGATGTCTGCTGTAAGTTTACAATTATATTATTAATAATTATTGTAACAAATGCGCATTCTTTACAAAATTTAACATACAACTTCCAACACACATTTCGTTATTAATGGATAGTGTAAATAATAAAGTTTTATTTTATAACTTTCATACCTTTTACGATTGACATTTTGACATTGACCCAAGATGACCGACCCTGGCGGCCGGCGGCGCGTTGAAGTTGAGACAATCGACTCTTTGCTTTCAATGTTTAGAAAGTAATGCCATCTAGTTCTCGGTTTACACAATTAAAACAAAAATAATCATATATGATTATTTTTGTATTTTTGATTTTTGATTTGCTACTTATAAGTAGCAAATAGTATAATTAAATGAAATTTAGACATC
Source organism: Neomicropteryx cornuta (assembly GCA_020383195.1). NCBI lineage: Eukaryota > Metazoa > Arthropoda > Insecta > Lepidoptera > Micropterigidae > Neomicropteryx > Neomicropteryx cornuta. Next base: position 4,663,197 of record JAHKQU010000001.1, on the reverse strand, counting down.
TACACATTATTAACAAATAATTATATACTTTTATTGTGTGATTGGTGCAAAAAATTAGGCAGCACATCCACCTCTTTTTTTATTATTCAAAGACATCGACAGTTATCAATATAAAATAGAGATCTTAAAAAAATAGGATTAACAATTATTGTGAAAATATGAATGTTAATAATGCCATAGAATACAGAACTAAACACAACATTACAATACTATACCTAAACTACAGCAATAAAAAATAGTAAATATAGAGAAAATAAGCAAAAAAAAAATGTAAACCAGAGAAACTAAAAATATATTATATTATGTTTATTTTATTTCAAAACCTTTTAAATAATAATGATTCTGATGTAAAATTTAAAAGATTTTCAAAACAAGTACCTAGCCAGTACCTAGTGTTCATATATATGCTCCTAGATCTTCCTACCTACTTTATCCTATCTGATCTTCCTGTCGTATCCTATGCTGAGATAATAAAACTTTTACGAAAACACACAAATCTCATACCCAGTGGGGCTAGTCTAAAGCCGACACGCCACTCGCTCGCTGTCAATTTGACGGTTGTCAAATGCATTAAACTGACGGCGAGCGAACCCCAACTATATTGTGACAGCCTTAATAGTATTGAGGCTGTATATTATACTTTAACTATGCACGATTGGCATTTTTCAACCCCATCTTTCTAGGTAAAACACGTGAATAAAGTCCCTGCGCTTACCTTGAACGATGCAGATGGCGGGAGTATGCCGGTCGTGGGCCTCGGCACTTACCTGGGTTGGAGTCATCATCCCGAGGACGAAGAACGCCTGGTCACCGCCGTAGAATATGCTTTAGGTAAATATTTTATTTTTACCGAAAGAAAAAGTTCATCTTGTATCTATTAGACATGAAGCTTCTAATCTTAATAATTAATAAATAGTTGTTAGGGGTTATGGCTACTTAGCCAGCGAGCGCGGGTTAGAAATCGCACAATATAAAAATACTATGTCCAACGCTTTATCACACAACATTTACATTTAAACCAGCCACTGCTGTGGGCAGTTTTAACGATTAGTATCGCTATGTCTGCCCGAAACAAAAAAAATCTTGCTCTGGCACAAACAAATTTGCCTAATTTATATAAGAGCAACTGTCAAACTTAAAGTATCATTAATTCTTAACATTCTTCTCCAGATATCGGCTACCGCCACATAGACACGGCCACAATCTACAAAAACGAATATTTTGTCGGGAGAGCAATCCAGAACAAGATTTCCGACGGAACGCTCAAAAGAGAAGACTTATTCGTTACAACCAAAGTTAGTATTATCATAGTCTAGAAGTGTATATAGTGGGCGGTTTGGTGTGTGGACATGGTGGCTACTCGCTTTAGTTTATTTTTAAAAACCGCTCTGGCAATCTGGCTTTGGTCGACCGAATATAAATAGGCATATTAATAAACGAACGCCATAGGGCGAAATTAGCTCGCAGCGCAATTTATACAGAATATATTTAAAATCAATAGTATCCTTTTAATAGGCTGTATCGCTTTTAACAGGATAAATCAGCAACTAAACCGGTGTCACATATAAAAATATATTCATATTAAAATAATAAGATTAATACCCTTTGTTTTTTTCCGAAGTTCTTCGCGTGCCGCGAAAAGTACTTTTACCGAAGTGCTTCTTTTTAGAATTTTAATATACGAGTACACACACATTAATCCCTAGCGCCTTCTTCGTTGACACTTCTGGTCGCGGGCTCGCGGGCTACCGTAGTCAATTTTAGGCGAGAATGCCGAAAAGCGTTTGTTTTTAGCTTATAATAGCTAAAACAATATACGAGTATAGTATTGTTCATTTTACAATGAACAATACATCACTATTATGTATACTATAGTTAGATTGAGTTTTCTTGGAACAAAAAAAAAATTTCTCCAATTTCCTTCTCAGTTTCGAGATCGACCAAAAAAAAAGAATCTCGGTTTCGGCTTAAAAAGTCAGTTTCGGACGAACACATACATATCACATAGATACAATAATAATTGTCAATATGAATTTATTTTACTATTTACTTTAAATAAATCACATTTTCATATATTTATAATTAAAATATACTACTCACACACATACTCAAGTGTAAATTAATTTATATATATTAATATATTTATGCATATGTAGAAAATCTTAAATTATTTTATCTATTTGTTTTTCTATTATAAAATGATATTATTTTTAGTTCTTAAATGGTATATTTTTTTATTCTGTATTTTATTTTCTTTTCTCCTCTTGGTATTGTTTTTTCTCACATTCTAATAATCAAATATAAAAAACTTTTACGTATTAAGTTTTAATTAGGTAACTCAAGTTTATCTCAAACCATTAAAAACAGCATATTTTGTAGAAACTGGAGAGTATCAAGTGTTGGTAACCTGTGTAATGTGATATTTCAACACTATTGCGGTATGTTTACACTATAAATTTAAAAAAAAAATGAGTCAAACTTAGCTTTTCTTAAAAATTTGAACCCTTGCGAGCGTAAGATATTTCGCTGTACTTCGCGCACATACGCCCTTTTATTGTTACAGATACCTAGATTATAAAATAAAATCATATTTTGAACTTCACAGTTATGGAACGATGATCATCGACCAGAGTTAGTCGGAAACGCCTTTAATGCTTCGCTAGAAAGACTTGGCTTGAAATATGTTGATCTTTACCTGATGCATTGGCCGATGGGATATCATGTGAGGTTTGCTTGTAACTGCCACTTCGTATAATATGCAATTCAATTCATATTCTGGTGATTGTCTGGATTCCCCAACCCCTCCTACTTCCTGGTCCCGGCCTCCCTCCCGAATGTGTTTTCTATTTTTTTAAGTTTGGAGGAAACTGTTATTGGCTTTGTGTTTTAATTTTGTTTTTGTTTATTGTAATATTACTATGTAAGCTGTTGTTTCCTGAAATAAAGTAAAAAATAAAAATAAAATAAAATATCTTCGCAACCCGGTCTTTTCTCCCCACAATAGTTTTAGCTTCATGCCCCTTTTTTTGTAGATATAGACGAAAAATAATACTAAATATTGTTTTATTACATAATTATCTGAGTAAATATAGGATGAAAAAAGTACATTTCTACTTTTTCTGAAAGTTAACAGCCTCGAAAGACTGTATTTTTCCATACATTATATCAACAAATGCAATGATTCTGTTTTTTAAGATTATCTTATAACGTCGCAGAGTGTTTCTCTTTCTACAAGCCGTTAAATGAGATAGAATACTTTAAAATCACGTGCAAGAAAGAGAAGAGTCTTTCGGAAAAAGGACCCTTGAAAATACATAATAAGTTATAAGTACTAGCAGGCTCGAGGATTCTCGGAACGTCTTGAAAGATATTTTATGAGCTAATGTGGAACTAGGAAAAGAAGATTCTTTAAAGAGAAGCGACTGGTTTGATTCAGAGTACAGTACCCAAACGGCTACTAAAGAACACCTCAAGTTAAGTCGACGAAAGAAAGGTTTTCAGTAGAATCAAAAATAAGAAAAAATCGAATATTTAAAAATAAATAACACGTAGATAGAGACCTTAAACTGACCATATACCGGTGAAGACTTTTCCGAAACATTCACTATTACCCTAACTTGGAAATATATTTATGACAAAGTTCTCAATAGGAATGAGTTTCACCACACTCTTATAATTTCCTTATATTATTTCCACCACAAGAAAAAATATCATTACTTTAATTGGATGGTACTGGCAAACACCGTACTTAGTTATTTTATTATTCTTTTACGAGAATGTGTCACAGAACTTTTATTCTGAAATTATTATTTTCAGAGCGACGGATCAGAAGATTCCGTCGACTACTTAGCTACATGGGCTGCCATGGAAGACCTTCGAAAAAGCGGTCGGGCCAGGTCGATAGGCGTTTCAAACTTCAATATTAAGCAGCTAACTAGGCTCCTGGAGAAATCCACTATCAAACCGTCGGTTTTACAAGTCGAGGTAAGTTTCATTAAGTATACAATATTAATTGATAAATTCATTACTTTGATTCAATTGGCATCTTCAAGTAATCGCAGTAAACCCGTTATTGTATTTTTACTACAAGTCCAGCTGATCGCGTTTAATCGATTTCATTTCTTCTAATAGAAGTCTTCTGACGTTAAAATTACCCCCTAACCACCAACCCCTTTGAAAAAAACTTAAACTACCTTTCGTTACTCTGGTCATCCTCAACTGGCGGTGACGGTTGGCCCTCTGCAGCATTTCTAGCTAACACATTGGTAGGGAAACATGTCCAGCAGACGAGTCGCTAGTTCTCTCCTCGAGTTCTAATCGAATGTACCAAGATATAGTTGAATAGTTTAAGTAATGGTTGAAGTAATAAATAGCCAAAAGATATAGTTAGTGTTATATAATAATAATGACAATAATAAACACTTTATTTAACACACATTAATAAGATACAAAGGGTGAACTTATTTCCATAAGAAAATCTCTACCGGTTAACCTTGAAAAGCCATGTAAAAAATCGGGAAAAAAATAATAGGGAAAGATATAAACAGAAACGGCCTATTTTACTTTAGCCAGTTAATATGCCCAAACAAGGATAGGTTTGAAATGAGGACAAGGATGTAGAAGGAAGTTAGAAGATGTTCAAGAACGTCGTTTAAAAATGGCCATATTCGGATACTCTAATGACATCAGTGAGCACCGCAATCTAACCGCATGAACCTAAAAGGACTCTGAAAAAACGCTGATTTATGGCTTGGAATCTCCAAAGTTTTAATGGAGGCAGATCAAAAGGGGTCGGCCGTGGTTAGACAACTGCTTAAAGATTTTGCGATGGCGTTTCGGGGGTCAAAACTCTGAAATGAATGACCAAACGTGAAGATCTCTTCTTTTGCGTATTCGCAACCGTTTCAGCTTAACAGAAATTCGGAAACATGATCTGCAGGAATTAGTACCTAATTCCCAGATTTCGTAAAAGCTTTAGCTTGTCCAGAAGCGCTTATTTTAGGTTATCGGTTGCAATATTTACTTATATTTATAAATCGGAAAATATCGTAATGGTCGACACAAAAGCTATTATAGTAAAAATGTTACCATGTGTGCTATGCAAAAGTTTAATCCAAATAATCTATTCAAACAAGGTCCATCTTAGTCTAACTCAAAAGCCTCTGGTTGAGTTCGCGCTGAGCAAGGGCCTGGTGGTCACAGCCTACAGCCCCCTCGGTTACTTGCCATCTATTCGAAGTGGCGGCGTTTTATCAGCTCCTGGACCCGCGGGTCCAGCGCTCAATTCCGTCGCGGAGAAATACAAGAAGACTGTCACGCAGATTGCATTGAAATACCTGGTGAGTATGCAATACATTTTACGTACAGTCGAGGGCAACTGAAGTTTTACTATGAAAGACAGTGCAGTGTACAGAGACCGACTCCATCGACTCCATCCAACGACCCGACGAGCTCCGAACGAAGAGAAATAATGCTTTTTTTTTTCTATCTTTTCTTTACGCATATCAGTATAACTTTTAAATGTTCGAGGTAAAGTTTCAGGTTTTCTCGTCTATACATAATAAGAGGTTTAAAAATCTAAATATGTTTTTCTCAAAAGTCTACCAACTAAGCATTGCCCGTACTAGGCTTGTAATTTAGAATGAACAGTAAATATTTCGTCTTGATAACTAATTTTCACAACCTATTATACTATAAAGACCTCACTTTTATTTTAATATTATTTTATTTATTAAATGACATAAAATTAAACGTATGAAATCCAGAGTAATATTTTCTTATTATAAAATATACTATTTTTTAAACAATATCGTATCGTATCGTATTTTGATTAAATCATTGAATTAATTTCAGATAATGTAACTTTTTTATGTAGCTATGTAGTTCTGCGTATATTTCTTTCGTGTGCTAATAACTGGTTGTGATTATTTTATTTTTTATGCACATGGATAAAACTGTAGTTTGTATAATTTGTTGTTGGGCATATAAATAAACTAGCTGTTTGAACCCGAACTTTGCCTCGGTTTGGCAGCTAGGCCCTACTGCGGCACATGGTCTTTGGGACCTTCGGGCGATCCTCTCGTCTAAATTTGGTGTTTCGTAATGGCGCCTGATAGTTGCGTTGGTCTAGAAATTCCGAGAGGTAGACCGTTGGTCTAGACCAGAGGCGTCCAAACTTTTTGCTGCGAGGGCCAGTTTGGTATTTAAATTCATTAGCGGGGGCCAAGCATTGTAAATATGTGAATTAAAAAACCTTATTACAAGTAAAGCAGCATTGAATTTTTTTATTGTTTTGATATATATATACTATAATTTTTTTTTTTATAGTAAATTACAGATATAACAATACTAAACAAACATGTCTAAATTATATTATTATAAAATTATTTCATGCAATTTTTAATGGGAATGGTGGAACTGGGTTTTTTCCTGGAGAGTTTCTTCAAAGTTGGGATTCAAATCGGAAACACCAATTATTAGCAATGATTGCAAATGATCATCTGATAAATTTGCCCTATATTTAGATTTCAGATACTTCATCCTGGAAAAAGTTTGTTCGCACATATAGGTAGTGCCATACATAGAAATAAATTTACCAGCCAATTGCTTTAACGAAATTTGCAACGAAATTTTTCAAAATCCTTGGCGGGCCGGATAAAATCGCCTGCCGGGCCGGGTTTGGCCCGCGGGCCGTAGTTTGGACACCTTTGGTCTAGACCTTCCTACCTAAAAGTAACCTATGCCCTTTCCACATTTATGTTTTTTCACATTAATGTTATGACTTTCACATTAATGTTAGTATGCATACGAGATAACATAACAACATTTATTAATAACATAGAAAACACATAACAAATAACATTTATTCAAATATTAATAGTTCAAACACCATGGGGAAACATGTTTTTTGTATAAATAATTATATTTATTTACCTGTATGACATTAATGCTTTATGAATATTTATAGCATTTATATTTTTGATAAAGAGTAAGTGCACTATCTTTACCTGCCCCTTGAAATACTCGTAAACGATTTATCATTATATTCATATATTATTATAGTTTTTGTTTTAACCGGGTTTTTGCCTATAATATCGGTACAAATCTAAAGATTATAGAGCACGGAAACATTCTTTTAATAACTTTAAAGGGAATTTTATGTTAAGTGCTTCGGAGTAAACCTTGTTCCAAAATGAAACATACTTAAAACTGATTCTTCTGTTATTGTATTTTCTCCATTCCAACGCATCAATACATAAATACAATATTTACCTAGCTATAAGTATAATATGGTTCACGCAACGGATGAATTTCGGATGAGGAATCATGACTGCAAACCAGAAGAGTCTAGCAAAACTTGGTAGAACTAATTAACATCATGTGTCGTTTCACAGGTACAGTCCGGTTTGGTCGTTATTCCCAAATCTTTAACCAGCTCTCGTATTTCTGGCAACATAGACCTCTTCGATTTTGTCCTCACTGCGGATGAGGTCAACCTCCTCAGCAAGTACAACTCCGACAGCCGTATCGTCCTCCCAGACTTTTGGCAGGACCATCCGCACTATCCCTTTGAGAACAGCGGGAAGCCAACGCCTCCTAATTTGTTCTTGAGCGAAAATCAACAAAATATATCTTTCCCGAAAGACCATTCGAAAATAATGAGTATTTCATCAAAAATTAGTTAATTCGGCTTAGATGGATCTATTGACATACACTGCCTAGGTTTTATCAATGCATGATCCTACTGAGGGTTCTCAAAATAAAAATAAATACTTTTTACTCTACTATAAATAATCATACGCAAGTAAAATTTATTTGTAACATTAAAATGTATATATTTTTTTTAACATTATTATTAATGTTTTCACAATTTTTTATACACCTGTGTTTCCATCTATAACATTTTTATACTATTTTTATGCGTAACCCCGCCGGTTTTAATATCACCTGCACTGTGAAGGTGTAATTAAGAGCCAATATATCGTGAGGTGACCTTGAAATTCGACCTTTGCAAATGGTGTCAGCCACGTGCACATTGAGCATCAGTCGACAACATCAAAGAATAAACATTTGACAGTTTTTTATTTATATTTAAAATATAAGGCAATTTAAAAAATCTAAGTTTAAGGTTTTCTGTAGAATTTTATTGTGGACATTTTTATGTATAAATTAGGCTTATGTCACATATGTAGTTTAGTTTATGAGAATTTTAAAAAATCAAACTTACCAACTTCAATATTTTTTTATGTGAGCATAGGATTATTTATTTAAAAAACCAGCTTAAAGGTTTTCTAGAAATACGTTTAGTTAATCTAATTGTATTTTTTATATATGCCTGGTAATTAAAGCTATCTTGGCAGTAGACCTCTAAAATATGCATAAAATGCAATTCGAGTGCGTTATGGCCCCTAATGAGCGGTAGATATGTGTATTTTTACACGTACATTGTCTATGGATTTTATACTACTTTGATTTCATGCCATAAGTATACGGTCAGGGTGGCTCCATCGATATATCCGAATTATTATAATGTATTTTCGGGATTTTTTACCAATTAGCGATTTTTGAATCTTGCCTGAAAGCATTTTTAAAGCATGCCAATTTACAACACATGGAGATTGTTTATCCACAGATTTTGAATGTGTGTTTTTATATTACTATTTTTCATATTTTCGCATCGCGTAAAATCATGTGAAAAATAATAATATACATAAAATGCATAGGCCTTTGCCCTTAGAATGTTAATCAGACATTCTTTGCTAGGCTGAATTAAAGCATTCTCAAATCTTATTTATACTGGCCTACGAATATTGATTCAAACTAACTGTACGTGTATATTGTCTATGGTAATTCTTAATCCGACCTGTGGGGCTAGTCTGAAGCTGACTCGTCAATCGCTCGCTGTCAGATTGACGTTTGTCTAATGTAGTAGGTAATGCAATTTACTTTGGTTTAAGTTGGCTTCAGACTAGCCTCACTGCGACGAAGTAATTTTTACATTAACGTCACAGACTAACGCGGCCGGTTTTCATACCAACCCCCCCCAACCCCCCCCAAATGGAAAAACTATGTATGTTATTTGATAGCTTATGAAATTCACTAGAATATGGTTTTATTACTTACTAACTAAAAAAGTAGAAAAAATGTCAAAGTTAAAAAAAATATATCAACATATTATTATTGTTACTTATTCAATAAAAAAAAAATTAAAGCAATGACACCCGATTTTCACGTTTTGTTATGTTTCTAGATATAAAACTGATTAAAGTAATATAATGATCAGAAAATTAAAACAAAACCCCCACGGATACATATGGGGGATAGTTACAGGTGCCATAATAAATATATATTTTTAAAAGATATTCTTAAAGTAAACCAGTAATAAAAGACGGAATACCTCTTTTCTTTATGTTGATAAACGATAACATTTTTAAATAAAAACAGTTAGAAATACATTGTAATCATTATAGTTAGACAGACATTATATCTAAACATTACTCATATAAAAAAATGTTCTTATTTACCAAAATGATCTTATTTTCAATAATTTGATACTTGTATGCACAAAGACACCATTATAGCACTTAAAACCAACGATCTTTTAAAACATTGTTGCTTAAAACATTGTTGCTTAAAACACTATATTTATGTAATATTAAACTTTTTAAATCACTTATAAACGCTAAAAATTATCGTCCTAAGCAAACAGAAGAAATTAAATAGATCGGTGGTGGGTGGGGCATTTTATTTTTTAATGTTTCAAAATGGCAATATATTGTTTTTCTTCTAATCGGGTAAAAAATTAATGTAGAATTTTATTGCAATGGAACAGAACACCCTCGCAATTGTTAGTATTAGAAATTAAAACGGGTTAAAAATTAAAATGGTAACGGTCGACTTATATTTACATTTGGGAACATATTATTATGATGGCGGTGGCCTGGTGCAAAATCAAGCACCACAGCTTTAAACCTATCTTAAAAATAAAACTGTTCCAACTAAAGGCCGAAAATGAATACCCACAATTTTCGTATAAAACATTAAAAGGTGAACTGTCAAGACAATTTTAAAAAAAAAGCGATAAAATCAATTGTAACAAATATAATAGATATATTTTCACGATTTGTCAATAAAAAATTGAAATTTATAATCGATAAGATGAATATGAAGAAAATTAAGTAGGTAGGTACTCGTTTATAAAGCCAAAGCTGCAATTCTTATATAATTCGTAGAAAAGGCGAAGGAACCTATTGCACAATGGCAAAGTGGACAAAGGAGTCCATCACCATTTTAATTCTCTCCTACAAAGATTGCCCAGAGCTGTACAACCCGAACCATCCAAATTATCACTGTCCGTCGAGTCGTGCTGGCGCAGAAACTAAAATAGCGCGAATCGTATCGACTATACGACCAAATACAGGCTGCGATGACGTTAGGAGGAAAATGCATACGCTAAGGAATTCCTATAATATTGAAAGGGAAGTGACGAAGGCGGACGGAAGTCCCAGCTCTGTAAGAAATATGTTATTTTACTTCAACACAAACTAATTCTCAACCGGAGTAGGAACGGCAGGCCAGTCTCAAACGCGAGCGAGAAGAGCTGACAGCTGTCAGATTGACATTTGCACACAGTCAACGATGTCAGACTAACAACTTCTCTCGCTTGTTAATCGCGGAAGCGTTTTGAGACAAGCCCTGCAGATGTGAATAAATGTAGGTACCTAAAGCTTTCTGCTACCCAAACCGCTACAAAAAATTGGTGTTGAATTGGCTGAGAACGAACTAGTTGCTTAAAAATATGAGATTAGAAGCAACCGCGTCGCGTCATGGTCGCGAAGCACTTCGAAGAAAAACATTTTTTTTAAATAATATTATTATTTTAGTATGGACATTTTTGTTTCGAAATTAATATTTTTTTTTTCGTGAGACCGGTTAGGTTGTCGATATAGATCAAACCCCTAAAAGGACATCAGTGAATATAAATACATGCTGTATAAGTGTCATGAGATCATTCCCGATAAAAAAAATCAACTAGTTGGCCCTACGTTTTAAAACATGATTTGATAAGACGACATCAAAATTCATCAAGTATTCAGAAAAAAAAATGTAATACTAAATCTTTGTTATATGTGTGCCAGCTGATTGTCCACTCATAAAGCATAGGTGACCACGCGCAGTCAAGGCTACGAGATATCGATTACGTTCTGCCACGGCAAAAACAATTTACACCAGCGCTTTAATAAATTTGCGGATGAATTATTTTCAAATTTTTAATATGATTTCTTACTCGTAATAGGGAACATAAACATTCCTTCGGGAGTGGTCTAGGGACATCCTGTATATTTTTTATTCATCTTGTGTTAGCTGCTAGAGATTGTCCTATGGCAACAAGCTAGCGCTTTGACAACAGTGTGTCAAATAAATTAAAATACCTCAATGGTTTAATATTATTATTAAAAGCGCTTTTATCGGACGCACGAATTCTTTCGTAATCTTTATGAAATTCACTTTTAATCTATGGTTACATTTTTCTAAAAAAATAGCGGCTGTTAATAAAATACTTACACTTGAAAAATACCTTAAATTCAACGAAAAATGTAATTAAAATTCCCGATAACTTTAAATGTCATTTTTTTCTCAAATCTATTGCTATATAAAGATAATGTTATTAACACGCAAATTAAGTTATACCTACCCAATGCACACCCAAAGTCAACTTGAAAGTGATAACTTTCAGTTGTGATACAAGATACTTAAGATGATACTCTATTTGGTCCAGCAAAGTTAGAAGTATAAATGTGTGTTTTTCTGTGTGCTAACGTTTGCAACATTCTGTTATATTAATTCAATTGCGCAGATTCCGTACGAACCACAACTATGGTATTATGGTATGCTGACCTTCCTTGATGACTTCTTCACACTTTCCACAAAGAACACACAAAAAAGCTTCACCGAAGATGATAACAATGATGTAACATACAAGGAATCTGGCAGTGCAACTACTACAAAAATTAACAGTGTAAATGTGCAAATGTTTTATGATTAATATCGGAAGTAAGACTTACTGCGATCACTTTTTGACTTACCGATTTCCCCCTAACCGTCGAGAGATGAGAGATGTCGACCTTCAGACGATGAGCTGTGTGATCGGCGGGAAATGTAGACTAAAGTCTAATAGTGATTGTAGTAAGCCGTAATTATTTCATTATTATCCGAGAATAATTTTGATAGAAGTTATGGCTGACATAAGCAAAATTAGTATAAGTGGATAGCGTTTCTTTACCAATTGATAAAGGAAAATGTATCATAATATGATTGGAGTGAGTGAGCGAAGCTCCCATACGATGACTCCGATGGTGAAATATCTCTTATGATGGTGAATATTTGGTAATTTAACGGCAAAATAAAAGCTAGGTTCTTACGAAGAAAAACTTTAAAAAATGGCTCGTAATTATTAAAAAGTAAAATCACTAGCAAAATTGTCATGTACTCTGTTTCAAACGAAAATCGAATCTAAAAATTTTAAATTAAATAAAAATGAATAAGAAAAGAATTGGACCGACTAATTTGTCTTAGTCACGAATAACCATATTCAACTCATGCTTCATATTATTTAATAAATGTTCTGTTTTATTACTTATACATATATTATTTTCACGCATTAAACTGCATGGAAGCTAAATCTTCCTACTTCGCCCCAATACATGCTGCAGCTTGCAGTACGACAAGTGACTATGAGAGCCTAATATTTATAAGCTATATATTTAATGACCTAAACATATGTTGGATGAAGTCCTAATGAATTGTGACAACCATAACGCCAACGTAATAAACATTTGAATTTTTTGGCTCTGTAACAAAAGGAAAGGAAAGCACCGAACCCAAATATAGCCGAATCCCCTGATCACTTATTTAAAAGCGTATGCCAGCTATTTTCGACGTTTGTTTGTCATGATCTTGTCGGCATCAAAGACTGACCGGCTTCTAATTTATCATTCTTTAGTCGCAAAGCGTGGCAGAGGCGGGCTTAGCAAACGCCTGCCAAGCCATATTGACCATAACTTTGAATTACAGTCAATTTTTTTTTACCTTACTTTCTTACTTGTACACCTTTTTTTTATAATAGTATAAAAATATGCTGTTTAAATGATATTTTTTTTGAAATTGCTATGGCAATTATTTTGAGTTCTACTTAACTAAGATAAATGTGCTTGTGCTAGAGTCAGGGGAGATGGCGGTGTTCAAACATTAAAAATGGTATAATTATAATATGACGATTCAAACCTGTAGCTGGGTCAATAGTGAAATGCCTTAACCACTAGACTACCATAACATTACAGAGCAAATCTGAGGAGGGACTGAATGAAAGTAGATGAGTCCACTAAACCAAATTTTACAGAAACTAAGGGAAACTGTTTTATACTATGAATCATATATATATTTTACTCTCAGGATTAGCTGGTAGAGTTTGTGCAACGGCAATAAACTCGCCCTTTTGTAGAGTAGCGTGTCAAATCTACTTATTATTCATGTCATTCAAGTGATATTTTATCAGATTTTTTTTTTAAATTGGCAATGTCTTGTAAGATACCAGAAAGGCACCACAAGATACCACATAAACAAAAAACATACAATAAAAATATACGCTCGTGATTATGTTTGAACTTTGAATTTAAAAGGCGTTTATTGCGTAGTTTACAATCTTTACATACTAGGAAAAAATCTTTACACGGAGCTCAATTTTAAAAAGAAAAAAAAACTATTTCACTTGAGACTAGACTCATTCTGTTTTGTGCAATTGCTATGCATATTTCCCACCGATGATCACCGCCAGATTTACGTATAAGTAAAATAAGCAGTTCCTCACCACAAAACCTCATAATTCCCTATGAAAAGATGTAGACTTTAGATTTTATTTACCAAAAGTACAAGACTTAACGCAGAAGCAGAAAAAAATATGAGAATGAATGTATTTAAATCGAAAATACAGAGTGAACTTTTAAAAGGGGTTTATTCTACACGTCAAACTAAAGAACTTTTGTTCTATGTGTTTTCTACTGAAATCTATTCACTACCACGATAAAGTAATGAGTTATGTTTCAGAACACAAATAAACCTTCTCCGAACAATCCCATTATGAAAGCCACACGGAGCATGGCAAAGCTGGGCCACGAATCGGAGTCAATCAGTCGGGATGATGCCGTTGGCACAGTAAGTTTGCATCTTATTGTACAGTATATAATACACAAACGTAAGTATTCCAGCAATAAATGAATTCATATCACACCTGTCGTATCCTGCCTCTAGAGGAATCTGTACTAGGGGATATTTTTCATTTGGGATATTCTGGACATTTTTATTATTTGTATCAATATTTTAACATTTTACAATTTTCCTAAACAACTCAAAAAAACTGGCTGTTTATAGACCATTCAGGAGCTTTAAGAGCCTTTGTTCAGAACTTACATACAAACGCTGTTCCCAAATTAACAACATATAAAATTATTTCTTATTAAGAAAAGGCTCATCAAAATCTATATTTGCCGGCAAATGGACTATTTTATAAATATTTGAGTAATGATTAAGTAATTGAAGACATTTTTTTTGTACTTAAATTATGGCATCTTTGCAAGCCCCATATAAGAAAAAAATATGACTTCAAGGACAGCTGCTTTTCTGCATTCTGAATAGACAAAAGTAAAATTATTTTATCAAAATTTCGCTTTGAAGTAGAAATTTTTGGATTTTTTTGTCCGATTCTTTGTAGATGTTGAATTTGACTATGATTATTTATTTATTTATTTATCTTTATTGGAGAAACCAACAATTTTACACAGTACATATAAAATAAAAAAAATACATTTGATGGATCGATAAAAAACTATGTAAAACTAAAAATAGGTTTCTACTAATAAAAAGTATTAAAGTTATGGGGTTATTGGTGGTTGTAAGAATGGGAAAGGACAACGGATCATGACCAAGTTCATTGGGCCTAGTCTGAGCTGACAAGCGACTCAAATATGTTATCACTTTCATCCACTGCTGACACTGCGACAAAGAGAAAGAGAAAGTGTTTAATAAGGCAATATGATAATTCTCTACGGTACTAATACTCACCCTACTAACCAGTCTCCTTTTTTCCACACATTGCAATTTTAAAACAAGCAAGTTGAGATAGAAATATGCAAAGAAAATAGATTTAATAGACCGCCTGATCGCAATGTGGCCGTATATTGATAAACTCAATATTAAAATTAATTCAATCAAAAAATCCAATTACAAAATATTTATAAAAAACTAGCTGTCAACCTGGGATAAGCGCTTTGTTCCTTATCTTATCCACGTGGCACACAGGATGAGCGAGCAATGTTCAAAATCCTCAGGCAGTAGACGAATCTCATCAGCTAAAATTGTTGCCATTCATTTTCTTATTTAAATAAATGCACGACTTTGTTTATATATTTATTATACACGGAGTAATTTTTGAGTCGTTGATTAGTGGAGTTCATAGCAAATAATCCAGTCATTTGATTGCAGATAGAGGTATTTTGACTATACTAAAACAATCATTTTAAAAATGGTGGTAACTTTTTAAATTACGAGCACCACAATAATAATAAATCATGACCTTGTCTTAGGAGGCCACTGAACAGCAATAGATACCTCAAGCTTTGTTGCTTATGATCATTCTCGAATAATAAAAGTTATAAGATCTCAGAACAACCTTGGCCTTGATGCACCAGTAAATTAAAAAAAAAATAAAAACCAACCAATTAATGACATAACTTTCTAAAGAAAAATAAAATAGTTAAATAAATTATACTAGCATTTGAAATTATGATTTGAAATTGAAATAATTTTCTAACCACAATTATTCAAAATTGCGCGATTTTCTAAAAATTTTTTTTGTCAATAAATATGCAATCTTGCTGAATATATTTTCCGATAACCTTTGGGAATACTGCTGCCGCATAAGTAATTATACATTCTTTAAGAAGTAGTATTAAAACTCAATGAAATGCATTATGGAATGCTTGAAGAGGATATTAAATATATGTTTGTTATTTCAAGGATGGAAGAAACGCCTATATGGCGCAAAGCAATATGCCCAGACATAAAACAATAAACGAAGACTTCCCAATGATCTATCCGTGCTACGATTATGCACGACAAATAAGATACGATGACAGATTTGTCAGCAACACATCAGGACAAGTTCAATTGGCTAGAACGTACGGTCCGAAAAATTTGGACGTTGTCTACATAAGCGAGGCGAGCCCTATAATTACGCCGGGCCGTGATGTGAACAACCCTAGGAAAAGCATTGAAATCGATGAGACGGACGATACGGATAAGTTTGGAGCGAGCATCGCAGTTCAATTGAAAAAAATATGCAACGACTACGCAAGATCATTGGCTAAACTTCAAATCCAGCGGGCTCTGTTTGACGCTGAAGTCTTACAAAACAGAAAGACATTGGAAAATACTATGTTGACACAATCAAACATGGGGAGCACGCCGGATTTGTTGCAGACCGCATCTGCAAAAACCACAGATAAGAAGTTTGAGACGAACGTGGATGATCAATGCCATACGGTTTATTCTCCGAGATCCACGTCTTCGAGAAAAGTGATCTCAACGCAAACATCAGATCATGAAATTGAGATAGACAGCCTCTCCGTTTTATGCTCAATCCTCAAAACTAATGAAAACTAGCAGTTTTGAAAATTACATTTAGAAAAAGGTTTATCAAGAAAATCTTACAAGCAAAAAAAAACTAAAAAGCATATAATTTAAAAACAAAATACTAAATTTTTAAATCGGCGAATAATAATAATATGGTATAACGTAAATTATTAAGTGTAAAGATGAGTTTTAAAATGCAATCCTTTTTTTATTTTTTATACAAGCATAGTGGAGCAATATTTTTATTTACCATGTTTCTTTAATGATTGGTTTATTAAATCCAAGAAGATGGTTGGTTGCGAAAAATTTTCTCTGAAAAACAGATTCATATAAATTTAAAATTTTCTATTATTCACTTATTTTGTTGTTTCTCGAACCGCAAAGGGCTTCCTTTAAATAATAAATATTTAAAAAAAACTACGACAGCGACCAAAATGTCAGAATTAATTATGTTTCCTATCCTAATAATAATATTTCTATGCAACAGGTGTTTAAATTTAAAAACAATGTAAATAAAAATATAATGTACGAATTTTACTATAGGTCTACTAAATCCAATTAGTAAAATTTAAATAATGATATTAACAGCAAAAATATTATAATATTTATATAGTGGTATCTTGCTTTGCTTAATATGGCACATTTATAATGTGAAAAAAATTATAGCGGTCAATTAAAAATAATATCTGCTTGGCAAAAATTCAATTACAAAATATTAATACTAAATAATAACTACTAGTCATTGAGTCATAATTATTACCTATTTTATTATGAGCTTTTAAGTATTACTAAAAATATCTAGCACTACGATTAAGCTGACAAAATTTAGGTATTCACTAACAGTATGAAGCATAAGGCTTCCTCAAAAAAAATACCAATTACTGCCACGCTAATACTCTCTTTTGGTCTATTTGATCCTTGTTGGATCCTTCCTGACTTTGTGGTGAATAGTTGTAGGTTATCCCAGACGTCCATCGAGGACGACATCTTATAAGTTACGAGATATGCATTAGGTGTTTCTCCGCTTTTATGCTATTTATTATTTGCAATAAAATGTTTTAAATTTCAAAAATTAGAAATCAGGGAAATAAGGATATTCACATAAATATTTTTGGTTATCCTTTTAAGGCCTGCGGTTGGGAGAATATAACCAAAATAGAAGATTACACTTTGATTCAGTCACCGAACAAACTCCGGTACCTGCCCATAGTTCAGGAAGAGGAGTGGCAGCGGAACAGTCTGATGCAGCAACAGCACAACAGCAGCATATCAGTGAATAGAATGGACATCGTTCACAGTAAGATGGACAACGCCTATGCATCTGGTAATAGATCGAACCAATCGAAAGTGTTTGACACGTCGAATATGCCTGAGAAATTCAAAGACAACTATGAGATCTTCGGCACGAGCATTGCCTCCCAGCTGAAAAACATAAAGGATGTATACGCACGATCACTCGCTAAGCTGAACATTCAGAAGGCACTCTTCGAGGCCGAAATCTTGGATCAGAGAAAGTTCTCTGATGCTACCATGTCCCTGAGATCCCATTCCATAACCCCTCAGTCGACAAGCAACGATTTGGATAACATGTTTCATCCCAAAAATATTGAAACGCAGACATTCGATGACAACGACCGAGAGAGCATTGCTGTTCTTCAGGCAGTCATGAGAAATGAATAAGAAATAACAATTAATAAAAATACCAGTGTTTACAAATTCAATTGATTAAAAATCACATGAAACTTATTTTTTTTTTAAATAAATCAGTATAATTATTATTCTCTTTCCAAGGCTCTTTAAACGTAAATAAAAAAATTCTTAAATATTTATACAAATTTGATCCCTACACACAAATTTGTTTGCCACCCATTTTTGGTTCGATTGTTGATTGCTCGACTTCTGTCGTCAACAGGGTCTAGCTCCCGAGGTTGAACAGCTAGTAGTTTATATATGCATATATGTAAAATCTCAACTTACATTCAAAGTTTACAATCTGAACTACATTATTTGACTTCTAGAAATATTTTTATGAAACTTATGGAAGTATTCAAGAACCACAACACCCATGTTTCGTGTGTTGTGTGTGTACTATACTTCCAAAATATACAGGTGTTCACTATTTGCAACAAAACCCCTAAATTGTCAAGTAAAATGAAACATTAATAAGCAAAAAAATAATGGATAAATGTTTCTCAATTACGAGAATAAACATTTATAATTTAATCATAATCTATCAGCATTTATAAACTTTTTTTTAGAAATTAAAAACCTATATTTTCATGAGAACTGTTTAGCTGTTGATATAAAATAACCCCCTAAAATGACAATAGTGATTTTAAGTACATCCTGTATACGTCACCAACCACTAAACAATTCTACACCTATTTATCTACGTAATCAGACACACATTCAAATAGATATAATACAAATATACCATTCGCTCCAATAGTTTTTCTCAGATTTATAGTCACTCTTAAAATGTCTTGTTATAGTATTAAATAGATTCCCAGGTTATGCACCAATAATTTGATTGATACATTGCTCTAAACGTTTACAGATCTGTTTAGAAAAATGTCTAGATTTGAATTGAAACCAGGGATGGTAAGTAATTAGTTCTTGGCCGGATGGATGGTCAGTTTGGCTAGAAGATAGTCTTCATAGTGTGCAACATAATATTTAGAAATCATTTTATAGGTCTCGATCGTATCCTGTTAAATCATGGAAGCCACCATTTAGCCTTACGATTTAAGGTGTCAGTTTATTTAGAATAATCACGCGAATTTCATAATCTTCTTTATTACACAATGTTTACACACTTCCTTCTTTTTTCCATATGAATCAAAAATTTACGAAGAAATGCACAATAAATCGTATTTAGGCTTTTCGTCCAACTCTATATGTTGTACAGGATGCACCAGTAAAATGGAAAATTTGTGCGAGCGCCCTTGCCCAAAAAAAACCCATTTAAATGAAACAATCATAATCTATTTTTATCTTTATATATTTTAAATGTTATTAATACAAATGACACTTATAAGAAAAAAAATACAAAAAAAAATATGCATCAATGGAATTACTAAATTATGACATAGTTAAATTATTGTGAGCTTAGAATTATTTTAAAATGTCAAACTTGAAAGTCAATCTTCACATCAATTTATGCAAAAATTGTCATGTATATATAATGTGCATTAATTTAATGAATAACTGCTTATATGACATCCAAATACTGTGTAAACTTGTTATTACTCGTGTTAATTAGCAAGTAAGGTTTAAATATTGAATAAACTCATTGTTTGTGGAATGAAATAAACTTAATTGGCCGTTAAGTAATTTTTGACATTTGACTTTTTCAAAAATATACTCATAAAGTTTATATAATTATAAAATAGCCCCATATTTTAGAGAATTTCATAAACTATTTAAAATAGATAAATTATAAGTATTTATACATAATTTTCCCAAAATCATAATTTTAGCAGACATCTATAATAACTGACAAAATATGAAAATTAGCGGGCACTCCACGGTTATTTTGTTATTTCCGCCGAGAGGTATACTATACAATAGTTTTGAAAAATAATTGATATAAAAATTAGTAATAAATGTTAAAATTTTCTGATGTAATATTATTATTATCCATTGCCCGGAAGAAAGTCTTCAGGAAATGAGAGATCGTCAAGAAAAACAACAGTGACTTCTTATTATAAAACGCCCGTCTCGCTTCGTTATTAGACGTCGGTTAGTAAAAAGTAAATAGGTTATAGAGACCACTGCAATTGTTTATGTGCTGCATTCATTTGGAAGGCTATGTTTAATTGCTTTCTGGTCAGCCTTGGATTTTTTAGAAGTTGGTGGAGGGTTTGACAGCTAGGCCACAAACTTAAACCTACGCGAGAACACTAGCATAATAGTATTGATTGCAATTTGTAGTCTGTTTCAATTACTTTTTAATAAAAAAAGCTTTTGATGGTGTACACTATCATTAATATTACCATTAAATGTTGTTTTATTTCAAAACCAGAATGAAAGAAAATGAAAATGTATATATTTCAGCTTATCTTTAATAACTATATTAATAACAAAATAATAGCATACCTAATATAAAATCACAAATAACTATTACAGGCAACATCTCATTACAACCTATAAAGACATGAAACTAGAAATCGTTTTCGTCTCCCCATAATTGAGCAACGCATAATTGTATTTTGAGTACAAACCAGTAAAATCGTGCAATGTCTTTCTCAGGGGTGGGATTTGGTGAGAAACGGGAGCGGTTCTAACATCTAAATATCGCCATCTACCGTCTAAATAGTCAACTGTCACCTAATACTGATAATATTTCATTATATTAATGAGCTTATTACGTATTAATAGTTTCAGCACAATAATCGGGAGTTCAGCAAAAATGAGTGTCAAATTTGTCACTCTCTGAGAGGGAGATTTTGCTGATTTTATATTTCCGACTAGACAGGCAAATGGGCAGTACTTTGTGATAAACAAGCTCTTTCAAGCCCTGATGATTGAGAGATTGACAACTTAGTAAAGCGAGAGCAGAACATTGTCACGGCAATTTGAATACAAACCAACCTCGCTCGAGTGCGACTTTATAACCAGGTAAGATGCGTCTGGAGTTATATAACAATATAAATCATTCCGTATCCGAATCGGTCTCCTTATCAGATCCCGATTCGTCTGAATCGTCACTTTCTGAATCGCTACCCAGCCACTCGGGTAGATCTCGCTGTTCGATCAATATCTTCCATTCATCCAATTTATGCAGATCTGTTGATTACAAAACAAATAATTAAAAAATTAATGTCATCTCTAAATAATACAAATAATAAAGTCCTCGGTGAATATATATTCGCACTAATTTGGGGAAACAATGGATGGACTTCTGTAACGTTTATTTTTACGTCCACTGCCCTTGCCTTAGGCCGGACAGGGCCCTCGACGGAGCCCCGCTTCACCACGGTCACTTCCGACCGAGGTGAAGTTCATTTCGGCTTCAGTCCGCACGTTACTCGCCGCCGCCGCTTGCGTTATCTCCCTCTCGCAGGGGCTCTCCTTGGCCAGCTGATTCGCCGGAGTTATCGGACCGCGAGGAACGAACCGTGACTGGTGGGGAACCGCGTCAAATACAGATCGAAATAGTAGCAAAATTTGAAACAAATAAATTTACTTCCCCTATTGCCTGTCAGGGTAATAAAAAAAGAGTGTTTGGGTGCCAGACGGGGCATCCAAGCAATGTCACGGGTTGCCCCTCGTTCCACTCTCATGGCTCCGCCGACCGGCTGGTCTACCACGGATTGACGTTGCCTTGACTGACTCCCGCTACATGGCAGGTCTGGCTAGTCCAGACAGCGACTTAAAAAAAAATAACTGGTCACTCCCCTAGACGAGAGGACGCTATCATGGAACGGGCTAAGGATAAAAGAAGATGATCTCAGGGTCATCTAGGTCATGTCCCATGAAGCATTATGACCCCGTGTCACAGAAAGAAAGAATTCAAAGAAAAGACGAATTTAGTAATAGTCAATTGACAATAACCTTGGAATCTACTTCCTTCCCGTTGCTTCCAAATCTCAACTTTACTCTTCGGGAAAAGGTAATTGAATGGTGAACACGGTGTTAAAGACAAGAGGCGCATTTATTCAAGAAATAGTGAGGTTAAACATTGCAAACAAATAATGTCAATACATTAAAATGTCATAAAAGATAAGAGACCATTTGAACCAGAAGGGCTTTATTAGAAGACAACAAATTACAATTGGTGTTGGCTGAAGGCCGTGATGGATGTCAATGTTTGGAACATACTAAAGAATTGGAAAATGTAGGTATCGATATCGATTGTTCGGTGAATAAGTTTGAAGCCATTTGTTTTTTTGTTGAAGTTTTGTCATTTGAAGTGCCACATTGTTGACTAAAAATATCGAGATCGATAAAAGATCGAAAATGATTTTCTTCTAATCGATTTATCGACTGAAGGTCGATGTCAATTCTTCGGCGCCGAAAAATGAATTGAACAATGAGGTGAATTGAACGAATGAAACATTGTTGAGTAAAATTTTCGATATCGACAAAAGATCGATATTGATTTGTAAGGAATCGATGTATCGATTGACGATCGATACCGATTGTTGCTTTGCCAAGATTTTGGCGTCAACGTGCCAAGGTAATGGATGAGGTGGGTCGGTATCATACGTTTATGTGTATACTTTACATACAAAGTTTTTTTAGGATTAAATAATTTCGATATGCAGCTGGTATGGATTAATGAAAAACAATATGGTCCGTAATGTCCTTCGCCTTCTCTCACAAAGCACAGTGATAAAAAAAATATTTATTCGCAATTTGCCATTCTATTTTTATAATATAGTTTTAAATGCCTAAAATCCAGAGAAAGAAACCTTCCGACAATCCTGACGGTCAACTGCCTCCTAAATCATCAACGCCGAATGTCCAACTTGAGAGTCATTTGAGGTATTTATATTATTGACTATTATTGATAAAAGTACAGCTGCCATGAGCATCATAAATGGGCTGACGGGAACAGACTAAGAACAGTGTCTCCGGAGATAGCACGAGGTTTATAAATGAGAGGTAGAGGAAAAAATAAGACTAAGATATGTAACCTAGTGTTCTCTTGCGGTTTAAGTTCAAATTTCATAATAAATGTATCAATCGACTTATACAAGCAATAATTTTGTGTATTATTTTTACTATAAATAAAAATGACTAGCTCTCTCTAGCGGCTCTCAAACTTCATGGTAAGTGTATCAATTGATTATAATATCAGACAAGGTGGTGCAAAGGACGAAAAAAACATCAGCTTTTGTCTGTGAACCCCACAAAAAAATGGATAGGCCCTCACCACTTTCCACCGATGAAGTGACTTTTTTACCAAATCGCAATTCACTCCAACCCTGAAAAATTCCCGGAGTCTCGGTATATAGACATCAATAAAATGAATGTGATTTTCTTTCTATTGATACACAACTTTGGGATATTTCTATAGAAATTTACAAGACATACCTAAGCCGTACATGTCGCTGAGCGTAAACTGTTTGTCTCCGTTTTCCAGCAAACCACCATAGACGTACAAGATAGACTTCTGAATGGTCATCATTGCATTCATTCTAGGACTCGGGCCGAATATTGTGTTGCCAACTTCAACCGACTGCTGCATAGAATCAATCGGGTCTACACTCGGAGCTCCGCCTAACGTCATGGTGAACACCTCATCCGTCTGTACTGTAATCAAAAAATATTTTAACAAAAAAAATGCATTATTTATTTAACAAATTAAACTTATGTAAATAGTAAAACTAATGTAACTATAATAATTATCAATAAAATAAAATTGACAATAATAAGTTATTTCGAATCATCAAAAGTTTGAGTATATATGTACTTCGAAGAATACAGTTATTAAAAAATAATCACTCAGCGCTTCATGACGGCCTTCAATATTTTAAAGAGCCTCTTCCCGAAGAGCTATGGTCTGTATTGGGCGCGGTCATAAATCATGCTATTTCATCTGGCTTGATGAGACACATGTTCGAAAGAGCCGACAACTCTGAGCAGGTCCACCTGCAGAACCTGGCCCCGCTTCACTCCAGACCTCCGGACGTCAGGAAGGCGCATCCTCGCGCCCAGCTGGACAGTCCATAGTCTTCGGCCCCCCAAACACTCATCGTCCCCCCCCATTTCCCTATTTGCACTCTGTGCAAACTGCCACCTACAAACCCGTTTTAGGGTTAGGCAGGCTAGCCAGAAGGGCTAGCCCATCCGATGCACCGACCAAAGGCCCAGCGCCTGGTATCGGAGTCAAAATTCCTAGCATCATGCAGGAATTGACCACAAAATCAAATCAACAAAAACAGTGCGACACAAAATGAAAAATCAACTTCTGTTTACAGAATAATTTTTTAAAACATTATCAATGCATTTTAAACAACAGTTGAATTTGCATTTTTATGAAATCAATTATGTCCCTTTAATTTTATTTTCTCGATTCTTGTATTCATTCAATAAGATATTTATGTCTAAAGCTTTTATAAAATGTATGGATAAATACAGATTTTCCGAGTTAACTTTTAGACAAAATAAAAATTTACTTTTTCTATTCTATATAAGCCCAGATAATTAATTATATATTCAGTAATAATTTTCTTCTATATGTACAAAAAAGAATGTCACAATACTACAATTTTTGCACGGAGAAATGATCGTGTTGCGT
The DNA here is from genome assembly GCA_020383195.1 of Neomicropteryx cornuta. NCBI lineage: Eukaryota > Metazoa > Arthropoda > Insecta > Lepidoptera > Micropterigidae > Neomicropteryx > Neomicropteryx cornuta. The sequence continues at coordinate 4,638,263 of JAHKQU010000001.1, read as the reverse complement.
CCTTATAAGACCAACGACTAAAAAGTGTAATTTTTGTCGGTCGAATAACTTGAACGAGCAAAAACTTGAAATATCACTAGTGGTTCTTTCTACATTAAAGTTTAATCTGAGAGATCGGACAGTTGATTTATTGTTATAATGGCGTAATTTTACATCAAAGATTATAAATAAGAAAGCAGTTAAATGGATTATAACTCACTGGTTACTGGTTCACTAATATCCATTTGTTCAGTCGAAGCATCAGCACCATGGTCTAAACCAACCTTTTCCAGTTTTTCACACGGAGCCTCTTGAGATTTGGGATTTCTTAATGTGACATTGTGCCATCGGATATTCTCTAAATCTATTTTGTAAAGTTCGTTTGACAATTCACCGCTGAGTTGTTCATCGGTTTCTGCAGTGTCCTGAAAAGAGATAAATTACAATACAGAAAAATAAATCACAATTTACATATTTTTAATTCGAATTTGAAAAAAATAATTTGCAAATTCTCTATTTTATCACCAAAATCTGCAAAATTTGATGTAACTTTTCAGACTTTTTCAGAAATTAAATGTTTTGGCATAATTGCCTTTTTGATAAAACACAATCTGCCAGTTGAATTTTTTTAGTCAAATCCGAAGCACAACTCTTTGTGCAGCAGAGTGGTTGACGCTTGGAATAGTCTACCAGATGCAAAGTGTATATGCTTTCAAAAACAAACTGGACAGTTTCTACTAGCACTAATATGTTTTTAATAACAATAACCCAATCCAATACTTGAAAAGGTGAATATAATAGGCCACCTACCGCAACCCCACCAAACACGTAAGCTTTTTGTTGCTGGGATGCGACTGCCACGCTGACTCCGCTTCTTGCCGTGGGCGGTTTGCCTATACCGCCGTTCCGCACCGTCGTCCATTTCCACGTCGAAGATCCATCCGGACTCTTTGCCGGTGACAGTTTGAACATATCCGAATGCGTCTGACCAATTTCGCTTTTGCCTATGCGATTTCGACTATAGCCACCATATATTAATATCTGAAAAAATATAATCTTTTTAAAATGCATTTATATGTAATATATTTTGCAGAGATTTGAAGTTGTCGTGTGTGTTGCCGTTATCAAGAGACACACTAATCAATGTTGTTTGTGCTTGTGGTTCGTGGATTGGCCATCTCTCATTTTTATCATTAGCCATGTCTTTGGCACTTCTAAAATAGACAAATTGTTGATGGTTGGTGTGTTATTGGCTAGAAAATGCCAGTTGTTCAGAAACGGTCATGCAAGTTCAATAATAAAATTGGTAAACCACCCCTCTCGATATGAGACACAAACGAACATAAATTCCGAACTCTTTAGCTGTAGCACTCTGATAATTCGTAATGACACTTCAATTCAATTTATGAATTTTAATTTGAAAAAAAAACATTTTTGTATTATTTATTACAACAACGAAATGCTCCTCATATATAAAAGAGTAATTATAATAATTTGTTAAGGAATTTTCATAAGGGTCATAAGTTGTGTTAAAATTTTACTTTTTTGGTAATGAACACTAATTAGGTAAAACTAATAATTTGGCTTTTATTAGTTTTACCTCTTCAGATTCATCGACCGGTTTCGTAAGCACAGGTATTTTCAAGTTGCTTCTCACTTAAACATTTCATACTTGTTGAAAATTCAATTTACTAACTCATTTCAGATGATTATAACAAATAACTTAAAGAATATAATATCACCAAAATAGATGAGCTTTGTCAAATAAAAGCCAAAAAACTTTTAAATAATCAAAAATTAAAAACGAAAATGTAAGTACCACACAATAATCTAATCAGTTAAAAAAAACTTAGAATATAATTATACAACAAATATTTTCCAATTTATTCTTACAAAATAAGTTAAAATCATTGACAAACCGTATCATTTCCAACGGGCATAAGTACGCAGGCGGATCTCGGTGAAGGACCTCCGCTCAATTCAATTTTACTCCAAGACCTGGCCTCGGTGCAGAAGATGTACAGGTCGTCAAAGTACTTGCAGTCGCGGCCACTATCCGAATAGCCCCCGAATATGGCAATCTTCCTGCCGAGTGCGACCATCCGGTGGCCACTGCGTCCACTTGGACCTGCAGGCTTCTGTACCTGAGAGGGGAGGTAGAAAAAAATATATTAATTCCTAACAAATTTGAGAAAATATATGTTTCAAATAAAATAGGAAGCAAGGAAAAAAAACTAATGAAAAAAATATAGCATATACATTAAAACAATACCAAAATAAAGTAGAGCAGTTTGTTTCGATTAATAACCAAATTCAACGTCGACTCAAAGACATAATTCGGGAGCCCTGTGGAGTCTCTGTTCCCGATTCGGTATAATAAACATGATGACAATGAGTACTTCACAGAAGACTCAAAATCACTCTGGCCATCCCACTTTAATCCCATACATTCAATGGAGCAATTTTCACTGGCAGACTGCTATTTCCCCGAGTTAAACTTAAGTTAAACATGTCTTATTAATAGAAAGTCGTCGTAGCGTACATAATTAAATTTGTTAAATTTGGCAAAAGTGGACCCAGATAGGTTGAGCGGATTTTGGGAAATATAATTCACCTTTTCCCATTTTCTATCAGCAATTGAGAAGCACCAAAGCTCGCGATAGTGATAAAATTGAGTCTCTTTAGGACTTGTAAATTCACCGCCAAAAATCCACAGCTCACCTCTGAAAATAAAAATAAAATGATTTTATTTTTTTTAAATTATAAAACAAAAAATATATATTTAGATCTACTTTATTATTAATCACGATGAAATGTAGATAGCACCTTTACTTGAGAGATGTTGTCTGCCTGTTGTGAATGGTCTGGCATAATTAGGGCAACAAGGCAGTTGGAACTGCGCTTAAAAAAGCCTCGCTGGAAACACAAGCTATAAGATAAATAAATAACTGACTTATTTTTACTTCCTGATCATGACCCTGGATGGGTGCGCAGAATGATACAGATCAGTAAAAATGTTTAAAAAATGCACTGAAATTGTAATCTCCTGTCTCTGAAAATAATCTAAAAAGTTTTTTTTATTGAAACGATACTGACCAGGGCCTGATTATGTGAGGTAAAGAATGTCACTCATTATGACCCAGACAATCAGGGTAAGCCCATGAAACCGGTCAACCGGTACTACACCAAAAAGGTGATTTAGTTTGTTATGGGATCGGGTAGTCTGTTTTGACATCTGGATGTTGATGGAACATAAATCCCGATAATAAATATGTGGTAAACTAAACATAACAACAAAACAAAACGCTTTATTTTACCTAGAGTGTATAAAAGAGTTACGTGAAAAGGGGGTACTATGGTCTGCTCAAAAACTACAAAATACTTACATATTTTTAGAAAAATATTTCTTTGGCTACAAAAATACATATTGATTTTTTTATTACTTTTATGCTCCCAAAAGAAGTAGTAATTATATACAAAAAATTGTGCAACTTTGAGGCTCAAAAATATAGAATATGAAATAAATATAATGTTATATTTTTCTTAAAGAACATTTTTTTTGACAAATTCAAACATATTTTTTAAAATATACAATGTTTTATAAAAATTACAATTGTGATAAAATATAAAACCTTTTCAAAAATAAGACCAAGAAGTAAAAATTTATATTTCAATAGTACCTAAAACTATTTTTAAATTTACTCTATGTGAACGCTAGAAATGGCGATCATTGACAATATTGCCATTTTGGAACATTGCTACCTACCAGTAATGTATCTTTCATTTCCCTCCCGCATAAAACTATTTTTGAGAACCATGCTTAAAAACAATATAATCACATACTTATTGGCCGCCAAGGCAATGGCTTGATGGGCGCTCCGGGGCGGTGGTGCTGAGGGAGCCTTTATAAGTCTCCAATCATTCTTAGCCGTATTGTACACAAGCAGATCGTTGTACATTACCGTCTGAAAAGATAAGGTATTATTATACATAAGAGGTTCCTCTTATAAGGGGAAATTGTGCACATAATGACTATTACAAAAAAGAACAGTTTTACTTTTTAATTTATTTTAATGATTTTTGTTCGCCAGCGCGTCCATGACTACTATAAGCATATCAGCTTAGTCGAACAGTGACTTAATAATTAAGTATTACTTAATAAATAAGCATTAGTAGTGGAGTATAATTATTTCTGAGTAGTGGCGGTACTTCCATAGAAGCTAAAACGCCAGGTTTGCCTTGATGTTTTTAATCAAAAAACCGCAAATATATGCTTAAATATTTTTTAATCCTCGCGATTTTTCATGCTGCTTGACACTATCTATAAGAATAGACACATATTTAGGAACTACGCAGGGACAAGATCGACCTACCTAACTCTCCATGATTGTAATAGAAAAAGAATTGCTATGAAATTATAAATATTCTAATTTTTAAGACAAAGTTTTAAAATCATTTTGTTAAAAAGATACGCGTTTTGATTTGGAAGATAAATAGATAATTAAAGTAATATTTTTTTTTATTATTATTTATTATGCAAATATTACTAGATACATCAAAAAAAAAAGCATCCGATGGTTAGGGCTTGCCTAGTATACAATTTTTGGGCAAGTCACTGTTGAGGTTATGTAATATCTTTTGATGTGCTTTAACATAATAAATATATTTTTTTACAGTTTGATTTAGTTTCAATAAAAACTTTGTTTTATTAATAGGGTTGCCCATTCCAATATAAAATTGTAATTTTTCAATATTTACCATTATTTTTTAAGATAACAATAGTTATTTCAGAAAAGGCATGAGTCAAAAATTCCTTAACTCCCGAAGTATCTGGTAATTTAAAAAAAAATATATAAATAATTTGAATTATGCTTTCAATTATACTTTAGTGCTGCGCTGTTGAAGTAAACTTTTTATTAAAATCTCATTGCACAAAAGCATTCTTTTTAACCAGTTTCATACCTTACCATTTCCATTAAAACTCCTTAACAATTTGTCTTTACGGAAAGCAATAGGAGTGTAGATTTTTTATAAGCTGGATTGACATGGAGAATACAGGTGTCAAAACGTTACAGGTATAAATTTACATCCCCAAGGTGTAATAAAGTATATATTTTCTTTTCTTGCCTATCTTTTAATGGTAGTGATACCTGATCCGCTTACACGAGTTATGAGCGAGAGGAGTAGAGGGAAGAAAAATTCATATTTTCGATTTTGCTTACCGAGTGATGAATCTCAGCCTTTCTAAGATGTAAATATATACTTTATTATATGTTTGTAATGACTCAAAGGATTTTATGGCTAGCGAATTCATGAAATATTGCATATGGTAATGTAAATATATATTCAATTATCTTCTAAACGTACTTTATCCGTTGAAATTGTGACAAAACAAGATTTTGGATTCATAATCAGTAGAGAGAGTAAAATATTAATAAGTAGTTTATTTTCGATAAATGAAATTCAACTTACTTCCTGTCCATTGTGATGTTCTCCGCCGAATAAAAATAATTCCTGCACATTGGTAGGGTGCGCAGTCAAAGTTCCATTAACTCTAGGAGTGGGCGGCTCCTTCAGGTTAGTCTCCACTACAGCACTTCTTTTCGCCTCTTCTTTTTCAATTTGGGCGACCACCGCTTCAATGTCTTCCTAAATAAAATTCAGTTTCATTCTTAGATACCCACTAATTAAATTCTACTAAATTTGTATTAGGAGCAAGTAAATAGAATATAACAGGGATTTTATAGAGGACTTTTAGGTGCAGATTTGTTCCTTAAGTACTCATCTTAGTATCACCATTGATTATATAGTGGTTTTTAGATTGCTCAACTGCTAAGAAGAATTGGACTATCACTCTTTAGTACTTAAGTAAAACACCATGCAGATGTCGCACCAAATCTCAAACATCCATAGAACAATGTAATTTATTGGAAAAAGTGTACAGTTTCGTAATTTTAATAACAAATGGCAATAAATTCTTTAAGTTTAAATAAAACAGTGCACTATCTATGACTTAGCAAAATTAACCTTTCTAAACTGTAAACATCTACGTATGATTCTATGTGGTTTGCGTCTAGGCTACCTGCCAATGTTAATAACAAAATATGATTGGCGAAAAAAATAGAGTCATTTACATCTCAAAATCATTTCATGGGTTGTATGAGTAAGAGCTAAATACAGGCATTGAATGAAAATAAGAAACAATTTTATATTTACAGTTCCGTGGAACACATAAGTGTTCATCTGTCCGTCACTCACATACCTGCAGTTCCTAAACTGTTAGGCATAGCTGTTCCTTAGTCCTGTGAGCGCGAAAACGGATGAGATTTTCATATCATTGTGCACATTTAAATGGATTTCCAAATCGTCTAAATTCCAAGGCAAAACAAAATAGTTGATTCATCACCCCATATGCCACTGCGTCCCTGTCCACAAGTACGGTTCAATTTCTAAATTCTTTAGATTTAATGTTTACACTGTTTTTAATATCTTAAAATAGATAAGAGAAGCATTTGAGTATTATGAGTTAATAAGATAGGGAGGGTCCAGCTGTCGATGAGAATCTTCTTATTATCATCACCCAAATGTTGGCAACGAATTTGTACTTACTTCGCCTAGATCAGCCAGTTCTTTTTTCCTCTTTGCTTCCATTTTCTTCTCTGTTTTTGCCGCTGTTTTTACGGCACCGCTCACTTTTTTCTTATCTTTGTTTTTCTTTCCCATTATATTTGAAATTAGATTCGTAATAAGAATAAATTAAAAAATAACATAAAAACGAACTGTTACTGAAATTTCAATTCAATTTCAATATTATTAATTAATAAGTAATGCAGCCAAAGTTACAGCAGCGGAGGTGATGTGATTATTGACATATGCTTGACACATTTTCTAACCTACAAAACATACATATAAAAATATTGACAGCACTTCTTCTTTTGTATCAGGTACCCAAGTTACTTCATTATTTATTTTGAAATGCTAAAATATTATTTCAATACTTTTATTATCATCATCAAAATAATAATTATTAACATGTAATTCAATTGCAATGTTTCACCTTTCGCCATTGATCACCGGTGAAAATAAAATTGCATCCTGGCTTTCATTTATATCACAAAAAAACTTAACCTAACACTTTTTTACGAGCTTTTATTCTCGTTCGTTTGAAATTAAAAATCGTTGGTTTGATTAGCCGGACCAAAAAATGAAATAAATTATGGTAGCAATTTTCCGAACAAGCTTTTATAATTGCTTTTATTTATATGTAAATAATACTATTTCTATCGAATTGTTTTTTTTATTCAGTTAAATAAATAATTAATGATAAGTAATTTAATTTATTTGGTTCGATAATTTTTAACTTATGTAGGTAGTTACTTAATTTGTTAACATCCAATATTTGCACTGGGTCCACTTATTGGACTACGGCCGTGCCCCAATAAAATTGCAGTCAATATAACATTTATTTTCCTTGTTTTAGTATATTTTTTTCTCTCTCTTACACTCTTGTCAAATTTCATGATTTTAGATGTTCTCAGATGAAATATATTTTAAATGAAAGAGTAACTTTCGGTTTATCTGTCATGAAAGTCTGGTTCTAGGCATCAAACACCTTGACCGAATGGAATATCCCGAGTGGGGGCTAAATAATAATCGGCAAAGACAAAAAATCGGCATTGATAAAAAAATATTTGTTAATTTTTTACCTGACTGTACATCAGTTGGTATTATAAACTTTCTATAGTTCAGTATGATTTATAAGTGGATCTGTGATAAGACTAGCTATCCAGATGAACCCATATTCCATCTTGTTTTGTAATATATGATAATATGGATTTAAATCGTTCTGCGAGCATCATCGATTAACCGAGTTACATGAAGATAAAAATAACAACACATTTTCATAGATAATAATATTCACTTTATTATTGGGCTAAAGAATTTGTTCTTGCTTAAACAAAACAATTATTTCAGTCACCATTTGTCAAAATTACGTATACTTGTCCAATCATTCTCCATTTCTTAGCTTTGGAATTTTAATTTATTTTATATATATATATTTATACACATTAAATTACATACACCAAACACGTACAAAACCGAAATAAAGAGGTTTGTAAATAAATATATGTCAGCAATCAAATAAAAATAAATGCAGTTTTCCTTTATTTTGTAATTACATAAAAAAATATTTATATTAGATATTATTGTTAATCGTCAAAAATGATAAACTGGATAAGTGTTATATATAGTTAAGGCTCAATCGAATCAGATAGTGCTCAAGTTGGTCAAATATATTCACATACATAATAATAAATACTTTATATGATACGCATAAATGCGTAACAAAAGGGTGAGCTTATTACTGCAAGACAATTTCTACGAGTTAACCCAGAGAATTTGTAAATCTCTGGGTAAAAAAAATACAAGTATGAGAATTGTCTCCGAATAAATCAGGATACAGAACCCCTTGCCAGCAGTGTTGCGGATAATTCTTACATTTGAGGATACAATGTTTTATGATATGAAAAGTTGCATGTTCATGCCATGGAATTTAAAAAAATTATAAACGAAGAAAAAAATGTATAAATAGTAAATTTTATACATCCTTTATGTAAAAACGCATTGTTAAGAGGTTTAGTTCAAAAATGCATATTTTGTTATCAATGACTTTAGATGATTCAAAATAATGGTTTCATGATATTCTCAAAACCTCCCTAACAATCTATAAACAAATATTACATTATTGTAGATGTGCAGAGAAAAAATGCATTTTTTTTACTGGAATACTAAAATATATGCAAAATACAAATGCAAAACCATATTACGACCAAATTGTGACAGTTGTTTCTGTAAAAAATTAAATTATCAAAATAAAATAAATAAAACAGTATAAGTAGTTACCTACACTCTTATTATATCCACTTTAACAAAATATATATTTCTATGTAAAAAAAATAATGACAATATTGATTATAAATTATTTCTAGAGACAAAAAATGTACAAAATTTAATGTTAAATTAGAAATTATATTAGATTTTGCTAACGGCAAAATGTGAGATTTGCTTCACAAAATACGAATATTACTACAGTGGTTTTTGTACTTAAAACTATTACATTTATTTACACACTTTACACAAATTAGTGCAGCGAAGAACCTTGATCCCGTTATGTGTACTTTCAATTATTAATTTAGTTAATTCGTTTTAAATTTCTTGACAATTTAATACTCGAATTTTTTTGAATATCTACAGCCGTCCTTACAATTCTTACGTGACAATACTCGTAAGTAGTGTCAACCACAACAAGCACTTCTTTTAATTAAGGTTAATAAGTATTTTAAGAACGGCTGAATCATAAAATTTTGGATAATACTCATTTCTTAAACGAAACTTTTCAATCCAACCAAAAAACAAAAGCGACTAGTTTTATTATTATTTTTTTTCACTGTTATAACTAACGACTCAGGGCACTTAAAGACATTATATTAATTGCTAGAACACTTAATAATATAAACAATTATTAGAAAGTTAAGAGATGCACTTACAATATTAAAATATATCTATACAATTATGTAATTAGTCTAAAAAGCTAAGTAAAATCATAAAGACTTCTCAAATGCCGTGGAATGGGAGACACCAGCAAAATGCTGAAAAAATGTCGTAAATGTGAAATATAGAGATATTTCCATGGGTAATATAAACGGAAATTATTGATAGCATTTCCACAGGTAGCTAATATCCAGAAAATATTATTATTTCCAAATATTACATGAAGAGATTAACAGACAATAGAAACAATTTCATCATTAATGTCCAGAAAATATGAACTGACATTTCCATAGCCACAACATCCAGAATTGAAATGAAAAAAAAAAACAAATTTTTATATCAGTTTGAAGCTGGCAATAACCATTCCACAAATAAAATTTTATCACAGTTATTTTGTCGCTGGAAATGCAATTAAAAGAATGATTTTGCAAACTTAAGTTAACCTAAATAAAAAATACAAATTTACCTCGTTTACGTTCAATGGCAATCTCTCGCTATAAAGTAAATTCACATGCGAACATATCATGGCACAAAATCGATTATGAAAAATTTATTTCATAAATAATAGATAATAAATATCATCAGTACATTCATATTATCTAAAAGAAGTCTTAAAATAAACATTAAAAATTACATTCTAAGCAAATAAATGTACCTATATAATTGCTTAAAGAACACATTTATTTAACAAAATAATGAATTTTTTTATACTCTTATTAATAGATCATTTAAAAAATCCTGAGATCGGCTCAATATAGTTTGAAGTATGAAATGTTTTTAAATGAAAAACAAAAATATTGTCAGTATTTTTATTGGGGTTCTCCTGCAAGTCACTACACACCTGAGATGTGTATGCGGGGAGATGGGATAAAATTATGCTTCAGCAATAGTTACATTCAAGGTTAAACAGAAAAAAAAGCATACCTACACGAAAAATTGTCAAAACAAAACGATTTTAGGCAATACGTATCCTGGCATAGTTAAAATGAATAAAAAAAAAATTCAAACTTGAATATAGCAATGTCATAAAATACATCATATCATGTATTATTGTATCTTTATATCATGCATAAATATTCCATTTTCATATGTCCTGTATTTGAACCATTTATGATAAGTCATATAAAGTTAGAGAACTTAATAAGTGTACATTTTAGTACACTTATTGTAAGTGTTATTATTGTACATTTAAGTGTAAGAAGAGTTGCCGTCACTTCAAAGTTTATCGCCGATATTCATAACTAAAACTTCACACTGAATTCTGTAATGTAATGTAAATGTAAATGTTTTCGAATAAGTGATTGGATAAGGATGTTTAATGCGCCCATTTGAATACTTTTGCACCGATTTTGATTATAAGTAAGAATATTCTTCCTTATTATCTCCAGTGTACCAAAACTATATTAGTTCATACTGTAATAAAAAAAAAGTGAGAACTAGAATTGTGCGTATTTTATTTGCAATAAGCTCGCAATTCACTCTAAAACCTTCGTATAAGGTATTTAACACACTGTCCTATTAAGTCAAATCTCCAATCCAAACAAAGAGATTTTATAACTCTTTAAGAAATACCTACTGCATACATCCAACACCCACCTACCTATTTTTTGTGCTTTAACCGTGTGTCATCCGTTTTTTAAGGGTACATCTTACATACACCTTATTCCTTAAAAATAAAAAAAATACTACATTAAACATAAGCCGTATTATAAATACTGCTATTCTGTTATTGATTGTTAATTTAAATTTCCACAACCGTAATTAAGTTGAATATTTATTACACTGGTATGACGTATTGGAGTAAGTTGGTATTATTTAATGCCTTCTTCGGAGTAGTTGGCGACCATCTGTTGAAATTCTTTTCAGCTTTCATAGCTTTATTTTTATTATTATCGGAAAGTATGACAAATTAAATATATAGGAACAACCGGAAATTAGTCTTAACATTTCCATTCAATTTAAAACCAATCAAACATATTTCAAACGGTAGCAAATTGCACTGCAATTAAAGCTGTGTACATTTTTCCACTTTAGTTTGAAATTAAATCTCATTCGCATTATCAACAGTAAGGAGCGTAATTTTACACAAATTTATGAAGAGATTAATGTACAACCGATAGAGTTCTTTCACGGTCCAATTAATTTGTTATTTTCGAGTACGATTTAAACCTTTAAACGAAGGTGAAAATTCTGATTAATTTTATGATTTGAATACATTATTAGTGGTAAAAAAGTAGATATATTGAAAAGTTACACACGTATGAGATGAGATTCTGAATCGTAAAAATCCTCATTAGATGTAATCATTACAAGTAGCAATACAGCTGGAAACAAAATGAACCTTGGAGGGATGGAGGTACCCCTTAAGATATGGTGTTAATAAATTATGCTGGTAAAAGTGTCATCTATACCCAGATCAGAAAGTGTAAGTTGTGCCAGATAGGACACACTCCAAAGAGACCTGGCCTGAGAGTTCACTGGGTTACTGCACTGGGTGCACTAAAAAATAAAAATGATGTCTTTTGACTTCATCATGGTTCATAGTTTCAAAATAAGATCCTGTGTTCTTAAAGGAGCTACATAGATTAGCACACAATGCTAACAATAGCATACATATTACATACATATTATTTTAAATCACTTTATATTGTAATTATTGCTCTGTTTCAATTGAAAACAAAAAAGCACTGTTTATGTACATCATCTTATCATACACTAAGAGCAAATATGGTCAAAAAATAGTTATTTTTTAAATTTAATAGGTGATTACTGAACAATTTACGCAAGAATTAAATTAATTATCATTATCCGTAACAGATAGATAGTAATTTCATTACCTATTTCCAATCAGACCAAGCTTCTATTAACATTTTGGTATTAATTCAATAGTAAACTGTTTAGACTTTTCTTTCAATATTTATATGTAATTCATTTAGGTATGTGATATTATTAAGGTGATAGAGGTGTTTCAGAATTTGAGTGCAGGGCATTGTCTTAGAGTGAAGCAGCACTATAATGTGTACGCCTCTCGCTTTAATTTTGAAGCAGAGAGCCAAAAAGTATACATTCGTTGTGCTATTTTAGCTCCCGGATGCCCTACGGTCTATGATCAAGCACAAACAAAGTATCCTGAAACACCTGAAGATCATTTAGCAATAAATAACATAAAAATATCTAAACTTCATAAAATTATGCACACATAATTTGTTATGATACCTTACAAAATATCTGAAACTATTCCGCCAAGCCACACACACACAATCGGGAACAGGTAAGTAGCAAGGGCTCTCGGTAAGGATATTTCCTTTGATGCAGCGCTGCTAGCGGTGTCCGCCCTTTCCTTAGCGCTACTGTCGACAGCTTCTACAAGACTGCCGCGGTCTTCAACTGCCTCCTCTTCGTGCCTCGGCCCAGACATCTCAACCTTGTGCGTGTTGACTTTGTTGATAACCACCGACGGCCGGAAGACATCGTCCAGTCCAGATCTCGGCGCCTCAGGGGCTTCTGTATCGTAGTCTTTTTCAATCTCTCTATCGGTGGATTCGACATCTGGATGCCCGGAGCCTTCTAGATCGTCTTCTAAATCTGGTGGTGGGTCCTCGGAATCGTCGGTGTCATCAATGTCATCGTCTCCGGATCCCGAACCTGAGCCGTATGTTAAGCTTGATGTGTCTTCTGTAATAACAATTGAAAATAAAATAAAAAGAACCACAAATTGATTGATCTTTAATATATAATAATGTAGGAGGGATAATGATAATGACTTAACTATTATTAACAGATCAGGAAATCTTTCTATTTAGTCATGAACACGGATAAGCTAGTATGCACATTTTTCACTGGCAAACATACTTGCTTTTTTAGTTTAACGCTAACGTTTGTTAGGTTAAATATTTTTTTTAAAAAACATTATAATATAATTTACTGCAGTAGTTTATGGTATGGCGGCTTGTGTTATAAGGGAGATGCTATTTAGATCAGTTCCGATTGATTGACATAAAGTTGTCAGCAGTAAGTACTTTGTAGTCAGTTGTACTGTTACATCCTAACATAATATGCGTTACTAACTAACTGTGTTGTTAAGTTAGAGAACAGGTGCGATTTGGTTATAGCATTGAGAAAAGACGCAGAGAAGCTACCAAACTGCAATAGAGATAATTTGGCCCTGTGCATGTTTGGTACGTTAGTACGCTTCTAAGCTTAAAAGTGACTACTAACCATAAGGAAATACCTGCCACTTTAGCAGCAAATTAACGCAAATATGCATAAGGCCCGAAATAGCTTTCTAAAATTAAAACGATCCATTTCGGCGGACAATAGTGGTTTTTTAAATGTGTATAATGTTATTTTTAACTAAAAATATGATATTTTTGGTTTTGAATTTTAGTTGCAAAAATGGCACTTAATTAAATTAATAACCTAATTATGTAGATATTTGTGTACTTTGTAAATTTAATCATTAAAGAGGTAACAAAATAAAATTAAAAACAGAAAAATATATCTACTGAAAACCGAAAGTTCGTACGGGTACAGATAATAAATGTATTACATATCTAAAACTTTGCGACATTACTTCTCTGAAATTCTGGCTACGTTGTTTACTAATGTTTCCGTAGCGCTCTGTTTCTAGTGTTCTTCCAGTCGACTGGTTCTACCAGCAGAACCAGCCGACTGGAAGAATGCTGAGTTATACTTATACATAAGGAGATAAAAAAAACATAAGCTGATGCTATCCCATGTCTATGTATAAATTGTTCTTAAAAATAGAGGTTAAAAAAAGCTACCCGCAAGATCCGCTTTGAGGAATGTCCTTAAGATCGAAGCCAAAAACACTCCTGCACCTGAGAGTCAATAACTTGGAGTCGATTTTAAAAATATTTCATAAAAACAAAATGCTAAAATATTGAAAGATATAAAAATCCTACCGTAATCTTTCCACTCAACGTCCTGACCATTGTAGGCGTTTTTCAATTTGGCTGCGACGCTTCGTAACGTGAATTGTTGGGTCATTAAAATGGGCGAAGACCCGAGATTCGAACCCCTTGCCTCGGGGTTGGTAGCAATAGCAGCTGAGCCTTCACCAGCCAAAGCATGCATATAGCTAAAAAATAAAAACAGTAAAAAACAGTTAAAATAACCTGAATACCCTCTACTTCAAACAATTATTTTATATTTGTGTATGGTCAGTCTGACGACTATACGGGTGATATTATTGGCACATGGTAATTTATTGGTTTTATAAATGGTAAAACCTCCATTTTGTTAATTGGCCTCAAATACTTTATTTTAGTTACCTAAATCCACACGGAGGTAACGAGCAATGCATGTTACATGATTTCCAATAAAGTAAATATTTTAAACAGTACCATTCAAAATCAAACTGGAAACAGCTTCCTCATAACATAAATGTCAATTTGGGAGCTCACCTTCCGACACCGGTGCCATTGAAACACTTCTGCTCGGAAGTGGAAGGCACTGCAACATCATCATCATTGCACAAGGAATGTGCGAGGAGCGACCAGAAGCGCTTTGTGCCGCGAACCCGATTTTGTGACTCCGTCACAAGCCTCTCGAGGGTGGCGCCGCCGGAGCTCGTTCCCACTTCTCCACTGCCGGTCTCCTCTTCGGGCGGCGGCGGTATTTCTATAAAATTGCATGGAAATTAGATGAAAAAATATATTAGTCCAGAATGTTCAACTAACTTAAAGTAACTAAATAGTTGCATCAGTATGATATTGAATATAAATTTATCTCATCTTAAAATAACGTTTACGAATGGTGATTGGAAATGTGTGTAGGGATGAAGAAGAAATTCATCAGTTTCCATTAGGCGGTTGTGTCAAGCATTCTCTGCATTATGTTATCTATCACCTTCGAAACAACGAAATTATTCAATTTATACACAGTTCGTAATCTATTGAATTGAAATCCTATTTGTACCATTTTCATCTACTTCAACATGATATTTATAATTTGTAAGACAACTTACCCTCTTCCTCGGTCTTCTTCCCGCTCGGTCTTCGCTTGCCGTTGTTCCTCTTCCCTCCGGGATTGTTGTTGTTAAAGTCATAAGGTTCAAAATCAATTTCTTTGGAATTCCTCGCCGGTTCGGGATTAGCCTCTCGCTTCTCTCTGTCCTCGATGCTTGCACCCTAAGAATATTAAATTATTTCAGTGTAAATTTCATATAAACATGCGAATAGACATGAAAATTATAGTTCAAAAGGCGAAAAACTTGTAGTATCTATAGTTTCTGTCTTACTGATTTTCCAAGCTTACATCAAGGTGAAAGCTCTTACATAGTTCACAAATTAAGATCATAATATTCGATTTCCTCTAATATCATCACATCATCGCAGAATAATATGCTTTCTCACAAGATTAATATCTCCATAGTACAGCTTCACTCATAGGTCAAAGGTAATTGAAGCAGTACAGTTTTTCCAACGTTGCCCTTAAGAAGAAACTTATTGACATCAATCCACCTTACTTCCAAGTGAAACCATTTCGGTTAAAGTCAAGTATCAAAAAATATTTTTTATTATACTTAATCTAACCTTTCGTTAAATAAAGTTAGATGAATGAAATATTAATATAACTAATGTAAGATGATTATGATTGTTTCAATACAAAGAACCAAAGAATACTGTCTTCCCTCTCTCACTCAGATATATGCCCCTCTTACCTCTTGCAGATGATTCATTGCTGTCGCATTGTAATGTCAGATAATGTTTTATGTTCTGTTCTTACACCCAGTTCTTGAGAAAAAATCGTTGGTAGCAACCATTTGAATATCCAATGATAGCGGGCAATTCTTGCACAAATTTTTACCGACATCATGGTTGTAGGGCTTCCAACAGTTTTTGCAGTTAATAACTAATTCTAAGAGTACATACCAGGTGGTAAAATATTCTACATTTATTAGGTTTTGCAACAAATATGTTATTTTGTAATAATTTTTAAATTTATATTCAGTTATATTTTTCAGAAGCCTTTTCATTTTTTAGTTTCTACACATGAAAGAGACCATAGGAAAATCATGGGAGTAAATAAAAGCAGAATCTGCAAAACGTGTCAACTGGAGATGATGTCTTGTAAATAAATTCCACAATGGGGGAGGGGCACAGGAATCGAGAAAGAGGTGATGAATAATTAAAACCTTCAGTATCCTGAGTATATTATCTCGTCTCTCCAGATCCTTCTTCAGTCCATCGACGCTGAACAACTGGTCATCCAGAACATTGTTTTTATTCAACAAGAAGAATGGATGCCTGTTCATGAGGTTTTCGTAGGTGGTCTCGATCTCAAAATCGTCAGTCTCTTTGGGAGAGATGTCGTCATCGAAGCGGTCATTCTTAAACGATGAGTCATACCTGCGTGGATACAAAAAATAACGATCAGATTAATTGATGATATTAGGAATAGAAAATCATTCATCAAAATCAAAATTATTGTTTAGTGGAGAAAAGTTTATTGACACATATTTTTCAGAGGACGATGTCTGAACCACTGTTACTGTGACTGGTGAGCGCTAAAGAACCATGATCAATGACTTCATGCTGCTGCAAATTAATGAGTTAGGTTTAGAGAACACGTGGTTCAAGCGGGACTGTGTAACCACATACGAAGCGTAAGCACCAGTGGACATTTTGAAGTTAGTTTTTCCCAGCCGCTTTATCTCTCTAATCGCCCAATACCACCGTTCCAGACTTCTTCTTTGAAGTTTTTTTAAAGTCACAGACCTTGGCGGCACTAAAAGAGAACATCCGACAAGAAGTAGAGAATTATCTCCAGAAGTTTTAAAGAAAATGCTGTGAAACGAGCCCAAATGTGAATCATGAAATATATATACTATATATATATATAAGTCTACATAATCATAAACAGAACCAACGAACATTTTATTTACAAACAAAGTTACTGCCTTAAGAAAAGGAGTGAGAGTTTTTGAGCCAACTTGTATATGCGATAGTGATAATAATGAAATATCCCTAAAACAATCACATAATCTTTGAGGACTTTTAAATTTTTTACAGCTTTGTATATAAAACCAAATTCAAAAATATTTTTGAATTGAAAAATGTTGTGAAAAATTCATAGTCGCAGGATATTGGTTTAAACCCTGCTTGTGATAAGGAAAAAGGGAGACAGGTCAATTGGGTGAGAGTTAGTTGGTGCTGTAAGAATTCTTAAGCTTATTTGGGTTGTAAATCATACATTTGTCCTCCGATCTCCCTCCTCTTCGCCCTGTGAACTAAATTCCTAATGCATCACCAAATTCTGAGGAACGACAATACTTCTGTTCCTCGATTATAATAATTTCATGATTTCAGTGATTTTCCACGTCAGCCATGCTTTTTACTACATATTCTACAATAATATTGTGATAATGAATTGAGTATGAAATAAGAGTGTATTTTCAAAGGTGCCTTTTAAGTAAGTACCCACCCTTGTCCATCGAGCAAACTCCTACGGTCCCTTCTTGGCGGTGGTGTAAAGTATGTCCCCGTGTCGGTGGGTCGCTGACCTAAGATTGGCTTGCCACACCCTGTGAACACCCTCTGGGATAGTTCTTGCGAATGCTCCTGAAAATTCATGATGGCTTCTGATATCTTTATATCTATTGGCTCCACCACCATTGCAATGTTAAAAGGACCCATGAGTCGCTCGGCTACTTTGTCGACAGCATCTGAAAGCAATGGAAGCAGCATTATGAATATACTATAATAATAATTTATTTAATCATTATTTGTTGATACAGTGGTAAAGTCACCATTTTCTTTAAATAATCATATTAAGGATATAAATTTCTACAGTGAAATTGAAAATTTCAATAAATGACAAAGTTATAGCATTTTTTTAAAAAATCTTTAAGTATTTTAAAAAATCCAGCATACAATTTTGCTGTGGCATCATAAGATTTGAAGTCTGTTCATGAGTGCGGACTGACTTCGATAGAGCGTCGACCTGGAAATCTGCTCATTGAGTAAACATAGAGTAGACATAGAGCTCTACCCCATTGGGTAGAAAAGAAACAGAAACGCCTGAGAATGTTATACCCCGATAAGCGAAATGCGGTTTAGTTGAATCAAGTTAATGCCGAGCTCCCGGGCCAAAAGGCTAAAGTTACTAAAAAATGTAATGTACTCACCAACATATGCATCCCAGTCGGTGCCCAAGTCGGCGTGATGAGGAAGACATCCACGCATGGTATTAAGGCAGTAGCGAGGGCAGGCTCTTGGCTCCTCGGCGCCTCCACAAGCACCACACCAGCGCATAGCTGATACGGATGTTGCACACTCAACGCTCACACGGATCTACAAAACACATAATTATTATCATGATTTTACTATAAACTTCATAATCTATGTTTCTATAATTGTTTCTGTCAAATACTATATCAATAAGTGTGTTATATCAAAATTATTAGTCAACAATCATCGAGTTAAGCAACAGCAGTATTTGGATATGAGACCACTAATTAAAAGCTTTAAACCAACTTGAAAGAGCGTTAAGAGTCATATAATCGGGGTCAAACTACCATGCTAGGTGAGGCCACTTGTGGATATCCCATAGATGTTGTAGCCTTGTAGAGACTGCTGTACGCTTGAATGAATCTTCCTCTCTGATGACGAAGATTTCATTCACCGGGAATTCATTCGATTTAGGCCATCGTTCCCTACAGAACCCGAGAACTATATCTTACCCGCATCTTAGAGGGTTAAAATTTAGTTCACAGTATTCACTATTGAAACATTTTATTATGTTTACATTTACATTTTATTACAACTCGCTGGAATTCAGAGATAAACTGTCTATTATTATTTTTGAATATAGATTAATTAATAGGAGTATTTATTTAGTTAAAATTTTATATAATGTAGATTTTTATGCTTTGATTAACTATTTATCAGTTAGGAAGCATTAGTCCACCTATCCATCTTACCAACTTGCTTGCAGACAGTCCAGTGGGTAGGGCAGAATGATTGCATTGTCAAATGTGCTTATGGACAGCATTGATATTTTTACTATATTTTTAGAGATTGTGGTAGTCTAATTAAGCCGTTGGGTTATTGACCCAAGGATCTCGGGTTTGAATCCGCTCATGGTCATACCATTTTTAACACTTCAATATAATGTATTGATTATTATGTTATGTTACATATTCATTTGTATTTAAATAAATAAATGAGTTTATGGGTAATTATCGTTGCCCTTAGGGCTACCTGAAAAGGATATTTGAGAGGTTTTGGTTACAAACATACGTTTCATTTATAACGCCCTACAGGTGTGAGACAAAAGCATTTAACAGCGACGGGCTAACAAAATCTCACCGTCAAGATAGATATATCTTGATCAATAGATCATATCTTCAAACTATATAAACCTTCACAGTTGCCAGTATTAACATGTTTAGCATAGCATGCAGATCTACTTAAAATGTATATTGCTGACCCCAATCATATTCCTGATGATATCGGCGCCGGCTTGCAGCGATCGTTGAAAAGTGCGCGTGGCGACGAATGCCCTTCTCAGTTGTACGCTCAGCTTATGTGGAACGTCGCCAAAGGGCTGGAGTTCTTTCATATGCTCATTCACACAATAGAGGTATCTGCAAATATAGAAGCAATTCAGATTACCGGTAAACAATAAAGCTCAAGGCAGATCAGAGACTTGTATTTATACTCTGTTACTTCCATTAAAGTCAACATTAAGATCAAGTGAAATAAATGTATCTATATTGTAGAAGTAACACCACAGATAGGGTGAGTCGCGCAAAACTGATAGCAAAATAAATACTACGAAATTTGAGTATCAGTCAATAACAAACAGTAGGAGGAAAAGTGAAACCGTTTATCAAGAAAAAAAATTACTTAAAATATCTAATCTTAAGTGTTACCTCGTATCAACTTCTTCCCGTGTCACTTGTTTTTAAGTATTTTTTGTAATTATTTATTAATTTATTTTATATACACTAGCAGCTTCAAGCTGATGTGTATATTTCCCGTATTGAGTGCATTTAATTGTGTTTTTAGTTTTTCCTCCTCCGAATATACCACCGAATATATGTTTTTCTATAATCGTTTTGAAATTCAAATAACGAAGAATAAATATTTTATTGTAGTATGCTTAAGAGTTACTGACTTGTCATCAAAGTGATACTGAGAGTTCAGGACTGTGAACATCTTTTGGTACAGCACTGAGAAGAACTTGTCCATGGCTTGTGCCAGGTTAACGTCTCCCCTTGTATAGTACCGTTCCAACTCTGCAAAAAGGTCCGTGAAGACGTACGAATGCCGCTCGTAGATCATGCCGTATGTCCGCGTGAACATCTCGTGGAATTCACGCTTCGATTGAGCCAGGAGGTCCCGGAAAAACGCTGGAAGGAAAAAAAACTTTACAGACATGCATTTGAAAAACCTGTCATGCTTCAAACTACATGAGTGAAGACCGATTCTTAATTAAAAAGATAACAAATCGATAATTTATTACCTATATCCTTTTTCTCTACTACCCTTTCATGATGGGGATGATGGCCAACCTTGGTCAATTATTTTCATGGTAGCAAATATATGTTTAACGTTGAATATTTAATTTAACTTATTATATAATATGTCAATTAATTTTATTTAAATGTAGCTAATGTATGATTTTTGGTAAGTGATAAATAAAGAAGCTGCAAAATTTATTTAATTAAATTACCTGCCAACTGTCAAAACCATTGGATGTGATGTAATTACTCTTAGAATTTTAATTATGACATTATAGATTAGTGTTAAATATATATTTCCCTAATTCTAAAATCAAAAATTTGTATTTATTTATAAAATAACACAAATAATTACTAATTTAGCAAAATAAACAATAGTAAATTCAATCAAATTGGTGTCAACCTTACTACCTTCATTTTATTTTTCATCGAAAGTTTTCTTTATTTTGATTTAGCCTTTTAACAAATTAAGCTCTAATTCGCTAAATAAGTATTCCAATTTTCAAGTGTTCAATAATAATAATATATATTTTTTATAAAAATCTTTACATTTTATATCAATTAAATAATAATTGTAAAAGTATAAAAAAAAAATGGATGTCAAAAAGCACTTTTATGAAAGAGACACTAAAATGCACTTAGCATCCAGAAAGAGAAATGTGAGAATTTCTAAAAACCTCCTTAAGCAAAAAATATCACACTAGAGGACTAAGTATAAAACTAAACAAAACATTCCATATGGGATGATGTTGGATACAAGAATGATGCTCTTAGTATACTATGCTTTAGTTGAGTCTCATTTGAGGTGGGGAATACTAATGTGGGGAACCGCACCGGACGTAAGTCAAACAAAGGCACACTGGAATCCGCTCTACTGATTTATGCAGATCATATTTCAAATCATTCAATATGTTCAGAGTTTTAAGAATTCATTTTTCATTATTTTTATATCTAGTAACTGAAACATTTCAAAGATATTATTTCCGTTTTCAGAATATTCGAACGTTGCTTCTCTGGTTTTTTTATATCTTAAATATGGACATTCCTATAATACAATATAAATTGTGAGTGAATGGAAAATATACAAATGGAAAATAAGTTCAAGAAATCTCAATGCTAGTCCGCAGTTTTGTCACAAAAGTCAATAAAAACAATACAGATACATTGAAATTCAGTAATAAAGTTTGGGAACTGCCGAAGTGTTGATTAGAGAAAAAACTTAAAGATAACCGCACAAGCCATTATCACATATTTAGCACATTTAAAGAAAGTCATATATGCAGATACATGTTTCTAGACAACTTATTGGTGATAAAATAATGTTGGTTAGAGGTCATGCAACATAACGCAAAAGTGCAAAAACGATAGCGCTATGCGGTATTGATAACTTCATATCAAAACAAATATTATTAATGTGCTTATTACTAATCTCAGCTATGTACATAGTTAAAGTTATAAATGTTACCTATTTAATTTTTCGTTGAAAGAAAGTACATACTTTAAAGAAAAACTTCATATTTTAATAGTCTCTCTCCCTTTCTTTTACACAGACATAGATTATATGAGTATTTCCCAAATAAAAATAGAAATATTATAAAAAATAAAATTATCAAATAACACGGATACGAGAATTGAGAAAGCGACAACCTCAAAAGTATATTTGAGCAAATATATATGTAGCTAATAGTGTGAATCATATTTCTTTCATTTTTAAATGAGAAAAAATCCATAGGTATTGATTTTGAAAGAAGCTTCTAACTTCCTACTACCCTATGCCAAATCGCTTAAAAGCAGCGGTAAAGAACCTTTGGTAAAGAAAATAAATAAAATGTTAACTTTGAGAATACATATTTATGGTCCATCACCGAAGGTGGAAAACTTAAATTCAAATAATTTGACATGGTTATGAGCTCAAATCGTTTGTTAGTAACTGAATAGTCGACAGTCTAAACGTGAATTTTCCATGCGCTTACCAACACTAGACAACTAATAACGATTAATCAAACGGTATGCATGCAATATTTCCTTACAAACTAGTTATTTAAATCGTCATAAATAAATAATGCTTCTGTATCGTGTCTATCTCAAGAAATAATTACGTAAAAATAGAGGGTACAGTTTGCAGTTTCTTTTTTGTAATTAAATTAATGGAAACCAATATAGCGAAGCAACAATAAAAAACATGATTTTGGTTGGACTCACTTTGTTTTGTTAAAATAATAATAATGTATTCGAACCTACATATTATATATTTTATATTTAAAACAAGATGGCGGTGCTCGATGCCAAAACCGCGATACGGGTCAGAATCAGAATCATTCATCAGAATCTTTTAAATTTATAAGTAAAAGATGAACAAAGATGTGAACAAAGTTATACACGCTTGACCAGATTCTTTTTATTTATTTATTTATTTTTTATTTTTTTTACACTCTATTTAAAACTTTCGGTGCGTTGTCATTTTGGCAATTCTTTCCAATTTGAAGAATTTAGTGAATTTAGCCTTTGCATGTCATTTAAATTTTAAACTAAATGTCAAAGTGGCGTAAATTTGTGTTAGGCAATTAAATAAAATACGCGAACAATGATCGGCCCTAAGTAGCAGGCACAGCGCAGAGTATGCAGATAGTAAAAACTATATTTCCAGAAGTATTATAACCAGTGCTAATCCTAGCACCAGTGCTAGGATTATCGAAATGGGGCACCCTCATCTTTTTGCCTTAATTATATTGGAGGTAGTAAATTTATAAAAATAAAAGAGCATTTTTCGGGTTAAGGGCTGAAAAGGTTAAGTATCACTGCCTCTGAGGGAGGGTCGCTTCGGAGGGATAATCTCCCCCTTCCCGTTCGCCCTTTCCGGCAATATCCGGCGAAGGCACGCCAAATTAGAGGCGCGAAATTCTGCGCTTCCTGTTTGCCCAATATTACGACCGATAATGCCTTTTGCAATATCCGCCAAGCCATTCCTTCGTACGCTATTTAACTAATTGGTCAATTCGTTACCTACGGCCTAATTGGTCAATTCGTTAATGAAGGAGATGGGGGCAAATCAAATAAAGACTCAAATCTATAATAACATATTACTTCAACAACAAACTAGAATTCAAAATCAATAACATTAAAATATATCTCCTAAGAGTGTTAGTCAAGGCGACGTTGACGCGCTAATAGCTATGTATATAGATCTCGATATGTATCCATCCTAGATCATAGCGGGTTCATATAAATATAAAGTGTCAATTCTCGGCTGACGTCTTTCAATAATTTCCTCTCAGTCGCTCAAACGTTTGTTGACTTAAACGATTCGAGTGCGCTTTCTACCAACTATGACCAAAGTAAACAAGAAGTGAGACTAAACTGACTATGATTTAATATCAACTGCCTCTATGCGTTGTTCGATAGTTTTTTTTTTTTATTATTATATAATCATTATCGAAAATTCTCAATAAGAAAGGAACAAACAGCCTACTTTAATTTCTGTATAAACAGCGACTAGCAAATTATGGGTAAGGTAATTGGCAAGGATTCCACCTTAACGACCCTGATAAAAACCAATAACTACGCTGTTATAGCAGCTGACCTTTGAACTGCGAATATGATTAACCACTCGTGAAAGAAGTCGAACCAGTACTAAACATAATAAAATATATAAAAATGCAAACGTATATTTTAGACGGACTATACAATGATAAATTTATTTCCTTCGCCTACTCTGTCACCGATAATACGAATAATGTATTAATAAATCCCTATCCTCATATAGAAGCCAATAATAGAACTTTCTGACTTACGTCCAATCACTATTCTTCCTTAAAAAATAGTGCAAACCCAGCTTTAGAATTATTCGGAAGAAAATCTTTAAATCCCATCAGCCCAATCTGGCTTCAGAAAATAACATAGTACGTTATGCTATTTCTAATACAACCGATAACAGCCTCTGAATCTGAAAAGGCCAGTGCTCTAGCAGCATTAGACTTCGACTCTTCATCTTCCATCAATTACTTCCATCAGCTCACGTATGTAAATGATACCTAGATCACAAACTTCATGTAGAGATAACACTGGTAAAAAAATAAATTCTGAACCTCAAAAAGTATTAAGAGGTGTATCTCTCAGGTGTAGGTATAATTTATGATTTATGATATTGGAGTAGGGAATTGTTTTTTTTTTAATTTTGAATTATCGCGTGCCTTAAATATCCATAAATAGTATGAATAAAGGTCACTGTGTTCACCTATTTGTTCGCTTTGTGCTAATAAATAATGATGCAGTTTTTACCATTATTCTGATAATTTCTTTCGGAAGGTTAAAGTAACACGACCACTCTAACTAAGTTTAAAAAACCTGTTATGTGTATAGCATATTATATTAAATTTAAAAATATTAGCGAAATTTCGATGTGTTGTAAAGACCCTTTAGAGCGCTTACACGGCTTACGTTGAGTAAACCATTGAAATACATCATAATGCTGTGGAATAATTGTAGGTCTTAAAAAGGCCCACAGAAAATCATCTAAGGATGACCCACAGTAGCTATTTTCATCGAGTGCCGTAGGCACCAGTCTTCGCGTGCCGAAGACACCGTTAAAAAGCAGCCTACAGGCCTAGGTGCCAACCAATATGTATCGGTATCTTATTGCCTATAAGGTATAATGTCTACTAGTCATACTGATATTAATCAATAAGGTACAAAAATTAAACTTTATTTGTATTACTATGTAATTAAACTATGTATTACCAGGTTTTCTTCGGAATATTAAGTGCTGTAACATTTTGGTTTATTTTCTAAACCCCCTAATGCAAATGGATGTTTAAAAAAAAACACAAATAAGTCAAATATCTACTTCCAAACCTACCAAAATCCATCTTTGTTTGCAATGAAATGTAGCAAATTGTTGACTTTTTCTGTCTCCCGTCGAGGGGAAGGACATCCTAAATCAACATCCTCGCTTTTCGTCTCGACAGAACACCCCGGCAGGCTAACTCCCGACGAAATGTATCCGCCGACGTTACATTACCTTGCGCATAATATCGGTTAGGGTAAGATGGCCGCGAGAATCTATAGTTGAAGCCGTGACCATCGTAACGGTTGCACGAAGACTTCAATCGTGTTCTTGGAACTAAACTCTTGGATAACTTGCAATAATCGAAGTAGAAGGATACTGAATTGGACTTAAGAGAAGGAGGGGGTGTTTTCATCCCAACTTCCCCGTATGCATAATGTTGTAGCGGCACTACATACATGGGCTGCGGCTGGCAGCGTCGTTTTGGCCTGCGAGGTGCGATCGCCGCTGGGTGCACTGATTGGTCGGCACCTGCGCAGGCGCGCATTGGAACGGCGCACGGGCGATTCGCCAGCGACGCAGGCAGTCAGTCAGGCTTGCAAGCCACCGCGCGCATTTGTGCCGACGACTTTATCATTCCTAATTTATATTTTATTCATTGTTATATGTAATTTCCGTTATTTTACAATTGTTATTTTGTTTTATTCTTGTTGTACGACGCAATTGTTGAAGTAAATAAAATAATACCGCCGGCCTCTAGCGGTTCAATGATCAACTGAGTTCATAATTTCTACCCATCCTGGACCCTAGACATCCCCGGCAAAATGTTTTATACACATATACAGGTTGTCCCAAAACCATTCCCGAAGAGTGAATAGGGTTTTTGTGTTCCCTTTTGATTAAATTGACCGCGTTAACGACGTGCGGCGAAAGCATCAGCTGTGTGTTCACAAAAAACGTCATATCAAGATCCGTTTAATGTTATCACATAGTTTTTTTTTCTCGAAATCCATGATTACTATAAATATTTTTCGTTTTTGATTGGAAACCAGTTTTATCATTCCCACTTGACCCTATTAAGATTAAAGGTGAATTAAAAAAAAGTGCAAGAACCACAAACGTAACGAGACGCATTTCCTTTGCAGTCATCCCGCAGGACTCCTCCGGACCACTCCTCGGCTCCAATCGCCTGTTCAGCGTTTATCGATAAGCAAATACATCAAAGCCGGGATCTGCGCGATGTCAAGTTAAATAAGATCGGTATGTTTTTAATGACTGCTACAAGATGACACGATGTTGCCAGTAACGACTGTTCTTAAATATTGATACATAAAATATTCTTTTGACAAACCACAGCGTTTTTTTTATTTTATATATTTTTTAATTGTTTTGTGATGCTTATTCAACTCGCCACATCCCTAAAATCCTCTTTCCGGTGGCGCTCTTCTCTGTCTTGCGCGTGCTTTTAAATCATTCTCTCTCATTTAAGGCGCCCCGGGACGCATTTGTCCTTGAGATTTGAAAGAGTAAGCTTTATTCGAACATTGACGTGTAGAAAAGAGACGGATATACTCGCCGAACGCGAATTCGTTACATTTGGAATCGATGAAACATGTTTTTTTGTATTTAAATAATTATTATCATTTGAAAAAAATGTTTTTTTTTAAGTAATGTCCTAGATTATTATATTGTCCATCTTTAGAAAGAAAAATTAGGTTCGCGTCACTTACACAACTTAAAAAAAAATCGTTGCAAGAAAAAAACAACACTTTCTTATGTATTTATTTTCATTACTATAATAAGGTGTATTTCTTTTCTTTTTTTAAGCAAAGTACTAAATTAATATATGTAGAATATTGTGGTATTTTTAGTTTTAGCCATTTGTTGGGAATAACTTCAACAAAATGCACCAAAATACGTTACAAAACACGTTTTAGGGACTGGTGGCGGCTTAACGCATAAACGTTCTGTGTTGGTTAATTATGATAAACAGAATCAATGTATTTCTAAAAACTTATTTAAAGTAGCGAGCGAGAAGAGATCTCACTTTTTCAAGAGATGTAGCCAAAGGACAAATATTAATTTCAATTCATTTAGATGGCTGGCATTTCATTGCCATTGGAAATTTAATCATAAAAAATATGTTTAGATCCTTGATCTTAGGTCTTCAACATAGTAAAGGTATATTTTTAAAATTAAATTTTATTTCAGAGGAATTTAATAAATGCTAAACTGCTTTAGTTGAATTGCTCTCTTGTAAAAAAACATTAGAGCCTTGGGAAAAATCGTAATTGAAAGGCAAATGTATGGTCTAAATTCTAAAACATAGAGAAGTTTGTTTTTTTTTTAAATTCTCTATTCTGAAGGTGTTATGAAATAAATACCAACAATTGCTTACTGACCGAGAAGAGAGAAGTGAATTATGCTTGTGGTTCGGACTAGCCCTGCATGTCGCAGCCACCGCTAGGAATAATTTAATCTAGCCCCTATTACACGCTTATTTTTTATTGAATATGCGCGAGATAAAATATATCCAAAAATAAATATCACCAAAACGGTTTCCGTTTCAAACATCTGTCATCGCGAGCTTTTATTTGCTCGGACCTTTTTTAGGATCGAGCGGCGGGACTTATAACTTCTTTTTTGGTGCGCAAAAAAAGATTGATATGTACTCTGGGTCGAGTTGAGGCTGTGCCCGCGGCACAGTTTAAATAATGATTTCATCTCGCGCCCCGATAAGAGGTGGCCGCTGTATGCGGGGTAGGAAATGTTGTTTTTTTGCCCAACACAGCTATGTGTCATTCAGAGACCGACTACACGCGCTCATATATTTAAAAACCGAGACCTCTGGATCAGAAGCAGGCGTTGGTACCACTGCGCCATCAGAGCGGAGTAATGCAGTGAAAAATGTAGCTGATTTTAGGAGTGGAGCTTCCAGATCAGTTTGTAATCAGTAGTTTGACATACTGGGAAGTGGCAACGTGTAGATACGTGTATATCAGATAACATGAATTATGCATACGCGGTGCGAACCTAGCAAGAAAGAAGGGGGAGGGTAGATTTCACCGGATCGAAGTAGGGGATAGGTGAATTCCAATTGTACGAACTTGTATCAAGCATTACGCGAGCCCGGCAGCTCGCGCACACCAAAACCGCCGCCGCGCAGGGAGAGTGCGTATACTGAATCCCTATTTATACTCTGCCGTAATGGTAGCTCATTGATTTGATGCCGTGCCATTAAGGGAGGTATGATTTTTTGAATTTTAAAAAACCATTTTTTCCCACTCCTAGGACCAATGGTTGGTGCTATGCCAAAAGTTTACGCGTTTAAGTTTTAGGCTTTTATCTGAGAAATAATATAAAACTTAAATGAATTCGATATCTTATATAGTAACAAAGTTATAGCAAAATTTCACTTTTTCGAAAAAGCCCCCCTGGTCTGATTTTGCCCATTAACGAACTTGAACGAGATTTAGTGCCCTTAAATTTTATGATTCAATTTGAAAGTGATTGGTATAAAATTGCTGCAGTTATTTATTTATTTATTTATTTATTAACATGTAAGCATACAGCGTACTAATACTATATACATTTTACAAGAGGTTAATAATAAGGCCAATTAAAACTTACGCCTATGTACAAAATATTTTGAGCTTAACGCTATTTTATAAGGTGTATGTGTGTACGGTGTAAAAGTGTCAGTGAGGGTGTGCGGTTGTGTGTGTGATGGTGTGTGGTGGTTATCATGCTATCATGTAGTTATCGGTTATTGCTATCAAAAAAGATTTCTATTTTGGCCCTTATTTGAGAATAATATAAAATTAAAATGAATTAGGTATCTTACATACTAAGAAAGTTAAAGTTTTTCGAAAAAAACCCCCCATTCCCACGCCCTGGTTTGATTTTCCCCATTAGCAGACTTGACCGATATTTTGTACCCTTAAATCTTATGTATCAATTTAAAAGCGATTGGTGTAAACTTACGGCAGTTATTGTGTCCACAATAAATTGATATAGATATATAAACATTAAAACAGAGGGTGGTTTTGGGTTCTAGGTCATGACTTAGTACCCATTGCAATAGGAAGCTTTCCTAACGAAATCACCTAAAAGGGGGTTTTGTTGTAGTGTCCCATTATGGAGCTCAAAATGTATGGCCTGGTTGTGCATACTGCATAGTGGTTAAGAATTGTGCTCACCATCGAACTTGTTCGCCTTGCCGGCGAGCTGCGTGGACAGCCTGGCGAGCTGGTCGCGCACGTGCGCGTCGAGCTGAGCGCGCGCGTGCGCGAGCAGCCGCGCCTGCGCGACGCCGCCGCAGCAGCTGCCCGCGCCGAGCGACGCGCAGTAGCCGGACGGAGCGCCTGCGAAGAGACAAACAATCATTCGTTAACAACTTCTCTAAAACAAAAAAAAAACATAAACTACAAACTAAATGACATCATATAATAAAAAAAAATAGAGCTTTATATAATACTATTATTACTTTCTAACAATACGTTTTCTTAATCGGTAATGCGCCAACATTAATACAACATAGTATACGCGCTTCTGTCGCTATTGCAGAACAGCTTTTGCTACTTTTGTGA
Source organism: Neomicropteryx cornuta (assembly GCA_020383195.1). Taxonomy (NCBI): domain Eukaryota; kingdom Metazoa; phylum Arthropoda; class Insecta; order Lepidoptera; family Micropterigidae; genus Neomicropteryx; species Neomicropteryx cornuta. Next base: position 4,607,869 of record JAHKQU010000001.1, on the reverse strand, counting down.
ACTAGCGGGTTCACACAGACACACACACACACACTGGCACGCTATGAATAAAAAGTACGCCTAGTAGTAGGTAAAAGTACACTAAGGTGAACAGTCACCTTAGTGTACCTACGATAATTGAAGGTAGATTACTTTAAACTATCATAGTAAAATGTTTGTTTAATATGTAATAGGTATAATGAAATGAATATATTGTAAGGCATGTACTCAGAAAAAAATAAATAAACATTATTATTATTGTTTACCCAAGTGTTTCGTTGTAACTGTCATAATGTATAGCTGTAAGCATTTCTCATACAAATAAATAAATAAATAAATAAATAAAAAAAAAAAACTTTCAAAAATATAAAATAAGAGTTCTAAAAAAAGTTTCAAGTATGGTTAACTAACAAAATTTCCAATTTCCGCTGTAGGTGAATAGGGTAGGTTCCTCCCGCGCGCAAATATTGTAATATAGGTCAATTGGTAAGGTCAGGAACACAACATTACGCGCACCAAACGTTCAAAAGTGTATTGATATTTTTATATTAAATAAGTTTTATCTTACTATACATTTTTACCTATTAATTAAATGTAAATTCTACGTTTACTGGGCTGTCAAACCTAACAAAAATTGACATTAACCCTCAAACGGCTTAGCGGCGCTTAATTCGGAATCGGCGCATCGAAAATCCTTTTTAGGCAGCAAAAAAAAGCGCCCCTCCTCCAGAGGAAGCTGTCGTCGGGCCCGTCGCTGAATCGAATTAAGCGAGCACTCGAAAGTGCTCCTGGCCTCGAATGGCTCGCAATCGCCACTCGAGTGGAGTGGCTCCCTTTTACCCCTCAGCCAGCGCACGGTTTCGGCAGTGTTTGTGTTAAAGGAAGAGAAAATTATTAAAGAAAAACTGAACTGAAAGGCAGATACGGTTAACTGGAACAACGAAATAAAATCCCTTGCTTTGCTTCGCTTGAGGCCATCGTTTACTAGACAAATTTATTTATTATTTTTAGAAAAAAAAAATACAGCTAGACATACAATTATTACAAAGCATTTTATCTATAAACATACAAAGAGAAAATGTGATGTTACTTAGATGTGATTGTAATTCAAACTACTAATACATCTCTCATCTAAATTCGCACTTAGTTAATGGCATGTCAGAAACTTCACCGTGCCCATCTAACTAGGTGCTGAACACCTGTCCTAAGATGGACTGTCTGTTTCCAATACAAACAATGAAAACAAACTTACATACAAGTAAACGATCTTCACGATTAGGCAACATGCGAGGGGACCAAACAAAGTAGTTTAATAAATGTCATGCTTTTCGCTCGCACACTCGACCGAGTTGAACCTACACTCGCATGCTGTCACATACTCGGTTGAGTTAAACAGCTGACGGTTGTAGCGAGACAGCATGCTAGTGTAGTTGGACGCGTGACGTCATCGGGCTACAACTGTCTGAAACAGCATGCGATTTGATGAACATGCTGTCTCGCTTGCGCACTCGGCCGAGTTGGTTTGAAAATCCCGACATTTACCTACTCTTTTCGACCAATCAGAGCGGCGACATTAGGTTATCCGTGACGCTTTACCCGCATTATAGTATGCACCTGACATATGTAGGTATCCTCAACGCATTCTGGGTGAGATGGCCGTTGCAAGTTGCAATCCCTGCACAAAAGCAATCAACCCTCAAGCGCTCGCACTCAACACCTCCCCCGTCGGGCCTTGAGAACGAATGGAAGGGGGGTGTTACCGACCGTAATGATAGACGTACTTTTCTAACCCTCGAGCGGTGAGAGTAAAAATACTGACATTTTTAAAAATGACGAAGTAATTCATAATCGTCTAAGACTATCAGTTATGATTACTTCTGGGTGGAGGTAAAGAAGAAATAACGCCTTGGCCACTTGGGATTGAAAATATGATTATAATCTGTTGTATAAGATATTTCTCTACATATATCAACATTGAGGTGGTAATATCGATACATTTAAAAGTTTGCTATAATGTAACTAAAATATCCCTTTCGGCAAGCCGGAAGTGGAGATAGATTTCACTGGATCAAAGTGGTGAAACATTGTGGGCATCCCTCACAGTAAGGGTTGCTCATAACACAAATTATTTCAAACATTCTTCCCTCTCTTTCCATTCCAGCCCCGCTGGTCTGGTTTTGTCAATTTGAAAGTGATTGGTGTAAAATTACGGCAGTTATCGTGTTCACAAGAAAGTGATAAGTGATATAGGTAGATATATAAACTTATCTATACATTTTTCAACTGAGGGTGGTTTTGGGTTCTAGGGGATGTGAAACACATGAAGGGGATGTGCAACGCAAAAGTCATGATATGGTACCGATTGCAATGAAATCTACATAAAACCACTTTTCGTAGGAGAGAAAAGAGTGTCTTAAAATGATAAAAAAAGAAGTTTGAAGATTTTTAATCATACAATGATTAAAACAATACAGTATTTGATAGTTGTTTTAGCTAAAATTCTACCTTACCTTTTAATAGCGCAAGTTACACGTCTGATGAGTATTCTGTACTGAGAGCAGGTGTGCCTGTTTGTATGCTTGTATATTTTTACGCATACGTGGATAAATATCTGTTCAGTGTGTGGATGTCTGGGTGTTTAGAGGTTTGTTATAAAAAAAACAGTGAGTATGCGTATCTAACTACGTTTGCTAGCTCGAATTAATCTGGTTATATTGCATTGTGTATGGTTTCGACTGTGGCTGTTTATAATATGTATCAATTTATATAACATAGTTAAAGCGTCGTTAGAATCAATCCTGAATACGTCGCTACATTTTAGGCACAATTACACCGCATGTGTAATATTATAGGGCAATTTCCAATATTAAAACTTGCACATATTGCAACGTTTCTTTCCAATTTCACAATTTCATTTTTAACGGTGAAAATCACGCAAAAGTCGCAACTGCATTTCAGGGTTGACCACCCCATAAGCTGGAGTTCCCGCTCTCGGCAGTGGTGGTGTTCATGCATGGATGCAACCGCTCGTGTCAAATAAATGGCGTAATCACATATTATCTTCATTTCTTTATTGTCACGTTCCTTTAAAAGCGAAATCTGTGTATTTATGTACTATTCGAGATAATTAAAAAAATATATATGTGAAAACTAGTTCACACAATGAGTGTTACGTGCCAATTAATATTAAGAATATAAATTTTGTTTTATTTAATCTTTATAGGATATCGAAGGAAATAAAAAATATTGCATAGAAAATAAGCTATTTATTAACATCCGCAGTGTTTTAACTAAAAATAATAAATTACAATTACCGGGTGCATACAATTTTTGAAGTTTGAGAAAATCTCTTACTCAATTTTATATTAAATTACGTTTTAAATTAAATTACTATATAAAATATATTCGTATAGTAATTTAATTTAAAACGGTACCTTCGGCGAAAATCTCAAAGATATTTAATTTATAACAGCGATTCCTTACACTAATTTACAAAATAGTCAAATTAAATAATGGCAATTTTTATAGCAAACTCCTTGTCAAAAATAAAAGTAATTTAATTTAATAAAAGTAATATGCCAGCAATAAATTAGGGAAATGTACATATATGTGTGAATGCGCGCGTGTTGGTGATGGAGGCTAAACAAAATTCGGAAATGTATGTAATGTCATTTATATGGGTGTGATATATGTAAGGTGTAGTAACTACAACATTAAGAAGTCTTTCCATCAGATTGCAAAAGTACAGCTCGAATTGCAGGTAGAAATATATTTCTGCGAGGATTGAGAATCTCGAGATTTGCGTGTGGGCACCTGGAATAGATTCGACGTACGCGTGACACGGGAAGGTGCCCGGCCCGCAAAGTGATACCTGCAACCAAGTTGGGACAATCCATTATGGCGTGGATGACGTCGCACGCGCAGAAATCCCATCTTATCCGCTAGAATACGTCGACTTTCGAGAGTACGCACATTCAAGTGGTCGATTCTCTTTCTGTAGTAGAATAGTCGAGATCATGCTCTTGACCAAATAGGTGAGACCAACAGCTTTAGACCCAAAAATCGTGTCATCAACCAATCATTGCAATATTGTTATTTTGCCGGAATCATCATCTCAGAGTGGATTATACAACTACCCTCAGAAATATGTAAAAAAGTAACGAAACTAACTAAAATATGATCGTCTTAAAAACTCTGGCATTTGGACGGTTTGAAATCGATAGCCCAATAAGCTATAATATTTACGAGGCATTACCTCGAGCGGGTGGCGCCGATCTCGTATGAATATTGAATGAAAGACATTTCGTAGTCTTGTAGTTCAATTTAGCCACATATGGAGAACATCGATCCAGGCCAGGCCATCATTTATGTACCACCATAAAGACAGTCATTGCAACGATTAAACTTCGCATAGAACAAAATTCCAATCATTAAAAAAAAACCATGGGTCAATTAAAAAACTACTGATGGAATGGCTAATTTTCCAATGCAGGGAATACTAAAGAACTGAGACGTATCAACAAACACGACACGGCTACAAAGCAGTTAATCGGAATTGGTAGCTTCGCTCCCCATCGATAACATCTTCGTGTTATGACACGGCAACGCGCTTTTGGTACCTGTGCTAGAAGTGCCCTGAACACGCTTACTAAGTGAGATACTTGCGCGAAGCTCGTTCTAGTCAATTATATGTTCTTCACATCTATTTTTGATCAGTGAAAATCCAACCAGATCAAAAACGGACAAACGCAATAGAGCGTACTTTAATCAGCTGACCTAAGATGATTATTATATTGAATTAAAACGTACGAACCGGCGTAAGACATTGAGGGGCCTCTCCCCGAAAGCGCTATTCTCTGTCTTGTGGGGTTTCTTAAATCGTTCTGTCTCATCTAACAGCTTGTAATAACAAAACACTCTGTGCTCTTACTGGATGGAAAACAGAATCAATGTATTTTGAAAAAACTTGTCGAAATACTTCATGAAATCAACTCTATAGTTATAATTCCTCGATTCCTGTATTCAGTCAATAAGATATTTACAATTGAAGGTACAATCAAATGTATGTTAACTACATACTTTACGAGGCTCTTAACTTTACACATAGTAAAAATGTAACTTTTTATTTCTATATAAGCCTAAATAATTATTACACAAAATAAATAAATGATAAGTATTACTTTTCTCTTATATCTAAAAATAAAAGATACCAATAGGTTCCTATGCGTTTTTATTCATGAAACCGTTTAATTGTTTAAAATCGCCCTTACCTCAATTTTTCATATCGATCCGTATATCCAAAATCTGACATCGCAACAGTGTTAGTGAGAATATGTGTGATGTAGCGTGTGTAGCCCACACTGCACAAAATAGCGGGCTCGTTGACTTCGACCGTCGACTGGCGGCAGAATGACACTTTTGTCATAGTTGCCGTAGCTCGCTTACAACGATTATTTAAGTTGGTAACCTTGCTGACTACTGCAGTTATGTATATAATATGTATTATATATCAATTTATTCATTATGGCACAATAAGAAGTCACAACAATTTAATATAATATAGACAAATTAAAACCAGTCATTTATTATTGTTTTGAAGTAGCATGGCCAAAGTTAAAAAAAACTATTCTAAGAGCGGCCAGAAAAAGGTTGCAGAAAAAATAAAATACTTATTACGTACGTGAGACGTTAATAATAAGATTCATAATAACTATCATAAATATAAAACATTATATATACAATAAATAATGCATATTATTGTCTATATGTTACAAACAATATATACATTTAATAAATATATAATATTAATAATTGTGTTACGTATAATTTATTTACTAAATGTACAAGAAACTAAACATATAAAAAAGTTATTAAATTATTTATAATGCACATATTATGTTAGCTTTTCTATTGTAATACACTGCTCACCATCTTTTCAGATGATGACCCATTTGGTAATGTTTTTTGCGAGACTGAAATTAGATTGTGCTTTTTTTAAATTGCTCATCTGCGCTGTTGAAAAGTTTAGGTCCAAGGAAACTGAGATGCTTTTGCCCAAAAGTGGTATTCATTTTTGGCAGTACCATATTTCCTCGTAGTCTTGATCGAGTTACAATAATTGAAGTATTTTTAATATCTAGGTCCAATGGAAATTGAGATGCTTTTGCCCAAAAGTGGTATTCATTTTTTGCAGTATCATATTTCCTCGTAGCCTTGATCGAGTTACAATAATTGAAGTATCTTTAATATCTAGGGGTTGTTGCACAGATTTGTCGGATATCAAGGACTCTGTAGTCAGAAAATAAGACGTTGGAACTATAACGAAAATGTTTTCGATTTATAACTCGGATAACTGCTTTTTGGCACTTAATTAGGAGGTTAAATACTGTACGAGAAGCGCCTCCCCGAACCGAAAGATATTTTTTTTGTTTATTTATTGAAACAATTTTACTGATTTGCATATATATATTTAAAATTATTGTATCTGTGAGCGTTTGGTACCACTGCAACCTCTGTTCGCTGCCTTCCTAACTAGACTAAATGTCTGTCCTAAAGAAGGCAGTCAAACTGTTCTTATTTATTGAATATTTGCCAACTATCAATAACGAGCGTTTCATGTTAAAAAAAAACAAATATGAACTATAATAACTATTAAAAAATTGTAATATTTATAGTAATTGTAAATTGTAATTTGTCAAAGCGTTATAAACCATATATAAGTGCTACTTTGTCCAGGCAGTTTCTTATCTATTTATAAACAGACATTTGTGAGCGTGGTCGTTTCCTCAAAGATGTTGATCAACTTTTACACCAAGATACGTAGATAATCAATCACAATTTAAAATTGTTTTTAACAACATAGTAAATTCTACCTAAGTAGTACTACCATAGAGTTACCGTAGCTCGTTTACAACGCTTCTACGCAATCAAACTATTCAATGTTATGCGTTCTATAAAAATATCCCGCTAGTGGCGTACATTTTTAGCCATTTAAATTATGCTGTATAGCGGGGGTATTTTAACACATTCGCTGGCATTGGTCAGCGACTACAACGAAGTGCAGATCGTAGCTACGCAAACGGAGCCAAAATCAATAACTACACCATACAATTATGAGCCAGGTCTCAACCTTCGAAGCTATATGGCGCCGACGAGCGTTTGCTTCGTGCGTACTATTTTTTTATGAGCGAATCGAACGCGAGAAAACCCGATATAACATTTTGCCTAGCAAAGATATCGGACGGGACACGTTTACCAACAGCATTTGGACAGTTTTCGGCACTCGAAATCGTCCATTCGAGGTTACACACACAAAATAATAATATATATGCAGGTTGTAACATAACGATTTAGCAATATTGTATGGATGATACGGTTAACTTAAATAACCGTAATCATATATTCAATGTTTATTATTCGTATTTATGATTATTTAAAAATATACATATTATGTTTTTTAAAAAATCTATAATCCAAAACACCGTATCATATCGTTTAATGTTGCTAAATCGCGCTGTATATTTAAAAACAAAAATAAATACATGTTTCCTAGACTAGATCTTTTGCATTTTAATATGTTAGGTAAAGAACATAGTCTTTATTATGGATTATGATTGTTATCCGTTGCGAAAATAATAATGTTTATATAAAATGCACAAAAGATTTTTTTTTTGATAAATAACCGATAGATAAAGGGTGATGATTTTAGAGGCGTGGTTTTCAAGAAGAGATAAAACGCATATAATTTGATGTTATGGCTAAGAATTTAGTTTTATTATAAAGATAAGGGTTTGCCATTATGTTTTAAAAATGATTTCGGGTAAGTGGCCGCCGCGGCTGACTCGAACAAATTCCAGCCGAGAGGCCCAATTTTCAACCACTTTTTGCAGCAAGTTGCAGTATGTCAGCAATAACGCGCCGAATATTCTCTTCCAAGGCGTTAATCGTGTCCGGCTTATCTGCGTAGACAAGCGACTTCACATAACCCCACAAAAAATAGTCCAGCGGTGTTAAATCGCACGATCTTGGAGGCCACGCCACGTTGTTCAGGAGTAAGTCTATTCATTATGAAATGGCAAACCAAACTGAGCATAAATCAAGTGACAGCTGTCAAAAACACCAACTACGAAAAAAGTAGTGCCAGATTGAAAACCACGCCTCTAAAAAAAACAGCCTTTATAATGCACACTTACTTTAGACTAAATAAAAAAAACGCCACCGAAACTAAGTAAAAAAATCGTTTTTTACTGGTCTATTAGGTAGGTGTATCTTAAGTAACCTGACCATACGTCCCGTTTTTCAGTATTATGTCCCGTTGTCCCGCAGTTCACTAATTTGACCCTAGCAAGACTGGGGATTTCCGAAAACAACTTAGATGACATTGGTGTACTAGCTATAATAACTAGACGAAATAAGTTCCACGTGCAAATAATATTCCAAAAACACACCTGCGACGCATAGGAAACTAGGAAACTAATTATAAGAAACCCATAAAGATGGGGAAAAGTAGGTTTCGTTATAGTGTCCCGTTTTGGACCTCAAAATTTATGGACACGTTAATCTTGAGTCCGCAGAAATGGGTCCATAAAAATAATATAAGAACTGGAGATGCATTTGTATTCCGGTTATGGTATTGTATTACGAAAACACTGTTATCGATACACGCGATAGTATAGTTATACAATATTTTGTTATACTCACGGCATTACAGTTTCAATTAGTGTACCAACGTGACTATTTATAAGGCAGACCCCATCTAATTAAGATCTATATTTCTTAAAAAAATATGTCTTATAATTTTACACGAGAGCTTTAATAAAATTAATATACTTGGGCAAGAATTAATTTTTATACAATTTCTTACGCGTAATAGGGAACAAAAACACTCCCTTAAGTATTCGGGAAGGGTCTTGGAACAGCCTGTATGTCGGAGCTCTTGTTGAAAGCCAATCATGAGAATACCACAATGTTCGTATCTTCATGACCTAGATAAGATTGTGATGTGCCGACTAGCTACTGGCCTGACATACCCCGCATCAATCGTCAATCAAATGCCGCCCAATGGAGCGACCGTCGTTTGGGGTGAGTAATAGGGGGGGGGGGGGGGGCGGGGGGAAGGGCGAGCGACTTTTAGCGACACAAGGATCGTGACACATACATACAAAGCCACCTTATGTAAAGAGAGCGACAAGCCCCAGACTAATATATCGCCTGGCCCGAAATGGGGGGCGCCACGTCGAAGGTTCAGCTACACGCGACAACCGAATGGCGAGAGTTACTTCGATGTCCCGGGACACTAGTGAACGGCGCTATTAAAAAAGTTTACTTAGATAAGTTTCAGGGACTAATCTTAAAAAAAAAAAAAAATATTTCGATATCATTTATAATAAGAAAGTTTTTTAGAAAGCAAAATTTCACTTTTTCAAATCCCCCCCTCCTCATTCCCGCCCCCTGGTCTGATTTTACCCATTAACAAACTTGACCGAGATTTTATGCCCTTAAATTTTATGTATCAATTTGAAAGTGATTGGTGTAAAATTACGGCAGATAGAAAGTGATAGATATAAACTTATATAGTTATAAACTTTAAAACTGAGGGGGTTTCGGGTTCTAAGGAATGTGATATATGGGATATGTCGACATTTTCCGGAAGTCATAACATGGTACCCATTGCAATGGGTAGCTTTTCTAATGAAATCTACCTAACATTGTATTTATCGTGTAAACACTATTGGTTTACATAAGTATATAAGAGTGCATGTAAATGACGAAATATATATATCAATATTTTTTTTTTTTGCGTTTTTGAGCTCACATGTAACCTCTATTTATTTATTTATTTATTTATTTGATTACCCAACAGAAATTGTACACAATACAGGTAATGGTTTAATGACAATATAAATTGAAATATACAATCCTTAGACTAAGGTAGCCCAATTGACTAATAAAGTTAATAAGAAATGAAAAAGAATAATATCAAAATATAACAAACGAATTTAAATACGATTTAAAATTAATTGATTTTAAATTCAAACAAAAATACAAAAAAAAGAATATAATGTATACTATGTCGGTTAGTGGTTTTGTATATTGGCGTAGTATTTTAAGACAGCATTGCGAAACTTTTGCTGAGTTGTGGAAAATAGATCAATTTGGGAGAAGTAAGAATTAAACAAATCACAAATTCGGTAAAAAGGGGAAGCTAATCCTGAATTTGTACACGTTTTATTTAGATCTTGTTGTTCTCGACTAGCATGAGTAACTATACGCAAAATTGATCGCCGAACGCCCAATTTATTCCCATGGCCCGGGACTGGCAAGCGAATACAATTTCGAACGAAAGCCACTCAATAAAACAGAGGCCTGACGCTCCACAAAGTTACCAATCACCCCCCTCCCCCTGCAAAGAGTAAAGAAAGACCTATCTGACAACTCTTTTTCACATTTCAAAGGGGTCCATTCAACTCAGTTCCTCTCTTATATAATATGATGTTGACCTATCCGAGATACCTACATTATGGATTTTGAAATTTCGTTGTCAGCTGATCTTAAAATGTTTTCAATTGTTACGCCAAAAATTTTATTAATTAACGTCTTATGCAACAACAAGAAATGATCTTATTAATAATCTAATTATTTTATTACATACAACAAGAAATTTGCCGGAAAAGATATATGTTTAATATGAGCAAATCAGTATTATTATTCATGTCAGTACAAGCATCAGTGGGACCCAGTATAATTTGTGATTGTAATAGTTAAAACATATAATTAACATCTCCTCTTGAATAAAAACTCACCCCATATCGCACACCCACACCCTATTTACCTATGCATGAACACATTAAAAAAAAATGTTTTTCATCCATTCTCCCCATTGTTCACTTGTATTAAAGTGTTTTTTAAATTATTTTAAAACTTTTATCTGATTTTCACTTCACTTTTCTATATGCTATTATATTTGACTAAATTAAAATTGCATGACTGTTTTTTTAACAGCGGCAAATCGCATCACAAATGACATAATTTTTGACAATATTGGAATAAATTAGTAATACTTTATGTATTTTTTATTAAATGGTTGGATATAAAGCCATATAGTAAAATAAAGGTAATAAAAGAGGTAAATATTTTCAAAAAATATTTATCTATGAATTTGTTTTATAACTTCTTTTTTAACTTTGACATAGGTACGTATCAATACTAGGGGTTTATGCATATTCTTAATTTACAGTTTGGGAAGTAAGTAGTAGCCGTCTAACTGATTTGCGGCCAGAAAACCTAAAGAAATTACGTATGAAAAAAAAACTTTATTTCTCATGCAGACCACCCACCCCTAAAATAATTATTCCCGCAGACATTTAGAGTGGTGTCCGCACCCCACCCCACGCCATGCTGTCAACAAACGGCAAGCTTTTACACGATTCCGCAGACAAACTTCAATCATTGCGTTAAAAGGGGGGGTAGAATTCAATACTTATTGCATTTAATTTCCAATCGAGCGATTTAATGACCAAAGACGAATATTTGCGTGTACAATAGACTAATAACAATGCAATCATTACTCGTTCATATATAAATCAACGAAACAATACAGCAATTACGCGTAGCTAACCAAATACGCCACCCCTGCAATATATATATATTATAAACGTCATCTTTCATATATTTTCTGAAGACGCCGAATGGCGAAAGCTAAAAAATATCGTTTCATCCAATCTATATATTATAATATATATTTATTTATTTAATTTTAAATAAATCTACAAATTTACATGGTGATTGGGGTACTCGTGGAAAAAGAAAAACACATGAATAACTACATAAATCTAGAGACAGCTGATCCTTATTTTGTACTACTTAGATAATAATAAAGTTAACAAATATCTAAAATACAGACAAACTAAGACATTAGTTATAAGTAAAAAAAACTTAATTAATAATAGCACTATGTAGGTTTAACATATTGGCATTAAACTTAAATTCACAACAACATGGCGTAACAAGTATTATTTCTTTTTTTATAATGTTATGTTATAGATCTTATTTTACATTTTTACAAGTAATAAAAACGAACTTATTAAAAAGAAAAATCATGAGAATTAACAGTAAAAAAATATTAGGTTAATGTTATTATAGTTAGCGTACGAGCGTTTATGAGTGTGGGCGATTGTGGAACGTGTGTGCGAGCAAGGTTGTGTGGTGTGTGCATATACGATATATATAATATTGTATAGGTATTAGATAATAGGGTATCTGTTAAGGTTATGTCGTGTCATAAATCCAACTATATCCGTATCTGCCACCTAAAGTGTCAAACATCGAACTAAAGGAAAGGCCAGTTCAATGCCACCATAAGTGACGTTTATTTTTCACCAGATAACATTACAAAGAAAAAAATATATCTTGTCCTGCTAGAGCTTGAAGGGCTCATCTGGCAGAAACTCAAATTTGAATCATGTTTTTCTTAAAACGGCTAACTCCTTAAATCCTTAAAACTACTAATTGTACATACGTAACAACTTAAATGAAAAGTATACACAATTTAATTAATAATTATGTGAAATAGCATAAAAATAGTTTTCCATAGAATAGCTAAAAATCTATGGAAAACGTCTACGTGGATTTTTACTTTTTTGCCAATCTAATGACTTTTATCTGCGAATACATTCGTTTTTAGTAGAGTGGGTATTGCATTTTTCTGTTTAAAAATGATTACGGTAAAAGCATTTAGGGTTCCTTCAACCTAGGTACTTCGATAAGTACATTGTTAATAAATCTTACCATGTACCAAGATATATTATAGCTAGATGATACTATAAAACAAATCATAATGGTAAAATCAAGAAAAAAAATCTGTCTCTTTCTGAAACAGAATGAAATTTGGAACATATGAGTTTAGGAGGACGCAACCCAGTTATTTCTCCATGCAAACATTGTACACACGGTGGGTAAAATCCGGAAAATTAAATGTTTTATAATGAATGACGACCGTAAATGTTTAAAATCAGTTAAACATTGCAACATTGTAGTGTTGTGACTTACCTAGATATATCACAAAATTATCTGGGTATACAGTATACAGTATAACCCGTGTTTTTTTGTATGGGGCTTGTTACAGGTCCATTATACACTTTTGCTTAACCACTTGATTTAGTGTTTTGTTTCCTCCAAGTCCTGCAGGTGTAACCTAATTGATGAGAGTGGGGTATAGAACACGTCGATATTGGGCACCATCACCCGATCCATCCCTGATAAACATCTAAAATTCAAGAGACTCGAAAAGTTGAAAAAAAAGTATGGCAAAATATATTTTGGTAATAATCAAAAATTTAGACGTAATATTATCATACTAACTGAATACAAGAATCGAGAAAATAAAACTACAGAGGTTGAATTGATTTCATAAATTCAACTAAGTTTTTTTTAAAATACCTGTAGTATGTTTGTCATTATTAACCAATAACGGCACAGTGTGTTTTTCTTTATACGAGCCGTTGAATGAAATATAATGTTGTGAGACCACGCGCAACACAGATAAGTGCTGTTTCGAAGCTGCCTACGATAATTAAAGGTAAGATTACTTTAAACAATTATTGTAAAATGTATATTTATAGTGTAAAATTGACCTTGAACATATTTGTAAGGCATGTATTCAGAAAAGAATAAAGATAATTATTATTATTATTATTGCCTTCCCATATTTAAAATATGAATGGGCAATGGAGGAGGCACGTCAAATAAATAGCAACATGTACCCGCTACAAAGTGCGACAAGGGAGGACCTGGAATTTGAATCTGAATGGGACGTACCTAAAGGGAATGCCTGGCGGCATACTGAGAATATAATTACAATTGTTAAGGTACAAATGAATCCAGGGCCCTTTGAAATTCCGGGTACGTGTTCAAAATGTGAGAGAATTAATTAAAATATGAATGGAGGCGGTAGTTTGTGCTTTTTCTCATCACACTAAAACTCTGATTTCACGTTTCCCTCACTCTAAAAAGACACATTTTTATTACGCCTACCAAAAGAATGTCAAGAGAATGGCCACAGTAAGAGTAAGAAGAGAGTTCATATAACAACGCGGTTTGCAGTTTTTAATGGTTATGTCTACCGCTCAGTACTAATAGTAATCTAATCAACCATATTTTTCATATATTTTTTTTTTAAATGTCGCAAAAGTTAGGAGAAATATAGAAAATAATTAAAAATCGTATAGATATGTATTAGAAATCTCTTCCTATCTAACATATTGCACAACAATTTATTTGCGGCGTTTGATCATTAACGTTGAAAACGAATATAATTGTATTAACATATAATAAATATATATTTTACTGCTTGAATGTACACAAATATACAAATAGTAATATGAGCCTGTGTATGTATATAAATTTATATTTTATATATGTGTAAATTTATGTGAAGGCACATTTTATTTTAGCTTCAATGATTTTTTTTGTATCATATTATCCAAATTTAGAATTTGCATAACAATTAACGTATTTTACATAAGTATCGCTTCGATACAGGCATATTTTTACCTAGTAAACGTTTACACACACTATCTACTTTTATTTTGATCATTTTTTTGGATATATTAAATAAATATTGAAATAACAACTCGCCGCAGTGTATTATTTCTCCGGAGGTAGGTAACGTCAAGATCTTCAATAGCGCGGAGCTTTAGAGCAGAGGCGTCCAAACTTTTTGCTGCGAGGGCCAGTTTGGTATTTAAATTCATTAGCGGGGGCCAAGCATTGTAAATATGTGAATTAAAAAACGTTATTACAAGTAAAGCAGCATTGAATTTTTTTATTGTTGCCACATATATATACTATAATTTTTTTTTATAGTAAATTACAGATATAATAATACTAAACAAACATGTCTAAATTATATTATTATAAAATTATTTCATGCAATTTTTAATGGGAATGGTGGAACTGGGTTTTTTCCTGGAGAGTTTCTTCAAAGTTGGGATTCAAATCGGAAACACCAATTATTAGCAATGATTGCAAATGATCATCCGATAAATTTGCCCTATATTTAGATTTCAGATACTTCATCCTGGAAAAAGTTTGTTCGCACATATAGGTAGTGCCATACATAGAAATAAATTTACCAGCCAATTGCTTTAACGAAATTTGCAACGAAATTTTTCAAAATCCTTGGCGGGCCGGATAAAATCGCCTGCCGGGCCGGGTTTGGCCCGCGGGCCGTAGTTTGGACACCTTTGCTTTAGAGGAGACCAGAATGCTGATTGTCCATTAATAAAATGCAGAATGTTTTTCCCCATTCTATATTCTTCGACTTAAACGTTTACAGGAACATTACAAAAATAATTTTACCAAAAGACTTGAATGTAGTAAAATAAAAATTACTACCAATTTTTCACACATTATTTTAATCGTGACACATTTCAAAGAATAATATTTTTAGTCAAATGTGAATTTATGAACAGAAATATAATTCTTCTACTGCCAAGTATAAAACATTAAAAGCATTTTAGAATAGAAGCCAAATCGTCACAATATGGATGCATACAATTCGAAACAAATAATATGTTTTGTATTTAAACCTCCAGCCAGAAATTTGTCGGCATTTTACATAAAAACAAAAGTATTACATAAATATTATTTATCGTATTGTATAAGGAACGTACCATTTATTAAACATTTAAATTAAATCGTAATGCTCGCGTGTAAAAAAATATTTAAGGACCCTCAAGTATAGCGAGGTCTATTATATTAATACTTCACGATTGAATCGAAGACAGGCGCTTCTGATCCAGACAAAGAACGTATTTCCGAAACGGCCATTGCCCGAAATAAACCGATGAAAAGCTGGAAGTATTCAATCGAAATGATGGCCCGCAATGTGCAAACGCTGCGCGAATCAATCATCTAAAACCGAACAAACCGAGGCGAGGTTTTGACAGTCGGAACACTTTCCAACCGATTGAATTGACGTAATGACCCGCGAAGATCGATTCAAACCGAAGCCAGAAGCGCCCCCAAAGAGGAATATTCATATCCGAGTATATTAATTAATAAATAATATCGTATAGTGAACCGTACGATAGAAATCACGGTCCCACTTAAGAAGTACCAAAATAATAATAACATTACTTTATATCGTTATATATATTTGAGTATTTATACCTGGCGGCCGGCGGTCGACTAATAATCCTGTATTTTCGTTTAATAGTACGGCAACGTCGAATATTTTTGATCCTTTTATATAATAAAACAACATAATTAAATTGAATATACTCAATTTTTGAAATTATACTTCTTTGTGCCCGTTGTACTCATTGGGATGGGATGTTGGTCGAGAAACCGCGTCACGCGTTATGAGTAAAATCCGTAGATCTGCTGTATCGATGCTGTATTTAGTAGATGTCTTGAGAAGTTTGAATCTAGAATATTTGTTAGTTACTTTAGTTATCATAAAGCGATTGTGTCTTTCTTGGAATACAGTCCGATTTCTAATGAACAGCTAGAAAATCACCAAGATGAAAGAATGATTATAGAAGAAATTATTGATAATGATAATGTATAGGTGTATAGTATAGTAATGAAGTGTCTTATAATAATATATTGAATAACAGAGTAAAATGTCTTATATTTCATTTATATATCCTGTATGTGTGTGAGTGGGTGTGTGCGAACGGCCAAAGAAGTATAACTTCCACCGTTTGGTGCGACGCAGACCCAATTTTTTTTATTTAATTTTCAATCAATAAAACACAGGACTCAGTGTAATTCATCATTACGATTGTAAAATAAATCATATCGTAATGATGAATTTAAACGCTAATTTACAACGATTAATAAATAAACACCTCTAGTTAAATCAAAATGCCTTTAACGTTTAAAAAGAAAATAAACTATGCTACCGAAATAATTTAAATTTATTTTTGGTTTAACAATAGGGACCGTGCCTTCTTCGTTCGGATCACCATACTCAGAGTATTTCTCAGGAAGCGGTAACATACACAGTTAGAGTACTCTAATATTTAGTTTTAAAGCAAGCTCATAAATCACAAGTTCAACCTGCTCTTGAATATTGCGCTTCATTCAGGCATTAAACGCATCTCCCACCCAGACCAACTTGTGATGGTTTGTTAAGAAACTATATCAAAATTCATAATACTTTTAAAGAAATACAACGTTAAAGTTTCTATTCTAAATCATGTAAAGCAGCTATTTTTCAATGGCTCATCTCTCGGATAACTACGTCACTGGGTCACTGGGCCGCGGACAGTCAAGATCGAGGTTAATGACCTGCCGCGTCGTTCGAAACGCCCTATTAGGGCGGAGCTAAATCATTGCTGTCAGATGCCACTGGTCGGTCTAAGAAGACGGGGTAACTCCTTACCCCTTCTCTGGGGTTGTAAGAGGGATGCTATTGGTCGATAGATAATATTGATTTATCGATTGATAAGATCGATTAACACCAATTTTATTACAAAAATAATAAATTTGGTGATGAAAAATTTTCGCATTTTGTTACATAATTTCTTACTCTTAATAGGGAACTTAAACACCCCCTAAAGTTTGTGGGATTGGTCTTGGGACACCCTGTATAAGCACAGTAGTTGTCTGAAATTAATGACTTCGCATTATGAGCCTCTTCGAACCATAACATACCATGTCTGTTTTTTATTTTTTCAATAAACAGTTCTGGAAGTGTCCTGACAACAGCAGCTTGACAATAGTATGTTCTGACCTTTACGCGTTACAACTCGCTCCGTCCGTTTTCATTCGGAATCTCGACCAGCTTCCGCTTGAGCTAATTTTAAAATGCCATAACTCAATCTGTTAGATGCTTTCCAACAGGAAAGATCAATTATCTTTGATTATAAGCGTAATAACTTTGTTGGTAGTTTTAAGTTTATTTATTTCTTTGCTTTATCTGTTTTATATTTTTTATGAGAAAAAACAGAATAAACTAGTTCGATTTTACTTATATGTATCTTTATACAATACAAATCATATACAGACGGTAGAATACAGTAAGGAAAAAAAAGAAGTAGAAATAATGGTTACCGACTTAAATAAGAATATTATAAAATCTACAGAATAGTTTAATTGCGTAGAAGCTTCGTAAGCTCAACTATGTTAGCACTATTACGAAATACATGGCTCAATACATAGAATTGAGGTAAGGTCGGTTCGATACAATCAAACTGTTCTATGCTAAAACAAGAATGGTTATGGCGCCAGTAGGTATCATTTAATATCAACTGCTTCTATACATTGTTTAGTAGTAGTAAATTATTTAACCAGAACCACCTACATCAGGTCTTACATCTAGGCCCTACAGGCGTCATTAACGGCATCTTCCCCCCAGACTATACTATGGTTTTAACTTGTGATGGGTTGAGTAAATTAAAAGAAAAAAATCATTTGTACAACAGTATGAAGACATTCTTTGAATTCATCATCAATGTTAACACAATTTCAGTTTTTTTTATGTAAATTTTGAGGCGCGGCTAGTAATGGAACAATCCCTTCCCCTCTCCTTTCTGTTATTTGTGATTTATTTAATACTAACTTTGCCCAAATTGACCTATTTCTAATAACTCGGCAAAAGTTTTGCTGTCAATTATAGTAATATTATACCAACACCAATGATAATAATAATAAATACTATACCAATGCAAAAAAACTACGGACAAAATTCCTATTTTAGTTCCGTATTAAATCAGTTTTTATATATATTAATCAATGAATATATAATCAAGGCATCAATTGGTGTATTTCACGTTCTTTTTGTTTTATTTTTTTTTTATATTTAAAACCGTAAAAGTATTGATCGATAGTTGCCGCGGCGTGCGGGAGGGCGGGCGGGGCTTACGGCCTCGTCGAAATATATTATGTCTAAATTTAGTATTATTTAATTAACTGTAAAATAAGAACAAAATTTAAAAGTGTAGCTTTGCTAAGGACTACACTATTATTTTCTCTACAATATCCACTATTTTTTTGGATAAATCATACGCTGCATTATTGAGCGCAAAGCGAAACATAAAAGTGAACACATTTGTTTATTTAACTTATATTTCGAGAGCGAAAATCAATTTTAAAAATCAGCCTCCAAGAAGTGCAAGATATGTCTTCAATGCTATAAAGCACTCGTCTTCGCGGTTGAGGAGTGGTGCATAACCAAAAATGTGGTTTTTATGAAGATTTTCCAATTTTGTCCGCAAAACGCGGCTCGGAAAAACTCTTCTAATCACCTAATAATTCGTTCTGAAAGTAGCATAATAGTCATACAGCGAGCGAGATTTTTACTCGAGCGACGGAGTCATCTAATTGAAAAAGTTGAGCGCTCAAACATCGCTCGGGCATTATAGAGGAGATCGCTAAGGCTGAGTCTTGAAATTCCACGAGATGAACGAGACATAATTTTAATGAAAAGGACGTCAGCGAGACTTAACTTAGGCATAGTTAAGGAGATGCTTGTGTGAAGAATTTAGGAACGACGTATTTTGTCCAATAGCCGATAGAAACGTAGGTATATCAGATAGGTATTTTTGATCGAACTAATCAGATGCCTACCTGAATTAATATGGTATATTATTTTGTATGCGAAATATTATTTTTCGAAATAGCGCAGACAAACAAAACAACAAATATATATCTAATTAGACATCACTAGCTGGTACATCGGTTATTTTATTGGTATTCTGGTATCGTTCAGGCGAGCGATTTCTATTATTATTTTTGTTATAATATAAATCATTATTATTATTAAATGTTTTGTAATGTAAATTAAAGTGACCTCAAGGCTAAATATTTTAAAATAAAACCGACTCCAAAATTAACGTATTGCAAAATTAAAGTAATGGTTTATTTTAAAAGGGATTCATAATAAAAAGTCTGTGTTAAAACTGTGTATAACTTACTAATCTATAGGCCATATGGCAACAATAATTATTATTTTAAGTCGATGTATATTCTAATCTGCCGAGTGGCTGAAATAAAATATATTGTAATATGCAATGTATTTTTGATTAACATTTTAATTAAGAAATATAAATATATGTTACGGATCAAGATATTTTTTGTTACAATATTTTATTTCAGTGTCTCGTATTTCACACCTGCGTCCTAATTGAAAATCGGTAAACATAAATCGTTACTCGACTATATCAACTTCACTAAAACTAATGTATGTGGGTCAGAAACATAATTTGGAATGCATTTATTTTTTTGCAGTTTATTGTAAATTGTCCCAGAAGTTATGAGTGTTCCTTCGGGAATACTTCGCCCATAGCTTCATGAAATTAGTACTATAATAGCCAACAAAGAGAGATTTCTGGGAGATAAAACACTAACGGCCATTTTCACCAAACTTCCCTAACTAAGTATTCTTAGGAGGTTAGAGATACTTATCTCAATTTAAGAGACTCTTAGCCCTAAGTGAGGTTTGGTGAAAATGTCAGTAAGAGATTGGAATATTTAACGGGTTATTCTATCACTAAAATGTTATTAAAATCACTACAGTGTTCTTCCGTCGCTTATATATCTTTAGTAAATAAACCGTTTAGCTTGATTTTATAACCTATAAAATAGTTACGGTTCACACCGTGTCCGTGCGTTAAATTTAAAACACTTTTCCGTTTTTACTAACATTAAAAACATTCCAAGGTTTAAAAATAGAGTCATAAATGTTTTTTTACGATTTTGTTTCAAATAATTTTCTAAGCCATCCTTTTTTCCAACGTTTATTAGGAGAAAATATAAAACAAAATTATTATACCTGCATTTCAATACACTGCTTAAAACTAAGTGGAAAAAATAATATAATTTATTTAATTATATCGTACTTTACATGCACTCTTATATATAACAGCAAAATAGTGTTTACACAATGAATACGATGTTTATAAGTACAATGTTGTAATTTGTAATCACGTGCAAAGGATTTGTTTTGTGTATCACTTTAATAGCACAGTGTGCTGTTCCAAAGAGACGCCAATCATTTGTAGAAGATTTGGCATTTTGACGCAAGATACATGACTTCATAATATTTTATGTTTAATCATTACACAACCTATAGATAAATAATATAAAGTCCAAAATAATTGTCATGACAATTATTATACTCCCACATATCTCACAATTATTCACGCTTCTCTCACACACTCATTTCATGACTTTTTAAATGTATAACAATTACACGATAATAATCTGATAATCTTTGAATTATACTTGTTGGCCATATTTTTGTTATATATGTTTAAAAAAAGAAAGAAATAAAAATAAATATATATTATATGTAAACTTGTTCAATCTGTTTATAATTCTTTTAATACAAAAATAAATATTAAATTATAAAGTTTATTTTAGCCTATTAAACCATCTTAAAATGTGAATTATATTACATTAAAGAAATATATCGACAAATGACATTTTTAAGGGGGGGAACGGAACGGATTGGGGGGGGGGGGGCAAAAAGAGAAAGGTGAGGGGGTGCTCCAGAAGTGACTATGACTACACGGGCATGTTGCATTTCACAATCGCTGATAGAATGTATGTAGTGCGCGAGAAAGAGGCGAGATACCAAACGAAGTGGGCGGCGCACAAGAATGAGAAGCTAGATCCAGTTTCGTGAAATATGGCAAGTCTAATGTCGTTGGCCGCCGGTAACAGCTGTTTCGTGTCTAAAGCACACGTGTCTGTTCAAATTTCTCTTTGATATCATGCATAAAATATTATCATGCGTGCTCCACACATATATAAATTATATATACGCGTGTTTTAATTAGAGGGTAGTCAAGCACGACTGCCATCTCTAAGCCTGACAATTATAATTTGTCGTCCCCGCTCCTGATACTTTTCAGAATTAAAGCATTGCTTAACCACCTCAGAATAATAAATACTAATGAATTACTTAGAATCAGTATGAACAGTAGAAGTTTTTAAAGTGGTTGCACAACTTTCCGTTGAATATTTTTTTTAGGTAAACTTCATGCAAAGTTGAGGTTTTTTTTTTATGAAAATAATAAATTATGACAATATTCAAGTTTACTTTTTTAATATCGAGGACATCTTCACGAAAATACTTTTACTAGAAAGATAAATTACTAATAAGCACGAAACAAAAAAAAAATGCTGAAAAATAGATCATTTTTTATTCATGATTTTTTCTGTTAGACGGGGTAGGTATTTTCAAAAAAGTGGTTGTAAGTGGTATAACTTCTAAACCATTGAGAAGTGGTAGACCATGCTTATAATAAGTTTGATTCTAAATGACCTCTTCTATCACCTCATTTCGTTTGATCCACCACTTATGGGATACCTGTATAATTTGTATGGAATGTTATTAATACCCCAATGTAATTGAATCTAATATGCAGTTATAGTCACGGCGAACTCCTACTAAAACAGCAGAATTGACACAAAAAGAAATACAACAAACCTCAAAATGAATTTGCAAACAAAAAAGAAGGAAATAATTCAATTAACTTCTTATACCAAAACGTTGAATTAAACGCAAAACCGTACTATGTACTCGTATATGCAATTTCACTATAAACCATGTCTACGCCGACATCAGCATTTTAGTAACGTTTTTGTTTTAATTATTTATGTTTATTGTAAGAAGATAATTGTGTTTGATTTATTTCTAAATCGACTCGAATGTACGCGCCATCCTTTTTTTTTTACGACCGCCGGCAACGAATGAAAGAGATGCCAGAGAAATCTATCGAAGATTTTTATTAATTTAATATACAAATATCTAGACTGTGCCTATTTTAAGCAGTCATTCCGACGACCTGTAATGCGACCTGTAGATTTCTACAACACAGTGGGTGACTACTAAACCCCACTTATAAAAACTTATATATATACATATATAACGCTAGCAAACGTTTGTGATAAATTAATAGTAAAAATATATTTTTAAAAACAAGCTTTTATTGAAGTGCTTAAATGCGCATACAAAATTTCGTGTCTGTGCTGTTGACCGTTGAGGAGTTCCTTCGTTTGGAGCCATTAGCAGGTCAGGTCAAATTTCAACTCATCCGGATAAGAGGAAGTGGTTCTAATTCAGCTTGCAAGATTTGACCTACACCGATACAAACATTGCAAGCAAAAAAATCCCTTTCGGTGCGCCGGAAGGCGGAGGTAGATTACACCGGATCAAATTAGGGGATAGGCGAACTACGGTTGCACGAATTCGTATGAAACATTGAGCAAGCTACCGCGCGATCCACTCCCGGGAGCGCGGCAGCTCGCGCATCTCAAGCCGCCGCTGCGCCGTACCCTTGCGCAGCGAGAGTGGTTATACTGAATCCCTCTTTATACTGTGCCATAAGGGTTGCTAATATCGAAAATTGCTTCAAACAAATTTGTAGAGAAATTATAGCGAAATTATAACGAACATTTTGAACTGATTTGGTAGGAGTGTTTTTTTTTTATTTTGAAAAAACCAATTTTTACCACCCCCCTAGGAGTAATGGTAAGTGCTTTCAAAAAAGTTAACTGAGATAAGTTTTAGATCTTTATCTGAGTAATAATATAAAATTAAAATAAATTCGATATCTAAGAAAGTTATAGCAAAATTTCACTTTTTCGACCCCCCTCCCCAATTCGAAATTTTCCGGTTGTCATAGCATGGTACCCATTGCAATAGGTAGCTTTACTGAATAAATCTATCTAAAAATAAGGACTTGTTTGAACTCGACGTGACGCCTGCAGGTCTGTTCGACGTAATAGTTCGGGAGCTAGCAACTCCCAACGAGCCGCGAACGCGCCAGGGACCAGACCCGCTGAAGCCTATCTAGTTCCGTCATTTTGCGAGGCTGGGGCGCTATCGCTATCCATCATCGTGGTCGGGTTCTGGTTAATAGAGATCACTTTAATACGCTCCTCGATAATGGTCCTCCGCGCGGCGCTGCAGACCTGCCCTCGTGGACCGCGGGCCGGTTTCCGCGGGAGGCGACCGGACCAGTTTCTCCGCTTCTGGAGATCCCCGATTAGTTAATGGTGACGCTCAGCTGCACGCTATCATGGGAATCATTCCGCAGGTGGCGGCGCCATTAAAATTAACTGTATAAATATCTGGTCAACGCCCCTAATTCCGATAGCCTCATAAGAACGTTGAAAGATTTAAAAAAACTCTTAAGATTTAAAATTCTCTACAATATGAATGATAAAGGTTGATGGTTACTCAACTAGACTTTAATCTGTTCTAGAGTGACCATCGTTTTGTTCCAGTAAATCGTATGAAATAGTGCGTTATAGTCTAAATGTTAAGAGAATCATACAACTAATTCTATTCAGTAATGCCATTAAAATTATTTTACTATTATTATATAAAAATATTATATTATTATATAAAAATATTATATTATATAATTAAAATATTATATAATTATTATAATACCCAAATTAACCTTGCAGAGATATTTTTTCAATACCTACTTTATGAATATGCTGCCGATACATGAGCACAAAATTCCTCGAATAATTTACCAAAGAGAAAGTAAAAACTCCTCCGTCCAAAGGCAGTCTTCATTTTGTTCAACATTTTATTAAAACTTTAGAAGTAAATAATCTTATTGACTTATTACAGGAACAGAGAAAACAAAACTACATAGGTATAAATTTAATTAATTTATTAAACATCGATTCTGTCTTTTAACATTATCCTATAACAGTGATTCCCAAACGTATTTGACCTATCGCCCCCTTTCCAGAAAAAATATTACCTAGCGCCCCCTGGATTAATAGCAATTAATAAGGGATATAAATATTATTGTATCTGTGAGAAGAGGTATTAACGAGTAAGAAACCAATTTTGATGGAGTCCACTATTTTAATAAATCATAAAACGTTTCGGGAAAAAATCTTTCCATCATCAGTGGTGTACTAATTTTCTAGGACCGCAAATCAGTATATTGAATTTTACAGACATAATTATATTTGTAATAAAATATGTCTATAAAATTCGATATGCTGCCTTGCGGTCGTCGCAATTAGTATTTTTTACGTATTAAATTTTTCTGTTTTGTTTATATTATTATTACTACCATATATATATATATATATATATATATATATATAGGTCGATTTATAAATTGGTTAAGTTAGAATAAGTTAAAATAAATTTAGTGAAGAAAAAATAACACCAAAACCATGTTAACAAATGAAAACATTTATAAATCTTAACTTACATTATTTTATTTTATTTATAAATGTGTTATAAGTGTTACCATTTTTCTAATTATATTCTTTTTTCCTTTATGCTTTCACCGCCCCCCTGGTTTCCTGCAGCGCCCCTCAGGGGGCGGTAGCGCCCACTTTGGGAATCACTGTCCTATAACATCAAAGTATTGCTCGTTTTACAAGCCGATAAATGAATATTGAATATGCGCTAGACAGAGAACAGCGCATTCCAAAAAAGCAACAATAATTATTTAGTCGTATATTAAACTATTTTTTTTTGTTTTAACAATATATATTTATTATAAAAACTGAAATGTATGCAGAAATGTTCAATTCCGACGTTTCGGAGATAATCACACATCCTGTCCTCAGGGTGCTTGGTACTTTCGCACGTAAATACGAATGCTGGATCTTACAAATCGTCGTAATTTTCATCGCTATTGGTAAAAATAGATTAAGTTAAAAAAGTTTATTAAAATCTATGTTTGCCAGGTTTGGGTAATCACTTCAAAAGAAAAAAATAAGTCGAAAAAAGTTGCTACGACATTTTGGTAACAAAACGAGTCTCTGTGAACGTCTTGTGGTAAAACACAGTATTTAAAAAAATACATTTTTTCAAAATCCGACTGGAATAAATTAAGGGAGATAAATTAAGGGGGGATAAATAATAAATTATTTATTCGGGTTACCCAACTGAAATTATAATCAAACCAAGTAATAACATAAAGACCATATAAATTGAAGAACACATATTTAAAACTAAGATAAAGTCTAGGGGATTGACTAATAAAGATAATTAGAAGTAAAAAAGGAATATATTAAAATATATTATACAAATTTAAGTAATATAAACTATTTTATATTTAAACAAAAATCATAAATAGAATTCAAAATTAAAATGTGGGTAATAAGAAATTAAATTAAAATGTAAAATGCTTTGGAACCTATTTATTCTGGTTTCAAGAATATTGCACCTTATCTTTTAGCGGATCAATTTGCATAGGCCGCTTGCAGCTGATTTACGACAGCTTCTCAATGGACCGATTTGCCGCGGGCGTGCACGGCGCTCGAGGAGTATCTGCTTACGGTTATTTTATGCTGTAGGAAATATGCATACTCCACTCCAGCTCCGGAGACAACAATCAGACGTCGTTCGCTACTGTCCATAGTCAACCGGTCAACATAAATATTATAAAATGCAGCTTAATGGGTCCGTAATTTTGAGTATTGATTTGTAAAAACAATAGATGAAAATTTATCATGGCTTCAAAGAAAAAAATGTAACTTTATGTGAGGTTCATTGATTTCATTCATAATTTTTTACTCATAATAGGCACTCCCATTAAACTTTCGGGAATGATCATGGGACATCGCTGTATTGAGTGATTGCGTGGTGGCCAACATATAGATACGGCATGTCATACAAATCGTCCTTGTGAAAACCCGACACCGGTAGATGCCCAGGCCGCTCCGCACGCCGCAACACTTCGCCATGCTGAATAGAGACTTATCACGATGGCATATGCGTGCAAGCGAGACGTATGATACGCAAAGTGGCGTACTTGGCGTGCTGCGTTTTCTACCCTCAGTTTTAAAGATAGTTTGTGGCGGAGAAATATTAAAAAATAAATTAGTTAAACAGTTAAGATAACTGAAGCAAACTCTAAATCTCTGTTTAAGTAATTCTCTGATTATTTGCTATTAAATATGGTATACTATTTTACAGTAGGCATTTAAGCACTATTGAAATTCTATAATATCCTTATTACCTAATATCCTTATCCTTATCCTTATTATTAATATCCTTATACTGTTGGTTTTCCGAATAAACGATAAATAAATAAATAAATACCGTTGTATTCTCGTCATTCTAAGACATATTAAAACACGCTATGTTCTGACTTTTAATCGTTCAAATTATTTCAAAATCTAAAATATGAATTTGCTCTAACCACATTTCTTCCAATATGTTATGTATAGGGTTGTTTTTTTTAGAGGCGTGGTTTTCAATCTGGCACTACTTTTTTCGTAGTTGGTGTTGTTGACAGCTGTCACTTGATTTATGCTCAGTTTGGTTTGCCATTTCATAATGAATAGACTTACTCCTGAACAACGTTTGCAAATAGTGCAAATTTAGAAAAAATCACTCTAAATTTTTTTTAAATCACTCTAAAGTAAAGTAAAAACCGCGTCGTGAGCCTGTGGCGTGGCCTCCAAGATCGTGCGATTTAACACCGCTGGACTATTTTTTGTGGGGTTATGTTATGTGAAGTCGCTTGTCTACGCAGATAAACCGGACACGATTAACGCCTTGGAAGAGAATATTCGGCGCGTTATTGCTGACATACGGCCCAACTTGCTGCAAAAAGTGGTTGAAAATTGGGCCTCTCGGCTGGAATTTGTTCGAGTCAGCCGCGGCGGCCACTTACCCGAAATCATTTTTAAAACATAATGGCAAACCCTTATCTTTATAATAAAACTAAATTCTTAGCCATAACATCAAATTATATGCGTTTTATCTCTTCTTGAACACCACGCCTCTAAAATCATCACCCTATATATTTGATATTGTAACTTAAAGTAAGTTTTATACATCTATAAAATATTTTAGTTTTTATCACTAACATTGACATAGCCATATTATTATCGTGTATTGATATTCTTGGTTTAAATAAAATTATTATGATTGTAAGATGAACGGTAAGCGAAACGTAATATCTGGTTACGTATATTCCGGTCTCTAGACATGAATTAGAACCCGTAGCTTTGCCAGATCCCTAGGGATGTATCAAATGCCCGCGGGCTTATGTTTGTGCGGTTATGACATTATGACACTTACGGCGTATAAGCGCACAGCAAAAATGATCCTACACTTGCCTACACACATCAAAACAATATTCTCGTAAACACACTCTAAGCATATTGCGACCGAAACAAATCGTGCAAAAAACTCATACGCACGAACCAATGTCAATGTCTATTTTCGACATTTTCTGTTGAAGTACAACCCTATCTTCGTTAGCAGTTCAATAGCAGTTGATATTTTATGATAGCTACAGGGTTTATAATTTCTGGTGGTTTTAGATTGATTTTGGTCGGAAAACATTCTTGAACATTAACTGAATGACGCTTGGGCCCTCAGATGGCGCCGGCAACAGTTTAAACCCGACGTCTCCCTCGAGTCCCATAAAGCGAATGCAAAATACTGAGTCAACACAATGAATCAACCACATGCATATTTCCAACGTGTCGGCAGATGCCGAGAGCGACATGCCGCAAGGGTGCGTCATCGGCCCTTAACGGCAAGTCTTATAAGCTATAATAAAAAAAGCCTCTCGCTTTTTTTATGAACCATTAAAATATATGAAAGTTATAATCGGAATAATACAATAATATTTAACTTATCCTAACTTATTATTTTAAAATTCGTTAAAATTAAAATTCATCTAATTAATCATTCTTTGCAGAAATATTTACAACATTAAGAATCTGTTGTATAAACAGCCTTACGATAGATAGTAGAAAAAGAAAGGTAGAGATTAGGCTAGTACCTCCGCTGGACGTTTCGGAGCTCCGTGAAACCAATAAAATTTTCAACAAAATATTAAGAAATATTGAATAACAAACAAAAAAACTTTAGAATATATATATAACTTTATATATTAAATATACATTTTCACTGTGACATAACGGGTTTAAGTGTGTGATTTCAGTACCTGTCAGTGTTTGTAAAAAAATAATAATAATAAATGAATAAATGAAAAACTCTTAAGCCAGCTTGAATGCTGCCGTATGAGAGGGAATACCTTACCTTACGGATTCTACCGTCAGAAGTTATTTGAAATATGTATTATTTAAATCAGTAGTTTGTAATACTTAGTATAATACGAGTATGTATTTTATACGTATAACCTCGTTCCTGAATATATTTTTCAATTTTATTAAGTTTGGAGGTAACTCTCATTGGCTTTATGTATTGATTGTTTTTTATTGTAACATTATAAGCTGTTGTTTTATAAAATAAATAAATAAACAAGACCTGGGTTCGCGCTAATCTCTGAAACCAATGGATGAATTTGTAGTCAGGATTTCACTATTTCATGGATAGAGCATCGTTCGATGCACGATTGGGTGTATAAATCATAATAATCTATATATATATAAAAACAAAGTGGGGTTTGTTACAATATTTATAACTCAAAAACGGCTAAACCCATTTTTATGATCTTTGCTTATACTTCAAAGTGACATCACCCAAGGCGCATCGTTGGCCTGCGAGTGTCATATATTGTATAGTGAAAAAAATAAGTGCAAAGTGATGCGGCGACGGCGCTAGGGGTAATGGGTGAATCATACCCTAGTTCCACAATCGACCTGGCAAAAGGAATGCTGACGGGCAAATGTGGTTTAGAGATAAAAATATACTTTGATTTCATCAATTACCGAGAAGAATGATTCACGATCGAAATGCTTTCGTCTAGAAATATAAATTAAACATAAGAGTACTATTTTGCACGTGTATGCACTATGAGACCTGTCAACGCATTTATTTATTTTTTGGCACTGTTATAGCTTTTATTTTTAAAATTTGTTTATTTACAATGACAAAGTTTTAGGGTTCAATTCGATGCTACCACTACAACCTAGATTCACTACCTTCATAACTAGATTTAAAAATCTTTCCTAATGAAGTGGTTTGTTTTAATGCACTGCGTGTGATTTGTTTTAATTTGACACATGTGAATGACGAACATTCTTACATAAATTTCCAATAATTAAGAGCTATTTACTCGTTATTTAATATAGTAAAATGTAGGTCACAAAATTACATAAATTAAAATATGAAAAATCAGATATATCAAAACAAAATTACAAGGAAGACCTTTTAAAGTAAATTTTACGTCAAACGTGATGTGTTGGCATAACTAAAGGGTTGAAACTGCAGTGCCCTGAAATGAGTATATATTTATAAGTTATAGAATTTTTAATGGTCACTCACGGATAATAAAAATAAAATCGCATTATATATCAAGTATATAGTGTATAAGTGTTGATACCCAAATTAATTATTTTTTAAACTAAATTTGTGTAAAACTATTATAATATTACGGCAGCGTTCGCCAGACATACTTAACCCGCTGCACATCGTGAGTGCAACTCAAGGTCGAGCGGACATAAACTCGTTTTACACAAATATATTAGGTTTTAAATAGAAACTTCAACATTTTTTTTCTCGAATACCATAATGAATTTTGATATAGTTTCTTAACAAATAACACTAGGAATCGTAGGACCTATTAGCTGTTTTTTTAATTGGGATTGACCTTGGGAAATTGTATAATGTTTTTCCTAAATATCGTATTTAGATGATTGTTGAGGTTATGATAGGCGTTCGCCGTAAGTTTACATTCTATAAAAGTCTGACAGTAAATTGACATTTGGAAAAATTGAATTATTTTTAATATTTTAAAGATTGAAAATTTTCAAAAAAAATAATAAGGCCAGAATGTTTAAAGAAAAAATAATACCGAAAAACACAAATAGTTGCATCGCTGGTATAAATACAGGCCTGGATTTTATGAAAGTCTTCCACTCTCACCTACCAATCTGTGCGCTTATGAAATACGGTCAAACTTTTATTAAAGTAGTAAAAAAAATATTTGTAAGGGAAATAATAATGTTAAAAAACGATGAAAATGTAATGAATATGATGTATAATGAATGAGAAGTAAATAATTTAATGAATATTTACAAGAATAACTTAAGGTCAACGTAGGAACGCTCGTCTATTAATAGTTGGCAACTAATCAAAAAATAATAACAAATTGAACGCCTCCTTTAGGACAGACATTTAGTCTAGTTAAGAAGGCAGCGAACAGAGGTTGCGACGTGCCAAAACGGTCACTGATACAATAGTATTATTAATATGTACACCCGAATCTGTAACCTTATGAAAGTATAATGTAATTGTTGTCAAATAAATAAAAATAAATTATATTATATTTTATATTATTTTGAACCATTCTATCATAAGCGACAGTGCAGTCTTTCGCTTGCCAGAGGTGGCATGGAATCTAGAAAAGAGAATCTAGGCACATCACCAATCTCCAGTGATTGTGATCGAAGAAGCAAAGGCCTAGAGTACCATTTTAATCAGCATAGGATGCATTGACATAAGTGTGGGCCCAAAATTGCTACAACATGTATTACCACACACAAACATTTTTTTTATTTTTTGTGTGCAATATAAAATACATGAAAATGTGGAGTAAAAACTGCAGGAATAATGCTCTGGCTATACCTCTAGACTAAGCAGCGTTTGAAGAATCGACTAAAAATCGAAAAAAAATCTCATTACTGATTTTTTACAATACCCGATTGACGTAGGAAGTAAAAAAAAAATGAAAACACCACTCCAATAATCAGGTTTAAAATTACTCGCAAATACATACCGCAGTGTGTGAAGGAGGAAAATAATTGCAATAATAATGTAATTGAAAGTAATTGTAATTGTAATTCGTAAAGCAAATAAATTGAAAGAGACATTGTATGTTTAACGGCAGCGTAATTAATGATTTTAATGATGGCGTCATATCTGTCTGGATTCCAGAAAATAGATAAAAAATGTGTGCGAATCATCAAAGTCGACACGGACACAATAATGATTCATATCAAACCGTGAATAATTAAAGTAATAAAAAGGAATTCTGGTGTTACAAATTCTAAAAAGTGTTTTGTTCGCATACTAAGAAATTCAAATATATATACATATATAATAGAAAGTTTTCGCTAGTAAGTGTGATAATAGAGAGAGAAGGACGAAGGGAGGGGAGTGATAAGATTCGTGACGTCACATCTAAAAATAAAAAACAATCAAATATTGATTATCATGCGAAAACGAACTTTCTATATATTTTTTAAAGTATAAAACTTATAATCTAAATTTCTTCTTCTACATTTAAAATTGGAAATTGTGTGACGTCACAACAGGGTGGGTGAGGAGTCACACAACCTGTGGAAGGGGCCAAAAACCCATAAAATGTATGAATGTCTCTACTAAAGAAATAAAATTCTAGAGATGATAGGTAGAGATTTAACCGAAAGAGTTGCGAAGTAAACCACATGCATTAAGTTATTTCGAAATGCAGAATGTAACGCGCGTTTCGCCAGATACCATTGGTAAATCGCCGGTAAAGCGACGCACGTACGCGGTATTAACTTTGCGGCCGTGTTCATAATTTTACGGTGAAGATTTTACATCTGACGCGGGGACGGCCAACAGCGGGCAGATGCAAGCATCTATAATATAATTACGCACTATACGTGGGACCTGCTCAACTAAGCTAAATTCAGACCAGAGTCAGGGGAGATAATGGCGGCGAATCGTTAAAAATAGTATAACTTTATTAATAAGCGAATTCGAACCGGCCAAAGTTCAAAGTTGCAACGTTCAAATATTCAACGTATCTAAAGGTACCGTATTCATATTAAATTAAAATTCAAATTACTTTATTTCATAAACATAAGATAAATGCACTTAGGAATGACATTTTAATTTTGGTACAATAACAAATTTGAGGCAAGTATTCATGTTTAATAACAACATGCACCTTGCACCACAAGGATTTCAATAAGGCGGTCGAAACTGAGCTAAATAACGCCTCAAAATATAATAATATAAACTATACGGTGGTAAAAATCCTACGTTAATTTTTAGACGCGGGCACCACACACGACGTGGACGCAACCACAAAATGGACGATGATAAAATTGCACGTTCTCGGGTCGAGCAAATGCGGTCGGCGAGACATCAAACATCAGCGCGGGCTCTTGGCGTTAATGTCTGCGCTAATGTGGTCGACGGCCTTGGCTCCATCATCAGAGTGGACTTCCTCGACTGCTGTTTCACCGCGAGGATCTTCCTCAGAACAAAGGACTATGGTGCTAGCACGACATGAAAAAAAGAGGAGTTCCTCAATTCATAAATCTGTTTTTTTTTTATGTAAATTTCCTTCACCCGTTTACTCAGTAGTGGCTTTTGCATATGTTAGGGAATTTCTCAAGGATACTCTCATATTAGATTCGCAATGCTAAGTCTAAGGACCAAATTCGGAGTCGTCACTTTCGTTTTACTAAGTGTATATTTTGCCTTCCCTTGACATTTCCTGCACTAAGGCAAACAAAAGTGTAAGTGGACACTTACCATTATATTGGTATTCAAAGTTCATTTTTAGGGCAGCCGAGTGACGATACGAAATTAGCAGGTATAAATATTTTCGGCCAATCAGCGTGCGACTTACGAAATGAGTGAACGACGTGCAGGTTGTATGTCGTTTCTTTAGACCAAGCATCAGCTGACGTGTTTTGTTGGTTATAATTTGTTTGTTGTTTTTTTATAGTGTTAAATTTAAAATGAACTCTAAAAAGATAACATACACAGTCGAAGAAAAGTATTCAATACAATAATTGATGTTGAATAAATATAGAGAATGACTTGAATGCAAGAAATCAGATGGCCTGTGGCCTCACTCAAACTCAAACTCACTATTTGAGTAAGGCCACAAACTCACTGTTTGAGTGAGGCCACAAACTCACTGTTTGAGTGGGGCCACATCGTTCGTGATTGTTAACGTAATCAATGTAATATAAAAAGTGACGTGATATTAATAGATACATATTTTTTTGTTTCAAAA
Organism: Neomicropteryx cornuta; assembly: GCA_020383195.1. Classification (NCBI taxonomy): domain Eukaryota; kingdom Metazoa; phylum Arthropoda; class Insecta; order Lepidoptera; family Micropterigidae; genus Neomicropteryx; species Neomicropteryx cornuta. The sequence continues at coordinate 4,574,003 of JAHKQU010000001.1, read as the reverse complement.
TAGAAACAAAACAGATCGTAGAAATAAAATAAATGTGGTATTAATATAATTTACGTATGAAACCTCATAATTACTCGAATTAATTTTATTTAAGCTTGAACCCATTACAAATGCAAAAGAGCCAGTGGCCAGTCGCAGCACTCCCATTGGCATACAAACAGTCGCTCGTACAACACACATAATTCTTGTCCGGAATTGTTAACGGAGCGATTAACATTTGCAATATTTGAACTAAAAAAGATTTTCAGACAAGAGTTTCGGATAATATGAGACAATAACTGTAAAATAAAATTGATAAAAACCTCAATCGGACTGGAAGTCAAAAAGAAAGTAAGACATCAATACGTAATTAATTATGGTATGTATATGCTGTTTGATATCGAATTATGGAATTCTGCCTTGGGGTTTGTGCTGTAAAAACACCTTTAGCTTATAAAGGAGGTTAAAAAAAGTATTAAAGTAGTCCATAAACTACCTTTAACATACGCCAAATTGTGCATTCATCACAAGACAGTAACGACAGTGACAATTCATTTGCATAGTAAGATACAATTATTAAGGAAGTTATTTTAAGCATAATCAGTGGGATAACAATTTATATTAAGATCGGCACAGCGAAATTGCCTATGTTGTGTCTAGTTACCACAATATCTATTAATAAGATTTAATAGTGTTTGATGTATATACTTCTCAATCTAAGTGTTTTTAAACTTTCTTCGTAATTAGTTTCAGAAACAAAACAAAGCCAATGCTATCATTAAAATCAAATTCGAATAGCCGAGGCGAATATGAAAATTACGAGTGAATGAAATTCCAATTTGGGCCAGCCCACGACCAAACCACACAAGCAGATACACACGAGGGAACTCCAAGAAACCGCAGAGTAAATCATAGGGCACGATCGAATTCGAAAGTTTAACTAATATATAAAAAAAAAACTAACCACATAATATATTGTCCGCGATGCAGACAATAACAGACCATAAACTTCATTGGAATCGATTAACCGCCCGCCCACAAACCGCTTAATGATATAATTATCAAGATATTTTAATGATTCATATCGTCTGTGGCTGGCTGTGGTTGGAGCCAAATAGATATAGTTATTAATTTAATAAATAAAATATTTGTTTATTAAAACATGGTCAAATTAAATCAATAGATTTAAAATAAATTAACAATAAAAACACGTTTTTAAAAACAAGACTTCCTTCGTCCGGAACCAATATCCTGGGTGTAGAATCAGGTCATGCTTACTGTAAAAATGTATGGTCATTGGAACTGATTTAAGGGTTTTGTACTGCTGTATTATTAGGCTGTGGCTATTCCAATTAAATAATTTATTTATTTATACAAATAACATAAAAAAAACCACCAACTCCGTATGATAAAAGGAAGTGGTTCTAATTCAGCTTGTAAGATTTAACCTAAACCGACCAACAAACATTGCAAGCTAAATAAAAGCTTATTACAATACCTTACATTCAGATTTATATTAATTAGATAAACATAAATTAATTTAACATTGCATCTAGGAAGAATATATAAAATATACATCAATATTACACTTATCTTTTAAGATCACAGATATAATGTCATACATATAATGTTAAACGCTTATTTTAATTTTAAAAAATCCAGCATTTAGTCATTCAGTTCACTTGCGTTTAGAAAATGCGTTTTGATGGCTTTCGTGAATTGAGGTATATTTTCAATTTCCTTGATCCCTTTGAAAGTTGGTGAACCCTACCCTGGTTGGTGGTTTGGAGTTGGTGTTGGTTAGTTGGTGTGCCCTACATTGGTGAAGCCAACTTCGAAAGGGATTTTTCAAGGGTATTTCTTGTATCTAGATATTTTGCAGTGCAAGACTTAATTGGTTATGCATAGTTAGTCATACAATGGATGTTTCTAAAATTGTAAACCACTACAACTTATTTAATATAAAGAAATGCAAAATATCGTAAGGCGTGTACTAAATAATAAAAAGAATAAATACATATTAATTTGATTACTTTTTTTCTATATTTACAGATAAGCCTACATTATTTGCACGGAGAATTGACCAGGTGAGTCCTTCGGGCTCCGACGAATGCGATTAACAATCTCGAATGTGTCCCACATAAAAAGCACCGAGTATGTTATTGGCACGCGACGCCAGGTGCAGGAAGCTAAGGGGACTAATACGGCTTTGTGCGGCCGCCGAGGATTTACGCGTTTACTCGGGAGCGATACGGGCCAATCTGCTGAGGTTTAACATGGCTCTGAAGATTCTCCCCGGAGATTCGAAAGCCAATCTCGTGTCCGGGCGGGGATTACATTTAAAAATAGAAACCTGCTCTTATATTGACTTTAAATCTTAACTTAGAAGATCGAGGGCAATTGGAGCAAGAGCAAATTATGTACTAACGCAATAGTTGCTTATTAAAACTAATAAGATTTTTTTAAAAAGGTAACGGGGCGTTTAAAAAATCTCAAAAGTATATTTATGTAGAATACGGTGAATTCCGAAACGTCTAACCACTTAAAACGTTAAACGCTGAATCGCGTGAATACAAGTTACTGTAGCGTGCGTAAAGAAGTTTCACTTTAAAACGTGTATTATTTCCATATAGAATCACAAGCGACGCCTTTATTATTCGCTAAAATGAAAGGGGTCAAAATAACTTTCAAAAAATTATAGGTTGAAAGCCGAATATATGCATTTTTAAGCAGGCATTCATCCCACTCCCATCTGGCTAAATCGGTCTGATATACCTACAGATTACAACAAATGCAATTTATGATTAGTCACAACAACTACCTACAAATAAAATGCAAAAAGATAAATGTTGGAAAACATTGATAACAGAACAAATCGTCGCATAACTATAAACACGTCACGAATCTATTATTAGTAAACGACACACTCAATATAAGGAATTAGAAATTATGAAATGAAACTCACCGAGGAAGTTGCTTTCATATTAATACTGCAAAAACACGCAGATTGTATGATACGAATCAAATGCAACTCTTGTCTCACCTGAAACAATAAAATAATACTCATACAATATGTCATACCTGTTAATTAAAATTTTAATTGACAATTTTTTTTAAGGAAATTCAATAATTATATTTATAACACATGCATTCCCAGATTTAAACGGTAAATTCCCAGTTAATCAATCAAATAATTTAAAAAAATCCTAAAGTAATCAAATAAACATAGTTTAATTAAATGAGATTAATTTGTTAAGTAAAATTACCTTTAACATTCCAGCTAGGAATACTAGGAATTACAAGTTATTTAAAGTAGCCAGGTGCAATACGAATGCATGTAAAAATGGAATTATACCGCGAATATCTTCGTTTTATAACAATAAATTATCGGAAGTTGACATTTTTAATAATACACTAAAACAGTTTAAAAATGATGTTCATAGCTGCAGCTGATATAATTGGTATCTAGGTACCTAATTGTATATAATATATATATATTTTATTTTCTATTACAGTCTTGTGGATATGTAATACCTATATTTATATATATCAAATAAATCTATCTAACGCAAATAAAACATTATTATCATAACTACATTAAACTTAATACACCGCCATCAAAATCTCTCTTTTCCACACACACACGTACCCTCAGACACACACACACACATATATCACATGCTCCTCATACGAAAACCTGCGTGTTTGTATTTTAATAGTTTGATTTGCATCAATTTAGTTGGAAGTCTTCATACCTACTGTATAATAGTATGTTTGTGAATATGTAGGAAATCCATAATCGGTTTTGTTATCTGCTTAATTCTTAATTGTTAATATTATTGTTATTACTGTGTGTTTTCCCATAAGAAAATAAATAAATAAATACTATATAGGGTGAACTTCAGCAGTATCCTTTTAAAGGAGCTTAGCTTAGCTTAGCTCCATTTAAATTGAGAATAAGAATAACACAGAAAAATAATAGTAAAAGTTATAAAGGTGTTTACTGGGAGTGTATCTCAACCATTTTTCTCTCGTTGTAAAAGATATTACCTTCTAGGCAATCATCTTCTTAATCGTGAAGAGATACGATAACAGTATATGGGTCTGAAGGGCAAACTTCAATAATTCTTGCAAAGGACGCGGGTACAGCGCAGCAACTAAAGGTGCTCACTAAGAGAATATATCTTCAGCGATAATACGCAACCAATGATCGTCGAGATGTTATGAAACATCCGACGGGTCCATTCATTAGCATCCTGCCTGCACCACCCGAATTCCACCCGTCCACTTCGCGGGTGGGATGGTGTTATGATCAAAGAAAAAAATAACACTCCAGCCCTGTGGGAAATCTCCCCGACTCTTTCTCTCCCGCGCGGCCTCACCGCTCGCACGTCCACGTTCATTGATGGCTATTCTAACAATGAAAACACGTTCTTCTTAGCCAGTATTTATTTACCTGCGCCTGCAGTTAAATGCGCGGCAGACGAGTCTATTCCCTCCTAAGTGGGTGCCTCGAGGGCAACGGCATGCGAGAGGTCATGCATTTTCAGCCTACTTTTCTTTGAGATCAAGAGGAACTGGGGAGGCGCGGACGATCACCTCACTCCTGCACTGAGCACTACCAAATACACAGGTTGTTTTTACATTTAGGGCACTCCTTTTAGGATGTTGACCTATATCGACAATCAAAAATTAATTATATTTTTTTTTCGTTTGACCAGTTTAGTTATCCATATAGATCAGCCTACCTAAACCTAACCGGTTTTTTACTGTTAACGATAACGAAAATACCTCATTATTATTCCCTTCACCATCACTCTGATTCTATTTGAGAACCAGTAGCTTTATTCTTTGCCGTGGGTTACCAATAAGTGGTCCATTAGCGGTTCATCTCTATTCACACCTTCTAGGAGATTGGATTAGAGGTGTACTCGTACATGGTGTTGTTCTTAGGACCATTCCGATATATCCGTTCGCGGAGCGCGTTGGTGTTAATGGTAACATTAAATCCGTCAACTTTAAGGCCTGGTCTGCCCTGCGGATTGGAAATAGACCGTCACGCCAATGCAGCCAGCAGTTACAAACTTTTGGACCTCAAATGCACACCAAATTGCTAAAGTTGCTTTCCAGAAAACTTGAAAAAGTGAATAATAATACTAACACGCTAATACGCTAAATACTATTTATTTTCCACAAGCTTTTATTTAACTTGCAGTTTGTTAGTTTAAATCTTGCAAGCTAAGTTAGAAACACTTCCTATTATCCTACGGAGTTGAAATTTTGTATACGCATTTAAATGTTTGTTTTAAAAATGTTTTTTGCTAATATTTCTTTTTAATAATTTTGAATTCTATATTTTTTTCTTTAATCCCAACGTTTCGGCGATGTTCACCCAGGAGAGTTCATCAGTTCGTATCGGACGAACGGATGTGTCGAACATATTAAATATTTTTGTATACGCGGTGTGATCCAAAAAATCCGAAAAATTATATAAAAAAACCGCGCAAGAAGAGAGGGTGAGGGGGAAGGTATGTATGTATGAATCCGTGTGTAGGTAAAAACGGCTATAAAAAAATAAGGTCTGGGAGGGTATTGCGTGTGTGTAAAATATTTAAGGGAACTTATCAAAAGTCCCTTAAGGAAGTAGGAAACTTATCCATAGGAGCTATCGACATATTTCTACTAGAGGGTTCTTGCTTATTTTGCTTGTAATCAATAAATAAATAACTAGAAAAAACATTTAAAAAAATCTTTTAAATGCGTATACGAAATTTTTGAGTCTGTGCTGTTGACCGTTGAGGAGTTCCTTCCTCTGGAACCAATCGTGGGTAAAGTCATGTTTTACCATAAAAATGCAGAACTGATTTAACGTGTCAAATTTCAACTATATAAAACGGTTTAAAAGGAGTTCGTAATTTAAATAGGTTTCTAAATTTCTAAAGAGTGGATTTTTTTAAAGTGGCTTGGTGAGGTCACCAAGTTCTAAACTTACATTTCCCATCAAGAGTTCCAGCTTCTCGTCATAGTTTCGCGACCGCTGATTCAACGGATGGAGTGTTTGCGCTTCCCGTCTCGCCTCATATTGCATTGCACGCGCGATAAATTTAACAGCTGTTTATTTTCCCTAAACTGCACGCGCCGACGCGCGAGGTTCGTTCATTTTTGGTTTTCGCTACGTGCCATTGGCTAATTCTTGCGGTGTAGCTCAGGGAACATTCCTGGGGCCGTTGCTCGAATGGTTAACGAACCCATGAAATATATTACTTTTAAAATTTAATAAATATTGCAAACTGCATTGACGTTTTTAAAATAACAAGAGAAGATTTTAGCATGCATTTCTCCATGCAAACGTTATAGTACTGCGACTCGCGATTTGTAGATATAGAAAAAATCCTGAATATCGTTTTATCTCATAATTTTCTATACTTTTATAGAAATAAACAGTTAAATTTCTACAAGCTTTTATTTAGCTTGCAATGTTTGTATGTCGGCTTAGGTCAAATCGTGCATGCTGAATTAGAACCGCTTGCCCTTATCCTACGGAGTTGAAATTTGACATCGATTCGGTTCCGATGACAATGCATTTTTATGGTAAGCTTCACCAGATTCAACACCCAGGAATGGTTCCCGACGAAGGAACTCTTCAACGGTCAATAGCACAGACGAAATTTTGTATACGCATTCAGGCACTTAAATAAAAGCATGTTTTTAAAAATGTATTTTCACTATTCATTTTTTATTTTATCAAAACACGTAAATATATTATTGACTGTCATTTGGTCACGAAGTCATTAATTTTTTTTTTTTTAATTAAATGCATTGATTTTATTTTTCATACTAAGCCAATAAAGTCAAGAGCGAGAAGAGCGATTTCGGAAAGAGACACCTCAATTTGACTAATGTAGGCAGGCATTAAGTAGGGTAGGCGGTTTAAGAAAAACAAGAGGACATCTATACACGGCACTGGAGACAATACATCCACGGAACAGTTCCGAGTACATGCGCGGCATTGCGCAACGAATCCAAAGCAACTCGACTGCATGAAGAGGCGACCCATTGTCTCGGAAAACGCCGACTGCCGCAGAAATCAACGAGACAAAAGAAATTCAGATGCAAGCACTGAAACGGCTTTGCTAACTTAGCGGTCGACGGTCTGAGAATATGAGGGCGATCAAAAAATAAAAAAAAAAAAACGATGTATCGACGCAAAATTCCACCAACTTTCAAACGAAAAGTCTTATACAATCACGGAACCCTAACTTCATATACGAATCCTTCTTTCTTTGATCCCATTGTTTTGATTAATGGATATGCACCCTAGTTCGTTACTTACTGTCACTGGTAATAAAACCAGTTTTTGATAGACGCATATCATTTATCCAAACTAGGTTCTTATTGCACGGTGATTTAAATGAAATTGGCGGTAGTTAGGTTTTTGTTTTTATTGCGATTATATTATTGTAATATATTTTGGAAATAAATAACTTGAACTTGAATATCGAAGGAATCGGTAAACATATTGAAACCCATAATAATAAACACTTTATTTGACACATACCGCAAACCAATCTATACCAGATTACCCGATAAAAAATTACCAAGACATTTACGATAAAAAAAACAGTTATTAGGCCCTGCAATTTCAAACACGATTTGTTTTGACGTCATATCAAAATTCATCATGGTTACCGAGAAAAAAAAAGGAAACTTTATGTGATAATATTAAATCGTTCCTTTCATTACACCGGTGCTTTTTTTTTATAAAATTTCTTAAACGTTATAGACGTTTATGTCTTCCGGAAAGGTCTTGGGACATCCCATATTTTGATTTCGTATCGAAGAAGGAAAAAGTCTTGAAAACTACTACGGAAATTTAATTATTTGAACCGTAAAATATCTAATAGCCAATTAAAATGCCCAAGCAAGGATAGAATTGGAACGAGGGTGAGGAAGCAATAAGGTGTTCTTTGAGACGACGTTTGGAAATGGCCAATATTGAGGAGACTCTAATGCCATCAGGGAGTTCGGTCTACTTTCATGAACGCCGAAATGCTTTGCGAAGAACGCTGATTTATGACCTGGAATCTCCAAGGTTTTATTGAAGGCAAATCAAAGGGGAAGGCCGTGAGACAACCGCTTATAGTTATTATAAAGATATGATAGTGTTTCGGAGGTGAACATTCTAAAAAGGAGTGATTGGACGTCAAGATCTTTTCTTCTGAAATAATTGTAATATAATTTGTAGCCTGTGCGAAAATTTCCACCACAAAATAGTATCGCGTCATATGATCGGCCACTAAAAAAGGGTTTTAGCTTAAACTAAATGGACGTTAGTACTATAATATGTATGTATGTATGTATAGTACGTTCCAAGACCATTCCTGAAGGTCTATTTATTTATTTTTAGACGGTACTCTAAACAAAATGCTCCTTCCCCCTATTAAGAGCAAGAAATTATATTTAAAAAAATGCGAAAACAGTGAAATAACCATATTTATTATAAAAGAGATACTTGTGTAGCTATTAGCGTATTTCTTGATACCTTATTATCTAATTCAAATGAATTGAATCACCGTATAGTACGGCAATTGCCGTACGAACGGTCCTGCTGCAACCACAACACGACCGACCGAGCGCGAAGCCGCGGAGGCAGTGGGGAAGATGATAAGTCCTAAGCGACACGGGCCTGGAAATGGGGGGAGGGGGGAGGTGGTGGTATGTCTGGAATGCCGTCTCGGCCGTTGGGCAGGTCGCGTCCTGTTCGCGTCCCGCCAAATGCCCGCTCCTACCCGCTTCTCCCGCCCCGCGACCAAACCGTACAAATCTGCTATCGATTACATATTTTTTCCCACGAGTTGGGATTCTTTTCGCCAAACACGTCCGAATCTAACCCATTCCCATGCAATTTAATCTTTATTTAATTATAATAATATTACAAATAGGTACGTAGGCGACTTTTTCAAATTTTGGCACTGGTATGATTTATTGGTATGATTATACTATAAATAAAATAAAAAATACCTACGACATACGATAAGATATCTGACAATATGAAATTGTACCTTGCCCAACGCGTACGTTTAAAATAGTCAATAAATAAAATAAACGTTTTTTTATTTATTTATTTTATTTATATCAATTTACATAGAAAAATAATACCTAATGGTTGTTGAAAAGTCGTATAAGTAGTATTTAGAATAAATCAATTTTAACAGCGGTTTAACTCGTCTAAGATTAATGGATACATACCACACGTAACCATCACCACACAACCACACGTGTTCATAAGTTACTCAATAAATTCTACCACAGCGTAAACTAAGTTTTTTTTTTATTATATCCAAAATATATGTATGAAACAGCATAAAATAGTTTATATTACTTATTGACTGCACAAGAAAATGGTTTAGCATATTTTAAGCTATCTCGTACAAAGCAAAACAGCCGCTGGTGTAGATTTTGTCACCCTACTAGACAAGGATTTTATCGCCACACAATTTTTATGTTTGTTTTTATTAAAATTTATACTAAAATTGAGACAGTGCTCCTGAGCATTTTGTTACAGCAATTACAAAATTATTATTAACTAATACTACTAACCTTAAAATAAAATTGCGATACAATGTATTCTAAGTTTTTAATAAAACGGACGGTTTGGAATTGACACAATAACAGTATAAACTAAATGCAACAGACTCGACCAATCCTTATACAGAAAATAATATCCAAGAGCAATGCCACCATCTGAAATAATACGACTTGCAGTACTAAGAAAACAATGAGGCTGCATGGACCGAGTCCAACCGCCCACTCCTAGATAAACCTCAATCACCGATCTTAGCGCCGGCAGCGGCACGGCATCGGTTCAGAAAGGCTAGCCGCGCACGGGGCAAAGAAATCTAGAGCGAACGGACATATTTCCTTCTAGCTTCTTCTATTCATACAATTACTTCGCAAGCATTAATTTCAAGTTATCTTACGTAAACGTAGCCAAGGTGACGTTTATCGTTCGCACTTTTAATAAATACTAAATTCAGGGATGAATTATTCTCGCATGTTCTAATGTAATTTCTTACTCATAATAAGGAACGAAAATACCCCTTCGGAACCAGTCTTGGAAACATCTGTATAGTACGTCACACGTATGAAGAGAGGGAGTGAGGTGAGTAATGGTTTTGATTTGTGACGGTGTATGGAAGATTGTGTTATGATAAAAGCGGCCTTTGGGCATATCTGAACCGTTCCAAATCGATTGTTAAGACTCATCCTATGCCCAAATTTCATTCAATCGAGACATCGTAACACACCGTTTTTGATCATGCTAATGTCGACCTTAAATTCTTAGACGTAAAAGTGTTGCTGTATGTTATGATTTACAGCCTCGTCGAAATATACCATGTCTAAATTTTGGTAATAAAATTTAAATGTGTGGCTTTTCTGAGAATTACACTATTATTTTCTCTATTTCTATTTAATATATATTTCAAAAACGAAAATTAATATAAAAAATCAACCTCTAAGAAGTATCAGATAAGTCTTCAGCGTACATGATGCTATAAAGCACTCGTTTAAATACTCAGTGGTTGAGTGGTGCATCACCAAAAATGTGGATTTTATTCCTTTTGCACCTTAATGGTTATAATAATTTTACTATGGATAATAAATATACGAAATTTTGATTTTATTATTTTTATTTTGACGGAGACATTATGGTCTCGGCGAGAGTCGCGCCCTAGCGTGTGCGCGGCTACCCTTGCGCCGGACGAGCGCAGGCGTTGGTCGACACGCCCCTATAAACTAGAATAAACAGAAAAGGGTTCCAAAATGGACGAGAGGTCATTAATTTTAGTTGAAATAAAATGATGTATTTCTGTTGATTGCCACGATGATGATAATCGGATAGGCGGACTACAAACGTCGCGAACAAATATGCGGTGGAATTTGTTAATGATCCACCTTTAATATGGGAGGGAAATATGAGCTTTAAAGAGTCTACAAATAAGAGTTACAGTTATATAATGTTGCTGTGTAGATATGTTATAAATGGTTTTGTTATTTTTGTTTTTAACTTTAATACTTTTTGTTAGTAGAAACCTATTTTTAGTTTTACATAGTTTTTTATCGATCTATCATATGTATTTTTTTGTTATATGTAACGAAAGAGAGAAATTCATAAATTTCGGCAAAAAATGTCGCATTTTTTTATACTATTTCTTACGCACAATAAAGAATATAAACACATTCGGGAATGGTCATGACACGCAAGTTGGCATGTTAAAGCATAATCGTAAACGCCGTACAATTCGAACTGCGAGTTGATCATTATTACATCTGCCAAATTCGCCTTCTCTTCGTGCGTCACTTTTGGAGGGATAATGCGTGTAAAAAAAATAATATTCAATGAATACTGTGAGGTATGATTAACTCCGTACAACCATAGTAAATTAAACTGACCTGTAGTATTGAAATCGCCTGTTTTTTATGTGCTAAATTTATGAATGGAAGTCGAAAACGCCCCAGTCTTTATTAGCTTTAAGGAGTGCATTGAGATGAGGGGGAAGTTCTTCGGTACGGTTCACAAAAGAAACCTTGAATGACCGGGGAGGTGGTACTCGAGTATTTGAATTACCCCAAAGCGATTGTGCGGGATAATTCAGCGTATAGTATGCGAAAAAACTCGCGGCGCGTTTATGCAAAACCAAACCGTCTGGAATGTCGGCGAGTGACGCGATAACCGTGGGATGCTGGAAACCGGACTAATTACAATGATTGCACAGCCTCGATTTGATCAAAGTTGTGCGTGAGAAAAATATATTAGTTTTAACAGCAGGCTTCTCAAATTGTAAATATTTACCTAAGACCATTACCGATAAAAAAAATCCTGTCGGCAGGGCCATAGGCGAACTTCAATTGTATCAAATTGCGGCTGCCTGCGCACCTCAACCCACCGTAAGGGTGTGTAACGGAACCCCAGCGCGTGGGTTCCGTGGGATAAAGGTAATAACCTGAGAACTTGTTAAATCGTTTAATACATAAGAACTCCGATATACAATGTAGTGTCTGACTCCATAATGTACGGGCACGAACAGGCGTGAAGTCAGGCAGATGAGTAAGTATCGGCGGCGAGCGAACTCAGTTGGAATAGGCGTCGTACTAGGGGTCGACCTCCGCTTTTATAGACTGCGTCGGAGGGAAAACCTTCTACCTCAACCCTGGTGCATTCGGTGCGTTCGGTAGACGTCACTCCCGTTCGACTGACTGTGGACGGGTGGCGTGATGCAGTTCGAGGTATGATTTTTTCGAAAAAGCTTATTAACGAACATGACCGTGATTTTATGGTCTTGAATTTTATGTATGAAATAGTTTTGGGTTCTAGGGGATGTGAAACGTGAAGATATGTCGAAATTTTCCGGCAATCACGACATTGCACCAGGTAGCTTTCCGAATGAAATCTACCTGAAAGATATAGGTACGCATACCAAACTCCGATTAAAAGACGCGTCGAAGATCGCCTTAATGGACGGATGAATACAAAATGAAAAGGCGAGATTGAGAATGCTTAAGGTCCATTAATCGGGCCGTAATGTACCGTTCGGCGCGTCAATAAATCCCAATACCTGCGCAGGCGCATTCGCAGTCGCTCATTAAAATTCCGTTTTTATGAGCGCTCGCCCGCGACCGGACCCGCAGACAATGATTCAGACTATAGGCAGGGAATATTGCCATCTTCCGAGACATTCTTCTTGCGCATTATAATTTACAAAAAAAAAAACGATAGTGGACAACACAACACAAGACTTTCTGCATACCCCAGCGTAATACTAACCATGCCCAAAACGCGACGATATGCAGAGTCCTCGGCACATATAATGAGAAATTCACATCACACTCCACATCCTCAATGACACTTATATACCATACACACACATACACATTCCAAAATAGCGTTAAGCTCAACAAAGTTTTAAATATTTTTGTACATAGGCGTAAGCTTTAATTGGCCTTATTATTAACCCTTTCAAAAAATGTATATGCTATTATTACGCTGTGTGCTTACCTGTTAATAAATAAATAAATAACACATTATTGTTACATATCATTCTTGAAGTTATACTTCTTTGCGCCCGTTGTACTCATTGGGATGGGATGTTGGTAGAGGAACCGCGTCACGCGTTAGGAGTAAAATCCGTAGAGTGCCTTTTTATACGTTTCCTCGCATACTTTCGTATAATTTGTGATCATACAGCAAAATAATGTTTACGTTGTATTTTTATAATAAATAAATACATAAATAATCTAAAATAAATCATGATCATGATAATGTATAGGTGTATAGTATAATAAAGAATTGTCTTATAATAATATATTGAAGAACAGAGAAAAATGTCTTATATTTCATTTATATATCCTGTATGTGTGTGTGAGTGGGTGTGTGCGAATGGCCAAAGAAGTATAACTTCCACCGTTTGGTTCGACGCAGACCCAATTTTTATCACTGTGTCCAGAGAGTTAAAACCTCTCTGGGGCAGAAATGTAAAGTGTCTTTGCCCAAAGGTTGTGTATTTTCTGGGAGTTACGAATTTTAGGTTATTTGCCTATCTGGTGTGCATACTTTGTTGAGTGTTCCTTTCGTATGTTACTTTCGAGTGTTCCTTAACCTAACCTACTTCTAGTTTCGAAGAATTGCCAACTCCTTACTCCAACTCGCCCCATTTGCCGTCATGAATGAGTGCGCAATAAAATGTAGTTTAAACTGTGTTATAGCTTATTGTTTCGCAAGCTTTATATAGCGCTATAGTGCGTGGCGTCACGGCGATCGATCACGATAACATAAAACATAAAACCTAACATAAAATATAACGATGACGGTGATTCGTTTCAGTATCGTTTGACTGCTAGTTGAGGGTTAGAACGATAAATTTAATAAATTAGATTATAGCATTTCTATAATAAATAGAAGTCATTGAATATACAGTATATTAATAAGCCATTCAGAAATGCAGTGTTTCCTAATAATCGACAAAATTTGAAACACAAATTACAGATTTACTTACGTACCTGAACGTTAATTTCTTTTTTTTTTAGTTTCAAGAAAAATCTTTATTATTTGAAATAAAATAAAAATTGACCAAAAGTGTTTTATATAATAATAAAAAAAAATGCTACAATAATGAATGACCTATGCCGCAATGTGACAAACACAAAAAGATCGTTCCAACTAAAATCATTTATGCCGAACGATTTTTTAATTTTTTAGTTTCCGGAATTTTCAACAAATTTTGCGTTTAAAAAGGAATTAACTGTGTCTCCTTAAATTAGGTAGGAGATAAACCGTGAAAATATTCAATATATATCGGTAAACTATATATATGTTAGTATTTATACTTTTTTATAATATTTATTTTTAACGAAGGGCTGAAAATTATGAACATATTTATGATTACACAAATTAAGTTTACCTTAGTACGGGCATGGCTCAGTTAGGCTAGGCATTGTATTTTTTTTTATTATCATAAGTTTTGTATATGTATTCATAAATAACTATGGATGAGTATCGTCTTAAAATATCAAGTATGTGTATATTTTAAATAAGTACCTATATAATTCCAGCGAATTTCTGGTGCTTAACTCTTGCAGCAAGTGAGGAAAAAGGATGGATCCAAATTAATTGCATGTTAATGCAATTATAAGACATCGCCCGCGCGCGAGAAGGTTCATAATTGCATGGCGCGATGGATGTCCTAATTACTTAATCGAATGAGGAAAGTTAAAGGCGCCCGGGGCACGAAGGCTAAGTCTGCAGTTTAATCGAATCCGAGTGCTTCTACTGCGAATCAGCGGATAACTCCAAAGGTTCACCTTATAAAAATAACTTAGAAGATCTTTTGTTAATTATAAGCTGCCCGTCACGCCTTCGCACGAAAATATTTTTTTATACTAAAAAAATTGCTCTTTTCACTTTATTTTTTGGAACGTTTCCTCCCCGACCGCTGCCCTCTCCTCAGGCCGGACAGGGCCCTCGACGGAGCGTCGCCTCACCACGGTCGCTTCCGACCGAGGTGGAGCTCGTCTCGGCTTCCGTCGGCACGTTACTCGCCGCCGCCGCCTGCATTGTCTCCCTCTCGCAGGCTCTCCTTTGCCAGCTGATCCGCCGGAGTTATCGGACCGCGAGGGACGAACCGTTACTGGTCGGGCACCGCGTCAACTACAGGTCTAAAAGTAGCAAAATTTGGGAAAAACAATGAGCTTCCCCTATTGCCTGTTAGGGTAATAGGAGAAGAGTGCTTGGGCGCCAGACGGGGCGTCCAAGCAATGCCATGGGTTGCCCCTCGTCCCACTCTCATGGCTCCGCCGGCCGGCTGGTCTACCACGGATTGAGGTCGCCTTGACTCACTCCCGTTACATGGCAGGTCTGGCTAGTTCAGACCGCGACTTACAAACTACATTCTCTTTAGAGTATGGACTGTCAATTTCATCTGTCTCTAGTGTCTATGGTCTGTCAATTGTCAATTTAAGATTCAAACAAAATTTAATGTTCATTTAAAAAAAAAATTGAATGAATGCGGGATCATCAATTTAAAATCCGCGTTGTTCAAGCATTGGTACCCTGCATTTGCACTTTTCCATCTGAAAAGGTGACAACCCTGGTTCAAAATTTGCAGTTATAGCAACGTTAATCCTACAGGAGGCCGTAATCGCTGGTAGACATTCGAAGAAGCCTATAATGTTTACGGTACCGACTCAGGGCTCGACCGTCATAAAGTGCTCATATTTGGCAGTTGGCGAGTCATGCAACGGGAATGTCGGCGGTATGTTTATTGCATCGCAACGCCACCTACCTTCAAAATGATAGGCTTCCTTCCGTGGTATTTATTCTGTCCCAAGCTAAAATTTTACATTGTATTCTCGTGGTGTTTGGAGGACATTTCAAGGTTTATTTAATTGAAGGTAGCAGATGTTTTAAAACGCTCATATAAAACATTGATAGCATAAAAGAAACCGAATTCATTTAAATTTTATTTTATTCCTTAGTTAAGGGCCTAAAACTTATCTAAAAACTTTTTTGATAGCACCAACCATTGGTCCTAGGGGTCAGAAAAATTGGTTTTTCAAAATTCAAAAAATCTTACTTTCCTTAGTAGGCACGGCATCAAATCCGTTCAAAATGTAAATTGTAGGTCTGTAATTTTCCTACAGCTTTTGTTTGAAACAATTTTTGATATGAGCAACCCTTACGGTACAGTATAAGGAGGGATTTAGTACACGCACTCTCGCTGTGCGGCGTGGCGGGCACAATGTATGATAAAAGTTCGTACAAGTGAAGTTCTACCTTGATCCGATGAAATCTACCTTCGCCTCCGGCGTGCCTAAAAATATTTTTTTTCCTTTATGGTGCGAAGCCATTTATTAGGAGCAAACGAAATCACGCGTTAGCTTTTCGTAGTTAAAAATTTTAATTTGTAAACTAGATTGAGCGTAATTTCGCAATGAACAGTGGTCAAAATCGCCTCTAGGTAAGGCACCATGATCGTATAGCGAATTTTTAATTCTGTCAGCATGTGAAGAACAATGAAGATTTACAATCCTTAGGTCGATGCGTGATTTGAAAACATTACAGAAGACCTCTTAATATCATATTAAAATGCACATATTTATGTTCTTCGTCGAAATGTGACCAGTTACTGCGATTTTCCACTATCCGATCCGACACCGACCGATATCGAAAAAACAAATGCATTTTCTTCGTGCGATATTCACAAATTGCACACTGCGCTGCTTTTCGCGGAAGGGGGGGGGGGTGGTGTTTTTATTAAAGTATCATAAATATATATTAAGCGTTATTCATTTTTTGTCCATTCCCTTACTTTGAAACGAGTAATTCTATAGTATTACATAGAGTAGATAAGAACAATGTATTTTACATTTCTTTAAAGGATCAAGCTAAATATGGATAAGATGCCTGTTGGACATTTTAAAATAAGTAAACTGTGATTAAAATAATTCGTACTTCTAAAGTTCGACACTTGGCGGAAGGTACTCTTGTGCGAATTCAAATAGCGTCGCAATTAAACATATCGGTTTTCTACTTTTACATTTTAATGTGCGTGTGTCAAAATCGTAGTTTTAACTATACAGGCCTGAACCAATCGCCGATTTGATTAATAGAAAACTTATAGCTGTGCATACCGTCTGGTATAGCTATAACAAAATCCAGGCAGAGGCATGGCGATCCGACATTATATCGCATATAGACGGACGACGGATACAAATCGGACAGTGGATTGATTATATGCCTCACACTGTTTACGGATTCTTAGTGCACGTTACGTTGACAAGATCCAGCGCTTTTTGCATATTGAATTGATACTTATTAAGGATGGGTCTGTTTGGGTTCGAAGTATATAATTGTAATATATCTTTTACAATAATACAAAAATATTTGCCTATTCTTATTTAACGTATTATTTCGGATGGTAAGATCTTACAAACATTCATCATATGAGTAGCGCAGTTAAACTAGACAATACCCGTATCTAATAAAATGGGGATTGAAATACGAATTTATATAGTTTGTAATTTATTTATTATTACATAACATTGTTATTGTCCTATCATTTTAGTCTTAATCACGTTTTTAATTTATGTTAATTTTAAGTTTAATTAATGTTGTATTTTTTTTATTGTTTTATAGAAATATTAAATATGTACCTAATACATATTAGATTTTTTACGAATAACTAATTTATTCTCACTAAAATTTAATTCAAAAACAAATAAATATATATAATTCAACAAAGCCATGTACGATTCAAGCACAAATAATTTAAGTTATCAATTTTTTCTTTCATTAATCATTTATCAAAGTTGATTAATCGTGACAAAACTATTTATTTGTAAATATATTATATAATTAATAAACAAAGAAAGCAATTATTACTGTGACATTGAATTTATTAAATGTCTTAAATATCATGTAAAATATATGCTAATATTTATATGATTAGGTAAAATTTTTCGTTTGGACGCGTATAAAATTGTTTTCATTTCTTATTTCCTAAGTAAACCAACCGTTTAATAACATTTTTCTTTATTATAATTATTACGGTGACAAAATAAAACAAATGGCAATAGTAGTAAATCTTGATCCACCGTTGATTTTATGTTAAATATAACAAGTTCTAGGCAGTTTGGACTTTATATATCTAACTGTCCTAAACAACTTTTTCTGGATAAATTACGCAACTACATTTATTATTCACAAACGCACAAGTAAAGATAATATCATGTTGCTTCAAAAATAAAAAATACTGGAATAGCAGATTTAAATTGAAATTCATTTAAAATATTAACCGATAGCAGATTTGATGTCATGAGGCGCGGGTGTTTTTACATTCCTTAGTAAATATGTATAAAAGTGATGCTTGTATATTTTATATCATTATTTTTTCTTATATTCATCAGTTATTTCTTACACGGAGATTAATTGTCATAATTTTGGTGTGGAATTTCGGCTGTTTAGCAGACCTGTCATCAGGCAAGTATCTTCGTGGTGTTTAATAAACCAACCGAGATTGACGAAGACAGTTGCTGAGTTTATATTAAGAGCACCACCATCGTTGATAGGTTGACTGCGCTGATGAAATCCAACACGCAGACTCTGTGATGTTTTAAGTAGTAGGCAAGATAGTTTGTTAAGATGGACTATCTTAAAAGATGATTTTTTATAGAGTTACTTCAATTACTTAATGAAAACATTAAATTTATATTATTTTTACATAAATATTTGCATTCTATAAGTAGTAAATTAATTCGTAATAATTTGATCATTAGATGTATTTAGTAAACATGCATATGATATATTATTGAATAACATATTTAATTCAATATTATGTAATATCGGCATAAATAAATATCATGGTATTGTGGAAAAATGATATTTGGCTAAATGGAAGCATTTCGTTTGATAGTAAGCAATGCATATTAAAACTAAAGTTTTATATTTTTATCAGGGATGTATTTATTTTATTTTCTTACAGTTATATATAATATACACGTGTATGACAGTAAAATCAACGATGTCGAGAAGTGTTTTTATGTAAATTTAAAGAACGTCGAAACATACTGATTTATTCAATTATGTAGGAACAGAAAAAAAAACATATTTTTAAAATAATAATGACTATAAAATATAATAAATTTACTACTACTAATTTACTTTAATAAATTTAATAAGCTACTTGAAAATATAATAAATTTTATGAGTTCGCTTTGAAAGTATTTTTAATCGATATTTTTTTTTTCGAAAAAATCAAAAAAGGATGTTTGTCACTTTAGATCGGTTTTAACCTAATCATAATTATATTTTACATTAAGTACAAATGTAGTTATTACAATTAAATGAATATTTTAACGGCGAGACAAAAATAAAATACAAATACAAAGCGGTGTTGTCAGTATAATTGCATAATCAACGAAGAGTATCATATCCAGGAAATATAAAAAAAAACATAACTTCAAAATGGCCGAGAACGAATAAACATTGACTGATTTTTTTTTTGTTAATAAATTATAGTAAAAATAAATTTTAAAAAACAAGTTTTTATTTATATACTAGAATGTGTACGCATACAAAATTTCGTGCCTGCGCTGTTGACCCTTGAGGAATTCCTTTGTCTGGAGCCATTCCTGGTGGTAGATTACCATCAAAATGTTTCGAAACTGAACCAACGTGTCAAACTTCAACAAGAGTAGGACAAGAGGAAGTGGTTCTATTTCAGCTTGCAAGATTTGACCTAAGCCGACACACAAACATTGCATGTTTAAATAAAAGCGCGTAAAAAATATTGTAAATTCTACACCTTACTTTAATTTTAGTTCCTGTATTTATTTCCTTCACGGCTTTATATCAAAATTACTTAAAAGTATTACAAAAACCACGTCAGCTTGGGAATGGTATTTTGGGCACAATTTAAAATACCTGAGCGTGGCATCTTATTTCATTTTGTAATATTAATAAAAACAATCCTTTTTTTGTTATCAATCTTCACGATGCTATTATCAGATAAATAATTAAATAAAAATAAGTTTTAACCAATAAAAACTAAATAAGTCTATTAAATTATTTTTACGATTTACATTTTTTAGTACAACTTTCTTTTTTTTTGTGTATTGGTGTTAATTGTTAAGGTTTACGTTATTTTTTTTATTTTTATTTTGTTTATTTTTCAATTTAAAAAAATAAATATAATCCAGAAAAACTGCACATATGTTTGCATTGCACTCCGGACTAATAACGTTTAGGCATCATGACACTTTTATTGAGGTTGACCTTCTTGACTCATTTGAACGGGTAACATGTGACAGGGGGAATCTTCGAGGCAAGCTAATTCAAGTGTTATGATCATATATTTAGAATGATCGTTTCATAAATTCGATCTTCCCGTTTGAACTCTGCGGCTGCGACACTCAAGTCATATAGGTAATCTACGAACTTCAATAGTAGTTGATAAATTTCTTAAAGAAATACCGTTTCATTTTTCGACATTCTGATATCTCATATGGTTTGTTTTGTCCCAAATCCATCGTTGGCGGCTGACGAAACAAAGACAGCTTTTCGGCACAGAGTAATTATCGTTTTCCCTAATTTAAATAGTAATTTATATAAATATTTAGTTCTCTGCCTATAACTAGTTTCAGTTTTTTTAGGGAGAATACACGATGGTACATTTTTTTTTTTTGCGTATATTATGATTTTTCATTTTACAGAGGCTCCTTTTATTATAATTTCTTTTAATAAAGCTCATATTGTGTGTTATAAATTTATAAAAGTTTAAAGAAAAACAGGCGTATCGATTGTAAAAATTCTGACACTTCTTTTAGTAAAATCATAAGGTTATTTTAGACTAACCGCTGCTGCGGCCAATTTTTAAGTTTAAAATCTTATGCGCCGTAATGGTTGGTTATATTAAGCTCTGGAAACTTCTATAAATAAAGTTAGCGAGCGAGAAGTCAAACTGGCAGCTACTAGCCCAGCAGGTCTAGTATGTGGCGCACTCGAGGCTCGCTGGCTGGCCGTTTGACGCAATGGTATGAGAGCTAGCAACGTTTTCGTCACTTGAGGAATGAATCTTGCGACGAAAATGTTGCTAGATCGCGTACTCTAGCCGCGAGCGCGCCAGAGACTAGACCACCTGGCCCCGTCGCGTATCGACATCAGCACTTGTTACATTCGATAACAAGGTTGTTCTGAGTGAAAGAGGATCTGCCTTGAGGTAGTTGATTCAATTCTCAGTGGAATTCCCAGTCGCGTTCACTCAATATTCCAGCAAATTTAGGTCGCTCTGCGGAGCGGGTAGGAAAGTGTACCCAGTCACCGCTAGGACGGTAGCGATTCGTTCAATCCGAAAAGCGACCGAGTCCTCGCAGTCAATACTAATGTTAGTTATTCGGTGGTGGATGTTTCTTAGGATATTACAAAACGAAAGAGCGATTTAAAAAGGGGAATTTACACGAGCGCTTTGATAAAATTAATAAAATTGTGCGTGAATTGTTTTCGCATATTTTATACAATTTCTTGCACGTAATACTTAATACACGTAATAAACGCTGAACACTGATAATGGCGGCTCATACATATTTAGCTTTAAAAAAATAAAAATACAAAATCAATATTAAATTTAAAACAAATCATATTTTTTATTCGGCAATTGTCTCAGGTCACCCGTATAGGTAATGAACTATATCTAGTAATTAAATAGAGTGTAGAACAGACGGTTGCTAATAGAAAATAGCTACGAGACCCCATTAGTTCTCGTAGCAGGATGTCATTTGTCTGATAGTCAATTATGGAAAAGGAAAGGGTACTTGTTTGACACTAATTGCCTTCGATTGATACGAGTAGAAACGGACTTTTAACCCAAACTAAACGCAGCCCCATACTTCGTCCAAGTCGCATCGTTTGAAGAAAAAAACAGTCAGATGGTTAGCTAACTATTGTTCCATATACTCGTATAACTAGAAAATAATAAATATTGAAAATTTAATCTAAGAAATTGATAAACTAAATTGTTAAACTGGCCATATTCACAAATTGAGAGCTATAGATCCGAAAGTCCTCGAGCAAAAAGAATTTAAAATGATAAAATAAACATAGAAATTGTATAGACATAGGTATATTTACATTAAGAATGATTGGAATCCATACATAAAAAAAATATATGTCCGTACGTTCTCGATAATTACATTACGTAATAGACCAGAGGTACGGGCTTCCCTCCTTCCCGACGTAACGACCAAATCTCTCGATCGTAATTAATGTCTGGGACCACCCGTGTCATGGGCACCATCTGAGATTGATATCCTCCACATTGTAGTGGTCCAGTTTAAGAGGCATTTATTAAATCATTAAAATTTAATTATTCCTGGTCCATTCGAAGACAACCTATTTTTTTAACTCTATTATTCCATTTTATGAAGATAATAACTGTTGTAATTTCGAAACTATATTTATATGAATTGTTACAATTTATTTTAAAATCAGTATTTAGTCAAGAACCTTTTAGATATTTTTTAATAAAGAAGGCACCCACCTACTTAGTAGTTGGTATCGCCTAAAGACTCATATTACAGTCGAATAACTATAAACTAACCCTTTTTCAATTAGAACGGAATTGTGCCATGAAATTTCACACCTATACGAATCACTGAAATGAAATATGGTAACAAAAAGGTTTTGATCGATAGTGTATTTCTTATAAAAATGTATTTAATAAACAATATAATGCAATATGAATCCAGAAAAAAAAATATTTTTTAAATACGAAAATTTATATGAAACATATATTTTTTTATTTTAATTAAATAACAAAATTATTGATCAACACCTTTTTTTACCATATTTCATTTTAGCAATTCGTATAGGTGTGAAATATCACTCCTCTGTCCTAGTTGAAAATATCCCTTTCGAACGCCGGAAGGCGCAGATAGATTTCACCGGATCAAAGTAAGGGATGGGCGAATTCCAATTGTACGAACATGTATCAAGCATTGCGTGTGCGCGGCAGCTCGCGCACCTCAAACCGCCAAACCACCGTATCCTTGCGCAGCGAGAGTGCATATACTGAATCTCTCTTTATACTGTGCCGTAAGGGTTGCTCATATCAAAAATTGTTTCAAACAAAAGTGGTAGGGAAATCATAAGCCTACAATTAACATTTTAAACTGATTTAATCCTGTGCTTATTAAGAGAGGCATGATTTTTTTTGAACTTTAAAAAACCACTTTTTCCCAACACTAGGACCAATGCTTGATGCTATCAAAAAAGTTTCTTAAATAAGTTTTAGGACTGGATTTAAGGAATAATATAAAATTTAAATGAATTCGATATCTTATATTATAAGAAAGGTCTAGTAAAATTTCACTTTTTCGAAATGCTCCCCCCTCCCCCTGGTATGATTTTGCTTATTAACGAATTTGACCGTGATTTTGGGCCCTTAAATTTTATGTATCAATTTGAAAGTGATCTGTGTACAATTACGGATGTTATTGTGTGTAAATTGAGGGTGGTTTTGGGTTCTAGGGGCTGTGAAACGCTAAATGTTCCCGAGGTCATGACATGGTAGCTTGCAAAAGGTAGCTTTCCCAATAAAATCTACTTAAATCGGTCAGCTTATAGTTTTTCGACTATGTCAAGAGCCATTTTTGTGAGGCTGAGTTTGAACCGTCATACAATAGGCATTGTATCTACTGTATTAAACTTTATATAACAATCGTATTAAATAAGCGTCGTTCTAGGATATTAAAAAAAAAAACACACACATAAAACTTACTAAAAGCGCTGCAAGACGACTCTCGTCGCCATCTTGCTACAATGGGATCTTTCATACAATAAAAAATCTGAAAAAAATTACCTATATAAATGTAATGTCTCCCGTTTGTAACAAACAAGGCTTTTGGGTTTTGAGCGACAGTCGTGTAACCTTATATTCTGATATGTTTGCGATTGGATTACATTCGCGGTTTAACAAATGGTATCGCGAAAAAAGCAAACATTCTTGAGGCTTAGGATAAAATGAGGATAAAGGCGATGGTAAATTTCGGTTAACGGATAAAATTTAACCGACCTTAAAAAAAGGGAGGAGGTTCTCAAGACGATACCATTTCGTATCTGTGCTGTTGACCGTTGTGTAGTTCCTTCGTTTGGAGCCATTCCTGGGTGTAGAATCACCATAAATGTGCACTGTCATCGGAACTTAACCGACATGTCAAATTTGAACTCCGTAGGATAAGAGGAAGTGGTTCTAGTTCAGCTGACAAGATTTGACCTAAACCGGCATTTTGTAGTCCTATTTAAATATTATTTTTATTTGTTCTTCTTATATGTTTTCAAGCCTTAAATCAAAATTAAATTTGCAATTATAGGTATTTTTTAATCAATAATAGTGCTTTTAGCTTTACTTGAACCCGTGTAAACGGGTTTTGTATATTTCTCCAGAGTTATGCCATATTCGTTCTGTAATGTTTCATCTAGGCACAGAAGTGTGGGGGCGGTTTCTATCGTTTTCTTAATCTTCTATGGTCTAGGGCAGGGGTGCTCAAACGGTCGATCGCGATCGACCGTTTGAGCACCGTGCAGAAAGCTAATATCTATATATGCTACGGTACGCCCTACCTAGGTAGGTAGGGTGTATCGTGTATGTACGACAACCCTGCATCACACACACTTGCAGTCTCTCAGAGTCGATCGTAAGTAGTCTAAAAATATTGAGGTAGATCGCCAGCAGTTCAAGTTTGAGCACCCCTGGTCTAGGGTAGTAATAAATCAAAAAGTAAGTATTCCGTTCAATATATTTTATTTCCTATATGAAAAGAAATAAAATGAAGGGTTTTAGTTATAGATAAATATCCATTGTTTATTTTATCACCCACGCCCACACTCAACATGTAAACCGCCGGACTAACATTGGCTTCATTACAAACATTACGCGCTTAATAGCACTTTGTATGTGTCATAAGAAGACGTAATCGCCAACCACAAAAGCAACGGCATCTGATGGCTCCTTTATCGCCATCTTTATGGGGTTTAACGGCTTGTTCATTGTTTGGTAGTTCACCTCGTGAAAATGAGTCATGCCTTTATGTGCTTATTGCGATTAAACTTACCTTTAAGATTCATCCGATTGTGATCTTTATCATCCAGTGCGGCACGATTTCAAGCAATTATATTTATATCATATTTAGACTAATTATCAACACAATTCGAGCAGGTATCACTCCAGAACAGGCCTCGTCTGGTGGAGTGATAAAATCCACACTCTTAGCTGCGTCACACCGTTTCCCAAGATCAAAACATGATTTGTTTTGACGTCATATCAAAATTCATCGTGGTTTCAGAGAAAAAAAATGTAAACTTCACATGACAATATAAAATCGTTCTTGTTATAAGTTCTTAAGCTCTCGAGACATTACGAGAGAACGATTTAAAAAAAAAAAATGGGTCTGAGTCGGACCAAACGGTGGAAGTTATACTTCTTTGGCTATTCGCACACACCCACTCACACACACACACATACAGGATATATAAATGAAATATAAGACATTTTCCTCTGTAATTCAATATATTTCTCTTCTATATATTATTATAAGTCACTTCATTATTATAAAGGGTTGTTTTTTTTAGAGGCGTGGTTTTCAATCTGGCACTACTTTTTTCGTAGTTGGTGTTTTTGACAGCTGTCACTTGATTTATGCTCAGTTTGGTTTGCCATTTCATAATGAATAGACTTACTCCTGAACAACGTTTGCAAATAGTGCAAATTTAGAAAAAATCACTCTAAATTTTTTTTAAATCACTCTAAAATAAAGTAAAAATCGCGTCGTGGGCCTGTGGCGTGGCCTCCAAGATCGTGCGATTTAACACCGCTGGACTATTTTTTGTGGGGTTATGTGAAGTCGCTTGTCTACGCAGATAAACCGGACACGATTAACGCCTTGGAAGAGAATATTCGGCGCGTTATTGCTGACATACGGCCCAACTTGCTGCAAAAAGTGGTTGAAAATTGGATTGGAATTTGTTCGAGTCAGCCGCGGCGGCCACTTACCCGAAATCATTTTTAAAACATAATGGCAAACCCTTATCTTTATAATAAAACTAAATTCTTAGCCATAACATCAAATTATATGCGTTTTATCTCTTCTTGAAAACCACGCCTCTAAAATCATCACCCTATATTATACACCTATACATTATCATTATTAAGTTCGCATATTCGTATACTTTCGTATAATTTGTGAAAAAAAAAACACAGACAACTAAGAAGGGACTCTACAACGCGACAAACATATTTCGTAAATAAAGCAATTGGACTCTACAACTCGACAAACGTAAAAATTACTCCTAACGCGTGACGCGGTTACTCGACCAACATCCCATCCCAACGGGCGCAAAGAAGTATAACTTTAAAAAGAATCTACATGAGCGCTTTGATAAAATTAATAAATTTAGGCATGAAATATTTACGCATTTTTTTTTTCACTATTTCCTACGCGTAATAGGAAACATAAACATTTCGGGAATGGTATTGGGAATCACGTAGTTGTCATCATACAATAACCAGAATTCAGCCTCCTTAATAATAAACACGTCGAACGATAAAACAACACACATAATTGCCTGAAATTATAAGCGCGCCGAAGCACCGAGCAGCCTGCCAAGTGCCAAGCTGTTGAATAATGTATGCAAACCGCGGCCGGCGACGAGACAAGGTCTAAACGAAGCAACGCCGTCACTAATGCGAGGGTCTCAATCATGCAAATTGGTTTATTTGCACGCCAACGGCGCCCCCTTCGTCGAGGCTCGTCTTCGAGCAGGTCCAGGTCTAAAAATAATCCCGTATCAATTTCTCGGTTGAAAGTTCCTTATACAACCAAGAGATCTTATAAGAATCGCTAAAGATAGCTTTATGGATACGTTCTACGCGAAATAAGATTAATGCCTACTAACAGAGTAATTTCAGTTTTTTATATTATATATTATTAATCGATCTATTATACCAAATATCATGTGAGTCAGCCATCTCAATGCCATGTCTTATTTTGTTATATGTTTAAGAGTTAGAAGTAAAATTGAATTATATTTTTTTAGTTTCTAATTTATTTATTAACAATAGAAATAGCTTACTAGTTTTATAAATTCCATTTAAATGTAAACTTATCGTTGATACCAATTATTTGTAAGACTTGATTTCTTTCAATAAAGAATAAATAAACCTGTTATTTGTAGGACGTATCTTTTTGTAGGCCTTGAAATTATATTATGCATATTTATTCATTAAATCAAACAGCAAATAAGTTGTAAGCATCGAAAAACATATACACAATTCGACGATTAACTAACGTTGAGGACATGCCAACATGTCTTCTTATTGTTTGCGAAAACACCACAAATACAAGTGACCAGGAGTCATTCGCATAAATTAACATAAAAACTGGTTTAAACCTTGATAAAAATAACTGATAAGAGAGAATTCTCGATTTCGACCAATTCCAAAACCGATGTAGTGGAGTTTAAAGAAGATCTATATCGTTTTTATTGACAATTTTACACGGCGAAAAAAGTAAATAGGCTTTTTTTCTGGAAACGTCTACGAAGTCAGCCATTAATTTGAATGGATATTACATTCGCACATAAAATTATCATCGAAATCACTAGTTTGTTTTTCTGATTATATACTTTTAACTGTTTATACAGATGGTAGAAAGATAGAGAGGGCTTACTAAGTGAATGCCAGACAAGTATTATGACAAGTAATCTAAGTACGTATTAGTTTGTTCTATTTTATTCTATGGTACAGTGTCCAGCGACCATTCCCGATAAAATACCCAGCTTATTACAACTTATAACAACAACGTATTAAACCGTTGTTGTAATAATCAGGTCATTGACCGCACTCCGGTCAATAATACAAAGATATCACACCAGCGCTAATGAAAATAATACATTTGGGGATAAATCATTTTTGGATCTTTTTATATATTTATATATCAAGTTTTACATAAAAAAATACATTTCATTTTACATCTCCATCTGCGTGTACTGGTTATAGAAACATAAATCCTCAGCTGACAATTCATAAACTAAAAAAGACAACATTTTCTAATAAAAAAAATAACAAAATGTGCAACTGAAAATTTAACTAGAGGCGCACAGAATTCATAAATATTGTGCGAAAGCAAGAGGTAAAAGAGATTGAATAATTTGTAGCTATGTATGTGTGTGAGGGTTTATGTTCGTGTGTATCGTAATTTCTTTCTCGAAATAGGGAACATAAACACCCCCTTCAGTCTTCGGGACACCCTGTACATTTAAACATCACACTTCACGCAATCAGCGCTAATCATTGTGTCTGCCTGTCCTGTTTCTTATTTGTCCGAATAATCATCAGTTGGAGGACGCCAGCCAATTGGCAAAGTGTGCCCTCGGCGGAGGACGGACGGCGCAAATTGCGGCGCGGCGATTCAATAGAGGCGGCAATTAGTGGTCGGCGTGAAATATATTCTCTTCGGAGAGACGGGGTGGGTGGTCGGGGGAGGGGGGGGGGGGGTTGGTAAAACTGCCTCGAAATTGGAAACCAATAAAACATTAACATTAAGTAATAAAAAAATAACTATAGTTAAAACCACAATAGCGCGGCCGTCGTTACTTACCATTGAACAAATTAAAAGATTGATAAAGGCAAAAGAAATGCGCATTAACCACGCCCACGGCATTTTAGTTGGATGGAAATTGGAAACCTTTTTAAAAATACAACCCGTCCGCTGTGGGAAGTTAAGGCCATGTCAACGTCGTTGGTCATGTAACTCACAGTCAAAGATAGCTCATGGATTCGTCCCACGCGTAAAGTGCTGGGCTGGGAGTAATTCAGTAAATTCTAAACTTATACGCCAACATGCCGGATATTGTATATTCAATTCAGCAATATCTTGCTCGCGAAAATACCCAATGTTTACAGTTCTAACGCAATCATCCCGTGGATGTAAATTTTGCTTGTTTCGCGAGGTACCATACTTGTCCTAGTTGGTCCCAAATATTTGTTAAATTATCATGGCAGCATGGTTTTTGAGGTTTTTGAAACCTACACTTGGATCTATTTCAAAATGACTTGGATGCCATTCTAAGAGAACGAAAGGGCAATCGTAAAATCGACATTCAACTGGATGGAAAATATTCCATTTTCATACCACCGTGCGCACAAGTCGTTCTAACCTAATTACGCAGTAAACTTTAATAATCCCTCAAGGGACTCACCTTGGCCCTATACTGTTTAATATTTATATGCCGACGACTTAAAAACTCTGTCGATAGTATCTAGTACAGAAGAATGTCGATGGATTCAGGAAGACCTTGATCGCTGAACGGATTATTGTGCAAATGCAATAAAATTAGTTTTACCAGAAAAAAACGACTACTATACGTTTCACATGCACGGTTAATGGTGAAATTGTCCCAGAAACGGATAAAGTTCGAGATCTCCGCGTACTTTTGGATAAAAAGCTTACATTCGATCGGCATGTAGACGAGATTGTAACGAAGTCGTATGGTACGCTAGGTTTCTTGTTACGCGTTTGCAAGCCTTTCGAGAATGTCGGTACTGAAAATGGTATACTTTGCGTAGGTTAGAAGCATTCTTGAATTCTCTTCCCTAATTTGGTCTCCTATGATATTCACAAGGCCAGATTAGAAGGGGTACAGGTGCGTTTTATGAAAGAAATAAATTACAGAAAGTACGTGGCTCTCGGCTATAAAGAAGCTTTATCGTATATGATTCGGATATGCTTAATAGAATTCAGGATACATATAATAAAAAGTTCCAAAGCATTGAGTTATTCCATCTTAGCCGTAACCAGTTTATTAAGGCTGTCTGTGGTATTGTCTAGAACTATATGCCACCTTTTATTTCTGAAATCTTTAAATACCTATATTACTTGGTGATGTGCGCTTGGTACTCATTCTAACATATCAACTTTCCACTCTCCTACCCATACACTTCATTCACATTCACTCATCTGACAGTTATTCGAGCTTAACTCACACACCCATTACACGACTTTTTAAATGTATAACACTTTGTCAATCTGGGAATTATACTTGTTTGCCATATATTAATTGTAATCATGCTTCTATCTCCGCTAACGCATATTTGACCTTAAATCCCTTACAGTTGGTTATTCCTTGAATTTTTGACATACTCCACAACCCACCCACGGGTGCGAATTATTTTTTGAAAATGGCGAAAGATATTTAAAAAATTGTAATCTTTAAACATTTTTTTAAAAAAACTCGCATCCCTGGCCGAGTATGTCTATGGAGCTCTGTTTTCGGTCCACCGTGCGGCGGCAGTGCTTATGTAGCATTTCGTCTACGTCCTTCGGAACTCGTCTTCTATAAAATTGTAATATACTAGAAATGTCCTTCGCCGACGCTAGATTAAATGATAATTTTACAAAATATATGAAGCTACTAGTAGATTAGGTACGGTCATTTTTTTCTAGAGTGTCACACAATAAATGTGTGCCACAATGATCATAGAGATATAAACTTGACACAACCGGTTCAAAGTAATATGAATTTGCAACTCTTACATATTTTTTACCTCGACGGTTACTAATTCGATGGGTGCCAGTCTAGAAAAACATACCAGTCTGAAACTTATTATACGAGTACAAATAGGTCTTTTCCTTAGGTTACATTATTTATTAGCTTTCGCCTGCTACTCACTAATCTGTATAAACGGAAATTGTCAAGTCTCCTCGAGCTATTCAATGTCGTTTGTTATGGTTATGAGCCATTCTCGAAGATCTTTTCACAGGTGTAATATTTTCAAAGCGAACTCAAGTGGAGTTGGGTGCTCCTCTCGAAAATGGTAAAACTACATTAGCATAACAATTATTACGTTGCTTGTGAAGCACTCCACAAAATTCTTTTAACGTTGATCGGTTCAATCCACGGGTTTTTCAACTCGAATTCGTAACAATGGTGTCTCCCGATGCCGGCGAAGTGATAATATCCGTCCCGTGTACCTGTCTACTTATCTGTAGTCTACATGGGACTCACCTCTTTTGTCTACTCACTTCATGCGTTTGAAATCCAATGAAAACCATCTCGATTGAGTTCGATCATATATAAAACCCAGCATATTTCAACAAAAATGACAATCATATATTGGCTCATATTCCGTCAAACCTACAGCGTTGCACATCGGTGAATTTACAATATATGGAATCTGACGATTACCTGGAACAAAAGAAAAAATGCAAATAAATTACAGAGATCGACAAAGAAAGGACAAGGCAACCGAAAAGTAATAAGTATTAAATTCAATTCAATTTATTCAATTTTTCGTGTATTTTTTTGCCACTGAGATATTAATCATATTCTACTATCAATATTTCGTTGGCTAAATTAGCCTAGACGCAAACCGCAAAGCATAAAAGTGTTAAAAAACCTAAAATAATTACAGCCTTGCTCAGATCCATAGAAAAGATTAATTGCCAAAGCAAACCTTAGTTTTTAACATAAACGCTTAGTTTTTAACGCTCTCAGTACTAAATTTACATAATGCCCTCAGAATAGTTTTATTTCTAACTTTAAAAAATATATTTAGCTCCATCTCTATGATGTAAAAATAAATAAATGATGAACTACATTAACATTACTACTGTCATCTAATAGTATTTAGTTTTTGGTCTCAGCGGCAGCCTAATTAGGTATAGCTAACTGTAACATTAATTGTAACATTGTAACATAATTTAATATTATTAATATCGCTTTGATTGAAAATATCAATGAATTTCTGGTTACATAACTTTCAACCCGTGAATGGATCTCAATTTTCAAGTTCATTTACGGAGCAAATATATTTACACATTTTTTTAAGCATACATTTCTCGTGACCCAATGACTGGGTTGTTGCTCAGCAATCTTAGAAAAATTCAAGTCTAAATAATGTAAAAATAGAGGAAGAGTCAAGGGGCATATGTAAAACGTCTAAAAAAAAATGCAAAATAAAGATAAAGCTGCAATGACCACTTGCGACATCTGGCTTTAAATGAAACTACTACTTAATAATAATGTCATTTGGTAGTGGTTACTGAATTGTTCGAGATTACAGGTAATGTGGCATTTATATGCGTTGAAGCGCTGCAAGTGAATAATTTACCTAAGACAATAATTAAAGAGGGTACACACTACACGACCAGCCAATGGACTACAGCCTATAAATCACCATCGACGAATTTAACGATCACTCTTTATAGCTATATTACGGCCGGAGGGTCAACAATAAATAAATAGACGCGGCGTCATTGTGACCACAAGATTTAAGAAGACCTATTTGACACAGCGCTGGGAAAAAAAATGACACGAAGTATAATAAAAAAATATTATTCTATACAGACAGCGACGCTTTTATTGATAGTTTTAAACGAAAATATTACTTCTCTTTAAAAAAAATTTTAAATTCGCCATTTCGACCCCCTTCGGTGTGGTTAAATCATTCTCTTGTATCCTATATACATACAGTGGCTATCAAAGATATGGTGGTTTAACACTTCATCGCAAAAAAATAAAATAAAAAAAATGATTATTTAGCAAATTGCATTTTTTTTTTCTTAATTATATCGCCATTTTTCTTTTATTTTGTTGTATACGCTTAAGACTTAGATTAGAATGACTTAGCGGTCCAAAGCTAGTTTTCATTTTAGGTATGTCAAGATCTTTATCTCGAGTTTAATTTTGTATACTATCTACCGCGTCTAAATGTTCTTCTTTGCGATAAGGATCAGATTCTTGAGGAAAATCTGTATCGAATCGAGCAATTTCATCTCCGTATAGAGATGCGTCAGAAGGTATGCGATACGATTTTTTTTTTAAATTGCGTGCCTTTAGACAGTTTGCCTTCAGAAATAAATAATTTTTAGACATTCCTCAAAATTAAGCTCGCGAATAAATATCGAAACCAATCAATTAAGTGGACATGTTTATTCATAGGTTCGATAAGATCGGACGGTTTTCATATAATTTTTTTTTTCGATTTTTGATCTATCGATACGGCCGCAGCTTTAATTAAAATCGACAGTCTGCTCGCAAGTGCATAACTAATCGCGGGCACGTTCTCCGGCGCCGGTCGGCTGTTATCTATCTGCTAGGGATGGAGAAATTACCGATTCGCTGCGGTACAATCGACTGTTTATGATCGTCGTTTGACCCCACTGCAGTCGATCGGTTCAATTTGTAAGAAATGCTTCATTAAACTGGGACACGCGGATGCACATACCTACATATGCATAGCCGGCGTTAGGCTGACTATAACCACTATTTCAACCTTAAAGTAAGAACGTTTCTAAGATTTCAACTCAACTAAGTCAATTCATCGAACTAGCAAAACCGTTCCGAAAATTAAAAACTTTTCGTCACTTAATTGACTTTTTTTCGTTCTTTCGCGTTGGTGTATTCTTGAGCGTGCACTTCGTTAATAATCGAACAATGCTTTGGGATCGTACCTGAATTATTTTTTTCGTAATATCCACCTCACCCCGCATGCCATATTTGCCTAAAATTCTTAGTTGTACCTGTGATATAGTATATAACTATATGCTTACCTTTTCGTTTTGAAATCATTAAATACCTATATTACTTCGCGATGTGCGCTTTTATCCTAACATTCAGACACTCACACTCACTTATCTCACAATTATTCACGCTTCTCTCACACACTCATTTCATGACTCTTTAAATGTGTAGTAATTACACGATAATGATCTATCTGTCAATCTTTAAATTATACTTGTTGGCCATATGTTATGTAAAATATTAACTATAAACTTGTTCGATTTTGCTGTTTATAATTCTTTTAAAAAATAAACACATCTTTTCGGATAGGGTTTGATGCACAAAAACACAAAAAAACCGCGTCATCCTAATTTTATCCACATACAGAGAATAATGCTTTTCACATATCGCTTATAAAACAGGCAATAATGCTCTAATAAATAAAATAAACTCTTTTTGTAAGCGAAGGTTTTATAATCGATTTTATTTGATAGTGTCCAATAAATAAATAAATGGGAAAAGTTTTTATATTAGTACCTAAAACCGAACATAATACAAATCTTAAAATTATAAATATGTCGAATATGGAGATGTAACATTTGAATATAAGATACTCAATAACAAATGTGAAGATATCCCAACAACAATAAAGCGATAAAATAGAAAATAACAGAATATGTAATTTGTTTGAGAAATTCCAACGTGTCGTGCGGGAAGGCTTCACCTGTTCATACAAACGAATCCGAGTTCAGAACTGTTTTAATACAAACAAAATTATGTAAGCTGAAAAGCGCGACTCTATAGCCGCGCGAGACCTAAATATTCATAAGATATAACAAAATAAACTACCCCACAGCGGCCACAGCACTTACGTACTAAATAGCGCGGAGTATGAGTTGGAGTAATTACAAAGATCTGAACACAAACAGTGTACGGCGAGCGCGCGCACGCGCACCGGAATGTATCGGCGAAAATGTTTAACATCAACAAAGAACAGCTTCTTGAAGATATTGTTGTAGAAAACGGGATACAGATTGCCAACAAACACAACGTTTAAGTGAATGATATACCGCATAGGGGACGAGGAACAAATTGGGGGCTGGGTTTGGGCAATAAAGCTCACGATGATAAATTGGGATAAAATCCATTTCATCAATATACCAACTCATCCGCAAAACATTGAGGCAGTCTATGCGAAGTCTGAGAGTCGCAAATGATTCGTTAAAACGTATTTAACTTACTTGATGACGTTGAAACTTGGACCGCAAAGAAAACTCGATCACGTAAATATATTGAAAAAACTTTGGACGGCAAAAGTATAAACCTTTGTACCTCAAGTTAGACTTTAGAATGAACAGTTTCAACGTGGATCTACTTTAGAAATATTCTGTGTCGCTCAAATTATTCGAAGAAATGCACTGTTTAAGAAAACACCGAAAGAAACTTTAGTCCTTCGTTTACCGAAAACAATTTGTTTGATCTTAAAATATTTGTATCTTATTGTATGTATCTCATGATTTTGAGAAAACCCTCCATTTACGCTTTCTGTATATGTGGCAAAAAAAAACTAGCAAATTTAAGTATGAAAACAATTATTTTGGTTGAGACTCTTTTATAATCTTGAAATGTTAATCAATATTTTAATGTGAATTTAATGTATGCTCCATGACGTCTTATGGTGCTGCAAGATCTAACTACCATAAGTGTGACGGGCATGCCAGGACATGTTGCATGTTTTTTTTTTTTTAAAACCCAACGCAATACGCTATTTTCTCAAAGAATATTAACAAATTATAAACAAACCTTGACGACTTTGTTAGCTGACGGCGTCTACGAAAATAAACACAGAAATGAGCGTGTGTTGTGGTTAGACCAGAATTGTATAATTAACACTCGGAGCTGATTAGAAATTAGATGTTGACTTTCTCAACCGGTGAAAAGATACGAATTATTAATTCTGCCAGCGATAATACCAATAACGAAATATTTAATTTAATTCAGCAAACTTCAAACAGCGACCTTCACTTTAATATGCAAAGTGTTTCCGAAAGTGAGGTCTTTAATACTATTAAAAGCCTGAAAACAAATTGCGCCAGCGGACCCGATCAATTAAATACAAGTATTTTAAAAAAAACTAGCTATCACATCACAAAACCGCTTACATATATCATAAACCTTAGTATATCAAACGGGCAGTTCCCAAATCATTTTAAAGTGGCCAATGTGTCACCTATTCATAAGTCCGGAACAAAGTCGAATCCAAAAAACTATAGACCCATATCTGTTCTTAATGTTCTTAGTAAAATTTTAGAAAAACTTATTAATAACCAGTTAATCAAATATTTAGAATCTAAAGCAATATTGGCCAGTGGACAATTCGGGTTTAGAAGTAAAATGGGTACTCAGGACGCAATTTTAAGGATCACTGAAACGCTCACAATGCACCTAGATAATCATAAAAAATGTCTGGCAGTTTTTCTTGACCTTGCTAAGGCCTTTGACACTATTTCACATGAAATCCTGCTGAAGAAACTTGGCGGGATCGGAATCACTGGCAGAGAGTACTTATGGTTTCGTAATTATCTTTCAAACCGTAGACAACGCGTCCGGTTAGGTGAAACCTTCAGTGACTATATTCAGTGTAACTCTTTTGGCGTTCCGCAAGGTAGTATATTGGGTCCGACTCTGTTCCTGATTTACATTAATGATTTGTGCAAAATGGATATTGAAGGGCAAATTGTATCATATGCTGATGACACAGCTCTGATTTTTGTGTCTGACAGATGGGAAGATGTTTATGGGAAAGCATCAAATGGGCTTAAAGTCATCCAGGACTGGCTTGTTAACAACTCACTAACATTAAATGCTGATAAAACTAAATATATGGCATTCAGCATTGACTCTCGTCAGCAACCTTCCCCTAATAATCGTCTTATCCTTCATGACTGCTCTAACGAATCGCGTTGCGTTTGCGAACCCATAGAGAAAGTCTCTTTTATTAAATACTATTAAACATCTAAAATGGTACATACAAACTGACAAGCTTGCAGAGAAAGTACGCAAATTAATATACATTTTTAGGAACATAAGAAACATCCTCAACACTAAAATGCTAAGAGGAGTTTACTTTGCATTAGCTCAGTCCCTAATCTCCTACGGTCAAATAGCCTGGGGCGGCGCCGCGAAAGCGCATCTGGATTGTGTGATAAAAGCTCAAAAAGCCGTTATCCGAGTTATCAATAGGAAGCCATACTGCTATCCATCTGATCAACTCTTCGCGTCTTTTAAAGTATTAGACGTTAGGCAGTTGTATATGAAGACTATCATGGCACACTTTCATGGGGACTCAAGACGTCACACAATCATAGAACACAAACACCAAATTAGGTATAGGCGAAATATGCAGCCTCGTATGAATACAGCCTTCGGCCAACGGCACTATACATTCCTCGCTCCAAAGATATACAACACCTTTTGTTCTTCGGTAGATGACGTTCCAGTGCGGCAAGATGTTTTCAAGCGCAAAATTTGCAATTGGCTTATGACGTTTTCAAGAAACGAATGTGAAAAACTACTCTTAAATATTCCTATATAGACTATTATTATATAATATTATATACTATGCACATTATATATATTATATATTATTACTAAAATCTAACACTTCACAATATAACAATATAAGTATTTCATGAGCATTTATTTCTCATATATGATGTTATATATATTATGTACGTACACTATTTATCAAAATAAAATAAAAATATAAAACCAGGTAAAGCAAACGTGTAAAATTGGAGCAGGTATCACCCCAGAACAGACCTTGTCTAGTGGGGTGATAAAATCCACACCACCTATCTATTTTGCTTTGTATGGGATAGTTTAAGATTACTTGTAACTAGTTTTATTATTTAAATTGTTTTGTGCTATTTCATGTATATTGTTTTTGGATAAAAAAAAAAAAAAAAAAAAAAAAAAAAATGTTATTACTCTCGACGCGCGGTAGCGTTTCTTATAAAACAAATAAAAGTTTCAGATTTACAGATCGTTTTACACATAAAACAATTTAGTATATACTTTCTGTTGATAAATTGATTTCTGTTGGAATTATTAGTTATAGATTCTAACTTTCTAATACAATGTTTTCAGGGATCCGTAAGGAAAAACGCATATAACAGTAATTATTTGAAATCGCCCTTAATAGGCATTGAGGCGTGTTCTAAAAGCTGACAAATAGTAAAGGTATTGAATTTATATTTGCATTTTTATGAGCTTGAGGCATGCGTTACATATAGAATTTTTTGCTCGGGTCGCTTTTGGGCCGAGCTAATAATATCGCTATTTCAGTCTGTGTGTATTCAAATTATGTGAAACCCTAAAAATATGACATTTCGTTTAACACGTTTCTACAGAAAAATGTGTGTGTGTGTGTGTGTGAATAATGATTATGCCTTTATTTATCAGCTGACTGGTTAAATATTTCGAACAAATTTCCACAGATGTTAAGCATAATTATGCGGTGTATTTCAAGTTTCCAGCCGCTCGTATTACGGCTATAAGAAAGCACTCCTTACAACAAATATTTGCCTAATTACATAATAAAAGGAGCCGTTCTTGATAAAGGCTATTTATGAACGAGCCGACCAGCTTTTGCTTTCGGCAATACAGAAAAGCGGTATTTGGGCACAGAAGCGCCGCGACCCGCCCTCAAATACCAACCGGCAATAAAAACGCGCGCTGATAAGGCAAAATAAAGCGGTCGTGTAAACACGCCTTTGTCAACGCTTTCATATATTTTAAAAAACGAGCCGAGCATACACGGTGAACATTTTCTACGGAGCAATCAAGGTACGGTGCCGACAAGCGGTAGAAATCGTACGCGATGGGTGTACTTTGACACTATATTAAAAAAAAAAATCAATTTGAGCATATTTACGTAGTGTTTTTTTCATTTTAAATCCATAATACTATTATTTACACAGCCCTATAACAAAATTGTCTAATTTTGATAATGTTATAGGTCCCAACAAACGGCTAAAACAAAATTGTCATGCTACAGGTATTGTAATAAAAAAAATAATAGTTCGAAAAGGAAAACAAAGCAACAAGGCAGATGCTTCGTCCAGTGCTATGTTCCCCAATAATACCAGCAGGCGTGAGGGCTCACTACTGAAAATGTACGTAAGATCCAGGCTTACCTACGCTGCTCCGGCTTGGTATCATCTAATCTCGAAAACCAACTGGAAGAAGATGGAAGCGGTACAGAATGTCGGCTTGAGAATTATCTCGCAAGCTCCGTGGTTCGTCCGGAATGCCACTTTGAAGCTACTCAAGAAGGACTTCAAGGAGGAATCTGTTATGGACTTTGTGAAAAAGCACACGAGAAAAAAACCGTTCTAGTCATTCACACCTTCGTAATATAGCTCCTCTGCATGCCAGACCACCGGATGTGAGAAGGGCTTACCCACGTGCCGCCCTTATGGATGGAAACTCACCCGCTGCAGTTCAGGGAAACAAATGAGGAATATATTAACAAATCCACATAGGAAATATC
Organism: Neomicropteryx cornuta; assembly: GCA_020383195.1. Classification (NCBI taxonomy): domain Eukaryota; kingdom Metazoa; phylum Arthropoda; class Insecta; order Lepidoptera; family Micropterigidae; genus Neomicropteryx; species Neomicropteryx cornuta. The sequence goes on along the minus strand of JAHKQU010000001.1, from coordinate 4,534,863 downwards.
CCTTCAATCGTGAAGGACTCAAGCTGGGGTCTATAAAGGATCCCATCATCTGTTCCCTCGGGCAAGTTCTAAAACGGTCTTGACAATAAATGTCCACATAGTAGATCATCTTTTTTACTATCAATTTTGTTTCAAGGTATGCATGTGAGGCTAATATAAGTTAGAGAAAATATCTACTAATTATTAGTACCTGCCTACATACCCCTAAATTATTTATTGTAAACTGTTATAATGACTGTTAAATAACCAATTTTAGTTGACATCGATAAAAACATGGTAAGTATTTAAGTACACTACACACATTGGGCGAGTGGTGTCCGTTGATCAGAACATATTTGTGATAATGGCTCCGCAAATAGATGGTGGAAACGAGCATGATTATAATTACCTAAAGGAATAAGTCGAACTGTCTATTTACCTCTTAATTAAACTTGATTTTGTGATTTATGGTCATATAACAATAAAAATAAACATGTGAAAATGAAAGAATTGATAGTTTTATTACACGTTAAAACTTTGTTTCTGCCAGATGCAAGCTGCTGCGAGACAAGTCTTGATTTAAGGCCATCTCGATAGTAGCGTTGTCACGCAGAAAGGCGTGACCTGTCAGACACTCCGGCCGAGAATCGTGCCAGCGGCAGCTCTAAGTGAACGTAACAGGATCACGACCGCGGGCGGGTAGGAGGACACGTCCGCGACACCGCGCCGATCGACGAACGCATGACTTACACAAGTTTTACTACTAACGCCTGTGGTGTAACCGCACTGGTTTTTTTTTTATTGGGTATCCGTTTGTTTTCTTATTATCCGCGACACACGTATATAAAAATAAATACACAGTTGACAAATTCAAGCTCTTCGGAGCGTATCTCGTAAATTCAAAGAAGTTTTGATTAAATTTAATCACAATAGTTACATTTAAAAAAATTTAAAAACTTCTATCATAAAATGTGAATGTTTGTGCAGACTAGCATTGTTAGTATTAATGGTATTACTTTCAGAAAAACTTTTAAAGTTTTATTTATATGAGCTGGACTCGTCGATTTCCATGCGTCCTACATTGTTCCTAATTTATGATCAAACCTAGATATACCAGTAACATTATGTAGGTTCACGACGATATTTATCATTTATTTGCCCATTACTACCTTAGTAGCTAAAAATTTCTATAAAAGACAACTCAAGATCAACTCAAGTTATACTACTTTCAGAAAAACTTTTAAAGTTTTATTTATATGAGCTGGACTCGTCGATTTCCATGCGTCCTACATTGTTCCTAATTTATGATCAAACCTAGATATACCAGTAACATTATGTAGGTTCACGACGATATTTATCATTTATTTGCCCATTACTACCTTAGTAGCTAAAAATTTCTATAAAAGACAACTCAAGTTATACTCAAGTTTGTAAGTTTGTGGGACCTTTTTTGAAATGTTCGACACCGGTAGGGATTTGTAGTAGTTGTGGCACGGGCTATTGTGGATTCAAGGTATGATTAACCCAAGTGGATTTTATCCTTTAAGAGGACTCAACCTGGTCATTTCTCCATACTATAGAAACTGTATAATACGGCTCATATTACGGGAGCGCTGCATAATGTATTTAATTATTTATTTTAATTTCATTGCAACTCTTAAAGACAGATAATGCGCCTCTATATGAAGAATAAACCTCCTCTCAGTGAGAGTACACCTAGTAGCATCTTTATCTCGCTTTCTGTGCCTTATAATCACACCTACTTGAAACAATTTCAACAAACTATTTCAGGCGCTCTATTCAGCACAGTTTACAATGAAGATCGATATTCTCGACCTCGGCCGAAACGGATTTCTATCAGCATTAAGAGCTATTTTAAGCCAATCAGGTTTAAAATACTTGTATAGACACCCAAGCACGCACGCACAGCTCACAACCAGGATCACATATGCACTTCTTCCCGTAACCCGGTTCATAATTAAAAAATCTCTTTCGGTAAGCTGAAAGGCGAAGGTAGGTTTCACCGGATCAAAGTAGGGGACAGGCAAACTCCAATTGTACGAACTTGTATCTAGCATTACGCGATCCACTTCCCGTGCGGCACTTCAACCCGCCGCCGCGCAGCGAGAGTGCGTAAACTAGACCCCTCTTTATACTGTGCCGTCAGGGTTGCTCATATCAAAAATTGTTTTAAACAAAAATTCTAGGGAAATTACAGACTTACAATTACCATTTTGAACTGATTGGAACATGTGCCAATTAAGGGAGGTATAATTTTTGATCGTGGTAGTCTACCGACCCAGAGAGACGATCTGAACATTATGGTCATACCATTTCCAAACGGTTCGTCGTCACCATCTCCCAGACTAGCACAAGTAATTTTAGATTAGTTGTGAAGGCCCTAAAATAAATATTTATAGGTTATAACTTGCCGGTGTTCGTGAAAAAATGTTCTCAAATAATAACTAATAAACGCAAACAAAGTGGTTTTATATTAAACTAAATGCGGTCTTTAGAGATGTATTCGTTATAAGCTAGATTTCCCAATAAATAATAATTTTAACCTTTATCGAATGTCTCGTGTAACGCCGTCATGAAGACTATATAAAATTTAATGTGCCAATAATCAGCAAGAAGGCGCCACGCTTGTCGACGGAACATAAACAAAATAATTATTAACTTTTGCGCACAGATAACAAAATCTTTAGTAAAACTGCACGACGAGTGGGAGGGGGAATCCCCCCACAAGAAGAAAAAGAGAGAAATAAATTTCTATTAGCATTGATGGGGGCAAAAATTAAATACAATTAAAAGCATTTGATCGCTTCGTGTTCGTTATGAGTAAAAATTCTACTTAACTTATCGATGCACATATATATATTGAATAGCTGTAAATAGTACAGTTTAAATTTAAAAATGTAGAAAAATACATATAACTTACATTTATATGTCCTAAATTTATGCACGTTTTTATTCAGTTGTTTTTGGAAAATTACAGAAAATAAAAGTTTTTATTTAAAACCATTTAGTTTTTTTTAAATACATAATATTTTTCGTTTATATAAAAGCGACTTCAACATAAAAAACATTATGTGAGATGGCATGACTCGATATCGACATGAAAAAATTTTGAACGAAAAACTTACTTTTTGATTGATGCAACCTCACAATAGACGAAATTTTACGAAAATAAAAGGGGTGGATGCGCCACCCCTGAGAGATTTCCTATCTTATGCACAAAAAATAAATGTACCCTTTTATTTTTGAATTCGGTTAAAAATAGCAATCTTTTAACTGGAGTTTTTAAACGAATCATTAGTCGTCAAGCAGGAAAGCAAAAATGCAACCGCCGAAAGTTCTTTGTTCCATGGCACCAGTAAGAAGAAAGGTTTTCATGTGACGAAGAACCGAGCCTAAGGGACGTTACAGCCAGCCAAGAAAGCGCATCTTCCGAGAAGTTTATCTCTCGCAACTTCGTCGTCAACGACACGGTAGCGACGTCGCCGGGAGAGATAGCATCGACCTTCCAGGAACTGCGACGGCTAGGTGGCACACTTGGACAGGCGTTTCCGTAAAAGGACAGATCACAGATACTTCAACATACCCGCCGGGATGCTTGGCAGGATCACGACATTGTTGCCCAACAGAAATCGTACGCAATAAGGACAATCTAAATTGAATTATGATTGGCCACCTAATAATTAAAGGTTAATGCAGGCAAAATAATCATCAGCGATTCAGAAACGAGAAGTATGAAAAAAAACGTGAATACTAAATTATGTTTTGATTTTATAAAACGACCTAATAATATTCCTAAACTGGAATAATTTAAATTAAAACTGTTTCAAAATAAAGTTAATAGATAATTACATACCGTGTATAAAAAGTTAATTTCCGATGTTTCGGAGATGATCACACACCTCGTTCTCAAGGGAGAGTTTGCGCCTAACCTTATTTGGGCTGACAGTCTGAATGCATATGACAAATTATTTTGAAGGTAATAAGATGTAATTTTAAAACCTTTAAAGCACAAGTGTTATCATACTTACCGGTGGTAAGTTACTCCACTATTTTTCCGAGTTTCTTTGCACTTTTGTTACGACAAGATCTAACTATGCAACTGATCGTATTTACAATAATATGACAAACAGTGTCTCGTAATAGCGGCTAGCTATCGACTGGTGTCTGGTGTAGGGATGCTATTGGTCGACAGATAATATTGATTTATCGATTGATAAGATCGATTTACACCAATTTTATTACAAAAATAATAAATTTAGTGATGAAAATTTTTCGCATTTTGTTACATAATTTCTTACTCTTAATAGGGAACTTAAACACCCCTAAAGTTTGTGGGATTGGTCTTGAGACATCCTGTATATATTAAGACAATGAAAATATTGATTCACCTGTATTGTTTTGTCCTAGTTGTATTATTGTATTTCTGCATTGTTTTAAACTTTATTTTGTTATTCTGTATTGTTTTTATGTTTTCTCTTAATGTTTTTATGTTTGTATCGCTTTTATAAAAATAAACGATGGCTATGCTTTGGTTGGGCAGATATAAAGACTAAGTCTTTGAAACTGCTCATTCAGCGGCTAGTCTATATGTTGTTGTCTTTATGTTTACTATCGTTGAAGTGCGGGAGATACTTATAGGATTGACGTAAATGTAAAAATTGCTGCGCGAGGAATAAAAGGATCCAGAGCATCAGAGAAGACTTCTTTATTTCGCTTCTATCAACCTCCTCGGCATAAATCGTCTGATTAACCGAATCGACTAAATAAATAAAACGAGAATATGGCGTTTTTATTTTTTTCCTATTGGTGTTTTTCGTGCACTCATCGCCGATGCATGTACTAACGTCGGTTATCAGGTGTCCGATAAATGCCACCGAAGATCGTGTCTTTAATCTTATCGTTATTCGTATCTTGCAGGGTAAACAAGACACTCGTGATATACCGGTACACGTGAATGTCCATCGGCTGCTAGGGTCCTACCGAATTGACTCTTGAAGATATCGTTAATTTAGGATATTAAGAACATCATTTTAAGTCACTTTACGACATACAGACTTACCATCGTGTGGTGATACATTTACGATACGGTTTTATTGGAAGTTATGGTAATCCAGAGATTCGATGTGAACCGGTCAGGGAAGCATTTGGAAAACTGGATATCGTTAATTTAGGAGAATACTTACTTAATTAGAAGTCACTTAACCAGACATACGAGTGTGTTGATACATTGCTGTCTTTAGAGAATCGTTTCCATACTAAAGTGGACCCAATACAGTTTTATTGAATGTTATAGTAATGGTAAAAATGCACTTAGAAAAATTAACCAGAGATCCAAGGTGAACATAGATAGTTCAGGGTGCATTTGGAAAACTGAACATGACATTCAATCATCCATAATCGTTAACTATCACCGCGTCCTACCAATTTGGACCCATTGAACAGACGCTATAATCATATGCCTCAAAATGCTAATCCCACGCACGTTTTACCACTACGCTACATTTAAATAGTCATAGGTAAGTCTGATTTTCAAATGTGCAACATAATAATTTATACGTATTTATTTGCACTGAGTTGTGATACGAAAAAAAACCTAGTCATATATACCCAACCTAAATCCTATGTATTTTTCCTCAAAATAACCTTATAAAAATATCCGGTTTCGGTTTCTGTTGAAACTGGAATGAAAATCGAAATTAGGCTTCGGTTTCGAATTAAATAAAGTCAGTTTTGGTCGTACACTATTCAACATCACAAAAGACTACGCGAGAACTTTACTGGAAGCTACGCTTTACGGAGGGGGTTACGCCGTATATATTACCCTAAAATATATTAAATTAAATTAAAATTTATGAAAATGGTTAATAACGGATTAACAGAGAAAGCTGTAAAATGTGACGACATCGAAAAACTGCAATAATTTGAAAATAATGGTTTTTCTAAGTGTAAGCGAAATTTGGACGAAATATATATTTATACTACGTTAATAAAATAATAAATGCTACGTTAACATGAGCTCAATTAGTATACTCATTATGTATTTTATTTTTCTTTTAATCCAACTATAAATATAGATATATTTGTCTGAACATAAACATTCTATGCGACAACATTGTATATATAAATTATTTTATATTTTTTGTTAAAATATCATCCTTTCCTTATTTCATCTAATTAGATGGTTACATAATATTTTACACTAAAGAGGACAGGTGAGAGTTAAAAATGCATTTTTATGAAACCCAGCGCTGGGTTTAAACCGACATCCTGCGCTTCTCAAGTACAGGACCTCTTTAGAACCTTTATAAATATTATGCTATCCAGCACTTTATCAAATAATTAAAAACTTTTTCAAAAATTTTCAATATTGTCAAAGATTGTGTCATTTATCTTTTCAGTCGATTTGCCGCTATTAAAAAACAATCATCAAATATAAGTCAAATATATATATATTTATATATTTTAATTTATTTTCTTACAAATAGACACCTTCATATTTCTCTATAGGTGCATTGAGGGTTTGACATTTATAGCAGTAGCACAATATATCACTGCCTTCCTTAGTACAGACATAGTCTAGTAAAGAAGGCAGGGCACAAAATGTAGCAGTGCTAATCGCTCCCCGTGCATTTATAATATTCATTTGCAACTGTGATTTGTTCTACTACAATTCTATTTCTTTGTCAAATTAATTATGACACAATAAATAAATCAATAAAATACCTCTATAGTTTTATTTTCTAATGTGTTGTATTCATGCAATCAAACATTTACGTCTAAAGTTATGATAAAATGTATGGAAAAATGAGCGGGTTAAGTCCCCGGCGGTCTCGTGCATAGTCGCGTTATTTCGCTGCTCAAGAAATGGCGTAATGTGTAACAGTGGTCCCTTGCCGTGTGAAACACCTACGGTTCTACCAAATAAAATAACATGATGGTGGTTACATTTTTTGTATTGCCCCAACGCCCAACATCCCGTGTTTCGGAGGAGGCGGATACAATCAAACACAATTGTCGAGAGTGTAATGTTACCTAACATGATAAGTCCATATTGTAACGTAATCCTAGCTAGACGAAGCACGGCCGTTGATAAATCATGATAATAGCCGCAAGCCTCCGCGGTCCACCCACGCATACGAGAAAAATAAAGCCTTACCATAACTGAGCAAAGTATGTAAAAACGACGAAGGTAATAACATAGATAAGATAATACTCACTTACCTTTACATGCATTTGGTTGTTTCCAACAAACATAAGAGTAGGGCTTGCATTTATTAATCAAATAAATTAACGACCGCGCGACTTATCCCATCCCAATCACAATTTAATCTCATTCTAGCTCACAAGCAAGAGACCGTAATGATAATTTGTAGCCCAGTAATTTCTGCATACAAATTTTGTAGTTTATCAATCTGCGCTAACGCAGATTGATAAACAGGGTTGCCATTTATATTATAAAGCCTTACGAAATAAATAAATCTTAATTTACAATCTTATTTTGATATTGGCTATCCAGGAAACTACCATTTAGAAATATTTTTGATAACGTTAGCCAAATAAAACTAAAGTACAAAAGACACGTACAAAAAACATTCTGAGGGCATTTTGTTATTTTTTATCATTTTGAGCAAGTATAATATCAGGTTTATTCTATACAGGTTGTCCCAAGACTAGGACTAAAAACGTTAAAAATCCAGAAAATTGGCCCTGCGATTTTAAACATAATCTGTTAAAACAACATATCAAAATCATCATGGTTTCCGAGAATAAAAAATATATCTTTTACGCGACAATAATAAATCATTGTTATTGTACCTATACCAGCTAACCATTCTCTAGTAAGGCTTACTTAGTCAAGGCTACGAAATATTGAAAGCGTTTTTCCACAGCAAAGGAAATTTACACAAGCGCTTAAATAAAAATAATATATTTGGGGATGAATTATTTTCGCATTTTATACATATTCTTTTAACATAAACACCCTCCTTCGTAAATGTCTCGGGGTACCCTGTATATTATAATATATGTATTTAAAAACTGCAATTAAATTCTATCTAAAATTAGGCGGTAACCTAGTTGGGTATGGTGATTTGTAATATATATCACATTTTTTACTATTTTTGGATATTATTATCATTATAAATAATAATAAATAGATAATTTGATTCTGGGTAAGCAAGATCGACGAAAAACGCTTTGTTACGCCAGAGTAAAATTTAATGATTTCATATGTGAAATTTGATAGGCGTCGTTAATTAACATTATTTGAATTTAATTATATTTTATTAATTTTTAACAGGAATAAACGATAATAAGGTAAGACATTTTGTGTTTTATATATAATGACTGTCCCAAAATTAACGCAAGATTTGAATTTGCCGCTATTTGTGCAGTAAATTGTTGGCAGCCCTGAAAACAAAACAATTTGACGGCTGAGAGTTTGGGGTTAGTAAAAATGGAGCGTTACACGATACAACAACGTATTTTAGTTATTGTTACATGCTCAATGTTCTATAATGAAAACACGCTTATTTTTATTTATATGTTACTGGACCCAATGTGCCTCTATGGTACTGGAGCCAAATACTTAAACCATATTTATGGTGTCAGTATTTATTTCCTGATGGGAGAGTCCTGACGCAGATAAATATATATAACTAACTATTCCGCCAGTGTGTATTCGAGTGGGTGCATTTTCGTGCCAACCCTACCAGGTCGCGTCTGTCAGCGCGGGACCATGTCTGGAGAGTTGGAGATGATTTTCTCTTTCTCGCCTTTCCGCCTTATAATGCGCGTTTAGTGGGTCTCCGTTCCGCGCGGTTGTGATTCATCTCATTCTTTATAAGGCTTATTATTGACCTTAAAATAGTTATTTAACTATAGTTAAATTAAAATAACCCCGAACACTGCACGTACAACAGTGTCAATGTTATAGCGAATAGGTACAAATGCTTTTCAGGATTTGCTTTTATTTTCCGGACTATTTTATAAGTATAGTCCGTCCGGGAGAGGGCAGTCGAATTATTGAATATTATTTCTGCGGAAATTGATATATTCGTTTCTTCAACCGTATTAAAAAATCTGCTTTGGTACACCTTTGTGATATCGGCGTGTTTTATTTAGTTAAAGGTAGGTATTTAGTTACCATGACAATTCAGAAAGCAATTTCAGTGCAGGCAACCAAACTGTGGTCCTAGTCTAATGCAATCGCTTCCAACATCTTCATTCGCCGTTAGCAGTCATTGGAAAAGAGATAGCGCGTGCGGTTCAGACTACCCCGTTATATCGACCCCCCTATGTATTTGGTTCTAATAATATAGTTAAACAATTAAATTGTTGATTGGTAAGAGCATAATATGTGTGTGGTGCGGTTTCGTTGATTGGCGTGTAATATCTTTCGAAGCAGCTGTCTACAGAGCTGATAAAAAAATGGTTAATAACTATTTTTTCAATGGCTTTTATCGTTTGTAAATTTTCGTCCTAAATAATATAACACGCACGGTGAGTGTTCATGCAAATTTCAATTGACTCTGCATGCAGAAAATGTGCCATCAGTTAAAAAAACTGGCACAAGACACGTCGTTAATAAACCATCTGAAACAACAGATGTATTGGAGTCCAAAAGTGTTGAGCACGTTTTAGTGTTTTTTTTTTTAATTAAGCTAAAATGCCTCTCAAAAAACATTTAAATAGTTATATTTTAAACAAAAAGGTTATCGACGTTGCATTAAATGCCATTTTATCCGCAATAAAGTTAATTTTATGGTATCATTTTTCGTGTCGCGTCTTCTTTAATCTTATCTCTTGAACAAATCATAGACACGATAAAATCAAAAGTTTGCCGTTATGGTCGCCAGCTGGTGTCGGATTGAGAACCGAATTTATTATTTTCATATACTTAGCTCAGCCGTAAAGAATTACAACGCGCATAGCATTATCATAAAAGGTGTTTGTTTAAAAATATATAGTTCATCCCAACTTCTTATTAATAAAACATAGTGTAGAGAGTTTGTGAGAGAGAGGGGAACAAGAAAGAAAGTCCGCTATAATTAATTTTATTACACCATATTGTGGGGTGATAACTGCACCTCCCTTAGGTCATTCGAACGGAGTTTATGTAGTATGAATAACCTGACCATACGTCCCGTTTTATGCGAGACAGTCCCGTTTCAAAGTATTATGTCCCGTTGTCCCGATTACCTCTCTGAGGACTCTAAAATGTCACGTTTTTAGAAAAATATCCCGTTAAAGTCCCGTTTTATAATATGCGGGTCATTCATTTGGCCCTAACAAGACTGAGAGATTTCCAAAACAACTAAGATTACAAATTGCATTATAAAATTGGTCTACTAGCTATAACGAGATAGAATAAGTTCCACGTGCAAATATTTTGAAAAATTCCCTTGTGGCGTATAGGAAACTCGTGATAAGAAACTCATAAGATGGGGTTTCGTTATAGTGTCCCGTTTTGAACATCAAAATTTATGGGCACGTTAAGTATGAACTGTGTGACCCATTCACCTTCGACAGCGGTCGATCTCAAGACTAGACCATCGTGCCAGACCCCAAAGGCGCCGGCCAGACAGCAAACGCATATTTCACGCGAAAGGCGACATGGCTAGGGCGGAATTCAGGGCTGTGTAAACACGTGAATTATAATTAAAATATGGCAACGGGAACACTGTAACGCATTCCACGACAAACAAAAAAAACCATACTTAATTTATTACTTTATTTTAATATATACATACAAATGTCACACACTCACAACTACCACTACCACAAACACACAAAAAAAATAAATTCTGCTGTATACGTATATATTATTAATAATCTATATATATTTTAAGAACACTTCAAATTTTTATGCTAATCTTAACATGTAAAATGGCCGAAATCCATAATTGGTTTTATATACTAGTAATAAGTTTTGTTTGTAATTATAAAAATTTAATAGTGTGGATTTTTCAATAAAGAATAAATAAATAAAATAAATAAATAAATAAAAAAAGCCTCATTGATGCCCGCTTGATGATTGATGCATTGACGTCCGTTACAATATACAGCATATTTTTTTAAACCTTAGAAAATTACCCATAGAATTAGCCATAAATAACTAGATTACAGGCTGTTTCAAGGTCGACTAAAATTGAAAACAGCAATAATTAAACATTAAATATTAGCACGTGCCACCAGGAAGAGGAACACAGGTAAACTAAGAATACCGTACCTCTTCAACAAGGCCATTGCATTCTCCAAGGAAGTCAAATACCTTGGGGTGACACTAGACAGCAAGCTCACATGGAATACGCATATCGGCAACATCACACAAAAGGCTATCAAAGCGATCTGGACATGCTGCCGCTGGGAAAACCTGGGGTTTAAAGCCCAAAATGGCCCTCTGGCTTTACATGGCCGTGATTAAGCCCATTATCACATATGCAGCTGCTGTCTGGTGGTCGAAAACACTACAGCACACCTGCAGGATAAAACTAAATAGTCTACAAGGACTAGCCTGCAGAGTAGTAACCGGAGCCATGGGCTCAACCCCGACTGCAGCATTAGAAGCCCTGCTGAACTTGACGCCGCTCCACATACAGGTGGAAAAAGAGGCAATGGCCGGCATGGTGCGAGCTAACACGTCGAACGGTACAAAAAATTGGCTTTCGAGTACTATCAAAAGGCTCAGGAAACAAACAATGCTTAACCCAGTAATGGAAATGACCTCAGACAACATGACAACTGAATATAACTTTGTCAGAACCTTCACCACGGATATACCAGATAGAACCATATGGGACAGTGAAGGACCCAACTTCGAAAATGAAGCAATTGTATGGTATACCGATGGCTCCAAGAATGGAAACAATATAGGATCAGGCATATATGGGGCGATACCCAGACTTGAGAAATCAATCAACCTAGGGTTGCACTCCACTATATTCCAGGCGGAGCTATATGCCATCATTGAGACTGCGCATGAAAGCATCGAAAGATCCTACAAAAATAAAAACATTTACATACTTTCAGACAGCCAAGCGGCTCTGAAGGCTATCAACTCGAATGCCATCAAATCAAAGCTAGTGCTAAACTGTGTACATATACTCAACACCTTAGCATCACACAACAGGGTCACACTTATGTGGGTACCGGGACACTCAGGCATTGATGGCAATGAGAAAGCAGACGATCTGGCAAAGAAGGGTGCGAGCATGACTATGATAGGCCCGGAACCGGCCTGCGGCATAGCTAAAAGCACCACCAGCAGACTGCTGAAAATCTGGGCTTGGAAACAAAGCCAAAAATACTGGCAGGAATTGCCCGGACAAAAGCAAGCCAAAGAACTCATAGTAGGATTCTCGCAAAAAAGACTCTCGGAGCTACTGAAGTTAAGCCGAGACCAAATAAGGATCATAACCAGAACCTTAACTGGCCACTGCAAGCTGAACAAACACCTGCACAAATTAAGCCTATCGTCTGACGACAGGTGCAGGCTTTGCCAAGGGAGCCCAGAAACTCCGTTACACCTACTGGGAGAATGTGGGCCCCTCATGAACAAAAGGTACCAGCTTCTAGGCAACTATCTCCTCAAGCCTGAGGAGATAAGAACCATCGCACCTAAAAAGATACTCAACTTTATCTACAGTACGGGACTAGAGGGCGAACTTTAAGTGGATTTAGAAGTACAATAGTTCTGCAAAGGACGCGGTACACGGGGGGCAAACCCCCACATCCACTAACAAACATAACATAACATAAAGTGCCACCTTCTTTTCTATACTGAGCCTACTTAACCATTTCAGCCCTGTCTTCTTCCTGCTTTATTTTTTTTATTTATAGTCTAAACGAAGGTAGTGGCTCTAATTGTGCAATGTGCCAAACAAAGAAAAAAGATATTTAAATGGTACCTTAATAGTAATAATAATAATATAACCGTAAGGATATATTTATGTGTGTGTGTATATATTTTATTTATTAATATACATAATTGTATATTACGCATTAGCTAACAGTATAATGTCATATGGAATCATTGGATGGGGAGGCGCTCCTCTCTCAACATTAGACCCTTTAATCAAATCACAAAAATCAATATTGAGAGTAATAAATAAAAAGCCTTTTAGGTACCCTAGCGAAGAGCTATTTCGGGATTTTAAAGTACTTGATATTCGACAAATTTATGTTAAAACAATTATTTCTCATTATCATAAACATAAAGAAATGCAATCCGATATTAACCACCAAACCATAGTGACGCGTGGGGTTACTTCAGTGCAGAAAGCGGTTCCTAAAACTAAAACCAAATTCGCCCAAAGGTATTTTTCTTTTCTGGCCCCTAGGCTTTATAATAAAATAAAAGATATCCTGCAAATAAATCTTAATAGCAAATTAATTAATAAAAAGACACTGACTAACTGATTAATTGATCTTGGTAGAAAGGACACTGAGACTCTGGTCAATTATATTCCTGTGTAATAATTGTGTAATTGTATTCCTGTGTATTGATCTTTTCTATTTCTCAACTTATTATATATATTAATAAATATATATGTATTTTTTTTTTATGTATTCGTATTACATGTACGTGTATGTATATCGATATTAATTTTTGTAGTTTTATTTTGTACTTACAAAAAAGCTCAGCGCAATTGCATGTAACCAATCTATTAAATAACTATTAAAATTAGCCTACCTTAGTACGGGCAATGTCCAGTTAGGTATGGTTATGTTATTCATTATAATGTAAAAACAAAAATAAATAAATAAATAAATAAATAAATAAATATAAATAAAATAAATATATATTTAAGTATTGACAAAATACCATATGATATCGGATCTCTCTTTTATTTATCCTCTCGCGCTTTTATTTGTCCCCTTAGGTATATATTTCAAATAGGTAACACCTCGATACAGGCATTTACCTAGTGAGGTGTTACTAATTCACACAAACTATACTTTTCTTCTCTTGAAATTCAATAAAATATGACAATAATTATTGTATATTTAGACTAGCCGCTGCTGCGGGTATTTAAAACGATTTAAATCTTTATGTCTGCCTAAACAAGGATTACTATCGTTTATTAAATTTTAACTAATTTCACATTTCTTATAACTATTTACAATATTTTTATTTAGTCTAAAAATTAATGCTATTAACTGCTGGCGAGGGACGTGCAAACAAAAGTGGTGCTGTTTCTTGTATATTGGGATATTAATAAATAAATAAGTACCTCTGGCATGTACAGCCCTGAATCAGAAAGAAGTATGGGAACTACCTACCCGCCGATATGCGCGGCCCCGGGCGCGGGCGGTAGGTACATAATATTATGCGGACGGCGCAAGTCGTGCCGAAATTCGCGCAACCAGATCGAGGGAACCTGGGACCCAAACCTGTCCAAACCTGTCGCCGCAGGACCTCCTAACGGTTCCTTGACACGCCGGCCGACGGTAATTACAGTGCATTAAAGTATCTTCCTCGCTCAATGGGATCGGCCTCAGGGCGGGGATGTAAATTAACTAAGCATAATTAGTATGCAAGCGTCCCCATACACTGGCGTCATCTAAACTGTTGTGCACACGTCTTAGGAGGTGCTTTCTCAGATAGAGTGAATCAGTACACATGTCTCGCTTTCAAGTGGAACGGATATGATCATGGCATAATTAGTTAGCAACGCACAGACAACTTAAACCTTTATTTATATATAACAAGCTGTCCCGGTGAACTTCATACCGCCTCAGAATCAATAAATGTTGTGTGACCTTATTAGCTGAAATAAATTCAGTTTTTTATTAAGAATACTCAAAATGATACGTATTTTAATTATTGACGGGCGCGCAATGATTATCTTACAAAGTGACGTCTTCGAAGGCAACATACCGTTTGAAAATAGAATTCCACAGAATTCAAAGCCTTACCATAGAAAATATATTTTCTTTATAATTGTTTTTTTTTTCGTGAATTTTTACGATGTTTTAATAGTTATTATGCTATTCGGGGCGGAGACAAATCCAACAAATCAAAGATCATAAAAATCGATCCAGCGGTTCTTGAGTTATAAGTGGTGTAACTAGCCCGACTTTGTTTTATATACTTATACAGTTTGTACGAAAAGTCGACGTCCAAACTAAAACAAAAGATTAAGAGTTCATAGGCTACAAAAAATGTTAAGTACATAATGGTGAAATTCTTAGCGGTTTTTAAGAAATTCATGGTTACATCTATTTTTCATTTTTTTATACCTTGATGACTGGATTTTTTATTTCGAAAAAAGTGGAGTTAATGTGGTAATGTTTTTTTCGTTAGTAGTATTAATAGGTAACTAAATATTTTGGTAAAAATAATTTTACTAGAATTACTTGATATTAAGTACGAAAAAAAAACCCTGTTTGTTTTTTGAACAAAATAATGAATCCAGAGAGAAATTTCTACAATTTGTAATTTTAAAAAAAATCTCTACACAAATTTATCCTGCTATTGTAAAAACATCTTCAGATATTACTGTAACTGTTAACAAAAAAACATATGCAACTACGCATAATAACAATAATGTTACATTCAAATTATCGAGCGAGGCCCATTTATTTGCGTTTTATCGATTATTTTTTTAATAACAATAGAACTCTAAGCTAAATCCATTTTCATTCATTTGTGTGGAGGTATGATTTTTTTTTTAATTTTAAAAAACCAATTTTTCCCATCCCTTGGACCAATGGTTGGTGCTATCAAAAAAAAAATCTGAGATAAGTTTTATGCCCTTATCTTAGGAATAATATAAAATTTAAATGAATTCGATATCTTATATACTAAGAAAATTATAGCAAAATTTAATTTTTGCGAAAAAAAAAAACCCCCATTTCTGCCCCCTTGGTCTGATTTTGCCCATTAGCGAAGTTACCAAAATTTTGTGCCCTTAAATTTTATGTATCAATTTGAAAGTGATTGGTGTAAAATTACGGCAATTATTGTATCCACGAGAAAGTGATATGGATAGATAAACTTAAACTTATATAGTCAAGGTAGTTTTCGGTTCTAGAGGATGTGAAGATATGTCGAAATTTTCTGGAAGTCATGACATGGTACCCATTTCTTACAGGTAGCTTTCCTAATGAAATCTACCTAAAAAAAATGAGAAAGTAGCCTTAAGGGGCCTCTTCCCGATGGCGCTCTTCTCTGTCTTGCGCGTGCTTTTAAATCGTTTTGTCTCATCTAACGCAGAAACATTCCGTTGTTGGTTAATTGTGAAAAACAGAATCAATTTATGTCTAAAAATTTACTTGAATTCGCATCTTTATAAAATAAACTGTATGCTTCTGTAGATTAAATAATAGAATAAAATGCTTCTGTAGATTTATTTTCTCGATTCTTGTGTAGACAATGTATAGACAAATATAGACATTTTGAAGTTGTTAACTTTTAGATAAAATAAAAAAAATAAGTTTATAATTCTTTATAAAGCCTAGATATGTAGGAGATAAAACGATACCTATTATTATTTTTCTTCTAAATCTACAAATAAGAGTTAGGTTAGGTTACAAGAGAGACATGTGTACTGATTCCCTGTATCTGGGAAAGATGTTGGAGTTGCGAACTATCACAAAAATACATGAACTAACGCTAAACCACCATCTCATGCCATGTATATAGAAGTCATCAAAGTGAAGTGTGCCGCCAACTTGATAGATCTCTGCCTTAGTAAAGGCGCTGCCTGGTTTTTTTTTTAATTATAATTATTCAATATAGAAAAGCCAGCAGTTTGTAAATTTGTGGTCTCGATGACGTGTAATGTCCGACCGCACGGAATGTTGTCAGTTTCCAGTGCTATGGCTACGTGAAAAAAAAACTGGAATATTCGTATCAATATATCAGAGGATATTGTGTGGATATCAACGTTGTCGTTGGCGATTGAAGCCCCGGATAAAGTCACTCCCGTGGGCGTTCGTTATTATGTTATAAAGAGCATCATTACACGCGGGTTTCTCCACTCCTTTAATAGTATTAGCCGGAACGAAAGTATCTCCGTCTCGCTCGCACGGCTTGCTTAAAAGGATTCACTGAGTGAATTAACTCGAACAAAGAATCGATTTAATGGTGATGCAGTCTCTCCCTCCGTCCTTCTCTCCTTCGCACCTGAGGAGCAAACGTCGGACTCGGCTGTGCCTGGTGAGGATATTGTTTAGAGGGACTAATAACTAATACAGGATGATCCTTTTTCGACATTTATCGACGCCAGGACAATAGTGGAGAGGCCTGAATTGGGTGACCTTTGCTGGAGACAGATCGATCGTCTCGGGGGCATGATAAACGTTTTGCAATCCACGAAGTTCATCCATCAGATACTCAATGCTTGTACAATAATTAAAATGTCTAGAAAATTAGCTTGAAAGAAATATTTTATTTTGTTTTTGTTCTGGTTATGGTTATAGTTAATTTATTATTTAATATTTTCATACGTGACACATTAGCGATATTATGAGCTGTTTTTCGGCCCGATAAACCTGAAGCTGGGTTTGGGCTGGCATATAATAAAATGTATTATACGATATTGAAGAAAATAAAATTGTATACGGCACATAAAATAAATTGAATTTAAATTAGAAACACTACCAATAAAGAAAAATGTATTGACAAAAATCGACCATTCTATGTCTAGCGCAAACGGTTTCGCAACTAAAGTAGGGTTGCCATAAATGGTTTGGCTCCGACCGGGATTAATAGGAGGAAATATAGGGGAGTTATAGGAGGAGGGGGGGTGGTATCGCTCCTCATAGCGCCGCAATCTGGTTTGTGAAAAAAGGAAATCTTTCAATGGTTCCCACATTTTCAGAATACGTTCAATGGCCGGCAACAAAGACGGTTAATCACCTAGTTTTATGAGTGTGATCGTAAATTACCATGAAATACATCAGCTCCCTCACAAAGGTATTTCAGTTTTTCATTCCGTACTGTAAAAATGGAAAAATATTTGTAAAATGTCAGCACATCCCTTGACCTCACACTTTCATCGCCAGCCAACGTGATCTAACGTCTGTTACCTACTAGATCAGTTGTGTTTTTCTAACAAATTTATAAATTTACAGATCATTACTACACAGTCATTTCATGGCACTAACACAATGGTTCATTCGTCGCATACTCGTACTAATAATGTAATGGAGCGGGCAATAAGGCCGTGCGTAAATGGAGTTTTTGAATGCATACGCGCATAATTTACAACGCCAAAAAGTGGTCAGGTCCACGCATAAATCGTGCGCGGTCTCAGGCCGGAGCATCCTGTACGCCGGTCGCAGACTCCGGCCAAGTGTGTGGCCAAGAATTCCAAATAATGACAAGAGCGCAGGCCGGCCGAGAAAAAAACGAGTCCCAACACGAAACGGTCGAGCGGCGCGTTTTATCAAAGCCTACTTCTAACCAGACGCTCCTCAATTGTATACATAAGTATTATAAGGACGACGGAAGCCAATAATTTGATATTAATTAAATAGTAGCCCTTTGAGTGTTTCCGCAGATGCCTTAAAGATGTATTGCGTGGGTCAGAAGTTAAGGCGATTACATACGTGAACGAATGAACACTTGTTAACGATTCTGGCAAAAAGAAGCCTTGTACGATAAACGGAAGGTGTAAACTCTGTGACGTAGATGAACGGCGCTTATAACACAAACAGCAAACAGCTTATAATCTAAAAACATATATTTTCTATAAAATTAAAAAACTTTTGGCATAAAATATCATTTTTAATTTAAAAACAAACGAAAATTTTCAATTTTAAGCAAAACTTTGTTATTTTATTTATATAAGTTATTATACCATATATCTCAAATTGCTTAGGTAAACCCCTCCTAGACTCTATTCTCATCATAATAATAAATATTTTATATGGGATGTTTCTAGCGACATTAAAAAATGCTACTTCAAAAAAATGGTGGTTTTGTTTTTTTTTATCATTTTTTTTTGCATAATTTAAGGAATAATAAATTATCTTTAATATCATTGAACTATATTACGCACATCTCTTGTGGATATCACTCAATATATGACACATCATCTTACACATTTTTATCCATTAACTTCATAATTTCCATTTACCTCAGACTATTACATTTATGCCTATTTAAAATCTGTTGTATACAATTATTTAAATAAAATAAATTGTAAGTTCGTATCAATTGCACCTAAGTAATATAATTATGTATAAAACGTTGGTACGTCCTACCCTCGAATACTGCTCATCAGTATGGGATCCTCACACCCAATGTTTCAAAGACGAATTAGAAGGAGTTCAGAGAAAAGCAAAGCGTTTCAGTCGATAGGATAGTCCATCTGAATTAATTTCAACTCTTAATTGGGAGCCACTTAGTGGAAGGCGTACTGAATTCAGATTAACTAGTTTATTTACAACTGTCACGAATGAACCTGCCTGGTTTGCTTTAAGCTCGCCACTTTCTAAGCCTTCTTATTTTGGCCGTGATGACCACCCTTCCAAGATTGAGAAAACGGAACTTTGGGTTCGATTTTTTCTTTCCAGATCAATTCGCCAGTGGTATTTAAACCTTTTCCTGGTTCCAAGGCTCTTTTTAAGAGTAAGCTGCGAGTTAGGCATTATTTTGTTTCAACAAACAACACAGGAGCTAGCTTCTAAATAAATATTGGCGCTCCGTGCAAGTGCAGGCTTCCGTTTGATCGGTCGACGAACGCGGGGGTGAGCACACACAAAGCGAGGACGGGATTGGGAATTCGTCCGCGGCGGGCGCTGGCGGGGTGCTAACGGCCGGGGGAAACAGTGGTCATCGCACGCATACACCACCACCACGCACCATCGCGTCACGTGACCCACCGCCGCCGCCCGCACCGCACAGCGGACTCACCTGTTATTAAAGTAATGCCCGCTCCGGAGACTATTCACACGTCCGTCCTTAATGTCATAATATTCTTTGATCTAGCAAAGCGCCAAGACCTGTTATCAAACGATGATGATATAATATTGAAACAAAAACATCACAAGATTATACTGGATAGAATCTTCAGGTGTCTCACAACAACGATTAAACATTTATTGAAACCGGTGGTCGCCCAGTAGTCGAAATTCGATCGTAATTCATTAAACTTTTAAATTTGAACCTTATTGAGGTTCTTATAGGGTGAGATTACCTCTATAATCATTGCATATATACTATATATGCAATGATTATATATACTTGTATTTATACTTGTATATATACTTGTAATTTTGTTCTAATTTTATTTGCCTTAATTCCCTGCAACACTTAATTTAAAATTTAATGTTAGTAACAGTTGAACAATTACAGCTTGTATTTGTATTTATTTTTTGTTACAATTCATTGACAGTTTAATTGTTTCATGTAAAAAAAAGACTGATCCTGGCGCCCGCCTAACCTATATTATATGTCCTAGCATGTCTGGTAAGAAAATCAGTGTCGTTTGGAAGTATTTTAGTTTAAAAAATGCAGAGAATAAAGTGGTAGTGTGTTCTATTTGTAAAATGGCCTCTCAAAATCAATTCAGCCTCTCAAATTCTCAAAATCAGGCGCGCTCATAAGTAAACGGCGTATAAAAAAATATAGGTTATGTAAAAGCCTAGCCATTATGTGTACTAGCTACTAGGTACACAACAAAATCGACTCCAGAGTCGAGTACTCAACTCTGAATTCTCAAGAGTAGTCCGGAGTCGACTCCCAAAGTCTTGGAGTGTCGCACATCACCAGTGTACCGTGTACAGGTAAAATAGTCACAATTGCACGCGTCAGACATTCAGTTGATGCCTAAACAAAGGCAGTTTAACCATCGCAACATCATTTAATATAACGACCCGTCAACCCAAAGACAATCTCGGGTACCACAATGGTAAGTTGGTAAAGCATTTGCCTGCACGACGTCGCACGTGAGAGCGCCGCTCTCCGCCCAGCGCGATCTAATGACGGCCTATTAAAAGATCTACGCGTCTCGACCGATTTGCGCATATAATCATGTGTACGGCGCGCGCGTTTAGTCTAATGCATTAAGGTTGAGATTCTAACTAATATCCGCGGGGTAGATTAGTGGCTGACATTAAACACGAATGAAATAGTCCCTCTAGCGTTAAAGTTACAAATATTGGACCCATTGCATTATATAAAATATAGGAGCATTCGATTGATTGTCGCCGATCGATAAAACGATAAATTTTATCGTCTTATGGATATATACAACAACGAATTTGATAGAATAGACATATTTAATGTTTATAAGTCGGCATTTTTGAATGCAGTATAAATGTCCACGAACCCCCAGCATAATTTGTGGTTGAGGTAGGGTCAGTTTAAATGGTTAACATCTAATCCTAAACACACAACCTCACTTTCTCGCACACCCACACCAAGTGTTTAATTTAGTTCATGTTAATATGCTGTATTTTTATGTAATAAATAAATAAAATCTTTCAATTTACATATCCATTTTTTCCATCCATTCACAAATAATGAATAAAAAAACGTCGTTTCTGAACGGGCTCTAATCTGAAAACGCACTGACGGCTGCTCTTACTCGCTAAGCGCACTCGCTTTTTAAAACTAGAGCCACTGAAAACTAAGCTTTATATTTTATCCTCATTTCCTGCGCCGCAGGACGAGCCATCTAACCACGAAGGCGTCGCCGCCACAGTCACCTGCAGAGCCTGGCCGTCGACCCGACCGAGTGTTCATTCAGCCAGGACTTTCATTGAATCTGTTCTTCGGGCTCGTGTTGCCCGAAGGCTCTAAAGGTTATACAGGTGTCCCAAGACCATTCCAGAAGCCTTATGGCGTATGACTAAATTATCATCCCCAAATGTATATTACGTCAAAATGCTAAACTACATCCATAAATGATT
The DNA here is from genome assembly GCA_020383195.1 of Neomicropteryx cornuta. Taxonomy (NCBI): domain Eukaryota; kingdom Metazoa; phylum Arthropoda; class Insecta; order Lepidoptera; family Micropterigidae; genus Neomicropteryx; species Neomicropteryx cornuta. Next base: position 4,512,996 of record JAHKQU010000001.1, on the reverse strand, counting down.
GGCGTCTCCTTGGAATAGCACATTGTGCTATTAAAGTGATACACAAAACGAATCCTTTGCGCGTGATTACAAATTACACTAGAAATCGCAGGACCATTTACCAGTTTTTTTCGTATGTCGGCACCTAGACCTCTCTAAGCTTAATATTTCCATGAGCATCTAATGTGGTTTTTAAAATGTTTATCTCCAAATATTTTGAATCCTCCTCAACACAGCTAAATTTGCTTGTGCTCAGGCGTTAATAAAAAGAAAGTGATTTGGGGACAAATCTTCCTTGAGTGTTCCATCTTCACCTGGAGAGGGAGTACCTACTGCTGTAGCCTTCACCAATTACTCCAGCCAGAGGAGAGACGGAAGCGACTAACACACCTTCGAGCTGTCCATATAAATGACTCTCGAATCCATCAGCGGCGCATGCGTTATTGTTAACGCCTCATCGGACGGACGGGCCGTGGTGTTTACAGAGCCGCCGGTCGCTGGACGCGAGCAGGCGCCGAGGACATGATGGATTGGTCAAACATGGAGGCGACGGGGCCGCGTACCCGAACTGGTTGGCGGCCATCGATCACCAGCTCGGGGGCCTGAGTCTGGCTGGGAATCGATGATCGATACTTAAATTTGTGTCCGGATCATTATCTATTGTAAGAATATCACTCCAATATTGGATTAGTATAATGAGGTCGACTTATACCAGGTCCAAAACCAAAGTCAAAATCTAGAAAATAATTGTTTAAGTTTTGATGTCACAACTGCCGCCCTGTCGTCTCGGACGCTAGTCCAGTACGAGTTAACAAAATTAACAAAATTTGGTTATTTAACAAAATGCCTAAACATTTGAAAGAGGTCACCAAAATCAATAAACGATATAAGATTTCTCTCAAAGATTACCTATACACGCTGTGACTAATTGAATAAATATCAATAGTATCATTTTATCTGTATTGTATCTGCATACAAGGAATTTCTTGAATAGTGATTGTGTTTCATCTTGTGTAATATTTTGTAATGCTAGTTATTTATTTTTCATGTAATGTTTGTTTTCAATGTTTTTTTGATCTATTTAATCTAAAAAAAAAAGTATGTCAATTTAGTATGGAAAGGTTGTAAGACTTGCCATGAATTTGAGGTTCTGGCAGTCAAAACCATGTTTTTGCCAGAACCCATTTAATGTATTATGTCTTATTTTTGATTAATAAAATAAAATAAAATAAAAAAGTTGCGAGAGGGACTAGTTAAGAGTCGTAAGCAGCTGTGACGTCATAATCTAATGTTTTTAAAACGCCCAACTGTAAAAAAATCTAAAAAAATGTTAATATATTGATTTCACTGTTGTATCGTAATTTTTTTAAAGAAAATATAAAAAAAAACGTTAAATTAGATAAACAATTAAAAGCTTTTTAAACGGCTTTAAAACAAAAATTGTAAGGTTTATAAATTATCGTTGTAAATAAATAAATAGTTATTTGCTATAAATAAATGATAAAATTGTAATTTGAATTTAAAGAAAAAAACTAATATTAAGCCCAACTTATTACCTACGTAGTTTACTTTTTTATTAAACCTCTATTTTAATTTTCATACATTTCTGTTATATATTTTTCATTTATGTTCAAACAATCTATAGAACTAATCTGTTAACAATCTGTTAACTAATCATTATGCTCGCAGCTCCGTTGAGGCTAACCGCTGCTGCGGGCAGTTTTAACGATGAAAATATTTATATCTACCCGAACAAGGTATAGCCAACGTTTATTCAACAATAGTTAGCTGGATATCTTCAACACGATTGATATTCGCTATCCATGCGCATCGCAACTTTCCTAAACTAAGTTGTCCTGATATATTCGACGTTCCCGCTCTCGTTGGTTAGAAACCTTGTTGGTCTTGAGGAGCAGGTGTGATGTTAAATCCCGTTTCGAGCGGTCTCCAGCGGACACATCGAGCATCTCGACCTGCGGTCGAGATGCTCGATTCTGAGATCACTGCATCCGATCCGATTTCTGCAGGCACCCCTAACCTATACTATGATTGGGAAGTAATCTAATGACAACTAAAATGAAAATACATAGTATATAGCTTTTAGAAATTATTATAGCATCGGTCAGATGACGGAAGTGGCACATTAAGCCAACAAACCTAAAGTACTTCCCTTAGAACCTAGTTAGAGAGGCAGGAAATATATGTACAATGTAACTCTGTAAAATAGGTCAATATAGGGATATTCCAAAAACATTTAGAATAAAAAAAGTACAGCTAACTCAAATGAATTAGCTGTGTTTCAAATGCGATTTTAAATGAAGGTTACGGGGTAGAAATGTAATTTATCACAAAGGTATAATTTTACAGAAGATATTTTGATTTTGGAGGTGGATTTCTTAATTTTTGGGTACTATATTGTTTTTTTTTCTCTGTACCCTTTCCAAAGACGATGTAATAATATCCAAATTCCTCATAGGGTCCGAGGAAAAATAATATTAAACTATTATTGCAATACTACACCGACTACGAATTTCGATCCTTTTATATAAATTTTTAAATATAATTTATGGTATTTATATATATATATATATATATATATATATATATATATATATATATATATAAAACACACTACACTACAGACCGCATTTTTTACTATACTACACAATAATAACACTGTATTTATTTTTTATTAGCGTTAGGTATCTTCTTTTATGTTCTTTTCTCTCTTTTCTTTTTTTTTAGTTATTAGGAACCTTAGATTACTGCCCTTTCTGATCCGCATACTTGGCATTCAGGTACATTTTTAATGGATACAGTTAGGTAGTTCACCACCTAGTTAGATGGACACGGTGAAGTTTCTGACATGCCACTAACTAAGTGCGAATTTAGATGAGAGATGTATTAGTAGTTTGAATTACAATAACATCTAAGTAACATCACATTTTCTCTTTGTATGTTTATAGATAGAAAGCTATAAGTTTTTCTGTAAAAATAACAATAAATAAATAAATAAAATTCTCGGGACAGCCCTGTATGCTTACGGTTGTATATAGATTGATTAAAAGCATTAATCAGCGTGCATGTACGGCGCGTTTTCGTTTATATTAGGACGATCGCCCCACGTGACGGCCATATGTGAGCGACTTATATTTTTCTATTTTAAGCTTGCCGTGTTTATATGCATCCGTATAAGAATCGCGTACATCATACCATGTAACCACATGTATAATGTGGCACTAAACATTCTTTTACGTGTTTCTATTTGCGGACACGGATGAGTTTGTATTGATTTTAACTGGTCAGTAATAAATAATACGTTCCAACAGCCGCGCTGTCATATTTGCGAAATTCGAATATGATTTTTGAGCGCTCTATCGAACGGTCAATGTTTCAATGAATTTATATTATAAGACCAGCCTCCGATGGTTGTATTTCAAGAATCTACACACAAAAAGCAACTCTTTCGTATCTGAACTTTTCGAGTTGAAAGGTGCAATGAACGAACGGACAAAGGATGGAGACTGAGAAAAAAATGCTTTATACAATTTACAAAAGCTTGCTGTCATTTTAAGACGTTCGATTATCAGCCCTAAACAATTTGGCTAAATTTGCTCGTTCTAGAGCCAGGGAAGATGGTGGCGATTATAGGTAAAAACGGTATGTTATATGCGCGGATTTAAACCAGCGACCGCTGGATCAATAGCCAAACGCCCGAATAGACGATGATACCATCATCCATCATCATCATATATTTAACACTACTTTCCCGGCATTCAAGAGAGTGTCTACTCTAGCCCTTCGAGTTCTCAATTCGAAATGTTTGTATATTTATGCATATGTTAAGGAAGTGTATATTTTCGATTATATCTATATGTTATGTAGACAATTGCTTAAAAATCATTCTATTGAAGTTTCGTCAACTTACCTTTGGCGTAAGGGCTAAAAAAATAAAAATTAAAAAAAAATAATACCAACTTCAAAATAAACTTACAACCAACAGTGGCGTAACAGGGGGGGGGGGGGCTGTGGGGCGGACCGCCCCGGGCCCTCGCCTGAGGGGGGCCCCACAAGATGTTATTTTTTAATTTAAATTTAACTGGTATTTGATTGAAATAAAAATTATGTACTCGCATACAAATTTTGGTTTACAATTTCATTAATCCTTCAAGCTATACATATTTCATTGGTAAGAGACTGTGTAGCGACTACATATATATAGTTTTGGGGGAAAATTCCAGGGGGGGGGGGGTAAGGAATATTTCAGCCCCAGGCTCCCCAAAAGGTGTTGCTTCGCCACTGACAATAATAAGTACAATAAACTTTGTAATATTTATATATTGACATGGTAACATAATCCATAAGTTATATATATGCAAAGTTCTATCTAACTAGGCAACTCTCGTCCTAAGGTAGACTTTTCTATAGTAGTATTTAATTTTTATGCATAAACATACGCGCTGCGCAGCACGCGCTTTTATTATGTCATCTTAATATATATAAATCTCGTGTCACAATGTTTGTCCTCAATGGACTAATAATAAAATAATGGACTAATAATAAAATTTGAACACCATGTGCAGTTCGATGTGCACTTGAGAGATAGGATAGTTTAAATCTCAAATTATAGTCGCAATTTTAATTTATCGCTAATTTTTTGTCCGTTATTATTTGGCAGTCATAAAACTGACAGATGTCGATACCTTTTTATTTTATGGGCGATTGTGAAGAGCGCGTGACGACTCGGTGCCAGTATAATTTTATTGAACAAGCAGAGGAAAGAGCAATTGTGATATTATTGGAAAATTTTTTAGAAGATCACAATCAACTAATTCAATTGATCAAAAGAGTTTCGCCACGACTGCAAAATGACAATTATCAAATCGTCATAAAAGCCGACAAAGTACCATTAGGTGAACATGCTGGTAGATTCAGTCATAAAACTGACAGATGTCGATACGGAACGGCACGGAACATGCATGCATACAAGATGCGATGACTTACGTACGTCATTACGGCCGACCGGATTTATTTATTACATTCACATGTAATCCGAATTGGGAAGAGATACAAACTTTACTATTGCCAGGACAACAAGCCATTCATCGTCATGATTTAACTGCACGTGTGTTTAAACAAAAATTGAAATCCTTAATTGATTTTATTGTTAAATATACAATTTTTGGTATCACACGTTGTTGGCTGTATACGATAGAGTGGCAAAAGCGAGGTTTGCCTCATGCCCACATTTTGGTTTGGCTTAAAGATAGAATCCGTCCTGAAGAAATCGATCAAATAATTTCAGCCGAAATTCCAGACCCATTAATTGATCAAGAATTATTTGATATTGTCACCAAACACATGATCCATGGGCCATGCGGTGTTTTCAACATGACGTCACCGTGCATGGAAAATGGAAAATGTAAAAAAAACTTCCCAAAGCCGCATACGAATGACACGATCACGGATATTGATGGTTATCCAATGTATCGCCGCAGAAGTACTGAGAATGGTGGCCACACATTTACAATGCGACTGCCGAACTTTCCAAATCAAGTTGAGTTTGATAATCAGTGGGTGGTACCATACTCACCACTACTTTCAAAAACTTACAAAGCTCATATCAATGTTGAGCTTTGCAGTTCTGTTAAATCAATTAAGTATATTTGTAAATATGTAAACAAAGGCAGTGATTTGGCCATATTTGAAGTAAAAAACATAAATAAAAATGACGAAATAGCACGATACCAAATGGGCAGATACATTAGCAGCAATGAAGCTATTTGGCATATTCTCAGCTTTCCCATCCACGAAAGAGATCCTGCTGTCCAACATCTGGCAATACATCTTGAAAACGGTCAACGTGTATACTTCACTGAAGAAAATGTTCTCCAAAGAGCGTTCGAAGCTCCGAAAACGACTCTAACTGAATTTTTTACATTGTGTCAAAAACCTGATGTTTTTGGCCAATTCGCGAAGACATTGGTGTATGGTGATGTTCCACGTTATTTCACATGGAACAAATCCAGTAAAAAATGGGAGCCACGGAAACAAGGAAAACCACATCCTTCCATTACAGGCATATTCAAAGCTAAGACATTGGGGAGACTTTACACGGTACATCCAAAGCAACGTGAGTGCTTCTATTTACGTTTGTTATTGGTGAATGTTCCCGGACCAACGTCTTTTGAATTTTTACGAACAGCTAATGGTCGAGTATTCAATACATACCAGGATGCATGTCGTGAACTGCAATTGCTAGAAGACGATAACCATTGGGACTTAACGCTTGCTGATGCTGCGTTGACATCAACACCGAATAACATTCGTCAGTTGTTTGCAATTATTTTGGCGACATGTTATCCATCGCAAGCACAAACTTTGTGGGAAAAATATAAAAATTGTATGACAGAAGACATCTTGCACCGAATTAGACAAACAAATCAATGCCAAAACATAGATTATACACCAGAGATGTACAATGAAGCATTGGTCTTGATCGAGGATTTATGTGTTCTTAGTTCAAATTTACCATTTAATCATTATGGTATGCCATCACCTAATCGTCCAGCCACCGACTTAGTCAATACCGATTTACAACGAGAAAATCAATATGACCATGGAAGTTTAGCAACAATTATCATGAACAGTGAACCATTACTGACAGCAGAACAAAAAATTATTTATGATCGGATTATGCTGGCTGTTGCTGCTGAACAAGGCGGTTTTTTTTTCTTGGATGCACCCGGTGGAACCGGTAAGACATTTTTAATATCGTTGATTCTTGCCAAAATACGGTCGCAACAAAAAATCGCATTAGCATTAGCATCGTCAGGCATTGCGGCTACTTTACTGGATGGTGGGCGAACAGCACATTCAACATTCAAGCTGCCATTGGACGTTCATAATAAACCAGATGCAATGTGTAACATCAAAAAGAATAGTGGAATAGCTGCAGTGTTGCGGAAGAGTTCTATAATAATTTGGGATGAGTGCACAATGGCACACAAATATTCACTTGAAGCATTAAACAGAACTATGCAAGATTTAAACAGCAATAATAAACTTTTCGGTGGTGCTATCTTACTTTTGTCTGGTGACTTCCGGCAGACCTTACCGGTTATACCTCGCTCTACTTTCGCGGATGAGATTAATGCATGTTTGAAACAATCATTCTTATGGCGAAGTGTTGAAACACTTCGATTGACCATAAATATGCGAGTACAATTGCAAAATGATCCATCAGCACTAATATTTTCCGAACAACTACTAGATATTGGGAACGGTAAAATAAAACTGCAACCAAATACGCAATGCATTAAACTACCAGACAATTTTTGCACTGTTGTTCAGGATAAAACTGAATTGATTCAGAGTATTTTCCCGGATATACAGAATAATTATTTGAATCATGAATGGCTTAGTCAACGGGCGATTTTGGCAGCCAAAAACGTTGATGTTGACGAAATTAACTTCCAGATACAACAGTTGTTACCAGGCGATCTGATGTCTTTTAAATCAATCGATACTGTTGTTGATGAAAATGAAAGTGTAAATTTTCCGATTGAATTTTTAAATTCATTAGATATCCCTGGAATGCCACCACATAATCTTCGATTAAAGATTGGTTCCCCTATTATTCTCCTCCGTAATTTGAATCCACCTCAATTATGTAACGGTACGCGTTTGGTCATCAAAAAGATCACCGGAAACATTCTTGAAGCAACCATTTTGGCTGGGAAGTTTAAAGGAAAAGTGGTCCTGCTGCCACGTATTCCGATGATACCATCAGATTCTACCATACCCTTCAAAAGGCTACAGTTTCCAATTCGTTTAGCTTTCGCCATGTCTATAAATAAATCTCAAGGTCAAACAATGTCCATTTGTGGTTTAGATTTGGAAAATCCATGTTTTTCTCATGGGCAACTATATGTTGCGTGTTCACGTGTTGGGAAACCGTCGAATCTATTTGTGTTAGCTAAAGACAGGTTAACCAAAAACATTGTGCACCGATTGGTGTTAAATTAAATTGAAATTGAAAGTATTTATAATTCAAAAAAAAGATATTAATGTTTAAAAGTTTAAGACTGTCTGCCTTGCCTACCTCATTCATGAGTTTAAGCGTCACATGTTATTTACTGTATTATACTGTAATATACTTATATTTGTTATAAAATTAAATGGAAATAATAAATCTGATAAATTTTTATTTTTTACCTATTGATTTCTGCTTAGTATCAAGTGTAAGAACATTTTAATTAATTGTGTTCAACGTACTTCCCCTTCAAATCTCAATCCAGTGAATTTGTATACCAACATCAACATTTTCGTCTTTGTTCGTAAATAATTTCATTGTACTAAAGGGTTATAGTAGTAGAAAGTCAAATAAGGAGATCACCATATTTTTTTACAAATACCATCTGTGTGAAAAAGCATAGTGGACTCCGTGACTGATGTTCTCTTATTGTTCCTCTTAGATTGTTTACTATAATTTATAATGTAATATAACAAAAACTTTAGCCACAGCAACGCGTGGCCGGGTCAGCTAGTAAATATATATTTTTCAGTTTTTATGGATAATAATAATAATCATAAAAATTAGAAAACAATAATCTAAGGCGCAGAGAATTTGGCGTTTTGGTGGAAGCATTTTTCATTTGAAATGTTTTTGCCGAGAATGTACAGGGTTCTCCAATAAGAGGTTTCGTTTTGATTTTGATATTTAAAAAAAAGGAGTATTTTTTAAGAGAAATCAATAAATGTTTATTTCATTGTAAAGAGGAAGGTATGCCACCATATCCTTTTCATGAAATTTTGCATGACAAATTCGCACATTCGCGGATGTATGTCCTCGATAACTTCACGAATTCCATCTTTAAGGTCTTGAATCGATTGTGGAGCATTGGCATAGACCTTATCTCACACGTGGCCCCAAAGAAATAAGTCTAAAGATGTTAAATCACAAGATCTCGGTGGCCAATTGTGATCATCTCTTAGAGAGATAACACGGTCAGGAAACTTTTCTTGCAAAATGTGTGGCACGTAGCGCCGTCTTGTGGCGAATTTTAACAATTACAATGCGTTGTCGAAGCGTGTATCGTACCATTTTAAGTAGTAAATTGAAAGCTGCCCATAAACAGCAGGCTATTCAAAATGAAACCTGTTATTGGAAAACCCCATATAACAGTCAAATGGGGTAATCTCATTTAAACCTTTGAAAGTTTATATATTTAGGTTAGGTCGAAATCGAAAGAAGGCGAGTCGAAGGAGTGTGCGAAAGGCACGGCCTGTCATTCGTCCCGCTCATAACTGGTTTGTTTCGTGATTCGCCAGGATGCCTCGACGGCAATTAAACCCCAACACATTTCGAACGATGGGACCGTTAAATTGGCCATCTTTAATTTTTAAATTCGAACACTAAAATATGCACAATTATATAAATGAAAACGTATAAAAAGGCACTCTACGGATTTTACTCCTAACGCGTGACGAGCTTTCTGGACCAACATCCCACCCCCACGAGTACAACGGGCGCAAAGAAGGCGAATTTCTTTATGTTATGCCCTTTAAAATGTTTTTTAGTTATTTGGTTGTGTTTTGCAGTTTTTTTTATTTTTGTTTTTAAAAATGTGCCAATGGGAAATCCGATTTTCAAACAAACAACATAATTGAGAAGCTGGTTTGCCTGTTGCCAGTTAAAAGACTACTTAGAATAAAAGAAACCTCAATAAAAGCGCAGTTTCAAGACACGCGAAATTGCACTATCAAGTTATATTTTAAAATAAATCATTTTTTATACACACTGTAGCTAAGTAAATCGTACATTGTTTGTCTCGAATTATGGAATCAACCCAATAAATGTGACATTTCGGAACATCCTGTCACACGGCTCGGCCATTAGCGGTTAATTTGAAATCAAATCCAAATTTCCAAATGGCGCAGTTTTAAATTAAATTACTGACTGGGTTAAAACAATCTGTATTGTAAGATTTTAAACGAATCACAATTTGTATTGGTTCTAGTACTTTCTATGTGAATATAATTTAATTAAACCTATCCAGTCACACTTGAAAAGATCGAAAGTCGTTTGTTGTGTATTCATTTGTAAGTTCGCGGTGGCGAGTGTTGTTACACACGAGGCGAATGAGTAATTTTTTTTTATGCTTGCATCATAACGTAATTAATGCTGTTTTCTTGTAATTTGCCGACGGTGTAAAGTTGCCCGTTCAAATAAAACGTTTCAGGGGGATTGTAAGCGGTTTAATAGCCTTCTCACGCCGACTGACCAAAGGCCGGTATAACTGCACGAGTTTAAACTGGAGAAGAAAATGTGTTCCCAGAGCGAAATACTTAGGGTCGAAATTTCAGTCATTTCTTAAAGTCGTTCTTAGCTAGGATCAACTTAACTTTTAAGCGTGACCTAAATTGAATTGTGTGTTTCAGTTACTTTTTCAATTTGACTTTGCTAAGAATATGTTTTCGCACTCGCGATTAGTTCCCTACTCGCCGCTATGGTTTGTGTATACAATATCTGTCGCCACTGTCGCATCACTTTTGACATACGACGCGACATCTGACGTTTTGAGGTTATGCTGTCAGCTGTAGGATTTTGACGCGCGCATATAATGCTTGTTTTGATCTTGTGTTTTCTGTGGTTTATTTAATTTATTGGTTTTCTGTTACTCTAATTGGAATTGCAAAATAACAGAATTGCACGCCCGGCGATAGTAACGTCGTTTAATGTACTGAAATCGCCCCTAGCAGCGTATTTTAACACTCACTTAAGTTCAACTTAAGGCTTAAGTCGTGGTTGTTTTAATTCTTAGCTAGACTTTTATGTTCGACTTAACGCTAAGAGTGAGTTGAAATACGATGTTTATCGGTTAAGTCTAACTTAAAATTTAGGTTAGTCTTAAGTAGGAGATGAAATTTCGCCCTTAGAGTTTGATCCGTTCCTCAAAAGCGCGGGTGCTTCGAAGCAGAATCTATCCTTCGAGCCTCTGTCACTATAAAACGATTTCGTTTTTTTGACAGACAGTAGTCTCTAAAATCATTACGTCTGTCACATCATCATTCATATACACCGCGTTCCAAGACCATTCGATAAAAAAAACAGCTTATTGGCCCCGCGATATCAAACATTATTTGTTTTGACCTCATATCAAAATTCATCATGGTTTCCGAGGGAAAAAAATGTAAACTTAACGTGATAATATTAAATCGTTCTTGTCATAAGTTGGTCATTGACCGGACGTGGTTGAACGCAAGGAGCAAACGCAAGAGCGCAGTTTGATAAAATTGATAAATTTGATATGAATATTTTCGTATTTTCTATACAATTTCTTACACAGTAAATAGGAAACATAAACACGCCATAAAATAATTACTGTTTTAATTATTATTCTCGTTATAAATCTCATCTTGTCATTAGTGGCAATTCTATTGAAATGGCGCCTGCGTAATAACTTCGCTCAGTTCAAACAGAAGCCAGAGATACATCTAGAGCAGAGGTTCCCAAAGTTTTTTGTGTCGTAGACCCCTTGCCATGTTTTTCGGTTTTGGGTAGACCCCCTACTTACTTTCTCCGGCACTCTCAAACAAAATAACACTGATTCACTATAATTTGTGTGATAAACTACCAGTTTATATTTTTTTAAATATTTTCTTAGCACTTTCCTTTTTAAGATTCAGGAAACGAATAAACGCATTTGTCCCACATTCGTATTTAAAGAGTGACGAATTGAACAAGTCAGTGTAAGACGTATGCTTGTAACAAGATGATACTGGTATATCATTATGTGCAGGTTTTTACAAGTTCAAAATGTATTGCGACCACAAAGCGTATAGTTACTTTATAGGTACTTTTATAAATAATGTATATGTCTTTATATTATAAGATAGTATAACGTAAGTAAATAGGTACTATCAGTGTATGTTGAGATCCACTATCGTGGACCTCATTTTCATTTCATGGACCCCTGGGGGTCGATATAGACCACTTTGGGAATCACTGATCAAGACTCAAGAGATAACAGATTCGGGTCAAAGCGCCGATGACGCGAATATGCGTCGGGTGCCGAAAGCACTTCAAATTCCGGATGGAATTCAATATACGCTCAGATGTTCATCAACACGTCTATTTAGATGTAGGTACATATTGGCAAAACTGGGCCAGTTAAATCTGGACGTGGGAATTGATTGGATCAGCGCCTATGCTGTTGAAAGTATGCTAAGGAATGTATACTAGCTTCATGATTCGATTACTTCAGATGTAATAAACTTTAGCAAAAATATGTACGGAAAATAGTTCCAATCGTACGAACATTAGTTTTTGAACAAACTTTATCCTGTTTCCCATCCTTAGGACCAATGGTTGGACTATCAAAAAAGTTTACTTAGATAAGTTGTAGGCCCTTATCTAAGGAATAAAATAAACTTTAAATGAATTCGATATCCTATATACTAAGAAAGATATAGAAAAAAAAAACGAAACTCCCACCCCCGTGGCCTGATTTTGTCCATTAACAAACTTGACCGAGATTTTGTGAGCTTAAATTTGAAAGTGATTGGTGTAAAATCGCGGCAGTTATCGTGTCTACAAGAAAGTGATAGATATATAAACTTTTTATCTGAGGGTAGTTTTGGGTTCTAGGGGATGTGAAACGCGAATATATGTCGAAATTTTCCGGAATTTATGACATGACCTAACCTATCCATTGCAATAGGTACCTAATGAAATCTTCCTAACATGACACACGTGACTTCAACATGAAACATTTTGAACGGTATACTTAGGTTTTGATTTTTTTGAGGCCTTACCTGCACTAAACATAACTTAAGAAAACTGGTGAAGAAAAATAATCATATCAAAATAAAATAATTAAAATCTCTTAAGCCGTTCAGTAGTGAACACAGTACACATTGTATTGAGAACCTCTCCAGTTAAAAATGCATTGTCTGATCTGAATGAACATGTCAAATTTCAACCCAAATTTTCAATTCATTAAAAGTTCGTTGTAGAAAATTTCTTTCTCGGATAAATAGTATAATTTGGACGGCAATGTTTGATGAAAAATGGGAGAATAAATCTTTTTTCGAAAATTTTCACTTTTCCGGAACGTGTAGCTCGAAAACGGTTGGGTATTTAAAAAAAGTGTATAGAATAAATGTTATATAAAATTTTATAAGCTTTTTATTTGTTGTAATTTTTTTTTACAAAACAAGAGGCACAAGGAAGTTTCCACTTTTTGGTTTTTCGCTTTATATCTCTATATACACTTTTCGGTTTATATCTCTGCGGGTATAAATAAATACGAACAGAGAAATAAAACGTCAGATATTGCAAACTAAATGAATCCTGCATTTAAAGACGCGAGTTGATGATTGCACGTTCGGATTAGGACGACTGCTTAAGTTTTGCGCAGTAATAAGGCAACTTTATTTGTGAAACCCTTAGAAAACCTATACAATATATCAAATTGATGGGAATTTTGTTCCTTTCCTTTTATTGACAACGTCAGAAGGTGACAAAAAACCTACAGCGTGCGCGTTGCACTTTTTCTACTCCAATTTAAGAGTGATCGTTTCGTTTTATCATAAAATAATAAAAAAATTAAATGAATCGCATCGTGTCCTAAAACCATTCCCAATAAAAAAGTTCAGATAATTGGCGCTGCGATTTTAAATATGATTTGTTAAGACGATATATCAAAATTCAATATGATTTCTGCAATGTTCGCTCGCTGCGAGACTGTGTAGCTGATTGGATCACGATCATCGCTTTAAAAAAATATATATATATAAATTTGGGTAATTATTTTGTTTTTTTTTTATATTTATATTTCCGCCTTAGGGCACTGACTCACCCATGCACAACCGTGCAAAGAAATACGAACGAACACAAAAAATGCTCAGTTGTAATAAATACTTAAGCAACATGTCGCATTTAAGATGCAATGTGTAGATACAAATACAGTGTAATGGTGCACTGTGCACAAATCACATAATGTCGAATAACTTGGATGAAAGTGAATTACTTTTTAAGAGTGAGTTACCTTAACCTGGCCAGAATTGAATTTTAACCGCAACAGGGCATTTGAGGGGATCAAGAGAGGGCGGGTGCGGTGACGAGGGTTAGGCGAGCTTTAAAGATGCGCAACATATTCTTTTATTATATTTCACTGATTATCAACCGGACGCATCTCGTCTACGGCGATTAAAAATATTTGTATTTAAAGATGGCGGCGCACCTGTGCGCACTTTCCACTTTTTGCCCTCGGTTATGATTGTCGCCATTCTCGGACCGCAGCCGTCTCTTTCCCACCAACGCCAAGAGCGAACTGCCGCAGCTGTCTCCCTCTCGCAGTAATGATCTGAAGTAAAGGCAGATCAAAGGACGCCGCCGCCGGCTGCACTTTTGTGCACTATGAAGAAGTATTCCCACTCCTGGTTAAATTCACTTCAAGTTAAAATAAGAAACAACCCCAAATTGGGAATTAGGTAAAACGTCTGTAAGTAATGTATTAAGGTATATTTCAAAATAATCACTCCATACTAACATCTATATTCAACAATTTTTCAGTTGGTCGCATAAAGTAGTTTTACTTCAAATTAATTAACTGTATAAAACTGTCGCCGTGGCATATAAAAAAATTGATTGAAAAGAAAAAAAATATTATGTATTATGTGTTTATTATTAAGTGTTTTTATTATGTAATTCCAGTAACATAATGTCTTGTTTACGGTGATAAGCCAGGGGCAAAAGTGACGTCATTACGACATGCCCGCCATGTTGTCGATTCACAACATTTTTTGCTCATTTTCCTTCTTTCCTCTGTGTAAAGTTTGTTTATTTTTTCATCACACTGCTGTACGACCGTCCCCTATACGGACCTTTGATGACCCTATACGTTCAAATAAATATTTTTATCATAGTAGGTATTTATTATAGATATGATATTGGAAAAAAAACCCCCAAAAGCCAAAAAGTAAAACTATATAAATTTATATATTTTTTCCTCATAAATCTCTGTCCGACGGCAAGTGATGTACAGTCAAAGGCACTCGGAGCTTTACTCCGAGTGTTTAAAGTTGAACTGAAACTCGTAAAAAAAAGAGATAGTATGTATGTGTGAGTTTAATATTAACATATACATTCTTTGATATTTCCTTTAAGCAATATCAAGAAAAAAGACTCTCCACCACCATGCCAGTTTTTAGAACCTATTCTATCTAATTATACAACTGTTAAGCAACACGTTTATGCCATCACTTACCGAAACGCGTACCGATGTACCTAAGATTGGCTATCAAAGAGCGCCACGAATAGAGGTCTTATCGGAATGTTCGCTCCGCTATGAAAGATGATATTGCAAAGTGCGCCTCGGAGCGTACTTAAAAGGAGCGCGATTTGAATGGAAGGAAGCCTGAGAGCTGAGAGCGTTTGATGGAGAGTAAAAGATACTTTCATGACCGTGCCGTGTTCCTCCATTCCTCCGTCTAGAATCAGGTCATGGTGCCATCAGAACTTAACCAACATGTCAGATTTCAACTCCTTAGGATAACAGGAAGTGGTTATAATTCAGCCTGCAAGACTTGACCTAAACGTTCCAAGCTATATAAAAGCTTTTAAAAATATTTGATTCTCTCAACGCCGGCAGCCATTCGAGAATGGCTAATTAAAAAACATAATTTCCAACGGATGGTTTACAAAGCATGCTATTTCATAGGGCTAAGACTCGTGATGATGAGATAAGATGAAACACACAAAATCAAGAGGCTCTCTTATAAATAACGAAAAATGATTATTTAAATGCTCAATATCTTTGAAAAGGGTATTTTTTTCCAAAATCTATCGCTATTTGCTTATAGAAGAGAATGCTTCTCAGCACTCGAATCATACTTACCTCAAACTCAGTCGATTTGAAAGTAGTACCTAATCTGAAAAAAACCGAGCTACAAGGCAGTCGTGCTTATAATGTGGGAAACGTAATAATTTTCACTGTTTTCGGCATAGAAGAGTGCTTTGAGTATTTATATTCTGAAGCCGTTACCAGATAATAATATGTGAAATATTTGCAAAGACGCACAAATGCTATCTATGTACGGGAAGAGGGCCTTGGTACACATATTTCAGCTATTCTTTGTTATTTCATTTAAGAAAGTTTTACATTGCCAAAAATATTTATTTTGTGTAGAAGTGCTATAACGCGACTTTTGTTTTACCTTCACATCGTAACTCCCAAAGTATTAACAGCTGTTTATTGAATATAAAAACACATATCTATAACATTAAAGATATAAAATGTGAATGGATATTACTAAATCAAATCAAAATCGCCCGTGCGCGACTGTCACTCGCATACTAACCAGGTGTTGCCCGGAAATACAGACATTTTTGAACATATTTCCTAATAATATACAGGCTGTCCCAAGACCAATCCCACAAACTTTAGGAGGTATTTAAGTCCCCTATTAAGAGTAAGAAATTATGTAACAAAATGCGAAAATTTTTCATCACCAAATTTATTATTTTTGTAATAAAATTGGTGTAAATCGATCTTATCAATCGATAAATCAATATTATCTGTCGACCAATAGCATCCCTCTTACAACCGCAGAGAAGGGTTAAGGAGTTATCCCATTTCTTAGACCGACCTCTGCTCGACCAGTGGCATTTGACAGCAATCATTTAGCTCCGCCCTAATAGGGCGTTTAGAACAACGCGGCAGGTCATTAATCTCGATCTTGACTGACCGCGGCCCAGTGACCCAGTGACGAAGTTATCCAAGTAAGGAGCCATTGAAAAATGGCTTTACATGATTGAGAATAGAAACTTTAACGTTGTATTTCTTCGAAAGCATTATGAATTTTGATATAGTTTCTTAACAAATCACACTAGGAATCGTAGGACCTATTAGCTGCTTTTATTATTAGAATTGACCTTGGGACACCCTGTATATATTTTTCATTTTAGTCCAATATTACATCCCGAGATATTCTCAGGTGTCGGTAACATTTTTAGAATGGATTCTGAAAATAATTATAGCTTTATAAATGGAGTAGAAATTATTTATTTTGGGAAACAACAACTGACATAGAAGTAAAATTACAATTAAAATATGAGAGTTTCCTCCAAACTTAATAAAATATTAAAATAAAACCGGTAGCGAGGTTGGGATTAGAAAGTAGGAGGGGTTGGGGGGGTTTTATGCGATTCTCGACGTAAATGAGCTTAATTTGTTGTTTTTGTCGCATACCTAATTTAATTTGTAATATAAGTTTGTCACAAAAGTCCAGATGGAACATTAAAATAACAGTCTATTAAATAGAAGTAATTAATTCATATAATAACGCACGAAATGTAACATTTAAAAATCACTTACAAATCTTGTTCACGCACCTCTAAAAATAAAGTAGATTTATGTAAGAAGTTCAGGTTCGACTGCTAGATGGCGCTGTCTATTATTAGTTTCCGTAAATTTACATTTAAAATATGATTTGTTTAGTAAACGGTATAACATTGTAGCACAAGTTGCGTGTTTTATTCACACCAAACAAGGCAATTCTTCGGTACGCCTGTAAGTACCTACCTACCTACTTAAAATACTGAAGGATACTGCCTAGGTGTATTTAAGTAAGCACTGCATTTTAGCCTATAGACAAGATGGCAAGATGGACGGCATTGGATTCAAAATAAAAGAGTTGAGAGGCTATAAACAGCGCTGCGCGGAACGAAAGCTTCCCACGCATTCCAGGGTCCCATCTCCCTCCACCGCGGCCGGAGGGAGAAGGGAGAAGGAAGAAGGGAGAAGGAAGAAGGGAGAAGGGAGATGCGAATGCAGCCGTTCCCAAACTCGCAAAAATCGCACCATTCTTTAAAGGGAATTAATTGTCATTGCGTCATGGGGCACAAGCGCACCTCGCAAGCCTCTATCCAGCATGGCGGAGCGACCGGGGAAAGGGCGATTGGATGCGACGCATAAAGGAATCTTATGTTTATTATTTATTCATTTATCCATCCATTCTACATTACACAATTATATAGGGTGTTTTTTTAGAGGCGTGGTTTTCAATCTGGCACTACTTTTTTCGTAGTTGGTGTTTTTAACAGCTGTTACTTGATTTATGCTCAGTTTGGTTTGCCATTTCATAATGAATAGACTTACTCCTGAACAACGTTTGCAAATAGTGCAAATTTAGAAAAATTCACTCTAAAATAAAGTAAAAATGGCGTCGTAGGCCTGTGGTGTGGCCTCCAAGATCGTGCGATTTAACACCGCTGGACTATTTTTTGTGGGGTTATGTGAAGTCGCTTGTCTACGCAGATAAGCCGGACACGATTAACGCCTTGGAAGAGAATATTCGGCGCGTTATTGCTGACATACGGCCCAACTTGCTGCAAAAAGTGGTTGAAAATTGGGCCTCTCGGCTGGAATTTGTTCGAGTCAGCCGCGGCGGCCACTTACCCGAAATCATTTTTAAAACATAATGGTAAACCCTTATCTTTATAATAAAACTAAATTCTTAGCCATAACATCAAATTATATGCGTTTTATCTCTTCTTGATAACCACGCCTCTAAAATCATCACCCTATATAATACTAACACTAAGTAATTATATATAACGTCGAATATTTTTATATATTTTCTATCGGTATTCTACGTAGAATACTCACAGAATAAAATTCGAGGTCGATTCTGCCTACAGCGGATTTCACACCGAGTTAAATTAAAATCACTTTGTCAAAATATAAAAAAAAAACATTTTATATCACTCCTTTAGTTTGACTCGAAGGAAACTAACTATATTAAACCAGTAAATTCAAGAGAAACTCCATAAATGAATTCTACCATACCCGTCAGATACCTCGCTAAGGAATTATTCAAAAAAACAAAATGCGAAATTGATTTCAAACCGGGAGGGAAAATGCGAAAAATATTATATAAAAAAATACATATGCAAAATTTGTTGGGAAACGCATGTAGTTATTGTAATTAGACATACTTTCGATTAAATAAAAAAAACAAATTTATAACTTTACTTGCCTTTAGTATAATTGACATTGGACATTGTTTAACCAATTTGGGCTCGATTTAACGCTGAATGTTTTTTCTTTATACCCAATAATATTACTTATTATTTAATTTTGATAAATAATAGATTACATACAATCATTTGAATTATATATTAGGTAGGTAAGTACCGTAAAGAAATATTATTTTTTAAAATACTAATTCCAGATAAATTTACCCAAATGCGTCCTTTGAGTCAAACGAAGAATGTGTCTGGCGTGAATTCCTGAAGTCAAAGTTGACGTCCTGATGAAATTCTTACTACGTGTTTTGATCTTTTGTTATTTTGAATTGAAAAACGTCGTTTGCTTGTGCTGTACCCCCCCCCCCGGGGACAAAGGGGAGCGAGGTTTCTCCCTTCGGGTGCCCTGGATGGGGCCACACGCAACACGACGTCCAAGACACAAACGCTTGCATCCGGGAGAAGTTTGTGTGCAAATCGGAAATATAATTTTTGGGTTTGTGCCATTTTGGGTTTCGTTGCAAATGCACAATGTTCCTATGAATGCTCTTTACGCTGGCCGATATATGTGCCAATGGTTGTGGTCGCCTTGCTAGGTGTTGGAGTGTTGTCGGTTCTTCAGCACAGATCAAAGGGTTTTGGTGGAAGACGTGAGCCACGTGTCTGCTGACACCATTTGGCACAGGAGCTGGTGAGGCCGCTAATTGAAGACACCGAAGAGTGAAATAGCGATACCGCTGTCTGTGCAAGTTAGTAACATCTTCTGTGCTGAAGAACTATGCATTTTAGGATGTTATAATAATATTATTAATTAAATATTCGAAGTTAGGGACGCGAAGGGCGAATTCATCTTTGCTATTTATACGCTCGTGCAATATTGACCGACAAAAGTGCAAACATTGATAACATAGCCGCTATTTATTTATTTATTGCACATAATTAATTTGTCGAAAAAAATATAAATGTAGTAGTAGAAATCACAGTTATAAATGAATATTACAAATGCACCGGGAGCGATTAGCACTGCTACATTTTGTGCCCTGCCTTCTTTACTAGACTATGTCTGTACTAAGGAAGGCAGTGTTGTATTGTGCTACAACTGAGAATTTGGGCATAGGGTGCACCGTCCCCTGGTTTCACCAGCCGATGATATATATAATAATAATAATACCAACCAGCAAAAAATAGAGAGACAAGATTTCAAAAAAATAACCGTTTTTTAAAGGATTCAAAATCTAACGCTTTTAAATCGTAGTCGAGAGTTGATCGGACAGGGGTTGAAATAATCGATCAACTTACAGATTGTGCAAGTATTTATTAACAGGTAGGTAGGTATATGGAGCTAGAAAATTGACTACCTAAAGCTAGACTACTGGACAAGTCATATCCAAATGAGTATAAATCAATTTATTAAAAAGGATGACGTTCTCAAATCCTTTATGATGTTTTCAAAATTTATTGCATCAGCGTAGAACGTACTTTGCAATGCAATAAAAAATGTACTAAGCTACTAATTTATAAATAACGTTATTTATTTTACTTATATTATATTGTATTCGACCGAATTGAATCGCTTTCATTCCAAACAACACATGTCCGAAAATTCAAAAATTAAAATATATTTTTTTTCAACATCGTTGATTCCTAACCTAAAAGTTTTAGTGTGCCTGGAATTACTTTTTTTTGTTTTTATTAGTTTTACATGCCCAAAAAGCAAATTTTCTATTTTATTTCTAATTATAAAAGCGATTTAATTATATTTGATCACAGTTTTTAATGGCGGCAACTGAATGAACTTGAAAATTTGTCAATATGTATAGTAAAATAATGAAGGTACTAAAGAAGGTTGTCGCTTTTTACCCAGAGCTGAGTTAAAAAAAATGCTATTGTAACTAAGGATATTTTTAAATATGTAGATATCTAATTAAACAAAATAAGAATAGGATAATACTCAAACATAAATATTATAATAATAAATAAAAATGTGGATTATGGTTAAATGAGATGGTTTTATTATTGACTTATGTAGTTAGGTATGAGGTTGATAAAAATAAAAATAATGGAAACGGAAGAAAAATAAAAGTTAAAACACAGGATTAGTGTGCGCGTATCATTTAGATAATAATTATCGAAATGATATGCATATCATAGTGATTAATTATTAATAAATTGTGTAATATTACTAGGTAAGTATAATAATATAATTATCTATCATTTTATTTATACAAGATTTGGGTATCGTATCTTGTCTCATCGATCTCCTTCCTTGCAAAAAATCTACCCTAAGGTATAATTACTATGCTTATTGGCTTATTGTAAAATATTTATTTTGAGTATTTACTTCCGTTATGATCAATAAACAAATACAATTCATTTATCAATTATAAGTAATTTAAACGTGATATATTTTAATACGGCATATTATTTTTATAATATTTATTTCAGCCTGTCATAAAAAATCAGTGGCTTGGTCGTCTGATAGAAAAATAAAAAAATATGTTCGAATGCATTGGGGTTTTTTTTAATATACTCGGAATAGATTGCATGTTTGCCAAAAGTTGATAATTTAGAAGTAAAATTTGGGAATGCGCTCAAAAAACGAGCATAACCTGCAAAGTATGGCAAAACCTGCAACCTAAGAAATGGCATAACCACAAGGTGCGTGGGCGAATGCCTTGGGTTTTATGACTCGTTTACCTGCGCTTTGAAAGTACATTATCTAGTTACGTACGTATAGATATTTTCTTGTGCCGTTTGAAACCGTAATTAGGTATTTATTTAAAAATAGATGTGACAGAATTGCAAAAAGCATAAGTTCATCGACCTATCGCAATCAAAGTAATTATACAGAGATTATACGTTTATATATTTTGATTACCATTTCAAAAATAAAAAAAATTGAAAGCACATCAAGAATATAAAAATATAGATTAAATTTATCTTCATACCTATAACTGGCTCATTCAATAAATCCGAAGACTGCATTCCGCGCGCCTCAAAAATATTTTTGACAGAAGAACAGGACAATTCACCAGCGACTCCTTTAACGAACACGTTAATGTTTATTAGCACTAAACAAATACATAAAATCCACATTTTTAGAGAATAGAATCGTTCACTTCTACACAAAAAACTGGAAAACACTTTTGTGTTAACTCGACCCGGGTACTTATTCATATTCACAGCCATGGTTTTGTTGTACAGGGTAAAAATCACAATTTAAATATATTTTATAAATATAGGCACAAATTGAAACATAATATTATTTATTCGACATTTTTCGATTTTAATTCATAAACAATCGCGGCCACTAGAACCGATACAGCGACGACGCGACTAACGCGAACAGCGAACGGGAGCAACAAATAAACTAACCAACTTCAGAGTAAGTATTTCGTTTAATCAGGCCGTCCACCTACACGGTCTCAAGTGACTCTCTCACAGTGAAGATCGTGTTCGTCGCTAACTTCAGATAAGATGGCGGCGAACTGACACAACTTTACAATACAACACAACGAACGGATCGACGGTATTACCAGGTCATAAAAACATCATTTGCATGCACATAATAGAAATACCACTTTTATAATAATACATAATAAACAAAATATTCTTTACACTAGCCGAGCCTAGTGTAATATAAAATGTACTTGCAAAGGTTGATCATATTTTTAGCATTTTTAAAAGATTGGTCATGGTACACACAGCTTCGTGCATTTCTGAATACATTAGATTTTACCGCTTTGAGTTAGAAACAAATAAAAGTAAATTAAAAAAATAATTTTGTTTTGCGCGTAGTTGGAGTTACGGTTAATACACATTTCTTAACATCTGTTTACCTACACCGTTGCTGCCCGCAGGACAATAAATTCTAGCATGGCTTTTTTAATGACTCAGCGAAAAGTTATTGTTTGAAACTGCACGTGGTTTCAATGGCTTCGTTCCGAATTCACTATTGATTTTCAAGCCTGGATAAAAATCTGGGGAGTATTGTGGCATTCTGGTCGAAGATTAACAGAAATCTCAATTTACGTTGGCGCTATTCTAGGGAGCCAATGAATGGATTTATAGGGCTCAGTTAGAGACAGGTTTAAGTGTCGATATTAATAACGAGAACCCTGCTAGTTCCATCAAATTTTGCCTTTAATTTCATAGGATTTCATTTTCCAAATTGAGTCTACTTAAAATAGCTGGAATTGAATTAAATTCTATCTAAAACAAAGAACGTGTTTCTTATGGACATCCACTCGTATATGTGGCAGTATCCAGTGTAATAAAAAAACCTACACCAGGATGTCTAATTCGTTCTGAGGCACACTTACCTAGATACAGCATCCTAATTGAGCTTAAGATACAATCGATCCCAATAGCCGTTGGAACAAAAAAATCTTTAAAAAAAAAAAAAACCGACTTCAAAATTAACCTACAACCAAAAAATTAGGAAATAATAGGTATAACAAACTTATTATTGTCAGTAAACATTTAAAAATTGATCCATCGGCGCAGAGACGTGGTTTTCACGTACTGAAGTTGTATAATTGTGTCGACTTCGACGTTTGATGAATTCGTTTTTTTATTGTTTATTAAGTTTTTATATTTTAATATTTTTAGTTACCTTATACTAAAAGTTTTGCCTACAATATGCAACAAACGTCAAAACAAAAATTAAAGAAATCGCTTAAGCCAATCAAACATGAAAAAAAATGAACATAAAATATCAATTGAAATCGTGGTAGTCTAGTGGTTAGGCGTTTAACTATTGGTCCAAAGGTCGCGGGTTCGAATACACACATGGTCACACCATTTTTTAACGCATCATTACCACCATCTCTCCTGACTCTATGACATATTTGGCCTAGTTGAGTGGGGCCCAAAAAAATTGTATATGACCTAGGTCATAGCAATTATTCTCTAAAAAAAATGTATTATGTACTTATTTAAATTTTTGCTACCTTACAGTTGACCTAACCTAATGAAATTAGAATGGGATCACCCCAGAAAATTTACTTATGATATGCAAAAAACCACCGAATCCGCTTGAGTAAACTTAAAAAAAAATAAAAAAAAAGTACAAATCGAATTGAGAACCTCCTTCTTTCTTTGAAGTCGCTTAAAAACGGACGAAACGACTTGTCAAACGTTGGGCACGTGTCATGCCACTCAGTAAGACGTCGGTAATTTTACGACACTACACAGAGCTGGCAAAATATTAATCTTAATTAACGTTATGTTTGTGACGTAATTGCAAGCGATAGTTAGGAGTCGCTCGTATGTAGGGGCGGCCGTGCAACGCAAGAGCGCACCGCTTCTGGTTTCGTTGCTTCAAACCTGATTCTTCTATTGATTCCTCCGCTGATCTAGTGGACTGTCGTATAAGCACCCTTTGATTATTATAAATATATTTCTTACATACATTTAAGCATGGTTTTATGTTTACCATTAAACCCTTTCGATGATATTGATATGTTTTTGATTATTGAATTGAAATGATTTAAGATTATAATTTTAGTATTATATTTTACAACTTTACAACTTTAGAATTTTTTTATAATAGATATTTTTATTATGATAAGAAATAGAATTAAAAAAAACCTTGACTTAGCCATGTTGAGCACCTAGTAACTTTTCCGTTCCATAAATTATGTAGCTCTGGCAACTTTAACTTTTTACTGCTTGGGTTGGCTACACTGAACATCATTTCATTCCCACAAGCCAGTTCAACCGCACAGCTGATTCTGGGTTTTTATTTTTTTTTATATGTCGCGAGTTCTCGCGGATCAGCCGGTCGCGTGCTATGGTATCGTGCGTGCAATAGTTAGGTTAGCTTATCGACTACTTGTTTGGTTCGGACTCCTTTTTGTCCGAGCTGATTGTTGATTTGATTTTCAAAGAAGTTTTGAGTTAAATATTTAAAATGGTAGTTTTAACTAAAAGACTATTTTCTTCTACATCTTTTCGTAAAGTCACACACTGTATTTTCGATATGGATGGCCTAATATTAGGTAATACATTTACCAAGTTTTTTTTATATTATTATGTCCAGCATAGTATTGTTCTGACAGTTTCAGAACAAATATCTTTTGATATCACGTGCGATTAACAAAAGGATGATAATAATGACAGTATCATAATAAAATACCTATGACATGATGTCTGTTTTCATTAGCATAATTTACGACGGATTTGTGCAGATGCCCTCATTTTTTTAAATTATCTAGAAACAACCACTTAGACGCTATTAAAATTGAGCGGCTAACATATTTTTGTCCATTTAATACACCTTACCTATTAAAAAAACATCGAATCAAAGTTCAACTTGTAGTCAATTTTGATTGGTTTAAACTTACGCATCTCATTTTTTTAGAATGTACAGACAATGTCATGAGTCTATTGTGTGCCAATAAATTTCAATCGGCACATTACAATGATGTGATCAATATAATATTGAAAAGTTATGTAACTCATTCCCTTTTATTGAAACAAATAATGGTACTAATAAAACAAATAATAATTCCTAATAGGTACTCATTTTATTTCATAGTTTAGATGATTAATCCATGTTTTATTATTTTATTGATAAACAACAGTTGTAACTACATCAAGATATGACATCTCAAGAACTTTGGCCTGATTGTTGATTTATAAGCTTTGTTAAATAATGTTTTATTATTATTTAAATATAAAGAGCTAGAGATATTGCTAGGTTTGGCACGTTGCGATCTTCCTTGTAACCTATATACTTTTAAATATAGTTTTATTACCAGGAAAGGGAGAAAAACTTGACCTACGTAGAGCTTTCCAATCACGCACTGTTCTAGGAACAAGATAATGGAAAGCGACTTTCTTCTTCCTAAATAGTTGTTTTATTTTAGCAGCATGGTCATTCCGACCAAGTGAGTTAGCTTAATAGATTAGGAGCTAAGTTTAGACCAAGTAGGTTCATCGGGTGCAACCTTATTTTTAAGACGAAACATAGCAGGACTCACAGAGTTACTCTCATTCAAGCTGTTGGGAATTCTAGGAATGTTGCCAACTGCTTATCGCATGCTTTTGCAATGAGCAGAGGCGATGAAGTTGTAACAAATTATATATTTGTTTTCTTTTTTTTGAGCCCGACGCACCCCGTTCTTTCCTTAACTACATCATCGCAATGCAACTTTAATCATAGGCAATAAAATGTATTGATAACTGGTATCATGTTTTTCTTGTGTTTATTATTTTATGATACTGCTTCTGCACATTGTTTAGTAGTGGTAAGACGTCTTACAACTAGGTCCGACAGGAATCATTAACGGCATCTTCTCCCAGACTACTTGTGCCTGTGGTACCAACTTGGGATGGGTTGTTTCATTTCCTATCTCTAAGTTTAGAA
The DNA here is from genome assembly GCA_020383195.1 of Neomicropteryx cornuta. NCBI lineage: Eukaryota > Metazoa > Arthropoda > Insecta > Lepidoptera > Micropterigidae > Neomicropteryx > Neomicropteryx cornuta. The sequence continues at coordinate 4,486,609 of JAHKQU010000001.1, read as the reverse complement.
AAAACATTATTCTGCATATGGTGTACTATTTTGTACTGGTTTTAAACCCATAAAATAAATAGTAGCACAAAAAATAATTAACCTAAGTAATTGAGTAATTGCTATAAAACAGTCATTTCATAAAACAAATGAATGAAAAAAGAAAATGCACATGTTTAATACTTCTGTTCATTACCTACAATAGTAAGTCATTAAACATTAGCCTTGGTCATAAACGTGTTAATTAACGCTCATTATTGTCATAACTACTTCATCGATTATGATATAACCTAATGAATTAGCTATTAATTAGTGTGATATAAGTAACAATGCGTGTTCATTTTAATTATTGATATAAAGTGTAATACGAAATTACAGAATAATTTCCTATTTGTTGTATATCGTCGGTTTGGAGCATAAAGTCACTAACTAACAAAAAGAAAATGCTACAGATATCTCTCAATTTTTGTGGGGCTTTGGAGTACAATAAATGTAATAATGAAAAACTGTACTATACTTATTTGGTACATACCAAATAAGAATCACAAATAAAATGACACTCATAAAATAATATAATTTTTATCATATAACAGTAACAAGTTAATTGTCGCTAAGTTCTAAGTAATACTAGGTAGAATACCTCGTAAGTCATGACCATTCCGCAGATGTCACTATACATACTTTCTAGTTAACACCACCACGTAAGTCATTATAAAACAGTAGACTATTATCAAACATTCGAATTGCACCACATTTATATCATTGATTAGAGTAATTAAACAAAATTATACTCACTGGTAACCCCGAAGCACGTAACTTTAAATTTACTGTTATTTTCACCAATATATAAACAAATTCGGTTATTATACACAGGAGTTTAACATGTAAAGCCAGCACAAAGTATAAACAATTACTGACATCCGCTGGGTTAACTGTGAATAAAACTACCCCGCTGACTAACGGGGTTATGTTTTTCACATTTATTTTGTTATGGATATTTAATAGCGATATATTTGGCTAATCATAGGATGCGCCATGACTTCCTCAATCCAATGGCATTACAATATTATTTTCATTAAAAAATTACTCCACTTAAGCGATGTAATTATACAAAACTGGTTCCGAATGTATGGAGTATAAAATAATATGTTTGTCAGGAAAAATTAAAAACAAAATGAGTTCAGAATATGCATTATCAAATAAAATAGCAGTCCTTTAAAGTAAAGTAATAGAATAAAATAAATAAAATTAAAAACGTAAATCAAAATGTATTTATTACATAAAAATAAAGGAAGTGCGTGTGAGTTTAGATAGCTTTTTAAAAACTTGATAAAAACTAAATAACAAAAGTAAAACCTAAATTCAAAAAGGTAATACTCAATTAAGTATAAGATAAAAAATAAATTTCACTAGTAATGATAACAAACAAATAAACAAATAAAGATATTAAATTCTTGCATACTTCCACATTGTCATAGGAGCCGGAAAAAATACATTATCTCTTTATTTAATATACAATCTATTTCATATTAAATTTTAATGGGCAAATTTACATATAAATATTTTACAATTAAAGCATCCGCAGAAAATCAAAGTTTAAACTACAGAATAAAGAAATATTTCAAAAGCGCCAATGTTAATTTGCTCTCTTCGCCTATCGTACTCACAATCACACTTGTAGTCTGCGGGATAACATATAATTTGTAAAGCCGTAACTTTGGGCAAATTTTGTTTGAGTTTTAGGAAGCACTTTCTGCATTGAGTGACCCGTGTCCACCACCATGGTTTGGTGGTTAATATCGGATTGCATTTCTTTATATTTATGATAATGAGGGCTTTTTATTTATTACTCTCAATATTGATTTCTGCGCTTTGATCAAAGGGTCTACTGTAGAGAGAGGAGCGCCTCCCCATCCAATGATTCCATATGACATCATTATACTGTTAGCTAATATGTAATACTGTTAATTAATATGTAATAAGTAATATGTTTCTTAAATATTTCATTATTATCTATTTATCATTTTCATTTTGAAAATTATATACAAGTGATTCAGTACAATAATTAATCATCCTCGAAAGAGGTGAAATGGCAGCTAAAATGTTTTTTTTTCGTTTTTATGCTTTGAAGAATATTTATTTTGTCTTTTAAATAATAAATTAGTGAAATTATACTATATTAGTAAACGCGTTGTAGGCTCCCCTTCATTCTATGTAAATCTATAATCATAGAGGTAGCTGTAGAAGAGAGCAGATAATCTCTCCAAATGTATCGTCCTATACTTTCAGCTTGCGGGAGAAATGAATGAAGCGCCCGACAAAATTGTCACAACAAAACGATGTAAATATGCATACTGTATAGAACGATGTACTGTAAATGGTGTTGCTGTTAGTAGTCGTTAAAATGAATATACTTAACAGAGAAGAAACGCTTTATCGCAAGAACAACGCAAAAAAACGCAATAACGTATGTTAATTTTAAGTAAGGATTTTATTCCCCTTTAGGATGCTCATACCATCTGAAACACCACGTTAGATTAGATTAATAATTGTAGATTGCATTTTATTATGTTAAAATGTTGTCAAGCGATTGATTAGAATATTAAGATGATTATAAATAGTGTAGTCATATAGATTTGAATAAATTAAAATTATATAAAAAGCAACATGCACTGCTATAATATGAAAGTGTATAAAAACGTGAGTCGAGCTCGCGTAAACAGGTTTTCCGTCGTTTTCAGAACTTTATCAACAAACAATCGATCTACCGAATTTAATTTGAACTTAATTGAATATTTTTGTTTATCTAGTATAGTTTTTAGTCAGCGTTAACCGTGTAAGCATCCTGCATTTTCTAGAAAAATGTCAGTGACAGATGGGAGCAAGAGTGTTTTTATGTCCTTCCGAGTTAGGGAACCCTAAAAACTGACAAAATTATAGTATTTCATCATCATCATTGTGGCCACATTCTATCGTTTATGTGCAGTGGTCCCTATTTAGATGATCCTGACATATTGGCTTCCGAACCCAACCGAGATGAAATTATTTCACCTAAACTAATTGTCTATGGTTTTCTTTCAGATACCGAAATAATATACAAACAAATGATAACACTAATCGCAGAAAAATACTCCAAGGTATATACGGACGAGGTTATGTTAAAACTGCTAGGTTCGACTGAGCAACGAGTAGCTGATATTGCCTGTAGGGAAATGGAGTTGCCGATATCTCCGAAAGAATTCCGAGAGCAGTTTCTTAAGTTGGGCGATGAGATGCTGGGAAACGCGCCATTGTTGAGAGGTAAAAATTATATATTTAAATATTTTATTTTCACACTTATTTTTTATTCTAATGGCATGTTTTATAGTTTAATGTCTTATCTTTATAATTATCTTAATATTATATAGATATAATTTGTATTGTAATTTGTATTTGTCACAGTGAATTTTGTATTTCTATCCAAGTTCAATTGCTGAAAGTGACTCATTTTTATATTATAATATTTTATCTTCCTAACATTTTGATTATTATTACTTTTTAGTTCCTGTAAATTCACTTCATTTATGAGAGACTACTATCTCCGTCCTTTGGTTTTCTCTCTGTCCGTCCGTCTGCCTTTCTGTTGCATCTTTCGAAAAGTACAAATGAGAAAAAGTTGATTTTTTGTCTTTGGATTGACGCTCTTTGAAAACAACCATAGCTGTTTAGATGACATCGGAGGCTGCTCAAATAATGTAGATATTTAACATTAAAGTCAATAAATTTTTAGTACTAATAAATGAAAATTGACAGTCCGATAGAAAGCCCAAATGCAGGGATGATCTTAGCTTGTACTAAAATTTATTAGCTCCACGGTGGGAAGGATGTTCCATTAATGTGCACCAAAGCATAGAATTAACAGTTTAAAATTGAAAAACTTGAAATTATGACTGCAAAATCGCGGTTCAACCTGGAAAATTGTTGGTTTTTTTACAGGGGCAAGAAGACTGATAGAACATTTACACAAAAGCCAGGTGCCTTTTGCTCTAGCGACTAGTTCCAGCGACAGAAGCGTAGTCACCAAAACCGAAAAATATCCAGAGCTTTTTAAGCTGTTTAATCACAAGGTCATGGGAAGCACAGATCCAGATGTCAAGTATGGAAAGCCACATCCTGACATATTCCTAGTTGCTGCGTCCAGGTTCCCAGACCGGCCGGATCCTTCAAAGGTACTTAATCTATCCCTATTTTTAGGGAAAGTTGCAGCTTTCTGATTTACTATCTAAAAAATAATGTGTAAATATTTTTTTTATACCAAAAATTTATTTGTTATTAATTTCAAAATTGCATGTCATTGAGCTAATAAAAAAAATACAGGATGTAGTTTTACCTGTTTTTTTTTTGTATTATTTGGGTTTTTTTTTATCTTGTGTTTAGTTTTCGATATAGATCAATCTACATGAAATTTTCTATGCCCTAACCTTTTATTATGGTTTTTATTTTATAGTAAAATATATATTTTTTTAAATACTCAAAATTTTAGTTACATTTTTTTTCCATTGGATAACAATTTTGCGGAGACGACGAATGTAGCTGTCCTCGATACTTGATAGGGTTAAACCCATTTAGGAGGTTCCATCTTCCAGCTACTTTTCAGTCTCTGCCGTGTCACCTAATTCACATAACCATTATATAAAATAATGGAAATTTGCAGAGCAATGGACTAAAGAAATAACTCATAGAAAATCTGTACACCATAGTCGATAACATTAGAGGTTTAACTGTATTACTACTTTGATTTTATTAATTCCTTGTGATAATTTTCAGTGCCTGGTATTCGAAGATGCGCCAAATGGAGTGACTGCTGCTCGTGATGCCGGCATGCAGGTGGTCATGGTACCAGACCACACCCTCGACAAAGCGCTTACAAAGCATGCGACCCTCGTTCTGCCAACGCTGGAGGACTTCAAGCCGGAATTGTTTGGATTGCCATTATTCAAGGATTAAAATTTACTTTCTCGTATTCGAACCCGGCATACATAATAATCGCCTAAATTGATTGCCTTGATCTAGTTTAGATGTTTAAATGGCTGATGTATAGATAAGAAATCTGTTATTGTACAAATAGTGATGCATTTTCTCCGTTATAATGTTCATCTAACTAAAGTCTGCAAAACTACTTACCTACCTATATTTTTGTTCACAATGAAAGATACCTTGTTCCTCGTTAGCATATACTAAATATGTACAAAAACATATAAAAAAAAATACTTTCCTTATTGGATATTGAAAAACGCCCTGAAAAAGGGAGCCTGTTCAGTAGAGTGAATATTTGTAAAGTAAAGCTCAAACCCATTTGGAATATCGTAAATCCTAAGAATATTTTTTTTTTATCTGTTGTCCTACTTGATGAACCTGACTTTTGGCAGCTATTCTTACCACAGAAGTATGTGATTCATATCTTTTTTTAAAGCACCGACTGCTTTTAATATAGTAGAGCGTCGATAATCTGAACTAATTGTGACCGGAGGGCCCTATCCGGATTACCAAAATGTCCGAATTTTTGAAAAGATCCAAAAAAAGTTATTCGAGTTCATAACAAAAAGAAAACTTGCTTAAACCGTTTTACTTTGGCGGTTATATTAATATGAACTTATAATGTAATTTAATGAAAGTATATATATTTATATATTGTCAGAGCTTTTTAAAAAATCTGTTGTTAATTTTTGAACTACTTGTGTAACAGCGTGTAGTCAAAGGATGCGACGAACAGTGAAAACTTCAACTTTAATTGAATCCGGATTGTCGACAGTCTGGATTTTTGACATCCGGATCATTGACGCTCTACTGTTTATTGTATTCGTCCCTTTGGTTTACGAAATCAATAGATTCAGTAATAGATTTTCTGTTTTCGATTAAAAAATACAGAAAATTTTAAATCAGTTTTTAACAAATACAAGGCTTTTATTAATGAACCGGTCTGCTTTAAAATCAACTACCAACTTGAAGGTATCTTGACTCAATGATAATTGAGTATACCACTAAAAATCGAACAACTTTTTAGGAAGAAGAATTTTGGAAGGAGTTCTAGTTAAAACTAGAAAATAAATCCACCTAACAAAAAATATTTTAAATAAATTTTGTAAAACTGCGTCACCAGTATAGCCAAATTTGTACATTTTGTTTTCAAATCTTTTAAAAAGTATACTAATTATATAAATAGTGAAAGATACTAATTATCTCTATATTATTATGTAATTTCAAGTACATAATTTGTGATAACTCCAGTCGAAATGTGAGTTACTTTAAAATTTATTTTCTTTGCATAACTGAAAAAAAATAGCCCTGATTGCAAAAGGCAATGTATTTTTAAAGTAAATCGGATAAAATAAGTATTGTGACAAAAAACCCTAAGATTTATGATTTTGTAAAAATGTAACTTTAAATCTTCTAAAAAGTGCAAATAGAATTATAATTGCATTTTGATTTCTACTTACCAAACAATGAATGTATATTTACAAACAATTATCGTAATTGTCAAGGGTAAATGAAATTATTGTTGAATATTTATATGCTTTTTTATAAGTTTTGGCCATATATAAGCTTTTAGTAATACCTATTTTGTTCATATTTTTATTTTGGAAATAAACATTCATTGAAACTGCTACAAATGCTACATCATCATTTATCTCTCTGTGTGTTTTTAATGTTGTAATCAATTTAGAATTTGTAAAATAAATGACTTGGCATTTTTTGTTTTTATAAAATTTAAAGGCCCTAAAGGATGGAAAGAAGGGTTTAAAGAACCTGCATGCTTTTTTTATCAAAAAAAAAAAAACAATTATTTAATATGTTAACAAATATGTTATTCTTTAATACAATTATTGTAGAACTATTAAAATTAAAACAAGTTAAATAATGCCAAATTAAACAAGAGCAAAGAAATGTTTTGTATAATTTGGTATCATTTCAACTTATTATCTTTTATAAAATCTGTATTGTAGGTAGGTGTATATTATACGGGGAAACATGTACCCATGTGAGAGCTCCCGCTTGACTTGTTTTGGCGATGTGTCGCCAGAGTACTATCGATGACGTGCTATCTAAAAAAAATGAACTTTCTTCTGACACTGGTACTGTTGATTCTGAAAATTAGTCAGTATTTTGAATTGAATATTACTTTATTTTAAACTATTTATTATTTCTTACTGATTTAGACCACGAAGCGGGTGTGTATACAATAATTTTATTAACTTTGCAACCTACTAGTCGAGCTCTCGTGAAATGCCATAATTATAACAATACATTTGATGGTAATAATACAAAACCGCCATAATTTAAAATATTTTTTTTATCGATTTAATTTCATAATACGGTATTTAGTTAAATATATTTTATAGTTTTTTTTAGCACCATTGTTATGTCTAGTCTAGAAGTTATATCTTAAAATACTTAGGATCTTTCACGGAATGAATGCTCCTGCATGTCGACTTGTATGGAGTAGGCGAAGTCATAAACTAATTTTGTGAGTAAATAAGAGTACAGTCAAGTGCAAAAGAGTCACAAACACCACACGATTTCACAACGATTTATGAGTGATTATTATGCACCCGAGTGTACAAGATGGCTCTTCGTATAATGTTAGGCCATAGAATATTAATATTAAGAATACTTCACACAGGCGACACAAATGCGGTTTCGTGTGCTTCTGGTCTCACAATCTTGCAGTTATGAGCTTAGAGGCTGTGTCTCCTGTGGCTAAGAACCAGTAATGGTGTTATTTTTGACCTAACAACAAAAAGGCGATCTTACAGAATGCCCACTCTGAGTATTCCAACAAAATATTAAAAAATATTTTCAAAACCATAAAATCTGAAAGGATAATTAGTGCTTGGGATGAACTTAAAACAATGTATTTTACGTTTATACAATATATTTTGTTTTAATGATTGGTGACGATGATTACCATAAACAGAGCTTACTGTTTTAAACTCATTGGCAAAATAAAAAATAAAAAAACGTTTTTTTCCGTGTGTTGAACATGCGACAAACGCCACTCAAGCAAAATAACTTATTCAACAGCCTTGAACTATACCGTTTCGCATTTTTCGGTTGGATACATATATAAGTACAAATTCAGAGGCTCGCAGTGAATGTTTAATTTGCATAGTAATTTCTTGACCTCTATAATGTAGTGACTTTGTAAATAGCAGATATTTTTTTAGTAATTTTACAATTTCTAGACAATAATGATCAATGTATGAATGTACCTCATTCATCATGATTGGACCTTCGCTATGCACTAATAATAATTATTATAATTGTTGTTTCTTGTTAACATGTTGTTTTATTTTAAAATTATAATGACTTTATTGCTCATAACTATAACTTGTATACCCAAACGTACCAATTTTTCTTCCTCGAAACATCTTTGGCCGCGACAGCTTAATAACTGCACATAACCTATGATAATTCTTAGTTTTAGCTTCTATACATTCATGTATTAGAAGCTACTATCCGATCCTTTAGCCATCCCTTTGTTGCATCGTTCAACTCGAAAAGTACAAATGAGAAAGAGTTGAATTTTTGTCTGTAGATTGATGCTCTTGAAAAACCACCACAGCCATTTAGATCATATCGGAGGTTGGTCAAATAATATAGATATTTAATATTAAAGTTAACAATTTTTAATACTAATAAACGAAACATTGGCAGTTCGATAGAGCGCTAAAATATATTTGAATTTCAAAAATATGACAATACGGCTGTTGCAACGTATGGGCCAAGTAAAATTAATACAAAATCATTTATAGACTAAGAGGTCAGGTTTGGTTAAATAATTTACTACTACTAAACAATGTATGCAGTTGATATTATATAAAAGCTTGATTATTATGATAACTATGGGAGATGAGACACCCGGCTCCTTAGCATTTTTTGTTCAGTTTAATATACCATTTTTGATCCTCCGAGGTTATCGTATGCATCCTAACATCCTGTGTAGTTCCGTTACCCCCAAAATATCAAGTTGCTGCCTTGCAGTACGCAAAGAGGAGGTTCTTGATGGACAGTGACCATTTTGGGCATTCGCGGAATCCCCCAACCTCTCCCCCCCCGCACACCAACCGGCCGGCTTGGGGTCTCAAGCACCCGTAGGTCCCCAAGCACCTACGACGCTGGCTTTGGTCCCAAACAACAGATCTCGATTAGATTTACATGTTACAATCTAAAACACTTACTAGTTTTAGTGAGTGAAAATATAAAATTAAAATTTATTAAAATTAAAATGTTGGTTAAAACTCAGCGGCTAATTAGCGATATAATCTAATATAATAATAATAATCTAATAATAGCGTATAAATTATATAAAAAAAACACATATATGTATATAAAAATAGTTTGTCTTTTTTCTGTAAATTGTTTTAGGTAATTATTTAAATTTTTCTGGAAGAAAGAAAGAAAATGTTCCTCGATTTTAAAATGTAAAACAAAAATAAATGGTTGGTAAAAATAAGCTTTATCACATTTTCTAATAAAAGGAGTGTGCTCAGCCGCTCTCCTTTCTGAGAGAGGAGGGTGCTGATTTTCAGCACATCCTGTTTTATTATATTATAATATATAACTTACACTTTACGTATAATTGTTGCTAAGTATTTACTGCTTTTGCGTTTTATTATAATGTTTATTTTTCCTGTCTTATCTATGTTAATCTATTGAAACTTGTATTATTACATGTATAGAATGTTTTTTTTTCACCCACAGAAAAGGCACCGTCTTCGTGGAGAAATGTAAAGGTGTTTTGTTAAATAAAAAATAAATTATAAAAAAAAAATGTTAGTGGCTTAGAGAGTCTAGAAACAAAGGGCACACCAAAATGCGAAAGCCAGCACTCTTTTCTAAGATTAAATTTTAACCAGCCATCAAAAATGACGTTGGATGAGGAAAATATTCACGTTTTTCCTGGACTGCGCATCCCAGCAGTCACCCCCGTTTTTTTACGTAAGCCCAAAAGAAGCAGAGTGATAAAGCTGAGTTATATTTTCAATTCCTAGTAGTTTAAATGTTGGGTGCTAATGAAGTGCCTTTATCAGGGATCTATGCTGATTTAGATCCATTGCAGTCGGTGCTTTTGGTGATGTCTCAAGTAAAGGTTGTTGCATGTACACTTGCTCTAGTCAGCGTTCAGACTTGTCGCTGATATAAGGTGTGGTAGGACAACGGAGCTTATGTATAGAAATATGAGGTATATCAAGCTTTTCTGTTGTGGTTGACCTAACTTTCGACATATTGACCAACTACTCGTATATAGATATTAGTTAGGGTCGATAAGTAGACCAATCCAGCAAAAACCACACATGTACCACTTTTCAGCAGAAACCTTGATTTCCAGTGTTTATTGAATTTAAGTAATTTGAAAACAAACATATTTGTAATTTATTATTTTATTGAACTAAATTATTTACATAAATATTACCTATTCATTCTTTGTACCGCACAAGATAATAAGAATATATCCGGGATTTATTTAACACATTTTACAATCGAGCTTAATCTGAAATTCAGCAAGTTATATTTCGCAAATATATGTACTGCAACTAATTATACAGGTGAACTGTTTCTCATGCACATCCTTTTATGGGGGGTTATCCTAGAGAGCAAACTGAACAAGTTTTGCTCTACAATTTTTCTTAATTTTGATATATTCTATTTCCTTACAGAATAAATAATATCGCAGGAAACGTTTGGTTCGTTCACCGTGAGCAAATTAAACGCCACGCCGGCCGCCTCAGTCAGGGGGAATAACTATGCGTTTAAACGCTAATAAGATTTTGTTTTCAACAGTTTTTTACTTTTTTACTCATTGAAAAACTTGTAGAACAAAAGTTGATCAGTTTGAAGTATAGAATGACTATAATAGTATAAAAGATGTGCAAGAAAAAGTTTTATGTGTATAAAAGTCTGTCAATATTGAAGGAGTCAAGTCTGTGTAGCAACAAATCAATGATCAAGAATGTTGGCTTGAGGTCTTAGGCGGAAATGTGATAAGATCAGGAAAGAGAGACTGAATTAATGCAAAATATTCTGAAATAGTAATGACTCCCTTTGATATAACATCTAAGTGCTATGAAGAATCATAGAACTTAACATGATAACGGTGCTAGAAAGCACTGTTAAAATTTTCTTAAAATATGAACATTTAAAAAACAATTAACACAAATATTTTTTACTTTAGGAAATTGTCAAAGTTATTTTATGTATTTTTTTAAGATAAAAGAAAATACATAAAATATGACTTTTAAAATCAGCTAAAAAATGTATTATCTATAAGAAAGACTCAACAAGTACTACTCATTACTAGACATTATTTAGTTTTAAGCATGCGCATAATATCCCCAAGATGATCTAATAACCCGTCGCAGCCCTCTTTTGAGGGGGTATAACATCTTCAACATTAACCAGCGTTTCAACCTGTTTGAGAATCTCTTCCGCCTTCAGATTCGTAAGAGCGACGCTAGACTCGGCGCCCCTTTCTGAAAGAGATGATAGCGTATGATATTATACGTTAGCAACACTGAACATGGAATTAAGCTAAGAGTAAATCCATTCAAAATAATACTAATGGCATGTTGCCCATTATGGTAATAAATAGAACTAAAGATACTTCAAAGTTTAAATAATGTTTACAAAAACCTGAAAAATATAGGTACAAATCGATAAAGAAGTGAATTCTTCTTCACATGCAAAAGGTTTGGACTTCGTGCTCCTACACAGCTGATATTAGGGTGGTATCCAGTTTTATTTATTTTTACAAATTAATTAATTAGGGACAAAACATAAATAGATATGTCAAAATGTCTAGTTACGTTTTTTCCTGCAGATGTGATTAGTTGAAATAATTACTACATGTTAAACATAATTTAATTTTATAGTTAGAACAATAATTACCGAATCTCGCCCACAATCTTGGCTGGACTCCGCTACATTCCCGTACGAGTATGGGGAGATGTGGGTTCTGTCTCTTTATTCCAACATAATATTTCTGAATGAAATCTCTGAAATAATCACAGTATTCATTTTAGTCCGGACTTGAGAGGTGCTAAGAGTAATGACATTGGAATCAAAACAATATTACCTAACCCCAGCGGATTCAGCCCCAGTTTGGCAAAGGTGCAGCCTCAATTCTTTGAGATGCGCGCTTAATTTCAGTCCTCTGGCAGCCATTCCAATGCGTTTAATCTTAAATAACACTCTTCTGAAAGAACAAAAATAAATATATCGGAATATGTCAAATGTAACCAAGAAGTTATGAAATATTTAGCGCTGGGTCGCTGAGGTCGCTCTGGAATATATTTTTTTTTTGACATTTTACAGATTACTGATGGTAATGTGATACGCTTGCGTCAGAAATGTAGGTTTTTATTTCAAACCATAAAAAAGCAGGCGGATAATAAAACTCCAACTTAAAATGCGATCATCAATCTAAAGAGTTCTTTTTCTTATTATCTGTACCACTATACAAAATAAAAAAGCTTTTGAAGGAGTGACCCAACGCTACTGCTAGTGAAATTGACATTAATTACTTTTCCTTGACAGACAGCATGAAAATATTTTTTTTAATTCGGAAGACTTTTTTGTACAAGCTTAGTAATTTTACAAAAAACAAAAAAATTTAAAGATTCCCAATTAAAAATGTAAGTTTTAAGAGACATTTTTTTGTACTACAAATAAATTGAATTTAAAGGTACTTAAATACTATCGATAAAAAGAAACATACGCATTGAGGACTGTCGACAGAAGTGAAAACTTAAAAAAAAACCCGGGCATGAAACAAAATAGCTGATAAATTAAAAAAAAAGGTAATCTTATAAGAAATAGAGTTAAATAGGAAGTCTTTTTATTTTTAATTGTCAGCACTAGTCTTTTTTCTGCGATGCGGATAGTTTGATTAACATAATTGCTATTCTCACAACGATCTTTCATGTTTTTAAAAGATCGTTGTATTCTAATACAAACCTGGTTATCTACTAATTAAACCTTTTTTTTTTATATATTATTAGGAGTTATTCAGCAAATATAATAATATAAGCAAATTCAGTCTATATGAATCACTCGTTTATGTACACCGTGTTAGCTCTACATTTATTATGACGTCCAGATTTTAGAAAAATAACATTTAAAGAAGGTAGTTATACTAATGTTGTAATCAGGTTTACTCATGAATACTTCTTGGGTTTACTGTTTCGAGCATTGACTGAGGAGGTTCATTTTGAACAAAACGGTGATAACGAGCGGCACCTCAGCTCAAACTAACACTACTATCGTTTTAGGAGGTTGATCTGAGGAGATCACCGGTCTAATTTCGAAAATAAAAATACTAAAATAATTATATTATTAAAAACGTCTTCACAGACCTTTTCAAAACATTTATATCAATCGTAAACTGTTTTATTCATAGCAGATTCTTTATAAACAGTCTCTAACATTCCTACCATGGCACTGCATTTATTTTTTTTAACACAAAATTTAATAGAAATGATTTACTCTTTTATTCCGCACTGGCAAAATCTTGTAAAATTGCTGATCACAATAAAATGTGTCTTGTTCGTCTATCAAAAACCAATTACGAATTCGATTATTGACATTAATTTATAAACACGTGTGAAACAGGCTGTCGTGTAAGTTATAGACGCCATATGCTCCACGGATTAGGGACAACAGGAATAAAGAAGAAAAAAATAGTCCCGTTTACAGGATAAGGTACATTTTACAATTACTCGGGTATAAGCGTCTATTCAATAAAAAAATATTTTCAATTCAACCAAAACATTGTAATATTTAAAAGAAACAAAACAATTACTCCTTAAGATTGTACAATGCACATTCGGAAAGAAGACAGAATGGCGCCTCAGTTGTTATTATAATTACTAACACAAAATTCATCTATAAATAAAAAAACATGAGCTAATAAAAATATTTATTAATAAAATAAAATAACTTTATTGCTTTTCGATTTTGAACAAATAAAAAAAAATCTACAAATTTAAATATTTAAATACCTGCGGACTTATTAAAATATTGATGACCAATCTGTATTTGGTGTGTACTGTGAGAATAAGCTAAGTTTGAATAACAGTTCTCAGTCAGCCGTCAAGATATTTTGGATAATATAATAAAGGTTAGTTTATACCATGGTTGTGCAATCAACTATTGACAAATAATTTGACACCGTAAATATTTTAATAATAAACCTTAAGGAAAATCAACAAAGGTTAAAAATACTATAGCGGTTATAAGTCGACAATGTAACGCTGCAAATTGCCATTAACTACTATCGCTACAAATCACATTATGTGAAAGAAAGCGTGAAACTAAACAATCAATTTCAACAATTATTGTTTTAACTGTACAGTTTTAAGAGTTTTAATAATATTTTACGTTAGTGTCTAATGAAATAGCTCAAGATGATACACTAATTAATATTATAACCACACAAAATATAGAAAACTTTTATTTACAGTATTTACAAATTTTCTTAATAGACAGCAGTGCTCCGGTCTGTATAGCTGAATGTATTTTTTAAATTCGAAATTACGACTCGTTATATCATTCGACCCAAGCGATCTAAAGCATATCTGATTAATATATTTTTTTTTATATCTCAAGATGTGCCAATTCAGATGACCTAGCAAATCAAAGAAATGTTATGAGCGAAGATAGACGAGCAAGAAGCGAGTTAGCCATAACTGGACTCTGGCATTTTGTTTATTTCGCTGTTGCCTTGCTTTTGACACCATTCCACAAAGTCATCTATCACGACGGGCCACGCCCCTTCAGCGTCGTAGTTTGTCATATCGTCGTCTATGTGTAGGGCAAAATCTAACAGAAGATTCCATGTATCTTTTGGTATAGATCTCTTATGGTGTTCCTGCAAAATGGCAACATTATTTATGTAAAATATAAAAACTAGCTGTTCATCCTCGCTTCACACAGGGTTATTTCCTTTTTAATCTTTAAAACCCTTTTTATGTAGAGATTATAAACTTAAACCTGCTTAGAAAAATGCTCTATAAAACAGTGCAAACGCCATTGCAATCCATTCACTGGTTCCCGAGAATATTACGAACATAAGCTTACCGAGGACTTTATTATAAACTATTGGAGATCCTAAATTATTATTATTTTTTAATTAAGATTGTTTTAAATAAAGGGAAGAAAGGAACTATTCACAGGAAAAACGAAGGAAGAGGGGCGAAGGACTTCTAAATTTATCAATGACATATTATGGTCGGCACTGATGCGTAGCTATGACATTTCTGCATCAGTGCCAAAAACATGAAGTTTGCACTGATTGACACAACATGTTTCTGCTGCCAAACACCAAAAGTAAAGACAATTTGTGCTATGTGAATATCATATACATGTACTTATAAGTAGAGCCAGTCATTTGGGAATATAGTTGCCCAAAGACAAAGACACTGCTCGCATCTCGGCTTTCACTCATACATATATATATTAATATTTAATAACCTTCTGGTTGCAACAATCGCAGTATTGCAACGTAGCAAGCGAGAGGCTAAGTGCATATTTGCCTTCGTATTAGAAAGTTTATCTAGAAAACTACAAATATCTCAGAGCGAAATTGCCTCTGATGAAGCGGAGATTCTCCGCCACAATTGACCATTCTGTGCACATGCAAATCGAGCGCTGAGAAAGAGTTCATTATGAGTCGTCCATATAATCAAACAACCTATATAGGCAGTTGGGGATGATTGGAGCAAGAAAAACCATGGTGTTGGCCTGTCCTTCGGAACCCTGCTATTGTGGAAAAAGTAGGTTGACAAGGTTTTTTGTGCAAAGAAGAACAGGCTCGGACCTATCCTGGCTCAAATGGAGCAGTCGCGTCAGGATGCATTTTTCGGGATAAATTACTTGGATGAAATTTTATTTTAATGTCGGTAAAATAATTTATCGTAAGGACATTATTATGTATATAAATAACAATAACATTTCTTGGAAATAGTAAGAAGAGTATGTATTCTTTAACATAGACAGTACTTACCACCAAAAATTTGCACCATGCATCTAAGAATTTGAACCTGCCTCGCAAGACTATATTCCAATATGCAATTGCCATATCTAATTCTAAACCTTTCTGGCCAGGATTTTTTGCATAGTTGAATGTAAAGTGATAGAAGTCTTTGAATTTAAGGACATCTTTTATTTCATTCTCTAGCGTGGGCAACTTTGCTTTAAGTTTATCAATAGAATCTACACCCAGTTCGAGCATTCCAGTTATGAATTCCTCTCTTGAGAACTCGCATTGCACTGCAGCCTTGCATTTCCACGCTATTATAAGAACTAGAATTGATTCTGGGCTGAGGTTTAAATCCTCTAATAACTTCATGACACCGTCGACTGTAACCTTGTCGTTCTCTTGAGGATCTTTATATTTCACAAAAAGGGACTCCAGTTTCTTTTTATCTATCGTTGACTTAGAAGGCTCTTTGAAGTAAGCATCTGGATTTTGAAAATAATTGTCGCTTGCTATATCCAATTTCCAATCGTTTTGAGTTAAACAAAATATTGCCGTGCTTTCGGTCGTTTGGGTAAATGCTACAAATTTTTTTACCTTGTCTTTCTGAGATGACTTTAATTTGTGCTGAAACAAACAAAATTGAACATAACCCCAAACCAAATTCATACACAAATAGCATCAAGGAAGAAATCTAGAAAACCAAAACTGTTGCGATCCAATGATCGACCAATAGGTAAATATCAAGACGATGACTTTTACTTACCATTTTATCAAAGATAATTTTTATTTTATTTGTAAAATAGTGAAAGGACACATCTGAACAACGCGTAGAATCAGTGATACCAATTCAAACGTTTAGTTTGGTTTTATTCGCCTAAAATTTGACGTTTGATCGATTTTGTTGTTTGTCGGAACTTCACCTGCCTGGTTCAAGAGACTATACACAACTACTACTTTCTACTCGTATGTATTTTGGCAGTGGTGTGTGTGTGTGTTGCTTTGTGTTGTCACTGTCACTTTTATTTTTAGGTTAGGTTAATCTGCTACTCATGAATATTTGAAATCCATAATAACAAAACTCTTGCGCGTACAGAGCCATCAATATATCATATTCAAGTAATTGTTTAATCGCAATAATTAGGTTGTTCGAATGATACATCGTAAGATCGCCTCCCAAAAAAAAAACTTGCAAAATGAACATGTTACATCGTATTTTGGTTACCTCTACCTTTCACAGAGGTTGTTTACCAGACCGGAGCGTATTTTCATCACAGTTTCTAAGAAAATTTGCAAGCAAATCAGTTCGAGTTCGGTTCGCCCCAAGTCCCACGGGCTTTCTCCATTTGGGCAGTCTAAGGACGGCTTTATATAATTATTTGTTCGCTTTATCTAAGCAAGGGCAGATGGTTCTGCGTATTGAAGATACCGATCAGGCGAGGACGATGCAAGGAACACTGGAGGCTCTTTTAAGAGATTTAAAATGGGCCGGCATTGCTTATCACGAAGGTCCACTAAGAGGTGGCTCTTTTGGACCTTATATTCAAAGCGAGAGATCAGAATTATATGCGTGAGTTTCAGATTAAAATATACCAACAATATGTTTAATAACTCAAATAGTTGATCAAATTTATGAGCATAGTATTTACTTAATATATGTAATTGTTTTACCTTTTTATATTTATAAGCTTGAAATGTTTGTATGTTGGTTTAGGTTTTAACCTAAAGCTAACCTTGCAAGCTGAATTAGAACCACTTCCTCTTATCCTATGGCGTTGAAATTTGACAAGTTGCTTTAGTTCCGATGATAATTCATTTTTGTGGTAAGTATGATATGATTCTACACGCAGACGAAGGAACTAAACAGTTAACAGCACAGACATGAAATTTTGTTTAAGCATTCAAGTGTTTAAATAAAAAGCTTGTTTTTAAAAATGTATTTTTACTATTAATTATTTCTCTAGTTGCTTCTGTTTTACAGATTTAGAATTTTTTAATTTGCTATAGATGAGTACTTTATTTTATTGCAAAAATTATGACATCTATTTTTACTCGCCTGATGATTTTAACTGCAAGAATTTATTTTCAAATATAACATAAAAAAGTATAAATTAGTCATCAGGTTATGACAATACATCTGTTTTTAAAAAAATAAAAAAAATGTTCTCTGGTTCTGAGAGTAAACAGGTTCCTTTCGTTCCTTGGCAAATATGAATGAAATTTGTTTATTAATTAGTATTTTTATTTGTTTTATCAAAATAGAAATTTAAATGCCATTTTTATTTAATTTATAAGTTAGTTTATAACTACTCGCACATAAAGTAACTATTCTAATGCATAGTAAATTCTAGGGAAGATATTATGTACCTTTTAAATAGACGCATAATACGACAGAGCAGAGAGTAAATTATTAAAATTTTTAAATTGAAATATTTTTTGTCTGTTATATTTACAAGAAATAAAATATAAATGTCTTGCGAATGTTTGGCAGCAGTCTTTTTCCTTGTCTAAAACATTTAGGTCAACTATTACATTTTGGGGATGAGAAAAAACTAATTAGCGAAAAATGGCTCTGCAATTTTATGAATTCAAGCCAAGTGTGGGTTCGTGGCCCCACTACTGCGAAAGATTTGTATTTGCTTTCGAAGCAAATAATGTTAAAGAGGATGCAGCAATGAGGGCAAATTTTCTTGCTGTGTGTGATGCCGTAGCATATGACGTTTTATGTTCATTGTTGTCTCCGTTGAAGACCAACGAAGTTTCATTTAAGAAATCATAAATAGATTAAACAACCATTTTAATATAGTGCCGAATGAAATAATACAATAATTCAGATTCCATTCTAGACAACAGGAAACTGGTGAGTCAATTTTTGGTTATATTGTTCAACTTCGAAAATTCAGTAAACACGTCAATTTCATGGATTTAGAGTGAACATTGAGAGATCGTCTAGTGTGTGGAGTCAGAGAAACAATTACAAATATAATTATTATCCAAAGACACTTTAACATAAATGTTAAAATGTCACCAAAAAAATCGGAAATGTTTTGATTTTCAGAAAACATGTTCAAACTTTATTATCCAATGGATCTGCTTACAAATGCTTCTGTTCGGATAAAAGGTTAGATCTGTTGAGACGAGATGCGGTTCGAACACAACAAGTGCCCAAATATGATAATAAATGTCGGTATTTATCTGCAGATGACATCAAAACAAACCTGGATGCAGGAAAACCATATTGTGTTAGATTTAAGGTTTGTGTTAGAATTTTTTTATAATTTCTGTCTTAAATTTAACCTAACGAATGTCAAAATTTTAATATAGCCGTCAAGGGTCGAGCAAAATGAGAAAAAAAAAATTTAAAACTCACCGATTCACTGAAGATGTACTTTTGAAGGTATTTTTCATCCAAAAATATATTTTTGGTGTCCTTGTAATTTCAGTGAAATTTGCAATGCACTGAACTAATTTTGGTTTTTATATTTAGTAATTATATATTTATAAAAAATCGCCAAAGTTGGATATAAGAAGGCTAGCTATAGGCGAAAGCCAACCGTTTGGCTCTCGACATTGGTAAATGAAACAGTGTTTATCGTTTCCTGTAAATTAACTTTTACATGTAGGAAGTTTCAATCGACCGTGACTAATGTGTATTTGATACTTAACAAATTTCGTTGCAGCTAACTTCAGATATTCTTTACTTTGATGATATAATCTGTGGCACTATAGCGTATGATGTGGCATCAGTGGAAGCAGACCCTATCATAATGAAATCCGACGGCTTACCCACATACCACCTGGCTAATGTGGTCGACGATCATCTCATGGAGATAACGCATGTTTTACGAGGTGTCGAGTGGCAGATTTCAACCACGAAACATCTGCTCATGTACCGGTTTGTAATTTGTTTTTAAATTTAATATCCCAGTCTAGGTTGCAATGAAAAAAGTGAAGTCATCAAACGCAGTCACTTCTAAAACCACACCATGGCCATATCATGTAGTCATGTCATTTTAATAGCTTTCTGGTAAAGTTTTTTGTGGTATTTTATACAGAGTGTATTTTTATTCACTATTGGCATCAAATTCCCTAAAGTTTCAAGTAATTTAAAACATTAATTATCAAGTAATATTCGAATTGAAAAATGAATACACAGATTTATAATTCTGTATATGCATTTTTTTTCCTAAATTAAATATTTGAGACCGGTTTAGTTGTTGATATAAGTAGATCATAAAATAGTTTTAATTGCGTAGCAGTGTTGTAAGCGAGCTACGGCAACTACGACAAAAGTGTCAGTTTACTGTCCGTCAATGGTCGATGTTAACTTGCCCCATTTTTTGCAACTGGCATTGACAAACTATGTTAAGCTATGCTTGTGGTCGGTGGGATGTTATTACAGGTTAAACGTGGTTACAGGGTGTGGTCTCACCAACACCGTTGCGATGTCAGATTTTAGATACACCGCCCAAAACGTAAAATTGAGCTAAGCGATTCCATACAATTAAACTGTTCTATGGTAAAGATTAACCCCCTAAAAGGACAATGGTGATTTTAAATACACCTGTATATCATGATTCCAAATGAACATGAGGCATTATTAAACTAAAATTATATAACATAAAAATAATGAAACAACTAAAACTCCGTTTTACTCAACGAATATATATACAATATGTCCCAAGACCGTTCCTGAAGATTTAACCCGACACGTGGTGCTGCGAGCCGACTCGTCAAAGTAAAAAAAAAATGTGTGGTGCTGATGCGCCGGATCGTCTTCAGATCAGAGTATTTATTTAATAAATTTTTAATACTGCTAATTTCGAGGGGTGTTCTTTTTCATTGCCATAAAATTCCCCATTAAATTTTTCACATGATTAAAATAAAAACAGTATATTGCCATTTTGAAACATTAAAAAAAAAAAATTATCTTCGATCTATTAAGATGGCAATTGCTTCTATTTGCTTATGACGGTTTAATGGGGTATTTATGTTCTTTATTATGAGAAATTATATTAAAAAATGCGTTTTTTTTTTTTAAAAGCGCTTGTGTAAATTACCTTATGTATCGATATCTCGTAACCGTGGACGCATTTAAGTAGAATGTGTGGCCAATGAAATCGCGACCGCCGACCGTGAAAGCCAATTATGACGTGTCCATCAGCTGTGGTGCCTATTACAAGAACCGTATGATATTATCACGTAATGTTTATTTTTTTTTCCAGAAACCATAATGAATTTTGATATATTGTTTTTACAAATAATACTCGAAATTACAGGGCCTATTAACTCGATCTTTTATCGAGAATGGTCATGGGACATGGTGTATATAAAAACATACTACTAAAAAAACGAAACCAGATGTGACTGTGTCGAGATGCTCAGTAGAGGGATTGACGTGAATATCTTCCGGAATCTCAACTCAGAAATTAACATTTTGGTGTGTCTCCGGACCCTCTCAACCACTTACAATACTATATTCGTTGAGGCTGCTGAGGTTTTCTTTCCGATGCTATGCGTCTTTTATGTTTCTGACTTTTGCGCAAGTTTCGGCTAACATTGTGAAATTTTTCACTCAATAAAACTAGCTGAATGTGTTGAAGTACACTTGTAATGTCTTACATTACAGTACATTATGGCTTAATCACGATCTATTGTTTGAAACCAGCGTTATAACTGCTTGAATTGCACTGATTAGAAATTGCCGCTGAAATTTATCTTGATAATGGCTCTAGTAAAGCCAAAACTTTTTAATAATTTAAATCTTAGCTTTTTTTATTATTAATAAAACAATTATTTTTATTATTGATAAAATCATGAATAAATTGCGTTTTTGCTCATAATTATGATTGCTTTTAAAAGTTAATCCGAATTTGGTGAGAATGACCTATCTAGACATTCAATATATAAACGACTGCAGGTGTATTTAAATTCACTGATCTCCTTTTGGGCGGAGGGGGGGGGGGCGTTGATTTACATCAGCAATCAATAAAATCAGCAAAAAATATTGAAAAATGTTACATGAAAAACGAAGTTGAGGTTTAGTAGGAATCGTTTTAATGTTTCAGAATGCGGTTGAACGGAGGTCGGGCGACTATAGGTCGCTAAGTACTTCGAAAATAAACGTAATTATTTCAGTATGATTTCATTTTCAAAATGATTTTTTTTTGTGAGACTGGTTTAGTTGTCGATATCAACCCTCTAAAAGGACATCAGTGAATATAAATACACCCTGTATAGCTTTAAGTAAAACATTCTTATGGAATTAGATTATTTTCTGGTGTCAGTTGCTTTTTTGGTTTAGTATTTTTTCGATTCCCCATTTATTTTAGCCTAACTTTGCAGAGCATTTGGCTGGAGCCCGCCGTTGTACGGCCACTTGCCTCTAATACTAAATCCAGACGGTACAAAGCTAAGCAAACGACAGGACAATATAAGGGTGGAGGAAATTCGCAAGAGTAATATTTATCCTCTGGCATTGATTAACTACTTGACAATGGCCGGCGGCGGGTTTGATCATGTGGCTGGGGAGGGAGTGCAGATACACACAATTGATGAACTTGCCAAGCAGGTATTTATTTTGATAGTGAATAACAACTCATTTCATGGCTGTTTGGTACCCTCCTATTAGCCGACAGCAAGATTCTTATTCAATAGTTATTGTTTCATTTGTGTTGTTGGGAAGGCGCTACCAAACGCAGTTCCGTATGCCTTGTTATCGTCTTTATGATGTGAGATCATTCATTATAGGCGGCAATTGAATGCGTGTTTGTAACTTAGCAGCCGATAGTATTGAGCTTTACTTTCAGCGGCGAAAAATGACCTGGTCGCATTTGACCTGTTGGAGTTTGAACCCGGCTCCTCTTCCCTCTGGCTTTTTTTTAAAGTATCCTTTCATCTTCAGTTTCTTTTTTACTTGAAAATGCGTGTCAAAATAATATTCGGAGGGCATAAATCACCAATACCAATTAAACTTTAAAACTTTCCAAAAGTGTCTTCAAATCTAACCCAAAAAGAACTGATTGTCCAACCGAGTGGTTGATTTGTGGAATGAATTGCCTTCTAGTGTTGTTACCTCCAATTCAGTAAGTCAGTTCAAAAACCGTTTAAATGAGTACTTATTCACAAGAGCACAGCAAAGATATAGGTTTATCAGCTGTAAAGCTGCATACTTATTAATTAAAAATAAAAATAATAATAATAATCACTGGACTACTACGGCATTTACATTTTGTTAAGGTCAACTCTTGTGTGACTCTGTGAAAATTTGTCCTCTGGCAAAACGCAAGACTAAATGACGCTCGCCATTCTGAAACTAGGGACTGAGCGGGCGGTCAGAATTAACAGGTGGCCGGCCGGAGATCTATGGAAGCTATAATGGCTAGTTTGCCAGAGTCTTACCAAACGGTTTTAATATGTCAATGCTCTTCCCACTCTTTTGTAACTGACACCGAGTAAACAAATTATTTTTAATATTTCTATCCAACACAAAATATGTGATTAGTCATCCTGAATTACATAATAAAAGAAATCATAAATTTTCATGCCGTAGTTAAGTTAATAAATACAATTTATAGTGCCACTCAATCAATAAACACCAAATCTCCAACTTCTTTACCCCTTAAGATCGTAGATACACACATAACGCACATTGATGCATATCACATCTTGACATCAAGAAAGCAATTGCGACTTAATGAGGATAATCCGAAGCTTTGGTAAACTTAAATCACCTTGCGGTGAATGTTGTCTCTATGAAAATACATGGGCATTAAATGTTTTCTAGAGTGACAGCTAATGATTTTTATGCTCCTCATCTTTTAATGAAATATTTACCAATTTTAAATTCATTTGCTTATCGCAATGCTGTGGCATATTAACCCGTTATTCCATAAATGATTATTCCCGATTATTTCTCCATAAAAACAGTGTAGTATTGTGACTCTCTTATTTAGAGATAGATATAGGAGAAAAACAATACTTGATATAGTTTGATCTCATAATTAAGTAGGTTTATATAGAATTAAAAAGTTAAATTTCTACCTTGTTTAAAATTTAAAAGCCTCGATAAGTTTGTATTTTTCCATACATTTTATCAAAAGTTTAGATGTAAGTATCTTATTGACTGAAAATAAAACACGAGAAAATGAAACTACAGAGGCATAGTTGAATTTATATATATGCAAAATCAACAAGTTTCTTAGAATACATTGATTCTGTTTTTTTAAGGTTATCCTTTATTTCTTGTATTCAACTTTCAGTTCGACGTTGATAAGGTGAATGTGAATTCAACAAAATTAAACCCGGATTTACTTATCGAGTGCAACCGATTAGAAATCAAAGAGCGCTTGTCAAACGAGGACGGTCTGAATGCAACAATCGACACAGTACAAAAGATGGTCCGCGAACACTACTCAGATCAAAGGTTGGATGTGTCGCTGGAAAGCGTGAGCCGCATTTTAAAATGGGCATCTGGTAGACTCACCACGCTGAACGAGCTGATATCTCCATCGTTTGCATTCGTTTGGGTTTTACCTTCTAATTCTGTGAAGCTGGATAAGGTCACACAACATTTTCTGCTCTCGCTCGTGGAAGAAATAGAAAATAAAACAGATACTCTTGAACAGGATGAATTAAAACAGTTGTTGTTTAACTTTTGCAAAACTAATAGTGTCAAATTTAATAAATGTATGAAAGTGCTTCGTACTGTTCTAAGCGGTTTACCTGAAGGGCCCAGCGTGGCCGAAATGATCTTATTGTTAGGGAAAAATGAGAGTTTACAGAGGATCCGTGATGCTGTTCATCGTCAAAAGCAGTTTGAATAAAATTTTGCATACTAAAAGTGACTTTAAATTATGTTTTTTTCTAATAGAAACTTGTAAGTTACCTGATTCAAATAAAAGTGTTTAACACATTTCGCTCCGAACCGAAAGCCTACAGTGATTGGTGATGCCGACGTATTGTGAAGGTCGTTTGGCGAACAGAATATCCCACGAAATTGCAAATAAAGAATGCTCCTGTCACCCGTAATGACTTCTTATTATTGGCAAATATTAGTTATAAAGTTATGAAAATGTTATGAAGTTATTTTTTGTGTTTTTTGTGTTTAATATTATTTTGACATACCTTTTGTAAATTAAGCTCGAATTATTTACAGCCAAATCCGCCATAAACACTTTCAATTCACTTGCGCACTTCTCAAATTTTCATGTCATCGGCGCAGTGTGTATTCGGAAAGAGATTTTTGCAAATCGTAAATTCATGATACTGTCATAGCTTGTTCGGTACTTAAAATACTGCCCTATTACTTTGGCAGAGCTATTTATATTATTACATTATTTTCTTAACACATTCACCGTCATGATAGTAAATGGCGAATATCGATATTAGGTTGCCTTATGTACGACTGGTATGAAGCAAAAACCTTGTTTTTAGGTAAGTTAATAAATAATACTGAAATAATACCAAAAATAATAATCCTTCGGGGAATGCGGACGTATATATACGTCCTTCAGCTTCTAAGAAATAACACAATTTTACTTGTGTTTATCAGTTTTTCAACGCCCCCAGCTCGATCCCTCGGAACTCAATAGCCGATCTGTCGATTTGTGTAAAAAACATTATCAATGGAAATCAATCAATCGAATTTGAAATCAGCTCGGTTATTGCGTGCGAAAATAAGTCCAAAAACATTCACCACCTTTTGGACTATAACACATTTACGGATTGCGGATTAAGCACATTTACACTTAATTCCTACTGGCAATATTTGCCAAATAATGTTACAAACATGTCAGTAAACCCGTTAAAAGAGAAAAACAACATAAGTTTCAAAACTTTTAATGGTACAATGAAATATTGGAAAATTACAGAGTGAAAAAACACGAACAAGACAAAATATTGTTCATCTGAAAAATCAGACAGTATTTGAAAAAATCATTAATTAAAACGGTGTATAATATAACAATATAAACGTGCAGACTGGATTATTCATGTTAATAATAATGCATAAAGGAAATCACATTTATGTTTAAGTCTGAAGTATCGTTGAATTTGTTAACTTTTACATCAATTTACAAACTGCATGCAATCAACTCGAATGTATTGAATAATTTATATCTAGTAGGAAATATATGGATTGGTCAAGAGTAAGAAAAAAACATACAAAATTAGAGCCTGTCATTTCTCCATAAGAACTATTTCTTTTCTATTTATT
Source organism: Neomicropteryx cornuta (assembly GCA_020383195.1). Taxonomy (NCBI): domain Eukaryota; kingdom Metazoa; phylum Arthropoda; class Insecta; order Lepidoptera; family Micropterigidae; genus Neomicropteryx; species Neomicropteryx cornuta. The sequence goes on along the minus strand of JAHKQU010000001.1, from coordinate 4,460,402 downwards.
AAAAAATGATGTCAAAATCGATAACAAACATATTTTTTTTATTGCTAAAAACAAAGTTTAAGTTATATATATATAATCAGGAGCTAATCTAGGAATTATGTAACTAGTAACCACTAACAACTAAAAGTGTTAAAAAAAAACAAAATTTTTCATCATATGGGCAAATAAAAGGATTAGATTCTTCATCCGAGTCACCCTCAGTTAATTGGTTAAAAATCTATATTTTCCTGATTTATGAAAAAAAAACAAGCATAAATAGGCAATCCACTACAAATAATATTGAAAAAAAAAAAAAAAAAAATTCTATTCGTTCATTTAGTAGATTGATCAATACTCATTGGGCTCATAGTTACTATCCAATTTCATTTTGCTGATCCGTGACTTTACCAACAGAAATAAGGTTGTTATAATAAAATATCATTCTGATGTATGAAATCTATGGAACAGAGCCATTTATGTAAATTGGTTCTTTTTATAATATATTTTTTAAAATAAATAATTATTGCATACAGTTTGTGCATGTGGTGAGTATCCCAAAGAGATGCCAAATGTCATATTTAGACGCCTTAAGCAAATCCCACTTGAGATCTCCTTGTCCTAGAATTCATCCTCTAGTGAAGGCATCTAAGTGTGACAAGTTGGTGAAATACTATAAAATAATGGCACACAGAATGTAAAATAAATTGAGGTAATCCCAAAAATAGTAAAAAAAATCTTACTTTTTTGACGAAAATTGCTATTTAAATTATTGCTAAAGCTCTAGGACTATTGCATTGCATATAGCATTAAAGATTGAGGGAAGAAAGTTATTGAGCGTGCGGGAGTATTATACAAGGCAGGTAAAGATCGCCCGGGACACAGTGCCAAAAACATGTGTGTGACATATGTGGTTTGAATTGGCGGGTAATTAACGAATTAAATTTAGCCTGCAAAAAAAAGCATCAATACTGAAGGTGTAGTCTCTGACGCACTCGCGGCTCGCTGGCTGTTTGACATAAGCTAGCAAAGTTTTTGTGACTCGATTTTAGTAAGACTCGTTTTTTGTGCAAAGAAGAAAAAAGATTGTCAGCTCCTTTACTATTTCGTCTTTAAATTTACAAGCTTGCCTACTCCGTTAACATATTCATATCTTTCATGGGGATTTTCTCAAATGGTTCTGTTTATTTTGATTTTAACGATCGATAAAATTTACCATTTGTGGGATTAGTGTATTTTGTTTCAAATCTTGTAGAGCCAGAATATTAGGAACATCTTTTGTTAATGTTTTGTCAATGTGACAATTCGTTGGAGTTTTGCTGTTGATTCCATCAATTAAAATATGACTTGATAAAAATAACAACAACCAAATTTATATTAAACAATAATTCCAGTTGAATTTAATTGGTCATTGCTTCGGACAAAAATATTTTTGAATCTTTAAAGATAATATTAAGATACACAAGTAGAAAATAGATTTTTACTTTGTTAATTTTTTAACGCTTATTAAGCACCAATTTTTCAATCGTAAGACAAAGCTCTCGTTACCTAACAGACTGTTAAACAAAGTTAATTATTAGGACACGATGGAAGAATATTTAATCGTATTACGAGAAGTATTATAGCATGTACCTATCCGCTATATAGACTTGTTAAAATACACGCGATCTATTAACTGTGTGTTAGGCGACATGTGCCTTTGGCTGGCGATTAAAAGTTCGGCACTAAGTAATACAATTTTATATTTATATAAATTTACATTTTTTGTTTACAAGTTATCTCGAATTTTCTTTTGAGAAAAAATACAAGTCAATTCCGTTGTGATGCAACGCAGTATCGTTTCATGAAATTGTTCACATTCAAAAACAGAAGTTGTTAATTAAAATTACGTTTGGAATAATATTAGACATAAAATTACATCTAAGATGTCAAAAACACATTTATTTTTAAATAATATGCATTATATAAAAGACGAGACACGTTTAAAATGTTCATATCTGTATTAAAAGTTATTTTTTCAGCAAATAAATTCAACTATACCATACTGTTTTGAAATATTCTTGTTTAGATTGAGGGTTATAACTGGTCATAGAAAACATGAGGTGATTGGTTGATAGTGATCTGAAACAACCCAGCGTGTTCACCGTTCGTTTAAATATTTTTTTAAGTACCGACATTATGAATTGAAATGTGACAGGTTTGCTGGAACCGCAGACATTTTTGGCCAGAACGGCCTGCTTAGAACTGAGGTAGGTACCATTTAGTAGACATGGAGACACTAAGCTGGCTTAGATAGACTGTACATCCCTAATAATCGCAACAATACCATCAGGCGTGATAGTGTGTGTACGCCCTATAAGATATAACAAAAGGCACACAATTGCAATTACAAGTACTTTTAATCAAGGCTACAATCCAGTAAAAAAATTGTGGTCGGACTGCGCCGAGAAGAAAACGGAGCCAAATCATTGAATCACCAAATTTTTTATACCTTGTTTGATTTATTAGTGTCTCTAAATAATAGATTTTTTGAGAAGTTTACGACTAGTTTGAAATAGTAAACACTACCCATGTTTATAACAAAAAATAACAGAAAATGTAGGATAGATACACAATAATTATTTTGCACTGAAAAATAACAATACGCAGAAAAGGGCATGAAAATACGCAGAAACTCTGCGTGGTTTCAAAGTTTTAGAAAAACCCACTGTTTCATTAGGTGAGTTTGAGAAGGAAACTTATATCACTAAGATTAATTTAATTATGGAGGACAGGTATATTTATTACAGAATAATGATCATAATATGATAAGATGTAACAGTGGTTCTGACTGTCTGTCATCCCTTATCTAATATGAAAAAAAAAATAAAATTAGGGAGTTACAAAATATACTTTGAAGTTGCTTTAAAACTGACAAGAGTCTCAAAATTTAATATTTAGCAAGGGTCTGCGTTAATTATGCTAATTTCGAAATTGAAACCATTTTTCACTATCGCATAAGAATTCTTCACAATCAGAAAGAGAAAATAATGGGATTTTCATATTTTTAAAAATATTTTTACAAAATTAAAACAAAATCTATTTATTACTGGTCTTAAAATTTTTGATAATGGCTTTTTTTCTTTGGTATCATTATTACAAAACTACTCGTATTTTGATATTCTGTGAAATAATTTTACTATATCCGAAAGAGTGATTAATAATTACATAAGCGAGTGATAATATATGAGTGATTAATAATAATCGAAAAATGAATGACGTGCATGTAAGAATAACAAAATACATCTCTTCTATTATAAATTTTATCGTGTAGGAAAGGGCTACCCATATTTTATTCACTTCAAGACATTAAGGGCATATTTCAAGATTATTGATAAAGAGTAGCAAAAATAAAAGTGATTATTAATATTATTTATGATTTACTAGCTTCAGCCCGGATTGGTAGTTGCATACATGTGGCATTAACGGCGCATTTGGAGTGCGACGACAAGCACTCGGAATGAGGCACCTTCCTAGCATGTTACCTACATAATTTCTATACAATACCCGACAAATCTTTACAATCTTTTTTTTAACAGAGTGAGGCTATGTCCTTCCCCAGGGTTTAAGCCTGCCATACTCAACCTGCGGCCCATCTAGCTTTTGGTGCGGCCCCAAACTCATTTATTTTCAGGGATATGATTTACAAAATCTGGCATTCTATATTTCGTATATCTTGAGATTAATTTTGACTTTGACGTATAAATAGTGACACCCAAAGAGGATTGTCGTTTCATATTTTTTTTGTCATACCAGTATAGTGTTGCGGCCCGCGTAGCTTTAAAAATATATGTATGTGGCCCGAAGACAAAAAAGGTTGAGTATGGTTGGTTTAAGCTATCCATAATAAATTACATCAAAATCGGTTCAGTGGCTTAGACATTAAAACGTAACAAACAGACAGACTTTCACATTTATAATATTAGTATAAATTTAGATCATGATTGATCAATATTTTTTTTAGGTAAGTTATAACCGTTGATTGACCCATTATAAGTGTGTTTTTTTGTGTGATCAATAAATATTTTTTTATTGTTAAATACCATTTTTTTTCCAGTTATAACCAACTTTTTAAAATACTTCACAAGTGTACTGGACCTCATTTATAATATTATGTAATTTATTTTAAGGAAATAAAATCAAATTTACTAGAATAAATAAATGCAAAATAAATTAAATGCGTGAAATATCCTACTGTGTAAACTCGAATGGTCCATTCCCAGAAGTTAACCTTTATAATAAAATATGTAAGGGGCTAGTAAGTGAACAGAATATTATAATGGAAAATTGTGAAAAATGTGATAAAGAAAACTGACCTCAAATTTGTGATCAGCATGCAACTATAAGTCTCATACAAAATTGCAAACCCCAAAAAATGTCAGCCTGTAATAAGGATACAATTTAAGATTAATCTCTTTTATTTCTACGAGTATCTATCTAATGGTATAAGTTTTATTCATCTAAATAAGATGAATAGAAATAAAAAAATCTAGTAATTTGGAACCGCTAGTGTAATTATGCTATTGCTTTCTCCCCCCCCCGGATCCAACAGAAAGAAGTCAAGATCGTAGCTAGGAACTTACAACTGAATTAATACAGAAATAAATATTCTAAATGAGTGTTTTGATTTAAACTAAAGATAGATTAAAAATGATTATTGTAAAAGTATTTAGTTATTGTCACAGAAAAATTTGATTGCGTGCTTCCCCACCACAACCAGTTTTCTAAAAATGTTGACAGGCTTTTAATTTAATTAATTTTGGATATTTTTTTGCCATCAGCCATGCTTTTATCACTTAGTTTTTATTGGATCCGTGGAGAAGTAGGTTTCTCATTGTGGTCTCACAACCTTCTATAGGTAATGAGTAAAAACGCTTATTCTACGATTTTGGGCTGAAAATCCCAAAAAAATATTTTTATTTACTCAATATTTTAACTAGGCTCAGATGGTGAAAATATTGCTCACGGAAAATCACAATTGAAGTAATTTTATCATATTATTTATGACTGCATCATCTTAAGGTATATAATATTAACGGATTATGACATGAAAGCTCATAGGAATTTTCATTTCTTCAAAAAGTTTTAAATAGTAAAATAATTAAAGAAATTTACAATTCATATGCAATAAAACATATTTCACAAAGGCAGCATGCGTAACATTTTTAATTCGGGTAATATTAAAACATAAACTTTCTTTAGAATTCAGTGAGAAAATTGAAATTGATGAGGCAACTATTTTGATAAAAATTGCAATTTAAAGGCTTAGTTCTGTTACGAGACATCTCTAAAGTTACTTAATAGAATATTCTTAGTAGGCAACAAAAAAAATGGAACCAGGAAGGAAGGTCACTTATGTATTTTTATATTATAATCGTTCTTTAGTACGTACATGGTAAACATAGGAATAAGAAATGAACCCAGCAAAATTTTTTTTTAAATATAAAAATGTATTTTGTTAGAAAAAAATGACGTATTTTTTGTTTAATTTGATTATTTTTTTATTATAATATTATCGTATGGCTATTGGTAAAAAAAAATCCTTGGCTAAATATGCACGAAATATGTAGTTATATATGAATCAGAAAATGTATTGTGGACACTAGAAAAACTTTATACCTACATTACACCACTATTACACCACTATTCATTACCATTATTAATAGATACATTCACTCGTGAAATTTTTTAGTTCAGATTTCTTTCTAGAATCTTAATAGTTTTAAATGTTACATTGGTTAATAGCATCTATTGATTCTGAAAATGTATTAATACGGAATGCATTTTTTGCAATACTTTTTATACAAACAAATCGACACATTGCATACAAATACCAATAACGTTACCATTTTTTGTTGGTCCAATATAATATAGGTAAGGGTTAAATTAATGTTTTACTTCTAGTAAAGTAATGATTTATAAGGTAAATTTTATTATAATTGTGTAAATTTAAAAAAAACCATGATAATTAGACAATTATTGTGTAATTATCATGGTTTTATTAGTAAAATGTGTTGTTTTCAAATAAAAATAAGACACATCTGCAGCGATTATTGCATGACGATAAACAATAGAAGCTGCACAGTATCTAATGGGTCTTTTCATAAAATAAAAAATTATTTCTCATTCGATTTTCTATCCTAGATTTGATACATTGTAAGTTTTTAATAATAGGCATCTAAACATTATAACTATTTAGTCCATTCGAAAGATAGGTATTAAATATTCGTATTATTATTTTTATATAACTCCGTGAGTAAAATTTAATATTAATAGTCTAGGGAACAACACTCAAAAAGGCCATAAAAAAAAATGTTTTAAAGTGCAGAAAGAAACTGTAATGACCTAACTTAAATAAATTCAAATATACACAAATACGAATGAATTAGTAATTCTAATAGAAATATGGGAATAAACTCTTACTTACTAGAAATTTGAAAAATCTTTTCCACATAATTTGAAAAAAAAACTAAAAAATTCTACGGAGACCAAGAAACACTCGAGTTGGTCTCTGAAGCCATTTGTAGTCTCAAAATTAAATACTCATATCAAAACAGGTGTATTTAAAATCACTACTATCTTTTCAGGAGGTTGATCTATATTAACTATATAACATTAGTAAGCAAAAAGTAATGGAAAAACGTTTCTCAATTACGAATTCATGTAGTTTTAGTGTAGAGGAAAAACTAATTTAAAATTTAATCAATCGCTAACCAAAGTTTTGAAATTCGTCGCTCGCATGCATCGATCTGTCGGAATGTTTGGTTGACAGCTATGCGTAGCGGAAGCAGAAAAGTCGCTTCAGCGCAATGTTCAAACTAATTTATTTTAAAAATGTATGAATTTTTTTTCAAAGTTAAATAATTTTTGTCATGACTGTGCAGTTCTCGACATAGATTAATACCCTCAAAGGACAGCAGCGAATTTGAAATACAACCTATATAGTGAAAAAAAAAATCTCCTTACGTGAGATTAATAAATAACATATCTTAATTTCTTACAAGAGAAGAATAAAATTAAATAACATACACAATACACAATATCAAAACGAACATTATTACGAATATTGCTATTTTAGTAATTAAAGATGAGTCTTTTATACATTTTTATTAACTAACCCACTTTCAGTGGAGAGATTTGAAGAGAATTCAACCTTCTTATACAAGAGTTAACATAAAAAAGTAAAGTAATTGCTTTCATTTTAGAATATGAGGTTTTTAAGTGATACAAGTCCAGATATATTAATCGTTTTTTTACAGGACTATGTAAATAAGATGTTTATTAAAATACAATAAATACCAAAGCCAATTATTTTCTTACAATGTGAAAAACTAAGTGAAAAATGATGGATGATATTAGAAAAATATTATAAAACATATTTTAATTATATTAATATTAATAGTAATATTACTATTAATATTAATTAGTAATAATATTTTCTAATATTCTGGTGTGCACGCTCATAATGAAAATTTTAACACTTATTTCTTTATACCGTTGTCCTAAGCACACTTAACTGAAAAATATTTGTTTTAAGATAAACGCCAATTAATTCTAAACCGAAGAGAACTTTACAACGGGTTATTTACTAAGTAGAATTACTCTTCAATTCAATATTTTTTAATTATAATGTATATTATTGCAAAACGTTACTTCACTTTGTTGTATTTTTTTAATATGTTCCTAAGAATTGTATTAATTTTGCTTGGATAAAAATCCCAGAGGAGTTATTTTCAGTGAAATGTTAAAACATATTCAGATAAAATAACCTAAATGCCCTTCCTAAGGGATGGCATGAAAGCTTTAAGGGGGAGAGGGGGATTCTAAGTTTTAAGAGGGTAACAGTTTAGGATGATGTTGATATTGAGGTTTCTGGTTCGAAAAACATACCTCCTAATGTCGTTGCTATAGGTGAAAAATATTATATTTGTTGATTTTGTATTAAAAAGTCATTGCGATATAATCTAACTAAAAATATACTAGCATTGAGTATGCTTAGGACGGCAGTATTTTGCTCGAGACGGAATACTTTAAATCTGTAGAATATTGTTTTGGTCATAATTTTAGAACGTTTCCGGCGAGAAACGTTCTATGGAATTATTCGGATGGATTTTAAATCAATTTATTAGTTAATGTTATTAATAATAAAGAAGTGGTCTTTTATGTATTTATAAATTAGAGGATAAAAGGACTAATTTCCAACATAAGTATAAATTGCTTCGGTGTTTACTTATAAATAAAATCTTCATGAAAGGTCACTATTAGACAGTAAACTTGACCATAAACAAATATGTACAAAATGTTTTCAAGCAATACTCATTAAGAAGGCAAGATTTATTAGTCTTATCAAGTTACAAATGATTAGCAATTAAGAATAAAATCTATACTATTAATATCTTTTTGTGGTTTATTAAAATGACAAATTAATTATTGGAAAATAATGTTTTTAAGAATAACATTCTTAATACAGGCGCTTGACGGTAAAGACGGTTTAAAGTGGTGTCCAAAATTTGACATCTCAAGAGTGATATTTCAAAACACAAACGCCCAATGAGGCACTACGTAGACCTTACGTTCCACTGTTTGGGATCCACAGAACTAAATAATAAGAAAGCTATCGAAACATAGTAACAGTAACTATTTTCAAAATCAAACAACAAATTTGTCTATTTCAATAATCCACCTAATTTATAAGCATTACATGTCTTTTTACAGTGTTTAACACTATTTATTCGTAATTAATAGAAAGTAATAACTATATTTAATAGTTAATTTAAAAAAAATAATTCAAGGCTACATTAAAACCGACAAAAAAAAAACATAATTGAAAAGAATTTGAAATGTAAATCTATCATAAATAAACATGCTCGACTCCGAGCACACTGGACTAGCAACGATTCAAAATGAAGTAAATAGGTTTAATAAATAGGAACATTAAAACCAACGCTTTGGTAATTAATTCTTTTTAAAAATGTTATTAATTTTTAAACATTAGAAAAAACGGAGCCAATCTCTAATTTCAAACACCAACAATTTCTAGATAGCACCGTCATACACACAAATTTTTCGTTTGTTATTGCCAAATAAAAGTATTGACGTTGTTGCGATCGTTGTACCATTTTTCAAATATGACGAATGATATTTACCAAACCGGATCCGTTAAATAATACTGGATGTGGAGTGTTTCATTCTGTGATGGAGAAAGGTGACTCAATCTTTGATATGCTTATGCTTCTTACATTAAGATGTGGTTACTTCCACCTAAATGTGTCAAACTGTGAGTCATGTCGTAAATAAAACACTGTATGCATTATATTATGCCTTTGCCAACATAAACTCTTTAATGTTTAATATCAGAATAAATTGTTTATTGACATCCGGTACGGATATGTTGACAATGAAGTATAATAATTTCATTAGAAATGACTAATTAGAAAATAATCATAATTCATTTATAAAAATAATAAAAAAAATATATAAAAGTAAATTATTTGTATATAGGTAAGTAAGACAGCTTCTATCACATTACTATGTAAAAGCTATCACTGGATATCAGAAACACTCAATTTTAATTTATTTGCAAAAGTAGCCATTTTTTTTAAAAATATTCAGGATGTATTTAAAATCACTAATATCCTTCCACGAGGTTGCTCAACGATCAAACATTAATTGATAAAAAATATTGGAAAGTATTTCTGAATTATGAGAAGACGAATTTAAAATTTAATCAAAATCTAACGGGAGTTCAGAAATCGCGATGTCCCCCAATGATCTGTCCCAAATATAAACAAACCATGACCCGTGATATGTCAAATTCAGTTGAACGGTACGTCGCGGATAGGCTATAGGGGTCGCTTCAGGGCTATGTTTAAACTATTTGCGGAATTGATTTAAAAATAAGTAAAAAATTTTTTCATGGGACCGGTTTAGTCAACCGCCTAAAAATACAGCATGTATAAATTACTACTTTGATTAAAAATAATTTTGCTTTATTGGTAATAATTGCATCAAAGGTAAAGTTTAGCGATGTGTTTGCTCTATGAATCTTATCCTATTAGTAAAAATTTAAATTTAAAAAATGTGTGATAGTTCAACCATCGCTCACAAGTCAACTGTTTCGATATTTATGCCATCAAGCAGTTCCCTCGAATATTATCAACATTCTTCACACACAAACACTTGAGTTATAGCATACTGTAATTACTACAATCAACTCTAAATTACAATATTCAATAAGGCTTACTATATCCAAATCCATCTTAATTACACTCATACGAGAAGGCATACCTTGAAAATAAAAATAAATTAAATCAAAAGCCAAGTTTTACTCATTATCTAAATAAAAATTAAATTTATTGTTTAAGAAACTATACAAAAAAAGGAATGTAATACGATTGTCAATAAAATCACTATACTGTCTAATGCATAATTATTATTATGTGGGTATGTTATTGCATGAAGGATTCATGTTATCGGTAGTTATTATACTATAGCAATTTTTTAAATTAAATTAAAAAAATGAGCTCATTGTAAATATATCGATAAAATGTTATTGGCCTTTGAAGATTATTTAACAGCTTTTGTAGTCAATTGCTTCGAGGTAATTGCAAAACTGACGAATACATTATCAGTGCAATCAGCACGTTGATCACCTGGAAAATGGTATAGAAAAGAGCACCAAGGTACATTAAATAGAAGAAAAGTAAATTAAAATAGTACATAGATATGATCATTGACAATAAGTACCCACTTGTTTATTTAGTTGGAAGGTTTCACATAACATTTAATTTAATAACGCCCTGCCGCTAAAACTATAAAGCAAGGCTAGATCATAACCTCATAAGGGTTATTCACATGAACAAAAAACTTTTGCTTTTCAAACTATACCGTAAGTAATATCACAGCTTTGATTGTCTTACTTAAAAAGTAGGTTAAGAGGGCCCCAAATCTACACTTGAGAAATATGTAGGTTAGAAATCAAATTATGTAACTAGTAAGCAACAGCATTATAATTTTATAGGCTTGACTCTTTCTCTATTTGGCCAATTTGAACCTTATAATGCACATCATTTTTGAAGTGACAATAGTACCACATAATACAGTTGTTAAAAATCCCACAGAACAGTAAAGTACCCAAAAGCGACAATAGTGGTCTGATACGATGGGATTATCAGTAATGTTTTATCAGCGTAGCGCGAGCCACACATATAAAACACAATCAACTTCAGATGATCCTTCCGAGTGATTTATATTCACAAAACAAAGAAATAAGTAGAAACGGACGAATACACGAGTATACTAGCTATGCATGTTGAGCGAAATTTTAGATCAGTACGGAAACCCTCCGACTATATAATTATCTATTCCTAGATATTAGATTCAATGCATCTCCTTGATTGCGTGCTGCAATCTCTTGACGTGTCCCACCTTCGTGACGCCCAAGTCCCGAAGGTCACGTCTTGCCAGCGTAAGGAGCTCCCGTCCCGTGATGTCGTTCTTCGCAAAGCTCTCCACGTATTCCGTCAGTTCCAAGGTGACCAGCCATTCGCCGACGTCCGTTTGGCTCCACTGAAATGTTTAAAATTAATTTCAAACATTCTAAACGTTAAAATATATTCAATAATTTATAACGAGGCAACATCTATAGCATTATTTTTACAGCGATCTCGGTATTAGTTGGTCTCAATTCTGAGTGGATTTGTTCGCATCTCCTAACATGCAAATAAAATTTAACAGTAATTTTGTTGTGTAAAATAGTCACTTTTGAATTGTTCAAATAAGGTGGGTGGTACTTGCCTATCTATATCTGAGTCGTATAAAAAGTTTAAAATAAATGAAGGAAATAAAATAAGCCAAAATCATATTTAGCTATCAAAACCAATTTTCAATTCGACAATTTTTCAAGATGATACGATAGATCAAAATGGAAACCAAATATAGCTATAAATCTACTGCATAAACTCCTTTATTAAAAAGAAAAAAATTGTTACAATGTGACTGACACACTACAGAGATACATTGCATCTTTTTAGTCGGGGTTTAAAAAAAGGTAATCACAACGGAACTTCACCGCGATAATATTGTTTAAGCTTTTTTGATTGAAATAGACTTAGAATTATTTCTGCGTAAAACAAATGCTTTAGTAGAGGACAAGTAATAGTGTAGGTATCTTGGTTATCAAACTTCTAAATGATAAGCCATTTAAATTTTTCCCTGTTAAACTTTCATTGTTAATTTTCACTTTCACCTGTTTGACTTGAGCAGCAGTGGGCGGAGTTTGAGGCGTGAGGGGTGTGGCCTCCGCGACACTCTTGCGGGAACGCAACCAGGATACTTTGGGCTGAGGAGGTTGTTTCTTCTGTGCCTGAATTGCAAAAACCATAAATGAAACAATGAACCCAATGAAGTGGTAGTTTTTTTATTTCTCATGGTTTCGATTTTCAAAATCAAAACAATAACATTGTATAATGTTTAAAAATAAATTACACCATTGGCTGATTCGGCCTATGCTACGAAGTGGTTTGGCATATTAGTCAATTTACGTTTTTACTTACAGTTTTAAATACCCACGCAAAGGTTTAAAAAAACACAGGATTGTAACACAAAGTTTGAAATTGTGACATAGATAAAAATAAAAATACACTCTAAAAATGTTTTTAATTCAGGAAAATTATATTAGGAGGCCTATTAAAATTTTGTATGTTTCTATGTACGATGTCCCCGACTAAGCCTAATCATACAACCTTGCCCTTAAGGTTACAAATGACTCTCACCTCCGCATCTCCGTGGAAGTAAGCGAGAGCATTCTCAATAGTGACAGATGCTATGTGCGCTCGCAGTGCTGTGACATACTGCATGGCCTGACGCGTGTCGAGAGGTGACGGCAGGGTAGACAAGGGAATCGGCGCAGATTGGACCACAGATGATACCGAGTCGCACAAATCTCCTGTGTCTCTGACCTGTATGGATTATTTTGTTTTAAATTTATATAATAATTACTTTATATATCAAAATTTATATATCTAGTGGGAAATGGCCAATGGGCAAAACATAATGGCAGATTATTGAGGGTATTAAACAATAATAATAATATATATTTTTTTCTGGTTATTTCCAATTATGTATTTTTAGATTTCATTAGGAGAGCTACCTATTGCAATGGGTACCATGTCGTGACTACCGGAAAATGTCGACATATCTTCACGTTTCACATCCCCTAGAGCCCAAAACCACCCTTAGTTTGAAAGTTTATCTAATCTATCTGTCTATCTATTCGCTTTCGTGTGGACACGATAACTGCCGTAATTTTATACCAATCACTTTCAAATTGATACATAAAATTTAAGGGTACAAAATCTCGATGAAGTTCGTTAATGGACAAAATCAGACCAGCCAGAGGGGCGGTAATGGGAGGGTTTTTCGAAAAAGTGAAATTTTGTTATAACTTTTTTAGTATATAAAGATATCGATTTAATTTAAATTTTATATTATTCCTCAGATAAGGGCTAAAACTTATCTTAGGAAAATTTTTGATAACACCAACCACATATATCACGCATTGAACAACTAGACCGCGGTCCTAAGAGTGGGAAAACTTGGTTTTTCAAAATTCAAAAAATCATACCTCCCTTAATCAACGCAGGTTCAAATCAGTTCAAAATGTTAATTGTAAGCCTATAATTTCCCTACAACTTTTATTTGAATTAATTTTTGATATGAGCAACTCTTACGGCACAGTATAAAGAGGAATTCAGTATATTCAGTAAGGGTAAGTACGACGCGGCAGGTTGAGGTGAGTGAGATGCCTCGGGTGGAGTTGATTGCGCGGTAGCTCGCGCAATGTTGGGTACAAGTTTGTACAATTGGAGTTCGCCTATTCCCTACTTTAATCCCGTGAAATCTACCTCCGCATTCCAGCGTACCGAAAGTGATTTTTTATAAAGGGCAAGGATTGCACTATCCTCCCTGCCTCTTGGAATAAATGATTTATCTACTATATTATTTTGTACAAACCTATGTATGTATTGTCATTCCGTCTGGAGCGTTTTTTGACAGGAATTAGAAAAACATTGAATTAAAGAAAATAAATTATGTGTCATATTTAAATTCATAAATATTAACATCAATTTCGTCGGACATCTACTACCCAGTATATTATTAAATTATTAGAGATGAGTTTCAACCCGAGTGCCGCAGGCACGAGTTGCACGCAACATAGGTGCCAAGAGAGCCGCCTGCAGGGCCTGACTGACAACCCGGGACGTAACCCAGGTTTGAAAAGCTAGTTATTATTTTAAATGCGTAAAAGAGAGGTTACAATAAGATCATACCAATTCGGCAATTCTTCTTCGCAACTCGGGTCCCCTTATGAGTGCCCCCTCGGAGTCCTGCAGTGCATCCAAGCGTGCGGATACACCCCGCGCTCGAGCATACAGTGTTGCTGTGTCACCCCAGCAGTGTGTTGGACCACCTGTAAAATTAAGGAAAAAAAGCCGGTTCATAAAACTGACTTGATAGTTCATCATTGCACTGGAAAAGTCATCTATTGTTACTATTGTTTACTGCTAATCTTTCGGGCATATATACTACTACAATCAATGCCACATTCAATTTTGAAAAGGACTATAGAAAGAATAAACATGGTAAGAACATTTTATAGGTTACAGTTTCATGAGTTTCGTAATTTAACAGTAGGTGATATTTATTTCAGTTTTCACCATTAGTCTACAATAAAAAAATAGTACAAGAACTCAGTTGTCATCTAAGGAGCTGAAAAACTATTGATTTTCAGCTAGTACCTAATGTATTTTTAATTATTTAAAATCACATTATTCTAGACTATATGACTGTACTAAGGAAGTTGTGTTTTATTGTATAATGTCTATGGATACTAACCGTAAAGGTATCTATTTATGATTAAAATCAAACTGAGAATTTAAAATTAGTACCCTCATGTAGTCACGAAGTAATACAATGGAATTAATACAGTATGTGTACGGTTGTACATGGGTTAGGGGAGCAGACTGTATGTCTTTATGGATGGGAAGGTTCACAGCTGAGAGTAAATGGCAATTAACAAGAAAAAACAATAGACCAACCTTGCTGTGCTGATGGCCGTCTGTGATTCGCCTGCCTTAGCCTATTTATCTCACTGCTTCCTTGATGTTTGAGATGGTTCACGAGCTCAGTGAAGTGATGATGATGATGATGTGGCGAGATGTGACGGATTACAGCACGCGGCGAAAAAGGGCGTTATTTTGCACGCGCGATCATGCAGAGGCGTGGATAGTCTCTCGTTTCTCTTTCAACTGACACTTACCGACAGCCGTGATAATGGGAAAAGGTTGCCAGTAACAAAAACTGGGGGAATTGTAGAATGGTAATTTTGCAATGTATAATAAACATAAATAATAATAAACATTTATAGAATAAATATTAATATGATTCAATATTGTATTAAATAGCTTAAATTATAGGGTGACGTCGGAACAGTATGTGTTTATTATAAATAAATTAGATTAAATATTTCGAGTACATAATATATATACATATATGGGAAGGCTTACAACGTATAGACCTCATAATTATCAAAATAGAGACTGATTGCATGATTGCGGGTTAATATATTTTTATTAACAATAATATCAGAAAATCCTAAAGAAGTGAACCAAATATCGTCCAACACACCTGCTCCGTTTCGCTCGCTGATAGCTGATATCTTGACCCACTTGACAAGGGAGTTGGCTGCATCCAAGAGGCTGATGAGTTGCGCTGCCTCTCTCTTGGCTAGCTGGCCTGGCAATGCAGGCGAAGGCGGTGCAGCTGAGAGGGGGGTGTCTCCCACGTTGAGGAGAGCACTTTGCTTTTGTTGTTGGATCTCGTTCCATGTTCTGTAATTTATTTATCTATTTGTTACAGATTAAATAAAGCCTATAAAACGTTTTAATTAATATTCAAAAAATCTGATAATATTGATACCGGTGAATCCCTTTTCAGATCCTCCCACAAAATCCACAGCCGTGGTAACTTTTGCGGTGCTCGATGACCTTGCGATTTTCATTTAATAACTCTCCTAAAAGCTATATAGAAACTAAAAGCATATTACAGAAACTGTTACTAACTTGAGTGATGTCTCCAGTGCCCTAGACCTTCCCAGCATCTGCACTCTGTTCTTGTGTATGATCCTGATACAACCTGGAGGCTGGAGCCAAGCTTCACCATCCACTTGAACAGGGACACCCTCATTTCCTGCAAAACATTGAGAGATTTAATATCAGCGCTAGTTTTAGCAAAAGTTTTAATTTAAATGTATTGCTGTCTATTACGGTATTGACAATACGAGCGGCATCCCCTTGCAGCATGTCTAAGCAAGCCCAGGGCAGAAAAGTTGGAGTTTAGAAGGTTTTTCGAACTAACTAACTTTCAGATAGATTCAAAGTAGCATTTACCATTATATAGAAACAGACACAATCATTGCCAAAGGTATATTTTTTTATTAGGGTAAGTTTGCTCACCTACCGCCATTTTGATTGGGAGACAATGGGTAAAATATTTCTCTGAAATATTTTTCCGATGCAACTTGCAATTTTCATTTAATAGTATGAGAATCTAAAATTTATATAAATGCCCCATTGAAGATAGTTCTAAGGTAGATATTTCAACCATTCATTTTAGCTTAATGCAAGGTCCTCCAGGTACTATACATACATCAGTTACCATTTTTTGAAATTAATGACGACAATAGGGCAGTCAAAACTGCACTTAGAAGTGTCTTCCCGACTACACAAGCCATAGGACAAATAAAACTTTAAAATATGTTTTTAAGGTATTTGTTAAATATTTGTTATTCTGAAATAAGAAAAAAAAAACCAAAGCAAGTTTAAAAAAATGACACTGAATGTTACACAGAAGGATTGATCGGTAAACTTATTTGGACCATAATTGCATTTTCCATAATAACAATAAACAGTTTTGAAATTTAGAGGAGTTTTAAAGAAAAAAAAAAGGGAAAACAAAAAGATGAAATTCAGAAACACTCACCCAGGATGTTGATCTGCACAACCCGGCACTGCGCGATGCGATGTTTCTGCAGATTGATCAGCCTAGAGGCGGCCATTTGTGCTGAGCCAAAGACGGCGACCACCTCGAGGATCCTGTCATCAAAGGACGGCGCCAGAAAGATGTCGTCTGCGCGAGTCCCGCCCCAGAAATTAGTGCCGCCCATAAAGCTAGGGATGTTCAGCACAACGATGCCCTGCAGCTCCGGAAGTGGTATTCGCTGCCCGTCGCATTCCAGCTGCACTCGCTGACCGAGGTGTCTAAATGGAACATGACAAAATAAATATGATGAAAGTTGAGGAAATCTTAATATATATAAATCTCGTGTCACAATGTTTATCTTCAATGGACGGCTGAACCACTTAACCGATTATAATAAAATTTGCACACCATATGCAGTTCGATCCAACTTGAGCGATAGGATAGTTTAAATCTCAAATTATAGTCGCAATTTTAATTTATTGCTAATTATTTGTCTGTTATTATTTGGCAGTCATAAAACTGACAGATGTCGATACCTTTTTATTTTATGGGCGATTGTGAAGAGCGCGTGACGACTCGGTGCCTGTATAATTTTATTGAACAAGCAGAGGAAAGAGCAATTGTGATATTATTGGAAAATTTTTTAGAAGATCACAATCAACTAATTCAATTGATCAAAAGAGTTTCGCCACGACTGCAAAATGACAATTATCAAATCGTCATAAAAGCCGACAAAGTACCATTAGGTGAACATGCTGGTAGATTCAACGCTCCAACTGTTGATGAGGTTGCTGTTATCATGGTTGGTGATCCAGTTGACAAAAGATCTATAAACATTACACGGCGAGACAACACTGTCAGTACGATTTCGGATCTACACCGTTCATATGACGCACTACAATATCCATTGATATTTTGGCAAGGACAAGATGAATATCACCTTAATATCAATCAGTATGATCCAAATACCGGTAAATTTGACAATTATCTATTTACTTTCTTACTGTATGTATAGATTTTAATTTCGTATTGCATTTTATTTTTTATTTTTTTAGGTGATTACAGAAATAATAAAGTTAGCTCAATGAACTACTACGCACACCGAATAATGGTTAGACAACATCAAGACAATTATATCCTTCGATATCGTCAGCTGTTCCATCAATACATTGTTGATATGTATGCTAAGGTCGAAAGCGAACGCTTGCGATTCCTTCGATTCAACCAGGCAAAACTACGATCGGAAGAATATATTCACTTACGAGATGCTGTTGCTGGAAACATCGATGGAAATTTAAATCCCAATGACATCGGTAATGCTTTCATTTTACCTTCAAGCTACATCGGCAGTCCACGGAACATGCAGGAATACATACAAGATGCGATGACTTACGTACGTCATTACGGCCGACCGGATTTATTTATTACATTCACATGTAATCCGAATTGGGAAGAGATACAAACTTTACTATTGCCAGGACAACAAGCCATTCATCGTCATGATTTAACTGCACGTGTGTTTAAACAAAAATTGAAATCCTTAATTGATTTTATTGTTAAATATACAATTTTTGTATACGGTATACGATATACGGCTGTATACGATAGAGTGGCAAAAGCGAGGTTTGCCTCATGCCCACATTTTGGTTTGGCTTAAAGATAGAATCCGTCCTGAAGAAATCGATCAAATAATTTCAGCCGAAATTCCAGACCCATTAATTGATCAAGAATTATTTGATATTGTCACCAAACACATGATCCATGGGCCATGCGGTGTTTTCAACATGACGTCACCGTGCATGGAAAATGGAAAATGTAAAAAAAACTTCCCAAAGCCGCATACGAATGACACGATCACGGATATTGATGGTTATCCAATGTATCGCCGCAGAAGTACTGAGAATGGTGGCCACACATTTACAATGCGACTGCCAAACTTTCCAAATCAAGTTGAGTTTGATAATCAGTGGGTGGTACCATACTCACCACTACTTTCAAAAACTTACAAAGCTCATATCAATGTTGAGCTTTGCAGTTCTGTTAAATCAATTAAGTATATTTGTAAATATGTAAACAAAGGCAGTGATTTGGCCATATTTGAAGTAAAAAACATAAATAAAAATGACGAAATAGCACGATACCAAATGGGCAGATACATTAGCAGCAATGAAGCTATTTGGCATATTCTCAGCTTTCCCATCCACGAAAGAGATCCTGCTGTCCAACATCTGGCAATACATCTTGAAAACGGTCAACGTGTATACTTCACTGAAGAAAATGTTCTCCAAAGAGCGTTCGAAGCTCCGAAAACGACTCTAACTGAATTTTTTACATTGTGTCAAAAACCTGATGTTTTTGGCCAATTCGCGAAGACATTGGTGTATGGTGATGTTCCACGTTATTTCACATGGAACAAATCCAGTAAAAAATGGGAGCCACGGAAACAAGGAAAACCACATCCTTCCATTACAGGCATATTCAAAGCTAAGACATTGGGGAGACTTTACACGGTACATCCAAAGCAACGTGAGTGCTTCTATTTACGTTTGTTATTGGTGAATGTTCCCGGACCAACGTCTTTTGAATTTTTACGAACAGCTAATGGTCGAGTATTCAATACATACCAGGATGCATGTCGTGAACTGCAATTGCTAGAAGACGATAACCATTGGGACTTAACGCTTGCTGATGCTGCGTTGACATCAACACCGAATAACATTCGTCAGTTGTTTGCAATTATTTTGGCGACATGTTATCCCTCGCAAGCACAAACTTTGTGGGAAAAATATAAAAATTGTATGACAGAAGACATCTTGCACCGAATTAGACAAACAAATCAATGCCAAAACATAGATTATACACCAGAGATGTACAATGAAGCATTGGTCTTGATCGAGGATTTATGTGTTCTTATTTCAAATTTACCACTTAATCATTATGGTATGCCATCACCTAATCGTCCAGCCACCGACTTAGTCAATACCGATTTACAACGAGAAAATCAATATGACCATGGAAGTTTAGCAACAATTATCATGAACAGTGAACCATTACTGACAGCAGAACAAAAAATTATTTATGATCGGATTATGCTGGCTGTTGCTGCTGAACAAGGCGGTTTTTTTTTCTTGGATGCACCCGGTGGAACCGGTAAGACATTTTTAATATCGTTGATTCTTGCCAAAATACGGTCGCAACAAAAAATCGCATTAGCATTAGCATCGTCAGGCATTGCGGCTACTTTACTGGATGGTGGGCGAACAGCACATTCAACATTCAAGCTGCCATTGGACGTTCATAATAAACCAGATGCAATGTGTAACATCAAAAAGAATAGTGGAATAGCTGCAGTGTTGCGGAAGAGTTCTATAATAATTTGGGATGAGTGCACAATGGCACACAAATATTCACTTGAAGCATTAAACAGAACTATGCAAGATTTAAACAGCAATAATAAACTTTTCGGTGGTGCTATCTTACTTTTGTCTGGTGACTTCCGGCAGACCTTACCGGTTATACCTCGCTCTACTTTTGCGGATGAGATTAATGCATGTTTGAAACAATCATTCTTATGGCGAAGTGTTGAAACACTTCGATTGACCATAAATATGCGAGTACAATTGCAAAATGATCCATCAGCACTAATATTTTCCGAACAACTACTAGATATTGGGAACGGTAAAATAAAACTGCAACCAAATACGCAATGCATTAAACTACCAGACAATTTTTGCACTGTTGTTCAGGATAAAACTGAATTGATTCAGAGTATTTTCCCGGATATACAGAATAATTATTTGAATCATGAATGGCTTAGTCAACGGGCGATTTTGGCAGCCAAAAACGTTGATGTTGACGAAATTAACTTCCAGATACAACAGTTGTTACCAGGCGATCTGATGTCTTTTAAATCAATCGATACTGTTGTTGATGAAAATGAAAGTGTAAATTTTCCGATTGAATTTTTAAATTCATTAGATATCCCTGGAATGCCACCACATAATCTTCGATTAAAGATTGGTTCCCCTATTATTCTCCTCCGTAATTTGAATCCACCTCAATTATGTAACGGTACGCGTTTGGTCATCAAAAAGATCACCGGAAACATTCTTGAAGCAACCATTTTGGCTGGGAAGTTTAAAGGAAAAGTGGTCCTGCTGCCACGTATTCCGATGATACCATCAGATTCTACCATACCCTTCAAAAGGCTACAGTTTCCAATTCGTTTAGCTTTCGCCATGTCTATAAATAAATCTCAAGGTCAAACAATGTCCATTTGTGGTTTAGATTTGGAAAATCCATGTTTTTCTCATGGGCAACTATATGTTGCGTGTTCACGTGTTGGGAAACCGTCGAATCTATTTGTGTTAGCTAAAGACAGGTTAACCAAAAACATTGTGCACCGATTGGTGTTAAATTAAATTGAAATTGAAAGTATTTATAATTCAAAAAAAAAGATATTAATGTTTAAAAGTTTAAGACTGTCTGCCTTGCCTACCTCATTCATGAGTTTAAGCGTCACATGTTATTTACTGTATTATACTGTAATATACTTATATTTGTTATAAAATTAAATGGAAATAATAAATCTGATAAATTTTTATTTTTTACCTATTGATTTCTGCTTAGTATCAAGTGTAAGAACATTTTAATTAATTGTGTTCAACGTACTTCCCCTTCAAATCAATCTCAATCCAGTGAATTTGTATACCAACATCATCATTGTCGTCTTAGTTCGTAAATAATTTCATTGTACTAAAGGGTTATAGTAGTAGAAAGTCAAATAAGGAGATCAGCATATTTTTTTACAAATACCATCGGTGTGAAAAAGCATAGTGGACTCCGTGACTGATGTTCTCTTATTGTTCCTCTTAGATTGTTTACTATAATGTAATATAACAAAAACTTTAGCCACAGCAACGCGTGGCCGGGTCAGCTAGTATTTTATAAATATCGAGATAATGTTTAATTTTATAATTGCAAAATGCAATGCAGATGGGTTTAATGGTGTCTTCGGCGTGCAACGACTCGTGGCTACGGCACTCGGGATTGGTCATAAAGAGAATGTACCTTCGAAATTTCAGATTTCTAGGCTAAGGGGTTTGAGTTGAGCGATGATGACTCAGTCAGTCAGTCCTTGTTATTTTAAATATATATATAGAATACTAAAATAAAGTATTTGATTAGACCTTTAATTTGTTAAAATAAAATAACATCTCAATGTCAATCTGTTTTCTTAATATATTTTTTCTCTGTGAATTTACTATACTTCCATACAATATTATATTTGTTATGTAATGTTTGACTGAAATCATTGTTATTGACAATAATTCGGGCAACATATGCACAATAAATTTTTTTTATTAATTTATTGAATTTTCAAATTGCTATTGAAAGTGATTATCTGTAATCGGATAACGGTCAAACAAATCAGATTAGAGTAATTGCTATCAACTAAAGTAATTAAATATCAAATTTAGTTTATGTGAATTTAAACTTTGATGATTGTGAATAATATGTAAGGGGACCATCCATAAATTAAGTCACACAAATTTCATTGTTTTAAAACAATTATAAAATAACTCAAAATCAATGAAAATATCACCTGCCAAAATTTGTCAATATTTTGTCAAAAATTTGTCAATTTGTCAATGTCAATCAACAGTTTTAGATTTAAAACTAGTAGCAGTAACATAGCAGGTTCGTTTTCCCATGTTTCATTTTTCGATTTTATAGATGTGACTTAAGAAAGCTTCCCCTTCCCTTGTCACTCCATGTCACAATTTGTGGACAACCCTCCCTTCTCTTAATGTGTGACATGATTTATGAATGATCCCTAAAATACCATAAAAACTTTGGGCAATAGAGTGTAAACTAATGGGTATGTCCTATATGACCAATACAGACATTTGCCTACCTGTAGGTCTTATGCAGCCACTCCTTGGAGCCGAGCACTCCATACCACATGTAGTTCCTCGCTCGCGACCTGCACTTTTCCGGATGCTCCTCGCGTTTATTGTGAAAGTCGAGTGAAATCTTTGCATCAATGCCAATTCCAAAGTAATTGTTCATTACGGATCTTTCGAAGAAACCTTCCATTAAAGTCTCGTCTGGATCCATCAATGGACTAGCAGCAGCGCAGAGGGCGTCTGCGTTTGCCAGGAGACACTGACTGACAATCCCCGTGACGTGAGGCCACGCCGGCAATTGAACTAAAGGGTTTATGATGGGCAATTTCTTCGACTTGTCTTGAGCATCTTTTTCTTTGGCCGCGGCACTTAAGCCAAAACTAGAGCCACGCCATACAGATGACGTTGAGGTAGAGATTCTGGAATTTTTAAAATAAAACAATGAAAATATTTTTAAACAAATTGAGATACGATTAAGCTCTCAACTTCAAAAATAAAAATAAATAATTTGCTGGATAAAAAAACATTAAAAAATCATGAACTCTTGAAGTGCAGAAAAAATAAGGATTTCTTTTTTAGAGAAAAAAACGGAACCCTTATAAGATCACTTCTGCGTCCGTCTATCTGTCTCTCAAAGTCGTGGAGTAGGAATTTGAAATTTGGTAAAATGTGTTGTGATGCACATATTTTGACAGAGATTAGACAATTTCTATTTTTTAACGGGGTTGGTTTAACCTACTTAAAAAAAAGGTTTCATTCTTTTAATCATACCGGATGTTATTTAGAAGGGCTAATTTTAGGAATTCCAATATATATATTTTAATTTTTGATTAATCTGTATATAATATACAGCTCTAAAGCTAAAATTTTGATATTAGTGTTAGTAGGTACTGAATCATAGATAACAGCCACTTTTTTTCGTCAGTTTCGTCAGTCAGTAATGGTGAAAAATTAATGTCATGTTGCTGAAAAAAAAATGATGGAATGGCCGCTTTTCGGGCACTTATATGGCTTAAGCTGACTAAACCATAAAAGATACACCAAATTAATAATTTGGATTAGACTCAAATATACTTTAATTCAATCGATCCGCTGTTTGTTGACAGTATTCTGGTAAACAACTATGATTACGTGAGTCCGACTCGCTCTTTTTTTTTTTTTACAGGGATGCCCTTTTCCTACGAGAGTAAGAAAATATTTTTTGACTGATACATTAGTGGCCAGAAAATCAAAAATCAAACACAATCAGTAACAATTGTAGAGATATGACAGGGAATTAGCTACCAAATTTGAATGCAAGAAAATTTGTTACATAAAGTTTTAATAAAAATATATTTTAATAACAATAATCTGTAATTATTTATCCTTTTAATTCTACGATTATATTGTAAATTCACACTATAAACAATAAAAGTTTTTTTGTTAAGGAAAAGATATTGATTTTGAAATTATTATGTAAAATTGATGTGTATTATTTATTTATTATGAAAACGTATGACTTGACCTACCTATCATTTTCGCCTTGTTTATAAAGACTTCCACATGAAATCCTTCTTGTAGCCGCAGGTGAACATCTAAGGAACTTGTCGTATTCGGGGTCTAAACTAAGCAAATTAGGATTTTGGTCTGAGAGTCTTCTTTCACGATTCAGGTTTCCATTGCTTTCAACTTCAACGGATTTAACACTGAGGCTGTCGGCTTTCTGGTCAAAGAACTCACTCAGAACATTGGCCGTTCTCGAGTTGAGATTTTTAAGCCGATCGCTTTTAGTTTCCTCGCTCAAGGAAGGCGAGGGGGGTTCTACCACAACGCACACCTGGGGAAAGTTCAAGGTCGTGCTTTCGGGCTTTGGAGCCTCGTTCAATCTCAATAAGAACTCATCTTTCTCAACTACTGTTTGTACTACTTCAGTCTTTTCAAAATTACGATTACATTGAGTATCGCTACTGGCAGCATTGAAGGCGCTTTCTGTACACGTAGCCTCGAGTTCTTCGTCAACTATACTGTGCCTGTTAATCTTCTCTTTCTTTTCAACTTTCTTGCTCTGCCTCATATGTCGTTTGAACGATCGTCTTGCGATATCATTCCCTTCTACAAACTGGGCTAAGCTGCAATATTTAACTGGTTCCACTAATTCAGACTTATCTGTTTTCGCTATGACCGTTTCTAAATTAAACACTCGATTCTCGAAACCGAATTTTTCCTCCACTTCCTTGACTTTGCAGCGCTTTGCCAGAAATCTTATCTTGCTGTCGTCGTATCTCTCCAGGCTAGGGTTGCGGCTATCGAGTGGAATCTCGGATACAGTGTCTGACGTAATGATAGTTGTTTCGTCAGTGTATTCATTTTCTCCATTTTTCCCCATCATTGCGAGGAGCACCTCCTGACCGAGCATTGAGCTTATATCATCCATTATTGACTCTCCGTGAATTGTTTCAGAGTTGAGACAGGTTGTGTCGGAGGTCTCAGGTGAATCAATATGACCAATATAGCCATTCATGTCATCCTCCAATTGAGTCAACCCTTGAAAAGATTTGTTATCATTGATATCTGAATTGAGACTGAAGTCTTCGTTGCTCATGGCTGACAAAGCATCTGACAGATCCTTCTCATCCAATTCATTATTTAAATTTTCATGGCTCTTCCTACTAAGATTCTCTTCCAATTCCTGAAAGTGCTGATCCTCAGTGTAAGGCTTATCCATATCGATGATTGTCAATTGCTCCGATTCATAAACTTGCGGTTCGACCGATGTATCGGATATTATAAAATTGGGAATGCTAACATTGCTACCATCTGGGGAAGATCTGCCCACGAATATGTTCTTATGCTTGAGCAGATTGGTGCAGGAGCCAGCGTCTACCGATGTTAGGTTGGTGGAGACATCTAGAAAGCCAAGCCTATCGCTTTTCGTTGCTCCGCTTATTGTTTCATCTTGTGCAGGTGATAATCTAATATCGGAATTGACCACAGGTCCTTGGTCTTGATTTGAACACAATAATTTAGCTAAGTCTTCATCTACATCTGGAATGCTGAAAAAAAAACCGATAAAAAATATATTACCTATTGCATCAAGCTAGGACCAAAATAATCTTTCGACTATATTTTTCAAGCTGATCGTGCAATTTATCGTAAGGACCTCTGCTCATAATGAAGATTCACGGGAGACAGAGTGGTATTCATTCAAGGATTACCATTTTAGAGTTAAGATCTTTAATCACAATAGCATCTTGAGTAGTTTGTACTTATTAGCAGCTTTGGGTTTGGGTTCTGAATAGATTTATAATAACCTAACATAAAAATCCTCCCAACCCCAATTCATTGTATCGCCTGGAGAGAAATGCAAAATTAACAAAACCTACCCCTCATCATTGACAAAGCAGATGAATTCTTAAATGGACACCCATCTCCACAAACCCTCTGCCCCACTACATTACGCTTCGATATTCTGCTGTTCTCCATGTCTCACAAGATAAGTTGTGAAGACAGTCTCATTAGTTAGGTTAACCGCCCGATGGGAAGACAACTTCCTTAAAGACCACGTTTTGTTTTACATGTTTAATGAACTTCAGCTCTAAAAAAATGCCATCACACTATTTTATGCAGTCGAATCAGGTGTAGGCGGTCTCTCTTTCAAATCCCTTCACAACTTTATTAAATATTTGGGGCTGACCAGAAAACATATAAACACTTTGCTTGAACGTCCTTATGCACGTCCGTTTACGGAAAAAGGGAGACGATCAGTAGGGTGAGTGCTGGTACCGTAGATAAATCTTAAACCCATTTAAGAGGTTTCAAATCTCCATCTCTTTTCCCAGTTCTCCTTGTGTTGGCCGCACTCTAAATAAGTAATATATAAATCTCCAAATCTCTAAAAATGGTTGGGACGGATCCCAACATTTTTAATTAAGCCATGACCTGAAATTTGTTTGTAGTGCAAACCTTTTAATGTCAATGTAAGATTTTCCTATAATACCTAACCTCCTAATTTCTAAATTCCTAATATTGGAACAAATCTAAAGAAAATGTGTTAATAAGTTTTTTCTTTGTTATACCCATTGGATCAGCACATAACTTACAGATGCTATCAGTTACAAATCAAAATACAAAATGAAATACTGTAACAATACAGAAAAATATTGAATGCAAACTTACTGATCCCTGGCTAAAGGCACTGGTGCGTCCGAGGCAGCCGAAGACCGTCGGCTTCCATCAGCAAAAGCTCTCGGCGCCGGCAGTTGGAGGAGGAGTTCACCATCGGGTGCTGTCACTCCAGGACTGGGGCTGCGACTTTCATTTGCACTGTTAATTGGCTGCGGAAAAACAACATAGAATTGTTCTAAGAGGCACAGACCGCTAGAATAAGCTCAATAATCTGAAGTAAAGGGACATACTCGTTTTTTCATTCTACTTTAAACCTACAAACGAACAGTATGAACTACGTTTCCCAGAGTATAAATTAATGTTAAGATTGAATTTTGTTCTTTGTTTTTTTTATGTTGATTTTACATAAATGCATTTTACACTAGAACCTTATCATTAATATTTAGATTTTAATATTTAGTATTTTATTTCATATTTAGTAGTATTTATTAATAGATTTATGCGCTTACAACATATGTTTTAACAATAATGTCTATTTATGAGTATGATTGTATGTACTATAAATTCAAATTTTGTATAACATTGTGAGTTTTAAATCAAAAACAATATAGCTGTTCGTTTTTCGATCTGAATTATTTAATAACCTGTAACAAAAAGCCTACCTTAGTGCATATTTTGTAAATATGTTTGTGTAGTTTAAAAACCAATAAATTAATGATTATTAATATTAATATTAACTAGGTTTAGGTTTAAACCATTGGTTTGGACAAGTATAACTGTATGTTGGCATATTGCTTTCGGTGGTCCGCTACGTCCGTTACTCTCAACGGAGGCATTGTTTTTCCTCAGTGTGCGTCCTGGCCTTGGAATTTCCTTCAGAATATCCCATGCTTTGAGCGTCTCCATAGATAACAGGCCTTAGGATGACCTTTTGATGAATATCTGGAGCCATATAATATTATAGAATATTGTTTCTAGTCCAGCTAATTTCAACTTAGTTTTGAATGCTTATACTCCTTTGGGTTGTTTATTTCTTTGCCACCTGCTATATCTGCCTCCGAGTCCTTCGTAATACTGACATAATATCATAACAATTTCAGATAGGAGCCACTGCACGATCAAATATCTTTAATTTTAGTATCAGACTTTTTAGGCTTCATTGTAAAAGGCATAAATTCATTGGTCTAAATAGGAGTGGCGGAGGAATAGGCAAATGTTGTTAGTATGCATAAAGAAATTTATAGAGGAGAAAATATAATTAAGGGACAACAGATATCTTTACCTAATTCCCGAGTTATTACAGATGAGGTCAGTTATTCAATTTATTTATTAATTTACATATTGTGTGACCCACTAAATTGACAATATTTAAGCAGCACAATGTTTTGGCAACCGTCAATTGCATTCGTCTGTATACATAATACTTACAATTTTACATAGATAGTATTAATAAAAATTTACTTAATAGTTATGCATACATACAAGCGAAGACATAATTAAAAAATATACATAATAAATACACATAGAATTATAATACATATAAAATAATCATACTAATAATAGAGAGACTTCAGGAGGATGGCTTAGATAACAGGGAGGTTTTCTGAGAATCAACATTTTAACTGATCAAATGTCTTCCAAACACTGCACTTTCGTAACATTCAAATAAAAAATTAAAAGGAAAATTTTAATAATGAAAAATGTTAGAACATACCTTGAGCAATGTATTAGGCTGGCAGTTGGTGTGACTTCCATGAATAATCCGATGCATGGCCCTTCTAACGCTGTCGGCGCGGCCAAACACCACCTCCCCCATCACAGCCCCCTCAACCCCCCCAGCAGCCCGTCTCACTTTCAGCACTTGTGCTGCATTCAGTTGGTCCTGAAGGGAAGATATTCATTATAAAGTATTAAATCGAATTAAACTTAAAAACGACTTCCGAAACAAACATAATTTATACTGCAGTTAAATACGCTGTGTTTTTGCACCAGCTTCAAGGCTTTGGCGGATCATTTTTTTATTGTCTACTAAAAATAACAAGTAATAATAATTATTATTATTATTTATTTATTGGTTTTTAAATTACACAAACATATTTTCAAAACTCTACCTAACTAGGCAGCGCACGTACTAAGGTAGGCTTTATTTGTTGTAGTTTATTAAATGTTTCAGGTCGAAAAATGAACAATTCAGTTTAAGTTTTTACTTTAAAACTCACTTACAATAGTAATTTGAATTTATGATATATAATATAATATAATATAGCAATAATACATAAACATACATTCATACTCATAAATAGATAATATTGTTATAGAGTAGATATGACATGTTGTAAACGTATAAATAAAATAATAAACAAATATTAAATATCAAATAATATATTATGAAGTATAATGAAGTAAATATGAAGTATATTGTATTACTTCATAGTTTCTTCGTTGAAAATTTATTTGAAATTCCGTTTTACTATTTATGTAAAAATTTTTAGCTACTTACACTATAAGCAACTTATAAAACTCCGATGGAATCAACTCAAGCATTCCAATTAAATTTGCCAAAATTATAATCAAAATCGACATAAAAACATTTTGAATGGAAAAAATATTTTTTTATTTTTACTACCTTACACTTATTGAAATGAAATGACGTAACCTAATGAAAATAAAATGGGACCACCCCTGAAAAATATCTTATCATATACAAAAAATCATAGAAATTAACCATTATTTATATAAAAAAACCTATACCTAACTAAGGTTACAGCATTTTCTATAAATATAAATATACCATTCACTTTGAGGTTTATAACTTAATTATATTAATTAATCTAACATTTTCTATAGACTTTAAAGACAGTTATTATTGATAAACCCAATTCTCTTATTGTGGTCATCGTTTATGCCCATAAAATTATTTGGGAGAAATTAGAAGTCGCACTTTTTAATTCCTCACCTTTTCAGTCTTTTCTCTGCTGCCTTTCTCATAGACGCTATCACATAGTGTGCTGGAAGAGATCGGCATTGGTATGCTGATGGTCTCGACCACATCGCCTTGAGGCATAGATGGGGCAAGGCCGTCAATATGGTCCGTGGATGTTGGCTCCGCTCCACTATGATATCAAAAAATTACAATGATTTACTGATTTATGTACAAATAATAAGCATTGGTATGAGGTATTGTTATATATATTTGTTATTGTAACAGTTTTCCCCATGTACACATTTGTTATGTTATGTTCAATAGTGTGTGGAGATCACAAGGCCACATGACGTCCGCTCCAAGGTTTTTGCTGACATCTACATCGCGCGACATCACTCCACACCGCATCATGCCATATCACGCCATATATCAACAACGGTTGACGGCATTGAAATTGAACTGAGCTAAAACATATCAAAAGTTTTAAGATACTAATGTTATTTATAAAAATCCCTCATATTATAATACCATGGCTGCATACCCCTGAAATATAAAAAAAAAAAAATACAACTAACTTATGGCTGTCATCCGTATTGAATTCATCTTTAAGCGCATCTAAAAGAAGAGACAGCTTTGTTTTGAGTACTGTACAGCTCGCTCCAAGTTCCCCGCTGACGTTGGTTTCTTCACTGGTGGTTGTTTCTGCTGTCACTCTGCTGATGAATTCCCAGATTGTTTGGGATAACGCTTTCGCCGAACGGACTATCAGTGTGTTGTCGTTTGACTGTAATGGCAGATAATAATAAGTAGGGGTAGTAGTCAAAATATATTATATAAGAGTGAAGAAGCAGGTATTTCATATAATCTGGACCAGGTGTAGCGCATGAGATGCATCTGTGTGAGCCAAAAGAGGAATCTAAATCCTCTTATGGCCATGTGACAAAATTTTAATTAGATTTAGATTTAGTGATAGATTTTAATTTAAAATTATAATGTTAAAATTATTAACCTCAAATATAGTGTAGTGCTTCCTGGGATGTACAGTGAAATGCAAGTATCACTTGGAGGTGCATGATTAGGATCTATGACCCTTGAGAGTTCAAGGATCGTGGTGCAACTGTCGCTTACCTCATTTTCGCTGTTTGTGTTAGTCAAGTTTGGCACGGAGCGAGATGCAGCTATCGCCGCCACGCAATTTTAATTATTTTTAAGTGGTGTATGCACCAGAGTGTACACTAGTGGATAATATTTTTTTTGTTCAGTATGTCACACTCCATTTATTAGTCCTGCGAGATTAATTTAGTAAGCCACAGTAAATCGCAATTAATAAAATATCTACCAAATTCTGCTATTCTAAAGTATTCTAACTCAATTCAAAGCGTAAGTTAGTACGAATGCGAATAAGTGGTAAGATCGAAATCTTATAACTTAAATTAAATACCTGCACAATATTCTGGAGATGCCACAAGATGGTGTCTTCATAGAGAGCGGCTGTTTCGATGCTGGATTCAACGAAGGTCGATGACACAGCGCCCTGTTGAGCATTGGCATCGGGAGGATCAGGAGGGGCGGGGGGGATAGGGGGCGCTGCCAGTGGACGTTCAAACGACATTATACTCCATCTGAAAAGTTCAACGAATGATTAGGATATTTCCATTGTCGGAATAATTCACAATACATTTAACAATTTACATCTCATTACAAGCCATTAGTTCCTAATTCCTATATAAGATGTGAAGATGAGCGTATTTGTAATGGTGCGGCACCGTTCAAGTTGAAGGTCAAGCACATGGTTTTTTGCAATGTGCTAAGCACTTAAAAATCAATAGTCAGTTTGTTTTGGATTGGCGAAGTCATAAACATGGTCGCAAGTGCACGTTCTCATCTGATAAATTGTTTATTCTGTACATGCACCATATGAAGATAATGTCGTCAACATTTTTAAGTAGTAAGTACATAAATCGTAGTTAATAAAATATCTGCCAAATTCTGCCATAACTCAATTCAAATCCCCTCTCACCAAAGAAACATAAGGTAATTTACAATATTTAAAAAAAAAAGTAATCAAATTTGGTTATAAATTATTTTAGTATTTTTTTATTCAAAATCATACATAAAATAGTTAATAAGAACACTCCTTTATGTTTCTGTAAAAAATCGTTGGACACTGCGTTTAACTTTAGGTCAATGCGATTTATAAAATTTTGTCCAATCTTTGTACATAATCAAACTATGAAACTTACAGCATAAGAAAAAAAAAATCATTGAGGAAATCCATGACTTTTTAGCAGAATTAGAGCTGAAAATTTTGTATAATTGGGTGCGCTAAAAAAATACATAAATCCTGAATAAACCGAAACAAAGCACCCACCTATCTAACATTTTAGTGGAAGCACTTTCGTATCTCTCGAGCAGTTGCAGTAGATTGGTTCCATCGTCACAAGCTGCTCCCCAACCGAGTACCCTGGCCAAGTCATTGCCCGTTCCTAAGGGAAGCACTGCCACCTGACATTGATTCTGTTTAAACAAAAAAAAAATTTACTCTAAATAGAAATTCTTTTTTATTTTTGGTCTGAGCTTCTTTTTTAATAATTGCTAGGACCTAAGTGATATTTAATTATTTTGACCCTGCTCAACTAAGCTTAATATGCTTGTGCAAGATTCCACGAGCAGCTCTGATATTAATTATAATCGTAAGATTATCATTTTGATGATCTTACTCTTATCGTTTTGATGATCAAACCTTGATGAAGGTTGAACTCTTAGCAGATGGATACAGTTATTAACAGTTATTACAGTTATTAACAACTACATTATGTGTATATGATGAGAACTTACGTGCATGTTGAGCCTGTCGATCTCGGAGAGCACCCAACCGACGCTCCCATCCCCACTGCAGACGAGCACCCTTAAAGGCCTGAAGTGTCGGAATAGCCTGAGAGCCCCTCTCGGTCCCCCAGTTGCTCCGCCCAGCTCGAACACTTGCATTGGATTCAGAAGTTGCTTGAAGCGTCGGAGGAATTTGACACCCTGATTATCACCTGTAAACAACATACGTATCGGCCGCTGTGAAACAGTTCTCACTTGTGAAGTTAATTTAATGCATGCAACATGCTAAGTTATGTTATGTTATATTACTTAACAGAACAGTAAACTAATATTTTTTTATCTCAAAAAACATAGCCTACAGTAATGCAAACATCGAAGAAAATCCTTCCTTAACTAAGAATTTCTTTTCTTATTGCTCGTTAATAAAAAAATTAAGAAGTATATACCTGATTTGCTATTGACGAAGACCAGTATAGGACTAGAGGCGGCAACGGCGGCAGAAGCTTGAAGGTGTACCGGAATTGGAGCCAATCTCGGTGGGGTCCAGGCGCCGTCGGCTCCACGACCATTGAGCGCCGTCGGGGGAAGCAGGGACACGCGCGTGGAGCCCAGAGTGCAGCGAGCGCGCCATCCGGGCCGGCATACTGCGTGCACGGACCATCGACACCACAAGCAACGAAAGTCTTGCAATCTGATTATGGAAAATTGTATTTTTCCATTAATTGAAGAAATAGAAAAATCAAGTTTGGAGGCGTGGAGCGCTAGAAAATATATATTTCCCTATCGTAACTCATTTTTGGAAGTAGTCAATTGAAATATTTACCTCAGTACAGATCCACAGGTCTTATCACAGATGGCGCATTTTGCAGATAAAATATTTACCTCAGTACAGATCCACAGGTCTTATCACAGATGGCACACTTTGCTGATAAAATATTTACCTTAATACAGATCCACAGGTCTTATCACAGATGGCGCACTTTTCTGATAAAATATTTACCTCAGTACAGATCCACAAGTCTTATCACAGATGGCGCACTTTGCTGATACAATATTTATCTCAGTACAGATCCATAGGTCTTATCACAGATGGCGCACTTCGCTGATAATATATTTACCTCAGTACAGATCCACAGGTCTTATCACAGATGGCGCATTTTGCTGATACGGGTAAATTTCCTTCAATCCATTGGTGGGGCATTATGATGCTCTGCAAACGAAAAAAAACTTGTGAATACATTTATTGAAAACACAACTCTATATAAAAAAATAGGTTATAAAATGGCAAAATCATTGAGGTATTGTGTTGCAAAGAGATAGAGATAGAGACATAAACACAAATTTTGGATAAGGAATTTAATAAACCCAGTTGAAAGGCTTCAGCTAAGAATAAGGCAAAATGGGGCAGGCTGCTCAAGGAGAAGGCCAAGGCTCTCAACGGGTTACAGAAAGAAGAAATTATTAGAAATGTGGTCGCTCACTCCGTCGGGATCCTCGACGATGTCGTTGCCAAGGCTGGCGAGGGTGGTCCACTTGCAGGTGGGTGGAGCGCGGGCGGCGCATCGCTTGTGCGACTTGAACTTGCAGACCTCGCAGGAGAGGCCGTGGGAGGTCACTCCGGCGAGAGCGTCGCGGCACACGTTGCAGTACGTCGGCCGCGCGTGGGATGTCGCATACCTGAAACACACGCACAGATCATGGCTGCTTAAAAAGATTTTTAAAAATAGTTTTTCACATTCAAAAATTGAGTATCTTTTTATCAAAAATTACAGGCGTCAACCAAAATTTAATCAGCTAATTCTGTTCTAAACGCGAACTGTCTATTTATACGTAATCTACTAACTGCAATAAATAAAATGAAATACTTTTAACTAATAAAAATAATAGTATTTTCCACCTTGTGCAATCGAAACGGGGAGTGCGAATCAGTAAAAAAGTTATTTTTATTTTTTATCATCGAATGCATGTTTATAATACAATATTAATACCACTCTGTACTATGCCGTAGACATTAAATATGAATGGTATAAGAAAAAACGAAAATATCCCAAAATGTATAAAAATTGCTGATGGAAATAAATTAAATCTGTTTGTTTCTTTTATTTCTATTTAGACGCAAATCTTCAAAACTAATTGAATGGAAAGATTACATAGGGATAACTTGAAGCCCTCCCCCCTCCTCCCCGTTCTCCTGAAGGAGTTGATTTCTATCACTTCTAGCCTCTCCACATACTTCTTGCACTGTAATATTTGCATTTGATGGATTATTATTTTTTGTTTTTTTTTAAATAAATAATTCCTATGACCTAGGTCATATACAAATATTTTTGGGCCCTACCCAACTAGGCCAAATGTGCCTGTGCTAGAGTCAAGAGAGATGGTGGTAATAAAGCGTTAGAATTGGATTAAAACCTGAGATCAGTAGTCCAAAGCCTTGACCACTAGACTACGACGGTCTCGGTTTTGTTAGTGTACTGTATATTAGAAGAATTACCATGCAGTTATATTATATATAATAAAACATCTAAATAAATAAGGGCCAGTCCGTAGAATATTTGAATCATAATGACCTTTCTATTTCATAATATTTTTTGTTGATTAATGTTTGATTGTCGTTAGATCATAGATCATCGATCAACCCCCCTAAAAGGAGCAAAGTGAATAAAAATACATACTGTATATGTTTCGTGTGTGTGTGTACTGACCAGCGATGTTCGGCGCTGACCATGTCGTCCACGGGGGCGTCATCCCCCGCCGGGCCATGGCCAGCGGAGGGGTGGCCGCTAGAGGGATGGCGGCGGGGCGCCGCAGCCCGCAGGGCGCTCAACCATTCCTCCATTTCGGCCCTGGACTCCGCCGACACGACGAGCGAACGACAAGCTGTTATTATCTGCAACAAATGAACAGATTTTATGGATTTTAAATTTTGAATCGAATCTACATAAAAAATATTAGGTCGTGATGGGGTCGGAATGTTAAAATTCGAAACAACAATGACGTACTATAGTTAATGACGAAACTCAATAGTAGAATCCACTATCCATAATAACCTAACGGCATCCAAAAAAATTATTAAAACCATTCCTGAAGACGAAAACCTTCCCTTCATCTCTTTTTCTATTCTCAGTATAAACCCTGATTGGTATTATGCCGGGGATGTGTAGGATGCAGGATGAGTAGAAATGACGAACTCAGTAGATCGTTGAACCGCTAGAGGCCGGCGGTATTATTTATTTGCGTAATTCCCAATAGGGAATCACTTCAACAATTGCGTATTATAACAATAATAATTGTAAAAATAACGGAAATAACAATGAAAAAGATATAAATAGTCAGGTGGAATTTAAAGTCGTCGGCGCATAATGCGCGCGGTGGCTTGCAAGCCTGTCGACCCGACCGACTGCCTGCGTCGCTGGCGGATCGCCGGTGCTCCGTTCCAATGCCTGCGCAGATGCCGTCCAATCAGATGCGCTCGTCGCCGGCCAAAACGACGCTGCCAGCCGCAGTCCAATATGTAGCGTCGCTACAGTATAGTTCCCTACACAAAATATGACATGCTCATATCTCATTCTCAGTTACTAGCGATCGGCCTAGATTCGAGAAATTTATCAAGGCGGCTCTTGAACTGGTTTACACTTCCTGTGGTAGCCGATTCCAATTACCCACAACTCTATTGGTGTTCATGTGTTTTATATGTTTTTTTTAAAGTAACTTTTTTTCTTTTCCGATTAAAGCTAAATAAAATTCAATAATAGCCAATCGAGGTAGCAATCAACTAAACGGACAGCATGCATTTTAGCACGGTTACTAAATCGAAATCGGCATGCCTCAGCATTTTTAATGAAGGAAGTCAGGCGGTCAGGAAGGTTGAGGGGTTTCCGCCATGGCCGACGTGCTTTTATGAAGGCTTTTTGCGCCAACGGAAGACGAGAGACGGAAGAGAGGAGGAAAGAGGCTCGACACAATGCGAGCGCCGCCGCGACTCGGTTCCCGCAAAGGAACCACAGACGCACACACTAGCAATACTTTTTAGGTCGACTTTATCCATATTACCCGACCAGCCTCCGATGTGATCGAAGCGGCTTTTGGTTCTTTCTAAGAGTATCAGTCTACACACGAAAATTCAACTCTTTCGCGTGTGTAAGAAAGATGGACGGACGGACGGACGACCAAAGGGCGGGTATTAAAAATGTACGAGCATAAAGAAAGCGACGAAGATTTAAGTATGAACAGCGAGCACAGGTTCCTTCTCTCTCCTCAGCCATATCGCAAGCATATTGCTCTCCCTACCTTGGCCACGAATACGCAAACAAGGGTCCATAGAACAAATGCTTACGTTTGGACCACAGACCATTGAATTAGGTAGACGCGGCTTAAGCCAAATCAACGTTCTGCGTAGTCACACAACTACTATACCGATGCAATCACCGCCTGACACCGGACGGAGGGGCGGAGCTTAGTTTTCCACTGACGGTAACGTCATGACTTTGTCATATCCGCTGTAGCTCGCTGACAGCGCTTCTATGCGTCTATTTCTATGGTTTGGACACATGGCCAACTTTAAGGTTAAGAACGAGTGACTAGGTTGTGAGCGTGCTGGTGCTCCAGAGAAGCAAGCATCGACACCAGACTCATTCCAGACTATTTCTGCAACCGCCGCCGACGTACTACATGACTGCGTGTGTTCGCTGCTAAAGTGACGGCGCATGTATTTCTATATGGTTAGTGGTGAAATGCTATATAAAAACGTTTCATTCATAAGCAGGAATAAAAGGAATCGCTTTTAAAATCATTAAGATAAATAAATAAATAATCGCGTTTAATGTGACGTATATAAAAGTTAAAAAATAACATTCAAACTAGCATCTGCAGAACCGACTGTACTTAAACGGAATAATGCAATTAACCGAATTTAGTTTCCACCGCAACACGGATATTATCCAGTGCGGTAGGAAACGATCAGCTGGCTAATTAGCACGCGATGGACAATTAATGTTAATATTAGAATGATTGATATACAATATATACGAAAATAGAATAATAGAATAACTACCATAATTTTAAACTAATCACTTTCAAATTGATAATGTTAATAAGCAAAATTAGACCAGGAGGTGGGCGTGGGAGGGAGGGTTTCGAAAAAGTGAAATTTTGCTATAACTTTCTTAGTATAAAAGATATCGAATTAATTTAAGTTTTATTTTATTCCTTAGATAAGTGCCTAAAACTTGTCTTAGTAAACTTTTTCGATAAAACCAACCATAGGTCCTAGGGGCGACAAAAAGTGGTTCTTCACAATTCAAAAAAATCATACCTCCCTTAAAATCCGTTCAAAATGTAAATTGTAGACGGATAATTTCCCTACAACTTTTGTTTGAAACAATTTTTGAATGAGCAACCCTTACGGCACAGTATAAAGAGGGATTCAGAGTATGCACTCTCGTCGCGAAGGGTTGAATTGTGCGAATTTGATCCGGTGAAATCTACTTCCTTCCGGCGTGCCGAAAGTAATATTTTTAGACTGTTTTCATTCTTCACTAATAATTTTTTAAAATTTACCAAAGACATGAGAGTTTATTCGCGTCAATAGAACCTCGTCTCCACAACCATCCAGGCCGGGTCGTCGACTGGAAATGAACCCGTAAACACGGGGAATTAATATCAATTGTGCGGACGCGTCTTTTTATTGCCCAAGATGGAGATGGGAATGGAGACAGAAATGGCCCGCGAGAGGAATAGGCCGCCGTCATGGCTCCGGGGCGATATCTGCTTATCCCGTCATCGGTAGTAGTAACCCCCCCCCACCGCCCTGTCACAAGCAGGGGTCGCTACCACGAGCTAACGACTTGGTAAATAATAACAGGTCAACAACTTTACACGAATACAATAGATATCCAGGGTTATTTTTTTGTATATCTACAAATAACACTATAAAGTTCGTAAGGAAAATGACCTGTTTGGATCTTCGAGCGTTTCAATTCAATGTCAAAAATATATTTATTATTATGATACAGGTTGTCCCAAAACCATTCTTGAAGACTTAAGGGGGTTTTTGTGTATTTTTTTTTAAATAGATAGTGTCAGGTCGGTCAGCGCGCGAATTCCGATGCCCCGCGGATCGATAATGGCCTTAACACTGTGATACCGTTACGGCGTACGGCGACAGCTAAACATTCACACAAAGGCATAACTATTTTCACGTGAAGATTACATTTTTCTTTCTGGGTAACCATGATGAATTTTTATATAGCTTCTTAACAAATAACCCATTAGCTGTTCTTTTTATCGATAACGGTCTTGGAACAAAAGTCAGTAGTATTCTTTAAAGGGGTTATTCTGGGCAAAAATCTGAGCAACTTTTGTTCAACAAGTTTTCATACGTCGCATAATTTAAGAGCCCCTGATCTGTTTAGAACCCCTATATCATATAACAACATAGCCTTTAATAACAATATAAAACCTTGCATCTGTCACTTTATAATACCTTACAAAGAGATAGTCGAATTGATATTTTCCATGATAACATATTTATGTTCATGCATAAGTACATATTTATGATTATATATTTATTTATTTGTATGTAATCATATAATATCCGTATTTACGGTACGTATATAATTTATAGAT
Organism: Neomicropteryx cornuta; assembly: GCA_020383195.1. Lineage (NCBI taxonomy): Eukaryota > Metazoa > Arthropoda > Insecta > Lepidoptera > Micropterigidae > Neomicropteryx > Neomicropteryx cornuta. The sequence goes on along the minus strand of JAHKQU010000001.1, from coordinate 4,420,955 downwards.
TTCTATTTAGTATAATCTGTATTTTACCTTTTATATGCACGTGGCTTTCTCTTTTTATATAAATATTGATAAGGATTTTGTCTCTAAAATTAATGTAAACATATTATATGTTCCATATTTTGTTATAGTACCGAGTAAAGAAATAAAAAATAAAACTAACGAAAAAAAATCCATATAAAAATATAAATACTCGTTATAACGTTCGGTGCGCGTATTATTGTGTTCCTGCATGACCTATTCAATTGACCTACATTACGATATATGCGCGCGAGAAACTACCCGTTGTTCACTGTCGTCAATACATTTACAGGTACGGTTGCTGGGTCGCGACTTCGTGACGCCGCGCGGTCTGGTATTTTGGTAAGTATATTACTACACTATATTCCACTATACTACATTATATTACTCTGCAACTTTTATTAGTTTAAGCTAATCTTCTTCTAATGTGTTTTTTTTTCTCTGTTCTTTCCTTAACCTTATTTATTTATTAATTTATGAAATATACAGTATGAAGTACCTATATGTATTGTGGATTTAAAAAAATCTTAGATTTCTTAGGAACCCTATATCTGTCCTTTCTGCACCGTATACTTCGCATCTTCGCATCAGTCCATCTTAGGACAGGTGTTCAGCACCTAGTTAGATGGACACAGTGAAGATTCCGAAAGCCATTAAATGTGAATTTAAATGAGCTTTGTGATTATGTGATTTTTATTACCTTATTAATAATACTTTTGGCGCTATTAAAGTAATAATAGTTAAATAATGTAAAAATGTAATGTAAAGTAATAATAATAAAGAATTGCAAACTTTAAAATGTGTTAAGGAATCTTTTTTTTTTAATTTCGGAGCTTTTTTTTTGCTTTATTTACAACAAAAGTTGTTTTTTTTTTCATTTTTAATTTATTTTTATTAAAAAAAAAAAGACACATAATACATTAAATGGGTTCTGGCAAAAACATGGTTTTGGCTGTCAGAAACTCAATTTGACAACAAGTCTTAGAAACTATACGTACTACATTTACATACACTTTTTTAATTAGGTAAAAAAGAACAAAAAAAAAAAAACAATTAAGCAACATTTAACACACAGAAAAAGAGTACATGAAAAATAAATAACTAACTTTACAACATAACATTAACACAAGTAGAAGTTTCAAGAGTAGTAGATTACTATACAATAATCCTATTGATATTTAATCAATTAATCACAGCGTGTATAAGTAATCTTTGAGAGATATTTTATAATGTTTATTGATTTTGGTTACCTCTTTCAAATGCTTTGGCATTTTGTTAAATAGGCGTGCTATAATATTTTTTAATGATCTTTCGCCGTATGAATTATTGTACTTTTGTAATACCAAAGTTTTATTCCAATTGTTCCAATTTTATATTCAGAATCAACCCTTAGAAGGATACTGCTGACTTTAAGTTCACCCTGTATATGAGCCTCTTTTTATCGTGTTTACGGCGCGCAGGGCCTCTGAAATGCCTTCAATAAATGTAAATTGTATGAATTTGTTGAGGTCTGATAGTCTGAGGTCGTCTCGTTTGGCATCTTACGAGTATTAATCCCGTTCAACGAACTCCACCAAAGCGACCGCCGATATTAGCTGACTTGGCAAACGACCGTCGCGTATTCGAGGAAAAGCCCTAACTTCGGATTTATCTTTATCTGTCAGATTCGCTCGTTCAATGGCCCCTTTGTTGACATTGCTTAATAGAAAGCCTTAGGCTTGTTTTCATCCAAGAAACAGTGCCAACACGATTGCAGTTCCGACCGCCTTATTATTTGGCACATTTTATTATTTGTTACGAACACTTTGTTCTTTATAGTTTATAAATTGTCAACTGAAGATCCATGTTTATAACAAACTACATTAAACAAAGCTATAAAGGTGATGTGAAATGTAATGTTTCTGTAAAAAATAATAAATAAATGAATTTAATTCAAATTACACCCTAAAACCTTTTAATACGGGCTTTAGTACGATGAGTATGCCAGGTAATTCATTATTTTTAAATGAAAAAAAATAAATACTGTCTGGAGATTGGATCTCCGTAAGTGTAATAATATTATTTAAAACAAAAATTAAAAATAATACATTTATTTCTATACAAGGTGTTCCTCGACCATTCCGTATTACGTGTAAGAAATTGTATAAAAAAATGCTAAAATAATCCATGCCCAAATTTATCAATTTAATTAAAGCGCTCGTGTAAATACCTTTATGTATTTCGCTCTTTCGTTTGCTCGATCGCGCTCGACCAAGACGAGTCAATGACTCGGCAAAGCGCGGCCTCACGAGCGAACGAACTTATGACAGGAACGATTTAATATCACGTATTATTTACATTTTTCTTTTCTCTGATACCATGATGAATTTTGACATGACGTTAAAACAAATCACATTTGAAATCGCAGGGCCAATTAGGTGTTATTTTTAATAGGGAATGATCTTGGGACACGGGGTATTCATTCAAAGGAGAACGCTTACCTTTGTGTATGGGTTCTTATTTTTGATTATTACGTGTCAATAAAAAAAAATGTGGATACTGTAAAAGTACTGTAAATAATAATAATATTTATAAAACGAAAAGATCGGAAGACTGCTCCTAATTTAGGAGAGGTTAGGTTAGGTTCACTAAACCAGGGATAATCTACAAACACAAATATCAAGCGCAACGGCCTCTTAATATGCCATTATTTTTTTTAAAACACCATTTTTTATACATTCCATTGAAAAAACATTTAACAACCATTAAAAAAAAAATGTTAGCATTTATAAGTTGAGTCCTTTCAAATGATATGCCATATGCTAAATACTTGTAACGTTTTTTTTTTCAACTTTTATTGGCTGCTAACATTTTTTAAAAAATATATTTGTAATGTGTCGAAAGTCTATTTGCTTACCGGATTTACACAATACACCGTTTAAAAGTTACATAACGGACAGACACGCTTTTATGCGAAATCTTAAGTACAACAAAAATATAATGAAACAAGGAAAGAACAAATAAAAAATTTAACTAAGCACATAGTCAAATTCATCAGCGAGATTTCTAGCGCAAAAGTATGACGTATTAAAGTTAGCGCGTCGCGTCCGAACAATGCCGTTAAAATTTTACAGGTGTGTTCAAAAAGTAAAGTGACTTTTCAAATTTCGCGGGCAACGTATATTCGATTCTCGATTTTTTTTGTTTTGTTATGTTGGTACACTCTTCCCGAACATCTGTACCAAATTTCAAGTGAATGGCATTTTTTGTTTGGTTGCGAGAGGCGTAAAGGTTATAAGTGTTTTGCGTGCTCGGCGATTTTTTGCTATCGAAAAATATGTATCAAAGGATTTGCATCAAATTTTGTGTAAAAAATAAAATTAAGTGCTCCGTAACACTTGAAATGTTCACAGTGGCATACGGTGAAACTGTTCTGAGTAAAAAAAATGTTTACAAGTGGTACAACTCTTCCAAGATGGCCGGGAAGATGCCAATGACGAGCCTCGCTCTGGACGCCCAAGCACGTCAACAACTGATGAAAACGTTCAAGCAGTGAAGAAAATTGTTTTGGAAAATCGTCGAATCACTATCAGAGAAGTTGCTGAGGATGTCGGTATATCGCTTGGCTCGTGCCATGAATTTTTTTCTAACGTTTTGGGCATGAGACGTGTGTCAGCGAAGTTTGTTCCGAAATTGCTAAATTTTGACCAAAGGAACCGTGGCATGAGCATCGATTTTTTGGCCAAAAACACCACAATCATGCCTCATCCACCATATTCACCGGATTTCGCCCCATGTGACTTTTTCTTGTTCCCAAAACTAAAGAGACCTCTGAAAGGACGGAGATTTGCAACGATTGAAGAGATAAAGACTGCATCGCTGGAAGAGCTCAAGGCTATACCGAAAAGTGCTTATGAGAAGTGCTTTGAGGATTGGAAAAACCGTTGGCATAAGTGTATTGTATCTGAGGGGAGTTACTTTGAAGGGGACAAAATAAATATTGATGAATAAATCAATATTTTTTGATAAAAATAAAAAGTCACCTTACTTTTTGAACACACAGCGTACATATTAAAATCGGTTTTTCCGTTTGGAAGCTATCATACGACAGTCAGACACTTATAATGAACTATAGACAAGTAAAAACAACTATTACTAATTAGCAATAACGAACATTATCATTTTGCTAAATTAATATCAATGAGGCTAGGGTGTAGTAAATGTTTATCTAATAAATAAAAAAAAAAATCGAAGATTTTCGTCAATTTTCGTCAACTATACACCACCTCCCTTAGACGCATCATAGTCTATACAGAGTGCATTTATATTCAGTGATATCCTTTTAGGGGGATGATCTATATCATTAAACAAACATTAATCATTAAATAAAATTGTAAAAATGTTTACCAATTACGAGAATAACTAATTCGAAATTTTAAAAAAAACGTTTTAACGTTTGAGAACGCGGTTGAACGCATGGCGTGAAATTGGCAGTGAACAAAGTTTCGAAATTGTTATTTTTTTCGTGAGACCGGTTTAGTTGTCGATATGGGTCAACCTCCTAAAAGGACATCGTTGAATAATACACCCTGTATAGACGGTTCCTAATTCTACATAGGTACCACAGAAACGCCCGCGGGTGCAATATAACTTGATTCATATTTCTGGTGGGCAAGGGGACAAGGAGACAAGGGGGAGACCTAGTCGCACCGCGGGAGATTTCTCATCATCATCAACGAATATGAAATGAGGCGTCGGGGTATAACTAACTGATGGAAGTTTAGTGTGTAAGCGCTCTACGCCTTAGTTTGGAGAAATAAGTAATTTAAAAATTAAAAAAATATATATAAGAACGTTGAAACATAATTATTAACAATTTCGAACACGTCCTTGAGATTTGTGATTTTGTCTGAGGTGGGTTTTATTTTTGTTTTTTTATTTCGCAAAAAAAATATTGACATTGTCAGTCCAGAGGGCGGGTAAAAGTATGCGCGTGACAGAGAGCGCATATCTTGAACCAAAGCTGAATTTGATTATAAAACAGCCTAAGCGAAACGTGCCTGCCGTACTCGGAGTGAGCAGCTTTGCTCCGCATCTTTTAACCATCATCGGTCGTACCAGTTTGAAATCCGTAAGGGTCGTACCAGGTAAGGTCGTAAGGTCGTATGAAACTTAAAGCACACGCCGAAGCATCGAGTATGTGACATAATGAACCGCATTTTTATAATGCATTAGAAGATATTTATGGAATATGAAAAAATATTGGGTTTTAAATTCTTATATAGTGATGAAGTTATTGTGCGAGATGAGCATGTACAACTTAAAGTTCAGTAGCCTAATTTAGATTGTCCCTGGAGCGATTCCGAGCGAGCGAGCGAGCCTGCGTATTCGTTCTCTCTCACACTTTCTTGTCACTCGTCTTTGGTCTTTGGACATATCCCCTCAGGCTGTGACGCAGGGAACTGTAAACCTCTGGATATTCTCGCATTTATGTTTGCAAGGAGAGTTAACGACCTGTCATTGGCACGTTACATCTTCTCAGAAACTCAATTAAATGTTATCGTTCGATAAACAATAGATGTTAAAACCATTCAGCTAATTTTGCAGTTATCTATCTTTTAAGATAAATAATCAGCATGGGTTCCGCGCAGGTCGCTCTGCAACTTCAAACTTGCTAGTTTTTACCAACGAAGTAGGTATCTTGATGCAAATATTCGAACGGATACGCTTTATATTGATATTTCGAAGGCCTTAGATAAAATAGATCACCAGGTAATACTGAAAACGCTATTTTACGTTAGTCTTTCAATCATTAAATCATTTCGAAGCATTAAATCCATTTCCAAAGAGATTAATATATTCGTATGTTCGTCTAATAGGATTAAAAATCTGCTTTCTATTACACCTTTGTGAGATCAGCGTTATTTTTTTATTGTGAATTTGTTATTCGCCTGTTAGCGTTATTTTTAATTTTTAACTTTGTTTTTTTCCTGATTAGTTCTGGGTTATTTTTTTCTGTTAGTATTATAATTTTTTGCTTGTATGTTACGAATTGAAATGTGTACATACTCGTATGTACCTGTTAAATAAATAAATAAAATGACTAATACACAAAGGGTTCATATAATTAACTCTCGTATATTAGCAATGTATTTGCTTAGTTTAAAGTGACCACTAACCTTTAATGATGACGTGCATATGCACTTTAGCAACAAATAGTCATAGATATAAAATAATGCAAATATACATAGAGCCGTATAAATGCTAAAAAAAAGAACATATTAATAATAAACACTATTTGACACGCATAACTATACTACACTATACCTATACCACAGCTACACTACTACTATACTACGCTATACTATATATTCGTATGAAGGTAAGCTTATTTTCATAAAACAACATCTAATATCTAACTCAGAGAGATGGTGGAATGAATATTGTTGTATATGTCATTAAAATTGATAAGAAAATGAAAATCTTAAAATCTTTATAGATACAATATACCCTTAGCCTATTTAATATGCTCAAGCAAAGAATAGGATGTTGTTTATTACAGGCAGTCGACAGCATTGAGAAAGCACCATTGAATATTCTCTGCGACAAAAGATTGCCTCGCCGGGAGCTCTGAGAGAGAGAGGTATGAAATTTTCACTTCAGAACTAATTAAAACTGTACTCTGCGAACGCTTGAAGTATAGTAAGGGATTTAAGAAATTGCGATGGAAGGAAAGAAAAAGGATTATGCTCGTCTCCTTTCAACATAGTGCTTTAAAAAAATGCAGATTTACTTATTTAATCCTGGCTTTAAAAAGCATCAACAATTAAAAAATAGTTTAACTGTGTGGTAAAAATATATACCGGTTTGATAATTAAATCGATGTGTTAACATTTATACTTTTATTATAATTAAAATTGTATGCATTATTATAAATCTTATATTTATATACATATATCATTGGGAAAACACATACATACATACACACACACACACACATATAGGTATATATGTGTGTGTATGTACACACACACACACACATACATATATAGGTATATATGTGTGTGTATGTACATACACACACTCATATATATGTGTACAAGTAAAAGTAAAATGGAAATGTAAAAGTGTATATATATATATATATATAGTAAAATGTATTGCTTAAATACCGTTAATTAGATGATTTTTATGTTAAAACAGGTAATATATATGTACACTTTTACATTTTCATTATTTTTATTTTTTTCATCAACTTCATACATAAATCACTCATAAAATAATCTCATTTCACCACCATCCTTCTTCGTAATTACAAATGCATTATTTTTATATTTTTTGTTAAAATATCATCCTTTACTTATTTCATCTAAATAGATGGTTACATAATATTTGATAATATTTTGCACTAAAGAGTTAAAAATGCATTTTTATAAAACTCAGCGCTGGGTTTAAACCGACATCCTGCGCTCTCAAGTACAGGACCTCTTTAGAACCTTTATTAATATTATGCTATCCAGCACTTTTCAAAAAATTAAAAAATTTTCCAATATTGTCAAAGATTATGTCATTTACCTTTTTAGGTGATTTGCCGTTATTCATCAAATATATATATATATATATATATATAGGTATGTTTGCAGTAACAGTGAAGAGCGCAAAAGAGGTTATCTGTCCAGAAGGTAATAAATCACTGTCCCGTTTCCATGCTAAGCACCTAATGCTAACACCCCCGCAGAATAAGAGAATTCGTTGAGTACAAGTACCTTGAAGTCTTCCCCGCCAACTCTTTGATCCATTTTATGGTTGAATGATCGATTGGCCTCCCAGGTGAGCTCAGACCGTGGTATTAATTTATTCTGAGAAATTCGTTTATAATTATTAAAATCAAATTAAAGTTTATCTTTTGAAAATTTACGACATCGCCTATGCCAAATGTTGATACCATCGAGTTAGTGAATTCAATATCGCGATAAATGAGTCTCCCCAAAACTATCTCTAACGTTTTAGAAACATCTGTACGAATTTATGTTTCAACAGTAAAATAACGATAATATTATTTATATATCAAATTGTCGATTTAAAATGTGAAATATACCATAAGAAAAATTTTGTCGTGCATTCTGACTTCTGGTTTTAGTATTAATAATTACAATATTTAGTAGCTAGGTCCGAAGATTTTGCTGATAAAGGCAGGCGAGTTACCAATCTACGTTTAAATATAAACTTATAAAAAAAAAAAACAAAAATTGTAGTGTCTTATGTATATACAGGTTGTATTTATATTCAGTGATGTCCTTTTAGGAGGTTGATCTATATCAACAATGAAACATTAATCAACAAAAAATATTTCCCAATTACGAGAAAAACAAAATCGTAATTTGAAAGAAATCGTTTTAATGTTTGAGAAGCGGTTGAACGCACCACGTGAGATCGGGCAGGACCTCTCGCTCAAGTGGTTTGCGTAGTACTTCGAAGAAAAACAATGTTTTTTTATAATGTAATTATTTTAGTATGTTTTTTTTTCGACATTATTATTTTTTTTGTAGTAGTGAATATAAAAACAATCTGTATATAAAAGAACTCCTGACTGACTGACTGATTTATCATAGCCCAGTTAAAAACGCTTACTTAGGAATATGTAATTTTAAAGATACATTCTTCTTATGACGTAGGCATCCATTAAGAAAGAATTTTTAGAAATTTCCCCCTTAAGGGAGTAAAAACAGGGCGCGAACATTTTTATGTTTAAACCAATACCTCAGAATCCGAAGATGTTAAAGTGATGAAAATGAATATTTAGATACTTCTTAAAAATTAAACAAACACGTGTTTCACCATTTTTCGAAACCCAGTTAAAAGAAGTAAAACGAGGGGGGGGGGTGTATTTTTTCAAAGGGATACTTACACCTCACAAACAAAAAATGCAGAGTTGAAAATTAATATTTAGATTCTTCTTCAAAAATAAAGAAAAACTAGTTTCAATATTTTCCGAAAATGTAGTTAAAGGAGGGATAAAGAAAGGGTGTAATTATTTCTAGAGGATACCAACATCTCATAAATAAAAGGCTGCCAAACTGGAGCCTTTAAAAATACCACGCTAGGCACGTATGTAGGCCGTAAGCCTAGGGGAGCGAAGCGTTCCACCACGAGTGCTGCAGGCACAAGTCGTCGCGCGCTGAAGGCGCCGTTAAAACCGCCCGTAGAGCCTAGCTCCCAATCTGGTGCGAAGCCCGGGGTTGTACAGCTAGTTAATTACATAGTAATTTTAAAGTGTTTTTTTTATCATTTATTGTGATTTTTCTCTAATAAAAATATTTAAATATTTACACTAATATCTTTCCTAACGAATACCCATTTTTATGTTTGACAAAAAATAATATTGAAAAAAGTCTACTTTGGGACGGGTATTCCCATTCCCATTTGGGACGGGAATACCCATTTTTATGTAAAACAAAAAATAATATTGAAAAAAGTCTACTTTGGGACGGGTAGGTAAAAGTTAACAAAATGGGTAACGCTATAATTTTTCTAAAATAAAAATGATTATTATTATGGTTAAAAAGGATTTTACAGTGCTTTTAAAATTCAATTCAATAGTAATTATGCAAATATTGAACGAAATCTCAAAGGGAATTTGCGTATACATTGTAAATTATTTTTCATAGCGCTAATTCTGAAATAGTAGCGTGGCATTGGCCTAAGGGCGTCTGGGCGAATTTGCATAAAATTCGCAGGTAATTTCAATGTAATTAGGCGTCGCCCAGCCCCGTGTCCCTTTGCCTTTTAATTGCGAACGCCGGCACTTAATGCAGTCAGGGCGGGCGGGCGGTTCGCAGCCCAGATAGCGCGCCGCTCGATACACGGGCTCATTTGCATATTATACGAGTGTGTAGGACGGTCCCAGAGCCAGTCGCCGATCTAAAGGCTGGCGTCTCTACAACATGAACCTACTATGTATAGTTGCGGTTCGACTAAATACAATGTAAAAAATATTTAATAATTGCCGTTTTGTATATCTATGAAATAAAGAAAAATATTTTAATAATTTCCAATATCCTACTATTCTCAGTGCTAGACCCCGCGGAATTGCTCGCGCGTACCACATAGGCAGCTTAGGTTGCCCAGCGCTCAAACGGCCGGTTTTTCGTAGCTGGCTACGACCGAGTGATACACAGGGGCGACAAATAAATATAACCTTAAACATAATAATAGCAACCTCAAGAGGTAGACACCAAATAGTACAATAATATGCGTAAAATTCTACGTATTTATATCAATACAATCGAATCTAATGGAATTCATTTTCAGTAGATAACGCTTAGCAAGTAACAGTATTTTTTGATGATCAAATATTTTTTTTATGTCGGCTTGAGTTTTCATAAATGAAAATTGTGATATAATAACATATTTATGAATCTGTGAAGTACTGTAAAAAAGGATGGTGAGCAGAGCATCATTCTGGGATCGAAGAGAGACACTACGTCCATTACTCGGACACGATTTAATTTTCCAGATCACAATCGAAAAAAAAAGCAACATCCAAAGAAACTTTATACGAATAATATATATTCGATTTCCGCGTATTTTTTGTAGTTGACACTAAAAAAAATATATTAAGCAGGAGTTATTCCTATTGATTCGATTGTTTCGTTCTTTGTTGGACACAAAAACTGAACAAGGAGAAATATCAGACATCCGCCGCTGAAAATAAAATAAAAACGTGATTGTTATCACAGCTTCGGCTGAAACATGGATAGATAAACAGGGAGGATTTTAAACAAAGGATAGTAAGAGGGACGTTCGATTTCTACAACAAAAACAATACTCATTTCTTTTCGTATTTTATAAACATTTTTGCAGCCACTGTTACCCTAAACAAGATGAAACGAATTGTTATTTTGTTATTTTTACTCGCAAGGTAGAAAATAATTTCATTATCCTAAATCATATGATAATAAAAGATATGGCACGATTAAGATTGATAAATTATATATACACAATTTTATATTTATTTGTATGTAATCATATAATATCCGTATTTATAGTGTATATATTATTATACGATATATAATTTATATTATTTTTATTTAGTATAATCTGTGTTTTATCTTATATGCATGTGGTGTTTTCTTTTTATTTAAATATTGATAAGGTTTTTCTTACTTAAGTCTATAAAATTAATGTATATTTTCAATATTTTGTTAGAGTACTGAATAAAAAATAAATAATACGAGTCATCTTGTTATTAGTGCCTTAATATAGAAAAAGTATCTTTAAAATAGTTTTTTTCCATTAAACAAAACATTTAACTTTGTACTTTTTCCGATAAAATTAAATTAAATGAAAAAACTCTCTTGTACATACAAGAATCGTGCACAAATAGTGGACTTATTGCTAAAAGCAATCTATTTCGGTCAACCGGCGTAAAATTATATCAAAAGTCATTATTAGATTTATTAAATTATAGTAAAGTAACTAAATATGTCAAAGCGGTGAAATATAACGTTATACATAATATAATAAAATAATATTATACAAAGTTATAAAACGACTAAAATAAATTAAAATTATGTTTTTTAAATTTATTTAAAAAAAGATAATAAATAATGTCAACAATATATGTTTCGGATTGACTAATAAAGTATTTTTCATTGTTTTATTATAAGACAATTAAAAATATTATGGTTAACAAGAATAGTTATTATGGTGAAACATCGTATCTGTCTATCTTTACAACTGCCCTCAGATAGTGATCTAAAAGTCATTTTTGCTTAATATTTTTCGCATTTACTAAGGTCGATTAAAGCTAAAATTTTCTTGTACTAGAGTAGAGGGAGATGGTGGGTCGATATGTGTATTCAAACCTGCAACCATTGGGTCTCTTGTCATACATTCTATCTTTGTATTTTTTTTAGAGTTCTGCCTTTGCTGTAATGACGATTTTTTAAAAATATTTTCACTTGCCAATAAAATATAAAAGATTATTAATACAGGGCATAACGAGACCATTCAGAGCGCTAATGTAAATTGCCTTTGGCGTGGCGACACGCGATCAATAAATATCTCGAAAACTTGGCCGCGCGCGGTAAATCACCTAGGCGCCGCGAGTGGACGATTAGCTGCCGTCGTATTACAACAACCGGTCAATATTATCGCGTAATTACAGATTACATTTTTTTCTCGGGAACCATGAAGAATTTTGATATGTCGTCTTTACAAATCATGTGTGAAATCGAAGGGCCAATTGGCTGGATTTTTTTATCGGAAATGGACAAAATATATAATACCAAAATAATATGTTTATTTTGGTAAAATAAGCGAGAGTTCGTAGTACTTCGGAAGACGGTTTGTTTACCCAATACAAGCTTAATTCAACCAGATCTCTATAGCGACCACATAATATCATATTCGCTACGAGGTACATAGATAACTTCCGTGAATATTACGGGCTACGATCACATATTTTACGGTCAAAGACCAGTTAATCACCAAAGCATACGATATGGTATACGATGTACCGGTTATACGAACTGCGAACAAAGTTCTCACAATTAAATGACTTTATGGATACATAAATTACGAAGTTTAGTAAAGTATAGCTATTACTTTTGTAGCGAATCGCAAAACAAGATGGTGGCAGTCCCGCTCCGTTTGCGTTACACATATAAAGGGCGAACTTTATCTCATGCGCATGGCGCCATTCTACACCTCAAACTGAACAACGTTTGTTCTGCAACTCTTCCTAATTTTAATAAATTTGTTTCATCCGGAAATAATAATTTCGTTCACGAAAATTCTTATTACGCAGGACACGCTCATGTAGGCAACTTTAACTTAACGAGAGAGGCGCGTAAGTTAAACTAACTATGCGTTTAAAATTAGTAGTTTTTTTTAATATTACTCATTTTAACTTATTTATTTTTTTTACAATGTAAAACACGCAAAACAAAAGTTATTCAGTTTGAGGTGTAGAACGGCCACACGAAAAGTTGTGAGGGAAAAATTATAAATACATAAAAAAAAATCAGTTCAAATTAATATATTTTTTTCCCTCTTAAAATGAAATATAAATGTAGATACTATGATAAACCACAAAGTGGGCGCTTAGCTTTCGAATGGGCATAATAATTAAAGTACTTACTTAAAAAACGCATTAACAAAACCCATAAAAATACAAACAGTTTTAAAGTTTTTTCAATTTTGAATCATTAAACCGCTCATAAAAAAATGTACTCGCCTGTAGGATATATAATAATTGTCATTTATGTAACGTATTATAGAGGATGTTACAAACGTATCGATAATCGACGGTTGACAGTATCGACTGTCATAACATGTATCGATCACTTTGATTGATTTTTTTTAAATGTTGAAACCTCGAATAACAATTATCGGTATTATAGATAAGTGTATGTCGATTAATTACTGCCATATTTAAATAAATAAATTATTAGTAAAAATACATTTTTAAAAACGTAGGTTTATTTAAGCGCTCGAATGTGTATATTTAAAATTTTGTGTCTGGTGCTGTTGACTGTCGTGGAGTTCCTTTGTCTGGAGCCATTCTTGGGTGTGCAATCAGGTCACGCTTACCATAGAAATGCATTGTCATCCGACCTGAATTAAGGGCCATAACGCACTCGAATTGCATTTTATGCATGTTTTTGAGGTCTACTGCCAAGATAGCTTTTCATACCAGGCATATATAAAAAATATAATTAGACATATTAACCACTAAACATATTTCTAGAAAACCTTTAAGCTGGTTTTTTAAATAAATAATCCTATGTTTAGATAAAAAAATATTGAAATTAGTAAGTTTTATTTTTTAAAATTCTCATAAACCAAACTACATATGTGACGTAAGCCTAATTTATACATAGAAATGTCCGCAATAAAATTCTACATAAACCCTTATAAACTTCGTTTTTTTTTAAATTGCTTTATATTTTTAATATAAATAAAAATCTGTCAAATGTTTTCTTTGATGTTGTCGACGGATGCTCGAAGTGCACGTGGCCGACACCATTTGCAAAGGCTGAACTTCAAGGTCACCTCACGATATACTGGCTCTTACTCCGGAAGTGGTTCTTATTCAGCTTCCAAGATTTTACCTAAACCGACTTTATTAAAACTTTATTACTCTACTTAAATAAAATCAGATAATACGCGCACTAGTCAGCTTCCATTTTTGTTTTATTTTATTTTATTTATCTTTACCGGAAAAACCAACAGTTTTACACAGTAACGTAGAAAAAATACATTTGATTAAACAATAAAAACATATGTTAAACTAAAAATGGGTTTCTACTAACAAAAAATATTAACATGAATAACAAATATTACAATACCATTTTATATCTATATTTTCATATCTACTTACACGAATTTCTTTTTTGTTAGACGCCATACTTTAGATTGACCAGACTTAATTCACACCTACACCAAATAATCACTGATTATACAACGTAATAACGATGAAAAGTTTTTAATTGATTAATTATGCACGTATTTGAACTGGGCGGGTTTTTCGATAAATTTGTACGAAAAGTTTAATGAATAGAACCTGAAACTCTGTTCAGTAAGAAAACGCGAGGTAGATGAGCCATTTCAAAATAGAACTCGATATTTAATTTCGTTGACAGGCAAATAGTCAAAGAGCCCGAAAGATCATATTTTAACTTTAATTATTTGCTCCGATTATTTTTATATCGAGTCCACATCATTAGATTTTGTTAGGTATTTATATTTTAACGAACTAATGAATGTTTATGTAATATAATCGATGAAAGAAACATCACTACCTTTTAGATTTCATTTACTATCGAAGCAGAGTGTTTCAGCGTTCCGTTTAGTGGTTTTTAAATATTAACATATAAAACGTAATAAAAAAAGTCACAGGACAAAAAAAATACTGCTTTACTTTATGCAGTCACATAATTTTTGTAATTATGACTAAAATAATTCAAAATGCATCTAAGCAAAAGAAATAGAACTGGCCAGTTTGTAGTATTCAGTAAATTGTCGATTTGGTGCATAAAGTCATTAACTAACAAAAAGAAAATGTTACAGATATCACTCAATTTTTGTTGGGCTTTGGAATACAATAAATGTTATAATGAAAAACTATTGTTTAAGCCCCACAAAATTTGAGTGATATCTGTAACATTTTCTTTTTGTTAGTTAATGACTTTATGCTCCAAACCGACGAAATAATAATTTAAATTCTACGGTGATTTACACTTTACGATGATTTAGACCGTAAATCTCCCTTTGAATACGTGAAATCTATTTTTACTATGTTTAATACTGTTTCTAAAACATTACCTTTCTAAAACATTGTTTTAAATAAGCGAATGGATACATTCATCGCATTAGATCTCAGTTATCTATTTAAGATTCTGCCTGTATAATTTATTTTAGTAGTACTATCCCTTTAAAAAATCTTATTTTACAAAATAAAGTAATATGAAATCACTCATTATTATTATTAAATAATATTATTAATAATAAATACCTAAAATATACTAATCCCTACACATATATATTATGGATAATAATGTATGATATAACTCTCTCTCACAACGGTTTATTATTAGCGAAAAATGTGAAAATATTTTAATTAAATTAAGTAATCGACTACTGTCTCCCAGTCAACGTAGAAGAGCTGGTGATTCCTTGAAATGCTATCGCAAAAGAGGGGCTAGAATAATATGGACCGGAAGCTATTTATACTTCCGAATTTTCAGGAAAGGAGGCCTATAAATGAAAATTTGATGAATTACAATAATATTGTATTTTGCCTAATAAATGAACACTCAAACCGTTTACGTTAATGATCGTGATTTAAAAGGAAAATGAATGCTTCCAAAGGCAATAAAATTATTCCTAAACGTTGGCTGATTTCAAGCACTATTCTATATTTTTATATTGGTAGTGTTGCGGAAATAGAGGTCAATGGACATATCATTTTCAAAGA
Organism: Neomicropteryx cornuta; assembly: GCA_020383195.1. NCBI lineage: Eukaryota > Metazoa > Arthropoda > Insecta > Lepidoptera > Micropterigidae > Neomicropteryx > Neomicropteryx cornuta. Next base: position 4,404,976 of record JAHKQU010000001.1, on the reverse strand, counting down.
AAAATTTAGCCAGTTTATAAACAGTATCGAAATTGTCCTTTTTTTTAAAATATTTATTTGACATTTGAGCTACGTACTACCTATGTACTAGATTCACAATATATTTTTAGAACCTTCGGATAAAACCAAATTCAAATGAGAGATTTAATTATACGGTAAAGGCAAACCTGTACAATTTACACGAAACATTAATATTTTGAATTGAATCAGATTTTTATAGATTTATTAACCTTGTCAGGAAAAAAAAGTTCCGCGTAAAAAAAAAATTAAGAGCTATATCCTAGGTTATATACACTTTTATCATATACGCACATATACAATAAGCACAAAAATGTATCGTTTTGGAAGTGATATGATAAACTATGAAAGTAAAAGAGAAATTTTGCTGGTTGTTAAAGCTACAAATATATATATATTTTTAATTCCTTTAAATATTTAACATACCACTTTCAGTGTATTTGATAAACATTTTTTTATAGGCCAAATTAATATTTTGTAAAATAGCATTAAACGTATGGATATAAACTACATAATATAATAAATATAAATCTCATCGTACACCGATTATTCATAATTGCTATAGGAGGGTCTTTTGGGTCTTTTCCAGAATTTAGGGTCACATAAATAACTAAAAAATAAATAAATAATAATAAAAAAATATTTATTAGTAACACCATAACATTTATAGTTTTCGTGTATATTATACACGATTTGTTAATAGTGAATAAAATCAGTATTTTAATTATATATGAATAGAAATATATATCGATTAGACACATAGGCACCCTCTCTCACGCATACTCACACGAAGTAAATAAATAAATAATGACTATTATATACACCTACCCTCTTCTGCAATTTCGCACTTTTATTTTGATTGTATAATCTTAAATTTAATTTTAAGGTTATACAAACATCTTCAGCTGCCCAACTTATAATAGAGTGGCATTTTTTTGTTATTGTGGTCATATATTGTTTCTAAAAGATTGGATTACCTTGTAGCGGCAGTTAACGGTATAAATATTACGCCACAACTGCTAAGGGTTTTATATGATTATGATTAGGGTTTTTACTGCAAGGTGAACGGACAATCAAAGAGAATTTTGAGAAAAGTTCTTTTCAAACGCGCCGCGAAGGGAAGGAAAAAATACCTTCCGGCATGCCGGAGGCAGAGGATTTTCACCGGACCACAGTAGGGGATAGGCGAACTCCAATTGTACGAACTTGTATCAAACATTCCTTTCGATGTATAACAAACATTTTACGTTTTATTTCAAGTTACAAATAGTAAACATATAAAGACATTATTATGATTTTTCCTTAGTTATATGACTTGATTCGTGCCCATTTCAGGATTAGTGAGAGTTTTTAGGGATCGTATTTCTATATACAAAAAGACAATGCTTTTTAAAATGTTTTATTTAAAAACAAATCTGTAAAACCTTCTAGAAGCTTCTGAAACTGTTCAGGAAGGAATATTACGGTACTTTCTATATCCTTCTACCGCATTCTTCATACTTCTCAAACATTCAGTGAGATGATAAAAACTTTGAATTAATTTAATTCAGCAATGTTTAAATGTAAAGACGTTTCACGTGTTTAGCTTACGCACGAGAAGCTTTTTAAATTGATAAATAAAAAGGCCCTTTTGTCGTAACGACCGAAAGCATTTTTTCGCTGCCGGCCGCGATCTACTGACAGCACACACTGATTCGGTCGATGGAACTACTCTACAAGCTACCACCCGATATTGACGTGTCCTATACTCCACTATCACCAATCAGGTTACACCTGCAGGGCTTGGAGGAAACAGAACTCTAAAGCAGATACTTAGGCAAAAGGGTAGTTGTAAATGGGTAAAAACCTATAACAAAACCCTATATTAAAAAAAAAGTGTACAGGGATACCTTCAAACAGCATAAAAGGTTACTGGATTGATTGCCCACATAACGATGCTATTGGTAACCGCATTTTACAGCCAATATAAGGATTCGATAAAATTCAAATGATATGGTCAAATTTGAAAGAACAATATAATTGTTTCGACCAATATGGTAAGAGTGAAATTTACACAAATTTTCTACCAAATCATATATTTAAAATAAAATATTTCAAGGATTAATCCATAAACAAAACTAGGACCTCGCTCAAAAAGTAATGAAATTGTTTAAAAATGAGGGGCTACCAACCCCTGTACAGGTTCGACAGTAATACATTTCTTGGGTTGAAAAGTAAACATTTCCTCGGATGTAATAATGATTTGATGAATACGATGAATGATTTGGTGAAGTAAATTGGATGTAAGTTGGAATCTCGAGTTTTTGATTCGAAGCTGCACGCAAATTCAAACCTTCGCTGCAATGAAAATTGAAATTGATGGCGGTGATGAGGTCGAACAGATGAAGACCCGAAATAGAAGAGAAAGGGATACCTGGAAGCTGTGGTTGACGTTCTTGATGCTGCACTCGGCGAAGCTCGGGTCCACCAGCTCCACTTCATCGAACAGGGGACTCTGCGGATAAACATAAAATATACGATATTATTAATGTGGAAACATTGACATTATCGGAGTAAGTTCATAACGTCGTACAGAATGCGTCAAGTTCGGATTTAAAATCACTTCCTCTTATCCTACAGAGTTGAAATTTGACATGGTAGTTGAGTTCCGATGACAATGCATTTTTACGGTAAGCATGGGTTGCATTTTGCTACACTCGGGAATGGCTCCAAACGAAGAAACTTCTAACGCTCAAAAGTATAGAAATGAAATTTTGTATACGCATTCAAGCACTTAAACAAAAGCTTGTTTTTTAAAAAATGTATTTTTGCTATCAATTTATTTTACGCAAAGTGCTCGACAATGATAAGACCTTTTTTATTAGGCGGCAAAAATAGATACCCCAAGGTGAACGACCCTAAATAGATGTTAGGTAAACAACGCAACTGCAAATACATAGATTAAATTTAGCTTTAGCTGAAAGAAGCCAAACGCAATCGTAACTACTAGTCCGAGAGTCAAAGATATATGTCTCATTACGAAACTTCAATAAATTAATCCAAACCAGGCAATAGTTCATTTGGCGAACTGAAAGCGTCGAAATATAAGTAGAAACAAAAATAAAAAAAAAAAAAAACTACAGATGTGTATTTGAAATATGATTTAAAATTATTGGAACAATTTTGTGCCGAACGTTTTAGAAATGTAGTTGACGAGGTCACATTTATGGTGGATCAACTTTTTTCTAGCCATTTATGTTAGAGGTAAGTTTTGTTGTCGATCGATACTGCTAGATCAATAACAACTTACAAAAATGATAAATCCGGCTCGAAGAATCAACCGGAACCAGGACAAATACCTAAACTCGCAATAAAAAAAATCAAATGGTGATCTAGTAAAAAAAGTTTTTACATCTGACAAATTACGCTCGGAGTGGTTTAAATAACTAATTTTCCTGGTACATTTTTCTTTTTAGCACAGAGACATACTTTTGAGTTATGTGACAGAATTATAAGAATGAGTTTGGTGGGTAGATATTTTGATAAGTAGGTAAAAGGATATTAAAAGGCGTTAAAAATTAAACGATTTATCTACACGTGTAATATACAGTAGGCAAATAAAATAGTTATTGGCACAGGAAACGGCCAGCTCATCGTTATTCGACTATAATGTTTTTTACAAGCTTTTATTGCTTGTAATGTTTGTATGTCGGTTTAGATCAAATCTTGCAATCTGAATTAAAACCAAAAATCGCTATATGCCATCATTGAGACTGCGCATGAAAGCATCGAAAGATCCTACAAGAATAAAAACATTTACATACTTTCAGACAGCCAAGCAGCTCTGAAGGCTATCAACTCAAATGCTATCAAGTCAAAGCTAGTGCTAAACTGTATACAAATACCCAATACCCTTGCAACACACAACAGGGTCACACTTATGTGGGTACCAGGCCACTCAGGCGTTGATGGCAATGAGAAAGCAGACGAACTGGCCAAGAAAGGTGCTAACATGACTATGATAGGCACAGAACCGGCCTGAGGCATAGCTAAAAGCACTACCAGCAGACTGCTAAAAATCTGGGCTTGGAAACAAAGCCAGAAATACTGGCAAGAACTGCCCGGGCAAAAGCAAGCCAAAAAACTCATAGCAGGATTCTCGCAAAAAAGACTCTTTGCGCTATTGAAGTTAAGCCGAAACCATCTAAGGATCTTAACCAGAACCTTAACAGGCGACTGCTGAATAAACATCTGCACAAATTAAGCCTATCGACCGACGACAGGTGCAGACTTTGCCAAGAGAGCCCAGAAACCCAGTTATACACTGATGGAATGTGGGTCCCTCATATACAAAAGATACCACTTTCTAGGCAACCATCGTCTCAAGCCAGAAGAGATTAGAACCATCGCACCCAAAAAGATACTCAACTTTATCTACAGTACGAGACTAGAGGGCGAACTATAAGTGGATTTAGAAGTACAATAGTTCTGAAAGGACCCGGTACACGGGGGGCAAACCCCCACATCCACTAACATCCATAACATAACATAAGCACTTAAATAATAGCTTATTTTTGAAAATGTATTTTTACTATTATTTTCGTACGTTAAGTAGCGAACTTATACTATCGATAAATACATATTATGGGCTCTTTCCCTGTAAGGAATGGAAATTTAAAGAGCACGTGGCGCCCAGAAATACATCGCCCTGTGTACAAAACGTGAAACATGCGATGGTAAATAAATACATATGAAACGCGAATTGTGTGGGCAGACAAACCGCAGACGAGTCGCAGATACCGCGAAATTATCGTACGTTCGGACAATAACCCGCCCAGATACGATATCTGGTTGCTAGAATCGAACGGAAAATACACGGCAACGAGAAAATTTAAACACAATAACAACACAACAACATTAAAGGCAATTGTTTTTTTAGGTGACACGACACGCAGCGAAATATAGGGTGAACTAAAAGTAAGCAGTATCATTTTAAGGGATGATTATGAACATGAAATTATAAATCGACACGTTTGTAAAAAAAAAAAGCAAAAAAAAAATGGTCTAAAATGGCAAAGTAAAGAGTCCTAATAACATTTTAAAGTATGGTCACCTAATACAATATCAGACCCCAGGGCCATTGTATGTAATATAATTGTATGTAATGTAGGTCAATTTGATAGATCAAGAACACACTATTACGCGCATCTAACGTTTAATAGAGTATTTATACTTTTATATGTATTTTTTGTTAGCTATATGAAAACTCATGCTATGTCTCAAATTCACGCCCAGAATGACCCTTTAAAAAGATACTGCCGACGTTAAGTTCATCGGTATGTAAATAAATGTGTTTAGGAAAAAAAAGTATTTTGAAAAAGGTCCATGTTTTATTAATTGTATTTTATAAAATAATTCGTATTGACATACTCGTATTTTCAGGAATATATCATATTATTTATTATTTAAACTAGTACGTATTTAATCTTATAACATTCCTAACTCTCCCTAAAACAATTTGAATTTACCATAAAAACCATACTAGATGCGAATCTCATTTTTTTAAAACTAACCTGCATTAAGTTTACCTTTATAGCTGAAAGATGAAACTGTATTTAAAATATTTGTAGTCTATAATATAGGCAATCTAAAAAGTAAAGAAAATTAAATACTTAGCGAAAGTTAGGTTTAAACTTTTTTTCCATTAACTATTTTCAGATTTAGATTCAGGCTATTAAATAAATTATTTAAATAGACAATCAAAGAATGAACCTAAAACGAAACAGGTTGTAAATGTTAATATTTTTCTAAACGCACTGTAGCTCCGAAACTAATCATTTTCACCTAGCCTTCTGCATATATTGTTTTCTTATACTGGCTAGGATAGCTCAGTGGGAATTCTACACTGGGGAAGAAAGTGCTCTTACCCATAGAAAAAATCATTCCCATGGCGCTAAACATAAAAACCACTTTACCTTTACGCACTGCTAAGTTTAAACTGACAAGCGCCTATATGGGTGTCGAGTATTTTATTAGATTACCTGAGGAATTTACAGAAACAAATAGCCTAAATGTTTCTGGAAAGTCGTAAAAAATTACCTTATTATACTTTAACATTTTTTTTTGTGCTTAAAGGTTTTGCTGTAAATTAATGTTCTATAATAATTATATTTTTATACGGATAAATGTATGAAATTAATTAATTATTATAAACTGATGGTAATGCCATTCCTGTACAAATTGTTTGTTAATGGAAATACATTTTCTTGTACTTTGTATCATTCTGAACATTCTGTATATAGAATTCAGCGATAATATTATTGTAGAGAACGATGCGATATTGTATTTTGTATGATGCAACGTTCGCCTGATACGCTTTAAACATATTATTCGACAAACTCGAAAGAAAATCTTTTGCGATGCTTTAAAAATCACCGTATAGCCGATGACGTCACTTCCTTCGATAAAACGATTCTGTTTATGAACGTCTGCTGTGCGGATAAAACGCTTTATCGACTTCGCGAGACAATATTCAATAGAAATATTATTCATCGTACAGAAACGTTACTTTTTACCAGTAACTTCATTCCCCTGCGTAAATCTTGCAATCGTTTTTTTCAACCAATTCCGATAGTGCAACCTTGATGATTTTTTTATACACACTTGCTTTCGATGACAATACACATTGAATAAAAAATTAGAGTAAACAAAAATAAAAAAATAATAATAATTTAAACCAGCGCCATCGAGCGGAAGTAGGTTAGTAGTTTATCGGTTTTAGAATTATTATTTTTTTAAAGCAAAATATATTTTACTCTTCTAAATTCCCACTATAAAAAATGAATATTGGTAGCCTTCTAGGTATACTGTGTCCGATTACACGGACCTAAAATTAAAAACATATTCGTCACAGAAGATTGGTGACATTCGTCACAGGAGAATAGGGCGTTTGACTATTGACCCAGGAGTCGCAAGTTCGAATCTAGTTATTATAGTCATATCATATTCACGCGTCGTCGCACGCTACGTTCTACACTGACTCGCACAAGAAAATTTAGCTTATTATTGAGTAAGTACTAAAATATATTATAGGAATACCAATTATTATAGGTCATATAGCAATTATTAAAAGAAATATATGTCAGTATTGCTGTTTAAAGAGCTGGTTATTTTTAGTTGATCCAGTGTGTCAAGTACAAGGAAAAAACAAGTGTTGTTGCATATTATTAAAGTACGTAATTTTTTAAGCCGTTTTTAAGCTTAATTTTTTAGGCATCAATGATCGCTTCATGTGAATGTCGTAAGTACAATACTTGCATTTTAATTTGCGTTGTGTAGTTATATTTAAGATCTTACATTTTAAATTATTTTTTTATACTTAAATTATTAATAAAGTTTGTTTTTCTTCTAAGTACATCACGAGCCGAGCGCTTAGCTGACTCGTTGCCTGACCTCGCCCCATATTTTCAATCGTATTCTCAAACATTAAAACGTTTTCTATTAAATTTTGATTCGTTTTTCTCGTTGATTGGGAAATATTTTTTCGATATCTTTTGCTGATTAATGTTTGAGTGTTACGACCAACCCCCTGATAGGATATCAGTGAATTTAAATACAACCTGTAGAGTTAAACCAACGTTGACGTAGCAAGTGTGTTTTCTATCAATTTTTCCAAATGGAAGAAAATAAATCTCTTAGAAATATTTTCCATATAATATTTTATTTTTTGAACACCGCTGTTTCCATCTGCTCCGCTTTCATTATGCTGCTATAATTTTATTTAAAAATATGATACCTTTAAAGCGAGTGTAAAATATGTTTTTGAAAACAACATTTTGACTCTCTTAAGGTGATGCGAGAACATCGTAATAAATACAGAACCTAGAATCTTTTAAGCAAACAGACGAATACGATTACTACCTACGGTTTTTGGGTCACCAGTGTCAAAAATGGATCTAAAATAACACCATTTTAGTCTGTGATTTTCAAGATTCTAATAACGCATAAAATTTCTTAAATAAGTGAATAAAAATTTTTTAAACATGGATTTATTTTACATAAATATATTAAACTATTTTTTTTTTGTTTACAACTGTTGTGGTGATTGTGATCTAATTAAAAGATTCGAGAGATTAATTTAGAAAAATAAGTATAAATAATCGGGTGTGTATTTTTTGCCAATATATCGAGTGATAGCTGATGTTCATAATTTCATAATCACAATGTATAAACAAAATTGCTTGTTCAAAAAATAACGGATATGATACCAATAAAACGTTAGCGGAAATTATATGCATAATTAAATTTATCAATAAAATTACCAAGAAAATTATTTTTCGGAAATAATATTTCTTGTAAATGTATAGTTTCTACGGATATGAAGAATCGACAGGTACTCATTTTATTTTTTTACCGATTTATTAAATTATATTAATTTTGTTTTGTTGTTGTTAGAAATCCGTAAGAGGTTATTGTAAGTTGTAATACATTTTTGTATCATAATGTGTGATTTTCCACGAAATTAAAATACTTTAAAAACGAAAAGTAAATAAATGGGCGAAATAATAATTTAAATAAGATAAAAGACGGAGTAAACCTGCAACGGAGGCGGGGGGGGGGGCACCTACCTAATCTGAAGGCGTCTGAACGCGTGCAACTTAGAAGGCAACGCAATTTTCTCCCGCGCGCACGCGGAGTACTAGACGCTTTTATTTTGTAATATGCGGTATCGTAAAACCCGTTTGATGGAGTTAGCGCAATATAGGTACATATTGGCATACCGTCCTTTGTGCTAAATGTATTATGAAGCTACCAAAGTGGTACATGCCCGTCAAACATATTGCAAAATCAAATCATTTTAAATCACAGTTAGTACAATATAATAACATAACATAAGCTTAACAACAGCATGTTAAGTGACATCGATATATTTAACACTACTTTCCCGGCATTCAAGAGAGTGTCTACTCTAGCCCTTGAATAGTATATTTATATTCATATGTATATGTAGAATTTATTATATTTTATATTATATTGTGTTTTATATTATATTCTGGTGATTGTCCCCAACCCCCAACCCCTCCTACTTCTTGGTCCCGGCCTCGCTCCCGAATGAGTTTTCTATTTTTTTAAGTTTGGAGAAAACTATTATTGGCTTTGTGTTTTAATTGTTTTTTTGGTTATTGTAATTACTATGTAAGCTGTTGTTTCCTGAAATAAATAAATAAATAATGTAGGTTGCAGATACAAATTATAATAACGATTCTTCACGCTGATCACTGATTGGCTGTCGTGATACTGTTTTTCAGAAAAGCACCCTATTCACTGTTTTAAGAATTTCGTGTCGTGTTGTGTGTTTTTGGAGAAAGAATGTCGGATTCCACTCTTTTTTCCCGCGTAGCATAAGAGAGTGGAATAGTCTCAACTGCACCGTCTTCAAGCCATTCCATAAGACCCCTTCCCAGCTAAGAAAAAGGATAAAGAACTTGGCTTTAAAATAACTTCGTTGCACGTTGCATCGTTGAAAAATAATAATTGCGTTTTATAACCGTGTTGTGATTCGATTATTATGCTAAATCTTTATGCATCAGTTTATAGTGTTTAAACAGTTTTATAAATTAGTTATATTATTTTATACAAACACATAAGCATAAATTACAAAGGAATATTTAATGAATTATAATATAACAAAAACAATATCTTTAAGAGCTGTAGTTATTTTATCACTGCCGATTATTTTAATTTATATTTTTTCGTTGTTTTTTTTTCTTAACTTTTTTTATTTTTAGATACTAACCATACAAAACTAAACAAACTATACAAAAACTCACACTATTAAAAATGTTATAAAGTGCGGTAAACTACTACATTTACAAAAACATAACATTTATATACATAAGTGTAAGAAAAAAAATATTAAATTATCTGATAAGATGGATTTTCGGTTTTTTTTTACTTTATATTTTTTTTATTTCTCTAAATTAGTGCAGTTTACAGTTGGATAAATAAGAAGTGTTATTCTTTCGTTTTCCACACAGAACACAAAATGCCTAGTGTGGGGAGCATCATATGTTTATATTTAAACAAAGTCCTTAACAATTAGTCTTAGTTTTCAGTTATAGATATAATGCTTTGTATTTGAAATTTCTTGATGTGGATGAAATAAACGAGAAAAAATGAACGCGCCCGCCCCCGCAGTGTTGCTTCGGACTGAAAGGAAAACATCTGATCAACGCTGAAAGATACACGTGTTGTTCGAGGCTTTTTTTAACATTACTCTATCTGCATGCCAGGTTTTTACCACTTTGGTTCGGAACCCTACTATCCGCACTCTGAGGATGCGAAGGCTATAAAAATAGAATAAAATAATAGAAGCCTTTGAAGTGATGCTGGGACCAAATCTAAAAATAAACAGGTCGAAATGAGAAAAGGAATGACATTCAAATTGAGATAAAAGAAAGATCGCTTCTGTACGCAATACGAGGAGGCATGTAACGAGACGCAGTGCAATACGAGCGACCTGTTTAGGGGAATGACAAACGACTAAAGGGGAAGGAAGGTACGAAAGGAGGATATTCTAAGGAATTTATGATCCAGGCTGAATCTGACGCAAGCGCAGAGAAAAATACCGGGCAATATGTGTAAATGTCATAATCGAAAAGGAAGAAAAGTACATCAGATATAAAATCATTTTTAATATTTTTTTTTACTACTTTAATGAAACTACCGTATTGCATAATCGCACAGATAGATAGGTGAGAGTGAAAAGCTTTCATAAAATACAAGCCTGTATTTAAACCAGCGTGCATTACCTCAAGCGATGCAACTTTCTGTGCTTTCGGTATTAATTTTTGTTTTAACATTCTGGCTATATAATTGGTTTGAAAATTTTAAATATGTAAAAATGTCAGTACTGTCAGACTTTTATATAAGTAATGTAAACTAACGGCGAATGCCTATTAAAACGTAAGGAATCAGCTAAATACGGTATTTAGGCAATACATTGTACAATTTTACTATATATAAATAATATATACACAATTATATATTTATTTGTATGTAATCATATAATATCCATATTTAGAGTGTAAGTATTATTACATAATGTATAATTTATATTATTTCTATTTAGTATAATCTGTGTTTTATCTTTTATATGGATGTGGTGTTCTCTTTTTATTTAAATATGATAAGGTTTTTCTTACTTAAGTCTCTAAAATTAATGTAAACATGTTATATGTTCAATATTTTGTTAGAATACCGAATAAAGATAAATAAATAATGTAAATATTCAAAATAAAATCAATATAAAATCGTTTTCTTCACGACATCGACCCCAAAAATAAAAACCCCTTTCTTTTCTTCGTTCCCTTGGTTTGAAAATCAAATGACTGCCAGGATTTTACCTTAGGCTGGACGCAACTTCTTCCAACCAAAAAATTTGTTACTTAATTTATTTATATTTATTGAAAACTCCAACAATATTAATTTACATACTTTCAAACATAACTTATTACTAGTATATAAAACCAATTATGGATTTCTGACATTTCATAGTAAAATTAGCATAAGAAATTTAGAACAGTGCCCTTCTTAAAATATATACAGATTGTGAATATTATATATGTAGTATTATTAGTAGAATTTATTGATCTAATGGTGCTTATTTGAGGGTGTGTAAATGTGTGAGTGGTTTAAGTATATGTATGTTAAAACAGAGTCATAAAGTACGTGTGGTTTTAGTATGTATAAATATAGTTTATGAATGAAGGTAATATAATAATATGTATGTATATTCTGTATGCAATTGCAATTACGAGTGTTTATACTCGTATGTTACAATTAATCATTACTGTTAACATATTAATCTATTAACAATTAGCAATTAACAATTAAGTTCGAGCGTCTGTAACGCTTCTAAAACCTTGTTTAGCGTATTTCTAACATTTAGCGTTACGGAAAAATTTTTCCTCTTTGTTTGAGAGCATCACAACAACTTGACAGCAACAACAAAGCTTTTATTTAGCTTGCAATGTTTGTATGCCGGTTTGGGTCAAATCTTGCAAGCTGTATTGGAACCACTTGCTTTTATACTACGGAGTTGAAATTTTACATTAGCTCAGTTCCGAAGACAATGTATTTTTACTATTACATTAGATTACATTTATAAATAATAACACTGGGCATCGTTTTATCTCCTACCACAAGGACCACAAGACCACACCACAAGTGCATTTACACACAGCGACCTGAGCGCGCGAACATTCGATACCCTAAAAACAATAAACTCGCCGGTCATTAGCTCTAGACATTTTACGCGCCGATAAAATATAAAAATATCTGCGGCTAGAATCCTTTGAGTTTGCGCGATAAAAACGTTTATAGGTTCGTAAACATTCTCCGCCTCAGCAGTAGCATTTAAAATGCACAAAAGACAGCACTTAAAGCGGTCCCACACATGTGCGCAAATATTTGCAAACGGCCTCTCTCCCACACATGGCATTTGTGCACATGCCTAGTACCGGCTTTACACGGGCGATTGCAGGTGGATTTCAGGGAAGCGCGTAGCTGAGTTTTTTAGATTACCGAGTACTGAGATTACTTTTATACTTCGGTTGAAATATCATGATTAAATAAGACTCTTTTTTTTTTAAAATACATTAAACACATTCTCACTATAGTTTATAGTTTTGCACTCTTTATAATATATTTTGAAATATTAAGACTTAAGCGGGTGTTTGTTTCCTAATAAATGTTTCGATAAATTGACTCTGAATAAGTCGCAATTTAAAGTGTTCAGCAATGATCTATTGTGTAAAAATTAGCCGTTCTAAATTCGTGTAAGTAGATAGGTATATATAGATATAAAATGGTTTTGTTATTAACTTTAAAACTTTTTGTTAGTAGAAACCTATTTTTAGTTTTACATAGTTTTTTATCGATTAATCAAATGTATTTTTTTTTGTTGTATGTACTGTGTAAAATTGTTGGTTTCTCCAATAAAGATAAATAAAATAAATAAATAAATTACGTGTAAGAAATTGTATAAAATCAAATGCGAAAATAAACCAAATTTATTAATTTTATCAAAGCGCTGGTGTAAATTCCTTTGCTGACGCAACGGGGCATCGTGATCGGTCGAACTTGTAATATTATCACGTAAAGTTTATAATTTTTTTTTACCCTGAAGCCATTATGAATTTTGATATGAGGTCAAAACAAATCGCAGGGCCAATTAACTATATTTTTCATCGGGAATGGTCTTGGGAGACGGCGTACGCAAAAAAAAATCATTTGTCAATTTCGGGGTATCGCTTGCACCGTGAGTACAGTTCCGAATGTCTTCTTTTTGTTATGGTAATGCGAGATTGTTCATTCGACGCACTGTTCCTAATTTTAATGTGTGACCCCCGAGGATTCTTCGGGGCTGGGTGATTTGCTATCTGGTAACAGTGAGGCTGCGTAGGTCGCAAGGAAGAGCTGGAAGGGGAGGCCAGTATTCTATTGCTAAGCACGTGACATTTGTTAATTGGAATCAAAATAAATGGAAAATAACATATATTTCACTTCGTTTAAATTTTCAATTCTCCCATCACATTCACAGACAAACGCTGATTTTCTTATATGGAAGTGTTTGCCGTGCGCGTTTGTGTCACCGACGGACCGTCACATTTATCCCACATACACATCTGTCAGAGCGGATGCTCCTCTATCCTACACGTGTGATTTTCATAGCGAGGTAGTTTCCTCCGTATATAAATGTCAAAACATTCCCAAGGCCGATATTAGACCGGCATATTAATAAATGTGGCGAGCCGCGCTGTTGACAAAAGCAAATTTCGGCTGTTTGCTTAGCTCAGGGTTGTCTGAACAACATGTTTTTAATATACTCGAATGATCAAGCGATCACAACAAAACCAGACGAAATTTAATTTAAAACGACTAATATAAGAAACCACGGCCGTATAGTAGACAATGATTTTACATAGAGACGCGCGTTTAATCTTTGCTTATTTGCCGCCGTCTTACTGTCTCATTTTGGCTGCAGAGTGCCGACGATAGACGAGTTTGCAGTTTAGTATGGGTCTATTATTTACTGCTAATTTACAAACTTAAACCATAAAATGACTATGTTTAAAAATACACTAATTTGTTACCAGGTATACTTTTCTTTATTTCGGGCAAAATATCAAGCGACCGACGCGAGCGTTAAAATCGTAATTGTGTTAAAATTACATTATAAAAACTACGTTTATAAAAAAAAAACGCGAAAGAAACTTTTTTTAGCACTTAGTCCAGACATCGTCTAGTGAAGAAGACAGCATTTAAAAGCAGTGCACTTAACCAACTTAAAAATAATCTGCATAAAATCAGTATAATTAGTGAATCACGTTATGTATTATAGAGGTTGCATTTAAAATCACCAGTGTCTTTTAAGGAGGTTACAAAAAACAAAATGCGGAAAAAAATCACGTTAAAAAAATATATCAGTAAAAATTTCTTTTTTCGAAGTACTTCGCGCGTATCGCGGCGTCTCTGTTTTTCTACCGTGAGATTTTGCTTTTTTATTCATGGAGGTTGAGTAAAAGTGTGTTATTTTAGTGTATATTTGCTCTACAACGAATGGTTTTTTATAACAAACGAACACGCAATGAAAACAGGCGATGGATAATAGTTTTACATGCGTTTGATCATCACGCGAAATGGATGGATGAGCATTGAACCATATATACACTATTTACTAGAAAATTGTCTAGAAATAAAATCCTATTACTAAGATTGTATCGACTAATCGGAAAGGCCTACGGTTAGGCCGCTTTTATAGTCGACTATTGTGAAACAGAAAAGCGAGAATGAATGTAACTGTAACGAGGGTCTAAAATACCCTATTAATGTGCAGATAAGGATAGAGATAGAAATTAGACAGGGTCACCAAGTTGTTTATTAAGGTTACACACTTATCCTAACCAATTTCTGACTTAGTAGGAAAACGAATAGAAATTAATAAATAACATTTAATAGCTTCGTTTCGATACAAGGTAAAGACTTGTATGATAGTTGACAACCTATGAGAGGTCTAGGTCTAGTGAAGACTGAAAGTTCCCGTCTTCGATTATGAAAACTAAACTGTGAGAAATGTAACTTAGCATTTTTGCAAACAAAGCAAATACTTGTCAATTAAGCTAGAATTTGCAAACTAACTAATTCTAGTTGCTTTTGACGTCAACTTCCAATTAAACTGTGTATCTATCTGGCAATTTCACAGATGTGAAATATGCTTATGTTGCCAACTTGTAGCGGTGGCACATAACTAAGGCACCTGTACTTATTCTATACGTTTTATTTTTGCAAACATATCGCAAATTTAAGCAAAGCGAAAATTAATAATTAATTTAAAATTGTATTATGTGTACATAATTAATTAAGATTATAATCATAAGTGTCTGGCAGCCAAAACTCTGTTTTTGCCAGGATAGTTATAATGTTTTTCTTTATTGAAATGAAATAAATAAAACGAAGTTTGCCGAACACGCCCGAAATAATTGACATGTTCGAGCCTTTGTAACGGCCCGCAACAAAAGTTAGTCTGAATCGATTGGAATTTGACTGAATTAGGGTTTTTGATATTCGATTGAAATGCTAACTATGCATACTCGTATTGCGTGACGCGAATTAGTAATAATCTAAGTAAATATTAAAAATAATGACTGTGACCTTTTACTAATGAAAGGCCAACCGTCATTAGTTTCACATGATTGTAATAATTAGAAAGCTGAACTTTGGTGCGGTTGTAATGATAAAATACTTTAGACGTGACGTGTAGGTATACGCATAGGGAATATGATATTATAAGGATGGGACAATGTTTTAATGACGGCAATTATGAAGATCCAAAGTAGTGCCGTCAATTCTCATAGTAGTTATTAGACAAAGGATATATACATTACTCAAAATTTGATGTAACCTGAAATTGAGGGTAGTATTATTTCAAACGTGGATATAATAGCCATCGGGTTACTTTTAGCTATATTAAAAATAATTGTCGCCTGTAAAACAACAACATATTAAAATTAAAAGTAAGTAATAGTTACAATTAAACTTTTTATTATCATTATAAAATTGGTGTGCTACTCCTTGCGTTTCATTCATTATCATTTAAAGTGTGTGAATATTTATTATTTAAATAATAGTCTAACTCAAACGCGTTAACTAATAACTAATAATAATTATCACTTTATTTGACGCGCATAACTACGGTACAAAAGGGCGAACCCAGACAGTTCGTGCAATAAATATTGACGCGTCGACAAAAAAAACTAATATTTTCTGTTAATCAAACAATAAATGAAAAAAATCTTAGTTTATAAATATGTATTTATTTCGGTTGAATAATGATTGCAGATTACCTATAGGTTGTTGTTTTGTAAGCATGTTTTACTCTGTAATGAAAAAAAAAATATTAAAAAAAGTAATCTATGGTGGCGGCGTGAACCAGCAGAATTTAATATATACTCATCGTTGGGTTCGGCTTACAAAGAATTTGCGAGTCATTCAAAAACTAAATTAAATCGTAACGAATTCGAAGTAAAAATTATTAAAGTTTTCAAATATTCTTAATACTCGCAACAGAATGACAACATAAATAGCCGTATATTGTTTTTAGTGCTTAGGGTGTTAATTAATACAGTTATCGTTTTCCGGTCGTTTTGGGTCAATCGATGTAGATTTCTGTACAGTTTTATTAAACCGGACAGAAACCGTACCAAACCGAACCGTAAAGATTTTTAATTTGCTTTTGCAAAGTAAAAATCTAGGATTGAAGATCAAATCGGATATATTTTTATCAACAGTATTGTTAGGTTTTGTTATAAAAATAACCATATTGAACAGTACAAAACTTCGGGACCGTCGAGGAGTTGCTTCATCTGGAGCCATTCCTGGGTGAAGAATCAGGTCATGCTTACCATAAAAATGCATAGCAAGAGGAAGTCGTTCTAATTCCGTTTGCAAGATTCGACCTAAACAAACTAACAAACATTGCAAGTTAAATGAAAGTCAAATACGCGCAAGTTGCGCGGCAGGACGATGTGGATCATTTTTATGCACTTAACTGTACTTTCTACGAGTCTAGCATGAAACTCCATCGTTTCAATTAACGTTCAAGCAGTATCGTATGACACGAATGAAATGCCTGTTGTCGCGGCGACAAGGGTCATTGAACACATTCAATTTGATTTGGGATAGATTTTGCCGATATTACAGCAATGCTTAAGAAAATTGCGAAAAACCTGTCAGAAAATATACCGAATACGTCTGAACTTTCATCGCTAGGAAAATGTGAAAAAATGAATCACATACACGATATTGTTATAATCATCACTGTCATATTATCTATTCCTATATTTGAGAATATTTAACTGTTAGCAGTCATTATTAAAATCGGTTTTCTTCTATGATTAGGTACGTAATGAAAAAATATATGTATTTATTATAAGTAAACCATAACATATATACCAATACGCAATACTACCTTCTTTAGAACCTACAGACGCTGCTCTGGTTAGGTCATAATATGCTATTTTTTCATATGAAAATGCTAGTTTTTCACATGATTATGTACTTTACAACTTCATGAAGCATCGGCGAAGGTCGGCCTGAAGATGAATCAGCAAAAGACAACATTTTTAAGTCCGGACCCAGTTTTAATCTTGGTGGAGGATAAGCCCCTGGAAGTACTGGACCACTATGTCTACTTAGGTGAAGCTAGGAAAGGATAACCAGACCACAGAGGTGACCAGAAGGGTGGGTCCTACATGGGCGGCATTCGGGAAGCTCGGATTTATCCTAGAGAACCCAACAATGCCCATCAACCTGAAGGTTTATGAGTCCTGTGTCCTACCAGTAGCTAAATACAGCTTGGAGACAGCAGCACTGACAAAGGCGAGCGCCAATCGACTGAGGATTTGCCAGAGAGCCATGGATAGGACATTGTTGGGAACATCCTAAAGCAATCGCCTGAAATATGAAAATATTTGAAACCAAAATGAAAGAAAAAAAACATTAAAATCGCTCAGAACATTTTGGAGTAATGAGTGAAAACTCGTTAAAAGAAAGCATACACATTGAATTGAGAACTTTTGAAGTTAGTTGAAAAGTTATAAATTGATACATGGAACATAAATTATTTATAGTACATTCTTGTGACTGACATAGAATGTGTCTTTATTTATCGATCGCCGTCCGCACCTAGACCCTCATTGATAACCATATGTTCGGTTGGATCTTTTTATAGATAAGCCTAGTTATTATGTAATTCTTAACATGTATGTGTTATTAATTAGTGTCATCAATAACATTTTTCTTTACGCAAGCAGCATTTATGACTCTTTTCTTTATAAAAGGAAAGCTTTAACTTATCTATGCTACGTATACATATGACGTGTTAAACAAATAACAATTAAATGAATTAACAATTCATAATGAAATTTGTTAGACGAATGATACTAAAGAACATAAATTCTAAATAATTCACAAATTAAAATAAATACACGCGATAAGTGATAGATGATGGTTTTAAAGATATTGCTGTGTGTTAAGCAGTTCGCTTCGCTCAATTTGGCAGTCAAATATTTATTATTACGATAGATCTTATCAAAATCTATGTTTGTTAAAAAATAGACATGAACAGAATAAGCGCAAAAAAAAAATAAGAAATAGTCGTCGGGAAATATATTAAAAAAAAAGTAATAAATATATTATTGTTTTGAATCACTGAACTGGATTGGACGAGACTTTGGAAGTAAGCCAGCCAGCCGGCGAGCATGTTTTATTCATGGTTATAACAAAAGTTTGATGGACTTAGTCTCGTAGCTTTTGACAAAACATCCATCATTTCTTATAACGCATAAGTTAGGCTGCCTTCGTCCACCGGAAAGTTCTGAAGCAGGCAAATTTGCGGTAGATGCTCAACGATAGTGTAATATGGGGGGGATCAACAAGGTATATAGCTAAAGATGGGTGACGCCTGACCCGAGATCAGCTTCTGTCACTATCGAGTCTGATCTATGGAGAACAGAGATACACCAAAGGAAGAGGCATGCGACGGAAAGAGAGGCAAAGCTTTCATTGCAAAAAAGCACTCGGTTAAAATGCTGCAGGGACGACATAAATCAACATAACGTCACAGATGAGAAAAACCCCGAAATAGTTTAGGGATATCGCTTCAAGTAGAGGAGAATAGTAAAACATTATTACAGTCAGCTGAATAAAGTCTTAAGGATTTGCTATTATTCATACAAACACATGCATGCATGTCATTTTCCTTCTATGTTCATTCATTGGCATGTCTTTTTCCGCCGCATGCATTTTATGTCATGCAGGTTTAATTACATATAATATGGAATAATACTGTCTCGAATGAACCTACTTGGTCTCCCTTAAGCTCTCAACCCTCTGTGCCTTCTTAAATTGGTCGTAATGACCATCCTTCCAAGATAAAATCTATGTTGAGAAAACGGGACTTTGGGTTCGATTAATTTCCTCGCAGAAAAATTGGCCAGCGAAATGCTCGTGAATACAGTGAAAATTTTCGGCTTGTAAAATCCCAACTTCCTCTATAGTGACTCTCAAAGCGAGATATAAGCAGAGACGCGGTGCTGGAGAAGATGATGAGAATACATTGGACTGCAAAATATACCAATGTTTCCATTTTGCGCCAGCTCCAAGGATAGTCTCCCAACAATCTGATCGCGACGTATCCTCTAACTTTTCGGCCAGGCTTCTGCGGGCTTATTAGGATGAATGCAGGAGTCGTGGAAGGAGCCCATTACGATGAACCGATCAGGTCATTTTGGTAACGAGATCCTCCGTGGTGGCTGCATTCCGGAGTGCCCTATGAAGTGAAATTGAGGAAATTTGTGAAGACGTCAAATAGCCCGGAAGATCACAATCTACAGTAATAAGGCAGCGACTAAGATAAACGGTTTAAAATATCCCTAAAAGTCTAACGTGTACTTGACTGGCCAATCTTTGTTTGGTTTGGTATAAATAAATTGGTGATTATTTTGTGTACGCGTGACTCACTAAATGTTTCCATAATTTGTGCGTGTCTCCTTATTACACACGCAGGCCATATGCCTCTAGTCACACGCACCACCCACTTCCAAAATCCCAAAAGCTATTAACGCGTGTATTGTTTGTATGATTTTAATTGCTGATACGAATGCACAAAATAATTATTCTCCGGCGGATTATTACATTTAAAATGAAGATTAATTAAGTTTAACTTAAATCAATGTAGGATTTAAGTCAAATGCGCTATTAGAAGAGTGTGTACTATATGTGTATCAGAATGTTCTGTGTACTTACTAATATGATCCACTGTGCATTCCCTGTATCGCGGTATGAATGAAGACATACAATTCTCTTTATTCCTATATTGGAGTAATACAGCGATTGCACACTTGTCCTATGGTGAGTTTCCTAAAGGTGATTTTAGGTAACTTTTGGGTTATTTCTATGAACAATATTGTGCTTTTTTTGTTTAAAATTCTAACCGTCTCTGAAGTAGAAATATCGCAAAATTTTTACGTTAAATATCAAACATCTACTTTTTGGGATTTTTTATTTTGTTTCTTCCGGCGCGGAACTATAGGGCCGACCTTGATGATGATGATGGCTCATGTCCACTATGTGGATATTTATTGTCGGGACCGTTTTATAACTTGCCCGAGACATCAAATCCTTTATAGAACTTGAGTCCTTCAAGATTGAAGGAAGATTTCCTATGTGTATTTGTTAATATATTCCTCATTTGTTTCCCTGAACTGCAGCAGGTGAGTTTCCATCCATAAGGGCGGCACGTGGGTAAGCCCTTCTCACATTCGGTGGTCTGGCATGCAGAGGAGCTATATTGCGAAGGTGTGAATGGCTAGAACGGTCGGCTTTCAAAAACATTTTCCTCGTGAGCTTTTTCACAAAGTCCATAACGGATTCCTCCTTTAAGTCATGCTTCAAAGTGGCATTTCGGACGAACCACGAAGCATGATCGGAATTTTACTCTTGTATAGCCTAATATAGAAAATGCCTGGACATTCAACATAGCCAAAACTTTCCAAAGACCAGGCGAAACCGAGCGGCAGAAATGCATACCATTAATATTATCCTTATCTTCGCATCACGGGTACCTTTTAGCCGACAATATTAAGTAAACAAAAGCGACTTCCAATCATTTTTATTTTTCCACAACACCATTTTAATAACCTAAAATAAATTGTTTGTTAATGAATAGGAGCTTAGGTGTTTGTTATTTGGCTACCGCCCTTTCATTAAAATTCAATCATCACGAACGAAGCCTTTTAAATCATTTTTAACTGTACAGCCACTAACATAGATGTACGAACAGAAACAAGGTGTGATCATATTGATATATATATAAAGAATTTGAATAAAATCGTACATATTAATAGAGACGGACGTTCATATTGATTATGTGTCGTCAAACACGGCCAGCTGTTAAAGAGGAATGTAGGGTACACCTAAAACACCTCTTTAATATTCAGATCACGCAGACTGTACTTTAGTGAAGGCATTTGCTGACTCATTTTCTTTTTTAATATCCTTCGCTAAAAGCTTCGATTGAATGGCTTTTTTTATTCTGGTGTTAATACGCAATATTAATATAGATTTTATGAACTGAAAACATTTAAAGTTTAATAATTATTAGAGAGGTTTTTTAATCTTTTTTAGTTTCACTTTCGATTACTGAACCCATTTTAGTATTATTTAACCTTTCAATTTATATTTGAATATTCTCAGCGGCGAAAAATGATCTGGCCGGATTCGACCCACTGGGCGATTCGAACCCAGGACCTCTGGTTAAGAAGCAGGCGCTTATACCCATGTAAAGGTGTTTTTACAAAATAATAAAGCTTAAATAAAATGTGCTGATGAAAATGTGTTTGATTCCGTTTTGTAATTTATTTTATAAAGTAAACATACATACTAGAATTGCAATACTCTACAAATTTAACATAACACAGGATGGCAGTAGTCGATACTCCCCAATTTCATGTTTACAAAACATGCGTATTTAAATAATATCAACAAAAATAATAAAAAAAATGTTAATATAATATAAAATCTTCTACATATGTATTAGATACAGGATGTCCCAGAAAGCAGTGACAAACGAAAGTAATCTTATCTATTTGAATATTGGGGCCACTAGGCCGATAAAGGAAAAGCATAAACTTTGACAGCAGTTTGCCCGCGAAATATCTTTTCGATTGAAGGAGAAATATCTCTATCCACCCTCTCCCCCAGATGTTCCTCTCGCTCGTTCCTAACTGCGAATATACCTACCAAACGAAACGAAACGAACACGTATTCTTATCTCTTTTTATCATTATGGCTGTCGTATTAAAAGTAATCAACGCATTTTACGAAACACCTTAATTCTATGGTATAAATTCATTTTGACAATTATTCTTCTTCTTCATTCGTAGTATGGCTTGCGTTGTCGGGGAGGCACTATTGGGCGCAGTTCTGACTGCCTTATTGTTGTTTTCATGATGCGAGGCCTTTCATTACAGGCAAACATCTCGCAAGGCTGTAACTAAATGAGTGTATTTTTTGTACGTTTTGTTACTTAACCGGTCGACAGTGTTGAGAAAAGCACCATTGAATATTCTCAACGGTGAAAAATGACCTGGCCGGATTTGACCCACTGGGGATTCGAACCCGGGATCTTTGAGCGCCTTAACCATTGAACTAACACGATCTCTAAACTTAAACTAAATATTAAAATATTATGTTAAATACAAATTACATAATATTATATTATGTTGTATTATGATAATGGAAAACTATTTGTAAATCTGTGGGAATTATCTGTTCTTTTTTAAAAAAGTTCTAGTCTCAGTGAGCATCTAAATAATAATCCAAAGAGAGTTTGCTCTATGTGTTTTTTTTTTTAATTTTTATCTCAAAACATTTCATGGAATCCCTTGTGCTGTATGCGTTTTAATATTGTGTACTCATCCTAGGGTGCGCTATAATCTTAAAAAAAAATCTAATTGAAATAAAATTACATAAAGTATTAAATAATATAAACGTATCTTCCTGTATAATGTTCGAAATTTATGTATGTTCTTGACATAAAATATGCAATAATTAAGACTTTAAATATTGGTTCATCATTTTAATTACATCAACTTGAAAGCAATGTTATTTAAATTTGAAAAACTATAAGCATATATTTTTTGGGATTTGTTCATCCGTGAGTGTGTATATTAAGTATTATTTCTTTCAACAACATCCTGAATATTTATGAGACTACTTAAGCCCCACTTTTCGGAAATGATCACAGAATCCGTCATCAGGGAAGAGTATATTTTTTATAATGTATGGCGACCGCGAAAGTTTAAAATCAGTTAAATAGCAAACAAAAACAGTTACTGTAAAAGTATTAAGGAAAAGGCGGGGGAAGGGAGGAAGGATCTTATACGAAGAAAAGTTCAAAGTTTATTCGGAAGAGAAGTTCACAGAATATCATTTTAATATATTATATTGCACCGCATGAATATATTAATCAACCTACGTACTCGTATTACTGTACACATTGCGGTCGGTCTCTACGAGAATCGTTAGAGTTTCGTTTGTGGAGAGAGGTTTGCGGTTGTGAATGCCGTCCGTACCGCCTACCGCCTTTGACGATTTAAATAATTATACTCCCCTGTGAAAATACTGATTAAATAACTTCAACATTCAAAATTTTCTTAATTTTCATCAATTACGGTGTTTAAGAACTATATTTTACCGCTTTACTATGTTGACGTTCCTATTAGTTATTCTGGCTCTATAAATTTATTTTGAAGGTTGAAATTTCCACATCTGTAAAATCATTAAAAAGATAATAATACACGTATTGTAACGAACCCTTTAGGGTGCAAGGTCACGTAGTTATTAATGCAGTGCTGGTGATGAAGAGATCTTTATTGCTGATGACATATGACTCGAATATTGACGAATTATAGTAGAGACGTGGAAGATACTTCGATCAGTCTTTTCGATTTGTAAGTTTTGCATAGTGCCTTTAAAAAACTGAACTATAAATTATTTTTTTCGAAAATGTTAAAAAAAACACGTGACATTATCGAACTAAACGAAGCACAGAAATTAAATCAGAAGACAGTTCTCGTATATTGCATATGAAGATTTTTTGGAAATTGTCATAATTTTCCTGTACGCGTCTAACCGAAAATGGTAAAGTTTAAAACATATACATATATTTGGACGGTGTAACTTGAAGGCTAAAATTCAAAATATATACTTAGGTGACAATACGTTTACATGGATTCATATTTGTCCATTAAAATTCAAGAAGTATCCAAAGTAGGCTACATAGTGATAGAATCTGTTATTGCACACAGAATAGAAATAATATATTTGTATCTTGATAAAACTAAAAATACAAATGCGGATCGTAAAGTTATCTGTAATAAATAAAAATTTAAAAAAAAACATTTCAAAATGTATTGTTTTTCAATGCAAGAATTTCTTTGTTAAGAGCCTAAAATATTTTATTTACATTGGTTTTTATCTTAAAGTAACACGGTTCGACAAGCTCATTTTTCTATTCTTTAGTACTTTAATACTCAGAGACGGGGCTTTATAATTTTCGTTCAACGTGAGTTTTCTACAAAGTAACCTCCGAGTTAAAGGGGTCTGGGCCAAAGCAAAGCATTCCGATCTCTCGCTATTCGGGCGAGGTAGAAAAATAAAATTCAACATTTTCACTAGAAAAACTCTCTGACTTTATTATGATATCCAAAAATAACAGGACAAGAAAGAATTTCAGCTGGAAAAAGGATAGACATTTTAAACAGATGAAAGAGTTTTGAACGCAAATAAATAAAAAAATACAATGGTAGATTCGTCGCTTTCTTTTGTCCAACAACAATGGTTAGAGTGTTATTTTATCATTTTCGAGGTAATATTATATATTTTATTGTGCTTTTTTGTTGTCCAAATCTTCTGTGATCATTTTGATACTTCTACTGGCTTCCATTTGCTTCCATTCTTCGACTCACCACGATCTGGTAATAAAATATAGGGTTTGTGTATCAGTCTCTATATTATATTATCACTACTAGTTTTAAGAATTATTTTATGTTAGAAATAAACTATAGCCTACCTTTGTTTACAGATACAGTGATAGGATTCGTTGAAATGACCCGCAACAGTCGGACGTTGTTTTCGAGACACTTAGGCAAACTTCAAATCGGAATTTGCAAATCTCTAGTAGGGTTGCACTAATATTTGAACCAAAAAAAGCTCTCTATGTAACAATTACGTCTAGATCGTGGTAGTCTAGTGGTTAAGGCGTTGGACTATTGACCCAAAGGTCGCAGGTTCGAATCCCCACATGGTCATACCATTTTTAACGCTTCGTTACCACCATCTCCCCTGACTCTAGGACAGGCACATTAGCCTAGTTGAGTAGGGCCCAAAATAATTGTATATGACCTAGGTCATAGCAATTATTTAAAAAATAATAAAAAAAAAAAAAATCTACACAAAAGAGTTTCACAATAGATTTCCCGCTTTATAACAGACTTCTCAAATAATTGCAGATCTAAATTTAGATCAGATGCCAATCTTGCCCATGTAAAAATTAACACGAAAACCTCAAAAAATGAAACTAAAATTTCTTAACGTTTTAACATTTTAACATTTTAACATAGACGCTAAGACACAAGAATTTATCTGTGATTCATTTGTTTGTTTTAAAAACCCTCACCGGTTAAAGTTGTGCTAGAACCATTCAAATACTTTTAGAAAATTCTATAATCAACTTTATCTTATTTGTCAGAATTCTTAAATCAAAAAATAATTAACCAGAATTAATTAATTATGAAAGAGTTGTGTTTATATGTTTTTGTGATTTTCACAGCGCTTTATAAATATATAAATATCTGGCAAGTGACCTTTTGGCAATAAGATATGAAAAAAAACATTTAAAATTTACAAGCTAAAAATCAAGAGCCAATTAAGGACCGATATTCCGAGTAGGTAATCCGAGTAGTATTCCGAGTAGTATTCCGAGTATCCGAGGTCCGAGTATCCGGGTATCCGAGTAGTATTCCGGTAGGTAGGTATTCCGAGTAGGTATTCCGAGTAGGTAGTACCGCAGCAAGGGCCTTTATATGGTCAATCAAACGAGATCAAAAGGTTGACTACAAATTTTATGCCAGCCAGCTATGCATCGATTAAATGCTTATATTCAAAAACATTTTCGAAATGCGCAAACATGCATATATTTCTAATGAAAGTGTATTAAAAATAAAAAATACAGCCTTAAAAGATATTTTAAAGAAGAATAAAATTGGATTCAAGCAAGCCTCGAAGCCAACAAAACAGCGATATAAATTGTCCTTTGAAATTTTGCGACTTTCCGGTCGGAGAATTTCGAGCGTTAACTTTTCAAGAGGTTTCCCGAAGTCTTTGACAGAGGTTGACCGTCGCAGTGTCACGTCCATTCAGCGACCCAACTCAGGCCCGATTTTAACGGAGATATTGCGGGCACTGAATCCGTAGTCGCGGAAGAATGAGTAATGAGAACGTCGAAATTGCATAGAATTACCGATGAATTATATAGGCATGTGCTATATTTTATCCGACAGCCCTAACAGCTTTTGTTCGTCAGTTTGAAATATTCAGTAACAGCTTGGATCTTTATATAGATTTAACCTGCTCACAATCAAACCCAATTTGGTAAGAATATCAATCAGGATTTCAACCTATTATATAATCGTGATGACTTAGTCTTGCTTGATAAAGGGTTTTTTGGTTTATTTGAAATCATTTCGTTAGTATTAATAGCAAAATGTATGAAACCGTGTATGAGAAGCGAGACGCGATAATTATTATTGAATCAATATCAAAATAACTACGAATGCCTTTGACAGCGAACATTGGTATTGTATTGTAGACAGCAATCAATAATCGTATACAAAGTGTAGTATTTAATATGCACAACTTAGAAACAAGGACCCGAGAGGACGCCATGGCATTGCCGCATGCGCACAGCTGTCCCTTTTCATGTCAACAAAAGAGAACGCGGAAAACAAGATTCGTCTCTTCTTATCACATTTGTTTGTTATTGACCTTTTGAGAGCTTTTGCGTGTTCTTGTAGTAGTAAAAACCGTAACATCCGTTTACAACTTATCGACTTATTAATTTGGAAATGGGGTTTCAATATTGTTACAAAAAATACCTATAATATGGGCGACTGAAAGTAACAGAAATTAAGCAAGACGCGTCATATGACTACGTTAATGTGTTAACTCTGTTTAACATATTACACACAAAGTAACTCCGATGAGTTTAACTAGCACATTTGGAGCATTCCTAGTGTTACTAATGAACCGATATCTCTGTGAGAATTTAGATAATCTATATTGTCTTGTGATTTGCACGACGTGATTGCGGTGCGTTATCTAACCATCAAATTTAGGCGGGTTTTAACCGCATATCCTCCCGTTATATCATTGGCGCCCTCTTCGGCTGTCTCCTTTCCTCTCGTTGAGTCGTGTTCACCTCTCCAGGTTGCCAGCCATGCGACAAATTGATTCTGACGCTCGTTTGCAATTAAATATGAAAGCGACGCGGAGGGCGGCGTTTTCAGGTGCGGCAACCTGGATCGAAGCGAGTCACAGCCGTGAAACGCTCTACGTTAGGATCAATTTTGTATGAAAACGATTTATTCGTTCTCAAATTAGTAAAGATCTCGCAATGATCGATGGGTTCTTCTCGCATTTGGATGTAAGAAAACCAGAAAATGAGATAAAGAAAGTGTAGTCAGGTATGGAAATTCTCCTAGAACAAGATAGCTTGAACGACACGAAAGGTTATAATATAAAAACAATGGTTAAACGTCATATTTGCTTTAAGGCTAGTTGTTAAACTAAATACATTATTTATTGTAACCAATAAATGATTGCAGTACAACGTCTTTATAAATATTTAAGAATTCGACAAAGAAATGCAATTATCAATAAAGAATGAACAAATTAAATTGAAGTTGAATATAATATGGGATTATCCATCACAATTTACTTTGTTATTCGGTCATTATTTTCAAAATGCGCGTCCGCGATTAGGTATTTTTCAATAAGCACTGTGTCTCTTTCGCACAGTATACAAAGTGGCGGGATGTGCGCTGTGGCGAACGAGACAACTGCTAATGCGAAGAAAGGTTCAGTAGTATCCATATTTTTACTTTAAAACGCATTTTAGATAAAATATTTTTAAAGTTACTATCCGCGTCCTTTAGCCACTGTGTGTCTGTCCGTCCATTGCATCATTCAACTCTTTGGATTTAAATTATAGTGTGTAGGTTGATGCTCTTGAAAACCAACTATAGCCGTTTAGATCACAACGTAGGATAATCGGATAGCATACGTGCATTACAACAAACAAACTTTTAGTACTAATATATAAAAGAGTGATAATCGAATTTTAAAAATATCGCGACTGTCGCAAATTTAAGGACTTGTTATTTATTACTGGCGAGTTAAAATTGAAATAGAAGCATGTAAAAGAATGTTCAGTGCCACATTATAATTATTATACATTGAAATATTATGTCAGTATTGTTTCATTACTAGCTGCGCATCAAAATTTACAAAAACAAAACTAAAATGGTGTTAAAGTTTATGATAATTTAAAAAAAATATCATAGCACCAATGTATTTTTTTTTATTATTTTAATCTTATCTACTTTCGCATCTAATGCCATTCAAAACGCAGATCGAATGTGATAAAAATGTCGTAGAGATAGGAAATGAAGCATCCCATCAAAAGTTGGTACTGCGGGCGTTAGTCTGAAGGGCCTAGCTGTAAGACGTCAGGTTCTGTTAAAATAATTTACTAGTACTAAACAATGCTTAGAAGCAGCTTATATTATATAATAGTTGCAGGATGTCATAGCCATTCTTGATTTTTTCAAGGAAAAGCAAGTTGCAACAATAAATGTAAAAAAAACACGTGTTTTAAAACAACATGTTTTGTTTTTAAAACGCAACATCTTTAGACAACCCTTTTGGTATACTTTACAAACGACAACGTAATTAAATGCGCTGATCTGAATATAAAAGTTAGCCTATCACATACCGCCAACTTCCGTGCTTTTAGTTGCATCCATATATATTTATACATAATAACCTCGAGATGTATGTTAAATCCCGCCTGGAGGCGAGCCAGAAATCCCTCCGGCGCGGGATTACACTGCGTCGAAAGGTCGTAGAACGGGAACGGATTGGGTTTACTCGTTTCATCTAAAAGCATCGTTGAAAGCGTGAAGCTAAGCCGGTCACTTCGATAGGCTTTCCGTTGCACATTTACTAGCTTTTAAACGAGTGAATAATAAAATTAAATAATCCGTTTCTGCACGCCGGCAGGCGGAGGTAGATCTCAAAGTAGTGGGATAGGCGAACTCCAATTGTACGAACTCGTATCAAACATTCCTTTCAGTGCTTTACTGACATTTTACGTTTAATGTAAAGCTTATAAAGCACTATTACGATTTTTCCTTAGTACGTGACTTCATTCATGCCCATTTCAGGATTAACAAGAGGTTTTAGGGGTTCGTATTTCTATATACAAAAAGAGAATTTAAAAAATATTTAAAAACCAATCTGTAGAACCTTTTAGAAGTTTCTGTAACTGTTCGAAATAGAATATACTGGAAGCTTCCATTTACTTCTGCATAGTTCTTCAAACTTTTCAAACATTCCAGCAACTTAGGAAAGGTCACGAATAGTGGGTACTTTTTATAAAAGTTCATTACAAAAATCTCATATAATTAATATGTAAAAACAATAAAAATAGTTAATGAATTATAAGGAAGGACTAAACTTACAGTTACTTACTTTTTTACAGTAACGGTACCTGTATTCATTGATTTATATAAAAAATAACGTTATTTTCATATTCCACAAAAAAGTGATATAGATCGACATATAAACTTATATATATATTTTCTAACTGGGGGTGGTTTTGGGTTCTAGGGGATGTAAAACGCGAAGATATGTCGACATTTTCCTGAAGTCATAACATGGTACCCATTGCAATAGATACCATTCCTTAATGAAATCTACCTAAAAATGGAGTTACCAATGAATATGGAATCTATGGACCCATGTGGGATAAACAAAAGGGTTGAACGGGGATACATATTTTCTAATCGAACACCTTCCCAAGTCTAAATAATTGAAGATTGAAATGAACTTTATAACATACGAAAGTTGTCTGAAATGTTTTCAAATCTACCTCAAAATATCTCGGACTTTTAAAAAAACCTTTAGCTTTAGCGTCCCGACACGCGATCGTTATTCGTAACCTTGACCAGTGCTCGAACAATGGCCCGACGTCGCGAAAGAACGATCAGCTGGCGTCGTATTACATCGTTTACAATTATCACCTAAAGTTTACATTTTTTTCACAGATACAACAATAAATTTTGATATGTAGTCTTTACAAATTATATTTGAAATCGGAGGGCCAATTAGCTGGATTGTTTTACTATCGAAACTGGTCTGGGGACATCCATGTATGCTGGTACAAAAATATATTTATTAATTTGTTTTTGAGGTGGTTTCGCCTGTAAATGTATTTAATGTAGCATCATCAATATAAAGGATATGACGTTGTATTTTTTATTTTTTTCTCGAGAATCCGCTGTAATTCGAAGCCCCATTATTCTAAGATTTCATTTTCAAAATTAATCCACAAAACTCTAACTAAAACCCCCGTGATATTTAAATCCTCTCTAGATGAAATCAATGAACCGAACATTCCCTCCCTCCACCCCCCCGCCTCCCACCGCCCTCCTCCTTCACCGGAGGTCATGAAATGTTAAGGTGCACATGGCCGCTGTGCTATTGATAACTACATAAGTATGACTTCTCACAATTAATCAAAATAAGACTTGTGACTTGATGTTTTCTTTTACGTATTTAACTATCATTTGTTAAACATGTTTTAAAAGTATATTTCCAAAGTATAGTAAAGGAGGATTTCCGACTAAAATTTAATTAACTCTTTGCGCCAGCAAAATAGTGTGTGACATTTCAAACGAATCAATTGTATAGTTCGTGTACGCAGACGAAAAAAAAAATCGACACCAATGTACAGCAAATGATGAACGGAGTTGGGGAGCACGAATTGTATCTTTTTAGTTATATTTTTTGGACTGATCAATGTGAAACTAAAATATACATTTGAAATAAAAAAAAATGCATCGTTGGGAGTTTTCTAGTATTTAAAAATTGAACAATTCAAAGAGAAATGGTCGGCGACTCTCGACCTACATTTCCGAGTAGGCAAATTTAATTATCTTATTTTCAGCCGATGCCATCTTTCAGCCGAGAGATCATATCCGTTATGAGCACGGCACGGCTCAAAAGGATGAAATTCTCTGCGATATGCGATCTGTTTCTCATTTCCGATAATGGAAATGTCTCTAGCTCTTGATATTACACAGGTCCATATATTCGGTCCTTTTATTTTCTACTTAAGTGTGAAATATTGTGATCGTGAAACATGGATGAAATTCAACGAAAATGTGAATTGCAAGAATTCCTAAGTTTCCTTGAATTAAAACAAATATTCTCCTAACCCTATAAACCAACATTAAGAGCCGTTTTCCCCAAACCTCACTTAAAGCTAAGGGTCCCTTAAATTGAGATACGTCTAACGTTTGGCTAAGAATAACCTATGCTTAAGAGTTCCTTAGTAAGGGAAGACCTCAAGTGGGATTGGTGAAAACGGCCGTATTATGTATATGGTAGTTGTTTCATTAAATATAACCTTTAAATTAAAAAGTTTTACCAATACTAATCCTTATCGTAAAAGTTAAAAAGTACAAAAAAAAAATTTTTTAGATTACCGTCTTTTGGATTTCAATGTTTAATGCATCGAAAATGTTTAATATATATTAATACGTGAAAAGAAAACTTTGTACCCCTTTTTAAGGAGTACAAATGCAGTAATGTCAAGGCAAAAAATATTATTAATGCCATCTTATACTTAAATGAATGTCGTCTCATTTTTAAAAAAAAAATCATAAATAAAAAAAACTGTTAATAAATTGCATTAAAAATTTTGTATAAAAAAATGAATACAAATACAAGCTGTAATTTTGCCTTTTTTTTCAACAGTTTTTTAATTTTTTAATTTTATAGACATTGAAGGGAATTAAGGCAAATAACACACGCTAATAGCGATTTGTACATGCTCGCACTGACTTAACAAAACGAAATAAAATAAAAATATATGCAATGTAATAAACCTTAATAACGCTCACACTTAAAAGTTTAATGAATTACGGTCGAATCGACCACTCGTTACAATTTAATTACAATGAAAAACACATTCATTAATATATAAAAAGCTTCTGATACCGAAATAGATTCTTCAGCAAACATTGCCCTCCAAGAGCTAACAATGAATCCCAATAATAATTGGATTTTTATATTTACTCCTTATTGCCTTACAGGTGTAATCACGACGACGTAACGTCATCGGCCAGGAAATTGGATAATTGAATTCGCCAATTCCGGTGATCAAGTAGAATGCGTGCTTTACCAAGTGAAACTTCGAGTGTCGTCGTACTTGCCGAAGAACTCAAGGGGATATTATCAATTAGCGCTGCGAAACTAACAAATTTAGCTTCCTCGAGTAACGATATCGCCGGTGTAAAGTATGGGATCTCACGAAAAACCAATATACATAAATACAAATATCTCTTCCTTTGAAGTACGAGTTTCGTGTTTTGGAATCGCTAATGGCATTCTGTAAGGTAAAGGCATTTATTTAAAGACATTTGTATCTCGTTTCCTTCGCTTTCTTCCGATCTGGACAAAAGAGTATTTTCCGACTTTGAATTTATAACGGAATGTATTACAATGGCACGCTTGACAAAATAAAGTTTCTTGAATATTCCACTTTCCAATCTAGAAAATATTTGAAATGATCGATCGATCTCTAATATAGAAAACACAAGAATTGCGAGACAAATTATCGTACTCGTACCGTTCAAAACCTTAAAAATATACTATTTTAATAAGGAGAAATTTGTTTTGGATGTAGTATGACGAAAAAAACCTTTTTTAGCCATAATCAGTAAATACACCGTGTCCCAAGATCGTTCCCGATGAAAATTCCGCTATTTAGCTCTGCGATTTCAACCATGACTTGTTTTGACATCAAAATTCATCATAGTTTCAAAAAAAAAAAACTCGTCAGCTCGCGAGACCGCGCGGGGCCTTGGCCGAGCGCGAGCGAGCAAACGAAAGAGCGATACAATTAATACATTTGGGCATGAATTATTTTCGCATTTCTTATTCAATTTCTTACACGTAATAGGGAACTTAATCTTCGACACTGGTCTTGGGACATCCTGTGTATTCAAGTTGTCTTGTAATTTCATCTTTAGATGCCAAATTATAACCATTAGCATATATCCTAGCACCTCTGAAAATCAGAAAGGAATAAAATAATATCTTTGATGTAAAATAAAAACATATACAATTATTTTGGGCCCTACTCAACTAGGACAAGCGTGCCTGTGTTAGAGTCTGGGGACATAGTGGTAATGATGCGTTAAAAATGGTATGACCACGTGCGGATTCGAACACGAGGTCAATAGAGACTGCCACAATCTTTAATATATTTATTAATTATGCTGAGTGTAACACAATGACGGAGCCTAAGCCCCCCGTCAGCCATTTGGATCTCTTTAAATAATAATTATATTACATAGAATGGTGGATGGTGGTTAATGAGGTGGTAGAAAAGTAATTTAATTAATCTTACCGGAAAAAAAATATAAAGCGGTGTTGCCAGTACAATTTTAAGATTAAGGAAAAGCATCATCTCCAAGAAAAATAAAAGAAAATCATACATCCAAAATGGACAACTTTTTTGTTGCAAATAACCCCTTCTACATTCCACCTAACATTTTGTATAAAGCTCTCGAATTAATATCCCCATGATTTTCCCTGAATATTTTAAATAATACGTTTTTATGAATTATTTAAATCATAGTGTCTCATTAAAGACAGTCGCGTTGGGATTGTAAAATAAATACATCGTCATAAATGGTACCCATTTACAAGTCCGTCATTTGGGTAAATAAATTATAATCCCTTCTATACAGGTTGTTCCAAGACCATTCCCGAAGACTTAAGGGGGTATTTATGTTCCCTATTACGCGATTTAATATTATCACGTATTTTTTTTTTATCTCGGAAACCGTGATGAATGTTGATACGACATCAAAATAAATGATGTTGAATAAACTGCTAGGCGGTAAGTTGAAAAATGATGATTATACAGGTGTCGCAAGACTATTCTTGAAGACTTAAGGATGGGTTTGTGTTATCTATTATGAGTAAGAAATTGGAATGTTTGCTGTAAAATACATTTTTTTTAAAAAAGATGGTGTGAATTCGGTCAGCGGGCTAATGCCTACGCGGGCGGGGGATCAACGAACTGACCTTGGTTAAGTTATCGGCGCGCGCCGATCGATACAGCTGTTTTCTCATAACTTTGTGTTATGATTCGTTTATTATTATCGACTGAAGTTTACATTTTTTTTCTCGAAAAACCATGATAGTTTTTTAACAAATAACACTAGAAATTGCAGTTTTTTTTTATCGGAAATGGTCTTGGGACACGGTGCATGTTATACACTCGCTCTCAATATTGATCCGGGATTATTTCTGGGCGGAGCGGGCCTAGCAAGCGTTATCGATAATAATTGCTTTTCTAATTAATTGTCTCGCGTCGCTCGCAAACCCGCTCCTATGACGACGAGAGGTTACCAGCGGGTCGTTTACCCGAGGATCTGAAACCCATCACGAGCACATTTCAGCAAGCGAAGCGTGCCATATTATCGTTCGTTTCAGGCGCGCCTGCAATACGCGTGACGACAAAAAACGTCATTCGAAAATCACGTGTAGTTTATTTATCCATATATTAAATTGAATAATGAACTAATACAGGCATTACGTTTTTGTGAAAAGCGATGCGATTCACCGGTGTCTAAATAACATATATTTATGTTTTTTTTTCAGTTGTTTTCTATTAGCCGCCCCCCGAAATATATTTGAATGGTTGAGGAACATGTAGACATACCATTTAACGTCGAAAATCAATAATTCCAATATAAATATATATATTTTTACATATTATATATTAGTTTGTAATATTTTATTGATTTTCAAAAGAAGAAAAGTACAGTTTGTGTGGATTAGTAACACCTCACTAGGCAAATGCCTTGTTACCTATTTGAAATATATAAGGGGATAAATAAGAGTGCGTTATATATAAATATGATATTTTGTTAATACTAATATAAATATCTATAGATAAAAAACATCGCTAACATTATAAAATGTATTGCTAATTAAGATGATTTTTTTACGATATAATAGGCAAACGCCTTATATATAGTTATAATATTTTTAAGGATTGAAATTATTCAAACAAATTATATAGCCAGAATCGCTTGCTTGTTGCATCGCTTGAGTGTAATGCAAGCTGGTTTAAATACAGCGCTGTATTTTATGAAATCTCTATTTCTATTGAGAAATCTACCTATTTGTGCGTCTTATAGTAGTAAAAGGTTTCCCTTTCCCCAAATAAAATGCAGTCGACAAAACACTCTATTTAGATAATAAATGTCAATCGCTTAGTAGCTAGTCACCCCTTTCCCGATTAAAAAGTAGGAGATTGAGCACCAGCATCGACTGTCCTCGTGAAAGCCTGAAAAATCCTTGGGGTCCCGATATAAATAAATATAAAAGTTATGTTAAAATACGACTAAAATGTAAGTATTGCAAATGCTTCAAAATGCTTTATCAGGAATGTGATTTAACATATTCTCAAGTTATACTGAAAAGTAAAGGTAGATTTCCTTCCACAAAGCTGCGGTTTTTTCGACCGAATACCCCCGGGGTGTCCCCTCAAAAGGTCGCTGTAAGCATTATTTTCGTCCTCGGTTAATAATTAGGTAGCGCCGCGCC
Source organism: Neomicropteryx cornuta (assembly GCA_020383195.1). Lineage (NCBI taxonomy): Eukaryota > Metazoa > Arthropoda > Insecta > Lepidoptera > Micropterigidae > Neomicropteryx > Neomicropteryx cornuta. The sequence goes on along the minus strand of JAHKQU010000001.1, from coordinate 4,368,886 downwards.
GCTGTTTTCCTCCTTAACGTATGACTAATGAAAGGGGCGGGCCGTTTTTCATTGTCCACTTTATCTTTATGAACATAATTAGTATCGCCGTATTATAGAGGTATCGACGTTGTCGCTGTTGTATTTATAACAAAAAACTAAAAAAATAAATAAACGGACATCAAAATGAATATACAAAAAAAAAGAAATAATACAATAAAAAAACCGAGCCACCAAAACGTTGAATGCAGAGAGGTGTAGAGACGGCAGATATGGTTTATAGTGACGTTGCATATGGTATTTATGCCCCGCACAACCCTCTCCCCCCTATAATCATAAACATGTTTCTGCGAAAAGGGTCCTCTACTATACAATACCAACACGACATGGATATATCATATACTCAAACAATCGTTGGTACAGCCGATTTACAATTTTGGAAAAAAATTTGCTTGTATTATGTTCACACGAGCAATTCAGTTTTCAAAGAGGAAATACAACCACGGGCCCATTGTGGAAATTTTCAAAGCTTTAGGCTAAGTTCAAACATTGCCAAGCAGTTTTTATTGATTATGCTAGAGCATTTAATACACTCAATTTTAAAAACATAATAAGCTGTCTGGACTCAGATGGTATCAGAGAACCCTTATAAGATTTACTTAAAAACTATCTAGAAAACCGTACATCTTGCGTGTAAATAAACAAAATTCTAATCAAATGCAAACCTCAAAAGTCGGGCGTTTCTCAAGGTATTGTAATCGGTCCACAAGAATACATCAGATACGTTTATTCTTTGCCCCTTATAGTGAAAAACCCAAAAATAGTCGAGGATGCTGACACTGCGTTAATTGTGTCGTATGGCGACATTAACGTATCGTCGATATTATTACAAGAGAGTGTTTACAACTTGCTCAAATGGTTACGTGATACGGGCTGAACTTAAACGTTTCAAAAATTAAAATGATGCATAAAAAAACTTCCCAAAATTAATCATTAGTATCAAGGGGCATTTTACACGATTATAAACCTTAATGTAATTGTCACTAAATTGAACCAATTGGTCAGCCTATCTTATCTTGGGTAAACGACAATTTTATAATATGAATTATAAAATTGTCGTTTAACTGGGAAACTTCGCATCCAGAAAAACTATAAAAGTATCTTAAACGCTCTAACCTGCCTGTTTTCTCTTTGTGGAAATATACAATCATCCTTTATTACACGCTGAAAGTGCCCTTAGAATCCCGGTAAAATAAGTAATAAGATGCTTTATATCCTCACCTTTAAAAACTTAATGACAAGTTGCAATCATGCGTGGCGGTCCCCACTTTATACAATAAATTTCCTAGCAATATTAAAGTGAGTGCTACATTATCACAATTTAAAAATAAATTAAAAGAAAATTTTTAGAAACACGTAAAATATTTATATACTAAAATAATATTCACAATATTATTTCTATGTGGCGTGTTCGGTTTTATATTATTTAACTGTTCAGTTTATTTTTTTGTTTGTGCTAAAATCTACCTTGGCTAAAAATGTACGAATTTATAACTGTTTATTATATAATAATATTAGTTAAAAAACTTAAATAAAGGACCCCGTCCTAAGTCTTTGACTAAAAGATCCTTGCTTATTTTTATTATTTGTATTTAAACCGACTTATTACATCTCATATTACTTTAATTATTTTTTTTAATTTTTTGGATCAATACTTTACTTTAGTGGTTGGACCTCCGTCACTAAAGAAATATTAAAAAGAATTAATTTTTAAAATTATAAATGTGTCATAGTGCCAAATGTTAATTAATCATCTGCACGATTCGAAATCTAATAATTATTTTTAAACATATTATATTTTAGTTGTCCGTACCAAAAATGGTAATAGTAAACATTATGATTTTTTTTCATAAACCATTTTTTATGACATGTTTAATAATATATTTTAAATGCATTTCTTAACAAAAAAATCTTTGCTACTTATACACAAGATACCTAGGAAAAAACAGAAATCGACCTACATTCTTGTACATACGAGTATACAATGCAATACAATTGTTTCTATCTTACAATCTCATGAGTACCTTAATTCACTGCCATTAATATAAAATGTTCGAAGGATAATTATGATCTAAATAAAATGATCATAAGACCTTAACCCTTGACTACTCTTTGAATAAACTTGTCGAAGAGCACTTGATGAAAGACATCTTTATATTTATTGTGAATGATGTGCTTGATCTTTCCACCACAACAGCCACCGCTGCCGCCCCCGCCCTCCATAACTCAGATCACAATAGAAAGACGAATCGAGACCAGCGAAATATAAACTTAGTTGTTCCGAAATTCCCTACATTATCTGGTCGACCCGTGTCAACGGCACTTCAAATTCATCGTTCCCTAATCGAAATCTTTAATCTTCCCGACAAAAGTACAACCAACCAATGGCTATAAAACGTTCTGTTATAAACGATACATTTTGGGCACTGTACACTTAGCTACGTCTATAGTATATTTATGTTATTAACACAACGCATTCAAAATACCCATTATGGTTCGAATCTTAAATAAACATATCGGTGAGTGATTATGATCGTGATGAAACTGGTTAGAAGTCAAAAATCTGAAATCGATAACAGAAAAAAAAAATGAGAACTGGAAGAAAGAGACAACGATATATACATCAATAGAAAATATAAGACGTCTGAAATATTACAATGGGATACATAACACGATAGTAGCATTCCGACGTGATCCAACATTCTAAATTCCTAATTACCGGGCACTCACGTTCACGCTCCTAAATTCTAACACATGCATCCGTACTTCTACTTAAATCCCCACTTGGTATGACTCTGTTTAGGTGCCATGGTGAGGGCCATTTTAAAGAAATATGACTCATAGGTACAGATATCAGAAAACTTAAATTTATAATTTGGTGCGAGTTAGCGCTAACCCAGCTATGGGGAGGTGCTTGTGTTTTAGCAGCTAGGATAGTTCCGATACGGAAGCCACTCTCTGCTATCCGCGAGTAACTGCGTGAGAGTGCGCGCAGGAGTGATGATGACTATCCTGGCGACTACTCATGCAGGTATAATCGACTGACCAACTAACACCTGCATGCAGCCTTGCACGGAGACTGGGGTCGATCGTGACAGCGCATTGGTATAACGCTTATTGACAAAGCGCGTATGTGTATTCATCTTTATTATAGCGAGTTTTCAAAATTTTTAGTAGTTATTTATTTATTTATTAACAGGTAAGCATACAGCGAAATAATAGCATATACATTTTCCCAAAGGGTTAATAATAAGACCAATTAAAGCTTACGCCTTTGTACAAAAATATTTAAAACTTTGTTGAGCTTAACGCTATTTTAGAAGGTGTATGTGTGATGATACGGTATAAAAGTGTTAAACAATAAAATAAAAACTAGGTTCGGACGAAGTGAAAATTTAAAAAATGGGTCGTAATTAAACAGTAAAATAACTAGCGAAAACGACATGTACTGTAGATTGATGGTTTTAAACAAATATCGAAACTAAACATTTTAATTAAAAAAAAAACGAATAAAGATCAGTTAATTTCTTTTAGTCGCCGATAACCATATTTAACTCTTGTTCCATATTGTTTAAACTTGTTCATTAAAATATGTTTTTTTTAATCACTTACATATATATTGTTGTCAGTGTTTCTTTCAGAGAAGAGGTTCGGGGGGGGGGGGGGGGGGGCGAAGGGCGAAATAATGAATAAAATAAAGTAATGTTCATTATCAAATCACGTTATTATTAATATTTTATTGAAGAAAGAATGTTATTAGGCTACAAAATAACAGAAAAATATAACTAAAATGAACCAAAATTATCAAAGGCTAAAATTTTTTTATTTACATAAATCTTATTCTTAGCGGTGTGGGTGTAGTTGTGGCGCCAAGACATTTTTCTTCAGGAACGGCACTTAGGCTACTCCCCCTGAAGCAAGGACAAGTACCTGAAAGAAACACTGATTGTGTGAGAAGTATCGAATTGTCATGGAAACTAAATCTTCCTACTCCCCTCCAATACATGCTACAGCTTGCGGTACGACAAGCGACTGCGGAGACCCTAGTTTCAATAACAAAGCTGCTGTGCTACTCTTGGGCCATTTAAAAAGCTCTCAGAACGAAAATTGCAAGATTTGACAGTCGAGCGGAGTCCCCGCGATCCGGAACCTAGCCCGGTGAACGAACGGATCTCCCGAGGACCGAATCTTCCCGATCCGAATCTTCCACGCGGTTGCCAAATGCCAATCACAAGTCCGTCGCGCGGTTTCTTTGCCCTGAAGCATGTTTTCGTTAGCTTTGCATGATTTTATTCGTCTTGCCCAATATTGCGGAAAACGGAAATGTTTACCTGCTTACGAGCGGTTTTTTTGTATTGATTTAGATTCAGCATAAATACACAGAATTCTACCTTCAGACTTGTAATATTTTTAGTTGTACTGTAATTATACTTATTTAATAATTTATTTATTAAATAAAAGAATTATAAAAAGCGAAATTAAACAAGTTTACAGTTAATATTATACATAACATAAGGCTAATTAGGTATAATTCAAAGATGAACATTTAAAAAGTCATGTAATGTGGGAGAGAAAAGTGAATAATTGTTAGAGTGAGAAAGAAGTGTTTAGGCGGGAGAGTGGAAAGTAGAAAATTGATATGTTAGGATGATTGACAAGCGCACATCCCAAAGTAATATAGGTATTTACTGATTTCAAAAAGAAAAGGTGGTATCTAAACGATATCACAGACAGCCTTAATAAATTGGTTACGGCTAAGATGGAATAAATCAATGCTTTGAAAGTATCCTGCATTCTATTAAGCACGGCATTCTGTGCGTAACTTGAGTTACATTTACGCTAATGAAAGTGCACACGAAAAGAGATTTCACTCAGTAAGAATGGAGAAATAACTTTTGAGCGCACAATATTAAATAAAAAATTCATATCACTAATTGTACGATTGTTTTCAAGTGACACCATTTTATAATATGATAAATCTCCCTCATAATCGAGAACTTTCTAATATTATTTAGCTTTCTATTATTCGTTTGTTTCATAAACCGAGTCTGTATGTACCCCCAACTAATCTGGCTCCGAGAACCAACTTGGGGAAAAGAATTCAAGAATGCTCCTAACATACGCAACTTATATAATTTTCAGAGTACAGACATTATCGAAAGGTTTTCAAACGCGAGACAAGAACCCTAGTCTACCATATGACCTCGTTGTAATCTCGTCTATACGCTGGTCAAAGATGTCCAGCGGTCTTTGAAACACTACTACGAATTATCCTATTAGCCTACTACGAATTATCCTATTAGACTACTACGAATTATCACAAATGATTCCACAGGTGTTTAGTAGGTCGATGGGAAGTTTTAAGCGGTAATAGAGGAGGTCATTTAGAACATATTTAACAAAATATTTAAAATATAGAGATCACTTATACCTACAGATCGCAACTGGTAGTTTTAAACCAGTAGGACTGCTCCGCTAGAGTACACGCTCGAAGTGTAATTTTATTTGTTTTCAAACAGTGCACTTCGTAATAATGGCGAATCGTAATAGCATTCAGTATAGATATTTTATATAGCTCAACCCCGTAAAATTAGTAGGAGCTCAAAAAATAACGCCGAGGTGTGAATGGCGTTTATTTTTGCCAACGAAATATTAATTTATCAACATTTCGTTGGCACGTAAGCCAGAAGCAAACCGCACGAAGTTCAGATTTAACAAATGTTTACAATTTAGAAAAAATAACACGAACTCAAGTCTTTGGGAATAGTCTTGGGACATTAGTGGTAGGTTATTTCCACCCCCGGGTCATTTAAATGAATAATAAAAATAACACAAAATTAATAATATTATATTATATTTATGTTTCTTTGTAACTGTCATAATGTATAGCTGTAAGCATTTCTTATACAAATAAGATAAATAAATAAAATAACACGCATAAATGCTACACAATGCGCGTAATAAACCACACAACCTACAGACGTCGTAGAAAAAATATATTTTCGTGTAGGCGACACAGGTCGCAAATAATAAAACAAAGTTCGCTATTTTCCTCTTCCTCAAGTTTGTTCAAGTTTGACATTTTTTTTTATTTAAGAATCAGTGAAGTTAAATCGCCGTATGGCGAAAAGGCATGCTCAGTAATTCCAAATACAACACAAAAGCCACGGTTTTGCACATATTTGTATGTGTGCACGTAATAAATTTTCGTGCTGTCTGAGGGCCATAAATAACCATTAGTGGCTCATTTCTCGCCGGCGTGGGGGGGAGGGGGGGGCTCTGCTGGCTTCTATCGCAGAGTAGGTGCACCTTTACGAGTATACTCACTTTACCGGTCTACCCGTGGATGTACTATTCGCTATACAATGTATGACGACGTGACACGGCGTGAAACGAGGGAAACAAGCGTTCATTTCTTCAGGGTCGGCGGGGGGAGGGTCCGTTCCACCCCAGGCAACAAAGCTATGGCATGAAGTTAGCCACGTAAGCGCATGTCAAAAGAGCGAGACAGCCAACCGACGTGCGAGCAAAGCAAAGAAATCACACTGAACAGCTGAAATGGTCGTGTAACCATACCAAAAAATACATTTATTAAAATGCCCCGGTAAAAGCTCAAAAGTGTATCGTGTACCTACACCACAATACAATATATTTAATACATTAACTCCTTTTTTACGCATAAATGTAAAAACTAGTTAACTAATAAACCACGTAACACTTGTGATAGCCTGTTTTAGACTTTAAGTCAGATGGCATTATGTTAATTAATTGAAATCAAATGATTTTTAAAAGCGCAGGGCCAATTAGCTGGTTTTTTTTATGGAATGGTCTCAGCACAGCCTGTATACCTGTGGATTATTGATAAATTTGTTCCTCTAAACATTGTTTTCCTAATACTAACTCAATTTCTTCGAAAAAACCACCTACCTTTTATGCGGTAGAAAAAATAAAATGAGTGATGTCACAAATTAAATATTAAACTTAATCACTTTAGTAACGACGCGAGCGACGGTTGACTTAAGGAATTGAGAACAAAATTGAAAGCCGTAGCGCGAACGCAAGGCGCTCTATCAACTTACTTAACCTAACCCTCCTTATATAGGGTGATGTTTTTAGAGGCGTGGTTTTCAAGAAGAGATAAAACGCATATAATTTGATTTTATGGCTAAGAATTTAGTTTTATTATAAAGATAAGGGTTTGCCATTATGTTTTAAAAATGATTTCGGGTAAGTGGCCGCCGCGGCTGACTCGAACAAATTCCAGCCGAGAGGCCCAATTTTCAACCACTTTTTGCAGCAAGTTGGGCCGTATGTCAGCAATAACGCGCCGAATATTCTCTTCCAAGGCGTTAATCGTGTCCGGCTTATCTGCGTAGACAAGCGACTTCACATAACCCCACAAAAAATAGTCCAGCGGTGTTAAATCGCACGATCTTGGAGGCCACGCCACAGGCCCACGACGCGATTTTTACTTTATTTTAGAGTGATTTAAAAAAAATTTAGAGTGATTTTTTCTAAATTTGCACTATTTGCAAACGTTGTTCAGGAGTAAGTCAATTCATTATGAAATGGCAAACCAAACTGAGCATAAATCAAGTGACAGCTGTCAAAAACACCAACTACGAAAAAAGTAGTGCCATATTGAAAACCACGCCTCTAAAAAAAACACCTATATATAATAATTATTCGTATAATTGTATTGCCTAGTGATAGCCTTAATGGCGGTTGACGGAAAGGATTGCTTGGAGGATTTTATTAAGAAAACCGTACGGACTAACTCTATCCCCTATGATGTGCTTTCTACTCTACCTGCACAAGGCTGCATTTGGATCTTCCACTTTTCGATGCTGTGATGCAGAATCCAAGTTGACCCGTTTTTGATTTCGTCTCATGCACAAAATGCAAACGAGTACATTTGAATGGTGAAAAAAGTTAAAGAAGCTACTTACGGTAAAAGCCGTTAAAAACAGACACTATACTATAAAAAACGGCAACATACAAAAACATAAAAACACTAAATAAAAATGTTGGCTTCAGCGATTTCGATGTTTTTTTTTCATATGTGGTCAGAAAACATTACGCATATATATGTAGAAGTAAAATTAATAAGGTCAAGACTAAACCTTCGCGTCCTAACTGGATTGATAACAGGCCACTGCAGATTAAACAGACACTTTACTATGTTGGGCATCACTGAAAGCCCCATCTGCAGAGGCCGCAACATACGAGGAAGAGACTGCAGCACACGCAATCTGTCACTGTCCAGTCCCAGGCTTGCTATGGCCGAAATATGCAGCAAGATTCCGGCATATAACCTGCGGCTCGTATCGGAGACGGACTGGCTGCAGGAGCTCTAGACCTGAGCTGCACTAAGTGGCCTAAGTGTAGCAGCCACCTGGCAGCTCTCCATTCATAATCATCATCTATATCACTTTCTTGTGGACCCGATAACTGCCGTAATTTCTTATCACTTAATCACTTTCAAATTGATACATAAGCTTGATAATTTAAAGCTACAAAATTTCGGTCAAGTTCGTTAATGGGCAAAATTAGACCAGGAGGGCGGTAGGAGGGAGGAGAGGTTTTGAAAAAGCGAAATTTTGGTATAATTTCCTTAGTATATAAGATATCAAATTCGTTTAAATTTTATATTATTCTTAGATATGGGCCTAAAACTTATCTAAGGAAATTCGCCAATCCGTTGAAATCTATCTCCGCCTTTCGGCGTACCGAAAGGGATTTTTTTAAAAGGATCCGAACGGATCTGGGTCAGGTTAATTTTTGTATCCGAGTATTTCGGAAAGATCGATGCACTCACGTGACGGATTCCCAAACTTTGGTTAGCGTTCACTTAAATATCAAATCAGTTTTTTTTTGTGAATAATTTTTCTAATATTTTTGGTGTTCAATGTTTGATTGTTGGATCAAACTCCTTATAGAACAGTAGTAACTATAACTACACTCTGTATAATACTGTAATATACGCATCATGCTATGACACTATGTACATATATTAACAGTATGTATGTAGCCTGAGTCGGTTTGGACACAAATCATTCAAGGGACCAGGGCTTTGTGAGCAACTATATCGTACATACATATTATAGTATGCTCTCAAAATTTCAGCGATTGTTTGCAAGTCGCTACATTCATTCGACCGCTCGTTTCCCTCGCGCGAGGGCTTCTTAGCCGCCCTCTACTCCTCTTCCTCACTTCATGGTTTCCCTCTTCCCTCCAACCTTTTAAATTATTTGAATGGAAAGGTGTGTGGAATAGGAACGAACTCCAATACGCATGCAAACGCGCATTGTAAACTAGGTCATATACAAACACAAATCGATTTCATTCGATATGAATAATCTATCCATACATATATAAAACAAAGTCGGGTTAGTTACACCATTTATAACTCAAGAACGGCTGGACCGATTTTTATAATCATTGATTTGTTGGCTTTGTCTCCGCCTCGAACTATTAAAATATCAGAAAAATTCACGAAAAAAAAAACGTTTTCTCATACATTTTGTATGGAACGGCTTTGTATTCTGTGAAATTCTACCTTCAAACGGTGAGTTACCTTCGAAGATGTTCACTTTGTGAGGTTATAACGTTTGTCATAGTGCGCGCATCGATAATTGCTTCATTATGTAATTTTGAATTGTGTGAAAACATTTATTGAACTTATTTTGAGTATTCTTACTAAAAAACTGAATTTAATTCAGCTAATAAGTTAACACAACGTTTATTGATTCTAAGGCGGTACGAAGTTCGTCGGGTCAGCTTGTTATTATTAATTTTATAATACCATAAATATTTATATTTTACTTTTAATATTACTTTTTGTTGAATTATCAGGATACGGCCTGGTGGCGCAGTGCTATCACTTATATATATAGCACTTATAGCACTAGAGGTCTCAGATTCAAATCCCTAGTGGGTCAAATCTGGCCAGGTCATTTTTCACCGTTAAGAATATTCAACACTGTCGGTTGTAGAATTTAGATGTGCTTTGTGATTATGTGATTTCTATTACCTGTTACTACTTTTGCTGATGTCTAAGTTTATCTATAACTATAGTTAAATAATTTAAAGGTATATGATGGAATAATAAAGAATAAAGAATAATAAAGTAACAACGCATATACAATAAAAAACACTCATTCGGTTACAGACTGGTGAGATGTCGTTTGCCTAATGAACGAATAACGAAAACAACAATTAGGCAGTTGGAACCCAATAGCGCCTCACCGACAACACAAGCCATACGAATGCCGAATACTCATTTACAAATTTACATATTTCCTCACCTTTCAAGTCTCTAAAAAATGCCTGTTTTTGTATGTCTTGTTACTTAACTCAGTCGAGAGGGTTGAATAGCGGCGGCGAAAATTGGCCTGGCCAGAGTTCGAACCGAGGGACTTTCGCAACAGATGCGGGCGTGCACAACGCCAGCGGGCAGTTTACGATATTTAAGTAAGAAAATGATAATATTTACGTAATAATATAATATAGACTCGTTCAATATTACTTAGATGGACGCTCAAACAAGCCAGAAGGTATACAGATTGATTTTTGATTTCGAGCGCAATAAAATCGTTTGAAGTGTTTTTTTTTTCTGATAGAAAATTTTGTCAAAAGTATTGACGCTAAAGCGATATTATTTTTTATCAAATATTACAACCGCCTGGTAATATTTGCCTCCTTGAAAACGCATTTAAATTAACTTGATTTGCTAAACATTTATTAACATACTGATATTTGCAGATTTTTTTTAAGAATTACTATTACCTATGTCATATACAACTATTTTGGGCCCTTCTCAACTAGGCCAAATGTGGTAATGAAGCGTTAAAAATGGTACGACCATGTGCGGATTCGAACTCGAGACCTTTGGGTCAATAGTCCAACACCTTCACTAAACTAGCACGTTTTTCAATATTTACTTTAGGTAAAACTAACCATTGTAATATTGCCTATATGTTTTGCCTAATAAAAACGCTGAATTTGTCTTTATCAAATATTCTGAGAGTGGCTAATTTTGTATTTTAATTAACACGTACTTAGAGGCAATTAATATTTAAATAAAAATACAGCAAGAGCTGTTTTAATCCGATTTTAATGATGTTCTTAATAATTATATCAAGAAGTTTTGCCGAATTTTACTGCCATAAAAATGACGGAATACAAAATACCTTTCATGTTTATGATAATATTTTATTATCACAGTAAGACATTGTTTAAGGTTCAGAACACTGCAAAAAAAGAATGATGATTATGATCTAAGAATATTATTGGTCAGTTAAAATTAATACAAATTATCCAGTGAGCAAATAGAAACATGTAAAAGAATGTTCAGTGCCACATTATAATTATTATTAAATTGAAATATTATGGCCGTGTTGTTTCATTACCAGCCGCGCGTCAAAATTTACAAAAAAAAAAATAAAATGGTGTTAAAATTTATATATTTAGGATATATATATATATATTATTTTAATCAACAGACCAATTGTCGCCTCTATAACCATCCAAAATGCACATCGAATGGGTTAAAAGCGCCGCAGCCACAAATGAAGATAGGAAATGAAGCAACCCATCACAAGTTGCGAGGCGCGAGAAGTCTGGGTGGGAGATGCCTTTAACGACGCCTGTAGGGCCTAGCTGTAAGACGTCAGGTACAGGTTAAATCATTTACTACTACTGAACAACGTATAAAAGCAGTTAATTTTATATGATAGATACAGTAAACCATAGCAATTCTTGTTTACTTATAACTTGAATGTTATTAGCCTTATTGTGTTGGTAAAAGTATAAAATTATTATTAACTTTACTTGGTACTTGGTAATTTTCCAGAAAAATATTAAGAAGATACTCGGAGAGCTAAATAAAAAAAGCTCTTACGAGGATGAACGATGAAAATATTTTCTCCTTAATGTTACTTTAGCGGGGATTTGATGGCATATCACACAAGGGATTTCGATAAGCCCGCTTCAGTAATCCATCTTTATACGGTAATATCATGTTTAGGGGTTTTTTTTAGCACGCACCACATTTTTTGCGCTCCTGCAGATGTTAGGCCCGATACAGGGATACGGTGATATCCGAAAGAACTTAGCAGTCGGTGATTCCATCATTTTTTTTTTTTGGATATGCTTGTATATTTTATGTGCATATGTAAAGCACGCAGCCGCACCCGCAAAGGTGAAACCTATGATAGTAGCATATTGGAGCGCAGAAATGCAAACTTCAAATGAATAAACATAGAGAGGGTTTCCACATAGAGAAAATATTTTTAAACATAACTTTTTTATTATTTCGAATTTTAAAATTCCGGCTCCGTCACGGCCTAGTATTTTTTAAGTAGATTCAATTAAAACTTTCAAACACTTCGCTATTGGAGTCGATCCCGTGGCGCTGTCCGAACAAAAAAACTTATATTATCTAACAATGCATACAAAAATGTTGAAAATTCCTAATTATGATCATAGTGCAGTTTTTATTTTGTATTTGTTTTAATCTATATTTATTATTCAAATAGATATAAATCTAAACATTATAACATTTTTCTTCAAATTTTTCTGTTAATCGCAGCAACGTTTTCAATGCAAATTAGGCATATTTTAAACATTTCCGTCATGCGAGACTATAAGTAATATACTTTTTTTGGGTTCGAGTTTGAAACTGTTTTAGAAACGTTGTCGCCTTAGCCGAATTTAACCAAATATAAACAAATGCGAACCTTTAAATATTGTTTTATGTAAGTATTTATTTACCTGCCGGGTAAAAAAAAAACTATCGGTATAATGAACAGTAGTATTTTAGTCATTTGGGCTGATAAGGTGTTTTTTTTTCTCAGATTACTACAACGCGGGAAAGGACAGATACAAGCAGAGGTTTCAGCCATGCTGAACCGGAGGTCGACGGTCGATGCTGCGATTTGGTAGCTCTTTGCTATGTTATGTTCCTTAATATCCAGGGCCCAAGATATTTCAGGAACATCGTATTAAATAGACCAGCCTGTCATGTCTCACGTATGACGCGGCCAGCCGAAAGACTCATTTGCCACGGACATTTGCCTCCTTCACATCGGTTAAATACTATTATTTTTGTGTTATGATGAGAGGTTTAATACTAATCTTCGTATAGATCGAAGAGCATTTATCGAGGAAAAAGTATTCGCCTCTCGCCCATCTGTTTGATAGAAACGTTGATAGAACTGTCTCCAGTTAATCCGAGAGTTTTGCAGCACTGCCAGCGGGCTTTTCCGAATGAAAATATATCTACATAACATCAATTTGAGTTTAATGTATTATAATGGTCAATAGAGATCGTTCTATTATGATTTTCCCCAGATTTTTTTTTAATTACTACACTGTATAAGGCATATTAACATTAAAAAAATAATTCGTATATATGCTTTTGACCGTTGAGGAGTTCCTTCATCTGGAGCCATTCCTGCGTATAGAATCAGGTCATGCTTACCATAAAAATGCATTCTCATCGCAACTAAATCAACATGCCGAATTTCAACTTCATACGATAAGAAGAAGTGATTCTAATTCAGCTTGCAAGATTTGAGCTAAGCCGTCATAGAAACAAACATTGCGAGCAAAATAAAAGCTTGTAATAAAATGAATGATTGAAAAAGAAAACAAATATTTATATAACAATCAGACGCTGTTTTCTTTTCGGATTCGGAGAGAGTGATTGTGAAACGGTGTTTCTTTTTAGCGTTAGTGAAGACATTCCATTACCAGCTGCGGAAAGGAGCAAGGAGAGTGTGTTAAAAGGTTTTTAAAAAAAAAACTAATTGTCCCTGCACAACAGTTAGTGCTAGTGTCCTGGCTTTATCATTCCACGTGGCATCGCACAGTGGGTGTTATCATCAGTATTCAATATAAGATAAAAGAGTATAAAAAAAATGTGTTAGTGCCGGGACTCACGTTCAAAATATTTAAATATCTTTTATTAGTTTTTAGTATTAATAGTTTTTATTGCCGAAAACTTTTTTAATGTAAAGAAATGACATAATGTACATAGTTAGGACAGTAATTTGAAATAGGAGAACAATTCTAGATTAAAACTAGGTACGAAGAGTTCAAGTTAGATCAACATAAACAGCTTTAACATAGGAATTAAAATTCACTAAAAGGATGACTGAAATATGTATGGTGCTGGCCGGCACATACAATATACTCGTACAGAAGAAAAAACAACTATACAGAGATCAGTGATAAATCAACGACTTGTTACCTATTAACGACACATTTATTTCATCAAATTAAAAAGCTAAAAAAAAAGTAAAACTTAAAAACCCAATTTTTCATACATATAGCAATACTAGCTGACCCGGCCACGCGTTGCTGTGGCTAAAGTTTTTGTTATATTACATTATAGTAAACAATCTAAGAGGAACAATAAGAGAACATCAGTCACGGAGTCCACTATGCTTTTTCACACAGATGGTATTTGTAAAAAAATATGGTGATCTCCTTATTTGACTTTCTACTACTATAACCCTTTAGTACAATGAAATTATTTACGAACAAAGACGAAAATGTTGATGTTGGTATACAAATTCACTGGATTGAGATTTGAAGGGGAAGTACGTTGAACACAATTAATTAAAATGTTCTTACACTTGATACTAAGCAGAAATCAATAGGTAAAAAATAAAAATTTATCAGATTTATTATTTCCATTTAATTTTATAACAAATATAAGTATATTACAGTATAATACAGTAAATAACATGTGACGCTTAAACTCATGAATGAGGTAGGCAAGGCAGACAGTCTTAAACTTTTAAACATTAATATCTTTTTTTTTGAATTATAAATACTTTCAATTTCAATTTAATTTAACACCAATCGGTGCACAATGTTTTTGGTTAACCTGTCTTTAGCTAACACAAATAGATTCGACGGTTTCCCAACACGTGAACACGCAACATATAGTTGCCCATGAGAAAAACATGGATTTTCCAAATCTAAACCACAAATGGACATTGTTTGACCTTGAGATTTATTTATAGACATGGCGAAAGCTAAACGAATTGGAAACTGTAGCCTTTTGAAGGGTATGGTAGAATCTGATGGTATCATCGGAATACGTGGCAGCAGGACCACTTTTCCTTTAAACTTCCCAGCCAAAATGGTTGCTTCAAGAATGTTTCCGGTGATCTTTTTGATGACCAAACGCGTACCGTTACATAATTGAGGTGGATTCAAATTACGGAGGAGAATAATAGGGGAACCAATCTTTAATCGAAGATTATGTGGTGGCATTCCAGGGATATCTAATGAATTTAAAAATTCAATCGGAAAATTTACACTTTCATTTTCATCAACAACAGTATCGATTGATTTAAAAGACATCAGATCGCCTGGTAACAACTGTTGTATCTGGAAGTTAATTTCGTCAACATCAACGTTTTTGGCTGCCAAAATCGCCCGTTGACTAAGCCATTCATGATTCAAATAATTATTCTGTATATCCGGGAAAATACTCTGAATCAATTCAGTTTTATCCTGAACAACAGTGCAAAAATTGTCTGGTAGTTTAATGCATTGCGTATTTGGTTGCAGTTTTATTTTACCGTTCCCAATATCTAGTAGTTGTTCGGAAAATATTAGTGCTGATGGATCATTTTGCAATTGTACTCGCATATTTATGGTCAATCGAAGTGTTTCAACACTTCGCCATAAGAATGATTGTTTCAAACATGCATTAATCTCATCCGCGAAAGTAGAGCGAGGTATAACCGGTAAGGTCTGCCGGAAGTCACCAGACAAAAGTAAGATAGCACCACCGAAAAGTTTATTATTGCTGTTTAAATCTTGCATAGTTCTGTTTAATGCTTCAAGTGAATATTTGTGTGCCATTGTGCACTCATCCCAAATTATTATAGAACTCTTCCGCAACACTGCAGCTATTCCACTATTCTTTTTGATGTTACACATTGCATCTGGTTTATTATGAACGTCCAATGGCAGCTTGAATGTTGAATGTGCTGTTCGCCCACCATCCAGTAAAGTAGCCGCAATGCCTGACGATGCTAATGCTAATGCGATTTTTTGTTGCGACCGTATTTTGGCAAGAATCAACGATATTAAAAATGTCTTACCGGTTCCACCGGGTGCATCCAAGAAAAAAAAACCGCCTTGTTCAGCAGCAACAGCCAGCATAATCCGATCATAAATATTTTTTTGTTCTGCTGTCAGTAATGGTTCACTGTTCATGATAATTGTTGCTAAACTTCCATGGTCATATTGATTTTCTCGTTGTAAATCGGTATTGACTAAGTCGGTGGCTGGACGATTAGGTGATGGCATACCATAATGATTAAATGGTAAATTTGAACTAAGAACACATAAATCCTCGATCAAGACCAATGCTTCATTGTACATCTCTGGTGTATAATCTATGTTTTGGCATTGATTTGTTTGTCTAATTCGGTGCAAGATGTCTTCTGTCATACAATTTTTATATTTTTCCCACAAAGTTTGTGCTTGCGAGGGATAACATGTCGCCAAAATAATTGCAAACAACTGACGAATGTTATTCAGTGTTGATGTCAACGCAGCATCAGCAAGCGTTAAGTCCCAATGGTTATCGTCTTCTAGCAATTGCAGTTCACGACATGCATCCTGGTATGTATTGAATACTCGACCATTAGCTGTTCGTAAAAATTCAAAAGACGTTGGTCCGGGAACATTCACCAATAACAAACGTAAATAGAAGCACTCACGTTGCTTTGGATGTACCGTGTAAAGTCTCCCCAATGTCTTAGCTTTGAATATGCCTGTAATGGAAGGATGTGGTTTTCCTTGTTTCCGTGGCTCCCATTTTTTACTGGATTTGTTCCATGTGAAATAACGTGGAACATCACCATACACCAATGTCTTCGCGAATTGGCCAAAAACATCAGGTTTTTGACACAATGTAAAAAATTCAGTTAGAGTCGTTTTCGGAGCTTCGAACGCTCTTTGGAGAACATTTTCTTCAGTGAAGTATACACGTTGACCGTTTTCAAGATGTATTGCCAGATGTTGGACAGCAGGATCTCTTTCGTGGATGGGAAAGCTGAGAATATGCCAAATAGCTTCATTGCTGCTAATGTATCTGCCCATTTGGTATCGTGCTATTTCGTCATTTTTATTTATGTTTTTTACTTCAAATATGGCCAAATCACTGCCTTTGTTTACATATTTACAAATATACTTAATTGATTTAACAGAACTGCAAAGCTCAACATTGATATGAGCTTTGTAAGTTTTTGAAAGTAGTGGTGAGTATGGTACCACCCACTGATTATCAAACTCAACTTGATTTGGAAAGTTCGGCAGTCGCATTGTAAATGTGTGGCCACCATTCTCAGTACTTCTGCGGCGATACATTGGATAACCATCAATATCCGTGATCGTGTCATTCGTATGCGGCTTTGGGAAGTTTTTTTTACATTTTCCATTTTCCATGCACGGTGACGTCATGTTGAAAACACCGCATGGCCCATGGATCATGTGTTTGGTGACAATATCAAATAATTCTTGATCAATTAATGGGTCTGGAATTTCGGCTGAAATTATTTGATCGATTTCTTCAGGACGGATTCTATCTTTAAGCCAAACCAAAATGTGGGCATGAGGCAAACCTCGCTTTTGCCACTCTATCGTATACAGCCAACAACGTGTGATACCAAAAATTGTATATTTAACAATAAAATCAATTAAGGATTTCAATTTTTGTTTAAACACACGTGCAGTTAAATCATGACGATGAATGGCTTGTTGTCCTGGCAATAGTAAAGTTTGTATCTCTTCCCAATTCGGATTACATGTGAATGTAATAAATAAATCCGGTCGGCCGTAATGACGTACGTAAGTCATCGCATCTTGTATGCATGCATGTTCCGTGCCGTTCCGTATCGACATCTGTCAGTTTTATGACTGAATCTACCAGCATGTTCACCTAATGGTACTTTGTCGGCTTTTATGACGATTTGATAATTGTCATTTTGCAGTCGTGGCGAAACTCTTTTGATCAATTGAATTAGTTGATTGTGATCTTCTAAAAAATTTTCCAATAATATCACAATTGCTCTTTCCTCTGCTTGTTCAATAAAATTATACTGGCACCGAGTCGTCACGCGCTCTTCACAATCGCCCATAAAATAAAAAGGTATCGACATCTGTCAGTTTTATGACTGCCAAATAATAACGGACAAAAAATTAGCGATAAATTAAAATTGCGACTATAATTTGAGATTTAAACTATCCTATCTCTCAAGTGCACATCGAACTGCACATGGTGTTCAAATTTTATTATTAGTCCATTATTTTATTATTAGTCCATTGAGGACAAACATTGTGACACGAGATTTATATATATTAAGATGTGGCCAACTAAAAATTCTGAATATGAATAAAGGTTTCTAGAGAATAAATATACTTTAACGGTTTTTTTTTAAATAGGCCTAAATTATTTAATAATTTTATATCGCCAGGAAGTTTGTTGTAAAAAATTAATCCCGCCAGTATTTTTGAATTATTGGTATGAGGTCTGACAGCTTGTTTATATTCATGCTTACTCGAGAATGAATGCCCTCTTGTTTTAATATTAAATCTTTGTTTCCAAAGAAATCGCACGAAGTCTCCAATACAAATATGTCGTGCAATGTCAGAATACCTCGCAATGGCTAATTTGTCGCGTATTCCGTTCATATAGAGCAAACTTAACTTTAAAACCGAAATGTCAGCCGGGCCCAAATTCTATTTAACATAATATGTCGTACATCTACTTACTCTTACCTCAGAACGTAACTGACACATCCGAAACAAATTGAAATTCCACACAGGGGTTCGTATAAAAATGTTTACACGTCAAAAAATATTAATAATATCAGTAAATTAAATTATGAATAATATATAAATTACATAGTGTGTATTGCGTGAAATATGTTTTCCTTATATTCAAATTATTATTAAAATGGTCCGATATGCAATTTCCTGTATCAAAAGCGTAATCCAACTGCTGCAGGTTTAAGCGAATTTTTATAGCACCTAAGATACAATTAACTACCTTCAAAATATTTATAACCCATTAAATAGTTAATCTAAGTAAATTTTAATTAAAAACCTTCGCTTATTTAATTTTTTGTGTATTCTAAAATAAATGAAAAAAAAACTGTTTAAATATGAATTAAAAAATTAAACCAAGAGTTACATGTTATATTTTTTTTTAAGCACTGTAACACTTTTTTGTTCGTATGTGGAGTCATAGAATCACCCTGTTAATTTGGCAGTGACCTTTCCGACCGCCTGTACGGGGAAGAACGAAAACATTCTGGATTCTCAAAGCGGGAAAAGAAAAGGTATGATTGCGGGGGGGGGGTTCTTTTGCAAATATTGGTACCCCACTTGCCAACAGTGAAATGTCATGTCGCGGTCGCGGGCTATTTTCGGCCGTTGTGACTTACCTACATAACGAGGTGTATTTTAGCGTGGAAACGTTTTCAGATGTAGACGCTACGCGGGCTGTGCAAACAGCTCGCCACCGCGGCGGTGTCACTTTTCCTCTGCGCGTAGCACTTGAATAGCGAATGGAGTAACCTTGCCATAGAGATCAACGGATGCTGTACAAACATCTTCAGAGCGTAAATGTGCCAACGCGAGGACGATAAAAGATACCATCAGGTTTCTCGAGCCTCGAATGAGACGACCATCTGTGACATCTTAATATTAGAGTCCAGCAAAACTATGGTTTGAGCATGATTTAATTCAAACAACCTGGCGATCTATGGGGATATAGATTTTATGTTATTATAGGAATGTTATTTTTAAATTATAGAATATATATTCGTGAACATTTACGTATTAATTTATATAACAACAAAAAACTGAATGTGGCTAGCGAATTACATCCACCCTATACACACTTTTGTAACCACACTTTTTTTAGTAATATAGTTTAAATATAAGAAGGTAATTCAACGATCTACTAATGTATAAATCATGTGCACTCAACACAAACACATTTAGAATCTCAACCGAATCGAGGCGCCTCCCGACACCTCCGCCGAGCAGGGGAAACTTTTCTCGCTGAATGGAGCGCTTTCAGCAGCTTTCAGCGCCGGTGACGTCATCAGCGCAAGTTGCCCCCTTAGGGTGCTGTGATTGGGTGCTCGTTCATCATCGTAATTTGGCAAGTTGATAAGGTTAGATGTTCCGTAATTAATTCTCCAGAAATGTTGTTCCATTAAGATACAACTTTGTCAAGGAATAATGTAGCTTTATTTCGCACTCATTGAAGAATCAAGTGACAGAAACGCTGCTAGCTCTGTTACTATTACGAAAACAGCCAGCGAGCGGGCCGCGAGTACACCCGAGACTAAGCCTGCGCTAATTTTGAGCCATTCCAAAACTCAAACGCATTGAATAAATGTGTAATCTGGCGATTAATTTAATCCATCTTGTTGAAAGCAGGCATTTTGACTTGAAACTACAATCCCGAGGTTAGGTGAAACGAAACATCGATGGTGAATCCGTGTGAGTGAGAGCTAATACGGTGAACGGATGCGACGACGGTAGTTTCTACTATTAAACGCATGTCGCTTCTATAACAATATTTATTATATGCCCAGATAGTCGGGAGCTACAGAGAGAAAAAAAATACTATCACCAACCTATCATTATTGTTTGGGTATTGGCAGATAACACTTTTAAATTAAAAAATATATTTTTTTTTTTAAAATAATCTTTATAAAGGATGTCCCAAGACCATTCCCGTTAAAAAAACAGCGAATTGGCACTTCGATTTCTAGTGTTATTTGTTAAGAAACTATATCAAAATTCATAATAGTTTGAAAAAATACAATGTTAAAGTTTCCATTCTAAATAGTGTAAAACAGCTATTTTTCAATGGCTCCTCCCTCGGATAACTATATCACTGGGTCACTGGCCGCGTCAGTCAAGATCGAGGTCATTAACCTGCCGCATTGTTCGAAACCCCCTATTAGGGCGGAGCTAAATGATCGCTGTCAGATGTCACTGGTCGAACAAAGGTCGGTCTAAGAAGAAGAGGTAACTCCTTATCCCTTCTCTGGGGTTGTAAGAGGGATGCTATCGGTCGACAGATTATATTGATTTAATGATTTATAAAATTGATTCACACAAATTTAAAAAAAAAAAAAAAATAAATTTAGTGATGAAAATTCTCCGCATTTTGTTATATAATTTCATACTCTTAATAGTGAATTTAAACACCCCCAGAAGTCTGGGGGAATGGTCTTGAAATACCTGTATATTGAATTCAATACTATCATATAACGGTATTCCAGTTTCAGTTATTAGTTTTTCAGTGTGTTTATTTATTTTCTATAATTAAATACATAGCAACACATAGGCCTATGATCATATTTTAAATGCTTTCAACACACGTTTACATTACATAAAATATATTAATTAACAATAGAAGCTAGAAAAAATATATTAAATATGAAGTAATCCAAAGTTTTTTTCTTTTTTTTTTATTACAATATTAGTCACACTATAGAGATATTACATTGGATGATTTTTCATAGCACCTATGCATAGAGATGTTATCTAATGATAACGTAAGTTCAAGAATATAAGTTTGTTTTCAAAAGTACCATTTTTAAAGATGGAAAGGCAAAAATGGCATTAGAATTTCATTATTAAAAAATAATAATATCAAATGTGTTGCAATAAGGTAGTGGTAATAATATATTTTAAAAAAAATGAAATTAAATGTCTCGCAATAAGGTAATGGTTATTTATGATTATATATTTTTTAATGTACAATAAAAACTATTTATTGAAATAAAATATAAAGAAATTTTGCACAAAAACAAATAAAATCAACAGGTTTTAATAAGAGAAATTAGACAGTATAATGAGAGGTTCAGTGATTTGGATTTTATTATAAAATCCAAAAACAATAGGTACATAAAAAACAAAAAATACTGCCCTCAAGACAAATTAGGTATCAACAATATTCTTTTCTTACAGGCAAAGAAATAATATTTAATACTAAGATGAATACTTAATTACTAATCTTGTCCTACTTAGGCCTAATCGAAAAACTTTATAAAAGGGGATTCGTAAATAAGAATAAAAAAAGATGTAAATTTTCTTAATTCCCGCAGCCTGCTATCCGTTATCTGAATTACCTTATTCGACTAATCTCCTTCCATATTTTTTCCTCCTAATCTTCCGAGCCTTCTTGTCTGCTGTAGTCCGGCAGCTATATCCGAAAACCTTGTATGCGATGTTTAATAAATAATGAGCACTACATTTATGATGTAAATATATGTGTAAGCTACTGACTCCGAGCCTATTCAGACACATCACTTTTATGTTATTAAGTGTCCATTTTGCCTTTTTTGACATTACATACACTAAAAGTGTAAAAGTACGCATAACTAATGTTATTCAAAGTTTATTTTAAGGCGCTCTGAGATTTTTCACTACACATTCTTATATTTATTTGGAAAATAAAACAGTTACGTAACAAAAAGATCATTTACAGGCGGTAAACAATAATAAAATAATAAAAACAGAATAAACAATGAAAAAAATAAAATCAATTAAATATATCCACCGAGTGAGTATAAAATTAATGTTTAACCTAAGAAGTGCAGAAGAGATACAGACAGAAAAGAGACAGAGTAAGGGAGAGAAAAGGGAAGTTTGTTTGTTTCGTTTATTTTTAGTAAAAATGTTTTAAAAAATAAATAATATGCTGCAGAAGATGCCATAAAAAACTAATGCTAAATAAATACAATACGAACAAATACCTCTAGTGAATAATAGATGTACCTAATCTTAAAAGTGACAGATGCATTTTCTAGAACAAAATTGTAGTTTTAAAATACGGCATGGACTGGATGTTGGTTAAACAGCGTCAAAATACTTTAATATATTTAGTTTTGATTTTAATTGAGTTTAATACAGTGTAAACTTTTTTTAATACTTATGTAGAAGTAAAAGCATCCTATACCGTAAAAAGTATATCTGAAGATAAAAACGAGTAGTGCGCGTGTCGAAAACCGGTTACACATTTCTCCAGCCTCTTTAAATAAGGAGTGCATGTCCTGCAAACAAACTGTACTGAGCGAAACCCAGCTAAAATTTTGGAAAAGTTTGGTGGTTCATTATTATAGTCGAAATAAAAAAGTTATTTTTTTTCTATTGTATATTTTCCTTGGAATGTATATTTTTGTGAAATAAAAATAATACTACCTACTGTAAAATTTGACCTCCCGGCTCTTGGCCTATAATATTTCGGGCGCTTAACTAATAATCTGCTGGATACTTTCTATCCCGATTCGAACGTCTTTCGCTTTACCTGGACCTGGACACAATGCGCTGTCAGAGGATTGGGATCTAAAGTAAAGCGTAATGTACCTATTTCTGGACCTGATTATATCTTATTTTAGTAGTAGTAAATTATTTAACAGACCTGATGCCTTATAGCTATGTCCTACAGGCGTACCCCAGACCACTCGTGCAAGTCTGTGGTTACAACTTTTGTACTTTTATGTTGATAAAATTAAAATTAAAAAAAAAACTGCGATAATAGTGCTTATGATGACATTCTTTTAATTCATCATCAATTTTAACACTATTTCAGTTTTTTTTTTATAAATTTCGAGGCGCGACTAGTAATAAAACAACCTCCCTCCTTTTCTATTTACTGAATTTGTGATTTATTCAATACTAACTTCTCCTAAATTGGCCGTTTTTTTAATAACCCGACAAAAGTTTCGCAATGCTGTCTATTATACCAATACTTTACCAACACATACAAATGCACAAAACCACGGATAAAATTCCAGTTAAGTTCCGTATTAAACGGTTTTTTTTTTAATTATTTTTTCCATATATATAAATGATCAAAGTTTAAATTGGTGTATTTCATGTCATTTTGGTTGTATCTATTTTTATTTAAAATCATATATTTCTTCTATTTATTTGAATTCGTATAATATATTTTAGTTTTATTCTTTTCACGTCATTACCTGTATGGTGTACAATTTCGTTTAACCACAATGAATAAATAAATAGATACAAACATTATATTTCAATTTATAATAATGATAACGTGGCACTAAACATACTTTTACATATTTCTATTTGCACTCGTTTATATTCATTTATACTGGTAAGCAATAAATATACGTTCCAATAGCCACTCTGTCAAATGTTTGAAATTAGAATTGAGCTGACCCTAATGATGACCCTATGTCATATTTCAGTTTCATACTAAAAAGACGGATGGACAGACACAGGGCGGGAATAGTAGCTTGTCATACATTAATGTATGTATAGAAGCTAATAGGGCCGAAATAGTATGTCCTACTTAAGATTAACCTAAATTTTAAATCAAACTTAACAGATAAACATCGTACTTCAACTCACTCACCCTTAGCGTTAAGTCGAACATAAAAGTCCGCCTTAGCTAAGAATCTACGCTTCTAGGAGTGATTTCAGAACACGATGATTTCAGTTGTAACGGCTCTACAATCGCCATGACTCGTGTGTGTGTGTGAGGGTGTGTGTGTGTGTGTTTTGTCATCTGTGGTTCCCGTCTCGTTCTTGTTTTTATTTTTTCTAAATCATTAAAATTGACTGGATTTGCATTTTTGGAATGTGGTTTGTTGGCAAACGCAACGCGGGCGACAAAATCCTACAGCTGACAGCTTAACCTCAAAACGTCAGTTCATCTGTCATATTTATTTATTTTTATAAACCGAAATATATACATTTACAGAACAGTAGTAACAGTTTAATGGCAATTAATGTAACCAACAGGCGATCGGCACCTACTGCCCTGATGTTCCCTGCCTTCTTAACTAGACGCCGTTTGTACCAAAGAAGGCAGTGACCGACGATTTTTGTTCATTGAAAATATTTCAGTATTAAACTAGAAAGAAAACATTTGAAAAAATTACACGCTTAAATAAACTAAAAGAATAACTATTGCAAATTATACATTTGTATAATAAAAGATATATCTATTTATATAATACATAATCTAGTATACACAATTTATACATATAAGTAGCATTAGCATTAATATATATAACTTAGCATTAGATATGAAATAAATCACTTTATATGTGAAAAACTTGTAAGGATGCAAGACTAACCTAAATCATAAGTTTTCTTTTCTTCTCTTGTATCCGTTGTTTTTCCTTGATTAAATAAATAAATAAATAAAGTATATGTACAATATATGTATAACATAAAGGAATATATAATTATATATGTTATCAGTAAAAGAGATGCCAAAAGTGATGCGACAGTGGCGACAGATATTGTATACACAAACCATAACGGGGAGTAGTAAACTAATCACGAGTGCCAAAATATATTTCTAACAAAGTCAAACTTACAAGTAACTGAAATACACTATTCAATTTAAGTCTTGCTTAAAAGTTTAATTGATCATAACTAAGAACGACTTTAAGCAAGGACTGGAATTTCAGCCCTTTGTATTAATAGTACATTGAAACTCATACTGTAATTCAGCGCTTTCGGCGCTTTATATCTTTGCCTTCGGGCCTTGTCGCACTTGATCACCATCAAAACTAGTAATAATTTCAAATGCTGTGTTTTTTTTATTGTTTGTAGGCAAGCTGATTAGTTTTAGACACAAAAAGAGATGGAATTGCTCATTAACTTCACCACCAATGTAAAAAAAGTCCAGCTGTAAGGACGCGAAGGGAAACAGTGAGTGTGAGTGAGGAAGGATGGAAAGGACCTTTTACGCAGAGAATAATGGAATTTGCAAGCAAAGTAGGTAATTAAAATTACATTGTTATTGATCACATTAAAACGAAACAATTTTCTGTAAAAACACCGTAAATTTTTTTCGTTTCACTTACTTATTTTTTTCAGGTAATAAAGAGTATCATTTGACAAATAAAATTAATGTAAGATTGTAATGTAATAGACCAGATGTGTAAGGATTATTTTTCGGTTTTGTCAAATTTAGAAAAGTTTTCTTTTTATTTATTTGTTACAAAAGGTTTAAAAAACAAAAATTTACCAATACGCAGTTTTAATGAAAATCATACGGATTTATTTAAAATATTTTTGTAATATTCAGTAAATATATATATACAAAGTTTGTCGATTTAAGACTTTTTAGCAATTTAAGGAGATTAGTCGATATATATGTATTCACAAAGAACGTTGCGTCTGCACGTCGAGTCTCTGGCTCACTCGCTAGCTGTTTGACGCAATATTAAGGAATCTAGCAACGATTTTAGCACTTCATTTTTCATAGAAAAATCAGGTGACGAAAACGTTGTTAGATCTCTTATCAAACACCCAGCGAGCGAATCGCGAGTGCGTTAGAGACTAGACCTGCTGGACCGCTGTTAACGATCTGTTATCTTTGATTCTACCCGCAACCATTAATCGCACCAAGTTATAGCCAAATTCGAAAACTATACAGAATCGGAGTAAAATTTCCGAAAATATTTCGGAAATTCTCATATTTCTACTTCAAAACGAAATTTTGACATATTATTACTTGTATCTATTCATTTTACTGGAAAACAGGTTTTCTAGGAACTAGATTTTTCTACATAATATGCTCACATGGGGTTGGTAAGGATGCCACAATTATAGTGAAAAAAATTGGGTCTGCGGAAACCAAACGGTGGAAGTTATACTTCTTTGGCCGTTCGCATGCACCCACTCACACACACAGATAGGATATATAAATGAAAACGTATAAAAAGGCACTCTACGGATTTTACTCCTAACGCGTGACGCGGTCTCGACCAACATGCCATCCCAATGAGTATAACGGGTGTAAAGAAGTATAACTTCAAAAATGAATTTTCAAACGCTTTTTGATCATTATTCCAATATTTATAAACAAATCCATTAGCTGGTCACATAGATTTTGAAGAGCTTTTTAACAATAAGTAATAATTTTGTGCCAATTTTTACCAACAACGTTGTTAATTTGGAACAAACAGCGTTAGTGTGAAGGTTCTGAGCGAAAACGGCTCTTAAAATTTTCTTGTATATTAATGGGGAAAATCGGTAAAAAATATTACGGATAACTGCAAAACAGATTAATTTAAAAAAGCCTGAAAGTCTATGGTTGGCCAATTCACGCTGCGGCGTGTTTCAGCGGCCATATCTATGCCAAGTATACAAATGTCACGCCGTTATAATTTGTTCGATTTGTACCGGGAGTTTGGTCTATTTTCGTATAACTGTTTGCACAACGCTCCACTATTCTAATGGTGAGCTGACATTATGTGAACATGTGTATGAATTCCTGGAAAATATTTTAGATGAAAGATTCTTCAGACTTCACGAAGTTCTTAATAATTCATTGCATTGAAGCAATATTTTTACTTCATCGACATATTGTATCTTTAACACCTATGAAAAATCGATAAAATGAAGATTAATGACAAAATCACATAAAATATCTGATATTATTACAATGCATACATTCTAATAAAGCGAATGATTTGAAAGAAAGAAAGAAAATGTTTCTTTATTGAAAAATGTAAAACAAAAATAAATCGTAGATACATAAGGTTAATCAAATTTCCAATAAAAGGAGTGTGCTCAGCCCTCCTTTCTGAAAGAGGAGGGTGCTGATTTTCATCACGTCCCGTTTTATTATATTATAATATATAAATTATACTTAATGTAAACATATTATTTTTATTTACAGTGAATTGTAATCCTCACGTGCTCTTTGAAGCTAAATAGAAAAATAATGTTAAGTTCCTAAAAGCTACTGAATATTTATAAGGCGCGCTGGATATTTATAAGGAAGGCGCTGGTTATACAATAGCGCCGAGTTATATAATAGGTATTTTTAACTCTCACCTGCCCTTTTTGGTAAGTAATTTTACAAATATCACGTAGATATTGGTATAACATAAGCAAAAATAATGTTTATGCTAAACACTCAAAAAATGGATTAAACTACGTCATAAAAATATGTCATTTATTTCACCCGTCGATATTCCGTTTTAACTATCGCCAAATAATTAAGTTAATTTCTCTTTCGTGCAGTTATATATATATATATATATATATATATAACGATCTTGTGTGTGTATGGAAAAGTGAGTTAATGATGCGTGTAGAGTTTGTAGATGATTTATTAAAGTGATGCTACGCGATATCAACTACGCTGTTAGATATTATAAGATATTGTATATACCAATATACAATACAATAATATATGTGCAAGCAATGGATTTTATTATGTTAACACTTTATACTACTGCTTTATATAACTACTGTTTTATATTATAAGAGCGCATGTAAACGACGTGAAATAAATAAATAAATACCCGTAAAGGCACAGCGGTGGAACGTCCCCCGCATCTAAAGGTCGCGGGTTCGAATCCGCATATGGTCATTTTCGATTTTATTATGCTAACAAATATATGAAGTTTCATATTTTTTTTAAGTTTAAAGTTGTATTTTTTTGGAGGAAGGTAACTGTTATTAACCTAATTCATGCGAGGGATAGTGAATGCCAAGGTTGTTAGGGGAACAATGTTGGGCGTGAGGTACTATGCTGGTAGTCTGCCGGTTAAAGATTTCGACTTATGAGCCAGCGGTCGCCGGTTTGAACCAGAAAGTCAAAATAATGATAGTCAAGACTCACTAGTAAATCTGTAGATTACTTTAAAAATTACATAAGTTAAAAAATCCGCTTTACACCACGGGATGATAAGGTGAAGAGTGGGAGGGAGGTGAGAAATAGGGGTGGGAATGCATGTCTATAAACAAACATGGCAATCAAAGTGGTTTCTATGCATCTAGGTCAAACGAGCGAGATACTCATTTTCTGGCCTGCTCTGATTATCCCATTGGTTGGCTCTGTTTCGAGTGGGAACGTCGAGCGGTACAGTCACAGACAAATATGCGTTTCGGTAACGGCGTTCCCTTCCCTCCCCCCCCCCTCGTCCGTTTGTTTAGATCACATCGGAAGCTGGTCGGATACTATAGTATATAACATTAAACTCGAAAAATTTTTAGTACTAACAAATGAAACATTGATAAGTTCGATACAAAACTCAAATATCAAATTCGAATTTAAAAAATATGACAGGGCTGTTGGATACTTGAGGACGTATTAACTATTACTGGCCAGTTAAAACTAATATTCAGTGCCACATTATAATTATTATTAAATAAAATATTATCTAAGTGTTGTTTCATTACTAGCCGTGCGTCAAATTTACAAAAAAAAAAAATGGGTCTGCGTCGGAATAGACGCTAGAAGTTATATTTCTTTGGCCATTCGCAAACACCCACTCACACACACACACATACAGGATATATAAATGAAATATAAGACATTTTCCTCTGTTATTCAATATATTTCTCTTCAATATATCACTTCACTATAAGTCACTTCATTATTATAGTATACACCTACACATTATCATTATCAATAAAATGACACTCTACAGATTTTATTCCTAACGCGTGACGCGGTTTCTCGACCAACATCCCATTCCAGTGAGTACAACGGGCGCAAAGAAGTATAACTTCAAAAAAAAAACTAAAATTTATTTTGACCTTAAAAATATCCCAATGTAGCCATATTGCCATCCAAAACTCACATCGAATAGGCTAAAAGTACCGCGGTTGAAGCAACCCATTGCAAGTTGGTACCACACGCGCGAGTAGTCTGGGTTCCCGAAGATGCCTTTAATGACGCCTGCATTGCCTAGCTGTAAGAACTCAGGTTTTGGCTAAATAATTTACTACTACTAAACAGCGTAGACAAGCATTTGATATTATATGATAGCTACAAGGTGTCATAACTATTCTTGCTTTTTTACGCAACCTTAAAAGTTAATAAGATCATTGCATAAAGGCGACTTTATAATCAACATAAATAATTATTAGTATTCTCGACACCACACACACGCACACACACACACAAATATATATTATACATACACATTAACACACTCTTACATTCCACATCCTATTATGCTCACAGATTACACTCACACTATTATCACTTATAAATGAAATCCTAGTTCGTTCTGTTAAACTTATATGTTAAATTGGAGATGCCTGTAGTCGGCTAAGTTGTTAATTAATGTATTTCTATGTAACTGTCATTATGTAGAGCTGTAAGCATTTCTTACACAAATAAAAATAAAATAAAATAAACATCATCTGTGTCGGAGCGGTCGCGGTAGACCGCTCCGATACAGAAATAGAATAGAATAGAATGGAATAGATTCCGGGACGCGGACCCGCAGACACACACACAGAACCGCACGTGACAATGATATAACATCGACAATAATCATTGGATAACACGTGACTTGTCAGACACGAGAAAATAAACGCTGTCTCACGTGCGAAGGGTTGGGCCAACCGCGCGAGTGAAATAAGGGAGAATGCTCAGGTAACATCGATTATCCTGCATTTTTTTTTTATGGAATATAAATTGGCCACAAGTATGGAGTACAAGTCTATAACCTTCCTAACTAGGTAAGAGTAACCTGTTCTAAGGAAGGTTATATATGAAGTGTTACAGCGAGCATACAAGAGACCAGCGCAAAACCCTGTGAAAATATAAAAATTAACTAAGGCACAAATATACACACTGATATACACACCCACACACACCCTCACATGAATACAATTTAAGTGTCTACTCAATAACACTTAATATATGAAAAAATAAAATGAATAAATGAAAAAATTAATAAATAACAAATAAATAAACCAATAAATGAAATGAATAAACAATTATTAAATATATAGGTAAATAAATATTCAATATAAAAATAGTGTTATACTACATATAGTATAGAAACATAACTTATATATAGTGAAGTAGTGATATATATATATATATAATATACATTGGGCATAAACATATTGGTATGACATATCTAAGCATATTTTTTTTTATTTTTTTTTTAAACATTCTAGGTAACTAAAATAATATTTTTTACTTAGTAGCTAAGGTCGCATAAATTACAGTCTTATTAAATTTTATGTACGGTCTTTTACGCATCTTTGTAGTTGATACCGATATATTTGTAATTCTTTTGATTTATACTAAACTATTTGGACCGTATTATTTTGATAAAATTTTACTTTTCTGAAATTTAAATAATCAATGAACTGCACAAAAAAAATAAATAAATAAATGGAATTGGTTTTAATTGACTGCCAAAAATTAAATTAATTTATTTATGTGGGAAATGTATAGCCTTATATTGGAAACATGGTAAGACATACAATTATATCGCCATAACAATACTCTTGCAAAAGACACCATTTTTTTTTTGTTGCATTAAAAACGAAGTTAAAAAAAACATGAAAGTATAGAATCACTTTTGGCTAAAGGTCAGCCGGACGCGACTATCGATTAATTATAAATATCAGAATAAGAGAAATATGTTTTCACAGTGACAGATATAGAACTCTAACAAACATTTAACATTATTCGTACATTTATTTATTACATTATGTATCCATCTTTAATTTTACACACATGTACCACCTATTGGCATATTTATTCTTTTTTTATTAGGTACATAATACGTACAGGTTCGCAAAGATTTTATCACTTCACTGGACTGATGCCTGCCTCGAAGGTGCATTTCTTAAAGTGTGTTTTTTTATTAACTACCTACAGATAATGAATAAACAACAAAGTTTTGTACTCATAATATTTTTCTATAGATAAATAAAAATGTATGTCAATTTATAAAAAATAGTATTTTATATAAATATCTTAACGTTTCATTACCACTATCTCCCGTGACTCTAGTATGTATAAGCAAATTTAGCTTAATCAGTCTTGTTTTTTTCTCGGACAGACATTATTTTACGCGCCGCCAATGCAAATGCCGCCCGCGCTCGCGACGAAGTCTTTAAGATGTCCCACTCGAGTGTTTTTTTTTTTATAAATAAGATAAGAAAAATGTTATATCTTCATTTATTACATTTTTTTCCACTGAGGTATGGATATCTTTTTAATATGATTATTTAAGCTTAATAGAAAAAAAAAATAACCACTCCCATTAAACGTGATCGTGCGCAGTGCGTGCCCGGAATTTGTATAGTAGGCAAGCCATATCGTGGGCAAGCACTCTAATTTTTTTGACGTACGTAGTCATTTTTGTTGAAAAATCTAGGCAAGCCCGGTTTTTCGGCTTTTATGGAAGTCCGCCACGCTCGTGATTTATATATCTTAAAAATTCGCCAGATGAAGGACAATAATATCAAATGTTGAAATGAATTGAAGCGAGTTATGTATAAGTATTGGGATAATAGGTATTAGTTAATATTTTATGTACCTTTGCAACGGGTGGACCTTTGGTTTCATGGAAGAGTAGAGCGGCGATTTAAGTTAAGTGCCCACTTCGGTCCGTAATGTATTGGCACTTAACATTGAGGTTAAGGAAGTCAATCTTTCACCCCTCAACGCCGGGCCTTTTTCATTCGTACTATAAATGGCTAATACTATTCACTAAACAGTAAACAGACATAAATGAACAGAGTTACGAATTAATTTAGGCGTAGCTACTCGGAAATCGAAAATGGCAAAGGCACTTTGATTTATTTATTTTATTAAACAAAAGTCATATATTTTGTTTACGGTTTTGTTGTGTTGAATGTAATAATGGAACTTCTAAACAGATTTTTCACTAATATCTTTACTGTTTTTAACTTATATTCTGACACCTCCAAAAAATTACATTTTTAATTCAAATATATGAATTGTCAAACACGTCCATTTAATTTGGATGTTATTATTATCTGATTTAACTATATATTTGAACCGATATATCTTTGACATAGGCGTACTTTTGGGGAGAAATCGTAAAAAGGCATTAAAAGTTGTACTGTGTTGTATTTAAAAGATTTTTTTTTAAGTTAAATTTGCTTTCTTACCTTATCATTTTATCATTACGAAAGAAGAAAACCGTAATTTTATATTGGCACATTTTTCGTTCGGCACAATTTGAGGAATAGGCGTTTTCTTGAATTTTGAGAAACTGAACGGCGAACCACAAAATATACCGTGGCTCGTTACACCCCATTGAATATCCCGCATTTACAAAAGCTCGTTCATTCCATCGGAAGAACGGCGAAGTATAAGGCGGCAAGTGGAAAAACGAACGCACGACCTGCGCAAATGGCACGTCAATTAGTTTTTAGGTAGATTTCATTAGGTGGTACCTAATGAGTTCCGGAAAATTTCGACATATCTTCGCGTTTCACATCCCCTAGAACTCAAACCCTCAGTTTAAAAGTTTATATATAAGTTGTTTATATATCTATCTATCTATATCATTTTCTTGTGGACACTATAATGCCGTTTTTCACTTTGAAATAGGTAGATAAAATTTAAGTGCACAAATCTCGTTCAAATGGGCAAAAAGTATATAAAATATCGATTACATTTAAATTTTATATTATTCCACAGATAAGGGCCTAACATTAAAAAAAATCAACCCTCTCTTACCTCCTATATATATATTATATACACCGTGTCCCGTGACCAATCCCAATGAAAAATCCAGTTAATTGGCCCTGCGGTTTCAAACATGATTTAATTTTGATTCGATCTCATATAAAAATTCATCTTGGTTTCAGAGGGAAAAAAAATGTAATGTTTACGCGACAATATTAAATCATTCTTGTCATAAATCCGTCCATTCGCACGCCGGGTCATTGCGCGAGCGAGCAAACGAAAAAACAAAAAAAAAAAATACACCAACGCTTTGATAAAGTTATTAAATTTGGGCATGAATTATTTTCACAATTTTTTATACATCTTCTTAAACGTAATAAGAAACAAACACCCCTTTAGGTCTTCGGTAATGGTCCTGGTATAGCTGAATATATTTGTTATCTAGTTTTGATGATTTATATATATATATTTTTTTTGATAAAACGCAGTGTTTACTTACATCCCTATGTTAATTAACTATGACTAACAGCTGTTTAGAAGTACCAGTTCGACAAAATACATATACGAGTAGGTAGTTTGTGATGAATACTGGCACTTGCAGCTTACACGAATGTCGAGGGTTTGGGCGCGTTGCGTTGTAATAATTAATGTTACCATATAATTTAATAATATTGAAACTGCAAATATTGAGTATGTTTAAGGGCTCTCGATGAAATGAGTTTTTAAGTAATAAAATATTTAAACTATAAAAAAATTGCCACTTTATTACCGACATTATTTGTTTATTTAATAGGTTGCTATGTTTAGGGAATGAACTGAATTAAATTTAATGACATTTTGACGTGATACGATACAATATTTTATAAATAAATATTTTTTACTTTTAGACATTTTTTAGAAAAAGTTCCAAAAGTACCATTCTCCTTTAACTGGGAGCGCTCGATTGAGCGTGCGTTTTGAAATATGCTCCCATCCGTTTTTCATTGCGCTCATTAGCCGGAGACATGCGCAAATATAAGATATGAAAGGGGCAAGTCGCACGTATGTAATTCACTTCGCTCTTTGATTATATTAGTCGAAGAGAAAGATATGATGGAGCAAGTAGTAGGCGATATTATACGCGTTTAAACTTTCATTAGGCCGTCGCTTTGACGCACTTTCACAAGCACGATCCAATTCGTTTGAGGAATGCGTTTGCTCTGCGAGTGAGACCCTCTCTCCCCAAGGAGTAAAAAACTGCATGTTAGTTACGCCACACGCGTTAAAAGTAAAACTTCTGCGAGGAAGGTGTAAAGTTGTTAATTATTGCATAATAATGTTTTTATAAATATTTCATAATCAAAAAATTACTCCGTCTAATTTTATCAATGTTTACTCATACCTATTTTATTCATGTATCAATGTAGAAAACAGCGATACAAGAAGATAATTCTCTAATAAATATTACATGTACTGAAAAATGTAGGCTTAATATTATTAATTTCTTTTTTAACGGGTCTACAATACTTAAATAATAAACATTAAAAGAAGATTATAATCAGCTTAATACCAATAACAATTCACAATCAATACCAATTCATCATGCCTCCGTAGGCATGATAATAAAAAACATTTTTAATAACAAACTTCTTTATTCTAGTACTTGAATGAGTGTACAAAATTTCGTGTCTGAGCTGTTGACCGTTGAGGAGTTCCTTCGTTTGGAGCCATTCCTGGATGTAGAATCAGGTCATGCTTACCATAAAAATGCATTGTCATCGAAACTGTACCAACATTTTTTTATTAGATAAATCAACCGTTTTATAAATTTACATTACAATGAATAGTTACCAATTTATAAAACTAAAATAGATTTTTACTTAAAAGTTACATAGTTAAAATTTTCGTTACAATTTTTTTAAAATGTAGTATAGGAGGTCCAGTATAATATTATAAAAAATACTATATATAAAATATCATAATAATATATCGTGACAAAAAAATATTTATTTATTCATTCATTATGGTACAATAGGAAGTCACAACAATAAATGATATAACACTGAAAAAGTTATAGTTAAATATAAATTATATTATAGTTATATTGTAGTTAAAAATTATAGGGTTTTATATTGTATTTCGGTTATGAAAAATTGATTGTTGAATACTTTGGTGAAAATAAATTAATATTTTTTAAAGTTTTTTTTATATAACTTCTTGATACTTCTTTTTAAATCGATGTATGCGCTGCATAATAAAACAAATGAATAACTTAATAATTAATCCTAAATGAAATTTATATAAATCACGAAACTAAAGGTTTTCACATTGGCGCATTATTATAATTTTGACAACGAAAGTATTAGCATAAGCTTAGCTTAAAAAACCGCCCTACCGTTATAATTCGAAATTCGCTGCCTTATCTAACGATACTTAGCTCGTGTTGGGCGAAAATAATGCGCGGACTACCCGCATTAGGCGTAATCGCTTCTTAATGACGACAACCGAACACGGCTATGCACTGTTCTAGCAAGATAGGGAGCTGGGTGCTTATATACTAGGTTCAACATCATGACGAGTATTTTTTTAAAGATAAAGAGACCTTTATCTGCAAGGCGAAATCATTCAGACAAAGGCCTTATTTTATAGTGAAAAAATATGGAAATTACGACGATCGTCCTTAGTCTTACTACACACAGTTAGCACAGACGACGTTTTTAACGACGCTTTCGGTACCCAGACGACTCGCACCTGCGGAACATGCGATGGGTCGCTTCGTTTGCAATCGCAACTCTAACTTTTGATAAAATTAATTAATTTGTATTTTTATTAAATCAATCGTATATTTATTCCCTCATCTTCATATTGTTTAGGTCATATTGCCTACATCAAAGCCGCGAATAAGTATCCAATCGTGGTCGCGCCATTTCCTTCTTAGTTTTTCCTAAAATACTCGTTTTTATTTTATAAATTTGAAGCTATTAAGATTGTTTTATGCTATCTAATAACAAACACGCACGTGAAAAGTGATTAAACTTCACAATTAACTTTATCATTATGATAAATTCATTTTTACAAATTGTAATTAATGTAATAAACTGTGATATTTCCCTAAAAATTCTGTCAGTACACACATTCATATTATAGATCGTACACATAAATTTAGTTAATAAGTATATGGACTGTTTTAAATTTTATCCTAACATTTATTTAGTACATTAAGAGATATAAGATAAATGTGTAAACGGGAAACCTGATATAAAGATATAAGATGAGATCGGTTGTGATCGGTTGGTACTTACCTACAGAATTATACACGTCCATATATAAGACTCAAAACATTCTCTCTCATATGAACACACTCGTTCACATCTCATTACCTAAACAATTTCAGAAATAGTTTTTTTTTTGCAAAAAAAAGTAGCTAATTAAGTCTATCGGAGCGGGATCTAAAAATAAGCTGCTTTTAGCCATACGAATCATTCACGAGGTAGATGAGACCAGCTAATTAAACGGCCGATGATGAAGATGATGATGATGATGTGTGGCATCCGCCACACACGTCGGCCACATTCTTGGGACCCGTAACTGAACGATGTTTTATATGTGTGTGTTGGTACTTAACTAAATCGACAGTGCTGAAAAAAGTAGACTTATTTAATTTTATACATAGTTTTTTATGTGTTTCGTTTTAGGATTATGTAGATACCTTCCTAATATATTAAAAGGGTGATGGAGAGATATTTTTAATATAGTTTAATTATTATTTCTGTGGATTGCCTTCAATTTTGGAGTGTCTTAGGAATCGTTTTTTTCTAATGGCCAGATGATGTCATAACGAGAAGCCTTTGACACTAGTTTAATAAGATGAAAATTATAACTTAACGGGAACTGACACTAGTAATTGACGATAGGTTAGGTTAAGTCTTAGCCATGAGCAGCCCATTTCCAGTACCTAAGGAACGGGTCTTCGGGCCGCCGAAGGCTCTTTCTGACCGGCAGTAGGTAAACATTGTTGTTTAAGAGATAAACCACATTACAACCGGCGATTATCGAAAGCGGCACACAGATAACACAAGGTAGATAAATATTGACTCCATAAATTGAAGTGCGCGCAGGGCGTTAAAAAGCTATCAAATGCTCTCTTGTCTATTGTTGTCAATACAAAACATGTAATGGACCATTATCTCTTAGTTTGTGGTCAGCGGATAATGGAAAAACGGCTGAATGACGTCATTAAATGCCGCCAATCATTAAAATCTCCACAGTATGCTGAAATAAATTGCCATCCAGTGTTATAGTCACATAAAGAAAAAAACATAAAAAAAATTAGATTAAATAAAGTGTAAAGGTATTTAAACTAGGGTTGTTCAATAAAACATTTATTGAACAATCTTAAATAATATAAAGCAAGAGTTGAGTATGTCTTATTGACGTCTACGAAAAATTGCCCGATCCAATTGTTTTTATATTATTTTTTTTAATTAAAATTTTTAGATTTTTCTATTCGATTTTCGTTTGAAACCATCCACAGTACATAACATTTTCGGTAGTTATATTGCCGTTTATTAATAACGACCCATTTTTTTAAATTTTCGCTTCGTAAGAACCTAGTTTTTATTTTACTGTTTAATAATTTCCAAAAATTTCGAAAATCGTTTAACTAATTACAGAGATATACACATAGGTACATTTCGCCATCAGTCATCAATCACATCGGAGCTTCGCTCAGTCGCTCAAATAAAATAATATATTTTTTTTTTGGTTTGGCTCGATAACCAAAGATTTAAATAAAAACTTGACCAATCGAAGTTTGAAAGAAAAATCGTGCCAAGGAGAAGTTTTACACAGCCTCAGAAAGGGACGGCAACCACAAAAATTCCAAGCTGTGTCGTTAGAAATACAATACGCCGTGTCCCAAGACCAATCCCGATAAAAACTTCTGCGACTTCGAGTATTATTTTAAAAGACGGTGTATAAAAATTCATCACTGTTTAAAAAAAAAAAATGTATGTGACAATATAAAACGGTTCTTGTAATAACGTCTTTGTTGTGCGCACCCAACGCGGTGAAGGCAAGGTTACATTATCGAGCGTGCCTCATAATTCGTGGCTTACCGAAATTTACAACGCCTGTTAAAATTTGATAATAAATTTGGGGTTGAAATATTTTCGCATTCTTTTATATAAATTCTCACTCATGGTAGGGAACACAAACCCCCATCAAGTCGTGGGAATGGTCTTGGGACAACTGTGTATCATATGATTTGAGAAAGCTCATAGAAATTGATTGCGTCGGTGTTAGTTGTGTCGGGATATTATCACCAATACCGTTCCGATATCTGAAAATGGATACACTGCGTCTACCTAATTCAATGTTCTGTGAGAAAGATTCAACATTGCTATTGGAGATAATAATAATTTTGTGTTGCCTACCTTTATGTTCGGGCAGATATGGCGTTTCAACAGTTTCTGGTTTAAATAAATAAACATTATACCTATATATTCTAACCAGCATGTAATTTCGTTTGATTGGGGAGGGAGGGGGTTTCAACAATAACATCGGTATTTGTCCACAATTTCGCAAACGTCGAAGACTTGTCGATATTTATGTATAAACAAAAAGTGCTGTTCCTGAACCGCTGTTCACGGTCCGTTGTCATTCCCCTCTTCGATTTTTTTCCGGATTTATCTATTTCTACTTCAAAATGAAATTTTGACAAAATATTATTACTTTTTAACTAATATCAAATAAAAAAAAACTGCTGTATTATTTCTTATTACTTTGATTTAGAAGACAGTATTTTTTAGGTTTTCATTTCAAAGCAGGTTTTCGCGGATAAGTTTTTTTCTAAATAGCTATTTGCTCACAATTGGGCTTTCAAAGGTCTCACAATTTAGGTACAATAAAATGACTTCTCAAATGCTTGTTAATCATTGCTCAAATACTTATAAAAAAAATATATATATTTCCCGACAAACAGAATTTGGTGAGCTTTTTTATAATGAGAAATAATTTTATGTCAAGTTTTACAATTGGGAATGGTGTTTGTATAAAATTCTGAGCGACTTAAAGGCTATAAATATCTATTTTTAATAAACGACGAAAAAAAAGAAGTTCTTTATTCGATCTGTTATGGTTTTTATTTTTATCGTCAATGGTGGCTCGTTACTTTCGAGTATTGTAGTGTGAGATACTAATAATTCTGTCTTCGACCGATCGTAATCTCTATTGGCCCATTTAAAGAATCTCCCTTTAGCGGTATAATATTTCAAATGAAACGAAAATGGAACTTTGGATGCTGTGTTATCGCTGCGACAGGCTTTTGTGGAGATTTTAGATTAATGCTTTACGATTAAAGTACCCTTCTATAGACGGCTATAACCTAATGGAAATGGTCGATTTTACAAACCCAGTACCTACTTGGATTTCTTGCATTTCCTATAGAAACACTATGCCTTTGGATGACACTGCATGACAACATGACACTACATGACAACATCAAACAATGCTACTATATTTAGGTTGGGTAGCAGATGATTTCGATGGAAGCACTGCGTGAAACATTGATTTAAATTAAATATGATTAATTCTATAAATTATTATAAATATAAATATTTCTTATAGTGTGATAGCTAAAACCAGGTATTTGAGAATAGTGGTTATGTGGAGGTAAAAGTGGGTGTGCGTGGTGTGGTCAGACGAGAACTGTAAAAAAAAATAATGTAACTTTATACCTTTATATATATATTTAATATATATAGTAGGGGTAAGAAGAGGAGAGTGATAGTGTAATAATGATTTGCGTTATATATTAATGCATAAACAAACGATCTAAATTGAAAGTGAATTTGCGCCAAGCGTTTTGTTACCAATACGCCAATAATTGTAATACGTCTTCCGAATTACAGAGACGCTGTGATAACCATGTTTACAACAATTATTTATTCGAATAATTACATAGCCAATAAATAATTTATTAAAAAAAAACAAATACCTACGCTATTTCTACAAAAAGTACAATTTTTTCCTTTTCTAAAACCGTTGGTTGGGTGGTTTCTTTTTTTTTTAAATTCTCATTCGTAATTTTGCGTGCCTACACACAGCAATTAAAACTATTAAACTTAATAAAATAAAAAAAAAGGAGTTACAATATTTATAAATAAGACGAGCTATGGAACATTGACGATTAAACTAAGAAATTTAGTTTAAGTTTCTAATAACATATACTTACAATAAACAATATAAATAAGCAACGATATATTATAAAAAAACTATTTTTAAAGTGATAAAACTACAATATAAAAAAGAATAACTTAGCACATAACGACCATGGATACAGTCAACTGCATCAGATATTTTAATCTGCTTTACAACAATACTTTTTTTTTTAAATATCAGATTATTTTTTTTTAAATAAAGGAAGTTGCGTTTGCAACGTAAGACCGGGATGAACCCACATCCCGCGTTCGGGAATAATTCTACACATCCGTCCAACGCTACCTATTGACGATCTCGGGACGTGCCATCATCTCCGAAAAGTCTGGAATTAACCAGATCTTGTAGTAGTATATTGTAGTGTAACACATAAATAAATGTCTTATATTCGTAAGTTAGAATGATTAAAAGAGTAAAAATGATACCTGTCGCTGACTCAGGTCTTCATCTGATGAATCCTCGTCTTCAGATACCAGGTTATACATGAAGAACTGTTGTTCTTTTAACTTTTATGTAGCACGAATTACAACACTCTTAGTCTTAACTAAGTCTTCGGTTCCGAAATTTCCCGGGATAAAGTTTTCCTAATGCCACCTTTTTCAAGTAAAAAAAAACGTATTTTTGTGTTCAATTGGGCATTGCGTTAAGTAATTTGCGGAT
Source organism: Neomicropteryx cornuta (assembly GCA_020383195.1). NCBI lineage: Eukaryota > Metazoa > Arthropoda > Insecta > Lepidoptera > Micropterigidae > Neomicropteryx > Neomicropteryx cornuta. Next base: position 4,327,509 of record JAHKQU010000001.1, on the reverse strand, counting down.
ATTTTAGTTATTAATATTTTGTAGAAAAAATCATAGAACGTACGTAGTAAAAAGTAATCATTACATTTTGTATTCACATAATGAGTAGGTCTTACACGGCTGTAATTCGCTATCGATAAACGTAGCATCTTTACGCCGAAGCATCTGGTACAGAAAGCCAATTCTTCGTTTTATGTCATAAGTTCTTTTTTTTAATAATCATTTAATAAATAATAAAAAATAAATATATGTATACCTATTATATTTAATATATCTATTGGCTCATGAAGTATTTATTACCGTATTTTAAAGATGTATATTCAACGTCATAATAAAAAAAAATTGACATCCCGTATATCTAAAATTTTGCATAGATAATTGTAAAGCTTTTTAATATTTTATAGTGAAGGAAATGGAACCCTTACAAAAAATATTAAGACATAATATTTTATATGAAATTGAGTATAGGAAACATTTAACATTAAAAATGTTTCATATTGACAATTTTTTATTTTATGACGGCACTTGCCGGTGTTCAAAAAATATATATAATTTAATTTTTAACAACGTATTTGATAGAAGAATAATTCATATTTGTAACACCACGCCGTCAACGTGTCAAAAATGATATAAAATGAAATTATATATATATAAAATAGTATATATAAACACTATAATATTAAAGGCATATTAAAAAGTGATTCATGCAACAGTGCTAAAATGATTATGTGCTGACATCTCCATTTTACATATCTGCAAAATCCTTTTCAGGATCTTAACGAATGCCTCAAAGCATTTCTGACAAAGAAACCCGAGCAGGCCGTATAGCACAATAGTCATATCTCGAATGAAAAGCAGATATCACAGAAAAGGCTAGGGAATTAAGGAAACGAGGTAGTTTCCTACAAAAGTAGACAAGTCCGGACTTACAAAATTGTGGCAAACAACAAAAAAAATGAAACATAAAGAAAACTATGTAAGTGGAGTTGTTGGATAATGTTAGTAGTTAGAGGTGGTAGAAAAGAGTTAATTGACATACGTTTTTGTCGCTAAGGTTCTGCCTTTAACAATGGCGAATCAAGACTGAGGATATCGTTTCACGAAGTTGGCACGAACAGGCAGTGCTAGTTAGGCACAAATATGGGTTAAACAAATCAGAAAAACAGTCTTCCTACGAACATATATTTATGAAAAATTTGATGATTAATTATATATTGAGTTTCGACGTCGTTTGACGTCGAAGACCAAATGAAATATATAAGGTGAATACAATATAATTATTAGGATACAACCCAACTTTAAATACGCATCCTATAGAAACAAACAACATATTTTGAAAGATTTTCAATAAGCATTAGTTTTAATTTTTAGTTGTAAATGAAATTGTCATTTTCTGAAAGAACTCCCCAAAATGTTCCCAAATCAGATATTTCCCAAATCAGATTTTTTAAATGAACATAATATTATTTTTATTACATTGCATCTATTAAGGTAGCACAATGAGAAATACAAGAAATTTTATTCTGCGGGTCATAGACAAATTCGACTAGTTTTTGTTTGTAGCGGGTGCTTTTTTATTATATTGTCTAGAAAAATGGCTAAACGTGTTCTCTCTAAAACGAAAGTGGCAGTTTTAGTTTCTTACTTCTTCGTTTATAACTAACTCACTCGCGTTCAAATCTATAAAAAAATGATTAGTTATAAAATATATATTTTTTTTAACACAATGAAATACATACGATGTTGGCTTAACTTAAGTATTTAGTTACTGAATACGTTTTTATAAAAATAGTAAAATTATCACTGAATACAAATCAGTTTATTTCATTGCTGTAAAACCTTTAATTTTGAAGGTTGAGTTTTAGACTGATTTGAGACTAAATCGTAGTTGTGTAAGTAAATTAATGTCGCCATAAAAAAAAGTTAAATGTTTCCGACCCCAACTGTTGAAACCATTTGAACCAAACCATGAAACCATATCGAACCATTTGAAATAAAATGATCCACCTCTTCGCGAGATTATTCACCGAGGTTAGGTTTCTTTGAAACATCCGTTGAGTATAAAAAAGGCTATGTAATATCATAATAAATGTAGGTTGATTTCGAAATCAAGCCGGAATCATATTACCGAAGATCTCGACGGTTCAGCTAACCTCGTTGGAGCTAATCAAACGCGAAATTAATAATGTAAGCTAAGCCATGAGAAAGACAAATATTCAAGACCTCTGACGAAATTTTGAGTCAAATAAGGGTAATCTATCTCTGAAAGTCGTTGCGGTCTGAACAAACCCCGGGGCGCACAATCAGTCGATAATATTATAATAATGGGCCGTAATATTTATTTATTTATTTACTTTATCCATGAAATAAAATAATTAAATTATATAGGGGCGGAAGACAAAACAAGTAAGTTTAAACACTAAAAACAAATTATTTATTTATTTATTGTTGCACTTGTTGCACTTGCCACTGAAAATATCATATTAAAATCTAATTTGATAAATCACTCCTATTTTACCAGGTTTACTAACTAGATCTACATTTAAATTAGATTGATAAAATATGTTTTAAAAACTATCTTCCCATCAAAAATGTACTATTTAAAAAAAAACCTACTTGTAATATATTCAAATAAAATTTCGATGCTATAATTCAGTCTTGAATTTTATAACTTGCGCGTTCATCTGGATATTTTCCCATGTATAGAAAAAATTACTCGACCGATTTTTATTGCATGCCACATTTTTTTTTATTTAAACAAATGCTAGGACTTTAATATTTATTTAATAAAATGTTAATTATAATGAAAAAACAGATTTCAATTTATTGATCACTCCTACATATGAATATTTTCTCGGATTTTACCATAAGGAATGATCCAGGTGTTTACGATTAATTAGGGAAACACAGCTAATTGCTTATTGGTTAAATCAAGTGTGCTGAGTTTAACTATTGCGAATGTTCAAAATTCTACTATACTCACGTGCTTAACAGACACATTTTTGATATTAAATAAAAAAACTATAAATTAACATTAAAAAAAATATTTTTAAAATTGTAAAATAAAAAAAGATTACGAATTTTAAATGAGAAGTTACTGAATTTGTTAGATTCTATTTGTTATGTGCATGCAGTTATTTGAAATTAATTAAAAATACGAGTATACTAGTCATATGACACATGACTAGTGTAATAGTATAATTACTTGTAGGTATTATAAAAAACATTATTTAATAGAGAAATAAATGACATATTGTTAATATCAGTAAGGATAATGGATATGATGGAATGTTAAAAAAATATATATATAATTTTATAAAAATATACCTTAAAAATGATCTGATTAAATCGAATTAATATAATTACATATATTTTTTTAGTATTATGTAAAATTATATTTTGTAAGATTAATTTAAACGCGTATACGCATACTATTAGCTTAACGCAACGCACATCTTTTAAAATTAGGGTGTCAACTTTTATACGATATATACCCGACAAACATTTTCTTAACCCTACTTTATAGGATGTAATAAATACTATATATAAGGCTTGAAATTACATACCTTATATAAATTTATGTATACTAGCATTTTAATCCAAAGAAATAACGGTTTATTCACTACGAAATATACCTTAAAATGTTTGAAGATGACCTTAAAATATGTATGTTAACGTTAGCATGACATTTTCATTCACGATATCCGATCGAAATCAACGGCAGTTTTTCCCAAATTGGCGCGAAAGATCAGCTGTGCTTTCAGCACCGCGCGACCGCCGGGAAGTCGACCTGCAGACGTCATGACCGCGTGAGAACTGTCGCGCCGTGCCACAGGGCGCGCGCTTTTACGCTACTCGCGCCGAGGCTGGTGGCTGGTGGCTGGTGGGGGTAGCTGGTGGACTGGAGTGACGCTTGGAGGGGGCAGGTCGCGGCGCGGGTAGGACGCTACGGATATTTGGCGGGTCACCGGTGATCGATGAACGGTCGCCGCGCACTCACCGAGATCTACAAATATAATTATTATTATTGTAGGTCTCGGTGGGTGTATGCCACTACACAGTTATAATAGATATAGCATTATAACTATGATTATAATATTATTTCTTAAAAGATAATATTAGGGTATAAAAATAACACGAAAATAATTTTATAGTCAATATATCAAATTTTAAGTCAGCCTAATTAGATTTAGCCCCTATGTTATTTTGTTGTGTAATTTGTAAATTTAAATAATTTAACGTAAATGAGTATAATTAATTATAATAGTCAAATAGATTGTGGTTAAGCTGTTGGACTCTTGACCCAAAGGTCTCGGGTTCAAATCCGCACATGGTCATAACATTTTTAACGCTTCATTACCACCATCTCCCTTGACTCTAGGAAAGGCACATTTGGCCTAGTTGAGTAGGGCCCGAAATATATGACCTAGGTTATAGCAATTCTTTTTCAGAAGCATTGCGGAGCATCTGTGAACTTATCTATCTATGTATAAAGAGAGTTTAGAAAAGGATGATGACCCATTTTTTGGATTACAATGGATAGGTTCCAGTAGATTTGCTGTCGCCAACACATGCATTTCACGTTACCTTTCGAATTGACAATGGGAATAAATAACGTTGGCGTAGTGACAGGTATTGCGAAACCTAACAGCTAGGTACACTTCGGGAATAAAACAGGTCTATTCTATTAAGAATCGGCTTCGGATTAATGTGTTAAAAGTATGTAACCGTTTTTAAATTGGACACTCTTATCTATTTCACTGCGAGAATGAGATGATTGCGAGAACAAGAGATTTTCTCCTTTTTTAACCGACTTCAACGGGTTCTCGATTCGAATTGTATGATATTTTTTTTAGTGTACTTTACTCATTACTCTGAAACGGTTCAATCGTTTTCGATGCTTTTTTTGCGTACGATAGGGTATTTTTCAGGGGACATTACACAAATAAAACTTATATTTACATATCAATTGCGTACACTTGTTAATCTGTTAGAGATACGAGTACCAGCATAAAAAAACTATTTGTTATAGAAATTAAGTCTAGTTAACACAACTCAATATATATTAAGGTAGGATATGTTGTGTAAATACGTCAAAATAAGCAAATTTGAAAATGTTTTTGAACACAAAATGCAATTAAAGCAGCACGTATAGTTGATTTATTTGATAAATACTTGTAACATATACCTAAAACAATAACACAAATTAAGTCTTAAGTCTTCGCCATCGATAAATAAAATATGTAATTCTTTTATTGGGCTCAGTGTATGACAGTGTAATCATGTATGACACACCACTATACTAACCGCAAAATTGTTATTGTACCAAAATTAAAATGTAATTCCTAAATGTGTTTATCTTGTGTTTATGGAATACATAATTTAAATTTGGTATCTTTATGTATATTTATAAGTTTTTTGGACATTTTTAGTTAATTATAAATGCAATTTTCCCAAAACACTGCAAGCTTAGTGGCGCATAGGCGACGCGGGAACACTGCGACGAAGATCGGGAAAGTCATCCTTCGCTTTCGGGCTACCAGGTGCAGAGCTGGCTTATCGGGAGTGAACCTGGCTAAGAGCAGGACGGCCTTAGGAATATTAAGTTTGTCTAAAGGGAAATTTCATTTTTCATAAATCAACATTCAGCGATAACTTTTTACACCGCTTAAAAAAAAGGAGGTTCCCAAGTTGATATGTTCTCAATTATTATTATTAACTACTAGTAGGATGTAACGGGGGTTTCAAGTGCCGTCATTAACGTGTGGTTAAGATAAAAGATAGGGTCCAGACAGGGTCACCAAGTTGTTTGTTAAGGTTACACACTTATCCTAACCAATTTCTGACTTAGTAGGAAAACGAATAGAAATTAATAAATAACATTTAATAGCTTCGTTTTGATGCAAGGTAAAGACTTGTATGTTAGTTGACAACCTATGAGAGGTCTAGGTCTAGTGAAGACTGAAGACTGAAAGTTTCCGTCTTCGATTATGAAAACTAAAAGGTGAAAAAGGAATTTTTCGCGGTTTAAAAAAAAAGAAATACCGAGTGACGGAAAAATTAACAAAATGGAATATTGTTACAATACTCATATAGGCGATTGTCAGTTTAAATTTAGCAGTGCGAGGTTTGACTATTGGATAAAGTGGTTTTTAGGTCTAGTGTCATGGGAATGAATTATGCTATGGGTAAGAGCACTTTCTCTTCTAGTCTAGAATTCGCTCGTGTGTGTTCATAGACAAATATCCTATTTATTGTTAAAATACAACAGTAATTTATAATCTTGGCCGTAGCGAGATAAACCAAAATTGCAAAATTCACAGTTCAGTGGCGCGTTGAAATTTAATTAGAAACGTCGATACTGCGTTGGTCGCATCATTACGGCTGCTACGTGCAAAGCAAATAGGCTTTCACGCTCGAGTCTACCCTACAAAGCAATTTTACCACGCAACACGGTAGGCGGTAATACCGCGCAATCACTTTGACAAACACATACGATCAATCGGAAAAACTCGATTTAGATGAGTCATTCTCGTAAATTCTCGCGATTATTATATATTAATAATATGTGTGAATGTTGTCAGTTGTAATATCGCTTATAAGTGTAAACGTCCGGCGATCCGATTTAAATTTGAAACCGTTTCAGCTGATTTTTTTCCAGATAAAAAGACAAAAAAATGGTCCATTGGCCCTGCGATTTCTAGTGTTATCTGTTCAAAAACTATATCAAAATTCATCACGGTTACCGAGAAAAAAATGTTAACTTTATGTGAAAATAGTATAGGAAAATAGTGGTGAACGCTCAGTTGTCGCCGTACGCTGTACGCTGTAAAAAATATACTAAAGAAGAGATTTTTTTCACATTTTTTAAATCATTTCTTACATATAATAGGTTACGGAAAACCTTCAGTCTTCTGGAATGAACACACTGTATAAAAAAGTGGTTTCACCAAGCGTTAGTAGTAGATTAAATTTATCAACAACGTAATAATAATGTATTCATCTATATTCCAAATTATCACTCCATACCTACATCTATACATTTAACAACGCCACTACTTTAGCCGAATGAGCACATCATCTCCTCTCGAGTTTGGCCGAATGAGCGTATCGCATTGAAAAACTGCAAAGGAAAAACTGTGTAACACCGGTGCAAAGAAGTTTTACAAAAAAAAAAATGTGTTATATAAATGTAATTTCACGTATCACACAAAAACTCTACACTGACACGATTCAAACACAGAAATGCAAAAACAGAGATGGCGACCCGACCTAACGTAGTGCTTTTATATCATACCTCAGAAACATTATGTCATTTAAATGTAAAGATTTTGGCGTGCAAAGAAATAGTTGCAATAACAACTTTCCGCGGTAAACAAAATAAAGACTACGTGGTCAATTATAAACAAATAATCTGGGAGAAATAAAAACCAAATGACAAATTCAATTCAAATTCAAATAAATAACGACACCATCACAGGTAACAATATCGTATGCGATAAATGATTTTTTTTTGTTTTGTTGACAAGCCTCAAAAAATAGTTTCTTCAACAACTCCTTCCTAAAAAACTTTCTAGAGTAAACTAAAGAAAATTCCTAGAAACCCTCGTTTACTAGATCTCATTAGGTATTATTAGTCATGTTAAACTAAATTTGTTTTTTTTTTTAGTAAATTGACTTGTGTAATTTACTAACTGCATCGTGTATTTTTTTTTACCACATTGTTGTAAATTATGTATCATTCCTATGCACACTCTTCTATGTTTCGGAAAATAAATTATCTTATCTTATAATTTCTTACTCGTATTAGGGAACACATAATGGTGTAGCTAGACCATGATGGTGTTCTATGAAACATATATGTTAAATTGGAGATGCCTGTAGTCGGCTTAAGTTGTTATTTATCTATTTCTATGTAACTGTCATTATTTAAAGCTGTAAGCATTTCTCATACAAATAAAAGAAATACAAAATAGACAAGTCCAGTGAATGTTTGGACTGTGTGACTTTGTTAGCGGCGGTAGGTACAGAATTGCCGTCACGTGCAGAACTAAGCCAATTAATAGCTGTGCAAATGAGTGGCTATCCCTAGTCGAGCTTGGCAATAGAATCGCAAATGAACGTTTTATAACCAAGACAAGTTGGTTCCAGGCGGTGAAATGATACAGGGAAATATTACGAGCATTGTCCCAAAAATTAGCAATTTGAACACTAAGATTTTATTTGTCAATATAAAAGTATATTTTTTCTAAATAATCATTTTCTTTCATGCGATTTAGGATTTTTAATTTTTCTTTGAATCATTTTCGCAATTAACTTAATTTGAGCCTGAATACTCTACAACCGACAATTAATTAATCGAAATCATTATTAGAGTTGGGAAACCACGTTTACAAAATGATTATAATGATACTAAACTTCTAAATTCCTGAAAGTCAAGTGAATATAGATGTGAAAATGATATTGTAATATTTTGTTATAAATGTTAATATTTTTTGTTAGTAGAAATCTATTTTCAGTTTTACATAGGTTTTTTTGTCAATCAAATGTATTTTTTGTATGTTCCTGTGAAAAACTGTTGATTTTCCAGTAAAGGTAATTAAATGAATGTAGGGTAGGTAATGCATATAAGCATATGATCATACTGTTACGTTAGAAAACAATGAAAATAATATATAAGAATTAGATTAATAATACAACTATTAGTTGACCAATTCGTCTGCGTTATTCTAGGAGTAAGTTTTGCGCAAGGCAAAGGCCAAAGGCGAAGCTGAAAGGTTCATTATTTTGCAAGGTTATGTTTTGGGTGCTACTCAAACAGCCGAGAAATGTTTAATTTATCTTAATTGGATGCCTGCGGCAACACATGAAATACGTGATTAAGTTTGGTTTACAATCTCCCTATATAGACAGTATGTACACCATAAAAACGTGCGATGAAAAATAAACATTTATTTTAATCATTCCTAATTAATAAATCATTAAAAGACCAATTAAATGATCAATTAAAACACAAACCTCTGTTATATATTGACCCGTCCTATTTAATTATCGAATATATAATATTACGTTATAAATACGAAAATTCACTAATATTTTAATTAAAATGACGATCGATTGTTACATCGTGTGGTTTTTTCCTGCCTCTATTACTAGAAGAATCTGTAGCACTTACTTCCGTCACTTGATTTATGCTATAAGAATATTTAAAAACGAAATAATATAATTTATTATAAATACAAGCAATTCGATAAACAATAATTACATATTATGTTATAAACTGGTTATATATTATCTGACTGGCAACGCTTGGCAACACCTTTCCTTGCATTATTTTATATAAAGTATATTAAATTGTCCAGTGAAAAGTCCACTCGAAAAAAACCCAATTTGGTCATAAAATTTCTGCTATAACACGTGTCGTCTAATAATACCATAACCTTAAATTTAACGAAGTAAGAAAGACGTCGCCCTTAGATAAATAACTTGTCAATTATTGGACGGCTTCTAGAAATACGTCCTACAAAGTGTTCACATTTTATATAGAAACATCATTTGTCGCGTCCTAAAAATAACGCATTATGGCATAAAAATGAGCCACAAAATCTACAACTTTAACCAGATTTTATATTTGATCATAATTTATTATGGTTACAGTTAAGAATATCAATTAATTGCTAAAATCAATTTAGAAAGTTCAAGAAAAAAGTTAAAAGAAATTTAGAAAATTTAGAAAATCAAGTTAGAAAGAAAAGAAAAAATATTTTCGATAAAAGCACTTCGCCGAAATAGGAAGTTTTAAATGTCAACAAATGAACTGCGGCGTCAAAATGTAATTTCATAAAATAAAAGTAGTTTTAGCTTACAAACGAAATGTTTTCTTAATAAAAGATTTTTAGTAAATATTTAGATGATGAAGGTTTATTCTTGTCCTATCACACATAGGTAATCCATCATTTTATATTTTTATCAAATCACTCGTTTTTTATGCGTGTAAAATAAAAATAATAACAACTAGTTAAGATAATTATCACGGCGGGATCTATTAATATATTTCTTTGTCATCCGTCATTCGTCATATATTTCTTTGTCATTTAATTAATTCATTCATTCATTCATTTATACATTTATTACGAAATTAAGTACAGCGATTCTTAATACTAAAATACAAAATATGTTACAAAATAGAAAAACTAAGTAATTGTCGTTTACAGTTACAACTTTGTGTCGAAAATAAAAGAAATATATATGCACGCAAAAAGTATATGAATTATTAAATTAGGGAAATGTAGGTGAATGCGTGCGCGCAGATCATGGCGCTATACCGACACGTCATCAAAGGATAATTAAACGCCTAACGGCAGTGAAATAAATCTGAAAGGACGAAAGTTAATGGCTGAAACCTAAAGCTGTCATGATTTACAGAAAACATTAATTTCACCGAAGTGGCTTTTGTTACACGCGGCGGTTTTCACAATACATTCCAATCAATGGATGTCATCGGGTCGTTATGTTACCATAAACAGGATATTACTGAGCGATAAGGGATCCCTGAGCTGTGTGAAATCGCGACTTACATATTCTTTTCTTTAAATCTTTTTTCTCTGTCTCCCATTCCCCCCCACCTAATTTCTTCTTTACAGACGTATTCACATACTTTCCAAGACTGTGAATGAATCTATTTGCGACACGCTCATTCGGTTAAACTCGAGAGGACGCGGAGGTGATGATGTATTGCATTCCTACAGTCGATGCGCCCAGCTGTCACATTGATTTTTGGTTATCACCCTGATTTTCTTCCTAAATAGGCGTGCGGAAACAATGTTGAATGTAAATGCCAGTATAGGGATATAATTTTCAAATATATATTAATACATTATTACGCAGATGACAAATTTAATCACCTTTTTTTATAAGTTTTACTTTTAGCGAGCGTAGAGTATATCCACCCAAACTGATTTTTATTATATTTTTGCTGTTTTTTATGTATTTATTAAAATATTATAAAGATTTTAAAAAAATGGTTTTATGAACATATGTATATTTTTGTAATACCCCCCCCCCCCCGCACAACACCATTTAAACGTCTTGATAAGTGGGTTCAGCTTCTTTTTTTTTATATAAAATAATTGCCATCGCCAAACATTTTGGGCCCTACTCAGCTAAGCTAAATAAATGCACTTGTGCTAGATTCATGGAAGATGGTTGGAAAATAATATGACTTTAACAGTCAAATACCTTAATCGTTAAACTAACCCGATCCAATAGGTATGTGGGCCTCGATTTCGGGGTATGAACTACAAATCACAACAAATCTTAATCCGTTCGATTTCAATCTGATAATAGAGGACTCAAAGGAAAAAAAGCTCACAATTGCGAAAGTTCATCGCAACACACAGTTTATGCTCGACCGCATAATTTGTTTGTGGAGGTCGAAACGCCTTGCTCTATCCGGCCTCGAGGATTATTTCAAGTAGATCCTCAATACATCGTTATAAATTTTACTATGAAATGCTAAGCGGATATATAGATAAATAAATTAATAATTCTGGCACCAATACTGCTATGCCTTTTGTGAACTGTAAACACCCTGTCTAAGAAAGTAGATCAAAAGTGGTGTTGAAGGGATGTGTCCGATTATATGGCTTCTGTACCTGTCAAGATTCATGTCAGAAGTCGGAAGGAGCTGATGGATGGAGCCTTACAGCGGAAGTCAGCCGCGACTGAGGGACGCGACGCGACGCCATTAGGATAGGACAACCACGTGATCGCTTCTGAATAGTCCTAGAGCCCGTAGCGCAACGAACAATTAACTTTTTAATATACTTTTTCCTTTAACCGGTTCATATATTTTATTATTTACCTACATTACTCCTCACATAACGAAGAACACTTTACTTATATTAAGATAGCATTAATCATAATTTCTCTATAAATATAATTTTGGTTGGCTCAGATTTCACGTAATGGTTATACCAGAATCATCTTTAATTTACTCAAACATAAATATTTTTTTATGTAAGCATTACTTGGAGAAATGTTGTGCGTGCAAGAAAGTGAGAGTACCTCAAAACGTTCATCGAAATGGTACGCGAAATTCTTCGATTCTTTCCCAGACAAAAAATGATTATGTGCCTGTTACGTTGTATAAAATTATATTCAGCAGTTCTATATTTAAGAAAGATGATTTTTTTTAATAGTTTAAAACTGTTGTATAATAGTATCCATTAGTAATATAATAGAGTTCTGAGTGTAAGATGCACAACGGTTTGGTGACATGATAAATCCATAATAGATGTACTGTCCCCTACAATAAGTGAACCCTTACCTGAAACAAAGGAAAAATATATTGTCAGTAATATAAGCAATACTTTTAAAAAACCGACTGCGATTGTTATGAAAACATTGGAGTAAAACTAAGCCTATGTTGTAATCATATAGGCACATATACACCATATAGGATGTGGTGTATATGTGCTCTAAATATGAAAAGGTCAAACATGTTAACACATCCTGCAGGATTGACAAATTTGATCTTTTTTACTTAGTGCCTTTAGCCTCGGTCTTCTTTAGTAGCACGTCTGCTGTTGCGGACTTCCTGAACTGAGGCAATCCAAGTCACCCGTCATTGGCAACAGTTTCCTAACTAAGCTAGTGAGCCCTGGGCGCTCTTAACATTTAAGGTTCTGTGTTAAACGTGCGCGTTAATAACCCTATTATTCTAGCGCAACGGAAGTTTAAATCGCGTTCATTCACAGCCATGGTTACAGAGTCGCGTTCAACGAAGTCGCTTCGCGTGTCTATTCCACAAGTTACACAGATGGGCTATTTCAGTGACAACATGACAATGAAGCACGGTGACGAGTTCAGCTAGAAATCGCGCAGTTATTTTATAGCTGTTTAAGTATTAGGCTTTTTTGAAATCGCGTATAATGTAACCTCAGTTATATGATTATCGCGTTAACGCCCACCACTATTCTGTCATTATAATTGGAACAGATGAAATGTTCAGGTTAAGAGGCCGGCACGGCTGCAAATGGCGATTATTTGGAAAAGCACTCGGTCGAATTTTAACGAAGCTTCCACTCGATCTCATTGGCAACGAACGATCTCTTAAAACACTCGATAGATACGGCCTATCATAAAAATCACCTTTATAAGGTACCGTTGGCGAGCGTCCCCCCGCCGTCCCGCATTCCGCAACCCACAAACGCAGCATCCGAACGAATCAGCGCGCTTTGTGCCGGATCCGAATCAATGAACGAATGGATCATTCGCGAATTTATTTTCAAATCTGAATTATTTGGAGTGAAACAATCAATAAATAATATGAAGGCGAGGAATATTGAAATTCGATACTTTATTTTTATAGGGCGTCAGGTTTTACTCTCTGCGCTGTCAGTAAGCGTGACAAACTGTTTAAAAAATGGAAACCAACACCTAATAATCCCATTTACAAAAGTGAACATCAAAAATAAAATATTTATTTTGCGTACAAATTAGAAACAATTAAAAATGATACAAAGCAATTGTGGAAATTAAGTAACTCATTTTTAGGTTTATCCACACAAAATCCGGACTCACTAATCTTAAAATATAAATTCGGAACAAAAGAATCAATCGCAAACGAATTTGTCGATTCCTTTATGAATTCAACTGAGTTCAATTCAACATAGTAATTGTAATTATAAATTTCTACCCGCAGTAGACGATGAATGCGATAAATCGCTCTGCATTCCGCCGGCTAAGTGTGATGATATACTAGCGATAATTAAAAATATCAATGTAGAACTGCCCATATTTCATGCCATCGTGATTGGAGTGTGGCGAGTGTGGAGTGTCCCTTGAACGAGATTAATTAACGGTGACTCAGTGGTTGCGCGACAGTGGTTTAGTGTTACATATCCATTCCATTAGAAAAGAGTCAATTTTACGCAATATTTATATATCCTTAGTTGAATCTATTATTTTGTATGGTATTACAATTTGGGGTCTTACATATGATATATCGAAAGTATATTCTACAAATTCGTATCTTAAAAATAATTATTCCAAAAAGTAAAAAAAATTCAATGCAAGGCGACTACCCTAAATTGTTCGCCCATTTCAAAGTTCTTCCGGTACTCAACTTTGCTTTTATAGAATTGCCATCAACCACTTCTCAGATGAAACATGAAAAAAAATTGTCCTTAATAAGTACTCTACTAGACAAATATCAAATAAAAATATATTGTCGAAAGATGTTTAAACACGTAAGACAACTTAAAAGAAAATCGGTAATAAAACTTAAATTAAAAGAATTTATGGAAAAAAACATATTAAAAATGATTTAGGTTTTAGTTAAATTAAGTTAATTTTGTTTGTAAATCACATACATGAGTTACGTTAACTTAATTTTTAAGTATTTTGTATTATATTTTATGCTTGTTTAAATAAATTGTTATTAGTTAAGATTAATAAACCGGCAGATAAGACAATGTCTTAGCTGGATCTATTTACATTGTAATTTTAAAAAATCAACTTTCTATATTTTAGGCCCATCATTTGCCTTTCAATTGCGTTTTTTTTTCTAAGGCTCTAATGCCTTTTATAAGAGAGAAATTCAACTAAAAATCATTTATTGAATTTCTCAGAAACAGAATTGAATTTTTAAAAAGATCAAGGTATCTAAACATATTTTTGGGTAATTAAATATCCTATAGTTATCAAATGTCAGCCATAGAAAAAAAAGGGTCAAAACGAAGCTAGAAATACCCCCCGCCCCCCTTTCTAGCTTAACGCTTTTAACGCTATTCTTGATTTAACTTAAATGCATGCGCACGTAAATTTACGGCTTTGCTTAATTCACATAATAGAGCCTTAAACACATTTAATTTATAACCTAAAGTTAACAAGAAGTGAAGTATGATCTGATAACCACATAGCATTTTCGATTGTTAATAAAAAAAACATTATTTTCAATTTTTAGCATTACTGTAATTTTTATCAGGTAAAACTTAGTGTTGTTTCTGATTTTATTAAAATCTTTTTTTTTATAATGCTGAATATTTTAAATAAATAAATTGATAAATTAACCCGAAAACACCGTCTAGTAATTCACGAAAATTTTAAACGTAATCAATTTTGATTTCTAATTATTGTAGAACTCTTATCTTGTAGCCCTTGAATAATTAAATCTAGCTTTTAAAAAAAAACTCTTTTTAAGAATATACTTTCCGTTATTAATAAAGCCCATAGAACAATAGTCTAGACTCTTCAGGATGTCAACGGACCGTGAATAATTTGAGAGACTTTTAACGGAGGGACAATGGACCAAACGAGCGCTTCCACGCGAAAATGAGACAGACGAGATAAGCGAGATTAAAACCAACCAATTAAACAAAAAAAAATCTTAATTACA
The DNA here is from genome assembly GCA_020383195.1 of Neomicropteryx cornuta. Classification (NCBI taxonomy): domain Eukaryota; kingdom Metazoa; phylum Arthropoda; class Insecta; order Lepidoptera; family Micropterigidae; genus Neomicropteryx; species Neomicropteryx cornuta. The sequence goes on along the minus strand of JAHKQU010000001.1, from coordinate 4,312,130 downwards.
ATTTCGAAAGATACTCTACTTTATCGCCCACGGTTAGGTATATAAAATATATGTATATTCCATCGCCCCGCATTTTTTCCCGTTATTTTCTTTGACATCCGACGGAAATGTTAGCAGGGACGCACCGTTCGAGTCCACCTTACATTTTTATTTTATGCCTCAAGGCACGCTCGCATTATTAGAGTTTTTCCAGCTCCTATGAAATACATAAAAAAAATATGGTAACGTTATTATGTAGGTAAACGTATCAAACCTAAACAAATAGAGATGCTATATACAAACACATTACAAATATTGCGAATTTCTGCCTGTAAATAAACTGTTTATTATAAAAATAGTAACTTTTCAACCCCGAGCTTCACTTCGGGTTGGCAGCTAGACCCTGCCCTGCAGGCGGCTTTGACGGTGACTTCGGTACGCGACAACGCGTGCCCGCGGTACTCGAAATAGGTCGCTTCCCTCCCATCTCTAGGCCATTGCGGACGGAAAAAATATAATCATAATCCATAATGATCATTATGATTCAAATAAATCTTTCTACGGCATATTTTTATAGTATATTGTGCTTAGATTCGGTTTACTGTAAGTATGCTGTTATTTTTTATTTATAATTATTTATGTAATTTTTAAAATTAAAAGATTTTAAATGATTTTTGAGTTTACAGGATAGTATAATAAAAGTTACAAATTATAAAATAACATATCACCAGTAATAATAGAAAATAAAATGTATGACAAAAAAAATATTTATTTTTTTCAACGTACTTACCTGAACCTTAAAAAATTATATATTATTATTAAAGTTAATCTAACAGTTATAACATAAATGCTTTGGCTTAATGCAAAAAAAACATATATACAAATCTTACGTGACATTTCATTTAATTAAATCAGAAAGGTGTAGTGATTTATAAGTAATCACATAAGTAATCATCAGTAAGTCGCATCAGTAATTATATTCTGGTGATTGTCCCCTACCCCCAACCCCCAACCCCTCCTACGTCCTGGTCCCGGCCTCGCCACCGAATGGGTTTTCTATATTTTTTCTAATTTTGGAGGAAACTATTATTGGCTTTATGTTTTGATTGTTTTTTTTTTCTATTGTAATTACTATGTAAGCTGTTGTTTCCTGAAATAAATAAATAAATAAATAAAAACAAGCGTTTCCTTCTTAGAAAAGTATTTGTAGTAATTTTAATTATTGTAAGAAATTTCAGTGCTCATACCGAGGGCTGACAGCGTATTACCAAAATGGCAACTATTGGTGAGATGTAAAATAAAACCCAGTAAAAGCAGTGTTTAAAGCAACTTTAGGTATTTTCATTTAAATTAAAATGCAATCTTTTGTTCAAGTACTGTTTCTTTTATTGTTAACCTAAGAATAATGAACAGGGTTACTAAAAAAAAAACTTAAACTAAATTGTTTCCAAAATCTGATAAAAAACTATAAAAAAGAACTGTTGCAGTATTCTGGCCATAAAAAAAATAATTGAGGAAACTTGTTCGAAATACTTTTGGCACAATATAAAATGTCTTTTTGCGATACTAATGGCATTGGTAAATCAATAATGGTTATGTTTTTGATTATACGAGTACACCGAAACCCGATGATATTTTGATGATACGCATGTCCCATTTAAAATCTTAGTATTTTACTTCACACACTTAGTTAATTTATTAGATTTTCTGAAAAGAAGTGTACAATAAGAGTTCGGTCCCTATTTTTTGTAACCCTCCAATGTTAGTATAGATAAAAGTATTTGACCTTTGCAGCGGGCCTAGTCAAGTCGCATTGGAAGGCATTTCCACTCGATCGCGCGGAAACAGCTGAGTCGATTCGCTCCGCGGTCGCGCTCGATAGAAATCCAAAGCGGCGATACGATACGATTAATGAAAATGGCAATTTAGTATGGAAGGATACTATTTAAATGGATATAAAGGAGATCTATGATTAAAAAAAACCCGATGAAACCTACCAAGGGCATATATACTATCTATACAGAATGTATTTAAAAACACTATTGTCCTTTTAGGGGGTTGATCTATTTCAACAAATGAACCGCCTAAAAAAACGAAAAAAGTTTCTCAATAAAATAAAGATATTGTAAATACACCTTGTTATTTTTCACAATTACTTCTTGTCAGCCGCGTCCACCATATCGTTCAAATACTTAGCCAAGGTCGGCAACAGCCAGTTAGTATTCAGTACCGCTCCCATCCCGTCGTGTCCATTAGCTTAACTCCGCCTCTTCGCGGCCCACCGCAACAAACATATAACGTTCTCAAACATTCCGGCGGTTTTTAATAAAATTCAATTATTCGCAAAAAAAATCCAATTATTTTGCTGATTAATGTTTGATTGTTGATGTTAGAATAAACTACTGAAAGTACAGCAGTGATTTGATCCGCAACAATAGTTATTTTTGGTAATTGTTAAACATGGTGGTTTCTCAAACAGCTGTTTACACGTGCAACCACCCCTTCCCCCACGGTAAATACAGGTTAGTTTACATACAAATTTCTCATTTAAGCGAAATTTCTCATTTAAAAAACATTTAAATTAATACACAGGATAACCCTATGCCTGTGCGATTTCGCGTAGCGGCACAAAAATGCTTTATAGCCATATCAAGTTTTATAAAAAAAAATGTTTAATAATTGAAATACATAGTCTCTATATTTTCGTAACAATGTCATTAGTAATTAATTATTATTTGTGTTATTGACATTTTGCTTTAAGTAGCACATTGCGTTTTAAAAACGTTCGAGTTATTTGAAAGGGATCGATTTCAAAAGCTATTCGAGTGTAAGCCACCGATTCAAACAGAAGCGACACGATTCGTTAAGTAAAGTAAAGTGCAGAGGCAAGTTTCTTCGGTAATTGAGGCTCGTGCATGGCAAGCACCCGTGGTGCAACCCTCGTCATAGCTGCAGCTGTGCGTGTAATCTTACTTTGTGGCACTTGTAAAAACGCGCGAAAACTATTTTGTAAAGTTTTAACAAAATAAAGTTAATTGTGCCCCAAATAAACGTTACAATATTTACCTATATTCCTACCTACTTAGAAACACATCACAAAGCAGGCTTCTCGGATAATTATCCGAGAAACCTGCTGAAGAAATAACTGATCTGAGGTGATCTTGAATTGGTTGGCGTGTTCTGTCGCCAACAATGCTTAAAGAAATTTCCCTAGAATAATAAATTATCTTAAATCACTCGTCGACAATCACTCTGTGAGCCCATAACGCACAGGTCCAACGCAGGTTTTAGAGCACCGCTTGACAGATTATGCCAAGCGTACAACAAATTATTCCTAGAGGTGTGGATGTGTTCTCGAAGACCACAGTTTTTGAGAAATCTGTATTTAGTATTTGTAGTCTTTTCAAAATACAGCATCCTGAACTCGGCTCTCTTTAACGTTAATTTTAATTCAACTCCATAGTCACTTTGCTTGCCACAATTTTTATTTTTTGTGTATTTAAAGAAGCACTGCGTTAGTTATGATTGCAATTGTATGCATTCAATTATGATCTCGATGTCAGAAAATTTATATAATTTATTAGCATTAGATATGAAACAAATCACTCTACATATGAAAAACTTGTAAGGATGCAAGACTAACCTAAATCATAAGTTTTTTTAGGATTTCATCTCATCTCTTGTAACCGTTGTTTTTCCTTGATTAAATAAATAAATGTAAATAAACTAGATTTTTCATATCTCTTGTGTAGATCTCTCCTAACAACTTATAAAACCTGTAAAATTCGCATTTTTGTAGCATTCAGGTATGTAGGCGCTTTAAGTTGGAACCCAACTTTAACAAATTTAATCCGTTTATTTGGCATAGTCTTGTACCACCAATAAAAAATTGTACCCATGAGAAAAAAAAGTTATGAGCAAAAACTCGATACGGCGACCGCATGGACAAAAAATAAACTATGTTGGTAAGCATACAGGGTGTCCCGAGACCACTCCCGAAGACTTAAAGGTTGTCTACGTTCCCTATTACGAGTTACATTTTATATTTAAAAAATTCAAAATAATGGATCCCTAAATTTAATTATATTTTTATAATTTAATTATAATAGTTATATTTTTATTTTAAGTAATTACATTTTTAAATAGTGTAAATAGTATTACAAAATGATGAACTTATTTTGCGGGATACATATGAGCACTGAATGTCATTTCAAGAAATTGTGATACTTTTGATTGTGGATTAATGCATTTACAAAACATTTCGAATCTGAAGTCACTTTTGGTGAAAGGTCCGCATTCACTCCTTCATGTTGTCATAAGGGTAAAGCAATGTAATCGGCCTGAAGTTATAATGACCACTTTAAATCATTGTAGGACTTACTTCACATGAACACATGATGACTTTTCCATTATTTACTTCGGCAATAGGTACTCTCCCTCAAGAAGAGCGCGACGTGTTTTCGATGTAGGGTACAGCGAGTAAAATCTAATAGTGCAACTGAATTTCAGCCAGAATTGGAAAGAGAAAAAAGGGTGTAAAGTGAGAGGCGAATGGATGTCGTTGAACGTCTGCGCTTAGTGGCTGGTCCTTTGTATCATCAATTTCATCAACATTATTGTCTCCCTTACTTGATCAATTTATCCTTTTGATGCGAGCACTTTTATTCGACGGAGAATTTCATTTGCAAAGGTTTCGTCTGCTAGAAGAGATTTCATATCCAATACAGCACGTAGAGGTGACATTAATGATTGAAGACTGAACTATTTTAAAACGCACCATTTATATCTTTATACTTTATAGCACTAAGCTTCAATAGCATTCGGTCCCAAAATTGATCAGTTACTTTAAGAAGATGGCGTCCACGGGTGAATGCCCCAGAAAAAACCTCTTTCATAGTGATTCTGTCCCCCGGGTTACCACGTGAATTGCAATCGCCAATCGCTCATAGACCATATACTTCTAGGATTACAGTGATAGTATTCATAGTTAAATCAATTAGTTCGTATGAGAATTCTAAATGGTTAATTAATTGGAAAATCATGGCTAAATCTTACTTAAACAGGAGTGCTATATTTATTTATTTATCTTATATACACTAGTAGCTTCAATCTGATGCGTGTATTTCACGTATTGAGTGCACTTAATAGTGATTTCAGTTTTTGTTATTTTTGTTTTTCAAGTATTTGTCTAATTTGTTTTAAAAACTGTTAGTTGAAATAGCACTTATGACTCTTTGAGGTGGTTCATTCCAAGACTCCAACGCTCGTTTGGAGAAAAAGTACTTTTTTGGGTTTGAATTAAAATTATCCTTGTTTAGCTAACATTCAAAACATGATTTGTCACAGAAATCCATTTCAGTAAAATTGTGAAAACTTTTTTTTTTCTTTGCTATCTGCATCGAAGCATTCTGTTAAACAATGGTTTTAGTTTTACTATTAAATTTATATGTTGCGTAGAACAAAAAGTAAGTTTTTTTAAACTAAATTTTAGACACGTTTTGAACAAATCTGTTGGACAAAACACTTTTTGAACGATTCACTATCGGATTAAACATGGTACATCTATAATAAAAAATTGTAAAAAGTAAAATACAACAATAAAAAAAGTGAAATACAAAATAGAACAATCTTTATTAGAGATTGAGAAAATACAGAAAAAGTTACTACCTGTAAAAATTATAAAATGCAAAAAACGTAACAATTTTTATTAAAAGAAAATGATAAACATGTAACATAACTAAAAGCTCATGATTATTATTGCTAAATCCGTACGGCAATTTCCTCTTCCAAACAATTGTATTAAACCTCTCCCTGAGTTTACGAGCTATATGAAGGAAAAGCTATATATTGAAAAGAATGTTCTTATACCAATTGAAACAATCATCTGTAAAAGCTATCCAGTCCCTAAATATTAAAAGCAAATTATTGCATTTTTTTTTCATGAGTTTTTGTTATTTAACGGCAGTTTTTAAGCCGTAATTTGTAATTCGGTAATATCGTCAAATAAAGGTTTCCGTGTAGCATTTTTAGTACGAGCATACTTTAAAATTATTCTCTTAAATTCCTCTTTAGTTAAAATAGTTTGCTTAACTCGCTACAGACGCTCTACGTGACCAAAATCCCTGTCTGCAGGCAGGTAGCTGTGACCTCGGACTGGGAAAATTAGTTTTATTTTTCTATAGCGGTTCTATTGGTCTGCATGACGTGGATAGTGGTATAATGTTAATGTCTTTGCTCCTTGAAAATCCATGTTCTTAAATGATGTTGAAGAGCGGATGAGATTTCTAAACTTCCTTGCTAAACAAATGTCACACTCTCACAACTACCACAAACATCACTCACCAATTACACATAACACTTCAAAAAAAAAAAATCTACTGTATACGTATATAATATTAATAATCTATATGTATTTATAAACACTGTTCAAATTTTTATGCTAATCTTAACATGAAAAAGAGCGAAATCCTTAATTGGTGTTATATATTAGTAATAAGTTTTGTTTGTAAAATGTATACTGTGTATAAAATGTATACTGTGGATTTTTCAATAAAGAATAAATAAATAAATAAATAAACATTCTGGATCAATCCTTGAAAGGCTACTGCTGACTTTAAATTCATCCTGTATATGATTGAGAGGGTTCAATATAAAGGGCACGTCAAAATGCGAAGGACGTTGGATTTGTAATGTATTTATGTAAATGTCTCGAGTGTGTTTTATTTTTTTCAATTTGTCCTTTGATAAATTTACGGCAGCACAATTTACTCAGCTGACGAAGAATATTCAAAACAGTTTTTTACCGTAGGTAACTCTCGGCGTTATTAATTTTCCGCGCAGCTAGGAAACTCCGACGGAACGCAAAATTGCGATGCAAACATTCAGCTTAGCAACGCGGCTCCTAAAAATAAACAAACAGGGTGGCTCACAAAACAAACAGCTGGATACTTCTATATGAACAGGTATTAAAGCATTGATATTTGTAAGTACATTCGAATGCCTTTAGTAAATGAAATATATATTTGTCTCTTTAGAATACTGCTACAGAATAGTTTTAATTTTATACGAATGTTACATTGATTAAAATAATGTTACATTAAAGTACAATCTTTAAATTAATACGCGAAGGGAAAACTTCGGATTTCCTTCTAAACATATTTCGCGCAAGGAGGAGTCTGAGATTTGGCATAGTTAAAGTTTATATGCAGAAGAAGCGCAGAAAGCTAAAGTTTATCTATAAATACGTTACAAATAAATTAAATTTAATAAATAAAATATTCATACAACTGACAGTTTATTGACAGAATAAGTTTCGAACTGTGAATTTTGTGTGATTTCAAATGTTCCTTTTTCAATAGTCCGTTCAAATGTCAAGCAAAACTATTATTGTCATCTTATTCTTTTATGAATGTCAATTCTCATAAAACTAACAATGAATTGTATCAAAAAATAAATATAAATACAAGCTATAATTGTGTTTTCTTTTCAACTGTTAGTAACATTAAATTTTAAATTTCATGACACTAATGACACGTTCGCAGTTGACGTCATAGGATAAAATTAAAAAATATATATATATGCAATGATTATAGAGGTAAACTCACCGTATTAAAGAGGTATAAGAACCTCAATAATACTCAAACTTAAATGAATTAGGTCGAATGTCGACCACTGAACGACCTAGTCATTATTGTACAATTTGTTGCCATTCTTAATTTTGGTAAGATAATTATAATAATGTGTTGTGTAACACATTGATTAACATTATTAAATATTTTACTTACATTTTTAAATATTAATTAATAGCATAGATTTCGCGTGTTTGTAGAAACACAGGAAGAGATATGTACCTACTTTCTCAATATTATGAGAGTGAAAAGTTAAAAAAATATTTTATTTATAATATCTTCGATACGTAGCATATTAGCAATTTCGCTTGCATAAAAAATTCAAACGTAGTAAATATAAAAGGTTTTTTCAAACATGTTATTTGTTTGCATAAGGATGCATGCGTGTTTCAGGTTACGTTGAACCTTAAATAATAATATTATTTTCACCTTATAATTATTTTATTGTTATTTTAGTCACCTATACTTAAATAAAAAAGTATTATACTAAGTTATATTTGATGATATTTGGTTTTTAAATAGCGGTAAATCGCTTGAAAAAAAAACTTTTCAATATTGTCAAAAAAATATGTATTTCCTTTTGTCACGCAATTTTCTATTTTTGAACACAAACACATTTTATTTAAGCATATTTTTATCTAAAACGAAATCAACCTCCAAGAAGTCCTAGATAAATCTTCAATGTGCGTAATTTTATAAACCACTCGTCATACTTAGCGGTTAAGGAGTGCATCACCAAAGATGTGGATTTTTTAAATATTTTCCAATTTTACCCATGACTGAAAGTAGTTGCAACACAGGATAGTGGAATCTGGTATATAGTTAATAAATATGTTTTTAGTGCGGTTGGTTCCAAAACAAATGTGGTTTTATAAAGTTAGGCTAATTTTTAACTAATTTATAAAAAAAATGCAAATAATAAGCGTAATAACTAAAAAAACGCCGGAACAATCAACAGGCAGCTGGCAACCTTCATCCGGCAACAGGGCATTCGCACGTTGCCCCTTCTCGTTGACGTCATACGGTTAAATCCAAGACTCTAATGTAAGCACAACGTCCTTAAGACTATTCAGATGAAAGTGGTCCGATGTGAATGGCTGTGATCTCAGTGAAAGCTCTCGCGGAATTACGCGCGAACTCAAATAAATGGCGTTTTTCCACTCCGAAATACTCAATTGAAATGTTACTGCTACGATAGTTTTATATTAAATTAATTAGGGTTTCGTGTGAATAACATATTTTCATTAAAATGTTCCAAGCGTGGCTGCAACCTAAAGTAGCCTTTGATTTTAGCTTCTATACATATATTCATGTATGAGAAGCTACTAACCCCGTCTTTGAAAAATACAAATGCGAAGGAGTTGAATTTTCGAAACAAGACCAAGAAAAACAACCATAGCCGTTTAGATCACATCGAAAGCTCGTCGGATAATATAGATATTAAAAATAAAGCCAAGATTTTTTTTGTATGAAACTGACATGTGACAATAATATGACATAGCGCTCATAATTAGGTGCGATCATATTCGAATTGCAAACATATGACATCGCAGCTATTGGAACGTTTTATTTATTAGTCGCTAGTATAAACTAAACTAAACTTAAACTTGTATATAAACTTATATAAATTTATTTATGAGCGCAATTAGATATATGTTCAGTGCCATATTATAATTATTATAAATTGACCATTGCACGTGTTTACACATTACAATAATATATGTACAAGCAATGTATTTATTATGTTAACACTATTTTAATGCTTTATATTATAAGAGTGCATGTAAACGACGTTAAATAAATAAATAAATATATTATATTCGCGTTTATTTATTTATATATTTATTATTATTAGATATTTAACAGAACAGAAATTGTACACAATATAGGTAATGACGTAAAGACAATTCCGTAAAAAATATTAATATTAAAATATATTAAATGAATTTAAATAAGACTAAATAAATAGAAATGAACAATTTTAAAATTAAAATAGAACGATACAACAAAAAGAATATGAAATACACCAATTTAAACTTTGATTATTTATATACATATATTGAAAAAAAAACTGATTTAATACACAACTTAACTAGGAAATTTGTCAGTGGTTTTCTGCATTCGTATATAGTTTGTATTGGTTTTGGTAGTATTGTTAAAATAGACAGTATTAAGATACTTTTGCCAAGTTATTGAAAAAAGGTCAATCTGGGAGAAGTTTAAATAAAATTCAGTAAATAGAAAAGCGGGGGGGGGGGGTTGTTTCATTACTAGCTGCGTCTCAAAATGATAGCTACACGTGGTATAGCTATTTTTATGTTATGTTCTTATGAATATAAGAAAAAAATTGTAGGAAAGGTAATGAAATAATGTAAATCTATATTCTAAAATTATTAACCCATTCTGTTTCAAAAATGTTTCCGCGCTCCTATTTACACATGAAGAAAATGCAACAGATCGTGTCAGCTGCACTGACTTTAGCCGAATGAGCAATCTCCACCGAGCGTCCTCCCGAGTTTCGCCGAATGAGCGTGTAGCGACATTATATTCTTTGACGGCCTGTAAAACGCTGTTTAAAGTGAACATAGAGAAGTTTTACTTAAGAGCCATAACGCACTCGAATTGCATTTTATGCATATTTTTGAGGTCTACTGCCAAGATAGCTTTTCATACCAGGCATATATGTATAAAAAATATAATTATATTAACTGAACGTTTTTCTAGCAAACCTTTAAGCTGGTTTTTTAAATAAATAATCCTATGTTTACATAAAAATATATTGAAATTGGTAAGTTTTATTTTTTAAAATTCTCATAATGCAAACTACATATGTGACGTAAACCTAATTTATACATAGAAATGTCCGCAATAAAATTCTACAGAAAACCTTAAACTTAGAATATTTTTAAATTGCCTTATATTTTTAATATAAATAAAAAACTGTCAAATGTTTAGTTTTTGATGTTGTCGGCGGATGCTCGAAGTGCACGTGGCCGACGCCATTTGCGAAGGCCGAATTTTAAGGTCACCTTACGATATACTGGCTTTTAAAACAAACTTCTACAACTCGATGCACTTCGCTCAATGGATGCTGTATGGAGCTGGTAGGCACCATACAGCATCCATTGAGCAAATTGAACAATTCTAATTTTTATTGTTTGATCAGTAGAACTCTTTGATTAGTTTTACAAATACTTTGGAAGAATGTAAACTTATCATTAATACCAATCGTTTTGTAAGACTGTTGATTTCTCTCAATAAAGAATAAATAATAAAAAATTCTGAAACGTTTGCGCGGGCAATGGCAATTAATTACCCAGAATGGCTATGACACCTGTAGCTATCATATAATATCAACTGCTTCTATGAGTTGTTTAGTAGTAGTAAATTATTTAACCAGGCCATGTAGGCATCATTGACGACATCTTCCCCTCCGCCCCCCCCCCCCTCTCCCGATATACAAGCGCCCCAACTAACCATTGGTTGATTCATTTCCTACTTAATTTCTATTTAAAGCTTAAATTGGGGTATTTCATGATGTTTTTTTTTTTGTGATTTATTGGAAACGAAATGTTTTTTTTCATGGTAAAGAAACAAAATGACGCACTGAAGAATATATCATGGCCAGATAAATTACTCATATTATTACCCAATATTAATGCAATTTTTATACTGCGCATGTTTCTCCCATGTACGCATCTTATGTTGACAATGTATTCAATAGATTATAAGGATTTGTGAAATATAGCAAATTTGTCAGCAATTTAAAAACAAAGCGACGTCGATAGATTTGCCTAAGCTTAGACTTAAAGTCGCGCTCGCCTTGAGATAGCTAATTAAAAGTTTGCCTCTGTTTAGCAGCGGCGGCGTGCAACTCAAGCGAACGCCGCGCCGGGAGAAGTTCGCCGACTGCTGTGCGAATTCATCAGCTTTGAACGCGATTTAAAACCTCAAGGACCGGCTGGTTTTTATTTTATTAAAAATAACAGAGTTTGAGTAGACGACGACTTCTCGCCCGAAGTGTCGTCCGTTGTCGATGCTCTATCCTACCCTTCCGGCTCAATCCATTCGCAAAAATCTAGGGGCCATCTAATACAATCAGTTCGTAACCATCCGTTAGTTTGTGTGAAGTTCAAGTTTTGTAAGCCAGATTCACGTGTATAACTTCTGTTATGTTATTAAATATTTAATTATTCTATTAAATAAATAAAGGGGTTACCTATATCATTTTGACATGTGCATAGTTCTCTTCAAAATGACCGCTTATGAATTATCTAAGCTTAATAGCTTACTGCCGCGACTATGCATAAACCCTTTAGCACTAGACAATGAATCTTTTTTATCGCGGCCTTAAATTTATTTATTCATTAACGGCGCGGCCGCGGCAGGCAGACGAATTAATGGACGCCATTCCCAGCCTCCGTCATCTGCCACGCGAGCCAGATGGATGTGCCCCTCACCTTCTCGGTGATACTTATTAAAAGAGCCGTATGAAAAATGTCCCCATTGAAGAGTCCATCTCGACGTCGCATGTTGCTATTTTAGAATCTTTTCTGACTACATTTTTATTTATTTTTGGAGAAAACTAGTGCAAATTTATAATGTAAAATATATACGAAGATAAATATGCTAATATTATTTATAACAACGATCTTTTAAAACATATATATACGGCAAATGAGGGTGAAAACCGCACCACGCCAAGTACGCCACTTTGCGTCGAAAACTATCCTCGCGGAGTATTGCGGCACGCGGAAAGGCGGGGGAAATTACCTGGCGGGCTTTTACAACGACTATTCATATGACATATCTATAAGTTTTAAAAGATCGATGATATGACATAATAATAATGATAAATATTTATTTGGTGGAGTGTACACCGTCAAGCATTTTGAAATTTGGCGCAACTTATTTTTAAAATACTCGTAATTCGACATGTTTGGTCCGAAGTGGCACTAAATGCTAAATTAAAACAGTTATTTTATTCATTACGTAACTTCCTCACGTGTTTTTTTTTGCAGAACAAATAACCGGTTGCGTGGTTTATTTTACCTTTCGTGTACATAAATAGTTTTATCTTGTTTGAGATCAAATAAATAAATAATTTGCGTTTAAATAAACGCAAATTAAATTAATTTGAAATTAACGAAATTTGATTAATAAATATTAATCAAATTTCGCAAAGTACTATATACACACGTATATGTATATTTCATTTCATTTAAATTTCAATCCTCCCGTTACGTTAACAGACGAACATGTTTATATAAGCATATCAGGATAACAGCACTCTTCTATGCCTTTGGAGCTTTTAATGTGAATTTTGTAATGAAAGGGACCTCAAATGCAAAATATATAAGTCGGAGGGAGAGGAAGAAGGTGTCTTACCGTACATAACAAAATATTTCGAGAGACCTAACTTTAAAAATCAATGTTGTAAAATGTATTCAGCTTTTACAAAAGAATTAATTGTACCCACAATGAAAATATGTTATGAAATTGAATAAAAACCCAACAACTTTATTTTAAAATTACGACTAAATTCTGTTGTACCCAATGTTTGACCAGTTTTTTTTTTTATTTCACGATTAATAATATTCAACGGTTCTTTCTCAGCACTGAAGACTGCGACGAGTAACAGTTACAGACTTGGCGAAACGTTATATGCCTAGGCAGTCTGGAAATGGGCCAGCAACGCTTTCCGGTTGTGTAACGACGGCCTACCCTAGTTTCGAGCATACATAGCGACACGACTCATTAAAACTGACCGCAACAGAGGCTGGTTTAACTAAGAATAAATACGGCGTTTTACATTTTCAATATTATTTATTCGGTATTTTTAAATATGATGTTAATATGCATGGAACCAAGAAATATCTGAATTAAATTTAAAATTCCAGAGTTTTTGCAGTCGTATTATGACAGGATGTATTTGTCTGACGTTTATGAAGCATTTTTTTTCAACTACAAAAAATAAAAAATACTTTATTTATTTATTTTATTTATTTAACAGGTTTCCCCAGGTACATGATTTAGATTAATTCGGGCCTTTATTATATCGTATCATATTTATATACCCACAAATAACACACAGATTTAATACATATTAATATGATAATCAAGATTATAAAAACTGCGTTATATAAACATACTTAAAAATGCAGCTTTACAAAAGAACAAATTGTAGGGCAAAAAATGATTTTATTGAAACGATTATTTTTAATGTAATTAAAATCAATTAAATATACCGAAAAATCGATGTTGATATTTTAATAATCAGTAATTTCATTAAAATAGTATTATAAGGTAAAAAAAAGTAGTTTAGACAATGATTCTGCTACCAAAATTGGCACTGGAATTTGTATTTAAAAAACCACTTTCGGCATGACGGTAGGCAGAGGTAGATTTCACCGGAACAAAGTAGGGGATAGGCAAACTCCAATTGCCTCCATCCCTCTTTATACTGTGCCGTAAGGGTTGGTCATATCAAACACAAAAAACCCCTCCATACCTGCTTCCCTGGTTTGATCTTGCCCCTTAAAGAACTTGACCGAGATTTTGTGCCCTTACATTTTATGTATCAATTTGAAAGTGATTGATGTAATATTACGACAATTATCGTATCCACAAGAAAGTGTTATAGATAGATTTATAAACTTAAATATGAACTTTAAACTGAGGGTGGTTTTGAGTTCTAGGGTCATGACATGCTACCCATAGCAATAGGTCGATTTCATTGAGAAATCTACCTAAAAAAAACTCAAAATCGATTCAGGTTGAAAAATAATCGAAGAATTCATTATTTAACTCCATCCCTACAAAAGAGCAGCATTTCCAGTTTCCGCCTGCTTACGTCCTCAAGTATAGGCCTCACCCCCCCCCCCCCTTCCTCCGCACCATCCTCGTTCTACCCCCCTTCCCCGCGACGCGCTCGTTACCAGTCCCAGAAGTGAAAGCCCTCCAGCGGAGGTTTTTTCCTTGCACACCCTCAATCACGTACTTGGCCGCGCTTTGCTCTTTTGACGTCCTTCAGCCTAACCTTTTCACATACTTTATTATTGCTTAAGGCGAAGCCAAAGGAAAAATATTCATTTCGATTCATTTAGACCTTTTTTTCTATAGCTAGCATTTCATTGCCATTGGATATTTAATCATAAAAAAAATATTTTTGTATACCTTTATCTTATATCTTCAAGGCAGACTTTTTTAAATTCATTTATATTTCTGAAAAATTTAATAAATGATAAACTGCTAATTGCTCTTTTTTAGCTTAATTGCTCTCTTTTCTGTTATCAAGATTATCAACGACGCAGCGTTTCTCTTTCTACAAGCCATTAGACGAGATGGAATAATTTAAGACCACGCGCATAACAGAAAAGAGGTCTTTTGGAAAGAGTCTAAGACTAATACTAAACCCTTGAGATTTTGACTAATACATGGGGGTTCTTATTTTCGAATATAAATGCCAGTATGAAGTGACCATTTTAAAATATATATAGATTAAAAGAATATGCAGCAACGGCAAATTATTGCTTATCTGTCACGTTGATCTTCTTATTATATAAATAGGCGTGCGGAGACATCGCTGAAGGTGTGTATATTTATTTCTTTTATTTAATTTAGATGCCACTATTACTTTAATAAACTTCCCATTGGGGAGTCGAACCCTCCAAACCTTGGATTTAGAAGCAGGCGCTTGTACCACTGCGCCACCGAGCCGGTATATCTCATCGACTGAATACAAGAAACAAGAAAATAAAATTGAAGTGGCATAGTTGAGTTGTCATTCAACTAAGATTCTGTTTTCGTGATTTACCAAATAAGATGAAGTGAAAGAGGCGTATCGCGAATCTATGGATAACAAGATCATTTTGATTGAGGCTGCGAATGCGAAGATCATATTTATAATCGTTTAGATTAGTGTTATCAGATTACATCCTCACTCTCGCTATAAACTGCTAAGAGTAAGGAAAGCCGTTTCGTCACTTTTCCGTAGAGAAAAACGTAATGCGGCGTTCGAACGAAGCCAGTTCACGCGCGTGAATCGACTTGCAAACTCCTCGAGAGCAAAATCGCACCGTGTGAACAGGGCGCAAGGAAGAGCGAAATAGCGATACTACCGACTGGACCACGTCGCTATCTCCCTCTTTTGCGACGGGGGTGACTATAAGATAACAAAACATTAAACTTGTGTGGCTATAATTGCCGTATTTTTCGATACGTCAATGATAATGCTACCGTATTATCTATTAAAATGAATTGAATCGCCGTATGATACGGTAATTGCCGCACAAATTCATAGTGCGGCCGGTGAGTGTATTTTAATTCCTGAGGCGTGATTAATCCTTAAGGAGCCCTCTCGCTAACGAACTATTAATAAATGTAAAGAAGGCTTTTTCTGCTGATGCGGATAGCGCAGTGGGCGGTGCGGGTAGTAGTCACACGAGTAGTCTCGTTGAAAAGTGATGCCGTGGCGTCACAGGTCAGCTCATTAAAAACATCGCTGAAAGAAAGACCATACCTGGTTTTCTGGTCAGTAGAGTTCCACATAAAAAACTGTCATACTTACACGCATACAGTCAACTCAAAAAAACACTACCCAACTATACTAAAAAATTGCTATGTGTTATTTCAATACAAAAGTTATGATATGTGTATTTCGGACTCGATAGAATAATAAAACGAATGACGAATCATTTTCAGTGGTGAAATAATCAAAATAGCTCTCAGTTCGAGTTACAAAATCTTATCTGGGCATTTTGGAAAACTCTCGGAATCACTAGGTCAACGCAATTATTTTAAGTTCTCCCGAGTGCCGCTGGCATAGATGACTCGCGAAGCGACTTGTCTATAGGCCCGTATATAAGTCGTCACGCGCCTACAAGCCCTCCTGAAACAAAGCCCGGGGGGGTTGAACAGCTAGTTGAATAATAAGTAATATTTTGTCCTTGAAAAAAATGATTAATAAACTACGAGGCGCAGTGGAAATCTGGAAAGTAATCTAAATGATTAAAACAAAGATGTCAAATATATAATATATCGTTCCAATTTTTAGTTACGACACCACAACTTTAAAGCCAAACAAAAAGTATCGCTTTTAACAAACAGTATCGGGCGTAAATTGTAGTGTCGTACGACCGAAATATTTCAAAAGTATTATTTTATTTTATTATTATTATTTTTAAAAAGTCACCAAATTACTAATAGAGTTTTCGACCAATGGGGAATGTATGGGTCTATATATCACGCCGAATAAATTGCATAAAACTGAGAATTTTTATTAGGTATCAGTTTTTAGTACTATAAATCTGGTACCTCTATGATCCAGTAATAATTGAAAATCCTTAACAAACCGAAAAAAACAATTTGCTTACTTATTATTTTAGGTTAACAATTTAAGGTTACATTTGAAATGTAAATATTTCTCAATTTTGTTCATTTTCTCAAGTCAAAAATGATTTATTTTTTTCTGTACTTTTCTTAAAATTTTATAAATGGAGGGGGCTTCAAACCTGCGAGAGTAAATTATTAATTTTAGCCATTGAATGGATTCGGAAATATAAGGCGGTTCTAATCGATAGACATAGCAGTGTTTGCTATGTTTCCATATGTATTATGGACTGAACCCTACAAAATTGCATATTAAAATACGGTTATATTTTTTTAATTATAAGATCGCCTGATAAAAACAAGATACAGTGGCAACGCCGGCACAATAAACAAGCGAAATGACAATATTTACACACTGCTCTTCTCGGACATTGACTGAACGACCGCCTTGAAGTACGCACGAGCGACAGTTTAAGCAAGTAGTACCGCTATCCGTTCACAGGTGGCGCTACGGGCGCATTAAATTTACAAAAAAAATATATTTTCAAAATTTTGTAGAAATGGTATGAAATATTTTTAAAGCATAAATAAATAGCATACATATTTTAAATAAAAAAAATGTGAGTCATATGTGATTGCGAACCCAGGACAACGGCGCTATGTATATATACAGTTTAGTGGGGATCGCGAATGTGTCTATTGAAAGGAGAGACGGTTAGCACTCCCCTTGACAAGGATGGAACACACCAAACTGCTTAAGGCACACTTAAGCACATTTTTTTTCGTAAGTATTGTAAGCATACAAATCTTTTATTCATATTTTTTTTCATTCATAAAAATTGGTCATTTTTTATATAATAGCAAGCTGACTAGACGAACTTCGTATCGCCTCAGAATCAATAAATGTTGTGTGTTATCTTATGAGCTGAATTAAATATAGTTTTTTATTAAGAATACTAGAAATGAATTAAGTTCAATAAATATACAAAAATCAAAATAAATTACATAATGAGGCAATTATCGATGCGCGCACAAAGTGAACATCTTTGAAGACAACTTACAGTTTAAAAATAAAATTCCACAGAATATAAAACTGTTAAGTACATACAAAACGTATAACAAAATTAATTTCTTAATAATTTTTTTTTTCGTGTGTTTTTCCAATGTTTTACTAGTTACTCTGCTATTCGGGGCGGAGACAAATCCGACAAATTATATATCATAAAAATCAGTCCAGCCGTTTTTGAGTTATAAATGGTGTAACTAACCAAACTTATTTTTTTATTTATATAGTATATAGATTATTTACTTATTTATTATATTCTACTACCTTATACGGATAAGGTACACCTACAAACGATGAAACGAATAAAACAAAAGGGTTTTTGACCATTAATTTTGCAGCGGGTAGAAAATATTTTTTTATTATATTCATTTTTATATCAGCAAGAATCGTACAGACAGAGAATACACAATCTCACAAAATATAGTAAAATACCTTTTAAACAATTCAATACTGTGTCTGCTTATGTCCCGGTAATGTAAAATATGATTTTTCATAATAATCGTAAGAAATTTAGGAAAAATACGAAATATTCTAAATCGCATATAAAATTAACATTTTTATACGGAGATTATATATTTTTTATCATGTTACTAATTAAGTAGGTACAAGTATCAGGACACAAAGACTTAATCTTTATCCTAGTAAGCTTATCTGCATACAAAGGTGGCATGAAAAGATGTAGATGAGGGTGGAGGGGCGATGATTTATTTGTCACCTAAAGGGGCTCGATGGAAAAGTATAAGGAATTCTAGCTCCTTAAGAGTTTCAAAATTATCGATGAAAAAGTTCACTTTTCAAAAATATTTTTAGTAAAGTTAAACCTGAGCTTTAGCAATAAGACAATGTTGACAGAATCAAGAGTATCCAAAGAGGTTTTTTTTGTGATACCTTCCCGTGAGATCCCATTCTAGTGTAGACAAACAGGACCATAAACATCGTTGCATATTAAACAGCCAGTTTATCTCAAACGACGGGTTCCATCTCGTTGTACGCGAACAGACAATTTGTTTCAGGTATCAGGTATCACGACGCCAAACTACGCCACGCCGTACTACGCGTAACTACGCCAAAAATTACATCATTTATCGTCTTATGAATACTTACAACAATAAATTGTATGGAACAGATATTTTTGTGACAGAAGGTGAGACGGTCACACAAAGAAGTCTTGCTACAAAATAATACATTATGTCTTGTTTCCACAGGCGAATTTAGAACGGTTTCTCGAGACGGATCTCACGACCGGCGACTTTGACAGCATCCCTCTGAGGATGCGGAGGAGGCGCTGTCCGCTGGACTGACTATGTTTACTATTTTAGCTGAACGTGCAAAGGAACCCGGTTTTTATGTATTATAGCAACATTCCAGTTATGTTATGTTTTTAGATTCCTAGAATTTTTCATTTAAGGGTTTTATTATATTCAATTCACTATAGTAATATTGTTTAGTTGAGTAATATGTACTCACATGTGGATGATTGGCACAAAAAAAATATATACAAATAACAATAATATTAAATAACCCTGAATTTGGTTTTCACTTTCTATCTAAATGGCTAAATCAAATTATACTTCCCGAGAATAAAAATCAATAAATTGCTCAAGAGTAAAATGAAGTCACTAAAGCGTTCGTAATAAATAAAATTAGCAAATAAATAAATAAAATACATACCTGCACATTAACGATAACTATTTCTTAAGATTTGACAAAATTTGAACAAAACAACATATCCAGACAACATATCCCTTTAAATTGATACTGCTGATTTTAAGTTCATCCTGTATAGGGTAGCTATTGACGAGAAGGGCACAATCAGTCAAGCGGACAGAGGTGTCTTCTTTGTAAGGTACACTTTCATTCTTCGGTACCCTAAAAAGCAATGTCTCACCTCTTTATCCTTGGCGTAGAACAGCGTCCTCCCGCGCAGCCTGAAGAACCGTCTCCGCCAGCGCTGAAAGCTCCACGTTTGCTTCATCAGGTAACCTTCCTTCGTCGATGTCTGCCAACAATAGAATACTGGTATCATTTAAGGCGAAGCATAATGGCGGTCAACCTTGAAATTCGGTACTTTATTTTTATAGGGCGCCAGGTTTTACTCTTTGCGCGGTCAATAAGCAATTAATGGTTTTTAATTAATTACAACTTCATAAAATAGAAAAAAAGGGTCTAAATGAATCTAAATTAATATTTTTCTTTTGGTGAATTTTGATTTCATTTTGACCTTGCTCGGTAATATTACCATATGAAACTGAATCGTGTC
This sequence comes from Neomicropteryx cornuta, assembly GCA_020383195.1. NCBI lineage: Eukaryota > Metazoa > Arthropoda > Insecta > Lepidoptera > Micropterigidae > Neomicropteryx > Neomicropteryx cornuta. Next base: position 4,291,867 of record JAHKQU010000001.1, on the reverse strand, counting down.
CTGATGTGGGTTTCAGGAACGAGGAAAGCAGAATTTTTTTTTTTCATATAAGTATATAATTCGTTAGGAATAAAGATTTCCTTATTTCGAAAGATTAAATCGAATATCTTGAGAAATAACGAAGATATTCCAGCTTGTATCGAATCCGCGCTTGAAATTATTTTACACGCGGAAAGTTCGTTGCGTGACGTCACAGGATCAGCCGATCAGCGGATTTCCAGAATCAGCCGATCGCGTGCGGATTTTTTTTAAACTAGAAAGGAAAAATACCATAACTTCGAAATTTATTAAAATTTTGATAAAATGTTTTCACTAAGGACATGCACTTATCCATCATATAATTGTTTAAGCATTAAAAAAAAAATGAACTTTCCTATATTTTAATGTATCGTTCACACTAGGCCTGAAAACAAAATGTAGGTTTTGATTACTGTTACGATGAGATTATTCGCAGATTCGATTAAATACGCAATACTTTTGACTCACGCCTGACAGTTCATTTGCCTCTGCAAAAATGTTTTTTTCTCATTTTGAATAAAAACAAAATGAAACAACTCTCGTTTCAACATGTCGCGGGACAACCTGTATATAAACACATGTGAAAGCGTGTTCCAAGACCATTCCCGATAAAAAATCCAGCTTATTGGCCCTGCGATTTCAAACATGATTTATTTTGACCTCATATCAAAATTCATCATGGTCTCAAAGTAAAAAAAAATGTTATCTTTAATCGCTCTTGTTGCAAGCGAGGCCGCGTCGCGCCGGGTCATCGACGGCCTTGGCCGAGCGCCTGCGAGCAAAAAGAGAATTTACACATGGCGCTTTGGTACTATTAATAAATTTGGGCATGAATTATTTTTGCATTTCTTATATAATTTCTCACGCGTAATAGGAAACATAAACACCCCTCCTAAGTCTTCAGGAATGGTCTTGGAACGTCCTGTATAATATTTTCTAGTAAAATGTTTTAATGTACCCAGAAATATCACGGTATAGGGTATGCGTGTGATATATTTAATAAATCTTAATTTTCGAAACTCCTCCTAGCTAGGAGGAGTTTCGAGGAGGAGGAGGAGGGGAGCTCCCCTCCTCCTCACTTCCTTTTCACTCCAGCCAACGAGACAAAATGAATACAGCGGCATTGAAGACTTGACGCCATTTCTTATCAGGTCCGCGCTGCCGACTGTACCGCCCCGAGACAAAGGCTGCTGGACAAACCGCCCCTACTCCCCCCCCCCCCTTCCCCTCCTGATTGTTGCCACAAAGTAGGTCGCTTTGAGCGGAACTTTAGCGATATTTTGCACGTGAAATACATACCCTATAATCTTGTCATATTACAATTCCACAAAAATAAACAGAAATATTACCAACAGAAACGCCGCAAGACTTTTTACGCCCGTCTACTTGTAGTTATTTTTATTTTTTTTTCTTATGGAAAACACACAGTTATATCAATATTATATTTTTAAAAAATAAGAGTTAATCAGATAACAAAACCGATAAATTTCCTATACATTCACAAACATATTATTATACAGTAGGTATGTTTTCAAACTAATTTGTTTCGGAGAATAAGTTACCTTTCCGGAATTCAAGAGAGTGTCTACTTTAGCTCTAACCTTAAAGTAGTATTCGTATATGTATATGTAAAATCAATTATTTGTATATAATTATGCTGTGTTTTATATTCTGGTAATTATGTGAATTCATCCAACTTCCTAATCTCAACCCGAACGATCCCGATTCCCGATCTTCGGGAACGATCTCGAATGTTTTTTTCTATTTTATTAAGTTTGGAGGAAACTCTCTTTGGCTTTATGTTTTGATTATTTTTTATTTGTAATTTTATTTTTATATTATCTGTTATTTCCTGAAATAAATAAACAAATACATATATAAAATGTCTTCAAACTTAAGTAAATTATTTAAATACAAACTGGAGATGTTTTGAGTGTCGGTGATTTAATTATTTATTTATATATTGTAAAAGAGAAATTTCTTTGGTAGAGTAATTTGGATTCGTGCGACTAAACGTTCTCCGTTACGCTGTTGAGATAGAAAAGGGCGCTGGAAAGGCATCGCTGCCGCAATCGTTACAGGCAGTTTACAATCGTTACACGCCGTATACCGTGATGAGTGGTAAATAGTATATACTGGTTATAAGCTTATACCGTAATAACGCAGTTGCATTTGAGTGTTGAATTACGTCGTGTTATTCTGTGGTCGTGCATAGTATCGTAAAAATATATGGCATTATTTAATAAAATTTGTATTGCATTGTATTTGTATTGAGTTGTTAGGTTCGGTTTAAAGGTTCGATCGATTGGAAATACCAGTTTTTATCTTTAAAGCACTTCAGAGTATCAAAGTACTAGGCAACGCTAATATGGACCACTTCACTTTAAAAAAAAGGAAATATTGTCGTTGGCTCCAAATCTGCAGAATCATCACTTCGAAACCACAATCCTCCAGTGCGCCCATTGCAGCATGCGACTGGTGAACCGGTGCGTCTTCTCTCGAGGATGGCGACACGCATTTTTTTATTTATATCAGCATATTAAAAGCCCGTGATCATGGTTTTATTCGGCCAATAATCAATTTAAATTATGCCCTCAGCATCCCATAAAACAAGGGCTATGATCTTGCCAGCACTGGGTCCAGGCTCAAGTTTGAGGAGCGCTCGATACCCACCCTCGTTTGGTCTCGGGGCCGTAGTGGTGTGGCGATGAAAAATATTTTCCGAATCGACCTTGAACCTAATTAAAAACGCTTTCAGTTCAGATATTTAGGATCTCGGCCATCTATTTTTTAGGCAAACGATTCTTCTTCAATATTGCATTCAACTTTTTGTTATGATCTCATTATCTCTTTTTGTTATCATCATCTCATGATCTTTTTTTATTATCGTCATCTCTAGTCCACTGCGAGGTTAATATATATAGCAACGGTTAACGAAAATATCAGTTCACCAAACGCGGTATGTTTCGAAGGGAGTTGGGCAGCGGACCCTTGATTTACGTTTCGGTTCACTTTTATTTATGTTTGCACCGGGAAACGTCGGCGGCCCAGTTCTACAAATTTCGGCGAACGCGTCACTCGCGTGTTCGCCGCTCGCGTGAGCCACTTCAACAAAATGTAGGGAAGGCGCTTCTTAGCTCGGAGGAAAAGACAATATATTTTTTTTTTGCCGTTATTAAAGCGTCATAAGAATGGACGATAAACGTTGGAGGATAACGTTGTCTAAACAGGCCAAAGAAATGGTGAGGAAGTAGTTAATAAGCTATCGGATTTAGGCACGATTACGCATCTTCGAGCGAGTGTATGCACACCCACAAACTATGCATTAGTCAAATGTACGCTTTTATTTTGTGCCCTAAAACCTAATCTAATCTAGCGTAAATTTTTTTAGCAAAGAAAATATGCCTACGTGATCTGTAAAAAGTTGCCGAAACAATAGCACCAACTCGAGGTAATGAAAACCGAAATTTTACCCCACGGGTAAGCATTTTAATGTCATATTGTTCGTGAGTAAATATTTTGCCTGTCACGATATGTCAAAAGTGACATATCGTGACAGCTCAGCGGCATGCGATAGGACGTCATCCACCCGATCGTTAACCGATATTAACGTACGATAAATTAGGTACATACTCTTATTCTGAAATTTAAATATTACTAAATAGTTACTTTGAATTCCAAATGTCTTTAAAATAGTATATAGATGGAGAGAATTAGATATTAAAATTACAGTATATTGCTCTACTATTTTTTAAGGAACTAAATAGTTTTTCAAGTCATTCAGTTAATTAAAAAAATAGATAAACTAATCAGACGATATTTAGTTTAAATTAAAATTGTTCTATTTATTACTCTATTATTGTTTGCATAGCCTTTAAATATATTATATTTCAATTTATCTAAAAGGACAAGTTGAAATAAAATCTTCAATGGAAAAAAATGGGTAAAATTACGCAATTACGCAAGTATCTTTAAAAATGTCGTAAGCACGTAGAACCTATTTGTTATACCATATTTTTACAACGAAATAATGGTTTTATAGTAAAATTATGCGCACGTGGAGCAACAAATAAAAGGCTATAAAATTTTACACTCCCGCAAGGCACAATTTTTCACGGTAATTATACACTGACATTGGTCCCAAAATTAATTGTTGGTGGCATATTTCTCACGCCATTAATATTTCAAACCGCCGATTCTATCGAAGGAATTCACAGCACAAACTTCAAGTGAAATGCCACTAATTCATTTTAATTTAAAGAATTGTTTAAATTTAATGAAAAGAGAGCTACCATTAAATTATTTTAAAAGTAAAAACTAAATATATTACCTAATATGTGAATGATTAGTCGCTCTTTTGTAACTCAAATTCATCAGCTTAGATAGCCTCAAAATCACCTCTATGAACAGAGTCTTACCGGGTGGGATTTTAAGTGAAAGTGGATGCATAGACATGTTTAAGGATTTGGATAAAAAAAGGAGACTGAAGTGTTCGCGGTTGTGGATACCGTAATTAGCGCTGGGGAATTGGATCAGGTTGGGATGCTATAATTGCATTCTTATTTTAATGCTACGCGTTGGTTCTTCCTCATTTTCTCCGTTTTCCTTTTTTTTCAGTTTTCTGTTGATGTTCCGCTCTCTGTTTCATCCATTTCATATATTTTTTTCCGTTATCGATTTCAATACACATTTATGTCCGGCTATACCATCTGGTGTTATCTTCTATTTTCCTGGTCCTTAAGTCCTTTGTGTGGACAAAAGATTTTAGAAAAAAAAACACTAAGTTGATTTTAAGGCGCCTCGCAAAAATAGCTACACACAGCCTCTCGAACTCTGTTTCCATAGTAATTAGAATCGTGCTCACAGTTGCAGTCAGTAGAGTTTCTGCTGAGAGAAGCTTCTCGAAGTTAGAAATGATTAGTACCTACTTGAGAGGCACGAGCCAAGAGAAACTGTCTGCGTTGTTCGTTCTATAAACTGAAGCTCAAATAGCCGCTGGTGGTGGCTATGACATCATCTTGAAAAAAAATCTAAATGTTCATCTATTTTAATTTGTGTATTTTTTTATCATTTGATTAGCAATAATGCTCGTATAATTCGGATCATCAAATTTCTGACTGGGAAATGAGAGAAACCTCGCAAAGCTGATGTGGTCGACGTCCACGTTTGACCTAATATTTAATATTGATAAATATACAACAGTCGTTAGTTTTAGAAAAATGTCACTATGCATAAGGAGTAAAAGTGCGTATTTAATACCTAAATATATTCCGGTGAGTTTTTGCGCATTTGTGGAACGGCAGACGACGGGACACTGTTTGGTCCGGAAACACGTCTGAGAAAAGCTTTCCCAAGCCGCAGCGGGCGGCCGGGAAGAGGCGACATTTACACGCAATAATCATCATTTCACTTAGATATATTCATTTCTTCACGGCAACACAAAAAAATAAAGTTACAATAAAAAAAAATCCCTCTAGGCACGTCGGAAGGCGGAGGTTGATATCACCTGATAGAGAAAGGCAAACTCCAATTGTACGAACAAAGATTGCGCGGGCTGCCGCGCGATACAACCCCTGCGAGGCAGCTCGCGCACCTCAACACAGCGAGAGTGCGCATACTGAATCCCTCTTAATACTGTGCCGTAAGTGTTGCTCATATCAAAAATTGTTTCAAACAAAAATTGTAGCGAAATTATAAGCGTATATTTAACAGTTTGAACTGATTTGATCCTGTGCTGATTTGAAAGGTATGTTTTTTTTTAATGTTGAAAACCATTTTTTCCCACCCCTAGCACCAATGGTAGGTGCTATCAAAAAAGTTTACTGAGATAAGTTTTAGGTCCTTATCTGAAAAATAATATAAAATTTAAATGAATTCTATAACTTATATGCTAAGAAAGTTATAGTAAAATTTCAAATTTTCGAAAAAAATTTTTTTCTAAAAAACGAACTAAACAAATAATTTCTGGAGATACAGGCGCTGCACGTGTTAAACGGATTTCATTGACGTCGTTGCGTGCATAACATGCACGAGTCTGAAGGGGTCCATAACCCCTTTGAACTTAGCTTCGTTAACGAGGGGCGGAAGGGGTTCTTGACATAATTCGGAAGGCGTATATGAGTATGAACCGGTTTCAGTATGCGGTCGATGCGAACAGGCGGAAAATTGCTCTCTGCTGCAGGCAGGTATTAATAAACGTTACACCGCCGAAAATTCGCCGGCAGACGAGCTCTCAAGCGCGAGTGTGATAAATACAAACCTAACAAGTATCTGCCCATCCACCAAGACCTGGATAATACTGCAACTCGAAGATTTAAATATTTTCCAGGATTTAAGACTTCCTGCTTTGCTGCATACATTCTGGATACACAGAAGTAATAATATTTTGTAATCATTTCATTTTTAAGTGATACTTTCCGTCCAACCCTGGGCTTTGCCCTGGGTTGGCAGCTAGGCCCTGCAGGTCGCATTGAGGGCGCACAAAAAAAGTACACGTAGGAGATTCGAGGAACAAATTTAGTTTATAAATTAAATTTAAATTGAATGTGCTGTACTCGGTTAGCACAAATTAAAAAGAGACAATATGGCCAGAGAGACGATTTTGTTCAAAAAGAGAGTACTTAAATAAAAATGAAATATTGATCACAGTGCGTCGTTCGCTTAATATATACACGAATAATCAAACATATACATACTTTCGCATAACACTGGGTATTTATTTAAAAATAAGTATCCTTTTGGCCGTTTACATTAAATACTTAATTAATAATTTTAATGTATCGCTGTTTTGTACGTATTAAATATATAAATAAATAATGAAAAACAAACTAACATCATCTTACGATAAATCTTTTACAGCTGTGAGCGCGGCTTTGTTTCGGACTATAAAACTCACACAACCCCTCCCATCTCCCCCCCTGCAAGGTGAACCAAAAAAAATAATCAAATTAAATGCGGTTCGTATGTTACGGAGTAAGTAAATCGTCTGTATATGCGGTAAGCAATACTTGAATGATGTTGCCAGTCGTAAAAATATATGAGATTTGGTTGTGTTTTTTAAAGGGGAGGGGAGGGGTGGGTCGGGGGTACACGATCTACGTTCCGTAGTAATAAGTGCTACGACGAGCCCCCTTTTAACGGCATTCATAAAATCAATATGAAAACCGATTTAAAAAATTAAATAAAAAGTGTTAAGTGATCGTATTAAAATGAAGATGTAAAAAAAACAAGCTACTTAGTGATGATTAATGTGTGTGACATAAATAATATGACTTTCGATTTTTGCATTCGTAATGTACGGCATTAATTTATTTATATCGATTGATAAACTAACAGCGTTACAAACATAACGATAAAACATTTAAAACTAAACAAAAACAAAATGTGTACATAAAATCGCAAGTTAAATACGAAATATTAAACATGACAACAGAAAGTCAATCATGACAGTACAATGTTTTTTTTTAAATAAGATATAATTATAATGGATCATCGGAAAAGCATCTGAAGGTGAGCAATGTATTACAATAGAAAACTTAGCATAATATGGGACTATATTGAGTAATTTTAAATATTTTTTTATGTTTAGTTTTTTGTATATTTAGTATATAAATTGTACGTAACACAATAATCAGAATTATATATTAAATAAATGTATATATTGTATGTAATATATAGACAATAATATGCAATATTTATTGTATGTATTATGTTTATGATATTTAACTAATGATCCTTCTTATTAGTCACGTCGCACATACGTAACCTAACCATAATGAATAAATAAAAATAAATGAATTACTCCTTATATTAATATCATTGTTTTATTTCATATCATCTCTATCTTATACAGTACTTTAACATAGACTAATTCTAAATCAAACTTCCCTGAGTACAGGTCCTACTGCCTGGTTTGTGAAAATACATTCTTTGTTAAATTTTAAATTAATTAAATTATTATTATTACACCGTTTGTGGTAATACATTATAATTATTATCATTGAATTAAATTTAATATTTCAGTTAAGAGTCAGTATTTTTTTAATTTGCTTTAAATATTGTTATGGTTTTTACGCGTAATGTGTATTTTTGTATTGCAAGAGTGTGAAGGAATGTGTGAATTCGTGTGAGTAAGCCAATGACAGGGAAAGGGCATAGTGGATGTTAGTTTGCTATTATTGTGTGGGTGTATAAGTTCATAGGTTGTGGTTTCATATGTGAAGCTTCCCAGGTTCGATTGCCTTTATATTCAAGGGATCCGACTTATAATGGCTTCGGATCGTTTCGCTTTCTTGTTAAATGGCGGAGTCATTTCCTGTGGCGTTAGCCCGTAGGAACTGAGGGATTTAGGGATTGACGTCCCTTTTAACATGGAACGCAAAATATATTGCTTTTAAATTTTATGTGTTCGTAAATATATATCGTTCTATCTAAAATCTGCCTTATGTCATAATTATGCAAACTAATATACCTGTAAACATTGCAAGAAATTGAACCCCGCTGGAAGTTAATTATTTATTGAAAAAATCAACAGTTTTACACAGTAACATAAAAAAAATACAATTAATAGAACAATAAAAACCTATGTAAAACTAAAAATGGGTTTCTACTAAAAACAAATATTAACATTAATAACAATAAATAACAATAAATCATTGCTAAACGCTTTAAATTGCGACTTATTCAGAGTCAATTTATCGAAGCAGTTAATAGTTTCGTTATAATAATTTTGCAACCGTGGTATCGGTGAATGCAGAGCGTTATTTGTGGAGGATGAAGACATTTTTTTATACCAGATTTAGTGTTCCAGATTGGATGACGTGCGGTATAACGCTCCGACGCTCTAACAAGGTTACGTTGACGCAAACAGGGTCGCTGTGTGCGTTCCTCGCCGGGTTGATTCGGAGTCGGTCGGAGCCCGGGCGCGAAGGCCCCGGGCGCCTGCTAATTGGTTGTCCACACGCCACAGAGGCCGGATACGCCCGCCCGCCGGATGAAAGCATATCCACCAATCTGCCCTCAAGCGGTTGAACGTACCATTAGGCGATCATGCTAAAACCGTTCCGAAACCTCGCATTGGACATAATCTTGCGGTATGTATTTTATTTGTTTAAAATAATATACATAATGGAATACATGTTTGACATACATTTGAATATCAGCACGAGTGTTGCGTGTGAAAAAAATCTTTGATTTGCGACGGTGTACGTACCTATAAAATAGGTGAAGAAATTAAAAAATAACATTATTACATATGGTAACATGGACATAATATCAGATTGATGTAGAAATAAAACAGAATCATTCCGTTGGCGGTTATTTAACACTACTTTCCTGGCATTCAAGAGAGTGTCTACTCTAGCCCTTGAATAGTATATATATATTCATATGTATATGTAGAATTTGTTATATTTTATATTATATTGTGTTTTATATTATATTCTGGTGATTGTCCCCAACCCCTCCTACTTCCTGGTCCCGGCCTCGCTCCCGAATAGGTTTTCTATTTTTTTAAGTTTGGAGGAAACTATTATTGGCTTTGTGTTTTAATTGTTTTTTTTTTATTGTAATTACTATGTAAGCTGTTGTTTCCTGAAATAAATAAATAAAGCGTTTTTTAGGAATGCTCCTACCCCAACCAGAAGCCTGTAACTACGATTTTGTTGCGTTTTTACGAAATATACCGACATTTTTTATTAGGCTTGGCATATTTTCATTAGCTCTATTCGCCCGGCGAACGGAGATATTGTTTTGTTTACGAGTACATAAGAATTACATCCATATGACAATTTTGAAAAGTAAATTTCACATAATCGCTATGATAAGGATACCAACATAATCTTTTGAAAAGGAAACATCATCGGTTCTCGCAGTAGAATGTAAATAGAGTAAAATGTATTCCAATGTGTGTGTTAAAATTATTTTGGCCCCTACTCAACTAAGCTGATTTATTTTTCGTGCTACGGACATGGAAGACGGTGGAGATGAAGCGTTAAAGACTGCCAGAGAGTAGGTACGTGTGGATCGAAACCACTAATATCGTCGTGCGATGTTCGCAAGGGGAGTAAATCCATCCCATTATTCGATATAAAAACCACAGTCGGCGGTAAAGACCTAAGCGCTGGCCACTCGCCCTGATAAATTATTCAACAGCCTTCGAAATTTCTCAATAGAAAAAAGGGAAGACGCGCTCCGGGAACGGGGGGAAGGGGGCGGGCGGAGGTCTCATCAAATTGATGGGAAGAGCGGAAGAAAAATCCGTATCTTCCAACTGAAAAATGTACAACCCTTGAAGGAGTTTCTCACGGATACTTCCGGTCGCAGCTGACGCAAATTTCTTTCAGTGCTTGGGAATTTCGAATCCTACAAATGTTTGTACAACGGCACTCAGATTCTTTGGTAGATAACGTTTCAGCGTAGCACGATATTTTCAAGCGCTAAATTAATTACAATTTATCTTTATTTGGGAAATACATCAATTACATCAGAAAACAATCATATACAGGAGGTACACAATAAAACCAATTAAATATTTCCGCCAGTGTTTAACCTAAGAAATGCAAGAGAGATGAAGAGAGGGGGAGGGAGACGAAAGAAAAATTTGTTGTTAACGTTTCTTTTTTTTATAAGTTTTTTGAACGCCACTAAATTAACAATAAATATATCAATAACTGGATATTTTAAATTTAAGGTTGAACACATACTATAAATGGGTTCGTTTTGCCCATAATTAGTTCTACGACAGTGGGTTTAGAATCAAACTGTCGTTTTAGAGGGCTGATCTAAACCGATCTCATGAAAAAAAAGTTTCATATTAAATGAAATATACGAAATGCCTAAATAGTGTTTTAAGATTTATTTTTAAACGTAGTTCAGTCACGGACGTATTTAAAGGTAAAATGTTACCAAATTAAAGAATACACATATTAAACTGGTAATATTACTGAAAAGCTACCGAAGGTAACATTTTAAGTATACTTTATTGAGGTTTTTTTTAACGAAGCCCCTTCACATTCCAAAAAGACGGTGCCTTTTCTGTGGATGAAAAAAAAATCTAGATTATAACACAAAAGTTTCAATAACTACCAAAAATAATTGCTTAATGGCGTGATAGGTTTTGATATTTTTCTCATCTTCGGTAAATTTGTTTTAAAAATAAAACGTCCAGAAAAATTATGAATTACATAAATAAGAACATTTCATTTCCGACGGCGGAAAAACAAATAATTATTTATGTAAATATGTTATTTTCTTCACAGAGCACAGAAGTACCTAGAGAAGCTACTATCGCTGTCTTCAATACATTATGTTTGAAGCAGCTCTAATACGTAAGAGGAATGAATCGCTTTCTCTAGTCAGGCTGTTTGCATGTGAGTACCTCAGACAATTTCACGTTTATGGGAGAAAATTGCCTAAAACGGTAATAACATTTTGTGAAAATAGTTATTTATATAATTATAAATAATATGATATGTCCTGGTCGTTCTTTGTTTTACGTTTTCTATCGCTTTCACAGGTTCTAAGTGAACAAAATAATGTTTTTCACACTTTTAAATAATAGCTGACAACACACGCTCCCAAAGATGGTCTCTGACCAAATGCGATCATACACGTGACACGGAATCAGACCCTGCGTGCCCTTTCCAGGTACTTCCGTGCTCTGTGATTTTCTTCGAGTAAACCATTAGGAATATTTTTCAATTTGAAGGACCGTCATCGCCCTGATTGGGAGGTTATGATCTCATCCGAAAGAAAACAATCCTCAAGGCATAAGAGTAAGTACCTACATCTCGTTTGTGAACAGTGAACAGAGTAGCCCCTGCCAGAGGGCATTCTTTCCTTTGGCAAAAAACAAATCCGACCTTTGAAGAAACTATGCAAACAAGACGGTCGGATAATCTCATCCTTTCCCGAAAGAGGAAAATAATTTCACTCTGAATAAGAAATATCCTAACTTATCGTCGATTTTACCTTTTGAGACTGGTAATAAGACCGCCTATTTCAAAATCATTTAAAAATCTAATAAATACGACACGCTTGGCGGAAAAATGCGTACGCAAACAAAAATATATGATCTTACATACAAAACTTAAATAATAATAATTATATTTATTTTTATTTTCGAAAAAAAATGTTATGCCTGGATTTAAGTCAAAAACGGCTTTTTTACACTCGTTTATTTATATTTTAGCTTGCAATGTTTGTATATTAGTTTAGGTTAAATCTTGCAAGCTGAATTAGAACCACTCCCTCTTATCATACGGACTTGAAATTTGTCATGTTGGATCAGTTCCGATGACAATGCATTTTTATGGTAGGCATGACCTGATTCTACAACCATGAATGGCTCCAGACGAAAGAACTCCTCAACGGTCAACAACACAAACACGAAATTTTGTATGCGTATTCAAGTACTTAAATAAAAGCTTGTTTCTAAAAATGTATTATTACTATTAAAAATAAATAAATACGCTATTAACACACTTTATTAAAATACAGGGTTTTTTTAATTTTCCTCATTTTATTAGGTAATTTGTAACACGGCACAGATTGTTTCGTTATAAAAATGCAATGCTAGGATTAAAAAAAACGCCATTTTGTACTACTTCAATAGAATAAATTATAAATAAAAAAAAAAATAGAAAACCACGAATCTTATTCTGATTTGGTTTGGAGAGAAAACCCTTATTTTTTATTTTTTTATAAAGTAAACATACAGAGAGTAATCGTAAACATTCTTACATATTTTATACACAGGTTTATATATTTTATAACACTCGATACTCTCCAATTTCATGTTTACAAAACATGCATGTGCATCTTAAGTTAGTTATACATACAAAATTTGGTACATTTGATTTTAATTATAACATTAGAATTTGAGAGAGAGAAAAAAAAAAGAATTAGGATAATAACAAGTAGGTGCCATTTAAGAGATATAAATTAATATAAAATAATAATAATAATAATAATTTATATATATATATATATATATATATATAAATACATTAAAATACATACAAAAAAAACACAAAAAATACAAATACATTAAAACATACATACATTACATAAATACATTAAAATATAAAGAAAAAAATACATATAATATATTATAAAATTGTCTACATATTTATTAAATAGGAAATATGAATTATATAATATTAGCTTATGGCTTATAAGGGATCCATATGCGCACTCTTGCTGCGCAAGGGTTGAGGTGCGCGGGCTGCCGCGCGGGCAGTCGATTGCGCGGCAGCTCGCGCAATGCTTGATACAAATTCGTACAATTGGAGTTCGCTTATCCCCTACTTTGATCCGGTGAAATCTACCTCTGCCTCCCGGCGTGCCGAAAGGGATTTTTTACTTAATTTTGTATTATTTTTATTAGATAAGTACGGTCTAAAGCGAATGAAGTTTTACTATGAAAGGCAATTCGACAGAGACAGACTCCACCGAACATGCCGATAAATGTGTGTAGGAATGTATATGTTACCGTAAAAATCCGAAATCAGTAAGAACTCGTTTTACTAGTAAATACGCGAAGTATCTAAAAGCATCAGAAACTACCCGTTCTTACTGAGGCAGTTACCTAAATGCCAAATAAAATTATTACACCGGATTTTTACTGAACTTTTCAGTTAAAACCCGTTCGAACTAAAAGTATATCAGTAAATAAAAATAAAAATATGAAAGAAATATATTATTATTGATATCTTACGTATCATTACAAGATTTTTTTATTAATGTCGTTGCGATACATTCGTATACTTTTAGTACCTAGTTGCAGTACCTTACTTAGCTATCATTAAAGAAACCAAGTTACTTCATTAAAAAAAAAAAAAATAAAAGGGAATAGGTAATTAGTTATATAAATATGAATGTAGAATCTAAAGTTATTTTCACTTATTATGACATGGTCCGCTATAGTGACATTTTGAGTTGCATAGAATATTGTTTTTTTTGCATTTGCACGAATTGTTGATGCACTTTTTCCTTGCGTAGAACCAGTTATAGAATAACTAAACCTATCTCTAATCTCTATTTTTAAGCGTTTCAATTCGACTTTAAGTGCTCATGGTAAAGCTCCGAGTGTCTCCGACTGTACGCGGGAAAACTGTTGGATAAATACATAGAAAAAATAATAAAAATAATTCTTCAGAGTGTGTGCAGTAGGATATTTATAGTAGGGTGCCAGCGGTCTCGTCGCCGCCAGTTCGCCCACCAACAATAGTCCGTCCTCCCCGAAATAAACTTTCATTTTCATCTGCTGACGTTTGCAGGTCCGCTGGCCGCGAATAGATCGGATCTCTGCTGCAATTCGGACCGTGACCTTTAAGCGGAGAGCGAAACTAATTTTAGTCCAACAATCGAGGCGCGTGCCTTACGACTCATGAGGTCCCCGGAAGAGTCGATGAACTTTTTTTTGGATAGCGAAAACAAAACGACAAATCCTTCCTGAAAAATCAAAGATTTCGGAATACGCGTCCGTTTGTCACTCACGTCGATAAAAAGATTGCAAAGCGTAGATACCTCCTTAAATATAACTATATGAACTTAAATATTATTTTTTACAAGATTTTAACAGATTTCTACCACGAAGAACCATTTTAGATTTAGGCTAGCAGATAGCATATAGCTAGCGCACAACACAAACGGTCGACTCAAAATGTGCTCTTTTATAACACAAATGAACCCGCCTCTATCGGTCACCGTTCTTCCAAAGGAAGGGGTTTTGGTGGTTCACGAACTTGTTGTTTTAAATAATCCAATGAACCGATTAGGTCGGGGCCTTCAATTTCGTGCCATAGGGGATTGAAACGGCCAACAGACTTCGAAAAAATTTAGGTTCTACGCAAACGACATTAAAAAAAAGAAATTAGGTTACAATTTGAATGTATGTCGAAAATTCTTGTCTAGATTCACGCAGAATGACGCCAGTAAGTAATTTGAACGCCGAAGGCGCCTTACCGTTATCAGAATAACAGTCGATATGAATAAAAAAACATAAAATATTAAAAAAAACTAAGAAAATATACTTTGTTTATATTTTTATCTCTTATATCTATCTACTTATATCTTACTTTTAGTTAATAATAAAAAACCGATCTATCAAAACGTTGACTCCTAAAAAGTTTGTTCGTTATGAGAAACAGATTTTATTTACGTAAAAAAAATACTAAAAATAACTTCTAGGTGTGGTCACGTTAAAATTTGTTTTTTTCCGAGCTCACAGAGTCAATCTTCAGTACACCCGTAAATTGTCAATAATCGATAAATTAGCAAGTTTAGTTTTTTGTTTGTTATAAGAAATATAATAATTGATTTCTGTAAAAAAAATATTTCTAAAAATCTAAATCTATTCATAAAAAAAAAAAACATATTTTCATAAAATCAAAATCGATTAAAAAATCGAAAATTGATCGGTCCTTTAAAAAAAAAACATTTAACTGCTGTACTTTAGGATTGCCCCATAGCAGCCCCTTTCAAAATTTCACTGTAAAAAAAATAATATTATAGTGGTATAAAAAAACAGATCGAATCATGAAACTTCTATTTTGAATTCGGTTAACAAAAAAGCTAAAAAAAAGTCTGATTTATTAAATATTACCTATTACCATGAGAATATCACCAACTAGACGATTGTGATGTGTTGTTTTATTATTAAGTGAGGAAGTGCGTATATACCCTGACACGACTTGGACATTTTCATCTTAGGGATCCGTCACTAGGGACGGTGAAATTACGATGAGAATTTTAACCTATCTATTGCAATATGTCTGTCTTTTAACGAAGGTGTCATACTTTTAATAAACAATAAACCTGTTTTCGACGTTTATTTTTAACTATTAATGCGGCAAGTGACCTACGTATTCGGGCGCCGCAGGCTAGAGTTTTTAGCGCGCCGAAGCTGCCATCAGCGCAGTATCATTACCGAAACATTTAAAATTGAATCAGTTTTACATTACCCGCAACGCGTTCTGGCCATTTATTTCGCTCACTGAGCGTTTTCGGTCTTTGGCCGTAGCACACGCGCATAAAGATCGCTTCCCACTCCGGGCGGTTAGTCACTGCGCTTATTGTGACATGTGTCGGCTGTAATGCTAATCCCGGACGCACACCGCCGCCGCCCGCGACAGCGCGCTCTGCCGGCGGACGGCAGAGGCTGTCAAACGCGGTTGACGGTACTTCTCATTGCCAGCAGGAAGGCGACAGGAGCGCGGGGCGGGGATTGTTAAACTGTTACGATATCGAAATAAAACATTATTGGCGTGTGATAATTAATAAAGACAGTGTGTCTAGTTTGTATTTCTTTCAATAATTACCGGAACAAGATGCAACTTAAGGGCTATATGGATTATAATTGTATTGTCCCTAGTTTTTTTTTGTTTCTGGAAGATTTTTGTTAGCCTCAAAATTTTGTTAATATTTAAAATTTTGTTAGTCATAATAAATACCTAAGTTCGTTTTATTATTAGATGATATTTGTTGATTTTATTATTAGCTTAGGAATTATAAAGTAGGAAATTATGTGGTTCATTCATCTTGTTTTTCTGTACTTCGCGTGTGGATGTAAACTGTATGTGAATCTGTTAGTGTAGTTTATTTAAAAATTAATAAATAAATAAGAATACAAAGTTTCAACTCCTCAGTCCACGCGCTCATAGCTCGGGACGATAAATTGCCGCGAGATATATAGCGCGGCGATTTGGCGGCCGTGTGAGGCCGGCTTAGCGCGGCTCAGCGCCCAGCGGTCTGCTCGCCAGCGCGGCCGCTGACCCACTTCTAAATTCAATACATCTGCAAACGACGCGTTCGAGGTAGAGCCCGGACTGTTTTTTTTTTTAAGTTAAACTTCTTTACGCGCACAATCTACCGATGCATTTGCGCCATTTTGTCGCGTTGGACGTAACTTATGGTAGTATCAGATTTCATACGGAGTTGCATCTATAAAATAAACTATTAACAAACTGAAAACGTTGACTTTATTCAAGAATTTATGCTTTCGCGAATGCAACGCATACTACAGATGACCAAGTGAAATACGGTCGACTGTTTTCAAATTGGGTACCCCGACAGAGCTAGACATTAAACGAACCTAATGCGACACGCTCATTCGTCTAAAATCGGAGGGACGCTCGCCAATGCAGTGGTCATTCGGTTAAAGTAGCAACGCCCAGCTCTCACGTTGGTTTACGGTTTACTGTTACATTTTTGTTTTACTGTCACGTTAACTTTCTTCTAAAAGGCGTGCGGAAATATGATATTATAGTTACAAATTTAATACGAGTAACGCGCGTAGTGTAACCACATACACATTTATTTTTAAATTTATCAAATAAACGAACAGTTTCACAAAATATCTAACTAAAACAAAAGAGAAACATAATTAAGTATCCAATATACCGATTTGAAAATGAATATATTTTTACGAACGTATAAAAAGTTAAATTGCATTTCATCCTTATTTAATTGTATTTAACAACTAGTTGCCCGTCACGTTTTCGCAAGGGATGTTTTTTAATAAAAAAAACATTTATAAAACACATAAGTCGGCCCTGCATTACTTGTTTATATGAAGAGAGATTTTTTTATGTCACACAGAACAATATAAAATAAAGATGTCCGTGAGGGAAATATTCTCCGTTAATTTATTGACATACCAAAGCAGGACTCGTTTGAAATTAAACGGCAAATATAATGAAATCAGTGGGACTAAACCTGCCTCGAACTATACCTACTCTATTAGATAGTGAAAACCCCATTAGAACCCATCCATTAGTTACTGGGATTAGCGCGGGCATAAACTCACCGAGGAGTTTTATGCGAATTTGGTAAGCACGGGATCTCGCTTTTTGGGAATGGTTTTTTTTTTAACTTTTAGTTACGCAAGATGACGTGATCGATTTCTCATTCTGACCACTAAAGAATTATATCTGGTCTAATTCATCTCGCAAAGCTCGTTACATAATCATCTCCGTTTAAATCCGTTTGCCCCATTGAACTCAGTCAGATGTCCGGTCGTTTTGAATTTCTAATCTAAACAAGTAAATATCATTGAAGTGTCTGTGATATCGAAATAAATCATTTTTTCTTAGTTCATACGATCGCAAGCAAAATCTAAACACGCATTTTTGTTTGTCATCTGAACCGATTTCAACGAGCCTTTCATTTGATATATTCCAAGAGAACAGGGGTTTATTTATGCGTGAAATTCGTAAGGCAAGTTATGATAATATTTAGTGTAAAATGTATAAATAAATATTATATTCATTAGAACATTCGTAAGTTTATTTTGTTATTTTTAAATTATTTATTATATCGCTAATAATATGTAGGTTTATATACCACACTCCACACACAGTTCACATTATTTAAGTTTAATTTTAATTTGTTGTTGTCAACCATTTTCATGTTTGGTACATTTATTTATTGGCCATGAAAATGTAGTGTTAGAGAATTGTCTTCCTGTATCACTGTTATGTACTTTCTAAATAAATAAATAAGGCAGAGGGGTTTTCAAACGCTAATCTACGGTATTTTGTATCGCGGAAATATTCAGGGTTCCTGTGAAGAAATTGAAAAAGCCCTGCGGGCGTCTTTGATGGTCGTCAAAGCCGCCTGCGTGGAATAGGAATGTAGGGACGTTATTACGTGGTTAATCGCGCTTTTATAAACTGTTACGATATCGAAATAAAACATTATTGTCGTGTGATAATTAATAAAGACAGTGTGATAGTATCTGTGTATGCAGTTTGTATTTCTTTCAATAATTACCGGAACAAGATGCAACTTAAGGGCTATATGGATTATAATTGTATTGTCCCTAGTTTTTTTTTTTTGGAAGATTTTTGTAAGCCTCAAAATTTTGTTAATATTTAAAAATTTGTTAGTCATAATAAATATCTAAGTTAGTTTTAATACAATTAGTGTATTATTAGATGATATTTATTAATTTTATTATTAGCTTAGTAATTATAAAGTAGTAAATTAGTGGTATTTATTCATCTTGTTTTTCTGTACTTCGCGTGTGGATGTAAGCTAGTATATTACTAGTGTGTAGTAATGTTATGGAGATATGGGGAGCGAAGCGACCAGTTCCGAGAGCCGCAGGCACGAATTGTCGCGCGACGACGTAACCTAACCTAGCTGCTGACCCGAGGTTGTACACCTACCATCATAATGTATTTTGACATTTATCCTAAATGCGTTGCTTTATACAAAAGACGAGGTTCGGGATATTTAGTTGCTGATAAGTAGTTTTACGGCACTCATTTATAAGTAGTAACGATAATGCCACATTAAATAAATATAAATGATCTTAACATTGTAAGTTTATTTAAATTCAAAATTGTCTTGTTTAAATATAATATACAGAGGAAATATTTCACAATACAATGGGAACAATATAATTATCGTCAATAAGGTTTGAAAGTTTGGTTTATTCTTGAAAGCACAGATAGCATAGTCTAAAAGTTTAATGACAAATTAATGCTAATGGGCGTACGAGACAATGGCGAGTATAAAGCATTGTTTGTGGAACATTTTGGGGCGCGTGAAACCTTCAGTAGGTACACTCGACTGAAACATTAAAATAAGAACAGCCGACTAAATGTGAACAATGTAATTTATGCGTTAAAAAAAAAGTTTATAGAGCACGGGCATTAGAGAGTGGACATGCCCTCGACCTCTCCGAAGGGCCCTTCTATGTCTTGCGCGTGATCTTCAATTATTCTAGTTTATCTAACAGCTTGTAGAATGAGAAACATTCTGCGACCTTTAAAACTTTAGCACAACTTTAAAAAACAGAATCGATGTATCATCAAAAACTTCGTTGATTTTACACTTGTAATTAAGAATTCAAATTTGTACTTGTAGTTGTATTTTCTCGATTCTAGTATTCATTCCATAAGACTTGATAAAATGTATGGAAAACAAAATGTTTTTCAGGATCATAACTTTTAGATAAAGTGGAAATTTACCCTTTCCATTATTTATAAGCCTAGATAATTATGAGATAAAACGATTAAAACAAATATATTATTTGATAAAAGTATCAATGGTCAAAAATATCAACTATTGTGCGTTAAAGTTTTTGTGAGTTTGAGTTCACTTGTTCATTTAAATATATGTTAAATTGGAAATGCCTGTTAGTCGACTAAGTTGTTGACAAATGTAGTTTTTATATAACTGTCATAATGTAAGCATTTTTAGGAATTGAATAAATAAATAAAGAGATGTTTGACGTTAAAATCACATTTTTTTCTCAATTAAAATCGAAGAAATTTCCTAATATGAGATAGAGCATGTATTTTTATAAATTTGAGTTACAAATGTATTAAAAAAGTTAAATTTCTATTTTGTATAAAAAATATTGTGCTTGAAAAGATTTTTTTCTGAATACAATAAGAGAAAAGAATAAATGTGATGTCATAAAGATGCACATTCGGTTTTTATTTTAAATGCGTCACATAATGATTCCCCTTTTGATCGAGACGTTAGATGAGATTTAAGACCACGCTTAAGCTATTTCGGGAAAAGGCGCCTTTAAGGTGACGAAAGGCGGTAGCCGCACTCGCAAAGGTGAAACCTATCCTAGCAGCATATTGAAGTAAACATTTTTTTTCTAAAATTCGAATAAAAATATATTTCCCACAGGGAAAAATATTTTTAAACATAACTTTTTTATTATTTTGAATTTTAAAATTCCGGCTTCGTCACGACCAAGTATTTTTCATGTAGATTCGAGTAAAACTTTAAAATTCTGAAATCGGTGATGAAATCATTGAGATCTGACATCACAAACATTCCGCTATTGGAGTCGATCCATGGGAGCAATGCTTCGCTCCGCTCCGAATGAAATCTTTCCTCTCATTCGATGTGACGTCCTCCCACGCGGCCCGTTCCTCCTTTGTGACAACATCTCATCTCATACGAAACACCGGAATTAAATGAAGCGAACCTTTCTGCACCACTTCACCCGACTTGAATAATTATTATTGTTAGCTTCGCTGCTAAAATATCTTCAATCTCGGCAATATTAAACTATTAATCAATTGAAATTTTCTTAATTTTAGAAATTACACCGTATTCTCACATAAACACGGTGTTCCTACATGCACTGTATAGAAATAAACCATGTAAAGTTAAATAAATAGCTAAATTATCGCGCGTTGACGTCGATTTATGTTTAAATTTCACAGCTGTATTGGCTGTATTTTCGTATTGGACGAACGTGGAATAGGTTCGCGCTGCGAAACGTTGCCTTCGCGTGTCAGCTGTCTAGGCCAACAAACCACGCAAATTAAGGGGGTAACCCAAGCAATATATAGCATTATTGATTTTGACTTCGTATATTCACCACCTAATGTTTATAGCCTTTTTATACAGATCATACCTCCTAGATTTTAAAAAGTTACGTAAAAATAGGCTATTGCTTACTTTCAAGACAGCTTTCACTCCGAGTAAATAGTTTGTTAGAAAAAACATGATCAATGTAAAATCATGTTTTTCCCCATCAGCGCGACTGCTCGTAATATAATTAATTATTGGTTTCAAATCCGATACTGAAAAATGTGAAAATTTATAATAAGCCACCGCCAACATTTAGAAGGTAAGTTGTTAGGCCTGATGTTCACCAGTGGAAGGATAAAGGTTGGGCAAAAACGACTAAATATTGCTTTATAAATACCTCATTATATTTTATTTATTTTTTTCCTTTGTTGGAATAAAACTATGGCTTCACAAAAGTTATTTCTTATTTGGGACACGTTTAAATACTTTTTTTAAGGGTTCCGCATCAAAAGAGTACCTTAAAAGCGAGAGTGCTGATAGTAAGACATCGTTTTAAGAGTAAAGTATTATATAAAAAAAAAAAAATGCGTCCACCGGGGTAGTAATGGGCTGCCTTCGTGGGGTACGAAAAATATCTTTACTAACTGTAGGTAGTTAACTAGTTCTCAGTTATATGGGTAAAGGTTTATATCTACCCACATCAAAATGATCCTGTTCTGTTCCCGTCTCCGAGTTCAGACCGGGCGGCCGTGTTGTTTGCTCGCTCATGACGAGGGTGCTGTAAGAACCAAATGGGTTGTATAAAACAAATATTTATTCTGTAACAGATGTGTAGCGTCCGGCCTGAAATCGGTTAAGATAAATGCAATGGACACAAAAAATATAATATGTTCTCTCTCTCTTAATTGTAAAAGAGAAACACGACTATCTTGAAAATTAGAATCTATTTTATGAAACTTAGTTCAATTTACATATTTATGAAATCAACTAAACTCTGTCTCGGTTCTTGTAATTCTTTAGTACGATAGGACATAAAACGATAAACAGCATTATTTTTATTTTATGTCTAAAAATATGACATCCACATCACTACAACGTTTGTATGGAGAATTTTAGAAATTATAGATTCACATTGAGAATCGAAAATGGACTTGTCTAATTAGCCGGCAGCGATTGTCCTTCGGGTATTGTTTTCTAAATTTGTTCATCAAGCAACTTCATAAACGCTAACGGGCATCAAGCAACTTCATAAACGCTAACGGGCATCAAGCAACTTCATAAACGCTAACGGGCATCAAGCAATTTCATAAATGCTAACGGGCATCAAGCAATTTCATAAACGCTAACGGGCATCAAGCAATTTTATAAACGCTAACGGGCATCAAGCAATTTTATAAACGCTAACGGGCATCAAGCCCGTTTAAAAAAATTAATAACGGCCCTAGAAAGTGAAACATGGATAAATGTACTGAGTTGTACTGATGTAAATAATGAAGTGTTAAGCTTTATTGAAAAACTTAAACATCAAGTGGACAAGCAGCATACTAATACTATTAAAATACTACATAAAAAACATAAAATCAAACCATGGATTACCAATGCATTAGTCAAATCGATAACAAACGTAATTCACTTTTTCAAAAAACTAGGTGTTCACCAAACGACTACAAAGTCCCCTTGAGTATAAAAAATATAAAAATGTCTGTACAATCTGCGAAAAATTTATATTATAAAAAAAATCTACATGATAACAACTTCAGCCCCAAAATATTATGGAAGACTGTTAAGGATATCGCTCATATTTCTAATAAAAAATCTTCTGAAATAAATAAAATAAAAACCAACGAAACTAGTGTGAATGTTAAAGATAATTCAGAGCAAGTTGCGAATCACTTTAATTCTTTCTTTACGAGGATCGGAGAACAATCATCGGAAAATATACAGAATAATTTAAAGTCAACGGAAGATAGGTTGGCTGATAATATAAATGCCGTGAACCATGATATGAATTTTCTTTATCCAGTGTTACGTCTGATGAAATATTAAAATTGATAGATGAATTAAACCGAGCTATTCTGTTGAAGTGGACGGTCTCTCGAGTAATTTATTCAAAAATATAAAAATTCAAATGTAATTAATTTAAGTTTTTCATGTGGAGTTTTCCCTGACATCTGCAAAAAAGGTCCAATAATTCCTATCTTTAAATCAGGTGACAAACAGGAGGTACGTAATTATAGGCCTTTTTCACTACTTAATATCCTTTCTAAATTATTCGAAAAACCTATGAAAAGTACTTATCTCGAGAATAATAAGTTACTATCCGAAAATCAGTACGGCTTTCGAATAGGTCGAGGAACACAAGACGCAATTCTTAAGGTTACTGATTTTATAACTCAGCAATCGTCAAAAGTGTATATCTGTGTATCTTGATCTGGCGAAAGTTTTTGATAAGGTAAGTATCTCATATTTATTTATTTATCGTATGGCAAAAATGTAGAATGGTGTTTTAGCTAATTACAGGTACTTTGTAGTTAAAGTTCTATACGTAATACAATTGTCAGAGATGATATTAAAATGTCAGAAGTTAAAGATAAATATTAAAATATTAAACATAATAGTCTGAAATGTCTATATCATAGAATTCTATTAAAGCGGCTAAGGAATGTAGGTATTGAAGGTAACATTCTTAAATGTGTCAAGTGCTACTTAACTAATAGAAAACAAATGGGTCCGGTTGAACGACTTCACGAGCGAAGAACTTTGAGACGGCCGGCACAAAGACGTGTCTCAATAATATATGTTTATAGTGAAACTTGACATTATTTGTTTCTTTGATCTCCTTCAAGTGACGATGATTTATCATATTATATGTAAATTTTGACCTATAAAAAAAATTGAAATCAATCCGCCTACTTCTCTCAAAGACGAATGCTACCAAAAATGACGCAATTGCTTTTTATGTGGGAGTTTAATGTGTCGATAGTATTTTTTTATTTGCTTCACTGCCATGGCCCGCTACCAAAGCAGTCCTGTTTGTATGTCCAAAAACGGCGCCGGGAACTTCTCAGCCGGTGCCGTCGCCCCGAAGATTAAACACAATCATTAAAAGGTAATATTCGCGCGTTTCCACGCTCCTGCGCACTCGTACACACTCTCAATTTGATGGCCGCGAATCGAATGTACGAACATCCATCAGAGCTGTCTGGGAGGGGTCTGGGGTGGGAGGGAGTGGCGGGTTCAATAGGAAAATAAGAACGGGCAGTTTGGGTGACCAAAATATTCTTTAAAATGAGATCAACGCATAGGAAGTATTCGTCATTATTTGTAATTATGACAATTAAGGGGACTTCTCCATACAAACGCTGTAGTGTTGTGACTTATTTGTAGATACTAGGTAACGTTTTATCTCTTAAATATCTAGGCTTCTATGGAATTATTAAGTTAAATTTTTACTTATTGATTCCGAGGCGGTACGAAGGTAGTCGGGTCAGCTTGTTTTCAATAAAAATAAAAGTATACGAATCTTAGATTTCGATGCACCGTCGAACGCATAAGAATCACTCGGCCACAAGGGTCATGGCGTTTGACTTTAGCTCGCGGATTTTTGAACTATTGCGTTTTCACAATTAACTTTACTAAGTTTGCTATTTTCTTTTTATTTTCATAGAGTTCCGCATTCAGCGGGTCGCGTGGTCACCGCAAGAAAACCGCTTCGTTTGCTGTTCCTCCAGAATGTTCTCCGCCCAGCGATCTGGCTATAGTAGGAAACCTACAGCCCCGACAGACGCCATGACGAGGCGATTTCAAAATTGCGATGCCATTAACGACCCTTATATAGTATATACTCAAATACTAATGCACCAAGTGTATTTATATGTATTTTATAAATATTATGATTTCTGGTAAAACGGCACACGATGTCAAAATATGAAAATTAGACGATATTTGATTAGAATTGACATATTTGATATAAAACGATATGTTACGCAGGGTGCATGTTAAAAACAATAAAATTATAGAACTTTGAACTCTGTTGATTTGAACTCTGTTGAAAAGAAACCATTAAGACAAAAGATACAGCAAAAATATTTAATAAAAAATGATACTTGACTCTATTTAAGGCTGCAATTAGTTCCTTTCCCATAATACTTTCGATACGATGCTATATGCATCGTATCGAAACATTATACAAATCAAAACATTATGTAGAAAAGATGATCAAAACCTGTGAAAATGTAAGCGAGTACTAACGGTAGTGTCTTTACTACTAGTCTTTTTTTCGATTAATTTAGTGTGAACCTAAGTGACAAGAGAACGTTAAGGCAATTTTAAGTTAATTTAGTGTCAGACCTACTCGGCAAAGTTATATTACACCGAGGGTCATGATTTGTACTTAAAATATATTTCCCGGCATGCTTGATTACTTTTCTGGTAATTTCGCAATTACACGATGCAAACTGGGAATGTTATTAATAACCGTGAAGTAAAGAAGTAGCCAGCGAGTCCTCAAAGCTGGCTAAGTGATATAGCATGTTAAGCTTCCCTTCCTACGGCGGAGATAGTCGATTATGCGATTGCCTGCAAGGAAATTGAACCGCGCGACGGTGTCATTTGAATGTGTAGATCTTGGCAGAGCCCACTGTAAGCGCGTTGCTTTATCCCAGTGATCGGCAAACTTATTAGTCAATAAACACAAATATCAAATGGTACGATTGAGATTACTTTTGAGGGCCTTTTTTTTAAACTTGTACTAAGTTAGGTACACTGTTTATTAATCTAATTATTAATTAAAGTTCAAGGTCCTACTTAAACTTTAGGGACACTGAATAAAAGTATGAGTCTAATAAGGATCTTATTTATTGATAACAATTATATTGTATGTGGAAAATCAATAAAATTATGGTCACTTAATCAATGGTCTTGCATCTCCTTGGAAAATTAGGGTTAGTCAGGTATGTTGTTGTTTGATTGTTGATAATATAACGACAATTTAGTCTTGAAAGGTTCACGCTGTTCGCTTGAATATGTAAAACCGAAAACGGAAAGACCAGCAAACGTTAGTATTTTCAACGGATCGTAGGAGTCAGGATTCTAGGTGGTTCTTCAGGTCTTCAATGTAGAGCACAAAGTTCACGTTTGTTTAGTCTCAATATTTCCCGTGCCCGCACGGGATATATTCACCAAAGGCCAAAGAGCGGCGGTTTGCTGACCACTGCATCTAACCATTGTATACTAATTTTTAAGTATTAAAAATTGCTTAATTTAAAACATTAAAACTCGTCGAGATTTTGAATTATTAACTTTAATAATGTCAAGTGAAAAATATGATTTCGTATTTCGTTACTTTCGCACTGTTCACTACACCAACTGGCAAACTCTGCGATTAGATGTGCTACTCGCAGTGCGATTCCAAATCTCAAACGATTCACTATCAAATCAAAATTTTGTATCAAAAAATTGCAAAATTGACGGTTGAGCAATGCGTTCGCGATTTGGAATGCCCATAGTAAGCCCTGCTGCCGCGCAACACTCACCAGTCACCGGAGGACCGGTGGCGAGTCCGTTCCTATGTATATATTAAAATTATACTGGCCAGATTATCGCTCGGAAATACACTGACTGTATGTCTACCGGGGTATGGTGTGTTGATCAAACAACCGACAACAGGTGATTATTTACGATGTTTGCGTTTAATATATGAAAGGAATAATTGAAAGGCGAGGAGTGGGGGCTTATAGGCTTGTTAGGAGTTTAGGAAGGCTGTTTTTCCATATCGAGGCTTACTCACCTCCGAGGACGCTAACGCACCATGTTTTTTTTCTTATTTGCGAGACTTTCTAAGAGAAATTTACAAAGGTCTAATCGTATTATAATATGAACGTTATCCCATCGAGATAACGAATATCATACTCATAAAAGATTATCTCCTTTAAGCATTTTCTGTATTGGAGCCGAGACACGACAATGCCGTGTCACGTGTTCCAACATCTCACCTGAGACTTCAAAGATTCCTAACAATTCAACTAACAGCAATAGATGCGAATATTAAACTTCTTACTGTCAAATCTCATCTCTATATTCTGTCGCAGCCAGTGCCACAATTTTTCCCTTAATCCACTAAAAAAAAGATAGGTCTGTAGAAACGTTATAATAGATGAAAGATACATGTATAAAAGGTAGATTATATGTATAATACTCACCAAGGCGGATCCAGACCACCGGTCAGCCCTAAGCCGGAGATTAGTAAACAATAATTCAAAGTAACGGAATACTGTGGAATGTATTGAGATCTATGTAAGAAAAACCTTGGCAGCAGTGTTCCTTGGGTAGACCCGAGTTAATTTAACATAGTAGCCACATCTTGCTTAAACGCTGACGAGGGGGAAAGAAGGGGGAGGGGCGAGGGGATACCGCATCTCGGTTTTCCACCACATGAAGATAATATACACCTTCATTTTATAGTCCCGAGAACTAACAAAACTAACAATATCGATAACGGTTACAAATACATGTACTTATCATAAAAACAAAAGTGAAATGTTGCTAAATGTATTAAATTTTAAGGTAAATTTCATGAATGCTGCAGCCAGAGAAAAGTCTATTATAGTCAGTGCGTAGCAATCTATTTCTGCCACGCTGTCGTTTCATTCATCGAGTCGCCATGTTTGCGAGCCAAATAGCCGAAGAATATCAGGGTTCCTTATGCAATTTGCGTAGATTAGAGATAAAGAGTTTTGTGGCGATTTATATGATTCTATCCTTCCAGCTAAGTAATTTTAAAGAAAGGCTTGAGATTGACAGCCATACGCAGAGTCGTTCCTTAACTTTTCCTTGAGGAAGGACCGTTACTAAGTCGAAAAAAGTTGCCATGTTCATTTCCCTCAGAAGAAAGTTTACTTAAGACGTAAACATGAACAAACGTCAAAATTTTGGCTTGCAGAGCGTGCCAGTCTATAATCTATATTATTAGCTAGTTTTTATTCCGTACACGCCAACGGATGAATAGAATAGAATCCTCTGATATCACGTATTGGCTTTATACGGGGGGACATTGTCCATTTATTTGCACGCATTCGGACGTGACACTCCAGGGTCGTTCGCCTATTCGCCCGTCATACCTTCGATCGCTCTCCACAAACCACAATGGCCGATTTTGGTCGCTGTTAGTCGCTTTACTCGTTCCGAGCGACCTTTATTTATTTTCGCCTTTCAATATAGCACTAATGAGATTGAATTACAATCGACCAAGAAAGGTTTGATGATGGTCAGTGGTAAACTGGCGCATTATACGGATAGTTGTTTTTTTTTTCAGTTCTAATTTTATATTATTCATGTTTTATACCTGATATAAGGACAAATATTTAAAACGCAATTCTTAAAAACATCTCGCTTTAAGGCGAAACGAAAAAACATAAAAAAAATAATCAAACAAAAAAAAACGATGTGTGTTTGTGTACGACATCAATTTAGGACCTCTGGATCAGAAGCAGCGTCCTTACATACCATTTTGTACCATGCCGGTACATACCATTAATACATTTTTTTTGTTTGTTTTGTACCAAGCGGCATCTTACCATTTCTTTTTCTTTTATTTCTTTTCATATTATTTTTCTTTCTTTCGGTTTTGGTTTCGCTCTACTACCTTTTCAACAGTTAAGTTTCACTTTGTCACTAATGTCAATTCGTGAAATTGATTGTATGTGTGGCATCAGCTCTCTGCAGACACCTCTATATTAATGTTGAATGTCATGACCTGTTGCAAACGTATCTCCTAAAGCAGATACTTTAACACCACACATCAAACGAGCTACTCTCCGAGCCAGCATTTGGAACAACAGCCTCGTAGCCAATACACAATACCTTCACCAAGCAACCGGGGTTGGACAGAGACTTCAGGAGGATCTCAGGATTCCTCGTAAAAAAATAACAATAAATATTAAAATAAATTACTATTTAATAAAAAAAAATCCTTTCAATCAGCACATTCATCTCATCTTACGTTTCCTTTACGCGTGGAACGTATCCATAAAGCTATCTTCGTTAGCTGCATGATAAACGTCGTTGACATGGCCATAATGATGTTTTCGAAATAGCCCTTTTGATGTACGAACATAAAACGTATACTTACTGATTGTAAGTAGAAAACGTCGTAACAGTCCTGGATTTTCTCGAAATTATCGAC
This sequence comes from Neomicropteryx cornuta, assembly GCA_020383195.1. Taxonomy (NCBI): domain Eukaryota; kingdom Metazoa; phylum Arthropoda; class Insecta; order Lepidoptera; family Micropterigidae; genus Neomicropteryx; species Neomicropteryx cornuta. The sequence goes on along the minus strand of JAHKQU010000001.1, from coordinate 4,262,376 downwards.
GATATTTATATGATCTAAAACTTAAAATATTCGATTTCTATTATTTTTTTTTTTATGCAAATGGTTTAATCTAAAGAAAAAATCAACTTGCTGAACGGTAACAGACACAAAAGATAAGAGGGCGCAGCGTGCGTTTATTTTCTCGAGCACTACTTGCCTTTGTCCGCCTTGGTAGAAGCGAGTCTCGTAGAGCGCTCTCGACGCTTCTTGTACTGAATAGAATGCAATTTTGTAAGGACGGTGACGTGAGCGTTTTTTTTATTCAAATAACAAATACCGTTTGTGCTTTGTACAATAAAGTGCAAAATAACCACTTAATTTTTAGTATATTGTGCATATTTTAATCATTTACAGGTCGGGATTTCGAAGAAGTATGCCGTACGATAGCAGGTTTGCATTGACTAATTCTTTCTCATTTGCCATCTCAATTGTGGAATTCAGCTATCAATAACCTAAACTTAGCCCTATTCTGAGCAAGTCTCTTTAAATCATCACAATTCAGTTTTGCAACCAATCCAAAAGGTCGTCCGATCAACTTTGCGGTAACAACTCAACTTTTTAAAAAAATCAAATTTACCCAACAGATAAAATAAACCGACATGACAAACATCACCGCATCGGAATTGGTACAACATAATACGAGATAAACATACTATTGAGGCTCAATGAATAATTGGGACTCAGTTATAATTGTAAAGTAATGGAAAACAATAAAACAATGTCGCCTGGCTTGGATGAAATACAAAATAATAATATTAGACAAATTAATCCAAAAAGCGACACCAAGAAGACCTTAAATAGTTAATAGTTCTATTTAAGCGAGGAGTCCAAAAATCCCACAAACTATCATAAGCCAACATAGACTATCATGGGTTATGTGGTTTTGTTAAAAAATATGGAATTGCGAGACTTCCTGCATTAAGGCGGAGCATATTGCCAGTGGACCTTATAGGGCGTCAGGTTTTACTTTTTGCGCGGTCAGTAAGCAATTGTTAGTTTTTATTTAATCACAGCTTCATAATATAGAAATTAAAAAAACAATCTTTTCTATGTTGTAGACCCTTCATTTGCCCTTCAATTATTATTTTTCCTAAGGCTACAATGTCTTTTATAAAAAAGCAATTCAGTTAAAAGAGAACTATTAGCAGTTTATCATTTATTAAATGTCTCAGAAATAGAATAGAATTTTCAAAATCTGCCTTTACTATGTTGAAGATAGAAGATCAAGGTATCCAAACATATTTCTTTTATGATTAAATATCCAATGATTACCATAGAAAAAAAGGGTCTAAATGAATTGAAATTAATATTTATCCTTAGGCCTCGCTTTAACAAAGGTTTCTGTGTAATTGAATTGCTGATTATTAAAAGGGGTATATGTTACATTATATTAAAAGGGAGCTATGTTACGGAATTTGTTTTATTTTTATTAAAAAAGTTATTAGAAATAAAAAAAAATATAAAATAAAAACAAATCAGCAAACACACTAAGTTTTTCATAAATGCAAAATTTGTAATATATGTGATTATATTAGAAATGAATCAGTTTTTTTTTAATATCTCGCAAAGTTGAAAATGTAACATAGCTCCCTTTTAATAATCAGCAATTCAATTAGAAATGCGCTTTGGTACTACAAACAAAACATATCTAATGTAGTGCGAATTCACTTTCGCCTAAACTCACATTCGACTCGATGCTTTCTTTTAGATCAATTCCCTATTGCAAACCTATATGTTAAACGTGTGTGTTTTATTTATATGCAACTTGGGGTGAATTTATGCTGTCATTAGCCACTTTTATCATAAACATATCAACGTATTCTGAACGTCCAAAATAATAATATACTGCGCATACATAATCAGCAAATTAGCATTCTTTTAAGTTATTATATTTGAAAAATAAAGGTCTTCAACGAGATACGGCTATGCGAAACTGTTTAACTATTTATTTATTTACCGGTGCATCAACTATAGAATTGTATTCCTAAATTAGGAAGAAAATTCCTTAATAAATAACACAAAAAGAACTGATACAAATTAATCCTCAGTCAATTATTTAAGCATACGCTTAGTAAAAAAAACAGTACATACTTTATTAAAAAATGTGCTAACATACATAGGTACTACAGTAATAACTTAAGTACTTATTATTTGTTTCTTACGTGTGTATAATAATTATTTCTCTAAGATCAAGAAACCAGAGAAGATAGTGTCTTAGCAGGATATATATCCTTGTATATGTTAAAATATGTTAACTTTTATTTAATAAAAATGTCTTCTGGCAACAATGAGACTGAAATTGAATAAAGTGTATTAATTGAATTTGTTTCAGCGACACGGGCTCCCATACTAAAACGTCAATCGATAAAAGGTCATTTGGGTCATTTATTTTGACATTTCATTAGGAAAAGCATCGAAATTCCCAATGGATTGATAAAAACACGCACCATCGCTGCCTACCTCCACAACAGGGCGAAAAGCGATGCGGCGACGAGCGTCTATAATATATTACCTATAAAATTACTTTAACTTTCCTAAAGTGGTGTATACTATTTTAACGGGGAACGCAAGATCAAAACATACTCATATTTTTAAGTAGCCTATCACCAGCGTTCACAGGAGGCACCTTACGCAAATTTTACCATAGAACGGACGTTTGCACCTAGTTAGCTAAGCACAGTATTGCTTTCCCGACGAAACCTTGCGTGCTAAGATTAATTAATATGCCTATACATTTTACGCCGGTCACGCGGCTTACATTTATTTTTTTTTGTGAATATTTTATGAAATGTTTTATACATAATGTTTAATGTCAAAAACATGACAACCAAAAGATGCGCGAAAAAACAATAAAACCCTAATATATTCCTCATAAATAACTAAGCCTAATTATTGAAATGAAACTAAAAATATATATAAAATAGCATTTAAATTGAAGAAAAATCTGAAATTTGTCTTTCATTCAACACATTCACCTTATCTCGAGTCTCCTTTACGCGTGGAATCCATAAATCTATCTTTGTTGCGTTGACTTGCCTTTAAATATAATTTTCTATAAGCAGAGATGCTTCGAATGACGCAATGGGTCGTCCTCTGGATACTTTTGGGCAATACGTTTTTGGTTTTACATATAGGTTGATGATTTTAGAGGTGTGGTTTTCAAGAAGAGATAAAACGCATATAATTAGAATTCAGTTTTATTATAAAGATAAGGGTTTGCCATTATGTTTTAAAAATGATTTCGGGTAAGTGGCCGCTGCGGCTGACTCGAACAAATTCCAGCCGAGAGGCCCAATTTTCAACCACTTTTTGCAGCAAGTTGGGCCGTATGTCAGCAATAACGCGCCGAATATTCTCTTCCAAGGCGTTAATCGTGTCCGGCTTATCTGCGTAGACAAGCGACTTCACATAACCCCACAAAAAATAGTCCAGCGGTGTTAAATCGCACGATCTTGGAGGCCATTTTTCTAAATTTGCACTATTTGCAAACGTTGTTCAGGAGTAAGTCTATTCATTATGAAATGGCAAACCAAACTGAGCATAAATCAAGTGACAGCTGTCAAAAACACCAACTACGAAAAAAGTAGTGCCAGATTGAAAACTACGCCTCTAAAAAAAACACCCTATATTTTAAGTGTCTAATCTTTATACAAAGCACTTATCTTTTTTTTAAATTAAGTAATTATGATTAATTTATCACGTATTTAAAATTCATAAATATACACATACTTACATACATGTTAGTAACTATTTTTTATTTATGTGTATTAATAATTATGAATTTTCTGAAAAATGCTGAGGTTACTCTATAAACATTGCATATATATTTTTTTTTTTTTTTATTAGGTAAATACGCCATTAGCGTGTGTTATTTGCCTTAATTCCCCGCAATACCTATGAAATTTAAAATTGAATGTAACAGTTGAAAAAAAAACACAAGTGGGCACAGCACGTATTTGTATTTATTTTTTGATATAATTCATTGTCAGTTTTAATTTTTTCATGTAAAAATGAGACTTGACATTAATAGAAGATAAGATGGTGTTAATAATTATTTTTGCATGACATTGACATTGACAGAAACCACACAAAATTCACAGCTCGAAACTTATTATGTCAATAAACTGTCGAAGTTTAAGTACGAATAAGTACGAACGTTTTATTTTATTATAATTTAAATTTATTTGTAACACACATTATAGATAAATTTTAGCTTTCTGCACGTCTTTACCATATAAACTCTAACTATGCCAAATCTCACACTCCTCAGTTCGCGCAATATGCTTAGAAAGGGGTACAAAGATTTTCTTTCACGTAATAATATATATTTTAAATATACATTTTTAATTTTCACCAGTTGAAGCAAAAAAATAATATTTTAGATAAAATTACCTGTGGTAGGTAATTTGCGCTACTCTTAGATAAACAGGTTTTTGAGGTTTTTGAGCATTTTGGACTGAAAATATATTTTTCAGTATTACCGACAACGGCGGTCGGTTTTACGATAACTCTGCGAAGCCACGATAACTGCTGATAAATAAGACAAACGTCGAAAAGTATGGCCTTTAGGGCCAAGCTCGAGTCACGGGACGAAAAAGCCGTTCTGCGCATGTGAAACTTGTGAGGAATGGCGAGCGAAGGCCGGGTTTCCCTAGTACATATATTGTTTAATCTGGTGCGATTTTCGACGGTGCCTCCGCCCGGATCAAAGGATTGGAGCGCTCATCCCTCCGAACCCCGTTCCCGACCGGAGGGCAGCTGCGCGCGGGGAGGGAAACTTAAACACCAACTTCTCGCCAATGTGAGGCCAAACGCGCGAAATAGTTTTTTTTCAGCGGAATTCAGAAATGCCAATAAATGAGTAAATTACTTATGAGGAATTTCGTATCGGTAGGTGGTTTGTCTCGTAAAAGGTTAGATCCTCAAAAAGCAATGATTGGAGTTGAGGCCATATTAAAACCATTATCGTGTACTACATAAACATAACTGTCATAAGATATCTGTAATATTCTGTCCGGAAAGGCAATTTTTGGGTAAAGGTACTTTAGTTCTCTTGCAATAGTATTTTATTGATTCCGAAAAAAAAAACGGAATGGCTCTTTGAACTGGGAAGAAAAATAAACGGAAACCTTAATACTTAACATATAATAAAAAGGATTCCGCAATGAAAGATAGGACATTCCTCAAAAATCACAAGTACTAATAACTTCTAAACCGTTGACTTTCGGGTCCAGAGGCTGATTTATGATGTTTCATATCACTAGGTTTCAACTACCCACTTTGATGACTGCTTCATAGGTTTTTTATTAAAAAACTATTAAAAATGTATCAATAAAGTATGCCGCCCCTCATCCTTATCTCTGAAAGCATCTATCCAATTTTTAAAAAATCGGGCAAAGTTATATATTTTACACCGTTTCTTTAATTTCTGGTAGTACTTATGATATTGCACTAAGACAACAACACAACAACGACAACAATGGCAACAATGCAACAAAGACTTTCTTTTTAACGTTTACGACAGGCCCTCGATCGCTCGGTTAAAACAACATATGCACGAAGTAATATGGAAAAATGCGAGTACGCTTTTATGTTATAACGAATAGTTGTGTATAGGTGCCATTTATCACTTACAAATAAATGTAACGAGAAATGCAGCGAAAAAAAACGTTTTTCGCGTTTAACCAAAAACGGAACGAGACTAGATTGTTTATGTTTGTACAAGCCTTTCGCAAAATGAGATTTATTGTATGAATTTTTACGTTATTCTGTCTTTTAGCAAAATATATGAGTGATTAATTGATTTTCAATAAAAAAAAAATAAATATTCTTTTAAACATCCATTTTCCGTTAAAAACCCGCACCCGGCCGAGATTGGCGACCGACCTCTGGAAACAGTCCAGGTGGGACTAAGGCACAAGGGACTAAGGTGGGGTGGCACATGTGTGTGGAACTGGTTGGAAGGTGGATGAAAGTGTCGTAATTTGTACTGGGGAATAAGGAATATTGGATCAGGTCGGAATGCGGAGATCCGCCAAAACGCTCTGTAGGCAACTTCAGTTTGTTTGCTGCCAATAAAAAGTGTATTATATTATTAGTCTTTATAGTTTTCATTTCAATTAAGATCGTTTTGGGTTTAGTTTAATTTTGAAATCGCTTTTTTTCTTATTTATGGTCAGATTTTTGGGAACTAACTGTTCAACCACGGGCTTCGCCCCGGGTTGGTAGCTGATATTCCGAGAGCTTTCCAAAAAGCCCAAAATCACCTTCCCAGCATGTTACCCACCTAAATAATCTAATTTGAATAAGCTACAATCTTTCATCCCCTATTTCACCCTCTTGGGGTTGTTTTTTTACGTACCTTAAGTACTTTCCTTTTAAGTACTCCATACCAAATTGCGGTTCAACGGTTCAGCTGTGAATACGTAAATATAAACAAGACTTTCGCATTTATAATTATAGTTATATATATACTGTAATAGTATAGTAAATGGATAAGCGCTTTTCTCGAAACAAGTTCAATACATATATTCATGTATGAGAAGCTACTATCCCCGTTCTTTGGCCGTTTGTCCGTCTGTTGCAACTTTCTACTCGAAAAGTACAAATGCAAAAGAATTGATTTTGACTTCCTATCTCCACTTGTGCCACAGTGCAACCCATAGCAAGTTGGTACCAAAGGCGCGTGTAGTCTGCATGTAGATGCCGTTAATGACGCCTGTAGACCATAGGGCATAAATGTAAGACGTCAGGTTCTATTTAAATAATTTACTACTACTAAACAATGTATAGAAGCAGTTTAATCTATGATAGCTACACGGTATCATAGCCATTTTTGTTTTTATTCAACTAGCAAAACCTTGCATGTATTATAAAATTATAATTATTGCAATATCACACATGCTTAACATTAAATTTACGGTCTTCTCTCCGGCGAGTTATAAAAAAAAATACAAATTTAAAGACTTCTGGTCAGAACACTGTTGCACCTGGAAATCGAACTGCGTGAAAACAGTAATCAACGCGGGTGAAAAGGGAAATTGTAAAAGAAGAAACATTTATACATAAATTTGAATTCACCACATTTACCTTACTGCTTCCCCGGTTTGTTGACATCCTCCGCAAAAATGCCTTGGCTGGCTCCGTTTCGTTCTCACTTTCCGAGCTATCATCTGCGGCGGAGGGCGCATTTTGCACCGTAACCGTCGTCTTCTCGTCGACACACAACATGACACCACACCACAGCCTACATTAGTTACACTACGATAATCTAAAACCCCCGCTTCATACATGCGGACGCCGCAATTTAGACTTTACGCGCGCGAACGCCTCGCACGACCAACATTTCAATCAAGGCGCCATGACAGCCCGGCTGCTTACTATGAAAACAAAACAAATTCGCACTAGTTAGGTGCGAAGTCGACCGCAAATGTCAAACGGGTAGCGACACTGCCCGGGAGATGGCGCAGCTTCGAACGAAAGTCCATTTGAATAAATGCTCCATTTGCTGACAGCGGAGAGTAGCCGCACTAACATAAAAACTTCGAATCTGATAAAATTAGAGCTATGTTTTCAGACCACAAAATCCTTTCTGTGTAATTAAAAATAAAATTAAAATCGACCTTTATAATATTAGTACTTGAACGCGATTAGTATTTCTTCTCAAAATATATATTTATTTTATATATATTTTATATAACTGTATAATGTACACGCTAGTAGTATAGTAGTAACTGTATAATGTACACACTAGCTCTGTATATATCAACACACTAGCTGTGACCAACTTCTAGATCATAAGCTATATAAAATAATTTTACTACACTAAGAGCTAAAAAGCTAAATTTATATCTGTTTTCTTTTACACCTTTTTGAGATCAGCTTGAATTATTGGGTTATATTTTTTCGCCTGAGTACATTATTTTAAATTATATGTAGTTAGTTGCTTTGTATTTCTCATTATTTGTGGTTATTCTTTGTTTTTTATTGATGTTTTTTCTTTTATTATTTTTTTCTGATTTCATTATTCCTTTGTTATGAATAATAAAATGTGTTACATGGGGAAGCCTGTTAAATAAATAAATCAAGTCTGATCCTACTAGGAGGGCGAAAATAATTCGTGATGTTGAAAGTCTCTTGTATTATAGTCTGTTCACGATTAGAGCACCTAAGTGATCAGATTATGAGTGGTACTAAATGTATGAGTAATCTTGTAGTGTGGTAGATTTTTCATGTGCCATATACACAAGTAGATTTTAATGGCATGTCTGACAAGCACCTTAGCGTTAGATATGAATTTCTACCTCATAGTGCCTTAATTTTTTTTATGAATTATTATTTTTTCCATCATTCTGTGACACTCTCACTTAAAATTCAGAGTAAACATATATTTTTTTATCTTATGAATTAAAAATCTTGCCGTACCCATTTTCACAAGAGTATAAACATAAAAAAAAAGTTTATTTAAACAATACTCCAATATTTAGATAAGTCAATATTTTTGCTAGGCAATTTGACCCAATCACAAACATCTGACGATTTTTCCTAGTTTATTGCTTATTATACCTCCATTAATGGAGGTAACAACAACCATAGTCAACTGTTGATTGTTTCATAGACATAACTTACTAAAATATTATTTTCTATTTGATATTACGTTGCCGCCATGCATGCTGTCATTTTAGTCTGATAATAATGAAATACTGTCAAAGTTCATGAATTTCATTGATTATTTTCTTTATTCGAGAAATATTTTTCATGCTGTTAACTTTAATCAATGTGCATTTCTGTGTCATGCGTTTTACCATTTTCAAACTGGCAACAACACTTAAAAAAATGTCTACGAAATAAACCAAATAATAACACGATTTAAGTGGATACTATTTTATTATTATTAAATTGATTGTGACTACTTATTAATCTTATTACTAAAATATAATGTTAATTCAAAATACAACTTTAGATAGCAAAATCATTAAACAAATTTTGTTTCTTGATCATGGACCACGGGCGATTGCTAATAAAACAAAACCAGTAGTAAAAGTTTGGCTGCAAACGCATTTATCTGAACAACTTCACGTGAAGTGGAAAACTTTTTAGCACGCCTATCCATAACGCTGGGTGCGGTTCATTTGGATGACTGAAAATGAAAAGTAAAAGTAAACATTATAATTTATTCCCGGTAAACCGAGGAAAATATCAAGCATAATTATTCGATACAGATTTGTGTGATTTTTACTATATCATTGAAAATATGCAATTAAATGAAATTTTTCAAAAATAGCTGAGAAAAAAATATAATTACCAACTTATTAACCCCTGGAGGGCGTACGACGTGAGGGGACGTCATGCCGCGCGGACATTTCTGTGTCCGTTGAGAGCGTATGACGTGAGGGGACGTCATGAATACCTGCTTGATTTTGATTATTTTTGGTATTATTCATTAACTTGACGTTTTTTTCATTGAAAATCACAACGAAATAATTTTGTTTTTTTTTTTTTTCATTTCAATGCAGTTTCTACTACTATTAAAAAATGTGTATTGAAAATACACTAATGTACTACCGTTTCAATATCTATAACTTTTTTTTAACTTTTTTCTTTTTTCCGAAAACTGTACATATTTTGGAAGACTTTTAAATTGTAATGTATAGTTATAAATATATGAAAATGTAAAAAAAATTGTTGATTTTGTTTATTTCGTAATTTAAAAAAAAAAAAGAAAAATGGCAACATTTTTATTTTTTTCTTCTTTAATTTACGAGACAAACATAATCAAAGTGATATGGTGTAATTGAAAATTTTACGGTGAATCCGATGATACCAGATTTGTAAAAATTGAACGACTCATGCCTGCACTATGGATTTTATAGTAGTGAGTGATTTTTCAAGGTCAATAACTACAGTCTCAACGGGTTTTGGCGCCAAAATGAACTACGCCCTCCAGGGGTTAAAGCGTTAATTGCTATAGACATGAAATCAATGAGTAATATAAAACCATTCGATACTATGTAATGTGACATCCTCTCCATAATTATAAACAAAAATTATAAACTAAATTAATTTTAAAATAGCTATACAAATGGATGACCAAAAATAGAGAAAAAAATCGGGTACTTCAATAAGGTCCCTTTGCCAAGTTATAAGGCTATGTATGTCACTTCACAGTGAATTTAATTGGAGGTTATTGTTTACAAATTTACAACATTTTATATATATATACAAAATTGCATATACCGAGGTTAGTATATAGCCTCTTTTTTCGGTTGTCGATGTTAATCAATAACTAGAAAAAAGAAGGCAAAAAGTATAATTTGGGTATTTCCATTATTCTAACACATGGTTTTGCAATTTTAAATATTTATATAAACAGCCGTTTTATCAATGGATACATTGTTATCACGAAAATAAAATATAGTTTTAAATATTAATTATGCTGACAATATGTTATGTAGCTGGTCTTGACAGGTGATGGTTTTTCCAATATAAATATCATTAGTGGTTCAAATTACTGATTCATTTAAAATTCCTATTGGAACAGACATCCCTTATTTTTTTTCCGAATTTATTTGCAAGTAATTACGAAAATGATGAATGTAACTTATGTTTTAAATATAATATTTTAAATGTAACTTTATTCATATATTTAAAAATCGTAATTAACAAAAATCTTACCTTTGAGTGACGTTCCATCATTAATTATTGTTCGGGTTTACCACAATAATTATAAAAATCCATCGGAAATTTTACATTTTTTATCACTTTCTGAATCAATTCCAGGTGTTCCTTGCCCCAGAGACTATGGGTGACATTTTTTAGAATGAACTTTAAGGTTATACGCACGCTTGAAGGATTTATAACAACCTTTGCATTCGTAACTGCAATATAAAAAAATATATATTTGAATCTTGGTAAAAAAGATAGTTATTCCATTTAATTGTAAAATATTCATTTGCCCCAATTTCCAATATTCTAGTATTATGTTACCACTGGAATTATATCATTAATATAGAACAGCGGATCTCATTTTTTTGTGTACCGCTCATGTTTATTACGGATCAGCGTCATTTACAATCTAACTAATAAAAAATTCATAATGATATTATATTAATTAATATTATTTTCAATTACTATTTTTTTATTTCGGCAGAATGGTCATTGTGAGCAATATTAGAAAGCTTAGCGAGTTGGAGACTATATAAATGCTGCATGCTTAACCCTTGTAGGTTGCATGACGTCTTTACACGTCGAACCGGCTAGCATCTCATAGCGCTCATTCGTTAGCCGACGTGTATATACTCTGTCAATACTCTGTCAGTCATTCGAAAATTGCCATTTAATTATCTGTTCATCCGGTTGCTCTACTGTCTATGCCATTCAATTCGCAAATAACCAATCACTGGATAAATACTGATAAAAAATCATCATCATGACTAAATACTCTATGGGAATTATTTAGTGATACAACGGGCCTAATCAAATTTTCATCATTTGGAAAAATAAAATGTCAACAACTGTACCTTTTTTTAAACAAGTTATGCATAGTAATATATAGTTTATACATCTATCAAATATCTAAAAGTGGCAAAAAGTTATCAAAAATAGTGAAAAGTTGAATATCCAACATGAAAAAGTTGATGATAAAAGCAGTTTTTTTTTTAGTTTAAGACAGATAGTGACTAGAGTGTTTATTTTCAGATAGCGACTGAGTATTTTCTAATAGAGAATTTCATAGTGAACCAGATCATACCAAATTTGTCGCAATTTGACGACCCAGGCCACCAAAGCTGATTTTTCTTCACAATGGTGAGTTTTCATATTCATTTATAGAAATAAATCACTACGTACGCGGGAATCGTTTCTTAACGAGTTAAGAAAATGTAAGCATTTGGAAATCCATATTCTTATTCCTGTTTTACAAAATCTCATAGAGTTTATATATACCCGTAATTCAGAAAGAAATAAACCTGAAGACCTGATTACCTTTTTTTGATGATATGAGGTTTAAAATTATGATTTTCCAATGAATCATTTGATGTAAAATCAAGAGCATATTGATTATGGTTTTCCGAGAAAAACTGATGATGTGTCTGAAAATAAGAAAAACATATTTTTACATTAAATATATTTTAATTTAAAATGTTTAATCTTAAAACAAACCTTGAGTTTGATTTACCATCATGCCCAAATAAATCTGTGCAACAACATTAATTTAAAATTTCAAACAAGTTTGTGGTTTCAATTAAAAAATTGGAGTCACCAATGAATATGGAATCTACGGACCCATGAGGGATAAACAAAAGGGTTGAACAGGGATACATATTTTCTATCGAACTCCTTCCGAAGTCTAAATAATTTAAAGATTGAAATGAACTTTATTATTATATACGAGAGTAGCCTGAAATGTTTCCAACCTAACAAATGTAAAAGATATTTTTCCTCCATGTTTGTTTTTATTTTTTTTTACAGTCTTCGTGTTAGTCTATACAGTTCTCCCAGCGATGCTCTCATCTCTTTAACACGTTGAACGCTTTGTCGGCCACCGGTGGCCGACGTGACAAACCTCACTTTGACTTGACTTTCAGAGTCGTCGGCCACGCGCTGCGTGTATTTTACTATTTGACGTGGCCGACGTGGCCTTTCTCAATATACCTGCAGTTTGGCTTTAGATTATTTTGATGTCATCAAAAGATATGGTCATATAATAGGTGATTTTTTTTTAATAATACTACTTTTTGTAAAGGTTACATGTAAACGTATATATTGGATGTTTTAACTAACTACAAATAAAAATTTCAACTAAAAATATTTATAATAAAGTTTATTCAAATAAAGGACATATTTTTTTATGTTTTATAAGTATGCTCCACGTCGGCCAGCTGCGCTGAGCGACAAGGTGGGCGACGTGGCGCCATCTATAAAATTATTCCATTTGAGCCGGGTCATACACCGGTGGCCGACGTATAAAAAATCTTAATTAATTATCTAAAAATCACACGAAAATAAATAAAACAAGTACATTCACATCTATTTTATGATATAAAATAAATAAACTTATTTTTTTTTTTGACATTTTACACAAATTTCAATAGGGTTCAACGTGTTAACACACTCAGCGTGAAATGCCGTTTCCAGGTAAAACCCTTACTGTCCTAATGCATTTCTATTAATATATAAAAGCGTGATATGTCGCATATACCTGAATTCATGAAAGGCATGGACTAATCGTGGTTTTTTTTTTCAATTTAGTCTGTTTTGACATTTGGTTGTTTATATGAAAAGTGTGCTAGCGAATTGGGAGTATTTTTAATAGATTAGGCGGTAAATAATTCGAGTTTTATTTATAAAAGCTATGTCAATTCCAAAACAAACATTTTCATAGTTTTGTACATATTGTTTGCCAATTATAATAAATTATAACTTAAACTAAAAAACGGGTGTCGTTTCCGTGTGGATATTCCGTTCGGTCAATGTACTTCGCCGATCGGAGCTGAATGTGTTAACCCGCTCAAATAGTACTCAGTGACATTCTCTGCAAAATGTTGTATGCCAAAGTCATGACCTTCTCATTCGAAGAAAATCTTCGTCCTCCGAGCGCAACTATTATGTTAGGGAACAAAAACTAGTTGCTTTAGGAGAGATGTGAGTAAGGACAGTGGCCAAATACTTTAAACTTAAATTTGTGAATTTTCACCATCGCAACTGCCGAGTTGTGTTACAGTGCATTTTCTCGGTGAAACAACTTTTTTTTCTGTATTTTCTGCCTTCAGCTTGTCAAGAAATGATGCGTAATATGCTTGTGTAATGGTTTTTCCATTTTAAAGTTTAAGATAACTCCGTGACTATGACAGAAAACAGTCGTCATCACTTTCCCAGCCGAAGAAAGAGTTTCCCTTTTTTGGAGCCGATTCCCCCTTCGTAGTCCACTGTTTTGACTGTATTCTTGTTTCTGGAATGCATAGTATCCAAGTTTCATCTACATTAATTAATCGGCACCAAAACTCTGATTTACTGCGTTTCAACTGCACCAACAAAGCACTGCAAATGTTTATTTAAACACGTTTTTGGTCCAAAGTGAGCAAACGTGGCACCCAACGCGCGGACAGCTTGCTCATGCCTAAATCTTGGTTCAATATGTGACAAATACTTTCTTTAGACAAAATGTAACACATTTTTTGCATCTAAATGTAAACAAAGTCTTACTTTTTACAATGTTGTATGTTTGAGAATAAAAAACGTCAGAAAAGACAGTGTACGTGTAATAACACATTGAACAAAGATGCTTCCAGCAACGTTGAAACATAGGTAGTAAGCGCTGACTACTCCGCTCTAGTCATTCGGTTCAATGTAAGATTAGCAGTGTTTTAGAGTGTTTAATTTACTTATGTTAGGTATATTTTTATTTAAATTAAAATGTATATAAATATTACCTTCATATGTTTCAAGATTCCATTTCGTCCGTTGCATACAGAAGCACATATTTTACACATATATGGCATACTTGTATGAATATTCCGTATATGTCGGGACAGAGAAGACTTTAGTGTAAATCTTAAACCACAAAGCGAGCATATAAAGCATTGATCAGCTGTAGAAAATTCAAAAGAATCATTATTGAGAACAAAAGTTGAGAGATACCTACCTATGGACCCTCGGAAAGACATTGCCTCGTAAAGAAAAGCCAGTAATTTGAGGTCGTCTTTGGCATAATTTTTTAAAAATGAACAGACCATTTATTAAGGCAGCTAGAACTGCGATTCACAGCGCAACTTCGACAATATTAGCTGTTTGATAAAATGATATTAATATATTGCAAAATCTCTGTTGCTCCATACATAACCTTAAATAAAGGCTATTGATATATAAGTAATAGCGAGAGCATGCCTTTCAAGATCCAAGCCTTTAATAGATTTCAAAAATACGTACAAGCATGTATGTTTGAGTGCATTGTCAGTTCAGCATTCGAGAAATATTTCTTTGGACAATTCGCACATAAGAAAAGTTTTATACCCTCGTGGCGCTTTACATGTAAAATCAACCTGCAATTAAGTTAGACAATCCTTATAAATGTGCACAAAAATAAATAAATAAACGTGAAAGAACATTTTTCTAATCTTTACAGTAAATATTTTTTTTACATTATTCAAAATTTTAAAAAAATGTTCATTCTCTATTTCTTTTCATTGTCAAACGTCTTGAGGCGATGAAACCCATGATAGGTTTAGAATCCCACATTATAAAATTAAAAACATAAAAAGAATTGTAGAAAATGAAAAGAAAAAAATTAAAAAGGGATTTCCTAACCTGTCCTTTGTTACAAATCCTTTACCGCATTTTTGGCAAAGGTACGGATTAGCTTTAGTGTGTGTAATCTCGTGATTTTTCAAGTGCTTCGCAAAATTAAAACCTAAAAAATATACACCAGATTATAATTACTAAAAATATAAATTATTAAACAAAAAATAAATGGCTGTGTTTATTCCATAGTTAAAAGTCAGTGATTTGGAATTTATGGCGAAAGTATAAGAAGAACAAACGACTCCTCATTAAAACACTACGATATTATTGGGTTTTGTCAAAAAAGTTTGCTTTACTTTTTAAGTTTGCTTTAAAAATTACTTTTCAGCCTACCCTCGTATGACTATTTTATACAATGTGGGTTAGTACGTAAGTGTGTATTGTACTGTGAGTGTAAAGAGCCTAAGGGTGTGTATGTGAGTTTAATGTAGGTATTATGATTGTGCATGTTCAAAAAGCCTAGTGGTTTTGCGTGAAGAGGTGTGTGTGCGTGTGAAGAATTATAATTGTGGATGTTAACTTTATAATAATAATAATTTAGAAATTAAATTATTAATATTAAAAGTATTATTATGATTTTATTTATTTATTGTAACACAACGTTGTTGAATAGGCATATTAATATAGACAGTTATATAACCGTAAAATGCCTCGTAGATACGTTGCTCGACGGTATAAATAATACAAATAAAATAAATAACAAATGAACACCAGCATACTGTGTGAAAGACCATGACAGCCTCGTTTATTATGAAAGCCTTATTCTACGACGTTGTAAAGCTGCCAATTAACCCCACGTAAATGTGACAATAGAAAGAGGTTACCTTTTTTACAAAATCTGCATTTATATCTCCTGTCTTCCCTATGAACAAACATATGCTGCCTCAAGCATCGTTTATTTCTGAACAGTTTACTACAAATAATGCACTCGTGTGTGTCTTTCCCGGAATGGTTCACATGTGTGTGAGCAATCAACTCAAATTCGCTAGAGAATGACCATCTACAGTTCCCAACCTGAAATTTAAATAATTAAATTATAATATTTTTTTAATGAAATAGTAAATTTAGTGAAATTATCATCCAAAATCATGAACTATTATTATTAAAATGTTCACAAGTCAAAGAATGGGGCAGAATGAAGCAATTCTTAAGAAAACCAAGGTCCTCAATGGGCTATAGGCACAGAAAGAAGAAAGAGAATCTGAGTTGAGATCAGTATCCGTAGCAGATAGCAGAGCAGAACTTAGAAATGAGTATTTTAAAGCAACCTGTTTACACAACACCTGGAAAGCAAATACTTAGTAAAATATTATAGAAAAACAACGAAAAAAACTACCTTGCAGTGAAACGGTTTGTTTGTATCGTGAGATTTTATGTGCTTTTGGAGCTCATCAAATGTTTTGAATATTTTTCCACATATTTTGCATTCGCCACACTTCACAGAAAAAAATCCTAGCCCTGAAAAAAAAAAATTGTAAAATTACTACATTCAAATAACATATCTTATTTTAGGGTTTAGTAGATTACATAATATTCTAAACTTTTATAATTTAGCCAAAATGTCCATCCATCATCTTCTAAACCAACCAAGTTACTGATTTAATTTTTTTAACTAATAATATGAAATCAGATTATCACTATAAAGATCTTCGTTTTATCATATGGGTTGTGTTGTCAGGGAGGCGCAATAAGCACAGTCTCGACTGCCTTGTTGTTGTTGTTACACGAGGCAGTCAACATCTCACGACTCTTGATTTAACGTGAGTTTGTGTATGTCCCGTTACTCGACAGTGTTGAGAAAAACGCAATATTCTCAACAGCGGAAAATGACCTGGCCAGATTTGACAACTAGGTTTTAAACCCGGGACCTCTAAATCAAAAGCTGGCGTTCATACCACTACACCATCAGGTCAGGTTAAAATAATATTAGTCTCGTAGTTTACTTTACATAACTTCTAAGCACTTTAATTTGCAAAAATAAGGCGTAATTAATAGTAATAATTACAATAATAGCTTATTGTGTTTAAAATTAGGAAAGAGTGTAATTTTACATCGGCATAACACGCGATGTGCCTGAGCACCTAAAGCAGATTAAAACAATGCCCTAAGAACTGTGTTTAGTGGTGTCACAAAAATGAAAAATGAATACTAATTAACACAAGAAATAAAATACCACTAATATCAATTTAAAAATAAAGCAGTTTCTAACAAAAATAAATGTTTTATAAATCTATCTAACTAAGCAGCGGCCATAAAATAAGGTTGAGGTTTATTTAGAATACAATAAATTATTTTGACTTGAAGATAGAATTAGTCTGTTAACTTTTTATATAAAATAGAAACAAAAGAATACATACGAAATAAAGAGTAAATATTTACTTATTAATATTGTATACTTATTTATAAATTAATACCATATATGTATGAAATATTTGATAGACATAGTATTGATCAACAATTCAGTTTTTTTCCTACCTAGCCCAAACAACCTAAAGGAAATATGTTTTTTGTACGAAAACAAAGAATTGCATTTACTCAGTGATACTTTAATTTCTCTGGATAACCGCGGCGCTAAAAAGGTAAAATGCCTCTGAGCAAATCCTGTCTTTTTTCGGTGTAAGTTGTTGTTGGATGCTAAGTTGCCTTGTAATTACTTTATTGATGCAACCAAATTATATTTTGGATAACCAGAGGATAAGTGACAATAAATGAGCACACCGTCACTTATAAAATGGTACACGTTGAACTACGCATACAGTTTCTTTATCTCCTGCAAATGTTGCTGTTGAATTATTGTGTAGCCACCAGGATAAACTGAATATAATATATTCCACTGTTTTTTTTTCTCTAATGTATCTATTATGGATAAACTCCCAGCTGTTAGACAAATCTACCTACCTCTTCTCTCTAGCCTACACACTCATACATTCGAGGTGATAATTTAAATCGAAGAAGAGTGTTAACAATCTCATAGAAAAATATTGAAGCAATAAAGTAAAAACAGCTCACTTTAGCTGGAGGCAAATTTAAATAAATGATAAATTAACACAAATGAAACTTTTAAACTAGATACCTGCTAAACCACCTTCGAGATGAGATTTTCTTCCATTAGCTACCTCACTTGAACAATCTGTAATTTCATTCTGTAAAAAATAATAATAATAATTACTCAAGAGTGCTCAAAACCTTCAAAAAAAAGCTGTTCCCAATTTGCAACGCTGTTGTTAAAATTTGGCATAAAATTATTTCTTATTATGAAAATAAAAATTTCGTTTTTAAGTAGAAATATATTTCCAAAATATTTTCAGAAATATGGTCTTATTTTTGTAGTTATCGAATTTGCCTATGATTATGGGGCGATTGATAGTCATGAAGATGAGCTAGGACAATGGATCGTGAATAACGGTTTAGACGCAGCGCTTTTTGTGAATAGGACATTGGAACCGTACTCTTAATAGTGGTTGCCGTCCTACCATCCTGAAGTTGTGCTTTATTTTATTTGCATTTTAACGAACGACAAAAGGAGAAATGAGAATGAGCCTAACTGTAAAGATTATGGTGTGAATGCACAACAAAACAAAAAATCATCATAAAATAACAACTACAGATTACTTATAAAAAATCAGTTTATACAAAACGTCTAAAATTCTATAACTGGGATCAAAATCCAAACCTCCAAATTGCACGCCGGTAGGTTAAACCATAATGCCATAAACAAATTTGCATCTCTGTACACATTTAACATTTTAAATCTTATTGGGACGTTATTGGTTGCACAATGCTGAGGATAATTGCTCCAATTTAAATAAATTGATAGTGAAATAAAATAAGGAAATATTACGTTAATATTATTAAATTCCTTGTCAGATTCATTTGCAAATATTAGGAAAAATGCTAAATGAATATTACCATTTTGTGCAGATTTCGTCTATATAAACCATAGCATACCAATACAATACCAATAGCGTCCATAGCAATACCTAGGCCATAATATGACCTAGGTATATATAATGTATATGACCTAGGTCATAGCAATTATTTTAATAAAAAAAAATTCTTTATTATTAAAAAAAGAGTCTTTATTATTTATTTACAAAACTGAGTTGTGGTGCAATTTATAATAGCAATCCGCCATGGATTAAACCTTTAATATTAAAACAATAAAATAAACATTCTTCAACAGTACGACGTGTTCCACATTATAACTAATATTTTAACCAATTGAACTCCATATTTTTAAATAGTTTATTAAATATATAAAACTTTATAAACCATTTGTGTAGTTAAACAAAGAATCATATATATATCAAAAAATAAATTTTGCTAAACCAAATAAAACTAATTAATATGACTTACTTCTTTATATTCAGAAAAAGCAATATTTTTTTCTGAATCCATAGGGTCCAAATTGTTCACAATAAACGATTCTTTATCTGAAATATTTTTAAAAACAATTACAGGTACTCATTTATTAAGAAATATAAATAAATGAAAATAAAACCTCCACGAAAACTAAAGAAAATTAAGTCATTTTTCACTCTTCGTGCTGAATGCTCAATTAAGTCTGGTACCCATGACTCAACCATCCGGTTTCAACCTGCCGCGTTAACCAGACTAATTAACCGCGTGTGGTCCAGGCTAATTATTATCCTGCATTGCAGGTTGTTTGGTATTCAAATGATAAGAAAAACACAGGGCCTGATTGAGTAAGGGTCAGCCAACTCGTTCCAATTCTGACCCTTTGACCCCAGATGAATTTCTGGCTCAAATATTTTTTAAAATTTTGTCATTTTATCTTCATAATCATTGTGACGGTCTAGTGGTTAAGGCGTCCTTCTTGTAACTCATAGTTCATTGGTCTGAAGTTTTATCAATTCCTCACCACCATCACCATTTACCTTAAATGAGCATATTGGCTTAGTTGAGCAGTGAAAAAAGTTGCATATGATATAGCTATGTCTTACAGGTGTCCCCAGACTACTCGTGCCTGTCTGTGGTTTCAACTGTTGTACTTTTGTGTTGAGTCGTTTAAAATTAAAAAAAAAATACTGCACCAATAATATGATGACATTCTTTCAATTCATCATAAATTTTTACACTATTTCAGTTTTTTTTATAAATTTTGAGGCACGACCAATAATAAAACAACCCCCTCCCTCTTTTCTATTTATGGGATTTGGGATTTAATCAATATTAACTTCTCCCAAATTGACCTTTTTTCAATAGCCCGGCACAAGTTTCGCAACGCTGTCTATTATACCAATACTATACCAACAATATTACAAATACTACACAAATGCACAAAACCACGGACAAAATTCCTAGTTTAGTTCCGTATAAAACAGTTTTTTCCTTATTTTTTTTAATATATATAAATAATCAAAGTTTAAATTGGTGTGTTTCATATCATTTTTGCTGTATTTTTTTATTTAAAATTGTTTTTTTTTCTATTTATTTGAATTTGTTCCATTCTTTTTTATATCATTACCTGTATTGTGTACAATTTCTATTGTGTAACCACAATAATTAAATAAATAAATAGACACGGACATCATATTTCAATTTATAATAATTATAAAGTGCCACTACACATTCTTTTACATATTTCTATTTGCGCTTATGGATAAGTTTATATTAATTTATACCGGCCAGCAATAAATAAAACGTTCCAATAGCCACGCTGTCAACTGTTTGAAATTCGATTTGATCTGACCCTAATGATTAGCGCTATGTCGTTTCATACTAAAAAAATGTTGACTTTAATGTTAAATATCTATATTATCCGACCAGATTTTGATGTGATCTAAACGGACGGCTATGGTCGTTTTCTTGGGTATCAATCTACGTATAAAAATTCAAATATTTCGCATTTGTACTTTTTGAGTTGAAAGATGCAATGGACAGACGGTCAAAGGACGGGGATAGTAGCTTCTCATACATGCGTGTATGTATAGAAACTAAAATGGGTAGACAAATTAATTGTATTTCAATTTATTATGATGATGATAAATTTATATACCTTCAGGATGGTTGGATTTTAATGAAAGGTGATCAATACTTAAACCCTTTAGAAATAAATCCGTTTTTTCGCATTGTAATTTCAACGAGTATGCAGCCAATACTTTATCGGCACATTTATTACAAATATTATTGGGTTGATGATGGCCACTTATCTGTAAATAATTAAATATATACATAAAAATAGTAGCACTACAAACATGGCTGCTGTCTGATTAACATAAAATTAAATTTGACCAGTAAATGTGAACATTTTGTTAGAATAAAAATAAATAGTTTGATTAGGATCAAGCAATCTTGGTAGCTGTCATTAAAAAGTTGAACATATTCTGAAGATATACAATACTTAGGCAAAGTAGAGAATATAAGAAATAAGAATAGAATTGTCAATTTACAGTACATTTAGAAAGATAAATGACAAACTGAAACAAATACTTAAACATTTAGAAAAACGTTCAGGTACCTGCTGCTAGGAATCAAACCCAGAATAGTTTGGGTTCAGCAAACATTAGAGTGTAATTATTAGATAATGTTCAATAAATTTTAATAAAGTATTTAAGAATTCTCGAATTCTATGAAGGTTCTTCATTGACATTACTGAACTTGTCTCTCTTTAACTATATTAAGATATGAAATGTGGCTGACAGATGTCTTTAAAGCACATTTCTTATATCGTCTCAAGTTCTAACACTGTATTTTTGTAATGTATGTAATTTTTTGGTAAAAATAATATTTTGATGAGATTGAGTCGTGGAGCATCCCCTGATTGGTCAAATATGTCGCTATTATGTAACCACAACACAATAAATGCAAAAAACATAACCAACTATGTCAGTAGGATAGTTATGTTCACGGTAAACACAGCAGATGTCAGTCAGCTAATTTATGACACAGCGGCTATACTTTGTCTTGGTGTACGTATAAAGCTGCTGCGTATCGTAAACAAATTCGCTTATATAGTAGTGAAAAAAATCTTAAATTGAAATTTAAGAGCTTCGGAGTTACCGGTGGGTATAAATTTGTTTAATGAGCTGTAATTCTAGTGTTTGATAATGGGCATTACTTATGTAAATATGTGCATATCTGTGAAAAGAAAAAAAATACTTTTTTGTCTATACTGAAAAATTGTAAAAAATTACTCACGCACTGTAGAAGACAATGATATGTATTTATGTTTCCTTGTCAGCTCTAAATTTCCTGCCTATCTTGACTATTCTTTAGAGCCATTTTTATTGTTAAATTTAGGCCACTATATTTATTTGACTCCGAAAGGTGGTTTTTGCTCTCCTCTGGCACGCAGAAAGTACAGTATAAAAACAGGTTGTAATGTGACGGAGAAGTGAGAAGTGATTGGTGAAAAACCTGCGAGTGGTGAGCATTTTAAGGAGACTCAATCAGCTTTACCGGTGATGTAGATTGTGAGGGATTTAGATTTGGCAGCACAAAGCAATAGAGGTATTTTTGTGATGTTTAGCCACCTACTCCTCCACAATTTTAAAAATTGATTGCTTCACGAAATAAAATGAGGACTAGTCATCGAAGCAATACGAACCTACCTTGTTCATGTGAGTTTAGTGAGTGCACCCTAGAGTCGTAAGGGTCAACTTAGCATCGAAAATGCTTAACACATCATCGCAATCATAAGCATATGGTAATATAAATTACTTTACCTTCATCCCACAAACACTGATGAGCATATCCCGATAGTTAGCCAATTTATCAAAGTCTAATAATGTCTTCATTTCGGAGTGTATCTCCAAACACACTCTGCAGGAAGCACGTAAAGTATATAAATCTAAAAAGAATATATATTTTAAATCATAAATTACATTCAGAAGCAGTCTTTAATTAACTACATTTTTATGTAAATATTAACATCCAAGCTACCTGTAATATGTATCATTATTTATCGAGTAGGTTAAAAGTGTAACTCATTATTTCTCTCCACT
Source organism: Neomicropteryx cornuta (assembly GCA_020383195.1). NCBI lineage: Eukaryota > Metazoa > Arthropoda > Insecta > Lepidoptera > Micropterigidae > Neomicropteryx > Neomicropteryx cornuta. The sequence continues at coordinate 4,239,112 of JAHKQU010000001.1, read as the reverse complement.
TAATGTGAACAATTATATACGTTGACATGTGAAATATTAGATACACATAAATAAAAAAAACAGCTTTAGTAAAACTAAACAAACCAAACACCTAACCTTAAAAGTTAGTCAGTTTAAGTAAGTCAAGTTTGCAGATTCTCAAGTGTCAGAGATCTGTCAAATTACCGCCAATAGATGGCGGTGGTCTAATACGTATACGATAGCCCGTCGCCTTAGAGCAAAAGCCTCTATTTGTGCGTTTATTTCAACTATTGCTATAGGGAAAATGATACATAAAAAAAATATATAACAATTAAATTTGTAACAGGTACCTATCGCTCTATTGCTAAATTGATAAAATTGTGCAAAAAGTATAAGCACAAAAGCACAGCGTTTGGTCAAACTAATTATTTATGCAGTTAGATATTTTTTTCTACTGAAATTTGGTCTTTATGAGCAGCTATATATATATGAAATAATAATATATGAAATATAATAATAATAGCTATAATAATATATGAAAAAAAATTGATTATTACAAAAATATGAGATTGATGAATTATCCTTGGCGTATCAAAGAATTTGAAATCCTAAATAGGTAAGTGTACTTTATTGTCAGGGGAAGTAACCAACAAATAATTAAACTGGTCCACTATCATACCATCGGACCGGCGCGGGATATAAAAAATGTAGATAAACATTGTCTTCAATTATATAATAATATAAATATTTTACGTCGAATAAAACAATATGTTACATTTTACAAGTTAATCAATCGTTCATAAGTACACATATATAACTAACTACAAAAAATATTTTCCTAAATGCGGGCTGAATAGTAATTATAAATGTCGACACTTGTTAGATCGTCAATCACTCAAAAAGTAAGAAACGTAAAGTACACCTGATGTCAATTTTATTTGCTTTCTCTCTATAATGAATTGGTGCATTCCTATTGTTTCTTCGCTCTGTTTCCGTTCGTCAAAAATTGCTGGCATGTTTGGAGGTGGTAGTAAAATGGCATTAATTAATTGTTGCGCAGCTGAGTTATTTCCAGAAATACCTACATATGATATGTATTGTGCGATAAAACATAACCTAACCTAACTGTCGTTGTTAATTTAAGTTTATAATATTTTCCACACATAGCTATTAAATTTTGTACTTAAGAACTAAAAAAAAAAAAATGCCGGGACGATACGATAATCCTTCAATGTACGTCTGTACATTGAAGGATTGTTTTTTTTTCTTTTATATTATTTTTTTATTTGAATTGTTTAGTATTGTTATTATTATTTTAATATTTTTTTCATAATTTATCTATTTTGATTCCATTTAATAAGTATGTAACAAGTATAGATAATAAATGACAGTTATAATAATAATTGAATATAAATCATCCAGACGCATCGGATGACATCGTGAAAGCTAGTAATGTAACGAAAAGCGTCAATGACATGTGAAATAAATCGAATTTAACTCCGCCTCGAATTGACGTTAAAAAAGTATAAAAATTTATGGCAATTTTTAGCAATAATTATTCTGTAAATATCAAAATAAACATAATAAAATCGCTTATATGTTGGTTTTTCACGCAGGCTTCTTAGCATGGTAGTGAAACAGTAATCAGAAATATTTAAAAATGAAAACAGCCAAAATTGCACATTTATCATTAAAACAAAAGACCGACGCGCTACCGGCGGTGACACGACAAGACGAGGTGTGAAGTTCGCGACTCAAGCGAAAAGAATCTTATCGCTTGAGGCTAAAAGGCGTAGGCAGACATGGGACATGGGACATTCAGAAAAAAATGTTCAGCGCCTTCGTCACAGAGCTGACTGGTCCTCCGTGTTTGCCTATGCTAGTAAAAGATCGTCGCATCAGCTTTCTAAATGGTTATAATGATCTAATGGTTATAAAAAGAGCTAATTTCACAAATACATGTGATTACATACATATAACAAAAATCTAATAGGTTGTTTTGAGAAATAATCAGCCACCTCCGTTGTTTTCAGTCGTATTTTATTGAATAGTGTGTTTCTACTGTACAATCGTGATTTTGCTCTACAGGATAGAGAATTATCTTTATTACCTACTTCCTCAAACAAGCTAAAGCCAACAAGCCTCTGTATAATTTTCTTTTAATTTGGACTACTGAAATATCTAAATTAAATCTCATCATATTTAGTAATTAAGGGTTTTTTTATTAGGTACACTTTGTTCATTCCTCTTCATCCTCCATTTCAAACTCGCCTTCCTCGTCGGCGGTGGCGTCTTGGTACTGTTGGTATTCGGAGACCAGGTCGTTCATGTTGCTCTCAGCCTCCGTAAATTCCATCTCATCCATGCCTTCGCCAGTGTACCAATGCAAGAACGCTTTCCTCCTAAACATGGCCGTGAATTGTTCCGAAATACGCTTGAACAACTCCTGAATAGCGGTCGAGTTACCGATAAAAGTGGCCGACATCTTCAGACCTCTCGGTGGAATATCGCACACGGCAGTCTTCACGTTGTTCGGGATCCACTCCACGAAGAAAGCGCTGTTCTTGTTCTGGATATTCAGCATTTGCTCGTCGACCTCCTTCATAGACATGCGTCCGCGGAAAACAGCCGCCACGGTCAAATAGCGACCGTGACGCGGGTCGCACGCCGCCATCATGTTCTTCGCGTCGAACATCTGCTGCGTCAGCTCGGGCACAGTCAGCGCCCGGTACTGCTGCGAACCCCGAGATGTCAACGGCGCGAAGCCCGGCATGAAGAAGTGTAGCCGAGGAAAAGGCACCATGTTCACAGCCAGCTTCCTCAAATCGGCGTTCAGCTGCCCCGGAAAACGGAGACACGTCGTCACTCCAGACATGGTCGCCGATACGAGATGGTTGAGATCTCCGTAAGTGGGCGTGGTTAGCTTTAGTGTTCGGAAGCATATATCGTAGAGAGCTTCGTTGTCAATACAGAAGGTCTCGTCGGTATTTTCTACAAGCTGGTGGACGGACAGGGTCGCGTTGTATGGCTCCACCACAGTATCAGACACTTTAGGACTCGGCACGACCGAGAATGTATTATTGATGCGATCGGAGTACTCCTCCCGTATCTTGGATATGAGGAGCGTCCCCATCCCGGAGCCGGTCCCGCCGCCGAGCGAGTGTGTCAGCTGGAATCCTTGCAGGCAATCGCAGCTCTCGGCCTCTTTCCTGACCACGTCCAGCACCGAATCGACGAGTTCCGCGCCTTCGGTGTAGTGGCCCTTAGCCCAGTTGTTTCCTGCCCCGGACTGTCCGAAAACGAAATTGTCCGGCCTAAATATCTGTCCGAAAGGGCCGGATCTGACCGAATCCATAGTCCCGGGTTCGAGATCCACCAAAATGGCTCTCGGGACATATTTGCCGCCGCTAGCCTCGTTGTAATAGACGTTGATCCTTTCCAGTTGGAGATCGGAGTCCCCGCGATATGCCCCCGTTGGATCTATTCCATGCTCATCGGAGATTACCTCCCAGAACTGCAAATAAAAAGAGCTTTTAGAAAGCAGAAAATGACGTGGCAATACGCAGACCTCGAATAGAAATATATTACCTTAGCCCCGATCTGATTTCCACATTGGCCAGCTTGTATGTGAACGATTTCCCTCATCCTTACGTAGACTAGTAGGTACTTTAAATATACAACGAATTTTTGGAATAAAAATGCGGTAAAATAAATATAAAAGTAAAGAATGGAAAAAATAAAAAACTTGAAACTGTTATACGACCATAACTGCGGAAAATAAACTAAAATGTGATTGTTTTTCACTTTGTGTCATACTTTTTTGTTTAATTTTCTGGTTCCATTTTCCAATCTAAAATAAATTTAGGCCTCGAAATCTATGCGGCCTAATAAAAATCTAATAAAAAAGCTTGTTTAATATCTTTAATTTTGGTTATTCATACAATTTAAGCATCTGCTGTGTCCACAACAAAATGCCTTTACTTCTCATACTCAAGTGGACTCTGTATGTACTGATTTTCAAAAGGTGTTCGATAAAGTCGATCATAAAATTCTCATTCGTAAACTTGGTAAATATGGCATACACGGTGATCTTTTGAGGTGGCTTGAATCCTATATTATAAATCGTAATCAGATAGTAGTTGTTCGAGGGTTCGAACATCAGTCATTGAAGTTACTTCAGGTGTGCCAAAAGGCTCAACTTTGGGTCCATTAATATTTTTAATATTCATCAACGATCTGGCTAAAAGGCTGAAGTGTAAATTTTTATCCTATGCTTTAAAGATTTTCTTTAAAATAAAGAGTATCACTGACTGTTTAGTATTACGGAGTAGGAAAAGAACTTTATTTTTAAATATAAAGTAGGAATTTGTAATTCTGAAATTTACGCAATATTCACTTTTTCTTCTTCATATGTGAATTTTAACCACATCTGTTTCATTAAATCTGTTTCCAGTCGGTGAACTCTCCGGAAACCCTTACATTTATTTTGTTGGTTTTTTTTCTGATTTTATGTATAGGTAATAAAGAGAATATGGTTCTAACTTATTTTAAACTCTGCTGGCGACTTATAGCTTTACTTCTGCACTTTCCAGCATTGCGTAATGTCTGAACGGAAATGTGTGGATTGCTGAAGAAAAACAGCATTTTTTCAGAATCCCGCTTTTTCCCAGGTTGGGTTAACGAAATGCCTCCTGTAATAAGCTCGCCTATTGTTAAGTGCCACATTTTGGGAAGTTTCTATTGATTTACTAATTTCCTCGTCATCTACTTTATTAATAAGCAACATGCGAACTACAATCAGATTTGTGTCTTAAAAGTAGAAAAAATATCCACAAAAAAAATGCAATAAATATAATTAATGATTTAATTACTTATGGATACATACTATATACAAAAACTACAATGCAAATAGTTAAAAATAATTATAATGTCTTCGGTTCTATTCGAAACGCCAGTATTAAAATTTAATTGCCCTTTATCGGAATCACTAACAGAATCGAGTTAAAACCCATTAATTATATTTCCGAATATTATTGTTTTTTTAAAGTTTTGTAATGAATTAGGATTTACTTTGCCATCGCCAATCAACTATTTCTGAGGACTTTGCCCAGAAACGGTGTGCAATGCTGTCATTGCCCGAATATGTCGGCTCTGCCTGCACATCCTGGGGACTTTAACCGTAAGATACAGAGTGCGCCACGGAGATATGAAACATTTCGTAACGCCCTGTACCGAATTAAAAAGGGTGGGAGTAATCTAACAGGCATTAAAGTCTGAAATGAAAGAATGTACAAGAATGAACTATGCATAGCAAGAAAGTTACAGTTTGGTACGATATCTATTGAACCCTAATTCTTTGGAGGAAATAATCAAGAGTCCCTATAAACTCTATGTGATATGAGAATATGCTACAGAAAAAATCATAATTGAATTACAACTATTAGGAGTAAGAATAGAATAAATATTGTTCCAAAAGGATGAAGTTCTAATTTCCATGAACGTTCAAAGAAATTTCTTCCCGGGGTGTTTAATTTCACAGTTGTTGGCTGGCCAGATCACTTTGCCCAACTGCTCCTGATTATTTTTTACTTGGTTAATTCATATGTCATGAATCGTCATGGCTAAAACGAAACCAACGGCGAACGCCTATAATTATAAAGTAAGGAATCATCTAAATACGATATATAAGCAATACATTACACAATTGTACCCTTTTAAATAAAATCAATGAATTTAATTAGACAATACCTAATTGACAATTCCGTGCCCTCAATTTGGACCTGTTAGCCTTAAAACTTTCGAACCCTGTTGTCACTAGAGCTACGATTATACACAATTCTTGGATTCTTGAAGTATTTTCACAAGTCTACCACGGTGACACTTTCTCGGCGTGGATATATGCAAATTTGTTGTCCGTAGAGGTATAATTTATTTCGATAATAACACTAAACGGGGATGTTGACCTGGCTGGGAAGTTGGCAAAATTGGCGAAGGCGTTTTCGCCGTTCGAATGAATATGTCACATCTGCAGAGCCATTGCGTTCTTCGAGCTTGGAGCTGTAGCTGGTGGAATAAACGTTCCTCCTCAGACACAAGAAGCACAGCCATATACTCAAGGGAAATGACGCCAGCGCGACGGGGATGAGAAATAAGAAATACAAGGATGCGCCCTGCAAACGTTCCAGATCCAGTACTGAATTGGAAGAGCCGATGACGCTTAGGAGCATGGTCGAGTTGGCGAAACCTTTGGTGTTTAGTGCGAGGCAGTGGTACAGGCCGGCGTGCCTGGGTCGTACGTCGTGGATGACCATCTTTGAGAGATAGACGTCACCGGAGAGTTTCATTTCGCCCGTTGAGTTGATGGGTAGGTACGACCTGCCCTGGTACCTCAACGGACCCGAGCCCTGCAGTAGCCACACGATCGTTGGCGGAGAGCGGCTCGACACTTTGCATTGGAAGACGACCTGGAACGAGAAAGTTATGTATTTATGAAGAAAGTCCTATCATTAAAACCGTAATTAAATAGTGTATAAATAATATAAAGAAATGCTTAGAAATAATATTAAATATAAATTTGGACACAGTTATACCTTATCAGTGAATTATGAAGGGATTCGTGTCCGTAGTGCTTCTGATGTTGCTTTACCAGCTTTCCTCGCTTCGACTCATGTACTTCGAGGTTGATGGCATGATCGCGGCGAGGGACCACTGGAGACAGTTACTACCAGCAGAAGCACTACCGGTCCAGTCTGCTGTACCAAAAAGTTGGGATATTCCATTCGTAAAAGTATCTGTTTCAAAATTATTACAAAATGTAAGCGAAACTAATAAAGTAAGAATTTTGGCTTCAACAGCAATAGAATCGTCCGTATCTAGGGACCTCATTGGACAGCACCACCCTTCGTATATCAATGGCACTACGGCTTGGTGCGAAACTCTGTTTGCCCCACACGCATCATAGTGTAGATTCCTTTGATCTTCGTGGTCTTTCGTGCTAGAGAGCATATGTTTAATAATGCCTTAAACGCACTTTACCAACTTATATTTTAATCTTGTTTTCTTTCCTTTACCTAAATATGTGAACAATAATTAACGCTTGTGCAACTTTAGACCACCTTGCATTACGAACCTGACTATCAACAGTGGCTGTGAAATTCTCCGGCAAACCATCCAAAAATTGTGGCAAAGAACCGTCCTGTTCTGCAACATAAACAAAATGCACGATTTCATATTTTCCCTGTTATCAATCCACAATTAATCGAAAGCCCTGTCGATGTTTCGAAACAAACACGCGGGTCTTCCTCGAGGCAAATGAAGGTTGCGGGAGGAAACTTTTTAAAGTAATTGTTAACGTTTACAATACTAGTATAAGAACCGTGAAGCTGAAACTACATATAAAATATTATTTACATAAAACGGCTCGTAAAAGTATGTTGCCGTCCATGATAAAAACCAAAAGAATATAAATATGTCCAAGCCTTATATTGTTCTGAAGTCAGAAATGTAAAACCGAGGTACTTAGATTATTTCGTGGAGAATAGTTTCTGTACAATTGTTGGGCAAAATTATACTTTCACATATTTATGCGATAGTTAGCTATTTAATATATTATTACAGTATTATTATATTATATTACTTTTGTTCTAAGACGTTTTTCTCTCTATTATTAGATAGAATTATACACATAATTAATGTTATATTATAATTATTGCTAAACTGTATTTTTTATTAATGAAGAGATATTATTATTATTATGGTGGCGCCAATAGTGACTTTCTGCTTAACACAGATAATGGTGACGTCACTAGACCGTGTTAGCACCGTGATTTGTTTATTTATTTATTTTCCACACACTTTGCATGTATAAGAATGACAATTTGTACATATTGAACAATAATAAGAAAACAAAACAAAACAAAAAGGAAATCAGACTAAGAAAAGTTGGGACATTTCGATAATAGTGAAAAAATAAATCAAATACTTAGTGAATTGAAAGAGAAAATAAAATCCTTAAAACTATATAAGGGTACAGTGTTTTATTAACTAGGTACTCCTTTGGAGCTTTTTTAAATTTACTGTAATCATTTATTACTTTAATTCTGTCATATCACACATATGGTACCTACGTATCAGTCGCGTATCACTGAATTATTTAATAGCCTTCCTTATTTTGCACGGTTAGTTTACTCGGAAATGGTGAAATCGTAAAGTCTAACAGATATAAGTTCATAGAATATCATTTTATAATTTTTATTGTCATTATTTTTATTATCATTTTATTGTCATTGTTATCGTACCAAAACAATAAAATAAAATAATTTGCAACACAGGAAGAAACGCGTCAGCACGGATATATCATGCTTGTATTAGCAAACAAACACAAAGTATATTTTTTATTGAGAAATATACCATCTTACTTTTAGCCCTTATTATATATTAAATAAGTCTAAAAGTTTCATATTTACTTACCTTCTCGATAGTTGATAACCTCCAACTCAATAGTGCTATAGACATTTATCAAGGCTGATGCTGCCTCGCGACAACGATACAGCCCAGAGCTGAAGTGCTGGACATTTCTCAGCATCAGCGTGTTCCTGTTGGAGGGAAGCGGGATCCAGTCGTCGGTAAATATTCCTTCCCTTTCGTTGCTGATTACTTCTATGCAACTGATTCTCGGAAGGTTACCGCAGGGCTAGAAGGACACAACAAATATTAATGCTACTGCTGATACTACATTTATACGATGCATTTTTATCGTACAGCTGATGGAAGTGCACATAAAATAAGGAATACTCCGTAACAGAGTATTTGAGAAAAACAGACATACCCACCTGTGACCCAGAGTAGACTATAGCGGCTTGGGGCCGCTGTAACTAAAGTGTGGAATTAGTCGAAGATGTATTTCTTTTATGTGCCGTGTTCACTTTCATACTATTCGATATGGATACAGGATGCGAGGTTTTTTCGCCGGAACCAGCTTACAACATAAGTATACCTACATACCATATCACTCATAGTTTTTTTTTTCATAGTTTTTTTTTACATAAGTATACCTACATACTATATCACTCATAGTTTTCACATTCGTTTTTCTTAAACGCCTAGAAGCAATTTTGGTTCCAAAATGGTTAAAAACGTAAACATTTGGGGCCCCTTCGTAATGTCTATTTGTGTGTTATAAGCTTTATATAATACTATTATTTTCTAACAATACTGCATGTTGAAAATAAGTTTTCTTAATCGGTAATGCGCCAACATTAATACAATATAGTATACGCGCTTCTGTTGCTATTGCAGAACAGGTTTTCCTAGTACAATACCACAGTACTCTCGGCCTGGCAACTAGCGAGCTCACACACACGCACAAACACACTGGTACACTATGAATAAAAAGTCCGCCTAGCACTGTTAACCTTAGTGTACCTACGATAATTGAAGGTATATTACTTATAACATCATGGTAAAATGTATGTTTAATATGTAATAGGTATAATGAAATGAATATATTGTAAGGTACGTACTTAGAAAAGAATAAATAAATATTATTATTATACACAGAGGAATGAAGTTTGGGGTGCACCTAGAATGGTGAGTACCGCAGAATATATTTTAAAGTACTGTTTTATCAACATTAAATATCTTGATTGCCGCCTCCGAGGTAAAATAAATTTTGTTTTGCGTCCTCTGGGGCCGCAATAAAACGAAGGTGTATATATTAGTGAGTTTAAAATAGAGAGGTATATCGTAGGAAAGAAAAAAAAATAAGAGCAACGAGACGGGCTATCTGAGAAATAGAGATGAATGATCTGATTGCTGATTGAAAGTAGCAGTTGGTTCCATAGTGTGAAGAAGTGGAAACATAAATATTTTGCTATGAAAATAAACTAAAACAAAACTTGATATGGAAGTTGTGGGTATTAAGAGAATGGTAGATTAGACACTCAATAAGGCTCTCCTGGTTTTTAGGCCAGCCAATAACAGAGCGCTGGTGGAATCCATTGTCAGATATTGGATGGTAGAGGGTATAAAACCTACTATATAAAATACAATCATTACAGTTTCGAATCCTTAAAATGATTGTAAAGACGATGTTAGTAGGTCATTTAAATCCTGTAAGCTATTTGCTGTATTTTAAATGTTTAATAATAAAATATTTATGGATTATTTCTGGCGGGAAGAATCTTTTTCAGACTTTTACACATCTAGGTTCACTTTTACATCGAAGTTCTAATACCGAAGGTTAAAAATATATACCTCCGTATATATTTCTCCAATAAAAATATATACCTCCGTATGCATTTCTCCAAATGCAAATTAAAATTGTACTGGTACGATTGTGTAATAAAGTACCACTAAGAAAAACATTCCATTAGACTTTAAAATACGTGATAATTATGTTAATGATTGTAGTTTTATTAACTAATGTAAAATGTTGCTAGGTTTTGTTAATATCTAGTAGTCAGCAGACATTTCCAGAACATCTACCTAACTTGTAATTAATATCTGCATTGAATTGAAAATCGTCTAGGGACATCACTGATGAAGAAGGACTTCTGCAGAAGAGCGCACCGCTGTGATTCGGGCGTTTTACCTTATAGTCCCAATGTGCCGTAGCGTTGTCGAGTCTTCCCGCGCATCGCAACAGGATGTCCTTCCCGGCGAGCACCTGTTCCAGGCGCGCCGCCTTGGTTTCCAGCCAGGGCCAATCTGGAACGGCATAATCAACATTTTAGAACGTCACATTGAACCGTTTTTTCAGTGCTGTTACGAAAATTACTTGTTTCCGGAGAGTCCGTTGCCCGTCGAATCCTAACCTAATTGCGAATTCACTTTTTCGTGATGAAATAAATGAAATATTTGAAAGAATGACAAAATGATCTTGAATATACAAGATTAAAAATAGCTATTAAACACTACATAATAACTGCTTAAGCAAATCGACTAAGTAAAGGTAAGATCGGTATTCAAGCAAAGATAAGTACATAAATGAAGATTAGGTACTTAAAAAACAAAAAAAAACGTTTGTTTTATCCCCAAATCTTAACATTTCTACTTCATAAGAACATATGCCTTAAAAATATATTTTTTTTTATTTTAAGTAAAATAGAATCTCTCACTCTCGATCGAATCTGCTGACACCTTCTGTACCATCATCTCGTAGCACATCACTGTCACAATCGAACATAATTTCAGAATCCGTGAGTACATTTTTAATACTCATTGTTAATTAATGTCAATCAAATTATGAAATCACATTGTCAATTAATTTCATTTTAAAAAAGTAAATCGTCTGTTGATTACAAGATCTTCGTCGAATGACCTATTTGACTGGGACAAATCACAGCCCATCGCGATTTTTTAAAATCTTTATTGCCTCTCTTATTATTTATACGGCAACGAACGCGGTTTTTAAGTGTATTTTATGATATTTATGCCGACTGCGTAATCCCTTTTTATTACTTCCTCAGTCGGACAATAAAAGCATGTCGCGTAGAAACGGTAGCTGAATTATTGGTAAGGCTCGATATCAACGCTTATCTATTCGATTTGATAAGATACAGTTTGATAAGTTGTTCGTTTATCTCAGATACAATAGATACATGTGTACGGTTGTCACATAAATCGATTTCGAGCCCTGCGAAGGCGCTATCGCTATCGCCGGCCTGCCAAACCTATGAAGGAGTCGTTGTTTTTTTGCCGCTTTGGATGACTAAAACTCGAGTAGTTGAAACCACATGGAGAATGATGGTAAAAATAGGGGACGGTGAATGGGGACCATCTAGGTTGAATGTTCCTCACGCTCCTATTAGGATAGAAGAGAAACCCACGTCACTGACAGAAAAAAACTGTATTATATGTGTTAAATGCTCTTGAAAGTCAACCATAGTCATTTAGATCACATCGGAGGCCGTTCGAATAATATAGATATTTATTATTTATTTATGCATACAGAAATACAGAAATTATGATAATAAAAAATCTATCCTAACTGAGCCATGCCCGTACTAAGTTAAACTTTATTTGTGTAGTCATAAATTATATTTATACTTTCTAGCGCTGCATTGAAAATATATGCTGTAATGTACTATATTTTTTTTCAATAAAATATTTTAGTATAAAATCATGAATAACAACTTTAATAAGGCTTACAACTTTGGTTATAACCAAGGTGTAAAGAATAACAATATAAATATAAAAAAATACAAATATTAACACATCATACCGGTATATATTTCCTCAGTTCCTTTCCTGCTTAATTTCAGAAGCCACATAGTTAATTGCTTTTTACAAGCTTTTATTTAGCTTGGAATATTTGTTCGTCGGTTTAGGTCAAATCTTGCAAGCCGAACTAGAACCATTTCCTCTTAACCTATGGAGTTGAAATTTGGTATGTTGGTTCAGTTACGATGGAAATACAATTCTATGGTAAGCATGACCTGATTGGTAAGCATGACATGATCCAGGAATGGCTACAGACGAAGGAACTCCTCAACAGTCAACAGCACAGACACGAAATTTTCTATACGTATTCAAGCACTTAAATAAAAGCTTATTTTTAAAAAAGTATTTTCATTCAATTTGTGTTGTAATTTCAATAAACCCAGAACATTGTGGTATTGAAATTGGCAGTTTGTTAAAAATCTATATATAACATTAAAGCCAACACATTTTTAGTACTAATGATAAATGAAATATTGACAGTTTGATAAAAATTGGAATTTCAAAAAATATGACAGCACGACTGTTGAAAACTTGAGAACGTATTATTTATTACTGGCCAGTTAAAATTCATACAAAATCATCTATGTGCACAAATAGAAGTTTGTGATCAGCGTCAAATTATAAATATTAGTATTATTAAATTGAATGATTAAGTCAGTGTTGTTTCATTATTACCTAGTCACACGTCACCATTTACAAAAAAAAAACTAAAATGGTGTTATAATTTATGATTATTATTATTTTTGTTTTTCAAGAGAAAAAAATACTCGCATTTTTATTTATTTACTCAACTATTTCTACCTTAAAGTTTTTAGAAATTACAAAAAAAATACTCGAAAATTAAAACCAAACATTTTTGATATGAGTAAACAGTGTGTTTTTCTTTCGTCAAGGCTAGAAGGCTAGAAAGAGATAGTAAAATATTTCTTAATCTGCTAAAGTTGGTTCCAACTATCAGTCTTTGGCTTCTTTCCACGATCTATCCTGTCCAAGCCACGCCGAACAATGTTTACCAACAGCTAAATGTAATCCCATTTTAAGGATTTTTTTGTAGATTTTGGGTACACAATTCGTACCCAAAACGGAGCGTACCAATATTGGAACGGAGACATGCAAATTCCAAATAAATAATTCTTTTCCCAGAATTGGAATGAACTGCATACGAAAAAATATAACAAAAAAAAAAAAATCATAGAGAAAATATTTTTTAAACATAACTTTTTATTATTTCGAAATTTAAAAATTCGACTCCGTCCCGACCTAGATTTTTCATGTAGATTCGATTAAAATTCTAAAATCGGTGGTGAAATCATTGAGATCTAACTTCATAAACATTTCGTGCTTGGAGTCGATCCATGGGTTCCTCCTACAATGATCCTCAATCATTTTAATACTACCTTTCTGTTAAAAATAGCACAACGTTGTGGCTAAAGAAACTTCATTTTGTTGATAAATTCTGTAGCTTTTTGTTGATAAACTTTGTACATTATTAATTAAAAAGGCACAGTGTAACGACAAAACCAAATCCAGTTAGGTTTCATTTATTTTGAACAAACAATTGGAGTAAAATATGTTAAATAAATGTAGTTACATTGCAACACTTATCTCTCTGGATTTCTGGCAATATTATTTAACAACGTCTCCGTGGTGCTAAAGTACCAGCCGAATAGTAAAAGGCTAAAGTTATACTTACCTATACAAGAAAAAGGTGATTAAATAATATAGACAGATACAGCTACTTTATACTGTGCCGATGCTGTCCTATTACTATGAAAATTTCTTACAAATATAGGTAAAATAACTAAAACTTATATAAAACAAAAAAAAAATAATTTAGCATGTACATAATTCATTAAATTGCTTATTAACTACTTTTATGATCATTTATATCATTTTTTTGTATCCACAACCATTTTTTTTTTTTATATTCAAAGTTATATAAGGTTTAAATATTTTTTTTAATAACACTCATGATGCAAAAAATAACCATATTAATCTATTAAATAAGTTTATTACTCTAAATATAATTAAAATATAGCATGTACATTATTCGTTAAATTGCTTATTATCTTCTTCTTTAATGAATTATATAATATTTTTGTACCACTACCATTTTTTATTTTTGCTTTAGTCTGAATCCATTGCAGCTATGTCTTGTTTTTATTATTTTTTCCCCCTGTTACAATCGTTCATATCAGTCAATAAACACATTGATTGTGGCTAATGAGTCCGGTAATCGGACAATACCGCCAATACAGAAATTACAAAAATACTGTATTCGCACTTCATGTATGTGGTATTTATTGTTGTTTTAATTTTATTTATCTAGCCACTTCTATGGACTTTCAACTTTAACTTGGCAACTTTTTCGTGATCTGCTTAGCAAGAGCAACACTATCAAATAGTCATTATTTCGCCAGCTGTCAAGCGCGCCGCGTCGACAGTTTTGTGTTGGTAAGCACGATTTTATAAATCTGTAAATATCCTTTTAATCACAAGGATATATGCATTCTAGACAATTTTATTCGTTTTCACTAACATTAAAGCTTTGTACTTTAGCACATTCTTTTTATGGTATTTAAATTTTAACATAACCTCTTTATTTTTCAGTCCTTAAATTTCTTCGAAGTCCCTACACACACCAAGATGGGTAGGGAGGACAGCGCAGCATGGAAGTCCAATTACTTCACCAAACTAGTCGTAAGTAATTGATCTTTCACTATTTTTATAAACGTTTCATCGCCATAATCCATCATGGGCGAGGCGAAAGTGTGAACACCTGCCAAGCGATATTGATGAAAAAAATGCTCGATTGTATCTCATATTAATTATATTTTTTGTGTATTATAAGCGATATCCTAGGTTTTCCTATAATAATCAAGATTTTATAGTTTTTTTTTTTTTACAAAAGCATATTTTATTAAATTTTAAATACAAAATTTCGCAAAATTTGAATCAACCATAAAAACCGCCACTATGCCTGATTATGTTGAGAACGTCAGTACAAGCCCAGAAACGGGGACAATCTGCGCTAGAGGCCCTACCTACGCCCTGCCTACCTACATATGCTGTCTTGGTTTGTCAATGCTTAAAGGTTGTCCATAAACTCAACATTTTACAGCTCTAATCACACCCGTGCTCATGATGGAACTAAAAGCAAAATGTTGTATCGCTTTAAAAGGCTAGGATTGTGATTAGCATTGCGTTAACTAACAAATTTTCGTATAATACTGACTGACTCGAGAATGACTGTGCATACATATATGTTATGTAAAATCGGTGTTACCACTTCTCTGCTCTGTGGTGTAAACTTTATATCTACCCTGTAGTATGCTTAGTTTTGGGTGTCCGTTTATTTATTCACATCTTTTTTAACCCAATAGATGATAATCGGATATATTAAATCCACGTGATTTATTTCAGATATAGTCATACAGAATATTCACTCTTATGACTATTTGGAAATGCAAACCAAATTCCTAATATTTTACCTTCCAGCAACTTCTGGACGAATACCCAAAATGCTTCATTGTGGGTGCAGACAACGTGGGTTCGAAGCAGATGCAACAGATCCGCATGTCGCTCCGAGGCCATGCCATCGTTCTCATGGGCAAGAACACCATGATGAGGAAAGCAATTAAGGGACACCTGGAGAACAACCAGGCTCTGGAGAAGATTTTGCCCCACATCAAGGGAAACGTCGGATTTGTGTTCACTCGTGGCGATCTTGTTGATGTGAGTTCAGTAAATTTATTTACGTTTCTATTTTAAATTTACACGAAATTACCATATTGAAAATTGAGTAGTTAAAAAATAATATGTACTAACAAAAACATCCACCACCACACACCAGTTTAACCTCGTATGTTGTGGATATTGTCCAACTTTTACTTCTAATGATCTCCTTCGGTGTGGTAACTTCCGTTACGTAATTTTCTCGTTCCTCCGGTAAAATAGTTATCGTTTATAGCCATTTTTTCTGCGGGCATTACTATAATAACTTGCTCAAAGCTAACTGTTTATATACAATTTTCCATAGATCCATGTCCATTCTAATGCTGGCTTTGCAATTTGTTTGTGCTGCCAGTTTCGCTTTTGGACAAAATTAAAACTTCCATTTTATCCTAGTTAAGTAGAACATTTTTCTACTGAGCTGGCAATTCGAAGTAACATTCATTTGCTCAAAATAATTTTATTTTAAATTTAAACAAAATATGCTTATTATAAAAAAAAACATTTCTAATCAAAGTATTATTTCTAACAAAAACTCCTTTTTTACTCAAGCTAATGGACCTTTTAGCCGTAGCGTTATTAGCACCGATCAACCCTTTTAAAGTTAACGTTAAAAACGCATATGCTGTTTAACGAATCAATGTTTGATATAACTAATTCCTTGTCAAAATGGGTCCCAATTTTTTATTCTTTGCGGGCAGTTTTCTATCACAATTTTTAATTCAGGTGAAGATGATGGTTCTTTAAGGTAGAGTATAATAAAAGTTGTGTTGGTGTTACTTTAGTGAGCCCTTTCATCCAGTCAGCTTGTTTAATTCAAATTAATCAGCTGTCTAATGACATTGGACGGACAAAATCTTAAACTTCACTCTGCACACGATAACCAACAATACTATTATAAATATGTTAATTTGATTTAATGTAATGATATGCAGGTGCGAGACAAGTTGCTGGAGAATAAAGTGCGTGCTCCGGCTCGCGCCGGTGCCATTGCACCCCTGCCTGTGGTTATTCCCGCTCAGAACACTGGCCTGGGACCTGAGAAGACCTCCTTCTTCCAGGCTCTGTCCATCCCAACTAAGATTTCCAAAGGTTCGTGAATGTTAAATTATTTTGATATTTGCTTTGTCATTTTCATGTTTTATCCTTATTTCATGCGCTCATTTGCTATAACGTAAAAGAAAAATACAAGATTTAAAAGTGTAATTATTCCGGTCCATTCTAATGCTGGGTTTGTAATTTGTTTGCGCTTCCAGTTTCGCTTTTGGACTAAATTGAATTCTTCTTTTTATCCTAGTTGAATGGATTATTTACTTTCATATTCAGCTGGCAAATTGAAGGTACACATAAGTATGGGCGAACCAGTAGGCACCACCCGAAATGGGAATAAAAGTATATTCTTTCTAATATTGAAACTAGGAAATAATATACAAATATAAATATTTGTGAAATATAACGTTCACATTATTCAGTTCTGTATTTTACACGTCCTATAGTGTGAGCTAAGTTAATCTATCTAGAATGTGTTTTTCAAACATTTCATAGCAAATATTTTTAACGTATTTAAGTTTTTTAGTAAAGTTCTTAGCAAATTATTAAAATAGAATGGTATATTAAATTGCAATGCTCGTTTACCGTAAACATTTTTAAATGAAGGTATAAACAACTTTATTTGCCACGTACTATATCAATGTTGAACGAGTATTGTGAACTTGTCAAGAGTTGAAAAAGTAAACCACCATCTTTATATAAACATCACATTTGTCAATATATTTATCATATAAAAAAATATATCTGTTTAGTAGTACCTACTGAGTAATAGTTTAACTATCTTATTAATAAATTAGGCTTGTAACCTTAACCCAAATATTACTAAGAAAGTCAATACAATAAATATTATATGAAATAGTCAAATATACTCTAACCTGACAATCTGTACATTCTTTCCTCTACCTTAACAGCGCTGAAACAATGTTTGCATAAATAACATTTTATCTTTACAGGAACGATTGAAATCATCAACGATGTCCATATCCTCAAACCGGGAGACAAAGTGGGTGCCTCCGAGGCCACCCTCCTCAACATGTTGAACATTTCCCCGTTCTCGTACGGTCTCATGGTGGAACAGGTTAATTTTTTTGTAACATAAATTTAGATCTTTGTCAGAATAGTTTTAAGATTTTATTCTGACCAAGATGAGAATTAAAAATAATATAATTATTATGAAACCCAGATAATATCAGCATTTCAAACAAAGTAATTATCACTTTCACACTGTTAGTATTTCTAACCATGAATGTGTGTTATTCATTCTTTTGCATTTAATTAGTTTTACACAATAATTATACGATTACAAACGTTATTTATTGAAAATAACCCTTCTAAAAAAGATGCATAAATGTACATCTTCTCAAATAAAAGATGTATTTTTATCTATTACTATTATTAGGAATAATAGTTATTGTATTAATAACACTTATTTTTTTCTAAAAATTACAAACGAAAATAATCCTACTTAAGTAGGTTAGGCACTTTAGTAGTCTGCATAGCTTGTGGAGGTGAACACAGAAAGACAATGATGCTAGAAATATAAATTTTTCACATTTTGAGCAGTCATAACAGATGTCCCGAAACTATTTCTGATAAAAAATTCAGCTAATTGGCCCTGCGATTTCAAATATGATTTGTAAAGATGACATCAAAATTCATCAAAAAATAATATGTTCCCCAGCTGATTGTCCGCTCGCGACGCTAGGTGCTTGGCCGCGCTCCGTCAAGGCTACGAATATCGATTGCGTGTTGTGACGCTAAAAGCAGTTATTTTCGCATTCCTTTTTATAATTTCTTACTCGTAATAGGGAACATACATTTTTGGGACTGGTCTTGGGACACTGGCCTTTTAAGGCAAAATTGAGCTTCTCGGTTCGGTACTCGGCAATAACATTTTTTCTAAAAAATTAAATAGCATATTTTAATGCATGATCTCTTAAAAGGTGGTGATTATAGAATCCATGTACTGTCCTAATTATTGTGGTTATTTTTTACTATATCAAATCGTTAATTGTCTGTAGGTGTACGACTCTGGTACAATTTTTGCACCGGCAATCCTCGATATCAAACCAGAGGATCTACGCAGCAAGTTCATAGCCGGTGTGGCAAATGTGGCGGCCGTCTCGCTTGAGATTGGTTATCCGACAATCGCATCCGCACCCCACTCCATCGCCAACGGGTTCAGGAATTTGCTCGCCATCGCCGCCACCACGGAGGTTGAGTTTAAGGAGGCTACCACGATCAAAGAGTTCATCAAGGTCAGTTATTATTTACTTTAGTTCTTATGTCACAATATAGTTAGTGCTGAATTAAAAGCATTGAGCATTTCTTGTTAAATTCTTTCAAAGCGAAAACTCTTCAACTTGTTTCAAAATGTATTCACTCCACTACAATACTTCTAGATTACGAGGGTCTTATGAGGCGTTTTACACAAGCGCATTTGTTTCATTTAATATTCCAAATTGTATACAATTTTTGGCAGCGTAATCTGTTCATTCTAATTCTTGTTTTGCTAGCATCACGCAAAATCAGTTGCACATATGAACAATATTAAATATCTTCATACTTTCCGAGTTTGACGACATAATAACTGTTGTGGAACTGTCAAGAGAAAAGATACATTTTATTCTGTAATTATAGTAATTTTATTGACATGCATTAACACATTCTGCTCTGAACGAAACACCAGTGTCGACGTTCTGCAAATGTTGTTCCCAGGAAATTGCAAATAATGGATTTTTTAGTTTCAAAAGTAATATTTTTTTATCGGCAAATAATAGATACAAAACTATGGGAATGTATGTTTATTTATATATTATATAGTATTGATATGTCTTTTGTCAATAAACTTGAATTATTTACCGCTAATCGCAGCGCACTTTTCACTCAATCCCAATGGCCATCCCAACCAAATAGATATGAAAAAAAAATAGATGATAAATCAATACCTTTGATGAATTCAGGTATATGCGACATGCCATCATTTTAAATATTAATAGAAATACAGTACAGTATCAGCACAGAGTGTTTTAATGATTGAATCTGAAAATTTGTTTTCAGGATCCTTCCAAGTTTGCGGCAATCGCGGCCGTGGTTGCTCCTGTGGCTGCCGAGGTTAAGAAAGAGGAAAAGAAGGAAGAAAAGAAAAAGGAAGAGTCCGAGAGCGAGGATGATGACATGGGCTTTGGCCTCTTTGACTAGACCAACGAAAGTTGCATCATCATTTACATCTGCTTGGCCTAATATAAACTTACAATATTTGCCGGGTTTGGCAGCCTAATTGGCAACTGTATTGGTTTAATTTAGCGCCTTTTGATGTACTTGTATTGTCAATAAACACTTTGAAGCATCTTTGGTTTTTTAATTCAACTCCTAGCTTTTAGAATATTCTCCGACATATTGAGCGCACTGGACTCATTAGGTATAAGAGAATCTTTGAACAGCATCATAACATCTTCAAATACAATACTTATTGTTTACCATGGTCAACCAAGCTTATTTCCTATATTTGGAAAAAAATAGTTATTTACCCCAATGGTAAAGTTTTGCGAACCTAAATATTCAAAACACATATCTTGAAACAAACGTTACTATTTGCAAGTTGTGATACATAAATCCTAACAGGTTTTATTCTTTGAAGAAATATCAATTTTTTAAGCAAAAACTTCGTCGGGACGAATTTTTGTATGAGAAGTTTTTGTGCGGGGAAAATGTAATGGATTTGCGTCACCGTCGCCAACACTTGGCTTATACTCGTTTTACGAATGCTATTTAGAAAATAGGCACGGGTCAGGTGAATTTTTAGATGGGCGGGAATATGTTAGTTACGGGGAGTATGTAACCAGCTAGTTACATATATTTAGGATAAAACATGACTGACAGTATATCTGTAGCTATAGAAGTGTTTTATTAGTATAAATTTTAAAGATGTAATAATACATAACGAACAGTTGCCACCCAAGTGGTTTATTTATTTAAAAATTACATATACTTTGGAGGTACCATTCCTCCGTTGGTATAGCTGATTGGCAGGTGATGCAACTAAGTCATTTTAAAGCCAAGTTTTTTATCCTTTTTCTTAGCTGGGAAGGGGTCCTAGGGAATGGCTTGAAGATGCTGCAGTTGAGACTAGACTTCGGAAGAAAAGCATGAAATCCGACATTCTTTCTCCTAAAAATTTCCTTTATTTTGTGAGAATGGCCTTTTCGTCCGATATAGAACGGTTTCTGAAGTTGCTCACTAATGGAGGACCATGCTGGGAGCTTGAAGTAGGCCTTAAATAAGTTAATGAGATGACATATCTTTCGCCTGGAACTTAAAGGCTCCCATTTAAGGCCGGATAGAAATTTCGTCCGACTGTCAAATCTGCGAAAGCGCCTAAACATGTGTCTGCTTGCTAACCGCTGAATTGCTTCGAGGTTAGAATTTAGATAGGAAATATGAGGGTTCCAGACAGATGAGCAATACTCCAAGGTTGGACGAACCAGTGATTTATACGCAAGTGCCCTAGCACGTGGCCCAGCAGATACTACAATTAATTTGATTATCAAAAAAAAAACACTTAAAGTTTTCAGTTCTGTTGGCTTAAATGATTGCTTAGTCTTTTTTGTGCTTAATTTTATTTTATTTTTCTTATGCATAAATAATATATAACATACGTTTGCAAACAACATGCTTTTATTTTTTAGACAATGAGATATTAATAATCACAGTAGGTTACAATAAGAAGATATGGTTACAATGGTTAATGGTTACAATAAGAAGAAAGTATATAGTATAATCATTGATTACAAAAATGAGAAACTCATTTCATTTACTTCTAGCAAGTTAATCCTTGTGTATTTTAATATTCATGGTGCCATCATCATCAGTACAGATCAATAAGCAAACAGTATCGCCTTTCTTAGCTTCTATAACATCCTTTGGAGTGTAAGCTACTGAATCCATGAAGGAGTCTGGGCGACTCGTCGAAATATAGCTCCCATTTTCGAGCAGCTGGATGTTGCTGTAACAATAGACTGCATTAATTGAGCAATCTTTATCTAGCTTTACATCTATGACATCGTTCTCTGATGGATTTGAATTATCAAAAAATATTATAGGTCCTGCCGCTTCATCAAAATCCAAAGTATACTCATTCAGGCATATATTTTGCGTCACGTGATAAGCATTCATATAATCAGCAATATCGTATTCAGGTAAATTCCAAAAGTCCACCTTATTCGTTGATTCCAACCAAGGAGCGAAAACAAGTTTACAACTCATGTTGACGTTAAATGGCAGCATCACACCTCCCGGAGCGAGAGAAAGCTTTTTCAGACCATCGGCTAGATCCATGCCCACTTTACACATCTCACCGCACACCTCAAACAGGTGGGTTATGATGACATGGTACTTATTAATCCAGGGACTGATCTCGAAATCTTTTGCTCTAAACATTGCCAACTTCTTGAAGTCTATATTATTTTGTTCAGCGATCTCTTTGAAAAATTTCTGCTCTTCTAAATTTTCGACGACGCACGTTAAGTGCTGTGCTCCTCGCTCCAGCATCAAAAAGCCTAGGACGGGCACAGGCGATAGATCTAGTACATGAACATCCGTTACATTCTCCAGATAGACGGATAATGCACTCACTGCATCAGAAATCTCACCTATATACGTGCCGTCATTGAGGAATCTTACCATCATGTCAGATATGGTAAAACTACCTTTGGGTGGGGAAAACATGGGACATATCAACTGAAGAGAGCCACCTTCGCAGGAAAACTGCACTTGAAGATTGTCATCCTTGGCAACATCGACATGATGAAAGGTAGGAAATATAGCTTGATCCCAAGCTGGTATTTCCACATTTAATCGAGGATCCGTCGAAAGGTCAATACCTTCAGCCAAGTGAAGAGTAAACCACACGGCGATTGCATCCAACCTGCCTCCTTCAGTAATCATGAGACTGATCAAGTCACCTTTTCTTTGACCTGAGAAAAACCCTTTCACCTCTTTAAAGCTGTTAAAGTCAACTTTCAGGACTTGGTTGACCGTCGTAAGATATTTCAAATCTTTAATTTGCCTTAGATTTTCAGTGTCGTACGGTTCATCTAGCGCCGAATATGAGTTGATATTATTTAAGTTTAAAGGGGTTCTGTCTCTTTTTAGAACCTTTCGCTTTGAGGCAATATAAGTACTTTGGATTCCACAAGCGAAGATGCTCACGCCCATCGGTAGCACTCTGCCATTTGGGGAAAGCAGTGTCCCATATGCGTGAATCAACGTTTGTAGAATTCCTTCACCAAATACAGCAGCATCGAAAATTTCTGTAATCAACAATGTGATTCTTTCACTAATATCAGACATTGTTAGATCGGTGGATAGCTTATTTATTGCTTTGATACATAAGTTAGTTTTGGTTTTTTTTCTTTCATTTGAAAGTATTTTTTTTTTAGCAAAAATTTTTTCTGCAATTCTGTATAATGCTTCAGATTCTTCGCAGGCAATTAAGGCTTTCGGTTTGTTATCAAATGCAAATATTGAGAGTAAACCACTTCCAGTTCCAACATCAAGAACAACATCTTTCTGGCCGACCGTCACACTAATAGCCTCCTTGTACAGGTTATTTCTGTGTAAATCATTTAACATTCGGAAATGCCATCTTTCTACCAGCATGCTTTTGACTTGATTGAGATTTCTTTCTGCCATAGCGAAGCCTGCATCTAAATTGTGAGCTTTGTAAAATATCCCGCAAGCTTTGTCAAGGTAACCTAAGTGAAATAAGTGAAGTCCCATGGCATTCATAATTTTAGAGTTTGAAGGGTAAATGCTAAGCGCTTTTTCAAATATTTGGAATAATTTTGGTACTGAATTACTTTCATACAATTCCGCTCCCAACTTCAACACACATTTCGTATAATCTTCTTCCAAATGTTCCTGAGTTTCAGGGAAATTATCAATGCATTCATCGAAATAAAACAAAGCTTGTTCGTATTTCCCTTTTATGCCTAGTGCTCTGCCTTTATCAAAAGTCTCTCGAGCGGCAATCTCGTACCTGATTAGATCCATATTGTCGTATGAATCGTTTATATTCTGCGTATATCGTCAATGACGGTTAAAATGATGAATTATTTTTAAGGTCGACAACTACAACTTCGAAAAAAAATTGTTTTAAATATTAACTAAAAAGTAAACACGCATTTTAAATTATTATTTATAATTTAAAACATTTATTTGACAACCCTACTATCTACTATTAATATTTGACACTGAGTTTGACAGTTTTATTCTTCTTCGTTATACAAAAGTGTTTGCTAATAAATAAATGTTGTTTTATATAAAAAAAACGACTTACTGATAGGAAATCAGATTATACAAAAAAAAAAAAAAACGAAAAGCAAGAAACCGGATAAAAATAAAAAATTTGAGTGAGTTATTAGAAGCATAATATAAAATTAATTAAAAGTTGCTATAAAACAGTGTTGAGCAACACGCGGCCCGCGAAACATGTTTATGCGGCCCGCCAAGCATTTCTAAAATTGAATTTATTTTATCGACTTTCTCACATCAATACATTGTTATAAAATTAATTATAATAAAATGGTAGTACATACTAAACCGAAACATTTTTTATAGACGAGCTACTCTCACTGCGACTGTGTCTTGTGTGACACTTGTCGGCGACTTGTTCAAACATGCAATACGAACGCGCCGCGTCTGTGCTTGTTGTGTGACAGAAGCGATCTGTCGACTGTCACCCAATCATTTCCGACTGGTAAGCTGTAACCTAGCAATTTTAGCAATTCTTGTGTTTATTGAAAGGCGTGAGTGCAATATTATTGTCAAAAAGGTAATATTAGAGTTTTATTTTATTCAAAATTAAGTTTTCCTACAAATTTTTTTAACTTTCAAACTTTTAATCTATAATAGCATTTTGGAAAAGCAAACAAAAAACGAAAGGTTGGGAATGAGCACAGGCATTTCCAAGAAAAGTGGAAATTTGATTATTTTTTTACTTTCGTCAAAGAAAAAGCTGTATGCTTAATACGCTCAGAGACTGTGTCGACATTAAAAGAATATAACATAAAAAGGCATTACGATACAAAACATGAACAGCAATATAAAAACTTAACAGGACAACTCCGGATAGATAAGTTTAATCAAATGGAGAAAAACTTGGGAAAACAACAGGCTATTTTTAAAAATTAAGCTATTTTATCAAATAAGGCAGTAAAGGCTAGTTTTGTTGTCAGTCTAATACTGGCAAAAAAAATGAAACCCTTTGCGGATGGAGAGATGATAAAAGAATGTCTGACTCTATTGCAGAAATAGCATTTCCTGATAAAAAAAATATTATTTCAAACATTAGTTTATCAAGATTCACCATTGCAAGGAGAATTGAAGACTTGTTTGAGAACATAGCAAAAACGCTTCGTGAACGCTTTGCAAAATTCGAATACTGTTCTTTGGCACTTGATGAGAATTGCGATATTAGCGATACAGCACAACTGGCTATATTTTTACGTGGTATTGACACCAAATTTAATATTACCGAAGAATTGTGTTCACTAATTCCAAGGCAAGGGACTACAACCGGCAAAGACCTGTATGATGAACTAAAGTCTGTATTGGAAAATTTTTCAATTTTATTAGAAAAGATTATTGGTATATCGACAGATGGAGCACGAGCAATGTCAAGCATGGAAGTAGGAGTATCGGGAAGGCTATTTCAAGACATTAAGAAGGTTACAGGAAGGGAAATATTCATTAACCACTGCATAATTCATCAGGAAAATTTGTGTGCGAAAAGATTGAGATTGCCAAATGTCACAGTACCATTAATTAAATTATTTAATTTTATAAAGTCGCGCGAGTTAAATCACCGTGAATTTAAAGAATTCCTGAAAGATTTAGAAACTGAATGCGACGTGGTTTTTAATACCGAAGTACGTTGGCTTAGTAGAGGTGCAATGCTAAAAAGAGTGTACAACTTAAAAAGCGAAATACAATTATTCTTGGATATGAAGTGATATGACTTTCCTCATTTTGGTAATAAAGAATGGATGTGCGATTTCGGGTTTCTTATCGACATGACTCAGCATCTCAATGATCTTAATGTGGAACTTCAAGGCAAAGGACAGTTTATTCACAATTTGTATGATAAAATTCAGGGCTTTGAGCGTAAATTAAAATTGTGGAAACAGCATCTTTTGCAGAATAATGTGTCTCACTTTCCACATTTAGAAAAAGAAAACGTTACTACTTCTCAAAAATACGCACAATATATAGACATTTTAATCAACGAATTTCAATTACGATTCCAAATGTTCAAAGCTGAGAAGACAGTGGTTTCCATGAAAATGTTTTCCTCGCCATTTAATATCGATGTGGATACAGTTCCCGAAGACTTTCAAATGAAAGTGATTGACATGCAGAATAATACCGATTTAAAAAATGTATTTTTCTTAGTAAACATGGAAAATTTTTATAAATCTTTTGTGAGCCCTGAGAAATTTCCGCTTTTGACGAAAAATGCAAAGCAAATAAATGATGTCTCTGTTCGGAAGTACGTATGTTTACGAACAATTATTTTCAACGATGAAATTAATAAAAATGACCACCGATCAAGACTGAGTGATGCACGATTAGAAAAGTTGCGTACGTGTAGCTACCTCATCAATTCCGGCTGATATTGATCAACTTGTATCGAAAAAACAGTGCCAAATTTCTCATTAAAAATTTCAAGTAAATTCGTTTTTCTGTTCTTTTCTTCTTTGTTTTTATTTTGGATTAAAATTTGTATATGAAATCTCCACTTTTTTTATATTTTTTATTCTAATGTTTAAGTTTTGTAAATTATTAATAAGTGTAACTTTATATGCGGCCCGCCAAAAATTATTAAAATTTACATTGGGCCGTTGATTAAAAAGGTTGGTGACCTCTGCTATAAAATAAACATTGGTAATTTCAACATGGCATGAATTCACTTTAGGGAAGTATATAGCCAAACAAATAGAACTAACAGAGCTTACAGACCTGTCATTTCAATCCAAGCCGGGTCGTAATGCTTAGTATAGATTGATTTTATCACATGTAAATTGCGTTGCTTTCTAACATATCTGGGTTGTATTTTCCTTTTACATAAATAAAATAAGTGTACTTTTATAATATCTTCGTTTTGTGAACTGTACCAGAATGTACTTAACTTGTGCTGTTTGGCCTTAATCAATAAAATAATGTTGTCTTTGTAGGTATTTCTTCACTCAGTGTGTGATTTAGATGGCCGGCCGGGCCGATGTGATTTAGACATTCTACAATCATATTCTGAAAATATTACACTGAATCCGTTTATTATTACGTGAATTTCATATATTTGTCTTATTGCGTGAATTGCCAACCTCTTTTTAACCTTGCTAAGTGATGATTCCACGTAAGGTTGCAAGGTTCTAATGGTTGCTGTTTAATTAATAATGTAATCATCGTCCGGCCAATATGCCTTCTAATGTCCGCCAAAGGAATTCTAAAGTGAGTCATAAGAAGGATTTGCCTTTCTTTAGAATTCCCATGTTAGGTTTTGGCAAAACCGGAAAGAAGAAGAGGAAGCCAACTGATAATAAGTAAGTTTATTATTAACTAGTTAAATTAGTTGATAATCATGGGGGTGGAATGGGAAAGGTTTCTGCACCTAGGTTAGTTTTTGTAATTTCTTTAACTTAAACGCTTTTCTAAAAGAGAGCTGTGCGAATAATGGACAGAGCATCTGCATCAAAGCAAAACGTGCCGGAACGATGTTTCGATCGCTCCAGGGATGTATATTTAATATAAAAAACAATATACCATAACATTACAGAACTGTACATTCAATTTGACTCATATCATCACAAACATAACATTTTAATATTTCTTATCAGCAAATTCTAGTAATTAGTAAAGAGCAAATTCGGTATAACTATCTATTTAATAAGAGCATAGAAATCCAACCTACCTAAGTTTTATGGCAAATAAATATTGCTGTAAAATATTCTAAATGCAAAAATAATACAAGAAATTTTTAGCCTAAATTCAAGAAAGTTGAATCCAAGCATTCTGAAAAAACACTGGATGATATGGAAAGAGTATTTTTTCAGACACATGCCTGTATTCTGCATTAATGAATAATAATAATAAGTACCGATATTGCAGAAAATTATATAATTAGTTACATACAATTTGAGGTATTGAGGGATATCCAAGAAATGGATTATTACATGCGTTTTTTTCTATTAAAAATAAATATATTTCATTGTAAAGGTTATGATGAAAATCAGTTATTTGCTTGTTTTAACGAGAAATGAATCATATTCAAATAGAGACTTGTGAGATGTTTGTCTGTAATGAAAAACCTTACATCATGATGGCAACAATAAGGAAGTCAAAATTGCGCTCAAAAGCATCACCTTGATTACACACATACTTTTTTTAATGGTTTCAGATCTTGGCATTGTATTCTTCAAATTATGTAAAATTTGAAGGTCTAGGTACGATCCCCAGTGGTGTCCCTATCTAAAATTTTAAAATTTGTTATATTAAATATATACCTATTTATTTTAAATAATCGCCTTTAAATCTTTTATTTGTTTGTGTTTTCCAGAGAATTTCTGGTGACTAATGCCCCTACAGATTCTGGTGGGATTTATTTTCCCTCAACCCTGGTGGCGTTTCTAGTAATTATTATATCGAGATTTTCCGCTGCTAAGTGGAGCTCTATAAGTGACTGTGATGAAACATTCAATTATTGGGAACCTCTTCATTACCTGAGTAAGAAAATAACATATTTAATATAACAAAATAACTCTTCTTTTAAAATAATAATTTATTATTTTTGTTATAATATTTATACTGGTCGCAGAACTAATTTCAAGTCTCTTGGGCAGCGTTGCGAGAGCCGGTCGGGTCTGAGTAATTTCAGTGTCTTCCAAGGCCCTACCAAGGATCTGTGGTAGGAAAAAAGTCAAAGACCATCCGTATATTTTGTTCATTAAATAAATGTTTAAGCTTGATGAATCAGGCGGTTTCCACAAGGTCAGCGGTGGGCAAGGTTGCTTTGCAGCATCTTGCGCAGCAAGCGGGAGCATCGTTTCCAGGCTGACTTGATGAGTCTTTTTTATTTCAGCGATCCTCTTAGGTTCTGTTGCCTCTCAACCATAATTGGCTCAGGGGTATGGCCGCCATTACTAGGTTTTGAGAAAGACCTTGTCATTGTCCAGTGGTCTTGAGAAAGACCTTTTTTAATATACTCCAATAAAATACGAGGTTTTCATTCGATATGTATGCTTTTTTTTATGTTCATTCATTACTTTGACCAAACAAAAATCTGAATATAAGTTTTTCAACATACCTTAGTATGTTGAGAAAATTAATTACCCCTATATAAAATTTGTAACATAAACTTTTTGATTACTGAAAATTAATACTAATGATGCCCTTTTTCAACCGATCAAAAATTTGCTAAAATTTTTGTATTATTTAAATTCTAAATGGGCGAATGGTCTTATGCTTTTCTCACACGTCAAAATTATTTACTTACTGTACTATACCTAAATAGAAAGACTGTATTTTTACAATTACGGATCTAACCAGTACGCTATTTTGGCACGGTATTACCGAATATAAAATACATATTGGTCCTACAAAAATGCAAAAAGTACTATTTCGCCTTTTTGGCATGATGCCCTTCATATGATGAGCCTGTCAAATTTAAAACCTTTCCCTATTATAAACTTATTATTTCTTTATCAGTATTTTTAAACATTTTTTTTTTCAGTATATGGAAATGGCCTCCAACCATGGGAATATAGTCCTGCCTTCGCACTAAGGTCTTATGCTTCCCTATGGCTATTTGCTGCTCCGGGAATTTTCTTTGAAAACCTCTTCAGTCTCAGTCCTATTAATTTGTTTTATCTTCTAAGATTTTTGCTGGCTTTTGGATCGTCTTGCAGTGATATCATATTTTACAAGTAAGTTGATTAACCGAATATCATTACAATATGGAGGGGAAGAACCTTTTAAATACATATTCTTTTTGACCCTAATACATTTTTCAGATCTTTTAATCCTTTGGATTGTTGATTGAGATTGAGAAAAACAAATGTGTTTGGCCTCAAAATAGGTCAAAATTCAGTACTTAACCTCGATCGACTTTCCCACACTTGAAAAGGCTATGCTACTATTAAACAAGGGGCTTGGGTCATTTTCCCTTGTCTTGTAAGTAACTAAATGATGGCAGAATACTCAATTTTGTAACTTTGTGTAATAAATATACTTAATTAGTTGCACAATAGCAATATGTGGTAATAGGCCCAATAGTACCCCAAATCCCCTCCATTCTGCAAACTTTTTGACCTAATGACTTAGGATAAATTATGTAGAGGGAACCAGAATATCATTAGATTATTTAGGTATTTATATATAGAAAAATAAAAGAATATGCTGTCCAGATTAATAGAAGTAAGCTTTCCAATTTTTTTAATAATTGCTATAACGTAGGTCATATGCAATTAAATATTATAAAGATATACGTAGCGACACTTTGAAAATGTTGAGATGGGGATGCAACAATTTAGTTACTGTACGTGCACGAACAGGATGCCCGAAAAAGCGCAAAAGATGCCTAATTAATTTAAAAAAAAAAAAATGCTATTAAATCTTTTCTAGCAAGCGACATTCTGTTCTAAATCTATTTTGTTTTATGATTTTCAAATTAATAACCTTTATTTTTTTTCGATTCAAAATTCCGGACACTTTTTTCACTCACTTCAATATTTCAATCTACTCAAATTTCACTCCAATACATCATTTTCTGCATGGGAGTGGCCTTTGGTTGTTTGGGTGTTTCTTATGACAGATAACTTATAATGTGAAAGTATTAGTAAGCTGCCTCCCATCACGCTACTCCGACAGGGAATGAATTTGCCAGCAGATTTAATTGGCTCTGCTAGTATTTGACATGAAGCGTATAGTTTTTTTTTGGCTGAAAAAGAGTGTTGTCCATGGAATTTTATATTTGAAATGATTTCTCTTCCCATTTTGACAAATTTTGACCGTTTAGTGCATTTAAAAATTGCCACAATCAGTACTCATAGCACATAATTGTAGTGAAAACAACTGTACTTTTCAGAGCTGTGTGTCGTGAATTTGGAGTTCATGTGGGCAGATTATGGCTGGCGTTTGCGCTAATGAGCAGCGGAACGTTCATCTCGTCGGCCGCTTTGCTTCCCAGTGCTTGGTGTTCGGCACTCTCTTGCGCGGCACTCGCGTTCTGGTGGCTTGGACATCTGCCCGCTGCGATATTCCTGACTGCGTTTAGCACCCTTTTTGGTATATATACAAAAGTAAAATATTATTTTAACTTGCGCTCAATGCGAAAATGGCCAAAAATACTTTTTATTTTCGCATTATAATTATTGTTATTAGAAAATTAAAAGTAATACTTTTGGTACAAAGCCATGTATTAGCCTAACCTTAAATTTTGGCTGGATGAGCTATCATTAGGGGGGGAGGGTTACAAAAATTGCTTTAAAAATTGTAATAAAAATATTCAGCTTAAAGGAAGATAATATTTATTAAATGTCAAAAACCCTAATTAAGTGTTTCTTTTACTTTTTTAATGTTCTTTGTAATTTTAGGCCATACTCAACTAAGCTAAATTGCCTTGAAACTTTTAACTTTAACTTTAAACAGTTTTTTTTATATTTCTTTTATTTTGTGTACGTTTAATGGTATGTCAAGTGTTTGAAAAGTGCATAATAGGTGTTAAATATATTTATATGTTACATGTATGTAATGTACTTGCAATAAACTTGATCTTCAATCTGACTTCCCATTATTAACTCACGGCGCTAACCCTACTGGGTCGTTACATACTTAATGTATTGATCATAATGATAATCAGTCATTTAAAAATCTAAACTCATGCGGACTAAAACATTAACTCACTATGAATTGAAGCTCGGATCTCATGCTTATTGCAGACAGTGCGTTAACCATTGCACCATACGCTAGCTTTTATGTTCTACGTAGCAAGCATTTTAAAGTTTGGATGTACTCTCATGTTCCATTAGATGGCAGCACATCTCATATTGAATGGTCAAACATTGTCTGTTTATCAATATGGTGTTTACATTCAATAAAAAAGGAATAAAACAAAACATAAAATACTATTTGTTCTTTCAGCCTGGCCCTTTGCTGGATTACTCGGTGCTCCGATAGCAATTGACGCAGTACTAAGGCAGAGGAAATACCATCAATTTGTACTTTGGTCCATCAAAAGCCTGATCGTAATTCTGGTTCCAATGCTTCTGGTAGACTCATGGTACTATGGTAGTCTTGTCATCGCGCCCCTTAATCTCGTCAAGTACAACGTCTTCACCGACCATGGACCTGATCTCTATGGAGTCGAGAGCTGGACATTTTACTTCTTAAATGGCATTCTGAATTTTAATATTGTATGGGTAAGTGAGCTTGTTAAAATTCATTTAATGTTTCACTGGGTATATCTGTACTACCCCTAATCTCACCTGATAAGGATAGATTTTGCAAGAATCAATAATAGTGAATATTGTTGCATTTTTTTTTAAATTATATTTTAAAGAATTCCAAAAATATTATTAAATCTCGTGAAATACAATTATACTATACAATTAAAATCTATTCACCCAGAAGACAATTTTCTTACCAAAATGCTTAAAATAACCTGCAGTTTCCCGTGTCGACATGCCTTTAACCCAAGGCGCAATCATTTATTTCGAGGGGGATAGGTATCCAAGGTCGCAATATGGGTTCTTTTATTCTTTCCCTCCCGTTATACTCGCTAATTGGGTGGAGAGAAATAAATACATTCTATTCATATTTCTTCTAAATACCCTATTTGTGTTTCTTTTACAATTATACAAAAATGTGGTGAGATAAATAAAGATGGATGCATACATTTTTTACTTTATACAACCGTCAAACTAAGCGCAGATGGTATTTGTTTACAAGAAAAATTTCTTAGGCTATAGGTTATATTATAAGCTAAATTTGCTACAAATTAGCTTTGAATGTGAATCTCCATTCTGAACATAAAATGATCTTAAAATGGGGTTGTCTAGCAATAATGACAAAATTTTCCAATTAAATATTTTGGAAGTTATACTTTTTCACTAAATCTCACCGAGCAACGCATTTCCATAGCACTCGATAGGCTCATAGGCTCGATAGAATAGTAAAAACAATAATAATTATCAAACTAGTATTAAAATATTGTGATCACACCTACCTTAAAAAATAATATTCCATAATTCCCTAAATTTTGGAGTAAATAATATGAGTTAATATCAAAAAAAGAATAAAATAATAATAATAATTCATTTATTGGTATTTAGATTACACAACCATATTTTCAAAACTCTACCTAACTAGGTAACACCCATACTAATGTAGGCTTTATTTGTTGTAGATTATTAAATGTTTCAGTTCGAAGAACGAACAATTATATTGTTTTTGATTTAAAACTCACCTGCAATAGTATACATACTTCGAACTTATACATATAATGTGTAATGGTAACTAAAATAGTCAAATATTTTTACAATTTGCAAAGAATGGTTTAATTTTTTTTATTTGCAAAGGTTTATATCAAAATCACGTTGCTTGTAGCAGCAAGGTCATGATTTTGAGTTTAGTCATTACCTTAAAAACAAACTTTACACAAATTTGGCCCTCATATAGTTGAAATCTTGCATTTTTGGCTCGATTTAAGGATATCTTATGTTCATGTGCAGATTCTAGTGTTGGTCTGCCCGACGCTGATAACAGTCACGGAGTTTTTTGTTTCGCCGCATGCCAAGCCTCGTGCCTCCTTCTGCAAGCCATACTGGCTGTCCTTGCTACCCCTCTACAGCTGGATACTTGTCTTCATCATACAGCCTCATAAGGAAGAAAGGTCATATTAATATCATTCATTACATTACTGTTAGCTGATTATAAGTGGTTCTTTTAAAAATGGTTTCGTGTCTAGTTAAAATTTAAGAAATATGATATTATGTGTGTGTGTGTGTAAATAATGCTAAAAATTACTGATTCATTAGAAAATTTTATTTTGAAGATTTTGGTTTTTATATTATATTATAGCGAATGTATTTTTTTTAAATACTCAAAATTGGGTACAAAATTTTCTTTCGCTACACGATATACGGATTTTGCAAACACACTGAACATAGCTATCCTCAACATTTGATAGGTTAAAGTTCCTCTTGAAATGTAGCTCTTTCGTTAAGAGTGAAATTTTACACAAAGAAACTTAAAAAATAAACTGTAAACTTGCTTTTCTGGTAGTCGAAAATATGATTTTGATTAGAATAATTTTTTTATTAATTAAACATCGCCTAACATCATCTACGTACCCACGTAAAAACACAACAAAAAAGGCATATTTACATACCCATACAGATATGCCTGACGACACATTTTAACTGGTGAATTTCTAAGAAAGTGGCTTCTCTAGTGAAACATAATGTTAATCACAAACATGCTATGGCAGGTCTTTAGGATTTTGTCTACCAAATATTCATAATATAAAAACAATTTTTAATTGTTATATTATGTAATAATTTATCATCTATTTGAATTTGCCTCTAAATAATACTGCTTCAATATTGTTCCACCAGAGTATGCTAGGTTACATTTACTTGATTATATTATACTTTATACTATACTGTATATGTTATATTATACTGTATATGTTGTATGTAAGTAATGTGTCAGTGGTTATCTAGAGAAAGAAGGTAGATTTGGAAGATTTTCTCTGACAACTGTGGATGTTGAAAGTTTATGATTGCCGTGTATTACAAGAAGATCTCGAACGTCTGGCTACACATTTAAAGTTAATCGACTTCATTTTAATGTATCCAAATGTAACTCTTTTTCCTTTACAAGGAAGATAAGTACCGTTGATTTTGATTATAGGATTAATGGCGCCTTTTTAGCCAAGAAAGAGTCGGTTTAGAATTTAAGGGTAATACTGGATCGAATAAAGCTTTCCGCATGTTAGGATTTGTTCTCAGAACTTGTAAGCAATTTAATTAATTTTTTTGTTTCAAGTTCCTGTACCTATCATTCATCCGAAGTCGGCTTGAATATTTATCACAAATATGCAATCCACATTACAATAAATATATATATTCTCTGTAATCCCTTACCTAACTATTCTTTTTATCATTTGTATTTCATCCAATATTTTGCCAGATGAATGGCGAATGGCTACAGTGGTCCCTATTTTTAAAAAAGGTTCCAGAAGCGATCCCCTCAACTACCGGCCTATAAGTTTGACTTGTATAATCTGCAAAATCTTGGAGCGGTTAGTTGTTCAGTATATAAGTAATATACATAATTCATCTAGTTTCTTTCGTCAAGAGCAATACGGCTTTCGCAAAGGGTTTTCATCCGAGGCGGCTCTTACTAATCTCTCTCAAACTATAGCTAACGCCTTAGATGGTGGACTTGGGGTTCATTCTATATTTCTAGACTTCGCTTTTGACGTTGTCCCTCATTCGGGTTTAATGAATAAACTTAGAAATCTTGGATTGAGTCATTTTTGTCTAAAAGGAGTCTACAGGTTTCTGTAGGAAAGGCTTTTTCCCATTTAGTTTCCGTGCCATCCGGAGTACCTCAAGGTAGTGTTCTTGGCCCTATCTTATTTCTTATATTCATAAATGACCTACCTGCTTGTGTTAATTCACTCATGCAACTTTTTGCTGATGATAGTGTCATATTTAAGATACTTAGGAATAAGTTAGATTGTGAAGCACTGCAAAACGATCTAGATGCGGTGGTCCGATGGGTTAATCAAAATGGCATGCGATTAAATTCGGACAAGTCGGCTTTGGTGCAGTTCGGTTCAATCCATAATGATTTCAAGTACGAACTAGCTAACAAATCACTGTCGAAATCCTCTACCACGAAGCATCTTGGAATTACCCTGTCATCTAACCTCCATTGGGGAACGCATGTTGGTGATGTAGTGAAAAAAGCTCACAGACAATTAAGGCTTGTTATGCGAAGTCTTAAAGGTGCAGATATTAAAGCGCGAGCATTGGCATATAAAACGTTGGTTCATCCTACCCTTGAATACTGCTCATCAGTATGGGATCCTCACACCCAATGACTTAAAGACGAATTAGAAGTAGTTCAGAGAAAAGCAAGCAGAAATGTCTTTAGGCGTTTTAGTCGATATGATAGTCCATCAGAATTAATTTCAACTCTTAATTGGGAGCCACTAAGTAGAAGGCGTTTCGAATTCAGATTAACTACTTTATATAAGAATGTGACGAATGAGCATCTCTAAGCCTCCTTATATTGGCCGTAATGACCATCCTTCCAAGATAAAACCAAGACATCCTAAAACTAAGAGCTCTTTCATCTGCCCATATGCAAAAGTAGTTACTGCCAAAACTCCTAGATATACAGAGTGTGTAATGTCTGTAATAATCTTTCTAATAATAATAATGAAATTGATATTTTTTATTGTAATTTGAGTGAGTTTAAGCTTCAAATTTCTAAATGTTTGAATATCTAAATGTCCTCTTTGTCTATTTACCTATTGTTAAAAAGTATATGTTATAGTTTATTTGTTAGTTTTTAGATTTTACATTACTGTTGTTACAGACTAATATTTTTAACAGTGCAAATATGTAAAGGTTAACTTTGTAATCTTTAATGTATATTTTTCTATGCATATACTAACTGTTTATTTGCCAAATAAATAAATAAAATAAAAAGTATATTTTTGAAGGAATTATATTGCATAGTTTTTGTTGCAGGTTTTTGTTCCCCATTTATCCGCTGATTTGCTTGGGGGGAGCCGTAGCAGTGGACTGTGTCCAGAAAATATTCAACAGAGCTATTACACTTTTCACAAGCACTCGGGACAATTCCGGCAAAAACCTCAAACAGCAGTCCAAAGATAAGCCTCGGCATTACCTTTATCACACAAAGTTTATTATGCAGACATTTGTGTGCATTTTCGTACTATTGAGTAAGTTAAATCATGTTTTTTTTTATTATCAGATAGATTGCTCTGTTAAAATTAATTTTGATCATAATATAAAATAAAAAAATAATGATAAAACATATGTTTTGCCATTTATACCGAATGGAAAACTAATTGTTACTCTTTATAGTACGTCTGATCTACGCAGGTCGTAATAACGGTCTTCCTAACAGA
Source organism: Neomicropteryx cornuta (assembly GCA_020383195.1). Lineage (NCBI taxonomy): Eukaryota > Metazoa > Arthropoda > Insecta > Lepidoptera > Micropterigidae > Neomicropteryx > Neomicropteryx cornuta. The sequence goes on along the minus strand of JAHKQU010000001.1, from coordinate 4,201,923 downwards.
TTTGATAAATAGCATTAATTTGCCGTCCATCTTTACCGTTATCGTAGCTGAATAAATAATGCCCGTTTACTATTTTCAGGTCTATCGAGAACATACTCCGTACATATAAACTACCATGCTCCCATGGATATCCTAACAGGGCTTCAAAAAGAAAATATATCCGAAGGGAGCGCCGGCCACATAAACATTTGCTACGGCAAAGAATGGTACTACTTTCCTTCGAGTTTCTTTTTTCCTGACAGCCGGTACAAGATCGCATTTGTCAAGTCTGAATTCTCCGGTATGCTGCCTTCTTATTATACTTCAGATAAAAATGGTGATTATGTTTATTTTCTTTATACTGAATAACATTAATACCAATGTGAATATTTAACTTGAAATTTATCATTTCAACATTTTTACGCTAGAAAATATATCTTTCGGGAACCATTATAGATGTCATTTACAATTTTAAATTATTTTTTAAATAACCTGAAATATTAATTTCTTAACATATAAACTTTGATTCTCTTTTTTACCATATATGTACTGTTAATAATAGTTATTACAACTTTTTATGGTATGTTATCAGAATCATGACAATTAATGTCTAATGAGGATGTCTTCAGGAATCAAGAAGAAGTCTATGTTTAATCTATATTATATATCTTTTTTTTGCAGCCACATCTATTATTCACAACCACTTCAATGACCTAAATCAGGAAGACGTCAGAGCATATGTAGACATCAGCCAATGCCATTATTTGGTGGACACGGATTTTGGAGAAACAACCGAACTGCAGCCAAATTACATTCTGAACCACAAAGACTGGAGAGTTGTGGATGTTTTACCATTCCTGGATAGCGAAAAATCCGGTAGTATATTGAGAGCGTTTTATGTGCCGTATTTATCAAGTGAGAATAACGTGTTTGGTAATATATATTTACTGAAGAGCACAAAATTACCAAAATAAAGTACATGTCACACATACAAACAAAATTAAACGGAATTGAAGTGTAATGCCGGTTGATTTCTATGTAATGATCACTCTGTAGTTTATGTAGTTTTGTACTGATGTAGTTTAGTTTTTGTAATGTCAGTGAATGATTATTCAAAAGTCTGATGGTGTAATTTAAATAGCTTATTATATTATTGTAATTTAAATATAGTATTTTGTAGTTCCACGAATCCCAAATGTCATTCATTAATAAAAAGAATACTATAGGTAACAATAATTAATAAATTAAACTATATTATTATATATCGAGGACATCGGCCGAAATGAGCGTGCCGAGGACACTGGCTGCGTTACCACCACTCATAATTTTATTGTATTATATTAATGATTTTAATACCTTTCAGTTACCATATTTTTCTTTACAACCGTATACAAATTATTAAACAAGTCTGACCCTATGCATAAACGTTGCTTAACGAAAGAAGAAAATGCATTTTACTTTGGCAGCGAACTAATGCAACTATGCGTAAGGCCGTTTATGTTTTATGCGCCATATATACTTCCTAATCATTTTTGAAGGACTAATAAATGAATACTTTGTGATTCCCTAACTTCTGATGGTTTGTTGTTTTTATTTGCAGAAACAGTACTTGTAGCTTGAATGTAAAGATGTCACTTATTTAATGTCAACTTGACTGGATTTATTTACCGCTTTCGGTTTTTTTTTTGTGATTTGATGTGTAGTGTTCAGGATATAACTTAAAATATAAATAATTAGCGCACTGGTTTAGGCCACTTTTCCACTTTAGGCCACTTTTCTCCATGAGAACCATTTTCATATAAAACCAAATACAAAATAATAATAATATGCTACTTCCCTGATATTTTTCAGAAAATACAAGAAATCTAGTAGATGTTGAACATTATAGTATAACATTTAGCAGTGCCGGGTGACCAATTGATTATATTATCTGTTTGTATAGAATTGGGAAATTTACATACTACAAAACCACAATTAATAAAAAAAATTGTAAGTGCGTTCGCACCAGAATCTTAAATGTGGTATCTAAAAATATATATTACATGTGAATGATTTTCGAAGCACGTATTAAAGGTTCCTCAATGCCTGCTCAATAGGCCTTGATTGTCGGACAATAATGCAACGAATAACTTTGTTCAACAAATTGTACTGAACTTTTCTGATAATTTATTTATTTATTTTGCTTTTATTGACAACATCATTAGGACGATAGCTTTTAGACACTTGCTTCGAATACTTTAGCAATTTAATACTTTAATATAATGGTCTTCTCTTTGAGGTGGGCGACTGTTTGCATGCATAATTATAACCTCGCAAGGCATCTTAAACTGAACAAAATGTCGACCGGTTGAATGTAATTATTTCAAATATTTTTTCTAAATTGTTGAATAGACCAATTGGCTTGTGAATTTTAGGCATTGTGTGGTCCTAACGTGCTTTGGTATTACAATCATGATTGCTTTCTTTCACTCTTTGAAGAAGTAACTGATTTGAAGGGCTGAGCTTAGTATGTGTCGGTTTGCTTTCCGGGGTGAATTTCAGAAGTGCTTTGAAACTGTCTGGCCCTCGAATTTTTGGATATTTAGTGCTGATATAAATTTATCGAGTTCTTGCGGTGTGATTTCTATAAGTATCTTCAATTTCAATTTCAATGTTGCCAGAAGCAACTTTTATTATTCAAATAAATACAATTACAATGTATAGATCCACCGAAGACATTGTCTTATATGCCGGTTTCTTAATCTTAACTAAAAACAATTTATTTTAACATGCATAAAATATAATACAAAATACTTAAAAATTAAGTTAACGTAACTCATGTGATTACAAACAAATTTAACTTAATTTAACTAAAACCTAAATCATTTTTAATATATGTTTTTTCCACAAATTCTTTTAATTTCAGTTTTATTACCGATTTTCTTTTAAGTTGTAACATCAAGAGGTATATTATTAAATAGGCTGGGTATTACATATTTTAATTGCCGATATCCATACGTGTTTAGACATCTTTCAACAATATATTTGTCTAGTAGAGTACTTATTAGTGACAAGATTTTTTCATGTTTCATCTGAGAAGTGGTTGATTGCAATTCTATAATAGCAAAGTTGAGTACCGGAAGAACTTTGAAATGAGTGAACAATTTAGAGTAGTCGCCTTGCATTGAAATTTTTTTACTTTGTTGGAATAATTATTTTTAAGATACGAATTTGTAGAATATAAATTCACTTGGTTTCATGGCCCAGACTTAGTCCGATGCTTGTTTTTTATTCAAATGTTTGTGAATTGTTCAAGTGACCTAAATTACAGACTTTTTGGACCGGGTATCCAGTTTAAACTAGTTGGTTTTTTATAAATTTGCGGTTGGAATCTTCTTATGATCCTAATTATTACGGCACATAGAGGTTAGGCATGAGGGTGTGATATGGCGCTATTAAGTCTAGCTGTGTGGCTTAGCCGAAAGTTCTTTTCTGCCGCTGAATTGACGAGCTGAAATTAATCCGGCCGTTTTTCTGATCTGTAGAGACATTTGGGTCATCTTGAGGAAGGACAATAATCCAGGATAATTGAGCAGGTGTAGAGGAGCCTTATGTTAGGCAAGGTCTTCTTACCATTATAAAACTCTTTATGCTGTTACTTTAAGCAGTGGAGCAATGCAGTGGTTATTTATTAGCCTAAAGATCTTTTATAGACTAGATAACTAAGTTTGGATCGACTTAATCTGCATTTTGTTAACCTCTTTTTTTTTTGTTGTATTATTATCATTTTATTTTTATGGATAAACTGTGAATTCACAATACTATGGATAGAAAATTTAATGCTTTCTATGTACTTACAATACTAATTCTTAATGAACCAATTTTAAAAAACATTTTTATATAGACCTTTTTTTTGTATGTTTTGTGTAAATAGAATATAATATAAAGTAAGTAATTCAACGGCAGTTCAAATTTGAGTATGTGCACATAATAAATGATGATACAAAGTCAAGGATCGAGGAGAGGTTGATATCGTGCCATAAATGGCATAATAATTATAAATTATATTTAAGAATTTCCGTTTTTATGTGTAAACTTGTCACTACGTATGTATTTATTATGATGCTGTGTTTTTTTATTGTGAAATTGTGACGTATGCATTATTGCCGTCTATGTAATTATATGTAATTACCAAACCCATTACAATAGTACGAGACGGAGTGGGTATATCTTTTATACAGGTTGTATTAAAATTCACTACTGTTCTTTTAGGGAATTCATCTATGTACAAATATCAACAACTAAACAGGTCACACGAAAAAGAAAATATTTTTAAAAAGTTAATATTAAAATAAAGATATTATAAATACAAAGTTTTAACAGTTGATTTTCTGTTCGCCGCACCGATTATATCTAGGTCATAATGCTTAGTCAGGGTGTGGCCAAAGTCGGGAACAGCTAGTCAGTACTCAGTAACGCTCCCGTTCCCTCCCCGCCACACCGCGACAAACAACATTCTCAAACATTCAAACAGTTTTTATTTATTTTCTTTATTCTTGTAATTGGAAATCATTTTTCTATATTCATATATTGGTTGTTTAATTGTTGATGGTTGGTAGATCAACTTCCTGAAAGAACAGTTGTGATTTTAATACACCTGTATAGGTAAAACATTTCAGACACTATGGTAGAAATCAATATTGAATAAATCATTGAAAAACAGAATATTTATTAGGTCATTCATTAATAGTCATACATACAATACAATAATTTACTCTAAAAAATGTGCATTCGATGAAGGTTTATGAATGCTCTAAAATGATAATTATGATACAAAATAATTACTTTTAAGCCGTTTACTTTCAGTTTTATTTTATTAAGTCAAAATGACGTTTTCACATTGAGCACAAGAATGACAATGACATCTATGTCCTTAGTAGTTGATGATGTTTCATGGCTACTAACACAATGTGTTTGTTGTAATTATTTTGAATGTGTGGTTATGGTAATAATACCATGGACTTGTTTTGTTAGAAATAAGGCGAGCTGGATTAACATTGTCAGCTGGAAAGGGGTCAAATTTTTAGTATGCCAAATAAAGCGTTATTCAGTTTTCGTTCAGTTTTTACAGCAAAACCGTACTAAAACCGCTTAACATACTAAACTTTTGGATTGCTTCCAACAATTACACTCATTCCAGTATAACATTTCACATAAAGGTCTTTTGTTAAACGGAAACTTGAAAATAGCCAATTACCAACTCATGCATTATTTTGATTAATCTGTTTATGCTATTTCATTTAAAAATAATATAATATTAGCAATTATAGTTAATGACATATGTCATTACTTATGATAAAATAAGCACATAATAAGTTAATTGAGAGTCAAATTACGAACATTTATGATTTGATATCTTTGTAATATGTACTTCTAGTCTTATGTATCTGATGTTATTTTGTGATTTGTTTTTGTTTAATATTAAAGACTACTTAAAAAAGTTTGTTTGTATTATTACTTATTTGTAAGTATCATAAAACCATCTTAATTTTTTACATGCAAAATCATCATAAAATATGAATGCTATCCAAAATACACTACACACTGCACTTAACGGACCTGCGATCTTTGGGGTACCTTACCACTAGACTACCACAATCTGGATGCAAAGTGAAGATTACTTGATGATTGAAGATTTGTTGATGACTGCACCAAATTAGTCATAAACAAAGAAAAAATAACCCTTTATATTTGGCAAAATAGCTTTTGGTGTGCCGCGGAATTTTAGGAATAATTTTGGTGTGTCCTAGGCGAGAAAAGGTTGCGGAGCACTGGTCTATTAGCTGTGCTGTTAGTCTGAGACTTATGATCATACGATTTTGTTGCAACACTGATTGTCGTTATCTATGGAGAGCACCCAAGGATGTCTATGGAGAAAGGAGGAAGGGAGAGGCACTTAGAGATCTTTGACGTTGCTGGATGATGGTGGATTGAGCTAGAGACTTTTGTAAAACTTTTATGAAGTAAATGTAAAGTGAATGGATAATATTGTGTTTTACTAATATTTTGTGTCGTAATATATCAGAAGTGGGATTAATACACACTCTGCCTACTTGAGATTACGTAATGCGGCGAAATCGTCACGACAGCGAAGATGGCGACGGCGTGGTTTCGAATGATGACAGCGTTATTCCTATAAAAAAAAAAACCTAAGCTGGAGCGATTAGTGGAAGAAAAGATCAAAGAAACGTTGGAAAAATTCTTTACAGGCAATATACCACCCCGATCAAACTTAAATATTGTTCGAGCAGATATAATTCCGTCGTTTGATCCGGACAATAGAGACATAAATGTCGATAGTTGGCTGAACAAAATTGACCAACTCGGAGAAATCCACGGCTGGGATGATTACGTAAAAAGCTGCCACATGCAAACAAGACTACGCGGCGAAGCCCGTGAGTGGCATAAAAGACTCGAGAATTACAATATCACCTGGGAGGAGTGGAAAACCTCGTTACGCAGTGCATTTCTCAGACAAGTAGATTTCGCTGATTTGTTCGAAGAACTTTTGACGCAAAAAAAGAAAACTGACGAAACAATGACACACTACTTCCATGCAAAATTAGCTATGGTGCGCCGATGTTTATTGCACGACGAAGCGGCTATTTCCCTAATAATTAGAGGCCTACCGACGGAATTGCGCGCGAATGCAAAAGCTTTCAAATGCGAAACCCCAGAAGAGTTATATACAGGGTTTTTAAGTTCTTTGGAATCATACAAAAATGCTGTAAACATTAATAGATTAGATAAACATAGTCTACCTTCGATATCTTATCAAAAAAATGTCGTCTTTTACGTCGCCACACAAGGGTATTACACCAACCAGTCCTTCTAACTTTATTGGAAAAATTAAGTGTTTCCGTTGTAATACAGATGGACATTATGCTAGAGATTGCCATGCAAATCGCACCTCCAGATGTGATCATTGTGCACGGATTGGACATACCAAAGAAAATTGTCGATATTTGTTTACAAATGCAACAAAAAAAAAATATGACAGCAAAAATAAATGCTGTGTCAGTGAGTCATTTGTTCAAGGAAAGTGTTTTAATCAATGGACATAGCAATATAATGACAATATATTAACATTATGGAAACATACTTGGCTAATGCTTTAAAACTTCATATTAAATCTAAGACTATTTCCTTATGGGGATACTATGTGGTTATGATGGAATTTATCTTCAGACGTCACGATTGTGATGGAATTTATCTTCAGACGTCACGATTGTGATGGAATTTATCTTCAGACGTCACGATTGTGATGGAATTTGTCTTCAGACGTCACGATTGTGATGGAATTTATCTTCAGACGTCACGATTGTGATGGAATTTATCTTCAGACGTCACGATTGTGATGGAATTTATCTTCAGACGTCACGATTGTGATGGAATTTGTCTTCAGACGTCACGATTGTGATGGAATTTATCTTCAGACGTCACGATTGTGATGGAATTTGTCTTCAGACGTCACGATTGTGATGGAATTTATCTTCAGACGTCACGATTGTGATGGAATTTGTCTTCAGACGTCACGATTGTGATGGAATTTATCTTCAGACGTCACGATTGTGATGGAATTTGTCTTCAGACGTCACGATTGTGATGGAATTTATCTTCAGACGTCACGATTGTGATGGAATTTGTCTTCAGACGTCACGATTGTGATGGAATTTATCTTCAGACGTCACGATTGTGATGGAATTATCTATTTACTTGTATAACTGGTTAAATTACGATATGACATGATTTGATTTGCTGATACAAATAAGTGCTTTAAAATTTAAATTGTTCTTTTACTAATAAAATAAAATAAAAAAAAAATAATAATAATGAATGAATGACAAGTGGATAAGCACCTAATATGTAGATGAGATTGCTTTCGAATGTGTAAACACTGACTAATAATATTTTTCTTTTGCGAGGTCGCAAACTGTCGGATGGCCGATTGTTGCAACACTGATTGTCGTTATCTATGGAGAGCACCCAAGGATGTCTATGGAGAAAGGAGGAAGGGAGAGGCACTTAGAGATCTTTGACGTTGCTGGATGATGGTGGATTGAGCTAGAGACTTTTGTAAAACTTTTATGAAGTAAATGTAAAGTGAATGGATAATATTGTGTTTTACTAATATTGTGTGTCGTAATAATTTAAATTGTACTAAACCACCGTAACCCACCTGAGAGATATTTCAATCCCTATCTACGAGATATATTTAAAATTCAATTCTTATATTTTGTTGTGAGAGCATATCCACCTAACGTATCTCTGAAATATTTTTCATCTTCGTCTTTGAGATATGTGTTTCTCGGTCTAAGAAACACTCTTGTGTTCCAACATTCGTTTCGTAAGTGCAAGTGTTTCTTGTTGCTACGTAGGTACCTCATTCTGATTCAAATGGATTACATCATATTAGGAAATAAACTTTAAATAGGTATTCACCTTTCATAGTAATTATTATTCTTATTTCTTTTTTTATCATAATATGTATATCACCTAACATCATGTGTTCCCTAAAAAAATATAAAACAAATATGTATGCCACACTACTATACTCACCTCAAAATTGTTATTTTATTTTCAAAGTTCACTATAGTTTATTATTATTTTTTGTTTTTTATTTTTTTTATAAACCCTTGAAAAAAATACTAGTAGGAGCGAACTAAAAAAGTGGGAGCGAACTAGTTCATTTCCACTTTTTACTTATTTAATAAAATTGTTAAAATATATTTTATTAGGTACATATTCATTATCATAATATGACAACACTTTTCACAATGCCGAGCTACATACATCAATACACATCCACCTGACGGTATCTATCCAGAGTCCAGTCTGTCTTTATTATGTTTATTTATAACGGTCACGTCCACTCGCGTCGGTCTTATTATAAAGACGGTACGAGTACTTCTCACACCGATCGCTTCGAATACATTCATCTAAAAAAATACTACCTATCTAGAATATATTTTTTATTTTTTTTTTAAAGCGAATTTTGATAAGTTATTTGTTTTCTTTAGATTACTCGGCAGGTTATTAAATAAAATTGGAGCAATTCTCTCAAGCCTTCTTTTGCCATATTCATTCTTAAATTTGGCCACTTTCAAAGTACATTTTGTTGGATTTATTTCATTAATTCTCTATATTTTCTGTAAATTTCACTAGTCGCAGCAAGTAAGAAAAGAGAGAGATGGAGTTTGTTCTCGACCAGTGTTGCCAGATAAACCGCTTTTCCGCTTTTCTCCGCCTTTTTGACAATGGATCCGCTTCTTTCAAATTTGCTCGAACTATTCAAGATTTTTAAAGTTTTAATTATATTTTTTATGGTGAGTAATATTTCACTCACATTTTTATATTTAGTAACAATGTGGCTAAATCCATAATCTGTGCATCGTTTTCCAATCCAAGTCACATACAACTAAACAATAAATAATATCAATTATCGTTAAAAATTGCTACAAATTCGATTAACATCGACATTTGAGAAATCTTTGGAATTGATTTCCTTCTCCCCAGGATCAGAAACAGCAAACCTAGTTGAAATAAATAAAATGCTTTTTTATTAAAAATCCGTATTTTTTCAAGCAATGGTAGCGCTTTTTTTATTTTCTCATCTGGCAACCGACGACCAAACTGTCGTCGACCGATTTTCATTACTCTTTTTGACAGGTGTAGTTGGCGTGGCGGGCTGCGTTCACAAAGATGTCGTAAGTTGTTAATTGTTTTTCTTGTTTAAAATCTCAATTTATATAGTTAATCATGTATGCTTTTGCAATTTTTCACAACTGGGACATATTTATTTATTTTGTAAATTTATTGTTCGTTCTTATTTATTAGTATTTTAATTTCACAATTTGTATTTTGTTATCAGGTCAAAAGTATCAAGAGATACCCTATATGAGGCTGTAAATGCAGTCCTCACGCAGTCGAAGGAGAAAAAGAGGAAGTTCCTTGAAACGGTGGAATTACAGATCGGCCTGAAGAACTACGATCCCCAGAAGGACAAGCGGTTCTCCGGCACCGTGAAGTACGTTTTGCCTATTGGCGGATGATTTTCATAAACTCGTAATTTGTTGCGCTGTGGTTTGTGAAGAATATCCTACCTCTAGGAAGTCGGTTTCGGCTGACGGGACCCCTACCCAGGGTCTTAAATATTGGGTAGGCCTGTGCTTGCACTTGCCGAAAAAATAATTTAGGTTATGTACTTTGCTCTGCGCTCTCTTATTTAAAGGTAACGCTTTTCGAAACTCGTGTCTGTCCGCGTCCCATATTTCATTGAATTAATTCAGAGTTTACATTTGTGCTCTCCACACAAATGGTATGCTATTGCAGATGGTTGCTCATTAACGATTAGATTGCCTAATGAGCCACATTAACCGTATTAATGTTAATAGACTGAGCGCCTCCGTTAAAAATTGTCTGAACAGATGATTTTGCAATTGGCCAGCCATCAGTCAATACACCGATACTTATGGGTAAGACTGTGTGTGATGTTTTTGTTTCTCTCTGGAATGCCTTCTTATGTTTTTCACTAACCGACGCAAGATTGAAAGGGCTGTGGGAAATCTATAGGAGAAAAACATTGAAGAATCATTTTCTTAAATTTCTTTCAAAGAAGATTGGAAATTTTGTTCAGTGTTCATTGGTGTAAGAGAACAATGCACGTTAAAAAGCACAATTGCTCGTATTAAATCTGTTTTATGATGAATAGTGTCAAAAATCTAATTTCATTTTGTTTCCAACAAACAATAAAACCCTAAAAATTGTGCACCAATATTCTGCATGGCTCTCAATAACAGTTTTATTCTCTATTAATTATTGCAATTACATTTTAGACTGAAGTACATTCCCCGTCCGAAGATGCAGGTGTGTGTTCTTGGAGACCAGCAACATTGTGATGAGGCCAAAGCCAACAACATTCCTTGGATGGATGCTGAAGGCCTTAAGAAGCTCAATAAGAACAAGAAACTCATCAAGAAGTTGGCGAAGAAGTAAGTTTCTCAGTATTTGTTTGTCTTTTGATGACTTTTTGAAGAATTTTACCTAGTAATGTTTGCCTAATCTACCTGTTCTCATTTCCTAAAAATGTTAACTTTAACCGAGCGAATCTCTAGCTAATGAGCTCTGCATGCGAACCAGGTTTTTTTAAAATTCTGATATGATAAAATTAAATTAGTGTCTCCGCTTAAATTCCTCTTATGACCTGTTATCACTTGTCGCATTTGTATACCTTTAATATACGTAAAACGTGCGGACCATACGTTGTTGTCGGTTCCCACATGGCCTGCCGCCCGTTTTTTAGTTTCTTATTGGCAATAATAAGTACAAAACTATGAAAATATTTGCTTTTTAAATCTTTGATATAAACTCTTTTGTAAATAAGACTTTTATTATTATTTTTATTATTAGACTCCAAATGTGTCAATTTTCTGTCTACTGCACTGTTCATTATTAATTTAGCGATGAGGTTCATCCCGAGTGCCACAGGCACAGGTCGTTGCGTACCGAAGGCGCCAGCAGGGCCTAGCTGCCAACCCGGGGGTTTGAACAGCTAGTATAAGAAAAAACGTTTACCACAATAATCATTTCCTATTCCAGGTACGATGCGTTCTTAGCATCGGAATCTCTGATCAAACAGATCCCTCGTCTGCTCGGTCCGGGCTTAAACAAGGCGGGCAAGTTCCCCGGTCTCCTCTCGCACCAGGAGTCCATGCAACTAAAGATTGATGAGGTCAAGGGTACCATCAAGTTTCAGATGAAGAAGGTGCGTTTAAAACATTTTTTTTTTTTCAAATTAACTAATGACTCATCGGTTCAAAAGACTGACCAAATTGATAAACTAAGTAATGATCCTTCAAATTAAAAATATCTGCTGTTGTCTGAGAAGACAATATTTGTTAAATAAACATTGCTTAATAATTTATCTCACCCTCGTAAATATGGGAATAACATCTTAAATTGGTTTAAGTATTACTAATAATAGTATTAAACCAGAAATAAATTATTTCATTATATTGCAAGAGTAACTTTTAAATTTTAGAGAGAAAGAAGTATATCTTTTATTTTCCGCGCAGGTATTGTGTCTGTCTGTTGCTGTTGGCCACGTTGACATGTCAGCGGACGAGCTGGCGCAGAACGTCCACCTCTCCATCAACTTCCTCGTTTCGCTGCTCAAGAAGCATTGGCAGAACGTTAAGTCACTGCACATGAAATCAACCATGGGACCTCCGCAGAGGCTGTACTAAAATTGTGTACAAATTATATTGTATAATAATTTTGACTTATCATTAAATTTCTTATATTAATGGTTGTTTTATTATAAGCTGTATAATCTCTAAAAAAAATATTTTAATTTATTTATTTAAAGTAGTGTGCATAATTGATTGTTTCTTTACATTTTTATGCCGTCTAACTAATTGTGTGCCGAATCGGTTGGTAGAATAAGCTGTGGCTCAAGAAACCTTTCATCCAGAAATTATAGGCCTTGATTGCAGCTGCAATACTATAAAGTGCAAAAATGTCAAACCAAACTTAGTAGTATAAAATATACAGGTTGAACTTTTTCTCATGCACATCCTTTTATGGGGTTATTCTACACACCAAACTAAATAAGTTTTGTTATACAAGTTTTCTTTATTCTGACATATTTTTTCCATACAAAATAAATAATATCCCAGAAAACGTTTGGTTTACTCACTGTGAAAGACGAAAGGCACTCAATTTGCTTATTCCTAACATACCTCTTCGCATCACAGGATAGCTTTCACCACATATAAGCTGGAGAATTCTCATTTCGTCATTCCAGACTATCAAGGTCCTTTTAACAGTAGTAAATTAAAATGTTTTTTTTTATATATATTATTATATGAGGTTTCATGGGTCCTATCTCCGACAGTATTGAGTGTAGAATATTCGAATTGGACATAGATAAGATAAGGATAGACTAGAAAAATGCTAGTTTTTAGATTTTAGGTTTAGGTTTGTACTGGATAAAAAAAACTGCAAGCTATGCTTTTATAATTTTTTTTTTATGTATATGTATATGGGTGAGTACAGAGATGGCTAATATCGGTTTTTAATAAAATTATAACAGTAATTAAAATAACGTTACCTCTATAACCATAAAGACTTCTATTATGTTCTTAAAAAACAATCAGACTGACTGGAAATGTATTCCTAATTATGTCCAATCTATGTAATACAATAGAATCATCGAATACCCACAATTCCTTTAGGTTCTCTTTGCTGAGTGGATTTATGACATAATTGGTGTACTCAAGAATTTTTTTTTGATAATAAACCACAATATAATTTTGTAAACACTGGTACTTAGGTTTATTGGCTCTACTGGAAATATCTTCAGATGCTTGTGGAAAATTGAACTATTTAGAAAATAATGAAAGTATATATTTTTACCCATAGCCTTGTATTGCATTTTGTAAAAAAGTATATTGAAATGGATGGAATATATTATTAATAAAATACAGAAAATCAAAGAAAAGTTTAAATTATATCACTAATACTTTTGGATTCTGGATTTAACAATGGTTCATCGTCAGACTGGAGGCTTTCATCGTCTTCGGGCAGTTGATCGTCTTCATCATCTGGAGTTTCGGTTGTGTCGTCAGTGCTAGACTGTGATAGTATGACTTCACCCTGGATATTTTTGTTTTTTAGATTGCCCATCCAAAATGCGGCACTGCAGTTATTGGCAGCGAGTGCAGCTTTCACTTTGCATACAAGAGTTTCCAACGTTGATTTCATTTGAGGGACCTTCGCTATGAGCGAGATATCTTTTTTGATTCGTGAATGACAACACAGAGATTGCAAAAATCTAGTGCTTTGCTGAAGAAGCCTTAGTACTTCAATGACGAGATCGGGCTCACTTTTTAGTTTCATCTCCATAATAGGCATTCCTTGGGACAGAAAGAATTTCAAAAGAGGTAAACATTTTTTCAGATATATTGACAGGTTTATTCTATTTTCATGTACCTTAGCTATGTCCGAAAGGGTTTTCAGTATTATTGCAACATTTTTCCACATTTCCAAATGCTCGTTATCTGTTAAACCTTTGTCGATTTCGTTTTTTGCAGCTTCATGCAGGCCGACACACGTTCCTCGGAAAATCAGAGGAAAATTTGATTTTCCAATGCAATGGAAAGTACTCAATACATCGTTTTTATTTTGCAACTTTGGAGCTTGCTCTTTTAATTGCATTGTGATAGAGTTTATCGTTGAAATTTTCGGTTTCATAAAATAGCCAGATATTAATTTATCCACTGCTTGGTTAAAAGCGAAACCTTTCTCATTTGCGCCCAATTCATTATGCCATGACAGTTGAAGAAAAGAGTAACAGGTATCCATAATAGTAGAGAGGATTACTTCGTCACAATAATATTGGGAAAACGCTTGGAGCAACTTTACGAGGCTTACGGCTGTAGGAATCTGTAGACATGAATCCTTAAATTTTTCAAATCTTCTGCAGCAGTCTTTTATGAGAACTTTCATTGACACTTTACTTAGTTCTAATTTATTTTTAGCTATTATATGAAGTGCTCTTTTTAAATGCCCTTGGTTGTCTGAACCATGAAATCCTGACCAGGTGAAAAATGTATGAAGAAAATCAAACAATGTCTCTATGCATTTTTGAGACATAGTGCAGGTTTTCGTCAAAAGTCCAATAGAATCTCTTATTCCATCACAGTTTCTTATACATTTATCGATATAGCTGCCAATATCATCTAAAAATATACCGATTCGGGGCGTTATAGCTAGTATTAATTTTATCAATTCTTCAGGATTAATATGTTCGTTAAAAATGATCTTATGTTTAGCAAAGGGATTTCGTTTCGCTTCTGTCTGAAGCGTTGCTTTCAATTTTGGCATCAACTCATCAAGAAGATATCTCAGAGTGGATAAAGACATCTTATGCGTTTCTCCTCCGTCAACAGAAATGTCATTATTAAGCAGGACCAAAACACAAAAATCTATATCTCTGAAATATTCCTTATTAAGATGGCCATATTTGGATTTAGGTTGTTCTATTTGCGTTGGAGCGGTAGGAGGTATTTCATCAGCTCCTTGAGTTTGAACTGTTTCCGATAGACACGTTTGTTCATTATCATTTGCTGTATTATTTTTTTTAGTCTTTTTTTTGGCACTTGGTTTTTTAACTTTGGTCTCGTGAACGTCAATTAGGGGTTTGTTTGTCTTTACACAAGCCAAGTTGTAAATGGGCGCTTGATAATCAAATTTAATTTTGAGGAGAAACTTAAGAATGTTGCTTTCTAATTCTTCTAAATCCTTTAATCTGTGTAAGATCTTCGGTTTTAAAAGTTTGTCATTATGATCAGCAAAAGCGTTGATAAGTTCCCGGAACCAGTTCGCGCAATGGATCATTGCGTTAAGAACATTCGTTTGCTGCTCTCGATCGTGATCTTCGAAAATATTTATATCCATGGAGGGCATTAAAACCGAACAACCCAGGAGAGCATCAATGCTAGACAAGTCACCTTTATTGTGTTTTTGGTGAATAATCCTCATCAGTCGGAACAGTGAAGGTAACACCTTGATATTTGAATTCCCATCCACTGATTGCATTGGATATTCCATGACATTAACTGCTATAATGTCTTCTTGTTCCTCTTCACTGTTGAGGCAAAACTGTAATGATTTTTTAATATCCTCATCTGCATCTACTCTAACATCATAAATAAAATTATTTTGCAAATCATTTGTGATTGCATCATACATCCAAGACAAAAAGGTTTTGTTAATATTCTGAGAAAGAAGCATTGACGAGAATTCGTCATGGAAAAGATTTGTGATTTCAGGATGTCTCTGACAACTTTTAGATATTAACTCTATGATTGTGGCCGCATCCTTGATTGGTCCATCGGGGAGGAGATGAATACTAGAATGATCACTGTTCTCTTCATCTGAATCGACCTCATCGCAAATGCTTATCAAATACTTAGCAGCTAATATACCACCAATAAAACCTTTTGCTTTTATTGTTGGATCCGATCTACCCAACTGTTTTAATATCATCATGTGAATGTCGTCTCTTAAAATTGAAGTTTGTGTGCTATAAGCTAAGGAGCAAAGCAAATGCATTATCTTGCGTGTTTCTCTGAGGTTTAAATCTTCAATCCTATCAATCAGGGTCAACAATTTAAGTGAATGTGGTTTGAGAAGAGAAATATCTATTGAGACAATATTTGATAGAATGTCTAAGGGCCCTGTTGTATTAGAATTGTTTGATCCACCCTGGAGTAAAAGCAATGCCGTAACTACGGTGTGCCTTGAATCTTCCAAATCTATGAACATCTCGGTGTACCATTTAGAGGCAAACAATGGAATTATGGGATCACTTTTTACTTTCAACAAAATGCTCGATATCCTCAGCATATCATTCAAACAATCTTTTAGGACTGATTTGAATTCGGCGAATGTTTGTGTTAAGATATCTTCTTTCAATATGTTACTCTTTATTTGTTTCTTCATTGTATTTTCTACATTTTTCTCGAGGCTAGGCGATGTTGAATGCAAAATTACAAGCATGATAAAGTCCAAGCATTTGTAATCAGCAGGTGCTTTGAAGCCGTTAATAATTTTCAGCCAATGGACTGCCAGTTGCTTTGAAGAAGCTACCGCCGCCTGAAGAGCGGTTACTGTCAACATTTGACTGGTATAAATATCTGATCGTGGTTGGTTACCGATGACAGTCCAGTCTAATCCGGATCGTAATCCATCAATAATTGTGTCGGACGTGCCAATACTGAGTAAAAATTTAACAAGATTTGGGAAAAACTTCAACGGTGCAGAAGTTTTCAGAATATTTAACATTTTTGTTAGTATTGCTTCTCTGAGGTCGGGTGGTAAGTATAAATAAGAGAAACATTCTAAAATTGCAGGAATAAGGTCGTAGTCCTCCGTTATATATTTGCTCAATTCCAGCGGAATGCTCTCATTATCCTGATCAGCAATTATATCTGGCAAAGTTGAAATAATTTCCAAGCGAGATGCGTGACCTGACACATCCATCAAATCTATCAAACAACTGGTAAGTTTTTCGGTTGCTGTTAAATTATCCAGCAAAACAAAACATTTTAGGATCATCTGGACCCAGACAGGCTTATCTTCAATGCCGAATTCGGTGGCACGCTCAAAGAGATAAATCATCAACTTCTCCTGTAAACAGTTAAGACTGAGGAGAATCTTTGCTACACTATCTTGGATGATCCGATCACCAGAAATATCATCTTCAAAACAAATATTAGTAGTTAATAAACTTTTAAGCGAATCTAAATCCGCAGAGGCATTCTTGAAACCTTCTATGAATTCTCTGATGTTACTGGGAAAATCTAAATGTTTTTCCAAAGCATCTCTTAGATTTCTAATAAACACAATGGGCTCTTTTTTAAGTACATATTTGGCTCCGCACTTGTTAATAATTAGGCCTACATCACTTAGGCATGATTCGAAGTAGGAGGTCTTGTCTTGTCGTTTCGAAACATTCGAATCATTATTTGACGAAGTTCTATGCCTTTTCGACCTACTTTTGGGAGGCATTTTATCTTCAGCTGGAAAACCACGTCGAAATTCTATCCAAGAAAACAAAATTTAAGATAATTCGCGTGTTACTTACTTATCGATTATGTCTGTTAATTATATGAACAATAAATAATAATAACAGTGCACAATAAATAATGAAAAAAAGTCAAGTAATATTTCAACATATTTTTTGTCAATTTTATTTAGTTCAACCGACGAACGAAATCGAACCAGTTTCAGTCTATACACTTTTTGACAGATTCTTCCCGCCAACTAAATTTTTAACTTTTGGGTGACTTGTCCTAACTTGTTCAGTGTTCCCATTTTTCTCTATTCACATTGCCTAAAAACTGTATTTTTTAACGTAATGGAAAACCAGTAAAACCTAATATAATTTTTATGATGAAGGTGCGAATTATTTATACTATTTATTCTTTTTTAACCACAGCACATTTGCCGTTAAGCAAGTGTTTTAATTTATTAATAACATTTAAAAAAAATAATTTTAGAAAAAAAATTACGTTGATAAAATTATTTTTTTTTGGGGAAAAAAAAAACTTTTTTAAAAACTTTCTATTTCCCCAGATAAAGCTGTGTATTACTATCAGTCCGCTGATAATATTTCCGCCGCTTTCTGCTCGCCTTTTTGCCAATGGATCCGCTTTAGACCAGTGATGCCATCTTTCCAACTTGGATTACCGAGTTGACAAAATTATAGTATTTTAGTTCTCAATATAATACATACAGACAACCCCCTCCCCTTATCAGTAAATATTTTTTAAAACAAAAAACTAGTTACTGTAAACTAACTAATTTACAGTAACTAATGTGTAGTTTAGTGTGAGGGTGTAAACCCTTACGAAAAAAGCTACTCAATATCATTACTGGAATAACAATAATAATTAACATAACTAGAATAATTACTGTCATTGCCGACATTTACAACTGATGACACTGAAACTCATCAGGTATTTAATTGTTATGAGATCTTTTCTTGCCTAAGTTCAGTTTTGTTAAAAAAATATTTTTAACGAGCCACAAAATTCGGAAAGTTTTTACCAATCTTTACGATATTTTTGTTGACGATGTTTATGTTTATTGGGCGATGACACATTTACAGTATTGCTCGGTTGGACTCTCCGTGGTTAATGAAAAGATTCGAACCAAGCATGAAATGAGATCGAGGGCCGAAATTCAAACGTTTGACAGAGCGCTCGGTCAGCCGTTGCGTCAGAATATTATGTCAAAATTTGTGCATTCGGATTGCGCAGAACAATGTAATTAATAAAAACGAAAATTATAGTACATTTGCGTACGATAATGATATCGTACAAATGTAATTATTATAGTACGAATGGATCGCTACTTTAGACTAACGCTTTCCGCTTTTTTCGTATTTGCTCGAAGATTTTTTACTTATTTTTTTATGGTTAGTAATATTTCCCTCATACGTTTTTATTTTATTAAATTTAAAAAAATGATTGACACCACCCCCCCCCCAGTATAGAAATAGCAAGCCTAGTTGAAATACTTGAAATTTTATATTTGTCATACACTGGTACCTATTTTCCCATCTGGCAAAACAATACCTCAGCTGTCAGAAAATTAAAAAAAAAAATGGTTGAGCTGTGTTTTTAGGTTAGGCAATTTTCTTTTGCAAATAAAAAATAATTAATCTGCTAAAAAATTAATCTCTTTACACACCGAGATTGCAATAAGGACAAATTATGTCAATCATAACATCACTAAAAACATTCGCATCAAGCTTACAGAAAGTCGCTTCCAACAATTGTGGCGGAGGCGGTGTTAGTGTCATTCTTTTCGAAATGGTTTTTTTCAGTTGAAAGCTGCTTTCATTTGTGTTATTCAAACCCCATCTTTATAACATTTCAGTTGCAACAAGTACGTTTTTGGCAAGGTTGTAGAATGGTGCGAGATATTAAACGTCGACGCATGAATGCTGAGCATTTCATAGAAAGACTGCGCGTGAACTCGCTTCGAAAAAACAACATTTTGCCCATCGAAATCAGAGAAGAAGCCGATGTTGCGATTGCTGCTTTTCCGTTGAATTCAACTCCTCTCAGAATTAATAACAGATGTGCAATAACATCAAGGTAAATTTTTCTTGTGGTTTTTCCGTTATTGGTAGGTGATGGTTTTTTTCATAGACTGATAATCTCCATACAAAAGTCTTTGAGAGAAGGGAATAAAAATAGATCAATGTTGGGTATTCCATTTGCGAATAGTTAGTGGAAGAAAAAAAAATAAACCCAACATTCTTCCTAAAAAAGTGGTTTATTTTTAGCTGTATGATCATGCTGTCCGCCGGATTTTAGCATTTGTATCAATCAGTTACATATTGCCTCTGCGCTGGGTTTTCTCTCCCACAAAACCATTTTGTTTTGAGTTTTCCTCTACTTTGGCAATGGAGATTGCTAGCTATTTTGCCTTAGGCCTGTGTCACACCTAAGTGTGGATTGTCCGCAGTGCCCAATCTGCCCTTTGTGCTATATCGACAGCGGCTAGGCCGCACCGGTGAGGTGACCTGCGTCATCCACGATCCATGATCCAGTTATTTTTCTTAGAGAATATTTACATGATTTTTCATCCTAGATGGGAGGTCTGAACTGAATTTCTATTAAAAACTTTGACGTCAGCCATCTATCCTTTTGAAGAAAGAACTGACCTCAGCAGACCACTCTAAATTCGCACAACGATATCCGTGCAGCATTTGCTGGATGTGATACAACAGATAAGAACATTTATGTTTTGACGATCGCAGCAGCCGCGGACGAGTCGCAACAAGCTGGCGGTTAGTTTGGCAGCCTGTTTGCTTTCGATGTGATGCCTGCAATCTATTATCGTGTTTCCAGACAGCGGATGGGACGCGGCGGACGAGCCGCTTTAGATGTAACACGGGCTTAAAAGAACATTTTCTGAATATATCTGATATGCTTTCACAAACCCTGCAAGCAGGCATCATAAAAAATATACACTTGTAGTGCACTGGTAAAATAAATTAAAAATAGATATTTTAACATGTTATTTGTTTAAAATTTTAAACAGTATTAAATTTGAAACAAATTTAATATGAGTGAGACTAGATTTACTTTGAAAATCAGCATTTGGAATTATTGCTTTACCAGGGGCCACCTCGATCTTTAGACCCACCAGCAAAGCCATGTGACTCAAGATTTATCATTACTAATCACTTATCAACAATCCTTCCCATAAGTGTACAATATGTCGTGACTTTGTTGGTATTAAGTGCTTCGTATATTTTGTTTTGAGTTTAGTGGTGTGAGCACGGATAAAGGTACTAAAGAGGTTCTGTACTTGAGAGCGCAGGATGTCGGTTTAAACCCAGCGATGAGTTTTATAAAAATGCATTTTTAACTCTCACCTGTCCTCTTTAGTGTAAAATATTGTCAAATATTATGTAATCATCTATTAGATGAAATTTAAAAAGGTGGATATTTTAACAAAAAATATAAAAATAAAATGGATATGTGATAAGATGGATTATGGTTCATGAGATTTTATGTATGAAGTTGATGAAAATAAAAATAATCGAAAAGTCAAAAATGTAAAAATTAAAGCACATGATTAGTGTGTTTAATATTTACTCAATATATATCTCCTGAGTCAGCATCTAAAAATTCATCCCTATTTGCATTGATTTGCTTCACAATGTGAAAATAAATGCGGTCTACTTAAAATTGCTAATAATTTAAAAAAACAACTATTTCCTGTACATGATAGATAACATAAAATTCTGAATAATTTACTAAATATAAAGTCATCCAAATTTGTAGTGTTTTTTATCAATACAATCACCAAAAACGTTAAAAAAAAGTACCCTACCTGGCACTTACTCCATTAAAATGATTGCATATGTAACTCGCCAAATCTGGCCACACTTATCACTGCCTCTAATTCATTCACATCCTCACCCCTTATTTAGTTGTTGCACTGTCTAGTAGCTTTTATACCGGCCGCACTTGATGAGCTTTGAAACTTTTAAGATACAGATACAGTGGCTGTGGCACAATGTTGGGCATTGTGTACACTTTTTCATGTCAGCGATGTCTCCCCCGCCACAATGTGAAACCTTTGCCAGTAATTCTGGACATGTGCAAATACGTGCTAGTTGCAACACGGTCAAGTGTGGTAACAACTTTGCATTTTATTATTTTGGGATGAAAAATGTAACTAAGACAGTTGCCAAGTATGACAAAATTGCTTCAAGCTTTACTTTTGCTGGTAATGAATCTCTCATGTGTCTTATCTTTGAATAAGCTTGCAACCAAGAGAAGTAACTCTTCGATGTTTACTAAACTAAGGTTTCTCCGAAAAATTATTTTTTACCCGACACGAATGTGTGGCCCACCACAAGAATGAAATCACGACTAACTGGACTTGTGTAAACGACACAGCCAGTGATGCCAATTGCTAGCTCGACTCATTGGCGCCTGCCACTGTATCTGTGTAAACCGCGCTTCAAGTTTTCTTTGTCTTTTAATTACATAGTACTCATAAAATATATTTTTTATATGATTTGTAGGCCACGAGGCATTGTCAAGGATTGGAGACTAAGCAGAATTGTTTGGAGAGACATGGCTGACCACAACCGACTGTCAGGGGTACAAAGAGCTATGTGGGGTTAAAAGTGAAAATGTAAATAGTTTTGTGTAGCACTCAAATGTGAAATGTAACTCTCTAGTATGTACAATAAAATAATGCCCTGTATTTTTTCCTTTTTTATTATACAAGGTACTTTTTATTATACTCCATCACAAAAACAGCCTTCAAAATATTGAAGTTGAACGACTGCAACTCGCCTAGCCAACTGGCGGACAATTTTTTCTCTTGTTGTGATCTGTCAGTAATGAAGCATTAAGCCTATATGCGGATATCAGGCGCACATATTTACACCATGTCCAATTTGCTTTATTCATTATTTCTTCAGCGGTTCTTCTATACCTGGAGATAATCTCACATAAATGCTTCTTGTGAATATATTTCGTTGTTTCTTATGAATAGACCTGACCTCGATACAAATTTCCACAATCTTTACCAGCACAGGTATTATAATTATTAACAGGCGGTGAACTAGGGCTCGGATACTAGCTCCGCCATTAGTTTTCAAAAGAATTTCATAGTATCTCTGTAAAGCACATTTGAAGTGTTCATCGCTGTTTCAACTGTATGGTATTTTTTATATCGCTCGCGGTGAAAGACCCAGCCTATGGCCTGTTGTCAAATCAAGCCCGCTTTAATAATTACTCATTTTAATTGTTTAAAGTATTATGTCAGTCTTTGAAGATAGAGATTTTTAACTGATCCACAGATAGACCAGATTTTGTCAATGAAGCTCATATTAAAATGTATTAGCCCACAATTGTGATATATGACTTTTACTATCATTGTATTTAGTAATAAAAAATGGTAACATTGACGTTTATATCAGTTTTTAACTATGCGCTTGAATGATTTGTAAGCTTTGAATAAATCATACATCTGTTAAGCCATTTTGATTTTATAGAAAAACAAAACAGTAGAAAACACTTAAGTTCTGTTAACTTCTCTAAAATAAAATAAAGCTGCCTAACCTAACCTTTTAAATTATAAAATAGAAATTTGAATGAAACAACAAAATATTGTATAAAAATTTTATTTGTACATTAAACTGCACAATATAAAATTCCACTTAAAGTTAAGTTAATGGAATATCTCCAGAGTTTAGTCGAACAGACCTGAAACAAACAAACATTAATTAAATTTGTGCTTTCCGGGGTACTTTCTACTTAGTACATATTTATAATCTCAGTTAATATAATAGTTATCATTCATTAAAATGATCAGTAGCTAATACATGCATAAAGCATCATTGATAATGATTTTATAGAATATTATGCCACACGACTTAAAACATATTAGTTGGCTGCTGTATTTTGGACATACTAAAATTTGCGCATCCTAATAGCTTGTTTACTCGTTATGTATTTAATGTAATCCCGCTCGGATTTTATATTTTTTACTCACATCAATGTGTCAGGAATAGCTAATAAACTCCTAGTTAGAAAAAAAGTTGAAGTAAAGTAGAATATTGCGATGCAATGAAGTTGTTTCTTCCTGTTTTTTTGTTGTTTACTATAATTACCATTATAATTATTTGAGTTTAAAAAATTATAAAAAAAAAATAGTGCCAGTTAGTTTTTATCAAAAACGAATATATTCTTTTTCTAATTATGTTAGTAATGTTGTTACGAAATATAGTTATTAAGATTTGTGATGGCAAATAGTCGCAGAGATTCAGCGTAGATTACAAAAAAATTGCGGCAAAAAAGTTAATATTAAATTCAATAAATAAAAAATAAATATTAAGTTAATATTTAAGTATATATTGTTACAATTCTATGGTTTTGAGATGGCTTTAACACACTGTATTTGTCTCGGAAAAAAAATGGGTCTGGCCCTCCATAGGAATACCTAAAGAATGCGAAGCCGTTTTTTTACAATAAATAAATGTGGCAAAATCTAATTAGGACGATATAATAAAAACAACATTGTATTTAGAGAATAACAAAGTGATATGCCCGTCTGTCAAATGTGCCGCTGGCTAAATTTTATGCGTCTGCAAATATTCGTGAAATTTAGGACAAAATTCTTTAGGTATTCACAAATATGCTTTTAATTCTCAGAAAATCTCGTGTTTTAATGTTAATTACGTTTGATGGAACGTATACCAGAATAATTAATACGTGAGAACGTGGAAGTACAGTAAATAACCTAAAATTTTACTGTGAATTCATTGATTTTTGTTTAAATCTTTTTTTAAATTATTTGCCACACCGTTTTTACTATTACCATGAACTACACATTTAACTAGATATGAATAGTTTCATAATAGCTTCCGCCCTTATTCTTTAGTTATTCGTATTAAAGCGCTATAAACTCTACTCAACGGTGAAGCTGAGTGGATTTTTGACAAGTAAATCCAAGTCGACAGCGGCAGTCAAAGGATTGATATACATCTATTTTAGCTCTGCATTTATAAAATTCGAGGAAAACATTTCGCCTACGTAAATTTAATAATGGTTTTTCTTTAATAGGCTTTTATATTTAAAAGACGATCGAAATAAATTTTTGACTCATAAATATAAAATGCGTTAAATTGATAAATTAACTGTTAAAATAACAAACTTAAAAATGTCTACAGAGAACGACAAAATGCGTGAATTTAAGTGTGCTTGTAGTTTTTGTTTATTATTTTATGTATTGCTCTGTCATTTAAATTAGGTTGTTAAATCGTAAAAACAAAGTTCAATATTTATATAAAATTGTATTGCGTGTACATGATTAATTAAGATTATAATCCTGAGTTTCTGGCAGCCAAAACTCCGTTTTTGCCAGGACAATTATAATGTTGTATTAATAAATGAAATAAATAAATAACTTGCAATTTTTGTATATTTAAATTTGGTCATGTATTTTTGCCTGACCTGTTTCTACACCCAGGATTGGCTCCAGACGAAGAACCTCCTCAACGGTCAGCAGCAGACACAAAATGTTGTATACGCATTCGAGCACTTAATTTACTATTAATATTTTACACTAAAAACGAGACATTAGTACTTACCGAAGCCCATATCGTCATCAGACTCTTCTGGTTCTTCCTCTTTCTTCTTCTCTTCTTTCTTGGCCTCCGCTGCGGGGGCAGCGGCGGCGGCCGCAGCCACGGGGGCCCCGCCGGCAGGAGCCGCACCGACGCCGGACCCAATGTTTGTTATCAGGTCCTTAATGTTGATTCCTTCCAAGGCTTTGGCGAATAAACCTGGCCAGTAAGGCTCGATATCAACGCCGGCAGCTTTTAAAATTGTCGAGATTTTCTCACCCTGAAACGAATAAACAAATAAAATAGAAGCTAAAAAATATTACAAGAACAAAACGAAGAAAATATTGTCAAATATGAATTACATCATAATTTGCAATGAAAGCGACGCAAACAAAAGATGAATTAAGATTAAAATTTTACAATGTATAACCTAACTCTGGCGTGAAAATCTTTACTTGTTACAAATGGAATAAACTTACGGTGACTGCGACATCGTCGTCGACCAGGATGAGTGACGAGTAAACGCACGCTAATTCAGCCTTTGATGCCATTTTTTAAATTAGTTATTTATTTTTTAGTGCAAGTCGCCACGAGGCCTTAGCTCAAAGAGAACAAGCACGTCCAAAATTGACAGGACAACGAGAATGATCGCTGCCGAGTGTTGCTGCTAGCTGCTACCGCCGTTGCCACACGTCGTACATCACAAACCCAATGTTGCTATCATACAAATATTTTAAGAAATCACAACTTAATGAATCCATCAATATACAATATTTAACTAATTTCCAAAACACAGAAATAAATTGTAAGCCCTACATAATATAATAATATATTTTATTATATGCTAGTAAAAGAAAAACAACAAACGAAATTTATTGTTTACATTAAGTAATATTTCTATTCTCCGCCAGATGGCAGTTCTAGCACACAACCTATTTCTTTATTTTAATATATTAGCTGTTTTGCTAGTTTTTTTACTGATAATCGCTGTACCAACTGTAACAGGTAGGTACGTACATCGAAATAGTGTTGGCAAAGGAAATAATGTTTTTACATTTCAAAAATAAACAAACAAGGATAATATTAATTATTCTGTTATACGTACAAGATTACTTTGCTTTATTGATCATAATCGCAATTAAAGTTACAAAGTTACAAGGAAAATTACATTATTTTCATAAACAAAACGAATTAACTGGTTACCTAGTCTTGTATGACGAAAAGTTTATTATATAATATTTTTATATTAAAAATAAATTTCTTATGATAAAGAGAAAATAATAATATTTGAATAGTTTTTAAATAACAATACGCAAGTATAGGTAATAAAAACAATTTAAATTTGTGAACTTTGAAATTTGTGAACTTGTGAAATTTGTGAATTTGTAAATAAACGGCAAGGGACAGCTTTTCAAACAGATGACACACTTTAGTTTTAAAAAAGTATACTTTTGTTTTTCACACTAAAACTTTTTATTAGACGTTCAGCGTATTTTTACGTTCTATAGTTTTGTAATACCTAGTAGCGTTTTTTTTTAAATTATTATCTTCCACGTGGAACTATAAAAGTAAATTTTACATTTATATTAAATCGTGTCACTTTTAATTTCTTTAAATTTTAAATTATGTCTCATTCATATTGTTTTTTTTTTCACTTCAAAGGTGTCAAAGATGGTTTTCTAAGCACTCTATAGGTAAGTAACAACACATTTCTGAATACGGCAGTGCTTCGGTACAAAAATATCAATATTGCATCAAAAAATAAGCTACAATTTTTATTTCCTATTTCACGCAAGCACTATTGAATGACAGATGGCAGCACTGACATTTAAATTCTTGTTTTCCGTCATGCTGTTGACGGACGGATAACCTTTATAAATGTCGAATTATAAACCGATTTTCTTTGTGCTGTAGACGAGACGTTTATACCGGCGCCTAATTATCTGCACGCGTTCATACTGTGTTATAATATCGATATGAAAATGACGATTTTCATTTGATTTCTTCGCTCCAATAACAAAAATATGTATTTTATTTTGGCAGATAAATAAAATAAAATATTTAGAACACGGTTTGACCCTAAAGTCACCATTAAATTTTATCATGACGATAAAACCTGCGGAGGGCGTACAAATGTCTTCAAATGCGCGATGGCGCAGTAGTATGGATGCCTCCAGCTGACCCGGAGGTCCCGAGTTTGATTCCGATCGATTGAATCAGTTTAGGTTACATTTTGACTTTGAGAACATCTGACGATACATTTCCTACCAGCGTTTAATTTACTAAAGTACTTGTTAAATAAAAGCAAATCAGATATTATATAGGTCAATTTTAATTTTATTCCGCAAATCGTAAATGGGTGACATTTTACCCCCCCCTCAATTTTTCCAGATCTGCCCCTAGGATAGCAGTGCTGTGCTCTACACTCGATACCTCTAACGGCTGTTTTCACTATCACTGGTTAAGTGCCGGTTTCAATAACCGAAGGTTAACTGTGTCAGCGCATGTGACCGGCGGTTGCGAACGTAGTATTTTATTTTATAAAATGCCACTCCTAAATCTTTTATTTTCTAATGGATGAATAATAATTCTGGCCCTATGACGTCATCGGGAATCGTTTTCCTGTAATTCCTGTACTGGCAAACTTCAACCGAAGGTTACATCTGACCACCACTGCAAAAACTATATTGAAATGTATTTCTTTCTCCAGCATTACTCAACCGGCACTTAGACTTAACCGATGGTCAACCGATAGTTAACTTTTAATCATTTGATCACCACATAACCGGAGATGGTGATGGTGATGGTGGCGTAAGATTAACATATTTCATGCCTTATCATCCCCCGTGTCGCCTAGACCTGAGCAAACTGGGCAAGATTTTACATTAGTAGTGGTATATTTTGTTGATACCTCTCGTACTAATGTACCTAATACCAAGCGTAATGAAAAGGCTTACACTGTCATATAAATTATATATAATATTACTGACAATGTAATAATAATAAATCTGTTCTAACCTCCAAACCACAGTCTAAAATTGAAAAAAAATGCTATCGATAATGATAACTTTATGGCAATAATTTCAAGAATAATCCATTATAAACTGGAGTAATAAAGAGTACATAATATAAAAAAAGATTAGTGACGGAATACTCTTAGACTAACAATTACATAGAATAATTAAGAGTTATTAATTATTATTGAATGTTATACGATAGGTGATACGTAATACCTAAATGTAAGCGCTCGTGACAATTCAATACATTATAAAAACATAGAATTGAGAACCTCTTCCATTTTTTTAAGTCGGATGAAAACACAAGGGGCAACAGGGGGGGGGGAGTAACAGATAAATCAGTTGGCGATGCCGATACAAATTCGACATTAAATAGTATTAATATATAGTAATATCGACATACATAGAATTTCTTGGATAGTGATTGTGTTTCTTTTTGTGTTTAGTTTTTTATTCTTCGCGTACTCTTTTTTGTGTTTTTTTTTTGTTTGGAAGGAATACATTACAGACGGTTTGTGTTAAATGAATAAAAAAAATCTAAGTACTTTTCCTGTGCCTAGCGGCTAATAAAGACCCCGCACGGCTGAGATTAAAGAAAAAGTCCAAAATACACTCATAAATGTCAAGGGCGAGGGCAGCTGACCCAACCTAACCAACTATACCAGATTTACTTACAGGGTGGCAAAAAATTATCTTCTGGTAGTGAACCATCTATAAATTTCATCTCATTATTTCATGGTTTATTTATTGACCTCCCCCCCATCGTCCTTGTCACAGGTTGTCACATTCGCGTGACTCTCGACTGTTGTGATGTCACACAAATTACATACACTTAGATTAAAACAACATTTCTATATCTATTTTTTAATATAAAAACTTTTCGAATTAAATAAAAAATTTGTAGGTTTCAAAAGTAAGTAGGTACTCAAAATAACCGCAAATGTCACGTGCTTAAAAGTGTCAATACAAATAGTTTTGTATGTTTAGGCAATGTTTAAAATATTCGTTCGTTTTCGCGTCTTAATAAATATATGTATAGGTACATAACTATATATATATATATATATATATATATATATATATATATATATATATATATATGTGATATCATGAATCCTGCTCCTGTCACACCACGTCACACTTTGTGACCTCTCGCTCCCTCTTAACTCCCTTTCCTTTTCCCCCTTAACTTCCCTTAATGATTAAATTAAATTTATAAAATCGTTAAACAATTTTGAGGAAGTGGCGATATTTTTTAGCAATCACTATTTAAGTGGGAATAAAAGGATCTACCTAGGGTAAAAGCTTATTTTACGTAAGGTAATTTATAAATCATGTTTTTTTTATATCAGTTAAGTAATTTTTATATCTCTCAACTAACAATTATTTTTAACCGTGTTCAACTTCGGTGAAGCAGAGATAAGGAAACTGGGGTT
The DNA here is from genome assembly GCA_020383195.1 of Neomicropteryx cornuta. Taxonomy (NCBI): domain Eukaryota; kingdom Metazoa; phylum Arthropoda; class Insecta; order Lepidoptera; family Micropterigidae; genus Neomicropteryx; species Neomicropteryx cornuta. Next base: position 4,172,278 of record JAHKQU010000001.1, on the reverse strand, counting down.
TAAATTTTGTTATGATTTTATTGGTGTATTTTTTGGTCGTAATGTGTGATTTTTCTCGGGTTTATTGAATTATCAGATACCAGTTAAATTGTATTTTCGGTACAGTAAGAGTTTTCTCTTTAGATTTTGCCTCTAATAACTCTACGCCCTTAAAAACACAGAAACAGTGGGTTACTTTCATGTAGTAGGATACAATTAAGGCCGATAGATGGCACCAACATCGACAAAACAAGACAAGGGGGGGGGATTTTTATTTATCAAAAAAAAGGGATCTAATGACATTTATTCGTTAATGCTGAAAATAATAACAAAATTATGTACAGTATGTATTTTTTTCAATTTAACGCCTTTCAGGGGGAGGGGGGGGGGGGGCGGAGGGGTTGATCTATATCGACACTCACATATCAATCAGCAAAATATATTTCCCAATTACGAGAATAACGAACTCAAAATCGTTTTAAACAAGAATACATAGATAATTCACGCTGTCGAGGCCTACTTTTGGTCCATAAGTGAATTAAAACAAGCCTTCTTTAAGGGAAGCAATAAAGTGGCCACCCTGCACCCGAGGGTGTGAGCAGGACAGCAGACGCGTCTTGTTCGTTCTCCCGTTTGATTTGAGAGCAAAAAGCGAGAAATAATGTCGTCACGGGACGCCAAACGGCGCGCGACAGATCGGATGGCCACCTGCCCGCCGCGGCTTCCTCAGTATGACGCCAGGTTTATAGGTACCGAACATAGTTGATTAATTATACGGTGTTTTCACAGGCGTATAACTCCGTATGCACGTAGAGTAAGAAAATTGTAATTGAGCGAGGAAAAGTCACGCAAAAATGATCGCAAAAATGGCTTAGAACGGAGTGGCTTGATCACAAAAACTTCAGAAAGTCAGATGTATGTATGTAGGTAGGTATAGGTATGTACTCGTTGATGTTGAACGGATCATAAATGCTAGAATCTGGATCTGTTCAACATCAACGAGTACATACCTATATCTACCTACATACATACATCTGACTTTCTGAAGTTTTTGTGATCAAGCCATTCCGTTCTAAGCCATTTTTGCGATCATTTTTGCGTGACGTTTCCTCACTCAATTACAATTTTATATTATATATAGATATATTATATAGATACAATAATCATATTATGTTACATAGACACTGTACAGAAATTTGGTGATCCGTTTTCGAGCTACAACGGCACAATCTTTCCATTGAAGAAAGGCAGAAATTTCGCTAAATTAAAAACACTTTTAATGAAGATTTGTCTTGTAAACTAGAAGATACGCGCATAAGTTTAAGATTTGTCAGTTAGATATGCACGTCAGTAGGTAAGTTGGCGCACGGCTCACGGGCGTCTTTCTCCCCTTGAAATTTTGCATGTAATCCATCGCTCACCCTCAATCCACCCCCGACATCTGTTTATTTTCCTATAAAATCGGCATTATCCCGAGCGGACGAAAAAAGCAGCCCGCTCGTCCGTCCATTGTTGTTTCTGTTATTCAGTACAAAATGTCGCTACCGCATCTTTATTCATGCGAATGGCAGCCATCACTTGTATTTTTGCTTGCAACGTATCAAAAATGGCCGGTTTTTTGCCGCGCGCCAACAATCCGCCCACTTATTTGCGCGGGAGAAGTCGGCCGCCGCGCGACGACAATGACGCGCGCGAATCGCATTCAAAAAAGGAACTCATAAATAAATGATTCATCAAAATGGCGGACACGCGATCGAATTGAAGTTGGCAGAACAAATTTGAAGGATCGTTCGATTTTTGAAATTTCGTTTGATGCATTTAAATTCTCCGGGGGACTTGAATCGAAAGGATGATTCGGGGAATTTCATTTCTATTTATCTTCTATTGGGTAAACTTAAGGCGAATTCAGTGTAAGAAGTAATGCTTAATGATCAATGTATTTTTGCGAGACTCTCGACACTTTTTTTATAAACCTCGAACGAACATTTTGAAACTTGCGACTATTTGTAGGGCCATTTTTCCACTCAATCACATTCTCAGATCGATATTTTTAAACTAAAGAGTATTAGTTAGGTATGTTAAGTATCTAATGTCGACATGTTTTTACGTAATATAAAATTAATATCACAGAAAGAGCGTAGTGGGATAAATACTGGTGTTAGGTAGAACTTGCTTAGTGATTATTACATACCTGCTTAAGGATTACTAATTACGTACTATACTAATTAGTAGTCTTGAGCATAATGTTTTTGATATTTATGTTTAAATATGTGATAAACGTGAATGAATAAATAAAAAAAATATAAAAAAAGCACATTAGATAAGTCCTAATTTGGTCCATTATTTAAAAAAAATCCGTATGAATATTATTAGTACTTTGCAGAATTCTAGTTACAGGCGTGCGTATTCTACAATTCATATTTAGCAGCACACATGTCAAAGGTCACTCATAGTATGAAACCATACGAGTAGGTGGGTGCCAGGTATAATCAGGTCTATATGACTATAATCAGGTCAGGCAACCGCAGCACGCGATGGCCTCGTGCCAATCGTCTTCCATTAGGTTTCCACCAATCTGACGCCAATGCACGCGTACAGGGCGCCTCATCCCTGTGATTACACAAACGACCCCTTAAATGATAACGTCAATAATTGGCTCCTTAATTTCGCACCATAATGTTCTACAATAAGCCTAGTGAGTAGTTATCCACCATGCTCTGATCCGACTAGTTGCAACGGCTTGGGGCCTCACGAACAAAAACAAATTACTCAAATTAAACAGTCTGTGTCGTCAACACACTTCAAAACTATTTAATTTTACTTTATAATTATTGATCGCCTTATTCCGATTAAATTTTGAATAGATGTACCTACCTAAATTCAAAAATAAAAGAAAAAAACCAACACACTTTTCAAAATATACCTAATTATCTATCGGTCATCGACAGTCAGTCAAACAGTCAAACACGGATATAGGCTTGGATAAGTCACTCATATCACTTTGGATATTGGATAAATCACTAACAGTTTTAACAATGGTAATTGAACAAAAATCGTTTTCTTCAAGCTGCCATTTCGGTGATACTTTTTTTTTAATTATTTGGAGGTGAACAATTTCATCGTAGATATAAATATATTTGTTTTAGGGGGAGTGTGGAGGATAAGGGGGGGGGGGAAGTAGGCATATTGACAACCAGACTACATAGACCTCCTACATAGAAAATCCTGTTTGATTTTTAATGTAAACTTATTCGTTATATAAAATATGGTTTGTAGTGCAAATTATGTGGTAAGTAGGTACTTATATGGGGGGGGGGGGTTAAAATTAATATTGATCTAAAGCGGCAGGCGACAACCTTTCATCTTAGTTGTGCAAAAGTATTAAAAAAATCGCCGCGTGCCGTAGCCAGGAAGCGAATGCGGCATCAATCATCAATGAAAAAGAGTCTTTATGGCTTTGTTCTCGAAGGGCGATTTCGTTGGACGGCGACGCGCCACAAAAAGACGTTTAATGGACGCCTTCGAAGAGCTCTGAATTAGAAGTAGGGCTGCGACAAAACTTCTAAATATCATATTAAATGTATAGTTTTGGCAGAGATGAACTGGCGGTTAGGAAATAAGCATGACTCACCTTTTTTTTTTTAAAGATTTTGTATTTCGTATTACAAAAATACGTCCCTTTTACGATTAATAAATTAATTTCTGGCCTAAATATACAAACCTTTTTTATATTTGCTGTTAAAATTAACATAAACTAATGTATGAGCGCAAATAGAAATATAGCATCATATTCATAATAATATTAAATAGTATCACTTTACAATTATTATAAATTGAAATATTATGTCCGTGTTTATTTATTTATTGTGATTACCCAATAGATTATGTACACAATACAAGCTAATGACGTAAAGATAATATAAATTTAAGTAAACGATTTTAAATTTAGTATACCAAAATAAGCTTTGATTAGTTTTATACCAAATATACCATACCATACCATATATGCCATACATATTATACAATATATAAGTTTTTATACACATAGAAACAAAAAAAACTGATTTGATATAGAACTAAACTAAGAATTTCATCCGTGGTTTTGTTCATTGGTATAGTATTTTAAGACAGCGTTGCGAAACTTTTGCTGAGTTATTAAAAAAAGATCAATTTGGAATAAGTTAGTATTAAATAAATCACAAATTCTATAATAGTGATCATCCCGATACTATGCATGTCTATAGGAACATACTGATAATTCTTTTCACAATTCGTCGTGGAATGGCTAGGTAGCCAAATTTTTATTTTTCTATTTTTTATTAAACATTAATTTACATTTGTGCAATGTTTTACGTATCTGTGTAATGGTCGTTCTAAGATAGACAACTAAGATATAGAAGGATAGATATAGATAGACTGTAGTAGCATTGTTTTTTTAACATAAACATACGCGCTGAACAGCATACAATTTCGCTCTCCTAAATATGTTTTTTTTATATTTCCTTTCAGTTTATTTATAGTATAATAATAAATTATAACACGAAATTAAGAGATGGTATATAGTATAGCATAAAATATTAAAGGTTTTTTAATAATTAACTTTAATTGCATAAAATATTATAATACCCTATAACCTATTTATAAAAAAATAATATATTTTATTACCCAAAGCTTTTACACAATCCAAAGCATGCTTAAAATAAATTTTAATGAGTATTTTAATGGCTGAGATTTTAATAACAAAAATTGAAATGACATAGATAGTGCGTGACGTGTGTTTGTGCTGAGAGAACAGTTAGTAGCGTGTTTCATGACAACCCATAAAAAAACGGTCAGTCAACGTTTAATGATAATATCGTTTCTTTTAAACTTATTTGTATATAGATATCGAACGATATTTTTTGGACCTTTTCCAAGGTGAAGATTGCTTCGGCTCGGCTCCATTTAATTGGGTTTACTTTAATACTACACACCAAGCGTATAACTAATTAATTTAATTAAAAATAATAATAAAAAAGCATACTATAACATGGTGTGTTTATACACCTGTATAAAGATGATACAGATTACTACGAGTAAGCAAGTGCGAGTGTAAGTATTAACTTACACTCGCAAACTTGAATTCGACACCCACGATTCCTGATCATATTGTCAATAAACAATCTGTTTTTTTTTAATGGAAACAACCTCTATAGAAAATAAATCTGACTGTAATGTATCTATTTAAAATGGTTTATTGTATTATTGGTGTGGAGACTGGCCGTGAATTGTTACATATATTTATTGTTTGATATGCACATACCGCGGTTTGTTATAATTAGTGCTTTAGATTGGGTAATTTACTTCGTCCGCGTTGGCAACCCTGCCAGCCACCGCACCAACCGCCTTCGCGTTCGGACCGCTTCGAGTGTCCGAAGTGCAGGCGAAGGCGAGTTTGTGGCGATGGGCAGATGGGCAGATGCACGCGTCGCGTCGCCATCATACCGTCGCCATCATACCGTCGCTACTTTTGTCCGAATCCCTAATTTGGCAGTATAAAAGACGACATAATAAATCTATCTAGCTAATATCGAAATGCATTCGCACAGGATTTTATGGTTGGGATTAAAGTGTTCGAGATTTTAAACGAGAGATTACCTACGCAATCGTTACTGTGATTCAATCAAAACATTTGATTATAATCGTACCAACAAACCTAGAAATATTAATCTACAGAATTAATATATTTTTATCAATAATATATTAAAACTTATGTAATGTGTACGAAAAATTGAATTGAATTGATTAAGTATGTATGTTCTAGTTCATTACTTTTTTTTATATATCGTTATTATTTACTTACAATGAAGAGTATTATCATAATTATTTACTGTTTAAAAAAAACTTTCTGCTTTAGAACGTAGAAAGTAGAAAGTAACCAAAAATGTGTTCTGTACCGGACCAAAACAGGAACTCTTAAATGTTGAACCTTTTAGCTGTCCGTCTGTCCGTCTGTCCGTCTGTCCGGGCCTTTATTGAACGGTTGATCACATAAAGTCGTAATTTGCTGTGCTGTGCAAGCGTGTGTGTGTTTCATAAAATTAACCACCATTTTATCATAAGTGAATATATCCAATAAAGTGATTATTTAAAACATTGTTTTTCTTTATTTATTATTGTGCTATTATTATTATTATTTATGATCGTGGTAAAAAGTCCTATCAAATATTCTAAATATATAGTATATATATATTTTTATTGTTCCTTCATATATTTTTTAATAAAACAGTAAAAAAAAAGTAATCTCTTTTTTTTATCTACGATGTATAACATATTAAAAATATGTTATTAAATTCATATATATAATATATATATATGAAGTATAACAATTAAAAAAAACAGGCAAATAAAGCGTTTACAGTAAATATTATAGGAAAACTATGGGGAATGTCAGATTAATAGATACATGACCTTATATACAATGGCACATGACCTTATTTTTTTCTTCCATCCTTATGTTCCAATTCGAAAACTTAAGAGTTAAGAAGTTGAATATTTGTATGAGTATTAAAACTCTTCATAAATAGGTACTCAAAACCATAAAGGACAAGACACAGTATAGCCAGGGTATAGCAATCAGGGCAATCACGAAAATATGTGTACTATACCTACGTATATTAAATATAAGACCGATTTCTATGCGTGTGTATTTTCTTTTGAGTTCAATTTTATAGGTAGTTCCATTATTTTTGACCATTTCAATGCAAAGCCTTTCTTTAATTTCCTTTTTATGAAAGTACGTTCATATAAATATTAGCGGAATAATAGAAACAATGATTTACATTGTAGGAGAAAAATTATTCGGCACGGAACCCTCGGCGTGTGAGTTCAGTTCACACTTGACCGTTTTTTTTATCATGTTTGTAAAGTATAGGGTTTGGTTCTTTAAAAAAATTCTTCTGCCATTTGATCAAATGTATAAAAATACGCAGCAATACCGTTTTCGGGGTATTTAAGAGATTTATTGGAACATTTCAGAAATTAAAATAATACTATCGTAAAGAAATCGATCATTTTACAAATACAATAATCGAGAACGTGCTGACAAAATAATCGAAACACAGAAAGAACATTTTATTATGTCAATGCCTCTTCATTTCAGGGAATGCCCATAAAGATTCGGCACATAGAGATGATAGTTTTCAGGATTGGGTCTATAGCATAGCTATAGTCCGGTCACAAAAGAGTGGTCAGCGAATACTCGACTTGGAATAAAAAGGTCCCAATAAAAGGGAATCTCAACCGCGTAGTCAGGGCCCTTTTGGGACAATGAGTCGAGGGTCTAAAGCCGCGTAATGCCAGCATTGCTGGTTGGGCCCCCGCGGAGGCCTGGACGCGGTTTAACGGGGGAAAGTGATACGAGGATTTTTTACCGGTCAAACGTGGACAATGAAATATTTTTTCTTACCGGAGTAGCTACTTGTATAATATATTGTATTCTAGCTACCGACACCTCTGTGAATATATATATATATATATTTTAAACGGTATAGGTTAAATTTAGTTTAAAAACAATTGCTCGAAATTGTGTTTTAATGTAGAGTGAACAATGTGTTTAAATGACATCGCACATACTCGTGCATTAATTATTTATTGTTTTATTTATTTAAAAAGTTTTTCCACATAACCTACATACACTTTCTGTTTTCACTGGCAAGTTTTAAAAATTTTTAGTATCGTTGGTCATTTTGAGCATTAAAAAAACTATACATCAGCATTCTTAAAATTTTAATTCATATATATTTTATGCCGTATTCTTTTCTGATAAATAAATAAAATCTTTGAGGCACCTGTATATCAATTTATATAATAATAAATTTTTTTAAATTATTTTTCTAATGCATGTTTTCTATGTATTATCTAATGTGTAATAAAGCCAGACGAAGGTTTTCGTTAAAAAAATTGTTGATAGATACTCGAAACGAATTGCTGTTAGTTGATATATGCATAAGGGCTTTATAGAAATAATAATGAAGAGTCATCATCTACAAACATTCGGAACAGTTGTCAGATAAAATATCTAAATTCTATGTATTATTCACTAAAACCAAACTTTCATCACAAAAAATTCGGCGATAAGTCCGCACAGAGCAAATACAATTTCTTAAATTGATATTTGTTTGTTTATCTACATTAGCGCAGTAATAAATAATTATTAATACATAGTAAATTTTATGTTATAAAACATAATGTTGATTTTGCTGTTGGCTTAATTGTCACTATTTTTTTTTATTAGGTCGGCTGACGGCACAATTTGCATAACTTAGGATTAATATATTATTATCTTTTGCAATAAATCTGCATTATTTATTTCAATTTTATTTAAATTCTCATTTTTAAATAGCTAGGCATCGTCAATGTCGCTGTCATTAACAATTTCGAATTGTGGGTAGATCGGTACCTAGTCTCAGCCAGAATAAATTATTCCGTCCAACTTCCCGATTGGTTAGTTTTTTTTTATTTTTTTATACCTTACTTAGGGTGGAATCAAATCCGCGGTGGGGTGTTCGCCCCTCGAAATCCCCGACCCCCGTTTTCCACGCTCTGGGCGGTGGGGCGGGGGGCTGGGGTGAGTTTAGCACACGTCGAGCACACTTTTGTTCCAAGGGCTGTCCCCTAAAAACTATACCGTTTTTTTTCAGCTCTTTTATGGGGGAGATTGAATGACTCGTAGGCAAATGGCGAAGCACGTGTGCTCGAAGCAGGAAGTCGTCAGATTTTGAAAAGGTTCCTGGAGCGACGAATCGGCCTTAGCGCTGCGAAATTCGCACGCAGTATTTATTATATTCATTGACGTATTAGTATTTTTGTATCGAGAAGTTGATTCCTCGGGGGTTATCGAAAGAGCTAGTTATATTTTTAAGAAAATTGCTATGCAATAACATTAATATTGTCATTCAGTTGATAAATTCAGAAAAAAGGGAGGCTGCAGAGGATTTTTTGCTTACATTTTAATACAAAATATATATAAAATGACAAAACTTTCAGTAGAAATCCACCCTCCTCGTAATTTGATTGTTTTTTTGAGGTTTTTACGTCTTTACGCAGCTACTTACTGATATGTGTCCTGATATGTGCCACTTACTGATATGTGATATGATATGTGTACTGATATGTATACCTACCATATACTGATGTGTGTCGTACAATTTTAGTTATATGACATTCAGGTTTCGGAGTTAAATAATTTATACCCATCTCATAGTCATTCAGACAGAAAGATAGGTAGAATAGATTAACAGTTAGATAGACCACTCTACCGTTTTCTCTATATGTTTATATTCGCTCTTTTAACATTCGGAAAGATTTAAAATTGTCTTGCAGGTCTTATTAAAGTATCCAAGATCGCTTCGAAACCTTGACTGTAAAGTCGAAAAGCGATTGTGATAATCTGTAATTGTTTTAATGGAATTTATTATAAGTATACGGGCAATACTTCCCTTAAAATGATCTTAAAAACCCCCCCAAAGTTCGCTACTTTATATTTCTTCTATATAGAATTCTTTCACCTATCTAATATCGATGCGAGCGGCGTGGAGCAAAAAACTCAGTTGACGACAGCTCAACGTATAAAAAAGCACCCCTAATTCACCTGACCCCACCTTCAACGTGTTCAAAACGCCTATCATAAAACACACCCCGCGAAGGGCGCCCCGAAACTCGACGTGTCAGCTAATCGCATTTTAAATGCTCAAAAAATCCCCATCAGAGATTTTCGATAAAAAAAACTCCCTATAAAAAGTGGCGCACTCCACCAGCATATAAATAAAACCAGGCTTAGCACAGAGCGCCGTCGTATCGTTGGTATATTTCAAACGAATAATCTCTTTATATATAAACACGAAATGTGGTGAGACGAGATGTAGGTACGTGGAACTGCCTATAACTAGTTAACCGTCTAACCAATATATGCATTTTTCCCATTCAGAATTGTTTTTTTAGAATCTTAATTCCCCCAGGGATAGTTTTAATCATTACGCTACGTTTTAATCATACACGGATTAAACAGAATCGCAATAAAATTCGCGAATGTATATTTTTTAGGTAGGTATTGACATTAAATCTCATAATTATGATACGCCGGGAAGAGTGCTGAACGCCCATATAGGATTGATTCAATATCGATAATATAATGTTATGCCGCTCAAGTAATCTTAATACACATTGAAACTGACTAGGATATCTACAATACTACTCCTGAATCATGCCGTGCTTTGTATACCCATAAAGACTTAAAATCCATTGAGTTTAAAGGTAATAATGGTGTATGGTTAGCAACATTAACACCGAATATTTAAGACGCTATCATGGCATTCCTGCCCCACTTTTCCCCACAGTTAATAGGTATCCGTTAAAATAACGTAGTTATTTATCGAACATAATGTTTTTTTTACTATTATATTTCTTATTGTACTATATTTGAATAGTAATATTTCAGTTACTGATTATCTTTTTGGTAAAAGTTTTAGATGTTGTATTGAGGTTAGGTCTTATGTGATTTTTGTATGGCACTTTCGTTCTCGTGTACATAGATAAGTTAACATTTATTTTTCGTACGTACGTAAATATCAAATGTGTATAGAGTGTTATCTGCTGATGTAATTCAATACTTTCCCTAAGAGTTGTTTTCATAGCGCTTCCTGGATGTTTAATCCATATTCGCATTCTTGATGGTGGACCAAAATTTTTGAACATTTGAACTCCTCCACATTTTTTTTGGGTATTTTTAGAATGTCAAATCTGGTTTGTAGACACAGCGTTTGTCTGGACCAACACCGAGTACCACAGCACGAGTTGTCAGGACGAAAGAGTATGTATCAATGCCGCTCGCAAGACCCACTGACCAACCCGCGATAAATGCTAGTAAAATCGTGATATAATCCTATCCGAAGAAGGACTTCTACAGTGTTTCAAACCAAAAGCCCCAACCGGTACAAGTCATGAAGTAGCCTTTATACTAAAGCGTCTGGATGGCCATTTTTAATTATTTCTTTAGGTTATGTTTATTTTTGAGTTCAATTTATTGCTCATTAAAGAAAAGGCTTAGTCTAAAGACTTTATGCTCATAAAACAATAGTCGATAGTGAGATATCTGCGTATCATAAAAATAATTTATTTATTGGTTTTTAAAGTACACAAATATTTTACAAAACTCTACCTAACTAGATAGCGCCCATACTAAGGTACGATTTATTTGTTGTAGGTTATTAAATATTTAGATCGAAAAATCGTAGTTTCTCGTATTGTTCTGTGCTCATCTCCCGTTTCGACGCGCGGCCCCCAGCGAGTTTGCAATGTTTTATTTCCCGCGAACGCTTGAAGCGATTTTTAGTTGAAAATAAGGGAAGACTAAAATAAGAGGAAACAAACTGGGGAGCGTAGGAAAGAAATGCTCGGGCGCGTGCCTCCATTTATAACGAGATTGACCTTTTTTGATGAGTAGATACTTATCCCTCTATCACAGACTCTGTTTACAACAGGGGAGGTTTTTTTTTTTGACAGCAGGTCGATCGCATTTTTTGGGAATCCCTTTTAGAATATTTTTTATTGTTGCAGCAACCAATCAGAAATGTCACCGCTTTATAATATTTACTCTTTTATTCACGGGTTAGTTTATTTATTGGGTGCGGTTTTGATAGTTTTATTTGTTTTTTTGCGTGATTATGCTGTACTTTCATTGTATATAATCTGGATTCTATTTAACATAAATATATATAAAGTGTACAAAATATGATCTCGCCAAATTTGCTGCGAGTGTCTTTGACATATATATTTTTATTTTATTAGGTAAAAATACAGCATTTAATATGAGCACCAATGAAAAAACAATAAACATATTAATACATCGTTTTATAGATTAGATTAGGTATCTTAAATATATTAACAGGTTATACAAAATTACACAACATTATTCAGATTATAGAAACTATACAAAATTATAGATTACATTTTATGATTAACAACGTACCTTCCATTTATGAAGTTAAACCATTGAGTTAGGGTAACTGTCGGTTTTATAAACATAGAATGATGAAATAACAATAAAAAAACATAAAAACATGAGAAAATGATTAAGGTTTTTTTTTAAAGTATATTGCTAAGTTTTTTAATGACTTCATAGTTTTTTAAGGTGGTATAGTATAGAAAAAATTGAACAGTCATTACCTCATTCCACTCATTCCGAGTTTGCGCTTGGCTTTAGCAGGATACCTGCCTATCCAGATATTAGTTCCGAATATTTAATATCACGCAAACGGCCAATCACTACACACATTAAATAATATAGTTTGTTTGTTTTTTATATTTTTACCGTTTTTTTTTAATCTTTATATTTCAGAAATACCTTAAAAAAACTCAACACAATTTAATTTGTGTGTTATTTAATTGATTTCGAAAGAATCCTGCAATAAGTAAAAATGTCATCAAAAGGATATATTTGTTTTGTTTAAACACGAAAACATTAAAATTAAATGATCGCTTAACGCTTTTTTATTTAGGTATGTGCGTTTAATCATGTTTATTTAATTAGTTGATGGAATCGCAGGGATTAAAGGTCTATAACAGAAAGCGTTGATGATCGGATTCGAATGCCGCAGGCTCGAGTTCTCTTGAGTTAGTCTATCGTCGGGAAAGATGGGTTTCTGCCGAGTGCCGCAGTCTCGAAACTGTTTATTAGGTTTAATAAATAATCAGATTATGATACGTGCATAAAACATACAAATACATATATGTGAGTGGCAAAAAAGTATAGCTACTCCGGCTCGAACTACCCGTCATTCAATATGCCACGTATGTAAACTATGTGTGCCATCCTGCGCCGAAACTACCTGCATTCGTAGAAAGGAGAGCATATTATTATCCTTTGCGCAGCATGCTTCTTTTCGACGTTTTTCAAAAAAAAATCGCCATCTGATTTGAATTTCGCAGAATAGATCCGATCCACACACGCTGCCATAGCCATTCACAGGGTTGACACATCACATATATATGTGTTTGTATTATATCGCTAGTAACTTGTGTGTTAAAAGCAAACCAGATAAATACCTTTAAGCGGTAGGTAACTTTAATCGATCAATTAGTCAATCTAGTGGTTACCTACATAAATTATGTATTTTTTACAACTTAATGGCGGAATTTTCAGCATTAATAATGGAGAGATAATATGTATCACCCCCACATACAAATTTTACATTATGTATACAGGATTTCCCTGGGCCATTCCTGATAAAAAAAAACCAGCTATTTGGCCCCCGATTTAAAGACGACATATCAAAATTCATAATGGTTAAAAAAAAATGCAATCTTTACTTGATATGTTGTGCGTCGTATTGCTAGTATAATAAGGTGTGTAGGTACCCTAAATTTCGGGAAATAATATCCAGAAATGTTTCCTAATACGTATCCATCAGCATATTTTGGGAAGTGGGGATTTCCCGAATCGGGAAGTGAGGCTTTAACACACTCGAGTTTAGGCGACAAATCCATACTTTGTGTTGTTTTTATAAGGTTATTCGCGGTTTCATCGAGAATCCCGTAATACTCGGTGATATTGGTCTCTTTGTTCCGGACTGTCGTACTAGAGCGCGGAAGCACGCGTTATTTAAGCGGTTAGCGTGTCGTACCGACGAATACAAGTATAGTCCAGTTGGGAGAGCAGTCGAATTATTAAATTCCATTTCCGCGGAGATTGATATTTTTGTCTGTTCGCCCAATGGGATTAAAAATCTGCTTTCTATTACGCCGTTGTAGGATCGGCGTGAATAATTTATGCGTTAATGTTTGCCTGGAGGCATTATTTTAATTTTTTAGCTTAGTATGTTTCATGTTATTGTTTTTGTTTTTAATGCTTTTTGTTTTTTTTTTGGTAGTTTAATTTGTTTTTACTTTAATTAAAATGTACATGCGGAAACCAGTTAAATAAATAAATAAATAAAAGTTTTTTTATAAAATAAATTATCATAAATTAGTTTGTAGCGGGCTGTTTTACAGACATAAATCATTAATTTAAAAATGTTACATTAATTCGACATGTTGGCTACAGACATGCAATTAGCTTAATTATAGAAATGAAGGAAACATAAACAATAAAACGGACGGTCCGACGCAAACGTGTATGGGGCGTCGCGGCAGTGCGAGGAGTGCGGGTGCGAGTGGTAGCCCTGGCAGGACATCGGCTCGTCTGTTTGTCTATGCCTGTGGCTATGGCTATGGCTATGGCTATGGCTATGGCATTGTGGTGTTCGGCCAGGCGGATGTTACAGTTTTTGAAAGAAAGTTCGCAAAAAGTGCGCGGGCATATGTAAAAAGTTCGGCTGGCATTTCGCCCGCTCGAGAGTCGGAATTATAAATGAAATGTCGCCGCGGTTACCTGCTTCGGCGTTTTTGTATGGAAAAGACGCAAAGGCCATAGACAAGGGCCTCCTTTGTGCGCCGTCGACTGCCCGCAGGCTGAAAACCTACGGCGAGAAAGGATGCATGCAATTGTTGTAATAACAACTGCGTACGCTGATGCATTTCATTTCATTTCATTTCATATAAATTATTAGTGTCGGAAGAAACTAATATTAATTTAATTCCTTGTTCAGTGTTATTATATCATTTATTATTGTAACTTCTAATTGTACCATATTGAATAAATAAAATAAAAATAAATATCGCGAATTAATATTTAGCCTTTTTTAAAATAATATATCCAAAATGTTTAATACACCATAAAATTAAATATTTCCATCACCGAGTTTAATTTCTATAAAAAGATATTAACTTAATGTTCAAATATTATAAAAATAACATAAAATATTTAATAAATATATCCTTAATATATCCTTATTGTGGGATTCTACTAGAACTGTTGCAAATGTAAATTATATATGAGCCTTTGTGGTTTTTGCTATTTAAAAATAATAATAAATTAAAACATTATTTTTTTTAAAGTAATTTATATTATAACCAAAGATAATATGGTGAGCTTATTTATGTATGTATTCATCATAAAGCACAAAAATTATTATACCTAATTATTATAGGCTGCCGCCTATTCCAAGGTAGACTATACACAAATTAGTCATATTGTACATAAATAATAAATAATAAATATAATTATTCAAAAAATAAACCTTTATTACGTTTATTACATAATAATATATTAATATATATATATATATATATATATATATATATATATATATATAATAATGTTATGACGACGCCGAATGGCGAAAGCTTAAATAATAATCATCAAATCTATATATATACATATCGTAATTTAATACATACATGTAAATAAAAAATGAAATTAAGGTAATTAATAATCTACATCCGAAAACATATTATTTCAATTTCACTCTGACCATATCTTAGGTAAGAACATCGTTTTTACCAATGTTGGTGTTGTATCGACATACCTAATTATAAATATATACATATTAGCTTTTGCTTGAAAAATAGGTATTTAAATATAAAAATATAGATTATATCTATGTGGAGTTGTATTTATTATTGACGCACTCTCAGCTATAGCTTTCGAAAATTTTGGAGCATCATTAAGGATTTATGATAACGTGAATAAATTAATGTTATTACCGTAATACCGTTCATAACTTTAAAAAATATACGCCACCTACTATATTTTTTGGCGCCATTCGCTACATAAGCAATATTACTGATAAAACATGACAAATATAGGACGCCTTTGAAAAAAAAAATGGAAAAATGAGTAAAATGTCATTCGGTTGTTGCCTCAAGTGCCTGGTTCCGTTCAGGAATATCTATGTCATCCGATATGTGTTCCTACACGACTAACGATGTGCATTTTATATTTTATTCCTCGAATCGTCCTCGGTTGAACATGTTTTTACTATTGTATTAACGGTGACCGATTTCTTAAAACTCACTTTTTTTGTCATTTAGATCGCCCTTTCGCACAAATAAATATTTCGCACGTATATATAAATAATGGTTCCTAAAGATTTTGTCACCAACATATATTTTTTTCCAAAAAACAATGACAAAATGCATCGATAAAAGTTGTCGATGGTTGGATGCGATAGTCCTAATACGTCGTTCAATAGATTTGTTCCCCTGGATGACTACGTGCTAAGTTGTTTATAAAAATGTAACAAATTGTTGAAAAAAAAAGTTCAAAATCAAGATAACTAGACGACAAAGCGGAGGTCTTTCGCATTTCGAATCGGCTGTCAGATTTTGGAAATCTCTTAGGGAACTCGATCCGCTCGACGGCTGCCAGGCGCTTCCAATAAATACGCTAATTTAGCTGTCACTTTTTAAATCTTTTAACTGCATGCAGATGTAAGGTCGACATTTCTTATAAACACTCAAGTTTTTTAATCATTTACTTATCCAAATTAATTTATTAGAACCTCTTAAAAATATAATGTGTACCTACTTACCTATGTGAGTAATAGTTACCGACCTTAAAGTTATAAATTGTGTGTATTACTAACATAGTCGCCATTAAAACATCTAATTAAAAAACAATAAGTTTGTTTATAGTGTCATTTCTTGCAAGAAAGTACATAAATTTCCAGATAAACGTCTAGGTAACATAAATATTTACCTATAAGAAACGGGACTTTCTTTAATATATTTTCTACTTTATCGTTGCAATGAATTAACGTTGAATGCATCAATAAATGGAAAACTTCATTCTTTAATTCATAATATTTCAGCACTAACATAAATATTTTTTAAAAATATATTCTGAATTAAATTTTCACTATCGGGAAATTGATATTTTATACATAAAATACTAATTTTGAAGACGTTAGTTCTAACTAAATCGTTGCTCTAATTTGGGTTCGCGCTTGGTACTTACTTATATATAATTTCTTCCAGAAAATAAAATGTGTTTACTCAAGAACATATTTGTGCAATAGTTCATGATAGCGCATGCGTAATATTTTTTTTTAACTGTAAATATCATAATTATTAGATAATTCTTCTTAAAAAAATTGCACATATAAATACATAAAAAACACATAAAATTCAAATAACAATGGTACGGCAACTGTCATGGCAACGTTGAATATTTTAATTACAATTTGACACGTCAATACAATTTTGCGAAATATACTTATAACTTATTATTACAACTGAAGAATGAAATATGATTTACGGGGTCTTTCGGGACCCACTTCTTTCGGGAATATGCTTTGGGGCATCGTTCTTCGCCAATTTTTTTAGATTGCTTTCAAACCATTCCGAATTTGGAACATATAAAACTTATCTATATTCAGTAAAATATTATAAACTGAGAAATGAATATGAATTTAATTATAAATAATAATAATCTGTGCTCACCTAACATGGTGTTTTTTCCAGTGAAATGTTGAAGCGGGGCGTGTCTGTGCGATATTAGTTTGGGGCGAAAATTGTCGGCGGTTTTTGGTGTTAGTTTTTCGTTTGATGCGGTTTGGTGCGGTTTGGTGCAGTTTGGTGGTCGACCCGACCGTTGCACGTCATTCGTCGGCGCGGCGCCGTCTCACAGATTTGACAACGGTTGTGCGCTAGAGGCAGCAATACATGCGACGGGCGGACAAACAGCAACAGCTGTTAAGCATGCCTAACTTTTTATGCATAATGATAATAATTATTATATCAATAACATGTCAAAAATGCATTGCTGTGCTTTTAGGGATAGCTTTTAAATGTTAGGTACATGCCTATTAACTATTTATCTTGTACTTTATGTAAAAAAAATGTATTTTACATTTTTCAGTTAATTTTATTTTAATGTGATAAAGCAACACAAATAACAACAAAATGGCAATGAACTAAAGCCCTTTCGCGGCACTTTATCATGGCTTTTTCGAAAATTGCAAAATCGCGGCCTTTATTATGGCCGGTGTAATTTTTAGGTTTTATTTTGTTATAGTACCAACATTTATAATTATAAATTATTTATATTACTGAATTAGGTACTATTAAATTTTATTACAATTCTTTAATCTTACGTTGTAATTTTTTGTAATATTTATGGTTCAAAAATGCATTAAAAGGTAGGTTGTAAGTTTTCGTCCCAATTTTAGTTGTCTTATGAAGGATTATTTGGTTTTAATTTCAATGGCAGTAGATATGACGGATTGTTTGTGATGTGATGAATATCAACGTTTATTGCAAAAATGTAATTACATATATACATAGCCATCGTGCTAAATTTTGGAACACTGTGTGTGCTGAAGTGGGTGTCGCCGCCGCCGCTGGCACGTTCCACGTTCCACGTTCCACATTCGGTCCGCTTTCGAAATTTGATTTTTGCCCGCCCCGTCCATCTGTCGTTGGCTGTCATGGCGTCCAATCATCAGCCCAACATTTTGGCAATTTTAACCGCAAAATGCCCGCTCCTTAAAGGAAACCGCGTAAGGATTGCTTACCTACCAATTTAATTAATTTGAGCTATTAGTAGCTCAGAGCTTTTGAGCTAGTAGTAGTATTAGTAGTATTAAATCAGGATAATGCTTTTCGTTATTTTTTAGACCTTTGATAGCAGTCATTGGGTCGAGATTAATACGATGTAGAAGGAAGCATATTTCCTCTGTGTGAAAATATTGACAAAAATATTATACAACCGTCTAAACAAATGAAATAAAAAATGTAGATATTTTAATAAAGAATATAAAAATAATGGATATGTGATTAAGATAAAGGATTAGAGTTAAATAAGATGATTTTATGAGTGACTTATGTATGAAATTGATGAAAACAAATAATGGAAATTTAAAAATCAAAGCACATGATTATTGTGCGTATTATTTAGTTAATAATATAATTGAATTGTAAAGGTATTTGACGTATGTTTTACAATGATGTAAGTCAATCATAAAATCATCTCATTTAACCATAACTTTCATCGTTATCACATATCACTTATTTTTATATATTTTGTTAAAATATCATCCTTTTCTTATTTCATCTAATTAGACGTTTAAATAATATTTGAGAATATTTTAAACTAAAGAGGACAGGTGAGAGTTAAAAAATCATTTTTATAAAACTAAGCGCTGTTTTCAGGCCATCTTTAATATCTTTATAATTATTATTTTGCTATCATACGCTTTATCAAAACAAATTAATAAATGTTAAAAGATTGTCTGATTTATCTTTTTAGGTGATTTGCCGCTATTAAAAAACAATCATCAAATATAAGACAAATTATATACGCATATAATTCGTACTATATATATTAAAATAGGCAACGTTACACGAAGAAAACAGATTCAGTTGGGCCAAAAATGATTAAAAGAATGACTAAATAATATAACGATTTGGTCAGACAAACCCACCATAACACTTTTTTTTAACAATTTTAACACAATTTTCAAAAGAACCCCAATAATGCACTTAAAAGTGCGATAAATCACACGAATCGTAGTAGCACACAGAATTAGTGCTATTTATTAGATAAGCTGTAATTTAGTATTATGTCAGGTCGGTAGCGCAGACAGCCCAGTCTAGAAGCGGCCGCTCAGCTCGTGGCCTACGGTTCGTAGGCCAAGAGCTGAGCGGCCAAAACATACAACGTGGCTCACTAGAAGAGTGATTACAACCCACAAATTACCTTACCTTAAAAAAACGATTAAATAGTAATGAATATTAATCCTAAAAATTAGTCAAAAAAGAAGGGAATAAATCATTACGATTTTTTTTACACGGAAGTAGAACTGAATTTTGGTTTTTACCCACCTATATTATACTAGAGGGACATTAAAATACTAGAGATAAATATACACAAACTGACCGTAACGAGCCATAGAAGAGTGAGAGGGCGATAGCCACTTCTGGGCCGTAGCTAGCGCTCTCTCACTCTTCTGTGTGGCAACAATATTGGATGAACACTGCAATCATTCGTTCATATTTTCGTTGGTCGAACGTAACATTGGTATTTACAAGCTTTTATTTTATGTATGTCGGTTTAAGTCAAATCTTGCAAGCTGAATTAGAACCACTTCCTCTTATTTATTTTATTTATTTATTTATTTATTGACAGTAACATAACATTAATTTCACATTATGCAAAGTACTACCTAACTAGGCAATGCCCGTACTAAGGTAAACTTTACTGAAAGCATCGTTCTTACAAGCATAACTATCTCACTGCGCAACATACAATTAAAATTATTTGAATTAAATTGTATACCATAATACATAATATATAAATAATAATAATAATAATATATATAATACCATATACTATAAATATAAATAATAATACATAAATGTACCGTTAATACTAATACATAATTTTAATAAGAACTTATTTATTATAAAAATATAATACACATATATACACTCAAACTAATAAATAGATATTACCTACGGAGTTACAATTTGACACGCCGGTTCAGTTACGATGACAATGCGTTTCTATGGTAAGCATGATCTGATTCTTCACCCAGGAATGGCTGCAGACGAAGGAACTCCTCGACCGTCACCAGCACATACTCGAAATTTCGTATACGCATTCAAGCACTTTAACAAAAGTTTGTTTTTAAAAATTTATTTTTACTAATAATTATTCCCTCGCCTCTTGGCCTATTTATCTGCCGACTAACAGACTATGACGCCATCAATCTTTTCTCGGTCGGGTCTTTTGTAAAAAGATGTTTGATTATTGTGTTTTTGAAGGATGCTATTAGGCTCAATGGCGCCACCTTGGGTGATCGCTTACCACATAAAAGTAAAGCCTGAATTGTACTAGGTTAGCTTGGCAACACTGGTGCACTGGTGTGGGGCAAATGCAGTAATATCATTGTAATATTAGCACCATAGTGACATGGCTTATAGGTAACTGGTAGAATATTGAATTATTAATAGGTACGCAATAATATTATATACTTCATACAGAAGACCTTTATCAAAATAACCTTATAGAAAAAAGGAGAGTGCCGGGACTCACGGTTAAGATGCGTAAACATCAGCTTTCATGCCATCTGAAGATTGAAAATTTAAATGAAATGAAATATCTACATATTGATAATTAATTGTTAAAATACATAATAAATAAATAAAAATATTTTATTAGTAAATGAAAGTTACAAAAAAAAAACCGATTTAGTTTATTTAAAAACTCAAATTGTACTAACTTATTATAATTTAATTTAAACACTTATACAGGTCTATCCGAGACAATTTTCAATGACTTAAGGAGGTGGTTTTGAATTATAAAATATTTTTATAAATTATATTATTTATAATGAAATATTGATATACTAATGTTATTATTATTATTATTATGTTATTTAATTAAATAAAAAAAACAAAAAATAATATTATAAATAAAATGCTAATACTAAAATAATAATTTGTAAGAAATTGTATAGAAAAATGCGTAATGGCAACTGTCTCGAAAGCGGACAACTTATGACAAGTATGATTTAATATTATCACGTAAAGTTTACATTTTTTTTTTTGAAACCATGATGTCTTGGAACACGTGACATACGCGAAAGAAATACCTTATATAACAAGAATACTTATGTACAATGTTATTTATATAACTGAATTTCCTCGGTACGTTGGTAAATAATATGTTTGTTCGGAACTAAATACGCATAATCAGGATCTTTGATTGGATAGAGAATATTACTCCTTCGACCATCTACCTCCCGAACGAGCGCGCTGAAGGAATCAATACCGCACCCGTCCATGCATGGAAAAAACTGCTACGTGTTTCGGTCCCAATACATGAGGGTAGTTACCCTCAGCCTCACGCCTCGCGAGCAAACCACGATCCCCCCCACTCCCCGTACCGGGGGCAAGAACCACCTCCGCGCCACGAGAACTCCGGGGTTGGAAACATTTTTTAAGGCTTTCGCTTCTGGCCTTCATTCTTCACTCGCGTTTAGCAAAAATGTCCTCGATAATCCTGGGTCCTGTGTCCTGGGTGAAAATAACAATTATTTTTTTTTTGTAAATTTCAATTTCCATGATTTAGCGCGAAGACGTTTAAAATCCTAAAATTTTATCCTATGCACAGAGGTCATCTCCGTATTGCTAAGCTAGTATTCTTTACTCTCGGATCCAGTCAATCTACCGAGTCAGTTAACCCCTCAAATCTTCCAAATCCGGCATACTAATGGACCTCATCCCAAAAGCGCTTTCCTTGTGTCTTATGCGCGTGCCATGGTCTAAATGTTTCTATCTCATCTAACGCCTTTTAAAGAGAGAAATACTCGGTCATCTGTATCGTTTAGAGGATAAAACTTGAAAAATGGAGTCATTGTATGTAAAAAAAATAGTTGAATTTGCATCTATATGAAATCAAATTTGCCTCTGTAGTTTTATTTTCTTAAAGTTTTGATAAAATGTTTACAAAAATACAGACTTTTAGACGCTCTCAACTATTATATAAAGAAATGACCTGGTTGAGTCTTTGTAATCCCAAAATTTTAAATACTAATTTGGAATTCGGTGAAGGTAAGTTTTATTCATACACACCTTAGTCAGTCCTTATAAAAATATCCTACCCCACGCGCGCCTTTACTTAAGACGTGTTTCTAACCTCTGACCCGTAAGAAAGCCTCGCTAGCGAAATAAAGGAATTATTTTTATTATAATAAGTAGCGCGTGCTTTTTTTTTCGCTATGAAGGGTCCTTCCTGGTGTATTCCAATACAGTCTTTGCGGTGAAGCGAGTAAGGTCGGAAACGGCGACGACACCCTCGGGAACTTACTGCATTCTTGTTCGGCAGTTCGCGCCTTAAGAGTTGCTCAACCTTTCGGGGATATCGAGGGTCGAAAAGGAACGTAATGGCTAAATTACTAGCGGTTCTCAAAGTTTGAAAAAAATATATGAATGAAATTAAATCTCTTTATCTATACTAATAAAATCTTCGGAAATCTCCAGAACCTCTATTATAGCGCACCGTTCGAGGCAGTTTTAAGTGTATAAAACGAGTCCCAAGACCATTCCTGTTAAAAAAACAGGTTGTTCCTGCAATTTATAGTGTTAATTGTTAAGAAACTATATCAAAATTCATCATGGTAACCGAGAAACAAAAAAAATGTAAACTTTACATGAAAATAATTGAATAAACTACATGAATTGATGCTATCTCATAAAAAAAATAATAAATTTAGGTATGATTCTTTTTTCGCATTGTTTTATATCATTTCTTACTCATAATAGGTTACACTAACCCCTCCTTAACTCTTCGGGACTGGTGAACATTCTGTATATTAATCTAGAATTTCTCTTTTTTTTTAAAAAAAAATACCTGTGCAAATCTATGACGGACGGCTATTGTGAAATGTGATTTATATCAAATAGCAACAAATAAATTTTTAAATTTTAATAAACAATAATTAAATTTGGAAAATGAAAAGTTCTTATTCTGTAACAAGGTATCGCTACATGTCTTCGTCGGACCCTTAAGGTTGTTTTTATAAAAGTCGATAATCATTTTGTACAGCAATGTGCAATTGTGAATATATATTCTTTTGCTAGGTATGTTTGAGCTTTTGAAAACTAATTGAATCAGTTATAGTTTGAATAAAATAAAATGTTTGGGGACATTTGTCGAAAGGAAATATCTCGTGGCTTGTGGCGCAGTTCGATTTCTAGCACGTGTCTAGCTCGCTTCACGCGCGCAGATGCCGAGTTTACAAGGAAGCCTCTGATCTAAATTTGTAGACGGAAGGACCGCGGTAAAAGCGCCTCTTTAAAATTGACATCAGTGTAACGGGGCGAAAGGTGTTTCATTCATTGGCTAGCGACCTTTTGTCAGGATCCATCAGGATGCTCAATCAGCCATCAGCAATCAGATTAGGATGTTCCACCTAGTCACAACATCTAACGTCTCAATTATCATGCTGTTATACAAACTAATCGTAGCCTCCTTATCTGGTTACGCAGTTGGGTCTGTTCGCTTACCTTTCGGCATCTTCTAAATTGCGCACGGAGATAAAAATATAAAAAAAAACAACAAATTAAAAATTTTTTTTTTCATAGTTTTAAATAACAGTTAGTTTCTTAAGCCCGTTTTAGTGAACTGTTATTCAATTAATTCTGGTTCTCTCTTAAAAAATATATCCTAATTTATTAAACATGGATGATCATGTATGCATGTTTTCCGTAAAAAAATAATTAAATTTAATATAATCATTTTAATATATTTTTATTTTGAATTTGATAGACAATCTTTTAAACATGTTCACATGTATTACAAACTTAAATTAAGTTATTATTTTTAATAGGCGGGGCACATTTTTGGGCGGATTTAACAGATTTGCAGCACTCTGCAGCTTGGTGCCTTACAGCACTTGTGACTCGAGCCTTTGAATTTTGTTTAATCGGCTGCTAATTGCAGATTTCTGTGCTTTATTTGAAACATTCAATGTAATATTACCTACTACGTAATACCTAACTATCTTCTGCTGGTAGACGGTTTAGGCATACGGCAAATGTCCAGCATTTTACCATTTCAAATTCTTACGAGCTACCAAGAGAGTTCTGCGCCCTCTTCTCAACTCTAGTGCCGACTACCTAACAAATTCAGGTTAGTAGCCTGATCTCTGGATAAGAAAATCCTTTGATTAGATATATGTGTACAGTAGGATTTGATAACTAGGCGCATCTAGGTACGTTCCTACGGTGCATTAGATAATATATTGTAGTTCCTTAAGAACTCGTCTTCTATACATAATAGGTAGGTGGCTACCTATACGCTAAAAATATCGCGTCGTACTTACTAGGCCCTATAAATGGGGTACTAAGTGCGCCTTCGAGCTCAAGACCATTCTTGCCTTATCGCCATTCGTTATTTTGTATATTTTACCTTACATTATAAAAGTTTAAGTGTTGTGATAGTAAAATATAAATATTTTTTATTATTATTGTATCGAAGTATATATGTGTATGTGTTTCATTATATTTATTAGCTATTATATCATATTAGCTATTATATCATATTAGCTAACCTCTCAAACTCAAAAGCCTTGACATTGCCGTTATACTACTCGTAAGTATAACGATTTTAGATATTTTTCGCCTTTATTTACATTCAAAATATTATTTTTTATTGTTATTTATTTATTCTTTATTACGATGATATGATTTTGATATAATTTTATTATGATTTTTGATTTTTGTTATGATTACGTAAAATTATTAGTTGGTGTGAATTTAATGTAATTACATAATATCATCTTTTTGTGACTGAATTTGTAAATATAGATATATTTTTAAATATTTTAACACTACCTATGCAAACAATAAATAATACCTAATAAGTGAACAGACCTACCTAACATAATTAAACCGGGATTCTCAATTTAGGTACCTATTTATAAATATTTATAACAATTTACAAGTATCCTTGCTATCCACCACTTTTTGGGGTTCCAAACCTAAATAGTCATGCAAAGTTTATTAGCATAATGGCATGTATTTTAATTTTATTATTTTCTTATTTAATTTACAAAGCTTGATCACAGACCTTATGAATTATGAGCATCAAAAAACTAACTTTAGAAAATATTGCAAAATTTATGTACTTTACAAAACTGTGAGTGCAATCTGCAAAAAAAAAACATCGCACCGTACCTATATTCTGTGCATCTAAGCGAGAGCGCATGCGCGATTAGACATTATCTTTTTGCCCATTTCTTTGAGAAGCATAAATACGTAACAAAAGGGCGAGCTTATCGCTTTAGCGGATGAATGTCCATAATCATAAAATATTAAGATAACAAATAAAAGAAATTATATATGTGGAATTCAGTTTATTTCACAAATTAAGGTGGTACGCCATTATTTTTTTCTTACTTTAAATATTACTGAGATATTTAATTTTTGATATTAATAAGTATAATAGTGACAATTATAATTTATAAAAATAGACATAACTAGAAACCACTAGCAAAATTACAATTATTATTTTGGTATTTTTTCTCACACATTTATTATAGGTAAATAACTAGTATTATAATATTCTCTCACACCTAATAATAAACTATTTTAAATTATAAGAGTTGTAACTTACAATAATAGCCTGCTTTGGATTCCTTATGTTTGGATTTCTTATATCTTTTTTATAATATATTACATCGATTTCATTCTTTTATTCATAATTACACATACATAAAATTAAAATACTTCTAAATAGAATTTGATCACTTTTACCAGCTTATATTTCTTGTAAAAATGCAAAGATATATATTTCTCGTTCAACAAATAAATACTTAACGATACAAGTTCGTATTGATACAGATTTGTTTCATACATAACTAAACGCACGCTGATACATTTACTATACGAGTTCATAAATATTTACCTGTCATCGGCCTCAAAACATAATCTAAACATGTGCTATACCTACCTACTTACAAACCTACACAATCATACATGCTTATTACCATACGAAAAATATACATATATTTGAAACAAACAAATCTCTTTTATTACACCGTTATTTCACTATTTTCATGACATTATTATTACAAAACAGGCACTCTTTCACACAAATAAACATTTCAATAGCATTCACTTCAATATTATACACTACTGACATTTGTTTTTTCACAAAAAATAATAACCGGTTGAAGTTTTAAATTACCACTATATAAATACAATTTTCAACAAGAACTTATTTTTATGAATGCAGGTAAATATAATTAGGTACTTAATAAAAACACAACTTAAAAAAAATAATTATCTGTAAAACAGGAATCCAAAGGATACTTAATTACACAATTTAATAAATAATAATATACTGTATGTTACTAACATTTAATTATAATTATTTCTTCATATTAAAGAGATTTGATGAACCTCAATAGAAGAGAATACTATTTGTAAATAATCACGCATATAATTATACATAATTAAATAGATTTCAGGGTAAAATATTATCTTTATTTATTTTTTTTTTTTGATAGGGATAATGTATTAATATTTAAAGAGATCCATTAAATCAGTCTCAAAAACTATGGTCCTCGACATACAATACGCATGACTCCCTTTAAAAGCAATATTAAATCAAGGGAAAATATAACCTTAGAGTCGTATACCCGTAATATCGAACCCATTTTTTACATTAATTACTAAAATATTTCTTCAGTTTGCACATTGCTAGCCTAGTATAAGATGCAGATAAATTAAAAACTGTACATATTACTTAGCAAGGAAATATTTTATTTGCTGTACTCGTTGGTACTGTGAAAAGTCATTATAAACTTTAACATTAAAGAGTAACTATATAATTCTAGACTTCAGCACTTGTGATAAAATCGTCATGTTCGGTTATCTATCGCCAAAAAAGGTCCACGATAAAAAAATCAGTAAGGTAGTAAGCATGTAATTTTTATTTTTGACCCAGGAAAACAGTAAAATGTAATCGACTTAAATAAATCTTTATGTTAGATGGATAAATTTATAGAAATAATCACTTATGTCTCATCACTAGTGACATATAAGTGTCTAAAAAATAATACAAAATGAAATTGCACGAAAAAAAATCGCTCAATATTAATGGACTTCAAACATGACTAAGTGAACTAAAAAAATTAAAGCATAAAAAGAAGGCTTAGTTTCTTTTGTTCCAGCATATTGGGTTCGCAGAAGCAATGCAAACAAATAGTCGTCTAGTTTAAGTATGTACTGGCATCTATGGAAATCGTATTGAACGTTTCTTCGTACTTAAAAAAAAGTAAAATTAAGCCGCCAACAATAGACCCTAAGCGCTCTCCCATGCATTGTCCATCTAGCGTCTATGAATGCTGAGTCCTGGCAATGTGAATAAAGAAGCCCACTTTGTCGGCACTCCTTACGCCGCACATATTACAGGTGAAGGGGTCCTTATAACCGTGGTAACCCATGTGCATAGTATACATAATAATATCTTTGAATATAATGTCGCAGTATTGGCAATCATAACACTGAGGGGGTGCCTTGGAAGCTGCGTTTGCTTTGCCATCCTCAGATTTATTATCTATTCTGGACTGCTCTTCAGTTGGAGTTGAATCCGAATCCGACTCTGCGTTTTTCATTTCAGTGTCAGTCGGCTTGGCATCGGTCGATGTGCTGTCCACCATATCGACGGGGAAAGTTTTATCATCGCATCCACCTTCTTCGTCATTCTGATAAGCCGAGCTTCTTTCCAGCTTGAATGCACGACCCTTGCGCCTGTTCTTCAATGACGCCGTGGGCGTCAAAGGAGTCGGCACCAACGAGTTAAAAGAAGGTGTAGGAGATTCAACTCCACTGTGCTTGAAATTGGTTAAATCCAAAGCATCAGTTGCCTCTCTCACTGCCCTCACGGGAGAAACTGGCTTCGGTGGGGAAGCAACCGGTCGGCTGCTCGACAGCTCCCGGACAGGAGAAGGTAAACGGTTTGTGAAGGGTACGTTAAATGTATAGGGGAGTTTTTCTCCATATAACAACCTCTGTTGCAAAAGAGGAGTTACGACAGGGGCATCCATAGGGTGTCTGTCATCCAGGTTTGGAGAGGTTCGGTTATCTAATAATTTGGAATTCGGCAGATTGTCCGTGAAGGTGCTGGTCGGAAAAAGGAGTGGATGTGATAATAGAGGTGCGTATGGGAAATTCATACTAAATGGGTTTTGAAACAGAGGATGAGGACTCGATTGAGAAATAGTTTGACTATGAACCTCTTCCTGTATTTTCAGTTGGGTCTTTTGCTTTGGCCCCCTGCGCGTGCCGTAAACATCAATTATGGGAAACGGGTTCGGTGAACCGTCCTGATTGAGAACCATGGCTGGACCGTGCTGGTATTTTCTGAGATGTAACTTTAGGGAGTGGCAGTACTTCGTCGCATAGCTGCAGTCGGCGCAACGGTATTGGTAGATATTCGAATGTGACTTGAGGTGTGAATTTAGCATTGATTTATTGACGCACGAGTAATTGCATTGATTGCACTGAAACGGTTTCGAACCGAAGTGATTCCTCATGTGGTATTCCAAATGGTGCTTGTACTCGGTAACGAAAGGACACTTAGGACAGGTCAACATCTTCTCCGGTTTGATATGGTCCTTGCTGTGCTCCCAGAAGGCCAACTTCGTGACTGCCACGAATTCGCACTGCTTGCACTTGAACGTCTTGACCTTTCCGTGCGAGTTGACGGCTGGGATCCTGAGGCCGGGTTCGTCGTCACCATCCAAATCTTCTCCCACTGAGTCATCATCTCCATCATCTGACTTTTCAGTTTCTGTTTTGACTGAAGCATTCTTCCCATCTATTGTTCTTTCATAATAGTTATCATAGTCAACATTATCTGGTGTAAGTTCGGCTGAAGCCAAATTGTCATGAGGTGATTTTGGTGGGGTCACATTAGCAGTTGGCGTACCAATAGGTGTTCTGTGATTATTAAGAATCAACGAGTTGACGGGTGATCGATGTCCTTGCGGAAAGCATAGTTTGTTGTTTCTTATATCGGCAATCATAGAAGCTGCGTCTGTTCCTGGTGGCGTAAGTGGATTGAACCCCATAGTCAAAGCTTGGTGATATCCAGCGGCGAAAGTGTTTTGCGATCTGTTCTGTAAAGGTGTGCTTTCGTAGAAAGTGGGGCTGCCGTCGCCGCCACTGTCCACGCTTCGAGGTGAATGAGGGTTGGAGTCCCTGCTAGATGAAGATGGTGACGCGCTGTGGAAACCTTCAGAGTTGTTCGATAGAAACCCGTTTGGAGTTTCTTGTTTCTGTGAAAAAACATAAAACCATTTGATATAATATCAAACTCATATACGACTAAAATAAATTAAATAAAATTATTATTAAAAGGTAAAAACTTATATTATAAGATTTTTTTTAATGCAATATGCTTATATAATTTATTAAACGCCCAAAAGAGCTAAAAAATGATAAAATAACTAAAGTCCAAGTCAATACAATTTTAGTATAGGTAAATAAACGAATTAATAAGGTTTTGTTTTTAAAGTCCTACAATGAAATTTATATTTAATATAGATTTTATTATAACTTAGTAAAATTTATTCTTACTTAAGTATATGATAAAAAATTGACGTTTATTTATTTATTAAACAGGTATTGTACTACTAAAAGAAAAAACAAAAATTAACTAGAATAAATCACGAAAAATACAAAGTTAAAAATTAAAAATAATTCCTGCAGGCGAACAATAACAAATAAATAATTCACGTTGATCTCACAAAAGTGTATTAAAAAGCAGATGTTATATCCTATTGGGCGAAAAGACAAAGATATCGATCTCCGTGGAAATGGAATTTAATAATTCGACTGCTCTCCCAATCGAACTATACCGGGCTATACATTTTATATAATGTAAAAAGAAGTAGATATAATTAAAAAAAAGTTAACTTGATTGGCTTAAGATAGATCGTTATTGTAGCGACTGAAATAGAATTATTGTTTGTAACTATCGATAAATCCAAAAATGTATTACAACTGGGCATAATTGAAATTTCAGGTTAGTATAATTGGAAATGCAGATAATTTGATAAATAGAGTTCGGTAATATGTCGAAAAATGCAATAAAAAACATAACAAAATTATGATAAAATCCGCCACCTTATGAGACTGTGACAATCCGATCTGGATTCTGATAATTTACTTTCTCTATTACTTATAAGTTTACATAAATTATTTCTGGTTTCTAAATCATAGACCGGTCGATCGAAGGTTTTTCTGGAGTCAATATAAACCCCCCCAACAAACACATAATTTAGGAAAACTTACGATGATGGGATGAATCCAGGTCGTTCCCCCGGAGACGGAAGTGTTCTGGTTGCTGCTCTGTTGGACCATCACTCCTGCGGGCTCACAGCTTAACATGGTGCCTGCAAAAAAAGAAAACATATAATTACATGTAGGCACATATACTACACCATTGCACTTAGCACCTATGTAGTTTAAACTGACATCGTACGATCTGAATTCAAGGATCTTGAGTAGGTACCGATTTTGTTTTGGCATGTTCGTGGCCGACTTTACTTTACAGACATTTCTCAGTCCGTGATAGAGTGTATATCTGTTTTGTCATTGAATAAAGATGACCTGGGCTAGGTATGGAAACGCTCGCACTGGAGACCAGAAGCACACGCCAGGCCTCTTTCCGGTTACATTAAGACGCATCCTGTGCCCAAATGTCATTTAATTGAGACATCGTAACATGTAATGTTTTAGATCATGCTAATGTCGACCTTAAATCGACTAGTGTTGGCATAGTGTTGATCGATAGTTGCCGCGGCGTGCGTGCGAGTTTACGGCCTCTTCGAAATATATTATGTCTAAATTTAGTAACTTTTATTTACCTCTAAAATAAGAATAAAATTTAAAAGTGTGGTTTTGCCAAGAACTAAACCATTATTTTGTCTACAATTCGGGAAAATTGTATGTTGCAATATCGAACACCTCAAGCGAAAAATAAAGGTGAGCGCTTTGTTTTATATCATTTATATTTCAAAAGCGAAAATCAATTTAAAAATATCGGCATCTTCAATGTGCATCTTCAACCACTCGTCTAAATACTTACTGGTTGAGGAGTGGTGCATCACCAAAAATGTGTTTTTTTAAGGATTTTTCCAATGTTATTTATCCCTTAGACATGCGCCTTAATCGATGTGTGCGAGCGAGAGCCGATGCGTCAGTCGCCCGTCCCTTTCTTAAGGAAGGCGATTATCTTAAGTAAACATTTAATTGAATTCGTCAAAATAGGCGATACGCAAATGTTACCTACTTATATGTTATCGTGTTATGATAATATTCTTACTGATTATTTAAACTTTAATTACTAAAATTGGTGTCAATTTGTTGTTGTCATTCTATTGGCAAGTACGTGGTACTCGTTGGGCAAAATTTGATTCAGTACTTTTCGACTTGCCGTATCTCCGGATGCGACGGTTTTCACTGGAAAACAATCAAACTGCACCGTTTTTATTGTCAAATATATTATGTTGTGATGGAGGGTGTGGGTAATGTGCGGATGTCATTATACGGACACGCGAACTATGGCGAAATAATAGAAACATCAGCCCTTTCACCCCCCCCCCCGCCCTCATAGACCCCTCGCAGGCGCAAGAGAGGGGGTGAAACTGGATATTCTGTCGCGAGTGATGTTTAGAGGGAACCGGCAACGTTTAGATGAAAACAAACATGGCCGACCCGTTCCTATAAAGACCTCATAAAATAAAAGAATTGCTATCCTTATATTTTATTTTCAAAACCACGAAAAATCGATTAAAGAAAAATATTTTTTTTAAAAATTGCAGGATGGTATAATTTAATACATCGAAAAATTTATAATTGTGATTTATAAATGCTTACTTCGATAGTAAGCACTCATAAATCACTATTATAAGTTTTAATGTGCGCTTAAAGCTTGTCCAATACCTACAATAAATATATCAAATGTCACGTTACTATTGGTAAGTACGCTTTCAAAGAATTTAATTCTAAAGTTTAGATAATTTATAACATGTTATATTATACAACTTATTTTTGGGTTTGGTTATAAGAATGTATTTAAAAATATTCCAAAATATCGCAAAACCATCACCAGATTATTTTTAAATTTTGTATTAAAAACCTATGTTGATTGTAGTTGGTTTTTAAAATAATTATTGTGAATAACATTAGTATCTACCTATAATATTAATTTACACGTAGGTATCGTAAAATATCATTTGGTTAAATTTAGTACTTGTACCGTTATATTTTTAGTATGCTTTTATATTCTGATTTTTTTTATTATTATTGAATTTTTTATTATTTTTTAAATTATAAACTAGTTGAATAATAACTATCTATAAAATATGGTGAACCTACACTTTATTTCTGTTATATATTAGGACTATAGGTGGGTATTTGGTGTAGTCACAACGTATTCATTAAAACATTGTGTGAAATACAATATGAATTTGTAAGCGTTCAGTGAAGGTTGAATTTTAAATAAATTTTTTTACCTAACTATTTTTTAAGCATCTTAGCATTTTGTTAAAGTGCGTTTGCTTTATTTATAACAATTTTCATTAACTGCGATAAGCGTGTAAGTAAAATTGCATCACAAAGAATTAATATCACTGAGTTTACATAATGAAATGAGTAGCAATTACAATGATAAAGCGGTCCTTGTAAAAACACTTAAAATGTCGACGTAGATGTTGCTTTTAAATGAATCATTCATTAGCTAACAGCCGAACCAATAAATAATGAATCATTTGGAGACAAAAAATAACGTGGTTTTATCTTTTCCATTGTGAGTAATTACGTTGTATCTGTTTTATAGGCAAATAATTGGGTAAAATACTAAGTATATATTATCTTCGTGCATCTCAGAAACTAGGCAGGGCAGGTTTTTAAGATGAACATTTTTGAAAATATTTTTTTGATGAAGTCAAATATATTTTTTTGTATAAATATCTTTTGTGATGAGATTAAACAGTCTTTTTAAATTTAAAAAGGCCCATAACGCGTATATATAATGCATAATATATAGGTACCTGCCTAATCTAAAGTATATTTTTAATTTTTATATAGAGGACATTTAATTTTGTCTTTGGTATACCTACTGCTCGATTGTTCTAACCCTGCGTTTCGAAAAGCTTCCCTTGTATATTGTATAGCTTTAGCAAACACAACCCCTTTTTGAACTAATTTAGTTGCTATTGCGGCATCTTAGGCCGTGCATCCGAGCTTTCTCCGAACAAAAAAATAGCTTTCTATTTTTTTATACAGCAGAATTATTGCCCCAAAAGCGATGCAAAAAAGCTCGCCCCGGCCATAAAGCAAAAGTAACGGGTAAACGTCAACAAATTCAAATCTTTGAATGCTGGCCGATATTCAAATTTCGAAAGGCCGCCGCCCGTCATAAACTTGAACCATTTTTTGAACGCCGTTTTCAAATTATCCTCGGTGCCTCTTTTGTTATTTTTTTTTAGTAGGTTAACGGGGTAAGTTGAGTGCGATAAGACGAGAAATATCTCATAAAGAGTAAGGTTGTCTTTGTCATTTAAAATAAAGGTGGGGTTACACACGTTTATACTAAAAAAAAATTTATTTTACTGAAACTGTGAACGGAATGATGTACTCTAGTTTAGTTTCTACCACGACACGGATATTATGTATTAAGTGCGTCGTATAGTAAACATAATATATTTTACCAATTAGCACTCTATTGTATACCTACAATAAGTATTAGATGTTAATTATTTAATTAGATTTGTCAATTTTCAATTTAAAATATTATTTTAATTAAATTTAAACTCTTATTTAATTGTAGATTGTTCAATTTTATGTAGATTCAATTAGGAAAGCTTTTGCAATGGGTACTATTTCATGACATCCGGAAAAATTCGACATATCTTAGAACCCAAAAGCAACCTTTAGTTTTAAAGTTTAAATATATCTATCTATCTATATCACTTTCTTGTGGACACGATTACTGCCGTAAGTTTAGACCAATCACTTTCAAATTGATACATAAAATTCAAGGGTACAAGATCTCGGCCAAGTTCATTAATGGGCAAAATCAGACCAAGGGAGGCCGGGGGTAGAAAGAGTGAAATTTTGCTATAACTTTCCTAGTATATAAGTTACCGAATTAATTAAAATTTTATATTATTTCTTAGATAAGGGCCTAAAAGTAATCTAAGTCAACTTTTTTGATACCTCCCTTAATAAGGCACGGCATCAAATCCGTTCAAAATGTAAATTGTAGTTTTATAATTTCCCTACAACTTTTGTTTCGAACAATTTTTGATATGAGCAACCCTTACAGCACAGTGGCGGGTCAATGTTTGATATAATTAATTGGTTTTATATATTAGTAATAAGTTTTGTTTGTAATTATAAAATGTAATACTGTGGATTTTTCAATAAAGTATAAATAAAAATAAAATAAAATAACTTCGTACGTTCGTCTAATTTCCTAATCTCCCAATTTGATCCGGTGAAATCTACCTCCTCCTTCCGGCGCGCCGAAAGGGATTTTTTTTTAAATGCTGTACAGACATTATTTATCTACAAAGAAATATTATTAATAATTGAACATTTTCTCAACGAAAACAAAACCACCATTTTACTGTTTTCTGATTTTTTTATTTTTATGGTGGATACTAAAATTATAATTAAACGGGAATCTGTATAGTGCGTCTTCGTTGTCTGTCTGAATAATAAATATTCTATTTTATTATTTAGTTTTTGGAAAAAATGTATCAACTAAAAAAAACAGTTTCCTAATTTAACAAGTATTTTTTTAACAGCGAGGATTGCAGGAAAATTGGGGCTTTATATTAAGTACGCTGAGTCCGTCCGCCTGTGCGCATGCTAGTACTTTCAGCTAGTATCGAGACCTACCTAAGGTCTGAAAACGCTTTTGTAACATTCAAATTAGTGCTGGCCTTGTACAGCAAATAAAAATATACTTGCTCTCCTTTACGGTTTTTCTGACAGGGTTTTACCCTCCATAAAATTCCAAAGGGTGAATAGAGTTTTTGGAACATCCGGCCTGCAGTAAATCTACTTTATTGTGCACATTTTTTGACATAATGTGGTAAAATCATTTTCTTTGATATTTTACATTTCAGAGATATTAATAAAAATTATTTCTCAATTTTATACTGAATTTATTTAGATAGGATATATCACAGCCGCCAAGAAATAGTATATGTCATATTATGGCATGTGATGTCTGACTGATCTATCTAACGTGTAGATATCTATTGTAATGTGTGGTCGTGTCTGCGCTGATGCTTAACTCAGCCGACATTGTTGAGAAAAGCGCCGTTGAATATTCTCATCGAACCTGGCCGAATTTGACTCACTGTCCCTCCCGACAATAGGACAGAAGCTATCTGAGCCACTGTCCAGCTAGGGCTAATTGCTAAACTAATTATGTTGGTAGGATTGCTCACTGCTAAATCAATCATGTGATAAATAATTATATTTTGTTGTGTAATTCTGTGGCTAAACACACATGTGATTTCATTTTCTTTGATTTGAGTGGGTAGTGGTACTGACTACTGACCTATCTTAACGTTGACGCTCAAAAATAAAAGAAATATTCATACTGTAAGGATAATACATATGCTAGGAATAAATGCTATTATTTAAAAATATCTAAATAATTAATCTTTTATCCGATATGAAACAAACCCGTGAGAGTTGGCCAGCCTCAGAGCAGTAAATAGATCTATCCGAAGTAAGCAAAACATCAGAAAATAAAATCAATAAAATTACGATTTGAAGCATATTGCATGTTGAACAGATTTAACCCAGATTTTCGATGAATTTAATATTCAATAGTTATGTAAGAAGCAGTTATTAAATCTATAGCATTTATCTATATACACAATATATATATACCTAATCTAACCTACCTACTTATGGTAAAATTACATCTAGAAACGGCATTTTATCACCTCATAACAAATATTTCTGGGGTAAATTTACTTAAAAATACGTTTCGATGATCCATTTTTAGAGGGAGCATTGAATAAAAAAAGATTTCAGCGTTTATAAAATAACATAAGACTAATTCTGTTTAGTAGATAAATGGAAAAACGCTTACATTATCAATGATGTTACAAAATGAAAGTTCAAAGGAAAGGTAAAATATATTAAAAGGAATGAAATACATTAGTACTTCTTGCATTGCCCGCAATCTCATATACAGTCAAAGATGTTACCCGTAAAAATCCCATATAAAAACACATTATAATCAACGAATAGGTAAACCGTTAACAATTTGTTTTAGAGGGTAGTGTTTTCGATTTGTATTTAAAAGTTAAAAATGTAATAATAATACTTATGTAAAATATGCTGTAGAATAGACCCAGAATACGTTTAAACGTCTAGAAATAATATTAGTTATATTTTAAGTATAAATAATTCGATAGGTGAAAGGAAATATTATAAATTGCGGTTTGAAAATAATTTACAAAAAAAACCAAAACTTACCTTTATAAATGCAGCAGTGTGGCACAAATTTTGCTAACGCTGGAAGGCAGTTTCACAAAACAGGAAAATACTGAAGTATAAATCCAAAACACTATTTATTGTCTTGTGTTTCGTTTCACAATATCACTAACTATAATGTCGCGACCATACACTAAAATATATATATATATATGTGCAATGTGAGGTTCTCGTGTGGCGCACACTTCAGAGCCGACGTGCCAACCCTTCACCGTTCAACAATCGACTGAAAAAAATAGCCAACAATTTTTATTTTCCAATATTTTTGTGAGCCACGCTTCGGGGCGCTCTGATTGGTCGACAGAACGAGACGGAGGATGGGGCTTCGTATGCCTCCGTCCCGCTCTCTGCGCCCCCACTTTGAGCTGTCTGATCGATGCGTGCGTCTTTTTGAAATGAGAGTCGAAAACAGAACATCGATGGAAATAACCTACATTTTATTATTTACAAAATGTTTTATGTATTATAAATATAAAATAATTTATTATTACAAGTAAAACTATCGACTGTTTTTTTTAATTTGTTTATTTAGTAAAGAACAGGTAGGTACAATATAAAATATTTTTGGTTGCATCCATAACTACTTAGGAAGATATGCGCATGCACACTTTTTAACGAAATACCATACTATTGTTACAAAAAAATATTCTTAATATTGTACCTACCTACAAAAAAATATTTTCATACAAAACTAAAATAAACACTTGTATTTTTTTATAAGAATACAGTGCCTAAAATACAGTATACCTAAATAATAGCATAATAAGATAAAATTAGCATTGCAGATAACACGTCAATATTCATCAATATTAAGTTAAGTTAAAATGATATATTGTTAATGTGTAATTTTCGCGGGTTCGAATCCACAAACTATAATCATAACATTTTTAACGCTTCATTACACCTTCTCCCCTAACTCTAGAACTAGTGTATTTGTCTTAGTTGAGTAAGGCCCAAAATAATTGCCAATACATCTGATAAAATATAATACGTCTGATATATTAATTCTGTTAAAAAATAAGTAGATATATTTTATTTGATTTTTATATATCGAAGCTACTTGAGGGACTGAATATAACTATTTAAAATGCATTTTCTAATTTTACCTATTTAAGTAAGTAGGCACTTCAATTATTATTATTATTATTTACGGTCACAATAAATTTCAACCATATAAGTATAAAGTAAAAGAGAATAATTGCAGGTACCTACAGCAAATTCGAAAAAAATCATTGATCTACTTATAATGCTGCAATATGTTTTCTGCCCCTTTTTAACCACAATGTCGTCTGTACAAAAGAAGGCTGTATTCCACGTTGTTACGCAATACAATAAAGTTTTTTATATCTATATAATAGTAATAGTTTTTTTTTAATTATTACCACATATGACAAACAAGTGCCTATAATAGATACGCATTTTATATGAAACTGTATAAATTATATATACTCATAATTTATACTTCAATAAATACATATGATTAGTTAAATATATAATAAATGGTAATATTACGTACCAAAGGGAATAAATGAAAATAAAATACGTTGTTAGGTAGGTTTAAGACTTGATGGTTTTCTGTACCCATCTTCATTAAAGTTTTTTTAATATTTTTTCGATTGGCATTCATATAATAACGCTATAAAAAATCAAATAAAGCCAACCACAAATCCCAACCATCCAATTTCAATCTAATCTAACCAACCACCACCAAATAACCAAACAACTAACTAACCAACCAATTGGTTGGTTTGGTTAGTACCAACCAATTTTTCAATATTGTCATAAAAGATGTTTTAACGAGTTGTTATTTTAAAGAGTGTTTATAAATTCACCTTTTGTAAACTTTGATTGATTAAATGAATTTGAATCATTAAATGATTAGTTGATCTTTAAAAACCTATCGTCTCTGTGTTAATGTCGATCTTATCATAATAAGATGGCATCTATGATATTTATTTTGATACTATGAATTTAACGGATAATGGAATCTATCAATAGTATTCTGTGTCGATAGTTATTACAATCAAATACTTTTTGGGACGAATCACCATAATAGTACCTATTAATAGTATGTTATATTTAAAAGGACATAAGTAAATTAAGTCGAAGAGATTTTTGTGTATTGTTTTTGCCAGGCATGCCTATAGTTCATTATTATGATTAAGTCTTAGCCATAAATCCGATATTTATACATTTCTCTGACATTTATAAATTATTTTATTAATAGTTGTAACTAATCATGTTTAAAAAAACAGAACAGAAAAAAATAATAGCGGAAATATCTAATATTTAATCTTTTTTGTATCTACCTACCTACCCGGAGAATAAAAGCTGTGTC
This sequence comes from Neomicropteryx cornuta, assembly GCA_020383195.1. Classification (NCBI taxonomy): domain Eukaryota; kingdom Metazoa; phylum Arthropoda; class Insecta; order Lepidoptera; family Micropterigidae; genus Neomicropteryx; species Neomicropteryx cornuta. The sequence continues at coordinate 4,132,998 of JAHKQU010000001.1, read as the reverse complement.
TCTCGATCAACATTAACTATTTTGAGAAAAAATATTTTCCTCAACAAAATAATACCAATATCGTGAATGTCATGGCATTTATGGAAGTTGGCGGATTAGGTGGTTCAGATACTCCAAAAATAAAAAAACATTTATGTATGTGTAAAAATTGTGTGATTTGTGTGGTAGACCGTATATTGAGCGCGGTTGCTAAATCCATACATAGTAAACCATATACATAGTAAATTTATTATTGATGCCTAGACACAAGTTATAAGTAAACCTTAGGCAATATAGTCTTTTGTCGGTAATACATAGAAATGTACCTATACACCGTGGGGAATCGCTGATGATTTTCGATGACGATTTAATCCTATAAAATATTGAAAATAACTATTTTAATGCGTACTAACCCCAATAAAAATGTTTTTTTTTCTATTTTACCGATTTTTGGATATTATGCTATATTTTACCTACCGTTTTAGTTAAAATTTTCTAAACACGACGTTTAATTAGTTGCCATAGTTAGCTACCTACCAATAGTGCAGATGTCATAATATGGTTCCCTGTTAAACTATTCGTGAATAGTTTACTTAACTAACTTATAATCGACGATGATATGTTTTGAGGTGGTGACTACTAATTTATAATCGAACAATGAAATGGTTTCACTTTTGGAGTAGGTTAGGTTATAATAGCTTCTTATAGAAGTGTATTCTAAGCGTGCGACGTAAAAGGTTTTACGCTAATGAATTAACATTTGTTTATTGTAGACATTATTATATGTATATATATACGAATATAATAATATTAAAGTTAATCGTACGTTAATCTGTATGTTTTTCTTATAGGTATGTGTGTAGTTAGTATGTACGGGGAAAGTTTCAACCGAATTTGCTAATATTAAGGAAAATTAATATATTTTTATCATACAAAAGATAAAGATATTATATAAGTTTTTATTCTATATAAATGTAAATTAAATGAAAAGCGTATAAAGATATTAAGGGTGGCGTATGTAGTTCCTAGCAAAAAAATGTATAAAAGAAAAATAATCGCAGTTAGATAATAGCCGCATTATATATAATTTAATTTAATAACTTTTATTTAAATTATAATTTAATTGAATTATTTTACCTTATTTAGTAATTTATATACTACATTTTTAGTGTTTCTTGACATAAAATATTGTAACATGTTTATAGATTAGAAAATGCGGGCGAATCTGTTAAAGGCCATTCCCTATTACAAAATTTCATGGCTATTTGCTAGAAGTTATTGTAATTGTGTAATTTTAAGTGCATTCTAAAGAAAACAAATTTTATGTATAAAAAAAGTCCAAAGTAAAAAAAAAAGTGCTGTTTCCAAATCCTGGACACAGGCACAGATAAGCGAGATGGAGCTACTACTTAATAGTAGCTCCATCTCGCTCTTCTGTGACACAGGTTCGGTAAAATATGTCAGGGAAAATGTCTGGTTTCATTTGTATTGGATATTGTATTATTCCTGCTCAATTCACGTTTACCTTTCACGAGTAATTTATCTTACTGCGGTTTTGTTGAAATATACTGAATAATTCCATTTTAAATGAAGCCACCATCTCTTCTGATTACTCTCCCCTCTAGTACAATCAAATTTAGCCTAGTTGAGCAGGACACTTACCATCTAGGTCATAGCAATTATTTAAACATTACAGCATCTGCTAAATGCTGGCATTATAGAATTAAATAGGTAAGTGAAAACATTATCATTCTCAAGTCTCTTTCAATATAGTCTAACCTACCCTCGAAGAGTTATTTCAGTTGTCAAGCGTGGTTTTGAAAAATACATTTTTCCTGATTAGTTCTGGTAATTTTTTTAATGTTATTAATTTTTTTGCTCGTAACGAATTAAAAATGTGTACACGGGGAACCTGTTAAATAAATAAATACATATCAAATGGGTTTAGTTATGGCATTTCGGAAGGTAGGCATTGAGGAGTGCTCAATGCATTGAAAGGATAAAAATTGCCTCTCGCCCGTTGCGCGAAAGAGACAGCCGATGCGCCTCGGGTGCGAAAGGGACGGCGCTCGATCCGCGGTTTCGTCCTCGTCGTTATGCCGCGTAAAAAACAGTAACTCCTCCCACTCGCTGCCTTTTTATGCCGGCGGGGCGTTTTTTATGCCTTCCTTATATCATCAGGACGAACTTATTATCAGGACGAACTTATATTATCAGCCAGCGCACTCGCCTACCATAACCATTGCCGTTTACTAAATCGTTCGCCTGCGATGCAGTATTTGATTTATTTTTAAAAACATACGTAATATAAAGTAATTATAAAATATGCAATGCGATTCTGTAGTTTCTACCCGCTAAAAGATAGGTTTCAACTTCTCACTCGAATAACACGTGTCGGACCAATTTGTGATCACCGTGTAAAGTTTTTTAAGGTGATCTAATCATTTAAATCAACCTTTTTTATTGAATTTTATTTCTTAGAAGCGACTGTTTTGCGACCAGCGTCCCAAATCTACCCGGAGAAGATTTTTTTTAGTTGTATATGTCCTAATTGTTATTCAAATTGTTTTGTTTTTTAACCTTGGCTCTCGATTTTTCTAAATTGTTTTATTGTTTGATTTGATAATTGTTGTTTTTGGCAATTGCCTATATATAACATATTGAACGGTTGAAGGAGTTTATTTTTTTGTTCGTTTTATTGGCAACTGCCTATATATATGGTTTGTGGAGAAGTTTTTTCTTTAAGCACAAGGAAACAAGATTTATAAACCTGTCAAAAATTGTCTTTTTATTTCTTCGTTAAATTCCTAAGGCAGGCGCAAAGAGCGTAACTATTTTTTTATTCTTTTCGATTATCGTTTTATTTCATTTTATTTATTTTTTCAAATCAATTTTATATATGTAACTTCAATTTTTTAAAATTTATTTAGTATTTTTTTATATATGTAACTTTTTGTTACATAAGTACCAATCTACCTAGACATATTGTTATGTTAAATCTATAAATATGTTTTAATTTTGAAACCGATTAGGCTGTGCATTTCTAGAAATGGTAATTAAGTAGGTAGAAAATCTCTCTCTTTTTTTTTTACTTAGTGAGACGGGCATAACGAACAAAATATATCTGATACATTTGTGTATATGATACTATCCTAGTTCTTAGGCCATCTATCTATCCATCCGTCCGTTACATCTTTCAACTGTAACAGTACAAATGCGAATGAGTTGAATTTGAGTAGGTAGGTACATTGATGATGCTCTTCGTAAACAATCATAGCCGTTTAGATCACCTCGGAGGCTGGTCGAATAATATAGATATATTACAGTTATTTTTTTTTAGTAGTTACTAATAAATGAAACATTGACAGTGCGATAAAAACCGTAAATATTATATTCGAGTTTCAAAAGTGTGACAGCACGGCTGTTGCCAACTCGAGGTCGTATTAGTGGCCAGTTAAATTAATACAAACTCATCCATGTGCTCAAAGAATAATGATTAGGAATTGAAATATTATGTCAGTGTTTTTTCATTACTAGCCGTGCGTCAAAATTTCCAAAAAAAAAAAAAAATAAACTAAAATGGTGTAAGAATTTATGATTAATCGAAAGAATATTATATCATTGTATCTACCATTTTTTTTTTTTATTTTAATCCCCAGGCACAAGTGGAGATAGAAAATGAAGCAACCAATCACGCGTTGGTACCACGTGCGCGAGTAATCTGGGGGGGAGATGCCTTTAACGACGCCTGTAGGGCCTAGCTGTAAGACGCCAGGTTCTGGTTTAATAATTTACTACTACTAAACAATGTATAGAAACAGTTGATATTGTATGATAGCTACAGGGGTTTCATAGACATTCTTATTTAATAGATATTTACCCGCCCCCACCCCCTTAGTAGGTTCCTATGATCCTTTTTACTTATTTTTTTTTAATCGTACGACTTGCGTAGTCTGGGGGCGCTATAAGCGCAGTTCCGAATACCTTATTGACATCTTGATAGCGAAGCGTTTACCTTTGTTTGTGGCTCGACAGTATTAAGAAAAGTGTTGAATATTTTGATGCGCAAAACATGGCCTGCCCAAAGGGTTCGAACCCGCGACCTCTGGATCGTATAAGCAAAAAATCACTGTTTTACAATAAAACAATTATGTTTTTAGTGACTTGAGATTGTATTACTATTTTTTGTATTATTGTAGATAATAAGATTTTGTAAAGATAGAAAGTAGATTTCCTAAGACCCCCTTCCTCCCTTATTTCCTTTGATTTTCTAAGTAGATTTTGCTTTAAAATTACACTTTTTTTTTAAAAATAAATTGATTGATAATTCGAAAAATAATTGATAATTCGAAAAAAAATATATTTTCCTATTAAATTATTTTATTATATGTTTTCTTCGAAATTATCGAATTTTTCGTGGCACCGGTTTGGTTGTGGACCCACTAAAAGGAAATCAGTGAATTTAAATACACCCTGTATATCTAAGCTGACTAGATTTATCAAAAAATAGAAAGTATAGACTTCGAAAGGCAAACAGTTTGTTATGTTTAATTTAAAAATAACTTCTCTACCGCCTCTATCGACAAATGTTTCTATTTTATCATTTTATTTGGGCCGCTGATTAAATCGTGTAGATTGACATTTACATTTTTGGTAAAACCGCTTTATATTTATAATTTGTAGAACAGATAGCCTAAATACATGTTGAATTACAAAACATATCAGCACAATTTGTTTTGATATTTTGGACCATTAGCTGGAAACAAACAATAAAATGTTCGAACGGCGATAAGCGAATGATCGCATAAACATTTTTTGTTATGCATCCAATATGGCCGATGTAATTATGTACTTTACTTTCTCATTATACTAATAACTATGTTATTGTCAATAGTTTAACGGTAAGTACAAACAATACAAGAAGTACCTTATCACTAACGTCATTAAAGGAAGCAGCTTAGGTACTAATTATACTTTTAAATGTACCTTTGAAAATTCACGGGCATATACGAGTATGTGGATATTAAAAGTACATCGAAATCTCTATTATCATAGTCTTATGCATAATCGCGTTGGTTTGCTGCTAGAGTGACAGCCCAGGCATTTTCTAATGGTTAGTGGTTACTTTTAAGCTTAACAGTACTTACTAACGAGACTATGCACAAGGCCGCAGTTCTTTGGATATAATTGTCGTTTTTTAAAACTGATACTTTTTCATTTTTAAGGGGCCTTTATTAAGAGGGCCTAGCCCCTTAAAAATGTTTAAGGGGCTAGGCCCTCTTAATAAAGGGTTTCATAGTTTGGTTAAACACATTGCGGATTATAAAAACCTAACCTAATTAATTAACTGTATAAGTTATGCCATTTATTTTAAATTGGCTAAATGCCAATACAGGGTGTACAGGATGTCCGGACGACTTAAGGGAGGTATTGTGTAACCTATTATGAGTAAGAAATGATATGAAAAAAAAATCATTCCCGAGTAAATTCGGTAAGACCGCGAATTTCAATGCCGCGCTAGTCGACAACGTCCTTGACACCGTTACGGTGTACGGTGACAGATGCGTGCTCACAACGAAGACAATATGACACGATCCTTTTTACTATTTTCACGTCAAGTTTACTCTTTTTTTGTTATCGGTAACTATGATGAATTTTGCATAGTTTCTTAACTCACAGGGTCAATTGGCTGTTTTTTTATCGGAAATGGTCTTGGGACACGCTCTATAAAGAAAAGTTAAACTAATTACGTTGTTGAGTTGCTTTTTTTAAATACTTTTAACTTGCTTTGATGTTAAAGAGATGAAGTCAGTGACGAATTTGTATTGGGATCTACAAATAAAGTCTTACCAAAAATATACTAACTAATATATATACATATATGTATAATTAAGCTTTATTATCATAAACATTTACCTTGAAGTCGTTATTTTTACTTATTTCATAATTATTTAAATATTTTTTTTTATAATTGCTTTCTATGACTGAGGGCTTGTAGGAGGTTATCACGTACCTAACCAGTTGCCAATGTTTACCTTTCTTGAAAGAAAATCTAGACTTCTAAAACGGTATAATTCCATTAGGTACCTATTAAAAAGTTGGCAGTATTAATTACATATTACTAAAACCCACATTAGAAATTACAACATTTATTTATCAACGGTTAGGTTGGATTCGCTCTACCTACATATATATTTTCCAAGAAAATATTAGCTATTATACTTAGTTCAAATGTCAACACGCTATTAGTCAGCCTATACCTAAATGTAGGACTAATTCGAAGCCCCAGAATGTTTTTATTTCGGCGCGTGAAAGTTGTAATAATATTGTCGACTTTCTCAATTGAATTTTGCGGCATGCAATGATTTATGCAATTATTTATTTAGTTGACATAGATTCTTAGAATTGCATTACATATTACCTATATAGAAAGCGGATTTATTATGGATATGAATTTTAGCAGTAAATTAACCTAATATATTTATTGATATATTCATTATGGCACAATAGGAAGTCACGACAATAAATGATATAGTAACACCGAAAAAGAAATTAAATTATTAAAATATAGACAAAATAAACACGAGTCATTTATAGTTGTTTTGAAGTAACATGGCCACACTAACTAGGTTAAAAAAAAACCTGTTCTAAGAGCGGCCATAAGAAGTTTGGAGAAAAAATACAATACTTATTAGTACGCGAGACGTTACTAATAACAAAAGGGATCATAGGATAAATATCATAAATACAAAACATAATACATACAATAAATAGTCCATATTATTGTCTGTATATTATATACAATATACATTTATTAAGTGTATTTAAATTTAATAATTTATTATTTAAGTAATAATTTAATAATGTAATAATAAATGTATTTTCTTAGGGAATCAACCAATTTCAATTTTAATTTACTTTTTTAGGGAAGCCTGTAGTCTTTTCCTAATTTTATTTATTTAATTTTATTCTAGTGCAAATTAGTGCGGAAGTTTGTTATTAAGGTAGGGTGTGTGTGTGATTTTGGCAAGACCATCCGCATAGTGAGTAAGGAGTGCTTCTTAGACCTCAGAAAAAAGGGATTATAATATTTAATAGTTGCTTCAAAAATGTGTCACATATTGAGTACGCACACAAATACACATATGCGCACATTTTTATTTCTATGGTCTGAAGGTTATGTCTACATCATTAAAATTGTGAATCCATAACTTTGGGCTAGAATTAAAACGGGTATCTATACATGTCTCCACTATAGTCAGGGATTATTATTATATATGAACTGTTAGTTTCCGGACACTTTTACAATCATACCCGTGGATCTGAGTTTGTTATTGTTTACTAGTAAGAAAATTTATTACCTGTTTATTAAGTTTATTGTTTAATATTATTTTGAAGTCGGTTTTATTTTCAAAATTTTAGTATTTATCAGTATATTTTCAAAATATTAATCGTATTAATGTCGATCAAATCGATTTGAAAACATTTTGAACGGAAAACTTGGTTTTTGTTCTTACACAGACTAACATAACTAAACTAAAATGGGAAATTCCCTCAATAAAGAAAAATATTCGAAATTGCTCTGGCGAATCCGAAGTAAATTATTAAAAACGTCCTCCAAGTACGTACAGAGTGTTCGCAGCAAGACTAAAATGCATTTATATAAATGAACGAAAACGAAAGTTAACCTTCATAAAGTTATAAAAGCCCCTTTCAGTAGCCATTTTTTTTTTGGGCTCAGCTCCCGTCCTGCGAATATTGCCCGATATTGTCTATGGTTCGGCGTCTATGGTGCTCGAAGTGCGCCATTTTTCGTAATGGCGGTTGGTCAGCGAAAATCAGCTGCCCGAGCCATAAATCACGCTAAGAAAAGATACCCGCAAAAAGGAGCATTATATAGGTACGTAGTAATGCGCTTTCAGTAATACGGGATCAAAAACGAGATCTATAATACAAAATGGAGTGTTTATGCGATCTTAGTTTTTCTTTTTACATTAGGTAATTCAATTTTTAACATATTTATTCACGTTAAAACAAGTAGATATAAAATATTATCCATCTAGATAGTACAATTCGTTATAATACTTAGGCTCGCTACCGGCTAATTATATATAGATACGGTTTATTAGGATTATGTTATAATTTATGAAAAATAAGTACACAGTTTTACACGTTCAAAGATACCAGCAAAGGTTTCATGTACCTCAAATTGAAAAAAATTTTTCATGGCATTTTTTTTGGAAAATTTCAATTTTCCAATTGGCCCTTAAAATTTGCAAAACAATAAATGTGGTCCTTAGGAAAAAATAAAAAAAAAATACTTTTTTTGACACAGAAAAACTTGTGGAACAAAGTTGATCAGTTTGGAGGGTAGAATTACCCCATAAAAGGATGTGCATGAGAAAAAGTTTACCCTGTATAATAAAACAGGTAAGCCTATATCCTAATGTCAATTTAATATTAACTTTTGAAAATAATAAATTATCTGCAAAAGTTTGTTGCTAAAATTAAAATGGCCTATAAGAATTAACTTTTTCCGGAATGTTGTCTTTTTAATTATTTGTGCTAGTCCAAAATGGACTAAGGGCGTATTACTATAGTATAATAAAACTATATAAAAATAATACTATAGTATAATTTTCGATTGGGCATGGATATTTTTGACGTGCTTTGAAATGTCTTTCTTATTGCAATTTCACGTTTTTTTCTCTCTTTATACTTAATTGATATTCACACTAATTTTAACTTTAACACGAAGTCCTCACATATCTGAAGGTAAAGGAAATAAATTTAATTAGAGAACATCTGGCAACTCTCTGCAAATAAAAATATAATTATGTTTTAGTTCTGCGTAGGAGTTTGTAGAATCAGTTTAGTTACGCTGTAAAAGCTCTTCTTTCGTGCAAAAAAAAAAAAAAGTCGAGAGTATTGAGTTTGCAAACTTTCGTTTTTAAAACGACAGAATAGCGAACAATAGCTTTTTGGCAATGTTTACAACCCGCCGGGCAAACTTCCCAGAAGTTGTCAATGGAAAGTGAAACGGCGTTTTTTCTACCTTCGTATTTTGCATGCGTGCGAAGGTTGACTCAAGGTCAACAGGTTTATGCTTTTCACAGCACTCCCACCTACGGCTATCTCCTGAACAAGATACACGCTAACATAAATTGATTATTTAGATTTTTTTCAATTTATATTTTAATTTAAAGACATCTACAGATTTACAAGTATATGAAACCCCATAGTTATCATATAATATCAACTGCTTCCATACATTGCTTAGTAGCTGTAAATTATTTAACCAGGATCTGACGTCTTAGAGCTAGGCCCTACGGGCGTCATTAAAGGCATCTCCCAGACTACTCGAGCCTGGGGTATCAACTTAAAAAGGCCACAGAGTCATAAGTTGTTTTGTAGGTCTGCAATGAGTAGATTAAAATTATAAAAAAAAAACACTAAACATTATCATGACCTGTTTTTTCATTCATCATAAATTTTAACACTATTTTAGTTTTTTTTTATAATTTTGACGCACGGCTAATAATAATGAAACAAAGCTGACAATATTTCAATTTATAATAAATATAATGTGGCACTGAATATTCTTTTAAATGTTTCTATTTTTTGTTTCTACGTTTTTGTTTCTATGAGTTTGTAATAATGTGAGCAAATATAGGTACCTATTCAGGAAACAGGTACTGCTATACATATACCTACATGTGCAAATAAATTCAATAATGAACAAGGGATTTCCATATATCGATATACAGACATTATTTTTTTTCTAAATTACATCTATAAAATTGAATTACTCATATAAATAAAATATGATTACACTTTAAGTGAAACTAGGCACGGCTCACATTAATAATTATTAATTGACATTGCATTTATATCTAAATTACTAAGTGAGTTTTACAGAAACCATATTTTCGTAGGAAGAAAGGTATTTTAAGCGTATCTAATTAGGATTACAACAATTTTTATTAAAATGGAACAATTTCCAGGCAACGGAATTGTATGCTATCAACTAAATAGAGTCAATGTTATTTTGCGGTACTTTAGCATCAGCTATGCTACTCGTACAATATATATATATATATATATATATATATATATATATATATATATATATATATAACTGCGGGCAACGGGTCGCCAGTGCTAAAATAAACTGGTAATAAACATCGATTTATTCAACTTACTGTGTTTAATTAATTCGTGTATGTAATGGGTGTGGTGAACATTCATTGGTTATATTGTTCTTGATATGATAACATACGGTGTGCATATGTAATATAACACACATATCTACTTTTGTTATTTGTATTTTGCATATATGCAAAATACCCTTTACTGTAAAGTGTAAATATTAATGCGGACTGTGGGGGTGGAGGAGGGATAACTTCACAAAGAACAGTAAGATTTAAGGAAATTGTAAGGTAAAAGTAAACCTTGAATAATAGAGTTAGAGAAAAACTATAATATTATTAATTGAAAAGTTAAATAGCATACGTCTTAACTAAATAAGAGGGTTTAGCACATGTTTGAATGCAAACTGAGGACGTAAAAAATCAAACAATAAGCATTCCAAAAACGACTTGACTTTAGTAACCACCCCGATGTGAGAGTTTTTATTGTAAAGATCATCGAACAAAGAAGGCACGCTTTTTAAACGGGGGGTCTAAATACCGTAAAAACCGCTGCCACCGAGGAGACGTGTTAGTGGGGGAGTCTTTCGCAATGCATGCATTCAATATGAAACGTAATGTTGAAATACATAAACAAATAATTATTGTTAAATTGATATTATTTGACGTTTTGGTTCGGTTTAGGCGTCTTTACCACTCGGAGGTTTAGCAGTAAGCTAAACCTGTAAATGTAAATATTACAATTTGTTATATTGTTACTTCTAGGCACGTTTTTGGCAAATCTTATTTGATATCTAAGTATTTTTGTATAAAAATAATAAATGTAAATGCTTGCATTGTCATAAACGTGAATGCAAAATAACATTGACTCTATTTAGTTGATAGCATACAATTCCGTTGCCTGGAAATTGTTCCATTTTAATAAAAATTGTTGTAATCCTAATTAGATACGCTTAAAATACTTTTCTTCCTACGAAAATATGATTTCTGCAAAACTCACTTAAGTAATTTAGATATAAATGCAATGTCAATTAATGAATTAAAGTGAGCCGTGCATAAATAAATCAGTTTCAATTAGAGTGTAATCATATTTTATTTTTATTTGATATTTAAGTATTTTTGTATAAAAATAATAAATGTAAATGCTTGAATTTGTGTGAATAATTAACAAAAATATAAGAAGGTACTATTTAAAATGTTATATTTAAGGTTAAACAAAACGATCCTTACATCTAGCCTGTTTATAAAATATTATATTACTGATTTTAAAATAATAAAAGTAGGTTTTGAAAGACAGGCAAAAAATACTTCTCCGTGTATTTGATACTGTAGATTATTTTAATATCAGTAATATATTATTGTATAGAACAAGTTTGATATAAGGATTCAGCCATTATTAATATTGTATCTTCCGATAAGTAAAGACCTACAATTAAATTTTTATTACTTTTAACGCTATCTAGTGGCGGTTTAGTAATTAGCGACGAATTATTCATAACGCACCTGCTACAGTGAAGTTAAAACTACATGTGTCGGTTTCCCCGCTTCACGCCACGCCACACCCTCGAGGATCCCATAATTCCTTGGAAAAATTCCCCCGCACCCATTCGGCACCGTGGCCATGGGAACAAGTGCTAAAAAGCGTAAAAAATTTCGTATTTTTGTCTCCCGCTAATCTTTTACATTGGTTCGGCGACCCGCGAAGAAAAACGCACAAAAAAAAACGCTCCCCACACGTTTTGAGCGTTTTTGTAGCCGATAAAAACCCGCGATGAATCGTGCGGTGCTGATAGGGGACTTTTTTGCGGAAGCCTCTAACGTTTCTTTCATTTTTTTACTTTAATATTTAACCTGTGAATATTTTAGGTGGGCTGGGGGAAAGTTAAAACGATTATTTCCCCCAATTAAGCATAGGTACGGAAAAAAAGACTCTCATCTACAATATTAGATCAATAAATTGGAACATCCATTTAAAATAAAACTCGGGATAATTGAATTTCAGGTATGTAATCATTAGATAGTAATATTTTAATTAGTAAGTAGGAATATTTATTAATTAATTTAATGTGTGGGTAGGTAATTAATACATACCTGTCAATAACCTACATTATCCGTTATGAAAGTCGCTAACATAATAGCTTGCTTTGTACTTATTGCCTATATAAAAGGAAATATTTATTTAGGCAATACGCATCTTCGATTCATGAAAATATTCTAGCAAATATGTGTGATTATCACAAATTGTTTGATTTTCAATATTTAGCATTTAAGTGACCAATTATATACCTATAGATTATTCTGCAAAAGAAAACACCTAAACAAATGCAATTTTATAAAACTTAAAGCTGTGTTTAAACGACATCCTGCAATCGTAAGTACATTACCTCTTTAGTATACGTACGACATAGTATGCATACTTTATATTTTTTTACCCTCGAACACATAAAGGGCTAATCAGATTTTCTTAAATCATAGCTAAGAACACTCTCGATCAAGTCACCTTTCAAACGAAAACATTTTTTTTTAAATCGGTTCATCACGACAGACACACACATACACAAGTTAAACTTATAACAAACTTGGTTTATATTTTATTATTATTATTATTATATTTTATTAACACCTATGTTTGCGTCAGGGGTTAATAAAATGATAAAAATCGTTTAATTTTTTTCGGAGTTTAAAAAGAGAATTTCAACGCATTGGCTTTTTGTGAGTCTGTATGCTTGTAATAAAGCAAATAATTTAAAAAAGCGCCTAACTTTAAATTGTAGATTAGCTATTTTTTAAAATAAGCCAGTTTTTTTTAAACTAACTTCGTATGTGTTTTTGACAGGCTTTGTATTCAAACTCAAGATATTATAATCGAAGAAAAAGAATATATTTATGTAGTAAAATGTCGGCCATCTTGTTCGCATGCATAACATGGCCCCATGGTCCGCGTGGTGGCGTTCGCTACAAAGACGTCGCCATCGGATTGAAAAAGAGGTGATTAAGTTTTGTGACCCTCGGTGTCAATAAATATGACCAATGTCCATTGTTGGCCGCTGACCCTTCCTAATTCCCGTCTCTATGTACTCCCCGAAATATATAAAAACTAGAATATCCCATTTCTGTTTCCTGGACACGGAGAGGACGGAATCCATTTTGGAGATTATATGGAGCGTTTAGAAACGCGTTTAAAACTGTTTCATTATTTAAAATAAAATGTATATTTCCATCCATACTACCTATACATAAAATACATACTATCTGTACACATAAAACAAAGACGGGTTAGTTACACGATTTATTACTCAGAACGGCTGGACCGATTTTTATGATCTTTGATTTGTTGGATTTTTCTCCGCCCTGAATAGCAGATTAAAAGAAAATTCATTATGTATAGAGCGGTTTTTTTGATGATACAAAAATTAAATTTACAGATAATAAGTTAAGACAAAATGTATTGTTTCAGAGACGGAATGATGTTCGCCGGGTAAGCTTGTAATAATGTCTGTCAACTAGAGGTGAATTATTAAGGTAGGAAAAGGTATTTTATAGAAAAGTTTTTTTAGTCATTTTGGAACGTTTTCGGAGTTTCTAGATTAACGCAATTGTTTTCAGATCCAAGTCGACATTGAACTTCAAAATATGTAAATACGATGAGGTCGTCTGTTAATGAGGTCTAGTCATTAATGAGGACAGTCGACGACGCGTTCATACTAATAAAATTGTTCGCTAGGGCATTTATTATGACGTCAACATAGGTATATATATAGATATGCATAGCGTAGCTGTTTTTAGGACATGTTTTGACGGGTGAATCTCTATTATGTAGCTTCTTTAGTGAAACATAATACCTCAACGCTCGAAACAATAAATTAATCCCATATAATGAGGCACAGATCGTTTGCAACAGAATGCGACTAGGGCCGCAAGCACTAGTTAGGAGCGAAGTGACCCACCCCGGGTGCCAACGTTTGTCAGTTTTCATACCTTTAACGTGTCAACGATAAAACTGAAGTTTCGAACGCTGGCGGCAGTTTGGGAAGCTCAGCCGGAAATCGACAATAATTGCACGAGGCGACATAATCCTGAATTGAAGCGGGCAATAAATCTGCTCTCGTCGGACAAAGGTCCATTTCAGGGCCAGGGTCGACCCTAAGACGCGCGGGGAACAAAACGCGAGGGTCAAAATGGTCAATAGGGTCAACAATTGTGCCAACGGCCGGCCAACATTTATTACTGTCTTTAAAAACATTGTTGCAGTCCAATGGGGTCGCGGCGCCATTGTCCGAGCGCACATTGCCAATTTTCAAAGATTAACCAAATTAATGGATGAAATCGAGGTCTGCGAGCTGCCCATCTACAGGATGTTTCATAATTTCAGTAGTCATCAGCCAACCTGTCAATTCCAATGCCAGATAAAGAGCACTCTAGTTCTGTTGCATTTCATTTTATCAAACGGATCTAAGTTCGATGAGCACATTTAGAGCATACCAGATCATTTCTCCATACAAACGTGGTGTTGAGACTCTCTTATTTGTAGATGTAGAAGAAAAGTATTACTGGACCTATAACTAATATAAAGGTCAAATTTCTACTTTATCTAAAAGTTAAGAGTCTCGATAAGTCGAATGAATAGGTATATTTTATTGAGTGAATACAAGCATTGAGAAAATAAAACTACAATTAGATGCAAATTTATTTAAGATTTTCGAAATAATAATATATTGATTCTATTTCTCAAGATTATCCTGTAACGTTACAGAGTGTGTCTCTTTCTACAAGCCGTCAAATGAGATAGGACGCTTTAAGAACACACGCAAGACAGAGAAGACCCTATTAACATATGTTTCGGTAATTCAGAAATACCCTGTTGCGAGCCGTTTCAAATATTAGATCTTTATGTCGACGAAGAGTCATCGATTATTATCAAGAAATTTAAACAAAACATCAAAACATCTTACATATTCAAAACTCCCTAATCTTACGATCTAAAGATAATATAGATATGGTATTTTTCGTTTAGAACTTTGAATAGAAGGTCAATACTGTACATCTACCAAAATCATGAGTTGCGTACGGATGGACAGACAACTATCTATGTATTGGTTGGGGGGGGGGGGGGAGGGTCTCTGCAGTTCCGTAAATCAGTGTTACTTAGATCTTCGTGTCTGCAATCTGTTAACAGTTAGTATAAATTGATATATGAAAAACAAAAACACAAAAAAACATGAATACTTAAATTCTTTACCATAATTTCTGTTCATTTGGCCAATGAAACATTCTGTATTCTGCACTAGGATCTGCCCTACAAACGCCGTGAGGATTTTAATATCCGCATCCAGTCACCAAACGTGCGAAATTGCGTTTCTTTATTTCGAATGTGTTAAATCTACGTAAAACCAAAATGTATCTGCCCCTGACAGAGGGGAGCTGACGCTTTTGGACGAAATTTTCGAAATGGGTTGGCATTGTGTCCAGTCGAACATAAAAGATGCGCGCTGTTTGTTGACCTATATAAATGTCCAGCAGGGCGCTCGCTTGGACCGTTACAATTATTTTGTCAGGGTCCTATATGCCGATACGCCCATTCTATAATCTCCACGCGAATACATAAAGGATTTGTTGAATTGCATTTTGGCTTGCTCTTAGGTTGTTAGTTTGGAAAATGAACTTTTAAAGCAAGTCAGTTACTGTTGTAAATGAACCAAAGCAATCGTCAAAAAATGTATCTAGATATCTATGGACTACTAATAGATTTTTATAGTCCGAGTCCCGGAAGCTTAAACTTGTCCTCGCTAACAACGTTGTCACTCAGTAGGATTTCTATTAGATATAGGCGTATAATAAAAAATAAGAAGCGTTAGATGTTCATTGTCACTCTCTATGTCAAAAACAAATAAAAAAATGAAAAAAAAACATCATAGGAACACATTAAATGAATAAAAGTATCGGCAGCATATTCATTTCTCATTGGGGAAGAAACAATCATTAATATAAACGTGGAAATAGTTTATAAATGCGGAAACACAACATCGTTTCTAAAGCTTAGTTTATATAGTTTTTTTAACTCACCCTTCACCTATACAATCATCATATTTTTTGTAATAGCATTGTTTTCACTATTTCAAACTATTTTTACAAGGATCTAAAATAAGTGGTAGTCTAAAGCAAATTATTTTAAAACCCCTCCGCTTAAGATAGGTTTGGTGGGAACTCCATACCCCTGCCCCCTCCCCCCCCCTCCGCCCAACCGTGTGATCTCCGCGAGAAAGACTTCTGAGGTACGTTATAAATATTGTGAAGATTTTCTTATCAGAATATTTATTGTTTTTACATGAATTTAATGTACCTCTATTATCAAGCATAAACCGACATCATCATTACATGTGTCGTTTTAAATTACTACAGCCTTAGTGCATGCCAAGCGCAGCGCACGAGAAGTGATAATTTAAGGACATGTCAGCCGCAGAGACCGTGTCCCTTGTCAATCAGCGTTTTTTCATAAACTCGTCAACAGTTCATAGCCGAGTCAAATTAACGCCAACAACACGAATTCTTTAACATGTGGCATGAATTCCTTTGCATGAATATTAGAAGTATTCTCTAGAATATACTTTGATGTTTTCGAACACGGAGAATTGCATCACAATCGAAACAATATAAATATATAAATAGGCATTCACATTATATGACTTATCATTACAGGTAGCGCGAACAAAGCCAACAATATAAATTGCTAATAAGTTGTGAATCTAATATTGTATTTGTAAATTGGAAAGTTAACCCTGCCGTATTAAAACATCGTTATGAGGCCATTTTAGTCCTTAAGCATTATTTATATACATTTGTGAAGTCTTTGTCGGAAAGCGACTTTCATAGCGATTAGCACCTTCCTCAATAGGTAAGTGTTGCAATTATCCAAAATTGTTAACAAAATAATCAATACACAACTCTTGAAATGTGGAAACTTTACTTTTATATGTTTCAGCGTGTTTCTGTAATATCACCCCTATTAGAATATTAAAGAATCAATACTAGGTTAATTTAACACGGAAAAATAATAATAAACCCCTTTTTCATGCAAAATCGAATGAATACGAAAATCGGCAAAATCATATATTTGATGATTATTTTTTAATAACGGCAAATAGCCTGAAAAAAAAATGACTCAATCTTTGACAATATTGAGAAATTTTGAAAAAGTTTTTAATTATTTGATAAAGTGCTGGATAGCATAATATTTATAAAGGTTCTAAAGAGGTCCTGTACTTGAGAATGCAGGATGTCGGTTTAAACCCAGCGCTGAGTTTCATAAAAATGCATTTTTGACTCTCACCTGTCCTCTTTAGTGTAAAATATTGTCAAATATTATGTAACCATCTAATTAGATGAAATAAGGAAAGGATGATATTGTGTCATTTATCTTTTCGGGCGATTTGCCGCTATTAAAAAACAATCATCAAATATATATATATAATATCTTTATATCATCAAAATATTATAATTTAAAGTTAAATGTTTATTTCTTTAGCTATTATGAGCTAGCTCCGGCGAAACTATTGGATTTAAGTAGTACATACTCGTAAGGGACGTTAAAAGATAGCTTTAAAATACGAAATAGATCAAACACAGATATATAAAGCGCATTTGTCCTGGAAAGGATTAATTATAATTATAAAGAGATATAAAATGGTATATGACGTACTTTATTCTGTACAAATAAATGAGTGAATGTTGGTATTCTATTATTCTTTAGCAATTTTTCGTTGTTTATTTTATTTTAATTTTATATTATAGATTTATAGCAATTACGATCTTCATGTTTTACATTCATTGAGTTTATTAAATAATTTTTATATGACATTTTTTTTTGTAGATCCTAATGAATACCTATAACGAAGTTCAGCTTAGTGAATATTACAAAGTGTTATATCACAAGATTTCGAGTTTGGAGGACAGGAGATTTATTGCCGACGCGTTTTTATTGCAAAAAAATATTACATAGTCAACTAGACTATCTGGTAGGTGGCATAGTCCTAAAAGTTTCATATTATTACACTCTATACTAATATACTTTTGATGTTTCCAATTGCAATACAAATTATGCTTTGAACTAAGTTGTAAAGCGTACGACCACCAATTTAATACGATTGATATATTTCTGATTGTTTTAATTATTTTATGGTTTTAATTTAATTCTTTAATATTTTTATTTATCTTTATTGAAAAAACCAACAACAAACAAAAAACTTACAATATAGAATTTACAAAATTAAACATATAATTTAACAAAAAAACCAACTTAAAATTATTGTAGGTTTCTACGAAATTCTTCTCGTTTATTACTAATATTATATTACCTACATTTTTATTACTTTAAATAAAAATTGATTAGGAATTTTCGAACACTAATCTGATTTTTACACATTTAATTGCAAAACACTTTAAATCGCGACTTATTCTGAAAATAATTTTGTAAACATGGTATCGGTGAATTATTTGCGGAATATGAGGATGTTTTAAAAACGTTATTATAACGGGTACGATGTGACAACGGTACACTAATCGAAAAGGTTTCAAAAGATAAGGGCAATTGATAGTGTTGTGTCATTAAAACAGCGTTTGTGTATTTATCGGCTGCGATAAAATAAAATAAACAAAAACCAATCAAAATATTTTTGATTATTTTAGCACCCTTCTAATGTAGCAGATAGTGACGATATGGCTTCTAAAATGCTTTTAATGTTTTATACTTGGCATTGAAAGACTTGTATTGGTGTTCAAAAATTCATATTTGAATAAAAATATAATTCTTTGAAAAGCTGTCAGGTTTAAAATGAAAGAGGAGTATGATTTTTTTTTTTTATTATTAAAAGATCCGGAAGTTACCTCATTTACTAAAAAATACACTGCAAGCGAGTTTATATTTCAGATGCGACGTGCCTACTAACCGTATTGATTTATCCGCATCTCGCCCGCGACGGAATTGGAGAGGCAAACGCGCTCACTTGACAATTTTATCAGCGAGAGGGTCGGCATGGTCGGCGGCGGGGACGCTGCAAAAAATGCTTTTTTTTGTGCGCTTTTTCCCTCCGTTTTTCCGCGCGAAAGGGGTGTTGCCATGGCGACCGGTTTCCCCGCACGACGGGGAAAAACGACGCAGCAATCATATAAAACAACGCTTTCATACTTTCGTGAAAGTGAACGAAAAAGTCACATAACACACACATAACAAAAAAGAAATAAATACTTGTAACTAAATTATTAACCCAAATTACGTTCACAATGCGAAACGATGCTTTTTGAAGATAAACTTCCTTAACTTTTATGCATGAGACTGAACGCGTACCTAACCCTAAAAAGCTAATTGTTGCAAGCAGTTCGGGCGTATGAATACATAAGTATACCGTGCTGAAATCATTCGCAGCGTTTATCGTTACATTACAAGCGGCGTATATAAGTTCTTGAGAAATGATCATAGATCCGGAGTTCTGAATGTTGTACACTGAAAAAAAATATGGTAATGGTGGCAAAAATATGGTATTGGCAACCACAAAGTATGGTTGCTATAGTGACTGCAATAATTTTTGTTAAACTTACTTGGTTGCAAGTAAAATAATTTTCTAACATATTTCTCAATGTAAGTACCATAATTTTTGGTTGCCTTTAACATAATATCTATCTATCGCTACAATATTTTTTGCAAATTGCAAATTTCTCGATCAGCTGTTTAGTCACACCGCCATTTTGATTTGAATCACAGCAAAATAAAAGGATAACAAGTAAAAACAGCAAAATAAAATGGTTGCTGCTACCAAATTTTCAGGTAACGTCGTTTTGTTTAGTCAGCTGTTCACCCACGACGCCATATTGTTTTGTAATCATAGCAAAATGCTTTTGCTGCCATAGCAAGGAATATGATAAATCTAACCAAATAATATTTAACAATTAATCTGTACGTACAACTATACGATTCGCTTATACTTATGTTTGATTAGCAAATTTTTGGCTGCGGGTGCAAATATTTAAGCAACCAATGTTGTGCTAAAATATTTTTTTTAGTATAGCATTATATCCAGCAATTCAGCACAAACCAAGCTTAGTAATGTAGTATTTTATATCTGCAATTGATACTATTGATACTTATGATTACTTAAAACCATCATATTTGTGAGAATACACTGGAACTATAATTTTAACTGGGTATAAGTATTTTTTATAAGAGAAAAAAAAAAATATTTGTCACAGCTCGGCTTGTACCCTACACCCAGGTTTTTTAAATGTACTAACTATAATTAACGTGCCTGTCCTCATGCTTAACTGCAAAAGTAACTTATCTGCATCGATAAAATGTACAATAACATCTAATAAACAAATAATTTTTCTAAACATGCTTTTAAAAATCATTCGTATACCTACTCGTAGGTAAATCATCGAATCTTCAGAAATTGTATTCGCTTCGATAAGTTTTGTTATCTGCAGGCATCTGCTGTTTCCCCTTCCCTTCCGATTGTTCGAGATGCTGCCGTCTCGCGAAAAAGAAAATTATAGACGCCCGATAATCTTTATTACCTTCTCCGCCCCCGCCCCCGCCCCACTCTTCGACCCCCTCCCCCGCCCGCCCCCGCGCGTTGCCATGGCGACGCCGTTCCCGCGCAAAAGGACGGAAAACGGAGAAAAAAGTCGGGCCTTTTTTAGCGGCGGGCGGCCTTTTCCAAAATGGCGCTTTTCATCACGAGAGCGTTACTTTTAGGACGCTGTTTGGTAGTAAATGCGAGACGTGCTGATAGCACATTGCGTTCGCTTTTAATGTGCATAAATAGATGCGAACTGTGGTTACGTAACCACTAACTATTAGTATTACATACTATCTTAGTAAATTGGTGTCTTAAAAAAATAAAAGAAACTTTTAGCTTTCCATACTACATATTTAGTAAAATAACTTCGTCTTTATTCAAAGGAATAACATTGTTGGATCTAGGTAAGATTCAACTTTTTATCAATATTTATTTTTGATATTACAGAATGTCCCAGAACATTAGACAATCCTTGAAGGGTTGAAATATCGACATGCTTGAGAAGAAATTGAAGTTATTATTTTAATTATAATAAAAACGTTGTTCTTTTCACTGTTTCATTCTTAATGATTTTCGATTTTATCGCGTAGGTTTATGTGAGAAACATCGATGTTTTTGGTGATACGGATTGTATAATCTATACAAAGATATTTTAATATTTTTGGCGTTCTCACTTATATAGATATATAATATATATATATATATATATATATATATATATATATATATAACTAGATTAAGTATGCTCATTTTAAGCCACCATTTCACCCAGTTAAAGGATAATCAATCGGTCTAAGATATCTTGTATATCTATACAAAGACGTGCAGATACTATTCATTTATATTTTTATCACAATCCTTTGAAAAAGTCACACTGCTTTTGGCGATTGCCGCTTACTGCTTCCTATAGCGATCAATAAAAAAAAATATAAATTTTTGAGATATGTTATTAATAGCTGTCGAAAAAGACCTTTTCATTTTCATAAAAATACGTGTTATTAATTATTCTGTAAATAATCGTAATTACTTTGAAAATCTATAACCCCTTTCAAGATGAACCATTATTTCACCCCGCCATAGAGAATTATTAAATATTTTTTTATTAATAACTTTGAAGTAGCATAGCATATAATGCTATAAAATAACTACATATATGATTTATCTAAATAATATATCTAAGTATGATCGCCAGTTTGCACCTACCATATAAATACATGCATGTTAACGAAGTTACCCTGGTATCGGAAATATATAATATATATTTAAAAAAATCCATAGATTTCTCAGATTGTCGGACATTTAAGACTAGAAACTACCAAGTTACAAAGACAGAAACTGTCTAGAAAGCATCCCTTTAAAATGAAACGTATCCTCCAGCTCAATATCTAAGGAAAGCCTTTTCGGATATTTATGAATATTGTGGATCTATTTATTGCCATTTTCCTGACACAGATGTAGCTTTTATAACCATCGAGTTCTGCACAGGGAACAAAGTTAGCTACAGAAAACAGAAAGTGAATAAACATATGAAATAAGTAGATACTATAAAATACATTTCATGTAATAAATACATACTCGTATATATATACTAGTATATAATTGTATAATTGAATTGTAAAGTTATTTGACTTATATTAGTATATATATTCATTAGACCATTCATTATAGTCATATTCGTTACATTTTCACTGTTTTTAATAATTATTGTTTCTTTTTTAAATCATTTTTTTACTACCTTAATGAAAGTTTGACCGTATTGCATAAGCGCACAGATAGATAGGTGAGAGTGAAAAGCCTTCATAAAATACAGGCCTGTATTTAAACCAGCGTGCATTATCTCAAGCGATGCAACTATCTGTGCGTTCGGTATTATTTTTTCTTTAAATATTCCGGCTATATAATTTGTTTGAAAATTTATGCTATATAATCTGTAAAAATATTTAAAAGCATTCGAATTTTCCAAATGTCAATATACTGACAAACTTTTAATATAAGTAATGTAAACTAACGACGAATGTCTATTATAACGTAAGGAATCATCTAAATACGGTATTTAAGCAATCCATTATACAATTTTACTATATACATACCATATATATATATATATATGGTACGTACTGGCAAGCGACACAAAACTTAACAAATATTTTATATTTTAATGTTATAGTCTGTAATCAGTAAGTGCTTATTTTATACAGGCAGATTATAAAAAAAATGGTCATTTCGATTTTTTCATATAAATTTTGCACAATTTTCAAGATTGTTCACATATTAAGTAATCTTAAAAAAGTAGGTATTGGTAGTATTTGATAGAGTGAAGGTGTAAATTAAACAAGTTTCAAGTACATTGTCAAATAACACGTAGATTATATTTTGAGAAAAAACACCACATATTGACGTTAGCTTAATTTTACCCGCGTCACGCGGACAGCAGGCAAGCTTCCCGAATGAACGACATATTTTAGAAGAGTCGTACCTACATACTCGCTCGCACCGAAATCGTTTTCAACCCCCTTCCGCTCGAAACTGCTGCGGTAAAAACAATTAAAACTACCCTCAAAATAGCCAACAGCCGTCAGTCGTGCGGGCGGCTAAGTATTTTTCGAAAGTTCGCCCTTATGTAAAATCCAATTTACGCACATGTGCATGTTTGCAATTGCAACCCCCTTCGTGGGAGTATTTTTTTCTGGTGAGTCATGGCAAGTTCGCTGGGGGAACGGCCGTCATAATATGTTTGTTAAGGGGAAAGGGTTGGAGCGAGGGTATTTTTTGGGACAATGGGAGGGGAAATTCAAGAGCATATACTTATTTTGCATCCAACTTCAGGCCGAGCTAAACAGATGCTCGTAAATCAGTGTTCTTATATTAAATGGAAAGTAAGTTTGTTAGTTTATTCTCTAATGATATTTCATACTTTTTATACATATTTGATGAGTACACTGTATTGCATATCCATAAAAACAGAATTATTGATTGATTATACAATTTGATCAACTAATAACGTAATAAATTATATGAACGTAAAATAAAAACTAAAAAAGTACAAGCAATTATTGAAAAACAAACGTTTAGTGTGGTGATATATGCTTTGTCTGAGATAGCTTAAAATATGAAAAACTATTATACATAAACTAATATATATTTACTCTTTTGGATTTAAAAATAAAAAAAAACATAACAACCTCGATATTCAGATAGGTACCTGAATGATAATAAATTTAATTTAATAAATTTAAATAATAAATGATTATAATTTAATGATAATAAATTTCATAGTATTGATTCATTAATGATGTTTAGGTAGGTCGGTATGTAATATTTTTACAATAAAAGTATAATAAAAAAATATTTTAGTACAGTACAACCATACGTGCATGAATTGAATTTCTATGTTAGAGCGAAACATATTTGGTGTGTTTACAATAGTTTTCAAAGGAATTTTTAGTAAAAAATTATATTGTAAAGAAGTCAAACATAATACGGGACAAGTCCACAATACAAATTCAAAGCCCTGTCCAAAAAATCGAAAAGTCATCGATAAACTGTTTCGACTCGTAAAGAAGTCTTTAGAAACGCGCCGCAGGGCCGAGGACATTGTGTTTAGTATGCTAGGACCCAATTCGAACACAAGGCGACATGCTGCATCTGACCAAAAGGCGACTTCGAAGAAAACTACTAAAAAATGGCGATAAATTAGACACAAAAGCGGTAGGAATGAGACTACTAATCGATCATCCATTGTTGGCAACACTGCAAATGCTACTTGTCACGTGATATTGAGAATAGCACCATTCTCTATCAGGGTTGCCAAAATAGTGGACACGACTTGCTTTTGTAGGCTGCTTGGGAAGCCGAGCCCTGATATCATATGTGTGTACTATATTAAAATATATGAAGTATTCTAATAATGTTTAATAATGTAATATTTATTATTAAACAGGCCAGGCCTGTCGACAACCTTTGACTAACGAGTTTTCTTGCTTATTACCTTAGGGTCCTCTGTCGCATCCTACCTAGATTATAGACTATATATGTAGACTTCTTTTTACAGTTACCTAGGGTTTAATCTAGGAGTTATGTTTTCTCCTAGAGGGAATTTCATTACCCCATACAATAGCGCAGTTGGTAAAAACAGTGGATGGACAACCCTGGCGCAACGCGGGCGTATTTCGTAATGTAAAGCAGTCTTGCTAGTTTTTCTTGCACCTTTTACCTACCTGCTAACCCAGTTCAATGAGATGTGGCCATTTGAATGTCGCTCAGAATCCGTCCCTTGTTTACTTCAGGTGTCCTCGAAAGTGAGGCCAGGTAAAGGTGCCAAGCCGGCGTCCAGGCCCCAAAGAACAAATGCTACAAAATCGGTACAGCAGCTTATTATCCGAAAAAAGGTGCGCTTCGAATCCTTTTAAAAATGTAACGAACACACAACGAATTTCGTATTTTTTTTGATAGAAAGTTATGAGTTATGAAATTTCAAAACAAATTTAATGTTAAACGGTTGATATTAATATCTTAAAGGGTTATTTTACAAAAACATTTTACAATAAGCATTGTATTATTTTTAGAATAATAAAAAATCGTGTACTCTAAGGGGCAGAATGGATAGTGCAAACTTTGCCCCAGATAAAAAGATACATCACTGAAATATTGATTGTCGAATTTATAAAGGCCGTAGTGAGTGAACCAGCCGGGTATGTGTTAATCTCCCAACATGCAAACAACAAGCCTTTTATGTTGTCGCAAAAAGTAAATTTAAATTTTCCTTCACCTTATACCGACCTCTCTCAGAACAGTTGCTTTTAACCTAGTAAGAGTGGCGGCGTAACTCCAAAAAATATTTTTTTCCAAATTGATTATTGGTATCATTTATTTGTTGTGACATCTCTTCTTGGGCCATTATTATGATAAACAAATAAATAAATACATTTTTAGAAGAGTGATCGATATAGTAGAATTGGTACAATAGGGACTATGAATTTATCTGTATAATTTTATAATAAAATCCAATAAAAAAGAAATAATAAAAAATAATAATAATAAAGAAATAATTCCAATAAAAAAGAAATTAAGGCAACGATTTATTGATTTATTTTATTATTGGTATAAGTAAGTGCATAAGTTTAGTATTAACACGCTGCTAGGAATTACACCAATTAGATTTATACCTAAACTTTGTACGCTTGTTTTTAATGAATAAAAGTAAGTAAAAATCAAAACCGGTTCCGGTACCGGTTCCGGTAAAATTCAGGTACCGGTTTTCTGAAAGTTTGACACTAATTCAGAATGAAATTTGTTGTAAAAATTTTAGGTGTCGACAAAGAAATATATATATTGTGAGGCAGTTTATATCCTATTTAAATAGACCTACTTATTACAGGCGCAAAGAATCTCATATTATATGGCTCCAGAAAATAGCCATTCACCGGAGAAGTCCCTTCCTCGCTCCGGAATGAAATATCCTTTAAAAGAGCGGGTTGTTGGGGAGGGTCAGGTTGCCATGGAAACGGCAGGACTGCCTCCTGAGGGAACTTGGCCATGGCGATTGAGGTAGCACTTAGGGCGACCATGCTAAAATACTAAAGTGAGCACCTATTTCGAATAAAAATAGAAAATCTATAAAACTACACTTTATTGCACTGTACTGCCCCATGTAGCACATTGAAAGGAGTAAAATTGAAGCATCAAATAGCACAATATATTTATTATATATTTTTTTATATTATGATTATTTTTTTTTACTTTTAAATATATTCAATTTAAACAAATAATTAGTAACCCACTAAAATATATATCTTTAGTAAACTCGCTTGCTTTATATCTAATTCAATTTAAATATTTAAATTGAACTCTTCTAAATCATTCGATACTACGAAAAAAAAATTCATTTTGAAAAATTGGTGAATGCTTATTAGTTTTCAAATATAATTAATCAACTAAAGCATCTAACATTGAATTAAATAATTTATATTCAACGTTAGCAAAGCGATTCTAAATAGGTTCTAATTTAGGAAATATAAAAAACAAAATAATGTCTATTTATAAATAACACCTTTGTGTCGAAAATATAATCATTTATTATTTTTAAAAGGTAGGAATGTCCCATGTACCAGCGACAATTAATTTATTTTGATATTAAATTCCTTTCCATGAAATATTTTCCCTAAAATTGTAGAAATACGAAAAAAGAAATGTGTCATGAAAATACATTAGTACGAGACTGCTATCGCCTGAAATTTGAACACCACTACTAATGCACGTGCCAAGGGGTTAATCGCAGTGCTATTATTGGCACAAAAACATAAACATAAACATAACATAATTATACATAAACAGCCTCTGGTACGGTAAACATAAATCTTTCCCGGTCTAGGTCTATTCTAGTCTATAAACCGAGAGTAAGTTACCACTTGGTTTCTTAAATATGCTATACAATCTACCCTCTACAAAAAATGTCTGTTCTTGGATTTTTCTACGGGTTAGATATTCCCAATGTTTTTCCAATAAAGTATAGGAGAAGTTCTGGTCACCCGCGTGTCGTATCTTTTTGAGAGGTCCAGTAGGTGGCAGCGTCAGCCTTTGTGGGACGTGAAAGAAATGAGAAAAAATATCGCTCGGGCAGCGCGGCGCGGGGGGCGTTCGAGGAAGGGGGGCGGGGTTGAGGAACAGAGGGGCAGAAAAAATGGCGAAAGCTTTCTCAGCGTGGGAGGGCGGGGGGTGGAGGAGTGAGGGGGAGAGGTGGAGAAAAGTCGGGGAAAACTGACGCAAGCTGAATATAAGGGAATGATAATCAAATCAATACGGATAAAAGGGAGGCCGTGTTTTTCGGAAATGGCCGACGAGAATATTGGGAAATTTTCATTTATTTACAATTTTTAATAATCTTGCATTAATTGAAACTAAAACCAAATTGAACTCGATATAGGTCGATGCGATATTGCCGAGGGGGTGGGCTATTCGACTGTGAGTTTAAAGAAAGTGGGTGGAGGTGAGATGGAGAGGAGGTAGGAGGATGGTGGGATTCTTTTCTGAGACTATGGGAGAATTATTATCCGAATAGAGTCTTGAAATTGGGATGCCTCTGACATCCCTAAAATAAAAATAATATTCTTAATGTGTCAGTGTAATATCAGATTATCATATTGGAACGGCGGGTCTTAAAAATAATGAATCGCTATAACGCGGTATCAAAGATTATTTAACTGAATAGCATATTAAAATGTAAACAATATATTATTATAATAGTTGTTAATTCTTAAAAAAAAATATTATTCCTATAAATAAAAATATGATAATAAATACCTAGAGTAAAATAAAATGACACTTGGAGATTAAAAATAAAATTTACTAACAAGAACGAAAAAGTAAAATAAAACTAGTATTATAATGTACAGTGTTTGTTTTGTGTATCCCCATGTGAATTATAATAAAATATAATTTGCTTATACAAACTTAATTATAATTATTAAAAATGCTTGATGCTAACTTTCCAAGGAGCATTATAAAGCAAAGTTAATTATTTTTTACAAAGTATCATTATGCAGAAACTTTATTTCATAAACCTGAACTAAATAACCTTCAATTTGGTATTAGATAAATCTGTTATTGTGGGAACTATGCAAAAGTTGAATAATTTATGAATGGTTGAATGGTTGAATAATTTAAGGAAATATCTTTTAATTTTAAATAACAGTAATTTTATAATTAGTATTTTATTAATTACTAATCAGTTTAATACCTACTATAATAGTTTACTATTGATTATTACAAACCTTTTTTATTTCTTTAGAATAAATCCTAACTTTAAGTAGGAGGTTGGTAAATTGATTCCTTGTGTAATTGTTACGAATGACCTATAAAAATAAATAGCGATATTTCGGTCAGGTTCATAGATCGAACCTTAAGTACTCAACGATGTTTTCAATACCTATAAAGGTATGTTTTTAAATAGTATTACTAAATACATAGAAAATATTTCAGCCTCTGCACAAAATACGATTAAAATTTTGGCCGATCATTAGTAATTTGAACATGAAAACATATTAGCTGTAAGTATACACGATTAAATGCTAATCATATAAACGATGCAGTTAATTTTATTTCCTGTTGAAGCTTTCTGAGTAAATCCTTAAGTAATGTGAAATTAAAGAAGCCTGTATCGTGTTATCTCGACCGCTATGTCGCATCGCCCCGCTAATGTGTTTGTCCTCAAGCAAAACACATTTTCATCCTATATGTTATCAACAATTTTCGCATCCGATATTCCATTAGATAGATAGTTGGCAAATAAGATATCGAAAAACAATTAACAGGAACATGACACAAACTAACTGACAAACAAAATTGTATACTTATCATATTTTCTTCGGTTGTGCTCGACAAATCAACATTCTGATAAATGACAAAAGAACTTAAAAGAATATTTAATTTGTGTCATTTTGTTTCCTAATCAGTATTAGTCGCGGTATAGCTGATTGCTTCCTTTTAAACTGCATACTTGAGATATCTGAAATAAAGGTCAAAACAGCGACATTGAATTTGAATTTTTAAATTTGTTGGGTTTGCTTTATATTTTTTTGTGACTGTGTTACTAATCATATAAAAACTCAAATATTAATAAAGATTGTTCTTTATGACAATGACAATATTTTTTAGAGCGTTAATCCATTGAATTACAAAAATAAAACACCCAATGGGTTACTCGCGGATGATGTGTGAACATTGTGCATTCTTTGACTAGGTAACGCGTCCTATTAAATATGCAAGTTTAAATACCAACAAAGTATTATTATTTCCGTTATATTTCAATAGGGATTCAGAGGAGGAGGGAAATACTTACAGCTAAACATGCAATTATTAAAATAAATAAAAATATTAGAGGTGTTGTTTAGACAACACCTCTGGAGTAATTCCAACGATATAGGCACCTATGCGTATTAAGTGGTAAGTAAATAATTTGTCTCCCCTATATGTATCTTATCGCTTTAATCTTTAAAAAAACTCATCGCGCGCCATTGGCCCATTTTTATCAATGGAAAAAATACACTCCACTGCCACATAGGGGCTTCGCGACGCGACAAAAAACGGCCGCCGATTAAAAAACCTCTCGCTATTGGCTATTTTTTCAGCCAATGAGAGCGCAGCTGCGCACGCGCCGCTCGCGGGCCGATTTAAAATTAGAACGTGGAAAAAACGTTCCTTCCCCGTTCCGCGTTCGAAATGTGGATTTGAAAGGCGCTCTCCGGTGAGATTAATAATACCCCTCGGAGGAATCTTTCGGAGGGGACCGTAATGAATGGCCCGTAATAAAAGACGAGCGAGGGGGAGGGAGGGAGGGGGGGGGGGGCGGGGGCGGGCTTATGGGAGCCGTAAATAATTTAACGGATTGTTCCATACTTGTAAAGCAAGCTCGAAATGTCTTTTCGGCGCACACCCCATATAGGTTTTATTGCAAGAAAAATGCTCATTAAATAAAAAAATAGGAAATAACCATTAAAAGAACAGCTGCATGTATATAAAAGTCTCAGATAAGCTGGTCTTCATAGCTGGACCACTTTATCCTAAGTACCTAAGTATCTGTTAATCGGGACATCAGTTTCATACTCCGTTTCATCCATATCCAAAACTCTGTCAATATTCAAAACATCTTCGCCAAGTAGGTTTATTTGTTTATTTATTTATCCATAAGTACATTTGGTATTTTTTTACAATTTTAGCAATTTTTTTTTACCAATAAATGCTAGTCTTAAATTTGCTTCAGAAAAGAGGTATTGGATTATAATTAATTCACTAGGAATAATGCTGTATCGAAGTGATAAATGTTCGATGCATATAATAATTTTATTTGGAGGTTTTCTTTAAAATATTTCTTTTTTATAAGAGTGCCAGTTAAAGGCTTAGAAAATTAAGTATAAAGTATTTTTTTCGCGTTTCCTGATTCTGGACCACTTTCTACGACATTTTGCTTAGTTAGGTTAGATTGATATGCTTTTAGGATTGGCTTTTTTTTCGGATGCCTGCAGATTACAGAGGTAATAGGTACAGAGCGACAAACAAATTCACATAAATATTACATATATAAAGGATTTTCTGAGTAATTTATTGCTTATTTTATGCATACAATAAATTAACAATACATCGTCTCGTTAAAAAGAGTTCGTGTTTTTCTACGCGGACACATTACTACTTAAAATTTATTTCGTTTCTTGGTTTCAAAAATCTGTAAGTAGGTTTTCAATCTTGGCCTAATTCACAATATTAGATACCTAGAAGGTAACTATTTTCCAGGTGTATTCAACTTAAACGAGAGCAGTTTGTTAGGCCGTTTAGTACACTGGATTTGAGTACCACCGGAATACACAATGATATTATATACTGTATTCATTACTAAAATATTTGAATTGAAAAAGGTTGCGGGTCTCGGGTTTAATGCCGACGAAGAAGATTCTTTCCTGCTTGTCGTTTCCCAAAATGTAACATTAATGCCCCAACTGCTTGTCACAGCTAAAACTACTTCGGTATTTTTTCAAACGCTTACACATTTCACCTCTTCGCGTTTGCTTACACCGCGCGAACTGCTGCAACGTTTTATTATTTAATAAGTATATTAATATAGTAATAACTATGCTTTTTTATTATTAGTAGTGTTAGTATTTTCGATAACATTTGTATTTTTTATCGATTTTCGAAATATACAGTACCAAGCGGAATCTTTGATTATAATTTAGCATTTCGATCTGCTGATTTCATTATTTGAATGCTTCCGATGCACTTCTATCCGAATACCTTTGAAATAAGGCGAACCACAAAGTTAAAAGTTTCATTTCTTTTATAGGTACACGTTTCTGTTTCAAACACCTGAGTGGCCGTGTCTAAGATTTACTTGATTGCTTTCTATTTCATTTTTGATAGGACACTAGTTTTTTTACCTATGCATATTTTGTGAACTTCAAAATTCTTGATATAAGACACAGTACTTAACTTAATGGTAGGTAAGACACAGTACTTAACTAGAAAGTACCTATATGGTTATTATAAAGATAATTAATAATTCATAAAGTAATATATATGATCATAAATATAAACATTAAATATAAAATGGGCTTACTTGCAGATACATAGTGAAGATATATAAATTACTTATAACTTAATACGTTACGCAATACATTTATATTATATTAAATAAATGCATTTAGTATATGTACCTAATATATAAATAATGACATGAAAGGGACCGATAAATATATGATTCTTCATTTTAATTACATTGTTTACCTATTATGTTTATATTTATACTTAAGCATCTTGTTTATTAAGTGTTTCTTTTTTTATCTTCCTCCTTACTGGTCTCATTTACGTAAAAAGTAATATTTCTACCATCCTTATCTGGCCTTTCTCAGAAAAAGGTTTTAACATAGTAATAGTGGCTATATTACTACAAAAGTAACATTTAATTGATAACTTTGTTAAGTTTATTATATCATATCTTATTGTGATAATAATTTAATTTAATTTATTATATAATAAGACATTATTGTAATAAATGGATAAATAATTTTATCATAATAGTAAAGTAATAAGGAGATATTTATAATATGCCGGAATACTGAACTATGGACCCTATATTAGATGATAAAAGAAAATAAATTTATAAAATAAAATATGAAAAAGATAATAAATGTTAAATGACTTTTTGTACCTCCGTAAGAAGGTACGCGACATAATTAAGTAGTTTAATGGTGGTAGTTAGGTGAAATACCGGCAAATTCGAGTTTACACGACTGGAAAAAGAAAAATAAAGTTTTTGACACCAACATTAAAGAAAATTATTTTAACATAAAAAGGTTTGTTTTCCGTCCTTGTTTATGATCGCTTATTGATGAAGTTCTCTTTGGCTAGCTAACTAGCTCGATAGTCGTTAGCCACTCGCGGCATTGGGACTTCGCTGTAAACCTTCCCCGTGCGCTTAAATTTACGAGGATGTTTGGAAATGAGGTGCAGCAGCACAGCCCGAATAAAAATACGACTAAAAACCTCTCGTCGCCTGCGCTCGAGAGGGACCTTGTCTTTGCCCCATGAAGTCGTGTTTGGGGAGTTCCCCGAACACGATTTCAAACTGTCCTGTCACACATTCGACTCTAGAACATGTTCGAATATTTCACATTTGAATTAGGCGGTCTCTGCATACACAAAGATTTTTTTTATCTGTTCCACATTCCCTGGGCAATAGAAAAAATATCAAGCTCTGATATAACAGAAAAGTTCATTAGAATAATAATTTGTTATCGCAACTGAATTTTAGTAAACCCAACCGAAGTATACAATCCGATTGTAAAGACCAATGCCTGTAGATTTGTAAATTGTTCGCCTAAAAAAACTTTCTTGTAACCTATTCCAGACAATCTCGTAGATGCAACATTCAAATGAAAAGTTCTGTACATATTACAAGACTGTTTTGTTACGTCAATTAAACAATCAGCAAACACGCTTCCCGCTTCTCGCCTATTCCGCCATTTTTTGTTAAGGTTACAAGACTCGTTCGTAACCAGAGTCGAACTGTAGGTGCAACAAAACGTTTATCTGTCACTATATCTACAGGAATGTCTTGTACAGGGTCGGTACAGTTTTTTCCTCAGTGTACACCGCGCCGCGCAAATGCGTCAATTGTCCAAGATGTTAATGAATAACTAAGGCTCTTTTTTTATATTATAAGGGAAATTATTCTCAAATAATAATTATAGACACGAACCAGGGTCGGACGAGGCTGTACAGAGCGATTCGTTGTACAGGGCAGGATTGAAGGAACGCTACCTTACGGAAAATCACACGAAGAAAAATTGAATATGTGAAATTTTGGGAGTATTGATGACATTAGACCTGTTCAGTAATCGGAACTAAGTTGGAGAATTTAGGATTCCTGCAGGGCTCAGATGATAATGTCTTTTGATTTGGTCAAAGTAAGTGCCCGGTGAGTCTTTGATTAATTAATTAATTGCTTTTGATTTAATAATTATTTCATTGATTTACCTAATTATTATCAAATTTAATATTATTTCTGCCAATGTAAAAGTTAATATTGTTGCATTAAATTGTTTTTTTCATGATTATGTAGATTGTATTGTAATTTTAAAATGTAAAAGAAATAAAAAAACTTATCTTAAACTTATATTAAAAATGTAATTGTACAATGGTTTTTATAAAACGGGGTAAATTTGAAAAATTTAAATAAATCAATTTTAATCCCAAACAAATGTTATTTATTTTATGTGTTATAGTGAAAGAAAGAAAGGGAAATAAATAAATGTGGAAATGTGCGTTTGAGGAAAATTCATCTGAAACAAGTCGTTTAATTACAATTCATCTAATTACAATTTGCAATTTCTGAGAGATTTCTAGACGAATTGATTTTAAATTAGTGGTTTTTAAACGAATTGTATTGTATTAAACAAATGTTAATAAGTCGAATTTTATTGTAAATAGACGAATTTTCCGCAAATCGAAAATGGATGTCCTTGGTATATTAAATTCCCCCCCCCCCTTCCCAAGATTTTTTTTAGATGGGGAGAGGCAATCGAAAACGGGTTTTAACATTTTACCCTTTCCCCCCAATATTTTTTCCAGATCCGCCCCTGTGAACAGGCGGGTAAAGTAGCGAACGCTTCATGATTAATAGGTAAATAGTTAAAAACGGGGTATAAAGAATTAACTTGTTCGCTAATATACGAAATTTTACTGTAGATTTCATCTTATTTTTGGGTTAAAATCGCTTAATCGGTTCGTTTTGATATCAGGAACGAATGTTTGACTAGACTCTAGAGACTACTACATTCATCGGTCAAAACGTCTCCTAGGCACAACTTTAAATACCAACGCTCAGGCGCGGATAGATTGCGCGTTTATGTGTGATTTTCCACCGACTCTCACATAGGATGTAAGCACACATCCTATGAAGACTGTTTTCTTTTGTAAGTGGTCAAAATAAAGTACCTTACTCGTGGCTCAGGAGGGGAGGGGTAATTGCACCGAATTGTAGACGATGTGTGCAAGTGACTGATTTCGATAATAAGAATGCGCCAGTCGGCTGTGAAAGGCCGTGATCGACTAAACCTTATTGCTGCCAAACGACTGCAACTGACGAAACATAATACCTCAATGGTCGACCATTGTTACTTAATGCATATACAACTGTAGAACTGTCAAAATGTGAAACAATAAAGCGGAAAAGACGCCGTCGCATCCGTATGTAACAGATACTAACTGCGTTGCATATGTATCACATTGACAAGCGGAAAGTAGAGAGGGTTGCGTTTAAAAATAAACAAAGATGTAGCCGTGCTCCTTCCTCCCGAACGGTAGTTCCCCTTTTGTTTCAAAATGGCGCGTGCGACTCGGGATGGGCGGGAGACACGTGGCTCTAACGACCCCATGCATATGTATGGATTTCGGATATCGGAGGGGTAAGTAGTTCTAAATAGGCACGCCGATACATGCACTTTCTTATTCTGCACCGATACCAATCATTTATGAGGATCCTATATAGGTATGTGTATGGCTTTAAGCAGTTATCACATACCTATGAAGGTACCTAGTACCTAGTACCTACAACTAGTTCAGTAACTGGTGATTACTGATTAGCATAAATGAAAGAATAACTCTGCTACATTGTGTATTCTTAGCGTGGCCATGCGTCTCGTTTTAAGCGTCCCACGCTAAAATATCCTGTTTTTAGAAAAAAAAACCCGTCATAGTCCCGTTTTATGATATGCGGTTCACTAATTTGACCCTAGCAAGACTGGGAGATCTCCGAAAACAACTTAGATACATAATGAAATTGGTGTACTAGCTATAATAACTACACGAAATAAGTTCCGCGTGCAAATAATATCTTGAAAAATTCACCTGCCGGAAATAATGAAATCCATAGAGATTGGGGAAAAGAGGGTTCCGTTATAGTGTCCCGTTTTGCGCCTCAAAATGTATGGACACGTTATGTATCCTCTTTCAACCTTTCCCCCTCTCCCTATACGAGTATTATTTGTATCAAATTACTATGTTTATTATTATTTTCATCATAAACGAAATACAACCAATATTTATTTAATGCTCTAAGGTAGCTTTTTCTTGTTTTTTAAATATAAGTTAAATACTGACCAGTATTTAGACTATAACTCACTGCGTTTAAAGTTCATTTTCCAATAAATATTCTGTTTCTAGGTAGCTTTTATTATGCCTAAACGTTGGTTTTTCACCAATATTATTACAAATAATTATATAAAATTTTAACTATTTCATAACATTACATTTTCATTAGTATTAAAGTGCACAAAAAAATATGTGTTCTTATATAGGTACTCGTAAATTACATACAACTAAAATAATTTTCTACAATTGTATAAGACAAGTATAAGACTATTGACGTCAATATTTTTTTAAAGATTTGTTTATTTGTTTATAAAATGTAGGATATAATGCCATATACCAAATAATTATAAAGGTACTAAAGAGGTCTTGTCCTTGAGAGCGCAGGATTTCAGTTTGAACCCAGCGCTGAGTTTCATAAATATGCATTTTAACTGTCACGCATTTTCAGTTTAGTATTAAATATTGTCATATATTATGTAGGTATAGATCTATCTACTGAGATGAAAGGATTAATAAATAAAAGGATGAAAAGGAAAATGA
The DNA here is from genome assembly GCA_020383195.1 of Neomicropteryx cornuta. Taxonomy (NCBI): domain Eukaryota; kingdom Metazoa; phylum Arthropoda; class Insecta; order Lepidoptera; family Micropterigidae; genus Neomicropteryx; species Neomicropteryx cornuta. The sequence continues at coordinate 4,096,625 of JAHKQU010000001.1, read as the reverse complement.
AAGGATTATTAAAATATAAAATATGAGAAAAATGAATACGTAATTATAACAAAAAAATACGGATGAATGATTAGTCTTATACGAATGAGGTTAATAAAATAAAAATAATAAGATGGATATGTTTAATATTGTGTAAATTACCTAAAGGTGTGTGTTATCTAATATAGACATTACAAAAGTATGTATCGACAGTCTGGAACGATTTTGACAGCGATTCGAAACTAAATTTTGTGTCATATTTAAATTCATAAACGTCAAAGTTTAGTTTCTCTTTCATTTATACTACACTACATTATTAAACTAGAAATGAGTCTCATTCCCAGCGCCGTTGGCACTAGTCGTCGCGCGCCGAAGACGCCTTCAGGTCGGCTTGAAGGCCTAGCCGCCTACCCGAGCAAAGCCCGGGGTTGAAAGTTTGTAGTATTACATAAATCTATAAAAACAAATACCTACATACTAATCGAAAAACATTTTATTTTACAATTTCTTAATTATTTTTAAATTTTAGATAATTGTAACACATTGTGTTTATAGTTTCAATTACTTGACGTCGTTTGTTGATGATACTTATAATATTTAATATATTATGTGTATGTGTGTGTTAAATAGTGTTATTGTAATACATACCTACTTAGGTATATATTTTGTTTTTATTCGTTTTATTCATGCATAGGTAATTGCACGTGTACAAATGCTACATTATTGTATATGCATACTAAAATTCTCTCACTTGTATGGCCGCGATCTCTGTACCTACCTACCTACCTATATGTTTAGAGGAATCAGTATGAACTGCGCAATGAGCGTTTATATTGACCAATCAGGGATTTGGCATTAACGACGAACCCAACGAATTTAACTAACTTAATTTGTTTTTTTTTTTCACATGGCACCGCGGCACCACCATCATGTGATCTATTACACAGCCATCAATTTGTCATCATTTATTGCCGGACCCGCATCGGCTAGCTAAGCAATAAAAATTACCAGGTCTTTCCCATCGCCGTTGTTTTGTTAAGTGAAACTAAACGACAAGTCATGGAGATTAATTTGGCCGAGGAGTATTTCTGAAAAATTAAATCCGCGTGGATTTTTTAGAAATTAAGAAAGTGATTAATTTGGTCTAAATATTAAGAAAAGCTTTTTGTTTTCTTTGGATCAAATATATACCTATTTATCATAAACATCTTTCTGATCATTTGGGTCAGCCCTCGCGATAGCGACTTAGCACCCTCTTAAATTACATGCAGATAGAAGTCATAAGTAATCTCCAATCTTAGGCTAAATATTTCATGAACTATTACTTTTAGAACTATTTTTGTACATTAATGATCCAGTCATGACGGTTAATTATAAACATTTCTTTTTGTCCGCTTCAAAACCTGACTTCCTTAGTACAGACTTTAGTCTAGTTGAGAGGTTAGGGAACATTATACAGTGGTGCTTATTGCTCTCTATTACAGTGAAAAAAATAGGTATTTTAATCTTTAAGTGCTTTTGCTAGTCTATGGTAACTGCAATGTCTTTGGGTAAAAAATGAAAGGTATAACTTTACTAAGAGGACCGAGAAATTGATAATTTTAATCACCATCCTCATATTCCTTTAATAAGTCTATTGATTCAATAATTTGTATTGCAATGCATTATTGCAGTACCTAAAGGCGCATGCCGGGTATTTGTATTTGTACCTAAAGGCGCATGCCGGGTATTTGTATTTGTACCTAAAGGCGCATGCCGGGTATTTGTATTTGTACCTAAAGGCGCATGATAGGTATTTATTATAAAAAGTAAAAGAGAAGCTAAAATATTATGTAATTATTATACTTCTATTCCATTTTTTATTTCTTTTCATATTTAGCCTACCTTAGTACGGGCAATTTTCAGTTAGGTATTTCGTTATGTAATTCATTATCTAAATAATATGTAAAAGGCAAAAATAAATAATAATTTATACTCATTCTGAACTAACTTAAAATATGTTATCGAATGTATATGTATACGCAAAGAGAACGAGTTGTCTAATTGTGTTTGTTTTAACGGATTCTAGTATGAAAGTGTGTAGCTGAACGTAAGGATAAGCAATGAGAGAAATAAATTAAATAATCAATTAAACAAGAATACATACAAAAAAAGGACATATTATATTGATATCTCGTATCGACCTAATTTAAATAACCGATTCACGGGTACAAATCGATTCGTTTTTATTTATTTATGTTTTACACTAAAAATAAAAAAGGAAATAGCTTACGAAATTAATCGTATAAATGCATGTGAAACCCATAAAAGAGCAATAAAATGTGTTGGACCCCACAGCACTGGCAACTTTCTAAAGCTTCTCGGCCTAAAACAATATTTTTTGCGTTCGTGTGCTCTCCAGCGGGACCGTTCTCGGAAGGGATTGAGGAGGCTCAGAAAAATGGGAAAAAATGTCGGGCTATTTCCAACCCATGGGCATAGCTCAACTGTGACATTTTTTCAATGGCAAAAAGAATAAAAACGAATAATTTCTGTAACACAATACCTCCATACGGGAAGTGGGGTGACCGAGCGGCCTCGCCATAAAGCGACAAATGCTTGTTATTTCTTTTAAATGTATTGATACTTTAATAATTTAATATATGCGAAAATCGACACAGCGTAAATGAAAAAGATAACAGGAAAAATAAAACTCCTAAAAAAACAATTATTATAATAATTGTTGACAATAATAATAATTGTAATAATTGTAATAATAATTATATTATCTCATTGAGATTTTACTTATATTTGATTTGATGATGCGAAACTTAAAAGTAAACAGTCTTATAATAGATTAGTAAAGATCTAAAAGTCGTGTTTTTTGTTACGATGTGATATTTCTATATTATTATATAAGTAAAATGTGAGAGTTATAAAAACATACTTTGCTCTTACTTCAATTAGAATGCAAAATACAAGACGCTACTTAACGAACAAAAAAAATATGTTTGAGTAGGTACTCAAAAACAAATCTATAGGTAGGTATTTTCGAGAGGTACGATGATCTACTTTTTGATCTGGTGATCTCATAATATAATATTTGTTTTTAATAATGGAAACATTTTTAATAATGTTTTAAATAATAATAAAAATAAATAATATCGTAGGTATGAATGGAAAGCTAGAGACGACTAAGAGAGTCCTTGAGTATGAATTGTTTTTGTTCCCTCCTACATATCAAAAAATAATAATAATTAAATAGATTATAATAATAATAAATGACTCATGGTTACCCCACAGGCGGGCAAGCAAATAGAGTATCCAATGATTACGTTCAGCTGTTGGTCATTTTGGTCGAAAAATTTCGCAAAAAAAAGCGCATTGAAAAAGTAGCGTCAAAAGGAGCATAATCGATTGCCGCGCGCGCTGGGCTCTCCTTTGTTCTCCATACGATTGGCCAGAGACAACGCGGCGATTTGGAACTCTTTTTTCACGATTGGTTATGGTCTAAAATGGCTGCGCATTTGCAGCTGTTTGGCGTATTCTAACATGATTCATACACCTAATTTGAAAGTCGCAAGCGAATCTGCTGTATAGGCAAATATAGTAAATTACCTTTTTCGTGGTACTATATAAAATACTATAAATACATTTTGTATCTTAAAATATAATATTTATTTAATCTAGCAAATTTTATAACAATAATGTTATAATGCAAAATATCTTCCCTAACTAGGCTATCAAAAAAAAAATCTTTATAGCAAAGTTTTTTATACAACGGTTAAGAATAGTGAAAACTCTATTAAAATCAATTGGTTCCTGGAATTAGCGCGAACATAATCTTACCGTGGACATTACTCGTATTATATGTTAAGATTTCCATTTAGTAGAGTCTAGTTGCTAGGGCGTTGGACTATTGGCCGAGTGGTCCGGGTTCAATCTGCAAATTAAAGTCACAATTTTAACGCTCTATTACCACCATCTTCACTGACGCTAGCACTATAAATTAGCTTAGTTGGGTAGGAGCCAAAATAATTGTAGGTAACTTTGGACGTAGCAATTATTTAAATAAATATACATAGTTAATCTGAGTAATTTATGACATATATATACTATTACACACTATACAGACATAAGGATGTGTCTGTGGTGTTGGAATACTATATGCTGAGCCGTCTATTATTTTTGATTTTTTTTTCTGTAGGTTTGCATATACACAAGATAGTGTGAAATGGAAGGAATTTTCTTCCGAAAACTTTGACGTCTAAAGTGAGACTGTCACTACACGAATTCAAGTGGCCCGAAGAACCTAGAGATGGGGAGCGAGGCAACCCATCCCGAGAGCACACACTTTAAACAGCTCGAGGTGAGAAAAAAAAATAACCGAGTTACGGTTGTCCAACGATTAGGCAGTGACAAAATATTCTAAAAATATATTTTTTCAAAAATTGAAATACCTAACGATCTTTAAATACCTAATAGAAAAAAATATGGCTCTCAATACTGTAAAAATGGTAAAACTATCAATAATCGATGTAAGGAGAGACCGAATTCTGGTCATAGAATTCGCGCGCTTGTCGAGCGAAAATAAACGCGAAAAAAAGGACCCGCAAAAGAGCGCGTTGATTTATGAACGAACCGCCGCCCGAATATCCTCATTCCAGGTCTTCCTTTCGGCTGGCTGTCATTTCCTGCAGGATTTGCATTTCGAGCATTTCTGGACTCAGAAAAAGTCGCAGTGTCAGCGGGGCCTTAAGGACGGCTACTTCTTTACCAATAGACTGGGCGCTATTGGCACTTCATCTATAAGCTGGTACAATTACAGGGCTCTACCGTGGTGATAGAGCAACGTTCATAATTTCATTTATTTATAGATGCATTTGCAGATGATATTGATTGCATCAGTTTTTGTACAAACATTGACTAACATATGATGTAAACCTTACGAAGACATTTATCCATCCAACTGGGCAAGTGCTATAAGAGGGGGAATTTATTGATATACGCGCCGAAATACGGTTTTTTTGTGGTTGATGCATAATTGCTATTGGATATAGTGCTGAAAACAGAAATACAATATTTTAGGTAGAAATAAAACATATAATATTTGAAGTATATTATATATGCATAATAATATATTTATAATAATTATATTTTGAGGTAACGAATTAAAATGTCCTTGTACCAGAAAGATTAGTAACACCAGAAAGAAGGTTTTAGGGTGATTAAATCATTATTATTATTTATTTTTTCATTAGTCGGTACATATTTCATTTATGTAGATAGTTAACAATATAATAGGTACATTTATCATAATTTATAATGTTGTAACGCTCAAAGCTCACCAAGTTGGTTTATTTATTCAATTTAAAATGATACAGCTATACATATTTACAATTATATAAAAAAATCATCAAATAATTTGAAGAAGATACTTAATCGTTTACACAAGATCTGAGGTATAGAAGTGTCCGTATTGCTCTACTATTTTCATTTTTATGGCGCTCATATTTTCTCTACCTTTTTCTTTTAATACTATCATAGCAACATTAACAACATATTTGGCCCAGTCATCGTATAAGTGAACGCCGGGAATCGCTGGTGTGCGCGGTCGAGATCCTTCGCAATGATGGCATTTACGAAGGGAATTCAAGGAACGGTAGCGCCTCGTCTACGACCTGTCCGCTTGGCACGAATGACATGGTCTACGAAAGCCAACGCGACGCCGAATTCCTCTCGCGAAGAAGAAAACATCTAGGTATGTTAACGACTGGATAAAACTGAGGAAAGCGTCAAATTTCTTAGGCAAAAAAGCGCGCCAAAGATGTTCGCTTTTCGACCGTTAATCGATGTCCGCCCTTGTGATTTTATTTTACTTCTGAATATGTAAAGGACTTTCAAACGATCTCCATATTTCCGACAGTGCCGGATACGTTCTGGCCTGCCAATATAACGATACGTAATATATACTGTACCGCAATAAAAAACATTTCTTTATTTTGAGGTTGCTCTAACTAGCTCTTAAAATCCATACTTTACATTTTTCCACAGCTTTACATCCCTGTGGGGCAATTCAGCGGCCAAGCAAACATGTATTTAATAATAATTAGCGAGTAATATATATATGCGATACTTATGTATTATTAATAATACAATACGATACAATATTTTTTATCATCGAATATCTACAAGTTATTTAAGAACATGAATAACATACAATATTACAAAATTTGACTTGTACCCATACCCTCGCTAGATAGCTGAGAGTATAGAAATAATTAGGTACAGTTCCAAGCTTGATAAGTTTCTCACGTGTTACTCGTAACATTATGTTTTGAACGTGTTAATGGAATATTAAAAAAAAAAATGGTACTTGAAACTAAAAATGCTTACGGGTAGAATAAATGTACCTAATATTAACACAACCATCAAATTTTGTATCTCGAGATGTTGCAGATTAATAATGGCAAAGGTGTGAGATTATAACATTGCGTTTTAAAACAGGATTGTTATACCAATAGATATATTTAATATATAATATAAAAATACATGTTTATTTTTTTGGTTGTTTACCTGTCCTAAATTTATCGAGGAATATATTTTTAATTTACATAATCATTGAAGATTATTATGTATATGTGGGCGCCAACCTGGTATATCTTTTCGGTATGAAGAGTACTTTATTGATAAATAGCTTAGTTTAAATGCAGGAAATATTTTAATAATGACGATCAAGTTATAAAACAGTTTTTGTTTCCGTTGGACAGTCAAACAACTAATTCTTCGAACAACAGAAATAAGTACTTAATAAGGTATCTATCTACATTAGAATTTAGAGAGAGTTTCCAAAGGAAATCAATAATACATTCTGGGTAGCTCGTATTAAAAATGCATCAAAAATGAGTTATTATTACGAACATACAGGGCTACTTCCTATAAGAAAATCCTTATAAATACGTGTAGGGACTAGGGTTGTGCGTTAGCGCGTAAACCGGGGAAGATTGATGACCCTATTACAGACTTCTAATATGCAGTTATTCCAGTTTCGTTTTATTAATGAACAAAGCATGTCTGCGTTTAAAAATACAAGATGGCGAACGATAAATCACGGAAGGGAGGTGTTTTTAAGCGCGTTGCGCGGTCGCGGAAATACCAGGCGGTCGGCGGGCGGGTCGCGTCCTGACCCCTGGGACCCCTGGCTCATTAGGCACCAGCTTTCGGGAACGGGGACACCTGTCGCCTCTGGAGCTGGATGTGGACGGGATAAGTCCTGTTCGCCGGTCCACTTACTGCCGCGCAGTCGCACCACCACCTAATCACCAGCTTGCGTTGCTTCGACAGTTTTGATTGTAATTCGTGTGGCACTACGCACAGGTCACTTCGCTCCTCAAGGCGATTCAAACCATTATACAAAAATAGGATAGATAAAATAGGATAACCTAAAAAAATGCTTTTTCCACAGTGATAAACCACGTAAATAGCACATTTACTATTACTTTAATCGGGAAATAAGCCCCAAGTATCTTTTCATTATTTATCCAAATAAATTTAAAAAAAAATAAAAGTATTAGATTATGCTAAGTTTTCTTTGCAATGATCCCAGCCCAGTATTTTAGAATATTAACCGTTTTTTTTATCTATAAATGTAAATTGCTTCGAAGTTATATAGCAGATTAAATAGAAATTCATGTCTACAAACTATTTATAGTGTATTTTTAAACTATTGCATATGTAAAAATAATATAAAGATCGTCCAAGTTGTCTCTCAGTAAATTCGTATTATTTTTGCATTTTAAGATTATATAGTTTTTTTTAACCATTAGGTATGAGATAATTGTAATATCACAATAAAAAGCAAATTTACTGAAAAATAATAGATATATGAAAATTTACGTCACAATAAATTATTTGTATAGATTATTATTTGTAACATAAAAATAACAAGAAATTATCACTCAACCTAAACCTATTAATATACTAGTTTTTTTTTCATTAAACCTCCTATAAAAAAAATATTTTTTTACTTTATTAAATTTTTATTACTACTTATGTGGCAACCGAATGAAACACTGCCGTACCAGATTGACCATCGAATCCCAAAGCGCTGATCGACCATACGATACCTTACTACCTATAGTAAGGGACCATCGGTTTTTGACCCCTCCCCCTCCTTCTTGTCACATTCGTGTGACAATTTTCCCCTGTTGTGACGTCACACAATTTTCAATTTTAAATCTTTTAACATTAAAAATATACAGGTTTCGAAAAAATAAGTAATTAAATACACAAAATCAACCAAATTTCACATTCCGAAAAGTATCAATAGAAACTGGTTAATCACTTTGGATTAACCAATTTGTAAAAAATAATTTTGGAATTATTTGTTAAAATAAAATTTAATAATAAGACTGTAATTTAATAATAAGACACGTAGCTATTACTAACAGGGTATATTACATACAGGTGTAAATAAACTCAATAAAAAATCCCTATGCCGAGCCTATCGATAATGGCCTTGACACTATTACGGCGTGCAGCGACAGCTGAGCGCTTACAACATACATGATCTTTTTACTATTTTCATGTAAAATTTACTTTTTTTTTTTGGCAACCATGATGACTTTTTATCTAGTTTCTTAACAAATAACACTAGAAATTGCAGTACCAATTAGCTGTTTTTTTTATCGCGTCTTGGGGCACGGTCTATATAAAAAAATCTCTGCATTATTATTTTATTTACTTTGCTCAGTATTGAAATGCTTTACATATAATCGATAAAATGGTTTCAAATTTTCACTTAAGTACTTCATACTATAATGTGTTTATGCCCAAAGTATTTATAAATAACACTACCTTATGTTGAATATTTATTTACAAATTTAAAAAGTATGTTAAATGTTTGACGGTTAGACACTTAGGTTGCATTCGTTTGTGTGTGTTAATTAAAAATATTTTTATTTTTTTTTCACAGGGTTGCGTAGGTCCTTCACTCACACTGTGACACTTTATAAATAACCTTTCTTAGAACAGGTAACTCTTATCTGTAGTTAGAAATTTAAGGTAACAGACCTTATCAAATCGGCCAATACGACTGTTACCCAGGTACTCGATCTTCTATATTTGGATATTGTATTTTATTTTAATATTTTGTTTAATTAAAACTATGTTGCTGATACCTTATTTTGTTTAGTAAACAAATTGTATTTGAAACAGTTTTAGACTGTAAAATATTACATAGTAGTATATTATATTTCGCTTGTTAAAATATTTCATTGTTTAGAATTTTTGTTGTGATTCGTCCCCCTCCCCCCTCTCTGGTCACTTTGCGGGGGGGGGGGGGAGGGGGCAGGAATTAATCCTAACACTTTTTTAAATTAACTTTATGGTATTAATTAACCTCATTATATTAACCAGATATGTGAATTGAGCATCTACCAGCTACCTAGTTAATTAAATTAATTATGTGGAACTCATTTTGAAAGCTGAATTAATATAGATTTATAGGGAAAATGAATTATCGGTTTTTAGTCGATATTCTCTAGGAAGGTGAGTCACATGAAAAATAGATAAAGGCGTTTATTGTATTGCATGGCAGTACATGTAGGCCCTACCAGCGGGCAAAAGCATTCGATACTTCTTTCTTCGTCGGGTAGGTCGAAGGGATTAGTTGGCGATTGTCTGCGGCGGTGAAAAAAATCGGTGAAAATATGCGCAAATATTTCTCGACGCGTCTTTTCTTTGCATTTCAGCGGAGGATTTTTTTCGAGCGAAAGCTGCAAATCCTTTCGCCCGGAACACAAACAAAAACGAAGAAACGGCGCGCGATTGTCGCCCCTGCGGCGCCGGACCTACGGGCCAATTTCGGGACCAACTCCGAGCATGCGACTAAAAAGCAAACAATAATATGGCCGACGTTGGAACTTTCTTCGCGTGGGATTTTCAACTTTGGCGTTTCTCTTGAATGCATCATTTAGTCCAGTGGTGTATTTTTTTTTTTTTTGTTACGATGGTAGTAAGTTCGGGTTATTGTAATCTTTTAATTAACTATATGGATTTAACACGGAACATTTAATTTTATAAATAAGTTACAAGGCATAAGTTTCTTGTTTGACTACCTTTGACCGCCTTTGGTATTCCAGAACTTAAGTTTTCTCTTAAAATTAATGTTTGAAAATAAAAAACTCAAAATTATTTAACTAGAAAAATAAAGATATTTTTAGAGAAGTTTCTGAGATTTCATCGGTTTTTAAGAAAGTTGCTTCAAATCATTATTGTAAGTAAACACGAGAGTAGAATTTTAGACGACAAAAAATACGCCGTGTAATACGCCTTTGTCGGTAGATAGTTAATATTTATTGTAAGGCTTACGTTGTAGGAGATTATAAATCGCATTTCCGCCTAAATTGTTGTTGTATTCATTATTAATTATCGAAAGCATTTCGCTTGTTATTTAACTGGTTGTCTGCCGCGTTGAGAAAAGCATCGTTGAATATTATCAGTGGCTATAATTCAATGGCTTGACTAGATCAGGACGAAAATAAAAAGATCTGTGTGCTAATATACAACTACTATTAAAATGCCATATTTATTGTTTAGCCATTATATGTCGATATGTAGCCTGAATTAGTGTATATTTTTTTTTAATAAAATAATTGTTATGGCCTAAGTCATATACAATTATTTTGGGCCCTACTCAAATAGGCCAAATGTGCCTGTCCTAGAGTCAGGCGAGATGGTGGTAATGAAGCGTTAAAAGTGGTATGACCATGTGCGGATTCGAAACCGCGAACTTTGGGTCAATAGTCTAACGCCTTAATAACCACTAGACTACCACGATCTTTGTAATCATTATCGTGAAGATATGAAGCTATTGACAATACGCCATGGATCTATATAAGTAGAAAAATCTTATGCTATGTACTTAGGTAATAACATAATACAAAAAGTGCAGTCAGTCTAAAGGAATATAATAACTAATGATTCAATCATTTTGGTAATTTTAGTGTATATTCTATGGTATTAAACTTTATGTATAAATGATCTGATACTTTTTCTATGTACTGGTATCATCGGTTACGTAGCTATTATACCTAGGTATAATAACTAGGCCTCGGAAAGTGTTGTTTGCGCTATTCTAGATAGATAAGATAAGATAAGATAATTTATTTTCCATGAACAAAGTTATTGTACAGGAATGACAATTACATATTTGTACATACCGTTACATTTCAGTTATATAAAAAAAAAACAACAGAATAAGACAATAGAGAAATTAGAATAAAGAATACAATAATAACAAAAAAAAAAAGAAATTAAAAAAATATATGAACAGATGTTACATGTGCATTGATGTATTCATAATTTATCACTTACTATCTAAATTCCTTAAAACTATAAATATTTTTTTCCAGAATATATTTCTTCAACCTAAGCTTAAACTCACGAAAATTATTTATACTTTTAAAGCTTTTAGGTAGCATATTAAAATATCTTAAGCCTAAATAATGACATGTAGATTGGTATTTGGCGGTACGGGCTGACACAGATTGAACATAGTTACTTTTATGGCGTGTATTAAACTCATGAATATCACTATGTTTATTGGCAAATATTTTATTATTATAAAAAAGGCAGATTGCTTCTAGTATATATATACCATAAATTGTAAGTATGCCCAGTTGTTTAAAATAAGGTCTACAAGATTTTTTATTTGGGAGACCTAAAACCGCTCTGACTGCTCTTTTTTGAAGAAGAAATATATCCGAAATGTAGGGCGCTGTTCCCCAAACAAGTATACCATATCTCTACCATATTAATCTCGGGAACTAACCGTCGGGATTCAATCAATTGGGTTTGGGTTCAAGGCGGTTTTAGGTGTACCATCAACCTACAATCTCTACATTTTTATTATGGATTTTAAGAAATATCTTCGTGCAAAACTGGGACGAGCAGCTTAGTTATTAAGTAATTCCACCAATGGGCTTTCCTGGGAAATTCGGTTGGTGCATGGTTTTATATTTTTTAAACAATTATAAATTTTATGCGTAGTTTAAGTGCCTCAGACCACATTAATATAGTCCTCTTTCTTCGTTATACCTAATGATAACTAGCAAGCATGTTTGTTGTAAACTTTATTTCGTTGAATGTAGGATGGCACAAATTACTTTACATAATATAATAATGTGAATATATTATTATGTATGATAAATATTTTTTTAGCTACGTACTTACTTAAAATATGTTAAAAAAAATGATAAATATATTTATTGAATACATTCAAGATTTGTAATTCGAATGTTTTGAAATCTGTCATTACCAATTTACACTACATAGATTGATGCATTACATAGATTTAGATTTTTTTTTATATAAAATGGTGCTCACGGATTGATTTATTATAATCCGTGGATGTCAATGTTTTAAAAGATCGTTGGTGGATGTGCACAATTACAGACACCTATTGGTGACTAGTTAAACTAGTAGGAATCCCATTTCTATATATTTTTTTCAAAAAGGCATTTGAATAAATTACATTATTCGATTTGACAACCACGGATTTGAAGAGAGGTTACTAAAATATAAGAAGAGTAAATATTTAAGTACTGAATAGTTATCTAAATATACATATCTTTATTACTTCTGTATAAATCACTTCAGTTACTACACTCAGTGTTAATTAAATTGTTTGGTTGTGATATTAGATGTACATATTTGCGTAATATTTTTTGGTTATTACTATTGAGAGATTCGAGTTTTTGGAACGTATTTTTGTAAATAATCTTTTAGGTCTGAACATAGTGGAGAAGCTAATCTTATATTACCGCCACTTGATAGCCTCTTCGTGTGAAATGATCTTAACGAAAAAGATGAACTTAACCTTATGCATAATTTACATAAAATTATAGAGAAAGTTATTGTGTTTACTCATATTTACCTACATTGATTTGTAAATTTATTTTCAAAACAGGACCATGACAGTCCAGTTTATTTACGACGATCCTTGCCTTTCGGGCTGGCTAAAATCACAAGAAGAAAGCACGGGTACTTCGATTATGGCCATGGAGTTCGACGGAGGTGTTATCCTTGGAGCTGATTCTCGGACGACGACAGGTCCTTACATAGCCAACCGAGTCACAGATAAGTTGACTCGTATCACTGATCAAATATACTGCTGCCGGTCGGGTTCATCTGCGGACACACAGGCCATTTCTGATATTGTTAAATATCATTTAGGTGAATACAATATTTAATCTGCTTACATAATCTAAAGTAATTCATCCTAACAGTCAAATTGTATTACTGTGTAGTAGTCATCCTATCTTATATTATAACTTAAAAATCCGTAGATATATTTGCGTGTCGGACTTGAAAGCTAAAGCTACCTAAATGATAAAATATAATAAATGGTGCTATGAAACGGTGATATTGGATTGATCATTACCTGGGTTAGATGAACTAAATTAGAAAACGACATCCAGGATAGCATGGGATCTAACAGCATAAAAAACGTTTTGGTTGCCAGTAAATTAGCATTTAAGTAACAAATAATAAAATTAAAACAAACTAACTAAGAAACATACATTTTATGTTGGATATTTTATTTTAAATTTATCTGAATAGTTAATGTATTTAATTTCAATTAATTTTATTGCAGGTTTCCTTGCAATTGAGTTAGGAGAAGTTCCATTAGTACAAACAGGTGCTGCTCTATTTAGAGAGCTGTGCTATAACTACCGCGACTCGCTTACTGCAGGAATATTAGTCGCCGGGTGGGACAAATGTCTAGGAGGTTGGTTTGATGGAATAAATTTTATTCGTGTATAGAACATATTAACACCATAATAATATATTAAATTATTTGTGTAAGAATTAATCCCTCAAAATTGCCCCATTTTCAGTTTCTATGTTGCCATAAGCAACTTTTATTTAACATATTATAAAGGTTTACCTATAGATCCGGCTAAGACACTGTCTTCTTTGCCGGTTCGGATGAAGATCGTATACCTACCTTTAATTACCGTATTAAGTAATTTTAATATAATTATTATATTAATCTTGTAGATTAACTCAATAATATGAACATATTTCACACATTTTTTAATACATAAATAAATAAATAACCATTTGTCAATGATTATGTGGCATACGAACTTTTAGTTTTAATTTTAATATTATATACTCTTTTTACCTGTCTTAATTTTATCAGAATTTAAATAAATAATGAGGTTTAGTGCATGATTTGACGACGGTATTTATATGAGAATTGTGTCAATTCCAAAATTAAAGCAATTCACATAAATTAATCTCAAACCAAACTCTTACAAAAATAAAAAAAATATTCTGATGAAAAATAAACGTCACTTATAGTGGCATTGAACAGGCGAGTGAACCTGGCCTCAAAAGTACCTCCCACCCTACCACCCAATATATACCGAAAATAGTACTTACCGACACGATTTTGATCTTCCGTCTCCTTCTAGGGTTGCGTCGCTCACTCATTCGACGTATGTCGATAAAATGATGAAAAATGGACCGAAGCTGTCACTTTGACGTTTTGTCTGTAATTTGTCATATTTTATGTTGCAGTTTTGCAGACGTGATATGTACGGATATTTCGTGTTACGCGAATATTTGTTACTTCGTGGTTATTTAAACCACGTAGGAAGTACTATTTACTAACTTGGTATTTTACTTTGATTAAAATCCATCGGAAAAATAATCGGACGTAACTGAATTCTCGATTTTTGGGACATGCTTCAGAACATTCTAGACAACGATAGATAGTTGATTCTAGAAGTATTCTTCCACGTTATGCTATGTCAAGTGGTACAAAATGTAGTATAGTAAATTTAAATATTAATTTAACCAGCAATAAACGGCATAAAGCAGTGTATAAAATAAGTCGAAAATTGTGTATCTGCACATGCATCCGATTGGCCGAATGTCGTTTAAATACTGCAAGTTCATTATTATTTAACCTGAGAGTAGTGACAATTCGTCAATCATTAGGTTCTGTTACATTCATAAATTATATTTGGGGTGTCAGAGATGCTTGCATTTCCTTTAGAAAACCAATTACTCATGTAAAATTCCAACATTCCAACAAATTCCTTGTAAGTATGTATCCATGAGAAGATTAATAATGGACTTTTTGGCAGTTGTATTGCACATATTAGCTTAGTATCAGCATAACACTAAGGTCTTAGATTCAAGTTGTTTGACAAATTTCCACCCTAATTCTTCTATAATTAATTTCACTTTTATTTCCAGAAAATGTGACTCGGTTACATTTAATAGGATTGAGTTTAATACAGTAGTCTTAAGAAGATTCATATCAGTTCGAACGCCTAGACAATTGTTCTCATTAACCACCTTAGAATACATTTTCAAATCATCTGCATACAAAATGTGTTCGAAATTAAAAAAACGTGATCCAATGTCATAAATGTATAACATTAAATAATGTGTCCCGGTTGTGAATCCCGTGGTACTCTTGATGTTATATTCGCCGCGTTATATTGTTCAGCCATGGAATAATCTCCCGCAGGGCGTCGTCTCACTTTTGTCCCAAGAGAACTTACTGTACCATTCTTTATACCGTGGTATAAATCTCTGTGCACCCAATTGCTTTTAATTTTTTAAGTAGTTTAGAATGTTTAAATCGATCGAAGCATTTGAAAAGTGTGTATAAACATGTATAAATATATATTTCTAATATATTATTACTATTTTAAAGATATAAAAATAAATAATATAATATAATTACTTTTCAAAATAAATAGGAATATGTATATTAAAATATCTGCATTTATGACTATATGAAAAATAGATAATACAAACATATAGCCATCTCTGCGAGTAAGGGATAAACTAATTTCTTATACTCAATACTGTATCGGCATAATATACCTTTATCTATAAATAAATAAGTTAAATATTTCTTCTATTTAGTTAAAGGCTAGTACCTAGCTGATTTAAAAGTATCCGGAGGGTCTTTATATATTTTTGGTCCATAATAATTAAAATGTTGATGACCAAAATGTACTAACCATAAGATAGATCGAAAAAAATATTAAACGGTATCTCTTATGTTTTGGGTTGGTATGACAAGGAAAGACATTTATTAGTTGTTGTCTTCTTTTCGCCGAGAAAACAATATTTTCTATTTATTTATTTATTTATGAATGGGAAATTCTGCCTAACTAGGCTAATACCCAAAAATAACAATATGCTATTCGATATATAAGAATGCTTCTTGCAATAATCTTACTGCAAGGACAGGATGCACATGTAGCTTTTTTTTCTATTACCATTTTATGCAAATTAGATGAGCAGTGATAATTTCCACCTCATCAGACTGGAACGCTTTGCGGATGGCCTTCACAACTCTGAAACCAGTCTTAATATGGTATTTGCGGTCGACGGATAAATATCATACCATGTTTAATAATGGTAATGACAAAACAAAACTGATAAATGGGTAGTGTTTCTGAGGATTCGATGTTTCGAACGTAATGCCACGTCCATGGCCCTATAGACACAATCTAGTCTGGTAGTAGTCATCAAGTATGATGAATATTTTTTTTATTACCCATTCTAAAAATATACTAGTTCTTATAGAAACTAACATTATATTAAAGGTATTGAGGAAACAGACAATGAAAACTAAAATATAAATAAAAAAACAGGATCACATCCCGGACGCATATGATGCTGGCTGGTGACCGTTGCGATTGAAACAGGAATGGCTATCATACTCTGTTGCTATCATATAATATGATCTGCTTAAAATTAAAGTTCGGTTCGGGTTAGATAACTTAAAACATACTAGTTATCTAACCTGAACGTTACCCTATCTATAGTAACTATTGTAAGTGCCTAAGTCGAGAATAAAAATAGGTTAAAAAACCGACACTCGCTTCGTTACTTTATAAAGTAATATTTCTACTAGCATATCTCAAATAATAGGGACGCTACCCTACTGTCGTATGGTGCAAAGGTTTAGCATAATGCTGATTTCCGGTATGCCCATATGGTCGTACTGCCCACATACCATTCCTGGTACGGTAGTGCTTTCAAGTGTTTTTCAAGTGATTACATTTCCATTGAAAAGAACCCTTAAATACCAAAGCGTTTGATTAAATCCTAGTTAATCATAGGGTGAAGCGATTGTAGTGCGGGGAATTGCAGAACTAGGGTTAAAGTTGCCTCGCAATAAGTATAGCGCTTAAATCACTTACATTCTACAACTGTTGAAAAGCATTTTATTTTACTAAAATTTAGGGGAGAGTAATAAAAAAGTGCCCAGTTTTGTAGGTAATTTCAAGAAGATATTTCATATTTTTTTATAGACATATTAGCTGTTTTTGCATAAATGTTATAAAACCGCTTTTAGAGAGGATTGGATTTATTTAATGAAAGTACCATATTGAAAATCAGATATAGAAAATTGAGAAAATAGGAATCCACTACCATTATTTGAACCTTGGATCTCCAGGTTTTCGCAGACAACGCCTTAAACGCATTAAACGGAGAGAATAATATAACGCCGGTTAATGCTTACATAATTACCTAATATTTATTTCTTTTTTCGAAATAAACCTAAAAAAATCATAAAATTATCCGAAAGTTTTCTTAAGGAAAATGCTGATCTAAAATATTTTTGTGAGCTTCTATTCTTATACCTTAAATAACAAAAAAACATTGAACGTCTAATACGTCACATGCCAATTTTGGGGTCCTACTTCACCTTGACATCCAATACTTTATAGGACATTTACATGAAAAATGTTATCTTATTTTTTTCATTTAAATATAAAAGTTATCTCAACCATTTAGCCTCATTATTTTTTTCTTTTTAAAATTTTTCATCGGTACCTATGATATTGGCGATATACTTGCAAATAAAAGTTCGATTCCCCATGACACGAGTATATCATCATCCTGTTGTATGATGGAGTTATAAAAAGATATATGTATTGGTATCGTTGGTTATTTAATTTTACTCCAATAATCTGTATCGTACTGGCAAAACTAGTATCTTTGCATTCATAGTTAAGACATACACATGATGAAAGTAGGTATCAAAATGTAATATATATTGTATATTGATGTATATAAATTGAATTATATTACGATATAACGCTAGCGCCATCTGGATTAGCCTAGATAAATTTAAAAAGAAAAACGATACTTTCATTTGGTAATGGCAGATGGCGATAATAATACAAAAATGTAATGACGATAAGCAATTAATGAAAATATATAGATTAATGAAAGTAAACGAGAATGGTGTCAAATACATATTTAAAGCAAATCTTCACACTGTATTTGAGGAGATGATTTTTGCCACCTAGTAGTGGGAAGTTTGAATTACCTTTTTCTTTTTTAAAAATTACAAGTATTGGTTTTTTTTCCAATCAAAACACAAATGGTCTGACTATTTTTATTAATGATTTTAAATATGTAAATGGTGATGAAATAAAAGAGATTTTTTTGTTAAACTTATAGTATTTTAATCTCATTTTTGTTATCATTTCATAATCCAAAGCTTATTCTCCAACATATTAAAAAATAAGATAATATAAGTACCAACACTTTAAATGATGCAGATATCATTAATTTAAAGTTGGTATTTTATGGTGTTTACGAGTTAATAAAGAAAACCATCTACAATAAAGCCATTTGAAGGTGATATAACAAATAAATAAAATTTATGTGCCATTTCCATGTCGACCCTTGAGGTGGGCAACTTTTCCAGATTCATAAAGTAAAAATGATACAGGAGGTCCCGATGATTTAATTGACTCGGAACATTGATTAGTGAGTGGCAAAGTGATTGTGGTAAGCCGATTTCATTTTAATATATAAAAACAATGTGAATCTGACGACTCGTTTTTGAGGTATCCCCGAACACATAAAATTGCTATCGTTTACCAATGTGTTGATGACACATTGGTAAACGATAGAATTTGTTGTGCAGTGTTCAGGCCTAATCCTTTACAATTTAAATGACACATACATATATATAGAAAAAGTATTGGCTAAAATAAACATAACTATTACACAGTTTTTCGAAACATGAAACATTAGTATCTATAGTTAATGAAATGTCAGCTTTATTGTACTCTTATTAATGCGGCATATCTAATATTAATCTAATACATTTTAATAGAAATTGTATAGAAATTACATACATTGCTATTACATATGATATAGTTTCAAATTTATATTCTGGTGAATTATCTAACGAGACACAACCAAACGAATAAACTTTTTTTTATTATATTATAAAAGAATTATAGAATTATATTTAGAAGTTTTAGAAAACTAACAGAATTATAAGCTTCAGAATGGATATTGAGGTAAACATATATTTTAATAGATAAATTTGATTTTATTTTGCAAATTACCCGCTGATTTGAGGCTATCATTAATATTACGTTGTGTCTTGGGGCGATATGTTAGAGCCAGTTTATTATTTAAAATTTGATTACTTGCGTTTGTTCCCATCCGTGGAGCTTTCTGGTTAATGGTTTGTTATATTTAATAATACAACCAGTTGCAGTTAGCATAGCAAAAATGGTATTATTTAATTTTTAATGCTATTTCAAAGTATATTTATTGCATCCTTTATGAGAGAATTTTAACAACGATATAAATAAACCTTTCTTTTATTTGAAACATTTTTAAAGCTAAAGTCTCGCACCCAACGCTATGCTGAGGAGGCAGGCGAGTGCGTCACCTTGCCTTGTCTGTTCATAGTTCTGAAGGGCTCAGGTAGATCATTTTGGACTTGCACACAGCATTCAACTTTATTCATAGTGAGCTTCACCAGTTTTATGAGTTTATATGGGATAATCAATTCTTCCAATGCAGAATACAGTTTTTTCCCTATTCGCTGTGTACGACATACGCTGCCTTGAACACAACGAATATATGGTAAGTATCGACGTTGAGCTCTTCGGTTTACTTCAGGATTTGCTTGAGGGTGAATTTTTGATCTGTGGTTGATTTCCCTCTGCAGAAGCAGCTCTGGTAATTGCCGACGATGTTTTCTGACATATACAGAATATATGATAAGATTTTGTAGGCAGTATTCCACAAAGTGGTGGTGACATTTTTAAAGTTCCGTACCTCCTTGTTTAAAGAGTTCTTCCGGTAGACCATCAGTGCTAGGTAATTTATTATTCTTTAATTTCATGTTCTCATACAAGAACGGTAATGGCTAGTCATCTATCGTGCAATGTTGTGTGGTTTACCTGTTCATTAACCTCCCCACCTACAGTATTCAGTATGCCGTCAAAATATTTTTCCCATCTATCAGAACTTTAACCTTATCATTTAGAATACTCCCATCCTTCCTCTGATACGAATTAAACGATAGAACAGCCGCTGTGATTGTGCGACAGTCCAGCCTCTTTGAGTTAGTCGTAGGAATAAAAGCGTTTTTTCTTATGCTCTATTTTCTTTCCCAAACGTCGTAAATCCTTATATTCCTGTACTGACTGGCGTGCATGACAAGTGTTTGCCCTTCATAGAGCCTTTGTTCTTTAGATCAGTTATCTGCTGGCACTCGAAATCAAACCAATGGCCTTGCTTCTTACCCAGGGTTTCTTCAGCAGCTGAAGTGATAGCATATTTGATATTGCAACAGTAAGAGTTATTACAATTGACAGATCCATACCCATACGATACATTATTCAATTTTATGCACGTACCATGGTTTAAATAATGTAAATAACCTACGCGGCTAATGCAAAAAGCGTTGTCAATTCGTTTGACAACGATTTTGCTTGTCATTTTGACAAATCGATGTCACCTTTTTTTTTTGGCAATTTTTTTTAAAGTAGGTTACACCAATTATTTATTTATCTGTATAAATATATATAAATCAGAAAAGCTTACAGTTCTACCTAATAAACTAATAAAATGATATTTAAAAACATTTTGATGAATTGAAAATACATAATAAATATAAATTAAACTAAATATCATAAGAAACTTTTCAAATTAGGGTCATGCCAGTTCGGCCCTGGACGGTCTATTTACTGAAAGAAAATTCTGCAAATTTGCTCAAAGCAAGAAATATAGACGATCTAATGGTAGTCTGAGCGGGTGAGTTTTAATTTCACTTTTGATGGTAGCTCTAGTACATTCGAATTTTCAGCTCCATACAAAAATGTGAAAAAAAGAGGGTTTTTAGGCCCTCACTCTCAAAATAGGTTTCCGACTGGGTTCCCACTACTGGATGTATTGCACGTTACTATTGCGCATTTAACCTCATACTCGGTTTAGTTGGAACCCACTTGTGGAATAGCGTATTGGTCTTTCAGTAAAAATTCCATACTAAATTTCTGGTTCTGCTGCCAATTCGGCCCTGGACGGGTTATTTACTGAAAGAAAATTCTAAAAATTTGCTCAAAGCAAGAAATATAGACGATCTAATGGTGGTCTGAGCGGGTGAGTTTTAATTTCACTTTTGATGGTAGCTCTAGTACATTCGAATTTTCAGCTCCATACAAAAATGTGAAAAAAAGAGGGTTTTTGGGCCCTCACTCTCAAAATAGGTTTCCGACTGGGTTCCCACTACTGGATGTATTGCATGTTGCTATTGCGGATTTAACCTCATTCTCGGTTTAGTTGGAACCCACTTGTGGAATAGCGTATTAGCTAGAACACGGTATTTAATATGATTTTTTTACATAAAGACCAATACGCTATTCCACAAGTGGGTTACAACTAAACCGAGTATGAGGTTAAATGCGCAATAGTAACGTGCAATACATCCAGTAGTGGGAACCCAGTCGGAAACCTATTTTGAGAGTGAGGGCCTAAAAACCCTCTTTTTTTCACATTTTTGTATGGAGCTGAAAATTCGAATGTACTACAGCTACCATCAAAAGTGAAATTAAAACTCACCCGCTCATACCACCATTAGACCGTCTATATTTCTTGCTTTGAGCAAATTTTCAGAATTTTTTTTCAGTAAATAACCCGTCCAGGGCCGAATTGGCAGCAGAACCAGAAATTTAGTATGGAATTTTTACTGAAAGACCAATACGCTATTCCACAAGTGGGTTCCAACTAAACCGAGTATGAGGTTAAATGCGCAATAGTAACGTGCAATACATCCAGTAGTGGGAACCCAGTCGGAAACCTATTTTGAGAGTGAGGGCCCAAAAACCCTCTTTTTTTTACATTTTTGTATGGAGCTGAAAATTCGAATGTACTAGAGCTACCATCAAAAGTGAAATTAAAACTCACCCGCTCAGACCACCATTAGATCGTCTATATTTCTTGCTTTGAGCAAATTTGCAGAATTTTCTTTCAGTAAATAACCCGTCCAGGGCCGAATTGGCAGCAGAACCAGAAATTTAGTATGGAATTTTTACTGAAAGACCAATACGCTATTCCACAAGTGGGTTCCAACTAAACCGAGTATGAGGTTAAATGCGCAATAGTAACGTGCAATACATCCAGTAGTGGGAACCCAGTCGGAAACCTATTTTGAGAGTGAGGGCCCAAAAACCCTCTTTTTTTTACATTTTTGTATGGAGCTGAAAATTCGAATGTACTACAGCTACCATCAAAAGTGAAATTAAAACTCACCCGCTCAGACCACCATTAGATCGTCTATATTTCTTGCTTTGAGCAAATTTGCAGAATTTTCTTTCAGTAAATAACCCGTCCAGGGCCGAACCGGCAGAACCAGAAATTTAGTATGGAATTTTTACTGAAAGACCAATACGCTATTCCACAAGTGGGTTCCAACTAAACCGAGTATGAGGTTAAATGCGCAATAGTAACGTGCAATACATCCAGTAGTGGGAACCCAGTCGGAAACCTATTTTGAGAGTGAGGGCCCAAAAACCCTCTTTTTTTTACATTTTTGTATGGAGCTGAAAATTCGAATGTACTAGAGCTACCATCAAAAGTGAAATTAAAACTCACCCGCTCAGACCACCATTAGATCGTCTATATTTCTTGCTTTGAGCAAATTTGCAGAATTTTCTTTCAGTAAATAACCCGTCCAGGGCCGAATTGGCAGCAGAACCAGAAATTTAGTATGGAATTTTTACTGAAAGACCAATACGCTATTCCACAAGTGGGTTCCAACTAAACCGAGTATGAGGTTAAATGCGCAATAGTAACGTGCAATACATCCAGTAGTGGGAACCCAGTCGGAAACCTATTTTGAGAGTGAGGGCCCAAAAACCCTCTTTTTTTTACATTTTTGTATGGAGCTGAAAATTCGAATGTACTACAGCTACCATCAAAAGTGAAATTAAAACTCACCCGCTCAGACCACCATTAGATCGTCTATATTTCTTGCTTTGAGCAAATTTGCAGAATTTTCTTTCAGTAAATAACCCGTCCAGGGCCGAACCGGCAGAACCAGAAATTTAGTATGGAATTTTTACTGAAAGACCAATACGCTATTCCACAAGTGGGTTCCAACTAAACCGAGTATGAGGTTAAATGCGCAATAGCGACGTGCAATACGTCCAGTAGTGGGAACCCAGTCGGAAACCTATTTTGAGAGTGAGGGCCCAAAAACCCTCTTTTTTTTACATTTTTGTATGGAGCTGAAAATTCGAATGTACTAGAGCTACCATCAAAAGTGAAATTAAAACTCACCCGCTCAGACCACCATTAGATCGTCTATATTTCTTGCTTTGAGCAAATTTGCAGAATTTTCTTTCAGTAAATAACCCGTCCAGGGCCGAATTGGCAGCAGAACCAGAAATTTAGTATGGAATTTTTACTGAAAGACCAATACGCTATTCCACAAGTGGGTTCCAACTAAACCGAGTATGAGGTTAAATGCGCAATAGTAACGTGCAATACATCCAGTAGTGGGAACCCAGTCGGAAACCTATTTTGAGAGTGAGGGCCTAAAAACCCTCTTTTTTTCACATTTTTGTATGGAGCTGAAAATTCGAATGTACTACAGCTACCATCAAATGTGAAATTAAAACTCACCCGCTCATACCACCATTAGACCGTCTATATTTCTTGCTTTGAGCAAATTTTCAGAATTTTCTTTCAGTAAATAACCCGTCCAGGGCCGAACCGGCAGAACCAGAAATTTAGTATGGAATTTTTACTGAAAGACCAATACGCTATTCCACAAGTGGGTTCCAACTAAACCGAGTATGAGGTTAAATGCGCAATAGCGACGTGCAATACGTCCAGTAGTGGGAACCCAGTCGGAAACCTATTTTGAGAGTGAGGGCCTAAAAACCCTCTTTTTTTCACATTTTTGTATGGAGCTGAAAATTCGAATGTACTACAGCTACCATCAAAAGTGAAATTAAAACTCACCCGCTCATACCACCATTAGACCGTCTATATTTCTTGCTTTGAGCAAATTTTCAGAATTTTTTTTCAGTAAATAACCCGTCCAGGGCCGAATTGGCAGCAGAACCAGAAATTTAGTATGGAATTTTTACTGAAAGACCAATACGCTATTCCACAAGTGGGTTCCAACTAAACCGAGTATGAGGTTAAATGCGCAATAGTAACGTGCAATACATTCAGTAGTGGGAACCCAGTCGGAAACCTATTTTGAGAGTGAGGGCCCAAAAACCCTCTTTTTTTTACATTTTTGTATGGAGCTGAAAATTCGAATGTACTACAGCTACCATCAAAAGTGAAATTAAAACTCACCCGCTTAGACGACCATTAGATCGTCTATATTTCTTGCTTTGAGCAAATTTTCAGAATTTTCTTTCAGTAAATAACCCGTCCAGGGCCGAACCGGCAGAACCAGAAATTTAGTATGGAATTTTTACTGAAAGACCAATACGCTATTCCACAAGTGGGTTCCAACTAAACCGAGTATGAGGTTAAATGCGCAATAGCGACGTGCAATACGTCCAGTAGTGGGAACCCAGTCGGAAACCTATTTTGAGAGTGAGGGCCTAAAAACCCTCTTTTTTTCACATTTTTGTATGGAGCTGAAAATTCGAATGTACTACAGCTACCATCAAAAGTGAAATTAAAACTCACCCGCTTAGACCACCATTAGATCGTCTATATTTCTTGCTTTCAGCAAATTTGCAGAATTTTCTTTCAGTAAATAACCCGTCCAGGGCCGAATTGGCAGCAGAACCAGAAATTTAGTATGGAATTTTTACTGAAAGACTAATACGCTACTCCACAAGTGGGTTCCAACTAAACCGAGTATGAGGTTAAATGCGCAATAGTAACGTGCAATACATCCAGTAGTGGGAACCCAGTCGGAAACCTATTTTGAGAGTGAGGGCCCAAAAACCCTCTTTTTTTTACATTTTTGTATGGAGCTGAAAATTCGAATGTACTAGAGCTACCATCAAAAGTGAAATTAAAACTCACCCGCTCATACCACCATTAGACCGTCTATATTTCTTGCTTTGAGAAAATTTTCAGAATTTTTTTTCAGTAAATAACCCGTCCAGGGCCGAACCGGCAGAACCAGAAATTTAGTATGGAATTTTTACTTAAAGGCCAATACGCTATTCCACAAGTGGGTTTCAACTAAACCGAGTATGAGGTTAAATGCGCAATTGCGACATGGAACATATCCATATAAGTGAGGTAATATATGGATATGTTTCATATTGTTATTGCACATATTACCCAATAATTTGTTTAATTTGGTTCAATTCTGGACTATCTTTCCATATTAAATTAAAAACGAATCCTTTTATTTGTTATTATATTTATTCCTATTATATACGTATTTCTAGGAAGGTTATTTACTATTTTTTTATAAAATTTAAACGATTTTACTGTAACGGCCAGTTTTTTTTTGCGTATCAATCGCTTAATAACGACGGACGACGTACGTCGGCATGTGTCTAAACGACGTCTGTCCAAAAATGGGCGTGGCCTAAAAATCCATAGATTACAAATTGAGGCCAGGTTCACTCGCCTGCATTGAACTGACTGAACTGATTAGGTTACTCTTTACGATGTTGCCTATATCTATTATTCGTTTATATATAGGCAATGTAATTGTATAGTAAGCTGTATTGTATGTGTTATAACATGAAATAAGTACAGGTATGTATCTTTTTATGTTTCTTGTAGTTAGAACTGTGTAATTGATAGTATTTGAAACTTTATTTTAAATGGTGTTAATATCTTCCGTACCCCACAGTATTCTACAAATAACGCATTATTTTCATCAACCTTGCTTGTCTCATACCTACAATAAATATATCAATTAAGATACTCTAAACCTTGGTAAGTACGATTTCAAGAAACATGCGCTAAATTGAATAAATGAAATTAATTCCAAAGTTTAGAATTATTTATACCATGTTTTCTTATTTCAGGGTTTCAAAAAGTATTTAAAAACAGCATTATTTTTGTGTCAAAAATTGTAACTAATTTTTAAGTAGAAATCTATTTTAGATTTATAAATTGGTAAATTCATTGCTTTTATCCCATATACGTTTTGTTGAACTTTATGCAAATTTATAAAACTGTTGATTTCTTTAAAAAAAATGTTTGTTTAATAGAACACAATATAGTTATCGCATATATCGATGTAATACGATCGATTTAAGAGGATGGAAGCAGGGTGCCACATTTTTGGCCACACTACAAAAAAAATTATAAGTTCATATAATATATTGCACCAAACGCAAGCGCGACTATAGAACTTTTTTAATGAACATTTGGTTGTAATGAATATAATTTAATTTTCAGGTCAGGTATATTCCATTCCGGTTGGAGGTATGTGCCGACGTCAGCCCATGTCGATCGGCGGCTCTGGATCCAGCTACGTGTACGGCTATGTGGACGCTCACTTCAAAGTGGGGATGCGAGTAGAGGATGCCACGAAGTTCGTAATCAATACTTTGTCTTTAGCCATGTCGAGGGATGGATCTTCTGGCGGTGTCGTGAATATAGGCATCATAACGAAAAAGGGCATCGAACGCAGGATCGTACTTGGAAACAATCTGCCTAAGTTTTATCAAGGATAAAAAGCTATTTTGATTAATTAGATAGATGCTAAGATGTTTTACTCAGATATTCCTATCTTGTATGAGCAAATCGTGTACTTTGAATAATACACCGATGAAAATTGATTAAATAACATTGCAATTATTATAGGGTTTTCATTACTTTCAAAATATAAGTGATATGTAGGCTATTATGAAGGTGTTACCAACTAGCTAGAAGAAATTCAAATTTTAAAAAATTGAAGTTGACAAAAAATGGGTGTACAGAATATTTTTTACCGCTTATAATTCACAGGTCTGCGTTTTACATTTAAAGGTGAATAATGCCCTAAGATGAGATAAGTTAACATAAGATTTATTTTCTGAGATATACAAAAATGTAAATAGGAATGACATAATAACTTGTAAATACAACAATGTAGAAACAAAAAATACACGATGAATATAATAAAATGAAATTGCACTAATAGATTTACTATAAAAAAAAAACAAATTTAATTTAACAAGTCTAATAAAGTATCTAGGTACACAGGAAATTTCATAAACAAAATTTACAAAAATATAATTAAAACTAAAAAGAGAATACTATTAATTAAAACTCTTCAAAACTGAATACATTATTTTTCTAAAAGTAATTTCTTAACCTCTTTTTTAAAAATGTTAAATGTAGAAATATTTTCTCTAAAAATTTGTTATAGAAATGAGCAGCTAGATATTTATTGTGTTTTTTTTAAATCTAATTGATTTGGGGATGACCGTTTGTACATAATTGCTCTTATTGCGAGTGTCATAATCATGAATCTAGCTATGTGTTACTGCTTTGCCCTTGTTAACGTAAAACTCACACAAACACTCCTGGATATACAAGCCATAGATTGTCAGAATTCCAAGTCGTTTAAACAATGGTCTACATGATACACGTTGGTTCACTCTTGCAATAGCTCGGATAGATCTTTTCTGGAGTCGAAAGATTTCACTCACATACGGAGCTGTGCCCCAAGCGATTATACCATATCTAAGGTGTGATTCAACAAGACCGTAATAGGCTGATAACATTGAAGATTTGTCCATATATTTTCTTATGCGTGAAAGGGTTTATAAAAAAAAACACGTTTATAAATAATAAAATTTCTCTAGTCAGGTCTCAGAGCTAAGGTGAGTACCTACTATACGTTACGCACGTTAAGTAATCTCTTTTCAGATTTTAAGCAAACCTGCATATTTTACTTGTGCGATAAGAAAATAGAATCCGAAAATATTTATAAAAAAGGTGACGAAAACAAAATCGTGATTGTCCCTGAACGTTTCTTGATCTTTCGAATTAAATTTTCAAAATAGCATGGAAGTTAATAAAATAAACTTATTTATTCTATTCGAAGTAACGACATTTTAAAAA
This sequence comes from Neomicropteryx cornuta, assembly GCA_020383195.1. Classification (NCBI taxonomy): domain Eukaryota; kingdom Metazoa; phylum Arthropoda; class Insecta; order Lepidoptera; family Micropterigidae; genus Neomicropteryx; species Neomicropteryx cornuta. The sequence continues at coordinate 4,068,311 of JAHKQU010000001.1, read as the reverse complement.
CTTTTATCTGATACTGATGCATACCAAGATCATTACAGTTTATGATCCTCATAAACTGTTTATTACTTCGATCATAGAAAGACTTTTATTGCATTAAGCGAAATTTTGCAAATAACTTAAAACAATATTCTTCTCTCACAAAATAATACTAAAACCTAATAATAAAACATGCAAATACATAAATTGAATAACTCTATTTCGTTTTTTTACTACATAAAAATATCGTAATAGGGCATTTTGTGAGTGAAGAGTATTGTAATTTATGACGCTCCTCACAATGAAGTAAATCCACCGCTTATGGCAACACAAGGATTTTTGGTGAGTTTTGACTGACAACACCGACTGTTAACAAGTGTCAGCGGATTCTCGATCGTGACAATCAAATTTTATACAATTTCATGCATTCTGCAGACGATTCTGCTAATTCGTTTAATAGGAAACTTAACAATAACTGAAATTGTCGCAATCCATCATATTTTGATATATTTGCTATTTTGACAAGTAAGTATAATTATTTTTTCTAAAGCTTTTAGCAAGTTGTCTTTATTCTTAGATCGTTTTTTAAAAGTTTCTTTTGTATACTTTTCTTCCCAGTTAGGATGTCTGCCCCAATGGTGTCTGGATACGCTCAAATGCCGAGTGCCTACGACGACCCTTGTATCCCCGAATGGATGAAGACCGAATTGAGCACCGGGACTTCAATAATGGCGACGGAGTTCGACGGCGGGGTCGTGATCGGCGCCGATTCTCGCACGACGACCGGTGCATACATTGCGAACCGAGTGACGAATAAACTAACACAAATCACGGATCGCATTTACTGCTGCCGCTCAGGTTCCGCGGCTGACACCCAGGCGATAGCCGATATCGTCAGATATCATTTAGGTAAATTATCCATCGTCTGATCACCCATTTAGAATAAGAGTTACAAATTAGCCTGATACTGTTGATATCGTATCATTAATTACTTATAGCCATGATTTGGGAATGCACGGTAAACCTCAGTTCTGACTGTTATGTTGTTTATGACGCCAAGCCGTTTAATATTGCAGAATACATTTCACATTTCTTAATTAAATGAGTGTGTATATAGCGACCGCTGCACTGCAAATGGACGTGTAAAGATACAAAAAGCCACATTCGATAAAAGCCTTCATGTTTTGTACTGTCTGCCAGATTGAAAGCGGATACTTTACATATAGCTTTATGAAAAATCTAGATATGTGACAAAACATCTCCAAATCTGTATAGCTCTTTTTAAAGGTAAAACCTTTTTCATATGCATTAAAGATAAATAGAAATAGATAAACAGACCAAGAATAAGTATGAAACTAGACCCCTCTATTGTGAATTTTGGCAAAGTTCACTTACGTTGAGTCAACTGGTTTTTCGGTGTTACTAGTCAAAAATGTAGAATACTACTGTGCGAAAGAAATAATCCAAATGCCCGGTTTGGCAGTCATATCACAGATGTATGTGTATTCCTTGTTTACAAATTATATAAATATATTTTGTTATAGTGTAAGTAACCAACAAAACAGACGCATACATTCCAATTTATGAGTGAAAGTGAATATTTTATTTTAGGATTCCATAGCATTGAGTTGGGAGAGGATCCGCAGGTGCAGACAGGTGCTGCCATCTTCAGGGAATTGTGTTACAACTACCGTGACTCTTTAATGGCTGGGATTCTCGTTGCTGGGTGGGACAAACGATTAGGAGGTTTGTTGATATCTCATGCGCATGCACATACTTTAAAGTTGGTTGCTTGAGGAATTTCTGATAAAAATCTTTTAACTTTCCAACCGCGTTGGTGAAATACCTAAAATTGAATTGTACTTTCAATGTCGTCATTTGAATATCCCACAATGCCACATTGCCTTTTACCCATTATCCTAAAACCAAATTAGCCACAGTCGAAAGAAGTTATGAAGACATGTCTTCAGAAATAATAGTCGTTTCGAAGGCTCAAAAGAATTATTGTTAGAACTAACATTAGGCCACTTAGTATGAGATGTCAAATTACATTTTTATTTAAAGCTGCACGTTATAACCTAACGAACATGCTTGCTTTTGTAATCTCCTTTTGTAACCTCACACCTCGGCAAGCCTATACCAGGTGTCCCAAGACCATTCTTAAAAAATTAAGGGAGTATTTATGTTCTCTATTAAGAGAGTTATGCAATTATATAAAAATGCGAAAATTTTTAATTTTATAAAAGGGCTGGTATAAATTCCCTTTAGTGTCCAAACGCAATCGGTATCTTGTTTTGCCACGCTTGTTGTTGCTTGGTCTAGGTCCCGGTCCCGGTCGGTTAATGATACAGCATTGCGAGCGACGATCAGCTAACGGTTGTATAACGAGAACGGTTTAATATTATCACATAAAGTTTACATTTTGTCTCAGAAACTATGATGACATCAATACAAATTGCATCACCAAATCACTGCATTTTTTAATATGAATGGTCTTGGGACTTCCTGTATATGTCAGTCATAATGAGCTAAAATTAAACCAACAACATTTTAGGTTCAATTTCTTATTTCCTAGAACTAACTTTAAGCGGACTCAACCCATTCATTTCTCCATACAAACCCTAGAAGAAAAATAATACTAGGTATTGTTTTATTTTTTAAAAATGGCTTCTATGGAATTAATAAGTTCAATTTTTGTTTTGTCTAAAAGTTAAGAGCCTCAAAAAGTTTGTATTTTTCCATACATTTTATCAAAAGTTTAGATGTAAATATCATACCTACAGAAACATAATTTATTTTATTAAGATGCAATCCCAAGTTTAGACCTAAGTTGATTTTGTTTTTATAATTAACGAAAAACATAATCAACTGTTTTTGTTAGATGAGACAACGATTTAAAAATACACGTAAGACAGAGATGAGCGCCACCAGAAAGAGGCCCCTTAAAGAATCATTTTGCAAAATAATACCTTTACAAAATGATTCTTTAAGGGGCCGTCTAAGCAATAGATTACATGTAGGCTAAAATCTATGAAAAATTTATTAATCGCCATCTAACATTAAGAAAGAAAGTTAAAAAACTAACCGCCTAATACCAATATAACTTCAATATTATTGTTTTACATAACATATTGTATTTTTATAATAGGGTGTTGTTATTAAAACAAATACCTGTAGTTAATTTTGAAAAATGTTATAAATGTTAGATATAGAAATCCGAAATTGTTTATACGTTAACCAAACCTAAAAATGCCAGATCGATCACAAGTTAAATAGATGACAAAAACTCAGAATTTATATGGCCTTAATAGTTGATCCTGGGTTTCGGTCGTTTTTATTGCTTGGTTTGAACCTCTAGGTTAGGGAGGGATAGGTAAGGAGCTTTTGAAGAACCCTTAATAAACAGAGACAAGCACGTGTGTTTATTAAATGGGGTCCCATTTTTCCACAAAATAATACAAATCTCATTTCCAGGCCAGGTTTATTCTATCCCCATTGGAGGCATGTGCGTCCGGCAGCCCGTGTCAATTGGCGGTTCCGGTTCCAGCTACATTTATGGTTACGTCGATGCCCACTTCAAGGAGGGCATGCAGAAAGAGGAAGCCGTCAAACTGGTCATCAATTCTCTGGCTCTGGCAATGGGCAGGGACGGGTCTTCAGGAGGCATCATCAACGTGGCCATTATCACACAGGACGGAGTGGAACGTAGGGTGGTTCTCGGGGATAAACTGCCCAAGTTCTATGAAGGATAGGATTGATTATTTAATTATTTTACAAGAATAATTGTCTGATACAGCATTAAGTAAAAATAACTTGGCATACAAGGCCAATGATTTGCATACAAGGCCATGTGATTGCGGCTTCTTAGCCACTTCTTTTGTGTCTCGTGTCGCCACATTTTGTATTATTACCCAGCTCTCACTTCTTGAAAGCCGCATTATTCTACTTTTTAACCGACAAACTATTTTTAAAAAGTTAAGCACCCTTTTTTCTATTTTTGTCTTATCGGTTCTCATGAAAGTGTCTAAATTCTAATATTTAACATCCGAGCGTCTCGTTTGTAAACGTAAATGTATTTTTTTTGTTTATTTTTTATAGTTTGGTCTATTTGGTAATAAGTATCTTGATTGTTGTATTTAAGACTTTTTTAAAAATAAAATTTAAATTGAAACTTTCTTTAATTCAACAACAACACACAATGAAATGGCTTTAGGTACTATCTTCTAGTTAAGGTATTTTAGGTCATTTGCAAACAAAAAGTCTTCGAAGCAACTAAAGAATCATACATACACCATAACCATACATCATAATAAGGCCGGGAGAATATAAGTGTCAAATCTTGATTTTATTGAGATGTTTTTACTGGCAACACTATTTATTATATCATACTGTGTTCCCAGATAAAATAAATATATAAAATACATACAAATGATTATTTTGTCAGAATTGACTAGTTAATTAGCTAATTTATATTACCATTGACAGTCCTTTTTATAAAATCATATTTCGATAAAAAGAGCTACGAAGTCATTTTTAATTTATTAGTAGTCTATTCCTATGATTTTATTCTATGCTTTCACTAATGCACTCCATAAATCATTGTTACTTTCGTCAGTGAGTCCCCGTTTACTTACCTCGGTTTCGAATGAATTCAAAGTACAATTAAAAATATCTAGTTGCAAAAGATGGCTGTTATATTATTGACACATTTTGAGCATTTGCGTTGCGAGCGTTTGTGTTTTATGTTTATATTATATTTTATCAAAAAAAAACATCAAAAATGTAAAACTTTGTACCTCGGTAGAGTCAACCACAAAATAACGAATCACATACGCTTATCGAGTGCAGCAAATTATTATTATCAAATTTAACGCCACTTAAATCCAAAGTTTTACATATTAATGTTTTTTTTTGGGCTATATCACTTTTTTGTTTTACTAATTGTAAAACCAGAAACAATAATTATTTGTATTAGCTCGTTGTGAACTGGTGCGGGATTTATCAATTTACAACAATTCCAGTAATCTTCACGGAGAGAAATGCATTTTTTCAGCATCGTATGAAACAATAATTTGTGTCTCTTTGAGTTTATCGTTGAAGAGGATAACTTTTTTATCATAACGAGATAGGCTGTCGATGTCTAAATTGGCCATTTTTGAAAAATAGCAGTTAATATTGCTGTATGTATTGCAAGAACGTTAAATGTCCAAAAATACGCAAATAGATCTTAGTATTCAATTCTATCCGTATATTCACGTAGTAAATTAACATTTTAAAACCTTACAAGAACACTGACAGTTCAGAGAAAAACCATTCTTTTTCAAAACGGCTACACGGCTAGAATGCTGAGTCACTCGTGTCGTTGACAACAACTTTTTATTTAATAACTAGCTTTTCAACCCCGGGTTTCCCCCAGGTTGGCAGCTATAAGGACGCCTTTGGCGCATGACAATTCGTGCTTGTATTACGTGCCTACCGTCTTATGTTATGCAGGTGGCTTTGACAACCATCAAAGCCGCCCGCAAGGCTTTTAAGGTGGCTTCCTTCATTTATTAAATTACTACACAGGAACCTTGAATATTTCCACAATAAAAATATCCCAAATCCCTAACTGATAATGAAAATCTCGTTAAAATCGGTCATTTGGAGGTTAGCTTCAACAGTCAACAAAAAATGCGTGTTTGAGTTTTGGTTGCGTAACCAATAATCATAAGAACTTTATTTTAAAATATTTATTTCGAAATTGCAGTCACTTCAAATTTATTTTTATGTAGTACGTATATAAAATCTGAACTATATTATTATAATATAAATCTTAATTACATTCAAACCACTTAAACATTAAATTCTTTACACCTCTTTCGTTCTGTGCTCTTAATACTTTGCATTCAGGTAAGAGGCTACATTTCAACAAATAATTTTGAATACTAATTTGTCATAATATTGACGTCATCGTCATTTGTCAACGATGTCAATATCGTCTCAAAATTGTTGTTTTTTCGCATTATATAAACTAAAGTAAAAAAGACAACCTCATCTTCACTTGACTACGACATTCTTTCAGAACTGGCTGGCGATCTTGCAATGAGCCTGGATTGCCGATACTGCACTTGTGCCAAAAAGTCAGGATAGTAGTACACAACACGTCGTCCGTACAACATTTATCTCATCACAGTCATATCGACTAATCAGTGACCTGTCCACAACACGACAGCCGTATTACATTTATATTGTTGTATCACTGTCATACGGCCCAAGTATGTCAAAAGTTATCCAAACAATACAACATCAAAATCGACTATAGAGCAACAAAATTACAAATTATACTTGATTTTAAACAAAGAGTGATGAAATTACCTAATTCTTAGCCCTTGGACTTAACCTAAAAAGGGGTTTAAAATGGGTTTGTACTTGAATCCGACAGAATTAATGTCACTTAGCTGGAAGTCACTAGAGACCGTCATCATTTCAGATTGTCAAAGTTATAAAAGGCTCTAATGAATCTGATATAAATTTAGACAAGCCTTAATTATGCTTCCAAACCTTATCGGTAAAAAGGAACATAATTAACATTAATTTCAGTTTTGTGAAAAAATTAATTTCATTTAAAGTGACATGATTTTTTCACAATCTGTTCAGTGCTTAATTCATCATTAAAATATATTTCCGATCCAGGAAATCATTGTTTTTGAACTATTTATATCACGTTCTTTGTTTCTAGTTGCTCATTTTTTTATAACCCTCTTTTGAATCAACTTTTTGAAAATAAATTTATCCATCTTGAAATGTTTTAAATTATAACGCCTGGGTGGCGTCCACATCGTCCAGGAATGGGTGCAGGTAGGATGAAAAAAGAAACCCAATGGACGGTGCAGAGTTTATTCCGCAGGCGCTACTGTGTACATTTACATGATCCCTTTCGGGTACATTTCAATGTGTGAAAATAGAGAAGCTTAAAACTAAATAACAATTGTAAAACTTTGAACAGGAAATTAATATAAAATACGTAGTCCCGTCGATCGTCTGTGAGTGCGCCGGCGCGGCGGGGGCGTCGACCAGTTCGGCCCGACGCCTGCGCGTTCCGTTCGGCGACGCTCGGGTCTCCTCGCTCGCCCGACGACCGCCGCCGAGTCTCGGCTCGGCTCGTTTGGCTGTGTGCGTGTGTTGTTATTGTAGCGGTACTAACACCGCTACAATATTTTATAAGTACTATCAAGTGCGAAATAACCAAATAACATTTGGTTGATATATTTAGGTAAGTATCATTATATAAGTCATTTATACTGTCAAAGTTATATTTAAAATGATTTAATTGGGATTATAAACTAAATAAAACAACGTTCTAATTTCATTTCTTTAAATAAATTAAAAAGTCTTAAATGTACATATTTTAATAACATATTAATTAAACTGTCTTTACAATTCGCCACAGTTTCCTATGGTTATTTTCTCCGAGGTGGTACCACTTTTACTTCCACACTTCTCCATCTTTTTCACAATGTCCATTCCAGATATAACATGGCCAAACACTACATGTTTCCCGTCTAGCCAATCCGTTCTGTAAAATAACACAATGAGTGCTATAGGCTGGTCAAATTGGATTATTCACATTCAATATTATTAAGAGAATATACAGAGTGAACTTTTTCTCATGCACATCCTTTTATGGGTTCATTCTATACTTCAACCTGATTAACTTTTGTTCTACAAGTTTTCAAGTCGAGTCCTATTAGTATTTAAACGTATAGTTACTTCACCTGACTACGGTGGCGGCAGGATCAAATATGTCAAAATTAGGAAACTTGTTTAGTTTGGTGTGTAGAATAACCCCATAAAAGGATGTGCACGAGGAAAAGTTCTCCCTGCATATACACAGTTTTTGTTTGTTTTTGGCCTTTTGGGTTTGCAGTTTTTTGTGAGGGCCATGGATTTATAAAAACAAATGATAACCGCTTTATATCTAAAACTTGAACAGAGAAATTCAAACTTTTTTCCCAACTTCGGAGCAGTTTGTTTATGTTGAAAAAATATAAACCTCATTTTGCGTCGTAAAATGGGCCACGGAACATGTAGTTGTGTGTCGTTTTACATATTGGAATAAACAATAGTGTTTGCGGCTTATGGAACTACAAACTACAAACATTTTTATTTATTTTGAAGGTTTCTTGTACATACAATATTTACTTTTATGTTACACTGTGGCCGTTTCTAATGTATTTATATATGTAGTGTAGTTTAGTATTAAATAAAAATATGTTAAGGTTCTAGGTTTTGCTGATGATTGTTATTTTTTTTAAATTAATACACATTAAGTTTAGTGTATATTTTGAAACTTACCTGGCTGTACAAAGGAAAAATTGTGAACCATTGGAATTGGGGCCCGAATTAGCCATACTCAAAATACCCGGGCCAGTGTGTTTTAGTTCAAAGTTTTCATCGTCAAATTTTCTCCCATAGATCGATTTTCCACCTGTGCCATTATGATTCGTGAAGTCGCCGCCTTGACACATCTGAACAGTTAACTATGTAAGGAATACTTGGTAAATTTCAATCAGAAAATTACACATGTTCGAATCTAGTTTATCGTTTACGCAAATTAGATGAAGGACTATAAATAAACCAGATTAACCTGAGTCATGCCCGAGCCACATTTACAAAATATTCACCGATTGCCCGATTGCCAGATTTTCAAAAAATGGCCCAATTACGGGCACTTACCAAAATGCTTATTTTAGAAAAAAAAAATAAAATTCAAGCAAAGGCAAAAATAAGTTTTAGTGGGTTATAAAGTTAACTTTATTTTTAGCTGGTTTTGCAACTAACTCATGGTGTATCGGGGGCCTACACGGTGAACAGTATTTGAATTTTCTCTAAAGATATATTTGATGATATATATATGATAATAAGGATGATAAAAAGGATACAAAATCTGTAATGATCCTGTGGAAGGAACTGTCTTGATAACCAAAACCACGCTCATGTGTGCAAAGGCACCTGAAATTTTCGGCCGTCTTCGGCACAACGTCCGCCCTCAGGAGCATTATAATTCGTCCCATAGGCTGCTTTCCCATTTTAATATCAAAGTAAACTTGAGGATTTTTGTTTCCGGTCACGGCTGGTAGTATTTTATCAGCTGGCTGCAATATAATATACGAGTATGCATGAATTACAAATGCATTATGAATTAAATACTTTTATTAAATTTTTGTACTTCTATAAAGTGCAAAAAAAGTTAGGTTAGGTTAACACAAAAATAACCACATACCCAAAGAGAAAAAATCGAGGCACTCAAGAACGTTATAGTGAAAACATGGCAACAAATGAAGAGTGCATTAAGAAGCTTCAAATGGTTTTAGTGTTACGGGGGCTCTACTGATAGAGTAACAGGAATCAGATAGCCTTATTCAAGCTCACTATTTCATTATATCAAATTAAAAATATAGAAATATTTATTACCTCATCGTCATCGTCTTTTGTGCCCATACTTTCGCCATCCTTTTCTTTATTAAGAGTCTCGCCTGCGTGTTGCCTCAACCAATTATCCTCGGACCACACGGGGCGTGTGGAGCCTTCTTTGATTCTCTGCGGAGCAGCTATGTTCACGCGTATTGTACGCCCAAACAGCTCGGCGTCATTCTAATACAATAAAGGAAAGTACAAGTATTTAATGAGGCTAACTTTAGTCTAACTACTATAAGAAAGCTATACACAAATGCTGGTCGAGGAATTCCCATTGTAAAATCACCTTCTGTTTGAGAGAGTTGAAAACACCAGAATGCATTAAAAAAAATCTTTAACCTAACAAATGTCGAAGACGGAAACGTTCATAAATTTTGTATGTCAAATTTTAGGTATTAAAAAGAGACATTTTACTATATTTAAAAACCAAAATAACTTCAGTATATGGACAATTTCATGGAGGTTACCAGGCATGTTATTATTGGACGCCAAAATCTTCAAAACTAAATTTCTAATGAATTAGTAAGTTTCTGCGTCTTTTGTATTGACAAATTTGTTATTTGTAATATTGTATGTTAAAAATTAATTTAAAAGGTAGATTTGTATATTATATACATTTATGACATAATACAAGTTACTGTTACTGTTTAAGTTACTGTTATTTGTGTGTATGGATGTGAGTGAATATGTATATCTGTGGTCATAATACGTAGGTACATTGTTCATTTTTAAAGGGTTTCAGATCTAGCCTCTAACATTACTCATACTGTTTTCCTTAAATAACATTCCTTAGAACAGCGAACTCTTACCTAGTTAGGCCGGCGAGGGCTAAATCGCAAACATAACTGGTACTCGAATTCCTCATTTTATTGCTAAGAACTTTTCCTAATTTGTATTTTATTATCTTTAGGTCAAATTGAACATAGTACTGTTGATAATAATTCATTTTTTTATTAAAAATAACTTGTTAAAGGGTCAGACATTTTAGAAACTTGGCAAACAATCGCTTGAAAGTCTACCACACATTCTTACTCTCGTACTCTTGGATCATCATTGCCTCAGACATTCCAGTAATATATTTTTTATTAGATTTTAAGAACCACCGTCATGTTTTGGATTTAAACCCTCACAGTGAAATTTAAGGTCGGAATAAGTACTACTTATCTAGTAGCGGATGAATTGAAAAAAGATCTAATAGCTGACTGATTTGAAAATGAGTCAAATTAGATTCTTTACCATATTGTCAATAGCTGCGGCAGCATCCTCTGCGTTTTCAAACTCGATGAAAGCAAAACCTCTGTGTTTTTCAGTCTCGTAATCAAGTGGGATCTGTACATCCACTAAATCCCCGAAAGGAATGAAAGCAGCATTCAATATCTTCTCGTCGACCTCTTCTGCCAAGCCGCCCACATATATAGTTCTTTTTGCATTATTATTAGACATTTTACACAAAATAAAATCAGTGCTTTCTATATATTATGGCGAGAATAACTTTAACCGCGAATTTAAATAGATAATGTTATTGTTTTGTTTTGGGGTTATTCGTACTTGCGTAGACGAGAGAGTGACATGTCACATTTCTGTCATTTTTCTATTTTTAACACCTCTCTCTCTCTCCCTCTAACAAATGGTAGTAACTATCAGTTTTCGGATCTCTTCCGTCCACACGCACGAATTATACGACCATTGATTGAGCGAACTACACCAGTAAGTTTTTCAAAATATGAATTATATTAATAAAATACCCACAATAAAGTCAAATATAAAAAAAATATTTTTGAAATTTAATTGCTTTACGGATAGGATCTAGTTCATTAAACGACAAACAAGTCTTACCGCCGGCTGCGTTAGGATCTGTTTTGCGCGAGAACATCCTAAATACACCATTATTGTAAAACCTTGCAAAAATAAAGCAAGAAATATGGTACTTTACATGGGTAAATAATTTGATTCATTTCAATAATTGAAGCTTGAAAATGGTTCTCTGCCTAGACCTTTTGTTGATTTGGATACGCTCGTGACATGGGGGAGATTTGGTAACAGCTGGTTGGCGAGGGATGCTCACCGCACCGCTGGCACAGAAGAGATGAAGACGCATTAGCTCGTCATGCTATATCTGTTTCAAAAGATCTTTAGCGTTAATTGATTACTCATCTACTCTACTGTTACATCGGTGATTTAAAATTTTATCATATAGGTACATGTTAAAATTTTAAATAATCAACAAAAATTCTAAACACATAACTCTTGTCCATAATTAAAAAAAAAATTGTTCAGTATCTACTTAAAAAAATGTAGATATTAATTAACTTTTTTTTTATTAAAAAAAAAAGCCATATTAAATGGATTATGGCAAAAACATGGTTTTGGCTGCCAGAAACTCAATTTGATGACAAGTCTTAGAAACTATACGTACTAAATTTACATAACCTATTATGCCGATCTTTTCTTTATTTCTACATTACATTAAAAAAAAAATGTATTGTGACATGAGATGTAAATGATTGTGGATAAGGCATATAGAAGAAGTTCCATAGCCTTCAACATTCATGTACAGTAAGTTCATGTACTTCTACTTTATCCCCAAAGTTATAGATAGAGGTATGGACCCTGCGCAACACTCACTTGATGCCGGCCACTGATGTAGAATGTGGATGCAGCTGCAGCAACTGGGACTCTAGATATGTATAGAATGAAGGTAATTCTACTATGCTTTTATTTCATTAGGGCAAAAAAAATATTCAACATCGTCTCGGTGCGGAATTCCACAGCTTCGTCAAGTGGCCCAAAATGCACCCTAATATCTAATAAGCTCTTTGGGTACAACATAGTCATTAATTACTGTATACATGCATATTAGAGGCAAAAAGTGTCTCGGAGAGTTTATATGTAGGTAAATGGTGTTGATTACGGTTTAACATTATTAATTTTCAGAGCTGGATAGCAGCCGAAAAATTCCAGTCACATGAAAAAAAAAATAAAAGTGCTACCAACGTTTAATCGGTACTCCGAGGATTTCTTTGGAATTTACAGTTCGAGTGATAATGCTGACGAAGAAGAGTATGTCATTGATCTTATGAAGGACTCTTTCTTGTACTTCACAAAGAAAAAAAGTGAACCAGTGTCCAGAAATAAAACAAAAGACACTACTGATAAGCGTGAATCCCTAGAAAATGATGAGTAAACTTGAAACATTATTTATGACTTGATTTACATTGTAAAATTCAGTTTCATGAAAAAAAAAATGTAACATATTCTTAGCTAGAAATGATAATGTTAATAGCTTAAACTATTGTTTTAATTTTTTTTGTATGATCGCTTTTTAATTTTGAAGATATTTTCAAGAAATAAATATATAATAAAAACCAGCCAATCGAGCAGCTGGATTCAAAGTGAACATGAAAACTGTAAATTCCAAAAGGCAACCAAGTGTAATCGACCCTTTTAGCTTCTATACATTCACTTATTGGAAGCTATTATCCCTGTCTTTTGGCCGTCTGTCCGTCCGTCTGTTGCATCTTTCAACTCGAAAAGCACAAATGCGAAATATGTGAATTTTTGTGTGTTGAAAAACAACCATAGCCGTTTAGATCACATCGTAGGCTGGTCGAATAATTAGATATTTAACATTAAAGTCAAAGGCTGTTGGAAACTTCATGACGTATTGGTTATTACTTACTTGCCAAAAATTATTGGTTGTTACAAAGTCATCTATGTAAATAGAAATATGTAAGAGAATGTTTATTGCCAAATAATTATTATAAAATAATAATTTAAAAAAAAATTAAACACATTGGAAAAAAACTTTATTTGCTCCTAAAATAGTAAGTAAAAAACTACATAGTTTTTTAAATCTTTGTAATCGTGCTACAAACTACTTAAATCGGTCAACTAAGGCTGGCTACAAGATAAGGAACCATCAGTTTAATTTGTCACAGCAGTGTTGAGAGCTGAATTGAATAAATACCATTATATAAATAATTATTCTCGGAAGAAATTAAAATAATAATAATAAAAAAGGAGGTAATAATAATGATATTACCATCATTATCAAAAAGTTTCTTATACTGAATTTATTTAGTTATGATAACGCTATTAATAGCTTACACATATTAGTTATAAATAATAAAGCCGAAATACGATGCCTGAATTTAGGAAATGTTTAAATAAGGTGATAATTAAAGGGTTGGATATTTTAAATTTTGTGCAAAATGTTGGTTATGATAATAATAAACATTTTACAATACCTTTACTATTTTTGCTGGTGCAGTTACAATAATTTGGCGGATAATTATTTTGGTTTTTATGAAATTTGGCTGAAATGGTTCACTATTTCACATTAAAATAAAATAATAAAAAAGATCAAACAAATTCTTAATTGTAATGCTATTTATTATGTTAACCACGATTAACATGTCTCCATTTAACAAAAAAAAAAATCGCAAACTTCACATTCTGTCAAATATGTTAAGTGTTAGAGCTAAATTCAATGGAGTCTATATTAACAGGAGGGTCAACTCGATAGGTGGTGGTAAGCCGAAAAAAGTCCGCTTGGGTTTGAGCCGCGCAGTAGGGGTCTGCGGACGTCGAGTACTAAGCCGAAACAAACGAAAGTTACAGCGCACTTGTGTGTTTGAGTGTTCTGTCAGTGTGTGTAATACGTGAGTCGTCTTTCCCCCCCCGCCCCCGCACTCATGAGGACGTTTTGCGTCGCATTGGCTGTCATACATTTGGGGCCGAGTTGATCCTCCTGTGTATAGACTCCATCCTAAATTCTTAACACTGAATGGAGTTAGTTTCAGAATAAGTACTAAATTTAGACGATTCTTTTAGGAGATAATAAAATGATCTTTGCCAGTTATGTCTAGTATTTTTACGCTGTGCCTCCCCGCTACATTCTACACTTTTCCTTTTTAAAACAGAAGAAGCAACTGCTGTAAAAAATAATAACACTCTTAATTATTTTTTGTACTTCTCAAAGAGGCATATTAAAAGGATGCCTCCTAACTAATGAGAAAAGTGTTTCGTTTATGTTATTCGGGCCAGTTCTTCCATCGTCTCCAGGTCTCTTAGCAGCATCTGGATAGTTTGTTTGGTACGAGGGCAGTATTCGGCCGTTTCGTCATCCTCCAGGGAGGGGTCTTGCGATTCGAGTTCTGGAAACAAACATTTCCATTTCAAATTAAACACTCAACAATTTAGAACATTGAGAGCATTATTCTAAATATTGTATATTTACTATATACTTTAGAAGTAGCAAAGCAGCCCTTTTTATGAAGATCAGCAAGCAAGACGCTAACCCTGGTAGAGCTCGCGCTTATCTTAAAATTGGAGGGGACTACTAGAGTATTGTGTGAGGACATATGGGCCTCAGAAGGGGCGGATAAGATGATAGAAACACAACTGAATATTAAGATGAAAAAGTAATCTGTAGAGTATTAGGAATATTTATCACAAGTAATGGTGTAATAAGATAAAATGCAAACTGGTTTGCCTCTTTTTTTAAAAATCTGACCCTGCTTTGTGTTAGATAAAAATCACATAGGTTATGTATAATCCAGAAGAATAACATTTAACAGTGAGATCTATTAAACAAATAGTGATTTTGGAAATAAAACACAAACATACACAAAATCTTTTTAATACATACCAGCGATTTGTGCCTCAATTGAGTCCAGGCGCACATCAAATGCAGCCAAAGCCTTGCTGACATGCTCATGAAGCTGTTCACGACATTTGACCAGATCGATGGCTGCCTCCGGCTCAGGAAACATTGGCACTACTGGTTGAGATTCGCAGGCACGCGTTTCGCATTCAACTGCAATATAATTTAACACAAAAACATTGTTATAATATTGTATCATTAAAATTGGCTGGGGATAGTCGAAGACTGCCAGAGGGATAGTTAAAAAAATATTTCACCTTGTACGGATTTAGCGAGAGTTTCAAATTCTGTTGTACTGATGGGGAGATCTATGGACGTGCCGCCCGGACTGGCGAGGAAGTTGACGAGAAGGTTGGATGCGGAGCCCTGCGCACTCAGCTGCCCGTCCGTCCCCTTGGATAGCTCATCGGAACTAGCAGTCACTGCCTGGGTGTCGCCTCCTGAACACAAACCAAATTACTAAATAAAAGCCAGTTGTCCAGATTAGTATTATAATTAGTGTATAAATTGAATAAATATATTTGATTATAATTGATAAACTGAATAAATTTGAATTTTAGTGATACCACCGTTTTCTATTGCTAGTTTACCTAATCTTGAAATTCAACAAAAATAATCTTACTACCCTCACTCTCTAGGCACACTAACAGATTACCACACACATGCATAGAAGGTGATGATGTATATCAAAAGAAGAATATTAACCGTCACATAGAATAATCTAGTAGAACAATATTGAAACAATAAAATACAACAGTAAACTAGAAGATAAACTAAATATTAAATTACTACACTAAAATGATGTTACTGATATGAATTAACACAGTATATTCCATATGTAAAGATGCCCTAAATGACGGAGTCACTGAATATATTTATATGTTTGAATATGGCAAGCGAGTGATATTTTTAGATTAGTACAAAATCGGGTACTCATGATATAGAAGCTATCTGGCAAGTATGATCAGCTCTACAAATCGTTTACAAAGTGGAATATAATATTATTAATTAAAATATAATGAAATGTTTACCGTCATCTGAGGACATGGGATTCTTCATCTGATTGATGTCAGGAGGGTCAATCTTCATAACGGATTTGATGTCCTCTACCTTAAGAGTGACGGGACAGCTGTTTTCCTTGCCCATCATGGAGTTGAGATGAAGCTTGGGCATCATGCTCAAGTCGGGCATCTGTTCGACTATGACGTTGTGCTGGAGCCTGTTGGCGGGCGGGTCCCACGGTTTCGACCACAGGTATAGCTTCGGATGATCTTTCTTCCTAAAAGTTAAAATAAACAATAGTACTAAAAATCTGCTTTATTTCAAAGTGCAAAGTCGGCTGGGCTGCGTAATACAGGGTGCCCCAAGCTTATAGGACAAAAAAAAAACAGCTAATAGGTCTTACGATTTCTAGTATTATTTGTTAAGAAACTATATCAAAATTCATTATGGTTTTCGAGAAAAAAAATGTTGAAGTTTTTACAAATATTAGTGTAATACCGACTTTATAATATTTGGGGCGCGACCCTGAATG
Organism: Neomicropteryx cornuta; assembly: GCA_020383195.1. Classification (NCBI taxonomy): domain Eukaryota; kingdom Metazoa; phylum Arthropoda; class Insecta; order Lepidoptera; family Micropterigidae; genus Neomicropteryx; species Neomicropteryx cornuta. Next base: position 4,051,677 of record JAHKQU010000001.1, on the reverse strand, counting down.
CAACCGCGAGAGGACGTTCCTAGTGCGTCAAAGAGGGGTCAGTGTGTCGTCTGACTTCTTCGAGTCGGGACGTGCGTTTTTCTGTAAAAAACGCAATGCCGCGCCGCGTGATTTCATCTCGTGAGTACGCTGAGATGCTGATGGCTGATGGTTTATGGTGAATGTGTAGGTAACGCGATCATATGCGACGCATAAACTTTGGTCAGTGATTGCTTGACGTACAAAGACAGCGTGCAAACGTCTTTGATTCAATCATGTGGACAGACGAAAGTTTGTTTACTCGTAATGCCATGTGCAACAGACGCAATATGCATGTGTGGTCACATGCAAACCCATTTGAACGCAGAGAAGCGGGGCACGCAGAAGGCGACGATAATACGTAAGTGTCTATAACTGTGTATTAATCAGTGAAGTGTATGAAGTTTTCGATACTGAGAAAATAGCCGTGAATCGGTAAGTACCTACTTCTATTATGGTTTGTTTTTCTTTATAACTCCAGGAGTTAGTTATGAGTATGAGTTACGTTCTTTCTATGGCTTTATTGTTAATGTTACCTTCGTTTTGAAAACAAATTTAACGTAGGTATGTCGGGATGACGGCGCGTCCGGCCGGCGCCTGGCCCGTTCAGGTAAGAAGGGGTTGGGGAGAGGGGGGGGGGAGGAGGACCTGTTATCTGCCTACCGAGCGGTGCGGATATAATTATGATTTTACACAAATTTAGTTTAAAAAATAATTAATTTGGGTATCAAATATTTTTGCATTTTTTTATATAATTTCTTACTCGTAACAGGGAACATATACACCCCCTTAAATTTTTGTCTATGATCTTGGGACACCCTGTATATTAATCCGGAAAAAAAAACTGATGGAACAAATGGATAAAAATTGCACAGAATGACTCGATGAGTAGGTACTAAGTAAGTAAGGCAGTGGCTGTGAATGGCCGCGCTGTCTCCCATAGCCGCACGGATTACCAAGGTCTAACTGTATACTATATATTTCCCATATGTGCTTGTACCTAAATAATGATGAAAGACATGAGAAATAAATAAATATCAAGATCTAACCTGGCCACGTGCATCTTGATCTTGATGGCGTGCAGGGCCTGCGCTATGAGATACAGGTTACCGCTGAGCTCAAAGCTCTTCTTGAGGGCGGAGGCTCTCGAAGTGGTTTCGGCGGGGTCTGTCACCGAGGCCACACCTTTCCAAGTGGGCAGCACTCCCTCATAGAGCCAGCTCTGATCGTGCAGGAAACGCTGGGAGCGACGACCGCGACGTGGGTTCAGGCATATGTAGCAAATGTACTTCTCTGGAACCTAGAAATAATAGCAACAAAAGTAATAAAGGACTCCAATTGCTGACTGATGTAAAGAAAACAAGTGCAAAATAATTTAATTGCTATTATAGGAAGTCATGCACAGAAATTCTACATCAATGAGTAACAGTTATTCATATTTCACACAAAATTATTGACATTACAAACTCCTAGTGATTGTCAAATCATGCAATTTCTTGTAAAAAAAAAATTGAGATTTTTAATGCTATGGCCCAGGTAATTAATTATTCTGGACCCTACTCAACTAAGCTTGATTCGCTTGTACTAGAGTGAGGGAAGGTGGTAAATAAGAATTAAAAATGGTATGAGTAATGTGTAAATTTGAACCTGCAACCGCTGGGTCAATGACAAAGCATCTTGAACACTAATCTACCACAATCTCGATTTGGAATGGCCGAAGAGTAGTACGGCATGACTGTTTGTCCAGTCCCCTTATAATATATAACAGTCCATATATTATGCATACTATTCTTATTTTTCCTATTATAATTTTATACATTTTCAAAACTGAGGTATCTTATAAAACCTAGCTTCGAGATAAAGCTGTTTGAATGTTTCGTTCATTGAAATAACGACTACTAGACTTTTAAAATTAATCAAGTATTAGTAATTAAACAGTTAACTTATACAACATTTATATTCAATATAATTTATAAATATATTATATTCTTTTTTCAAGATTTCTATTATTACATATTTTTTATAATTATTGAGTAATTCATTATCTTTTAATAATTAGCCGGAAAATATAGGAAATTTTGCTTTTAGTAGGCAACATTAGGGTAACAAGGAAAAGTGGTAATTGCATATGCAAATTACATAGTGTGACAATGTTAAGTTGTCTTTATAAGTACGCTAGGAACAGTAAAATTGTTATTAATAAAACGTGTATTTACTACTTTTGATTTTTTTAAAAATAATTATGTTTTGAAATAGTGTAACATGCTTGGTAACGTTAACAATTAATTAATTAATTGTTAATTATCAAATCTAATGGATATGCTACACGCATGCATCAGTTAGATGCGCACAAAAGTAATACTATTTATGACAGAGACATATACATAATAATACCTGAGATTCAGTTTCTATGGAGTGACAAACGGCATGTTGCCAGCATAAGCATAGTTCACACTGGATCATCAGACCATCTTCTTCATTATATCTTGAAACACAAATCACAATTTTGTAATTAAAACGTTAAAATAAATATTTATAAAGTGAGATTTTCACTTTATACTTCGACCTTCCTTGGTCCGGGTGCTGCCTAGTTAGGTAGAGTTTTGAAAATATGTTTGTATAATTTAAAAACCAATAAATAATAATAATTATTATTATTATTATAAGTGACAAATAATTTAATAGGTTACGGTTACTATACAAAATATTTGCAATGTTAGTAAACCATCAATCAATAAGTATAAACTTCACAACAAATTTTATCTTTTTGAAATTCTATTTATTGTAAGTCTATTAGATAGTCGATGTATATACATCGATGTATATGATGTGGAAAAAAGACAATATATGAGAATAGCATACAAGTTAAAGGGAACAGAATACATAACAAAATATGTGAGGCAGAAAGAATATCTTTGTATCAAAAGTCCTTCTCAATAAATTGAATATAGAAAAATGATTAAATTTACTTCTTGTGTCCCTGGATGGCGGCACCTACACACATTTTATGTATCTAAATGCCACATAAACTATGCTCCTAAGTTAACCCGTATCGGCACACGGACGTATATATACGCCCGGCCAGCCTAAGGTCGCCATCGGCACACGGACGTATATATACGTCAGCATTTCCCGCTTGATTTGATTATTTCTGCTATTATTTCAGTATAATTTATTAACTTGACGTTTGCACCATTGGAAACCACAACGAGCCAATTTTGTTTTTAATTCAATGCAGTGTCTAATACTATTTATAAATTTGTATTGAAAATACACTGATGTACTTCCGTTCCAATATATATATATATTTTTTTAACTTTATTTTTTTTCGAAAACTGTACACATTTTGGAAGACTTTTAAATTGTAAAATATAGTTATAAATATTTGAAAATGTAAAAAAAAGTGTAATATTTGACAAAATTTGTCAAAATAGTGAAAAATTGGGTGGTCAACAAGAAGAATTTAATATGAGCACTTTTTTTTTTTATTTACGAAATAAAAAAATCAAAGTGATATTTTATAATAGAGAATTTTATGGTAAATCAGATGATACCAGATTGTAAAGATTGAACGACTCATGCCTGCACTATGGATTTTATAGTAGATGAGTGATTTTTCAAGGTTATTAATTTGGCCTTAAGGACTTTGGCGCCAACATTTTTGGCGCGAAATACAGTCTTTACTGGTTAATGTTGTAGCAATACATAGAGATTAATAAGGAGCCACTTTATTGCACAGAAATGTATAGCCAAAGTAGAGTTGTGAAATCAAACTTTGCATAGTCACGTCACACAAACAAACGCCGCTTCACACCACAAGCTTTTATCGCCCTTAATATTTAAATGTAACAAAAGTATTTTTCTTAGTCAATGTAGTTTTCACCACTGCTCACATAATTATTTATCCTTATCATACAATCACTCTTTACATTAACAGTGAAGATTTCAGATTAGATTTGAATTGGTTTGGTAAAATATATATTTTTAATGCTAAATTACACACGAAAACTGGTTATACAAATATAAAGAGAATATTATAAAGCTACATCGTATTAGGTACCGGCTTCCGCGACATTACCTTAGTGCACTGAGATGATATGAAACTTTAAGAAAAAACTTATGTAAATATTTTTATGGCAATTGGGCGAAAGAGGCATCACTTTATACCAGTAAAAATAAGGAGATGGATGAATCGGCCAACCGAGAGTTGTCTTGCTATCTCGCATTATTATGCTCTTCATACTTATTTCTTTCTCCTCTTATATCCTAACTTCAAATTCATTAGAGAAACTTCAATTTCAATTTTCTCCTTAATATATTACAAAGAATCTTTGTATTGTATTATTGTATAACATGATAATTGTATTTATAATCAAAATCAATATAATTGTTTGTTCTTCAACCTGAAACATTTAAAATCTACAACAAATAAAGCCTACCTTAGTAAGTGCGCTGCCTAGTTAGGTAGAGTTTTGAAAATATGTTTGTGTAATTTAAAAACCAATATATAAATTATTATTATTATGCACTCAGAAAATGCTACAACACTTACCCGCATGCACAGTTAATGATTTCCTCGCGTTTCATATGAACTATTCTTATTTTCTCACCACCTGAAAAAAAAAAACAATTAGATTGAGTTACTGGGGTGCTATTATGCAGTTTGAAAATAAATATGATAGAAAACATCGGTGAGCGCTGTTTGCATTTTTAGTTCTACAACAAAATTATGTAAAGAAATAAGGAAATATACATTACATTATAATATAATATACGTTAATATAGTTTGCGGCCAGGCACTGCGGTATGATACCAGTAGAAAATTATGTTTTGTACCCAAATAATCGTACAATTTTTTTTATAGTGTGTTATAACATTAAAAACACATTGAAACTGAAAGATTGAATATCTATCTTTATATAAAATACACATTTAGTTCATAAAGAAATGTATATGTCCTGATTGCCCGATTTCCGTTTCAATTTCAATTTACTAATGAAGGATCAATTAATGATTATCAATCCGAGAGCTTACTGCATGTAATATATTTTTATTTATTTATTTATCATTTATTCGGAAAACCAACAGTATAATTTATAAAAAAAAGAATGGTACATACAGTTGTTTGTAAAATTGACTGATGATAGGTTTACGCTAAAGTATAGAGATACATGTAAAGATTATATATATTTATAAACTACTATTTGTAAACTATATTATTATTAGTTTATTCATTAAATTTACAATTATTTTATTTTATGTACCAGCTAAGCCCAAGGCTTATCTGCTGGAAACCAGGTGTGTAAAATACAGATATTATTAATTGTGAAATATTTTCAAATTATTTTTTTCTGTATTTTACACGTCCTTTACAATATACATATTCACATACATTGAGGTACATTTTTAAATCTTAGTAGTATATTACAAACCAAAAGTAAGTATACTAATAATACATTTTAAAATAATAATTAAACAAATTTACTACAAACAATTAAAGAGAGTGTTTTTATGCGATTTCATAGCAAATATTTTGAACTTCATATTTATTTTTTTTGTATTTAATATTACTTTTAATTAAACATCTTGGCAAATTATTAAAAAAGAATGGTACAATGAATTGCAATGCTCGTTTACCGTAAACATTTTTAAATGCAGGTACAAACAACATTTCATTTTGTATTTGCCGTGTACTATATGTATGTTGAACGAGTGTTTTGAACTTGTCAGAGTCGAAGAAGTGGACCACTATCCTATATATAAACATCACGTTTGCCGGGAGAATCTTACAATATTTAAATATATTTGTTATATTTAAATATATATATTTGTGTAAAACAATCTTGAATCTGCGCTTAGATCAGAGTGTCTTATTTTAATACCCTTAATAACCAAATATGACTTTCTAACAACTTGAATTGCACGGTATCTCTGTGAATTTCAGATTTGAGTAAAGAAAATATTAAAATCGGTATATAAAAAAGGAGGTGTTGTTTAATTGAAAATAACTTTTATCCTACCTTCAGTAATAAACATGGGAGTTTGAATGTTTTCTTCCGGCTTAGTCTCCTTCGCAACAATGGCGGAGACACCATGTAGATCTGGATTGTCGAAACTTGATCTCGTCTCATCGGGACTAAGAGGATAGGGTTCCCACACCTCTCCAGCGACGGGGGGTTTGCTTGCGCTGCCACCGGTGGAGTGTCTTTTCTTTTTCTTTGGAATATCTTTGAAAGAAAAGTTTCCAAGGGACTTCCTTTTGTCGCTTTTTCGGTCGCTTTTAAGCTTCCTGTGCTTCGAGTGTTTCGAAACGGTGTGCACCTTAATCACATTCTCAATATCATCAGCTTCGTGCAATTGCTGATTCTGCACAGGCGACTGTGACTTACTGCTCAGATATTCCATCTTCGAGACAGCAAATAGCGCATCCTTTTCCGTTAGAATCCTCTCCAAACGCGGACTGCTGGAAACCGTCTCGCGGAATGCCGGGAATTGCGCTTGAAATTTGTTCTCGCTGTTCTGGCTGTCGATCTCATCTTGTTTCGGTTGTTGACTTAGGTGTTTCTTATCAATTTCCTGAGCAACTGCAGTTCGTGGCAAGTCCTCCATTGATGAGTAGTGATCAGATTTATTTGGCGCTTTAGGCGCGTTCCACTCGTCTAACGTTTGCTGCGAAGAGTCGTACTCCGAGAGAATATCCATTTTGAGTGCCTCTTTTTTAATCTTCAGCTTGAGCTCTTTTGGCAGCTTATGGGGCTTCGGTGTCGACGGTTCTTCTATGGGATCGCGAACAGTCTGACATCTCGCATAGGCCAGATCGGCTACCTTTGGAGTGATACCGAGAAGAGATGTCAATTCTCTATGGTAATGTTTGATATGCATTTGAAGGAGGTTGTCCTTTCTGAAATTTTTCAAGCAGCCTTCCGCAGGACAGCGTAGAAGGTTGTCTATGACTTGTACTTTGCAGGATCCAACATAGACTGCAAAGTAAATGAAGATTATAAAAATAACACTACAAGTTTTATAAAGCTTTTCTATGCGGCATCAGAAAACTGGTATTTGTTTAATAAAAGGTCAAAATGACCATATTAGAAAAATATTATCTTGTTTGAAATACACTACGAACAGCATAACCGATAGCATATTTATATTGATTTGTAGACATTATTTTAACTTGGTTACTTTGACTTAGCATGAATCTGGACATGCCATGTTACCTTCAGGACATAAGAATAAAAAATTGGTAGTTATCATAAAAAAATTAAGTCTTGAAAATATCTTTTCTTCCCAAAATATTATATTATGCATTGGCCTTCTATTGCCCACAATAGACATGAAATCCGAGGTTCAATTTGTGGTGCAGCAGTCTATGATTTATCTTTTTTAATCGGTTTTTAACTTTGTATCTTGAATAAATTTCATATATAAAATTCTGGATTATATATACAGGATTTTTTTAAAGTGTAAAGTTATATTAATAATAAAATAAAATAAAATGATTCGAAACAAAATATTGCTTACCGTAGCCGTCCTCAAGAGTCTCGACTGGAACATTAGTCAATTCGATGTTCTCCCACTTGGCTGCTGGCAATGACTCCGGTTCGAGTACAGTCATTTCCTAAATATGTAAAAACAAGCGTACAAGCATGTGATTGATAGTCCTTTCGTGAAAATCATAAATGACAGATGGAACCGCTTGCTACGAAGAAACGGGGCTAAACATAATCTATCGATTGTGATTTGTGGGTTAGGGCAAACTTAGGTGAGATTAAATGTAAAATCAATTAGAATGTCAGCTCATCAATCACACTTTTTGACACTAGGTGGCATACGATTGTTTGAATTTTGCAAATGAGATGCTACAAATTGGGAGTCTCGTGGACGGCTACAACCCTCAAACACCCAACACCCAATAATTATCTGGGGTAATTAACATTTAATGTATTTCCATGGGGATATTCTATCATGCCAACAGAATTTTGTATAAATTTTTAAACAATACTTAAATATAACTTGTTATCTGGTTTACAAGTGAAGTAAACTCAGATTGAGAATGTTCAAAGAAAAATTATTAGGTATTTTAAATGAAAAATGATGATGATTACTTTTTGCATTATTTTTTGTTTTTTTATGGGTTTTAGGTGAATTTAATATTCTAGAAAGTGCATGACGCATACAACTACAGTATATAAGAAAATCTTACCAATGAAACATAAGGCACGCGCTGTTCCTTCTTGTGCGGTTTGGAAATCGTTAACCTAGGCCTCCTCTTGATAGATTTTGTGATTGGCGAATTCACGGTTGGCGAGTTGCCCGCCGGCAAAGGCACCGGCATGCCTTCGAAACCGACAGCCGTGGGGTCCGTCACGTCCCAGCCCATCTGCCTCGAGCGCTTCCTGTGCACACCAAAGTCTAGGAGGCATACCTCGTAGGCGCTTAACTCTTGGCGTCGATTGTTTTCGTCTAAGTACAATTTCATCTCACTCTTTGTGCGGAAGCGGTGGCCTTCAGGGCTGCAGAAGATTAATGCCATTTAGATTAATAAACATCTTATAGTTTTTATGTATGGAGTTTAAAAATACCATTTCCCTAAAACAGTAATTGCTATGCAGCCTAAAGACCCTTTTTACCACAATGGAATTTTTATAATGTATTGAATGCCAAACCATTATAAAAGTAAAATACTCTTTTTAATCTATAGCATAGACAATGGACTTTAGGGTGGCAGAACTAGCAAAATGCCAGGGGCATCAAGAAACCGTTATTACAAAACTGCATAAACAACAAAATTTTATGCTGAAAAATATAAAAGACTTTGTGTTTTTGCCCGTTTCAAATTTGATACATTAATTATAGAAATATTGATAAAAAAAATATTTTTTTTTTATGTTGTTATATTATATGTTGCGTAAGTGCCACAGCGATGAAATTTTCAGTTCGGTTTCGGTTAAAAAAATTCCCAGGGGCCTCAGACTGTAGTTACGTCACTGAGCATAAACTGAAGGCCTTATGCATAGTTGCATTAATTAGCTGCCAACGCATTTTACTATGGTTAGTGGTTATTTTTAAGCTTAGTAGTTGACTGTGCAAATGCGCTTTTTACAACAAGCAAAGAACATAAAATACATACATGTAAAAAAAAAATAACGAATATTCCCAATTTTGAAACTCACCAAACCAACACAACGTCCCATTTTCCAGCAGAACATCCGATGCTCCTTCTGACCATGTGCTTTGACCAGCCGGGAGGTATACGATAATCATCTACCTAAGTGCAATAGAACCAGAAAAAATATATTTACAGGTGATTTTTTTTATCACGCACATCCTTTTATGGGTTCAATTAATCAATGTTTAACATCAAATTAACATCAAACATCAAATTTATTAACATCAAATTAATCAATGTTTTTCTAAAAATTTTTTAATATATTAAAAAAAATAGGTAAAATGAGCCGTGAGGGATACGAACACGCTTTGAATGAAGCTAACCTTCAATTGAGGCTGCTTGCGACTGTATAAAAAATGGCAATAATAAAATATATGAACATTTACTGCCTTGTTCCAATATACTAAACTGACCTGCGAAATCCTTGTTTTGAGATAAACGTTTTTGAAGTTTTTGCAAGCGCAATTGGTAGAAAATATTTATTTTTACTATTAAATTATTCCATAAACAATTAAAAAAAAACTATTATTTAATTCCGAAATGTCACTTATGTTAAGATTGCTAGCAAAACATCCCTTATTTGGTACCCTCCTAAAAATATCATTCATTTTTTCATTTTGGCATTACGCCTGATGTAAGTTATTTTTGCTAAGTAAATTATATATATAGTATCATCTAGACCCCTAAATAATCTAGCATAAGGACCACCTCCTTAGACGAAAAAAATGCACATACTCTAAAAAATTATCAACAAAATGTGCGGTTTTTCAAATTAGTATTTTGGTGCACATTTTTTACAGTTGTCAGATATGTCAAAATGAATATCTTTTATATCTTGCTTTGGGATGCAGATACATTAACTTTGATATGAAAAATTGTTAAAATACTCCCTTAAGAATCATATAATTGATGAGATTGTGGTAGTCTAGTGGTTAAGGTGTTGAATTATTAACCCAAAAATGTTGAATTCGAATCCGCACATGGTCCATAACCATTTTAACGCTTCATTACCACCACCTTCCGTGACTCTAGTATAGGCACATTTGGCCTAGTTGACTAGGGCCCAAAATAATTATATATGACCTAGGTCACAGCAACTTTTTTTTTTTTATAAAAAAATCTCATTTGTCAATTTTGACAGTTACATTAAGTATGCTTAGAACAGCAGTAGTGTCTTGCTGAAAGAAGTAGTCATGTAGACAAATATGATGAAATCACCTGTACACTTCTTCTAGCCAGAGGTGGAGCACTGTTAGTGTTGCTCTCACCAGCATCCGCAACAGTCGATGATACTTCAATTTCGCTGACTACACCAACAGGCTGTCCATTTAGCCACTTGCAGCACCATTCGCCAGGAGCCAGGACCGGTTCCTCTTTTACCTCTTCCGCTTTTAGTTCCGGGATGGGATCGGGCTCATATATAATGGCGCTAACCGAGGGCACTGGAGAGGACACTTTTTGTGCTCTTTCCACTGCTAATGAAGAAAATTAAGAGATATTATTAAAAGCATTATTTCTTATATATACGAGTTGCATTTCGCGTTATTACTCTTCTTTCAAAAACCCTTTGCCATATATTTGGGACCAACTGCCAAGTCGAGAAAAACTTATGTATAATGAAAATAAAATGTTAGTTCATCATTGTTGGATACTACTAAAATACAGTTACTAAAGTACAGTTATGAATAATAAGGTGAAATGGTAATGTAATTTGATCATAGTGTGACAACGGTAATGGACAGAAGAAACAAACTATCTGCGGACCAATAAAGAATGTTCTGCTTTGAATTACCACCCTTCTCTTGATACAATAACGATCCTATGGTAGCACTCGGCACAATGTCTTTCATGTGCACATTTTGTTCTTCATTACGATGGAAGAACGAGTCAGAATGTTTTTCTCATGGACAGATATTTGTGGCATCGTCCCGTGTTAAAAATAAAATCTATTTGTATTAACAAATCGGAAAAATTAATTTATTTACAAAGATTTTTCTTAAAGTTTAAAAAATATTTCAGTGTGAAGCTGGAACAGGACCCCAAAATAATAATATTTGTAAATTTATATTAAATTTAATATGAATATATTATATACATAAACCTTCCTGTTAATAATGGTAAACATTGCATGAAAATCTATTGTGTAGTTTAAAAGAACTAAGCGAACAAATAAACAAACGCAGATAGCAACTTTGTTTTATACTAAACTGAGTTAAAAAATCCTAGTAATTTTGGGGATTATATAAATACTTCGAAACGAGAGCACGGTCTGCCACATTTAACATGTTTTAATACATTAAGTGATTATACAACCATTGTTAACATGTTTTCAGGCTGCCATCTTTATCTTACACGATAAAGATCGTTGCTGGCTCGATAAGTGAGTATAGCTCAGTAGAATTAGTGGTTGCTAATATTTTTGCAATCACTCTTTAAATAAATGCTTTTTTGATGAAATTCTTGATTTTTTTTCATAATATTACACCGATAAGAATCACTTCTAGAATACTTTGAAACCAAAAACAATTTACTGGTTCTTTTATTATATTAATAGTTGAAAAAAAAATGACTAACTAGCCTTCTGGGCATGTTAAAGTCTTCGTGCAATGGATGAGATAAAATTTAAAATATTATACGAAAAAAATATCACCGTAACCTTTAGCGCGCTTCATCTTTTTCTTAGGCAGCGGTTTAGAAGATGATTCTCCGCCGTCCATAGTATGCGGTCTCCTCTTTATTTTCTTGATAGGCGGTTGTTTCTTGTGCAATGCCGTCGACTGTGAGATCTTCTCGATGGGACGCTTCTTGAAGCTGAACAGGTCTTTCACGTTCAACTTGCGCTTCATCTCGCGACGTTCTTTCTTCGAACCTGGAAACGGCAATGTAAATAGGGTTTTATTACCTCTAATTTAATTACCACAAAAAGTATAAAAATATATATAAATAATAAAGCAGTTGATATAATATGAAAAACAATAGCCTATTAAAAAAGATTTTTTTTTAAACAAAAAAATGTATAACATATGTAAATATAATCAATAATAATAGATATGTGTCGCAGTAATATTACAAGATTATAAAATTATAATTTTACTAGAAATATTATAACTCTTCATATTATTGTAATTCTAACTTGAAATTCACAATCTCACTGGAAAATTTTAGCACAATTATAATTATACCGGGCTGAGTTAGAAAGATTGTAAGATGCGATGATTTCTCGTAATTTTACTGGTTTTTGGTGCCAATATCTAGTATAATAATAATTTTACTGACTATGGTTGGTAAGGTTTACTAATTTAAATCACAAATCAAATTACAAGTAACAAATAAAAAACACTAACTAAAGTGTATCAAAATATTTAGTAATTTATATACTATTAGTTCTACGTATCAACACTGTCATTATGTGCAAAATAGGAGCCCGTCTGCCTGGGCTTCATATCACTTAGTATCGGTCTCTTTCGTGCCTGGCCTGGCAAACAAGCAACAGTGCTGACAAATGGTATTGCTTTTCAATTAGACATTTTTGCAAACTTGGGCCACAAAAAACCTTCCTAAATCAACGACCGTATCATGTTTTATAGCACTTTCTTTATTATTGAAAAATGTACACAAAAAGCTTCTGAAACTTACATATTTTTAATTGGGAGATAGTAAAATAAAATATTTACCTAAATAGTCGAGATTGGGATCGAAAAGGTGCCTGTGAAAAACGACGGGTGTTTCGGTACGTGTATCAAGGAGCACGTCCGACAGAACGACGCGGCTTTGTTGTGGCGTCGGCGCACTACCGTATGCGTTGGACTTCACCGAAGATGGTCTTTTGACTTTTCTGTTTTGCTTTAACTTCTTAAGCGACGTGCCTTTATAAGCCTTCACAATGCCATCATCGAAGATCACTTCGTATTTATCTGTAATATTATTAGGTAACACATTAGTTTCAATTTTCCCTGGGCTTCATGCCAGCTGCAATACTAATCATTCGTGTGCTACTCGACGTCAGCCCAGAAGATTTTAATTCATATGGGAGCTACAGTTTAAGTTGAAACCGTGTTCTACGTTTTATTAAAAATATATGTAGAGCCGTTTTAGAGCTATAGAAAATTGTGTTTTTTCATAAATAAGAGAGCTATATCTTGGAAAGGTATACTAAATCTTATTATTATAGAAACTAAATAAATATAACTTAATGTAATAAGAGAGCTGTTCCCTACCAACAAACTGTATTGTAATTCGGTAAGGGTTATATTTTTTTAATTTTCTGTTTTAATTTTAAAATTCTGACCATTCATTTTTGGCCTTTGCTATTTTTAACACAAATATGAGAAAGTAAAGCAAAAACCAACCTGAGATCCCAAGAAATATTTGAGTAAAAGTTTAATAAAAATCAGTTCAGTAGTTTTTGGAGTTCATCTCACACATTACACAATCAACTCATCAATCAAATATTCGAGGTGAAACATTTAATACTAACGCTATTATAGCTACAAGAAAACGATTTTAGAAGACATTCTTTAAATTTTGTAATTTGAGAAGTTATTTCAGAGTACATTCAAAGATATTGATAAAATGCTACATTCACAAAAAAAAATGCAATTTTCATATCAATCCACTCCATTACCTATAATAAACAAAAGGCTTTATCGGGTCAAGTGAGGTAAGAGTACTAGAGTATTTTAAAACCAAATAATAATATATCATAGGGACTATGTATAAAATTTCACGGTGATCATGAAACCAGCTTGTTGGTAATACGAGTAAATTGCAGTTCCCCAAAAACTGATTTTATGTTTTGAACCCCATTTACATAATGCCCAAATATATTTTTTTTGAGGAAAGATTTTATGCCCGATAGATTACAAATTTGAATATTAATGAACAAGACTTGAATATTAATGAAGAGGTACACTGAAATCATTTTGAATATTATTCTTACATTTTTAGCTTCCAAAATAATACAATATGATCTAAAACAAGGATTTGGCTGTTGTTGTGTATAAATTCAACTTATATTCAAGTACAAAACACTACAGACACAATTTATAACCTCAATTGATAACTATCCCCAGCTGTCAAACCTTTTGCACTAAATATAAAACATTCAATTGTTTCAATTGTTTTGTTGGCCTCAGAGGACTGATTGCGCCAGGGAAGCAACTTTTCAGAAAAAAATATTTTTGTTTCATTTTCAAATCTCAGTATAAGAATTAAAGTTTGTGAAGTAACAGCTGTTATTAGGTAATGTTTCCACTGAATATAATAACATCTATAAATTATTATTATTTTATTACATAAGTACAACGAAAGTAAAGTTTCAATTAACTATTTAGGTAACTTAATGATTTTTGTTTCCATTTTGCAGATATTTCAAGTGTAAAATATAAAAAAATAATTCACCGATTGTTTCACCGACTATAAAAACAACCTTAGATGATAGGGGAAAAATAGATATTTCAGTTTTAAAATTAGCTCAGCGTAAATTTTTAATTATCATTTTTTTTTTTTTAAATAGTTATTTAAGCGAGCTACAGACAAAAAGATTAGTTTTATTAATATCAGAACAAAAATAAAACCTTTCCCACGGTTACACTACAAAGTTATTGAAGTTAACAAGCTGAAAATTCAATAATAGATTACCTATTAGTAAAGAATATAAATATGTATTACATACTTTTGAAACCCTACAAAAACGCAAATGCCTTATTTTATTTTTTTAAGGTAAACTATGCCAAAATGCATATATCAGATTTAATATGTAAAGCCTAATGGATTTGGAAGACAAGTGATGATTGGCTATGATTTGAAAATTCGAAAAATAATGCTCAAGTTTTCACATGACTCGTGGGAGATAAAATAAAAAAAACTCAAAATGGGAAACCATAAAATTGGCATATCATTTTACTCAAGAAACCAACGGTACCCAGAATGGCTGCGTGTGAAGTTTTGACGACACAATAGAAACTAAATGACCATTTTAGCTCGGCTAAACCCAGTTAGTGATTTTTTTTATCACTGCATATATTGGAGTTCAACTCTATTTGAGCCTGCGTTCTCCACATACTTTATAAGTAATTCTGACAGAAGAAATTTTTAATATTTTATTATACCGTTAAAGACCAATTTGCGCTTATTCAAGATTTGGCACGGCATCCAAAGCTATATAAACACAACTTTATGCGACTTATTATGGAACAATATTTTAAGAGTTGCATAAAGTAACATGCAAACTGTGTCCAACTTTCACTATGGTTGGACAGTGCCCATGGGTTGGTAAGCCACCCTCTATTCTCTATTCTCCTTTTCTATTCTATTATTCTATAATCGTCTTTAGTAACAAATACACCAAAGCAAAATACTGTCGTTTTTATCACAGACAAGGTCTCGTTAAGGAGGCAAGGAACAGCAGTACAGTAGCGTCGTTGGCTTGGATGTAATTAAATAATGAATTTAACCATGTTGTGCTACTTACTGATTATTATTATTATTATTGTTTGTTGAGCAAGCAGCTATTTAGCTGATGTGCTAATATCTCATTCACAGTTACTAGCGATTTGCCTAGATTCAAGAAATTTATCAAGGCGGTTCTTGAACTGGTTTACACTTATAGCTTCCACCACTTCCTGTGGTAGCCGATTTCAATTATCCACAACTCTGTTGGAGATAAAATTCTTCCTAGGATTAGTGGAACAAAGAGATTTAGATAACTTCATTGAATGGCCGCGAAGTTGCGTATTTTGGTTAAACATGAATATGTTCTTAATGCTTGCACAATTGTAATTGTGGATTATAGTATATAAAACTGCTACTTTAGTTATAATCGATTCAAGATGTTTTTAGGGCGTTTGTTGGTGGCTCAGAGGTCGCAGGTTCATATCATTTTAATGCTTCATCACCACCATCTTCCCTGACTCTAGCACAAGCAAATTTAGCTTCGTGGAGTAGTAATTGTATATACTTAACCTAGGTCATGCCAATTATGTTAGCCTCACCGAAATCCAACACTTTGCGAACAGTCGCCTGGAAACGGCCAGTGCTGCCCCATGATGCGAGGCATCGTTCTCCCGGTGCAAACACAACACAGTTGACTTTGTTTATTCTCTTCCTTCGCTTCGTGATCTGTCGTATCTTGGTTGATTTCTTTCTGGGCAGTCTCTTAGGAGCTTGTAGCATCTGAGAAGGATCGGGCTTAATGGCATGCGTCAGGGTTTGACCCTTGGAAAGGCTCCTTGATAAACGAGTACTATATGTACTGATCCATTCGTCTTGTCTATAATAAAGAGAAACAAATATATTTATGTATTACTTACAGTAACTGCAAGTTTTAAAACTATTAACCTTTTTATATCTAGATGGCAATAACATAATAGTGTAATGGCACATTATAGTACTTTAATTTATTCGGAAAAAAAAGATTACCACTTTCCACAACTAATTTATTGTATTGTATAGAGAATACACTTACTCAAGAAATAAAAAAAATATAGTATGAAGGAAATACTCGATTTTACAATGCAATATTAGCATAATTAATATGCAAAATAAATAATATAATAAAGTAGAATTACAAAAAAAATTGATATCTCAAAAACCTTTACACTTTGTATAGAGGTATATTTTGTTAAATATGTTCCAAATGATCTCTCATATCACCCTTTAAATAACTTCCGATAAACCTACCAAACATCAGGTATAACAGATTCCTAAAGCCTTACTTTTGAGAGATGTCATCGTAATGCAGCAAAATTTCCGACTCGTCATAATCAACCTCCATGATAGTAGCTTCATGGTAGACGTCCAGATAATCACACACTTTCACCTTTGAACCAACCATGAAGTCTTTTGAACTCTGCATATCTGAAATTCAATATTGAAAGTGTTCACACAAAACATTCAGATCCTAGTTTTGTTTTTTAATACTTTTCTAACAGGATTGAGGACCGGATCGAAGGTACCCATGAGCCACATTAATCTACTTATATCATGAACCATTTAAATGAGGTAAGTGAGCAAACAAAACCATGATAAATTTATCATTTGCCGCCAGTCAAAAAATGGATTTCCAACCAAAAATACCATTGTATTTAAAAAAATCATGTGTAATTTTCCTATTTTTTTTTCTTTTCATACCTTTTTGTATTCATAAATTCCAACAGTTTTTTTAGACAAAATGTTAAGGACTTTATAAGCAAAAATAAAATGTAAAAAATGATACTCATCCTAGTCTATATTTTTTCACTTGTTGTTTTTTGTGGATTTTAGACTAAATAAAATGATAAAAATATTTTTATAATACTACATACATATAGTGTCAAAGTATTTTATGCAAAAGTTTTTGACCTCAAAGAATTACAAAAATAGTTGTGGCGCGCGGAACGGCGGGGTGAATCGTAGGTGTCGGGCTTTGACAAGAACGATTTGTATGACATGCCTTATCTATGTTTTAAAAGATCGCTGGTTACGACAAGTCCGCTATGGAGGATGTCAACTCATTAATTCGTTTCTTTTTCTATATTTGTATGTTAAAACATTCGGCCAATAAACTTTGTATGTCAAACCACAGCCTTGAGATTTGTTTACAAATCTTAGTGTGTTTAGACTGACAATTTCTTTTATAATGATCTAGCTATTATAACACCTCACGAAGCGATTTTTATTTAGAAATATAATTGTTTATCAAAATAAATAAAAGTCAAATTACATTTTTTACTTTTTACTACTTCAAGAAAAAAAAATGTATTTATAAAATATGTATTTTTTCCAATATACCTTAATTTTTTTTATATATTGTAAAATATACACGTAATTTTTTGAAAAAAAAGAAATAAGCAGAAGAATAACTTATAAAGCGATAATAAAAATGTAATTTGGTAGTTCTCATTTAGATAGTGCCGATTACGGCACAAGTGACTGAGATCCCTATAAGTATCTATGGGTATTTTTTTATTTTTCTCATGGTAAAAAATGTAAAATACTCGTAATTAGTTTTATTTGATATCTAGAAACATATTAATAAATAAATAAAAACGTGTGTCATCGATTCACTTTTTCATTTATTGAGCATCGAATATAAAATATGGCTGAAAAAAAATCTTTTACAAATTTTGTAAATGTTTTTTAAATTATATTTATATTCTGTATAGTTAGTAATAAAACCACATTCTAGAAAATTTTGTTAGCTATTCAAAATAATGGTTGAGCTTTATGCTATTCAGGCTTGCTTTGGCCGAAAAATTCAGCAAGAAACTGGCATACAACCTGCGGCTCGTATTCGAGATGGAATGGCTACAGGGACTCTAGATTTAAAGCTGTGTAATTAACAGCTGAAAGACCTACCTGTATCAAGTGATATTTCATTAACCGAGAAGCCGCCTGATTCTGTATTTAATGTTTTACAGGCTTCATCGCGCGGCGGCCACAAGTTATTACTTGTGACGGCCGTGTGTATTTTGTCTTCCGTAATTTGAAACTCGAGATCTGTTTCCTTTTCCATTATGTTTTGATCAACATCCTCGCCAAGGGAATCCATTGCTATCTAAAATTCAAAAATGTATTCAGAGGAGTTCCTTCGCTATTTTTATTAACACGCACTAACGACATAACTTTCCTGTTAGGTTTTGACAGACTGACAGGACGGAACAATGAGTGAGAGTGATTGCCTTACTCAATTGCCAGGTGCATTGGAAAAATCCCTAAGGCTATTCATGAAAAACCCCTAAATTTAAAAATATATATATTATTAATTTATTAGATACCACATCAAAATATTATATAATATAATTATATAAAAAAATAAATGCTTTTTAATATTTTTACAGCTTTAAAATTTTCAAACAAATTATATAGCCAGAATGTTCATAGAAAAATTAATACCGAACGCACAGATAGTTGCATCGCTTGAGTTGCACGCTGGTTTAAATACAGGCCTGTATTTTATGAAAGCGTTTCACTCTCACCTATCTATCTGTACGCTTATTCAATACGGTCAAACTTTCATTAAAGTAGTAAAATAATAATATAAAAAAAGAAACAATAATTATGAAAAACGGTGAAAATGTAACGAATATGACGTATAAAGAATGAGAAGTGAATGGTTTAATGAATATTTACAAGAATAACTTACGTTCAACGTAGGCTATATGAAAATGAATCGTCATGGCTAAAATAAAAAGAATAGTGTAAAATATATGCACATTACGTGCAAATCGTTTAGTAAAATTTGTTGGAAAATTTTAAATCTGTAAAAATATTAAAAAGCATTCGAATTTTCCAAATGTCAATACTGTCAGACATTTTATAAATTGTATGGATTACTAATTAAATATACCTATCACTGAATGAATATTGTTTTAATGGGTTATAATGTGAGCAGTTATTTAGAAAGTTATTGGATTTATTGATCACCATTTTCCAAAAGGCTATTTATCCACATTAATAATAGATGTGTCCCCATTTTCTGTCCTCAGAACAGATAAAAAAATGATGACTTCACAATATTTGTTATATGTGCCATCAACATCCCAATTATAAACAATACATACGGTAACGCTAAATACTATTAAGATTTAATAAGGCTTGTCAAAATTTAGGACTTTTACATTTTGAAAAGCGTTTTAAGCCAGGTAGACTACTATGTTTTTTTAGACCGAAGCTGAGGTGAGGTAGGAGGAACAGCGAATCATCTTCCATGCAAGCCATATGTTTTAGAAATCGTAGATATTAAGCTTGATTGTGTAACAGCCGTGACGACCATCCGAAACTGTACTAAAACCACAAAGTCGGAATAAAATGGAAATGCTTGAACAATAATTTATTGTAGCTCTTTAATTATGAATATAATACAATAATAATAAAAGCAATATAAAAACAACACATTAAGTACATAAATCATTCACTAGACAGATGAATCGTTTTGTAGTTTATTGTATTACGCTCCTCCCTCTAATATCCGTCTTTTTTTTTGAAAACTTCTGTCCAAAGTCCATGATGTCGTCCAAATTGTAAACATGTGTGAAGACCAGGTCTTCATTATCGATTGTTTCTGAAACGTAGATGCCATCTGCATCTTTGGGATATCGATTGTATATGGAGATACAAGGTCTATTGCACAAGCGAGGTCGAAGTGCATCTACAACAAAAATACTGCATGAAATGTATGTATTTACCTATTTTTAAAAAAGACGTACTAAAATAATGATTTGATGATGAACTACTATCTGGTATTCGGGTTATCCGGTAATGGCCTATCCGACATCTAGCATATCCGGCTTCTTTATTACTAGCTGGAGCTGGAACCTGTTAATTATTTACTAATCAGTAATATATTTCTTACAAGCTGGAAATACCTATATTTTACTTTGTACCATCATCAACGGTATCAGTAATTACATACATAGTTAGTACTTACATTTAAAGTGGCAAATTATGGTTACTTTCGACTTTGTGGTTATACGATTGCATTTTGTTTTCTTATAGGTACTTGCATTATTTCGATTAGAAAATTCGTCTAGTATGAATCGAAATTCCTAGCTATTGAGATACACTTCAATAATGTAACTTATAAAATTAATTATCGAAATTCAGACGAAAAAAAATACGTGATTCACCAGAAAAGAAAATTTACATTTTTTTTACGAAATTTTATTTTTAGTAGAAACAAATTGAAATTATATGTCATGGCAATTAATATTCGAAATGTTCCTTTTTAAAAACAAAAAAAAAAAAAACTTATAAGCCATTTTCAGTTTCACATATTTTCATATTCTACATGTATAAAATATTCACGTTGTATCCTTAATTTTAATATTTTTAATCTAGCTACGTACGGTACTTAATGTTGATTACTTAAGAATTTTAAATTGAAAAAAAAATATTTCCAATACTTTTATTAGAATAATGTACAACTTTAACCTAACGGATCCGTACTTGACAGCATGTCTCAGAATAAATGAACAATACAAATAGTAAACGAAGTAATAAATTGGAAAAGGTATACCAGATGTTATTTTTTTTTCGCTGGGCTTCTTCAACGGCCCTTTGAGTACATATGCATCCAATTTACGTTGGTGTTCTGTCAAATAAAATTAGTTAAAACAAATCAAATTATAATACTGCCAGTCGAAAAATATATCTTATATGAAATATTTCAAATTGTTTGCTACTTAGCTACCAATACGAGTTGTCCAGAAGATGGATGATAGGCTTCAGCCGAATTCATAAACTTAACTTCACTAAGCTTTTAATAATGTGGTCGCAATGGTTGGTAGCGCTAAAGCTTTATTGATACCTTCACCAGGCTATATCGGCTTATTTTTTTTTTATTAATTGCAGTGGCCTAGGATATATTCATTAAAGCCCTACTCCACTAAGAAAATTAATCTCCCGCCTGATCAGTCAGATTATCACAGCGTTTGCATAGACGAGAATGACGACTTGATGCTAGACGAGAATTTTGAAACTTGCCCCGAGTAACATTATTTAGAACAATGTTTGATTTGAAATGATTTTAAGTGTAATCATTTTAGTACCTATTAGTAAAGGGAAAGGGTTGACTTCACCATTTTACATTCGTCTGGTAGAAGTTTGACAGAAGTTCTGATCGGCAGATCAGAAATAAATAAATGAATATAAAATAAATAAATAAATAAATAAATAAACAAACAACTAAATAAATAGACAAATAAATAAAGAAATAAATAAATAAATACATATATAAATAAAAGAAGTAAAGTAAAGTAAGGAAGTAAATAAATTATTTGTAATATTAATTTAATTTATTTTGACTAAATATTTAAAATAAACAAGCATAATAGATACTAATACAATATAAAGTTGAACCAGTTTTTCGATTGTTCAATTTTACTTCAAGAGAAATCAGTAGCTAAAAATGCCAGGTGTCCATGTTTGTGTAAGGCTACTTCTTGGTAAAATTAAATTTTCACCATTTCTCGGTCTACAACTAGACCGCTTAATCCACAATTACTATCTGATGCAGCCACGCAACATCGCAACAATAAAACCAACCAACGCAACGCAGAGTTGCTACAATAAAATCTCTCCCGGATGTGTCACTTGCATCGTTTGGATTCCCATAATTTGGGCCATACTGTAAAATGGTAATATAAAATCACACTGTTAAGTGTTGTCATTTGTTTGTAGACCGTTACCACCTAAATTAAACGGCAACATGGAAACATTTTTTAATATTACTGCTATATAATCTTAATAATATAAGCCTGTTGTGGGATTAGGCTTGGTGAAAAAAAATATTTTTCATATACATTTCATCATTTATTTTACATTTAGGGGTAAAGGGCGTATCGTTGGTTGAAAAGCTATGCCGGCTATTTGTAAAGCTATACTGGTATGACGAAAAAAATATGAAATCCCCAACCCCCCATTTTTTTGGAAAACAATTTGAGATTTTAAAAATTATAAGTTAAAACAATAATAAGTATACGGTTCCTTAAAAATTACAACAGTGAAAAAAGTAAAACTGCACAACACTGTCACGCATTCAACTTTGGAGCTGTCAAACATTTGTGTTGCCACAAGCAAAATTATTTGCGCGCATACTTGTCTGACAAATGTTTGATTTTTGGGAATAAATTTAGCGTGTGCAATAGCAACACTCTTATTACAGATGTGATGTTGGCGCGACACGACAATAGTCTTTGGGTGTCACTATTTGTACGTCAAAATTAATCTCAAAATATGCGGAATATAGAATGCCAGATTTTGTAAATCATGTCCCTGATAATAAATGTGTTTAGGGCCGCACAAAAAACTATACGGGCCGCAGGTTGAGCTAAGCTAACCTCTCTCGAGTAGAATCTTCTCCATTCCATACATGACCTCCACATACATTCGGTGCAGCTCTTCGCGGACCGGGTCGCAAGACAGCTCCATTGCCTCCTCGATCAGATCCTGGACGATGGTGTAGCTGAGGCTCTTCGTCTGCTCTCGTTTTGTTTCTTTGCTGCAGACTATCTGGTGCAGCGTGTCAACTATCAGCTCGTAGGCAATATTACGCAGATTCGGCTGGACTATCATGGAAGATGCTGTTAAAGCGAAATAGTTGTTGATGTAATATTATATTTATTTAATTGGTGACAAACTTAGGGTAAAGATAACAAAATGAGTAATAAAATTTATTAATTTTTCCAAAAGATTACGGAATTGATTATATGTAAAGGGTTAGTATTGTGAACCTGAACCTATAGTTGTTTTTCAAATCCTGGTTCATTTTATCAACTCGCGGCCAAGATATTTACATGTGAACTTTTGATAAAATATATGGGAAAATACAAACTTTGCGAGGCTCCTAACTTTTAGACAAAGTATAAATTGAACCTTTTAAATCTGTATCTAGATAGGTAATTATGAGGTAAAGCTATTTTTAGTATTGTTTTTCTTCTAAAACTACAAATAAGTCACAAAACTACAGCGTTTGTAACGTCTGGGTTGAGTCCTAAATCTGTTTCTTACTGTCCCGAAGTAATTCGTTCCAAGTCGGCGCAGTAGTGGGGCTAGTCTAAAGCCGACTCACCACTCGCTCGCTGTTAGTTTCGTAACGTTTCTTACTTTGATTCTACCGGGGGCGTCGAAGGTACCCGATGAGAGTGCCGTTGTATTTTAGAATTATCGGTACGGGTGCTACTCAAATGAGACGATATTTTTAATCTATCAACACTCGTATGTAATCGTGTTCAAATATAAATCAATTCATAATACTTTCAGATAAAATCAGCTAAGCTTAAATTTAATTTAATTTAATATATTCTAGGGAAACATACAGAGTAACTTAGTTTTTAAAACAGTAAATACATAGTTATAAATTTGGCCAATTACGTGAATCCACTGTTTAACAATATCATTGAGATGTCGGTTTACCTAAAATTGATTACATAAAAAACGCGATTACATTAGACTAAGGTCAAACTGATAGCGAGCGATCGGCGTCAACTTTAGACTAGCCCCACAGGTCAAATAACATGTTACCCCTTGCCAAATTGCTGTCCGAGCTGACGATGGACAAGAAAGAAGGGGCGGTTTCTTCGATGATGATTGACGCATGCTCGGGTTCCTCACTCACATAATAATATGTAGGCATTTCGACTCGCGGCTTGGATGGTAGAAGCGGCTACAAGCAGATAAAAATAAATATTTATAAACTTTATGGTCAAAATAAATATTATAAGCGTGGTTTTAAAAAAAAATAAGTTACCATGTAAGTTATCGGGTCTAAAACATCTGTAGGCGTGGTATAACATGATTGGCAATAATTTACGATGCGAAAGTCGAGTTTTCTCGTCGCGTGTCTTCGAAATAGAGAACTACTGCCAACTCAAATGAATACCTTTCTGTTTTACAAAATTACAAACCTGAAGCTGGTTTCAGGCTAGCATGAAATTTACTGGTTAAATAAAGGTCGTAAGGCACAATGAAAAAAAAACAAGTTTGTTGTTTTAAATATATTATTATTTGACAATATTTCAAGAGAAGGTAAGGGGGTAGAACTCAGCGCTAAGCCGACGCGACGTCGCGTCGTACGATCTTCAGTCCAGGAGGAACTTTTTATTTATTCCTAAAAAGGTTAGGTTGGCCAAATAAAAAATATCATATTTCATTGAAGTTTGCACACGTAATCGGGGAAAAAACCAACAACTACAAAAATCGCAATTTGTTTATATGCAAGTTGATTTATATTGATCGATTTTAGTTAACACCACAAGATTCCTCATTAAAGCTACTAAAACATCACCTCAATGGGTATTATAAAAATAACACATTTTTACATTAATTTTATTCGACACATATACACATAATATACATACAATAATACATACAATACAATAATAATAATTCTATACATATAATATTGAGTTTTGTCCGAAGTCCGAACCTGGAATGAAAACCGAAATTCGGTTTCGGCTTAAAAATTCGGTTCCGATCATACACGTTTATAAAATATGTACGCTTTTTTCTCTTTTTTTCAGAACGGAATCGCGGCAAATTAATTTCGCTAACCGTCGACCGATATGACCCCTTGCGAGGAGCCTTCAGGTATCTCCTCAGCTCTTTGTCCATTTCCTCGTAGGGCCTGGTGAAGTAGCAGCAAGTCTTCGTCTGGAGATCACGATTCGAGGTATTCGTTCGGATCATTTCTGCGGAGTACATCTCAACCAGAGCCGATATCTGGAAACATCGAAATGCGATCATATTGAGAGAGTGTATTACGTTTTTTCACCGTGGAATCACTTACGGCCATTATTAAAAAATGCTGCAACATTTGTTTTGGAAGAGCTTTTGGGAATGGTTTTAGACCGAATAAATAATAAAAGACAACTTTGGGTTATCTGTTTATTTAATATTTCTACATTCAAGGTCTTGTTTCCTATATAATCGTATACTTTTTATGGTGTCGTCTACACGAAACCTGAAAGGAGCCATTTTAAAAGCTATTGTAACGCAAAAACTCAAATTGAATTACAAACAATGGCTCGTCCTGACCTGTTTTTAACCAACACAATTCACATGCGGACATTAGCGGTCAGTCGCGAAAGTCGTTGGAGTTGAAGACTTGTAAAGATATACCGCTCATTTATCTACTAGCAGGGGCGATAACGTGATACGTAATCATATAACTGAGGTTACTTTAAACCCGATTTCAAAATAACCTAATACCTAAACGGCTACAAAATAACTGTGCGATTTAGAGCGTAACTTGTCGCCATGCTACATTGTCATGGTGTCATTGTAACGAGATTTCTGTGTCACTGAGCAAGCCTTCGCTTCACTTTTTAGTCGCTTCCGACTTCGACAAACGTGACGAATGCAACCGTCACCGCTATGAGCCAGCTTCAGTAACGCTGCTATTCGTTGCGCTAGATTAATAGGGTTATTTAAACTGTGTCGCCATAACGCGTACGACTATTATCTAGTGTCCTGTCCCGAATACTGGGTTATTCCGGAATTTTATTGTCTAGGCTCATGCACGGTTCTGGTTCCGTGTAAATTGTGATACATGCAACGGTCTTTTAAAACATATAGATACGGCATGTCATACAAATCGTCCTTGTGAAAACCCGACGCCGGTAGATTTTCCCCGCCGTTCTGCGCGCCGCAACACTCCGCCATGCTGGATAGAGACATATCGTGATGACATATGCGAGAACGCGAGGAGTGTACTCGACGCAAAATGGCGTACTTGGGCGTGGTGCGTTTTTCACCCTCAGTTGCCGTATCTATATGTTTAGAGATCGTTGGATATAGGCTTTAGCATGACCGAAGAAAGTATACCATGATTCCTCGTGGTTACGTCTCGTAAAAATGTTTACCTCCGGATGGCCAGCCAAATAGTTTTCGTTGCTCTGTCGTATGAGGGGCATGTTCTGGTTCATGGTCTGCTGTTCTTCGGGCGTCAGGTACGAGACGCCTTGCTTCGCCTGGCCCACGCACGGGAACACTACCTTCTCGCGGATCTCACGGCTCTCGTCCGCCATTGCGAAATGAAGATAAAACACTGCGAATAACTAATGCGATCGTAAGAGTTTTACGAATTTTGGCATTTGGCAGTCTTGTGTTTTTAAATGTCTTGTAATTTAGGACAATAGGATGATGGATAGCTAAGTACTTTTTTTTTATAACATTAATAAACACATTTTTATTTATATATATGTAAATTCAACTTAATTATAACTTAACATTACCCACGGTCACGCAATTATATGCGAAGTACTTGGGTTTCATTAACTTTGGTGAGGGTTTACAATAAGGAAGGTGTTTGTAAAAGGGTGGGTTAGGTTAGGTTAGCGCTGTATGTTACGCGTATTTTTAAATTTCAGTTGTAAGCGTTACTTATGTATATATATGTACTTACGTACTGTATGTACTTATGTAACTTAACAGTTTCGTTCGTAAATTCGTAAATTCAGTGCATCTGTTCCTGTCGTAAAATATCATTAAAAATGTCTGAAATTTCAGAGTGATTGATTAATATTCTTAACATTGCAACGTACATATAAATCACTATAAGACACAGAATTTAAAATAAATTATGTAATATTATTATTCGTTATTATTATTAAATGGATATTGCGCGTGCGACACATCTTGCGAAATGATATAAAATGTTTTTAGAATGATAAAAATCAGCCATCGCTAGATAATTGATAATCGCAGATTTTGAGGCATTTTTCTTTTTGCTCAGAATTATTCTATTTTTAGGGATATTTAAGGAAAAATACAATCAAATAAGTGTAATTTTCCATAAAAATGAATTAAAATAAAACAACTTTGACATCGATCAGTTTTGAGTCTTATATTTTTTAACCTATATGTTTTTATACAGCCTATATATTTTTATTTTTGATAAGAATTTTATTATAATCGTTCGTTTTTAGACGCATCGTGAGTATTTTTATCTTTTAGTTGTCTACCAACATTTTATTAAATTTTCAAAATGGCGAAAGCTGTAGTTACTATTTTGCTCTTCAAATATGATTCTACGGTTGAATGTATTCACCCTTTCCGCAAAGAGCCCTTTCGGTCTCAACTTCTCTGCTGGATAGTTTCCACACGTTTCTTACATACAAAGTTGGCACTTTTGTATACCAAATTTGCATCACTTTCGGAGGAGTAATGTCGCGTATTTTTTCTACCTCCATTGCCCAAATAAAGCTGTCCAATATATATGCAGACTACTACCATGACAGCTCTTTGGGAATTCATATACGTACTAGGTATTATTATAAATACGAAAGTCTGCCTGTACCGTTTTTACGGTTAAACCGTTGAACCGATTTTGATGAAATTGGTATAGAGGTTTTTTTTGTTGATTTGCTTTGTCTACGTTTCACGATGGCTTTTACGCGAGTTTTGGCTGATATTGAAAAAATATAATTTTCTTGTTTGAAAACAAACAGCCTTTTTCGGCAGATGTAAAGTTGTTAATCATGAAAACTCCCTAAATAAAAATAGATACCTAATTGCATGTTACCTAATTGCTATGTGGTAGCAATAAATATGATTGAAAAGAAAGGTAAAAGCTCTAAAATAAAAATAAAAAAAAAGAATTACTGTAATTTGTGTTTTTAATCGACATCGAAAAAAAGAAGGTTCTCGATTCGATGTGTATATTTGTTTTTTTGTTATGTAAGTTGAATCATTACTTCGTAGTGGCTTAAACGATTCCGAAATGGTTTTTAAAAGCTTTTATTTAGCTTGCAATGTTTATATGTCGGTTTAGGTCAAATCTTGCAAGCTGAATTAGAACACGTCCTCTTATCCTATCCCATGGCTAAGTCGTCAACGGTCAACAGCACAAGCACAATATTTTGTATACGCATTTAAAAGCTTGTTTTATAAATATTTTTTATTATTAATTTACTTTGCATATGATAGAAAATATATCAGAAGTGGTTCTACATTAGTTTTGTTAATTTACATTTAGTGGAAGGTAGCAATAAATCAAAACGTATGTTCCAGTTAAAAAAGTTTTCACGATTTTAGATTTTTTTTTAGACTGCGGTGCTCATCGGTTTCCATAGCGCGTTGTTTTCGACAGATGGCCCAGGAGTACATACCACCGCAGGAGCACATATGGATAAACACTTCGGGACCTGCCGCCGGGATGAAGTCCTTCCGGCCCGGAGACCTGCCAGAGCTGGCGCAGAGGCGCATGGACGAGTGCAGGCTCAACATCCGGAAGGAAAATGAGCGATATTTGGCTGAGCATCGAGAGGTTTCTAGTCATCAGTGCTGCAATAGATTATTTTATTTATATGTTTGTATAAATAGATGAAACCCTAAAAACGTTTCAAAAAATCACAATAGGTACTTTATGGAGTAGTAAAAATCAAAATATAAAAATGTTGAAAATTTATTAGAAAAAAAATTGCGAAAGGATATAAAAAAGTTTTTAAATTTAATATGTTACCGTATTAATTTAACATAAAAAAACACAACTTAAAACAAAACCGACGAAAAGAAAAATCCATACCTTGGAGTTATATTTGGAGTAACTTACAGTTATATAGTAAGTTATATACGGAGAATATAATTATTATCGTAAATATGCCCTATAAATATATTTATTTATGGTATTTATCACGATTGATTGTTCTTCATATTAACGTTCTATAAAAGGTATATTTACATAACCATCTTATTTATTTAGTGTTTTTTTTACAACTTTTATTTTTTAAGAAGTATTTTTGCCTCTAAACTAGTCTCACTGTATCACCTAACTAGATCAGACTGCAGATGCGAATTTTATGGCACGTCCGAGGGAGTTTACAAATGCTCCTAACACTCTTAATGCTCTCTATACTAAAGCAAAATGATATGATTGAGTTTCATCAACAAGCAGCCTAAATGTGTAGTACATCAAAAGTTTCATCAATTTGCAGGTCGATGCTCTGGTCGAGATATTCATAGCCGCCGTCTTACACAAGAAACCCAAGGACTTTGGCCTGTTTGCTGGGCTTCACTTCACGCGTCCAATTGAAGAAATGGAAAATGAAATCAGACTCCATCTTGAATTGTTGGGAACGCCTCGTGGCAGTATAGCCAGCAGTGAGGTTACTACATTTTATTTTCCCTAATGATTATTAATGGCCTTTCTCGTCATATTAAAATGCAGTGATCTCAAAAAATATATTAAAATCACAACAAAATGTCAAAATCTTTTGGATATTTTTTTCACAGTGATTTGATTCCTAGACAGGATACATTTTAGGATACATTTTTTTAAAATTGAACTTTAATTAAGTATACTTTATTCTTATAAATATCTCTGGTGGTGTTTTATACAAAATTATCCAAAAAAATATTATAGCCACAGTTGCGTTAGTTCGCGTGCATTTTCTTGACGACAATTGTACCTACACGTGTATTTATTTAATTTGCTTTCATGTTGAACAAGTTTCGAGTGCCAAGTACTTTTGATTTGTAGTAAAAGATTTTGCAAAATTGGAACCCCGTCAATGTTATATAGGATTTAATATTTTTATAAGGAATTACGAATGTTAAATGTTTCGTAAATTTACATTAAGAAAAGAAGAAACAGTCTCGATATTGTAATATAACGTTTCTTCGCACAGAGGTTTGATGAGCAGATTTCTTTGGAAGTTGAAGTATCCACAAACGGAGAATTAGACAGGGTTGGCGGCATTCCTCTCGCTCGCGGGACATCCTCCTTCCTCACGCTCAGCACTTCCATCAGTACGAAGCAATCTTCGGGTAAGTCTGCTGCCTCTAGTGATAGTTATCTCGGCTTTGCTAGGAGCCCACTCAAGCTGATGAATTACAAAACATTGCTCTAAAATAAATTTTTCGCATTTTTTAATATAATTTCTTACTCGTAATAGGGAACACAAACACCCCTTAAGTCTTCGGGAATGGCCTTGGGACACTCTGTACCTATATAGGATGTTTTTAAATTTAGGGCATTTCTTTTAGGGTGTTGATCTATATCGACAATGCATTAATCAGCAACAAACATCGGAAAAATGTTTTTCAATTATGAGAAAAACGACTTCAAAATTAAATTTTAATCTTCCGGTGTCTCAATCGGGTTGCAAGTTTGAAGATGAGTGTAAAATTATAAACGCTTATAAAACTTTTTAATTTTTTTAGCGATTTCCGGTTCGTAAATGAGTTGAAAGTTTATTTACAAATTGAATACATGATTCCTAGTAAATTAAATATGGAAACTTTTGCTTTTTATTAATTAAATTTTTATTTTGTTAGCGAGATTTAGTTTTCCGGTATTAACTTTCTAGTAAGAGCCATTTTTAAATTTTTGACTTCTTCAGAACCTGACTTTTTTTTGCTATATAATAGTTATAAAATATTTCGAAAATCGGTCGACTAATTACAGAGTTATGCGCATAGGTACATTTCGCCGTTGGAGTCATCGAATTGTGCCTTTTCAAGGTATCTAAGTTAGAGCACCTTACTGCTATCTAGCGGAAGCGAAATAAACTACATCGGAATCTGGTACGGATCTCCGCTAAGCGCTGCTTAGAGTCGATCGAGCGAGATGGCGTGACTACGCGACTAGAAGAATAATTGTGCTTTTATATGAGATTTAGCCTACACCCAAATGCGACATCCAATGTCGCAGTTGACAGAAATGCAATAGCACTTATCCCGTTCGATCAAAAGAATATAAATAAGCTAATCACACATTTTAGACCAAGATGAAGCGCTCGCTGGAGCCGAGGGGACAATGGAAGTATTCCTGCTGGAGTTCCTGACGAGCCAGCTGACGACGGGCCTACTGCGGCTGTACAGCAGGCAGGAGCAGACTTACAGCGACATGTACACGATTTCCACCTCGCTGGTGGAGGACGCGATGGAAGCATCGGTGGTGTCGATACGGGACGCCATCGACGACCTCATATCGTTTGCTTTGCTGGCCTGCGAGCGAATCACAGTGGACGCGAGTAAGAAAAAACGCCATGCGCATTTTCAGAATTATTGGAATTTTTATGTTTCCATTCGGTTGTACCTCCGGCCGGTCACAGTGGTCTTGGAAGTATACTTGCTTGTGATTACCGGTGACTCTAGTGTGGGTCCAGTGTTCTCGGATTTATTAATAATCCCGTACGAAAGCTACCTACCTTGATTTTGTGTTTCTGCGCTCAAGAGTAGTGCGGGCACTATCTCGAGGCACTCTTCCAGCGAGGGGCTTGTTAGGCCCCCTTGGTCTGGGGGTTCGGGTGAGTCGGGCCCCGCGGGCCGACTTGCAGTGGGTTACCTTGATTTTAGCAAGGCTCGTTCTTTTATATTATATCTTTTTTATAACGTAATAGGTTTGGGAACAGTCTAGCTGGCGGAAGGCGTTAGGCGTGCGAGTAGCGCCAAAAATTAAAATCAAAAGTACATGTCAAAATTATGTTATTAATACAATAATATACGTAATATAAGCACTATTTTTGTTTATGTATATTTTTTTATTAATTATTCGTGATATTAATTCATTATTGCCAGTTTACTAGCGACCGTTTCACCGTTGTTAACACCGTGTCAGACCCCGATTAGTAGATAAATAAAAAATAATAATTTTATCACACTTTAAATTTTTTATGCATAAACTATAATTAATTGACCGGTCGGAAATTATGCGATTCAATTAACGCCAGATAGTTTTAAGTCTGGCAGAGGCCGTGCGTATTAGAGGATTGTGCAATAACATTGGTTTATTTAGTAATATTAAAATACGTCACAGCCGGTACAAAAAAAAAAAAATAATTAAACAAAATAAATTAACATTTATAAACATATAAAACACCAATGCAACGGTTTATTTTGTTGTTATTATTATTCTAGTTAATCTACTGAATAGATTGTAAAATACCTGAAAATATTATATTTTGTAACTATCTTTCATCTGAGAAATAAATCTACGATCACCCCAAACTTAGCTTATAAGAATAAGATAACATGTTATTTTAGTTATGATGAAGGGACATAAAAAAAAATGTTTTTCCTCAACTTCCATACGTCAACCTCCCTATGTTGTCTATTTTTTTAAAGGTATTAATATTTTAAAAGCTGTCATTTAATTAGGACCTCTTATGTAATTTTCTCACAATCGTGATTTGGCACTGCTCAATTCCAGCTTTTAGTTTGTGAAAGTCTTATAGCCGTCAACCGATGTCTGCATACCCGCTGACGCCGCCCGGTGCAAATCTCAATATATATATATAGATTTAGGAGTTCACCATTCTAAAATTAAGAATTTTTTACAATTTTGTACGCAGGTGCCCGAAGGAAATTTGAATTGAAAGTCGCAAGGGGATTGCCTGAAATTGTGCTCGCTGTAGACAGACCTGAAGGTATTTATTTTCACATAATTATTAATAAAATTTATAATACACACCTAGCAAAATTTAACAGTAAAGTAAGCTTTTTTAAATTATTAAGGTTTTATTTTACATTATTGGTCACACGTGACAAAGAATAGATTCCCATTTTAATGAAATTGGTAGAGAATACATTTAGTATTTATTATAGAGTGTCGAAGATACATTTAAAATAAAACAAACTAATTATGAGTACATTGATATAGTCTGTAGCCTAGTCAGGTATGACTAATTATGATAAATAAATAAATAAAAATGTCTTTGATTGTCCCAAAATAATTCTTTTATAAGTGCCCTTCAATTTTACTTTATTATACTCGCATAGAACTAAGAACGTTAGAAAGGTAAGATAATATTTATTTATTTTTAACATATTTGAATAGGTAACAATCATATCATTTTAATCATTTAATCAATCATTTTAATACGTAAGAATTATTTTAAATATATTTTTTTTGGTTTTACAATTTAATTTAAAACATCTGTTCCAAGAGGTATAAAAAACTTATTATTTAATTAGTTACTATATTACAGCTTAAATAATAGAAATAGTCAAGAAAGCAAACTCCTCATTATACCTTATTACTAAAGCCTTCCAGCACATGACCCCACAGCTATTCCTGAATATATATAAAACATATGTGAGACCAATATTGGAGTTTGGATTTCAAGTGTGGAGCCCATACTTTCAGAAGGACATTAACATATTAGAAAGGGTACAAAGAAGAGCTACGAAAATACCTACTGGCCTTAAGAGTAAAGCCTATGAGGAGAGACTAAAAATTCTCAATCTACAGACATTAAAAGAGAGGCGAGATAGAGGGGACCTCATTGAGACATACAAAATATTAAAGCCTCACTATGACTGCGCAGAATCGAGAGAAATATTCACATTCGATAAAAACACCCAACTACGTGGGTACTGTTTTTTTCAAGCAACCCCAGGAAGAACTTCATCAGTAACAGAGTCGTGGAAGTATGGAATGGATTACCAGAAAGTTTCATACAATCAAAGACAGTCAACCAATATAAAAACAATCTAGACGAACATATAAGAAAAATAAAACAAAGAAAAAATAATAACAATTTTGATATGGAAAAAGATATAGGTTTATCAGCTATGCTGCCTGCCTATTACGAAATAATGATAGTAATAATAATAAATTTAACGAGGCCTCGTTAAGATCGATCTGAGCAGGTTTCAAATAATTGAATATTACTTGTGTAGGTCGCGACCATTTATGGGCGAATTTTTTTCCCACAACTGGACGACCGACTCTTAAATAAAATAACTCCGATTTACAAATGTCTCGTTTGTCGCAGGATTCGTGAAGAAGCGTACGCTGAAACAGACCTTCGACCGTTATCCCAAGGACGAATATGGCGTCTATCTGTCTCCAGCCGAAGAAACAGCGGAATTTTCGGTGGCTTCATTTACTGACGAGGAAATTATTTTCCCCAGAAAGGCACATTTTCCTTCGATGTCGGGTGACAAGCGAAAACGGGAAACGAGCGTTCTATTATAACATTTCTAAAAACTTTAATCTTACAGCGACCATTACATTTTATTTGGGGTTTTTGTTAAAGTTACCTATTTATAATACTATAAACGAACTAATTTACAATGGTCAAATTAGCTGATGAAAATAAAATTTTTTGAATATTCTTGAATTTTGATTTATGTGATATCCGTGAAAGCAAGCACCATATAAGAAGATATACATAATGTCCCAAGACCAGTTCCGATAAAAAGTTTGGTCGATTTCTAGTATCATTGTTAAGAAACTATATCAAAATTCATCGTGGTTACCGAGAAAAAGGATCATGTTTGTTGTGGTGGCTCAGCTGTCGCCGTAACGCTGTCAAGGCCATTATCGATCGACGTGACATCCGAATTCGCGCGCTGACCGAAACGACACCATCTGTTAAAAACATATTTAATTTGCGAATGATTTATTACTCGTAATAGGCTACACAAAAGGCCCTTTAAGTCTTCGTGAATGGTCTTGGGACACCCTGTATTAAAATTGGTATTTTGTCATTGTTAAACATACTTATGTCACGTCAACGGGTTTACTGGTCGGGACATAATTTATATTCCTCTTCATGAATGACCTCTTCAGTAAAGCTATAATCAAAACGTGTTCATCAATTTACGAGGATTGTTAATGCTTAGAGGTTGAAATCTAATTAATGGTTAGATCAAAATGGTCACTTAATTGGATTACATACCTACCGGTATGAAAATGCACGTTTGGCGAGATGGCCTAGCTCAATGCGCGCAGGCGCGGGCGTAAATAGCTGTTTTTACGAGATATTTTATACTGCTGGCACAGTTTGTCATGGCATAATAAAAATAAAATAAACTATTTCGCAATATATAATTACAGGATGTCCTGATACTATTCCTGAAGACTTACGGGGATGTTAATGTTCCGTATTACGCCCAAGAAATTGTATAAAAAAATCCCTTCCGGTACGCCGGAACGCCGGATCAAAGTAGGGGATAGGTGAACTTCAATTGTACACTTTTTTTTTCCTGGGTGACTATCTGTAATCAGTCCTTTGGACCATAATCAGATGTGTATCAGTGATAGATGGCGTGCAGGTTAACTCCTTCAACAAGGAGTCGACCTTCATATGGAGCCTGTCTGCTATTGTCTGCTGACCAAGTCTGAAATGTCAAAACGCTTCAAACGCCTAACATTTTCAGTGATATTTGTGAGGTTAGATGCTAGTACATTCGTACGTTTTTTTAGTTTAATATTGTAATTCTCACTGTATTTTTTAACTTCATATTTCACGAATGGTATTTCATTGTACTCATGGATCTCGATGTTTTTTGTAAACCATGGGGCGTTGACGATTGATCTCAGGACATTGTTCTGGAAGCGTTGAAGTATTTCAATATTGGAGTTACTGGCCGTACCCCATAGTTGAATGCCATATGTCCAGATCGGTTTGAGGATAGTTTTATAAACGAGCACTTTATTTTCGAGTGAAAGGCATGATCCGCGCCCAATAAAGTAAAAGTTTATTTCCAAGAACAACTTAATGCATAAGAATGACAATTTTTAATTGGTTCACAAAAATTGATATAATGCAATATATAGATATATCATGCCTAGAGTGTTCGACAGGGCGTAGCAAGCTGAAGAAAGCTTGGATTTAAGGTAGTCAATGTGTGTTTGCCAATTAAGTTTATTGTTTAGATATACACCCAGAAATCTGATCTTCTCGGTTATTCCTACGGGATATTTAGGAGTTAATATATTCTTAGTATTGCGAGTAAAGTTTAAAATAAATGTTTTTGACATATTGAGTGATAATTTGTTTGCCTTAAACCAATCTTCTAGTTCACCTATAGATAGATATACAAAGTTTATCATTAAGAGTATCAATATTTGCTGCTTCTATGACAGCACTAGTATCATCTGCAAATTGAGTTACAGCTGACTCGGACATATTCAAGCTTAAATCATTTGTATAACTAATGAACAATAATGGACCTAATATTGATCCTTGAGGGACTCCAATGTTGACTTCTTTTATATTTAACATGACAATAGTTTCATTAAAGTCTTGATCTATACTTGTTATTTAAACTATTTGTTTTCGGTTTAGAAGATAAGACTTCAGATCATTTGCAATGCCTCTAACACCATAATGATTCAATTTATTGAGTAAGATATCAGTCTGTACACAGTCAAAAGTTCTGCTTAAATCACAGAACAATGCAGCAGAGCACTTTTTACTGTTAAGACATTTGTGTATATGGTTACAACACTTCAGTATAGCCTGCTGGGTAGATTTTTGCTTCCTAAATCCGAACTGCATTTCTGATAAGATATTGAATTTGATTAAAATATTGCGAAATTTTTTTTCGATATTTTTTTCTAATAATTTTGAAAACACACTAAGAAGAGAAATAGGTCGATAGTTTTCAATATCATTTTCATCTCCTTTTTTATAAATCGGTAAAATTTTTGCTATTTTGTAACACTCAGGAAATACACCATTCTTCAAGGTATAATTAAATAATTTATTTAGGGGTTCCATGAAAATATCAGCATGTTTTTTTAGGAGGTCAACAGGAAAATTATCGATACCCGTAGATTTCGTATTTTTTAATAAGTTGATTATTTCCCATATTTCTTGTGTTGACGTTGGTTTCATGAACATAGAATTTTTATTTTTATTTACATTTTTAATTTAGTAGAGGCTGACGTTATAGGTGATTGTATTGAAGACGCTAATTTTAAATGTTTTTCGGCAAAAAAATCATTAAATTCATTTCAGCAAAGAAGAATATTCTCTTTTTTACTATTTTTCAACCGCCCTGTCTCCTGATTTATAAATGACCAGATTGTTTTTGCTTTATTGTTTGATTCCCTTATTTTATTTGAATAAAATGTTTTTTTGTTGCTTTATGTCTTTTCTCAATTGTAGGTCAGTTAATTGTATGTGGCGTTTAAGAAAAGGGCTGAGTAAGGTATAGTACTTTTAGTATAGTACTTAAAAGTTTTCTTTTCAATTTACATCTTTTTATAAGATTTGGATTAATCCAATGATTTTTTTTCGCCGCTAAATATTGTTTTTTTTTTATTATTGGGAATGATTTTTGAAAACATGTGTTTATCTGATCATGAAACCAGCTGTAAGCTTTATTTATGTCTTTTAAACTATCTAAGTAATTCCAATTTAGAGATTGAATCCATTTTCTGAAAATAGCATGATTTTTATCATCATACTGTCTTTTTTCTTAGATTATGTTTTGAATAGGTTTGAAAATATCTTTGATTTCAACGTGATAGAAGTGGTGGTCAGACATGCCTGGGTATAATGTCTTAAGATTGATGGATTGCTTTGATATATTTACTAGAAAATTATCTAGTAATGACATTCTATCTGTAAATGAGTCTATTCTTGATGGTATTTTTTTAAATAAGTGATGGAAGTTGTATAATTGGCATAAATCGGTTATTTTTTTTTTCTCTTTTGAATTTCTTAGAAAGTCAACATTGAAGTCTCCGCAAATACAAACATTTTTATTTTTATATACTAATTTGAGTAACGTATTAAATTTTTCATTAAAAATATCAAAAGGACCACCAGAACGATAAACACATATAAGTATAAAATTTAAAGACTTAATTCTAATTGCAACTCCTTCAAAATTGACATCATCAACAAGATCAGAGATGTCAATGACTTTCGTATTTATTTTTTATAAAAATGATCGTTCCACCATGTTCACGTAATTGCCTTGTTTGATTTGTGGCTATATGTAGCCGCAAATCAAACATACAATGATAAACTGGTCTCTCCAGTTGAGCCGCCTATCTAGGTGCATGCCGAGGTACTTAATGACATTCTTGGGGGGTAGGATTTTGCCTCCCAGTTTCACGGCTGGACAGTCTCCTTTACGTAGAGAGAATGTGATGTGATTTGATTTAGAAGCGCTAGCCTTGATCCTCCACTTACTTAACCATTCCTTAACTTTATCGAGTTGGGTTTGTAGTATGTCTGAGGCTGTTTGTGGGTTCGGATTACTTGAAAGCATCGCAGTGTCATTAGCGAACGTAGCTGTCATGACACCTCTGGTTATCGGAAAGTCTGCTGTGTAGATGGTATAGAGAATGGGGCCCAGCACAGAACCTTGAGGGACTCCTGCTTGGATCTCGTAGAATTCAGACCTTGCGTCCTGTTGGATAACTTGAAATAATCGGTCTGAAAGATACGACTTCAGAATGCTATAGAACGGGTGTGGTAGCCATTGTTTTATTTTGAAGAGCAATCCTTTGTGCCAGACTCTATCAAATGCTTGCTGAATATCAAGGAAGACCGCAGAGCAGTATTCTTTACGTTCCAGCGATTGTCTAACTTTATCATAGACTCTGTGGATCTGTTCTACTGTGGAGTGTGCTTCCCTGAATCCAAATTGGTGGACAGGGATTATCTTTTGATCTTCCAGAATTGGTTTCAGGCGTGTTAGGAGAGTCTTCTCCCATAATTTAGATAAAATCGGCAGTAAGCTGATAGGTCTATAAGAACAGACTTTGCTTGGGGATTTTCCTGGTTTGAGTATGACAATGATTTGTGACACTTTCCATAATCTTGGGAAGTATGACAATCTCATAATAGCATTAAACAGGTAGGTCAAGAAAACTAATGCTTTTTTAGGTAACTCCTTTAAAACTTTTGGTGTTATTAAATCAAACCCTGGGGCCTTTTTCATTTTAAGGTTTGTAATCTCTCGACGTACTCGTATCTCTTGAGGAGTAACTACCTTTGGCAAAAGACTCATTTGGAAATCCTTTTGTAATTCCTCGTCAATATCACTTTCAGAGGAGTTAGATGGAGCGAAATTGGGTTGAAACACCTTAAAGAGGTGCTTTGCAAATGCTTCTGCACAAACTTGTATTAAAAATTGCGCGAGCTGCCGCGTGATCCATTCTTCTCCCGGCAACTCGCGCACCTCAATTCGTCGCCGTGCCGTGCCCTTTCGCAGCGAGAGTGCGTACTGAATCCCTCTTTGTATTGTGCCGTGAGGGTTGCAAAATTCGTTTTAAACAAAAGTTGTAAGGAAATTATAGGCCTTCAATTAACATTTTGAACTGATTTAATCCGGTGTCTATTAAGGAAGGTATGATTTTTTGAATTTTGAAAAACCATTTTTTCCCACTCCTAGGACCAATGGTTGGTGCTATCAAAAAAGTTCCGAAAGATATAAAAATAATATAAAATTTAAATGAATTCGATATCTTATATACTAAGAAAGTTATAGCAAAATTTCACTTTTTCGAAAAAAAAACCCCATTCCCGCCCCCCTGTCTAATTTTGTTAATTAACGATTTTGTACCCTTAAATTTTATGTATCAATTTGAAAGTGATTGGTGTAAAATTACGGCAGTTATTGTGTCCACAAGAAAGTGATATAGATCACTTTTTGACAGGTCTTCATGTTTTGAGGATCCTTAAAGCCATTTTGAAATGACGTTTGCATGTGTATGTGTTTGTGAACATAATAGCGTCTATTCGAGAACGCAGCAACGAAATTACCCGAAATTTTAAATTAATCTTTGTCTACCCATGGTTTGGCCAAAGACCAGGCAAAAGCCTTCACTTTATATCTTTCTTTTTTAGTTTATTACCTTGCCTAAGCACATTTTTTAAATAGTTTTTGTTTTTAAAGTAGTGACACACGAGTTATATTAAGAGCTGTTTTTTCACTGACCTATAAGCATAAATTAGATAAACAAATAATTTAATTTGGAAAACATTTAATAAACAAAATGTATATTCCTCATACGATATAAGATAATATACATGTAGATTAGAAATATCAAAGTTTGGAAAGTCATGTGGATGGCAATCAGATTTTGATATATAAAAAGCAAAAATAGTTTTCATAGCTTAGTGGCTCGGCGAAAGAACGAGAGATCACTCTTCCAGGTCCAGGAGCACCATCAGCTCCATGTACCTTCCTCTCCTCATCAATGCAAATATAGCAGATATTTTTCAAAGCATCATACCAATGCAATTAATTATAACACCGCTTAGGGCCAGTTTATTTCACAATAAACGATCCTCATAACCCGTAATTATTATCTCGTTACTCCAGCGCACTAAAAATATTATATTATATCAGGTCCACGGAGAAGTGATAGCACATACTGTTCCGTATTTTATTAGTTTAAATTTAAGGTAACATAAGTGATACATAATCTATAAAGAAGGTAACAAAATATACTGAAACAAAGGGCCAATTATAGTCTACGATACATAATGTATGATGAAGGTATGTGTAGCAACACCCTAAAAGGGCATCAGTGAATATTAATAGAACCGATGTAATTTACGATACATAATCTATGGAAAAATTAACGTATTATATGGTAATATTATGGCCAATAATAGTTTACAATACATAATCGTAGGTTACATGTGTAGCAACAATATGGCCAATTATAGTTTACACACAAGTAAGTAAATGTTTATTTGTGTATATGGAAGCGTGTATGTTTGCGAAAGAAAATGTATGATGTGAGTATGTAAATAGTTATTATTCGTGGTAAATATGTAACTTTGTCATCCG
Organism: Neomicropteryx cornuta; assembly: GCA_020383195.1. Lineage (NCBI taxonomy): Eukaryota > Metazoa > Arthropoda > Insecta > Lepidoptera > Micropterigidae > Neomicropteryx > Neomicropteryx cornuta. The sequence goes on along the minus strand of JAHKQU010000001.1, from coordinate 4,010,519 downwards.
CACAGTATTTTATTGTTACCAACACTGAGAACAGTTTTGATCGATTAAGTATGATGTACGATTAAAGCCCTATAAATAGTGCTTTAATGGTTAAAAAGTAAAAAGCATTTACGATTCGTAACAAAACAAGAAATAACATTTTGATATAATACCGTTTCTAAGAAAATTAACCTTTATACAACTTATAAAAAAAAAAAAAACTTTACCATCTTCATAATAATAACGCTTCAACTATTAGGATTTTGCACGCACGCGCGAATTCTATATACATTTACAAAACACATTTTCTTCGCAGCGTGATATCGGTCCATTTTCCAGAATCTTATCGATCGATCGAGACTGATCGCTGCGCGTGCTACGTGAAAGATCACAATAAGAACAAAATGACGTCTTTATCTGCTGTCGCCGCGGGAGCTCGTCTCATTTCGCAACGGTAAAGCAACAAATTTAATAAAAAGAGTAGCAAGTACAGCGTCTGCTATTTTAATAAGTTTTTTTAATAACAGTGGCGATAGTTAATCGCTGCTTATTGACCCGCTATCAACTGGTACATCTCTAGGATAAGAAATGAATCTCATAAAAATTAAAATAATAAATAAATCTATGTATAATAAATAGAATCAAGTTTACTTTTAGGCCCAGTAATTCCCAGATATCCTCAACCGATTGTGTTAGATAGTAAGATGCCGTGATGTTGACTATGTAATTGCTAAAGCGTTTAAACTTTTAGGATTCATTTTACGAATCGGTGGGAGTTTATATCAGGTTAAAGACCTTGTTCTTCTTATGTGCGTAGTGGTCTAGATCAAAGGTGTCCAAACTACGGCCCGCGGGCCAAACCCGGCCCGGCAGGCGATTTTATCCGGCCCGCCAAGGATTTTGAAAAATTTTGTTGCAAATTTCGTTAAAGCAATTGGCTGGTAAATTTATTTCTATGTATGGCACTACCTATATTGTCGAACAAACTTTTTCCAGGATGAAGTATCTAAAATCTAAATATAGGGCAAATTTATCGGATGATCATTTGCAAAATCATTGCTAATAATTGGTGTTTCCGATTTGAATCCCAACTTTGAAGAAACTCTCCAGGAAAAAACCCAGTTCCACCATTCCCATTAAAAATTGCATGAAATAATTTTATAATAATATAATTTAGACATGTTTTTTTAGTATTGTTATATCTGTAATTTACTATAAAAAAATTTTTATAGTATATATATGTGGCAACAATAAAAAAATTCAATGCTGCTTTACTTGTAATAAGGTTTTTTAATTCACATATTTAAAATGCTTGGCCCCCGCTAATGAATTTAAATACCAAACTGGCCCTCGCAGCAAAAAGTTTGGACGCCTCTGGTCTAGATTATGCGAATACTCCCAAATTGCGAAAAGTATTCAAAATTGAAGCGGTTCAAAATACGTTCCTCAAGCACTTGGATCGTAAACCCTTTGCGCACTATGCAAGTAGAACCGATTTCTCGCTATTTCATTAAGTTGAATCCTTAGCCGAAAGAAGGGCTAAAGCTGATGTTTGCATTCAAAATAATGTCAGGTGCAGTTAACTGCAGCTCTCTGCTTGAGCGTCTCAGGGTACCTTCACGTGTGACAAGATCAAACGATTTGCTAGACATCCCCCGTCGTAAAACCAATTATATTTAGTGGTGTTCACAAAACTTATTAAAAACCAAACGTTAACATGAAATTTCCGTGTCCTCTCGCTCCCCCTCTCTTCACCTTTCTTGCATTTCTTAGGATAAGTACTAATTTTATACTTCTTCGGTGGAAATATTTAATTAAATTTGTACAATTGTTTTGATTGCTTTTATTATTTTATTTTTGTATACCGTTTGGATATGATTTCTTTGTTGAAACTGTTTATTTCCCAAAATAAAGATAAATAAATATAATGCCGATATGCCACGACATACATACTCGTATTGTTATGTTGTTTTTTTCGTTACATTAACGTTGTTGCGTTAACATTTCTTAAACTTTCTTTAAAAAAAAAACTTTCATAAACAAACCTAAGTACTAAAATTAGAAAGTTTTTATTTAATGCACTCAATGTACATTTAAAATTGCCTAGTGGATTTATTGTTTTATGTGTAATTTCTAAGGAAATTGAGCAATATTAAAAATTAAGATTGGCAGCATTTTATTTATTTATTTATTATTAAAAAGTTCTTCAAACACAAGTGCTTGCTCACAAGTGCTTGCTTACAATTATAGTGAGTTATATACTTAGTAACCCTTGATAGCTATACTTTATTCCTTATGATTACTATGCTAAAAGGGTCGAACGTTAAATTATGACCAATGAAGTCTATCACGGTTGGAAATACCTTTATTGAGTATTTGTATAGGTAGGTACATAATAAAACGAACGAATTGTCAGTTTGTGTGAAGCCTTCTTAGCACGAGCATCCAGTAAGCTTGGCAATTTGTCTCTAGTTTGCGAATAAATCACACGTCAAGGCAGTCGCAACTTGTTATTACGGCTGGTTTCTTGCTAGCTTCGCCCCTCGTGGATCTGATGCGCAAACATTCGTTTTTATTTCCGACCGGAATACTATTCAGATTCTGAAATAAATACAAACCGATTTTTTAGTAATCTGCAAAATGTATAAGGCCAATTCGATGGTATCAAAGGGCGTATATTAAAAGAGTCTCGGCCAGTTTCTTAATACTATAATAGCTTTATAAATGGTGCGTTGAGACCATTTCCGAAGACTTTATGTTCCCTATTACGAGTAATTACATAAAAAATGCGAAAATAATTCATCCCTAAATTTAATATTTTTATTAAAGTGCTGGTGTAAATTGCCTCCGTCATTGATTGAGCCCGGTCAATGACATATGCATTGCGAGCGGACGGTCAGCTGGCATACGTATGACAACAGCGGTTAAATATTATTTCAGAAAGTTTATTTTTTTTTTCTTGGAAACCTTGATAAAATTTTGATATTTAGCAGCCTTGTTTTTACCGTATTGTAGTATATGTAACAGTATTGTTATAGCTTATACTCAGTCGGTGGAAATTATTAGTTTTATTTTATACTTTTACATAAGTTGGTTACCATTGTTTTTATATTTATTTATTATTACGGGCTTTTTGCGGTTGCGTCAGTCAAGATTAGGGTTATCGCTTAAATCGAATTATGAGTGGTTTTTATGCACTCGACTTTACGTTGTGTAAGAGTATGTGTGAGAGAAAATGTAAGCGTGTGTTTTTGTGCGTTTATATTATTGTGTAAGGTGAACGCTTTGGCGTTATTTTTTCTTTCTTCTTTCTATAGTCATGAGTGAATCACATCACGTCTTCTAGATTTGTCTTAATCGCTCGTTGGCCATCGCACATCCTTTGGATAGTAAAAATTACCTGAGCAAGGCGTGCACACTAACCGCTTACGTACGTATTACCTACAGCCGCGAACGCATCTGAGAGAATTAATTAACGTGCTACGATATTACAGGAATCTTAAAAAATCAGATTTGGTTGTGTTGTATGCGGTTATGCTAAGCGAGCGATTGGCAACCGCGGAAGTGTGCTTAGCGTGCCATTAGGAATAAAAAACTACTTTGTAGGGAGGAAATTGTGAGAAAGAAGTTTTATTGTATGAAGCTATTGTGAGGATGCAACATCTGTGTATATTAATTATATACCCTTGAAGGAGGTAGGTTCATATATTCCTCGTAGGTTTAGGGAAGGATGGCTACTTGACAGTCGATCGAGCATGAAATCAATTCACGCATTGAGGTGTCGGGTCTAACTAAATGTGTTTTTAAAAGAGCATCTCAGAGTTAATTGTCTTCACGTGTGTATTTTTAATTTCCAAAATGCAACTCCCTAAAAAGTCCTAAATTTATAGTAAAAATGCTTTTGTTAATTCCGTTCCTATGGCGAGGGTTTCGTGCCGGCGCTTACTCAGAGCGCTTGCCTATATAAATTTATGTTTTTATACACAGATCCTATATAAGGAAATTTCCTAGAGCCAATTTACACCTTTATACCAATTTTTAGCTCTGTATGATAGATGGTAGGTTATTTAAGGGGTTTAAAATGGCAATAATAATATAATAAAGATAGGCGCAATTTATGCAAACAAAAGTACTCAAAACATTCCTTAACATTAAAGCTAATGTGCATCATTAAAGGAAAAATAATATAAAAGTTTGTAAGATAGTGTGGCTTATGTAAGTTTTGTGGTTTAAAATGTTTAGAAAATATTGTGTCTTATTTTTTTAACGAACAGAGTGACTTAAAGTGATGGAAGTGCGTGCACTCAAAGCGTGCAAAACCCTATAAATATATCTGATTATTAAATTTTTTATCGGTCACGAGGAAATTTATTTTTCCCTAAAGCCAAAGCTTTTAAAACAATAAAGAAAATGTATTCTAATTTATTTGACAATTGTCTTATATTTGAGGCAGAGTGAGTGACTCCTGTTGATAATTGTATGGATAAAAAGAAATGTGTTCACGATGAGATCTAATTGCTTAGCAACCAAAGCATGCGACAACTGTGAAGAGTTTCTGAGAAGAAACTATTTTCAGTAGTACACGAATGCATTTCAATTTCTAGGTATTTCTAGTTTTCTGGTTAAAACACGCACACGCACGGTTAATTTAGGGCGTAGTAGCATCATAAATAGTAGCAAAATAGAAAAAAAAAAGAGAATTAGAAGAATAACGGCAAAAATTTATAAATTTACCTTTTAAAATAGTTACTTATGCTGCTGTTTTCATGAAATACTTACAGTAAAACCTGTACAATTTACCTGTAAAAACAATCAATATCAATGGGATCATCTTTAGTGCCGTAATGAAAGATATTAATTAACGAAGCCAAGTTTAATAAACCGTCAAGCCGGTTTCAAGATGGCCGTCGTGTCAAGCCAACTAAATCTATTAGTGAATATGTCATTCATAATTGCTCGTTAGTTGAGTTCAGGTGTAAGAATATCAATCGGCCTCAATTGATTTTTCCTGGTTAGGAATGAGTTTGGGTTTTTTTTAAAGATTTGAGCGCTAAAGGCTTTCGCACCCCTAAAGTCGCGGCTAGTAATTAACCAGTAAATTTGGGTTCGTTCGAAACCATAAATAAAGAGCAATCAAATCGAAATCTCGAATCTATTCGATTTTAGGTCGCGACGATTTTAGTCGCGACGTCGTGACACCGCTCGGTCTGGTATTATGTTAGGTGACCATACTTTAAAATGGTTAGGACTCTTCATTTTTTCATTTTAGACCAGTAATTTTGGTTTATTTACAAAATTGTTAAATAGACGTTCAATTTTTTTTTGTTATGGAATATAAATTGGCCGATGAGTATAAGTCTATAACCTTCGTAACTAGGTAATAATTACCTGTTCTAAGGAAGGTTACATATGAAGTGATTTCATGTCCATAATCGCCCCATAAGGATTTTCAGATCACTTGTATAAGTAGTTTCTTCTACTAAATCGGATAACTGTTTGAGGTTAAGGCAAAGTTCGACTTATGCTTATTATGACATTATTATTACCCAAGTAACTTAGTATAGAAAATAAAAATGTACTCAAGTCATAAACATGAAACAAAACATTTACGTTTAAAAACCACGAGATAAAATGATACGTGGGTAACATAAAATAAAACCCACTATTTACATAACTAAAATTATTCTATTTTATTTTAAAGACGTTTTAATATTTAAATAAAATCGCAATATTAAAAAAAAAAACAAATTCAACAGCGAGCCCGGAAAAATATCAATATTTCGCGATAAATGGACGCTGGGGAGTATAAAAGGTATTTTTTGAAGGTATTGAAAGTACCTGGCTATCGCTAGCACAGTCATCAGCATGACATCTAAATCTCGATTCGTCACCTGTGCTACGGCACACATTTATTTCGCTGACTATAAATAAATGTTGATGTGTGTTAAGTGTGCGATGATCCTTAACCACGTTGACCTTGATCGTTACGTGCCTGCCTACATTTTTCATGCGTTGTTTTATCTTGATTGTCTTTAGCTATAGAAATTGAGAAGTCGATTTGAAAGTTAATACTCTTCAAAGTTGTCTAACGGCCTCTGGATTAGTAGTTGGCATCGCCGGGATGGCGACCACTAATTGTATAATAATCAATTTCTTGTCAAAAAAAAAAAAATGCATTTTAAATGTTTATTTTTTAGAACAAAAACTGCATTGGGACAGGAAAAAAATCCTAAAGCTTAGAACTACTAATATCTATGCTTAGTCGTCCTTAATATATCCCCAAGAATATAAAAGCAAATGTGGGATAAAAATTCGGCCAAAAATGGTCACTTTTCCTTTCGCGCGCGTTCCTTTGTTTGTGTGGTTATATTCGTTGCGAGCAGGGTTGTCACAATATCGGTCATTATCGACAGCTGCACACAGGCAAGCCAATCTCGTCCCTGCGTCAGTCCCTGGTCAGACTGTGCGCGGTGACGTAGTGGTAGTCTTATTTTTTTTCCTTTTCAAGGACTTTTATATATTTGTGGTACAAGTCAGAAAAGTGCTTTGCAAAAAAACCTGCAAATCACATAAAACTTTTTAAGATTTCAAAAATGTTCCGGTTCAAAAAAGTTTTTTTTTTAATTTATATAAAAATTCCCTTATCACATGTACCTATATGTATATGAGGGTTTGTCTAATATAGCGAAAAATTTTACTAATACGCTTTTACTATGTAAGTACTTAAAACATTTTAATTTATTTTTAAATTATAGCTAAACAAACATATATTATTGAAAGTACTTATTGGTTGATAACGTGTGTGTAAATGTTTACTTTAAATATTATTTTTTATGCAATTTGGACCACTACAAACATCCCGCTATGCTGTAAAATTGAAGTGATGAAGAACAAATATACATTTTTTAAAACAAGCTTTTCTTTAAGTGCTTGAATGCGTATACGAAATTTGGTGTCTGTGCTGATGACCTTTGAGGAGTTCCTTCGTCCAGAACCATTCCTGGGTGTAGAATCAGGTCATGCATAAAAATGAACCAACATGCCAACTTTCAACTCCCTAGGATAAGAGGAATTTAATTAGCTCACAAATTTAACCTAAGCCGACATACAAACATTGCAAGCTAAATAAAAGCTTGTAAAAATAAACCAAGTCTTAATATTAATCAAATGATTTCGACGCGTAAACAAAACTTTTTAAATTAATAAACAAAATGTCTTTTTTAAACCAAGCTATTATTATTTTTATTTTTAAAACGTGCTGATATTAAAAACTTATTATTCGTAAAACATAAATATTCCAAACGTAGATTCTGTGTCAATTTCTCAATATATTAATAACAATTGAGCATTAGATTCGGATTAAAAATTACAAATTAAAACTATATTTTTCACCGATATGTACTCGTTTTGGTATACAAGGTGTTTCAGTTTCAAGTCACCAGACGTTGTAATGTAAAATTATCGTCAAAAAACTTAGAAAGGGGGGAGGGGTCTATCTCTTTTAAATAAAACGTTATAAATTTTGAAAATTTTTTAAAATCAATTATTTACAAGATTATTTAAAAAAAAAAATAAATAATAATAATCTCGCACAGTTCCATTGTCCTCATACTAAACGTTTGGAAGGTATAATTTGCCGGTTATAGTCAACAAAGTTTCACTACAAGAGTACCCGTTTTTATAATTTTACTATAAAATAATAATATACAGGCGAAAGAATACTTACAGCATCGCAATTGCAGTTAATAAGAAAGCCATCAAAATTGTTTCCGATTAAGATAATAGGGATTTCCAATTGCAGTTGCGAAATGGGGATATGTTATTAATACTTAGCGAGGGAGATGAGGATAAACTGCTAGATTGCTGAACGACCATCTTGATTTTTACGACTTAAGCCGCCTTCTAATTAGGTCGAATAGAGATGGCAAAGAATCGGAAAAATCTAATCACGCTATATTATGGTTTTATCACCACCATCCCGTTCTTAAATGAAAAAATCGCTCAATTAAGCGTGTGCCCATTTAATTCTGCATAAACTAGGTTACATTTCATAATAAATATAATAATAACAAACACTTTAATTGTGTCGCATATTTACGTAAAAGAAGGGCGAGCTTATTGCCGCAAGACAACCTCTATCAGCTGACACAGAGAGTTCGTGTAATATATACAGATGTTCCAAGACCATTCTCGAAAATTTAAAGGGGAGTGTTGCGTAACCTATAATGAGTAAGAAATGATATAAGAAACTACGAAAAAAAAATCGACCCCAAATTTATTGTATTTTTTTAAACCGATGGTGTTAATTCGGCCAGGGTGCAAATTCCGTTGCCACGCCGATCGACAATGGCCTTGACTACAATGGCGTATGGCTACAAAGAAAAATTAGAAAAGTTTCCCAGAAAATTGAAAAATTCTTGAAAACTGAAAGTGTATGCCGATGGCGAAGACGTCGAAGCTACTAACCCAGGGCTAAGCCCGGGGTTGAACAGCTAGTGGGTCTATAAATTAAACGCTTTATGTAATTAATATTGACAAATAAATAAATAAATAAACTACTACAGATCTACATCCAGCCTCAAAAGGTTTAAGGGAGATAGATAAGACCACAAGAAGATGGATCAAGTACTCTTACATGCTTGCCAATTATGAAGATGTTAAAAATACAACTCTGTGGGAAGTAAGTGATTTGATCAAATCCTTCACTTGCAACCACTCCCCTTTACCTCACCGCTCCCCTCTGCTCCCCTCTGCTCCGCTCCTAAGACGAGAGCATTAAAGATCAAGGAAAAAATGCTGCAAATCACCTGAAAAAAAATACCTTATTTCTTTTGTTAATTAGCTGTTTCGAATAGATAATTTGTGTTTCAAAACTTTTGTTGTATTACCTACTCGACATTCATAATATGTTTTTTTATGTATTTAACTAATATTTCTGCTGTCTTCTACTTCAAAAATATTTTATATTCAAAAATAGTTTATTTTTATTGAAGTAGGGTTCAAAGACAGTGCGGTGGGACTGTCTCCCGTTAGGTCCTCGATCTTTGTTAGACCTGCGAATAGATGCGCAAACTCGGTCAAGGTCAGCTTTGTCTCGAAACTTAACACTGAACAGTAAAACAAACACGAGAACTATTTCGATTAAATTTTGAATTCGTTGTTATCTTAATTGGGAAACGTTTTTTCAGTATTTTTTGGTGTTAAATGTTTGCTTCTCGATATAAAAGAAGCAAAGAAGATAAAAAATCTCAGCATAGACTAGAATAATATTTAAAATTGCTTTTGTTTCTAGTATTTCAGAGTTTTGCTCGCAATATGGTCTCCTGAATACAAAACAAATTTAATCTTTTAAATAAATAAAAAACCGCCATAATTCGACCAAAAATGAAATATTATTATATTAGGGCCTCGCTAGAAGATCATTCCGTTGATGATAGATGATGCGACGTTGCCATACAATTATGTATTTCGTATGGCCAAGTCTCTAATTTCGCAGTATAACCCTAAAGGTAAAGTATCCATATACAATTAATAATTCATACACAAATTTACAATAATATTAATCGTTTTTATTCACATAATTTTATTTGACATTAAATATCATAATTATTGTTGATTAATGTTTTCTTCCTTGATAATTGGTAAATTAAAGCAAAAAAATACTACAATTAACTAAGCTTAGTTAAGGTCATAAGGTCATATGTATTTTTGAATACTGTCGAAGAAAAATTGATTATTGATTAAGACGGCGTATCGTAGATAAAATATTTTTTGATAAGTGTCTGTCGGGATATGCATAATATAATTTACGGTGTTCTCGACATTAATTGATCCGTAATCTTAATCATTTCCTGCATTTGCTATATTAATGAAAGTAGAGTAGGTAACAAGAAACCATAAAAAACTTTCAAAAACTTATCTCCGGCAAACTCATTTGATGCATTTCAAACGACAACGACCTTGTGTAACACGGTTATGCATGGTTAGGTAGGCTAGCCGTGCGGGCGGTTTGACTGGCGCCTTCGGGGCTCGCGATAAGTATCAAACTCTCCTTGAGATAGTTTAACTTGCTTCTGTCTTCGATCTTACCAGTAATACGTTTTGCCAATGTGTAGGTAGCGACGCGGGGAATCTGTAAAATAAATAATATTTTATTAAATACACACTCCCACACACACATTTTAGTTCTCGCTCTCTCTTATTATACACATGCGAATATATTTAATTGTGCCTATACACGCAATATTTTTAAAATATTGTGTTATATCAATTTGGCAGCGTTATGTTTTTTTTGTTTGCTTATATTATTTGATTTGTATTAGTCTCGACAACAGGATATTTCTAAAAGTTTCAGAGGTAATAAATTGTACTTGGACTAGTCACCGCAGCTGCAACTAACGTCTAGAAATACTGTTGTGTGCCAATGTGATGTGAGATGTGTGATGTGTGATGTGTGATGTGTGTGGGTTACTGCAACGCGAGCGGCAAATTTATGCACTAGTCGTAGAGATTCGTGTAAGCGATGACAGTTGACCTTGGAATTCGGCATTTTACTTTTATAGATCATCAGGTTTTACTCTCTGCGCGGTCAGTAACCAGTTATTGGTTTTTATTTAATTACAGCTTCATAATAAAGAAATTAAAATAACAAACTTTTCTATGTTTTAAACTCTTTATTTGACTTTCAATTACTATTTTTCCTAAGGTTCTTAAGTGTTTTATAAGAGAGCAATTCAAGAAAAAAAGAACTATTAGCAGTTTAGCATTAATTAAATTTCTCAGAAATAGAAATTAATTTTAAAAATTGGCCTTTACCATTCTGAAGACATATAATGAAGGTATCTAAACATAATTTTTTTATGGTTTCATATCCAATGGTTACCAAATGCCAGCTATAGGAAAAAAGGGTTAAATGAATCGAAATTAATATGTATCCTATGGCTCGCCTTAAAAGCTATATTTATGTACAGACTTTTCGCTGGTCTACAAGTGATAATTTCAGACTAGGCGCACGGTTGATATAAGTCATTTGGTGCGAGGACCACGAGCCGACAGGAGGTCAACGTAACCAAGAACGACGTATGAGTCAGGCGGGCTGGACGCCAGCATAACTTGAGAATATTTGAATTGCGTTATATTTTGGCGGAAAAACCGGTTTCGGAAACGGTACTGTGGCGCAAAAGCGGGTTAGCGTTGTCATATTAGGCGTTACCTAATATTATCTCTTTAATGTTTTCATACTGTTTAGAAATAACATATTCATACATACATTACATAAAATTGGCTTATTAGCGCGAAGAAGGGCCCGGAATTGACCCAATACTAAACGGTATAGTATAAAAACTCAAATTTGGATCGCACCCGAGCACCCAGGCTTCGAAGCAGCGAATCAACTATATTTAGTAATAAAATAATCACTTATATAGTTTTTTTTTTTGGTATTGGTTAGTTTAGAAGTTGAAATTATAATTGACTACTATAATCGTTTTAAACAATTTTTCTTTTTATCTTTTAGTATTTCGGGTATTTATGTATAAATATTATTATATTAGTATGATATTTTATCGACTATGTTGCATTCCTTACATATTCCCTTTCCCCTCTTTTTATAACCCTCCCATTCTTCCCACTGATTTGGCACTGTTATACGTTCGGGTGACAGCCGGTTCAGATATCAGTGCCAAATCGCCACTGATGAAGCCTCGTGCCGAAACGTCTGGCATTCACTAGCAAGCCTCCTCTATTAATTTTCTAACCCACTGTCCTAATATTAAATTTATTTTGTATATAAAAAAGTATATTGTAGTGTATACAATCTGTTTGGTAGACTGTACAAACCAATTCCTGTAAATTGATAAATCGGACACCTTACAAAACTTTCTTGTAACCTGTACTAAACAATCTCGTAGATGCAGAATTCAAATGAAAAGTTTGGTACACATTATAATACTGTTTTGTTACGTCAACTAAACAATTGGTAGGTACACGCCTTGTGTTTCTGTACCGAACAGTTCGGTAGTCTTTTAAAGCAGTTTGTTTATGTGTGCCGGAGTTCAGTCAGGCGTACCAAACGTTGGTTGAGTCAACTGAAAACTTTTAACGGTAACCAAATAGTCTGTTTAGGTTACGAGACTTGTTTGTTTTTGCAACAAAACATTTAGCTGTCACTATATTTCACAGGAATATATAGATTTTTTTTCTCGGTGTGGCCCTGCGATTTTAAACCTGTTTTGTTTTGAGGTCATGAAAAAAAAAATGTTTACTTTACTTGATAATATTAAATCGCTCTTGTCATTAGTTCGTCCGCTCGCGAGGTCGCGCCGCGCCGACCGGCATTAGCCGAGCCCTGGTGAGCAAACGAAAGAGCGAAATGAATTTGTACAATTTCTTACACGTAATAGAGAACATAAACCCACCCTTAAGTCTTAGGGGATGGTCTTAGGACATCCTGTATAATTCCGGTTATAGGTAGTTAGATACATTTAATTTACCAAAAGAATAATAATATTTAGAGTGGCAAACTATCGCGAAAAGGGGAATAACTCGGGTTGTGGTTTGATTACAATGGCCTCCAGCAATGAGTCCTTTGTCATAGTATACTTAAATAGTCCTCGAATAGGTCACATTTGTAAGAGACAAACCAAGAACGCATGCCTTCATATTGCATAGCCTAATTTTAGCCGTTAGAGTCCCCAAGAATGGCAGCGCGCGTGCGCTGAACTAGTCTAAAAACTCGGTGCTACACGTGGCCTATAGCCCGCTGGTCTTACAATTAAAAAAAACCGTAATGCTTTTGAGAGCAATGTCAGTTCTCGGTATTATCAGAAGGATGGGAATAACAAGAGATGCTGTAATTAATTGTAACAACAAGTGCCGTGTAAAACAGTTATCTCTCTATCAACGTTGCCCGAGCACACGCTGGGCCGACTAATTCGGATTCTAATATATACATATATATAACTATATAATTGTACCCGTGCATTACTCACAGTATATACACATAGTATATACGCGATAGATTTTTTCCTATTTTCTAAAATACGGCAAGACAAAATAGGAAAATGCGTCTACATACATTTTCGTAAAACAAATTTGACCTTCGAAAGAAAAAGCCCTAAGTAAACGAAAAAGTAATTTGGCGAATGTATTTTTTTAAGTTCCAAAATTAACTCTTTTTAAATAAATTATATAAATTAAACATGTAATTTATTTGACACGGAAATACTCGAAAGTAATCATACAAATAAAATTATTTCTCATTAGACAAAATATTCTTCGTAAACGGGACCGCGTTCCAAACAACAGCGCCGGGTGCTAGCCCTGCCAATAATTGCGAACTTCTATCAGTGGCCGGAATATTTATTTATTTAATTCTTAGAAATACATAAAGGCAGTTACATAAAAACTATATTAATCAACAACTTAAGCCGACTTCAGGCATCTCCAATTTAACAGAACACATCTATATATTTTATATGTGATGCCGATCGAAATGCAAAATTAGGTCACAATTCGTTTAATAAAGGAAACGTTTCGTTGTCGGAAAATCTTTCTCTAAACGAAGGGACGAAGAAAAAAATGTTAGATATAAACCATAAAAGTTAGATAAAATTAAAAAAAATCCAATAATATAATACAATCGTGGAAAACACATTTTTTTTTGTTGTGTGTTGTATGAATGTCTAAAGAAAAAATATGTAACCACAAGTGTGGTAAAATACAAATAAGCACGATTGACGAAAAGGGGTGTCCGTCGCATGTACCTCGATCACCCAAAGACGGCTTTGTCAATTTATTTTCTTATGGGAAAACACACAGTAATAACAATAATATTAACAATCAAGAATTAAGCAGATAACAAAACCGATTATGGATTTCCTACATATTCACAAACATACTAACTATTATACAGTAGGTATGAAGACTTCAAACTAAATTGATGTAAATCAAATTAACGTCAAATTTCAAAATAACGTCCAATAATACCATTCGTGTGTTTCTGGAAAGGTCAAAATAAAAAAAAGGGTATCGGCGGGACCTATCAGCTGTATGCTAGGGTTGAAACTAGTTTAAATTTATGTTGTTATGCCAAGGTTTACCAAAGGTCAGACTCAACAGTTATCAATTTACACCCCGTTTACACGCTAAGGAATGTCTGTAAAGACATGACATTTCCATAAAATATTAATGAAAAACAGTGTGGGGTTTCATCACTCGCGCTGGTATTAAAATTTCTGTAAGGAAGTGTAGTCAATTTTTCATTTTATATTTCAGTGATTCAACAATATTTCCACGCTCCTATTTATTTATGTAAGAAGACCGTGACGGATACATAACTAAAATCAATGCGACAGCTCGGCGCAACGACTCACAGCCAAGCGTCCCCGAGTTTATCCAAATGAGCGTGTCGCTATCCGAGCGTCCTACCGAGTTTACCCGGACGAGCGTGTCGCAATTAGACTCATTCATTGTCTGGACGAAGCGTATATTAAACCATATATGTTGACTAGCAAGGGCATTATTGTGATTTTCGTAAGGTGACGCTAACGTCGTAATTTGACCAAGGTTCAAAAAGAACTTGCCGGACAGTAAAGTGCCAATCAAATGTCAGAAGATGTTTGCTCTCCGTGCACGAGTTGTAGGGCTGTCGAATTATTTGCTTTAAAGTGTGTATACTAGTTTTTTTTCTACGTATAGGTACTATTTACTAACAAATTATGAGAAAAAGAAGATTTAAAGATAGATATTTTTATACATGGAATTCAAAACATAATTTAATTTTAACGTTGTAACTTCCAAACGACAAGCGAGAAGTAATCATTTTTGCTATAAACATCTTGACACGCAAAACACCTCTTAAGATTATACAGAGCGTATTAAAAATCACTATGGTCCCTTCAGGAGGTTGATCTACACTGCAGGGGTGCTCAAACGGTCGATCGCGATCGACCGTTTGAGCACCGTGCAGAAAGCTAATATCTATATATGCTACGGTACGCCCTACCTAGGTAGGTAGGGTGTATCGTGTATGTACGACAACCCTGCATCACACACACTTGCAGTCTCTCAGAGTCGATCGTAAGTAGTCTAAAAATATTGAGGTAGATCGCCAGCAGTTCAAGTTTGAGTACCCCTGAATCTACAGTATGTCCCAAAATTTAAGGCCATCATTTTAAGGGGTAATAGGCCAGCTCACGACTAATCAGAAAATATGACCTCAGTAAAAGGTCGCTAAATTTCGAGATACTACGCTTATGATTATAGCTGTATTCCTTTAAATTTATGCAGAAACATGCCAGAAACTTTTAAACAACACAAACAAAACAAAACAACAAAACGTTACCAGAGAAAAATATTTAATAAAGCTAACATTATTCCAAAATATCGAGCGATATGAAACCATATTGACCCTTAGCTTCGAAGTGGCCGGCTGAATCTGTTGAAAACAATCTTTCTTGAAAGAATTAAAATCCTTTATTTTTGTACACAGACATGTTCAAACTCAATAATATAATTCTTACATATTTCCAGATTTTCTTAAATTGACGTAGTTATGTGGTAATGTTAATGTGGGCCCATAAACAACATTTCCCATTTACGGTATATATATGAAATAATTTTGCTATAGTATATATGTGTGTCATCTCTTGCTTAAGGGTTGCCTGTTTAAGGACTTTGTTAGTTTGATTAACTTATGTAAGCAGACTCACAAGACATCATCTTATTTTAACAATTTACATCACAATGCTGAAAGCATTTATACCCTCGAAACAGAAGTAGCCAATATTGGCCTAAGAATGAATCTAAGCAAGACAGATCACATTTATTTATTAATCAGGTTTCCCCATACACAAGTTACAATTAAAGTAAAAAATTAAACTACTAAAAAGAAAAAAAAAACCAAAAACAATAATAATAAAAAAATAACTAGAACTAAATATGATATACTGGTTAGATGATAATTAGAAATCTACAAAATTAAAAATAATGCCTCCGGGTACACAATAATAAATAAATAAATACACACATGTTTATGACCAAAGAACTACAACAGATAGCGGTCAGTCAAACTGAGTCAAAGTCCTTTAATTAACTGGTTCCAGATGCAATCAATATAATAAATGTCACAACATAGTTGAAAAGTAGGCAGCAAATGCCTGTTCAAAAAAGAAGTCATTGTAAACAAGACCATTCTTAAATGAATGCGTATATAAGTAAAAGTCTCTCGTAGAAATTTCTGGTCAGGTGGATGAAAAATTGATGAAAAATTGAACAATTTTGACGCCAAAAGCGCTTGAGAACGGATTAATTTCTAAACAAAATTTTAAAAACACTGGTCTACTATAAAATCCATAGTGCAGGCATTAGGCGTCCAATCTTTAGGAAACGGGTATCATTTGATTCACCGTATTATAAAACATCACTTGGATTTTTTTACCTCTTAATTTTAAAAAAATAATAAAAAACATCTGCTCTTCTCGATTTTTTCCTATTGGCTACACAATTTTGCACTATTTTAACAAGTTTTGTCAAATTGTAAACATTTTCAAATATACCATTCATAACTCTTCCAAAAAAAGTACAGTTGTCGAAAAAAAAATTGAAGTCATACTGTTATATTAGAAGAAATGATCAAACGAAGTGGGGAATGCTTTCTCGGTCGGACGCATATATGCGTCGCCATGCACACGCGACCTTTGGGCCGCCGCGCCGGCCAGGCGTGCGCATATATGCCTCCATATGCCGGCAATATAGACAAGAACATAGGCAATATATTGAGAGAGAGGGTGTGTGAGAGCGTGTGAGAGCGTGTGTAAACTACTGAGAATTCAATAGTTATCATGACATGGTTTGTTTACACTTCGGCACACGTAAATGTCAGTCATATGATGGCCTTTTGGTGCCGTTTCAATTATTCCATCTTCTGTTGGTGCGGCTAATTATAGTGCGTCTATTTTGCGCCGGTCCATTTTCCTCTTCAAAAGCTTTCTCGCTGAGACAATCATTATAGTGCTCGTAAGACGATCTTCCTATCGAATTTTCATACTGTCTTTCAATTAAAAACAAATTGATAGCTTTCGTTTTCTTACAATATGTGTGTCTTCAATCGTGCATAATTGGGTATGTGTGTATTCATTGTTTGAACGGACCGACGGCGCCTACTGTACTATACGATGTTCCGTTCATGTTAGACGTAATAATAAAATTGATTAAGTTTTAAATTTTACAAATGTTATATTTTTACAGTCTACCTAACTAAGCAGCGCCCATATGGCAGCGTAAAATGCATTAATTTAAGACTTGAAGACAGAATAAAAACTCAAAATAGTATTATATCGTGTTGTGTAAGAAACAGAAGAATAAATATGAAATAAGGATTAAATGTTTACCTATTAGATTATACATATACGAGTAATAATTATTGAGGTACGATACATTCACTATTGTCAACATAACTTTTAATTATGAAGTAAAATGAAACATTACACAGCAAAAATATTAGAAAAATATTTCTCATTTACGAGAGGAAAAATAGAATTAATGTATTTTAATAAACTCAGTTGGATTTGCATAGTAATAAAATTAAAAAAGACTTTTTGAGGGTATTAACTTTTACACAAAGTTAAAATTTTTCTTTTGAATTCTCTGTAAGCCCAGATAATTATGAGACCAAACGGTATTTATTATCATGTTTCTTACTTTGAGCCCTCTAAGCTCTTTGAGAAGGAAAGACGAACGATGAACTTTTAAACAAACCTCTAGTAGGTTAATCCACTTCTACGATTAAAGCGAACCTCACAGGCGATGGTTTTGATTCGTTCTCGTCAAACTGACACAAAGAAGCAATCAAAGCTGCGCACAAAAAATGCTTCATCATTGTATGTATAAAAAATGTCGAAGAACGAAGAAAAGAATCGTACACAATAGGGATTAGTATTATTCGCCTCATTTAGTAGAATGAGTTCGATTTAAAGAATGCGGCAATCAGCCGAGCATATGGTATTTATTTGCAACGACTGAGATTTACTTATTCTATTTTATTTATATATTCATGGAGATTTACATAAAATTGACAAGCTTCGTTGTTAAGATTTAAATCCCATAAAGAAATAGCCTACATGAAGAGTTGATCTGTCAAGTTTTCATTGCTTCTGTAACAGTTTTATTTGAATACCATATACAGTATTTATTCATTCCTTTATTTTTTCGATACTTAAACATAAATAATCCAAAATATTGTGCTAAATTATGTAAACTTTATTGCTAATGTTTAAACAACTACTACCTTAATCCAGCAGCAATGAATTAGTAGGTACTAAGCTCTGTCTATGCAATCGATTTATAGTAAGCAATACCATGGCGACGTTATTACTCTGCAGGATTAACATATTTAAATAAACATCATGGTTTAGGGACGCGTTAATATTTGTTAATCTATTTTTGAAGGCGACTGTACACCGAATTTTGCGCTTCTTCTAACCCATTTTTCTCTGATTCCTTCTCGTTCATCCCTTATTGATCTATAAAACACATCTCGATGATCCAATGGTCGCTCAGTCTTGACCGTTCGCCGTGAAGACTATAAAAGGCTGGCTCATTGTCCGGCGGTGGTACTCTCGCGTCGGTCGTGGTAGCGCAAGGTCATTGCCAAGTTCGCGTGGCTCGGAGTCAACGGCCGCACGCATCCGTCAACCTCCCTGTCTTCTCTAGATCCTTATAGTGATCAGTGCATCGGACCAGCTATAGTGAGCGCTGCACCGCTTCAACCAGAGAGCGTCCAGAAACAACCATAGGTATGTGTCTTGTGTGTTTTAATAGATTAGGTATCTTAGTATTTGTTTTCAATTCACATGTAAGGCATGAAAAAAAAATGGGGAAAAAGTGATAAATACCAACGAATTGTCATTTTCTACAATGGACAATGTTTTCAGGGAGAAATTTACAAAAAAATAGAATCAAATATATATAAATAAAAAATAATAACTGATATTCAGTTAGGGCTCGTTTTAAATCATTAAATGATATTACATTTATTATAAACATCACTTACATTACAGAACAACATTTTACCTATGCTAGAATTAACAATACGACATTATATAGAACATAATTTACTGTAATATAACAGAAATTATTTATTTATTAAAATACAGCATAATTGAACAAGTTTATTATCTTTTATGCAAAAGAGTTTCTGACCCAAATTTACTTCCTGGTAAAGTTGACATGTGGGGAAATTTGATCATAGTTTTATTGGATGCATTTCAATCTTGTCTTTCATTTTTTTCAAAATTAATTAAATCTTTGTTTTGATATTTAAGACTTCATTGAAATCAAAATAAATGATTATAAAACGCGTTGTAACATATTAAAATGTCTAAAATATTAATAAACGAATTGTGTTAGTGTAAATAATACAACAATATTAAAAAAATAATAGTTCAATCGAAGTATTATATATAAAATAATAATATGTAATTTTATGTACAATAATTTCAGAAGAATGTCGTCTACTATTGTGTGATACAACGAATGTTGTCTGTTATCAAATCATAATTATGTTAAAATATATATATTATAAGAATTCGAAGTTTGCATTAATAATATTGAACAGATCAATACTGCATTATTAATTAATCATTTGGTCCTGGTAATCTGATTCCGAGCTATAGTTTGTTAAAATGAGGAATAAAAATATTTTGCCTTTCATTTCCACTTACTTTTTCTTTGTTTAATTATAGTTAATTATTTTACTAAATCGAATAATACGTATATATTACTTCGAATGATTTGAACTGTTTTAGGTTGAAATTAAACAAATATTATTATTATCATTTAATGCATATGAAATTTGGATAAAAGTTATTATAGTTAAAATTTAAAAGGTTTATATTTATTTTTTAATTATTATACTTTAAGATGGTCACTCCTACTGACAGATTTTTTGGCTATTATATTCTCTGTCTGCCAGGACTACGTTTTTCAATATTTTTCCCTTGTATATGTGGTCAGTCCAAATATAAGTTATTATATTAAATATAAATTATTATTTATAATATAATTTATTGCTGGTATTTGTTATTTTTGATTCGGATGTAGGATGAATAGTCACAAAATAGTCGTGAACGCACAACGCAGCAAACAATTCTCAACAACTTAAATTATAGGCTGGAATACACTGCCTGCCGTATTCCATAATCATGCAAACTTCACGTTCCTAGCGCTTATTTTCCTAACGGGTGTTTGCCATCATTATAAGCTTGACCTTGTACATAATTTGCGGCAACCTAAAACCATTCCTTGAATTCGCAGTCGAAGCAGTCTCTCGCCCTATGTCGCCTTTCATAGTGACCTGAAGTTAGACTCACATATTTCCACGGGTATCAGATTGCAGTTAAAGATAAATCACAGTACTCGTACTTACCCTAGTTGTCTTTTCTAAATAGTTTTTCCGCTACCCTATTCCTATCTTTATAATCTTATCTTATACGCTTAATAATACTCTCAAATATTGCTCTACATTCACCGATATCACGGTTGCAAAATTATTTTAATGAAACTGTTAACCGCTTCGATAAATTTACTTTGAATAAATCGCAATTTAAAGAGTTTAGCAATGATTTATTGCGTAAAAAATAATAGGGTAAATTAGTTTTTCTAAATTCGTGTAAGTAAATATGTAAATATAATATAAAATGGTATTGTAATATTTGTTATTAATTTTAATACTTTTTGTTAGTAAAACTCATTTTTAGTTTTACATAGGTTTTTATTGTTCAATCAAATGTATTATTTTGTATGTTACTGTGTAAAACTGTTGACTTTTCCAATAAAGATAAATAAATGAATAATCTTATCTTAATGAGCTTCATAAGCTTATCCTAATAGCTTGATCATTCTATAAATTTTCTATCCTGCATTATTGTATTCCAATAATATAATTCCTGTGTTTTCTGTCCGTGATAATTTCTGCGATTTGTCTCCCATGTCGCACCTAATCTCGCATGAGCGGCGTTTTGGTTAGGACTTGGTAAATACTGGTGTATTAATTAATAAAGACCCGATTAGCGACATAATTAAAAAAAAAGATGTGGTCTTAGAAAATGATTTACGCATTAAACAGGGTTACATTATTCTTTTTTATTGAATGTGTGTAAATAGGATACTTGTATAATTTTATTTTTTGGTTTATCGCCGCCTCACTAATAATTGTGGTAAAATAAGTGAATGTATAAGTCGGTTAAACAGGGTCAGGTTGCATTTATTGACAGCCTATGGTAATTTTTTTCCTGAGAGGAAGTGTTACTGAATTACCAGGAAATTATAGATTTTAATTTAATAATAAATAAATATTATAATTAATTAAAAATTACTAATATTCTTTACTTTTTTTAATCTTTTCACATTTTTGACAATTTCAAATATTGTGATTTTCGACGGGTAATACAAATTTGCGACTGCATTCGTCATGACAACGAACTGCTTTATAAATAAATTTATTTTCCCCTAAAAAACGTGTGAAAAATTTGTACATTAATAATACTGTTAATCTAAGAATCTCCTTGTGGCGATTTTTTGCTAAGCAAACGTGCAACATGAACGGCGAAACAGTTAAGAATACCAACCCACGCTTCCAATCATATCCCATATATAGTAGTGTGTCTCTGTAAATGGTTATGTCGGAGGATATATACGAGTAGATAGTTCTCGCGTTGCTTTTGTTGGTACGGTGCAAACGGAACCTATTTATTTTGAATGCATTGTCTATAAGTCTATAACCTTCCTAACTAGGTAAGAGTTACCTGTTCTAAGGAAGGTTATATATATGAAGTGTTACAGTGAGCATAGGTACAAGAGACCAGCGCTAAACCCTGTGAAAATATCAAAATTAACTAAGGCACAAATATACACACTGATATACACACCCAAACACACCCTCACATGAATACAATTTATGTGTCTACTCGTTAACACTTAATATACTTATTAAATAAATGAATAAACAATTTTTAAAAATATAGGTAAATAAATGTTCAATATAAAATAGTGTTATACTACATATAGTGTAGTAAAATATATTTATATATAGTAATGTAGTGATATATATATATATAATATATATAATTATATACGGTATAATATGCGTCGCCGTTTTTTTACATTACTTATATAAAAGTCTGACAGTATTGACATTTGGAAAATTCGAATGCTTTCTAATATTTTTACAGATAGAAAATTTTTAAACAAATTATATAGCCAGAATGTTAAAAGAAAAATTAATACCGAAAGCACAGAAAGTTGCATCGCTTGAGGTAATGCACGCTGGTTTAAATACAGGACTGTGTTTTATGAAAGTCTTTCACTCTCACCTATCTATCTGTGCGCTTATGCAATACGGTCAAACTTTTATTGCGCCTATTATAACGTAAGAAATCATCTAACTACGGTATTTAAGCAATACATTAGACACTTTTACTATATATAATTATTGGCATAAACATATTAAAGTATGAAGTATGACGTATCTATAAGCATATAACGTATGCATATTTTTTATTTTTTTTTAAACAATCTAGGTAACTAAAATAATGCAGATATTTTTTACTTAGTAGATATAAGTCGTTTAAATTACAGTTTTATTAAATTTTATCTAAACAAATATTTCCGAAATTATTTTCTCAGCAGCATCTCTACACAAAGAGATTAACCCAATTGGCGCTGCGATTTCAAACGTGATTTGATTTGACGTTCGAAATTACCATTATGTAACATTTGTTTTATCGTCACATACCTTACACATTTCGAGAATAAGGGCCTAAAATCGATGATTTCATCAAAACATTTATTTAAAGGCCGAATGAACTTAGTTCTGACGAAAGTGAACTTACAACAACTTACAAGAATAATTGTGATCGTTATCGAATATTTTTTTCTTACTGCGTCAGGAGGTACTGGAATAGTAAAAATTATAATTTATTTATTGTTATTTTTACGGAAAAACTTACAGCTAGACATACAATTATTACAAAAAAAACATTTTATCTATAAACATACAAAGAGAAAATGTGATGTTACTTAGATGTTATTGTAATTCAAACTACTAATACATGTCGAAATCTTTACTGTGTCCATCTAACTAGATGCTGAAGACCTGTCCTAAGATGGACTACCTAACTGTATCCAATAAAAATGTACCCGAATGCGAAGTATACGGATCAGAAAGGGCAGAAATCTAAGGTTCCTAAAAACTTTTTTTTTTTTTAAATTGACACGAACATACATTTCCGTTTAGTTTTATAAATTTGTACATAGATGAGATTCAGAAAAACAAAACAAAAAAAGAAGAGAGAAAAAAAATACATTATAAATTAATTTAATAAATTAGCTATAAATACGGTGATCGTTATATTACGTGTATTTTAAACTGTGGACGTGTGAAAAAAAACTAAATCTACCTACTTATTATAAATATTAAATTTTTTTTAATAATAATATCTGCTGAAATAGAATTTAAATATTATGTGCATTGTTTTAAATTTAAAAAATATATATTAAATATATTCTGGGTGACCGTTACAAAAACGAACGTTTCCTGGCCGTTTTTCGTGAAGGCAAAACACAAAAATAAATTAAAAAGACAACGGTATTTGAATTTGGAACGACGAGTGAATTATCGCATTGTTTTTTATCGCACGATCTTCATGCTAAGCGTCGTTCCTCTATGCAATTAACGGACGTACGATCATTCGTACGCCTCGCGTGAACTTCGGAGAACCGGTTCGTGCAACCGGCCTTTAAGCTCGCTCTTAGGGCCCGTTCCGCGGCGTGAGCATCTCCGCAGACGGAGTAGAATACGATACTGAAGGGAGGGTTCCGTATTTTGTTTAAACCATTAAACCGAATTAATAAGCGAAACGCCACCTCTGGGCCACGACCAAAGTACTTAATTTTGACTGATATTACCTAATTGAACATTTTGTAAATCATTTTCATCAAAAACTACATATGCAACTAATTGCAAAGTACCATACTTACTATTTTTAAGGGAACTGTTGTTTTACATTTTTAAATTAGTAGATTTATTTTGAATAAACTTCGTTTTACGATAAATTTCGCCATATTCCACATGCAATGATTTCGTATAGGCGACAATTTGACGCTGTTAACATGCAAACCTTAGTCGAGGCGCACTGGGACTCTTTATTCTTTATTCTTTATTCTTTATTAAGAGAAATCAACAGTCTTACAAACAATTGGTAAAAATGATGAGTAAACATTATTAAAAAGTATTGTAACACTAATCAAAGATTTCTATAGTTAATATAAACACTAAAAACTAAGTAAAAACTAAACATGTATAGTTAAATTATGCTTTTAACTCTTAATCATATCAAAACATGGCTGACATGGCTGGAATTCACATGATAGCTGACATAATAAATCGTTTAAATATATATATATATATATATTAATTATTCATATAATCGTATTGCCTAGTGATAGCCTTCTTAGCTTTTTCAAAAAAAGCTGCTTATTTTCAGTCATTTCAGCGCAATTATTAGACATGGATATTATACTAAAACAAATTAATATAATTTTCTGGAAATCACACATAAATTACGGCCTCCTGAGTAAATTCCAATATCCTCGCCCGGGGAGGACGCACAGAGGTGATGCACTCGTTTAGGTCGTGTAATTGTAACGTTGATTTTTAGCTGTTTGTCACGCTGGGGATTTTTTTTTTATATAAATAGGCGTGCAGAAATATTGTTGAATTTAGATACCGGTATGGTGTGATTTTAAATTTTGAAATATAGGTTAATATATTATTATGTAGTTGATGATAAATTTAATCACTTCCTTATAAAATTAAATTTTACTTCTAACGCGCGTGGTGGAATCACACACACGCTGTTTTTTTTTATTAGATTAGATACTTCAATGACATCCCTACCTTAACCCCCTTCCTGCAGATACTTTATATTATTTAAATTTAGATACTATTTATTATTTAACATTACGCTAGAACAAATATAAACAATCAAAATTTCATAATACTTTTTAAGTAGGTTTTAGCTAAATCGAGTACACTGTCCTGTGTACTAATTTAAATCATCTACAAAATGGTATTACCGTTCTAAGATTATGCTGTAATTTTTTTATACCAATATAATGAGTTATTATTTTCAACGCTGTTAATTTACTCAAAACTAATACTTGAATGCATATAGATACATAATTCAAATCGCACAATGGAATTTACTTTTTTTTTTATAAATTTGTGGGAAATATAATGAATGTCTGGGAATGTAAAATAACTAGTAGAATGTGAAAGAATATGAAGTTGAGTGTGTACTCCATTTAATTCATACATTATTTATTTATAAAAACAAATTGCTTGGCCAGGAAAAGATTATTTTCAGTCAAGGCCCTAAAAAAGAAACATTTTTTTTAAATCCCGCTGTAATATAGATCTTTTCTAAACAATCTTGTGATTTTGTAAAGTAAAAGTTATGTATGTGTTAGAGAATCGGTTTTGTAAGTGTTTAGTTAACGTGTACTGGTGAACTGGTATGTGAAAGAATGTAACCGTGTGTTTTTGTGAGTCCTCTGTGTGTAGGGTTAGTTAGGCGTGTAAGTGTATAATTAGGTATAGAATGAACATATTAAAATCATTTAATATATTAGGATGCAATAGAAAGGGAGCTTTTACACGTAAGACGTACTTATATGTATATGAATGCATATTAAACTTTATATTTATATAAATTTAGTTGGTTTAATTAATAATAATAATAAGAAGGTACCACGAACGGTAATAGTAGGTTGGTGAACAGTAATACCATTTTTCTGTGCGTTGCTCTTCTAGTATCCAAGCCTTAATTCATTTCGTGGACATAGTGTGGCTTACTTTAGATTTGAATGTTTGATTTGATTCATTAATTAGAGCAGCGTACATTAAAGGTGGCTGAAGATAATATTTGAATATATCGTACTGTTTGCATTCTTAGTCCAGAGCGTGGAATCAAAAGCGTTCCCCATCAAGAAAAGGTTCATCTTGCAAAGCCGATTATCACCTACTCAAATACCTACTCAAATCTCGCTTCACTCCGAGATAGGACAGAGTATTGAGTGCCTCTTAGGCGAACGCGGTCTTTTATTCGAGATCATTTCACGTGACAGCATCGCTGATTATTTCTAGATATAATTGACGCATTTCAATGTCTCGAGCGATAAATGTTTATCGTATGATTTTGTGAGGTAGTAGTTACGCAATTGCGGGATACATATATATGATATTAATGGCTTCATTGCAATAAAATTGTATCTTGTTCGAGAAAATTACGTGTTAAACGTAGATTACTTTAAACGTAGATTGATAAGTAAAATTATACCAGCATATCATAGAAGCTTGTTAAATAAATAATAATAATGAATAGAATAAATAATATTTATGAATTTATTTGGAATAACATAATAACTTATCGTGCGGTTTTACCGCCCGTCGAAAGCTTTCACAATATCTGTTAGGCGACGAGATTTAAGGCTTACCAAACGGATAGCTACGGATAAAAGGGATTAAAAATAATATGGCTGGCTCGAATATTATAGTCATCGAGGACTAGCGGCAAAAGTGAAAACATAAAAAAAAACCTAACCTAACCCACCCGGTATCAAAACGGGGTAACTTGCTCTCGTGAAGCGAACGCGATAATACAATAAAATACACTAATCAATACACTACAAAAACTGATGTTAGCGGCGACGTGAATAGGGTATTAAAATAATACTATTAACATTAGCATGTCGTGACAACCAATTAAATTTTCCCTATCCAAAATTCGTTCGACCCCTGCCTATAGAAGTTTTCACTTAAAAAAATATAACTACAAAGCTATCCGCTCTATGTGAGTGTATTTTGTCCAACATTAAAAATGAAGCAACTTGAGTGTATCAAAAATGAGGATAAAATGTCTCTTGAGAGCGGGGTTCTTCTGTGGCTTCTGTAAGAACACTGAAGTATCTTCTTATAGAACCCACAGAACAGAACAGAAATAATAGTAGTATTTTAGTCGTCAGTCGCCACCAATACATTTTCACATTAAATTACTCATATACTATTTTTTTTTAATATGTGTTGCTAATTACCTTGTTCTCTTGAACCGTCGTAGCCAGTATTTTAAATATTTCAAAATATCAGTTATGTTACTTGTTCATTAAAATACAGATGTTAAATTCAGATTAAAAAGTTATATATTAATCATTAATCGAAGCGGAGCGAAGCGTAAATCCCATGGTTCGACTCCAACAACGAAATGTTTGTGATATCAGATCTCAATGATTTCACCACTGATTTTAGAATTTTAAAGTTTTAATCGAATCTATATAAAAAATCCTACATTGTGACGAAGCCGATTTTTAATATTCTAAATAAAAAAATATTAATCGCTTGTTGGAAATCCCATGTTAATATTTTTCGCGCGCTTCTTTTTCGAATTTTAGAAAAGGAATTATTTACTTGAAGTTAGCATTTCTCTGCTTCAATATGCTACCGGAAAAGATTTTGCCTCTGCGACTGCGTTTAGGTAGTTTATTTATACACGGCAAGTATAAATAATTTATACATCATCATCATAATTATACATTAATTTACCTTATTTTTAATTCCTTTATTTAAAATTTATACGCTTTTACTAAGTTGTATTAATTAAATATTACCTATTAATTAAATAAATAAATTGGAGATGCCTGCAGTTGGCTTAACTTGTTGACAAATGTATTTTTTATGCAATTATTATCTTTTTTTGGTAATAAATACATAAATGTTGCTACCCTAAAGCTGCGGCCGCATCGATAGCAACCACAGGTTATTTGCAAATAGAACCGGGTCGCGGTGAATATCCGAAGATATTTTACTGCAGCGGCAGCTGTAGTTAAACCCTGATCGCGGCCATAAACCATCCCACGAGCATTAACAAGCCGCCAGGCAGCGACCGCGGCGTGTCTATAGTCTATAGTCTTCCCGCCGAAGCGCGGTCGCATTACACTATTGAATAATAATATCAGCGAATCAATTGGGCTCACTTGACAGGCCGCTACCGCGCCGTAAGAAAATGTGCGGTCTGCGCTTTTTCGTAAGGGTTGAGCCAACTCCGTCTACTCTGTTATGCATAATGAATGCATAACAGAGAAACAGAAAAGATTTCTTTAAAATAGTCCTAAGGCAATGCGTAGTTATGTTGAAATTTGTAATGATATGTTTTACTTGTACCTATGTATTTTTAGTAGTGTGGTGATAAGGAATGTTCCTACATTTTTAATTGTAATAATTCTATTTAGCTACTAAGATACCAGCTACCAAAGAAAAGGCACCAGCCTTCGTGGGGTTATGAACGTGGCGTAGTACATTAAAATGAAAAACGTTATATTGCGACGTTACTCTTTACTCATTGCTCTGGGCGCTTTTATAGTTTCTATTTAGCTTTGCTTGAATACAAATTGGTGTTTTGCCTACATCTATCTACACAATTCTAACTTTGTTCTTATTTTATGTTTTTTTTAAATGGTTGATTTACGTCTTTTTAAATTGGTGTTTTGTTGAATATTATTTTTCAATTTTTTTGTATTTATTTATTTATTTTATTTATTTATTGTATATAATTAACTTGACAAAAAAATATAAATGTAGTAGTAGAAATCACAGTTATAAATGAATATTATAAATGCACCGGGAGCGATTAGCACTGCTACATTTTGTGCCCTGCCTTCTTTACTAGACTATGTCTGTACTAAGGAAGGCAATGTTGTATTGTGCTACAACTGAGATATATGTAAACATGTGCTTATTTACCTAGTTTTAAAATGGTGTTTTTTGTCGTATTTTTTTATTTATACGGACATTTTATTGTATTGGGTTTGGTTTGGGTTTAAACATGTTTTATATTTGTAATCTTTTAGTAGGGGACACAATTCTACTGAATATTAATGATTAGATCTGCGATATATAGGTATAGTTTATAGGTAACTATTGCATCTCTAGAAAAAGAAGAGCTTATTCACTGGAGTTTAAGCATAAATACATATTCTATTATTATTTTTGTATTTAGATAAATTTTTACTAATATTTATTTAAATTAAATTTTAAGTATATAAGTTAGTTCTTTAATGCACCGATTTATCAGTTCGGAAGCATTTGTTACTTTATCTGCCCGCCCATCGTATCAACTTGCTTGCGGTCCAGTAGGTAGGATATTTCATCATTGAATTTGCTTCCGGAGAACACAATAATAATAAAATAATGTAGTACTTTCTAATATGTATGAAAAATGTAAACATAAGTTCAGTTAAACTAATATTATTACTTGTTTTTTCTAGATAATTACAAGTATTTTAAATATACGTATAGGTGTATGGCAATAAAAATAAGCCCTTTTTTACAAAAGTTATTATCAAAGGTAAAATGGTTGGTTCTGCTTAAGGTATGCGTACCTTAATAAATCTACAATAATGTACATTTCTTATTATAAAAAAAAAATATTTTTTTGTTAATTAGGCCTATAATGATTAATGTACGAGCCAGTAGCAATAGCAATAAAATAAAATAGATAAAGCAATAAAATACAAAATAGAAATAAATTAGGAAAAAGTAAGCAGACTAATATAAGCTAATATAAGCAGAACCTAATCTTTGAGTTCTAGAACTAAAAAAACCTCTAACTTTAATGGGGCAGTGTCGCGGGCAGGAGAAAATTTATTTTTGGATAAACAACACAATCAAAGTCCAGTAAATGTAGAATAATAGAGGGACTTTTTACTATTAGTAAAATACTTATTTGATAATTAAACAAAATTTGAAAGCACATTATTTGTCGCATTTTTGCATCAGGTAATAATCATCTAAGGCTGATTTCTAAAATATTAAAGACCATAATCTTTACGCACTATAATAAAATGAAAAAGATTTGATATAGGGAGGAAAAAATATTTTAACTAAAACATGTTTTCATTTTTGGTTATAGCTAGAAAAAATGTTCCCTGGATCAAATCTATTGGATTTTTCTATACTCATTAAAGCGGTCTTCACCTAATAATGTTCATAATGGAATCCTCCTATTATGATTTTTACCCGCACATTAAAATATTTTCGAATTAACAACCCTGTAAGTATTAACACTTAATTAGGCAGGCTAGACTGAAATACAGCATACTCAAAACTTTAATTTAGCGGCCTGTAGTTCCGAAAACGAATTCATAATGAATAAAACATTCGAATTTATACTAAACTTTCTTTTTTTCACAGAAACCAATAAAATCTAACGGACGTAACGATTGTAAATTAATATAAAAATTGAGTATACATAAATAGCCACTTAATCTTATTTCAAACAGGCCAAGGTTTATGAGGAACTGCAAAGAAACCGGTTTGCATATACGAGTATATTCAGATGACGCTCACAGAAACCGGATTCGAGAAATTAATTCTAACGGCGAAATATTTCTAATCGGATCATCTAAAAGATGCATCGAAGATACATCTGTAACCCATTTGTGCCAGCGAAAGCCTTCGAGGTGGGCTCGTCAAAAGTCTCGTCTCCTTGAGAACGCAATCATTTTATGCCAGTTTGACTATAGTTCCACTCTCAAATGGAGGATCAATAATAATTCTAAATAAGATTTCATATTTTCGAGTGTAATAAGGGCTTTATTAACTATACATACATATTCTCTTCGTATACCAAGCGTAAGAAACAAAAAAAAAATGCAAAAACCTCGATAGTTATAATTAATTCTGCGGCTGTATTTTTAATGCTTTTACTTTATGGGGCAGTTTGATTATTAATAATAATAGTATCTTAATACCTTTCAATTAGTTACATGCTTTACTAAACTAGAGAACGTCCGTTCTAAGGTATACTTTGTGTCTATTTAGCATTTGAGAAGGTATACTCAATGTGATGTAATGAATAACAATATTTATAGTAATTTTGAGTGTAAAAATGCGACTTATTAAGGGATACTCTATATTATACACACGTAAATATGAATTAAATAATCATTTAATCCTACAATATGCGAATATATATTTAGTAATTTAATCTTAAATTCCCAATACTTATCTTACAGTATACTATTTTTAAATTTTATAGATCTTTATTTATGATTTAACAATATACAAAATTTGGTACTAGATAGAATGTATTTATATTCATTGATGTCCTTTTGTTCAGTTTGAGATTCTTTAATATATGGCCAAGTTCGTTTTGAATGATTTTAGCATTAACATGAAACTAAGTCAATATTTAAGCAAAAGCTAATATATAAGACATGAAAGTCTCCGAAGAACAAGCAATGGGTTATTATTTTTTTCTGCAGTCGTCATGTTGGTGCCCCATCCCAGTTATTCGTGAGTTCCACGAGAAACAACTACAGAAGCCTGGGTAGACAAATACAGTATTGCAATTAGATGGGTTTTGCAAAACCACCAATTCACAGAATGGCAGTTATGACGTATATACCATTCCATACTAAAATGTGGTTAATCTATATTTCGCAGAAACAAACCACTCTCTACGGCAGGCGGAGTCAATATGCCGAGTTATTTAATTTAAATTAAATAATATTTATAGTATTCCATATAGTATCCCAAAGGCCTTTTGTGGATATTTTAGCAAATATATTCTCAACGCAACTACCAATATTGACTATTTGCGTGTTTGCTTTCTGCGTGAATAAAAAATTGCTTTTAGTTAGTGGCATGGGAGGATAATAACAAATATTTCATTGTTTTATTTTATTTTTTTTGATTGTTTTACACATTATGCCTTAAGAGGCAAAAGAGTAAAAAGGGGAAATCATGTGAGAGGGGTAAGCCCCTCTCTCACATGATTTCCCCTTTTTACTAAATTAAAATATATTTTCATTTGTAAGGGATGTGCTGAAAATTAACATTCTACTTATTTAACGAGTAAGGAAGCTAATCTTAACCCATTTATTGAAGTAAAATGTAATTCTACAAAATTTTATAATTCTTTTAGTCAATAAAAGATCTATATTTAAATTTAATAATACATGTGAAGTCCATATTTACTAATATTGTATATTTTGTGTTACAAAACACAATTTGTGTATATTTTGTGTCACAAATGTACAATTTTCTGAGGGTTGCTTTACGCAAAACGCATTCCAATATTTTCAACATATAACGAGAAACATGCTCTTAGTCACATGCACGATACCCACAAAAGAAGTACGCAATTAATAAAAGAAATACTAATTGGCAATGTAAGCACGTGATCACCATCACGGCACAGGCAATGTTAGCATTTTTCTTTCACTTTTTGACCAGGAAATGCCTAATTAGGCCGTCCCTGCGCAATGCTACGTTGCCCGGTTTAATGATTGCCCTTACTGGGTGCCCACAGCAACAGCCTGATCGCTTGGCTGGCGATATAAGGCCAATAGACTACGACTTTATGGCATGCCCTTGTGAAATGGAAGTATCATTACAAAATGCCTCATTTTCAGCATACCGTCACAACTCAAGCTTGAGGTTTGACGCGGTCAAACTTGACCGTTCAAACTTGAAAAATTGCGCTGTTTGTTATTTGTTTTTTATAACTTAACTATAACTAACATTCTTCGTACATTTTTCTGTGAAAACAATTTCATTACTTAGGTAGTTTTATTGCAATAAAATATGTACCCATACTGTGGTATAATTACACCTTTCTATCTCAAATTATTTATAAAGTATAAAACGTCCTATTGTATGTATTTAAAATTACAATCGGATTTATTTATGGATTGCGGTAAGAAGAAAAATATTAGATCTTGCAAATTACAAAATATATCATTATTTTAATAACCGTATATTTTTTAAGTGTCTTCAAGTTGAATAAAACCTTAATACATATGGGGAGATTGTCATAAAGTTAAGAACACACACACTTCGAGAGTGATAAGGAGAGGGGGGGGGGGGGGGTTAACGAAATACGCGTTGAAGTGATAGAATTGCTTGTAGCTTGAAAAAGTAAAGTGGGGTTCATATTTTTTTAGCCAAAATAGGACTATAACGCTAACTCTAAGTAAGGCTGTGTTAACGCCTTTTGTCACGTAACTAATAGACAATGATAGCTATATCTAGATAGCGTCTATGATGTATGGTTCACGTGTACGGTTTACTCTTTGCGTTGCTTGATAATTTAATCAATTTTTAAGTTTTTTCGAATCTGAAAACTATCTAATCGTATTTCCCGCTTACGCTGTGAAGTTATCTTTAATCTGTGCTTGCTTTTTTTTCGCACTAAACCGGCAAAATAATGTATTATTCAACCGTCAGTTGCATCCGTCTATATTAGGGTTGCCATACGTCCCGGTACACCGGGACATGTCACCGGTTTAGAGCCTCGGTCCCGGTTGTCCCGGTTGACCCACCGGTTGGTATAAATTATTGTTAAAATTATGCGAATAATTCGTGCAACGACATTAGATCAAATTGGCTGGCGGTAAAAGTGTGGGGTCGAGGGATGTACTGACATTTTACACATATTTTCCCATATTTACAGTACGGAATGAAAGACTGAAATACCTCTGTGAGGGAGCTGATGTAATTCATGGTAATTTACGATCTCGCTCAAAAACTAGGCGGTTAACCGTCTTTGTTGCCGGCCATTGAACGTATTCTGAATATGTGGGAACCATTGAAAGATTTCCTTTTTTCACAAACCAGATTGAGTCCCATGGGGGGCGGACCCCCCCCCCTCCTCCTCCTATTATAACTCCCCTATATTTCCTCCTATATTGATATAAGTCCCGGTCGGAGCCAAACCATTTATGGCAACCCTAGTCTATATGCATGCTAAATAAAAGTTCTACTGAGATATTTTGATTTATTTTCCAATATACATTTTCCTTAGGTATATTTTCTAAAATAATATATGTTTTTATCTATCTTTTCTTGTCTTTTATCTGTTTTTATCTGTTTTTGTCTATGGAATTCAGTAATATCGCTTGTGAAAATAGCAATCGATCAGCGTAGCCCTAGTGGCCGGGCTCTACAAGGCCGACATGTCGCGACATGTCGACGACCTCGTCCTCTCCACACTGGTCGCTCCCCAAGGACTTCGGAGGGTAGGCGCTCGGGGCAGGGCCGGATTTCGCAACCTTGGAGATCGACGCTGTAAAAACTACTATGAAAAAATAAGCTTTAATACGCGCTACAGGAGTTTTGTTATGGAGTATCTCTCTGCACACTTTTAACCGACTTGAAAAAAGGAGGAGTTTCTCAATGCGATGTATACGAGTACATATGTTTTATTTTAATTTTAATGTTGTCATGGCTAAAGCGATTTTTTTTGCATATGATGCAAATTTCTCACGGGTGGTCCCATAGCCATTTAGATAACATCAGATACTCTCCGGATGAAATAGATAGGTACATAACATTAAAGTGTAGTATTAATAGATAAAACTTTGACAGTTCGATAGAGCGCTCAAATATCAAATATCGATTTTCAAAATAATTTGACAGCACGGTTGTTGAAACGTATTATTTAATAATGACCGGTTAAAATGAATACGAACTCATCTATGTGTACAAATACAAACATGCAAACGAATGTTATAATAATAATTATTTTTAAATTGAATATAATGTCGGAGATTTTTCATTACTAACTGCGCGTTATAATTTTCAAAAAAAAAAAACTAAAATGGTCTTCAAATTTATGATGAATTGAAGACTGTCATGACACCAT
Source organism: Neomicropteryx cornuta (assembly GCA_020383195.1). Lineage (NCBI taxonomy): Eukaryota > Metazoa > Arthropoda > Insecta > Lepidoptera > Micropterigidae > Neomicropteryx > Neomicropteryx cornuta. Next base: position 3,975,783 of record JAHKQU010000001.1, on the reverse strand, counting down.
ATATGTTTTTTTTATTTTAATCTACTCAGATCTAAAAAAAAAACCCACTGTCGCCTCTATGGCAACCCAAAACGCACATCGAATAGGCTAAAAGTGCCTCAAACAGAAACCACCTATAGCAAGTTGATACTACAGTTGCGTGTAATCTGGAGGGCCTAGCTGTAAGACATCAGGTCCTGGCTGTATAATTTACTACTACTAAAGAATGTAAAGAAACAGTTGGTACGAGGATTTATTTATTTTATTTGGCAACTATACAATTATTTACATAGAAAAAAGATTACAATGTTATATAACATATACTTTTTAACAAAGGGTAGATAGACAAATAGGACTTTAGACATTTATACATTTAGAAATTTGACGCTTAAACTCACTCAAATTACAACTAAATATATCAATCTCATTATTATTATTAGACAGTTTATTATACACGTTACATACTCTGTATATGTAGGTGTTTTGGCAAAATTTACTTTTGCGTATGGGCTTATGAAATAGCTCCTTATGTCTAGGTTTATGTTGGTCTTTATGCTATTATATGATAGTTACAGGGTGTCATAGCCATTTTGTTTCAAACATTTTTGCCGATGCGTTGAGCTCTCCAATCCGAGAGATCGAATCTCTTTTTTTTACGTTTGCTTTTAAATTGATCTGAGTGGACTCGTGTCTCGTGCTATAAATTGAATGATTACCAATAGACACGGTTAATAAACGATTTGCTGCTCACTTCGCATTGATATAGGAACGGCGACGCGATCTTATTAAATAAACAGTTATAATCGATTTGAGCCATCACGATCACAATACAAAGGACAATTTGTTAAAAAAAAAAATGCTTGAATAGGGCTTGAAGATTTATTTACTCGACTCTAGAGGGCTCCTAATATGACGTCACAAAATAGTGAATTTATATCATAATATAGTGTAATAGTGCACGTCTGCGTACGTGCGACAAATTACCGTGCGATATCGCGCTGTAATTCGTCGCTCGTGTGCAGGCGGGCTTAGGTAACCGAAAATTTTCGAAATATGAATAAAAACCGTGTAATCTGCCTAACGTACGGTTGTTTTCGGTAAGAATTGAACATTTCCGTAACACGGCGCGGATTCGCAACTTCTACAACTAGTGACTTCCTTCCTTGGTTACGACGCTATGCTATGCTGCCACGCCATGATGACATGACGTGGCAGCATAGAATAGCATCGTTGGTTGTCACGTGCACTTTACGTTCAATGCACGAAGCAACCGCTTGAAAACCAGTCCCGACAAACATGCTAAACTCGGTTGCGGTTTCGTTGCAACCGACCACGATAAACTCAACAAAACATTACTGTCTTTATAAAATATTTAAACGGTATTTTCATTGCTGCGTCCCTACCTTATTTATCGAAATATTTAGCCCACAAGCTACATTTGCAATGGAAAGATCGCAAAACATCTACTAGGCGTACCTATAAAGTTATTGATTTATTTAAGCATTTACAATATTACAGAAAATCCATTCCGTTATGAGCAATAAAAAAAAACAGGATTACATGTTAATTATGCAGGGTTTCTTTTTGCGACAAATCTCTTAGTTATGCGCTAATATATAGTTATGAATTTCAGTAGACTGGTGGCGACCACGTCGATTAGTGAAAGATACGTGAAAGTTAAATATTTTTTTTTGTGCATCATAAGCGTAACTAGCCATCTGATCTAGGGATAGGAGGGGGGGGGGGGGCTAGGGTGGGCCTGTCATTGCGATGGGATCTTTTACAAAACATAACTATAAAATAACTTTTACTATACCTACAATATAAACAAAAAATAAATGTTTTTTTAAATAAAGTAAAATCTATTAGGCAAAGGACAAAAAAAAATCCGCTAAAGAATAAACTTTAATTTTCTATTTTCTTGTGAAAATAGTTCAGCAATATAAGTCAGTTATTTCCTGAAGGGGGGGGGGGGGGGCAAATGAGGTCTCTAAACGACTATTTTTTATACATAAATAATATACATCGCTCTACCAACGCGTACGTTTTTTTTTCTGGACAAAGCTAAAACAATGATGTCGTAATAATAGGTTTTTATAGTGTGATGTGTCGAGTTTGCCGTTATAATTCGATGCGGCGCGAATGGTGTCTTTAATTATAATGACGGGAGGTGTCAAAACTAGCTTCGAAAGGCTCTGCGGTCGATTGTTGCACGCAACGCACTCGAGATGACCTAGTCTTTTCAAAATCCCCTTTAACAAAGATGTTAGGCGTCTACGCATACGAAGGGCTAGTCTCAAAACCCGAGCCCGATTATCGAGCGAGCTGTCAGTGCTTTTGAAAGAAAACTTCTTTAGGCGCGTCTTTGCCCTACACAATTTTTCCTAGACAGTGAATTAATCTAATGCGACAAATTGTGGTGCCAAAATGTTTTTGAAAATAGGTGCCAGTATAGGGTGATAATTTTGATATATAGTTCGATAAGTTGATGATAAATTTAATCAACTTCCTTACCACTTCCTCTTATTCTTCAGAGTTGAAATTTGAGACGTTGCTTCAGTTCCGATGACGATGCATTTTTATGGTAAGCATGACCTGATTTTACGCCCAAGATTGGCTCCAGACATAGGAACTCCTCAACGGTCAACAGCACAATCACGAAATTTTGTATACACATTCGAATACTTGTTTTTAATTGATTTTAAATTACTTAAGTACTTCATTATTATGGAGCTAGTATCTCTGTGTCTCTTATGACGAGATCGCGTCGTCTTACACAAGATTTTGTATCGTGTTCCATATGATTAATCGTATTTATTTATTTATACACTTTGAATATCCACTTCGGCGGTATAGCTAAATGATAGGTGGTAGCAGGTATTAGCACATAACTCTTTCGCGGTTGGATAAATAAGAATTGTACACAAAATAGATAGGTTAAGTGATTATCATGCTCTGTTTGTTTAGGGTAAAAATAATAATAATTATAAATCGTTTATTTCAAATAATAAAAAATAAAACTACAAGAGAGCACAAAGGGGATAATATTTATTATAAAAAAATATATACACGGCGAAACCAAACAACGTTTTATTTTTATTCTAGTTTTATTATACGTAAATAAACTAGGAGCTAATAGTTACTGCTAATAGTTATAAGATTTGTGTTTTGTTTTGTTTCAAATAATGAATAAACGATTGTCTACCTTTGTTTCGGGCAGAAATAATGCTACTAATAGTTAAAACTGTTCACAACGGTGGCTGCTTTAAATGTATTATTAATCAATAAAAGTGTAATTGAATCACCATCAAACCGTAGGCATAATATTATAATTGGACATTTGACGATTTATATTTCTGAGTTTTTTTTTTAGAGAATTACTATTACCTAGGTCATTACCTAGGACTATTATGACCACTGCTCAACTGAGTTGAATTTGCTCGTAGGGCAGATGGTGACAATTGACCGTCAAATTATGTATAACTGTAATATATGTATTCAATAGACATCTCATTTTTCGGGGCCCAAAAATATATAATCAGATAAGCGATGAAATTAGGGATGCTAAAACTAAAGGTAGTCTTGCTAAATCTATATTAAAATGGTTAATCTCTTTGGGTAGAGATGCTGCTGAGAAAATAATTTCAGAAATATTTGTTTAGATAAAATTTAATAATACTGTAATTTAAGCGACTTATAGGTACTAAGTAAAAAATATCAGCATTATTTTAGTTACCTAGAATGTTTCAAAAAAAAAAAAAAAATGCTTACTTAGATATCTCATAACTCATACTTTAATATGTTTATGCCCAATGTATATAATATATATATCACTACTTCACTATTTTTATATTGAATATTTATTTATTTATATCGAATATTTATTTACCTATATATTTAATAATTGTTTATCATTTCATTTATTTGTTTTATTTATTTGTTATTTTTTTAATTGTTTCATTTATTCATTTTATTTTTTAATATATTAAGTGTTATTAAGTAGACACTTAAATTGTATTCATTTGTGTGTGTGTGTGTGTGGGTGTGTATATCAGTATGTATATTTGTGCCTTAGTTCATTTTTATATTTTCACTGGGTTTTGCGCTAGTCTCTCATTACTCTTACTCATAACTTATACTTACTCATAGGTTATAGACTGTACTCATCGGCCAACATGTTTACAACAATAAAAAAAAATACGTTATGTATCTGTGTAATCCTTAAAAGGGCGGTGTATAAACGTATAAATAGCGTATAAACTGCATATGTATACGCTAGTGGGGGGGGGGGGGCACCAGACGCGTCAGTATAGTTGGGCGAAACGTGGCACGTGGAACGTGGAACCCGTTTTATTTATTTTTGTAATCGGCCCTTACGTTTACGAATACATTGCTGCCCTGTGTCCAAGCATGTTCTGATTCCACTTGACTGATGCGTCTGCGTCAAGCACAAACGGTAAAATAATAACCACAAGACAAAAAACAGATCTGTACGATTAGAACATGTCAGACTTAGAGCGTCGGTACATACGCTGTGCCGACTGAGTGGACGATTTTTGTGCAGTCGGTAATGTAGATTGTAGAGCTTACTTACCGTTACGAGAGGGCGTCAAGAGCGCGGACGTAAGCTCTCAAATAGCTGCTAGTATTTTAAACGGTTCATATTTTGAAATGTAATTTAAAGCTTAAAATAAATTAATAGTAAAAACAAGCTTTTGTGTAAGTGTTTGAATGCGTATACAAAATTTCGCGTGTATGCTGTTGACCGTTGAGGAGTTCCTTCGCCTGCAGCCATTCCTGGGTGTAGAATCGGGTCATGCTTACCATAAAAATGCTTTGTCATCGGTACTGAACCAACTTGTCAAATTTCAACTTCGCAGGATAACAAGAAGTGGCTCTTATTCAGCTTGCAAGATTTGACCTAAGTAGGTTAACAAACAGCATCTTAAATACAAGTTTGTAATAATAGTAATAAAATTAAAATAAAATGAGAGCGTTCCGGCACCTTAACCGTACTAATTTACTACCTTTGCCGTACTGCCTTACCGATTTTTTGTTGTTTTTTGTTGAAAACAAACATAAACTATGCTCAAAATGCAAAACAGTAATCTCTCGGAATTAGACATTTTTAACTGTACTTTGAATTCATTCAAAAATGTGGTCGTCTCATACGGATCATTAGAAGGAAAAAGACCTAAATATTTATGTTTATCAAAATAACTTTAACAAACCCATATTTTTATCAGTGTAAATATGCAAAAACTAAACTATTTTATTTAAGTTTCTCATTTATTTTCTGTTTTTATCTAATTAGTTCTAGATGAACCTATGCCTTTCAATCCAAGTATTAAACAGTGAATTCGTGTAATTGGCCAAATTAATAAGTACGTATTTGTTGTTTTATAAATTAAGTTACGCTGTATGCTTCCCCAAAATATAGTAAATTAAATGAAATAAATAAATTAAATTAATAAACGCTATTCAAGCTGTATGAAGATAGACCCTTATTTTTTGAGTTTTAGCTTACAATTACAAATGCGAAAGAGTTGATTTTTGTGTGTAGATTGATGTCTTTGGGTCAATAGTTCGGTGCCTTAACCACTAGACCACCACGATCTCAAAAACACTAATAAATGAAACATTGACAGTTCGATAGAAGTCATCAGCGCTGAGGAGGATAGAGGAGTCGAATTCCGTCCATCACAGCTCAAAAACGGCTCAATAGCCGATTCCATCAGGGCACCATTATGTGGTTATATCCATATCACTACACGTCTGTAATTAATTAAATAAATAAATATAATTTCTTTTGTTTTGTTCGCAGAATGGCGTACTCCTCAGATTTGGTTAGGAGGCTGTTTACGTTTTTCGTTGTGGTAGGAGTGACCTATGGTTTTGCAAGCAGCGATGACAGATTTTTGAAAAAATACGCAATGATGAAGGTAAAACAAAAAATATACACTGACTAAATATATAATCATTTATTATTTCTTTGACTGTTTGGGTGATTCTATACTATGGTCGTATCCGGGCGATGAGCGACCGAAATTGAATCTACAACATCTACATAAATAATTTAAAAACATGAAGTTATGAACACTTCACTTCACAGCTAGGGATTGACAACGTTAAAAAAATCTTTGTGATATTATAGTAAATTGGGAAAACATCAACTAGTTTCTTTTCATAAATTAGCATAAATACTTCACTGCAAAGGCTTTAGCTTAGATTGTAGTAATATTTTACTATCCAATTATTTGCTCGCCATGCATGGTGGAGTGTTGCGGCGCGCGGAACGGCTGGGGAATCGTCGGTGTCGCGTTTTCACAAAGACAATTTGTATGACATGCCGTATCTATATGTTTTATAAGATCGTTGATCTCAGTATTATTTATTCTGTGGCAGTGGGGGGGGGGGAATTGTCTCTTTATAAAGAAGGAGACAACTGTCTGTTTAATTTTTTAAATATCTTTATCGTGTATATATCAAATTATTTAGAAAATTGATATGGATCGTACTCAGCTTTTAAAGGATACATATATTGCGCAAATCCGTCCAGAATTGACAGTTATTTAGAGCACAAACAAAAAAGAGTTATTCTGATGATTAGAGAATGATGTTTATAGATAAAAATATTTAAATAAGTTTTGGTTCAAAAATTTATGATGGAACCTGTAAAATTGGTGCGTAAAACTTTGGTTTTTTTTAATTCATATTATAATAGTAATTTGATTGTTTCTTTTTAGTTATTTTTTTTATATAATTATGTTATATAAAATTTTAATATGTTATATAAATAAAATAAATCAGTCAGAAAGAAAAATTTCGCAGTCGGTAGGATTCGAACCTACGCTCCCAGAGGGAATCTGATTTCTAGTCAGACGCCTTAACCGCTCGGCCACGACTGCCGATGCTATCAATAATATAATGACTGTATACGAAACGTTTTGTGATATTTAAATGAATAATTTAAAAATTAATATAAAATTACTAAACGATTATCTTTTATACAGATTTATGAAAGTTGTCTCGGACCCGAAGTTCTCAAGGAAGTAAGATTGGAAATGAAAAACGCTTGTGCGAAATGCGCAGCGCTATCTGCTGAGCGGATGCCGCAACCGCCGCCCGTTGGCTTCTCCCACTTGCCGCCAGGTGTCGTTGTCGATCCAAACAATCCCACATTTACAAAATTGGATAGCTCCGATGAACAGAGTCAAGAAAACAATTTACCCGAAAATTCCAATTTTGAGCAATCAACTGGAGGACAGGCCTCTTTCGACAGAGAAAAACTTCAACAAGCTATATTAGGATTCCGTCCTCAGCTGGTGAGTTATAAATTGTTGTAAAAATGATGTGTTATAAAAATTAAATTTATTTAAATAATAAAACGAGTTTATAAAATGAAACGCCCGGATGCCTCCTGTGAGGATTGAACTCACGACCCCTGGTTTACGAGACCAGTGCTCTACCACTGAGCTAAAGAGGCGATGCTTGCTCCGCTCACTAGAAACTACTCAAACTGAGGTCACAGATAAAGCAAATTTACTCAAAACATTGTCACGGTCAATATTAAAATAATATATATTTATTTTTTTTAATTTACTTATCTATTTAAAATTCGCTAGTCGAAATCATTCTTTAAATTGGTTTATAAATACATGTTTTTTTTACACGAACGTGATCGCCTACAAGTTTACTAAATGGGTGACCGACGATACAGAGTGTATTTATATTCACTGATGTCATTTTAGGGGGTTGATATACATCAATAATCAAACACTAATCAGCAAAAAATATTGGAAAAGATTTTCCCAATTATGAGAAAAATGAATTCGAAAATTCAAAGAAATTGGTTTATTGTTTGAGAAGACGTTGAACGCATGACGTGAGATCGGGGAATGACCTCGCGTCCGCGCCGTTCGCGAAGCACTTCGTAGAAAAACAAAGATTTTTAATATATAATCATTTTAGCATGAAATATTTTTTTTTCGAATAGATCAACCCACTAAAAGGACATCAGTGAATATAATACATTCTGTAGATACGGCAAATGAGGTTGCAAAATGCACCACGCCCAAGTACGCCGCTTTGCGTCGAGTACACTCCTCGCGTATCATACATCTCGCTTGCTCGCATATATCATCGCAATAAGTCTCTATCCAGCATGGCGGAGTATTACGGTGTCCGGAAGGGCGGGGGGAGTCTACCGGTGTCGGGTTTTTACAAGGACGATTTGTATGATATGCCGTATCTATATGTTTTAAAAGATCGTTGTGGGTGACAGTTTAGAAATATTGATGTACGTTTACTTTTTGATACAAAATAATTGGGTTTTACCCAGTAAAAGAGCATTTTCAGCATTTTTTTGCCTATTATCCGGTAGATAAGTAATTAGGTACTATAAACATTAAATTTGTAATTTTCATCTTTTGAAAATCTATAAAATATACCAAATTTATACTAAAACGAAATAACTGAGGGTAAAATTTGCACATTGAAGTTGTACCACAATTTATAGGTCAAATTTTCTTCCTATTCTAGCAATCATACCCAGGTCAGCAGCCTATACAAAACTCATTCCCGGGCTTATCATTCATGCAGTCGCCAAACCCAGCCTACAGGCCCAATGGCTATCCAGGAGGGTCACCCTATTTTCAGTACCAGTTTGGCGGCGCCAATGCCAACCCCTTCGGGTATCCAAGTGGTTTCCCGATGAACCCATATGCTCAGAACCAGTATTATCCGCAATATCAGCAGGGTGGGTTTTACCAGAGCCCATACTTCACAGGGCACAGAAGTTCGGTTTGTATCATTATTTAATTTGCTTTATTACATAATTAGTGAAGTATTTTATAAGTAATTAGTAATTAAGAAGTGTCTTTTCAAATGGAGATATTTCCACATAGACAAATTTTATTTTTATACTGATTAACAGCATATTTTACTTTTACTTTGCAACAAAAGCGGGTATTTTTTATTACAAACAAGACGAAAAAAAATCTAATTGAGTTTTAATTAACCTCTTTATAAAAAGAGGTTAACTGCTTAAACTTATAACGTTATATATATCCCAATCAAAATGGACTTTTGTGTTTTGTTATCGATTTAGTGTTTATTTTCTTTTATTTTATTAGTTTTATTTTCTAATAATAAAAAATATAAAAAGATACAATTTTACTAAAAGTGCTACTGTCTAATAGTCGCTAAGATAAAAATATTAATCATTTAAAGTGAGTTTAAAGTTTAAGTGTTTCGCATTTTCCCAAATTTTGTTCAGGATAGAAATATTACCATTTGAATCATTTTCATTTTCTAATTATATTGATAGTGAATTCCCTATATTTTGGTGGAAATTAGTGGAAAAATATTAAGAATAATTTAGGATGATCACTGACCACTTTCGTCTTTCGACTCGTGAAAACGTGTTTTTTTCAATTCAAACGACTTTAAATATTTCGTTTTTTTTACGCCGTAAATTATCCAAGCTTAACAAATAATGTTTAGTTTTTATTTGTTTTTTTTTTTCATGGTGGTCGAAATAAGGTTACGCTTGTAGTTTAACATTTCGATCAAGGATTTCGGTAAGGAAAGACCCATTAGAGGGTTGTACACCAGGGGTCGACATTGTTTCAACCCACGTGAACACTTTTAAGACTTTATATAAAAATAATATTAAATTGATTTCAGAGGCAAATGGACCTTCAAGATCGCCTTGACATACTAACTACGCGTACATCTGGAAAAGTGCGAAATCTGACATGTGTCATGCAAGAACTTGGATATATAGATCAGGTAAACTTCATTCCTCCACACAATACACACTCTCCACTATAATATCGTGATTCTCACATTCACAATATTGTTAATATAGATATACCCTTCCTACATAGTCTCATTTGTTAATTGTAAAGAATCAGATCATTGTCGTTAAATTTAAACATTAATTAGCAGCGCACACTTTACATCAGGGGTGCTCAAACGGTCGATCGCGATCGACCGTTTGAGCACCGTGCAGAAAGCTAATATCTATATATGCTACGGTACGCCCTACCTAGGTAGGTAGGGTGTATCGTGTATGTACGACAACCCTGCATCACACACACTTGCAGTCTCTCAGAGTCGATCGTAAGTAGTCTAAAAATATTGAGGTAGATCGCCAGCAGTTCAAGTTTGAGCACAATTTATTGATGGCATCAATAAATTCGATGGTATTACCTTTACTTTCAAGCACAATTTGTTTTATTTTCATAATCCTCCCTTACATTCACAGAGGAACTCTTATGTTTACACATCTTAAACGTGAATTCCGGCAATCATTATTTTATTTTTTTATTTGTAAACCTATTGTCATGATTGTTAAATAGTGATGACGTGTGAAAGGAAACTCTTTGAAGCTACAACTTCCTACAACTACTAAATGTAGATAGTACATTTCTTTCATACATTCATTTATTTATTATTTTTTATAAAAAATATTAAAGTAATAGTCATAGTTTTGATAAATCTCGAACGGAGGTGGCGTTTTTCAACCGCCCTTTCTTCACATACCCAAAAGTGCACAACTGTTCAGCGTTTTGATTTTAGATTGCATTAATTTCCATCTTGCTTTTCGAGAAAGCATAAAGCCCGAACCTCGATCCAAAATTTGAAGTCATTTCGACGCTGCGTTTAAAACTCTGGACATAGATAAAGAGGTCATTCCAAAAACTGTTGAAATGGATAGGTATAAGTAAATAGAAAGTGAAGATTCGTCGGATGAAATTGCTATCAATCTATTTTCCAAGGATCCAGTTAATGACCAAGGACCCTGTGCACAGCATTTTCAGGCTAATATACATTTAAATTATACATAACAAATAATAAATATTACAAATACAAAAGTTCATTACACCGATTATTCTATATACACAATTAGACTCATCTCTGTAGGTAATACAATTAAAATATAAAACATGTTACCTATTGCTCTGGCTCTGAAGAGAAGGCGATTTCGTGAAGATAAATAATAATTTTAAAGATAGATCCAAAAAAAAGTTATTTTTTCAATTAGCAATATTTCTTGCCTGCAAAGTTTTAAAATTTGACATGCCTACTATAAATAAAGAAGGGTATAGATTTTAAATAAGGATATAATATAGTTAGAAACTTAGGTTACTATAAGTCTTTTAGAGATTATATTATATTTCGACTGTTTATTTATCGATTTTTCCAGAATTTAGAGCCAAATTACGAACAAATCTCGCAAAGGGTATCAGACCTTCCAGTTTCCAGCGAACTGAAACTGGACATCAAGGATGGGCTTGAGTTTTGCCAGAAATTCTCTGTGAGTGTATTATTCTTAGTTATCTATTATTCATTATTCATTATTCAGCATCTATTGAAAACAATCTATGACGACTGAAAAGATTATGAAAAATACTAGATAAACATTTCCGACATAGGTACAATAGTTTAATATAAACCGTCTTAAAGACAACCGGTTAATCAGCTCGCTAGGTAAATTGATATTTAATGTTTCCAAACTAATCAATTAGTTTTCCCCGATTATCTAGACATCAGCTTTTCAAATTGGATGTTGACAATAATAATAAACAGTGATAATCATTCCCCCACTCCCCTACCCACTTTATTAGGGCGTTTATGTTTAACTTTCGTGCCTAATTTGAAGGGTCTATAGCTTACAACTAAATGTGCCATCTTACCTTACAGCAATGTGTTCCTGACGTCAAAAAAGAAAACTCACCGTTATCAAAAGAGTTGATAAAGCCCATGTTCTTCTTCCGCTGCTACAAGGTATTTGTCTATACTATTGTATTAGATATATTATATTAAATTTAAACATTATAGCTCTCACTAAAATTATCGAAGGAAGATGATTGTTGAACGTTGAACTATCCTTTAGTATGAATAAACTGTCATTTTTTTTGTTGTTTAATTATTAAGAATTATACAACTTATTGTCATACGTGTATGCGTAGACGTAATTGTTACTCTTTTTGTATGTATCATGTTATTGTTATCTTGTTCTATGTATCTTCATTGTTCTGTACCTGTTATTGTTGTATCTTTCATTCATACACGACTGCAAAGTTGTTTGTTGAAATAAATATTTATACTGAATACCGAATAGCATAAAAAAAGAAAAGCGTTGATATAAAGAAAAGCTAAGGTTTTTTTCGTAAATTTTGCGAAATATTTCAATGCATAAATTGTGTAAGCAGTCACTTCTGCTTCTTAGTAATACCTTGTTTTTTTTAGTCTCAACTTTAATAGGAATTGAAATTTGTATGTTTTGAAAGATTTTATTGTACCAGTATTTTGTAAAAGAGCGCGCCTCTTCTGAAATCAAAGCGTATAAAATACGTTCAATTATTTGGTAAACAAACTATTTGGTAAATTTGTTAGAAATTACATAGTAAATTTAGTTTTTTTGATTGGCAGCACAAGAAATTGGAGGCATGCATCATGAAGGACATCAGAGAAAGGTTCACTTCTGAGGACGACATCGAGGCCGAGACAGACTTCCGCTCCATTGGCAGGTCTTCGCGTTCGATCAAGCCAAAGGATCTGCAGGACTACGACGACCTGGACGACATGTCTGCCTTCATGTACGACTTCCTCTACGGCGCGGGAAACTTCGAAATGGATTCGTTCTTTTAGAATTTAACACTAAACTAAGCACACAACCCTTACGGTTGGGTGCCCGCGTACCCTGATATATTTTAATGATACAAATTAAATAACCTCAAAGACCGATGTGCTATGCCGCCGCTATTTTATCTGAATAACTTCGAAAACATTTGTTTATATGGTATTTAATTTTAGATATCACTTTCATATTGGTTTAGTTGTCATTCTTCTTGCATTTAAGTATGCATGTTTTGGAGGTTTATTAAAGAGACTGTCTCCAAATATTTAATAATATAAATGCCATGTGTTTTAAATTATCATGTGTGAGCACAGAGTGTATGAGTGCGCCCAAAAGCGAGTGTTTTTTAAAAAAATATTTATTTCATTGTGCTCTTTACACCTAACAAAACCATAATTTTTATTCTGCGGGAGATTATTGTAAAATCAAATCCTCACATTTTTAATTCGCTCACAACTTTGGACCCCTTTGAGGTATTAAGACCAAACACGCAGCATTCTGAGTGCAAGGATGATATTCTGGTGATATTTTTTTGTAGCTTACAATTTCAGATTATTAAAAAACGAACCATGAAAATCATACAATCTACTTTATCTCCTTCGCTCCGGTTAATGTTTGGTTGCATAATATTACAGTATCATTAGGTCCATGCAAAATTATTTGTGTTAATTTAATATAATTATATAGTTACAGATTTAGGTATTGTGTTTTCGTACGAAATACGAAAAAACACGGATATTTAAATCTCGCGGAAGTGGTTTGTTCGCAAAGTCTAATCGCTTAGGACCTTCGGATGACCCGTTTCGGTTAATTTATGCAAATTAGTATATAAGTATGTATTAATAACGAAAATATGATCACCCTAATAAATTATTATTTACCTAATATTTGTTTAGCCTAGTACTTCAAACAAGTTTAGTTTGTGAGTTAAGTAATATACTCGTATGTTATCAAGTGCATCCAGTGCCCAATGAAACAATACTCCGTTTGCGACTTTGTATTTTAGGTCTAAAAGGTATTTATGGTAAAACTAGTTTTGATATTGTGTATTTTTTGTTCTTAACTTTAGGTTACACTTTATAATAAATTGATTAAAAAGAAATAATGTTTATTTTATTTATTTATTTAACAGGTTTCCCCATGTATGTATACAATATTAAAAACAACATTAAAAACCAAAAACAATAACAATGAAAAACGAAAAATAACCGGAACAAACCAGGAAAAATACAAAGTTAAAATTAAAAATAATGCGCTCAGTCGAACAATAACAAATAATAATTCACGAGGAAATGGAATTTAATAATTCGACTGCTTTCCCAATCGGACTATAGTTGTAGGCCAACGATCTTTGGTTTAATAGATTGTTGTTGTAGGCCAACGATCTTTGGTTTAATAGATTGTTGTTGTAGGCCAACGATCTTTGGTTTAATAGATTGTTGTTGTAGGCCAACGATCTTTGGTTTAATAGATCGTTGTTGTCGCTACGACATAGTTGTGCTTCCGCGATCAAGTCAAAATGTCCGGAACAAAGAAACCAATCTCTCAGAGTATATTAATGCGTGTTTTCCTGTAATGCAATAATAAACAGAATGCCTCGTGTATCTTTTATTTAAAAATATGTTTAATATCTACCCCAAAAATGATTCTGACCATAACTCTACGCTTACCAAAAAATTAAAGTCGATTATGACTTTGTTAAATCGATACATTACCTACCTTTTAATAAAGCTTAATTAAAAATATTTAGCAACAATGTATTGTGCTATAAGTACATATTAATTTGGTATGTTCTGCATACAATTGAAAAATATTACGTACATTGTTTAGTTGCAAAATACTTTAACCTATCTGGTGCCAGTAAAAGACATCCAAGTGCCAAAGATGTGGAAACTGTCAATAACTCCACTCTAACTAATGCTTGCGCCATGGCCCATGTGACAGTTTTGGCGGGTCGCTGTGCTCCCCATTTTTACTTTTTGTTTTAATTTATTTATTTCATTTATTAATACAACAACATTATAATTGTCCTGGCAAAAAAAAAGTTTTGGCTGCCAGAAACTCAGGATTATAATCTTAATTAATCATGTACACACAATACAATTTTATACAAATATTGAATACAACTAATACAACTTGAATACAACTAAAGCCTGCGGCACAAGGTATCTTCGCTTGTATATACGACCCATGGTTCATATAAATATCAGCCCGTAGGGTCCATGGTTCTGTTGATAAAAGTAATATAAATCTTAATCACGCTCTGTTACTTCTTTTATTAATAACAGTGAACCAATTGTTGAAAATTGCTGGGATCATTTGAATCTATTATTTTGTATGGTAGTACATTTTGGGGTCTTACATATGAAACATATATACAGCGAATTTATATTCAACAAATTCGTATCTTAAAAATAATTATTCCAAAAAGTAAAAAAATTTCAATGCAAGGCAACTATACTAAATTGTTCACTCATTTCAAAGTTCTTCAGGTAAGTCAACTTTGCTTTTATAGAATTGCAATCAACCACTTTTCAGATGAAACATGGAAAAATCTTGTTACTAATAAGTAGTACTAGACAAATGTCGAAGGAAAAGTATACTGTCGAAAGATGTATAAATACGTATGGATATCGGCAATTAAAATATGTAATACCAAACCTATTTCATAAAATACCTCTTGAAGTTAGATAACTTAAAAGAAAATCTGTAATAAAACTTAAATTAAAAGAATTTATGGAAAAAAACATAATTAAAATTATTCAGGTATTAATTAAATTAAGTTAATTTTATTTGTAAATCACACGAGTTACGTTAACTTAATTTGTAAGTATTTTGTATTATATTTTATGCATGTATAAATAAATTGTATTTAGTTAAGATTAAGAAACCGGTAGAAAAGACATGTCTTTGCTTTACGATTTAGAACGTTGTAGAATCAATGATCTTTTAATTTCACTCTTTTAACCGCCGCTTACTTTGTTGCTTTGAAAATTTTATGAACACTAAAAATTGAAAATTGAAAGCGTTAAAATTGTATGAATTTGTTCCTTTGGTAAGTATAGATGTGTGCATTTAAAAGCTAGCAGGAAACGTAAGTTTGAATTTTCCCAAATTTTATAGGATTGTCCATTTTCCATTGTTCCTTGCCATCTTTTTTATTTTACGACTAATTGGTGCTCACTTCAGAGTGCTTCGATGCGGTTTGTTGAGCGGTGGTTTGACGTTTCTCCGTCCGCTCCGTTGTCTGTGCAGTGAGCTGTATTTTAGCGTATATTGTTGCGATTTGCGAACGATCGTATGACAGTTCGTAATGTGATGTGATTTACGAAATTTGTGTTACACTAGGTAGTGTTTTTCGATTCGGTGGTCAGTGATTAAGTACATCTGCGTAAAAATATATGTTCTAAGTATGTAACATTTCATTAAAATGTAGATGGTATATAAAAAGCTGTACTCAAATGATCCGTCTTGATGGTAAGTTCTATCCTCTAATTATTTTTAGATTTATTTGTGTTTTTTTAAGCTTCTGGCAAAAAACTGAGTATCTCCTGATAGTTATAGCATTTAATCTATTTTTAAAACAGAATTCTTCATTTTTTGGTGCATTTTTGTCGATTAGTTAAAGTTCAAGGCCTTTTTTATAAATATTGCCATTTTTCATTCCACTTCCTTGTCTCTAACTCTCCGCAAAACAAAAACATAATCTTTGTTATCTCATATGCGTCGCTATAATTCGTGTCACAATATGACAGTAGTTAAATAAAAGGAAAACTTATTGAGGTTTTATACTTAGGTACCTACGCTTAGCTGTGAAAAAATAATCAAGAAAAGAACAACATTAGGTACAATTAGATTACTTATTTGCATTTTTTTTATTCTACTTTAGTGAGTTTAAGTGTATTTTAAGTTGTTTCAGATGCTTTTGTGTAAGAGAGAGGGAGTAATAGTTTTTGTGGCTATTTCTACTTTTTTTCAAATAATATGTGCAGATTAGGTGACCTATGTTAAACCTCATTAAGATCAAAATTATGTCCTAATTATGAGTTTTTGACCACATTTTTTTTGCAATAATACTTTCACTACTTAAACATTGGAGCAGAAAGAATGATAAATATTTCATTTTAAAAATAATTCAATACTTTCATTAGTGCTGGAAACTAGCATTATATGCTAGTTCTATCACTAGTAGTCCACATTACGAATGTTGACTCCATTACTAATTACCATTTACCATTTTTTTTTTATTTCTATTTGGTGGTTGTAAACTGATTACATAATTTAAATACCAGAGAGGAGCTAGGTGAAATAAGTATTTTAATTTATGTAGTTAGAAATGTGTAAAACACCTTTTCTGAACGTACCTTAATAACCGCTATAACAGCATCGTTCTAACAAAGGGATCATTGGGTGATCATTGTGGGTTCGTGGGGTGATCATTGTGGGTGTAAACATTATTAAACCGATGTACGTGATGGTGTGTAGCATAAGTCTATAATGCTGTATGAAATTTTATTTTAGGAATACCATATCTATTAATTGTACGCCTATTATCATGTTTATCAATTAAGAATATTCCTCTATTTTAAAATTGTTTCTTTGACATTATTTGTCTCTAGTCATAATGTGTGGCTATCAATTGTATGCATAGAGGTGTTATGCATAGAGCATACACTATGAAAATGTTTTAAATAAACTACCAAGTTGATTTAAACTCAAGGTAGAAGCAATATGCTATTGCTGCATTTGTGCTATTGACTGAAATGTGACCCTAAACAATTTTTTTTTTTTGATTTTTCAGGTGTTGCTAGTAATATGAGAGATTTATTTTGACACGACCGGAGATGGCATGGAAAGTAATCCATGCTGTTAAAAACTTACTAAAATAGTGCAGAATTCGGTTTAAAATGTTTTGTATAAATACAAAAATTGTTATTTTGTGCAACACGGTAAATAGCTAATACCAATGACCGAGGACTTTCGACACCGATGTACATTTTGTTTATTTTTTAACGAGACCGTGTGAACTGTAATTTTATATATATTAGTTTGTGACAACGGAGAAATATTTTTCCAAAATGGAGGTGTTCGTTAAACTGTTATATTTAGTTTTCTGTCTCCTTCAAATAATCTCCCATCGTGGGCTGTCGCTCTGTGACATACTTGTTTACAATCAAGATCCTCCGAGAATGGTGAGTTTGATATTTGCATTATTATTTAGAAAACTACATAAATAAGTTGGTTGTTGGTTGGTGGTATCTGGAAGAAATTAAAAAACCACTCTTATGGCAGTGGAGATCTTTATGTGATATCAAGAACTTAATCGCTTCGGCAATTTTATTTACTCGGCTGTTTTATTTATTCAGATAGTTTTTTTTTATAGTAAACCAAAGCAATTTTTTTCTAGGATAAAGTTGTGGTCACCCTCCGTATCAATAAGGGCTCTTTTATACAGCTATTACCATGAGTGGATATAGATTTTAGTGAGTATTAGTGTATCTTCTCCAATGGATATAATGTACCTACCATAAAATACATAGGGCACATCTTATGCCGATTTTGATAAATTATTAATTTTCTTACTTTTCACCATTACTTTTTACTATAATAAAATATTAATATTCACCATAATTTTGCACTATAAAAATGAATAGGTAGGAATGAGTTTGGGAATTGATTGCAATAAATATTATTTTTGTCACTGTGTGCTAAGTTTTATCGAAATATGACCAGATAAATTGAAAAGTAAACAAATGCTGGTGTTTCAATGTCGTTTTGTGTTGATCATAACTTCTTGCGCTCTTTCAGTATTTTTACAATCCAAAGGTCGCTTATAAATAATAATGAACAGAGATACAAACATCTCCTCAAGGTGAAATTATATTATATACAAGCGCATTGAACTGTCTAAAAGATTTGGCGAATTGTTTAAACTTGCGAAGACTGACTTTAAGATTACCAGATGTCAGCTGGCTTGTCCTTTCGGATAAAATAATTACGCACCGCTAGGTTTACTACGCACAGGTATAACTACATAGTAAGAATGACATTTTAGTGTCCTACATTTTGATTTACTGCTCTGGCACAAACCCTACCATGAATGTAAAAAACCTACTGCTGCTTACAATATTAGAATATTATTGTATCCGATGTTAGATAATACCCCATTAAACTATTAACTTATACGGTGAGCATAGCACCCAATATAAAATTAGGTGGTTCAATTTCGTTGTTGGCTGTATTATTTTTAGAAAATTTGTTCGTTTGCAATTTTTAAAAACGTTTTGCATTTTCACTATTTCAGAAATTATTTTTTTTATCTCGAGTACAATTATAATACAATCAAATGTATTACCATCGTATATAAAAAAAACCAGTGTATCTTATGACTTGTGTTATCGGGGAGGCGCTAGTAGGAACATTCTCAACAGCTCGGTTATTGTCTTCATGATGTACTACACTTACGCTTGTATATATCTATCTGTATTATGTTTGTTGATTCAAATGTTTCTCTTAATTAAAAAAAAAAAATGTCGTAAATTGTTTCTTATCTCTTACGGTTGTTTAACATGACGAAGTATACTAATATTGCTATTGCTATCATTTCATTTGTATTTTATGTTTTATTCATTAATTTGTAAAGATATTTAGATAAATGTATATTATATATATTCAAGTTGTTGTGAAAATGACACGTTCTTAATTTCCGCAGCTATAATATCTTAATACTTAAGCTAGAATCCTAACGGGCCATTCCATTAAAGAAAACCCTCATTATTGATAAGCTAAACAGAAATCAACATTTACGTTCCACGTAACAATCACTACTTATTACTTACTGCTTAATGGCGTTGTTAACCTAAAAGTAAAAAAAGTTAAATTGTAACTCTGCTTATTGGGAAAAAAACACAATATTATGATATTGGAATCCTTACATCTAGCCTCTTATATATTTTGTCTCTTAAAAAACCCAAAAAGCGCTAATATCTCGAAAACTACGATATTTTTATTTTCTTTTATTTTGACATTTCAATTTTAGTTATTTTGGTCAATCATGAGCTGGCCTATCAACCTTCTTGGCGTTGACTTATGGGACACTCTCTATAAGTGAAAACAAAATTTTATTTGAAAAAATACTAAAGTACTACACTACTTTTTAGTTGTAATCATGGCCATCTTGTATTAAGATTTCAATTTGGAAGTTGCATTAAATTTACCTACCTAAATAATGTAAATTTATTAGATATGTCTGCATATTGGTAACATATTTTGGGCCCTACTCAACCAGGTCAAATGTGCCTGTGCTACAGTCAGGGGAGATGGTGGTAATGAAGCATTAAAAATGGTATGACCATGTGCGGATTGAAACACGCGACCTTTGGGCCAATAGTCCAATGCCTTAACCACTAGACTACCACAATCTCAAATCATCATCTTTCTTAACGATCTCAGATCTCTCTTTAAGGACTTTGATTAAATTATTTAATAATTCAGTCATGCTACATTTGCAGCGTTGGTCGCCTTCCTGATGTTTTCAGAGTTCAGAGTGCATGTTTTGAAAACAAATTACGGAAAATTAATGCGATTGTTTTGGGCCACACAGGCTGCGTAGCTGATTTAACGGGTCGGCATGAACTAATTTGAAAACATAAGACTGTGCTTATGAAACATCTTCCAGTCTTTGTTCTTTTCTTCTCAACTTTTTGTACTCTAAAATCATGAAAAATACATAAGCACTTAACCCTGTCATCTAGTTGAGTAGGTCTTCATTTTACAGAACGAAAATGGAGCATCTTTAAGATCTACATATATTTTAATAGTGGTTTTGCTATGTGGCCTATTAAATGTGCGCATGGACCAGTGTGCATTATCTGTATGCTCTGACCCTAAAACATTCACTGAACACATGTGTTTATCTCTCAAATCACAAAGTTATCAAAATTGGCTGGTTGAAGTATGATAAGAGCACACTTATATGAGGTTATGTATTTATTATTAGCGAACTACTTCACATCATATTTAATTTGACTGGTACTTCATCTATAGTTGAGAATAACTAATTACCTAATTCTTTCTAAAATATGATGTTTGATGTAGGCATTTTAAACTCATACTTATAATTCAAATAAAGTCTCATACAGGCATACCCAGGTGACCAGTCAGCCACCTTATGACAGACATACATAGGTTAATCTGATGTTCTGTCCAACCCGTAAATCTATGAGTTACGCCATTGGCCGGTGTAATTATTACTTATTAAAAAGTTACCATATCGGGTGTTGATACAAAAATATAGACAAAATAATCGAATAAATTATGTCATTCAAATTAATTCATCATCATTTCATCACTCATTTCAAAAATAATCAGAAATAATTGTGAAAAGTTGACATTTCTTAATTTTTTGTATGTTAAAATATTGGGCAGAAGTATTTCAAAATATAATTTATGGCAAATTACATACGAATTCTAAAATGTGTGGTATACTCCAATATGCTGATATCATCATCACAATTCAGCCGCGGGTTGACAGATTTTTTTATAAATCTGTCAACCTATCTATCTATTTATTTAATTACTTATTTAATTTTAAAAGAAATTACAGGTTTACATAGTAATTTAAATTAATATACGAAGAGAGAAGAAAAAAGTTATTACCACATAAATCTGAACACCGATTCCTACATTAATACTTAGATAATAATACAATTATTAAACATGGTCTAAATAAAATATTCAGGAACAAAACTGAAGAAAAAAAATGAATGAAGAATGAGTGTGAAACAAAAACTTAAATATAAAAATTACTTAAATTTTCTAGAGTTACTTATCAAGACAATTTTTCTATGCCGTACTTACAAATATTGTCTGACAATTCTTTCAAAATATAAATATTTAGATATATATTATAACATTTTTCTGATTTTATTTAGTCTGATTTGTTTATTGAATTAAATTGAATTGAATTTATTACTTTAGGAAAAAAATAAATTTTCAAAATATATGATTGTTTTCTAATGTATCTTAATTTTTTTCAAATATTTTAAAAAAATATACTCATTCTTAGTGAAATAAAAATGATAATTAGAAGTACGAGGTGTGTTCAAAAAGTATCGCGAATTTAGTGTTTTTTCAAAAATTATTTATTTATTCATGAATATCTATTTTATCCCATTCAAAGTAATCCCCATGAGATATTATACACTTGTGCCAACGGTTTTTCCAATCTTCGAAGCACTTCAAAAAATCATTTTTGTTTATCTTGTTCAGCTCCTCCTTCGATGCCGTCTTTATCTCGTCAAGCGTAGCGTTCGTAGCTTCCATTGAGATGATTGAGCTTTGGTTTCCACGTCATAACCATAAACCCACGATTCGTCACCAGTTATGACCCTCTGGAGCAAATTAGGGTCGTCGCGGACAGAGTTTAACATCTCATTAGCAATGTTCATGCGATGCTGTTTTTGGTCGCAATTGAGCAATTTTGGTACGAATTTCGCGGCGACCCGTCTCATGCCCAAATCATTGATAAAAATCGAATGGCACGAGCCAATCGATATGTTTAGGTCCTCAGCAACTTCTCTAACGGTGATTCGACGATTGGCCAATACCATTTTCTCCACTTCAATAATTTTTTCGTCTGTTGTTGAAGTGCTCGGGCGTCCGGCACGCTCTTCGTCGTTCACATCTTCTCGGCCTTCTGAGAACATTTTGTACCACCGATAAACGTTGCTTTGGTCCAAGGTAGCTTCTCCGTATGCCACAGTCAACATTCGGAATGCATCCGCGCACTTAATTTCGTTTTTCACACAAAATTTGATACAGGTTCTGTGATCCATTTTTTTGAATAGGTAAAAATCGAAGACGATCCAAAACACGTGCAAGCAATGCAGCTGTCAACAATTAAGTGAACATTCAAAATAGCCGAGCTTGTCGGCATAAGTGAGAGACATGAGTACCAACATAACGCCACAAAAAAATCGAAATTCGAATATACGTAAGCCGCGAAAATTCAAAATTCGCGATACTTTTTGAACACACCTCGTATAATTTATGAAGCTACAATAAATATGCAATTTGATAGTTTTATACTATAATATTTCAGAATAATTATCACTGCACAAGTAACCAAGCGACCTATGTTATTTATTTTTTCTCGTGTAAAAAAAATGTAAAATACTTTTATTTGATAACAAAAACAAATAAAAAACAGATGCAATAGCTTTATTTTTTTTTATTGGCTATCAAAAATAAAATTTTACCAAAAAAAATATTTTACATTTTTTTGTTTTTGTTCCAGAGAATTTCCTAAGGTATCCTAAATAGTGCAGGTTATTAACATAACATGCGTAGTTTCTCTAAAATAAGCATATTACTAAGCACCCACCCGGTTTTACTCAATTTTTGTCAATTTCGGCAACAAGCGTGCGGCAAAGTCGCTTAGGAAAGGTTAAATGGATAAATTTGGAGACGGCAGATTCACTATGTTGTATCTTTTTTTTAATCGCATAATTACACAGAATTATTCAAAACTTTATTCTTAGTATGTAATCGATGATCCTAAAGTTTGTTTTAATCACTAAGCAAGTGCTACCTAACTCCAGAAGTTATTGTTGAGTATCTCAATCTTCTTTTCTCTTCCTAAGCCCGTCTCCATCTACTCCTGGATGTGGCCTTCTTCTCTATTTCCTTCCACGTATTTCTAATCGAAGCTGTTTAAAGCCAGATGTTTCCCCCTGCAGTCCTACGGATGTCATCCATCCACCTCAGCTGTGGTCTTCCAGCTCTCCGCTTGTTTGTTCTTGGTCTTTACCGGACGATCTCTTCAGCCACCTTGTGTCTGATTAAAAAACTTATATACACCTTCATTGAACGTACCTACTTCAAAAACCTTCTTGCAGCATCGTTCCACATCTGGTTACAGAAAAGGGGAGACTGATTTAATAGGTTGAAAGTTGGTACTATAAATACTACTTTCCAGCTGTTTTTCGTATACTCCGCAATCGTTATGCGTAATTTTTATGTTTCCAAGTTCTATGTATCAATAATGCTTGATCTATCTAAACTGCTCCCTCTCAACCGTGATTGAGATCAGGCAGTTTTGCTCTTTGCATAATTACTTAATACAAATAGTACATATTCCTCTTTAAACATATTCCTGCATGTCCCCTTTATCCCGTTACAATAGGGACAGAGAATTTGGTTTCTATGTTTTACAGTAAAGAATAAACCACCCAAACTGCTTCCGATTTTGTAATATAATTTAACCTAAGAAGTGTCGAGGTAAAATTTAAGAAAGTGCTAAAGTAAACAATTCAATAATACACTGATTAGAAATTTTGGTTTTAAGGTGTTTGACCTTTAATAAGAATATGCATGGTATCCTGGTACCTAATCTCCATGAAATTTTCTATACGCTGATCTGATTTTGGTTTTTATAATATACAAAATCATTTCTTAATGTGAAAAATACGGATACTGTGAATATGTAGAACACGGCATTCCTTGATACTTGATGGGTTAAAAATGACAAATAAGTTAATTTTCAGAAAAAAGAACTACAGTAGGAAGAAAAAACGAAAGACTGTAGGACGCATATTGCATAAAACGCTGTGCTTCTGTTACTTAGTTCTGAAAATACTTATTTTTCAGAATTTATTTCAAACCCAACCCTACTTTAAATTTTCTATGTTTACATACTTAATCTTTAGGATCTTAACATCAGTTATTATTATTTTCGCATTAAAACATTTGGACGGAAAGAACTGTGCGTCTACAAAGCTTTTATATTTTGTTTTAATTTGGTACTGTATATAATAAGTATGACAAACATATCTAAGTACTTAAGTATTAGTTTTGTACATTGGAACGGACAGCATAAATCTGAAAGCTTTGTATTTCTGTTACTCACCTACTGTTTTAAAAAAAACAGTTTTTTTATTATTATTCATATTTATTTGCCTCTCTTGGGCATATAAAAAAAATGGAGCCTGGTGTCACTGAGAAAATTAAACGTCTCTTAATTATCTTTAATCATAACTTTTTATGGTTAAGTATGAGAGCTTTTCTCGAGAATCTACTGGGCATTCAATATATTCTTGGACAAGTAATTAACACCAGATAAGATATCTCGTCATTGTTGTATACACCTGGGTCTTACAAAAGCTATTTCAATATACCTAATATTAAATATAAAAACAAACATTTTCGTAGTTTTGTACATATTATTTGCCAATTATAAGAAATGATTATAACTTAAACTAAAAAATAGGTGGCGGGTTCGGTCAACGAACTTTGCCAATCGGACGGCAACACTTGGTCCGCGCGTTTTAAGTACGGAGTGGAATGTTTTAACCAAGCACTGTTGATATAATCAATTATGTTCTAACCAATGCAGCTGGTATTTAATATACCAGTCATAATCGCCACTATAATTAGTGGTGATTGTCCCAATAATAATTGACTGCATCTACTTGAAAATTAATAATAAAGTAAGTAGTTACAAATATTCTTGTACACATACCGAGTAAAGAGAATATTTAATTCGGACATTTTGGATCTGATCTCACATCCCATCCTCATAGGAGAGTTTGACACATCCGTCTGAAATGAACTAATGATGGAAACTAATTTTTCGTTTAGAATCTCGGTCTTCTCGTAAGGTCATAACTGGGGGTAGTCTCTAAATAGACCTTTGTATTTAAAGTGCCATCACGCATGACTTGACTGTGTCAGAAATGATAGCGGAAGACTTGATTCTTTGCGTGAGATTTAAAAGTTTGTAGCTGCCTTCCCGTTTTTAATTTGGGTGTTTGGAGATATCAATCGCTTCACATACAATTAGTTGGAAATATTCTTGTATATGGTATGTAATAGCCTGTAAAATTCATTTATTTATAACAGTTGGCAAGAGTGACAGCTTAAAATCAGTATTTACAAAATATGGACTTTTGCAAAAATATTCCATGCCACTGATTTTGGTTGAAAGTGTGCAAAATTACATTTTTATGTGGAAAAAAAAAAACCAAACAGTATAGGTATTCAACAGAAACCTTGCTATATTTTAATTCAGTATGTAAATACAATAATATTAAATAGTTGAGCGTGATGGAGACACTTCTGTAGATGCAATATAAATATATTTTCGTATATTGTTTTACATTTTTTATTTATTATGTGAACTTATGCAAAAACAATATTAATCATCTCTTTTTCATTGTAACAAGAATGTTCAGTCAATCACTGGCGACTTTATTGGGAATATTTTAATAAGCCGACCGAAATCGATTTGTTAGTTGCGATCATTTATAAAATTACAATGTAAATTTACATTTACTTATGGCCCTTAATTTCCTTTTATTCGTTAAATTTATAAAAAATATTTAATTTAATTAAATAGATAGAAAGACCCGAGCTCTATTAATCTTAAATGATTATTAGTCTCGTTTGCACCCGCTGGGTAAATTATACTGACCACACTCAAAACAACCTCATATATATAATATGGTGTACCATATTTTCGGTTTTGTCAATAGGAGACGACATTACTCAAACAACATGTTATTAACATTACAACAAAGTTTTATTACACCTAAAACATCGTTTTAAACGTGGTCAGTACAGTAAAGATAATTTTATTATTGTGTACCTGCTATTCACTTGTTTTTTTATTGTAATTCAGTTGTTGACGAGTATTGTTTGCACAAGATCACTAGTTTTTTTTTTTAATTTTGTGTTTTTTGCCCCACACAGCACAAACTGAAATACAATAGTTAATGTTTACAACAAAGCATTTTGTCACCAATGGTGCGTCTTTTGTAACGGCTATCTTGCTACTGTAATATCGGGCAGTCTATTTGGGTTGCATTGGTGGCAGGCCAAGGGATTTTCGAACGATCCTCTCGGCGACCTGGTTGAATTGATCGCGGTTCTCTCTCCACATCTTGGCCGCGTCCACATTTGCTCCGCTCTCATCGTTGGGTTCCGCCAGCATGCTCACCACCGACAGTAAGATCTTCTCTACGCTTTGGACAGGTGACCACCTGCAGCAGATACATTATTGGTTAACAGTGTCTATTAATAACAATTTGCTAATGTTTGTTTAAGTTCATCTACAAAATACATTTTGAAAACTTTAATTTTTCTCCTCCAACTTACGACTTTCCTAAGAAGGACCTTTGACACTCCTGTCTGGGTCCTTAACTTATACTTAAAATATGTTACTCTTCTTTTCCATAATTAGGTTTGAACTCAGTCAGTGATTAATTACCATAGCAGTTGTACGTTCTGTACAACACGTTATGCCTATACCATGGCAGCTATGATTACTAACATTATTTCTCATACATCAAAAAATTCTACCAGACGACAGTCAAGCCATATTCCCCAAGCCTAGGACTTGGGGGAGAACTGGTGATTCCGGCATTCGCCAGAATGACCAATTGTTAACTTGCATCTTGAAAGCTATTTATAGTTATGACTATTACCATTGCTAATTGCTAATTTACCGTTGGTCCCAACTTAAAATCTATTTTTAAATGGTTGACCTTTTCAAAATCCACAAGCAATCTTTAGATCAGCTTCTACGTATCGAGGATATATAAGAGAGAGGCTGCATCTGACATGGTATTAGCTGATAGTTGACCAATTTTTTACATTAGAAAATGTATAATATGGTAATTGTGAACTATTATATACCGTCGGCATATTGATTTGTAATATGCTATATTCGAATGTCAGAAAAAAATGTAATTTTCATATTCAAATTTTTCAGTCATTGAGTGGACTGATTAATTGAAAAGGGTTGTGACTGAGAAAAGATACCCGTGCTGTATTTCTCCATTACTCCCAACCAAAACATCTTTCGATTCGCCCCCGAATGAAGGTAGGCTGCATATGTCGTAAAGAGAATGTAGATGCATACTCTAAACCACTCATCTTACCTTTCGGCGCTGCTTTCATATCCCATGGGGTCGTCTCCAGGCGCATGGAGGATCGATATGCATACGCGTCCGTCTGAGTAAATGTTTGGATGAAACATCTCGCAGACAAACTGCATCCGAGGCGGACTGAGGGGGTAATCTGACGGAAAAACTAACTTTGCAGGGAATACTCCTCCTTCAAAGCATGTTCCTTCTGGACCTGAAAATTAAGGACCACTCATTATCCGCATGCCTCAAAAATATATGTTTATATACATAGTTAATTAGCAATAAAATAAATTGCAAACTGACCTAATCCTTGATGAATAACTTAAGTTAAGAAGAGTATAAAACAATGCATTAGTAGTGTATTTTTGTAGATGTGATACTTTTATCACCTTCAATTTCTTTTCATTATATCTTTTTAACAAAATTCCATAAATTACTGACTGCAACATTTCACACTCTCTTTCTCCAAGGCAAAGTGTCAACTCAAAGATTATAGTAGAAACAGCGGTATTACGTGAATTTAGCATTATTTAATAGCAATTTTGTTTTTACGACATTTGGTCGGTTTACCTAAATTTTTGTCAGGTCTGGAACAAAAACAAATGATACCACATCGGTTTGAAATTTATGTTGTTATAGGCCTAATCAAACCACAAATAAGTAAAAATCACGGGTAGTTCTCTGAAAAAGGTACAAAACAGGATATAAACTTAAAGGGATTCAACCCGGTTATTTCTCTATGCAAATGCATGCAACGCGTGTTGCATAGAGAACTTTCTTATTTGTAGATATAGAAGAAACACCCACACACCCTCACTCACAATTTCATACCGTAATACACCTGAAATATAGTTAAGTTCAACAAAGTTTAAAATATTATTGCACATAAAGCTTTAGTTGGCCTTATTTAAATCTTTGAGAAAATGTGTATGCTACTACTATCGTATTATTTGTTTTAGACTATTTATTTAAGTTTTGTAATACACCTACAAATAAATACTTACACATCACCTGCTCTCGTTACTAAAACTAAAACATCTTTCATAATGTTTTTGTTTGTAACGTATATACTAATAGGCAATTTTTGATAATAAAGTTGTGTAAATGTAACGTTACCATAAATTGTATTATTTATTTGATGTGTAAACATTTATTCGCAGATCCCCTAGAAGAAGTGATTTCCTATTTGGTTCTGATACTTTCTGTCGGTGACTCTCTGACACTAGAGTAAATCGTTAACATCGTACTAAATATGCCCGGCTGACATTTTAGATTCAAAATCGAGCTTGCTCTTTACGAACCAGCCAGTGTGAGTTGACAGTTTTATTGCAATGCCTTCACAGACGAACGCTGACTCTGTATGCTTATCTGTTTAATAAATAAATAAAATAATACTGGAAATTTGTTTATGTTGTAATTATCTGCTTCTATAGAATTAAATGAAATAAATGGAATTTCTTTGTTAAATTTACTAAATTTAAACTTCTAGAAGAGCCCTCGATAAGTCTAATTTTTCATACATTTTATCAAGTTCAGACATAAACATCTTGGAATATAATAATTGAGAAAATAAAACTGCAGAAGCATAGATGCAAATTCAAATATATTAATGTTGTTTCTCATGATTAATCAACAACGGCAGAGTGTTTATTAGATGAGAGAGAACGATCATGATCATGCACAAGATAGAAAAGAGCGCCACCGGGAAGAGTTCCCTTAACAAAAAAAATGTTTAATCTTTAATGCTTAATTATGTGAGTTTTATAATCTTTGTTGAAGTAAAATAGAATTTGAGCTTAACAGTAGGTGTTTTCTAAATTAAATGCAAAATACGGTTTGGAGACAGAGGGGGAAAATCTACACTAAAATAAAAAATTATGTAGTTTATTTGTAATATAAATAATCGTTAAAACGATTAAAACATAAGCACAATTTACATGGTACTTGCAGATGAACAAAGATGAATACACATTTTTCCACTTTTTCTTCTCTGTCAATGCACATATTTATCTTGATAAATATCTGCACTGAGAGAGAACAATAAAAAAAAAATATTTAAAGATAGGTAATTCTAAAATGTGTGTTCACATTCAAAAATAAATTTATATTAATTGAAAATAAATATTTATTATGATAAATATTAGAAATAAAAATGCCTGTCCTTCAATCAAAAATAGTTTTTCGGCTATGCTTAATTATTATTTACGAACTATAAAAAGTTACAGCCTTCATTAAATAATATCTAAGGCTTGTGATACGTATTAAAAGTAGACGCTCGATTTGCTGGGGGGCATTTCTTGAAAGCAATTAAAAAATTTAGTATGCCAAATAAAGCGTTTTTAGTTTGTTTTTACCAATTTTAATTCGGTTTTGCACTAAAAACGCTTGATTTGGCATACTAAATTTTTGGATAGCTTTCTAGAATTACCACCCTGGTCTTTAACCTGATTGGCAGAGGAGTTGATGAATAAAGATATTGAATACTAAATGTGATTCGCGACCAACAAGCAAGGCGTAATCGACACTCAGATTAAAACTGGTTTTATATTTAATAAGCTCTCCAATCTGTGAATCTGTGACTGTGTGCCAATCTTTGACTTTACTGGGAGGATATTGCTATAGAATATCATTAAACCTCCTGAATCATATTCACCTTATATAAATCATTAGTTCTCTTCTACGTGCTAACTTTTATTTATTATGCAGTTTCTCATAGTACAATAAAGTCTGAAGATTGTAAACATACTATTCGCAAGTCAACTTTATTACAAAGAAAATTGTAACACATACTTAATAATTCACATTTTTGTTTATATCCAAACCGGTTACATACTTTGCTACAGATTTCCATTTTTATATTTACCTTTTAAACAATGAAAATAACGATAATGACTTGGCAATCCTAGGTACTTTATCAGTAGGTAATATCGACGCATACTAGTGCTTACACAGATTCATAACTTTAGGAGCGTTTGGTTACTACATATGTACACATTAATTGTTTATTTAACCTGCAATTAAAGCTTCCCATTCGAAGAAATTCTCTTCATTGACAGGCCCGGCTATAATTCCTTCTGGAGGGTTCAACGTCAGCTGTTTATATTCAGCCATCAGTCTTCGAAGCGCAGACCCTGCCATGTTTGATAATAAAATATGTTGTGAAAAATTGAGTTTCTCTGCGGTTATCAATCACATCGCAATGTTTTATACATATGAATTGTCTGTAGGCCGTATAAAAACCTCACAATTTAAAATTAGCTCGTTAGTGTTAGGTTAATAACTTCGTGACGCGACGGACGTCAAATATTCTGATCGAGATCTAGTTCTTGCTAGTGTTGAGCGTTTCGCGAAGATACTAGTACCCGAAACTCGTTACGCGTTTCAAACTCCCGTACACTACTATTGAGAAGTATCAGGCAGGGCAGAGGTGGCAGTGATAGTAATTACATATCTTTTGTAAATCATTCGTATATAGGATGAGCGAAATATCCATTACCTCTGCATCGTGTTCATGACCAGGCGATAGGAAATGTTCTCGGATTTTCACAGTTACCTAGTATTAGTAACTGTTACTTACAAATACATTGAGGAATTTGCTAGTCAGCACGCATAATGATTTTTTCGAGTTACTAAAACCAATAGCAATATACCATCCGGGAACGCCCCAATGTCATACTCTAGAATACTCCAGAATACGTTAATATGTAAATGTGTAAAATTGAAAATCGTTATAAAAAATAAACTCATTTCAATTTGTCGTCGATTGAAATCTATTTAAAAATACCCTTTCATCAAAACTATAAACAAGAATTATGAAATGTAAGCTATTATTCACTTGCCCACAAATAAATCGTAAAGGACTTAGTTGAAAATGGTCAAAAACTGGTAGTTTTTTTTAATAAATTGGAAGGTTAAAGTTCAAGTGGAACTCTTATCCCAAATTATTAAATCAAGCTTGGGTAAAGGTCTAGTTTGATAATTGATTTTATTATATATATTAAAAAAAAGTGGCCAAAATTAATAACACATGCAAAAGTACTTACTACACAATGAATTCAATTATGTGTATTATTATATGAGAAAAAATACTTATAAAAATAATACAATCATGATTTTATAGTTCTAACATGTGCATTATCCTGAAATAAGCTGGTATCATTAAAATACTCGTTGAAAGTAGACGCCAATTGCGGTAACAATGAATACATGTTTAGTTTGTAGTGTGTAAATACTCCTTATTTGTCGGGTATTGTGGGTAGTTCATACTTAAAAAGCAAGTGTACCAAAAAAATTATAAACATAGATTAGGTCTAACATAATATGGCCTGTTTCCTGTAGATAACCGACCCAGCTTTGATATTTGTTACGTTTTATGTGTAAATATTTTAGATTTTTGTACTGTTCGCATTTTTCCATCATATAAGTCCAATTTGCCTACAAAATTACAATACAAAAAATTAAAATGTGAAAAAAGAAGATCTTATATGATAGTGTAATATTTTACGCTCCTTAGATAGTATATTCTGCTTTTAGTCTCGAGTGAAGAGGAAGTTAAAGTGTAAAAGGTTTTTTTTTTACGAGGTACCAGTTAAGATTATTCCGCCAGACAGTAATAGGTACATACTTATTACAATATTTTTAGTCCATCTTTCGCAGATGTCCGCCTTCCTTATCTCGTTCGCCGATGCGTGGCTGTTTTTTGAAATGTCTGAAGTTTGCGAACGAACTTCAACGGACATAACATACTGGAAATTGGCAATTCGACGCACGGTGATAAATTATGTAGACAAAATAAATTTGCTTTTATTTATTTCAAAGACCTTCCATTGGTCGTTGAGCAGCTAATTTATAATGATACAAACCATCTCATTCTAGGTAGATTGTATATTTTTAAGGCATTAGACCGAATATTGCTTGTGGGAAAATTATCCGTTTTTCAATATATTATTATTTTTTAAGCAAATAATATAATATAATTAATAAAGTTGGTTCGATAATTTCTTGAAGCTAGATTGAATAACAATTATTGTGACTAATATGATTTCTTCAAAAAATATTAATTTAGGGTCGACCCTAAAAGAAAAATGTTTAAACATTTTTTACAAAAAATTAAAGATTAATTAAAAAAATGTAAAAAGTAGTCAAGCATTTTCAATTAATAGATTCTCTAAATTCATTATTTTATTTTGTGGCCTAAAATATTACACGGTAAAAGTTATTAGGTATTTAAGTATTTTAAAGGAACGGTTTCTTTTTAATTTTTTTTTTAATCACGATTTTTAAACTATATATTCGTCGTGCTGAGCATTAATTTTACTGAAAACAATACGTCAATGCGCACGTCACCAGTCGGAAACTAAACTTTATTTTTCCCTCGCAGTTTTAGCTATGATATGAAATAAGTAATAAAAAATCTTTAGTTTGTAAATTAAAATTAAATTATATATTTTTCTGTGAGAGGGTATTTGTGCGAAGGTTTAGCTTAATTATTACTTTCAGAATTATTGTAGCTTTTCAAAAGAGGCATTTCAAATGGGGAAATAAATAACTCTTCAAAAATAGGTTACCGTCATGTTTTTAACATTAAAATGACAAATTCGGGAATTTATAGATTTACGATTTGAACACAAAAATAAATATGAAAAAAAAGAACATCTAAAATATAAGCAGAAAGCTAAAAAAAAATATTTTTTTTTAAATTTCAACAGACTGATTTCGAAACAGTTTTACACCGATGCTGCCTTAAATATTTTTTCTTACATTGAATGCTAGAATTAGCCCTATTTATTTGGCAGTTACAAAGTTTTTTTTTAAATGCTTGTATCATCCTATTATTATAAGACCTGTATTCATTATGGCCTGTGATCACCTCGAGTTTCGATTGCCTTCGTTCTTCAGCCTTGATTCGTTCGGCGTTGACTATAATAAGAATTTGTCCTTATCTCTCAAAAACTTAGGCACTTTTGAGATAGTAGAGTACTCACTATACTAATCGATTATTTTCTTATCGAATATTCAATAATGAAATAATCTCCTTAGTGCGTGGTTAGTGGTTATAGTTAGCGCAGCCGTCGGAGGTCGTCGGACCCGATGTTTAATTACCGCGGTGTACCTGTGAAACAAAAAATGTATTGTGCAGTGTAATATTTTTATACAGTAAATGTATATTTTAAGGGTTTTAAAAAGAACGGATACAGAGGGGTCTAGCTAATTGAGGCTTTGATAAAGAAGGTGATATTCCCACTCACAAGTCTCAATCGCTACTAACGCGAGTGACGCACACACATTCATGTAACTCGTTTTGACGAGTAACGGTAGGTCCGAGGTTGTCATTTTGGCTTCAACCTTGAACAGTAGATGCTGCTATAAAAAAAACGGGTACTTTACACTGCACACTACAGAAATTTATTTACGCAGAATACACACGAGGTAGGAAACTGGTTATTTAGGTTCTTGAGACACTTCTTTATAGGTATATAAAAAAAATATCTGTATATTTCGATTTATTACGATATTATACATGAAGTAATAATGACATACAAACGCAGTATACACTTATTCATAGTCTTAGGTTGCCTGTAACAATTGCCGCAGCGATGCTCTTTCAGCGTTCCACGGCGTCTGAGTCTAAGTTACTCTACCGTGCATAAGGATGTATCACGTCGAAAATCATTTTGGAACTGATTGTGGCGGCAACGTACGCGGCTATAATCCGTTGGATTAGCCTCAATTTATTATTCTGTTATTTTTTAGCTGTTTGGCTCCAGTTTGTTATCGATACGGCCAAAAATGCAATCAATCATAGTCCTGCGTCGTTACGTCAAGAGAGCAAACCTCCTACCTATTGGTCAACTCGAGCGTGGCTACCGTGATTATGAATACCCAGCGAATACCCAGCACTAAACTGAGCGCGTGACATTTTGACATTTGTTTGGGAGATCGCTACAAAAAAGGCCCATTCTCGAAGTTGACGTTCAGGGTCTTTTCTCATAGTTACGGCGACCAACATTCAGACCCGAAAATTAAAAAAAAATGTTTGTCCATTGTTCAATTACGCACGTGAGATCATTTGAACATTCAAGAAAAATTTCAGATTTTTTTTGGAAAAATCAGTTTCATTCTCAAAACAATGTTTTGTGTGCTTTGCGTACCATTTAATGGATATATTTTCTTATTGATTATTTTGGTTTGGTTTAGCGTAAAAGATCGTTTGTTTAGCGTGCCGACTCAGTTCATGCTGACAGTTTTTTATATGTTTTTGTAAATTTATTTGGTAAATATAACATGCCATTGTATATTAAATTAAATGCAGACTGTCGAATTAGTTTCTCCGACTTACATGCAAGCAAAATGCTAATAGCATTTTATCCCCATCGTAAATATTAAATAACACTTAGCGGAGATGAGATGAGACACAGAGTGAGCAAGCGAGAGTTACCTTACTTACAATTCTGAATTTTGATTTGTAGGTTTGTTTGGTTATCACACGCAACAGATACTGCAACTGAGGGTGAAAAACGGTGTCGGGTTTTCACAAGAACGATTTGTATGACATGTCGTAACCTATATGTTCCATCTAGCTAAAATGAAAAAAAAGCTGTCTGTCAACACTTAAATTAGAATATTCACACGAGGTGGTAAATTTCCGGAATGTGGAACTTTATAATTCATAAATAATGTGTAATGCGTCAGTCAGGATTAAAAAAAAATATATATTATTTTTCGCATTAGGTAAATCGCATTAGGTAAACTTTGAAAAGTTGTGTTTTCAAACATTGAGATTTTCTAATGTAATTTGTACCCTAGTATGAATAATTCATTGAATTGCCAAATTATTTAATTCTATTAATAAAAATAAGTTTTTTCTTTAAATAATTAAAAGGAATATTAAATACATAATGATTTTAGGTATTATTTTTAATTATAACTTTTAACTACCTATTATGTACTTCTAACAAAAGCAAGAATGCTATTAATTAGCCTTAAGCCTTATCAGTATACAAAGTTGCTGCCTAAAATTAAGTAATAATTCACCTACTATACTATACAAGTTGTACACCCCGGAAAATTATACAATTATAGGATCACACTCTTTGTTACACAATATTTAAACCGCATAAATACATTACAAAAGGGTGAGCTTATTGCCGCAAGACAATCTCTACCAGATAACCCAGTATCATAAAATTACATAAACATACCATTTTTAACTCTTCCTTACCACTATCTGCCCTGTTATACTTTAAATAAAGATTAACTGGCTCCAAAATATTATAAGTATTCAATTGTGTGTAAAGGTTAATAAAGTGTGTATAATACAAATGAAAATTTGTGTTATAAACAGTAAGTTATCAGTGGCAGTAGATTGAAAGAAGAGGCAGCAATTTTGCTGGATGTTTGGTTATTGAAAGAACGACCGCCGTCGAAGTGAAATAAAGTTAAGCGGTGAATGCATCCGGAGGAGACGGCCCCTACGATCGACAATCGCCATGTCGCCTGCCATGGTGATGAACATATTGCAGGTCTTCCGGGTGGTTGACTTCCACGAATACGTTAGTGTATTTCTTATTTAGTTATTATTTTAAACGTTCCATAATTGGACATTCAAGACCTGTCTAATACTCGTAAGTTTCCGACAAGTTAAAATTTATTCATAATTCAATTTCCAATCCTTGTGATTATTATAAGGTATGCATGTTTTTTCTGGGGTGTATTTTATCATTGTTTTTTATCTATTTTTAGAATGAAGAATTTTATGCATAAAATATACCTTTCGAAATACGTTTTTCACAACATATAATAGTATTGAATAAGCTTTAAATTATTAAAATACAGAATGTTCTTTTTTCCGACCACATAATTAATATGTACATCAATTCATTACATGTGATCGTACATGAAATGAGAATAAAAATGTATTATAATTAGCTATAATTACAAATTATTCACAGATAAAGTTGGTAATATAGGTCAAGCTTGGGAAAAAAAACTTAGGTACATAATATAATCATTTTAAGCTACCTCTCAGAGCATTTTATATAATGATTTGTTTTTTCTAGATTAAAAAAATAATTGTATAGTTCGAAGTAAAAAATGAGTGGTAACAATAATAATAATATTATATTCGGAATATTTTTAACAAAATAAGCTTTATATCTTAAAGAATTTGTATTAAAAACCTTATAATTTTATAATTAATTTTTTAAAATTTTCTCAATTTTTTATTATATTTTATTATCCATTGATTTAGGTTAATATACCGATTTTGGAGTCAGGAGTAACTTTGCTCATGACTTTACAGTTATATTATCCGCAACCTCTGTTATTACTAGCTGAGCGCCTAACTTAGTCTACCAAGATAAAATACTGAGAATTTTTGTATTGGAAACAATAATAATGTTGTTATTCATTAATTATATTAATTAATTAATGCAATATCTTATATATATATATATGATTAAGTGTGTGTGATACTACTCATATAATGTTGATGTAATTACGATGGTTAGATTATCATATGATTTTGCAACGCAATCTTCAAAGCATGACGTGAATCGAAGATCTAAAGATCCATTTAAATGATCTAAAAATAAGATATTCAGATTCTTTTAAATATCTGTTGATAAGAAGTGCATTTGACACAATGTAAAATGATGTGCGTCAGCGAAATATTCGATTAATTAATCTTTCAATGAATAATAATGATTAATTTGTCATTCCAACTAACACACTTAATCTATTCATATTAAAATGACTATCTTATGGTTATGCTTATCAATGTTAATTGTGATATATTAAGTGTAAGTATAAATCGTGGTGTAGTTTAGATCGTGGTAGTCTAGTGGTTAAGGCTATGGACTATTGACACAAAGGTCTCGGGTTCGAATCCGCACATGGTCACTGGCACAATTTTTAACGCTCCATTTCCCTGACTTTAGCACAGGCACATTTGGCCTAGTTGAGTAGGGCTCAAAATAATTGTAAAGGACCTATTTTATTTGTATGTGTATGTATGTATTAACTACTCTAGCAATGAAAAGCTACTATAGTGTATGAACTAGGTATTATTTTTATGTGAAGAAATGATGTCCCGAATGCAATGATGATCTGCGAATGATCTTTTAAAACATATAGATACGGCAACTGAGGGTGAAAAACGCACCACTCCAAAGCTAGACATGCATGGTGGAATGTTGCAGCGCGCGGAACGGCGGGGGAATTGTCGGTGTCACGTTTTCATAAGGACGATTTGTATGACATGCAGTATCTATATGTTTTAAAAGATCGTTGGTTGATGTAATTGAGTTTGGCACAATTTCTCTTGTGATTGTTTTTGGAAGGTGACATTTGATATTTGGCAGTTATCTTGTCAACAGTGTACCAATATGAAAGTGGAGCGTTGTACGATTCCAAAATACATAGGTACTTATTGCTCAAGAATGTTATGAGAATTTTTTGTCTTTTGACAATAAATATATGTACATATATAGACTATAAATTATTTAGTCTACAGATTGAATAGAGTACTTTTTCTTTATTCTGAAGTCGGTTAAAAACTAATCTGACTTCTCATTCAAATATTGAAATGACTACCTTTAGTTTTTGAAAGATTGTCAACCGAAGTGACACTGTTCTTATTTATTTTTGGATTGTGCTCTTAACTGAATAGCTTTTCTCCACAACGTAATGCCACCTACCTCTCCGTATCAATAATAGTGGCAGACTTTGAATGTAATCTATTTCCATTGTTATTTCTCTAGATCGAGGAGGAATTCCGCGACATGCCGTCCAAGTTTGGAGATTCCCTGCCTCTAGAGGGCCTGCGGGGCTTCGTGGTTCTGGCCCAGCCCGGGGACGCCTGCACTGCACTCAAGGCACCTCCTCAGGAGGATAACTTCACTGGGAAGTGGGTCGCGCTTGTTGCAAGGTAAGAAAATTGCCATTTATAACCAATAACACTTTGAATTTAATCTAAATTTTAATATTAGACTTCTTATTTTTAATTCACTAGAATATTGTTTGATATAACATTTTAAAAAAGTTTTAATACTGATGTGAGAGCTCATTATATCTTTTTTTGAGTTTAGTAGGTGACATTTGCAGTTTCCATTAGAATTTTAGATATACTAATATTGCTGTTTTCAGGGACACAGATAAGCCGATATGGGGATGTTGTGATTAGTCGTGGGTGTTTCGGTTTCTTCAGAGACACGAGACTGGCGTTGTCTCGTTAATAAGACCTGTTTCAAGAACCTATCTCAAAAATATGCACCAAATTTAGGGCATTTTCTTCACAATTTTCTTTATTATAATTATTAAAATGAATGAAAAATAAACCGAACATCACAAAATGAATTTAGAAATCACCGCCCTTTAACTGAAATAAAAATATGCACTACACCCGCTTCTCATCACACCCTACCCCTGAGAATGGCATTGCACGTTTTATTATAAACTCCATGCGTTGCTCACTTCAGTAAGGAAACACAAAAATCATGTCTAGCTTCATGTATCGAAAAAAAAAAAAAATACTACCCAGGAATCGAATTGGCTCTCGAGGGATCACCGCCAAGCTTGTTAAATCACTCAACCATACTGTAGTGCTGTAGATTAGCAAATCACTTTTGGCATTGCTTAATTCCATTCTACTATTTTCGTTCTGCGTTATAAGTATTCGTTTTTGTGATAAGAAAATATTTCCGGAGTTACCAACAGGACATGTTCATCCTTAGTAGCGTTAAATTTTATTAAATGCAATTTAAAAATAACATACAGACTACACTTATTGCATTAAAAATATTCTTAGGTTTATTGAAAGTTAAAAGTCATATTAGTAAAACGTATAGCCACCAATTTAACAAGATTGATGCCTAATAACTCACCACTGGTAGAATTCACTTTTTTCCCACTATGTACATATGTAGATTTCTTTAAATTAAATAAATAAAAATTAAATTAAATCTTACCTTAGCAAAAGCAATTTGATACACATCACAAATACACTCATTCGCTAATGTTTGTATACTTACGCTGAACCCCCCCGCTGAACGCTGGTGTAGGTGTGTACAGAAGTACACACCTACACCACTCACACTTTGAACGAAATATGACATTCACGTAACACATACACCTCAGTGTCACAAAATAAATGTCCTCAGAATACTTTTTTTATAACATATAATAGGGAAATATTTTTAATTGGATAAAGTCTTCAAAACATTCTATTGTTTAGCTGTAAGTATTGCTGTAAATTAAAACTAAATAAATGAAATTAGTTAAATTTAAGACCCTTTTATGTAGTGCATTTAAAGACTTTCAATGATACAAAAACAAAAAAAAAATGACATCATATTATATATTTAGTTACCTATCGTTAAAAACACATTTATATATTTTCACGTTCAGTAGGTCTTATGTACAGTTAAGTGCAAAAGAGTTATTTTTTCACCCCCAAGGGCATTTTTGAGAATTTACATCAAAATTAAAATTTTATCGAATCAAAGTTCATTTATTATGCATGCAACCTTATTTTTAGTTGC
This sequence comes from Neomicropteryx cornuta, assembly GCA_020383195.1. Taxonomy (NCBI): domain Eukaryota; kingdom Metazoa; phylum Arthropoda; class Insecta; order Lepidoptera; family Micropterigidae; genus Neomicropteryx; species Neomicropteryx cornuta. Next base: position 3,935,689 of record JAHKQU010000001.1, on the reverse strand, counting down.
TAATATATGTTTATTATCCATTTCTAGATATAATTGCAGCTTTGAGATCAAAGTTAGAAATGCACAGAATGCTGGTTTCAACGCTGTCATAGTACACAATGTTAACTCCAGTGATTTGGGTATGTTTGTTCCTTCAGTATATATATATAGCATACTAACCTATTCACAAATTATCAGGCCGTGTGGCAAATTGTACATTTTTCCGTGGCTTTGCAGAGGACTAAATACTTAAATATAACAGGAATGGGGTGGTGGTGTGGGGGGGGGGGGGTTATCTAATTGAATATTTCAAAATCTACAGAAATACTTTCCAAATCACTTCTTCATTTGAAATAGAATACTTGCTGACTCATAAACTTACCCATTTTGTGACCGTGATAGTATTTATAATTCAGTGTAATTATGATGGTTATACATGATCAATTTATAAAAATATGGGTATTGTACTACACTCCGGTACCAGATTTACTGATCTGAATATGTTGGAACCAAGAGATCGAGCCGAGCTACTCGGCGCTTATTATGGACAGGCCGTTAAGAAATAAATATGTCTAAATTCACTGGAACTAACTGCGTAGCAGGCACTATTGTGCCTGCTATTGTGCTGTTTCACTAGTCGCTACATCTGAGTAAAACAGTTATAACACGGATTGGGAGTTGGATTATTTGCACATGTGATAAAACTGTCACCGGTGCGGCTGCCCTATTGAAGTAATATTGACTTCTCTAGATAAAAAGGCAACATTGTACCTTCATGGTATGAATACATTTCTAATTTGTTATTTTGTTAGTTACTTTTTTCCAGTTAACACTTTTTGAAGTTAAACAATGGATTTAGTAAAGGTGGATAGCACTAGTCGGGGTCACAAATATTGAAGTAAATAAAATAAATGGTCTTCAGTGCCGTGCAGTGGTGCTATTGTAGTTCCGGCGTGTACTATGAGCAACCCAGCAACACGTAAGACGACCACTCCAGCTACGGAAAAGTTGCTGATAATCAGGCCCAAGCCAAGTGGCAGAGAAAATATGAAAGCCTAGAATAAGTGTACACATAAAAACACACACACACACTTAACTGCTTTTTTTGGGCCACAAGTCTTTCATTGGCATATTTCCTGAAGCACTGATGACTAATTAATGCATGCCTTCTGAGCAAACCCTTCAATTTTGGGACCCCGGGTCATGTTCATTATTAGGTTAAGGGGAACTATTGTTTGAAGTTAATGTTTTGGAGCGTGGACTGTCTTTCACATGTAATAATTACGTTTGCATATCTAGTTTCAATAGTTAAGCTTTAGAAGGATGGAGGGGGGAGGGGGGAGGGGAAGAGGTTTGCGGCTACAGACATATAGAATCCTAAAAACAATATGAACAGGGTAGAATATCCTTATAATATATGTTTTTTTTGTAAATTTCAGAGACCATGTCTGCAAAGAATGCAGCCGGTATCACCATTCCATCTGTGTTCGTGTCTGAAGAGACTGGATTTATTATTGAAAATAATTACCTTTATACGGAGCGGTGAGTGACACCCATTTTAACCTAACCTAGCTTGACTGTTGGGTTAGGTGTTTCACTCAGCACTTCTTCTCTAGGTTATTTTAGCTTGTGATCCACTTTTGCTTTTTATTACCAACTTTTTACATTAATATTTGCAGCTTTAACTCACACTCGGAGGTTTTGCCAATGTGCGATTTTAGGCATTTTTTGTACACCCACTGGACAAGGTTGCCTCGATTGTGCGTCCGAGATGAAAAATATTGATACAATACCTCTGATTTTTTTTATACTGTATGCAGGTTTATTTTTTTTTTTTATCTATTTGGTCCAAAGCAAAGTTATGGTACTTTACTTTGGTCATCCCGTGTCTCCAATCCATTCAGCACTATAATATTATTGTAGTATATTAGATTATATTATATAAGCATTCCATGGTTGACAATTTACCGCACATACACTACCTAGCGTTCAATTTGTCGCACCGGCTGGTTTGAATAAAGCTAATCAATGCATGAAACAATGCCTAGATAATAACCTTTTTACTCTATATATGCAAAAAACTAAATACATAACATTTAGTAGAAGAGACATTAAATAAGATGTTACATCTCAAACCCTTTACATCATGAACAGTGTACAATGAAGAATTTTTGTTCATTTATACCTTTAGAAAAAGTAAAATCCTTTAAATATCTCGGCATTACAATCCATCTTAAGATGAGCTGGTTACCTCATATTGGAAACATTGCAAATAGAGTTTGTAGACCGATCTACATTTTTAAAACATTGCATTTTATTTTGGATATTCATATTATAAAAACTGTGTACCTCTCTGTGTTAATCAATTTTTAGTTACAGTATAGTTAGTTTGTAGTTGTAGGGAAATCGTGTCAAACTATATTAATAGCACATTAAACCATAGCATAGCATATTAAAGTATAAAGTCTGTAATCCAAGTCATCCACATTCCATCCCACACCACAGTCCATTGTGCAGTGATATGTTACACTACCTGATATACCATATACCATGTTGATATACCATATACCTTGCGTAGTACACATATATCATATAATTATTATAATAATAATAACTAAACTTTAAATTCTAGTTTGTCATTGTTTTATTTTTTTTAGTTTTAACATTTCGAAAAGTACTAATCAATGCTACTATGTAATACCGAGATGTAAAAATAACTGATTAGGATGTTATTATTCTTTTTAAATTGCATTGATAAGTCCCTCTGCCTCGCTTACGGTTATCATATTAATGCTTTACATTAAAAGCACAACAACTTTTAGATTGTCCGCCAAGAGTTCAAACTATAAAAATGCAAGCTTGTGATTTTCATTATGATTTTTTTGTTGTGTTAATAGTGTCGTGATTTCTGTGCGTGTGATCTTAGCGCACCATGCCCTAAAATGTCCAATAATCACAGGTTATATTCTATTGTTATATTTAAACTAAACACAGCCTTGCTACTAAAGCAAAAAAGGTATTTTATCAAATTTTGATTTGCAACAAAAAAAAAAAAATAAATTTGTTACCGAATTTCAGTTAAATATGCCTGTTTGTGTTATTATCAAGAACCTCATTCAAGCTAAGGGACTGTCTATAAATTACGTCACACAAATTTCATGATTTTTTTGACCCTTCCCTCATCCTATTGTCACATTCCCCTGTTGTGACGTCACACACAATTTGCAATTTTAAATCTAGAACTAATTTATATTAAAACAGCATTTTTATAATTATTTTTACTTTCAAATCTTTTCATATTAACAATTTGTACAAAGTTATCATATGTTACAATATGTATCAAAGTATGACAGTTAATCATGAGTTCGTCGTTTTATTTACAGATATTTTGTGGTCATAAATGGTGAACTACCTTTCAACATAAACACAAACCTGCTGTTGCCATTTGCTGTAGTTGTCGGCCTCTGTCTGGTCATTATGGTTGGTTTTATGGTGAGTCTAAATATTTTTTTATCGAATTAATATAAATTCATACTATAATAGTATGCATATAATGGGCAATGATAGCCATAGTATTAATTTTTCAGGAGTTACACAATTGTTTTTTTTAACTTGTTTAGAGCGTAGTATATCTTTATTTATGGTTTGCTATTATTTATGTAGCACTAGCTGTTCAACCCCGGCTTTGCCCCGGGTTGGCACCTAGACCCTGCAGGCGGCTTTAACGGCGGCTTCGGCGCCGACGACTCATGACTGTGGCACTCGAGATGGGTAGCTTCGCAATTCATCTGTAATTTGGTTATTTGTAACGTAGTATTATTTTTTTTGTCTTGTATTTTTATGATTTCCATAAAATTAACCTTTATTTAGACTTAATTTATTTTTCAAAGCCATATGGTTTGTCATATTGCTTAGGCCATGGCAATGTGTCAGTGTTTTGTCGATGATTTTACTGTGATTAAAATATATTAGTACGAGCGTGGTTATGTTGACGCCATATGGTATCAGAGCAATCGATAGCGATTACGCGCCGCTGGGTCACGACCACCACATTTTCTTATTACAAGCAGAATGTGTGTAACCATTGAGAGTGGGGTACCAGCGGGCCCAGGACCAGAGGAAACCTGGACACATCTTGGTTGCAATTAGAGATTGTTCTAGCTGCTAGCCTAATTAATCCAACGGCCGTGGCCATAAAATTTTTAACGCTTTATCACTTTCGACTCCCTGACTCTAGCTTATTTGAGTTGGGCCCAATTATTAAAAAAAAATGTAAAACATTTACTATTGGTTTTGATCCGTGAAAATTTAATAATTTACTCCTTTGTTCGCCTAAGACCATATTTTAATGTTATGGATGCCATTTTGTGTTCGCTTTAATCAACTAATAAATGAAGTCAAATGATCAATTTAATAACCAGTAAAAGTGCCTTGACGAAAATGGTGCATAATAGTTATAGATTTCTCTGATACCATATGGCATCACCACGACTATGCTTATATAAATTTTTTGAATTATGGAAAACATTTACAAAATACTGGCACGTTGCCCATAGCTTAAGCGATTCGAAATGACTTTAAAAATCACATTGCTCTCTTTTAAAAAAAAGAAGGAAAATGTTAGATCACCATATTGAGAGTATTCCATCATGATTAAAATAGAAACGAATTAAAATACACGATTGAGTAACATTTGCAATTGCCAAATAAATAACATTTCCATTAAAATATTGTATGCAAATAATTTTTTAAATAAAGCGTGTAAAATAAACCTTTTTTCTTGGTGCATCTGCGATAATCGACTGTTAAAAAAAACGTTAGTTTATACCGTTATTTTAAAAAAAAGTATGTGTATTTTTGTAAATGAGAAAGTTCTTCTTTCAGATTGTGAAATGCATAAAAGACAGGCGGCGTGCCCATCGTCACCGCCTGCCTTATAACTCCCTGAAGAAGATTCCGACGTGCAAGTACGCCAAGGGCGATCCATACGACACGTGCGCTATCTGCTTGGATGACTATTTGGAAGGGGACAAACTGAGGGTGCTGCCCTGTGCTCACGGTTAGTTACGAATAACGTCAATGTTCGAAACTCTAGTTACACTGGTCGAACGGCAGTTACGAAATTTTTTTTATCTTTTGACAAACTATAAAACTATTATTCTTACGAAACAATTTTTAACTTTGATAAGAGGAATATAACCTGAATCTGTTTTTATGATAACATCTTTCTATTAGAATTTTTCTGTTTTTAAATTCAAAACTCATTTTCTGTATAATTAACAATTTTGTAGTATAAATCACAATTTGTATTGTAAATCACAGTCCACTTTTTATACAGGATGTATTCTTATTCACTATTGGCAACAATACTGCTAAACGAATTTAATATTTAATCAATACCTAACAAAAGTTTGAGATTGAGGATCGTCACAGGTTGACCGATCAAATGACGAATTGCGTGGGGAAACGGTAGGGCACGAAGTGTCTGAGGGGAGCAGCGGTGTGATGTATTTTGAGTCTTTAACCTTAGAGTAATAATAGGGAAATATATGAAAGTATAAACCGTGAGCACAGGTATGAACATTTCTCAAAGCGAGAGTGCATCCCGCCCCGCATCAATAGTTTCCTCCTCTCTCTCTCTCTCTCTCTTAGCCATATTGCAAGCATATTGCTATATAGATATTTACGTATACAAGTGTCCGAAGAAAAGCTGCTTATGCTGAGCAACATAATAACCTACTCGTCTGCTCGCTATAGCCTTATTATTAGATTAAGGTTTAAACTATTTCCTGAATTGAAAATTGTGTGATTTTTTTCAAATTTAAATATTTTATTTCATGAGACTTTAGTTGTCGATATAGAACTTTAAAGTTATTTCATAAAGATGCAAATTTAACTAAGTTTTAGACATATATTGATTCTGTTTTTCATAATTAACCAACAACGGTACAGAGTGCTTAAGCGTCAGATGAGACAGAGCTATTTAAAAGCACTCGCAAGACAGAGAGGACCACCACTGGGAATAGGCCCCTTAGTAGAGAAATGCGCCTTCAATTATTTTCACCTTTGATCTTTCACATTTTCTGGTTTCACAAATATCAAGAGCTATAATATCATGTGGCTTTCACATAATATTAACTGCTTTTATTCATTTATTAGTACTTTTAATATGCTAAGATGGTTATAAATTTGACTACTTTTCAGGTGAACTTTAAAATGTATAATTATCAGATAAAAGGTAAAAGTTGAATAATAATGTTTTTTTGAATAAGCTTTTTTTTAACTCATTTGATGATTCCTGCTAGTGTTTTAATATAACAATTTTGAAAAACTACAATGAAAGATAAATGTTTATTTTTACTAAAATAACTTCAACATTAAAAACTGAGAGTTGGTTATTTTCCAAATCGCCATAAACTGACCAGTCTAACGCATTAAACTCATAACACCTTAATGCTATCATTGCATTCCGCTAGCATAGCTAAAGATATAAGAAAGCCTACCCTAACAAATATTGTTTGAAATGTTTTTTTTTGAGAATTTGAAACTTCCATGTTTCCTTAACTAAACTGCCTAACAATAATTAAATCACTGTTTATCTCCGAGAAAAATATTTTGGTTGCTTACTTGGCTTTATTATACAAAATTCCAGCATACCATTGTAAGTGTATCGACCCATGGCTGACGAAGAATCGTCGCGTGTGTCCCGTGTGCAAGCGCCGAGTCTTTGCAGCCGGCGAGAGGAGAAGAAGGGACAGAAGGGCTGATGCAGAGGAGGGGGGGCACTCTTCATCCGAGACGGACGATGACAGAACCCCTTTGGTTTATCCTGCTGGAAATGTCACACAAGTAAGTGGGGCTGTGCTCATGCTTATTTATTTATTCATTCTAGATTATTCGACGTTGCTTAATCGTTATGATGTATATTTATGATAAACCGACAAAGTATGTGTATATATTTAAAAAAATGATATTATTGCTATTGATTTAATGTATTTATTAAATCGAATAAAATAGACTAACAGTTTCGACACTGCTTCACAGCTAGGCCCTGCGCTTTAAAAAAAATAACTTTCAACCTTAAAACTAAGAAACCAATAAACTTTTTAAACCAACCACCAATAAAACCAATAAAACCAATCCACCAAAAGTCGGCGCAGAAACACACCGTATTCAACATATGTATAAACCATGTCAGTGCCGACTACAACTTATATAAATCCAAATTTTTCCTAGTTCTCCATACTCTCATCAAATTGGGTCCAGTCAAATACAGAGTAAATCTAGATATTTCTACTTGATTCGTTCAGGGTCTAGAATTCTGGTTTCGGCATTGATTATATAGTGGTTTTAGATAGCTCAACCTCATACAATTAGTAGGTGCCCAAGAAATGATATCTAAATGTAGATGGCGTGGCAAATAGCTCCGACGCAAACCTCATAGAAGCATAAATCTTTACTGTTTAGAAAAGCTTAGGCCCGAATTCAGAGACGTTTTGCTCCCCTCAAGGGTGCCCTTAAGTGTGCCCTCAAGTGTATACTTCGCAAGTTAGAACTAGGGTAGTCACTATTCGCACTTTTGGAATTTATATTATTATTCTTATTATATTATTTTTTACTGCTACTGTTTTTTAATAAATTTGAATAGAAATAATGTGCCAAATTCAGAGTCGTCACTTTCGTTTTTACGATTATATTGGTATTCAAAGTTCATTTTAAGGGCCGCTGAGTGACGATCCGAGATTAGCAACACTTAGCAGGAATAAATATTTTCGGCCAATCAGCGTGCGACTCATGAAATGAGCGAACGAACGAAGCTAGCTAGCCAGCAGACTGCCGGCGACGTGAAGTTTGTCTGACATTTTTGTAGAGCAAGCATCATCTGACAGTGACACGCTAGGAATTCTTTGTATTTATTTAACATTAGTTCTTTTCTTAGCTGTCTTTCTTCTACTGTGTAGGTAATTTTTTTAGAACTCATTTTAAATTCAACACAACGAAAATAGAAAACAAAATAAAACGCGTGTCACTGTCAGCTGACGTTTGCTCTACAGAAACGTCAGACAAACTTCACGTCGCCGGCCGTCTGCTTCGTTCGTTCGCTCATTTCGTGAGTTACTCATTTCGTGAGTGGAATATTAACTCCAAAAGTGCGAATAGTGACTACCGCTAGTTCTAACGCTTGATGGCACACTTGAGGGCACACTTGAGGGCACCCTTAAGGGGAGCAAAACGTCTCTGAATTCGGGCCTTAATCCTGAACAATATACAGATTATAAACAGCGCAGAACAATAAACAGCATACTGTTTGTAAATCATTTTCAATATAAACCTAAAGAACTTATTGCCATCTGTCATTAAAATTATGAAACTTTCGATGTTTGAGACTTGATGCGACATCTGCATCTCGTTTTAGTTACTAAAAAGTGGTAGTTGGTGAGCAATCTATAAACCACTATATTCTTCTTCATTCGTATGGCTTGTGTTGTCGGAGAGGCACTATTGGACACAATTACGACTGCCTCATTGTTGTTTTCATGTTTTCATTACAGGCAAACAACATTTTGCAAGTCTGTAACTGAATGAATGTTTTTTTTTTGTCTTAACCCAGTCGACAATGTTGAGAAAAGCCCTGTTGAATATTCTCAACGGCGAAAAATGACCTGGCCTGATTCGACTCACTGGGGTTTCGAACCTGGGACCTCTGGATTTTAGAAGCAGACGCTTATACCATTGTGCGCCACTAGGCCGCTAAATAATCAATGGTTCGGTAAATCGGGTAATCTTGTTCAATGTAGTTATTGTTTTTCTCGAATGTAAGCGGCGCTTAAATTGACCGTAGGTCATAGTATCATTTTTGGCAGATTGATACATAAATGTAATTAAGGTCATGGTCAATTATAAAGATTAATTGATTATTTGTTATTTTCTATATTACTCGTATAAATTTACTAATCTAATTTAATACATCATTTATATATATGAGGTAAGCTTTCAAACTACTTCGTCAATTTTTTTAGAAAATTATACTAAATAAAAATAAAATTTTGTCAAAAAAAATTTTTTTTTAACTGACATTTTAATTTTTTTTTACATTTTGTATACCTGGTAATAAAACCATATTCTAGATAATTTCATAAGTTATTCAAAATAGTGCAGTTTATCAACACATAGGTTTTTTAAAAAACAACATTGGTTTTTTAAAATAATAATTTTAGGTAAGTATTCGTAATTATGCCATTTTTGGATAACCTACCGCGCAAGTTTGCTACAATTACCTAAAGGTGGCCGCGCCACGTGTTGGGTTAATAAAAACTCACAACTGATTAAAAAAATATTGTTTCAGGGGGGCACATTCCAAGAGCAAAGAGAGAACCCATTTCTGAGAGCTGCGAGGAACGTCAACCTTGGTAGGTTCTTCAGAGCAGCGGCACTTTCAACCGAAGATAACGAAAGACCAGAGAATGACGAAAGCCAGAACGCTGAAAATGCACATGAAGTTGTCAGTCCCAATGTATGTATTATTTTTAATATTGAAAAACGTACACGCGAAAAGCCCTCAATTAGGATGTCATATTAATATTCTTGTTTAGTTGAAAAGAATAGACAACAAATTGTTATTGTACCTTTATGGTCTTATTCTGATTTTAAGGCTTTAACCACCTTTTAAATCGCCTTGATTAGGTTAATGTTGCTAAAATGTTGCTTTCAATTCAACGATTTATTAGAACAAATTACCCCATAAAATATGGCAAAATGAGAAGAATAATTTGTTTATAATAGCTGGGTATTTGTGCAGCGTATAGAGACGGAAACAGCATTTTAAAAAATTAATCATAATCTCTATTTCAGAATGAATCTCCACCACACGAGGACGACATAACGAATGAAGGTCAGAGAAGAACAAATGCATTGACGTGTGGCCGTCAACGTGGTCGTGGCAATAAGTAAGTTTTATGTATTCACCAATCTTTAATAAACTTGAAATGGTGTGAGAACGAGACAGGGTAGACTATCATTGCCATACAAAATTTGCCCATTTCACTCATATCCATCTCAAAGTAGGCCTCTTGGTGGGGTTTTTTTTGGCCCCAGTGACCAATCATTTGTCTTCTAATTTAAAAAATATTCATTTACCTATTTAATTTTAGGTATAAGAATAAATTGAGGAGGTCAGGAACTTTTAAGAGCATAAATCCTGTTTTGGAAACGCAGATTAGAATACAAATTAGGAATTACGTTTATTTCTGACGTCAAATGTAGCAAAAGCACAATAAATCTAATTTAAAACATACAGAATATGTGGGTCACATCAAAAAAGCATAAATCCACGTAGGCCTGATACATTTTCCCAGGTGGCTATAGTTCACGTCAATAAGGTTTCAAATCCAATATTATTATTATGTATGTTGACACACTGGCACAATCAGAAGAACGTGTATCCCAAAATATTTTATGATTTTATGATAAAAATTAAAGATTTTAAATGTTTCCTTTTCAATAGCCTGTCAATGTCAATGTAGTTAATGTTAAGCAAAAATAATTATTAATGCCATCATATACTTCTATGAAAGTAGTCTCATTTTACATGAAAAAATTAAAACTGACAATGAATTGTATGAAAAAAATAACTGATCAACCGTTAATAACATTAAATTTTAAATTTCATAGGTATTACGGAGAATTAAGGTAAACAACACATGCTAATGACATATTTGTACACGCTCGCAGCTGATGTGATAGAACAAAATTTTAAAAAATATATATGCAGTTATTATAGAGATAAACTCACCGTATTATAGAGGTATAAGAACCTCAATAATGCTGAAACTTTAAAGTTTAATGAATTACAGTCGAATTTCGACCACTGGACGATCACTAGTGATTATAACTACTTGTTGGAGGAGTACTCATACACACTGAAAAAAAAAATGTTATAATATTTTTTATAATTCATTACTTTACTGCTGATGATGATAAAATAAAAGTATTACTATAATTTATACTGATAAGTATTACTGGCCATTATTTGTACATAATTTTATAGATATATACAGTATACAAAAGCCATCAAATATTAAGGATATTTAAGTTTAAAAAAAATAATAGGATATTTGAAAGAAATTTATCTATAAATGTGCAATTTAAAATTAAACCATTAATTTAAAAAATCATACTAACATATTTTATAGAGTATTATAAAAGTGAAAATAATTTTAGTACATGTGCAAATTTTTTATCAGGTAAGAATGATTGAGAATGAATAAATGTATGATAAATACCCAAAATATGACCCTGAAGCGTAAGAAGCTAATGTTTACAAATTGACCTCCCGCTAGGTTGCCAACGGTGCAAAGTGGTGCTGGAGGCAGTTGTCCTGAACAAGCAAACGAGCGCAGGGTAAATACGTCACCAGCTGATCCTTTTCTCACGGGAGTTCTCAACATGAGAGGAGATCACTTTGCGATGAAACGCGATGATGACGAGTGAGTGATTATTGCATTAAATTTTCAATTGCCGCAATCATCTTTCTGGGCCCCGATGACCAGTTAGACCATACAAAAAAATAAGTAAATATACAGGTACATAATCTCAACTCTGTACAAGGATCGGAGATATTATATATGTAGATAGAGGGGTACAATAGTATGCGTCCTTTGCAGACTATTGTACTTTTATTATCCAACTAGGTTCACCCTCTAGTCCTATATCTTTATGGGTGCGATGGTTTGAATCTATCTCTTCAGGGTTAAGATGATTGCCTAGAAACTAGTATCTTTTGTGAAGTTCACATTCACCGAGTAAGTGTGTAGGGGGGTTTTTAGGCTCTATGGCAGAATCTGTATTTGTCATTGGCTGATATACTAATTAGGTGCAGGTCCCAGGTTGATCGATTTCTCGAGTCTGGGTGGCACCCCATATATGCCTGACCCTATATTATGACCATTCTTGGATCCATCGGTATACCAAGGACCAATGGCTTCATTTTCGAAGTTGGGTCGCCTTCATTGTCCTACTTGATTCTATCTGGTATTTCCTTTACTGGGTTGACCATAGTTATTTTGGTTGACAAAGTTAATTTAAGGTCATGTAAATATTTTTTGTAAAATAAGCTAATCTGTTTAGTTCTTTCTTAAATTATATACTCAAACATAATGTTCCAAATCGATGATTTTCTCTAGTTTAAACCTGCAAAGTGATTTTTAGTCTCTCCTTAACCCGTATAGGTTAACCCGACTATTTATACCTCGAGCCGGCCGGCATCTCATAGCGCTCATTCGTTGTCCGACGTGTATACGTCAAGGTCATTCATTCTAAAATTGCCGCTTAATTATATATTCATCTGATTGCTCTACTGTCTATGTCATTCGATTTGCAAATAACCAATCACTACTACTGATAACTACTGATAAAAATTCATCATCATCATCACTTAATACTTTATGGAAATTATTTAGTGATATGGCAGTGTAATCAATTTTTCATCATTTAGAAAAAAAAATAAAATTGGATTTTGAGGATTGTAATATCGGTTTTTCTCTTTTAAGGTTCACTCCCACAGCACCAGATACAACTGCCATAACACAACCATCCAGCAGCTCATCTCGCGACCCCAAAACCAGAACAAAAAAGCATTCGAGGATAAAAAAAACAAAAGCCATGCGACACAGGGCGGCGTCCGAAACAGATGTACAGAGTGAATCGACGGGTCGCGTCAACGAATCGTTTATCGTGAACCCTGATGACCATTCTATAAATACGGCAAATGTTGGCGATGGTGACGACGCGAACCGCAGTATCGGTGTCGCCGCAATACCGAATACGCAGTTCGTACAACCTGGACAATCGGCGCCCGGAAACGCGCTTAGGAACTTCTGGAATCCATCACAAAAGAGAGATCCTCGAATGTAGATTAGATTGAGAGGATCTTTGAGTGGAATTTCATTTATTGACAGAACGTTAATGCCATTGTAATGGTTTTACTTTGTCAGTTACGGTGGCTCTTATGATTTATAAAAAAAAATTAAAACATTGAGTAAATTAGTTTATGATTGGAAGAAAGTAATTAGTATTCCGTCATATGAAGCACTAATATTTTAACAGATTTAAGATAACATCTGAATAAATACTAATTTTATCTAATCATTTACCGAGCGAACAGCGGAGATGTTAGGCTTTATAAGTGATACCTATGTGTTTTATATGCATGTATGTTACATTGGTGTGAGGTGTGTTTGCCCTAAACTATCACTGATATTTTCCTCTACTAAAGTATCACCTAAAAAGTCAAAGATATCCCATGTCTCTTTATTTTTATACATTTGACTAGTCTATGGGTTAGTAAGAAAACATCATGAAATTGCATCCAATTTTTACCATCCGGATCCGGATGTTTGTTTGTTTAAACCAATGGATTTCTGAAACCATTTTGTTAATCCTTTTATTCCCCACATTTTTCATAAGCTTAAAAATAAAGATTTAATATTATGATAAAAAAGAAATGATATTTAATTAAGATTGTATTTTATTATTTTTTTAGAAAGTGTACCATTTTGGAAGCCGTGATATATTCTAAAATTCAAACAAATTAAATCAATATTTTCTATCGTTTCCATGTATTGGTTTTGCCCCGTATTACGGGTGTATTTTGTTCAAAATCTAGTTTCACAGTATGTATGTTGGCCAGTTGGTTTATTTGTGATGCCAATTTAATTGAATAAGCGTACAGATGATTTTGCCAATTTTTAAGCTAAAGTTCTATTAGTAAAAATTTGAGCATATTATGTTTTGTACAAGTTATCTAGAAATTTATTTACATATGTTTTTTATCAGTTCACCCAATGGCCCGTATTCATAAACTCTGCTTACGCACTGCGCGTGCTGTCGTACTGCAAAGCGTCGAACGAACACAGTGCGATGCAGAGCCATCAATATTCGAATTCATAAACGCCACTTAGCGAGTCCCTTGTAGTGCGATGGCATTGCAAGATTCACGAGCCGCTATTGGTCAAGCCGCAAATGTGTAATACGCACGTCGTTCGTGTCACACCGAGCAGCTGTCATCGAGTCTCGCGCGCTACTTTTGCGGTGTGCTTCGAGGTTAAAATATTATGTCAACATTGTACGCACTAAACTCTGTGAAAATAAAAAATATTTGAGCATCTACATTTTTTATTATGTAATATGATATATTATTTATTAATTCATTCTCACTGTCATAATTAATAGACATTTGAAACGAAAAGACACAAAACTACAAACGACGGCCGCACTGCGTTTGCAAATACACCTCGAATGCTCGCTTGGCTTTTGACAGTTCCCAGCGGTCGAGAAGCGGTTGCATAGCGACGACGGATGCTATGCGCTGTCTATGAATTGCGATTTCTCAGCTGTGCGACCGCATACGCACTGCTGCTGCATAGCGGTGTTTATGAATATGGGCCAATATGTATTTGAATGTGTAAAATTCATGAGGTTTTAATAACACGAATACGAAGGATAAAAATAAATTATTTAAAAAGGAATACTTTTTTTTTTAATATTGAGTGAATGTCCCATAATAAAACCCAATAAGACAATTTTAGTGGCTTAAATAAAGAATGCATAGGCGAGGAGCCATTTTCTTTCTAAAATTTGTCCTAACATTGATTTCTTCAAGGTAATAAATAATTAAATTAAATTTAAAAATGATTAAAAAATTTAACTAACCACTCATTTATTTTTAATATATGCCTTTTTGGGCTAAATTCTTTATTTATTTGGATGAAATATTTTGTATTGAATATTTACACAATTTACATTTTTTTTTACATCCAAAATCTTAGTATTGTTCTCATGATCCCGAAGTCATCTAAGCTTGCTTATATGAAATGTAAAATAGTGAAATTTAAAACAAAAATGCTTGCATTTTTATCTTTTTTGCATATTTTGTCTATTTATTTGTATTGTTGAGACGGCATCTGTTAAACTAATTCACAAAATATTACAAACTTCCGTACTGTTCCAGTAACCACTTTCTAAGCGGGTGATACGTTGCTGTGCAGTATAAAAGTGTTAATAACTATGCAAGAAATTCCAAACACGAGCTTGGAGGGTAGAATTTTCGCCTACTACTGTGGTGAACATAAGTTTGTAGTTCAAATTATGCGGATAATGTACCATAAGTTTTTGCCTTTTCACTCTGTAAATGAATAGTTAAAAAGCATGATTGAGAATCACATGAAAAGATGACTAATTAAAATGTATTGTTTTTAATGTACACAAATGTTTTTAACTAGTGTTTTTAACCAAGAGCTATTTAAAACATTTGCATGCAAACAATTTTACTATAGTTTCTCTTTTTATTGTGTGGTGTGTCAATGTGAACCCTATTTTCCCCCAAAATGCTTCAAAATATATGATACAAATAGCTCTATCTATATAATCTAACAGTTCCATGTCTAAAAGTATACAACTTTTTAAAAATAGCAGTTGTCTTGGATTTTTTATTGATTCTTTTATAAAACGCACACCGGAAATAATTTGGCAGTAGCGGTTAAAGTCATCATGTGTCGGCAGTCGCTTGTATCAATGTTGAGTGTACGTTTCTGTGATAAATTATTTAAGTTTAATGTTAACATGAAACTTACAATAATGAATATATTATAAATGACAACAGAATGGATGCAGTCTAGGATTTTAAAAATGCTTTCTCAAAATAATCATAGTTCTTGCTTAATCTTGCGAAACTCTTACATTATAGAAGATGTTGGAAATGAGTTTTTCAATAACCAAGGTTTTTTTAACGGAACAGTATGATGATTCATGCCTTCCTGGTTAGTTCCTAAATCACATCACAATAAATGAGTATTTTTAGGAACTATTAAAAATATTTAAAACAAATCAAGAAAAACACACTCATGCATTTATTTAATACTTTTCTAAATGAGATATCTGTACATAGTTTTGTGATTAGATTTTATATTTTAAGTTTTGTCTTTAACGGTTTTTGAATATATTGAATTTGCATCAAATATTAAATACTTACTGTTAGAATAAATTATTAATTTTGTCTTAAGCCTTGCCCCGTTGGACTAAAATCGGAGAGATTGAGAAAGAAAATAGAGAAAAAACAAAGATAAAAAAAATCTTTATAATACTACTTAAGCAGTTTAAGTTTTAGTCATGAATTGAACTCTGATTTTGAACAAATTTCATTAAAAAATCAGAAAAATTAGGTACTGTCATTTCCCATTACTATGTTTAAAAATCATGCGACATAACTTCTCCGCCAATATCCCAAAACATCCAATAAAATCAAAACTATTATTTTTATACAACTAACAGAAAGGTACAGAACAAAAAGCATTGAAGTATGTCACTGTACTAACTACAGTATTTTTTTTTACATAAGTGTGGACCACTGTGTGTTTGAAGAAATTGTATAAAAGAGTCAGACACCTGACCGAGTAGCTTACCTGCTCTGTAAGCAGGCACTTTGGCACTTCATTTTCATCCAACAGATGTACGCCCGCTTTTTTAAATCCAGATTTTAAGTTTTCTTCGGAACTCTCAAGAATGGCGTTCCACAGATTCTTTAATAAAGATGGAAAGATTTTTTTCGGATAGTTGGCAACCACTAATTACTCTTGAGGTGTTTCTCTTCAAGTGTCTAATATTTGACGCCATTTACCCTTCAATGGTCTGAAGTACGTCAGATCCAAAGGTTGCGTCAAGGTGTCGAGTTAAGTGGTAACGCAAGGAAACAATGTCATTTTACTGGCATGCTTTATTAAATTATTTGCAAACTTTGAGACTTGCGACTAGTACTATCCAAATACATTTAGACAATGCATCTTAGGTCAAATATGGTGATTGGAAAACCATACTTATGCCATGATCCACAAACACTTTCTCTTCTTGAGGCGAGAATCGACTTCCTGTATAAACAGTGAGGGTCTTCCTGCAACTTTATGGTGGCGGTGCCTGTTTGGTGGAGGCATCTGGAACAAATATAAACATTTTTTTAACAATCTCATATCTCTTGCCCCTATGGTTAAAAAAAAAAGGTTTTTACTATATTTTCATCTAAAATCTATGACACAGCAAAGTCAGTAAAATGAAGTATCATAATGTCACATCACCCCCATCATCTTTCAAATGAATACAACTTGGATACTGTAGAATTATTTTATATTGGCATATATGAAAGTATGCACACATTCCAACTCGCTCAACAACACCAGCTGATCGGACAACTTGACAGTCTGAATGATGTTTATATGAATGAAGTGTTCCTTTACTCAAAAATAATCTCTCCGAGGCAAAATAACAAGTTTTTAAGCTTAGTTACCAAAAGATGTCGTAGGTCTCAGTATTGTGGTTTTTGCCGGAAGGTGTCTGTGGACTATGGATGTATGCCTGAACTATAGCTATGAGAAATGACAGTAGTATTTTTTTAATAATGATAGAGCTATGATTATTTATATTTTAATTTTTTATCAATAGTTCCTTACAATAAATAACAGCTCATTTTATTAAGATATTTGTATTGAAAATATTCAGTATTTATTAGAATTTTCAAAATTGTTATCATGTTTGAGTGAATAACAATCTAATGTAATGACACTACAAAATGAAAGCTAACGTTACGGCCATTATATCAAGAATATTTAGTATTTTTAAATTTTATCAGTATAACAAATTGTTTAAAGTTATAACGGGTACATGGTTATTTCAAGATAAAACCTTAATTTTTATACAGGTATCCAGTAAATAGTGTTCTGTATATCCTGACAGTTTGTATAAATACCTTAATGATATAATCAGTCATCAATGCCATTACACATATTGTTTAGTATAAGGGAAATTAGTATAGTAAGTGAAATAATAATTGCTTATACTTTATTTACTCTTAAATCTTATTACTTTGTCATCTTGGACACTATATCTATTTTAAGTAGATAAATGTATGTTTTCCTTTGTTAATTTCTCAGTTTAATGAGTGCTTCAATATACATCATCTCATAATCCAAAAATGTAAATAAATAAATCAAATTTAAATTTTGGGGGTGCGGAGGGAGGGGTTGATCATAAAAAATGGTCATTTAACAACTGTTTGCAAAATTGAAACCCTTCATGCAACAAAAAAATATATCACAAATATAAATAATATTTCATTACCCATTTTTGTTTGTCAATTAATTATCATAATATCAACAGAATAATAACAATTTGATCAATTAAAAAAATAAACAAGGTTGGTTCCCTTTCCATGCAAAAAAATAAATATTTTGTTCCCTATTGTGTGTAAATAATTTATTTATCATAATATCAACAGAATAATAATACAATTTCATTATTTAAAAAAAAATATCAGGTTTTTACAAAATACAGCTTATTTTGAGATATCATTCAAGTATGAACCACGGAAGAAGAAAATAGCTGAAGCTGGAACCGCGATTTGAAAATCTCTACCCTCTGTGTGATGGCATTTTAGTATGAAATTAATTATATTGCAAAATTGCTTGTGAAACAGAAACAGAAACAGTAGTTTTTACAGTGGTGTGCACATAACTAATCATTATGAATGGTTAGCGATTGGCTATGATAACCCTCAGATGCTTGTAAACATGTGGTACTCATACCGTTTCCAACTTTAGCTATTTATTTCCTAGTTCCGCCTAACAGTAATCCAAAATAAATTTTATCTATCTGTTGGTTAGGTGTCAATATGGTAATGTATAGATTAATATTAATTCAGAGTTAGGTAGTAGAGCAACTAATGTTTATGGAGATACCCGCCTCAGCTTATATATTTTTTTTATCTGTTTTGAGATCAATTTAAAAACTCACTGACCAATGATCATTTTATTGTCATGACACATTATAATTAACACGATTATTTTAAGGTGTGATGTATCAAATGAAAATATTTCATATGTTACGTTAGTTTCAGAATATTACATAAATTTTGTAAATAGCATTGTGAATGTTAAAATGCAAATGCAATTTTAACGTGGTCGATTGTTTGTTATTGGTTAAAAGTCTTTGTTTTTGTCATCTATGCAATTGTATAATTTGATCCCATTAAATATACAGTTTGTAAATAAAAATATTTTTCATTTCATGCCGAATCTCCTCCTAGGCACTCCTGTGTGCCTTCCAAAAGAGGTCTCTTTGACCTGGAGGATCGGTTAGAAGGTACGTTGAAATGCATTATCTGACAGTTTGACAGTTCAGGTACAAACAGCTCCTCTAGTTTCATCCTATTCTAGTTCATCGTGGGATAATACCTGTACACCCAATTAAAATATGTAAAAACTACAGAAAAAAAAATGAAGTAGATACATAATTCATGTCCAACCAAAAAAATTAAAGTTACTAATTTATTTGAGACATTTTGTTTTTATGAGGGCCCTCATAAAAATGTCTTGTGGCGATAGCCCTTGTGCATAGGGTATTTATTTAATCTTTAAAGTAAAGAAAACGCCAATTTTAACATGGCGACATTTCATTTCCGCTAAGACTGTCAGGTGACATAAGGGTATGACTACAGTGGATCAAGGATGGATAAAGGTTAAGTAGACCGTTACTTAAAGGTAAACTGCTATCATTTTAGGTTTCAAATAGGTTACGGGCAACATAATAAAATTTTATATATAATATCATCCAGCTAGAAATTTTGCTTGTGAGGTTAGTGTGAAATTGTGCTGTTTTGAAAGGATTTTTAACCATAAAAAGTGAGCACAAGCTATTATTTTTATTATAATAAAGAAATATAATGAGAAAGTATTTGACAACTGTTTTTTGCATTGCCATGCCACAGTATTGAAAACTAAATATTTAGCGCTTCGTTTTTGTTCATGCATGTCTCGCTTGCTCGCATGGCGCGCGGGGGAATCGTCGCTGTCGGGTTTTCCCAAGGACGATTTGTATGACATGCCGTATCAATATGTTTCAAAAGATCGTTGTCGGTAAGAATATTTTCGCGGTAATCTCGGGAACCAATGTATGGATTTCGACGGACTTTCACTATTTTATAGACAGGTTTAGGTTTACACATGGTATTATGATTTTTATAGATTTATAATCTCTATATTTTTTATAATTGTAACTTTCTATAATTAAACATTCTTTGTAATGTATTATATTGACACATCTAGATAGTCAGCAGGGCGAAGGTAGTATTTTCCTTCGAGTGCTTAGTGAACGGAATAATATAGGATTAGGAAGAAATCACGGATGAAATGCAATTTTAATGGACGTTCGCTGCGATTAATTAATGCAGTTTGCGGTCGACGAAGCGACGTGCCTTCAGCCGTCGCTTCGCCCGGATTAATTGCAGTTATTTTACCGACAAACAACTGCGGACAATTAGTTCAGCGCTGCGATAACAGAGAGCGCTGCGGTCGCCCGCTTCGGCCTGCGAAAAAAGACGTGTTTGTCAATAACTAATATTTAAAATGTATAAAATTTCTTATTTACAATTTATATCTTTTTAGGTATAGTAGTATAAATCCCGAAAACTCTAGGTGTGATGTAGCACGTATCGAAGTAACATATCGGTATATTTTTGTGAACCAATTGAAAATTGTCATTCCTATGCGTTAAGTTGTTCTTGGAAAAAACTTTACTTAACTATATTTTAATAATAAAATTATAGGTAGCTGTTTAGCGCTGAAGAAGGTGTGTCCATAATTATTCGAAAATTTAATGATAGGGTTGTTAAAACAGTCAAAACTAGTACTATCAGTATTTATTTAAAAAAATCTTGTAGAGGCGGTGGTTATCTTAAAAAATACTTGGTCTACCTCTACAAATTTTGAATTTAGGTCTTTTTATATAATAATGATTTTTCACATTTTCGCATTTGGTAAAAAATCTTAATATGCTGATTACTTTCTAAAACATGATATAGGCCGTTTTATTTATCCGGTATAAGAAATGTCAATGTTCATTTAGCGAAGAGATTTAAAAAAAAAGATACAATGTGTGTCACACCACACGCGTTACAAGTAAAGCTTCTTTCTGTAAGGAAGTTAATTTGCTTAGTCATCAACTGCATATTAATGTATTATGTACTTTCTAATTATCTGAATCTATTCAATTTGCTGTATTATTTATTTTATAATAATTATATATTAAAGTCTAAAGCTGTTAGTTTACGCAAAGAAATGTTTTCGTTAACATCTCAAGAGAAATAGAGACAAATTCATGCTGCGCGATCAGGGGTAGTTTCGCGTAAAACATCTTCGTGTACCTACCCGCCTCTTTTAGGGCTGATGGGCATATATTAAGAGCGCCAAAGGAGATCGAGCTAAAATGGTTTTCCGGTAGCCGTAAGCGAATTTGGGCTTACGGGACGTTAAGCCTTCGGTATAAAGTCGCCGCTTTTGCGCCCCAGGGACAAGCGAATATCCAACCGCTGACTCCCTGAGGGTTGGGGCCTATTTAGGATACGAGCCCTGGGCCGTGCATCTCTATACTATATAACTAGTTACAATTTGGAGAGCATACATTACCAATTCATTTATATTACACAAACATGCAAGTCATGCTAGTAGCTCTTTTGAACGTGTGAGGATAATATTATTGTTTCACACGTGTACTCGTATACTTTATGCTAATGGTGATAGTGAACACAAATATAAGAATTGACAACAATCAAGATAGTTAAGACCCTATGTACAAATATTATTAATTAAAAAGTGTCTGTCTGTACCCACCCTTATTCTAAATAGGCAAACAATCTAAAAAAAGGGTAAATTTTAAACTACAAACATAATTAAGAAAATTCCAAACTTTGGTCGTTATTAATGTTTCCCTACCACAAACAAAAAATTAAAAAAGTATAGACTTTTTTTTTAAAATTTAACTCGCCCCACCCTTTCCTGCCATGCTTCGACCATCCCCTTTTCGATAAAGTCAATATCTTTGACACTAGTCTGTGTAAAGATGGCTAATGATAAAGTAGGTACGATTATTTAACAAGGAGATCGAAGAAAACGGCTTTCTGATTTACAAAAAAACCCATTAAACGTGTATTCGACGGTGGTTAACTTCTTCAAGGCCAAAGGAAGGCATTTTCTCATTTGCACGTGCCGCCTACACTTACCACATTCGAAGAAATTACGCCCACTTGGTTACTGGCGTCTATTAATTAGACGGTATTATTAATAGTAAATATTGCCAATTCACAAACCCTAAATAATTATCATCGTTCAAATCGAGGGTTTCCCCTACGATACCGCAACTTCCTAGAGTAACACCCCATATATGTGAGTACCAATTTAGTGTTACCACTATCGTCGCTACATATGCTTTTAAAAAACGCATAATAACTAAGTGTATGTAATGAAAGAAGCAAACATCATAAAAAAGTAAGTTATTTATTGGTAGTTAAAGTGCATAGCTTTACATAAAAAAAATGAACAATACACAATAACAAAATCAGAAAACACATTTGAAATACAAAGAATAACAAGGAGATGTTATTAAAATATATACATTCATAAGAAAATATAGCACAGCGAACAGATTTTTTAATGTGATCGGGCGACGAGACGAATATATCAATTTCCGCTGAAATGGAATTTAATTTTCAGACCGCTCTCCCAACCGGATTAGACATTTACGTGGCGATACGTGAGTTTCCTCGAAAAGGATTTTTCGATTTTCCTTTCGCCAAAGCTTGATTGAAGTCTTCTCACACAGAAATAGCGATTGATAAAAAGTGGATACGAATAATTTATTATTCTCAATACGCGTCATTAGTGTTAATTATATTTTTTTCTTTGTACCATTTAACATCTCTGGTCTGGTGGAATAGTGGTACGAGAGCTTGTTTCTGATCCGGAGGTCACAGGTTCTCGATCCCCGTCGTGTCGTGTTTCACTCATTTCTGCATACATGGCGTAATTAGCCATCTGAACTGTGTGGGGGGGGGGGGGGAGGGGGAGAGGGCTAGGGTGGACATATAAAAACATGATTTTTCTATATAAAATTAGAATCCATTAGACAAAGAACAAAAAATCTGCTAGGATTTTAAAAATAGACTTTAAATGAACTTCAATATTCTATTCTGCTGTGAGAATAGTTCAGTCATTTCCTGGGAGGGGGGAGGGGGTAGCGAGGTCTGGGGGGTACCTGGCCTCCTTGTAATTAAGCCTTGCTTGCATATTTAAAAAGAATTTTAGGACGTATTATAAATTTATACGTGAGATTTGCTTAACTAAGCTTAATCGCATATTTTTATTGTTATCGCATTTAGACACACTTATAGCTATCGACGTTTGGGGGCCGCACCCTGCAGCAGACTCCCCCAACCCTCAAGTGTGAGGCCGATCTACTAAGTTTAATGCTTAAGTGGCTGGATTCCAGGATTAGGCGATTAATCTCCATCCAGAACAGAACTTAACGCCCGTCGATGGTCGGGATTAAGGGCCACCGATTCCTACGTAACAATGTACCTACACCATGCTCTATTTATGCACCAATCCATTTGGAACATCTAATATTGGTAGGTTTTCTTGAGCAGCTTTTGGCGATCTTATATACGAAACCGAGCTTGATAAATAAAGTTCGACGAAAAGAAATATATTTTTAAAAACAAGCTTTTATTTAAGTGCTCAAATGCGTACACAAAATCTCGTGTCTGTGCTGTAGTCATTCCTTCGTGTAAACTCACCATCAACTTACCATAAAAATGCACTCTCATCGGAACTGACCACGTGTTAAATTTCAACTTCGTAGGACAAGAGGAAGTGGTTCCAATTCAGCTTGCAAGATTTGACCTAAGCCGACATACAAACATTGCAAGCTAAATAAAAGCTTGTAAAAATAACACGATCAAACAAAAACAAACATGTCAATTAAAGTACCTAATTAATTTTTAGTAAACGTACATTAGTTTTATCCTTACAAGTTATGATGTTAATCATAACTTGTAAGTATGTAACTTGTAACTTGTTGTATAGTTATATAACAAAACAAACAATGTAGTGAATATTGCTTCTTATTTTGTTTTTATATCTCTAATACAACCTGAGTTATTGAGGTTTACAGTCGAGCACTGACGTCACGTCTCGGGCCGCCAGTCCAGCAATCGGAGAGACCGGATATGTGACGTCATAATCTAACGGGAATAAAACAACTATTTTAAACATTTCCAATTTTAGGATATCGAAAAAATGATTACACTGTTGTTATCGCAATTAAAAACAATATTAAATTAACAAGTTTATCTGTTTCGCACTCGGTCGATTAGTGGACTGTATATGAGTAATTATTTCGATCGATTCGTGGACTGTATATGAGTAATTATTTCTAGGTGAAATCAATGAAAACCGCTAAGTTCGAGAATAATGTTCCTTTAATCCGTCAAATGATTTTTCTTAATTAACAGTAAACTTTACAATGTTTTTACTAAGTCTTAAACTATGAAATCAGCTTTTATCAAAATAACAATATATCTTAGCCTTGACCGTTTGTCACTTTTGCCGGAGAAGTAACTGACGAAAATGTTTCTTGTCATCTAGCGTTTAGCCTTATTTTCAATACAATCGTTACACACAAAAAAGGAAATCTACTTGTACAAATTTATTTATCACACTTTTAAGGTTAACGCCCGATGTATCGTGGCTTAATGAAAATATTGAAATTATGATTCTAAACAACAGACTGACTTTATAACACAGTAATTAAATTGTACTTATATTAAATGTGAATGAAGTAATTAATCGTTTCATTAAATAAACCTCACCCTTTCTGTGCCTAAAACTATACAAGGTTTTGTTATAAAAATAATAAAAAACAACAATATGCTAATTGTGAACTCTGCCAATTACCTTAATTACATATTTAATGTGTTATACACATAATTTTATAGTCCATTAGCCTAAAGTTACATAGAAAAACAACAGTAATAAAACAATGTAAGACATATTAATTAGTCGATATAACCATTTTAATTATTAATAGAATGAGGATAATATTTTAGTAATAATATGGCAGAGTCTCTTTTACGTTTATGCCTTCACTTGGCTGTAAATAGAAAGTTTCACAAATATTCAATCCTCTTACAAAGATTTCTCGCAGTAATTTTGCTTCGAAGGATGAACCTTGTTTTTATATATTTACACTCGAATTTAACCCTATTCCATAGCAACCTTTCGTAATCTAAGAAATGCTTAATTTAAATGGCTTTAGTATCGCTAAAAAATAATTGCAAACTGCATTTTATTTTTTAAGCAAAATGGCTTTTAGGAAGCTTTTGCCGTATACAATATCACCTCACACACCCAACGGTTTGTAAAGTTAAGTTAAAAACAGCCGTAAGCGTTAAGAACTAATTTAAGCATGTTTATATATTACTTATTTTCTATGTATTCTGTACAAACTTTATATATTATTTTGCTGGCATATATATTACAAAATAATAATTAAATTTTAATACAAGCTGTTAAGTACGTCGCTTAGTTTTATATATATTGTAACTTAGTATTAGAAATCGCCGTAGCTACCCTTGTACATAAATAAATAGAGTTAATATTTTGCTAAATTTAGAGTGAGTGTTTATTCTTTAAAAAATACCCAAAATGCAATGTGACCACTGGTTCGACCAGCTCAACTCAGGTGAAGTCAGCTACAAAGTTCACGCTAATATTAGACAAATAATCGCCGCATTTCATATATTTTATTGTTAGCAACTTCTGGCCAGTTCACGCTCTTCTGCGGAGGTGAGATTTTCAGTCACAGATCTCACTTTGAGAATTTCATTTTGCTATTGAAGCGAAGGGAGGAGTATTATTATATTTTAATTCCAATTAATAAATATCAGACACTTAGTAATGTTTTCTTACATATTGATGTACTCTCTTTCGAGATAGGACCTTATGATTGACGGATTGTCACTGTTACCAAATCGCAATTCACACCAGCCTCGAAACATCCTCGGGGTGCCGGTATGAATGTATACACATTAAAATAATTGTCACACGCCATGTTAAACAAATCGCGCCGGATGTCTGCGAGAACTTTGCGTGTCAAAGCTCGCGCGATTTTCCGCTGCCGAAAACTCGCCGCCCGCCCTCGCCGCCCCCGGCGGCGGTACGCCGGCGAATCCGACCCGCCCTTGACAACGGAGAAAAACCCCGCAGAATACGCCGAGAAAATTGTATTTTTTATTCAGATCACATTCTCGGCATTCCCCAGTGATGTATTCCGCCCCGCACCATCGCGCCCCGCGTCCCGCCGGCCTGCCGCTGAGTAAAAGCCAATTTATAGTTATGTCGGGTAGATGGCTACTTCAGCCCCTGTAATTGGTCTAAGAATACCCTTTAAGAAACTCGAACGGCGACGTAAATTCCTATCAGATGCTCGGACAAAAGGCGAATGTATTATTAAACGCGGTAGATTCAGTCCTTTGTTAGTGTGGAACAGCGACAAACAAGGCTTTATTGTTATTGAAATATATTGCGGGTAGGCGCCGTGTCTCGGGAGTAAGTGTGGGCGCAGAATTATCCAATAAAGGCACTCTTTAGGAGACCCTTATTGCTCGAAGCCACAAATATAGGGAATACTTATGTGGAGACCAACTATTAAAGTCGCTCTCGGCTTATTAAAATGTGGTAGTTTGATAAACTGCCGCCTGGGGTGTGCTGGCCCTCACGCAACTCGGGCACTGAAGGGCTGTGAACATTAAAAGCACTGGAAATGGCTGTAAACTGGAGAAACTTGCGCTTTCGGTGAAATTTTTAACTTCGATCTTCATTGAAAGCTGAAAAATAGCGAGTGTGTTTGTGTGGTTTTACCACACGCGTTATAGAAGTAAAGAAGTTGATTACCACCCCATACTAAAATCTATATTCAACAATATTTCCACACGCCTTTTCATATAGGATATATTTAAAGTCACAACTCTTATTTCAAGAGGCTGAACTATATCAACAAATAATCTGCTGTCACAAAAAAATATATACTAAAATTATTTTATTATAAAACACTTTTTCGGATTCCACCCGAGCTATCGCTTTTGATTAAATTTTGAATTCATTTTTCTCATGATTGGCAAACATTTGTTCAATATTCTTGTTTGATTGTTGATATAGATTAACCTCCTGAAAGGACAGTAGTTTTTTTAAATACACTATAAGAAGAAAAATAATGCGTCAGATTTACTTTAAAAATAATAAAAATACCCCTTCAGACCAAGTGAAAAGTACGACGCATGTTGAAAGCCATAGAACTGAAAGTAGGAAAAGACAGATTAGGAAGATATAGATTATAGGCCGTGATACTAGGTTTACAACACATTCTATTATTGTCCAGATTAGTCTATTATTATTGTCAATTTATTATTATTATCTATTATTATTTTGAATGGTTTTGTGTACTTAAACTAAATCAAAATATTTTACTAATCATTGCAAGTGGTGAGTGTACCTAAGTAATAATATGATTTTATTTGGCAATCAGTATTTCTTACATAAATGGTATTTTACATCAAGACATATAAATAAATTAATATGAAAAATGAGACATATGCGTCAACAGTTGTCATCATTAAATCGACTTTTCTATGTAGCATGTACTAGACTCTAAAATGAGTTAAATGCATGAGACCCAATTGTTATTACTAAAATTTTAGACAGTCATTTGCAAAATAAAAAAATCTTTGATTTTGCGTGTATCAAGACTATTAACGGCCCAAGAATACGCGCAGTGGAATACCACATTTAATACTCATGCTTGTCGCAACATTTCATGACGCTTCATCAATAGAAATAATACAGTCAATAAAAATAAAATACTTTTTGAGAGGCGGAGATACGAGCACGGGCAAATTTCCCCGTTCTTAAGGCGAAGTCGAAGGATAAATATTAAATTCGGTTCATTTAGACTTTATGGCTGGCGTTTGGTAACCATTAGATATTTAATCATAAAAAAAATATATTTATATAGCTTGATCTTATGTCTTCAACTTAGTAAAGGCAGATTTTTAAAATTCAATTTAATTTCTGAGAAATTTAATAAATGATTTACTAATAATTTCAGTTGTTCATTTTAGTTGAATTGTTGAATAAAAGACCTTAGGAAAAATAGTAAATGAAAGGCAAGGTCTAAAACATGGAATAGTTTGTTTTTTTTATTTATTTATTATTAAGCTGTAATTAAATAAAGACCAACAATTGCTTAATGACCGCGCAAAGAGTAAAACCTGACGCCCTATAAAAATAAACCACCGAATGTCAAGGTCGACTCGAAATATGCTTCGCCTTAACGCGCTGCATGCGTTGCTGTTTTTAGCCAAATTTGTGAAAAAATTCGCGATGACTACGACGAAAGAAAGTGTCAAAATGAAAAGCGCAAACAATTCATAAGCATGAGTAATAAATATAATCCTAAAGGAGCGATGCTGCAAAATGCTCGACATAAATAAGGCGAGATTTATCTGCGGTCACAAAAAGCATCGCTTCCTTCCCCCCCACCCCCCCCACCCCACGCCTTGAGGAGGCGCATAAATTAGAAAATGCTGGCAAGGACTTTGAACACTGAATTTATGGGCATTTCATGCTCTGACGTAGCGCTTAGATTTTTTTTAAGACACCCTTTAATTAATTGTAGGCTGCGAATAATTGAATCAGAGGTAACTAAATCTATCGTTCGGATGCAAACCAAATGAACTTAATCGTCGAAATTGTTTGCGGTTCGCCAGATTGACTCTAATATGTTTTATAAAAACAAAACAGGTGCAAGTTAGATAGATTTTATGGGATGATGCTTGTGAAACACACGTTTAAATTTAATTTTAATATTGCTATGAAATTAAAAAGAATAAAGATGGCGGTTCTTAATCTGATTTTAAAATCAATAAGTGCGTGTGTTCCAAGACCATTCCTGCAGACTTAAGGAGTGTTTATGTTCCCTGTTACGCGTAAGGAATTGAATAAAAAAAAAATCATGCCTAAATTAATAATTTTATACAAGCTCTCGTGTAAATTTTGTTATTGCTCAATGATCCAGCAAGGCGCGGCCTCGCTAGCGACCGAACTTATACCAAGAGCGATTTTATATTACAACTTAAAGTTTACAAATTTTTTAGTTGGAAACCACGATGAATTTTATATGAGGTCAAAACAAATCATGTTTGAAATCGCTGGGCCAATAAGCTGGTTTTTTTTTATCAGGAAAATGGCCTTGGAATACGGTGTATAATTACTTACACTGAAGAGGTACTAAATATTATGTAAATGAAAGTATTAGTGTAGTTTTTAATTAGTGAAACATATAGAGAATAAACTGGAAAACCTAATTATTCTATAACTGTGAATTAGATTAGTTTTTTTGATTTGTCAATTTAGCATCTTTACGAGTTTTTGTTCGGTTTCACGATATTTATTTTTATCCATAACCAAATTCCAAATATATCTATCTGCAAAAGATGATCAAAAATGTTTGAATTAGTTTACTTAAAAAGGTTAAGAGTTCGTTAATGCTATGACCTGCGTCTGGTCTGAATTAACGAAGTTGCCAGCCACCTGAACTCAGGTTGCATTCACGGCACTTCGATCTTCAGCGAGGCGGGGGAAGAATGCGGGGGCAGGGGAGGAAGGGGGAGTAACTTCGCGACTGGCTAATGCCAGTGCTGGGAAATAGAGAAGCGCTTCGTGTAGAGCGGTTATATCCATGATAAAGTATTTTATTTATATATTAACACATCGGCAAGATCTGTAGGAAAGAGCAAGCCAATGCCGTTGGATCACTGATTTTTCACATAAGATATTCTACGATCTGGCAACACCCAAAATGTCACAAATGCGATGACATAATTGTTTTTAGGTGAAAGTTTAAATAACTGTAAACAGTTTTTATTTAAATAATATTCTTTTATTTTTTATCCAACCAACCATCTGACCTAGGGGGAGGGAGGGGGGGGGGGGCGAAGGGGGGCTTTTCATTGCGACTTGGGATCTTTTAAAAAGTAAAATGAATGTCGACGATAAAAGACACCATTTTTTTTATCAAAACGTATAATATCGATGGAACAAAACATAACTACAAAATAATTGTTACTATACCTAAAGAGCGAAGAAAAAAAAAACATATAAGTCAGCTATTTCCTGAGGGTGGGGACAAGCGAAGTCTGAGCCCCCCCCCCAAGTAATTACGCCGGTGAATGCAGAACCAGTACCCATTCTGCATTATTATGCTAACAGACGGCGTTTTCACATTCGTGGTTAAAAAATCAAACCCATCCATTTGTATATTAGATTATATTTGTATGTAGATTAGCTAAAAAAAAATAAAATTTTATTGATTTGTACAGGTGAATTTATTCTCAAATGGTCAAAATCGATATAATTGTAGGATAAAAGTTGACCAGTGAATGCAATAAAATGGTGTGCATGAGATAAAATCTGGATTAATATTGTAATGTTGCTTATGCTCTATAATATAAACTGAATTAGTACTTAAAGACACTGCAAGGAGAGTTAATTAATCATAATGCACACAATATAATACTCAAAAGTTTATGTTTGAAAAATTTATAACGATATATTTAGGAATATTTAAAAAAATAACGAAAGATAACTTGCCTGTTACGCGTTTGCATCGTCTATCCCGCTCTCTGGCGTTCCTCCATCTCTGTCGCGCT
This sequence comes from Neomicropteryx cornuta, assembly GCA_020383195.1. Lineage (NCBI taxonomy): Eukaryota > Metazoa > Arthropoda > Insecta > Lepidoptera > Micropterigidae > Neomicropteryx > Neomicropteryx cornuta. The sequence continues at coordinate 3,905,073 of JAHKQU010000001.1, read as the reverse complement.
CCGTTGAGGTCTGCCGGTAATTACATATTTTGTAGGGAATATTATAATAAAAGGGGTGTTGAGGAGGCGTGCTGGAGGGGCCGGGGTGTGTTTTCGTAGAAGTTGTATTCCTTAATATAGTTTCTGGCAACCTAATGAAGGGCTTATTTAACTTGAAGCTCGCTTGGCTGACATGATTACAGAATGATGGAACTATGCGAAACGTTTCGGCTAATTGTTTATAGATTTTGTATTAGCATATAATAGTACGTATGATTGTATTTCGTGTATTTGTGATTATTATGTATGTGTATTTTTCCTTTTTCTGTCTAGTACAAGATTTCTAAGTAATGGACAGAATGTCATAGCCTAAACCTAGTTAATCAAGATATTGTCACGATTATTTTGCACTCTTGAAAATAATGCCACCTTACTCTGTTTAGAAATTTACCAGAAAAAGAAAAAGATGTAGTTCCGCGTGATGTTTCCATGAAAAGAAAACATTACGTTGGATTTTTAGATTAAAAATTTTGGACTGCGAAATATTTTTTTTGTAATAAAATATTTATAATTTTGTTCTTATTTTATATAAACCTTCGGTTTGGAACTTCATCTTTTATTGAGCAGGAAAAATGCAGGAAACTTGACCATCTTTAGTTACGTGTTGTTTTAATATTATTATTTAAATATTTAAGCTCTGGGTTCTGCAGATGGTGGTGGTCTTCCTTGTTGCAATGGGTGTTAAAAAATAGTTTTATTACCAGGAAGGGGAGTAGTGATGGACCTACGTTATGGGCATTCCAATCCCGCACAATTCTGGAAAGAAAAGAATTGAAACCAATATTCTTTTTCTTCAACACAAATGTGTCTCGATTTGGTGTCGGACAAATTTTCAGGCAGGCTTATCAATCCTTATCAAAAACGAGCGATGCAAACGTTATCGAGCGTTTCGGTTTAATTTTTCATTAACGGCAAATCTCCCGACAAACTGAAACCCTAATAAAAAATAGATAATAAAACCGTAGATAATAAAGACAAATCGAAAAATAATATTAATAAAGAGTTCTTGTAGTGGACATTGCAAGATTTCGATTTGAATCCACCGCTGAATGTTCAAAAAATGCATTTTCAACTCTCTCTAGGAAATTATTTATTAGAAAGTATTTATTAGAAAAATAACCTATTTAGAACTTTTCAATATTGTCCAAAAGTATGGGACTGACCATGACAGGCGATTTGAGGTTATTATAATATATATATCTTTATTTATAAAGAATTGCTATGACCTACATATACAATTATTGTGTGTCCTACTCAACTGAGCCAAATGTGTCTGTGCTAGAGTCAGGGCAGATGGTGGTAATTAAGCGTTAAAAATGGTATGACCATGTGCGTATTCGTCCCCACGACCTTTGGGCCAATAGTCCAACATCTTTAGCCACTGAATACCACGATCTGCATATTATATGAATTAGGTTTCATAATTCTAACCACTTAGAGACATTATAGGCTACAGTGTATCATTTTATTATACTGAACCGAAAACAGTTTTTGGCCATTTTGGTGACATTAAATTGTAATTTTAATAATAAATCATGTAAATGACATATGCTTATCGATCAAAACCATAAAATAAGTGTGAAGTTTTATTTTTTTTGGCTTCATAAGGTTAGACGTATGATATTTAAAACACGACATATATTTCAGATTCCCTGTTAGCGAAATGAAAAAAAAAACAGGGTGTATAGAAAATAACGATAGTTCCGGATTTGTTTCAATGTCAGGCGGAATTATTTCGCCCAAAGGGAATATTTTACGCCCAGAGCGTTGAAAAAAACTCTCGCTTCGACGAAACGGCAATCCGTCCGTGAAAACTTGTATCTCGACTGGCGTTAGTTTATAAAAGTGTCTATTTTTTGTTCATTTTTTTTTGCGCTCCATAAAGTATAAATAGACGAACTCCCCGCGGGGGCCGGGAGAGGCCGGGAGGGGACGGGACGGGAGTCGGTGAAATGCGCGCTCAAAGCTTTGTCGAAAAGTCTGCCGAATTTTCCGATTCGAGTCGCTCAAACGATCATCCGCGCCGCGCCGCGTTTAAACTACAACTGCGCAAAAACATGCAAGCATATCCCGACTTTAACTTTTAATTCATACCTTCACTATTCACACAAACTATCATACAAACATCACACAAACTGTCATACAAACATCACAAAAACTGTCTGATAAACATCACATGAACTATCATACAAACATCACACAAACTATCATACAAACATCACACAAACTATCATACAAACATCACACAAACTGTCATACAAACATCACACATCATTATGTTATTGTTTTTTTCATTTATGTTCATGTTAATATGCTGTATAAAATAAATACCTTATATAATAAGTGTACATTATAAAATAAAAAAAAAAACACATTGGAATAAACATATTCAAACGGTTTTCTATCTTTTTTAGACTAGCCGGCGACTGTGCAATTTCAAAGACGGTCTTTATATCTGCCAAACCAAAGAATAGCTATCGTTTATTTTTTCTAAAAAGCATACAAACATGTGGTTCATTAAATAAGAAACATAAAAACAATAAAGGATAACAAATAAAGTTTAAAACAATGTAGAAATACACTAGCACAAAACAACTCAATAGGACAAAACAATACATGTGTGCCAATAATTTAATTGTCTTAATATGTAAATTTTAACAGTTGTACGAGTATAACATTTAATACGTGCGAAGATTATCAGCGAACGGAGTACTAGAACCGTGCAGTAGAAGCCATATCCTCTAAAAGGGATGAGGGACAAACAAACAAAGGTTGATTTTCTGTCTGCAAAATTTGAATTCCTAGCAGCAGTAGTCTCTAAAGTACATTTGGCCATTTGGCTACCCTTCAAAAGCAGAGGCGCCTTAACGCCGAAGAACTTATCCAAAGAAGCAACATTATTATGCTTATCACGAACTTATGTTTAATTATAACTAGGTAAACGCCAAAATTCGATTCGTCGTAATCTGCGCGGCCGACTGAGCGCTGAAACTGCACTACGGAGAAAAGGGTGACGACGTGCATCGTCGGAAAGTAATTTTCCCTGAGTGAGCCGTTTCAAATCGGAACTGAAATATTTCCCTCTGTCTGAAAGGTTAATACTGCAGGTAAAAAAAAAACGTTGAATTTCGAAAAGTGACATTTTTGTATTTTTTTTTAAATATTTTAAGTTCGTTATCAGTTGACACAGATCATGAACCTTACCATTTAGTAATTAGATTTTTTGTGTTTAATATAATTTAATTTCCTAATTGATTTTTATTTAAAACGCCGACACGAAATTATTAATATATATATTACACGACCTATCTCGGTTAGCTGGTAGAGATTGTCTTGCGGCGATAAGCTCGCCCCTTTGTTACGCATATTTACATGTCAAATAAAGTGTTTAATATTATTTATATAATAAGTTTCTATGATAAGCAGAAATAAATATTATTAACGACTAGACTACCAAGTCTAGTTGTTGAAAAGTTTAAACATTGACCCAGCGATCGCGGGTTTGAAACCGCAGTTATAGTCATACAATTTTTAGTACTTTATTACTACCAGTGCCCCTGACTTTGGGACAAACAAAATTTAGCTTAGTTGAGTAAGGCTTAAAGGGTCAAAATAAATAACTGTGTAAGATCTAAGTCATATTAATGTTTTTCAATAAAAAAATAGTAAGAACGACAGTAAATGATAAAAAATATTGAAAATTGAAATATGTATACTAGTTTTTTTTTTTTTAAAAAAAACTAGTTTTTTTTAAAGTTTTTAGTTTTGTTATATTTATAATCTTGTGTACACATTTTTAGTTAATTTCAGTTTCGTCTAGGACAAAAGCGACTGATCGTCTATGATTAGTTAATATATTTTACACGGATTATTAAATCTTTAGGAGAGTCACACCCCCCCCCCCCCCTCCTAAATATGGAGAGAGAGGTCAGTGTGCACAGTCGGGGCTCCTAAAACAATAGTTAAGAGGAAAATGCAAATTTGAGGGTTTGAGCTATTTTTCGTTAGGGTGTAGACGGGGTCAGCATAGCTATGCTATTCCGTTTGAAGGTTTGCTCAAACGGAAACTATGCCAACTCGGCAAAGCGCAAAGTATGAAATAGGTCAATCTTTATTTATTTATTTTGATTATTAACGTAAATTTAGTGAATATTATTTTTTCGTTTACTGTTCAAAAATACACATATGTATCATAACTGAAAGTAAAATTAACTAGCAACAAGTATTCGTATTGTTTTGCAGAAGTGTGTGTGCTTATCCTGCTGTAGTATTAGGGGCAGTAAATGTGTGTATAAATGATTTTTGAGTGGGTGTATGTGTGTGTGATGAAGAGTAGTAGTATGAATGCATGTTCACTGATGAAAATAGATATGACTACTATACGAGAATAAACTTGTAACGGGGGTTATATATACAATGTTTTACCCCGTTGACGGCTGACTTATTATTGCAATGTGTAGATTGGTTAGATGTTTTCTATTGTCTAGGAATATTTACTTAAAGTTACTGTTACAATACTTAACAACTGCGTAGTATATATTGGTAATTAAAAATAAGATTAAAAGTGTGAGACGGAAGGTGTAAAGCTGCTCTGAAGATGAGAGCGCATTGAAGACTGAAGTTACATATTTCGGCCAAGAAAACGTATTGTGGGAAAGGACTTTCTCGAGTATCTCACTATTTGACTGCCGTCACGTCAAACGGTGTGTAGACTGCAATCTATGCATATTTGACACAAAGGATTTCTGAAATATGAAATGTGATAAATAGTCGGCTGCTTAGACCAGCTGTTAATTACATTGCTATTGAAATTCAAAGTGTGCGAATCGTCTATTAAGCTTTTTCGCACGGCATTGGATTTGTGACTAGAATCTTGCGGCAGCCGGCACAAACTAATAATAAAATTGACTTTATTAGTTTTTTATTCTTCGTTCGTTCTTTGTTGTGCGGACAATTATCATATAATTGTAAGTACAAGCAAATCGTTAATTAAAGGAATACTGTAATTTCTTCTATAATTTATTTTACATATATTTTTTCATTTTACTAGTACACACGGTGTCATTTATATCTGAACGTTTTGGACATTGCGAATTTGAGATAGAAAGAGAGAATCGCGCATTTCCTCGCAGGCTTGTGTAAACCGGTTGCAAGCTACAGTCCCATTCTAAGCATTTTCGCAAAATTTAGTGTTTTATTTTATTTTTACTACAGAAACATTGAAAATGCATTTTTTTTGAGGATTCTGAGGTGTGAATTTATGTGTGGGTTCAATTTTCTCAATTCAATTCAACTTCAAAACAATAATGTTCATTTCTTAAGAGTCTAGAGTCTAACGTGGGCGCAGAGGGATCGCGAATTTATAGCCTTTGTCACAAATAAATCGCTTTTTAATAACATGAAATACATTAATTATGTTAAATTGTTGGTTATGCGTCGATTCAAAACTGAGCTCATAGCATAATTAGTGTTGTACTTAGGAACATCAAAAGTATCTTGGTTACGAGTGTGATGAGATGGAACTCTGAGGACCACCTAGTGTATACATTATCTGTCGCCACTGTCGCATAACTTTCGACTTAAGACGCGTCATCTGACGTTTTAAGGTTATGTTGTGAGCTGATTACTATGATTTTGCCATGCGTGTTTGCTTGAATTGAAGATGTTCGAAATATGCAAATCCAGTCAATTTTAATTAGTTAGAAAATATAAAATCAAGTACGAGACGAAAACCACAGATGGCAATACACTCGCACGCGGGTCACGGCGACTGTAGCGCCGTTAATGTACTGAAATCGCTCCTAGCAGCGTATTTTAACACTGACTTAAGTTTGACTTAAGGCTTAAGTAGTAGTTGTTTTGATTCTTAGCTAAGCGTACTTTTATGTTCGACTTAACGCTAAGAGTGAGATGAAATACGATGTTTATCGGTTAAGTCTGACTTTAAATTTAAGTTAGTAGGACATGAAATTGCGGCCCTTAGCACTAGTGTAGACTTCTCTGTGTTTTGAAATTATTGGCGCCGAGATTCTTTTAGGAACTTTGCCATTGTATGTGTTTAACTGCGCTGCTATGGCATTGCATTTAGGTAGAAAGTAGTGGAGGTATTAATATTCTTAGCTGTAGTGGCAATATTCCGCGACGGAAACCTCTCCGACGAGCAGCTGAGCGTTAAGTCAGACGGAGAGCACACAGCCGCCGCGGAAATCGGAATATTCCAGAAAGAGCGACAGTTTTATATAAAGCGGATGTCTGCGGGCGTCCTCCGGCCCGGCAACCGTTTTACATAAGCGGCGCTGGCTAGGTTTTATCTCGCCGCTCGGCACCAGGGAGGGACCTTGATAATAATAATAATAATATTGATTGCGCCAGATCTGTGAAAGTTGGTTGTTTGCACAGATCCAAAAAGTCTTTGGAAAAAACATTGGAAAAAAACAAAATATACGAAATAAATTCTAAAGAAAAAAAAAAACAATCAAAATATACTTTTGTCCCAAGATAGACATTCCATCTGTCACGGTTGAGTACGAATTATGTACAGAATTCACATATAAATCGAGCATGTAACAGCATGTTAACACATCTTTCCGGAATTAAAGAGAGTGGCTAGAGTAGCCCTGGTATATGTAAATGTAAAATCTTATTATTTATAGAGAGTTATGCTAAATTCCCCAATCCCTCCTACTTCCTAATCCCAACCTCGTTCCTGGATGTATTTTTTCTATTTGGTTATTTTGGAGGAAACTCTCATTGGCTTTATGTTTTATTTTTGTATCAGCTATTGTTTTCTGAAATAAATAAATAAGGTCATTAACTGGTATAAGCGCCCGCTTATAAAACCAGAGGTACCCGGGTTCGAAGCCCCAGCGGGTCAAATCCGGCCAACACACAAAAAAAACAGCTTACTTATCGACTGGTCAAGCCTTTACATGACTCAATTCCTTTTAATATATTTATTCATAAATATAATTGTTACGATGGTGCTAGGACCCATGATTTAAACAAACAGCGTGATCGATGAGTAGGGACATTGAAATGCCATTCGTGAAATCGATAAGTACAAACTCAAACTAAAGAACAAACTCAAATGCTACTGAAAATGTTGCTGTATGCAATGTCAAGGGGCTTGGAGCGATTGACAACAAAAGCCATGCAGGGTGTCCCAAGACCATTCCCTCAAGGAGGGTGTTGTGTAACTTGTTATAAGTAAGAAATGATATGAAAAAATAAACATGTCCCAAATTTATTATTTTTTCTAACAGACGGTGTCTAACGACATGATGAATTTTGACATAGTCTTAATAAATAACATTAGAAATCGCAGGGCTAATTGGCTGTTTTTTTTTTATCGGAAATGGTCTTGGAATACAACTTGTTTTAAGCTGGTAACTTTCAACTCGTGATTCATTTTATTCCTAATCCGCCCCTGTGCTTCCGTTCGAGAAGGAACGACGGTGCGATAGTAATAATAAAAATGTTCGCTACTTATCGTTTGAGCTAATTACTTGACTGAAATCCTGAAATTATGGATGGAGTTTTAGCGTAATGTAATCCGAATCCCATCGCACTACCGTTTTAATTCTTCGCAAATGCTTTTTCATCTAGGTTTAACATTATATTATAATAATAATAAAAGCCTCATCACGTGGACGTCACTTATACATATGGCATAAGGTGTAATGGTGTAATTTGTTTGACGTTTTATAATAAAATAATCAATTGTGTCAATATAGTATCAAAACTCCTTAAAATTTGACTTCAGTAACTTTAAGTTTTGAACCTAGTCTTACCAATATTTTATTGTTGAATAATTGAATAATAATATTGTTGAATCCAATATTGCGGGGAGAGTAGCATAACCTGAAAACGTCAGTCAGTGTCAATTCACGATAACTATGGTCGATGAAGAAAGTATTATTTAAAAAAAAAATACCTATGCTAAGTATCCTAAGTAAAAAACTATGTACTTTGCTCTCTCACAATGATATTTTTTTTGGTTATAATTTAAAAGAAACACTACTGCTCTAATTCGCTAAGATTTGTTTTGCAAATCAGACAAAATCACAAGGAAATCCTAAGCATCTTAATTCGACTTTTTAAAAGTAATGCCATCGTTATTTAAGAATTTATTTGAAATACATAAATAAAAATAAATAAATATTAAAATAATAATAATATAATACATTTAATCAATGAATTGCGTCTGTATATTATAATCAAATAAAATAGCTCATTGCCCTAAAAGGCAACACCTGTTTTCAGATTTTTAGAAGGCGCCAAGTGCCGCAGTCGCGAGTCAGAATAAATGGGCTGCATGAAAGCTAGACTCGTCAATGTTTTAGCAGTTTTTTTTTCATAAATTGATACTAATACAACCTTAACACGTTTTCATGGCTTGAATTGAATTATTTTTTATTACTAAAAAAATAATTAAAAAATACGAAACCATTTTTCACAGCTCCTTTGCCCAAAGGGATTAACGTGTTAAATATTGATTTAGCGAGACTGCGTTTAGTTGTATGTTATCTGTATCAGTATTAGATTATTTTTTTATTACGTTTTAAATTTAGTAGCTAATTTATCATTTTTAAGATTTATACATATCTATTAAATTATATTCTTAAAAAACCTATTTACATTAAGGAACATACCAGTGCAGCGTGAGAATTTCAAGTTTTTTGTCTGCAAGTGGTATTGAATAAAAAAAAGAAACGAATGTAATGTGTTAGTCGACAAAAGTACTCTTACTTAGCTTATAATCAAAAATATGTTGTTTTATTAATATTTACTTAGTGTGGGATTTTTGTGTGTTATTATTATATTTAAATACTTATGTTTCTTATATATGTATGTATAATAAAATGTAATTTGTAATACATATAAAATGTAATGACTTACGACTCTATGTAGTGTTGCGACATTCTTAGCAGCATTTTCTAGTATCAGTCTAAACGATGTTTGAATTAATACAGTTTATTAATTAAACTGGAATTTCTAAATATTTTTATGCTTTAATGTATTATTAATCATGAACACGAGCAAGGAAAAATAATATTTTAAAATGGTTTGTTTTTTTTATAAATGGGTATCGTCAAAACAATAATAAATGAGGGTTTATCTATAATAAACCGATAAAAAAGCTAACGGCAAAAACCAATTAAACACGAAACGCCCAGTTTTAAACGGACGCAAAATAAATTCGACCGGCCGTTGTCATTCGAACCACCTGAACGATTCGCGGCCGACGCCCGTTCGCTTTAGGGCGGGCGGCCATTAATAATTTCGCTGCCATTTTCGAAATTAATATTTCAGCCGCGACTGCCTTCAGCGCTGCGCCCGGAAAAGCGCCTCGGAGCCTTCTGGAGCGAACCCGAATGCGTTTAGCGAAAGGATTTTGCATATAAAGGAACATATTGTGTAGAGCCGACTTCGATAAATTTTCGTTGGTAAATTATGTAGTTAAGTGCGCCGACCGTCTTCGCTCAAAACTTTCATACAGACGCTGATTTCAATTTAAAATGTTTTTTTTTTATTATAAAAGAGTTTAAATTTTTATTTTTTATTTATTTAAACTTACGAGTATGTTTACCGAGAAATGTTTTTTTATATTTATTTGAGTAATGATCGATAAGAATTTGAATATATTTTTTTTTTTTGTAGTAAAATTGTAGTATCTTTACCCACGTGAGCACTTCTGGACCCTTTCTTAAGAAATATTTTTTGGAAATTTTGCTCTGGTTCTCTGTAATAGTCAAATTTGCCTATGTTATGGGGTGATTGATGGCTCTGAGGAGGGCGAAGGAGGACAACGAATCGTGAACAGACGCAGAGCTTTTTGTGAATTAATAAATTTGCAAATTATTTTTATACATACTAAAACCATACTTAATGTATGACTTTATTTTAACATATACATTCAAATCACACACACTCACAACTACCACAAACATAACCCACAAATTACATATAACACATCAAAAAATTCTACTGTATATGTAGACAATATTCATTGTCCAAACATTTGAAACAACACTGTTTCAAATTTTTATGCCAATGTTAATATGTAAAATGTCCGATATCCATAATTGGTTTTGTATAATAGTAATAAGTTTTGTTTGTAATTATAAAAATTAATACTGTTGGATTTTTCAACAAAGAATAAATAAAAAAAATAAAAATAAATAAATGAGTCGTATAGAATCAAAAGCAGCAATCTTTTTTTTTTTTAATTTTTTTTATTTATTGTCAGTAACATTAATTTCACATTATGCAAAGTACTACCTTACTAGGCAATGCCCGTACTAAAGTAGACTTTCCTAGAACCATCGTTCTTGTAAGCATAAAAATAGTTAAATGGTTTTGTTATTAACTTTAATACTTTTTGTTAGTAGAAACCTATTATTAGTTTTACATAGTTTTTTAACGATCAATCAAATGAATTTTTTTGTTGTTGTATGTACTGTGTAAAATTGTAGGTTTCTCCAATAAATATAAATAAATAAATAACCGTCTCATTGTGCAACATACAATTACAATTATTTGAATTGAATTGTATGCAATAATACATAATATATAAATAATAATAATACATAGATAATAATAATAATAATAATATATATATATATATATACATATATATTACTATATATCTGCGGTAAATGTGTTTCGTGGCAATTTAATAAAAACAATTTACACCTGCAATACGTAATATCATCAATATTTTTTGATTCCTGGTGTTTTTGAATGCTGCCGTTAGAATATCAACAATTTTTAATAATCTTTGATTGTAGACTGTAGATTGCGATATTTGATTTGTTTGCTATTGAGTAACAAAGCATATACTGGTGCATATCTTTGATAGTCAGCGCGGCCCTCGCGTTGTTTACAAGTACTGGACGTGGGCGGAGCATGTCGCACGATTTGCCTGCATGCGCTGCGAGAGTGTAATATTCAAATGTGCCCTCCTGTTCTTTCCGGCGCTGACATGATGCCGCGCCGGCCTGCGGGTGGTCCAGTGAGATAGGCTTACAAAATAGGCGTAGCTGGCCAGCTGACCTGGGTGAGGGGGGGGGGGGAGGGGGAGGGCCTATCATTGCGACTGGAGATCTTTAAAAAAGAAATGAATGTCGATGACAATAGACACCATTTAACATAACGTTTAACATCGACAAAACAAAACTTAACGACATTGATATTGGTCATATCGACTGCTCAAAGATTCCGGGTTCCACCTGGACTACTCGCCAATGTTAGACATTGGCCACTATCACGGTTGAGTATGAATTATGCAAAGCATGTCGAGCATGTTGAACACCGTCGATGTATTCAACACTACATTCCCGGAATTCAAGAGAGCGTCTGCTCTAGTTCTAATATGTATATATAAAATCTATTATTTTAAAGAGTTATGTTTGTCCAATCCCTCCTACTTCCCAATCCCAACCTCGTTCCTGGATGCATTATTTCTATTTCATTAAGTTTGGAGGACACTTATTTTTCTATCAGCTGTTGTTTCAAATGAAATAAATAAATAAACAGTTCATCATTCGTCCAGTCAGTTTGTTAATTCTTGTTCGTCTATCATCAAGAGTCTGAAGAAGTGATGAGAAATGGATGAACAATCTAAAAGAGTGGACCTGGATTAAAACAGAACAAAAATAATTGTTCAATATTTAATAAGAGAGAATGACTAGGAAGTGCAGGTTTTTGGCCGCACAACTTCAGTAGGAAGATGGCACCCTAATAATCGCTTTTAACGTTTAATAAATTCTTTAAATTGTAGAACTTTCGTAGTTTATAGAAATATAATTTACATCAATCGTTTAAATTTATGATGGATTCAAATTTTAGGTAAATTATTACAATAACGTAACCTCTTTGTATATTTGTAGGATATGTGATCCCACGTGATCTCACGTGTAGGATATTTGAGAACGAACAGTCGAACTTCAAAGAAAATATTTTAGACCACGCTGTCTACGTTTATACAAAATGCGTGCGAATATATTTACGCTGTGCTCCGTCTCATCCCGTTAGGGTGTTCATTAAAATTTGCACGAATAATGCTAGCATCGTCACTGACAGTCCACTCAAGGGTACAATATATTATACAAATAAATTGATGTTCTGCCCAACGGACACAGAACACTAGTTTTCAACGTAATAAGCAGGTCATAATTTGACACGCATGTAAACCTACACAACTAATCTATTTTAGAGTCAGTGGTATCGAAGCGAATGTGTTGTGTGACTATAATGTACGACCGCGACTGCGGCTATAGCCAAACACCTTATAACTATATAATTGCAATTACAATTAATATGTTTTTGTCTTACAAATTAAACAATATATTTTACATACCTATACCAATGGCATGATAAACTCGAAATGCGATTGTATGGCAATCGAGTTTAAAGGAGACGAACGACATAGATACGCGATTCCGGATAAAACACCGTTTTCGAAATATATATTTCGTGTTTGAAACAACTCCTTTTAAGGTTATATAACCTTAAAAGGAGTTGTTTCAAACCATCGCCTTTATGCGTAAGCGTGACGTAGGTAAGAAGTCACGAACACACACGTAGCATCAGGTCTATAAAGACACGGCCGCAAGCAAGACACACGTTAGACACGCAGAGAAAGTCACTTCACCGGTCTACTGAAACTCACCTGCAACCTAATACCTGCACTAAGAATTACGAGTGTTGGTTGAAACATTTATTAATAATAAATAGTTTAATCATGTGTAAATTATTTGCACTAACAACGACGCCCTAAAACATACACAAATAAATAAATTAATTTGTAAAATTGGAATAAATGGTAAAATAAAAGTAAACATGAAATAACACAAACTCAAACACAATCACAAACTCTCGATTTTAAACCACTTCGGCTAGTTCGAATGGTTGAATTTGCCAACCGCTGCAATTTTGATAATCAAAAATTCAAACATCAAAGAATTCTTTATTTTAAATTTGTAAATAAAAAAAAAATCTCTGTGTTCAAATGGAGTTTGTAAAGAACGCTGCGTCGGAATAATAATGTTGCTTTTATGTTCTGACTTGTGCGGAACGGATAAAGGAAAACATGCTATCCATCACAGCACGTTATATTAAATACCACATGTGTTCCTAAATATAAATTTATGGATTTGTAGGCTAAGCCTTAATAAATAGAGTACGTTTGGGTTAGAAATAAAAAAATACATTAAAAATTATCTCCGTATCTCTTTCTAAAAGGTGTCTAAAATTTAGTGTTTTAATAATATTGTTGACATTAATTAAATAAATGCTTACAATTCTTAATAATATTTTTTTTATGTAGTGTTTTAAAACGTGTGTCTATGTATTTAAAAATTTTAACTGTTTTATTTAGCGTAAAATATTAGAAAACTACTTAACGATATAAGGTAAATAATGTATTTTTCAAAACTGTAGACGTAATTTAACTTTTTATTTTTCCTCATTAGTTCTGGTTATAGTTTATTTTTTATTGTTATTGTTTTTAGTTTTTAATGTTATTTGTTTCTTTTAGTAGTATTTGTTTCTTTTACTTGAAACCTGTTTAATCGCTTCTCGATTCGGTTTCAGCTTTGCATATCGGTGTGTATGTGTATTTGAGTGTGTATGGGTGTGTATGGGTGTACTGGTTGTGAATAGTTCTCGAAACTATTCAATAGTCGCCGGCTGGGCTTCGGAACTGCGTTCGAAATCCATCCGACCAACTTTGGCGCGCGGTTATACCAACGCACGAGACGAAAGTTTTCAGGCTGAAATGGTCACAGTGTCTGAAGTAGCGGTTCGTAAATTGTAAATACCTACTAGAAATGCAGATTTTAAAATGTTTCAAACCGCACATAACCCCAACTTTAAGCGTAAGTAATATTAATTGAAACTTCGATTGCAATAGTAATGTTGGCACCTGGGCCTCGGTTCAGACTTTGTCGACGAGCTGGATGTTTGCTCAAAGGACATTTGAGGAAGGCCAATGTGTAATAATTTAATTGTTGGCGGCAAGAAATCTGTCAGAAAATAAATATAGAGGATAAGGAAGTTAGTATATAATCGCTGCCCTTGATAAACACTAAACCCTTGCATTTCTGCTGTCTCAGTCTCTAGTATTCCAAACGGGGTGGAACTCGAAACGCACAAGACCGACTCGTACAATCGAATCAGTTTGACTGGTCGCCCGCGGATGATACTACTCTCAGATATGACATATTTTGTTTTAAAAGTGAGGTCAGAGCGTACGTTTTATCATAAAGGTGGAAAGCAGGAAGTTATAAGGATTTATGATATGTCACAACTGGTCTGAACATGCCATGCCGCCCGCCAAGATCTCTATAATTTACTGTAATTAAGCGGTATGAGGCTTAGGCCGAAATTTCAGTCCTTGCTTAAAGTCGTTCTTAGTTAGGATCAACTTAACTTTTAAGCACGATTTATATTGAATTGTGTATTTCAGTTACTTTTTAAGTTCAACTTTGTTAAGAATATGTTTTCGCATTCGTGATTAGTTTGCTACTCGCCGCAATGGTATGTGCATACAATATCTGTAGCCACTGTCGCATTACTTTTGACATACGACGCGTGATTGACGTTTTGAGGTTATGTAGGATTTTGACGCGCGGATATAATGCTTTTTTTGATCTTGTGTTTACTGTGTTTCATTTATTTTATTGTTTTCTTTTACTCTGATTGGAATTACAAAATAACAGAATTATAAAATTGTTGCGCATTCCTAGCGATAGTTTTGACATTTACACGCCCGGCGATAGTAACGCCGTTTAATGTACTGAGATCGCTCCTAGCAGCGTATTTTAACACTGAAGTTTGACTTAAGGCTTAGGTCGAGGTTGTTTTGATTCTTAGCTAAGGCGGCTTTTATGTTCGACTTAACGCTAAGAGTGAGTTGAAATACGATGTTTTTCGGTTAAGAACAACTTAAAATTTAGGTTAGTCTTAAGTAGGACATGAAATTTCGACCCTTAAAGTCGTTCTAAGTTAGGCTCAACTTAACTTTTAAGCACGATTTATATTGAATTGTGTATTTCAGTTACTTTTTAAGTTTGACTTTGTTAAGAATAAGTTTTCACACTCGTGATTAGTTTGCTACTCGCCGCTATGGTATGTGTATACAATATATGTCGCCACTGTCGCATCGCTTTTGACAGATGACGCGTCATCTGACGTTTTGAGGCAAAAACGCCGTTTTCTAAATGAAAGAACTTGAAAAGAGTCTTCGTTTCAAACCATCGCCTTCATACCTAAGCGCGGCGCGGGTAAGAAGGCACACACAAAGCATTCAGGTCTATTGAAACCATAGAGGTAAGACAGACGCCAGTCCACTGAAACTTACCTGAACTGCTACGGCGACTAGCGATATCTTACATTTTATATTAATTAATTTAATTCAAGATTGTACTTACTTTTTACATATTTACGAATTAAGAATTACGAGTGTTCGTTGAAATAATTATTTATAATAAATAGTTTAATTAAGTGTACAATATTTGCACTAACAACGAAGCCCTGTAACAATTTTCAGATTTTATTAAAAATAATTTTATGTTGTTATATGTGTTATTGATACTTAATTTATAAACTCATAGAAGACCCATTTCATAAATAACACATTTAGTTTAAATAAGATGATGCACTTATTTCTAAGAACCTAATTAATATATTATAGTAGTGCACGGATATGTGATGATAGTGTATGAAAATGTCTTTCATCTGAAATTTCTTTGAATTGACGCTCTCCTCTTCAATTAGACGCCAAGACTAGACCGCTTTTCCCATTTTGTCAAGAAACTTTCCGGTTCTTTGAAAAGCGTTTCCCTTTCGAAGAAACTTTTGAATTGAATTTGAATTCCTTCATAATTTGGACGCCCCTCACCCCCTCACCCCCTCGTCTTCTCGACATCCTTGTATTCATTCAGGGTGAACGAACTTCTGAAGATGTGTCGTCGGTAGGTAAGATATTTGTTTATGTATATTTGTTTTGTAGATCTCAAACCCACTAAATACATGATCATTGCATAGCGAATTTTTTTTATAGAAAAAATAAAATCCCTTAAATATCTCAGCATTAAGGTTAATAGTAAGATGAGCTGGTTTGGAAAGCTTGTGAACAGAGTTCGTGGGATGATCTACATTTTTGACAGTTTGCGTTTTATTTTAGATGTTCATATTATAAAGATTGTGTGTATTAGATCTGTGTCAATCGATCCTGAGTTACGGTATAGTAGCGTTGGGTCATAACTAACCTGATGCCTACCGTATAAATACGGTTAAAAACGTCATCAGCTCGTTTAATTTCTATTAATAATTAAAAACGCGGAATGTAGCGTATACCTGAATTCATAAAAGGCATAGATTAATCGTCGATTTTTTTATTTTAGTTCGATTTTGACGTTTGATTGTTTGACGGTTGAATTTTTATGTGAAAAGTGCGATAGTGAATTGAAAGTGTTTTTAAAGGCTTTGGCGGTAAATAATTCGAGTATTATTTACAAAAGCTATGTCAATATGACAATATACATAAAAAACAAATATTTTCATACTTTTGTACTTATTATTTGTCAATAATAGGAAATTAAGTATTGCGATAATATGCTCCGCGTGCGATATTTCGCGTGTAGTGTGGAGTTGGTTTGCAACAACTAGAATTAATTTGTTTACACATTCCTTCTAGAAAGACACAAGTATTTGCTTTGTTTGGAAAAATGCTAAGGTGCATTTCACACGACGTGACGTCAATCATAGACCGTCTTGAGTCGATTTATAAATTCCTTTCTCAGGGTTTAGTTTTCATAGTCAAGGACAGTACTTTCAGTCTTCAGTCTTAATTGAGTCGAAGCTACTCGTATTACCTGACACTTATTAATTTCTATTTGTATTTCTACTGAATCAGAAACTGGTTAGAATAAGTGTGAACCTTAATAAACAACTTGGTGACCCTGTCTAAACTCTATCTCTTATCCTCTCTTAACCTTTACCCACATGTTAACGAAGGGATCTAGCTCTCCCCGATACAGTTAAAACTGTTTTTTACTTAAATATTGAAAACAAATATTTTTTTAGTCAAAAGTGTAAAATCGTTCCGCTACGCCGTAATAAAAAGCAGGCCTCTTTACTTATTTTGTAGGTTCAACAATAAATTAGCGATTTTGTGAATATTTTAAATTATTTTTAAGACAAAATAAATTTCAGCCGGCCGACAAGATCCGGAGACGGGCTGAAAGGCTGTTAATTTTGTATGATTTATGCGAGGAGGTCAAGTGGGCACCTGAGAAAGTTCAGCGACTTTAACTTTAAAAGGCGCTTTTAATGTTTCTCTAAACTGACAGATTTAAAAGTTAATTTTGACGTCTTTTCAATGTGGAAAAAATAAAAGTGACCGACCCTCTGCAAAAGCATGTAGGTTACACTTCCGTTTTGTGAGTTATAATAGAATATCGAGAGTTTTATATAATATTATTAGCTAATAAAACTTATGATTTATTCGTAATGCTTTTTGATAGAGCATTATTTGTTTTTCATTAACAAAACAAAGAAAAGTTACGAGCAGTATGCAAATACCTAAATAGTTCCTAAAGCACAATACATTTTTAAAGCTGTTTCTTAATGAGCCTTTAACGCTACGTAATATACTGATAAAAAGTCAGAAGCGACTCGATTTTATAATAAGCTGTAATCTCTGGGTCCTTAGCGTAGTTTGTCATTTCAAATGTCTCTCTAAACTTAAATACATATTTATTTATAATGAGAACATATCTAATCTTAATTAATTTAATTCAAACAATTTCTGCCACAAACACAATAGCCGCCCGTCGTGGCCACGCAAAAAGATATTTCTTTTTTATCTTAATAAAAATCTTTACAGACAACACTACTCGTTTTCTTCTTATTAGTACGATAATATATCTGATATATCTGAGCTGGCTAGCTTATGCTAGCCAGCTCAGAGACGCCAACACAGTTAGTTCACCTAATAGCCTCTTACTTGCAGGACAGAAATTTTTTCGTCTCAGTGGAAGATGTCAAGTCATCGCCGAAACTCCAATTAAAGAAACTCCAATTACAGTTAGATATTATACCAGAATGGCTCACCAAATGGAGGATTACCGTGAATGCTGGAAGCTATGGTAGTTCGTTACCTTAAAAGGAATCCTCCAAACCTGTCACTAATGGGCACTGAGGTTCCTTGGAATAAATACCTTGGCGTCCGAATCGACCGCCAACTGAACTTCAATGCACACGTCTCAACTACCATTAACCTAGCCAAAGCAATAAGGCAGATGCTTCGTCCAGTAATGTGTTCCCCAATAATACCAGCAGGCGTGAGGGCCTCACTACTGAAAATGTACGTAAGATCCAGGCTTACCTTCGCTGCTCCGGCTTGGTCTCATCTAATCTCGAAAACCAACTGGAAGAAGATGAAAGCGGTACAGAATGTCGGCTTGAGAATGATCTCGCAAGCTCCGTGGTTCGTCCGGAATGCCACCTTGATGCAGTACTTCAAGGAGGAATCCGTTATGGACTTTATGAAATAGCTCTCGAGGAAAATGTTTTTGAAAGCCGACCGTTCTAGCCAGTCACACCTTCGCAATATAGCCCCTCTGCATGCCAGACTATGTGTGAGAAGGGCTTACCCACGTGCCGCCCTTATGGATGGAAACCCACCTGTTGCAGTTCAGGGAAAAAAGGCGGAAAAAAAGCTGCTTTATTTTACTTTTCATACGGTAATATTACCGTTACTATTACTATTGTTTATTTGAGTTTGTTTTTGAATCAAATTTGTAGCTGGAATTGAAATATCTGCGGACACCGCAGATATTTATTAATAATAAAATAATTGGATTGTGTATAATTCAATTATTTTTGCGGACACTAATAAGTTATAATATGAAATGTTATATCTCATCTTAGATATAGATATCTCATCATCTCATCTCATCTTTTATAGATCTTTGCGGTTGGGTGTCGTTTTCGCTACGCGTTTTCATTATCTCGACGTTAGTGACAAAGCGCAACGTTAAGCGTAAAGCTTCGCAGCGGGCGGACGGTCGTCCTTTATTCAAACTACCCGCTAAAAAGTGGCCGACAATATAAATGTGAGCCGCGCGCCGCTCGCTGTTGCCATTTGTTCAGGAAGTAATAAAAGTTTTTCTGAAACGTCCTGAAACAAAACCAACGTTTTATTGCGCCTGAAAATGGAACGTTCCGCGCTTTCAGCGGTTCGTTACTATGACTAGGCTCTCGTACCCACCTATAGACCTGTTACTTTTTGCGTTTTAATTGATACACGCAGCAGGAAAAGGACGACGCTTTTTCTTTGTGTGCATTGAAAAAATATCGAGCCCCGAGTTAACCGAAAATTTCAGTAGAATCATAATTTGTTGTGGCTACTGAATTTTAGTAGGCTCATAGTATTGTATACAATCTGTTTGATAGACTGTACAAACCAATTCCTGTAGATCGATAAATCGTTACCCAAACTTTCTTGTATCCTGTACTAAACAATCTCGTAGATGCAGCGTTGAAATGAAAAGTTATGTACATATTACAAGAATTTTTTGTTACGTCAACCAAACAATTCGTGTTAGATTCACAAACACACCTCACGCTTCTCACCTATTCCGCCATTTTGTTTTTCTACCGAACGTTCAGTAGCGTTTACAAAGCAGTTTGTTTATTTATACCGGAGTTCAGTTTCTTATTTCCCAGCATGCTGATAATATGGTTTGATGTTATATTTAGGTAATCGCTTAAATGGTCTGCTCTACAGTGAAACACCCGTCGAAATTGCTTTAGTATGTTAGGCTTAAAGCGGGCACTGATGCACAAATAACACACAAACATGACAATATCAAAACGCACTATCTCTTCTCATCCGGATTCCGGTAATTAGAATTAATATGCAATGAGGCTATAATTTAACATTTCAGGTTAGGTCATTGCAATGTGTGGTATTTTAAAATAATAGAATAATTATTAACCCATTAATACAGTTTGACACGGTTCAGTTTGACCAATAGTTTCGTCTGTGTAACTTGTGGAATATGTAAGCTAGGCAATGAGCTAGGTTCTTACCTAGCTCATTGCCATTGATCATTGCGAGTAACTAGGCAATGAATTTCTAGGGCTCTTGCCCTAGAAATTCATTGCCTAGTTACTCGTAGATAAACTACTAGAGAGATCGTAGATTTCCATGAACTCGCGGGGAATCGTTCCAAAACCCTTACTCTAGGGCTATTCCAAAACGTAAACGCATTGCTTATCTGTCAAGTACATACCTACATTGTTTAGTGACAAAACACGTTATAAATATTCATATGAACTTCTTTCTTTAACATCAATTACATTTGTATACATTTATATCAGAGGTTTAATTTGGGGATGATTAATTTTAGATTTTTTTAATATCATTTTTTATTTATAATAAGGAGCCAAAATACATTATTAAGTAATTGGGAATGGTCTCGGGGTCCCGTATAAGAAAAAAATCAACGTGACTGGCGCGCACTTATTTTAGCCGAATGCGCACATCACAATCGAGCGTCCTCCCGAGCCGATTGCGCGTGTCGCATTAGATTCTTTTACTGCCTACGAAAAAATGATAAGATGAGCTTAAAGAAATTTTACTCCAATAAATCGTGCAATTTTTATTTTAAGAAATTGAGTAGCAAAATTCTACAGTTCAGAATTGCTGCCTAGAACACAGCAGGCGGCGTTCGTCAAGGCTCACACCGGGGAATTGCGTTATGCTGTCTCGATGATGGGCGATGGTTACCAGCTGAATCTTACAGATTTTCCACTAAGTTTTAAGTTGCGATCGCGCTAAGAGGGAATTTCTCAATTTTTCAATACAGAAAAAAGTTCTCCCATAAATCAGCAGAACGCCTAATCCTGCGCCGGCCGCCCGCGTCGGCCTAATGGTGATTAATGGTGGGGAGTTGATGCCTTGACGAACGTCACCATAACACAATTATATAGGCATGACGTATTGCGGCTCGTGTCCTTGTACATTCCGAGCAGCGCGTACGTGCATTGTCATACCACCCTTATTTATGACGACCCTTGTATGGACACGGAAAAATGAGTTTTACACAAAACATTAATCAAGAATTTTGTATTTTTTAATATTACTGTAAGCAATTTTGCGACGGTGAAAAAAAAGGTGTTATAAGATTGTTGGAATTGAGTTTTATTAAACTAAGCTCAGCTGGATGAATATGCATGATACTTCAAGGTAATGTAATGCTGTGATTATGCGTGAAACAAAATACACTTGCTTTGTCCCGCTTGGACTTTGAATTACCGAATATATCGGTTACCTCCATGCAAAAAAGCAATACCGCACTGGCGAATGGTATCGCTTCTCGCAGGATATTTTCGCAGCCTATATAATATAATATAATCCATATAAGTCTCAAATGAGCTTATACCTGACACGAAAGTAATCCGTGACCTGGGTGTACATACGATCGGTATATAAATTCAATTATTGAAAAGTCTTACAAGAATTTGGGTTTTATCATAAGAGCTAGTAAGCCCTTACGGAACTTGAGTACTATTAAAACACAAACATTAGTAACACAAACTATGCTCAAAATGCTTCATAGAATTCTATACAGATACAATTGTAATTTTGGTGAGATTGACACTTTTCACCTAAGTTCTGATAGTTTTGTGAAGTCTGTTAATGAGAGAGTTAGCACGCTAGTTTAAACACATCACACGCGCACACACACACACTGAATCTCACAGCATACAATCACACACTCATACATGTACTCTTTTGCAAATTCGTTTTTCCATTATTGTATAGTTGATTTTCCCTTCCTTTATTTCCCTTACAACTCCTTCGGTCATATATGCCTTATTATTATGTAATTAATTTTAATCGGCCTTAGAAATGGTATTTTTTTTTGTGTTTGTAACATTTATTGTAACGCTGTTTGTAATTCTAATAAATAAATAAATAATGAATGACGACCGTGAAAGATAGAAATCAGTATAAATAAACTCGTATGTTTCTAATTTCGCAATATTTTCAATTCTATTATCTTCTATTAATACACGCTTTAGAGTGGTCCTAATTTGGGGTTTGGTCGAGCAGTGCGCCTAATGCCGCTTTTCATGTAGGAGATAATTTAAGTGCTGCTCATCTCGGCTTCATTGTTTTCGCTCGAATTAATGTGACCCCCACTTGGGCGCCTTGAGAGGGTTTTATGAAATCCCTTAAATTAGAGTTCGACGCGGGCTCTGGGCAATAGAGAGTTAGATTCGTGATTGGGTTATCATTGAATCATTGAAAAACTATATAATTTCATAACTGAGATAGGGATATACTTGGGAAAACACATATTATTAAATCGAAGTAAAAACATTAAAACAAAAAATTAACCAAATTCTTGTAAATATATTAAAAAATCCTAAATAAAACAAAATAAAATTATTTAAGAAGCGATTGAATAAATATAAATTATAAATTGGATGAATATAAAATATGGCAAACTTGAATTTTTAACCATCCTAAAATTGACAATTTTATGGATTTAATTGTTATGCCAAAAAAAATAAAGTGGTGCTGCCATTATAATTGCATAATTAACGAAGAGTATCATCTCTAAGAAATATACAAAAAAAAGGCAGGCCATAGACTCATAAGGTAAAATACGGACTATGGCATACCGTGGGTCTGGGGGGTTCTCTCGGAAAAAAAAAAACCTATCGTAATGGTGCAATTTTAGGCCACTTTAGAGAAAATAAATTGTAAAAATCTGTATAAATTCTACACAATAATTTGAAATATCAACAACTTTTAGCACAAAAGGTGTTTCGGTAAATCAGTATTAACACCTTCAAATCATAGAGATTTAAGATTAAACTGTAACATAACTAACGCATTGAACTAACTGACAGCGCGCCAGCGGCCAGGCGAGTCTATTTTTGAGTTGACTGGGGGGGGGGGGAGGGGGAGGAGTGCAGACTTACTCTTACAGCTTACTGTAAATCTAAAGAACTAATACACGGTACACCACTCTACACTCAAGACTGTACGATGCTTCCAAATTACGGATATTTCTCTCTTTTTTCCTTTGTACGGTACGGGCATGGACGCGGTTTGTATGCCAACATGCATAGGGTATGCGTAATTCAAATATAAATAATCTTTCCCTGAGGGCATTTCTAAACCTTTCTAAATCGATGTTATAGTCTTTTAAGAATGGACGGACCCAAATGGATAGATTGATAGATGTATTATAAATTGTAAATATTTTCTAATAATAAAAAATTTAAAACAAAATGGTAATTTTATTCCATTACTTTTGACAATGTCTTACCAGGTATAAAAGACTCCCTTACAATCTAAGTAGATAAGGTTTATTTAATTGACACCGCGCTTGTCTTCCTGGGTAATTTAAAAGTCGCCTGCCAATTAAGTTAGGAGTAATTAAAAAGAGGGGAAAACGGCGAACAATAGATGGCAATTTCTTATTGAGCTGCGGAGAAAAGTTATTAGGGAAATGACGTTGGAAGCACCGCTAGCGAAAAACACAATAGCAGCTTGTCTGTTTTCGAAAACAGTCGAAATATTGCCAGATCTGATGGGCGTTTGGGTGTGGGTATACGGTGGCATATCGACAGGTACTTTCAGCACTTTTCAAGTTATCTCTGGCACGCGTTACGTGGTAATTTCATGACGACTTCAGGCATCATGTAATTGTATTATAAATTCTCGCTTTCATAGCTGTTACGCTAACTCTTTTAAAAGGGGAGTATTTATGTGTTCACAAAAAGCGCTGCGTCTGAAGCGCTGTACACGATCCGTTGTCCTTCTCCCACAACCGCCAACCAACTGCCCCATAACTACAAAGAATCCGAAAATATATAGTAAGAAGGGGTTGAAGAGTTCCTAAATTTCTGGTAAAATATTATTACTTTTATTTATCCAGAATGCAGCTTAACAGGTTTTCTCGGAATTCGTTTTTTTTTGTTAGCAAAGTTTTTCGCTTACACGGGGCTTGCAAAGATAGCACAGTTTATGTAAAAAATAAAAACTATTAATATGTTTTTTAATCATTACTCAAATATTTACAAAGAATCCGTTTTCGTGCAAAAATAGACAAATTCTAACCAAGTTAGATTTCTTTATTACTGGTCGAATTCGTGCCAAATTGTCCTAATATTTACCGATTCGAACACGCATAAAATTATCTATTTTATTTAAAGTAAATCTTACTTTTTTAAAAAATCTAAGCTCCCTGGGCAACAATTAAAATAACGCAATAATATAACAGAATAAATAATTCAGTCGTCTGTGAAATTTTGCCAAGTAAAATCAGCCGTATTGGGCACAAAATTATTCGAGAAATATTTAAACTGTTTACCGTAAAATATTTTTCTCTCTCGTTATCAGCGATTCAAAAGTCTTGAAGCAAATTAATAGGGGTGGGTCGACACTCTGTAAACATCTGAAGCAAATCTGCTATCTACCGCTCGACTTTACTAGGGCGTCGAACTTATCTACTCTGTGATCTCTTTCGATCAATGAATGGTTAGGATAGGCCCGGGGACTATAAAAAAATCCCTTTCGGCACGCCGGATGGGATTTGTATCAATCGTTGCGTGAGCTGCCGCGCGGGGAGTGGAGAGTGTGTATATTGAATCCGCGAGAGTGTGTATACTGAATCCCTCTTTATACTGACCCCTAGACATGATCTTATTTATAGCTTTTGACCTCCCCCACCTTCCTGTCAAGTTTGAACGTTAACTTTTGAATCACCTGTATATTCACCGATACACGTTTTTAAATTATGTCAATTTTTTTCAAAAAATTTCAGCACGATTACATTCGATTCATCTATTATATAATTATTAAAATTAGCTTACCTAAGTACGGGCAATATCCAGTTAGGTATGGTCATATTATTACCATCTGCCAAATATGTAAAAAACAAAAATGAAACAAATAAATTTAAGTTTTCGTTATTCCTAATTAATATTTAAGTTCTTTTGGATTATAAATGTATTTGTAGACGACTTTTGTCATTTATTTATAATAGATGTGTGCCAGTATTGCGGGAAGCATAAATAATGTCCATCAATTTGTAGCGCACATCCGCCGAACGGAGATAAATCCCGTGACAGCGCCGCCATTTTGTTTTTGCATGTTCTTCGCGTGCCTGCCTGGAGTGACGGCCCGCCCGCCTAAAACGCTTCAGTTAATTTAATCACACCCGCGATTTCATATTTTTGAAAGCCTTTCACGGAAAAATACATTTCGAAGTTAATAAAATTCGAATAATGCACCGACGGATAAAACAGCTTATCGTATTATGCTTTGCGTTTTCTTTTGATATATGCTATTTCTGTCTATATATTTTATGTATACATTATTTAAAACCTAAATATCCCTCTATATAACGAATTATAAATTTGTTTCGGCGAAATAAAACATTCGGAATTACTAAACTGAAAAAAATATTTTAGCAAAATGTTGGTTGTTTAAAAATTTGCACCCGCAGTAAGAAATTTGAGAACGAACATTTGTGTAAGCAAATTTTGGTTAGATTTACCATATTTCTTGCTATTGCGGCAAAAAAATAAAAAATATTAAAAAATATATAGCAAAAACGTTTTGCTATGATTACAAAACAATATGGCGTCGTGAGTGAACAGCTGACGAAATAAAACAAGGTTACGTGAAAATTTGGTAGCAATAAACATAATTTGTTGATTTTATTTACCATTTTATTTTGCTGTGATTCAAATCAAAATGAACAGTATCATGATATTTGCAGTTTTTAAAAATTATTGTAGTGATAGCTAGTTAATATGTTAATGTCTAACAAAAAATATGGTATTTACAGTGAGAAATATGTTAGAAAATAATGGTACTTGCAACCAAGTAAGTTTAACTCCATTCGTTGTGGTTGCTAATACCATATTTTTGCTGCCATTAAATTTTTTTTTCAATGTTATTAACAAATATTTACACAAAATATCTCACTTATACTCTCTCAGCTTTGCGATATACCTACATAATATATTAATAACTTATTTCTGAAAAAAATCTTACAATTTTTTAAGTAAATAGTTCTACCTGACTGAGCAATATCCGTACTTATTTCAAACCTCATATTGGTTTTGGTCATAAATTTGATTATTTGTTTATCTTATTATTACATAGCTGTAAGTTTTTTCTGTGAAAATAACAATAAATAAATAAATAAATAAATATGTTTCACACCTTACATATAAAATATAACTAAAATTGAGAATTTTGCTTTTGTTTACGTTTCAGACATAGTTCTACACTTGTTTGTAATTTTATATCCTTTTGAAATTATTTTGAATCGTCCATAATTCCATATCATTGATTTTATTTACAACATATTATATTGTATAGCGGTATTGTATTATGATCAGATACATAATTAATTTTGGATAGTATGTATCTTAATTAGAGCGAAGCTCTCATAAGGCGACTCCAATTAGAACTTTGTCACGGGCTAACTTGGTCATTCCTTGACCGATTTGAAAAATTTTTGATTTTGAGAGAATCTACATGAAAAAGTGAAGGTCGTGACGGAGCTTGATTTTAAATATTGTCAAAAATAAAATTTTTGGGGTCAAAAGAAAATTGTCTATGGGAATATCCATTATAAAAAAGTCACGCGCTTTTTTGAAAATTTTTTATTCGAAAATAATTAATCGAATTTTATTTTAAATTATTTAATTTGATATTAATTTAATACAATTTAACAATAATAAATCGTTTTTAACAATAAATAAAAATACAAAAAATAATTAGGTAAGTTTCACGCATAAAAATAGTAAAAAAAAACAAAATTCGCTCGAAGGTCACGTCACTTTTTTTCTTAGCGATTTATTCTAATTTCGATTTAATTTTCTAAATTAAGCATTAATTTTGAATAATTTATCAAGATTTTTATTTTTAAAAACCATCTCTATGGTCGTAGTTATAAAGAGAAAATAGCATTCATCCAAATTATAAAGTAGTTAACTTGTGATGAGCGAACATGTCTTTTACTATGGCTTAATCTGCTTATGTTTTTTTAACATCTAGAATAAGAGCAATGCGACGGCGATAAGAAGGCGACAATTCGGTCGCAGGACAAATGACGCTTTACGGCAGCAGTTATCAAGGGCTAGACAACAGGAGGATTCACAAGCAGGAAATATAATGCATTCAGAAATGCTTTTGATCAATGAATTTTATGCTAAGATTCAATCTATTGGTTATATTCAATGTTCAAAATGCAAATCAATGTTACTATTGGAAGAGACTGATACCATTGAGTGTTCTTCCTGTCGGAAGAAGCCTTTAAAATACTCAAGCTCTAATAACATGGAAGTTGCTACTCAACCAATTGAGCTCAAACATCTAACTCAAATCGAACAAATGCTTATCAGTCGAGTCCAGCCAGTACTCAGAGTCTATCAGGTAAAAGCTTGTGGAGGTGCAGGACAGTATAGATATACTGGTAATGTTCTCAACATCCAACAAGATATTCAGCCCATCGCAAATACATTACCTCTTATACCAGAAGAACTTCAAGTAATTTTAGTAAGACGAATCGGCATGAATGGACATTCCGATTTCAGAGTTCGTAGAGAAAAAGTACTCACAGCTTTAAGATGGCTCATTCGCAATAATCCTTATTATGCAGATGTTACAATCAACCAGGATGTATTAAATTCATTGCCAAGCGACGGAAATATTGCTGAACAATTACGATATGTCAGTGAAGGAGAAATAATGACTGATGAACTTGAACAAGATTCATTGAATGAAAATTGTGTTCCTGTTATGAACCCTATTCGTAATCAAAGAGATTTAATAACAACTGCTCTAACATGGCCAGTTGCTGACCAAGAAGCTGTAAATGAGTTCAGATATGCTGGTTACATTGTCAAGGCTTTCCCACATCTTTTTCCTGATGGGAAAACAGATTTTAACGACACTTCACGTTCTGTTAAAGTAACTTTCGCTAAAGTAAATCGCTTCGCTCTAATATGTGCTGCAGCGAAGCAAAATGCGAGCGACTGCGGCGACCTAGTTTAAATTAATTAGGAATAGTAAAGTTTACTTTTTTTTATTTTTTGTTGTCCATGAAAAGTACAATGTTTTTATGAAATAACACTGCCATATTTAATTCTGTCATATTTAAAAATACATTTAACTGAATAAAATATGCGTGTTAACCTTATATGAGGTTATGTATAACTTATATAATAGTATTTTATATGTTTCTGATATAATTTCGGTAGGTACAGTAATAGTCTCCTCGGTGCGGAGTATTTCTCCAGCAGACGCAGAGCAGAGCGAGAGAGAGGGAGAGAGAACATTATGGGATTTTTCTCGCAATTTCACCCGTGCAGCGAAGTTTGTTGAACTTCATAACAAAAAGATAGATAGCTCCAATTCCCACTCTCATATTAATCACAGAGCCAGCGACCAAATTAAATACCAATATATATATAAGCGACGTTTATTTTTCATCTGATAACAGTATAAAGAAAATATATTTTGTGGGTCATCTGACAGAAATTCAATTTAGACTTTAAATTCATGAAGCGGCCTATTATTATTCACATAATATAATATATAAACATAATCATAATCTATATATATTTTAAGAAGGGAACGCTGTTCTAAATTTCTTGTGCTAATGTTGGAAAAAAATGGCAGTAGTTAATTTCAGATGAAATATTAAGAAGCTTTCATAATTAGTCTAAAGTGAATAGAAACATTTCAGCTAACCGCCGCTAAGCACTTCAGCGAGACTATGCATAGTCTGTCTTCAATCTTGGTCCGAGAAACACTCTTCCATCGCCAGTCAGTTTTACGACTCCAAGAGAGGACCTACTATCATTTCTTCTTTAGATTTTTACCAAATTGGATAATAAGCTTTTTTACGAATAATATCTATGGCTCTCGCTCTATTACTGGGAAACGCCGGTCGTGCCGCAAGCTGTGAAATGTTTTCATTCGATCATCCGCGCTCTCTTCTCTTCAAACTGTTTTTAATCTAACCCCTACAATTCTCAAATTTATAGAACTGAAGGGTCTTACGAGATAACACATTTATTTGTACGAATATTTACTTTCCATCGGAACTAATATTTTACTCGGAAAATTTAGCATTTTTTTTATTTACGAGAGTTTCGCATAGATTTACACCAATCCACAAACAACTAGTAACTTACATAGAAATCGTGACCATATAAAACCGGAAAACATGACCGGTACTCGACCCGCTTGAACTTTTTATACTTCATTTATATCTACAGAATGATCATTTTCTCAAACACATTATTTTATGGTTTTTTTAATGCACTTCAAACTGGACAAATTTTGTTTTAGAAGTTTTTTAATGTGTCAAAAAGTAGGTAAAATGAGCAATTGAAAAAATCCTACAAACATGTCGTTTTGTGTCTCCTACTCTCGGTTCGGCCATTTTTGAATATTCTTTTTTTGAATAAAGAATTTCAAATATTACCTCTTTTAGAAATAGAATTGCGTCGGTAAAATTCTTTCAGTGAACCCCCGTGAACAATTCTAGGTTAGATTGAATATCAAATTATTCGCTTGGTTTATTCTTCTTCTTCTTGGATTATTCTGCTTCTTCGCAATAATTTTACAAATATGGCAAATTGAAATTACACAAATTTATGTTTTTTGTTTTTTTAATCGTTTATGTTTTAATCGTCAATTTTTTTTTGTAATTTTATGCAAAAAATACCAATAAAATAAATAAATAAAATTGACCAGCTGGGGGGGGGGGGGGAATGCAAAAGTTTCTCCATTTACTCCTATCCCGGACGGGAAAATATCTCTTATGCACACATTTGCCGCCCTTTTAAGCTTGCGTTCTGCGATTACTTCACAGTGCTCACCGGCACTCTTTCAGGGGCGGCTCTCACGCGAAAACAAAAGAAAGCGTGTTTTTTGTGACTTGGCCATTTTGGCATTTTGGCTTTGTGCGCATCGATTTATTATTATCATCGATACTGTGCTGATGAGCCTAGATCTGTGCTCGCCTTAATTAATTAATATGTGTATCTAGTCTATTTTTAAACATTTCTTACCTAACAGAGTTGAGGTACCAAGCGCTCAACTTTGTTAGGTATGAAATGTATTTTAAGATTTGAATTGAGCTGCCTAGTTTTAGCTGACGGCCACGCAGCTAGGAGTTAGTGTTCATGGTGAATATATTTCCGAGGTTGGGAGCATTCCAATATTTTGTAAGTCTCGAGCATGTGCACCCTCTCCCTCCTTTGCTTTAGGGTTGTTAAACCAAGGACCGTCCGCCTGTCTTCATAATTTAAGTGCTTCAAGGAGAATTATATTTTTTTGTTCGTCGCTGAACCTTTTCTAAGCCTATATCCTTGTAAAAGTATGGACTACGTATCTGGCATCCATATTCGAAAGGTGGTCTTACGTACGATTTGTATATTTTGAGAAGCAGATCAGGAGGGGGACATTGGAAAGCCTTGCATACGCAAGGTAAAGTATTTAGAAAGGTTTATATATCCCCTAAGAAACTGATTACTTGGTCGAATTACACAAACATGGAAAATGTAAAAGAGACAGTATTATTCAGTGTTTTAACCTGAAAGAAGAGCGTTCTCAATATTCGACTGCCAAAAAAACATTTATTTTTGTGTTAATGCTAATTTTAGTATGATATTAATGAAATTAACAAAAGCTTAGCTGTCGATATAGATCAACCCTCTAAAGGACATCAGTGAAGTTAAATACATCCTGTATATAAATTATGCTAAAAATATTTTTTGTTTTTGAAACCAATCTCACATCTTTCTATGATTAACCGTTGTGTTTGGGATAGTTAGACAGGCAAAGTTCTCGCCGTGTCCTCTTTTTGACCATTTTGGTTCGGACCCCTAAATAGGTAACACTTAAAACTACACTTGTCGCAATATATTTAGCTTACGATAATGCCTTTGGGCTTATTTTAAATCTTCACTTAAAAGTATGCAGACACATAAATCTCCTCCGATGCTACGATCTGAGATCGAAAGCTTGCAGTTTCATAAGTGTTACATTGCCATCTAAATCCTACCACTCCACGGACGGGGTGGTTCACTGGATAAGCCCCCAGTATTACGTTCGAGTGGGGGATGTCGCGCGTTCGAGAGAGATAAATTAAACATTTTTTTTAAATACGGCGAAGTCGCATACCCAATGTATTTCAATACTATAAAATGATAAATTATTTTTAAAATAGCCGGAAAATAGTTGAGTGTGGTCTTTGTTTAGATTTATGTATTAAGCAAATTACCTTTTTACATAATACAGATTTATGTATTATGTATTAGGCATAATACCTTATGTTAATTAAACTATTACGCTCGTTTAAATAAACTTATTTATAATTTTTAGGACAGTTATATATATTTTTGGGTACATTAAAAAAAGTGTAATATGAACTCGAATAAAAAATCCTTGCCAAATATATTTTGACTTAGATAATCTTTAACAAAGTAATACAATAAGAATTGTATAATTATATGAAATTAGGGACGCTAAATAATATTATATATAATATGAAATTAGGGGGGCAAAAAAGTATCGCTATATCTATATTTAACTGGTTAAAATCTATATGGGTGAAACTGCCGAGAAAATAGTTTCAGAAACATTTGACAATACTGCAATTTAGGCTACTCGAAGTTATGTGAAAATATATCTTTCTACATATATGTACTTTGTTCATAACTGAAATGCTAGGAAATGATAAAATATTTTCTTCAACACTAGAAAACGTAAGGCCAATTAGGAGTTTTTTGTAATGAGAATGGTCTTGGGACACGGTGTATAAAAAGTGTTATGTTGAATATTTATTTATTTAAATGGTGTATAAAATGGTTAGGTACACAGAGCTTGCAGTTATTTGTGTATCGTTAGTGCGTGCGTATATTAGTCTATTATTTGGTTTTAAAATGCATTTGTATTATTTTTCACGATATTTTTCGTGGGTCTATCCTCACGCTGTTTATTTATTTATTTTATTTTATTTGGTTTATTCAACAAATTTACTTTTAATTTATTTTATGTACCAGCCAAGCCCACGGCTTATTGCTGGAAACCAGCTGTGGTAAATACAGATAATAATAATAGTGAAATATGTTCAAATTATTTTGTTCTGTATTTTACACGTCCTTTACAATATAAATATACACATACGAGGTGTGTTCAAAAAGTATCGCGACTTTTGTGTTTTTTCTAAAATTATTTACTTATTCATGAATATCTATTTTGTCCCCTTCAAAGTAATCCCCATGAGATATTATACACTTGTGCCAACGGTTTTTCCAATCTTCGAAGCACTTCAAAAAATCATTTTTTTTTATCTTGTTCAGCTCCTCCTTCGATGCCGTCTTTATCTCGTCAAGCGTAGCGTAACGTAAGCGTAGCAGCTTCCATTGAGATGATTGAGCTTTGGTTTCCACGTCATAACCATAAACCCACGATTCGTCACCAGCTATGACCCTCTGGAGCAAATTTGGGTCGTCGCGGACAGAGTTTAACATCTCATTAGCAATGTTCATGCGATGCTGTTTTTGGTACGAAATTCGCGGCGACCCGTCTCATGCCCAAATCATTGATAAAAATCGAATGGCACGAGCCAATCGATATGATTAGGTCCTCAGCAACTTCTCTAACGGTGATTCGACGATTGGCCAATACCATTTTCTCCACTTCATTAATTTTTTCGTCTGTTTTTGAAGTGCTCGGGCGTCCGGCACGCTCTTCGTCGTTCACATCTTCTCGGCCTTCTGAGAACATTTTGTACCACCGATAAACGTTGCTTCGGTCCAAGGTAGCTTCTCCGTTTGCCACAGTCAACATTCGGAATGCATCCGCGCACTTAATTTCGTTTTTCACACAAAATTTGATACAGGTTCTTTGATGCAATTTTTTTGAATAGGTAAAAATCGAAGACGATCCAAAACACGTGCCAGCAAAGCAGCTGTCAACAATTAAGTGAACATTCAAAATATTCGAGCTTGTCGGCATAAGTGAGAGACATGAGTACCAACATAACGCCACAAAAAAATCGAAATTCGAATATACGTAACCCGCGAAAATTCAAAAGTCGCGATACTTTTTGAACACACCTCGTACATTGATAGACATTTTTATCGCTTAGTGTTAAATTGCAAACAAAAAATAAGTATAATTTTAATAACATTTTAAAACAATAATTAACACGCTAAGTCAATTTATCCACACACAATTAACGAGAGTGTTTTTATGAGATTTTATAGCAAATATTTCTAACTTCATAATTATTTTTTTTAGATTTAATATTACTTTTTATTAAAGATCTGGGCAAATTATTAAAAAAGCATGGTATAATGAATTGCAAAGCTCGTTTATAGTAAATATTTTTAAATGCAGGTATAAATAACGTTTCATTTTGTATTTGTCGTGTACTATAATATGTATGTTGAACGAGTGTTTTGAACTTGTCAGAGTCGAAGAAGTGGACCACCATCCTATATATAAACATCACGTTTGCCGGGAGAATGTTGCACTTATATAATAACCTTTCTTAGAACGGGTAACTCTTTCTTAGCTTTGCTGGGCCTTATCAAATCGGCTAACATAAATGGTAATCACTGAAAGTTTTGAAAATTTAATAATAGATATTTGTATTTTTTTTACATATTTACTTAACAGTAAGGTGACACTTGAAATTGATTAACCTTTAAATTATCTCTATGTAGATTTTTTTGTGATCACAATATGTGCTTTAAACTTAAGTTAAGACGCATACTATCCAAATATCATTCAATCGAGACATCGTAACACACTGTTTTTGATCATGTTAATGTCGATCTTATATTATAAACCGTAAAGGTGTTACTAGACAGTAACCGTGGTTTGTGTGCGGGTGTGATTTAGGGCCTCTTCGAAATTTATTAACTTTTAATTATCTCTAAAATAATAAACTTTAAGGTGTGGCTTTGCTAAGTACTTCAGCATTACTTTGTCTACAATATGCACTATTTTTCGGTTATATAGTGCTACTGTTACGTGGCGTCGATAGTCAGCGCAAAGAGAGTGAGTATACTAGATTAAACTATGTATTGTTATCAACAAACACACGTAATTCTTAATTCTTAATAAAGTAAAAAGTAAGTACAATCTTGTAAGTTAAGTTCATCAATTATAAAATATCTCGAGACACCGCAGAGGCTTGAAGGTGTGTTCCAGTGGGCTGTTTGGCTTGTATCTGTGGTTTTATAGACCTGAATGCTTCGTGGTGTGCGTGTCTTACGTAAGTGCGTCGCGTTTACGTAAATGATGCGATGATTTGAAACAAACACCATTTTTGGTCTCGTCTAAATAGTCAGTGGTACATCACTAGAAATGTGAATTTTTTGAAGATTTTCCAATGTTATCCCTTAGCTGCGCCTTAAGAGGAAAAAGGGCATACGCTCGTCCACCCATCATTCCTCTTGATAAAACCCTCAAGGCGAAGGAACGCCCTCAATTTTCAAGTTATTTTTGAGCGGCCCGAGGCGCCGGGGTGCGGTCGTCATCATTCCAAATGACACTCTTCAGAACTTTAAATTAGATTTTGAGCCCGGCTTTCGATTATCTATAATATCCACATAACTATAAAAGAGGCACATGCTTTAGAAAGTAGCCGAGCGCTTCACTTTTATTGCGAACCATTTTAATTTCGCAGGCCGTTCTAAGGCACTAAATGACTCTTTCGTACAGACTGGCGTTTTTATCTGCGTTTTGATCTACGTTTATGTAGCGCTAGTGACGATGCCTGCGAGAGAGTACTGGACGGGAGGCCAGTATTCAATTATTTATTTATCTATATAAACATCCATATTTATTATTAACCTATGTATAGTATAACTACATTTAAACAAATCATATTTATACATAATGGTTCCTTATTATAGTAGTACAGGTTTGCTTGGATTTTATCACTTTACTAGAGTAGTGCCTGTCTTAAAGTGATACCAAATTACGAGGTTCAATAAGGTTTAATAAATAATGAATAGGAAATTATGATGTTGATATTAAATTACTTAGTAACTGTCATTTATTAATAAAATTTGAAAGACAATAAATGAATTATCAATATTTGTATGCTTCAATTCATTTAAATGCCTGATTACAAACTTATTGGTTGTTTATTCTACTAATTTTGAATGTGTAATTTTTCCCATTTTCGTTTTTGGGTAAAAATTATAATAGACGAATTTCTAAACACCGTGATTTATTTAATTCTATAATTACTTTTCCCAAATTGATCTATTTTCAAATTCCTAGTTCCTAGTTTAGTTCTGTATTATTTTGTTTCTACGTATATATAAATAAAAAAATCCTAAATTGTTGGACATCATGTCCTTTCTTTTTGTATTTTTTTAAAACTTAAAATTGTTTAATTTTATTTAAAATTAAATCTTACTTAAATTCGTTAATTATATTTTGATATTATTCTTTTTACCTCCAATTATCTTTATTATTGAATTGGGCTACCGTAGTTAAGGATTCTATACTTCAATGTGTATTGTCTTTGCGTGATTACTTGTATTGGATACAATTTCTGTTGGGTAACCAGAATAAATAAATAAATGAACTCGAAAACTTAAAATGCCAGGAAGTTGAATTTTTCTATGATCATTAGAACTCCTATCAAGAATATATACCATAAAAATGATGTCCAATTATAGCCAGGATGTTGAGATATATGACCTCAAATTCCGGAGCACGAGAATAAGTACGTCTATTTTTTAAATATTTTTGGACTGATAGTATATTTTCATATTATTTAATTACTAATAATTATTTTTTATTACATATCTATTATTTATAATTATATTGTATATTATG
Source organism: Neomicropteryx cornuta (assembly GCA_020383195.1). Classification (NCBI taxonomy): domain Eukaryota; kingdom Metazoa; phylum Arthropoda; class Insecta; order Lepidoptera; family Micropterigidae; genus Neomicropteryx; species Neomicropteryx cornuta. The sequence goes on along the minus strand of JAHKQU010000001.1, from coordinate 3,869,099 downwards.
TTTTTGTACTTATTATAGTATCTATATAGTAGCCTTTGCTTCTTATTTACATTATCATTTTATTATTCTAGTATTTTTCAAAAAAATATTATAAGTACATTTCTATAAAACTAAATATTTTTTAAATTTATTTTACATGTTTCCCGATTTGATTTACAACAAAAGAATAATAATAATAAGTAGAAACCAATATGGTAGTATACGAATAAATAATAAAAGAATTATTTTATATTTAAAACGTAACTTCACCCTCTCAAACATATACGAGTGATCTCGGTCACAATAAAATATAAATAGGTATTATATTCAACTGAGTAAATAGACTAATAATAAGTTTTTTATTTATCACTTGAAACATTATTCCTTGTGGCCTAATAAGGTTGAAAACTGCACATTTTTAAACCTGTGTCTTTGTCATTAATAAAATAAAATATATTTTGCATCATAGCGCGTTATGAATAATGATTACCTGTCCTGGCTTCAGTATATTTCGGTCAGCAAAGTTTCAATTATATATTGCTAACAGATCATTGATATCTCATCTGAAATCATTCAACCAATCTTCGATGATCATATCCGAAGCCTTCTCTCCAATCATTATGGTGGGCGCGTTCGTATTACCACCAACTATTTCAGGCATAACGCTAGCGTCCGCAACCCGTACGCCGTTCACTTTGTTCACTTGTAGTCGAGGATCTACGACGGCTGCTGGTTCACCGACGGGCCCCATTTTGACCGTGCCAACCGGATCGTGCATACTCGTCGACATGTGCCTGAAGTAACACTTCCAATACTCATCCGATCCGCGCTCAAAATCACACTCTGGAATATTGAGATAATGGAGGCTGGCGTTGTACTGGCGGAACGTTTTAGTATGCTGTATGTTTTCAAGGAGTCTCACAGCGCGGAGATGAACGTCTATATCCTTATCATCATCTAAATAATTTGCATAAATATAAGGAGCGTCGAGGAAATTATTACTTTTGAGTTTTATTCTGCCCTCGGAAGCTGGATATAAATTAAGTATAAACAAACATAGTACGCTTTTACTTGCAATCACTTCCCGCGCTTGATTTTGTATGTTCTCGTTGTAGCCGTGGGATTTTAAATGCGTGTCGAGAATTTGAAAATCATTCCTGTCAAACAATTTCGTATGTATTTGGGTATCGGGTCGGTTGTGCGGCGGTCGCGAACTAAGCGCAGTTCTCACTATTATTTCTTCGGCGCCAATATCTCCAAGCGGCCCGGATCGTCCCAGCAAATAGCCCGGCAGCTCTCTTATGAGGTCAATCGGTCCTTCTGTGTGAGGGTTGTCGAATGTGAACCACAGAGGCGATGCAAGGTGGTCCTTCAGATGATGCCCGACCGGCAAATCGGCCACGGCTGTGATCTTCATTTCTTCGAGGTGCTGTTTCGGCCCCATGCCCGAGAGCATCAGGAGTTGGGGGGAGTTTATCGCACCGGCGCACACCACGATTTCCTTGAGGACTTTAACCGAAACTTCTGATCCGTCGTTCAAGCGCAACAATACGCCGACCGATTCATTTCTATTTAAATCGTAAATGATTTTTTTGGCCAAAGTATTTTTAGCTATGTTCAAATTTGACCTGTCTTTGATGGGTTGCAAGAATGCCGCACTGGTACTGCACCGTTGACCTTTGTATGTGGTGGAATGTGATTTTGAAACGCCATCCGATAAAGGTCCGTTTAGGTCGATGTTTTCTGAAAAGCCAGCGTCAATGAACGTGTTATAAATCACATCTATTATTGGATTTGATCCGTTGAATGATGACACTTCGAGAGGACCTCCGGTTCCGTGGTAGGCGACGAATTCTTCATTAGAGGATATCCTGTAATCATTCATATTCTCGCTCTTGATGAAATATTTTAAGATGTCCTTGTAGCTCCATCCATCGTTACCGTTTTCTGCCCAATCATCGTAGTCTCCCATGTCGCCGCGTATATAGTACATTCCATTGATCGAGCTGCTGCCTCCTAGAACTTTTCCCCTTGGCCATAGACAGCGTTTGGCAATCATGGATTGACATGACTTGCCGTCGGGTTCCATTCTGTATTGCCAATCGATGCCGCTGTTGAGCGTAGTATCGTACAAGTGGACAGTCTGTGAATAGAAATTTAGATATTTGTTGTATTTGTTTGTTTGTTTGTTGTGTTGATATTTGTTATGTTTGTTGTTTGTTTGTTTGTTGTTTAGATGTACAAACCGGCGATATTTAAATGATATCCCCATTGTATTTTTTATAAAAAGAACACGCAGTAGCGTGTACATATAAATTACCTATTTATAAGACATCAAAACGTGAAAAAAACTAAATGATCCAAATGATCCTTTAGTAAATGATCCAAAGATTATTTAAGTTAAAGTATTTCAAAATACTTACAGTTATAAAATATCAAATTTAGGTATTTTTTTTAAGGCGTAAAACACTTGTCCAAATTTAATATTGGAAAAGAATCAGATGCAAAAGATTGGCGATGAAAGCTACAAACATATAAAAGATATGTTGTCATTACACCAAATTTAAAAACTCCTTATTGATAAAGAGATCAATTAAATATTTTCCACCATTACATTAAAATCAAAATTGCGTACGAACAAATAATGTAAAAAAACATCGACGAAAAGGCCGAGGCGAGTGTCAGAATTGGGTTGCACGCGCTGATAAGCTGGCACGAGTTGCAACCATTCTCATAGCTCAGCGTTTTCCAGCGATCGCCTTGACGGCAGTACCATACCCGTGCCCTGAGTAAATGGTTCCATAGTCTACGTGCACCGTTACTCCACCCCATCAAGTCTCTCCATCGTGGTTCCATCAAGCAAAAGAGCTGTGATCAACCCGCGCCAAAGTTCGGCTGTTTTTCCATCGCGTACTGTGGAGATTCATGCTTATCTGCGAGGTTTTGTAAGGCTGTTCAATACTAGCAATAAAGTGGATCTAACCCTGAGTTCATCTTATTTCCATCTCTTATAGACAGTTTTATTTCCCTGTCTAGGGCTGTTACAAAACTTCTAAACATTTGAGTAGGTGTGGTCGAATTAACGTATCTATTTACATCGACGCGATGTCTATTGCACGAACCTGGGTTTCCAGTATGTTGTCATCTCCTCCAGCTTCCACGAGGAGTATCGTCCAGTTAGAGATCTCCGACAATCTGTTGGCGATGACGGCGCCAGCTGATCCTGCTCCGATTATTATAAAGTCGTATTCATCTGTGTAGAGAGTGAACAATCAAATTAGTGAAGTGTAACTTCTTTAAGCTAGTACATTTTTTTCTAGGCGGCGAATGAAGTTCATGCGACACGTTCGTTCGTCACATTGATTGATGGTTATCCCTCACGTGGATTTTCTTAATATATAAATTGGTGTATGGAAACGTTTTTAAATGAAGATACCATTATGGGGTGGTAATTTTGAAATAGAGGTTAATAGATTCATATGCAGTTGATGCAAATTTAATCAACTCAACTTTTACCGCGCATCACCGTTTCTTTTTATTGTAAATAAGACTTTTAATATATTTTATACACAGGTGAATTATATTATATATTTATTTATTATTATAATTTGTACAAACTCATTGGCGTAATAGTATGTATTGAGTTTATTTGCACGATCTTACAATATTGAATTTCTTGAATATTATATTTGTATGACCACTACAAATCTATTATAAAGCAACTACATATAACATAATCAGCTAATTTTAAATCTTACAAAAGACTTCCAAATATGTATACTTTGTCATAACTGTCATTAAATCTATCATAAAGATCTTTCCGATAATTGTTAGCAGTTAATTAGAATATGGTTGTAGCATCTGGAATCCTCTTTACTCAAATTATACTGATCAACTCGAAATAATTCAAAAACTGCTCTTAAAATCACCTATAAATTCATAAGATTTGAACTCAATCACTATGACTCAATGCTTATTTTTTATAATAGTGAATTTTTAATAACAGACATATATTCATCGTTTTGTGTTTTATAAATACTTTGTTTATGCACAGATTCGACTGCTGTATTGCCCTGAATTGCTTGGATGTTTTGTTTTAAATGTCCCTTCTAAGCACCGCACTGTTCTACCTTCACCTCGTATGTCAGCTGTCACGACTCTCTGATAATTGGTAAGTACGCGTTTAGGAATTGTATAAAAGTAACTAATTCTAAATTTTAAATCAAACTTAATATTATGAAAATTATTTTTGGTATCTAATTGTATCTAAAAACAATTGCATCATTTTTTTATAAAAAAATCTTTAGGTATGTAATTTTGAGTAAAATATCTATTTTAGTTTTATAAATTCGTAAACAATGTTCTTTTTCAATTTTCATGTACTTTTGTTGAACATTATGTAAATTTACAAAACTGTTGGTTTCATTATTAAATAAATAAAATAAGCCTTAAGTTGTTATATCGTTAGGAAATAGCGCGCGTTCAATGCGTATTCGAATTAATCATTTTGATCCATTAAATAATTTATATATTAAACAAGCGTAAATAGACGAACCTTTTTGTTTTATTATTTATTTTCAGCCAAAAAGTATAAAAACGGTACCAAAAAATACAGCGACAGTACAAAGACGGCAGGTTAGGTTGTGTCTATGCGTTCAAGATCGAACGGTCCAAATTTATTAAATTTATCAAAGCGCTCGTGTAAATTTCCTTTTTGCTCGCAGGCGCTCGGCGCGGCGCGGACTCGCTAGCGACCGAACTTATGACAGGAGCAATTTTATATTTTCGCGTAGAGTTTACAAATTACATAACCACTAGTTGTTGAACAAAAGTTGGTAAATTTCATGTCCAGAATAACAAACCGTTATCTTTCAGCGACGAGGAGTGGTCCTCGGGCCATTTCTGTGGGTCGACGAGGGCGCAGTGCGCCGCTGCCAATAGCTGCACCGACTGGGCGAACAGCTGGCTGCCAAAAGTGCCACTTTGGACACCAGGGCAAGTGCCTGCTGAAGAATCCATAGCGATAACTGAAAAATTAGGTTCAAAATATTTTCTATTGAACGAAAAGATGTCAGTCCGTAGATACACACACTAATAAAATACATAGAAGTCTGATATCAAACTAAAATCTATATCTAAACAACATAAATCAAGTAATTGTTTGTACATAAACACACATGTAATCGGTGTCTAATGATTATACGTGTATAAATAAATATTTTAACTTAGTAAAACAAACTTAGATTACGTCAGTGAAGGGTATATATAGATAACTTCTAATTGTAAGAGAAAATATATTTAACATTTAAAATGTTTTCTTTCATTTAAGCGCATATGACAAGTAATAAATACTCTTAAGTTGAATTATTACGGAAATTTAAAGATGTAGCAGCTATTTTTTTAACCACATAATTTGAAAATGAAGCATACCTTCTCACATTCCTTAATATTTCGCTGTTTTCAAATCCTAATTCACACTTTTATTAAAAAAAAATTACCACTTTCATAGAATATTTTAAATGAAAAATAGACTCACATGATCTCTTATATTTCTTGTATAATAATTAAAATCTAGCTTATCTTAGATGTTGACATAAAATTTTTCTCACTAGAATGATGAGTGAACATTGTGATCTTGTCCAATCAGGTTTGTTTTTGTGATTCAACCTGATTTTAATGAATAATGAATAAAATAATCCTATTAAATTTTTTAATGTTTTGTTTAAATGTCCTGTTTATGTTGCGACATTCATTGGAATTTCGCAAACCGGATATAATTCATATTTTTAGACGACTTCAAAAAAGATAAAGTTCTTAACTCGATGTGTGTATTTTTTCATTACTCCGGATTAGCTCAAAGTTTTTAATTGTATTTTTTATATAATAATCGTTTTAATATTGTCCAATTCGATGTCTGCTTTTAAGTTGTACCAATGATTTTAATGGTTTGTTGCAAATACTACTTTTTAACTTTAATATACACATTACAATTACTTAACTGGGAAATGCATACAGTTTCATAATTTTAATGACAGATGGCAATACAGTTTTAACAGCACATCAATGAAGTAAATATATACCATCTCTAAATTGTGATAGTGACGGGGTATAGTAGCTTCTTATTCATGAATGTATGTCTAGAAGCTAAAGTCTGTGAATGTAATGAGAGAAATACATTATAAGATTAATTATTTATAAATAAATAATTTATAACCAGTTTATAAGTTAATACCAAACCTCCCTTTCCCGTACTATTATTTATTTTTGATTCCGATTAATGAATATCGGTTAATCAGAAAAGAAATACCAACCTTAAATAAATAAAATAAATATCAACCCTTCCAATCCAGTACTGAGGAGGCATCTAGGGTACTTCGTAGAGTCTTTACGAGATAAGGCCTTACGCCCCGAAATCAAATTTTGATTCACTCTAGCCTCACAAAAAAAAAAAATACCAATAAATAGATTATAACCTAATCTGAGGGCTGTACGAAGCGTTCGAAAATATTATTGTTATATATTACGTAATAAAATGTTTAAATTTAAGAAAATATTTATTATAAGTTAATCAAATGTAGCAAATATTATTTTAATTGTAATATTAATGACGTATTTCTTATTTATAGCAAAATACGCGAACCTAGTACCGCCACAGTTGATTCAAATTATTCACAGCACGAAATGAAATTCTTTTGCGCGCTGTCTAATGGGGAGTAAGTTAACCCTTCGCTGCAAAATGCTCAAACAGCGGTTTCAAAAGCACACCAAGAAATTATCAAACGTGCGATTTTTATACGATTAAAAGACAGTTAAAATAGTACCCAAACTATATAAACAAAACTACAAGATTTTTTACAGTGTTTAGCGATCCGGATCAAATTGGTCGGAAAAGAGACACCTGGTGGTGAGTTTTCGTTACTCCTCATTTTTATGATGACGCGCGGGCAGTGGCTGGTTCGCCCGAACCCTTATCTCAGTTAAATGCAGAGATAAATCTCTATATTCAACTGAGATAAGGGTGCAAAACAAAGCAATCACGCAAAATTCTTGCTAATTTGCTAACTTAAGAACTTAAGTAATTAACAGAGAATAACTATTAAAACAGAGAAATAAATCAAACAAATTTACTATTACGTTCACAATGTTTTTCCTTTCGACCAGTACCTACTGATGGTTTATTTATTTCTTAATACAAAATAATGTAATTGTTCTAGCAAAAACACAGTTTTAGCTGCCAAAAGATCAAAATTGTATGTAATGTAACAATCATTAGCTCTTTGAAAATATTAAATGTTCACCAATATACTCATGTTACTACAACGATAAACTCAACTTTAAATAAAATCAGAGAAATTATAATAATACATACAAAAACGATTTAAATTACTTTCCATTTTTGACCTCGCACGTCGTTTGAGGGTTAATGTGATGATTTGCGTATAGTCCTTCGTTCGCTTTCAAACTTCGCCGTCACATTTTCGCACCAACTCGCCCCGATGACACTATAATTAATCAATTTCATATTGGCTGGTTTGGGCCTAATGGAATTTTCTCGGCTCTTAGGGGTGAAGCTTTCATTTATTTGAAGGCACCCACCCCGAGTCCCTCAGCCTAAGGTGGGTTCCTCGAAAATCGTGGTACAAAATGGCCGACCGAAATAGAATGACGCCTGACTTTTTAGCTATTCGAGTTCGACTCGAAACCACTCTTTTTGTTATTCAGTGACATACAAATCACGAAGGATAATTAAATGAAAACCCCATCTAAATTCTTAAAAATATATAAAAAGCGGTTTATAGACTCCATTTGAATGTGAATCACATACAAATCAAGGGACAAGATACGCACAATGTGCATACAAAACAGAATTTACCTAAATAAATAAGCCTGAAGGTGTTGGTAGACCTGTGGTATTAGTCTCTGGCGCACTCGCGACTCGCTCGCTGTTTGACGTAATAGTACGGGAGCTAGCAACGTTTTCGTCACTTGATTTTAGCAAGACTTATTTTCTATAGAAGAATCAAAGGATTCTTATTACGTAATTATAATATTTAGGAGCTAGTTCCGGTGATACTGTTGAGTTTAGTAGGTGAAGAAAAAAAATGTTTAGCAACTCGCACGGTTGTTTAGCTTAAAAACAACCTTGGAACCAGAAAAAGGGTCAAATACTGACTTACGAAGAGGATTCCGCTGGCGAATTGGTCTGGAAAGAAATGAATTGGACCCAAGGGATGAATACGTTGCTAGCTTCCGTACGTTGCTAGCCAGTGTGCCCGAGATTAGACCTGCTGGTCAGGACCTATCAGACAGGTAGCATGTGCGCACGTGTGTGTTCAGGTTGTGATTGAAGGTTGTGTACAGGTGTGTTACAGATGAGACGCTTATAAATGTGTAAATAAGGACCGAGTGTTTTAAATATGTGTTCTTGTGTATGCAATTTCTTTTGCTTAGATGAAATATATATGAAAAATATACTTGATATTCTCAAGCGAAATTGGCATTGCGCTTGAGAAAATCAAAAGTAAAAAAGTACAATTTACTATAACCCTAGCCCCTATTAAGCTTGAAGTATTGGAGTTTAGTTCAAATCTTGCAAGCTGAATGAGAATCAATTCCTCTCTCTATCATTTCCACACACTATTTTACTCTACACTACACACTATACACTATATATTCGACAAGATTACACTATACTACATTATAATATTCTTCATTATTCATTAGGATAGCTCATAGGATAGGTTCATAATTTTTTATTATAAAATTATCATCTTTTAATTTCTTTTTTACAAGCTTTTATTTAACTTCAAAGTTTCAAAAATCAATGTAAAAGATTCTTCTTATTTTGCAGATGACTGTCAAAATTTTTAGTAATAACAATTGGGTCTCATGCATTTAACTCATTTGAGAGTCTGGTACATACTACATAGAAAAGTCGATTTAATGATGACAACTGTTGACGCATATGTCTCATTTTTCAATCATCATCGAGAGAATCAATCTAAAAGTTGCAATGTATTATTTGTATTGTCTTTGTTATTATTTGTATTCTCAGTAAAATAAATAGTCATTTAATAATTAAATAATTTACAAAGTCATTACGCAGTTAATTTGATTCAGATAACTAGTATTTTTATCACGAGCTTTTATTTAGCTTGCAATGTTTGTATGTCGGTTTATGACAAATCCTGCAAGCTACATTAGAACCACTTCCTCTTATCCTACGGAGTAGATTCAGTTCCGATGACAATGCATTTTTATGGTAAGCATGATTTGGATCCCAGGAATGGCTCCATACGGAGGAACTCCTCAACGGTCAACGGGACAGACACGAAATTTTGTATACGCATTCAAGCACATAAATAAAGGCTTGTTTTTCTCTTTTCTTTTCTTAACCTTAATATTTATCGTAATATTTATTACATGAGTTAGTACAACGTGTTTATGAACTGTCCATAACTTTAAATTTGATGAAACAATTTATAAAATATTGGAATATCATAAATAACATTAAATTATACTTTTACAATAATAAATAAATAAAAAGGTATGAATAATAAAGTTCGTCTCTGGTTTTCTTGTGCATTTCTTTTACTACCTAAAATGTTATATTTACCCACATAGATAGGTGTAATTTCTCTTCGACCATAATCTAAAAAAAAATGGGTAACGCGTTGAAGGAGAAAAAAATAATAAACCTTTTAACCCCGCGAGCAAAACATCAAACCCAACCCGCGGAGCGTTCAACGAAAGAAGAATAATATTTGCCCGCTGACCCGCGCCGTCGCTCCCGCGTTTTATTAAAAAGCCAGGCAAAAAGGGAGAAATCGTTAAAAAAACTGCGAAAAAGAATAGAAGCGGAACGAGATTTTAAAACCCGCGCCGGATTTATATAATTTGGGGTTTTTAACGAGGTCGTAGAGGGGCGCCAAAATGGCGAAGTTACGACCTCCGATGCGTTTGTCGTTGCGTTTATGGTTTTCGAACCCGCCGAGCGTCCTTTGATCTTTTACCGGAGTAAACGCTATACCCGTAAAATTCGTAAAATTTCCTCGAGTCTACATTTTTACGACGAAGGTTCTTTGCCTGAAAATTATAGAATAACAAAATCAGGTCATGCTTACCATAAAAATGCAATAACATAGGAACTGAAACATCTTGTCAAATTTCAACTCCGTAGGATAAGAGGAAGTGGTTCTAATTCAGCTTGCAGGATTTGTCATAAACCGACATACAAACATTGCAAGCTAAATAAAAGCTCGTGATAAAAATACTAGTTATCTGAATCAAATTAACTGCGTAATGACTTTGTAAATTAATACTATTTATTTTACTGAGAATACAAATAATAACAAAGAGAATACAAATAATACATTGCAACTTTCAGATTACTCTCTCGATGATGATTGAAAAATGAGATATATGCTTCAACAGTTGTCATCATTAAATCGACTTTTCTATGTAGTATGTACCAGACTCTCAAATGAGTTAAATGCATGAGACCCAATTGTTATTACTAAAATTTTTGACAGTCATCTGCAAAATAAGAAGAATCTTTTACTATGATTTTTGAAACTTTGAAGTTAAATAAAAGCTTGTAAAAAAGCTTTTGCTAAAAAATAATGAACTTATCCTATGAGCTATTCTAATGAATAATGAAGAATAATCTAATGTACTATAGTGTAATGTAGTCGTATAGTGTGTAGTGTAGAGTAAAATAGTGTGTGGAAATGACAGAGAGAGTAGCAAAGACTTGTACAATATTTACCAGACCATACAAATAGTAGCCGTATTAATTGACAGCTATTTTACCGCTCCTTAATATTACAATTTCATATGAATAACAATATGAATATACTGAAAAAAATATTTCATTTGTGTGTGGATATATTTTGAAGGAATAATTATTTATATATGGCACGATTATCAATTATAGGCCGTTGAGACATATCCTCGCAAAAAAGCACGACGTCCTTTCTTTAAGTCTGTATTAAGGCCTGTCTGACTCTTGCTAAAATTGTAAAAAAAATGTTATTTAAAAAAAATCTTATAATTAATAATAATAAATGATAACCTAGCTATGTTTTAGACAAAACCGCAATAAAAAGCGTCAAAACTAGTGACAACTAGTGGCATGAGCATGTTTACGATTTAATATTATCACGTAGTTTACATTTTTTTTTCGAAATCCATGATGAATTTTGATATTACGTCAAAACAAGTCATGTTTAAAATCGCAGGGCCAATAAACTGGTTTAACAGGATTGACCGCGGAACACCCACCTACTTTCAGTTATAAGAAATATTAATGATCTAGCATCAAATTATTGATCGATCGATTAATTTAATAAGACCTAGATACAATTAATTCATTTAGTTATGAAATGCATTAATGTTTACCATGCACGGTTAATATCACCATATTAAAGTAATTGAATCGTAATTTATACGTAATTGTAGATAACCTACGAAAGTTGTTTCCGCGTAGCTGTTCGCATTCCTTCGCGTGTGTTGACAAATGTATCTCAGAAAAACACTTATTCAAACTGTCACGTGACACTCCATCTTCGCTCTCCCTCTCTCGTTCTTTCTCCCTCCTTCGCTAATTTCTTCAATTATAGGCAAGCGGCATCCATCTTGAATATAGTGATTACTTTAAATTATACACACGTGTGCACTGAAATCGGATTAATAAAGTATTATTTGATGGCTAGACATATTTAATAAGAGTTAATCGGTATTTTTAAATGCAGTATGTTTTCATGTGGACCCCAGCATGATTTATAATTGTATAGTTAGGGTATATATTAAATACACACATGCATACATACACACACACACGGCTACACCCGGTTTAACTATTATATTTTGTAAAATTTAAAAAGTTTGTTTTTTCCCTTCTCTCTTTATGAACAACTTCTGCTATGAATATTGTAGTATACTTTATTTATATTATCTAATACTTTTTCTCCATCTCAGTTCACTTTTATTGCAGTCAGTATATTTATTTTTATGGTGTTTAAAAATATCATAGTATCATTATGTAGTTAAATTTGTTCGAATGTATTTTTGCCAAATAAAATAAAATATTTGATCGTTGTTATTACGTGGTATTAAGTGCTTATAAGAAAGGAAAAATAATAAATTTAGAGATTAATTATTTTCGCATTTTTGAAAATATAATTTCTTACTTAAAGTGGGGAACATAAACCCCCCATTGAGTCTTCGGGAGCGGCATCGACGGGAGGAGGATATTGGCTAGTTTAAGATGCACACTAATACATTTCCCCTGATTTTATCTTATGATACGACTAAAGGGCACAATACGTGCGACATAGATGGATGCTGCCTGCCTTTAATTGAGGAAATGGTCGGGATAAGAAAGAAGGTATAAGGGATAAGAGATAAGAGATAAGGGAGCAAGATGGAGTGGCGTTTAACAGCTTTAAGGTGTACGTGTGCCCTTACTTTTTTTGTGCGTTTGATAATGAGTTTTGTATGTAGCCTTTTATAATGTACTAAAATGTATTTATTATTCGAAATGACAACAATTGCAACAACATTCACTTACACGTCAACAGTCGTCGATGTACAAGACTAGATTATCAAACGCGTAAACAAATTGGTCATTTTTAAAAATGTTCTTCATTCTCGCCAAAGATAACCTATAATTTTATATTGTAGGATCATTATTTAAGTACATTGGTAATATAACTTCCTGGTTTCATTTAAAACTTCATATAATAAGTAAACGTATTTTATTGTATTTTATGTAATACAAAAAATATTTTTTCGTGAATATAATATTTTCAGTTTAACCATCAAAACCTACAGTCCGCTTCCTCTAATCCATACACTTTTGGCACTTTTTGAATAGTGATTAAAACATAGATAATTACGTTCGTATACTAAATATTAGTTTAACTAGAGTGATATTGATATGTAAAGAGAGAAAATCGTTTTTTCTTACTAAGGTGACGGGCTGTGACATGATATATTATTGTATACAACCGATGTTATGATATATTTAAATTTAATTTTTAACATATAATTTGATCAAAATATGTGGAGTCTCATTGAATAATAAATAGTACACTAGATACCCAGTACCTATACCAATTGAATTCACAAAGTTGTATATTTGAAATATTATAATGCTTCAAAAGCTTTATTTATATTGTGGGATGTGTTTTCAATCGAGGGTCCAAAATTTTAAAGAATGACCCACATTTTGTAAAAGTAATATTTTTCTGTATTTATTATTATATTCTCATTCCGGTAGGTACTCCGCACTATAGCGCTATAGGATACTGTATATTTAGTTCTAAGACAAAATACAACCTCTGGATAAATGCACTATCTGTTTGTAGCCATGAGAATCATAGTGTTAAATTAAAAAAAAAAAAAGTCGATGGCACAAATAAATACCATAAAAAATGTTTGCTAAAACTAGGAATAAATAAAACTGAAGGTAAATTTATAAATATTATAAAATATATATGACACATTACAAGTAATGAATGATTATTATTTTTTTAATTTTATTAAAGGTAGCGTATGTTATGTAACATATAGGTTGAATTAAAACACAAACTCCAAACGAAATAAGATGAAAGCGATTTTAAATGGATTCGCGTACTTACTTGCGAGTGCCATTGGAAACGTTTAGACTAGACGTGCGTGTTATAAGGCGACACCGTTTAAATCACACTATTAATCTAGCGCAGCGAATAGCTGCGTTACTGAATATGGCTCATAGCGGTGACGAAATCGCGTTCATTCGCAGTCATGCTGCAGAGTCGCGTTCTACGAAATCTCTTCGCTTGCCTATTATTGCCTATTGCCTGGCTTGCACATTGTGGAATGTGCAAGCCAGGCAATCTGTGCAACTTGTGGAAGTTACACAGATTGACACCATGTGGTGCATGCAACTATGGGCCGTAACTATTTTGACTTTCGCCCTATTAGTTTTTACCCTTTCCGGCCAAACACGGAAATCTTGTCATGACGATGAAGAACGGTGACGAGTTCAGCTACAAATCACGCAGTTATTTTGTAACCGTTTAAGTTCACTTTGTATTCGTCCCTTTTCCCTTCTAGGGGAAAAAAGCTTCTCCACGATTCTGGTTCCCCGTTCGCTGATAATCATCTCACCAATTTTAGGATAAGGTAAAATTGTTAAAATGTATAAGTTAACTTATTTATTATAATATTTGTATTGTTTTGTTTTAATTATAAGATTTGTAATCCTGCATTGTTTGAATTTCGTTAAAGATATATATTATAAGAATTTAATTTTTCTGAAGTCTTTGAAACTGCTCGTTGAGCGGCTCTTCTATAATTTAAGTATTAGGCTATTTTGAAATAGCTTAAAACGTAACCTCACTTATATGATTATCGCGTTAACGCCCACTGCTAGTTTAGACGGTACACCATAGAAAAACCAGAGGAAATTGTAAGTATATCCGAGTGCGAGGAATGAAAATAAATGAATGAAATGTCCCTTAGAGCACTCGATCCGAAATTGATGATCCTAATATAACCTGTATTTACAGCCTCCGAAATAAATTTCATCTGCAAAAAGCTTATTCCTTTCCGATTCGGAAGAAGGAATCAATACATTCCATTCGCATACTTTTTGTGAAAAGATAGAGTATATGGCGGTCTTATCTCACAAGAGACCATTCCGAGACACTCTGTATAAAGACTGCAGAGATACAGAGATTTTCAAATGTTTCCCAGTCAAAACCTACCATTTAAACTTTCTTCGTAAATATTTTTTTATAGAAAGATTCGCTACGACGTACGTAGGTCATATGCAGTTATTTTGGGCCCTAATCGACCAAGCTAAATTTCTTGCGCCAGAGTCAAGGGGATATGGTAATAATGAAGCGTTAAAAATGATTATTATGCGAGAATTCGAACATTCGATCTCTGGCTACCACGCACTCTATTACTAAAACAGATTACTGGTCTTGATCAATTTTAATTCGTCTTTTAGGAATATTTTATATTAGTATTTTGTGACCACGGATGTATTTTAAATCACTACTGGCCTTTAAGAAGGTTGATCTATATCGCCAACTAAACCGGTCCCGTAAAAAAAAAGTATTACTAAAATAATTATATTAGTTGAAATATAAGCCATAATATACATAAAAAAAATATTTTTCTCAATAAAATATTTGTATGAGTCTTAGAACCAAGAATAAAAAGTATATAACTTTGTGTACAATAAAAGCATAAATAATAACAATATAAATATAAGCATATAAATATTAACACATAGTTATATTTAATCATACCGTTATATATTTTAGGAAACCACCTAGTTAATTCCTTCTTCAATTTATGTTACTTTTTAAACCTAGAGCATTGACGTATAGAAACAGGCAGTTTGTTTAGGGGCTAGAAAACTAACAAATCTGGACAAAACTGGTTTTAGTTGGGGGAATAACATGTTTTTGGTTTGCCAAATTGCGCGTCGAGATGTTCGAGCTCCCGGTGAATAAAAGTGTGCTTTTTGTAATGCAATAAAATGACTTGTAATAACTTGTATTGCTCTTCTTGTAATGTAATTACAGGAAAAGTTTAAAACTAGTGTCTTCGAGATGTTTAAAGACATTTTATTTGCCTTAAACCAATCTTGCCAAACGAGGTTATTTATTATACTCTCTAGTATTCTAGAACAAAATGTACTCGTAGGCATTGTACAGACAGGAAGATGGATCCCGCGACGCCGCGCTCTCAGATTGAGTTTCACTCACTTACCCTCACTCTAGGATGTTATTTTGATCATCCACTTTTTTGAGTAGACGACAAAAATATAGAACTAACCTTTTTTTTTGCAGAAACGAAAAAAAAAAAATAATTGAATAAAATTCGAACTATATTGGCTTCAATAAAAAATATTGTTTTTTTTTTGCGTTTTCCCTCAACTAAAATATTTTTTTTTCTGCTTCTATTGCATTCTTCTCGATACGAAGAGCCCGCTAAGCCAACGATGATGAATGATGAATGTGAATTTACGGGATGATAAAGCTGCATTATTGCATTGCAATCGACGCTTTATTTATTTTTACTATTATGGGTATTGACTATAGATTAAGCACACATTATAAATATTTTATCAGAACGCTAATACTTTTTTTTTAAATGACAACTCGCTATCGCTTAACACGAATACCTAATGTCCGTTGATACAAATAATATAATAAACTCATTTAGGTCAATAAATATGTTATCACGTTTTTATAATATTTATAAAATTTCAAAAATAAAAATCCTTCTAGCACGTACAGAACCGACTGTACAATGATCAACGGAATGGTGTAAGCACTTTACTCGAATTTAGTTCGTATCGTGACACGGATACTACACAATGACTTATAGATTAACAATATCAATACCTACTTATTTTTATTGCAAGATGTTTTTCTCTTTGATAAAAGAATCCGATAAATTCTCTTATCAATAAAGTGGCTATTACTGATTACGATATAGTTTTGTTTTTGGCATTAAAAAAAGGCATACAAAATGATGTTTGAGAGGCGCTGTTCCGCGCGCTCATTGGCCGAATCTTGCTCTAAGAGGGAGATAAAATGCTCGCAGACAGATTGAATAACTGCCGATCCTCTCAGCGCGGCTTATTTATCGAGGAGGTCGCATTCTGCGGATGTCTCCTATGAGCGGACGTCATCACAGCGACGGAGAATGGATTAAAAGTCGACAGAAAACAAGAATGGTTATCACATCCTGTAGCTAACGTGTTGTAACAGAACCCCCTAGCGCGTGGGTCCCGTGGGATAAAGGTAATAACTTGCGTTTATCACTGATCCACTGATTACATAAAAACTCCGATATGCAATGACTCCATAATGTATGGACAAGAACCGGCGTGAGGTCAGGCAGACGAGTAGGTATCGACGGCGCGAGAACTCCACCTGAGTTCTCGCGCCGTCGACCTCAGCATTAGGGGTAGTAGAGGGGTCGACCTCAGCTCTTATAGACTGCGTCGGAGGGGAAACCCTTTACCTCAGCCGTGGTGCATTCGGTGCGTTCGGTTGACGTCACTCTCGGTCGGCTGACTGTATACGGGTGGCGTGATGTAGTCGTCAGCGTAAACCTGGCGTGGTCGTCGTGTGGACTTGTGACCTCGGCAGTGTAATATCAACTGCTTCTGTACATTGTCTTGTAGTAGTAAATTATTTAACCGAACCAGACGTCTTACAGGCGTCATTAAAGGCATCTTCCCCCAAGAGTACTCGCGCCTGTGGCACCAGCTTGTGATAGATCGCTTCAATTCCTATCTCCATAGAGGCGACGGTGGGTTATTTTTTGAGTAAATTTTTATTTTAGTGTATTTTTAGGCCTGAGTAGATTAAAAAGAAAAACCTACAATGGTATCAAGACATTCTTTTAATCTAATATATAAAAAATAACGTTTGTGTGTTCGTCTTCTATGCGTTCCTAAACCGAACCTAAAGATAAGGAGCGAAGTGGCCCATCTCGAGTGACGCAGGTGCAAGTTATCGCTCGCCGAAGGCGCCGTCTAATCCGCCCAACATAAATATTAAAACCATTTTAGTTTTGTTTTAGAAATATCGGCGTACGGCTAGTAAATGACACAACACGAACGTAATATTTTCAATTTAAAAATAATAATAATAATTTTAATGTGGCACTAAATATTCTTTTTTTCATGTTTTTATTTAAGCAAATAGACGAGTTCCTATTAATATGAACTGGCCAGTAATAAATAAAAACGTTCCATCAGCCGTGTATAATATTTTTGAAATTCGAATATGTTATTTGAGCGCTCTATTGAACTGTCAATGTTTCAACATTTAGTACTATTTTTTTAATAATGTTTATATTATTTGATCAGCGCCCGATGTGATCTAAACGGCTATGGTTGTCTTTAAAGACCATACCACACAAAATTTCAACTTTTTCGTAAAAACGAGGATAGTAGTAGCTCCTTATACATAAATGTATAGAATCTAATAAGTATGATGTTAATACGAGATTAATTTTATTTAAAAATCAGTTTGATGTATAATTATTAAAAATAATGTATATGTATATAACAGTATAGAATATAAGATTATTTTATATTTACGCATTCATTTTTTCAACCGTTTACACAATTCATATTTTTAAATAAATGTTTCTTATTATGTAGTTTGCATGGATTTTATCATTTTACTTTGCAAATGTCTGTATAAATGTTTGAAAAAGGCGTTTTATTTTAATAAAATTATTTTTACTATTGACAATTAATCGATAAACAACGACATTTATAATAAACATTTAATAGTTCGCTTGCATTGCGATTTTATTAATTTCAGAAATATTGGCTAATAAATTAACGTTCTAAAAAACGAACAAAGCCACCTTAATTAGGTTAAGTATTCCGAGCAAAGCGAGCGAACGGAACGTAAAAAAAAAATGAAGACTAGTTTTCATTCGGACGCAGGACGAAATAATGAAACTAAGCCCGGGCGGTATTGACAGAGCCCGCCCGCCTTCGGTCTTGCTCCGCTGCCGCCCGCCCCCGCCCGACATTGTCGACAATTTCCGCAAACATTGTCAGGAAATGAAGGGAAACTGCCGAAACGATTTTCGACATTCCTACAGGGAGTGCGGCTCCGATCCACGCTGGAAAAACGTACGAACATAGCGTGCAATACAGACGCTCTCTTTGCTTTGCCGTTTCACTCAATTTCTAGGTAAAGATTACATAAGATAGGTACATCACACTCACTAAATCAGTTCATTAGTTCTTCTTATTATTTTCAAAGGCTCGCAGACTTCTGTAAAAAATAAATAACTACTATATTTAAATAAACTATACAGTTAATTAATTCCTTTTAAGAGGTTGATCTATAAAGATACCTAAACCGGTGTATGGAAACAAAAAATAAGAACTCGAAAAAAATATTCGTACCAAAATAATTATATTAATAAAAAAATTTGTTTTTCTTCGAAGTGGTCCGCGAGCCGCGCGCTCGGGGGCAATGACCGGTCTCGCGTTATGCGTTCAACCGCGCTCTCAAACATTAAAGCGATTTCTATTTCATTTTGAAGTCGTTTTTCTTATGATTGAGAAATGTTCGATTGTCAATATAGATGAACATCCTAAAAGGAGTGCCCTAAATTTATAAACACCCGATAATAGGCATTGTGCTTTTGTGTGTAACTTGTAGAAACGGATATAAATATAAATAAAAATATTTATTTATTCAGTTATTTTTATTGAAAAGTCCAATAGTATTAATTTCCATAATTACAAACAGACCTTATTACTAGTATATAAAATCAGAAACAGATATAGTTCCAGAACTCATCAATAAAAAATGTTATGAAATTTCATCAAATATTATCGTCTACTTCTGGACCTGCATTAAGTCCTGTAAGAAGTCTTTACGAAATTATTTGGAAAGATTTATGATCAGTCTCAAATACCTACTTTTGACGAATTGATTAGCTTTGTTCAAAGTCATGTTCGATTGTTAGAAATATCGCAAATAACCCTCCTGTCATAGGAAATCTTATTGTTTTAAATTATCAAAAACAAATAAAAAAACATTTTTAGCTACAAAAAAATATATGAAGCTGCACGGGTTGGCCATTGTTGTAGCGACCACTTTATCGCTTTTGTAAATTTCATGAAAAGACGAAATATTTCAATATTAGCATAAATTGTCTTAAGGGTTCATACATAGTTGATGTATGCGCTTCGACTTTATGTATCGCCTGTAAAGCTTTTAGTGTTCATAGCATTTTTTTAAATATATACCAGGGTGGTACCCAAATAGTTTCTGAGCTATTGTTTTTAACTTCTGTAATGGTCAGATAATTTTCAAATAGAAATGATTTTTATACAGATCGTTCGAATTCTAATTTTTCGACAACCAAATAAAACTATCTGCAAAAAAGTCCTACAAGCATAATCTATCCCCTCTTGTATTGAGGATTTTCGCATTGAAGGGGAAAAAAAGATTTTTTAGTTCTAGTCAAACGTACATATTATTTTTCATTTTTATTCCTTTTAGGTTCTTTTTTTAATAAAATAAGATACATAATATGATGGCGGCTGCGTCACGAGTAGGCGAGGGGTTAGAAGAGCGGGGGTGAAGGGAATTGGTACGAGAAAAAACGTTAATTTTTGATAGAATGACTAGGTATTAAATTATATTAATAGAAATCCAATAACATTTTTCCTTTAGATCTCTCAAGTTAAAGGTGGCCTAAACGTTAAAATACTTTGATCGCTTAACTATTTAAAAAAAAATCCACCATGAATTAGGTATGAATATTTAAGTCCCGCCTCGGATAAAATAATCAACGTTAAGAGTAAGGAAGGTAATAATAATCGAAAAAAGAAAATGAAGGAGTCACTCAAAAGGAATTGAAGTAATATGAAGCGAATCGGAGGGAAGTCATAAAGGAGCCTTTAAATTCCCACTAACCTATTAAATGGGAAATGTAATCAATTTCAATAAGTCTAAGGGAGACGCAAGAAGCCATTTAGATGACAATTTTATTTCACGACCCGGAATCAATCAACAGCGAACGTTCCATCCAGAAGCCAGGATACGATTTAAATATCTTTCACTTTCTCCGTTATAATATTTGAAATTCGCACCCATATACTAATGAATCATAATGAATATAATTATCATATAAATGACAGCAGGTTTTTTTATATTCAGGTATCTTTAGTGACGTTTAAAACCAAGATAACGCCGTTCGTCACGCAGCTAACATACAAAGATAGTTTTATGTGTGTGGGTAGATCAGTTAGGAGGATTTTCAACAGTTTCTTTGTAAATAAACCTGTTACTATTATTATTATTTATTTATTTATTTACTTAATTTATTATCATAAAAATATTGAAGTTGTCCTGGCAAAAATATAGTTTATGCGGCCAGAAACTCAGAATATAATAAATGAAATAAAATCGTATTGAAACATAACATTAATTATAAAATATTGAATATTTATATACCATACGTCATGTCCTATTTCAACTGATTTTACTAATGCTTTAGACGTGTTAAAAGGGTTCAAAAAATCGAAAACTCAATTTATCTTGAAGACACTACAGATATCGAAATTACTCATTTAATCGACTCAGTAAGAGACACTAACGGTACAGGTTACAATAACTTACCTACAAATACATCTCACACTAAAACAATACAAGCACATATTAATATATTTAATTTTACTTCAAAACTTGAAATTTTCCGGATAGGAAAAAAAGGAGACGAAAAAAATTATCTTCTGCTTGTATTACCATCTGTATTTCTGTATTCTCTAAATTATTAAAAAAAGTTTTAGAAAAGAGGTTTAGTGGGTTTGTATAAATAGTTTAGGTTCAGGAACAAATAGATCAACACAACAAATCTTACACAAATGTCGTACCTAATAACATTTATAAAACACTGAACTGCAAATATATATCTGAAAGATCGTAAATTTTCAACAGTTACTTAACGGAGAGTTAATGGATTTTTATGAAACGCGTTCTCTTTTAGTTTAAATTTCAAAATTTTTACGTTAGAAAAACGTTTACTTTCCGAATTATACGAAGGTGGACAAAATATATGCCTTCCTCTCCGATAAGGGATCTCAAAAGGTTGGACCAAAGTACCGCATAGAAAAGTTTTATCAGAAATTTTGTACACATTTAAAGTAAAATTAGAGAAATCAGAAATTAATTAGAAAATTTTAAAAACTTTTAACATCATTCGCGATGTAGTGATGTCATCTGTAAATCACCAGATTATAGCGTCATAAAAATAAAATGGTTCAGACTGATTATGTGATTATGTTGCATATTACGCAGTGTTAAATATTTTTTTTAAATTCTAATTCGTATAGTCTGTTCCTTTCACGCGGGAAAATTATATGCATGAGATATTTTCGCCAAAACTAATGTTAACTGCAAAAGTCCGCGTGGCCCCGTGTTGTCCCCGACGGGGTTTTGTACGGCAACAATGAGACATAATTATTCACGTAGTAGCGAAGCCAGCAGAGGTTATTAGAGACGCCGTTATATTGTTTAGATTTAGTTTAAATTCTTACACAAGAGAAATTTTAGGCATGTATAGATACCTAATGTAGCTGCAATTATGGGTCCATGTATGAAGTAATTAATATTAATTAGTAGCAGAGCATAGATCGTCTTTCTTGGCAGAAATCGGCACCAGATTTGGGAACAATATCTGCTCATTTGGGGACAATATCATTAGGGTACATTTTTTTTATATATGCCTCTTTGTCTACTCTATAAATATAGGTCTTTAAGTCTTTGGTTTGAAATAGCGACCACCTCATGCTCATCTATATTTAAAGGGCAGGTTGGTATCCATTCAAATGATTTTCTCATATTACACCTGATATTCTATTTTATAACAACATAAAACTTTAGAATAATAAAAATAGTAATCGTAATAGTAATAAATATTAGCAACAGCGAAAGTAATCAATTAATGGTATTTCCGTTTGATTTGTTAAATTTCTTTATTATAAGGTTATGCTGATAAAACAATGAATCTACTGGTGAAATCCCACAATGCTACAAAATATCGAATTTTACAGGTTTTTAAAGAAGTTAGGTAAGATATTCACAAGAGATATAAGTTATCTAGTAGTAGTAGTAGTTTTATTAAAGATAATTTATTATTCTAGGGAATTACCTTAGGAATTTTCTTTAAATGTTATGCAAAATATATATTAAAAAAAAATCATTATGTTTTGGAAATAGCATTTTTAAGTTACCCACTTATGAAACCAGAAACATCATATATAAAATAAATATAGTTTTATGATGAGAACTAAGTGGAAGAGGAATTTAACTAAGTGATACGCTATAACAACTTAGAAATAAAATATCAAAGTTTGCCTGAAATTGTAAGTTTTTATTTTGGTTTTAAATATGAAAATGATTTTATGAAAATGCGAAATGTTTTTAAATTTTTAGAAAACATATGTTCTTGTGTTATTACTTAAAAAAATGGATTTAAAAAATATATCCCGTCATAGAGTTTACACCTTTCCGTTCATCGTGCAGGCAACAATTTGTAGAATCGTTCAAATGTTGTCCTTCGTTCACGTATGTAGTCCTTTAATAATTGAATTACACTTAAAACATTCCTATAACGGAATGGACAACCTTGGTACTGCCTCTTAGTTATATAGGCAGCTTTTTATTTCGTCCGTTCCATTGTTATATTGATTCTTAAGGAAATCGTACAACTGTATCAATTTAATATTTTTTCAAAGGTTCGACGTTGAAAGATTTTCTCAAAGGTAAAAAAAAACACAATAATTTTATTTTAGCACAGAAAAAAGACACATTTGAATGTTGATAATCACAAATAAAAATAAGAATTGTAGTTATTTTAATTAAATTATATTAAAACCTTAATTTAAATGAAAGTTAAAAATACATAGATCTACCTGGGAATAAGCGATCAGCTGAGTTAGAATTAATTTGTCTATCATTTATCAATCAAGTCATCTATCATTAAAAGTTGCAAAAAAAAAAATACAAAAAGTACATTATAAAAGTGTAATAAGAATAATTAAATTAGGAAATAAAGTAATTTTATGTTTATTATTATTACTTAGTATTTAAATAATAATATTAATGTGTTCGCCCCCATATAATTTGCACCTTTTAAAAAATCTTACTTTTTCAGATAAATGCCTATTGATTTTCGTTTATTTGTTTATCTACTATTGCCATTTGCCATTCTTGTGATTATAGCATAGTTATAGCTTCACACATGCATATGATTACTTTAAAAACAACTTCCAGACAAACAAGTCGATATATGGTTTAAATCATGTGGATTTTTGTATGAGTATCGTTCTATTCATAAATGGAATAATGAATGGAATATTGAAATTTAGCTATTATTAACAAAATATCTTTGAGTATGTTTACATACTCTAATATAATACTCTAATAATTTTCATTTTTTTTTCGTTTTCTAACTCCACCAATTTAGCCCTCCACCCCTCTTCACATTTCTGCCGAGAAAACTCCCTAAAAGTGTATTTTATTTTATGAATAATTAACATTTAAAGTAACATTAAATAAATTGATTAATTACGTCCATTTTTCATACTTATTGTCAAAACGTACGGATCAAAAGCAGCGATTCATACCACTAATTCGGCACAAGCGCCAACGCATTAAATCGTATTCATCGTACGGCAGCCTTGAAATGTAGCATTGAAATCCCAGAGCAAATCCTCAATCACAAGAGATCGAATGAACCGGGTCTTCGGCGTGTTTAGATCGCGTTTATTGTAGGAGGTTACAATTTTGAACTTTCCTCCTTAGCGTACTTCCCGGCTCCCGGCGGGAAAAAATACTTCCGCCGCCGCGGCGCGAGCCTGAAAATATCTGAAAATATAAATAGGGCTTTTCCGCGGGGAAATTGCGCCCGCATAATATTCGTTTGTATTCAACGCGCAACTGAAACCCACACAACGGAACTGCGATGGGAATCTTCATATCAAAACATCAAATCAAACGCGGATCAGAAGCGATCCTATCTCGTCGGCTATGTTTTTTTACTATTGTACTATCTATGCTACTCGTATTATTTTTTATGGAGAGCTACCTATATTTTTTAAATATATTAAGGGTGTATTTAAATTCACTGTTATTCATTTTGGGGGTTGATCTATATATCCACAATCATACATTAATCAGCAAAAAATATATCCCAATTACGAGAACAACAAATTCAAAATTTAATGGAAATCGTTTGAATATTTAAGAATGCGGTTGAATGCAGGGCGAGAAGTCGGATGGCGGACCCCTGTGCGCGCGGCTCATGAAATATTTATAATAAACACATCTTAATAGATATTAATTTGAGTGTAAAGTAATTACTTGATATTATTTTAATATCGGCAAATCGCCTAAAGAAAAATGACATTATTTTTGCCAATGTTGAATATGTTATTTAATTTTTAGTTATTTGACCTTTTTTTCTCTTTTATGTTATGATCTACAAAGCCGAATAAAAAAGCAGACGGTGGATTCTTTGAACAATAAAACGTAGGAAAATATATTTACATTTTTATAAACCGTGTCCCAAACCCCACAAAATAAAAACAGCTTATTGGTCCTGCAATTTGAAACATGATTTGTTTTGGCTTCATATCAAAATTTATCATAGTTTCATAGAAATAAAAAATGTAAGCTTGACTGAGCGCGAGCGAGAAAACAAAAAGGGAATTCACACGAGCGCTTTGATAAAATTAATAAATTTGCGCATTTTTATAATACAATTTCTTACACGTAATAGGGAACACAAACACCCCAAGTCTTGGGGAATGGTCGGGATTTCTAGTCTGCTTCTAATGATACAATTATATTTAGACCATAATGGTCTATTTGCATTACAAAATCTAATATTTTACAGCCCTGCCAGTACTCCTTCAAATTACCTATCCTACATTTTTTTCAATAAACGGGAAGCTATTTTTTTTTCGCTAATATGGTTCCGTGCCAACGAACGCCTGATATTGACAGCGCTGTCAGAACATGTCAACTTTTTCATTTAAAGTTTCTCCATAAGAAATGAATCTCGCCGCGGAGATGGACAATTAAAAGAGAGCTTTATGTGCCTTCAAACTCTTCTTGCCCCGGCGGCCGGTGAGAGCTATTGACGTTTAATTAAAGTTCCGGAAAAATGAAACTTTAGGATGCGGCCACACTAGACTCGCGAGAGAAAGATTTCATCGTAGGGCAATGCAAAGGGTATAAATACACTGCTACTGTTAGCAGTGGGAGTTAACGCGATTTCAAAATAGCCTAATACTTAAACTTCTACGAAATAATTGCGTGACCGTGCTTTATTGTCATGGTGTCACTTGTAATGCGATTTCCGTGTCACTGTCAAGCCTTTCTTTAACTTCCGGCCAGTGGGCAGCTCACATTGCCGTATCCATACTAAATAATACAATAATAGTTTTCAGGATTCAGAAAAGTGTGTAATATAAGATGCGTAGATGCGTCTATACCCTAGTTTCATGTTAAAACACTAAATATAACATAAGGTATGCTTGTGTACACTAAAGAGAATTTCACTACTAATGTTTTTTTTTTACAAATATTATAAATTCGAAAGTTTGACTGTTACGTTTTCAAGTATTCTAATACATTTTTAAAAACAAGCTTTTATTTAACTGCTTGAATGCGTATACAAAATTTGGAGCCAATCCTTGATGTCATCATCAGGTCACGCTTACTATAAAAATGCAATGAACCAACATGTCAAATTTCAACTCCGTAGGATAAGAGGAAGTGGTTCTAATTCGGTTTGCAAGATTTGACCTAAACCGACAAACAAACATTGCAAGCTAAATTAAAAGCTCGTAAAAAATAGCTTATTTCAGTTTTCGCTTGTCAGTTCAGTGCGTTTCAGTTTTGTATTTCAGAGACTTTTTATCTGTCGGCATCTGCTGTGTTGGGAAGATTTTTTGAAGCGATGCCAGAGGTAAAGTTTCTAGACGACGCTGAAGCGAAAGTTTTTTTGTGCAGTTCTCTCCAAACCAACAGTCATATAAAACCTTATGTCGTATATGTGAACTATGTTTTTATTTATATATACATTTCTGTTGTGTTAAATAAGACAGTTTGATAGGACAAAATAACGTTGTATGGTAGCGGTGAAGATGATATAGCTAATGATGGACCATCACCACACAGAACCTTAAAAAAATTGTTTTCAAAAATATATACATTATTTTCAAAATTATTTTTTAAATCGTTTTCTCAAATCTGCAGGATTCCTCACCTTCTATAACTCCAGCAAGAGAAACACTTCATTACCAAAGGTCAGTCGAAGTCTCCACGCAACCACTCAATTTGGGAGTTGAAATATACAGGCTGTTTTTAAATTTATGGCACTCCGTTTAGGGTGTTCATCTATATCGACAATCAAACATTAATAAACAAAAAATATGGGAAAATGTTTCTCAATTACGAGAAAATTTTTCCGCAACGTTACGAGATGGTACCCATTGCAATAGGTAGCTTGTCTTTTTTTGTAACTATATCACTCGCGTTAAATTAAAACTTTGTCGATAAAATTTAAATTAAGTCGATTTAAATAATGTGAAATTATGTAACTTGGATATTTCAAAATGATCACTGTTTCATTTGAACATTTGAAGAATGTTTCAGCACTACTATTCATTTAAATAGGAAGAAAACACAAGTACCTACGACGCCGACGCCGAGGATATCGTTGCAAGACGACTTGGGCGGGGTTCGGCACTATCGGAGCCCAGCCAAGGAACGTGTGCCATCGCCGTGTCGCCGAGATTACACGAATCTACCCGAGCAGCGTGACGCATTAGATTCATTCAGTGCACAGGGAAAGATGTGTGAGGTGCGCTTAATGAAGTTTTACTTCAAAAAGATTTACTCGGGCATCGTTTTTATTGCCCTATATAAATCAGTTTCGTAATAATCGGGTAGTTTGTTTGTCGAGTGATGTGTCAATGGGTGTTGACGGAAAATCCCCAAGAGTTGTTGGAACAACGAACAACCCCCCCCCCCCCCCACGTATGCAAGTTGACTGTCAACTTATTATAATATGATGTCAAGAAATTGACAAATTGAATTCTACCCATCATCGATCATGGATCTTGACATTTTTTATTTATATGGTAACTTCATTTCGCTTCAGTTCAACGATGCAGGAATGGGTTTATTTCAAAATTTACAATGAATACATACCATATTCTGGATAATGGATTCATCTACGAGTTTAAATGGTATAATATTATTTACAATCACGCGATAACAAAAAACCAAGTAATACAAAATCGTATATTAACTTTTAACGTAACTTATAACAACTAATATATAGTTATCAAAAGCAAGCCCTTGTAAACCACTAAGCAAAGTCCTTAGGACAGGTGTAAAGCGCCTAGTTAGATGGCCACGGTAAATATACCGACATGCCACTCAACGCGAATTTCAAACAGTTATGCGATTATGTGATTGGTGTGAGTATTTAAATGTTATCGCTTTATATAATGAACTAACCCCTGTTGCTGGCAGTTTCAAAGGTTAAAATATTTATATCTGCCTGAATCAAATTACATTTTTCTTATATATAAATTTTACAATTTTTACCTATTCTATAATGTTTAAAAAGTTTAATTAATAATATATTTAGATAACCAGTGGTTCGGAGCCTGGCTGAAAATAAAAAAGAAAATGCTTTCTTGTAAGGAAGGTCGTGAGGATCGAGGTATAGTTCGATTGATTTTTAAGTTCTTTGACTGTGTAGTTAGATGTTCACTCTACAGCGTACACAATACTTGCCTACCCGCCCTGTTATTGAATCTGTTATCGAAATTGCAATATTGCAATTTCAACTGCCACTTAGAGAGTTTAATTTTTGGTGTTTTTTTGAAAGGGTCTTTTTTTATTTTTTAAAATAATTTATTAGAAAATACAATCTTTCTCATTAACGATTTTTAGTGCTTAATTTCATTAGTGTTTTTAATACGCATTTTATCAATTTGATGTAGTTTTTACATTTATTAGAAATTAGATTTAAAATTTAGGTTATTGTGCTAATCATACCGCTAATTATACAAATTCAATTTAAAATTTTTTTCAAAAACCTTGCTCTCTAATTACATAAAACTCATGTATATAGAATTTTCAGGAAGTCACTACCTAATTGACAGCCCTCAATTTTTATGATGAAGAGAAAAAAATATATGGGGAGGTTTGAAGCAAATGCTTTATTTTATAGCTTGCTGTAGTTTGAAGAGTCTTGGGGTTTACGAGTTTTCGATTAGCTATAATTTTATTTAACAGCTTATAACATTACTAATAGATAGGATCTCGTTATTTTATAAAAATGGTTTATTGACATAGTTTTTTTTATTTATACTTTGGCTTCATGGTTTATGAGTTATAATAGGTAATTCCTTACCATAGCTAATCTGTTCAATAGTACCACTAGACCAGAGGCGTCCAAACTTTTTGCTGCGAGGGCCAGTTTGGTATTTAAATTCATTAGCGGGGGCCAAGCATTGTAAATATGTGAATTAAAAAACCTTATTACAAGTAAAGCAGCATTTAATTTTTTTATTGTTGCCACATATATATACTATAATTTTTTTTTTATAGTAAATTACAGATATAACAATACTAAACAAACATGTCTAAATTATATTATTATAAAATTATTTCATGCAATTTTTAATGGGAATGGTGGAACTGGGTTTTTTCCTGGAGAGTTTCTTCAAGTTGGGATTCAAATCGGAAACACCAATTATTAGCAATGATTGCAAATGATCATCCGATAAATTTGCCCTATATTTAGATTTCAGATACTTCATCCTGGAAAAAGTTTGTTCGCACATATAGGTAGTGCCATACATAGAAATAAATTTAAATTTAAATTGCTTTAACGAAATTTGCAATGAAATTTTTCAAAATCCTTGGCGGGCCGGATAAAATCGCCTGCCGGGCCGGGTTTGGCCCGCGGGCCGTAGTTTGGACACCTTTGCACTAGACCACCACCACTAGATAGATACCACTAGATATAACATTTATTTAATCAAACCTGCAGCAGACAACCTCTGCTTTTCCGTTACACGTGACACCGTTTATAGGTGACAGGGGTAAGTGTAAGTGAATGACTGCAAAACATACGGTCCAACTGTCTTTGAAATATGCGTAGACCTATTAGTCTTATAGTCTTATTTTATAACAGGCAATTTAAATAGTAAAAATTAAAACCATAATACGAAAGTTAATATTTTTTCATGCGTCTTTAGAAATTTAAATTTAATTATTCGAACACCAATTTCTTATTGGAGCGGATGAGCGAAACTCCCGTGAGATCACTCCGATGGTAAAATGTACCTATACGCATAACTGTGTATCTATTTTGGTAATTATTAAACAGTAAAATAAAAACTGGTCTCTTACGAAGCGAAAATTTAAAAAATTGGTCATTATTATTAAAAAGTAATTATTAAAAAATATTACTACTGTTATTGTAGGTGGGTTGAAACCCCTTGAAATTGAACCCTATCAATTTGACATTAACTTTTCTGAACAGACTCTTTAGATAAAAAAATGCATTTTTATACTTATGTCTTTAAATTGTATAAAAAATAGGAAAAATATTTACGTATGAATAATGAATGAAAATGAAATACGGGCGCAATTTTGAGATTTCCCTACGGTTCAAAAGGAGATAGCCTCTGCGGCTGCAGTGTCCTGTGTAGTAGATTAATGTGTATCGGGTTGAATGCAGAAGCACGTCGAATGTTCAAAATATTATAAGCAAATACCAATTTTGTATCTGAATTTATGCTCTATGGTATCCTTTCAAAGTATCGAAGTTTTACCTTGTTTAGAGTATAATATAGGCTAACGGAGAGATAACAACGTTATTGGTATATTATTTATAAAATCTTAAGTCAAAAACCGAATCTCTAGTCAACTTCTTTCCCATAGTAACATAGTATCTTTAGGCCCTTTTAATCGTATTATTTTAATGTGTAAGTTAAAGTTCAATATTTCCAGAAGAAACTTTAAATTAACATAGGTATTATTACACATACGAGTTACATAGATCCAGTTATAACTATTTTTTTTTAGCTAGTAAAGAATTACTTTAATGAGAGTGTGTATGAATATTTTTAGATGATAATTTCAGACCAGTTGGTTTAGTTTTTTTTAACGAAATTTTATTTAATTGAGAGGGGGGTACATATTTACACTAACAATAAGAATACTAAAAAAATTAAAGATATTTTAATATTTATTTGACACCTTCAAGTTCAGTAATATGGTTAAACAGAACTACACACTTTGAAAGATGTGTGGAATTATGTAACATTGAATCTAAAATGCAGACATAATAATGTAATGAATGAATTAATTAGTAAAAAAAGCATAATTTTAAAGTACATAACAAAACCCGTCATAATAATATATTTGACCTTTAACAATATTATGATGACGTTAAAACTAATCCGTATCACTGTTTTAATCAACCCTTAGCAATTTTATAATCAACTAATAAAAATGTTTTATTCAAACCGTAACTATGTTATAATCAACCTGTAACAATATTTTAATCAATTTTTAACAAAGTTATAATCACCCCGTAACATTGTTTAAACCAACCCGTAACAATAAGGATAAAACAAATGTGTAAATAAATATAATAGTATTTTTCGCAAAGGTTGCTTACGCTGTGGCCCTGTCCATCTACTTGCAATGGTTAACTTCCAATGACCCCGGGTTCGAAACTTAGTTGAGAACTTGAACCATTAATTAGCGGTCTAAGGGCCACTTAATGTGAATCCACGCGCTGACCGGACCTCGCGCCTCGTCTGTACTTGCCCATAAATTGTACTGAATTCGCCATGCAAATATGAACACTAAATTACCTAGCCGTTAAATAATTGCTTTCATGATATTTATTGCAATAATATTGCATTATACTACATCAATATATATATATCCATTAATTTAAAAAACGATTACTCTCCCATGTTAGACAGGTGGTGCGAAGTAAGTCAGCTTAGGGAGTCATTTCGAAAGGAAAACTAAGGATAGGGCTTAATTAAACCTAATCCGTTTTAAACGTTAAGGATTGTACAAAAATACAAAGAAAATGATCAAAAATAACTTATATATAACTGAGTTTAAAATTACAACACTATAAAGGCTGATATTTCAATATAAATAATGTATTCAATGTCCATATGTAAAGAAGAAATGATAAATACATATGTATATTTATATAATATATAACATTATATAAATTATTAAATATATTAATAATGAACATTTATTTTATTTTATAAAATATATTTTTATTTTAATTAATGATATTTTTCCAATAACGACAAATCGCCTGACAACATAAAATAAGAAAGTAATAGTTTTTTCGATAAAACCCCCCCATTCCCGCCCCCCTGGTCCGATTATGCCCATTAACATACTTGACCGAGATTTTGTGCCCTTAAACTTTATGTATTATTTTGAAAGTGATTGGTGTAAAATTACGGCAGTTATCGTGTCCACAGATAGATAGATAGATTGATATACACAAATTTTAACTGAGGGTAGTTTTGGGTTCTAGGGGATGTGAGACGCGAAGATATATTAAAATTTTTCTGAAGTCGTGACATGGTGCCCATTGTAATAGGTAACGTTGCTAATAAAATCTACCTTAAACATAATATTTGACAATATTTTACACTAAATAGGACAGGTGTGAGTAAAAATGTATTTTTATAATTTTTGAGCCATGTTATTTTTTGTTATAGCTTTTATTATCAGAAGGTGAAGTAAGGAGGAGAGAGGACTGGGTTACTACGTTTTTTCATTAAAAGTATATAGATTAGGTGACACATTTCCGCGGTGGGTGAGTGTACTTTTCAATTGTTCGAATTTCAAAAAGCTCTTCAATTTGCTTCCGCTACGTCGTGATTCAGTGCACGTATTTCATCATGCTTACGGCCATCTTCGTACACAGATTTTTCCCATTTTCCGGTTTACATTAGAGAGTATATAAGCTCTTCATGTCTACACCTTATATAATTAAAGTACCTTCGTATCGCCTCGAATCGGAGGAAATAGCAGCGTCGCACTAAAAGTATGAAAAAAAAATAATCAATTTAATTTAAATTATTTGATAAGTACAATTAATTTTGAGCCGACATTCATATTCAAAACATTTAATAAATAAAATAAGGTAACGTTTTACACTAAATATTGAAATAAAATACAATATCCAAATATATAAAATCGAGTACCTGAGTACCAGTCATGTTGGCTTTAATAAGGTCTGTTACCTTTCTAACTAAGTAAGAGTTACCTGTTCTAAGAAAATTTATTTATAAACAGTGTGAGTATAAAAGACCCGCGCAAAATGTAACTTATGTGTCTACCCGTTAAAACCTCCGACACACACTATTAAATGTCATGTGGACTCTGTTAATAAAAATATGAATTAGTTATTACTAAAACATTTTCACTTACTGACTAATTGTTGAATTTAAGATAGTAGACAAAACTTTAATAGAAGCTTTTCACCATAAATATTTGTTTTAAACGAAATATTTAAAAAACAACTAAGTACCCAACAATATCATACATCGCCAATAAATACCAGTTTTTTTCTAAGAAAATAAAAAAAATTTTTTTTTTAAGAAAATATGATTTTTTTTTATAATATATCTTTCCTCTTAACTACTAGGTATAACATATCATACTTATCCCATGTTTATTTTATTGAAGCTAATTTTTATTAAAAATAACTATACAATATAATTGTATTACCCATTTACTCATTTAGTGTTTTAAAAAAAGAAATATTTGTATAAAATGGAAATTAGTGTAAAAGAATGATGAGAAGTAAGCGTTTTGGGTATCATTAGACGCGATTTTAATTAAAGTTTAGAAGTTTTTTTTCAAATATGTGTAGATAGAACAATCATATTTTAAAAAATTAAAAAAACTTATTTATTGAAATATTTTTGTGTTTCTACTCATCCGCGACTTGAGCACTGAAGACGAACTAAGGCTGAAATCGACGTTCTCACTGCCGCCCTTACACTTAATGTCAAAGCTCGTACAAAATATCTCTTCTTTATATTACGAGCGAGCGCACTCTATCCGTTGTACATAGGCCATCTAATTTCCTAAACCAATATTGGCAGTCTGACGCTTTTAGACTATGGGCGAAGAGCACTTTTTGTAATTTAAAAGATTTTTTGTGGTGGCCCTCGTTCAAAAATATATTTTAAATCTACAAATGACTGCGTAAAAAAGTATCTTCAAAGATAATTTTTATTTTTCATCTTAAAATTGACAGGAATACAAAATGCGATTTAGGTTGATCGGTGAAAATGAAAAAAAAAAAAAACTACGGATATAAGAAAGTAAATTATCACCAAAATTAATATATATTAATTGTCATGATGCCTTGACGAAGACTTGCAGAAGGTTCAAAATCTATGCTCTTAAATTGGTTTTGGATCAGGGAATAGTATTTTTAAATTACGCTGTACTGACTTTTACGTACACTAATTTGGTATCTGGTAATCTACATGTGGATATTAAATAATTGATAGTAATTGAGCCAGTACAGTATAAAATTATTAATATTAATATTATTATTATATTATTAAATTCTAATCGTAGTTTTTATTATGAACTAAATAATAATAAAACTCCAGTCTTTATTTCCAATTTTGAAAAAAAAATTGAATTAACAAAAAATCGAAATTAGTATTTAAAAAAAAATATAAACGAGTATGTTGACGTTTACAAATTTTAAATGAACTTTTTAATATTTTACAGTGACGTAAGTCCAACCTTCAAAGTCAATTATAGAGTTATAATTAATGAAGTTAATAATAAATACTTTATTCCGCGCTGGTTTTTAAATACAGCCATGTATTGAACATTTTCAAATTTTACCTTTCACCTATTTGATAGATCACTTGCAAATTTCAAATTATACAACACGATTCATCATGGTTAAAAAAGAATAATATTAAAAACAATGAAAATGTTACTATTATAATTTAAAGTTAGTGTAATGCGTGTAGTGAAAATACACAAGAAAAAATACTTATCTTTAAGTAAAACTAAATCGTCGTAAGAGTTTCGTTAAAGGGTATTTATTAGTTTAGTAGTAAAAAATATTTCCGTAACACCGTATTTTTGTCATATATTTTCATTATAAAATACGGCATTTAAATAATACTTTTTACTATTAAATTATTTTTAGATTTTACGGCTCCGATTGGCACAAAATTCTAATTACAAATGCAACTGTCGTCCGAATCTGCTGAATTGCACACTTTAAATTTATATAGAAATTTTCATAGCGGCCTGCTAAATAGGCAGGTGACAATTTCTCAAACTTAATATTTCAGAAAGCCATGTGTCAAACAATGCACAGATTGCAGTTCACACACCTTTTGACGTCAATTATAGACAAACAGTGAGATACTCAAGAAATTCCTTTCAGTCGTCTTTGATCCACCGCACAGTCTCCAACAATTCTCCGACGAGTAAGTCCTACCCTGTAAGTAAGGTAGATTTTTAATGTATCGATTTTTATAACTACAAAATGAATAAATAAATACATCTACGTTCAACCTACTGTTTGTCAACATCAGCTAATAAGCACTGTAACAATAATTAGGTGGGTAGTTATAAGAAAAAAACTGAAACTACGCCAAATATTAAAACTAAATATGGTTGTGCCTCGAATGTTCGCCTGAAAATAATAATAATAACAAGGTTTCGCTTGTTGTTTGCAATAAAGTGAAGCGTGGGAAAGATCGCATCTGGCACAGCATCACTGAGTGCAAAGTAACTAACCCTGGCATGCAGATACAAGCGAGGTGGGTACGTAGCGACACCGACAAATTAATTTATTCTTTTCAGACGTTCCTAAAGTTCGCCGCGGTTCGCCCTTTGGTTTTGATGGGTAAACATCCTAGCAGCGCTTTTCCGGGCTAGGCGATTGCAAATCGCTATGACGAGGTTGCAAAAGTTCACCGGTAAACGATCATTACCTCGAATCTATTTTATAAACTAATAGCCGTTAGTACATACCGTTCAATTTTACGTACGAACGTAATTTCAGGTTTATCAAGCTGAATGAATGAATATGCCAATCAAGTTGTTCGTGTGAATTTTATTTGCTTTCATTAATTTACAATAATTAAAGGGATTTCAGCATAACACTCTACGATTCAAGAGTGACCTGGCTTCGATAGAGGAAAGCCTTTTTATTCATTCGCAACATATCATAGTATATTCGTATTTTTTTTTATTCAGCACACTTGACACATGCTGGTTGCTTACCGTTAAAGTGCCCTTTTTATGTAACTACGTTGTCCGGCAGAACGTAAGTTTCGCATTAAAAAACGCGTAAGTTGACCAAACCGTAAAAGCAAACATTTCGGTTTTTGTTAATATGTGTTCTCTGGCTGATGTGTTTTATTTTATGTCTTGTTATTTAACTAAAGCCTTGAGAAAGGCGCCGTTGAATATTCTCAACGGCGAAAAATGACTTGACCGAATTTGACCCACTGGGCATTCGAGGCCGGAACCACTGATCTAGGTCCTAGGCTATGACATAGATCATAACAATTATTTTTGGGCCCTACTCAACTAGGCCAAATGTGGTCGTACTAGAGTCAGGGGAGATGGTGGTAATGAAGCATTAAAAATGGTATGCGGATTTGAACCTGCGACCTTTGGGTTAACCAACGCCTTAACCACCAGACTACCACGATACTATATATTTGCGTTGTAAAGTTATTGGACTTATATTTGATGATTGTTTTTTAATTATACACACACATATAGTGCTGGATATCATAATATTTATAAAGGTTCTAAAGAGGTCCAGTACTTGAGAGCGCAGGATGTCGGTTTAAACCCAGCGCTGAGTTTTATAAAAATGCATTTTTAACTCTCATCAAATATTGTCAAATATTATGTAACCATCTGATTAGATGAAATAAGGAAAGGATGATATTTTAACAAAAATTATAAAAATAATGGAAATGTGATTACGATGAAGAATGATGGTGAAATGAGATGATTTTATGAGTGATTTATGTATGAAGTTGAAGAAAATAAAAATAATGGATATGTAAAAGTGTAAAATTAAAGCACATGATTTGTGTGCGTATTATTTATATAATTGTATAATTGAGTTGTAAAGTTATTTGACTTATATTTGATGATTGTTTTTTAATTATACACACACACACACACATATATATATATATATATATATATGTATAATTTATTTGCAATGGATCATGTCACATAATTCTGCCATTTTTGGGCATTGTAATCATCATCGCGGTCGATCGATATACTTATTATGAATAATAAGAAAATAATTTATATTACAACTATTAATTTTGTACAGACAGAGATCATGGCAGAGATCGCTGGATATATTTTTTTTGAGAAATATGTCGTTATTAGAGTCTCCGAGTAGAGATATTTATTAAATAGTATTTGTTTTAATACAGCGTAAAACAATTTTCCTTTTATTTTTTTTTTAATTTTCCGATAATTTATAGAATATTTTTAGTCCGTCATAATTCAAACTGTTTTTAAAAATAATTACGCGTTTGTTTTAAATAAAATTGTTTTACCATTGAACATCATTAATATATACCAGTACCACAGTGATTCATACTGCAAATAAACTTTCTTATTTTTTGGTGAACGGCGTCAATATGAGAGTAAACTTGTATCGGCTAAACATGCATAAACACAGTCGCTACATTAAAATTTTCAATAAACGCTATCTAAAACCAAACATCCAACACTTTTATTAGTTCAACATGCGCGTTCGCAAATATATTTATTTTCCAATTAACGCCAATATAAACTCCTAAATTTCAGTTAATTAAATATGCATAATCGGTAGCTGAATTTAAACAAATAAAAGATGATTGTTTTATTGTGTTTTGTGGTTCAGATGTTTTTGCTAATTCAACATTAGAAAATATGTTTTTTCTTTACCCTATCGGGTCTTATTATACAAATGGATGATGAAATATTTCATTCGGATGATCCAGACTTCGTAGCTTCGAATATTCAAATAATAAAATTGTTATAAAAGTTCACTATTATTGTTGAATTTTGCGAGTTGCTGTCTCAATATTTTCATTTTAATAATATTGCTAAAATCTTGAGCCAGATCCGAAATACATTTTCTCGTAAGTTCAGTATAGGAGCATTGAAGCTGAAACAATCTCATATTGGGATTTTTATCTATTCATTTAATTGTTTATTTATCTACCTGTTTTTACTCAATTACTTGTTAATTGCTTTTTAAAGAAGTTCAACACACTGGCACGACGGAACCAAGCAAATGAGCACTGACTCAAACAATCTTAGTCCGTTTTACAGGCGCCAATCGTTTTGAAATAAACGAGAAATTATAATCAATTTTTAAAAGTATCTTAAGGAATTTAAAACAACTAAACCAAACTCAAACTACGCTCAGATCGACCACGCAAGTGTATGCTTTTTGCCTGAATTCTCAGTTAACGTAATTTCAATTATATTCTCTTAACTCATTCTTCGCTCATGAAGAATTATCAAACCTTGTCAATCAATTCAAAATGGACGTGTGGAACATTACACAGTAGTGTACAGTTTAGCATGCGGACAAAATAAACAAATTAAAGATTAGGACTTTCATAAATTATAGAATATGAAAAAATGTGTTTTTCTAAAATTAAATGAATATTGAAATTATGTTGTTATTAAATGCTATTGTTAAATTGCATTATTTTTGTGTAATTTAAACTTGTGAAGTAATAAAATGTGAATAAATATATTGTTTTTAAAAATGTAAGGTCATTCCTAAGTATAAAAATGAACAATATAAAATACATAAATTCCAAATGAAATTGTGTTTCCCACGATATTCCTTATCACTTGACTTTCTCGCCTCCGGACTAAATGGGCGAACTTTTTCTCGTGCATGTCCTTTTTTGGGGTTATTCTACACATCAAACGAAACGACTATTGTTTTACAGGTTTTCTTAATGTTATCATTTTTGTCCAAACAAAATATATAATAATCTTAAAAATCACGTGGCATGCTTCTGCATCTATCTCAAAGCGTGGCACATTGAGCAGGTAAGGACCGCGTGCCGATCGCCCCAGCCAGGGGAGGCACATAAAGTAACTTCCAGTTTAAATGTTATTTTGTCGGGGGCTTTTTACAATAAAATATGTAACTAGTTAAACCCGACAACATTTGCATCTTGCTATTTCCTGCTTGAAAAAGATATTCTCTTTAACAACACATCCTGGCCAAATGCGACAAATTTGCTAGGATAGGTGGAACCCGCGGACTACAAAGGAAAGAACCACTCACCGAACTGCTTTCAGCGTTAGGATAAAATATCAGCGCTGCCAATGTCGAAACTAATGAATTATAATACTATTTAATTTATTTTTTATTATTCTATAGTATTTGTGTGTTTACTAATAATGTGTTAATATAATATTGTTTTTGATGCCAATTTCGATGTGAGAAATGTTAATGAGGTATGAATTTACTTTTTTGTATAATAATATAAAAAATCTGATCCTAATGTGAACACGGAACAAATGTTAATAGGATTATTTTACTGCCCATTTGAGTGACTTTTTTGGACACATTAAAAAACTTGTAGATTAAAATTGTCCAGTTTCAAGTGTAGAATAATACCATAGATCGATTTGCGTGAGAAAAAAATCACCTAAAATTGACAAAAACACTGATATTCCTTCAAGAAAACATCTGACCACAAACTAGTGTTAGTTCCAAAAACGTCGAATTCATAATTATGATGCAAAAGGATTGAGTTCGTAAGCAAATACGAGGTTAGAATGAATTAACCTGTTAAGTACCTTGTTGTTACAATTATAACGATTTTACGCAAAACTGTGTTATGCGCATTCAAAAGATAATTGCCGTGGCTGTAATCATTTTATTCAAAATGTGCAAATAATAGGTATGTTTCTGTAAATATCTGAAACTCCAAATAAAATACAAAATAACTCTTAAAACCACACACATTGCATATGAACTTTTTTAATTTAAGATGATAGTACTTAATTGTAAATGTTATATCTGAAATGCTACATTAAATACAACATATTGTCTTAATAACATGTTAATGAATTTGTTATTTAAATGAACCTAAATGAACTAGCTGAACTTTCTTATATGTGGTGTCTATAGTTATGTATTTGTAATTTTTGTTTAGCAATACTTGTAAAATCACATTCGCTGCATTTCAACTTTCTTAATTTTTGGTGAATGGCTTCAATATGGTTCTGTAAATTTCTTTTAGTTGAACATGCATGATCACAATCGGTGCATTTAAACTTTCTTATTTTTCGATGAACGGCGTTAATATGGTTCCGTAAATATCCATTAATTGAACACGAATAATCACAATCGCTGCATTTAAAATTTCTCACTTTCAGATGAACGGCGTTAATATGGTTCCGTAAAAGATGATTATTTGAATATGCATAATGACACTCGCTGCATTTAAACTTTCTTATTCTCAGATGAACGGCGTTAATATGGTTTCGTAAACATTCTTTAAATGAACATGAATAATCACATTCGCTGCATTTAATTTTTCTGATTTTCCGATGAACGGCGTTAATATGGTTCCGTAAATGTTGATTAGTTAAACGTGCATAACCTCACTCTATGCATTTAAAGTTTCTCACTTTCAGATGAACGGCGTTAATATGCTTCTGTAAATCTCCATTACTTGAACACGAATAATCACAATCGCTGCATTTAAACTTTCTCATTTTCAGATGAACGGCGTTAATATGCTTCTGTAAATCTCCATTACTTAAACACGAATAATCACAATCGCTGCATTTAAACTTTCTCATTTTCAGATGAACGGCGTTAATATGCTTCTGTAAATCTCCATTACTTGAACACGAAAAATCACAATCGGAACATTTAAAATTTCTGATTTTCCGATGAACGGCGTTAATATGTTTCCGTAAATTTCCATTAACTGAACTTGCAAAATCACACTCTGTGCATTTGAAATTTCTTATTTTCCGATGAACGGCGTTAATATGGTTCCGTAAAAGATGATTATTTGAACATGCATAATCACACTCGCTGCATTTAAACTTTCTTATTCTTAGATGAACGGCGTTAATATGTTTTCGTAAACTTTCTTTAAGTGAACATGAATAATCACATTCGCTGCATTTAAATTTTCTGATTTTCCGATGAACGGCGTTATTATGGTTCCGTATATGTTGATTGGTTGAACATGCATAATCACACTCTATGCATTTAAAGTTTCTCACTTTCAGATGAACGGTGTTAATATGCTTCTGTAAATCTGCATTACTTGAACACGAATAATCACAATCGCTGCATTTAAACTTTCTCATTTTCAGATGAACGGCGTTAATATGCTTCTGTAAATCTCTATTTGTTGAACACGAATAATTACAATCGGTGCATTTAAAATTTCTGATTTTCCGATGAACGGTGTTAATATGTTTCCGTAAATTTCCATTAACTGAACTTGCAAAATCACACTCTGTGCATTTGAAATTTCTTATTTTCCGATGAACGGCGTTAATATGGTTCCGTAAAAGATGATTATTTGAACATACATAATCACACTCGCTGCATTTAAAATTTCTTATTCTCAGATGAACGGCGTTAATATGTTTTCGTAAACTTTCTTTAAGTGAACATGAATAATCACATTCGCTGCATTTAAATTTTCTGATTTTCCGATGAACGGCGTTATTATGGTTCCGTATATGTTGATTGGTTGAACATGCATAATCACACTCTATGCATTTAAAGTTTCTCACTTTAAGATGAACGGTGTTAATATGCTTCTGTAAATCTCCATTACTTGAACACGAATAATCACAATCTCTGCATTTAAAGTTTCTCATTTTTAGATGAGCGGCGTTAATATGCTTCTGTAAATCTTCATTACTTGAACACGAATAATCACAATCGCTGCATTTAAACTTTCTCATTTTCAGATGAACGGCGTTAATATGCTTCTGTAAATCTCTATTACTTGAACACGAATAATTACAATCGGTGCATTTAAAATTTCTGATTTTCCGATGAACGGCGTTAATATGTGTCCGTAAAGTTCCATTAACTGAACTTGCAAAATCACACTCTGTGCATTTGAAATTTCTTATTTTCCGATGAACGGCGTTAATATGGTTCCGTAAAAGATGATTATTTGAACATGCATAATCACACTCGCTGCATTTAAAATTTCTTATTCTCAGATGAACGGCGTTAATATGGTTTCGTAAACTTTCTTTAAATGAACATGAATAATCACATTCGCTGCATTTAAATTTTCTGATTTTCCGATGAACGGCGTTAATATGGTTCCGTAAATGTTGATTAGTTGAACATGCATAATCACACTCTATGCATTTAAAATTTCTCACTTTCAGATGAACGGCGTTAATATGCTTCTGTAAATATCCATTACTTGAACACGAATAATCACAATCGCTGCATTTAAACTTTCTCATTTTCAGATGAACGGCGTTAATATGCTTCTGTAAATCTCCATTACTTGAACACGAATAATCACAATCGCTGCATTTAAACTTTCTCATTTTCAGATGAACGGCGTTAATATGCTTCTGTAAATCTCTATTACTTGAACACGAATAATTACAATCGGTGCATTTAAAATTTCTGATTTTCCGATGAACGGCGTTAATATGTGTCCGTAAAGTTCCATTAACTGAACTTGCAAAATCACACTCTGTGCATTTGAAATTTCTTATTTTCCGATGAACGGCGTTAATATGGTTCCGTAAAAGATGATTATTTGAACATGCATAATCACACTCGCTGCATTTAAAATTTCTTATTCTCAGATGAACGGCGTTAATATGGTTTCGTAAACTTTCTTTAAATGAACATGAATAATCACATTCGCTGCATTTAAATTTTCTGATTTTCCGATGAACGGCGTTAATATGGTTCCGTAAATGTTGATTAGTTGAACATGCATAATCACACTCTATGCATTTAAAATTTCTCACTTTCAGATGAACGGCGTTAATATGCTTCTGTAAATATCCATTACTTGAACACGAATAATCACAATCGCTGCATTTAAACTTTCTCATTTTCAGATGAACGGCGTTAATATGCTTCTGTAAATCTGCATTACTTGAACACGAATAATCACATTCGCTGCATTTAAACTTTCTTATTCTTCGATGAACGAGTTTTCGAATTTTGAATTTTTTTAATGATATTTTAATGTTATTGCTTTTCTGTTTTTTAGTAGTCAATGATGAAAGAGTAGTTTCATCCGAACATCTGTAACATAAAATTTGATTTTCGTTGAGATTATTCGTTAGCGAATATATGGATCCATTTCGATCAACGGAACACATGCAATTCGAACACGTAAAGTCTATTTTCTTCAATATTATTCTGACGCATTTCTTTTCGTCTATTTTGCTCTGATTTAATGAAAAATTTGCATTTTCCCCGTAATAATGCTGTACCACATTTTTAGTGTGTTTTTCCGATTTGATAAATTTGATATTTTCTACTGTAAATTGATCGCATTGTTGATTTGAGTTCAGTTGTTCCAGGTGATTACTATCGCAGTCATTAACAATGATTTCTGATTTGACGGATTGGCTTGGATTTAATACATTTGCAGAATATTCGTTAGAATTAGTAAATTGCAATTTTTCATAATCACTGCTACTTGGTTTGCTATCGCTAGTTTTCTCATAAATACTGTGATCATCCGCTTGCTCCATTTTATGAGACTCAGGGCTTCAATTAATCCTAGCAATCTGTGCTAATTGAGTAATATTAAATTTATTTACCAACATTATGGTAACCGATATAAAATCGATAGAATGTTGTGGGTTAGGTTAGGTTAACCTTACCTACATAATTATTATAATTTTAATATTTATTAAAACAAATAAGATATATAAACTTCCACGACATACGAATCGGGGCGGACCGCAACAATTGTCAATTTTTTCTACTTTTTTTTACAATGGCCATTTCATCCTGAGCGAGTGATTTGTGCCATTGAAGTGTTATAAAATCAAGGTTGGTTTTATAATGATATATTAAGTTATTGGCAACATTTCAATTTTCAGTTTCATTTAAAGTAAATTTTAAAATAAATAAGTATGTATTAAGTAAGTAAGTTCTAAAAAGTTTAGCAAATCGAGTTATTAGACCGTGTTAGCCAATTTAAGAAAATTTATCACCTAAAGGTGATAAATTTTACGAGTGACTAGTTACGAGTTGTGTGTTCTAAGGAAGGTTTTCATTGTTTCATAATTTTCTTCTTATGTGGAATTTTCTTACTAATAGGTTAGTAGAGACGTCACACAATAACTAATAATTCGTAATAAAATTACTGTACAAACATGGAACTAACTAGTGCCGCCGCAGTCGCTTATCGTACCGCAAGTTACAGTAAGTATTGGAGCGGAATATGCGGATTTAAAAGCGATTTTAGCTCGCGACAACGCGTGCACTCTGAATAGGTCGCTTCGCTCCCCGTCTCTAGGCCCTTCGGCTTCGGTCGGACTTTAATTTTCATATCTTTAAAAGTAACACAAATTATGATAAAAATTCTCTGCTTCACAGAATTCTAAATACGTAAATTGTAATTTTGGTGAAATTGATATTTTTCATTCAAGCTGCCTAGTTTTGTGAAGGCTTTTGATGAGAGAGTTAGAAATTTGGTTTAAATCACCGCCATACACACGCAAAACCTTTTAGCACACTCATGCACACTTTATTACACTTATGTACTTCCTTACACTTGCAATTTCGTTTTAGTATTGTTGTTTAATAAGATTTTCCTTCCTTTATTTTTCTAACTTACAACTCCTTACAAAGGCTTGATTCGCTCTCCGTGAGCAAACTTTCCGCCGCGCGGAAGGTCAAGATCGCGCACCGGCCGCCCCAGTCAGAAGGAGGTAACTATACATTTAAACGCCAATAGGATATTGTTTTCTACTGTTTTTTACTTACTTTTTTTAACATATTGAAAAACTCGAAGAACAAAAGTTGATCGGTATGAAGTATAGAATGACCCCATAAAAAGATGTGCATGAGAAAAAGTTCACCTGTATAACAGTATTTAAAACTTTGTTGAGTTTAACTATATTTTAGAAAGTGCATGTGTGATGTGTATGGTAGAAAAGTGTGGATGAGGAGCGTGCTGCTCGCCAA
Organism: Neomicropteryx cornuta; assembly: GCA_020383195.1. NCBI lineage: Eukaryota > Metazoa > Arthropoda > Insecta > Lepidoptera > Micropterigidae > Neomicropteryx > Neomicropteryx cornuta. The sequence goes on along the minus strand of JAHKQU010000001.1, from coordinate 3,824,258 downwards.
CAGTGCAGGAGAGCGTATTCGGCATCGGACTGGAAATTGTTTCATTCACCGAGGTTCGTGGACAAAAATAATGATTCTTTACAAGTGTCAAGACTAAGAAAAACAGTTGGAATTGAGTTGGCGAAAATGCTGGCGACCGCTCAACGTTTTGTTTTTCATTTTTGATAAGGAATATATAATAGTTGTATATATATATATATATATATATATATATATATATCCTTTCCTTATTTCATCTAATTAGATGGTTACATAATATTTGACAATATTTTACACTAAAGAGGACAGATGAGAGTTAAAAATGCATTTTTATAAAACTCAGCGCTGGGTTTAAACCGACATCCTGCGCTCTCAAGTACAGGACCTCTTTAGAACTTTTATAAATATTATGCTATGCACTTTATCAAATAATTAAAAACTTTTTCAAAATTTTTCAATATTGTCAAAGATTGTGTCATTTATCTATTCAGGCGATTTGCCGCTATTAAAAAACAATCATTAAATATAAGTCAAATTATCATTATATCATATTAATGTTAGTATAGAATCAACTTTATATTTATCGCAGTGCTTTGTACTTAAATAAAAAGTACTTTATATTTCCACAAAAAGTTTTTTTGGTATATTTACACAAAGTTTGCACCTAGTTAGGTAAACACAGTACTCGCTTTCTCATCGAAACCTAGTGAGCTGAGTCTGGGTAATTCTACGCTGGTCACCCGAATTGCCTACCTTTAATTTTTTGGTTATATTTTATGTAATATCGAAATTTTTTGTTGAAATTAAATAAATTGTAAGATTATTAAGATATATTAAGAAAAAAAATTGTATCTTCAGAAAAGATTTATTATTTTTTTTAAGGTGCATATCATGGGGCGATATTTAAAATGTCAACTACCTACATCATTACTGCGCAATTATTATCCGCCGCCGCGCATACAAAAAGGATACAATGTCACGAGCGAGCGAGCGAGAGGCATTCATAGCGGACGACGTTCGCGCCCATTAAAAGTCGCGCTTGAATCGCGTCGCAATCAAGGCGATCGCCTTTCTGCAGTATTGTATCGCTTTTCATATTTCTTTCTGCGCGTTATCGCAATTTAAAAAATAAAAATCTTTTTAGGCAAGCAATAACAATAATAAAATAGGTAATTATTTTTAAACATTTCTATTGAATGTAATTACATAAAATATTAAATAAAAAAGTATACAGTGGCTAAATAAACTGGCAAATAAAAAAATGGGCGAAATTTTTCAACAAAAATAACAAATATTATTAACAAACATATCTTATATTTTTCATTCATTTTACTTTCCTCCTCCTTAACACTAATAATTACGAACCCGTGTTAAGTCTTACGCTTTACTGGATCATTCTAACGTCACTTCGGGATGGCATCTTTCCTTCTGCATGGAAAAAGGCTAATATTACACTAGTCTAGTTTGCGGTAATTATAGGCTTATTTCAAAGTTATGATGTATTAGCAAACTCCTTCAAAGAATTATTCACATGCAGCTGAAATCAGATACAAAACAAATGATCAGAGTTTGAAACAGCACGGTTTTTAAGCCGGCCGCTCAACTAATTCAATAATTTAATTTTTCAAATATGAAAAATCGCTTACAAATCGATGCCATATATACTGATTTCATTAAAGCATTCGATACTGTAGACTATTTTATATTTATTGCGTAGCTACAAAAAATTGGTATAGATGCTTCGATGCTAGGTGATTGGTGCTTCGTTGGCTAAAATATCTAAGCTTTTAAAAAATAATAAAAATTTAAATACCTGGTAATAGCAGGCAGGTTGCTTATTAAATAATATTAAAATGGAATAAAGACAAGAAAAATTAAAATTGAGTCAATTAGAAACGTATTGACCTCTAAAGCTCCATTTCTATTGCCAGTATTATTGTTTTTCAATCTGTAAAAGGGCATACCTATTCCCTAATGCGATGACATGAAGGAGATTGAGCGATAAAACTAAATATATCTGTCTTTATTTGGCGGACAGTAGCTAAACCTCTAAACATTGACTGATTATTTAGAGAATTCGTGGAAAGTCTTTTTGAAAAGTTTCCTTTCTGCGGTTACAGCGATAAAGTCTTAATGCGGTAATGATCTATATAAAAAATGTTCAGACAATTTTGCGAATATTCAATACATAAATACATGTGAATTTATTATTGCGATAGATATAAAGCAAATAATAATCTTATTTTAGTATTATTTATTGATTTTTTTTATATTAGTAGGTAGAGAGAATGTTATTATTTTTTATTAATCTAACATAGGGTGCATTCAATTATTGGTAAATACCCTCATTGGTTTTAATGCGGTATGTTAATAGCAATTAGTCTACAATCAAAGCATAAATATTACCTAATTTAAATTATCCTTACTTAATCTAAGTCTATTCAAACTAGCATTTATTTTGAAACTTGTCTAACCCTACTTGTCTAATCGCATAGCTTAGCCCTAACTGTAATTGGAAATTATTGACAAGGATGATTTAATATTATCACGTAAAGTTTGGCTGGATAGCGAACAGACGATACTCAGTGAAATAAGCTATATTTCAATATTTATTATCCTAATATCGAGTAGCATGCAATATTTATTATCCTAATCAAAAGTTTAAAAAATTATAAATACTATAAGTTCATACAAACTCTATTTGCTAATCTTCTGCTACATTCAAATATGAGTACTTTAGTGATTATATATTTATGTACAAGCTACGTTCGAGCAAATTAATATTGATGGCATGTATCGCTATGTAATTAATTAACACCCAGATTAAGCTAACACCTTTGAATTAACGCGACGAACAATAATGGTATTCATTATAACGTCCTGTATATTATATATATATAACGTCCTGTATATTATATAACGTCATTATGACATCACAATGATTATTATGTAATATGAGTTAAATTTCGCCATATACAAACAACTAAATGTCACATAAAAAACCACGAAAATAACATATAACTTTGATTAAATGCACAAATAAGATTACTCACAAACAGCGCGTGGTAATATTGTAATATGTGTTGTGATAATTAAATAGTTTAAATAATTTAATTGTCCTTTCACATGGAGGTATATACCCATACATCTAATCGTGAGCTTGTGACGGCCCTCAAACGTGTTGCGGTGTTCTCATTCGTAAGGCTTGTGTTGTCGGAGAGGCGCTATTGATGCGAGGCCGTTTGATACAGGCAAACATCTCGCAAGTCTGAAACTGAATGAGTGTTTTTTATTTGTATGGTTTGTTACTTTACGCAGTCGAGAGTGTTGAGAAAAGCGTCGTTGAATATTCTCAACGGCGAAAAATGACCTGGCTAGATTTGACCCACTGGAGGGATTCGAACCCGGGAGCTCTGGATTTAGAAGCAGGCCATTATACCACCGCACCACCGGGCTGTTGATGAGGGTTGATGGTTATTTTTTTATTGAGAAATCATTTTGGCCGATGGGCACAAGTCTATAACTTTCTTAACTAGGTCAGAGTTACCTGTTGTAAGGACGGTTATATTTATTTATTTATCGTATGGTAAAAATGTACAATGGTTTTATAGCTAATTACAGGTAATTTGTAGTTAAAGTTCTATACGTAATACAATTGTCAGAGTGATATTAAAATGTCAGAAGTTAAAAATAATTATTAAAGTTTTAAACATAATAATCTGAAAAGTCTAGCAAAAACCAGAAATTGCGACTATAGGTTTATGTCCAGAGAGTATATCCAGTCGATAGAATTTGGTGTGAGATTGTGTAAATCTTGTGCAGGTCCTTTAAAGCGTCGAAGTGGGCAATCACTGATGATATGTTGAATGGTTTGACGGTTATATATGGACGGTTATATATAGGATGGTTATATATAGGACGGTTATATATAAGGACGGTTATATATGAAGTGTTACAGTGAGCATACAAGAGACCAGCACAAATCCCTGTGAAAATATATAAATTAAGTTTACAATGATCACTTAATTAACCGTGGCATGCAATATTATAACTCAGTAAACTGATTTGGTCATTCAGAACAGTGTGTGAAATATAATTAAAGTGTTGCCGCACGGCTATGCCGATGTGGGAATGGGTTTTTCTAATTTTCTCACGTTCCATTCCGATGGTGACGTCACGGTGCCGTTTGCATCACAGAATGTTATTAGAAACTAGTTATTAAAAATATCCACTGAAAAACAGATACCCTGTAACTGCCGGGCTTTTGGTAATGTTAACTGGAAGTGACTTCAAAATAATTCGCTTTAAATATGGCGTGTGACACTGTCGGCATGCGCCTTTGAAATATGATATGAAGTAAGTAGCTTGAAGCTGCCGTTAGAAGCTTGAAACCGGGACGGTTCGTAGATAAGCTTTTACATATATTAGTTTTAGTACAATATAGATAATAGATTCGTTCCTTATCGACGGTATATAAAACGTATCGAATGCACATCGGAGAACCGGCATCGTCTTATATTTTATTTCTGAACTGATCCTAATTAGTTGAGCTGAGATCAAACGAAGCATCGCAGTGCCGATCTGTCGTCGCCACATGTTACAACCGACATCCTATAGCATATTAATATCCTTTTCTACCCTTGGTCGTAGACCGAGAGCCGACGACTGAAATTTTAATACCTTTATCAAAATTTGTACGTACATAAATAATTACACACACCTAAATTGACGAATTTAAATTGATTATGCAAAACTCAGTAAATAAATCTTCTTAAAAATTGCTCTAACCCTTATGGGTAAACTTCGTTGTCATACTGAGAAAGTCGAGTAGCCATAGTAGCAGGTCATTTAATCATATATATTGCTACGGGGACTCAAGTAGTAAGTAAGTAAGTATCTACGAAAACACACACACACACATATATATATATATATATATATATATAAAAATATAAAAATATATGGTTTGTTTATTTTTATTTTTTTTTCTTTAACTTTGCTTTTGATAGGTTTTTACTTTTTACTTTTGGTTGTTATCTATTTATTGCTTTTGCATTTTATTAAATTGTTTTTTGTTTTTTCTTTTTATTATTGTAACCCTTTTGAAACTTTTATACTGTAATATAGAATGTTTTTTTTTCACCCACAGAAAAGGCACCGTCTTTGTGGGGAAATGTAAAGGTGTTTTGTAAAAATATAATAATAAAGTTAAAAAAAAAAAAAAGTGCTCTCGTTAAGGTATGTGATAAGGATAAGGTGAGGAATAAGATATAGAGTTCAGACATTAATCGTAACCGGTATTTGACCTCGCAGGAATACGAACAGAAATTAATAAATAACAAGTAAAAAACTCGACAACCTGATAACACTTGTATGGCAGATGACCGGGATCGCGGTAAATAAAGACTGAAAACTGAAAGTAATGTCTTCGATTATGAAAATTAAACCACGAGAAAGGAATTTATAGCTCGTCTCAAGACGGTCTATAATTATTGACGTCACGTCCCGTGAAATGCAACTTCCATATTCTTGCATATTTCCAAACAAAGCATGACCTCAAAATCAGCACATTCTGGGCAATCACAAAAATATATATATACAAATCTATCTAATTTTTAGTTGTTACCGGTGTTTTTAAATTTAGGGCACTCATTTTAGGATGTTGATATATATATTATCGAGAATCAAACATTGATCAGCAAAAAATATTGGAAAAATGTTTCTCAATTACGAGAAAAATGACTTAAAAATTACATAGAAATCATTTTAATGTTTGAGTGCCTGGTTGAACGCATGGCGCGAGAACGGTCAATGACCCCCGAGCACGCGGCTCGCGAAAGTTTCTTGATAATATAATTACTTTAGTATGAATAAGTTTTTTTTTAAATTATATTTTTTTGTGATCTGTTTAGTTATCGATATAGATTGTAACGGACCAAACTGCGTGTGGCCCGTGGGATATAAGTAATAACTTGTGAGTTTGTTATAAGATTTATTACTTGATCCGATAAAATACTCCGATATACGATATAATGTTACGACTCCATTATGTGTGGACACGGACCGGTGTGACGTTGGCAGTCGAGCGTAGGTATTTGCGGCGCGACGAACTCAGGTGAAAAGGCCGCGCGCTAGCGGGCGACCTCCGTTCTTATAGATTGCTAGTTGTGTCGGAGGGGAAACCCTCTGCCTCAGCCCGGGCGCTTTCCGTTGGAGTTCTATGGAGTCAGCGGAAACCTGGCGCGGTCGTCAGGTGAACTCTTGACCTCACAAGATCAACCTCTTAAAAGGAGTGCCCTAAATTTAAAAACACCTATATTTTTTTTATGTTTGTGGGTTCTATTAATTATCGTTCAATTATTGTTGTATTTATATAAAATTTAATATAACTTTAACTACATCTCTTTAAAACAAAATAATTTTGAAAATATAAAACCAGTAGGTATAAAAATAGTAAAACTTTCCTTGAATTTAGAATCTTTGGCACACACGACCTGTGGTGCTTATTACGTACGTATTACGTACAGATACAACATAAGACGCTACTGATTATATTTCCAATGCACTGAAAGATTCTGTAATTTGACGTACAGCGGATTTTCAGTGACGCTGGCGCCTTGCCGGATTCGCGCGCCCTCTCTTTCCCGCCCCCGAACGTCGGAGGGCGGGAAAACATTCACAGATATAATTTATTCGAGTTCCACATAACTCAATTTACCTCAAGACATGTTCGGGAAATGTTCTGGGCGGCCTTCTTTGTGTGCGGCGTTTGGTCTTCTATGTATTTCGATTCCGCCACCTGATGAGATAATCCAATTCGGAAACACCGACCTGCTTATATTTATTAAAATCACTGAATTCATTATAATATTACAGCTGTATACAGGATGTAACAAATCGATTATACCCAGCCTATTTAATGAAACACCCCTAGAAGTTAGACAACTGAAAAGACAAGTTTTAATAAAACTGCAATTAAGAGAATTTATAAAAAAAATAAACAAATAAAAATTATTAAGGTATCTTAATTAAATTTACTTAACATTCTCACTGCATTCCGTTTTTACATTACACGAATTATATTAACTATTTTATTTTATGCATGTATAAGTTAATTGTATTTTAGTTAAGGTTAACCGGCAGAAAATATAGTGTCTTATCTGGAACTATTTAAAATAAATTGGAAATATTTAAAAATCTTTGAGCGAAGCGCGCCGCGGCTAAGGGTTGAATTGTCGGGCTGCGGCACGTGTGGCGAGTCGCTCAGTATACGGAGCTTAGCTTCCGGTTCACGATGTTGGTGGGAGGTGTCAGCCTTAGCCCTATTCTCGATTAAATGGTGTTTTTTTAAATATACTCACTTCAACGAATCTTTCCTCGAAAACAAATATTCTATTTTTGTAAATCTAAAATTGTTTTTCAGCATGTTCCTATGACTACCTACCGAATGTGATCAAAGTTTTGTAAAGAATAATATTTACCGCGTGTAAAACAATTTTGAGTAAGAGAATTTTTTGAACCAAGTAAACGTTTATTTGTAAAATAAAACTATTTAAAATATTTTTGTTACAACCTTTAGTTGGACTATATAATTTAGTGCAAACCTAATTTACGAAATAGTTTTTTATGGTTTTTACATTTTTAAGTCTTACAAGAAGGTAATTAATATGTACATGTTATTGGTTGTTTTTTTAATATAAAATACAATATTAATATGATTTAAATATCGCCGTTTTGTACATCTATGAAATAAATAAATAAATTTCACATGACTGTATGTCTTTTCTAATACCGATGTTAAAAAAAAAATTGGACGTCTCGTTATAAAAAAAACATATTTCTTTATTTGCTAAAATATCATATAATAAATTTAATTTTATGTTAAGTATGCAAAAAAAGATTATATTCAGAAAACGATTTGGCATAATTGTAGGGTGTAATGACGGCTTGAAATATAGTTATTTATATTTACATATTTTCATTTGGTTTGTGATCCTGACTTTGAAACGGTGCAACGCACATTATTGAGCGATTTATTGCCTGTTTAAATTAATGAAATACGTTATATATGCGAATATTGAGAAAGTCTCGTTTTTTTTTAAGTCTCGTTTGACAAGACCCGAATGGCCGAGATTTTGGTGCCTCGATATGTCCTTACTCATAATCGGTTCCCCCTCTTCCCCTTCAGTCTTTGGGAACGGTCTTGGGACACCCAGTTTATGAGAAAGTGTGGGTGCGAATGCTTTGTTTCGGAGCTACAGTCTGTTTATATACTTGTGGTTTAGTTGTTTTAAGATTTTTTTAAAAGTTCCTACGGGTTCCTACGGGTACCTACATATTTATGCTAACACCGGTAATTCGCTAGTAGTACGTATGTTACGAACGACAGTCGGGGTATGTATATAAACTCGTTTTCGATCTAAATGTGTTCGCGGTATTAAATACCTTTTGACATCATAAAAGCAATATTCAACTTCGCCCGGCGCAAGATTTTCATTCCGAACGTGTAGCGACAGTCGCCGAAACGGCTTTTTCATTTGCAAGCAATAAATAAAGTTTACGGTCTGACTCGGGATAGGTATTATTGTCGACGAAATGTAGCTACGTGCTCCGGGGCGTCAACTCCGAACACAGATCTCCAACTAAATATTGACCCACCATAGGATCATAAGCTATACAAACGCGCTTTATAAATACACAAAAAACAAGTAAAAAATATAAATACATATTAGTACGAGTACTTTAAAGGTGCAAAGTTACCATCATCATGAGATCTTTATCGCACTACAAAGCAAAGCTACTCACTAAGTATATGTGTAACGTAGTACATAATCTTTTTACCAACACAATTTTCATAGCAATGTATTTATTTATTTATTTGTATGAGAAATGCTTACAGCTATACATAATGTCAGTTACATAGAAATAGATAAATAACAACTTAAGCCGACTGAAGGCATCTTCAATTTAACATATACTTTTAATAGAATGAACTATAGGATCTAATTTATAGTGATAACATTGAATAAGTGTTATAATCTGTGAATATTATAGGGTGTGGAATGTAAGAGTGTGTTAATGTGTATGTGTGTGGGGGTGTGTGTGTGCGAGGGTGTGTGAATGTGTGTATGCGTGTGTGTATATGTGTGTGTGTGCGCGTGTGTGCGGACACGATAATACTATTACTAATATTATGTATGTTCAAAGAAAGTTTTTTGTTATCTTGTGTATAAAGTCGCGTTTATGCAAATGAAAAATGTCTATTTCGCTGAAATTGCGGTTATATGTTGTACCAATACGGTTTATAACTGAATTCATTGCGTAATTCGTATTGCACTTAGGCACAAAAAATAATTCTCTATTTCGAGTTAGACGTGACGGAACCCTCGGGCGCAAATATGAGCTGTCTATCTGCTTGTAACTGTAACAATGTAACATTTTATTTGTTTCGTAAATCAACAATATGAGAATATCGTTAATGCTCCATGCCAAAGCATCCGAAGCTAAGAAAAAACCAAATCTTTGAGCTTTGCGTAATATATACGATTATAGTACACAATTTACGGCGCAAATAAATATGGGCATTGCGAATATTCAACGCTACAAGTACGCTAAGCCAACGGCTGTACCCGAAGGGATTAGCGAACACAACGACAAAACGCTACCGCAACGCCGCTTCGGCGCACAGGCCATTACGGCCGACGCGTCATCGGGGATTAACGAAAAATTGAGCAATGGCATCGATGCGGGCGACTGTACGTAGCGGCTAATTTATTAATCGATGTTCAGCGGCCACTGCGCCGATTGGACACCGTTTCACGTTTTTATTTATTTATTTATGAAAGTACAAAACAGCGATACTATAAGATAATCCCCTAATACTACATTTACAAGGCCAAAAAAATGTACTAAATATGAATATGGTTGAAAAAAACAAATTAAAAAATCAAACTAAAACAATGTGGAGTGAGGGTAGTACCATTTGTGGCAGGGACATGTTTGCGCGCACGCGCGTGTGTGTGATGAATCTGTGTATGTGTATAGTGCGTGTGTGTGTGTGTGTGTGTTTATTTGGTATTTCTGAGACACTTTCCGCACCGAATAGGTACGAGATATCTTACTTTATCTTACAACTATCAAGCAGATGACATACCTACATACATAGCAGTATCTACGCATAAAATATCATAAATTTAAAAGAAAAATGTGTTTTTGTTAGGATTAAGACGTGTAAACAGCGTTCATCTGGAAATATTAATTAATTTATTTATTCAAACATCCATATTTCTTATTAATCTAAGTATAGTAGATTTATACAAATCATATTTGTACATAATGGTTCCTTATTATAGTAGTACAGGTTTGCATAGATTTTATCAACTTACTAGGCTAGTGCCTGTCTTATAGTGATACCAAATTACGAGGTTCAATAAGGGCGCTTTATTTATTTATTTATTTTATATACGGTATATATAATATACTATATACGGTAGGTATGAAGGAGTTGTAAGTTAATAAAATAAAAGAATGGAAGGGAAAATGAAATTGCAAGTATTAAAGAATTATAAGTATAGGTATGTAAATATAACGGGAGAATTAAAAAGTGTAGACCGTGTCCCAAGACCAGTCCCGATAAAAAATCCAGCCCTGTGATCTCAAACATGATTTGTTTTGACGTCATATTAAAATTCATCATAGTTTCCGAGAAAAATGTAAACTTTACGCGATAACATTTAATCGTTCTTGTCATAACTTCGTCCGCCGAGCCGAGCGAGAAATGCAAAAAGAGAATTTACACGAGCGCTTTGATAAAATTAGTAAATTTGTTCATAAATTATTTTCACATTTTTTATAACATTTGTTACATGTTATAGGGATCATAAACACCCTTATATGTGTTCGGGAATGGTTTTGGAACGGCCTGTATAAGAAGAAATATTAATTTAAAATATTATATATTTTTTTATTTACAATGCCTTCTTTCGTGCCTCTGCATTTTTGCTTATACTATCACAATAATTGAAACGTAGTGGGCAAACAAAACATAATTTACCCTGTGAAGCAAAAAAAAATCTTTTATAACTTTATACAATAAAAATCCCGTTTTTAAAAGTCTGTAATATTCCTGAAATGCGATCCCGGCATCTTGAGCAGTAAACGATTAGTTGAGGAAATTTCTAACTCTGATGCTTTGTATAAAATAAACGCCCCTGTCGAAGTTGTAATAAATTCAACTCAAGCAACCGGTTATGCCCTTAAGTATTTCACCTGATTCAGTATTTGACTCGATTAAACAAGGATTTCGCTAACCTAGTTAGCCGATGCAAACTCGCGGGAAACGGAATGTTGTTAACGTAACTCAAATGAATGAATGAATGTAATATTTTACCCCCTTAAATGCAGCGGTTGTCGAACTTTTTACCGCGAACCACTAGTTATATTACTGGTCGTATACTAAAAACCTATTTTTATTAGGATAAAGATGGGTCAAAATGGTAAAGCAGTAAAAAATATGAACTGTTTTGCATAAAAAATGTCATTTATTTATAAAAATGAAAGCTTTTTCGATTAAATAATTCCACTAGACGGATAGTCTTGTAGATTTGAAATACGTGTGTATTATTCTGGTGCAGTTGTGATTTATTTTAAGTCAAATTCAGCTGTTACCACAGTGGAAGATACAGCTGCGCAAAGATACAAAATAATAAAGATAAGATATACGAGATATACTCGTATCTTATACTTATAAAAAATTATATATACATATATATAATTTTGATTTTTTCATCAACTTCATACATAAATCACTCATAAAATCATCTCATTTCACCACCATCCTTCATCGTAATCACAAATCCATTATTTTTGATATTTTTTGTTAAAATATCATTCTTTCCTTATTTCATCTAATTAGATGGTTACATAATATTTGACAATATTTTACACTAAAGAGGACAGGTGAGAGTTAAAAATGCATTTTTATAAAACTCAGCGCTGGGTTTAAATCGACATCCTGCATTCTCAAGTACAGGACCTCTTTAGTACCTTTATAAATATTATGCTATCCAGCACTTTATCAAATAATTAAAAACTTTTTCAAAATTTTTCAATATTGTCAAAGATTGTGTCATTTATCTTTTCAGGCGATTTGCCGCTATTAAAAAACAATCATCAAATATAAGTTATATAACTTTACAACTCTATTATACAATTATATATGTATGTATATATATACTATAACAATAAAGCAAAGAAATTGCAAGTGTAAAGGAATTACATATATGAGTGTATGTAATAAAGTCTGCGTAAGTGTACTAAGAGTTTGGGGATGTGTGTGCGCGTGTGATGTGTTAAAATCAACGTGCTAACTCTCTTAATAACAGATTTCACAGTGAAAAGACTTAATTGAAAAATGTCAATTTCACCAAAATTACAGTTGCACGTATTTAGAATTCTGTGAATTAGCAGTTTATGAGGGCAGTCTCCATTTGGAACCTACACACAGAGTTTATTCCTCATTTACAACATCATTGGTTTTCAAAATCTATGCTTGTCGTTAAATGGTTATTTTTTTTATGTATTTTAGTAATGATTAACAAGCTTTTGCAAAGTATTTTTTTTTGTACTTAATTTGTGGCATCTTTGCAAACATCTAAGCAAAAAGGTTTGTTAAAAAAAACCTAATTCTGTTGAAACATGCTTTGCTGCATTCTGAATGGATAAAAGTAATAATATTTTGTGGATAATTCGGTTTGAATTTGAAGTAAAAACCGATCATTTCGAAATATTTCTTTGTAGTTGCCGTTTTTGCCAAGATTATGGGCAGATTGGTGGTTGTGGGGAGGGGGATATACAACGCATCGTGAACGTGCAAGCGCTTTCCAAATATGTCCACATTATACAGAATCGATCTCTACGCGTCCGCGTAGTTGGCACGCGTGTAACTTTGTCAATTAAAAGAAAAAGCTACAGTACGCTCCCACCGCAAAGATCAAATCTTCAGCGCGAGCGCGGCGCGCCGAGTGTGACGAGGATGCAAATAGCTCTATCCCGCTCCGCGCGCTCATTTACATGATAATGTGTGAGTCTACCCGCCAGGAATATTGAGCACGTCGGAGTCCGTATTAATTGTTCGCGAGGTTGTTATGAAGTGGCGCCAATCGGACGAGAGATTCGAATGAGAGCGCGACTGAATGCTAATTTTAAAATTTCAACCGATCAACGTTCAATGATCAACGTGAGATGTGTGCGACGCAATCAACACTCCCAATTTTAATGTGAAATATTAAACCAGTTTCCTTACTATTTTTTTATTTATTTATTTTATTTTAATGCATTAAAAACAGCATAAAATAATTACAGTAGGTGACTAACAAAGCGATATATCTGGTTTGCTTCGTCTGGCTGTACTTGAGTAGAAAATCTACCTATTGCACCGTGTCGTGACTTCAGGAAAATTTCGACATGTCGACGCACTGCCGTAGTTTTACACTAATCACTTTCAAATTGATTAAAAAAAATTAAGGGTACAAATCTGGATCAAGTTTGTTCAATCAGCCAAAATCAGACCAGGTGGGCGAGAATGGGGGGGTTTCGAAAAGTGAAATTTTGCTAAAAACTTTTTGTGATTAGAAAAAAAATTGGTTTTTCAAAATTAAAAAAATTATACCTCCTTTAATAGGAACACTATCAAATCTATTTAAAATGTTTATTATAGGCCTATAATATCGCAATAACTTTTGTTTGAAACATTTTTTGATATGAGCTACCCTCGCGGTAAGGGATGAGCAAAATGTTTCAACACTTTGATCCGATGAAATCTTCCTCCGCCTTCTAGCGTGCCGAAAGGATTTGTTTGTAATACTATTCATTTTATTTTAATGAGGTTTTTTTTTGGGATATGTTATATTCAAATAAATAAACATTTTTAGAAATCTCGTGGCCTACATTTTCACTATATTATAATCCCAGGGAAATTGTGTCCAATTTATGATGATGATGTTATTACTTGAAATATCCCTCATTATTAGGGGATGAAATGAAACGCAATAATCAGCAAAGTTTCATTTGGCGCTTGGCTGGACAGATTGTGTTGATAATGAATGTTTTAGGTTAGTTGGCGCTCAGATTTCGAAAGGGCCAAATAGTTTCAAATAAAACTATTCCTACTTACAGTAACGGCAAAGCCCTTCCTTTGTGGGATCTATAGTAAACCATACATTCAGGTTTCCTCTTTCTGGTTTTCATATCATATTTTGTCATTTGTCATCAATTTTTATAAGCTTGCAATATTTGTATGTTGGTTTAGGTCAAATCTTGCAATCCGAATTAGAACCACTTCCTCTTATCCTACGGAGTTGGAATTTGACGTGTTGGTTTAGTTCCGATGACAATGCATTTTTATGCTAAACATGACCTGATTCTAAAACCAGGAATGGCTCCACTCGAAGTAACTCCTCAACGGTCAACAGCACAGTTGCGAAATTATATACACACATTCATGTTTTTTACTATATTTTTTTTTAAATTACTTTACAATTTTTTTAATTCACAAAGGGTGCCTTTTCTGTGGGTAAAATAAATTTATTAATTATACTACGTAATAAATTTAATTTTTTCATTTTTAAAAATATACCTAACATTTATATAAAACCAATAAAGACGAAAAAGTTGTTATTGTGAAAATAATTGTATTTGAGAATTAATAAAGAAGTAGAAAAATTAGCCAATTTTAAAGATAATTAGATTATGTTAGTTAAGAAGTATGGCTAGAGAAGTGGTTAATCTATATCGACAACTAAACCGGCCTCAAAAAGAAAATGAATTTCGAAAAAAAAATTGTTCGTACCTTTTTAAATCGATTCCGAAATTGGTCAGATTTCAGTATTCCGAGGCGTTTAAGCGTTATCTGCGACCTGCCTGTTGCTAACCGTTAATTTTTCCTCACATACTAAATCACCTAAATATTCGTCTAGTTAATCCCTAGTAAAGCTAAAATAAATTTATCAGATATTAACTACAGGAAATGTTAAAAATACCTAAATTAACAGTTAAAGACAATATTGTTATTACGTTTATTATACGACTAATTAAATTAAACTAAGTTCAACAAATAATCAATCATGGAATTGGGTAACATATATTATACCGTCGATATTAGCCAGATCGCCAGTTGCATACTAAAACGAATTAGGCCTTAGTGACATGAATATTCAGTGCTGCCAACAGTAGTGCCTGGGGCTTACGCCTCTCGCAACTAGACTAGGTCTGCTTTGGAACATATCGAAACGAGTAGGGGTCTACGACGGAAGACACAAATGTATCCGAACGAAGAACACCCTCACAAAATACCGTCGGTGGGGTGGTAGGGAGGTCATGTTATTAAATTCCATTTCTGCGAGAATGACACGCTCATCATTTTTTTCGGTCGGATTAGGAATCTGGTTTCTGTTACGCTTTTGTAATATTATCGTGAATATATTCATTCTGGTTAACGAACAGAAATGGTACACAATACAAGTCATTTCATTTTACTTCATTTCATTTATTTATTATTTTTTATATAAAACAACTAAGGTCTGTTCTAAGATGATGTAATCAGTTGATGTAAGGTGGAATAATGAAATAAAGATAATATAAATTGAAGTATACATACAATCCATAAATTAGGGAAGCCCAATTGACCAATAAAGACCATTAAAGGTAAAAAAGAATATTATTAAAATATAAAAAACGAATTTAAGTGAGATTTTAAATGTAAACAAAATTAAACGATTTTAAATTTAAACTAAAATACAAATACTGGTAAAAATGTTGTTATTATTAATGAGGTTGTTGCGCCTTTTCTCTACGTTACTATTTATTACACATTTTAAACCAAATTTTACACTTAAAACATGCACAAAACCGTTTTTATTAAATAACATATACAGTAAAAATAATATATACACAGCGTATTTAAAAAATCCAGGTTATTGGTCCTGCGATTAGGAACGTGATTTGTTTTGAGTTAATATCAAAATTCGTTATTTATTTATTTATTTATCTTTATTGGAGAAACCAACAATTTTACACAGTTCATATAGGAAAAAAAAAAATACATTTGATGGATCGATAAAAAAACTATGTAAAACTAAAAATAGGTTTCTACTAACAAAAAGTATTAAAGTTAATAACAAAAATAACAAAACCATTTTATATCTATATATATACATATCTACTACACGAATTTAGAACAGTTAATTTTTAAACAAAAGATCGTTGCTGAACACTTATGGTTATGGTTTACGAGTAAAAAAATTGTAAACTTTAAGTGATAATATGAAATCGTTCGTTATAGGTTCGGTCGCTGGCGCCGGTTAGCCGGCCTTCCGTGCGCCCGCGAGCAAAAAGAGAAACATATACATATAAAATGCGATAAATTAAAAATATTGTCGGAATCACCTAAATAAATATTTTAAATATGACATGCTAATTTTAATATTTAAATCACTTGATGATCCTGTTGTGGTGTATGCTCTTAGCGCGTATGGCAGGTCATTCAAGTCCTATCTTGAGAAGATAAAAAATCTACAACATAGAATACTTAAGTGCCACAATATATATAACATTCACTCCTATGTGGTCTGCGCGCAAATCTTGTAATCGATTTTTCTGGAACTTTTCTGGATTTGTTGAACTACTTCCAACAGATCAATATGTTTGATTTTTTTTTACACACATCTGCTTCCGATGACAATACATGTTGGATGAAAAATTAAAGTAAACAAAAATTAAAAATAATAATAATTTAAATCCGCAACATCAAGCACAGAGATGCGAATATAAATATGAGATTTATTTAAACTAGCGCCATTAAGCGGGTTATTATCGAAACGTATGCTAAAAGAACTTTGCCAATTAGCGAACTCATTAACGTCATATTTTGACCAAAAAGTATAAATAAAAAACTATTTATTAAAAAAAAGATTTTATCCTATGAACTAAAAAGTAGAAAATATTATTTTTCCAAGTCACTTTAATGCACCAGTGCTCAAAAAAATGTTTTACAATCTGCATATAAAACATATTATTGTAGATAATATTCGACGTAGTCCTTTCAGCTTTGCGAGTTGCTTAGAGTTATTTTGTGTTCAAATATTGACTGGTCTGAAGTTAATTATGTCCAAACAAGTTAAGGATTGGTTGTTTGGAGCGCCATCTAGCGCCACGGAGAATGGCCTAATTAATTACATTATAGATAGTATAGAGATTTACCCACATTATTAAATAATTTATATTGATCTACCAATTTTAGAATAATCTTTTATGCTTAATGGTTTTAAAATACCTTCATTTCTAAAATTACATTGTGATAATATTACCCGTATTACAAGTAAAATAAGGGGTTATTTTTTAAACCGGTGTAAACAATGGCGAAGGGACGCGTTACTACAAAGTTTCCTTCTTCTTTTTGCGTTGAGGGCCTTAGACTTTTCCTGCTAGGCTCATTCTTTCATATTCTCTCCTTAATAGCCTTCCAAATTGTAGTTTTAAGCATCATTTATAGCCCCCCCCCTATAATTCTATTATTATGTGTCTCTTCCAGACGTGGTCTTCTTATAAATCTCCGTCTGGTCCTAAAGCTAGATTTCAATGAATTTGGCGCTATACCATACTTATGTGTTTCTGTGTTTAATAAGTTGCGATTAAAAATGTTTATTTATGAGGGCGGATAATTAAATACAACTTATAATAAATAAACCTAACGTAAGAAAACAGAAACGTAATTGTTCGTTATATATTTTTATTTATTGAAAAATCCTACAGTATTAATTTTTATAATTATAACAAAACACTACTACTAGTATACAAAACAAAATTATGGATGTCGTACATTTTACATATTAACATTAGCATAAAAAAATTGAAACAGTGTTTTTAAAATATATATAGATTATGAATATTATATACGTATACAGCAGATTTTTTTGTTGTGTTATATGTGATATTTGTGGTAGTTGTGAGTGTGTGTAATTTGTATGTATATGTTAAAATAAAGTAATAAATTAAGTATGGTTTTAGTATGTATAAAAATAAAAATAATTTATGATGAAGGTAGTATAAATATAATATGTATGTATATTATATATGTAATTGCAAATACAAGTACTTTATGTTACAATTAACCATTAATAACATAAAAATGTAAGAATACAATTAGGTTTCATTTGTCTTTACAATGATATTAGAAATCTCTTTTTTGAATGATAATAAGGAGGTATTCAATGTATCGATTTTTGAAATATCACTTTTGTTATAAAGAGAGCAGATACGTGGTATGGTGCTATTGGTCATTGAATTAGTATGATTACTAGGAATACAGAATAATTCTTGCTGCCTAGTTGATCTGTATGGCACATTTATATTTATTTTTTGCAATAAATTTGGACAATCAAAAATACAATTAAAAATTTTGTATAACAATCTACGATGTACAAGAGAATTTAATTTATAAAAAGCTGAAGCGCCTTCAAGGCTTTGAAAACAGCAATGAGATTTAATGTTTAAAAACCTAATAAATTTATTTTGAATATTTTGAATTCTATATTGAACCAAATAGACGAAGAAAATTCTAAATGAGACCGTTAAGATGTTTCTATTCCTTGTAAAAGTAGATATATACAGCGTGTTCCAAGACGATTCCCAATAAAAAATCCAGCTAGTTGGTCCTGCGATTTCTAGTAATATTTCTTCAGACGGCATGTAAAAATTCACCATGGTTTTCGAGAAAAAAAAATGTACGTGATAATATTAAGCGGATCTTGTAATAAAGTCTTTGTTGTGAGCGCTCAGCTGTAGCTCCGCACGCTGTTGAGCGTCAGTAACGGTATCAAGGTTACATTATCGATTCGTGCAGCGCCGGGATTCGCGCGCTGACCGAATTTACACCATATGTTAAAAATATAATAGATTTCGGCATGATTTTTATTTGATAAAAAAAAGACCATGACAAATTCGTATTTATCTTGATCATACGAATTTATCTTGATCATAACAACTTTAACAACACTCATATTCTAATTAACACATATTTTATCATTGTAAATATGCAAAAACTAAATTATTTTATTAACGTTTGTCAATAATCTTCCTTTTTTATATAACCAGTTCTAGGTAAACCTACCTTTCAATTCAATTTTTAAACAGTGGATTCATGTAATTGTCTATCTAAATATATATTTACTGTTTTATAAATTAATTTACGCTGTATGTTTCCCTAAAATATATTTAATTAAATAAATATTCGTGTCAAAAAATACTAAAACTCAACTCTTATAAATACATTCCTTTGCTTCCAAAGCTTTGACCTGGGAGTCACGTGTACTACTATTAAGATTTAAATAATAATAAAAAAACTTTTAAATGATATATAATATTACCAAATTATATAGAAATATAATATTTTATTTTAGATCGAATAATTTGCGACAATTCAACATTTACCAATTCGTGTTTTTATTCAATAAATCATTCATTTTATTTGTTGTTAATTTGTTTCAATATGGCGAAGTAAGAGTATGCAGCGTTCAGAACCTGTAAAAAAAGTAGACCACCATTTTTATTAAACAAATCATTTTTTTATTGAATCTAGAATAAAACAGCTATATCAGTACTCGTAATGGACTATACGAGAAAATAGTTAACCGTATTTTAGACTATCTCCTACAAAGCAAACAGATACAGCTGCTGGTGTGGATTTTATTACCCCACTAAACAAGGTCTGTTCTGGGGTGATACCATTATATTTTATTTATTTTTTTTACGTTGATAATTAGTATAAATCAGATTACAGTAATCAGTATTAGTGTAATTAGATACATATTTTTATGTAGCTAATTTCTAAAGACTTCTAAAACAGTTGTTTAAAAAAAAATGCTTTTTAATTTCGAACAGAATTTCCGTTTCGGTTTCCGTTACCTTAAAAATAATATCTTATGGTTTTTGAAATAAAAAACATATACGCTAAAAAGATAAACACAGTTTGAAAGCACTTACGTTCATGAAAGAAAGGACATCTACGGAGGCGAATCCCTTAGCATAAAACGCAATTGGCCTGACAGCTCTCTCTCGCACCAGCCTGAAGGAACAGATCAACTCCTTCGCGATCTCGTCTCTCGCAGCGTCCCCCGATCTGGTGATGCAACGCAGCCAATCCGAGTGCCAGGTGGAACTGAGCAGTTTGGCACTCTGGAAAAATGTAGTACAGATTATAGACTATTTCTTAAAGATTATTTACACGATTTTAATAAATTAAAACATTAGATTTTAATATAATAAAAACTTAATCTTTCAAACGGCACGGAACAAATTTATGTTTAAATATAATAATAATTTAACTTGTTAACATCCTTACAATCATATTTTTTTATTTAGAAATTGGTGGTCTATTATTAGACCGCAAGTAGTGACAATGTGAGGGTGTTTTTTATTTTTATTATTACAATACATGATGGCTGCTGATGCTCGGGCCGACATAAAGATTTAATCTACGAAACAGCCCGCAGCAGAGGTATGCGTGAAAAAAAATATTAATTTTATTTACCTCCAACATGACTTCATTTCCAAACCAACAATATATAAACAATTGATAGACTATAGTTATCAAATATGCAGTCATGTAGAAAAAGTCCAAGGTCAGCACGGAACGCTATAACAGAATAAAATATACACCGTATCTCAAGATTATTGTCACGAATTAATTACACTGGTTAAAATTGTAGAATATTTCTAAGTTTTTTTAATGACATATTTACGTACGCTTTTGGATGGGTTTTTTTTTTAAATGCCGTATTCTTAACATTTGTTTGTCTAATCACAAAGACGGCTTGGCTCAATTTTGTTTTCAATTACTTACGAGCGTAGACATCTTAGGGTGACAACATAATATGACATGGATTGATAGCATTCCGGCCGGTACGTTTGCGAATGGCCATTCATCATAGTACCTGTGTATACGAGCCTAATAGTATGTTCGCTGGTCGTAAGGTCGAGCTTTAAGGAGGGGGGGGGGCTCTTCCCGAAAGCGCTCTTCGTATCTGATCTAACGGCTTGTGAAAAGAAAAACACTGCGTAGTTATAGAATTACTTTGAAAAGCAGAATCGGAGTATTTAAAAAAAAACTAAATTACACTGGATTGGCGTTAGTAGGGGATAGGCGAACTACATATTGTGAACAGGCTAAAGTTATTCTGACTTAAGTAAAGATGTCTTATGTCCTTGTCCTTATCCTTAACGGTGCTTCAACAATTAATTTTATTTTATGTACCAGCCAAGCCCAAGGCTTATCTGCTGGAAATACATTGAAAATACAGATAATAATAATTGTGAAATATGTTCAAATTATTTTGTTCTGTATTTTACACGTCCTTTACAATAAAGATTGATATACATTTTTATCGCATAGTTTTAGTAGTTTTTTCGCCTTATCTTCACGTATGACAAGAAAAAACGATTTGCATGATATCCCACGTCGTAGAACCAATTATGGATAAAATTAACCCATTTTAGTATGTGTTCAACCTTGAATTTAAAATATCCAGAAATTGATAACCTACTGGAGTTAACATGACATTTCTCTTTCCTCTCTCTCCCCCTTTCTTAAACCTCTCTTGTATTTCTTAGGTTAAATATTAATTTAAATTTAATAATTATTAATTTCTCTGTTTTATGTCTGTATTTTTTTTGTTACGTATCTGTTTTATTTCCCAAAAAAAAAAAAAAAATTCATGGTTCGACATTATACCAAATTGTGTATCGTTGAAAAAATGGGAAATGACAGGTAAAAAAAATGATTGAAGCGGCGCCTACGGGTACACACGAGGTCAATCATTTCTGAACACTGCTTAACCGTTGAGGCACGAAGAAGGCCAGGCGGGTGCTTATTGTCACACGCATAGCAGAGGTGGTCGGCTGGGCGAATAGAGTAGGTATATCTCGCGCAATATCTAAGTACGCGCAAAAGAGCAAAACCTAACGTGTTCAAATATTAAAGAAGCCGTGTGTAGGTAAAACTTTAGATTACTTACTACACGATCTAATAAAATCTTAAGAATTTTTAAAGAAGATAATGCTCAAAGTACAAAACGAAGAACATTTTTAATGGAAGTAGATAGATAGGTTATCTTAGAACAGGTCTTTAGCACCTAGTTAGATGGACACGGTGAAGATTAGATCAACTTTGGGATTATGTGATTTTTATTACCATATTACTACTTTTGTTGATGTCTAAGTTTATCTATATAGTTAAATAATGTAAAGATAAGTAGTGTAATAATAATAAAGAATATAGAATAAAGAATAAAGAAGAATTATTAGGTTAAATACCGTTGAACACTGAAATAGAGTGACGCATATAATAACAATGCAAGCGATGAACTGTCCTAAAATACTTCCATTGAAAGTGTCACTGATTTCGTCACATAACCTGGAAATTATGTAACAAAAGATAAAATTAATGGATGTAATTGATATTAAATGCAGTTTGAATTTATTTCTTACGTGTACGGTCAACTGTAAAATAGTCACTCATATGACTGCGATGGTTTACTGATGCGAAAATGCCGCAAGCAACAGTCGTCCAATGACCCCTTGTGGGTAAGTGATTCTTTTGCACTTGACTGTACATGCAACAGTTCTTGAACTCTTATAACTTTACATATTTAATGAGAAGCTAGATTACCTGTTTGGATCTACCTACATTTAGTTCTCACGGAATCAATTAAAATTATACATTTAGTAATACTAACACTAGTATGTACAGTCGAGGGCAAATGAAGCTTGATTTTGAAAGTCGATTCGATTGAGTGTGTAGTTATAATATTAACGGAGCTTTGAAAGCGGTGGTTCTCATAGATATAGTACACACACGCGTACTATATGTCTTTTTTTTACGCGTTTTAATTCAACTTCAAATGCTCGGATAAAGCATAGAATGCCTTTGACTGTACATACACCTAGCAAAAAATTATAAAATAAAGTTGCCATCACAAAAATAGTCGCTGTGACAGTGCGTAACTGCGTCCGTGCGGGGAGGGATGGAATTTAAAGTAATTTTATATGTAACTTTTCGAGAATCATGGAACTGGTGTTATTTTACCGCTCATACACACATTTGCACTCACAAAACACACACAATACACAAGTAGCCAAGTAGCATACATCCTACAAGTAATGCAAATGTTTATTTTGCAAAAACGAATAATACATTATTTATTTATTTATAAATGTACAAAACAGCGATACAAGAAGATACCTCTAATACTACATCTATATGGCCAGAAAATGTACCAAATATAAAGATGGTTGAAAATATTTAAACTTAAATCAATTTTTTTTAACGATGCTTTGGCTACTCGTCAAAATTTGTATGGATTAGTAATGAGATATCAAGATCGTGAATATATGGAATCGCTATATGTGGTACAATTGAGTATTTTGTATTATGTTCAATAAAGAATAGTCTAGCGTTTAGACATTTAGAATTGATTTGGCGCTAAATGGTCTGGTTCTAATTATAGTTAAATATAACTTACTCGAATAGCAATTGATGCTGTGCAATACATTTCTTCAGCTGAATTAACATTTCCATTTCAATGGCCTTATCGATGTCTACGATAGTAGATCCTCCTGAAATGATCTTTTCATTTTGAAAATACGCTAATATGTCAAACAAAACATTGTTTCGAAATTCGGACCTCGTTGATATTGAAGAGCGTCGAGTGATTCGCATAGGGTTTGACTCAAATCACGCACACACAAACACACATCCATGGACAGTTAGATAAATTGTTTGCCAATATTGCCCAATTTATCATTTCCTCTTTATTTTCCATTTATCATAAGATCTCTATGTGTAGATCTTACTTAAATGCATGTATTCTTCTGGTCCGTTTACACGTATAACACGTATTTCAATAAAACAGGCTAGCAAACTGTTACATTTCAACAATTCATCAAAATTTTTAGGATTCCCTCAAACTTATCCCTTAGCCTTCATCCCAAGTAAGAAGCCTTTCACCTAAAACCTACCGTATTGTACTATCTACCCCTTCTAACTCCTCAGCGGTCAACAGAACAGACACAAAATTTTGTATACGCATTCAAGCACTTATTCGTATCAAGCTTGTTTTTAAAAATGCATTTTTACTAATATTTTTATCATACATAATAGTATGATAAATATTGCAGTGAATACTTTTACTGCTAAATCATTTCAAAACTCATTTAAATTTTTTGAAGAGACATTTATTTTTACTCTTTTGCGTCGAAGCGGATTTTTAATGGACCAAACAGAATCGGGTGCTCTTAGAGGTGTTTAACTATTTACCATTATGTTTTCCATTCGCTGTCACGTAGTACCTAGATCTATCTCCGATTGTTGACATCGCTTCGTTGAGTATTTCCAGTTGAGCTTGAATCTGAGCCAAAAAGCCAACGCAAACGTTGTCCAGAGATAAAATCATAAAAGATATGTGCAATAAACCCACGGTCTGTAGCAAAGAAATGTTTTTTTACTTACGAGTACACAAACTATTATAAATTATAAAATATTTTTTACTTACTGTTATCAATTTTTCTGAGTTAACATATATAACTTAGTCCGTTGAAAGAAGCACGAAAAAGTCGAGATATCTAGATCAAGCCAAACGATAAAATATTTAAATACAATTTAGTTTTAAAAGAGTTTTGATCTATTGAGTTTAAAATGTCTTTCATTCTACGCGAAAATCCGTTATGCAAACACCTACTAAAATCTACCAATTTTTATGGTGATAAAAAAATTGTTTTGCGGCCATTCGATTTAAATTTACAAAGAAATTTAGTAGAATAGTTAAATTAGAAAATATGCCGAAAAACAATAATAATAATAATAATAAATTGCCAGCTTTTTTTGCAATTTTTTATAATAATTTCGTATTTATAACTTGATGATGTTTTAATAAATTAAGTGGGAGTTTTTCCTGCAAATAAGCTAGCTGTTTTGCAATTTGGCAAGATTTACAATAGTTTCACTAAAATAAAATAATCGAAGTAATTCCTAGAAAATTATATTATTATGGTTACCTGCAAGAAATATGCAATCCAATAGTTCTTCTCGATTTTAGTATCAAACGGAAACCATGTGCTTATTGGAAGCGGTCTATCAGTAAGAAGAGTCGTATTGTCCCACGGAGCGGGATGCAGTTGCTGAAAATTTAGAAGAAATGATTCCGCAAAAACTGTTATGGGTCTACTGAAATCAGTAAATAATTATTAATAAACCCATTGAGCAAAGACAGAAGGTAGTCCACAACAAAAACGTTACAAATATATAACCGACTATTCTGCCTACGAGCCGCCGTCTTTAAACGTCAGTCTCAAATAAATCACTACCCTCATATAACGCGTTTCACTGCTCCCACATACAAATCATAACTGTAAATTGGTGACCCCAGCGTGATTTGAACTCGCAACCTTCTGATCTGCCAGCGTTACTCTGTAGTCGACGTTTTGAACCAACCACAGTACCCGGTTTTACATTGCAATTTGCAATGTAAAACGTGTACCTACCTTCGTGTGTCAAAGTAACCACAAAGGTTTACCTCGTGTAATGGTAATAACATTTCGACATATCTTAACTAAATTGTCTTAACATACTTGACTGCTGCCTGATTCGACTTCGCAAGGAGATATTTATTTTAAATCCTAAAAATAATCTTTATACTTAAAACAACGCTCTATACCCCTATAAAAATTTTATTTATTGGTTTCCGAGATACCTACTCTTCATAAAAAATCGAGGGAAAGTATATGCTGCTTCTAATCAGTAGTTTTATGACATTATTATATTAACTATAGACTTAAACCTGGCTGAAGAATTAAGTTATACTCTCCTTCCCACTCGAATTAATTCAGTGGTTATGGACGTAGAAGTAACTCTTATTTTATATGTAGTAGAAAAGGTGATAAGTTTAATGTCGCGGTGTGCCTGTGTTGTTGTTATTAATGGGCAATTTTAAATATTTTATGGGCAATTTGGTAGAGGGATCATACGTAATAACAATGCTTCAGATATGAATTTAAAATTAGGATTCATACCTGGTTGGACTGTAATAGTATCAGCTATATAATAGTAAAGTGCCCATTTTCATAGCAATTTAATAAATAAAAAATCTTCCACAAAGTCCGGAATTTGTGAATAATGCAAGATGACGTACTATATTGGAAGACAATGTAATTTTTGCTAATGTTGGAAAAATATTTCATTGAATGAATAAACCAGTTCAAAATCTTTCAATACAACAAAATTCGGCTAATGAAGGTATGTATAAAACAGCTATACACTATGGTCCAAAACCATTTATGTACCATTTAACAAACATGTGTTTTACACGAAATATGAAAATTCAAAATTTTCAGGCTGCATTGAAAAATCTTCAAAAAATCCATATTTTTGGTGATGCACCACTCCTCAACCACTAAGTATTTAGACGAGTGGTTTATAGTATTATGTATACTAAAGAATTGCCTAGTACTTCTTGGGGGCTGATTTTTTAAAGTTACTTTCTTTTTGGAAATATAAATCGATTAAAAATGCAGCGTTCAGTTCGATAATGCAGCGTACGATTTAGACGAAAAATAGTACATATTGTAGGCAAAATAATAGTGTAGGTCAAAGCCACACTTTTAGTTTTTTTTTGTTATTTTAGTTATAATACATTTCCACGCGACCATAAATTATCACTCGCGTTTATGGTGCGCAACACTTTTACGGATAAGGATTTAAGGTCGATATTAGCATGGTCAAAAACAGTGTCTCGATTGAATAATATTTGGGCATAGGATGCGTCTTAAGGTTATTAAGATTCAGCGAGTTACAGATTGAGGTTATGATAGGAGTTTGTTTTTATAAATAGTAATCGTACAGAAAAACAAATAAATCAATCTTACGACAACTGCAAACAGAGGTGCAAGTATTCCAAAGAAGATGAAGACAGACGCCAAGCTTGCCAGGCGTAACATTGCCATGTTATTGCGAAATTGCGCCCTCTTCATCATTTTCCTGGGTTGGAAGGCTCCAATTTCTTCGTAGGTTAATCTATATGAGAAACGATAACGAATGAAAACATCGTATGGTTGATAAATTCCAAACCTCGCCAGGAGTATTTCAGATATGTAGACCGCGGGGAGGTTATACTTGTATGTTGGCACTTGATCATAGAATAAAGGATAAACGGTCACATTGAGGAGGCGAGGCTTTCAAAGGCAGATGAGATGCAAGCAGAATTCTCGTGGATATGCCATGTGTATATGTTATTAATTTCTGGAACGAAAGCAGCATTTGGGAAGAGTAGATAAATTGGCCTTAATATTCTGCCTCCTTATTTTAAGAGAGTCAATCATACGGGAACTTTCTTTAAAAAAGACATTAAGTGGCTTTTACCATATGTGGGTTTTAATTCGATTTTACATGCAACACTGGTCTAATCATGCTTGATTTGGCATAGGTTCATTAATTGTTGGTTTAATTTCAAGAATTACTCCCACGGTAGTGAAAATTTAGGCCATATATATTAATCAAATAAGATTAATCTCTTAGACATCTTTTGCTTCTTTCGCTATGTTAGACCTTAATTATTAGGTACCTTATTTTTAATATGCATTTAAAATGTTTTTATATATGTATCTAAATGTATCCAATATAAAATATTTATTCAAGTACTTATACACAGGTGATAAAAAAGTAACATTATTTGATGCAAATTGAAAGTATATAAATTATATATTTAAGTATTGTTTACATAATAAAAATAAAACTTTTTATGTATTTTTTCTGCGCTAATTATTAACAAAAAACTAATACCATAATTGGCTAAAAAATCTTTCTTTAAAACTAAATAGTTTTTTGTGTATCGCGTAACATACGATACTAAAAAACATACGGTGAATGCCTTCTTTAGTATTATGCGAAACTTGTACGAAATTACTATATTACTATTCTTTGTTGCTATAATAATGTCAAAATGTATTGTGAACCTAAGTAAACCAAAATATTGTGACCAAGAGATGGAACTGTGTAAGCGTTTCCTAAGCTTTGAAGTTTTTAATGATGCAGAACTTGTCTGGGCGCCGAAGGTAACGTCAAAGCCGCTTGCTGGGGTTTAAATATGATCATTACTATTCAATGTTTTCTTTGTTTAACGTCAATGATTAACTAGGTGGTTAAACGTTGTTAATCATAAATATAATTTATATTTTTTTTAAGTGAAACTTCTAAAGGTAACTTCTAAACTTCTAAGCCTCTAAGGCATTACGACATGCTAATTGTTTACAGTATTAATTTTATTACCCTATTCCGGTCGCCGCTTATATCAGTTTCCGTAGTGTTTCGGTTATTACGCTTGCTTCACACGCACAAGGCCCCCGGTTCGATCTTGTGTGGATTTTTTTTTGAAGTTTTCACTTCTATCGGCATTCCTCACTGACTGCCTATGTTTTTTTTTAGTTTCTATAATCTGTATAATGTTGTAAAGTTAAAAGATACTTACCGTAAAATAAAATTTTAGCGAGATCTTATCGATAAACTATTTATATTGACTGTCCTAAGACCATTTCCGAAAACTTTAAAGGGGTATTGTGTAACCTATTACGAGTTAGAAATGATATGGAAAAAATGCGAAATCCAGTCGATAATCGCCTTGACACCCTTACGGCGTACGGTGATAGCTGATCGCTAACAACAAGGACAAGATCCTTTTACTATTATCACGTAATGCTTAGATTTTTTTCTCTGTAACCATAATGAATTTTAATACAGTTTCTCAACAAATAACACTAGAAATCGCAGGACCAATTACAAATACACACAATAGAGGCGTTTTTTTTTTTATCTATGACTAACCAACCTTTCATCCTCCTCTATAATCTTGATAAGTCTTCTGACCTTATCCCGTTTGAAAAATAAGTTCAGGCTCTTGTAAACCCCTAACGAATGGGATACACAATGCGTGAGATTGTTCGTGATCTTATTTAAATCTCCGTGACTAGCAACTAAAGCTATGAAGTCAGCGTTTTCAGAAAAAGAAAAGGACAGCATGACACACGTCATCATCTGCAATAAAAGAATTAAAATACAAATATAAGCTGTAATTGTGTTTTTTGTCAACTGTTACTAGCATTAAATTTTAAATTAAGTGCTGGGAATTAAGGCAAACAACACACGCTTATTTGTAACACGCTTGCAGCAGACGCAATCGTACAATAATAAAAAAAAATACATTGATTATAGAGGTATACTTAGCCCATTATAGAGTTATACTCAGCCCATTATAGAGTTATACTCAGCCCATTATAGAGTTATACTCAGCCCATTATAGAGGTATAAGAACCTAAATAACGCTCAATCATACAAGTTTAATGAATTACTGTGGAATTTCGACCACTAGGCGATCACTAGTTATAATTTAACAAATAAAATATACATGCTTGTTAAATATTAGGAAAATAAATTATATTACCAATAAACTGAACACGCGGTAGATGGGCTTATAAGCGGAACCCTCTGCCGGCGGCCATTGTCCCATACATCTTAATACTCCCAAGGGAACACCCAGGATTCGCACCACTTCTTTGGTTTCATTTGCTGGTGTCATTAGGTTTTCATTATTCTCCGTCATTGTTGACCTGTGTTAGGATATATCCAGATTATCGAATTCACTCGGTCGTATATAGGTATGACTAGCATTGCTGTTTTTGGGACACGCTTTGACTGGTGAAATTCTCCAGTTAAACATAAAAAATCGTCGACCGAACGCACCAGGTTTCATCTGACGACTACATCAGACCACAGGTACAAAGTCCGTCGACCGAGAGTGTCGTCGACCGAACGCACCAGGGCTGAGGAAGAGGGTTTCCCCTCCGACGCAAGACGATAGTCTATATGAACGGAGGTCGCCCGCTAGTGCAGCGACTTTTTCAACCAAGTTCGCGCGTCACCAGTACCTACTCGTCCGCAGACGTCACGCTGGTTCGTGTACATACATCATGGAGTCAAGCATTATATTGTATATCGGAGTATTTATGTAGTAAGAGGATCAAGTAATCAACCTTCTAACAAACCCTCGAGTTATTACTATTATCCCACGGGCCACACTCCAAACGGTCCGTTACAGTCTCATTGATTAGTTAATTAAGCACAAATAAAGGTATGTTAACAAAAAAAAAATAATTTTTAACATAAATTAAAAATATTTTTGAACATAAACGTATGGACAATATGATAACATTATATTTTTTGGTTTGAGCATAAATTATATGTACGCTTTATAACAATTACAGGGCGGTTTCTTGATCAGCACAGTGGGGCCCATTAAATTTTGGCCACAACATAAAATAGTTGTACGATTTTTAAACACGGAAAATAGGGAATGACTTCGTATTCCGTCGATTTCTAAGGACAAATTAGACGAGTTTCAAATCGAGCTGGGAGTTAATTGTTTTAAATTAAAAGTATGGATTCAACGATTTTCACAGCAAGCAAGGAATTGTTCGAAAATCGAAATATATTTAAATTTGGACTTGAGTCCAGTACTTTGGTCAAATTTCATAGCGAATAAGGAATTGTTTGAAAATTGAACTTTAATAATTTTCACATAGAGTCTCGAGTACGAGTCTAATTTTGATGAGTTTAAAAGCGAGCGAGGAATAGTTTTAAAATAGTTTTTCTCGTTTTTGATTGCTTATAAGGTTTATCTTAGATGTAAACTATTACCTTTTTATATCTAGTGATGTAATATAGCTTGCTGCGTCGATCCTGGTTTAGTTTCAGATATAACCGTATTCTAGAACTTTTCTCCTTTTATAAGCTTTATTTAACCTCCGTTGCCTCGCCATTGCATGACAATTGAATGACTCATTACAATGCATAGTTAATACTTTGGGTGTCGATATTGTGTAAGCAGTGGAAAATGATCGGAATCGTATGCAGCTGACCATTAATATTAAGCACGGAAACGCTAGGGATTTATGATTACATTATTTATGAGAAACTTTCGTATTTTTTCACTTTAGGTTCATGTTTTATTTACGCAAAGTACACTAACATATTATTACGATTATACGGACTCAAAATAAGTATATATTATATTATATTATTTTATCAAAAAGAGTTTTTTAATGTCAAACTTTTACTTAAAACTATTTAAAAGATTTATTATCAAAATATAATATTTAGTAACAATAAATGCAATCCACGTGGACACAAAAATATATGTCAGCTGTCATTCGTCAATTTTACTGGTATTCTTTTACGTTTTTGCATTCACCAAAACAAAGCTGATCTAAATCTAGAAATAATAAAAAACTGTAAAAAGACGTTCATAAATTTATTTATTTATTCATTATTCAATAGGAAGTCACAACAATAAATGATATAATAACACTGAAAAAGGATTTAAATTATTATAATATAAACAAATTAAACACCAGTCAATTTTTGTTGCTCTGAAGTAACATGGCTACTCTAACTGGGTTAAAAAACCTGTTCTAAGAGCGGCCAGAAGACGGTTGCAAAAAAAAAAAAAAAAACTATTTCGTACGTGAGACCTTGCTAATAAGAAGGATAATAGGAAATCTTAAATACAAAATATAATCTACTAAAATCGAATAACATATAGTCTTAAGCAGACAGAATTATTGAATTTAGAAGAAATAAGGGACTTAGGAGTTATACTCGACTCAAAGCTTTCCTTTAAATCGCATATACTTACCATAAAGCGTATAAAATGTTAGGTTTCTTAATAAGAACCTGCAAATCATTTAAGCAAAAAAGCACGTTGAAGTTACTCTATTACTCATTAGTCCGTAGTCAACTGCAATATGCGTCTGTTATCTGGTGCCCTCAATATAATAACTACAAAAATATGATTGAAAACATACAAAAAAAAAAAATAAAATACCTAAACTATAAAACAGGAAAATATGTACACGATTATAAGGCTGCGACTTTAGAATATGCTATTGAACTACTAAACGATAGACGAATTATAAGAGATATCATATTTTTATACGATACAATTAATAATAATATCGATAACATCGATTTTCTCCAAAATGTGTCATTCAACGTCCCTTCACGTAGAACGCGAGAATACCGTCTTTTTTCGCTCCCGCGAAACAAAACAAACGCTATGACGGCGGTCGCTCGATTGTGTCGGCAATACGATGATTTATTCTCCTCGACAGATATATTTCTATTAAACTAATATCCTTTTCATTGCGAGTTGCGAAAAACCTTAAATGCAAAAAAAAAGACTAAATTAGCAAAACAAAAAAAATAAAAAAAAAATAATAATAATAAAATAGTAATCTTTGGACATCATTTTCAGTTTCTTTCCTTTGGCTTCTGACTATTTTTAAAACATACTATTATTTCAAAATAATATATGTTAAAAAAAACAAATAATTTAAATATATATATCTGTATTTAGAGTGCTAGTGCGAGTGTAATTTTATTTAATTTTAATCTTTACATGTATCTCTGTACTTTAGCGAAAACCTGTCATCAGTCAATTTTACAAACAACTGTATTTACCATTCTTTTTTTCATATATTGTACTTTTGGTTTTCCAAATAAACGATAAATAAATAATACATACAATAAATAGTGCTTAAAATTATCTATATATTACATACAATATACAAATATATAATTCTAATAATAGTGTTTCTAATAATGATATTTTAATAATAATAATTTTTATACTAAATATATAGAAAAACTAAACATAAAGAAAATATATAAAATGACTTATTATAGTCCATATTATTAGCTTTCTATTGTAATAGACTGCTCACCATCTTTTCAGATGAGTCTCTGTCTATTGCGAGGAGCCATTTGGTAATGTTTTTTGCAAGACTGAAATTAGATTGTGCTTTTTTTAAATTGCTCATCTGCGCTGTTGAGAAGTTTAGGTCCAAGGAAACTGAGGTGACTTTGCCCAAAAGTGGTATTCATTTTTGGCAGTATCATATTTCCTCGTAGCCTTGAGTTACAATAATTGAAGTATCTTTAATATCTAGGGGTTGTTGCTTATTGAGCCGTTGATTAAGGAAGACGTTTTTAATAAAGATTTGTCGGATATCGAGGATGTAGTCAGAAAATAAGACGTCGAAACTATAATGAAAAGGTTTTCGATTTGTAACTCGGAGAACTGATTTTTGGCACTTAATTAGGGGGTTTAGTACTTACTGCACGAGAAGTGCTTACTCAAACCCCCCAAAAACCAAATGGAATTTGTCAGAGCGTTAGAAACCATTTTAAATGTGACTTTGTCTAAGGAGTTATAAACAGACATTTCTTAGTGTTTCCAAAAATACTAGATAGTTTTTATTAAACAAATAAAAAATAGGAAACACCTAGATAGCATTGAAGATTCCTAGATAGGCATTAGCAATTATTACCAAAGATAACTGAACTCAATACATGAACATAGTACCTACCATAGTATCTGTCATGAAAATGCTTTGTATATGTTTCATTGTAAAAAAAGTATTTATTTCATTAGGAAAAGCAAAGCAAGTACTGTTGTTATGTCTCAGTTTATGAGAAAAAAACCTAAGAAAAAACACAAGTAGACTTTTAGAATATTTTGTCCGTTACTTTGTTCTTGCGTTGGGTAAATTGTTCTTACCCGAGGATGGTCAGCACTCCAAGGTCTTCCTCTCATTATGGCTGGGTTAATCCACTGCTGTGTTTTGAGAAGTGTTCTCCCGTTAGGGGCTCTAACACCTGCCTTGCCGACGGCCTATATACTCGATGACCTGTATCAGTACAGGATCTCCATTAGAGGATCTTCTTACATCATTGGCCATCATCGCAAGACGGTGTGCCTCCTAATACATATTGTATCTAGAACTGATTGGATAACCTTATAAAGGAAATATATGAACTGTGTTTGTGAAAATTAATAAACAAACATAAAATAAAATTACAGCTGCTGTTGTAATACAGGTTGTCCCAAGACCATTCACGAAGACTTAAGGGGGTGTTGTGTAACCTATTATGAGTAATAAATGCGAAAAAAAAATACCTCGGATCCATGATGTAACCTTGACACCGTTACTGGCGTCCGGCGATAGCTGAGCGCTCAGGAATAAGACCTTTTTAATATTTTCAGGTAAAATTTACATTTTTTTTTCCCAGAAACCATGATTTTTTTTTATATTGCGTTTTAAAAAATAAATGGTACTAAAATCGCAGGACCAACTAGGTGGATTTTTTTGAAAGCACCAACCGTTGGTCAAAAAAAAAAAATGGTTTTTTAAAATTCAAAAAATCTTACCTGTTTTAATAGGCACCGGATTTAATCAGGTCAAAATATTAATTATAGGCCTATAATTTCCCTACAATTTTTGTTGGAAACAATTTTTGATATGACCAACCCTTATGGCATAGTATAAAGAGGGATTCAGGATGCGCTGCGCAAGGGTACGGCGGGTTGGGTGAGTTTGATACAAGTTTGTACATTTGGAGTTCTTATATAGATAAATGCGCCTGCAACTAAATAATGTTGCTGAATTTTAAAATATGAATGTAAATCGTGCCCACCCGAAAATACGTCACTGTCCCCACCCTCCTTCCGCCCGCGTTCAAGGTTAAGCACCTAGCCGGCCCACTTTTTCGGGGTAAATCTGCCTTATTAAAATCATTAATCTTCCCGATCACCCTTGCAGTAAGACCAAAGCGCCCACTCCCCCCACTCCCCTCGCTTCCCACGCCCTCGCGGGCCGCAAGAAAAATCGCCGCGATTACAAAAGGCCACGCCGCAAACGGAGTCTAATCGATTGAGATTAAAAGTTGGCTTACAGTGTTTTGAGCAAGGCGAAATTTGCTTGCGTCTTCATAATCGTGATTTATTTAATAACTCAATAATTTATTTAGCAAGCCTACCCGTTATCCCTTACAAACATATTAAAAAACAGTTCAGTCATCGACAGGGGGTGTAGAGTGCGTGAGCAGGGACCTAAGCGATTCCCTCAGAAACTTGTTCAGTGTGCTTAGGGAGTTAACATACTAAAAGTCCGGACCTCTAGGAGGGAAGCCAGAGTGAGGAGGGGAGGGGGACAGAAGAAGGTCCCACTTTCTGGGTTTTTTGCCTATATCTATCTCAAAAACAGTGCGTCTTAAAGAAAAAATCAAGCTTTTATAATACAACTTTTATCCTATACACTTTTTTGATATTCCCAACTGTTTTTGAACTACATGCTCCGGAAAAGTGAAAATTTTCGGAAACTATTTTTATCTTACGTTCTTCATCGAACATTCCTTCATATAAACATGTTTCACAATTATTAATATCTGTATTTTACATACCTGGTTTCCAGCAGATAAGCCTTAGGCTTGGCTGGTATATAAAAGAAAATAAATGTAAATTCGTGAATAAACCAAATAAAATAAATAAATAAATATATCGCCTAAACTATTCATCTGAGAAAATATGCAGAAAATTGAATTTCGTTTAAAAGTACATATGTTTATTTATCTCCAACCGGTCAACAGTTCCACTAATTTTAAGATTTTTCGTAAAATTTAATTTTTAGAAAAAGCTACTTTTATCTTTCTAAAAATGTTACTACACTTGAAAGCGGGTTGTTAAACGCAGTAGATAAAAATAATGTTATTTAAAAAATGGAAAATAGTATTTTAAAGGTGATAAAAAAAGTCACACATCAGGTTACTAACATTATTCCATTTCAATAATTCTCGTTGTTTTCAATAACTTCTCAATGTGCACTGGGAACTCTGTTTAGCTACGCTTTCAGTTGGTAAGAGGGAGCTGATATCAGGCCTAATATTTGGCACCGACCTTGTGAACGGCTGCAAGCGG
Source organism: Neomicropteryx cornuta (assembly GCA_020383195.1). Classification (NCBI taxonomy): domain Eukaryota; kingdom Metazoa; phylum Arthropoda; class Insecta; order Lepidoptera; family Micropterigidae; genus Neomicropteryx; species Neomicropteryx cornuta. The sequence continues at coordinate 3,788,373 of JAHKQU010000001.1, read as the reverse complement.
TACTGGTTGAGGGAGGCATGTCTCGCTGGTGCCACGTACCATTTGAGGAAGCACATCTTCCCAGCCGCTTCAACCTTGCTTTGAGCGGAGTAAGGGTCCACAATCCCAATGTCCAGTGTCCACCCAAAAGATAAAGCAGCATGGAATTGAACACATTTTGATCTTACTTTCATTTACCGGCTGCGACACAACGTCTGCAACTTTCAGGAGAAGCAATGTTTAAAGCGACCCATCTCTAGTGCCGAAGGTAGGGGAAGTTCGGCACTGAAGGATTATTATTACATACTTTTTAAAGAAGAATATCGCGTTACGCTAAGAAGTACATTATTACATTAAAATGTATTATTTATGTTACTATATTAAAATTAAAAAAAAAAGTGCAGTTTTGTAAGAGACCGCTAGCAATCAGAGACCTATAAAATACTACAGATTATATTAGAATGTGATCATATTTTTCCTACATAACAAACATAATATAAAGTTGTCTAGACACAGAAATTATTGTAAACTATGGTAACTAAAACTATGGTAAAAATTTTTAACTGGTCACGTCCTCACGTTTCCAACTTGTTATATTTTTGAAATTCGAATCTGATATTTGGGCGAACTGTCAATGTTTCATTTATTAATACTAAGAATTTGTTGACTTTAATTTTTTATATTATCCAACCATTCTCGGATGGGATTAAGAGGCTGTGGTTGTTTTCAAGAGCATCAATCTACACACAAATATTCAACTCTTTCCCATTTGTACTTTTCGAGTTGAAATATGCAATAGACGGACGGACGGACAAAGGACGGGGATAGTAACTTCTTATACATTAATGTAGGTTGTATTTAGATATAGTAAAATTGTATAATGTATCTCTTAAATACCGTATTTAGATTCACTTCTCATTCATTATACTTGATATTCGTTACATTTTCACTGTTTTTCATAATTATTGTTTCTTTTTTAAATATTTTTTTTACTACTTTAATGAAAGTTTGACCGTATTGCTTGACGCACAGATAGATAGGTGAGAGTGAAAAGCTTTCATAAAACACAGTCCTCTATCTAAATCAGCGTGCATTACCTCAAGCGATGCAACTATCTGTGAATTCGGTATTAATTTTTCTTTGAACATTCTGGCTATATAATTTGTTTGAAAATTTTCAATCTGTAAAAATATTAAAAAGCATTCGAATTTTCCAAATTTCAATACTGTCAGACTTTTATATAAGTAATGTAAACTAACGGCGAATGCCTATTAAAACGTAAGGAATCATCTAAATACCGGTTGTATTTATATATACAGGTTGTATTTATATTCACTGATAGCCTTTTAAGTGGGGGGGGGAGGGGGGGATCAACAATTAAACATTAATAAGCAAAAAATAATGGAAAAATGTTTCCCAATTACTAGAAAAATGAATTCGAAATTTAAAGAAATTGTTTTAATGATAGAGAAGGCGGTTGAATGTATGATGTAAGATCTACATAGATCAACCCCAGAAAGACTGAAAGGACATCGGTGAATATAAAAACATCCTGTAGAAGCCAAAACAAACAGTCCTGGACAGTTGGAGATAATCGACGGGCATGCAACGTTAAACTAATGCTATCGATTCTTTTAATTTAAATAAACAAATGTTGTTGTTCCAATGAAATAGGTCTAGAATAAATAATATTTTTATTACATGCCCTTCTTTGCACGTATTTTTGCTAGATCTGGCGTTGTTATTTCTAGTGGCAGCGAGCTAATACAATAATGTAGGCAACCAGTGAGAATGTTGACACAGTGAATTCTCGCTTCGTTGAAAAAACATATGCTTATCTGCCTAGCTGATACGACAATGACTCACTCAATATTATCAATGGTATATTTTATAGTTTCCATTGATTCGTGAACGTTGACCAAAGCTACAAGCAAGCATAACTAAGATATTAAATAATCAGCCAAACACATATTTTGGTTTCCAGAAATTTATGATTAATCACAATAATGTCTCTCTCGAAATTTAAGCGGTTAGTAGAATTGCTCCTAGTATTTATGTCAATATCATTATTATTTTAAAATATTTTAGAGGTTGTATTACTAGTATTGACAGGTGTTACCAATGTACGATTAAACGTAGCCTTTGTTTAGGGAAATGGGCTAAATATATATCTATTTAGGGTATTCCATTCGCGAATAGTTCTAAAAAGAAAAGAATTCAACCCGATATTGTTCTTCCTAAAAAGATGGATGATTTTTCTGACAAAGCTAATTTAGTTCGGCTATTTGGGAGCTAATTTTAGACCTTTCTGAATCATTTACGACAGCCCTGAACAGCGTCTCTTCTAAGTGATTCCCATTTTAGTTGAGGTAATAGTTCTGTCGTCTTACGACAATATATGAATGTTTTTAAATTTAGGGAACTCGTTTTAAGAGGTTGATCTATATTGATAAGTAAACCGGTCTCAGGAAAAAAGAATATTCATTCGAATATATATATATATATATTATTAACTAAAAAAAATATATTATTAAAAAAAATAATAAAGTGCTTCGCGAACCGCACGCACGCAGCTCGCGCCATGCGTTCAACCGCCTTCTCAAACATTAAAATGATTTCTATGCGACTTTGAAGTCGTTTTTCTCGTAATTGAGAAGCATTTTTCTAATACTTTTTGCTAATTAATGTTTTACTGTCGATAAAGATCAAAATGCTAAATGGAGTGCCCTAAATTTATAAACTGCCTGTATATAGTAATTAAAATAGGCGTTTACCGTATGATAGTACATTGACATTTAGAGATTTCCAATTCTTTTTAATATTTTTACAGATTGAAATATTTCTAACTTATTATAGAGCCAGAATATGTTCAGACTTTTATATAATGTAAGAATACGGCGTACGCATATAACATATACATAAACAATTGTATAAACGAGGTGTAAAGGTATTATAATTAAAAGATAAAGATAAAGGTAAAGATAATAATCATATTTATTATTATTATTATTTAACTTATATTTGATGAGTGTTTTTAATAGTGGCATATCGCCTGAAAATATAATTTACACAATCTTGAATGTACTAAAGAGGTCCTGTACGTGATAGCGCAGGATATCGGTTTAAATCCAGCGCTGAGTTTTATACAAATGCATTTTTAACTCTCACCTGTCCTCTTTAGTGTAAAATATTGTCAAATATTATGTAACCATCTAATTAGATGGAATAAGAAAAGGTTGATATTTTAACAAAAATAATATATATGTGATTAAGATGAAGGATTATGGTAAAATGAGATGATTTTATGAGTGACTTATATAGAAGTTAATGAAAATAAAAAATAATTCAACTGTAGTTTCCGCCGGTTTCCTAATTCCTATTATGTTCTTATTACCTGATGATATAAATTGAAATAAATACGATGGTATCACCCGAACGAATGAGGTGTAATTAAATGCAGAACTATCGCCACTTCAGGATGTTTTCACGCAACCAATAAATTAGGGTGCGACCGGGATATATGGCCGTCGTTTTTCACTTCCCGCGGCCGCCCTTCGATCCGCGCCCTGGCATTGCTCCCCGCTCCGTGTAATAATTGCTCCTGCTGCCCCCCCCCCCTTCCGCCCCTACTTGAAGATACATTGATTTTCCCTCAAGAATGATCGCCGCGCTGAGAAAATACATTACTAGGGCTCCTAAGAAAATTACCTTACTCTTTTTTTTCAGTTTTTTTCTATACACCAACTACGAGTATATTATTATTTCCCAAGGTAATTCTGTAAGGCAGATGCTATTATGAGAGATCTTTTGTTGGTATAAACTTACAGTACTGGGATAAAAATAAGTAGGTTTTAGTAGTTCTTTTAGTTAGTATTTGAGTAACTTTAATATTTGAGTATAATTATTAAATATAATATTTATTTATTATATTAGGTGTATTAGTATATAATATATATATATAGGTTAGATGAAACGATATTTTTAAGCTTTCGCCATTCGGCGTCTTCAGAAAATATATGAAAGATGACGTTTAAAATGCAACCTTCATAAATTCGAAAATCGCATTTTCAACTAAAAGATAAATATATCTAGCCACTACAATTATTATTATATAATTGCAGTTTTGCTAGATAAATCAATCAGTATTATGAAATGAAACTAATTTCTTAAAAGAATATTTTAAGCATCATGCGTTAAATGCTGTTAAGTTAGTTTAATTTTGTCTATTTAGACCTACAGATCTGCAAGCGCCCAAAACCCAAATATGAGAGAGTTCCCATGTCTTTAAATCAATTTCGCGGGCAAAGTCTTCAAAACTTTTACATTAAAGCAAGCATCGAAATCCCTGCCGTGAGTTCTCGCGTGAATTGGAACGGGTAAAGCGGAAAGTAATTTGGTACAGTATAATCTATGATTATTAATTCTAATGTTTAATGGCGTCGTAGTCTCACCAACATAGAACGCATCACAAAACTTACATAGAAGCTGATATACAACGTTTCTGGTGGTGCACGTTATGTTAGTACTATTTTAATATGTATTTTTATTGTTCGCGCTTGAAAATTTATCGTCTTTTACAATAATTTTGCATGTTTTACAACGAGGTCTTTTACAAGGTTCGACCCCGTTTTTTGCTATCCTACGCTTTATCAAAAATTAAAAACCTTTTAAATTTTTCAATATTATCAAAGTTTGTGGAAGATGAAGGATTATGGTAAAATGAGATGATTTTAGAAGTGACTTATATAATATATTTATTTACTTACTGATTATAATTATTAGACAGGTGAAGAAAAAGTAGAAAAAGATAGGTAGAGACTAAGTGAGTACCTCTGCTGAACGTTTCGAAACTCCGTGGCCCCTTCTTCAACAGCTAAAAAAGACTCTTCATCTGTAACCTGAAGTATAGCTACACGTCGATTTACCTGTCAATAGGAGGTGGAATTATACAATATAATTAATATCCATTCAATAAAACTATATTGCTAATAAATATTAAAATGCATATTTATTTTATTAAGACTTATATTATTGCTCATTTTTTTTAAACATTACAACCACATGACCTAGCTTATAACAATTATTCATGAGGCATTTGGTTTGACCTGCAGGTTTGGTACTCTTCAATAGGTCAACAACCAGGTCAGCCATCGATACTTTTACCGCCGCAGTTAATATGGATTTATTCTCTAAACGATTCATTTTTTTAAACGACGGGATCACTGCAAACAAGATGATATACCTAAACCGTTTTAAATCGATGCCTGTATGCACATAAATACTCTTTATTTATTTTTGCTAACTCAACCCTAATTGTATTTAAATTACAGCAATATAGTATGTATATAAACTAGGTCGCCGCAGTCGCTCGCATTTTGCTTCGCTGCAGCACATATTAGAGCGAAGCGATTTACTAAAATTTTCTAAATAAAATTTAGTCTGTGACAATAACTTTTTAACGACGGGATAGATTTAAAAAGCGCGTGACTTTTTTATAATGGATATTCCCATAGACAATTTTCTTTTGACCCCAAAAATTTTATTTTTGACAATATTTAAAATCAAGCTCCGTCACGACCTTCACTTTTTCATGTAGATTCTCTCAAAATCAAAAATTTTTCAAATCGGTCAAGGAATGACCAAGTTAGCCCGTGACAAAGTTCTAATTGGAGTCTCCTTATGAGAGCTTCGCTCGCTACGCTCGCTTCGCTCTAATTACATACTAAGTTTTGATTTAAATATTATAAACGTTCTGTATTAGGGTTAGTTTTTTATTTGTCTTCAACTTTGCTAAATTTTCTTAATTTTTAAGCGTACGAAGAGCTCACATCAATTTAACTGTAAATTAAATTCAATTAGTACGAGTAAAGTATAGTTCGGATATATTTTTATTTATTTATTTATTTATGTATGCAACTTATTTACATTTTTCATTTTTTATGCACCAGCAAAGCCCAAGGTTTATTTATCTGCTGAAAACCAGGTGTGTAATACACAGCTAATATTTGTTTGACATTTTTCGGTTCTGTATTTTACACGTCCTTTACAAGGTAAATATAATCATAATATATAAATGCTTATAGGCATAGAAATACAAAGATATTACAATGAAATAAGTATAATTTATATTAACAATGTAAATAAATAATAACTAGATAAGTTAATTTATCTAGAAACAATCAAAGAGTGTTTTTCAGAGATTTCATAGCGAATATTTTTAACATATTTATTTCTTTAATATTTAATATTACTTTTCAGTGAACTAACTAATTAACTACTAACTAGTACCATAATATTAATATGTAATTATTGGCATGGGTTTTTAAAATACTAAACAAATAATAAAAAAAATATGGGTTGATATCTTATTTTTCAGTTTCGTATTAAACGATACATAGTTACACAACGTGTGTACAAGTGAAAAACTACTCCGAAATTTGTGAAAATAAATGGAACCCTCGTCTGACAGACAGGTTCCACGCGGCGAATGCCTACATGAGCAACAGAGCCGATCGACTCGGAGAATGTCGTCGTATAAATCAATGTCAGCCGGGGCGGGGACCCTGTAAAGCTAGGGCGGGCGGGCGGGACATTTGTGTAATACTGAACGAAATGCGCATGGCTAATCTGCCGCCTAGAACTTGCATTAATAATTCGGCACGCATCGCTTAGCGCGTGTCGGGATTATTTGCTTTACGCCGGGAAATAAATATATCTTTTTCACTATCTCCCTTTACTTTGGCATACTTTAAAAAAATGTGGTTTTGAAATTGGTCAAATTTATTTATTTTCTTTCTTTTGTTTTACTTTCCTTACTTTTTTTTAGTATATTATTATTCTTATTAATTTTGAAATGGAAAAGTGAAATGGTGATTAAACTAAACATCTTACACACACCACACGGTATAAATCAGATAAGCCCTGGGCTAAGCTGTAGTATAAATAGAAATCAATTATCGTAATGTATCTTTAGCGTATGAAAATTATAAGAATGTTGCTGCCTGTGCTGTAAGCTCCATATCTTACCTTATTTCATCCTTACTCTTCCAAGTCGAAGCCCAGCGCGAGAGTTGACTCCCTTTCTTTATCATAATACGATTTCCTTGTCCGCGATCTCGTCCCATGCTCGGTCACTCGCTAACTTTTACTTCGGCTGACTCACTCTCCGAATAACTTTCAACTTGTCGCCGCGCTGCAAGTAAAAACTTCCGCGCGATGCTTTTGAGGACAAAAAATAGGCGAGCTTATTGTGATTTCGCCGGAACTTTAGCTTCCGGAAATGGTACAATTGGATTTACGCTTGCTTTGTATTTCTCACCCTTACTTTTACTTTAGAAGCACCGGAGTTCATTTACTGTTCCTTTAACTTGTTTCATTTTATTAAAGGAATCTTGAAATCAAACAGTACTAGTAGCGCAGTGGGCGCTGAACGCCATTGCAGTGTATGCTTACGACATTTTATACATTTATACATTGTAATAACTTATTGTGTATTTTTAAAAATTTATTGTTTTACTTCGTAATACAATATGATTATTTTTGTGATGATTTTCAGAAGTACAACTTATTTAGATTAATTATTGGAATTAATATTGGAATAAAGTAGGTAAAAATGAATGTATTGAATTGAATATTATAACTATATAAGCTAAAACTTTTTCTTATGTGTATATAATTAAGACATAACTTTAAATGATAATGATTTAATATGATAATTTTAATATCCAATATTTAACTACCTAATTTAAAAAAATATCAAATAGCCAATGAATTGTGTTGGTTTAAATACAGGCCTGTTTCCATGAAAAAAAAACATATCATAATCATTACATATTCACTGTTTTTATTATTGTTTATTTCTTAAATCTTGTTTCTATCACCTTAATAAAATTAACTTTATTTTCATGTAACGAATTGGATAGTATATGTGATGTTTTTTTCATAAAATAGAGGCTATATTTGAACCAAGATGCTGAATTTCAAGCGCAGTAGCTATTTAATATATTTTGTCATTCATTTTGAATTTCTTTAAAATATTTCGGTGCTTTAATTTATTTATAAGTTGGATTTATAAATAAACCCTTATAAATAAAAACAAAAATATTTGAAATTTGTAAATGTTATAATACCAAATTATGTTTTATTTTACACGCTTTGTGTCAAAAAAATATTATTCATAACAATTAAAGTATCGAAAAAATATACTTACCTACTAAAAAACTACTAAAAACTTAACTATAAAAAAATTGTATAGTAGTGCGAAATTTTAACAATATCAAATAATTTTTAGAAGTTATATTATTTTTTTTAATATCTTTAGCTTTAGTTATAACTAAAGCACTGTTATATATCCAAGTATGACTAAATGGACTATTTATATATATATATATATACGAGTACGACTAAATGGATTATTTATTATTCATGTATCGTAGGATGTCTATTTAAATCTAGTGCTTTTAGAATAGAAATGCGTCTGTTATGATTTTTACACGATGCGATAATGTAAAAAATATTTTTTTCTATAAAAAAACTAAATAAATATTAGTGTTGCTATTATACTAAATAATAATCGATGTTATAAATTAAAGTGAAAGCTCCTTTAATGCCTTACCTTTATATAATGTATTGATATACAATAATTTATAATTCACGCGTAAGATATTTTATTACATAGTTTTTTGAGACACAACGAAGTGATATTTTCCTGGCAATAATTTAATATCAACGGTTGAAGCCATCAACTACAGACGATACCGCAGCGAAACTGCCAACATCTGCCGACAATATTTCTGTCAATATCATATTTATAACTGATCGTAAAATACTCCCTCTACAATTTTATATCTGCCTCTAAATTATTTTTCCCCTCTTGCATAGGACCTTTTCAATGCGATGCGGAATTCACTATGTACGCAATCGTCGCATAAAAAATTCAAGTTGGATGATTATTTGAAAACCCTACACTTCACGCCCCTATAGCGATAAAAAAAATCATGAAATTGTATAACGGTCTATTGTAATTGTATAACTTGTGGAACCCAGTGCGCAATCTACGCTTTGTACTCAAGCACTTTATATAAGATTTTACTAATTATAAATTATATCCATGTATGAACGCGGCAATGTGAGTTAGCTACCCGTTTTATTTCGCTCGTACGCCCCGGTTGCCTGCCGCGATATCTCGCTCTTTTGACGTGCCTAGGAGGCATTGTAAAGCCTCATCCATACCAATAATACACACATGTTAAGACTACTACATAGCTTGTTCAAATTATTTTACACTCAGTGGGTTTTTTAACGTCGCTCTAACAACGGGCCAAGCCCATCGGAACAATAATTAATTAGCGAGAAACGGCATTTTCGTCAGATTTGACGACCACGCCATCATCGGACCACTGCAGTACTGCATTTCGAACTGGAGTCGCCAGGTACCCCGTTAATAATAATATTGTGTAATCAAATATTTAACGGAATGAATATTTTACCCAAGACACACATTACACATTATTAACTAATTTTACACCAATCACTTTGAAATTGATAGATAAAATTTAAGGGCCCAAAATCTCGGTCAAGTTCGTAATGGGCAAAATCAGACCAGGGGAGGGCAAGAATGGGGGGGGGGGGGTTAGAAAAAAAGAAATGTTGCTTTCTTAGTATTAGGAGCTGCCGCGCGGCAGCTCGCGCAATGTTTGATAAAAGTTCGTACAATTGGAGTTCACCTATCTGCTACTTTGATTTGGTGAAAACTTCCTCTGCCTTTCGGCGTGTCGAAAGGGATTTTAAAATTGAATTGAATCACACGGCAATTTCTGTAGTGCATTTAAACAAAATCAAAAATGAAGGGCAACGGACAAATTACGCACGTTAGAAATACATTAAGTTTATTTTATAGGAAGGTTAGTTTGGCAGTGTGTCTATGAAATAAATACATAAATATTATATAGTTTGATTTGTACCTCGTTGTTTACTTTTACTATTTACTAAATAACTAGAAAGTTTCTAGCAATTAATCAAGAATATTTTAATTCCATTCCATTAGTTTTTAAATCCTAAAAAGTCTGATTTATTATTTTCGTAGAAGTTTGATAATGCGGCCTGCCTTTTATTAGTCTCAGTAATCATCAGATATAATCTGAAGCGATTTGTCACGGACTACCGCGTTACAGGAAAACTTTGGACGTTAGGTGTTGCCAGGGATTAGATTATATCTATCGGTTTTGAACGTGATTTACCTAGCCGTTGCGAAACCTTTAGAAAGCCACCTAACTTTGAATTTAATTTATATTTTGATTAATCTAAATATCACTGTTTCAATAAATATAAATGATGCAGTAAAACCCAATCAAAAACAGTTGGTTTAAGAATGCGTCTATATTAATTAATTTTTGGTAGATATATTTTGTTACTAATATGCCTATTTTTTACGTAGTATTTTAATATTCACAATATGAGCGTTAGCAATGTGACCACGATTCTTCCAGAACGGATTTTCTAATTTACTAGCAAATATTTTATATATATGTACATAAGAATTCTGTATAGAGATAGTTTTAAATGTTACAAAGCAATTGTTAAATCACAATAAAAACACAAAAAAACTTTACAATTGTTGAGAAATAAACATTATTTTAGCAATTAAAAAAAATATTTTTTTATTTTAGTAAAGAACTAAAACAATTTTTTTACTATATTAGTAAAAATAGCTTATTATAAGCCACGAATTATAATGACATAATTAATTTATTTTTTATTAGGAAAAATAGTTTAATTTAGTTAAGACGTAGAATGTCTGATAATAAATTCATTGGTAATTTTAACCGATATTTTTTTTTTTGAGAACAGTATAAAGAACATCTGAATAATGATTGTATTTATTACCTATAGGATTGATTGTTTGATATTGTGGCGTAATACTATTTAGTATCTATTTTAATGATTTTAACTTGGGAACTGTAAGAGCGCGGACAATGCCAGCTGTTTCAGCGTCGTGTTTGGGCGGCCGCCGCGTTTGTACCGCCCTCAGGCTGTGACGTCTAGAATCAATTACCCCGTACACGCGCGATCGCACAGCCGAACAGCGCCCGTCCCCGCTGACAATGGAAACTAAACGCTCGCTTGATTTGCTGCGCAGCGGGTAGTATTTGACAGTTTGAATCCACCAAAGGTAGGTCCCGACGGAGTAACTCCTCGCGTTCGCTCAAATCGCGTTAAAACTAACTACGTGTGTATACTACAAATATGACTCAACTAAAACAGAATCCTAATCTTTCTATGCATGTCAACTAAGTATATAAAATCCAGCATAATTTATTGAGTCTATACCACCGTCATGAGCTAAGTTTTTTGCTTTATTTAAAAAGTTGTTTAAAGGATGCTGCTGACTTTAAATTCACTCTGTATATCTATTCCCATCTTGTTTTTAAACAGTATGTGCTACATTGACAGCGCGCATATATTTGATTTATATACAAATAAGCGTAGTAAAATTAGAATTATGTCTCCACATTACCGTTATCCTAATGGGCGACTGAAATATAGGATTGCGACCGCAGCAGCAGTAAAGTGTAACAAAAGAGATTGAAAAATAAATCTCCGAAGCGAATCGGCCTCCCGAGACGCAACAGAGAAACAAGTTTATCTCCCGAAACAATCTTCCGTCCTCGTCTGACCTACGCGCGTCGCCGCGGGAAAAAAGGAGCGCGTCATTCCAACGAAATTGACGGCAATGAAGACGGATTATTGTTTGTATGTATAGATAGGGCCTGTGTGCGTGTTTGTGTACTGTGATCTCGTTTGTACATGCGGACGTTTTTTATTATTATTTATTTATTCAACATAAAGTACTCACAATAATTATTACATAGGCCATGTCTAACTATGCAACCGCCTGTTCATAGGTAAACTATGTTAGCATTTTGTATATTGAACAAATTATTCAGCATGAATAATATGAGTCGTAAATAACCAAAAGTAGCAATCTTTTAAAATGATCATTGCCGATTTGAAACTCCTTTATCTTTACCAAAAACTGAATCAAGAAATAATAATCTCAAACAGCAATATGACCCTATAAACCGTGTTTCAAATATCAGGTTAGAATCAAAACAAGCAATCTGCAGCCTTGTTAGAATTACTTGTTTATTTATTTATTTATTAACACATAAGCATACAGCGAAATAATAGCATATACATTTTCCCAAAGGTTAAATAATAAGGCCAATTAAAGCTTACGCCTATGTACAAAAATATTACAATACTTAATATTAATGTTACTGATATTAAATTATGATTACTTACCTACGCCTCTGTGTTTTATTGAGACATCATTAGCAAGATGTTGGAAACAAAAAAAGACAATTTGCAAGAATCAGTTTCAAAAACAACCGGAAATAAAAAATATTGATGATATTACCTCATTCTATATGTAAATTGTTCTTATTAAATTGCTACAAAACACATTTACTGCAGATTGCTGCTTTTGATTCTATACGTATATCAATATAATGATAAAAAAATATTTCAAAAATAAATCACTATAACTTTAATACATAAAAATATAATAATATGCATTAATATTTATTTCTTTAATATTCACTATCGTAGTACTAATCTAGGTACATACATTTTACTTTGCATTTTGTATTAATTATAGCCCTTACTGTGAAAGTATGAAATATTGAAAATTAACTTGAATTACAAATACAAATATTTCAATTATAAATATCTCATATTAACATAACAATATATATGTATACATCTTGTTCAATATTTCTAACGTATCGCTCTTAAAAAAGAAAGTGATTCACTGTTGATTTTTTTATGTTTCAACTTGTTAAAATAGAAACATAAAAATTTAAATGAATGAATCAGAAATAATAACGAAATAATACGGGTCGTGAGGTCGTTAAAAGGTCAGCCGCTATTTTCAATAATAACGTCCGGATGCAGTGCGCCGCCGTGCCGTCGGCTGAAATCAAAATGGCGAAAAGTTTAAAAATACCGTTTCCTGTCGAGCAGCAAAAGGGCTGAAAATGTCCGGGGCACGTCCGCCTCCGCTTCGAGCGTCGGGACGAACAAATGAACACTTCCTCTCGGCTGAATAATTTTAAGTGCACTATTCTGAAACGCTCCGGAGACGGAGGCAGTTTGCGCTGGTAGTTCTGCTGGGTACTTTTAACTATCACAAATAGTGTTAAATAAACAATACAATGACACAAAATCATTTAAAATTAGCTGTTCAACCCTGGGCTTCGCCCCGGGTAGGCAGTTAGGCCCTGCAGGTGGCTTTAACGGCGCCTTTAGCGCCCGAGAACTAGTGCCTGTGGTATTGAGAGAACTGAAAATCTATTTCGTTAATCTAGAAATTTCAGTAGCTTCCCCAAATGCCCAAAAACACCTTCCTAGCATGTTACCTAAATAATTACCTAACAATCAATCTTCCATCCAATATTTCACCCTCTAAGGGCTTGAGTTATGAACATTATTTAATCGAATGATACTATTGTGTAAATACTAGTAAACGCCGAATATACTAAAACATAACCTATAATTAATTCCGTACTGAACCCCTTGAATCTTTCGACAGTTGGAGGTTTTCCAAATAAAAGGAAAATATGGTTTTTATAATGTAAAGAAGTTATTTACAACGTAAAAATAAATTGAATTTATGCATGGTTACATAATATATTATACAGTAAAATTAATTACAATGATATAAATGGACCTATTTATTGGACCATTTATACAGTCGTAGATATCAATCGGTTATGTAAATGCTATCAGTATTACTAGGTTATAGAATTCACTCAATATTACCTAATAGAATTCTGAAAGTTAGAAAGAAAATATGTTTTAAAAATAAAACTTAAAGAAAATGAATATTAAAAAAATTCAAACTATGTTATTATCGTGGTTTAATCCTCATATTTATTTTTATCACGTGTACAGTTTCAGTGAGTTTGTTAATCAAAAGCGACTAGAGTTGTTTGACTATGTGATGAACAGAAAAAAAAGTTTAAAAATAGTTGTTGTAACTTGTAGTTTTGGGAAGGTAAAAATTAGCGCCTGCAATGAAACGTATTATCCATGAATTTAATATATTTTTTTTTTGTTATTTTATAATAAGTTTACAAATTTAATTTATAACTCAATTTATTTCAATAATAGTAAAAATCTGCAAAATGAATATTATTACTTAGCTGAACACAGCAACAAAACTGATAACAGCTCAATCTACAAATATTTTCAATTATTTGTACTTTATATAGCTTATTTAAATATATATTTTTTTTGTAAGGCAATATCGTGGTTAAATATCAAAATGCTATCACAAGTGCAAAACTTTTTTGTAATATCTTGAAACTAAGACCGCTGTACAAAGTTGCTTTTGATTCTGAGGGGCTCAATTATTATTGTATTTAAATGTAAAATCAGTAAATTGCCAGAAAAGAGAGTGTCTTCCCTGTATGTAAAACTGGTTTCGTTAAAAACTATTAACTTAAATTTTTTTAACGTTAATGGCTAAAGAATGAGTCGGGAAAAATCACGTAATAAAATGACGGTCCGTCTATGACGTAATATTGCTGAATATCTTCAATTCATTTTCGTGCCCCGAAAATCGTCGGCGGAAGAAAGGGCGGGAAGTAGACAACGCGCCGATAAGACTTAACAGCATCCTCGTGAACATTTTAAACGCGATAAGAGCGCCGCCACTTCGCGAGGGTGTACACTGTTCAAGCGGGGCGGCCCGTTAAGAGACTTGTATTACGAAATATAATACTTGAGAATTAAGGGGAGATTCCGAAGTGAGAGATAGAGCCCTGATTTTTAAATCTGTTTCATTTGAAATTAGAATGTTGGAGAAGGCCGTATTATTAAATCCATAGCCATATTACCTGTCCCAGATATTCGCAAAGATGCACAAATGCATGATAACCCATTCCCTTGAAGAAAAAAGCGAATTGGTCTTTCGACTTCTAGTGTTATTTGTTAAGAAACTATATCAAAATTCATAATATTTTCAAAGAAATAAAATGTTAAAGTTTCTATTCTAAATCGTGTAAAACAGCTATTTTTCATAGGCTCTCCCTCGGATAACTATGTCATTGGATCACTGGGCCGCTGTCAGTCATGATCGAGGTCGAAACGCCCGAAAAAAAAAAACTGCTCTAAAATGCCAAAAGAAAGAGTCGTAAAACACAAGTATGGTCACATAAAAAAATATCAAATTCGCGCGTAGTGGCGACCCAGAAACCGACTCCGCAGGACACTCTACAAATGTATTGACGACGTGAACGACGGGTAGGTTCCCGCGCGCAAATATTGTAATGTAGGTCAGGAAAACAACAATACGTGCACTAAACGTTTAATAGAGTAAATATATATATATATATATATATATATATATATATATATATTTATTAGCTACATGAAAAGTTGTTCAGATGCATGCCCAGAATGACCCTTAAAAATATACTGCTGGATTTAATTTCATCCTATATTCTATCCTATATATTTATTTCTCAACAGGAATATCGTACGTATAATTTATTTATTCTTTATTGAAAAATCCAACAGAATTTTTACAATTACAAACAAAACTTATTACTAGTATATAAAACTATGGATTTCGGATATTTTACATATTAACATTAGCATAAAAAAATTGGAACAGTGTTCTTAATATATATATATATAGATCATGAATATTATATAAGGACGTAGTAATAGACATGGTAGGCTACATGTTTACCCCAAAAAGCTACTAAATCGTTCAATTACACGGTTGGCAATCAAAAAAATATTGTTGTCAATTCTTTTCTGTACAAATGTAAAAAGAATATACACGGTCGGGAAAACTATACGCGGAATTGCACACGCTTTGCATGAAGAATGTAAAACTGGAATGATCAAAGAATAAAGCGCTCGATTGAGCGTCATCCATCGTACGCGAGTAAAAACTAGACTACTCTTACACAGTAACATACAAAATAATAGATTTGATTGACAATAAAACCCATGTAAAACTAAAAATAAGTAAGGTTAAGTTTTTTTTTAATATCAGTAATTTTGAAATAATTTGCCAAGTTTATTTTTTACACAATAAATCATTACAAACCACATAATAATTGGTTAGTTAATATTTGTTTATTATTTTGGTTGTTATGCGAATAGATTGCTTTTCCGCGAATCAGCGTTCCCTTCACTCCTTCCCCCCTCCACTCACAAAGTGCAGTTACTTAAAACCTATCGTGTATATAGGTAATTTTAATATTTTTTAACTAGTTGCCAGGTATTTGTAGATACAATATTATTGTAAATGTTTTATAAATTTGTATTTTGTATTTACATTCGTTATGTAATTGGTGTTTTACCGTATTTCTTTTGCTTAAATAAATATTCGAGTTAAAGTCAATGTGTCAATAAAATAAGGTTAAATTTGGGACACGGGGGACAAATCATTCGGGCGGCAGGCACAAGCAGTCTGGGAGCCGACGGCACCGAAGCGTCACGCATGTAAGTGTAGGGCCTTGCTGTCGTACGAGCAGTTGAACACCTGGAGTATTTTAAATATATAATTATATATTTTAAATGTGTATAAATAATGTGGTCGTGTGTTGCGGGCATTGTAAACGATACGATTGGGTAGCACATCTTCCATCTCACACGACGGGAATCTTACGAGGCAAACAATGAAATCGTGGATATGGGTCTTTGACAGACTGCCACGATAAACGATATATTTCGTACTTACGAACGATAAAAATATTGACCAAACAATACCTTTACTTTATGTTAGTCATGTTTAATAAAATCCAGGTACGCTTGCTGGACCACTAGCGAGTAGGGTTGCCAGATGGTATCCTAAAGAAGAACATGTCCTCCTTTCCTGTGATTTGACCTCCCGTCTATATGATTAAAATAAAGTAAATTATATAAACATTCTTGTTTAATTATGAAAGCCCTCTTTTTTTTGAAATCCTCCTTTTTCAAATTATCATCTGGCAACGCTACTTGCGAGGGATCTCGCTTACATGTTACTAATATGTCCATTCTTAAAAGATTTGCTTCTCTGTATATTATTTGTTCATCTTATTTTCAAAATTCTGACCTTGAAGTTCGTTCGTTCGGGCACGCGATAGATAGCCAGTCAAAATTTTTATCTGACCCTTAGACCTCCCCTTTTTGTAGTAACCCTTAGTTTTAGACGTAAATTATATCGACCAGTTAACCTTTTCAAGGGTTATTTAAAACTTTTCGCATAGAAATAAAAACTTCCTCTAAGAAACAGAAAATTCCTGAATCGAAAGGATAATAATTGCTATAATAAAAAGAGTTCATATACTAATTGTATAGTATATGAACTAGTCCTATCCGTAAATTCCAATTAAATTAACCCTATTCAGCCAGCCAGTTGATATTTCAATATAATCCAAGCTGAAATCATTCGCAGGGTCCGTTTGATATCACTTTGCGTAATATTCAAGGTTTTCTATGGTCAGGGTTGTCTCTATTCTATTTCACCCATCTATACCCTAACATACCACACAATATCGCTACAAACGAATGCAAATATATATACTTTTCTTTTTTTTTCATTATGGAAATTAGCCTTTTAATTTAGGCTGTGTGAAAGAAAACATTTTTTTCCCAATTATGAAAAAAGGAAAGTATATTTTCAAAAGCGTGAAACTAGATCAATTGTAAATTGTAAGCTTCTTAAGAGCGATGAAATACTTTATAGATTTGTTTACTTTATAAATTTAAGATAAATTGAGAGAAAGTCGAATTTTAAGGGATAAAAGATGTATGTATAATATAAATGTATGTATAAGATTTGTATATTTATATGTGTTACAGGCAAAGCCCGCAGGTTGTGCAGATTCGGCACTGCCTGGGTAATGTCTCAGAAATGGTAGATTTACAAACATGTCCCGAAATAAAATTAAAAATTTTGACACTGCACAGACTTAGTTCGATTTTAAGCAGGCATTATTGACAATGGCGAATCGATTTGGTGTTAGCCTTAGTTCGTGGTGTTCAACCCTATTTCGAGTAACCATTCCCTCCCGCGTCAACCGTCTTTTATCATTTTTCAATTAAGTGCGGCACGTGCGTCGCAAAATCAGCGATACGCCAACGACCAACCAAACGAAGGCAACGAAATGATAAATTAAAAGTTAACCAAAACACGGCAAAAGCTATTTTAATTTAAATTATTCTGGGTGTATTCTGGTGCGTATTTTATTATTTTCATTCATTACGTGACACATTCTGCTCCGTACATTAAGGCGAAGGTCGTCGACCGAACGAAATATCCCACGTTGGGCCGCAACCCGTATTCTTAGTTTCTTATTATTGGAAAATAATCAATATATTTGTTTTATATTGACTTAGCTTTTGTAAATAAAACTCGCCAAATTATTTACGGCCAAATCCATACCAAATTTACTAGCCCACTTTTCAAATAAACAATCAAATATCAAAACCGAACTAAAATATAAAAAAAAACGTTGATTAGCCTGTGCCCTTTATGGATTCAGGTATACGCAACATGCCGCGCTTTTAAATAGAGGATGACGCTTTTAAACGCACACGGCAACTGGCGTATATAGCAACGACGAGGAATCTCGTCTCGTCATCGGCCATCGATTCTGACCGTTTATGGATCCGGATTCGCTCATGAAGGAAAGTGTTAGACCTGATAACAGCAGGTTGGCCGGGAATCTAACTACACCGCACAGAAGAGAGGACGAAGGCAATAGCGGATAGTTAGGCTATTGCGGTTTCCCTCTTCTTGGTTACTCATACTAGTGCACTCCAGTAATCTTTCTCATAGTTATTTGTGAGAAAGAGAAAGACCTAGTTAGAAAGTCCCAATTCACTAGTTTTTCGTAAGACATTTTTAATAGAAATTTGTATTGTTTAATTTGTAAAGTAAGTGGGGCGCGTGTTATTGTTTATATTGTAAATTTTAATTCAACATTGTATCGTTGCTGATATTTTATTTTGCACAATAAAAATATTACATTTAAACGAATGATTTAAATAATACTATAGTATAACCTCTATTATATATTAGGGAAATTTTAGTAGCAGTATCTAAGATAATGGAAATTATTTATTGTTTAGACCTAGTTCTGGCGACATGCTGTTATTGACTGCAATGGTGTATTTGGCTGGTTAGGGGTGGGGGGGGGGGGGGGTAAAGCATTCTTCTTCCTAAAAATAGGTTGAATTTTAGCTAGATGATCTTTCCGACTAAAGTAATTTATTTTAGCCAGTTGGGAGCAAGTTTTGGACTGAACAGGTACTTTTTATCAGCTATAACTACATTTGACCCTATTTTTATTTGACTTACAATGTTTGCCTAAATTACCCACGATCCATTATTATCTATATTACGGTATATACGTAATATTAATTATAAATATGTATATTTCGTATTACTATCCTAGTATTTTTCCTTTCAAAACCATGGTAATTAAAGTACTTACTGAGTTTCATGTCTGACGAGTGGGGCGGGCGGGCGGGATGATTGATATAAATGGCTCTTCGGTAGAGAAGGCCTAAGGTCTACAAGACAAACACATTATAGCACCACTTACGACTAATTTAATTCTGATGAACGAGGTCTCATATTTTCCCACAGAAATGATTACTCACATAATTCCATTGATATCAACCTCATTTCTTTTGCGAATGTATGTTATAAAAATATTTACTATAATTAAACGGGTACAATTTGCGGCTAATGACGAAAACTAGGGCAATGATGCCGTACATATATTTATTTATTTGTTTTTTAAATTATTTTTTTGTTATTTTAAATATATAATCAAAATTTTATTGTATTGCAAAGTATTACGTAACTGGGCAATGCCCGTTCTGAGGTAGACTTTTTATAATTTTATCATATACTAATTACTTATATATGTCTATATAATATTTTATAATAATACAATTTATTTAATAAACATCAGAGAAATGTATGAAATAAAATTTAATTCTAAATAATATATTATATAAAAATAATATATTATATATTATATAAATAATATATTATATAAAAAAACTTTTTTATAGTCTTTCAATGATAAAATGTTTATAGTGTCTTTTTATTATTTAGATATACCACTATGATATAAAGGTTCATTGGTATCTTAAATCTTATTTTTTTTTCAGAATAATTGCTTTAGAAAATATTTTTAACCTGGTATTTTCGATTACCAAATATGCGCTTAAATAGTTTTTTAAAAGCCATTAAAACACATTCCTAGTTGTCTAACTTTGAAACAGTAAAATCCTGCAAAACAAGCAAAATTTTGTTAAGATTATTCTGAGCTTTTGATTAATTTTTATTAAGTAATTATTTATAAGAACTATACATGTGTACTTAGATACACTGATGACCTGGAAAGGATGAATTATTGACGATTGAGAAAATTTTTTGAGCCTTAGCTGAAAACTAGCATAAATAATATGTACGACGAAGAGTCCGATGTGTATCCTTAAGGCTTATGTAGTTATTCGTTTATAAATACTATCGTTGATGAAATTAAATATATTTTTTTGTTTTTGTTTTTATCGTTTTATTTGTATATTTTAGAAACTTTCAATAATCAATAGATTTACTCATAATTATATATAAGGACCGTTTTTATTTTAGTAATATATCAGGAATAAAATTGTTTATTTTTGGTAAATCTTATAGTTTTGTGGAATACCTAGAAAATAAATAATATTACTAGATTTCGTTTTATCTCATAATTCTCTTATATAGATTGAAAAAAATAATTTCTACTTCGTGTAAAAGTTACGAGCCTTGAAAAGTCACTCATTTTCTTTACACATTTTGAAGTTTAGACCTGAATACATAAATACAAGAAATGAGAAAATAAAATCGCTCTTTTCATAAAACTGCAAAATCATCTGAGTTTAATTCTCATTTTTGAAGTTATCTTATATAATGCGAATTTGATTAATCGTTTTGTGACGCACTTTTTTGTTAGACAATATGGCATCTCATCAAGCTTAGCTTAACTCAACAGCAGCTAGATGAAATAACACGATGGCCGCTTAACTTATGATACAGGATGTCCCAAGACCATTCCCGAAGATTACCG
The DNA here is from genome assembly GCA_020383195.1 of Neomicropteryx cornuta. Classification (NCBI taxonomy): domain Eukaryota; kingdom Metazoa; phylum Arthropoda; class Insecta; order Lepidoptera; family Micropterigidae; genus Neomicropteryx; species Neomicropteryx cornuta. The sequence continues at coordinate 3,767,263 of JAHKQU010000001.1, read as the reverse complement.
AAGCGGGGTTTTGTCTAACCTATTAAAAGTAAGAAATTATATAAAAAAATGTGAATAAAAAAACATTCCCAAATGTATAATATTTTTTAAAAGATGGTGTAAATTCGACCAGGGCGCGAATTCCAACACCGCACCGATCGATAATAGCCTGGCCACCGTTACGGCATGTCAGCTATGCTTTCACGATCCTTTTACTATTTTCACGTAATGTTTACATATTTTTTTTCTTAGTAACCAAATTTTTTTAGCAAATAACAGTAGAAATCATAAGACCAATTAGCTATTTTTTTTAAATCGGAAATGGTCTTGGGACACAGCAAAAAAACTTACACCAAGCAAGTGGTCTCCAGCAACTTTACGTGTTTCTCCCTTTTATCAAATCATATCTTATTAATGAAATTTGTAGCCATCTTATTACTATAATTTATAAACGTTCAGATTGAATAATAAATTTATTTTTATGGGAAAACACACAGTTATATCAATATTACATTAAAACATTATCATTATCATTACAATACAATACAATATTACATTACAATATTATGCAATAAGTTAATAGTGTTATTAAAACACACACACAAAACATTAAATTAGCAATAAGTTCCCGAATCCAACACAAATTATGGGAATGTTTAATAGTTGAGAAAAAAATGTTTAATATTCATTTGTATATCAAGCTAGTTTTTTTATTTTCTTTCCGTTTTGTTCTAAATGGCTTTTACCCTAGATCACATACGATTATTTTAATCCCTATTCAACAAAGATTAATTTGCCTGTGCTAGAGTTAGGGGAAATAGCTATAAGTGGTGTTACAAACGCTATGATTGTAGTGAGCAAATTCAAACCAGCGGCTTAATAGTAAGTGGCACGCGTATAAATATTTGACTGATCACCGAATAGCATTAGTCAAATTTCGTCTCTTCGTTCATCGGATAAACATTCCAGTGATTCTAATGTTTTTTCTACGCAATAATGTGTTTCTTTATACTATGTGAGTCATGTACGAACTTATTATTTATAGCCAGCATTTTAAATATTTTAATGTATTTTTAGAGAAAATGCCACATTTTACACAACAGTTTTAACAAAAATAAAATGTTTCATGAAACATAACTAAAAAAATAAATGTATGTATGTCAACGATGCGAGTATTACTAAACTTAGCAACTAGTGTGAGACCAGGTATCTACGTTTAAATATGGCTGCGATAAATATAATTACTGACGATTCTATACTTATATATATATATATTATATATAAGTTTATGTCATTCAATAATGCTATTATACATATTAAATGTGCGCGTGTGTTATGGATATTGGTTCGATTGGTGGTGTATTTGTGTGGGCTGGTAAAAAGGGGGTCTAATGTGTTTAGCATGTGGTGTGATGTCTGAGTGAAAATCAGGCGGAAAAGTTAGGCGCCGTTGTATCACGATCGACTAATTCAGGACAGAAATGTACGGTTAAACAGATAATTCATAATTAAGTTTCACTGTTGTTGCCATCAGGTACGTAATTATGTAATAATTTAAGATTTTCGTCCAGTCTCCAAATTTCCAATCAAGAATTCTTTTATTGAAATAGGTTTAGACTTGGGACTGACATAGGAATATAGTTATCACTTTTACACGTTTTTTAAGCGGCCATCGCGAAACGCGGTGCAGCAAAGTACTCCTAAATCAGGAGTACTTTGCTTCACACAAATGTTTATATTTATCACAAATTTTTCATGTTAAATTCTATTGTAAGAAATAAAATTAAATAAAATATACTATAAACTGTTTTGTAATTATATTATATAACTTTTTAAGTGACAACATCGTTAATCTTGAATTATAAATATGAAAATAAGGATAATATTTAGGACGACGGAAATGCCTTAAACACTTGCGTTATAATTAGATAAAACGTGACGTGGGTACGAATCTTTATTGGAATTTCCCAACTACGACACACCCTACCATCTAGGTACTGTACAGCGTACACCTCCTCCGTCTCTAAAAGTCAAGATTAAAAACTCATCAATTATCCGGACCTTCTTTGGAAGCTGCAGCGGATAATGTTCAAAAAGCTTTCAGCCGATTAAATGAGATAATATGTATTACTCGGAGAGTATCATATATATATTTGCTATTTAAAAATATTTATTCAAAAGATTTCTGTGACATTTTCACTTCAAAATTTAGTGTTACAATGGTTATAGTGTTTAGTGTTACTAGTTAGTAAAATCTGTCTGTCAATTTACAAAAATTATTGGATTACAAATAAATATCAAATAAATTCAGAAAAACGAAACAACCGCACATACTTTTTCTTGTGAAAAATTGGAATGTTTTATTTAAATATTGTATTACTTAAAAAGTACAAAACGGCAATTAACTTAAACTAAAAATATAATAATATTGATATAAACGTAGAGAAATCAGTTATAATTTTCTTAAACATAAAAAAGTAACCGCTTGTAGTAATCTAATTATTAAGATTTCTATACTTCCTATAATTATGTTCAAATTGTAATTTTGTGCTCATTTTGTATTATATTATTTTATACTTACTAGTTCGAGAACAATTGTAAGACTTGTGGTAATATTAGAGGGTATTTCAATGTTTTTTTGTTTGGAAAGATTTAATAGGATATTTATGTTCCTGCTTATAAGTAAGTAAATATACAAAAAAAAAAGTGGAAATAATTCATCCGCAAAATTTATTATTTTTATTTAAGCGCTGGTGTAAATAGCCTTTAGCGTTAATTACCCGTAGCGACGCGCGCTCGCTGAAAGTAAACTTGGCCGCGTTGCGTACAATGTTAACGACCTGGCTTCACAAGCGGAAAAAGCCGTATGACACGTCGTAATCATTACAAAAACTGTTTAATATTATCACGTAAAGTTTATATTTGTTTTCTCTGAAAACATGATCAATCCATGATATAACGTCTTTACAAATGTTAGTGTGTATCAAATGAGAAGTAATATATATAATAAAAATTGTATTTTTCGTTAAGGGATTAAAAACATAAGATCATAACATAATCGTGCTGGTAATTTGACAGAATTGGTCGACCCATCGTGGCGGAAAGGTTTACTGACGAGACCTGTAAACCTAGAACGCAAATTCTAGAATTCGATTTTCCCTGTTTCCTGTTGTTTTTGTACTATCAACCGAGTCCTTTACTATGTACAGTCAAGTGCAAAATAATCACTCTTGGTTGGAAGCATCGAACATCTTTTGAGGGAAATAAGCCAAAATAGGTACAGGGCTGTAACCTTAACAATTCCAATTCGAGATGGTTCGTAAAAGGACTACGGAAAAATGTAGAGTCGCTTTAGTATGCTGCTCATACTAAAAAGTATGCGTTGTCACTTTAGCAGCTATATCGCTACTAATAGGCGACTTATATTGAAATTATCAAAATTTTGTGAATATTATGATTAGTTAAAAAAAACTTTAGTATTGAAAGATAAAAAATATTAATTACTACAGTCTTAGGTAAAAATAAAAAAAAACATCTGACTTATGTACTATTTAAATTTAGTTAAAGTGTTCATTTAATTCAAAAGGTTTATTTTCATTACACAAATGGATCATAATTTATATCCCTTATAGTACAATTATTAATGCTCAGAATAATAATTAAATATTCGCTATGATTTAAGCTTAAAAGACGTTCGATCCCATTTGCTAACTAAATTTGATTAATTTGTAATTAAGATAAAGTAAATTAATCAAGTTTCTATGAATTCGTCTGCTTCTAAAGACACTTCTTGTAATCGAGAGACTGCGACTCAATGACGTAACTCAATTTATTGAAAATTTACTCGGAAGCATTCCTATTCACAAAATAGGGCTTCAGCACAATCGCGCATCATATATTATATATGAGCATATAAAAAGACATTTGTAATGTTTTTTGTAACGTCGGTTTTAATAACGATACCGAATTTAATCCCCCCATATGTGTAAATGTTTAATGGACCTTATGTAATCCAAAAATTAGCAAAGTAATGTTTGCGGCCTCCATAAGTTTATCAGCCTGTAAAAAATGTATATTTTTGATTTATTTGTGCACAAAACAATAATAAAATAAAATAATGGCGCGATTCAATAAAACACCTTTTAGCGCTACATTTATAGGGTGTAAAATATGTAATAAATATAAATATAATAATTTATAATTCAATATTTTTATTAAAAACTAAGTAGAGAAGAACAGCAAACAAATATATTGTAATATATTATAGTATTTTTACTATACAATATAACATTATTAAAATGATTTTGTTGAATACTTTAAATTATTAAAAACAATGTCTAAATGTGTGGGAATATTATCCAGTTAGAAAAACAGCATTGCTTTAGTTTTAATGTGATTTCGAACGGGTTTTTAAACCAACACTTATTATTTTTACAACACAACACAACAGCGAAATTATTTTTATTAATTTAATAACGTCTACTTTTATATGATTAAAAACAAATAACTACCATATTTAATAAATAATACCGAATAAATACATGATATTTGTACATAGTTGTATTGATTTACATTGCAGCCTGTTCTCCGACGTAAGGCGTTTGGCCGGTCCAAGTCACTTTGGCGTCCTGCCACCTGAAAAAAAAAAGATATTTTTCAGGCGCTACAGAAATTCCCTTTGACGTATTATCAAAAGGTCAAAAGGTAAGGTATGCTCCGTCGTATTTTCAAATGGCGCTGTGAAATATAAGTAATTTAAAATTAATAAAAACAAAAAAGTGAGCGTTAATCAAAGCAAAACTCCGCTGCGATGGAATAAATAATTAAAAAGGTAAACTGCCTAGAGATTCGAGGTTGTTTTGAATTATTCAAATGACCGAAGAAATGCGTTTTTTCACTGTATTAAGTCGTCTAACTCATTTTACACAACAAACTAATTAGATTAGGTATTTTTCTACACAAAATCAGAAGTCATCAGTCATCAATTTATTTAAATACTGATAAGCCACTAAAAAAAAAACAATAATTAACAATTATATAATGCACACATATTTTAATTTGTTTTTTTTACAAACAGACACACTTTTCATATCTCTCTATAGGTGCATTGACGGTTTGACATTCTTATTTGTAGCACAATTTAACACTGCCTTCCTTAGTAAAGGCATAGTCTAGTAAAGAAGGCAGTGCTTAAAATGTAGCAGTGCTAATCGCTCCATGTGCATTTATAATATACGTTTGTAACTGTGATTTGTTGTACTACATTTCGATTTTTTTTGTCAAATTAAATATTTCACAATAAATAAATAAATAAAAATAAGAAATTAGTATTTTATATTGTTATAATAGCTCTATATATTTGTAATTTATATTTGTATGTTTGTAATATTTATTTTTCTTGTACGTTATAAACAAAACAATTAATGTATAATGTATGTATGTATGTGTATGTCTTATTTTAATGTATACAGGGTGCCCCAAGCTTATAGGACAAAAAAAAAACAGCTAATAGGTCTTACGATTTCTAGTATTATTTGTTAAGAAACTATATCAAAATTCATTATGGTTTTCGAGAAAAAAAATGTTGAAGTTTCTTTTTATTTTCAGGGTCGAGCATGTAAAGCGACTACACGCTCGACCCTGAAACATGCGGAAACTTTCGAAGTGCCCTAAGCGGAATTAAGCGGATCAGTGTGTCATCAGACGCTGTGAGAGGGCGACGTGTGGCTTTTGTCGCGCGCGCGTTCCGATAATACGTAATAATATGCGACGGACAAAACAAAATCCTTAATTAATAGGGATTGCCCATGCATTAGTGGCAGTAAACTTTTGTCAGTATGTCTAAGTACGTGTAAGTACGTGTTCACCATCAGACGGCCCCACAGATCACAAGTTTGCCAACGCCCGAAGGTCGGCTGTTTTTTGCAGGCAGAATACCTAACTGTCTACCACCGTGTGTAATCAGTGAAGTGTGCCACAATGTGTGTGTTGTGTTACAATGTGTTGTGTGTGACAATGTGTTATTTAATCTTTTTATGTCTATTTATTTGTGAGTTTTCTATACTGAAAAAAGAACCGTGAATCGGCAAGTACCTACTTTTATTATGGATTGTTTTTCTTTATAACTCCAGGAGTTAGTTATGAGTATGAGTTACGTTCTTTCTATGGCTTTATTGTTAATATTAACTTCGTTTTGAAAACAAATTGAACGTAGTATAGTCGGGATGACGGCGCGTCCGGTCGGTGCATGGCCTCGGCGCTGGCACGTTCAGGTAAGAAGGGGTTGGGGAGAGGGGGGGAAGGACCTCTTATCCCGAGCGGTGCGAATATAATTATGATTTTACACAAATTTAGTTTAAAAAATAATTAATTTGGGTATCAAATATTTTTGCATTTTTTTATATAATTTCTTACTCGTAACAGGGAACATATACACCCCCTTAAATTTTTGTCTATGATCTTGGGACACCCTGTATATCCAAAAATATTGCTTAGAAGCTGTACGCAATATATAAAAATGACAAATAAGTCTACCTTACCTAAATAATAAATAAAGAGGAAGTGTCATTAAATCGAGCTTCCTAAATACATTTAATTCAGGAGGGGGGGGGGGCGGTAGATATCCCGCGGGACTAGAGCTAATAGCGCGGGAGCGAGCAACGTCTTCGTCGCTTGATTTTAGCAAGACTCAGAGTGACGAAAACGTGCTAGCTACCGTACTGTTACGTCTAACAAAAGGCGATACCGTTTAAATAGCCGCGTTACTGAAGCTGGCTCATAGCGGTGACGAAATCGCGTTCATTCACGCTACAGAGTCGCGTTCAACGAAGTCTCTTCACTTGCCTATTATATAGCCCATTGCCTGGCTTGCACATTCCACAAGTTCACAAATGGACGACACCGTTTGGTGCATTCAGGTACATCGCCTATTTTGACTGTCGCCCTGTCGACTGGACTCCAGCTTCAGGAACACGGAAATCCCGTTACAAGCGATTTTATTTTATTTTTTTATTTATCTTTATTGGAGAAACCAACAATTTTACACAGTACATATAAAATAAAAAAATACATTTGATGAATCGATAAAAAACTATGTAAAACTAAAAATAGGTTTCTACTAATAAAAAGTATTAAAGTTAATAACAAAAATAACAAAACCATTTTATATCAAAATATATACATATCTTATACACGAATTTAGAACAGTTAATTCTTAAACCAGGTAAAGCAAACGTGTAAAATTGGAGCAGGTATCACCCCAGAACAGACCTTGTCTAGTGGGGTGATAAAATCCACACCACCTATCTATTTTGCTTTGTATGAGATAGTTTAAGATTACTTGTAACTAGTTTTATTATTTAAATTGTTTTGTGCTATTTCATGTATATTGTTTTTGGATAAAATAAAAAAAAAAAAAAAAAAAAAAAAAAATCGCAGGGCCAATAAGCCGGATTTTTATCGGGAATGTTTTTGGAACACAGTACAGAAACACTTTAATTATGCTAAAAACTTTATGACAGTATCTAAATTATACTAATTTGTCGATAGCTCAACTGAAAGTGGAATTAGATTATGAAAAAGATATGAAACTATATTTCAAATTTATATATCTTGAAAAAACAGTAAACGTCGAGGAAACTAGAAACATAATTAGGTATTCTCGCGAATGGAATGGAAATAGCATCACTGGTGGCGCGGTATCTGGCAACATCTCCCCCTCTGGCCACCTCCTCCTTCCTCTCCCGGCCTCCTCTGACAAGCACGGATCATCTGACACACGGGGCAATTGTTTCAAGGAGGGGGGAGGACCGAGAGGCGAATATCCGGATCGATGGAGACACCCGGCGGAAGTATCCACTTCCAACCGCTGAAATATTGCTTCAGCCGAAATTAATTCTTAATTTTTGTTATTGTAATATTGATATAACTAAATGAAATATATTAACACTAATAATATATTAATATTAGTTATTAATTTAAAATGTTTTTTTACATTATTCTAATTATTATTATTAAATCGATTATATTAAAATACTAAGTGTAAACAGGGCTGCTCTAGGATACAGTGTCAAGCGAGTGGTATCGTTACAAAGCACGCCTTCAGCGATTTATAGTTTCGCATTCATGATTTTTAGCCTAGTCCAACTACCAAAAACAAAATAAGGTTATATATATATATAATATACTAGTCGTCATCCAGTGGTTGAAATTTGATCGTAATTAATTTATACATCTATAATGAGGTAAATATACCTCTATGATCATTGCATATATTTTTATTTAATTTTGTTTTCATACGTCAGCTGCGAGCGTGTAGAAATACGTCATTACTATGTGTTTATCTTAATTGCCTGCAATACCTATGAAATTAAAATTTGATATTAGTAACAGTAAAAAAATCACAATTACAGCTTGTATTTGTATTTATTTTTTGATATAATTCATTGTCAGTTTTAATTTGTTTTCGCGTAAAAATGAGACTTGGCATTCATAGAAGTATAAGATGGCATTAATAATTAGTTAGACTTGACATTACTACATTGACATTGGCATTCTATTGAAAAAAGAACATTTGAAATTACACAAAATTTCGATACTCATTTTGTCATCATTGAGCTGTCACTTGTATGGATGTCTTATTTATTAAATTTAATGTATTTATAACTTATATTATGCATAATTTTACCTTTCTGCACTTCTTCTCCATATAAACTTTAACCATGCCTAATCTCCCTATATGTATATAGATTAGATTAAATAGATTATAGAGAAAAACTAAAGTGTTAAGTCTCTTTTTTTTATTAATTATGCTTCATACAAAGTGTTAATTTGATTTACATAAAAAACATATTTTATAATGAAATAAGCTTGATATAGAATGTTCCTAAAAAATATTTATGTGATTCCCTTTAACAGACGACATGCCTTTTATATTTTCTGGAATATACGCGGTTTGTGGTATCAAACAAAACGAGTCGCCCTATTTGCAGAAAACTTGAATTGAATCGCGGGCTGTTATTAATTTTTAATATTACCGCCAGTCAAACTCGACCGTCCCGCTTCGACAGTCGAAACACAAAGGTAATGCTAGACCAAACAAATAAATATTATATTATTTGTGACGTTGATATCGTATTGCCGAGACAATCAACTGGCCTCTGTCTACCTTCCAAAAGCTTAGGGATCAAAAATAGACCTTCCTACAAATACGAACACACACACCCAAGCTTTACCGATGATACGTTTCTCTACACATTCGTACTCTCTCTCTCTTAAACACACATTATTCACACAACCCTATTTACCTATCATTGACTCGTGCACATAAACCTTTAAAATTCTAAGGACCGAAATTTCAGTCCTTGCTTAAAGTCGTTCTTAGTTAGGATCAACTTAACTTTTAAGCATGACCTAAATTGAATTGTGTATTTCAGTTACTTTTTAAGTTCGACTTTGCTAAGAATATGTTTTCGCACTCGCGATTAGTTCGCTACTCGCCGCTATGGTTTGTCTATACAATGTCTGTCGCCACTGTCGCATAACTTTTGACATATGACGCGACATCTGACGTTTTGAGGTTATGTTGTGAGCTGTAGGATTACTAGGATTTTGCCATGCGTGTTTACTTGAATTGAAAATGTTCAAAATATGCAAATCCAGTCAATTTTCATTAGTTAGAAAATATAAAATCAAGAAAGAGACGAAAACCACAGATGACAATACACTCGCACACGGGCCACGGCGACTGTAGCGCCGTTAATGTACTGAAATCGGTCCTAGCAGCTTATTTTAACACTGACTTAAGTTTGACTTAAGTAGTAGTTGTTTTGATTCTTAGCTAAGGCGGACTTTTATGTTCGAACTAATGCTAAGAGTGAGTTGAAATACGATGTTTAACTTAAAATGTAGGTTTACATGAAATTTAGGCCTTAAATTTAGCAATACATGATAATAAGCTTAGGATTTTTTTCGAAAGAGCTAACCTTAATCAATATTTAATAACCGTCTGACTTTCAACTAAACATTATTAATAACCCTTTGAACTCTCTGTCTGCTAACACTTTATAAATAGTTATATATATTTCAATATAGTGATGTCAAGCAAAAATAATTAAAAATGCCATTTCATACTTAAATATATGTCAAGTATCCTTTTTACACGAAAACATAAAACTGAGAATGAATTAATTACTTACATATAAAAATTTGTATCAATGTGTTTTTTTTCAACTGTTACTAACATTAAATTTCATAGGTTTTGCAGGGAATTAAGGCAAACAACACACACGCTCGTAGCTGAAATTTAAAGAAATATATATGTAATGATTAGGGAGGTAAGCTCAACGTATTATAGAGGTATAAGAACCTCAATAATAAGAATTACGGTCGAAGTTCGACCACTGGGCGACCACTAGTAATAATAATGGCGCGCCAAGGAAATTAATTTATTTTTATTTATTCCTCTGTTTATGTTCATATTACATTTTCTGCGATTTAGGAGGAATGAATAAATTTGATTTATACACACAGGTTATATTTGCTATATAAAAAACACCCTTTAAATAGGTAATCTAAACCGTAACTGTCGATTCGCACATTTTTCAGATTAAAACCCTTCAAAATCATTATCGATCGGCGCGGTATCGGAATTCGCGCGATGATCGAATTAACACCATCTATTAAAAAGTGTAATAAATTTTGGGATTAATTTTTTCCGTTTTTTTTATACGTACCTATCATTTCTTACTCACAATAGGTTACACAAAACCCCAATTAAGTCTTGGGATTTCCCGTATACGTGACTTTTGCCCTAATATTTTATATTTCATTCTTTACTAAATAATTATTTAAATACCTAATAAATAACTAAAATATCGGCAGGTAGGTACGGTAAATTATTTTAAACTTCAACTGCCCGGACAACAATGCACGACTAAGCAGTCTGTGTTTCCTCGATATGGTACAATAGTCCAGTGGGCCTAGTCTGAGCTGTCTATCGACAATCGACTTGAGATGGCGCTCACCGTTTGGGCCCATTTTTGAGCACCGATTGGCAGCGAGACTAAGAGCCCATATAACCTCACCGTATCAACGAATCCGCGCATATATTAGGAAGAATAAATTTATAGACTAGCCCTTGCGGACGGTTAAAAAAAAACAATCTTTATGTCTTTATATACATTTCTTATAAGATATCTTAGTAGGATTAAGAAAGACGAATAGTAATTCTCTCTCACTTGGAATGTACGAGTTTCTCCAGAGGCGTGGCCGTGATGTCATCCCGGGCGGATGAGGATCCGCTGCCGTCGTCCTGACCCCTGGTGTCGACGGACAGAAACACGCTGCAGCCGCCGCAAGTATAGTAATGTAGGTCGAAGCTGTAAAGTAATGGAAGACACGCATTAAAAAGCCGTAAAGCCCTCGCGCCCCGGGATCGCGCTGAAATCTTTCAGCGAGCGATTTTACGAAGGCGGGCGGGGAGCAAAGTATTTCGGGTTTGTTATGACGGCATTATGGTAGAAACCGTTCGGTTCGTCCATCCTACGACTTTAGGGGAGATTCTCATACCTAGAACCCTTTACGGTCTTACATACATACAATATTGTCAAAAATTATGCCATGGTTTTTTTTTCAGGCGCTTCACCACTTTTCAAAAACAGGAATCCTACCACTTTGCGAAAATTATGTAAATTTATTTAAAATAAAATAAATACAATAAAAATGACGTTACAAGAAGCGAGTGTGAAACATTACTCTTATAATACAGGTCGCGACCTAATAATTGACTTCACGGGGCGCCGTGCCTACAATGTTTCGAGGCCAGTGAACGGCGCATACATTCCCGCGGCCAAATATTATAATGTTGGTCAGGAATACAACAATACGCGCACCAAACGTTCAATACAGTATTTATATTTAATACGGAGTTTTTTTTAGCTATATGAAAACTTATTGAACAAAAGTTGTTAAGTTTTATGTCCAGGATACTGCTGACTTTAAGTTCACACTTTATACTCTTGCATAGACTTACTTTATGATAATATATTATTATATCTTGCAATAGATATAATATTTATTTTATTTTATTTATTAACAAAACAACATAAAAATATATATATTATATTTATACTAATGATCAATGGAAAAATTATAAATAAAAAAACATATAGACATACATAAATTAAAAAAAAACAGCCGTGTAACAAAATTCGAGCAGGTATCACCCCAGAACAGACCTTGTCTAGTGGGGTAATGATATATGACCACGCCAGCGACTGTAGGTATCTGTTTTGTTTTGTACGAGATAAAATGATAAAATATGGTTACATAAAATATATACAATTTTCTTGTATAGTCAAATAAAACTATTTTATGCTATTTGATATGTATTCGTATATTGTGAATTTAATAAAAAAAATACTAGTTAATACTACGCCTAAGCTAGACACAATTTATAGTGAAAATATTAGCCCTCGATACAAAATAAAATGTAAGGACTCATTTGATCATATCATGAGAACAAAACGAATTTTTAGTGGAAAATTTAATTACGCAAACGCGATCTTACCAACTTACAAAGAAAGCATTGGAAAATTTTCAATAAATCTTCATTTTTGGTGATTCACCACTTCTCAACCACCTAAGTATTTAGACGAGTGGTTTATCCCAATATATACGTTGAAGACTTTTTTGAAGGTTGATTTTTGGAATGGATTTTCGTTTTTGAAATATAAATGAAATAAAAAACATGCATTAACTTTTATTTTTTATTCTTATTTTAGAGATAATTAAAAGTTACTAACTGTAGACATATTTCGAATAATATTTCGAAAAGGCCGTAAAATCATCACTCGCACACCACGCCGCGGCAACTATCGATCAACGCTATTACGGTTAAGGATTTAAGGTCGACATTAGCATGATCAAAAACGGTGTGTTACGATGTCTCGATTGAATAATATTTGGTTACAATACGCTATGAATGCGTTGTTTGGGGCTTTGTTCAACATAGGCTTGTAGGCTCGAGGGTTTGTTTTTCATAAACCGTGTAGCTTTTTTAAGCTTGTTCATAGTTTCATAGTTAATTTATATAGAGTATTTTTAAATTTAGGCCACTGCTTTTACGAGGTTAATCTATATCGATAACTAAACCGGTCTCACGAAAAAAAGCTGATTAATTTTATGGTGATTAATGTTTTATTCTCGATATAGATCAACATCCTAAAAGGAGGGCCCTATATTGAAAAACATACAATAAAATACAATTTATAGCTACAACATAATATCTCCATACCGTCTTTCGGCGTGGTAATTTCTAAGTAGTTCACGGTTCGTGTTGAACATTATTCCATAATGTCCTGCGCAGCATGTGACCTAAAACATATTAAATAAACACACATATATATTATATACAAAATATTAACCTTACATACTCGTGTTTTAAGTAATATTAAATAGGAAAGTGCCGAGAATCGCTTGCAGATTTTATTTATCTCGTCAATAAATAACTCTGCTTTCCAAACAAAGCAGATATTTGTGACTTTCAATTCCTGTGAATTGAGAGTCACAATTTCTAGTTGCTTTTGACGTCAATAGAAAACTTCCAGTTGAACGGGCATAAGTACTCTATACCTGGCAATTTCGCATATGTGCAAAATACTTACGTTACCAACTCGTAGCGGCGGCATAATACATTATACAGCATGTCATAGGAAGCTGTGATCATCGAAAGTATGGACGCTGAGGACATCATGACCCAACCTAACCCACCCGAAAAATACCCTATACAGGATGTCGCAAGACCATTTCGGAAGACGTAAGTAAGTGCTTATGTCCTGCAAAAGTACAAAAGTTTTTGAAACATCTGTATACCAGTTACATTCAAGCCAGATGGACAACAAAGTTGAACTGTAAAAGTTAAATATAATATATATTTTATATATATTTCACGAACCCATATTGGCAGCGCTGGTGTCTTGAGTCTGGAGCCGGGCGGCTGCCTCATAATATCGTGTTGAGATGAATCTTCGTTTCCGTACCAGACCAATATGCCCACAGTGCTCCGCGCCAATATTCCGAATTGCGGCAGTGCCTGCAGGTTCGAAATTTAATCAAAATATAACGCCAGGATTTTTTTCCCGAAGCCAGGGTTTTTTTCTACGTAACACCGAACTCAATTACGTATTACTATTATTTATTCTGTGTCCGTGCACTGTTTAGATAACTTACATGTAATATATAATTATTGACCTAAAATTGTACAATTTATATATATATATATATTGGAAGATAGACGAAGATTTATTTTCTAACATAACTATTAAAAATAGTTTGAATGTTTGAGATAAGAAAATGTACCAAATCTAATTCGTTAAACTAAATCCACTCATTTTCAATAAAACTATAAGGTTAAATTGTAAAAATATCTGAGAATTATTTCAGCTTTGGATTTTTCGGAAACAATTGTAACAAACTTTGAACCTTAGTAATAACAAGATTTTATGTTTTTTTTAGTATACAAGCATTCATTCATTGTCCTTGCTGCACAACTTTTAATTGACTGTAATATTATAAAGAATGAAGTAACAATTAAAAAAAAATAATTTAATTTACGCTGCATTTCGAAATCCCTAATCAACCATTTAATATTAATAAAACATTCTACAACTTTCTGCAAAGCACATGTTAATATGTAAATGTATTTAAATATAACCTATAGTGGGATACTTTTTTATTTTAAAAAAATATTTTATAAATCTATTTATTTATTTTATATCACAGTTATTCATGAAAAATAATATAGTATATGGACAGTTATTCTAAAAGTCGTTTCTAAATAATTTTATTTTACTTGTACATTCTAAAATGATTTCATTTGTAATAAGTAACCAATGATGACGTGAAAATGTTTGACTATTGACCCAGCGGTCACGGGTTCGAATTAGCACATTAAATTTATACTATTTTCAACGCTCCTAGCGCAAGCAAATTTAGCTTTGTTGAGTCCAAAATAATGCGAACTTTTATTTAAACATACAGAAGTACTGTTTTCGTTCGTATTTGTAGTTTTAAGCGTATTGGTTTGTATATGTGTAAAGGTAAAGCCACAGAGCAGTTGAGGTGCATTTGACTTGCCATGCGTGTTCTGTTCTCTCGACTGAATACTGATCAAATACTCGAACCTATGTAAGCGAGACACAAAGTCACTATTGACAACCTTAGCCATTTATTTACCTCTGAATGAGCATACCAACATAAGGATGATGTTCCTACGTGACGCTTTCCACAATAGTATGAACTAGTGGTCATTAAACTTTTTACTTATTAAGGTTCTTACACCTCTAGATTCATTGCATAAATTTTTGTTTTAGTTCAGCTGCGAGTGTGTACATTTGTACACACTCGCACATTTTTGTTTTGTTTGTTTTTAGGTAAACAACACACGCTATGTATTTACATAGCGTGTGTTGTTTACCTAAATTCCCTGAAAAACTTATGAAATTAAAAATTTAATGTTAGTAACAGTCGAATAAAAAACACAATTACAGTTGTATTTGTATTTATGTTTTGATACAGTGTCAGTTTTAATTTTTTCATGTAAAAATGTGACTTAACATTCATAGAAGTATAAGATGGTATTAATAATTATTTTTGCTTGACATTACTACAATGACAGGCTATTTAAAAAGGAACATTTGAAATCACACAAAATTTACAGCTGAAACTCATTATGTCAGCTGTTAGTAGTATGAACATTTTATTTTATTAAATTAAATGTATTTGTAACACATATTATAGATAAATTTTAGCTTTCACCATATAAACCTTTAACATTTTTCACACTTCTCTGTGCGCGATATATGCTTTTATGGTAACTAGGAGGATTTTTTTTTTTAAATAATTGATATGACCTGGGTTATATACAATTGTTTTGGGCCCTACTTATCTAGGCTAAATACGCCTGTCCTAAAGTCAGGGAAGATGGTGGTAAGGAAGCATTAAAATAGTATAACCATCTGCGGATTCGAACCCGCGATCTTTGAGTCAATAGTCCGCCGCCAACCACTGGACTACCACGATCTGCATTTATCTACATGTATTTCGTCGTATATTTTTAGAGCAAGGTAAATATAAAAAGACTGATACAAAAGTCCATGTAGACAACTCTCTGAAACCCTTTACTGTGAGAGCAAAGGGTTGTTTATTCGTTTATTTACAGTCGTTGGTTTTTTATATTCAGAAGATTGAAAATTAAAAAGAAACGATTTACATACTCAGAGATAAATCGTGTATTTCTAATCGAATTAAGAGATGTTTATAATAAAGGTAATGCTCACATAATGGTCTTCATCGCCCACATATAGCACTCCGTTATGAAGGTATGGAGTTGCCCTGCCTGTCACCAGCAAAGTGATAACGTTCAGCGAACCTTCGACGTGCGTCGAGAGCAGGTTACTAGATTTACCATCCAGGTCATTCTTAACGCTGTAATATTTTGAAAATAACTAATATTAGACCTATGAAATATTAACGACTAGATGTGTGCACTAACTGTATGAAACGAAATAAATATAATAACCAAGGAACAGTTACATTTTTATTATATACAAAAGGGGGGGGGGGTCCTGGGTATTGTCCCAAGACCATTGCCCTACGATTTCAAACATGATTTGTATCGACGATATAAATATATGATATAAAAAAAATCTACATGGTTTCCGAGAAGAAAAAATGTAAGCATTACGTGTTAATAATACACCGTTTGTTGTCATGCGGGCACCAGCTGCGACGAAGGTTAATGGCCGCATGTATCAACTAGCATGGCCAAACGCGATCGATATCTTGTTTAAAGTCATTTACACCAGCACTTTCATACAATTAATAAATTTGTGGATGAACTATTTTCGCAATTTTTATATAATTACTAACTCGTAATAGGGTATATAAACACCCCCTAAGTCTTAGGACATCCGTATTAGAGCATAGAATAAAAATCTTAAAATATACTTAATCGCACGTAATTACATGAAGTGTATACAGGAAATGCAAATTTATTTTGTGTATTAATTGCGGGTGAATTTAAATTTGAATAGAGCAGTATATGCCACTCTAAATGAATTCAATTTTATTTGTTTACATAGTATTTGGTACGGGAATTAATTTGCGCAGTATATGCTACAGATCGTATTGCTCAATGTGCTCACTTCAATGGACCTCTGGACAGTACAGCCGCGTACAGGAGTAGAAGTGCTCCTGCGCCCGGTTCCTCTTCGAACTGCAGAAATATTTCAATGTTTAACAAAAAAAAAATTGTTAATAATACATTACTACTAGTGCCTTTAATACTGTGCTACTTTTGATAATAAAATATAGATGTAAAAACCAATTATCTATATTCTACAAAAGGTGCTGCATTGTGAATAAATAAAACTAAATATTTTCATATGAAAAATGTATATATTTCTTTTAATTCACTACTCGAGTGAGATGCGCAAACTCTGAACTGAAAACGGTATAAAAAAGCATGCTATTTTATGAGGCAGAGAGTCGTGACAAGCGCATGCGAAAGATAACATGCGACATTGAACACACCGTGATAACATGAAAACACCGTGTGTATTTATTTATTTATTCATCAATTTAACAGGTATTCTTTTACGTTTTTACATTTACAAAAATAAAACTGATCTAGATTTAGAAAAAATAAAAACTGTAAAAAGTCGTGCATAAATTTAATTATTTATTCATTGTGGTACAATAGGAAGTCACAACAAAAAATGATATAATAACAGCGAAAAATAAATATTATCATATGGACAATTTAAATACCAGTCATTTATTGGTGTTATTTATTGTTGTCATTTATATTTTGTTGTACAGTCGCGCTCTTAAGGACCCAAAAATCTGAATAGTACAGTCGCCTGAAAGCAGCTTTAAGGGCCTGCCACGCTATTTTACTTACTATCGGAACACACGCGGGTTGATAGAGTATGAAATAAATATACAATTTAACAAAAATAAAGGGCGTTTAATAGTATATGTTCGTCTTTATATTAATTTGAACCCAGGTTTTTAAAAAAAGAACCTTCACGAAAAGCTGTATCCGTTTTATTTCAAAATCTTTCCGAAATGCTCTAAGAAAAATTGTTTATTTTTTACTCTGACTGCTTTTCTGTGAGATTCACAACTTGTCGGTTAAGTCAACTTACCTTTCTAGTATCCGCGTCGATGGTACTACCTAAATTATGGAAAAAAGTACATTTCATACTTTCATTATGTTTCTTTCACTTACCAGATGAAGATATCTCTTGATGAAGATGTACAAATCCTCTTGATTTGTAAACTCGAATATTTGAAGCTGAAACAAAACAATGGTAGAAATTTAAAATAAAGCGAAACAATTAAAAAAGAAATGGTAATACATTTTTTATTTGAAAAAAAAAACCAGCCTTATTCAATCTCTTAAATAATATCACTCTAGGACAGATATCATCCTAATAAGGTTATTTTTTTTTCAAACCTGTACTATGTACATAATAGTAAAATATGATTTGTTTTAAGAGTTGTTGAAAAAAAAATGAATGTATAAATGAATAAATTCTAAACTTTATGAATTTAAAGATAAGTGCATACATAGTTACATGTAAAATAGAGCATTTACAAGCAGAGTAGTTATATTAATAATGACTATAGTAACTTATATAGTTTTCTCATGTGTAAAAAAAAGACAATAGTATGTCATGGTCATGATTTGGCTTTTTTTTACTAAATTTTAAATAATAAGGTATAATTAACTACGGACACTACCTAGCATTTAATTTGCAAGACCTACTATAAACTTTCCGTATAGTTTTCGAATAGTATAAAACTGGAGAAAACTCTCTTGTAAATCTTCAAAACGTAAATGTTCGATTTTCATTACTCAATATATTCATATAAGTTAGAATAGTCTTACCTGTTATGCATTTGCATACAAATCTCGCCCTATGAACCGATTCTAAGAATTAGAACTGAAAACTAACCTCATTATCACAAAAACTTGATTGTACAAAAGTCTCGATAAAGTTATCGTTCAACTACGTCATTTATTTATTTTAATTTTATTTATTTATTAATATTAATTTTACAATTTATTGACTTAATAATATGTAGTGAATTATAAAAGAATGTATGAATTACAATGAATAGGTTCTTCTGAATAGCCTTCTTAACTTAAACTATGTACCAAAGGAGGCATTGCATCATTTGTCCAGACAGTTTGTTATTTCTCGTTTGTCTACCATCAAGAGTGCTACTAGATATATTTGTTTGTATAAAGTTTAGTATGGTAAAGATTTTTGATTTTATAGTAAGATATAAATACCGTAATATAGAATAAGTTTTGTTGCATAGAATTTAAAAAAATACATACATATAACTATGCCTAACACACATATATAAATATGCCGATTCACAATCCGCATCATAAGCAACCTTCTCGGTGATGCCGTCGTGGTAGTAGTCAGTAGTGTGCTGTAAGTAGGACAAATCCTGCGGCAGGGCGACCTTGCAGACTTCACCGCCGCCGCAGCGCCATATAATCTCGCTGCACGCGTTGATCAGCGCGCACTGCTGTAGTTCCTCGTCCGGTTTCAGTAACCTGGAAAGGTCAAACCATGACTCCAGACTGGAAACCATATCATTGTCTCTTTGGATACTGAGTCTAATATGCTTTCAATGTGCCGAGGTGTTAAAATTAATCTGTGCGATTACAAGGGCATTTAGCAGGCTAAACGGTGATTCTTCTTTAGAAGACACTGAAGACGAGACAAGGAATGAAAAGATTAGAAAACATATTTTGTTATTTTATTAAATGTAGTATAAAATGTAAAATAAAAGTTAATAAAACGAAGAAAAGTTTTTCGAGTAAAACATTTTTCCTTCTGCTGTTATTAAATGTTCTGTCTGAGCCACTAAATGTAAACAATAAATCAAAGAAACACATAAATGTGTTGTAATTTTTTCAGTGTTATTGAATCATTTATTGAAGTGACCTCTTATTGATGCATTATGAATAAATAAATAAATAAATAAAGACGATCATTGACAACCAACGCGGAGTTCATTATTCTATTAGCTTCATTTGCTGGTAAATTTTATAATTTTCTGTTGTTAAGTTACTCACGTACCATATTTATATTGTTAAAAATTTATGAGCAAACGCTATTTGAACTCTTGAGATGTAAAGCACTCAGATAGAAAACAAAATCAGGTGGAAAATATGAATAAGAATTTTTAAATGTGGAAAAAACGACTTCTTAAGATATGGGTATATTAAAAAAAACGTTAGATTAAAGTTATTTTTTTTTTTTAAATTCCAAAATATTATAATGTTAGATGTATAACAGCAGGTTTTGTTAAAAATAGTATTTAATAGAGCTAACGGTAGTAATATGTTAGTTACTTGTCTAGTTTAGTAACATATGTTGTATGTAAACATCGCGAATGGACATTTTCTGTTTCTGCATCAAATTCAAGTAGGAAATTATTGTGCTCACTAATAATAATTGATTGGTCATTATATACAAAACATAAATAATAATATTAATATTATTAATTATTGTCATGACAGTTTATTTACTACACCCACAGTTGCAAAACACTCATTTGCTATATCTTTTTGTGTCTTAGAGGTGTGTTCATTAAATATGACTTTTTCTCTCGTTTTTTAGGCGAGTTAAGCATTATGCAAACGAGATAGAAAAACCACTAAAAACGTGAGATATCCTATAATCAAGAATAATGTTAATATACACGTCTACATCAATTGATTTACTGCTCAATTATACGTAAGTTATGACAGTTCAAGATGGTCGTCAAATTGACATAAATATTGTTGCCAATCATTCACATACGTAAGGTCCGATATTGTAAGGATAGGTTTTAATTTTAATAATAATTTTAGGTTTGAAGCCAGTATTGCTAATAAAAGGTTTAGAACGCCTTCAATTTGCAAGTCGCACGGGAAATAACTGAGCGGAAGAGTGCTTGCTGCACTTACGTTCCGTTTTAAAATGCACGCAGGAGAGTGCATGCAATCGAACTAAGCTACTGCACTGTGTCCATATTACAACTCTTATACGATTCTCGTATGGTTTGTGTTGTTGCGACTGCCCTGTTGTTGTCTTAAGAGGCGTACGGTCATGTTTAAAAATTGAAAATTGGCGCAAGAAAGATATACCAAGATAGATAGATAGATATGCAAGATTGTTGGGATATTTATTGCGGTATTTATTGTCAAGTCACGGCAGATTCCAACACTGGTGCAACTCTACTATTGTGCGCTTCTTCTCGGGATGTCACTGGTCCCAATGCGGATAATCATAAAATAATTTATGTTAAACTATTGAAACACATTTTAGAAAAAATAATCAGGATTGAACCTTTTTGACCTTTATCCTTACATGAGGTTTTTTTCAATAACCTACGACTAAAAATGGCTCAAAAAAACCCTATAAATATAAATATAGACACCGCAAAATTATTTTTTTTACTCGGCACACAGAATAAATTTAAAAAAATAGCCAGGAATGTTATTAGGCAAGGGTTCAGTGTATATAATCTCTTTTTTTTATCTTTGTAAAAAACATCACTTCTGAGAAATCTTTTATAAATGTAAAAAAACAACGACTTACAACTGTATGCCGCTTAACGCCCGCATTCGTCATCTCGTTGTGCGCGTCTTGTAACTAGACTCAGTCAACTGCGCTGAGAGAAGCGAACGCATGACCATGTGCGGATTCTAACCCGCGATCTTTGGGTCACTAGTCCAGCGC
The DNA here is from genome assembly GCA_020383195.1 of Neomicropteryx cornuta. Taxonomy (NCBI): domain Eukaryota; kingdom Metazoa; phylum Arthropoda; class Insecta; order Lepidoptera; family Micropterigidae; genus Neomicropteryx; species Neomicropteryx cornuta. Next base: position 3,745,469 of record JAHKQU010000001.1, on the reverse strand, counting down.
CTTAACCATTAGACTACCACGATCTCAATACATTTGAATATACACTCAATATTTTAGTTACGTTATTTAATGTTTTATTTAAACGATGTTATTAATTATATTATCATCTGAATAGCATAATGTAGGAATCTGTGTTTAGTTTTAAGTAGTTTTATGTATTTTTTTTTTCTCTTCGTATGTTAATGTAAACTAATGTGAGAATGTGTCGATTTCTTTTAAAATTAAATAAATAAATAAAATATTTAGATTATATAATGTTTGCACTATTTTTTGTATCACGTACTGTTTGTTTTTCAAATAAACAATAAATATTAAAATAAAAAGTTACTGCTCAGGTGGCTTCTTGTTTTTTCCGTCTAGAGTAAGATTTTTAGTGTCAAACAGCAGCATCTTCATGATGTAGGCCTGCACGGCGGACAGCAGAGAGCGCGTGCTGTTCCTCGGGGCGCAGAGGCCGTACGCCAGGGTCTGGCCGGCAGTCCTCATGCTGAGGGCCGTGCGAAGCCACTCGTTGCGCGGCGGACATGAGGCCGACCCGAAGACGGTCTGGCGAAGTTCCTTGGGACAAGAAAACATCATTGAAGATATCTCGTTAACGTTTGGTGAGGATCAGGGTCACCAAGTAGTTTATTGAGTTTCACACACTTATCTTAACGAATTTCTGACTCAGTAGGAATGCAAGATGTCTAGTCCCGGAAACCCGGTGAGTAAAGACAAAACACTGGAAGTTTCGTCTTCAATTATGAAACTAAACTGAGAAAGAATTTATAACTTGTCTCAAGACTGTTTGATTTAACGTCACAGCGTGTGAAATGCAAATTAGCATTTTTCCAAACAAAGCGAATGCTCGTGACTTTCAATTAGAAATTTGCAAACTAATTGAATCTAGTTGCTCAAATTTCAAACAAAAATTAAAATCGGTTCATTCGAATGGGAGCTATGACGACACAGTCAGACGTTAAACCTATAACACCCCTCTTTTTGCGTCGGGGGGTTAAAAAATATACATATGACAGCTTGCTAAATAGTTGATTATAAAATTGACTGCTCTGAATTGAATGAAGTTAGCGAACCATGACCAACCGACTCTGGCATTCAGGCTGAAACGCATTTACTTCATTGCACGAGAGCCTGGTTTATATTAAATTGATGTAAACATACACAATGGTAGAGTATGCACAAATTCAATGAACGCACCGCCATGTGTGTGTTAAAGGAACTGAATGCAATTACGTACTCGGCTTCCACAATTGATATTATTTTAATGCGATGCTGCGATCATATGTGCTTTTTTTCAATTTTAACACCTATATTTTGAAGGCATTTAGGGCTCTTTGCTTCCTTGAACCGCACGCTACTGGACAGTTTGCATTTTATAGGCCAGTAATTACTTACCTTCTATTAGTTCTGAATTGGCGAAGTACATAGATAACTAAATAGATCCTAAAGAAATTTCCTATTTAAAAAAGGTACTCACGATCGCTTGGCTCTCTGTGATTGGTACTCCGCCGGTGACCGGTGCTCTAGAACCGCTTTGGAGCCTGCTATTTCTGGGATATAGGACTCGCTCTAGAAAATAATTGTTATAAAACCACTTTTAATCTTTAGCGGCAGTTTCTTAAAATATTTTATTTTCTCCATTCGCTATGGATTTTAGAGGTAATTAGTCTTTATTACGAAGACTTAATACACGAGTATTTTCCTTCCATTTTAAAGGGAACTGGATTTTATTTTTTTTACGCCGGACCCTGGCACTCTGGTTTTTTAAACGTTATTAAAAAAAACTTATATTAACTATATTTTAGAAAACTGAAGTATAAGAGGAAGTGGTTTAATTCAGCTTGCAAGATTTGACCCAAAACGTCATACAAACATTGCAGGCTAAATACAATATTGTAAAAAAAAAAAACACATGACACGCATTCGTACTTAATTAAATAAAAATGTTTTGAACGTTACACCCAGAGCAATATTCTAACCATTTTTATTATATATTTTTCTGGCTCACGATACTTTTCTACGTATTAGGTAAGAATCTGGAAATGAAGGAAAAGTATAATTAAGAATAGACTAGAATAATAGGAAAAGAATAAAAACAGTCTCCACTGAGGTTAATTCGGTTTATTATCCTTAAACAGTAAATTATCCTACTTTAAAGATATTCACATAAGATAATTTTATATTATACGCTTTTATAAAGTTACGCAATATAAATATTTGAAATCCTTTCCAAAAGTTAGAAAAGAATTTAACTGTCCTTTAGAATTCAGAGCAGACTTATGTTCTTTAAGTGGGAAGATTCGTACACTCATACTATTCTCCTGAATACGTAGGTTATACTAAGATTTCACTTGCAAAAATATGTATTCTCAAGAATATTACGATAGTAAAATTTCTAACATTCCTTTATTCACCATTCTAAAAGCAGTGTCATTCCTGATTTAAGTCGCGAAGCGACTCATCTCCAGTGCCGCAGACACGAGTGGTCGCACGCTGTTAAAGCCGCCTGCAGGTCCTAGCTGCCAACCCGGGGTTGAACAATTAGTCCATACTAATATTATAATCGCGAAAGGGTGTTTGTTATGTTTTCACGGCTATACCGCTGAACCGATTCGGATGAATTTTCTTATGGAGGTAGCTTGAACCTTGGGAAGGACATAAACCATTAGATATAACAATTTTTAATAACTTTATTAAAAAATATCAGTTTGTTCATTATTTAATAAGGACTGTTTCTCTATTTCACGTTATAATTTATTATTAAACTATAAATACACATAAAGATATTTATTTATGACCTAACGAAATTGTATGTTGCTAGCGCGTTGTTGCATAAAAAAAAACAATGTTACTACATAGAAATCTACCTTAGGACGGACATTGCCTAAATGGTATGAACTTGTAAAGTTATTAAAATTACTATGTCAAAAAAATAAAATTTAGTAAATAAATACGTGGCTACGTAGTTTCTTTTTACATTTTTTATTATTTTCAGTTTTCATAATTGTTAGACATTAATTTATATGTTATTTTGGCGTAGTTTAGTATATTGATAAGTTTAGGATATTTTATGTATGTATTTGTTCAGTATATATTTTAAGGTAATCACATGTCTCGTCTTTAGATGCTACATCGCTAGCGGCACTGTAGGATTATTTTAAACTGGTCGGCAAACAACACTTTGAAACGCATCATGCAGAGAACGTGGCATTCGGTACTGCTCTTAAAATCTCCTCTCTAATAACACAAAATAAGTAATTTTAAAATTAAACTAGGGTTGATTTTTTTTATTTAATTTGAGAAATATTTAGTTTTTTTAATATTTGTAATATTGTTTAATAGTTTTACGTGTATTTTATGAGTTAAAATTTTTATTTTTTTAAAAATAGTGTACATAATGGAATATTTATTAAACACAATGTTTCGCTGAGGTGTCTTTTTAATTTTCTCAATAATCTGCCTAAAAAATAAAATACGTCATGAAATAAATCATGTATTTAAATCATGTTTCTTTATATAATTTATAATAATGAATACGAAAAATGCACATTAGAAATATCGAGTAATAACTTTATCTAGTTGTTTTCAGTATTTATTTTAAGATCGAGAAAGTATATTTTTTTCATTATTTATTTATTTAACAGGTGAGTACAGCGAAGTCGTTGCATATGAATTTTAAATACAATGAATTAATAAGGCTAATTAAAGCCTACGCCTATGTACATAATATTTTAAAAACTGAGCGTAGCTATATTTTAGAAATTGTATGTGTAGTGAACTAATTATGTGTGATGAACTAATTGTGTAATTATTGTTAATTCTTAACTAACCTGGCTCCAAGCAGCTAAGCTCCATCTTACCTTCGCCGCCCACACACTTCTGTGCGCCTGATACTTCGGCAGGGCCGTCGCTCGTTCTCGCTCCATCCTCGCATGCCGGCCCTCTCACCCCGCTCGCCTCCTCATTTCCCGACATGGCCACCGACGTTTCTGATTGCCTGTTACTCCAGGTGTGCTAAATCGGTATTTCCTTTGTTGGATAACTCCGATTTACCCCCCTTTATGGAGTAAAATTACGTTAACTCTGTATGTCTGTTTGTGAAATATGATTGCCGTGCAATAGTGCAGAATTGAGGTCATGCACGCAATGTGGTCCTAAATATGCACTTAAGTGCGTATGCAAATAAATGCACTTACATATACTAAAGTTATTCGATTTAGAAACCGGAAAGCACATAGAAGATTATAAACTTAGCGTGTATATTTAATAATCACTATAACCTTGTTTATATTTTGGGTTTTGCCCTATTTAGCATTTTTTTTAATAGTTTGATATGCGTCTTCGAACCCGTGACTATTGGAACTGCAAATCACCACAATCTCATATATCAAACTTATCTTCATGGTCCACGTTAAAAAAAAACATTATATTTTAGAAAATATGTTTTAAAAAAAGAAAAAACATTAAAGTTTAATAAAACGATATACGAGTAACTAAACCTAGACCTGCAGTATGTAGCAAATAAGGTAGATTTTAGTAATAAATAATGTAAATAAATGTGGTATTAGTAATAAATTTAGTAATAAAACGGGGAAATAATTTCGTGTAATTCTTTCTAATGTAAGGCATATTTTGAACTCACTGCGATGTTTTCTGTACATCAAATTGTGTGCAGATTGGAGAAATAAAATTTGCAGCACATATTGTAAAAAATATATGAATTATTTTAATTTATAATTTGAGAAAAACGACTGCTTAATAATATAATGATTTACAGCGAAAAATGAAATATCATTTCTTTATAAAAGCACGTAGGTAAAAAACCATTGAAATATTAGCGAAGACCCTGTATTGAAGTTTAACATGGTCTCACCTTTTTCTTTGTATTTTAATAACTAAGATCTTTCCTGTAAGTCATCTCGTACAAATTCCATAATATTCCTGTGGATTTATCAAAAAAAAAAGGTGTGTATCCCGTTCTTATGTGCGAATTACTGCGCTCCGACTGCAATCTACGTATCGCGGTCTATCAATCTTAACACGCCGGCACGCGAGGCTACGAGTATGCACAAAGTACCGAGTATACTCGTATCAGTGAACAGCGCTGCAATGTGCAATGACGGATATAACGCGCTACTACTGCGCTCATTCAATTCGCGTTTGACACGGAAACTGCCGGATAAATGCCACCTCTGTGCATCCACTTCGACTTGAAATTTATGATTCTGCAGAGCAGACTAATCATCTCCACTATGTTTGCGGACGCATTCACGCGCACACTAATTGGATTGTTTCAGCCTGCGAACGATAGATAATCTGTTTGAGCCTCAATCATATCCACAGTCTTTGTAAATAGTTAGTGTACCAAGGTCTAAAGGTTATAATTAGTTGTAACAAAAAGTAAAGTAAAAACTATAGAAAATAATGGTTTTTATTATGCTTTTATATTATTATATTTCACCGATGACGTCACAAAAGATACTCTGTCGTCTCGCGCAGTACGAGTTGCGAGACGGACCGGATACGTTAGCAGTTGTGATGTCATAACCCAAACAGAGAATGTTTTTGAAACGCTTAACTTTGAGAATCTATAACTTCGTCTAATTTATAGATATCCAAATAATGATTTAAAAAAAAATGTATACTACCTCCTTGTTTACAATGATGTATTTTTAGGTATGGATGAGGCACAATAAAAATGAGGATAAAATAACTTTCGAGAGCGGACTATGGCACATGTCAATAGAGTGAGTCAGTCATCCAAATATGCGAGCGAGGTAAAATGGTCATCTCGGGTCACATTAGTGGACGCACTTTGCATATTCCATTACATATACCGTGTCCCAAGACGATTCCCGATTAAAAATTCAGTTAATTGGTCCTGCGATTTCAAGTACTATTTGTAATAACTGTATATAAGTTTGTAAGAAAAAAAAGTAAACTCTACGCGATAATAATATAACACGATTCATTATTACGCGTCAGATGTTACTCATCAAAAACAGTAGGGAGGTAAGTTGATGAATTAGGCGAGGTCAAGGATGAATTAGGTTAGGTTTGCTGTTGATTTCTCCACAACGGCTCGCTTATTTCTCCACAACGAATAATTTACACCATCTTTTAAAACAATAAATAATATTGGGGATGAAATATTTTCCGATTTTTTCACATAAAAGTCTTCGGGAAAGGTCTTGAGACACTCTTTATAATACAAGTAATATATTATTATAGCAGTGTAATTTAACCTACCCTACACATACTAAATGTATCGGCATAAGAGCAGAATATTAATGAGCGGGTTTAGAGATGCACCAAATAGATGCAAATTTTACATTTTCAAACTTTCTGTCGGGTAAAAGAATATTCACAACCACGCTATTCTTGTGGCTAAGCAGTAACGGAAAAAAATACATTTTTGTATATGTATGAAAAGAGTATAAAGTAAAAAAATAAATTAACTACTTTATTGCAGCTAAATTACCACATAATTACGGATATCAGAGGTGAAAAATATACCGTTTATTATGAGAAAGTTACCGGGGTCTTCAAAATTTAAATTTTGTAAAAAAATCGAGCGATGAAGTGCCTATGCTTTTTTACAAACCTCGATATTTTATTATTTGTGTTTTATATTATATTACAAACGTGCACATTTTATATTTATATTTTTTATTATTTACGCTTAGCGCTGTTGCGTTTTAGGCAAAGGCACGGAGAAACTTTTGCAAATAAACGGTGCGGCACCATTAAAGGTTTTTGATATCCATGTTTATAATTAACTGGCGAATTTTATGGTTCATAGGGTTAGGTTCACTCGAGCATAAAAAGTGTTAATTATATCCATAGACAGGTTAATACATTGCAAATCATACAGACATATAACTTATAATAAAACAGAATTTATTTTTAGTAACATTCTGATTTGCGATGTTATTATTAATGACACCATTGTGTTCTGTACGGGTTATAAATAGAAAAAAAATCCCGATTACTATCGATCCTTTAGTGATGTCTCATTCACTCGCGCGGTTAAAACGTAAAAGCGTCTCATTTTGACATGCATAGATATGTGAATGAGGATCTGTTACCTCAAGGGCGGCTCCAGATTAGGGCACCTTACACCTTCTCCCCGTACCGAGAAAGACTTCTGAATCCACCCTTGTTTACCTACATAAAATAATGCAACACTCACCTCAAGATTTCTCTGCGACGGAACGTTTACTGCGGTGTCTGACTGCACAATGTGCATAGTGCACCAGAAAACATTGCTGAATATCGTTGATGTGTCGCCAGTGCGATTCCACTATCGTACCAGGCGTCAATTTTGTTGCGGCTACGATAATTTATCCGCCATGAAGTATCGCATGCCCGGCGCCTACATGCACACTTGACATTTCTAAATATATATTATTATTTTGTTAGCAGATCCGCTATGCTTTTGCGAAGTCATTCGGTTATATTAGATGTTCATTGGTTATATGTTAGAACATTATTTCACATATCACTACCCATATTCCATTAATAATAACACAGAAAGATTAATTTAAATAAAACGTAAACTCCTTTTGGCAGAAGAAATTTTTCATTTTCAAAAATTTTAATCAACTCCTATAGAACTTTATTAGAGGAGTTATTACATAAAGTAATTGAATATCAGATTAAATATACCAAAGTAAAAAAATATAAATTTATAATTTTATATTACAGATATAAAAAAAGTCGTATGCTACATTTAAGACAACATTCATATACATATACAACTACTTACAATTTTATACCGTCACAGAACGGACTTACCTAGTGTTAACGGTATAGAAACCCCTTTGCACAGTGTTAATATTAGCGTGTCTTCGTCACCTTGACATAGCACTCGTTGAAGGTTAATCATAATAAAGTTATAGTGTAATACTGTCATATATTAAGTTTTGTTTAATGTTTATAGTACTGTAATATAATACAATTCTTTATTATTTACTGTGCTTTGGTCCATAATGTTTAATAAAAAATATTGAATTGAACTGAATTAAAGGATTTTTTTTATTTATTTAAGATTGTTCATTTCAACTTCTCTGCTTCTCTGCATCAGGGTACTCTTCAAGTTTTTTTTTACCGAGATAATACCTACAGGGACTTGATTGAACTGGTTCAAATTCATGGTTTCGTTCCTATCGGGACAAACCACGCGATGTCGATGTTCAAAGCTTCAGGAAAGAGGATACCTATTTAAATACAAACTTGTGAGATGGTGGCTTCCTATAATGAATACATAATGAGAATAAAATCCTGTACGCTCTACGAGAAATTCCTGCCGATATAGTGATTGCTAAACATTTTGTTGCGCCTACAATTCGATTATGCTTAACGTTATTTGTACGAACAAACGAACAAGTCTGGTAACCTTAACGGACTATTTGGTTACCGTTACTAAAGTTTTTAGAAGGCTCAACCAACGTTTGGTACGCCCAACTGAACTCCGGTAGACATAAACAAACTGCTTTGTAAGCGCTCCCGAATTGTTCGCTAAGAAACAAAATGGCGGAGTAGGCGAGAAGCGCGAGGTGTGTTTGCGAGTCTACCGCTGATTGTTTCGTTGACGTAACAATCAGCCTTATAGGGTGTACGAAACTTTTCATTTGCAAGAAGCATCTACGCAGATTGTTTTGTTAGGTGAACGTTTTATCAATTTACAGGAATTGGTTTGTACAGTCTAACCAATCCAATACAGTGTTTGTGTATCAATACACTTCGGTTGGGCCTACTGAAATTCATTAGCCACAACAAATTATGATTCTATTGAATTTTACTCAGCTCGATATTTTTTTCAGTGCGTCATGACAGTAACAAAAATGCAGTCGAAATTGTACTAAACCATAGACAATCTGTGGTAATGTTCCCTATTACGTGAAAAATGCGAAAATAATTCATGCCCAAATTTATCTATATTATCAAATCGCACACATCACGTAATGTTTATACATTTTTTTTTTGGAAACTATAATGAATTTTGATATGACAATTAACTGTTTTTTTTTATCTGAAATAGTCTTGGGACTGAGTTCATAATGTATAAATTACAAAAACAAACATATACTTTTGTATTGCAAACTACATAATTTCATATGATTACAGTAAGAAAATTACATTGTGGAGGTCACACAAGGTACAGGGGTCACGAGTACACACGACACGTTCACCTAGGTTCCGCTGACGACATCATCAGACGCCCTGTTCAAAGTCCGTCGACCGAAAGTAACGCCGTTCGATAGCGTTACGACAACAATTTCCCAAATCATTGCCACACCATCATTGCCAAATCATTGCTACAGGCCCACCGCAGTGTGTCCGTTACAACATACAAAAATAGTAATAAACTAACAAAATGTCACAGGCTCGAAGAAGCTGGTTCTACACTCCACAGTTCTACTTAAATCTGTATACTAAAACTTTTATCTTTTGCAAAATTTGAGGATAGTTTCATGAAAATGTTTTAGGGATTCTCATAGGTGCTATTTAAGGTGTTCTTGCTTACTTGGAATCATCCTGCTATCTATTATGGTTATGAAATGGTAATATCACCTATTTTTTCAAAAATCTATCAAAAAGGTGTCATAATCCCAAAAGGTTAAAATGTAACTGTACTCACAGCCGTTACTCGAAACCCTCGTTCACACAGTGTACAATTCTCCTGAAGCTTAGAAGACCAGAAAAAACAAGAATGGTTATGACATCTGCAACTATCATTTAATATCAACTGCACCTATACATTGTTTAGTAGTAGTAAATTATTCAACCAGTACCTGACAGCTTACAGCTAGGTCGTACAGGCGTCATTTCCTCAGAATAGTAATGAAACACCCCACCTTTCTTTTCACTGAATTTGTGATTTATTTAATACGAACTCGGCAAAAGTTTCGCGACATTATATTTTATATCAGTACTATGCTAACACCAGTATACAAATTCTACACGAATGTACAAAACCACGAAAATCTAGTTTAGTTTCGTATTAAGTCAGTTTTTTTTTAATTTTTTAAATATGTATAAATAATCAAAGTTTATATTGGTGTAATTCATCTTCTATGTTTTGAATTTAAAAACATTTTCAAATCTTGATTAAAGAGTGAAGTGGTTCAATTGTTTAAAATTTGGTCGTAGAAAGGCTTATACTGTTTCCATGGCCAGATTTTAGCAGTGGTAATATTTGCTTAGGGCCTTATGAAATATTTTAGATATAATTTCTCAATTTTGAAGATTTAGTAGCTAGAACGTGAGGTTGCCTCTGGCGCTGAAATGGCTGTTAGATTTATCCTATCTACCTAGTGTAAAATAAATCATGAGAATAAATGTCCCCTCGGCCTGAAACATAATATTTTAAGTGAGGTCGCCGCTGCGAGAATCAATTTGTCCTGCGAAAATGCGCCCCAGGCGGGGGATCCCAAGCTATCGCTGTACCTAGGTGTATGCCCTGGATTACAGCGAACAGAACCTTTACTTATCGTTAGAGTGTGACAACTATCCCAATGTCATATGCTTTTAAAATGTGTCATATAAATTTAAGTACTATGAAAAGTTCCTTTTTTTTTGGGAGCCATGATGAATTTTGATGTGATGATTAGATAAATAATAATTGCTATGATCTAAGTCATATACTATTTATAATTTGATGAAAGCTTCTTTCATAAAATTATTGGTAAATTTTCAAACTGTTTTTTCGTTGGACGTTTTCGCGTTCTAACGGTCGTGTGAAAAAAATTGCAATTCTTCGCTTGTTCGCTTGAAACGCGTCTGTTAGAGTGCGAAAATGTCTGAGGCCTTGTCGACGGGTGGTGAAATGGCCTTATGCATAGTCGCGACAGTTCACTGCTGAAGTTTACAGCTGGTGCATTGTGGTCACAGAATGCTTAAAAAAAAGGAAAATAAAAACAATGAAAGTGTTATTTTTGTATCACATAACATGTACATATTATAATATAATACCATACAAATACCCACTATAATATTTATTTTAATAAAAAAATATTATATTTCTAAAAATATCCAAATATTATTTGTATAACTTAAAAACATGTTTCAAAACAACAAAGTTAAATATATTACTAGGCATAACTATTATTTTTTATAGTTCATTATTTCATTCTATATTTTTATGTTCCATTTGGAAGTTAGCTAACGGTCTCTAAATACTTACTTCGCAATATAATCGTGAATACAATATCCCCGTGATTTCAAAGAAGCGTACTTTAAGGTTTTTTAAACTTTTTTTTTTATTTTATTATTAAATCTGTGTATATTTGTAACCAAGAATACGCCATACCACTGTTCTGATTAACTTTAAATTTATGTTTAATTATACTGGCTGTTCCGTCCCGTCTTTGAACAGGAATGTTTTTTTAATTATAAAAAAAAATCAATACAAATAAAAAATAATTAAATAAATGCCTAAACACGATAAAGGAAAGTACTGCGGACTATTAGTTACTCTTTGGTAACTACTAAAGGACTAAAATAATATTACCATATTTTAGAGCGATTCTTCAACAGATAAACGCCTCGTCAGTTATTCGTTGTCACGCGATAAACTTTGTTCTTGACACGTTGTATGTCGGATAAGGCTCGTCTAAAATGGAAAACAGTTTATGCCATTCGATCTATGGCATGATACGATGCCCTTCAGAGGTATTCTAGTACCTGACAGGGTTAACCCTTTTTGTGTCGTTTGAATAATACCTATAAATACATTTCTTTAAACTTGTAACGGTCCCCTAATAATACAGAGATGGTGTTAATGTGAAGTAGCGTTCTTTATTGTTACCGATGACTGCACTTTTATCTAGGTTACATATTAGACTCCAAAAGTAGAGTCCACAGAAATAATAACTCTACTTTTAAGAATAAGATGGAAATAATGGATGATTCCTCAGCCAGCGCCTCCTAGCACTGGCACTCTGCGAAGATGTTGGCCGCGTCGCTGTGGCACGGTGAAGGGATGAGAACAATTCCTCAGGCAGCCTTGCTGAGATATGCTGACCTTCGCATCAGCATTTAGCGGCGCGTGTTCGTACACGCGCGTGAACTATGGGGTTAAGAATACAAAAATTTTTTTAGGGGTATACTTGCACCTATAGCACTTAGGCTTTTTGTCATAATAATGAATACAAAAAGTACTAACGTTTAAATTAATTTCCATCCTAACCTTATATAAAATTTCTAAGTAAAGTAATTTGTTATAAAGTAATAGCACGAAATTCCCGTGACCTACCTGCCTACGAAAAAATGTGCATTGTCGTCACTTGCAAAAATTCCTAATAGTTGTGATTTATGACGTTTGCCTTACCTGTTTAGTGTGCGTAATGAGCCAATTAAGAACAGATCTTCGCGATCCACGTTGAAGCAGTTTGGAAAAAATGTAATATATAATATTTATTTTTGATTTTTTTTAAATGTCTTAAAAAAAGAATAAAAGTAACTGTTTAGAGATATTTTTGCACAAAAACATGCTTACTAATTGCTTAAACTTTTTCCCATTTAAATGTATAGAAGAAGTATTAACGTTTAAATAAGGTAACTAATAAAATGGATTTTATGCCTATTTTTGAGATTTAATAAAACTCACTAAATACTGCATTATATTTTTTTTACCGGTAGTAGATTATAGAGTAATCTATGGATAATTTTGTATTTATTCAACAAGACTTATTTATTTATATACAGGTCTATATTTATTAGATAAATATTAATATTACATTTTTTATTTAACTATAATATTAATAACATTCTACGTATTTTTATTTTTTTTCTTAAATGAAGATAATTCAAGATGTGTAATAATGAAAAGGATTTATGATATTATACCAATTTATTTACTAGTAAGTAGTTTAAAAAATCAATCAAATACCATCACAATAAAATCGTGTACTTTAATTATAGCTGAGAAGCTACGTACACATTTTTGAATATAATAAACGGCTTCACTACAAAATTTTAATAATGAGGGAATTCGAAAATGTACGAAACATGAAAAAGGCTCCTGAAAAGGAAAACTTTCAGGCCTTCGAATCCTGAAAGGCTACACATCGACCCTTTATTTACTGTAAGCGAATGACCCTTTCTGTTTCAAATGGCGGATTTACTTAACCCCTGGGCTTAGGGCTTTATTTACTCGAGATCCATTAGAAATATTTCAAGCAACACGGGCGAAGGCGTATTTAGAAGTAATTTTATTTTTATATAATTGCTATATTTCTCGTTTGTATAAATATATAGGTACCTAAAAATTCATTCCTAAAACTAACCGACAATCTTAACTTAGATTCATTTTGCAATCAAATTCATCATGAAACGTGAACACTTATAATTTTAAATTTTATTATTAATAGCAAAATATACTAATGTAACATAAAAATCGTACATTTTTGCTATTAAATCATGACTCTATACCTGTTCTATTTTTTTAACAAGGCATTTCATAAAAATGAAACTGTTAAAAAAAAATGTGTTACGTTTTCTAAAAAAGAATATTTGTCAATAAAAAAAACTCTACTGGCGAATTGCTCTGGAAACAATATAATAATTGAACCCAATGTTCCGTTCACTCAATATAGGTTCTATATGGGAAGAATGGTCATTAGGACCATTTTAAGAAGGTTTAGAAAGTTGGGAGCTTAAATAAAACCAGGCGATTTCATACATTACAGTTTTATATAAATTAGTTAATCTGCTAAAAATCTGGGCTAGAAAACAAAGCCAAAAGTACTGCGGCAAGCAAGCCAAAGAACTCATAATAGGATTCTCCCAAAAAATGACCAACTAAGGATCCTTGCCAGAACTTTAACAGGCCACTGCAAGCTGATTAAGCATCTGCACAAATTGAGCCTATCGACCGATGACAGGTGCAGATTCTGCCAAGAGAGCCGAGAAACAAAAACATCATCCCTATCATCTACAAAAGGTACCAGCTTCTAGGCAAGCATCTTCTCAAGTCTGAAGAGATTAAAACTATCGCATCTAAAAAGATACGATGGATCTCAACTTTATTTACAGTACAGGAATAGAGGGCGAACTATAAGTGGATTTTAAAGTACAATAGTTCTGCAAAGAACGCGGTATACGGGGGGCAAGTAACACCCCATATCCACTAACATAATATAATCTGAATTCAAGACGCCTTCTAGTTCCTAAACAAAAAAGTATTCTGTTGTAAACTTATTTGTATCTATACTTATTTGGGTGCAATACAACTATTTCAAATTGCCTGCGTATCGATTTTTGTCTACTTTTATGTTTCTCAGTTTATAAAATGTATGAGTTAGTAACAAGTTTTAACGTTTTGTCAGTCTGCGTAATTTTTACTGAGCTAAAAGTTGATTCGACTTTTAATGCTGGTTTGTGTAAACATGCTCCTCCTTGTGTAAACATGCTTCTTTACTCCTATCAGGAGTAAAGTCTTTGATAGAAAATGTCGCAAAATTTTTAAAAAAATCAAGAAAACTGTCAGTTTTAATTTTTTTGTATTTATATACAACTGGCAAGTACTACTATCTTTAGGAAAATCTACAACCACTTTATATGCTAGATTAAAAGTCCAATTTTCTAAGAATCTCGCCTGACAGGACTAAAACGAAAATGTAGGTTTAACGAACACAAATAAAATTATGACTTTACTACAGATGCTGTAGAACGTTAAACCGGTTTAGGGTCGGAGGTGGCAGATGTTACTTAAGCTAATCTTAAACTGCGCAATATAGGGATTATGTCGACTGCGTGTATCTAACGATTCAGAATAATTCCCATCAAGAAGTGTTCTTGAACGTCGAAACCACATAGTCAACAATTGATTATAAAGATTTCAACGAACTTAGTTTAACCAAGAAGTTAGTGCATAATCAGGTAAGTGACATTTTATAACTAACATTGACACACATGTTATTGTGCAAAAGCAGGTAAGTAAAACCTGCTTTTACGCCAAATAATATTTGATTTTTCGGAAAGTCTTGTAAAACACAACCTTGTTTATTTTGTATGCTGATGGAATTGAACTGATCTACACAGCGATGGATGATATCGACAAATGAATAAAAGAAAATGTTATTTTTTTAAACTTACCTGCTCTCACACCTGCAGGTAAGACTTAAAACATTAAGTAGGCAATTCTGGCCCAAAAAGAATTCATTTTAATTAGTTTAATCAAAAGTATAATTGTAAAATTTGACAATCCTTCACTTGCTATAACATTCCTTGCGATATAACATTCGTAAGTTAGGGTAAATTAAATGCAAATCACAATAGTGCTGAAGAATGTATCCTTTGGCTTATCGTGTTTTGTCTCTGTAATGTAATGCAATTCATGGCTCCATGTATGTTTATTAATGAATCCGCAGTTACTGCCAAATGGCGTGGATTATACTGTTTTACAGAACGTAAATATATGTATATTCTATATTTTTTTTAAATTCCTAGAGGGATGTTTCCAAGCCTCACTAAGTAACTGCAGGCAGTTTGCTTTTGAATACATTTATGTATCATCGTTTATATTCGCTTGTACGAATATTTTACTGTTATCGCTTATTGGAGAATTTTGCACTGTTATAACGATGACGATAAAGAAAATATAAATAAATACGCACCTTACTGTGGGTAGCAATTACGATATAGTGATTGTGGGTGTGATAAATAAAACGAGGTCCAGGGGGTACACAACAAACCCTTATGCCCAATTTTGAAATTAGACGCACGGACATGTAACCATCCCGTCAAGGCTAGGTGAGCAATTAGGGATGCAACCGTGAAATCGCCTATTGTGCTAAATAAATTACGCGCACGCCCTAGGCGAACAGCACTATGGTAGGCGAAGGGTGTACACTGTAGTGTAAGGTTATTTCGTTATTTATTAATATTTTGTATGCATAATATTACGTAAAACTAGTTAAAAATATAAGCAGTGCAGTGAACTTAAAAGTATATACCTTATTTCAGCACACGATCTTGAAATTGAAACCATTAAACGAATGTGTAATGTAATTTTCCGCCTTAACAATATATCTGATTTTCACAAATAGGGTTAGGTTCAATTTAGTTGTGATTTAATAATTATGTAATAAGTTAATATAACACACAAAGTTGATGTTAAGGTTGTTTTATTTAAATTTAACAACAATATTTGCTAGAATTCTTTCACTTGTAACGATCATATTTTAATGTATCCATATGATAGTTTAATTTATCGAGATATCCACTTATATTATAATGAAGTAAACGGTAATAATTGTAAAATTGACAGTGAAATCATGAAATAAGTATATTCTAAAATTTAGAAAAAGTTATTATTTAAAGACGTAATTTATAAAAAATAATGTAATATATACTTAAATTTATAGTATAGGATTGTATGCACTCACTGTATGTAAAATTTTGGAGAGAACCTACTAGGCTTTCGTCAGAATATATAATATCCTAAAATTATAGTAAATTGAACAATTATTTCACATATTTGACTAATATTTTCATGTTATTCACATTGAAATAGCATCCGGCCCAAACATTGTTAAAAAAAACTTCAAACTTTCTGTGCCATTTACTTTACTCGTCAAATTTATAAAACGTTTGACATAATCATAAAAGCAGTTTCTACCTTTATTATTGTCATATTATTATGAGTGAACCACATTATGAGTAACATGTTAAAATCACATTGCTTTCCGAATACGGATAACGGTTAATTACTATCAGGGAAAAACGTTGAGAGTAACTTGTCTCATTTTGCAAGGATCATAACCGCTGTACGCAGTTTAAGTTGATGACTAACTTAGACCAGGCGAAGTCTCAACACCAGGAAACCTTTGTTAGAATAAAAAAAATAACACAAAGTCTTAGAGAAATCTTTAGTTCAATGTATTAGGGTAATAAAAAACTGCTAGGAAATAAACATAGCTACCGCCATAGCGAAAGTAAATATAGACAACATAGAAGATTTTAAATAATGGGTTTCGGGAGTGTGTAGTATTCATTAAAATAACAATATTTGTGTTTAATTCAGATGATTGATTAAGCTAACTAATTATAATAGCTCAAGGATTGTATTAATTATTAATAATTTATTTAAAACAACAAGGATCACTTCAACGAAAGTAATTACATAACGGTAATATTAAATATACTATAGCATATATATAATTACATAACGGTAATATTAAATATACTATAGCATATATATATATATATATATATATATATATGTTTCTTTTATTGATATTATTAGTCGTCGATCGGCTTTCTATTAGGGTAATAAAAACTGCCAGGAAATAAACATAGCTACCGTCATAGCGAAAGTAGATCTAGACAACATGTAAGATTTTAAATAATGGGTTTCGGGAGTGTTTGTGTTTATAGTATTTATTAAAATAACAATATTTGTGTTTAATTCAAGTGATTGATCAAGCTAACTAATTATAATAGCTCAAGGATTTTATTCATTATTAATAACTTATTTAAAATAACAACGATCACTTCAACGAAAGAAAAATTATATAACGGTAATATTAACATATATATATTTTTCTTTTATTGATATTATTAGTCGTCGATCAGTTTTCTTTTATTATTTTCTAATTAACTTTATATAAGGAGGATATTACATTGTTGATGTTGCAAATAACCAAACGATAAACCAAGATTAGATGCGGTAGAGAGAATCATATTTAGTTTGTGCTAAAGTATACTTAATGCTAGTAACACTCACCGACGGAAGGGTTCTTCTTTGAAATTTGTTTCGCAATCTTCTCAAAGCGTTTTCCAACTAGTTTTTTGCTCGCACCCGCTTGAACTGTGCGCTGTTTGGAAGCTGACGGCGGTTTATCTGAGGATCCGGGAGCGCGAAATTCGCTCATTGTACTGAAAAGAATTTGTGAAATTTATAAGAATTTTGCTTGCGACTGAGCAAATATGGTTTTTACTTTTGGAGTTCGATAGATAAATTAGAAATTAACAATAAAGAGGTTAAATCAAACTAATTCAGATAATCTTACGATTATTTTTTTGTTTGAATAGAGGTCTTACTCTGGTTACTAAACTTTTATCTGAATACCAAGATTGAGACTGAATAAAGATCTGATAACTGGATTGAGCTGATTCAATCACTGAAGGGACTACAAATATATTCCATTCATATTTTACTTGTTTTACTAGATATTTAATAAGAATAAGAAATGACGTATGCATGATGGTGGTTTAAAGTTGCATGAAAAACATGTCGAAAAAATGCCTGAAACCTTTGAATATTTTCACTTTAAGTCTGACCTTATTGGCAGTAATTGTTATTAGGATTATTTTTTTTGATCTTTTAGCTGAGTTATAAAATCATTTAGATCCAAATTTGTTTAAATGCTCACCAGCGTGTTATGTACAATAATTGTTTATACCTAATATTCGATAGTTTTTTTTCTCACTCAACTAAAATGATGATGAAACGGTAAAATGTATGTCTGCTCAGTGAATAATCAACGCCCTATCGCCTAGACTACCATAATCTAAACATATTCAAATGTAGACGTAACTACTCAATTTAGACTTAAATATGACTTACCCGGGAATCTTAAACAATTTGAAGACAGTTCAGCTAGCAGCCCGTTTGTACAACGACTGCTTCCGTGTTGTTCAAATTTCTATATTTGCCCAGTGGACGAACAAATTATGGCGCGAACTAAACACGACGCGGAAAATAATAACTACCCTCCAAGAGGCGGTGCAGAAGTTCCCGCTGCCGGCGGAACGCGAGCGACTTCTCAAGAGTTTCGGGCCATTCGGAATATATCGTCGCCAGTTTGCGAATCGAGCGAATCGTGTCCGACTACCGCATTCATGCGGATTGAATATTGTTTGTTTGGGTTTCGTGGGTCGGTAAAATATCGGACTGGAATTTGAACCACTTGAGAAATCGACGCTAAAATAAAACGCCAACATCACATACGAACAGTTTTTCGAAAAATAATCAAAATAGTTCTCAATTTCTGTATCGATATTCATCGATACTGTTTCGATGTTTCGAATTGAAATGGAATGGGACTTGTTTGTGCCTACATTTTAAGTATGAAATGCATAAAAGGCACATTTTATTTGTTTCACATTTTCTTCGTGAAAATCTAATCATCTTTTAGACATTCTGCACATTAGACTTTTGAACCTACTGTAATTTAAGTATTGTCCTAACCTACTTATGTAGTTACGTTCATGTTTTAATAAATAAACTGAACTTTTTTTTTATGTTTCGTACGTATTTTATGCAAATTTTAAAATGTTTTATAAAATTTAAAAAAGGTAATATTTAAAAATGCCTAATATGACCTATTTATAAATTGAATTGTTTTATTAACTGTATGCATATTTAAAAAAAAAATATGATTTAAATTATATTATCATCTTTATTATATTATCATTATTAATTCGATTTCATATTTTAATAACTACATTAAAAAAAAAAATCAGATTCTTTATAAAATCAAAGAGAGTGAAGGAGAGAAGTGTTGGGGAGAGGGGGGAAGGAAGGGTCAGTACAAATTAGAAAGCCCGCTCTTGAATAATAAGCAAAGAAAAAATGTATCTTTAAAATTCAACGAAGAACCTCTTTCGTGTTAACTTCGCCAAAGAGGAAATATTAGATTATATACCTATACATTAATAATAAAAACCATCTATTTATGAATAAAGGCTGTCTGCAGATGTATAAAAAAGGTGATGCGTACTTGTTACTTTTTTATTCTTACGGAGATAACAAGGACTAGCCTAACGAGGAAACAAGGACTTGTTATTCTAGAGAAGACCTAGCTTCCTCCTAATTCTACATTCTTACACTCGTTTCAATTCTGTTCTTGCTCTCGCATATTAGCTGGCTACGCTTAAATAGATTTTTTACGTTCAAATAAACTACTTTCTATTCATTTTTATTGAGATTGTGTTTTTGTTTTGCCGACACGATTTTATAACACGACTTGTTTGACTATACTGTGGTTGTCCGTCTATGAATGCAATATTTAAGTTGTCATCTTGTTCGATCGACGCATGGTGAACTGTCAAAATTATTGGCTTTTGAAGAATTGTTTTCCTGCTAAAAATATAACATGTTACGTGTTGACTTTTCTCTGACTACAATGGTTTTCATAAAACCGAGTAAATATCTCACGGTTCATTGATCAGAATGGAATAATTTGAACATTTCTAATAAACACGCAACCATGATGTGTTACATAACTAAATAAACAATTGAACCTAGTAAAACAATCAGATAACAAAAAACAGTAAAACAGTTTTCCGACCAATATGGCGGCGGTTTTAAGCTCCCCTATAAGTTTAGGACGACGAATTATGCAATTCGGACTTAGCACTGCTATGTAACACCTAATCCAAGGCGAAAATCAATTCTTTTATGCATACTTAAATTTATTTAGATGACTCTTAGCTTTAGGTGAGTTAACTGTAAAGCCCAAACATAATAAGTGGTGAAATCGACTCAGGTTTGCCCTTTGTAATGTCTCATAGTAATGCTGGCTAGATATCACCATTCAATTTAACCCTTTAGTAACAATGGTGATATGAAAATTGCTATTTATTTCAAAATTAAGCTATGATGCGTACAAATTTATTCGGAATGAGATATTTTTTTGGCCTGACCATAATAGAAATGCGCAAGCTAATAGCTTCCGTAAGCAATAGTACGTATAGAAAAAATACTCACCTTTGTACACTCTTGAGAATGCCGTCTTAAGACTACCTCAAATTTCATTATTATTTTTTAATCGTGTAAGACTGTGTTAATCTATTATTAAAAGACGAGTCGCCAGTGGCGCGAATCATTTCGCGTTATTAATTTGGGCGTCGGATGATAACTTTGCAGTGTTATTACACGCCAGTAATGGCGGAAATTTTCACTTATGCGCAGGTGTTCGTCGAACCGAAATAGTTACAGAAAAGCAATCAAAACTTCATAACGCCTGCACGTTTCGGAGAAATGTAAAGCTTGCATCACACGTCACAGCCCACCACCGATGGGGGCCAAACTAACATGAGCTACTAAACGCTAGTGTCTAAAATAATGAAATACAAGTGGATCCACTCGTTTGTGGGGGTTGAGGGGGTTGGGGCATCATTTTCACTTTATAACTTTTTTACGGTTCATTATTCAACTTCACGCCTTTTCAAAAGTATTAGGGTTGTGTTAGGGATGTAAAAAGAAATATCGATATGTTTTGTATTTTATAAATTAAAACGCATTTTTTTTAAATACACTTTATGCTTTTTTTTAGTTAATTATTTCAAATAAATTACTACTTAAAATTTTCGTAGTGTTTTTTTTCAATAATCTATTGATATTAGTATTATTTTTAATCATTGTTTAAATATACGAGTATGTTTATATTATTTTTAAGACATCCTTTTTTGATTTATGTGTTCTAAAAAAAAAGCATTTATTTACATAATATTTTTCATATAAATTATCCTACAGAAAAAGCACCCATTTTTGTAAGAGGCGCATTTTAATATAAATAAAGAAATATAAGTAAAAAAAAACATAACATACTGTTTTGAAAACGCTGATATTTAATTTATTTTATTTTCTTATGGAAAAACACACAGTTATATCGATAACATTAAAACTTTAGACGCCTAACAAATTATACTTCAAAAATATCATCTTTTGTTTTTTAAGTTACCTAGTTATATAAGAATTAATTAATTATATGTGAATTAGTAAAATTAATGATGTACTCTAGAAGTGTCTATATATGTATCTAAAGTACAAATAAAAATAAAAATCAAAACTGGCTATGACACCTTTTAGCTATCATTTAATACAACTGTTTCTATACATCATTTAGTAGAGGTAAATTATTTAACCAGAACCTGACGTCTTACAGTTAGGCCCTACAGGCGTCATTAACGGTATTTTTCCCCAGATTACTCGCACCTAAAGTACCGACTTGTGATGGGTTGCTTCATTTCCTATCTCTTCTTGTGTTTGCGGTACTTTTAACCAATCCGATGTACGTTTTGGATGGCTGTAAAGTACCTAGTGTAGAGTGTAGAGGTGACAGTAGGCTATTTTTTAGATCTGAATAATTTAAAATAAAAAAAAATAACCGTATCTTGACATTCTTTCATTTCATCATAAACACCATTTTATAATATTACATAATTATATAATACTTAAATTATTAATAATTAAAATGTAGCACTGAATATTCTTTTACGTGTTTCTATAAGCACACATATATGAGTTTATGTTAATACTTAACATACTCACATATGTACTCATATGTGCTCGTGTGTGTTATAGTTTCAATATTTTGTTGGAGTACCGTATAAAAATAAAATATATATAACATAAACTTAATATGTGTATGTTACATAAACAAAAGCCGTGTTTATGAAATTCGAATATGAATCTTAAACTGAACTAATTTTAACATATTTTTCCATACAAAAATAATAATAAACTAAAAAAGTGTATTCGAAGTCTGTTGCCCCCGCGTTATCGACGCAAATTTGCATTGCGCAGGTTATGGTCATACTGGTAACTCTGAGCTAGCGAAAAGAGATACATAAACTATGTACTTACATATTAGTATATTTTTTTTAGCCCATTTTAACTAGGTACTTTTTAGCACAAAAAATGATATAAAATAATGTTTTTTTTATTTTCAGGTGTAGAGCGGCCCCACGGAGAGATGTGCATTAGGAGTAGTTCAATGCGTATAGATAATTAGTAAATAAAGAATAAAATATTCGAAAGATATCGATATTTTTAATGTGTCGATCAATTGCATCCCTATTGAATCGTGGGAACGATACAAGGCCCGATACAGCAGTAAAGCCAACTCAATTTATTTGGCCGTCAGGTCATTAAGGACAGTCTAGGCGGCGCGAAATCATGCCGGGAAATAAAAGGAACGTCGGGTTGGCAACGGCGATAAAATGGGTTTATGTTTGCGGTAAAAGACATAAAAAATTGGAATCGCAGGTGGGAGATTTACTGCTCAGCCCCCCCCCCGGCTCGGCTTACAGAAAGATTCTGTTTTATTAAAATGCTGAAAGGAACGGTTGTCTCCTGAATGAGCTATTTTCAGTGGCTAGCGTGGTGACATGGTATTTATTATGTGAATCGTTTATCAATACAGACGAATGAATTACGTGACGCACACGTTACCTAAACGGTAAATTTATTTTAATCGGCACTAGTTATGCAATCTGACTTATATTTATCGTAAATATTATCGATGGTTTATCTTAATTTTCTCAGTAATAATACCTTATGCAGAAATCTATTTTACACTTTTACGTAAGTGGCCAAAATTATTAATTTATTTAACATCCACACTACATTATTTTGTTAATTCCAAATATTTTTTTCCCTACTGTATATACTTCTTTATGCCCAATAAATATGTGTTTATATCTAAGGTTTTTGTGCAAATTATTTAAAAAGTATGTCCAAGACGTTTTTATACATTACCACTCAAGTTAGGTTGCAAAATTGTTCTAAGGTAGTATTATATATTTTATACTAAAATACGTATGTATACGTAAAAATAAACATAGAATTTTGTAGGAATATTAAAGAAAAATATTAATAATATTATAAATATTTAATGTAATATAAATATTTTTTATTGCACCACCCTATACTATGTTAGCGCATTTCAATAATATAATAGTGATAAAACAAATAAATAAATTTGTATTATACTTGACACTAATAAGCCCAAACCTAAGTCTAGTCGGTTTAAAAAATTAAAAAAATCTTAATTTTTCTGAATTCAGTTTTTAGGGTTAAAATTATTTTTATTTATTATGCAAATTGGTAAAAACATTTTATTTATATGTGTAGCTCTAGATATAGTAACGATGTAGCGGCTAGTTGCAGTACCCATAGCCCAAAAAAGTATAGATAGTTTCTGTTTTTAAATATAGAATAAGTGGAGTGTGAGTAGCTATTGTATTTTTCTAAAAAAGTATATTTTTATAATATATTATGATGTATGGTCAGAAAATCGGAATTTTCGTAGGAGAAAGTGTCGGACAAGATGCGGGGAGGAAAAGTAAGCAGAGTAAATCCGGCAGTCTAGCAATATTGTATAGATTTCTAGATATTAATAGCTCTAGATGAAAGGACGTTGTACATGCTTTTTCTTATAATAAATACAAAAAAGATAATTGTATCCACCTCAGTGTTATATAATAATATTTCAATGATGTTTAAGTTCCGTGCAAAATATGTAACAAATCTTCGAAAATTCTATGTGACTGAAAAATATATTTACGACAATTTAAAGGAAAATGTAATGGACTGGTTGTATGCATTTCAAGTATTTGAAAAAAATGTATCTTAAGGTGTCTCGTCGCAATTCGTAGTATTTTTTGTTCATTTAAACTTTTGGAAGAGCAAAAATCTAAATCTATTCTTGAGACGAAACCGGCCCTCGTGTAAAGCATTCAACACACGTATCGAGTAGTAGCAGCCAGTGTGGCGCGGGCGGTGGGGTGCCTGCTTTGTCTTGGAGTAATGGCAACTTTTAAGTAAAGCACTGCTATTGGGTCAGAGTGCCACTTTCAGATTTATGGACCTTTTTATTTGCTTTGTTTACGACGGCCGCTCCTGCAGGATATGGAAATCGCCAGGGACCCTAACCCGGACCCTAACGCAAGCGCACGGCTTCCGAAATGAAAATGCTGCGAAATTAGGAGAAAAAAACATCTAAAAGTTAACCATCGACCATTCGCTGTTTATTATGAATGTTTTTTTTAATCACGGTAAAATTTACACAGCCTTTTTATCGCTTTAAATTTATTCAAATCAACTCTGCATACCGTTTTAACGACCTTGATTGCTGTTCCTACCCCAATAAAGGTAGTTTATCGTTCTTTTTTTTTATTATAATTCTGTTACCTATTTATTATCTTTACACACGCTAACATTATAAACAGGTTAAAAAAGATATATGATTATGTTTTTGGCCTTTAAAAAAACAGCGCATAATAGAGATATACATAGAGATAGTCGCATTGACATTTTCCATGATAGCCTTAGTCAATTCAAAAGGTATATTTTTGAATTGCTTTCGAGATAATAAAAATATAAAAGTGTATATTTATGTGATAAAACAAAAAAAAACATTAGTCAAGTGTACAAAATATACAAGTCCAGTCCAGTCCAGGTCACGTGGGTTAAAAATAAAACTGTTTATTTATTTATTTATTTAATCACGGAAAAACAACAGATACAAGAGATGAGAAGAAAACTTAGAAAAACTTATGATATAGGTTAGTCTTGTATCCTTACAAGTTTTACATATAGAGTGATTTATTTCATGTCTAATGTTAGTTATAATATTTATATTAATTATGATAATGGGACGAAATATTAAATTTACCCATTTGATTTAATTTTCAATATTTATATTATTTTCACTAACTCACATGTTCGGCTTGAACCTGGATACAATTTGATGCATGACATTTTTTACTGATTTTTTTAAGGTGTCCATCACTGATCTGCTAACATCCTGTTGTCGACATATAACAAGTAGTAAATAAATATTCGAAACCGAGAATTTATAAAAGATCTCATTTATAAGTAAGTATTGACGGAAAATGTTAAATACGTCTAGTTATTAATATGGTAAAAATCTCGCTTGATGCATTTGCGAAGCATTATCGTTCTTAGATAGCAGAATTTAGTGCGCGAATGGTTCATGTTGTGTTGACTTTTGGGCGGTTCTATACCGTAGGCGTCCGTGTAAAGCTCGGTTTAGAGTACACGGTGATAAATTGCAATGCACGATGAGATTAACACAGCCTTACACGACATTCTATCTATCGTAAAGCTACAGACATGTACCTATTTCCCTGCATAACTTTTAAAGATGTCTACATAACGCAATATTTTGCGAAAAATACGCATTTACGCATTACACATTTACTAAAAAAAATTAATTACCAATAAAAACAGTCCTATTATGTTTTACTAAAAATATATAGATCTTACAGAATGCCTTACACTAAGTGGTTACTTTAGCTGTGTCATCATAAAATTATCACGGCTGAGAAGAGAATGTGAAATAGAATAAAGCTAACAAAGGTTTCTGAATAGTTTCTATATCTCTAGCGCATCAATATATGTCAACTTTAGATCCTAAAAAAGAAATTATTGCATTTTTTACCCAAAACGTGCTGGCAAATGTCTTAGAGCCCATAGATGTCAATTAATTTGACAAAAGATTCAAAGATTGTCAAAAGTTGTCAACTAAAAATCGTCAAAATTAACCACCAAATAAAAACGAATCGTCAAAATCTATATACCGACAATTTAAAGATAGCTGAAACGTATCATTGTTATGATTAATTTTATGTTCCTTCCGTGCTCCGCTAAGGTGATTCGACAACTTCAAACTTTATATATAGTTTCCACAAATGAAGTAGGTAGCTCGCTATCCTCACATAAACTTTTGAGTGGACGCGGTTTATTTTAACTTAATTCATGACCTTTTCAGCTCCGAAAATTTAGGTTTCCAAATTTATTATTACTCAAGATGAATTAGAATCCGAAAACGAAAATATTTAGGCCAAATGATATGTTCTAGAAGTTTCGCGAGATGATAATAGATTAGAGATGAAGCGCGCCTAATGAAATCGTGTGCGTGGGCGGTGAAGGTCTCTAGTCTCTGAACTATGTAACTAGGTAGATACATTATTATATTTTCCTCGGCATCAAACTTACACGCCGAACAAAGACAGTATTAATATACGCGGTAGGCATTTCATTAGTTTTTGATTCAGTTATAACTTGACCCCTTTAGGATAAAAGTTTCAATGTATGGTGGTTTTGTCAACGATTTAGTTATAAAATATATAATTTGACTTTTAAATTCACCTAGAAGTTCACTCCGGTGACTGTATGCGTCAGAAACCTTGATCCGTTTTATCGGTGATACAAAACCGTTGAATAGCTCTGATAGTTCTGAAAATCGGCATACGTTCCGCCTAAAATATTTTTTTGGTGACTGCAGAGGTTTTTTAATCGGTACAGCAGCTAATGTCGTTTTGGACTCAAACGATAGATCTGTCAACATTTTGGTGATTTAAGGCGCCACCAGTCCCTAAAACGTGTTTTGTAACGTATTTTGGTGCATTTTGTTGAAGTTATTCCCAACAAATGGCTAAAACTACCATACCATACCACAATATTCTACATATATTAATTTAATCCTTTGCTTAAAAAAAAACGAAATACGCCTTATTATAGTAATGAAAATAAATAAATAAGAAAGTGTTGTTTTTTTCTTGCAACGATTTTCTTTTAAGTTGTGTAAGTGACGCGAACCTAATTTTTCTTTCTAAAGATAGACAATATAATAATCTAGGCCATTACAAAAAAAAACACTTTTTTCAAATGATAATAATTATTTAAATTCAAAAAACATGTTTCATCGATTCCAAATGTAACGAATTCGCGGTCGGCGAGTATATCCGTCTCTTTTCTACACGTCAATGTTCGAATAAAGCCTACTCTTTCAAATCTCAAGGACAAATGCGTCCCGGGGCGCCTTAAGTAAATATAAACATATATTTTTTTATTTTGAAGTCGGTATTTTTTTTTAAATACATCGTTTTTAATTCGCAGTAATCCTTGACGTTCTTCTTACATTTTGAGTATGTGTACAGTACACAAATTCTGTCGGTATGTATGTTTAAGAGTAGCACAAAAGCACGGTAAATAGTCAAGCCGTAGGTCCCGCTCTAGACAAACGCAATAAGAGCTTAATCGTGCGATGAAATGTTTGTTTGGTGGCTGTGCGGCAAATGTATGTACAACCGAGCACTGACGACTGAACTCTTAAAAGGTTCACAACATAGTATATAATCGATAAAACATGTTACTGGCGGGGTGCGAACTAGAAATGTGCCCAAATTGAATTGACTTTTATACTACAATATTCTTGCACACTATACATATGCTATTTTAGTGAGTAGAAACTTAATAGTAATCATGTCAAAGCTTTACTGAAAATATTTGAACCGTGACTATTGGTATTGTCGGGAACTGACCAGAGACCACCTCACCAACCCGATATAGTACTTTGTTACTTAAAAAAGCCACATTAAAGTTCAGTAAACAGATTTTCCCTTTCTATGTACATTTCAAAAAATTTTGATACTCATGGTTTTATGCTAATTTAAGTCTTATTAGTAATTTTAGTGGGGGGTTTTTTTTGCGATAGGTTAAATAATAGTATCAGTAGCTAGGTTTACATATTTCATAGGCCCCGTTAAACATTTTATAATTTTAAGCAATACCTTATCGATACATATATTTTTGGTCTATTTGATTTTTTTTAATTGTTTCGCAACCTGTAATAAAGATACTGTGGTAATAGTAAATAGATAGAGAAGAGAATGTGTTTGACTTAAATTAATTTAAAAGAGGAATGTTTGCGTTTCACCTAAAAACCCCAATGTTGAGCTGATTGTATGTAATCTTTATTAGCTTTTACGTTGTATAACATATTTTGTTTTTACGATTATTTATTTATTTTTTATTTTGTAATAATTTACAATTATTTTTATAATAAAAAATTGCATTAGTGAATCAACACAAGCAGATACGTCATTTATAAATATAAGGAATAAGATAGGGTAAGAGCACTACCTCGAGGGAATTCCGGATGGCACGGAAACTAAATGGGAAAAAGCCTTTCCAACAGAAAGGTAGACTCCTTTTAGACAAAATTATTTCCTTTTATTGTTACTGATGCGTGTCTATTAAGTAGTTATAAAAGTGTTCTAGCACTCATATTTCTGTGAATAATGCTGGATTTCATGAATTGCATAATAGTCGACCGAAATCTCTCTTCGATATAGGTGGCAAAACTATTGCATTTCATCCTTTTTATTAAATGGATGTTATTTTTTTTTTATTTAAAGTTATGTGGGTATACAGTAAATTTACGTTTAGGTAATATTTAACGTTTTATTTGTTTGTTTAACTATATTTCTTTAAAAGGTAAACGCTAAAATGATTAATGTTTTGTTGATAAAAAGCCTAAACCTACGAATAAAGACGATACAATGTTCTGTCCTTTTGTAAGATGTATCCTTACGGATACGGTTCTCAAAAATAGGAAGTAAGGGGTTGGAATAATCCAACCCCTTAAAACCCCTGGGTCAATAAACCCAAAGGTCTCGGGTTCAGTTCAGTCAGTTCAGTTCAATGCCACCATAAGCGGCGTTTATTGTTCATTTGATAACAGTACAGTTTGTTCGTTTGTTCGAATTCGTACATGGTCATACCATTTTTAACGCTTCATTACCACCGTCTGCTCTGACTTTAGCATAAGCTCATTTGGCCTAGTTGAGTAGGGCCCAAAATAATTGTATATGACCTAGGTTTTAGCAATACTTTAAAAAAAAATCATAACAATAAAAATAGGAAAGTTGTCGTACACAGGACATCCAGAAACTCAAGGAATCCTATATCTAATAATCAAATGAAAAACTACTGCACTTCAAACCACGTAATCTCTTTTTAGACCTGCTGTCAAAAATTATATTTTAATCAACACGATCGCCGACATTCTCTGAGCGAATATGGTAACAGGCAATTAAAATGGATATAAATGCATCATAAAGCGTGAAGCTGTTTAGTCACAGCTTCACGCTTCCTCAGATGCTCCACTATATTTTCACTCTCAGCAAAGTGCGCGCGAGACGTTTCGGGATAAAATAACATGCTACGCCGCGCTATCCAAAGGGGCTGTGTTTATTTTGACTGCTAATGAGATCGACACACCTATGGCCTTAAGGGCTATGTACCCTCGAATGAAGCGATCCTTAAAATGTACACACAATAATGCCTGCATAATATTAAGCTCGAAATGTCCGCAATGAAGCGACCAAATCTTTTACAACAGACATGATTATATAAAAAGGATATTTACAAAATGGCGATATTTAGGCGGAATTGCAAAAGATCCTGTACTCGCACTAGTACTCCATTATGCCAAAAATAAACTTTTCTTTGAATGTACTATTTTGGTTCATGTAGTATCTAGCAATTGTCAGATTTTAATAACTGTTTCTTGAGTAACAACATAGTTAGAAAATTCCACTCTGTCTTGTTGACACTCTCTGCCGCCGTATGAACTAGAAAATGACGGCGGTTTGTAAATAATATGCCGAAAAAACGAACACGTTTCATTGGAGCTATGTAATCCGCCTAGGCGTATTGTAAAAATCCTGATACAATCGGCCCGCGACATACATACAACCGGTAAAAAACTTTTAGAAAATCTTTTATGATTTTGACTATAAATAAATAGACCGATAAATCTTACTTTACAGTAGAGCGCATTCATTTTATTTACCTACTTATTAACACCTTCCTACTAATAAAAAGTTCCAATGCATTGATTTATTCTATTTTAGCCGTAACCAAGTTATTAAGTCTGATTGTGATATTGTTTAGAACTATATGACACCTTGCAATTCTGAGATCATTAAATACCTATATTACTTTGCGATGTGCGCTTAGCACTCATCCTAAAATATCAGGTTTCCATTCCACTCTCCTACCTATACACTTACATTCATAGTTCTCTCACACTCATTTCATGACTTTTAAATGTATAACACAAGATAATAATCTGTTAATCTTGGAATTATACTTCTTGTTCATATATAATATGAACTGTAATCACGTTCTATTTCACTGTTTATAATTCTCTTAATAAATATATAAATAAATAATTTCACCCGGTAAAATACATGATCAACAGTAGTGATACAGGCATGAACACCTTACACCCTTATTTAAACAAAAGTTATCAGGAAACCAAGTAATATTTGGAAAACACGTTTATTTCTTCTAACCTATATTAGGTCCCTATTAAGTAAATTATATGTTTTCTGGAAAATTTATTATATTGTTTTATGTGTATTTTGAAGCGATGTCTTATTGTAAGCTCTGTGAGAAAATTGTGGAGTACTTGTAAACCTACTTTTAATACTTGTAAACCTATTTTACCTACAGTTAAACAATGAAAAAAATTGAATTTTTGAATACTTATGTTTCTTCTGAGACATAAAATGGTATTGGAGTACCATGGAATGGTATTGGGAATGGAACTTTAGTGGAGTAATGGAACTTTTTGAAATTAACACATACATTTTTGAAATTTTTTATTAAGTCATAATTTTGAATCCGACCAAGAAGCGGAGCGAAGAAACCCCCGTCGACGGTATTTCTACAAAACACTGAAATTGCGTCGAATTTTCCCGCCGTTTGACGTCGTCGGCGTCCGGCTGGCGTGATTACAATTGCCAGTTGATTTCGGCCATGTGCATATGGCCAAATCGCTCCGTCATTTGTAGTTGGTATCCGTACTTTAATCCCCGGATCATTCCGGCCGTCGCGGGATGAACTCAACAGGATATTGGAGTTATAATTTTAAAATTCCGCCACTAAAATACCTCGATTAGTACGATAGTGTTGGTAATCGCTAAGAAAAAAAACATTTAGTTTTCATGAAGAAATATAATCATTAAAAAAAACAAATTAAAGTATATAACATAACATAACATAGGTTATAAATAATATTGACTTTTTGATGCTGGGTGGTCCCAATTCAATAATTATATGTAAATCGCGAGGTTTTTGTATTTTTCCTGCTTAGACGGACGTCCATGAGTGATCACTAAAATGACAGAAACTTTGTTGATGCAATGTAATCAAAA
The DNA here is from genome assembly GCA_020383195.1 of Neomicropteryx cornuta. Taxonomy (NCBI): domain Eukaryota; kingdom Metazoa; phylum Arthropoda; class Insecta; order Lepidoptera; family Micropterigidae; genus Neomicropteryx; species Neomicropteryx cornuta. The sequence goes on along the minus strand of JAHKQU010000001.1, from coordinate 3,713,696 downwards.
CACAAAACAAACATTGAGCAACAATGTCCTGTTATGTTACAATACGTGTATTAATAATCAACTCAGGGGGTTTGTAATTATATTTGTGCGCTCAGCCTACGGCTTGGCCTAAATACTCTGGGAATTAAATTAGAAATCCTAACTACAAAAGCCGGAGCGATTTGGCCACGCACATGGCTGAAATCAACTGGCAATTGTAATCACGCGTCCAGCTGACCGTACGCCCTCTGTCTCCCACCCGCGCAACCCGCCCCCATCCCTGTCTACACTTCACGCCGAATTAGGTTTTATGACGTAACGTTTGACGGTTTCCGGCGCGATGCATCGCGGGCTCAACTAAGTCACCCGGTTTAAATAACCTACCCCCCACCCTCTCCTCTCACCTGACACTCTCCGTTTACAGATTAGTTCACACGGGGTACACTTTTTTGTAAGAATTCTTATACACCGTGTCCCAAGACCATTCCCGATAAAAAACAGGTAATTGGTCCTGCGAGTATATAAAAAATCATTACGGTTGGACCATTCCTCTTCATTTTAAAGGAAATTTGGACCTATGGATCTTCTACTCACCAACAGAGATTAGAATAGTCCTAATATATCTAAAGTAGACACGTCAAGAAAAATATATAAATAACCACCATCTGAAAATCATTGGTATTATCGTAACGTGTTTTATTATATTCTTTATTTAAAACAAATAAATATTTATTATTATTAGGCATAGGGGAAATAGGTGGGCCATTTATTGATACTAGTGTTCGCCCAGTTGTCGAAATTCGACCTTAATTCATTATTATTTTAAGATTGAGCGTTATTAAGGATGTTATACCTCTATAATTATAATGAATGTCACCGTGCATGGTATCACACTGTCCAGATTACTTACGGTTTTGTAAGGCTTTGGCTTGTTTTGCGAGTTGAAGCGATTTTAAAAACGGGCACAAATTCTAGGTATCGTTTAACCATTAGCTAGATGCACATAAAAAAATACTGGTAAACATGGAAGAGGAAACAAAGAGGAAAAAAGCTTTTTCTCCTTTAGATAAGACAATAAATAAGTGGGCAGCTAAATTTTACCCGAAGCGGAGGAGGCAATGAAATTACTTTCCCAATATTTCCTAAGTCCGTGGAAGATTCAAGATTAAAAGGAAGATTGTAGATTAAAAGGAAGACTGAGACTGTATTGATCTCGTATGAAAGAAAGGAAAACATTATCGTCAATCTGTGCGCAATATCAAGCAAAACTTATTTCAGTAGAGCAAAAATGTAACAGATTCACTATTTCAGCGTTATGTTTACAGACCAATGGGGCGGATCCTGAAAAGTTTTTAGGCTGGTCAGTGATAGTAGATGGGTTTATCACCATAGTTATCGCTAAGGATTCCCTACCACTGAAAAAAACTGAATCTGTTTATTCGGCGAAGAGAATGATAATTTTTTGAGACGCAACACCTTAGGAACTATATGTAAATTCTGCACAAATGATTATTACTATCCCAACATTTCAAGTAGCTTTTGTAAAGAATTAAAGATGAAACGCTCCACGCACAAATATTTTTTATTTGGAAACATTAAATATATAGTAATTTCTTTACAAGACAATGTTTATGTAAAACTTTTTCATTTCATTGCAAATGAACACCTGTTTATAAATCTCCATTTATGTGTAAATAAACGCACTACTTATAATAACTATTGAGGGATTCCTTCGAAGGATTTCCCGTGTGGGAATAAAAAGGCGTAGGCACCCTTTGTGGTATCCTTGGCTTTCTTATCCACGTCTTTAGAGAAATTTTACATCTAACGCGCGCAGTGTAACCACACACTTTTTTAAAAATATATATTTTTATATTCACGGTATCCCTTGTACTCTGTTTTGATCAATTAAAATTTAAGATATACTTACTAAGATACTTTTTACTATGTAATATCTATGTTTCATCATCATCTTCATCCTTCATCTCTCTGTGCCCTAACTTCATCGGATGTTTTTAATCACTTGATAATCGTCTCCATTTTAAGAAGCTCCACCGGTAGCAGATTTCTCTGTTATTACAGTAGTTAAATGTAAGTTCTGACGCATAAAAGGGTTTAAAATAAAACAAGCTGTAATAATTCTCACGGTATATTTATTATAACAATATAGCACGTATTGTAATTATTAATTAAATAATTGTTTTACAATTCGATTAATACGACATCTTCATTTTGAATGAAAGAAATATCCGAATTAAATTATCGTAAATTTTCATGATAAATAAAACGAAACGATATACAATCACACTTAAATACATAACTAAGTAAATTATACATTGTAATATGTACATATAATTATTAAGTACTTAATATCTAAGCTCTTACTTGAAGTCTTTGACAGTTGAATAAATATTCACTATATATTAAAAATCTAATAGCGTAATTATTTTTGTAATTTTAATATTACAATTATATGATAAAAAGTCGATATAATATTTTCTCTCTTTTGATTCTATATAACAACGTTATTATTCGACTAAACGTAACATATTGTTGACACTACCTTTATAAAGAATCTTTTACTTCACAAACTTTTAAATAACCAATTAATGTTTTAACAACGTCACAAATTTAAGGTTCATGCAAATGAAAAAAATATATATATTTCATTTTAATAAATAATATCGAAGGTTTTTCTATATTACTACGAGTATTATTTATTATTCACATTATATTTAAATTATTTACACAGCATGTTTAAAACTAAAAAAAAACGCATTTAATTTTATGATATGAGAAAGTTAATATATACAGCATATTCAATATAATATATAACTTATATTTTTTACAGTATTTACAACGATAGCCAATGAAAAGAAATAATAATAATATTAATGTTATATAAAAAACTATTTAAAAATCCAGTTTTTTAATCGAGATTATAAAAATAATGTTTGACTTTTATGTGTGTAAAATGAATTGAACGTTTTTAGATGGCCTCTTTAAATTAAAAATAATAGTGACCTAGGAATATATAGGTTTTTTTTTAAATAATTTATGTTTAGTCTTAATATTTAGGCATCTATTTATTATTATATTTACAAATATTTATAAAATACAATGATCATAAATTGTGAGATTACAAATACATTATTTCGTTATTTATATTATATTATTATTTATTTATTGTAGGCTATAATATTACAACCTGATATATTATAGAATAGGTTAGGAGAGTTTAAAAATGACCCGTGATATTATAATAGTAAATTAATCATTTTATTTTTATATTTGGCTTTGGTATATAGACAGTTTTTAAATTAACTTAAGGTAATAAACCGTATAATTGTTTATAAAACATTTATTAGACTATAAATGAAATACAAGAATTAAAATAATTTTATATTAAATATGTTGATAAGAAAGGCACTTTATAATATAACTACCGATATTAGTTAATGGCAATTAATGAAGTATTTATACATAAAGTATAATAAATTATGTTGAGCGATTTACGTTTATAATATTTTATTTATTTAGATAATATAAAGATTTATTTTCTATTTGAATCAGGATACAAACTAATTTTATATATGTATAATTGAAAAACATCATATATGGTATTTATATAAAAGTTATGAATAAAAACCCGACACATCAAAATGTTGGTTTAATTGTGGGTAGGAATAATTTATAATAATGTCCTGCACCAGTAAATGTATCTCATTTGCAAATATGAAAACTTTTATGGTGTTAAAAATTTTAATGTTAGCTTTATTGTTTAATAAAAGAAAGTAGAATTTAAATTATCATTGGGGCGTAGAACTGCTACAAGGGTTAAAAATATAAATTAAAGCTTGTAAAGACCGCTTCACAGCACGTGTTAGGTATATGTTCTGTTCCATGTGGAGTACTGTTTAATAATAATGATTTTAGATGGTGAGAAATAGCATAGTTGTTAATGGCTTTTGACACAGATGTCCCAGGTTCAAATCTACACGGTAAAGTTATACTATTTTTAACACCAGACTACCACCATTTTGCCCGACTTTAACAATTGCAAATTTAGCTTAGTTGAGTAGGGCACAAGATAATTGCATACGGCCTAGGTTAAAGCAATTCTTTAAGATGTTATTTATACTATTTCGAATTCTGTATTATATAATATTTGGCATAAATTACGCTCTTTGTTAAACTGCCAATTAAATTGTTAGCATTTGTAACATTGACTCATTTTTAGTATCTTAGAACAAATTATCGACTGGACTTGAATGCCCCAAATAAGCGCAGAGCACGCTTGTTTTATTCGCCTCTCGCTGCGCACTCACACGAGAGAGCGAGATGTCGTATACTACGTCGGACGTTTTGTAAAGTGTCGTCACTGACTTTAATTCAGACGTGAGAACATTACACTCCTAGTCGAAAGTCTCTCCAGAGGTTAGTATTGTAGGGTTGATAAAACATAAATAAATATATCATTTTAAAAAAACTATTTTCGACTTTTCTGTGTCGGTCGTTTGGTTTTTTATTTAGCTGTTATTTTATCAAATTTATTTAATTTTAAAATACAGCGGCCCGTTACTGCTTGCATGCAGCTGAAAGCACAAAAATATAATTTTTAAATTATAGTAATATAGTAGTTTATCATTTTTTTTATTATAAGATGTAGATTAAGTTTTGTCGGATGGAAAAAATAGTCATTTTAATTTATATGACGATAATTATTATACATTCATTTCAGAAATTGCTGCCTGTGGCATTCTAGCGTTCGACAGTTGGTTACATGAGTTCTTCACGTTTGTTTGTCCGCTATAGTGGTGGCCCTGCGTCGGCGGCGTCATCGACCTCATGAGTGGCGGTGTGGTCTTGGGGTGTATGGGTAAATTTCCATTAGGCGGAATGCCGCCCATGGCTTGGCTCTGTATGTCGGGAATGTTGTGGTTCATGAATGTTGCGTTCTTTGGGAGTGTCATGCAGTTGGACACGTTGCACTGGTTCCGGGGCTGGTGGCTGTAGTTCATCTTCCTCGGCAGCGTCAGACAGTGACCTTGCCTTTGCCCCGCGTTCGGAGGGCTGTTCTTTTGAATTGGTACGTTGTGACAGATATTCTGGCGGTGGGTGATGTTCGTGAAGTGCGGTTCGTGCTGGATGTTTTGGGGCGGGAGGTTCGTGTTCATCAGCATTGAAGTCTTGTCCTGGTGATCTAGATCTACTATGGCGCTGGAACTCTGTGAGTGTCCCACTAAATAATGAGAGTGTTTAGAGTTCATAGTGTCGAAGTTGCTATTATTGTGCCCTCGTTTCTGTTGATGCTGCAGAGTTTTCACTTGTAGCCTGGTCTTGTCTCTTTGATAGTACACCCCTGCGAATATTAGGACATTGAGAATAAGCAAGGAACACCCTATGGCGATAGTGACGCTGAGTGCTGTTGAGTACGCGGTGTACCCGGCGGCTTCCAAATTTGAAATATTTTGTCCGGTTGCATTGTGTGGTTGTCCGTGGATGTAAGTCGCGCCGGGCCTCACGGATATAACGTTCACGCAGGTTGTCACCATTGTATCCACGGTGGTTTGGGGAATGTCCATTGTGATATTTTGGATCGGTCTTCTGAATAGCTCCAATGTGGGGTCGTAGTAGTTTACTCTCGTCAAGGGATCTGGTCTGACGGGCCCGTCGTAGAGGTCTGGGTCATTGTGGTTTCTGAAGAGGTTATGTTTAGCGATCACGTCTTTCATGCCGGCTCTGTGTATTTCTGGTATGAGTCGCAGCCAAACAGATAGTTGGTGAGCCCTGAAGTGGTTCTTCATGCGCGGCTTCATTCCTGTTTAATTTTCAAATATAAAAAAATGTTAGAATCTACTTTTACACGCACGAACGACAAAAAAGTCGGACAAATTCAATCAATTAAAATTCTCACCGAACTCCAAATACTTTTGGTGCAAAGTATCGTATTCGTCCCAGTTGATAGATCGGTAACGGTTTCTTTCCCTTGATATGGGTAGAACTGATTCTTGACGTTGATGATCATTGGGATTTCTGTAACAAAGAAAAATAACCTGTAAATATAACTATCAATTCATTCACATTCAAATTCTATAGCACTGGGTACAACAAAAGCAAAAGTAACCATAAATACACTACATTCTATCGGCACTCTTTCAAAACTATTTAAACTACCGAATACGATCATAAGTAATATTGTTACTCGTATTTTCCATCCAAAACAAATACATAAAAGGGTATTAGGAGAATTTATTAACGGGCATTTTAGGTTATTAATTAATTAATTATTATTTTTTTTTATTTTTTTTCACACGATATCTACCTGGTTGATAGTATTAGAACCACATCACTACTAGACAGTCTCTGACTAACAAATTAAACGACGGCATTGAAACTAAAACAGAAGATGAAATTATTTGCACTAAAGGTTTAGATTCTAAGATGTATCGTTTTCTTCAAATTAATTTTTTAGCCATTTTATTAAACGTTTCATACAGAAATTGCAAGATAGATAAATTGGTAAGCGAGTGTTCAATTTGTCACTCTGCTAAAAAATAAAGGAAGTCAAGATAGCGAAATGACAATAATGCTGATAGTAAATAGTATTATTTAGGAATATACTTACACGTAAACATTAGGGCGACAAATGAATATTTATGTGTACATAAAACAACCATATGAATATGTATTGGTATATATACATATTTCATTTATTTATTTAATCTAGGGAAACGGATAAAAGAGGTGAAAAAAAATCCTAATTAAACATATAATCTAGGTTAGTGTTGCATACTTATGTTTTTCAGTGATTTATTTCATATCTAATGCTAATAAAAAATAAATAAGTTTTCTAACGATGATATGACGAACTAATTACAGATGTTTTTTACACATATAAAAATAAAACAGTGACTAGAAAAGTGACTGTGGAGTTGGATTAAAATTAAAGTTGAAGAGAGTCGAGCTCCGGATGCTGTATTATGAAAAGACTTTAGAAGAATAAGTAAAGATTTTAAAAAAACTGTGGCGTTCGAGAAAACATCTGCCTCTAGAAACATTTTTAGTTATAGGCTCAAAGAGTAAATTATTGACGGGAGAGTATTTTTTGTTAGTATTTTTCGTAAAAAGGATTCCATAAAATGCAGGCATTCTTTTTCTCTATATAGTGGTATTTGAAAGGTTGAGCTAATTAGAAAAACACATTATCATAACATGAATATCATTAACATATGCCATATTATAAAAAAAAAAAAAAAAAATTACAATTTACTTTTATCTCACTTACTATTACTAACTGTTGCAATAGTTAATACTATTGCCAGACATTTTTATACAAATATAATAAAAAAAAAAACAACCAAACTAAACCGATCATTTTTTATGCATCAAAGATTTTGAAGGATTCTGAATGACAATTTTTCATTAAAATATATTTTTACACTATTTAAAATTATTATTTACCCTATTGCCTCTCTTGTATTTGTTACAGTGTAAATTTGTAATTAATTTTAAATACTAGCTTGGCAAAGCTACTCAGAATGGTTTGTAGCACCTGTCAACCAAGGCGGAGCCCGCCTTGACAGGCGCTGCGGTTAATACTGACTGCGGCTTTCGCACCCCGCGGCGCTGCGAAACAGACTAATAGAGACCACTAGTTGTAAACGGATAGATGACGGGTCAACTGAGTGTGATCAAGCTCAGTGATTCAATTTCGTGACATATGACGATTCATATCTATATATTAACACGCGAAAACAAAACTTTGTACCCCTTTTTAAGCATATTGCGCGCACGAAGGAGTTTGAGTTTTGGCATAGTATGGAGGAGTGCAGAAAGCTAAAATTTATTTATAATATATATTACAAATATATAAAATTTAATAAAATAAAACGTTCATACTATGACAGCTGATTGACAAAATGAGTTTCGAACTATGAATTTTGTGTGATTTCAAATGTTCCTTTTTCAATTGTCTGTCAATTTCAATCTAGTCATATCAAGCAAAAATAGTTATTAATGCCATCTTATCTTACTTCTATGAATGTTAACTATCATTTTTACGTGAAAAACTGAATGAATTATATCAAAAAATAAATACAAATACAAGCAATTATATTGTTAACTTTTATTAATATTACATTTTACATTTCATAGGTATTACTGGCAATTAAGGCAAAAAACACTCGCTAATGGCATATTTGTAAAAGCTCGCAGCCTATATAATAGAACAAAATTAAAAAAAATATATATGCAATGATTATAGAGGTAAAAAAAGATATGTGACGGTGACAAAATACTATTATGTGTTCATTGATCATTGATTCAGTTTTTTCTACGTAACTCAAATTACTAAGAGGAAATTGTGAAATACCTATAATCAGTGAATCTTACATTTACATAATTAGTGTATTAGTGTGTTTTAGTGTGTGTAGTGTGTGTATTAGTGTGCAGTGCTAATAACATAAATTGCGAATGTGATGTGATTGAAAACTAGAAACAAATGTCTTTTAATCTCAATAAATAGGTATAAATAAAACAAAGAGTAATCTAATAATAAGAATAAAATATTGTAAGTGTATTGTGTATTGTATTGTATATTGTATGTATTATATTTTGTATTTATGATATTTATCCTATGATCCCCTTTGTTAATAGTAAAGTCTCGCGTACGTAATAAATATTGTATTTTTTCTGCAACTTTCTTCTGGCTGCTCTTAGAACAGGTTTTTTAACCTAGTTAGAGTAGCCATATTACTTTAGAGCAACAATAAATGACTGGTATTTAATTTGTCTATATTATATTAATTTAATTCCTTATTCAGTGTTATTATATCATTTATTGTTGTAACTTCTTATTGTACCATATTGAATAAATAAAATAAAATAAAGAATAAAGAATAATAGGAAAAATAATCTAGAATAAGCGATATATGTTAAGTTAGGTTTGAAGTTATTTTTTGGCATGCCATGTTTACTTGAAAATTTCCAATGGTTTATGTCTATTTCCCTCGACTACGGCTAAGTAAAAAGTTAGGATTAAAAGGCGTTCGTAAAGTCCACTGCCGCGGTTATGATCAAACTCATAATACTGAAAAAAAAAGAACCGTTAATTAAAACGTTTCCTCCATTCATAGCTATTCGCAATGAAAACATGATTGATATTCGAAATATTGAAGCGGAGATATTTTAGTTAAAAAGAAGAACTGATGTGGAGATACCGAATAAATATATGCTTTCAGGAGAATTGGCCCATTATTTATCTGGATTGCGAAGGTTTCCATCCGCTACTGGTTTCCATATCGCGAGCGTATCTCATAGTTCGAAAAACTGTAGAATAACGATAGTCTGCTGTAATAATTCACCAGACTCGGCGGACCCCGATATTCTCTAGCAAAATGCATTGACGATTTTTGTAAATTCGTTATAAAGGGTTTTGGGTTAAAAATATAAGTTGAAACTGCTCAATTAATTCTTTTTAATTTTTATCTATTACTCTTAACGTTACATTTTATCACAGATACAATTTATTTATTCATTAATAGGCATAATACGAAGCCAACAATAAATGATACTGAAAAAGAAATTAAATGATAAAATATAGACAAATTAAACACCAGTCATTTATTATTGCTCTGAAGTAACATGGCTACTCTAACTAGGTTAAAAAACCACAAAATTGTTAGATTGTAAAAAAATACTATACTTATTACGTACGTGAGACGTTATTAATAAGAAGGATCATAGGTTAAATATTACAAAAACGAAACATAATACATACAATAAAAAGTGCATATTATTGTCAATATATTTCATACAAAATACATTTATTAAATGTATAATTCTAATAATTGTGTTAGGTATAATTTATAAACTAAATATACAAAATACTAAACATAAATAAAATATATAAAATGAGTTCATATTATGTTAGCTTTTCTATTGTAATACACTGCTCACCATATTTTCAGATGGGTCTCTGTCTCTGTCTATTGCGAGGAGCCATTTGGTAATGTTTTTTGAACGACTGAAATTAGATTGTGCTTTTTTTAAATTGCTCATCTGCGCTGTTGAGAAGTTTAGGTCCAAGGAAATTGAGATGCTTTTGTCTAAAAGTGGTATTCATTTTTGGTAGTATCATATTTTCTTCATAGCCTTGATCGAGTTACAATGATTGAAGGATCTATAATATCTAGGGGTTTTTAATAAATATTTGTCAGATATCGAGGACTTTGTAGTCAGAAAATAAGACGTCGGAACTATAACGAAAAGGTTTCCGATTTATAACTCGGAGAACTGCTTTTCGGCACTTTATTAGGGGGTTAAGTGCTGTGCGAGAAGCGCCTCTCCAAACCGAAACGGCATTTTAAATTAAACCATTTTAAGTTATAATTAATTACAATAATATAATATTATTGGCTATGATCACAAGAGCGGTTTTATGTGAAAACATTGTCAACGGCCGCCTGAACCACATTAACCATCATCCAGTTCGTGCCTGATGTGACGAGAACATGCTCGTATGTAGCGACATGTTAATTGTGTGTGTACTGTTTATAGTGGTCAATAATTTTGTAGGCACAACGGCGTGAGGTCACGCTTTACCGACCTTCATACATTTTAGGTTCGTTATCGATTATTTCGGATTTTAGGGACGTTTCGCACATGTCATTCGATACCCAAACCCACACCGCTAATATTGAACTACTAAAAACGCGACACAAATGCTACATGCGTCAGTTACGCATAATAATTATTGGAAGGATCAGTTTAGAGATGAATTATTTTCACGTTTAATTTATATGACATGGAACATAAACACCTCCTAAAATCTTCGGCAATGGTCCTGAGACAGCCTGTATATACAAATAGCAAAAAAAGGGGTTACGTACGGTTACGATATAGGTGAAGAGGGACTTACATCGAGCCTTAGAGTAGACGAGCTTAGTCGCTTCTAAATATTTTCATTGTTCTGCGTTAATGAAGTAACTTTTGAATAAAATCCTTGTAGGTATATGCTGGAGTATTTTGGAGTGCTTTGTAATTGTTCGTGTGACAATTAATTACATTGCTTTTTTGTAATCATCAATTTGTTTGTTTTTTTTAGAACTAACCAATATTCTAATAAATAAATTAAAACGTAATACATAATTAGGAGTCCATTACAATAAAAATAATACGTCGCGAAGTATGTCGTCGTGTAATACTTTTTACGCGAGATCGCTTATGGCGTTAAAAGTTAATTTATTATTTATATATTTATTTATTATTTATATATAAATTTACTTTTAACTGTAAAAAGTACTTAATCCTACAATACTTCAGAATAATTCAGCATTATCGCATATCGTTCATTTTTGGTAACCATAACGGACCTTTAAAAATCCATAACTACCTAATGCTTCTGCGTAATGCAGGCAAACCTACACTAAATATGTCATCAGATAAGTACCCTGCAGCTTATAAATAGTTAATCAGTCGTAGTTACCAAAATATACTGAAATCGCTCCTAGTAGCGTATTTTAACACTGACTTAAGTTTACCTTAAGGCTTAAGTCGTGGTTGATTAGATTCTTAGCTAAGGCGGACTTTAAGTTCGACTTAACGCTAAAAGTGAGTTAAAATACGATGTTCATCAGTTAAGTCTGATTTAAAATTTTGGTTAGTCTTAAGTAGGACATGAAATTTCGGACCTAAAACTCCGTCAGCTCTCGGGCCGTTATGAAGTCGGATATTTTACTCAATTTTGACGTTTAGAGTCGCTTCATTTAAAAACTGAGTTTCAGAATATTATCATCTTGCTCCTGTTATTACTGAGCCGATGAACCGAGTTATCTAACAACGCGAAAAGTAACTCTAATATTTTATAAATAGTGATAGTGATGAATACTAATAAAACCTTTAAAATCTTCATTTTAATATATTTTTATTCAATATTTAATTCATTGTGTCTTCGTTTCTTCTTATTTATTTCGTGTAAATATCATGATAAATATGAAAAATATTTTTAAATGTGAATTCTCAGCGACTTGTGTATCTACTTCATTTCGTAGGATGTAAGCCTTGATTATATTTAATGGCCGGAGTTTAAAAATAAAGTCGTCCTAATGAGGAGGGTGTCTTTTAGGAGATAACAAGCTTAGGGAGTTGCCCGTGGGTCGACGCAATTAAAACACGAAGTATGTACACATTTAATTGGTTAACTCTTTAAGACTTCCGAATAATTTCCTGATATGGCGCATTTTGCATACTATGTATATATAAAAAAAAATGCTATGATCAACTTCATATAAAATTTTAGGCAATACTCAAATAAGCTAAATTTTCTTGCGCTAGAGGCAGAAAAAATGGCGGTAATGGAACGGTAAAAATTGTATTACTATGTGCGGATTCGAACCAGCGACTTTGGACCATATTTTACTAATGTGCCTTTTAATTTATGAAGATTAAAGTTATTATGTTTTCTAATCGACAAATAAAACTAAGCAGTTTAGTAGTAACTTGGAAAATTATTATTTAATTAGGCTTATTTTGTTGAGTATGTGTAGGAAAAATGCTTCATAATATTTGTCCGGATCTTCTACGGTTCAATTCAAAGTACATCGGCGAAATACTGGGTTCAACATTAATTTTCATTTTATAAAACAAACCCAAACTTTACTCAAAACGCGACATTTTATTTAATATGTAACAATAATCTTCTGAAAGTAGATTTTTTTTAACTGCAATTTGAATTCATTGAACAAATGTACCTACACGTAATCACAAAAAGTTGTAATCATGACAAAAAAAATGTGATATTTTTTAACCAATCCCTCTTTGTTGTTTTTAAAAATTTTAACCATTGTTTGTAATTTTTAAGTATTGTATTACACAATTTTACTCACTTGAATATATTATTTATATACATTTTATATAATAATACGTATACACGTTATAAATTATATATAAATTACAAAAATGTACATTGTAGGTATAATATAACTTGTAATCAATATAAATATGGAATTTGCGTAATCAGTTTTAGGTCAAACTATTGTAAACATTTGCTGTTATTATGAATAAATTAGGAATTTCTAACATTTTACCTAATTGTGGCGACTTTTCTTTATACGTAGTACGTTTCCCTAATTTGTTCCGCCCATGGAGGTATGAATTACCTAGAATGCCAAAAAGTTAGAGTCGAACTTACCGCATTTTAAACAAACTACAATTATGTCAAAATTGATGCCGGTACATTTAATGTTTGTTTATCAACGAGAGACGTGATTATCGCCGCGACGTAAAATCTAGGATTACAATGTCATTTTGGCACATTAATCATATTATGCAAATTCATGCTAAACAAGAATCACTAAATATACATATTTATAATTTACAAAGCACGCTGATGAATATTATAGAAAGTAAATTAATTAAAAATATTCCACACATTAGGGACGACACTTTAAGTTTGTTTTATTGTGATGCTCTTTTACTTATAAATAAATTAATATGCGTTGTCCGACACTGCTTTGCCCCGATAACGCTCTCAAGTTACAACGCAATAACTCGAAAGTGGAAATCTAATATGAAACGTGAGTATCCATGATAAACAAGATTTTAATTGGAAATATGATCCCGAGTGTGATGCTGTGTTTCGAGATAATAAGGAGGCAGGGCACAAAGGAAGATGTTCGCGCAGTACATCACTTTATATTCATACTTAATAAGAGATAACTCAAAGAAAATGTATTTAAGATTCTGCTAAATATTATTTACTGAACAAACGGCCGGCGGATGAACTCAGCCTTAATTGGCTGTGCTATTACAAAACTGAAATATCCTGAAATAAACTGAAGTATCGCCTTGATTTGATAAAGAAAAGTTTATCTTAATAAAACGCTACCTTTTTTATTTAATTACCTATTACTAGATTTTAGCACACTCAGCGTCGATAACGGTGTAATCGCCGTACACGACAAATGCCGTTTCCGGTTAAAACCGTAACCGTATTAATACGTTTCTATTAATATTTAAAAGTGTGGTATGTCCCGTATACCTGAATTCATGAAAGGCATAAACTAATCGTATTTTTTTTATCTTAGTTCAGTATTAATGTTTGATTGTTTATGTGAAAAGTGCGCTAGTGAATTGAAAGTATTTTTGACGGATTTGGCGGTAAATAATTTGAGTATTATTTACAAAAGCTATGTTAATATATTAAATATAAAAACCTAAAATAAAAAAACGGGTGTCAGTCTCGCGTGGGATATTTCGTTCGGACAACGTATTTTGCCGATCGGGCGGCAACGCGTGATGCGCGCGTTTAACGTACGGAGCTGAATGTGTCATGCTTTATTATTATGCTAAATTTGGATAATTTTTGCAGGTGTCCTTTTAATTTTATTTTGTAAACAAATAGGAATGATTTTTTTGTTTCCATTAGGGAAAAAAGAGAGCAATAAAAACTCATGGTCTTTCTCAATATGTAAAATGCAAAAGGCACATCCATTTTGAAAACATTTAAAAAAAAATCTGGTAATGAAGCTTAAAGTGTTTTTTTAATGGTCGAATAAAAGTTTGAAGTAATCTGTAGCAATACCAAATATAGTTTTCCTTGGAACAGGCGTAACCTAGAGTTAGGTATGGGTAATTGTAAATATTGTTTTTCGGACATAAAATATGCAATAAATTAATAAGCAACGATACCCAAAAAAAAAACCACAAATTTTAATATATTTTGAAAATTTTATGGCTTTGGAGCAGTATTTCTCTATATTATTTTGAAATGTGGTTTTCATATTCATGTGCCCTTACCATAGAGCACCTTTGATGCACAGAGCCGTTTCAATATGACAAAAACTAAATTCATAGTAAAAATACATTTTTAAACACAAACTTTTATTTAAGCGCTTGAATGCGAATACGTATACAAAATTGTGTGTTTGTGCTGTTGACCGTTGAGGAGTTCCTTCGTTTGGAGCCTTTCCTGGGTGTAGAATCAGGTCATGCTTACCATAAAAATGCATTGTCATCGGAAATGAACCAGCATGTCAAATTTTAACTCCGTAGGATAAGAGGAAGTGGTTCTAATTTAGCTTGCAAGATTTGACCTGAACCGACATACAAACATTGCAAGCTAAATAAATGCTTGTACCTTATTACATATAACGAAAATATAAAAATGAAAAAAATTAAGAAACTGGCTACAACTTTTAGCTTGATAAATATGTATTGAATCTAACTTACCCAGACTTTGCGAAATTCGACACGTAGAGCATGAAGGCTTCCGCTAGGGCCAGCTCAGACTTGGTGTAGTTCCTGGGGAAGTGGTTGAATCCCTCGACCAGGGGAGCCCCGAACAAATATGGTAGCTCTTCGCCGTGGACAGATCCCATTCGCTGAGGGTGTACAGAATAAATAGCTTAATTACTTTGGTTTTAAACACAAAAACGGGCCGATTTTTTTAAAAAACTAAGACTTTGGTTTTTTATTTTAAGCTAAAAAGTTTTTAATAGAATTTTATTTTAATACTTCAAGCAGCTGTGCAAATTTTACCCAAACAGTATCCGTTTGGTTTCGTAATTAGTCAGTTTTGGCACTAAAATACGTGTTTCGACCGAAGCTGCGTTCGTAAATGTTCAAGTTCAAGTTCCTGAACAGCTATTTGCCAGCCATAGCTACAGAGTCGCGTTAAACGAAGTCGCTTCGTTTGCCTATTATTACAAATTGCCTGGCTTGCACATTCCACAAGTTACACCACAGAATACACCACCGTATGGTGGTGGCATTCAGGTACATCGCCGGCCGTGACTATTTTGTCAGTCGCCCTATTATTTGTACCCTGTCCGGCGAGACTCCAGCTTCAGTGACACGGAAATCTCGTTACAAGTGACACCATGGAAGTGAAGCAATGAGCAACGAATGTGCGAAACATGACAGGGAATCACGCGGTAATTTTGTAGCCGTTTAAGTATTAGGTTATTTTAAAAACGACGAACGTAACTTCAGTTATGTGATTATCGCGTTAACGCTACTAATCTGTAGCTTATATTATGTATTATAAAATATGTAAGTATATATCAAGAGTTAAATAAAATAGTACACAGTAAAATATTCTTAGATTACGTGTTATGATAGTGAATAAAATATGTATGCATAGTGGCAAAATATGAGAGTTTTGTTGCTGTGAAATTATTGAATTAACGGCAAGTATTATATTTACCTTATGATGAATATTTTTTTTTTATATTTATATTTAATCTTATTTATATGTACTCGTATATTATAAAACTTAGGTCGGCTAATTTTTAATTTGTGTAGTATTTACTTGTCCTGTAGCAATAGCTAAAAGAGACTACCTTAGAACAGGCTAGGCTAGGCTAGGTATTGTGATGGTATACTAATTGAATAAAAAATATTTTAAGTGCTAGTACTTTGTGATGAATAAATATATGTTTTAATCGTAGATACCTTGCTATATACTTTGCTATTAACAATCGATGCACAGACAAATCTTAATGTTGAAATGGCTGATACACAATGTCACTATTATTAATGTCACAACATAGAATTGTTATTATTGTAAGATGTTTTTACTTTGATAACATGTTTTTATTTGATATTATTAATATTTCTTTACCTCCCCCCAGGCTACACCTCCCCCCCCTGTTCCAGACCTCCTAGTCGCCCCCTTAGGTGTAATAGCTGACTTTATAATGCAGAACTATTTTTACAACAAAACAAAAAAAAATAGTTTAATAAAAGTTTATTTTTTAAAGTCCAGGTGGTATTTATTTCTTGTTTTTATAAAACTTATGTCGTATGACAGACCTACGTTAACCCCCAGGTAGATGGTTAGTTATGTTTGTGCAACCGCCCATAGCAATTGGTGTCTAAACATCGCCCTGGAGCGCCCAATAATCGAATGGGCACCTGCTACACTTTTCGAATAAAAATAGTTTGTTTAAAAGTGGAAATGGAATAGAGGCTCACTTGCGGGTAGTCCCCGTCCTTGGTCTGGTAGTCGAAGACGTAGAAGAAGGTCCTGGGCCCCGCCTCGGGCGATGACTTGGCAGCGCTGAGGAAGTCCCCCGTCTGCACGAGGGGCGCCACGTACTGCGCGTCGGACAGGGCCGAAACCGCCGCGTCACGCGTGTTTATTGGATGCTGTGGCAGGTTTCGGAAACAAATTTTAGAAGATTGCTCTCTGCGAAACGCGGTATTATCTTAAAGGATACCTATACACACTAGAATACACAGGGTTGCCATAAACTCTCAAGGTAAAATACGGACTCCAAAAAACTGTATAAATTCTATATAATAATTTGAAATATCAACATATTTTAGCACAAATGTGTACAGTAAATCAGTATTAACAGCTTAAATATATGATATGAAACTGTATTTCTATAACATATAACTGACAGCTCGCCACCGGCCAGGCAAGCCCATTTTTTAGAGGCGACTGGGGTGTGCAGTGTCACTTTTACAGCTTACTGTAAGCTAGTGTACACGGTACACCGCTCTCATACTTAAGACTGTACGTAACGTTTTACGAAGCTTCCAAATTACGGACATTTCTCTCTTTTTTCCTTTGTGCAGTACGGACACGGACAGTGGACAGTCCGTACAAAATACGGCAATCCTAAGAATACACCAAATTTGATATCTTTTCTCTGTTGAGGTTAAGTCAATATAATTTAAAATACTGAACTAAAACACAATTCATAGAAATTTAATTAAATAACCAAAGGACCTATATATGTTATGTATGTTAGTGGATGTGGGGGGTTTGTCCCCCGTGTACCGTTTCCTTTCCAGAACTATTGTTCATTTAAATCCACTTATAGTTCGCCCTCTAGATACAATAGATTTCTTTTTGGGTGCGATGATTCTAATCTCTTCTGGCTCGAGGAGATGGTTGCCTAGAAGCCGGTATCTTTTGTATATAAGGGGCCCACATTTCCCCAGTAGTAAGGGGGTTTATGGGCTCTCTTGGCAAATTCTGCACCTGTCGTCGGTCGATAGGTTTAATTTGTGCAGATGTTTAGGAAGGACCTATAAATATTTCTTATAGTTTAACTAATTATGACACTGCGATGTGTCGAATCTCCCATCCTTTCATTTCAATTCAACTAAAAGTTGACATTAGCAAGCAATAAACAAGCATACATAAAACCTACACAGATCCAACGAAAGTAAATATCTCCACACAATAAAGGTAAGTTATTAGCTCCGGGACACTTGGCGCAGCTAATTTTACTTTCAATAAAAATGTAGATCTTACCAAGTCTTACTTAATAACTACATACATTCGATGAAATTAATATATTTTTCTGCAGAATTCGGCTGAATAAAAGAAAATTATAGATTTCGTTCTTCGAATCAAATTTATGTAGTGCATGAAACGAGATAAAGGTAGGGTCCTTGAATGTCGATAAATATACCAAACCCAGACCAGATCGGATTTAAAATAAAAACAAATAACATGCCTAATTTTAACCCTAATAACCTAAAGTGCGTTAGCAAGGTGTTAAAATGCCTACTTAGTTCCGAGATGAATAATTTCATAAAATTGAACGGATACTTCTTAAAATGATACTGCTGACTTTAAGTTCATTCTGTAGCATAGTTTTGAAAAAAAATTTTGATTACCTGAACGGTTCTGTCCCAATCCGTGTATTCGTTAACTACAGTGAAAAATATTTCACTTAGATGATAAGTGTACGCGTTCCTTACGTATGTTCTGAAAATAAGTTAGATAGTTATTGATATCATCCATTCCATATCAATATGGCCATTATTCAATATCAACTACTTCTAATTCTACATAATTTTATTGAATAAACAAACTATACTCAAAACGCAACACATCACAGAATATGTCATGAATATACAGTAATCTTTACGAATTAGACATTTTTAACTGTACTTTGAATTCATTCAAAAATAAGATAAGTAAAATATACTCGTCACATACAGGTAATTAGAAGGTAAAAGTCCTAAATATTTATATTTATCACAAAAACTTTAACGAGCCCATATTTTAATTATTACATATTTTTATCAGTGTATATATACAAAAACTAAATTATTTTTTTACGTTTCTCATTTATATATTTTTTAATGTAATCAGTTTTAGGGGAACCTGTCTTTCAATTCAATTGTTAAACAGTGGATTCATGTATTTGGTCAAATGTCATGCATTTGGTCAAATTAATAACTATGTATTTGCTGTTTTATAAATTAAGTTACGCTGTACGTTTGCCTAAAATATATTAAATAAATAATAAATTTTAAATGTATTAAGTATGTATTAATAGGTGACTTGTTAGGACGTTTAACTATTGACGCAGTGGTCGCGGGTTCGAATCACCACCATCATCTCAGACTTTAGCTAAAGCAAATTAAGCCTAGTTGAGTGGTGCTCAAAATAATTATAAGTGACCTAACAATATTATAACAATTAGGTAGGTAGTTAAAGTGGCTCAATTTTGATCTTTTAATCCCCCCCCCCCTAATTAAAACCCTGTAATTATACAGGCTGTTTTAAAATTTAGGGCACTCCTTTTAGAACGTTGATTTACATCGATAACCAAACCGGTCTCATTAAAAAAAAATAAAATTAAAAAAAAAAACATATCATATCAATATAGAAAAAGACTTCAAAATTAAATTGCAATCGTTATAATTGAACGCATAACGCGAGAATAGTGAGTGACTCCAAGCGACGGCTCTTCGAAGAAAAACAAAATTTTTAAATAATATAATTACTTTAGTACTATTTTTTTTTATATCGATAACAAAACCGAGACCGGTTTAGTTTTCGATATAGATCAACCTCTACCTACTATTGCATAATATATACTGGTGAGTTTATAAAAACGTCACAAGAAGGTTTTGATCACTTATTCAAATATATTTACATTGTTTTCTTACATTGAAGTGTGATTTCTAGCTTTTTATTTATTTATTTTTATTGAATAATCCAACAGTATTAATTTACATAATTATAAACAGAACTTATTACTAATATATAAAACCATGTATGGATTTCTGACATTTTACATATTAATATTAGCATAAGAAATTGAGAACAGTGTTTCCTTCTTAAAATATATATAGATTATAAATATCATTAATGTGTACAGTAGAATATATTGATCTGTTAGTGATTTATGTATGTGTATGTTTAAATAAAGTATGAATAAAAATGAATATATAAATAAAGTATGAACATAAATAAGTATAAATATAAATTATTATAAATATATATATTGGTAAATTATTTTTTGTCTCTATCGTATGTAAAAACATCGAAATATACTACAAACTAATGAATAAATAAATAAATAGATATAATGAAAGTCAAATATTGTCGACATCATCCGATTACCGGTTATAAAGCGTAGCTTCTAAACCCAAAACTCCCTCCGCATAACCCAATAATCTACCTACTTTAAAGTAGACAACAGGATATAAAGGATCTCACCTTAGGATCTTATCTCTTCGCTCTCCTTCAAACCCATTTTGGATGTCGTGCGCAGAGAACTTCCAAAGTGCTTCACTGGTCACGACGCCAAACAATAGATCATACTTGTTCTGTCCCCCGCGGATGCCGAAGGTCCTTTCGCCGCTGCGTTTCTCGTTACTCCAGAAGTTGTTCACCCCCGAAACGCTGGTGAAACCCTGAAGGTCGTTGGGAATGAAGAAGGTCAGAAGCTCCTTGGCATAGTCGGTCTTTATGACCACACCGTCGACCGAGGGGCCGAAGGACGTCAGGTAGTTCGGCGACACTATCTCCGCTCCCATCAGCTCCTCGAGCGATGCATCGCGAACGCAGTCCACTATGAGCTCGTGGTCTTTGATGAGGTCTTCCGGAATGGAACAGTTGACCTGACGCGCTAGATGGACGGCGTATGTTACGGGGTCTTCCACCAAGGCCCAGGAGCTGAGCGCCGATCCAGATAGGAGTATCGCGCGGTGAAATAAACCTTCGAAGAGAAACAAATAAGGACACTTCATAGAAATGCTCAAATCTACAATTTCGCCAGTTTTGAAAGAATGACAGTCGTAGAATTGTGGTCACCTTGAGGCATCTTACCAGAATGCATTTTGACTATGAGAATTAATGAGAATCAAAAATTAATGTATAGTTTTAGTTTGTTTTAATATTTTGACGGCCAAACTATCAGCTGTACTTACATTCTTTAGCTGTAAAACTTTTAACTGTATTTAAACAGCTGTCAAACTTTTTAGTTGTATTTAAACAGATTAGATGTAAAAAATCTAAACTCTATATGAAAACCAAAGGATCTTAGGCTTCAATCACCATTCCTCTAGTTTAAATTTATTAATATGTACATATAGAGGTGCACTTTTCAAAATTGATAATTAGAAATTAACCCTTAATATAAACAAAACAAAACAAAATAAAAATGTATTTATCGTTTTTACAAAATTCATGAATAATATAGATATGTTATTCTTATATAATTTATACACCTATCATAGAGCCCCATTAAATATTATTACGTTGTTTGTAAAACACATATATAAGTGCATACCTGGCATAACAGTGGGAGAAATCATGAGAAAGTTAATGCACGCCGCCCCTGATCCGTGACCTATCATGGTAATGTTTCCCGGATCGCCGCCGAATAAACCAATGTTTTGCTGTAGCCAATGCAATGCAGCTATTTGATCCATCAGTCCGTAGTTGGCAACCCTGGCCTTAATGTGAGGCGTTGGGTTTGCATTTAAAAAACCTAAAACGTAAAAATATATTATTTTAATAATAACAATTGAGCGTTGACTTCGCCCTGGCCGGTCAGACTGAAAATCAGGACAAAATGACGGACATGCTACTTAGTTGTCTGCATTGAAAGTCAGGTTGTACATAATTACGCAAACGCGCCTAGAAAAATAGAAAAATTGCAAATAATCGCTATTACCTTCAAAAGTAGAGTTGGTCGGTTTTCAGATTAAGATATCGATATGCCACATTTATCTGGATAAAAGCTATAAAATCATGCGATCTTGCTTTTCTTCAGAAAGGTAATCACCTATATAATCATAATTCCAAGGTTTGCATAGATGTCGTGGTAGTCCAGTGGTTAAGGTGTTTGACTATTAACCCAGAGGTCGTGGGTTAATAGTCAAATTCCGTCAAATTGTGTATGAGAAGCGGTAAAAAAAAAACCCTCTTTATCAATGTTTTTCGTGTTATAGTGGCAATTTTTTATTTAAATTTTTACAATACTTTTAGTGAATATTAATCTACGTTTAACCCGAGTGACCGAGTGAGTAAAATGGAAGATTAAAATGGTTCTTCGTGGGACGTTTTATTTTAAATAGTTGTAGAAAGACAAAAAAGTTAAGCGATTTTAACATTGCAGTTCTAAAGTGCTTTACAATCTAAATCATAATTTCTTATTTCATATACTTACAAGACGTTTCGTTTAAGTTTTATACGGAGATTTTTTTTAATTTAAAAAAAAAATTGCACCATGGAAATTCTTAAAAAAAAAACCACATACCTAGAATACCTAGCCTATAGTTTAGTGTAATGACGACCGTATTTGTGTAACTGCATAATACAGATCCGTCGTATGGATTCCCTGAATTCCAATCAAAAGATTCGCCGTGCACAAACACAATCACAGGGTGCCTAGCCTCGTAGGAGCCTCCAGCTATAAAATAAACAACACAAAAAATATTTATTATAAATAATACATATGTATCTATAATAATACATATAATACATATGTGGTATGTAAAATGATTGAGTATCATTCGAACTGGCAACTATTCAATAAGGTTTTTGTTTATATTCTTTTAGAAAGTAATATTTAAAAGATTCAGTTACGCAAATAATACAATCTTATTCATTTCCAATATTAAAACATTTTAAAACAATTTTGAGGTCTTTGAGATTTGAGTTTGGTTTTGTATTTTTGAGGTTATATCAAAAATGTTGTTTGCAATTTTGCGTGATCTGTACAGTGTAAACTTTTATCGTGCACATCCTTTTATGGGGGGGTTATTCTACACTTTAAACTGAACAATTTTTGCAAATAATAATAATAATAATATCCCAGAATAATGGGTTCAACGTATACCTCCTGCCGCGCCGTGACGTGCAGGAGGTATCCGCATTCCGTCCCCCACCTCCATACGCCTCGCGAGAGTAGTAGGCACATACCCCGTAAAGTGACTATGTTTTTAAATGTTTCTAGTATTTTTCTTATAGCTTATTTTGCCTACTTTTAACGACACATTGAAAGTTGTCCAGATTGAAGTGTGGAAAAACCGCGTAAACGGATGTTCATCAAAAAAAAAATCATCCTGTATAATTGATACAAGGGTAACGATCAATTACCTAAATCACATAATAAATATAAACTAGCCGTGATGCCATAATTAGTTAAAAAAATTGAAATAGGTAGGTAAATTTTTGAATATCAATTTGTGTGATCTCCGCAAAAGCGGGTCGATTCTAATGGCTAAAAATTACCTACCTGTGTGAAGTTATATTTTACGAGATATTATTTTCGCTAATCTGGTATTTATTTAAGATTTGCATTGTCATAGATAAAAATGTGTTGTCTATGAATTTATGTTTGGAATAAAATGTTGTATCCACACATGCTATTATTTCCCACGATCCAAGGGTATATATAATAAATAAGGGTAGATATTTACCCAATTTTACCCCGCTCAAAGGCACTAAACTGTGCGACCTTTTACGGAAACAAATTTGTCAAGCTGTTTATTGCTTAGGTTACTGCCTTAATTTGAGGTAACTTTATTGGTCTAAGTGATTGGTTCGGAATATCGATGGGAAATGTATAGTCGCTAAAAAAACGGTAAACTATACGGTTTTTGATCGTATGAAATAACTATCATCCACGAATAAGTACTCTATTTGATAATCTATTTTTAAAAGAAGAAGGATTTTCTTACAAATATTTCTTACGGTAACGAGCGTTTGAAAAGTTATTTTTTTTAACCTAAATGGCGGTATCTTTGCAAGCCACTTGTGCGTAATAGTTATGTACAAAAAAAAAACTACTTAGCTGCATTCTGAATAGATAAAGCATGATTTTAGTTAAAATTTCATTTCGAAGTAAAAAATGTGGGAACTACTGGGGTTTTTCTTAGGAAATATTTTTATGAATTTCGCTCTTAGTAGTGTAGAATTTGCCTATGATTATGGGGTGGTTGTGAGAAGGAGGAAAAACCAAGGATCGTGAACAGCGGTCTCGACGCAGCGCTTTTTGTGATAACAGAAACCCAAGTCGCCTGCTGAGACGTTTTAAATCGTAAACCACGCAATTTTTGTGCCAAGATATTGCAATATTTGATAGTTGGGCGGGCGGTACGTTCGCGATTTGGAATAGCTCAAAAGTCACAGCAACGATAATATCACAAACAAACAATAAATAATACAACTGCTTACCCTGGACGGGTGTAAAAATATTCATATAAAGGCAGTCTTCGCTTTGGTTCTGCAGAAGTGGCAGCAACCTCTTCAGGTACTCCAGGCGACCTTTGGGCATCCTCTCGAGGGCGGCCGTCTCGTTGGAGATGTCCGGCAGGTGCTGAGGACACACCGGACCGGGCTGGTCCAGCATCTTGACGCCATCCCAAGGCGAAGGTGTTCGGGTGGGACTGAACCTGTGAAAGAGTGATTGAAATCGGTGCAAATTAGTGACCGAAATAAAAAATGGCTGCGTACTATATTATGATTAATTTATAATAGTAGGTATCCGGGAAGTTAAGGCTACTGTTTTTATTATTTCTAAATTAATATAACGTAGTTCATATACAAATATTTTTGTTCCTACTCAAACGAGGTAAATTTCAAGGAAAATGGTGTTCATAAAGTATTAAAAATTGGATGACTTTTTAATTACATCGACCACGATCAATTTGTAAAAATACACTATATAGGTACGATACATGTTTTCTATTAAAAAGGACATTAAAAAAATCTTTGGTAAGTTTATTTTACTTTTGATAACGTAATTATTCTATTTCTATTTTTATTTCATTGGAATATTTTTTTTTGTTATTTATTAGAGAACAACGATGAATACAATATAATAATATTAAATACAATATTATTATATTACACATAATGAATAAATTATAATGTCTGTATATATATAAATTATAATAAATATATAATAATATAAATTAAAAATCTGACTTATATCCTGGAAAGTAATTACTTAAGTAAAAACTCAATGTGATAAAAATGTTAAAATGAGTAACATGTATGCATAAATCAGTGAAAAAATTTGAATTGAACCCAGATTTGATACATTCATACTTTTCTAAGAGAATATTTTTCTAGGAGAATTTTCTAGGAGAATAGAGTTAAAAATAAATACACCAATCAGAACGTTCAACGTACCCCACCGCCAACTCCACTCATAATATACTTAGTGTTATTATAATTTCACTATAGTGACCGCGTGAAATTACAATGACACTGAAATTAAGCCAATCAATTATAAGCCGATTGACAATTGTAATTTCACTAATGAAATTGTAATATCATTGCTTTGACAATATACCTGCGACATATACATCACCAAAATAGCATATTAAACGCTCAATATTTAGAAGAGACGCGGAATAAATATTTTTGTTGCATAAGTTTTTGAAATTACCAAAACTTTTTGATTACATAAAAGGAATTTTCCCATAAACCATTCGTGCAAGAAAACTCATCAATCATTAGATAAGGCAATAACAAAATCGCTACCTACCCACCTTTGTTATCTGAAGGCGGTATGAGAATAATTTTGTAGGTATTAAAGTTTCAAAGTCATTAGGGTATTCTGAAAGGTGGTTGATATATTTTAACCAATATAATATATATTATTCCGCAGATATGTAATGTTGATAATATCACGTAATAACAATTAGAAAAGTAGAATTTTATAAAAGTTTTATAAAGTTTTTTTTTTATTATTTTTAATTATACGAGGCACGTGGTCAACAGTCAGTTCTAAAACATTCTATTTATAAACAGACAAAACAATGTAAAAAATATGCCAACATTTTAGATGTTTTTTTAATATAAATAGTATGTCCATTAGAAGGTTTTATCTTAGAACTTAAAAATTGAAATAAGTAACATTTTTTAATATTTTAGTTTAAAAAGGATTGAGTTATGAAATTTTAAAATTCGGATGTCCAAGTAATCTAATAAATTAACCTAGGTAATGCAGATTTTAAGTAGAATCTATCTAGTTATTAGGGCGTTTGACTAGTGGTTGCGGGTTTATTTAGTCTTGTTCAAATTAAAGCCAAAATATTTATTTTAGCAATATAATTCGATAAAAGATAATTTTACTAATTGATAAAGTTTTAATACCTAATACGATCATCTGTTACATTAAAAAGCATTCGCGCCATTTTTTGCGCGAATATTACAAATTTTTCACAATTATTTCTGAATTGAGAGAATTATTAGTATTTTTTTTCTAATAATTAAATAATTGTCCTTATAATTTTAATTATTAATAATTACTCCGTGATTAAAAGTGGTTATAAACCATATACACTAATAAAATTTAAATGAGATGTGGATCGTAAAACGTGGATCGTTGCTTAGTAATTCTTTATTTTTAAATATTTTTTGTATGATGATGTGTAAATTTCCTTAAAAGAATACCTGTTATTTCCGACTGGTGGTGTGGCATACGGTATGCCTAGATATACTTCTACAGGTTTTAGGAATTTATGTTGATCCATCGGCAAAATCACTCCCTGCAGCTTCCCGTATCTCGTCGATATAATTCTAGTTCTTAGCATGGAGTTCTTGGCACCGTTTGGGTTGTATAGGTTACATTGAACACAGTTGAACAGTATCAGGATAGTGAGAAACAGAACTCTGTTAAAATGCAATGCGGTTCCGCTCTTCGTGTTCAACTGCACTTTTACTCTAAGCGACGCCACCCGAATGGCGCTAGGGAGGGCGTACGGTCCGATATCGATCGATATTCGACGTGCCATTTTATCGATTGTTTTTTTATAGCGCATATGGTGTTATCTCTTTGATCTGTCCATTTTAATATGCTGGGTGGCGTTCGAGGCTACGCAATCTGTAACAATAAAAAAACTAATTTTAAAAATAATATATATATATATATATGCGGATATAAGTGGTCTAAATGGTTACATGACTTTGTAGCGACTGCGCTACATTTAGTCGCGACGTCTGGCAACCCCAGAGCGCGCCCTGATTCGCAGATTCGCACTGGTCTCTAGCAGTTCAATGATCATCTGAGTTCATCATTTCTTTTCATCCTGGACCCTAGACCCCGGCATAAGTTAAACCAATAAATATTTTTTTTCATTTTTCAAAAGTTAGTTATAGAGATTCTTCCCAGTACTCAGTTGCAACATTAACAAAATACCATTTATAAGTAACATCTCTGTTACAAAAAATAAGCTAGTAAAATATTATAATGATAACAAATTTAACAAAGTAAATATATCCTGTCAACGCCTACCGAAGACTTTTTTGCAATTTTTAATTTCATAGTCGCCATAAGAAACTTTTATTAAAAAAAATATATATATAAATATCCCGCCGGTCTCCTTATTTTAACTAAAATACAATTATGTAATGCATAAAATAAAATATATACAAAAATACTTTTTTTTTAAATAATTGCTATGACCTAGGTCATATACAATCATTTTGGCCCTACTCAGCTAGGCCAAATGTGCCTGTCCTAGAATCAGGGGAGATGGTGGTAATGAAGCGTTAATAATGGTATGACCATGTGCAGATTCGAACCCGCGACTTTTAGGTCAATAGTCCAACGCCTTAACCATTAGACTGCCACGATCCCTTACAATCTGAGTTGCTATAATCTGCTTAAAATAAAGAGAGAATATAACATACGTGTTATTTTAATTGGGTAAATATTAATTAGGTAAAGATAGGGTAAGGGTGTTATTTTTGTGTGACTGCGTGTGTATAGGTTATATGAAATTAGTGTGTGTGTGGGCATATACATACCTCGATCTGAAAATGAATAATATTATTTTGTAGCATTCAGCATCACAAAATTTCAAAAATTGTTTTCGTTCCTTCAGATTGTAAAAGGGAACTTATTAAATCGATAAAAATACGGCTACTTTAGAAAACTATAAAATGTAGTGTTTTTAAAAATGAATTTAAAAATTTAAAAATGAAGTGTATTTTTATAATGAATATTTAGAGTGGCTGAGGTCAGAGTTAATCAATTAAAATATTTGTGGACTACCTATATATTATTTAAGTAAAAAATATTTGAGTACATGTCCTAAGGTATTTATGGTTTAAACTTTTAATATACCTACCTACCACTTAAAATAAAGTCGTATTTATCTCGCCAGATATTGCAGTGCAGCAAAACGTGATTTAAACTATATAGGTATAATTTTCAGATATTTTGAAGCATTTCATCACATTCTGCGTTGAAAATTTCAGCAAAAGTTATAATCAAAAATATTATTTGCAATTATGCCGGTACTCGCTCAATCATCAAACATTTGCAAATTGGCAACATGTCTTGCGTAAAAACGTCGAAATGGTACTAAAAATCGTTTTCGTAACATTAATTAAATATTTTAATGAATTCCTCTTTGAAAAATAACCCAGGCTTCTGAATTGCATTACCGAACGAAGGTTCAGCGTTAATCATAATTACAAAAACCCACCGCCGCCCTACGGAATCCCCATACGAAACCCGACTAATAAGTCTTTGTTCGCTTTTGGATGCGAGCCGAGGAGCAACATAATGATTTTCGCATGTTCAAGTTGTTATATAACTGCGTGGAATTTATATTACATAGAAAATCTCAGAAGATAACGTCTCGAAGTTACCAGTTTAAAAAAAAAATATACTATTTTTTTTATTTTATACAACGCCAGTGTGCCGGATCGCAGCGAAATAATAGTACGTGTGCAATTAATTTATTTCTAATAATTAAATTATTGCCGTTATAATTTTTATTAAGGCCTTAAATAACGTGTGTTCAACGGTCGTTTCAATTCAATCTTTTTTTATTAAACAGTAAGTACAGAAGCACAGTTTCAAACAAAATTTAATATATTACAGTACTATAACTATATATAACTTTGACGAATGATGAAGACACTTTAATAATGCCGTGCAAAAGGATTTCTATACCGCCAACACTAGGCGAGTCCTTTCTGTGATAGTATAAAAATTATATGCAGTTGTACATATATATGCATATGGTCGTAAAATGAAGTGTACGACTTTTTTATTATTATTTTATTTGTTCATTATTAAACAAATGCGTTCAGTACTTACTGAACGAAGTACTAAAATATAATATATATTTATATTAATAATACATTGACAATTGACAACCGATTTGTGCCATGTGTTAATTCGTATATACCATTCATATAATGACAACAAGGCCCCGGACGTAAAGACGTTTGTGCGAGGGTTTCTATCCTTCACTTCCCTAAAACATGACTGGATCAGGAGTGCCCGTAGCTAACTAGGATCGCGGCGTCCATCAGGCACCAGGCAACACTCCGGAAACCTTAGCACTCGAGGCAAGTCGCTTTTTCTTAGCGCGTCCTATCGATCCTGGTCTCTCCGCCAGCCGACGGTGGTCCTTCGAATCCAAGCCTTCCGCGTCTGAAACGAGCTGAGTGGATCGGACCTACCACCAGCTTCAGGACCTACTTTAGCAGCGGCTCTGAACGTTATGTACAGTATTTGACATAATTTCTCGAACAACACCAATAAATTCAGTGACTAAAATATATCAGTTACAAACTAATTCCTAAATGTGTTTGATTCCACGAACTAATTTTATAATGTTGATTACCTCTTTTATTTATTTACCACAACCTAGACTTTGATTGGCAGTTGGTATTTTTAATGTCGAATGTTTATGCATTTTTTTTCTTGGTGGTTTTTAGGAAATAGCGTGAAGATACTCCACTTAAGGCTATTTCATTCTTTTATCTAAAGCGGAAGAAAATAATGCAAAAAGAGATTCTTCTTTCTCTCGAAAATCTTATTACTTTTAACGTATATTCTACGTATAAATAAATACATTGTTAAAAAGCGAATTAATTAGAAAATACAATGATATTAATATTTTTTATTAGAATATGGTAAGTGTACACGCATTCAAAAAGAAGTAAAATAATAACGCTGAAGAAAATTAGATTATAATCTAAAATTACCATAGCGAAATGACAAATTATTAAATAGAAAAATGCACAGAAAAGTACCAACGCTAGGACCAAGGCCGAAATGTGAGTAGAGATAATTTCAATTCACTCTTACAAAAACCTACCGAAGAGACTGTATTTTGACAACACGATTACTTGGGCGCTTAAATTTTGAATATATTATGTGTAATGTAGCATTAAAATGTACATGAGTCCTTTTGTTGTTCATTGAGCTAATTTAAGTTAAAATACGGTTATTAAAATATTGACTTTTTATAAAAAAAAAATCGCAGGACAATATACAATATTTCTAATTAAAATTTTGGAAATTGAATTGAAATATACTTTTTATTAGGTACTGTACACTAATTTTGTAAAATTAAAATTGGTTTAAATTGTTAAATTTCTTAAAACAGCGGTCTTTGTAATGTTATGTAGATATATGAAGCAATTTATGTAGGTAATGGCTCCGCTCAAATAAATCATCTGCTATGAGCGATGGATACCAGTAGATAGATAAAAAGATGAATGGACGGTATTAAATGGATACAGAGCTAATCCCGGCCGAGCCAAGCGAAAAATGTATAATGAAAGACCGATGAATATTTAGAGAATAAAAAAAACCCCCGTATTACCTTAAAAGCTCGCGGCCACTCTTGAGAAAAAGTCGCGACGTGTAAAATATGACATGGCTCTAAAAATGTGTGATAAATTGCGGCGATTTAATTCAGGGCTTAGCGCGGGCGGGCGGAGTAAAAACGCGGAAAATAAATTTCGCGAGGCGTCTTCTTCGCCGAAATAGAAAATGAATGTAATGAAGGCGGGCAGTTCGGCGCTTCAGCATTCGGTCGGATATGAAAAGTAAACAGCGAGGAAAGGAGAGGAGCGGCGTGGAGTGAGATGGAGACAGAAAGGGGGGGGGGGATGTGGGCTAAAGGAAGAAACATAAGTCTTTGATCGCGAATTTGGGTATGTTTAAAAGGAATGATATTATATTGGACTTTCAAAAGATATTAGGTAACGGTTTTCTATAATCTGAAAAAATAATCTGAACATACTTCACAATTAATAATATCTGTATTTTTTTTTTTTATTTTTAGTAATGCACCATATACAACCCCACGTAGGCTGGTGCCTTTTCCGTAGGTATCTTAATATGCACATTAAACAATTAAACGTCTCAGTAACAATTAAACGTCTTTTGACTATGGTGACACTTTTAACGACACCTTAATTAAACTAAAATTAAAACACTGCGCGTTTACACACCTGGTTTCCAGCAGATAAGTCTTGGGCTTGGCTGGTACATAAAAGGAAAGGAATTGTAAATTTGATGGATAAACTAAATAAATAAATATAAGCAGACTTAAAAAAAAGGAGGTATATTTTACTGATTAATCATTACCATTGGTGGTGCCATTTTTAGCTTAGGTGTAACATAGTACAAACAAAAACCATTTTTTTTTTATTTTTGATGCCAACTTCTCCGAAATTGATCTGTTTTCAATAACTCGGCAAAACTTATAAATGATTGTATAGAAGCTAAAACATACAATACATGACGTGAACCTCTATCTATAATAGTCAATCGTGTTACCCTAGTTTAAGGCTTGTATAATTCAGTTTAAACTTTCTATACGTCTTTACATGACGTATTGTAATTACCGTTGGGTAACTACAACAAAAGTAAAAAACATTTCCATTCTGAGAATTTCCATGATATTACTACGAGTACAACTACTATATTTTTTATCGCGATTTTACCTAGTGGGGGGTTTATGTATATTTTATCATATGCGTACTATTAAGAATAATTTATATTAATAATATTGTTTATCAAACCGCGAAATTTTGGTCATTCTGCAAGAACGTGTGTTGCTTAATATGAAAGTGTTCCGAGCCGAGAGACGGCTGGGATTCGGATGAGGCCAGTTATGATCGCTTAATGGCTGCAGGTTTAGATAAGCGCTTAAGATTAGCATAATATTTCACTTAAGCCTTTGAAAATATAAAGAGTATCCTCAACTTTCTCCTCGACTGGAAGGTATCTGGAAGGAATTTGCGTTATGTCAGGTCATTATTCAAATTTAAATTGTTTATGATTAAAGTTTTTATTTGTTACTCTTTTATTGAATCATTATTTATGTAATGTTGACATATCTCTAACGCAATTTATATAAAATTTAGGCCATAGTTTGACTTAAGTTTTTGTGAAAAATAGTATGATATTTTTCATAAATATTCTTTTATTCCTTTAATGATAATTGTGTCTACTTGTAAGTATATTTGTAGATTAAAATAAATAAATAATAGTAGACAAGAATAAAAAACTAATAATGTATTTAATGACTACATAAAAAATACATTAGTACACATTTTAAGCCTCTCCAGTTTAACATTTCCATCTCCAAAACTTCTTTTAAATGTAAAAAAGATTGAAAATGATTTGTGAACTAAGTTTGAAATTTAGGCACAACTGGTTACAATGGTTCAAGAATAACTTCATTTCATTCTTTTACTTTTACTTCTTCTTCTACATTCTTCGTATACTGTAATATATATGATAATAGGTTATGTTATGTAATTTTAGAATAATTGTTGTAAAATGTTTCTAGATATAATGATATGCAGACTCTTACAGAACATGCAAAATGTATCTATTAGTTAGATATCTGAAATTTATTTCAGATATCTAATAGACCATTAGATATCATTAGATTGGTCTAATAGACCATTTGTTTATAGACCTTTAGGTCTATAAACAAATGGTCGCCGTTTGATTTAAAATCTGTTATTACGAGTACGTTTATGTATTACTATAATAATAAATAATAATAATAATCAAATTTAGTAACATGGTACTATTATAATGTGTGATGTAACTAAGTAACTTTAAACGTAACAAAATTTTTAAAATTAGTCATTTAAAGAACTGTAAAATTTAATTCACGTAGTAAAACACCGAAGCATGGACAATTATTGTTGAACTCCATGCCCATTAGCGCAAGCGCACTGACTTTTAACCAAAGGTGTAATTTCTGTCAATATGTTTACTATTAGGTACCGCCAATTGCTTGAAAGTAACTCAAGTGCGCTACTAGATGGCAGTACGTTCTATGAAATTTATTTTTTTATTTGGCAAATACGCAGTTATTATGGAAAACATAAATTTCAAATTGCTATTCTATTATAATATATATTTGCCTGTTAAAAATATAATTAATGTATTATAATTAATCACAAAAACTAAAAACTAAATAAAACAAAATATATACTTTTTAACAAAGAGAATAAATTTAACAATTGAAATTTGATACTTAAACTCCTTAAAATTACAACTAAATAAATCAATCTCATTATTATTATTAGAAAGTTATTACACACATTACAGACTCCATTTAAGTAGAAGTTTTGCGACTAATTACTATTTTATGTGGGCGGATGAAATATGTATGTCTAGTAAATCTAGAGAATGTTTACAAATTTATTGAAACTAAAGATTTATTACAAAACAAATAAAGTAATCGCCTTTATTGGTTAAAAACTTCAACAATTCTAAGGAACATGTATCTAGGCACGATAATTGGAATGAATTTCTGTATATTTTTATGAATTCCTCCCATTAAAACCAATATTCGGATGTGTCGTGACGAATTTAAACGCGGTCGTACAGCCCTTTCGGCGGGCGGGAAATATCGTTTCAGGAATTCGAATGGCGAACGGAAGTGGCGCGCGGGGGCGGACGGGCCGTGGCGCGGGGGGGGGGGGGGGGAGAGAAACTGGAGGGGGGGGGCGCAGAAACTGCCATGGAGTATTGATGAAAATTTGATATTCAAATTAGGGTTCCGTGACAATGGCTCCGCGCCGCTGACCGTTAACGAATTTTCTCCAATCGGAACCACTTCTGCGGGCAGACTGACTCGCCTGTCTATATTTTACTTGCAAGGAGACGATTTCGCGGCGATATTGATTGAAACGCGGCTAAAAGCTGCTTAGTACATCTACGCATAGGGTAAAATGATATTACATAGGTTTTCTTTTCTAAGAACCTTTCGTTTATTGGCCAGAAGGGATTTTGTGTACACAGAACGTAGGCTTTGTACCGTACGTATAATATACAGGATGTAACAACCACTGAGTTAGCATTTAGTTGTGATAAGTTCTATATATTTTTTTTTATTTATTAAATAATATAATTTTTCACAAATTTCTAGGACCGCATTCCATGTTAACTGTCTGTGGTTCCAAGAAAGTACGTACTAAGAGTTAAGTTATGGTAAGCATGACCTGATTCTACACCCAGGATTGGCTCCAGATGAAGGAACTCCTCAACGGACAACAGCACAGACACAAAATATATACTCATTCAAGCACTTAATTAAAATCTTGTTTTTAAATATTTTTTTTCATATTAGTTTTTATTATTATTTTTACAAATTTTGTCTACATGATATTATAATATGTTATTTATTTATTTTTAAAGATAAATATTTTTAATTTCACTTGGTAGTATACGTATATTTATAGGGCATTTGGTTGAAATAGCATCTTAAAATACTTCCTTAAATACTTCTTACAAAAAGTAGTGGGCCTTTATTTTACTCTCTGCCATTAGTGACTGAGAATGTGAAAGTTTGCAAAATTATGTTTTGTTATACATTGGGAATAGAAGAATGGTCTGTAAGGAACTTGAAAATATTCGTAAATAGTAGCCACTAAAATGGATCCCATTATTGTCGAGCCAAAACTACAAAATTGTATCTCTTGCCTTATTTAAGCCAAAAATAAAACTGGTGCTAATTATGAGTTGAGTATGAAAACGGAAATATTTCAAAGGATATTTTTGAACTTCTTCAAATAAATATAGAGGAGGCAATAAATAAAATGCGATGGAAAATAATGTTTTTACTATAGATTTGCAAGCGGCACTGCTTAGCTAAATTCAAACTTATCTAGTTTGTATTAAAAGACCAAACTTATTGTGCACAACTTTTACTTTTTCAATTTTATGACAAAAGATGGGTTTTGCTATTTGTGAAATGAGGAGAGTTTGCAACAATAGCTGCAAACATTGATAAAACAAAGTTTGTACCATCTTTAACAGTAACATAAAAACCAGAAAAAAATATCTATAGCGACGGCTTAATGTAAGCCGACTTAAAATTAAAAAAAGAAAAATTAACAATCTAAAAACATTAAAGTCTGATTTGTGTCGTGATTATCATGACTTTTGTGACAATTTACTATATTAAGCTTATATTTTAAAATTGTTATTATTCTGAATTGAAATAAATAAAAAAAAATACCTATGTAAGTAAAATAAATGCTTTTACCATTTAAAAAAATATGTATTTTTAAAAATATAAAACTCGTAAATCACTTGAAGGTTTCGTCTTTAGAAAACTTGAAATGCTTAAATCCAAATTTGCCGAAATATCAAAGTATTTAAAAAAAATTATATAAACTTATCTCAAAATATAATTTCAAGCCTGAAATATATAAACGGGAATTTTGGAATATCCGCTATATTTTCCTGTGTATAATAATTACGTTTTTATTGCCTCCCTTAAAATATATGATTTTGGATATACGACTTTTCAAGGTATTGTGACGATTATTAGTTTTGCACACTGACCGAATCAATAGTAATAAAATGACATAAATACAATTTTTAAATATTATTTATAATTTAATAACATATTTACCCAGCACTATGGACGTGTAATTTAAGGTGGCATTCTAAATTATTTTTCAAGGACGATATGTGATTATAACCCATATATATGGCCAGGCTACCGTAGTCCCGTGGGAATGAGTTAGAAAAGCCACTGAATATTATGATTGTCTCGCTCTAGCGGCCTTACAGGCAGCTTTCCCTAAAATATATATTTCCAGCGCAGCGTGGTAATTTACTTCACCGCCGCATCGCTTTTAATGAGGTTCTGTTCTATAGAGGCAGGAGCGATTTTAATTCCCAGTAGCAGTTCAATCCTTAGCGCTGCTTTGAGCCCTATCCTGAATTGATTTAGCCAACTGTTGTTTATAACCGATCGGTTACTTTAATTAATCATTACAAATATGAAACTAATAAGCGATGAACGGTTCCGTTGGATAGTAGTTCCGCCTGCCTTCTTATCTTCGTTAAACTATCGCATGACCCTGTTCAATTGGAATATGTTCACTTTGCAATATCTATTTTTATACTGATCACAAGATCACAAGATTAATTTGATCAGAAGACCTCCAGTTCATACGATTGACCTATCAGGCCGTTATAATTTATAAGCATTATGAAAAGTTTTAAATATACAGGTGGTCCCAAAACTCAGCGTCCAAACGATATAAGGTTAATAACCATAACAATAATACAGTTTTTTCAACACATACTCGTAATACAAAAAAGTAGCCTAAAAATAGTCCATGTTTCGGTAGTAAACCAATTTTTCCGTCCGAAATGTTTAAATGACGATGTAACGTATTTTTTTACATACGCTTAATTTTTAGGTTAGATCAAACTTTTCATAAAGGCGTTGGATATGAATGCAAAATATAATGATTTGTGTACTTATTGATATCCATGTATAAGCATGTTTAAATTTACCAATCTGACATAACGGAGCTTGGAGGATGCCAAAATTTTACGGCTTAGCGTGTCAGCTAATCGTAAAAAACCGATTGATCAGTAGAATACGTTATGGAGTCCGTAAAAGACGGAAAGCCCCGGGTACTTTATCGTGCCTCGAACAGATGGCGCTGTTAGGTTATCGCCGCATGCGATACAATACACAGTTTTATTATTATTAAACTTGTTTATTTTTCCTAAGAAAGCGTTCATATTAAACACATTTCATATAAGAGAATACAAATACAATAACGCTCGGCTGAACTCAACTTTCAACCGGTTTAAAATTACACCGCTATTAGGTTACTTTTGCAGTCATCTTTATTTTTACGTATAATAAACATTCGTGCTCTTTTTAATATTTATATAATTTATTAATATTTTATAAATCCACTGAAAAAAGTTACAAGTCAATTTATTTTAAAATTTACATTTATTTTGTGTTTTTGAAGAATTTGTGTGTTTTTTTTTCTGCAGATAGATCATTGCATTTTTTGTATTTTCTTGCACATATTTTAAAAATTAATATATTACGCATAATGCAAAATATCTTACCCAACCAGACTATTTACCCGTTCTAAGGAAGACATTTTTATATCTAATATAGATAGGTTAAGCATGGGAAGATGAAAGCAGATTAGGAAAAAGGGATAGGAGAGGGGATATATACTTTCCCACGTTATTTTCTATTCGAATTTGAACTTTAGAAAACGTTTTCGGTATTTATTTATTTATCGTTTATTCGGAAAACCAATAGCACAATATATAAAAAAAGATTTGTACATAAAATTGTGTGTAAAATTGATCATTTTATAATGGCGTCTCGCTAAAAGACAATATTTTTTGAGGAATTTTCAAAGCGAAGCCATCGAAACAAAGCCTCAGAAATTTTTATAATTCTCCGGGGGCCTCAGCAAGCGCTTGGCAAATCATACTGTGGTATATTTAAATTACATTTACAGAAAAAAAATACTTGTGTAATATTTACTACGCGCAAACAAACCAACAAATTCATTATAAAATAAATAAAAAAATATGTTAGACTTGTATGAACATATTGTTTGAAATATAAGTAATTGGCTTTTGATAAATAACTAAAGCACGGAATGAACGTTTTTTATTGTAATTCATCAAAGTATCATACAATGTCATTGTACTACGATTCGATTTAGTAGTGTTTATCTTACGGATATTTTTGGGTAAGGATATTTACAATTACATGTGTAAAAACATGAAAAAGTATCGAATAGGAAATAAACTATTAACAAACATTCCCATATTGTATTCAGTATTTACTAATTGTAGTATGTTAAACTATGGTTAATAATAATATTTGTGTAAAAAAAAAAAATGTTCGTTTAAAGATAAGTTTTTGGTGGTAATGAATGCTAGTTCACATGTCCTATTTTATTTTCCTTCAATTCACTGACTAACTGGTTAATTGATCTTGGTAGAAAGGACACTGTGACTCTGGTTAACTATATTCCTTTGTACACTGAGAAAAAAATATGGGTAAATCTAACCAAAATCGTGTTGCCGCAACCCGAAATTCAGGTAAAAAAGTGACAACCTGAGTCAAGTAAAAGAAACTAAAACTTTCTAGTTAAAAGTATCTAGCTTATTTAACTACACATTCTATTTGATTTTACCATACTGTACTTTCTAACTGTACCCATATGTCTGGTTGACTACACTGTCTAATATAGTTGATTTTACCAGACTTTGGCAAAATTTAACAAAATCTAGTTGCCCCAACCCGAAATTCTGATAAAAAGTGACAAACTGACGGTCATTTATAAACAACTATAATTATATATAATTATACTATAACTATAATTATGAATTATATTTTTTATGAATTTTTACAAATTATACGAAAGTATACGAAAAAACGTATAAAAAGGCACTTTACGGATTTTACTCCTAACGCGTGACGCGGTTTCTCGACCAACATCCCATCCCAATGAGTACAACGGGCGCAAAGAAATATAACTTCTAATATATTTTATGAGATTTTTTTCTCGTTTATAGTAACTTGAAAAAAATGTGTTTAATCGCGTGGAGCTGCGTACACCCATTCCAAACATCCATCTCTCTCCCTTTCTTCATTGACAGCTAGCGATGTCTCTTTTTAAACACGCCTACCTATTTTAAATATTTGAAAAAATAAAAATAAATCTGGCATCGAAAGTGAAACACTTTTTACGTTAAGTTTTATTTTATTTGAACTTTTAATATGAGTTTCGGGGCCAGTGTTAAAATTTCACGCCCTGTTATTAGATCTAAAGATTTGCAAATTTTGTTCACTGGCAAACCGAACTAAGCCAATGACGCTGTCGCCATCTTGCGGAATTCACAATAATGCTGTTGCAAGTCCGAACGCGGCGCTGCTATATAATTAAGATTACTCCTAACGCGTGACGCGGTTTCTCGACCAACATCCCATCCCAATGAGTACAACGGGCGCAAAGGATAACTTCAAAAACGAGTGTCGGACCAACGTGCAATACTCCGTTTGGTCAATGACTTTCGCCGAACGAATGTGTTATATAAAAAATAAAATTTTATAACTGTTTATAAAATTTTAAAATATGTGTCTAGTGAATTGCTTTTAGGCTTTTATCATCGCTTTTAGGCTGGCCCGTGAAAATTGTTCGTCGCTATGGTAACAGCGTCTGTTTTCATCTAAATTTGTTTCCAATGGGGGAACGAAGCCGTGAACATATTGGATGCTGTCACGTGGAAGGGAAAACAGTATTCGGTGTGAGTTATTGTATTGTACTCGTGGGTGGCTAAACGAAGTCTTATAGTTCGCAGGTATACAGACTCGTGCAGTAGTTCTGAAAGAGTTGGCCCATGATCTGCTCGCTGGGCGCTTTCACTTAAGCTCATTGTTCGAAGGAGTCCTAGTTAAATTTCAGAACATAACAAATTATATTACGCAATCAATTCTACGACAATGATTCATACAACTTTCAGTGAGAGCGCGCCCGGCGCTATTGAAAACACTCCGAGAGGGAAAAACATTATTCTGGAGTTAACATCGATTCAAGTTTCCACTTAAGCCGTCGCGCGCTGATTAATTATCCGGGAAGCCTAGTTTTGTTTCGAAGCGAAAACAAATTAGACGAAGAAAATCTGTTTGTGAGGATGGAATTTTCATTAGAATCCATTGTCCGCTGTCACGCCGGCAGGCGTCCGGAGACGGTCTTATTATTATGTCGGCTGCGAGGAAACGAAAATTATTAGGACCCCTCTTGGAGTGTTGGTATTAACATTTTTAAAATAATTACGTATATAAATGGAATAATTTAGTCTGAATATGTTCACGATTACTGTTTGGTTCCAGCAATTTAAAATGGAATACGTATTTCAAAATCTTTCACACCTTGTTCGATAAGGTGAAATCCTCTACCACAAAGCATCTTGGAATTAACCTGTCATCCAATCTCCATTGGAGAACTCATGTTATGTTATATAATATGTTATTATAAGTATACTTATTTTTTGTTTTTAAAATACTACTAAGCTATAAAAATGTATATAATGTATGTGTATATGTGTAAAGGACGTGTAAAATACAGAACAAAATAATTTAAACATATTTCACGATTATTAATATCTGTATTTTACATACCTGGTTTCCAGCAGATAAGCCTTGGGCTTGGCTGGTATATAAAAAAAAATAACTATAAATTTGTCGAATAAACCAAATAAATAAATAAATACTCTCTTTATACTGTGACAACACCTATGAAATTTAGAATTTAATGTTTTTTTCCGCTGCGTTCAAGGCACTTAAGTAGCACTTGACAACCACAACGCCTATCGTATCCTGGAAAACAGATTACGTAAGAGCGACCGAGTTTAGATTAAAAGGGGGTAGAAGTGCAAGCAATGGGTGCGAAAGTGAACCAACCAGTCACCCTTCGGGACGTGGCTCTTAATTAATCGACGTCTACCCGGCATTTCGGCGTCGCCCGGGAACTTTTTCACAGACTCACCATTTATTCTCGCTGACGGGCGTATCGTCTGCTCCTAGCAAACTCCGGAGATTTTCGTATATTGTGTTAATTGAGTTACCGTTTCTTAACAGCAATTTAACTCGGTTAAATCGTTCTCTGTTTCTAGTCTACTCGTATATGTCTACCATAGTTAGTGTTATTTTTACAAGCTTTTATTTAGCTTACAATATTTGTATACAATGTCGGTTTAGGTCAAATATTGCAAGCTGAATTAGAACCACATCCTCTTATTCTACGTAGTTGAAATCTGACATGTTAGTTCAGCTCCGATGACAACGCATTTTTACAGTAAGCATGACCTGATCTTTACTCAGAATTGGCCTCAGACGAAGGAACTCCCTTAACGGTCAACAGCACAGACACGAAATTTTGTATACGCATTCAAGCACTTAAATAGAAGCATATTTTTAAAAATGTATTTTTCTTTTGTTTTTTTTTATATTTCATATCTATATTGTTTTTTGAAACAGAAATAAGCAGTTTGAGTTTATCCGTACTCTCTTATTCAGAGTTGGATTTTATTTTCTCTTTTAATTTGACTTATTTTTCCCTATTTTCGAAATGTCTCAATATTGCTTACTCTGATTTCTTTATTATTTTTTGGTTTATTATTTGTCAATATGTACATATTGTCATGCAAAGTGTGAATGGAAAATAAATAAACATACATCTTTATTTATTTATTTATTTATTTATTTATTTATTTAACAGGTTTCCCCATGTACATTATAATTACAGTAAAACAAATTAAATTACCAAAAGAAAAACAAAAAGCATTAAAAACAAAAAACAATAACATTTGGGACAACCTGTCCGCTGTACCTGTGTACTTTAATCGCCGTTTCACATAATGCTGAGATTTATAATCTGATCAGTATAAACGGATATTAGAGCTATATTTAGAGGTTATTATTAGTAAGTA
Source organism: Neomicropteryx cornuta (assembly GCA_020383195.1). Lineage (NCBI taxonomy): Eukaryota > Metazoa > Arthropoda > Insecta > Lepidoptera > Micropterigidae > Neomicropteryx > Neomicropteryx cornuta. The sequence goes on along the minus strand of JAHKQU010000001.1, from coordinate 3,671,931 downwards.
AATTATTAGACCAATATCAAAACTCCCCAAAGCCCTCCTACAGGAAGACAGGAGGTGGAGAAGGGGGAAATACATTTGACCAACTTTTCCCTGTAACAAATTATACATTATTCCCAATCAACATAGATTTTTAACCCAACAGTCCGTTGAGTCTAATTAATGTCAATTTACTAATATGGTTCTGAATGGTATGTTTATGTTACACAGTAGGTATGTGGTACATAGTGGGTATGTGTTACATTACATTTAAAATATTTTTGTAGATATCATGCTTATCATTAGATGCACTGCTATATTTTGAAAGGCTCTAAAATTTAGAAAAGTAGAACACTCATAGACTTTGGGCATAACCATTTTGTTACCCTATAAAGGCCACAACCCATCACACATAACCTACAATTAGGATCATTCCATGTTATTAAAATGCCCGTAAAACGGCACACGCTGTATAAGCCGTCGATCTGTAATGCGAAGCCGTAAATGAGCTATCCCAGCTACTCGTGTAGTTCCCGAGCCGTAGGCATACAAACCGTCAGTTCGTTCAACCTTTGAATGTTATTCATTATATAGTCACTGCCTTACACCGAATATATACCAGCTATATATTCTATATGAGTCGTATAGAATTAAAATCTTTAATCTGCAGTAAATGTGTTGTGTCATTTTAATAAAAACAATTTACATATAGAATAAGGTAATAGCGTCAATATTTATTCATTTCTGTTGTTTTTGAAACTGAGTCTTGTAATTGACTGTTTTTGTTTTCAACATTTTGCTAATGATGTCACAATAAAACATAGAGGTGTCAGTCTAAACTTAATAGGTACATTTGTAACTAAGATTTATTTTACTACATTTCGATTTTTTATCAATTATGTCACAATAAATAAATGTTTATGTAGGTAATTCTATATCCCTCTAAGAAATATGTAAAATAAATAACTATACAAACATACAAGTCTCCGTTACGATACATTTGTTACAATTTGTGATATGAAATATATTAATATGAACATCTTACTGTCCATGTAGGTATGTTTACTCATGGCTTTCTAGTGTAAAATGTAAGTATTACTTTGTAACTATTGAAGTAAATGATCAAAATATGTACCTTAATTCGAGAAAAATAACTACAGCTCATTGCAAATTCCTATACGAATGAATTTCTGTTCATAAATCTTGTGCCTTATTTTTTATTTCTATGGATTCAATTAAGGTTAAAAGAATAGGTCATAATGTCATGCGTCTGTTAAAGCCATATAATATAAACTCTTTGGCATAAATGCCGAAGGGAAATTTTTACTTCAATGATTGCACACTATTCCATACGAATCGTTTTATTTCAGAATATTCCTTACACTGGTTACTTATTACCAATGTTTTTTTTAAATTACCTTACTTATTTTTATATTATTAAAGAGTTTACATTTAGGATTTAGTTTGTTCGAAGAAAGGTTCGATCTCAGTGTAATTTTTTTATCATATACATACATAATATTTGAATGACAGTAAAGAGTTGGGTTAACCAAAGTAAGTATATCTACTGGAATATGAATCTATAGAAATTTTGTAATATTAAATCAAAATATTTATTAAATTGTATATACCCATTAATATCTACCTCGCAAATCTAATCTGTCTGCTACGTCGTGTGTTTGCAGTTTTGCGCAAATAAGTTTCAAAAATGTATAAGTAGTGTGATGATAAGCGTTTTTTTTTCATTGCCGAACTTAAATGGTTATGCCCTTATTTTCTGGTAAGATTTATTTTACAATCTCGGCTTACACTTTATTTTAACGTAAGAATATAGTTTCTGAAAACGGCACACCCCACTTCACTATCCTAGCAGCGAACTCTACTTTTAATTTGATAACGCTTTTTCCTAATTTAAATTCCAACCTAATAAATAGCGGGCAATAAGCCCGCTAACACAGATTTGTTAAATTAAAAAATCCTCAGGTTTATTGGTGTAATAAAAGTCCTAAAAGTAGTCTAAGTGGCCGACCTACGCAGATTCGCTCTCCGAACTCTAATTTACCTTCTCTGATTACTTATAATATTGTAAAATTCCGAAAATGTGCAATGTAAACTATTTATATGAGACGTTCCAAAAAAAACAACCTTTTTGTAATTTATAAATTTTATTTTTTTTTTATCTATAAACATTTTTTACATAAAACAACCGCGTATTCTGTGGGCATTTTGTTGTTTTTAATTTTACAGAAAAATACCTAAAATACACAAAATAAAATCAGTTTACTCAATCGTTTGGTTTCAATTCTATAAACCATAAGAATTATTCACAATTCCTAAATAAATTCTAACTCTCCTGATAACTTTTCTTTCTTCATTGGTTTATTCTTATTGTGGTATCCGTCACTATAGTGACCCATCACTAGTGCGGTACCCACTTGACCGGAGGTCGCGCTAGACCTGGCCTCTTTCGCAACCGCCCACCGAGGCGTCAACATGGCGCGTACCTTTGTATCAATTACCGCCTTGTAACCGTATAAAGATTTATCGAATAAATAACTATATCACGTGCTTCTTATTAGTTACTAGAGCTAGCAACTCATCCAAAAGTAACGAGCTACGAATATTTATTTATTTTCTTATGGGAAAACACACAGTAATAACAATAATATTAACAATTAAGAATTAAGCAGATAACAAAACCGATTATGGAACACTATAATATAACACTTATATACATTTATTTTATATTTTTCTGTTCTCAATTATATTTATTGTTACAATTCATAGTTATAACTCAGTCAAAATATTATGCTTAAATGCCCATTGACCTAACCTAGCGTTTAAGTACTTACTCCTTTGTTATTGTTAAATTAACTATAAAAAATTGTAAGGGCTTTACTGAAAATCAGCGCTTTCTACGTTGAGAAAAGCAGCTGAGCACGGCCTAATTATTGAGATACTGTAATTGTTTTTAAACTCATGTACTTATTGAATTTATAATGCCTCAATAAATAAAAATGAACTTGAACATGATACTTCAATGCAAAAATATACACATTTAAAATAGAGCGGGCCATTAATGTATTAGATTTTTTTTTGCAAAAGAGGTTTAAATAGTTTCGTGTCTTTAAGGGTTATAACCTTAACTGTAACTATAACCCCCAACCCCCTACCACGTCATAAAGCAAGACAAGACAATTCTGGTATTTTTTACGCAATATGAATTATTATAATAACATATAGGTAAAGAAATATATGTAAAATGACACATTAATATATTTAGATTAAATATTCATTCAAAGAAAACATTTCTTTTAGAAATAAAAATTCACACTATTACGCTCTTAAGTAGGCACTTAGATGATGTCATATTATTACAGATATAAGTATTTATTGGTAAATGTAAATTATGTTATATGTCGTGTTAATATATTGTTATGTTCATATATAATACTTATGGTGATTCTAAATCTGAGAATCCATAAAAAAAAAATGAAAAATATCAACCTATCAATAATATCTATTTTAACTACTATCACAAAAATATATAATAACTGAAAATTTAAAATTTTTTAGCATAAATTATCATTTTCATATATAAAAACTTCCAAAATCTCTAATTTTAGGCAAATTTGTTATTTTATTTCTAATGTCATATATTTCAAATCGCTTAGGTAAATCCCTCCTCTATTTTATTTTCTTTATAAAATTATATTGATTTATATGGGATATTTCTTATTTCCGAAGCGGGTTGCTTCAAAAAATCTCAAAAATATGGTAGTTTTGTTTTTTTATATATTTTTAGCATAATGTTTAAACAAAATCCTTAGGTAATTCACTAAAATAATAAATTCACTTTATTATAACTAAACTAATTTACTTGTATTTCGTCTGGATATTTCTACTAACACATTAGAAAACGTATAAAATACGCATTTTTGTAATATTCAGGTATGTAGGCGCCTTAACGGGCAACACCTGCTGGGCATGCGCATGTCAGATGCGCAGGGCGCTACGTAGAGCCAGCAGGCGAAGAGCTTGGTCTCTGTATAGGTAGAATTTCATTAGATAAGCTACCTATTGCAATAGGTACCATGTCATAACTTTCGAAAAATTTCCACATATCTTCGGGTTTCACATCCCCTAAGATCTAAAACCGCCCTCAGTTTTAAAGTTTATATATCAATCTATATCACTTCCTTGTGGACACGTTAACTGCCATAATTTTAGACCAATCACTTTTAAATTGAAGAAAATTAAAGAGCACAAAATATCGGTCTAGTTCAATTAGCAAAATTAGACCCCCTGGCAGGAATAGAGGGTTTTATCGAAAAAGTGAAATTTTTGTTATTGGCAACCCTTACACAGTATAAGGAGGGATTCGGTATAGGCACTCTCGCTGCGCAAGGGCACGGCGCGATGCTGCAGCTGCGGGTTGAGGTGCGCGAGCTGCCGCGCTGGGAGTGGAAAGCATGACAGCTCGCACAATGTTCAATACATGTTCGTACAATTGGAGTTTGCCTATCACCTACTTTGATCCGGTGAAATCTACCTCCGCCCTCCGGCGTGGCGAAAGGGATTTTTTTGATGTTGTAATATCAATTCAGAACCATTTTGGTGTTAACCATTAACGATTTTACTTGGTTATTAATAACTGGTGATTAATGTCTCACACCACAACGAACATATCTAGCCCAGTCAGTATTTAGTACTACGACTCTCCCCTTCGTGCCCAGGTGCTTCCCACCTCAAAAAACATTATTAACATTCTCAAACTTTTGAATAAATTTTAATATCATTATTTTCGTAATTAAAAAACCTTTTCCCAATATTAATGTTAATGTTAATTAATGTTTGATTGTCGACATAAAACAATTAACTGAAAGGACAGTGGTGATTTTAAATGCAACCTGTATATTTATTTATTAATATTCACTTTCACATTATTCTACGACTTTTGAGACCCGTTTTTATCTAGATTTAAAAAAAAATTGTTTAACAACCCGGCATTTTGAAAAAAATTTAAAAATTCTATAATCATTTCTAATAAACATAAAATATTTTCAGTTCTTGCAAATAAACATGTTTAGCCTATTTTGTGTGCATTTAAATGTTTTAAATTATGCAAAAGAAGCCCGTACGTAGAATCACTTTCATTTGTATTCATTCATAAATCAAAGCTAATCCATTTTCATTGTTACAATGAAGCCTATTTAAAATAATAATACGGCAAAATGTCTAAGCTCAAATAATACTCAAACAAACCTTAATCTGGCAGTATTTCATTTGTGGGCATTACTAGGCTACGCTTTATTGTGCGTTAATATGTTTTCGCCGAGGCGAGAAGGTCTTGGGTTTTATTTATATCTAATGTGATAATAAATCCGACCGTTGCCCTGTACTACGTCAAGATTATAGCGCGTTGCAACCCACGAACTAACCCGACCCGGATGATAGCAAAATTGGTGTCGCAGATATGGCCTTTTCCATGTGTTGATTCGTCATGTAAACATCCAATGGTATGTTATATTTACAAATAAAAAATATTAAATAAACAAATATTTATATTTATTGGTTTTAACACCACGAACATTCAACCCACTTTTACGAAAAAACAGCCGATTTTCCCTGGATTTTAAAAAAATAACAACTATGGGCTCTTACTAAAACACTTATTTTAGAAAAAATACGTATTTTATCCTGATAACCCGTACTATTTTGAATAGCTGATAAAATTCTCTAGATTATGGTATTATTACTAATTATACGAAATTAAATAATGGCAAAATTGCAAAATGTTTTAATTGGTGCACAATTTTATTTTTTTATACTTAATAAACAAACCACCGATCACCGCTGACTTCGATTTAAAAGCACCACAGAGATGAGCGCCACCAAAAAGTGGTCCCTTAATATCAAAACATGACCTCAGCAAAAACATCAAGGTTTCAAGATATTGTCATTTTTTGAAATTTTGAGAAATCGGCACAAAAACAGGTTTTTTTAAGGCTTTGTCTATAAATGGCAAATAGTTATATGCATGTATTTTTGGTTAGTATTACAAAGAAGCTATGTTGAATGCTGTTGTAGAGGCGCTAGATATTTTAACTACGGCTGGCATCTGCGCAAGCGCGCATTGGAACGACGCACGAGCGATTCGCCAGCGACGCAGGCAGTCAGTCGGTACATTGGGCTTGCATCCACCGCGCGCATTATGCGCCGATAACTTTTTTTGTACCTGATTCATATTTTGTTAACTGTTATATCCTTTACTTCCGTTGTCTACTTTTGTTATTTAGTCTTTAAGTTTACAATTGTTAAAATGTCTCCTATTAGGGATTAATGTAAATGTTGCCGCGCGAGTATCGGAGACGTCTTCCTTATTTCACTTCCATCAACCCTGGACCTTGCTCCCTCGGCATGCTGTAATATTTTTTTTAATAACAACTATTATTGTAGGTCAAAAAAAAAAAATATTTTAAACCTTTACTCTACTACATTTTCAATAGCTATGTTTGGCCTATAATGCTGTAAAAAATACCATACAAAGTTGACGCAATATCTCAAAAAGTTGTCCATTCCATCTAGATCGAAAAATGGTATGAACATTTGAAGTTGTATTTTTAGAAAAAAATATATTGGTATACTAATTTAACAGGATATCATTTCTGATTAAAAACAAAACTATTACAATTTACAAGGCAGTATAAGAAAATAAAAGGTTTTCAAATATTCAGGTGAAATAATATAAAATATTTTTATGGCAATTGAAATAAAAGAAAAAAAATTGCACTATTTTAATTAAGCAGATACTGTAATACGTTGATTAGCATCACGTATTAAGTCAAATTATACAGTATTCATTACATTCGCTACGACGTCATAAAGAGACTGCAAAAAGCTCTCTTATGGAATTCAACAAATCCCATCACAGCAGTCCAAAGTATATCAAAGCTTGTAGTCGGGACATATTTCAAATAGGAGATATCACAACATTTAATATCTATCAAGGGAAATCCGAAAGAAATTATTACATTCGTGACATTTAGGGCGGAACAGAAAGTTATGGTTCGTGCAGTCAAAGACAAGATATATTTACAGATATACGAGTATAACGAACAATAACACCTTTTACAAGGAATACGCTATTAGAAATTATATAACAAATATTTATTTTATGGCATAAAAAAATAATGAAAAAAGTCAATAGAGTTTGTTACATTCGCTACGGTTATTTTGATATGAGGCAAGAAGACACTATACTAAATTAGTGTTACATAAGAATAAGGCAATTAGCTACTGGATAATTAGATATTAGAATAGATAAGTCTCTGGCCAGGTAACTACACGCCTTAGTGTCAGTAAAAAAAAAAAATGTCAGTCACTTGACAAATCATTTATAAAGAAACCCCATTTCACTACATAGGAATTAACTAGTCTTTCTTTTGCCATGTATTCAACTAAGGGAATACGCCAAATTAATAAATAAAACCAAAGGAAAACTTTTCACGTCAAGAAAGCAGAATTTGCGATGTAGCTAACCTAAATATATGGAAAATTTGTGTCAATAATTGCAACAATCATAGAACATACTAAATGCCACCTTCATTTATATAAGTAAAATATCAAAGGGAATGACAAAGTTTTTATGAAAAATTATTACATAGTTAAAAAGAAATTTAGTTTAATGGTTTTTCAATGTTGTTCTAAATATTTATGAATATGGTTTTATGCGTTTCGAAGGCAATAAATACCATAAAAATAAAAAAAAAATGTTTGTATGGATCCGTAGGTAGTAGAAAAAAACGTACCTGAGAGACGCACTTTGCATACCTGTATGTAATAAAACATCCCAGCGCCTTTTCCATTACTCAGAAAGCATTCATATTAATCCTTCCTTAAAAGATTACAGTAAATACAAGCTGAAGGATTTTCCTTTGAGAGAAGGTGTTGTTAAGAAATTACAAAACTCGTTTGGTGTGTAGAAACACACATGTATACATACAGGTTGTTCGGAAAGGTTACTGGCGTGGTATTAGAGCTGATTCTATGGTCTAATATAAGAATTAAAAGTATGAGGAAGGGTTGGCTTCGTTTCGTGACTACAGTGTGTTTAAAAAAAATATAACTTTTACGTCTTGGTTTAGTTTCCGTGCATATTTTAATAATCCGTCTAAATAATTTAGTGTTTGCGAAAAACATTAACGATTTTCGTCGTTCAGCAAAACTAATTTGTGTAAAAAAATGTAAATGATTTGTAAATAATTCGCTATTTGCTGGAATTTAAAACGATGCAGTAAAATTTGATTATATGAATAGAGTAACAAGTTGACAGCGGTGAGGAAGCATTAACAATGGTTTGAATATCACGATCTTTAGACTTGGGTTGCTTCAGTATACATAAGCACTAGCACTAGATTACACACACACGGCACTAGATTAGCTGCTGCATTATCATCTTTGAAATTGATGTTTATCTACTATAGTAGAAGCTATTGTCTTAATATTTTAAATAATATAGTAATAGCCCTGCACTAATTAAATCATTGCAGAAATGTCGTTTGTTGAATTTATTTATTTAAAATTAATATTTTCGTCGCAATATAAAATATTACACACAATATAAAATATACAAAATATAAAATCATACATTATATTTATATATACATATATATATAGTATATATACGAGTTATATATATTTATAAGTAATATTCCACGTAATTATATAATCTCCGTATTTGTAGTTTATGTATTATGTTATAATATATAATTTATATTGTTTTTATTTATTTTAAACTGTCTTTTATCTTTACTAAGTTCCTAAAATGTGTATGTGGTGTTCTCTTTTTATTTTATTTTTTATTATTACAATATTTAGGAGCTAGCTCCGGTGATACTGTTGAGTTTAGTAGGTGAGGAAAGAATTAATGCCTAACAACTCGCAGCCTCTGGTTAGAAACAGCCTTGGAACAAGGAAAAGGATCAAATACTGCCCTATGAAGAGTATTCCACTGCTATTGTTCTGGAAAGAAACGAATTGAACCCAATGTTCCGTTTTCTCAAGATAGGTTTTATCTCGGAAGGATGGTCATTACGGCCAATATAAGGAGGCTTAGAGAATTGGATCTTAAAGCAGACCAGGAAGGCTCATTTGTCACAGTCAGGTAGATAAACTATTTAATCTGAATTCGAAATACCTTTTACTTGTGGCTCCCAATTAAGAGTTCAAATTAATTCAGGTGGACTATCATATCGACTTTTTAGTCGATATGACATCGCTAAAGGACATGTCTGCTTGCTTTTCTCTGAACTGCTTCTAATTCGTCTTTAAGAAATTGGGTGTGAGGATCCCATACTGATGAGCAGTATTCAAGTGTAGGACGAACCAACGTTTTATAAGCCAATGCTCGCGCTTTAAAATCAGCACCTTTAAGACTTCGTATAACAAACCTTAATTGTCTGTGAGCTTTTTTCACTACATCACCAACATGAGTTCCCCAATGGAGATTAGATGACAGGGTAATACCAAGATGCTTTGTGGTAGAGGATTTCGACAATAATTTGCCAGCTAGTTCGTATCAATCAAAGCCAATCAAAGCCAACTGGTCCGAATTTAATGGCATGCCATTTTGATTAATCTATCAGGCACACTGCATCTAGATCATTTTACAGTGTTCTACAATCTGATTTATTCCTAAAATATGACACTATCGTCTGCAAAAAATTGCAAAAGTTTATGAATATATAATATAAGATAGGGCCAAAAACACTACTTCGAGGTACTCCGGATGGCACGGATACTAAATGGGAAAAAAAAAAGACTTTTCCAACAGACTCCAACAGACTATTATATATGTATTTCTATAATTTTGTGTCAACTGCGTAGACGGATTCATTAAATATATTGATAATAAATACAAAAACATACCCCATGACCCCTTTAACCGGTTTTATAAAACTGTCGCAACTGAGACGAAAGAAAATTTTGATTGCAAGTACTCATTTTTTTATTTTTATAATATCTTTATTTGTAAACAAAAACATAAAATTTATATTTGTTTGTATTAAATATAAGTAGTACAACATTGAAACCACAGATAAAATAGTGATTACGGACATACACATAAACGTTCAGACGTCATGAAAAAAACGTAAACATCTATCGAAAAACCAGGAGGTCAACTTTTATCCGAAACCGGCGACTGCATAAAAGTCGTACGTCAGCGCGGATTTCAGCCACAATCAAAACACGAAGGAAAATATGAAATAATAAGCATAACATGAATACATATGCTTCGCCGGGAGTCAAGAATAATTTCAACTTACCGAAGGCGGCCGAAGATTCAGGAGTAACGCCCCAGAAACTGTCACTTCATGAGATATTCATGAGATGCTCATCTCGTCGCGGGCGGGGCTGAGAGGGGGAAGGGGTGTGGGGAGGGGAGCAAACTGCTGACTGCGTCAGGATAATCACTCCCCGCTCGAGAGGCTGGATAAATTTTTCATCTTCACCTCGATGACACGTCAGGCTCACTTGCTAAGTCTAATGAAACTCAAATATCCATATTCAGTACATTAGCATTTTTACTTCACCATTAGTTTTATATTCGCAATTATTACTTTCATTATTTGAAGCATAACACAGCATAACTACAATAAATTTATTTAAAATTTTCTAAAAGACTTGTAACTAACCAATATTTGTAAATAATAAGGTAAATTATTATTTACAAATATTGGTTAGCCATTCTTAAAAGATTACAGATATATATATGTATAAAAAAATAATTTGATTGATTAATTATTAATCATATTTACAAAAATAAAACTTGTAGCATAATAAATAAAACATGTAGCATGGGACAGTTGTATGTTCCTCATATTTACTAATAAATAAAACTTAATAATTTGTAACATATTTAGGTATTCTTGTATCATTTTATCTCTTCCGTCTATAATTATGATTAATCGTACTATATTTATTGTATCTCTAACATGATAGATATAACTAATAAAAAATAAATAGTAAAAAATGAACACAAAAGTCATCACAAATGTAAATAATGGACGAAACGTCAAGTGTGAAACTCAAAGAGTAAATGACAATTTGTAAAAAAAACTGAGTTTGTTAGCTCTGTGGTATAAACGCCTGTTTCCGAATTATGGGTCTATGGTTCAAACTACAGTGGGTTTAACATGCTTGAGGTAGATTATTATTATAATGGTTTATGTTCTAAAAATATAAAAATATACGTCCACACATAGTTTACTAATTTTAATATTATCTAAATATAATTAATTGTTTTAAGTTTTTTTTGTAAACCCACATTTTATCCATTAATGAAATTAATGAAATTAATGAAAGAGGCCTACTTAGAGTTTTCTCTGGTGGGGATACTGTTTTACTGTTTTCTGTGGTGGGGATTTGGCATTAAATCCTCCAACTCATCAGAATGCTACGTCCTGTGCCAAATCGGTGGGTAGAAAGGCGAATTGTAAAAAATAGGGGGAGGGGCAGGTAATTTTTTTTTTGTCAAACATTTTGTCAAAAAAATACAAAAATATTTATAAATACATACGAACTTCATAATCAGATTATTTATCACCTAATAAACTTACTAAAATAAATATATAAGTACGTATTAAGAATGTAAAAAATAATTTTAATAGCAGCTAAATATTATATAATAGTAATAAAATATTATCATTTCAAATACAGATAACATATTATAGGTTAAAAATTAAGTTTATAATTAACCAAAATAATACTAAACCTAAAATCCTTTTATAAAATGTAATAAACATTAGTAAAATATAAATACATAGAAAAACAATGATAATAGGTCAAATATATATATATATACATACTGAAACATCTATTAATTTAATCATCATTATGTTATCTATAGAGAGTGCTATGTCGTCCCGTAGTACTGAAACATTTAGGATATAGAAGGTGAAGGTGAACTTAGACACTGGTATCTTTTGTAAATTACTTTTGCAAAACTGCAAAAAAAAAAATTCAATAGGAATGTGCTCGGATTTTTATAACCATAAAATCTAAATCTTTCAGTAGAATGTTCAAGTTCAAGTTTTTATTTTCGAACGCATAATGAATATATTTTTAGTTTAGAGCAGTAGATTGTAAGTTTAGTTTAAAACTAGGCTCTACAAGTAAAAGTTAGATTTCAATACATCCAAATAATAACATAAATAGTTCTATCACAGGAATTAAAACACTAAGAGGATAACTGAAATATGTATGGTGTTGCCCATAGCACATACAATATACAAAAGGACAAACAACTATACAGAGATCAGTGATAAATGTTGAAGTAAATTAAAATAAAATACAGAGGTATAAACTGTTAAGATTCGCGTTAGTGCCGAATTTATTAAAAAAAAATCAAACACAGGCGAACAGAAATATGCCAATAACAGACTTTGCGATAATAAGCCGTAGCAGTTAAGTTGATTTTCATTTGAAACCGCTCTACACATCAAAAATTGACTCGAAGAAAAGGAAGAAAAGTGATCCCATGTCTCTGATAGATAGTAATTTAACCCTCGTTATTATGCTAATTATTTTAACGATAGTATACAGGCATAGTATACGATAGTATAAGATCTAATTTACGTATATGCTAATGTGGCACTCTAAAACCAATAGCTTGTTATGAGAATACATTATATCAAATGGTTGGTTTTAGAACTAAAAAGATCTCTAAAAGATAATTATTTATTTTTTGGGAAGTCCTGATAAAAGTTTCTTTTTTTTTATTGTAGGTACGTTAGAAATGTATATTTTTACAAGCTTTAATTTAGCTTGCAATGTTTGTATGTCGGTTTAAGTCAAATCTTGATAGCTGAATTAGAACCACTTCATCTTATGCTACGGAGTTGGAATTTGACATGTTGGTTTAATTTCGATGACAATGCATTTATATAGTAAGCATGACCTGATTCTATACCTTAATTAAAAGAAAGAAACTTAATTAAAAGTTTGTTTTTAAAAAACGTATTTTATTATTAATTTATCATGATATTATCGATAAGGTTCCATAAAACGCAGATACGACTGTAATATTGCAATGTTCCTAATGTGAGGCCATTCGTTACATACATCATATGGCAGGTCTGTGATTATATGAGTATTTAGTGTGAATGTTGTTGCTTAGTTGATCCACGGTTCTGAGAAAAGCGTCGTTAAAACCGGTTAACGGCAAAAAAATGACACGGCCGGAAGAAAACCCACTGGGATTCGATTGTCAGGCCTCTGAACCGGAACAGGCATTCATACGACTGCGCCCTCATGCCAATTTGTCTTCATCATATTTGGTTAAAAATATATTCAGAACTTAATATATATCAACAAGATACGTAGGTATGTATTGAACCTAATAATATATCCTTATAAATATCGTTATATGTAGAACTAAGATGAACTGTCATAACTTCATTATGCTCTATGATATCCTCAGAGGGAAAGGGGAGGGGATCATATGGATTGTGATTTCGATTAAAGTACTAAGAGACAGCTATTTTACTTTTGACTAATTTTGTTAAGCAAGTAAATATAAACATTGATTTTCACAATAAGTATTATACACTGAATTAAAAAAATCGTTATTTTAATTAAACCACATTTAATTACAATCAATTTTACCATACTAAAATCGTGCGCTCACCGGTTCCTTTTCAACAATCCAAATGAACTCAAATCTTTCAACAGAGTAGCGTCCTTTCACTTTAATCTCAAAATGCACACGCACACACAACGCGTTATACACGTACGCAAAAAACACAGTGTATAACGACGACACGCGTAGGACAGGCGTAGATGCGTCGCGACGACGCGTAGACACGCGCCTTAGCCCGTAGATGCACTGAAGGCACTGAAGCCGGGTAGCCGCCGTGGCTGCAGCCCCCTCCCCCCGCCGGCGCTGCCGATCTTCGCTCCCGCTCTCTCCCCCTCGCCGGCGGTGGCTCTCTTCTCGCCGACCCTTTTAGAGAGAGCAACCCCGCCTCTGTCGCGACGCTCGTGTGCGAATAGATCCGAATTTTAGCCCATTAAACTAGATAACGGCTTAAGATTAATTCTTTTTAAAATAACCTTTTATGTTTTAAAAAAAATATGTAAATATTTAGGCCGCCCATGCCATGCCATGTAAAGAGTTTTATAGATATTCTGTGATATTATTTGTTATATTTTTACAACGAATTTAAAAATACCACCTAACACATATTACACAAAATACAAACAAATGATAATAGAACTAATAGTTATATAATTTATTAAAACTTGTAAAATTGTCATCAGGTTTACTTTAGGTATTTCTGCTTCATGCTCTAAATATTTTTATGTTAATTAATTATGTTGTTTGTATTACTTTTAGCTAAAAAGCATTTTTTATATATTATATACATATTCTAAAATTCAAAAAAATCATACCTCCCTGAATATGCACAGGATCAAATCCGTTGAAATTGTCAATTGTAGGAACAGTAAACAATAAACAAAATGTAATATATTACAATATTTTTTCAAATATTTACACTACAATATACAGTACAATACAATTTACAGCACAGTATAATATATTTTGTATTTTATATATTACAATTTTTTCATCACGTTTGGAAATAAATAAAAATCGTTGGGTGCCAAATCCAGGCTGTACGGCGGATGACCCGTCAATTTTATCTTTTGACCTTCCAAAAACTGAGTTGTATCAGCCGACGTGTAACAGCTAGCATTGTCAAGATGCAGAATGATTCTGCGTTGTCGGTTCTTCTTTCTTATTTCTTCAAAGACTTCTGGCAGACAAATGGTCATGTACCATTCCGAATTAACCGTTTTACGATTTTTTAGTGGCACTGTAGCCACATGTCCATTTATGCCAAAAACAGAGGCGACCATTTGCTTGAAAGTGATTTTTGGATGAATAACTTTTGTTGAGTTCGGTTGAGTCTTGGAACACTCACACCGTTGACTGTAGTTTCATCACCTGTGTAGACATTATAAACTGCTTTTGACGTACCACAACTGTATGTTTTTTTTACAGCTTAATGTTCGTCCAATATCTTGTGTATGCTCGTCATACTTATGCCCAGGGATGCTTCTATCTCGCAATATGTAACATGACGATCTTGCATTATTAGTTCCCGTACAGCATCGATATTTTGTGGTACAACAACCGATTTAAATTCGTCCATGAGCATAGACCGCCTACGATTAACTCACTGAACCAGTGATACACAGCGGTTTTCGATGGTGTTTCATCCCCAAAGGTCGAGGTGAGTTGATCGATGCACTGTTTTTGAGTTAGTCCACGCGGAAAGTCGTAATAAATCATCGCACGAAAATTTTCACGAGTTAAATGACGACACGCAATTTTCAAAATGACGCTACAATGGAAAAACAATCGACAGGTACATGAAACAAAACACAACCAAAGAGTTCCATTTTTATATGTTGTTCTCTAAGTGGCCAGTTCCGGATACATAAATAACAGCCCTAGTATATGCATGTCGGCGTAAATGAAGCGTACGGATTTTGTTTGAATTTTTTTTTGATATGAGCAACCCTTACGGTAAGGGTTGATCTAAATGAAAGTCTCGTTAAAACCGGTCCAGCCATTTCAGAGATTACAGATTTTAATTGCGTGCGGATAATCATATAAAGTTGAATAATGAACAAAGTTTGTGGTGATACGATAGATAATTTGTGTAAACGCAATCGACACATATATTATATTATTATACAAATTACTACAGACACCCTTAATTTGAACCTTTCCTCTTTTTTTCTATATCTTCTTATATCTTCTTCTCATTTCCTTATAGTATATTTACAGTCACTCTGTATATTATATGTAAGAATATTTTTATTCTTAATAGGATCTAATCAATTTTGAACATCCTACTTAAACTATTTGTATGTATAGATTAATACAAATAATAAACAGTGCTTTTACTTGAATAACAGAATATGTCCAGATGACTGAATATATCTGCATATTACAGCATCCTAATACATCCCTTCGAAACGACAAAGCCGCTCAACTATAAAGCAGACATTTCGCAGTTTTACCGTTTTTTTTCTATACTACGCTGCAGGTTCTCTCGCTACCAGAGATTAAATGTTAAAATTTTGAAACGCTTCCGTAATAAGCCGACCGAACTACCTCTCTTTAGAGATTTCTAGTTGCCTGCCGTTGTCCGCAGGCATGCGCAGTTGAATAGTCCCACGTTAAACTATACGTCATACATTTTCTCTATGCATATAAGAAGTATTATAATTCGAACGAAGCTCGTTTGCCGCAATATCAATGTTAAACAAAAGTTACTATTTTATTTGAGTTCAAGAGGGACTGTATTTTAACTTTAGGTGATAATATGAAATCGCTCTTGTCATAAGTTCCTGCGAGCAAAAAGGGAATTTACACGCGCGGTTTGATAAAGTTAATAAATTTAGGCACGAATTATTTTCGCATTTTTTTATACAATTTCTTAATACGTAATTGGGAATATAAACACCCCCTTAAAAAGATTTACCGTATACATTTGTTTCTTTAAAAAGTAAAATTCGAAAGTCCATCTAAATTTTTATCAGCATAGTCCTCGATTATTGAACAACTTCAGAAACCATTTTATAGGGACCGAAAAGACCATTCCCACGAAATAGTGGAAATTTTCAGGAGGAAGAATGTCGTACTATCAGCGGATGAAATTGTCTTAAAACTTTTCCTAAGAACCATTTTCAGATTAATATCTTTGCTATATTTACCAACTGTACCACCGGAGGAATACTAAAGTGTAAGTAAATATTATTAAATATTTTTTATAAGTTGTATTTGTTGATTTCAAACGTTGTACGCGAATAGAGTCATTGTCAACTGAATTAGTCAATTCGTCGGTTGTTTTTTTTTTATTTTACGTTTATAGGATCCTATATTATGTTACAAGTAGTTTAAAGTAGCCAGGTGTAATACAAATGCATGTAAAAATGGAATTTTTTAAAAATTGTATTATTTTTTTTCTATTAAAAATATAGTATAATCAAATATAATGTAGCAATACAAATAAAGTGATCAAACGTTTATACTAATGCATACAAAACAATAGTTTCATACACAAAAACTCAATACATTCACACATTGTATATACACATAATTAAATCACCGATCTCTCTCTCTTTCTTTCACATACACACATAACATATCGACTATATACAATTAATCTATATATAATATCCTATACCTACGTGTTTGGAAGTAGGTAGATATTGTATTTTTCACGATTAACCCCTTACAACCCCATGAAGCAACCCCTATGTTTCATAACATAATATTAGTTTCTATGGTAAACATTTTTTCGAACGCCATGTCATTTTATACTATGATATTTAATATTGATTATCTTATAATCTATTTTTACTTGTATTTCGCGATAAATATTACAATAGATACAAAAAAAATATTTGATTGTACAGTAAAAGGCTATACACTATACAAAGGTAAATGAATTAAGCTATTGGAATATTTTTTATAAATGTATGCCTATATAATCAGCTGTATTATACGAATAAACAATCTAAGAATTAAAAAAATATAGTTTTTAATAATATCATTATTTAGATATCATTTCTTACTATATTACAAAAAAAGTGGGAATTTTCCAGTCCTTTGTATCCCGGGCAATGTCGACACTTTTCCCCCCGATCGCCTACCCGCCTCTCGCTCGCACCAGGCGCGCTGCGCCCCGGCCAGAGCGGGACGGTCGCCTTTTATATCCTCATGTGATTCGGGCTACAATAAAAAGAGATTGCTGTCAAGCACGGTCCTTTAACACGATTTAAGCTTATAATTTGTATGCAGAAGGCTTTGTGCCCGTCGACTTTGGATGCTGCGCGCTTTGCTCCGTGACTGACGGAAAGATGCTCGCTACTGATTCTTTTTCGATTTAGGGCTTTGAGACTAACTCTTTGAATATTTTTATCCCTCCGCGATATCTTTTTCCCTCTTAAGGATTATTTTTGGAGCCATGAAGAACTAGCATGAAGAGCCGACTATTTATAAAAACACATTTTATCTTTGAATACTGAAAGACGTACATATTACTTTGAATATTATACTCTATATTAAACTAATTAATCTCTTTGTGTAGAAATACTACTGAAAAAATGTTTTCTACTCGTAGAAATATAAAAAAAAATGCATTATTTTACTTATATTGGTCAATATTGATTTACTTGGCATATAAAATATAATATGTTTATGCCCAACGTATTTATATATAACACTACTCTTTGCTGAATAAATATTTATGCATTTAAAAAGATTGTTTTTATATTTTTTTAAAATGCATTTATTTATAATATATTATATAATATAATATATAATATAATATAATATAATGCATTTATTTATAATATAATATATTAACGGTTAGACATTTATCGTTAGTGTGTGTGTATATTTGTGCCTAACAATAATTTTGATTATTTTTCATACGGTTTTGCTTAGGTTTTTTAGAAAAAGTAACTCTTACCTAGTTATAAAGGTAACAAACCTTATCAAATTGGCCAATTAATTTGGTAATTAGGTACTCGATTTTATACATTTAGTGGATATTTGTATATTATTTTTATGTATAGTTTAAGAAAAACTGAAAATTTTGTTGCGATTTTGTTCTGTGTCTATAATCTCGTATTTAATTCTCAAAATTCAAGTCAAACTATGTTTAAACTCTTAAAAAATAGACACATATTTAAAAACAAGTATTAATGAACTAAACATTATTATCTTAGCTCGTACTTACACACCACCACCGCTAAATGGTAACATTATGTTACTGTTTAAAGATGAAGTTTTTGTGCAAATGTTGCATATTTGCGAAATAAACTTGTGTCACATCTAAGCGTAAACCTTATCGTTTCTAGCTTCTACCTCGAAAAAAAAGGCCAAAAGATTAGTAAAAAATGCTCAGATCAGCTATAAACTACTTGTTTGCGATTCAACTTCGAACAGGCCATGTCAGGTAGACGGAAAACTTTCTCGATAAGATGTAATAAGTTATTTATTTATAAAATACCAAAATCTAGTAATCATAAATGTCGTAATATATACAACTAGCAATAAAACAACAAACATTACAGATTATTACAGATTTTCTTTTAAGTTGTCTAACTTCAAGAGCATGCAATGCATGGTACGACAAGCGATTGCGTCGACCTAGTATTTCTTTATAGCCCAGTGCGGTATTGAAAATACTATACGATTTCCGCAATTTGAATAGAATTTATGCGGACATTTCTAATTTTGCATACCTGCCTACCGATCTAGCCTGTCTGCGTATTCGCTCTCGTTTGCCTTCTTTCGCAGCCAAAAGAGACGCAGCGTTTAGCCCCGTTTAGCTCGCGTGCTGTGCGCTGTGTTAAAATCTCGATAAGCCCCATTATTATGCAAATCGTTTCAAAATAACGAAAGCTTAGGGCGGGCAGTTTACTAACTATGTATTCACGAAGCTCCACGGACTAATTGCGGGCACTTATCGAAATTAATTTACCTAACTATTTGACGCCTTTTTTTTTAAATAAAAAAATTGTGTTGACCTAGGTGATAAACAATTATTTCGGAGCTTACTCAACTGAGCTAGATGTGTTCGTAGATGTCAGGGGAGATTTATTTATTTATTAACAGGTAAAGCATACAGCGAAATAGTAGCGTATACATTTTCCCAAAGGGTACAAAAATATTTAAAACTTTGTTGAGCTTAACGATATTTAGAAGGTGTATGTGTGATGTATACGGTATAAAAGTGTTAGTGAGGGTGTGTGGTTGTGTCTGCGAGGGTGTGTGGTTGCGTGTGTGCATGTATGTATGGTGGTAATAAAGCGTAACGTCGAAGCCAAAGGATAAATATTGATTTTGATTCTTTTTTTAATTGCTGAAATTTGGTAACCATTGGATATTTAATCAAAAAAAAATATGTTTAGATACCTTAATCTTATGCCTTCAACATAGTGAAGGCATATTTCTAAAATTAAATTCTATTTCTGAGAAATTTAATATTTAATAAACAGATAATGTTCTAAAGTTCTTTCTTAGTTCAATTTCTCTCTCATAAAATACATTAGAGCCTTAGAAAAAATATTATTTGAAAGGTAAATGAACATTCTAAAACAGAGAAAAGTTTGTTTTAATAATTTGTATATTATGAAGCTGTAATTAAATAAAAACCAACAAGTGTTTACTGACCGCGTAAATCTGAAAAATTGGAATAAAAGTATTTTTTTTATTTGTCAAAAAATATGCTTCATTTTGTCCCTGTATTATCTATCATCAACTACATATTAAATGATTTGCTTATTGTTACGTATTAAAAATAATATAGCACTTTGTTTTTTAAATTTTATTATTCAAACATATACAGTTCATCTTCCATCACAATTAAAAGTCTCTATAAAACATTTTCACTTCTCGCAGTAAATGCATGTATTATAAATAAAGTTTAAGGATAAAATTTCCATGACCTAAAATTTACTTATTGAAAAATGTGCATTGCTGTAACTCAGCGTAATTACCCAAAAGTTATATCAGTACAGGTAAAGCGTGTCTCGAGATCCATGTCTAAGCAGTTAAGAAACGAAAAAGTTTTTTTTTATACTCTTACATAGGATATATTATATGATATATGAGGTAATATTATTTTTTTTTATAATTTGTAGACGTTTCATATTATTATAAAAAAACTTGAAGGGCGTCATTTTTCGTTACACAAACAAGATTGCCACTGGAATTTCTCTTGTTTTAATATAATCACAGCGGCTTGTTTTTAACCCTCTAGGCTCCAAGGACGGGCTTAATAAGAATTCGGGCAAAAAACAACAATGTAATTACGTTACGCGGGTTCAAAAACTCAAAAAAAAAAACGTGAAAAGGGTATAAAAGGCGGTTGTCTTGTTTAGGATCACAGCCTCTCTTTTTTATCTCGCAGAATCTGCCTATTCTAGTTCAACATAATTATATATATAAAATGATAATATAATAATTATTTTTAAATAATTACTATGACCTATCATATACAATTATTTTGGGCCCTACTCAAATAGGCCAACTATGCCTGTCCTAGAGTCAGGGGAGATTGGTGGTAATGAAGCGTTAAAAATGGTATACTCGTACATCACTTTGTGACACCACTGTACATATCACTTTGAGACATACACATACAGGAGATCGGTGGTAATGAAGCGTTAAAAATAGTATATGTGTGTAGACATCACTTTGAGACACACATATATAGGAAGATCGGTGGTATGAAGCGTTAAAAATAGTATATGTGTGTAGACATCACTTTGAGACACACACATACACACACAGACATCAAACAGATTAAGTGTTTTAAGAATGGTTGACACCTGTAGCTATTATACAATATCAACTCCATCCATACATTGTTTATTAGTAGTAAATTATTTAACCAAAACCTGACGTCTTACAGCTAGGCCCTACAGGCGTCATTAAAGACACCTACCCCCTAGACTACACCTGCCCCCCAGACTATGGTGGGTTGCTTCGTTTCCTACCTCGGCTTGTGCCTGGGCGTTTTTAGCCCATTCGATGTGCGTTTTGGATAGTTATAGAGGTGACATATTATCATGACAATCTGTCAATTCATCATAAATTTTAACACCATTTTACTTTTTTTTTGTAAATTTTGGCACGAGGCTAATTATGAAACAGCACAGTGCGGACAAAATATTTTAATTTAATAATAATTATTACTATAATGTGGTAGTATTTCTCTAGTATTTTGCAATTTTAATAATATTTGTAATGGCTCAATAGATTTATCTTTCAGTTTACCAATTTTCGAATTTATGAATTTAAAAAAGTTAAGTCATAAAGGAGTGTTTGCGAAGGGGTAATTATTATCAAAATTATTTTTTCTTATTTAGAAAGTACATTTATTTTAATTTCCTCGTTTAGTTTTAATAATGTGTAAATTGCTCTTAGGCGGTACAAAGAGAATTCATGAAATCATTTCCATGAGAAAGTAACGCTAAATAATTGAGTGACGTTGCCGGTAATATGAAAAAAATTAAAGCAAAGTTGTATTTTAGCTGAAGTTTAGTATGTTTTGTTTATTAGTTCAAAGTCTGTGCTTTACGTACGAATAATTAATTATAAGGAAGATAAACTAATTTTACGTTTTCACATAAAAGCGGCACCATTTGAACCTTTCATACCGTGGAAAATTTGCGTATTAAAATTATAAACATAATCATTTATGTATATACAGGATGTCCCAAGACTACTACAGAAGACTGAGGAGCGTGTTTATATTCCATATTATACGCGTAAGAAATCGTATAAATAAATGCGAAAATAATTCAATATCAACTTTATTCAAGCGTTGGTTTAAATTTACGTTGTACTTTCGTTCGCTCACTCGCGCTCGGCCAAGGTCCGTCGATGACCCGACGCGAGAGCGGACGAGCTTATGAAAAGAGCGATTTAATATCATCACGTTAAGTTTACAATTATTTTTCTCGGAAACCATGATGAATATTGATATGAGGTCAAAACAAATCATGTTTGGAATCACAGGGTCAATAAGCTAAATTTATCGGGAATGGTCTTGGGAGACGGATATATATATATATATATATATATCAAATCAAATTTATTATTAGAACAGTGAGTTAGAAAATAAATAGATATTTTTTTTTCCTACTTATTTCTTAGGTTCACTAGAAAAATGTAATGAGGTTAATTTTAATTTGACTATATCATTAAAATAACGTCATTGTTAAGAGAATAATATTTTTTATTTTTGTTAGAATGTAAAACCAGTATTTTCCAACCCACTGTTTTAATATTAAATTTTATTTATATTTATATACAGGCTGAATTTTTTGTCATGCTCGTCCTTTTATGGGGTCATTCTATACTTCATTCAGATCAACCTTTGTTCTACAAGTTTTGCAATAGGTCAAAATAAAAGTAAAACAGGAGAAAACAAAATCCTATTCGAGTTTAAACGCATACTTAGTTACTACGTCTGGTTTGCTCGCCGTGAAATGCGCTGCGAGCGAACCAAACGTGCCAAATGTGCCTGTCCTAGAGTCAGGGGAGATGGTGGTAATAAAGCGTTAAAAATGGTATGACCATGTGCGGATGGGTCAGTGTCCAACGCCCTAACCACTAACATGTTTAATATAATATTTGGCAAGTCTAATGAAACGGTACAAAGAAGGTTAATTTTATTTATTATAATATTATATATGTACAAAATTGCCTATGATACCTAAATGGCAATACGAAAACTATTTCCTTTCCCTTCGCATTGTTATTGCGGAACCATCTCGGGCTAGATCCCGGTCCTCGCATTGTCACCCTTATCGCCTCTTACAAAAGGTCATAATTTTACATAAACTCGTATTATCCGCCGAGGCGTCTGCGGCGAATAATCTCACCTCCATAAAGCCTCCATACCACTTCGAAGTGGTTTACATATATTCGTATATATATATATATCAAAATAGAACTATACGGACGCGACCATTCTTATGTTACGTTTCCTTTGTCCGACATTACTTTCAGATATAAGAGACGGTCGCTTGCCATACCCCCCTCCCCCCCGTCCCTCCTTTCGTTTCCTTTATTCCCAATGTTATCTCTCATAACAGAACATCTTGGATATCGTCAAAAGTTGGTATAGACATTTCTATTTATTATTATCGTACGGCATTTGGTCGTATTGCGTACGTTTTGTTACTTAAATCAGTCCAAGTTCGAAAATACCAGCGCGCCTACGCTGAGGAGGAACGCGTGACCTCTGGATTAGAAACTGGTGGACGCAGCAACAGCCACGGAAAGTTTGACCTACCAATCTAACATTACATGCGAAGTAAAACAAAAAAAAAGTGATTAATTTGAAATTCTTCTGATGATATTTATTGACTGTAAGAAAGCCTTCGACAATATTTCTGTAATTCATTGCAACTCTTGAACCAAACTAATGTGAGATAATGTTGTAGCCCGGCCGATATAATTTGTTTTTTATTATTTCCTTTTGGAACAACTCAAGTGTCAAATTTCATTAGGTATAGAAATAGATATTTTAAAAAAGACTTGTTTTAAGGATATTGAATATTTTACATGTGTATAGGAAATTTTACACGGTAGCTATGAACTTTGACTAAAAACTGAATTATGCTTTTATTTAGAAGTAATCCAAAACTGTGCAGAATACCAGATTAATTGAAAACTTTATGTTTCTTTAGTAAATGATAACATTATATATCCTGTAGCTGTGTAACATAAAAACTATTGTTTTGTTATTAAGAGTCAAACAAAAAGGTAAAAATCATCTGCATTTTAATAATTTGCTCGCATAGAAAGGTATATGAAAGTGATTGAATTACAAATAAAACAAAATAAATCAGTAATCAAGTATTTTCTATGGTATTTATACAGTTAGAAAGAAAAACTCTAGACTTCTATGTTATGTATGTTTATTTCATTTTAATGTGTTATTTTGTATGGCTCGGAATAATCAATAAATTATGTATTGATTGTTTGTCGTTAAAATATTGAATATGCAACGGACGAGTTACGCCGAATAAATGCGTACTGCCGCGCCACATTGTGCCATCGCCGTAAGACAACCGGCGGATAAAGAGGAAGGAACGTGTGACTTCCCTGTGTGTGGTGTGACCCTGTGTGTGGTGTGGTGTGGTGTGGTGTGGTGGGACGTGTGACCAAGCAATGTTCCGTGCGCGTGGAATCGGCTATATTGGGTGAGTCTGTTGCAGAAAATAAGTACCTTAGAATTTTAGTTTAATTTCGTGTATGTTAGAAACTAAGAGTTGATGCAAATTATCATCGAACTGCTTATTCATAACAAACCTAACCTGTTAGCGAATAATATATTTTTTTAGACGCCACCTCGAAACATTAAACTACATTATTTATTGAATAATGCATCATTTTTACGAGATTTTATTTAGCTTGCAATGCCTGTGAGTCTGTTAAGATAAAATCTTGCAAGCTGAATTAAACCACTTCCTCTTATCCTACAAAATTGTGGCATGATGATTCAGTTCCAATGACAATGCATTTTTACGGTAAGCATGACTTGATTCTTCACCCAGGAATGGATTCAGACAAAAGAACTCCTCAACGGTCATACGTATTTAAGCACTTAATTACACTATTATAATTTCACAGAAGACTACAAAATTACCCCCTCTATGTAAGCTTACTTTTAACTGTCCAACATTAAAATCAAAAATAAGGATAAAATAATGATCGAGAGCGGACTGAACACAGTAAGATTAAAAATCCCTTTAAGTAAGGAGGGCGCGGCAACTCCCTCACTTTAACCGCGCCGCCGTACCCTCACGCAGCGAGAATGCGTATACTGAATCCCTCTTTATACAGTGCCGTAAGAGGTGCTTATATCAAAAATTATTTCAAAAATAAGTTGTAGGGAAATTATAGGCTTATAATTTACATTTTGAACGGATTTGTTCCGTACCTTTTGAGGGAGGTTTGATTTTATAAATTTTGCTATGGTGCTATCAAAAAAGTTTACCTCGATAAGTTTTAGGCCCTTATCTAAGAAATAAAATAAAGTTTATATGAATATCTTATATACTAAGAAAGTAATAGCCCATTTCCGCCCCCTGGTCCAATTTTGACTATTAACGAACTTGACCGAGATTTTGTACCCTTGAATTTTATGTATCAATTTGAAAGTGATTGGTGTAAAATGTATATAAACGTAATTATATATATAATAAAAGTAATATATCACGTAAATTTTAAAATAATAATTAAATATTGAATAAATAAAATAATATATATAACGTAAAAAGTAATTATAAACTTTTAAAGTGATGGTGTTATGCCGGGGAGGTTCTAGGTCAAGGGATGATGGAGGTGAAATGATGAAGACTTCTCCGATGTTCTGCATCTTTTTATTCCTCACGCGGCAATTTTTACATTTACATGGATCCCTAATGGGAGACACTTCAACGATAGTATACTTAAAGACAATAACAAATGTATCACGGAAAAAACAGCGTAAAAGATATAATTAATCTGGTACAATTAAAGTCGTCGACGCATATGCGCCTGCAAGCCTGACGACTCAACCCGACTCGCCCGTGCGCCGTTCCAATGCGCGCCTGCGCAGGCGCCGACCAATCAGATGCGATCGCACGTCGCAGGCCAAAACGACGCTGCCAGCCGCAGTCCCAATATGTAGCGCCGCTACAGTAGTTTTGGGTTGTAAGGGATGTAAAACGCGAAGATATGTCGAAATTTTCCGGACGTTGTGAGATGGTTTTCATTGCAACAGGTATTGTAATAAAATTTACCTAAAAGCGTATAAAGCAAGTCGCTATTTTAGCTTACCGCTTACGTTTTGTGGATTTACAAACGTCGGTGAAGTTCAAAGTCTTCGAAAGGTTGAGCACTGTGGGTCGATGCCGCGCCGCTGCGAAATCACCCCCTGCAGCCAATAAGGCAAAAATCCCCTCCTTCCCAGGAGAAATTCCTGCCGCTGTCCAACAGCGAATTTATGCCAGTTGTTACGCTCTTATTTACGCAAATCTTTTCTCTTATTTCAACCGCTTGGCTCGGCCTTGTTAGCGTCGCGTCGCGCCGGCTAACAAGCAACAGCCGACGTTTTATGTGCGCGATATATTTATAACAAGGGAAATCGACTCGTGCGCTAGCGAAACAATTTGCTATTGTAAACAGCCGGGTCGCTATTTTATCTTATTTTTCGACCACGATTGGCTGAGCAAAATTGCTTGCTTTTAGCTTCAATATATTCGTGTATTGAAGCTAAGCTGTCCGTCCGTCCGTCTGTTGCATATTTCAACTCGAAAAGTACAAATGCGAACTAGTTGAATTTTTGTGTGTAGAATGAGAGCTCTTGAAAAACAACCGAATAATATAGACTAGTGATCGAAATTCGACCGTTATTTATTATTTTTTTTAAGCATGAGCGTTATTAATGTTTTTATACCTCTATAATATGATGATTATACTCTATGATCGTCCCATATATTATTTTTTATTGTCTATTAAATCAGCTGCGAGCGTGTGTTGTTTGCCTTAATTCCCTGCAATACCTATTAAATGTAAAATTTAATATTAGTAACAGTTAAAAAAAAAAACACAATTACAACTTGTATTTGTATTTATTTTTGATACAATTCATTATTAGTTTAATTTTTTTCATTTAAAAATGTGACATGACATTCATAGAAGTAGAAGATGGCATTAATGGGTATTTTTGCCTTGACATTGACAGACTATTGAAAAAGAAACATTTGAAGTGACACTAAATACAAATCTCTGTCAGTAGTATGAACGTTTTATTTTACTTAATTTAATGTATTTGTAACACATATTATAGATACATTTTAGCTTTTGCACTCATAACTATGCCAAAAATCACACACATCCGTACACGCAACATACTTAAAAAGGGCTACAAATTTTTCCCCTAATATATAAATTATAACATTAGAAGCAAAATATTTTTAGAACTTGTTAATGAAATATTGACAGTTCGATGGCGCTCAAATATCATATTCGATTTCTAAAATATGACAGCACGGCTGTTGGAACGCATTAATTATTAATAGTCCGTTAAAATGAATACAAACTCAATGAATGAATGTGCGCAAATATAAATATGTAAAAGAATGTTCAGTGCTGCAATTATTATTATTAATAAATATTATTATCTTAATTATTCTTCATACGTTCTTCCCACGTGGATACATATATGTATTATAAATTAATTACTATTTACTGTGTATTTACACATGTATGAATGCCCTTTGTATAGTATATTGCGATTACCTAGTAACTTTTTATTTTAATATTTTATTTTTTTATTGTTTCTAATAGGTAATATATAATTGTTGATACCGTCACTATACAACAAAATTCTCATATAATTTAATCTATTGATAAAAACTGTTCTGTTATTCGAGTTTACCTATATGCATTTTTGGATTTTATTTGCTATTACTTGAAGTAATGACTTGTGTTTTTGTAGAACTTGAATTAATTCCCTACTTATTGGCACCACATTATCGATGGGGTGCCGCGGAGAAGAGTTGATTCCTTTAAAACATGATAACACTTCGACTGATTCTGAAGGTAACGCTCATGTCATGTCCATAAACTATGCCAGTTACTTCTATTAGGTGAGAGCGATGAGGGCCTGTTACAATTATGGTTTTAGTACCCTACGCCGCCTACCACGTCACTTAATAAATGGTACGTGGTAAGTGCGAGCGGGATGTTCCGTGCTGCACGCCTCCGCATTGGGATGGATTCGTGCGTTATCTAATCGCGAGATGCAAACACGACTGCTCTCCCAAACAGTCAACTGGCGGGACACGACCCACTATTCAACAGTGAAATTACTGGAGAACCTTCTGAAAGTCTGTAGTCTATTTATTTATTTAAAAGGTTTTCTAGTTAGATAGTAACATTCAAGAAAAAAATATCATAATAAAAGAAAATACAACATTAAAAACCAAAAAGTATAAAAGTAACACTCCCATGCGTTTTACCGTGTTGATTTCATAAAGGTGTGATAGAAAGTAGGTTTTTTTAATCCTTCTGGGCGAACAAATAAATACATGAAATTTAATAAAAGTAGTAATTTAGATAAATTATATATGCACAATTATATATTTATTTGTGTGTAATCATATAATAGCCGTATTTATAGTCTATATATTATTATAGGATATTTAATTTATATTATTTCTATTTAGTATAATCTGTGTTTTAGCTTATTTGCATGTGGTGTTCTCTTTTTATTTTAATATTGATAAGGTTTTTTTTTATTAAAATCTATAAAATTAATGTAAACATGTACCTATATTTTCAATATTTTGTTAGAGTACCGAATAAAAAAATAAATAAATAAATATATAAACTTTGAAACTGAGGGTGGTTTTGGGCTCTAGAGAATGTGAAACGCGAAGATATGTCGAAATTTCCAGAAAGTTATGACGTGGTACCCATTACAATAGCTTTTCTAAGGAAATCTACCAGAGAGATAGTACGTGTGTGTTCACTGATCAAGGAGAACCAGCGCTTTCGCATCTCCGTATGAGCGTAGTTAGATATATACATATTTACATATACATATCTATACTATATCGAATCACCTTTTAAGGTAAAGCTTCATTTGCCCTCGGCCGTATGTATGAGAATGTATTGCTAGAAACAACAATAAAATCCTCTCGGAATCCTGTGGGATAAAATCCTACACTGCAAGTAGATATTCCCTGTTCCTCCTGCCCGCTCCCTCTCTGCATCTGCTTTGGATTAAAAACAGTGCAGGCTGAAAGGCGTGAGTTTCAATAGTGATTCTCGACGCTTTTAGCTGCATCGGTGTTTCCAAACAGGAAAAATGCATTAAAACTTTACAAACGGATTAAGTTACGTTAATTAAATCGTAAGATCCGAAGCGAGCGAAAATTTTCAGTAAACAAACCGTAGCTCACCCATACATTTACAGGGTGTACTTTTATTAACCTCGGCCCTTTCAAGGGTTAGATCTGTGTACTGGGTGATTTATATCCACCAAATTTACTTACCACCTCTCTCCCCATTAAATTTGCTACAAAATATGGTTAGATATTTTTGAATTGGGAGATATACGCCGGAAAGGGAGGATAAGATCACTATAGAAAACAGTATTATTTTGCTCTATAAGTGATTCAGTGAAGAAACTAACTAGTTAATTTGTGAACTGACATAATTTACTATAATTTACTAATACAACATTGCTTATAAGTAAAATAAAATTAAAGATAAGAAACAATAAATCTTTTTTGTAGTAAACTTAATGAGAAATGTCATAGTGGTAAGCAAATTTGGTTAAGAAAAACTTCTTTGGTAAGAAATTTGGTTTTGGTTTGGTTTGGTTCAAGAAAAAAAAACGGTATGTCAAAATAATGTAATATCTAATACATAAATCTTAATAAAAGTAGCACTTAAAAAAAATAAATATGTTGCCACTGTAATAGGGAGCGATGGGCACCACTGTAAAATGTTCCCTAATGTTTTTTGTTGAACTAGACTAAAATATGTACTAAGGAAGTCAGGTTTTGAAGCAGGCAAAAAAAAAATAATCATATAGTCAAGACTGGATCATCATTGTGAACGTTTAAAAATAATGTTTGATTGTTGATTTAAAGTCAAAATCAAGTGTTCAGTGTTCGTGTTTTAGTGTTAAGTGGTGTTGGTTTAAATTTTAAACCAACCCCACTGAAAGAGCCAAAGAAAAAAAAACATGCTGTATAATAAAATAAAAATAACGTTCGCTAAAAAACGCACTTTAGCTCCGAATATCTACTCGCACCTACAAGTTGTAACAGAGAATAAAATAAATAGTCCGATACAAATATTATACCGACACGATAGAAATATATATATATATATATATATATATATATATATATATATTATATTAAATAAATATATTTAATTTAGTGTATAGGTTAAATATCAGTAAAATAAATTTAGCTAAAAAGTTAGTTTATTTATATATTTTTTTGAATTTTATAGATGTTAAATTGGAGAAGCCTGTAATTTATTTTAATAAAATTGTCATTATGTATTTTTATAAGCATTTTTAAGAATGAAATAAATAAATATTTTTATTTAATATACTTATTATGAGTAGTATAAAAGTATTACAGTTGTTAAACACAATTAAAATGTTATTCATATTATCAAAAATAGTAAAATCATATTTAAAAATGTATAGTACAGTATTTAAGTATGAAAGGTTGCAAGAAACGTCTGCTAAATTTTGGTATGCTATTTTTTTTTTTAAACTTACCACTGTGTACCACTATACTGTGTACCGCGTTCACCTAAATATGTATAGTTTATAGCAGCGTGAATTGAAACATAAAAAATGTAATAATGTTTGGTAGTAGTTTCATTTCATCTTTCCAGCGAATGGCCACAGTGTACTGTGCATAGTTACTGGCACACTTATGACTATGCTCTAGCGGGGGTCTATTGTTGTGGAACGACCACTCAAGGAGGCAGTTACTCCGGCGAGTACTCTCGGCTGGTATCGTACCGCCCACTCTCGAGACATTCTTAACGGCTTCACAATATAAAGCACATACGGTCGATATAGTTTTTTTTAATAACAACGCTGTTGTTATTAAAAAATACCATATTATACAAAACACAAAAGGTTGTTTTTTTATGAAAACTTTCTGGGTAATTAGGGATCAGGTCGTGTAAACATTTTGTGTGAAGTAACTATTCGTATTATATAATATACTATTGAAAGCCAGTGTGACAGGACGTATCTGAAATCCCTTTTGTCTTTTCAGATCATCAATCAAACATTAATCAGAAAAAAATATTGGTAAAATGTTTTCCAATTACGAGAAAAACGAATTCAAGATTTATTTGAAATTCTTTAAAATTTTAATCTACTACTTAATCTAATAGATCAAACATTTAATGTTTGAGAACACGGGTAAAAGCAAGGCGCGAGATCGCTTTAAAGATCGTATTTTATAGCAATTACTTTAAAATTTATTCATAAAATTTAAGGGCAAAAAATCTCGTCAAGTTTGTTCAAGTGATCGCGCGTCTCGACCCGTACCCGATGTTTGATACAAGTTCGTACAATTGGAGTTCACCTATCTCCTATTTTGATCCGGTGAAATCTACCTCCGCCTTCTGGTGCGCCGAAAGGTATTTTTTATGAAGAAAAAAATCGTGAAATTTACACACAAATTACCTAATTATAAAACATATTTAAAAAATACTTCTTCTATCTCAAATAAAGTATATTTTTATGGGAGTATTTGTATACAGTAAGGTTTCTAAAGTTTCTAAAGGGTTAACAACGTAGGTGCACATAGTTTTGCGTGTGAAAAAAAAACTTGGAGTTTCTGAAAAAAATATGCGTGTGAGTCTGAGGGTTTTTGTGTGCGGGTGAGAGATAATAATCTTAGTGGATATTATGGATGTTTTCGAAACTGTACAATTTTGCATTATTTAATAATTTATTTACAATAATGATAACTATATTTATATTCCAAACTAAAATTAATGAGTTTTTATTTACATAATTATTAAAACCTAATCATTTTATCTACGCATGTATGAAATATAATTCTATTTACTCTAAATATTGTATCGTTATTTCGGTTTTTGCTTGTTTTTAAATATGCTAATTTTTTACTAATTCGAAACACTCAAACAAATATCTATTATATTCAAGATAATCATTGCTCAAGTGCTTTATAGTAAAGCACTAACGCTACTCGAATTATACCCATCTGTATGGGTTTTATAAGGCTCGGACTACATAAAATGAATTAAAACACGCTCGCCAACACGGAAAGAAATGAAACCACTATCCACACTCTAAACTTGTACGGAAAATCAGTGACTCGACTGCATGCAAGGAACGATTCGTGAAGAGTCGAAAATATCCGAAGCATTTTCCGTTTGTAACGAAACGCGATCGCGAATAACGTATAGCGCCCGGGATAATAATGCACTGTTTAAATCACCCTATTAATCGAGCGCAAAGAATAAACGCGTTACTGAAGCTGGCTCAGCGGTAACGAAATCGCGTTCATTCGAAGCCGCATTCAACGAAGTCGCAAGCGATTTCGAAACGAAGCGAAGTCAGTGTCACGGCAATGTCGTTACAAGTGACACCATGACAATGTAGCACGGCGACGAGTTCAGTTACAAATCACGTAGTTATTTCGTAGCCGTTTAAGTATTAGTCAATTTTCAAATCGCGTTTAACGTAACCTCATTTTTAATTATTATCTCGTTAAGGCGATGCTGAAGGATGAATAATATGGCTGGCATTTAGTAACCATTGGATATATAATAATAAATAAAATATTTTTAGATACCTTGATCTTATGTCCTCAATATAATTTGGCAAAATTTTAATATTCATTTTTTTTTCTGAGTAATTGAATAAACTATAAACTGCTAACAGTTCTTTTTAAGTTGAATAGCTTTCTTATAAAAGACATTAGAAGCTTAGGAAAAATAGAAATTAAAAGGCAAATGGGTCTAAAACATAAGTTTGTTTTTTTTTTAAATTTCTATATAAAAAAATAAAAAAATAAAAAAATAATGAAGCTGTAACGACCAACTATTGTTTACTGTTTACTGAAATAGTAAAATCTGACGCCCTATAAAAATAAAGCACCGAATTTCAATGTCGACTGTAAATATACTTCACGCTAATGCCCACTGCCACTACATACACGCGCTCTGTTAGGCAAACTCCAAAAGGTCTGATTTTTTCAGTTGTCGCGCACGCGCATCGTTAGGCCCGCGCGCCGTCGACTGGGCATTTTTTCCGTCCGATGTAGTCCGGGCCTAAGTGCTCCGGTACAAGCGAACTTTTAATCTCGAACTCGGCCGGCGGAGGGCGCTGTAATAAAATGTTTAACGGGTACAGGCGACCAACCAGGAACTGATTATGGGATTCGCGTCACGTATGACTTAGTCAATCAGCTTTGCCAGGAGCATACGGTTGCCAACAGCACAGGAATAAAAAACAAGTCACGTATGCACTTCGGCCATTCGGCGGGGGTTCCGTAGGCGTATTGTCTTATTTCTTACTAGAACACACACGCACCCTCTTAGGCATGCACAAACTATATTTAGTATCATATAAAAATATCGATGGTCTAGTTCACAATTGTGGTAAGTGCAGTTTTAGCTAAACATGAGTTAAATATGCAGTCAAATTTCTTTTAATCTGGTTTTTTAGTAAAGTAGATTCTGACCAATCCAGAAGAAACTGCGTATTATAAATTCTATAAGTGCAAGAAAAACCAATTTATGAGGGTGCACGCATACAACAAATACATTTCTAGGACAGAACAGAAAATGTTATTTTATTTGATTTAATTTTTTTATATAAATTATAGAGCCAAGGTGTTAAAAGAAAATTAATACCAAAACGCACAGATAGTTGCATCGCTTGAGTTTAATGCATGCTGGTTTAATTACAGGCCTGTATTTTATAAAATCTTTCTAACTCTCATCTACCATGAATTACATTAAAGTAGTAAAAAAAATATCTGGGAAACAATAATAATAAAAAACGGTGAAAATATTAAAGAGTTAATTCGTTTTTTTTTTAATTTCGATACTGTCAGATTTTCATATAACATAAGTTTAAGTTTATGTTAAAAATCATCTAAAATACGGTATTTAAGAAAAACATTTTACCACTTTACTTTACTACTTTATATACATTTTTAGCACTTGATGGATAATAATTGTTAAACTTTATATATTTCCAACAAGGAAATACAACGGGTAAAATAGGTAAAAAGAAATATTATTTAGGTTAGTATTGTATCATTTTTATTGTATTTTATTTTTTTTCGTATATGCAACTAACATTTTAAATATTGTCCTAAATATTTGATTACTACCATATTAATCAAGATGGGTGGGATGAGTACTATTATTTCATTTTAGGTAAACCTTATACATTTTCACAGATATTCTACATAAAAGTATAATTTGGTAAAAAGGGCTATTTTAAATTTGGTTTTTTTCAGATTTAGAGTTTTTCAACATGAAGCAATTAATATAGACAAAATATTTTATTGGAAACAAATGATAATTGAATAAGCGTAAAGTACATTCAATATTTATTTATTTTAAAAAATATTTCGTGCATTTAATAAAATATTATAAATATACATGTAGAGTCAAAAATCGATGTACTGAAAGTTTTTTGAATTCATATTGAATTTTGAACAGTAGTGAAATGCAGTTCAAGATTTTAAATTAGTTAAACGCTGCCCTTTAAATAGAACTAGGACGTGTAGGCGTTTATGGCGCGCGATGACTCGTGCCTGCGGCACTTACGCGACTCATCTCTAAATTTATAAAGTGCAGTGTAGAGAAAAGTGAGTGTGTGAGTGTAGTGTGTGATGTTAGAGAAAATTGAAGTTGAAGTTTATTAATTTAAATATTTATTTTTGAATCGCCGTCAATGGAACACCAAACTAACAATAAATATTTTTGTACTTTATAATAGGCAATATAACGCAATGGTTGAAACAATAAAGGAGGTAAAATAGCATTTAAAAATAAAGGTTAAATTCATATTATATTAAAGTATTACTTCTTTAAGCATACCTCAAACATTTTTTCCTAGGTAGCGAATGTATCTAATACGACGCGCTCATTCGGCTAAACTCCACAGCCCACTGTGTTCATTTGGTTATCCGTCATGTTGATTTTCTTTCTAAATAAATATCATGGTTAAATATCAATGCCAGTTTAGGGTGATAATTTTGAAATATATGTGGATGACAAGCATCAGTAGATGCTTTTTTTTATCAGCTTTATTACAACATTTTTTATATAAAGCGCAATGTTTTTGTTTGAAACAACTGTTTGTTTGTTTGTTTGAGAACCACTTGTTTTAAAATAATTATTGCCAATCTGTATTTTTTTTTTTATCAAGAATGAGATAATATTATAATCCTAAATATTTATTTATTCATTTTAACCATTAACAATAGCACCGCTGTCCGCGTTTCGTCTTTTTCCACAATTTGTATGCTTATATTGTTGTAATAGATCAGCTGACCGCTTTAAGTATTATGACCCTTATCGCAAACAAACTTACAGCAAAAAACATTTACAATCAAAACTCTGATTTTACCTCTGATTGTGCCTGACCTCTGATCTGATGATTTTATCGCGCGTTCAAAAAACATTTACAATCAAAACTCTACCTATTTACCTCTGATTTTTATATGAGAGCCTGTGACTCCTTCAAAGAAAATACATTTAAAAAACTCTTATACTCACACAAACTTACTAAGATCTAACATACATGCACTAATTTTTATTTATTTATTTATTTATATAAATACAATGTTTAAAAATACAATAAAAAACACCCGTCTTTTCAATACCACTATGGGTATTATAGGTGTTATAGGGCTCTGAAGGCGCCTTTGGTGCGCGCCGCAGGCACTCGGAATGAGAGTCATCACGAGAAAATTAACGTTGACGTTTAATAGTAAATAGTAAAGGTTGACGTTTAATAGTAAAGATAAATGAAACCTAATTGTATTGTTACATTTTTATGTTGTTAATGGTTAATTGTACATATAAGTACTTGTAATTGCAATTACATATAGAATATACATACATATTATATTTATATTACTTTAATCATAAATTATTTTTATTTTTATACATAGTAAAACCATACTTAATTTATTACTTTATTTTAACATATACATACAAATCACACTCACTCACAACTACCGCAAATATCACTCACAAATTACACATAACACAATAAAACATTCTACTGTATACGAATATAATATTCATAATCTATATTATATATTTAAGAACACTGTTTCAATTTTTTTATGCTAATGTTAATATGTAAAATGTCCGAAATACATAATTGGTTTTGTATACTAGTAATAAGTTTTGTTTGTAATTATAAAAATTAAAACTAGGATTTTTCAATAAAAAATAAATACGACAAAAGAATTATTTTCGAACCACTGTCAATAGTTTTCGAATCGCTGTCAAAAAGCGTTCCATATTTGAAGACATTTTTTTCTCTTTGCAATTTGGTTTTGAGGTGTACGGGCGTAAGTACCGTTTATTTGGTATCTATTGACTTACCTTATTAATTTATTATATAACATTTATTAATTAAAATCAAAATAAAATCACAAGGGAAATCGGTACATATTAATATATTTCATTAAAATTTTCATTCCTCCTATTACATTTACATCGAACGTTGATGTTTACACATCCTAACCATGAGTCTCGGCTGTGATACATTCCTATTTTTAATATTAAACTATATGTGTTAATAATATAGCATTATCGTGCTAATCTCTTTAGATTCTAATGGCCTGGTGGGGCAGTGGTATATGCGCTTACTTCTAAATTCAGAGGTCCCGGTTTCGAATCCCCATCACATTTGGCTGTTAAAAATATGCAACGGCGATTTTCTCAACACTGTCGACTGAGTTAAGTATCAAGACATGCACGCAACACAAAAAACCCTCATTCGGCTACAGATTCGCGAGATTGTTGTCTGCCTGTAATCAATGGCCTCGCACATAAAAACACTAATTACTATGAACACCTTTCCGGTGGCGCTCTTCTTTCTCTATCGTTCCGTCTCATCTGGCGCATAAGCACTCTACCGTTGATGGTTAATCATGAAAAACACAATCAATTTATTTCTAAAAACTTGTTTTTTGTATGTTTTTTGTATTCAGATTATAAGATATTTACGTCTAAACTTTCAAAAAAATGTATAGAAAATTACAGACTTTCTGATGCTCTTAACTTTTCGATAAAATAATAATTAAATTTATTGATTTTTAGAAGTCTAGATATTTATGAGATAAAGCGATTTATGTACCTAGTATTATTTTTCTACAAATCTACAAATAAGAAAGTAACACTACAGCGTTTGAATGGAGAAAGACCGGGTTGATAAGTCATACGCCAAATAAAAAAGATTGTTTCAAGATCACCTGAGCTTTTGTTCAAATGAAGATCTTTTTGCCAGGTTAAATAAATCCACTCTTCAGTGTTGCAAGATCGTTCTGTTACAAACGTGTACAAAATTTACATGTGAAATCGCTTTCGGTTGGTAACACTAAAGTGCAGTTTCAGACCGCGACCGCTTCTTCCTTTTTAACCCCCTCCCCCATCTTCCCTCCCCCCTATAATGGTACCAGGATATATTATGTTACGTCTGAAATGAGCAGACACCGTGAATGTTCCTTCGCTTACATATACCCCTCTGACTGCAGGGGTATGGAGATTTCGTTAAATATATATTCTTATTGTGATTATATAAAACTAAAATTTATAATTTTCGTTATGATCACACACACGTATTTAGATTATTTTATCTGAAAAAAATATGATTTGTAAATCCGTTATCCGTTACAAACCGCACTCAGTTAAGCATGGCGCCCGACCTCTGCGGACAGTCATACTAGCTGGGGTTTTAAGTTCAGTTCAGGTCAATGTCACCATAAGCGACGTTTATTATTCATCTGATAACAGTACAAGGAAAATATATCCTCTCCTGAAAGGCTCATCCGGCGGAAACTCAGTTTGGATTATTTATTCATAAAGCGTCCTATAATATACAGGATGTCCCAGGACCAATCCCACAAACTTTAGGGGGTGTTTAAGTTCCATATTAAGAGTAAGAAATTATGTAACAAAATGCGAAAAATTTTCATCACCAAATTTATTATTTTTGTAATAAAATTGGTGTCTTATCAATCGATAAATCCATATTATCTGTCACCAATAGCATCCCTCTTACAACCCCAGAGAAAGGGTAAGGAGTTACCCCTTCTTCTTAGACCGACCTCTGTTCGGCCAGTGGCATCTGACAGCAATCATTTAGCTCGGCCCTAATTGGGCGTTTCGAACAACACGGCAGGTCATTAAGCTCGATCTTGACTGACCGCGGCCCAGTGACTTAGTGGCGTAGTTATCCGAGGGAGGAGCCATTGAAAAATATCTGTTTTACACGATTTAGAATAGAAACTTCAACATTTTTTTTCTCGAATACCATAATGAATTTTGATATAGTTTCTTAACAAATAACACTAGGAATCTTAGGACCTATTGGCTGTTTTTTTTATTGGGACACCTGTATATCCTTAAATATACTATAATTGTACAATACATAACAAAAATTTAATAAAAACAAAACTTATATACAAAAGTCAAATTATATACAATTTATCTACCCACAGCATAATTCATCGCTACAAACTTTATAAGCTCCAATTTAGATTTTTTATTAATTTGAATTTAATTAATGTAAATTATTTCTTGATTAAATTCGCTAGGCTAGGTATAAGAAGCTTATAATAATTTTTTTCTAGATAATCCAAAGCTAGAATTTTTTAGATATTTATTTCGTTCATTTCTGTTCCGTCTGACTTGATTGGATACCTGTCAAAGGCGAGCTCAAGTATCTTGAATAGTTATGAGCACCTTTATTAATCATATAATTACACACCTGGTTAGTAAGATTAACGATGACGTGAGGCCGGTGTGGTCCAAAAGTATTTCCTCTCTCCTCCGCGATCGATCCGCAGGCTAATAATAACAGTGCGTTCCAGAATCAAGTAACTAACAGAGAAAGTTGTGCGGTTGTTAAAAAGTTCGTAACGGGTCCCTCCCGGGGGCCCGCGGAGCTGAAATGAGTTGTGAACGACGCGCACCTAACACAGCTTATTGTTTCTGCGTTAGTACTACCCTCCTTACAGTATTTGGATATTGCTCGGCGGCACGCTACTTGATCCATTTCTTCGATTGGTTTGCCGCTTTAGAAATTAAGATTATTTACTAGCTTTAGGAAATGTGATTATATTAATTTTATCAGATATTCATTTAGAATAACACGAATTATTTAGAATTTGTGGAATATAACGAGTAAGAAATATGGTTGTTTAATGTTTGTCGACTATTTCTAAATGGTGAATAACAGTTTTATTGAACCTCATAAGGCACCAGCCAAGTAAAGTGATAAACTCCATGCAAACCTTTAGTACATACCTAATCAAGAGCCCCTATATTTAAAAATAGGATTTCTTTAAAAGTAGTAATTGATTAATTAAAAAAAATGATGTGCTTTGCTTTTAATACGTTTGTTTGCTTTTTTCACGATAATGCAACAATTTTTTAAATCTAGTTTACATCAATATGACTACCCTATATTGAATATTTATTTACCTATATATTTAAAAAGTGTGTTTATTCATTTATATAAAAAAGTATATTAAGTGTTTAACAGGAAGACACTTAAATTAGATTCATGTGTGTATCGTTAGTGTGTGTGTGTGGGTTTGTATATAATTGTGCCTTAAGTTATTTTTTAATATTTTCCACAGGGTTTACTTAAAACAGGTAACTCTTACCTAGTTAGAAAGGTAACAGACCTTGTACTCATCGGCCAACGTGACTGGTACCCAGGTACTCGTTTTTATATATTTGGATATTGTATTTAGTTTTTTTTTAGTTAGGTAAACGTGGTAACTACTTCCTTGACACTTATTTATAACCCAACAATAAATGATAGAATAAGACCGAAAAAGATATATTATAATGCTGACAGATTAAATACTAGTTATTTATTGTTGCTTTTTGAGTAACATGGTTACTTTAACTAGGTTATAAAAAACCTGTTGTAAGAGCGGCCGGAGGAAGCAAGTAAAAAAAAAATACTTAGTCATAGAATAAATTACATAATGACTGACTGGTACTGATTAGTATTGGTATTGACTCGTTATATATAAATATTATATATATAATATAATAAAAAATATATATGAATAAAAACAAACAGTGTTTATTATTGAGACTTTCTATTGTGCCATTATGAATAGATAAATAAATAAATAAAATTCGTCATATATACAATAAATATCTGAAAATAAATTTGCAGACTGAAATGACCAGCTTAGTAGGTCGGTTTTAACCAGATGAAATTTGTACACTACCGACGGTTCGTAGTCCCGGCACAGCCAGGGGCGGAGGCACTGGCCGTGGGGCGGTCGCGCTCAATAACGCCCGTTTCTGCATCGCGGACTCAGTGGCTGCTCCTAACGATCGTTATGTTAACGCGTCCCACCCCGCACCCCCCACCCCCTACCCCGCTTCCTCCGCGTAGACTTAGAGTGTCTATCACCTTTATGCGTTTGCGAATTATCGACTAATATTAATTTCACCGCAACTAAAATGTCCCTATTAAGTTTTAGGCCCTATACCAGTGATTCCCAAAGTGGTTTATATCGACCCCCAGGGGTCTATCACAACCTGAAAGGAGTCTACATCAGTGAAAAAACAATTTGGGGGTCCATGAAATGAAAATGGGGATCCACGATAGTGGATCTCAACATACACTGATATTACCTATTTACTTACATTATACTATCTTATAATATAAAGACATATACATACATTATTTATAAAAGTACCTATGAAGTAAAAAAAATATTATATACCTATGTTTATGAAATTGTGTAAGTTGTAGGATATAGGCATTCGTTTTGTGGTCACAATACATTTTAAACTTGTAAAAACCTGCACATAATGATATACCAGTGTCATCTTGTTACAAGCATACGCGCAGTCAGAGCTTCGCGAACTTGCACTGACTTGTTCAATTCGTCACTCTATAAATACGAATGTGAGATAAATACGTTTATTCGTTTCCTGAATCTTGAAAATGAAACTGCAAAAAAACATTATCAGGGGGTCTACCCAAAACCGAAAAACATGGCAAGGGGTCTTCGACACAAAAAAGTTTGGGAACCTCTGCTCTATACATTGACCGTCAGTCTATTCATACGTCCGTCTCTCTCGAAAGTACAGGTGTGAAAGAGTTTTTTGGGTATAGATTGATGCTCTTGAAAACTGCTACATCGAAAGCTGGACACACCGTCTTCCAGGACTATTCCCGCTAAAAAAAATCAGCTTATTTGCCCTGCGATTTCAAACATGTTTTGTTTTGACCTAATATCAAAATTCGTCTTGGTTTCCGAGTAAAAAAAATTGTAAACTTTACGTGATATTACGAAATCGTTGCTGTTATATTTAAAGTTCGGTCGCTAGCGAGACCACACCGCGTCGGGTCATTGACCGGCAATGGCGCTTGCAAAAATGGAATTTACACGAGAACGTAATTGTGAACATAAGCAACCCCTTAAGTCTTGGGAATGGTTTTGGTACACCATGCATAACATTAAAGTCAACAAATGTTTAGTACTGATTAATGAAACATTGACAGTTCGATGGAGAGCCCAAGTATTATATTCGAATACTAAAAATATGACAGTACAGCTAACGAATCATATTATTTATCACTAGCCAGTTAAAATTAATACAAACTCATATATAAGCGCAAATAGAAACATTTTTATTTCTGAAATCTACCTATCACTTTGCGATGTGTCACTCATCCTAAAATATCAGGTTTCCATTCCTCTCTTCTACCTATACACCTCTCTCACACTTTACCCACACTCACTTATCTCACAGATACACTTATTCGAGCGTAACTCACACTCATTACACTTACACTTTATGTCTGTCTGGGAATTATACTTGTTGGCCATATATTATGTATAATATTAATTGTAATCTATTTCGTTGTTTATAATTCTTTTAAATAAATAAATAAAATAATATTTAGTGCCACATTATAGTTATTTTTAAATTATTTCTATTATTACATCAAAATATTATAACTGTCTTGTTTCATTACTAGGAGCGGGTCAAAATTTACAAAATATATTAAAATGGTGTTAAATGCACATTGAACAAGCTAAAGGGGCTGCAGGCTCAAATGGAGGTAGGAATAAAGCTCCCCATAACAGGTTGGTAGAACTGGCACGAGTAGTCTGGATGGAAGATGCCCTTAATTACACCTGTAGGGCAATTTACTACAACCAAACAATTTATACTTAAACGACTAGAAAATAACTGCGTGACTTGTAGCTGAACTCGTCACCGTACTCATTATCATGGTGT
Organism: Neomicropteryx cornuta; assembly: GCA_020383195.1. Lineage (NCBI taxonomy): Eukaryota > Metazoa > Arthropoda > Insecta > Lepidoptera > Micropterigidae > Neomicropteryx > Neomicropteryx cornuta. The sequence goes on along the minus strand of JAHKQU010000001.1, from coordinate 3,629,297 downwards.
CACTTGCAAAGGGATTTCTGCGTCACTGAAGCTGCAGTCTGTCCGGACGGGGTAAAATAGTTTGTAGCAGTTTGTTTTTTTAATCAGTTGGATTTTTTTCCCAAGCCTTGAGGCGAATTTTAGTCTTTTGGTTCTTGCAACCACAAATTGATTGAATAAATTAAATATGGTTTGAAATAATTTTTATTTTTCATTTAGAAATTGAATTTAATTTAACGGTTATTTGTTTTATTTTTGTTTTCATATAAAAAAAGTATAAATAGCTCCGTGAATTTAGGTCTGTGGTTTTTTCTTCTTTTTAGAAATTTGACAGTTTGTGAGAAGTTATAAAAAGGAAGGTCTCCTTTCGAAACATTCTGTTTCTGCTGGATCTTGGACTCAACGAGTCTTTTTAATTTCGCTTTACCCCGTTACTCGATTTGTTTCCAGTACAGGCGCGCTGTTACTCCAATTTGGGTATTTTTTTTTTTGCTTGAAGCCACTACATTAAGGAGGTAACCAGCGGCTGACTATATGGTTTTATTTTCTTGGGAACATTTGAGGTAAACAGGGTTTTGCGCTGGTCTATTGTATGCACTGTAACACTTCATATATAACCTTCCTTAGAACAGGTAACTCTTACCTAGTTAGGAACGTTATAGACTTCTACTCATCGGCCAACTTGATTTCTCAATAAAAAAAAAAATAAAAAACTGGCAGAGAAAAAGGTTCACGAATTGTCTCCACACATGTTTTTTCAACCTTCTCACTCGAATAACACGCCACGTATCGGACCATTGGTATCACCGTGTAAAGTCTTAAGGTGATGTAATTAATTTAACGCTACCTTTTTTTGTTTAATTTAATTTCTTGGAAGCGACTGAGTTCCAGCGTCGAAAATCTACCTGGAGAAGATTTTTTTTTAGTTTCATATGTTTTTTAAATTGTATTCAAAATTGTTGTTTTTAACAAAATTGATTGTAGGCCTTGGATGCCGTCTAGCTTTCTTTAGAAAGCTAGACGGCATCCAAGGCCTACAATCAACAATTTTTGAAGAGCTATTTATAGTTCTTCAAAAATTGTTTTGTTTAACCTTTGCTTTTACTGCAGTTTTTCTCTAAATTGTTTTTTATGCTGTAAATTCTTATATCTTTATATTTTTTTTTGTTTGGCAATTGCCCATATTTTGTTGGACGTTGGAACGAATTATTTTATTGTTTTTTAACGTAAAGTTTTTTATTGTTTCTACAAAGAAAGAAGTGATTATATTTTTTTCCTGATTGGTAACTGCCTATATATATATTTGTGTTGTGTAGAAGATTTTTCAATACAAGGAAAAGATTTTATAAACCTGCCAAAAACTGAATTTTTATTTCTTAGTTAATTTCCTGAAGCAGGCGCAAAGAGCGTTGTTATTACTCACCCCCCTGATATTTTAATTGAGCATTTTTATTTTCTTGATTATTTTTTATTTTATTTTATTTATTTTTTCCAAATTTTCAGGCGCCCAGCAATTTTAAATTTATTTAGTATTTTTTTTTATTTTGTAACTTTTGTTACAAGTTACATGACTACAAAGTCTCGAGTTCGTTGAACGCGACTCATATAGCCAGCTTCAATAACGTGGCTATTCGTTGCGCTAGAATAATAGGGTGATTTAAACGGTGTCGCCTTATAACGCGCACGTCTATTAAATACATATGTTTTTAAATACACAAAAAAAACGATATAAACACCTCAAAATAATCGTGTAGGAGTTTAGATTTTTTTAATATATCGGAGCCTTTAAATGTACTTATTAAGCGAAAAATATTAGCAGAGTAAAACATTTAAATAAATAAGCACAATAAATTAATCGAAATATATATTTTTTTATTTAAAATAATATATATGCTTACCTACATTAGGTTCGAAAACAGATTTTTACTTCTTTGTTTTATTGGTTGTCTGATTATGATTCTTTTCGTGATTTATTTCAAAATATTTAAACTTGTTTTTAGCGTTATTCACCTTAACCACATTTATTATACGGCGAGCTTCTCGATATTATTATTCCATTTCCTACACAAAGGAAACACGTATCTCAAAAGCCATTTCAGTGTAGGAAGAGACGTCACTTGCATGATTTGTGTCTGTACAGAGAATATTTTAGAATCAGGTTTAGCGGTCTGGTAATAATAATAATAATATTACTTTTAATATGCGTAACTGTTTTTTTTTTAGACTTGGCAAAGGCCTTCGATACAGTGTAGCGCTTAATTTTGCTTGCAAAATTGAAGTAACTCGGGGAATGTTCCTCCAGTGGTTCAACACTTATAGAGGACTAAATTAGGAGTAATACTAAGTAGCAAAGTTATCATCAAATTTGGCGTAACGCAAGGTAATGTACTTGGACCGCTACTATTACTCTTGTATATAAATCATCTCCCTAATATTAGTTTATCTGACAGCGATTTAGTTTTATTCGCTGATTATACGGTCATCATTTTCAGAGGAAAAACGTGGCAAAGTATTCATATTAATGCTAAAGAAGGTTACGTTAAATGAGAAATGGGTAGATGTTGATCAGTTTACTTTAATTTACAATTGACAAAAATAAACTTTCAAATCCCCCCTCCCCACCATCTCCCCTGACTCTAGCACAGGCACATTTAGCCTAGTTGAGTAGGGCCAGAAATAATTGAATATGACCAATAATTGTAGCAATAATTAAAAAAAAAAACAATAAATAACGATATCAAAATTAATTTCTTATATCCATAGGAAAAACTAAAACGGTTGAACAATTAGGTTGGTGATTGGTTCTTGACAATAATATCCAATCTATTTTTACAAAAGTCAGGCAGCTTTTTCATTCGTTAACCCTAAAAAATAGATTTTATAAAAATATAATCAAAACGATCTATTACGCATTAGTTACCAGTATAATGTCATATGAAATACCATTGGATAAGGAGGCACTCCTTTCTCTCTACATTATTATACCTTTTGATCAAAGAGAGATTGATTAATATTGAGAGTAATAAATAAAAGACCTTTCGGGTACTATCAATTACCTCAATTATTTCGACAATTGAAACTAATTATATTCGAACAATCTTTGTTAAACAATAATGACTACTTACTGCTATAAATATAATGAAATGCAATCCAATGTTAATCCAACACTAAAACCGAATCCGTATAATTGTATTCAGTTTTTTTGCAGCTAGACTTTATAATAAATTACATGATATTTTTAAATAAAATCCAATAAAAAAACAATTTATAAAAATACATCGGTGAGCCGTTCTGATCTGGGTAGAAATGACATTAAGACTATATCTTTTATATATAGAGACTGTATATATTTTACTATCTCATATATACTTAGAATCTACTATATACATATATAATACTATTTTACGATTGTTTAATCACTAGTTATAATCATTAGACATGTGGAGAAAAAGATAGATAGAAATTAGGCGAGTACGGACGTTTCGGAGCTCCGTGGCCCCTTCTTCAACAGTTAATTGAAGACTGGTCTAGGAATCTCATCTGTCACCTGACCTACGCGTCGATTTACCTGGTAGTGGTTAAAGTCAGGAAGTGGGATTCTTTTGAAATACATACATTATAAAATCTGTTTAAAAATAATTCGTAAATATCACAGATGTATTACTATTGAAAATGTCGATCAAGCTTAAAAATTATCACACAACAAAATTTCGGATAAAACAATTCACGAACAAAAAAAAAATATTAAAATATAATCAAAAATTAACGTAGCTTGCCTGTATAATTATGTAATAGTGAACATGTTAGGTTAGTGTAATTAATGTAAGCGTTATGTAATGACCGAATTATTAGATCTTGGTGATAGATATAAAATCTAAATATATTAATATCAAAAAAGCCGAACCATAGCACAAGCACAGCTTCCCATAGGTGACCGTAGTAAAAAAAAGCAGCATATTACTAATTATTTTTAAACAAAAAAAAGATATTAGTAATTTTAATGTATTCCTCCTTAGGAAATTAACATAAGAATTTAAACTAAGTAGCCGACTCGCAAAGGTGGAACCTGCGCTAGCAGCATATTGGAGCGGAGAAATGCAAACTTCATATATATAATTATTTTCTAAAATTGCCACAAAAAAGCGCGCGAAAAAATTTAACATGGGATGAAGAAAATATTTTTAAACATAACTTTTTATTATTTTGAAGAAACTAATTTCGGCTGCGTCACTCCTAGTATATTTCATGTAGATTCTATTAAAACTTTATAATTCTAAAATCGGCGGTGAAATCATTGAGATCAGACATCACAAACACTTTATTATTGGAGTCGATCCATGGGTGTTACTCTACGCTCCATTCCAATTATTAAAAAACGTGATACTCTTTGAGTTTAACAGCAATTAAGACAATTGAAGTAATAAATTTTCTATTTCAATCCATCTACAATTTTTATCGTTTTGGCAAGTACTGAAAATAAAATTATTATCACAAAGCTAAGTGATCCTGGAAGTTGATGCTGAAATAATATATCCCTAATCCTTATTAGAGACGACGGCTAGGCGAAGGGCTAATCTGCAAATAGGTTTACAGATTACCCACAATAGCCTAGATCCGCCGCAAAAGCGATACGTCTGTGGACTGCAGAGCGTTTGCCGGCCTATGATTAATTAGCGTCCGTCCGTCGGACGTATCTGCGGTTGGGTGTTGCGGCTTAGCGGTCTGACGCACGCCGCCGTACAACGTATGTGGGGCATATTATAAGATTTCAGCATATATAGAGAAAACTTGAATATTAGTTATATGTATTTATTTACTTAATTCTTAGAAATACTTAGATAAAACCTGTTACACGAAAAACACTTGAATTAACAACTTAAACCGACTACGGGCATCTCCAAATTAAAATATATGTTTAAAAGAAGACGGAAACACGAACTAGCATCTATATTTAAATATGTGATAATAAGTATGAGAGTGTTGTAATTTATGAGAATATTAAAATTGACATCATTTTTTTGAGGTAATTCTGTCAACTCCCATCAATTCTGTCATGCTAAGGAAACGTTCTTGATTGCCATTTATGCTAAAATCTCTGATATTATTTCCCCCTTTCGGACTATTCCTTTAAAAATAACGCCTTGACTAAAGCAAATATCATATTATTTAAAAAAGTGCATAAAATGTAGCAGTTTTTCAAATTGTTGAACAACTTTATGTGTTAATATTTTTTACAACATTCGTACAAGACTTTTCTAATGAAGAATCAAAATAAATAAAGTATTTTGGTTTTACTCAACTAACATGTAGGCTAGAGATTTAAAATTATTATTAATAGAATGATATATTAATAATTACATATTAAGAAACATTTGTTGATCAAATTATTTCTACATTTAAAAAAAAATGTTTAGACAACCACGTCAATTAATTGATAGAATGTCATCAAATCTACTTGAAAGTAATCAGATAACATCGACGTATGAGATGAGCTGCTGTAGTCATGTTTAATGTAATTATTGTTTGTTTTTTTTGTAAATTAACACAGTTAATTGGTTCATTAAGTATAGAAATCGCGAAGACTAACATATATAATTCGAGTATTTAAAAACAAAACTGCAATGTGCAAATAACAATTTAAACAAAACAATGTACCTGAGATTATAATATTTTGCTAGCTAGTGATTTTATGAGAGTCACCTCAATCGTCTATAATTAAATCCGTCTCCTACTGCCAATTTCCTAAAAAAAACCACGAAGTACTTGAACTCAATGAATTCACCCTATCTCTCGGGGAAATTATGTCAAAGAGAAACTCGCTAATATTAAACAGAAGTTTCAAAAGTGCCTTTTAATTTTGCTAATTGGACGAATCAATTAGCCGGTGGAAAAGGAATTGGTCTCGTTTTAATTTTACAGATGTTATTCCATGATAAAATCCTAGTTAATGATACCTTTTCAATATTTTTTAAATTAACTTGTTTATTCACAAAAAATTTATAAAAATAAAATTAATAAGACGGCGAAACACACAATTATCATATAATAATAAAAAAATAAGCAATAAATATTTCAATTAAATTAATAGTAAAAATACATTTTTACTGTTGAATTATAAATTTGTAGCGACGCTAATCGTGCTACAAAAGGTTTAAAGTTTTGCGTGTGGCACTAGCACACGGTGGAGGAGGATTGCAATACCACAGGCCGGCACCTGGGTGTATTGCCTAAAGGAAGAGGAGGGCAATACCTCAGGCCGGCACCTGGGTGTATCGCCTAAAGGAAGGGAATTCATCTTGTCAGCCAACAGGAATCATCATGGCTGCACATAAATGATTTGTTGACCAAAAAGATGATCAGTGCAAGACTACTTTATATTTAATTCATGAAGCCTGCACATCATAAGATTAAATATAAAATAAATAATCATTAAATTGTCTACTATGTATACTTACCGGGACTGGAGAAGCCTGTACAACCCACAGTCCACTGCTTCTAATTTGTAAATTTATTTTGTTATATTTTAGTGTGTTTAGAGAACACATATATTTATTCGTATTTCTAGTTATGCAGAATGGTATTACATTCACCGAGGCCATTAAGCAAATGTAATCTCAAAATACATAGACTGGAAATCGATATTCAGCAAGAGACATTTTGTTTATAAGCTACCGTCATACAGATTGACGAAAGAGAGGGAGTCGAATGTGTTGGAAACATTCTAAATGGAACCTGGAGAGAAATCATTCAAACTGCATAATCATCAGGGAGTTCTGAAACATAGAAAACATAATTATGTGCAAGTTATAATAAGTCTAACCTAAGGTTGCAGGGGGATACGCACAAAACTCAATCCGGGCGAAATAGGAAATACATTGGTACCAACAAATTCAATCTTATCGGAACGGCGAAAATTGTAAAGCGGAGGGCACCAATCTCAATCAAATCGGAAAGAAGTCGGAGACACTTTTGTAACACACTGAGGCGAGCACACTTCGATCCGATGTACCTGCGGCATCGAGGGGGGCCTGGAGAAGCGCACACACGGGTCCAGAACGGGGTACAACCAACGGGGGGTCCACTCCACTGATCCAGAGAGAGTCCAGGTCCAGAGGGCGTACGTCAACTCACACTGCGGCCGCGTGCTCTTTTGTCGAAACTGAGGTAACGGGGGAAAAAGGAATGCGGGCCGAATGCAGAATGAATCACCGCGTTCGGTAAACGTACCACCAGTAAGTCGTCAAGTGAATGACCTGGCGATATGCCCACGTACTAATCGAAGATTCATATGTTCGGCGCCACATGAGGGCAGGTAACGAAGCGACAATATCGAACACACGGCGCGACGGAGACAGCGCGGACAACCGTCCGGGACGAACCCCGAAGAGGCAATGAACTGAAGAGATTTGATTTGTGATCAATTCCGGCAGTGTTGCTCGGAATTTTGAAACCGATATCAGGCACTGGGCCTTTGGTCGGTGCGTCAGATGGGCTAGCCCTTATGGCTAGCCTGCCTAACCCTAATGACGGGTTTGAAGGAGGCAAATATAGGTGTAGAGGTAGACGACCTTACCCATTGAGCGTCGAGGTAAGTTTGGCCAGGGCCAAAAGGATTGCCCCGGGGACCGCTGCAGGGTTGGCAATGGCCACTTCGAGAATTTCCTTTAGGATTTCCAGCACCACCGTTGAGTTCACCATGTAGCTTCGGTCGCGGGCAGCTGGGGAGGCCGTTGGGGCGGCTTCCATGTCTAGTACCGGGAGGTCCGACACGGCGGCAAAGAAGTCCTCTTCCATGCGAGACGTTGAGGGAAAGTGGGGGCCCGCGGCGGGTGTGGAGCCCTGGTCTGGGGACCAGGCTTCCTTGACCCGCCGCGCCGGAATTGGCCTTGTTGCAATGCGGGCTGTATCAGTCGCATTTAGCATTCTCTGCTGAGGCGTCGGGGGCGGAGGAGCCGGGCCGGCGCTTTCCTCCGCGGCGTGGCTTTCCGTCTTCTGACGATTCGCCAGCCTCTTCCTGCCCCCCCCTACCGCGGCCCGCCAAGTGCGGCGGAGCGGCGGGTTCGGGCAGGGGCGGAGGCCGGGGATGACAGGGGGCATCGATGAGTGGCGGAAGTGTGGGGGTGGCAGCAGTAGGCGGCGCTCGAGAGGTGGGCGCTGGCCGCGTTTTTGACGCTTGCGGCGCAACCGGGGCGGAGAGTCTTCCGGGCGGGTGCGAGGGGGGGTAGGGCTGCGCGAGAGTGACGGGCGCGCTTCTGCCCGTAGGTGTTGCTGCTGGGCGGGTGGATCGGCGGGGGGGAGGAGGAGCTCCCCTCCCCAGGGCTCGCTGCCTGCGGGTCCTGTTTCTGTCCTGGCTGGCGACCTCCTGAATGAAGGAGGGGCAGCGCCTTGAGTTGGCCGGGTGAGGGCCTTCGCAGTTGGCGCAGGTGGGGGGGGGATTGCTTGTCCCTGGAGCATTCCTTGGCCGGGTGGTCACCGCCACAGCAGACACACCGCTGTTGCCGGTGGCAGCCGTGGCTGCTGTGGCGGAAGTTTTGGCACCGGTGGCACTGCGCCGGGCCCCCTCTGCCTCTCCAGGCCTCGATGGCGATGCCAGGCAGGCAGTGTAGCGCTGTGAGGTCGTAAATGCGGCGAATCTCGGCCGTCTTTTCTACGACCGCATAGAAGAGCGGTCTGTGACCGGCGCGGATGCGGCGGACATAGGAGCAGCCGAAGCCTGCTTCGGTGAGGCCGGAGCCCACAGTAGCGCATGTGGAGTCCTCCGGCAGGCCGCGCACGGCAATCTTGATGGTGGCATCGTCCATCTTGTAGGTGTGCCAGGCCAGGTTGGGGATTCGGCTCAGGTGGTCCTGAACGATCCGGAACTCTTTTTCGGAGTCCGGAGTGAACCGGAAACCGGAGCCGGAGGGACGGGCGTTGGCATTCTTCCCCAACTTCCGACTGATCTCCTGGAGGTGGGTCGACCAGTCGGGGAGTTTTTCCACCATTATTGGTGGAATCCTCTTGGCCCTCGTGGGCTCTAGGGAAGGAGCGCTGGCGCTGGCAATCGGAAGGGCGGGCTGCGTTCGACGTGCCATTTCGGCGAAAGAGGGCGGTGGCGAGGATGCAGCTAGGGGCGGCGGGGGGCTTGCGCGGGGGCTAGCTCGGGGGGAGACGGGCGCTTGGCGAGGGCTAGCGGCCGAGTGGCGGATGAGTTGCGTCTTGGTGGAAGCGTCGGAATCCGTCGCTTCGTCATCCGACTCAGATGACATTGCTTCATTTACGAAGACTGTTGGAAGCGACTTAGAGTACGGGGGCTCGTTCTCGGAATCAGAGCCGGAGCTGAACTCCCGTTCCCTCTTTCTGCTGCTGCTGGCGTCCATGACTGAGCAATGTAGAGTTGCTAGGCGGAGTGGATCAGGGGGGCATCCGGTCGGGACAGCGCCTTCGGCGGAATACTCCAGGGGGCGGTGGGCGGTGGCGCCAGGTGGGCGCAGGCCCCTGGGCGTGTCGCGGCCGGGAAGCGCTGGGCCGCGAGGGCGTTGGGGCGAGCTGCGGCAGCTGCGCAAGACAGCGCGGGATCCAGCGGAGCTAGCGCTTAGTGGCGCGGGGCCGCGCGGGCTCCCAGGGGACACAGCGTCTACTCCGGAGCCCCAGGGGGGGGGCGGAGGCGATGGCGCTTGGGCGCGCGGGCAACGCGCGTGCAGCGGCTGGGGCGCAAGGTGGCGCGACGGCCGCAGGGGATGCGGCGGACGCCGGGCGCGGTGAACGCGGACGACGCGGCGAGCGCGGAGACGGGGTGGGCAGCTTGAGCTGATTTTGCACTGGACTAGAATTGAACTTTAAGAAAATTTTTAAAATTTTGCAAACACAACACTAAAACAAACAACCAAAACAGACACCAATACAAAAACAAAAACACTTTGGGAAGCACTGAGTGGCACGACTCGGGAGCGGGGCTCGACCGCGCGACAATTGCGACCGGAGCGAGCTCGACGGTCTAAGAATTGGGGCGGTGCGGACACGAGTGGCGAAGGCGACCGTTCGGCGCGGGGGCAAAACGACGACAACTGAAGAGAGAGAGCGACGATTGTTTTTATAACTTCGGCGAGGCGAAGGCGCGAGGGGGGGCGACCGCGGCGACCCAGCGATGCGGCGGTGGCCCGACGAGGCGGCGTTGGAGGGGGAATTTAATGTTAATTATTGTTGCGAAATAATCGTTATTTATTTGAATTAAATTTAGTAGCCAATAAAATCAGTTTAATAATAATTTTGATATTATATAAGGCGACCATTTTTGTTCTGGGAGAGGATTAATAAATCAAGTACCAGCACTGTGAGACGTTACGCTGCAGGGTTCCGTATCCCTGGCAGTTTATTATATTCAGTATTGAACGCGCGTATTACAATTAAATTATTGAGTAATGTACAGTAGTATATTATGTAAATAAATATTTAGCTTCGGAAGTGAATTGTGTTTCCTTTGGCATCCATCTTCGGACCTCGGATCATTACACCTCCTGGACCTCCTTGGTGGCGACATCAGTAGGACCACTACGCTAAATTGGTGACCCACGACGTTCCGGAGTTTCGTGATCTTCAAGCCTCCTTGCCTTCAAGCCTTCAAGCAGGTGACCGGCGGGAGCGGGGAAATCGACTTCGGTGACCGCGTCGAGCAGTGTTGGTTGAATCTACCGCGACGAACAGCGGCGGTTGAGACTTCGCTTTGGAGAATTCAAACAGGTATTTCAGGCTCGATTACATATCCAAAATACCTTACCATATTGTCCTTTCTCAATTAATCCGAATTTTAATTCTGTTCCTTTATGTTTACTGTTTCTTGTATAATCATTTCTCATACTTTACAATTATTCCTTTTACAATTGCATTTCTGTCCAACGAATTTACCCGACCGACAATTTAGGTTGTTAATTGCTTTGAAAATAAATTGTTTTCATAATAATTAGATTGGAAATATCTAATTAAAATATATTAGGATATTTTTCGTCGAAACAAGTGCGTTTTCAAGATGGAGGATGATAAACAACCGGAGGTTTCACCATTGTCCATGGCGACCAAGATTCCGGCGTTTTGGCACAAACAACCTAGGTTGTGGTTTGCTCATTTTGAATCGGTTATTGCCGCAAGCAAACGATCGGATAAGGACCGGTATCATGCGGTGATTGCGCAGTTGGACAGGGCAGCCATGCAGGAGGTTAGCGACATTGTCCTGGATCCACCGGCTGCAGGATTGTATGAGGCGGTCAAACAGCGTTTACTGTCGACGTATGAGGAGTCCGATTCGCGTCAGTTACAGACGCTGCTGACGGAGCTGGATTTGGGCGATTGGAAGCCGTCTCAGCTGCTTCGGAGGATGAGGGAGTTGAGCAGGGGGAAGATGCCCGACGAAACAATTCGGACATTATGGCTTTCGCATCTACCTGCATCCGCTCGGGCGGTCTTGACGGTTTCCACAGTTCAGGACATGAGCGCGTTGGCGCTGATGGCGGATCGGATCGTGGAGGATTTTAAAGGACTGTCGGAGGTTGTACAGTCGACGGCCGTGGACAAGATTTCTTTGCCGCCGCAATCGACTTCGGGGAGAAGGACGGAAAATTCGCGCGTCGGTTACAATGGTGATACGACGAGTGTTTCTTTAGAAACTACCGTGTCGGGCCTGGCAGAGCAGCTCGCGAATTTGGCTTGCGTGGTGAGTCAATTGCAGGCGGAGTGCAAGTCTCTCGGAGATAACGCCAATCGTCGGGCGGCGGGAGCTTGCGGACATGCGCGGCAGCCAGAGGTGAACATGGGACTAGGTGCGAGTGCGGGTAGCTTTTCGCGGACCAATTTCAGGAACAATTCAAATATTCATTCTAATTACAGGAATAATTACAATCGACGGGGTAATTTTAATCGCCCATCAACGGGGGGCAACAACAATAATAATAATAATAATCATAATTTTTGCCTAAACCATCAGCGCTATGGCGAGAGGGCTAGATATTGCCAGCCCCCTTGCACTTTCCGTAGGAATTCGGAAAACTAGTGGGGGCGCCTAGCTGCGAATCGCTAGGTGCCCAGGACTGTAAGAGATTATTTTTATATGATGTCAATTCTAGGAGAAACTTTTTAATAGACACTGGGGCAAACGTGTCTGTATTTCCAGTGGTGAAAAAATCAGCGTTTCACAAGAATGGACTTAGTCTGGTGGCTGCAAACGGGACCAAGATTACGACATATGGTGCAAGGAGCTTGGTCGTGGATTTTAGACGAGGATTCAAGCCCATGAGGGGGACATTCATTTTCGCGGATGTTAAGCAGCCTATCATAGGGGCAGATTTTTTGGCCAAGCATCGGTTGGTAGTGGACATCGCTCGGGGACGTCTTTTCGTCGGTGAGGATGTTGACGCTGTAGTATCTTCTAGCAGCGGCCAGGAGGTACCGACCCAGTGTGCAGTGGATGCTAGTGTGCCTTTTCCACATCTGTTTAAGAAGTATCCGGACGTTACGGCGGATTCTTCATATCCGCTGAATCCCAAGCACCAGGTGGAGCATCACATCGAGACAACGGGTCCACCGGTGTTCTGTCGTCCTCGTCCGCTCAACCCGGAGAGATATAAGCAGGCGAAGAAGCTTTTTGAAGAGATGGTGCAGGCGGGCATCTGTCGTCCGTCGAAGAGTCAGTGGGCGAATCCTTTACATCTGGTGGCCAAGCCGAATGGGGAGTTGCGGCCATGTGGAGATTATCGCCGACTGAATGCCATCACGGTTCCGGACAGATATCCGATACCGCGTCTTCATGACTTCAGTTATTGTCTGGAGGGAAAGAAGATTTTTTCGGCCCTGGATCTGGTGAAGGCTTTCCACCAGATTCCAGTGAAGCAGGAGGATGTTGAGAAGACAGCCATAACCACTCCGTTTGGATCCTTCGAAATGGTGCGCATGGCCTTTGGGTTACGGAATGCGGTCCAGTCGTTCCAGCGTTTCCTGGATGAGGTCCTTTCAGGAATGGACAATGTGTTCAAGTATGTGGACGACATCCTGATTGCGTCTCCTACGATGGCACAGCACGAGGAGGATCTGGAGGAGGTTTTGAGGAGGCTGGACAGGCATGGCATCACCATTAATGTCCAGAAGTGCAAGATTGCAAAAACGGAGTTGGATTATTTGGGCTTTACCGTTAGTGCTGAGGGCATACGACCACGGGCTGAACGGGTGAAGGCCATTGCGGAGTTTCCAAAGCCTCGGACGGTGCAGCAGCTGCGGAGATTTTTGGGGATGTTAAACTTTTACAGGTCAAGCATCCCGAAGGCAGCCGAGTACCAGAGCGAGCTCAACAAGTTTCTGCATGGGGCGAAGAAGAAGGATAATTCACCCATCGCATGGGCAGACGCTTCGGAGGAGGCTTTCCAGAGGTGCCGTCAGAGCATTAGCGATGCGGTTACCTTGGCTCATCCATCGGCGGAAGCACCGATATCCATGATGTGCGACGCGTCGGGAACGCATGTGGGGGCGGTTCTGCAGCAGAAGATTGGAGATGACTGGGTGCCTTTAGGATTCTTTTCGAAGGCATTGACTGAACCGCAGACTCGCTATGCGACTTACGACAGGGAGTTGATTGGCATTCATCATGGCATTAAGTATTTTAGGAAGATGATTGAAGGGAGGGAGCTAACAGTTTTCACGGACCACAAGCCCCTCACTTATGCATTGACGAAGATATCAAGCAATAATAGCGAGACGCCCATGAGGGTCAGATATCTTACATATATATCGCAATTTGCAAGCGAGATAGTGTATGTGCCGGGCTCACAGAATGTAGTCGCGGACGCATTATCACGTATTGCACAAATCGACTTTCCGAGCACGGTTGATTACGAGAGGTTGCATTCGCTACAGGCGGATATTTTAGAGTTAGAAGGTTTGAAGGCTAAAACAAATTTAAAAATGAAGTTGATCACACACCAGGGGACAGACAAGGAAATCTGGTGTGAGATGTCGACGGGCACACCAAGACCCTACATTCCGGCGGAACTTCGGGAGGAGGTTTTAAAGTCGGTGCATGGCTTGAGTCATCCCGGGATAAGGGGTACACGGAAATTGGTGGTGTCAAAATATTTTTGGCCATGTATGAATAAGGACTGCGCACACTATGCAAAGTGTTGTGTGGCATGTCAAAAGTCGAAGGTGCAGAGGCATACGCTATCACCTTTCGAGCGTTTTGACTCGGCGGAAAGGCTGGAGGCGGTCCACATAGACATCGTGGGGCCGCTGAGGCAGTCAGGAGATTTCAGATATCTGCTCACCATGGTTGATCGGAGTACGAAGTGGCCGGAAGCAGTGCCGATATCGGACATCACAGCGGAGACGGTGGCCAAGGCGTTCATGGAGACATGGATTGCCAGGTTTGGATGTCCGGCCAGGCTGACGACCGACCAGGGAAGACAGTTTGAATCAAGTTTGTTCGGGGAGCTGTCGAGGATGCTGGGAGTCAGGAGAATCCATACGACTGCCTTCCACCCACAGGCAAACGGTGCGGTGGAGAGATGGCACCGTACCTTGAAGGCAGCACTGATGGCGCGATTAGATTCCAGGTCCTGGACGGAGGAGCTACCGATAGTGTTGCTTGGTTTACGGACAGCGGTAAAAACGGATCTAAATGTCAGCCCCGCAGAGATGCTATACGGGACGTGTGTGAGGATCCCGGGAGAGTTCTTGGAAAAGAACAGGAGGGTGTACACACCCCATGATTATTTAATTAAAATTAGGGACGCAATTAACAACCAAGAGACGAATTCGAATAAAAACCAAAAGCGAAATTTCTATGTTCATCCTGATCTTTTATCCTGCACTCATGTATTCCTCCGGGTGGATGCCGTAAAGTCTCCACTTACCCAACCTTATCAGGGTCCTTATTCCGTAATCGAGCGACTGAGTAAGACCTTTGTGTTGAATATTAAGGGAAAGAGAGTAACCGTATCGGTTGATCGCCTAAAACCAGCGTATTTATATAATCATGATTTTCAGCAAGCAGTGACTCAACCAGCGGCAGGCTCAGGGGAACCGGAGGCGCGGTCGAGCACAGCGGAGCAACGACCAAGGCTTTCAATGAGGGCAGGAGGCGAGAAAAATGTGACAAGAATTCCTGTACCTACCACACGATCAGGACGCATCGTGAGACCGCCAGATCGCTTGCAATAATCCCACATTTTTCTCAATTTAATGGGGGGGATATTGTAGCGACGCTAATCGTGCTACAAAAGGTTTAAAGTTTTGCGTGTGGCACTAGCACACGGTGGAGGAGGATTGCAATACCACAGGCCGGCACCTGGGTGTATTGCCTAAAGGAAGAGGAGGGCAATACCTCAGGCCGGCACCTGGGTGTATCGCCTAAAGGAAGGGAATTCATCTTGTCAGCCAACAGGAATCATCATGGCTGCACATAAATGATTTGTTGACCAAAAAGATGATCAGTGCAAGACTACTTTATATTTAATTCATGAAGCCTGCACATCATAAGATTAAATATAAAATAAATAATCATTAAATTGTCTACTATGTATACTTACCGGGACTGGAGAAGCCTGTACAACCCACAGTCCACTGCTTCTAATTTGTAAATTTATTTTGTTATATTTTAGTGTGTTTAGAGAACACATATATTTATTCGTATTTCTAGTTATGCAGAATGGTATTACATTCACCGAGGCCATTAAGCAAATGTAATCTCAAAATACATAGACTGGAAATCGATATTCAGCAAGAGACATTTTGTTTATAAGCTACCGTCATACAGATTGACGAAAGAGAGGGAGTCGAATGTGTTGGAAACATTCTAAATGGAACCTGGAGAGAAATCATTCAAACTGCATAATCATCAGGGAGTTCTGAAACATAGAAAACATAATTATGTGCAAGTTATAATAAGTCTAACCTAAGGTTGCAGGGGGATACGCACAAAACTCAATCCGGGCGAAATAGGAAATACATTGGTACCAACAAATTCAATCTTATCGGAACGGCGAAAATTGTAAAGCGGAGGGCACCAATCTCAATCAAATCGGAAAGAAGTCGGAGACACTTTTGTAACACACTGAGGCGAGCACACTTCGATCCGATGTACCTGCGGCATCGAGGGGGGCCTGGAGAAGCGCACACACGGGTCCAGAACGGGGTACAACCAACGGGGGGTCCACTCCACTGATCCAGAGAGAGTCCAGGTCCAGAGGGCGTACGTCAACTCACACTGCGGCCGCGTGCTCTTTTGTCGAAACTGAGGTAACGGGGGAAAAAGGAATGCGGGCCGAATGCAGAATGAATCACCGCGTTCGGTAAACGTACCACCAGTAAGTCGTCAAGTGAATGACCTGGCGATATGCCCACGTACTAATCGAAGATTCATATGTTCGGCGCCACATGAGGGCAGGTAACGAAGCGACAATATCGAACACACGGCGCGACGGAGACAGCGCGGACAACCGTCCGGGACGAACCCCGAAGAGGCAATGAACTGAAGAGATTTGATTTGTGATCAATTCCGGCAGTGTTGCTCGGAATTTTGAAACCGATATCAGGCACTGGGCCTTTGGTCGGTGCGTCAGATGGGCTAGCCCTTATGGCTAGCCTGCCTAACCCTAATGACGGGTTTGAAGGAGGCAAATATAGGTGTAGAGGTAGACGACCTTACCCATTGAGCGTCGAGGTAAGTTTGGCCAGGGCCAAAAGGATTGCCCCGGGGACCGCTGCAGGGTTGGCAATGGCCACTTCGAGAATTTCCTTTAGGATTTCCAGCACCACCGTTGAGTTCACCATGTAGCTTCGGTCGCGGGCAGCTGGGGAGGCCGTTGGGGCGGCTTCCATGTCTAGTACCGGGAGGTCCGACACGGCGGCAAAGAAGTCCTCTTCCATGCGAGACGTTGAGGGAAAGCGGGGGCCCGCGGCGGGTGTGGAGCCCTGGTCTGGGGACCAGGCTTCCTTGACCCGCCGCGCCGGAATTGGCCTTGTTGCAATGCGGGCTGTATCAGTCGCATTTAGCATTCTCTGCTGTGGCGTCGGGGGCGGAGGAGCCGGGCCGGCGCTTTCCTCCGCGGCGTGGCTTTCCGTCTTCTGACGATTCGCCAGCCTCTTCTTGCCTCCCCTACCGCGGCCCGCAAAATGCGGCGGAGCGGCGGGTTCGGGCAGGGGCGGAGGCCGGGGATGACAGGGGGCATCGATGAGTGGTGGAAGTGTGGGGGTAGCAGATACAGACTAGCCGCTGTTGCGGGCAGTTAAAAAGATTAAAATCTTTATGTCTGCCCGAACAAGGTATAGCCATCGTTTATTAAAATTACTAATTTACATTTCTTATACCTATTTACAATAATATTTCTTATCCTAAAACTTAATACTATTAACTGCTGGCGATTACCAGCGGGCGAAGGACTAGAACCATGGGGGGGTAGCAGCAGTAGGCGGCGCTCGAGAGGTGGGCGCTGGCCGCGTTTTTGACGCTTGCGGCGCAACCGGGGCGGAGAGTCTTCCGGGCGGGAGCGAGGGGGGGTAGGGCTGCGCGAGAGTGACGGGCGCGCTTCTGCCCGTAGGTGTTGCTGCTGGGCGGGTGGATCGGCGGGGGGGAGGAGGAGCTCCCCTCCCCAGGGCTCGCTGCCTGCGGGTCCTGTTTCTGTCCTGGCTGGCGACCTCCTGAATGAAGGAGGGGCAGCGCCTTGAGTTGGCCGGGTGAGGGCCTTCGCAGTTGGCGCAGGTGGGGGGGGATTGCTTGTCCCTGGAGCATTCCTTGGCCGGGTGGTCACCGCCACAGCAGACACACCGCTGTTGACGGTGGCAGCCGTGGCTGCTGTGGCGGAAGTTTTGGCACCGGTGGCACTGCGCCGGGCCCCCTCTGCCTCTCCAGGCCTCGATGGCGATGCCAGGCAGGCAGTGTAGCGCTGTGAGGTCGTAAATGCGGCGAATCTCGGCCGTCTTTTCTACGACCGCGTAGAAGAGCGGTCTGTGACCGGCGCGGATGCGGCGGACATAGGAGCAGCCGAAGCCTGCTTCAGTGAGGCCGGAGCCCACAGTTGCGCACGTGGAGTCCTCCGGCAGGCCGCGCACGGCAATCTTGATGGTGGCATCGTCCATCTTGTAGGTGTGCCAGGCCAGGTTGGGGATTCGGCTCAGGTGGTCCTGAACGATCCGGAACTCTTTTTCGGAGTCCGGAGTGAACCGGAAACCGGAGCCGGAGGGACGGGCGTTGGCATTCTTCCCCAACTTCCGACTGATCTCCTGGAGGTGGGTCGACCAGTCGGGAAGTTTTTCCACCATTATTGGTGGAATCCTCTTGGCCCTCGTGGGCTCTAGGGAAGGAGCGCTGGCGCTGGCAATCGGAAGGGCGGGCTGCGTTCGACGTGCCATTTCGGCGAAAGAGGGCGGTGGCGAGGTTGCAGCTAGGGGCGGCGGGGGGCTTGCGCGGGGGCTAGCTCGGGGGGAGACGGGCGCTTGGCGAGGGCTAGCGGCCGAGTGGCGGATGAGTTGCGTCTTGGTGGAAGCGTCGGAATCCGTCGCTTCGTCATCCGACTCAGATGACATTGCTTCATTTGCGAAGACTGTTGGAAGCGACTTAGAGTACGGGGGCTCGTTCTCGGAATCGGAGCCGGAGCTGAACTCCCGTTCCCTCTTTCTGCTGCTGCTGGCGTCCATGACTGAGCAATGTAGAGTTGCTAGGCGGAGTGGATCAGGGGGGCATCCGGTCGGGACAGCGCCTTCGGCGGAATACTCCAGGGGGCGGTGGGCGGTGGCGCCAGGTGGGCGCAGGCCCCTGGGCGGGTCGCGGCCGGGGAGCGCTGGGCCGCGAGGGCGTTGGGGCGAGCTGCGGCAGCTGCGCAAGACAGCGCGGGATCCAGCGGAGCTAGCGCCTAGTGGCGCGGGGCCGCGCGGGCTCCCAGGGGACACAGCGTCTACTCCGGAGCCCCAGGGGGGGGGCGGAGGCGATGGCGCTTGGGCGCGCGGGCAACGCGCGTGCAGCGGCTGGGGCGCAAGGTGGCGCGACGGCCGCAGGGGATGCGGCGGACGCCGGGCGCGGTGAACGCGGACGACGCGGCGAGGGCGGAGACGGGGTGGGCAGCTTGAGCTGATTTTGCACTGGACTATAGTTGAACTTTAAAAATTTTAAAATTTTGCAAACACAACACTAGAACAAACAACCAAAACAGACACCAATACAAAAACAAAAACACTTTGGGAAGCACTGAGTGGCACGACTCGGGAGCGGGGCTCGACCGCGCGACAATTGCGACCGGAGCGAGCTCGACGGTCTAAGAATTGGGGCGGTGCGGACACGAGTGGCGAAGGCGACCGTTCGGCGCGGAGGCAAAACGACTTAACTGAAGAGAGAGAGCGACGATTGTTTTTATAACTTCGGCGAGGCGAAGGCGCGAGGGGGGGCGACCGCGGCGACCCAGCGATGCGGCGGTGGCCGGACGAGGCGGCGTTGGAGGGGGAATTTAATGTTAATTATTGTTGCGAAATAATCGTTATTTATTTGAATTAAATTTAGTAGCCAATAAAATCAGTTTAATAATAATTTTGATATTATATAAGGCGACCATTTTTGTTCTGGGAGAGGATTAATAAATCAAGTACCAGCACTGTGAGACGTTACGCTGCAGGGTTCCGTATCCCTGGCAGTTTATTATATTCAGTATTGAACGCGCGTATTACAATTAAATTATTGAGTAATGTACAGTAGTATATTATGTAAATAAATATTTAGCTTCGGAAGTGAATTGTGTTTCCTTTGGCATCCATCTTCGGACCTCGGATCATTACACCTCCTGGACCTCCTTGGTGGCGACATCAGTAGGACAACAACGCTAAAAATTTAACTAATTTTACTATTAATTTTTATTTTTAAAATAATTATTTTCACTATTAAATTCATAAAAAAAAATCTTGTCTGTGTAGTTATCAGGTCATATTTACTCATGTTGAGTCGATTTTCGAGTGTCGATCGTCAACCAGGCTAAATTTATTCTATTGTTTAAATTTAACAACTCTATAGAATGCAATGGTCGTTTCTATTTTTGACACATGTACATATTATTTTTTTTATACACACCGTGTCCTTAGACCATTCTCGATAAACAATCCAGTTCATTAGTCCTGCAATTTGATAAAACGCTACATATATAAAAATTCACCAAGGTTACCAAAGAAAACAAAATGTAAACTTTACGTAAAAAAAGTAGAAGGATCATGTAACAATGTCTTTGTCGTAAGCGCTACGCTCTAACGGTGTCAAGGCCACTATTAATCAGCACAGTATTGTAATTCGCGCTCTCACCGAATTTATGCTATCTGTCAAAGAAAATTATGGTTGTTTTTTTTTTATATAATTTCTCACTCATAATAGGTTAGCCAAACCCCCCTTAAGTATTCGGGAAAGGTCTTGGGACAACCTGTATTGTACAAAAATACAATATTAAATACGCGTAATGTATCTATATAATAAATACTACATATTATTTTCACCATACATTTAAAAAATCTATAACTTGTTAATTATATTTTTAAATATTTATTTATTTGGTTACAATTACAATGCAACAAATGAAAGCAACAAACAATGGTTGTCCTCATTCAACTGGCTCTGAGTTTCAAGGCGACACAATTTGTCTACCTACCAATCAATCAATAAACAATTCAAATGTTCTAAATGTTTGAATAGATTTAATTAGAATCCGAGATTAAAAAATACGTTTCTCTATGAAGTAACTATTCACCCGGCTTAAAAATAAATATAGAAACAGCTTAAGACGGAACCCTTATCAGATTTTTCGTAAGGTGACTTTAACGAGATTCCCCGAGAAAATAATAATATATCTTGTTACATTTTTCCGGTGAAAGCACGTATTCCATCCTTAACATTCAAAGTTAGTCGTATTAACATCACTCAATCTCAAGGCATTCCTCCCGCGAGAGGGGGACCTTATGTTACATCTAGCCTTAAAGCGGGAGGAGCCCTTGAGACTTAACAAATGTCATGTCAAAGCAGAGAGGAGAAACGTTCAGATAAAAGGTACTTAACAAACGACGCAAATAGATACCCTAATGTTGAAGTACACGTTTTTATATACGAGCATGTACAGAATGTCTCCTCATCGTGTGCGATAACTGGTGAGGTAGAGACGAAAACAGTATAGAAGGAAGTTAAAAACCTTTCGCTGACAGTTGAAGTTTCACTCTGCAACCGGAGTTCGGTGATTTTAGTTGTAGTTCAATTGCATTCTGTTTATAGATCGTAGCTTTACTTTACTTCATCATTTACGATTAATACAAATTACAGACAAATAAAACCTAATTTTATTGTTAGATTGTTATATTGTTAATGGTTAATTGTAACATATAAGTACTTACATATAGAATATACATACAATTTAATTTTATTACCTTCATCATAAATTAATTTTATACATACTAAAACCATACTTAATTTATTATTTTATTTTAACACATACATACAAATCACACACACTCCCAACTACCACAAATATCACTCATAATTTACACATAAGATATCAAAAAAATTTACTGTATACTTATATTATATTCATAATCTATATATATTTTAAGAACACTGTCTCAATTTTTTTATGCTAATATTAACATGTAAAATGTCCGAAATCCATAATTGGTTTTGTATACTAGTAATAAGTATTGTTTGTAATTATAAAAATGAATACTGTTGGATTTTTCAATAAAGAATAAATAAATAATTAACCAGCTCCTTCTAATTATCATATTATTGAGTCAATTATCGGGTTTGTAAACTTTTATTTAGTTTGCGAAATAACATATTCTAGAATATTTTTTATTATTTACCGCAATAACGCTATCCCAAACTATGCAGACTTTCATGCCAAATAATTCTAAAAATCAAAGAATGGGTAAATATTGTAGAATTTTATAGCAAATCAGAGTAATTTCAACGTCATAACCCTTGAAATATATATTTTTTTTTAAATATCGCTCTAATACACACATATACAATTCAATATGGCGTGAGAGAAAAAACATTGATATTTTCAATCTTTGAGTATTATAATGACATCGTATAAGGTTTTGATAATTGAACTAGTTTCTCGGAGACATAATTTTACCGGCCACAGAAGTGGGCTACCCAAACAGAGGTGGGCTATCGTTTAATATCATTATTAAATGCATTTTTTTAAACTAATAACAGTAACTTGCGTATTTTTTTTTAATAATCCATAGAGGCAGAAAGGACCATTTAGCTTATTAGTTAAATATTCCAAACGCTGCGATTAGACGATAAAACACGCATCCAAATATGGCGCTGCAGGCGATTCTGGCAGACGACGCGCTGCCCGGCAGCCAAGCAAAGACTCGCCACTGCGACAATGAAGGTGTCCGAAGCACTGACAACCCACAGAAAGGAGTCATGGGACACCTTCATGGAGTCGATAGGCGGCAACATGCCTTCCATCTTCCGGCTGAACAGGGCGCTTACCGGCGTCCCGCTGCCTACTCACCCTATCCTGGACTCCGAGGACAGGCTCAAGTACGCCGCGGCTGACAGAGCGGCCATCTTCGCTAAGCATCTGGAGAAGGTGTTCGGCCACCACCCCGCAGGCGGGGACCCCCTGCATGAGGCCGAAGTAGCCACCTTCCTCGAGGAGTACAGCAACAGGCCGCCGACTGTCCCCCCCCCCGCCCCCGATCACCCCAGTGGAACTCCGGATCATGTGCAGCCACCTGAACCCGAAGAGAGCCCCCGGTGCTGACGGCATTACCCCTGCAGCCTTGAAATTCCTACCGAAAAGAGCCCAGGCATTCATAGCTAGCACGCTGAATGCGTGCATACGCCTGGGCCACTTTCCAGAAGCCTGGAAAAAGGCAAAGGTAATTATGCTGCCTAAACCGGGAAAGGACCTGCGCCAACCAGGTAATCACCGCCCGATCTCCCTCCTTCCGACCCTGGGCAAGGTTTTCGAGAGGCTCCTGATGAGGCGCCTTGAGCCTTTCTTGCCAATCAGGGCGGAACAATATGGGTTTCGGAGTGAGCACTCCACCTCTCTCCAGCTCACGAGGGTGATTGACCACCTCACGGGCACCTACAATCACCACCAGCACACGGCGGTGGTGTTCCTGGACGTCGAAAAGGCTTTCGATAGGGTTTGGCACGACGGCCTCAGATTCAAACTGGCCAAATCTGAGGCCCCCACGCAACTGGTGAGCGTTCTCTCCTCGTACCTGAAAAACAGAAGGTTTTTCGTGGAAGTCGAGGGCGAGAAATCCGAGACGCTCATCATGGAAACCGGAGTTCCACAAGGCAGTCCACTGGCCCCAAGACTGTACGTGACGTACATTGATGACGTCCCGAAGCACCCGGACTCTGAAGCGGCCCTCTACGCGGACGACACGATGTTCATGGCATCCTCCATGAACGTCAAGCTGGCCGCCCGCAAGCTGCAGCGTCAACTTGACCTGCTTCCAGACTGGCTCCGGAAGTGGAAAATCAAGGTGAATGCCGGTAAATCGGAGGCGATTATGGTGGGCTCCTTGAAAAGGACGCCACCAGAACTAATGCTAGAAGGCAACAAGATCCCCTGGAAGGAGACGGTCAAGTACCTGGGGGTTCACATTGACCGTCGCCTCAACTTCAACAAACAGGCAAAAGCTACGATATCGAAAGCGAAATATGCAAGGCAACTCCTCCGCCCGGTTCTCTCCTCGCCTCACATTGCCACTTCCACGCGGGTTGGACTCATGAAGATGTATGTGAGGTCCATCCTCACCTACGCCGCCCCAGCCTGGAAGCACCTCTCGTCCGCCACGAACCAGAAGGCCATGGAAGCAGTCCAGAATGTCGGCTTCCGAACGATCACGGGCGCTCCGTACTTCGTCAGGAACGAAACCTTGAGGCGCGACCTCAAGACGGAAACGGTCGACAAGTTCGTGAGAACACTCGCCCGCAACATGTTCGAAAGAGCCGACAACTCTGAGCAGGTTCACCTGCAGAACCTGGCCCCGCTTCACTCCAGACCTCCGGACGTCAGGAAGGCGCATCCTCGCGCCCAGCTGGACAGTCCATAGTCTTCGGCCCCCCAAAACACTCATCGCCCCCCCCCCCATTTCCCTATTTGCACTCTGTGCAAATTGCCACCTACAAACCCGTTTTAGGGTTAGGCAGGCTAGCCAGAAGGGCTAGCCCATCCGATGCACCGACCGAAGGCACAGCGCCTGGTATCGGAGTCAAAATTCCTAGCATCATGCAGGAATTGACCACAAAATCAAATCAAATCAAAAATCAAATCCAAATATGGCGTTTGTTTTATTTGTGTTCCTATCGCGATGTCAATAATTCAATGTCCGTTGTTCTGAGAGTTTTTTTCGCGCGAGAGAACCACGCGCGGGATAATATCATTTCGTGAGCACTGGCTAATCTGATAGGGAGATTTTCCATTACGGCCTGAGCCATTCCGCTTGACGAGGATACACAGCTGATGCTGCTGTCAGATTCCCGCTTCAGACACCTGGCTGTGGGGCATCTCTGCAACCGTGCGTGGCTTGGACAGGTTTTATTTGCGGCGAATTTGACGCCGTCATGTCATTTTGACGTCCGACTAGATTACAATGTTTGTCACTTGAGGGTGCAAAAACAGAACACGAACAAATGAAAGTGCGCACCAATTAATATTACCGTATGAACCAAGAAAATACATCACCTAAGCTGGAATTCAATATAAAGGGATGTGTCAACGTGCAGTTATTCATCAGAGAGCATTTTTTTTTACAAGTCGCGTTCCAAGACCATTCCGATATAAAAATCCAGTTAATTTGGCCATTTGGCCCTGCCATTTCAAACATGATATATAATTTGCAGTAGGTACGTCGTTGGAAAAAAATACATACAAAAATAAACTATATTTTATATCTTACACTTTGAAAGTGAAAAGATTGTTATCAATAGTTCCCGAATCCACAATCCTTACTTTTTCAGCTAAAATCAAGGTTACGCTAAAATATATATTTTTATTTTCAAAATACCTCAAATGCATCTTTGTATTTTACGTCAAACTTTCCGTGACAAACTCAAATTTTCCTTTATCCAACATGTTTATTTAATATCAACGTTGCCTTAATTGAATATCAATCAATGAGGTTAAGTAATTTCACCGCCATGAACATTGCCAATGTTCTTCGGGAGTAGAAATCTTTAGGTTAAGGTGTGTAGTTTTTGAATAGTTGATATAAAATATTGCCAGATATTATGTTTATTTATAGTAGCTATCTTGTAGATGAGTCTGCAGACTTGTGTGTGATATATAATATCTGAAATAAAGGTCGTACAAGCGACATTGAATTTGAACTAGATCATTTCACACACGATTATAGATTATCGATATAGTATCTACCGAACTATTTAAGCTAATCGTGAGACATTTCCTCTTTTCCCTTTCGCTCGCGTTTTTCACATAAAAACGCAATTTGACTGTATAATATATTGTGTTATTCAATAAACACACTCCCCTCTCTACGTCAAGCGAAAGTGGCTTTAAATGATGATCGAATATTTAAACAGAGCCTCGACGCAGCCCTCCTTAGATCCGGCAACGTCGCATCCCGTCGAAATAATATATTTGGCAACGGCGTTCGAATTTTAAATTAGAGAAAGAGACGGCGGCAGACATTCAGAAAATCGTCGCAAATATTTTATACTAAATGGCCGAGGCCGTTCACAGACCGGCGCACTTGGCAAGCGAGGGAAAGAAAAAAAAAATAAACAAAATGGCGGAGTGGAAATAAGGAGACGTATCAATTACGTAAATTAAAAACCAAGACGTATTTATTATGGAGATGCTATAGGGTTCCGTATGGCACAATCGAGCTACTTGGGTGTAGACGTCATCTATTTTATGAGCGCCTATTTAATAAATGTCATTTAAAATATTTATAAAATATGATTTAAAATTAAACTGCAAAATAAAATTAAACTTAAAACGGCAACAATAAGATTTTACCAAGTGCCTACCTTAATAAAGTACCGAATATCTGATATTTCCAACTACAAATTTCTTAATGTAAAAGAATGTTTTTTTTTAAACAAAATAAACTTACTTTACCACCCAGTATCCAATTAATAAATAAGCGCGCGAATTGAAGATTTATTTAATAATCATTTAAAATGTTTGTTCAGCAAATACAAAACAATTTAATAATTCATATTGTGATACATAAACTGATTAGTATTTACTTTTAATAGATACACAATACATCACATCACACTTTAAAAACAAATTTATAATTTATTATGGTTTTAAACTAAATTTAATACATTTCTTAAAATGTAGAATAACGTAACAATAAAAAAATATTTTAACTAAAAAGAAAAATTGCTGTAACTGACCCTCTGTTAGATATATCGACTTTTTTTTGTAATTAAATATTACAATCAATTTTTTAAGCTGGTATTGACAGGTGAAGATGTTTTCTTAGTTACAAACCTAATACATATAATTACCAAGTAATAAAGAATTATTTTTGGTCTTGTTAATAAAAAATAAAAAAAGATTGTTTTTTTCTCGTCTTTCATTGTAAGTCGGTGGTTTTATGAGACGGTAGTACCTGATCTATTGGTTAAAGATTTCGACTATTGATCAAGCGGTCGCGCGTTCGATGCCGCTCGATGGTTAGCACTATCATCACCGATACATTCGAGCATTCGATACACCGATACAATCGAGCACAGGCAATTTAGCTTAGTTGAGTAGGGCCTAAAAAAAAACCATTGACAATATTTCAGCTTGGCTTTCATTGTAACTATATTCATATTGACACTACCACGACATACGCACATATTAGGAAACCGTATAAATTACTTTAACGTGACATAGTTCACCAAGTTATGAAATATCTTACGCGCTAACTTCACTTTATTGCGTTCTCAGAGCCGATTAATTTTGAAGTATGCGAGTGTCGCGCGACTTTAATAATTTTGAGCGCGGCATTTCCAGCGTGTGTGGAAAATTTAATTAGTATTATCAATAAAAAATAGGTTATACAATCGGCGTTACTTAATGTTAGTGTAATAGCTTCGATAATAGCTTCGAGAGCTATTTTACACGCTCTTATGAATTTGACATAATAAGTACAGGCCGCACTGAAAAAAAAAAATCATTTAGGCTCTACGAGAAATTTCTGTAGCCAAACATTTTATTCCGCCTACAGCTCGATTCTGTTTATGCTATTTGGTAACCAATACTAAAGTTTTCAGTAGGCTCAACCAACGTTTGATACGCCTGACTAAACTACGGTACGCAGAAACAAAATGGCGGAATAGGCGAGAAGCACGAGGTGTGTTTGCTAGTCTACTGGTGATTGTTTAGTTGGCGTAACAAAACAGTCTTGTAATGTGTACGCAACGTTTCACATGAAAGCGCATATAACGACTGTTTGGTAGAAACAGAACAGTAATATAATGTTTTGTACCAAATTTTTCATTTGAATGCTGCATTTCCGAGATTGACAGGTTACAGGAAAGTTTTGTTAGGTGTACGATTTATCAGGAATATGATTTGTACAATCAGATTGTGTACACTATACACTACCTTTGGGTCTACTAAAATTAAGGTAGCCACAACAAATTTTGGTTCTACTATTGTGACCGTTAGTCAATATGTGTGTAGCCAGTATTATATAAATATTGAACTCCTCTACGTTCATGTGGAGTTGCGAAACGGTGGTTCCCATATATACAGTACGCACATATGTACTATATCTTTTTTTTTTTATTTGAGTAATGCACCATATAAATAGGCTAGTGCCTTTTTATATCTTAACATACAAATTAAACAATTAAACATATCAACATAATGTCAAATTTGTTTTATGACTACATGGCCACTACTATGGTGTCACTTTATGCTTTTAAGTTCAACTTTAAATGCTTGGGGTAAAGCTCCGAGTCCTGTATTTATTTATTTATTTAATCAATGAAAAACAACGGGTACGAGATGTACAAAAAAAATCCTAAAGAAAAATATAATCAAGGTTAGTCCTGCATTCTTACAAGTTTTTCACATATAGACTAATTTATATTGATTGATATTACATTACATAATTAAACACTGACACTGACTGTACATTTATCAAAATTAACTAATCTATCTTTCTGACTCAAATATAGTTGAATATTTATTTGTACAGTTTATGGAGTAAAATATTAAGAGCGCATTTGACGGGAAAAATGAAATTTTGTCTCCTCAAAAACTATACGTATTTGTATATTCTTCAGGGATCCGAAATCAATAACTCAAAAAGATAACTCTTAAAAAAACGTTTCATATATATCTTAGGTGAAAACATGTCAAAAATTAATACATTTTTTTTATAGATAGAGCCACTATTTACGTGAAAATGGCTGTTCATTTAAAACTGGGAGACATTGTGATGATTTTCCTGGCAAAAATGTTATTTCTGTGGTATGCTAATAAGTTTCAAAATTAAGTTTAATTACTCGTCACATCCGAACGATATAATGGTTCGGCGCAGATAGCACTGGTTTAATTAGATGCTGTGTCGACTTCGCCGCGATAACTCACGCCTCTTCCCTCACCGCCCCCCAACCGAAACGCGCTGATAGGACAATTACCGGCATCGTGCGATATTAAATAATTAATTACGCTCAGATATTATCGAGTTTCTACCAATTACATTATTAATCACCGCCGAAGACACAATTAGTTCGGGTACCCGTATGAGATCGCAAGTCGTAGGGGGGCCTCAAAAACAGATACGATTTTAAGGGCGAGCGGTCGGTAATTTGACGTTTTTTATGCATTTGCGAAGGATTTCTCCAAACTCTTGAAGATTTGAAAGGTAAAAAAATATAAATTAGATTCATTAATCCTTCGTTTAGGTTTTTTTCCAGGCTAGTTTTAGTACTGGAATACTAAAACTAGTCTTGGTACTGGATAACTAAAACCTTGTAATTACACTGAAATGTTGTTAGCGTAGAACGTAAAAAGCGAATCGCGTCGGCAGGTGCATTCCTGAAATTGTGAGCACTACTAGTCGGCCTTCGCGCAGTTCTCGTTCTCGGAACCGCAGAGGATACACTCGAAGGCGTCTTTCGAGCAGCCGACGAAACGCGGATGCTGTGTTGCAACGACGAGATAAATAGCTTTTAGAGATCGTGGTCACAGTGGCATTTCACTAAATGCCCAGCGGTCGTAGATCCGAATCCGCAGTAGTACAAATTTTAGAGTTTCATCTCTGACATCTGCACTTACTCAAGCTCGAGCAAATGTATGTGGAAAAGCTGTCTACCTACTCTCTCTTAGGTTGTCAGCTATCGAGATGAAACCTAAGTTGGTTAATTATTTATACAGAAACTGTACGTAATAATATAATATGTAAGATGTCCTAAGACTTAAGGGAGGGTTTATGTTACCTTATTACAAGAGAGAAATTATATAAAAAAATGGGAAAATATTTCATTCCCAAATTTACTATTTTTTTTAAAGCGCCGTTGTAAATTCTCTTAAGCGCTTGGTTCGCGCTCGTCCTTGACTCATCCGTGGCATGACAAACACGGTTTATTATTATCACGTATAGTTAACATTTATTTTTCTCGGACACCACGATGAATTTTGATATGACGTCAATACACATCACGCAGGGCCAATTTGCTGGATTTTAGGACGCTGTGTGTATTGTAAAGTGTTTATTTATTTATTATTATTTGTCCATATGTAGTTTACTTTCTTTGTGGGGAAATGTAAAGCTGCTTTTCTAAACGTTAACATAAATTTCATAGCACTTTAAATTTGTTAACGAGTTGCGGACGTATTTCGAGATTACTTTATTTAAATTAGTTCTATATTATACGCGGATTTCGCTTCGGAGTGGTCCGGTGCGAATGCCTTTGAAATGCATTAAAGATAATTATAAAATGTCTGTTTTAAATTTATGAAAAAGACATTTTCGACTTTTAAAAATATTTTAGAGGAAATATTTTAGAGGTTGGATTAAAAAAAAGTAGAAGTTTTACTTTGCAACGCTGGATATCTATCACCCACCAACTTTTGACAGTTCTTAATAAATGACCGCATTTATTTATTTATTTATTTCAGGAAACAACAGCTTACTTAGTAATTACAATAAACAAAAAAAAACAATTAAAACACAAAGCCAATAATAGTTTCCTCCAAACTTAAAAAAATAGAAAACCCATTCGGGAGCGAGGTCGGGGCCAGGAAGTAGGAGGGGTTGGGGACAATCACCAGAATATAATATAAAATATAATAAATTCTACATACACATATGAATATAAATATACTATTCAAGGGCTAGAGTAGACACTCTCTTGAATGCCGGGAAAGTAGACATCGGGCATTGGAAGATTATTATGATAACCGCTATTAATCGTTTATTGTTTTTTTGCAAATATTTTTACAATCCCGTACAAAGAAAATAAACTATGTTATCGAAATAATTTCAAGTTTCAAATTTATTTTATTGAACCATACAGGTTTTTTCCGGTCCGGTAGGTTTTTGATAACAAAAACCTACCGGAAGTGCGAACGTATTTAATGATTGTCACCTCATTAGGTAAGTGGGAGCGTGCCTTTATCGTACACCACTTTGACATATTATGCATAGTCTGGTTATATCAAAAATACCTGGCGCATCGCGTGTACTGCAGATTGTTCGCGTCATTTCCCAGCTAAACTAAATTCTCGTATTAATTGGACAAGCGCAGCTGCGAAGGAAAGCCGCTAAAACTAATTTAAACGCGATTCAAACGCTCTGTCCCCGAGGCGCAACGTGCTAAGAGCTTTTGGGATAAACCGAACTGCACAGACAAACGGAAATGCAGTGCAAATTGACGATAACTACCCTGCAAATAATCTTGACCAACCCAGTTCTTACCGTAGTACTTACGATTATTTTCAAATATTATTTTGTTACTTCCCACTGAACTCAATTGTCTGAATATTACTTTTAAAAGATATCTCGTATTTAATAAAAATGAATCATTAGATAATCTGACGCTAATATTTTCGTAAAAATAATAAGTTTGACATATTCATGATATTTATTTATATTAGCGCCACGTGTCCAATGACACATAAGCTTGCAAGATTTGACCTAACCGACAAACATTGCAAGCTAAATAAAAGCTTGTTTAAAATTTAAGACGAAGGTAAAGGATAAACATTAATTTCGACTCATTTAAACCCTTTTTTTTTGGCTGGCATTTGCTTACCATTAGATATTTAATAATAATAAAAATATGTTTAGATACCTTGTTCTTATGTCTTTGACATAGTAAAGGCAGTTTCTTTTTATTTAATTTCTGAGAAATTTAATAAATGATAAACTTCTAATAGTTATTTTTTAGTTGAATCGCTCTCTTTTAAATGAGTTTAGAGCCTTAAAAAAAAATAATTAAAAGTAAAATGATGGTTCTAAAACATAGTAAAGTTAGTTTTTGTTTAATTTCTATATAATGAAGAAGTAATTAAATAAAAACCAACAATTGGTTTCTGACCGCGCAAAGAGTAAAACCTAACGCCCTATAAAAATGAAGCACTGAATTTCAAGGTAAACTGTCAATAGTAAAAACGCTGGTAAAATTTATCTAACTTTTATTGCGGCTTGACCACGCCAGTAAAAATATTACCCACTACTTTTCCGTAAATGCTGTTTCTAAAATGTTTTTACATATAGCCGTTGACTGGAAAATAATATATTTAAAAATCATGTTTAAATAACTCCCTCCCTGCCTTGATGTTTGACAACTGGGCTACTTTTTTCGTGCTCCATTGGAGCGATAAATTGGTAAAATTATGTCAGAAAGATTCCTAACATTTGACATCGAAAGAGTAATTTCATGTCTTGTTAGATCGAAATACATATTTATTGTCATTTTTTTTGATACTTCCTACAAATTTTATTTATTTATGATATTTTTTATTTTATTATACATAGTGTTACAGAACTTGAAAAGTTTTTTTTTTAAAGCATTGGATGTAAGGTGCTTTTTTAACTCTCACCATTATAGTATAAAATGTGAAATATCTGTCCAAGATAAAATACAAAACGGATGACAACGGACAGAAAACCTAAAATAAAAATGGTTAAAATACGTCCATGAAAAATGGGAATAATAAAGGATTGTTGGTAAAATGATTTTATGGTAACTTGCGGTAATATTTATATAGAATTGATGCACAGATTAGAAAACAAATAATAAAAAAAATATTTAACTAAATTACGACCTAATTAAATTTTATGATACTAATAATTTCAAAAAAAGACATAATTTTTGACCAAATAAAAAATTTGTACATTGGTTAAAAAGGGCAAAAAATAAAAAATAAAAAAAGATGGACTTTCAGGAAAGCTTTCAGAAAGTGAATTAGCGAGTAGCAGAATTCATTTATTTTGTAGGTCATTCATTTATATATATTTATTTATTAAATTTTAAAAGAAATCTACAGATTCACATAGTAGTTTTCATTACTATTACTGTATTAATACTACATAAATCTAAACACAGATTCCTACATTATGCTACTTAGATGATAATATAATTAATAACATCGTCTAAATAAAACATTTAAGAACGAAACTAAAATATAGAGTTTAAAACAAAAACATAAACTTAAGTATTATTTACATTATCATTAGTTATTTGTACAATTTAGACTTTTTAAACTGAAATTTACATAGTTTAAGGCATCATGACAATTAATAAATTCATTTAACAAGAGGGAATTTGAGGAATAGAGCAAGAACTCGGGAAACAAATTTGTGTATTAAATACATTAAAGAGAGAGTCTATTTTATTCAAAAAGAGTGTATTTAAAAATAAAGGTCGATCACAGCGCGGTGCTCGCTCAAAGATTGTAACTGATAAAATGATAACGCTGCTTTATGATTAGAGAATTCAACAGCTCGATAGAATCTAAACGTGAGCTCACGAAATAATATTTTTTTGGATTACTTTCGATGCGTACGATATAAACATATTCCATAGAATTGAACCGTATTCTAATCTACGAAAAATCCAAGTATATGAAAAAAGAAGAAGACCCTAGTGTCTAGTAGTCCTAGTTTCTAGTGTCTGTTAGTGTCTATGTGATTTAGTAAATTTCCTCCTAATTTCCATATTTTTTTTTATCTATGTACTATAAAAAAATAAAATATTTTACCTGTATCTCTTAATAAAATTAAAATTATAATAATTTTAATAAAATTTAATTTAAATATCATATGTGTGTGTTCATAATGTTGCTTCATAAATACTTCTATAATATATTAGTTATATAGATTTGATGATTATTATTTAAGCTTTCGCCATTCGGCGTCGTCAGAAAAAATATGAAAGATGACGTTTAAAATGCAACCTTCATAAATTCGAAAATCGCATTTTCAACTAAAAGATAAATATATAAATATATCTATAATATATTATATTTTTATATTTTTTCTATTCATTATTTTTTTTTGTTTCGGTTGAATCTTCATTACAGTTATTGTTGGTATTTTTTTATTTATATTTTATATGTTTATATACTCAGTCACAATCATTCTTATCAGTAAGGACTGGATCTGGCCGGAATCCTGTTTGGGATAAGCATATCGCCTAATAAAAAACAAACAAAGTGTGTGGTGATCTTTATGTTCGCCGCGGCAAAGTATTTTACGGAAGGGGCGCTCGAATATTTGAACAAAACGCGCGCGGCCGTGCCAAGCTCGCCTTTCCGCGCGAGAATATGTTTCAGCTAATCGCCGCACTGAAAGCGTGGCAGTTTTATCAGGCGGGGGTTACGACGCGGTCATTTGGTCACGCGCGGCCAACACAACTTCTAAGCTTTGCGGCCATGAAAAATATACAAATAGATTCTCGGGCACGTCATAAACTGAAAAGTTAATACGAGCTATATTTTACACGAGAACGTTTTTTAAAATTTACTTAAAAGAAGCTGAAGGTATCCACCAAATTCCCGGTTTGGATGTCAGCAGAATAGCGTTTGATTCTGTTTTCCTATATAAACTACTCAATAATTTAATAGACTGTCCAGAGCTTCTACAAAGTATTCACTTTAGAGTACCACAACGAATTACTAGATCAACAGATCTTTCTTTATTAAATAAAACGAACACAAACTATGCTTAAAACACTTCACAGAATATGTCAAGAATATAACAGTCATCTTTCGGAAACAGATATTTTTAATTACACTTTAAAATAATTAAAAAACGAGGTAATAAAGTATACACGTCTCATTGAGCTAATTAATTAGAGAGTAAACATCCTAATTATTTATGTGTATCATAATAACTCTTAATAAAAACCATATATGAATACATATTTTTATTAATGTAAATATGCAAAAATTAAACTATTTTATTTAAGTTTTCATCATTTTTTTTTATTTAATCAGTTCTAGGTGAACCTACCTTTCAATTCAATTGTTAAACAGTGGATTCATGTAATTGATCAAATTAGTAACTATGTATTTACTGTTCTATAAACTAAATTACGATGTATGTTTCCCTAAAATATATTAAATAAATAAATTAAATCGAACAAATTTATTATTATTTATTGTTACTTTTCGAATAACATCCAATCTTACTAGGTTAAAACCGAGTTCTAAGAGATGCCTGAAGGAGAAACGCTAAATTTATTATTTAAAATATTATAGTGCTAGATGAATTTGAGTCATTATTACAAAAAAGTGATTATTTAATATTAAAATAACATATTAATTAGATGTAAACTTATTTAAACAAAAAAAAAATGAAATAGTCATAAAACGAAATTTTATTATGTTTTAAGTCGATATGTATTAAAATTATTGGAAACCTAGTCAAACAGACTATTCGAACTGAAAATACAAATTGTTTTAGAACATTAATTAACAAAGTGAAATTTGAGAGTTCAAAAATGAAAAAAAAAGTATTAGAGTAGTTAGAACCATATAACATGATTTTTTACATTATAATAGGTGTACGCCGTAAGCTTACATTATTTGAAAGTCCGACAGTATATAGACATTAAAATTAGAATTCTTTTTAATATTTTTATAGATTGAACTTTCTCGAACAAATCATGTAGCCAGAATGCCAAAGGAACATTAATGCCGAAACTCAAAGATAGATGCATCGATTGGATATAATGCATGCTGGTTTAAATACATATCTGTATTTTATAAAATCTTCTTACCTCTCACCTACTCATCTGTGCGCTTATGAAATACTTAATTCTTAAACCAATTGTAGTATATATATCCAAGTTTCAAACGTACGATAGAGGCGAAAGACCTGTAAAGATAGTATTCCACGGACAATTTCCGCTCGCTTCCTGTACGGGCGGGTCATCTCGCAGGTGAAAGCAGGTTAGGTCTGCAAAATACATGGAATTCAATTTGGAAGTAGCGCTCCAGACAATTTGCCATGTTTTGCTGCACAATTTTCCACTTGAATTTTTAACGCACTATAGACAACACGCCCCTTATTTTATTTCTCACCTCGTTCAATTCTTTATTGACTCACGATTTGTTTGAAATTTCACTTTATAATTTTTAGGCGGATGACTTATTTATGTATTTATTTTGTTACTTTTTGTTATTTTGTTTATTCTGTTACTGTTGTTGTTTATTACTGTTGTTGTGTATTTCTTTGTTTTGTTTGTTACTGTTATTTTGTTACTTTAGTTTGTTATTGGTGTGTTTTGTATGTTTGTTATTTTGTTACTTGGTTTTGTGGCTTAAGTCCAATTTTTTCATTTACTTAACATAAATATATCAAAAGTTTATTAATACGATCACGCCAAGTATTTCATATTGCTAAAAATATCTTTAAATTCATGTGACGTTATCTTATAGGTTAGGTTAGGTTAGGTTAGATATTATATACTTAAGTATATCAAAATGTATTCAATATACCTAGGATAGACTAAAGAAACTATAGAAAATTACAAATTTTATTTTTCGGTTAAACAAATAATTAAACAATAACTAAATATAGGAGTAGAATTATATAAAATTTAATTAATACTGATGATTTTTTATTTTAGATTTCGGTGGGTTTTTTTTTATTCCAGTAGTTTGGTAGTGATGTTTATCCCTTTTCTTTATCCCTTGATCTAATTTTAGTATATACAATGGATTTAAAATCACTACTTTCCTTTTAAGGGGTTGGATTTTTATAAAAGGAAAAAAAGGAAAAAAATATTAATTATATTTTTAAATCAATTACGAAATTAGTTTGAACATCACTCTTGTGTGCTCTCGCGATGCAAAGATTTCAACAGAGTTCGACGTGCCCAGGTAAGTTTTTTTGTTGTTCGGACAGATCGATGCACTTGCACGACGGGTTTCCAAACTTTGTTTTGCTTTTGATTAAATTTAAAATTGTTTTATCGTAATTGAAAAACATCAGTTTATGATTTTTGATAATAGATCAACTATTATTATTTTATTTCAGTCGCTTTATTTCAGTTACTGACGTAGACAGGCTAATTATTATAACAACGGTGTTGTCTGATTTAATTCTAGTGAACAGTGTTTTGGTGTACGATTTGAGTACTAAAAGTCATTATCATTGACTTATCATTGACAGTCAATTCGTTGATTTTTATTATTTTTTTACATATATAATATTAAGATTCTAAAATGCAAAATATGTCACTTGTAAACTGAGTTTAAACTTTAAAAGTCTATTAAAATGAAATCTTATTTCTAATAATACATCCTATCATATTTATATGAAAGTACGTAATAAATTAAAAAGGAGAGATAAAACTTTATTTATTTATTTATTTTTATAAAGTAAACATACAGAGAGTAATCGTAATCATTCTTAAATATTTTATACACAGGTTGCCAGCTTATATTTAAATAGATCAATGTACTGAAAGTTCTACCAAAGAAACTGCTTTGAAAATAACAAAAGTCTGGTCATTTTCTTTGTAAAATCGTTTCCTAAAAATATAAATAAAATCCCTACATCAAAAAATATCTATAACCAAAAAACGGCTAAAGTTGCATAATAGTGTGTTTCTGCGTTGACTTCAACGTTTTGTTAGATCCTTTTTATATTATTTACTAACAATAAAAAGTTTATTTTGACTGTAATTTCTTAGTTTTTTGGTTGTATGTTTATTTTAAAATTGGTTTTACATTCTTGTTTTAAGCTTTTTGTAATATTTTTAGTAATTTGTAATGTTTTTAGTTGCCTTTTGTAGTTTTTAGTTGTTTAGTAAGCGAACCGCTTTAAAAACTAGATTTGAGATATCTCGAGATCCAGACACATTTTTTTAAGATGATTTTAACTTCCCGTTTGACATAGGCCTAAAACAAACAAAGAAATAAACAGACTAACCCCTTCAAAGGTTTCTGATTCTGTCCATTTTGGTTTGGAACTGGAAAACTCAACATTTAGTGAAAATATTAAAAAAAAAATCTTTGTGCTTAAAATTATTTTCTGAATGTTTTGCGGCTTCCAGCGGTTATATTTGATCAGGTGCGGTTTTCGCGAAAGCCAAATTTTATCAGCTGACACCATCCAACGGCACCTTAATTAATTCAGCCCGTGGCTCAGGTCAAAACGATGAATATTCCACCCATGCCTTTGGGATTCATGAAGGCACGTAAAATCGGCGTTTTATATACAACATCATTTTATTATAATTTCCTATAATAAAACAAAAACAATATACTGGCCACGCATTTATACGAAGTTTTTTTACCGATTATTTATTTAAGATGAAAAACTGAGATACTATTGTGCCGATTTCAAAAGTCGCACAAGTTGCATTTCTAGCTAAATGTATATTTTTAATTTTAAATGATTCGTCAGAGAAAACACACAATTTTGTGAAAAAAATGATAATTTTACACGATTTTCGTCAAGGTTTGACAATTTACGAACGTTCCTTTATATTTTCCGGGTGTCGACAATGTCTGTTAAAACTTCAAACTACCAACATTTACTTTACGTTCTATATAACTCGCTATACTGGTCATACAGAATATTGTTTAAACGTTTTGTACGCAAGCAAATATAATGATATTTTGAATATAGAGCATGTGCGGATTATAATTTATTGTAAGTAAAAATAATATGTTATACGTATAGTGTATATATAATATAAAAAAGGAAGTGCTGAAAATCAACACTATGCAACAGGGTCACACTTATGTGGATACCAGGCCACTCAGGCATTGATGGCAACGAGAAAGCAGACGAACTGGCCAAGAAATGTGTTAGCATGAATAAGATAGGCCCAGAACCGGCTTGCGGCATAGCTAAGAGCACCACCAGTAGGCTGCTAAAAATTTGGGCTTGGAAGTAAAGCCAAAAATACTGGCAAGAACTGCCCGGACAAAAGCAAGCCAAAGGACTCATAGTAGGATTCTCGCAAAAAAGACTCTCGAAGCTATTGAAGTTAAGCCGAAACCAACTAAAGATCCTGACCAGAAACTTATCAGGCCGCTGCAAGCTGAATAAACATCTGTACAAATTAAACCTATCGACCGACGACAGGTGCAGACTTTGCCAAGAAATCCTAGAAACCCCGTTACACCTACCGGGGGAATGTGGGCCCCTCTTGCACAAAAGGTACCACCTTCTAGGCAACCATCTCCTCAAGCCAGAAGAGATTTTAACCATCGCACCCAAAAAGATACTTAACTTTATCTACAGCACGGGACTAGAGGGTGAACAATAACTGGATTTAAAAGTGCAATAGTTCTGAAAAGGGGGGGCAAACCCCCTACATCCACTAACATCATACATATATATAATATAAAAAAGGAAGTGCTGAAAATCAACAATATGCTACCGCAGAAAGGAGGGCAGCTGAGCAGTCCTAAAAATGTTTGTTTTAGTAGTT
Organism: Neomicropteryx cornuta; assembly: GCA_020383195.1. NCBI lineage: Eukaryota > Metazoa > Arthropoda > Insecta > Lepidoptera > Micropterigidae > Neomicropteryx > Neomicropteryx cornuta. The sequence goes on along the minus strand of JAHKQU010000001.1, from coordinate 3,590,431 downwards.
GAGTTTGTAATCGAAGGGTCTGGAGTACATTACCTGATTATCGATGAGAGTGTGAAGAGAGTGACGACCGATTGAAGATGTACTTATTACTAAATATTCATTTATCTAATATTACAAGATTTAAAGCTACAAAGTAAATAAATTGAAAACGAATATTGTAGCAAGACTTGATGTCGAGAGTGCTGGCCAAAGACTGAAGAAACCAAGTGCCTACTTCAGTCAGGAAACTCACGAACGAGTAGTGAACGGAGTTCACCACTCGCAGATGGTGACGGCAATCGTCGTGAGAACCGCTGCTCTGTTCCCTTTACATTGAAAAATGTAATGCGAGCGGGGAAGGTCGTCGGTTGGATTTCAGTGGAAATTCGCGTTTGTGCTGACATGTACGGTGCAGCCGGTACAAATAAAATTATATTAAATGTGTTATATATTAAATAAAGAAAATACGTATAATGTATTATTATTATTTGTTTTTTTGTTAAACGCATGGTCAAACGTGCAATCGTAAAAAATATTATAAAAGAAAAAATAGTAAAATTCTTATGCACACAAATATTCATTCATCTCTATACAAATAAATTCTTTTACAATAAAATAAAATAAAAACACAATTTTAGTTGTATAATCTTAAATTTAAGTTTACAATTTCACATTGTGCCCCCACAAAATCTTCAGCTATAAAACTATTATTATGATATAGAAGTAATTTTTTGTTTTTGTTGTATCAATAAATTATTAAAATTAGCCTGCCTTAGTACAACCAAAGCCCAGTTAGATACGTGTAGCGAAATCCACCCGAAACTAAGGTAAACTCATAAGGAGTGGAATTTCTTCATGCCAGAAAATGGCGCGGGGTATAATGAGGAAGAAAGTCAGTCTATATTGCTGTCTTTATTAGATAAATACGAGTAATATTACATTACCTCCCTCATATAATTAAGTTAGTCTCGGAGGGCGCCTTGGCGAGGGCCGTGAAAGAGTTGAGAGCATTTTAGTGGTAGAAGAAACGTGTCTGAACACGCTACCGCCTTTACGACATCGGCGTAAAGCCACAATATGAGAAGTTATGCCCTAACGGGGTCTTATGTTCTTGTAAGCATGTAGAAAAATCTTAAAAAAACCTACTAGAATTTAATTTTAATATTAAACACATTATGACGATAAATACCATCATTTTGAGGTCTCCTACGGTTCTTGAAACCGGTAAACGACAGCTGATCGACGCGTCATTACCAAGGTTGCGTTGCCGTTGAAAGATAATTTATACTAGCGCTTTAATAAAAATGATAAATTTAGGGCTGGAATATTTTTGCATTTTTTTATAGGTATAATTTCTTACTCATAATAGGGAACACAAATCGATCGCGGGAGGCATGTACTCGTATATTCGTAAAGGTCACCGCTATATTAATAGGGCATACAAAATATGTACAAACAGAATGAATGCAAATTTCGGAGATCCGTACTACGTGTTTTGAAAAAAAAGGAGTATTTTCCGACATACGAGTTGAATTCAATATATTTAAGGCCTATGATACAAATAGTTGGGTTGTTGTTCCTTCGTTTGGAGCCAAGTCTGTATGTAAATCGGGTCATACTTACAATAAAAAGGAATTGCCATCAGAGCTGAACCAGCATGTCAAACTGCAACTCCGTAGGATAAGAGGAAGTGATTCTAATTTAGCTTGCAAGATTTGACCTAAACAGTTTCTAGCTAAATAGAAGCTTTTAAAAATACAAAAACATCCGCTTTTAATTTTCATTACAGTTTTTTTTTTGACGATATTATATAAATCAATATTTCTGTAAGGCACACTTAGAATTACTTCTAGTAATAATATCACTATTGGTAATCTTTCCATAGAAAATGTAATTAAAGTGATTTAAATATCTTATAAAACATCAACACTGTAGGACCTTTTCGATTTCCTATAAAAATTTAACTGTATATCATTCCGTAGCAAATCGCGTCAAACGTTGTGCAAATTATATCGTATATAATTGGCTTCTTTACGTTTTTTGACCCAAATTTAGATATTTATATTTAATAATACCTAAACCTAAAAATATAAAAAAACAAGTTTCCTTTTGGACGTTTTTGTGTGCTTTTTTTACTAATCTTCACAATGGCCTGCATTTACAATGTTTTTAATACAAAATATTGTCTAAGAACAAATATGCTGATAAATCATACAGCTGTATTTAAATTCACCGATGTTTTTTTAGGGGTGATCTATGTCGCTGACCGATCTCGCGCCATGCGTTCAACCACGTTCTCAAACATTAAAACGATTGCTATATTCATATGGAAACAATTTTCCATCATTGATTTAAATACATCCTACATATATAATGCTAGTCCTAAGCAAACTTATAATAAAGGTGTCGAATGAGGTATAAACGGGTGGGTATCCGAACCGTTCACAAGTAGTTATCGTAACGCTGCGTTATGCGTAGGTTTGTAGACGTTTACGGCGGGTTGGATGTCTGAGTCAGAGAACTAATCCACGGAGCAACGATTCAGTCCTGTAAAGTAGAGAACGGTTCTAAAACAGCTCGGTTTCAAATATTTTCATGAACACAATTTAATAATAAACTTAACTGAACCTTTCTGCCTTTCAGCGAAGAAGCATATGGCAAATCACGTTAATAATAATAACACAAATAATAAAAAATATACAGGATGAAGTTTTGCTCATACAGATCCTTTTATGGGGTCATTCTATACGTCATACTTTCAGTATCTCAAAAAAAGTAAGTAAATAACAGTAGAAAACAAAATCCTATCAGTGTTTAAACGCATAGTGACTGTGGTTTCCGGTGTGCGATTTTAGTTTGCCCGCGGCGAGCGAACCAAACGTTTCCTGTGATATTATTTATTTTGTATGAAAAAAAATATGTCAAAATTAAGAAAATTTTAGAACAAAACATGTTCAGTATGGTGTGTAGAATAAATGGATGTGCACGAGAAAAAGTTCAACCTGTATATTCTGTTTAGGACGCATACGTTACGAAATGGCGAGAGAAATTGCAGCAAGATAATCTTTATACCCAATCGCACCCCGTCCCATTTCGCTGAACTACCAAAAGATTCTCGTACATTTGTCATGAGCAAACTTACAATAAAAAAATCAAACCATACAGCCAATAATGGTTGTCTCCAAAATTAACGAGGTTTGGAATTGGGAAAGTAGGAGGGGTTGGGAAATATACCTAAATAAAAAGAATATGAAATTTAGTCTACTCTACAAATAATAAGGTTTTAAATAGATACCTAAATTACCTTGAGAATTCCTTTATATTCAGAGCAACGAGCAAGTAAATCCATTCAACTTTTTGGACGGTTTGCCGCTGTCAAATTACAAACATCATACTCGTATATTATAATGATAAATTAGTTAAATTGCCTTTACAACTTAATTATCTTAATTTTTAGTGAAGGTATTTTATTATAAATTTAATACATACACAGGGAAAACTTTATAAATTGCACCTAATTTACATGCAATATAGTAGGTACCTATTTATGTTTTTAACGCTGTTAAACAACTATGAATAACTAAATTAATGAATAAACTTATGTATATATTGGATTTACATAAAAAAAAAAATAAAAAGAAAACATAAATACGCAAGAAAACCTTCTGGTTAGTAAGAATACATAAATACAACCTATATCTCTCTAAAATCTATGTATAACAGGAAACCATCTGTCCAATGTCTGTACTCCGCCCGAAAGGAGTAACTCTATTTTTTTTAGGCATTTGATACAAAATAATAAAAACATAAATAGAAATGAATAAATATGCCATTAAAAGAAGATCGCTATATCATAAATCATAATAATAGGGCAACTTAACTGTTCTAAATTTGTGTAAGTAGACATGTATATATAGATATACAATGGTTTTGTTATTTTTATTATTAACTTTAATACTTTTTGTTAATAGAAACCTATTTTTAGTTTTACATAGTTTTCTATCGATCAATCAAATGTATTTTTTTTTTGTTGTGTGTACTGTGTAAAATTGTTGGTTTCTACAATAAATAAATAAATAATGGTTCCAGAGAATAGAAAATAAAAACTTTACATGATAATATTAAATCTTTTTTGAGATAAGGTCGTCTGATCGCGACGCCCAGCGAATTAAAGAGCAAAGGAAGTTTATGCCGGCGGCGATTGAATAAAATGAATAAATTTGGTTACGACCTATTTTCGCATTTTTTTATAGAGAACATAAACACATGCTTAGTGAATGGTCTTAGGAATGATCTGTATACGCACAAGTCCGTTATACATTGGTTAATTAGCTACGATTAGTCTAAAGGCGGCTCCCTCTGAAATTTCCAGCGTCATCGCAACCGCCCAACCAGACTATTAGATCGCGTTCCCGGCATCCGGGTCAGGTGCCCTAATGTCTGGAGCGCGGTCCTCCTCATACTCATACGTGGCGGGGCGGGCACGAAATGAAGACATTACTGCAAGCTGTCGATTGATTTATCGCCATTTCCCCGGCCGGGAATAGTTTAAAAGATGGGAATAACACGTGTAGCGACTGCCGAGGACCTCACCCCGATCGACTTAAGGGGTAAAAAGTTAGCGAGAATATTCGACGTAAGGACAGTCTCATTTCGACCTAAGCGCTTGTTCAGCACGGCTGACTCGGCATATCATATTATTGTATCGGTTGATACTTTGCCGAGGACGCAAATTAGATATCGATGGTATTCTTTATTCTTTATTCTTTATTAAGAGAAATCAACAGTCTTACAAACAATTGGTATTAATGATAAGTTTACATTCTTAAAAAGTAACTGTAAAACTAATCAATGATTTCCACTGTTAATATAAACACTAAAAACTAAGTTAGAAACTTAACATATATACAAATTATGCTATTAACTCTTAATCATATCAAAATTCTGACATGGCTTGAGTTCACGTGATATATGACATAATAAATCGGTTTAAATATATATAATACTTATTCACATACGAAATAAACGATTATACAAAATTTATTTATGGAAAATTTGAATATAAAATTTATTAAAGTAATTATTAGAACAGGTTTGTATACAGATTTAACTATTTACAAAAATACGTCATCGGCTCTATTAATATTTAAAATCGTGGCACGTAACATACCTATACCTGAATTCATGAAAAGCATTGACCAATCGTCCATTTTAATTTATTTTTATGTTTGATTGAAACTGATTTGGCGGCAAATAATTCGAGTTTTATTTACAAAAGTCAATATAATAGTAAATATAAAACAAACATTGTCATAGTTTTGTATTAAAAATCGGGTGGCGGCCCCGCGTGCGGTATTTCGTTCGGTAAACGTCCTTAGCGGAACGGCGGCATCTTGTGGTCCGCGCGTTTTACGTACGGAGCGAAATACAACTCTTTAATAACTTCACCATGGCTACTCGTTGGTGTATTTTATATATCATGCAACCGATAAATCCCGACATGAGCTATGAGAATGAAACGAAAACGAGCTTCGTTGATTTTTTAAGTTAAAGGTTATATATACTACGCAGAAATTTACATATTATCTGAGGAATAAAATGGTCCTCAGTTAGCACTTCATTTTTTTAAACCACGTGGTATATTTTGTTTTTTTTATACTTTTGTTATCAAATTTTCTGTTATGCTCTCATAAGAGCCAATTTATATACGCATTCACGTTAAATTCTAATCTAATCTAAGAGGCTGCTGTATGTAACAAATGGCAACTAAAATAAAAGAAGCAACTAACCAAAATGCTAACCAACTGCCTAGATTGCTATTTATGCTAATACTGATATCAGTTATAAAAAATAAAAATCTTAGATATTATTTCCCCCTTTTGGACTATACATACCTTAAAAAAATGACAAGGTGATAAATTTAGAAAGTGCATTTTAAGCAGGATTACAAGTTATAGGACATATTTTTTACAAAATCATTATTTGAATATTAGACTTTTCCAATGAAGAATCAAAATAATTAAAATTATTTTGCCTAACTTTGCGCTAACATGTAGATTAAAGTTATAAAAGTATGGTTATTAGAATGATACATGATTACTAAGAATATTAAGTAATATTTATTAATCAGATTATTAAAAAACTTAAAAAAATAAATGTATAGACGTGTTTATGAAAATCACAAAAGTGTCTATTACTTATAAACTAACCATAACCCGATATGTAGACTTTATTAGAGAATGGTGTCCTCTATCATATCTATTCGTTTCGACCATGCTTTGCGTGACAATCTGCTTAAACTCTAACCTATAACGCGTAGGTACACATTTGCGAATCTTCTTTTTCGATTTTGCATTTTGCCAATAAGCAAAATGCAAAAACTCACAAAAACAAAAACAAATACACGGACATAATACCCGTTTTAAGGAACAATATGTTCAATCAGTACCAGCCCATATATCTAAGTTCCAAAACAATTGCCATTACTTAGGTTTAAAATATTTCAATATGTTGCCTGTAAATCTAAAGGAAATTAATGATTGCAATACATTCAAAAGAGATCTAAAAAGGTATATTATTGAATGTTTATTCAATAATAATGTTAATAATAATAATAATGTTGAATGTTTAGTTTATTGTTTCTTTGTCTTTTATTTTATTTATTTATTATCAGTTTAATGTTTTGATTGTTTTTAAATTATCGCTTGCTTTATGGTTTACTTTCCATGAATATTTAATGTTGTTGATGATTTGTTTGTTTTGCATGTCATATTTTTTTTTATAATATTTTTAATTTTATATTGTCAATCCTACATACGTTTTGTATTAATGGAAATAAATATGGAAATTTGAATTGGAATTTGATCGGCCATTTTGCGCATTTGTCCAAAATGGCCGCCGGACGCGTTCGATTCGGTTGAATTTAAAATTGGTACAATTACAATCGCAAACTGAGCGTGTCGCGAGCAAATATTGATGCTTTGCGGGCCGCGCGAAGGAATTGCCCAAAACGAATGGGAGTGGGATTGTGCCGTGTATTTTGCTTTGTATGTTTTGTTGTTTGCCTTTGCGCAGTACGTTTCGAGAAAATTAATATTTTTTGTATGCAATTCGGACGGCACGATTTTTAAATAATATATATATATATATATATATAATTCTATAATTGAGGTGTAAAGTTATTTAACTTATATTTGATGATTGTTCTTTAATAGTGGCAAATCGCCTGTTGGCAAATCAAGTGGCAAATCAAGTTCTCGCGTTCCAATTCACGCGAGAACTTGATTTGCCACTTGATTTGCCACTTGATTTTATATAAATCATGTTAAGAAATGTTTGGTAGAAATTAAAGTAACATTGACAGTTCAATAGAGCTCATAACGACTAAATAAATAAATAAATAAATAAATATAAAATATAAAAATACGACAGCACGGCTGTTGGAACGTATTATTTATTACTGTCTAGTTAAAATTAATAAAATTAGTAAAGGATGTTCAGTGCCACATTATAATTATTGTAAATTGAAATATTATGTCCGAATTTATTTATATATACCTATATTTATTTATTGTGATTACCCAATAAAAATTGTACACTATACAGGCAATGACGTAAAGACAATATAAATTGAAGTACCTATACATTCCTAAACTAGAGTAAAATAATTGACTAATAAAGATAGTTAGAGGTTAAAAACAATAATAATAAAATATATTAAAAAAATAAAAAGGATAAAAAATGTTTTAAATTCAAACCTAAATACGAAAAGAAGAACACGAAATACATCAATTTAAACTTTGATTATTTATATATAATATAAAAGCAAAAAAATACAGAATTAAACTAGGAATTTTGTCCAGGGTTTTGTGTAGTAAAAAGTACACTTAGTATTTGTCTTCTCATGAAAATCAATAAAATACTATAAAGTAATAGATATTAATTATATAGTGGATATTTTATTAAATAAATTTCTTTTATATTGAGTTATAGATTAGGCAGTGCCCCTTTGCGAAAACGCTGCATATAGCTTGCGATATCTTTTTTACTAATATATAGCATTAATTGAGATAAGATATACATATGTTTAGCATTAAAAATATTCCTAGGATTGGCAATATAATGCGAGTGATGCGTGCTACGCCGTAAATGAAGAATTTCGTTATTCTGAAGATATGTTCCGTTTCAACCCTTCAGAAGAAAAATACCAATATAGCCTTGACGACGCCCTGAGGATCTTAGCCACTATTCGACGCCGGTAACGGCCCGCGTTTGCTCGCTTTATGACTTTCGAAAAACGCGTCCGGCCGCGCGTTTTTATGTATGTAATATTGTGCGTGAGATACTTGAGATGTTTCTGTATGGGAGTACGCTAACAGCAGTTACTCTTATGGAACGCATCTGTTTTTAAATGTAAATTACCTATTGTGACCCGAAAAAAAGAATCCTCCATCCGAGGTATCAACGGAATTCGACGACGGTTTTTAATTTCTTAATTTCAATGCAAAGGACTACTCTAAATTGTTTTGTTTACCTACTTTAAAGTTTTACCGGTAGGCCATTTTTGTTATTATAGTTAGAATTGCAATCAATCACTTTTCAGATGAAACATGAAAAACACTTCTTACTAATAAGTATTCTACTAGACAAATGTCGAATAAAAAATATATTGTCGAAAGATGAATAAATAAGTATAGTTTCTTTTTCAGGCGATTTGCCGCTATTAAAAAACAATCATCAAATATAAGTCAAATAACTTTACAACTCAATTATACAATTATATAAATATTACGCACACAAATCATGTGCTTTAATTTTACACTTTTACATTTCCATTTTTTTTAATTTTTCATCAACTTCATACATAAATCACTCATAAAATCATCTCATTTCACCACCATCCTTCTTCGTAATCACAAATCCATTATTTTTATATTTTATGTTAAAATATCATCCCTTTATTATTTCATCTAATTAGATGGTTACATAATATTTGACAATATTTGATATTAAAGGGGACAGGTGAGAGTTAAAAATGCATTTTTATAAAACTCAGCGCTGGGTTTAAACCGACATCCTACGCTCTCAAGTACAGGAACCCCTTTAGAACCTTTATAAATATTATGCTATCCAGCACTTTATCAAATAATTAAAAACTTTTTCAACATTTTTCAATATTGTCAAAGATTGTGTAATTTATCTTTTCAGGCGATTTGCCGTTATTAAAAAACAATCATCAAATATATATATATATACTCGTATATATAATATATATATATATATATGATTGAATAAAAGTTGCTTCTGGCAACGAGACACTGAAATTGAATTGATTTAAAAATAGCCGCCGCTAAAGAGCAAAACATTTTTGGTTAATTTAATCATAAATTATTTTAATTTAATCTCAATTTTAAAAGGGGTTTTTTTTATAGTTTTTAATTGTCTAATAAAGTTTAAAACAAATTGTATTGTAGGAATAATTGTATGTTAAACTGTAAGTATTTCTGTGACTTAAACAATAAATAAGTCTTTGGTAATAAATTTTATTAAATTGATTTTATTAATTTTTGTTTAAAAAAAACCCAAACCTAATACAGTAACACGTAAAACGTCTAACCTAGGTTTTAAAAAAATATGAAAAAAATATATGAATTCTTTACATATTCCGTCGCATAAATTTAAGACATTTTACCGCGCCTTAGGAAGTTTTACATCAGAAATATTTGAATTAGAGCGACTATGTACGCAAACGAAAATTACGCTTTGAACGATTCTGACCGAAAAATTGTTACCTGCAAAAAAAGCCCTGTACGATGAAACGGAAAAGTGTAAACTCTATTATGGGCATGAACGGCGCTTACTTATAACACAAACCATAGTCTACAATGGTATTTGCCATATTTATAGCACTGATATATATTTTTTTAAATTACAGGTGTTTTTTATAATCGTTTTTTTTTTTCATTCGTAACACGAGAACAAAACACAAAAATCCCATATAAGGCCAAATGTTTTAATTTTATTAGTGAGTTGTTGTATTGTATTACCTAGATAAATCCTTTGTAGTATGTTTCCGGTTTCAAAGGTGACTTTGAAAATTGCATTTTCAAAAACATGGCGGTCATGCTTTTATTTATTTATTTAAAAAATATTTTAGGGAAACATACAGCGTAACAGTAAATACATATTTATTTATTTGGCCAAATAAATACATCCTCTGTTTAATAATTAAATTGAAAGGTAATATCACCAAGGGCTGATTATATAAAAAATAAAATGATGTTAAACGAAGTAAAGTAGTTTAGGTTTTTCAAATTTACATTAATAAAAATATTCTAATTACCTGTATGAGACGTGTATATTCTAATTACCTTGTTTTCAAAATAAATCAAAATACAAACAAACTAATTCAAAATACAATTAAAAATATGTAATTCCCAAAGATGACTCTTATATTTATGGCAAATTCTGTGAAGTGTTGCGTTTTGAGCATAGTTTGTGTTCATTTTTATTCAATAAAAAAAGATCTGTTGATCTGGTAATTCATTGGGGTACTCTAAAGTGGATACTTTGTAGAGGCTCTGGACAGTCTATTAAATTATTGAGTAGTTTATATAAGAAAACAGCATCAAACATTTTCCTTCCGATTTATATTTTTTGCATAATATTTAAACAAAATTTGTTAAGGTAATAAATACCCTAGCATAATCATTAATTATCTTTATTGTAAATAATCTAGAGTACTTATATCTCTTCTGGATGTCTTTCCTAATGTCTTTTGAAATCTGTAAAATTCGTATTTTGATAGTACTCAGATATGTAGCCACCATAATTACTATGACAGTGTAAACCAGTACCTAACATGCACGGCCGTACACATAACCCGTTCCCCTGAGCGCGATTCGAGGAATGCCCCAGCTCGTCGCAACCACCTCCACAATTTCCTTACAATGAAAAATGCAATAACTGCGAACAATGCAAAGAAAGGCTAAAATAACCGAATATTTCTACGGTTGCCGCTGAAAGCGGCGGTGGGCGGGCGGCAGCCCGGCTCGCAAGCATTTTTCATTTTACATGACGCGCTGAAAGGCGCGGCGGTGCGGCGGCGCTCGGTTACAATTTACATGTACGTTTCAGCTATTTCGGGAAGTTTTGTAAACAAAAATTGTTTATTATTTGCGATCGGGATAGATTTTGTTGCATATTCATTTTCTAATGCACTTCTATGACAAAAACAAAACGATTCTTTAGGGGCATATTTTTGTACTCATAACGGACGAAGTAACATTATTTTCATATTTTTTTATTTTATGATATGATATGAATATCTTATAATGACCTAAAATCACGGTTTAAAGAGATATATAGTCAATAAAATTATTTTTTATAAATGGTTTTACTCGACACGAGTTGGTAACGTAAGTATTTTTCACACCTGCGAAATTATCAGATACACAGTTCTTATGCCCAGTTTAACTGAAAGTTATGTATTGACGCCAAGAGGTATGAATTCCTTTCTCACGGCTTAGTTTTCTTGAAGACGGAACTTTCGTCTTCAGTCTTAAGTCATCGCGCTCTCCGACTAGACACCTTCCTAGGTTGTAGGCATGATCTTATTCCATATTGGAATGGCTCCAGACGAACTTCTCAACGTTCAATAGTACAGACACGAATTTTTTATACGCATTCAAGCACTTAGCTTGTTTTTTATAATGATTTTTTCTTATAATTGTCATTTTTTTGTTTCATTTTTGTAGCTAGTCTAAATTTAAATAACCAACATATAGCTTTCTGTGTATTTAGTTCCAGTAATAATTTGATCAGGTTTTTCATTTGTATTTAAATAATGTGCTGATGTTGGATACTCGAATGTCCCAATTAATATAAATGAGCAAACATGACTGACAATAAATATCATGGGATTACCGATGAAATTAAATAATAACTGTTGCAAAACGCATAACGAAATGACGTTATAAGTTATAGTAACGTTATAAAATATGATGTATTATGCGCTATTCACGTTGCTAAAACTTGTTTGATTGAATTTTGAATGAAATAAATCCATTAAAATTAAACTCGCTGGTAGCGTTCATTTCAGTAAAATTTCAGCGTTCCTATTTTAATTTTAATAAATTCGTGCATTTGCGTGTAACTGTATATGCATGCATTTGTGTATGTGATTTAGTCGAAATCAGCTGCTTCTATTTACTAAGCAGCTTAATTATAGTGGTGCGATTTTCGCACTCGGCACATCTGTTAGTATTTCTGATGACAACATAAAATATTTTCCGTAACAGCACAGCTTTACACAGCTTTGTATAGCTTTTAATTTCCTTGACTCAAAAACAAAGTTTGCCAAAAAAAGACCAATTTAACCTAACCTAACCTAACCTATTGATAATAGGCTAAAGTAATGAATTTTGTAAAAAAAATTGCTGGTATAAAAATACAAGTATGTTAAAATAGTCTGGGTATCCCGGGACCATCCCCGATAAAAAAAATAGTTAATTGGCCCTGCGATTTCATACACGATTTGTTAAGAGGATATATCAAAATTTAACATGGTTTCCAAGAAAAAAACGTTATTGTCATACGCACGCAAGCCGTTCGTCCTCTCGCAATACGTTGGTCGTTGGCTTCGCTCAGTCAAAGCTACGAGATATCGGTCGCGTTTTGCCAAGGTAAAGGTTACTTACACCAGCGCTTTAATAAAAACTAGAGGTCGCCCAGTGGTCGAAATTCGACCGTAATTCATTCAACTTTTAAGTTTGAGCATTGATGAGGTACTTAAACCTCTATAATACGGTGACTTTTTTCCATAATAATTACATATACATATATATATATATATTTAATTTCGTTCTTTTACGTCAGCTGCGAGCGTGTTTAAATACGTCATAAGCGTGTGTTATTTTCCCTAATTCCTTATAAAATACATATAAAATTTAATGTTAATAATAATTAAAAAAAAAAAACAGCTTGTATTTAATTTTTTTTTTTGATGCAATTCATTGACATTTTTAATATTTTTATTCAAAAATGGGTCTTTACATTTATAAGAATACGATGGCAATAATAATTATTTTTACTTGACATTAACTACATTGACATTGACAGACTGATGAAAAAGGAACATTTGAAATCACACAAAATTCACAGCTCGAAACTCATTCTGTCAATCAGCTGTCAGTAGTATGAATGTTTTATTTTATTAAATTTAATTTATTTGTATTAAAGATAAATTTTAGCCTTCTGCGCTTCTTCTCCATATAAATATGCTTAAAAAGGAGTACATACAAAGTTTTTTTTTCACGTATTAATATATAGATAATAAATTTGTGGATAAATTATTATCTCAGTTTTATATTTATTTCTTACACGTAACAGGGAACATAAACACCCCCGTAGTATTTCAATAAATTATACAACCACCACCACCACTTAATGCACTTAAATCAAATATGCATTTAATATCATATCTATATTGCAAATAGTTTTAACGCAACTTTTTAAATTATGATTTAATTTAATTAGCTTATGATTGAATTAATTAAAATGTATGGCAGTGTATATAGGCGGGTCATGCAACATAGAACCATACTTAGTAAGCATGCAGCAGGACTTAAAGACAGTAATCTAACAATTCCGTCAGTTGCAAATACATAAAATAATTATCTTTTAAGCCCAGTACATATAATCAAAGCCTTTTCGCTGTCAATTCAATCTTTGTATAACTTCATATTCTTACATTATTATTATTATTATGTTATTTTAGTTCCACCAAAACTTCATGTCCTTTAAACATCAGTACACTGCCAATTTCCGTGGGCAATTGAGGAAAATTTCGACCCAAATTGGCGCTAGCCAAATAGCTGCCGGCAAATCAGATAGACTGTGATGCTAGGAATATATCGAATGGTCGAAAAACTACTGTAGCGTTTATTTGAAGGGTTTCGTACACATATGTAACGAAATCGTTAACTTTTATGTACATTTATGTAACATAATTCTTTGTGAAGGGGCGTTTTTAAACTGCCGAATAATACAAATGATCAAAGGCACGAACGTATGCACTTTATCAGTTTTGACATTTTTTAAGCACGAATATTTTGTACAAGTGCCGGTGAAACAATTTCATGAATCGAGTATTAGCAATTAGTTTCGGCTTAGGGCGGGCGGGCGGCCGTCTCGAAGTGATAAATGGCCCTGGGCGGCGGCTTTTTTCAGCTTTCAGGACTCCGTTTCAGCTTCATTGTTTCCGCTGCGCGAGTTAAATGTCGAACATAAAAGTGAAGTGAGCGCAAATTACAAGCGACTCCGTGAGTGCCCCGTCGGGCGCGTGACTCGGAATGTTACGTGTCAGCGGGCCGTGGAATTTATAACACGTACAGGTGAGAATTACACGTGAACGTCGTACGTGACGCTGCCCATCCGTACTTTTCACTGTAACTATTTTGATGCAAGCACATACACTTTTTTTCATAAAAACACGTACTTTTATAGGCTGATAGATTTTATATTTTCATGGAGGGATATTAAGATCTTGGTAAACAACTTTGATATGAATTAAAAATTAACCTAACACACTTTAGTTCTAAATTATTTGAATTTGCACCTACACTTCTTCTTTTTACACACCTGTGAAATAGCTAGATATTCAGTTCTCATACCCAGTTTAACTGGAAGTTTTCGATTGACGTCAAAGGTAACTAGACTTAATTAGTTTGCAAATTCCTAATTGAAATTCACAAGCATTTGCTTTGTTTGGAAAAATGTTAAGTTGCATTTCACACCTCAAATCAGACTGTCCTGAGACATATTATAAATTCCTTTCTCACGGGTTAGTTTTCATAATCGAAGACGGAACTTCAGTCCCGGAATAGACACCTTCTTAGGTAGTCAAACTTACATAAATATCTTTGCTTTGTATCGAGTCGAATCTATTACCGGTCAATTATTAATTTTTAATTGCATTCCTACTGAGTGATAAATTGATTAAATTGATTAGGATAAGTGTCTGAAACTCAATAGACTACTTGGTAATCCTGATCTGAACTCTCTATCCTCACCTTATCCTTACCAGACGTTAACGAGAGATTTACAACCTCCCGTATCATGCTTGAAGTATGTGAAATATACCTAGATGGAAGTAGAAAACAATGTTCGTGACAATATTTCAAATGTCTATCTACCCTCTAGAAGCAATAAATAGTTTCAAGAGCGTGTCGCGAGAGCAGACATGAATCCGTACAAAGTTCAGGGCGAATCCATCGGATTTTATTTGCAGAACGCCGTCAAAACTTCGCTTCAATGTAGAATGTTTCACGTTTTTGCGCACTTTGTGCTTCGTCTCAGTCGTGTACGATTTCAATAGTTTTTCAAACGCTTTTCCGATATTATTGAAGTCTCTTCAAATTTAAATACAAACATTGCTTGGTACTCCCTATTAGATTAACACCTATTTTAAACAGTAACAAACATTTTGCATTTTTTTTAACTATAAAAATACTCGTATCGGTAAAAGAAATCTAATTGAATTATGGATATTTTTTATTGATTACTGAAGATTATGATTTGTAATGTCTTGGTAACAACTTAGGGCGTTTTTTATTTGAGCCAACAAAAATATCCAGAAATAATATTATGTTAAGCATTGGTATATATCATCGTCATTTAGAGTAGATTCATATTCTACAGAATTTTAAATACTATATGAAAATAATTATTACAATGAGGCTATTTTCAATTTAAGATTTTCTACCTCTAAATTACACGTGATATTTTTAAGGCTCTTGCGGGAAAATCTGCTAATTAATTTGTCTAAAATTTGAGTAATTTTATTTTAAAATAATACTTGTAACTAGCCGGGTAAGCAAGTATATAAATACCATTTACTTGTGATTAAAAAATGTACTTTGAATCACAAAAAATGTATTTATAATATAGGAAATACTTACTTTTACATGGATTTTTTTAGGCAATTTTTTTGTGAAAACGGTTAAGTTGATATAGATTTCAAATACATCTTTAGGTTTTTCAATGTATTTAGAATAGTATAATTTTATAAATGGAACGCAATGTTCGAATATAACTCAAGCCCTGAGACTTTTGGGTGTCAGAATGTGCTGCATGTAGAACTTTGTTCGAAACCCTACCTGATTTTATCGAAATTCGTTGAGAAGTTTTCAGGTTAGATATTAACTTTTAATATACTGAGATAGTAAATAATGACACAAATGTTGAGACAACATGCAATAGTTTAAAATATGCAATTTGATAGTTGAAAAATATATTTTACAATAAATCCTATTATATATCAGAAAAACATAATGTATTTTATTACTCTATTCAATATTCTATCTATAAAATTTTGTAGATATCCTTGAGGGAATTCCTTTCAGTATTCCTTCAAGGATATGGGAATTAAGGGTATCCTAATAAATTTAGAATGTAAAATTTAAGATAACTCCTTAAGTGATTATTGTTTTATTTACTCAGAATAGGCTATGAACATTTAATTAGTAAGGTAAGCATTTATACAATATTCCAACGAAATGTTATCATTATGAAATCGATCTTTCAGTAATTTTATTGGCTTATAAATGATATTTTAACGATTTAAATATTTACAAAAAAAAAACTTGAAGAGAAATCTTAATCGATAATGTAAAATTTCTTTAACAGACTGTATCTCCAGAACAGTGTTTTTCGTATTTTTTTCTTATATTATAGAACTATAGAATTGGCTCTATGCATTTGACAACTTTCTGTGTAGATGAGTATGTGTATGCGCGGGGATGAGTATGAGGATGTGTGAGTGCGGGCGGTGTGTGTGTAAAAATAATGATATAGTTAAAATTTAATGTTTAATTGAACACAAATTCCGCTAAGAAACAAAGCTTCTGTTAGACAGAGTTTATAGTTTATTTACACTAAGGCCGAAAAAAGGATATTATATAACGTCATCAAGTCGGAGGAGAAGGCGAAGAAGTTCGTTTTCCGTGCGAATTTTTATTTTCACGCACAATTTTTCCAGGCCATTACGCGGACGTCGTCGCATTGAAATATGCATATTCAGGCAGATTTATATTGGT
This sequence comes from Neomicropteryx cornuta, assembly GCA_020383195.1. NCBI lineage: Eukaryota > Metazoa > Arthropoda > Insecta > Lepidoptera > Micropterigidae > Neomicropteryx > Neomicropteryx cornuta. The sequence goes on along the minus strand of JAHKQU010000001.1, from coordinate 3,573,356 downwards.
GTCTTTGGAATAAAGAGCTTACTATAAAAGAAATGCACCAGGTTACGTTAACGAACCTAATACTATTATAATAGTATGTTGTTCTTTTTAATTATCGCGTTTACAAAATATTACACAAAAATTCAATTCAAAATACCTTTTGTATTTCAATTGCAAGGTATGCACTAAAAATATTGTTATTGTAATTCTTATTATTTTCTTTAGCCGGTACATCAAACGTAAGACTTTTATATCTTTTGTAAGCCTAAAAAAAAGGATGAATTTTTATACCTGAAGACCATGATTACCGTTCAAAACAATTGTTAATAGAGGAAGTTGGACATATTTTAACGACACATAATATAGATAACAAACAAAAAGTGTCTTCTCGCTTTTAATAATATATATTCGGGTGCTGACACCCTAACTGTTTGGGTGATATTTACTAACATAAGCCACATACTCCATAACTACATGATAAAACTTTGTACCTTGAGTTGATGTGCTTAAAACGGTTAGAGATAATTAGGAATTTACTATATTCATTGAAGGGTAGTTGTTTAATCGAGCGGATATAAAATTAAATTTTGGGATCATAAAAAATTGTAAACCGCTATCATAAATTAATAGATTGGCAACTAATTACAATCTCCCAATGAACGTTGAAATGGCATCACTATAATACCAATATACCAACATAATACCAATACCAATATAATACCAACTTTCAAATAAGAACTGGCAGCATTAGACTTTATGGTGGATAAAGAATTAAAAACTAGCATATATATATTTAAACTAGAGATTACCTTTTAATATACTGAGATAGTAAATAATGTTAAAACCTAACCTAATCTTAACTTACCCAACGTGGAAGCATGTAATACTAAATCTAAGTCATTCTCGCATAATATTAGTCTTTTTTGAAACTCAACATGTATTTTTTTGTTGTAAAAATATTAAAACATTGCCTAGTAAAATTTATTAATAAAGTGCAACTGTAAAAAAACCGTTTAATTTGTAAGTTATACTGATATTAGTAACCGTTAATTTTATACGTGTCATGCAATTTAGGAGAAGAAACATAATTGTTTATTCAATTTGTAAAGCTTGTCGAAAAATGCAACATTTTGGTGTGTATATTTGTTTTAGACATTGATGTTAAGATAATAATACCTCGGGGCCTTAGCCTTTTAAAAGCTGACAAAGTAAACGTTTAGCATTAAGTTACTGTAACAGATTAACGTTAATTTAACTAGAATGGTTTTGTGTGTAGTTGGTTCGCAGGATGTGCTCTCCCACCAAACGTCTTCCTTCGCGACGGAAGAAACCGTACCTGGAGCAGGATTTGCGTACAAGTCGACATTTATGACTTCCTTTTGGACGGGGCTGGCTTCTTTTAGTATACTAGTAGGTGTACTGTAAATTGACTTTAGTGTAAGAACTTTATTGAAAAAAATATTACTAAATTTTCGAGTTATGGTGTAACGAACAATAATTCAGGCGAACGTAACAACAAAAATCCTAAAATTCAATTTAGTTTTTTTGAGACTGAAAATATTTTATTAAGAGCTTTGCATGGAATTATTTCAGTTTAAATAAAAATATAGGTAACATGTAAATTACAAAAAGTACTTACACTATACTTATATTAATAAGGAAAATGGTTATTTTAAAAAAACAAATTAACTAATATTGAAGTTTATGAGTAGGAAAATAAGTAAGTTTTACTCCGGGGTGAAAGCGATGGTCGGTTTTACTTCACTTTTCCAAAGAATGCAATAGTTCCCCGTGAATTTCTCGCACTCCGCAACCATTTTAGTTCTTCATTACTGCTGGTCACTCACCTGACTTTCGGGGATTTAGCGCCAGAGGGTTTCGCATGATGACGTCACTGATGCTGATGGCTGTCCGGTTTCGCCAGGCCGAGAAAAAGCGGCAAAGCCGGCCTTGAAGCCGCAATCTAGGGGACTGCACCGCGACGGTAATTCCCTTGGTATTTTAAAATAATTATGTCCATATTTACAGACGCATTTATCACAATACAAGTGCTTACTTTGTATCATTTTTCTTTATTCTTCTTAATTTAAATATTTGTTCTTTTGGATTGTCCAAACTTAAACTAGTATCGGTACATCTTACATTAGATATATTATATAAAATACGGGTTTCCTAAGTTCGTTGTTGTTCTAAAAATTGTCGAGTAATGAAAGAGGTAAGTTACTTAAATAATGATGTATTTAAGATATTACAAAGGTTAAATTTTATTTGGGAAAATACGTATAAAGTATTCAAACACTACCAATATGTACAATTTCAGTTATTTAATTTGAAATATTTGTTACAGTACTCATTTGTTTTTTGACACTCCTGGCCTTTTTTTCCGAAAATATTTGTTATGTGGATTACCTTTCCTTTTGTTATGCGTTTCGTTTCTTGGCTGGCCTGTGATTTTATTGACCAACGTAACCATTTCTGTAAATTTTACGGACGGTTCAGTACTACTTCGTATTTGACGTTTGGATTCTTGGTGAGATCTTCTTTCTTTTTGATATTCGGACTGGAGCGGTCGCTTTTCGAGAGTCGCGTAAATTTGAGACGTGGGTCGCGCCTCTCTGTTTTTAAGTTGGGCAAAGTCGTTTGTGAAACGAACCTGCGGTAGGTTTGAAATGCCTTTGTGGTTCGAACTCGTGGTCCTATTTGCTTCATGATGAGATGGACCAGACTTCAGAACGCCGCGATATGAAAACTTAGGCTTATGCTTAGTGGCAACTCGGTGTGTAGCCGAATGTCCAGCAGTACCCGAATTTATCACTTCGCCGATACCCGAAATTCTTTCATTTGTGTCTGTTTTATTTCGCAGAGTATGCATATCCGTAAGGGTAGTACTTTTTAATACCGTAGTCGGTGTTGAAAGATGACTGTTATTTGGAATTATAAAATTATTTTCAATTTGTTGAACCGTTTGATTGACGCCGTAGTAGTTATGAAAAATGGCGTTAAAATCAGTTTCAGATATCTTACCATCCGCTGATACTGCTTTGTTTGAATTGTCTTGAGTTTCTTCTATATAAACATCATCATCTACAGTTGCATCATCAATAGTTTTGTGATTGGAAAAATTACCACCTTTCTTGTTTGGCATTCCACCAACTTTTGGAGACGTTGGCTTTAAATAATGAGGCCTGTATAACGTTGGGTCATTTTCTTTAGTTTCTCCTATATCATCAAGGATTTTTGGTTCATCAAATCTTTTAATATAATTATTATAAAGCTCAGAGAAGGCTTCAGATGCATACAGATCTTTGATATTTTCAGCAAAATCTCTTTTGTTTGGAATATAGTTTCCTAAATGTCCTTCAGTCGATTCACTAGGTTTACCAGTAGCCAATCTCTTGACCATATCTTCTTTAGTAGCGTATTCTACCTTCTGATAGTATTCATTGCTTTCTCTAACACTTTGATGGTGCAAATCGTTGGGTGTAGTCACGGCGCTTGGTTGATTGCTTGTGATAACTTTTTTGGTTTCAGCGAAGAAATCATCGAATACAGGCATTTGCTGAGAATTTGACAGCATCTCAAATTGTTGCTTAAAATCAATAAAGCTGGGAACTTGTCTTCCTCCTTCAGATAAAGCATATGGAAAATTCGTAGTGTTACCTGATGCTATATTTGACACGGTTGATATTTCGTCTGCATTAAGCTCTTCTAAATCCCACTGGGTGAAATTAGCATTGGGTATATCTTGTAATATTTTTGATTTTGGCCATTGTGTATAATCTTTATCTATTAGTTTTGGAATTTTCAAATCCGATGGATAGTTCTCAACGAGTACATCTGGAATTTCCTTAGAGTTATCTTTGTCTTTATTGTCTGTTAAAAATGAATCATTTTCTCTCTTTTTTATTTGATCTCCCGTCTGCGAATTCACTTTGGATTGGAATTTTTTATTGAAGTCACCTGAAAATAATTTAAAATTGTCCATATTTTATTATAATATTATTGATGATCAGAGCAAAAAATACACATTTATTGTTCAACAATTCCTAATATTTCTTATTGTAAATGTTTAAAATTGTTTTGCGCTTGTTCTCGCACAATTATGTGTATAAATCTGTATAATTATTTGTATAAATCAGAGTCCACAGTAGGCCTCTAGGTACATTTTCAGTTGCACGTTTTGTTATTTTATTATTTTATTATATTTTTTTTTGTCTTTTCATGTTAGTTTATAAAATTTCAGCTCAGGATTTAATTTTTACAACTGATTACATCACCTTAGAACTGTAGTACACGCTATAAAGGTAATATAAAATTAAATGTATTGTTTTTCTTAAAAAATAATAAATAAATGAAATAAATAAGGTTATTACAGTTTTGAAGTCGTAAATCTTTCACAAATAGGTGTGCTTGTAACAATAACAAAATTCTATGTAACTTTAAATGTCGCCAATATTTATATTGCTCAATAAGTAATCAATTTAGTGTCGTAGTTTTTAAAATATTTTAACTACTAATTTAGTTTAAATCGAGTTAATCTTATCAGGGCAAAGTCTTAAAAACTAAATAGTTTTTAAGACTTTGCCTTGCTGCCCTTTGCCTTTGTGCTTAAATAATCACTTAATTTAATATTGTGAAAATTAAATGAAAATTGCGACTACAGGATTAAAGTAATTTTTAATAATCCAGTCGTGTTTTATCAGGGAAAGAACCTATTATCTTTTCGCATTTACTGATGCTTGGTCGTTAATCTGTAAATTATCTAGGGTATTTGCAAAATAACTAGGTATTTCAAAACCATTTTTCGTACTTTAACATACTTGCGTAATTGAGTTACTAGATAATCCGCGGATTAACTGTTTTACGAACATTAACGGTAACATACACATTTCAACTAGGTATTTCAAAACCATTTTTCGTACTTTAACATACTTGCGTAATTGAGTTACTAGATGATCCGCGGATTAACTGTTTTACGAACATTAACTGTAACATATACACATTTCAACTAGGTATTTCAAAACCATTTTTCGTACTTAACATACTTGCGTAATTGAGTTACTAGATAATCCGCGCATTAACTGTTTTACGAACATTAACGGAATAAATACACATTTTTTTTAAATAATATAGGTACCTTGCGTGGACAGTGAATTCCTCGACTGGACAGCTTCTTTTTCGGACTCGCGCTCACGGATCTCGGGTACTTTAGAGCCAGACTCTTTGGAACTGGTGGTGGTTCTCCCGCTGCAGCCGCCCAACGAGTGGAAGCACCCGTCGGGATAGCAGTACGCCGGCTTGCCCTTGCACAGCTGTATGCAGACGCAGCCGGGCTTCTCGCTCCTGAATAGCGCGAAGGTCCTCGCGTAGAACTGCTTGATCAGGGCGGCGTCCTGCTTCGTGGTGCCGCTGCAGAGGTCCGTCTGCGGCCTGGCCGAGGTCGACTTCGCCCGCGAGTGTGAGCTGTGTTTTTTTTGCGGATCTGAAATTTGCATCACAGAACATAGCGGTGGTTGGTAGGTCAAGTTGTCAAGTTGGTTAGGTAAAGGTAGGTATAGTCAAGTTGTCATTGTTGTCGAATTACGCATAGAATTCATATAATTAGAAAGTGGTGTTCAAATCTTTGTTGAATTGAAAGCATGTCATGATACCGTTGTATGTTTTATTAAAAAATAACCCATTGTCACATCTACGGCCATCTAAAACATACACCGAATATGTTAAAAGTGCCGCATACAAAAGTGGTGATAGGAAATGGAGTCACAAGTTGGTACCACAGGCGAGAGTAGTCTGGGGGGGAAGATGCCATTAATGACACTTGTAGGGCCTAGCTGTAAGACGTCAGTTTCCGGTTGTATAATGTAGTACTAATAAACAATGTATAGAGTTATATGACAGCCTACAGGGTATCAAAGCCATTCTTGTTTTTTACGATCACATTAAATAAATGTTTATTTGTGTTGTAAAAGATGATCAACATGATAAATTCATATATAAATATTGCTACTTTCAAATACTTACTGTGATGATGAAACCTAGGAATACCGTGAGATGTATATAAATGCAATACGAAAAATATCTCAATAACGTGAAATTTCATTTTGATGGTCAAACCACATCTTAAAGTACTATCGCTGTCATGTTGATCAATAATGATTATGTGTAACTATCCACGGGTAGGCCATGTCATTTTTTCACTAAACAGCGCACTTTAAAATCTGTGGGAAAAAAGAATAAAAAATTAAAACATTTAAATATTTAAATAATTTTTTTTTAAAGCTAAAATGCTCAACGCGTTCATTCAACACCAGTTCATTCAGCTTGGCTGAAACAGAATTTGATAAGGTAATCGCTCTCCTAAATGTTAATAAAATAATTTACTAACGAGCATTATGAACATGTTCACCTTACTACAAAAAAAAATATAAAGCTAACTGTGAATAAAAAAAAAATTACGTTTTGTTGAAGTGAAAACTTCTATATGGCAGGGGTCGGCCGAATTAGCATAGGCTAAAATTTAATCGTTTGACTTCATGACATGCTACTGTTAACAGTAATCATTTTAATACCCTATTCCTGTCGCCGTTTATTTAAGTTTCCGTAGTGTAGCGGTTATTACATTTGCTCACACGCAAGGCCCGGACAGAAACCGTTTTTCACTTCTGCCGGCAGTCCTCAATGACTGCCTTGATGAAATCTAATCTAACCGATACATAAGTTATAAGTATAATTGTCAGAAAAAATAGTTTCGAGTCTACCTAACTAGATGTGATAAAGACTTAAGGCGGTGTTTATGTTCTCTATTACGACTAAGAAATCATTTAAAATAATAATTTATAATTTTCATTAAAGCGCTGGTGAAAATTGCGCGATCGATATTCGTAGCCTTGACCTGCGCGCGATCAATTATCCGGCGTCAACGTGACAACGTTTCAATATTATCACGTAGAGCTTAATTTTTTTTCTCGCATATCACCTCTGGATTATTTTATCCGGTTTAGTCTTGGGATATCATCTAAAAGAGTGCAGTTTTAAAACAAGAGCTTAGACAATAAACAGCTGTCATTATTTAAAATTTTAAAATGTTTATAATAAACAGCTCTTAGGTAGGTCTTAGTAAAAATCGCTAGTCACAAAAACCTATATTCATCTACAAATATAACTAATTGCTACTTTATTGTTACTTCCCAATAATTACCAGTTGTTTTCTTGCATCCTAATTACTACTATGCGTAGTTAAGTAACCGCAATTTATCGCCCACTTTATCTTATAGTTTTCACTTAACCTACTTTCCTTAAGAGCCGAGGAGAAAAGCTTAAAATTAAGCAAGCTCGGCCTTGCTAAAGGCGGTATATTAGAAAATAAGCAGAAACCTAGATTGCCAGCAATGTCGTAGTCCAAGTTGGCGTTTTTATGCGAAATGTTTAACGGCTTACGTACGTAAAATAGTACGTAGGCGAAAATACAGCGTAAGCCCTTATATATTGCGAAAAGTGTAAGCTCTTCCAATTAAAAAAGTTTTAGCTCCGTTGAAAAAGTAATTACACAAAACGCCGTGCAATACAGGCTGTTGTGAAAACGGGATAAAAAAAAAACAATAAAAGTTTTATTCTAATCTTTATACCAAATCTGTCTTCGGACAATGACAATGCATTGTTGTACTTTTGTTGATATGCTAAACCGGCCTGTGAGCAGGAGAAACACTATGCATCTAACAAAATCAAATACAAGTATTTTTAAAAAAAGCTTGCATTACAACGTATTGAAAATATTCAATAAATTATGGGAAAATTTAAAAGGAAAACAGTCGAACAGTATTCTTACGTCATATAGAGGTCTGTAAATTAAATACAAATAGATAAAACCGGAACCCTTCTAAAAACACTCTTATGTCCAATTTATTTATTGTTTTTAAAATAGCTTACATTACAACGTATTGAAAATATTCAATAAATTACGGGAAAATTTAAAAAAAATTAAAAGGAAAACAGTCGAACAGTATTCTTACGTCATAAAGAGGTCTGTAATTTAAATACAAATGGATAAAATCGGAACCCTAATGTTATTTAGGTATTTTCAATAGTCAAAGATAATGTTTGTTTTTATTGGGAAAAATTGGGCCTACAAAAAAAAATTATATGATAATTAATATTTTTAATATAGCATTTTATGATTGTGAAGAAAAAACAGCATAATGTGATATTTATTCTACAGCCTAAATGACGAATACATGTAATATTTTTTATTAATAAAAAAAAATAGCGCATTAAAAAAAAGCATTTTTACTTTTAACCACTTTAAATCGGATTAATTGAAAGTATCACCCTGTATGTGAGCCTCAATGCGACACTGAATATCCGAGAGCACGGTCACGCGGAGCGACTTTTTATTTTGCTCTTTTTCTGTACAGTTTTATGACAATGCGATCGGAACAATAATGCACAGTACAATTCTATTGTACGATTGTGAATGGTGTGATTTAAGGCGACTGCGCCCCTGAAACAATGCGCAACACGTTTTCAATTATTTTTGTACCTTTTGTAGCGCTCGGTAATTCGCGCCACAAGGGGATTGATTTTCAAGAGTGGGCACCCTGAAATGAGAGAGAGATAGGTGCGAAAGAGGCGAGAATAAAGATCGCGTCCGCACCGCGGGTAAGGGAGAGCGATCGCCGCCGCGAGAGCGCGCTAGCAGACGCGGAAAGAGAATAAAAATAGGCGATAGATGAGAAAGAGCTAGTTAGAGTTAGAGTAGGACAAGGGTGAGAGAGGAGGAAGGAAGGAGAACGGAGGTCGGCGTGGTGATTTGGTCGAAGAGTCAATTTTTATTAAAAATCGGTTTTTGTTTTACAAAAGTGCAATATGTAGTACGAAAAGTATTTATTTTTGGCTGCCCCCGGCCACGGGCCGGGGAGGCAAATGACGTGCGTTAAAGCGAGCGCGATCAGTCGTTTCTGAAAAGAGAAAGTGAATCTAAAATTTTCGTGGCACGCGGGCACGAATCGGCCATCGGCGGATATTGAGTCAATCCGGCGTTATAATATTAATTAAACGGCACGGCAGTGATCGGTTGTAATAAGAAGTCAAAATTTGACCGTAGTTCCGTGGGATTATGATCGGCGTAATTTTTGTATGATATAGAAGTAGCTCGCACGCGAGGGCCGTAATTCACGGCAGGAACCGGGAATAATATCTCCCGATGGGATTACAGGAGTGTTCGTCGCGATCGTTATTCGATCTAATATAACCCTATTCCCCCGCGCAAAAAGAAGATGTAGATATTTCCTCCCCAGGAAGAATAATATGATAAAAGATTGTCTGGATAGTACGTGAACAGATTAAACATTCCCCAGAAGTTTTAAAAGCAAGGCACAGGCCGAAGAATTAGTTTAAAAAGAAGAAGCGGCGATGATGATCAATAGATTTTGAGCGTAATAGGACGTTCCTTATGTCTTACGCCCCAGGGACCAGGATGATCCCGAGGATTGGCGAATTCTAGCAGAATCTGGCGACAACTGGAAGTTGGAGTGAGCAGCGCTCGTCTGACAGGAGTGGGACACAGGACCGAAGCAAGGATGAAGTGTTGAGGTCAGATTTGAAATCTTAATGTATCCTACTCTCTCTGCAGTGTCATAAAACCAGTATAATGTTTATGTTTACATTTGTAGTTCTAAGGAATATTTGTAGTTGAAACCCCTTTCAATATTTTGAGTATAATAATGCAATGTCAAAGGTCAGCCGATTGAAGTAAGATGCCTGAAGTAAATATTGAATAATGACTAAAGAATAACGTAGTTAACCGTGCCATATCTGCCTGAAGTTCGATGAAATTAGTTCGATTAAATGTGTATATTAAAGTTGAGATTTAGGAGTTTCTTTTGTGAGAAAGTCGATTATAATAGCCTGTTAAATAAGATGCCAAGTGTTCAAATTAATTTGTAGGGCGGTGTGACCGCCGGTCTAAATCAGGAGTTTGACGTTTTGAGTCGTCAGACGGCCGCACTAGGCGGTATTATTGTATTATTTTGCTGTATTATTGTATTATTTTGCTGTATTATTGTGTTATTTTGCTGTACTATTGTATTATTTTGCTGTATTATTGTATACTTATATTGTTGTGTGAAGCTACACTTTATTTGTACGGGTGGTCGACAGTTGTCATCGTACCAGTTGGGCCGAAGTGATAGTATAATTATTAATGTCGCCATATTTCTTTGTTTACATTGTGTACCGTAGGGCGGATCGATGCGGTTCGAATATAGCACCGGTGCGGCAACGTAGTGAAGTTGGCGTTATCGATTACAGGCGCCTGCGCCGTGCACCGCGCAACCGGTGACGGTGAAGCTTGTAACAAATTGCGGCGGACGCCGGTAGGGCGCGCTGAGGTCGTACGATAGAGCGGGCGGTCCGCAATCGGCGGCCATTGTTTGTTTACATTTTGCATTGTTTACATTAGCGGGTGACAGCCGTCTGTCATTACGCTATATTAGAATTAGGTTACAATGAAAACTATTTTATATATTAATTAACTGTCATTATATTTTGGTGACTACAACCTTTTACAATATTACTAGCGCATTATGGTAATTAGTTTATATTAAAGAACGAGAATTAAAATCACGTGAATTAAATATTTTTACGTCATAGCATACTTCACTACGGTTGTACGGAAGCATCATCGATCGCCTAGGAACGTTTCGAGCTGCAACGATGCCGTGCATGTTGTATAGGAATTGAATTATCAGAATTATATTTTTACCTTTTCTTTTATAATCGGTTAGAAGTGACGGAGTTGTTCCGTCAGAATGTCATTTGACTATGTCTGGTGATTGTAGAGGAATATTATCGCCGTGTATTATATTTTCTGCTCTCTCGTTTGTAATTGTTTAGAAGTGACGGCGCATACCGTCGAGATTGTCATTTGACTCTGTCTTGCATATGTTGATAAATATTATCACGATATTATAGGGCGACATCTGCCGCCGTGTATGGTATTTGATATAGGAGATTTGAAGTTCAAAATAATGTAACAAATTGTAAATTTCTTCACCGTGGTTAAATAAAGATCAGTTGTTTAGTATCAAACCGTGTTCCTACTTTAAGGTAGATTCCCCCCACCCCTTGAAATTTGATTTGATGGTGAGGAAGCCGGCGTCGTCCCTACTGGCGGGGAAGGCGCACCGGTAAAGGACACGGGGCTATAATGCGTCGTGGAGCGTCAACCCCCACCCCCTGAGATCCCGAGCAGCCCCTTCAGCTCCACGACTGCGTCCTCGTAGTAGTGAGGAGTAGCCAGTTTCCCAGCCAAGGTAATAAGTTGCAGTCTGGCCTAACCGGACTTGCCGTAGCGGGGACGAGCTGAGAACGACCGCCGAACACCGTGGCGGTTCCGCCACGTTCACCGTAGCCGCGCGAGTGGGACGAGGCGCGCGCGCGTGACGTCGCTTGGGACACCCGTCTGGCGCCCTGACGTCATCACGACGTCCACCGATTTAGTTGTACGACTATCCTACAACCGAAGGGTGGCCCGACCGAGTCACCGTTCGCTCCTCGAGGTCCGAGTCTCCGGCGAACCGGTTGAACCCGTTGAGAGTGCAGCGCGAGACGGCGGGAGAAAGCGCGCCCGAGGCGGAATCGACGCGGACGGTCGTCGAAGCGAGTCCTACCCTCGTCGCGACCCTCCGAGGTGAAGCGGAGACCCGACGCGGGATCGGCCGACGTCGAAAGGCGAAGGTCGAGGAAAACAAACGTGACATTTGGCGCCCAACGTGGGGCGTTCTCAGTAGTAAACGTGGGGCGTTCTCTGTAGTAAAAGTGGAGCGTACTTTGTAGTAAACGTGGAGCGTTCTTTTTAGTAAACGTGTAGCTTTTTCTGTAGTAAACGTGGAGCTTTCTCTGTAGTAAATGTGGAGCTTTTTCTTTAGTGAGCGTGGGGCGTTCGTTCAGTAAACGTGGGTTTCCCTAAAATTGTTTAAATTCGAGAAGCGTAATTTGTTGTCGAGGAGGTCCCTTCAATTATAGAGAGCAACATTGAGTATTAAGTAGTTCAATTTTTTTTTCCCTTTGTTTGTTAGAAGTTGTTGAGTCGAGTGGCCGGCTGGTACCTGACCATCCCGTACAAGTTGCGGCTTCATATTTTTCGGTGTTGTTGTTTGTTGTTTTGTTCGCAGCCCTGGCCGATAGTGTTCGAGGAGCGCAGTATACGGCGGAGTAAGTAGTTATTTCTTAATCATGTCTGACCGGGACTTGAGGAAAATTAATAGGGATCTTAAAAAGGACTCTTTGCTACCCAAAGATAAGGCTATGGACGTAGGAACTGACGCGGAGATGGAGACCGAGATGGAGGAGCAAGGTTTTGCTGCAGCGATGAATTTGCCTAATATGGAGCCCCATTATACACCCGTGAACCCAGTTCACAAAGCTGACGCTAATGCCCCGGCGGTAGGGAGAAGACTTGAAGTACATGACACTGTTGGTACAGATACGGAGTACATGTTACCGGTTTCGAATCCAAGAGTCAGAAGAAGATTGGAGCGAGTTCAGTTGGAGACAGATGGAGATTGCGATTCTGAGGATGAGGTGAGAGACACTGGACGTCGTTTTAATCCTAACGTACATCGGTGGAATTTACATTTTGATGGCAGTACTTCGGTACTTGAATTTTTGGACAATGTGGAGGACATGGCTAGATCGCGCCAAGTGAGGTTAGGATCTATCGTGAATTGTTTCACTGAGTTGTTACAAGGAGGAGCCTTGAAGTGGTACCGTACCGTAAGAGGATCAGTAGATGGTTGGAGACAGCTTCGCGCTATGCTTATTCACAAATTTGAACCCTTGAATTATCAGGTGCGCATGGAAGCGGCCTTAAGGAATACTAAACAGAAGCCTGGACAGAATATGGATGATTTTGTAACGGACGTGAGGTCTATCAACAATCATTTGGATCGCAAGATTCCGGAGGAAGTACTTTTGGAGATAATAAAAATGAATGTTTCAACGCAATATCAGTCGTTACTTGGAAGCCATTTAATTAACAATATTTCTCATTTGTTGCAATTAGCCAAGAATTATGAACAATATAACGTAAACGTAAGTACATTTACGCAAGATGCAAGGAATACGAATCATACCCGCAATTATGCAAGAGGACCTAACAATTACACTCATAGACACCCGCTACATAACAGACGCCCAGCCGTATCGGTTTTGGAGCCGCCTATTCATCGTGAAGAGAGGAGAGCAGATTTTGAACCCCGTAGTTCGTTCGCAGGAGATAGGAGTCGCATGATCGAATGCCCTAAATGTGATGAGAGAGGACATGGCCCTTATGAGTGTCAGAGATATCCTCATTCTATTTGTTTTAGGTGTAAAGCACCGAATACCACAACTAGGACATGCCCAAGTTGTACTCGTCGATCAAATCAACATTTTCAATCTCAAAAAAAACTGAAGACAGCACGACCGTTGATGGAGAACCCACTGCAACCGGCCGTGCGCAACTACACATGTATAGTGGGACGTGAGGTAGACGATACCCGTTATCGTGCTACATTTTATATTGGAAGCGTTATGTGTACCGGACTCATCGATACTGGAAGCTCTGGAAGCATTATTGGTGCCAACGCGCACGAATTTTTTATTCGGCAAGAGCACCGTTTGTCGCATGTTCCGATGGAATTGACTACTGCAGATGGACAGGTTCAGCCCGTTTTAGGAACAATGACCTTACCTGTCACGTATGACGATGAAGTTGCTGATGTAACGTTCATAGTAACCCCTTCTATAACGAAAGAGTTCATTTTGGGAGTTGACTTTTTGGAAACCTTCAAAGTAGTGTTGGATTTTGGAAGGTTGAAGCGAGCCAATACTCAGTCATGGAGATGTGCCACGGTCGATCACGTGACACCCATGGAGGAACTGACGCGTTCGCAGACAGCGCAGCTCGAGGATGTGAAGCGCCAGCTCGAAGACATTTCGTACGAGAGGCGAGGACTCGGTTGTACGACACTGGTGAAGCATAAAATCGACACTTATGGTTTGCCCATACGGCAAAAGCCCTATCGCTTGTCACCGGCCAAACAGGAGTTAATAGAGAAGGAAGTAGATGAGATGTTGGCAATGGATGTCATCCAACCCATTCGTTCACCTTGGTGTCATCCCTTGGTAGTTGTGACCAAGAAGGATGGATCAGCTCGTGTGTGTTTAGACTCGCGCAAGCTAAATGAAGTAACTAAAAAGGATCGCTACCCGATGGCATTTTCGCAACGGATTTTGGATCATTTACGAGGAGCCCGTTATTTAAGTTCTATTGATTTGTCAAAGGCCTATTGGCAGATAGAATTGGATGAGGAGTCAATCCCGAAAACCGCATTCGCAGTCTCTGGCCGCGGATTATTCGCTTTTAAAAGACTCCCGTTTGGACTATGTAATGCTAGTGCCGAATTAGGACGGTTAATGGATTATTTATTTGGCCCGGAATTTGAAGAAAAAGTATTCCCGTATGCCGACGATTTGATAATAGTGACTTCCACTTTTGAAGAGCATATGCAGTTGTTGTTACGAGTGAGAGACACGCTCAAGGAAGCAGGTCTGACGATTAACCTCAAAAAATGTGACCTTTGTAAGCCCCAAATACGATACCTTGGATATGTCGTGGACCGACTAGGACTTAGAACTGACCCGGAGAAGATACAATGTGTAAAGGAATTTCCCGTACCACGTTGCGTCAAAGACGTTCGCAGTTTTGTTGGGTTGTGCTCATATTATCGACGATTTATTAAAGATTTTTCCCAGATAGCTACACCCTGGTGTAAGTTAACCGGTGGAAAACGTGGAGTGAAGAAGGAGTTCTGCTGGGATGAAGAAGCTCAGAAGGCGTTCGAGCATCTGAAGGAGGCGTTAACACAAGCCCCTATAATTACATGTCCAGATTATTCGAAAGAATTTAATTTGCATTGTGACGCGAGTGACATTGCTGTTGGTGCCGTTCTTACTCAAGTATCTGATGAAGATAGTGAAGAACATCCGATTGCATATTTTTCTAAAATTTTGAGTCCTGCGGAGAAGAATTATACCGTTACGGAGAGAGAGCTACTGGCAATGGTAAAAGCCATTCATCATTTTCGACCGTACCTGGAAGGTACGCACTTTACAGTTTACACGGATCATGCAAGTTTAAAATGGTTAACTTCGCTGGAGAGTCCGTCAGGACGACTCGCTCGGTGGAGCACGTTACTGTCACAATATGATATGCAGATTGTACACCGGAAAGGTTCCCTAAATGTTGTCGCTGATGCATTATCTCGGATGCAATGCGCACAGATTGATGCCCGAGACCAGAGCAGTACCGACAAATGGTATGAGAAGCTGGTGGAGAGAGTTAAGTCGTGCCGTGAGGCCGCTGAAGGATATTGTTTAGCTGACGATAAGTTGTTTAAGTATATCACCCCCAGACCGGGAGAGTTAAACACTAACCCGTGGAAAGTAGTGGTACCCCACGAAGAAAGGAGAGGAATTATATCTGATCATCATGAAGGACAATTCGCAGTTCACTTAGGAGTTCGCAAGACTACTAGAAAAGTAAAAGGGATATATTATTGGCCAAATCTGACTGAAGACGTAAATGATTACATTCATGGATGTGACGTGTGTAAAGCACACAAAATAAGTACAGGAGCCCCTCAAGGATTTATGACGCGACCGAAATTGGTCGACCGTCCGCTTCATACGTTAAGTATAGATTTGATTGGTCCACTACCCCGGACAAAAGGACAAAACATTTTTATTTTATCTGTTGTAGATGTTTTCACGAAATTCTGTTGGTTGTTCCCCCTTCAGAAAAGCACTTCGGATCACATAATTCGCGCTTTGGAGCATGACGTGTTCTTACTGTTTGGAACCCCGGCAGTATTGATTTTGGATAACGCGAAATATTTTACGTCCAACAAATTTAAAGAGTTTGCAGAGAAGTATAAAGTCCCCAAGCTGTTCTATTCATGTGTGTATGCCCCTCAGTCGAACACTGTGGAAAGGTATAACCAGGTCGTGGAGACGTCCTTGGCTATTCTAGTGAAAGACGACCAACGCACGTGGGATAAGCATCTGCCTCTGGTGCAACATGCCCTTAATAACACTGAAAATTTAGTGACTGGATTTACGCCATCGTATTTAATGTACGGAAGAAATGTAATTGTGGACGGAAGGTTTCATAAAATTCTCAACTTCATTCCCTCGAATCCATCTGACTTGAAAGTAGATGAACCGTTGGCTCATAGTGCTGGACTTGAGACGTTAGCCGAAACCTACAACTTGGTACAACAGCGCATGCTGGAGTCGTTTCAGAAGAATGCCGAAAGGTATAATTTGCGTCGCAAGCGAGTGGTATTTTCCCTTGGAGACACGGTGTGGGTCAAAAACCACATTCAATCGAAGAAGGCGGAATTCTTTTCAGCTAAGCTGGCTCCACGGTTTGTGAAATGCAGAGTGTCTGCCAAGAAGTCCGCAGTAGCATATGAGCTGGAAGACTTAAATGGGAAAAGCAAAGGGGTCCATCATATTAAAGATATCCTCAAGGCTGGTTAGTCGTGTGAAAAAGAAACTTACTGTCGTATACTCGTGTATCGAAGAACAGAGGTAAGCCCAGAATAAGCTGTATGAAATTGATTTGTGGCACATGTATTTCGTTGTTTTGTTTTCCAGTAAAATATGAAGATATATCGAGTATTGTTGAGTATCTTGAGGTCGGTCAGTAAAGTAAATCAGTTGTAGTCGACGTCGTTTGTTGTCTTGTTGTTTTGTGCAATACGCATTTTGAAGTTGAGCATCCGTGTAGTTAAATTTTTGTTATTTTTTTTTATCCCTACTAACCCGGCTAAAGCCGTTAGGTTAGTACTGTTGTGTTTCTGAGTTCTTATATTTCCCGTCGACGATCTCAGCAGTCGACAGTTCGCTACGTTGTTTACCCCCAATCAGACGCAAACCTAAAACTTATTTACTACACTTTTACACTTTACTAATAATATATTGAGGTAGCTAGTGAAAGAGCTACGGTGACACTCTCTTTTGTTGTACGCGGTAGTATTGATGCAGTTGGTTTGGAGTACGCCATGTGAGCGAGTTTTGTTGTTGGTTTATTGGGCGCAGTTGGCGCGAGTTTTTGATGTATTGTTGCTAGAGCGCGGTTGCGCGAGTTATTAGGAGTTTCCCTATCATCACACCCCACACCCCCCTACACTGCCATATTGATGAATATGTGCTGAAGGGCCGACGGACCCTTACAACCCTGCCAATAGAGCAGGTAAAAACAATACGTTACACAATCGGTGACGATTCGAGTGTTTTGGAGTAGCGACCATTCCTTGAGTCGGTCATTTGAATTACTAGTATTTCTGAGCATGGACGGTTGGTCCATTGCCTATTTATATATTTACACTTACCCAGCTACACTTACACATTACACACCGGTTTCTATGTTTGCGATTGTTAAGTTAAAGAGGATGCAGTCCTTATTGTTTGCGATCATGTGAATCCAAATCCTCGTCTTGAAGTCGAGCATTGCGATCCTGATTGGATCACGTTGTATGACGTGATGTCGTTAGTTCCCTATTCTACTTATGTTTATTGCTGACTAGCAGTTAGAATGAGAAGTTGTCAATGTAAGCTATGGTGTTAAATTCAAGATGTCCAGTTATGTTCTCTATCTGTGCAGTATCAAGTGCTGCTTAGAACACGATTCTTTGGTTTATAATGAGGTGAGCTCTTCGATGGTCTCGGTGTCCTTAGTATGAAAGGGATGAAAGAGGTAAGACCGTGTGAAAGAGGAGGAATGATACGGTCATGAAAGGTAGGTTATCAAGATATTGATGCAGCTTGTCCCTCGAATCTAAATCAGTTCCCGCATTCCAAATTGATGTCGTTTAAAGTAGGAACACCGAAGATGTAATCGTGACAATGAAGAAAGAGAATTCTTGAAGCTTACTGAGATTGCTAACAATTAAACAGCCCATTTTGAGTTTAAGATGCAAGCGATTCCTCGCTGGCGTTGCGTCTTGATCCTTGTCAGTCCAATGAGGCCCGCTGTCATCTTTGTCATGATGCAGGCGCTTTCTGGTGTTATAGATGCCAGTCTGAGTAATTACATTTTGTCTAGAAAGTAGTGTGATCTAAGATTTTGCGTTGGTTGTGCCCTTAGTCTAAAATTCTTTCGTTTCCAAGTTGGCACGGCGGCTATGAGACCGACCCAATAAGTCCATCGGTATGGAAGTATTTTCTACTTCATCTGCGCTATGCAGCCAAAGTAGTGTCTAATAGATCTTTCGAATAGAACTAACAAACATTTCCCTGCCATTGTATGTTTTGCGTTAGAAATGACGCAAAGCACTGTACAGAAGCTGAGTTC
The DNA here is from genome assembly GCA_020383195.1 of Neomicropteryx cornuta. Taxonomy (NCBI): domain Eukaryota; kingdom Metazoa; phylum Arthropoda; class Insecta; order Lepidoptera; family Micropterigidae; genus Neomicropteryx; species Neomicropteryx cornuta. The sequence continues at coordinate 3,554,980 of JAHKQU010000001.1, read as the reverse complement.
CCCCTTGAATAGCAGGAGTGATATCTTGTTACTCCCCCCTTTAGTTACACAACAGTATACTCGATGTTTTGGTTAGAGGAGCAGGTCCGGATGTGTATGTCCGCTGCGTGAAGTTTTGAGTTGGTTATTGTTGGAGAGTCATGGAAATAATTTGAAGTTAAAATCCGCGTGTTGTACTGAATAGAAGTGAGATTATTTGAAGGAGTTCGGAGTTCTGAAAACTAATTGATATATAGAAGAGGTTCGGTTTATGAGAGAGGGGATGCTCAACGGATTCTAGCTCGTGAGGAGAGCAGTTAAAAACTAGTAATGCCAGACGGTTTCGCCAATGTTAAGTAATCTAAAAGGCTTAGAAGTAGTGATTAAGTAGAGCAAAATAAGTAAAGTCAAAGAGTAAATTGTTCAGCTGATTGTTTGGGAGACTATGTGAAATAATGTGAAGCTAGAGTCCGCGTATTATTCTGATTAGAAAGGAAGTTTTATTGGAGTAAAGTAGAAAAGTAGATCGTTAATGATGAAGCTTCGATAGGCGATATGGCACGGCAAAGAGAAGGCATAGTCGGGAAAAGATGTAGGCGCGAAGAGTAATAATGACGATTGGTCCATTTTAAATGTAGCCATGCAACTGAGCATGGAAGGGCACGATCCATGACAGGCATTCATATAATTTGAGTAATAATGTTAAATTGAAGTTGGGTTTTGAGAAGCGAACGATTCAGAAGAATCGGAAATTGTCAAAGTAGAGGAAATACAGTTTAATTGAGAAGTTTCATGTTGAATATATGTCGAAGGAGGATAAATATGTGGTGAGGCTAGACCTGGTTTGACATTGAGGAAGTAAGATACATGTTAAAGAGTAGGCTTCGAGGAGACATTGCTATACATTTGAACTTTAGCCCTAAGAAGTGCTGGTGCAAAGCTGCGCACGAAGCGCAAGAGAAAAGTGATCACGGCAAGTGAAATTTAAAAAAAAAGCCGTTAAAGTGATAAAGTATAAGAAACAAAATTATCGAACATTCGCGAGGTAGCCTTGAACATTATGTTATAAGATAGGCCGATGTAGCATGGGATGATTTTATTGTTGGTTGTTAATTGATGAAATTGTTAATCTGTATGAATAACTAAATTATTGTAAAGTTAGTGAAATCTAAATAAGATTCACATGATGAGAAGTGTCTTGAGAAGTAATGCTCCAATTAGAGCAATAAGTGTAAATTTCTCTAAATGGAGATAAGTAAGTTTAAGTATATTGTCTGATATTGCCAACTTTGTAATATTTTGTAATTAAGTTATGCTTATGTCTTTTTATGATTAATAGTGGGAAGAAATTCAGAAGTGTGATCTGAGGGCAGATCACGTCCCTACTCCCCGGCATTGTAGCGCTCGGTAATTCGCGCCACAAGGGGATTGATTTTCAAGAGTGGGCACCCTGAAATGAGAGAGAGATAGGTGCGAAAGAGGCGAGAATAAAGATCGCGTCCGCACCGCGGGTAAGGGAGAGCGATCGCCGCCGCGAGAGCGCGCTAGCAGACGCGGAAAGAGAATAAAAATAGGCGATAGATGAGAAAGAGCTAGTTAGAGTTAGAGTAGGACAAGGGTGAGAGAGGAGGAAGGAAGGAGAACGGAGGTCGGCGTGGTGATTTGGTCGAAGAGTCAATTTTTATTAAAAATCGGTTTTTGTTTTACAAAAGTGCAATATGTAGTACGAAAAGTATTTATTTTTGGCTGCCCCCGGCCACGGGCCGGGGAGGCAAATGACGTGCGTTAAAGCGAGCGCGATCAGTCGTTTCTGAAAAGAGAAAGTGAATCTAAAATTTTCGTGGCACGCGGGCACGAATCGGCCATCGGCGGATATTGAGTCAATCCGGCGTTATAATATTAATTAAACGGCACGGCAGTGATCGGTTGTAATAAGAAGTCAAAATTTGACCGTAGTTCCGTGGGATTATGATCGGCGTAATTTTTGTATGATATAGAAGTAGCTCGCACGCGAGGGCCGTAATTCACGGCAGGAACCGGGAATAATATCTCCCGATGAGATTACAGGAGTGTTCGTCGCGATCGTTATTCGATCTAATATAACCCTATTCCCCCGCGCAAAAAGAAGATGTAGATATTTCCTCCCCAGGAAGAATAATATGATAAAAGATTGTCTGGATAGTACGTGAACAGATTAAACATTCCCCAGAAGTTTTAAAAGCAAGGCACAGGCCGAAGAATTAGTTTAAAAAGAAGAAGCGGCGATGATGATCAATAGATTTTGAGCGTAATAGGACGTTCCTTATGTCTTACGCCCCAGGGACCAGGATGATCCCGAGGATTGGCGAATTCTAGCAGAATCTGGCGACAACTGGAAGTTGGAGTGAGCAGCGCTCGTCTGACAGGAGTGGGACACAGGACCGAAGCAAGGATGAAGTGTTGAGGTCAGATTTGAAATCTTAATGTATCCTACTCTCTCTGCAGTGTCATAAAACCAGTATAATGTTTATGTTTACATTTGTAGTTCTAAGGAATATTTGTAGTTGAAACCCCTTTCAATATTTTGAGTATAATAATGCAATGTCAAAGGTCAGCCGATTGAAGTAAGATGCCTGAAGTAAATATTGAATAATGACTAAAGAATAACGTAGTTAACCGTGCCATATCTGCCTGAAGTTCGATGAAATTAGTTCGATTAAATGTGTATATTAAAGTTGAGATTTAGGAGTTTCTTTTGTGAGAAAGTCGATTATAATAGCCTGTTAAATAAGATGCCAAGTGTTCAAATTAATTTGTAGGGCGGTGTGACCGCCGGTCTAAATCAGGAGTTTGACGTTTTGAGTCGTCAGACGGCCGCACTAGGCGGTATTATTGTATTATTTTGCTGTATTATTGTATTATTTTGCTGTATTATTGTGTTATTTTGCTGTACTATTGTATTATTTTGCTGTATTATTGTATACTTATATTGTTGTGTGAAGCTACACTTTATTTGTACGGGTGGTCGACAGTTGTCATCGTACCAGTTGGGCCGAAGTGATAGTATAATTATTAATGTCGCCATATTTCTTTGTTTACATTGTGTACCGTAGGGCGGATCGATGCGGTTCGAATATAGCACCGGTGCGGCAACGTAGTGAAGTTGGCGTTATCGATTACAGGCGCCTGCGCCGTGCACCGCGCAACCGGTGACGGTGAAGCTTGTAACAAATTGCGGCGGACGCCGGTAGGGCGCGCTGAGGTCGTACGATAGAGCGGGCGGTCCGCAATCGGCGGCCATTGTTTGTTTACATTTTGCATTGTTTACATTAGCGGGTGACAGCCGTCTGTCATTACGCTATATTAGAATTAGGTTACAATGAAAACTATTTTATATATTAATTAACTGTCATTATATTTTGGTGACTACAACCTTTTACAATATTACTAGCGCATTATGGTAATTAGTTTATATTAAAGAACGAGAATTAAAATCACGTGAATTAAATATTTTTACGTCATAGCATACTTCACTACGGTTGTACGGAAGCATCATCGATCGCCTAGGAACGTTTCGAGCTGCAACGATGCCGTGCATGTTGTATAGGAATTGAATTATCAGAATTATATTTTTACCTTTTCTTTTATAATCGGTTAGAAGTGACGGAGTTGTTCCGTCAGAATGTCATTTGACTATGTCTGGTGATTGTAGAGGAATATTATCGCCGTGTATTATATTTTCTGCTCTCTCGTTTGTAATTGTTTAGAAGTGACGGCGCATACCGTCGAGATTGTCATTTGACTCTGTCTTGCATATGTTGATAAATATTATCACGATATTATAGGGCGACATCTGCCGCCGTGTATGGTATTTGATATAGGAGATTTGAAGTTCAAAATAATGTAACAAATTGTAAATTTCTTCACCGTGGTTAAATAAAGATCAGTTGTTTAGTATCAAACCGTGTTCCTACTTTAAGGTAGATTCCCCCCACCCCTTGAAATTTGATTTGATGGTGAGGAAGCCGGCGTCGTCCCTACTGGCGGGGAAGGCGCACCGGTAAAGGACACGGGGCTATAATGCGTCGTGGAGCGTCAACCCCCACCCCCTGAGATCCCGAGCAGCCCCTTCAGCTCCACGACTGCGTCCTCGTAGTAGTGAGGAGTAGCCAGTTTCCCAGCCAAGGTAATAAGTTGCAGTCTGGCCTAACCGGACTTGCCGTAGCGGGGACGAGCTGAGAACGACCGCCGAACACCGTGGCGGTTCCGCCACGTTCACCGTAGCCGCGCGAGTGGGACGAGGCGCGCGCGCGTGACGTCGCTTGGGACACCCGTCTGGCGCCCTGACGTCATCACGACGTCCACCGATTTAGTTGTACGACTATCCTACAACCGAAGGGTGGCCCGACCGAGTCACCGTTCGCTCCTCGAGGTCCGAGTCTCCGGCGAACCGGTTGAACCCGTTGAGAGTGCAGCGCGAGACGGCGGGAGAAAGCGCGCCCGAGGCGGAATCGACGCGGACGGTCGTCGAAGCGAGTCCTACCCTCGTCGCGACCCTCCGAGGTGAAGCGGAGACCCGACGCGGGATCGGCCGACGTCGAAAGGCGAAGGTCGAGGAAAACAAACGTGACACTTTCCTAAAAAAATCAATATCACACGTTTTACGCCACTAAATATAAACCAATATATATTAAAAAAACACTCTTTAGCTGTAAATTAAAGAACTCGCTAAATTCTAGACGGATTTTCCTGCAAATCGAATGCTCGAGAGAATCTCTATTTCCACATATATACAACAAATCCTTCAACTACGAGATATTATAAAAGTAAGCAAAGTTTTATTCTACAAAAAAAGGTATCGACAACATAATATTCAGTTTTACTTAAAGTAAGCAAATCGAGTAGGTACCAGTCATGTTTACCGATTTGATAAGGTCTGTTACTTATCTTATTAGGTAAGAGTAATTACCTGTTATAGGAACGGTTATTTGCTAGGCCCAAAAATGTGAGTATAAAAGGCCTTATGAAACACAAATATATACACTGATTGATATACACACACATATACAATGCATAATAATACACAATAAATGTGTATTATTATATTTACAAAATAAACATTTTAAATAAATAAATAATGTTTTAATAATTTTATATACTGATCCTGTATACATGTTACGGCAACATCGACCTTCATCTGTCCAATAATTATTACTAGAGGTCGTCCAATGGTCGACATTCGACCGTAATTCATTAAACTTTTAAGTTTGAGTATTATTGAGATTCTTATACCTCTATAATACCTCTAGTCATTATACCTCTGGTGAGTATACCTCTATAATCATTGCATATATATATATTTTTTAATTTTGTTTTATTACGACAGGTGCGAGCATGTACAAATACGTCATTAGCGTATGTTGTTTGCCTTAATTCCCTGCAACCCTTTTGAAATTAAAAATTTAGTCATAATAAAAGTCGAGAAAAAAACACATTTACGAAACACTGAATTGTATTTACGAATCTTTTCAAAATATTTTTTTGACTTTCTTTTTATTGAAGGTTCATGTAATGTAAGTTGATCACACACTAATTTGAAGTATTCATTATGATAAGGCCAATATGCTTTATCTTCATGTCAACATAAAGTAAATGCAGCCTTTCACCTAAAGTGACTTCAGATTCGAAATATTGAATATATAATTACAAAACCTGCATTGTAAATCCATTAATTTACAATCAAAAAATATTCAATTTTTTTGAAATGACATTCATTCTCTTAAATGTCCGCCATTTAAATTATAGGCCTTTTGGAATATTCCTATAGTTATTAATTTTATTATAAATTAAGTTATGTATTTCCTTAATATTTAACTTTTTTAAAAAAACGTTTGCGTTACACATATTAAGCAAAAGAGAAAGTTAAAGATTAAATTATCACCTATAATATCAAATAAGGGCATAGCATATAGATTTTGATTTTGCAAACTGATACTACACCTGACATGGTATTAACTGAAATACTTTTTAAACTGTTAAACATAACCCTATAGAAATTAGAAAAAGAATTTATATTTGATTGTTAAACTTTTTTCACCGTAAATAATAGATAGATACTTCAATATGTAAATAAATTTATATTGTTTTAACCTTATAATAAAAATGTTACATTATATATTCAGTCACAGCTAGCCTAAAAAAAAATGCCTGAGAATGCGCTGCCGAAACGTCCTACTTTTTCCAGTGTAAGAATACGCAAATCTGTATGTCAATATTTTACAGTATTAAAAATAAATAGTAAAAATTAATAGTATTAAAAAAATATATATATTTCTTTACAAATTCTGTTAGTTTAGTTATTAAATTCTGCTCAACATCTGTGTCCGATATATTTTAATGCTATAGGTATTTATAGGCTATAGGCGTGCTAAAAAATATTTTTTTTGATTAAATTTTAATATATAACGTTTTTATTTCTCATTCTCTTCACTCACGCATAATTTGAGATTCAACCAACCCTAAGGTTTAATATTTAAAAACCATTATCTAACTAATAGATGCTATTTAGATTTAGTTTATATTTTTTATTTAGTTGGCGATTAAAAATATTTTTTTCCTAGCAATCTATTAATAGTATGCAAAAAACGGAATAATTATGTACAAACAGTAATTTCATTACAAAATACTTACGAATCACTTTTGATTGCTTTTTTTTATTTTTTAGCGAAAGAAGATTTGTTTAATAAATAATGTGATTAAAAAAAATCATACACATTGAATTGAAAACCCTACTTGTTTTTATGTTGTGCACTTACCTTGAATAAAACTCGTTATCCGCTTGAAAAAAACCTTATCTTAAATATTATCTACGGATGGCTACACAATCTTGTCAGAACAAAACTTGTCAATGTCGAATATCGACCACGAATCCCGATGCATGAGTCTTTGCTACTGACTCAATAGTTGTTTACCAGAGTGTTTTCACGTGCATCCGTTGTCACTTGCAACTCAAAACACACGCTTGCAGACATAAACAAACGCCATTGTTCAGATGTGTTTCAGATGCGCGTGTTTCAAATATCCGCTCGCTCGGAGATTACGTTTATCGATAACTCGCGCGAAATTAACGAAGATTCACTGAGCATGTAAATAATGTCGAACGCTTTCGAAAATTCAGGAAATATTATTGTAGCGTCTTGCCTTGGGATATATTAGCACAAGCGAACATTGGTCGAAATTAAAAGTTCACACACGCCACATATTTTTTTTAACACATTCCGCTCCGTACGTAAAACGCGCGTACCAAACAATGTCTCCATTCCGCGAAGGTCGTTCACTGCACGCGAAATATCTCAAGCGGAAAACTTCTGTAAATAAAACTCGAATTATTTACCCGTCAAATTCGTCAGAAACGCTTTCAATTCACTAGCACACTTTTTACATAAACAATCAAACGTCAATATCGAACTAAAATCGTCGATTAGTCTATGCCTTTCATACGATACATGCCGCGCTTTTAAATGTTAATAGAAATGCAGTAAGAGGATGACGTGTTTACTCGCACAAGGCCCCTAGCCTATAGAGCAATGACGGGATATCCCGTCATCGGCGCTAAGTGTGCTGGGAGATGTCTGCATCAGTAAAATACTGCGTTCAGTACATACGACCTACCTAAAACTGCACTACCTCAAAGAGCCCACATTTTCACTATCAATGGAGGTGATCAACAAACTGCCTCTCAGTATCGATGTGAAAACACACAAACGATATCTCAATCAAATGTATGAAGCAATAAAGCAATTTCTTGTTACTATCAATCAGCAAACCATGCTTCAGATACCCAAATATGTAAACCAAATAAGGCCCAAAATATAGTATGCGCTACCGAAGATTATAAGAAAAAAGAAACGGCGGTACAGTCGAATCGATTTTCGAGGGTCGATCGGCCACCAGCCTAGCCTGCCTTGCACCCTTGTGCCAAAAAATACAATCTCAGCCTCTCTGGGGCAACCCACAGGCTTACATTGTGCCATTGCATGGCAATTTGGAAGTGGTTATATTTAATTTTGTAATTCTCTGTGTACTCGGAAAATAAAAATATCCAGAAATTGATACATTGATAAGCTAATAGCGTTCAAAAAACTTATCAAAAACCAAAAGTTAACATGGTATTTCTCTCTTGCATTTCTTACACTAATTTGATACATAATTTGATACTACAGTGGAAATATTTTATTGGTTTTATTTTATACTTGTTAGAGGGTACCATTGTTTTTATTATTTTATTATTGTGTATCGCCTGTATATGATTTCATTATTACGTAATTGTTTTATTTTACTAATAAAGATAATTATAAAAAATAAGTAATTTGTAGGCACCTTTTATATTTCCTCACCAATGTGTAGGCACCTACTGGCATTTTTTTTTTATTATTATTAAGTAATTACAATATTTAGGAGTTAGCTCCGGTGATACTGTTGAGTTTAGTAGGTGAGGGAAAAAAAAAGATTAATGCTTAACAACTCGCAGTCTACGCCTAAAAACAGCCTTGGAACAAGGAAAAGGATCAAATACTGACCTATGAAGAGTATTCCACTGCCGAATTGTTCTGGAAACAAAAGAATTGAACCCAATGTTCCGTTTTCTCAAGATAGTTTTCTTGGAAGGATGGTCATTCCGGCCAATATAAGGAGGCTTAGAGAGCTGGGATCTTAAAGCAGACCAGGCAGGCTCATCCGTCACAATCTTATATAAACCAGTTAACCTGAATTCGAAACGACTTCTACTTAGTGGCTCCCAATTAAGAGTGGAAATTAATTCAGATGGACTATTATACCGACTAAAACGCCTAAAGACATGCCGGCTTGATTTTCTCTGAACTGCTTCTAATTCGCCTTTAAGACATTGGGTGTAAGGATCCCATACTGATGAGCAGTATTCGAGGTTAGGACGAACCAACGTTTTATATGCCAATGCTCGCGCTTTAAAATCAGCACCTTTAAGCTAGTTTTTAATAATAATAAAAGAAGCAATCATTCATGGAGCATATAATATTTATAAAATTGGTAGTTTACCTATAGTTCTAGGTGGGTAATGTAATGGGACAATAGGAATAAATGCTTATCCTTCGCTTGGGATGTATCTGACGTGGCTGCAATCAGGTTGGGATTAGGGACAATGCGAGTCAACGTAAGATACGGTTTGCGTGCTCAGCTCGGGTAATCCTTCGCAAGGTGTAAAGAAAGAAATATTGGCCAGTTCGTATCAGCGGCGGCACCACCAGGTCGCGCACTAAACCGCGGGCTTACGAGCCGGGAAAATACTAAATATTCCCTCCATTCACTGAAAGCAACTTTATTACACAATCATCATTTAATATACACGAATATTTACATAATTGCACATGCCTTAAGGCGAAGCATATTGAGTTGACCTTGAAATTCGGCGCTTTATTTTTATAGGGCGTCAGGTTTTATTCTTTGCGCGGTCCAGCAATTGTTGGTCTCTATTTTATTACAGCTTTATTATAAATAAATAAAAAAAAGACCCTTCATTTGCCTTTCAATTACTATTTTTCCTAAGGCTCTAATTTATTTTATAAGAGAGCACTTCAACTAAAAAAAGGACTATTAGCCGTTTATCATTTATTAAATTTTTCAGAAATAGAAATGTATTTTAAAAATCTGCCTTTACTATGTTACAGACATAAGATAAAGGTATCTAAAAATTTGATTAAATATCCAATGATTACCAAATGGTAATCATCATAGAATATAGGGTCTAAATGAACCTAAATTAATATTTATCCTTGGCTTCCTATAACGGCGCTTATAACACAAACCACGGCTTACCATTTTGTATGAAATATTGATAATATTTAGTTGTTTTTTTTTAAATAAGCGATATATTTTTTAAATCATATTTTTTTAAATATAACACAAAAATGAAAACAAAAATCTTCAATTTTAGGCAATATTTGTTATTTTATTTCTAAGTTGTTATACTATATATCTCTAGTCGCTTTTAGGTAAACCCCTCCTCGACTCTATTGTCATTATAAAAATATGTTTATTTTATATGTGATATTTTTGGTTTCTTAAGCGGGTGACTTCAAAAAAATGTTATTTCAAAAACGCGATGGTTTTCATTTTATTTAATATTTTTTGCATATTATTTAATGACATTTACCTGGTGTAATAAATTATCTTTAATATAAATAAACTAGATTATTATATATCTCCAAACGTCTTTAAAAACCTGTAAAAATCGCATTTTTGTAGCACTCAGGTATGTAGACGCCTCAATAGAAAGCGATCCCACCAATAGCAACGCACTTTTTAATAACACTCTTTCAGCTCCATGCGGCTGAATCACTTGCTTACTTCAGTGATTCAGCCGTTGATATAGGGGTTACAAAATCAAGTTTGTAGCGGTTTAATGCACAGAATTAAATTAGTCTCAAGCCTGAGACTCTAAGCGTGGGAACGCTTTCAAAATCAGTTAATTTATTTCGCTTAAACGAAACCGTCACGGCTACAATCAGCTGGGGATTAGAGAGGTGAGGCAACGGCTCTTAAGCATGCGATACGGTCACGTTTTCGGCGAAAGTAATCCCTTAAGTAATCCTCAGAGCAGGGGTGTAAAGAAACGAAAATCGGCTACTTCCTATCTGATGGGTCCCTACAAATCTTGCCATGCCGGTACCTTGAACACTCTTCGTACCGACACCCTCAATTCTCCGCGGGATTTAATGAACCCCGTGTCTGTAGTGTGCTTCTTAGGTAAATATTTTAGTTTGGGGACCTAGGTAATGTGTATGTTTTTGGTGAATACACCTTTAGCAATGTTTTAACATAGTGTATTAATTAGTATTTATTTACCAAACTGTACATTTGCGTCAACAAACTATTTTGCTTTGTTGTCGCAACACATTTTGCTTACCAGCGGTGACACCACCGAATTCAGTTGGAATGGATAGTGATGTGAACTGTATTCCGAATATCCTAAAATTTCACAAGATTTCAAAGGCTAAGAGTAAATATTTCAATCTCAATTATTATCATCGACTTATGATAGCATTGGTATCCCTATTAATAAATCTGTATTTCAACTTTAATGGCGCTTTTTAGTGCCATGTTTAACTCTTGTCGCTATTCTTATAATCTACATTCTATTAACACTTCAAGATTTGGGACTTCTAGATCATCTACAACCATTTTCATTATTTTCATTTCAGAGATAAATTTGGGTAAATTTATCCCGTCACATATTTCATAAATCTTGTTGGTTTCAATCATCTGAATAAATCGTACGGCATAATCATTCAGCTAAATTTAAAGCACTTTTTAGGAAAAAGATTGTTGGTTTTAATGTTCTTTTTGCTCGATTCCCTTCCATCAAACAAAAGCTTTATTAAAGTCCATGAAAAAACTATCATCTGTCAATACCAGAAATATCACCCGAGCTAGCATCATTTTTTTTTATAACTAATAATAAACCCTCGAGGGTTGCCCCTTCAAACATATCTATGTATCTTTCAACAGATTTTATCAACGTCCATGTTTCCCGCACTTTTGACAATATCTTACAATGAGTAGCGGTTTTCTGTGGGATCATTTTTACAGTGTATTTTACGTCAAATATATTAAAAGTAACAAAAACAAACTCGCGCTCCCACCTAATCGTACCTAATCTGTAATTGCATATTTTTACTTGTTCAAAATAAATTATCACTATGGTTTAGATTATTAATTATTTATTTTTACCTTTTATCTTATGTTATGTACACTGCGTTGTTAATTTATCCAAGTTAATTTAGCTCACACATTGCGGGTGGCATTTACACTTTTCGGTATAATATCAAGCACAAACATTATTAAGTTTGTTATGACCTCACAAAAAGATTTATAATTAATACCGTTTTGCGGTAGTTGATTCTAAGTGTTTTGTTAGCTTTTGTAAAGTGAACGCTTTGTTGCGGATTCAGAATGCTGCTGTATGTCTACGCTATCTTATAGCGTTGAAGAATTAGAAAGTGTGATACATTTTCGAACAGCTTTTTTTCTCAGTAAGCGTGTCCTCGGCACTTTATGAACGTCTAAGCCTACAAGTTCAACAGAAATAGACCAAATCATTAATCCACACTGCAATCTTGCATCTGTACGAAATTAACCCACATGGGAAAAGTTTCCCAATCTCTCACTCGACGTGTACGGCTGCCGGGTTTAAACTTAACCCGCGAATGCTGGAATTGTGAATAATGACCGCGCGCCATACGTCGGGCGTAAGTACAGTCGCGCGGGAAAAAGAATCTTCGCTTTGTCTGAGTCACTAATTTTGTAGAGCGAAGTGAGCTTCAAATTGGCTAAGGAATAGTCCCGTATAAACAACAATGAAGTCAGCGGATGGTTACATATTTTTACAACCGGCTTTAGAAATAATTATTACAAATTCCTTGAAAACGGTATGAAAATTTTATTCAATTGATATATCTTGTCATAACCTTTTCCTTTGTTTTATTAAAAACCAATAAAAAAACTACCGCTATTCATTTGTTCACATTCATTCCGATAGTCATTATATGCCAAACACATTTTTATTTTTGAAAGTCTATATTTATGAGAGTAAGCAATCGTGTTTGCTACTTTAAAATGGTACGTGTGTGGTGTTAGCTTATAATGTATTATTATTTTTTTGCGATTTTGGGGAACTACTCTTAAAATAAAAAAAAAATGTTTGAGTGGAATTCGTTAACGTGACGGTAGTGAGTGAGCATTGGTGTTGGGATGTGAGTATTGGTTAGTCATCTAATGTTGGGATGTGAGTATTGGTTAGTAATCTAATTATTCAGTTTTTGGCATTAATTTTTGGTAGTAAATAATGCGTTTAGGTTTAATATTTAGGTAATATTCATTCACCACCGTCCACCATCACCACCACCTTCTTTCCTGACTATACTTATACATTATATAAACTTATTATATCCTATTCAATCCTTTCCCTAAGAACCTATCCCAGCTAATAAGGAGAATTAAATATTTGGCAAAAAAAAATAATCTGCCAACCAGCTATACCGCCAGAGGAAAACCTCTAAAGTATATGTATCAACAAATAACAATAAAAAACACCACTTCTACTACTAATGCTCTATACGTGTATGTATTTTGGTTTATACTAATAAATAAATAGAATAATTAGAATAAGGACCGATTTTTCACGATTACATGTATACATACTTATACATTTATACATCTGTACAGAAAAAAATATATATTTATATTTATCATTCGAAGAGATGGTAATAGAAATTATGCCATTATTGGATGATCATATTTAGAACATATTTATATGTCGTCCGGCGATGAATGCCTATTGTTCAGGCAGGTGATAAAACACATGACACAAAAGTTATTATGATCAGGTTGTCGACACAATGCAGCGCATGTCAACATAATCACACTTACAAAAACAACTTTCTTGTAATGATTGTACCTAACCACAAATGCATTATTTAGGTTTCGGCGTAACGCGGGTCTTACAGCTGATGCACCAGAACCTTATGCTTTTTACACTCTCATTAGAACAATTTTAGACAAACACGATTTCACATTACAAATTTAAGGTTTGCATGTTTCATACATATTTAGTTAGTAGTCACACATAACATAGCTTTCAGAATAAAAGACAAATTAAATCTGACAGCTGACAAAATAAAATATTTATTTATACAAAGTATATTTACCTTAAAAAATAATATTTATATACTAATTATATATTAATTTATTTTACTATAAAAATCATTACTCAAATATTTTAATTATATGTAAGTCTATTAAACCGCAAAACAAGTGTTGGCCACCTTTTAACCATATGGCCTTGGAAAAAGAAAAAGGAGCTAGTCATCCTTTAAAAGAGATAATTTCTTTCTAGACTACTGACAGGCTGTTCTCGACCTTGGCCACGCCTTGTTTCAACGGCGAAAAATAAGTTTAAATATTTATTTATTAATGAAAGTACAATACAGCAATACAATAAGATAATTCCCTAATACTACATTTACATGGCCAAAAAAATGTACTAAATACGAATATGGTTGAAAAAAACCAATTAAAAAATCAAACTAAAACAATATGTACTGGTGCCATTTGTGTCATGGACATGTTTGCATGGCAGTGTGTGTGTGTGTGTGAGAGAGAGAGTGTGCGCTTAGTGTAGTGTGTGTATATAAACCTATATATTATTAGCGATATAATAAATAATATCGTCATTTTATTGTTTTTTTTTCGTGAAACCGTTTCAGTTGTTGATATAGATCAACCCCCTAAAAGGACACTAGTTATTTTAGATACATCCTATATAGACCACTACAGGCGGAGCGATGGTTTGTGCGTTTTTCCTATATATTCATCATGCGTCGACGCAAAAAACAAGTTTTTTATAAAAATAAACTCCTCCAGCATAACGACGCAGTTCTTGGCTCGTTGTCTATACGAGTATTAATATCCACAATAGTTTATTTCGTATATATATATATAGATATCGGCCGGTAATGAAGAGCTTCGAAATTCATACAAACATTCCAATAGAACTCAATAAGCAGTTTTGGCAGATGTTCAAATGGGCTTTGGAGCGAAGCTGCATAAGAATTTACATATCGATATCGATTGTTCGGCTATACGCGTAACTATTGATGATATATGAAAATGGTTTCAAATTTTGAAAAAAAAATCTGTGCTTAGATACTTCATACTGTAAACATCATACTTTACATGTATATTCCCAATGTATTTTTACATAACACTACTTTGTTGAATATTTATTTATATATTTTAAAAGTTTATTTATTTATTTATTTAAAAAGTATATTAAGCGTTTAACGGGTAGACACTTAAGTTGCATTCGTTTGTGTGTATCCTTGGTGTGTGTGTGTGTATACCAGTAGGTATAGTGCTTAAAATGATTTTAAATTATTTTTCACAGGGTTTTGCGCAGGTCCTTTATACTCACACTTAATAAATAACCTTTCTTAAAACAGGCAACTCTTGCCTAGTTAGAAAGGTAAGAGTTGGTAATGGTTCCGATAACTTATTTTTTTTAATAAAAACTTTGAATTTAAATTGTATATCGATTTAATTTATTATATTTAATTGAAATCTATTGTAGCTCTATTCGCGTTTTTTTTTTTTATTTATCTTTTATAATAAAATATACACGAACAAAACTGTTTCAGAAGCTGAATGTGAATAAATAGAGAAGCTTCTGTGGTTTCTTCGTGAAAATGTGAAGCGCTTACGTTTAGTATCGGGTATCCCCGCTAACCGCTGTTTGTGGGCGCCGCCCTGCTGCGGGCCATGTGGTGTTTCAGCGCCCAAGTTAACTATTTAACGATCCTTACTCATAATGGCGTTGCATAAAGTCTAACAACCTGCGCTACCTAGCGGTTGCGGTGGTTTAAAAGTAAGTGGGATGCATGCGGTTTCTTTTTTAGTAAACTCGTTTACTTCCTCGATTAAGGCGCTATTACAGTTTCAGATATTATTATATTAAAGCATTGATTTATTCCATCTTAACCGTATCAATTTATTAAGGCTATCTGTGATATTGTTTAGAACTAAATATATGCCACCTTTTCTTTCTGGAATCATTACTTTGCGATGTGCGCTTGACACTCATCCTAACATATCAACTTTCCACTCTCCTACCTTTACACTTCTTTCACATTCACTTATCTCATAGTTATTCACGCTTCTCTTACACATTAAATTACCCTATTTTCATGGCTTTCTCTGCTGCTTAAGTTTTTTTTTAACAACTTCATCTATGAGAGTCTATATATTATGGTCCTTATGCGCGGAGGTATGGTAAGACATGTATTGTGTAAATACATGTCTTAGATTAGGTGAAACATCTAATTTCACCCTATTCAATAGCTTGCCAAATGTCAAATGTGTGCGTGAATGTTACGATTTATACTTAGTACTTACAGCTTACATAATAACAACCAAAGCCAAATAAAGACAAATTTTTATATTTTAGCAATAAACCTAAATAACAATCTAGTTCACAATACGTTTCATCGAAAATAATGTTGGTTGAAAGAAAGCATGTAGCGTATGTAGCGAGAATGTAATATGTGGAATTCGACAGGGTACAACTTGTTGAACGAGATATTCGAATGTAAAAGTGTCTTTACTGCTCTGGTGTATTTATTAAAGCGTCGGTTAAAAAAGCACATCGTTAGTGTTTAGTACAAACCTTACAAACTTTGGTTTAGTACAAACCTTACAAATACAATTTTATTTAAAAATAGAAAAATCAAGTCTAAAAATCGGGAAATACATAAAGGTGCAAGAAGCATAATGCAAAATGCGTAAATAATATTTAATTCATGCAAAAATTCGTCGAATTCTACACAATTTAGGTCTTTCTTAGGTCTAATCATTATGGTATGCAATATTGTGATTTAAGGGGTTTCTTTATTTATTATGCGGGTTTCTAAAGATTTAGTAGTTTATGACTTTTATTTTAAGTTAAATTATACAATATTAGCTTAACCCATCACATGTCAAAATTCTAAGCAAAAAACATCAAAATTTCCACTCAACTGTCGAGCAAAATGAGACAAAAAATTAAAAACTCACCGATTCATTGAAGAGGTAGTTTTGAAGGTACTTTTTATTCAAAAAATCCAATTTTGGTATCGTTGAAATCTCCGTGAAATTCTTAATGCACTGAATTAGTTTTGGTTTTTATATATAGTAATTATATATTTATTAAAAATCGCCAAAGTTAGAGATAAAGAAATCTGCATTCTTTTATACAGTTTTGATAACTTTTGTAAATTTTTTGGCGATTTTATGCACTTATATCAATAAAAGATACTTTTATTGATTTGCGAATTTGGTTAATTTTTAGTTCTGTTATAGTCATTTGGCTGTCATCATGTGAGTACTTCGGTGTGGGGTTTAATTGTGTGCGTGCATAACACTGGTTCAAGTGTGTTAATGCGTATTCGAAAAATTAAAAAAAAAATCTTCCTTTGTTCTCTTCAATTATAAAATACATGCTTTTACCGGAATATTTCAACAATTTTTTTAACGAACCGCAAATCTACGACAGAGACTCCGACGAATTTAATTTACTGCAGACGAGATCCAACCGAAATCTCGCAATATTGTTTTGTTCAGCGCCGGTGCATGCAGGTAGGATTTAGGTTTCCTTTTGTCCAATTAAACTCAGCGCAAAGCTTTGAGGCATATTCTGTGCCTCGCATTAGACACGACCACAAAGTATTAAAAACGTTGGCGTCACACGCGAATTCCACTGTATTTATAACAATATTACAGGATTATCGAGCTTTATGAGAGCTAGGAAAAGATCTAATAGGTAATCAACCTAAGGTTACTCCGTACTAATAAAATATTATAAAGTATTCTCATCGTACAGCCTTAGATGTCACAGAGGCTTAGCGTGAATAGGGTGCTTAGGGTTATCAAAAGCAATTCCAAACGCCTTGTTGCATTCTATGTACATGCTGGGAGATCAATATACGGAGCCGTCATAATAGGACATTTAAAATATTTAATTTAAATTGTTGAATATGACCATTATCCATCATTCTTCCTACAGGCCTTATATTAGACAAGCTTATCATAATTTATTTATTCTGGTTACCAAACAGGAAATTGTACGCAATACAGGTAATAAAGTAAAGACAATATAAATTGAAGTATACAATCGTTAAACTAAGGTAACCCAATTACCTAATAAATATAATTGAATATAAAAAAGAACAATAACAAAATATAATAACATAAATAGGTATTTGCGTTGAAATTGATCTTTAACATAATATTATTAGTATCAGCACTTAGATATAGATTTAATAGAAGTATACATTTTAATAGCTATACTTTATTTAAATACTATAATTAGCTAAAGAACGATTTTAGATTTATGTTTCTTAAACAAAATTTTCTGTAATAAGCTAGATTGTCCAAACCTATTGGCTTGTTTAAATTTATGGTTCCAACTTTGCATAGAACCCGTCAAATCAATGTTTTTTATTCTTCTCATTGCTTTACGAACAACGCGCTGTTCTCGCCGGTACCGCTCATACCGAACGCATTTAAATAAATACATAAATTAAATTGTTTTAACACTGTTCGCTCAATTATACGAATAATTATTATATATTATTAATTGATTTATTATATTAAGAACCATGTTAGTTCAAGCCATGTCAGCATTTTGTTATATGTTTAATAGTTTAAAGTAAAATTATATTATTATAAATTTTTAGTTTCTAACTTACTTTTTATATTAACAATAGACATCTTTTATTAGTTTTACAAATATTTTTTTAATGTAAACTAATCATTTGACTGTTGATTTCTTTCAATAAAGAATAATGTATCACAAGTATATTTTAAGTAAATTAAGTCACGTAAATAATATGAAAATAAATTTAAAGATGTATGTTTTAAATGTAATCACATATATACCTACCTACATTTTTTCATACAAAATTAATGACGATATTTACCGACTCTGAAAGACATATTTCATACAATTTATTTAACTAACTAACTCATGTTATAACTAGACTTTTACGGACTTCCAACTAACTTAGGTGCATATTATTAATGAAATAGTTTTTGGGCAAGCGTTTTATTTAAAGCATTATATAAAACTGTCCGTGATCAAATAAAGGAAATATTGTATTATGGATGCAGTATTAATCGTAAAATATATTTGATAACCACTTTTTACGGCGCTTAAGCTGGATAACCCGAATAGTGGAAATTTGTGACCCCGAGCTGTTCCGTATATCACCCGTCGGCTCGCCTCACTTCCTCAATATTTGGCACGGATTCAAGATTTAAGTGCATGTGTCTTGGCTCACACCGCTCGCAAATATTTGGCACCGAATTTATACTCTACGAGTGTGTATGTCTGCTATTATTATTTAGCGTTGCTATTATATAGCATTGCTATTTATATCGCTGTATCGCTTATAAAACTTTAAGGAAAATTAAGTACCTACAACAATATTCAGTCGAAACTTTTCTTTGCCAATATTACATATTAGATTACACAGAGAAAGTATCGTTGCTTCGACTTCTTTTTTAGATTTACTACTTTAATTATTTGTTTTTAACACTAACAATAGGAAACATAACTTAACTACAACTGATAAAGAAAAATACAAATACCAATAAAAAGTGCTAGGAATACCAATAAAAGTATTAAAAAATAAAAAAAATGTAAATGAAAACTGTATGTTTTAGCTACATAAATATATTTGTAATTTTATACAATCATTAAGATTTCTTCACAATTTTTTTTTTTTTTAATATGTACGATTTAATATTTATATCTCTGCGAAATATTTTGTTATAGCCCGTACCGTTTGTTAATATTTTTTCGATACATTTATGTAACTGCGTATTACACGCCTGGTTGTTAGCGGACAAGCCATTTACACGTTATTTAACATGAGATTTTTACACACTTGAATAATATTAATAATAACATGAGAATACTAGTAAGAAATGAATAGTACAATGAAAGCTCATGTCAGTTTTTTGATAGTAACTTACCACCGTTCCAAAACCAACAAAATAAGGATTACTTAGAAATATAATTTATAGTGAAAAATAAATAAAACGGGAGATGTTTGTATGTCACGCGAGCGTTTCAAATAAATAACAATAAAAAATGTCGACGATAAGCTAGGGAGGGAATCGTGCATTTTCCGTTATTTTCGCTTATTTTTCTGGAACGACCTTTAATAAGGATTTCGCCAGTCACCGGGGATGATGGTCGCGGGAAGACGGATGCCCAGTACGGCACGGGAATAAGATGAGGTCGGAATTGTAGGTACATCATCTCACCGAAGGCGGGCGGCGAGCAGGCGTTCCCAAACGTTGATACTAGCGAACACGTAATGGGAATAGACTGTGAGAAAATGGCTTGAGTATGTTTTATGTTTTAACTTAACTTTTTCGTCAACTCTCTTGCAGTTCTTAGGTTAAACATTAATTTTATACTTGGAAATATTGAATCGGTTTACTTTATACCTATTGGAGTGTACCATTGTTTTTTATTATGTTATTATTGTGTACCGACTGTATTTGTTTTATTTTTCTGTTACCTAACTGTTTTATTTCCTAAATAAATTAATAAAAATATAATTTTTAAGGAAATGAATGTTCATTTCCATTCTTTTTTTACATACTATCAGCTAATTGAATCTGAAGCGTCGTTCCTTTGAATCTGCTTACTCTTAGGACTCATTCCAGTTAAGAAGAGGAATTAAAAATTTCTCAAAAAAAATAACTTTCGTTTGCTACCTGACAAACAGCTGTGCCACCAAAATAATAGGTTCAAGGTACTCTATTAAGAATACCTTAAAACAAAACAAAAAAAAAACAAAAAAACAACAAAACAAAAATAAGAAAATATTATATTATATTATGTTATTATTATTATATTATATTATATTATTATTATTATATTATTTATTATTTTTGTATATTAAAACAAAAGGTATTCTTAATAAACAAAAATAATAAATATGAAATTGAAGAAGCGCTGTCCGAAAAGGCTTCTTTGGGACAAAGATGGATTAGAGGGACGAAAAGGTGACGGTCGGCGATTATGATTAGTCGCCAAGATTAATAATGATACATCTTCATAGGGCGGTTTTCATATTTACAGCACAATACAGGTGCCATTGTCCGCAAAAACAATAAACTAATTAAGAAGATATGTTTAGAATAATTGTAGCAAATATTATTGTTTTGGATGTTTGATTCAATAAAAAAAAACAAACAAAATACTTTAACAGAAAAAATAAACGCAGCGTATTTAAAGACGAGTTTACGCGCACAAACAAAGAAAATGATATTTACGAGTGTATTACTTTTGAACTACGCAGTTAATAAATGTATGTAAAGGAGAATTACCAGAAACTATGTCTATTTAAAAATGTTTAAAGAGATAAAGAGGCATTGGTTAAATAAATTAGGGTAATGTTGTAAATATATTTGATTTCTAAAGTAAATATATAGATAATAACTCTAACCTGAAAATTCGTATTCTGCGAACTAGAAGTAGATAAATCAAAAAAGTTACTTTTGAGAAACTTGACAGTTAAAATTTTAGACATTATTATTGACTTTAAATCTTCCTATGTTTTACATAAAACATCAAAACATTATTTACCTCTTATATTTTAGAAATATAGAAGTATAATAGCATTAAACATATTGTAACCAAATATTTAATTTGTAGTAAAAAAAATATCAAAATATATACCTAGTTGTTGAAATCCTAAAAGTTGAAGGTGGGTGCTATTTCAGATCTAAAGTAGCTAACATAAAAATGTTTCATTGGAAATATGAAAACTATTTCAATTTTAGATCTATTTTAATCAAAAACCTAAAATGATGAATAAATAAAAATGTATGTCTCTAATTTTTTTTAATAATATATAAAAAAAAACCAAAAAAATGCATTATGATCTTAAAAAGAAAATCTAGTTGGCAATAATTGACATAATATGTGGGTTAAATTTAGAGCTTCTATATATAAAAATCAACATTCTTTAATTTGTGATTTCAATTTAAAGCATTGAGTTAAGCGTTGTTGGCAAAACAAATACACTAATTTTTGTGTATGTAACAACTTTATAGTAGCGTTGATAACTAAATTAAAGAGTTAAAATTTATATTACATTAGTTAATTAGTTAGGTTGCCCTAGCCTGCCGCTGATGAGTCCCATACTTCTAGCACTGCAGAATTTGGCTACTTTCCTAATGTTGGTATTTTTTTTATTTTCTAGTTGTTATTGGGAGTTTCATTGTAAATTGTGAATAGTGACAAAATGAAAGGGAAATATTGGTTAAAAATTGGTAAAATTAAAGAATGGCTATTGATGATATAATCTTTGAAACCGCCCGCAATATAGGTATGTCTGAATTCAGGCTCTTTAAAACTATTATCTTTGTTTCTATATATATTCTATTTTAAAAATTATAGAAAATATATGGCAGCAGTATATGGAAAAATGTGTGTATGTGTGTGGCTTTGAAAATAGGCGTGGGAAAAGAGGGAAAATAAAAATAATTATTTGGTATTTGTACGATTTAGATTTAGATTTTTGAATTGTTTTATTTGTTTATTTTTATGAGAAATGCTTACAGCTATGACAGTTACAAATAGATAAATAACAACTTAAGCCGACTACAGGCATATCCAATTTAACATATACTTTTAACAGAACGAACTAGGATCTAATTTATAGTGATAACATTGTATGTGTGCTATAATCTGTGAATATAATAGGGTGTGTTTGTAATGTGTATGTATTGATGTATGTATGTGTATATGTGTATGTAATATGTACACGTGCACGTCCGATGCACGATGAAACAACACTGGGCTGGGGCAATTTGAAAACGATGTTTTCGCCTATTGAGCGGGTTTAATTACAATTAATTAATTACAGGTCGGCGCGCTGACTCCATCGCCCTTGAACGATATTAAAAGGCCGTTCGATCCATTACGTACTTACGCCAATTTGCTATGCAGATAAAACGACGTAAATCGTCAGATTTTACAACTCATCGGCTGATCGTAATGACTAAGGCTTCTTTGAATAATGCGCCGTCTAGACGAATTAATTACAAAGTGACTTTAGATGAACGGGCCTGACTATCGATAGGGCACTTTTATCGTAATTGTTAGTAATCTGTTTCAGCGTAGAACTGAGTTTTTTTTTCAGCTGCGTATAAAACAATATATCTTAAGGCCATTTCGCCGAGCTGCGCCTCAGTGTGGAAACGAAATTGGTTTTATATCTAGGGCGAATCATTTCATCATTGTAGTTTAAAACCAATGAATTTGCACGCTGAAAAAATGAAAACTGTTAATATATTTGAAAATATTACTGACGTGTTATTTATTTATATATGTACACATTTTCTTTTTTCGTATAAATAAATAAATAAAAAGAAAAGAGGCAATAATAACATAGTTATTCGCGAAAAATATACTAATAACTATAAATAAAAATAATTTACGATGATCCAACAAAGGTGTAATAGAAAGCAGATATTTAATCCTATTGGGTGAACAGATAAAGATATTAATCTCCGCAGAAATAGAGTTTAATAACTCGACTGCTCTTTTAATCAGACTATGGGATTATCGATGAATTCGCGAATAATAATAATTAAAAAAATTAAAATCGAGTGAATAACATCTAACATCCCTAATACATTAGACTTTGTAACGCAGATATACTTGATTTTTTTTCCTTTTAAAATAATAAATTATCATCTTTATGAAATTAAACCACTGTACCTTCCATCCATTGTTCCTGTGTAATATTCCCAATAGATCAATCAATAATTAAGCCCAGCGAACTCCAATATTGCTGAACGATAACTCACAATAGCGGAACGTTGTACCGGATATATTGCACCGTCGCTTTGAATGTAACAAAAATCTATTCATCATACGAGAATGCACGGGACTTAAACATAGCATACAATACACAAGGCGAAATATCACGAACGTATACTCAATTGCCTACTTGAAACCTCACTATACGAATACTTTAAAATATTATGTGGGCTTTAGGATTTAAGTATTGTTTAAGTTGGTTAAAATACCCAAACAAAATTCTCATTAACAAACCTATAAAATTATTGCCTGAGCAAACGGTTATTGCGAAGGAAATTTAGGAGGGTTTTTTATAGATCCGAAGCACAATCTTAAAAATCTTCCGTGTTTTTGAGGACTCAATTTCATGTACTGACTTTACTGGATTTCGATCTCTGATTTCACATACTTTGTGACGTTAGCAGTTCGAGATCATGGGAAAATCTGCTGTCGAATCGTGCAAAAAAGTGGTGGTTTTTGCACGATTCGTGAGATCTTTACACGATAAATTGAGATCTTTCACTTCACGACAAGTGAGATCTTTAAAACATATGTGAAATGTTATTATTCTTTATGTCGAATCGTGCAAAAAAGTGGTGGTTTTTGCACGATTCGACATAAAGAATAATAACATTTCACATATGTTTTAAAGATCTCACTTTATTAGGTGGTTGAGACGCGACACAGCCATTGAAATTCGACACTGGTACAAGCTACGTATTGACGCCTCCTTTCCGAAGGACCCGTTCATAGCTCCATTGTAGCTAACATTATACAACACAACCTTACGCTAGACGTGAATTGACGATACTGACCAATCCTGATAAATGTCCTGCAAAAAAATATTAAAAATTGCCTAAGCCACAAAGAATTAATTAATTTTAGTCACGTCATCGTAAAAATAATGAAACAACTCTTTTTTAGGCCTTAAAGTTGCTTTCGACTGTCTGCGGCCAGATTTTTTTTCTTATGTAAAATTCAACCTTATAAAAATCGTCAGTTACACAAAAATACTTGCGTACCTACGTCAATTCAAACGACCCACGTTTGAAATATAAAAAAAATAACATCATTTCAAAATTTATGTTTTTCATACTGTCACTTCAATATAAGCGTCACGAGAAAAGCCATCCGAGGCTTTGGAAAATCTCAACGTAATTAGGAAAAAAAAATCCCTTAAAATGTCTGAGGATAGGGCAAAAGTGTTTTAAACAATAATTTCTTAACAAGATAAAATATTCGGCACTGAACCCCGGAGTGTGAACTCAGTTTATTTAACTGACTGTATATGGTGAAGCATTGTTGTTAATTAGGTGGTATAAAATTACAACGTAAATGTTTAGTTTGTGAGGGAATATATTTTGATTATTTTGATAACCTTAATATTCTTAGCTAGTTTCCTCCATTATTAACTAAGTGGAATGTATGTTTTTATTTATAAATGACCTTAGGATTTACTTATATTGCATTTTTTTTGATAATAGTAATAAAATAAATAAATATAGACTAAAATAATAATAAAACTTTTACGTAATTGCCTGTATTTTCGTTACAGATTGTGCAATTTGAATTTGAATTGCACGTGATTGATCGCTTCGGCAATAGAATTTGAGCTATTTGCAATGATCGAATGCCTGGGCCAATAATTTTAACTTACGAATTTAATTCGGAAATATTTATTAGTATTTCGTTTTTTTTTCTTTTTTTTAAAATATGGATAAAAGCATTGAGTATAAACTGAAAAAATCCTTAAAACCTTTAAAACTTATTCAATTATATTTTCGTGGGTTCAAATGGGATTTAAAAATATTTTTATTAATATTAGTAATCCATATTGATTGCATTAGTATTGCATTTTGCAATGACTGGTATTTCATTTGTCTGTATGACAAATATATATTTTATTTTTCAGTGGTATATCATTTATAATGGTAGGTATTTAATTCTCTTTATGGCAAAGTAAGTGCAGAAATGTTAAACTGAAAAAATATAAATTTCGAAATCTTTCAGCGTTTATTAAATGTAAAATCATGTCATGAAGGAGAAAACTTTACACCTAATAATTTTTCACACACAAATAGTAGTAATATCTTTTTTCATTAATTAAATCTATCCTACTTACGAGAAAAAAACAAAGATATGATTGTATTGTATAATAAAATCATGTAAGTGTAGTTACACTTAGTTTGGAACAAGAAGATCCAATTTAAAGTAACAAAAAAATAATAATTTCATTCATATTCAAAAATGATATGCTGAAGTAATCTTTCTGTGCATTCACAAAACACGCAAAATTATATAACAATAAAGAAGCCGGTTTAAAATTGTTGATGTGAAACCTTTATTATGTACAAAAAATAGGAATAGGGCAATTTAAATAACTAAAAAGATAATCTTGTAATTAATATAATATTAATTGCGTAAACTTCCTAAAACTTAATTGAATATTATTACGCTATACGCTCATAGACCAAATGCTCCCTTATTAATTGAAAATAACAATAATGATCATTATTGACAAGGAAACCTTAAAAATTTGAAATGATATAAAACTGCGCTAAGCTGTGTGATTTTTTATGTTCTTTTTTAATTTAATTTATCGGTTTATCATTAAAAGGCGTGTAATATTTAAAAACATTCATAACCAGATATAACACGTTAAATGTGATGCCGTGAAAGCGACATTTAACGATTCAAAAAGCTCTATGGAAACCATAACACTATGAAAAGTCGAAATGAGAAAATATGAAATCAAGAATATAAATGCCGATAAATCAGAAGTCTATGAGCTCGCTCCCTGATATTATTATGAAATACTTACTCCTACAGAATCGCGCAGCGATTCTGTATCTACCCGGATTAAAACTATTTATTTAACTCTTTATTTTGTTTGTCTCTAGTAGGTAATCTACTAGATCATATCATAGTTATTTATTATAGCCGTTATGATTTGGTAATTTATTTATTTATTAAATAAAACAATATCATTATAATAAAAGTCGAGTAGTTTTACTTCCTAACATAAAATAATTTCTTTCTTTCATATTTTTCTTTCTGGATTAAAGGTAAATTACATACATTTTACATTAAAGTTGGTTTTTTTTTGTTATATTTTGTTCATAAACACAGGTTATGCGATATTATTTTTGTTTGATTTTTAATGTATTGACTGCATATTTAAAATTTTTGATTATAATTTTATTGCATGAGTTACTTTCCTAATATCATTGCCTTGTGTTTATGAATTTATTAAAATTTCCATTCAGAATGTCTAAAGTGTTTTTAATACGACACTTTTGAAAATTGTACTATAAGAAGATTCACTAACTCTAACAGTAAGTTCGACCTTCAGCCGTCTAACCTCAAGCGCGTGAAGGATACTCGTAACTCCGTCGTCGCAACACGTCCAAAAAGAACGATATTCGTCGTTATGTCATTTTGTCTACCACATAAAGAGAAAAATTTTCAACATTTAAATGAACTTAGTAATAGTAATTTATAAACAGGGTCAAATATATATATAAAAAAATAAATAAAGAAATATTCATATTTATATTAATTTAAAAAAAAATACGAATTGCGTATACATCAAATGCGTATAAACATTGTTAAAAAACTAAAACCAAAACAAAAATCTTATATCGGTAATTAGTTATTAAGTCGCAGCATTTACCTTACTCACAAACTAAAAGCATATGACTATCAATTTTGAAACTACTTCGTAATATTAAATTATCAAAGTATTGACGATACCAAATTTATGATTCGAAAAAGTGATCGTAGTAATTTCATTTTTCAACCTTCTTGGTTTTGAACGTATTATATATAGATAAGTCAGAAAAAATACGATCAAATTTATCCATAGTACGAAAATTAAATACCCGTTATTATAACGTTTTAAAAAGCCCTTACATTTCACAAATAATGCATTCAATCAGCGATACGGAGAGCGTTTTGTAATAATTTATTATGTAAAAAAAAAACTTTGTAAATCAGTTTTTCTAAAATTAAACAGGTATAGTGTTTTGTATTTATGATATTTATCCTATGATCCTTCTTATTAGTAACGCCTCACGTACGTATAAGTATTTTATTTCTTCTGCAGCCTTCTTCTGGCCGCTCTAAGAACAGGTTTTTTTTAACCTAGTTAGAGTAGCCATGTTACTTCAGAGTAACAATAAATAACTGGTATTTAATTTATATATATTATAATAACTTAATTCCTTTTACAGTGTTATTATATCATTTATTGTTGTGACTTTCTATTGTACCACAATGAATAAATAAATTAAATAAATTTAAAGTAATAAAAATTTAAATAATGTATTTTTGTTATATAATTGTTATGACCTATGTAGATCATATAAATATTGTAATAAAACTCACTGATTCGAGGTTTGTCAAATGTGAGATGTCTTCACAGTATTCAGAAACTGAGTAAAATTTAAGACTGCATTCGGCGTACGAATGTCGTTGTATAAGTATGCCTCAGTAGTGACTTACCTCTCCGGGGCATGCAAAGCCATTTGAAAAGTTCCCCAGTAAAAAAAAACGGTAATAAAAAAATATTCCGCTTAATTTAACTTCGCATGACTTTTATTTTATAAAGTTGCCAGGCTGGCGGTAACTTTTTACGAGATGACTCTTTACCTACATTATTAATCCTTTGAACAACGTTATCGTTTAAACTTAATACATATTTGATGGAAGTATATAGTGTAACAGATAGAAAACCTTTCATAATAATATGTATTTAGCTAACTTACAACTTTAAACCTACTTCAGTCGACTGGCTATCAAACATAAAAAAAAAAATATTCCTAAAAATGCGTCGATAAAATATAAATTTTGAGGTAAAAATAATATAAAAACTAATATTCAAACGAAAATTAAAATAAAAACATAACTATTTAGGTGTTTTAGTCGATATGATAGTTCTGAATTAATTTCAATTCTTAAACTAGAAGGCATTTTGAATTCAGATTAACTAATTTATATAACCCGTGACGAATGAACCTCCCTGGTCTGCTTTAAGATCCTTAATCTCTAAGCCTTCTTATTTTGGTGGTAATGACTATCCTTCCAAGATAAAACCTATTATGAGAAAACGGAACATGGGTTCATTTTTTTTTTTTATTTCCAGAACAGCTCGCCAGTGGAATGTTCTTCATAAGTCAGTTTTGACCCTTTTCTATGTTCCAAGGTTGTTTTTAAGCGTAAGCTGAGAGTTGTAAGGCATTAACATTTTCCTCGCCTACTAAACTCAAAAGTATCACTAAACACAAATTACTAATAATAAAATTATTTTTTTAGGTAAATTAAACATTTTTTTTTAAAGGCCCATTTGAAGGCTTAGGAACATTTATATATTTTTACTATTAATTCGTCAAAAATTTTCAATTTGGTTGCCTGGTAGATATTGTCTTATGGCAATAAGCTCGTCCTTTTGTATCGTAGTTATGAGTGTCAAATAAAGTGTTCATTGTTTTTCAGGAGCAATTCTTGAACTTGAACTATTCAGGTCTCCCACTATAATGATACCTATTTTATGATCATCACATTGCTTCTTTTGTAACTAATTCCATAATTTGTCATTTCTTCTTAATGCACGTCTCGCTCTTTGGTATTGAAACGTTACGAATACGGTCTCTAAGTATAGTCCCAGATGGTTCACTACCAATTTTATGTTGTTAGAATTTAAATATGCGCATTCGGTTTACCGAATGAACATCGAACTGTACAGAATCAATGCTCACTTAAAACCGCCCGTAGCGTTCGCCGGCTGTAGGTATTTATTCGCGCTGTAAACCGGCGGACGGCTCACAGTTTATCGAATAAATGTCTATAAATCTCTCTCGGCTAAAACGTGTACAGTTCGCTCTTTTATTACACTAACACCGGCCGACAAGAGAGCGACTGCGAAAAAAGCGGAACCCCCGGCCCCGTTACAAATGGCATACGAACGTGGTTGAAGCCGCGTAGCCTGGCTTTCGATCATACGAGCTTCGACCTGTTACATTTATGTGTTGCTATAATGAATTGCGGACAGTTTTCTTGGTTTTCAATCGAGGAGATATTTCGCGGTAATTTGTAAAATGTATTGAATGCTACGAATATTATTTGCATTAACCTGTGTATATCTCACGGTACATTCAAATACATTGTTTTAGTATAACTTTGTTATTTCACCAGCGTTTTGTACGAAATGGTAAAATCGAGATATTCGAGTTTTTTTCGGGGCTGGAGTGAATTGCAATTTGTCAACAATTCGTCGGTCATAAAGAGACCAACTAGAAAGGGCTAGTTTAATTACTAAGTAACTGATATTTATTTTTTGAAATTAAAATAAATTAACCAATTTTATTTATAGAGAATCTATCCAAAGAGGATGTGGATTTAATGGTCGTAAAGAATTTTAGGTCACCGAATTTTTATTTACTAATAAAATCAAATTGCAAGCTATAATTCTGTTACTGAAAGAATATCAGCATATGTAGATTCTTTTTTACAACCTTTTGTCATGACTTTAAATTCTCATGTCAAAGATACGTACGTACCTACTTGAAATGTTAAATAACATAAATTATGCAATAACGAAGATGTTCTGATTGTAACAATTGATGCGGTCTCTTTATACATTTGAAACAAACATTTGGAACAGCTTAGATCTAAACTATCATCAGTCTGTTACGCCATATCACACATTCGAATGATCATGGACGTTAAAAATGTTATTTCTGCATACCATGCGCTCGTAGAAATGCATTTGAGATATGGTAAACTTGCTTAGGGAACAGCGCCTTACATTTCGGATATATTTCTTCTTCAAAAAAGAGCAGTCAGAGCGGTATTAGGTCTCCCAAATAAAATATCTTATAGACCTTATTTTAAACAACTGGGCATACATACAATTTACGGTATATATACACTAGAAGCAATGTGCCTTTTTTATAATAATAAAATATTTGCCAATAAACATAGTGATATTCATGAGTTTAATACACGTCATAAAAGTAATTATGTTCAATCTGTGTCAGCCCGTTCGGTCCAATACCAATTTACATGTCATTATTTAGGCTTAAGATATTTTAATATGCTACCTAAATGCTTTAAAAGTATAAATACTTTCGTGAGTTTAAGCTTAGGTTGAAGAAATATATTCTGGAAAAAAATATTTATAGTTTTAAGGAATTTAGATAGTAAAGTGATAAATTAGGTATACACAATGCACATGTAACTTCTGTTCATGTATTTTTTTATTTTTTTTATTGTTATTATTGTATTCATTATTCTTATTTCTCTACTGTCTTATACTGTTGTTTTTTTTTATAATTGAAATGTAACGGTATGTACAAATATGTAATTGTCATTCCTGTACAATAACTTTGTTCATGGAAAATAAATTATCTTATCTTATCTTTATACACTAATATTCCACACGATGCTGGATTAAAAGCATTACATTTTCTCAATAAAAGACCATCTCCACAAACACCATCAACTGATTTTTTTAGAGTTAGCAAATTTTGTGCTCACTTGCAATGCTTTTTCTTTTGAAGGAGATTTTTACCTTCAAACACAGGGGACAGCAATGGGCACTAGAATGGCTCCTTCTTATGCAAATCTGTTTATGGGTCAATTAGAACTAAATTTTCTTAAAAGTCAATCTTTGCAGCCTTTAGTTTGGCTTCGTTTTAACGATGATATCTTTGTTATTTGGCACATGGCAGAGAATCTCTAACGGATTTCATATCCGATTTAAATTCTTTTGGGCCATTAGAGTTCACACATAATATCTCAGATAGTTGCATTAAGTTCTTGGATGTTCATATAGCTGTGTCTGGTGGTCAGTTCAAAACTTCAGTACACATAAAACCAACCAATAAACAACAATAACAATATTGATAGTTGATGGCATGTTGATAGTTGCCATCCGTTTCACACAAAAAAATCAATACCATATTTTTCTTTTTATTCGCGGTAAACAAATATTTATGTGCAGAAATACGAAACTCTATGTATTGGTGTGTGGAAATTAAAGTTCTCCTGATTACGTTAATAAACCTAAAAACATACACCGTAAGGTTTTTGAAATTAACCCAAAAAGCTTTATTACAATAGGGATTTGTTATGAGCTTCTGGAATAAATGTAGATAACAAAGAAGTGTACAAAATGATACTTCTCATTACCGAAAGTTGCCAAAATTAGCACATCTGCCTAGGACAACCCTTTATTTTGCGTAATAATATTACAAAGGGGTTACACAGAAATTTCCGTAGTGCGGTTTCAACCGCACCGGTATTAGTACTCAGATACGTCGGGGGGCGGTTTCGTAATGGCTGAAACGGTCGCAATTTCAGCGGTGACGGTTGTTTTTTGCCTGTAAATTCCGACTTTCCCCTATTAAAAGAGCCATTGCTAACAGAAAGCGAAATTGTTCGAACGAATATTTTACCAAACAGTATTAATGCGAACGCCCACGGCTAACTGTCCCATTGTGATATGTTTTATGGGGTTCGTAGAGACCGTGTAATGGGTAATTTAATCGATATCCTTTATTATCTAACTTTACAATGTAATGAAAACATTTTTTTTTACTAATCTATTAAATAATTTTTTTATATAAAAAATAACTGCTATGGCCTAGGTCATATGTTATTTTCGTCTCTACTCAATTAGGCCAAATGTGCCTGTCCTAGACGTAGGGAAGATGGTGGTAATGAAGCATTAAAAATGGTATAACCATGTGCGGATTCGAACCCACGACCTTTGGGCCAATAGTCCAACGCTCTAATCACTAGACTTCCGCGATATTTATTAATAAATATACAAAAAAATATCATTTATTTTGAGTTCGACAAGTAAAACAATTGCATCATAGGACTGTAACTATTAGTAATCATCCGAACACTGCAGATGATCTAAAAAACGTAAGTTTAAGAGGACCTACAGATAGTAACTAACTAGATAGATCTAAATTTCGTTTCCGAGATTAATCTCTATTAATCCACCCTGAATAATGGAAGTGATCGTCGTTTATTTTTAAAACGGGTAGAAATACAAACAATAAAAACAAATAATATTACAAAAAAATTGTTTTATTACCTTACTTATGCGCTAACATAGATTGACAGTTGATACAAAAGAGACCAAGCGATCGATCACAGACTAAGTGCATTTTTGTTGGGTTTAAGTCAGTCGAGCTAGTTTTTAGGTTCTATACATTCGTGTATAAGAAGCTACTACACCGTCCTTTGTCCGTATATCTGTCCGTTGCAACTTTGAACTCTAAAAGTAAAAATGCGAAAGAGTTGAATTTTTCCGTTTAGACTATGCGGATAATAAAGATAGTAAACATTAAGGTTAACAAATTTCCAGTACTAATAGATGAAAATTTGACAGTTCGATAGAACGCTCATTATCAGAGCGCAATTATTATATTTGATTTCAAAAATATGACAGCGCAGCTATCAGAACATATTATTTATTGCTAACCAGTTAAAATTATTACAAACTCATCTATGTATGCAAATAGAAGTATATAGGAAATATTATAATTTAATATATAGTAGGTATCTATTTACAATGCACCGCTAGAAATTAAACATAGAAATGTTTACACCACTCAAATAAAGTCAACATTAGAACGGGTATGGCGCAGTTAGGTTAGGCCTTGTAATTTTTATTTTTATAGATTTTGTATATGTATAAATAAATAAACGAGAACAAATAATTTGCGGTTTAGTTAATGTTATTTTAAGCAAAATAGGTACGACCAGGCGTACGTCAGGTATAAGATATTATCTTGTACATTTTGTTTGTAATATAATAGATAATAATATGAACTATTTATTGTATTTATAATATTTGTTATATTTAATTTTAAAAGAAATCTACAGATTTACATTAACATATGATTCTTCTTTTGATTCTCACGTTCGTAGTGAATATTTTATTTTTTCTGTAACCTTTTTCTGACCGCTTTTAGAAAAGGTTTTATTTAATCTAGTTAGAATGGCCATATAACTTCAAAGCAACCATATGATAATATTTTTTTTTCGGTGTTTTATATATTTTATTGTTGTGGCTTCTTATTGTGCCATTATCAATAAAAAAAAAATAAAATATAATAAACGAGTAACATAGAGAATGATACAAGTATTTGGGTCGAAGATCTTTGTGTTACATAGTAAAACTTCTAGCCAGCAGATGTGTCACCACGCACGTATTTTCCCGAAGCATATTTTAACACCAAGAGCTTAAATAAACACATCAAACAACGGCCTATAACCTATTAAACCTACCGGATGCGCCCGAAAGCATTCTGCGAAAATCAAATTTCCTCAGCGACTGAAAATAGCGCTTTCAGCGCCTCCGAAATGTCTGTAGGGTAGTAACTCCCACACAACACTTAAGGCGCCGCCCCCCCCCCCCGTGGCCGCCCCCGCTGCTGGTAATGCGGACGATCTTTATGTCACGGTAAAAAGCTTTTGCGGGTACATTAAGCCATTGTGGAAGAAACAACGCTCGCGCGGCAGAAAGTGCCAGATGCCTTATCGGAAAATATCGGAGAGAATACTTTGGTCGAGGATCGTCGAGATGATGATGAATCTAATTAGCCTTACCGGATCTATATGCATCTAATCTAATGCTGTTGTTTTTTTCCTTCATTAAACTCGTTGTCAGGTGAACTTTTTCACGAATTCGCGCAAATTCAATTTTTCAAATTCATTGCCGCTGTCGTGTCCTTTATTTCGGATATCTCAAACATGCAGTTTACACGTTCTGGAAGAGTCTGCTGACTTGTCTTTCAGATACTCACTAGTATAGACATTATGTCTAGCAAACATTTTATTTATTTTTTTAAAAAGTACAAACCTTAAGGCGAAGCAAATTGATTTGAAATTCGGTGCTTTATTTTGATAGGGCGTCAGGTTTTACACTTTGCACGGTCAGTAGGTAATTATTGGTTTTTATTTAATTACAGCTTTATAATATAGAAATTAACGACATAAACTTTTCTATATAAGAATTGTGTTTCTACACAATTTCAGAACACAAGTATTTATAGGGGGGTAGATTTATTTAATAATCTCCCCAATACTATAAAAATATTGCAAAGATATCACAGCTTTAAATCTGCTTTGAAAAAATATCTGATTGATAAAACTTTGTAGTCTTGACCTTAATTGAAGTTTATTTAATTTTTATTGCATTTACTGTTTTTTTTTTATTTATTTTTTTTCTATAAATTTTATAGTATTATTGTACTATTTAGTTTATAGTTACATCTCTTTTCATGCATTTGAATAACTGTGTATAAAGTTTAGGTATGTTAGTCTTAATTACTATATTTGTTGTTTGTATCTTGTTTTTGTTATATCGTTCTATTTACTTTTATTGTTTTATTGTTTTATGTTACTCATTTCTGTCTTTCATATACAACTGCATAGTTGTTTTTTTGAAAATAAATATACTGAATACTGAATATATTTTAGACCCTTCATTTGCCTTTCAGTTACTATTTCTCTCAAGGCTTCTAATGTCTTTTATAAGAGAGCCATTCAACAAAAAATATCTATTAGCCGTTTATCATTTATTAAATTTCTCAGAAATAGAATTTAATTTAAAAAATCTGCCTTTACTATGTTGAAAATATAAAATTAAGGTTTCTAAACATATTTAAATATCCAATGATTACCAAATGCCAGCCACAGAAAAAAGGTTTAAAATAATCGAATTCCCTTGAAAATTTCTTTGTAGAATGCATGTGAAAAAGATTCTTTGAATTCTGCATGTGAGAAATACTCATAAATATTTTTAAAATAAACATTTGAGATACCGTGAGTACCTTGTAGAGTTCAAAAAGCCATCGTTCTTGTATTTTGTTGGTTACAATTATTTTTAGTATTCGAAACTGTGTATTTTAGGTAAGTAGGTTACTCTCTGCCGTAA
Organism: Neomicropteryx cornuta; assembly: GCA_020383195.1. Classification (NCBI taxonomy): domain Eukaryota; kingdom Metazoa; phylum Arthropoda; class Insecta; order Lepidoptera; family Micropterigidae; genus Neomicropteryx; species Neomicropteryx cornuta. Next base: position 3,519,614 of record JAHKQU010000001.1, on the reverse strand, counting down.
ACTATCAGCCCATAACTGATTATGGAATTGACCAACGCTTTGCAAACATTGACTAACAGCTTTTTACTGCATTATTGCATCGGACTACTCGATGAACATAAAGTCTTTATTCGCACTTTGCTCGTAATAAAATCTCACTACTTAACACGCTTAATTCGACCTCTGTGTGCTGTGAGGCTTAAAGATTTTACAAAGAGATCTTGACTCTAGACGATTCTGAACCATTGTGGACATACTCAAAGGAATTTTACATTTTTAGCTAATATTTTGAGTTAATACTTTTTTCTATATACTCGTATAACCTAGTAATGTCTACTGTACGAGTTTGGTTCGAAACAAACTCAAATTTCAACTCCGCAGGGTAAGAGGAAGCCGTTCTAATTCAGCTTGCAAGATTCGAACTAAACCGACATACAAACATTGCAAGTTGAATAAAAACGTGTTTCTAGAAAATAAATATTTTCTTCTTATATCATCATACTTATTCTTTTATTTCTTACATTTTATTTTATTATACACAACATGTATAAGAGTTCAACTTATACTAATTAATTGTATTTCTTCAGTTCATTTACAGTGCATAAATGTTTAAAATGCGTCCTCAAGTGGTAACGTAAAGTAAGTGTATGGGGGATTTTAGCAAAATGACTTATATCCAAAAGTAGTATAAAACGTGTCGTTAAGACCATATTTTTTGAGATATAAAATCCAGAACATATTAAAAAAGTTCATACAAAGGTAAAATGACTTAAGTATCAAAAAAACAATGATTATATTATAGAATAGTTTATCCTGCATAAAAAAAAACGCTGATCAAAATGGTGTATGTAACTTAATTTGGCCAAAATTGTGGTTGGGTCACTTTACCTTTCTGCCTTCGACATATTTAATCATTTATTGCCAATAAAAGTATCGTTTACTGTGTTATGTAAAGTTACCATTAAATGTTTACAAATTCTTGTGATTTTCAAAACCAAATAAGTGATTTTTAAACTATATTTTAACCGATACTATTACATTAAAAATGGGAAAAATGGGTTTCTTGAAAAACACGTCATTAGAATACATTTTGTCATTACTGTGAATGTTTCCGTACTATTATATTGTGTATAGTAAATATTTTTAAATAAATCATATTTCTTAAACGCTATCCGCATTAGTTACCTAATTAAGTGGCTAACTGTAATCTCTATAGATATAGAGATCGGCGAACTACGCGAGAGCTTTGCGAGACGCGAATCAAGAAAAGTCTACTGAGTACATACTAAAATCGCTTTAACGACCAGCGACCGAGAGGTGATTATGACAATCCCCTTACCCGCCTGTCGGTTGCTATTACTTTTGCGAGATACTATATCCTACCTACTCTAACAGTCCACTTTAGCACACAATCAAAAAGTTGTGTTTTTATTTCGCGATAAAACTCAATAATAAAACACATAAATTATTTATGTGTTTTCATTTTCCCGTTCGTGATACATTTTTTTATCCCCAATTCGTATGATTCGGAATACGTCTCTATTGTATGGAATTCTTCTTAAACCGTTCATATCGACCGAATCGAAATAATTCCAAAATATTACTTCCTGCGGTGACGCTTAGATTATAATGAGATGTCTTCTAACTGTTATCTTCTAATTTTAATTTGTCTTAACGAACTCTTCAATCATAAACCCACCATCGTACCCGTCATTACAATGTCTTTAAAGTACCCTCATGCTCCTCAAATAACGCTCTACATTCACCGATACCACGGATGCAAAGTTATTTTAATGAAACTGTTAACTGCTTCGATAAATTGACTCTGAATAAATCGCAATTTAAAGTGTTCAGCAACGATCTTTTGTGTAAAAATTAACTGTTTTAAATTCGTGGAGTAGATATGTATATATATAGATATAAAATGGTTTTGTTATTTTTGTTATTAACTTTAATACTTTTTGTTAGTAGAAACCTATTTTTAGTTTTACATAGTTTTTTATCGATCCATCAATGTATTTTTTTATTTTATATGTACTGTGTAAAATAGTTGGTTTCTCCAATAAAGATAAATAAATAAATAAATAAATAAAGCTGCCTTACGTTTTGTTGGTTAAAACAACAGATTGATCAACGTTTAATATCTAAATACCCTCGTTTTGAACCAAATCGACTGACGGACGTACCTACTGTCTCTTTCTAATTTCAATTTGCCAACAAAATTCAGAACACGTAATTTGAATGTATTTCATACACCAATTTGTTTTCGTTTTTCAATTCCTCAAATGTCTCACTTTTATAATGAACCAATTAATTGGCACGATTGGTTTAAATTAGATAAATTTCGAAATGAAAAAAATTTTTAGTTAAAATAAGTAGTAGCAAAGTTGAAACTCACGTTCAAAAAGACATACGTATAAATGTAGGTTTTTATTATTCTTATCCAATATTAAGGTTTTTTCACTGTTCTCCTGAATATTAAGCATACAGTCTCCGTACAAAGACGACATATCTTATTCATCTTATTCATCACCTTCTAACTTACTTATGTCCTTCAGAGATACGCTACTGTTACATGTTGTATATCTATCTATATACAAATGTTCAAAAATAGAAGTCATTCATCGTTGGTCTAAACCCTCGACCGAGATAGCGTCATATGCACACAACCATTTACGACACGACACGACACGAGACATTCATCTGGGTTCCGCTGACGACATCATCATACGCCCAGTTCAAAGTCCGTCGGCCGAAAGTAACCCCGTTCGATAACGCTTACATTCGGAAGAGAGAGAAAAAAGATACACTATGTTTTTAGTTACTCTGACGATCATAGCTAGTCGCCTTTGTCACACTAGCCCATTACACTGTTGTTAGTTATAATCTGTATGGAAATAAAATTGTTTATTTTACATCGATTCCCCTTTTAACGCCGAATTCCGCCCGACTCGCAAATATAGCCGTATATTCGATTCGGCGGTTTGAAAATATCGTCGCTGGCCGGCACCCTCATCACTCGACATTTTTCTAGTTGATCGAATATCTCGATCTCAAATCGCAGATCGCTCCGCAGATATTGGCGATTACTGACGCGGACCGATTGCCAACATCGTACCCGCATTTATACAAACCGTAACAGCCTACGGTGTAGCGGTAGGCAACGTCGTTTACGAACTGAGTCCACCGCGCCCGCCCGCCCATACAAGCACCGATCTTCATATCGTCCCCGCCCTTCGTGCCAAAGTCACCAATGTGCATTTTTGATACAATTGAGTTGAGAATGTGTTTTACATGCGTTATTTTTTTCAATGAAATATGGTAACATGCGTTATTTTAAATTGTATATTACTTTCAGTTCTTAGATAGATTAAAACGAATATGTAATCATTTGTGAGTTTGTTCGAAGATTCTCTCTCTCTTTTCGTTACATAAATACTCCGACATTCGATATAATATTAAGACTCCATTATGCAAGACGGCAGACGAGAGTAGGTGTTAGAGGCGCGACGAACTCAGGTGAAAGGCGGCGCGCTGACGACCGTTCTCCGGTCTTATAGCCTGCTAGGTGTGACGGCGGGGAGACCCTCCGCCTAAGTCGTAACGCTATCGAACGGCGTTACTTTCAGTCGACGGACTTTGATCCGGGCGTCTGATGATGTCGTCAGCGGAACCCAGGTGAACGTGTCGTGTATACTTGTGACCCCCACAATTATCTGTTATCTCTCATTTTAGGATGCAGATACATTAAATTTGATTAGAAAAATTGTTGAAAGACCCCCTAACACCCTTAGGAATCAAATTCAAATTCCAAATTAAATTAAACAAAATAAGGTATCCGTAACATAATGTTTAATTTTACTTAAACTAAATAATAAAATAAAATACAATATCCACATCTAGAAAATCGAGTAGCTAGGTACCAGTCATGTTGACCGACTTGATAAGGTCAGTTATTTTGTCACTTACTTTCAGCCGGTTAGAGAGAAGGTTTATTAAAGGCATTAAGGTAAATGCTATAAATAAAAAAAATAAATTTGATGTTATCTATTGTTTAATTATGAGATTACGTTTGTTTTTAACAGCGTGTGTTCACATTCAACAGTCGACGTTAAAAAAATTAGCCTGTCCAGTGCATGATACGTTTTGCGTGAATATTCCAAGACCGAATCTATTTCGTGGGGAGTTTCGACAATAAAAAAATAGATGAAAGGTTTTCCGTTCCCAGCGCGAGATTTTCCTTCCGCTGAATGAAACCTTTTCTCCATTATACTCCGCGTTTCGCATGAAATATAACCGGGCCTATTCGGAACCACCAGGCAACGAGTTAGGTTTTACCACAAAAAAAAATGTACAAAATACAATTTATATCATAATTTAGAACATTTTTCAGTGTTGGAGAAATCTCAATTATAATGTATCCCTTTGACGGTATTGAATCTTCTTACATAGTTCATAAAGAGACCAAGCGCCAATATTACCAATCCATATACTAAATAGACATACACTCAGTCCGAAACAGTCTTCAGTTAACACGAAATTTCAGCTACATATTTAGTTTATATACTCTTTGGTTTCGTTTACTTGTTTGTTTACTCATTATTTTTTTTAAATTTAAAATTTTAGGAAAAAATATTGAACGCATACATACAGAATATTCCAAGACGAAGACTTAAAAGGATTTTTATGTTTCATATTACTTGTAAGAAGTTGTATAAAAAAATGCTAAAATAATCTATGCATAAATTTATAAATTTTATCAAAGCGCTCGTATAAATTCCCTTTTTCAATCAATCAATGACCGATCAATGATCTAGCACTAGTAATTATGTTATATAATATTTTAATATGTTATCTAATAAATAAATATAACATAGTAATAATTTATTTTTATGACACCATCGTAATAAATAAATAAATAGACCCAATCAAGGAATTCAACAAAGTTATTGACCTACTTAATGTCGAAACATATAACTAAACGATAATTACAGTCAATGACCTAATAAATATTACATATGCGATATAAAATTTTAGAAAATACAAGCAAATTGATTACAAATAAAATTCAATGCCCACATACATTCAATGCCCACAATCATACAACGCTCATCAAAATGGCCGGCTGTACTAATGTATAAGTTAACCAAACTGAAATAATTCGTGATATGGCCAACGTTTTTACTCGTGTATAATAAGATTCGTTCACGGTTACGCTCATTTACAAAATATTTTAAAGTTTAATAAATAAATAATTAAAACTGGTAAAACTATATTAAAAACACATAATTACTGAATTCCATTATTAAACCAAATACCACTGCGTGGTAAAACAAATACATACACATAAACATGTATAAAAATAAAAGTAGGTAGTCAGTCACCCACATAAACGAAGCCAAATATAAAACGAGCTCCACTCAAACCCCACTCAAAATATATAAATAGGAACAAGATTTACTTCATGACGTAGCATGGCGGAAAACACAAATCCCTTCTCGCCTTCTAAGAACAGATTGAACACAGAGTGGGCGTGTTCGACTCGTAGTAACGAGCACGCAAAGTGGCGCCCGAAAGCTGGGTTCGATACATTTACGGCAAACAATTCAGGATTGCTTGCTGAAAAAATAAATACTATCTCCAAATGACTTCTACATAGTCTTGTGTAGCGGACCGGAGGGATTTATGATGATAACCTGTAGGCGGCGTCTGTACAGTGCGAGTGGGACTCACCAGTAGCTGACCTTTAGAGATGCCTAACAACTAGCAGCTTACGCTTAAAAACAGCCTTGGAACCAGGATAGGGGTCAAATACTGACCTATGAAGAGCATTGGAAAGAAAATAATTGAACCCAATGTTCCGTTTTCTCAATATATGTTTTATCTTGGAGGGGTGGTCATTACGATCAATGTAAGAAGGCTTAGTGGGAGCTTATCTGAATTAATCTGAATTTAAAACGCCTTCTACTTAGTGGCTCCCAATCAAATCTAAACTAAACTAAAAAGCCTAAAGACACGTCTGCTTGCTTTTCTCTTAACTGCTTCTAGTTCGTCTTTAAGACATTGGGTGTGAGGATCCCATACTGATAAGCAGTATTCGAGGGTAGGACGAACCAACGTTTTGTACGCCAATGTATACTGTTATTTATTTTTTTTTGCTTTTATAAATTTAAATGTGATTTCGTATGTTCTTGTATTTATAGTTCCGAGGAAAACGCTAGTATTATACTGGTAATCGATCGTAAGATGTGAGAATATATGGTAGTGTATTTTTTTCATTTTAAGCTACTAATCTTCGAGTCGACATAAAGGTTAAATCTTTGAAACGTCGATCAACAAAAGTATGACTATGTATTGCATTATGTTGTATTGCAGAATTGCGTACTACCATGGCTCGTGCACATACGGATGCAAAAAAAGGAAATTAATTAAATACAAACCATTCAATAATTTACTACCTATTTTTAACAAATTCATCGTTTTTTTTTTAATTTTGCAACCTTGGACTTTGAAAAAAAAATCTTAATATAAGTTGTCCGATCAACAACTGTAATGTATTTCAATTTTCAATTCTAAGAACCTAAATATTTTGCTTCAACAAAAGTCGAGATAAAAAAATATTTTTTTAAATTAACTTCTTCGGGTGGTTTTATGAATCGCCGCTGTTGTAGTTGACAGCTATATCAGAATTTTCATTTCGCGGTAAGGCACCTCGCGTGGGGCGGCCAGCGCACAATAATTTATATCGCCCCCGCGCCGCCGGCGCTAAATTATTACGCGGATATTCTGATAACTAATTTGTGGATCCGGGGCGCAAATTAAGCCCGGCAAAAATTCGTCGAGTCGGGCGAATTTCCGCGCGGCGCTCGGCCGGACAATAATTCGCCGGGCCGCGTCTGAAGCTGTCAAAACTTTCAGCCGCCCGCCCGCCGAGTTATCGCCGGGAAATCTTTCGAGATTGAGGCGCGCTCAGGGCGGGGTTACGGATTGGATATTTGTTGGGGGTAGAATTCGATCAGGAGCGCCTTTGTCGCGAATCTATGAAATTTGTCCGAAATTACAGTGATCGGATTTTTACTTTTGTCGTATCTTGTTAGCTAAGCAAAAAACGCTGGCGAAAGAAGAATATTTTATAATGTATTTGGCAATGTTATTTAGTTTATTCCTAATTTGAAAGAAGATGTTTTATATAAGACCTTCCTCCGTGTTCCCATTACGACTAAGAAATTATAAAGAAAAAAGGCCATAGTAATTTACTCACAAATGACTTTGTTAACGAAAAATGTGTTAAACAATCTAATGTAATGGTATATCAAGATCCCTCGTTAGCGTGTGGTAAGGATAGAGATAGAGTTCACCAAGTAGTAACACACTTATCCTAACCATTTTTCGACTTAGTAGAAATACAAACAGAAATTAATAAATAGATAATAGCTTCGACTCGATACAAGGTAAAGACTTGTATGTTAGTCAACAGCCTATAAGAGGTCCAGTCCGGGAGCGCGGTGAGAAAGACTGAAGACTGAAACTTGCCGTCTTCGATTATGAAAATTAACCGTCAGAAAGGAATTTATAAATCATCTATAATTGACACCATATTGTGTGGAATTTGCCAACTAATTATTTCAAGTTGCCTTTGACGTCAATACAAAACTTCCCGTTAAACTGAGCATGAGAACTGTATATTTGGCAATTTCACAGGTGTGAAATATGCTTTCGTTGCCAACTCGTGACGGCGGCATACTAATATTGTTATGAGCCGGCTGACTTTAGCACCGCTCTGACTGTCCCAATCCCCTAATCCCTTCTTCCTAAACCGAAGTCCGTTCAGTCCGTACCAGAAAATCAACCAATAAAAATCCTACTCGAAGTGAATAACCCCTTAACAGTTTGTTCGAAATTTAGATTAGATAGTAAAAATCAGTAAAAACAGAAAATATTATACTTTTACATAATTATATAAAATAGTTTGGTATTAATAAAAAATAAAATATAAGATAGTTTGGTAATCCCATCGCCTGGTCGTATATCATTTATAAGTCAAATAACTTTACAACTCAATTATACAATTATATAAATATTACGCACACAAATCATGTGCTTTAATTTTACACTTTTACATATCCATTATTTTTATTTTCTTCAACTTCATACATAAACCACTCATAAAATCATCTCATTTCACCATCATTCTTCATCGTAATCACATTTCCATTATTTTTATATTTTTTGTTAAAATATCATCCTTTCCTTATTTCATCTAATTAGATGGTTACATAATATTTGGCAATATTTTACACTAAAGAGGACAGTGGTGAGGTGATAGTTAAAAATGCATTTTTCTAAAACTCAGCGCTGGGTTTAAACCGACATCCTGCGCTCTCAAATACATGACCTCTTTAGAACCTTTATAAATATTATGCTATCCAGCACTTTATCAATTTTTTTTTTAATATTGTCAAAGATTGTGTCATTTATCTTTTCAGGCGATTTGCCGCTATTAAAAAACAATCATCAAATATAAGTCAAATAACTTTACAACTCAATTATACAATTATGTAAATAATGTGGGATATACATATATTCTTCTACCATATTTAAAGGCACAGCTATCTTTGATCGGTCTACCGTAATGAGCTCCTTCTACGACTCCTGCACCCATACACATTGTGCAAAAGCTGTGTTTTAACTGGTACAAGATAAAAGTCTTGGTATTTTTCGTAGTCTATAGTATTTTTTTTTAATCTTCTCCAATTTTACATTCAAAGGACATCTGCTGCTTATCTCTTGCTAATATTGAAAGAAATAATGCACAAAATAATATTAAAATAGAATATTTAAAGTCAAGCTAAATTCTGTAGAAATGTTTGAAAGGTAAAAAGTATGTAAAAATGAACGCGCGTTTTGTGAGAAGTGAGTATTTGTATTGTAACGGCCCTAATCTCTAGACCTAGATCTGTATTGTAACGGCCCTAATCTGTGTCGCCTAGGGTTGTAAGTTGGTTGATCGTGGTAGTTTAGATTAGCTTTGTAATTTGGGAGATCGTGGTAGTCTAGTGGTTAAAACGTTGGACTATTAGCCCAAAGGTCGCGGGATCGAATCCGCACATGGTCATACCATTTTAATACTTCATTAGCACCATCTCCCCTGTCTCTAGCACAGGCATATTTGGCCTAATTGAGTAGGGCCCAAAATAATTGTATATGACCTAGGTCACAGCAATTATTAAAAAAAAAGTTAACAATACGTTGATTGAAGTACAGATATATTACAGTATTAACTTTTTTTTTGTTTTTACTATTTATAAGGTACATTGTTCTAACCTTATAATATTGTCGTTATCAAGGACATGGTCTCGTAAGCAAAACAAAAAATCGCTCGGGTTCATTGTAAGAGAATTTTCAAAAGAGTAGCAAATTAAAAATAAAGTTGCTATCTTAACAAGAAAAGTGTAAGCGCGTTCTAAAGTTAGCTTCGTAAAGATTAGCTCGCCCTACCCTCGGCCGACCGTAACTGATAAAGACGTTATTAGCCGCCGTGATAGCCGGCCCAACTTTCACACAATTGCAAGGATCTTATTAAAATTACATAACATTTTTATCCTAGATGCCCATCTATGATAAAAACGTTTAAGTTTTACAGTTATTGTAATTCTTATAAATAAAAGTTATTATTTTGGAATGAAAGCTTTAAAATAACTTAACCGCAAAATACAGGTCCTAATTAAATATGACCGTTATAAGTAATTAAGTTTAAGTAGTTCTTTTAGTACTATTAGTATGTTCGTATGTAATTTTTATATATAAGAAAATAAATGATGGCTATTTATTGGTTGGGCAGATATGAAGACTTTGGGTCTTTAAAACTGCTCGGTTGGCGGCTAGTCTAGTATTTGAATTTTTATATATAATATTTTTCTTTTATGAGTTTTTATTAGTGTATAGTATACTCGTATAATAATATGTGTGTTTGTTTGCGTACATTCAGATATATTTGTGATTAAGTATGTGTGATAGTAATTAGATTATTAGTAATAGACAGAATGTCTTCCTTAGAACAGGCAAGATATATTGCATTATAATAATATTTTCACGATTTGCAAAAATAAATTAATAAATTAAGTTCTTTTCTATTTAAGTATCTCGTCGCTACGTTCATACGTCAAACTATTACAGCTGAAAGCATAAAAGAGTTAGCGAACAGCTAAACTGAAAGCGCATGCATTTTAGTAAGCATGGTTAACGGCCACTTTTCAGCAGCGTACTGACGTCAAAAACTATTTTTATAAAGGGAGTAGGTACGTAGTATGGCGCTATTGTTCATAGAATTAGTATGATAACGGAGTATACGGAATAATTCAATGTTGAATCAGTTAATTGTCTGCGATATGAAAGCGATATTTTTTAATTTATAAAAAACTGACGCGTCTTTTATAATATAATAAATAATAACATAACGGTTTAAAAAAACTAATATTTGAAATATCATGATTATTCTGAAAAATGAAGGTAAGTTTGAAAATTGAAGTCACTACGCGTTGAACTTTAATTTATCTTGTACCTCAAAAAAAAGCAGCTGTTATACTGATTCGAATACACATACAAGCAAATTTACGAAACCATTTTATTCGACCCGAGCGTGTATATTTTATAATCATTTTTCTCTATCGTACGCTCACAAAGCTTTCTGCCAAGAATCTGCGTGGAAGCTGCAGAACTTTTGTGACCCAATTTGGGGTTGCAGATTAGATTTTCCCCGAAACATTTTTGTATTGGAATTTCTTTATTATTTTCCGAATAATACAAGTTTATGAAAATTTGTTTTTTTAACATCTTCGCGGAAAATAGCAAAAAATATATTATTTGGCCGACTTTTGATAATCATTGTAAATGTACTTTTAATTCATTATACGTCATATTCGTTACATTTTCACCGTTTTTCATAATTATTGTTTCTTTTTTAAATCTTTTTTTTTAACACTTTAATAAAAGTTTGACCGTATTATATATTCGCACAGATAGATAGGTGAAAGTGAAAAGATTTCATAAAATACAGGCCTGTATTTTAACCAACGTGCATTACCCCTCAAGCGATGCAACTATCTGTACGATCGGTATTAAATTTTCTTTGAACATTGAACATTCTATATAATTTGTTTGAAAATTTTCAATCTGAAAAAATATTAAAAAGCATTCGAATTTTCCTAATGTCAATATACTGTCAGACTTTTATATAAGTAATGTAAACTACCGGAGAATGCCTATTATAAAGTAAGAAATCATCTAAATACAGTATTTAAGCAATACATTATACAATTTTAATATATATATATTTGATGATTGATGTTTTAATAGCGGCAAATTACCTGAAAAGATGAGTGACACAAACTTTAACTTTATTTAAAAAAAAAATTAGAAAACTTTATCATTTTTTAATAAAGCGTAGGATAACAAAATATTTATAAAGGTACTAAAGAGGTCCTGTACTTGAGAGCGCAGGATGTCGGTTTAAACCCAGCGCTGAGTTTCATATAAATGCATTTTTAACTCTCACCTGTCCTCTTTAGTGTAAAATATTGTCAAATATTATGTAACCATCTAATTAGATGAAAGGATGATATTTTAATAAAAAAAATAATGGATATGTGTATAAGATGAAGTATTATGGTGAAACGAGATGATTTTATGAGTGACTTATGTATGAATTTGATGAAAATAAAAATAGTGGATATGTAAAAAGTGTAAAATTAAAGCACATGATTAGTGTGCGTATTATTTATATAATTGTATAATTGAGTTGTAAAGATATTTGACTTATATATTACCTAGGTCATATTAAATAAATAAAAAAAAGAAACCTCTATCTTGCCATGAAACTATTTTGCATTTAAGCGAGAACTATGTTTAATTGTATAATTTTGTTTAAATGCAATATTTAAAAAAAATACACACTTTTTTTTTATTATTACCAAGTTACTATTCATAGATTCATATTTAGCACGATTTGGTGGTATTTGCGTATTTATATCAAATATATTACACAAACATATATGCAAATGGTAATATTGAAATGCAAAAGCGAGTACGTTATTTATTTATTTATTTGTTTATATATTTATTTTAATCGAATAAGTGTTTTTCTGTCTTGTTACTTAACTCATTCGTCGGTATTAAGAAAAGCGTCGTTTAATAGTCTCAGCGACGAAAATTGACCTGGCCCGATTTGACCCATAATTTTAATCTGAAACCCCTGGATTTTGAAGCAGGCGCTTATACTATTACGTCAATGAAAAAACCTTTCTTCGATATTATATATAACGGTTATAACGAATAGTTAGTGTAGGTGAACGCCTAGTGAAGTGATTATAATCCAATATGCCTGAACCTCTTTTCTATAGCTAATTATATTTAAGGCCTTGAAATTTATATTAAAAAAAATGGAAATGTGTATGTTTTTTGTTCGTATTGTTGTTGTTATATGGAGGTAGTACACCACTTGTAACGTAACGATAAATTCAGCGAATTCTTTTACAGCATTTCATTCTAGTTCAACAGCAAATACGCTTGCCGGTGTAGCGTTTTGCAACGTGGTTTTATTAAAAAGAAGTTCCACATAAAAAAAAACCCGTTGTTTAATTCAATACGATTATTGGAAATATATTATATTCTCAGGGGCAGATTCTGCGAAAAAATAAGATAAATTGATATTTGTGCCCCTCCTCGATCTTTCAGTCGAAGAGATCTATTAACGGCCGAGAATAGAATCACTTTCCGTTCACGTGACAACCACGTTGTTTGGCGTCCACTCTGCGGGTGGATGGCGCAAAGCGAGGGGGCGGGGGCGGGAGGGGGGGGTAGACTAGAGGTAGCTGGGCGGGAATAGGGGGAAATCTTGTGACTACCCGTAAGGAACGTATTATCACGCGTAATGGGAGACCATGTGTGTGCCTTCCTGAGATGTCTTCCAATCCCCGCCCGCCCCGCGCAATTCCACTCCGCGCCTCACTTTGGTCGCCTGAGCTGCGATCTTTTTCCCCTATTATGCTCTCGTTTCGCGTCACTGACCTCACGGTCCTATTACACTAGCGCATTAATTAATAAAAACAATGTTAATTTTTAGAATAGGACTAGTTTATTGCCGTCAGAAAATCTCTCTATCATAGAGAGGTCGTCTAAAAATCGTTCAGCGAAATATACTTTAAATTATTTAAACATAAATGATCTACCTACTTAACTTTGGCCTGTCAACAGGCCTAAGCAAGAATAAGATTGAAACAATGATAAGGATGTATAATTAGAAAGAATCAGTAATATGTATTCTAAGACGAGCGACACAACGCGCGAAAATTCTCTAAGGTTAGCTTTTTAGTAGGTTCACGTGGACAATTAGTGCCTTAACATTAGTATACTTTTGCCTCGCTCCGTACGTAAAACGCGCGTACCACACGATGCTGCCATTCTGCGAAGGTCCTTCTCCGCAAGCATAACATCGCACGCGGAGTTTTCAGTTTCTTATTATTGCCAAACAATAAGTACAAAACTATCTAAAGTCTGTTTTTTATATTAAATATTATATTGACCTCCTTATCCTCTTTTGTAAATAAAACTCAAATTATTTACCGCGAAATCCGTCACTAGCGCACTTCTCACATAAACAATCAAACGTTAAAACCGAAGTAAATGAAAAAAAAACGTCATTTAATCTATATCTTCCAAGAATTCAGGAACACGCTTGCTTGCTTCCACATTAATGAAATGCAGTAATCGAATGACGTGTTTATCCGCACTCAGCACCTGACGTATGCAGCAATGACAAGATATCTTATTATCCACGCTGAGTGTGTTAAAACAGAGTTTTTTTATTATTTCAAAATTATAAATTATCTATATATTATCAAATTTACAAAAATAATATAAAATAAAAATAATAATGATGCTTAATATAAAGATAATAATAATTTATCACAGAAAAAAGCGTGCTTCTGATTCGAGATTCTAAGGCGGAATGGCATTTTTCGGTCTTTTCTGGGAATATAAATTTCGTAAAAACGATCTGCTTTGAAATCGATTTTATTATAAGATATTAGTAGATAATAAGTGTACGTTTCATGCCAACTCGGTCCAATAGCTCGGCCGAGTGCGTAAATGAGACAGCATCCTGCCATCTTGTTCGTTTCAGACCAGTTTGACCTCATTCTGAAGTCTAGCTGCATGAACCGCGAAGGACATTGAAAATGACATTTATGGTTTAGATATTTATATAAATATAATACTTATACAGGCTGTCCCAAGGTCAATCCCACAAACTTTAGGGGGTGTTTAAGTTCCCTATTAAGAGTAAGAAATTATGTAACAAAATGTGAAAAATTTCCATCACCAAATTTATTATTTTTGTAATAAAATTGGTGTAAATCGATCTTATCAATCGATAAATCAATATTATCTATCGACCAATAGCATCCCTCTTACAACCCCAGAGAAGGGGAAAGGAGTTACCCCTTCTTCTTAGACCGACCTCTGTCCGACCAGTGGCATCTGACAGCGATCATTTAGCTACGCCCTAATAGGGCGTTTCGAACAACGCGGCAGGTCATTAACCTCTATCTTGACTGAACGCGGCCTAGTGACCCAGTGGCGTAGTTATCGCCATTGAGGGAGGAGCCATTGAAAATATCTGTTTTACATGATTGAGAATAGAAACTTCAACATTATTTTTCTCTAATACCATAATGAATTTTGATATAGTTTCTTAACAAATAACATTAGGGGTCGTAGGACCTATTAGCTGTTTTTTTATTGCGTGGGACCTTGGGACACCCTGTATAAATAAAGCAGCATATACATGGTTATTTCTCTTTTGTATTTAAAAATATTTTTCAAACGTTATCGACGCGTCTACGTACTTTACTTTTTAAATTAATAGACACAATATCTCTATTAGAATAGGCGATAACCTAGCTAAGAAAGATATTTGCATTATACCATTATTTATAAAACATGTGCAAGAAATTAAATAAATATAGGAAGAATTTAATTACCTTATTATTATATAGGTGTAGTTTATTAAAATAAATACACGAGTAAAAAATATTATATTAGCTAAATTAACGGTGGTGTTTACAGGCCTTTACCTTTAGCCTTTAACGACATGAATATTCGCCTCTCGGCTTTTCGTTCATAAGACCTCATTTTGCCTAACGGCGGACAAACACTAAAAGCAACATCTCGCCACACCTCTTAAATGAATAAACGATCCTATTACATCATCCAAGTTTATGCATTATCTGAAATTAAATAGAAATCTGTCTGTAGCCAGCATCTGAAACGGAGGATCAAAAGTTTGGAATAGACATATACGGCCTTACAAGTAGTCGCGTTAGTTCGCTGCTGAAGTGACAGCGCATGAATTTAAGAATATGGTTAGTTTTTAGTGGTTAGGTGATTCGGAGCGCACTGACACGATATACACGAGGCCATTTATATATTGCAAACTTTATATTATATTATATAGGAGTAGTTAAGAATTTCTTAGCGGTTTGTGTTGGTTAGGAATACAACCTATAAATATAAACCTATTTTGCTTTCACTCTAACTCTTATATATATTCATATATATTTCTGTATTTAGAGTGCTAATGCGAGTGTAATTTATTTTAATTTTAATCTTTACATGTATCTCTGTACTTTTGCGAAAACCTGTCATCAGTTAATTTTACAAACAACTGTATGTACCATTCTTTTTTCATATATTATACTGTTGGTTTTCCGAATAAACGATAAATAAATAAATAACATTGAATTGTTTTTTAAAAACTTAAATCAATGAAAGAACGATGCGTGTATATTAACAATGTTTGTTTTATCAACATACTTCCTGCATCGAATCTTTAGTTTATTTAAATAAAGAACAAAAAATATATCTACAAATGATATAAATATTTTCCCATACGGGTTTTGTTTAATACCAGTTTCTTTCTTTATTTCTTTACTCCAAGGAAGCATCCAAGGTTTTAGAATTTAACCGTTTTACACCAAAAAACCAGATGGCGTTAGTGATTGAATTTGAAAAATAGATATTGACTGTGGTAAGTAAGAATGAAAAAAAACCAGCTGATTATTCAATCGTCATTTGTTTGAGATGTAAGAGAAAATTATAGTGAAGTCTAATTATTTGATGATACTTTTCGCATTAAATATGAATAAAAAAACCCTAACTTTATTTACTGCTGAAGAATATTCGGATAATTTAATTCAGAGAATGTACCGTGTATCTTACATATAATTCACGTCCTGTATAAATGCGGACATAATTCTCCTAATAAATATTAAAAAAAACACACCAAAAATGCCTAGTAGGACTGTAGGTCTCCTCGCGTGATCTGGAGTAATTTTTCATCGGTTTTTCCTTCCATTATCTATCATTCACGAAGGGCGGGAGAGAAAAAAATATATAAAAGAGTTTACTCAGCGATGAGATTTGGGCACGCTTCAACTTTCTTCACTCCTGGGCATAGGGAGGAGAATTCCGTCGAAAGTTTGTAGCATTTTATTATGGGCGTAAAACACGAACACGCCAAGTCCCCTTTTCTACGAGCGCGTGGATTGCACGCTTTACTTTGCGCGTTTGGATTTTTTCGTTACTTTCGCTCAGACTCGATAAGAAAAGTAGTTACCATTATCGATAGGGTGATCCCGTGAAGCGATAGGCCCTACTTCGGCGTTTTAACGAGTTCGGCGCGGTATGATTATAATTTATTATAATTTGGATAATTTTATTTTGAATATTTATATTTTTGTTATCTTGTAGTTCTTGTTTTTGTTTGTTTGTTGTTGTGTTGTTGTTTTGTTTTTGTTTGTTTGTTATTTTTGTTGTTGTTTATAATCGTATTGGCGTAAGGCGTGGATACACAAGTGCTGTCATCGGGCAAACGTGAGTCAGAAGTCAATAACTCCACCTCTGCACCTTGTTAACCTGGCGATCAGCACGCTGAATCGCCGCGCGTGTCGCACCGGATGCTGTACTAACTTTACATCTCATCTTGCACCGCTTGACAGATTATGCCAAACTTACAACAAAATATTTCTAGAGGAGGATGCTTTTTTAAAGACTCATGATCTATCTCATCGTCAAGAAATATATATTTTTTTATTAGTAAAAATATATAAAATGTGTCAATGCATACGTGAAAAACTTGTTCACTGCTTGTACCCGTTTTTTTCCATGATTAAATAAATAAATAAAGCCTTCTAAAAAAAGAAAAACTATTCCGCTTTGTAACATTTTGATTGAATTAACCTGAATCTGAACAGAATAAAATATGTATATTAAAAAACTTAATTGAATTCACAGCTTTACAAAATACAGATTTTGCGAGGAACATTTAGGCAAAGTAGAAATATAACTTTGATTAAATCTAGCATATAGGTCCAGATGAAGCGTACCGGGAATTAACATGAGTTTTCATTCTTTTTCTAATTTCTTTTTTTGATATCAATATGGTTAACTATGGTTCTATCGAAGAATGAAAAAAATGTAGGTACCTAATGTTTTTTCGGCTTAAAAATATCTGCTGACAACAGTTTGACTTATTATTTCTTAAACAGTCATATAATATTATTTGACCGAGAAGGAAAATTCCATTTTCAAAATAAACTTTCCATTACGCCCTATTGCATCAAGAAGTTATGAACATCACCCTATTTACAATTTTACAAAGAAAGAATTGGAAATATATTATTTGAATAGATTTATGAGCTACCCAGTATTAATTTATGTGAAAAAAAAAGTTATTTTCAATATATCGACAAAATCATTTTCAAAAGTCATAAATGAATATTAATTGTTTTATCCAAACTTTTCAAATTAATCAAAATGAAGTTTCGTATTAAAAATAAATTAAAAAGTAGCTAGCAACACTTTATGTTTTCTATGGCTTGTAAACGTTAACCTCACGTTATGCTGATTATTAGTCAGAAATCCCAAAATTACTATTTATCACTACAATTTCTTTAATAAACGCACTTAAAACACATAAATCAATAACAATGGGTTATATCTTCAAATAGATCCTCATCCCACATAGGAGCTACATAGCTTTTCTAATTTTTCAGCGAAGTTTTACAAAACCAACAATTAACAAGATTTTTTATCCTTTTTCCACAAGAATAAACTTACATTTCTAAACTTTGGCCTATGTAAAAAGTATTTTTTGCAAAATATGAATGTTAACTGAATGTTTCCTTTGGACCACTGATGTTTACGTAGAATGCGTATAGTGGACATGGCTGATTTTGAAGAGAATATATTTTTAAGAGGTTTTACTCCATGTTTTTGCCAGATACATCTTTTTTGAATAAATACTTCATTAAATAATAAAATAAATAAACTGAATAATGGTTTAAACAGTGTTATGTTTTTATAGATAATACATAAAACAGAAGTTGGCTATTGTCAGATACATGAGTTAAATATTCAGTATTTTTTTTATTCAGTGCAAAATAAATAGTTGTAATTTTGACATACTTCTTTGTATCGATCATAATGGTTTGCCATAGTAAAACCGAGGCTTGAAATAGCTGGTATTTCATCTCTCCTTCCTCTCATTCGTAGTGAAACCAATGGAATAATTCGTTTATGAAACCGCTGATAGCATACTAATATACTTATACAATATCGAACATCATACATAGGTACTCAAGCTAGTCACTAATGCGGTTTAGTGACGTCACATTCTACGCAGTCTATAAACACGTTTCAGGGATTTCACGCTAGTTGACTTTATTTACGTGCACGATGCTGAATTGAATGTCACTCTTAATTACCAACATCTGAACCCACATAACGTGCGGATTCGCGAATATGAACGTGCATAACGCTAAGCAAGAATGGCTATAACTGCTTCTATACATTGTTTAGTAGTAGTAAATTATTTAACCTGAACCTGACGTCCTACAGCTAGGCTACACGAGTAATTAAAGGCGTATCCCACCACAGACTACTCGCGCCTGTGGTACCTTCTAATGGGTCGCTTCATTTCCTGTCTCCATCTGTGCCTGCGGACCTTTTAGCCCATTCAACGTGCGTTTTGGGCGGCTACATTGGGATATTTTTTTAGGTGTGAATAGTATCGTGACATTCTTTCCGAAATAACACGGATCTCATTTTTTAATTTAATAAAAATAATATTAAAATAATTATAATGTGGTACTAAATATTCTTTTACATGTTTCTATTTGCGCACATAGATGAGTTTGTATTAATGTTAACCGGCCAGTAATAAATAAATTTATCGAAAAAAAATAAAAAAAAATAAATGATTTTATAGAATGCCTAGAATGTTTTTTTTATATGCCTAGAATGATATCCACCATTATTTTTCTTCTAACTCTACAAATAAAAAAGTACTTCAACTTTTTAAGGCAATTTTTAAGCAGCACATTAAACGATGTCTCTACAAAACGGGATTATCTTCAGAAACACTGTGCGACTCCTCCCAAGGCCGAAACATGATGGAAAATGGTCTACCCTAGCACGGACAATGCCCATTTAGGTATCGTTAAGTTACTATACAATGTATTGATTTTGTCATTATTATAAATAAATAATTATACCATAAAATAGGTTTTCGGTTCAACATTGTGTAGTCCGCCGATACGAAGCGGTGGCCGATAGAAATCACAGCGTTCTTCAAACTATCCAGAGCGCATTTGAAGCATGTTTAAGCTAAAGTCAATATTTATTTATTTTCCACAAGTAATTTAATACTTTTTATATTTTTAATTACATTTTATACTACATACAAACATTTATTTTACACATTTAGATTACCTTTACAAAAATGCAAGAGCATACTTTAGTTATTTTTTCTACATTATAATGTAAGAAAAACTTATTCTAAACTAAATTCTTTTAAAAATTGAGTATTATTCAATTCGCGGTATTTATAAAATCTTTTCCTAAGTAAATACGTTTTGATATAGTACACCAGACGATTAGAACATGTTGAGAATCGTTGATTATTTTATTGCTTTTTAAGGATATTTTTCTCAATTCAGTTTTCGTCTACTGTACTAAACAAGACAAAATATTCATCGCGCCAAAAAAACTAAATCTTTTGTCAACCGTCAATTCCATTCGTTTGTATGGAGAAATTACCGGGTTGAGTCTCTTTAGGTGTTCTGACATTGTGCGCGAGTTTTTAATTTTTCACGGTTCTCAAAGTATATTAGCAAATGCCGTTCGCAAATAGGGGAAAAAAATGTGAAGATGCTGACAGGTAAACTCGGCAGATTCCAGCGGATACGCGGCGATAAAACGTCTTCCTCTGGGAAACTTTGTAACAAATTTAAATTAGGGGACAATTCAATTCTGGCCGAGCCAGGCAACCGTGAAACTTGTTTGCGACTTAAATCTTTTAATAAAAGAAAATTCGCCTCGCCGAAAAAGCATTGCAACTTTTTTTATGAGGTGCGCCGGTTCGCGCGCGCGAATTTCATACCGGCGGACTATGCTTGGGGAAAATTTGCGTAATGCGGCACTTGGAAAGTTTTCGGGAAAAGGGGACACAGATGGCAACACCAAAAACGGTAGGATATTGACGTGATGAAAATGATACACGGCAGTGTTTTCCTAAAAAAAAAACGGTATGTGTGTAACAGTAAAAAAAAAACACCCGCCGAATCAGTGCATCACCTCTATGTCTCCTGAGTTTAGCTGAATTCGTTCGAATTGTGTAAGAGGCTAAAGAAGTAAAAAGATTGTGTTGTGGGTGGATTTTTATCGCATAGATTTTTCGGTTTTAAAGCGTTTATGAACCTACTAGCCCATTAAACTTAGAAGGATTCGACGTTTCGGACGCATTACAATAGTTTATAGGACGCGACTTTTGCTCAAATTTATACACTAATAGAAACAGGGTATCAAATTTTAGACATGTCTAATTTAGGCATTACATACTATTTTTTATCCGTATATATATGTTTTCATTAACAAAAACCAACAGTGTCAATAATAAAAATAAATTTTCAGATGGGAAACCTTGCCAAGCGGGATGTTAAATTATTTCTGAAACGTTGGGATTAATTATTTTATACACGGTAAATCTAAATATTAATACGTGAGGGGAAAATTTTGTGCCCCTTTTTAAGCATATTACGCGAACGGAGGAGTGTTGAGATTTGCCTAGTTAAAGTTTAGACGGAGACGGAGTGCAGAAAACTAAAATTATCTATAATATGGGTTACAAATACATTACAATTTAATAAAATAAAATGTTCATACTATTGACAGCTGATTGACAGAATGAGTTGAATTGTGAATTTTGTGTGATTTGAAATGAATGTCAAGCCTCATTGTTACATGAAAAAAAATAAAACTGACAATGAATTGTATCAAAAAATAAATTGAAAAACAATATATGAAATGATTATAGAGTTAAACTCACCGTAATAGAGGTTTACAACTTTTTATAACTTAGAAGGTTAATGAATCATGGTCCCTGGCGTCAGATGCTGTCAGAGGAATCCTGGCACGGTCGTCAGGCGAACTCGTGACCCCTTACAATTTCATAATATTACGTACTTGATAAATGTACTTAATACCAATATGAGGATTGTTTCGCGAACAAAAGTTTCCACGTAATTTGTACCCGGGAATAGATTCATGCTTATTCCAGTTACAAGATTTAAAGCTGTCAGAGCGGTATAACGAAAGCTTTTTGTATTAATCCTGTATTTGTTTTTTCATCTGATGAAATACGGTGCAACAATACAGATATGCTAAAGCGGCGTATGGGCGAACTGAGATAATTGTATTTATACAAATACATAAATCTCAGCCCGAGTGTCCCGTTAGTCTAAAAATGACTGGCGGCCGTCGGAACGGTTTCGAAAAAGGTTTTAGGCGGGTACACTGAAAACAATATCAAATTTAATCCAAATCACTGAAAGCGAGAGCCCCCCATCTGAATATATTACCATAATGATGCACCGGGAAGGTTCGAGTGCCATAGGGGATAAGGTGACGTTACAGATTACGTGTTTACGGTGGGAACCTTTATTATTAAATCAATTTGAATTTGTGATAAATCAGGCGTGCTATACATAATTTACAATACTTTCATTTTAGAGTTATTTCATACTAATTTATTTGGCCCAAAATGCTTTTCTTACTTTTTTTTTTTTTGAGCTTATGAAAGTTTCGATTAAACCGATAATTCGCCCACAAAGAGGTAGTGTAGTAACTTATTGATAGTTAATCCATAAAATAAAAGAATACCATTATACCGTTTATTGGATATAAAAAGTATTTTTAATTAAATTCTTTTTATTTTATTCCTTGCTTCTCTTTTACTATTTTGTAGGTTTAGTTCTGGGATATTTTTTAAATTAAGTGTTATATTTTAACCCACAATTTATATTTTAAATTAAGTGTTATATTTTAACCCACAACAATAAAACAACTAAGTCAAGTCAATGTCAATTGCCGACCACTAAACCATTTTAACCTTTAGATCTCCTAACCCTTTTAGCGATAAGTATCTTAATCATTTGCATAAAATGATGCCCATCTGATGCCCATAAAATTCACTAAAAAGTAGAAAATTATATATATATATAGTAAAATATATTTCTTAAATACTGTATATAGATGTTTTTTCACGTTATAATAGGCAAACGCCGTAAGCTTACATTATATGAAAGTCTGACAGTGTATTGACATTTGGGAAATTCGAATTCTTTTTAATATTTTTACAAATCGAAATTTTTCAAAAAAAATCGTTTAAAATGCCCAAAGGAAAATTAATACCGAAACTCACAAATAGTTGCATCGCTTGAGTTAATGCACGCTGGTATTTTATGAAAGCCTTCTACAACCGCCTATCCATCTGTGAGCTTGTGAAATACAATCTAACCTTCATTAAAATAGTAAAAAAAAATATTTAAATAGGAAACGATGAAGATAAAAAACGATGAAAATGTAACGAATATGATGTATAAGGAACGAGAATGATGAAGAGTGGATAATTTAATGAATATTTACAAGAATAACTTACGTTTAACGTATCTACGTTAAACGTAAGTTATACGTAACGTAAGGGTGTTTTTTTAGAGGCGTGGTTTTCAATCTGGCACTACTTTTTTCGTAGTTGGTTTTTTTGACAGCTGTCACTTGATTTATGCTCAGTTTGGTTTCTCTAATTTTTTTTAAAATCACTCTAAAATAATGTAAAAATCGCGTCGTGGGCCTGTGGCGTGGCCTCCAAGATCGTGCGATTTAACACCGCTGGACTATTTTTTGGGGGGTTATGTGAAGTCGCTTGTCTACGCAGATAAGCCGGACACGATTAACGCCTTGGAAGAGAATATTCGGCACGTTATTGCTGACATACGGCCCAACTTGCTGCAAAAAGTGGATGAAAATTGGGCCTCTCGGCTGGAATTTGTTCGAGTCAGCCGCGGCGGCCACTTACCCGAAATCATTTTTAAAACATAATGGCAAACCCTTATCTTTATAATAAAACTAAATTCTTAGCCATAACATCAAATTATATGCGTTTTATCTCTTCTTGAAAACCACGCCTCTAAAATCATCACCCATATATGTAAATGAATCGTCATGGCTAAAAATAAAAAGGAAAGTGTGAAATATATGCACTTTACATTATATATTTAAGACAAAATTAATTTAAATAAAATCATGAAATATGATCATGACTTATAAAGGCGTGGAGCGCCAATGAAGATTACGTCATATAGTTAAACGCTCCACGCTTTTTTAGTCATAATTTTAATAAAATTAATACTTTCTCGCTTTTAGTGCATTTTAAAGAATGCATGGTTTTTTTTAAAAAAAATATGTGTTGAAGTAATGGTGATGTATCTGTGTAGCTTATTTTTATAGTATTATTTAAATGGCAGCAATGATAAGAAAATATATGAATGCATATCTGAACGTATGTCATTAACTAAAAGAAAAAGCTAAGTAATATCCCGTGTTCATACTTTGTGTAATATTTCTGGTTGATGACCATCAATTATTGGTAACACCGTAACACCAAAGCTTTAACTGTGAGACGTGCATATTTATTTATTTCCTTAACACACTTGACATTTATAGAAATTATAAAATGATGTATACTTACAGAATAAAGAAAAATAATAAATCTGAGAAGGGAATGCTGGGAAATTTCGAAAACGGTGAATATATTTTTGAAAAGTGTTACAAAGGTAGAATATAAAAGATATTTAAACAAATTAAGAATAAATAAATTCCTCAACCCTCCTTTAGATGTGAGTGCATTTTGTATGCTATTACACCTTCATCATTTTAATCGAGGTGTTTTAGTGTGTTATGCCGTGTTTCCGAGATGTCGGCTGGTATATGGCCCGCGTAAGGTAGATGTAAGTCACTCCGGCAAACAGAGAGTAACTTTAGACATAATTTGTTGCGTTGGCCACACGAGGTCGCTGGTTGCGACGCGCGACGGTTACTCTGAATACATACACGGCACAAGCTATAATATGAGGCGGTTCAAACTGCACTATAAATCCTACTTTACACTTAAACGTTTTAGCGGTAGTCTGGTGGTTAAGGCGTTGGACTGCTAACTTAAAGGTTGCGGGTTCGAGTCTGGCAAAAGCATACATGTCAAAGTGCCAAACAGAAAGCAATTTTAGTAAGTGTATCTTATTTGTTTCTGCCATAAACACGTATCAACTTTTGTCAAATTTGGTATTGAAATGCTTTTTGACAAATGATATATTTCTTATGTTAAATTTCGTTTAATTTTTTATTATAAATAAGGGAATATGTTGAAAAAGACTCGTTTAATAAAAGAAAACGAATTAAATAACTAGTTTATTTTATCATTGGTGCTAATTCCATAAGATTTCATCTAAGGTTTGTAAGTTGGTAAAAAAAATAAATCATTTATTTCAAATTTGCGTTGTGAATGCAATAATAAATATGTGCAACTGCCAAATAATATATAAATATGTGATAATAACGTGTTTAAAAAAAAACCTTCTTCATTTATAAAATTAGATCATATTTAAAAGTCGTTATATTAATTTATGAGAAACATTTAAACTTTTCAACGCTTTTCCCCAAAAAGTTGCAACTGTGACGTATCTACTTACGCCAAAATGCTATGGTATCATTTTAGGCAGTACTTTACTAAGCTTAATTTGCTTGTGAGATAGTAGTGGTAAAAATGGTATGGGCGCACTTGAATCTGATCTCTGAATCATTAGTCAAACGCCCTAATAATCATCTTTTTGCGTTTTTTACTCTAGTCTAACGGGTACTTCAAATGGTTTGAATCTTATATATACGTACTTATAACTATTATTACCTTGCATAGCATTACTTATAATATTAATAAAAAAATATAATCATATAAAAAGGATTATATATAAAGGATATAAAAGATATTTAAATCCAATGATTGTAAATCTGAGCATCTTTCCAAACTGTGTGTAATTCTGTGTGTGTACTTCTTCAGATAGGATTAAAAAAAAAATATTTCGTGAAAGTAACTTTTAAGTAAAAAGAAAACGACGTGGTGTAAAACGTGCATTAGACAGAGAACAGAATACGGTTGGGGTAGAAAAGGCGGGTCGGATGACCGCTTTGCTATGCATATAAATATATATATATACACAGGTACTATAATATACCGGTGTAGGTTTCAGCTGAGTTAAGTGAAGGAGGCAAAATTTCAACTCAAAGGAGTTCATAAATTTGCGGTCGCGTCCGGCTTCCTGGGACACACTCTTAATAATGCTGGGATTATATTTTTTCTGTTCGAGTATTTTCAGGCTCGCTTAAAGGTTACTTACCTATTCAAACTTAAGCGGAATGTTGAAGTACTATTAGGCTTTCAGTGATATAATTAAAGCGATATGTCTACTTAAAATATATATAGTTTTTCTAAACTAAAACATATCCATGCACCGTAAAGTGACTTATATTAATGCGATTTACCTCGTAGAAATCCCACCCATACCCATCGTACCCATATTTCTATTTCAAAACGCTATTTACTCATAAATTAAAATATTATTACATTATCAATTCGAAATGCAACAAAGTTAGGTTTTGCGGATTTTTTTTTTACGAAACACGGAGTTTGCAAATACGCCATATTACTCACACACAGACTAACATAGATTAACACAGATTTAAATGAGCTCTTTTATTATGAGAAATGATTTTATTTCAAATTTTATTTATTTATTAAAAGAAACAGCGAAATTGAACAAGTTTACAGTTTATATTTTACATAACATATGGCCAAAGACTATAATTCCAAGATTAATAGTTATGGTCGATTAATTGTTAGACATGTGAGATAAGGGAGTGTGAATAAAGTGTGTGTGGCGCGTGTATGAGTTACAAGCGCACATCTCAAAGTAATACAGGTATTTAATGATTTCAGACAGAAAAGGCGGAGTATAATACTCAATTATATCACAGACAACCTTTATAAATTGGTTACGGCTAAGTTGGAATGAATCAATGCTTCGGAACTTTTTTTTTTAAGTATCCTGAATACTATTAGGTATTAAGTTTAAACAATGAAGTTGTAAATAAAATTGGTAACAGCGTTTGTATGAAGGTTTAATCGTACCAAAGCGACTATGCACAAACGCGACTTGTTGTAAACTGGCATGGTCTTGGGCGCTTTGGATAGAAAATGAAAATAGAAATCTAAATCCGTAATAAAAATAGGGGGTCTCAAAAGGGCCTATCATGGGCCTATCAAAAGTGCTACGTGTCGGAATCGCTAGGCGAAATGGGCGTGGAATACAAATCGAGTAATAAAAGCAAATTTTCTATTCAGTTAGTTCCGGCATAGGAATTTCACTCGCGGGGCGCATTAATAAAAAAGCATGTTCAGTGCAAGATTATACGCGGTGGCTCTGCTCCTAGATTTTGCCCTTGTTAAAGCTGTGATACACGTGCACGCAATTGATAATATTTTTTTTTTTCTGCTTTTTGGATGGATCGACCTCATATAATTAGACGGAGCTTTTTTGCCAATGAAAAAATAATTATATTATTATCATTTCGTCGGCTGTTAGGTCAGAATCAAACCGCATAGAAGTTAGATTTACCAAATGTTTTTTTACCAAACACTATTAATTTACATATTTACAAACATAACTTATTACTATAGTATTAAAATCAATTATGGTTTTTTGACATTTTTCATAGAAATATTAAGATAGCATAAGAAATTTAGATCCCTTCTTAAAATACATATAGATTATGAATATAAGGCCTTAAATGTTATACAGGATGTCCCAAGGCAATTTACAAACCTATTATGAGTAAGAAATATTATAAAAAATGCAAAAAAAATCATCCCCAAAATTCATTACATTTTTTTAACAGATTATGTCAATTCGGTTAGCGCGCGTATTCCGACGCCGCATCGATCGATAATGACCTTGACACCGTTACGGCGTACGGTGACAGCTAAGCGCTCACAACAAAGTTTGAGCCTATTTATTTATTTAAGTACATTAAACACACAGTACAGTTTTTCACATAAAGCTTCTTGGGACACGGTGTATATTAGTGGAATTTATTATTATAAGGGTGCTTATTTGAGGGTGTGTAATGTGTGAGTGATTTATGTATGTATATGTTAAAACAGTGTAATAAACTATGCTTGATTTTAGTATGTATTTTATGAATAAAGGAAATATAAATTTAAAATATAAAAACCTTTATTATGAGTAGATGAACATTTTGTAGAATAATTAATTGAAAATAATTATTGCAATAAGGCTGTTTTCAATTTAAAATTCTCTACTGTTTCTAGAAACAGTAGAGAACAGTAGAGTTCTGTTTCTAGTCTAGACTAAAAGTGATATTGATACGCCTCTTACAGAAAAATATTACTGATTAATGTACGCAAAATATGGGTAAATTTAGTTTTATAATAATAACTAGTATATAATAATAATAAAAGTATACAAATACAATTTACATATCAAATGGCGATGCGCGAAATAACAGTCAAGCGCTGGCTTTCGACGCCCAAGGCTTTCACTTGATAATTTCATCAATTTTGCCCGCGCGTGGAGCCGAGCTTTAAGAACCCACATAAAGCCAGGGCTCGAGCGATGGATTGCATAAAGAAGACCCTGTCACAAATGCCCACTTTCGCCGCTCATGCTTTTTATGTTTAAATAGCGTGTTATTATTCGGGATTCGTTCGCCTTCGGATGGCGTACACTGCGTCCTTCGGCGCTAATACTTTCTTGAATATATGCATAATATATTATTAGGCGAGGCCTTTCCTCTCGCCCGGAATTTAGCTGTAGTTTTCTGATATTAATTTGTGACCTTGAATTGTAAACTCAGCTCTATTAGTTACGGCCGACTGTACAAATAATCTTATATTTACTAGAAATTGATGGTTTTATAAAAATGCGCATACAAGTCTTTATTTTGTGTCGAGTCGAAGCTATTACCTGTTATTTATTTATTTCTATTTGTATTCCTACTGAGTTAGAAACTGGTTAGGATAAGTGTATAACTTCAAGAAACTACTTGCTGACCCTTTCTGAACTTAATTTCTATCCTCACCTCACCTCACGGAGAATATTGATCTACCGTTAAACAACTCCTTGAGATGGAGACTCTTTTAACCACCATCTTAAGGAGTCCGATATTTAAGCTCGTCTATGCCTTTATAGTCTATATGGAAAATATGAAAAAATATTTGGAAAAATAGAGACTTTTCAAGTATTATAACTTTTATTCAAAGTATAAATTTACCCTTTTCATTTTATATAAGCGCAGATAATACAATGTCAGACTTGAGTCTAAATTTCTTCGTCAAATGACGAATTAATTATTACGTATATAATAATTAATCGGGAAAGGAAATATTTAGTTTGAGAATTGTAGTTTGAGTTGAGAATCGCAGATGAAACAATCACGAAACGTTTATAACCAGTAAACAGACTTGACGATTGTTAAAATTTAACTATAACCATAGCTTTGATCGAAGAA
The DNA here is from genome assembly GCA_020383195.1 of Neomicropteryx cornuta. Taxonomy (NCBI): domain Eukaryota; kingdom Metazoa; phylum Arthropoda; class Insecta; order Lepidoptera; family Micropterigidae; genus Neomicropteryx; species Neomicropteryx cornuta. The sequence goes on along the minus strand of JAHKQU010000001.1, from coordinate 3,490,604 downwards.
TTTAAAATTCAAATTCACGTTCAAGACGTGCAAGACGTTATCATTAATCCATTATTAAGACATTAATCCATCGAGTTAAAAAAATTCACATCAAAATTATAATGAAATGTTTCTATCAAAACGTTTGCGACAGCTTACACTGGTTTCTACATTATAATTTAAGGAGCATTATGTTTCAGTATTTCTAAGCTAGATGGGTCTAATGTTGCACTAGGCATGTATTGCAATCAATTTACGTCATTCGGGGAGGCTTTGTGTCGTCGCCCGCCATTACGCTATTCAATTAGGCCTGCTGCCGGGTAATTGTTGCCTGTTGTCGGCTTGCGTCACGATAACCATCGTTTAGCTGGTGGTTAACCGGTGGCTAGCCGGTGGTTACTGACCGCATACTGTTCCAATACGCTGAATAATAATACCGATACCCCTATCGAAAAACATCCTAATTCACATTTGACAACTTCTCAGGTGAACGAAAAAACACGTTCGAAAAATATAATTTTATTTAATTACTGTAATGGAAAAAATCTGATAATTTCAGAAAGCAAAGAAAAGTGGAGAATTTAACTTTGTTATACCTCTTCCGGGACTTCTGGCAGATGGTTGTTGGCCACATCTAAAAAAAACTTCAAAACTCCTCACGCAGGGATGTACTGTCCATTTTAAATATTGTAACTTTCTCTGCGTAGCAAGGAAAATCCTTGGAAATAGAATTCCTAATTTCTTGAAAGGAAGAAGAAACGTTTCAGAATCACTGCTACTGCTAAAAGTAAAACCTTCATTTTATGAAAGCTAAATTTATTCCGTTAACATAATGTTAACTTTTCCGTGCGTTGTTTTGTAAAACTTAAATATCAAAACTGTTTTTTTTAATTTATAATGAAAGTCTATTCACAGTTCAATAATCAATTCGTTAATCCTGATTGGGATCGATGCGAAGATTTACGTTTGTAATGTTTACAGATTTATAATGTAATTTTTACACATGGAATATTTATTACAAGCATCGAAAAATTTATAAATACAGATTGATACAAAAACGAGTAAAAGCTAAATAATTTATTATTTAATAATTGAAAAAAAGCATTTTGGTTTTTTTTACAACTTATTTTTTTTTTAATAAAGACTCTTGCGAACGCTTGCATATTCCTCACACATTTACACATCCTCACATAAGCACCGGTTCATCAATAAATTCTACTGTATACACAGTAAATAAATAAATAAATATATATATAACATTCATGATCTATATATATTTTAAGAAAATAACACCATTGTAAATTTCTTAACCTATCTAAATATTGCTATGAAAAATCTCAGAAATTCATAATTGGTTTTATATGCACTAGCATGTAATAGGAATATATGTAATATATATAGCATATATGTAATAGGTTCTGTTTGTAATTATGTAAATCAATACTGCAATAAAAATATTATTATTATAATATTATAATATTACATTATTATTATTTGCAATAAAAATAAAAAAACTATATATATCTATGATGAAGTTCTACAAAGTACCTATTGATGACCTTAAAATATTTGAAAATATTTAAATTGCTCATCGCGAAGCCTTATAAATTTTATGCGTGCTATAATTTGCTTAATAAGCCCATGTTTATTTTGTAAAGTTTAACATATATTTCTTGTAAAATGTATTCAGTTTGGTTATTGCATAACTGTCGATATCCAATAAATGAACATAGTAACGTAACGTAGTATTAACGTAGTAGTAACGTAACTCAAGTTTCAAAGTTTTCCACGAAGCTTTTACGAACTAGAACGGTATGCCTCTAAAACTTACAGCGTCCTTGATTGCTCCGGCACATTTCAGGCAGAAACACACCGCAAAATTTCATATTTAAAATTCAATAGCCCCAGAGCACGTATGGACTACAGTCAAAACATAGCAACTGACATTAAAGATTTATTTAAAAAAAAAAAATTAACGACACCTGTTTGACCAAAAAATCCCAATTATTTAGCCTTTTTATTTAGGCTAAAAGCATAATACACAGGTCTCGAAATATTTTTACAATAATACAATAATTATTACATACAACAATAAAATAAATTCATTCTAAGGTTTACTAATATAATATAAACACGGGGCAGTTATAAACATTACAATGTCGGAATTGTAATGTTGAAATTAAGTGTAATTTATCTCAGTGATTCGCGTAAGTAATTTGTATATGATTACACATTCTTACTGCATAGCATGAATGTCTTTATGGCTGTAGTTCTAAAATTACACGGCTGTTAATATATTTAATAGGCGGTTCAGTTTCAGGCGCTGAAACAATGCCCTGCAAACTTCAAAGGCGTAGAAGGTGGTTCAAACTTTATAAATTATGGTGTTTAATATTGGGTTATAATGTTTCCGTGGCGCCCCACAAACTTCGAAGAGAATTTGACGTCCGATATACATAGCTACGTACCTAGTTTCACATCGACGCGATTCAGATTTTTTGTTCGAAAAGCGTAGGCCATCATTCATCATTTTGAAATAAAACAAAAACAACCCTTATAAATAATAAATAAACAATCCTAGGTTAAATATAATATTTAATTTTATCTTAAACAATAGAAATTCTTAAATATAAATAACAGGCGAATAATGGTACTACAGACTGTTAGACAAGACCAGAACGTGGTTAATCTAATAATGAAGCAAAAAAGCGTGTTTCTTGGAGAAATATCAAACACCACCGAAAGGGGAGGACAAGCAAAAAAAAAACACTAAATGAGGTGTGCATCACTAACACACCCACTAAACCCGTAGGTTCCCTGGAGGGACACCCGTTCCTCTGAGTAACTCCCATTACCCGAGCCATCACATCACGATTTTTTTAATAGCCGTATCCGAGAATCACACAGCTGCCACTAATCCCGTCAAGCGTACACAGGGAAAAATGTCTCTACAAGAAATCCCTGTAGATATAGTGTTATTTGTATGCACAAACGAACGAATCTTGCAACCTTAACAGACTATTTGTTTACCATTCATAAAGTTTTTAGCAGGCTCTACCAACGTTTGGTGCGCCTGACAACTCCGGTACACACAAACTGCTTTGTAAGCGCTACCGAGTTCGGTAGAGGAACAAGATGAGGAAATGAGCGAGGTTAGGTTAAGTCTAGGCAGATTGTTTGGTACAGGTTACAAGAAAATTTTGTTAGGTGAACGATTTATCAATCTATAGCTATTGGTTTGTATGGTCAATAAAACAGATTGTACTACATTATACTTCGGTTGGGCCTACTAAAATTCAGTAGCCATAACGAATTATGATTCTACTAAACTTTTCAGAGCTCGATTTTTTTTTCAGTGTGTCGTTTCTTATTACAGAGCTTTTTTTTACCCTCTTCAATGTTGCTAAATTATTTTGTTAACAGCACGTACACCTAGTCAGAAAAACTTGACTTCCGCATTTTTAATTAGATAAATAGTTTTTCAGTAAGTCGAAATACTTAATTTTGTCTAGCGGTAGGTACTTAACCCTCTACGCATGCATATAACGGGTAACATTTATAATAAATTAAAAATAATACGAAATACAAAAAAACAATAAAATATAATAATACATTGTTTTTTAAATAATACTTGTTTTATTACTTCTTTTAAAACATGTCTATTAAAGCTTGTATAAAACGATATAGCAAAAATAAGTTTAATTAATGGATATCAATTGCCCGATTATAAATATTATTGCATATTTTCTAATTCTTAACATTATATACAAATTAAATGCTATAATTTTGTAGTAGTGCAATACAACCTGTTGCGCAAAATACAAATTTCATTAATAAAGGTTTGCATCACGGCTAAGAGTAAATATGTATGAAACAGATTTAAAATTTTTATGTTAGATGGCTATAAATGTCAGAGAAATTCGCAATAACGTGTTTAATATTTTTAAATTTATAAAAATATTTTTACCTATTAGATTTTCAACATTTTGTTTTAATATATATTAATACGTTTGATGTTGCCCACATAAAATAACACAAACAATTTTACTTTGACCAACCCTGCTGAAGAAGCAATACAGAATGGAGGCGAATCTTATTGCTTTTTGATCGGACATTTTTGTGGCCTCTGTGCCCATCTAAACCTTTTAAATCCATGTAGGCTTTATTTTTTGTAGATTATTAAATGTTTCAGTTCGAGTTAGAACAATTATATTGTTTCTTACAATACATACATAATTCCCAAAATAATGTTGTAGTATAATTTGAGTAAAACAAGTTAGTACAACATAGGTGTATGCTAAATGTTTTAATGAGTGTTTATTTCAATGCAAGATATTTTTATTGTAAGGTTTCTAATAAAATTAAGTATAGTCATTTAATGTTACCGTCATCTGTTGGTCGTATACAGACATACTTAAAACCAGTACGTTTCGTGGTTTGCAGCACGGCTTAATAAAACAGATTCCTATTTTTCTAACAAGATGGCGGTGAGTTGTCTAAATTAGACATGTCCGAAGTCCGCGTTAAAACTTTTTATTAAACAAATTTTAGAATATATTTTTTTTAGTACATTTTTTCGGTACTCAATTTTAGCATTAGGGCATCAATAATATTTGCTATATAATTAATTGTCTATGACTCATGTTTTCATGATTTTGCGTCTACATAAGTGAAAAATGAATTTAAATAAATAATGTATTTAACTAGGACCTCGTTTAAGTGTAGTGTGCTAAAAAAAAAAACAAAACAAAGCTAAAAATTGTTTTTTTTTTAAAAATTTCTATCATTAAACGAAAATACTAACTTATAGCAGTAGATATTTATATACCTACTAGCTGACCCGGCCACGCGTTGCTGTGGCTAAAGTTTTTGTTATATTACATTATAGTAAACAATCTAAGAGGAACAATAAGAGAACATCAGTCACGGAGTCCACTATGCTTTTTCACACAGATGGTATTTGTAAAAAAATATGGTGATCTCCTTATTTGACTTTCTACTACTATAACCCTTTAGTACAATGAAATTATTTACGAACTAAGACGACAATGATGATGTTGGTATACAAATTCACTGGATTGAGATTGATTTGAAGGGGAAGTACGTTGAACACAATTAATTAAAATGTTCTTACACTTGATACTAAGCAGAAATCAATAGGTAAAAAATAAAAATTTATCAGATTTATTATTTCCATTTAATTTTATAACAAATATAAGTATATTACAGTATAATACAGTAAATTACATGTGACGCTTAAACTCATGAATGAGGTAGGCAAGGCAGACAGTCTTAAACTTTTAAACATTAATATCTTTTTTTTTGAATTATAAATACTTTCAATTTCAATTTAATTTAACACCAATCGGTGCACAATGTTTTTGGTTAACCTGTCTTTAGCTAACACAAATAGATTCGACGGTTTCCCAACACGTGAACACGCAACATATAGTTGCCCATGAGAAAAACATGGATTTTCCAAATCTAAACCACAAATGGACATTGTTTGACCTTGAGATTTATTTATAGACATGGCGAAAGCTAAACGAATTGGAAACTGTAGCCTTTTGAAGGGTATGGTAGAATCTGATGGTATCATCGGAATACGTGGCAGCAGGACCACTTTTCCTTTAAACTTCCCAGCCAAAATGGTTGCTTCAAGAATGTTTCCGGTGATCTTTTTGATGACCAAACGCGTACCGTTACATAATTGAGGTGGATTCAAATTACGGAGGAGAATAATAGGGGAACCAATCTTTAATCGAAGATTATGTGGTGGCATTCCAGGGATATCTAATGAATTTAAAAATTCAATCGGAAAATTTACACTTTCATTTTCATCAACAACAGTATCGATTGATTTAAAAGACATCAGATCGCCTGGTAACAACTGTTGTATCTGGAAGTTAATTTCGTCAACATCAACGTTTTTGGCTGCCAAAATCGCCCGTTGACTAAGCCATTCATGATTCAAATAATTATTCTGTATATCCGGGAAAATACTCTGAATCAATTCAGTTTTATCCTGAACAACAGTGCAAAAATTGTCTGGTAGTTTAATGCATTGCGTATTTGGTTGCAGTTTTATTTTACCGTTCCCAATATCTAGTAGTTGTTCGGAAAATATTAGTGCTGATGGATCATTTTGCAATTGTACTCGCATATTTATGGTCAATCGAAGTGTTTCAACACTTCGCCATAAGAATGATTGTTTCAAACATGCATTAATCTCATCCGCGAAAGTAGAGCGAGGTATAACCGGTAAGGTCTGCCGGAAGTCACCAGACAAAAGTAAGATAGCACCACCGAAAAGTTTATTATTGCTGTTTAAATCTTGCATAGTTCTGTTTAATGCTTCAAGTGAATATTTGTGTGCCATTGTGCACTCATCCCAAATTATTATAGAACTCTTCCGCAACACTGCAGCTATTCCACTATTCTTTTTGATGTTACACATTGCATCTGGTTTATTATGAACGTCCAATGGCAGCTTGAATGTTGAATGTGCTGTTCGCCCACCATCCAGTAAAGTAGCCGCAATGCCTGACGATGCTAATGCTAATGCGATGTTTTTGTTGCGACCGTATTTTGGCAAGAATCAACGATATTAAAAATGTCTTACCGGTTCCACCGGGTGCATCCAAGAAAAAAAAACCGCCTTGTTCAGCAGCAACAGCCAGCATAATCCGATCATAAATAATTTTTTGTTCTGCTGTCAGTAATGGTTCACTGTTCATGATAATTGTTGCTAAACTTCCATGGTCATATTGATTTTCTCGTTGTAAATCGGTATTGACTAAGTCGGTGGCTGGACGATTAGGTGATGGCATACCATAATGATTAAGTGGTAAATTTGAAATAAGAACACATAAATCCTCGATCAAGACCAATGCTTCATTGTACATCTCTGGTGTATAATCTATGTTTTGGCATTGATTTGTTTGTCTAATTCGGTGCAAGATGTCTTCTGTCATACAATTTTTATATTTTTCCCACAAAGTTTGTGCTTGCGAGGGATAACATGTCGCCAAAATAATTGCAAACAACTGACGAATGTTATTCGGTGTTGATGTCAACGCAGCATCAGCAAGCGTTAAGTCCCAATGGTTATCGTCTTCTAGCAATTGCAGTTCACGACATGCATCCTGGTATGTATTGAATACTCGACCATTAGCTGTTCGTAAAAATTCAAAAGACGTTGGTCCGGGAACATTCACCAATAACAAACGTAAATAGAAGCACTCACGTTGCTTTGGATGTACCGTGTAAAGTCTCCCCAATGTCTTAGCTTTGAATATGCCTGTAATGGAAGGATGTGGTTTTCCTTGTTTCCGTGGCTCCCATTTTTTACTGGATTTGTTCCATGTGAAATAACGTGGAACATCACCATACACCAATGTCTTCGCGAATTGGCCAAAAACATCAGGTTTTTGACACAATGTAAAAAATTCAGTTAGAGTCGTTTTCGGAGCTTCGAACGCTCTTTGGAGAACATTTTCTTCAGTGAAGTATACACGTTGACCGTTTTCAAGATGTATTGCCAGATGTTGGACAGCAGGATCTCTTTCGTGGATGGGAAAGCTGAGAATATGCCAAATAGCTTCATTGCTGCTAATGTATCTGCCCATTTGGTATCGTGCTATTTCGTCATTTTTATTTATGTTTTTTACTTCAAATATGGCCAAATCACTGCCTTTGTTTACATATTTACAAATATACTTAATTGATTTAACAGAACTGCAAAGCTCAACATTGATATGAGCTTTGTAAGTTTTTGAAAGTAGTGGTGAGTATGGTACCACCCACTGATTATCAAACTCAACTTGATTTGGAAAGTTCGGCAGTCGCATTGTAAATGTGTGGCCACCATTCTCAGTACTTCTGCGGCGATACATTGGATAACCATCAATATCCGTGATCGTGTCATTCGTATGCGGCTTTGGGAAGTTTTTTTTACATTTTCCATTTTCCATGCACGGTGAGGTCATGTTGAAAACACCGCATGGCCCATGGATCATGTGTTTGGTGACAATATCAAATAATTCTTGATCAATTAATGGGTCTGGAATTTCGGCTGAAATTATTTGATCGATTTCTTCAGGACGGATTCTATCTTTAAGCCAAACCAAAATGTGGGCATGAGGCAAACCTCGCTTTTGCCACTCTATTGTATACAGCCAACAACGTGTGATACCAAAAATTGTATATTTAACAATAAAATCAATTAAGGATTTCAATTTTTGTTTAAACACACGTGCAGTTAAATCATGACGATGAATGGCTTGTTGTCCTGGCAATAGTAAAGTTTGTATCTCTTCCCAATTCGGATTACATGTGAATGTAATAAATAAATCCGGTCGGCCGTAATGACGTACGTAAGTCATCGCATCTTGTATGTATTCCTGCATGTTCCGTGGACTGCCGATGTAGCTTGAAGGTAAAATGAAAGCATTACCGATGTCATTGTGATTTAAATTTCCATCGATGTTTCCAGCAACAGCATCTCGTAAGTGAATATATTCTTCCGATCGTAGTTTTGACGTTTGCGTTTTGACGTTTGCCGCTCGCGTTGTTGAGGTTAGATTTTTTCGGTGGCATTTGACTGAAAATAATAATTTTCTTGTTCTTATGATATTCTCTTGAAGACGTTCGTTACACTGTTCTTGAGATTCTTGTGCATGACCTGCTGTCCTGATTCTTTGAGCTAGATTTCTTGATTCAATTTGTTTTGCCAACTGATGGGCTCTTTTAATACGTTTGCGTCGAATAACTGTCACTGTCAAATAATAACAGACATTAGCGCCATCAACCCAGTCGAAAGGTATCGACATCTGTCAGTTTTATGACTGCCAAATAATAACGGACAAAAAATTAGCGATAAATTAAAATTGCGACTATAATTTGAGATTTAAACTATCCTATCTCTCAAGTGCACATCGAACTGCACATGGTGTTCAAATTTTATTATAATCGGTTAAGTGTTTTAGGAGTCCATTGAGGACAAACATTGTGACACGAGATTTATATATATTAAGATAAGGTGGATAAGGTATATAAAATTATTAGCTTACGTTACCAATGATTTAGATAAATAACTTGCAAATCCCAAAATTGTTACCTATAAATCATTTTTAGAGTTTATTAACTAGCGGAGACCCATTTAAATAATGCACATTTTACAAACATTTTTTTTTCGACTCTTCTGCTACTACCGGCTGTTTCGTTTGGAGGTTAGGATTGTCGCATAATGATCGCTGTTCACAATTGCGTCCAGAATATATTAAATTTATGAAGACTTTACGTGTAAATTACAGCTAGTAAAATAAATAGTAAAAATAAATCGTATTTGTTGGTAAAATGCTCAAATCTGCTTCTTAGCTTGAATGGGTTCTTAGGAAAAAGTTTAAAGAGTATTATAGTATTTTCATTAATTTGTAGGAATGGTCTTTTTGTCCAATATAAAAGGGTGTCTCGAGTTTAATTAAATACCATGCTGGAAAATATATGTAGGCCTTAAATAGGTTAATTAGACGACATATTTTTCGTCCCAAACTTAAGGGCTGCCATTTAGGGTCGGATACAAATTTCGACGGACTGCCGAACTGAGCGTACGTCTGCTTGCTAACCGCTGAATTGCTTCAGGGTCAGAATGATTTAGATAGGAGATGCGAGGGTCCCAAACAAAATACTTCGAGGATGAACGTACCTTTCGTTTGTATGTGAAAGCCCTAGCGCGTGAAACCTATAAATTAACTTTAGACTGAGTGTTAAAGGTTTAGTAAAAGGTTTTTTAATCAATAAAAAATATAATCCTATGTTCAACGAATATATAATTGAAAAAATCCCTTTCGGCACGCCGGAAGGTGAAGGTAGATTTCACCGGATCAAAGTAGGAGATAAGCAATTTTTCTCTAATACAACTCATGACTTAAATTCCTAAAATACTTTTTATGTGCATAAAAGTAGCAAAATATAGAGGGTGTCGTATCCGACTCCACCTAGTGTAATTCTCCAAATTTTTCACCTAGGCTATCCTAGGTTAATAATTACATAATTAGAAAATCTACTAACTATAACTCACACACGGGCTATCTCTTGAAACGGGATGTACAATTTGCTATACATGCCAGCCTGCTGTCAAAATGCAATCATATTAAATCTTGAGAGAGTCTTCAGCCTCTACGAATATAGGTAGTTCGAAAGGAATTCCACTGAGATGAACCTTTCAATAAATGTAATCGTTAAACAGAGCCTTAGCTTGCTTATTAAAATTCAACGAAATTGAATTAAGTCAGACAAGACAGAGGATAGAGACACAAAGGATGACTAATGTAATTAAGTTTCCTTTTGACCCCTAAAGCCGAAGCAGGGTTGAAATCAAATCCAAGTCAGTAAAATAAAACTGTATAACGCTGCTTAAAAGAACACTACTTATTCAACGTAAAATATTACGTTTTATATTAAAATATATTTTTTCATGACAATTATTTACATAGACCTAGTTGTTAGTTTAAGGAAACTTATAGAGAGGTAATTTTATCATATATTTTTAGACTAAAGTGCTGACATTATCTTTAAATAATTTATAACAAATCATTTAAAAATCAACATTTTGGAAAGTTACTGGAGTAGGTATGTCCAATATTTAACAACTAACCATTTTATCGACTCTAACTACTCGCTTTACAATTTACAAACATTAATTTACAGGTTTATTAACTGCTCCCTCAAACACAATCTATATTTTAAACAATACGGTTTTCATTCGAACAGATCCGCTATTACATATACACGTATTCCAAGTTTATGTTGTGTATGCTAATTAGAACAAAGCCTTTATTAACTATTTGACTCAAAATGTAGCTCATTTTAGAAATTAATATTCTTTTACGTTATTAGCCATAAGTACCTACGTCAATAAAAACAAAAAACAAACAAATTATTATAAAAATATTCTCGTTAAAAAACAAATATAAACTTAGGTATACTCTGAAATATGCGTGTTTAGGTCTCCTAACATAATTCGGTTAAGGTTTACATTACAGGAAACCCATTTCATTTTGAGCTGTCAAAAATTATGCACAGCTCAAGGACAAAATAAAATATTGAAAATATTTCATAATTTAAGGAAAATCAAAATACTACAGATAGAAAACAATCCTACACGACTAAATTAATCAGTGAATATAATTTTGAATACATGTTTGAATATAATTGTTTTCTTGCTAATAAATGCAAATTTTAGTACGTTCGTCCTTTAGCGACCAGTCATTTTTACTATTAGCCTATAATGTTAAGCTAAAAATAAAGTAAGAGTTAGGTTTAGAGTTAGGCCAAGACAAGGCTTTCAGACAGGAGCTATTACGGCATTCTGATTTTTTCTAAACAGCATATTTAAATATATATGACGCCAACAAAGCGTGGTTTATATATTTTTTTCATTGACATCAAGATTTTCGAAATACGTTTTGGCCACTTCAAAGCATCCAATTCCTGGATTTCATTTCTAAGGGTCACGCCCGAAAACCGGTTAGGTCTTCTTACACCCTTTCACCGATTCAGTGTTCGAACCTAGCATAAAAAGGCCCACTCCGGCCCTGTTGGAATTGTAAGCGTTTTGACGGTTTAATTGCTGAGCCGAATTCGCGTCGGATAAACAACGAAAGCCACATTATAAGCGCCCAGTGCGTACCTCCCCTGTTACAACTTAAATAGCGACCAGCAGAGACATCATTTCGACACAAGTCCGGGTCAAGTTCAGCGAACTTGAATGTCCCGTGGGCTGCTGGCTTGATCAAGATAAATCAGTTTTTAACAAAAAATAGCTTATTGGTTGTATTTATTTTATCAAGTAAACATACAGACACTACGGATATAACATTAAATAATTAAATAAATAGTTGTTAATAGTAGTAATATTTTCAAAACCAGCAAACAATTAAAAAAAATATATTTTAACGTATCTCACAGGATGGAAAAGCTTTGTGATACATTATTAAATAAAAAGTAAAAAAAAATGTTTTTTTTTCTTATAAAATATCGATAGTTTATTATTGGGTTTAGCTTATTTAAATGTCGATTATCAATCATATAATGATCATGATTAATTTATATAAAATTACGATCGTTTCTTTTTTTTTATAATTTAAAAAAATCGTTATTACATCTTATCGAGCAATATGTTGGCGTTGTAAATAAAATGAAACAAAATTTAAAGTATAACCTGAAGAAAAATCATTTTCCTAAAAACTGATCTGTTGAAGATAAAATAATTTATACCTGTTTTTTTGTTTTTTATTTGATTTAATCCTTATAAGTATAATCGCGACTATGGCCGTTGGAACACATTTTGAAATGAGTGGTCGCCATGAGTGATCGATACATGCCGAGATATATCTTAATATATATAAATCTCGTGTCACAATGTTTGTCCTCAATGGACTCCTAAACCACTTAACCGATTATAATAAAATTTGCACACCATGTGCAGTTCGATGTGCACTTGAGAGATAGGATAGTTTAAATCTCAAATTATAGTCGCAATTTTAATTTATCGCTAATTTTTTGTCCGTTATTATTTGGCAGTCATAAAACTGACAGATGTCGATACCTTTTTATTTTATGGGCGATTGGGAAGAGCGCTTGACGACTCGGTGCCTGTATAATTTTATTGAACAAACAGAGGAAAGAGCAATTGTGATATTATTGGAAAATTTTTTAGAAGATCACAATCAACTAATTCAATTGATCAAAAGAGTTTCGCCACGACTGCAAAATGACAATTATCAAATCGTCATATTTTAATTTATTGCTAATTATTTGTCTGATATTATTTGGCAGTCATAAAACTGACAGATGTCGATACCTTTTTATTTTATGGGCGATTGTGAAGAGCGCGTGACGACTCGGTGCCTGTATAATTTTATTGAACAAGCAGAGGAAAGAGCAATTGTGATATTATTGGAAATTTTTTAGAAGATCACAATCAACTAATTCAATTGATCAAAAGAGTTTCGCCACGACTGCAAAATGACAATTATCAAATCGTCATAAAAGCCGACAAAGTACCATTAGGTGAACATGCTGGTAGATTCAACGCTCCAACTGTTGATGAGGTTGCTGTTATCATGGTTGGTGATCCAGTTGACAAAAGATCTATAAACATTACACGGCGAGACAACACTGTCAGTACGATTTCGGATCTACACCGTTCATATGACGCACTACAATATCCATTGATATTTTGGCAAGGACAAGATGAATATCACCTTAATATCAATCAGTATGATCCAAATACCGGTAAATTTGACAATTATCTATTTACTTTCTTACTGTATGTATAGATTTTAATTTCGTATTGCATTTTATTATTTATTTTTTTAGGTGATTACAGAAATAATAAAGTTAGCTCAATGAACTACTACGCACACCGAATAATGGTTAGACAACATCAAGACAATTATATCCTTCGATATCGTCAGCTGTTCCATCAATACATTGTTGATATGTATGCTAAGGTCGAAAGCGAACGCTTGCGATTCCTTCGATTCAACCAGGCAAAACTACGATCGGAAGAATATATTCACTTACGAGATGCTGTTGCTGGAAACATCGATGGAAATTTAAATCCCAATGACATCGGTAATGCTTTCATTTTACCTTCAAGCTACATCGGCAGTCCACGGAACATGCAGGAATACATACAAGATGCGATGACTTACGTACGTCATTACGGCCGACCGGATTTATTTATTACATTCACATGTAATCCGAATTGGGAAGAGATACAAACTTTACTATTGCCAGGACAACAAGCCATTCATCGTCATGATTTAACTGCACGTGTGTTTAAACAAAAATTGAAATCCTTAATTGATTTTATTGTTAAATATACAATTTTTGGTATCACACGTTGTTGGCTGTATACGATAGAGTGGCAAAAGCGAGGTTTGCCTCATGCCCACATTTTGGTTTGGCTTAAAGATAGAATCCGTCCTGAAGAAATCGATCAAATAATTTCAGCCGAAATTCCAGACCCATTAATTGATCAAGAATTATTTGATATTGTCACCAAACACATGATCCATGGGCCATGCGGTGTTTTCAACATGACGTCACCGTGCATGGAAAATGGAAATGTAAAAAAAACTTCCCAAAGCCGCATACGAATGACACGATCACGGATATTGATGGTTATCCAATGTATCGTCGCAGAAGTACTGAGAATGGTGGCCACACATTTACAATGCGACTGCCGAACTTTCCAAATCAAGTTGAGTTTGATAATCAGTGGGTGGTACCATACTCACCACTACTTTCAAAAACTTACAAAGCTCATATCAATGTTGAGCTTTGCAGTTCTGTTAAATCAATTAAGTATATTTGTAAATATGTAAACAAAGGCAGTGATTTGGCCATATTTGAAGTAAAAAACATAAATAAAAATGACGAAATAGCACGATACCAAATGGGCAGATACATTAGCAGCAATGAAGCTATTTGGCATATTCTCAGCTTTCCCATCCACGAAAGAGATCCTGCTGTCCAACATCTGGCAATACATCTTGAAAACGGTCAACGTGTATACTTCACTGAAGAAAATGTTCTCCAAAGAGCGTTCGAAGCTCCGAAAACGACTCTAACTGAATTTTTTACATTGTGTCAAAAACCTGATGTTTTTGGCCAATTCGCGAAGACATTGGTGTATGGTGATGTTCCACGTTATTTCACATGGAACAAATCCAGTAAAAAATGGGAGCCACGGAAACAAGGAAAACCACATCCTTCCATTACAGGCATATTCAAAGCTAAGACATTGGGGAGACTTTACACGGTACATCCAAAGCAACGTGAGTGCTTCTATTTACGTTTGTTATTGGTGAATGTTCCCGGACCAACGTCTTTTGAATTTTTACGAACAGCTAATGGTCGAGTATTCAATACATACCAGGATGCATGTCGTGAACTGCAATTGCTAGAAGACGATAACCATTGGGACTTAACGCTTGCTGATGCTGCGTTGACATCAACACCGAATAACATTCGTCAGTTGTTTGCAATTATTTTGGCGACATGTTATCCCTCGCAAGCACAAACTTTGTGGGAAAAATATAAAAATTGTATGACAGAAGACATCTTGCACCGAATTAGACAAACAAATCAATGCCAAAACATAGATTATACACCAGAGATGTACAATGAAGCATTGGTCTTGATCGAGGATTTATGTGTTCTTATTTCAAATTTACCACTTAATCATTATGGTATGCCATCACCTAATCGTCCAGCCACCGACTTAGTCAATACCGATTTACAACGAGAAAATCAATATGACCATGGAAGTTTAGCAACAATTATCATGAACAGTGAACCATTACTGACAGCAGAACAAAAAATTATTTATGATCGGATTATGCTGGCTGTTGCTGCTGAACAAGGCGGTTTTTTTTTCTTGGATGCACCCGGTGGAACCGGTAAGACATTTTTAATATCGTTGATTCTTGCCAAAATACGGTCGCAACAAAAAATCGCATTAGCATTAGCATCGTCAGGCATTGCGGCTACTTTACTGGATGGTGGGCGAACAGCACATTCAACATTCAAGCTGCCATTGGACGTTCATAATAAACCAGATGCAATGTGTAACATCAAAAAGAATAGTGGAATAGCTGCAGTGTTGCGGAAGAGTTCTATAATAATTTGGGATGAGTGCACAATGGCACACAAATATTCACTTGAAGCATTAAACAGAACTATGCAAGATTTAAACAGCAATAATAAACTTTTCGGTGGTGCTATCTTACTTTTGTCTGGTGACTTCCGGCAGACCTTACCGGTTATACCTCGCTCTACTTTCGCGGATGAGATTAATGCATGTTTGAAACAATCATTCTTATGGCGAAGTGTAAAAACACTTCGATTGGCCATAAATATGCGAGTACAATTGCAAAATGATCCATCAGCACTAATATTTTCCGAACAACTACTAGATATTGGGAACGGTAAAATAAAACTGCAACCAAATACGCAATGCATTAAACTACCAGACAATTTTTGCACTGTTGTTCAGGATAAAACTGAATTGATTCAGAGTATTTTCCCGGATATACAGAATAATTATTTGAATCATGAATGGCTTAGTCAACGGGCGATTTTGGCAGCCAAAAACGTTGATGTTGACGAAATTAACTTCCAGATACAACAGTTGTTACCAGGCGATCTGATGTCTTTTAAATCAATCGATACTGTTGTTGATGAAAATGAAAGTGTAAATTTTCCGATTGAATTTTTAAATTCATTAGATATCCCTGGAATGCCACCACATAATCTTCGATTAAAGATTGGTTCCCCTATTATTCTCCTCCGTAATTTGAATCCACCTCAATTATGTAACGGTACGCGTTTGGTCATCAAAAAGATCACCGGAAACATTCTTGAAGCAACCATTTTGGCTGGGAAGTTTAAAGGAAAAGTGGTCCTGCTGCCACGTATTCCGATGATACCATCAGATTCTACCATACCCTTCAAAAGGCTACAGTTTCCAATTCGTTTAGCTTTCGCCATGTCTATAAATAAATCTCAAGGTCAAACAATGTCCATTTGTGGTTTAGATTTGGAAAATCCATGTTTTTCTCATGGGCAACTATATGTTGCGTGTTCACGTGTTGGGAAACCGTCGAATCTATTTGTGTTAGCTAAAGACAGGTTAACCAAAAACATTGTGCACCGATTGGTGTTAAATTAAATTGAAATTGAAAGTATTTATAATTCAAAAAAAAATATATTAATGTTTAAAAGTTTAAGACTGTCTGCCTTGCCTACCTCATTCATGAGTTTAAGCTTCACATGTTATTTACTGTATTATACTGTAATATACTTATATTTGTTATAAAATTAAATGGAAATAATAAATCTGATAAATTTTTATTTTTTACCTATTGATTTCTGCTTAGTATCAAGTGTAAGAACATTTTAATTAATTGTGTTCAACGTACTTCCCCTTCAAATCTCAATCCAGTGAATTTGTATACCAACATCAACATTTACGTCTTTGTTCGTAAATAATTTCATTGTACTAAAGGGTTATAGTAGTAGAAAGTCAAATAAGGAGATCAGCATATTTTTTTACAAATACCATCTGTGTGAAAAAGCATAGTGGACTCCGTGACTGATGTTCTCTTATTGTTCCTCTTAGATTGTTTACTATAATGTAATATAACAAAAACTTTAGCCACAGCAACGCGTGGCCGGGTCAGCTAGTATTAATAATATACCTGTTAATTATATAAAGACATAAAGACATATTATATTATTAATTTGCGTAAATTTGTAAATATAACTAGAATATTACATCGCAAAATTTTACACGATGAAAATCGATCTGTATTCGGTATTTTAAAACTGATTTAAAGCGGAAAAATACCTACACCTACCTACTTAAGTACCTGAGGGAAAACGCGTCATTCGTCATGTATGAATTGGTGACCCCGGATTTCTCGACTCGTTCTAGTAGATTACTCAAGCATAAGATGTTTATTGTGAAAACATTTGAAAATATGGTTGAATATTATTTATTGTGTGTGTGATAATTGGAATAAACCCAATTCACAAAACCACAAAAAGACTCTCATCGATTCCACTCTATAGAACATTCAGCGTGAGTTCAAAGCTCTTCTGGTTATCCCGAGGGTTCACTTAACCTGATTTATAAAGGCCAAAACAGATAACCCTCTTAATTATACTCGTGGGGATCAAACGAAAACATCTTTTTGATTAGATCGCCGTGCTCAAGTAAGTGGATCGATTAATTTCATATATTTCCAACGGCCGTTACAAATGACAAAACAGCCGCGTTGTTTTTTCGTCTAAAATTCTAATGATACTTTTAAACGTCATTCCAATCACCAAGCGATTGTTTTGAGGTTATAAAAACCTATCCTGAGAAATATAGATTTTATGATACATACGATAAGTAAAACATTTACATCTCTATTTATATTCTAATATTATAAATTAATGTGATCGGGAACGAATAAACATAAATGAATATTGTACGATACACCGAGTCATTTGGAATAATAAGGCTAAAGAAATATATGTATGTTACATATAGTAGATTTTTTTTGCCAAATGCCAAAATTGCTTTTCCATTTTTTTTTTTAAATAAATAGTAAACATATCTAAAATTACAATTCATTTTATTTGGTATAATAGGTATACGTAAAATCCCTAAAATTATAAATACGATCATCTACTGCATAGATACCTCCTTACTAGATTTTAAGTAGTTATAAAAAATTAAACGATTAAAAAAAAAAATATTTTTTTTAGTGAAAAGAAAAACCCAATTTCAACACTTTTATTTTTTGGCCATTCGGTGCGAATTCATACCACCAAACTAAGACCGACTATTAAAAATTAAAAGTCGAATATAAAATAAATCTGTATAAAATATCCTCACTGGATTTACTACGTAAACACTACATCGACTAGTATTAGTAAATGAGTATGTATTGTAGTAAATTTGTATTATCAAATGTGATTTGTACAAAGAACACATTTTTCTGATAATAGTAAAAGTCGATAAAATTCATGCAATATCATTTACCTACAGGTTTTTTTTAGTGCCGTATAGTAGATGACGTTATAATTTTATTTACCTGACAAGTAATATAGTTTAATATATTATAATGAAAAGCGCTAAGTATCACTATTTTGTACATGTTTCCTTCCTCACTAAATTAGTATGTAGTTTTTTCCATTTTTTAAGTTCAGATATTACAATACTCAGAAGCTAGTTTCAGTGATATTCTTGGCCTTAGAATCAAAGGAAAATGAATTAAAACATTGACTTTCCTAAAGTCCTAAAGTATTCATTATTTCGCGAATCATGATAGGGACAAAGAATTCAATCAAATATTTCTAAACATAAAAATAGTCATTAAATTATTTGAATACCTACATACCTACGAGATATACCTACATCAAGAAAAACTTTTAGAAAAGCTATTAACTAATTTTCTATTAATGTTTACTGCAACAATATAACGCTGTTAAATTGTACCTATGTTTATTAGATTCAAATTGTAATAGAAAAAGAATTGTTTTTAATCGTTTATTTTAATTTCTCTTATAATATAGCTGTTGGAAATTCCGTTTATCAAATATAAATTATTAATAATAGCTATAAATGTACTCAAAATATTTTTTTTTTTTCAAATTAAGTCATCTTGCGTAAATAAAATATTTTAGCGGAGAGAGGGCCGCAGTATCTTTTCGGTTGTTTTTTTTAATGGGGGTTTTTTTGCGACATTTTAATATTTCTGACTCTGCATAGTTCTATTTTCGCCGTTTCCCTCGCCTGAAAGGTTTCCGTGCCGAAATATGGTGAACTGAGATTTTTTAGGTCGTTAACGGTCGCAGTAAAACGTTCTGTTTGTACCAGTCTATTGAGGTATGAACGGCATCGCACAGGGGTCAAAAATGCCTCATCAAAACTTGTGTTTTATTTTTGTTGTAATGTTTTTAAATATTATATATTTTTAGTTTAAAAGTGTGCGACCTATATATTACCCAAGTATTGATCTTTCGAGGCATGTGGCTGCTATTTCGATGTCTAAAATTTAAAGAACTGGTGTTCTTTTAAAAATCCACTAAAGGCGGATTAGATTGATATATTATTTATTCTAAAGAATTATTAATAATTTAGAAATTATTTCTCAAATTAGGCCGGTTATCACCAGACATTATAAAAGTGTACCTATCTACTGCTTACATCGTCTGAAAAAATAACGAGACTATCTGTTAACCTAATAAAAATATTATAAGTAAATCGTACATTTAATTTATATCAACCAGAATTTGTGAATCGGCTTGTTTTTACATGTTATGGTAACGTTTAGCAATGCCTTGCATATTTTTCCTTTAATAAAATTACTAAATTTGTTGTGTTGTTGACTTTGGGACCTCTGTGCGTCGTTTTATAAACCTACATACATAGCTACACATTTGTACGATGTATGAGCGAGAAGACTTACTGGCCTTGTTAAACTTTCAACAAAGGATTTTCGCTTCGAGGCCAGAGGCGAAAAGAAGTGAGGGCGGTTTATTTGAGTGGGGAAGAACTGGTGATTATAATATTTTTGTATTTAATATCTGTATATGTACACGTTTACATATGTTTCTTAGATTGTATGTACATATGATCTAAAACCAAAACGGGCAAAATATTAGGTAAAATAACGTTTTATAAAACCATACATTTTTTATGTAAATAACATATTTACTTAAACGATAAAAGATTTCTAATATTGTTATTTTAATGCCGCAGAGAAAAATTCATCTGATACTAAACATAAAACACATAAAACATAGGTCAAAGATAGCTCTTGATATTATTTGAGGTCATTTACACTACGGGTTAAAATCAGTATTATTTTTTTTGAGAACGTAACCTTTTTTACATGCGGCGTTAATTTACTTTTAGAAACTAAAGGCTTCAGTAGTATGAAAATATCAAGCTCTTAATGCTGAAACTCAGATTAATTACTCTGTTCAGGAATATTTCAGCCGAATTCATGCAGCACACTGTGCTCCGACTGTATGTGATTATCGCGCGTAGTCCAAAGCACTCGTATTGGCCGCTTCCATTGTTAGACGCGATCTGACGCAGTTGCAGAATGCTATCAGAATTCACCGTGACATATTTAGAAAAATAAAATTTGTGTTCGTATAAAACACCTGACCTTATTAACAATACGTTAATTATGCACTAAAAGAAATAATTACAAAATAATATCAAAAAAAAAATAGTAACTATTTCAATGTCATTCACGACTTAATATTATGTTTTTTATGACAGGCGGAAGGATTAGTGCCAAATCACCACCATAGAACACCCAAGCTAGCGGCGGAACGTCGTGCGTCCAACTTTCAATCATACTGATTCAAATTATAAGTTCATTATTTTTTTAATTTTGTACTATTAAATTTTGTATGTGTCTCGATAAATGGGTTGTGCTCAGCAACCTTTCTCGTGTAACGAAAAAGCGCTGGTATTCGGCACAACCCTTATAAATGATAATATATTTTAAATAGGATAAAATCATTTAAACTTAAAGATACTGATAGTATAAAAATAATCAATTTCCTCCATAAGTCTTCTTTACTTATTCTACCGACTGTCCTAATATTTCAAGAAGTATATTCATATAAAAAAGTAAAAAAAAAAAAAAAAAGATTAGGCAACGTACTTGAAATAGTGCAGAGCATTACATATTTTTGTAATTAAAGTCTTCTTTTCTAATAAAAGTGTAATTTTCAGGTTTACCTGGTCTCGTATTTTAAAATATGTCTGCGAAAAACCAGGATGAAATTAATCGTCAAAAAACCCCCCACAGTGGGAGTCGGAAACTTTCAGTTTTTTTTATGACGTCATTAATGTTTTTGCGGCGGGAAATTGACAACTAAGGTTTTGACTCGTAACTTCAAGTAACGTAACTCGTAACTAACGTAAGGTTTTACAGGAATTCGTAAATCATAAAACGAGTCTTTTACAATCACCCCCTCCCCCACCTATTTAATATAGTTAAACTTTTACATTATGTAAATATAGGTGTTTAGGTGACACTCCCAAAATGTATACAAAAAGCACCTTAATTCAATTCAATTTTCAATTTCAACGTTGCCAGAAGCAACTTTTATTCACAAATACATTGTAAATAGATCCAGACATTGTAGATACATTGTAATAAGACACTGTCTTTTCTGCTGGTTTCTTAATCTTATCTAAAATACAATTTATTTTACATGCATGAAATGAAATACAAAATACTTACAAATTAAATTAACATAAGTCGTGTGTTTAAAAAGTGAATACAGCAAGAAGGTACGAGTTAATTTAATTAAAATAGTAAACTTAATAGTTTTTAGTAGGTTTTTTTCCATAAATTCTTTTAATTTGAGTTTTATTAAAGATTTTATTTTAAGTTGTCTAACTTCAAGAGGTATTTTATTAAATAGGCTGGATATTACATATACTACTTGCTTAATTGCTTAATGGCCTACTTACTTAATTGAATAGCATGCTACAAATTGCAATTATACTATTTTATCGGAGTGGAGCGAAGCGTAGATCGACTCCAATAGCGAAATGTTTGTGATGTCAGATCTCAAAGTTTTAATCGAAACTACATAAAAATACTAGGTCGTGACGGAGGCGGAATTTTAAAACTCGAAATAATATAAAAATAAATGTTTAAAAATATTTTCTCTATGGGAAATCCTATTTTAACTTTTTCACGCGATTTTGGTTCGAATTTTAGAAAATAGAATTTACTTTAATTTACCGGAAGTTTGCATTTATCCTCTCAAAAATGCTGCTAGCATAGACATTTATCTTTACGAATTCCATAAACATAAGGTGTATAGGTGACACTCCCAAAACCGTATAGAAAAAGCACATACTTGCGTAGTTGAATAGTATACTACAAATATATCAATTATACCGTTTTATTCCCATGCCACACCCAATAAGGTTTAATTACAGTTAGGTACACTGTACGGAGAAAATAGGTATATTGGAGGGAAACTTTTGTGATCTATATATAATATGAACCGCTAACGTATGATTATAAATTAATTAATGGTGACATTAATTAGGTCTTCTAAGTCAGAGTTCGCGTAATAATACGATAGGAGTGGAAAAGCCATTATTTCTTGGGAAATTATACCGCTTTCTAACAGCTCGTAAAGAGGTCAAAATATATTTTGTTTTCACATATGTAATAGATATCAATAATATAATTTACAATATCATATTGATATATCATGCTAGTTAAGGCATATTTTAATACATATACAGTGTATTTGCCCAATGTATTTATTATAATACAACACTACTTTCTGTTGAATATTTATTTAAAAAGTTTCCTTATTTATTCATTTGAAAAGTTATTAATATTAATGGTTAGACACTTAAGTTGCATTTATTTGTATGTATCGTTAGTGTGCGTGTGCGTCTGTGTGTGTGTATCAAATATCAGTGCGTATATTTGTGTTTGAAATTTATTTTTATTATTTTTCACAAGGTAAATTTTTTTACACTGTAAATTACTCACATTGTAAATTACCTTTCTTAGAACAGGTAACTCTTATTTTTTTTATAAATTACTAATAGATATTTTTATTTTATTCTAACATTTAGATTAAGCAAATCTGAATATTGTGTGACGATACCTTACTTTGCTTAATAAAAACATGAAATTAAATTTAACTCATTGTGAACATACCTTAAAATTTATATATAGGAGTATATATATATTTATCAATTCTACTTCAAATACATGTCATTTTTGCTTATCTGTTGATGTTTTTTTAATATATTTTTGCGTTAACGTAAGGGCAAATGAAGATTCTCTTGGTTCGTCTGAAAAGCTTTAAACTGTCATTTCGTTATGATTGATAGCGTCGTGACGCCCATCTTAAAATAACTGCACCGGCGTTGACACAAAATAAAAAATACATCCAGAATTATAGCAGATCTTTTATTTATTCCATTCAGTTTGTCCTTTTCAGAGTAAGTACCTTTTTCTACAGGTGAACTTAAAGTAATGCTCGTAATGCTGTGTTCCTAATCTATCAAATTTAGCTACTTTACAATATTTGCGCGCGGGAAACTACCCGTCGTTCCTGACGTCAATACATTCGTAGGTAGGTACTGTTACTGGGTCGCGACGTCGTGACGCCGCGCGGTCTGATATTTTGTTAGGTGACCAAACTTTAAAATGTTATTAGGACTCATTTTAGACTAGTTTTTTTTCTTTACTTACGATGTTGTTAATTATAAGTTGTTCAATTTTATGTCCAGAATCGCCCATGTTCATGTTAAGCGGATACTGCTGACAGTAGGCTCATCCTGTATAATAATCCATCCAGATAAAGGAATATACAGGTTGTTCCGGGACCATTCTCGAAGACTTATGGGGGTGTTTATGTTCCCTTTTATGAGAAGATATTGCGTGCCGACAAGCTATCGATATTCGTAACCTTGACCGGCGCGTAGTGGCAATCGGACGATCAGCTGGCAAGCATATTACAAGAACGTTTTAATATATCACTTGAATTTACATTTTTTTTTTCTTCCTGGAACCATGATGCATATTGATATCAAGAAATGCAAGTTATCTGTATAAATTTTACCAAAAATACTTCTGAATAAACGTAATTCACTTTATTTTAGAAAAGTTTTATGTCCCTGATTACGTGTGAAGTAGTTTTTTATTTGAAATACGGACGGCCGAGAAATCCTCGAAAAAAAAATTACGTTCTTATAATGCAAATTTAGGGAAAACTTCACTAAGAGGAGGACATATTTTTATGTTATATAGTATATAGTAAACCAAAACCACCATAGAAAATCAAGTCGTCTTTTCGAATGTTGAGGGGAAAAGGTAATGGGTACGCCCGACGCGTAAAGGCGCGTTTGCACGCCCTCGCTTGTTCGTGGTTAATGAAAGCGCGGCGATAAGCACTCAGTGCCTCTTGTCTGCCTAACGAGACATTCTTTAATATGAGTAGCCAGCGTATGATTTCCCCGCGGAACGTTCAACGACTTAAGCGAAAAATGTATCTGCAATAAACGTTTCTTTCAAGTATTTTTTTCAAGTTTTGTTGATTTTATGAAGATTGGGATGCCATCTTGTCGCACTTTGAGACTCAAATTTTTCATGTTTCTAAATATAACGCAAATTTTGCTGAAAATGCTCTGCTTCGTAGAATTCTAAATACGTTGGTGAAATTGTCATTTATCACCGAGTCATGATAATTTTTTGAAGACTATTAATGAGAGAGTTAGCACGCTGGTTTAAACACATGACACTCACACTCCCTCACCACGCGTGCACACTTTATTACATACACTCTACATGTACTTCCTTAATACTTGCAATTTCGCTTTAATATTATTGTTTAATAGATTTCCCTTTACTTTATTTTCCTAACTTACAACTCCTTCGTTTATATATCCCTTATTATTATGTAATTGCTTTTAATCGACCTTAGTAATAGTAGTTTTTTGTAATTTAAATAAATAATAAAAACATACCTTCAAGTTTAGAATTCTTTAGGCTTAAGGCGAAGCCAAAAACTAATATTAATTTCGAATCATTTGAACCCTTTTTTCTATCGCTGTTATTTGGTAATCATTAGATATTTATTAATAAAAAATATGTATTGATCTCATGTCTTCGACATAGTAAAGCCATATTTTTTAAATCATTTTTTTTTTTGTAAGAAATTTTAATTAATGATAAACTGCTAATAGTTATTCTTTAGTTAAATTGCTCTCTTATAAAAGATATTAGATCCTCAGTAAAAATAGTAATTGAAAGTCAAAGAAGGGATCTAAAACAAAGAATAGTTTTTTTTTTAATTTCTATGTTATGTTAAGAAATACCAACAATTGGTGAAGCATACCGATGCTTCACCTTAATTTTTAATGTAAAACTTCAGTTTGAAGTGTAAATAAAGAATAAAAGAATATGCACGAGAAAACGTTCCCTCTGTATAAGCTAAGAAGGACATATCTCGGGTCAACATTGCATAAGCATTCATTGAATAAAAATTATCATTTAGCCAAATTTCAGTACGTAAAATAGTTATGTATTTTTTTATTTTTATGAAACTTGCGGGAAACATTAAGGTTATTTACATAGATACTTTTCCCCGACAGGTTCTTGTAAAAAGCAGCCTTGGCGCTCCACAAAGGCGGGTTGTTACTTTAAAGTTAATCTACTTGACGTGTTTTCAGGCTGAGCCGTTTTCAGGAATCATCACCTGCGCGGCGTAGCCTCGTTGAATATGAAAGCGCTGAAAACCTTTTGATGTCTAAAAAAAAAATAAGCAAGCGGCTGAATTTGAGATGCCTTTTATTCTGCAGAATATAATTTAATTTATTTTGATAATAATATTTCTTAATAATTCTCTAGGTTTATTTAAGTTAAAGTTCTTTAGGCGCACGTCACACATTTTTCCTGGGCAGTGAATGAATCTAATGCGATACACTATTCGGGATTCCAACTTGACACGGCACACATTCTCGGAAGGCTTCTGCTATTTTTTTGTTGTTTTTGGCGATATGCTTATCCATTCAGGATTCCATACCATCTTCAAGTCTTTTACTGATAATGATTGTAATTGAGTAAAAAAAAAAATGGTAATGGATAACAAAAAAAAAATATACGAGTTATTGAAATATCTTTACACGATATTTTAATTTTATTCAATTTATTTACCTTATTTAAGAGTTTTTTTAACGCATAAAAAAAATAATTAATATTTTTAAATAATAATTAAATGCTATAATTATATGTCGTAACTGATTTAAAAATAAAAAATAAAGTAAATAAAAAAACGATTATTTAGAGCACATTATATTTATTTATTATTATAAGTTTTTTTCTTATTTATTTCTAAATACATTTTACTAATATTCTTTTTTACATCATTGTGTTTACGGCATTAGCTGTATAACATACAATTTCTGTTGGGTAACAACGATAAATAAATAAATAAATAAACACGGGCATAATATTTCAATAATTTATAATAATTATAACGTGGCACTGAACATTCTTTTACATATTTCTATTTGCGCTAGATGAGTCTATGGTAATTCTAACTGACCAGTAATAAATAAAATATTTCAACAGCCGCGCAGCCGTTCAGTCATATTATTTTGAAATTCGAATATGATCGTACTTTGATGCTGGAACCCTATCAAAAAGGCCAATTTTCACTCTTCAGTAACAAAAATTCATTGACTTTAATGTTAAATATATACGTTATCTGATAGCTTTCGATGTGATTTAATTAGCTATGGTTTTTGAGAGCATCAATCTACACACAAAAATCCAACTCTTTTACATCTATACTTTTCGAGCTGAAAGGAGACCAAAAGACGGCCAAAGGACGAGGATAGTAGCTTCATAGACATGGATGTATTGAAGCTGAATGGAACTGATCAGCCAGAAACTGACTTCGAAGCTGGGAAGGTTAGGTTAGGTCTACACACTCAACCCAAAGAACTTTAATGGGGCTAGATTTCAACGCTCCTGCAATAAGTCTAATAATTAAATGAGTTAATTCTAATAAACTCTTTTATTTATTGAGTGAATGAAATAAAAAATGTTTGTGTTAATTAAATGCGTCTGAATACAGAAAAAATATATAGACGTTTACTATTAAATGTTCACTATACTACCTTTAAAGACCGCCTAATAATTAATTTAATTTCCGTGAAATTTTCATCACGCAAAGACAGAAGTTTTAATCTCAGACATTGATTAATTTCCCGCCCTAACAGCGGTAAATTGGTTTCAGCGGTAGCTTCCGTAACTAGCCGAGTGATTGATAGCCATTGGTGAATTTATTGAAAATTTGATAATCATAGCTGAAAAATACATTTCGAGGAATCATAAATAAATATTTGATGCCGGTAAACAAATATTGATTCGATACAATGCCTATTTAATTTGACGAATAAGTCTTTTGTTCTTTTCAATTATGTATGCACCATCAAATTGAAACAAATGGCCCGTTTGCTGGCCAATAGAGAACGATATTTTATTTTATTTTTTTTTATATCGAAAAGAAATTAAATTGAAATTATTTATTTATTTATATCATAATAAAATGTACTTATAACTTAGGCAATATAAAGAAATTACTTTTACAAAATAATTATGTAAAACGCGTGAGTAGGTACTAAAAGATGATAATGTAATTTCACTCTCATCCCCTACATTCGTAATTCACACTCTCAAATATCTCACAATTATTCACGCTGCTCTCACACACTCATTTCATGACTCTTTAAATGTATAAAAATTACACGATAATGATCTGTTAATCTTTAAATTATACTTGTTGGCCATATATGCTGTAAACTTCACCAATTTCGCTGTTAATAAATAAATATACCTAGGTGTTAAAAAATCAACAATGGCGAATGGGTATGACAGAAATGTGGTTTATAAATAATATAAAATATAATTTGCTATTGAATAAATATATAACATATGCGTATATTGACTAAATTAATAATTATGATAAAGAGGGAAAAAAGCAACATGAAGGAATATAATAAATATTACAAAGTACGTGTTTTTAAAAGTATAAAAAATAATATTTTATATTATTCAGTAATACGCAACGTATTGTTAAACGCTTTCGCGGTTTCGTTCAAAGCCGACGTTGCATTTTTCGTTTCTGATGTAGCTGAAAAACTGAACCCTAATTTCACGTAACAATTGTTGCCCTGCCGTCTCTGTAGCAGATCGTTATGGCGAGTTACGCGATAAATGTTAATTTATTGGGACGCCGTTTTCAATGCTCACGGAACGTAATCAGCAGGCTTAGCAACTGGGCTGATTTTTGGTATTTTTTTTTAATTTTTGTGTTTTCGAATGTGTATGTTTTTATTTTAATATTTTCAACACTTCGAATATGTGAATTTAATCAAAATTTAGTAATTTAATAACATAACAATATAAATAGGTATATATTATCGTATTATCTTTTGTGTGCGTATATTTTTGTGTAAATTTTTTTCACAGGATCCCTTTATACTTTCACTATAGTACTTAATAAATAACCCTTTCTTAGAACAGGTAAGTCTTACCTAGATAGAAAGTTAACAGCCCTTATCGCCAAAATGATTTTATATTTTTTTTTTATAATTTACTCATGCATATTTTTATTTTATAAATGTTTTTACTTTAGGTAAAACTAAACAAAACTTTGAATTTGAATTCTAAGTCTAAACAAGATTTCTCTACAAAGATTTGATATAAATTCCTCGCGTATTTTCGCAATAGTTATGAAACCATTTCATGAATTTTATTTGAGTTTTAACTATTTTATAGAGCGTCGTTAGGGGTAGGTTTTGGTAGATATCCTAGTACTAAGAATCTCACTGATTTCATTAAAACGGCGATAATAAATTATAAACTGTCTTTATTATTTAACGCATTTGCGAAATCCTTGTTTTGAGATAAACGCTTTTGAAGTTTTTTTTAGCACAATTGATAGAAAATTGCTATGTGGTCTTATAAATTATTACCAATCAAACATTAATCAGCAAAAAAGCTTCCCAATTACAAGAAATTGAATTCGAAATTTAATAGAAATCGTTTAAATGTTTTAGGACGCGGTTGGTCCCATGGCGCGAGATCGGGCGACGACAGCAGCTTGTGCGCGAAGTATTTTATAATCATACTAGCTGACCCGGCCACGCGTTGCTGTGGCTAAAGTTTTTGTTATATTACATTATAGTAAACAATCTAAGAGGAACAATAAGAGAACATCAGTCACGGAGTCCACTATGCTTTTTCACACAGATGGTATTTGTAAAAAAATATGGTGATCTCCTTATTTGACTTTCTACTACTATAACCCTTTAGTACAATGAAATTATTTACGAACAAAGACGAAAATGTTGATGTTGGTATACAAATTCACTGGATTGAGATTTGAAGGGGAAGTACGTTGAACACAATTAATTAAAATGTTCTTACACTTGATACTAAGCAGAAATCAATAGGTAAAAAATAAAAATTTATCAGATTTATTATTTCCATTTAATTTTATAACAAATATAAGTATATTACAGTATAATACAGTAAATAACATGTGACGCTTAAACTCATGAATGAGGTAGGCAAGGCAGACAGTCTTAAACTTTTAAACATTAATATCTTTTTTTTTTGAATTATAAATACTTTCAATTTCAATTTAATTTAACACCAATCGGTGCACAATGTTTTTGGTTAACCTGTCTTTAGCTAACACAAATAGATTCGACGGTTTCCCAACACGTGAACACGCAACATATAGTTGCCCATGAGAAAAACATGGATTTTCCAAATCTAAACCACAAATGGACATTGTTTGACCTTGAGATTTATTTATAGACATGGCGAAAGCTAAACGAATTGGAAACTGTAGCCTTTTGAAGGGTATGGTAGAATCTGATGGTATCATCGGAATACGTGGCAGCAGGACCACTTTTCCTTTAAACTTCCCAGCCAAAATGGTTGCTTCAAGAATGTTTCCGGTGATCTTTTTGATGACCAAACGCGTACCGTTACATAATTGAGGTGGATTCAAATTACGGAGGAGAATAATAGGGGAACCAATCTTTAATCGAAGATTATGTGGTGGCATTCCAGGGATATCTAATGAATTTAAAAATTCAATCGGAAAATTTACACTTTCATTTTCATCAACAACAGTATCGATTGATTTAAAAGACATCAGATCGCCTGGTAACAACTGTTGTATCTGGAAGTTAATTTCGTCAACATCAACGTTTTTGGCTGCCAAAATCGCCCGTTGACTAAGCCATTCATGATTCAAATAATTATTCTGTATATCCGGGAAAATACTCTGAATCAATTCAGTTTTATCCTGAACAACAGTGCAAAAATTGTCTGGTAGTTTAATGCATTGCGTATTTGGTTGCAGTTTTATTTTACCGTTCCCAATATCTAGTAGTTGTTCGGAAAATATTAGTGCTGATGGATCATTTTGCAATTGTACTCGCATATTTATGGCCAATCGAAGTGTTTTTACACTTCGCCATAAGAATGATTGTTTCAAACATGCATTAATCTCATCCGCGAAAGTAGAGCGAGGTATAACCGGTAAGGTCTGCCGGAAGTCACCAGACAAAAGTAAGATAGCACCACCGAAAAGTTTATTATTGCTGTTTAAATCTTGCATAGTTCTGTTTAATGCTTCAAGTGAATATTTGTGTGCCATTGTGCACTCATCCCAAATTATTATAGAACTCTTCCGCAACACTGCAGCTATTCCACTATTCTTTTTGATGTTACACATTGCATCTGGTTTATTATGAACGTCCAATGGCAGCTTGAATGTTGAATGTGCTGTTCGCCCACCATCCAGTAAAGTAGCCGCAATGCCTGACGATGCTAATGCTAATGCGATTTTTTGTTGCGACCGTATTTTGGCAAGAATCAACGATATTAAAAATGTCTTACCGGTTCCACCGGGTGCATCCAAGAAAAAAAAACCGCCTTGTTCAGCAGCAACAGCCAGCATAATCCGATCATAAATAATTTTTTGTTCTGCTGTCAGTAATGGTTCACTGTTCATGATAATTGTTGCTAAACTTCCATGGTCATATTGATTTTCTCGTTGTAAATCGGTATTGACTAAGTCGGTGGCTGGACGATTAGGTGATGGCATACCATAATGATTAAGTGGTAAATTTGAAATAAGAACACATAAATCCTCGATCAAGACCAATGCTTCATTGTACATCTCTGGTGTATAATCTATGTTTTGGCATTGATTTGTTTGTCTAATTCGGTGCAAGATGTCTTCTGTCATACAATTTTTATATTTTTCCCACAAAGTTTGTGCTTGCGAGGGATAACATGTCGCCAAAATAATTGCAAACAACTGACGAATGTTATTCGGTGTTGATGTCAACGCAGCATCAGCAAGCGTTAAGTCCCAATGGTTATCGTCTTCTAGCAATTGCAGTTCACGACATGCATCCTGGTATGTATTGAATACTCGACCATTAGCTGTTCGTAAAAATTCAAAAGACGTTGGTCCGGGAACATTCACCAATAACAAACGTAAATAGAAGCACTCACGTTGCTTTGGATGTACCGTGTAAAGTCTCCCCAATGTCTTAGCTTTGAATATGCCTGTAATGGAAGGATGTGGTTTTCCTTGTTTCCGTGGCTCCCATTTTTTACTGGATTTGTTCCATGTGAAATAACGTGGAACATCACCATACACCAATGTCTTCGCGAATTGGCCAAAAACATCAGGTTTTTGACACAATGTAAAAAATTCAGTTAGAGTCGTTTTCGGAGCTTCGAACGCTCTTTGGAGAACATTTTCTTCAGTGAAGTATACACGTTGACCGTTTTCAAGATGTATTGCCAGATGTTGGACAGCAGGATCTCTTTCGTGGATGGGAAAGCTGAGAATATGCCAAATAGCTTCATTGCTGCTAATGTATCTGCCCATTTGGTATCGTGCTATTTCGTCATTTTTATTTATGTTTTTTACTTCAAATATGGCCAAATCACTGCCTTTGTTTACATATTTACAAATATACTTAATTGATTTAACAGAACTGCAAAGCTCAACATTGATATGAGCTTTGTAAGTTTTTGAAAGTAGTGGTGAGTATGGTACCACCCACTGATTATCAAATTCAACTTGATTTGGAAAGTTCGGCAGTCGCATTGTAAATGTGTGGCCACCATTCTCAGTACTTCTGCGGCGATACATTGGATAACCATCAATATCCGTGATCGTGTCATTCGTATGCGGCTTTGGGAAGTTTTTTTTACATTTTCCATTTTCCATGCACGGTGACGTCATGTTGAAAACACCGCATGGCCCATGGATCATGTGTTTGGTGACAATATCAAATAATTCTTGATCAATTAATGGGTCTGGAATTTCGGCTGAAATTATTTGATCGATTTCTTCAGGACGGATTCTATCTTTAAGCCAAACCAAAATGTGGGCATGAGGCAAACCTCGCTTTTGCCACTCTATCGTATACAGCCAACAACGTGTGATACCAAAAATTGTATATTTAACAATAAAATCAATTAAGGATTTCAATTTTTGTTTAAACACACGTGCAGTTAAATCATGACGATGAATGGCTTGTTGTCCTGGCAATAGTAAAGTTTGTATCTCTTCCCAATTCGGATTACATGTGAATGTAATAAATAAATCCGGTCGGCCGTAATGACGTACCTAAGTCATCGCATCTTGTATGTATTCCTGCATGTTCCGTGGACTGCCGATGTAGCTTGAAGGTAAAATGAAAGCATTACCGATGTCATTGGGATTTAAATTTCCATCGATGTTTCCAGCAACAGCATCTCGTAAGTGAATATATTCTTCCGATCGTAGTTTTGCCTGGTTGAATCGAAGGAATCGCAAGCGTTCGCTTTCGACCTTAGCATACATATCAACAATGTATTGATGGAACAGCTGACGATATCGAAGGATATAATTGTCTTGATGTTGTCTAACCATTATTCGGTGTGCGTAGTAGTTCATTGAGCTAACTTTATTATTTCTGTAATCACCTAAAAAAATAAAAAATAAAATGCAATACGAAATTAAAATCTATACATACAGTAAGAAAGTAAATAGATAATTGTCAAATTTACCGGTATTTGGATCATACTGATTGATATTAAGGTGATATTCATCTTGTCCTTGCCAAAATATCAATGGATATTGTAGTGCGTCATATGAACGGTGTAGATCCGAAATCGTACTGACAGTGTTGTCTCGCCGTGTAATGTTTATAGATCTTTTGTCAACTGGATCACCAACCATGATAACAGCAACCTCATCAACAGTTGGAGCGTTGAATCTACCAGCATGTTCACCTAATGGTACTTTGTCGGCTTTTATGACGATTTGATAATTGTCATTTTGCAGTCGTGGCGAAACTCTTTTGATCAATTGAATTAGTTGATTGTGATCTTCTAAAAAATTTTCCAATAATATCACAATTGCTCTTTCCTCTGCTTGTTCAATAAAATTATACAGGCACCGAGTCGTCACGCGCTCTTCACAATCGCCCATAAAATAAAAAGGTATCGACATCTGTCAGTTTTATGACTGCCAAATAATAACGGACAAAAAATTAGCGATAAATTAAAATTGCGACTATAATTTGAGATTTAAACTATCCTATCTCTCAAGTGCACATCGAACTGCACATGGTGTTCAAATTTTATTATAATCGGTTAAGTGTTTTAGGAGTCCATTGAGGACAAACATTGTGACACGAGATTTATATATATTAAGATAAATATTTTAGTGTATTTTTTTGTTTTTTTGATACCAATTTAATTATCGATATAGATTGACCCGCTAAAAGTACCTACATCGGTAAATATAAATACATCCTGTAGACAAAATACGTTAAATTTATCAAGGAACTGTTAAGTTCGTTATTTTAAATTTGTATTTTGGTGCAATTTTTTTACAGTCAGCGAACACATTACAATAAAACGAATATCTGTTATTATACTTTAATTTTGATACGAAACATTGTTAAAAGATCCTCTCAAAATCTCTCAGGGCATCATCCATTTTGTCATTATTGAAGTACTTTTGTTTTTGCTCAAAAACAGCTATAATGTGGTAAAAAACACCTCTTCGTGCTAACAAAAAAAGGCAGACATTTTTTTTAAATTATATTAAAAATAACACGTGCAAGACGCACGTATTCGATTCAGGATCGCTCTGTTGTATTTCCATTAATGTAACATCTCTTGTTCCGCGAGATGTTTGTCCGCTAAAATGTGACGTCATCCGTCGTAATTCATCTCTGTCAGGGCGCGATGCTCGAAACCGTTTTCCTCGACTATACTTTATTGCGAATTGTTTTTTGGTTCAGCTGATATCGACGTTTGCTGCCTCTAGAGAGCCGTTTGTTGGCACATTAACTTGAATGTGCCAACATTTGATTTAGGTGCTCTAAATTCAAACCAGGTGACTTTAAATCACAAGATATAAAGTTGCAATTGATAAATATACTAAATACTGAAATAAGAACTATAAAAACACCAAGTTTTAGTGTTTCTACTACAATTTGAAGTGGTATGCACCGGTTATATTTAAAACCACTACTGTCTTTTCGGGTGATCGATCTATAGCAACAATCAAACATAAATCCACAAAATATTAGAAAAATGTTTTTTTTAAATTGATACAAAAAAGTTCTAATATTTGAGAATGTTACACGTTTGACGAGATGGGGCGGGCTTGTATGGGTGGAGTTGAGCGCTTGGGCTGGGAGTTGAAGGGTGCTGAAGGGCCGAGCAAAGCACGGCGGACATATTAATAGCTCATCGAAAAATAAAGTTCATTTATATTTTACCGCGAGATTTGTTTTCGAAAATATTTTTTTTTCCGTGTGACCGGTTTAGGTGTTTATACAGATTAAAGGAAGATTCAATTCCATTACTAAGAAATTTAATAAATACTAAACTACTATTAGCCAGATTCAAGATCATGACACTCGCAACATGTACCCCCAAGTCAGTTAGATTAAAAAAAAACAATAATTATCTAGCCGCTCATGTCTATAATAAATTACCAGAGAAAATAAAACTTATTTCTAAATTTATCATTTTTAAAAAAGAGATTAAGAAATTACGATTAGAAAAAAATATATACAGTTTTTAAGAGTTTTAATTACTAGTATTCCTAGTATTTATATTTATGTAAATTTTGTTGGTTGTATTTCCTGTGTTCCACTTTATTAGGTCCCTTATTTATTATTTCTCTGATTTGTTAAATTATGTGTTATGTGTCTATTTGTGAAATTTTATTTTATTATATTCATCGTGTATTTTTTCTATCTACATTGTTGTATGTTAGAAGTTATTATGTCATTTATATGTACATTTTTGTATAAATTGGAAAATAAATCTTAATTTATCTAGTTCTTTTTTAGTTAAATTGCTCTGTTATAAAAGATATTAGAGCATTTAGGAAAACAATGTTTTTTTTAAATTTTATATAATGAAGCTGTAATTAAATAAAAACCAGCAATTGCTTACCGATTGCTTATAAAAATAAACCGCCGAATTTCAAGGTGGACTGTCAATATCCTTCGTCCGGTAGAACTGCGTTTGCTTATAATTTCTCTTCGAATCATTAGATGACAGCTTTCATATTTTTACACACATTCAGTAAATGCGGTGTAAATGTGTTTTAGGAGTTCGAAAAAGACTTATTTAAAAAGCGATACCTCGCGTAACTTTGGCTAGGTATCGTCTTCATTACACGTCTATAAATTGTATTCGCGTCCCTTTGTTCTTCTCATTATGTTACTAATTATGAAACCCTTAACGCGAAATGAGACAACCCTTCTTTGCGTTTGCGGTTTCATTTAAAACGGCTGTGAATCGTTGTCAACAAGAATCTTCTTACCTCTTCGTTTGACGAAATTTCACGTGCCATTTAAACCCCGCCGAATACAAAATAAATATGTGCTTTTCGCGTGCGGGATAAACAGAGCTACAACTGAAAATTAAATTTCAGGGAATACCCTACGGGCTAAATTATTATTATTAGGTAATTATAATATTTAGGAGCTAGCTCCGGCGATACTCTTGAGCTTAGTAAGTGGGCAGCCTACGCTTAAAAACAGCCTTGGAACAAGGAAAAAGATCAAATACTGACCTATGAAGAGAATTACACTGCCGAATTGTTCTGGAAAGAAACACCGCATGTAAAAAAATATAATAAACGTAGGAATGATTTTTTCCGCGGTTTTTTAAAAAACTTCTTACTCATAATAGGTTACACAAAATCCCCCCTAAGTCTTCGGGAATGGTCTTGGGATACCTGTATAAATGTTTTACATAATAATTAAAGAAATTTTATTTGGTATTTTTCATTATCTTCATTGTAATTAAACTTGATTACCCGTATCTCTTGTGATATATTTTCTCCTAACGCCCTGTAAAATTCGCATTTCTGTAGCATTCAGGTATGTAGGCATCTTTATATAGGCTATTATAGCCACTCTTGTTTTAATGTAACATATGATAATGCCCATTTTACATACCTCATGCATAATGCCATTAAAACTGCATCCAATCAAAACATGAATATTATATAATGCCGTAACCGCATCTCAATTTCGCCGGCGCATGAAATCTATGTCGGGTTTTAATTGAAGTGGATTTTGCCCGGTCATACAACCACAGTTTGGTTGCAATACTATCATGATTTTGGCCCTTTGATGTGAAAATATTTTTCACTATTAAAGTTATTCAGTAATGAATTATACCTTTTTTTTGAAATCATAGCAATTAGGTCGTGGATTTTAAGTTATCTAGTGCGTAGCCAGTATTATCATGCCGTTGGTATAGTGCATTATTTTACTCGAATCAATCAAAATAAAAAAAAAATATTTTTTGAGTATTGATTTTAAAATATCTATAAGATTTAAAATTATTTTAAAAATAAATAAATATATATTTTTAATTACGTAAGTATAACGGTTTACGAGGCATGTGTAAAGGAAAATGTCATTAGTATGTCTTAACTAACCAGGGAATAAATAATTGTCTAGAAGCCATCTGTTTAGAAGCCAGTGTATCGCTCGACATTACTTATTTATTTATTTCAGGAAACAGCTTACATAGTAATTACAATAGAAAAAAACAATTAAAACACAAAGCCAATAATAGTTTCCTCCAAAATTAAAAAAAATATAGAAAACCCATTCGGTGGCGAGGCCGGGACCAGGACGTAGGAGGGGTTGGGGGTTGGGGGTAGGGGACAATCACCAGAATATAATATAAAACCCAATATAATAAAAAATATAATAAATTATACACATACATATGAAATAAATATACTATTCAATAGTTCAATATACTATTACGCAGGCCAAACCCCTACGTGCCTCATTTCCATCTCACTCATTAAGTGTGTTTGCTGTGCGGTGTTGTGTGTTAAAAAAACAGCGAATAGGTCCTACGATTCCTAGTGTTATTTGTTAAGAAACTATATCAAAATTCATTATGCTATTCGAGAAAAAAAATGTTGAAGTTTCTATTTAAAACCTAATATATTTGTGTAAAACGAGTTTACGTCCGCTCGATCTTGAGTTGCATTCACGATGTAGTGCCCGACGTGTTTTCAGCGGGTTTAGTATGCCGCGAATCTGCCTGGCGAACGCTGCCGTGATATTATCATTGTTTTACACAAATTTAGTTTAAAAAATAATTAATTTGGGTATCAAATATTTTTGCATTTTTTTTATATAATTTCTTACTCGTAACAGGGAACATATACACCCCCTTAAATTTACGGTAATGATCTTGGGACACCCTGTATACATCTTATTCCAAGATCAGCCCATAAAAAATATAGCTTATTGATCTTGTGATTTCAAATATTATTTGTGCACTATGGTCATATGGATGTCACGGTGTGGTGTTAAATACGTGTTGTCGAAACTAATATATTTACTTATACATTTTCCGAACGGCTGTATTGGAATGTATATGACAATTTTATATTTATTTTGATCGTAGCAAGCGAATAAGCTACTTAATAGTTAGTTTTCTTCGCATTTGCTTTATGGGTTATTTCCAACCGCTAGGCTTTGTCTAAACTTTACGTAAGCGCGCCTTGCCACAAATATTTATTACGGGAAGCTCTGAGAATAAGAATTTATTAAGGTTACATCTCTATGTCTGTAATACGTGTTATCTTACGACAAAATGAGACGTAAATCTTCTTCTTATGAAAAAACGATCTGTTCGTCGCCATTGATTCGCTTTTTTCAGGTAGAGTGAGATATTAATAGAATGTGCCGTTTTTACACGCTGCGTCGCACATCCGCTACTCTCCATTATGAGTATGTGACGGATGTGTGGTAAAATATTTGTTGCCACATTTACCAGAAGCGTCCGAGTTATCTGTAAAGGATTTTATTGGTCCATTTAATATTTCAGTATTTTATTTTATTCATTTATTTATTTGTATAAATCAAAATACATATATTATTTACAGAACAGTTTAGTGCCAATTAATGTAACTAACAAGCGACCGGCACTACTGTACTGATGTTCCCTGCCTTCTTAATTAGACGCCGTCTGTAACAAAGGAAGCAGTGATCGACGATTTTCATTAATTGAAATGATTTCGGCATTAAACTAGAAGGAAAACTTTTGAAAAAGTCACACGCTTAAGTAAACTAAAAGAATAAATATGCAATAATAATACATATGTATATTAAAAGGAATATTTTTAAATTACATAATAAATAGTATAAAGTAAAGTCGCGACTGTCTGTTTGTTCGCTTAGTTCTTATTTATTTATTTTATTTTATTTGGTTTATTAACAAATTTACATTTATTTTATTTTATGTACCAGCCAAGCCCAAGACTGCTGGAAACCAGGTGTGTGAATACACACATATTGACATATATTTTTATCGCTTAGTAGTAAATTACAAACAAAAAATAAGTATAATTATAATAACATTTTAAAACAATAATTTACACGCTAAATCTACAAATAATTAACGAGAGTGTTTTTGTCAGATTTCATAGCAAATATTTCTAACTTCATATTCAATTTTTTTAGATTTAATATTACTTTTTATTAAAGATCTTGGCAAATTATTAAAAAAAGAATGGTATAATGAATTGCAACGCTCGTTTACCTTAAACATTTTTAAACGTTTACCTTAAACATTTTGTCGTCATTTTTTCATTCAGTTTTTCATCCTATATATAAACATCACGATTGCCGGGAGAATGTTACAATATTTAAATAAACCGAGATCATCACTCATATATTTTATTTAATTTTTTTTAGGAAGAAATATTTTTGTTATTCTAATATGTATTGTTTTATTTTTTCTAAAAATGTTTTAAAAGTATAATAAAGTCATATTTAATTATTATATCTACAAGCGTAAAATATAACATTCGCAATAGTTCACATTTAAGATTCCTTTTAAAATGATAAAATTTTGTTATTATTAGTCGAAGTTTTTTGCATATATTATTTATGTGTTTCATCCAATTTAATCAACTATCAAATGTTAGTCCAAGATATTTTACGGAGTCTACCGTCTGAATTCGCTCACAAAGACAATCCGGTTTGGGTTTGGACAGGCAGCTATCACTGTGTAGTTTAATTAAAATATCAGTATTTCGAATAGTTGCGTGCGATGAACTGATGTGCTTGACTTGTTTTATTGTCATTTATAATGAGTCCGTTATTGTGTGTCCATTCTTGTATCGTATTGAAGTCTCTTTACAGCATCTCTGTCGCAGTTTGCAGATCACTAAACACACAATAAACTACACAATGGATTTTTACCATTATTTAAAAAAAATCTGCGGAAGGTTTAATCTGTTTATATTAAATTAAAAAATATTAAAATAACTTTTTAAATTTACGATAACTATTGTATATGACCAATTTTTCTGTTTTTTTTCTCTTGAATCGAAAAATTATTTTGAGTTTATTTTTAAATAATATTTGAAATTGCAGCTAAAATGTGTAAAAAAATACATAATTCAAATGATCGAATACTACAATAATAAGGCAAATTTAATAAATGAAACTCAATATAGGCCCAAATGACTATATTTTAAAACTAAATAAGTATAGAAAAATATATACTTTAATAATGAATTATCTAATTAATAACATTC
The DNA here is from genome assembly GCA_020383195.1 of Neomicropteryx cornuta. NCBI lineage: Eukaryota > Metazoa > Arthropoda > Insecta > Lepidoptera > Micropterigidae > Neomicropteryx > Neomicropteryx cornuta. Next base: position 3,450,344 of record JAHKQU010000001.1, on the reverse strand, counting down.
AAACATTGAACAAATGTACTTTGACGCTAACCTTTATTAATTTCTAATTTTAACGGTCATTCAGGCGCTGACTGCTCCGGTGTGAAATCGCCTGCCTCGCCTTAGGATATATATCTACCACTTAAGTTGGTCAACTTTTAAAAAGCGATATTCCCTAATAGTAGTTTTTGTTTCCGATGGGTTCTTCCTCCGCGAGTGGCAACTTGAGTTTCGCAGGGCAACTTTGATTCGATCCGGAGAAAAGTCTCGACCTTTTCGAGTGGCCGTTTCATCTCACGATCACTTATTAACCTAGCACTTACTTTTGCAGATTAGTTATATCATACTGATTTATATGTAATTTGTAATATATTTGAGGGAACTCATTCCATACGTGAATCCGGGATATTGAAAACCTTCAAATATGCATCCAAAAATTGTCGCTGAACCGGGAAACACAAAATCACATTTGTGAAAAATATAAAATTACATTTAAATACTCTAAAATTTTGAGATATTATTCTGAGTGCTACATTATCACAATTTAAAAATAAATTGTAAAATTACCTATTAGAAACACAAGTTAAATATTTAATATGAAAACTATGACGTGTGTACCATTCAATAATAAAATACTCACAAATAATATCAGTGCTATCAGTTTTAATAATATTTTTACTGTATTTTCATGTTTTATTTTTGTTTGTGCTAAATTGTCGACCCGGCTTTAGAAACGGGTGTATTGATAACTGTTTATTGTGAAATATTAGTTAGAAAACTTATCGAAAAGAAAGGATAAAATACTTTGGACTCAATATAATTGTTTTGCGAGTTTAGTTAAACTGAATTTGTCTGTGCTAAACTCACGTATAATAAGATCATGAAAACATGGTTAGGTTGGCAACGCGATTTTGAAACCACCGTTGGATTATAGCGTTAGTTATTGTAAAAGATATTTTTAAACATTCGCCTCTGATAAAAATATTCCCATTTCTCTAATCTAATATTAAAATACTTAACACATAAATTCACATTATTTGTCTAGTATTCTTAAAAGTCAAACCAACCAACTGCAACTTATGATGCCGTTTAAAACCTTCTAAAAATTATTTAGATCTTTAAACGGATATCTAATAAGATAATTATATCTTATAAGAATGTTGGATTATTTTTCCCTAATTGTTAAGTATCATTATATAGATAGAGATAGAATATTATAAAAAAAATAAAAGTACCTTTGCTTGACGTTTCGAAGCCCCATGGCTAAAAATTAAGGACTTTTTGTAAATCTTTTTGGAATCTTTAAGATCTTAGAACGACTATGTATAAAACGGGTGAAATTGCTGTATCCAAAATTCAAAGTCTGGTTGTCTAACAGGTGCATGGTAAGTCTAAGTTACGTTTACCAGTCAACATGTTATAACTTTATAAATTATATAGTTAAAAATAATATAATTAAGAAAAATAATGATTTACTAATTGAAAAGATTTAAAAATTGTGTTCGTTGTAATAAGAATAATTGACGGCCAACTTTTGTTTGGGCCGGAAATTTCTGCGACAGAAATCGTTGAAATTATTGACCTTTTTCAGCGGCCTTTGACAATATTAAAATATAGTAGGTGAAATTAATTTATATTAATTTTTATAGCAGTACTATTTTCGCAATTTTGGGAGCTATTTTGCATAATAAGGATAAACCCGAACTCAGAGCAAATTTTAATTTTTTATCTCCGCGAAAACGCCAAAGTCAGACTGCATCGAAGTATTTCTGGTATATATTTTTTTTTGTTTACACAGTGGATACATTATTTGTATAAATGTTTTGAAGGGATCATAAGAGGAGAAGACATTATCGCTAACATACAAAAAAACACACACTTACACTAATTCTATTAGACTAATGAGATGCTGTTTACCCGCAATAAGAGACCTAGCATTAAGAAGACAGCAATAAGACAGACGTAACTGCGCTTCTCAGCGCCCAACTTTGTTGTTATGGTGCAAGATCGATCATTACAGGCAGACAACATCTCGAAAGTCTGTTAAAAAATATTTGTTTCTGTTTGTATTGTTACTGAGTACATAACTCAGTCAACAGTGTTGAGAAAAGCACCGTTGAACTGCTGGTGTTCGAAACCAGAACCTCTATCAGATGTAGATTTTCATAACTGCACAAAAAAATGAAACCGATACCTAAAATATTTTTAACTTAGAAACTAGGTACCTCAAAATCCCAACGAGAGTTGTATGATCGATTTGAAAGATGTTAATCGATTTGAAAGTGATCAAGGTGTGTCGAAATTATTTTTAATTTATTGCAATATCTTTAAAAAAGTAATGTTATCTGTATTGAACTAAAAAAATACTTATGCGATCTGAATCAAGCCTTTTGTCTACTAAGATCGGAATATTACATCGCTGTCATCTTTTCTTGTTATGAAAATCCGAGCAGCCAGCCAAGAATGACAGTAAGCTGTCTTTAATTAAATTTGTTTTTTTTCTGGTGGACGGTTCCGCTGAAAAGTTAATTCAATAGACTTTTTTCAATACGGGCTCAGAATCCGGAATATTTTTCGAGTTTCATGTAAAGAGTAAACAGTTTCGGCAGGCTGAAAAAAATACTTTATCGTAAAGTGTAAAGTTATGTTATTTTGAATTTCGGAAGTGAGTCTTTTAAAAAAACTTTTAACCAAGAACGCACAGAGTATATTATAATATATTATATTAAAATCATGCTGGAAATGTTAAAGGTTTACGCATAAAATTTAAAAAAAAGACGTTGGAATATTTTGTGTTGTTTTTAATCAAATCGCTCGAAAAGAAGAATGTAACATCTTAACTTTTTTTAAACTATTTGTATTCTGACTTATGAAAACATAATGGTTGAGAATCTCTATAAAATGTTGGTAAGTAAGAGACATTACAGTGAAGCCTTACATTGAGCTTAAACTAAGCTGTTCTTTTAAACTTTCAAGAGCTGAAGATTCTAACCCTTCGGTCAAATAAACAAACTGCTTGAAAGGCAAATGTACAGCTAATTCATTACTGGGTGAGATCGATCATGCATCTTAAAAAAATTAAATCTCCATACTCCTTGCACTGACATATCGTTAATTCACAAATTGCTAAATTTCATCCTCCAAATTAGTACTACCTTCAGTACAATATTCAATAAATCATAAGCATTATATACATATACACACGCTCATAATGGTTGCACATATTTCTATATTAATATAAGATTGAAATTAAAAAAAACTACCCGACTACTTTAAAAATTTGTCTTGATATCCATCGACATCAGGCTGAGTTTCCGAAATATTTGCAATTTCTTCAATTTCTTTCTTTTATTTGCAATATTTATTTTATTTCGGAAGATATTTGCTGCATAATTTATTATCTACCATAATATTTGGTTTGATTGGGTTTGAACTACCATCATGGTCCATGAATAATATTTTTATTATTCATGGATCATTTGGGTAGTTCAATTCGCTAAAACAGACCAAATCAGGACAGCAGTTGATGTATTTAATTTATTTCAGGTGGGCAGATCTATTCCGTAAAAGGCGTTTGTTTAAGGCGTAGTGAGACATGACTGTTTAAAAAGAGTAATTTCAGGTTTTTGGTTAATTAAAATAATACCTAATTTATAAGGATATTTATTATTCTTTCTATAGTTAAATACAGTTTTGTAAGCGAAATATGACGAAAATGTTAATTAATTACATACCGCAATAAATTTATTTTTTGGAAATATACCACGTGCGCAATGTATACATATAATATGTATAAATACCAGGAATACTCGGATTTTCATATTAAGTATTTTATTATTTGATTTATACGTATACAACATATGTCATATCTAATCTATAACATAAATTTAAGTTATGTATATTATTGTGATTTTAAAATCAAAAACAATTTAATTGTTCGTTCTTCGACCTGAAACATTTAACAATCTTAAACAAACAAAGCCTACCTTAGTACGGGCGTTGTTTAGTTAGGCAGAGTCTTGAAAATATCTTTGTGTAATTTAAAAATCAATAAACAATTTATTATTATTATTACATATTTATTTTTTCGCCTACCATTCAATTTTCATTATAATTAAACATTTTGAAGAGCCTTTTTGATGTATTTTCCTGGTTTAAAATATTTTGTTTTTTTTTTAAGGTTTGTGAAATTCAACGATATAGCTTGTGAAAATAACGAATTTTCGCCGTTCTGGCGCAATGTTTTTTTTTTGGCGCAGCATTATTGTTTTTTTGTTCTTTGTTCATAAGTAAGTTCGTGTAAGACGTGTTTAAGGTTAGACGTATCGAAGGCCATTTCATTGAATACGGACTGAGGGGCCTCGCCTAGCAAACAACGAAGGAAATTGACAATTACTTGTGAATGGCAAAGCTGCTCGGAGCTTCCTTTTGTGTTACACTCTTCGCATTCCGAACTTCGCTCACCTTTCGCTTGGATCTGAGTAATTCTCAACTTTGGCCTTTGGCTGCATGTTTGGGATTAATCACAAATTGCTCATACCTGCAGATGCTTTAATTAAATATCAAATATAATGTGAAACTGAAATGAAAACTATCGCTTTTGATTGAAATGTGTATTATTTTATAGGGTATTTTATTTGTGCCTTTTACACGATAGACTCCATATTCCCTATAAATCAGCCACCATGATTTAAACCACCAAGAAAAAACTTAAGCTAAGATACGATAGCTTTAATTCTTTGTCTTAAAAATATAAGCACCAATCAAATTTACCAAAAAATATCATAAAAAAGTTATTTAGTACGCAAAAGTACATATAGCCTAAGTGCATATAGAAAGTAAGTAAATAGTTACAAAATATAATGAAATGAGCAATGGAAAATGATAAGATAATAACATCAGGAACATTCCAATAAAATTCGTACATACTAATTAAAGCAATATATGAAAATTATAAATATGCAAGATGAAATGATGATGATTATGAAAACAACCGAATAAGTCAAAAATAAATGTAACGGATCGATAATTCTTCTGAGCTAGTTTTATACAGGTTGTACCGAAACCATTTGGCCCTGCGATTTGTAAAGACGATATAGGTGTCAAAAATCATCATGGTGTCCAAGAAAAAAATTGTAAATTTTACGTGATAATTTGAACGTTTGCTGTAATAAGAACGCAAACTATTTGTCCGCTCGCGGTCAAGGCTACGTGATATCGACCGCGTGTCACTATTTTACACCGACGCTTTAATAAAAATAATAAATTTGAGGTTGAATTATTTTTTATTATTTCTTACTCGTAATGGGGAACGTAAACAACCTCTCAAGCCATCGGGAATGGTCTCTTGACAACCTGCTTACAGTAATATTTCTGGATAATTTTTTTTTTTCTTTTCGAGAGGCATTCAAAAATGTAAAATATTCCAATGTCGGGTTTAAGGAAATATACTATTATACAACAGTAGTGTATGGACCCGGGGACTGGACCAATTAACTATACAAATGCGGCCAGACGGTAGTGGTGTATGGACGCGTACATTGCACCATTTCTAACATTTGCCTTCTTTTCTGATGTTTTCTAACATTTTTCTAAGGTACTTGGAATTCCTGCGCCAAACATTGCTATAATGGATGTGTTTTAGGTACACAACTCCAATTTCTAATACGAGGGGGTTTGGTTTGATTAAAAAAAGCAATATTGATAATATATTTATTCAATATAATTGTTCAATATAAATCATAGATATGCTACAAACATTTTAAATATTCTACCCAATTCATTCTTCACCTACTCTGTCACTAGACTATCTGTCGAACACGTCCATTCGACAGGATTGGAATGAAATACTGCAATCCGTACACAAAAGTTGATCGTGGATTGCTTATTATCCGTAATTGCACTTAGAACTAGTTAACAAGAGTATAAAATTTATTGTAGGTTAATACGAAACAGTAAAATGAATTAAATGGCTGCGCGTGCAAGTCAGCGCTCCTGTTTTCGACTGCTGTCCCGTTGTCGACCGACGATACGAATCCCAGCCGGCGCGCGCAAAAACTGTCTGGTCATTTATGGACATTGAACTCTCAATTGACATTGAGCGCTCAACTCAATTACAATTGACTCAATTGATTCGTGTGCATCTCGCAAGTCAGACTACGGTCGTCGCTGGATTGTGGGGGCCGGATTGTCATATATTTAGCAACAAGGCTCGCTCCTGTTGGGTATAAAAAGACCTAGCATAACAAACATTGATTATATTACCAGTGAACAGTGCAATTCGAACATCTCTCGTCAAGATTGAGTTTGATTAACGTGAAAATAAAAAAAAGGTACATATTTATTTATTTAATCATATGTTTTATATACTATTGATATTTATCAATACTAATAATTTACTTTCCGTTGTATTAAAGCTATACATTATAAAAATCCATCATTGCAGCTTTGATTATTTTAGATTCAATAAACACTATTTTGTATGTATCTTGACAGTACAAGATATATATATGGTTTTCTTATATCTTATTATTGAAAGAAATCTTTGAATCAATTATAAAATCTGTTTGTCTATCTTATTGAATGAAATCTACCTATCCATTTCTGAAAAGATCTCGGAACATTTTTTTATAAGTATTGTTTTTCTCTCTACAGCTTTAAAATGAAAAGAAATATTCAAAACGACCAACCATCAACAAGCAAGAAGATGCGATGTGGCTCATGCAACAAGCATCTAGATGTTGCAAAATATGCTAACCATCTAAGAAGTGCTGAGCATAGGACTCTGAGCGTTAGATCTCCACTCAACACGACTACACAAGAGATTCAGAGTGGATTTAAGAGTCGTATCAAAACCTACGAGGTCTACAATAACTCTTCTGATGTTGTTCTGCCGGATGTTTTTTATGAATTCGATTCAAGACGAGGTAAAAAAATTAATACTGACTCAAATCGAGTCGGTGCACTGCGTTAAAGTTAACCTTGTTCTGTATGGTTCATATCTGTTGCCGACTTCCAATGAAACATCACTAAAATCTTTCAACACACGGAATGAGATTATATGTAATAATGTAGACTTTGATAACGCCTATTCCATTTTTAAAAATTCAATAAAGAGCCAAAGTGAGCATTTTCAAGAAATGCAAAGCGGGTGGACACTTGTAAATACTAGATTCCTAGAAGTAAACATAAATAAATTTCAACCAATTGCCGGTTCGAGCTTTGTCCGCCTACCACAAAATATTAAGAATAAGAAGGCTGTTTTGAATATTATTAACGATGATGAATATTGTTTTTTATATTCCATCGTAGCTTTTTTGAAACCTGCACAAACGCATAGAAATAGAACATCTTCTTACCCTCATTTTTCTGAAATTTTAAATGTGGGCGATATCAGTTTTCCAATTAAATTAACTGACATAAATCTTTTTGAAAAACTAAACCCTACTATTTCTGTTACCGTTTTCGGGTTAAAGCTAGGTAACAACGGCAAACATATCGTTTGTGGACCGCTTAGATATAGTAAAATAAAGCGTCAATATCATGTAAATCTTTTATATATAGAAAATGAAGAAACTGATTTTGGTCATTACACCCTTATAACTAATTTGTCACGTTTAGTTTCAGACCAAATAAATAATAGCAAAGATAAGAAACATTTTTGTGATGGCTGCTTTAATTTTTTCACGACAGAGGTCAAATTACAACATCACCAGCGACACGATTGCGGCGAGAGAATAGTCCGCCTTCCTACTACTAAAGAAATCGATGTTAAATTCATCGGTAAAACCCAGGAAAATATTTTACAATTTAAAAATTTCGATAAACAGCTCGAGCATCCATTCGTAATATTTTTTGATTTTGAAAGCGTGCTTCTTCCCATCCAAACGTGCCAACCAGACCCTAAAGCTTGTTATACTCAATATTTAAATAAACACGAAGTTTTTTCTTATGCATTCTATGTCTATTGTAATTACGACACATCTCTATGTAAATTTTTCACATACACGGGTCCCGATGCCGTAAAACATTTTGTCGCCTCTTTGCACGAGCAAGCTCTTATTATTTATAAGCATATGAAAACTGTTGTGGTCATGAAAAAGCCTACAACTAGTGATCTGCTTCAGTTGAATTCATCGACCCGTTGTCATATTTGCAAAAAAGATTTTGTCGACGGTGACAAATATGTCCTCGATCATTCCCACACTACAGGGGCGATACGCTCATGGGCATGCAACTCGTGTAATTTACTTTATAAGTACCCAAATTATCTCCCCATATTCGGTCATAATATAATTAATTATGATATGCATTTTTTAATTAGAGAATTGGCTTACGATAACGGGAGTGTGACTTGCATACCGTCAAGTAAGGAACGCTTTATTTCAATTTCAAAGCGCATAGGTGTCTTCCATCCAAAGACTGGTAAAGCTGGTACTTTTGAGCTGAGATTTTTAGACAGTTATAAGTTTCTTGCTTCATCTCTAGACACATTAAGCAAAAATTTGACTTTGGAGAATTTTACAAATATGAGAAATTTTTTCCCAAATGATGCTGATATTGGTTTATTGAAGGAAAAGGGCATATTCCCCTATTCTTATGTAAACAGTCTAGAGAGATTAAAAGATACGCAACTGCCCTCTAAAGAACATTTCTATAACGACTTGAAAGATGAGCAAATAACCGATCAAGAATACGATCGGGCTCTAAAGATATTTACTCACTTTAAATGTACCTCTTTGGGATCATATAGCTCTTTATATTTAAAGTGTGATGTGCTTATACTTTCGGACGTAATGATTCACTTTAGGAAATTATGTATGTCCACATATGACCTAGACTGTGCCCAATACTATACCCTGCCATCCCTATCTTTTGACGCATTTTTAAAACTCAGCAAGGTTCAGCTCGAATTACTTACTGATTTAGATATGTTAACTTTTGTAAAGTCCTCTATTCGAGGCGGGTATTGTGGTGTTTCAAAAAAGTACACAAAGAGCAATAATCCCTACCAAAAAGATTATGTTCACACCAAAGAGTCGAGCTATATCGTATACTGTGATATTAATAACATGTATGGTCACTCGATGTGTTCCAAGCTCCCAGTATCGAACTTTAAATGGTACAGCGATGAGGACACCGATCGTTTTGATCCTTTATCATTCGATTGTGACGGTGATTTAGGTGTTATTTTAGAGGTAGATTTACACGTACCGCCACAAACACACAATTACCTTGATTCTTTCCCCCCATGTGTCGAACAACGAGTCCCTCCCAATGCAAAATTGGAAAAACTTCTAGGTACCCTTTATGATAAATCTAAATATATTTTACACATTAAAAATTTACAGCAGGCACTTTCGTTGGGTTTAAAATTGGTTAAAATCCATAAAATACTGTCATTTAAACAGGATTTTGTTTTAAGGGATTATATTAATATAAACAATAAATTGCGAACGGAAGCTACTTCCCCATTTGAAAAAAATTTATTTAAATTAATGAACAATAGTGTCTTTGGACGAAGCATTCTTAACCCCGAAAGATTTATGGAAATTAAGATAGTAAATCAGTGGAATAAAAAAGTTAATCGAATGGGTGCTAGAGCTTATATTGCATCTCCATATTTTCATTCTTCCCTTATGCTCGAGAATGACTTGTGCATAATTCAAATGACAAAACCCGAAGTCTATTATAATCAGCCTGTTTTTCTCGGTGCCGCAATCCTAGAATTAAGCAAGACTCTGATGATTGATTTTTGGTATAATTATTTAAAACCTAAATATCAGGATAATATTGAATTACAATATACTGATACAGACAGCATAGTAGCATATATCAAAACCAATGATTTTTATGAAGATATAAAGCCCGATCTCCATCGTTTCGATACGAGCAATTTCCCAAAAGATAATGTTTTTAACATGCCAATAGTCAACAAACAGGTTTTAGGTTTGATGAAACTGGAGACGGGTGATAATATTATAAACGAATTTTTGGCAATTAGATCAAAATGTTATGCTTACAAATGCGAGTCTGACGAACTGGTTAAAAAATGTAAGGGTGTTTCGGCCAAATCTTTATTCTTCGATGATTATAAAAGGTGTCTTTTTGAAAATGAATCGAAATCTTTAAAAATGAAATTTATCAGGGCTAAAAATCATAACGTTTACACCATAGCACAGAATAAAGTAGCCCTTGTAAACTTTGATGACAAAAGGCATGCGCTACCTGATGGTGTAAATACTTTAGCGCACGGTAATGTTAAAATATAAGTTTTTACATGATATTGACGCTTTATGAATATAGAATAAGTTAATTTTAAGTTTAGATAATTATAAGGTAATATCTATATTTGATAATTTTAGGATTATGTAAATGTAAAATAATAGCAAGATTTTATAATTGTTAGCTTTGATAAGTTTATGAATAAATAATGTCTATACCTAATTATTTCTTTCATTTCAATTCACCTATTTATAATAAAAAATGTTTACTATCCCGCAGACAGAAAAACAAAATGGTGGCATAGACCATGCCTAGTGTATCTATCTCACTCTGACAATTCTAACCCTCACTATTCATCTCATTCTCCTTCAACAATTAGATTCCATCTCACTCGCGTTTCAAGTCTCCTAGTGAAAGTACATTACATTAGTTGCTTCGCAATGGAATCTCATAATTATTTAAATAACCTAACATGGACTGATGATGCTGATAATGTCGCAATCTGTTACGTTAAACAACGTCTAACGCATATTTTTAACGAGTTATGTTCCCAACACTATATCTAACCCCTTCAATGCACCCTGTCGCGTTAAACAACGTCTAAAGTGTGTTTTTAACGCGTTATGTTCTCAACACAACACATAATGTCTAATGTGTGTTTCTAACGCAATCTGTTACGTTAAACAACGTCTAAAGCATATTTTTAACGAGTTATGTTCCCAACACAACGTCTAATGCTTTCAATGTACGCTGTTGCGTTAGTCAACGTCTAAAAATGTATTTTAAAGCATTATGTTGCGTTGCATTACAACGTCAGCATTGTGTGTTCCTAAGATAACTCATCTAAATACCTTCTCAATGTAACATCTGTATTTGATCTTAAAGTCATACATTTCAGTAAACCTATCGTCTGCTATGAATATATTTCACATTATCAACCCAATATGTGTGTATTAAATACATCGTATATATATATATATATATATATATATATATATATATATATATATATATCCACAACTATTGATTTTATTTATTCTTATGTAGATGATCAATTATATCTAGAGACAAGATTCTATTTAGATACTCAATTAGGAAAATATGATGGATATGTTTCAAATTAAATCTTAGCAGTACGAATTTCTAGATTATCAACTTATACCTCATCATTCTATTTTAAATCTATGTACAAGTAAAAAAACTATACCGATAACATATATTTATTCAACATAATCGTTCAGTATAAACCATAGATACACTACAATGATAACATTTTAAATTAAATATTTTGTCCAATTCCATCTTTATCATCTCGGCTAATTCCAGACTATCCAGTTGCGGTCCCGGCCAAAACTCATCAAGGAACCATTTGAGTTTATTATACATTTGTAGTCTATTTTCTAGAACACCCTCAGATATTCTCAATTCAATTTGGCCCTGATGTTTTTTACAGTATAGCACATGATTGTATAGTTTGACTATCCAAACACCGATATGATCATCTTCCTCTATTGAAACATCCCAGATAATATCCTTCAACTCCTCGAGCGCTAGATCGACTATTTGCAGAGACATTAACTCTCCAATGAATGAAGGGCACGTATCGAATACACCCATTCTATAGAACGACTTGGAGTGAATCTGAGCTATTGCATTTAATCACTATTGCATTTAATCACTAACATTTAAATCATCTCCATTGGTCTGACCATCTGATGTTTAATCTATTCCCTGTACTCAACGATTGATAGACATTTGTATAGTTAATTGATTCAAGAATCATGCAAAACATTTAACTTGGTAACCATGAAATGCACCTGCGTCCCCGGGGAGGACATTCAACCCGAACGTGTATAGACTTGCATTCACGTCTAGTCATGCATGATTATCAACGCACTTGCATTCAGTTCATATAATTGTCTTTAACGCAATCGTGTTTAGACTCGCAACCCATTAAATCTCATCTCGAGGTCCTGCATCCGTTCTCATTAGTTGCTCTAACCTTCAACATGATCGTTGACGAGGAAACAGACGGTGGGAGGGAGGTAAATGTTGTATTTAACATGTCTATCAAACGTTGACGTTTAAATCATTCACTTTACTAACTTAAAAAAAAAATATCTTACACACATTGTTGAGGCGCGCCTCAAAAATGTAATATTCGATATTTTTTTTTATAAGATAGCATAGTGGATGATTTAAACGTCAACGTTTGATAGACATGTTAAATACAACATTTACCTCCCTCCCACCGTCTGTTTCCTCGTCAACGATCATGTTGAAGGTTAGAGCAACTAATGAGAACGGATGCAGGACCTCGAGATGAGATTTAATGGGTTGCGAGTCTAAACACGATTGCGTTAAAGACAATTATATGAACTGAATGCAAGTGCGTTGATAATCATGCATGACTAGACGTGAATGCAAGTCTATACACGTTCGGGTTGAATGTCCTCCCCGGGGACGCAGGTGCATTTCATGGTTACCAAGTTAAATGTTTTGCATGATTCTTGAATCAATTAACTATACAAATGTCTATCAATCGTTGAGTACAGGGAATAGATTAAACATCAGATGGTCAGACCAATGGAGATGATTTAAATGTTAGTGATTAAATGCAATAGTGATTAAATGCAATAGCTCAGATTCACTCCAAGTCGTTCTATAGAATGGGTGTATTCGATACGTGCCCTTCATTCATTGGAGAGTTAATGTCTCTGCAAATAGTCGATCTAGCGCTCGAGGAGTTGAAGGATATTATCTGGGATGTTTCAATAGAGGAAGATGATCATATCGGTGTTTGGATAGTCAAACTATACAATCATGTGCTATACTGTAAAAAACATCAGGGCCAAATTGAATTGAGAATATCTGAGGGTGTTCTAGAAAATAGACTACAAATGTATAATAAACTCAAATGGTTCCTTGATGAGTTTTGGCCGGGACCGCAACTGGATAGTCTGGAATTAGCCGAGATGATAAAGATGGAATTGGACAAAATATTTAATTTAAAATGTTATCATTGTAGTGTATCTATGGTTTATACTGAACGATTATGTTGAATAAATATATGTTATCGGTATAGTTTTTTTACTTGTACATAGATTTAAAATAGAATGATGAGGTATAAGTTGATAATCTAGAAATTCGTACTGCTAAGATTTAATTTGAAACATATCCATCATATTTTCCTAATTGAGTATCTAAATAGAATCTTGTCTCTAGATATAATTGATCATCTACATAAGAATAAATAAAATCAATAGTTGTGGATATATATATATATATATATATATATATATATATATATATATATACGATGTATTTAATACACACATATTGGGTTGATAATGTGAAATATATTCATAGCAGACGATAGGTTTACTGAAATGTATGACTTTAAGATCAAATACAGATGTTACATTGAGAAGGTATTTAGATGAGTTATCTTAGGAACACACAATGCTGACGTTGTAATGCAACGCAACATAATGCTTTAAAATACATTTTTAGACGTTGACTAACGCAACAGCGTACATTGAAAGCATTAGACGTTGTGTTGGGAACATAACTCGTTAAAAATATGCTTTAGACGTTGTTTAACGTAACAGATTGCGTTAGAAACACACATTAGACATTATGTGTTGTGTTGAGAACATAACGCGTTAAAAACACACTTTAGACGTTGTTTAACGCGACAGGGTGCATTGAAGGGGTTAGATATAGTGTTGGGAACATAACTCGTTAAAAATATGCGTTAGACGTTGTTTAACGTAACAGATTGCGACATTATCAGCATCATCAGTCCATGTTAGGTTATTTAAATAATTATGAGATTCCATTGCGAAGCAACTAATGTAATGTACTTTCACTAGGAGACTTGAAACGCGAGTGAGATGGAATCTAATTGTTGAAGGAGAATGAGATGAATAGTGAGGGTTAGAATTGTCAGAGTGAGATAGATACACTAGGCATGGTCTATGCCACCATTTTGTTTTTCTGTCTGCGGGATAGTAAACATTTTTTATTATAAATAGGTGAATTGAAATGAAAGAAATAATTAGGTATAGACATTATTTATTCATAAACTTATCAAAGCTAACAATTATAAAATCTTGCTATTATTTTACATTTACATAATCCTAAAATTATCAAATATAGATATTACCTTATAATTATCTAAACTTAAAATTAACTTATTCTATATTCATAAAGCGTCAATATCATGTAAAAACTTATATTTTAACATTACCGTGCGCTAAAGTATTTACACCATCAGGTAGCGCATGCCTTTTGTCATCAAAGTTTACAAGGGCTACTTTATTCTGTGCTATGGTGTAAACGTTATGATTTTTAGCCCTGATAAATTTCATTTTTAAAGATTTCGATTCATTTTCAAAAAGACACCTTTTATAATCATCGAAGAATAAAGATTTGGCCGAAACACCCTTACATTTTTTAACCAGTTCGTCAGACTCGCATTTGTAAGCATAACATTTTGATCTAATTGCCAAAAATTCGTTTATAATATTATCACCCGTCTCCAGTTTCATCAAACCTAAAACCTGTTTGTTGACTATTGGCATGTTAAAAACATTATCTTTTGGGAAATTGCTCGTATCGAAACGATGGAGATCGGGCTTTATATCTTCATAAAAATCATTGGTTTTGATATATGCTACTATGCTGTCTGTATCAGTATATTGTAATTCAATATTATCCTGATATTTAGGTTTTAAATAATTATACCAAAAATCAATCATCAGAGTCTTGCTTAATTCTAGGATTGCGGCACCGAGAAAAACAGGCTGATTATAATAGACTTCGGGTTTTGTCATTTGAATTATGCACAAGTCATTCTCGAGCATAAGGGAAGAATGAAAATATGGAGATGCAATATAAGCTCTAGCACCCATTCGATTAACTTTTTTATTCCACTGATTTACTATCTTAATTTCCATAAATCTTTCGGGGTTAAGAATGCTTCGTCCAAAGACACTATTGTTCATTAATTTAAATAAATTTTTTTCAAATGGGGAAGTAGCTTCCGTTCGCAATTTATTGTTTATATTAATATAATCCCTTAAAACAAAATCCTGTTTAAATGACAGTATTTTATGGATTTTAACCAATTTTAAACCCAACGAAAGTGCCTGCTGTAAATTTTTAATGTGTAAAATATATTTAGATTTATCATAAAGGGTACCTAGAAGTTTTTCCAATTTTGCATTGGGAGGGACTCG
The DNA here is from genome assembly GCA_020383195.1 of Neomicropteryx cornuta. Lineage (NCBI taxonomy): Eukaryota > Metazoa > Arthropoda > Insecta > Lepidoptera > Micropterigidae > Neomicropteryx > Neomicropteryx cornuta. Next base: position 3,434,898 of record JAHKQU010000001.1, on the reverse strand, counting down.
TTGTTCGACACATGGGGGGAAAGAATCAAGGTAATTGTGTGTTTGTGGCGGTACGTGTAAATCTACCTCTAAAATAACACCTAAATCACCGTCACAATCGAATGATAAAGGATCAAAACGATCGGTGTCCTCATCGCTGTACCATTTAAAGTTCGATACTGGGAGCTTGGAACACATCGAGTGACCATACATGTTATTAATATCACAGTATACGATATAGCTCGACTCTTTGGTGTGAACATAATCTTTTTGGTAGGGATTATTGCTCTTTGTGTACTTTTTTGAAACACCACAATACCCGCCTCGAATAGAGGACTTTACAAAAGTTAACATATCTAAATCAGTAAGTAATTCGAGCTGAACCTTGCTGAGTTTTAAAAATGCGTCAAAAGATAGGGATGGCAGGGTATAGTATTGGGCACAGTCTAGGTCATATGTGGACATACATAATTTCCTAAAGTGAATCATTACGTCCGAAAGTATAAGCACATCACACTTTAAATATAAAGAGCTATATGATCCCAAAGAGGTACATTTAAAGTGAGTAAATATCTTTAGAGCCCGATCGTATTCTTGATCGGTTATTTGCTCATCTTTCAAGTCGTTATAGAAATGTTCTTTAGAGGGCAGTTGCGTATCTTTTAATCTCTCTAGACTGTTTACATAAGAATAGGGGAATATGCCCTTTTCCTTCAATAAACCAATATCAGCATCATTTGGGAAAAATTTTCTCATATTTGTAAAATTCTCCAAAGTCAAATTTTTGCTTAATGTGTCTAGAGATGAAGCAAGAAACTTATAACTGTCTAAAAATCTCAGCTCAAAAGTACCAGCTTTACCAGTCTTTGGATGGAAGACACCTATGCGCTTTGAAATTGAAATAAAGCGTTCCTTACTTGACGGTATGCAAGTCACACTCCCGTTATCGTAAGCCAATTCTCTAATTAAAAAATGCATATCATAATTAATTATATTATGACCGAATATGGGGAGATAATTTGGGTACTTATAAAGTAAATTACACGAGTTGCATGCCCATGAGCGTATCGCCCCTGTAGTGTGGGAATGATCGAGGACATATTTGTCACCGTCGACAAAATCTTTTTTGCAAATATGACAACGGGTCGATGAATTCAACTGAAGCAGATCACTAGTTGTAGGCTTTTTCATGACCACAACAGTTTTCATATGCTTATAAATAATAAGAGCTTGCTCGTGCAAAGAGGCGACAAAATGTTTTACGGCATCGGGACCCGTGTATGTGAAAAATTTACATAGAGATGTGTCGTAATTACAATAGACATAGAATGCATAAGAAAAAACTTCGTGTTTATTTAAATATTGAGTATAACAAGCTTTAGGGTCTGGTTGGCACGTTTGGATGGGAAGAAGCACGCTTTCAAAATCAAAAAATATTACGAATGGATGCTCGAGCTGTTTATCGAAATTTTTAAATTGTAAAATATTTTCCTGGGTTTTACCGATGAATTTAACATCGATTTCTTTAGTAGTAGGAAGGCGGACTATTCTCTCGCCGCAATCGTGTCGCTGGTGATGTTGTAATTTGACCTCTGTCGTGAAAAAATTAAAGCAGCCATCACAAAAATGTTTCTTATCTTTGCTATTATTTATTTGGTCTGAAACTAAACGTGACAAATTAGTTATAAGGGTGTAATGACCAAAATCAGTTTCTTCATTTTCTATATATAAAAGATTTACATGATATTGACGCTTTATTTTACTATATCTAAGCGGTCCACAAACGATATGTTTGCCGTTGTTACCTAGCTTTAACCCGAAAACGGTAACAGAAATAGTAGGGTTTAGTTTTTCAAAAAGATTTATGTCAGTTAATTTAATTGGAAAACTGATATCGCCCACATTTAAAATTTCAGAAAAATGAGGGTAAGAAGATGTTCTATTTCTATGCGTTTGTGCAGGTTTCAAAAAAGCTACGATGGAATATAAAAAACAATATTCATCATCGTTAATAATATTCAAAACAGCCTTCTTATTCTTAATATTTTGTGGTAGGCGGACAAAGCTCGAACCGGCAATTGGTTGAAATTTATTTATGTTTACTTCTAGGAATCTAGTATTTACAAGTGTCCACCCGCTTTGCATTTCTTGAAAATGCTCACTTTGGCTCTTTATTGAATTTTTAAAAATGGAATAGGCGTTATCAAAGTCTACATTATTACATATAATCTCATTCCGTGTGTTGAAAGATTTTAGTGATGTTTCATTGGAAGTCGGCAACAGATATGAACCATACAGAACAAGGTTAACTTTAACGCAGTGCACCGACTCGATTTGAGTCAGTATTAATTTTTTTACCTCGTCTTGAATCGAATTCATAAAAACATCCGGCAGAACAACATCAGAAGAGTTATTGTAGACCTCGTAGGTTTTGATACGACTCTTAAATCCACTCTGAATCTCTTGTGTAGTCGTGTTGAGTGGAGATCTAACGCTCAGAGTCCTATGCTCAGCACTTCTTAGATGGTTAGCATATTTTGCAACATCTAGATGCTTGTTGCATGAGCCACATCGCATCTTCTTGCTTGTTGATGGTTGGTCGTTTTGAATATTTCTTTTCATTTTAAAGCTGTAGAGAGAAAAACAATACTTATAAAAAAATGTTCCGAGATCTTTTCAGAAATGGATAGGTAGATTTCATTCAATAAGATAGACAAACAGATTTTATAATTGATTCAAAGATTTCTTTCAATAATAAGATATAAGAAAACCATATATATATCTTGTACTGTCAAGATACATACAAAATAGTGTTTATTGAATCTAAAATAATCAAAGCTGCAATGATGGATTTTTATAATGTATAGCTTTAATACAACGGAAAGTAAATTATTAGTATTGATAAATATCAATAGTATATAAAACATATGATTAAATAAATAAATATGTACCTTTTTTTTATTTTCACGTTAATCAAACTCAATCTTGACGAGAGATGTTCGAATTGCACTGTTCACTGGTAATATAATCAATGTTTGTTATGCTAGGTCTTTTTATACCCAACAGGAGCGAGCCTTGTTGCTAAATATATGACAATCCGGCCCCCACAATCCAGCGACGACCGTAGTCTGACTTGCGAGATGCACACGAATCAATTGAGTCAATTGTAATTGAGTTGAGCGCTCAATGTCAATTGAGAGTTCAATGTCCATAAATGACCAGACAGTTTTTGCGCGCGCCGGCTGGGATTCGTATCGTCGGTCGACAACGGGACAGCAGTCGAAAACAGGAGCGCTGACTTGCACGCGCAGCCATTTAATTCATTTTACTGTTTCGTATTAACCTACAATAAATTTTATACTCTTGTTAACTAGTTCTAAGTGCAATTACGGATAATAAGCAATCCACGATCAACTTTTGTGTACGGATTGCAGTATTTCATTCCAATCCTGTCGAATGGACGTGTTCGACAGATAGTCTAGTGACAGAGTAGGTGAAGAATGAATTGGGTAGAATATTTAAAATGTTTGTAGCATATCTATGATTTATATTGAACAATTATATTGAATAAATATATTATCAATATTGCTTTTTTTAATCAAACCAAACCCCCTCGTATTAGAAATTGGAGTTGTGTACCTAAAACACATCCATTATAGCAATGTTTGGCGCAGGAATTCCAAGTACCTTAGAAAAATGTTAGAAAACATCAGAAAAGAAGGCAAATGTTAGAAATGGTGCAATGTACGCGTCCATACACCACTACCGTCTGGCCGCATTTGTATAGTTAATTGGTCCAGTCCCCGGGTCCATACACTACTTACAACCATGCCGTAAAAAAAGAAACGTAACTATGATCACTACCTATTTGGACTAAAAAACTGTCATTGAAAAAACAATAGTGAAAGGCTTTCAACAAATCAAAATACGTGGTACCAATAATTACTTCCAAGTATGTAGTTTACATTTCAATCAGATGCGAAATGTTTTAATTGAAATATGCATTTATTATACCTCGCTCCTGCAGGTAAAAGCATCAGTAAGTTTTGATTCATTTCAGACATGCAGCCTTAGCACGGGCTGAAAGAAAAAAAAGAAGCTATGGGCGGCTAAGTTTTTTACATCTTTTCTTCTGTTTGCCATCAAAAAGGCTATTAAAAATCGTGGAAACCACTTCAATTTTATCGCGCGACTATCTGGTACCTGACTGTTACGTAAGGTACGTTAAACACATTGTAACTGAAGCAAAGAATTTCAGCTGATTGCAACATGGTGTAATAAAACTGGTAGAAAAAAAATACCCAATTTGTCGTTAGTATGACTAAATTATGCTTGTTGATTTAATTGTTGTATAAGCTGTGAAATTCATTAACGTGGTTATTTATTTCAGTAATAAATATAAAGGTACTATAGTAATTTAAGTGTTGTTGACTATTTAATGTCTAAATGTTAAGTATAAAGTAAATGTGCATTTTTCAACATGCCAATCAGAAAAATATAACTATCGTCAAACATAATTGTAAAATATGTCTGTCGATACATTCTTGAGGAAAAATTATTTTTAAAAATGTTGTAATTCAAAAAATAATAATATACAATATCAAAACAAACAGTATGTATATAAAAATTATACAATTTGAACTTAAATAAAATGTACTATATTTAAACATTAAAATATTACAAACCAAAATATGTATACAAACAATAAACTTAGTAACAAATAACTAAGTTGGTACAATTGGAGTTCGCCTACTTTGATCCCGTGAAATCTACCTCCGCCTTTCGCATGCCGAAATGATTTTTTATAAGAATATAAAACATAAAGGATCTTTGAAAAAAAACTTTTGTATCAGTTTAAGATAAAAAAAATATCAAACGATCTAGTTAAGCCTTCTTATTTTTCTATAGCGGTATTATGTCATGGGTTAAACGCATAGAAATAGTTAATCTGTGATTAAACGGAATATCGTCTGAGGTCTTTCATATCAGACTCTCAGTTAAAGGGATTAAATGAAAGAAGTCTGTAAAGTACAGATTAATTTTTTCATATTCTTATTTAATGGGGTTATTTCACACTTTCAAGATTTTTTCAATTTGTCAAGTAAAGGATTATTATATTTTTATAATACCACTAGCTGACCCGGCCACGCGTTGCTGTGGCTAAAGTTTTTGTTATATTACATTATAGTAAACAATCTAAGAGGAACAATAAGAGAACATCAGTCACGGAGTCCACTATGCTTTTTCACACAGATGGTATTTGTAAAAAAATATGCTGATCTCCTTATTTGACTTTCTACTACTATAACCCTTTAGTACAATGAAATTATTTACGAACAAAGACGAAAATGTTGATGTTGGTATACAAATTCACTGGATTGAGATTGATTTGAAGGGGAAGTACGTTGAACACAATTAATTAAAATGTTCTTACACTTGATACTAAGCAGAAATCAATAGGTACAAAATAAAAATTTATCAGATTTATTATTTTCATTTAATTTTATAACAAATATAAGTATATTACAGTATAATACAGTAAATAACATGTGACGCTTAAACTCATGAATGAGGTAGGCAAGGCAGACAGTCTTAAACTTTTAAACATTAATATCTTTTTTTTTGAATTATAAATACTTTCAATTTCAATTTAATTTAACACCAATCGGTGCACAATGTTTTTGGTTAACCTGTCTTTAGCTAACACAAATAGATTCGACGGTTTCCCAACACGTGAACACGCAACATATAGTTGCCCATGAGAAAAACATGGATTTTCCAAATCTAAACCACAAATGGACATTGTTTGACCTTGAGATTTATTTATAGACATGGCGAAAGCTAAACGAATTGGAAACTGTAGCCTTTTGAAGGGTATGGTAGAATCTGATGGTATCATCGGAATACGTGGCAGCAGGACCACTTTTCCTTTAAACTTCCCAGCCAAAATGGTTGCTTCAAGAATGTTTCCGGTGATCTTTTTGATGACCAAACGCGTACCGTTACATAATTGAGGTGGATTCAAATTACGGAGGAGAATAATAGGGGAACCAATCTTTAATCGAAGATTATGTGGTGGCATTCCAGGGATATCTAATGAATTTAAAAATTCAATCGGAAAATTTACACTTTCATTTTCATCAACAACAGTATCGATTGATTTAAAAGACATCAGATCGCCTGGTAACAACTGTTGTATCTGGAAGTTAATTTCGTCAACATCAACGTTTTTGGCTGCCAAAATCGCCCGTTGACTAAGCCATTCATGATTCAAATAATTATTCTGTATATCCGGGAAAATACTCTGAATCAATTCAGTTTTATCCTGAACAACAGTGCAAAAATTGTCTGGTAGTTTAATGCATTGCGTATTTGGTTGCAGTTTTATTTTACCGTTCCCAATATCTAGTAGTTGTTCGGAAAATATTAGTGCTGATGGATCATTTTGCAATTGTACTCGCATATTTATGGTCAATCGAAGTGTTTCAACACTTCGCCATAAGAATGATTGTTTCAAACATGCATTAATCTCATCCGCGAAAGTAGAGCGAGGTATAACCGGTAAGGTCTGCCGGAAGTCACCAGACAAAAGTAAGATAGCACCACCGAAAAGTTTATTATTGCTGTTTAAATCTTGCATAGTTCTGTTTAATGCTTCAAGTGAATATTTGTGTGCCATTGTGCACTCATCCCAAATTATTATAGAACTCTTCCGCAACACTGCAGCTATTCCACTATTCTTTTTGATGTTACACATTGCATCTGGTTTATTATGAACGTCCAATGGCAGCTTGAATGTTGAATGTGCTGTTCGCCCACCATCCAGTAAAGTAGCCGCAATGCCTGACGATGCTAATTCTAATGCGATTTTTTGTTGCGACCGTATTTTGGCAAGAATCAACGATATTAAAAATGTCTTACCGGTTCCACCGGGTGCATCCAAGAAAAAAAAACCGCCTTGTTCAGCAGCAACAGCCAGCATAATCCGATCATAAATAATTTTTTGTTCTGCTGTCAGTAATGGTTCTCTGTTCATGATAATTGTTGCTAAACTTCCATGGTCATATTGATTTTCTCGTTGTAAATCGGTATTGACTAAGTCGGTGGCTGGACGATTAGGTGATGGCATACCATAATGATTAAGTGGTAAATTTGAAATAAGAACACATAAATCCTCGATCAAGACCAATGCTTCATTGTACATCTCTGGTGTATAATCTATGTTTTGGCATTGATTTGTTTGTCTAATTCGGTGCAAGATGTCTTCTGTCATACAATTTTTATATTTTTCCCACAAAGTTTGTGCTTGCGAGGGATAACATGTCGCCAAAATAATTGCAAACAACTGACGAATGTTATTCGGTGTTGATGTCAACGCAGCATCAGCAAGCGTTAAGTCCCAATGGTTATCGTCTTCTAGCAATTGCAGTTCACGACATGCATCCTGGTATGTATTGAATACTCGACCATTAGCTGTTCATAAAAATTCAAAAGACGTTGGTCCGGGAACATTCACCAATAACAAACGTAAATAGAAGCACTCACGTTGCTTTGGATGTACCGTGTAAAGTCTCCCCAATGTCTTAGCTTTGAATATGCCTGTAATGGAAGGATGTGGTTTTCCTTGTTTCCGTGGCTCCCATTTTTTACTGGATTTGTTCCATGTGAAATAACGTGGAACATCACCATACACCAATGTCTTCGCGAATTGGCCAAAAACATCAGGTTTTTGACACAATGTAAAAAATTCAGTTAGAGTCGTTTTCGGAGCTTCGAACGCTCTTTGGAGAACATTTTCTTCAGTGAAGTATACACGTTGACCGTTTTCAAGATGTATTGCCAGATGTTGGACAGCAGGATCTCTTTCGTGGATGGGAAAGCTGAGAATATGCCAAATAGCTTCATTGCTGCTAATGTATCTGCCCATTTGGTATCGTGCTATTTCGTCATTTTTATTTATGTTTTTTACTTCAAATATGGCCAAATCACTGCCTTTGTTTACATATTTACAAATATACTTAATTGATTTAACAGAACTGCAAAGCTCAACATTGATATGAGCTTTGTAAGTTTTTGAAAGTAGTGGTGAGTATGGTACCACCCACTGATTATCAAACTCAACTTGATTTGGAAAGTTCGGCAGTCGCATTGTAAATGTGTGGCCACCATTCTCAGTACTTCTGCGGCGATACATTGGATAACCATCAATATCCGTGATCGTGTCATTCGTATGCGGCTTTGGGAAGTTTTTTTACATTTTCCATTTTCCATGCACGGTGACGTCATGTTGAAAACACCGCATGGCCCATGGATCATGTGTTTGGTGACAATATCAAATAATTCTTGATCAATTAATGGGTCTGGAATTTCGGCTGAAATTATTTGATCGATTTCTTCAGGACGGATTCTATCTTTAAGCCAAACCAAAATGTGGGCATGAGGCAAACCTCGCTTTTGCCACTCTATCGTATACAGCCAACAACGTGTGATACCAAAAATTGTATATTTAACAATAAAATCAATTAAGGATTTCAATTTTTGTTTAAACACACGTGCAGTTAAATCATGACGATGAATGGCTTGTTGTCCTGGCAATAGTAAAGTTTGTATCTCTTCCCAATTCGGATTACATGTGAATGTAATAAATAAATCCGGTCGGCCGTAATGACGTACGTAAGTCATCGCATCTTGTATGTATTCCTGCATGTTCCGTGGACTGCCGATGTAGCTTGAAGGTAAAATGAAAGCATTACCGATGTCATTGGGATTTAAATTTCCATCGATGTTTCCAGCAACAGCATCTCGTAAGTGAATATATTATTCCGATCGTAGTTTTGCCTGGTTGAATCGAAGGAATCGCAAGCGTTCGCTTTCGACCTTAGCATACATATCAACAATGTATTGATGGAACAGCTGACGATATCGAAGGATATAATTGTCTTGATGTTGTCTAACCATTATTCGGTGTGCGTAGTAGTTCATTGAGCTAACTTTATTATTTCTGTAATCACCTAAAAAAATAAATAATAAAATGCAATACGAAATTAAAATCTATACATACAGTAAGAAAGTAAATAGATAATTGTCAAATTTACCGGTATTTGGATCATACTGATTGATATTAAGGTGATATTCATCTTGTCCTTGCCAAAATATCAATGGATATTGTAGTGCGTCATATGAACGGTGTAGATCCGAAATCGTACTGACAGTGTTGTCTCGCCGTGTAATGTTTATAGATCTTTTGTCAACTGGATCACCAACCATGATAACAGCAACCTCATCAACAGTTGGAGCGTTGAATCTACCAGCATGTTCACCTAATGGTACTTTGTCGGCTTTTATGACGATTTGATAATTGTCATTTTGCAGTCGTGGCGAAACTCTTTTGATCAATTGAATTAGTTGATTGTGATCTTCTAAAAAATTTCCAATAATATCACAATTGCTCTTTCCTCTGCTTGTTCAATAAAATTATACAGGCACCGAGTCGTCACGCGCTCTTCACAATCGCCCATAAAATAAAAAGGTATCGACATCTGTCAGTTTTATGACTGCCAAATAATATCAGACAAATAATTAGCAATAAATTAAAATATGACGATTTGATAATTGTCATTTTGCAGTCGTGGCGAAACTCTTTTGATCAATTGAATTAGTTGATTGTGATCTTCTAAAAAATTTTCCAATAATATCACAATTGCTCTTTCCTCTGCTTGTTCAATAAAATTATACAGGCACCGAGTCGTCACGCGCTCTTCCCAATCGCCCATAAAATAAAAAGGTATCGACATCTGTCAGTTTTATGACTGCCAAATAATAACGGACAAAAAATTAGCGATAAATTAAAATTGCGACTATAATTTGAGATTTAAACTATCCTATCTCTCAAGTGCACATCGAACTGCACATGGTGTGCAAATTTTATTATAATCGGTTAAGTGGTTTAGGAGTCCATTGAGGACAAACATTGTGACACGAGATTTATATATATTAAGATTACCATTTAAACGCACAGTTACTTTATAGGCCTTCTCCAGACTGGGGCGGCCGGCGCGCGGTCGTGACACACATTAAGACACAGGGGCAAAAACAAACGTTTCCTTAGATATTCTTTATTTTGTGTGGTAAAAAACCTTTAAATTGTAACGCCTATGTGTTGGTACCTATATATTGTAACGCTGTTTGTAATAAAAAAATAAATAAATATACGAGCTTTTACTTAAATGTTGTCTGGCAAGCATAACACTTAGACATTACCGTTTAGAGACACCCTGTATCAATATCAATACTATTATTTTTATTATGTTAGGAGCATAAAGTGATACTGGCAAGTTTTGTAATAAAATAACAATGGTCCATCCTAGGGAGTCTGGATAAATAAATGTCCGGCGATGAGAGGACGTCTCGGCGGTTCGAAGTCTCGTCTGCCGGCTGCTCTCTTTTGTTACGCGGAGCCTTCTTTGTCCGCAGCCTCTTCATTTTCCTCTCCGCATTGCTTTGTACCAATTGAACTAATACGATTTAATGTATTGATAAAACTAATTTGCAACACGAGAATAGAGTTGCATTTTTTGTCACTGTTTTACGCTATAATGGAATATCGAAATGATGTTGCACGTCTTATTTAATATTATTTTACTTGAATAGGATGGTCACCATTACACATTTTACCTATTTTTTTGCGCTACATTCACTCGGTTTAAAAATATTTTATTAGTTTTATTAATTAATTCAATAATATTTTTACCACATCGGACAACTCACCTGTTACTTATCACCTTTTTAAAATTACGTAATAAATATATTAATAATGATTTTATCAGGTGTAAAAATACACTTATAAATTCTTTATTATTATTTACAGGTAGCATTTATACAGCTAAATAGTAGCATATACATTTTTTCCAAAGGGTTAATAATAAGTCCAATTAAAGCTTAAAGATTGAGCTAAGTATATTTTAGGTGTATGTGTGATGTATACGGTATAAAAGTGTTGGCGAGGGTGTGTGGTTGTGTGTGTGCATGTATGTGCGAACATCGTATAATATGTTGTGTATAGATAAATTAACTTTAATATGCAACGCTTTCATTTTGAATCAGATTGACATGAAATACTTCGGATTTTTGAGAGAAACCAACCACGATTTAGCTGAAATTATTATATTTCAGTAATCATTTTAAATTACTTGTATGTTCTTTGTATTCTTATCATGATAGGTACAGATGATAAAGAATTATCAACTATTTACTGGCTCCTTTATATCATTTATTTATTTATTTACTGAAAATATAATATATATCGCTTCGGTAGTACAATATAACTATGTAAAATTTGTTTATTGTACAGATGTTTTCTGCCTCCCTAACTAGACGAATCTGTACTAAGGGAAGCAGTTCGATCATATGATCGATGCGATAATTATACTGCCTGATGGCGCAGTGGTTTAAGCCCTGCTTCTAAATTCAGAAATCCCGAATTCGAATCCCCAGTGGGTCAAATTTTTCGCCGCTGAGATAAGTTACATGATATAGACAAAAAAGAAAAAAAAAACAATCATACTCGTACAGTTACAGACTTGCGCGATGAAGACGGTCGGAACTGCGTGCGCCCAATAATACCTTCTCGATAACATAAGCCATACGAATTATTTTTAAAAACTATATAAATATAATGTAATCAAGCAAATTAATAAGCAATAATTCCAAATATATTTTATATTTACATTTGTATTTGTTATTTTTATTTTATAGTTTCGTTGTAAAACAGGACCGAATCTACTAATATATAATAATAAAAAAAACGATAGCTATTCAGTTAAAAGAATGTACATAGTAATGATTATAATCTGAGGCCATAGTCAGCCCGGAGGAAAAGTAAATCGTTCTACGGAGAAAGCTCGAGTTTCGCGTTTCGAGTGAAAATTCTCCCTGATAGCGGCTTACTTTGCGATGGAAAATTTCCCTTAGTCCGTGTAAAATGTAATGGGGACATTAGCCTCGTGACATCTATGCCTCCCGCCGGGAAGCCAGTGCTCGGCAAACTGTAAAATTATGTTTCTTTTGTTTCGACTGGGCCTCGTGACGCCGTTGGACATTTTTTGAAATAAAGATTTAAACTATTAGTACATCTGAAAAATGGTGCAATACCCACGTTCAAAAACAGATGCCATTAAATCAGGCTCCGTTACTCATAGGACTCAAACTGTCGAAAATATTATATCGCAGAAAGCGCATATGCAGGAAGACTGTTAAAACCAAATTCCAAGCCCTTATTTCCACATTACAACCATTGATGAAAATAAATGTGTAATTGTACTCCTAACCTTAAAATTGTACTCCACATCAATAAAATTACAGTAATAACAATTATAAGGCCGATTATGAGTTACACATTTAAATCTACCAATAAGGTGACAGTTAAAAAACCTCGCCTGGTGGCGCAGTGGTATAAACGCCTGCTTCTAAATTCAGAGGTTCCGGGTTCGAATCCCCAGAGGATCAAATCCGGCCAGGTTGAGAATATTCAACGGCGCTTTTCTCAACACTGTCACTGAGTTAAATAAGAATGTTACACACAAAGAAGACATTCAGTTACATTAAAAACAAACACATTCAGTTAAATATGCGCGAGATGTTGTTTGCCTGTAATGAACGCATCCGCTTCATGAAAACAGTAATAAGGCAGTCGGAACTTCGCCAAATAGGGCCTCCCCGACAAAAAAAGCCATACGAATGAAGAAGAAGTTAATAAACAAAATGAAATTGGATAGACAACATGGAAAACATAGAAAATATATATTACAAGAGAAAGTAAAAGATACGTTGTGTAAGCAGCATTGCATAAAGTAAGTCTTATTTATATGCGAGGAAATATCATATTTTAAACATTCACCTATTTAACTTAATAGAATGATCATTTTAAGCTTCCACGTATGACTTAAAATGTATCTCAAAGGCAACTCTAAAATTAGCAATATTTTGAATTTGTCGTCAAAAATAATTATGTTCAATTCTACAATAGCATAGTTGGCTTACCGTTCAATTCGTTTATATTACAATTATACAATACAAAAGATTTAAAACAATGGTTACTGGCTGGCTTTTAGATATAGGAAAGTCTAAATCCGGAAGGTCTAATTACAACAAAATACAATAATTATAACGAGCATACCTATTAAAATAAAAATATACAACTAATATTAAAAAATATTTAGGCCTAGGATAATCATCTTATATTATAGTATATTATCATTATTATTTTTACTTGATTTACGCTTTTTATAGAATTATTATTTTTTAAAAATTTTATATTTTATATACACTTTATTTGTCAATAAATGGAATTATATAAAAAATAGAGCTTTATATTATACTATTACTTTCTAAAAATACGTTTTTTTGATCGGTAATGCGCCAATATTAATACAACATAGTATACGCGCTTCTGTCGCTATTGCAGAACAGGTTTTCCAAGTGCGATAGTACAGTACGCTTTGCCTGGTAACTAGCAGGCTCTCTCTCTCTCTCACACACACACACTGGCATGCTATTAATAAAAAGTCCGTCTAGTACTGTTAACCTTAGTGTGCCTACGATAATTGAAGTTAGATTACTTAAAACTATCATTGTAAAATGTATATTTTTTATGTAAAATTGTAAACTGATTAATAGGTATAATGAAATTAACATATTTGTAAGGTATGTACTCTGAACAGAATAAATAAATATGATTATTATTAATTATTGGTAACAATTACCTATATTCTCTTACGTATTAAGTACAACATAGACCTGAACCGAAAAACCTGAATCAAAAATGCCACGAAAATATTTTAAATTAATTTCGTCCACTCAAAGTGAGCCACGTCGGCGATAATTTGCACTGGGGCGGGCGTCAGGCCACCGGCTTGGGCGGGCGGCGGCGGTGACGCGGATCGGTATTAAATAGAGTAAATCAATCACACGCAACATTTGCTATCTCATCCGGTGTGTGTAAGGCGAGGGCCTCTTTTCGGCGGCCGCTGAAAGAGAGATACATCTCTAAAGAGGTTTTTTTTTAACGCTGTAGTTTAAGGACAGCGCTGAAAGATATGTGCGTTTGCAATCTAGATTGAATAGTCCCAAACCCTCTTTAGTAATGTAGTATTTAATGAGTTCAGTGTTAAACCGTATCGAACAACCGTATGTTAACCATAATTTTAACATTAAAGACATTTTTATTTGCATAAAGGCGTTTTTATCGGCAACATCGTAGAAACTCTTATAGAACAAAAATAATATAAGTATAGTATTTTCGTCACCACCAGGAGCACCAGGATTTTGCAAGACCATTCCCAAAGACTTAAGGAGGTGTCCATGTCCCCTATTACGTTTGAGAAATTGTATAAAAGAGTTATGGCTCAAATTTATTAATTTTATCAAAGCCCTCGTGTAAATTCCTTTTTTCTACTCCGATTTTTCGTTTGTACCTCAAGCTCAACCGTGCCGGTCAACGAACTTCAACTTATGACAAGAACGGTTTAATATTATAACGTAAAGTTTACATTTTTTTTTCTCGGAAACCATGATGAAAACAATTCATGTTCATCACAGGGCCAATAAGCAGGATTTTTTAGAGGGAATGGTCTTAGAACACCATTCTGTACATTATTCTACAGGTTAAGTGAACACTCTCTTATATTCTATACCTTTAAATATAGTTACTAATAATCTCGTGTTCTTAAAAAAATATATATGTTAAATAGGAGATGCCTGAAGTCGGCTTAAGTTGTTGATTTATGTATTTTTTATGTAGCTGTCTTTATGTATAAACTGTAAGCATTACTAAGAATTATATAAATAAATAAATTAGTATTGTGGATATTTTTAATAATTTGTATTTTATTGACTTATTTATTTTGTATGTATGTGTTTATTTTATTTTATACATATGTGTGTCTATTTTATTGACAGCGGGCCTTCCAACCCCCGCCCAATCCCGCAAGCGGCAGTTTTTTTTATTTTTTTGCGGAGGCTCTTCAAATATTTCACGATGTAAGGGGTTTGCTTCATTTTTAATTAACTGAGCCATGGACATCGCTCTTTTCTGCCTAATAACTTAATTTTTAAAAAAAAACATAAGTTTTGCAAGTTTATAATTATAAAAATTGGGAAAGGAACATTGATAACTTCCTACGTTTACATTGTTTAAAAATACACTTAGTAGTACAAATAAAATAATAGACACTGATATCTGCTAATAAAGATCCTTTGAAAAATTGGTCGAACTGTTATTTATTTCAAATATATAAAAATTACTGTAGGTGCTTCGATTTAAAGGAATAAAATAAAAAAATTATATATTTACATAACATAATATTAAAGTGTAAAATTGAATGTTAAATTTTTTTTGTATCATTATACACCATTTTTAACCCTTTGTGTGCCTAACTGAGTGTGCCCAAAATCTACCCCAATATATTGCTCTAACATATTACATTTTATGTAAATAACTTTTGGAAATATGAATTTAATTCATTAAAATTTATTTTTTACGATCACATTACTTATAAAATTAATACGTATAAACGTTACAATATTTATATTTGTAATGTATAAATTAAGATTGCAGAGTTATTATTGCAGTCTGAATTCAGAAAAAAAGCGTGATAAATGACGTCTCATAACACGCCAAGTGATCTTCTGGGATCGGTTACACTTTCAGGCATCCGATTATACAGATTCCTTTAAAGGACCATCGGGAATATAAATTTCTCGCTGGTGCTTCTCATAATTCAAGCTTGGTCAAATTTAAATACATACATCCGCTTATTGTTAAGTTAATATGATATTATAATGATCGTTATTATTATTAATATAATTATTATATTTATATTAATATTATAATATAAATTATGAGAAACATAATGCTATAAACTAATGTAATTGAACTATCCTATATCGACGTTGCATGGTAATTTGTATAATAAACATTTCCACTTGAGCAGTTCGCCGCTTTAGTTAAAATATAATTTGAAGTACCGTGACAAAATGTTTAAACCGTATATAGCAAAAAAGCAAGCTTGCAGAAAATCAATGAATCTGCAGGTGGAGTCTGCAACTCAGAGAATCATTTCCATCATCGAAATGGTTTTAATATGCAGTCCATTGAAGCAGCTACAGCGGCAAACTTCGTTAATATTAAATTCGAAAGCATCCGATAACTTCGGCGAGAAACTTGCCTCTTACCAAAACTCCATAGAAGCTCATAACACGAGAGTGACATAAATTGGAACAGGTAAACATTTTTGCATCAAAAAACTTCTGTATTTTATATAAATATAATATTGAAACTTTATTGCTGAAATAACTGAAACTAAAACACAAATAAATCAAAAAAAAAACACAAATAAAAAAAAATAGTTAAATAAAACACAAATATAAAAGAGATGTTTTATTGCCAACAAAACTATTGAAAAAAAATTTGTAAAAACTAAGTAGTCGTATCACTTCAATAACCAAATATAGGGACCCCTCTGGCAAATAACGCACAACTGCGTATATAGTGTCGTATGTATAGGAAAAAAGCAGTTTAGCAGATCTAAAGCAGATCTTAGTTGTGTCAATTTTCTGCTGTAGACGTCCTGAAAAAAACTAAAATAATACGACCCTACTGTGGGGGTATTTTGTCGATGAAATTTATATATAGTTTTGTATAGGCCATTTTGGTTTGAACACTTATTCTAAGGACACGTTGTTTATATGTTACCGTTAGTGTTCTTAAAACAGTTAATGCGCGGATTGTCTAGTTACTCTGCAGATTAACTATGCAAGTACGATAAAATACGAAATATTCTATTCATCTATAAATCCTAATTATTCTGCAGATGCCCTAGATAATCTATGGATTAACGAACAAGCATTAGTAAATGTGAATATCTTAGGTTCTTTTCAGGAGATTTTCCGCTATTAAAAAATAATCATCAAATATATATATATATATACATTTCATTATTAATTTTATATTACTTTATGTCTCATAAATGGCACCCAATTGTTATTATCTATTTTCTTTTTTTTCCCTCTATGCTATTATTTTTTTTTCTCTCGCATTTCAAGTAATGTTAAAAATTAAACTCAAATGTTTATTTTTTTTATGTATAATTAAATTTATATCGAATAATAAAATACTTTAAACATTTTTAACAGTTAGGTATACACTAAATTGGAGAGTATCGAGTGCTGGCAACCTGAGTATGAAGTATTTGAAAATGATTGCGGTTACTCTGGGGGGGAAAAAGGGGTCGGGAAAAAGAAACGAATTAGAATAACGCTTTTGACTCACTCTCTTTAATATTTTTTTGCACTTTAACAATTTAAAATACATTGATGTGCAAATTAACTAGGTAAATTGCAGATAGATAATATTTAAAAGGAAATTTCGTACTTTACCGGAACACACCCGGTAATCTGCAGATTAACTAGTTAATGCGCACATTAACTGGCATCGCATTACATCTATCTCACATTAACGGTAACATATATTATATTCGATTCGTTAGATATGTATTTCACGATACAGCCGATAGAATCGCGTTAAACATTTAGGTCGCCCGCAATGTAAACAGTTTCGGAAAATTTTCTGTGAAAGAACTTTTTTCGACATTTCGCCTTCTTCAATATTGAAACCACTTTTCGTTTGAAAGGAGATGGCCTTAGGGAATAGCTAATATTTCATATTAGCGACACACATTCGTGACAGATATAATATTTATTTATTATTATATGTAGGTATATTTATATTGTAGAGGCGCTACATATTTGGACTGCAGCTGAAAGCGTCGTTTTGGCCGGCCACGTGCGATCGCCGCCAGGTGCCTCTGATTGGTCGGCGCCTGCGCAGGCGCGCATTGAAACGGCGCACGGGCGATCATTTCTTCTCATTTTGGACCCTAGTATACCGCGGCATAATATTAATAAATAATGTATAATTCATTACACAAATACTGACGCAAAACAGCTCCTCCCATAAGAGTCAAATATTTCTTGAAAGTAATATTACGAGCAATTTTGGTAAACTTCTGGTAAATTTATTTTAAAAATTAGCTAAAAACAAAAACTTCAAAGATTATTTTAAAAAAAATTTCAAAGAAATTTTTAAATAAAAATATCCCCTACCTTAGGGTAGGGGATATTTTTAGATAAATTTAAAGAGCATTTAAAATTATTTCAATAACTTCCTTAGAACGAACGATAGTAAAGCTATGTAAAATATTTAAATAAATTGATATGATTTAGGTTATATTCAAATTATTTTGTACCTTCTTAACTAAGCTTGTGCTATAATTACGGGAGATGGTGGTGATAAAGCGCTATAAACGGATATAAATAATGTGCGGATTGGAACCCGCGACCGCTGTCATTAGTTAAACGCCTTAACCACTAGACTACCACGATCTGGTATGGTTATTGGTCTCGATCTCGTTATTTATCAAACGGATTGTCTATTTTTTCCTGCCCTATTTTTATCGTCACTTCGGTTATTGTAAAATTTCATTTTTAGGTATTCTTAAAATCGCTAAAAGTGAGTTTTGTTCGCATAATAGTGAATATCGTAGAAATCGGCTATTTAAAAATAAAACTACCATTGCCAAAATTCGCTCAGTATGTAAAACGCGTGGACAACGCGTTGTCGTCGCTTCGCGAAGGTCGTTCACCGAACGAAATATCGCAACACCCGTATTTTAGTTTCTTATTATTGGCAAATGATAAGCAAAAAACTATGAAAATATTTGTTTTTTTTTTATTCAATGTTATATTGATATAGCTTTTTAGGGGATTAGCGTATCGTATCGACTTATACAAGTATAATCCGATTGGGAGAGCAGTCGAATTATTAAATTCCATTTCTGCGGAGTTTGATATATTTATCTGTTCGCCCAATAGGATTAAAAATCTGTTTTCTATTACACCTTTGTGGGGTCAGGTCAATTATTAAAATTTATTTGTTATTGTACGCCTGAGAGAGTTATTTTTAATTATAAATCATTACTTTGTATTTTTCTTGATTACTTGTAGTTATTTTTTATTGTCATTGTTTTTGGTTTTTATTGTTTTTTTTTTAGTATTACGTTTTTTATGAATTATAAGTATGGAAAAAGCTGTTAAATAAATAAATATATTACACTACTCAGGTGCATTATCCGTAAAATTATTCGGACCTCGGGGGAGGGCCGTTTCGAATTTTAATGTGTTTTTCATATGCTCGCAATATTGGAGGAAATTCCTTGAGGAGTCCTCCCGAGGGGCTGTCAATTCATTTAACGCTCCGCCGCCGTTATTCGTAATACTTTGCAAACTTTGCACATAGCCCGAGTTTCAAACTTGCATTTTCGCGAGAGATTTCTAAAGAGCCAGCCAACTTGCTACTTGTCTCGGAAGCCATTTTACAAAACTCCTAAATTTATTTTGACGTTTTTGTAAATCTATACAAAGCTAGAACTTCAAAGACAGTATTTGTTTAATTACAAAATATTGTCTTGTAATACGCATAACGCTCTAAGTCCTAAGGGTTACAAATACTTTATGTATACGCACCACTTTTTTGAAATAGCATTTTTTGGAGTCACCCGCTTCTGAAATCAGAAACATCTTATATAAAATGAAAATAGTTTTATGATGAAAATAAAGTGGACGACGGATTTACCTAAGCGATGTGAGATACATGGTATAACAACTTGAAATAAAATAACAAAATTTGCCCTTAATTGGAGATTTATATTTTAGTTTTTAAATATAAAAATCATTTTTTATGCAAAAGTTTTTAATTTTTCAGAAAAAATATATGCTTGTGTTAATATTTTAAAAAAATGGATATAAAGAATATATCCCTTATTTTTTAAAAAAACAACTAAATTAAAACAATATTTCATACAAAATGGTAGGCCGCGGTTTATGTTTTAAGCGCCGTTATGCCCATCATAGAGTTTACACCTTTCCATTCACTCGTCGCAACAATTTGTGGGCCATAATCGTTCAAATGGTGTCCTTCGTTCACGTATGTAGTCCCCTTAATGACGCCTGTAGGGCCTAGCTGTAATGCGTCAGGTTCTGGTTAAATAATTTACTACTTTAAACATTGTATAGAAGCACTGGCATAGCTATTCGTTATTTTATTATAATCAACTTTTGTGCTTTGGGACTGCACTCTTGTCTTGAAAACTAAACATTTCAATGACCTTAACTGCCAACGGATGAGTTCACTCCGAGACCGGCAACGACTAAAATAGAGCAAAAAAGGGTCTTATTACACAGTTAATTGCTGTGTGTGCAGCAGAGAGCTCGACCGCAGAGCGGCGCGTAGCGTGAACAGTGAACAGTGAACACATAAATCCCCGGCCACCGGCCACACTCGCTCGCCCCTTTCCGTCTCCATTACATTTGCCATTATCTCCGAGAGTCCCATGTCCCCCGGGACGTTTCTTATTACGGGAATTCTCGAGCGCTTCGGGTTGTAATCGAGGTTATAATTAGGGAAGAGCTTGCACAGTTTAAAATTATATACATGTAATGAATTATTTTCCTTGTAAATATTCATTAAATCGCTCACTTCGTTTTAATCGCAATAACGTTACGTTAACATTTTTGAATTGGAGTATACCTCTTAGAAAATATCACCACTATCTTGAGGTTATAAGTTTTCTAAGGAACACGACGTACCCTAAATATTGCAATCTCTCTTGTGCGTCCCTCCAGCGCTCAGCCTCTACTTAAATACTACACCACTTTCTTTGGTCGCTTGGCAGAGGTACCCAAATTGGGTGCCGGTATATTAGATTCACAAGTTTAACTCGTCAAAACACATTAAAAGACTTATATCAATTTAATCACTTTTCTATTCAGATTTTCAAATATTCATGATTATGATCTATATTAAAGAAATATTACTAAATCACCTATCTAATATCAATTTTCCAATACAGTCCTGGCCGATTTGCTGGGCTGCGAGCAACGTGACAATATTTATAAAATTTTTAATCGCTTTAATCGCGTTAGGCTGCGTTTACATTTTTAAACCTATCTATACCTCTTAGGAAATAATACCACTACTCCAATAATTTACAAATGTCCGAAAATACACGTATGCCCCTAAATAGTTATTATTTTGGTAAATATTCCTTAAATCATTCGCCTCTCTCAGCATTCTCATGTTATTCCCGTTAGGCTGCGTTTACATTTTTGAACCTATACCTCTTAGGAAATAACACCAGCGCCCGAAAGTACACCCGACTCGCTCCTAATTATGTTATTTTCGTGTAAATATTAATCGAACCATTTACTATCGCTCACCATTACGTACAAACGACTGCATATTTTATCTTAACTGATTTTAATATTATTTATTTTTAAATAATCTTTTACCACTTAAATGAAAATTTGACTCAATTACACAGATGTATCGTATTAATTAGTTATAAGTAAAATTTTCACACAATATACTGTCCTTTATTAACTAGATAAATATTTTTTTATAATATCATTTGGCATTAATTTAAATTTTCTTATTGCTAATTATTTAGAGTCAAATTATCATAAATAAATGCGCTGTGCCAATACAAAAATACTTTTTTTATTTAATACGGTAAGTTTCTAATTACATTTTATGAATATTTTATTTATTTATTCTTATAAACCAAAATACATACATGTACAGAACAGTAGTAACAGTTGAATGGCAATTAATGTAACCAACAAGCGACCGGCACCTACTGCGCTGATGTTCCCTGCCTTCTTAACTAGACGCCGTCTGTACCAAAGAAGGCAGTGACCGACGATTATTGTTAACTGACATTATTTCGGTATTAACTAAAGGAAAACTTTTGAAAAAGTTACACGCGTAAATAAACTATAAGTATAACTATAATATAAAACACATATCTATTTAATTGCAACTATACGATTATAAAAATACCTTTCAAGACAATTTTAAAATTTCTACTTTTTTATTAGACTTAAAAATAATATGGCTTCTCTTACATTAAAATCAATAACTATCCGCTGTATGTAAAGTATTTTTTGTCCAACATTAAAAATTAAGGAGTGTGTGGAAAGTAGGGATAAAGTTACTCCTCGGTCGGACTGCTCATTAATAAACAAATTCGTTTACAACCATCATTTTACCATAAATCTTCATAAAACTAAAAAATATTTGATCGGTTCGTGAAAAGGAACCATCTGACTAAATCTACCGTGTTTAAAGTATAATCCTAAGTTATGGTAAAATAATGGAGCATTAACATTAACTGTTTTGCTCCACTAATTACCCATTTATATGCCTAAAATCCGTTAATAAAACAAATATGTAAATTTAATGCACTTAAAATAAACACGGTTTAAAATTTTTACAAACATCAAAAAATACTCCCTTTAGAAGTACTCTTGTTATGATTTACATTAAGAGAGACAAAAATGCAAACGAGATGTTCTATATGAGAATTCGCTCTTTACGAAAATAAAATATCAGAGTTTAAAATCCCTGAGAGCGTATTTCTAAATGATGGTCGATTTCAACGCACGGCTTTTAATATTTTTTTGTGTAGGTATGTTTATACTGTACTTGTTGTATGCAACAGTTGTATGAATCGAATGTTGAATTTTTATAAAACATATTATGAATATTGGGCACAGTAATTTTTACTAATTTCACAATTTTAGATGAGTAAAATCACAGTATAAATATAGGTTGTAAGCAGTATCTCAATTACATACAACCGGTCGATTTGAATCACTCACACAGTCACGCATCGCTTACGCTAATCTCGGGGGCTTGGGGATAAATTAGCAATAAAATTGAGTATCGCGTGCGTAGCAGCCGAGGTGCGCGCTTGTATGCGTGACTCAAATCGACCGGTTTGTATGACGTTGAGATACTGCTTATAAGTTCTGTGCTAAAGTGACACGAAAGGATGGTGCATTATATGAATATACACATTTAATAATATTAATTGTATATTGGATATTTCAATAAATAAATAAATAATGCCCATTAAATTTACTCGAAATTTCTAAAATTCATTTACACACGGTGGGTATTTAATAATCCGTAAATTTCATGTTTTTAAGGGACTTCCCGAAATTGTTATGCCGTAACTTAATAAGGAGCGGCATAGCGCGTAATAGATTTGTATTATTAGCAGTTTTTAAAGAATATTACGAGCATTCATGAGCGCAAATATACAAAACAAATCTACAGTCAAATCGAAAATATACTTAATAAAATGCTTGCTTTATAACCCTAGATTTAAAAGTATTTTTATACATAGGAAACATAAATATTATTATTTCTTTTTTTTTAAAGCTAACCATATTTTTGAGTGCTAACAGAGTTTCAATTGATTCTGAAATAAAATTTTAGTGTCTAATTTATTATTTCTAATAAACTAACAAGAATAGAAACGCATTTTTTTTAAAGAAATGTATTCTAATGCTTTAGTATTCCATTCTTTTTTTTAATTTTTTTTAATATTACCAAAATAAATAAAAAAAAAAGAATTGTGCTAGAGATCGTTCGAAGTATAGAGTAACTTTTCAGACACCACCGAGTGCTTAATTTTAATATGTTAATCCGGTTCATACCGCACATTACTTGTAAAAATGAAGTGTGAAATGTTAATGTATGACATAACTTTAACGGCAACTGTTAATAACATGACATTTTTTGTAACAATAACTGCCAAATGAAAATGGTCATGAAATTATTTTTCATTTAGTTATATTATCTTAATATTTTTGTTGTATCTTATCTTTTGTTTTTGTTGTACAAGTCCTTAGATCTCATTAATTATTATTATTCATGTTATTCATTATTAAACTAAATTTGTTTTATTTTCGTTTTAGAAAATTGACTTGTATAATTTACTAACTGCATCATGTATTTTTGTTACCACATCATTGTAAATTATGTGTCATTCCTATGCACACTTCTATGTTTCGGAAAATATCTTATCTTATTGTATACTTTGTCAGTGAAAATATTGTGGCTATGACCATTCTATTAATATTTTGCTGATATTCATAGTTCATTAACTTTGATATATTTTTTTTTTTTTAATGCACTTCTGGAATAATAGGTTTTATTTAAGAAGTAACTACTTTACTGTTTCAAATAATAAGTACTATGCACTATACATGAAGTTATATATGTACTCCAAAATCAGTAAGAAAATATTTATAGTATATTTTAGGTTAACTATGCTATCGGTAGGATGTGCAGAGGTAACAGACAACAATTGAGGTCTTCTACCTGTTTATATTGAGGCGTTTAGTCTCTTTATCGCTTTGTAGGTACGTTTTCTATATGATTTAAGTAAGTATGTTACTCTCCAAAATTATGCCAACAGCAACCGCCGCCCCAAAGTTTACAACGACCACGGGCTAAAAGCTCGTGTCATTTTTCGTTAAATGTTAATAGAAAAAGTTGCAGGTCGCGCGCTCTAGTTCGGGAGCCAGCGAAGCATGTCGAGGATTTCTCGACCCGCGCGGAGGGACGACTTCGTTTAGCTCAACGCGCGGGCGGGACTTTTAACAACGTTTCGCATTCAACGAACTTTCCTCGCCCGGGCGGACGCTCGGTTTTTTTCTGCCTTTAAGTTTGAAACTGTCCTTTGGTATGTTTTGTTATTTTCCTCGCGTTCGACACGTATAAGTATCGCGCCCTATATGTAGATAATTTTCTAGGTAGTTTCAATTCAATAAATATTTCGCTATCGGATAAAAAAATAGTGTAGTTGGGGTATTACGTTAAGAACAGTATGCTGTAACAGTGAGGATTGCATCCATGACTCGATTTACAGCAATCGAGTTGTATCGCACGTGCAACTCGATTTTATAAGTTTATTGTAATTTCGGTGTAATAATATAGATTATTTTTTTACCCGCAGAGAAGGCACCGTCTGTGTGAAGCAACGTGTTTTTTTTTAAACTAATAAAAAATATACTATCAGGTGCTCTGCAAGGATCAAACCTGACGTTCATGTTTTTCTTTATACGATAAAAATAACATTTGTGCTTTCAAATATATTTCGACGTTTTTTTATACGATTTTTATCATTTATTATTTCAAAATTATGCGAGATTATTAATGCAATGTTATCTTGTAGCACAAAACACAACTACAGTTTGCAGCATTGCATTACAGGACGAACGAAATATATTTCGCATAAAATACTCGCTGCAATATAAATTATGTATGGTTTCAAAAAATTTGCATTGCGTACATTAATTTGCTTATTTTAAATGTATAATAATCTGTAATAGTAAATGGCAAAATCTTGTCAGTTCCATTTTTAGGAAACTAGTAATAGTAATTATGTTTTCATAGATAAATATGTTTTGTTTTGTCATGTATTGTTTTGTTTTGTACCTTCTGTACTAAAATAAATTCTTTTCCGCAAAACTACACAAAAGCTACTCTCAAGTGTGCCTTGAATAAAATTATATTCTGCATCAAAAGGAACGGTCTACGAACGCAGCGCGCTTGTACCACAAATACGCTCTGCAACTATTAAATTTATTTACTAAATAAATTTTAAATAAAAAAATATTATTTTTATTACTTTGCTAACGATTAAGAAAGACTAACCGGGTCGACCATGTGGGTCGATTAGTGACCTTGAAAAACGATTTTATATTGAACGCAAAAACTATTCCTATAAACAAAAGGAATTTTTCACGAGGATTAACGTCGGTTTCAGTACTTTTTCGGGTACTATCAAAGAATGGGACAGTCTTAACTGTTACGTCTTTTAAACTTTCCTTAACATATTCCGCTCCATAAGTAAATCGCGCGTACCATTTAATGCTGCCATTCCGCGAAGGTCGTTTAGTGCACGCGAAACTATGAAAACTATGAAAATATTTGTTTTTTATATTAAATATTTTTCGTTTTAAATGAATAAAAAACAACGATCAGCCTATGCCTTTTATGAATTCAGGTATGCCCTACATGCCACGCTTTTAAATATTAATAGAAATACAGTAAGATGAAGTAAGGCACCCGCATATACAGCAATGACAAGAGTCTAGTTTGTAAGAACCTATTCAACCAAACAAGCAGAAATAAACGTTTGTCTAAAAACCAATCGCATCATTCCACGCGAGTAAAACCTATAAAGTATAAATAATACTAATTTAAGGTCAAGTTTGATTTTGGATTGTTCTGTTAATATTTTTTATTTTATGTTGTGTCAGCCCGTACCGCCAAATACCAATCTACATGCCATTATTTAGGCCTAAGATATTTTAATATGCTACCTAAAAGCTTTAAAAGTATAAATAACTTTCGCGAATTTAAGCTTAGGTTGAAGAAATATATTCTAGGGAAAAATATTTATAGTTTTAAGGAATTTAGATAGTTAAGTGATAAATTAGGTATACACAATGCATATGTAACTTCTGTTCTTGTATTTTTTTTATTATTTGTATTCTTTATTCTTGTTTCTCTACTGTCTTATACAGTTGTTTTTTTTAAAATTGAAATGTAACGGTATGTACAAATATGTAATTGTCATCCCTGTACAATAACTTTGTTTATGGAAAATAAATTATCCATTCATCTTATCTTATCTTATACTGTTGTTAAATTATTGCACTTATATTTAAAGTTTATAAATAACGTGTGCTAATTGGTTAAATGTATAATGTGTGATACTAATCAAAAATATTTGTTTATTTGTTCAGAAAACACGCAGAACCCAATAAATAAAATAAATAATAGACAAATACCGTTTGCATAGTGGTCTAAAGTACAAAGTAAAGATTATTTCTAGCTTAGATAGTCCTAATAGTCTGAATTAGTGAGTCAACTAATTTATTATCTGAATTAAAATTCCAAATTGTCTTTAAAAGTGAAATATTTAATATAATAGTTTCTTTCTAAGTAGGCTAGTACGATATGCATGGAACCCTGTATGCGTGAATAATATTATAGACTTTTTTAAATATTAAATTTCTAAATTATGTATGTTATATTTCTTTTTTTTTTTTAAAAGTAGTAAACTTTATAACCTTACCTAACCTAGAGTTATATTTTTGTGGAATTAAATTTTGTAAAAAACAATTACAATCAACGGATATGTATAATATTTGGTAAATTATATTTTTTAAATTAAATAATACCATTAATATTTGAGAAAATATGTTATGATTATTTTTTTTTATATTACTAGAAAAATATAACTAAAAACAAAGTATATCCCATAATTTATTTGATAATTTGAATATTTTCTTGTTTTTACAGTATGCTATAAACACACCTAAAATGACTGCCTTGGTACAGATCACAGATTTATTTAGTTAGGGAAGCAGGAAACAATATTGCGATTTGGCTAACATTTAAAATTTGATATTCGTATATTTACAGTGTATTATTGTACGATTTAAACACGGTATGAACTGAAAATATATAGTATATTTCAGTTAGATAAAAAATACCATAGTTCTCAAAATGTATGAGGCTATTTTGACCGTCTACCCTCGGTGGAAATGCAGAAGTAGGTGGACTATACTTCTCCCACGGAAGTAGCTATCTTGCGTCCGTGTTGGGTGGAGGTTTTTCGTGTGAATTTTACCCTCATTAATTGGGTTCAATTTGTCAATTTTCTCGCAAACTTGCTTGTAACATTCACAGCCTCAACATTGCCGGGTTTATTGTTGTTAGAGTGTTATTCATGCAGGGTTTTAAAAGAAGTTTTATATTTTGTTAAATAAAACCCATATTTCGTTGACGTAAATGTAAAACGAATTAATTTTTGCAAAGATATATTACTATATGTATTACTTAATACCGTATTAAGATGACGTTATAATAGGCGTTCGCCGTTAGTTTACATTACTTAAATAAAAGTATTACAGTATTGACATTTGGAAAATTCGAATGCTTTTTAATATTTTTGCTTTTATATTGAAAAATTTCAAACAAATTATATAGCCAGAATGTTCAAAGAAAAATTAATACCGAAAGCACAGATAGTTGCATCGCTTGAGGTAATGCACGCTGGTTTAAGTACAGGCCCGTATTTTAAGAAAGCTTTTCACTCTCACCTATCTATCTGTGCGATAATGCAATACGGTCAAACTTTCATTAAATTAGTATAAAATGATTAAAAAAAGAAACAAAAAAATAATTACGAAAAACAGAGAAGTGAATGGTTTAATGAATATTTACAAGAATGACTTACGTTCAAAGTACGATATATGCAAATGAATCGTCTGAGTCGATATATGCAAATGAACCTCTAGTAATATTTCATCTAAAATTCGGTATTTAAGAAATAAATTTACTAGACGGTAAGAAAACTAGAAGAGGCTTATTTTTAAATTAATACAAGCCTATACGAGCGTAGTTTGTGATTAGGAGTTGCATTAGGAGTTATTATTTTTCGCGATAGAAATATCTATTTATTTATAAAAGTACAAAACAGCGATACAATAAGATATATTTCTATACTAATACTACATTTACATGGCCAAAAAAAAATTACTAAATATGAATATGGTTGAAAAAACAAATTAAAAAATCAACCTAAAACAATGCATGCTGTGCGTCGAGTGAGTGCGGTGCCATTTGTGTGTGTGTGTGTGTCCGTGTGTGTGGGTGTGTATGTATATAAACCTACATATTATTAGCGATTTAATAAATTAAAAATAACAAAATATACTTACGAATGTTTAATATTTATAATGAATATAATATTTATTTATACATTTTATACTAAATATTATCATAACTTACGTCACGAATTTCACGCATAAATAACCCCTTATTCTCTTGGAATATATCACCTGCGTTGAATTGTTCATTATATATATATATATATATACATATTTACATATATCCTGTATATAATATATACAGGGTGTCCCAAACCAATCCCGCAAACTTTAGGGGGTGTTTAAGTTCCCTATTAAGAGTAAGAAATTATGTAACAAAATGCGAAAATATTTCATCACCAAATTTATTATTTTTGTAATAAAATTGGTGTAAATCGATCTTATCAATCGATTAATCAATATTATCTGTCGACCAATAGCATCCCTCTTACAACCCCAGCGAAGGGGAAAGGAGTTACCCCTTCTTCTTAGACCGACCTCTGTTCGACTAGTGGCATCTGACAGCAATAATTTAGCTCCGCCCTAATAAGGGCGTTTCGAACAACGCGGCAGGTTAATGACCTCGATCTTGACTGACCGCGGCCCAGTGACCCAGTGACGTAGTTATCCGAGGGAGGAGCCATTGAAAAATATCTGTCTTACATGATTTAGAATAGAAACTTCAACATTTTTTTTCTCGAATACCATAATAAATTTTGATATAGTTTCTTAACAAATAACACTAGGAATCGTAGAACCTATTAGCTGTTTTTTTATTGGGATTGACCTTGGGACACCCTGTATATAGCTCATTCCCATCAACAGGCAGTACAATTTTATTGCATTGAAGGAATAAATATGTAAAATAAGTTGCGTGCAGTTCGCTTTTATTGGCGAATTTAGTAAAATATTAACAATTGGAAGTTTGCAGCCTGTCGACATTTCGTTCGAGCGCGAAGCATAAAACGAGAGACGGATTCGTAATCCAATGTTTCGCCTAAATGAAATCCTCCAGGTGCTGTGTGAAGTGTGAGATAAGCTTCGAGAAGAAACGGGGGGGCGTTTGTGAATACGGAAATACCGTAGATTACTGGATACTCTTGTCACGGGGGGCTTATGGAAATGCAATTATCAGGGCGCGGGGATTTATTTCGCTCGTAAAATATTGTTGCAAAATATGCGATGTAATTTCACTGTTTATAAAGAGTGTTTCAAAATAATAAACCTTACACAATTTTTGCTAGGCAGTGAATTAATATATTAAATGTGACACGCTCGTTCGGCTAAACTCGGGAGGAAGCTTGAAGGCAATGTGGTCATTTGCCTAAAATCGGTGACCAAGGTGTCACATTTTTTTTAATACATTTTGTATAGTTAATAATAAAATCATTTTCTAAAGAATATAAGCAATTTAAAATATTGCGAGTTATCGAGTTAGCGAGTTATAAATAAGCATTTTAGTGAGTAATTACCTCATTTTTGAAAATCGGCATTCGTTTTGCAAAAAGGTCTCGGACGCTAGTCAGCTTAAATGACAGTTTTGTTGCGTGAAAACTTTTGTCGTCGAGATGAAATTGCTATGGAGCAAAATCTATGGTGGTACGAAATGGATTCTGGGACAGAAACTGCTTGATGAAATATTTTACATACTAATTTATAGGTAATTAGTTTTTTTATAAGACAAATCACGAGGGCACAAAACGAAAAATATTTTTTATACAAAATGCATTAATGTCTGTGCATCTATTTAATACTTAACCAAAACATTATGACACTGTTAAATTTTGAATTTTCCCTGTCCACTCGCCATGAAATCGAGTAACAAAACGCAGGTAAAACTATGTATAAATAAATATAATGTATGAACACAAATATGTCCTTTAATATTTTTATAAAGAGCAATTAAAGAATATGCCTTTTGAATTGACTAAGGCATCATGTAAAATATCAATGCGACTATCTTTGTATAAGGTATTATAAAGACGACAGATCCGAGGTGTTATGTTATTAAAGGATATGTTGTTAAATATATTTATATTACTTCTTTCGGATTGAACCGCATTTCGACATTAATCTACTTAAAGTCTACTACTATTTAATCTACTACAATCGACATATTAACAAAATCTGGTTACATCTTAAAATAATGATGTATTAATCTTAATATTAAGGGGTTTAATTGATATAGAAGAACAGAAAAAAGTATGTGTAGTAAAAAAAACAATAATATGAAAACTAAAAAAAGAAAAAATATTATCACCAAGTAAGTGGGTGCAATTTAAGAAATCTAAGACTAGATATTATTAAAAAAAGTTGATTCACAGGAAAAAAAGGAGTTAAAATAGGATGACAAGAAAATACGACTTTAATAACAAATTGGTTGAAGAAAATTTAATAGCTACAAATTGGAATGACATATTTAAAAACTGTGATAATTCCCAAAAAATGTACGATAACCTAGTATCTACTTTCAAAAATATTTATTCCAATGCTACTTATACAACAACAATTAAACCAAAACATGTAAATAATAAATGGATTACAAAGGAAATAATTGTAAAAATAAAAAATAGAGATAAAGCATTTCAAAGAGTAAAAAAGGATCCTAGTAATATAACAAATAAAGTAAAATATAATAAAATAAGAAATCAAACAAATAAATCAATACAGAGGGCCAAGAATAGTTACTATTTAAAAAGGATCAATGAATGCAATGGGAATGGAAAGGAAATTTGGTCAGAAATTAATGAGATGATGGGTAAATCGAAAAATAATGTTGATGATGTAATAATCCAATACATGGGTAGTAATAACACGGACGTAGAGATAGCAAATAAGTTTGTCGAAAATTTCATAAGTGAAACGACAAAAATTAAAAAAATATGTAACGTTCAGATTGAAAAAAATAATGACATTGACTTTGATTGTAACATGTCAATATTTTACCAAAAAGCAAATAAAGAAAGTATTATTAAAATTATAGATAGTCTTCATTCACGAAAATCTCCGGGTTTTGACTCAATAAGAATGTGCGATTTAAAAATTATTAAGAACGAAATATCCACCGATATCGCTAAATTAATAAACATGTCCGTTTACGAAGGTATCGTTCCAGACGAATTGAAGATATCAATTGTTCGACCTATATACAAAAACGGGAATCATAAAATTTATGGAAACTACAGACCGATATCAATATTATCAGCCATTAACAAAATTATGGAAAAACATATTGGGAACCAAATTGCACAATTTCTGAGTAAAAATAACATATTGCACGAAAGGCAATTTGGATTTCAAAGTAATAAAAGTACAACGCAACTCCTATCGATATTTGGGAACTATGTCAATACATGTCTTAATGATAAAAAACATGTAATAGTACTCATGATTGACTTCTCTAAAGCTTTCGATACTTTAGAACATGATTTGTTATTAAACAGAATTGAGACATGCGGAATTAGAGGACCACTATTTAATTGGTTCAAAAATTACTTAAATAATCGTAAGATATCAGTAAAAATTAGGAACAAAGTCAGCAATCACAAAATAATAAAATATGGAGCACCGCAAGGTGCAGTATTAGCACCGATTTTATATCTTATGTATGTGAATAATATGGCCAGAGTTATTAAAGAATGTGAAATACTAAAATTCGCGGACGACACTTGTCTAGTGACAGCGGACAATGATATCGTAGAAGCACAAAAAAAAATGCAAAATGCATACGACTCAATATGTAAATGGGCTCACGATAGTGGATTAGTCATAAATTCGAGTAAAACTAATTACATTCATATTCACAGCACCCACAACAAAAGCAACCACAGTATAGAAATAAAATCACACCTCGACGCGTGTCTACATAGCATACAAAAGCCTTGCTCTTGTCCCTCCTTAAATAAGGTCGCTACAAATAGATATTTAGGACTGACCATTGATGAAAAGTTTAATTGGGGTCCACATATCGAACAAGTATGTAAAAACCTACGTGCAATACTAAGCAAACTATCGGTTTTAAGATATAAAGTACCCTATAAAATACTAAGATTATTATATATATCACTTGCAGAAACACGAATAACATATGGAATTAGTACTTATGGTCTAACATTTAAAACATACATTCTAAAAATTAAAAAACTTCAGCTTCAAATAATAAAAACTATAGTACCAAAAAAAATTAAAAATAAATTAAAAAGTGAGGAAAATAAGTTATTTAAATATTGTAATACTTTACCAATAGAAAAAAAAATTGATTATCAGGTAATATTGGAACAATTTTACTCTATGAAATATAAACAGAAAATACCGCACAGTATAAAAACAAGGCAAACAACAAAAGGAATTTTGGAAGTGGCCAAATTCAACAATGAATATGGCAAAAGAAGGCTGGAGAGAATTGTTCCAATTTTATTTAATAACCTTACGAGTAATATAAAGCAATCGAATAACTTATCTAATTACGTTTTAAAAAAAGAATTAAAAAAAATATATTGTAAATAGTATTTTTGTTGATGAATGTACTCGAAGCGACCGGTGTGAGATGTACTCGTACCGATTTCATTATAATTACACCGACGCGACTGGAAGTGACCGTTTTTTTTTATAAATAAACAATTAAAGACAGTCTGGAGAGATACCGTCATGAGTAGCTCGTCATTGATAAAAGTGTTTTAAGTGAATATTGAATATGTTTTGTAGATATAAATGTTATTAAATAAGTTAAATTAGGAACGAATGAGTTCACATAAAAACCCGCAAGGGTTTTGTGAACAAACAAATTAAATATGTATTCTGTTTATAAATAAAGAACTTATAAAAAAAAAAAAAAAAAAAAAAATTCATAAACGCTTTAAAAACTACTATTTATCGTTCCTACAACAATGATTAAGTCATTATGGTACATAGTGAGAAAAAAAGTTTTGTCAATTCACTCGAGAAGTTACAGGTAATTAAATATCTTGATATATATATACTGTTTTCTATTTATTACTCGTACTTTGTACAAAAACACAAAATCCGATAAATTTCTCCGGTTCTCGAGAGTTTCAAAATTATGATAAATACCAGACTTCTTTGTCACCAGACTTTATTGTCACAGCAAATAAAAGGCCTGGAAACTTAATACGTTCGGTTTTTTTTTTAACTCAATCATGAGAATTTCACACCAAGGGGTTTGGCGGTTATCGCATATATATAAAAAAACACTTTTATTTCGCACTCCTGTGAATAAATAATATTTAAAATATATAAATTTGCAAACGTCCGTGGGTACTGCGCGAGGCTGATAAATTTGATGCATTTAAAAGGAGGCAAGCCAGTTAGAGAGTAACACACCGCACACAGAATGATATATGAATCTAAATGCAAAATCCATTAGGCGGTCCGCCTGAGCGTAAAAGGATCCCTTAATATTTGATTATTTATATATTCGAGCAGATTGTATGCGGGCAGCTATTAACGATTGGGAGCTACTCGAATTATCAATTGATTATGATAGTATATTCTTAAATTTATGATTATTTAAAACAAGATAAGTGTTTGATGTGACAGATCATTAAAAAAAACCTAATCAGGTGATTAATATTATCGAATCCGCACTATCGTAAAATTGTGGGTTGAAGGGAGTTTGTTCTTAAAATATACGAGGATATTTTCATTGATATATGCTTTAAAAACATTGCTATTGAATATAACTTCTCAAAAAATTTGGCGTTTTTGGCAATTTAAATAGTAAGAAATGATTTTACCGTAAAAAAGGTTCTTCCAATATTAGCAGTATTACTGTTGTCAAATGCCAACATATGACCTGACTTCAAATATATGTACAAATTGAGCCTTATGCGGAATGTGGAAGATTCCACAAACATGTGTTTTACAATACAATAAATCGTTTAATATAATATAATTTACAAATGTGAATATTGTATTGTAGACTTTATGGATCGAATCATTTGAAAAATACCCAATGAGAAACCGGATTAAATAAACCATTTGTTGGAAATCAATTTCCAACAAAACCGATAAATGTTAGTTGTCCAACTTAATTATTATTATTACCCAATATTTTCGGTTAGCTGGGCCGTCCCATAAATTGCAAATTGGAGGGTTTTCATCTTTTTCTTATTTTATTGTAGTTAAGAGAATGTTATGAAATAAAACACATTTTTTTTTCAACGTTTTAATAGAAAAGGACGCGCTCTCTGCCAAAATGACAAATCGGTTGTCTTTGTAGGCTTTCTCCAATTTGTTGGACACGATAAATCGTCGCCGTTGGGTCTCTACAGATTGTGTCGTCTGAGAAGGGGTATGTATTGACCTTGCAGCCACAGCGGTTGGGATTCAAATTTAACAAGTTTTTAGTCATAAAATGCCATAAATTGAATATTTTGATTAAATTATAGGATACAGAAATTATTGCGAACAAGTCTCTAATCGAGACAATAGACATTAATTTTATTCAACAAAAAAGTCCACTATAGATTGCGAGTTAAATATATTTATTTTACATATTCTAATACTTCAATGGAAAATAAGGAAATCCAATATGTTCTAAATATGATTAATTTTATATTAGAGTGAGAAATAATTTCTTTCGGTAGATTTCGCCGGATGAAAGTAGGGAATAGGCGAACTCCAATTGTACGAACTTGTATCAAACATTCTTTTCGATGTTTTACGGGCATTTTACATTTTATTTCAACCTATTTTTTCTTGGTTACGTTACTTGATACACGTCCATTTCAGGATTGAGAGGTTTTATGAGTTCGTATTTCTATATACAAAAAGACAATAGTTTTTCAAAAGTTTTATTTAAAACAAATCTGTAGAACCTTCTAAGTGCTTCTGAAACTGTCCAGGAAGCCATATTCCGGAACTTTCTACCACATTCTTCATACTTCTCTGACATTCAGTGCGATATTCAGCTATGTTATTTAAATTTAAAAACATTTCACATGTTTAGCTTACGATAAATCTAATCGGAGATATATTTTGAGAGTGATTGGCGTAAAATTACAATAGTTAATAGGTTTTAGGGGATGTGAAAGATATGTCGAAATTTTCCGAAGGTCATGAAATGGCATCCATTGCAAAAGGTAGCCTTCTCAATAAGAATTATTGCCCTAAATAAAAAAAAAGATACGAAATAATAAACTAACAACTGTTTTATAGTGCACAAAAGATAATCTACAGGCTTCTAAAAGTCTCTAACTGTACTCAGGAACGTCGGGTGTCCTGAAGTCACGTACGCGAGGGCGTAGTCCCTTTAAGCCGAGAAGGAATCGCACGGTGGCGCCTTCAAAGCATTGTACTCTCGAATAAGTACGCTCACTTCACATAACAAAAGTCATCCTATACAATATCTCGAAAGGCAGAAACGTGCCGCTCGAATAGAAAGATACAATATTATGCCGCGGCGCGAATATCCATTCTAATCTATCTTTTTATATAAATAAAATAAAAAGTCACTGCTGGCGTTCCTAGAATTTATTATGTCGAGCTAGAGTAACGGCACAGCAACTTCGTACGAGCGATTAACACTGCTATACTGTGTTGCCTCCTTAACCAGACTACGGTCTGCACTGAAAAGGCAGTGTTCCGTCGTGTTCAAGTTTATAATGGTACGAGATACACGAGAAAGTTTATTTAAATAAATATCATAGTACACACTACCTACCAATAGAATAACTTAACAACATTTTAAATATAGGTAAATTGTGAAGTCAGTTTAAATAATATGAAAGCCTGACTTAGAAATTAAGAATACATTTTTAATATTTTACAGCGCTTGAGTAATGCAAGCTGGTTTAAATACAGCGCTGCGTTTTATACAAGCATTTAACTCCCACCAACCTATTTGTGGGTGTCTTATAAAATACTGTCGAATTTATATTAAAGTATTACCAAAATGATTTAAAAAGGAAAGAATAATAAAAAACAGTGAAAATGTAATGATTATGATATATAATGAATGAGAATGAATGAATAATAACGAATATGAATGATGAGTGCAATGATTAATTTAACGAATATTTACAAAACTTACTATTTTGAATAAAAAAATAACTAAGTATATATTTTTAGCAATGCCGATTCCTTTATATTATACCGTATTCCAAGACCTTGCCTTGATAAAAAAATCAGCTTATAAAACATGATTTATCAAAATTTATCATGGTTTCCGAGTAAAAAAAGTGTAAGCTTTACGTGATAATATGAAATCGTTCTTCTCATAAGTTAGGTCGTCCTGCCGAGCGCCTGCGAGCAAAAAAGGAATTAATAAATTATTTTCGCATTTTTTAATACAAGTTCTTACATGTAATAGGGAACATATACATCCACCCCTTTGTCTCCTGTATATCTACGTTGAACGTAAATTATTTCCTGTTTAGATCGACTGTTTCAGAATCGAATTCCGTCGAATGTTACACATAGGGAGTCAGACTTCGTTTCCTATGTAACGGGCGCTGTTCTCGTCTACGCCCGGAGCGACAAAGCGCCACATGGAGTTTGTTCTCCGTACCTACATGGCTTCCTAACTCCTAATGGCCGTATAGTTTCATATCACACTAACAAAGCATATTATGCGGTCTGTGGATTTTGAAGCATTCGGGCATAGTGATACAAGTTACCGTCTCTAAATTAAAATATAAATATTATATTTACTACAGTACCATAACTACATACATTATGTCTATTATATACTACGTTTATATATTACGTTTATTGGAAAAATACCCAAAGCCTAAGCACTTTTATTTTACAAAAAATGCAAATAAAATTATTATATAATAAGTGCCTATCGATTTGTTTTTAGTCACAATCAGAACAAGATAGTCTGATTTGTTGCGTGAGCGAGACAGGTATAGCGCTGCTTGCGCGTGAAGTCGTGCATGCGATAATGTTGCCAACTTTTGTCTAAAAACAAAGATACCAAACCCATTGTTTTCACTCATAGGTAAAGCGAATATTCAAACCATTCTACTAATTTTATAGTTATCAATAACAACCATAAAGATTTAACACTAATAATAGTAAAATTTTACTAAGAGTTCAAAAAATAATTAAATAGATTGTGCTATTGCAATTCAATTTCAATTTCAATGTTGCCAGAAGCAACTTTTATTGTTCAACTTACAATTACAATGTATAGATCCAGCTAAGACATTGTCTTATTTGCCGGTTTCTTAATCTTAACTAAAACAATTTATTAAAACATGCATAAAATATAATAAAAAATACTCGAGTTCGAGTGTGATGAAATGGAACTCTGGGATAGGAGGATGAAAGATATTCCTTTAGTCAATAAATGAATAAATAAACATTCACGTAGGTACTACCCACACCTCAGTATTAAATGCTTTGAAAAAAAAATATGTTTAACTGTAATTATTTTCGTTAAATAAAGTATTTCCGTAAAACGTTAGGCTTTAACGGGTCCTGTGTCTAAATGAATGATTTTAAAAGTGGGTAATGGATATCGCGTCCCTTACGAATTCATCGCGATTCAAAATGGCGGCGCTGCTGAAAACAATATGTATGCTAATGTCAGCCGTAGCTCTTCCCTTTCCATTTACATACAAGATACAATTGTAACAGTTTTTCTACCCGTCCGTACTGATTTGTTCAAATCTCCGCGCTGATCCCGACAACGAGCCGTGAAAATCCCAACGTAAGGAAACTGTAAACTTTCCCATACCTATTTGAATATTAAATTTGCCCACATCCTGGACGCCGAATTACGTCGAAGGTGTTGAGTTGGTAACGTAACGTAAAATAAATTAGATAGAAGTAAGTAAAAATAAAAATGAAATACAGGTAATAAGTTTGTGATTCCTTATTGGAAGACATCCCTCCTCCCTCATTCCTTCTTGGCATTTGTTTTTTTGGAAAAATGCTAAGTTGCATTTCACACTTCAATCAGACACCGTCTTGAAACGAGTCGTAAATTCCTTTCTCACGGTTTAGTTTTCAGAATCTAAGACAGAATTTCCAGTCTTTAGCCTTTACTCATTACGCTCCTCGACTAGACACCTTCCTTATAGGTAGTCAACAAACACATACATTTTTATTTAGTATCGAATCGAAGCTATTTCTGGCCATTTAATAATTTCTATTTGTATTCCTACTGGGTCAGAAACTGGTTGGGTGGTGTCATATTTAGGATAGGTAGGAATAAATCAGATTGTGAAACACTGCAAAACGATCTTGATCGTGGTAGTCTAGTGGTTAAGGCGTTGGACTATTGACCCAAAGGTCGGGTTCGAATCCGCACATGGTTATACCATTTTAACGCTTCATTACCACCATCTCCTCTGACTCTAGGACAGGCACATTTGGCCCAGTTGAGTAGGGCCAAAATTCTTTTATATGATCTTAACAATTATTAAAGAAAAAAATACAGTTGTCCGATGGGTTAATCAAAATGGCATGCGAATAAATTTGGGCATGTCGGCTTTGATACAACTCCATAATTATTTCGAATACGAACTAGCTGGCAAATTACTGTCGACATCCTCACCACGAAGCATCTTGGAATTACCCTGTCATATATTCTCCATTGGGGAACTCATGTTGGTGATGTAGTGAAAAGGGCTCACAGATTTTACGGTTTGTTATGCGAAGTCTTAAAAGTGCTGATTTTAAAGCGCGAGCATTGGCATATAAAACGTTGGTTCGTCCTAACCTCGAATACTGCTCATCAGCATGGGATCCTTACACCCAATGTCTTAAAGGCGAATTAGAAGCAGTTCAGAGAAAAGCAAGCCGGCATGCCTTTAGGCGTTTTAGTCGATGTGATAGTCCATCTTAATTAATTTCAACTCTTAATTGGGAGCCACTAAGTAGAAGGCGTTTTGAATTCAAATTAACTAGCTTATATAAGACTGTGACGATCTGATTTAAGATCCTAACTCTCCAAGCCTTATACTGGTTATAATGACCATCCTTCCAAGATAAAACCTATCTTGAGAAAGTGGAACATTTTCTCCAGATTATGCTAAGGCAGCGTAAACAAGTATTAGCTGAAGTATCGATCGAGCAGTGTTATTTTGGTGGAAATTGGAATAAAATGTTGTTTCAATGAGTGAAAAATAAAAGAATATTTCCCGACTTGCTCCAGTGAGTTGATGACTCCATGACAGATTTTTGTACAAATTAAGACTTTTGTCCGAAATTGTTATAAGGGATTTTTTTTTTTCATTCTTAGATAGAACCAGTGATATTTAGACCAATCCCTTAAACAATCTAAATCTGAATTTCGGTCTAAAATATCTGGTCCAGGATATTTGAATTGAAATGAAAATAAATTTGTACAACATCCGCTTACTTGCTAATTATCAGACATTGTAACAGTAAGAATAAAAGCGGATTAAGAATTGCATCTTGCGATACACAATACACTGTTTTTGTTGCTCAAGTAAGGTTTGAATCAAGCTATGCTTGAGTTAGAAAAATTAAGTAATTTGAGTCTAGTTAATATTAGGTCAAAATCAATTGAGTCGAAGGTATTGCTCATGTCAAAGCCAATATTTGGTCCTTTAATATTGCGATTAAAAAAAATATCTCTCATTAATATTATCTTATATGCTGTTTTTGCATATCTTGTATGCAAATGCTAGCTTTCCCGTCTACAGCAGGGCGATAGGAGGGGGGTGAGGAGGGTTAATACCACCTTCGTAGTCTAGACGCGATACTTCCAAGACGTGTCAGAATAAGCGTGACATTTTAACGGCGCCTTCGTTACCTAAAGACTCGCCCTTGTGGCATTCGAAATAGTTTATCTACTCCACGTGAGTGAAGATCGTTAGCTAAATAATGAAATTATTAAATATATTTTTTTTTAATTCGAAATCCAGCATACCAGAAAGTATATATCAGATAAAGCTATATGTATGTGTTGCCAAGCAAAACGGGGACGAATAATGAAAAATTGATAAAGATACTAAAAAGTGTTATTAACGTATCAAAAATGTGTTCAGAAATAGTAAAATGATTTGTCGACCGTGTAAATTATATTTTATTTATGAAAAACCATATCATAAAGTTAATACCTAGTTGGTCAAAAATATAAACTTTGTACGTCTAAGGAGAATTTGATATGGCAACTTTTTTTTTTTTTTAATTTACGAAATAAAACAAATCAAAGTGATATTTTATAATAGAGAATTTTGTGGTTAATCAGATGATACCAGATTGTAAATATTAAACGACTCATGCCTGCACTATGGATTTTATAGTAGATGAGTGATTTTTCAAGGTCATTAATTACTGCCCTAAAGACTTTTGGCGCCAAAATTTTTGGCAGGAAACTAATGCTTCCAAGGGTTAACTATAGATCCAACTTTGTAAAAATATTGAAGTAAAATGAGA
Organism: Neomicropteryx cornuta; assembly: GCA_020383195.1. Taxonomy (NCBI): domain Eukaryota; kingdom Metazoa; phylum Arthropoda; class Insecta; order Lepidoptera; family Micropterigidae; genus Neomicropteryx; species Neomicropteryx cornuta. The sequence continues at coordinate 3,393,915 of JAHKQU010000001.1, read as the reverse complement.
AAATCTTCAATTCAACAATAAACTACATACCACAATATAAACCAATATAATACAATACAGTATAATACAATACGATACAATACATATTACTTTACAATAAATTACATTTTATAGCCGCCTCCCTAAACTTCTTTTAATAACGTTTTTACTTTATACCTATTTCTTTTAAAAATAATGTTGGCTAAATGAAAGTCGAAACGATAATATGACCAATGCAAATTTAAATAATGTTTTACATTATTTGTCTTGGTTTTACATCATTTTGGTTTTACAAAATGATATACAATATACAATATTTTGAGGGATATATTTAAATGTGCACTGAATGTCATTACAAGAATTTTGAATACATTTGATTGTGGATTAATGCATTTACAATGGAGGTTTTGCAATGCAAAACATTTCGAGTCTGAAGTGAAAGGCTGCATACATTTCATGCTGTCATAAGGGTAAAGCATATTGGCCTTATCATAATGAATACCTCAAATTATTTTATGTTAGAATTACATCACATAACCTTCAATAAAAAGAAAGAAAAAAATATTTTCGAAAACATTCATAAATACAGTTTAGTTTTCTGTATTTGCGTTTTTTTTTCAACTGCGAAATTGTAAATTTCATAGGTATTGCAGGGAATTAAAGCAAACAACACACGCTAATGACTTATTTGTACATGCTCGCAGCTGACTGCAAATATATTGGGCCATATCCAACTGAAACGACAATGTTTTTTAATAGGCAACACGTAATAGGGAACATCCTCAATTCTTCGCGAATGGTCTTGGAACAGCCTGTATAGTTTATATTTCAATAGGTAAACCAATTTAATGCTCAACAAGATAGTAATCGTTCGATGTATTTAATGTTATAAATCACCCGTCTGTATACTAAGTGGTTGAGGAGGGGTAACTCATCACGAATGTCGATTTTTTGAAGAATTGCCTTAAGGATTTTTTTTTTATTCGAGAATGTTAAAAAGAAACAAAGCAAGATAGTATTTTTCCGGTGCAATATTTCCTAATGAAAGTCGTTCATCATTTCCTGCTTATGGAAGGAATGATTAATGTCTTCAAATGAGCGGATGTTTTTGGTACTTAGGAGATTAATTAAAGTGTTAGGCGGAATTAATTAAAGTGTACGCCTAAGACCTGGCTAATTATAATGAAAAACACCGTTGAAATAATAAAATTATTTACCATACCTTCTTGCAAACGTTTGTCTACGTGCATACTCACGCACTCTAGTAAAAAAACTTAAAATCTTCACCGCTTCACTGTAAATATACTATACCATTCACATTCGCTGAAAATATATCTGAATATGGTAGCAATTTTTTTAATACGATTACACCAAAACGACTATTCCGATTTCATACACAGAATGTCTCAGAACGATTTAGCATGAAGGGAGTGAATTAGTGGCTTCCATGTGCATAGTCTGTTATCTGTTTTACTATGAGCGTTGATAATATAAGCATTTTTTTTTTGAAAAGACAACTATAGATATTCAAATTACTTCGTTTGCTTTGTTTAAAAAATTGCTTAGTTGCATATCACACGACGTGACGCCAATAAAAGACCGTCTTGATTTATTTATTCATTCCTTTCTCACGGTTTAATTTTCATAATCTAAGACAAACTTTCTTCAGTCCTAATTTACCGCGCTCAGAAAAATCCTCGCGTGGGATCCCTGGATCGTTCAATAAACCCCATTTATCTACTCAACTCCTGATATACCATAGAACGCTACTGAGGCTGTTCAATTCGCTACGTTCAGCTTCCAAAAAGGAGCAATACAAAATAATGTGAACTGCACTTTGTTCGCCTCTTCCGCAAGTACACCAGGGTTAGTCGACAAAGCCTGTCATGAACCCCAACGAGCTGGGTGGAGAAGTGATCAAACTCCAGGAAATTGCTGGTCATGCGTTCCGCGATGATACAGTGAGTCAGACGACCCGTCCCTCCAGACGCCCCCGCCACACTTAAAAGCTCTCTTTCCTCAGGCTTGAGTGGCAGATATGAGTTTCAGCAAACGTTACAATATCTAATTATTACTGAGTACCACAACACAACTAAGAACTAAGCAGCCATTAGATGAGTCAGCATGATTTATTACCACGCCCAACATAGACCCACTATCCGTGAATATCTTTCTTTTACGCTGAGAGCACGACTGGAGATGAACGCAGATGAACGTTGAATGCGATAACAGCATGGCCATTCATGCATTTATTGAAAGAGGCTGCCAGCTGGCGTACAAATAAACTCGAGGCTTTTGCAAGACGAAACTTGCAGCGTGCTCTTTGACAAATAATGCAAAACCCTCTTCGCTTTTGATGGGTTGATTCAATGCACCCCGTAGGCAAAATCTGCAAAGACCGCCATCTATCGGGTAATGCAAATTTTAACGGATGTCAAAACATTTAGGAGAATCTTTTTTAAAATTCAATAAGCCAATAGGTTATTAAAACATGTGTATGAGAGCTGTATATTTTATTTAGCACTTATTAAATAATACTACACTTACTACTATTTCAGCTAATCCAATAAAACTAAACCTTCGTTTCGAAATGGTTATGGTCAGTAAATTAAAAAAAAGAGTCACCAAAAACATTCTGCACTACAATTTTTATGATGAAATTTTTAATAAAAACGAATAAATATTTTTTTTAATGGCTTACCGATAAACAGTTCGAATGGAGTAATAATCATTTTAAAATTAAAAAGTATCCTAAAATCCCTTTTTATTAATAATAATCAAGTAAGGTTTACATAGTTGTTGATGTATATATTTTATTATTTTTATACTGATTGTAAGTAATTGTGTTTGCCAATCAAATGTAAAACTGTTTTTTTTTATTGAGAAATCCAGTTGGCCGATGAGTACAAGTCTACAATTTTTCTAACTAGGTAAGAGTTACCTGTTCTAAAGAAGGTTATATATGAAGTGTTACAGTGAGCATACAAGAGACCAGCGCAAAACACAAATATACACACTGATATACATTGATATACTCGTTAACACTTAATATACTTATTAAATAAATGAATACACATTTTTTAAATATATAAGTAAATAAATATTCAATATAAGATAGTGTTATACTATATATAGTATAGTAACATATATTTATATATAGTAAAGTAGTGATATATATATCTATAATTATATATATACATTGGGCATAAACATATTAAAGTATGACGTATCTAATTAAGCATATTTTTTTTTTTAAACATTCTAGGTAACTAAAATTATGCAGAGATATTTATTTAAAAACGACGTATTTATGGTGCCGTCTGTACACAAGATAATGGGATGTTCTCATTGCATTTACGATGTCTGAAGTTGTCGTTGAATAAAATACATTAAAGTAATCCATACGTTTGACACAATGGAATAATATGTTTATGTGGGTCGTTGTTCATTCCTATGTGAGTTTTCTTAGAAATATGAAAGAACATGGAAGCTGTTAGTGGAAATGCTGTCGTATTATATTCCGTGTAAATGTTTCTGTGACATGTCGCCCGGCGGTATATTTATCTTGCGTCATTTGTATCTGTCGGCCACACGCGACCCCCGAGGCTGCCGGCTCGCTTGCTCTGAGCTCGCGGAGAAAAACTTCACTGGGCGGCAATCGTATGCCGCAAAAACTTTATCTGACCGCAAGTCAACAAACTAATACTAATGATTTATTGTGCGTAAGCTAGTGTGTATAACTTTTTTTGTTATTAAATTATATATTATATACCTACTCATTTATTATTTGTTTTGTAAATTTGACCTTATAACTGAAAAACGATTGAAAAAATGAGTCATCATTTTAGCTTTGTATATAAAACTTAATAATTAACACACAAATTATAAGGCCAGAATGATTAATAGAAAAACAGTGCTGTATTTGATGAAATCTTTCTAACTCTCAGCTATACAATTTGTGCGTCTTATGCAATAAGGTCAAAATTTCATTAAAGTAGTCATAAAATGATTTAAAATTGAGCAAATATTTAATAGGATACTGAATAGTTATCGTACATCGAGTATGTATATTTCTGGTTGGTCATATTTACAGGAGCATTTCAATTTCAACGTTGCCAGAAGAAACTTTTATTCAACAAATATATACAAATACATTGTAAATAGATCCAGCTAAAATGCTGTCTTTTCCGCCTTACTGTCTTAACCAAAATATAATTAATGCATAAAATGAAATACAAAATACTTACAAATTAACTCATGTTCATAATTCGTGTAATCTTAAAAGAGAATACAGTTTTTAAAAAAACAATTTTTATTTTTTTTTTATTTTTTTTTTATTTGAGTTTATTATAAGTATTTTTTCAGTTGTCTACTTCTAAAGGTATTTTATAAGATTTAATAGACTGTGTATTTTTAATTGCAGATAACCATACGTATTTATATATCTTTCGACAATTTACTTTTCATTCGACATTTGTCTAGTAGATTACGAGATTTTTCCATGTTTCATCTGAAAAGTGGTTGATTGCAATTCTATAATAACAAAGTTAGCGTGCCGGTAGAACTTTGAAGTGGGTGAACAATTTAGAGTAGTCATATTGCATTTACTTTTTGGAATAATTATTTTCAAAAATACGAATTTGTAAAATATATCTTCGCCGTAAATATTTTTCGTACATAGGACTCCAAATTGTACAAAATAATACAAAATAATAGACTCAACCAAGGATATATAAATATTAGGTTAACTTGACTCATTTAGGTACTGTTTAAAATGCACAAATTTCATCAAACTCTTCAAATTCTTTATTTGAAACTTACCCTAAAGCTGTCATAAGGCTGCGATTCACGTTTTTAAAATTAGGTTTACATAAGTTTTGTTTCGAGGAATATTTGATTTACCTAGTTAATCAAATTAATTTATCAAAAGCGTAATGTTACCAAAAAAAAAATAAGTTAGGGTGGGAGGGCTTCAAGTACTATAAACACTATACTTATGAAAAGCTATAATCTAAGCCAACCCTGTCGTGTTTTCGCTCAGGTGTGTCTGATAGACCCATATCGCTTTTATCAGAGGGGTTGCGCATGATCTACTCAAATCATACTTGCAAAATAGATTTCAATGCATTGAATTGCGATCCCTAAATGAAGATATCCAAGAATTTATATCAGTTTCGTCTTTAAAACCCGTAAAAATTGGTGTACTTCAGGGTTAAATCTTAGGTCCTCTTTTATTTATACTTTATACGAATGATTTGAGGGAAAATATTTCTGCGTGTGAAATAACTCAATTTGCTGATGATACCAGTGCTGTTATTGAGGCTGAGAGTTTCGAGATCCTCACAAGTAAAGTGAACTCAGCTCTTAGTGATCTCGATGACTGGTTCAAGTCAAACAAAATGTCTCTTAACATGTCGAAAACTGTTATTTTAAACTTCTCGAGTATTAATAAGAATGACATAAACATCTCTACTACTACATTTCTATTTCTTTTGTCAAATTAATTATGTACAATAAATAAATAAATAAATAAATAAAATAAAATCAGATACCCTTTTCATAAATCACACTGCACAAAATTCTTAGATGTGCATCTCGACGATAAATTAAAATGGCGTAAACATATTGACCATTTAAAATCAAAATTATCGTCTGCTTGCTACGCTCTATCACATATAAGAACTTGCATGGACAGGTCATCTGTGATGTCTGTCTATTATGCACTTGTAGAGTCTCACCTAAGATATGGAGTTCTCTTGTGGGGTTCTGCAGCATATATTCAAGAAATTTTTATAATCCAAAAGAGGGCTGTGAGGGGTATCCTGGGTTTTGGCCCAGATGAGTCTTGCCAATCACACTTTCGGAACTTAGGAATTCTGACAATATATGGTATCTTCATCTACAAAGCCCTTTGTGATTTTTTCTTAAAGAAAGAGGCGGCTTCTACACATAGCAATGTTCATTCGCACTACACAAGACACAAAAACAATTATGTTCAACCAATTAATGCTCGTACAACATAATTTCAGAATACAAGTGTTTATAGGGGGGTAGATTTATTTAATAATCTCCTCAATAATATAAAAACATTACATTCTGCTTTGAAAAAATATCTTATTGAAAAAACTATGTACAGTCTTGACCTTAATTGAAGTTTATTTAATTTTTATTGCATTTACTGTTTTATTATTGTTTTTCTATAAATTTTATAATATTGTTGCACTATTTAGTTTATACAAGATTTACGCTCTTAAACTTGCTATCTCTTTGCATGTATTTGAATAACTGTGTGTAAAGTGTAGGTATGCTAGTCTTAGTTACTATATTTGTTGTTTGTATCTTGTTATTGTTATATTGTTCTATTTACTTTTATTGTTTTATTGTTTTATTTTACTCATTTCTGTCTTTTATACACAACTGCAAAGTTGTTTTTTGAAATAAATATACTGAATCCTAAATACTAAATCTTAAGCAATTGATGAGGTTTTAACGTCTGAGTTTTATCCATTTCACCTAATACCACGCTTTGTGAACTCGATATTACATATTTAGACAAAATTATAACAAGCATTATGTTCATCTGCTATTAACCGACCTGCTCATCAAATTTAGTACGATCTAATTGAACAACATCAATCTGTACGCTTTCTGCGTTACACACAATACGCGTTTATTTAGCGTTTAAACATTTCCTAAGACTATTGCAAAATTTAAATTAGATGTACTTGCATCTTGCAGATTGGCTATGGCAATTGTAACTATCATATAATATCAACGGCTTCTATACATTGTTTAGTAGTAGTAAATTTTTAAATCAAACCCTGACGTCTTAAAGCTAGGTCGTTAACGGCAACATTGCTTCATTTTTTATCTGGACTTGTGCCAAAGGACGGGAAAGTATTGGGATGAGGCCAGTTGTAATAAGTACCGTTGTTAGAAAAAAAAATATTTCTTTGTTATTGATTAACCTGCACGTAAATGGTCAAATTTCGAGATCAGCGGAAAAGCGATGGACCAAAATAATCTTGCAATGGCACCCTAGAACCCACACAAAGACGATAAGGGCTACCACCAATGCTTTGGGTTGATGACATTAAACGACTGCCCAGGCGAAGATTTGAAGGTACTTAGGGAGGCCTATACTCAGTGGGCAGATACAGGCTGATGATGATGACAATAAAGGTCGCTACGCAGCGATCCTAACAATAACTGAATACGTCCGATGAAATTATGTAAAGCAGAGAGTGGATCTGAAAGTCAATTACGTTCGACAGAGGAAAGTATAAATACATTCGAAAATGTCCTCTCGTGCGAGGCTGCATTAAGGGTATTATCGTGTGATGGAATAAGAAAATAAACGCCCCGCGTTCTGTTTACTTTCCTTTGCTGGGAATCCAATTTCGATTTCAAAAGCAGAGACGCCTCCGAGCATTTGTGTTCGAATTTATCGAGCCTTCGCAACTGGAACCGTGTTACGTATCGAAATCATGAATTTTAAACGCTTGGCTTTGTTGCCTCCTTTAAAACGATTATTTTTGATGTGTAAACATCTATACCAAAACCTAAAGGATTTTGCGGGGTTTGAGTAAATTTGGTTTTAATAACAGGACACTTCGTCGATTGTGAGGGCTTATTTCATAGAGAAAGAGAGTACTGGACTGTATTCAATCAGTAACTGACCTATTATGCTGAAATAATATATTATACTGGACTGTATTCAATTACAAAGTAACCGACATATTTATTTATTCTTTATTAGAGAAATCAACAGTCTTACAAACAATTGGTATTAATGATAAGTTTACATTCTTAAAAAGTATCTGTAAAACTAATCAGAGATTTCTACCATAATTATAAACACTAAAAACTAAGTTAAAAACTAAACATGTATACAAATTATGCCATTAACTCCTAACCATATCAAAATGTTGACATGGCTTGAAATCACATGATATATGACATAATAAATCAGTTTAAATATATATATATATATATATTATTTATTCATATAATTGACTGGTGATAGCTTTAATGGCGGCTGACTGACAGGATTGCTTCTTAGCGAATAGAGTGTCAAAACAATTTATGTATTTATTAAATATGTTCGATATGTGCGGTACCGGAAATTATTATATTATACTGAAATTATATAATATACTATATTGTATTCAATTACTAAGTAACTGACATATTATACTGGACTATATTCAATTGCTAAGTAACTGACATATTATATTAATTGAGCTGAAAATAAATAATTTATCAATATTATAATTCATATCGTATAAATACCCATCACATTCACAAACGAACGTCGATGTGTACACATCTTATCGTGAGTCCCTGTTTTTGTGCGAAGCTAGTATGAGGTGCCGTTTGAGAAATCACAAGTAACGAACTTGGGATTGGTTTCAAATAATCTGTCCCGGAACGCTTGAGCATCCTTGATCCGTTAGACTTATATTATCGTCACACTCACTCAATAGTTTATGAAAGAAACCTCGACGTTTTCGACCATCCATTCCCCACACGGCTGTATACAGAGTTTATATTTGTGTTGCCCATACTATCACAACAGATAACTATACTATGGTTATTTGAAGCTGCCATTGCATCTCCTTCTAGGATGGTTAAACGTTCTGTATATTTAAAAGCTACGGTAGGAAAGTTCTGCGGGAGAAAATGCATCCATCTCAGCTTAAACGAAATTTGGTACAGCAACGTGCAGTTTGAATACACAGTCAGTTTGAATTCTCTTGCATTGTTTTGCGATAACTAAGGTACCTTACCTTACCTTACCTTACCTTCCATACAATTACCTTCCTTTGGCCGTCTGTCTGTCCGTTTCAATATCAAAATGTATAAAAGCTAAATCTGATTGAAAACAGGACTAAACACTAAATGTTATCCGTGGTTTTATTTATTTATATTTAAAGGGAGTGTTGCGAAACTTTTATCGAAATGTTGATTACCTATTTAAATTACTTAACGAAATCACCATTTCACACAAATCATAAATAAATCACAAATTTTGTAAATAGGGGAACGGGAAGGCGAAAAAAAACTAAAATCCTAAAAATTTTTATTTTATTGACGTTAACAATTATTTTTTTAGTGATTTTAATGTTTTTATCAATAATTGGTTTTTATATCGATCGTATTTGCATTTTAGAGAGTTTACTGACAGGATGGTTTACTGACAGTTCGATTTGATTGTGATTTTCAGCTGAAAACTCCTTTAAAATGAACAAAAAAACCTCCCTGAAATTCACTTTCAGTGCACCGTGTATAGCATCAATAGAGCTTTTGTTGAACCGAAAAATGTTTGCCAAGCTCTTAGCCGATGGGGTTAAAATGGGTATATATTTTCTATGGAATATACCTATACCTCCACCGCGCGGCACAGGTTTATATAATACATACGCTTTTTTATTTTTAATATTCGGCGAGTAAGCAAATTTAGGTGAATGCATTGTTAAAATTTGGCATTGTTAAAGTTTATATGGAGAAAGAGTGAGGAAAGTTTAAATGTATCTATAATTATGTTACAAATGCATTTAATTGTATAAAATAAAACGTTCATATGACTGCAGATTGACAGAATGAGTTTTGAGCTGTGAATTTGAAAATTTAGCACAAATGATATATTCCAAGAAAATAAGGGTTTATTTATGCATGAAATTCGTAACATAAAGGTTACAAGTTATGCAATTATTTTAAATATTCAGAAGTATTCTTAAAACCTATTGTAAAATTAAAACTGTATTGTGTAAATTTGCTACACTTAATTACTAGACTATTTAATCATTTATAAACATAATTAATTGCTTGCTCTATTTAAGATTAAAAAAAAATTGTAGAGTAGCCAGTTCGCTTTTAAACTATATCGGTAATTTTTCTCCATTTGACGATAAATTAAGCATTACGATAAGTATTACGACCAAAGTTAAAATGATAAACTGAACAAACTTTAAATATTTTTATCTAAAATAAAATATCTAAATCTAAAATAACTATAATCAAACAGGTACTAGATTCAATGAATATTTATAGATTTCAAGTCTGCTATACTAGCCACGTCGATTAATTCGAACAAGTTGAGGCAGACGCCAGCTTGGATAAGACAGACGGGTTTTCATGCACCAGTATAAATTAAACTTTTTGTCCGTATACTGCATTTAACCCAAAAATTTAAATATAAATAATAATATATTTATATAAAACCTCTTTAAAGTTTAAAATATTATGAGAATGTAATAAAAAACATATGTAATTTTCTACTATTAGTAATGATAAAGCTATCTACTAAATAAAAGGGATTATAAGGGATATAATCTCTAGAATAAATTATTGAAGTGTAAATTAATTCCAATATACTTAAAGGGGACTGTTTATGTTCCCTATTACGTGTAAGAAATTGTATAAAAAAATGCGAAAATAAAGCGCTCGTGTATATTATCTTTCTGTATTTCATTTTCTGTATTCAAGGCCGTAATGACCCGGCGCGGCGCGGCCTCGCCATCGAACGCATCGACAAGAACGATTTAATATTATCACGTAAAGTTTACATTTTTTTTCCTCGAACGCCATGATGAATTTTGATGTGACGTCAAAACGAATCATGTTTGAAATCGCAGGGCTGCGGTCTCAGGAACGGTCTCGGGTCACGGTGTATTGAAATAGTAAAGTAATAGAAACCTAGGAAAGTGTATCAGAGGTACATGAATAGACAAGATTTGTTTTCTTTTGTTTCGTTGATATTTATTCAGATTACTATACTATTGGAAATGTGCTATAATAACAGCAACATTTGTGATTTAATAAAATATAAGACTTTTGTTTTGTTATGTGCTTAACTGTGAAAGCACGCAAAGCCACGTACGGCATATCCAACAGAAACGCCATAATGCACGTGCTATAAGCGACGTATATGCTATATGCTTTATTCTCGTGGTCCGCGTTCATTGTATGTACATACGATAGTTTAACTTTGTCGCAGAATGCCATACACCTAACTCAACGAAACTTTGTCCGTAAATGAAAAGCAAAAATTTGTTACGCTGTGAAGTCGGACCGACGCAGTCGTCAATTCAATAGAAACTTATATTACGTTTTACGTCATTTCATGGTACTTGATCCAAACGTTCAAATAAAGTCATAAATTTTATTGATTTCTTTGTTACTATCTAAATAAAAGTGTATTGCGATAGTCTAAACAGGAATATAATGATTTTATTAGAAATATGTACGTATTTTTGAGGTAAACTCAAGGTATGTTTGAGGTTGAATGTCATACCTTTAGTTGACAAAAAATGATACCGATAGGTGGCGCTATGTGTTCCCAACAAAATATTAATATTAATAATATTTCGTTAGCGGCTAAAAACCGGAAAAGATCTCCCATTCCTAGATATTCTTGGTAATGAAATGGCAAATTATAAATCTTTTTTTTATATATAATAATTGCTATGACCTTGGTCATACACAATTATTTTGGGCCCTACTCAACTAGGCCAATTGTGCCTGTGCTCGAGTCAGGGGAGATGGTGGTAATGAAGCGTTAAAAATGGCATGACCATCTGCGGATTCGAACCCGATACCTTTGAGTCAGTAGTCCAACGCCTTAACCACTAGACTACCACGATTTTTGTTTGGCTCATATTAATATAAAATTTAAAACATAGAATCTAGGAATTACGCGATGATCACCAGCAATTTTTGGTTACAAAGCAATATTTTGAAAAAAATTGTTATATTTTTGATTTAGCTACATGCATGTAAAATAACGATTCGAATGAAATAATTCATATGCTGACCAAACTCACGTTGGATCCTTAAAAATATGCGCCACCGATCACAAAAGTCATAAGCCTTGAATAATACCCACTATTAAAATAAATTATGTCGCTTCTGGACAGAGCCTAAGCTCGGTATATTGAGGCCAAAACAAGTGCACATTATGAATATTAAAAGCAATTTATATACCTTTTTGAGAGAAATTTAGAAAAGGTGTTTTATTTATTTAATTTTTAAAAGAAATCTGTAGTTTACACATAGTAGTTTACATTGACATACGAAGAGAAAAAAAGTTAACACTACAATAATCTAAACACAGATTCCTACGTTCTGCTACTTAGATGATAATATAATTAATAACAGCGTATAAATAAAACATTTAAGAACGAAACTAAAATATTGAATGTAAATCAAAAACTTAAATATATGCGTTATTTATATTTTTCATTTATTTATAACATCAAGACATCTTTTTTTAAAATTGAATTTTACTTAGATTTAGGCAATCATGATAAACAAGGAGATTCGAGGAACAAATAGAAGCATATGAAATACATTTAATAGGTAATAAGGATAATCGTTTATCGACGGACTTTAATAACCCTAAGGTTAAGGATAAGGTTAATAGATTGTTTTTTTTGCCACATCTTGAAACTGTCACGAAACAGGTAATATAATAGCCACAGAATATTTTTTTTGCGTTATTTTGATTCACGATTAAGTTTCGCGTCAAGGTTTTGATAACACAATATGATTAAACTCAACCCTCGTCTCTACTCACTGCCAGCAAACATATAAATTGTTGATAAATCCCCGACGGACGGTAATTTTCTTGAAGCTTGGAAACCAGGAGTCGTGATCCCATTTTCTAAGAAAAAATGTTTAGGTATCAGAATTCTCAGGCCTAAGGTCAATCACAACACTTCCATATCTATCTGCCATAAATGATCACTCTGCGTTCGGCCGGGTCAGACAACTTATTTTTTTCGCTTTTCATGGATCATAGTATGGTTTCTGTTTTTAGTAGTGTTACCGATGATAGACTCGCAGTAATACATCATGTAAAAGTAACTACTCTCGTTTCGTTTCGCAATGCTTTTGATTAGGTGTCTCAAAAAATGTTACTGATAAAGCACATATGGGCAATTGCGCATATCACCTAATAAATGGTTTAAAGGTTACTTAAAAAATGGCTCTCAAATAACCGTAATTACAGACAACAAATCTCATCTGATATTGCAATACTAAATATAGGCATACCACAAGGAATGGTATGACTTTAACCACTACTACGGTAATAATAAAAATGGTTATTCGATTTGTTTTATTTATACTAGTATTATGTCTTGTTGTCAAAAAACACAGTTTTGACTGCCTTGTTTTTGTTTTCATGCTATACGGCAATTTATTACGGGAACACAACATCTAATGGATCTGTAGTTGAATGTGTGTTTTGTGTGTTTCTTGTTACTTAGCTCAGTCAACAGAGTTAGGAAAAGCTTATGATATTATTAAAAAAATTTGTTGTTCTTCGAAGTGCTTTGCGAGTCGCACGCTTGGGGATCATTGACCGTTCTCGCGCCATGCGTTCAATTTCGCTCTCAATATTAAAACGATTTCTATTTAATTTTGAAGTTGTGTTTTTTTTCGTAATTGGGAAACATTTTTTGCTGATTAACGTTTGATTGTTGATAAAGATCAACCCCCTGAAACGACCAAATAAGAAAAAAATATAATCTATACCTAGTTATCATACATATGCATTGTAAAATTACATGTGAATTACTACGCTTAGGAAAGGTGAAACGCTACACTGAGTTAGCGTATATGATCAGTACCGACTTTTACTGAAAGTGCAAAATGGAGTGACTAAACATATAGCAATCTTCCTTTTCCGGACGTGCTTTTACGGATATCAAAGATTAATTACGGCATCCAAATTTAGACCGGTGCAATAACATATTCACATAGTTCGTTTAACAACTATCTTATATAACTACAAAAAAATATAGAAATTTCCTCTTATCTTATGGTTTTGTTATTATTAAATAAAATAAAATATGAAAATATTATCTGGGAGCATCTTGTGTTTTTTTTTAAATTTTTAATAATTTCTATGACCTAGATAAAATAAAAATAATTGTTTTAGACTATACTTAACGAAGCTAAATCTGTTTGTACTAGATTCGGGGGAGATGGTGGTGATAAAGCGTTTAAATAGTATTAGTTTGCGGTTTCGAACCGGCGGTCGTTGGTCATTTTTGTGAATGGATAAGTAGTTAGTACGCTGCTATGAAAACCTAGTTCAAAAAAGAGCTCTATTCTACATATGATATAACCTTTGTTTTCAGATTAGTAATGTTTTGATGGTGTGTACTTATTTACACCAAGCTATATTTTTTTGTCCTCCGAAATTTTCTTGTTAGCAGACTCCTTCAATATGCGGCAGACTTTTTTTATAGGTATGTTGAAAGTACTCTAATATATAGTATATAAAAAATATTTAATTTCAAAATGATTCCGTGGTAAAATGGCACTCACTCGTGGACTAGTGGTTTTATTCTGGTCATGTCTTAGGCATGTCCTTAATGTTAGATATTGTATGTGGATAGGAAGGTAAATCGCCGATAAAATGTCAGAATCATCAAAAATAAGTTTTGAGCCTTTCGAATGTGGAGTGATTTTTTTCTTCTAGCAAGTTTAGAAGTAAATAAATCATATTAACCATTGATATAGACTTAATCACGCGTTTAACAATTGTTCAATTTTATACCTAAAAAAAAATAATACTAAATACATTGTGTTCAGGTTTAAAAACAAAATTTTGTAAAAATTTAATAATATATGTTAATAATATAATTCTAACTTTATTTTTTTTATCTTATTTGTTTTTGGTTTTTGTAAAAAACTTTGTGTGTTTTCATTTTATAGCTTACGTATGACCAAAATATGAAATATAATATGTAAAAATTGAAAAAAAAAAATAAATAATCCGAAATGTACCGGTCTGAAGCGATCAATATTCACTTCGATCATAATTAATCCAATAAGTGGTGTCTTTTTTCTGTCATTTGACTCATTTTCTGGATTTCCTAACAATACGTCGCGCCATTATAATTTGTCCTAATCACCGTTAATGGGAGGCGATAATTACGACTAGATATATATAATTATTTAATGGGGCCTAAACTTATATACTCGTAGTTATGTCAAACCAAAAAATATGTGTGTTAGCATAGGGTTTATCAAAATAATAATAAAAACAAACATCAAACAAACTATTACCTAGTTAGGAAGGTTATAGACTTATACTCATCGGCCAATTTATATTCCATAACAAAAAAAAAAAAAAACTTTGTTGAATGTAGATGTCATTATGTAAATCATTTTGTAATATATATTTTTACATTATTAGGCAGTTGATGGATAATATAATCAACTATTTACAGAAGTTTTACTTTTTTAATGTCGTATCAAACAGATTCTATAACACTACAATATATTTCGTTTGGGCCTACTATTATTTAGTAACCACAACAAATTACGATTCTACTGAATTTTTCAGTTAAGTTAGAGAGCTCTATATTTATTTCAGTGTGTTTATTCTTGATGCATAACTATCAAATGTTAATAATATTGTTATTGTTATTTATTTACATTATTAAAATATCAACTCCAAATTAACAATTATATACGGTTGTTAAATATTGTATGTTATGATCCAACATCAATTTTTTGTAGTGCTGAAAAGCACGCAGCGTAAAAATAGGCCATTTTCCAGCTCGTGTACGGGCACCATTACCGAGAAACCTCTGGCGATAACTGCATTCATTTTCGCACTATTCCAAACGCCGCATAAACACATATATTATGGATATATACCGCATAAACACATATATATTAAATAATAGTAATCAGTATAATAATAACATTCCGAGGTAATTTGTTTTCGTTTTTTAAAAACATTTTTTACGCCTCCTAATTTAGGTACTTAAGACTATTTTGGGACCTACTTAATATACAGCCTACTAATATATACGATAAGTAATATGCTGATTATAACATACAGGTGTTTTTAAATTTAGGGCACTCTTTTTAGGAAGTAGATCTACCTATTGGTCTGAAGAAAAAAAAATATAATTTCGAAAAAAAAATATTTCACACTAAAACAATTATATTATTAAAAACTTTGTCTTTCTTCGAAGTGCTTCGCGAATCGCACGCTCGGAGGTCACTGACCGAGCTCGCAACATGCGTTCAACCGCCTTTTTAAACATTAAAACGATTTCTATGCAACTTTTAACTCGTTTTTCTCGTAATTGGCAAACATTTTTTGATTTTCGATATAGATAACATCCTAAAAGGAGTGCCCTAAATTTAAAAATAACCTGTATACATTTTTTTTGCTATAATCAGGGAAGATGATTGTATGCTTTTACAAATAGACTACCACGCTTATTTTTTTTATGTATTAACCCATTACATATTTAAATGTCATCGTCCAAAAACACACTTGTATCTACCTAGATCTAGCCTCTTATTTACTTATTTTTTAACATATGCATAAGTACTTGCTATACAATAAATTCTATTACGTGTTTTGTGATGTAAAAAATAAAAAAAATGATTTTATAATAGTTCTTTTAGCACTGGAGGATTTTTTTGAAATACGTTGGTATCATTTACGTATGATTTTTGACATACTGCAGTTATAGCACAGCAAGATAGGGATATCTGTCGCGTATTGTGGGTAGTTGGTACATGAAAAACCGAGTATGCCAAGTGGTTACGGACAATCAATGCAATTTAAAACTAAGTTAAAAACATAATTACTTCCAACATAATATGCCTATTCCCTACAGATAAATACATTGCATGGACGGTGTATCGTTGTCGACCCAATTTTCATCTTTACTATGTGTAAATAATTTAGATTTTTTTCTGTACCATTTCTAGTCCTTATATACAAAGAAATTTTAATTCCACGACACTAGCAAATTCCAGTATGGTTCGTATAAGCATATACCATAAAGCTTTCAAGCATACTGTCTTAGATCTTTCGGAATTAGACATTTTTAATTGTACTTAGAATTTATTCAAAAACAAAGGTAAGTAAAATATACACGTCACATACAGGCAATTAGAGGTAAAGGTCCTAAATATATTTATGTTTATCATATAACTATACAACCTATATTGTAATTAATATATTTTTTTTATATATATATATATTTATTTATAAGTGTAATTATGTAAAAACGAAACTATTCTATTTTATTTTCTGTATGATTCTCAAAATTCACTTTTTTTATGTAAACAGTTTTAGGTGAACCGACATCTCAATTATATTGTTAAACAGTGGATTCATGTAATTGCCCAAATGTATAACTCTGTATTTAGTGTCTTATAAACTAAGTTACGCTGTATGTTTCCCTAGAATATATTCAATTAAATTAAATTAGATAATGGTTTTCTGTCTTATTTTTTAATATTCAGTGTCGTGTGCTTAAGTGGTTTTTCGTAGACATCAAGTTCCTCTGCAGTATTCCGCCGCTATATGAAGTGATGATAGTCCTTCCAAGTAAAGTGAATTTCAAATGCCGCTCAGGTTTGCTATCTGCCGGCTCGTTTGGAGAATCAGCTCAGCGGTTTCTGCTCAATCAGCTATACTTTTCTGATGTCGAGTAGAGATCGTTGGTTATAGTAGGTGTGTTTCTAAGCCAGAGATCCAATATGTTAAGTGCTTTATTAGCATATGTTTATATTTTAATATATATATATATTTATACATATATTATTTAATATTAGAACAGTGGGATTGTAAATAAATAGGAGGCTTGAATTCCAAACGGAAGTGAACCGGCTGTTACCCGAACTTATATTAATTTATCAAAGATTCGCAGATACGACGAAATTCGCGTCTTACTCACGTCTAACATTTCATTTGCACATGCTGTGCGTGCCTATAAAACGTTGGGATTCGTGCTTCGAACCAGCCGATACTCGACCGAGTTTAACGTTCATCGTACTCCAACTTTCGTTGTAATTCATATATTTTTTTTATGCTATGCATACCAAGCCAATGAGTTTGTACAATTAATAAATAAATAAATATTATTTTTAGCTTTATTTGAATAACTCGATATTTTATCAGTCTCCTCAGTTTGAGTACTTACTGGCTTAATAGTGTGAAACTGTGCACTGGCTTAGCAATATAAGAATAAGATATTTGGTGGCACTATGTCGATTTTTTTTTTTTGTAATACAGTAGTATATATTTTACATTACTAAAAAGTCAACTTAAGGCGGAAAGAAACCCATTTTGAGTGCATTAGATACGAGCTATTTGGGGCGATGCGTTTCATTGCAATTACAAAGCCCAAAGGGCCGTATATCCATATCTAATTATGTTTTAATATTTCGAGGCGGCAGCGTTTTATTTAATGGCAAAATGTCTCCCTTAGAACAGGCAAAAGCCTAGTTAGGCAAGATATTTTGCATTGTAAGATTGTCTTTATAATATTTGCTGAAACTTAATAAATAAATTTGCAATCAACTAAATTGATAGAGCAACTATTTTAGCGTATAGTAAACGTAGCGTATATAAAACGTGAGTATCCATGGTTGTTCTTTCTTTCCGCTTTATAAGATTAAAATAGTAGCGGTGTTAGAACATTTATATAGAGCTTTTAAAAGTTTGAAAACCTTTGGTAGTTAGCGAGTTAGCAATCAACAGAGCGAGAGTAAATTTGTAACCTACATGTACGAGTAATAATCCGTAAAAGTTACTTCATTTGATCTCATCTCAATTTACAGCGTATATAAAATTTAAAATTCTTGAAAACAAACTACTTCGAATACTACGTAACCATAAAAGTGTCAAGGTACGCCGCAAAGTGCCACGTTTAAGTGCCGTTAAGAAAGTTGAATGTTTTTTCGATTTGTCAGCATGTGGATATTAGCTTTCAACCCTGGAATACTTCAAGTAAAACTGCTTGCAATAAAACTGCCTGGATTACTTAAAGTCTCAAGTAAAACTACTAAATGTATGTAGTTTATTAAATTTAAGTATTTAGTACATGGGGAAACCTATTCAATAAATAAATAATGTTTTCACATAAATATTATATAGGTAATTTTTGGTTCTATACTTGCACATAAAATATATTTTGCTTAAATTACAATAATTATTTATAAGGTGAATAATTAATTACATTGGCGTACAGTTATCTAACACAAAAAAAAAACAAAAAGTTAAGACAATATAACTGACGATGATAATAAACTTTTGGTAATAAAATTATTAAAAAAATAGAACTCGAATTTAAATCATGCAGTGTAATCAAGCATAATTATCATAATCATAGTGAATAATCATGCAGTGAATAAGTTGTTTTAAATAGTTTGATATGTCTACATTTTTTTTTAATCGAATACAATTGTATTTTATTAATAATTTTTAAATATGTCTTAAATTTAATGTTTACATACCGTATGGACAAGAAATTAACGAGACGTTTCACAAATCCCGTCTCAGGTAAGAGTTTTAATATTTGAACACATTTGTGAAAATAATGTCCTAAAACCAAAAAAAAAAATAAGTTAAAACGGGTTTTTTTTTTATTTTCGAATCCTCTTACTTTGTGTCACAAAATGTAGGCAAATAACATTATATCATACAATATCGACATACGTACGTTACTACAGACAACCACTCCAAAACCTAAATGTGCATAACATTTAAGAATTATTTTATTTATGTTTTAGACGATTCTTCATTCCTGTGGCTTGTGTTGTCGGGGAGGCGCCTTTGGGCGCAGTTCTGAGTGCCTTATTGTTGTTTTCATGATGCAAGGCCGTTAATTACAGGCAAACAACATCTCGCAAGTCTGTAAATGAATGAGTGTTTTTTTTTGCTTGTATATGTCTTGTGAAAGTGTTGAGAAAAGCTCCGTTGAATATTCTCACCTGGCCGGATTTGACCCACTGGAGATTCGAATCCGGGACTTCTGGATTTAGAAGCAGGCACTTTTACCGCTGCGCCACCAGGTGTATTATATTATTTATGTTCGTTGCATGTATACTTGTAAGCACCTGATACATGATTTAAAAATAATTTAATTAAATTTAGGTAAAAGTACAAAGCATTTTATAAGTTCAAACTTAATTTACACCTAGTCTTCTTGACCCGGTAAGCCGGACGGCACCTTGTAAGCCTATTTTAGTCTAATTAAGGCCAATATTCCTTTTGTATGATATAAAGAATATGGTTTAGAATATCGTTTTTTAATCTGAATCTTTTATTTGGAAAAATATATAACGTTTAGTCAAAAGTCTAATTAAAATTAGTAATGCCATATTACTATAAAATAAGTAATTAATATTATATTATGTCTATAATTTAATATTTATATTAATTTCTTTTTTGGAAATATACTACGTGTGCACTGTACATATTATGTATAAATATTAAGAATACTCGGATATTTATATTAAGTATTTTATGTCATATTTAATAATAGTCTTTTATTTGTATTGTTTCTCTATTATATTATTGAAGCATAAATTAAAATTATGTATTTAATTGTGACTTTTAAAACAAAAACAATATTCGTTCATTCTTAGACCTGAAACATTTAATAATGTACTACAAATAAAGCCTACCTTAGTACGGGCGCTGCCTAGTTAGGTAGAGTTTTGAAAATATGTTTGTGTAATTCAAAAACCATTAAATAAATTATTATTAAGTGCATGTGTGAAAGAGGGATTTTTGCGTTTTTGTTTGTTTGTGGTTTGTGTGCAGTGGTGTGTTTAGCCGTTTGGGTTCTAGAGTGGAACTAATGAACGCCAACACATACAGGCACACGAAAAACGCTTTTCACGTTTTTTTCCCCTTCACAGCGGGCGAACGTTTATGCGGTCCTTTAGTTCGGCGGATATGACTGCAGGGTTAACTCGCAGCCTCGCGCTGACGTTCCGATAGTCGGATTAGAGTGCCTGCATGAGCTTGCATGCACAGGGGGAATATTGGAAGCTGTATATACTATAAGAAAGTACCTGCCTACAGCGTGATGCTAACCTCTTTTGATCTTCGAATTGGTAAACATCTATCAGCCGTATGGATAAACGAATTACAAAAGTGACAAATTTAAGAATAACACCAAAAGACAAATTTTTTGTTTACAATTTTTTAACATTGATATAATCTGGCTGCAAAAATAATATTTTATTCTAATTGTTCATAATTATAGTTTCAATGATTCTGTCTCACCATTCAGTATTATACTCGCTTGTATTTATACTCGTGTGTATTTATACTCGTATTATTATGTATTATTATTATTATTATTATTATTATTATTACGTATTTATTATGTATTATATTACCTTTTATTATGTAAATGTTTTACAAATTTGCAATATTTATTCTTATATTTTATTTACTCGTGTAACTTTTTCAGAAGTTTTCTTAGGCAGGGAACATCAGTACAGTAGATTCCGATCACTTGTTGGTTACATTAATTGCCATTAAACTGTTACTACTGTTCTGTACATGTATATATATTTTGGTTTATAAGAATAAATAAATAAATACAACAATTCTGTATATAATTTTCAAGCTAAAGTTTTGTAAAAGAAAGCCAAAATGATGACTTAGAAGTTTCTCTAGATCATTAATATTTTTAAACGTGATTTACTACACGAATAATTAGTGTTTCGTATGATCCGAATGTGGTATTGTGTTAGACTCAAGTCCTTGGATTAAAAACATATAAAAAAAGTACAATACGAAAAAGTGGAATAATCCCGTTTTGAAAGCGACCTCCTCAACTGTTTTGTATATACAAAAAAAAAAGATATTTATATATTCAGTCTGAAACCGTTGCATTTCAATGAAGCTGAGCGGCAGCTTAATATCGGTTATCAGAAATCCTCGGGTGTCTCTTGTTCCTCCCAGCATCCAACCTCAGATTACAGCAGGCTAATCTTTTTCAATCTCCTGTGTCATCAGCCTTTGACATAGATTAATGGTGCTCCACCTTGATCGATCTCATGCCAGTGACGATTTTAAACGTTATTACTCCTACCAGCGTCGTATCATTATTTTAAATACTGATTTAATCCTGATACTGGTTTGGTACTGATTTTATTCAGAAAGGATTTTACCTTTTTGAGTTTATTTCGTATTGGGTATATACAATAATTATTGTATTAAGTTTAAAAACGCAATATCCTGCCCCCCCCTCCCCAAAAAAGTGCGTGGAAGAGAAGTCAAATTTGGCATACATAAAAAATAACTCGTTGCTAAGGCGAATTTATTGTCAGTCAACCGGTGGTTTATTTTTATAGGGAGTCAGGTTTTACATTTATGTATTCGTAGTATTATTTATTACTATTATTTTATTTGAATTTAGGTTATTTTAATAGTCATCCGTTACGTTACAAAAATCCTGAAAATATATTATATAATATTAATTATTTCTATAGAACTGTATTAAAGTGCAGTACATAGATGTTAAAGGATAAACCCAACCCAAGGATTTTTACCAACTAAATTACATTTTTTTGTGTCAATACAAGGAATAATAAGTTGTATTGACACAAAATGTTTATCACAATTGCAGTTTTACTTAAATTAAAGCATAAGTTTAAGTTTAAATCTCTACTTTATAGATATTCTTCGGAGTCAATACTTTTACACAAATTTACAAAATATACGAAATAGTATGTAGTCTATTTGTCCTAGATGCCTTTTCACTTGCGCTTTCACAAACCTACCTTTCTGAAATATCAGATAGTTGTGCCCGATTTATGTAAAGTTTTTTGTTTGCGTTTGCTGAAACCTTAAGTAAAGTCGGTCTGATTTGACCAAACTTTCATTATTATATTACTGAAATTTAGGCGAGGTTTCACCTTTGTAGAAACTCCGAGCGCGTTTCCGGAACAGATCCCAAAATTTACCCAAAGAGCACAACTTCAAAAGTTATAAACGAACATTATACCTTTAATCTATTTATTTATTTATTTTATCTATGAACCGAAAACATCTTAACACCTTGACATTATATTATATTATTGTAAAAACTATTATAAATATAGTTTTTCGATGTTAACTTAAGAAGACTCAACCCTGTCATATTATAAACGCTGTAGTGTTGTGACTATCTTTTTTGTATTTACAGAGTGGCTCGAGACCATTTACAAAGATTTAAGATGTTTCCTATTACGCGTAAGAAATTGTTTAAAAAAAATAATAATAATTCATCCATAAATTTATTCATTTTATAAAAGCGCGAGCGTAAATTCCCGTTTTGTATTTCGCTATCGCGTTTGTTCGCTAGTACTCCGCAATTTCCCGGCACAACGCGCCTCGCGAGCGGACGAATTATGACAAGAGCGATTTTATATTATCCTGTGAAGTTTACATTTTTTCTCTCTGAAACCACGATGAATGTTGATATGACGTCAAATACAACAAATCATGTTTAAAATGACAAGGCCAATTAGCTGGATTTTTTGTCGGGAATGCTCTTGGGTAATAACAATAAATATCGTTTCATCTAATCTATCAATAAAGAAATAAAAAGGTAAATTTGTAATTTGTCTAAAAGTTAAGATCTTCGAAAAGTCTGTATTTTTCATACGTTAATTTTATCGGTACTTTAGGCGTAATTATCTTATTAACTAAATGTAAGAATCGAAAAAAATAAACTTAGTTTAATTAAGTATAGTTGGTTTCACAAAGATGCAATTTCAATGAAAAGTTTTGCAAATACATGTTTCCATGTTTAATTAATAACGTGACATAGCGTTTCCATTTTAACGGAAGATGAGATAGGACGATTTAAAACCATGCGCAACTAAGAAAAGAGCGCTTTCGGGAAGAGCCCCTAGAAGGTAGAAATCGACGTGGATCTCCCCATGAATGAGGAAACAGCTGGCTCCAAACAGCTATGGATAGAAATAAATGAATGAGGATGGAGGATAAAAAAAACGTGACTTAGCGGCGTTGCTTCTATTAAACTTAAAAATATAATCCTATTAGATTATTTGATAACCCTCAATAATGCGGTCTTCTCGCATCACTGGGATATATTCGCTTGAATGGCGATGGTGGGACGTAGTGAACGATTGATTTCGTCCTCACCACCCTACCCGCCTACGACCCACACTAGCCCGCAGGGCCTACATCCCCGGCGCAAAAGTAGTCAGAGAGCCAGTGTTTCATCATATTTATAATATTTAAAATGTCACAGTCAGTGAAGTTATTTAATTGTAGAATAAACAGAAACTAAAATACCTTTATCAAAATACGTTAAGTGATTTCTAAGCATATATGTATGCAGACAAACAGCATGTTCTAAATGTCAAAAAACATGACTTAAACAATATTATGGTAAAAAAATGTATTTTTTTGAATCTCATTGTTTGCAACGATAACTTATTACAAATTGTTCAAACTATTTTTCCATGTATATTTTTATAATTTTTTTTTTTGCATTTACCTGTTTAAATTTTGATAAAAAATATGTTGTAAACGGTGCAGAGTATAAATAAATCACATTAAAAATCTTACATTTATACACTGAGGTATTATTTTTCACTAGAATTGCCCATTTGACTTTGACATTTCGACAGGCTCATTTGGTTAAACTCGGGGGGGCGCTCGAAGGCGATGTGCTCATTCTGTTAAAGTCACGCCCAACTGTCACGTATATTTTATCCGTATATATATAAATAAGCGTGTAGAAATTTGTTAAATATAGATGCCAGTATATGGTAATAATTTTGAAATATACAGAGTATTTCAAGACCATTCCAGAAGACTTAAGGGGGTATTTATGTTCCCTATTATGTGTAAGGAATTGTATTAAAAAAGCGAAAATATTTAATGCCAAATATATTAATTTTATCAATGCGCTCGTAAATTCCGTTTTTACTCGCAGGTGCTCGGCAAGGCCGACCAGGACACCCAACACGGCGCGGCCTCGCTAATGACCGAACTTATGACAAGATCGACTTCATATTATCGTCTAAAGTTTACAATTTTTTTACTCATGATGAATTTTGATATTAGGTCAAAACAATTCATGTTTAAAATCGCAGGGCCAAGAAGCTGTTTATCAGGAATGTAACACAGTGTATATTATTACGCTGTTATGCAGTTGTTAATAAGTTTACTCAACTTCCTTAAGTTTTAAATCTAACGCACATATTAAAATATAGAATGCTATGCTTTAATAGAATTCAGGACAAATTCAAAGTTTTAAAACATTGATTTATTCAATCCTAAACCGTAACCAATTTAATAAGGCTGTTTGTGATATTGTTTAAGTATTTAAACCACCTTTTCTTATTTTTGCGACGTGCGCTTGTCACACATACTAACATATCAAAATTTCACTTTTCTTTTGACACATTTCCCTCACACAATCTTTAAATGTATAAAAATTAGCTGAAATTACTAGCTAATAATCTTGAAATCATACTTGTTATGTACAATATTAACCGTGAACTTTGTTCAGTTTCACTGTGTAATAAATATATAAAATTTCACTTTAATAAATATATAAGCAATATTTACACATGCGCTGGCTCATGCGCTACAGAGTCGGCATTCAGAGACGGCAGCCGGGGGCGTCGACTGTGACAATAACTGATATCTGGTCACGTCAGCAATTGCATTTGAGCCGAACCAAAGTTCAGCGTGGCGCCGCCGACCAGACATTGTTTGCCATTTAAATTATCGTATAACCTAATCTATATCTATCTCTAAAGTTGAGAATGTTGCAAGGCGATAAATATGTTTGATAAATATACATTTAATTTAACATCACCTTTATAGCGTGTATAGCGAGTATCTAAGGTGATGTAATCAGTTATAGAAACATAGACCTCTTTATAAGAAAAAAAAATGAAATTATAAAATATGCAACTGAAAATTTACCTAGAGGCACACTGGAAGAAATTCACACGTTTGTTATAAATCATGAAATAAAACTTTAGTGAGGACAATTTTATTTTAAAATATTTACAATACGAGTATAAGACTTGATTAATTAAATTTAAATTATGTATTATTTTTATAATATAAAATACCTACATAATAATCTTGTCAAATTTATCTAGAGTCAACGTCAAGAATATAGTTTTAGGATATTTACATTTTAATTACATTACATTATTTACATTTTATATATTTTAATTTATTTTCTTACAAATAGACATCTTCATATTTCTCTATAGGTGCATTGACGGTTTGACATTCTTAGTTGTAGCACAATATAACAATGCCTTCCTTAGTACAGACATAGTCTAGTAAAGAAGGCAGGGCACAAAATGTAGCAGTGCTAATCGCTCCTTGTGCATTTATAATATTCATTTGTAACTGTGATTTCTACTACTACAATTCTATTTCTTTGTCAAATTAATTATGTCACAATAAATAAATAAATAAATAAATGATATCGCCCAATATTCGAAAAGACGTGCAATGGAACGCGTGCACTCTGCCTAAGTATGCGAAGCAAACCTTGCCGAGTACCGTAAACATCGTGAACGCCAACTTCCAGCGTATTATCAACGTAATAACTAAAAGACGTCATCCGAGCTGTTTGATGCTTCGTTTTGTTATTTTTGCAGCCGACTGTACAAACGGGTAATTAGCATATTTAAATGAAACTTAAAGCGAAAAGCTCGCGTCAAACGCTAGATTACTTGGGGGAAGATCGACTATCCAACAGCGAGAGTCGCTTTATTCTGATAGCCGCCTTTTGATCGTTGAAACGAAACGAGATGACAAGCGAACGAAGCTGTGGTGCTACACTGAGATATTTCTACGCATCTCACTCAAGGTGTAGTGGCAAGGTGGTTTCATTTCTGTAGATTATTTAATGGCTTGTGAGGGCATCCCTCTCACCCTCGTATAGTCCATATAGTTCGCGCGCGTGTATACACGGAGCCGGACGCCTAGGGCATTGTTCACGGCACACGGCGCGAAGCTGGGGCACGTGCCGGTTGGCGGGGGTCGCACAGCGGCGCGAACAGTACCTTCGCAGTGCCAGTGCTAGGTAGACTTATTTCTTTAAAATCTACTTTTGAAGTCTAAAAGTGGCCGATAACTATCGGCCACAAAAAAGATCGCTACTTTACATTAATATCATATCTGCATCATCTTCGACCCTTAACCTTAAAAGGGTCGTTATAAGCTAATTAAAAAATATGAAAAATAAAATGTAAATTTAAATAAAAATGATACTTCACAAATCTCACTATTTATTTACAAATAAATACAAACATTACATTTTACATGTATTCAAGTTGGATATTTGAGGCTAATATTGAAAAAGGAGGTCCTTTATTGGAGCCGAAGTTGGGGGTGCGACCTCAAATTGAAAGTTCTGACCGGAGTCGAAGCTCCGCCTGTGAGCATCGATAGCAAACAATAATCCTAAACCCAAAAGTACACCCAAAACAGTAAACCCAAAAGTAATCCTTTTTCAATATTGAAATTCCAGAATTATTATCATAAAGATATTGAATAAATTAGATGAATTAATTATTTATATAATATTTTATCAAAACGTTTATTATGTACAGCAAATTGTGGTAAATTTTTGAATAATTAATCAATGATTTGAAGGCTTTTATTTTTATTTAGGTTTAAGTATTTTTGTAACGTAAATCATTAAATATGTTTATGTAATATGTTATAAATTATTTTTACGGCACTGTCTGTCTCCCTCTATTATGAACACAGGGTAATTAAGAGAAACTTGGTGAAATTAAGCCTAAAAAGTTTTAAAATATATTTTACAGGGGGATGTTTAGAAATAAAAAGGTTGTTTAGATGTCTAAATAATTTCCATTTGGGCGTATTAAATAACATTTCTAAATTTAGGAAAATGCATGAACTAAGTTTCATCTGTTAGTCCCATATTATTTCGAAAGTTCCACGGTCGAAAAATATGTATTAATTTATTTATTCATTGTATTATAATATAGACCAATTAAACACCAGTCATTTGTAGTGGTTTTGAAGTAACGTGGTTAAAAAAACCTGTTCTAAGAGCGGCCAGAAGAAGGTAGCAGAAAAAATAAAATACTTATTACGTACGTGAGACGTTACTAATAAGGCTCATAGGATAAATATTATAAATATAAAACATTATATATGCAATAACATTATATAATTTACATATAATTTGGGTATTTACGTCAAAAATCCTACATCCTCATAAAAGGATCAATTAATTATTTCATTGATTATTACCATTTTATTCATAACGTTGGAGAAATATGCAGAACAGATTAGGCATTAAAATATGAATACCCTAGAAGCACTAATAGGATGTTGTTCATAAAAACTCCCTAAGAATCCAGAGAGCTAGGCAAGAAAAGAACTCATTAACGTGAGTGCTTTCAACTTGTTCCTGAGGGTATTTAAATCCCCTAATATTAACCAACCTACGAGTGCCATTCCGTTTCGAGGGAGCGATAAATTTCAGCGTTCCAGTAAGAGGTCGCTCCGCGACCTCCAAGCCCGCGTAAGGCTGATTTTGACAAGTCGTAATTTATATCAACGGCTGATTTATAAAAATGTTCTTTGCTATTTCGGAAAGTACACACTTTGGCGGACGACTCGCGCCCTCCGCACTCGAAACAGGTCGCGTGGTTTCCCCGCGGCACCTAGCACGGACATTAGTGACATTTTTCAATTATGCTACAAATTACGTTTTTCAATCATTTTTAAAATGCAAAGCATTTCATTTCACAACGTGAATGATTTGTAAATTTATATACACTATCAAAAGAATTTTGGATGATTAATCCTTAATTGCAAATCCCTAAATGGTTTTAAATGTTACCGAATTCATAACACTGAAGTTCATGAAAGTCTTAAAAAAATATAAAAACAAAAAAAATAACTATTAGGTGATAATAATTTTCATAATTTATAATTTTTAGGGTCATAATATATAAGCATAATGAAAATATTACTATTATGTAATTACTTTTAATCGGCCATAAAAGAAGTTATTTATTGTGTTTGAATCTATATATTGTAAAGTTGTTTCCTAATAAAAAAAAAACGCGTTGTTGCTCATAAAAAATATTGTGTCGTTGCATGTAATAAGTAAATAAATAAAACAGTCATAATTTATTAGTAAAGAAAATAGACCTCTAAATAAAATTTCAATATGTTCGCAGTCGAAGGATCACAAATAATATTATGATTACATTTTCATAAGTAAATATTAAATATGTAAAATAAATATATTATTAATAATTTTTATATTATTATTTTAATTATTACTGATAAAAGGGGCAAAGTACACACATGCAAAATAACATGAATTACTTCGATTAATTGCAAGATCCTTTTTTTGTTCGAAACTCAAATTCGATGAAGCTTCTTTCACATTCGATTTTTTTCACATTCTATTTTTAGCAAATATTTGGGCGGTGACTACTGCTTTTGGCACGACTATCGGTGCAAATTATAACTAAACGCGAAAACAAGACTTTTTGAAGACTACATTTCTCCAAAAATGACATTTCCCATTCTGAGTGTATTGCACCCCCCCCCCGGAATATTTCATCCGCCATTCTTCAATACTCAATTTATCTTGATGCGAGGAGTAATTTTTAAAGCAATTCATTTCGATATAGCCAAAATATTCGATGAAAACTTTCATGTTGATCATTTTTTATCTCCTAAAATTGCTCCCTCTTAAAAGTTTCGAGCGATTTTAAAAGTAACTTCGTTACGAATTTTTTTGCTTTATTTAGGGCTTTTATCTTCAAGATTTTTAGAATACTCAATAAATAATGCAATTATTACTTATGTATTATTATTAGAATGAATATTATAAATATTTATTTATTCATTATGGTACAATAGTAAGTCACAACAATAAATGATTTAATAACACTGAAAAAGGAATTAAATTATTATAATATAGACAAATTAAACACCAGTCATTTATTGGTGCTCTGAAGTAACATGGCTACTCTAACCAGGTTAAAAAAACCTGTTCTAAGAGCGGCCAGAAGAAGGTTGCAGAAAAAATACAATACTTATTACTAATAACAAAAAGGATCATAGGATAAATATCATAAATACATCATAATACATATAATAAAAAGTGCATAATATTATATATATATATAAAATTACTTATTCCATATTAGTCCATATTATTTGCTTTCCTATTGTAATACATTTTTTTTTTTTTTTTTTTTTTGTTATGGAATATAAATTGGCCGATGAGTGTAAGTCAATAACCTTCCTAACTAGGTAATAGTTACCTGTTCTAAGGAAGGTTATATATGAAGTGATAAAGTGCATAGCAGAGACCAGCGCAAAACCCTGAGAAAATATAAAAAAATAATAAGGCACAAACAAATATACACACCCACACACTCATACACACATGAGTACAATTTAAATGTGTAATCAAGAATACTTAATATATGAAAAAATAAAATGAATAAATTAAAAAATAACAAATAAATGAATAAACAATTATTAAATATATAGGTAAATAAATATTCGATATAAATAAATAAATATTCAATATAAAAATAGTGTTATACTACATATAGTATAGAAACATATCTTATAGTGATATATATACATTGGGCATAAACATATTGGTATGACATATCTAAGTAAGCATATTTTTTTTTTTATTTTTTTAAACATTCTAGGTAACTAAAATAATATTTTTTACTCAGTAGCTAAAGTCGCTTAAATTACAGTATTAATAAATGTTATCTAAACAACTATTTCAGAAATTAATTTCTCAGCAGCATCTCTACCCAAAGCGAATAACCATTTTAAGATAGATTTAGCGAGGCACGCTTTAGTTTTAGCATCCCTAATTTCATCGCTTATCTGGTTATATATTTTTGGGCCCAGAAAAATGAGATGTCTCTGTCCAAAAGAAGTTTTCATTATTGGTGCCACTAAGTGACCTCTATCGTTCGATCTTGTCTTCATAGCTTTAGTGCACTGTATATTACTAATTTTATTTTGCCAAACATGTATGACTACTTTTTTAATAAAAGATTGTCTAATATCTAGCACCCTGTAATTTGAGAAAAGGATTTCCGAACTAAATCTAAAAGGCTTTTTATTGATCACGCGAAGAACTAATTTTTGAACTTTGATCAATGGTTCAAGGGCTTTTCGAGTTGCACCGCCCCACACAATTAACGCATAGGTGATTAAAGAGTTAGTTAAGCAATTGTAAACCATTTTTAAAGTTTGGGAAGATAAACAGTTTCTAAGATTTTTATAAACTACAATTTGCGAACGAACTCTTTTAGCAATTGAATCAATGTGATGGTTCATTGCTCACCATTTAAATACATTTATATGTATATAAAGGTTTGATATGCTTTTATATATTATATTGATATGTGGTCTTACACTCGTAGTTTTATTTTTTTTAAACATACTCTAAAGTATTTTTGAATGTTTTGTGACCTACCAACGTTTAATTTTCTTTTCGCCCGTTTTGAAAACTGACTTCCTTAATGCAGACTTTAGTCTAGTTAGGAGATCAGGGAATATTTTATAGCTTATCGTTCCCGATTACAGTTGAAATATTCATTAAGATTTTATTTATTTTTATCCATATATATATATAAACAAAATAAAATATAAAACTCTAACCTTTGATTCTAGACTGGTCAAACCGAATTTTTTGTTCATATTTTATAAAATATTTTAATTTATGTTCAAATGGTAGGAGAGTGTAAGATTATTGTATTTTATAGAAAAAAATTAAAGACGCATATTATAAATAAAATGAAATAATTAGCAATTCACTCTAAACAACGTTTCATCTGGGTCTCAGGTAGGTACTATAGATGTTTACACATCAAAAGTATAATCAAGTGTATTTATAATCAATTTCCCTTAAGATAATAAAAAGTTTTATGAAAGTTGAAAAAAATATAAATTTACTTAATTTTAAATCTTATCGATGAAAATGTAACTTATCATTAATGGAAATTGCGTTGTTTTGACCGTAAAGCACTTTACTCTAAGAGGAGTGCTCTGAAGCGTGAACGGAAATTACGATTGGAAAATATCCGAACCTGCTTAAAAGCTACTCAAATATTTTTGTTTACACTCGCCTTAATGGAAAGGGAATAATTGCATATCCAGCGAGACAAGGAGGAACAAATATACTCAGCTAATTGAAGGAAAAACAGCTTATGAACACCGAAGGCACATCCGCCCGCCCTAATGGCTTCGTGTTTGCTTAAATTAAGACGCGTTACAAAGTTATGCTAATTTAATTAATTGCTTCGTTTTAATTATTAATTTCATATAACATTGAGCGATGTGTTGTTTCGTTGATAGCTACGTAGGTATTTTTTTATCTATATTTATATATTTTATATATAACATTTTGATTGGATATAGATTAGCAGCTGGGAATCATTGAGCGAAGTCTGTCCTGTAGGTTCCATGATTGAGTAGGTCTGTACAGAACATGCTTCACCTTCACAATTTATAGAGACATTTTTACATTAATTTTTTACAGGAGATTTTGTACATTTTAAATTGTATTTTAATAATAGTAAGTAGTGATAGATATCTAAAGTTATGCGAGTATTTAACAAGTGTCTCCAATCTCAGTATTTATTCGTTAGCAAATTCCTAAACCAGCAGTCATTATCAACGGCATGGTGTACGAACACACTAAGTGCGAGAATGTTGTATTTAGTAAATGCAATTTGAAAGTTTGAAAAATAATAATACAGAAGTCGTTGCTCAAAAAAGCTTTTTATTTAAAATTTACTATAAAATACAAAAAAAGACCATGAAATACACCAACTAAAACTTTGATTATTTATATACAATGAAACAAATAAAAAAAAAACCGATTTAATACGGAACTAAACTAGATATTTTGTCCGTAGTTGTGTGCATTGGTATAGTATTTTAAGACAGATGTGAAACTTTTGACGAGTTATTGAAAAAAAGTCAATTTGGTAGAATTTAGTATTAAATTAATCACAAATCCAATAAATAGAAAGGGAGGGGGGGGAGGTTTTCATTACTAGCCGCGAGTCAAAATTTACAAAAAAAGACCGAATTAATATGCGCGCCGAATTTTATTAATAGGAGTGTGTATGTGTTGTCGTGTGCAAATGTTAGATATATGCGTAAAGGGCTGCTTGAGTAAGTGTTTGTTCGTCGGTATTCACGATCCTTTTGGCTTTTAAATATGGGTCGCTTCATTTTAACATTATTCAGTACGTACTCAATATATAGATTGTATTTTTTTAAATAAAACTATAAAAAACACGACGGGTGCTCTGCGTAAGAAAAATAATATAATTATATGCAAAAAAAAAAGTACCATTAGGCTATAATAATAATGTTGAAGCCAAAATCATTGAAATTCCCACCATCTGTCACAATACCTTTTTTCAATTCACTGTAAACTATTCAACAAAATTACAGTGCGCAAATGAAAACCCTGCAGTAAGGCCAGCGCTTGAAATTGAGTCGTCAAGACCACAGAAGTTTCTCCAGATTATTTTTCTGATCTGCAGAAAATCGTGAGTCCTAAATTTACTTCATTTTAATTTTGCCCGGGCAACAATTTCATAGGTTAATTATTCAGAATGTAGGTTGGGTATTTTACCCGTGCTTAAACAAATATGTCTTATTGTTTTTCCAAGCCGCTTTTAAATCCTAGCATATTTAGCTTAGAAATCATAAAGTTAAAAGCAGCACTTATTTCCAGGAAGACAATTTTTCCCATGCTTCAAAGAGGAAATGTATCTTAGAGCTCATCTTAATTATTCATACTTTATGAATTTATATTTGCAAGCCATGAGGGCCCAAAATTAGTTTTTACCTAAAAATGAATAAAAATGTAAATATGGGACATCTAAGAGTTATGTGTAGTAGAGAAAAACAGCACGCCTGAATACTTAGCTCAAACTTCAAAAACAAACAATGTTAGTTCCTTCCTTTAAACCTTGCAATAAATGTTTTTTTGAACCACTGAGATCGTGGTAGTCTAATCTTTTAGGTGTTGGACTATTGACCCAAAGGTGTCAGGTTCGAATCCGCACATGTTCCCAAAATAAATGTATATGACCTGGGTCATAGTAATATCTGTAAAAAAAATAATACATAAATAAAAACGGACGAGGGAAAAATTGAAAAAATATATATTTATTTTTTTAATAAAACCTTTCAGGTTAGTTGGTTTGGTTTCTCCTTTTTTTCTAAATCATTGCGTTCAAAAATCTTTAACATTTTCCTAAAATATATTAAAAAAGTTATAAAATAAGTTTGTTTTAAAATTAATTATTATACAGGTTGTATTGTACCTATTATTCCTTAGTTTTTTTTGGTTGTGGGTTTATTTTGAATTTTATTATTTTTAGCTACCTTACACTAAAAGTTTTTAAATCAAACTTTAAAAGAATCATCATCAAGAAATAATATGAAAAAAAAAATCGATATCGCTTTAGCTATTAAAACATTTATTTTTGTTTTTTCTACCTTTCACTTTATTCTTTATTCTTTATTAAGAGAAATCAACAGTTTTACAAACAATTGATATTAATGATAAATGTACATTCTTAAGCAGTATTCGTAAAACTAATCAAAGATTTCTTCTGTTAATATAACACTAAAAACTAGGATAGAAATTAAACATGTATAGTTAAATTATGCTTTTAACTCTTAATCATATCAAAATGCAGACATGGCTTGAATTCACATTATATATGACATAGTAAATCGGTTTAAATATATATAATAATTATTCACATAATTGACTGGTGATAGCTTTAATGGGCTGACTGAAAGGATTGCTTCTTAGCGAACAGAGCGGGTGCACTTGCGGGTTCTTACACTGATTGCGGGTGTTTATGTTAACATTGAATGTAAATCTGCTTACATAATCTTGTATATTTAAATGAATATATTGTTTTATTAAAAATAATTATTTTGAAGAAAGGGCTGTTTCTGCGGCCTTTATCGTGTAGGAGTGTAGGTAATTGTATTCAGCGCGGCGAATGTACCCGGGCCCTGGTGAGATATGGCACAATCGGCAATTTCCGCATAGCCGCGCCATCTCGCGGGGCAAAGTGAAAAACTTCCCCTAATGGTGGTTTTGTCTCTGCCAAGTCATTTGTACTGAAGAGCGGTTAGTCGGAACGCCCCGCAGTGCGCCGCGCGTACAAACACACCCTTTCGGCGGCGCCAGATGAATATGCTTAGTTTTTAATTAGCATCGTTTCAGCCATCTTTGGATATTAAACAGTGTGATTCAAAGCAAGTTAAAGAGCGTCAATCTTGTATAAATTAAATAGTATAATAATATTATAAAATTTATAGGACAAAACAATAATAAAACAGTAAATGCAATAAAAGTTAAATTATCATCAATTAAGGTCATCGAGACTGTACAAAGTTTTTTCAATAAGATATTTTTTCAATGCAGTCTTAAAGCTGTGATATTTTTCTAATGTTTTTATATTATTGGGTAAATCAACACTAAATTCACCCGATTGATCCACTCGCCGCCTATTCATACTACTTGGATAATTGATACTTATTTATTTACCGTCAAAAAACTTACCCAGATACATACCAAATGACGTCGAACATAGGTCCATCGGTTTTCTAGTTTTTAATATATCGGTTTCCTAATTCATATAATGTAATGCAATATTGTTATAAAAAATAAGAAACACTGTATTAAAACAATTATAGCCAGAAGAAAATAAATTAAATTCTTACTAATTGAAACACATTAGGACAAAATTCACAATTGCAATGCAACGAATTAAATGTTCGTAAATTGTGAATAATATTTATATGGTTTTACTTCACTCACTTTCAATTTCTTAGTTCGTTTTTAAATGTTTTGTTTAGACGATGTTTATTAATTGTGTAAAAATAATGAATTAGTAATTAATTAATAAGTAATTAATTGTGTTATCTAAGTAAGATAATATAGAATCTTTTATTAAATTTATAAAACGCGCGTTTCGTATGTTAAGTATAATTTATTTGACACTTTTAATTTTAGCTAATGTGCCTACTCAAATAATAAAATTTCTCATTTATTAATACTTTTTACTATCTAAACCAACGGAATCTTATATAGCTGTAAATTGTCTCTCGTAGGGTATTTAGTAAATGTGATAGTATGAAGACAACATCCTAGAGCGTTCAATTCGGATATAAAATACGAAGAAAGCGATTTATATCGTCGGATGTGAGAATGTCATCCATGCCAAGTGAATTATTAATGTTTCGTAGTGACTTACTTTTTAACTGTCAAATGGACACAGTACATCTACACATGGTACATACCATTAAAATCAAATCTTGGAAATTTGCGTATCTGTATGTATTTAACTACATAATAAACTTGAATAGTACTGGACCGATAAACATAAAACTTTATTTTTTATGTTTATGTAAATAATCTAATCTGTCATTTAAACATACTGCATAGGTTGTATAGCATCACTTAATATAACCAGTATCCATAAATAATTCATTAACTTTTAATTTTAAATAGTTCAATGATTACCAATTTAAGTCCTCGGTTTCGTTAAAAAAGTCTACTGTGTCGTCAGCAAAACTTAGATACAACTTTTTAATAAATCGAATGTTAAAAAACTGTATATATAAATAAGAATCATCAGGAAACTAAGAACAGTATTCAAACTATTAGGAAATATACATTGAGGGGAAAGGCCTAAATTGAAAATAATTTGTTAATTGGTTAAACACTAATTTTATTCTCACTCGGTGTAAATATTTCATTGGTTCTATTGTATACTTGTAAGTTGGTTCCATTGTTTTTATTATTATATACCGCCTGTATATAATTACCTTTATCTGTTTTATTTTCGAAATAAAGATAAATAAAAAAAATAAAAATCTAAGACACTTCGCTTGTGTGGTTTTGAAAAGTGTTAATAGCGTTTGACATTAGCTTAATATTAAAGCAATATTTCATGGTGCTTCTTTAGTAACAGAGCGTTACTAATCTTGTTTTGTACTATAGTGCATTTATCATAGTGCAACGTTGCATTCTAGGCATGATTGGTTTGACGTCTCGAAGCTTTGAATGTTTCGCGTACGGTACTCCGGTACTCGAAGAGGAACCAGCAACCAAAATATTATACGCTATTTAACGTTTGGTTTTTGATATGTTTTTCGAATTCCACTAAGTTAACTTTAAATATATCTATTTCTGGGTATTTTAAATTTAAGTTTGAACACATTCTATAAATGGGTTAATTTTGCCCATATCTGGTTCTACGACGTTTGACCGAATATAGGTCAAACGTCGTCAAATCATATCTGGCCAGATATGACCAGATACGATTTGCTGGACCTAGCAAATCGTTTGTTCTTGTCACACGTAAAGGTATCCTGAGACGCATTATCTCAAGTAGAGAGCTACAGTTAACTGCACCTGACATTATTTTAAATGCATATATATCATCAGCTTAATGTATTATGTTATAAATTAAGATAATTACGTTCTTTATAAAGGATAATTGGAAAGTTAGTCGGTGGTAAATGATACTTACCGATTGCATATAAATTCTTAAGCGTTTTTTTTTTAATGCGCCAAGCTCGAAGGGTACTTGAGTATTCTTCAGAGTGCGTGTCGGTCCGACGGGACGGTGGCCATTAAGGGAGCCACTCTCTAATAAATCAATCACCGGCCACGTAACTTATCTCTATCCATTTTCTTACAACTTTTCTTCGCAGACGCCGTAAATCGCACGACGTAGCCAAATGGCAAATTTATAAAACACTTTCCCATCCGAGATTAAAGACCATATCATGAAAAAATCCATGTTTACTTCATCTTCATCGACGGTAATTAAACCAATGAGCCTTTCTCGCACTTAATTTCTTTGAATAAATACAATATTGTGATGATCGAAAAGGGGGGCATTGCGGATGCTGCGGCGGTTTCTCGCAGATGGACCTGCCTACTTGACTGAAGGGTTGGCTACGGATATATCTCTGAACCTGCCTACTTGACTGAAGGGTCCCTTTTGGAGGCTACGGATATATCTCACCCATTTTAAATTACACATCTCACTCTCTTTCATACATTGATTTATGCAAACGATACAAGCGAGTTCTGTCCCCTATTCATATGTTCATTATTATTATTTTATTATTCAGGTAATATTATCAGGTATTCAGGTATTTGCTAAGGTACTTAAAGAGTTATTTTGGGATTTTAAAGTACTTGGCGTACTTCCTAAAACTAAAACAAGATTCGCCCAAAGGAATTTTCCGTTTCTTGCATCTAGGTTATTGTTATATCTTTGAGTTAAAATAAAACACATTGCTTCCTAAGAGGAACTTTATTACGACTGACTGCCGAAAAGACACGGCTACATTCACAGCCGAACGCTGATGTTTACACATCTTAATCGTGAGTACTGTCCATCTCATTTTATTTTGTATTTTATCATTTTACCCCATTAAATGTTTTTTTTTCTGTCCAAAATGGACCAATTCACTAAAGTGAATGAATAACGCTTCAATGCTTGACAGCTTCGTATGATAATATCTTTCATTAGTAGGAAAATAAATTACGGCTCGAAGTCATTTTTGAAGCGAAGCATTCAAGTATTCGCAATGTCTTCCCGCTAGTATTTTAGCGGGCGAATAAACAATGGTCCTTTGTAGTCCTACCCTCATAGCGGCGCATTGTTTTCGGGGAGCAAGTTTGTTATGGCACTGCGCGTTCACGCAGGAAATGTATGTCCTTTGTTTTAAGAATCTCGCCCAGATATGCACTGCGTCACAGTAAATGTGGATAAGATCTTTGTTGACGTTTTCTCATTCAGGGTCAGAAAGCCCTTTAAAAATAGCGTGTAACGGTAACCTGAGGTGAGGATAGAGATAGAGTTCAAATCACACAGATCAGAACAATTTTGAACTTTGTTGACTACCTAGGAAAGTGTCTACCTAGGGAGCGCGGTGAGACTGAAAGTTCTATCTTCGATAATTATGAAACTAAGCCGTGAGAAATGCAACTTAGGATTTTTACAAACAAAGCAAATGTGTGTGGCTTTCACGAAGGAATTTGCAAACTAATTAAATCTAGTTGCCTTTCATATCACTAGAAAAATTACAATTAAACTGGGCAAGAGAACTGTGTTTCTGGCAATTACGCAGGTGTGCAAAATGTTTACTTATGTCAACTCGTAGCGTCGGCATAAGTGCGTACTTGTAGTTCCATGCGCAACAAAAAAGTAAAATAATAAAAAAATCTTTTTATTTGATTATAACTTGTATAGAAAGCATTATAATAATCCTATAATTTACTCTCAAAGAGTAGTTTCCGCTTTAATATGCTTCCTGCAATCATGTCTAATTAATGACAAAAAATAAACAAAATACAATCTCGTGTGCTTTACACAAAGCACTTTGAAAAATCTAGAACCTTAGAGTTTTTTCGTGTTATCATACATAAACGATGAGTGAACGTATTTGGGCAAAGAAAGAAGATAAAGCCATTTTTAAAATACATCGTATTGGATAAAACTCAAAACCTTTGTAAAAGCCCTGCTTTTTACAAACTTTTATTTATCTTGCAATGTTCGTATGTCGGTTTAGTACAAATCTTGCAACTTCATTTTCGATGACAATCTTTTTTTAAGATAAACATTACTTGTTTCTACTCCCAGGTTTGGCTGCATACTTTTCAACGGTCAGCGTCACAGACACAAAATGCATACGCATCCAATAATATAAATAAACAATGTATTTTTACTTTCAATTTATTTTTGATACAAATACCCTTCGTTTTAGACCAATTCTATTCGTTATTAAGAGCTATGGCCTCCATGGTTTCATTAAACACATAAAATTTCGGGGTGAGATATCCGCAGATAACTTCCCTGAGCATGCTGAGGAAAAACCAGTTTTATTTCCTTTCCCTGGCAATAAAAATAGTGCCCTTTTGTTTTCGACTCGTAAATTTCTACTTTGTCGTTTTATGGAAAATCAATCCTCTGACCATTTCCAATTTGGACAGTTGAGCGTTTAGTTGGGAAAATCTTTTTGCGCGCAAAGTTTTCCTTCGAATTTCACTCGAGTTTCGGGATCTTATACAGATATTAACACATTTAAATAAAATTGAAAGCTTTTTATCGAAACACAAACTCTTTTGTCATATATTTGTTAAACAAATATAAAGACTTTTATGGTATGCGTCTTCTTTCTACTTTGATACCAAAAAATTTCAATGCTTTACCTAAGGCTATCAAGAGTGCCAAGCTTAATAAAAACACCAAATTAGATCTTAAAAAGTTTGTAGCGCTGAGTGATGGAGCGGGTAATTAAATAATTAAATTGTTATCTATTCACATTATTAACAATTGTATTGTGTATAATTTCAATTAAATTTTGTTTATTAAGAATAAAACATAATTCCAAACTGAGTTTCTGCCAGATGAGATCGTGGTTGTTTAGTGGTTAAGGCGTTGGACTATTGGCCCAAAGGTCGCGGGTTCGAATCCGAACATGTTCATAAATTTTTAACGCTTCATTACCACCATATTGCCTAAGTCGCCCTGCATCCAGTGTAATATCACAGAGCAAAGAAGTACTTAGAGGATACTACTATCCCCCGATCCCACACATAAGGAGAATGAAGCGGGTCCTCTAATACACCCATACTGAGAGCATACAGATTGTACATCGACAAGCTGTTTGCATGTGTGTTGAACGATCTACCAATAGGGGCGGCTACGGTAGATTTCAGTAGCGTTCGAACACACGCACACGCACGTTCATGGAAGGAAATTACCTAAAATCCTAATTATATTTTGCTAAAATAGCTATTTATATACTTATAAATAATACGATATGTCATGGTCCTTTTTTGTTTTACGGTTTCTATCGCTTTCACACAAAAAAATAACGTTTTTTACACTTTTAAATAAGAGCTGACAACACACGTGCACAATGGTAGTCTTTGTTCAAATACGGTCGTTTGACGTAAGGACCATACGCGTTACACCGAATCAGACCCTTAGTGCCTACTTCAGATAGTTTTTTGCTCTGTGAGCGATACCCTATAAGCAAATTTTCGCATCCTCAAATAAAAAAGTACCTAGGTGCGGTCTTTTTCCTCGCTGCCACACTGCGCTTTTAAAGCATAAGCCTGGGGAGAAAGGGGAGAATGGGACGAAAGATACAAAATGCAGTTCTAATGCGAGCACAAGAGAGAGCGACTGACTCTTTGAACAGGCTCGTGGCGGCCGGCGTCCGGTTCAGACCCACAATGCTGTTTCTAGGCACTTCTATGTTCTGTGACAAAATCCATACGGGTCTGAATCAGTCGATTTTACCAACCACTAGCTTGATACTATAGAGCTCTCGTAAACTTGCATCGTCTTTACGGATTTATTATTTTATTCCTTACTTCGCAACAGGATTTACTTATATAATCTTAAAATCTTAGACTTAATCTAAAATCCTTAATAACAACATCAGTCCATTTCCCTTGGTTTGTAATTAAAAAGAGGTATTTTTTGTTAATACAAGACAGTGGTAATTATACCTAACTATGAGGGATGAAATAAAAATGTAGGTATCTTTTATTTTATTATTTTTATTTTATATTTATATCATTGAAGAAACTTACAAATTATTTTTATTAGAAATGTTCATATTTATATTATATTATAATACATTAGGATTATATCTACATATACGTATATGTACATAAAACAATTTAATTTATCTGGCGAGTATACACAAATTAAAGTAAAAAAAAAAATAAACCGACAAATATGCATATTTATTTCATTATTATAATTTAAGCCAACATTTGTTTTATGTTGATAAATTAAATAATTTTAATTTAAAATATGTTCAGTTATTATTGTATAGCTTTTGATAAATTAGAATAAATAAAATTAGTTAAAATAACAATAAATTTAAATGATTAAATACAATCATGTATAATCGCTAATGCATTTTAACAAATTTTGTTCCCTTTCTTAGTTTCAATTAAATTTATCACGTCATACCTACATTATAAAGAAATTAGAAAAATTAATGAAAATATTTGTTAATGTTTATACATTATCACCTTTTATAAAATTAATTTATTTTAGGAATAAAGTAGAATTAATAATTACGAATAGGATGTTTTCAGTCGTTATTCATAACTTATTAGTCATCATAGAACATATTTTAGTATGGTACTATCTTTTAGTTTTTATATTAAATTTGAGAATTTATCATTTAAAATTACCCGATTAAAAAAAACTAAATACAAGAGTTAATTAAATTATAATTGTCTAATTTATTGACATTTAATAATGACATAAGTTAGAATAGAATTGGGTCATATTTTGAGTTATTGTCTAAAATAGACAGGTTTCACATGCACGTAAAGATAAAATAATAATAAAACCAATTTATAGCCACTCATATTTGCTTCTTACTGGCTCAGAATAGTACTTAAATAAAATAACGTTTTTAATAATGTGTTTATAACATAATATTATGAATATTATTATGCATAAAGAGAGGGAAGAAAACATAATTTTTAAAAGGTGTTCAGCTATCTTTACGTAATATCAAAAATATTTTTGTGTAATCTTGATGATATTGTATCTAAAGTGATCCAGGAGTGGTGTGATTACGAGGTAAATTATACCAATATTTTTTAATATTGTGTTTGTATCGTGCCAAAAGATTTACTGAAAACAATTAACAACAATATACAAACAAGTAGGTTTACCGTTAAAAGTGTAAGAAAAAGTATGTTGGCGAAGTTATTTGTTTTATAGCTTTAGCAAACGCGAGCCGGATCCTCTGCCTAAAATTTTACCTGGATAAAGATTTTATTATCAAATTTTAAAAAATCTATTTATTTGTTTTTTAAATAGAGCCAGATTTGCCTGCTTGCTAATGTGAAACAACACAAGTATTAAAAAGTATCTTAATCATTTTCAGAAACTGTAGTTTTAGAAAACAACGAAGATTCAAATAAATCAAAGCGAACTAAATGTCGATTAAGTTTAGGTACATCTTTTCGAACAATGAGCAAATCGCACGTTAATGTTGAGATTTTTATCTTAATTTAGTTAATATTATTATAATAAATCTATTCCCGCGCTGTCGGCTGCTGTAGGAATGTGTAACTTAAGATCATAGACCCAACTCATTCATCGCAGCATGTGGTGTACTGATACTTTCTGAACTAGCGCCATAACCTCTTCTTGATAAATTCTGTTTATCTGAAGCTATAATGTGACAATGTTCAGCTCTTCTCAAATCTAAAGGTGACTTTATAAGTGACCCGTTAGAGGGTTGTGCACAGCCCGGACTATTCTGAATATCCTTGAAATATTGTTGGGATATATTTTTGGGAAGCGTCGTCACTCCAGATATTTGTTGGTAACCTAGATTATTTTTTCCTTTACTGCTGTGCTTATGGGGCAGCGTCATAATATCACCGCGCAAATTTCCATCGTTAGGGGAAACTTTAATCAAAGCGCCACTATTAATTTGCATTGTGGAATTCTCGCACATTACAGGTCCTTTGAAGTTGACATTGGTGAAGTTGGGATCTTTACTGCGAATTTGAGCGTGTCTCTGATTTTCAATATCGAGTATAACGCTGGCGTCTTGAGTTAATTGATAATGTGAATGCTTTTCTGACATTGCATCGAAGCTTTTATTGTATTTGTGTGTATGTTTGTTCGCAGTATTATTAAGAGCTTTGTCTCTTTGATAGTATACTCCGGCGAATATCAAAACGTTCAAAATTAGGAGAGAGCAGCCAATGGCGATTGTAACGCTTAAAGCAGTGGAGTATGCTGCATAACCAACCGCTTCTAAATTAGCTAAAGTATCGTTAACATTAGTAGGTGTCATTACCACGCCATCTCTAGTACTGGGAACGACCGTCACGCACCTGGCGATTGCGTTGTCCACTGTTGTGATCGAGGGATCCACGAAGAGAGTGTTGTTGGTTATCGCTTGGTTTCTTCTGAAAACGTCAGTGGCGGTTTCGTAGGGAGTAACCCGCGACAGGGGGTCTGGTCGAACGATGCCCTCGTAGAGTTGTGGGTCGTTGTGGTTGCGGAACAGGTTGTGTCTGGCTACTACGTCTTCGATGCCCGCTCGGTGGAGTTCTGGAATAAGGCGAAGCCACACAGATAGCTGATGGGCTCGAAAATGGTTCTTCATTCGCGGTTTCATTCCTGTAGAAGAAAATGAACACTAAATAATCATTTGGATTTTTTTATTTATAAAGAATAAATAATATTGCACAAAATAAAAAGGGCATAGACCAGAAACGTTTTAATATGCAGGATTTAAAGAAACAAAAAAAGAAGGATATAATTAAAACATGGAATTGTACGCTACCAAATTAATAGTCAATGAAATTATGCAGTAAAATATTGGGAAAAAACGTTTCTTGAAC
This sequence comes from Neomicropteryx cornuta, assembly GCA_020383195.1. Taxonomy (NCBI): domain Eukaryota; kingdom Metazoa; phylum Arthropoda; class Insecta; order Lepidoptera; family Micropterigidae; genus Neomicropteryx; species Neomicropteryx cornuta. The sequence goes on along the minus strand of JAHKQU010000001.1, from coordinate 3,349,645 downwards.
TTTTACAAGTTTTTTTTTTACTTTTTTAAACCATTGGTTTTGGACAATTTTTTTTTAGAATCCTAATACAATTTAAAAAGCATAAGGTCGTGATTGCAATAAGTGACTAAGCGCGAAAAAATATATCTTCACATTTAAGAAAAAAATATACAAAATACATTTGGTATGGATTCACTATGTCTAGTGAAGATTTTTATTATCGATAAGACTTTAAAAATTAAGTACCCAACCTATTAAATAATATATTAAAAATGTGTTTTGTTATTTATATACAAATATAGAATTATGTACCTACACAAGAAAATGGTATACGAAGAATTAAATAATAATAAATGTGTTTAATTTTATTTTTAGACTAAATTAAATGACTTTATACACGATAGGGTTATAATAAGTTACCTGACGTTTTACTCGTATAAGTTTTATCAATCAATATTATAAACCCGTCGTATAATTTGAATATGTGCGATTTTTTTATGTGGTACGACCATTCTATTATTTGTAAAAACTACATTCATAGTACAAAATTCATCATAGTTTTCAAGAAAAACAAATGACAAAACTTAACGTGATAATGTTATTACGAACGCCAGCTGACTGTCCGCTCGCGACAACCGGGTCATTGACCACGTGCGGTCAATGCTACAAGACGTGATCGCGTGTCGGCGCGCTTAAGGCAATTTACATCATCGCTTCAATAGAAATAATAAATATTTTACATTTCTTTATATAGTTTCTTACTCGTATTAGGGAACACAAAGTCTTCAGGAATGGCCTTGGGACACACTGATTTTCTAAGAAGCGTAATGTAATTCGTTCGTTCATAACGCTCACGATAGACAGACATACCCGCTCGCGCTACTAGTGACCCGTAAATTTACGTGTACAACATTTAGATAAAAGCAGGTTTCTACCCTCCTGAAAATATCGTAAAATGCCAGCTATGAAATGCGTCGCGTGTGACAAAGCGATTACAAAGAAATATGCCGGATTGTTATGTAGTGGTAAATGCAACAACTGGTGGCATGCAGAATGTGCTGGACTGAGTCGCGATCAACTGCTCGCGCTAGGATCAACCAAGGCCGTTCAATGGACGTGCAAGGATTGTAACAAGAACCCTAAACGACTCTCCGTTATTATCCCTGAAGAGGACACGTCGGAGGGTGAGCGAAAGGGCCTCAAGACACCGGAAGGCTCTACACCGATCGACACCGATACCATTATAAGTGAGCTAAGAGCGGAAGTACGCAAAACTATTAAACTCGAACTGTCAGAACTAAAAAAATCCTTAGAGTTCTTTAATGAGAAAATCGAGGACTACGAAAAAAAAATAAAAATATATGAAAATCAACAAAAAAAAATGGATAACACTATGAATAATCTTAATAACCTAAACAGACATTTAGATTTAAAGAATCAAGCCCTCGAAGAACGAATGCAATCTATGGAACAAAATCTTCAACGAAATAACTTGGAGATATTTGGTCTGGTACCACCTGAGAGCGAATCTCCAATCGAGTCTGCAAATAAATTATTGTTGGCGATGGGGCTGAACAACAAAAATAGCCAAGGCGCCAACGTCATCAAAGCCGCTTGGAGGCCGAAGAGAAGCGGGAACGCAGCCGATCGCCCGTCGAATCTAATCGTCGAACTAGAAGGACAAATTCCGAAGGACGCCTGGCTCGTCAAGGCGAAGACCGCGGTCCAATTCACCAACGATAATGTGTACTCGAACGGAAACGCCAACCGCATATCGGTAAGGGAACATCTCACACCGTACATCAAAGCGCTTTTATTTAAAACTAAAGAAAAATTAAAAAATAATTTCAAATATATATGGTACTCGAACGGGAAGGTGCTGACGAGGCGCAGCGAGAACCAGCGCGTAATTCATGTTAAAAACGAACATTTTTTGGCTAATATATCGGAAACACCGGATTCTTAAAAACGAAACGTATAACAATAAAAAATAAATAACGCTTAACATCTTAAAATGAACACAGACGAATTCTCAAACATAACTGAATGTTCGAAAAAAAACATAGACGATTGGTTTAAATATTTACTCTATAAAAATACACTAAATTTATCCATTTTGCATATAAACATACGATCGATGCTACTGAATTTCGCCGAGTTTCAATGCCAAATTGAAAGTCACGTAGCTCATATAGATGTTATTATATTAACGGAGGTTAATCTAAAATTAAACCTTGTCAGCCTATATAACTTGAAAGGATATCACATACATGCTCACACTAGAGAATTGCAGAGAGGTGGAGGTATAATAATATATTACAAAAATCATTTAAAATTCAAATCAGAAGAAATCGCATCTTACTCCTTTGAAAATATATTAGGAACTATTCAGATACAAAGGAAAAAAATATATTTACTTGCCATATATAGGCCACCAAATACCAACAAGATACGATTTATTAGTGAAATTAATAAAATTATTACGGAACTGCCAGAAAAAAATGACGTTATTATATGCGGTGATATGAACATAAATATACATATTAAATCAATTAACAATATATCGAGGCAATATCTAAATACACTCTCGCAGCACGGGTATATGACAGGTATATCGAATATCACGCGGGAAGAAATTAGGCAAAGCCAAGTTTCTCAATCGTGCATTGATCATATTTTCATTAAAACGAGTACAACCGATCAAATTACTACCGCTATAATCAAAACAAAAATCGCTGATCACTATATGACAGCGCTGGCATTAACTAACTCTAATGTACAGACGACGACAAAAAAGTTAACGGTCAGAAAAATAAATAACAAATTGGTTGAAGAAAATTTAATAGCTACAAATTGGAATGACATATTTAAAAACTGTGATAATTCCCAAAAAATGTACGATAACCTAGTATCTACTTTCAAAAATATTTATTCCAATGCTACTTATACAACAACAATTAAACCAAAACATGTAAATAATAAATGGATTACAAAGGAAATAATTGTAAAAATAAAAAATAGAGATAAAGCATTTCAAAGAGTAAAAAAGGATCCTAGTAATATAACAAATAAAGTAAAATATAATAAAATAAGAAATCAAACAAATAAATCAATACAGAGGGCCAAGAATAGTTACTATTTAAAAAGGATCAATGAATGCAATGGGAATGGAAAGGAAATTTGGTCAGAAATTAATGAGATGATGGGTAAATCGAAAAATAATGTTGATGATGTAATAATCCAATACATGGGTAGTAATAACACGGACGTAGAGATAGCAAATAAGTTTGTCGAAAATTTCATAAGTGAAACGACAAAAATTAAAAAAATATGTAACGTTCAGATTGAAAAAAATAATGACATTGACTTTGATTGTAACATGTCAATATTTTACCAAAAAGCAAATAAAGAAAGTATTATTAAAATTATAGATAGTCTTCATTCACGAAAATCTCCGGGTTTTGACTCAATAAGAATGTGCGATTTAAAAATTATTAAGAACGAAATATCCACCGATATCGCTAAATTAATAAACATGTCCGTTTACGAAGGTATCGTTCCAGACGAATTGAAGATATCAATTGTTCGACCTATATACAAAAACGGGAATCATAAAATTTATGGAAACTACAGACCGATATCAATATTATCAGCCATTAACAAAATTATGGAAAAACATATTGGGAACCAAATTGCACAATTTCTGAGTAAAAATAACATATTGCACGAAAGGCAATTTGGATTTCAAAGTAATAAAAGTACAACGCAACTCCTATCGATATTTGGGAACTATGTCAATACATGTCTTAATGATAAAAAACATGTAATAGTACTCATGATTGACTTCTCTAAAGCTTTCGATACTTTAGAACATGATTTGTTATTAAACAGAATTGAGACATGCGGAATTAGAGGACCACTACTTAATTGGTTCAAAAATTACTTAAATAATCGTAAGATATCAGTAAAAATTAGGAACAAAGTCAGCAATCACAAAATAATAAAATATGGAGCACCGCAAGGTGCAGTATTAGCACCGATTTTATATCTTATGTATGTGAATAATATGGCCAGAGTTATTAAAGAATGTGAAATACTAAAATTCGCGGACGACACTTGTCTAGTGACAGCGGACAATGATATCGTAGAAGCACAAAAAAAAATGCAAAATGCATACGACTCAATATGTAAATGGGCTCACGATAGTGGATTAGTCATAAATTCGAGTAAAACTAATTACATTCATATTCACAGCACCCACAACAAAAGCAACCACAGTATAGAAATAAAATCACACCTCGATGCGTGTCTACATAGCATACAAAAGCCTTGCTCTTGTCCCTCCTTAAATAAGGTCGCTACAAATAGATATTTAGGACTGACCATTGATGAAAAGTTTAATTGGGGTCCACATATCGAACAAGTATGTAAAAACCTACGTGCAATACTAAGCAAACTATCGGTTTTAAGATATAAAGTACCCTATAAAATACTAAGATTATTATATATATCACTTGCAGAAACACGAATAACATATGGAATTAGTACTTATGGTCTAACATTTAAAACATACATTCTAAAAATTAAAAAACTTCAGCTTCAAATAATAAAAACTATAGTACCAAAAAAAATTAAAAATAAATTAAAAAGTGAGGAAAATAAGTTATTTAAATATTGTAATACTTTACCAATAGAAAAAAAAATTGATTATCAGGTAATATTGGAACAATTTTACTCTATGAAATATAAACAGAAAATACCGCACAGTATAAAAACAAGGCAAACAACAAAAGGAATTTTGGAAGTGGCCAAATTCAACAATGAATATGGCAAAAGAAGGCTGGAGAGAATTGTTCCAATTTTATTTAATAACCTTACGAGTAATATAAAGCAATCGAATAACTTATCTAATTACGTTTTAAAAAAAGAATTAAAAAAAATATATTGTAAATAGTATTTTTGTTGATGAATGTACTCGAAGCGACCGGTGTGAGATGTACTCGTACCGATTTCATTATAATTACACCGACGCGACTGGAAGTGACCGTTTTTTTTATAAATAAACAATTAAAGACAGTCTGGAGAGATACCGTCATGAGTAGCTCGTCATTGATAAAAGTGTTTTAAGTGAATATTGAATATGTTTTGTAGATATAAATGTTATTAAATAAGTTAAATTAGGAACGAATGAGTTCACATAAAAACCCGCAAGGGTTTTGTGAACAAACAAATTAAATATGTATTCTGTTTATAAATAAAGAACTTATAAAAAAAAAAAAAAAATTAAAGATTACCGATTTCAAGATATTTCTGATGAACTGAGTCGTATTCATCCCACGTCAACGTACGAAATCGGTTTCTCTCTCTAGAGGCGGATAGAACAACCTCTTGACGAAAATGCTCGTTCGGATTTCTATACAAAAGAAAAAAGATAGTAAAATAAGATTAAAGAGGTCAATAAATAGAAGCTATACTTTACAATACAATTGAAATTCAAAGTCAATACAATTTTTGTAATATTAATAAAGACATATTCCAACTTTAATTCTAGAAAAATGTTAATCATAGGTTTATTTATTTTGCGAGGGCATCCCTCTCATCTTCAAAGAGTTCATCGTCCGCGCATGTGAATGAACACGCACCGCTAAATTCTGATGCAAAGGTCATTATACCTCTGTACAGTGCCGGGAGCCTAGGGCATTGTTCACGGCACACGGTACAAAGCTTTTTGTCCACGTGCCGGTTAGCGGGTGTAGTCCACCTACCGTGCCTTAACAGGCATACAAGCAGTACCCTGGTTGGAGTCAAAAGAGATTCATTAGCTGCAACGGCACGGACAGTACAGAGTAAACCTCCACGGCCTTATTTCAATGAAGTCTACATTTAGAGTCTAATATGTAACCTAATTAATAGTCCAAGTCATCATCGGTAATAAAGATCTCTACGCCCCAAAAAGGCTGTTACAATATACAAAAATTATTCGCCATACTGGAATATTTTTTGCCTAATCTCCCAAATCTAACATTTAATTTTCTTATGTATATTTTCGAAAACTCAATCTACGTAAGTATTAAAAAATAATAAAATGACACACACTACTTTACTTTTTCATTTACTACGATTACCTTAACCTACTTAATAATTCACTATACCCTCAGTTATACATGACGAATGGTAAAAAACTAATATCAAAAATAGACTTTTCACATCCCAGGGGAAAACGAAGAGAGATAGAAAAACGTCAGGCTTATTTGTCAGTCATACAAACTTGTCAGTTACTAACTCTAAAGGTTCATTTTTCTCGAGTCTATGGGCGATTTCGCATATAAATACAATTGAAATACGAGACCAAGAAAAATACCCAGGGTAATAAAAAACTCACTCTTTCCGATCATTTCTCCATTCCAATCGTCTTTTTAAATATAGAAGAAACATAATACCTACTGGATTTCGTTTTATCTCGCAATTATCTAGATTTATCTGGAATAAAAAAGTTAAATTTCTACTTTGTTTAAGAGTTTTTAGCCTCGAGAAGTCTGTATTTCTTAAAACATTTTATCAAAAAATTTCCACCATTTCGCAAAGACTTTTGGCAAGAAACCCCTTAACAGATAATAATAATTAACTAACCCGTATCTCGCGAAATTCGAAATATACAACATGAACGATTCCGCCAGCGCCAACTCAGATTTCGTATAGTTTCGGGGAAAGTGTCCAAAGCCATCCACCAGAGGCGCCCCGAACAAATACGGCAGTTCTTCACCGTGGACGGAACCCATTCGCTGAAATTAAACCCAAAGTTTATTTTCCCGTTGTGACATTTATTAAAAATTAGGATTTTCGTTTATTTTCGATTGATCGTGACTGTTTAGCTCAATGATACAGATGTCCTCTGGTGCATCTCCCGAAAAAAAATCGATTGAATTCCTCGGATCCTTTCAAAACAACCAAAGTAGTACCGATTCGATAGAAAAACTGTAACTCTGCCCAGCATATTTTCGGAAGTGAGTGAAACTTGTTTTTGGAGGACACACGAGCCTGATCCAAGTCTTTGAACCTCTTGGAAGGACTCGCTAAAATCTATCCTTCAGCAAACACCGAACGATACGAGCATCATTATTGCGACCGAAAAAAAGTTAGGCTTAATCCAAATTAAACTGCTCAGTCAAATGTTAGGATTTTATTGAACCATTAATTGGTCTTAACCACTTGTTGAAATAATCGTTTAAGACTAGGCTTTATAGAGAAAGGCTGGCTTACGACTGCGACAAACTGATTGTGATCCGAACGATATTTTTTGCAATCGGTGTCTGCGCTCGCCCCAATCGAACCATAACTATTGAAGTTGTGTTATGCGCTCGTATTTGAAGTAGTTCTGATGACGGATAGCATTAGAAAAGACTTTTAAAAGAAAACGCCAGGCGAGATGCACTGAAGTATTAAGGCATACTGTATAAGCTTACTCTTCGAAAATATGCACTTTTCGTTCTGTTAAAAGCACTCGTTGTTTCAACTATTTTGTCCAATAGTTTTTAGATAATCTTACAGACCGCACAATCCGACAACACTTGAAAATGATTTGTAATTGCGAGAGTATATACAGGGATATGCAGATGATTTTTCGTTAAGAAACTATTTTATTAAAATGTACCGTTTAGAAGATGTACATGAGTTAAATTAATTAAAATTTAATTGATAAGGTTTGCGATACTTGATTTAAGATTTCGCAGTCGCAGTGCGTTTTTATGGAATGCATCGCGCCGTGTTTTTTAGAGCGAAATTGCAATTGTTTAGTGATTTGAAAATACCGTGCGTGTTATTACTACTGTAAATGATATTTGTATAGAGGATACTAAATTTCATATTCTAGTTTGGTAAATTCCCCAAACCCTTCTACTTCCCAATCCCAACCTCGATCCCAAATGCATTTTCCCATTTACTAATTTTGTATAAAACCATTATTGGCTTTATCTTCTGATTGTTTTATTGTAATTTTATTAAAATGAATGCACGATAGTTATTTACAACTTTTATAAATATATCTGCTAAAACGTATTTTCGTAATAACTATAAAAAAATATGATATGATTTAACATCGCAAGAACAGTTTCTTTGCCTGGTTGTACAAAACGAGGAGATAAGAATTCAACATTAATTCCTACCTGAGGATAGTCTCCATCCTTGGTCTGATAGTCGAATACGTAGAAGAACGTCTTGGAAGTCGATTCGTCGCTGTCCTTATTCTGATTGGGGGATTTGGAGCTGGATAGAAGGTCCCCGCTCTGAATCAACGGCGCGATGTATTGAGCGTCGGAGAGGGCGGCGACTGTCGCATCTCGCATATTGATCGGATGCTGGGAGAAAAACTCTACACTTAGATATTTTCAGAAAGAGCAATGTCGTTAACGATTTATCACAGTGAATGGGTAGGAAATATTGTTTTTAATGACTTAATTTTAAATACATTAAAATGCATTTGAATTACACGTTAAAAACGAGAAAAATCTATAAAACTAATAAATATACTGTAAGTGGGTGATTTATCTTCTACTAACGTGGAGTATTTGATAAGGTGAGGGTAGAGATAGAGTTTATACAGGATCACCAAATTGTTTATTGAGGTTCACACTTATCCTAAACAGTTTCTGACTCAGTAGAAATACAAAAAGCAATAAATAAATAAGATGTTCGACGCGATACAATGTAAAAAGTAAATAGTAAATAGTTTGTAAATAGTTTTAGGAAGAAAACTATTGAACGAGTCACTTTATCTTCAAAAAAGAGGTTTAATTTAGCCGGATGACCTTTCCGACCGTTGTAATTTGGCTTGGCTACGTAGGTGGTAATTGATTACAGATCACGCAAGATTATTTTCAAAAGCCTCAAATATAAATGTTTAAAGTAGTAATTGAATTTAGTAATAAACGTAATGTGTTTTATACCTGAACTGTTCTGTCCCAATCTGTATATTCATTAACGACAGTATAGAATATTTCACTCAGGTGATACGTATATGCGTTCCTCACATATGTTCTGTAAGAAAATAAAAAACCTTATCAATATTTAAATAAAAAGAGAACACCACATGCATATAAAAGACTATAAATAACACTATAAATATAGATATTAAATTATTACATACAAAAAAACATATAATTGTGTATATACCATTTATGTAAATATATATTTAAAATCTATATTTAGATATAGTAAAATTGTATAATGTATTGCTTAAATACCTTATTTAGATGATTCCTTACGTTATATTTAATAGGCGTTCACTGTAAGTTTGCATTACTTATATAGAAGTCTGAGAGTAATTGACATTTGGAAAATTCGAATTCTTTATAATATTTTTACAGATTGAAAATTTTCAAATTAGCTCAGTCGACAGTGTTGAGTAAAGCACTGTTAAATATTCTCAACGGCGAAAAATGACCTGGCTAGATTTGACTCACTGTAGATTCGAACGCGGGACCTCTGAATTTAGAGGCTGGCGCTTATACCACTGCGCCACCAGGCCGCTATTTAACACCTCATAGAATAAGTATAAGCAAGTCAGCTAAAATTTGGTGTGAGCATCTATTTAGATTCTAATACCGAACGTAAATCTAGTAAAAAGGCTAGTAAATCTATGTTTTGAGTACGCCCAAATTCAGACTTTTTTTAATTCCTTACTTTAAATCGTCTCTCCTGAAAAAAAACTCAGATGCAGTTACTTTGTTTTTGGTAATTGGTAATGCGTAATTATATTGTGGGGTAATCAATATAATATCCTTAAGTTAGAAGTATTTACGATTTTGCTAAGTAAGCACTTACCTCATTATTCGATCTCTTTTTTCTCCTTCGAATCCATTCTGTATGTCTTGCGCAGAAAACTTCCATAAAGCTTCGCTGGTAACTACACCAAAGATGATATCGTACTTATTCTGAATTCTCCTGAATGATAGTCCATCGCTCCTTTTCTTGTGACTGCCAAGATGTGCCATTGCGTCTCCGATTGGTACAAATCCATGCATTTCGTTAGTGTAGATATTTGTCAGAAACTCTTTTGCATAATCATTCTTAATGACCACCCCGTCGACAGATGGACCAAAGGCTGAGAGGAAGCTGGGAGCTGCTATGTTTCCATTCAGTAGCGTTTCGATGGGCAGTTCTCTCAAACAGTCCACAATGTCTTCGTGGTTTTTACTCAGGTCGTCCGGTATGGAACAGTTCATCTGCTGCGCGAGTTTGATTGAGTAGCTCACCGGATCTTCAACGAGGGCCCATGAGCTCAGGGCAGATCCTGACATTAGAACTGCCCGGTGAAATAGACCTGCAGGTTATTGGAAATTAATAAGGTTAATAGTAAATATCATTTTTATCAATGTGAATTTTCTAGTTATCTAGTTACTAAAATTTTGTGTCTGTTAACGTTGAGGAGTTCCTTTGTCTGGAGCCAAACTTGGGTGTGGAATCATGTCATGCTTATCATAAAAATGCATTATCATCGGAATTGAGCCAACATGCCAAATTTCAATCCGGTAGAATAAGAGGATGTGGTCTAATTCAACTTGCAAGATTTGACTAACAAACATTGCCAAGCTAAATAAAAGCTTGTAAGAAATATAAGTTTTGTACAACATCTCGCAGATAATGTTTATTTATTTATTTATACGAAGTTTACGGAAGTTTATTTTTACGGAATTTTATATTGGAACACGAAAATGGATCAACACTGACCTATACAATTCATTCAATTTGCGATTTTTCCTGGAAAGGAAAGCTTTGAACTTCTTGTTCTTGGTTTTATGTTGGTTTATGATATTTTTATTTTACAAATATACAAATATTAAATACACTGAAAATAATATGTCTAACAGAGTAAATAAATATATTTGTTTAGCTTCGATTTGGAGTGCAAAATTTTTGCTGCATTTTTACCATTGAAGTCCCGTAAATCCACAATTATTTTTGGATACTTAGTCTTCGCTCCATCCTTTTGCCTCTCTTTGTTCTGTTTGTTTGTTTGTTTGTTGTTGTTGTGTTTGTCTTGTTTGTTCTGTTTGTTTGTCTTTGTTTTGTTCTTTGTTCTTTGTTGCAAAGGAATCGATACAAATGAAACTGTCCACTGTCAGCTCTTCAATGTCCAATGCAAGCACAGTAACGGGGCTTTGAAATATCAAACTTTTTGTTTTTAATCGTTTTATTAATTAAGAATGTTATTGTTTAATCTTAAGACTTTGTAAAGAATGTTCAACGTCTATTCCCGAAGGCTTAAGGGAGTGTTTATGCTCCCGATCACGTGTAAGAAAATGTATAAAAAAAAACGCGAAAATAATTCACGCCCAAATTTATTAATTTTAGCAAAGCGCTCGTGTAAATACCCTTTTTGCTCGTGGCGGTCGATGAGGCTGATCAATGACCCGGTGCGGCGCGGCCTCGCTAGCGACCGAACTTATGACAAGAGCAATATCATATTATTTTTTTTACTATGAGGTCGAAACAAATCATGTTTGAAATCGCAGGGTCAATAAGTTGGATTTTTTATCGGGAATGTACTTTGAACATCAAAAAAATACAAGGGTTTCTTTAGGGAGTCAGGACGTGATTCAAAGATTAAGGATTTTTAAAATTTTAATTTATTCGGAAAGTTAATCATCTATTGATTCGAAAATTAAATATCTTTTATCTTATATTTTATCAAGAAATACGTACATATCATTTTTGACAAATCGACGTCCAAGCTCATAAGGGTAAAATAAAATATACTACCGGTAGGTATAATTTACCATTCATTACAGTTGGTGACATCAACAGGAAATTGATACACGCAGCGCCCGAACCGTGGCCAATCATTGTTATGTTAGACGGGTCTCCGCCGAACTGCGCTATGTTTTGTTGCAGCCAATGAAGAGCTGCTATTTGATCCATTAGACCGTAATTTGCCACCCGCGGTTTGACATGTGGCGCCGGGTTTGCGTTTAGGAAACCTGCAACAAGCAACCATCAATATACAAATGTACCTACATATTAGAGGAAATAACGTTTATTGCTAAAGAACTATGCATTAAAAACAATAAACGCATTCATAGAAATATTAAAAATTCTTTGGCCTCCGTTGTGCGAACTAATGAAATCATATATTTTTCACCGCTAAATTGCTTATAAATTATAACACTAATAGGAAATACCTAATTGTTGATGGAATTGCTTTTTTTTTGACAAATGGACACACGATCGTGTACACGTAAAAACAAAAACTCAAACGATATTAATTTTATTTATTTATGTGTACATAAATATTTACCAAAATATATTTTGGTAAATATACTACACTAAATAAACAATAAAATATACACTGACGGTAGCCTCCTTGATTTCAAAACTTTTTGGCAACAGTAAAACATCATGAAACACAACAATGAAGTACAAGAAATTAATTATTTTCAATAATAAAGAAGGTATGGAATATTTCTTGTATTAAAAAAGGTTAGTTAATAAAAATATATATATACAAATGAACAAAAATAATAGAAACAAATTTAAAAGTACATTTTATGAACTGAATAACCAAACGACAGCTGTGTGACTTTTACCGCCTAACTAGGATAAAAGACAAACAAATTATGGAACAGATTTAGACGTTAGACGTATTTTGAGGTTAGAACATTTGCCCTATAAAAAGAGACATTTGCCCTATAAAAAGAGACATTTGTCCTATGCCAAACGAATTAAAATATCCAATGAAATGTAATGAACATAATTACAGGGAACAGTGTTTAAGAACTGACAATAAACAGACGGTACCTCCAAAGGTGAGAAACATTCTGGCAATTATTTTTCTTTTTATATAAAAACTATGTAGTGGAATTAAATACTTAGTATTACTCAAATAACACAGATGTTGGAAGAACTTTAAAGTACATTTGATGACAATAGCATATGTATCTGTGTGTAATCGTTGAAGAAGAGGGGAGAAAGGAAATTTTTATTGCACTTATGTAACAAACAAACGAACGAGATCATGTATGCGTGAGGGTGTGAACTTTTGCGCTAGTGTATTCTTCTTAAATAAATAGTAATCACTAAGTATTCTCACCTAACAGTCCGAGGCGATAGTTGAAGGTGACTACAATCAGCTCAGAGTAGCCGGCCATCACGGACCCGTCGTAAGGGTTGCCAGAATTCCATTCGAACGACTCTCCGTGAACGTAAACGATAACCGGAAACGTCTTTTTCACCTCGTCTACTAAAACCAAACGCTACGTTAAAAAATATTGTTTTGTTATATTATTATTAGACTAACCGCTGCTGCGGGTCACTGTGCCACCAGGCTTCTGTTCTGTTAACATAAATAACGGCTGCAATGAGCATACAATAAATAAATTTAATAATAACATTTTCAAAAGGAATTGTTTTATTAAATAATCTAGGTGAGAGTACACAATAATTTTATTTAATATTACCATCGCTTAATTCTAGTAAAATAGAATTATAGAATTTTGTAGTCATATTATGATACAAAAATGTTAAAAAGAGTTCTTAAAATATTTCTAAGAATAATTTGTTGGATATTAGGACGACATGGCCTCTGGGATGAATTTAATGTTTTATATTTGGAATTAGAAGAATTATATTTGTATTTATATAATCGTATTTGAATAAAAAATATAATTCTATAATAATAAATGATAAAAATATAGTCAACAACTACTCATCGTTTTAATAATTATATTTTACTATATAAAAGTTTTATATGTAAATTCTTATTATAAAGTTTTTATTATATTGTATACACCTAGAAGTCTTATGCGTTTTATTGCTTAAACCACCTGCATTCTGATCCTGTGTAGCACCGTCCAATACAAAGATCTATTTTGCCACAATATTAAGATGCTTATGGGCGAGTAATTTATTTATTTATTTATTATTACAAAGTTAACTACACAACGGCCAATTATAGCTAACATCTTTGCTTAAAAAATAAATGTAAGTTATATGCAAGAAAAAATATTGATCTTAAATTGTTAAATGTTTGCCTGTGTATGAACAAATTGGGGAAGTGTGTGTGAATGCGTACGTTTAGGTAGTAGTGGCGGTATAAATGAAAATTAGGGTTATGTGTGATCATATATTTTCAATGTTTTTAATGGGGAATTAGGGCCACCAATAACGGACTTGATCCTGTGCGTATTAGGGAGGATATGATTTTTTGAATTTTAAAAAACCACTTCCTCACCCCTGGTTCTATTAAAAAGATTTACATAGATAAGTTTTAGGCCCTTATATAAGGAATAATATAAAATTTAAATGAATTTGTTATCTTTTGTACTAAGAAAGTTATAGCAAAATTTCACTTTTTCGAAAAAAAAACCCCCATTCCCCTCTGGTCAGATTTTGCCCATTGAGAAACTTGATCGAGATTTTGTGCGTTTAAATTTTATGTTCGAAAAGACTTCCCTTCGTAAATAGTTTGAAAGTTTAAATTTAAAAGTAATTGGTATAAAATTACGGCAGTTATCGTATCCACAAGAAAGTGATATAGATATATGTGGTTTGGATAAATAGATAGATTGATGGATAGATATATATAAACGTATATATAAACTATAAAACATGATATGGTAAGCATTGCAATATACCTATTGCAATGCTTCCTAATGAAATCTACCTAATAGTGTAATAGATTGTAAGCATATATTTTTTTCAAACTTTGTACTCTTAGTAATTACGAATTTGAACTCTTAACCATATTTGAGTAATCATTATTAAAAATGTGTGTGTGTGTGTATTTATTGTTTACGAGTATTAACTTTGCGTGTTCGTCTGGATAACTTCTAGATACAGCGGAAGAAGTGACACGCGCCGAGTGCCTCATTCGGGAGCAGAAAGCAAAAAAAGGTATTTCCAGAAGATTTTTTTTTAACTCATTTCTGGCCTGTCTCGAGAACTTCTTAAAAATTTACATTAGTATCGTAGTCCAGAAATATCGTACTTTAAAATAAATTATGTAGGCAACGCGAAATTCACCCTACCTACGGGGTTCGCGTTTACACATCAAATCTAAAAAAGGTCGAACTGCGTTTGTATATAAACTGCTAAAACGTTAGAATATTGGGTAGTCCTCCCTAAAGTTTTGAGTTTTTATTTTATGATAACATTCCTGACCCTAAAGCGCAAAGTTTTCAGAGCTCCGCGTTCGGTCGTAATCAACGCGGCGGCTTAGCGTTATGTTTTTTTTTGCTGTATTCTTTCTTCGTCCTTTTAATTTAATTTGCTCGGGGTCACTTCTGACCTCGCCCTTTTCCGCGACTGTCGTGGGAAATATGAGGTAACTCACATTCAGGAAATTGATTTAGCGAAATATAAAGTTGGCAGCCCCAGACGGACGATATAGTTTTAGGTTTTAACATTATTTTTCAAATACGACGCATAAGGCGGCGCGCCAAACAAAAACGTCTAGGCACGGATTAGGATACGCGACCGGACCGTAATAAAGATGCAGAGGGCTGTAAAACCCTCGTACCGCCATATAACGAACCGGGAAGTTTGTTTTTAAAGACGCCGCAAAGGTCTTACAAAAATTGGTAACGGTGAATTCTAAATATTCACATTTATTTAATATTTTTAATAGTATAAGAAAACTATAGTTTTTTGGTGCCAAAATTGACTGAATCTGAGAATGATCACTACCCACATATGTATACATGTTTTTTGTCTAGCTTGTAAGATTGTAAAACTGTATAATGATAATATTTGTTGTCATTTAAAGTATCCATAAGGTAGATACGTAACATTAATATAGGTAAGATATTTAAATCTTCAGCCAAAACAATATCATTTAAGAGACATTAAAGGATTACGCGTTTGCAATAGACTAATGAGTTAAAAATACGCGTTCGGAAACGCGACGGAGTTAAACGAGAACCTAATTACAGATCATTAGCGCGCCGCGAAATAATCTATATTTGATATTTAATTCAAAGGAAAAAGTCACTGGATTTAGGTTTGTAGGTCATAGAAACAAAATAGAATTTTAGTAATGGTTAAGGCTAAAAACGGATTGTTTATTTTTATATTATAATTACAAAACCGTTTTTATCAAATAAAGAAAACATGTAAATATATCTTTTAGATTAAGGGAATATATTTGTTTAGCATAATATTAGCAAGCAATAAGTATGGTAAAAAATTTATTAAAAAAAATTATGTGATTTCAAATATTCCTAAAACGCTCGTAGGTTGTGGGCAAGAGGTATGAAGGGGGTGCGTCCGCTGAAGGGCGAAAGCGGAAACGCGTGAATAAAAGGTCGCCTCATACCTACATTCGGGTTAGTGTTGTTTAGTTTTTTTAGCAGACGTGACTGAGCACCGTTTCGCTGTCAGTTTTTTATAACGTCAATCGATAGCCGTCGCGAATATTAAACTTAGTTTAAAATTTTTAGAAGTTGGTGTAACTCTATTAATTACGTACCATCCAACCAGAGGTTTTGGATACCACGAGAGCTAAATGTTAATCACGCAACGAGATAAAATCGAGCTAAATCAACGAGGTCACAAATTACCAAAAACAAATGTACTTCAGCGTTCGAGACTCGTTTAGTGAACGATTGAGAAGTTAGGCTGAAATCTACATATCGGTGAGTGAATTGAAGACAATCTGACATTTATTTCATAAAATAAATAGTCACAAATTGTCACCATTTCGGAGAACTGTATTATAAACTGTCAATGTTTGTTCGCATTAATTTAATTAGTACTGAACTTTATTCTGTGTTTTAAATTGTGATTCAGACAATATCCTTTTGCTTATTCAACGGATTTACGACCCGTTGAATATACTGGTTTGAATAAATAGTGTGATAACTTTCAAAATCTGTTTTTATTGACTTTAATCATTTTTGAACTTTTTGAATTCGTTGCATTATAAATCAGGCTAGCTTGATTTGAGGAGACTGACTCTTGGAAAGCTCGGATCTACAGTCCACCTTGAGAACGTGGCATCAGAAGCCACCCAGCTGTGTCCCGACTGAAGAGGACTGGTCTTCGGATCCGCTGGAAGCGGATCGGCCGGGACATAGCATCTTTGTTGGTCCTTTCGAGCGCAGATTGGACGAGCCCCGAGTTTTCTTTGACAAGATGTCAAAAAGTCAAGCAAGCCAAAAGGATATGGCAGATCAGGCAACTCCAGGAGAGAGGAAGAGCGAGCGCCTGAGGCAAAGACTGTCAGGCAATACAAGCCGCGGTTCAGGGAGAACGATCAGCGCAGGACGCCGACAGGACAGAGCCGAGGAACAAGCGCCATACACTACGGAGCGTCTGAGCATGACGGCACAGGATTCCCAGGAAGCCGAACAGGTCAGCACGGAAGCAGGCCCATCCAGGCTCCAGGAGAGGCTGCAGGCAGCGGCCCAGGAACTCCCTGCGTCACGGGCATCATCCGTTGCAAGCCGCAGGTCCAGGACGTCAGCCGCCTCGAGAAGCAGCGTCACCAGGCAACTGCTGGCGGCAGACCTTGAGGCTGCAGAAGAGAGTGCCAGGCTGCAGGCACAAGCCGCTGCAGAAAACTCCAGGCTGCAGACCAAAATACAGATGGATCTGGTGGCAAAAAGGCTGGAGATCAAGAAAAAGATGATCGAGGCCGAGGAAGAAGATGAGGATGAGGGCAGCATCGCGGACTCATCAGCATCGTCTAGGTATTGTCGCGAATGGGCCGCGACGAAAATACCGGAAATCGACACAAGGGCGGACGATTTGAAACAGTCGTTTCGAAATCTCCGCATTGGCGCGACACAAGAGGGGCGGCCGGGCGAGAGCGAGACAACGCGCTACCGACAACGGTCGCCGATAAAAACTGAAAAAGTGTGTGTGTCAGTGCCTAATACAAGTGATTCGTATCGAAATAACATGTTAGTGTCGGCGCGTGCAAAACTTTTACGTGACTTGCCGAAGTTTACCGGAAACACTAATGAGTTTCCAATATTCATTAGTTTATTCAATCAAGGGAACGAGATGTGCGGCTACTCCAATGCGGATAATTTAATCCGTTTGGCTGCCTCACTCAGCGGGCCAGCGAGGGAGGCTGTGAGGTCGCTGCTAGTCGAACCGGAGAACGTTCCTGCCATCATGAAGGTGCTTTATCGACGCTTCGGCAGACCAGATGCTCGCATAGATGAACTGATGACAGAGGCTCGCAGTGTTCCGAATATTGGGGTAAGTGACTCACTTTCACAATTAGTTAATTTTGGCACCATTGTTTGCAACATTGTACACTCACTTAAAAGTATGGGACATGACGGATATTTAATTAATCCGCCATTGTTGAAAGAATTAATTTTAAAATTACCTCAATATTTAAGGCTTCAGTGGTACAAAGAATTCAAAGGCGAACATCCCACACTTACAGATTTCGGGGAATGGCTAGAGTCATTACTGGACGCGGCCGCAAAAGAGGAAACTAACTCAGGTAGTTCAAAGCCCGCGGTCAAAGAACGCAGCGAGTTAAAAACGCGCGCGATTAAAAAATTAGAGCCGACGCGTAGGCATATTTTTAATACCTACGAAAAATCGTTAGAAGTTAAAAAATGTCTGTACTGTAAAAAAATAAATCATGATTTTAAATGTTTGTAGGAATTTTGCGGCTCTAAGCCTAAACAGTAAACGCGATTGGGTCAGGGAAGAAAACTTATGTTTTATTTGTTTAAAATTAGGACACACCGCACTTCAATGTAAAAGAAAAGTGTCGTGCGGAATTAACGGATGCAAAAGTAAACACCATAAGTTACTTCATCCGATAACGCGTTCGGAACCCAGCCAAGCAGCCCCTCCGGAGGGGTCAACCGCCGTCGAGACAGGTCACGTGACGCACACACGTCATGAGAGCGGAAGCATTGGACTCCGAGTTGTGAATGTGAAGGTCACGGGCGAGGCTGGGTCTAGGGATATACTCGCGTTATTGGATGAGGCATCGACTCTGACTCTAATCGACGAAAAAATAGCAAATGAAATCGGCGCAAAGGGCGTTACATCGACATTAAAAATAGTAGGTATTAACGGTATGAAATCACAGAACTCGTGTACTAGGTCGGTAGATATAAAAATTCAAGCCGAAAACAATTCCGTAATTTATAATTTAAAACATGTGAAAACTATGAAAAATCTAAACTTACCTTATCATAATTTAGATATCGATAAATTACGAGAAAAATATCCGTTTATATCTAGGTTACCTATTAAGTCGGTTCACGGAAAAATAAAAATGCTTATCGGACAAGACCAGTATGGCCTCATCTTGCCCCTGGAAGTGCATGGTAATTGGCGTCAGGGCCCTGTGGTTACGAAGGCGTTAATTGGGTGGTCAGTAAGCGGTAAAATCGGACCGGGCGCTAATAGCGATCGTGTATCACATTCACGACGTAAGGAACGCGACGCGAAATTAAAAAACAGTAATTTCGACGCCGGCGCTAATAGCGATCGCGTATTACATACACAACGTAAGGAACGCGACGCGAAATTAAAAAACGGTAATTTCGACGCCGGGACAAATGGCGGGCGCGCGTTGCACTTACAACGCAACGAGCGCGACGGGCTATTAAGAGACGATTTAACTTCTAATTTTCAAAAGGTGAAAATAAATTATCACAACAAAGTGACAAATAACGTCTTTGTCACTCACGTTGCTGAGACCGAAACAGCGTTAATAGACGCGTCCAAATATTCAAAATGGACGCGCCTAATTCGTTGTACAGCGTGGGTACTTAGAGCGGTCGATATCTTTCGAAAAAGGGGGGAGCGGGGGGCGCTATCCGCGAAAGAAATCGATAACTCGGAAAAGTACTGGTTACGACAAGCGCAAAACGAAATCTTCGCTGAGGAGCTAAAAGATATAAGCGCAAATCGGCCGGTAAAAAGGTCGAGTAAAATACGTCATCTAAATGCATTTTTAGATGACGAAAAAATACTGCGTGTAGGCGGCCGCATAAGTGCAGTGCAAGGTGTCGCATTGCAATTCATTAAGCCGGCCATATTGGATGCAAGTCACCCTTACACCAAGCTATTAATAAGCCATGTGCATGAGACGAGTTCCCATCAAGGTCAAAGGTTCGTATTAAACGAATTAAGACAGCGTTTCTATATACCTAAAGCGCGAAGCGCTGTGTGGAAAACGGCTCAAAAGTGTCCGTATTGCCGGGGCCGACAGGGAAAGGCGACACCTACCCGGAGGGCCGATCTACCTGCCATACGACTCCGGCATCACGAGCGTCTCATGCACCGAGAAAAATGGCAACAACCCGCGAAACATATACAAGTAAGCGACGTGGTATTTCATAATCGAAAAAAGACTTCCGCAAAACGCTTGGCTGCGCGACATAGTAGTGCAAACACACCCCGGCACAGACGGACAAACCCGAGCGGTAACCGTCAAAAGCCACGGGAAACACTACAAACGACCGGCAGTCAAAGTGGCAGTTTTACGAGTCCACGACCATCAAAGGCTGAAAGAGTAACGTTTCAGAGAGGGCGGAATGTCGTGGGAAATATGAGGTAACTCACATTCAGGAAATTGATTTAGCGAAATATAAAGTTGGCAGCCCCAGACGGACGATATAGTTTTAGGTTTTAACATTATTTTTCAAATACGACGCATAAGGCGGCGCGCCAAACAAAAACGTCTAGGCACGGATTAGGATACGCGACCGGACCGTAATAAAGATGCAGAGGGCTGTAAAACCCTCGTACCGCCATATAACGAACCGGGAAGTTTGTTTTTAAAGACGCCGCAAAGGTCTTACAAAAATTGGTAACGGTGAATTCTAAATATTCACATTTATTTAATATTTTTAATAGTATAAGAAAACTATAGTTTTTTGGTGCCAAAATTGACTGAATGTGAGAATGATCACTACCCACATATGTATACATGTTTTTTGTCTAGCTTGTAAGATTGTAAAACTGTATAATGATAATATTTGTTGTCATTTAAAGTATCCATAAGGTAGATACGTAACATTAATATAGGTAAGATATTTAAATCTTCAGCCAAAACAATATCATTTAAGAGACATTAAAGGATTACGCGTTTGCAATAGACTAATGAGTTAAAAATACGCGTTCGGAAACGCGACGGAGTTAAACGAGAACCTAATTACAGATCATTAGCGCGCCGCGAAATAATCTATATTTGATATTTAATTCAAAGGAAAAAGTCACTGGATTTAGGTTTGTAGGTCATAGAAACAAAATAGAATTTTAGTAATGGTTAAGGCTAAAAACGGATTGTTTATTTTTATATTATAATTACAAAACCGTTTTTATCAAATAAAGAAAACATGTAAATATATCTTTTAGATTAAGGGAATATATTTGTTTAGCATAATATTAGCAAGCAATAAGTATGGTAAAAAATTTATTAAAAAAAAATATGTGATTTCAAATATTCCTAAAACGCTCGTAGGTTGTGG
This sequence comes from Neomicropteryx cornuta, assembly GCA_020383195.1. Classification (NCBI taxonomy): domain Eukaryota; kingdom Metazoa; phylum Arthropoda; class Insecta; order Lepidoptera; family Micropterigidae; genus Neomicropteryx; species Neomicropteryx cornuta. The sequence continues at coordinate 3,328,220 of JAHKQU010000001.1, read as the reverse complement.
GCAAGAGGTATGAAGGGGGTGCGTCCGCTGAAGGGCGAAAGCGGAAACGCGTGAATAAAAGGTCGCCTCATACCTACATTCGGGTTAGTGTTGTTTAGTTTTTTTAGCAGACGTGACTGAGCACCGTTTCGCTGTCAGTTTTTTATAACGTCAATCGATAGCCGTCGCGAATATTAAACTTAGTTTAAAATTTTTAGAAGTTGGTGTAACTCTATTAATTACGTACCATCCAACCAGAGGTTTTGGATACCACGAGAGCTAAATGTTAATCACGCAACGAGATAAAATCGAGCTAAATCAACGAGGTCACAAATTACCAAAAACAAATGTACTTCAGCGTTCGAGACTCGTTTAGTGAACGATTGAGAAGTTAGGCTGAAATCTACATATCGGTGAGTGAATTGAAGACAATCTGACATTTATTTCATAAAATAAATAGTCACAAATTGTCACCATTTCGGAGAACTGTATTATAAACTGTCAATGTTTGTTCGCATTAATTTAATTAGTACTGAACTTTATTCTGTGTTTTAAATTGTGATTCAGACAATATCCTTTTGCTTATTCAACGGATTTACGACCCGTTGAATATACTGGTTTGAATAAATAGTGTGATAACTTTCAAAATCTGTTTTTATTGACTTTAATCATTTTTGAACTTTTTGAATTCGTTGCATTATAAATCAGGCTAGCTTGATTTGAGGAGACTGACTCTTGGAAAGCTCGGATCTACAGTCCACCTTGAGAACGTGGCATCAGAAGCCACCCAGCTGTGTCCCGACTGAAGAGGACTGGTCTTCGGATCCGCTGGAAGCGGATCGGCCGGGACAGCGACCTTTCGCTATTCTCGCGCCATATTCCGGCCATGTTGCGATCTTCGTTTCAAAATGGATTCTGCTGTTTGCGCTTCGAGAATGGGACGTCACGCGACGCCATGTTGAGAAATTCCCGACAGAGCGAGATTTAATTTTTGGTGATGGGTATATGAAGCAACGATCAACACTTACCTTCTTTCCTTTTTTTTCTTTCCTTTCTTTCCTTTCAATTTGTAATCATTCCTAAAGTAGCACTTTAAGTGAGGTTAACTCGCGAAATAATCTCATTTTTCATCACCAAATTTATTATTTTTGTAATAAAATTGGTGTAAATCGATCTTATCAATCGATAAATCAATATTATCTGTCGACCAATAGCATCCCTCTTACAACCCCAGAGAAGGGGTAAGGAGTTACCCCTTCTTCTTAGACCGACCTCTGTTCGACCAGTGGCATCTGACAGCAATCATTTAGCTCCGCCCTAATAGGGCGTTTCGGACAACGTGGCGGGTCATTAACCTCGATCTTGGCTTAGATCTTGGATCTAACTACGCCAGTGATCCAGTGACGTATTTATCCGAGGGAGGAGCCATTAAAAATAGCTGCTTTACATGATTTAGAATAGAAACGTTAACGTTGTTTTTCTTTGAAAGTATTATGAATTTTGATGTAGTTTCTTAACAAATAACACTAGAAATCGAAGGACTAATTCGCTGTTTTGAAGTAGCTTAGAAAATGATAAACTGAACAGCCTAGAACTAAAGTTTTACCAACGTTAAAAAAACGCGTTTTACACATAGCTCAATCTAGCACCAAATTACGTCTCGTCTAGAAACGCCGTAGCATAATGCAGCTATTAACCAATTGGAAATCGAAAATATAAGTTATTATTAACAACAAAATATAAAGTGCTTAAAATTATTTTTTTATTATTATTCTAATATTTAAGAAGAAATCATTTTTATTAATTTTCATAGGGTTTTGCTTAGGACTTTTATTACTTTAAGTAAATAACCATTCTTAAAACTGGAATTCTTACCTAGTTAGAAAGGTAATAAACCTATTAAAGATCCTATTTTATCTAAAGGTACTCGAAAGTTTTTTTAATTTACTAATGTAGGTTTTTATTTTATTTTATTATTTACCCTATATTATGTTATGTATGTTAGTGGATGTGGGTGGTTTGCCCCCCGTGTACCGGGTCCTTTTCTACTATTCAAACTATTGTACTTTTAAATCCACTAATAGCTCGCCCTCTAGTCCCGTACTATTGATAAAGTTAAGTATCTTTTTGGGTGCGATGGTTCTAATCTCTTCTGGCTTGAGGCCATGGTTGCCTAAAAGCTGGTACCATTTGTAAATGAGGGGCCCACATTCCCGCAGTAGGTGTAACGGGGTTTCTGGGCTCTCTTGGCAGAGTCTGCACCTGTCGTCGGTCGATAGGCTTAATATGTGCAGATCCTTATTTGGTTTCGGCTATTATTTACCCTAAGTAAAAGGTAAGTAATAGAGTAGTTCCACTCTGTCCACACACGCTCACATATCTCAAAATCCATACTTGTCTCACACACTCATTTCATGACTCTTAAGTCTTCGGGAATGATCTCTGGACAAATTGTATATATTCTAAACGTATTCAATTGTTAGATAGAATTTTGTAAGTCCTTAAAAAAATAATAAATAAAACATTATAAATACAGTGCACGCAAAGGTAAATATTGGGATTTTCAACTTGATTTCCAAATGTGCCGTATATTTAGGTTCAGTACAAAAATGATACATCACAAAATGAGTCGTACATTCAGGTTTAGTACAAAAAGAATGCATCACGAAATAGCAAAATAACTCAGAAAATATGACTAACAGCCGCGCGGTGCAAAACAGTCTCTCGTCTAGTATAATAGAGCTGTGCGCGTCTAGCTTGGGCTCCAGCAGAGGACGAGCAGTTCTCGAGCTTAAATGAGGACAGCCATTATGCGTCTCCCATCCCAGTCGAGTGGGCTGACTAGACCGGCCCGGGTGCAGCAGCATCCCTATCTCCGAGCCTTCTATGTCATGTATTCTATCTCTAGCCGTTTATTGTCCTCACTCGGATGAGAGCGCGGCTATGATTCTTTATAATTATATATTGTATGCGTTTATTGTCTTTACCGGCACCTATCACCAGGTATTATACAAAATATAGGGCTGTTTTTTTTAGAGGCGTGGTTTTGAATCTGGCACTACTTTTTTCGTAGTTGGTGTTTTTGACAGCTGTCACTTGATTTATGCTCAGTTTGGTTTGCCATTTCATAATGAATAGACTTACTCCTGAACAACGTTTGCAAATAAGGCAAATTTAGAAAAAATCACTCTAAAATAAAGTAAAAATCGCGTCGTGGGCCTGTGGTGTGGCCTCCAAGATCGTGCGATTTAACACCGCTGGACTATTTTTTGTGGGGTTATGTGAAGTCGCTTGTCTACGCAGATAAGCCGGACACGATTAACGCCTTGGAAGAGAATATTCGGCGCATTATTGCTGAAAAATGATTTCGGGTAAGTGGCCGCCGCGGCTGACTCGAACAAATTCCAGCCGAGAGGCCCAATTTTCAAACACTTTTTGCAGCAAGTTGGGCCGTATGTCAGCAATACATATAATGTGTAAAGGTTCTAAGGGTTTAAGAAAGGTGTGTGTCTGAGTCTGAGGGTTTATGTGAGCGATTATAATAATGAATGTGGATCCATGTAAAATATTTTCCCTGATATGTTTAATAAATAAATCCTTACTTAAATAAAATACGACAGCATTACTCAAGTTGATCGTAGTAGTCTGGTGGCGAAGGTGTTGGACTATTGACCCAAAGATCGCGGGTTCGAATACGCACATGGTCGTACCGTTTTTAACGCTTCATTAATCCAATAATTAAACCATCCAGAGATATATATTCGCAACCGAATATAAACTATCAAGTTTATTATGGATAATTTTATAAAGAAAAGATTTGTAAAGGCGACATATCCAAAATTTATCATGGTTTCAGAGAAAAACAAGTTGTATATTTTACGTGATAATATTAAATATAGTCGTTGTCTAGCTGAATGCATAAATTATCCAATAAAAATTAATTAAACTTTATTTTTTTGATTTTAGTTGAGATTACTAAATTTAGTTACACGAGAAATTAATTTACTCAATTTTATTTAAATCACCACATGCGAAAAACAAAGTTTGATCATTAATAAAATTATAATATTATTATAATAATATGGATATTGTGTATACCATGAGTACGTACATATCTTTTGATCGTGATCGTTTGTATCAATATTATTTCAATGCTACAAATATGAATGTATTACATGATACAATTCATTTCCTTACAAGTCAAAGGTTAATACTTACACTGAAGCGGAGCGTAGATATTCATATAAAGGCAATCTTCGCTTTGGTTCTTGAGGTAAGGCAGAAGTCTTTTGAGATACTCGAGTCTGCCTTTGGGCATTCTCTCGAGGGCGGAGGCCTCGTCTTTAATATTCGGCAATCGCTGGGGACAGACCTGACCCATGTGGTCGGAGAGCCTTATGCCCTCCCAGGGCGACGGCGTCCGCGTGGGGCTAAATCTGTAAGAAAATATTTTCGAGATAACAATCGCGTACAGTCGACAGCAGAACAGCCGATCAATTTTAAGGTCAACGTAGACGAACCAAACGTTGAATTTGACACTCAAAAGTAATAATATACTACTAAAATATCTCACTGTATCGACATACCTATTCGATCCAATCGGCGGTGTGGCATATGGTACTCCAAGAAAAACCTCAACGGGTTTCAAGAACCTGTGCTGATCCATTGGGTACACAATACCCTGCAGCCTCCCGTAGCGAGTTTGAATAATTCTATTGCTGAGTTTCACTTTAGACCTGCCATTCGAGTTGGCGTTTTGCACTACATGTCGGTTCATGTTATACACGTCGTAATTTGCGTAAATGTGTATATTATCCACATATTCACTGTCTACACTTTTTTCACTAAAATCATCCACAGTAATTTGTTTATCGGTAGTTTTATCTACGAAAGGATTGGAACCGCCATAAAGGTCATACGTAACATCCTTTTCGTTTGGATAGTTTGTGAACTTGCTATTGGCACTTTTGTGTTTCTTTTCAAAAATATCATAATTTTCATCGTGGTTACCGTGTTCATTTTGTGTAGTATCCGAATTCACTATCCTAAAATTTATGACGTATAAAAACAGAACGACCATCTCTATGTTTGATATTTCTTTGTATCGTGATATTTTTGTTTTCGTCGATACGATTTTATACATGATCTATGATGATTATTAATCACTGTTATTAAAGAAATACCATCAATCCTAGACTAGATGATCTACTATTGATGAACCAAATCTGAAACAAAGATTAGAAAAACACAGTTAAAATTATAATATTAGTTGTATATAAATATGTTAATACCATATAGATTATTAATACAAATAGTATTAAATACAATATTTGCTACTTAAGAAGATGGGTAAGAGTTAAATATATCCAATTTTACAAAACTCAGCGTTGGGTTTAAACCGACATCCTCGGTCCTCCTCATCCTCAACTCGAAGAACTCTTGGCAATACGTTTATACTTGGCTTTTTAAAATATTTATTAGAAAAAAAAATGTATTGCCAAAATATATATTATTATTATTATTACTATTATTAATTTATTCATTAAATTTACAATTTACAATATACAATATAAATAGTCGCTGCATTTGAGATTCAGCATGTTGGTTAAAATATATACGTAACTTAGAAAAAAAAAACACCTTGACAATATGCACACACACACATGCAATAAAATCAAATTTTAATAAAGATTGTAGTAAAAGATATGATTTTTTTGTTTAAATAGAGCGAATTCAATTTCTGTTTATTTAAAATATTTGTCGGTAATTAATATCCTCACTACTAAATACTCTTTGATGAAGATTATATGGTTAGATGGTATTTTCAATATGCTACTAAATTTTAAACGTATTTCTAAACCAAACTAAATCGCATTGGTAATGGTACCTATGAGTGAGTATACCATTAATGATTTTTCTCTAGTTTCAGTTCCTCATTATTTCTTGGTGAATCCTAAATCAGGACAATGAAGTATATAAAACTTTACAGGATATATCGCTAGTACGACCAGCAATACATGGGCTAGGTCGGATAGTTTATGCAATGGTGCCATATGGCAAACCAGCCAATTCAAAGATGTTCAAGCGACCCGGAGAACCGTGCCGAAGGTGGCTTCAAATAGCCCCTTAGATACGAACAAGTGGAAACGTTCAGTGGACGAGAGTTGTTCTCTGCAGTGAGCTTGTAGCGGCACTACATATTTGGACTGCGCTGGCAACGTCGTTTTGGCCGGTGACGTGCGATCGCCGCCGGGCGCATCTGATTGGTCGGCACCTGCGCAGGCGCGCATTGTAACGGCGCACCGGTGATTCGCCAGCGACGCAGGCAGTGATTAGGGTCGGCTGGCTTGCAAGCCACCGCGCGCATTATGCGCCGACGACTTTAAATTACACCTGACTATTTATATCTTTTTCACTGTTATTTCCGTTATTTTAACAATTGTTATTTAGTTTTATTATTATTTACTAAGCTGTGATTCCCAATTGAAGTGATTCCCAATTGGGAACCACGTAAATAAATAATACCGCCGGTCTATAGCGGTTCAACGATCAACTTAGTTCGTCATTTCTTCGCATCCTGGACCCTAGACATCCCCGGCATAAGCTAATAGGAATTAAAAATACAATTAGTTTAGGGGTCGATGATCCAACGGCTTTTGAGAAGCGCTTAGAAATTTAGTGAAACGAAATTGCCAAATTATTCATCTTTGATCAATCGCCTTTATTCTTTTTGTACAATTTCAGATGCGTACAAAGAATGGCGCACAAATTCCACCTGTACATCCTCTTTCCGAATATATCGTATTTTCCTTTCATCTGAAAATTGTTTTTATTGTATAATAATGTATTTTTATTTCATTCCTGCATATTCCGTTTCGTTTCACTCCCAGAAAACCGAATTCGATTCGTTTTTATTTTCTTTTCATTTGAAATAATTGAAAAAATTTCTTTGTATATTTTTTTACTCTTTCTAGCATTTTACTGTTAATACTAACACTTAACACGGTATTTCTCTTTAGCAGATCTTGAACTCTTGATCATTAGCATCTAATTACCAAAGAAAAAAAACAATTAGAATGCTTATCTGTAGTGTTAATTAAATAATCTCTCTCTTATAGCGAACAGGGGTTTCAATTGACACTGCTAGAAAAAACTGTCTAAACACATTTTTATTTCCCGTATAGAAAGATATTTAATTTTATTTGATATAATTTTAACTGTATAATAAAATCCAAACATTGCGTTAAATCTAAGTTTATCTCTTTTTTATTTTAGAAGAAATAAAAATACGCTTTAAATAAAAGTTGTCTTTCTTGAAAGGCCAAGTAATCACAAGTAATCAAATCGAAGCAATTCCAGTAGTCAAAAGGCCGTAAGGGGAATTTCCGGACGTACGCAACTTTAAGCCCTTGCCAATTATACGACTTGAGTTTGGAGGTTTAAATTGTTTCTGTGACCGGAATAATTTAGGCGCGAGCCTCGGCGATGACTTTGCAACCACATCTCTTATGAAACGAAGCCAATTAATATAGGATGCTCCGAGATATTCTTGTTAATTTAATTTTAGCTTGGAGTTAGCAGTAAAGTTTAAATTGAAAATCCTACATTATGGGAAAACATATCATTACAATAAAACGAGACGAAATAAAATGAAATACATTCTATAAAAATTGTGTAGATTATCCCGTAATTAAAATGATTTAAACGTCATATATTTAGTAAATTCAAAATGTTAGATATAACCTCCTTGACGTACTTATATGATTAAAATTTATCCAAACGTATTATAATTGTTATTAAAGTAACAGTTCTCTGTTTCACTTATGTATCAATTGGTGTGTTAATTATTACCTTAATACCTTAGATTTATACCTTAAGTTAGTTAATACCTTGGACATTTTTTTTTTAGGATTTTTAGATACTAGGGCGCCGCTTTGCTTCGCTGCGGCATGGAGCGGAGTTTAGTATATAAATAATTAGTTGTTATTATGTGTTTAAATATATTAAATTATTTAATTTAATGTGATGAATAATTATTTCGAAAAAAACGCGCGCGACTTCCTTTTACGTGTATTTTTCCATAGGGATTACCATTTATTTTTTAAAATTCTTTGCGCAATCAAATGTATATGTTTTTCGGTATCTATGCACAGAAGACATTGTCATGGTCATTATAAAACATTACTTATCAAAATTGGTCTTGTAGTTCTAGAGCCTTAGTCCGTGAACAGAGTGGCATTTGAGTCGAGCGGAGCAACCGTATCGAGCTCCGCTCCAATTAATTATTACGAAAAATTTGTATGTATGATTATCAAAAAATATATTTATTTTTTTATAACAGGGCCAAAAAATAAATAGATAGTGTTGACGTAATAATAATAATCATACACTATTATATTTCTTTTAATTATTTCTCATGATGCACATTTAGTTTAGAGTTTAGAAAATACATACGACTGTACAAAGAGTTATTAATTTCATAGAACCATTGCCGTTTAATTGTTCTATAGGGTGTTTTTTTTAGAGGCGTGGTTTTCAATCTGGCACTACTTTTTTCGTAGTTGGTGTTTTTGACAGCTGTCACTTGATTTTGAATAAATAATTAATCAAAATATCTCGGAGTATTAATCAGATTACATTAAGTATGTACCGTTATTTCAGCTATATTGCATCAGAGCATTCAATTAATCTCATAAATCAACACGCAGATGAGTAAACATAACTCATATATATATTTTTGTTTTGTTTTGTAAACATGAAATTGGAGAGTATAAAATATATAAACCTGTGTATAAAATATGTAAGAATGTATACGATTACTCTCTGTATGTTTACTTTATAAAAATAAATAAATAAATATTACGCTTCATGTACACACAGTAAGCACACACACGGGCACATACACACACTCACACATGCAAACATGTCACTCCACGCACAGTACACATTGTTTTAGTTTGATTTTTTAATTTGTTTTTTTCAACCATATTCATATTTAGTACATTTTTTTGGTCATGTAAATATAGTATTAGGGAATTAACTTATTGTATCGCTGTTTTGTACTTTCATAAATAAATAAATAAATAAATGTAGCTCAACGTCCCGGTTTATCCTGATTGAAATACGAGACAATGGCGGCATTGTTGATGCAATTTTGGCAAATGGATTTTTTGCCGAAAACGAAAACTTACCCCTCAGCGGGGCCGCACTTGCGCGGCGGCTGTTGGGCGGAAAATATTCGAGCCAAAATTAGTTTCGCAAATATTCCAGCGGCCGCCCCTGGGCGGGCGGAGCGGCGCGCTTGCCTACCCGCACAAACGGTTTCGGAGCGCGCTCTACATGCCGGTCGGCGCGTCCGCCGTTAATTGCTTAACCGTGTCGATTACGCCGCTGCTGTTGGCGCGGTCTCGCAGACTATTCCCTCGTCGGCCGCCGCGAACTTGCTGAAATTAAAATACTACACTGAAGAACTGCTTAGCGCTTATCTCCCCATTGACGTGTTGGTAACATAAGCATATTTCACACGTGTGAAATTGCCAGATGCACAGTTCTCATGCCCGGTTTAACTGGAAGTTTTGTATTGACGTCAAAGGCAACTAGAAATAATTAGTTTGCAAATTCTTCTTGAAGGACACAAGCATTTATTTATTAAAATATCCAATATAAACTTAATATTATTACATATGTATTACTTCATAGCATTTTAATGATTTTCTAGAGAAGAAAGTACCGATTATGTGGATTAGTGGCAAATGCCTGTGTCGAGGTGTTAACTATTTGAAATATATAATAAGAGCGCGAGTTCTTTATTAGACATCTGACATTTTTTTTACAAATATATATAGATAAATACGTTTAATATATACACAAACATATGCACACAAATATATATTTGCTTTGTGTGGGGAAAAATGCTAAGTTGCATTTCACACGACGTGACGTCAATCATAGACGATTTATAAATTCCTTTCTTACGGTTAAAGTTTTCATAATCGAAGACGGAACATCCAGTCTTTTCAGTCTTTATTTACCTCGCTCCTGGACTTCTTATATACCCCTTATAGGTAGCCAATAAACGCACATGTATCGAGTCGAAGCTATTACCAGTTATTTATTAATTTCTATTTGTATTCCTACTGAGTTAAACTGGCTAGGTTAAGTGTATAACTTCGATATACTTATTGGTGACCCTGTCTGACCTCTATCTGTATACACACCTTATCCACAAGATAACGAGGATCATCATCCACCGTTACAATGTTTAAAAAAAGATGAGACGTCTAAAATGGGTACTAAAAAAAGTATATATTTTGTATAAACGTGTATACACCAAAGATCCAAAGACTTACGACTGTGATTATGTTACCTATTAGGTGTAAGAAATTGAATTTAAAAATCCGAAAATGTAAGTGTGTAAGTGGGAATGTTTTTGTATAACTGTTTAAAAATCCACCAATCAAAGTGTGTGTGAGGATAAAATATTCTCACTTTATTATTCTTCACTTTTAGAATCTCCTTTTGACTCTCTACCACGTCTTAAATTTCAAACTTGTTTTTTTTGCGAAACAGAGGTTTAAACTTAAAGTTACCAATATTTTTTTAAGGGGTTATTCTCGACACGAAACTAATTAACTTTTGTTTTAAAATTTTGTAAATAAGAGAATAAAATTGATGATTGTTGATTCGGCGCGGCCTATAAAGGAGGTGTGGCCGTCATCGCGCCAATAAAGTAGCGCTGGGGGATCATCAGTTTTATCTAGGTCAATTATTAGGCTAGGTTAGGGGTGCGCGTCTCGCCTCGGGCGGTATCTAAATAGACACGACAGTTCAATAGAGTTTAATTAAAAACTCGTTGAACAAACTTATTTTGTTTCGTGTCCCGAATAAACCTTTAAAAAGATACTGATAATTTTAAGTTCTCCCTGTATAACTGACATGACAGGTAAATGCGGATAAATTTAGCTATTCCTTAGATTAATGACAAGTTAGATTATGTTGTAAATGCTTTTTTTTTACTTTATTGTACAAAAATAATATTTATTATAAATTTTAAACTTTTGAAAACTGACATATGGAAAATATGCCGAAAAGTATTGTAGTGACGCTACATATTCGAACTTCGGCTGGCAGCGTCGTTTTCGCCGGCATTAGATTGGCCGGCATCTGCGCAGGCGCGCATTGAAACAGCCCACGGGCGATCTGCCAGCAGCGCAGGCAGTCAGTCGGGTTGACAGGCTTTTAAGCTGACTATTTATGTATTTTAGAATATTATTTCTATTTTTCTATTGATTCTACAAATGTTATAAGTTTTAAGATTACAAATATTGAAATGTTCCCCTATTGGGACACATGTAAATATATATAATGTCGCGGAGAAATAAACGGATCCAGAACATTGGAGACGTCCTCATCATTTCACCTGCAGCACCCCTGGACCTTCTACCCCCCGGCACAGTACAAAGGATTTTTTTTTTATTTTTACTCTCACAGTATTCTAATGTGCAATGAGACCTCTTTTGTATCTACATAAAAAAAAAAATATTCGATAACCCGGCAATTGCACAATGTGCTTCTTATCGACGGCAAATAATATTTTTCAGAGTTCAAAAAGTTTGCGACATTTATGGCTTCCGCGCTAAGTTTTAAGCCGGAAATTTCAATCACGCTTTGAAATTTAAATTTATTTAATTCTACATACCCCTTCAAGGAATGGTAGAGATGAAGGAGGGAAAAGGAAGTGGCGAGATAGATTTTCATTGAGTTGTTAATCATTCCTCTTAATAACATTTAATGATTGAAAACAGTTGAACAAAACTAGAAGTTACATTTGATTTTTTGATTTATGCCCAATTTGAAATTTTACTTTACAATAGTAAAATGAGTCTGTTGCATCCTATTTTTACCGATATACTTTAAAAAAATAAAACAAATTCGCGAAACTTGCAACAAAGGATCAGTTTTCAAGGTTCATACGAATTATTCTGGGACTATTTAATAAATTTATTTGAAAAATATGTTTATAAACCATAATTGTTCTGGACGTTTAGTAGATTTATAAAAATATACCTACCATCTTTAAGGGAAAGCATGCTCCATATAAACATTATGTGAAGTATGTTGTATGCAATGCTTTAAATAAAAATAAATTTAATTTAATCCAATTGAAATTCTATTACCTGCTGATACTTTTAAATCTCTATTTGGTGTAAACATCATCAGAAAAATATACCCGATAGTAGGGGGTTAATTTAAATTTGGCGACGAATGAAAATACGCAAACGAATGTAACATGCAAGTAATTGGCAAACGGGATGGCTGCTCGGTTAGAACATCAAATATTTACGTATTTAGTTAATAGCCTTGACTTTTTAACGAGAAGGTCTCTGTAATCGTGTCACATACAATTTTGTTATTTAAGCATATATATTTATTATGTATATATGTGTAATTTACAATCACTAGGTACTTCTGGATAGTAGATTTTTATAAGTGAAATACATCCGACTTGTCATAAAAATGATAAAACTAGACAAAGCGTAGACATTCCCTAAATAACACTATGGCATATTAATATGATCTATTCTGAAAGAACTAATCCGTATAAAAGCATTTAGCAGTGTTCTAAGACGCGGCTAATGTATAACATTAAAAAATATTCAAATAATCCATATCAATAATCCACACAACCACTGAGTATTTAGACGAGTGGTTGATAGCATTATGTACACTTTTATTTTTCGTTTCGCATACGATTTTCCCTATAAAATGGTGCATATTGTAGACTCACTTTTAAATTTTATTCTTATTTTACAGATAATTAAAAGTTATTAAATTTTGACATAATATATTTCGACGAGGCCGTAAATGGTCGCTCGACCGCACGCCGCGGCAATTGTCGATCAACACCTTTACGGCTAAGGATTTAAGGCCGACATTAGCATGATTAAAAACGGATAATATTTGCGCATAGGATGTGTCCTTAAGTGGTAGTTAAGACGCATCCTATGCGCAAATATTATTGAAATTCACCATTTTAAATGGTCATTTAAATTCACCATGCATACGAACTTTTCAAACTCTGTTTCTTAATGACTTGATCAACCGATAGATGAGTGCATTGGTATAGTACGTAAATGATTTAATAGTATAAATCTATATATTAATACGTGAAGAGAATACTTCGGATTCCCTTTTAAGCATATAGCGTGCACGGAGGAGTGTGAGTTTTGGCACGGTTAAAGTTTATATGGCGAAGAATTGCAGAAAGCTAAAATTATCTATAATATGTGTTATAAATACCTACATTAAATTTAATAAAATAAATCGTTCGTACTAACTGACAGATTGACTGATTGAGTTTTGAGCTGTGAATTTTGTGCGATTTCAAATGTTCCTTTTTCAATAATAATGTAAAAAGCAAAAAAGCATAATTATTAGGTTAAAAAAAAGTGACTACATTTTATTATATAAATTAAACCCTGTATAATCTTACGTTCAGTAATTTCAACTATAATAATTTCAGGAATTTCATTTTTGTAACATTCAGATATTCGCACCTATCTTCTATTATGCCTCCACATAGAACGGACAAGAGACATAAAGAAGGCATATTTGCGCGAAATTCAAAATGGTAATAGGCCAAATGTAAATTTAAATAGTGTAAATTTTATTACAAAATGATGAAATTAATTTGAGGGGTTGATACGTTTAAATATGCACTGAATGTCATTCCAAGAAATTTAAATACCTTTGAATGTGGATTTACCATGCAGGTTTTGCGATGCAAAACATTTCGAATCTAAAGTCACTTTAGGTGGAAGGTGGAACTTTACTGAAAGGAAATTCACTGTTACTAGTTGTTTTTTTTTAACTATTGCTAACATTCAAAGGTATTGCAGTGAATCAAGGCAAACAGCACATGCTAATGGCGTATTTGTTCATACTCGCAGTTGAAGTAATAGGACAAAATTAAATAAAAAAAAAATGTATATGCAATGATATAGAGGTATAAGAACCTCAATAATGCTCAAACTTAAAGGTTCAATGATTTAGGGTCGAATTTCGACCACTGGGCGACCACTAGTGCCAATTAATACCCCAGCACTTTTGATATTCAAATATATATATTAATTATGCTGCGTAAAATGTCTTGCCAAATTTCATTAAGTAAAAATCCTAAATACCTTTTTTGCGACCAGAACGTCGAGGGAAGAATGAGCCAATCAAACTCCGTCCTTATGCGATTACCATAAACAAACAATTTGAAAAGGTTAAAATGCTTCTTAGCTTATGGACCGTTAGTAGGGTTTTAACGACTTTTAACGGAGTTATTATGAATAAGGCTTTAATACGTACCTATTCCTGCTTTAACGAACATTAATTTAATATTGATATTAAAAATCTTACAAAACAAATATTAAAATTTTAAACAAACAGTACACAATAAATAACTTAATTTAATATTATATAAATACACCGTGTCCCAAGACCATTATCGATAAAAAAAAATTAGCTAATAGGTCCTGCGATTTTTATTGTTAGTTTGTTAAGAAATTATATCAACATTCATCAGGGTTACCCGAGTTTAAAGTATTTAATTTAATAATAAGCTAGTAAGATTTATCAAATTTCTGATCAATCGTCCTACCGGAGAACTTTTAAAATACATGACACGATCGTACGTCAATGCGACAGAGATGTTCACTTAGGACAAGGATTCCCAAACCATTTTGGGCAAAAAAATCCAAAATTAACTGATACCCCAGACCCCCAAATCTAAATGACTAAAGTGAGTAAACTTAACCAACCAAATCAAAATTTAACAAAATAAATGTAACTAAGCATTTTGTAAATTCTTTTTCAATCACTTTATTTAGCTAAACAAATAAAATAAATTATCATTCAAGCTCCAATCAATTTCAAAACTCAAATGAACTTTCAACCTAATTGCAAGCTATGTAGTAAAATATCATGAGCATGTTTGGACTTGAACTTGATCATGATTTCGTTCGTGGTAAGTCGCGTATATGCTTCAAATACAGAGCAAGTCAAAAGATGCCTGATAGACTTGTACGAACTTCTCCACGCTTATTGACTTGCCGAGTTTTTCATCTTGTACGAACTTGTGCAAGCTTTTTTTTTTTAAATAATTGCTATGACCTAGGTCATATGCAATTATTTTGGGAGATGATGGGGTAATGAAGCGTTAAACATGGTTTGATCATATGCGGTTTCAAACCTGCGACCTTCGGGTTAATAGTTCAACGCCTTAACCACTAGACTACCACGGTTTAAGAACCGTGGTAGTCTAGTGGTTAAGGCGATAAGTCGACTTGTTGAGTTTTTTAAAAACAATGATACTTCCTACTAAAATATTAGTCATTCTTATAATAAGTTGGTATACGTAACACAACTTATACTATCTTGAAAATTTCAAATAAGAACTTGTGTTAATTAATAGGGATCGATTTTTAGACGTCATCGAGCACCAACAGTTTTCGTTTATATCTACCCCCGAGAAACCAATTTCGACCCCAAGGGGTCGATATCGACCAATTTGGGAATCCCTGGCTTAGGAGATCAAAGAGATCACCCTAAGAGATCTCAATATCCCATTTCTAGGCGTAGGGATGTATTTTATTTTATATTTCGGATGGATAAATAATCGTAAACGACATTCATCTATACTATTAAAATTTTTGGTTAGTTTAATCCGTCCGAGCAAGCTAAGATACATTTAAAACCTGTCCAACCTTTTGTTTGGTCCTGATATTTAAAAACTTCAGTCTTATAATAAATAAAATATAAATAAAATGTATCTTTTTTCAGGTGCATTACTACTTCTCCTTATAACATAACTATCGGACTTACCTACGCCGCCATGTAAATTTTAATTTAGCGTATTCGAAAATATCGCATTTAGCGGTAGTAAATTATTCGAGTTACACATTATGAAACATTCGAAATCTCTCTTGATTATTTTACGTTTCATGAAAATTTAAATATGATCAATGGACAAATAATTAATGTCAAAATGTCGCTATTTCTGACGACCATGAAACGCCCGCTGATAAATTATTTCAGTGCGGTTTTACGGAGTGCTTTCAGTCATCAGTAAAGCGAAGCGGAATTTAATTCACAGCGCTCACATTTTTGCAAGGCCGCGATTTACACTGACAATTTGCAAATATACAAAATTCAAATTTCTCTTTATTTTTGGAATGAACGGAGATATATTTTGCGATACAATGGCTACGATATATTTATCCCCAATAAGGATTGATGGTTACTCAACTGGACTTTAAATCTGTTCTAGAGTGACCATCGTATTGTTCAAGTAAATTGTATGTAATGCATAATAGTATAAATGTAATAAAAAAAACATACAAATAATTCTATTAGACATTTCTATTCAGTAATGCTAAAGTTATTTACAATCAATTATTCTTTATATTATTTTTATTTGTTAATGGATGTGGAAATAACAAACAAAATTCAGGGCAATATATTAATATGTTTAGGAAAAAAATAAAAAAAATATACCAAAGCAGGATTTAATATATGCTGAAAATTTACATGAAAATTTTTAATATTACTTTTTATAAGCATACAAGCATAATGAAGCAATCCTTTTTAACGGTGAACTGCAACAACCAATTTATAAGTACATCAAAATTGAACGTTCATAAAAAAAAACTATTTAAAATGAGGAAAAAATATCTATAAAATATCGTTAGTCTAATTAATATTTAATATTTATTTACAGAATAATTACACAAAGTATTCTACTGTAAACGCTAAAAGGAAACAAGAAATAATGAAACTATTTTTTGGAGACGCAAGTATAAACCACAATCATTATATTATTATTATAAATATTTAAATATCATTCTGATGCTCCTGAACGCTGTTTAATCCATTGTAAAAATATTTTTGTTCTAGTTACGTTAAAATATCTTTTGAATTTATTCCTACAAAAATATAAGATAAAAATTGTTACACTAAAATGTCGAAGACGGTTTTTTTTTGATTTGGTCTCATTTCAAACACAAAAAAATGATATTATTAAGTATTACCATACATAAAAACATTTATTACTAATTATTGTATTATGTGATTTTTAATACAACCTTACATTACTGAATTTAATGGTAAATTATATTTTTCATTCGTTGTGAAAGAAGAACCATTTTAATTTAATTTTTGGAATTTTCTTAAGAGTGAAAAAGATGTACACCGATCATATTATTTTACAAAGTTTCTAAGATAACTTATTAACTACGTCAGGGCCTAGAAAATTTAAAAGTAATTTCCTTTGCGGGTAGGTACTTTACTTTTTCAATTTCGTTGGTCGTGTCACTCGTTGCCGCCCTGCCACTCATTCTAAGGGCTGCAATTAAAAATGACGTACCCCCATTTTGACAGCGCGACCACAAAAAAAAAGTAAAAACGAGCGCTGGAGTGACAATAGACGGCTGTTTTAATTATTTTTCTTTCATTCTTGTAATGGAAGTGAGAACGAGACGAAATCTCGATAATAACTAAATATTAAAATGACTGAATTGATTATATTTTTTATAAGCTTGTAAAAAATATTTTTTTATTTATTTATGAAAGTACAAAACCGCGATACAGGAAGATAATTCTCTTATACTACATTTAAATGGCCAAAAAAGTACCAAATATGAATAATGTTGAAAACAAAATTAAATGAAATCTTAAATAATGTGTACTGAGCGTGGAGTGAGTGTGGTGCCATTTGTGGCATGGACATGTTTGCGCGTGTGTGTGTGCCAGTGTGTGTGATGTATCATTGTGTGTGTTTAGTGCGTGTATATAAACCTACATGTTATTAGCGATATAATAATAATTTAATATGATTTTAGGGTCTCATTTTCTAGGGGAAATAAAAAAATAGCTAAGTATAGAAGCTAGAAGATGACTCAATTAATCATACTTTTGAAATTCAAAGTTAACCGACCAAATTAAATGTGATATTATCAAAATAACAAGATAAAAACGTTAATTTTGGTTTAATATATATAGAAGGAGTTGATATTAAATGATAGTTACAGATTTCGATGTATTTAAGTAGAAACTTCATAAGGGCCAAACAAATTCTTATAAATCTCGATAGACATGTACGTACCTATACATACTATTGTCCAACTCAAATAATAGATTTAAACTGGAAAAGCATAACTACCATAGACTGTCATGCGTATTTTGTCTGGTTCACAGAAGGCACGAGTCGTCTGGGAGTCGCAGAACCCGATCTTAACGATGCCCGGCGTCGAGAGCCGTTTGCTTTATAAACAAGAATGCCTATGACATCCTGTAGCTATTCATACCAACTGCCTCTATACATTGTATAGTAGTAGTAAATTATTTAACCAGAACGTGACGTCTTACAGCTAGGCCCTACATGCGTCATTGACGGCATCTTTCCCCCAGACTACTCGCGCCTGTGGTGGTTGCTTTATTTCCTATCGTCACTTGTGCATGCGGCACTTTTAGCCCTTTCGATGTGCGTTTTGGATGGCTATAAAGTGACAGTGGGTTATTTTTTAGGTCTGAGTTGATTGAAATAAAAAAAAATACAATGGTATTACGACATTCTTTAAATTTGTCATAAAGTTTGACATGTGGCTAGAATAAAACGAAATTGACATAATATTTCAATTTAAAATATAGAGTAGTGTAAACAATTATTTACATACTCGTATATATACAACGCATGGACATTGGCTAGTTAGGTTTTGTTTTACTTGTTTGTTTTTGTGTGTGTTTGTTTTATTATATCTACTTTGTGTCTACCTCAGTACGGACTAAGGTAGACTTTACTAGAAGCAATGCTTTTGCATAACCATCTCACTGCGCAACATACAATTACAATTCTTAAAATAAAATGTTTCACTGAATTATAAATTAATGTGGTAATTAAATTATAATATGTCACTGAATTATAATTAAATGTGGTAATTAAATTATAATGTCACTGAATTAAAATTAAATGTGGTAATTAAATTATAATGTCATTTAATTATAATTAAATGTGGTAATTAAATTATAATGTAAAATAATCAATCTATTAAAAAACTATTAAAATTAGCCTACCTTAGTACGGGCAATATCTTGTTAGGTATGGTTATGTTATTCATCGACTAAGAAATATGTAAAAGCAAAATCAATAAATTAATGTGGTACTCAATTTGTTTTACATGTTTTCATATTCATTTTAAGTGGCCAGTAAATAATACGTTACAATAAGCGTGCTGTCCTATGTTTAAAATTCAAATATGATTATATTACAATAAACAATAAATAAATAAATAAATAAATATTTGAGCGCTCTATGTTTAAGTTTAAGAACTGTTTAAGTTTCATTATTTAGTACTAAAAAATGTTGACTTTAATGTTGTTAATCTAAAAGGCTATATGATTGTTTTTCTAGACACAAAAATTTAACTCTTTCGCATTGTTGTAAGATGCAAAAGACGGACCGATGGACAGACGACTAAAGGATGGGTAGAGTACTTCTTATACACGAATGTACTCGTATGTATAGACGCTAAAAGCAATTTGTCGTATTAATGGCCGCGTTGTGTTTACATTCTAGGCGAGAAAATTGCACCTGACACTTTTAATAAATGCGCCCCAGTTCGCACGAGCGATTTTAAATTGGCTTATTTCCGCTTCGCCTTTTGGTTAAGTATAGGTTACGATTTTCTGTTAACGAGATTTTTCAATGCGTTTCTGAAGTATCGTAATAAATAAATAAATAAACAAACCTCTAAATTTGCTAGTGCTGAAGTTAAAGGAGATAGCGGTGATGAAGCATTATATATGGTATAAATATATTAAACGGATTTGAACCCGCGACCAATCGGTCACCCTTAACTTCATTGACCACTAAACGGTAAGTCCTTTATCAGTACAAAATTTCTAAATGCAACATTTATAAAGATTACTATTAAATATACCTCTACTTTTAATATTTTTAACTATAATATTTAATTAAACCATTAAAGGAATATATATTTTTTAAAATAACACTTTGTTATTCGATTTAGATTATATACTTGGCTTCACCGGTAGATACAGGCCCAACACCAATGAACCTTGCTCTAAGCTATGTTTAGATATTATTTCTTGTAATGTTTTTTAAAAGTATCGTAAAATACTAATACAAAGCTATCATAAATTAAATTGTCGTTGTATAAAGCAATTGTAGTATAAATACCTAACATATATAAAATACACACTAATTAAATAAAGAAATAAAAATAAAAGTACTTATAAAAAAGTTTAAAAAAAATAACTAAATATCTAAATTGCACATAACAATAAATATATGAGAAAAAAAAATAATAATACAATAAAAAAAAAATAATACAAAAAAATACAATAATTAATCCAAAAAATAATTAATACAATAAAAAAGGACAACATAAAATAGAAACATACCTGAAAAATAACAGACATATAACTAACTAATAAAATTATTTTTATCATTACAAAAACGTATACTTAATGCTAATGAAATGTTTTATTTACTAATGTTAAATATTATTATGTTATATATTCATGTGTATTTTTTTATTATTACTTTTTTTACATTAAATAAAAAAGAAATAAAATTACCGTAAAAACCTCCAGATAAAACATTTTTTAGCTTCAATATTTTTAATTCGCCATATTCAATATTATTAAAATTTAATTTGTTTCATAACTGTATATATCTAAATACTTAGTGCCAGTAGCATGTAGTAGATATTTTGTAGCATAAATATATTTTAATGTACATATATGAATACAAAGACATACATACATATTTATCATCTCTTAACAAAAAAAATCATTTTAATCAAATATTTGAATTAAGTGAACTAGTATACCTACAAAAGATATTTTTAAAAAAATGGTAAGTTACTTAGATTGTAATATTTTATTCATCATGTAATATATAAGCAATATATCATTCAGGTAATATATGTCCGATAAAAAAATTAAACAATATTATTATATAAAAATATGATTCATTTTTGTGTATTGAATGTTGTTTTTGTTGGTTTTTTATTTACAAAGTTATATTTCTATGTGTGCTTTTCTCAATAATTTTATACAATAAGAACGACATAAAATTCAGATAAAATTAAAATTTTAATAAATTAATTTACTTAATAATGCAAAAATGTATTTACCTCTATCTCATAAAAAATGATGATGTTCTACGAAAATGGTCCATTGAACGGCATTGTAACACATTTTTTGATGTAGGCAATCAGCTTGACCACAATATACAAACCAAAATGTTAGGTTTAAATTGTTTTTTTTTTTTAATTTTGCGATATCTTATTACGCGTTACGACGGCCAGTGAAATTTCTACCAATTTGGGAAGGTAATATCTAAGATATATTTTCAATTGTTAGTTGAAATATTAATAACCTTAAAATTCGCACGCAATATACGGTCGAATCGTCTCCGCTAGGGCGGGCGGACGCGCTTCCACCCCGAAGCGAACACGGTTACTGGCGCGATCTGTGACGTCAGGCGGGGCGGGGGTCGGGGCGGGCGGTGCGAGCGAGACGGCCTGCCATCCGTCGCGCTCGCATGCCGCTGCCATAGTCGCATCCATTGACAATAAAGTTCGTCGTCCTCGATACAGATGGCGGGGTGTGATTTTATTACGAACCCATACGAGCGAGCGTACCCCTTGTCACGGGAGAGGCGAGACGTGAAAAAATCTTTACAGACGCTCCGACGTGGTGGATCTCACACTATCTAACAGGCCCGTGCGGTTAAGAAAATCCGGGGAAAATTTCGAATAATAAGTGATGACTTGCAGATTTTGCTGTAGAAAACTTTCATAAATTTTAGAGCGTAATGATGCGATAATTGGAGGAAAATCCAAGCCCGTGTCATCAGAGATCGAAATGTGTCTCAGTAACATATTGTTACTTTATACATTACAGGTAATGTAATACAGTTAATGTGTAACCTTTTTGATAATGACATTAAATTATATTTTTATTACTCGCAGTTAAAAAAAATATATAATTAATCAACGTTGTGCTTTGTACTCAAAAACAAAATATTTTTATTTATTTATATTCGAATGTATACATTTTTGGCAAATAGGGTTGTTTTTTATCTTAACTAACTTTATAAACTAACAGATGAGAGGAGATGTATCTAATTTTCTCTTTGTATGTTTATAGATAAAATTTTTTTTTTTTGTAATAATTGTATGTCTAGCTGTAAGTTTTTTCTGTGAAAATAACAATAAATAAATCAATAAATAAATAAATTATGTAATCAACGCAGTTCAAATATATATATTCTATTCTGACCTAATTTTTGAAATATCTTTTAATTTTTTAATGCGATATGCTGCTATTAAGATACTATAGTATATTGTAGGTATAATATTTCATTTATGTACCTATAATCTAAATTTATCAAATATCGACCCATTATTTTTAGTAATATGTAACATGTTAAACATAAGCGTTAATAGTATATTCATTATGTATTTAATTTTTATTTTAAATTTAGCTATAGAAATAGATATATTTGTCTAATATGAAAATTCTACACGATAACATTGTAATTTTTTTTTTC
Organism: Neomicropteryx cornuta; assembly: GCA_020383195.1. Taxonomy (NCBI): domain Eukaryota; kingdom Metazoa; phylum Arthropoda; class Insecta; order Lepidoptera; family Micropterigidae; genus Neomicropteryx; species Neomicropteryx cornuta. Next base: position 3,305,617 of record JAHKQU010000001.1, on the reverse strand, counting down.
TTACAAATATATATACATGTATTATTTCTCTATAGGTGGATTAACGATCTGATATTCGTAGTTGTAGCACAATAAAACACTGCCTTCCTTAGTACAGACATAGTTTAGTAAAGAAGGCAGGCTAGAAAATGGCTAGCAGAGCTAATTTCGCCCTGCGTATTTTAATAGGATATAATATAACTGTAATTTGCTCAATGCATTAAGATTTACTGTCAAATTAAATATGTCATAAATTAATAAATATATCTGTCGACTAGGCACATACATTTTCCCATATATAATATATATATATATATATATATATATTATACCCTCTTATAATCCTCAATTTACGTTATTTATTTAGCTCGGGTGAAAGGAAAAAATAAGAAACCTAATTAAAATTTGTATTAATTTTAACTGGTCAGTAATAAATAATAAGTATCTACAGCCATGCTGTCTTATTTTTACAATTAGAACATGATAGTTGAGCGCCCGATCGAACTGTCAATGTTTTAATAATTTGTACAAAAAAAATATTGTAATTGTTGTTAACCTAGCCTCCGATGCAATCTAAACGGCTATGGTTGTTTTATAAGAGCATCAATTTATACACAAAAATTTAAATTTTTCGTACTTTTACTTTTCGAGATGATAGATATGCAAGAGACGGATACGCATGCATTGCATTGCATGCATGTATTGCATTGTATAAGAATGCATGCATTGCATGCATGCATTCTTATACATGCATGTATATCCCTCCAGGCTTCTGAACTCGCTTTGGTGTGTGTGTGTATGTAATGTGGTATTAGTGCGGTATGGATAATGTTGATCTAGGTAGGGTGTCGGCATCGAGAACCCAAAATAATTTCTCGAGATATTTCCGTCTCATTAGGACTCTATTCATAGCTCAATATATGCAGTATGGGTATAGTATATGGTGGAAGGTCGGTTGAATGGCCGTTTGCGAATCAACCGTTTTGTTTGATCTCATTAGAGACGAAATCAGAGCATCGAGCCGCATTTTGGTCGTATAATGTCGTCTTTTGACCACATCACTAGAGAGGGAAGAACATAGCGTGTGTATTCGTTCGTCGGTCCTTTGACTTTCGGTCATGCGCGAAAAAACAGTGCTTCTAAACTTGTTTAAAAATATAAATGTTAATTTATACGTTTTATGTATTAGATACCTACCTAAAACTAACGTAAATTTTATGTCTAACTCAACGATTAAATACACATAATATTTCGATTAACTTTTGTGTCGAATCACTTCTGAAAATCGTTCGTGGACAGGCGTTTTGAGGTTATGTGTTTAGCGTGTTGTAGTTCAGATTTTATTTTGTGTCTTTGCGGTTAGTATTAATTTAATAATTCTAGTAATCTTAGTATTTCAAATCCATAAAATATATCAGCGATATTTTTTCGATATTGAGAAACTCTGATATTCCACTGAAGTTATGTAAGTATGAAGGGTTATCCATACGTTAGAAAGGTTAAATCAACCCTAAATTTGTATCGTTTCTAATAAATAATTATATCGCTTTAGGTCAGGGGTCATCATTAAATTTTAATTTGGCAGTTAGGATGAATTGAATGCTGTGAAATTTTATATTATTTTTAACTACCTTCAAGAAATGAAACGGATACTTCAATATATTTTTTTTAAATTAGATTTATGTTCTCTTATTAATTATTTAATATTTTAGTATTTATACGTAACAAAATTATTAGAATTATATATTTAATAAATGTATATTGCATGTAATATTGTAACGTTGTGGCTGTATTTGTTGGGAAGGCTGTTTCGATAGCCTTTTAGTTATGTTGTTTTTTTAAAATGGAATAGAGGAATAAAAAAAAATATGATGGGTGGATAGTTTATTGATGTTACTTCCTATAGTGTCATAATGAAAAATATATAAATTTAATTGATTATTTAAAATTATTCATGGAGTAATATATTACTATAATACTATTCTTAATTTATTGCTATAGCAATAAATTAAGAAGTAGGTAAGTTTCGAAACATTTTTAAGGCGATGCCATGCTACTTTTTACGTTGTAGGCATTTTTTTTATTATTTTGAAATCGGTTTAATGTTAATCAAATAAAATTAAACAAGAAACACTTTAATTATGTCATTTTTTTGCTATTTTTTTTTACTGTTTTTAATAATATTAATTTAATAAGATGTGTATTATTCCTCTCCTAATGAACATGCAACGTCTTATGATGTTAAATTACCGTTAATAGATATATAGGCAGTGAGTTTTTAGATAGCTCTACAAATTTTACGGCACCGGGCGAACAGGTGCCGGCGTTAAATTCAGCGTACCTTCTTAAATATTAAATAATTGACTAACACCTGGCAGCAAGAAGCGATCAATATAAGTTTACTGATAAAATACTCTGAAATTCTGGCTTAAGTAGACAAAATGTTACATAATTATTAAAATTATATGTAATCTTTTTTAATTCTACGATGGCTTAACTTTAAGGGAGATAAGCATTTTACTAGTATAAAAATATACGCTATTTAAATATAAATTTTACATTAGTTGCGCTTTGATATATGGGCAATAGAAAGGTATTTTCGACAAAAGCTGGAGATACGGATATTACATTCTAAGCCGACGATGTTATACAATGATTACTAACGGATAATTAATGAACGGCCGTCTACAAGTGTATTAAAAATCACTAAATCCATTTATTTGTCCATTTATATTCAAAATCCTCAACGAATTTATCACATGTCTGAAATAAGGTAATTTCGTTGAGTATTTAGGGCAGAGAAATAGAAATATTAATGCCATACGATAATATTACCATGCTGTGACACGACAAAGATGGATGCGTTAAAACCCGGTTTGTTTTTACACCTTACATCGAAAAACGTAGCAAAGAGCCACATAATAAAATTGATGGTGAAATAATTTATTAGCACATTTTTATCATTTTACCTGTCGATCTTACATTACCGATGAGCACATGCGCCCAGAGTACCTTTCAAGCGACTTAACGTTCTGTACACTGAAGAAAAAATCCTGTACGCTCTACAAAAAATTCCTGTAGATATAGCGATAGCTAAACGTTTTGTTGCGCCTCAGTTAAAGTTCGCACGAATGAACGAGTCTTGCAACCTTAACAGACTATTTGGTAACCATTACTAAAGTTTTCAGTAGGCTCAAGCAACGTTCGGTAAGCCTGACTAAACTCCGCTACGCATAAACAAACTGCTTGGTAAGCACTACCGAACCATTCGGTAGAGATACAAAATTGTGGAATAGGCGAGGAGCGCGAGGTGTGTTTGCGAGTCTACTGCTGATTGTTTGGTTGACGTAACAAAACAGCCTTTCTATGTGTACGAAACCTTTCATTTGAAGGCGCATCTGTCTATTGTTTAACTTAACATCTCATTTCAGCGCTGCATCTACGAGATTGTTTGGTACAGGTTACATGAAAGTTTTGTTGGGTGTACGATTTATCAATCTACTACAAGAATTGGTTTGTACAGTCCATCAAAAAGATTGTATACACAACAAGTTACTTCGGTTGGGCCTACTTAAATTCAGTGGCCACATAACAACAAAATATGATTCTACTGAACTTTTCTGTTAACTAAGAGCTCGATATTTTTTTCAGTGTAGCTAGGACTTTTTAGTAAAGGGTAAAAAAAAATAAGGAGGGTAATTGAACCTGCAGGAAAAAATAGGCCCTTATCCGTTTTATGGCATAAACCTATTTTAGGGCGTAATGAAGACAAAATTAAAAGCACATAAGTAACATTTTTTTAAGATAAAAGTGATGCACTGGCAGTAAATGGGAAGGGTACGAGTATAAACACTGTGCATTATTTTTCTTTCTAATAATTCCACAGAGTTTAATACTGAAACAATTGAAATTAAGTATTTCGAGCATGGCCCTACTTTAATGGCAGTTGCCTCCTTCCACTATAAAGTGGAACATTAAATGCAAAATAAATTATATTTCCAAGACTTTGTTTTAAAGCTTTAAAAGCAACTTTCAGTCGTACTGAAGTTAATCAATGTGATTAATTAAACCATCAGATTTATAATGGTTTAAAGATTGTCAGATTACTAAAAATTGTGAAAGCCAATGTACATAGATACTCGTAAATATTGTGACGACATGGTTTCTAAAATGGTTTCAAAGTTTTATAGTTGGCATTAAAATAATTTTATTAGTGTTCATAAATTCAAATTTGAATAAAAATATAATTCTTGAAAAACTGTCCGAAAATAAAAAATAAAAGTATCTATAAAAAAAAGTATCTATATTTATTTTATTGCTGATAAATAAATAAATTGATACGAGGATTTCGTTATTTAAAAAAGAAAACTTAATAACAGAAGACAGTATCAATATAAAATAATATTTGATGTTTGAAAAACGCAAAAAATTTTGGTCTTAGCATTCTGAGACATAATTTCCTAAGCGAAAAATACGGATCTTATTATTTAGAAAGAAAAAAGGGAGTAACAATTCATTCACAGTTACTATTAAATCTGGTATTCGTGATCACAAGATAACGTTTTTTTAAAATATGTTTGTTTAGTTTTTTTAAAGTTAGATGTAAATATTGTTTAATAATTAAAATCTGTGTTTACTCAAAATGTCGCTTGTATTTTCCCCTCATTTAGCTTGTTATATTTTAGCGGAATGCTTGAAGTTGCTTTTATTGTATTTGATATCAACTGCTACTATACATTGTTTAGTAGTAGTAAATTATTTAAGCAGAATCTGGCGTCACACAGCTATGCCCTACAGGCATCTCCTTCGCAGACTACACTTGCCTATCTGTGGTTTCAAGTTGTGACGGTTTGAGAAGATGAAAATAAACAAAACGTAGGTAAATGATACGATGAGACTCTTTCAATTCATCATATACTCGTATGTTGACACCATTTCAAGTTTTTTTTTGTAAATTTTGAGGCGCGGCTTGTACTAAAACAATCCCCTCCTCTCCTCTCTATTTACTAAATTTGTCATTTTCTTAATACTAACTTAACTGGTTAATAATAACTAACTCGGCAAACTATACCGACACCAATAAAAATACTATGCAAATGCACAAAACTACGGAAATAATCCTAGTTTAGTTCCGTATTAAATCAGTTTTTATATTTTTACCAATATATATAAATATTCCAAGTAGAAATTGGTGTGTTTCATGTTATTTTTGATGTATCTTTTTTAAATTTAAAATCGTTTAATTTCTATTTATTTAATATTATTTAAATTCGTTTTATATTTTAATATTATCCTTCTTTACGTCATGGTCATTACATCTATTGTGTACAATTTCTATTGGGTAGCCACAATAAATAAATGAACACGGATATAATATTTAAATTTATAATAATTATAACGAAGCACTGAATATTATTTTATGTATTTCTATTTGCGTTCATGAGCTTACGTTAATTTATACTGGCCACTAATAAATAATACGTCCCAACAGTCAAGCTGTCACTTGTTTGAAATTCGAACACGATACAAATACCGCTGTGTCGATATGTCAAGTTTCAATCGTCAGTACGATAATGTGTTGACTTTAATGTTACATATCTATATTATCCGACCAGCTTTCGATGTGATCAAAACGGCAATCGTCGTTTTTCTTGGGTATCAATCTACACATAAAAAAAATTAACTCTCGCACTTATACTTTTCGAGTTGAAAGATGCAACAGACGGACGGACGGACGGACGGCAATTGGTCGATTAATGACGTCACAAAGAGCTAGGCTTCTTTGGTTTCATCGGGCGATTGTGGTCCTATATCACTAGGTGACACTCGAAAAATACGCAACGTGACCGCTTCGCGTCATCCTGCCTAAATTTCACTCCGCAGCCTCCGTGACACTTCGGTGTTCTAGTGGGTAGCACGAGAGGACGTAATTTGTTCACCTGGAAGCTTCGCGCGGTCGCCGTCCGGCGAAGGTTGGGAGTCAGTGACATTATTTTCCCGAATCATTTTGGAGGACATAAATAGTGCCCAGTGAAGTGTGCGGTGACGGTCTCATCGCTTATTCAACTGTATATTTTATTATTAATTTTTAAGTTTTATTTTTAAAAAGTATAATTTATAGCTCACATGGGAAAAAGATCAAGAAACATTAATATAGTTCGTTAAAAGGCTTTTAGGAACACAATTTCAAGCAAATTGACTAGCTGAGACAACAAAAACGCACCGATAATTATATAAGCTAACTAAATGTACTGATTTTTTAATAAAACTTTAGGTCGTTAGATTAACGAAATAGGCTTTTTTGTTTATAAACATTAAAAATAAATCGATAAGAATCGATAAAATTCAGCTTTTTAGGTAGTATATTTAATGAAAGTAAGGTTTAATAAAAACAAACTTAAGTATTAGTAGGATTTTTATTATTTTTTTGAACGGTACATTTTTTTTTTCGTTTTTTGAGGATTATTTAGTTTCCACATGCTTTTTTCCCCCATAGCGTAATAGTTTCTTGTAATTGCAATAGTACCAGTAAGTTGTAATATTCTGGTAAAAACCTGGAAGTAGTTCCACTGGGCACTGGGCACTGGGCACTGGGTTCGAGGTCTGACGGTTTGACTTTGTCAGTAAGAAATCCAGCTGGTCTAATTGGCTTGGATTGTGCCAAATAATCAAAGTATGTGATTATTGGGTTTCCCATAGCCGTTTTTTTTGCAATCTGCGTGCGTAACAATGACAAATTAGCTTAATTTTATTAGAAGTATTCTCTACAAAGTTCGAGATGAAAGCAACCTCGCATTGTACTAGGTGTATTCCAGCCAACGTTTTATTCATTAAATTTAATTTATTTACCTAATTAAATTTAACGTATTATTAAAATTAATTTAATTTAATTTTAGCTTTCTGCATTTCTTCTCCATGTAAATTTTAAACTGTACCTAATCTCGCTCTCTCCTTGTGCGCAATATGCTTAAAAAGGGGTACAAAGTTTTCCCTTCGCGTATTAATATATAATTATATCTATAATTATAATATGGGTATTGTTTAACCGTATTTAAATTTTACAACTTTTATTTTAATATGTTTTAAGCAACGAATATGTTTGTCTAAACTATTGTCATTTTAATTAGATAATATTTTACCATTTTCCAAATTATAAGTAGTATAATAAGAGTAAAAAGGTAGAGCATTTAGTAGGATCAAAAAATAAAATATATTGCGGATTCTTTGACTAATTCGCCCGCCCTGCCATTTTCCCGCCCTTCGCTGCCGAGCAACGCTGTAATTGATTTTCAACTTAGTCACGAGCAAGGTGCTCTTAGGACTACAATCAACTTTATTCATATTATAAAAAAATACCCTTTTTTTTTTAAAAGCACCAACTTTTTAAACATAGGTAACTAGGAAAAAAATATAAATATGTATCTTACAGGGCACGATTTACAACAAACATTCAAACCAGACTTTAAAACCGGTTCAGCTAAAATGTCACGTTTTTGTTTCATTAAATTCGTCAATATTATTGTAATTTTAATGAGTGTATATTTTTATTGTAGTGTCAAAGCCATTCTATTTTTTATTCCGGAATGAGAAAGTTTGGTTAACTTTACAGAGGACTAATAAAATCAAATGACGAAACTGTAAGAAGTCATTTTTTTAACATGACCCTTTAGGGTGAACATTTAATCAAAATTTGTATTTTGTTCGTACACTTCGTTCTTACCTACACGGTTTGTACAAATATTTTATGGTGCTTATCCGAAGTAAGAAATTAACTCGGTTTATTGCTATGCGGGTGGCCCCGGAATTTTTAAGTCCGAACGATTCGTCTCATCACTCCATTGTTTTCTCGTATTTTCTCCTTTGTGCCTTCGCTCGCTCGGCGACCCAAATATGTTAGAAATTAAATCATCCGTATAATTTTCAACGACGTTGCTTTATTCAACTCATCGAAATGTGAATGTGTAATCACAAACTGACATACTGTAGTTACATAATTGTTAAACACAAAAGATGTTGACGATTACACACAAGATTGTTGTATTATTTTTGTTTTACAGTATTTATTTATTATTGATTATTTAATGAAAATACAGCCTTTAAACATGATCTTAAATGAAAAAAACATTAAAATAACACCTAAATTGTGGCATCCTTGCAAGCAAAAAAAAAACTGAACCCTTTGTGCCGAAATATTTTCGGAAATCTTGCACGGACTCTTTATTGTTGTCGATTTTGACAATAGGTTATAGGGATATTGGAGGTTGTGGGGAGATGCAAGGACGTCAGATCGTGAACAGCGGTTCAGATGCAACGCTTTTTGTAAACACACAAACATCGACTTCTTTCCTTTCAAAGAAAAAAAAACGTAAATGTATGATCCTAAAACCGAATAATCAAAATTTTAAAATGGTTTACGATCTATGTTCGGTGTAGTAGTCATGATTTTTTATATAGTAGTTTTTCAATCATGAATTCAAGCATAAATTATTACAAGTTAATTGATATTATAATTAGTAAAAATATTAAATAATTTACATTTTAGAATATGGTCAATTACTATCTAAAAATAGTCATATAGATTAAAATTAGTACTTTTCAATGATAAACCATAAATAATATGATTATTTTTTTTTTACAGGATATAACTTAACAGTACATCGTTCGCCTTACAAGCATATGATATATTTACAGATTTGTACGTATTTGTTAGATGCATATACAAAAAAGTCCTTTATAATATCCCGTCTGGAGCCATTATTCATTTTGCAGGGGAAGATCTACGCGTGGGACGTGGAATAGGGAAACAAAAGAGTCACGTGTTCGAACATCGGCTGTATGGATAATTCATTGTAACCTGACCAGATAGTGTATTAAACAAGAATAACTATGACGCCATATAGCTATTGTATAATATCAACTGATTCTTTACGTTTTTTTTTAATAATTGCTATGACCTAGGACATATACAATTATTTTGGGCCCTACTCAACTGGGCCAAATGTGCCTAAGTAGTGTATAGACCAGTTTGACCTCAAGTAACCCCTGGCTAAAAATAGACTGTGTGCGAAAGAGACAGCGAACGCCATCTCCCTCTTTAAAGACTGTGCGAAAGAGACGTGCAGAGAGAGATGGTATTCGCTGTATCTTTCGCACACTAGCAAATCATACTGGTTCTCGGTAGCTATCATAGGTAACAACAGGTAAGTACTTTAAATGGCATAAGGCTCTGCTCTGAGTTCTGGGTTCGATCCTCGGCGATCTGAAAAAATAGTGACGTCATCACTTCATCAGAGATCCCTGAGATGGCGTTCGCTGTCTCTTTCGGCATTAGCCAGGGGTTACTTGAGGTCAAACTGGTCTCAAATGAATTACTATACACTACTGTGCCTGTACTAGAATCAAGGTAGATGGTGTTAATGAAGCGTTAAAAGTTACGCCAATAGTCTGACGCCTTAAGCTGCACCACGATCTTCGTTTAGTAGTAGTAAATTATTTAACCAGAACCTGACGTCTTACAGCTAAGCCATATATGCACGTCATTAAATGCATTTACTCGCGCCTGTGGTACCAACCTGTGATGGGTTGCTTCATTTCCTATCTCCACTTGTGCCTGCGGCGCTTTTACCACATTCGATGTGCGTTTTGGATAATCATAGAGGTGACAATGGCTTATTTTTTATGTCTGAGTAGATTAAACACAATTCATACAATGATATTCATCTTAAATTTTAACACCATTTTAGTTTTTTTTTGTAAACTTGACGCGCGGCTATTAATGAAACAACACGGACATATTATTTCAATTTATTAATAACAATAGTTTTATTATAAATTAAATGTGGCACTGAGGATTCTTTTATATATTACTATTTGTGCACATATATGAATTTGTATTAATTTTAACGGGCCAGTAATATATAATATGTTTCAACAGTAGTGCTGTCATTATGTTTGATATTTGAATATGATATTTGAGAGTTCTGAATAAGGTGGTTTTGTTGAAAGTTTGTTTCTCGTAACCAAACCTATACAGTGTTCTATGTATTTCATTTTAGGTTGGTGGTTGTTGTCTTTTCTGCACAGTGGTATGCTCTCAAAATTAGTCTCTTTTTTAACACATTCCGCTCCGTACGTAAAACGCGCGGACCATGCGTTGCCGCCCGATCGTCGAAGTTCGCTGACTGAAAGGAATATCCCACGTAGAGGCTGCCACTCGTTTCTTAGCATAAGTTACAACTTTTTTTTGTACAAAACCATTAAAATGTTTGTTTTTTATATTTAATATTATACTGACATAGCTTTTGTAAATAAGACTATTAAACATTAATAGAAATGCAGAAAGACGATAACGTTTTTACTCGCATACGGCACCTGGTGTATACAGCAATGACGAAATATCTTGTCATCGACGATGAGTGTTCACTTTTAAACTACCTTGCACGATTATTGATTGTTAACACTGTTTAACATTAATTTAGCAAACCAACATAAAAATATTTATATTATATTTACACTAATTATCAAGGTCAGCAAATAAATAAAAAGAAACTATAGGATATGCATACATTAAAAAAACACAGTCGTATAACAAAATAGCTTTAAATATGGTTAACTATTTTCTTGTATAGTCAATAACTAATATATAACTGGTTTATGCTATCTCACGTGTATCTATATATTGGATTCAATAAAGAAAAAAATATATTTTAATAAGATGTATGTAGAACTTGTTCCTAAATTTGAACCGTGTTAAATTTTCTATCTGCGGGTCTCTTTAAAGCCTGCCCGTGACGTCATACCACAAATGCATTTCTCATTTTGACGTTTGAATAACAGAGACGCAGAGAGTTGTGTAGAACTTGATGCGATCATAAATCAAACCTGACAGCTGGAATGGCTGAAATGTTGGGGTTACGAGTGTTTCAGGCTACGGCATTCCTACGGGATGAAGAATGCCCAGCATTTAGTAATCGGTAGACATAAGTAGGTATGCAGATATATGAATTTGAGTGAAACGTATTATAATTCAAGTTAAAAAAAAAGTAATTAATGTATTTAAATAAATGTATGTAAATAGAAAACACTACTTTTCCTTTAGGATCAACAATCAAACATTAATCAAGAAATATTTAAAAAAAAATGTTATCTAATTTCGAGAAAAATTAATTAAGTTTATTCAAAATCTAACGAAAGTTTTGAGGCCCGATGCGATATGTCCCAAACATAAACAAACCATGACATGTTTAGTCAAGTTCGGTTGACAGCCATCCGGACGCATAGCATAGATCAACCTCCTAGAAGGACAATAGATGTTTTAAATACATTCTGTATAAGGATTTGTAGATACCACTACTCACCTACTTGTTCTTGTCACTATGCAAGGATAATCATAAAAACCTATAAAAAAACTATAAGCTTAAACAGTAATGAACAACTTTTACGATTTTTTTTATTGTTTTTTTTTTTAAATAATTTAATATAACAAATAACTTCACAATTGGCATTCGTGAATAATTAAATTCATCTGATTACTTTTATATTTATATATATATATATATATATATATATATATATATATGTATATATGTGTTTATCGTACAGATTTTATACACTATACGTACTTAACTAACCTACTCTCTTTCCATCTCAAGCGGATAAAGAAGAGAGCAGGTATAGTGCAACTGCAAGCTAAATACTCGTAAAAAAATATAGGAGGATATAAGTTAAAAAATGGCAAAAGAGAATATTTATTTGTAAAACGATAGATGTTAAAATATTATACAGGTGTCTTAAGATCATTCCCGTAAATTTAAGGGGGTGTATATGTTCCCTGTTACGAGTAAGAAATTAAATAAAAAAATGCAAAAATATTTGATACCCAAATTAATTATTTTTTAAACTAAATTTGTGTAAAATAATCATAATATTACGGCAGCGTTCGCCAGGCATACTAAACCCGCTGAAAACACGTCGGGCGCCACATCGTGAACGCAACTCAAGGTCGAGCGGACGGAAACTCGTTTTACACAAATATATTAGGTTTTAAATAGAAACTTCAACATTTTTTTCTTTTACTATTATGAATTTTGATATTGTTTCTTAACAAATAACACCAGCAATCGTAGGACCCATTAGCTGTTTTTTTTATTGGGATTGACCTTGGGACACCCTGTATAACGACAATGATTGTATCTATCTATTCACAAGCGGTTGATCTAAATTAAGCTAGCTAAATTAGGCTAAATAAAAATCTTTCACATTTGTTCTTTGTGTGTTTAAATAAAATTCAGGAAACGATGCTAACAAAAAGTGTAAATATTTAAACACTGCGTGGTTTCTTTCTGTGCCGGCTTGACATATTTAGATAAATATTTTAAACCGTGCTTCAATTTGGGTATGTGTTTTAAAAATTATCTTTTTTTTTAAATACTACTTAAAAAATAAGTTAAAGCCTCTATGATGTTAAATACAAACAAAAAACAAACGTATATAAACTACAGAATCAGATTTTTTCCTTCGCTAGGATGTCATAAGCGATTAAGTATTTTAAATGTAATTATAATATAAGTGAAAATTGAGTATTACGACAAAGGTTGATGTACCTACCACTCAGATGGTACTGACTGAAATAAAGTAGCATTAAAAATATATCTATTACCTTAACGGCTTGATATTAAGACGAGAGTCAACAGCATTATCCGCGCTCAAAGTTGACTCATTAGCGTGAGTGCTTCTTAACTTACGACCACTCTGTTCTGTACAACTGCTATTTACAGCGCTGCGCGGCTCTTTAAGATATCCGTACATTTAGACATTTCAGAATAGCGGTCAGGCCTAAAGCAACGTTTTATAATCTGGATAAGCGACCTAGTGGTGGCGGTGTTGAAGAAGATGTCCTGTAGGTATTGGATATGCTTTTTAGCTTCTATATATACTTTCATGTATAAGAAGCTACTATCCCCGTTCTTTGACTGTCTGTTGCATCTTTTAGCTCGAAAAGGAAGATTTTATGAAAAACCCCCATAGCCGTATGTACGTCGGATATTTTAAAATTAGTCAACAAATATTAAGTAATATTAAAAGAAACATTGACAGTTCGATAGAAAGCCCAAACATCATATTCGAATTTCAGAAATTTTAAAGCACGGCTGTTAGAAATTTGAGGACGTAATAATTATTTATTACTGGCCAGTTAAAATTAAATTAAATTAACACAAACTCATTACAGAATGTTTAGTGCCGCATTATAATTATTATAAATTGAAATATTCAAACCGACTGTTTCATTACTAGCCGCGCGTCAAAATAAACAAAAAAAAACTAAAATTTTGTTAAAATATAAGATGAATTGAAAGAATGTCTATGATGCCATTGTATGTTTTATTATTTTAATTTACACAGACCTAAAAAATTACCCACTGGCACCTCCATGGCCATCCAAATCAGACATCGAATGGGCTGGCACAAGTGGAGATAGGAAATGAAGCAACCTATCACAAGTTGGTAGTCGCGAGTAGTTTGGGGAAGTTTCTTTTGGACACCGTAAAGAAACTCTTGTTTTTATTAAATTTATTAATGAAATATAATACAATAATATTTATAATATAATTATAAACCATGACCTTATTTAAAATGTTAAAAATATGTGTCAAACATATGTGTCATTTTTTCTAAAGCATAGAAAACTAAAAAATGCTACCGCGTTTTCACTTTGTAATGACGTGGAAACGTGAGAAAAGGACGAGAGAATATTAATTTTAATATAGCAAACAGGCCTCAAAATATCAACTGAAAAGTGCTCGCGACTGAAAAATGCTTACAGAGCACGCCTCGCCGCCCGCCCTGCGCGTATGTCGCAGCTGTTAATCCGTATCATCCGCTGAAACACTCGTTACCTGCTCGTATACTTTGGGCTGGTGTTTGTCGCAGCAAACATTATTAATAATACTCTACAAATATAAAATTCTCTGGTTTACAAGTAGAATTATATTACCTGTATCCGTAGTTTAAATTTTAACGATTTCACTCTAGATCGTAAAACATACATACGTTAGTATATAACATATTATGAAGGCACGGTTGTTAAAACCCTTCTTTCGATACATAAACTTGTACGAAATCAATAATAACAGTCCTGAATAAAAATGTTTATATAAATTTATAGGTTATTAGAAATTTGATTAGAAATGTAAATTATTAGAAAATTAAAAATTAATAAAAGAATAAAAAAATAAAATAATAATAATAATAAATAAAACAAACACAATAAAAAAAACCAAGGTCTATCCTAACTGAACCATGCCCATACTAAGGTGGACTTTATTTGCAGCGGTGCAGTAATTAATTATAATAATACTTGCCAGCGCTGCGTTAAAAATAAATACATTAATTTACCTATATTTTCTCAGTAAAATATTTTTATAAATATAAGAATCATGAGTATAAGGCTTACGATTTTGGTTATAACAAAAGTATAAATAACAAAAATTTAAATGTTAACACATTGTTTTAATTAATAATATTAGTGTTTGCTCAGTTCCTTTCCTGCTTAATTTCAAAAACCACAAAGTTAATGCCTTTTTTAATTTATGTTACTTTTTAAACCAGAACATTGACATATAGAAACTGGCAGTTGGTTGAAAAGTCTGGGGGCTAGAAAACTAACAAATCTTTGGACAAAACTGGTTTTAGTTGGGGAAACAAAATGTTTTTGGTTTGTCATATTGCGCGTCGAGATCTTATGTTCGAGCTCCAGGGGAATTAAAGTGTGCTTTTTAAAATGCAATATAACGGGTAGATAAATTTTAGCGTAGATTTGTCTGACATCACGCACACTAAACTCGTCATAGAATTTATCAGTAGAGTACTGGTACGGCTTTTTTTTTAATAACGCGCAATATGGCTTTATGGGAATTTATAAGAGGATCAAGGGAACATGATGCTGAACCTCCCCTACCGATAATACAATACAATATAGTGCTTTAGACGCAGGCAAAGTAAATATATTTTATGAGACCCATAACAATATTCCGTATAACTTTAAAAGCATAAACCATTTTTTGTATTTTGTTTAAATTGTCTTTGTATTTAAAATACAATGGCTGTAACGTTTTTGGGATAATTGCTTAATTGCGTTAATAAAGAATGAGTACGATTCCCTCGTGTCATGTTTTTGTTTCACGTTATTAATTTTAGCTTATCTACTTACTGCTTCTAATGGGATTTATGAATTATGATTGCGGAAAAGCTAAATGTAAAAAATGTATGACTTAATGTCACATTTATTTATGAAAAATGGCCTAAGTTATGATATCACAGGTCCTACCTTCGTGTATGTGCAAAATTGTTCTTATAAAACAAATGTTTGAGGCACAATACTTCGCTTATTCAGTATTAAATAGATAAAAAACACACATAAATAGTTATTGAAATAATAAAATAATGTGCAAGGTAATAAATAGAAGTATGTATTTACGGTTAATAACTAGAAAAAAATACACTCATTTACCGTGCAACTAAAAGGTTTACAAACACCAAAATATTCTAAATATACTACAAAATTGTAACTAATTACTACGGTCAATATTAATTCATACAATTTCACCATACAGATAGCATACTACCATGTATATTTTTTTACAATTTGAAATGCAGTCGTCTCCATCACAATTATTAATGGTATTTAGTTTATAATAAATAGTTTTCCTATCAAACGGAATACCAAAATAAATATTTATCAAAAAAATCTTATTGAATTAAAATAACCTATAAATACCTCGATATAATAATCGAACCTGGGACCTTGTGCGATGCGTGTGAAGGAAACGTGATAACCATTAGACTACGGGAAGTGATATGAGCGGAGACAGGAATAGGGTATTAAAATGAATACTGTTAACATTAGCATTTTTTGACGCCAATCCATTAAATTTTCCCCATCCAAAATTCACCCGATCCCTGCCTATAGAAGTTTTACCTAAAAAAAAAATACAAAGACGTAGACGTACACTAGACGTAACTTTACAAAATTATATGAACCACCTTTGAGAAATTCCCTATAAAATACAATATTCAAAATCTCCTAAGCCTCTAAGGAGTAAATTTATTCCTTTTTTTATTTGTATGAGAAATGCTTACAGATATACATAATGAGAGTCACATAGAAATAGATAAATAACAAATTAAGCCGACTGCAGGCATCTCCAATTTAACATATACTTTTAACAGGACGAACTAGGATCTAATTTATAGTGATAACATTCTATGAGTGTAATAATCTGTGAATATAATAGGGTGTGGAATATAAGACTGTGTTAATGTGTATGTATAATATATATGTGTGTGTGTATGTGTGCCTGTAAAGCCAGCAAAAAACTAACATGCATCGAATTATTCATAACGGTTTTTATGATGTCGAATAAATATGAATCTGTGTGCGTACTGTTTTTTTCTGAGAAAAAATATAAAATAATTTGTTAAAAATGTGTTCGCGCTGCTTTCAGCTCGTCTTATCCTAGCCTGGCCTTAGGAAGCCATTTTCGTGTACCATCGACGGTAACACGTCTCTAGAAATTTATTACAGTATCACCATTCAAATGTGCTTTAATAAGGCACCCATTTCTACCAACTATTTTGTTCAAGTTTGATTGCTTGGCGCAGGCCTCAGCTAATAACGTTCGTCGAGTTGGCCACTTAGCTACGTCGGTTGAGCGGGTTTTAATCGGCATTTCCGCGCGACAAACCGCGCGGAACTTCGACCAACTTTTCGGTACGTGAGCCGCCTTAATGTGGCACATTTACAAGAACGTCGACCGTCTGATGTATCTTAAATCGCGCGAGGGCTGGGATAAGTTTACTGTTTGACTATTCGTCGATTTCAGCGTTCAACTGAATGCGAATTTCAGCTCAGAGTAAAAATATTGTGTACAATAAATTAAGGTGGTGGCAATGCCGTCGGAATGTCGCTACAAACACGTGGGTGTGCCTCTGGCAAATATTGATGCTCGCAATGATGGAAGAAAATATGCAGGGATAGGTACTAGGGCATCCAAAAGAACTTAAAGATTAACAGAGAATTACTTATTTTTATTGTAGGTACCTTCTATGGTTAGCTTTGTAAAAAATGCCCGAACAAGAAACCCTAAAAAATAAGCCTGTTTAAGGTGTGGGCTTCAAAAATATTTACTTTTTCTCTTTTAAGGGGTAAAAACTCTATTCATATTGGTATCTAAGATTACTAGCTTTCTTATTATTTAATAATGTGTGTATTCATACATGTGTGTAGTGTATGTGTGTGTGTGTAATCTGTGTGTGTATGTGTATATTTAGAAACATGTTCCCTACCGATTAAATAATTTTATGAAAGATAAACCACAAAATAATTCAAGGGGTATTTTATGTAGGTTATTCAAATAAATTTCATTTTTATTCTTGTTTCGTTCACATCAGATTGTCATCAGTCTGAATTGCAGATAGAACTTTTTTCTGCAAGGGTCGAGAATATCAATCTCACCATATCTAGTGTAAAATATTTGTATAAACGTTTATACGAAATATTTCTAAAACAAAAAGCCCTGTGTGATTATTTATGTTTTATGTACAAATGAATATTTCCATCCCCTGATCTGATTTTGCTCATTGACCGAACTTGACCGAGATTTGGTGTCCTTAAATTTTATGTATTAATTTGAAATTAATTCGCGTAAAATTATGGCAGTTATCGTGTCCACAAGAAAGTGATATAGATATATAGATAGATAGATAAACTTTTTACCCGAGGGCGGTTTTGGGTTCTAGGGGATGTGAAACGCGAAGATATGACGAAATCATAATATAGTACCCGTGCAATAGGTAGCTTTCCCAATAAAATTTATCTAATAAAGAATAAAGTGCACAATAAATAAATAAATTAATATGGCTTATTTAAGGCATACTTGAAGCTCCCAGCATGGTTCTTCATTAGTGATCTACTTCAGAAACTCTTCTTTATTGGACGAAAGGACCATTCTCACAAAATAAAGGAAATTTTTAGAAGAAAGAATGTCGATTTCATTCTTTTCTTCCGCGTACCATAAGAAAGTGGAATAGTCTCAACTGCAGTTTCTTCAAACCACTCCCTGAGACCCCTTCCTTTAAAATAACTTCGTTGCACCACCTATTAATCTGCTATACCACCGGAGAAATAGGTACCTCCAAAGTATATGTTATGTTTAAAGTAAAAGTAATGGCTAAGTATAAATGTTGAAATTTAAATATTTTATTTCTGATGAATAATACCTCATTCCGTTACTATCTGGTAAAATATTAATTAAACCTTGTATTTCGGTCAAAATATATAGAACAAAAATGAAACTTGTAATAATATGAACTGTCCCGCCTGGTAAACATCGTTCGCGTGCTTTGGTAAAATATTTACCGTAGCTGTATTGAGAACGCAACATCGTAATGCAATGTAAATATTTCTCCTAAGCGCTGATGAAAAGTGACACAGCTTCCCTTATACAGGTTGTCCTAAGTCCATTCCCGGTAAAAAATCAGCAAATAGGCACTGGGATTCGTGTGTTATTTTTTAAGACGACATATCAAAATTCATCATTATAACAAAGAAAAAAAAAACGTGAACTAGTGATAAATCGTTATTGTAATACGTACGTCATGCCAGCTGATCGTCTGCTCGCGACGCCGGATCATTGATTGCACGACGGTCAAGGCTAAGAATATCGGTCGCGTGTCGGCACACTAAAGGTAATTTACACCTGAGCGTTGATAAAAATAAATAATTTTGGGGTGAATTATTTTCGCGTTTTATAATAATATTAATCTATCTGTATAATTTCTTACACGTAACAGGGAACATATTTAAATCTTCTGGAATGGTCTTGGGACAACCTGTATAGTAGATAAAATAAAACTATTAGATAATCTGCATACTACTAAAAAATATCTATCATAATAAAATTCAGTTCCCTCGAAAGCTGCAAAAAATGTTTAAAAAATTAACGAAACAACGTACATAATATGCTTTGCGCCTAAGAATTAAAAAAAATACATATTAATATTTACAAAACAAACTTAAATCTTACTTTGAAGCATTTAACAATTAACATTAAAATTTAAAAATTTTGTAATTCAATTTAATATTTTACTAGTTTATGGTTGCAAACATTCTTACAAAAAAACACTTTATCAATTTGATATTACAAAATTTTCAAAGCTTTTTATTTTTAATCCATTATTTCAAAATATTTTTTTCCGCAAACCTTAGCAATTTTAGTTTAACGGTTTAAACCCAATCTTATTGGTCCTAAACTTAAATTTGAACCATTTTAACTTTTTTAATTAATCTAATTTTAATTAGCGCTCATCCATTCTTTTATTATTTCTCTTAATTGCGCTTTTATTTTAAAAGTGACCTTTCCAAACAACTGTATACGCCCACGTGAACATTACATATTTTTTGCGTACTTTAAAAAAAATATATAAAATATTATCATTCAAGTACGCACCATTGGCATATTAATGGCACATAGGTATTTTTTTTTTTTTAATAAAATATTATTGCAAAGAAACCCACACAACTAGAACGTGAACTTCCCAAAAATATAAATTCATTTTTACTTGGTTTGCTTGCTTTTTCCTAAAAGTGACGCAGGCAGTCAGGAGATATCTGAGAAAAACAAAACGCGTCCATTTTCTTGACGCTTTTTTGCTGAAGGTCACTTTTTAAATGATTTTTTGAAAAACTTCATTACAATTATTTAATATTTAGATTAAACTCACATACACGTACCCATAGGCCCTTTGCACACATCGCACACTTATGCAAACATATTTTATATGTTATAACAGAAGGTTTTTTTTTGTGTTTCTCGCGTTTTTATTTCTATAATAGGATCATTTCTATGCATATGGCACTGGATTGTTTTTTCATACAAAAATACAATTTCTGAAATAGTTGTTTAGATAAAATTTAATAAGACTGTAATTTATGCGACTTTAGCTACTAAGTAAAAAATATTATTTTAGTTACCTAGAATGTTTAAAAAAAAAATAAAAAAAAGATATACTTACTTAGATATGTCATACCAATATGTTTATGCCCAATGTATATATATATATCACTATAAGATATGTTTCTATACTATATGTAGTATAACACTATTTTTATATTGAATATTTATTTATTTATATCGAATATTTATTTACCTATATATTTAATAATTGTTTATTCATTTATTTGTTATTTTTTAATTGTTTCATTTATTTATTTTATTTTTTCATATATTAAGTATTCTTGAGTAAACATTTAAATTGTATTCATGTGTGTATGTGTGTGTGGGTGTATATATCAGTGTGTATATTTGTGCCTTATTATTTTTATATTTTTCTCAGGGTTTTGCGCTGGTCTTTGCTATGCACTGTATCACTTCATATATAACCTTCCTTAGAACAGGTAACTATTACCTAGTTAGGAAGGTTATAGACTTATACTCATCGGCCAATTTATATTCCATAACAAAAAAAAAAAAATTAGAAAGTGATTTAATAATTCCCCTTTTGTACATCAATGAAATAAATAAATAAATAACATTTATGTGTTGTAAAGCGATTTTTTTCTCGTTTTATTTTTAATGGAGTTATCAAATTCAATACTTTAATTTAACAATAAAAATATTACCTAAAATGTTATTTCAAAACCTTTATGCCGTGTGCTCTTCATACTAAAGGCGAATATTATTAATCCTTTGGCTTCGCCCTAAATGAATACCTAAATATTGTCCTAAGCTTTTAGAAATCAGAATACTTCCGAGCGTACATAGCGATTTCATACTGAGATTAGAACTACCCCCGAAGGTCTACTTTATCGCTCTGACCGGTCACATTCAGCCGGATTAACAAGGAGGCCCCAGCTCAGCGGTTTCATTGTTACGAATATATTGTTTGCAAGCCTCCCCACCGATTCGCCGTGTCTGCGGGAGAGATAAACCGCATCTTTCTTTGAAATCGCCACCCCTTTTTCCTCTCAGCGGCGCTGGACCGGCCGAGAGAGCGAGGGCGGGGTCGCGATAAGATTGCACACAATTGCACTTACTATCTCCATTCTATAAGTCAGATAAGGTGCGATGTTAAATTCGCGAATAATGGATGGCTTCGGTGCGATTATTGTGAATAGAGAAGAATGGCTATGATGAACGGTTTGGTGGCGCAGTGGTATAAGCGTCTGCATCTAAATCCGGAGGTCCCGGGTTCGAATCCCCAGTGGGTCAAATCCGAAGAGGTCATTTTTCGCCGTTGAGCATTTTCGATGGCGCTTTTTTCAACACTGTCGACTGAGCTAAGTAACAAGACACAAAAAAAATATGTTTGCCTGTAATGAACAGCCTTGCATCATGAACATAACAACAGGGCTGTCGGAACTTTCCCCAATAATACAAGCCATGCGAATGAAGAAGATTATATATCTTAATTCATCTCCAAAATTATTAATTTTATTATTAAAGCGCTCGTGTGCCTTTGGCGTCATGACACGCGATCGATATTCGTAGCCTTAATTGGAGCGCAGTCATAAGCAGGCGAAGCGACTACTGTATTTTACAACAACGGTAATATTTACCACGAAAAGCATTTTTTCTCGGAAACCACGCGAAATTTCTATATGTCATATTTACAAATCATATTACAAAAAAGTCCAGCCAATTAGCTGGATTTTTTTATTGGAAATTATTTTAGGACATCTAAACATTATTATAATAACGCTAAACATCATACACAACTTCTTAATTTCCACATTCTCCTCCGTACGTAAAATGCGTGGACCACAGGTTGCCGCCCGATCGGCGAGGGTCGTTGACCGATCAAAATAGCGCACGTTGGCCGTCACCCATTCTTTAGTTTCTTGTTATTGGCAACAAATAATTACAAAAGAATGAAAATGATCTTTTTTTAGTTATTTATTTATTTATTTCAAGAAACAACAGCTTACATAGTAATTACAATAAACAAAAAAAAAACAAAACACAAAGCCAATAACAATTTCCTTCAATTCAAAAACCATTCTTGTTCATTGGGTTTAGGGTTTTTTTTTTTGAGAAATTCTTCCTAACTAGGTAAGAGTTACCTGTTCTAAGTAAGGTTATATATGAAGTGTTACAGTGAGCATACAAGAGACAAGTATACATACTGATTATAGACACACATTCACACACACACACACACTCTACATGAATACAATTTAAGTGTCTACTCGTTAACACTTAATATACTTAATATAAACTTAACACTTAATATAAATAAATGAATATTTTTTTTAAAAATAAAGGTAAATAAATATTCAATATAAAACAGTGTTATACTACATATAGTATCGTAACACATATTTATATATATTAAATTACAGTGTTATTAAATTTTATCTAAACAAATATTTCCAAAATTATTTTCTCAGCAGCATCTACCCAAAGAGATTAATCGTTTAATATAGATATTACTATCGAATTGAATGGAAATAAATAAATGTCAATACTTCTACTAGATAATAATAATAATGATTCTATTCTTGTTTAAATAATAAGAAAATGAATGAAAATATTGTAACAAATACATATAATAGTAACAGTTTACTATGGATAAATAACAAAACCGATTATTAACATTTTATACGCCTAATGCAGTACAATATTACACTATATTAAATAATAATTTCGTAGAAATTAGTGTTAAATAAGTACATAAATATAATAATTCACTACAAAAGAATTTAGAGGACATTAAATCCCGGATTCACGTTCATTATATCCGTCCCGAAAAACCTCCTGATTTCAGCCGCCTATTCACGGCGATACCGCGATAAGACGCAGCGAAGAAATACCACCAAATGACACCCCTCGCTGTCTTCCCCGCAGGCCGCCACTGTCACTTCCACACTTCTTGGCGCAGATGAGATATATATAATTAATCGCCGGCAGTGACTCAAGACTTATCGGCCTGACATTTTGACGTTCCACGTCGTTGAGTTTTCCCCGCCGCGTCAGATACAAGACCCGAGGCGTGAAAAAGATTCCTTTAATGATTTCGAAAACATATCGCTAGAGAGCAAGTTAGAAAAGTTTTACTTTTTCCACTAATTTTATTATATTTTGAGGTGACTTTCATATAAAGTGTTTCATATAATTACTTTTATTTTCTACAGTAAAAAAAAATATTTTCAAAGAAATACATTATCGCGTTTAATGACATTACTGAAAAAAAAAAAACAAAATTCTAATTATGTACTACACTTTTAGTATATGAAACTGTTATGCTTGTAACTTATTAAACTAGACTGCGGGCAGTTATAAGCAATTCGATATTTTTATCTGCCCGAGTCCTTTTAAGGGTAGTTTTCCCACAAGGCTCTTTCTCTGTGGGGGGAGGGGCGTGGTCAATACATCTTTTCATTCCAACTAACGGCTGCGTAGAAAGAGAAACTTCTGTGATGAAAAGGACGCAACATTCTCGTATACACACACACGTTAGCGGCACGCGGGTTGGCGTTGCGCAGGGCTCTATTTGGGAACAGATACTTTTTTTGTAAGAAAAGTAACACGTGCGTTATCATATACGAATCTCCCAGATGGGCTCAGTCTATTAGTTTTCACAACCGGGGCCTGTACTTGTATGACCTGGAACTATGATCTCAATTAATAAAAAATATAAACAAACTCAACAATTATTTAACATGAAAGATTAAGTACGTCGACTAGCTCATTCTTCAATTTCAGCATAATAAATAATTTAGCAAGTTAACCTTGTTTTGATTAAAATGATTTTAAAACTACGACAGATGCAATAATTATTAATGCTGAGTGCGTTATTACTTAGTAAATGCAAGACTGCGAGAAAAACAAATTTTGCCCAAAGGCAAAATCGCTCCACGAATTTCAATAAGTTACCGCGGTTCTGTTTAAAAATTTTTTTTTTTTTGCCACTTTCTCACTCATAAATTGATTCAGACCCGCGTGGTTGCGCGTCGGCAGCGCCCTGAAACTCGACTGACGCAAAACCGTATTTTAAACTGATTTTTTCTCGTAATTGAGTTTTTTTTCTGATTAATCGATATAAGATCAACATTCTAAAAGGAGTGCTCTAAATTTAAAAACAGCTTGTATTATTATGCTTACTTGTACTTGAAGACCATATGTTAAAAATAAAACTTTTCTAAATATTAAATATTAATAATATGGGAAATAAAAATATATTCTGGATATAATTAGATAAAGGATAAAACTGTTGGTAAAGCGAATGCTCTCTGCCGAGTAATTCGATATATTTTAATTAACTCCTATTGGGTGGAACGTTTCAACCCGCACACAAATTTAACAGGTGTTTCCTTAACTCGTATTCTAGCATGATTCGTATGTTTCGTTTCACCACCGAGCCAGTGACATAAAATTACGTTATTATTTAATATTGTGTAACGCTAAATGGTTATCCCTAGTTTTCGCGTGGTAAAAATAAGGTGAGGATAGAGGTACAGTTCAGACAGAGTCACCAAATAGTTTTTTGGGTTTCACAAACTTATCCTTACCAGTTTTTAACTCAATAGGAATAAAATATATATTTATAAATGACCGGTAATAGCTTCGACTCTATACCAAAATAATGACTTGTATGTTAGTTTGAATACCTAGGAAAGTGTCTAATCCGGGAGCGCGCTGAATGAAGACTGAAGATTGAAAGTTCCGTCTTCGATTATGAATACTAAACCGTGAGAAGGGAATTTATAACTCGACTCAGGACGGTCTGATTTGACGTCACAACGTGTGAAATGCAACTTATCATTTTTACAAACAAAGCAAATGCTTATGACTTTCAAAAAGGAATTTGCAAACTAATTAAGTCTAATTGACTTTAACTTTAATGGAAATTCTCTAGTTAAACTGGACTAGAGAACTGTATATCTGGCAATTGCATAAGTGTGAAAACGCTTACTTTACCTACTAATGGCGATGGAATAATTGTATACAAATGCACTCGCCGATTTTTTGGCGAATTTGGCGGTTAATAATACGATTTTTATTTACAAATGGTATGTCAATATAATATTAAATATAAAAATAAAACATTTTCATAGTTTCGTACATATTTTTTGCCAATTATAACTTAAACTAACAAACGGGTGACAGCCAGTGCGAGAGATATTCCGTTCGGTCAACGTACTTCGCGGATCGGGCGACAACGCGTGGTCGCGTGTATTACGTACGGAGTGGGATATGTTTTACCACATTTCGCTCAACAACTCAGCAAAATATCAACAGTTGAGTTGATATTTTTAAAACAGTTTAAAAAAATATTCCATTCAAATGATAGCATACCTACTTAAATCTGTTAATGTTTGCGGTTTTTAGAGTAGGTACCTACTTTTATCAGAATATATATTTTAGATTAAAATAAAAACATTAATAACACTGTGTGTAATATCTTAATTATTAGTGTAAAATAATTATCATATGTAGTGGCTAAACGAATGTAAGATTCTAAGATGTAAACTTCTATATGACAGTGTGTGACCGCCTTTGGAGGCGTAGATTTTAATTCCGTTACAAAATAGTTGTTAGTGGATCTGCAAAATCACCATAAATAAAAGTTATTCATATTTATTTTGTTATCTCCATTAATAATCCAGCTGTAGCCGACAGTTCTGTTCTCACTTGGGTACTTTACATTTCATATAAAATCGATTTAGTGAGTTACGGAGTGTTAAACCATTATATGCCCTATAATTTTAATTTTAATATATTTTTATTTTCATTACATCAAAAGACATTGGTAATACTATTTGAATAATATTTTAAACGAATTAAAAAACGATGTCTTTCCATCGACATTATGCTTTTTTATTTTGCGCGCCTATTGCTATATATTTTACGCGCAAGTCGATAAATTTCATTTTCTAGCATAAATTTAATTAAGATCATAAAAAGTCACTGGCTTTCGATCTATCGGTTGGTTTCATATTAATAACCCTTGTATGAGTTTGTTTCGTTTCTATGGGCATCCGGGACCTCGGGCGAATATGCCTTAGCTAGCTAAGGTATATTCAGGATTAACTTGCTCCGACTTTAATTTAAATATCAAAGGACATGAAATTGACAGTAAAATTAAAGCATATACAATGATATATATATTACGTCGATTATTCGGTTGATATTTAATTTTGTTATCATAATATCTGCACGCATAAATTAATACCAAAATCATGGAGCAACGGTGAAAATTTACATAACTTAATATCCTCGTATATATAATTATACGCAAACATACTCGCTCCAAAACATCTCTCTTCTGTTTATTGGCTCATTACTGAGGGTTTTGGTCTTCTAGGCAACGTGATGTCATCACAACTTTCCTCCATCTTTTATCGTTACTAAAGTTTTTAGTAGGCTCAACCAACGTTTGTTACGTCTGACTGAACTCCGATACTCATAGACTAACTGCTTTGTAAGCGCTACCGAAGAAAATAGATATCGGAATAGGCGAGAAGCGCGAGTCTACTACTGATTATTTTGTTGAAAAATTATACTCGTACAGAAAAGGCAGACATTTTTTTTTTCATCAATTTTCGATCGAAAAACTAACAGTTTTCGTAAAGTTTTTCGGAAGTAATCAATACAATAATATGCTATGCAAAATATTTTAATACTCACCTTCAATAAATAACCCTATTTTGGGTATTTTTAAAAAAGGGTGAAGATTATTTATTTTCGAACCATTTTCATGCCCAGTAAGCCTTCTCAAGAAATGTGAAGTCCAAGATAAATTTCTAATATATATACGATGGAACTGACTTGAAAATCTGTGACACAACAAGAAACTTTGCTGTTATTTTGACTCAAAATTAAATTTTAATATTCATATTGACAGCATTATCGACAAAGCCCATAGAATGTTAGGTTTCTTAATTAGAGTTTCTAAACCATTCAGTGATCCATACGTGCTCATACTCCTTTATAATGGATTTGTCCGTTCACATTTGGTATTTTCATCCCCCATTTGGTCATCTCAATATATTGTACAAGAACATATAATTCAGCAAATAGAAAACAAATTTCTTATATATTTAAATATCAAAAATAACATGTTTCATTCTAATCTTGTGAATGTTTCAAATTTCTTTAATATTTATCCCCTGTCTTATCGTAGCGGTGTCGCCAGTGCGACGTTCTTGTGTAAGATAAACAATATTTTTGACATTCCTTATTTATGAGGTAAAATTACCTTTAATATTCTCGCTAGAATTACCGGGGATTACAAGTTGTTTAAAGTAGCCAGGTGTAATACAAATGCATTTAAAAATGGAATTATACCGCGAATATGTTCGTTTTATAACGACAAATTATCGGATATTGACATTTTTAATAATACACTAAACAGTTTAAAATTTCTGTTCATATAATTGATATCCAGGTACCTAATTGTATTGATATTTTTTTCTATTACAATCTTTTGGATACGTTTATACTTTTTTTTTAATGTTAGTGTTATAACTGTGTGTTTTCCCATAAGAAAATAAAATTAAAATGAATATTTAGTGTTTGTAATAGGTAAGTTTGATTTAAATATTTAATATTTTCTTCTAAGCACACCCTCACATTCGCAAAAACACACATCTAGTTCACTGTTATGTTCTGTTTTATTTATATATGTATCATTTCCTCACTCAACCATTTTTTGTTGTACTCGTATATACAGAATCTAAATTAAATAGCGATTAAAACTTAGGAAGGTGGTTTTATTTGTAATAAAAAAGTTTTTGTTAAGTATGTTCGATTTTAAACCATTTTGGTGTTATGATTTTTTAACATGATACTTTTCGTTGATTATGCAATTATACTGGTATACTTTTTGAGTGCGAACTAACGCAAATTGCATTAGAGGCCGGTAGACTAATCTTTAAAATCTCGAAACATTTTTATATACCGCCAAAATCTTTCTGAAAATCACCAAATTTTCAGTGAATACGCAACGCAACTGTTTCTCTAGTATAAAGTTGAAGGTGTGATATTGAATATTTTCTAGGCCCCTCAACTCATACAAACGCGTGGGTGATGAATTTTAAAAGACACACCGTCTCTGGAAACTTTTATTAGCGCCGTACCACGATCGCTCATGTGAGTCACGCGTGAGTTTTCCTCATACGTGTTTTGGGAGCCCAAATCGCCCGTGCAATCTTTATTCGCTCAGCCGGGGAGCGCGGAAAAAACGCGCACGAACAGCTTGGATAATTAAGCTTAATATGTATACTCGTATATTATCATTAGGGTACCGGACGTGTCCTTTTAATAATAACTTTGCCCAAGTATTTTTCTTAATTAGAAAATCAGTTTATTTTGTGTAATTACTTTTTGTTTTTATAATACACGACAGGAATTGAACGACTTATTTCAATGGGCACTATGTCATGACTTCGGGAAAATTTCGACATATCTTTGAGTTTGACATCTCCTAGAACTCAAAACCACCCTCAGTTTAAAAGTCTATCTATCTAACTGCCGTAATTTTACACCAATTACTTTCAAATAGTTGCATAAAACTACAGGCACAAAACCTCAGTCAAGTTCGTTAATGGGTAAAATCAGACCAGGAGCGGGAATGAGGGGTTTTTCGGAAAAGTGAAATTTTGGTACAATTTTCTTAGTGTATATGAGCGAAAATGCATTTTTGTAAAACTTCGTGTTGCATTTAAACCGACATCCTTCGCTTTCAGGTATATAGATTTTTTATATTTAATTGCTATGACCGAGGTCATATTCAATTATTATTTAGGGCCCTACTCAACTAGGCCAAATCTAGTAAGGGGAGATCGAGGTAATGAAGCGTTAGAAATGCTATGACCATGTGCGGATTCGAACCCACGACCTTTGTGCCAATAGTCCAACGCCCTAACCACTAGACCACCATGATCTCTATGTGGCTTTAGATTCACGGCATTATCAAAAAAGTTTCAATATTGAAATTATATCATTCATCTTTTCGAGCGATTTACCTCTATTTAAAAACTAGTAATAATTATATTAAATCAATTATATAACATTGCATGTCATTTATCAAACGACATATAAAAATTGTTTTTATTTTTTTATAAATCTTAAGCTAAGCTCAAGTGCAATGGCTATTTCAATTATTTTATTATTAATATTCTATATTCGAGTAGGTTTTCTAGCTTTATAGTTTTATTTATTTATATGTAGATGTCAAATTATCAGACTGAAACGTCATTTGATTGTACTCTGAACATATTTAATCATCTAAAATACGGAATCTAATCAATACTTTTAACTACTAAACTTTATTTATAATTTAAAGGTATATTTATACTTTATATTTATAAAAAATAGTTTTAGGTTTAAAATTTAAATTTAAGATAATAATATTATGTCATGCCAGTTGCCTCATCTTCCACAAATAAAACTCAGCTGACAAAGCTCTATTTAGATAATAAATGTTAGTTGCTCGCTAATTAAACACCAGTCTTCACGCCCATACGCATTGGCTATAGCCACCAGTGTTACATTTAGAAGCGTTACCAAATCGCAATTCGCTCCGCCCAGGGTCCGCGTGTAAAATTTTACACTCCAAAAGATGCTGCAAATCTTTGGTGCCATTATTTTTTGCGCGATAATCATTTGTTATGGTATTTTGGTCGGTACGTATATTCGAGTAAATAAACGTTTTACCTGAAAGGAATGCTTTACACAAGATAGCGCCACTTTCAGCGGTCATTGGGTCATTGGTCATTGTAACGGGGCGAAGCGTGTCCGTCTGGCGTAAACAAGAACTTTAACCTGAAATTAACATTGAAGGCAAACACTCATCAATTCAGGTAAACTGGAGAGTTGCTGCAAAGTTTACGACTGATTATTTAACATTATGAAAGTTCTACGTCCACTACTAATTTAGCCAAGATCCTCTTTTAAATACTTTTTGGCGATACAAAAAGTACGAAAAAAAGGCAAATACTATATTATACCCAATCAAAAAAAAAAACAAATAATCTTTTTCTATCACTTTACTATAATGTAATACCATAAAATATAATGTAATGAAAAGCCCTATAAAATACATATAATACAGGGTCACCAAGTAGTTTATTAAGGTTACACACTTATCTTAACCAGTTTCTGACTCAGTAGGAATTCAAAAAGAAATTAATAAATAACAGGTAATGATTTCCATATTAGTTGATTAGCTAGGAAGGTGTCTAATCGGGGAGCGCGGAAAGTAAAGATTAAAGATTAAAAATTCCGTCTTCGATTATGAAAACTAAGCCTTGAGAAAGGAATTTATAGCTCATCTCAAGACGGTCTCTAATTGGCAACTTAGCATATTTCCAGACAAAGCAAATGCTTGTGTCTTTCAAGAAGGAATTAAGCAAACTAATTAAGTCTACTTGCCTTTTTAGGTCAATACAAAACTTTCAGTTAAACTGGGCATGAGAACTGTATATCTGGCAATATATCAGGTGTGCAAAATGCTTATGTTACCAATTCATGGCGGTGGCATAGTAATATTATTAATATTTCATTTATTTATTTTTGAATATTTTTACCTGCGATACTTTTTACTTTCCTACCCGACTGATCTCTTTTGCGACGCTTGTCTGTAATTTGAGAGCTGAGAGCGGTAAATATCTTCAGCGCCTAGAAGAGGACGCAGGTGCGTCGAAACGTTGGTTTTACTCCACTCATCCATCTTCTATTTATTAGTTATCTTCATGTTTCAACACAGAGGTGAAAGTTGACTAATATAAAAAAATATTTTTTATCTAATACACGTTGACTTCAATCCTTTTTAAAATGACTTCAATTTTAATGACAATATTTTAAATTTTTGGGGTTTTTTTGTTATGTGCGTTTTTAACATTTTTTTTTAAATATTATTGTTAACTTATTATTGAGTGTAGAGAGTGAAGATAATATATAAACAAACTAAATATATCTCAATCTACGGAATATTTGAAAGATTTTTCTTGAGTATAAAAGTAAAAACTCAAGTCAAAATGACTTCAAGTCGTTTGCAAAAAAAAACAAATCTTTCAGGGATTTGAAAGGTAAATACTAAAAGCCCTTAAGCAAACAACTTCCTTCGAGCATACCCCATTTATTAAATAACGAACTCCCATTTCTCCGCGACCCCATCCCGTCTACAACATCTTATTGGGTTCATAGTAAACATTGCCGATTTCCAATATACAGACAACACGGTCTTATAGGCAATGTAAAGAGCCCGCGGATAAGAGAAATTGTTTATTTCGCAGAGTTCTTTAATTAAATTATATTAACAAATATAGGATAGGTATTTTTTTTTTGAAAAGGAAATAGTTTGCGATAAATCCTAATATATTTGACCCATGTCATTTTTTTTTTGAAAAATTTCATACCTAATTCAATACATATTTATGAGTTTGAGTGTATGGTATGTGTTTTTGAAAAAATATACTATATTATTACATTATATTATTACATTTTTTTTAATAATATTGTAAGTTTTAAATAAAAAAAAATATAATCGTTCGTTCTTCGACCTGAAATATTTAATAATCTTTCAAAATAAGCCTACCATAGTACGGGCGCTGCCGAGTTAGGTAGAGTTTTCTAAAATATGGTTGTGTCCTTTAAAAACTAATAAATATATAATTATACAAAAGATAACATTTATACAATTAAAAGCAAGGGCTGGATTCAATCGGACATACTGCGATATCAAGTCCAAGAACTTTGTAGTACCTTTGTTATTTTATTCGTAAGGCTATGGATTTCGCTTTTTGAAAAGTATAAATAAACTATCTAAATATAAAAATTTCACTCAATTAAATGAGTATCTGAAATTGAATTTGAATTTTCACTTTGAATTTTTACGTTATGTTTCACATTTTTAAATATTTCATATTTTTTTTATCAATCTCGTTTAAAAGTCACATAATAAACTATATTATTTATACAAAATTCTTCACTTTAATCACAAATCCATTTTTTTTATGTTTTAATTTCATCTTTCATTTTTGATACGCTTAGGCTTCTACCGACATTCTACGATCATAATTGGATCTTTTTAGTACCTTGGTAGAAAACCAACTATTATTTAACCAACAAGCTATTTAACCAACGTTTGTTAAAAAAAACTTAAAAATAAAACAGTTTTCTAGATTTATGCAGGTGATTATAATACCCCGGGGATGCCGTTCATTACGCAAAATCTCGCAAGTCTATAACTAAATGAGTGAGTTTGTTTTGTTTTGTTGTGTATGTCATTTTATTAAACTCAGTCGACATTGTTGAGAAAAACGCCGTTAAATATTTTCAACGGCGAAAACGAACCTGGGCGGATTTGACCTCCTGCCAGAAACTCTTGATTTAGAAGCAGGCGTTTTTTATACACTTAGACACTTCATAAAATAAGTATGTGTGTGTGTATTAAAACATACGTGTGTGTTTAAAATGTTTGTGTTTATAATAATGATTACTTCGTAGGTGTTTAGAATGATATACCTAAGCTCTGTACAATCAGTGGAAGCAGAATTTAATATTGTTCGTGTAGTGAAACAGCTGTGGCGGATATGAGATAGCGCTAGCACTAAAGAGAACATTTGAAGGCACATTTCTATCTACAACGCTGAAAGCGCGTCTATTTTATATTTTCAATAATAACAATAGTTTCGTTGGCACTTATATAAATCACACAATCGTGAGTTACATTGATTTAAGGGTGCAAAATCAAATAAGAAACTCCTTTAGACGTAAAATATTTTTAAGCTGTAAATAACTATACTCGCAGCGGGGGGACAACTTAAGAAGATATCAAAGCAGGGCAGGATTTATCCAATCATTATTGTAATTTTTTAATTCACATTTTTTTTTGTGTATTTCGTTAATTCATTCATTATTTTTTTTTTTATAGTTTTTATTCTCACTTCTTGTATAACATAAACAATGCGAAAATAGTGTTTGATAAACTTCATTCTTCATTAAAATTCTTCATTTCATAAAATTCAACTTAATATCAGACGTGTCTACGCCTCTACGCACGCGTAGAGCTAATGATTACAGCACTATTTTTGATTATAAAAATACCTTCGCAGACAAATTTAAATTTTTTGAAATTACACATGGCTAGAATCATTGCTGTAGACATGTATACGTAAAGATAATATAGCTATCTCTAATATTAAGGTCACATGAGTGCCATACAAAATAATAACATGTTCAAATAGTGTTTGAAAAATTTCATTCTTCATTTCATAAAATTCAACTTAATATCAGATGTGTCTACGCCTCTACGCACACGTAGAGCTAATGTTAAAAGCAATATTATTGATTATAAAAATACCTTTGAAGACAAATTTAAAATTTATGAAATTACACAAGGCTAGAATCATAGTTGTAGACATGTATAAGTAAAGATAATATAGCTATCTCTAATATTATGGTCACAAGGGTGCCATACAAGATAATAACATATGAAAATAGTATTTGATAAACCTCATTCTTCATTTAATTCTTCATTTCATAAAATTCAACTTAATGTCAGTCGTGTCTACGCCTCTACGCACGCGTAAAGCTAATGATTACAGCACTATTTTTGATTATAAAAATACCTTCGCAGACAAATTTAAATTTTTTGAAATTACACATGGCTAGAATCATTGCTGTAGACATGTATACGTAAAGATAATATAGCTATCTCTAATATTAAGTTCACATGAGTGCCATACAAAATAATAACATGTTCAAATAGTGTTTGAAAAACTTCATTCTTCATTTCATAAAATTCAACTTAATATCAGATGTGTCTACGCCTCTACGCACACGTAGAGCTAATGTTAAAAGCAACATTATTGATTATAAAAATAACTTTGAAGACAAATTTAAAATTTTTGAAATTTCACAAGGCTAGAATCATAGTTGTAGACATGTATAAGTAAAGATAATATAGCTATCTCTAATATTATGGTCACAAGGGTGCCATACAAAATAATAACATATGAAAATAGTATTTGATAAACCTCATTCTTCATTTAATTCTTCATGTCATAAAATTCAACTTAATGTCAGTCGTGTCTACGCCTCTATGCACGCGTAGAGCTAATGATTACAGCACTATTTTTGATTATAAAAATACCTTCGCAGACAAATTTAAATTTTTTTAAATTACACATGTCTAGAATCATTGCTGTAGACATGTATGTATACGTAAAGATAATATAGCTATCTCTAATATTAAGGTCACATGAGTGCCATACAAAATAATAACATGTTCAAATAGTGTTTGAAAAACTTTATTCTTCATTTCGTAAAATTCAACTTAATGTCAGTCGTGTCTACGCCTCTACGCTCGCGTAGAGCTTATGATTAAAGCACTATTATTGATTATAAAAATACCTCCGAAGACAAATTTAGATTTTTTGAAATTACACAAGGCTAGAATCATAGTTGTAGACATGTATAAGTAAAGATAATATAGCTATCTCTAATATTATGGTCACAAGGGTGCCATACAAAATAATAACATGTATATATTTTCGATATATTGTTTTCTGCTAATATAAAGAAATATATTTAATAAATAAATTCACACAAAACTTAAATTAAAACTTGTCTCTCTAGTAAAAGTATTTTTTATTATTTGTACAACATTAAAAATGAAGCAACCAAAGTGTGTCGAAAATGTGAGAAAAATTATATATTTTTTTTTAAAGTATTAATTACACTCTTTGCGCCTGCCTAGGGAAATTAGCTAAGAAATAAAAAACACTTTTGGAGATTTATAATTTTTTTTCCCTTTAATCTAAATCTTTTTTTTTTAACAATAAAATATAAAAGATAAATACTCCTTCGCGGAACTACAAATATGGGCAATGGCCAACAAAACAAAATAGTACTATTTCACTTTACAAAAATAAACTCCTTCAACCGTTCAACAAGTTATAGGCAATTGCCAGCCAAAAAAATAAAGGTATACAAATTAAAAAATAAAACAATTTAGAAAATAGAGTGCAGTAAAAGCCAACGTTAAAAAAACAATTTTGAATAACAATTTAGAAAATAAAACAAAAAAAATTCTTCTCTAGGTTGGATGAGCGACGCTGGAACATCGCCTATGGTCCCAGGAAAAATAAAACGATCTAGTACGCCGTTGCTGTTTCCAAAAATTAAAATCTAAAAGAAGAAGCTTGGTACAAAAAAGAGAAACAAGAATTACCACGAGTCACCCACAAAAATGACTACCATCAAGAAAGAAAAAAACCGAAACATACCACCCAGTTTAGTAGCTTTAAACAAAAAAATGATATCCAAAATGGAGTAAAACAGCGCGACTATACAGGTACAAGTCAAGTAACAAAGACAAAGCGAAACCAAGCACTTGTCGGGTCCAAAATCGAGCTGGAAAAGAAACGATCGACAAAAGGGACCGTCCCTTTATAACTTCCGACAAATTGACAACCAGAGATGTCGGCTGTCAAATTTCGAAAAAGAAGAAAAAACAAAAACTGAAATTCATAGAGCGAATTATTTATTTTTTATGAAATAAAAACAGAGAAATAACTTCATTAAATTAGATTCAATTTTCAAATGAAAAAATAAAACTAGAAATAATTCAACCCTTATTTATTTTATTCCAGAATTTTGGGGTTGCTAAAACCTCGAGTCTAATAATTCGCCTTAAGGTTTAGGAAAAAAAATTGCCAACGGATTACTTAAAAACAAACTGCTACAAAATATTCAAAAATGTAAACGTACCAATTTTAATGTTAAAACTAAATTAATATACATATTTATATATAAATATTATGATATTATTACATATTAAATAAAAACCAATTTATTTGTAGGTTATATTTTTAATTAATGTATTTAACTTAAAAAGAAAACGGAAAATGGTTTTGTGAAGTATTTACTTATCCCCTTTTCATTGTAATGACAAAAGAGTATAATTTATAATAGGATAAAGCGTGTGTATTTAGGACGCCTTAGTAATATTACCATAATATCGAAGTAAATTTAATATTCTACTTCCTGTGTATGTGTTTACCCTTATCCATAAAATTTAATAACTCCATTTAGGGATAGGTTTTATTATACAAAAGAGTAAACAATATGAATATTTGAACATTATTAACGGAGTTCGTTAGAGTTGACGTTAAATGTTGACGTTGAAAAGTGTGAACTGAGTTCACACGCCGAGGTTTCCGTGGCATTATTTTTTTTACATACAAATACATTATCGCAATTTAATATTTTTCGATACGGAAATGTGCTTTTAGTAAATTCTGGTCAGGTTCAGTTTTAAGCGTATTAGAATTATTTTCAACCAGTTTGGCTGATTTTTTAGCTTCTATACATTCGTGTATAATAAGCTATTATCTCCGTTCTTTGGCCATCTGTTGTATTTTTAAACTCGAAAAGTAAAAATGCGAAAGAGTTGAGCTGTTTACTAGCCGCGTGTCAAAATTACAAAAAATAAATAAAGTGATATCAACATTTATTATGAATTGAATGATTGATATAAATTGATATGAATTGAATAATGATATAATACCATTGTAGGTTTTTTTTATTTTAATTTACTCAGACATAAAATATAATCCACTATCGAACTTTGACCATCCGAAACGCACATCGTGTAGGCTAAAAGTGCCGCAAGCACAAGTGGAAATAGGAAGTGAAACAACCTATCGCAAGTTGCTACCACAGTCACAAGTAAACTAGGGGAGGGAAGATGTTGTTAATGACGCATTTAGGGCCTAATTGTAAAACGTCAGGTTCTGGTTAAATTATTTACTTCTACTAAACAATGTATAGAAGCAGTTGATATAATATGATAGCTACAGAGTATCATAGCCATTATTGTTTTATTTCCAAGCACCCCAAGGAGAGTGTTTTCGATGCGAATATGAAGTATATAATTTCAAAACGAGTGGGTTGTTTTAGTGAATTACAAAAAAGTTGTTTTATATGCAAACGCAAATAGGACACTGTATGACGTCAAACGAATAAAAGATATATTTTCATTTGAATAAAATGATGAAATTTATTTACATTTTATTTTCCAACTTCTCAATTATTTTATTATTAGATAATAACATAAACTAGGTAAATTAATTTTGATATTTGAGTTTTTGAAACGCAAATGTTATTTTAGGGCATTTCCTTTTTTTTATGGCTCTAAAAACGCATATAATGTCGCGCTTTAGTTGATTTTGAAATGAATATCAAATTTTGTTACTTAATAACAAAGCGTTTAAAGGATGTTTGGTTAGTAGGTAATGCTAATTTAAATTTCCTATTAAACTCAGTATGAAACCTAATATGGATAAATTTTTTTACTAGCTTTTATTTAGCTTGCAATGTTTCTATGTCGGTTTAGGTCAAATTTTGTAAGCTGAATTAGAACCACTTCGGACTTTACGGACCCTGCGGACTTTAAATTTGACATGTTGTATCAGTTCCGTTGACAATGAATTTTTATGGTAAGCATGACCTGATTCTACACTCCCAGACGAAGGAACTCCTCAACGGTCAACAGCAGAGTTGCGAAATTTTGTTTTATACGCATTTAGGAACTTAATAAAAGCTGTTTTTAAAAAATGTATTTTACTCTTTGGGGTTTTTGAACTATACGATTTACACAAGTTTTTATTTTTGTTTCCATAGGATACGCTAAGGTTTTGGAGCACTGCTTTGAATACAATGGCGTGTTTCCTAGGTTGATCAATTTCACGAAACCAGTTATAAATAGTCTCGAGTTCGAACTCCAGTGCATCCTAAACAAGTCATTTTTTTCCTCTGAGAATATTGAACGACCCTTTTGCTAGCTTCAATCGTCCTTTAAACCTTAAATAGATACAAACCAAAAACTTAAAAAGATACTTAACTTTAGAAACTTGGTGAACTCTTAGTGGATAATAAAAGTACACTAGTTCTGCAAAGAACGCGAAACACAGGAGTATATAGCAACTTATACAATTGTATCCACTAGCGAACACAAAATAACATTGCTAGTAATAATAAAGATAACAGCCCCAAGACCATTCCCGATAAAAAATCCAGTTAATTGACCCTGCGATTTCAAACTTGATTTGTTTTGACCTCATATCAAAATTCATCATGGTTTATAATATTAAATCGTTCTTTTCATTTCCACTCGCGCGCCGGGTAATTGACCGGCCTTCGCAAAGCGCGGCGAGCGAACGAAAAAGCATAGGGAATTTACACCAGTGCTTTGATAAAATTAACAAATTTGGGCATGAATTATTTTCGCATTTTTAACATAAACGCCTCCTTAAGGCGAAATATATTGACAGTCGAGATTGATATTCGTTGTTTTATTTTCAAGTTTTTATTCTTTGCGCGTTCAGTAAGCAACTGTTGGTTTTTATTTAATTACAGCTGCATAATATAGAAATTAAAAAAATAAACTGTTCTATGTTTTAAACCCTTCATTTGCCTTTAAATTACTATTTTTTCTAAGGCTCTAAAGTCTTAAAAAAAAAAATATGACAGTTTATCATTTATTAAATTTCTCAGTAATAGAATTGAACTTTCGAAATTTGCCTTTACTATGTTGATGGCATAAGATCAAGATATCTAAACATATTTTTATGACTAAATATCCAATGGCTACCAAATGCCACCCATAGAAAAATGGGTCTAAAAAGTCAAAATGAATCGCAATTAATATTTATCTTCTGGCTTGGCCTTAAGTTTTTAGGAATGGTCTTGGGTCAACCCGTATATTATTATAACAACAAAAGATAAATATTAATTGCGATTCATTTAGACCCATTTTTCTATGGGTGGCATTTGGTAGCCATTGGATATTTAGTCATAAAAATATGTTTAGATATCTTGATCTTATGTCTTCAACAAAAGATAACAACAAAACAACAACAACACAAGTATTATAACAACAAAAGATAACAATAAAATAATCCAAATAATATAAAGACTTATTGTTTAAATGGCTTCAGTCGTCAGCTTCATCGCGCTAAAAAAATAGGTTTCGTTACGAACTCATTGAACGCATGTAGATTTTTTCCTCTCTTTCCGGTAACAATTGTGTAGCGTCTAAGTCACCGCGGAAGGATAGCAAAAAAAACATTCGAAATTTACATAGTAAAATATGTATGCGCAGAAACCTTTTATATCGAATTACCCTTCCAGTTCTATTTGGGCGAGGGAAATATTCGGGGCGAGTTTCATTCGTGAAGTGAGCTATTCGCGGGCACGCCTCGAGAGGTATGTATAGGGTATGTGCCATTTCTTCGTTTCTTCTGCGTAGGTTAGTCTGAACGAAGAAACGTTTTTCTAACGAACCTACCGTTTCTTAAAGCATTGTTTCTGTTTTCAAAGCCCTTTAATTTGCTGTAGGTTTTCATTTTAAAAAAAAATCTACGGTAATGTTACATTTAGGAGTAAAAAGGTTATGGAATGCAAAACTGGATGACACTGAGATGACTACAATTGCCTATCACACGATAAACATTGTTTCTACCTAACTTTCATGCAAAATTGTGTGGTCAAGCATTTTTGTATGCAGCGTCAATACGCTGCATACAAAAACCAGATCAGATAGGTGACCAGAGGGGGGGGGGGGTGATAGGTGGGACCAGATAGGTGAGGCAAATTCCGGAACACTACGTTCGTATGCGACGTATAAGGTCTTTAGTGCTTCCGCGCTCGTAAACACTTTACACAAGCGATTTATAAAACCGCTAAGCTGAAGCTGAGTTTATTATCTAGATATATATTTATGTATATGTTTTATAGTACGTTACTGGCTATTACATAGTTTGGCAGAGTTGCAGAGGGTGGTGGTAGTTTTAAGAAAAATATGTTGTTTCCTCGCGGACTTCAAGCGGTGAAGGTTAAGTCAATCTATTCGAATATTGCTTTCGCGAAAGGGATTAGATTGGGGTCAAAATGATTCATTACACGCCTCGTATGCGAGTGGGCAAGCATTCGATACGTGTTCCGGCGGAGAGGCAGTTTCTACTGGTAGTTCGCACTAGGATTATTTTCTTCTATTCGAGGCGAATAGACAATACCTGAATTCATACCGCCAAAATAATACTCGACTACATGTGGCTACATTTCTGATGGGTATGTAGCAGTTACAATTAAAATGTGACAAATTTTGAATGTATGCACTCGACAATATAGCTTCCATAAAAAGAATAAAAAAAATACAAAACTTTGAAATTTTACCGAAAAATAATGTGGATATCACGGAGAATTTTTAAATTCTCATTTTTTATTATTCATTTAATATTATTTAAAAAAAAAATACATTAGTAGATACTTACTCCTGAGGAATATAGACAATGCTACAAAGCTGATATAAAATGTGTCCATTGCCTTAGATGCTAAAAATAGTATTTTGATAACAATGGTTTAAAATATTAAAAAATGTTGATGTTAATAAAATTATAGTAAAAATCGTTATTATTGTACAGAATTAAAAGAATTCCTAATAATATTGTCTACTAAGTATGGTCTCGGTAGTCAATTAAGGTGTTATAAGATACGCTTATAAGATTTAATACGCTTGCTTTGAAGGTAGAAATAACGTATAAAGAAAAAATAGCATTTAATACGACCTCGCATAATTTGAGAGCTCTGATCTGTTTAGGACCCCTAAATCACATAACAACATAGCCTTTAATAAAATAACGCCTCGCATCTGTCGTCTTTATAAGACCTTACAAAGAGATAGTCGCATTGATATTTTCCATGACTGCCTTAGTTAATTCAAAAGGCATATTCTTGAATTGCTTCCGAAAAAAAAGAATGTAAAAGTACATATTTACGTTTATATTTATTTATAGGTATATATATATATATGGTAAGGATATCTATATTTATATGTAAACATATAATATCCATATTTGCAGTGTGTGTATTATTTATATTGTTCCTATACCTTTTGAATTACCTAAGGCTATTATGGAAAATATCAATGCGACTATCAGTGTTTTATCTTTCATAAGCATGTGGTTTTTTCTTTTTACTTAAGTGTCTATGATTAAGAGAACCATATTAAAAATTTATTTATTTATTATAATATCCAATATACAATTAATATTATTAAATGTGTATTACTTTGTAACATTTTATTGATTTTCTAGAGAATAAACGTACAGTTTGTGTAGATTAGTAACACCTCACTAGGCAAATGCCTGTGTCGTGGTGGTACCTATTTGAAATATATAAGTAAGGGTATATAAGAGCGCGAAAACACAAACAAATAAATAAACACATTTGAAATACCTAATAAAGTATAAATGATTATATTACGCGCATGTGATTAGTGACAGCCATAGTATCTTCGGAATTACAGCTCAGCATGTTGGCTGCCAAAGATTTCTAGTAATCCCTAAAAGCGGTAGTTTTATTTCGAAAGTAAAGAGAGGGGAAAATCTAACACGACTCCAATTATTGCAACGAATCAAGATGGCTTAACAATATTCACATTCTTTCTCTTTTATTCCGGATTACCTCTTTGGACATTCCTTTGTCCCTATAGGAATTATTCAATCCTCATACTCACCAAGTTCTCATGTTCACTCTTATTTTATCTCATCTATTTTTACTGTTTATTATAGTTTATTGCAGCGAGAGTATGTTTTGTATATTTTTATATAGAGGATATAAAGATTATATAGAGGATATAATATTTGCAAAATATAACCTTTTACAGGTGTTCCAAGACCATTCCCGAAGACTTAAGGGAGCGTTTATGTTCCCAATTAGGTGTAAGAAATTGTATAAAAAATGCGAAAATAATTCATACTCAAGTTTATTAATTTCATCAAAACGCTCGTGTAAATTCCCTTGTTATTCGTAGGTGCTCGGTAAAACCGATCAACGACGCGGCGCGGCGCGGCCTCGCTAGCGACCGAACTCATGACAAGGGCGATTTCATATTATCACGCAGAGTTTACATTTTTTTAATCGGAAATAGTCTTGGAACACGGTGATATATAATAAAACAAAGAACAAACTCAAGAACGGCTGGACCGATTTATATGACTCGTTGGATTTATCTCCGTCCTGAATAGCAAAATAACTAGTAAAACTTTGGAAAACTTTACGAAAAAAAAAGTTATAAAGATAATTCATTTTCTCATACATTTTGTATGGAACGGTTTTGTATTCTGTGGAATTCTATTTTCAAACGGTAAGTTGCCTTCGAAGATCTTCACTTTGTGAGGGTATTGTGCGCGCATCGTGAATTTAATTAATTTTTATTTATAAAAAAAAAACTGAATTTAATTCAGCTAATAATTTAACACGACATTTATTGATTCCGAGGCGGTATTCAGCTTGTATTCACATAAAT
The DNA here is from genome assembly GCA_020383195.1 of Neomicropteryx cornuta. Taxonomy (NCBI): domain Eukaryota; kingdom Metazoa; phylum Arthropoda; class Insecta; order Lepidoptera; family Micropterigidae; genus Neomicropteryx; species Neomicropteryx cornuta. Next base: position 3,263,263 of record JAHKQU010000001.1, on the reverse strand, counting down.
TTCAATGTGTAAATTTCGGCAATAAATTGATTAAATTATTTCTTTTAGGTAAATCAGTGCAGCCTCTAATTATACGGAATATTTATTTTTTCCTGATCGCCTTGTATTTTTTTTCTGGTAATTTAGGGAGTTTAATGCTCCTAGATTCTAAAAAATTTTCAGTAAAACATATTTTTGTTTTCCGTAACTTACCCTAACATGTTTAATCCATTAATTATAACAAGTATTATGTGTGCGTTCTATGTAGGGCAACCATCTAAGCTACCCAACAACCTTTCTGGAGCAAACGGCGAAGCAGGCAGGCACCCTTGGACAATCTCGCTGACTAAACGCTATTTTGAAAACCGCATTATTAAGGGCTTCAGTAATTACATTTATCCCACGGGACGCGAGCCAAAGACGGCACCACGTCGTCGGGCAAGGTCGGAGATTGTGGCCTGAGTTACAGTGTGTAGACATACTTGCGCGTTATATTATATATTAAGTACCTTTCAAACGCGTTATATTGTTTGATATAAATTTAAAATTACGAAAAATCATTTTTGATATAAATTTAATAACATGTCCACGCTGTCAGTAACACTATTTCAATAACAACATTTCGTAGAAATCTTCATAATGTGAAAATATAAATTCAGTCTTGCAAAAAGCATCACCATATGGCTCCTCGCAATAGGCAGAGACTTATCTGAAAAGATGGTGAGCAGTGTGTTGCAATAGACATAACACATATAACATATATAGACTTTAAGTAATTTTATATATTTTCTTTGTTTAGTTTTTTTTTGTGACACAATTATTAGAATTATATACTTAATAAATATATATTGTATGTAAAATATACTTATAATATTATGCACCATTTATTATATGTATTATATTTTGTATTTATGATATTTATTCTATGATCCCATTTATTAGTAACGTCTCGCGTACGTAATAAGTATTGTTTCTGCAACCTTCTTCTGCTGCTCTTAGAACAGGTTTTTTAACCTAGTTAGAGTAGCCATGTTACTTCAGAGCAACAATAAATGACTGGTGTTTAATTTATCTATATTATATTAATTTAATTCCTTGTTCAGTGTTATTATATCATTTATTGTTGTAACCTTATTGTACCACAATAAATAAATAAATAAATATAAATTAAAAAGTAAAACAAAAATAAATTACTTAGTTTTGTCTTAATTCATTAAATTCATTTTGATACCATACGATTTTCTTCTACCGCCAAGAAAGTGAGAGAGCGAGGGTATTTAACCATCGTTATTTAAATCTAAAACACTTCTATGAGATGTCAAAAATACAGGGTGAATTTAAAATCAGCAGTATCCTTTTAAGGGGTGTTTCTGGACATGAAATTTTACATCTTTGTAAACAAAGCAAAACAACTGGTCTAAAATAGCAAAAGTAAAAGTCCTAAAAACATTTTAAAGTAGGGACATCTAACAATTTATCAGACCGCGCGGCGTCGCGACCCAGAAACCGATTAACTCCACGGGGCACCGTACCTACGAATGTATTGAACGATGAGTTAGTTCTCGCGCGCAAATATTATAATGTGGGTCATGGGATAGGTCAGGAATACTGCAATACACGCACCATACGTTTAATAGATTATTTTTATATTTATATGGGTTATTTTTTTGTTAGCTGTATGAAAACTTGTACAAAAATTGATCAGATTCATGCTCTTAAAAGAATAATGCTGATTTTAAGTTCATCCTGTATATGCACCGTGCTTCAAGGACATTCCCGAAAATCAATCCAGGTAACAGGCCCTGCAATTTCAAATATGATTTGTGAAGATGAAATATATAGTTTCTTAGAAAAAAAATGTAATGTGTGGGGCTCGCGGTTAAGACCACAGTATATCAATCGTGTGTCGTGACGTCAAATGCTATTTATACCAGTAAAATCATAAATATAATAAATTTAAGGATTAATTATTTTCGCTTTTTTTAAAAATTATTAGGAACATAAACACTCTATTAAGTCTTCAAAAATGGTCTCGGGACCTAAATTAATGTCCTTATAATTGCAAACCCGTAAAAAACACTTCTAATATTTGTGAATGAAGAATTTGAATCATTATAAAAATTAATTGAATATACAATAAAATATTACTAACGACTTATTTACGAGTCAGAATAGATGATTCGATATTGAATAGAAGGGAGACTTAAACGCGCGTGTGCCGCTATGGCAGTATATCCCCACCCCTACTAAGGGTTTGAGGTCATGTCTTTGTTGACAGGTCGTTAAGTGCATGTCAGGAGGTTTAGTCTCTTGATACAATCAGTCCTTTTGCTTTTGGACTTTGAATAGTATTACGACCCCTTTAGACATATATTGACTGGGGAGAAGTAGACATATCTCTCTTTTGTTATCTAAATGAAATAAATGTTTAAAAGCGACATCATAGGAAGCTTTGGTATCATCGTTAAAAAAATATATTATTATTATTTTGATGTTTTTAACCGTATGTTTTTTTTAACCTACGTTCACTTATTACTTCGAAAACGCTGAAGCGATTTTGAGGATTTTTTTACATATGATAAGTAACCTTTTACGCCTGGTCCTGTTTATAAAACGGGTAGATTCGATCTTCAATAAAACCATAGTAACAAATGACTACGATGATGAAATATTTAGTAGTTGTAAATACTTTAACCAGAACCTTACGTTTTACAGTTTGGCCCTAAAGACGTCATTAATGGCACCTTCCCTCCCCCTTCCCCCCCAGGTTACTCGTGACTGTGGTACCAACTTGTGATGGATTGCTTCATTTCCTATTTTCACTTGTGCTTGCGGCACTTTTAACCTACTCAATGTGAATTTTGGATGGTCATAGAGATGGATTATTTTTTAGGTCTGAGTAAATTTAAATAAAAAAAACAATGGTTTTATAACAATCTTTCAGTTCATCATAAATTTGATTACATTATAGTTTTTTTTTTGTAAATTCTGATTCGCGGACATTATATTTCAATTTAATAATAATAATTATAATGTGGCAATTAACATTCCTTATATTGGAGCATTCTATCGATTCTTTTAGCGTTCTATCGAACTGTCAATGTTCATTAGTAGTACTAAAAATTTGTTGATGTTAATGTTTTATATATATATTCGATCAGCCTCCGATCTAATCTAAACGGCTATGGTTGTTTCTCCAGAGCATCAATCTACACACAATCAATCTCCGGAGCATGAGCTGATTTCCATTGCAAAAATCATAAAAACATGATAATATTAGTACAATAAATATATTCGATTATGTATATATTTTTATTAATTGGAACCTACTAGATTTGCCATTAATATGCTTCGAGACCTTTTGGCATCTGTGCACACTCAACTCCCCAGCATGCACGTCTCCCCAGTCCCTATTTTCATCTCCAACGCAGCATCTAAACTTTCGCGCGTATCAGTACAGCGAGTACAGTCGCACTTCAAGCATGCACAGCTTAAATAAATCCTTAGAAGCATACGATCTCCTATATGACTTCCATTAATCCTTTCTGTGCATTAGTCGACGCTTCTAGTGACGTAAAACATGCTCCTCCCCGTCCTCATATTCCATTTCACAGAACAGACTGCTCTAGCGAAAAATATATTGAAACATTACGAATTGTTAAAAAAAATTGAAATAATTTACGTTTTCGAACAACGCTCTGGGACAGAAAGATAAATGAAACATTTATATAAATTGAACCAACTGAAATTCCTCCTCCTCCTCCTCCTCCGGCACATTTATGCCGAACTCCTTTATCCGGCACATTTATTTTACGTTTCTTGCATCTCTATTACGCGTGGAAGGTATCCATGAAGCTATCTTTGTCAGCTTAAACTCCGTAAAAACTCAGCATAATGCATATAAAATATAAATAAGATCTGTTCGACGGTAAGATCCGTATTGCGGCGCCCGGGAAATATTATCTAAACCGCACAGATTGAGCAAAACAGAACCATGAATTAATAACGATGTCGGCATTAATCAGTCGGACGGTCCATAGGGCTGCTGCGGCATCTCGTCGTCTCGGATATTCGTCTGCGGCGGCCGGGATAATTCCTCTCTGTCTCGCCGATTCGGCCCTGCTCAATTATTTCCAGTCGCAAATAAATTATGTCATTCCAATTGCGAGCGACCTGGTAAATATGACGACCGCAGGAGCATCTTTGAAACTGCTCTTGTAAATGCGGATAACTGCTTTCATTCATAATATTATATTGCAGAGATCAGGTTTTATAAGTATAGTTTCATTTTTTGAGTTTCATACAAGTAGGTAGGCAGCGTGAGGTGCTACCATAAATACGAGTACTTTAATAAGACATTCTTTAAACTACTTTTAAAGGAGGAATACTAAGTTTGTGCATAATTAATATTAGCATATTTTTTTTACCCAAAATATACACGTGAGATTAGCATAAAACAGTTATATATTACTTATTGACTACAAGGAAATAATTACCCATATTTTAAGTTATCTCCTACAAAGCAAAACAGATAAACAGTGTAAATATAATATAAATAGTTTTATGTTGTTTTGTTAAATTAATTTTTTTTATTTAAAAAATTTAATTAAAAATTTTATTTAAAATTTAAATAAATAAAATAAATTTATCTTCAGGTAGATATCTATTGGTGAATAAAATTGCAAGAAATGAGCTATTAAAATTAAACAGTTACGATTGATATAGTTTGGTAAAAACTAAAAATATTTTATTTAAAAAGAGTTGTTGATATTTTGTAAAATAAATTTAAATGAAATAAACTAAAGATAGTCGTTTCATAAATATGAGATTTACCAAAGATAGTAACATATAGCACGTAACCTTCGAGTGTCGCAGGCTTTAGGTTATATTATCAGCATGCTGGCAAATGCTATCAGTATTTACAAATTCTAAAAATAAGAATTCTGTAAAGATTTTTCTAAATCAAATTAGATTGTTAAATAAATAACTAACCTATAAACATGCGTCATTATAGAGCTATTTCAATCGTGATTTGCTAAGACGACCTATCAACATTCATCATGGTTTCGGAGAAGAGAAAATCTAAAATTTACGCGATAATATCAAATCGTTGTTGCCATACGTACGTTAGGCTGATCGTAGGTTGTTGCCCGAGCTCAGTTAAGGCTACGAGATTTCGTTTTGCCACGGCAAAGAAAATTATAAAAATAATACATTTAGGCGTGAATAATTTTTGTATAATTTCTGGGTTTTAAGAGGGAACATAACATTGGATAAGTTTTAGGGAATGGCCTCGGTACGTTTGAAAAAAAATAAATATAAACGTAAATAGACAAATTCAGAAAGTGAAAATATCAAAGAGAATCTACTCAAAAATATCGACATCGTAAAACTGATCTAAATTCGATTTCAGATATCTTAGCTTCTAGACTAGACACAATATCATCAGAAATGTTTCAGGAAAATCAATCGGAAATATTATCTGCGTTTGAGAAGCACTTACTAAACTGGATGTTTGCTCAGGCGAAAGTAGCTTGGCAGTGGCTGGCTAGTCTATCAGCCGGGTTGATTGCTGGTATTGTCGTTCGGCGTCGGTGGATGCGAGTGAAAACTGTCATGTGAAAACTATGCTAAGACATAAGAAGGGAACCTGATACGCAGATTCTGTTCTGCTAGCTACTACTGCTACTGCTATTACTACTGCTTGTTGACGGAGTAATCAATATGATGTCTTTTTTATAAGGACTTACAGATTTACTTAAAGTTACAAAAATATTCAACGCAATTTATTCGTTCAAAAATGAAATAATACACTTGAACCACTTTAATACATACGTTTATTCTATCCAATTTCAGTAAGAATGCAAATAAAAATTATTAAATCACCGGTAATAGCTTCAACTCGATACTTGTATATTAAAAGACTTGTATATCAGTTTGACTACATAGGAAGGTGTCTAATCTGGGAGCGCGGTAAGTAAAAACTAAAGACTGAAAGTACCGAGTTCGATTATGAAAACTAAACCGTGAGAAAGGAATTTATAACTCGTCTAAGGACGGTCTGATTTGACGTCACGACGTGTGAAGTCTAGTTACTTTTGACGCCAATAAAAAACTTCCAGTTAAACTGGGCATGTGAACTGTATATCTGGCAATTTCACAGGTGAAATATGCTTACGTTACGAACTCGTGACGTAGTATTTTCGAAATATTTTAAAGGTTTATTCAATTTCTAATGGTACAAAATTGTGACAGTTCGATAGAAAATTTGTTATATTAGAATATTTATTATACTGTTTTGTATATTTTTAGAACTCTTTCGTCCAGAGTCATCATTTGATATCAATATTATAGCTACGGTTACAAAAAAAAACTTACCTATGCAGTGTCAAAACGAATCCAACAAACCGTTACACCGTTTTCCATAAAATGATGATGTTAAGCATTTGAATACACTAATACTTGAATGTGCTTAGAGAATGCATATTACAAATTACTTTAAGACCCTACAAATATATATATCCATCTTCCTATAGGTTAAATAAACGGCTTCCGACTAAGGCTTGTAATAATTTATAGTTCGTGTATTTTTTGTTCCTAGTAATCAAGGAAACTTTTGGGATTAGGTCAATATAAAAACTTCACAGTTAGAATCTGAAATTTGACAATATTACCTATTTTAATACACGATATATATTTTTTTTACCCAATCCAATATATTTCAATAAACGCTTTTTGACATCCTATATCTCTTTGGAGGAATTTATTTCGCAATATTTTAGGAGGCAATTTATTTGAAGCCCCATTGAAACAACAGAACTTTCTTCACGAAGCCAGTAAATCTATTTGTTTTCTAAGGGCCATCGAGGTTTTTTTATTGAATATTGAATTCGAAGAGTAATATGAATATATTATTCAAAAAGCACGGAGTGATTCGATCCCTTCCCTTTAACTTCCCTTTAACCCTTTAATCCCTTTAACTTTCGAGCGATATAAATGTAAAACATAATATTATTTAAGAGGATATATTTTTGATATTATTTATTATATTCACCATAACGGTTAATTATATAGCGAGTAATTTTACAATGTCTCTGTAAGCGATAAAAAAATACAATGGGAAATTGTAGCTTTTATTTATTTATTTGAGGAATCATCAGTTTTACAAATTTATAAGTTACCGACTTTACAACTAAAATAAATTTCTACTTAACAATTAGATAGTAACAAATTTTTTGAGATAAAAAATAATGCACATTTTTGCAATAATGCATAATAAACATTTTTAAATATATTCTAAGAACCAAAACCAAAAAATACCTTATACAATATAACAATTTATAACTTATCTAAACTTTTGAATTAAATTCTTTTATGTCATTTAGCGTGTTTCTTGAAAGCCTACTTACTAAGTTTTAGAGTATCGTGACAAACGAGTTAATGGTGAAAATGAGGCGTTATTTGTGGAACAATGTGGGGTACAGAAGTCTAATCTGTTTTTTTAAATATTATATTCATTAAATTCTGCAAATACCACCTAAAATTACTACCACCTACATATATGCAAATATATTATGAATAGTATATTTTTTTTAAAACTTGAAAAGTCGAATCGATTCATGTAACCACAAAATATATCAGATGATATTTTTTCTCAATAAAAATATTTTGAGACAGATTTAAGATCCTAAGTAAATAATTAGGGCTCCTAATAAATTATGTCACCATTTAATAAAGTAGTTTGTTAAGTGTCCTTGCTATTTTTGTACATTATAATTAATAACGATCCCAGACGAGAACCTTGTGGCACTCCGGATGTTATTTTAGTAATTGCATTCTTTATGTTTCTGTATGTAAATACATTTTGCCCTATATGCCTATAATAATATACAAAAAAAAAACTATATTTAGGCATCCATTTTAGAAAACGAATCAATCAATCACGAATCTATCAATGAAGAAATATACGACTGAAAATCAACAATATTTATTTAGGCAGGGCATATATTGACTTGACAGCTGGCCTTATTTTCTCCGCGATGTTTATTTTCTCTTACTTTAACGATATACTCAAAATATACATTGTAGGATTATATGATTTATGTATGGGCCTGTTTCAAAGTGATGAATCGGTTCTAACCGGAATTATCCGGTTGGAAAAATTACGCACTGCTGCTGCTGTTAGTATGAACTAACAGCAACAGCCAAGCGTAATTTTTACTTGACCGCGCTTCTTTACGTAATTAAGTTTAGTAAACTTTAAGTTTTGTTTAAGGTTTAGGTGGTTAAGGTTTAGGTATATTTGTAATATTTTGTAATGTTCAAAGTGAAACGCAATGAATTTTCTTTCATGTTTTGTGATAAATACTAAAAAAAAAAAATTCTACCTATGGCTAATTTTCTAATCACTATACGTGACATCGTTACAGTATCCAATTATTAAAGTTCTCGTATCGTGACCTTGCATTGAAAGTATTAGCTTCAACCCTAAGACTAGCGAAATAAGGTGATAATTGTTGTATTTATGCTGTGGAAAAAAAAATAATTTTAAACCCTAAAACAGAATTTGTTGGGCATCTAGAAAATAAAAATTATGTATGTTGAGGTGCTAGACCACAAGATATTTCAACCTGAAAATATTGGTTTAACACAATTCAAGAGTTAAATTTCAATGTGTAATGTGGTTGGCGTATGTTAATATAAAATACAAACTTCTCGCGGACTATTTTAATGGTTTATTTCGGTTGCAATTTTCGTTTCAAAGGAATGCGTTACTGACACAGCGGAACGTGTCAGGGCTGCCTCGCATCCCACTTGCGGTCTGTTGACGTAAAATTTTCATCGCCATAAAGGAGAATGCTGCGAATATTCCTGCACGCGACATGTTAGGCGTTGTGGAAAACACGCCAATATTAAAATGACGTTTCCCTGGTTATGAACAACATAGCAAATAATAATGTGAATGAGGTATTAAAAATTTAAACGTAGCTAAGAGAAAAGATAAATGAACAGATATTCAAATAACCATTTATGTATTCAAAAGCTATAGGAGTGAAGCGAAGGGTAGCCAATTTTCGAACTTTAAAGTTTTAATCAAATCTATATGAAAAATACTAGGTCGTGACGGAGGCGGAATTTTAAAATTCGAAATAATAAAAAGGTTACGTTTAAAAATATTTAAGCTAAAATCACCTAAAACTAAAATTTTAAAATGAAAACATAATAAGATTGAAAATCCTACCTTTATTGCATAAGACGCACTAATGGTATAGGCGAGAGTTAGAAATACAGTGTTGTAATTAAACCAGCTTGCATTAAACACGAGCGATGCAATTATTTGTGCGTTTTAGTATTAATTTTCTATTAAACATTCTGTCTCTATAGTTCATTTGAAAATTTTCATCTGTAAAAATAATAAAAAGTTGATTCCAGTTTTCTAAATGTCAATACTGTCAAGCTTTCCTATTTTGTAAAGTCAAGGTGTGCGCCTCTAATATAACAAAAACAACATTCGATTATTTGAACTATTTAGTATATTTAATAATAATTGTTTATGTTTAGTTGTGTTTTGATGTTTTTTTGTTTGTTGCCTAATAAAATATTGTTAATAATTTTAAGTTTTGTGTTTTGTTTTGTTAGATATAATGAATAAATTATGGCCTACCTTTGTGTCGGACAGCCAGCTATACTTATCGTTAAAACTGCCTACAACAGTGGCTGGTTTAAATGGAGTGAATTGTTTTTTATATAGCCTATATTTTATACACATATAACAATATATACATCATATATTTTATAGTACTGTTTAGTTTTCGAAATATATGTTTTCCTGTACGGTGTGATTCGCCACCGTCGGTGACAAAGCCGCTAAATTCCTATACAAGACTATAACTCGTCTGAAGATAACAATATTTTTTTATTGATAAAAATAGTGCAGTTTAGCAATAAATACAGCATCTTTTGAGTGATGTTATCTGGGATACAATGAACAGGTCCATTTTTAATCTAAGGACAAAATGAGTTATTGTGTGTCAGCCATTTTATTATTAAAATTTATTGTCCATAGTATGCTAATTAGCTAGGTGATTTGTTTCCTACCGCACTAGAAAATATCCGTGTTGCAGTGGAAACTAAATTCGGGTAATTGCATTATTCCATTAAGTACAGTCGGTTCTGTAGATGTTAGTATAGTTTTTTATTTGAAATTTAATATTTTTTTCTACTTTTTTTCACCACGTAGTAAATAAATAAATTAAGAAAGAATGTCATATTGGTTTAGTAGGTTAAAAAGGCATGAAAACATTCACTAGGAAGTAGATGTGTAGTGTGTAGTGTTCACTACACAAGGTAGCGAAATATACAAAGCAACGTATTCCTATGAACTGGGTTAACTTTTATGAGATTCTTTTATTATTTTCACTCTGTCGCCGGAAAGGCAGTCGGTTCGTTGTGGAAATGCCGCGCTGTTATCGTCACAGTGAAATATTCGCGAACCGTTCTGCTGCACTAAAATTTCAGATGAGTTTCATGAAAAAACTGCTAAGTGGATGCTAGTCCCTTTGCATGCGGGGTTAGGTTAGGTAGGTTAGGTATTTTGTCTTATTGACAAAATGTTCATATCTACGATGCTTTCAATATAACATTTTAGTCAAAAATTTTGTGATTCTACCTTCGCTAAAAATATTTAAATAAAATCTAGAATTAAACAGATCAGAGCGCATATTAATTAGTTCAATTTGTTATTTTTTAAAATGCCAAAATGAAAGAAAGTGGAGACGTGGCTTAACCAACGCTTGGGGTCTTTTCGGAAATAATCGAATAAATTTAGTCTAAGCATTTTTCAGATTTGCAACTAAAATTACCCATAAAAACAGAATTTTAACGCGCATTTACTAAATCAGTTAATATTGTAGTATCTTGGCGTTATATATAAGCTCTTTGAAATATAATTTACTTCGGTAAAGTGGTATATTTCAAATGCTTAGAAAATTATAAAAAATATCTATTTTATTAAATATTTTAGATATAATATTATATAACCTTACTACGTCCATGTTCATACTAATATAAAAATGCGAAAGTCTGTCTCTACGTTTTATGGAGATAGGTAAGCCCCGGAAAAGAACATAGGCTAAATAAAAAACCCCTAAAAGAGTAAAATGGTAAATTAAGATTTTATGGCAATTATTTAAGTTTATTTTTGGGTATTTTAGGAAGTACTTAAAATTTATAGGTTAATCGGCAACAGTTTTCCCGAGTGCCGAAAGCGCACGCCAAACTAGCTAGTAAATTTATAAGTCGTAAAAGTTTTTAAAATGTTACCTTAAGTTAGATGTTTAAGAGACATATTATTTTTTTTAATTAAAAATAGTTTTCAGAAAAAGTATTTGATAAATGTATATTGTTTATTCTTTAAGCCTTAATGTCATAGTCTAACGATAATAGTTAGGTAGTGGCTATTCGAGGCATTCTTAACTTTACTTTAAACTTTTTAATTCTGCAATTTACATAAGTTATAACTTATTTTCGTATTTGGATTTGATCCCTATAATATTTTGAAACAAAAATCTAAATGTTATAATGACAAATTATCATATTAGTACGGTGTTGTGAAAAACAGAGAAAATAGTAGTTACCTCTCTTATTTTTTAATATCCGTATTAATTTTCAAAAAGTTTATATACATAAACAAGCACTTAATTATATATATATGTGCATACCCACATGAATAAATAATAAAATATATTTATATTTAAAGTAGATTAGAATGTGTTCAAATAAAATATGTCATAAAATGGATGTTCCGAGACTTATTTATTTCCCGTATTTATGTTCCCTATTACATATAAGAAATTATATAAAGAAATGTGAAAAAAATCATACCCAAATTTATTAATTTTAACAAATCACTCGTGTAAATTCCCTTGTTAGTCGTAGGTGCTCGATAAGGCCGCTCAATGACCCGGCGCGGCGCGGCCTTACTAGCGACCGAACGTATGAAAAGAGCGATTTCATATTATCACGTAAAGTGAGCTGCCACGCGGGGAGTGGATCGCGCGGCATCTCGCGCAATGTTTGATACATGTTCGTAGAATGGGAGTAGGGAAAGTAGGGGATAGCCCCTACTTTGATCCGGTAAAATCTACCTCCGCCTTCCGGCGTGCTGTAAGGGAATTTTTTGATAAATTATAAAAACTAAGCAAAACAAACACTTCAATGTTACTTTAACTTAGTAGGAATCTCGCTTTGAGGATAAAGACTAATTGTCACTAATTGGAAAGGTCAACTTTAAATATTTGTTTGTTTTTTTCATAAAATATACGTCTGTGTGTTTTACGAGCTAACTAAAACGAGTTGCTTTTTAAATTCCGGCCTTATTTTATTCAGTAGATCAATTCATCAACATTTATTTTTTTCAGCTGAAAGAAGACGAGAAGATGAGCCCGTCATTACAACTTCGTCTTTATGCGATTACCATAGGAAAATATTTTTTAAAAATGGTAACATGCTTTTTAGCCTAGTGGTCGTTAGAAGGATTTTGACCCGATTATGCTAGGGGCTGTTAAAGATTTAAGCTTTCGATCGAGGCGTAGATAGATACTGGTCTTTGTTTTAATTTATTTAGTAATGTATTTATAAAGTAATTTTATTAGTACCAGTGGCCGCCCAGTGGTTGAAACTTCACGGTAATTCATTATTTTTTTAAGCTTGAGTGTTATTGAGGTTCTTAAACCTTTATAATGGGGTGAGTATACCTCCCGGTACATATATCGGTACATAATCGGTGCATATATTTTTTTTTAATTTTGTTCTATAACGTTAATTGCGAGCCTCTACAAATTTTATTTATTTTTAATTTGATTAGTTAACATTAAGTTTATAAGTTTTAATATGTTATTAGTGCGTGTTGTGTGGTTTAATTCCCTGCAATACCTATGAAATTTAATATTGAAAAAAAAACACAATTATAGCTTTAATTTTTTCATCTAAAAATGAGACATGACATTCATAGAAATATAAGATGGCATTAACAGTTTTTGCTTGACATTACTCAATTGATATTGACAGACTATTGACATTTTAAATCTCACTAAATTCACAGTTTCAAACTCATTCTGTCAAATAAACTTAAACCTTGCCAAATATCAGTAGTTGAGACCACAAAAACACTGATTTTTAATAAAACTTTAGGGTTAAGTCTAACGAAATATTTTTAAGCTTTTTTGTTCATAAACATTAAATTTAATTTATTTTTAGCCCATATTATAGATAAATTTTAGCATTCTGCATTTCTTCTCCATATAAACTTTAACCATGCCAAATATCACACTCCTACGTGTGTGCAATAATGCCTAAAAAGGGGTACAAAGTTTTCCCTTCACGTATTTTTGCAGTAACTATTACATTTGAATCCTTTATTAATTTATTATTTTTTAATGAGTTAACTAGTCTAAAACATAACCAGAGCTAAGACAGTTAAAATTTCATCCACGTTCGAACCGTTCACAAGTACGAGAGTATTCTTACAATCTTTTGTTTGAACTTTCCTGAAATTTTGAACTTTCCTACATAAAGATAACATTCACCGACGACAGAGTGGTTGTCATGTTGTCAAACAATCCATTATTACCCAAGAAGACACATCTTTATACGTAGACAGCTTTGACAATAGACCTGTCATGTGACGGAGATCAATATCAAGGAGACGTCAAATGCCCGTCACAATATAGGTAAAGGTTTCATTGTTAATGGTTTTTTGCGTTGTTACAATTTTTTTTTTCTATATTTTAACGGTATTCAGGGAAACATTTTGTTAAATAATTGAACAACCTTATAGAATTGTTAATTTAGAAAACTAAAATAATTGGTGTAAATTAGTTTTGTGTAGTAGTATAAAAGTTAATGAAAAAAATAAGTCGGTTCATAAACATATATTACGCAACTTAATCCATATCCTAAGAATATTATCGAAGACCTTGTTTATGTTTCCTATTACATTACGAGTAAGAAGTCATATAAAGAATGCGACAATAATTTATCCTTAAATTTATTATTCCTATTGAAGCGCTAGTGTGAATTGCCTACGGCGTCGGGTCTCGCTATCGATATTCATAGCCTTGACCGAAGAGCGTTCAATGACCCGGCGTGCGTCGAGAAAAGACGATTTACGTATTACAACAACGGTTAAATGTTTCCGAGTATTATCTCGGAAACAATGATAATTTTTTATATGTCGACTTTACTAATCACATTTACACTAATCGCAGGGCCAATTAGCTCGAATATAATCGCGAATCGCCGAAAATCAGGTCTTTTTTACTTATCTGTAGTGTATGCAATACAAATTGTTTTATCAAATTGCTGACCAGCTTGGCCGATCGAACAAAAAAGCGCTTAGATAAAATTAATAAATTTGGGCGTGAATTATAATCGTATTTTTTTAAACAATTTCTCACACCTAAAAGGGAACACAAACGCCCCGTCGGGTTTTCGGGAATAGATGTGGGACATCCTGTATAATTGAGCGTGACACGAAATCTCGAAATGTGCTCACAATGGCACGCGGGGGTTGGGTGCCAATGTGTGACACGTCACATTGTATCCGTAATGTGACGTGGAAACCGAGTTTCCGCAACATCTGCGTATTATGCATGGATCCTTTTGTGAATAAATTTGTGCCCCATTCGAATAACAATCAAAACTAGTGCACGGAGTGGAAGCGATGTGACTAAAGTTTATGTGCTCTGTGTTCAACGTATTTATTTTAATATGCAAATAACGGCACAACAATATATAGCTATCGGCATCTGTGTATAACTACGCTTAGTTTATTCATTCATTTTTAAAGTCGTTATCCAGTTTAAAATAAGCTATCTGTCAGTGGTTATTATAAAACATAAAAATAATATTTATATTACCACACAAATTATTGGATGTTGACCTTTTAATATACAATAAAACAGTTTAAAATACTGTTCATATACTGTAGGTGATATAATTGACATCTAGGTAAGTACCTAATTGTATTGTTTTTTTTTCTTATTACTATGTATTGCATACATGTATACCTATGTATATCTATTAAAACTATACCTGATGCACATAAAACATTATTTTCATATCCAAAAACAATCCAACCTCTCTATACATTCGCACATTGTATTTACAATGCGCCAATGTTTAGTTATGTTTATTTAAACATAACTAAACTTAATTAATTCACCGACACACAATATATCTCTCACACACACATCCCCTCATATACACACACAACACATCCTCTACATACACTTAGGTATATCTTATACTTAGGTAATTATATTTAGTTCGAAAACATTTTGCAACAATTTAGTTTGAAAACACACCTACCGGATAATTATATGTTTGTATATGGGAAGGAAATCTACAAACGGTTTAGTTACCTGATTATTTCTTAAATTTTAATGTAATACTGATATAACTGTACGTTTTTTCTATTAGAAAAAAAATATAATAAATTAAGTATATTTTTTTCATTTATGCTTTACAATACAAGCTTTACAAGCTTTTATGTACTGGCAATGTGTGTGTGTTTGGCGCTTTAGGTCTAATCTTGCAAGCTGAATTAGAACCACTCCCTCTTATCATACGGAGTTGAAATTTGTCATGTTGGATCAGTTCCGATGACAATGCATTATTATGGTAAGCATGACCTGATTCTATAACCAGGAATGGCTCCAGACGAAGGAACTCCTTAACTGTCAACAGCACAGACACGAAATTTTGTATTCGCATTCAAGCACTTCGATAAAAGCGAAGCGATAAAAGCTTGTTTTTCATTTTCAGCAAATGTATTAATTTTAAAACGGTAAACTATTTAATACAATACCTAGTTAGTTATATGTTAGTTGATAATTTTAGGTGCCTTATATCATAATAAATTTAACTAAACTACATTAATAAACAAACAGTATCGTAAGAACTTATGATAGCGTACCAGTGTATGTGTATGTGTGAGCACAGCTAGTTGCCAGATTTAGAGTACTTTATTAGTATTTTATTAGTATAATATTATTTAAGTGATAGTACTGGTATTTCATTTTATTAAATTATTTATTATTATTTATCTAGAATGAATAAGAATTATTTAAAAAATAGTAATAAAATATCGTTATAATATAATATATTTAGCATTAAACGTATGTTTTACCTAAAAATGTTGGTCACTTACTTATGGTATATGCTTCTGGGTGAGAATTTGTATAGTCTTATATTGAAAACTTTTATAATTATTTAGGCTTACCTAAAATACCTAAAAAGCTTACATAAAGTACACCTACATAAAGTTTACTACATAAAGTTACACAAAAAGCATACATAAAGTTACCTAAAATAAAATTTCTATAATATTTTATTATTTCTTTGTTGTATTGTTATGTACAATATCAACTGCTTATGTAAATTGTTTGATAGTAGTAAATTATTTAACCAGAACCTGACGTCTTACAGCTAGGCCCTACTGGCATCGTTAAAGGCATCTCCCACCCAGACTACCTGTGGTACCAACTTGTGATGGGTACACTGCGGCACTTTTAGCCCATTTTATTTGGGTTTTTGATGGCGACAGATGCGACGGTGTGTTATTTTTTAGGTCTGAGTAGATTAAAATAAAAAAACAAACATGATGTTCTTTCAAGTTATCATAAATTTTAGCACCATTTTAGTTTGTTTTTTGTAAATTTAAAACGGCTATGGTTTTTTTGAAGAGCATCAATTTACACATAAAAAACAACTTTTTTTAAAATATACTCTTCTATTTGAAAGATTCAACGAACGGACGGACAGACGATACTTTATTCTTTAAAAGCTTTTTATGTTTATACTACTGAATATTTTTGCGAACATGTGTTATCCCGTGTGTTATGTGTATATGATTTTATTATGGTAAATTAAATTACTT
The DNA here is from genome assembly GCA_020383195.1 of Neomicropteryx cornuta. Taxonomy (NCBI): domain Eukaryota; kingdom Metazoa; phylum Arthropoda; class Insecta; order Lepidoptera; family Micropterigidae; genus Neomicropteryx; species Neomicropteryx cornuta. Next base: position 3,246,345 of record JAHKQU010000001.1, on the reverse strand, counting down.
ATAAAATATACATTTTCCACATTTATTTTACTAACTATCTACTTTTGAAACTAAGTGGGCCAATACCAATTTTTAGTCTCCAACTTTTCGGCCATTATAATCATTCATTATAGCACCGCGGTTAATTATTAATGGTATTGCCAATTAGTCAAAAGCAATTAGCAACTCTGGCACTACCAATTTACTCTGGCGCTAAGTCGTTCTCCGGCGGGAGATGTACAGTGTAAACTGTTTTAAGGCGTCCGGACGCCATTAATTTTTGATGTGACAAAGAGCGCGGGAGTCTCATTATAATTGTTTGCTTTGGTTAATCTTTAGGAAATATTATGTGATAGTTTTTTTGTCAAATGTTGATAAATAACTAATAATTACTTTTAAAATGTATGTACAAATAAAATGTTAAATAAACGGAGTCAAAATAACCAGTCATTATTACAATAAATGTTTTTCCACACAACGCTGCCTTGTTACGTCGTACTCTTACGAACATAAAAACCTAAGATTTTTTGTATTTTAAATATAAAGCTAAATAAATACCTAATAATATACCAAATAATTTTAAGGTATTGATAAGTTTATTTGTTTATCTTGTTTGTTATTATTATTGAAGCACAAATAAACATTGGGGTAGGTAAACAGGATGTCCCAAGACCATTCCCGAAGACTTAAGCGGGATGTTGTGTAACCTATTATGAATAAAAAATAATAAAAATGCAGAAAAAAATATCCCCAAATTAAATACACATTTTTTTTCAGACGGTTTAAATTCACTTGACACTGTTACGGCGTACTGCGACAACTGAGCGCTCACAACAAATACATTATAATGACCACATACGTACAGATGTATTGTGAATTTTAAATTGAAAAATACTATTTAAGTAGATGAAATGAAAAATGAAAAAAAAACTCTGACCCACGTAGGTACATATTATACAACTAGATATCATTTCATACCGTCACAAAACGCGCTCGTCTATTTTTGACGGTATATAAACCCATTCTCACTGCATAATTAGAGTCTTCGTTACCTTCAATTTGGCACTAATTGAAGGTTAATTTTAATATTGTTATATATTTTTTTTTCTTTAAATAATCGGTGTGACCTACGTGAAATACAATTATTTTGGGCCCTACTCAACTAGTCCAAATTTGCTTGTCCTAGAGTCAGGGGAGGTAGTGGTAAAAATGGAATAACATGATTAGTTACATACTTATAATATATACAATTTATACATTTCTTGGTGTGATTTTGTATGTACTGATTAATAATAAAAGGTTTTAATTTGATAAAAATACAGATTTAATTTAATACTCTATGAAATAATAGATATTTTAATATAATTTTCTAAAGAATACTCTATGAAAGTCCATGTCCCTACGACATCAATGTATTTGTGGGTTATTTTATTACATAAGATTCATCCAAGTTTCAAAATACAGTTTAACAATTGCAAATGATTAAATGAATATTGGCTTGAGTGCGCTTTCAACACACCTAATTCGATTCACATCGTAGCTTTCAATAACACATTTATCTACTCTAGTTTTCTCCCTATACTTCATGTTAACGTATAAAGCCCTCAACTGGTTATCTAATTTTGTATTGATTGAAATAGGTATCGCTTCAAATAGTAAACAAGTCACATATTTATATTTACTTGTATTATATGTATGTATGACAAATATAGTGTTCATTGTTTTTTATTTATCTAATTAATCTATTATTTTATTAAATAACTATTAAAATTAGTTTACCTTAGTACGGGCATTGTCCATTTAGGTATGGTTATATTATGAATCATCTAAGAAGAATATAAAAACAAAAATAAATAAATTAATATCTTTAATTACGGATAAAACAAATAACAACTAAATCTTCACTCAACATAAAATAAAAATAAATCTAACTGAAATGTCATCTCACTGAATTTTTAAATGAATCGATTAAAAATAAATAAATTTAAAAATGATTGATATTTTAAGCTGCTTTTGCCGTACATAACTCTATTCTAATGATGTTTTAAATAGTTTAGTAGGCGAGGATTGATGAGTTATACTCAATTAATTGGTACTGAGCTTAGCTGCACTATAACCATCTCTAGAAGACATTTATTTTTCTGTGACCAGGTGTCAACTATTAATAGTTACACTAAAAAGCTTAATTTAAGCAATTCTGTATATTACATAATCTTGCAAGCTTTTTAAATCATGTCATGATAATTTATTATTGTTTCGCGCGCAACTTAGTTAAACCAGTGTTCAAGTTCAAGTTTTACAAGAATATCTTTTTATTTTTTAAAAAATGCAGTTTAGAACAATAGCTTTTAGTTTTAGCCTAAAACTAGGTAATAAAAGAAAAACTTAGATTTATCAAAAAACAATGTACGAGTAATTACCGGAATTCAAGAGAGTGTCTACTCTAGCTCTAACCCTAGAGTAGTATATGTATATGTAAATTATATTATATATGTAAATGCTATATTTTTTATTATAGTAATTATGTAAATTCCCCAATCCCTCCTACTTCCTAATCCCAACCTCGTTCCTGGATGTACTTTTTCTATTTTATTGAGTTTAGACGAAACTCATTAGCTTCATGTTTTGATTGTTTTTTTATTGTAATTTTATTTTTGAATTAGCTGTTGTTTCCTGAAATAAACAAGTAATTAAAACTAACACAAGAATTAAATTTCACTAAAAAGATGACTGAAACTTAAAATACAAAAGAAAAGATTGCAGATATTTTTTTCAACTGCCAAGATAGTTGACACCTAGTGCTACTGACATATTGTTTTGTATTATATAGGAATAAAGTTGGTATATTTATTACTATAAACAATGTACTCAATGAAGGTAAAAAGACTGAAAAAGACAATGGATAAAAGGTGTCGTACATCTGGAATATAAAGCGGGCCGCACATTCGCTCGGCTATCGGATCGCACTCGCCCTGAATATATAATTAGCTCGTTGGCTATAAATCGTTTTGCCGATATAATAGAGCCAAAGCGAGCACTTAAGGGGGTTGCCTACAAGAAAGGGTAAAATGCCAACATACAATGAGGTGTGCGGTAAAACGTCCGCAGGATTTTAAATTAGATTATGAATCTAATTTAAAATGGGGTTGAATTTACCCTTGCAACTGGTTAGATATATATTTTTACTAAAATCACACACACACACACACACTAAAGCAATAATAATTAACTTTTATTACAGATGAAATAGGTAATTAAACAGATTTCCAGGAAATATGCACCATTCACCGCCAATTTGTTTGTTTTTATTAAAAAACTTATTTTCTAGTCAGGTATATAAAGGTATCGGAATGTTTATCTCTTTTATTTTTCTGAAAAAATATTTATAATGTAAATAATCGTAATTGTAATAATTGCAATAATTGCGTTCAACTTTCTGATATTTTTTTTTTATTGTAACTATCATTAAATCACAAAGCATAATCTAATTACAGCGTGTTGATTATGTTATAAAACCTGTTACAGACACTTGAAATTGTATTTATTTATTTTATTATTTTTATTGGAAAACACACAGTTATATCATTTTAAATGTTAAAAATTAATCAGATAACAAATCAATAATTAATAATAATCAATAATAATAATAATCACAATAATAATAATAATCATAATAATAATAATTAATAATCAATAATTAATCAATTATGAATTTTCTTCTATGGATGTCTGCATACGAGTATATCAGTATTTTCAAATAATTAAATTAATAAAACTTTAAAATTAAATACCGGGTGTTATTCAAGTACTTTACCTACCAAGCTACTAGAGATAATTATATTACTTAATATTATGACTATAAAAACTTTAGTTATTATATTTATTTATTTTTATTGGAAAATCCAACAGTTTTACATAGTGATATAGAAAAAATACATTTGATTGAATAATAAAAACCTATGTAAAACTAAAAATAGGTTTCTACTAATATAAAGTATATCCATTAATAACAAATATTGCAATCCCATTTTTATATCTATTGTTTTTGCAATGAAGGCCATTCTTATTTGTATAAAAAAACAGTGGTTTGTTAGACCTTTCGAATGCATTTGATGCTAAAATTCATTAATTAGTAGAAGAAATAAATAAATAACATCAAATTAACCTTTATCGTCTGTACTTACAGAAAAACTATTAACTTTTTCAGAATGAAAATCAATCGAAAACAATATAAATAGAGCAATATCGATAGCATAAGCGTAACTAGCCATCTGACCTGGTTGAGTTAGGGTGCGATTTGGGATCTTTTAAATAGTAAAATGAATGTTTACATTCCCGGTAAATAATGAACTCTGCGATTTCAATTACACTAATGGTACAATATAATTCATCATGTTTTCCGAGTAAAAAAATTGTAAACTTAAGATGATAATATGAAATCGCTCTTGTCATAAGTTCGGTCTTGGTGGTGTTATACGTACCCTTTATGATTGTGTTCATAGTGTATCAAATGCTAACCTATTTTCTTTTTAACTGACTTCAAAATGAGGAGATAAACGAAAAAGAGATTTCAATTCAATACGATGTCGGCGTAGGATCTATGAAAAATATATACATACACCTGCGCGATTCAGAAATATGTTGAAATAATTATGTTTTTGTTCACTCTTTGATATAATTTAATACAGCGGAAAAATAATATTTAGTATAAAAGAATACCCAATAATGGAAACATTAAAAAAAAGCACGCGTGTGCAAGCATATTTAAAAAATATCACTATCAAGTCAAGAAAAACAACGTTATAGATAAACAATTTTTTTTTAAATTTTAAAAAAAAAATAGCATTACAGCTCGGCGCACCGACGTTAGCCCTCTCAAGTTTAACCCAGGAAAAAATGTGTAAAGAATTTTTACATTAAAACAAAAATGAAAACGTTGAAAGAAACCATTCTAAAGCTATTGTGCAAATGGTACAATGCATACACAAATGAAGGAGAGTGGGAAAATTGAATTTTAAATGTTGGCAAGACAAAAGGGGCGGACTTAGCCTGTGCGCTCTGTTATTATTTACGACCAACACTTCCGGGCATTTTTTTCATCCCCGAACCCGGCCTGGAAACGCTACAAATTCTACAGTTTGCATTATCTCATTTGCAGCGTTTGTACCTGCTTGGCAGTACATGTAAAACGATTATTCGTTTATTAAATATTCCGTTTTTTGTTTATGATTTATTCATTTTTAGACAGTTCGCTGTAATATAAAAGATGTTTGAAAAGGCCACTTCCAAGTAAATAGGGCCGAACCTATGACAAAAATATACACATAAAAATATGGAACCTCCCGATAAAACATTCAGCTAATTTATAAACGTTTACAAATATGATTTGTAAACACGATATGAACTTTATTTGATAATATTAAACGATTGTTGTAATACGAACGATAGCTGATCGACGCAGCATACGCTTTGTCCGCTATATTAAATTTTCCCATGGTCAGAACCTAGTTTTTATTTTACTTTTTACTGTCTAATGATATGCCTATAGGTAAATTTCATCATTGGAGTTTCACTCTAATAATTGTAAATATTACGCTTATATTCAAGTGTGAATTGTTTTGTGTACACATGTGTGAAATAAAGAGTTGAGCGCCACCCAGATGCCACCGCCATAGAGTTGAGCGAAGTTTGTAACAAATCGTAAGACCGATAGCAACTGCTATGCACTTAAACCGACTTAACTCAAGTCTACCCTCTCTGGAGCGTCACCCGTGGGTACCAACTATCTAACTTTGCGTCGCTTATGGCTGCGACTACCGCCATCACGAAGTGTCTGAGATTGTTGTTAATAAAAAACAACATAAAGACACGATTTAACGTTACAAAAAATCCGATGATAAGATATCCCCAGGTGCTGTGTGCGTGTAAACGCGTCATCGTCTTACTGAAATTCTATTAATATTTCACATTTTTTTTATTTAAGTTCGGTTTTGACGTTTGATTTGGCGGATTTGGCGGTAAATAATTCGAGTTTTATTTCCAAGAGCAAAGATAAAAAAATAAGATTTTTTAATTTTTCAAATTTAAAAAATTATAACATAAACACATAATACGGGTGTCATCTTCAGCGAGCTTTGCGTACGGAGCGAAATGTGTTAAAAATATCATGAAATATTTAGTGAGGTTTTATTTTAATAAAGCCTTATTTCATGATATTTTTGATTTATTTGAAAACACATAATTCTTAAACCGAATAAATAAATTAAAAAAGCAAGTAAATTTGTCCTAAAAAAGGGAGGTTTAAAGAGACTAAGATTAACGGAAGATTAAAGATTAAAGAGACCAACAACCACAGTGACCATGCTAATAACGTTAGGAACGTCAAAAGAAATAAATTTAGAATATCAGTATAAAGGCAAAGACAATAAATTAAAAAACGTTTATTGTAAAGAATTAAATTCAAAACAATGACAACAGTTCCGACAAATTGTAACAACAGTTATTTCAAAATCGGTATATAACTCGATAAAAACAAAACAAAACTTTGGTAATCCAAAAATACAATAATTCATGCGGCGAAAGATCATTAAAAATTATTATGGCACGTCTATTTAACAAAATGTCAAAGCATTTGAAAGAGGTAACCAAAATCAAAAAACATTATAAAAATTCTCTCAAAGATTACCTATACACGCTGTGACTAATTGATCAATATTATTATTTTATACTAATCTTATACATGGAACTTTTTATACTAGTGGTTATCACGCTCTCAGATAAACGAAAATTTAATTGCAGATCGAACTTCAAGTTTTTGGTTTATGATAGATACCCTGGATTTAGTTCACTGATTCGATTTCCTATGATTGATTAGTTTGTTTCGATCATATCACTCGTTCGTTTTATTTTGTTCAACGACTCGTTTGTATCGATCGGTTTATTAACTCGTTTGTTTCGTTATTAGACGCGATAACTAAATGAACGATTAGTAAACTAAAATAAACTGAACGGGAACTGTATGTGTAATAAACCGTATTTCTTTTTAATTTTAAACTATATATAATCTTCAAATAATATTAATCAGGATGCAATTATAACTTGAATAAAATTATTAACTTTGCGTGTCTCATTTGCAACACTTGAAGCCTTTACTTTCTAATGGTCTGTACATATTTGATATATTATTTTTGAAATAGCTAAAATAGTTATCATCCAGAAACTAGATATAATCGATTATAGTTTTTGTTATACACGAAGATACAATGAGGAAGATTAGTAAAGATTATAATAAATTCATATGCAATAAATTTTCGAAAATTTAGGACATCAAATTTAGATTTTCCAATAGTCTCTTTGAGGATGTGTACTTCTCTAAAAACATAACGGTCTTGATAATTTTGAGAAATCAGAAATTATGGACAAAACAATTGTGTCAACATTTCGCGTAAACTCGCGACATTAAAAACGCACATATTTCGCAGATGCCGCCATCAGCTAAGTGGAAAGTTATTGTAATGTGGGGTAAATTATATCGATGCATACTCATTAAATTCCACGCGAGCGCTGCTCACCTGCGTGCGTACGCGCGAAACTATGAAATACGAGAGGGAAACTTTTCTCATTATTCCTTAACGGGCGGTCTGGCAACATCGCGTAAGAAGCCGCGGCAAGTAGGAAATTAATTTCACCGAGAATTTGCATATTAGTAAACACGCGCTACTCAAATATTTATATGGCATTCACATTAAGTACAAAATGTTATTACAAAAATTTGGACACAATAAATGTCATTTGCACAAACCTCTTGTATTTTAGATTCGTACCACGATGTCACTATCCACACATAAAAAAACGAGCATAATACATTATTCATACAGTTGGACATTTTAAACACAGGTTGGTCTTTTTATTGAAATATAAACCCACCTCAGAAGCTTTATTAAAAATGCCTTTAGTATTTTTTATCCTTTCTTTCAACATTTTATAGCAAAATAACTATATTTCTCAATTTCTACCCATAAGGTAATATATTAAATTTAATTTAAATACGGTAGTTTATATACAAAATGATTTTTGCAATGGGCCACTGTAGAGAAATCCTGAAGTACAGCAGGTACCTGAAAAACTAGCGCCATTCGGTTTTTTTTTGCGTGATTAAATTTGACTAACAACCACTTTCGACCAAAATATTTTTTTACAGAAATCAATTCTATTTCTCATAGCGAGCAAAAAATTGTATGAAACATAATTTTAAAGTTACTAGAAACTATCGATAACTAGTCTTTTATGTACGGTTCTGCATTTGCTGACCAAAAAGCCATGGGTAGGAATAAAACAATTGTTAAGACTAAAATTTTAACGTGTCTGCAAAATAATTTTGGTTAAAAAAATATCTAGCAATATTTTTGTTTTTTTACTTAAATAAATTCAGTTTCTCTCATAAAAAACATGAATATTAAAAATTATCGATAATTGGTAATTTATATATTATTTTCTATCTTTTCTACTTTTTATCAGTTTTTTTTTTTAATACGTTAAGTGTACAAACCTAATTTTATTAAATAATTCTATACTCTAACTAGCAGTAGGCGTTAACGCAATAATCATATAATCAAGATTGCGTTATACGTTATTTCAAAATAGCCTATTACTTAAACGCCTACAAGATAACTGCGAGATTTGTAGCTCAACTCGTCACCGTGCTTCATTGTCATGACAATGCCACCATGCATTGAAGTCTCGTTGCAACGAGATTTCCGTGTCATTATAACTAGAGTGTGGCCGGACAGAGTAAAAAATAATAAGGCGACTGTTAAAATAGTAACGGCTATAACCCTCAAATAAGTTTACGTTCTTCATTCGACAAATTAGGGCGCCACTGTGCAATGAGCCACAGAAAACAAGATTTTAAATAATGAACGATAAACCTAAAGGCCAGAAATATTTTCATATGTTTTTCTTTGCTATCGGGTAGGCGACGGCATTTTCTCTTCGGCGGTATTCACAAACTATGATTATAATTACCACTGGTACTAGGAGAGAAGATTAAACCGAACTCCACTTTATGAGTGACAGCTTTGCATTCATAAACGGGAAAATCCATTTCAGACGGAAGCAGCACGTTGACTGAAACGGGGGCGCCTGTACGTAGTATCAGATTAGATTAGTGGTACGCCCGTTGGCCGTACGTCGCGGAACATTGTTACGACGTTATTTCCGCCGGAGCGGGCTTATGGACTTAATCTTGAGCCGTCTGGCAAATGTTGCATGCGGACGAAAACGAACGTCGGTTGAAGTTTCACAGTTGCATATTATTGTAGATGTTATCATGCACCTATAATAATATCGCTTTTTTTTACGCGACGTATTACTATATTACTTTCTAATTTTTTAAGTGAAACTTCTTTACGCACGGTAGAGTAGGTTCTACCTACCGAAAATGTAAGAATCTCCGTTCTTTGCGACGTTAAGAGGTATAGCGCACAAGGAAACTAATACTTTGTAGCGACAAAACGAAAAAACTGTTTTTTTAATTATTTCAGTTCAGTTCAATGCCACCATAAGTGACGTTTATTTTTCATCAGATAACATTACACAGAAAAAAATATATCTTGTCCTGCCAGAGCCTGAAGCACTAAGCTGTCAAAACACTAATGTCTAATGACATAAATAATAGGTTGGTTAGAATATAATTATATAATAAATAGTTTAAAAAAAAGTAGTACCCACCACCACATAAATTTATATTATGACTGAGATAAATAAAATCGTCTATATGAATATAAATCCATACTTATATAAAGCCATACATTATCATCAATATATTTATTAATAATATTAAATATGTAAGTCTGATTGTCAGATACGTTTTCACAGCTAAGCCGCTGAGCCGATTTTAATGAAATTTGGAATGAAGATAGCTTGAACCCTGGTGGAGGACACTTTAAAAAATCCTTTGGTAAAGTAAAATGGGGAATTTAATAGTGTAAGGAATTGTGTATAGGACGGTCTGGTCCTGCTTCTAAATCCGGAGATCCCAGGTTCGAATCTCCAGTGGGTCAAATCTGGCTAAGTCATTTTTCGCCGTTGAGAACATTCAATGGTGCTTTTCCCAACACAAAAAAAAATAAAACATTCAGTTACTGACTTGCGAGACGTTGTTTGCCTGTAATTAACGGCGTCGCACTGAAAAACAACAATAAGGTAGTCGAAACTACGCCCAAAAGCATCTCCCTGACAATACACGTCATACAAATGCAGAAGACAGTAATTATTTAAGTTATATGCTAGCAATTTGGAAAGCGCTCAAAATATTAAGATCAACGCAACTATTTTCAGTACCGCAAGCACGATTTGTGAGAAGGGACTTATCCCGAGTGCCGCAGGCACGAGTCATCCGGCGTATTTAAAAACTGCCTACTCAACCCCTAGCAACTAAGCCGAGGGTTGAAGAGTTAATATTCTATAAGTCTTAACATATAACGGCACTAGACATTCCTTGCTCTAAAAACTTTATATACTCGTATATGTAAATTATACAAGACGCCCAAAATCCACAATTAATGACGTTGAATTAAGATTGACAATTAATGAAGAAGCGAATGTGAAACACTAGTTATAATTACTCTTGCATTAATTTACTATATAATGAGATTGTTGTTTAAGGCGTTTATTAATAAAGGATTGTTGTTTAACTAGTGTTTAAGGCGTTGGACTATTTACCCGAAGGTCGCGGGTTCGAATCCGTGCATGTTCATACCATTTTTAACGCTTTATTACCATTATCTCCCCTGACTAGTACAGGCACATTTGGTTTGGTTGAGTAGGGCCTAAAATAATTGTATAAAAGTAATATATATAATTTTATATATATCATGCACGATTAATGGGCATTTATTTTATTTTATTGATTTAACAAAACCTACATAAAAATAATTAAAATGTGTTTATACTATTTAATTTTTCTATTACAGGAAAATTATATTATATCTTGAAAATGTTACAAGTACATATATCGGTATAATCGTTTAACGTTATCTTGGAACAAACATATAAAAATACACGCATATTTAAAATGGTTTCGTATATTATTTTAACAAGAACTTAATAAATAAAAATAATGTAACATCAGTTTTTATCTATTAAACTTAAACTGTGTTCAAAACCCATTCACCCAGATCGTATTAGTAGATATTAAAAATCCTGGTACATAATTCCGAAGGAAAGATCGCAAAAAAGTGTCTTTATTAAAAAAAAAAAAATACAAAGACGTCTGTAATTGAACCTAAAAAATTATTTTCAGGTTTACGCGAATAACACAAATATATATATATATATATAAATTAAATTCAAAAGAAATTCTCAAATCCCATTAGAATGTTGGCGTTCAATTTCAACAATCATATTATTTTCCCGCCCGACTCATTTTCCCGTAGCAATATTAGATTTTCGTCAAAAAAAAAAAATGAAATTGCGCACGACCTGTGTAATGTCCCGCCCCCTCCCGCCCGCCCCCGCCCTACCTACTGATTCCCGCGAGCTGTGAATCTTCGGCGGGGTAAATGCGGCATCAAGGAAACGCGGAAAAATGAAGCACACGTGATCGAGATACGATTTACCCCTTGATACTCTTACGGGCGCGAGAAGTCCCATTTCGGAGGGGAAAATAAATTGCTACGTATAAATCTAAGTGGATTTATTTCGTATGCAAATTTTCGCGTTCGATAATACGATAATCAATCTGGACACGTAAGATACATGGTCTTATTAAGTGCTGGATCTACCTATACCGGAAATGCAAAAAAATGTTTAATTTAAAAAAAAAAATAACGGTTGTATTAGTATATTTTTTGAATTTTGCGTTTTTTTTTGGTCCACACACATACATACATTACATCTTTTTTTTTTTTACTCAAATATATGCAATTACAATGTATAGATCCAGCTAATCTGTATGAATTTAAAGACCTATTATTGAAAGGAAGAAATGTTATGTGCCAGTTATTCTTTATACTAAAATTAAAATAATATATTTAAGCATAATTATAAAACTTCTATTTACAATTTATATATATAAATATATTTTTTCTGATGTATTTTTAGCTTTGTGGTACGAGTAGTTAAATGTCGAACACTCTAGGCATGATGTATCTGTATATTACATTATATCAATTTTTGTGAACCAATTGAAAATTGTCATTCCTATGCATCAAGTTGCTCTTCGAAATAAACTTTTACTTTACTTTACTTTAAGACATTGTCTTATCTGCCGGTTTCCTAATCTTAAGAACAATTTATTTAAACATCCATAAAATATAATACAAAATCCTTAAAAATTAGTTAACGTAACTCATGTGTGTTACAAACAAAATTAACTTAATTTTAACTATGTATTTTTTACTTACATAATTCACTTAAATTATTTTCACTTACTCTCTTTTTACGCGTCGTGTTATAACTATAATTGACGTACTTAGATAATTAGGACCTTGTACACACAACACAAATGAGTTTTTCTAAAATATTCAAATATTCGATCGATGAAACATATAGTTCATTGTTTTATTTTTTAAAACCGTTCGCGGATTCAAACTCGTAAAGATTTGTTTCTTTGTTCCGGACCGTTTGACTAGATCGCGGAAGCAAGCGCTAGTTAGGCAATTATAGTATCGTACTGACGTTTACAAGTAAATTCCGATTGGGAGAGCAGTCGCATTATTAAATTCCATTTCCGCGGAGATTGATATATTCGTGTGTTCACTCATTAGGATTAAAAATCTGCTTTCTATTACAACTTTATGAGATCAGCATGAATTATTTATTTGTTATTGTTCGCCTAGAAGGGTTATTTTTAATTTTTAATGTTTTTGGTTTTTAATGTTGATTTTTCATTTTGGCATTATAATTTTTTGCTTGTTTGTTACGAAATGATATGTGTTCATGGGGGAACCTGACAAATAAATTGCAAGACAGTTTGTTAACATGAAGTGGCCTCCGCTTAGGTACTTATTTAATAATAGTAATGTATTTCCTTAATAAATATTGTATATTTTGCTTATGTAAAGATATTAATATTTCTTTTTACGACTATTTCTCAAATAACTTTCTTGTTTCCTAGATATCTTATATATTTATTTTACTTTTATATTTGTAATAAATAAGTGCGCTTTTATTATTTTTTACCCTCATTATGTGTGCTATCATTACATAAAAATATATCTGTCTGTAATTTAGTAGTTGCACCACTTTTCAATATTCCCCACGATGTTTGTAACTTGAGGTAATTTGATGAATTTTTAACCTAATGGAATCTTCGCTAGTTAGCGAGGAATTTCATTAAACAAATTGTAAGCATAAGGTTATCATTTTTCTCAAAGCTTTCAAAGTCATAAAAATACAAAAGTTTCTTCAGAGAATTTTTGGAAATATTCCAAAAGCAATTAGAAGATTCGGTAAACTGTTGGGTAAAAGAAAATACGCGGTTATTTTGAAGACGAGTGCTATGAGGAGTTTTTAAGATATTTTATTTAAGTTATATTTTACTAACTTAAAATCTTAAAAGTTCTAAAGCTCTCAATTATCCTAAAAGATAATATACAGTTTAATAATAGATTAATGAGGTATATTCTAAGATACTTTTTTCTTGGTAGGTATGAGTACTACCCGAAATATTTTCCAAGGAATGATTACATATACCTACATATATACACATTTAATATGTAGTTAAAAATGTATTTTTTTAAAACTCAGCGCTGGGTTTGAACCGACATCCTGCGCTCCGAAATACAGGACCTCTTTAGTACCTTTATAAATGTTTTCATATATAGTTTATATCAATAGCTTATCAAAAAAATAATTAATCTTCTATAGGTTTTTCAATGTTGTCAATGATTGTCATTTATCTTTTAAGGCAATTTACCGCTATTATTTTATTTTTCTATAGAAGCAAACATTTATACAACAGCTAGAATTAAAATACATAACGATAATTGACTACGAATTAAGGTATAGATTTTTTACAATAATAATGTAGCTAATTAAGGTAAAAAGATGTATATGAGTATTGGAGTATTGGTTATGAGTAAAGGTATGTATATAATTTGTTCTGGTTTGTTAAGACATCAAAATGTAGTTTTTAGAAACCCTAAATATGAAATACTTATTGCTAAAGTTTGTGTTATAGGGATATTAGTTATTTAAGGAACAAAAATATAATAAAAGAGTGTCAATTTTTATGTTTTTATTCGGAATACAAAAACATACGTATAATGTTTTAGTAGAAACCATTCCTTTTAAATTTTGAATCTTTGGTTTATAAGCTAAAAGTAACAACAATAAATAATAAAATAAAATGGTTCAAACAAAAGCGAGGCAATTATTGTAGAGTTTTATTTAATGCGCTACAGATAACTAAATTGCTTAGATTTTTCTAAATTCATTATTTTGCTATTAAATCGATTCATAAATATGTTATCCATTTTTAGTTTTTATACAGGTATTTTTTAAATTTAGTGACTCTTTTTAGAAGGTTGATTTATATCAATAACTATACCGGCATCGCGAAAAAAACATACTAAAATCACGTTTGATTGTGGATCAAAATCCTAAAAAGAGTGCCCTAAATTTAAAAACAACCTGTATAATTGAATTTCACAGCTTCTTCAAACTAGCGCATACAATAACGGTTGTTAATTAAATTACTATTTTTGAACTTCAAAATATTAGTTACGTTAAGTTGGTATACTATTTTTATTTTAAATATACTCGTATATGTTAAATTGAAGATGCCTGTAGTCGGCTTAAATAGGTTACTGTCTAATTTGTTTTTTTTTAATTGTCATATTGTATAGTCATAAGCATTTATAAGAATTAAATAAATTACTCTTTTATTGTATAAACAGTTGTAAGAGAAAAATATACATTTTTATTCAGCGAAGCTCTATTTAGAGTACCCTATAGATACCAAGATGCGCATCGCCGTGACGCATTCCCCCTCTTATTCTTCCTTCTATCCCTTCTAAGACGTGAGACGTCCCAGTAATTAATGGCTCAAGAGTGACATACGACTTATCACGGAGAGGAAATATTGTGACCTTCGTTACCTACGCGTTCGGATGTCGGCGTAGCGGGTGAGATTTATAAGATCTGGGATAAGCAGGTAGTGGATATGCCAGCTGAATACCGCTAATTTGAATCTTTACTTAGATATGGAATAATATTATGGTGAAGATTATTAGCATTCCTCGGGAAATATTTTTTTTTAATGGATAATAATAAATAAATAGATTAATAACATAAATTATTTTTTACAGCTGGTCACCTTAACCCTTTAACAGTAGACTCTAAGCCTTAAGGCGATAGCTTGCAGAACAATCCTCACTAGTTGTTTTTTTTTTGACCATTTTGTATCAAAAATAAACATTGTTAAAGGTTTTTTAAACTTTTTGATATTACATTAATATGAGCGAATGAATAAATATATGGGATATACGTCGACCATTTTTAAATGGTCATTGATTCAAACCACTTTTTTAATAAAGTGAAAACCTTATCAAACAGCGGAAAAATAGGAGAAAAGCCCAGACTGAAAAGCTGAGAACAACTTAGTCCTTAAATATTAGTGTCTACCAAAATGTGCTCCAACTTTCGTACATGTACTTAAGTGACATGTACTTAAGTGACATGTGACCTACGTAGCTTGCCAATCCTCGATGTATTTTTATCGATCTAGCCCAAGCCTTTGGCACGACTTCGAAAGTTCGAATTGAAGAGAATTTTCGTGTATACCTAATACAATATAAAACAAATTTAATTTCCATTAACAAAAAAGTTAATAATTAAAACTCACTAGTTAATAACAAAAAAAAATATATATTATATTTCTGAAACATACAAATATATGTATAGGAAAGACGTAATAATTTACTGTACAAATGGGGGCAAATTCAAATCTTGCTTTAATTTTGGGACACCCATTAATTATCGGTTTTTCAATTAAAAAATGAAATTTATTTCAGATTTTGAAAAAACTTCTAAACAAAAGTTCTAAATAAATTTTGCTGTTTAAATTTAAGGTGAGCAAAATTTTCATACTAAATTAAACGAATAGTAGTTATATATGAACTGCAAATCACAATTGAAGAACACTAACAAATATAGGAATTATAAATTATTTAAATAAATCAACTGAAGATCTGATTAAAAGAAACGATATTTATATAGAGAAACTTACTACATCGGGAGCAGTAGACGAGAACCGTTCGTGGGCCGAACGAAGGTCCTTCTTGTATATATTTATGTTAAAAAGATTCCTCCGTTCGATGAATTCAGTAGCATCGACGCGGGGCGGTTGTATCGAAAATGTTGGCAGTATTTTTATATTCGGGGCAAATATTCGCCGAATGGCTATTAGGCCGGGCCTTGATAAAGTCCATTCTAACAAACGCGACCGTTACAAAATACTTCTGCGGCGAAATTATTCGGAAAGGAAAAGCCCACGATGTAAGGAAAATTGCACATTTAATTTTGTGGGCACCGCCTACGGCATCCAGGATATAGACTTTTGTTTGTACCGCAGATTTAAGAACATTTTCCAAATCTTTAATATTCTCAGTATCATCTTCAGTAGCAGACAGTATCTCTATTTTTAGATTAAGTAAACTTTTTTAACCCCAAACTTTACAGATATTCCCTGTTGGTCGATTGTTCCTGGAGCCTTTTGTCTGCCTTAAACTATCAAAGTATCTCCTTAGGAAGCCATGAATTTTTAACCAACTTTAAGAAAAGGAGAAAATATTATAAAAAAATATTCGACCTCGAATATTTATTTGCATATGTTAGGGAATTTCCAAGCCACGCTTTCTTAATACCTATTAGTTTTGTAAAGTTGCGCATGGTGTAAGGTAGCAATAAATTAATAGGTTAATTGTAAATTCTAAATCCCCCCACCCCAGAACAGACCTTATCTAGTGGGGTGATAAAATCCACACCACCTATCTATTTTGTATGAGATGGTTTTAGATTGCTTTGTATAGATAATAATTAACTAGATATATTACTAGATATTTTATGTTATTGCACATGTATTGTTTAAGATTGAATAAATAAAAAAAAAATGTTTTCATGTGGATAGTATGTCCGTCAACTTTGTTTACTTTATCGTTTGTTTATTTTTTTTTTATTGTTTAACATTTTTTTAACAAGCATACTTTTTAATAATTTTTTTAGAATATTAAAATACTTTCTTAACAACAAATTAATTAGAGAGGACAACTAGTGAGGATTGTATTACAAACTATCGCCTTAAGGCTCAGTCTATTTAAATATTATCACTATATTATTATCAATTAACAAAAAGTAAATTCCTGAAAAATGTTAATAATATTCACCTGGTAATTCCATATCTAAGTAACGATTCAAATTAGCGGTACAATATTAATTTTCTTGCCTCGATTTCAGCTGGTATAACCACTACCGGCGTATCCCAGATCTGACAAATTTCACCCGCTACGCCGAAATCCAAACACAATACTTATAGTTATTTAATTAATAACTATTTTATTTATTTTGTCCTTTAAATAACACCAACTTTAGCGATAACTATTTTATTCTATGATATGTTTGGAGTGTAATAATATCAGAGAAATAATTTATCAAATAAAATCCTAATCTGAATATAAATAAAAAATATATTTAATAAAATCAATAAATGTTGTTTTTTTTTTTTATTTTGAACATTTGTTTAGTTTAATTTTGCAAAATTTTCAGTGAAAAACTTAATTTATTTTTTTGCATATTTATCGAAAAGTATGTAGATAAAATAAATAATAGTGAAATGTTAGAAAAACTTTTTTATACATAACAATGTACCCACTAGCTAAGTTTCTCTAGGAATAGGCCTTTGTGTGTTATACTTAAATGATAAAAAATAATAAATATGAATAATAATAAATAATGAATAATTTATTGCAGAAAATTTTAAGAAGGCATCTATTTTTTACCAGCTCAGAAAAACCCCATCTTGCATTGCTTACATAGAAAACATATGGTCCGTAATTTTTTCTTTTCTTTAAATAAGTTTTACCCTAATACCGTGGCAGATGTTTGTAATGCGATGGAACCCTTGCAACTAAGTTAAGTATGTGGGGAAAGAGGGCAAAGTATAGTAAAGGGGGATTCACATTGATATCAAAGAATGAAAATAGTTTTTTGTAACGACTCGTAGAACGCGATTTAAAACCTAAATTGCTGAAAACCATTGTACATTTAAAACGAAAACAATTCTTTGTCAAATCAAGTCTTTCCTCCAGATTAGTGTATTTCCAGATTAGTGTATTTCCTCCAGATTAGGACCCCGCTGCTCTGATGAAATCTACCTTAGTATTATGAGTGCAGCGCAGCAAGGGTCAATTACTATTACTATACGTGTGCCGGGGCTGCCTGTGTCAGTGGCGAATCGCCCATGCACCGTTCCAATGCGCGCCTGCGCAGTTGCCGACCAATCGGATGCGCCCAGCGGCGATCGCACGTCGCCGGCCAAAACGACGCTGCCAGCTGCTGTCCATATATGTAGCGTCGCTACAACTATTACCTTTATAATTACATATTGTCATCTTACCTACGCCTCTGTGTTTTATTGAGACATAATTAACAACATGTTGGGAACAAAAACATCGATTTTCAAGACTTAACTTTAAAAAAAGCATTAAAAAAATCAGGAATTAAAAAAATATTGATTACTAATTTATTCTAGATGTAGTTTTTTTTATTAAATTGCCACAAAACACACTTACTTCAGATGATTCTGTACGACTCATATCATATGTGATGTTGCCAATAGCAATAGTTAAAACATACCTCTAATAAAATATATAATAAAAAAACAAATGAATGCTTGCTAGTACTCGGGCATGGTGTTTAAACACACAATAAATAGTGTGCGATGCACCGTTGACGAGCTAGAGTGCTCGGGTACCGAAGAAGGATGGTGAATGGGAGATTCAAACTCTTTGTATTAATTCCTCAATCGCTGTAAGGATTAAGAGGTACATTACTATTTTTTTTTTAATTTCTTAATTTCTAAAGGTACCTTATTAAATAATCGTGCCAGCACAACTTTAATTTGTCTTTCTCCATATACATTTTTGAATTTCGGTATAATTAGTATTTGTGATGCTAATTGCCTTGTCGAGAAAAAAAACGCTTTGAATTCGCACAATAGGATTGACAAACTGCTTTCTATTACACCTTTGTGAGATTAACGTGAATTATTTATTTGTTATTATTAGCCTGGGTGCGTTATTTTTAATTATAGGTTATTTTTGGTAATGTTTGTATTTTTTTTGATTTTTAATGTTGTTTTTATTTTCTTTTAATATTATAATTTTTTGCTTGTATGCTACGAATTGAAATGTGTACACGTGGAAACCTGTTAAATAAATAAGGTCATAGATAATAAGGAGTTAATATATTTGATGTTTACGAAACGGTTATGCGCTCAACTGAGCAATTGGAATTCTTTATAAACAAAAAAAAACGTTAAAACGGAATAGTTCACGCGTGAAAATAACGCCACCTTGTCGTCGGCCCATCAAACGGTTATCCGAAGCGTATAATGAATCATTTTGACCCTAATTCCATTTCACGGAACCAATATCGCTTTAACCTTTTGCTCGCGAGGAGTAAGGGTTCGCGGACGTTAAGTTACGCCCCAGAAAAACGTCCATCGATAGATTCACGACATCGCAAAGGATACCGAAATTGTCCGAAGGATGTAAAAAAATGCAGAGACAGCAAGGAACCCACCGGATAAAGGCATAAAGACTGAAATCAATAGAAGTCGGCCATCTATACCAAATTCAAACCTACTTATTTCCCTAGGCTACTACTTATACCCTACTAAACTTGGTACTATATACTACTATTTGGGCACTACTTATTTTTCTATACTTTCAGTAGTTTCTGATTTGAGTTCTAACCATAAATAATATGTTTTAGAAAATAAACCCCCTCCAAACATTGTTTTGACATTCCTATGGAGAACTTTAAAAGGTATTAACATTTTTTTTACAAGCTGTTATTCAAATATAGGTCAAATTTTGCAAGCTAAATTAGAACCACTTCCTCTTATCCTACGGAGTTGAAATTTGACAGGTTGGTTCAGATCCGATGACATGTGCTTTTTATGGTAAGCATGACTTGGTTCTACGCCCATAAATGGCTCCAGATGAAGGAACTCCTCAACAGTCAACAGCAGTTTCGCGAAATTTTGTTGTATACGCATTTAGGCACTTTTATGGTAAGCATGACCTGATTCTATGCATATGCATACGTTTTTTAAAATGTATTTTTACTATTATATTTTTTTTAATCTACATATTGCAACACATTAGAAGATAGTATATGTTTTTAACATATTATAGACGAAATTTCTTTAGATTTTACTTCAAATAAAATAAACTATGCCTATAAATTTTGATTATTCTGGTATTTGTACCTATTCAGTCAGTAAGTTATTTGACTTCCGACATTTAAAGGCCGAAATAATTATGGGATAAGAGTCTTTAGTTTAATTTCGTTTCTAGATATCTACTAAACCACAACGTTTATTTGGTGTTATGACCGGGTCGAGTCTTTCAAGATAATGTTTTGCGTACATAGATGTTATATAAAATATATTTTGCACAAATTAGGATCGGTCCAACCGGTTAGGATTCTAAAGAAAAATTCATAACTTTGTCATAACACCTATGTTGATAGTTGTGAATAGTGTTGTGATAGTGATATAGTGATAGTAATATTCACTTGAATTTTAGTTATAAAACGAGGAGGAGGTTAATTTAAGTTAATATTTATAATTATGGGGTTTCTTTATACCTATGACAAAAATTTACATAATGTTATATTTTTTAAAATATTTGTTAGTATGTTTTGTGATAAATTTTGTGTCGAAATAATATTCGACGCATAAAATATATTTAAATAATCACTAAGACCTAGGCCATCTACCTTCCATTGTTTTGGGCCCTACTAATCTAAGCTAAATATGCTTGTGCTAGAGTCAAATGGCCTTACATTTGAACCCGCGACCGCTAGGCCAATAGGCAAGCGCCTTAACCATTAAAACACCACGATCTCTATGATTTCAACTTTTTTTTGAAAGTGTTCTGGAACAATTTCAAAGTATAAAGGAAAAAAAAATAAACCGATTACGACAAATTTGTTTAAGTCCGTTATTTCATTTGTGCACGACTGAATGTCGGCCTACCTAAAATATATATATTTTTAAATAATTACTTGGGCCTATTTTTATACTAATGGCATTAATGTAATTACTACTTAATAATTGCATTGCTATTTACAATTTTTTGAACAATTTTAAAATTAAAACTTTCCCCTATTTATCAAAATTTACAAAATGTTATGTTGAAGCTAGTTTTTATATTAATTCTAAAATGGCATAAAATCTTGGGGCAAAATCAAACTTATTGTTAACTATTTATTATCTTTGTAGTTATCAATATACATAATTAATATACGTATGAAATGTAGGTATTCCACGACATAGCATATGTGTGTATTTCAGAATCTAATATTTGTTTATCAATTAAAAATTGCCAATATGTTGCTCTTAAAAAAAAATTACATTAGTATTGCTTTTACAATTATTTTTGGCCCTGCTTAACTCAGCTAAATTTTCTTATACTAGAGTCAGGGGAAATGGTGGTTAGTTGCCTTAACTTTAGGCATACCTACCTACATACCTTAATCTTGGAATTCCAGATTCCGGCTGTGTGACACGGCCCTAAATCAAATGGTCATTAATCATGACGTGAATTGCTCGTTAATAATTTTGTTGAATGTGGTATATGTGGTTCAGATCCCGCTCTATCCATTTATATTGCTAGCTTAATAATAAGATTGCGGTTAAGATAGAGATGTAGAAAAAATAAATACTAATATCTATACACATATACACAATTTCATATGAGAATGAAACGAAATGTTAATACAAAATACTACTAAAGCGAATTACTCCTAACCCCTAAGTTCTTCTGAATTATAAGCTAAACCATGACGATAAAACCATTTAACCATTTAATCTTTAATCTTTCCAACCGGTCAGTAGGTATATTTAAATCAGTACATTAACAATTTGAAGATTTTATTTTTCTGAGTGTTTTTTACCACTCGTTGTAAACCTTCGATGTTTGCACATGATATCTGATCACTTATGACGATAAGTTTATAATCACCTGATTTAACTAAATTGAATATTTTATCTTGTATATACATCAGTAAAATCTATTTAATACAAGCTAAACTAAATATTTTTTATTGGTAATATCTAGTATAAAATTCACAGTTAGTTATACTACTGCAATGACGTGATAATATGATAATATTATTTTTATCAAAAAAATAAATACATAGATAAAGAAGAAATATTAAATATCTTAAATATATACTACGCATTTTTATTTATTTTGTTATATTTTATTCTGACAGTGAATATAGGTACAGATATTTTTTTCCGATGGCGGTTTAAATATATTCAGTCGTGTTACGTATGTTATGTGAACACACACTATACGAGTACATTTGTGAAATAATGATCCACTATCGCTTTGTCGCTTTAACTCGTAGAAAATGAAGGTGATGGTCTCAAAATTTATATCTTTAATATTCTAGTATCTAGTACATAGTCGTTATTTAATTTGTCGATGCAACCGTCATCGAGGGAAAAATATCTATAGTATCCATTCGAGATAACCATTAGCTATTAATCAAACTTCACACATTGGACGTCAAATTAAAGTAATTTAGGTTCAAGCAAACATTATTTTAAATTAGTTTTCAAGTTCAAATTGCTCACCTGTCAGTTAAATAGTTTGAGATTAACTATTTTCTGCTCATAATATAATGCTTTTCAACTCTGATAATTTTCGTATAATTAATATTAAATACGAGTATTAATACGATTTTTTAAAACATATTTACAATGGACATAAATAAAAGTATGATTTTATTTTATATTAATATTGTACTGAAAAATATGTACTTTATAGTTAATGGATTTTTATAAAAACTGTTTTTTTAAATCATTTTGAACTGTAATAAAGATTATAATTAGGTATGAAAATTACGACCATTACGGACCAAATTTATCATTTTTATATAACTAGCGCGTTACCATTATACCAACCTTAATATAAACGACATTTAAGTAATAAAACATATTAAAGACAATTTCCCTATTTTAGGAAGTTAATCGCAGCATTGCAAACCTAAATATTATATTATTCGTACAATAACTGAAAAACTAAAAAGGAAGTCTCTCAGCTATAAATTGTTATTTTAATGTAATCTATAAAGTTTATTCTATAATATTCTATTCTATAATATAGTATTTCTACTTTTATTTTTGCCACTATTTTTAATTTTACTTTTGTGTACTTAGTTATAAAGTAGTACTGCGTTAGTTATGCTTGCAATTGTATACACTTAACCATGATCTTAATGTTAGTAAATTTATATAACTTAGCATTAGATATGAAATAAATCACTTTATATGTGAAAAACTTGTAAGGATGCAAGACTAACCTAAACCATAAGTTTTACTAAGTTTCTTCTCATCTCTTGTATCCGTTGTTTTTCCTTGATTAAATAAATAAATAAATAAATATAGTACAGGATAAATTTACGGTAGCAGTATCCTATAAAGGCGTCATTCTGGGCGTGAATCTGGACAACTTTTATATAGCTAACAAAAGATCCACATAAAAATATAAATACTCTATCGAACGTTTCATGCGCGTATTGTTGTGTGTCTGACTTGTCCAATTAACATTGTCCAATTAACTTGTCTACAATAAAATTTCAGAACCCTGTAACGACCGACAACCGTTCGTCACACGAGAGCTATTATTTACAGCGGTAAGTTGTATACAGTTGTTCTACTCCCGGTTTGCTGGTTGTGTTTAGAGGCACTTACGGTCTTTAACATCGTTTGCTTCCTCCTATGCTTCGATGGGGTTTTGAAGACGTGACGTCATCTAATGACATCATGCGAGAGGCTCGCCCGTCGCATGCCGTAACACAGTAAGTATCTTTCCTAAAATTTTACAGGTAGCGGTAAAGCGTGTTCTTATATTGTGTATTGTTAAATATCGCATGTGCACGTTTGAACGTAGTTCACATGGTTTTTTAAAATATTAAATATTTTATGGCAACCCTACAAAACACATATACCGACATTCCAGTACATGCCAGCACAAACTCAATATCGTCAAAAAATCGTCTAATAGACGATTCTCACACTGTAAATTTCCGTAGACATTTAAGCAATGACTAGACAAAGACTTCTCACATTGCAGATTTCAGAAGGTCATCGTGTGGAAAGCGCATAGTTTTTACAACGTTTGACGTCATGAGCGGCAAGCGGCGCGACACGCTAGAAATTCCTTTCCCACAATAAGTTTTCTTGACTGAAGTAGGTAACCGGCATCTTCAGACTTCGGCTCTCTCTTACCTTAGTTAACAGCACACCTTGCGTGTCGCATTATTATTATTATTAACAACATTTTATACTACGTAGTTATTAAGTTTTTGTAATAGTAACATAAGTGTTTATACCGATTAATAAATATTATCTCGCACGCTATAGAACCCCCCCGTTACACACATACACAACATCAGAGCACAGATTCGGCACAGTATAGCTGTTTCAAAAATGATGACTAGTTATGGTCAAAGGTCATTGAAGTATATAGTGCCCAAAATATTGAATGCGCTTCCTAAAGATCTGTTATTAAAAAAAATAGAAAAAAACTGTCACATAATATTTGACTGAGTGAGAAAAGAAGACAAGAATTAGTAACTCTGCTGTTCATTTTAAGCTGAAATAATTTATTTTTTTTATTTTTATAAATATTATCTCGCACGCTATAGACCCCCCGTTACACACGTACACAATATCAGAGCACAGATTCGGCACAGATTCGAGGACAGATTCGAGCACAGTTTTGACACGAGAAGTGACATTTACATACTTTTGAAGTAGTTGATGTAGCCAGTTTGAAATAGTCTGCTACGGCGCTAACTGTTTGTTTCCACAGAAGCTTATCTCTTAAAACACCGCCTAAATTACACAAAACTCGAGAAAAATGTCGTTTACTGTGTTTTGAATTGCGCAGCCGCTCTGTTATATAATATTATGCTCATGTAAGCTGCTGAAGCAACTGGACTCAATTGAACTCCACCAGCTCGTCAGTCAGTGGATTCCTTTGTATGCTTTGTGTGATTGTTGCGATCAAATTCACACAAGCGCTTTAATAACATTAATAAATGAATGTATAATATAATATAATTATAACTTCTTACTCGTTTTAGGAAACAAAAACACCCAAACACCCCCTTAAGACTTCGGGAATGGTCTTGGGACAATCTGTATATCTGCAATAAAGGATTCGGTAAGCAATATAGAATCTATATGTTTATCTGCAAATATATATGTCATTAAATAATTTATTTTACACAATTTGAGATTATGTTATTATATATACGAGTCAGTAAGACCCTTAAGATAAATCCTCATTTTAATACATGTAGATCAAAATATAATTCAATGTATTTCTGTAAACACGATAAACGAGAAAAAAGCAATTTATTCCACTCACCTCAGCGCTTGGGAAAAGGAAAAAATGTTTTTCTTTATTCCCGGATTGTGAAAATTTACGAGCGCTGCGTAGGCCGGCTGAGCCATGTTAATGCATAGATTTTAATACTTAAAACGTGTTCATTTGTATCTATACATAAGGTTTTGACAATATCACTCAAGGTGCGAAAACTGTCACTCCATAATTCATATTTAGCCAAGCAGTTTCACAATAATTGTAATTACCCTAGTACGACAGAGTTTTGGCTGTCAGAAACACGAAATTATACAACCTTATCGTGCATACACGAATACAGTTTTATATAAATTATTAAATATGCACCTATACATACACATCTTTTTTTTGCAGAAACTAGTAAATTCTCACTACAAAATAACCTGATTGCAAATAACACAAAAAAATAATAATATTAAACAAGACTACGTAAGTAATTCACCGACAAATAATTTAAGACTTTTTATTATTCATAGGTTTAGATTTTAAATTACATAGTAAATGGGTTCGTCAATTATTCAATTCTTCAATATCTTGCGATCTAATGAAACAATACAATACATAGCTATTTAAACTTTGATAAAATAAAGTTTTTGAATTAAAAGTAATATTTAGAATCAGAGGTGTAGCAATACGTTGTAGTGCATAAATATATCGTAATATCTTTAATCGTAAGGTATATAATATATACATTAATATGTAAATTATTTACACATAAGTATCCGCCCACAAACATGTATGTTTTTTATTATTTAACTGTACCTCGGGCTTTTGTCTCAACCTAATTAAAACATTATTTTACAAATATTTAATCGATGATTTAGCAAAGTAATCAATATTTAAATTAATATATCATTTTTTTTTCATTTTATTTATTTTAAAAATTTATGTAAAAAAAATGTTTGCGCTTCGGAAGATTCATAAGAAGAATAAGAAATTGTAACTTTCATTCTATATTAATGTAACCATATTATAACAAAAAATCCGCAGTTGATATGACTCATTGTAGATCAATAAAAAAATGTATTATTTAAGAATAATACGTCCTATTTAATATAACTAAGATTTTTTTTGTTTTTGATTATCATTCATGTGTTTTTCTTTCAGATCTTGAATGATCGACCAATATCGCGTGATAAATAAAGGGTCGAAATGATTTGTCGCCGAACTAGGGAGCAAGAAATAAACTACCCTCGACGAGACGGTCATGACCATGAATCCTCTTATAGACATTCCAAACGGTGCGCAATCAGATAGTCAGCGATAGAGATAAGCTATCGCGCGAGTCCGTCTACGTGTGAACCTAGCTTAGTTTCTAAGGTGGGTTTTTTTATAGGTGGGGTTCTATAGGCTATTTACTTTTTTTATAAATGTGCAAAGTTTTTTTGATTCGCTGCGTCTTCGCAGCCTACTTAGAAATCATTGAATGTTTATAATCATTACAAAATCCATAGAAACATAAATACTGCAATTAATGAAAATTACCAACCGAAAAGTATAGAATATCAAAAATACAAGTCTTTGATTATAGTTAAATACATGTCTAAAAATATTAGGAAAGCCTTACTATTGCAGTTCTTATAGTACATAGCATAGTAGTTATTAGCAAAATTCAAGTTTCTCGCCGTTAGATTTTATAATAATAGTGATGTTTGTAATTTATCCGTTAATTTTAAACTAGCGATCGTTGGGTCAATAGTTAAAAGCTGTAACCACTAAACTATACTGACTATAATGTACTTCGACGGGGAGTTCTCGGGTCCAGGGATGATGGAGGTGAAATGATGAAGATGTCTCCGATGTTCTGGATCCGTTCATTCCTCCGCGACATTATATGTATTTAAATGTGTCCCAACAGGGTAATTGCCTGACTGCCTACGTTGCTGGTGAATCGCCCGTGCGCCGTCCCAATGCGCACCTGCGCAGGCGCCGACCAATCAGATGCGCAAACATGTAGCGCCACTACAGTACTATATCAAAATGAAGCTTGTTTGCATAATGAATAAAATTTTAGGCGTACTTTAGGTGCGTGGGAATAATGGAATATCATCAAATTTAAAAAAAATACTGCAGAATAAAGTTTGTTTGTTTTCGATACCATTGTCATAAAAAAATGTGATTATTTTCAGATAAATCTGTGTGATATCGTCTACAAAGGGCGTCGTCGTGATGAATGGCGTAATAGATGTACTTATTACATTTCATCTTGCCAAAGGCTATGAAGTATTTCTTTCGTATCTCCGTGGAATGATCGACCTTCTTTTATATCCTTTTGAATCGCCTGGGAAGATGTCGGCCTATCTTATTGGAAAAGTGTGATAGCAATACTTTAGAAGGATGTCGTCAGAAATGTTACAAATTACTTATCCAATGGTATCATTTTCAATCCCTCTTTTAAACATTTAAATTTTCATATGGTTGAGAATTTTCATATCATTTCAAATGTTTGGGACTTTATGCAACGTGTTCCAAGAGCATTTCCGATAAAAAAAATCAAGTTACTAGATTTAATATAAATATATAGACATTATATTGAAGAATGAGGCTAATATGAATTTGGTAACTTTATAAAACCCACGGTTGTAGGTTTGGTGGTTGCGTTAAATAACATAAAGTATGCACGGCGTGCCGCCAAAAGACTCGTTGATCGTTCGTTTTGCTAATGTTTCCATGTGGTGCCCAACGACTTAGGAACCTTTTAATTTAATATGGATGCCAGATGAGTTGTTGCCCGCCGCGGTCGTGCCGTTACTTTAATGACAAAACTTTCGAAGTTCATGTTTCACGGGCCGACTTCGGGGCGCAATCATAGCCGCGCGATCATTATTAGTTTCCAAATTGGCGAACAAGCTTTCGACAATGACCGTTTTAAAACTTTCATTTCTATAAATCCTATTAGCTGTTTTCAAACCGTCGCGGCCATGTTGAGCTGTCAAGCTGGTCTCCGACTACCATTGCCTTAACTAACACAGGCCCCCCTCAATTTCATAAGGCCCAAATCAAAAAGCTCACAGATTTATCTGTCGCTATATCTACAGGAATTTCTTATTTACAGATTTTTTTTCTCAATGTGTGCAATGGCCGGGTCTTTCATATTTTGCTGCATCAAAGTAGAAAACAGAAAACGGGGACACCCCGTGCGTTAAAATTTATTTCTCTTACGAATGCGTTAAGAAAAAATGATTTATTTTGTGAATTTTGTTTTAATATACGGTTCCTCGGGGCCGCCTCAAGCCAAGAGCCCCTGGCATTTTGCTAGTCACTTTTTCATAGTATAGTTACGCTACCACTAAAAAATATAGTAAAATCTATCGCGTTTAATTTTTGCAACAGATTAAAAGTACATACAATAATACATTTTTAAATATAATTTGAAGAACCAATCCTTATAAATAGTTAGAGACAGACATTACCAGCTGCTCTAAATAATTATATTTTAAGATATATTTTTTAAATTAATCTGCTGAATGCTTATTACCTATTTATTTTTACTTTTTTTTATTTATTTATTGACAGTAACTTAAGCATTAATTTCTTATTATGCAAAATTTTACCTGACTAGGCAATGCCCTTACTAAGGTAGATTTTACTAGAAGCATTATTCTTTTAAGCATAGCCATCTCATTGCGCAAATACAATTACAATTATTTAAATTGAATTGTATGCAATCCATAATATATAATAATAATATAATCATACAAAAATGTTCCGCTAATAAATAATAAATAATTTTATTAATTTAGTAATAATACACATATATACACTCGAACCAATAAATAGATTTTACCTATTGTTATAGAATAGACATGACCTATGTTGTAAACGTGTAACCCTAATAATAAACTAATCTTAAATATGAACTAAAATTTTTCATATGAAAAGCTGAGTATTCTTGATATTTATACATAGAAGCACATACAGTAAATTATTTATGCAAGATATATTTTATTTATTTATTTATTTATTAAACAGGTTTCCCCATATACACATTAAAATTAATGTAAAAAATTAAACGAATAAAAAAAAACAACATTAAAAACGAAAAACAGTAACAATAAAAAATAAATAATTCACGCTGATCTTACAAAGGTTAAAAAAACAGTAATTAAAGCTAATCAAAAAAATAACGTAAACGATATGAGTCTCTACAAACGTTTAAACCGACTTCTTATTTTATAATAGTAGGTACGCTTTCGATTTCGCTTGCAAAAGTGAATCGCAAATATTGATACACACCCATCCGAAAGTGATGCATGAAAGAGAAGCCAAATTTGAGAGATTTAAAAAGAAAAGTTTTCGATTGTTTGCATTTAAAAATGCAATTTTGTGAGTCGAAGACGTGTAAAGACGTGTGACGACTTTTAAGCACTTTTATTAATAATTAATTTTAAAAAGGCTCTCAACGCGATATATTTTATTAAAATAACCCAGACATTATACAATGTAAATTTTGTATAATACACGTTTTTTATTTATTTATTTATCTTTTAGACGGTACTCCAACAAAGTATTGAATAAATAACATGTTTATATTAATCATAGATACAGAAAAACCTTATCAATATTGAAATAAAAAGAGAATATTAGGGGTAGACAAAATAGGTGGTTTTGTTATTATCGAAATGACAAATTTATGACCGGGAAAATTAATTACTGTTTCAGGGACCGCGCACTAAGCGTGAATCAATTGTTCCTCAGGGGTCCAACATTGGACCGACTTCTTTCGATGCAAATTGCGTCATAAAA
The DNA here is from genome assembly GCA_020383195.1 of Neomicropteryx cornuta. Classification (NCBI taxonomy): domain Eukaryota; kingdom Metazoa; phylum Arthropoda; class Insecta; order Lepidoptera; family Micropterigidae; genus Neomicropteryx; species Neomicropteryx cornuta. Next base: position 3,215,950 of record JAHKQU010000001.1, on the reverse strand, counting down.
TTCTACACTTTCATTAATAGCGAAATCGACAGTTGAAGAATGCCTAGATAATTAAAAAAAATGCATCTAATGACGGTCACATGATTAAGGGCTAATAATTAATTATACTATATAAAATTATTAAATTAAAATTGGAGAATGCCGCAGAAACGAGTCGTCACGCGCCGAAGTTCCCTAATTTCCAACCAAAATATCATAAAACAGGGAGGGAGGAGGGTGCTATGGCTCTCAATATTTTGCTAGAACGGTGAAGAGGTTACATTATGTAGTTTAAAAAGAATCTACCACTTCAAGGGATGAACCGCTGAAAAAACGGTTGACCTGAAAAAAAAACGTACAGCTGCTATTGCGCGCCGAAACCGCGTTTTTCTGGTGTAGGCATTTCATGATATATTGCCTACTAAAAAGTAAATAACTTTGTACGGTTATTTTTTAACCCGTATATACATTCGCCTCGATATAAGATTCTCAAACTGTGCTTGCTTTTATTTCCATTGGCGATACTAAAAGCCGGTTCTATATTTATGGTTAGCAATTTCCCGTTCGTAAGCCAGTTCCGCTTTCAGGACTTTCATTACTTTTTTCCTATTCGATAAGCGCTGTATTTAATATTGGCTTTGCTTTCTTGATAGAAAAACTATTAAATGGGCCTCAAAATAGACTACAAATTAAGTCAAAAAAAATATTAGATATTCATAAATTCTTTACACATTATTAGGATTATTAAATAATATCCCTATTTCAATTATTCAGAATATTCCTAAAATAGTAGATACTTGAATTCGTCATCTTTGTTCTTTTTTTGATTTTTCAAATTGCACGTAACCGTATGTGCCACTGTCATAGTAATCTTAAATTATTAACTCTGATCTTTTAATGTGTTGCGAGATAATTTACTTGAATGTCATCATCCAGTTTGGCGCAAAGTATAAACTACGTACATCTTACGGATATTCGTTTTGCGCTCGGAAAAACTTCATTCGTACCAAATCCCGGGATTTGCCCTCTAAATTCCGCCCATGGCGACGCCAAGTGCTTATTTTACAACTTTAAATGCCGCGTATAAAAGTTATGAGTGCTTTGCAAGCGACATACGTATACAACCCCCCTCCCCAGTTTACCCCTTCTTAATCCTCACTACCCGCAATATATGCGGTTCTGCACGAGTCACCGGCGTGTCGCGTGAACACGAATTTACAACATTACTTAACATTGTTTTGTGTGCCTTTGGAACGCTCTGTGCATAATAGCTCATTGTAAGCGAGGCAAAAGTATATTATTTTAAATTTACAATGTTTTCGCATCATGTGTAGCGTGAAAATAAGACAAAACATTTTAAAATAGCAGTACAAATTTAAATTTAATGAGAAACAGTGTAACGTTTGTGACATGTGTAAAAGAGAGCCGGTGATGTCAATGTTTACACATACACAACGGACCTTCTGTAACACTAACACCCTGGCACAAATAAATAATCATGTTACGCGCGCACACACACACACGCGCACTAATTCAAATTCAAATATTTATTTCCATTAATACAAAACGTATGTAGGAATGACAATACAAAATTAAAAAGATTAAAAAAAAAAATGAGGAACAAACAAACAAATCATCAACAACAAATAAATATCATAAGAAAATAAACCATAGAGCAAGCGATAATTTAAAATACAATCAAAACATTAAACTGATAAAAAATAAATAAAATAAAAGACAAAGAAACAATAGGAAAATTATTTGAATTCATTCAAACTATAAATAGTTTGTTCAATAATATACCTTTTTAGATCCCCTTGCAATCATTGCATGTATGTATGTATTGCAATCATCAATTTCCTTTTGATTTTAGGCAACATATTGAAATATTTTAAACTTAAGTATTGGCAATTGTTTTGGAACTTACGAGTAGATGTATGGGCTGGTACTGATTGAACATATTGTTCCTTATTACGGGTACTATGTCCATGTATATTGCTGTGAGTTTTTGCATTTTGCTTATTGGCAAAAAAGAGACATATTGCTAAAATTGACAACATATGTAGACATTTCAACATTTTTTTTAGTTATACTAGCTGTTCAATTTGGGGCTTGGAAACTGGGCCATATGAGCAGTTTTAACGGCGCCTTCGAAACGCGACGATCCGTGCCGTCGGCCTTAATGTTAGAAATCAGCAAGGTAATTTTGTTTCATGTTTGATTACAGACTTCCCTTCTCAACGATCGCCTGACCGATTTTAATACCTACTTACTCTGATTAATTAAGTACCATCAGAGGTAGTCCTTATCCGTGAATAGGTTATATAGAACCGTCTGGGCTAAGTTTTCAGCCTAGGGCCACTAATACTATGAACGTACGTTCAACCCTTTACGAGAATTCATTCGGCGAATGGGATTACTCGTACATCCCCGCGGGGAGAGCATGAGAGCTTCTGAGGAGGCTGTATTTCATCCTACGTATTTGTTCGGCCGCCATTTCAATAACAGCTCCGCGGAGCCAATTAGCAACTTTGAATCGCGTTTAATTCAAGTGTCGGATGAGAAAATTACTTCGATGCTGTTTTTGTAATTATGGCAAATGGCGCCGAGCGGAGGCGTTGCGTCGTGCGAATCCTGTTGTCGTCTCGCTCTTCCACTGAAAATATTTGCTTTGCTAGCTTCTAGTTTTGCATAGGTTAGCTAAATATAAAGCTTTGTTCGAGGCACTCTAAAATTGAAAAGGAAGCGCTTTTGTTCATAGAAGTACCTAAATATTATGAATACCTGAATACCTAAGTACCTAAATATTATGCATTATGCATTAGTATGCATACCTGCGTTTGGCATCAACTGCTTTTCTAATGCCTGTGTACGGCATCAATAGCTTTTCTAATGCCTGTGTATGGTATCAAGTGCTTTTCTAATGCCTGTGTACGGCATCAACTGCTTTTCTAATACCTGCGTACGGCATCAATTACTGTTCTAATGCCTGTGTACGGCATCAACTGCTTTTCTAATGCCTGTGTACGGCATCAATTGCTGTTCTAATGCCTGTTTACGGCCTCAACTGCTTTTCTAATGCCTATGTACGGCATCAATAGCTTTTCTAATGCCTGTGTACGGTATCAATTACTGTTCTAATGCCTGTTTACGGCCTCAACTGCTTTTCTAATGCCTATGTACGGCATCAATAGCTTTTCTAATGCCTGTGTACGGTATCAAGTGCTTTTCTAGTGCTTGTGTACGGCATCACATGCTTTTCTAATGATGGGGGTTTTTCTAATACCTTCCAGGATTCTTGTCGAAATGCGGCAGGATTCTTGTATGTATATTAAATTGATATAAATCATCGTTTTACTAGTTAAAAAAATGAGTTACTACTAATATCTCTATATGAGTCATATTAAAGGCGGCAATCTGTCATTTGACTATATTTTGGTAAATTGATAAAAATCGTTAATTTCTTGTAAATATATACCTTAAAAAGTAATGTAATCTTTTTGTACTTCATCTACAGAGACGGTAAATTTTGATGAAATAGTAATATTCAGCTTGAAATAAAAATTGTAGGTCGAAAAAGTTGCTGACTTTGACACTTACCTTCAATGATTGCAGTATTTGATTCCAGTTTTAGTGCAAATTTCTGGGTTTGATCTCACTCTTTCAATGGTTTAACTTCTTTAATCGTATTTGCGGAATATACAAAAATAAAAAAAGCAACAAAAATCGCGTGTAAGCAATCGGTTGAGCAAGGCTTAATTCCTTTTAATTCCTTTTGATTCCTTAATTCCTTTTAATATCTAGGAGCGCGTCATGTAGGTATACTAAATTCACGAAAGGCATAGTGTAATTGACGATTTTTTATCATTTTAGTTCGGTTTTGACTTTTGATTGTTTGACGTTCGATTGATTATATGAAAAATGCGCTAGTGTGTTTGTATGATTTGGTGGTAAATAATTCGAGTTTTATTTACAAAAGCTATATCAATACAATATTAAATATAAAAAATAATATTCATAGTTTTGTAGTACTTTCTTATTATTTATTTATTTAGAAAATACAAAACAGCGATACAGGAATCCAATTCTCTAACACTACATTTACGCGGCCAAAAAAATGTACCAAACATGAATATGATTGACAACAACAAATTAATAAATCAAACTTAAATAATGTGTACTGTGTGTGGAGTGTGGTGGCATTTGTGGCAGGGCCATGTTTGCGCGCGCATGTGTGTGTGTGTTTATGTATGTGTTTTGGCAAAATTAAGCCATTCTAGAAATTCGACTGGGCGTTAAGTTTGTAAATGCGGGAGGCCCTACCGCCCGCCCTGTGCGGCATCTTACAATATTGTTGCAGAGTTTACGATCAAAATGCACCTATATTGCAATACAAATATATGGCGCTCCAACGTAAGCGGGTAGCTTAGAGGCTTTTTGGATTTATCCAGAGCGTTCGCTACCATAAACATTCATATGAGGTAATTTATTCACGAAATTTTAGTACAAATCGTAAAGCAGGATAACATTACATTTATTCCTTTTAACGGTTAAAGTAGGAATATTGTTACAAATTCGATGACACTTATTTAAATACACGAAAAAGAAATTTTTTTTTTTAAGGTAGGTATTTTTTTCAGTAGGTACCTAAAGTATCAAAATTATTAACTAACAGTCTACTGGCACAGTTGTATGAATATCTGCTTCTGATCCAGTGGTCCAGGGGGTTCGATCAGCAGTGGCCAGGTATTCAACAAACATATACAAATACGTATTTAATTGCAGACTTGCGAGATGATATCTACTTATATTGAGCGTCGTCGCATCATGGGGACAAAGTTAGGGTAGCCAACAGGGTCCTTACCTTATTTCGAAAAACCGCAATAAATAATCAATTTATTTATTTATTTTTGCAAATCTTATAAAAATCATATCATAATGTAAAATATCTTGCCTAACTAGACAAGAAAGTTCTAAGGGAGATATTATGTCTATTTCCGCGTTGAAAAAAAATGAAAAATACACATAAATGATAATCGCAAATACATGCTATATTTGAATGTATACAAACATACATACTATTATATACTAATACAAACTCATATATAAAATAAATATTATATATAAAATTAGACACAAACATACTACCTTCATCTTAGATACTCTAATACATACTAAAAGAACTATATAAATTGATTTCCTTTTTCAGTCTTTTAGGCGCAAGAAATGTAAACTGTCTTTGGTTAGGTTAGGTTAGGTAGAAGTATAGTATACTATTTTATTCTTTTGAATTGCATTTTTTTTTATTTAGGTATTTTTAAAGTCGAACGAGCGATCTCTAGTAGAATTTTTGAATCTCATTCAAAAATTCGAAGAGACGAATGCTATATCAAAATCTGCAAAAATGGAATTTAATAATTCGACTGCTCTCGGATAATCGGACTATACTTACACACGTCAGTCGGTATGGCAAGCTAATTGAAAGAACAGCGCGTGTATAATTCATTATACCTATATTCATGTAGTTAGTGTGTTGTATTCTCATAAGCCTTAAATTCTGTTGCTACAACCGCACTGACTTATTAGTGGCAAACGTCGTATGAACTGCAGGCTAACTACCCCCTCCATTGCCTACGCGGGTAATTTACGAATGACAAAAGTTTAGCTGCGCCATTTTCATTATCCGTCCTAGCTATCGGCTAAATCGGCCCCTCTGTCGTCCTCCCAGCTAAATGTAATTTGTGCTCTTCGCTTAGCCGATGAAAAGTTTCTCCTCAAACCGACACTTCCGCTGTGCGCTTTCTTGCGTTCAGCCGGCCACAGGAAGCATTCGACTTTATCTTACTTGAATTAAATCCTGACACATAATGTTGTATAGTGAACTTTGACGCGATGCGCTCAGGTGTATTCAGCGCGTGCCCCGCTACAATGCCCTGACTATACAGAGTGCCCCTAGACCATTCCCGCAGACTTCAGGGGTGTTTATGTTTCCCTATTATGAGTAAGAAATTATGTAACAAAATACGAAATCTTGTCATTGCCAAATTTATTATTTTTGTAATTAAATTGGTAATCGATATTATCAATCAATAAATCAATATAATCTGTCGATCAATAGCATGCCTCTTACAATTCCAGAGAAGGGTTAAGGAGTTACCCCCTTCTTCTTATACCGACCTCTGTTCGACCAGTGACATCTGACAGCGATCATTTAGCTCTGCCCTAATAGGGCGTTTCGAATAATGCGGCAGGTTAATGACCTCGATCTTGACTGATGCGGCCCAGTGACCTAGTGATATAGTTATCCGAGGGAGGAGCCAATGAAAAATAGCTGTTTTACACGATTTAGAATAGAAACTTTAACATTGTATTTCTTTGAAACTTATAGTTTCTTAACAAATAACACTAGAAATTGAAGGACCAATTCGCTATTGTTTTTAATGGGAATGGTCTTGGGACACTCTGTATAAGTTCGAAGGTAGGTCTCATCGTTGCTAAGTACCCTCATACCTAAATATTTGAAGGCTAACTCGAGTGATAGGTATAGGACTTGACAGATAAATGATCCTTCGTAGGGCATTCCATTCACGCATTTCTCTAGAAAGATCAAAGGAAACCAACATTTTCCATTCTTCAGCAGGCCTTCCCAGTTTTACGCATAAAAGCAAAAAATATAAGCGTAAAAAATGATCAAACAACAAGATTGCAATTAAAATATTCATAAACAAACAAACAAAAACAGAAAAATATTAGTTTTGCGCGAGCAAATGAACAAACAAAAGTATCTGGATAAGAGTAATGGACTAAGGGTCAATAAAAACACTTCGATAGCTCTTCGAAACTTTATTGTTCTAAATGTATTAAACAATACACATCTTATCAACCAGTTGACAAATAGATATATTTTTTTTAATATTCGCACTTGACGATTTCTTTTCACTTTTAATTAGAGCGAAGCGAGCGTAGCGAGCGAAGCTCTCATAAGGAGACTCCAATTAGAACTTTGTCACGGGCTAACTTGGTCATTCCTTGACCGATTTGAAAAATTTTTGATTTTGAGAGAATCTACATGAAAAAGTGAAGGTCGTGACGGAGCTTGATTTTAAATATTGTCAAAAATAAAATTTTTGGGGTCAAAAGAAAATTGTCTATGGGAATATCCATTATAAAAAAGTCACGCGCTTTTTTGAAAATTTTTTATTCGAAAATAATTAATCGAATTTTATTTTAAATTATTTAATTTGATATTAATTTAATACAATTTAACAATAATAAATCGTTTTTAACAATAAATAAAAATACAAAAAATAATTAGGTAAGTTTCACGCATAAAAATAGTAAAAAAAAACAAAATTCGCTCGAAGGTCACGTCACTTTTTTTCTTAGCGATTTATTCTAATTTCGATTTAATTTTCTAAATTAAGCATTAATTTTGAATAATTTATCAAGATTTTTATTTTTAAAAACCATCTCTATGGTCGTAGTTATAAAGAGAAAATAGCATTCATCCAAATTATAAAGTAGTTAACTTGTGATGAGCGAACATGTCATTTACTATGGCTTAATCTGCTTATGTTTTTTTAACATCTAGAATAAGAGCAATGCCTCCCATAAGAAGGCGACAATTCGGTCGCAGGACAAATGACGCTTTACGGCAGCAGTTATCAAGGGCTAGACAACAGGAGGATTCACAAGCAGGAAATATAATGCATTCAGAAATGCTTTTGATCAATGAATTTTATGCTAAGATTCAATCTATTGGTTATATTCAATGTTCAAAATGCAAATCAATGTTACTATTGGAAGAGACTGATACCATTGAGTGTTCTTCCTGTCGGAAGAAGCCTTTAAAATACTCAAGCTCTAATAACATGGAAGTTGCTACTCAACCAATTGAGCTCAAACATCTAACTCAAATCGAACAAATGCTTATCAGTCGAGTCCAGCCAGTACTCAGAGTCTATCAGGTAAAAGCTTGTGGAGGTGCAGGACAGTATAGATATACTGGTAATGTTCTCAACATCCAACAAGATATTCAGCCCATCGCAAATACATTACCTCTTATACCAGAAGAACTTCAAGTAATTTTAGTAAGACGAATCGGCATGAATGGACATTCCGATTTCAGAGTTCGTAGAGAAAAAGTACTCACAGCTTTAAGATGGCTCATTCGCAATAATCCTTATTATGCAGATGTTACAATCAACCAGGATGTATTAAATTCATTGCCAAGCGACGGAAATATTGCTGAACAATTACGATATGTCAGTGAAGGAGAAATAATGACTGATGAACTTGAACAAGATTCATTGAATGAAAATTGTGTTCCTGTTATGAACCCTATTCGTAATCAAAGAGATTTAATAACAACTGCTCTAACATGGCCAGTTGCTGACCAAGAAGCTGTAAATGAGTTCAGATATGCTGGTTACATTGTCAAGGCTTTCCCACATCTTTTTCCTGATGGGAAAACAGATTTTAACGACACTTCACGTTCTGTTAAAGTAACTTTCGCTAAAGTAAATCGCTTCGCTCTAATATGTGCTGCAGCGAAGCAAAATGCGAGCGACTGCGGCGACCTAGTTTTAATATCGTTTTACTTAATGATATAACTTTAAATCGTACATTTAGGTTATACCTACAACCTGATGTAAATATTGCGAAGAGAATTCATTCAATTTGAAATATTTGCGCTGTTGGACTGTTGGACAGTTAACAAGCGTTCGTCGCTTCGGAAAATGAACAGACAATTTTCGCAAGGCAAACATTGTCACTTCCGGAAATTGCAGTCTAATTGAAACATTCTGTTCTATTTTCGTCACAGCTTGATAATAGATCGTTGCCTTACAGCTAAAACCTTTTATTAACTCTTCGACTCTTACTTTACTGATAGTTACTGATGATTTTATTATTTATTTATTCTTTATTGAAAAATCCAACAGTATTAATTTTTATAATTACAAACAAAACTTATTACTAGTATACAAAGCCAATTATGGATTTCGGACATTTTACATAATATGAAATGCTAATGTTAATATTATTAACATTAGCATAAAAAAATTGGAACAGTAAAATATATATAGATTATGAATATTATATGCGTATCAGTAGAATTTTTTCATGTCTCATGTGTAATTTGTGTTGTTTGTGGCAGTAGAGTGTGTGTATATGTATATGTATGTATGTATGTGTGTATGTATATGATAAAATAAAATAATAAATTAGGTATGGTTTTAGTATGTATAAAAATAATTTATGATGAAGGTAATATAAATATAATATGTATGTATATTCTATATGTAATTGCAATTACAAGTACTTATATGTTACATTTAACCATTAACAACATAACAATCTAACAATACAATTAGGTTTTATTTATCTGTACTATTGATGATATTGGAAATCTCTTTTTTGAATGATAATAAGGAGGTATTTAATATAACAGGGTATGTGGAATAATTCTTGCTGCCTAGTTGATCTGTATGGTACATTTAGATTTATTTTTTCCCAATTTAAAAACATTATATTTTGTATTTACGCTTGATTGGAAAATAGATTATGAAAAATATTCTGTTTTTATCTATGTTTCTGCACACTTATGTATGAAGTATATTGTGAGAACTATCGACTTGAAGTTTTCACAGAAAATTCCTTTTCGTCGTATTCAGTCTTTTGAATCAATTTGACTGAGTCTGAAAGAATATCCATAGGTGGGTATGTTAATGCGATTATCATAACCACAAATATGCTAAAACAAGTATTTATTACTGTAAATTCTATATTAAACAACATTAAATTTGGATAGATGGTCACGTAAGAGATAAAAAGAAATAAAACATTGCGAAATGTTTTTTATTTATTTATTTAACAGGTTTCTCCATGTACATGTTATTTTTGCATATCAAAGGGAGAAAAAAACATTAACAATAATAGCAAAGAATATCGAAAACTATAAAAGAAAAATTGGTATGGCAACTGAATATAATTAAAAATAACAGTCAAATAATTTCGTAATAGAAAGCACATTTTTGATCATATCGCGCGAAGAGACAAATATCTTCAATCAATCAATCTTTCTCAATATCGTCAATCTTCGAAGAAGTGGAATTTAATAATTCGACTGCCATTCCGATTAGGTTATATGATTTTCGTTGCGTCGGTTGGCGCGACACGGTGTTTGACGGAACAGTGTGTGGTCTCCGCGTTCAAATAAAAAAACGGCCTGGGATACAAAAAACAAATGTCACTTTGGGTCTATGCCGTTTATTTTTCGGGTTCTCTTAGCTGTATAATATTAAAGCTGAAACATATGGCTGCAATTGCTATTGTGTTGGAAGATTGTCAGGCCTATGAAAGAATGTCCTTAGATTTAGAGCCGACTGTATAAAACAAGTCCTATACAGCCAAAATTATTAATTCAATAACGTCTAAGTAACTAGAATCTATGAATGAATTTTAAGATTAAGCGCCTTAAATGGGAAAGAAATCTGAAAGTCAGTTTCCGCTGTGTTAAAAGGAGAGTTATCTAGCCATAGTAAGTGTTCTAATAGTGGAGGATCATCCTTCTCAAAACATACTTTAGAATAAAAAAAAAGGTGAGGAGAGGGGTGTTAACACAATATTTGTCTGTTTTTTTCTTGCATCTTAGGGTAGTGGATTGTTTGGCTTAATTTACCAGGAGCGAATTTGTAGGGGAGCTTTTCATAGCACCGATTATATTTTTTCATCTTCGATATCATTGGTAGCAGAATATTGAATAAAACAATGAATCATTAATGAAAGTTTTTATCAGTCGCTGCCCGAAATAAATCGCTTATATAAGAAGATGTCCGTTACTTAAAAATCACTAATAGCGTTAATGACGATGCTGCAATAAAACCGTTGCGCTGAGACGCGCAGGCAGGAAGAATCACCACTCCAGGAGTCCCTAGGAAGGCGACGCGCAAGAATGGTCAACCAACCCAATGATGCGACTTCGGGAGCTGTTCGTACCGGAGATATTTCATGGTTTCAGTGTACTTCTTACGATACCTTCAAGACTGGTTCCTGCGATGCGACTGCCTCTCTCCAGTTTGGAACCTCGTATGTATCGATGTCAACAGGGGGAAAACGATGAGTAGGGATTGCTAACTCGTGTCGCTGTTTAACCTACATCCCTGGGCTGTTAGTTGCAGGAAGTTTATGAAAAAAAATCGACGGAAACGAAAAAGTAGAATATATTTGTCTTGAATTGATTGTCAAGGGACATTTCTTTGAAAAAATAACGGCTCCAAATATTTCACCTGAATTGTAGAAGAGTAAGAATTTGAAAGAAAAGAACAGCTCATGTACGATTCCGTTTTCTTGACGTAAGTTCCTGTCCGTTGGAAGGCACCAGGTTGCAAATAAATTTATCTGCTTGACGACAATTTCATTACGTTGAGAAAGTGGCGTGGGACAATTTCACCGATGAGGGAGGTCCTCACAAGCTAAATATCTAAATATAATGGTTAAACATCAAGGACAAAACTCCTGTTAGAGGGACATTTCTCTGAAGACCGAGACTGGAGACGTTGCAGCAGGTCATTGTCCCTAGCTGAATCCCGAGATTACGAACCCCGGGAGTTTTTACACTAATATTTTCTAAATTTCTCTTGCCACGATTGAAACCAAATTGCTTTTTTGGCATATATTTTGAGATTTTAAAAACCAATTTAGTACACTCTTTAATTTTTTTGTTTTGTATCGATAATACTCGTACAAACAGAATTTAAACTGGAATTTCTGGAGGATAGTATTGTTTGAAATATTCAAAAAATCTCTGTTGATATTAGATTAAATATGCGGATCGTAGCATTGACTATCTAACTGTTAGTTTCAGCTTATCCCTTCGTGAGTTTGTTTTAGAAAACTGGGCTGCTCATATCTTGACTGACAGTGAAGTCAGAGAAGTGAGTGAGTGAAGTGAGAGTGTAAGAGAATCACAGAGAACTCTACTTGTAATTCCTAGGGTGTATCTAATTATGATTCTGCTATGGTAAAAAGGTAAGTTAATAACATTTCTAAATTCTCGGGGGTTTGAGCAATCGAGGCAGATAGGTAAATGTATATGAATAATGAGGGATGGTTTTATTCACCTGGCACGAGAATATACCAGGTATAATAATGAACTGGAGCATTCTAAGCGCTGCACCCCCAAGCAGGAGGAGTGAGCATTAAAATCTCTGAGATTGAAAGATTACCTATAGATCTTAAATATTATTTCTGAAATTAATTTTCTAGAAAGTCAACAAATAGATTTAAATTAATGAATTTTAATGGCATTTAGAGGGGCGGAGAAGGTTTGGTAGAGGAGTCCCGGGAGGGAGGAAGGGGAAAGAAAGGATATAAGAGAAAGAAAGAGTATGGGGAACGGAGGGAGAGAAAAGAGAAATCACCTGGAAGGGGAATGCGTTTTTCACAAGAATGCCACTATTACCATTACTATCGGCTCGACTGTGGAAAATATAAGAAAATCCAGCCATGTTAAAAAGAGTTGGGTGAAAGTGGTTTGAGCTAATGTTTTGTTTAATTACATTCATGTATTACTCTTTATTTTTAATATTTATACTTCGGTAATTCCATAGAAAAGAAAAACATCTTAGTAATACTCTATGCTCAGCACAGAATATTCTTTCTTTGTTACTGCTTGCATTATAATCGTCGTCGATCAATGTTATGCTGTACACTGAAAGAACTGAAAAATGTGAAAGCCTTCCTGTAATTGCAGGCACGCCGGCGTATAGCGTGAGAGTTATTTATGAGATCCGGAATGTAATAATAAATAACAATCATAAAACCGGACAGACAAATCATTAATTCAGTCGCGCGATTGTGCTTCCGATCGCGTTCATAAATCATGGATCCCTGCTACAGGGCGGGCGGTGTTCACGCGTTTATTATATAATTGTGATTATGCCGGCTTCGCTCTGTTTTTACTCTTGAGCGAGATATAATTCCTCCGGTTATCTGTGCGCCAGAAGATTAATTCCTCCAAGGAAATGTGGAAATACTTAATAATACCTTACTGATTATACTATAACATAGCATAATCAGAAACGGCACCATGATTCAAAAATATGTAATTAATATTAGGAAATTGGTTATGTTATGCAGATGTTTTTCAAATTTTTGATAATTTGTCATTTTAACTCAGATACAAACATCGTTGTAAGTATTAAGTACCTATTTATTTCGTGATCTCATCTTAGGTATTTGTGATTATCTACCACACAAAATTCACTATTTAGAATTTAGGAAACTATATTTATCCAATTTTTAGCTTAATTTTGACAGCTATAATCCTACCTCAACAATGGTAGCAATGTAAACTAATGAAAGAGAGGGAGAAAAAGCAAATTTTCACTATCTAAATCGAATAATCTTTAAGTAAAAAATCTAGGAATATATGTACTTATTAATTCCAACAACAACAACAGTGTAAAAGATATAAATAGTCAGGTACAATTATTGATGTCGCCGGCGCATAATGTGCGCCGTGGCTTGCAAGCCTAATACCCCGACTGACTGCCTGCGTCGCTGCCGAATCGCCCGTGCGCCGTTCCAATGCGCGCCTGCGCAGGTGCCGACCAATCAGATGCACCTGGCGGCGATCGCACGCCGCCAGCCGAAACGATGCTGCCAGCCGTAGTCTAAATATGGAGCGCCGCTATAGTGCCAAAATATAAACGTTAAATTAGACAATTTTAGGTTAAAAGTTATGAGATAAAAAAAACATTATATCTATTTCAGTTTATTAATTTAATTGATAGGCTTTGTTTAATATGAAATATATATTTGTCACATATAAAAGTTTTATTTATTAACTAAATTATAATAATTTCAAATCCAGTTATAAAGAACTACCCATAAAAAAATGGCGTGATGTAGATAAAATCGAATTTTAATCTTTAACGGGATTAAATTGATAGTATTTTTTTACTTAGCTAGTCGACAATGTTAATAATAGCAACTTTGGAAATTCTCAGCGGTAAAAAAATACCTAGCCGGGTTTGAGCCACTGGGGATTTAAAGTAATTACGAATTTATAATATTTCAGGAAAGTCGTAAAAACTATCCTATTTAGAAGGCATTATACTGCTTCAAGGACTATTAATTTATGTGATATTCTAATTTTAATTTTTAGACTCAAAGTTTTTGTATTTTTGTGCTAATGTAATTGCATTTTTAGTTTAAATAATTTTCTCTTTTTTTTTAATTTGTTCGATATTGTGTTCTTTTTATTTTACAATCAGTTATTAGGTAATAATGACCTATAAAAGTTTTTCTTATGATTAATGTATTTTCCTGCATAACTTGCTCGTTAATGAAAATATTTTTTCTTGTATCTTGTATCATGTATCTTGATTCGAACCCGGGACCGCTGGATTTAGAAGAAGGTGCTTATGCCACTGCGCCACCAGGCCGTAACTTGAAATTAATTGTCGCGTAATGCAAATTGTACACATTCTACATTCGAAAATACTTAAATATGAAAAATAAAGATATCAAAGTTTATTGGTCAGCGGACCATTGGATACGGGCGGACATTACACGGCTCGTTGGTTGAGATAACAGAGTAGTACGCCAAACGATGAGCACATATTTTTTTATAGCTTGTCAAATGGCTACTGTGCCTAATCTAGCGGACGAGTGACCATTACACATGCTTAGGTACCTACTTTTAGTTTTTTTGGATATTACACAAAAAGATTTCATTACTATAAAAATGCATCTAGTAGATAAAATCTCAGGGCAATTGTCAGTTTCTACGGATTCGTAATCGCACTTTCCTTCCGACTTAAGATAAAATAACGTAAAATTGAGTCACGTAGATGAGGTTATTCAAGGTCACGAAATGGAGGAAATGATTTTATTTTATTTATTTATTTTATTTTATCTTTATTGGAAAAAGTAACAGTTTTACACAGTAACATACAAAAAATACATTTGATTATGATCTTATGAGAGATTTTTTTATTTCCTTTGTTGTTTAACCGGCAAATAAAATAGGTAAATTATTGTTTAATAATTTGTTTTGTTTTCTGTAACTTAAGTCTACAGTGTAACATAGTGTGCGATATAGTACCTATAGTTACTATGTCACACAAATTCTTGTAATAATATTAAATTACGCCAAATCGCGGCCTACAAGCGTTACCTCATAATATGCTTATTAGCTAATGAGTAAAAAATATAAAACTTTTTTCAGATTTATGGAGTAAAATTTAATTTTATGTTTATTCACGTGTATCCCAACCACTAAGTATATCTGTTGATTTTGTTAAACGTAAATAATTATATATTTTTTAAAATTCTATAAATATATTTTCGAGTTTTTATCATTTTAAAATTTCCACGTACCCAAATACGCACCAATAGTCAAAACAAAATTTCTGAGATGGAAAAAACTCACGAAAGTTTCATGTTAACGGAAAGTAGATATTTCGGAAGGCTTTCTCTAAGCCATGTTACTTCGTCAAGAAAAGGAGTTTATTGTTGAAGTTGGAAACTCGTTCGAAGAATTCGGTTCATTTAATAATTAACAGAAGTTTCCTTTTACAGATCATCAGCGATAAGTTCAAACGTACTTACAATTTTTAATAATTTATTTTCAAAATTTTCAAACACGATTTATCCAGCTACTGTTTATGTCCCTGTGTCAAAAACGGTCTTGCATTTAAATACATAGGACAATTATTTATATGGGTTCGAATATTTTGGATACAGAGGTAACAGACACTATATAAAGAGAATCACAGAAATACTCAGAATCAGTTTCGCTGTTTTCTGTGATTAGAGGTTTATTCTGATCTTACGATCATTACTTTTACACCCACATGCAAATTCACTCCTTAAATGAACATATTTCCTTCGAGGCATTCGATCACTTAAATTAAACAGCTAAACGGATGGTTTTTTTATAATTTCTGGAAGTCAACATTTTTAATGATGCCTTAAACAAAGTTCAAAACCAACGTTATTAAATCGGTTTTGGATCAGGCAATGTGAGGGTTTATTCCTAATATTGCAACATTTGGATTACAATAAAAAAATCCATTAGTGCAACATTTTAAACCGGCTATTTTTTGCATAATGCTGCCACATATATATATGCTGCTACTATATATATAATTTTACACTAAAGAGGACAGGTGAGAGTTAAAAATGCATTTTTAACTCAGCGCTGGGTTTAAACCGACATCTTGCGATCTGAAGTACAGGACCTCTTTAGAACCTTTATAAATATGCTATCAAATCATTTTCTCACTTTATCAAATAATTAAAAACTTTTTCAAAAATTTTTCAATATTTTCAAAGATTGTGTCATTTATCTTTTCAGGCGATTTGCCGCTATTAAAAAACAATCATCAAATATAAGTCATTTTGCTACTATATATATATATATATATATATATATATATATATATATATATTGTATATGCTGCTACTGTTCTGACCATGTATGTATTTTGGTTTTTAAGAATACATAAATAAATAAAATATATATTTGAAGTTTTTATTTAACAACCACTACATACAGATTACGTACATAGATGTAATTGAAAAATAAACCTAAAAAAATTTTAAAAACGAGCGTTATATCTAAGATATTTACGAACAAATCATTTATATGAAAAATTGTTATTGTTTAGTTTTTTACGTTAATTTGTCTTTTAATTGTCAAACGCGAAAATAGATTTTAGCATAATATTTCTGTATCACATCTTGAAGAAATGCATTTCAGTTGTGTTGTATATTTTGTTGGCACAGTGCAATTAAAACCTAATAGTGTGGCAGGATAATCATTTTTCAACAGCACAGACCCGAAATTTTTTATACGCATTCGAGGACTTAAATAAAAGATAATTTTTAAAAACGTATTTATGCTTTTAATTTATTTACATCCTTTCAATGCTGTCAATATGAACGGAATAAGTATATCAGATTTAGAAATCGTATTCTTACACGCATAGCCATTGCACCGGTTTTAAAGCATAGCTGGCATAAGTCCACAGAGTATTTTATAACAAAAATATAACATAAAATGTACTAAATCTATGTTAAATTACGTATGTACCTAAAAAAATAACCAGTTACAAATTCACACTGACATATCGGTATAACAAAGATAAAAGGGTTCAGTTTTAGAGGGGTTATGGGTCACTTTAAAAATTAAAAAAATCTATCCTTCCTAACATGTGACTTAGGGCGATATTTTTCAAATACAGGTTTAGAAAAATAAAACACCTTTTATATAGTAATTTACTTTATTTTGTGACTGATAATAAAATTAAACTATTGTCAATCCTTATAATTAAGTATTTTATATGGTACACATAAACTAATTATATAATAATTCAGGTAAGTTACATTCGTTTTAGACCAATTACTTACAATAAAATTCGCAAATATAATATTCTAATAATTTCAAAAAATGCTATTAAGGAACCAGTCGACGAGAAACACGATATGTGGAGACACACGTCTACCTAATGTGTGCATATACTGTGTTAATTATGTAATTAGCTTAAAATTTCATTTGAAACTTTCAGAATCATTTAAAAATATAGTAATCAGTAAATTTATCAAACTCTTATGACAAGTATACATTTTCAGTGATATTTTTTTTCAAGTGTTCGATTATTTAAGTGATTAAAAATGTTAAATCAGTTATTTGAGCACAGATAAATGTAGCAGTTTACGAAATAATTGTATTACTAAAAAAATTGTAGCATAAAACAGCTATCTTTTACGTGTTGTTAAAAATTTATTTTCGAGTTTAACATTAGAAACCAGCAGGGGGCGAGTTTAGCGATTACCAAGGTTGGTTAATTTTGTACCGTCTTGCTCATTAAAATCCTAGTTTTTTTTTATTAACCTAAAAACCATCCTTATCCATTAAAAATCGTGTTTCTTCAAGAAAAGTCTCAGATACCCAACCCACGCCCTAATGGCTTTATTGTTAAAATTGAAATAAATATTTACATTTATTTGAACCGTAATGTTTAAAGTTTTTTATGATCATTAATCATATACGGTTGCTTATATTTAGTTCAATAATTAAGGTGCCCCAATGATAAAAATATAATAACAATAATAATTTAAGGGTTTTATTTAAGTACAATTTTTAGGATTTTGTACGAAATTGTCTGTCTGCTACAAGCCTTATATTTTCTAAATGGCTAACTTGAAAAGTATTCATTCGAATGAATGTACTCGTAAATATATTGATTTTTATTGTAAATATTTTAGAAAACTATAGTGTTTACTGGGCCTAATAAACACTACTGGGCCTAATAATGAAAATTCAAAAAAACATTTTGATTTTATGAATTAAGCATGTGCGATATCATAAAATTTCGAGACCATTCCCAAAGACGTAAGAACGTGTTTGTTTTCCCTATCACAGGTTAGAAATTAAATAAAAAAAATGCGAAAAAAATGAATCCTCAAATTCGTTATTTTTATTAAAGAACATACGCCGACGCGCGATTAATTACCCGATGTCGCGAGCGACGATCAGCTGGCGACGTACGTATTACAACAAACATTTAATATTATCGCGTAAAGTATACATTTTTTTCTTGAAAACGAGGATGAACTTTGATATGTCCTCTCAACAAATCGTATTTAAAATCCCAAGACCAATCAGCTGGATTTTTTATCGGGATTGGTCTCGGCACATCTTGTATTATACCTATATATTTTTATGAGTTTTAACAAATTATTTTATACGCGTATATTCCTTACAAAAGACCATAATCCTTTCGAAATTATCTTAACAAATTTAAACGAATTTAAACAAATCATTTAAACGATGGTAGGATTTTCAATATTAGTGTTTTTTTCTTTTAATATGTAAATTGTACTACTTGCTAGCATCGTTTGATCCCTTCTTTAGTGAAATTGTATAAGTAAGTACGTTCTTCACACATGACATACTTTCTAGCTTGTATACTTTTATGCTTTTATGTATAAAAAACTGTTGAAATGTAAACTTTTTTCGTTTCGACTATTTTATTTGGAAATCCTAAAAATAAATAATAATCGTGCAACATAAATGATAATATTTTCATTTATACTCGTTGTACAATATATTTTTTTAACAAAGTTGTGCTGAGTCATATAATTTCGAAACATGTCGATTTGTTATGTTTTCGAGTTACAACAGACGATTTTCTTGTGATATTTTAAATTTCGCATTAGATATACTGAATACACTGTTTTTGATAAAAAGAGATATTTAAATCTAGAAAGAGCGTTTATTCTATAAATATTGTATATTATATTAATGTTCACTTCATTGCGGACGAAAAATAAACATATTTTTGATAAAATGACTAATGATATATCATAGGCTAATTGACATTCTATATTATGTTAATATCAAATCACAATTTTGTATGACAATATCTTTAGAAGGTACAGGCATGGTACAGACAGAGATAATAAAGTTTACTCTTTTTTTCCATTTTGTTCCGGAACCCCAAGAACCCATTGAAATGTTAAAAATCTCAACGTTACAATTTTTATTTAGAAAATCATAATTACTCACAAATTATTAATCAATCATAATTATTGCTCATATTATATATTTTAGAAGGTGATAATACAAAAATTTAAAAATTTTTCAGATTTATTAAAATGGTCATCGTAGTGCTGTAAATATTTTAAATGCTTATAATGCCGTCAAATATCCGCCTTACAAATATTTAATAATTGCCGTCTTCACGCATCTAACACTACTGTGGTAGATGGTTATAAACAATTAGGTGTTCATGTGTATTGACTGCTTTGAAATGGATTTGTTAAATACCAATCTCCTTATCTCGTCTGTTATTTTTTTCTGTCAAAATCTATTTTAGATGTTCAATTAGGTATTTTATAATGAGATCAGAAATTAGCAACTTTTTTATTATAATTATGAATATTAAAAAAGAGTGATAAAAAATGATATACCTATCATATAAATATAAAGCAAAATTTGAAATAAAGCCATGAATATAAAAAGTTATAGAAATAGAAAGATGCATAAGCAGCAGTTTTTAATTGATTGATCTAGATGGTTTTCATTGTAAATTTACTATGATTTTCTGTATATTAAATGTATTTCGATTGTATACAATTACATTTCATAGTACATTTTCTTAGATTATCGTTTAACTATTATTTTATCTTTTTAACTGTTTCCATACTGTCTTCTGTATCATTTGATGACTCCGATAAATTTTCTTTTGTAGTCTTTTCTCTTTCTGTATTGATAGGCACTAGCTGAGGAATAAAACTTGTCTTTGGTAAATTCTTCGATCCTTTTGGATTTTCGTTGTTTTTGTTTTTTGCTACCATTATCGGTGTCTTTGGTAGCTTTGAAGACTTTGTAGATTCTTTTTTTGTTTTACCATTCGTAGACACATTGCCCAAATGTTCATTCTGAAACATCACGGGAAACTGCATTGCGTTATGTGCACTTGGAATATTATCGTTAGTTTTGGAGCAAGCCTTTTTAACATCCACTTTCATTTCTGCTACTGTAGGCGGCCCCTTGGTATCGGGGACGCTTTTTGCAGTGAACGAGGGCAGCATAGATTGCGATAAATCCTGATCATAACTCAACCCAATCAAATTTCTTATAAGTTTGGCCTCGGTGATTTCTTCTTCTCTACTATCATTTGATAATGATCTTGAAAGGTTGTCATTCGATGTAGTCGTTTCCTCCTCGGAATCAGATACAATTACATGCGCACAGTTTCTTGGTTGTATGTGTGGCGTGTTAATTGCTGAAGCCTTAATAATAATTTTTGGTTCGTTCACATGTTTTAATCGAGAGCTATTCGCTGAAATTATCACTGACGGAGGTACTCTGATAGTTTCCATCGAAGAATTTGTGGTTGTACTTAAACTAGAACTATTTTGGTCATGCAATGACGCGTTACTATTAGTTAAACTACGAATGTCATTTTCGATTTCAATCATATTCACTACCGGTAGCCTGGGTATTTTATTAAAATCGTTGTGCTTAGTAAAACTAGGAATCAGTCTTGGTAGTCTGTATTCAGGTTCAACAGAACATGATGGAATAGGAGTCTGTGAATTGAATTTTCTGTCCAATGTTGAAGTCGTTCTTGGAGGAGGTAGTGGTGGTGGACTTCTTGGTAAAGTACTTACTTCGGGTCTTGAATTTGAGGAAAATGTGGTTATAATATCTGGAGTTACTTTCATAAAACTTTGAGGTGGTAATGAAAGTCGTTTTTGTGTATGACCAGGAACTTTAAATTTGTTTGGAAAATCAGGTAATACCTTCGGGAAATTTCTCCTTTTAATAGTCATTAGGGACTCTTCGGGAGTAAGAGGAATTTTATTAAATTCTTCTTGAGTTGTAACATTTATATCATTTCTAAATGCTACCGGCGGTTGTACGCTATTGAAAGTATTTAGCGGTCGCTGATTCTTAGGAACCATTCCGATTGGAAACATTTCTGTGTATTGGACGTCATGTACTGGATCTGATGTGGAATGCTTATGTACAATTTTAATTACTTCAGGAGTAAAATCTTTTACGATTGGTGCTAACTGAAAGTTAATGGAACTCTTGTAAATATTTTCATGAGGGTTTTCAATATCATCTCGTGAATTACGACAAACAAACTCCTCCATAGTTTTTGATCTACGCAAGGAATCGAGTGCGCCATCTACTTCGTCATTACAACAGCACATGTCTAAAGATTTCGACAGTTCTATCGGCTGCTGCCTCAGTACAGAGCTTCCTCTCGCGGATGGCGTTGCATCTACAGCTACCGATACTTTATTGGACATCTTTGTCTCTTCGCATGTTTTGGACGTGCAAAGGTTAGAATTGTTTCGTTTATTTAGTTGAGCATAAAGAGGTTCTTTACCTATTTTTGTCACCTGAGTTCGTGCTGAACTACACTTAGAAGAAGGATGCCTGGAACAAGCTCTATTTGCATTACCACCTATCGATATTGTTGAATCTGTGCCTGTTTGGTGAGATCTGGACAATGAAGCAACTTTATTACCACCTTCAGCACCTTCAACATAGTCATTACATTCATTTCGTGGTATTCGACCGACATTTGCGATATCGTCTTTTAGATTGTCCTTTCTGTCTAATTTCGGAGAAAATCTTACAATTTCTTGAGCTATCCAATCTCTTACTTTAGTATGAGCGTCTAAGGTGCTGTTTGATAGATGTCTTTGAAGGCGAAATCGTCTGCCAAATCCTCCGGAATCGTCAGATTTGGGAGTTTTACAATTGTTATCTATGTATTGATTTTTAACAGGTTCATAAATATCATCTAAATTTTTGTTACTGCTTATAGCCAATAGATTCATCATGTTACATCCCTTACCATCTGAACTAGAATGCATCACTGATTTATTTACAACTGCAATATCTTCATCTCCACCATTATTCAAATTATTTCTTTTTAAATCTCGTTCCCTTGATTTAAGCCTAGATTTTTTGTAATACAAAATTGCAAATGCCAATATATTAACTAATAAAAATATACTTCCAACAGCTATTATTAGGTTGATCGTAAGGCCGGAAGTTTTAATTGGTACTTCCGTTTTGTTGTCCTTTTCGGGCTCACTCGTGGAATCTGGTGTAATAGCACGGAGTAATGTGGGCGGGGTAATCCCCCATTTCCTCGAAGGTCCATCCATCAAACCTGGAGGCACAGGTCGCTGCGGCCTATCCATGGTCTTCAAGGCTGCGTACGGGTCTTCCTGAGTGGGCCGAAGTGGTTCTGGGTATGAATTAAATCTACCAAACGAATTCGATGTAGGGGATGGTGGCTTATACCAATTGTTAAAATTCATTTGTGGTTTTGGCTTCGGAGTGTCTTGCCATTTTGTTTCTGAAACAAACAAGGTATAAATAAAAAACAGATTGGAATCTTTTACAATTATTAGTAAATTATATAATATATATATATATAGTATGATCGTATATTTGTGAAATTGTACAATATACTAAAATAAATAGATTATATAAAAATATAAAGATATATATGTATGTATATATCGCCTAGTGGCTTTTATAAAAAAGTGTAACATATATTTAATTTTCAAAATTTAAAAAATTGGTTATTTTAATTTTAAGTTTGAAGGCACATTGAATCAATTATATAATTTAAACCAATTAAATCGGAAACTCATACATCACGTATTTCTATAATTTTTTTAGAAAATAATAATATTTTATATTACAGTATGGTTTAATATTAATGGTATCACTATTTTAAACTCTAATAAAGATTGACTACCACCTTTGCTTTATATTAACCATATTTTAGTAATAAAAATAATTAAGGGTGATTTCCCCATTTAAGAAAGTTAATCGCAGCACTGCAACATCAAATATTATACAATAACTGAAAAACTGCAAATGGGAATGGTCTCAAAATACCCTGTATGTTTTAAAATATCGTGTCTGTAGATTACCGTCGAAAATAATATGAGGTTTGACTGTGGTTTTTTTTGCGAAGACTGGAGTTTCGTAAGTAATCGTGGTAATATTTTTCAACGTTGATGGGAGAATTTCATTCCAAAATCTCATATATCTGCCTCGATAATGACTGCTTACGTAAGGAGGTATACCTGAAAAAAAAACATATACATATTTTTTTTATATTTGCAATTTAAAATATTTTTGAAATAAATAGGCGATACTACCCATAACTCAATACTCTATTACAAACAAAAAATTAATTTAGGTAGATAATTGAAAATTCTACAAAGTTGAGGAATTTTTAAAGAAATTTACAGTTACAAAAGTGAATGTTACATAAATCTAAACTCTGATTCCTAGTTCATAATACCTAGATAATAACAAACTGTATGTTTACAATGGTAAAACGGAAACGATTTTATATAATGATTTGCCCTTAAATAAGACAACAATTCGTGAGGCTCTGAATGGCCCGAAGGGCGGACACACGAGTCCCGAAAGCGTAGTCCGGGGCTTAAACGCTTGCGCTATAAGCAAAAAGCGGACCCTACTCTATTATGCACATACTAAACCAACGTAAAAGCGGTACTGTTCGTCAAAGGCAACTTCTGATACAAATTTTCTAATACAGATAGCTGAATCATAATTACACGATTTTGTTTTCGAATACGATTTTTTTTTATTTCGCAATAGAACACTTTAGTTATAACATAATAAATGCAACTACACTGAAAAAAAACCTGAAGCTGCACAAGAAACTTCTGTAGATATAGTGATAGTTAAACGTTTTGTTGCGCATACAGTTCGATTTTATCTGTACGCATAAATGAACAAATATTGTAACCTAAACAGACTATTTGGCTCCCGTTACTAAAGCTTTTAGTAGGCTCAACCAAAGTTTGGTATGCCTGACTGAACTCTGGTACACATAAACAAACTGCTCTGTAAGTGTACTACTGATTGTTTGGTTGACGTAAGAAAACAGGCATGTAGTGTTCGCAACTTTTCATTTGATGCTGCATCCACAAGATTGTTTGATGAAAGGTTACAAGAAAGTTTTGTAAGGTGAACGATTTATCAATCTACAGGAATTGGTTTGTACAGTCTATCAAACAGATTTAGTACACTACAATACACTTCGGTTGGGCCTACTCAAATTCAGTAGCTACAACAAATTATGATTCTACTGATTCTACAAAAATGAAAAAATATATTCTTACCAATATGAAAATACGATTGATTGTATTGATCATAGGGTGGCCAACCGACGTCGTACTGTTTCCACTCCTTCGGACCGAGAGAATGGAACGTTTGTTTGCCCATTCTTTGGTGATTTGGGTTTCTAAGAGAATACAATATATACTTTTATTTCAATAGCACAAATTTGTGGGTAAATCTATTTTAAAAGAATGATACTTTTCAACAACCCTCACCCGGTTTTGACGAAGTTCGCCCACAATGTCATGATGGCTTCGCTCAGCAATTTCTCCTGTTGGCTGTACTCTGTCCTGAAATGGTTTCTCGCTCCTTCCAGAGGAATGCCAAAGATGTACGCCAGTTCTTCTCCGTGTACACTTTTCGGAACCTGAAATATTTCTTTGCATATGATTTTTTATTTCTTGCAATACCAATTATTTATTACTAAGTAAGCACGATACATTTTGACCTGATCCAAAATCCTAAATCCTTTACACACATGCATTCATTTCCACTTTTTTTTTTTTTTAAAAACTTTATTATTATTTTTTTTACAAAACACCTTTACATTTCGCCACAAAGACGGTGCCTTTTCTGTGGGTGAAAAAAAATACATTTTATATACAGTATAAAAGTTTCAATAGGGTTACATCAATAAGAAAAAGGAAAAACAATATAATAAAATGCAAAAGCAATAAAATAGATAACAACCAAAAGTAAAAAGTAAAAACCTATCAAAAGCAAAGTTGAAGAAAAAAATAAAAATAGACAAAACCATATATTTTTATATTTATATAAATATATATGGGTTTTCGTAGATCTATAGCCTATACTTACTTAACTAACCTTTCCTTTCCATCTCAAGCAGATAGAGAGGGAGCAGGTATTCACTTTTTTATATACCTTTTTCAGAAAATTTTCTGACTTAAAATCCCACCTGGTATGACTCCGTTCGCAGCGGTCAGGTTTGTAACGGATACAATACAAATTTTGTATTACGCATTCGTGTAAATTTCCTTTTTTATTTCACTTTTTCGATTGCATTTAAATATATTTTTTAATTTACATTTTTTTTTCGAGAATCATGATTTTTAATATGTGAAAAAAAAAACATATTTGGAAAAGCTTGGTTAATTAGGTAGATTTTTTATCGGGACTGGTCTTGGGGCACGGTAGATACCAGATTGTGCTAAGATATTATTAATATTATATAAATAAAGATCGTTTGTGCGCGTTTTGGGTACCTTTTTCGTGTATGTCCGAACAAGCCTGTGACTCAATCCTACGTAGTAAAATTCTGTTGTGTTGGTTTTGAGATAGCTGAAGCTGGCAATGATGCTGCGTTTCTCCGCCAGGACTCCGAGATATTCGCACGGGATAGTTAATCTACCGGATTAGCGGTTAGATAAATCGCGGACCCCTGAAGTAGGTACGAGGATTGCTTATGCATGAATCACATTTACTCATCTTTACAATGTGAGGTTTAAATATATTTTTGGTGGTTCCTAACTCAGGAGAAGTAAAAAAAAATGGAATCTTTATAAAATTGCTCAGCGTGTGTCCGTCTTTTTGTCACGGAATTGACTCTTATTAAATAAATTAAATGGGTTCGACCGTGTGTTGATGAGGTCCTGTTACGGAACCCTAATTGCGCGGACCTGACTCGTTCTTAGTCGATTTTGAATACGACTACACTATTGTACATGGAGCTTCACAAATATTACATAGGACCCAGAATGTAGCCTTGCACGACACCCAAAGAGCAAAAACATATTTTAAATGGCACACATTGATCAGTCATTTGTGGCTGCCTTTAAGTATGCGTGTAATGATTTTACTGGTATGTAAGATACTTACAGCAGCATACTCTCCTGCCTGTGAATTATGTCCGAATATATAGAAGTACGAGCCGCGGTTCGCCTTCGAGTGGTAGTTGGCCGTTTGTATGATAGGAGCGGCGACCCTCGCATCGCTCAGGATGTCCAGCACAGCATCTCGATGGGATTCGGCAGTCGAGCGCAGAGGGTCGTATTGGAAGGATGTGTATCTGAAACGAAGTCAGCTTCTTATCGTTTTCATTGGTCTAATTTCTTTCTTCATTTAACAGATGTACAAAAGGGCGATAAATAAATATTTTTTTTTAGATTGTATTTTTCTGTACATACAAATTACCTAATTAACATAAAGTTTGGATAATGGAGTTCTTAAGTAAGAAAACTGAAAAACAGACATTTTGCATCGCGCGTCGTGCGTAACATAAAAATAAAATTAGTCTCAGCATTGGGCACTCACTACGCATTTTAATTTCGAAGTGTATTAATCACGAATCCCGAAGTGCATCTTACAGCAGTGGAAATGCTCAAAATGGTCCTTTAAAACCATAGGCAAAGCCAACAATTGCAACAATTGCAATTGCAACAATGCAAGGCGATACATCGTTGTAGTGATACAGGTCGCCGGGTGCCAACGAAAGGTCGTGTTATCACAATATGTATTGTTTGGGATTCAAAGAAAAAAACTTACTCTTTTATTGTTGAGGCGAAGACCAGTTCCGGCAGAACCTCGAACCTGGTGTGGATGTACAGCCTCAAGGCCGAATTCCTTTCACTTTCCAGCATCCCGTGGGCCAGAGCTACCGCATTGAGAAGATGGTAGCTCTCCAGTTCTGTACATCCGTACATAAGTTCATATCTAGGACATGCAAAAGAAACTTAGCCAGTGATATTGTAAATGTTTACCAGATTCGCTATTTTTTTACGAGTGCTATTAACTAAAGTATCATAATTTTAACAGTAAGCTTTTAACTAATTTTGTCAATACTTTTTGCACTAGTTACATCGCATTTTTTTTTCGAATAATCGTAGCGATGCAGAGATCGCCAAACTTAAAAATAAACTCTATTTATTTTGCTTTCATAAACAGTGCATTTCAAAAATATAGTTTAAAGACAAAATTTATTCACATATCGAGTACTAAACTATATTCAAATCAATGCATTTTGGCTAAATACAACGTGTATGTGACCTTTAAGCATTTGCTACCTCGGTCCATCTAACTATGTATAACAAAAAAAAATATTTAGTTATGAATAATAAAATTACGTGATACCTACTCAAGAAATATTTTATTACATTCCCTTAAATTTCTTTTTAATCGACATATTTCTTATAAATAAAATATTTTATCGTCTTGCCTACAATTTTTTTTTTTTTTTGACGTTGCATTTGCACACCATCGTGCTCAGAGACAGTACACACAAACCCACAGAGGTCATTCTAAAAAGAGTCAAATTTGAGGTGTCCTCGAATCATGAACATAAAAATGTTAATAAAGTAAATAATAAACTATTGTCTGAAAACTATATTGGTTCGGAAAGTAATAAATTTACCTAATTAAATAATAAAAGGACCACCCTAGTTCGCATACACATTTTATTATCATATCGGACTCGGCACGATAAACGCACAAAATGTTGCCTCAAAAATATAAAATATTGCCATAAAATTGACACTCGAAAGGGTTTCGGTAGCAAGGCGTATGCCACAAGAGACTAACCCAAAAAACCCTTTTTGTATATAAAAGATTTCCTGCACATAATATAACCAATATCCCACGAGACGCAATACACATCAAGTGACACTATTGCGAATGGAACACATAATAATCGTACTTTAAAAATTGTTCAAATTCACACACGACTTTTAATTTTTGATTTCTAAAAGATTTCATACACGGATAAATAATATATTATTTACAATCAAAAATAAAGTCTCGATTTATTGTATCTAGCCAAAATAAAAACTCCATATTAAAAAAGCCAACACATTGAGTTAGAGATTTTGTCACTAGCTGTTTAACTCCAATTAAATTAATACTAATTATTAAAAATCTATATTTTATAATACAAATTTTATTTTATAATACTAAAAATATAATCAATATATTATAATTAATTTCCAAAATTAATATTTTATTTAAATTATATTTTGAGTATTAAAATTTAATTTTTAATAAAATTTTATAGATATTTAAATTTTATATTTTATATATTATATAATTAATCCTTTAATTTATATTTTTTGGGATAAATATATAAAATTTATTATTTAATTTAAAATTTAAAAAAGGATTAATTAACTATTTTAAGTATATATTTTGAAAATATATAAAAGAGATATGAATAAATTTATTAATTTTTATAATATTAATTTAATTTAAATAACTCACCCCAAACTTCGCCCCGCGTTGACAGCTATTTTAAGCAAATTTTATTCGTACATAAGTTGATTAAAATATTTATATAGGAATGTGTAATTTGCGCACAAATACTCGCAAAAAGGATAATGGCGTATTAGAGGCGTCTTTGTTTTGCAATGAAGATTTTTTGGGTTTACAGCGGACCCAACTTCTCTCACCTCTGAGCGTTCTCCCGAGCTTAGCCGAATGAGCGTGTCGCATAGGCGGTATAATATTACGTTTTTATAATAATAAAATTATATAATAAGTGAAACATTTTTTTTAAGCCTATGTTAAAGGAATTTTAACAAAAGTGTATACACAATTGACTCAACTGTTAAACCGATTCAGATGAAATGGATATATTTACAAGATCGTCTATCAGTTCAGTTAATAAGGTCAGGAACAAATGTGATCTGCTAGTTTGATGCTAAAAATGTTTTTCAAATAAATCGTGTTCATAATGCTGATTTCTATCCACATTTACGATTTTTTAGTTTCGAAGCCCCAGAATTTTCAACAAACCGCCGGTTTCTTTACGTCATTATTCTTGTAAATTAAAAGACGAATTAATTATGGTGCTTCTGAATTAGGTAGGAAAGAAACTGAGAAGATATTAAAATATATAACCATAAAACGACGTGTTAATATTTTATTTTATTTATTTATTTATTTATTCTTTATTGAAAAATCCAACAGTATTCATTTTTATCATTACAAAAAAAACTTATTACTAGTATACAAAACCAATTATGGATTTCGGACATTTTACAATATTAACATTAGCATAAAAAAAATTGTGATAGTGTTCTTAAAATATACATAGATTATGAATTTATATACGTCGTATACAGTAGAATTTTTTGATGTGTTATGTGTAATTTGTGAGTGATGTTTGTGGTAATTGTGAGTGTGTGTGATATTAATATTGTTATTATTTATCCCTTTATTATGACCATAATTGTAAACCTTATATTATTGATTCCTATAGTGATTAGTCTGTACATTATAGCATATATTTCAACTATAATTTAATCTAAAATACCTATATATTTTCAACGAAGCGCTGGAAATCATAAGTAGGTATAATTAATTATGACTACACCGCCCCCAAATAAAGTCTAGCTTAGTATGGGCGTGGCTTAGTGATAAACTTATCATCATAAGTCCTTTATATGTATGCATAAATAATGAATAAATATAATATGCGTAAGTGTAAACGGGTTTTTTTTACTACATTACTTTTCTTCCTGTTAAAATGTTGTTTTATTTTGAGTGGAGACACTAAAGTTGATTTATCATGTAATAAAACAAATTGTAGCAAATGCGCATCGCAACAGGTTTAGGAATATTATTCCGCGCCTTTTTATGTACTTATTTATTTATATGGTTTATTCAACAAATTTACAATTCCTTTTTTTTATGTACCAGCCAAGCCCAAGGTTTATCTGCTGGAAATCAGGTGTGTAAAATACAGATACTAATAATAGTGAAATATGTTCCCTTCCTTTCCCTTCCTGTTTTATGTTCCCATGTGAATATGTGTGTTATGTTGTCTTATCAGCGTCCAAAACACGATAATACAATAACAACCAATTCCTTTTAGACGGAATTTCCAGTGCGTGCGTCATAAAAACCATGTACCGTTCGAATTTAACAAAATCAAAGTGTTGTAACACAAATGATTCACCTTAATTACCTACTGGCAGTGAGGAATTAAACAATTCCTTTTTTTATGTACCAGCCAAGCCCAAGGTTTATCTGCTGGAAATCAGGTGTGTAAAATACAGATACTAATAATAGTGAAATATGTTCCCTTCCTTTCCCTTCCTGTTTTATGTTCCCATGTGAATATGTGTGTTATGTTGTCTTATCAGCGTCCAAAACACGATAATACAATAACAACCAATTCCTTTTAGACGGAATTTCCAGTGCGTGCGTCATAAAAACCATATACCGTTCGAATTTAACAAAATCAAAGTGTTGTAACACAAATGATTCACCTTAATTACCTACTGGCAGTGAGGAATTAAACAATTCCTTTTTTTTATGTACCAGCCAAGCCCAAGGTTTATCTGCTGGAAATCAGGTGTGTAAAATACAGATACTAATAATAGTGAAATATGTTCCCTTCCTTTCCCTTCCTGTTTTATGTTCCCATGTGAATATGTGTGTTATGTTGTCTTATCAGCGTCCAAAACACGATAATACAATAACAACCAATTCCTTTTAGACGGAATTTCCAGTGCGTGCGTCATAAAAACCATGTACCGTTCGAATTTAACAAAATCAAAGTGTTGTAACACAAATGATTCACCATAATTACCTACTGGCAGTGAGGAAATAAACATGTTTTTAAGCAAGGTGGGTATATGACCCTTCGGTATATACTTACTTGCTGAACAAGTCTTTGTAGACGCCCATCACCTGTGCTGGCTCGTTCGGGATGACGGATCCATCAATTATTGGACCAAATGTCGTCGTGTATTTTGGGGCTGACACCCTAACAGCCATTATTTCGGATAATCTGAAAGGAAAATAAATGATCTTATGAGGAATAGTACACCTCCCTCGGTGCGCAATGCTCTATGCGTGTGTTATTATAATTGAATTATGACACGTACATTTAAACATCATACATATTTTTACGTCGCACTAATATGTTTTTTATTTTTTTTTCTTTTTCTTTTTTTCCTCAAGCTACACTATTATACTCCCGAGGCCATTTCCGAAGACTAAAGAAGATGCTCATTAAATAAATGCAAAAATAATTCAAACCCAGTTTTTGCTAAAGCGCTTAATATCCTTTGTCATTTTTTTCCTCGGAAATCACGACGAAGTTTGATATGTTGTCGTAACAAATCATGTTTAATATTGTAGGGTTAATTTGCTGAAAGTTTTTTTTTTATCAAGAATTGTCCTTGGACATCTTATTTAAGACATAAAAATCGAATAGAAATGTTACTTAAGTAAAGTAAAAATATCCATTGTAACGAACTACGCTTAAACGAAGGCTTTTATCAGAAATGGGTTAAAAAATAATGTAACTTTTTTAATCCAAATCTTGATATGAAATGTACCCTCACGTGTGCAAAGAACAAACGATCTTCTAGACATCCCAATTCGTAGAAACAATTATGGGTAAATTAACCCATTTACACCCTTAATAAAAAATATCCAGAAATTGATATGTTCAATGTTAACCTAGTAAAAAAATATCAAAAAACTAACTTTAACATGAAATTTCCCTTTTCTCTCCCTCCCACTCTCTTCGTCTGACTTGAATTTCTTAGGTTATACACCAATCTTATACTCATTCGGTGGAAATATTTAATTAGTTTTATTTTATACTTGTTAGACTGTTTCCATTCATTGTCTTCTCTGTTTTTATTATTTTATTAATGTATACCGTCTGCATATAATTTCTTTGTATATTATTTCCCAAATAAAAATAATAAAAAAATAAATATAAACGTGAATTTTATCCAAAATTTATTATTGTGTGTAAACACACACAATTATTTATTATTTACTATTACAATTTATTTATTATTGTGCTTGAGAAACAAATGTTTATTTATCTGTCATGTCAAAATATGTCATATAATTTATTACCTATTCAAATTTCGCAAATAACACCGGAATCGCATCAACTTTAAGACGTGCTAGGGGGCCAAAAGTATTATTTTAATAGACACAACTACTAGCTAGCGTTAACGATAAAATCATAAATATGAGGTTACGTTAAACGCGATTTTCAAAAATAGCCTAATACTTAAACGGCTTTAAAACAACTGCGTGATTTGTAACTTAACTCGTTACCGCGCTTCATTGTCATGGTGTCACTTGTAACGAGGTTTCCGTATCACTAAACACGATTTAAACACGCCTTATAACTTTTGCAACCCAGATAAATTGACAGGTTGACTTTGCATGGCCACAGTAGGTACATTTTCAGTGCGAAAGTTTTAATCTTACCGTTTCTTTCTTAGGCACTCTCCAAGATCTGACTCGCTGGTCAATGGGCAGTTGAGGCTCTGCGCAGCCTGGAACGTGTACTGCTGTGGGTTGTTGGTCAGGGCCCAATCTGACAGAGCGCTTCCAGACATCAGGACAGCGCGATGGAAAAGACCTGTGGAAACAAACCGCAAATAATGGAAAAGAATTTTGTAAATGCGCATCAAATTTATTGAAAAACTTACTAATACCTATTTTCTATTCGTATTAAAAACAAAGACCTATAAATTTTTCAATAAACTCAAAGATATTGTTATTTATCTTTCCAGGCGATTTGCCGCTATTAACAAACAATCATCAAATATAATTCAAATACCTTTACAACTCAATTATATAATTAAATATATAAATACGGTATTAAGCAATACATTATACAATTTTACTGTATTTAAACGATTTGCATGTAATGTGCATATATTTTACACTTTTCTTTTTATTTTTAGCCATGACGAGTCATTTTCATATATCCTACGTTGAACGTAAGTTTCCTTGTAAATATTCATTAAACCATTCACTTCTCATTCATTATACGTCATATTCGTTACATTTTCACTGTTTTTCATCATTATTGTTTCTTTTTTAAATCATTTATTTACTACTTTATTGAAAGTTTGATATATCGCACAGATAGATGGGTGAGAGTGAAAAGCTTTCATAAAATACAGGCCTGTATTTAAACCAACGTGCATTAAGTCAAGCGATGCAATATCTGTGCATTTGGTATTAATTTTTCTTTGAACATTCTGGCTATATAATTTATTTGAAAATTTTCAATCAGTAGAAATATTAAAAAGCATTCAAATATTCCAAATGTCAGTACTGTCAAACTATTTTATAAGTAGTAATGTAAACTAACGGCGAACGCCTATTATAACGTAAGAAATCATCTAAATACAGTATTTAAGCAATACATTATACGATTTTACTATATATAAATATATATATATATATATATAGTATTGTTCAAACTCAAAATCTGAAAACTTGGGTCTTTAATAATATTTCCAACGCCTGGAAACAACATTCGATATGATATATCATATCCTATAATAAAAAAAAAAAAAACACATTTTACGACTGTTCGCGACAGGCTAAGCAATTGCAGAACTGATTTATATTGAAACCTTTTTTTATAAAGCATGTGCTTTACGATCAGTATTATGACCATTACTGTCCCGCTTCACCTCCCAGGGTGAGGGCTGAGCAGTAAGAGAAAAACATAATTGAAATCGGCAATGTTGTTATTTGTCCAGCTAGCTTATTTGTACAAAAGTTAAATTACACTCATTGTAGTAACAGCTCAATGCGGTAGGAAAGTTTTTTTCCTAGCGTGTTTACTTTAAATGTTCAAATTGTGCTGACCGTTCGCTACGGGCGACACCATGAGGAAGTTGACGCAAGCTGCTCCCGTTCCGTGACCCATGAGAGTCACAGCATCAGCGTCACCGTTGAAGGTCTCTATGTTGTCCTTAACCCACTGAAGAGCTGCTATCTGATCCAGAAGGCCGAAGTTGCCAATAGAGTGCTCAGATATGCTCGGTTTCATGAAACCTGCAAGACAACAAAACACTTGTACCGGGTGATAATAGATCTCTCGTTAACGTCTGGTAAGGATAAGGTGAGGATAGAGATAGATCAGGCTCACCAAGTAGTTTATTGAGTTTTCACACTTATCCTAACGAATTTCTGACTGAGTAGGAATGCAAATAGAAATTAATAACTGGCCGGTAATAGCTTTGACTCGACTAAAGACTTGTATGTTAGTCTCACTAACTAGGAAGGTAAAAGTAACCTCTTCGATTATGTGGTTATAAACCGTTAAAAATGAATTTATAACTCGTCTTAAAACGGTATATTATTGACGTCATGTGGTGGATATGCTACTTAACATTTTTCCAAACAAAGTAAATGTTTTCGTCTTTCTGCAAGGAATTTGCAAACTAATTAAGTCTAGTTGCCTTTGACGTGTATTGAAAACTTCCAGTTAAACTGGTCTTGAGAACTCTATATCTGGCAATTGCTATTGAAAGACAACCATTGCCTTTTAGATCACATCGGAGGCTAGTCGATATATACAAAGTCAACATTTTTTTAGTACTAACTAACGAAACATTGTCGGCTCGATAGCGCGCTCAAATATCATATTCGAATTTCAAAAATATGACGACAGCACGGCTGTTGGAACGTATTATTTATTACTAGCCAGTTAAAATTAATAAAAACTCATCTATGTAAATAGAAATACGTAAAAGAATGTTCAGTGCTATGTTATAATTATTATAAAATTAATATTGTTAAATTATTATTAATAATTTGAAAAATGATTACCGTATGTCCATGACTAGCCGCGCGTCAAAGTTTATAAAAAAACAAAATTATGATGAATTTAAACAAAACGTGATGCATTTGTATTTTTTTTTATTTTATTTTAATCTACTCAGACCTAAAAAAACACCTTTATGCCATCCAGAACGCATATCGAATTAATTAATTAATTCAATAGATTAATTAATTGTAATACTTTTTGTTAAAAATAGATCAAATAGTAGTTATGGCTTTTATTATCTAAAAAATCGTCAATAGTAATAACTTTTAAAATTGAAATCTTACCCAAAATTCCTAGCCTGAAATTTATGGTCACAATGATAATTTTCCCGTATGATGCTAGAACAGTTCCGTCGTAAGGGTTACCAGAATTCCATTCGTATGATTCCCCGTGTATGAACACGAGAACTGGATACTTCTTTGGCTTTCTTGTTGGGGTTGTGTAGTCTCCTGGAACAAGGAAATCAGGTTGTACATGTGAAACAGGTTGTCCCAGGACCCAAGACCGTGTCCCACGACCATTCCCGATAAAAAATCCACCTAATTGGCCATGTGATTTCAAACAAGATTTGTTTTGACGTCATGTCAACATTCATTATGGTTTTCAAGAAAAAATATTATTATCTATTAATTTACATAATTACATACATAACGTATTACTTATTAACAGTATTAATATTTAATCATTCATATGTTCGTCCGCTCGCGAAACCGCACTGCGTCGGGTCGTCGACCGGCCTTGGCCGAGCGCGAGCAAGCAAACGAAAGAGCGGCATACAAAAAGGGAATTTACACGTGCGCTTTGATAAAACTAATAAATTTTGGCGTGATTTATTTTTGCATTTCTTTATGCAATTTCTCACGCGTAATAGAGAACATAAACACCGTCTTAGTCATCGGGAATGGTCTTGGGACATGCTGTATACATATTAGTTATTATTTATTTTATTTAAAATAAGTTACTCGTGGTGATTCATTATGCAAAGTTACAAGATATACAAAACGCCACTTTTAAAATAACACCCTTGTGTCAAAAATGTATAGAAAAGAAATATTTTTAAAAACAGCTTTTATTTGAGTGCTTGAATGCGAATACAAAATTTCGTCTCTGTGCTGTTGACCGTTGAGGAGTTCCTTCGTTTTGGAGCCAATTCCGTGGGATAAGACGGAGTAGTTTGATTCATGTTATGGCTATACGAAATAAAGGTGTGTACATACTTGTATGAGAATGTGAATGTATTTGTATATACAAATCAGTAGCTAAGTAAATAAGGAGTGCTCATCAGATTGCGATTTTTCAGCCCGATCATAAATTTTTTGAGGTTTTTTTTTTCGTTCCGTAAAACGTACGATGATTATTCTACCGGAAATAATACGCAAAGTTTCCGCGCCGTTGGCTAGTTTGCACAACTCTCCGGTTAGTTTCGGAAATGAGCGCGGGGATCCGGGCCCCCATACCGCTCGGAAACCTACGTAGATATTTCCTGCACGTTTCCGTGATGTCGGTACAGACGTGGCCTGTGTCCTAATTGGCTGGTCAACGATCAGTTGGATCCGACGGTCAAGCGGTCCGCGGGGAGATACGACCTTTTATAAGTGGATCATGCTTACGACGGACCGGAATATATTGTATTAAATATATCATTCATATTGTCCGACGAACTTACCTGGTATTATAACAGACCATTATGGTCAACTTTATCTATAACTTATCATAGCATTTTACATATCAAATTTATTTATTTTTATTTTAATCCAACTATAAATATAGACATATTTGTCTGAACATTATATCAGCTTCTATGTAAGTTTTGTGATGCGTTCTATGTTGGTGAGACTACGACGCCGTTAAACATTAGAATTAATAATCATATATTATCCTGTAACAAATTACTTTCCTTTTTACCCGTTCCAATTCACGCGAGAACTCACGGCAGGGATTTCGATGCTTGCTTTAATGTAAAAGTTTTGAAGTCTTCACGTGATAAATACTCCATAAATATTTTATAATTAAACATTTGAGATACCGTGAACACCTTGCAGAATTCAAGGAGCCCTCCAACATCGTTTTTGTATATCATTTTTACCTTGTTGGGTACAATTGTGTTAAGTATACGAAACTGTAGAGATTGTATTTTATTTAGGTAGGGCATACCCTCTGCCGTAAACTATCAGCCCATAACCGATAATGAAATTATATTTAATAACGTAATTCTCAAATAGCGTATTTAGATAATTTTTACATTGTAATGGATAAACATCGCAACCTTACTTTATATGAGAGTCTGTCAGTATATTAATGTAATATAACAATGGAATTTAATAATTCGACTGCTCTCCTAATCGGACTATATGTCGGTACGACAATGTAATGTTACACAATCCTATCAATGTTGCTAAAACGTTTTTTTTATTCCTGTTGTATTGTATAATCAGGCAAAAAATTACGTTGAATAATTTCTCTAATAAAGATTAATGTTTTGAGTTATGCCTGGTGATGAGTCATTTATTTAAGCGGACTGTTTATCGGAGCGCGGATTACGAGATTAGCGACGGATCATTAATTGAAACTAAGGTCGTTATAAGGTCAATCGGTGCGTTATTGTCCTCGAACCAAGTTAAATAATTATTTTTAAGGTACCTAAATGGCAAACATTAGTACCTATCTTCATAATGTGAACGCAAGCCCTGATCAGATTTGTTCTCTTATACATATTCAGTCATAGAAAGTGAAAATAAGCCATTTTAACACATAGGAGCGTATGACAAAAAAAAACTGTCGTTAAATTAAAAAAAAATCCCTTTCGGCTCGCCAAAGGAGGAAGGAGGTAGAATTGACCAGATAAAAGAATTCACCAGATTATTTTTCAGGATATATGTACAGGTGAACTTAAAGTCAGGAGTATCCTTTTAAGGGGTAGTAAGGAGGGTATCCTTTTAGGATAAGGGAAAATTGTTAAAAATGTATACGGTAGTTAATTTGAATTTCGATTAAGAAATGTATTATAAGAATTAATGTTTGTGTTTATGTTGGGCATAAACGATGGCTATTCATTGGTTAGGCTTTTTTCTTACTTTGGTCTTTAAAACTGCTCGGTCGGCGGCTAGTTTAGAAATACCAGTTTTTTTTAATATTATTTAACAAAGATGTGGAACAATAGTTGTTTAATTTCAACCAGCATTATCCTTTAAAAACATCCTGCAGACTTTAAGTTCGCTCTATATAAACCACAGATTTATTTTTCGCTGAATCTGTAGGTATGAACATGTATCTCGTACATTATAAATGTTTTAAAGAAAGGCTCGGTTACGCAAACGCCAAAATTTAAAACTTCCAAATCACGAGTAACAAGATAGGGCCGCCCGAAACGAGATAAACGGTCCTGAAGCGGAATTATTACAGCCCTGAAAGCATTCCGAGTGAAGTTGGGCATAAAATTCGCCCGAACTTTCCACAAAGAAGCGAGCTATAATTATACAGCGGCACGAACGCCGAGTTCGCGGATGTAAATTTAGGCGGCGAGTGTATGAAGACAGGCGAAGGGCTGATGACAGCCCGATAAGACAGCAGTCGGGCCGAAACGCGGACGGGACAAGCAACTCGCCCAATGAAACATCTTTCATTTATTTAAACTAATTTATTATAATAGTTTTTTTTTAAAGAATTGCTATGACTCAGTTTATACACCGTGTCCCAAGAACATTTCCGATAAAAATCTACCTAAATCGGGCCTACGGTTTCAAACATGATTTGTTTTGATGACATATCAAAATTCATTATGGTTTCCGAGGAAAAAAATGTAAGCTTTACGTAATAATATTAAACCGTTGTTGAGCATCCGCTAGGTCGTGTTTCGCCGCGGTAAAGGCAATTTACACCAGTGCCAACTGGATGGATTTTTTGGTAGGGACCCGGTGTGGTTCCGAAAATACATTAGTGTACATAGGAATGACACATAATTTACAACAATTAGGTAAAAAAATACATGATGAAGATGGTAATTACACAATAAATTTTCTAAACGTAAATAAACGAATTTAGATAACATGAATAATAATAGTTCAAAGGATCAGTGAGATCAAACGACCTACGCAGGAAATAACAAAAACAAAATGATATAAAAGATACAAAAAAAAAAAAATTAAAAACTAACATAACAAAAAAAAAGAAGAAAAGGTGGTAAGGTGATATCTGCTTGCATCGTTACAACAGAAATAATACTAAAATTCTTTTACACTGTATATGTTAAGTTCTAATAAATATTCTTTAATTGCTGTATTGAAATTCTTTAGAAACGTCAGGTTTCTTATGTGGATCGGTAATCTATTATAGAAGGAAAGACTCATATTGGTGTTTTTAAAGAAATGGCAAAGTGCTTCCAGAATAAAGTTATCATACATAGTTAATATCCTCGGCGACTTAAAGTGAGGGCGGCATGATTCACGTTGACCAATATTACAAATTGCTCTGAATGTCCGCTGCGCATGGTGCAGAGCCCCACGTTAATATCTCATATCTAAGGTGGGATTCAAATAACGCATAATAAACTGATTTAGTAGCTTGCAGATCCATGCACGCTCTGCGTCTACGTATAGCGTAGCAAGCCGAGGACATTGGATTTGAGGTGATCAATATGTGCATGCCAGTTTAATTTTTCTTCTAAAAAGATCCCAAGAAATTGAATGGAATTGCTAACTTCAATAGTGTGCTTATACTTAAGTAATTTGGTCATATTTTTGGTAAAATGCATTAAAGCAGTTTTTGTTATATTGAGTGACATTTTATTAGCTCTGAATCAATCATCAAATTCAGTTAACAAGGTGTCAACTTTCAAAGACAGCTCATCCGCAGTAATAGCTTCAACAATTCCACTGGTGTCGTCAGCAAACTGAGTAACATCTGATTTGTATATGCTAGCTGCCAATCATTTGTATACAAAATAAATAAAAGAGGGCCTAGTATAGATCCCTGAGGTACGCCTAAATTATAAGTTATTTCATTTGATGTACAATTTTTTTCATGGCCGCTATCATCAACAGTCTATATGAATACTTGTTGAACTCTATCTTTTAGATAAGTTTTCATAAAATTGTTTGCTAAACCTCGAACGCCATAATGATCCAGTTTAGTTAATAGCACATCGTGTTGAACACAATCAAACGCACGACTGTCACAGAAAATTGCAGCTGCATATTGCTTATCGTTAAGACGTTTGTGAAGGTAATTATGACATTTAAGTATAGCTTGCTGGGTTGATCTATTTTTCCTGAAACCGTATTGATGTTCATTAAGTATTTTATATTTAGTAAAAAAATTAACCAGTCTCTTTTCAATTATTTTTTCAAATAGTTTAGCAAACATACTGATAAGTGAAATTGGGCGATAATTTTCAATTTTTGTAGATGGGTATGACTTTAGCTTTGTTATAAATATCTGGGAAAACTTTAAATAATAATGTTTATCTTTATTCTTAATCATAATAAAAAACATAGGTAGACTATGCATATTTGAAATCGTTATTTTCACTCCTTCATAAATGTTTTAGGACACTTTGTATGTGTGTATTTTTGGTTTCAGCCAACATAAAAAAATCACTTTATAAAGTGACATTTATATAGTGATTACTATATAAATGTCACTATAAAATTACGAACATTCTAATGAAAAACTGCCCTTTAAACACTTAATGTATTTTCATTTTTACATCCCCGTTAGGTAAGAAATGTGTGTTTAACCCCATCTTGTGACGTTTGGGGGTCTTTTTATGCTTACTCCATAAATTATCCCAAATTTTAGATTTAGATTATATGCATCTGCATCTGCAGGAACCCAGATGCAAATAAATAAGTTACAAAAATAAGAGAACTCAACAGTGCAGTATATGTTGTAAAGGATGATGAGGCACCAAAATGGTTGATAATATCGAAACTATACATGAATATATATAGTATAGGTACTTCAAAAATAGCAAAATAACAAATAATTGATAGGTAATTTATAAAATATTTTTTCTTTATTGATTTTAACGGCGATAATTAAATAATTTTAACATTGCATTTGTAATAAAAAATAAAAAGTGACAGGTAGTCTTTTGCATGCGACTAACCCTAATATATATGCATAAAAACGTGGAGTAACAAAACCCTAAAAAAACTTTTACTGATTAATTTTTAAAAAAACCTAGGCCATAAACAATTATTGTGATATTGTATCGAACCTGGGACCACTAGATTTAGAAGTAGGAGCTTATACCACTGCGCTGCACCACTGCTAATTAAGTAGGGTCCAATGTTAGGCGAAATGCGCTTGTGCTATTCAGATGGGATGGTTGTAATGAAACGTGAAAAATTGTATGATCAACCGTCGGGTCAATAGTCCTACGCCTTAAAGGCACAATGAAAGTGTGTATCATAAAAATTAAAAAATTAAATCAAAGAACAAAAAACAAACAAATAATTCATACAAAGATGTAATAGAAAACAGATATCTATTCTGATCGGGCGAAAAGACTAATGCGATGGACATTATACTTCTCCACAGATACATTTTTTTTAATTCGACTATTTTCCCAATCGGACAAACACGTCAGTATGACGTGGTAATTGAAAAAAAATACCGATAAATCCACAAATAAGTTTATGACACTAAAGTAATTACTATATGGACCTATTTCATAAATGTGAGTCCTAACCTTATCTAAATAAATACTGTATTAGCAAAACTACATCTACATGGAGAAAGAAAATATTAAACAAAAATATATAATGTTTAAAATATCAGACGCCTAGCGAAATCTAGTGGGTTAGAGCTAAGTTACGAGAAGGTTCACAGGTATCGTGTTCTACCGCAATGATTCTAGATTCTGTAAACTTCTCCTTGTAAATAGCTTTCGTTGCAGTTTAGCTTCCTCCCTGTAGAGTACAGTAGTACCGTAAAAAAAATACATCGTGTTTTAGTTATTAACTATACCTATATACCGATAACATGTCATTAATTGGTTTTAAACTAGGTAAAATAAACGAATGCTTCAAAAATTTGTTTTTTTAAATAAATATTTAATAAATCAACAAAGATTTAAAGTCTCAACAAGGTGATTGTGTTATAAATACAATCATAATAGCTATTTGGATATTTGACGAAATCATAATAACAAAACGTTATTAGTATTTATTGTGGAATATTTTAAGGCCCGAAAACAGTCAGTACTATGAATATACCTGTTTATGTACCTGCCCGCAACAGAGGTTAGTCATTTACTTTCGCGTTTCACTACATTTTTTAAACAATTATTTGATTTGAACAAACCGTTAGTACATTATTAGAAAAAGACATCACATAACTAATATTTTTTAGAGATTCCAAATATATTTTATTCTTATTTTAATTTACATCAAAATTATAAGCAATTGTAATCATCTTTTGTTAAAATATTAACAAGGGTGAATTTTGAGATTCGAACCCATAGATTGAAAGCAGGTATTCATACCACTGAGCCACTAGGCCTATAACCTCCAGAATATTACAGACTACGAAACGATAAGCGAATAAATATTTTCATAGTTTTTTTTTTTATTTTCTCAGTTTAAATCAAATAACTTTTAAATGTTCAATTTACTTCGCCGAAAAAAGAATACCTCCCCCCTTTAACCTCTATAAATTTCTAAAATAAGCCATTCAATTCATTTACATTCACTTCCAACTTTGTGGGCAGTCCTTTTCGTCTGTTCGCCTTTTGCGTCTGCCTACATTATCTCGATAGGGTTTAACCCAGAAACCCGCCTTTCTTGGGAACAATGCGCGCCGTATATATGCAACCGCGCTAGGTAGGTAAATATATCCCGCAAACCATAGACGTAGCAGAGCTTCAAATCCCTTTGGGGTTTTAAAATCTTAAGCCAAAGTTCGAAACTTGGTGAAATTTAAGACATCATCGATAAATTGCGTCTCAAAATCCACATTTTTTTCACCACCCTCTTCCTCATTACAGGTAGTCGCATTTATGTAACCCCTCATCACGCGTTGTTAATAATTAATTATTTATATCTTTTAATATGTATTTAGTTGCGTTTTTATGTCCATTATGTTTACTTTCTATTTTTTTTCATTTTGTCTTTCTATTTCATTTTATTTTTCAACTGTCACCTTAATGTTAGATTTAAATGAGTAACTCAAAATCGACCTTGTTATAATAATCCCCCTTGACCCTTCTAATTGAACTTGTTAATATTGTATTTTTTAGTAATGTAGCCCTGTGAGTTTACCGATGAATATAAATAAATAAATATTTTTGATTGACAAATTGGAACTTTCGAAACAAGTAGGTAGGTGCTGAAAAATCTACAAAATTTTATCTGCTGAACAATTTCAACACAAACAGTTTAAGACCTCACAATATTGGGTTTCGTTTTCGCGTGTTAATGAATCACCTTGACTCACCTACCCTTTGGTCAGATAGAGTTACACTTGGTCCTTTACCTTCCTCCTAATATATAACGTAATTTACGATAGACCGATTCTTCTAAATAGCTAGTTTTGTGGTAGGTACACTTCATAAGGGGTCGTTTAGTACAACACACTTTTTTTTGTCTTCTTGACCCCTTTCCCCTAATATCCAAAAATGAATACCTTGGGTATGTCGATAATAATCATTGTTTAAAAAGCCTGGGATGAATTAATGATGAATTAGATTATAAATTAAAGTATTAGGATTAATAAGTACGCAATATTTATAGAAAAACATATTTTTAATTTAAATAGTAAATAAAAATATAAATGATTCAAATGATTTTTCTCTAATGCATATTTACAAAAGAAATATCTAAAATCCTAATTAAAAAGATGAGTTGAAATACAACAGTGACTTGAGTCTCATACAGATAGTTGTAGTAACTTCCGGTTTATCAAATTTATGGAATTTGGAAAACCAAGTTCCAGTTGAAGGTTAAGGTTGATCCCGGTATAAAAAAAGCTTTATTTTAAATTATTGTCTTTACA
The DNA here is from genome assembly GCA_020383195.1 of Neomicropteryx cornuta. NCBI lineage: Eukaryota > Metazoa > Arthropoda > Insecta > Lepidoptera > Micropterigidae > Neomicropteryx > Neomicropteryx cornuta. The sequence continues at coordinate 3,171,704 of JAHKQU010000001.1, read as the reverse complement.
GAAGCTATTAAATACAAACTCAGGCTCTCATCGATTTAGGGGATAAAATAGCATAATTATAAAAATATTTCTTGAAATGGAGAAAAGTTGGTAGTTGCAGTTAGTAAACAAAATTAAATAGCCTTATATTATATGCTAAAAACAAAAGCTTTTCGAAATTCTCGCCTATTATTTAATTGCCTCTACGCTCGCCCGCGAGCCCGTGACATAATATCCAAACGAACGCAGTTTCGGCCGTCATTTGGCCGAATTCGAAAACGAAACCGAACCTTTGGTCGGTCACTAACTCTTGGACTTCATGAAATGACAATCATAAAAAATACCTATTTAAGTATAAAAGTCATTTTTAAATATTGCGTACAACAATGTTTTTGGATATATATATACTAAAATAATATAAATATTGAGTTAAAAATAAAATATACTAATACGAGTATAACATTAAATAACCTTCTACAGATTAAATAGACATACTTTGTTATTTACACTAAAAATAAATATTACAAACATAAAAACACAATGAAATATAAATTACAAACATATAGACAGTATGTAGATGTATAGTATATATGTAGCCTCCATCTATTAGTAGTCTAATTATGTGCGGCTGTTTTCATAGTTTTAGAAAGGTTATTGTATATTTTGGCTCCATAACATTTATAATGCTGTTGACTAAATGCACTAACCATTTGGGGGATAGAAAAAGTAATGGAAGTGAATTGTCTCGTACTTATTTGTGCTTTGGGTAGCAAACTAGAGTGACTTTCTCGATAGAATTTTGTCATCGCTTCTTTAATATAAAGAACTCTATACTACCTGAAAATTTTTACCTGATGGGTCCTTTTGAAATTGTTTATTTTTATAGACGCTGCCCTCTTTAGGCTACGACAGCAGTATACTGGCAGCATGACATTAAACAAGAACCTAAATAATATGTCGCCTCTTTCTCCTCGTGATTTGCGTCCCAGCATCTTTTCCCACATCTGCGTTTGCTTGCGTGGAGATGATTATCTGCGGTGCCGCGGGTGCGATACAATTCATCCCATCGGAGATTTCGTGTTACAAATGGTTTGCCTGATTGCGCGCTCAGCCCAAGGGTTCTAACTTTGCCCCTAAATAACTCGCGGAGCCTTTGTCAAATCACGCATTGGCGAATTGTATATTTTTCATCTAACGAATGAGAAAAGTGTCCGATTTTGAATTGAACGAAAGCGAACGAAGAAATCAAAATGCTAACATTATTATTTTGTTTTGATGTAGTATAAAAAGTGTTTATAATTAAAATAAATTAATAAAAGTTAATAAAAACTTTAGTTAAGTATAATATGCATTGCTTCGATAACAAGTAAATAATATTTTTATATTCAACCTTAAATTCAAAAAACAGAAAAAATTTGCAAAAAAAAAAATAGTAATCTTTGGATATCATTTTCATTTTCTTTCCTTTGGCCTCTAACTACTTTTAAAGCCTACTATTATTTCTGAACATATATATGTTAAAATAATAATATATATTATTTTTTTTAAATTCTTTTTGTACTGTTGGTTTTCCGAATAAACGATAAATAAATAAATAAATATATTTAATACCAAATGCCACAATTCAATTTTGATTTTTTAACGCTTATACGGTTTTGTATGAGGCCAATGCTAACAGTATCCCCCTAGCATTTAGCTAAGCCATCCGTGAAGGTTTTTCAATCCCGGCACTAAAGGGATACGCCAACAAAATGAGAGCAAATATCGAGGCCTGGTATGTATCGACCCTAACCCGTTTCCTTGCGAAATAAATCATTCTTTACGAGTACGGTTTTATGATAATGAAACGTTGATTTTTGCATGTTTTGAGGCTATAGCAATTTCAAAATATATTGTTTGCCAGTAGATATATATTTATTTATATATATTTTTGTTTTTACATATTTCTTAGGTGAGGAATAACATAACCACACCTAACTGGTAATTACCCATACTAAGGTAGGTTCATTTTAATAGTTATTTAATAGATAGTGAGTTGGCTGGCGAATGCGAACAGCTGCATCGGCTTCGCTTCGCGTTGCAATTTACTCGCTGTACGAAGACTGGTAATCTACAACGGCTTGTTAAAGATAACACATTTGGTGATGAACCATTTCGCATTTTTTCATATAGTTTCTTATACAACACAATACAATACAATACAAACACAATAAAAAACAACATAATAAGGAACACAAAAACCTCTTTAAGTATTCGGAAAATGTCTTGGGACACCTGCAGATTGACGTGGTGTGGCGAACGACATAATTTTTCGGCTAAGGCTTTTTTTAGGTACGGTTAATTTGTTTTTTTTTTTTTGCAATATATAATCTATTTAAATCAGTTAGACAGCAGATAGTTAATAATTACTGTAAATAATACTAACTAATTATTGAAAATGCTATTCTTATAATTGTATAGTACATTTAGTTCGCAATATGTCTTCATCGAGTGCTGTGCTAGGAGTGGTGTGCTATTCCGTGAAATATCCTACTCAGGGTGAAAATTGACGGTTTCGCGTGATAGCAGTTCAACAGACTCATTTCTGATAGATGAATTATTTCTTTGGTGTTTTTTTATATTTATTTTAAAATTACATTTAATCTCGAAATTAATCAATACAGTTTTTTTATTAAAAAAATGGCCAACTAACAACAACCAACAACAACAACAACACAACAACATAAACAACATAATACACAACCAACAACAACAACTGCATAATCAATACACAATACAATAATCAACATTTATTATTATTTTTAACACCGAGTACTCAAAATCTTCAATATTTAACTATTATCCATCAGGAGAAAAAAAGAAAGTCCAAATAATTTTTTACCGTACTGCAACCCTCTTCTTCGTTCAATATGGGATCTACAGACGGTGGTGGTACTGTACTAAAAATGCTATCTTTGTTTACCACCTACCATTTTAAGCTAAAGCGTAATAGTTATAGGTAACCTATTTATATTAAAACAAAAATCTCGGCAATTTGTAAATAAAAAAACTTTACTTTTGGTAAACACATCACATTATTTCAGAAAAAAATGAGCATTTTAATTGCCGGTACTAGAATTATTAAGTGGAAAATTAAAATTGTATGTTCACAGAAATACAGTTCAGACAAGTAATGTGTAAAATGATAAATAATAAAATCTGTACTTTAGAAAAATCTTGCTTTTAGTTTTCAAACTTGAGATACGTCCAGAAAAAAAGAAGAAAAATATTTTGTTTAAAGATTTGTATTTATGTAAGATCTTGTATTTTGCAAGATGCTTGTATACTGGCTTCTCTTTATTGAAGTTTACCATTTAGATTGTGTGATACATGTTTGTTATCTTGAGAGTAAATAGTACACAATTGCTATTGTTCTAACATCACAGTTTTGGGGCTTCTTTGAACAACACTCTTAATACTAAACTAAATTAATGTGGCTTCTATGAATTTCTTTAGTCTCGTTGTCGATTTCAATGGAATGCTTGTATCAATAGATTATGAAACAATTTAGGAGGTGCTTGCTTTTTGCGTTTTGGCTTCGTAACCTTTGCTTACATAATACTCTTCTTCTATAACACTGACAGGCAATAGGGAAAGTTTCTTGTCTCAAATTTTGCTACCATTTCGATCTGTAGTTGACGCGATTCCCGACCGGTCACGGTTCGTCCCTCGCGTTCCGATAACTCCGGCGGATCAGCTGGCCAAGGAGAGCTTGCGAGGTACACGAATTACACCGATACGCCTATGTGCACTATCTTATTAAGCAGTGGGTTTTAAGCTTGACCGCTGTTTTCCAAATATTTCTAATATTTTCAGGAAGCTGTATATATTATAATGACTCTCCGTCTTTATTTGTTATGGTAGTTTATTTATGGTGGATTCCTCCTGACTTATTACCGAATATCAGCATCTTTACATGTAATCAAAAGGACTTTACGCTCTTTCGCGGTGGAGTTTAGGTTCTGTGAGAAAATTCCTGGAAATGTACCTAATTATATTTTTATTTATAAATTGATTTTATTTATTAACCATAAAGTACAGTCAGGGACAAATGAAGCGTTAAATGATATTTCACACTAGAGACACCCATAGAAAGTTTACCTGTCTGCGATAAATTATAACTTTTGTGTATTCTTGCTGGAGTGACAGAAAAGCACATTTTTTGATTGGTATATTATGGGCTACAGGAATTTTGTACTTTAACTTTATTTATGACACATACATTTTCTTAGATTTTTTTTTTATTAAACTGAGGGAAGATTTATAGAACTATTTGATAGTGATGAAGGAAAAACTATTTATCTTATAAGCCGTCTGATTTGAAATATTAAAATTTATTGTTGTATTATTAAGTGTTGCATTATTTCTAATACGTAAAAATAAGCTATTAATTTATTGCTTATTTAGTAATAATCACAAAGTAACCTTAATTTTGTACACATCACGTTTAATCATAATATCGGCTAATGCGTATCTTTCTATAGCTATGTATCCATACAATATATAACAATGTATTACAATACGTCTAAAACATTGTGACAGTCATCTCTCTGAAATTCTGGCAATGGTATTTAACAAATATATCCATAGCGCTGATCTGCTACCGACCGTCTCGTAAAAAGCTATAATTTAATTAAGAAAAAATATAGACCAATACTGTAATATCTCTATGAATTATTCTCAAAAATATAGATATAGGAATCAAAACAGATTTCAAGCAAGTGCAATAGTATGAACGCAAGATTGGAAGCCCATTAAAAATGGGTCAGATTGGAGCAATTTTTATCGAAGTAGTCCTCCAGCTTACGCTCAGGTGGAATCGATGATTTCCAGCCCCGGGTCAATATATGACACACGAGACGGTGGCGCCGCCGGTACGCTAGTATATACTGCGTTGGAGCCGCGACACCGCTTGCCTTGATTTCTCGAGGGAACTTAATATAATGCCTTAGCGAATCTCTCGGGCTCGACGGCGAACCTCATCCGGCATAACACCGGTCAGGCGGATGCTGCATAACTCTTACGGAATAGGTTTTATTTTGATTTTTTATATAAACTTCGAATAATATTACTAACACTTACAAACGGAGGCATTATACGTTTCTAGCACACAGAATGCATAATATTTTCTCTAATGAAATTGATTAATACTGTCAAAACCAATTAAATTAAATTTTAACCAAGGCAGGAATGTAAAAATCAGCTTAAATCAATTTATACCTAAACACATCAGATATTTATGATTTAGTATATTATATTTTAACAAGTATTGAAAGATAACATATTCTGAACATATTATATTCTATAATGTATGGATACAATCTATTGTAATAGTATGTATTGGAATGTTATTCAAATCTTTCTATAATTTTCTAAGCGTCTGAGAGTCATGTAACAATAAATTTTAATATATATGTATATATTACGAGCACGAGCGATATGTATATATTACGCCTAGTGAAGTGATTACAATTCAATATACTTGTACCTCTTTTCTAAAGGAAATTTGTAAAGTTATGTACCTATGGATAAATAAATATTTAAATAAATATCGGGGACTGCGGAATCATTTTTAAAAAGTTGCATATTTGGTATTAATTTATTTATTTAAATACAAACAGCGTAACAATATATAGGTACAAATATAAAAAATACCATTACTAAGCCCGATTAAAAGTAATTGCATAATAAATAATAAAGGATAAATGAACGAAAGAATTGTAAGTAAGTGAGAGGTTGCGGGTGTGTGTGTGTGCGTGCGTGTGATGTGTGACTCTCTCATTAACATACTACACAAACCTATCACGGCTTAAGTGGAAAATGACAATTTAACTAAAATTATTATAATATGAAAAATTTGAATCTGACGAGTGCGGCAAGATGGCACGCGCAATGAAATTTTAGATAAAATATTCGGTGCGTCCAGACGATTGTGTACTATCATATAAACATACCATATCAGAAACAGTGCGCGTGTTAGTAGGAGACATTAAGTTGATTAGTAGTATGACTATGAGATTTGCAAGGTCAGTGAAACGTGGACATAATGCAAAGAGATGAAGAGAGGCTGAAAGCATTTAGGACGCGATTCAATTTAACTTTAAATGCTCAGGGTAAAGCTCCGAGTGTCTTTGACTCTACATACTTTCTTGAACTGTAGTGCTAGTTATTAATTTTTAGAAGTACTAGTTACTTAGTATAAATACACCTTTTAAAATACGTACACGTATATTCGGTTTAATATAAATTTATATTTCATATTATTTTCATTATAATATACATATATATTAGGAGGATTATAGATATTTTTAGGAGTAAATATATAAATAATCGCAAATACGATATATAAATATTTTAAATTATAATATTTTCAGACTTTTTTTATTATAAAATAATATAAACACGCTTGTTCTATAAAATGTAACACCGCCTCGCACATAGGAATCATGTTTCAAAATTAAAATCGTACATTTTTCACATTCTTTCTAGTTCCATCTGTTCAGCGAGCATACTTCTTTCGTGACAGCATTTAATACTTATTTATATCTTTCAGTGTTTTGCGCATGGCATAAAATAGCACATTCCATTACCTATAATACTGCGCTTACGTTCTTACGAGGTGTCTTAGAGGTCGCAACGTTTTCTTTTAGTGAAAAACTGTATTTAAAATCATAAAAATATAAAATTGTGGTAACATAAAAAGTACTAAAGTACACTGCAAAATTATCTACATACTTATATAGGATAAGTGTATATTCATCATTTTAACCTAAATATTTTCCATAAAATATGCAAATAGCCTGTATAGGCTACGTTTTATACATTATATTAAATTTAAGTGTACATCCAAAATGTGTTCAAGTAATGTGTTCTAGTAACACAAAGTGAACATTTCTATTAATATTTAAAAGCGTGGCATGTTGAGTATACCTGAAGTCATAAAAGGCATAGACTAAGGAATTTAGAGAGTTAAGTGATAGATTAGTTATACACAATTCACTATATAACTTCTATTCTTGTAAAATACATATATATTTTTTGATTTGCCCTTCTGTAAAGCGATTGTTATACAGGAAACAAATACACACTAAATTAGATCTTAGGTCAATTAGGTTAAATTTTGTTATTTTTTAAAATTGAAATGTAACCGTATTTATAAATAATATGTAATTTTGACGTTTTTATATAAAAAGTGGGCTAGTGAATTGAAAGTATTTTTAAAAGATTTTGCAGTAAATAATTCGAGTTTAATTTAGGAATGCCATGTCGATATAATATTAAAATAAAAAATAAACATTTTCATAGTTTTGTACTGAAACTAAAAAACGCATGGCGGCTCCTCGTGAAATATTTCGCGTTCAGTGACAAACCTTCGCGGAATGGCGACCTCGTGTGGTACGCGCGTTTTACATAGTAACGTGAAAAAATATGATTTTTACCCCTTGATGATTACTACATTTAAAGGTTGTCAACTCTTACTTGGATGTGCTACCTACTTCGAGCTTGAGTCACTTTACGAGTCCATTAAGCTATTTTAACCACATTGTAAGACGCAAGCGCCGTATCACTATATTCATAAAAGGGACAATAAAATATGACCTTTTTTTTGGATACACCCAAACGACAGCCCAAACTGAATTTGCGTTATGACTAGAGTGGTTAAAAACAGCCTTGGAATAAGGAAAAGGCTAAAATACTGACCTATGAAGAGCATTCCACTGGCGAATTGATCTGGAAAAAAAATAATTGAACGTTTTTTCAAAATAGGGTTTATCCTGGAAAGATGGTCATTACGGCCAATATAAGGAGGCTTAGAGAGCTGATATCTTAAATCAGACCAGGCAGGCTCATTCGTCACGGTTTTATATAAACTAGTTAACCTGAATTCGAAACGCCTTCTACTCAGTGGCTCCCAATTAAGAATTAAAAATTAATTCAGAAGGACTTATCATATAGAATAAAACGCCTTAAGATATGACGGCTTGCTTTTTTCTGAACTGCTCCTAGTTCGTCTTTAAGACATTGGGTGGGAGTATCCCAAATCTCACGCTTTAAAATCAGCACCTTTAAGACTTCGCATAACAAACATTTACTAACTTTATAAAATAATAAAAGTTTAGCGGCTTAGAAATACGTAAATATTTATATTAGTATATATATATAAACCATATATATTTCAACCGATTTATTATGTCATATATCATGTGAATTCAAGCCATGTCAGCATTTCGATATGATTAAGCGTTAAAAGCATAATTTAACTATACATGTTTAGTTTCTAACTTAGTTTTTAGTGTTTATATTAACAGTAGAAATCTTTGATTAGTTTTACAAATACTTTTTAAGAATGTAAACTTATCATTTTTACCAATTGTTTGTAAGATTGTTGATTTCTCTTAATAAAGGATAAAGAATTTGTATCGAGTTTAAATATTATAAGAAATTCCAGTGCTTATAATATGGAAATGTCATATCGTAACGCAAATATTTAAATAAACACCTGAAAGACAAACATAACTGCCAATCATTCCATTCTAATATCTTAAATAAACACAGATTTCTAAAATACAACAAAATTATGTTTAATCACAAAATTATTTAGATGCGCGCTTTAATTAGAAAATGATTAAATTGTTTAAATTAAAAATTTGTCAAACCCCCTTACAACTAGACACAATAATCTAGGCATTCACATTTTTTTTCGTGGGTATTTATTTCAATTACTGTTTTAATTTTATTATATGGATTATAATAATGGCGTACTGTTAATTTTGTGGGTTGGGTTTGTATTTTAACAACTCTAACCCATTACTGTTTTTTTACTCTTAAAATCTTTCAGTATTTCGCTGAAAAGCCGCCTGAATATTAACCCGTGCCGTTCGCAATATCGAGCTGCAAAAGGTCGTGCACTTTTGTTCTTCGTGCGGATTCGTTTGGCAACAAAGCGAACGGAGCCGAAAGCTATGCATTATATACGTAAAAGCTACCGTTGCAGTATAGCACTGGCGAAACTAGCTAGAACTGCGATATATCTTCCCGAGAGCCAGCCTGCGACTGATTGAACCGAACTTAACGCGAGCTGCTGACTTTATTTTATATCTTTCTGAAGTCTGCGTTATCGCATATTTCACTTTTAGTTTAATTGTTATTTATTCATTATTCATAGGTAAGCTCTGCGATGCCAAGGAAGAAATGGATTAGTCGATTCGGGTAACGTTTTAAGAAAGTGTTTGCAAACAGATAAAATAACCAAAAGTCATTGTAATGGTAACAAATTGTAGGTAATGGTTTCATTAATGAGTTTTTTAAAAAAAAGTGGTATTTTAAAAAGTTCTGTTTTTCACAGATATAGATTTATTAAACTTGCCCATTTATTCCCTGTAATAATTTAAAAACTTTTAACTTTCCCCTACATGTACTCTTCCTTACAAAATACATAAAAAGCGTATTCTTTTTTTAGATAAATAATTATAATAAACTTGCAGTAATTAAAAAAGTAAATCAATGGTTTTGCCCATTGATCGATAAAATGTGAAAAAAAATACTTTAAGTAGGTAATATTGCATACCATAACCAACCATAGTTGTCTTACTAATATTATAATTATTGTCTGCCATAGTCCTTTAAAGTATATATATTTTTTTTAAATAATTGCTATGACCTACTAGGTCATATACAATTATTTTGACCCATTGATATTGATATTTCAGACATTGATATTTCTCATATTTAAATTTACAATGATTCAGCTTTAGTGAGCAGCCACGCTATAATAACATTTAAATACAAAATGTCAAATATAACACTATTTTTAATTATATTACTGATTAGGTAAATATGACAATATGACACAACAAAAAAAAAACGATCTGTCAAAAGTCGACGAACCATCACGAAAAGTATGCATTGATTGGTCGTAAAACTGAAAATGAGTGTGTTGAAGTTTCGACTTTTTAAAATTCTAAAATCTTTCAAATCATACGCATAAATGATTAGCAGACATAACATCGAATACGTTTTTATTTCTCTATAATATTTTACTACTTTAAAATAAAACCTTTTTTATATTCTCTCAAAAAGACGATGCTTTTTCTGGGAGTTGAAAACAGTCTTCATTCATACACAGCAGGTTTAAAGAAGCTTGAAGGTTACTAATAAGTGGTAGGAGAAAAAAACAAGATGATAAAGTGCAATAATATTTTAAGTAAGTAATTATGTATTTTATAAAGTAAACATACAGAGGGTAACTGAATCATTTTCAAATATTTCAGATACAGGTTGCCAGCACTCGATATTCTCTAATTTTCTATTTGATATAAACCTAAGTTACAGTAAGAGTTTAATTAAGTAATAAATAAATTATATAGGTACCTGCCCTAGATGAGAATATAAGTTACCCGCGTAGATTGGAATGTTTAAAATTCCTGTGAGACAGAAAGCCAATCAATATGTTTATATGGAAAGTTAATTTCACTGCAATCGTTTGATAAGAAAAATTAATAAACAGCCTGTGGTTTCAGTTGGTTTTCTTGCGCGGCCCGAAGCGCTTTGTGCTTATAATTCCAACCGCTGTGTTATATTTCAGCGATTGCTTCAGCCGTGAGCTGAACTTCAGGACTGGGACCGAACGGTTTACTGCACAATTTTAATTGCTTCCTAAGTTTTTCACTCGGAAAACGCTTTGAAAAGATTCCGCTCTCTGCGATCTGGAGATGAGAGATCGGAATGGCATTCATGGCTTTTAGCTACCTTATTTATAAGCAAAATAATAATATCTATTAAACAAATTATATACATTTAATTAAAAAAAAAAAAAAAACATTTTAATTAAACCGAGTTGTAAGTCATGAAGTGCAATGTATGCACAAGAAGATAAAATGGTATGATCGATTTACAAGAAGATAAAATGGTATGATACAAGATGATAAATAGATAATACCGTTTAATCTTCTTGTAAATCGATCATACAGTTTTATCTTATTGTAAATCGACCATACCGTTTTTTTTATGTAATAATTTAGGCACACAGGGTTTTAATTACTATTTTCCATTATGACGCATCAATTCCTCATCTCGAATATTCAATTTTAAGAGATGTGACCGTGCACAATACAACGCTTATAACGGCTTTTAAAAAATTACGCCCATTCATAGAAAACACGGGCTGTATTGTGATATACCGCCGCCGGACAGCGGAAACGGTCCGCCTTGATCTTTTACGGCCGCGGTAAAAGTGGACCGAAATATAAAAACATTTATTGGCGCTGCTTTTACGCTCCCGCTGAACCATATTTTTACGATGCCTTCACCCCTATGTGAAAAATGCCTTCCCCGCCCCACCCTATCTATGCCTACACCGCTGTGTGTGAATAAAACCTGTTCACGAGCTATGCACACGCTTACCGTATACTCAGATCATTTCCTTTCTAATGCGGTGATATTTAAGAAGAGTTTTCATCTAATAATTGGTTAATTTAAATATATTGGATAAATACAGGAATGTTTGAAAACAGTGAGTTTGAGAAAGACGTTGTTTAGTTTATAATTTAATACGATTGATTTTATGACTCAAAATAAGACAAAAAAATATGATGGTGTGAATGGTTTTTTGGTAGTTACAGTGTCTTCAAAAATAATATAATTTTGATCTGGTTTTCCGTTTATGTTTTAGCTGTTTTAAAAGATATTTAGGTCATTTTAATTTTTTTCGAAAGGCAATAAAATCACTTATTAGATTAGTATGTTTTATATAAAGTTCTACTAATATATATTAGCAATCGTATAAAATTTAAACGATTCGATACATTCCTAATTTAACTGTAATAAATCTTAAAACTTAAAAATTAAAACTAAATTGTAGACCTTAATAGTCACCTTTCTAAGTACCATCCAGAACAAAACATTTGTGCATACGCATTCTCTTATACTTTTCCATATAAATTCAACCATTTAAATTTGGTAGCACCTTTTCAACATGCTGTCTACGTCTACGTTCATTATGCTTAGTTTAAAGAATCTAGAAATTACTAACCGGATTTTCGGTTAGTCATTCATTGTTTTTCAAGTTCAACCTTAGTTTTTCAGGCAGCTGTTCTTAGTAGTGTTAAAATATACACAAAAATAAATGCTCTTGTACATCGTAGACAATTAGCTGATTTAACATTTTTATACAAAATTTTTAATTGTATTTTTGATTGTCCAAATTTATTGCAAAAAATAAATATAAATGTGCCATATAGATCAACTAGGCAGCAGGAATTATTCCGTATTCCCCGTTATCATAATGACTAATAGCACCATACCACGTATCTGCTCCCTTAATAACAAAAGTGATATTACAAAAATCGATATATTGAATATTATCGATTATTATTATCATTCAAAAAAGAGATTTCCAATATCATTAATAGTAAAGACAAATAAAACCTAATTGTATTGTTAGATTCTTATGTTGTTAATGGTTAGATGTAACATATAAGTACTTGTAATTGCAATTACATATAGAATATACATACATATTATATTTATATTACCTTCATCATAAATTATTTTTATTTTTATACATACTAAAACCTTACTTAATTTATTACTTTATTTTAACATATACATACAAATTACACACACTCACAACTACCACAAATATCACTCACAAATTACACATAACACAACAAAAAATTCTACTCTATACGTATATAATATTCATAATCGATATTGTTTTTGTTTTGTTTTGTTTGTTGTTGTTTTTTTTTATTGAGAAATCAAGTTGGCCGATGAGTACAAGTCTATAACCTTCCTAACTAGGTAAGAGTTACCTGTTCTAAGGAAGGTTATATATGAAGTGTTACAGTGCATACAATAGACCAGCGCAAAACCCTGTGAAAAATATAAAATTACCTAAGGCACAAATATACACACTGATATACACACCCACACACACACAAATGAATACAATTTAAGTGTTTACTCAAGAACACTTAAATATGAAAAAATAAAATGAATAAATGAAACAATTAAAAAAATAACAAATAAATGAAATGAATAAACAATTATTAAATATATAGGTAAATAAATATTCGATATAAATAAATAAATATTCAATATAAAAATAGTGTTATACTACATATAGTATAGAAACATATCTTATATATAGTGAAGTAGTGATATATATATATATATATATATATATATATATATATACATTGGGCATAGATATGCTTTGAAGACAAGATCGAAGATATATATTTTAAGAACACTGTTTCAATTTTTTTATGCTAATGTTAATATGTAAAATGTCCGAAATCCATAATTGGTTTTGTATACTAGTAATAAGTTTTGTTTGTAATTATATAAATTAATACTTTAGGTTTTTTTAATAAAGAATAAATAAATAAATAAAATAAAAATTGTATTTACATATTAAATTTCAGTAGAAGAAATAAACTTTAAAGTTCTAATTATATTGTAAAATAATTATTTAGTAAAATGGTTCACGCTCACCCTCAGAAGGTGCGTATATATTCAGATACAAGCAGTCCTCGGACTGGTTCCTCAGGAAGGGTATTAGCCTCTTCATGTAGTTATAACGCCCAGCGGACGGGGCGGCCTCCTTCTTGAGGTCTGGCAACATTTGTGGACATACCGGCGCGAAGGTGGTCGCAATTTTCACTCCGTTCCACCGGAGGGCGTTTCCTGAAATATAAAACAAACGGTTAATCATAATTTTCAGTGTTTTTGCAGGTACAGGATCAAATCCGTTCAAAATGTTAATTATGGGCTTTTTTTTAAAAAACTTTTTACCATTATAGTAAGGGAGGGCCAAATGTTTCTCTGATTGGGTTTCTCGTAAGATAAATATGTGAAAAGTTTTTGCATTTAAACAACGTTACTGAATTAAGTGAATTCAAAGTGTGTATTATCTCACTGATAAGATTAAAACTCTCAGGAAAGTTTCAGAAACTACGAGAAGATTTTAGAGATATATAGAAGATTTTGGAACCTTATAGAATAATTTAGAAATCTTTGGAATGTTCGAGAAGCTTTCAGTTCCTTTCCTAAGTTTGGTGAAAATTCTGAGGCAATCGCTCAACGTTTAAATATTTATTTTTGATAAGCAGTTTTATGTTATATTAAAGTTTATATAAACTCCATAGTGTAGAATATAAAAACCTGGTTTTTTGATAACCCTATAGGATTAAGGGGGTTTTTCTTTAGCAGGCAGTATCGACGGCCCCTAGGTACTAAACTGTCGGGGTGCTGAAACGGTCGATCGCGATCGACTGGTCGATCGCGATCGACCGTTTGAGCACCGTGCAGAAAGCTAATATCTATATATGCTACGGTACGCCCTACCTAGGTAGGTAGGGTGTATCGTGTATGTACGACAACCCTGCATCACACACACTTGCAGTCTCTCAGAGTCGATCGTAAGTAGTCTAAAAATATTGAGGTAGATCGCCAGCAGTTCAAGTTTGAGCACTAAATTTTAACTAAACTCTTCAATCCTGGAGAGAGTTTTCGCATTGATTTTACATTATTATGCTGTCAATCTCGGAATTATACTTGTTAACCATATGGTACAGTGTTCACGCGTAATCTTTGTTCAATTTCGCTGTTTATACTTATTTAATAAATAAATAAATAATTTCGTCGAAGTGTACCTACTGAACGCACCGCAGCTCGCATCACACTGCGCATTTCCGCACAGCTTGGTTCCGTTCCAAGCGACGATCGGCGCCAATAGCAGCGGGATAATTTTACCGGCCCGTTAATTTCTTGCAACCGCACCGGATATGGATGTAAGCGGGCGTGTTAACACGGGCGTACATCCCGCCCGGGTGCGGCGAATTTTCAGGGGCGGGCGGCGCGGCGTAATCCGCGCTGCGGACTCCGAATCGGATGCCCGGAGGAATTTCAGCTATTTCGCTTTAGCGAGGATATTTACTCGAGAAATGCTACATACATATGACATACTTAGCGTGCTTAACATATTTATACGCTCTGTCTTCCCGCGAGTGTACGCGCCGAAGATGCTAGCTGGATGCTTGAGTCACTTACCTGGGGAGAATATTTGGTTTTAGAGTGAAAGTGTAATACGACCGTACTATCATAGTATATACAACTGAAATTTGGGGAAAACTTCACCTGACGCTGTACAATCCATGTGGTTGCAGAGAAATTACATCAAGCACTGAAAAAAAAATCCTGTACAAGAAATTCCTGTAGGTATAGTGACAGTTAAACGTTTTGTTGCGCCTACAGATCGATTCTATTTGAAGTTATTTGTACGCACAAAGAAACGAGTCTTGTAACCTTAACAGACTATTTGCTTACCGTTAGTAAAGTTTTTAGTGGGCTCAACCAACGTTTGGTACGACAGACTGCTTTGTAAGCGCTACCGAACTGTTCGATAGAGAAACAAAATGGTGGAATAGGCGAGAAGCGGGAGTTCTGTTTGCGAGTCTACTACTTATTGTTTGGTTGACGTAACAAAATAGTCTTATATTATGTACGCAACTTTTATTTGAATTCTGCATCTACAAAATTGTTTTGTACAGGTTACAAGAAAGTTTTGTAGGGCGAACAATTTACAAATCTACAGGTATTGGTTTTTACAGTCTATCAAACAGATTGTATGCTCTAAAATATACTTCAGTTGGGCCTACTAAATTTCTACTGAACCCTACTGAACTTTTCAGTAACTCAAATCCCGATATTTTTTTCAGTGTCTTTAAGAAGGAGCAATCTCTATCGCGGTAGCAAAAAAAAAAGGAAAACCACGCGACCAATCTAATTAAGCAATAAGAATGTTTTATCTAACGACTAATGTGGAGATTGAACATACGATTAGATACGTGTTGGCATGGGACCTGACCTTTTTATTTAAGTATACTGTTTATGTGAGTATTTGTCCTTTTGCTTCCGAGGTACTGATTAAAGATTGTGCAAACCTGGTGGCATAAATCGAAGGCTGCCCACGGGCGGCGCCGCGTACGGCAGCCCCAGGAATACTTCGACGCTCTGCAAGTTCCTGTTCTTCCTGGGCTCGACGACCAGACCCCTCAGCAGCTGGTCGCCCTGCTTCAGCCTATACTCGTTCGTCAGCCTTCGGCCGTTGCCGTCGTCGCTCGCGTACGAGCCGAGCAGGTCCGGGTCGTCGTGCAGCTGCGCGTCGGCGATCTTCGGCAGCGCGAGCGAGACGGCGATGATGATGCACAGTTTCGCCGTTCCCTTCTGCGCGTCCATTTCGGGTCTTGGTTCGAGGCGCGGAGGGCTTGGCTATTTTTAGTTCACGGCACAAGGAATTTTACACTCTTAAAGCTGCTTTTCTGTCCTCGGTTCATTTTAAAGTTCGTTCAACTTCTGGTGAAGTTTTATTCAAATTAGAACTTGAATTAGAACTTGTTATCAGATCATCACGTGAACATGTTTTTTTTTAAATTGTTTCAATTTTTACTATCCGCGTAGCACTTTAAATGAAATAAAAATCACGCTTAGATACACGATCAGAGATCACGTTTAACAATTTTATTCATATTATTTAATATACCCACATTTACAGAGAAATTAAAAAAAAGCGACAATATTTTAAAATAAATAAAATAAATGAATGTTCCGCTGAATAAAACGTTTTATATGTGGAAAAGGACGGGGGGAGGCGTTAATTTGAACAAAATAGATAAAAAAATATATTACTAATGGCGCTGAATTTTTTTCATATGATTTCTGTCAAAATCATATTTAATAACTAAATTTTCTTAAATACTGACCAATATTTTTTGCTTTTGATTATCCTCAAACTCTCAGTAAATTATATTTTATTTAAATAAATTAAATTTTATTGCACATCTATTTATCATTTATTACTATAATATTGCTCACCTAATTAAGTACGGAATAATCATTTTTTAAGAAGACTTGATCGATTAAATTTCATTGTAAAATCTTTATTTATATATTTGTATAATAAACGTCTGATTTTCCGATACATAAATTATTTCTTATACTTCATTAATCCTCGACTCTACAAAGTAGACTTTTGTCTCTTTGTTTCGGGAAAAGTAGTAAATTTGTTTTCCAGTCGACTGAACTTGCCGAAAGGCTATAACTTTTTTACTGCGCTTTGAGGAAATCTCGACTCCATCCTCTACGCGTCGCGTTGACTTATCGACAGTTGTTATTCAACTCTCAATATCAGTATATCGATGTGACCTTGAGAGATTACAGATATACCCTTAGAGGTTCCGTGCCATAAACAAAACTATGATAGAAATATCTTACCGATACTTTTCAGGATTTGCCTTTATAACGGAGCCTTTATAAAAAAAAATAAATTTGACTTTAAAACAAATCTAAAACCAAAATCGTCACAAAAAGAAATGTAACAATATATACTCGTACACTTTGAAAAACACACACACACTGTTTTTTTTTATAAAAACTCACATAAACTCTAAAACTCACCCACAACACACATCCAAACATTCATGAAGCTTCAAATTGCTCAATCTCTTTTGTATCTTGCTCTCTCACACAATAGCCCTATAAACTCTTTTTTTCACATAGGCACATCAGAAGAGCGGCCAGAAGAGTTTGGCCAGAAGAGCGTTTTGCTTTAGATTAATTTATTGCCTATGTGAAATTGTGTAAGAAGTTTTACTTTAAAAACTGATCCTCCAAACATCGAAGTCGGTTCGAAAACAAACTGTATGCAACTTCGGTATAAACCGTGTCTCTGCGTCGACTTCAACGTTTTGTTAGATCGCTTGTTTTATTGTTTTTTGTTAACGATATATTTTGAACTCTGTTTTATTTTATTTTTTTAGGTTATTTATTTTAAAACTGTTGTTATTGTAGATATATTTGTTATATATTGATCATTATGATATTGATTGAAATTTCAACATTTTGAACTGAAAACTTAATTTTTATTTATTTTTCCTACCAGACCTAACTTAACCAAACTAAAATGGGACCATCCCTGAAAAAATCGCTATCATATTCAAAAAATGTCAAAAAAATTCGCACAAGACAATCTGCAAGAGTGAATTTAAAAAAAACATTCACATCCCATCATTCGTGGAATTAAGAATCTCCCTTTTTCTGTAACGAGCCTACTGCAATCAGTAGGGAAATATCCAACAAACACATAGGGGTATATTTAAAAGAATTGACCAGTCGGCGAAAACAAAGCTCTTAATAACTCTTTTATGATAACATATATAGTTATATATTCCTTTATATGTTATATATTATATTAGTACATATACTTTTATATATATATATATATATATAAATTATGTATATGTATATGTGTGTATTTATACTCGCGTATGTATTATATAAATATAATAAGTTTTATTATGCAAATGTTTTACATATTTGCAATATTTATTCTTAGTTAATTTACGCATGTAATTTTCTCAAAAGTTTTTCTTTTAGTTCAATGCCGAAATAATGTCAGTTATTAACAAAAATCGTCGGTCACTACCTTCTTTGGTACAGACGGCGTCTAGTTAAGAAGGCAGGGAACATCAGTGCAGTAGGTGCCGGTCGCTTGTTGGTTACATTAATTGCCTTTGAACTGTTACTACTATTCTGTACATATATGTATTTTGATTTATAAGCATAAATAAATAAATAACTATCAGTAATAAACTAATTTACACCAGCAATTAAGTAAGGATAGGATTAAAACTATGTCTTATAGAATATTGGAACAATCTAGAAGTTGATCTTTGAGACGAGTTTGAAAATTCTTTTATCATAAGATTCTCTAATGCTAAAATATAATTTTTAATTTGAATTATTTTCTTTTACTGAGAAGTGGGTAGGAAGACAAAAAAAATTAAAAAATTCAAAATTCAAAGCGGTGTTGCCAGAATAATTTCACAATCAACGAAGAGTACTGTCATTTACCTACTAGAAATATTTTAAAAAATCATAACTCCATAATGCTTGAGAATCAAAAAACATCGACTGATTTTTTATTGAAAATGAACATTCTCTACCACCTTCTTTAGTTTTTTTCCTCTATTTACTGGACATGCTGTATTGTTATAAATATCATTTGCGGTTTACAATAATTTGACGGTTACAAGTTACGACCGTTTCTAGCGCGCATTATAATAAAGTGATAATGGGCTTACCATTACCAATCTAGATGCTAACTCATTATTTTAAGAAAATAAAATGAGATCAATAGTAAAATGATCTATCAGTTGTTGAGTCAACATTATCGCGAGATCAAAGCAGCGGGAACTTTGATTCCAAAGTGAGATTCGTTGGAAAATGCTGAGATGAAAATAGGAAAGGCAAACAAGGCAGCCTCGATGCCGAAATATCTAATTTATTGAGGATCGGCTTCAAAGCAGAGGAAAGTCGGAAAGATTCGGTAGGTTTTAGATACTTTCAGACCGGCAGTTTAGGAAGCGATTTCGCGTGATGTTTGGTTTGCGAACTTTCGGCTTTACGAGAAAAATAAATTGGATTTACCCATGAAATATTATTATATCATATCATAGATTATCGTGATTGAATCACAACGTTTTAAACCTTGCTATAGTATTTATATAAAACGACATTTAATTAAAAAAATACTTAAAATATGAACCCTATCTTAGATTAAAAAAAATATACTTTTTTGTCGTGATATTTTATTTACGTAAGGTTATTTACCTACAAATGCCTGGATAGATAGGAAAGTCCTAGTTATAATAGTGTAAATTATACTGTCTCGTTATAAAAAAAAAACAACTAAAAAAAAAACATCGTTGATAAGTTTTTAAAGCGCATCGAACAGTCAATAATAGATAATATTTATTTGGTCTCTGTGATGATAAATTTATTTATTATTATATTGTGGTATTTGATTATTTATTTTCACATTTTCATGAGCCATTAATGTAATACATGAATAAATAAATATTTCTTATAATAAAAATGACCGTACTCATACAGAATTGTAAATTTTGATGAAGATGCTTAACTTTTCGCTTTATATGTACATTTTGTTAATTTCTGGTTAGTGAATTGACAAGCTTCAACTTAAAATCTTACATTTGTATTCGATATAGTACAAAATGTAGAATGATCATTAATAAATCGAAATAGGTGTTGGTAGATGTTTAGCAGTTTGTAAACGACGTTATCTAAATAGCCTTTCTCCTTAAATTATTTGAAACAAATAAATAAAAAATAAAAAATTACGATTTTAGTTACAACAAAAAATTGTAAACACTGTAGAAACTAATTTTTTTACAAGGTTTTTATAGTGTTACTAAATAAATAGTTGCAAAAATAAAAAAAATATCGGATGCACATCAAAACGAAGTTTTATTTTCAATTGTGAAATGTTTCTACGCAACAATAGAAAGCGTGCTCTTTTTGAGATTGAATTTGAAAACAAAATTTGCAATAACTTTATCGTTTTTGGGTACAAAATCCTCGATGGAGTTTGCTGAACGGTAACCTAAACTCAACCTAAACCTGAACCTATTGTAAACGCGTGGTCTGTGCCGTGTACGTACATAGTTATAGTAGGCATTCAATAGCTTGCTGCTTTGTGGCATATTGCTCGATATGCATCAGATAATACAGCATCCTAAGCTTTATCTTAAGAGTTACAGTTCTCGGATACTTTGCGGGATTCATTTTTAATTTTCCTTTAAGTATGCTCTATGGTTTATTTTAATGATTAGGATGTTCATCAATGTAAAAATACTCAAATGTTCTAAATTTGTGAACGTCAATAATGTCTAATTATAATATTTTTCACGGCGAATTGCCTACAAATAATAATGCATTAAATACATGTCTATAGTTACTATTATTTACTTACATACAAAAACAAAGCTACCACATTAAACTGTGTTTTTTTTACATCTTTTTTTTACAAATATTTTTAACATGTGTATTTTTTCTAAAAAAAAATTATTTTGTTTTTGAATGATTTTTTTCCAAAATATACAATGTCAAAATATACAAAAAATATGTACGAAAATATTTTTATTATTTATTAGTATTATTAAGTATTTATTGGCTATTTTTTTTATTTTTTGTGCAGTTTTTCTTTCTAAGCATGCGTATGAAATTGCAAACTATAAAATTATAATAATTATTAATATGTTATTATTGTTTTAGTATTCAAATAATAACATTGTTTATAAATAATTTCGAATGCAATTTCGAAGCATTTACAGACTGTTTCAAATGTAACGTAACTGTTGCGTCATATGCGCTACTTTTATAATAATTTAGTTATTGCATATTTATTTAGTAGGTAGTTAACCTAGTAATGATTAGTTATATTATCAACATTTGGCTTGCTACAAAGCTTAATAGTCGCATGGTTAGATAAACGAAATCTAATAATAGGTCATGAGTCACATTTTCGTGAATATTTCATTCCAACTGAGCCAAGTAACATTTTATAGCTATCGTGAATCATAAACACGTGTTATTTTAAAGATATTTCATAGAAGTAAAAAAAAATATATGAACCATATGTTATATTATATTGCGGTAGGTTTTACGGTAGGTATTTTTATGTGTTATGAGAATTAATTATAATTGCCATGCCATACAAATTATTTTGGGCGCCGCCTAATAAGATAATTAATTTGCTTTTTCTCGAGTCTGGCAAGACGCGTGGGATTTGATAAAATTTAAAATGCTTCTTTGTATTTATTTATATTGTATTATTAACACATTAGCTATTAAAATATGTATAATAATTTTTTCATGAAACATTTAGATTACGGTCAGGTTAACCTATAAAGCTCACAATTATGTCACACTCAAAATCAATAAAAAAATATATTTTACCCATTTAAATAGGTCTAAATAAAACAAAAATAAATCGAGTACCTAGATACTAGACATTTTAATCAAAAATATACAGATTGATAAAAGTACACACACTAACGAAAAACAAAAATGCAACTTTAGTGTCTAACCGTTTCATACCCATATTAAACTTTTAAATTAAATAAATATTTAACGTAATGTTGTGTTTAACATAAAGGTCATAAACATATGGTTGGAAGTTTGTACACAGATTTTTTATTTTTTTTAATATGAAAATTATAATAGATCGATTATATTCCTAGCATTTCAATAATGATCGAAGTAAATATACATATTATTATAGAAGATGAAAAAGAAGAAGAAACAAAGAAAAAAGAAGAAGAAAGGAAGAAGGAAATGAATGAGAATATATATGCAGAAATATACGTTGTTTTTCTACAGCTACGAGTTGCTTTAGGCAAACAAATATTACCGAAACTATTTTTCCATCAGATTCTCTACTCCAAAGGATTAAACATATTAATATAATAGACGTAGTGAGACGTGCATAAGACGTAGTGAGACTTGTATTATATATATATACTAGCTGACCCGGCCACGCGTTGCTGTGGCTAAAGTTTTTGTTATATTACATTATAGTAAACAATCTAAGAGGAACAATAAGAGAACATCAGTCACGGAGTCCACTATGCTTTTTCACACAGATGGTATTTGTAAAAAAATATGGTGATCTCCTTATTTGACTTTCTACTACTATAACCCTTTAGTACAATGAAATTATTTACGAACAAAGACGAAAATGTTGATGTTGGTATACAAATTCACTGGATTGAGATTTGAAGGGGAAGTACGTTGAACACAATTAATTAAAATGTTCTTACACTTGATACTAAGCAGAAATCAATAGGTAAAAAATAAAAATTTATCAGATTTATTATTTCCATTTAATTTTATAACAAATATAAGTATATTACAGTATAATACAGTAAATTACATGTGACGCTTAAACTCATGAATGAGGTAGGCAAGGCAGACAGTCTTAAACTTTTAAACATTAATATCTTTTTTTTGAATTATAAATACTTTCAATTTCAATTTAATTTAACACCAATCGGTGCACAATGTTTTTGGTTAACCTGTCTTTAGCTAACACAAATAGATTCGACGGTTTCCCAACACGTGAACACGCAACATATAGTTGCCCATGAGAAAAACATGGATTTTCCAAATCTAAACCACAAATGGACATTGTTTGACCTTGAGATTTATTTATAGACATGGCGAAAGCTAAACGAATTGGAAACTGTAGCCTTTTGAAGGGTATGGTAGAATCTGATGGTATCATCGGAATACGTGGCAGCAGGACCACTTTTCCTTTAAACTTCCCAGCCAAAATGGTTGCTTCAAGAATGTTTCCGGTGATCTTTTTGATGACCAAACGCGTACCGTTACATAATTGAGGTGGATTCAAATTACGGAGGAGAATAATAGGGGAACCAATCTTTAATCGAAGATTATGTGGTGGCATTCCAGGGATATCTAATGAATTTAAAAATTCAATCGGAAAATTTACACTTTCATTTTCATCAACAACAGTATCGATTGATTTAAAAGACATCAGATCGCCTGGTAACAACTGTTGTATCTGGAAGTTAATTTCGTCAACATCAACGTTTTTGGCTGCCAAAATCGCCCGTTGACTAAGCCATTCATGATTCAAATAATTATTCTGTATATCCGGGAAAATACTCTGAATCAATTCAGTTTTATCCTGAACAACAGTGCAAAAATTGTCTGGTAGTTTAATGCATTGCGTATTTGGTTGCAGTTTTATTTTACCGTTCCCAATATCTAGTAGTTGTTCGGAAAATATTAGTGCTGATGGATCATTTTGCAATTGTACTCGCATATTTATGGTCAATCGAAGTGTTTCAACACTTCGCCATAAGAATGATTGTTTCAAACATGCATTAATCTCATCCGCGAAAGTAGAGCGAGGTATAACCGGTAAGGTCTGCCGGAAGTCACCAGACAAAAGTAAGATAGCACCACCGAAAAGTTTATTATTGCTGTTTAAATCTTGCATAGTTCTGTTTAATGCTTCAAGTGAATATTTGTGTGCCATTGTGCACTCATCCCAAATTATTATAGAACTCTTCCGCAACACTGCAGCTATTCCACTATTCTTTTTGATGTTACACATTGCATCTGGTTTATTATGAACGTCCAATGGCAGCTTGAATGTTGAATGTGCTGTTCGCCCACCATCCAGTAAAGTAGCCGCAATGCCTGACGATGCTAATGCTAATGCGATTTTTTGTTGCGACCGTATTTTGGCAAGAATCAACGATATTAAAAATGTCTTACCGGTTCCACCGGGTGCATCCAAGAAAAAAAAACCGCCTTGTTCAGCAGCAACAGCCAGCATAATCCGATCATAAATAATTTTTTGTTCTGCTGTCAGTAATGGTTCACTGTTCATGATAATTGTTGCTAAACTTCCATGGTCATATTGATTTTCTCGTTGTAAATCGGTATTGACTAAGTCGGTGGCTGGACGATTAGGTGATGGCATACCATAATGATTAAGTGGTAAATTTGAAATAAGAACACATAAATCCTCGATCAAGACCAATGCTTCATTGTACATCTCTGGTGTATAATCTATGTTTTGGCATTGATTTGTTTGTCTAATTCGGTGCAAGATGTCTTCTGTCATACAATTTTTATATTTTTCCCACAAAGTTTGTGCTTGCGAGGGATAACATGTCGCCAAAATAATTGCAAACAACTGACGAATGTTATTCGGTGTTGATGTCAACGCAGCATCAGCAAGCGTTAAGTCCCAATGGTTATCGTCTTCTAGCAATTGCAGTTCACGACATGCATCCTGGTATGTATTGAATACTCGACCATTAGCTGTTCGTAAAAATTCAAAAGACGTTGGTCCGGGAACATTCACCAATAACAAACGTAAATAGAAGCACTCACGTTGCTTTGGATGTACCGTGTAAAGTCTCCCCAATGTCTTAGCTTTGAATATGCCTGTAATGGAAGGATGTGGTTTTCCTTGTTTCCGTGGCTCCCATTTTTTACTGGATTTGTTCCATGTGAAATAACGTGGAACATCACCATACACCAATGTCTTCGCGAATTGGCCAAAAACATCAGGTTTTTGACACAATGTAAAAAATTCAGTTAGAGTCGTTTTCGGAGCTTCGAACGCTCTTTGGAGAACATTTTCTTCAGTGAAGTATACACGTTGACCGTTTTCAAGATGTATTGCCAGATGTTGGACAGCAGGATCTCTTTCGTGGATGGGAAAGCTGAGAATATGCCAAATAGCTTCATTGCTGCTAATGTATCTGCCCATTTGGTATCGTGCTATTTCGTCATTTTTATTTATGTTTTTTACTTCAAATATGGCCAAATCACTGCCTTTGTTTACATATTTACAAATATACTTAATTGATTTAACAGAACTGCAAAGCTCAACATTGATATGAGCTTTGTAAGTTTTTGAAAGTAGTGGTGAGTATGGTACCACCCACTGATTATCAAACTCAACTTGATTTGGAAAGTTCGGCAGTCGCATTGTAAATGTGTGGCCACCATTCTCAGTACTTCTGCGGCGATACATTGGATAACCATCAATATCCGTGATCGTGTCATTCG
Source organism: Neomicropteryx cornuta (assembly GCA_020383195.1). NCBI lineage: Eukaryota > Metazoa > Arthropoda > Insecta > Lepidoptera > Micropterigidae > Neomicropteryx > Neomicropteryx cornuta. The sequence continues at coordinate 3,146,207 of JAHKQU010000001.1, read as the reverse complement.
TATGCGGCTTTGGGAAGTTTTTTTTACATTTTCCATTTTCCATGCACGGTGACGTCATGTTGAAAACACCGCATGGCCCATGGATCATGTGTTTGGTGACAATATCAAATAATTCTTGATCAATTAATGGGTCTGGAATTTCGGCTGAAATTATTTGATCGATTTCTTCAGGACGGATTCTATCTTTAAGCCAAACCAAAATGTGGGCATGAGGCAAACCTCGCTTTTGCCACTCTATCGTATACAGCCAACAACGTGTGATACCAAAAATTGTATATTTAACAATAAAATCAATTAAGGATTTCAATTTTTGTTTAAACACACGTGCAGTTAAATCATGACGATGAATGGCTTGTTGTCCTGGCAATAGTAAAGTTTGTATCTCTTCCCAATTCGGATTACATGTGAATGTAATAAATAAATCCGGTCGGCCGTAATGACGTACGTAAGTCATCGCATCTTGTATGTATTCCTGCATGTTCCGTGGACTGCCGATGTAGCTTGAAGGTAAAATGAAAGCATTACCGATGTCATTGGGATTTAAATTTCCATCGATGTTTCCAGCAACAGCATCTCGTAAGTGAATATATTATTCCGATCGTAGTTTTGACGTTTGCGTTTTGACGTTTGCCGCTCGCGTTGTTGAGGTTAGATTTTTTCGGTGGCATTTGACTGAAAATAATAATTTTCTTGTTCTTATGATATTCTCTTGAAGACGTTCGTTACACTGTTCTTGAGATTCTTGTGCATGACCTGCTGTCCTGATTCTTTGAGCTGGATTTCTTGATTCAATTTGTTCTGCCAACTGATGGGCTCTTTTAATACGTTTGCGTCGAATAACTGTCACTGTCAAATAATAACAGACATTAGCGCCATCAACCCAGTCGAAAGGTATCGACATCTGTCAGTTTTATGACTGCCAAATAATAACAGACAAATAATTAGCGATAAATTAAAATTGCGACTATAATTTGAGATTTAAACTATCCTATCTCTCAAGTGCACATCGAACTGCACATGGTGTTCAAATTTTATTATAATCGGTTAAGTGGTTCAGCCGTCCATTGAGGACAAACATTGTGACACGAGATTTATATATATTAAGATGACCCGGCCACGCGTTGCTGTGGCTAAAGTTTTTGTTATATTACATTATAGTAAACAATCTAAGAGGAACAATAAGAGAACATCAGTCACGGAGTCCACTATGCTTTTTCACACAGATGGTATTTGTAAAAAAATATGGTGATCTCCTTATTTGACTTTCTACTACTATAACCCTTTAGTACAATGAAATTATTTACGAACAAAGACGAAAATGTTGATGTTGGTATACAAATTCACTGGATTGAGATTTGAAGGGGAAGTACGTTGAACACAATTAATTAAAATGTTCTTACACTTGATACTAAGCAGAAATCAATAGGTAAAAAATAAAAATTTATCAGATTTATTATTTCCATTTAATTTTATAACAAATATAAGTATATTACAGTATAATACAGTAAATTACATGTGACGCTTAAACTCATGAATGAGGTAGGCAAGGCAGACAGTCTTAAACTTTTAAACATTAATATCTTTTTTTTGAATTATAAATACTTTCAATTTCAATTTAATTTAACACCAATCGGTGCACAATGTTTTTGGTTAACCTGTCTTTAGCTAACACAAATAGATTCGACGGTTTCCCAACACGTGAACACGCAACATATAGTTGCCCATGAGAAAAACATGGATTTTCCAAATCTAAACCACAAATGGACATTGTTTGACCTTGAGATTTATTTATAGACATGGCGAAAGCTAAACGAATTGGAAACTGTAGCCTTTTGAAGGGTATGGTAGAATCTGATGGTATCATCGGAATACGTGGCAGCAGGACCACTTTTCCTTTAAACTTCCCAGCCAAAATGGTTGCTTCAAGAATGTTTCCGGTGATCTTTTTGATGACCAAACGCGTACCGTTACATAATTGAGGTGGATTCAAATTACGGAGGAGAATAATAGGGGAACCAATCTTTAATCGAAGATTATGTGGTGGCATTCCAGGGATATCTAATGAATTTAAAAATTCAATCGGAAAATTTACACTTTCATTTTCATCAACAACAGTATCGATTGATTTAAAAGACATCAGATCGCCTGGTAACAACTGTTGTATCTGGAAGTTAATTTCGTCAACATCAACGTTTTTGGCTGCCAAAATCGCCCGTTGACTAAGCCATTCATGATTCAAATAATTATTCTGTATATCCGGGAAAATACTCTGAATCAATTCAGTTTTATCCTGAACAACAGTGCAAAAATTGTCTGGTAGTTTAATGCATTGCGTATTTGGTTGCAGTTTTATTTTACCGTTCCCAATATCTAGTAGTTGTTCGGAAAATATTAGTGCTGATGGATCATTTTGCAATTGTACTCGCATATTTATGGTCAATCGAAGTGTTTCAACACTTCGCCATAAGAATGATTGTTTCAAACATGCATTAATCTCATCCGCGAAAGTAGAGCGAGGTATAACCGGTAAGGTCTGCCGGAAGTCACCAGACAAAAGTAAGATAGCACCACCGAAAAGTTTATTATTGCTGTTTAAATCTTGCATAGTTCTGTTTAATGCTTCAAGTGAATATTTGTGTGCCATTGTGCACTCATCCCAAATTATTATAGAACTCTTCCGCAACACTGCAGCTATTCCACTATTCTTTTTGATGTTACACATTGCATCTGGTTTATTATGAACGTCCAATGGCAGCTTGAATGTTGAATGTGCTGTTCGCCCACCATCCAGTAAAGTAGCCGCAATGCCTGACGATGCTAATGCTAATGCGATTTTTTGTTGCGACCGTATTTTGGCAAGAATCAACGATATTAAAAATGTCTTACCGGTTCCACCGGGTGCATCCAAGAAAAAAAAACCGCCTTGTTCAGCAGCAACAGCCAGCATAATCCGATCATAAATAATTTTTTGTTCTGCTGTCAGTAATGGTTCACTGTTCATGATAATTGTTGCTAAACTTCCATGGTCATATTGATTTTCTCGTTGTAAATCGGTATTGACTAAGTCGGTGGCTGGACGATTAGGTGATGGCATACCATAATGATTAAGTGGTAAATTTGAAATAAGAACACATAAATCCTCGATCAAGACCAATGCTTCATTGTACATCTCTGGTGTATAATCTATGTTTTGGCATTGATTTGTTTGTCTAATTCGGTGCAAGATGTCTTCTGTCATACAATTTTTATATTTTTCCCACAAAGTTTGTGCTTGCGAGGGATAACATGTCGCCAAAATAATTGCAAACAACTGACGAATGTTATTCGGTGTTGATGTCAACGCAGCATCAGCAAGCGTTAAGTCCCAATGGTTATCGTCTTCTAGCAATTGCAGTTCACGACATGCATCCTGGTATGTATTGAATACTCGACCATTAGCTGTTCGTAAAAATTCAAAAGACGTTGGTCCGGGAACATTCACCAATAACAAACGTAAATAGAAGCACTCACGTTGCTTTGGATGTACCGTGTAAAGTCTCCCCAATGTCTTAGCTTTGAATATGCCTGTAATGGAAGGATGTGGTTTTCCTTGTTTCCGTGGCTCCCATTTTTTACTGGATTTGTTCCATGTGAAATAACGTGGAACATCACCATACACCAATGTCTTCGCGAATTGGCCAAAAACATCAGGTTTTTGACACAATGTAAAAAATTCAGTTAGAGTCGTTTTCGGAGCTTCGAACGCTCTTTGGAGAACATTTTCTTCAGTGAAGTATACACGTTGACCGTTTTCAAGATGTATTGCCAGATGTTGGACAGCAGGATCTCTTTCGTGGATGGGAAAGCTGAGAATATGCCAAATAGCTTCATTGCTGCTAATGTATCTGCCCATTTGGTATCGTGCTATTTCGTCATTTTTATTTATGTTTTTTACTTCAAATATGGCCAAATCACTGCCTTTGTTTACATATTTACAAATATACTTAATTGATTTAACAGAACTGCAAAGCTCAACATTGATATGAGCTTTGTAAGTTTTTGAAAGTAGTGGTGAGTATGGTACCACCCACTGATTATCAAACTCAACTTGATTTGGAAAGTTCGGCAGTCGCATTGTAAATGTGTGGCCACCATTCTCAGTACTTCTGCGGCGATACATTGGATAACCATCAATATCCGTGATCGTGTCATTCGTATGCGGCTTTGGGAAGTTTTTTTTACATTTTCCATTTTCCATGCACGGTGACGTCATGTTGAAAACACCGCATGGCCCATGGATCATGTGTTTGGTGACAATATCAAATAATTCTTGATCAATTAATGGGTCTGGAATTTCGGCTGAAATTATTTGATCGATTTCTTCAGGACGGATTCTATCTTTAAGCCAAACCAAAATGTGGGCATGAGGCAAACCTCGCTTTTGCCACTCTATCGTATACAGCCAACAACGTGTGATACCAAAAATTGTATATTTAACAATAAAATCAATTAAGGATTTCAATTTTTGTTTAAACACACGTGCAGTTAAATCATGACGATGAATGGCTTGTTGTCCTGGCAATAGTAAAGTTTGTATCTCTTCCCAATTCGGATTACATGTGAATGTAATAAATAAATCCGGTCGGCCGTAATGACGTACGTAAGTCATCGCATCTTGTATGTATTCCTGCATGTTCCGTGGACTGCCGATGTAGCTTGAAGGTAAAATGAAAGCATTACCGATGTCATTGGGATTTAAATTTCCATCGATGTTTCCAGCAACAGCATCTCGTAAGTGAATATATTATTCCGATCGTAGTTTTGACGTTTGCGTTTTGACGTTTGCCGCTCGCGTTGTTGAGGTTAGATTTTTTCGGTGGCATTTGACTGAAAATAATAATTTTCTTGTTCTTATGATATTCTCTTGAAGACGTTCGTTACACTGTTCTTGAGATTCTTGTGCATGACCTGCTGTCCTGATTCTTTGAGCTGGATTTCTTGATTCAATTTGTTCTGCCAACTGATGGGCTCTTTTAATACGTTTGCGTCGAATAACTGTCACTGTCAAATAATAACAGACATTAGCGCCATCAACCCAGTCGAAAGGTATCGACATCTGTCAGTTTTATGACTGCCAAATAATAACAGACAAATAATTAGCGATAAATTAAAATTGCGACTATAATTTGAGATTTAAACTATCCTATCTCTCAAGTGCACATCGAACTGCACATGGTGTTCAAATTTTATTATAATCGGTTAAGTGGTTCAGCCGTCCATTGAGGACAAACATTGTGACACGAGATTTATATATATTAAGATATAATTTATATATAATTAGTTTAAGTAGTAAAATTTCGGAATAACAGACAGACGGAATAGTATGTGTTTCCGCGATCTGGTATTAGTGAGGAACACGCGAATCACACAGAGAATTATGGGATTATCGATGGGATTAAAATAATCTATAGACAAGTCTCTTAACTAGGAGTGTATTATAACTTTACATACAAACGCTGATGGATTAGTAGCAGGAAATATTGCAGGGTAATACCTTGAACGCTCTTCTAAATAACCCCAATATAATTTAGCATAGTCGTGAAGATAGATTTAGCTACTATATTCAAATATACTCCTTGCGATCTATTCGACATTCTATGAAACAATGCGTTTTAAAGAATCACTGTGACCTAAGTCAGAGCGTAATGAAGCGTTAAAATGGTATGACTATGTGCAGATTCGAACCGGCGACCGCTGGGTCAGTAGTCAAACGCCCCAACCATTGGACTACTAATATTTCATTTATTCGATTCCGCCAAAAACAGCTGGAAATATTATTAAATACGCACGCTAGCCGTCATCGGTGGCGCCAATTTTTTTTATTTTTTGGATTCTTGGCACGTGTTTTGTTTTTGGGTCGATGGACATGGACCGCGGCCAATGATGCCCGAACGGTAGAAATATTTCTTATATTTTCCTGTTAGGAAAAAAATTGTGTTCGCATCCCGGGCATGATCAAAGCGCGCGTCATTTTTTCTTTGGACGCAATTACCGACTAATGGTTCAAAAATACCTATAGGCATCGCTTGAGGTCAGTTTTCATTATATATAATAGGTTATAACGGACCCTGTTGGTATGTAAGGGCCCGTAGTTAATAATGCAGTGAAATTTATTGTTGAAAATTACTTACACTATTAATTAGGTTACATATGTTATTCTGTTGTAAAAAAATATTTTAGGTATATGGAAATTTCACATTTATTACGACTACAGATAAATTTTGTATTATTATAGCTAACTAAAATTGATAAGAATATATATATATATATATATATAAACCAGCGTGCATTACCTCAAGCGATGCAACTATCTGTGCTTTCGGTATTAATTTTTCTTTGAACATTCTGGCTATATATTTTATTTGCAAAAAATTTCAATCCTTAAAATATTAAAAAGCATTCGTATTTTCCAAATGTCAGTACTGTCAAACTTTTATATATGTTAAACTAAAGGTGTTTACCTATTTTAACATAGAAATCATCTAATTAACGGTATTTAAACAATACATTTTACTATTTTACTATATATATATATATATATATATGTGTGTGTGTGTGTGTGTGTAAGTATATATTTTTGTGAGTGTGTGTGAAAGTGTGTATATATATTTGTGTGTGCGTGTTTGTGTATATATTAAATGTAAAAAATATTTGTAAAAAATAACATATGTCAGATGTCTAATAAAGAACTAGGTAACACCTCGACACAGGCATTTGCCTAGTGAGGTGTTACTACACAAACTGTACTTTCTTCTCTAGAAAATCAATAAATTGCTACGAAGTAATACATATGTAATAATATTAAGTGTATATTGGATATTTTAATAAATAAATAAATAAAAGATGCGACTCAAAAAGTTATCTCCACAATAATAATACCGTAGAAGATTCCTCAGCCACTGCGAATATGATGTTTCCGTCGCGATGGTCTTGGAACTCTCTCCGAGGTACGGTTTATATGGAAGTCAGGGGCCAGAGTTCTCAATAATTCCACCTCTGCGTCTTGCGAGACCGCGTGTCGCACCGGATTCTGTACCGGGAGTTACCTAACCCGTTTGGAGAAATCGCCACAAAGTTATATCGAACATACTATAACTTTGAATCACTTATCTTCTAAGGTAGACAGAATGATATGCATCTTTGGCCTATCTGGCCTATCTAGGTATATCTGATCCTATATTATTCCCATTTTTTAACTATTGGTATATTAGATGATATTTTCAATATCGTAAAAATGTTTATTTATTTATTTAATAACAGGTAAGCATATAACGAAATAGTAGCATATACATTTTCCCAAAGGGTTAATAACTAGGTCGCCGCAGTCGCTCGCATTTTGCTTCGCTGCAGCACATATTAGAGCGAAGCGATTTACTAAAATTTTCTAAATAAAATTTAGTCTGTGACAATAACTTTTTAACGACGGGATAGATTTTGATAATTTTCTATAATGAGGTATTTGAAATCTCTTTGATACAAATGCACAAAAAAAATTCATCCGGAAATCAACAGCATAACTTTTTAACGACGGGATAGATTTTGATAATTTTCTAAAATGAGGTACTTAAAATATCTTCAATACTAATGTACAAGAGAATTTCATCGGGAAATTGAAAACATAACTTTTCAACGAATGGATAATTTTCTAAAATGAGGTTCTTGAAATCTTTTATATACAAAAAGAGAAATTCATTTAACAATTATTTAAATATAAGACAAATGAATTTATTTTAAAGAAATGTTTAAAGTTAAGACAATGAAATCAAGCGTTGCAGTTCTCGACGTTTGGAAGGTAATCCTTTCTTATCATTGATTTTGAGTAGTCTTTCAAGGGGGAACGATGGAGAAATAAATAATCCTTCAAGACTCCTAACCCTTGAGAAGGCAACATAAGATAACCCTAGTGCAAATTCTATGTTTCCAATATCGACAACTTAGCCCTTGATAACTGCTGCCGTAAAGCGTCATTTGTCCTGCGACCGAATTGTCGCCTTCTTATGGGAGGCATTGCTCTTATTCTAGATGTTAAAAAAACATAAGCAGATTAAGCCATAGTAAAAGACATGTTCGCTCATCACAAGTTAACTACTTTATAATTTGGATGAATGCTATTTTCTCTTTATATCTACGACCATAGAGATGGTTTTTAAAAATAAAAATCTTGATAAATTATTCAAAATTAATGCTTAATTTAGAAAATTAAATCGAAATTAGAATAAATCGCTAAGAAAAAAAGTGACGTGACCTTCGAGCGAATTTTGTTTTTTTTTACTATTTTTATGCGTGAAACTTACCTAATTATTTTTTGTATTTTTATTTATTGTTAAAAACGATTTATTATTGTTAAATTGTATTAAATTAATATCAAATTAAATAATTTAAAATAAAATTCGATTAATTATTTTCGAATAAAAAATTTTCAAAAAAGCGCGTGACTTTTTTATAATGGATATTCCCATAGACAATTTTCTTTTGACCCCAAAAATTTTATTTTTGACAATATTTAAAATCAAGCTCCGTCACGACCTTCACTTTTTCATGTAGATTCTCTCAAAATCAAAAATTTTTCAAATCGGTCAAGGAATGACCAAGTTAGCCCTTGACAAAGTTCTAATTGGAGTCGCCTTATGAGAGCTTCGCTCTAATAAGGCCAGTTAAAGCTTACGCCTATGTACAAAAATATTTAAAACTTTGTTGAGCTAACGCTATTTTAGAATGTGTATTTGTGATGTGTACGGTATAAAAGTGTCAGTGGGGGTGTGTGGTTGTGTCTGTGAGGGTGTGGGGTTGTGTGTGTGATAGTGTGTGGTTGCGTATAGATAAATTAATTTATTAGATAAATATGCAACCCATTCATTTTGAATCAGATTGGCATGAAATTCGGATTTTTCAGTAAACGGTACAGAACAGAGTATCTGGCATAGTTTGCATTGCGCCTTGGCACCTGGAACAGAGCAGACGCGCGCGTCGTGCGAGAAGGTACTCGCAGGTTGATCTGTTATGTAATAGATCGTGTAGAAGGTGTATTCGTTGACATAGACAGAGTCCGTGGGTTGATTGGTATTTGCATTTTTAAGGCGTTTGTTTTAATTGTCTTTTACAACCCCCCCCCCCCCCCCCCTCCCAATGTCAGATGTTTAGTTACGCCTATGGGTATTTGGTATATCTTTAACAGAGGAAAACTTAATTTCAGAAGGACCACCTGGGAAACTGGCGCGGGTAGTATAAGAATCATGCATTTGAAGAAAAAATGACTTACTGCCGTTTCGCTAACAGAAGCAGATTTCCGAGAGGGCGCAGCGCGCTCGTTGCGATCGGGTTTTTTTTTTAAATGAGTCCGCAATAAAGACAGTCGGCGCGGAAATTCGTGAAAAGAAGAACAAAAGGACGCCAATTGCAAACTCGCTGAGATGTTAGAAAAACGATAAAACTTCTCAAAGGCCGCGACTTCTGCGTCTGCCAAACAGTCAGAGGGCCCTCTCGAAGAACAAAAAGACGGTCGAGTGCTTTTATGTACGCACCGGAGGATGTTTTTCGTCAAGCCCGAGCGGGCATCGGCTCGGTCCTACCGAAGAGACGACTGAGAGACAGCCATACATTTAAAGTTATTTTATTTATTTATTCATTATGGCACAATAGAAAGTCACCACAATAAATTAAAAAATATATATATTATAGTATAGAGAAATTAAACACTAGTCATTTATTGTTGTTTTGAACTAAAATAGCCACTAGGTTAAAAAAAAACCTGTACCAAGAGCGGCCAGAAGAAGGTTGCAGAAAAACTAACATTACGAAAATCAAATTGCTTTTCGTGAGATTCTTCTCCTCAAAAATCTTGATTTGAATCGGGTTTTCATTGTTTGATAGCTTTTATCGGCAAGGTAAGGTAAGTATTGGTTATGAGTACTCAATAGTCGTAAAAGTAATTACCAAGAGCAAGATGTCCTGACGCCCGTATTTTTGTATGAAGAGGCGTGAAAAAGCCTTCTGAATGCGCAACAGATTGATATGAAATTCGGGAAGCAATGGATGGATTTTAATAGGATTTTTTAATATATAATTTTAATAACGAAATGCTACACAGTTTAAATATTGTATTTTAAATTCAAAAGTTTGTTTATTTATTTATCAAGGAGTAAAATGGATTCTTTGATTTTAGGTAATTTAGTCACAGCTCCTCATGTATGTATTTATTTTGGACATTGTAAGATATATTTTTTTTCGCCTACTATGCGAAGTCCATACGTTAATATATGTACATAGTCTGAATTAAAAATTACTTCTATCTTTTCACATGGGTGCTCTATCTATACTAACGATCAAACAATAATCATCAAAATGATCGACAACATGAATGCCAATTACGAGAAAAACAAATTTATTTAAAACCGTTCGAATGTTTGAGAACGTTATATGTTTATCGTGGTGGGCTCTGAAGGGGCGGAGTTAAGGGAAGGGACGGGACAGATGCTGAATACTGAATGTCTGTTCCCGACCTTGACCACATATGTGGTCGGATCAACGTGGCACGCGGATCGTATCTAAAGTGTATTTAAATTAATATGTTTTTTGCGAATACTTTTTTTTCGTGAGACCGGTTTAGTTGTTATAAAGGTGATGATTTTAGAGGTGTGGTTTTCAAGAAGAGATAAAACGCATATAATTTGATGTTATGGCTAAGAATTTAGTTTTAGTATAAAGATAAGGGTTTGCCATTATGTTTTAAAAATGATTTCGGGTAAGTGGCCGCCGCGGCTGACTCGAACAAATTCCAGCCGAGAGGCCCAATTTTCAACCACTTTTTGCAGCAAGTTGGGCCGTATGTCAGCAATAACGCGCCGAATATTCTCTTCCAAGGCGTTAATCGTGTCCGGCTTATCTGCGTAGACAAGCGACTTCACATACCTAACCCCACAAAAAATAGTCCAGCGGTGTTAAATCGCACGATCTTGGAGGCCACGCCACAGGCCCACGACGCGATTTTTACTTTATTTTAGAGTGATTTAAAAAAAATTAGAGTGATTTTTTCTAAATTTGCACTATTTGCAAACGTTGTTCAGGAGTAAGTCTATTCATTATGAAATGGCAAACCAAACTGAGCATAAATCAAGTGACAGCTGTCAAAAACACCAACTACGAAAAAAGTAGTGCCAGATTGAAAATCACGCCTCTAAAAAAAACATCCTATATATCAACCCCCTAAAATGAAAGAAGTTGTTTTAAATACACCCTGTATTTTTAGATTGTATAATATTCTAATCTTTAGATACTTACAAATACGAGTATTTAGCAAAAAAAATATTTTAACAGTGCAAAATATTTTTATTTAATAAGCATTTTTCCAAGTGTCTTTGCAGTTTGAAGTTTAATATATCTTAATATATATAAATCTCGTGTCACAATGTTTGTCCTCAATGGACTAATAATAAAATAATGGACTAATAATAAAATTTGAACACCATGTGCAGTTCGATGTGCACTTGAGAGATAGGATAGTTTAAATCTCAAATTATAGTCGCAATTTTAATTTATCGCTAATTTTTTGTCCGTTATTATTTGGCAGTCATAAAACTGACAGATGTCGATACCTTTTTATTTTATGGGCGATTGTGAAGAGCGCGTGACGACTCGGTGCCTGTATAATTTTATTGAACAAGCAGAGGAAAGAGCAATTGTGATATTATTGGAAAATTTTTTAGAAGATCACAATCAACTAATTCAATTGATCAAAAGAGTTTCGCCACGACTGCAAAATGACAATTATCAAATCGTCATAAAAGCCGACAAAGTACCATTAGGTGAACATGCTGGTAGATTCAGTCATAAAACTGACAGATGTCGATACGGAACGGCACGGAACATGCATGCATACAAGATGCGATGACTTACGTACGTCATTACGGCCGACCGGATTTATTTATTACATTCACATGTAATCCGAATTGGGAAGAGATACAAACTTTACTATTGCCAGGACAACAAGCCATTCATCGTCATGATTTAACTGCACGTGTGTTTAAACAAAAATTGAAATCCTTAATTGATTTTATTGTTAAACTAGCTGACCCGGCCACGCGTTGCTGTGGCTAAAGTTTTTGTTATATTACATTATAGTAAACAATCTAAGAGGAACAATAAGAGAACATCAGTCACGGAGTCCACTATGCTTTTTCACACAGATGGTATTTGTAAAAAAATATGCTGATCTCCTTATTTGACTTTCTACTACTATAACCCTTTAGTACAATGAAATTATTTACGAACAAAGACGAAAATGTTGATGTTGGTATACAAATTCACTGGATTGAGATTTGAAGGGGAAGTACGTTGAACACAATTAATTAAAATGTTCTTACACTTGATACTAAGCAGAAATCAATAGGTAAAAAATAAAAATTTATCAGATTTATTATTTCCATTTAATTTTATAACAAATATAAGTATATTACAGTATAATACAGTAAATAACATGTGACGCTTAAACTCATGAATGAGGTAGGCAAGGCAGACAGTCTTAAACTTTTAAACATTAATATCTTTTTTTTGAATTATAAATACTTTCAATTTCAATTTAATTTAACACCAATCGGTGCACAATGTTTTTGGTTAACCTGTCTTTAGCTAACACAAATAGATTCGACGGTTTCCCAACACGTGAACACGCAACATATAGTTGCCCATGAGAAAAACATGGATTTTCCAAATCTAAACCACAAATGGACATTGTTTGACCTTGAGATTTATTTATAGACATGGCGAAAGCTAAACGAATTGGAAACTGTAGCCTTTTGAAGGGTATGGTAGAATCTGATGGTATCATCGGAATACGTGGCAGCAGGACCACTTTTCCTTTAAACTTCCCAGCCAAAATGGTTGCTTCAAGAATGTTTCCGGTGATCTTTTTGATGACCAAACGCGTACCGTTACATAATTGAGGTGGATTCAAATTACGGAGGAGAATAATAGGGGAACCAATCTTTAATCGAAGATTATGTGGTGGCATTCCAGGGATATCTAATGAATTTAAAAATTCAATCGGAAAATTTACACTTTCATTTTCATCAACAACAGTATCGTTTGATTTAAAAGACATCAGATCGCCTGGTAACAACTGTTGTATCTGGAAGTTAATTTCGTCAACATCAACGTTTTTGGCTGCCAAAATCGCCCGTTGACTAAGCCATTCATGATTCAAATAATTATTCTGTATATCCGGGAAAATACTCTGAATCAATTCAGTTTTATCCTGAACAACAGTGCAAAAATTGTCTGGTAGTTTAATGCATTGCGTATTTGTTTGCAGTTTTATTTTACCGTTCCCAATATCTAGTAGTTGTTCGGAAAATATTAGTGCTGATGGATCATTTTGCAATTGTACTCGCATATTTATGGTCAATCGAAGTGTTTCAACACTTCGCCATAAGAATGATTGTTTCAAACATGCATTAATCTCATCCGCGAAAGTAGAGCGAGGTATAACCGGTAAGGTCTGCCGGAAGTCACCAGACAAAAGTAAGATAGCACCACCGAAAAGTTTATTATTGCTGTTTAAATCTTGCATAGTTCTGTTTAATGCTTCAAGTGAATATTTGTGTGCCATTGTGCACTCATCCCAAATTATTATAGAACTCTTCCGCAACACTGCAGCTATTCCACTATTCTTTTTGATGTTACACATTGCATCTGGTTTATTATGAACGTCCAATGGCAGCTTGAATGTTGAATGTGCTGTTCGCCCACCATCCAGTAAAGTAGCCGCAATGCCTGACGATGCTAATGCTAATGCGATTTTTTGTTGCGACCGTATTTTGGCAAGAATCAACGATATTAAAAATGTCTTACCGGTTCCACCGGGTGCATCCAAGAAAAAAAAACCGCCTTGTTCAGCAGCAACAGCCAGCATAATCCGATCATAAATAATTTTTTGTTCTGCTGTCAGTAATGGTTCACTGTTCATGATAATTGTTGCTAAACTTCCATGGTCATATTGATTTTCTCGTTGTAAATCGGTATTGACTAAGTCGGTGGCTGGACGATTAGGTGATGGCATACCATAATGATTAAATGGTAAATTTGAACTAAGAACACATAAATCCTCGATCAAGACCAATGCTTCATTGTACATCTCTGGTGTATAATCTATGTTTTGGCATTGATTTGTTTGTCTAATTCGGTGCAAGATGTCTTCTGTCATACAATTTTTATATTTTTCCCACAAAGTTTGTGCTTGCGAGGGATAACATGTCGCCAAAATAATTGCAAACAACTGACGAATGTTATTCGGTGTTGATGTCAACGCAGCATCAGCAAGCGTTAAGTCCCAATGGTTATCGTCTTCTAGCAATTGCAGTTCACCACATGCATCCTGGTATGTATTGAATACTCGACCATTAGCTGTTCGTAAAAATTCAAAAGACGTTGGTCCGGGAACATTCACCAATAACAAACGTAAATAGAAGCACTCACGTTGCTTTGGATGTACCGTGTAAAGTCTCCCCAATGTCTTAGCTTTGAATATGCCTGTAATGGAAGGATGTGGTTTTCCTTGTTTCCGTGGCTCCCATTTTTTACTGGATTTGTTCCATGTGAAATAACGTGGAACATCACCATACACCAATGTCTTCGCGAATTGGCCAAAAACATCAGGTTTTTGACACAATGTAAAAAATTCAGTTAGAGTCGTTTTCGGAGCTTCGAACGCTCTTTGGAGAACATTTTCTTCAGTGAAGTATACACGTTGACCGTTTTCAAGATGTATTGCCAGATGTTGGACAGCAGGATCTCTTTCGTGGATGGGAAAGCTGAGAATATGCCAAATAGCTTCATTGCTGCTAATGTATCTGCCCATTTGGTATCGTGCTATTTCGTCATTTTTATTTATGTTTTTTACTTCAAATATGGCCAAATCACTGCCTTTGTTTACATATTTACAAATATACTTAATTGATTTAACAGAACTGCAAAGCTCAACATTGATATGAGCTTTGTAAGTTTTTGAAAGTAGTGGTGAGTATGGTACCACCCACTGATTATCAAACTCAACTTGATTTGGAAAGTTCGGCAGTCGCATTGTAAATGTGTGGCCACCATTCTCAGTACTTCTGCGGCGATACATTGGATAACCATCAATATCCGTGATCGTGTCATTCGTATGCGGCTTTGGGAAGTTTTTTTTACATTTTCCATTTTCCATGCACGGTGACGTCATGTTGAAAACACCGCATGGCCCATGGATCATGTGTTTGGTGACAATATCAAATAATTCTTGATCAATTAATGGGTCTGGAATTTCGGCTGAAATTATTTGATCGATTTCTTCAGGACGGATTCTATCTTTAAGCCAAACCAAAATGTGGGCATGAGGCAAACCTCGCTTTTGCCACTCTATCGTATACAGCCAACAACGTGTGATACCAAAAATTGTATATTTAACAATAAAATCAATTAAGGATTTCAATTTTTGTTTAAACACACGTGCAGTTAAATCATGACGATGAATGGCTTGTTGTCCTGGCAATAGTAAAGTTTGTATCTCTTCCCAATTCGGATTACATGTGAATGTAATAAATAAATCCGGTCGGCCGTAATGACGTACGTAAGTCATCGCATCTTGTATGCATGCATGTTCCGTGCCGTTCCGTATCGACATCTGTCAGTTTTATGACTGAATCTACCAGCATGTTCACCTAATGGTACTTTGTCGGCTTTTATGACGATTTGATAATTGTCATTTTGCAGTCGTGGCGAAACTCTTTTGATCAATTGAATTAGTTGATTGTGATCTTCTAAAAAATTTTCCAATAATATCACAATTGCTCTTTCCTCTGCTTGTTCAATAAAATTATACAGGCACCGAGTCGTCACGCGCTCTTCACAATCGCCCATAAAATAAAAAGGTATCGACATCTGTCAGTTTTATGACTGCCAAATAATAACGGACAAAAAATTAGCGATAAATTAAAATTGCGACTATAATTTGAGATTTAAACTATCCTATCTCTCAAGTGCACATCGAACTGCACATGGTGTTCAAATTTTATTATTAGTCCATTATTTTATTATTAGTCCATTGAGGACAAACATTGTGACACGAGATTTATATATATTAAGATATACAATTTTTGGTATCACACGTTGTTGGCTGTATACGATAGAGTGGCAAAAGCGAGGTTTGCCTCATGCCCACATTTTGGTTTGGCTTAAAGATAGAATCCGTCCTGAAGAAATCGATCAAATAATTTCAGCCGAAATTCCAGACCCATTAATTGATCAAGAATTATTTGATATTGTCACCAAACACATGATCCATGGGCCATGCGGTGTTTTCAACATGACGTCACCGTGCATGGAAAATGGAAAATGTAAAAAAAACTTCCCAAAGCCGCATACGAATGACACGATCACGGATATTGATGGTTATCCAATGTATCGCCGCAGAAGTACTGAGAATGGTGGCCACACATTTACAATGCGACTGCCGAACTTTCCAAATCAAGTTGAGTTTGATAATCAGTGGGTGGTACCATACTCACCACTACTTTCAAAAACTTACAAAGCTCATATCAATGTTGAGCTTTGCAGTTCTGTTAAATCAATTAAGTATATTTGTAAATATGTAAACAAAGGCAGTGATTTGGCCATATTTGAAGTAAAAAACATAAATAAAAATGACGAAATAGCACGATACCAAATGGGCAGATACATTAGCAGCAATGAAGCTATTTGGCATATTCTCAGCTTTCCCATCCACGAAAGAGATCCTGCTGTCCAACATCTGGCAATACATCTTGAAAACGGTCAACGTGTATACTTCACTGAAGAAAATGTTCTCCAAAGAGCGTTCGAAGCTCCGAAAACGACTCTAACTGAATTTTTTACATTGTGTCAAAAACCTGATGTTTTTGGCCAATTCGCGAAGACATTGGTGTATGGTGATGTTCCACGTTATTTCACATGGAACAAATCCAGTAAAAAATGGGAGCCACGGAAACAAGGAAAACCACATCCTTCCATTACAGGCATATTCAAAGCTAAGACATTGGGGAGACTTTACACGGTACATCCAAAGCAACGTGAGTGCTTCTATTTACGTTTGTTATTGGTGAATGTTCCCGGACCAACGTCTTTTGAATTTTTACGAACAGCTAATGGTCGAGTATTCAATACATACCAGGATGCATGTCGTGAACTGCAATTGCTAGAAGACGATAACCATTGGGACTTAACGCTTGCTGATGCTGCGTTGACATCAACACCGAATAACATTCGTCAGTTGTTTGCAATTATTTTGGCGACATGTTATCCCTCGCAAGCACAAACTTTGTGGGAAAAATATAAAAATTGTATGACAGAAGACATCTTGCACCGAATTAGACAAACAAATCAATGCCAAAACATAGATTATACACCAGAGATGTACAATGAAGCATTGGTCTTGATCGAGGATTTATGTGTTCTTAGTTCAAATTTACCATTTAATCATTATGGTATGCCATCACCTAATCGTCCAGCCACCGACTTAGTCAATACCGATTTACAACGAGAAAATCAATATGACCATGGAAGTTTAGCAACAATTATCATGAACAGTGAACCATTACTGACAGCAGAACAAAAAATTATTTATGATCGGATTATGCTGGCTGTTGCTGCTGAACAAGGCGGTTTTTTTTTCTTGGATGCACCCGGTGGAACCGGTAAGACATTTTTAATATCGTTGATTCTTGCCAAAATACGGTCGCAACAAAAAATCGCATTAGCATTAGCATCGTCAGGCATTGCGGCTACTTTACTGGATGGTGGGCGAACAGCACATTCAACATTCAAGCTGCCATTGGACGTTCATAATAAACCAGATGCAATGTGTAACATCAAAAAGAATAGTGGAATAGCTGCAGTGTTGCGGAAGAGTTCTATAATAATTTGGGATGAGTGCACAATGGCACACAAATATTCACTTGAAGCATTAAACAGAACTATGCAAGATTTAAACAGCAATAATAAACTTTTCGGTGGTGCTATCTTACTTTTGTCTGGTGACTTCCGGCAGACCTTACCGGTTATACCTCGCTCTACTTTCGCGGATGAGATTAATGCATGTTTGAAACAATCATTCTTATGGCGAAGTGTTGAAACACTTCGATTGACCATAAATATGCGAGTACAATTGCAAAATGATCCATCAGCACTAATATTTTCCGAACAACTACTAGATATTGGGAACGGTAAAATAAAACTGCAAACAAATACGCAATGCATTAAACTACCAGACAATTTTTGCACTGTTGTTCAGGATAAAACTGAATTGATTCAGAGTATTTTCCCGGATATACAGAATAATTATTTGAATCATGAATGGCTTAGTCAACGGGCGATTTTGGCAGCCAAAAACGTTGATGTTGACGAAATTAACTTCCAGATACAACAGTTGTTACCAGGCGATCTGATGTCTTTTAAATCAAACGATACTGTTGTTGATGAAAATGAAAGTGTAAATTTTCCGATTGAATTTTTAAATTCATTAGATATCCCTGGAATGCCACCACATAATCTTCGATTAAAGATTGGTTCCCCTATTATTCTCCTCCGTAATTTGAATCCACCTCAATTATGTAACGGTACGCGTTTGGTCATCAAAAAGATCACCGGAAACATTCTTGAAGCAACCATTTTGGCTGGGAAGTTTAAAGGAAAAGTGGTCCTGCTGCCACGTATTCCGATGATACCATCAGATTCTACCATACCCTTCAAAAGGCTACAGTTTCCAATTCGTTTAGCTTTCGCCATGTCTATAAATAAATCTCAAGGTCAAACAATGTCCATTTGTGGTTTAGATTTGGAAAATCCATGTTTTTCTCATGGGCAACTATATGTTGCGTGTTCACGTGTTGGGAAACCGTCGAATCTATTTGTGTTAGCTAAAGACAGGTTAACCAAAAACATTGTGCACCGATTGGTGTTAAATTAAATTGAAATTGAAAGTATTTATAATTCAAAAA
Source organism: Neomicropteryx cornuta (assembly GCA_020383195.1). NCBI lineage: Eukaryota > Metazoa > Arthropoda > Insecta > Lepidoptera > Micropterigidae > Neomicropteryx > Neomicropteryx cornuta. Next base: position 3,127,167 of record JAHKQU010000001.1, on the reverse strand, counting down.
AAAGATATTAATGTTTAAAAGTTTAAGACTGTCTGCCTTGCCTACCTCATTCATGAGTTTAAGCGTCACATGTTATTTACTGTATTATACTGTAATATACTTATATTTGTTATAAAATTAAATGGAAATAATAAATCTGATAAATTTTTATTTTTTACCTATTGATTTCTGCTTAGTATCAAGTGTAAGAACATTTTAATTAATTGTGTTCAACGTACTTCCCCTTCAAATCTCAATCCAGTGAATTTGTATACCAACATCAACATTTTCGTCTTTGTTCGTAAATAATTTCATTGTACTAAAGGGTTATAGTAGTAGAAAGTCAAATAAGGAGATCAGCATATTTTTTTACAAATACCATCTGTGTGAAAAAGCATAGTGGACTCCGTGACTGATGTTCTCTTATTGTTCCTCTTAGATTGTTTACTATAATGTAATATAACAAAAACTTTAGCCACAGCAACGCGTGGCCGGGTCAGCTAGTTGTTATATAGAATTTTAATGAAAGAAGGTAATGGTAATATGACACTTTTATTCTCTATTCTAAATCCAAAATATAAAAATCGCTTTAATTTTTTTTTAATCTTGCCTATAATTATTGTCTATTTATTTCGTATTTTATTGGGTATTTAATTTACATAACAAACAAAATAACATTAATATCATATAAATATAAGGGTAAACATATAAAAGTGAAGAATTGACATGGTAATGTTATCAATTTATTGTCTTTATAGATATGTATTTAAAAACTAATTTTGTATCGCTAGCTCTTAATCTACGTGCAACCAAAAAAAACTAGCTTTTTGTAAATTCTTATGATACTAATAAATTAAGAATATTTTTCATAATTAAACAAAAATAATTTATTACATCAAATAGGTTTGACTTTATTGCAACGTTACCTGTAAGTTTAGTGACGTAATAAGTGATGCTTAGTCTCAAATAATGTTTTATATAAAATAATTGAAAACTACATGAGTAGTATTTTTTTTGTTGTTTTGACATTTCAGACCAAGGAACATGATTTTATTTTAAATATAATTTTTTGTTCAATTTTTTGTAGATTACCTACAAAACGCTCAATCGCGCGAACGTTATTGTGAACCAAAATTTCCTGTTTAACCTTAATTTTGAATGAGATTAAAAAATTTTACCTGAGATCGCTCGTTAGACTTATAATAAGTATTAAAAAAATATTTTAATACGTAAATAAAAAAACGACATTCGTAAAAATACAATAATAAACTATTCTTCTACATTTAGCAAAAGGCAGTTTACATTTCTTGTGCCGAGAGCTTTTAACTCCCTGGACGCAGAGGTAAAGACTACAAAATGAAATCAATTTAAAAAACTTTTGAAAAAACGGTTAATTCTCTAAAGCAGAAGCTATTAAGAGAGATCTATTGTTGACACAAATATATAGTTAAAAAATAAATATAAAACACTAATAAGTAAGTATTTAATATGTTTCATGTATTTCATGTATCTGTGATTATTATGTATGTATATTTATAATTTTTTTTTTCGACGCGGCATTTAGACTAATAAGTAATAGAAAGAATATCTTACTTAACAGGTAATAGCCTAGTTAAGCAAGATATTTTGCATTATAATACTATTTTTAATAGATTTGCATAAATAAATAAAAAAAATATTGCTAAACAGTAAAACAACTAACAATAATAATGCGATAAATAATTCGGATGCAAATATTTCAAAAAAAAATGTTGGAATGTCAATTTTTTTTTTTAATTTTGTCAATTTATATAAACATTTAATATACCTATAATCATTGTTTTTTAAATTGTACGAACTAGGTGGGGGTGAAGGGAAGACAATTTATTATATAAACTCATTTATAATCTAATTGTCGTGGGGTTTAAAGTATTTTTTTAAACATTTATTTATTTATTTACTTTTTCTACAAACAACTTCGTTTACCTCATTAAGTCTTTGCACCCAGTAAGCACAAACTCTGTATTTATTTATATAAATAAATAAAATTATTTATATACAGAGAACAATGTGGCCTACAACAATAATAACCTACAGCTAATTTATTCAACCACTAATTATCACCATGCAATAAAATTCGTTGCAATCAAGTTAGTTGATTTGGTGAATCTCTAAGGATATGTTTTTAAAATTATTGGAAATATATTTCTTTTCTGGTACCTATCTATAGGTTTAAAATATTCAATATTTTTAAAACTGTAATAAAAAATACGTGTTTCGGATCCAATACAATCAATCATGTCACTATCGAAGAAACTTCACAGGTTTTTTTCGTTGTTTTTGCATCGAATAATTCGCTCACAACTGACCAATAAAATTATAAGTTCTGTTTCAATTTCAATTTATGAATCCCATCAATTAATTCACAAACATTAATCTTATGTAAGTCACTTTTCAACATAAATATACACAAAGAAAATACGCGCACTATAGCGTTTCTAAATTCGTCCCTTTGAGCGGCGGCGTCGCGACGCCCGACATCGAGCGAAGCGTCCGGACGCGATCTACACACAACACTGGCGTCTTTCTCGGCACAGCTGCGCAGGCGCGATCTCTTTCGTTTTGAACTATACCGATGCGCCGAGGGGAATATAAATAGGGATCGCGCCGTGTTACACGATTTTAACGCAGCTCCGTTATATTATACCAATTCACAATTTATAAACTTTTAATTTCGACGAATACCATGCTTGCTGTAGCAATAAGTTTCTCTCATTTATTCTCCCTAGACTCACTTCTCATGTGTATATTCGCCTATATACTTACCTGTATATAAATTACCTAACATGCAGGTACACATAAATAAATCAAGTTAAACATAATTACTGGTTCCTTGCTAAATATTGGACATTGTGTTCTGATTTTAGAAGAAGATAAAATTTAATCAAAAATTATATAAAATTAAATATTGGAATAATGGTTTCAATTACAAAAAAATGGATTCAAAATGTAATAAAAATCGTTTTAGTATTTGAGCAACCACCCAGCGCTCGGATCGCGAAGTACTCTTCGAAGAAAAACAAAGTTTTTTTTTAATAATATAATATTCTTTTTTTTTTTTTCGTGAGACCGGTTTAGTTGTCGATTATCGATGTAGAACCAACCCCCTAAAAGGATATCAGTGAATTTAACTACATCCTTTTAAATATCTTTTTTTAATATTTTTAAATCGATTTAAATATAAATTGTTTATAAAGGTTAGTGGCACATTTACAGTTTTTTTTTTATTTCAAATTACCTTTTTGAAGACCTCATTAACTTTTCTATCTAAAAACACACTACGTCATACTAACCACTTAACTTTTCAATATTTTTTAAATTTCCTATACACCAATAGATTCAGATACCTAAATGATACCCGTCCTTTTAGATACCCTTCTAATTCGCAACACCTGCATCACAGAGTATCCACCCTTTTTTCTCATATTGCATAGGGACAGATTCATAAGAAAATTGCAAATTTATTAGAATTAGCCTTTTTTACGTCCTTTTTTGACACTATCCAATATTTACATTATAGTACACCACCAGATATTCGTTTTTAATATATTTTTTGTTTTAGGTCTATAAATTATTTTAAATTATATAAACATTTTACCTCGTTACTTTTGTGAATAATGTTAATATCGAATGGTGTAAAATAAGCATAAATCTTTGTCGTTGATCTGGAGACGCGCGTGTCCGCGGTTCAACTCCGCAAATAGATCCGCAAGCGAAATCTTTGCATTACAATATACGCGTTGCGTTGCGTTTATTTGCGTTATGCTTTATTTTTATTTTTATTTATTCTTTGTTGAAAAATCCACAGTATTACATTTTTACAATTACAAACAAAACTTATTACTAGTATATAAAACCAATTATGGATTTCGGTCATTTTACATAATAACATTAGCATATAAATTTGAACAGTGTTCTTAAAATATATATAGATTATTAATATTATATACGTATACAGTAGATTTTTTTTTTTTTTAAGTTTTATGTGTAATTTGTGAGTGATGTTTGTGGTAGTATGACACTTGTATGTTAATAAAAATAAATTAGGTATGGTTTTAGTATGTATGAAAATAATTTATGATGAATGTGATAAAATATAGTATGTATGTATGTATGTATGTTATTATATAGATCTTTTAAAATAAAGTGCTGCGTAGACGCATCACGTGAGGTTTAAAATTTTACCGAAACTGTACCTATATTTAATCATAACAACATTAATATATAATGAATCAACATTTTTATTTTGTTGGTGGTATTATATGTTATCGTTTTCTAAGTAATTAATATACAAGAAAATTAATGTAAATAATTTAAAAAAAAAAACTCATGAAAAGTAAACAATCCCGAAGCCCTGTCGAATATTGAAACAGAAACTCCCCCTAACAAATTATATCAAATTAATCTTTTTAAGAATTTATTATTGGCGCACGTATTTACTAATTTAATATCATCGCGTAATGTCTACGCATTTTTTTTTCTCGAAAACCACGATGAAACAAATCGTATCAAGCGAGCATTAGGTTAAAGATATTTTTTTGTTGCGTTATTTAAAATTAAGATTAAATATGCGAAAGAAATCGGTGCAAAATTTAAATTATTTAGCAACTTCTTAACAATAGTTACCAATTTTTAATATAAATAGTAAGCGACACAATGTATGTATTTAAAAATATAAAATCATCTTATTTTTATATTAAAAATAACCATATTATTTTCAAAGTTTCGCTCTTAAGACAACATTCAAATTGTATTGTCCTGAAGACAAAGGATTTTAACATAGCATTCCTCTTCTCGCATAGACATTTTAGTCAAATTTGAATCATAAAGATGATAACATATATTTTTATGTAATTTTTATTTATAATATTTTGTTATAAGAGTTTGTATCAGTATATTGTGTATAAGTATATAATAAATATTATGTATGTATGTTTGTATACATTCAGATATATTTGTTATTACTATGTATGTGCATTTTTTTTCTTGTTTTATGGATTTTCTTTTCTTTTAGATTGCAAAATGTTAGAACATGCGATAGCCTAGTTAAGTAAGATATTATTTTGCATTTTAATACTATTTTTATAAGATTAAAAATAGTATTACTGCCTAAAAATGTATGCTTGTATTTATTTTCTAGTGTGGACGAGTGGGAACGTACGTCGTATTTAATTAGCTTATATTATTATTATTTATTTATTAACAGGTAAGCATACAGCGAAATAGTAGCATATACATTTTCCCAAAGGGTTAATAATAAGGCCAATTAAAGCTTACGCCAATGTACAAAAATGCCTATGCCTATGTATTATGTTATGTATTTAAAGCGGAACTGATCGCAAAGGGCGAAATTCACTGCGTTACGCGATGTGCCAGGTCGCACGAAATTGCGCATTCCGCGCGTCACGTTTCGTACGGAGTTCGCCCGCGGAGCCGCCGCTGCGTGATTTCATTGGAACGTTCGAAATGTCACTTTTTCAGCGGACTTCTTTTTCTCCGAAGAGCGCAGATCGCGGGCGGGCGGATGTTTGACTCGCTTTCGTCGTTTTTTGTTGCAGCTTCTGGGGCCAAAATATTCGCGGCGCATGCGATGAAGCGCATGCCCACAATTCAGCGTTCGCCCACATGCGTACAAGACTTACTGAAAATTTCATCTTCTTAAATATTTAACATTCTAATTCGTGGCGAGTTTAATTAAAAAAAATCGAACTATTTCATGCCAGTATGATTCAAAATGAAAACGTTGCATATTAAACGTTAATTTATCTATACACACCACCATGTTCACACATACACAACCACGAACACCCTACAATACACATCATATACACACCAAATTATAGTTAGGTTGTACATAGGTGTAAGCTTTAATTCGGATTATTAACTCTTTGATAAAATGTATATGCTACCATTTCGCTGTATTTTCACTGGTTTACTTAATAAACCATTAAATATTATTTTTATACATACTAAAACCATACTTAGTTTACCATACATATATGTTGATGCTAAGATTCGAATGCTAGACATAACACAAATTTAACAAAATTGACGACCATATAATATGATTTTCCTTTAGTGAATGAATCCGTTTACTTTATCTCGAATGCTTAAGTGCCTCTTCGCCCGGAAGACCTGCGTCTTGTGAGGTTATTCCCACGGGAAAGCTGCCACATATTCGCTTGGTAGCTCATAGGATCCATAGTCTTCTGCTCTGCATGAACGTCTATCAATGACACATATCTAATGTATGTATGTATTTAATTGAAGGTCAAAACGGTGATTTTTAAAAAAACTATTGATATTGATTTTTTTATAAAGAAACAGCTAGTGGTATGGTCCACTCAAAGTTACTCGGAGCTTGCTAAACGTCAAAGTTGAGGCGTAAGAAAAGAGAGAGATAGTACGTGTATGTAATGTATCTATGAGGATCACCGCTTTCGTATATTCGTATGAGCGTAGTTAAGATTAATCTTTACATATACATATCACTCTATCGAATCGCCTTTCAAGGCAAAGCTTCATTTGTCCTCGACGGTACATACTAATTATTTATTTAAAAAACGCATAATGACAAAATAAAATCATGTTATATAAGTGTGTATATTGTGCTGAAAATTTAAAAGCAAGGTGTGCATGAAATGGGGTAGGTGTGTGAATCTGAAAGTGTATGTATGCGTTTCAGTAATTATCATAGTTGATGACATATTATTTGATTGTCCTCGATAAATACTTATTTATATTAAATTTGTCAGTTGATATTAAATATACAAACGTAAGTACATGTTTTTGTGAATTTAAAAAAGATTTTAGGAACCCTTCAATTCTGCCCTTACTGCCCCCTATACTTCGCATTCAGGCACATTTTTAATGGATACAGATAGTCCATCTTAGGACAGGTGTTCAGCACTTAATTAGATGGACACGGTGAAGATTCTGACATGCCTCTAAATACGAATTTAGATGAGCTGTGTTATTATGTAATTTTTGTTTACATAAATTGTTATCATATAAACCGTAAGGTTGTCAGTATTAAAGTTATTTGCTTATGGATAAATAAATAAATAAATTATTAATAATAAAGTTGGAACAAAAAAAAACATTTAGGTAAGTAAAATAATATGTGTGTAACTGCGGATAATATTTTGTCACATAGATCTATTTTATTGTATTTGTATGAAAAATGCTTACAGCTATACATAATGACAGTTACATAGAAATTGATAAATAACAACTTAAGCCGACTACAGGCATCTCCAATTTAACATATACGTTTAACAGAACGAACTAGGATCTAATTTATAAGTGGTAAATAATAGTGTGAGTGTGTAATCTGTGAGTATATTAGGGTGTGGAATGTAAGAGTGTGTTAGTGTGTATGTATAATATATATATATATATATATATGTGGGGGTGTGAGTTCGCGCGTGCGTGTTTGTGGTGAGGAGAATACTATTAATAATATTAGATATGTTCAAAGAAAGTTTTTTTTTATGTTGAGTATAAAGTCGCCTTTATGCAGGTGAAAAATGTCTATTTCGCTGAAATTGTGGTTTTATGTTGTACCAATACGGTTTATAACTGAATTCATTGCGTAATTCGTATTGCACTTAGGCACAAAAAATAATTCTCTATTTCTAGTTAGACGTGACGGAACCCTCGGTCGCAAATTGCTTAGCAAATAGGACCTGTCTATCTGGTTATGTAGCACGTTGTGCAATAAGGTCATGTCATTGATTACCCTTCGGTTCCCTAAGTAAGTTGCGATGGGATAATGAGTCATCGTAGTTGTCGTACTGCAGATGTACCTATTTTAAAGAAATAAATAAATTGCTTTAACCAATCATCTTTGATCGATCAATTTTTATTTTTAAACCAATATGTCAATGATAAATATTCATCTCGTCGGTCTGACCAGAAGTTCCCGCGGTCCGATACGAGAGGGCGTTATTTATATTGGCGTTTTTATAGGTGGCTTCCGTGTCACGGTAGCGCGCCATCCATGAACGGGAAACATCGTCAGCAATATCTCGCGCTCGCTAACACTAGAATGACCGAAACATGCTCCGACGCATTTTATATCACAAGACTGTTTTGTTACGTTAACCAAACAATCAGTAGTAGACTTGCCTCACACGCTGGACACACCCCGCGCTTCACGTCTATTCCGTCATTTTTTTTGTCCACCGGTGTTCAGTCAGGCGTACCAAACGTTGGTTGAGACTACTAAAAACATTAGTAATGGTAGCCAAATAGTATTTTAAGGTAACAAGATGCGTTCGTTTGTGCGTATAAATTACTTTAACCAGAGTCGAACTGTAGGCGTAATAAACGTCTTGCCTTCTATAATAGATTACCGATCTACATAAGAAACCTAACGTTTCTAAAGGATTTCAAAAAAGCGGTTAAAGAATATTTATTAGGACTTAACTTATACAGTGTAAAAAATTTTTAGTATCATTTTTGTTGTAACGATGCAAGCAGATATCACCTTACCACCTTTTCATCTTTTTTTTTTGTTATGTTAGTTTAATCGCTTCTTTTTTTGTAACTTTTATATTATTTTGTTTTTGTTATTTCCTGCGTAGGTCCTTCGTCTCATTAACTATTATTATCCATGTTATTTAAATTCGTTTATTTACGTTTAGAAAATTTATTGTGTAATTACTATCTTCATCATGTATTTTTGTTACCTAATTGTTGTAAATTATATGTCATTCCTATGTACACTAATGTATTTTCGGAAATAAAAATATCTTATCTTATCTTATCTTTAGCTGTCACTATATCTACAAGAGCGTACAAGTGTGGAGAAAGCCCAAGGAAGAAGAATTATGATAACAACAGAAGGCACACGTCACTGTGCATAATGACCGCACTGCGTGATTTCATGAAGCCGTTTCAGCGCGAGCATTCGAGTGTTAGAATTTGTTCAGTTTATCGAACGGAAGCGATGAAAATTAAACGGGCGATGTTGCCCGGCGGTATTGAGAAAATACCAAATGTTTTCATTCACTTGGCTTCCACTTAGCGCCATAAACATCGTCATTCAGCGATCGCTAGCGGCGATAGTCGATTAGCGTTTCAAAATATTTTAATCTTAGTCAGTCATAACTGACAATACATAATATAATGTTATCAGCTATTTCACCACATAATAAATTCAAATTCAAAATTATCTTGTTAATTATAACATACAGAGAAAACATTTAACAATTACAACGGAAACAATACCCTCAATAAGGGTTGATGGTCACTCAACTAGACTTAAATCTGTTCTAGAGTGACCACAAAATTCCTTGAATTATTTACTAGACAGAAACTACTACTACTACTACTGTTTACTAGGGTTTTGAGTGGAAACTTTTCTGTCCAAAGGACAGAAAAGATTCATTCATTTTTTTTATTCATTTTTCAGATTCATTTTTTTCAATCTCGGCTCATTTTCCTAAAAGGTACCCTGGCGTAGCACTGGTCAAGGTTATAAGAACCGTATCTGTATCGTTCCCTATAACTTTTTTTCACGCAATGAACTATGCCGCTTTGATTTAAGTTTGTGATTTCTTTCGGCAGATTTAAAGAACGCTACTTCGATCGCGCGAAATTTGAAGTGGAAGCAGGCTAATTGCACGCTATTTCGTCAGACGGAGACTCGTGATAAGCGTCTGAGGTTGAGATAGAAACATAGTAAGTGCGAAACAAAGGACTCATAAAAATTGCCACAGAGTTCGTTTTTACCAAAAAAACCGCAAAGAATGTGACGAAAACATTCCTGATGTTTTTGAATACTTCTATGGTATAGAAGTTTTTTTTAAAAAAAGGCCTTTTTTTTTAAACTTTTTTTTAACATTAGCTTTTTCGTAATGATTATTAGCAATCACACCAAAAGATATATAGGCCAAAACATGACATGACATGATTTATGGGTTTTTGCTACTAAAAATATGTTTTAGTACTATTTTATGAGATTACACTAGAAGTATAAATGATCAGAAAATCACTTATGTAAAGGAAATTATGTAAATTTATGTTGTTATTGTTAAAAACCTGCACATTCATTGATTAAAGAGACATCATAATTTCCTCTTTTTTAAACTAAAACAAGTGTAAAATGCTTAATAGATATTTTTGCAGCAGTCAGTTACTTAAGATCTTTTTATTCGTTTTTTTGACACATGTATAAATTAAAATTTCACCAGAAATAATATAACTGTCAGGATTTATATCACATAATCCTGGTAATTACACATTTTTTAAAAACGAACCTAAATTGATGTGATATAAATAATATTTTAATATTTAATATCAAGAAAATCGCTCGCATGGTCACCCTGCATATATGTTTCCGACAGCTTCAAACTTTTTTAATTTAAATTTTAAAGAGAAATGTCAGATTTTGAAATACCCTCTGCGGCTGCGCGGCGGCAGGGAGAAAACACATTGGTTACAGTGAAAGGGGTATTTTGGTTAATTTTTAATGTTAAATTACATACTAAGGGCCTTTTAACTAAAGTACCCAACTACAATTTTTATTATTATTTCATTTATTTATTGTGTTATTGTTGAAATAATACATCGACCAATTAATCTTCATGATTCAGACTCGTATTGTTGTATGCTATATAATTTCAGTATGTTTAATACAAATGGAACGAATTAACAGAGATACTCTTCTATTGGTATTAAGTTTAAAAAAAAAATAGAACTAATATGTAATTATGTCATTATGTCATTGAGGCAAAAGAAACAAACAAAATTAGTAGTAAAAAAACACCTTTAGGACAAGCTTTTAAAAGTGAATACAAAATTTCTTATCTGTGCTTTTGACCGTTGAGGATTTCCTTGCAAAATTTAACCTGAACCGACATACAAACATTGCAAGCTTAATAAAAGCCTGTAAAAAGTGCGGTAATTTTGACAGATCTGGATGGCGGTATTATTATTTACATGGAAAATGAGCTGGAAAATTCATAGCTTGTTTACACTACCATAGCGTTTATTGTACTGTATAATAACTTAGGATATACCCTATACCTGTGATGGATTTCTACCGCTCATGAATAAAGCTTTAACTTAAGTTTTTGTTTGCTGTAAGGGATAGAATTAATATTTATAGTATCTGAAATAATACAAGGCTGAATGTGGAAATAAAACAGACACATTTGCTCTCGTATGTGAGGGCAGTTCTTGGAAACTCGAATACCTAAAAATAAAAATAAACTAATGAAATCACAGGATGAACATAAAATAAGCAGGAAAATATGAGAAGATTCATCCAAAAATATTAGGTAAGAATAAATATTAATAAAATCAATAACTTATTAATTGTAAATACATTATAAATATTACACAAGAATATTCGTGTTTGAAATAATATAAAAATCTACAAATACAATTATTGCTTATAAACGCAGGGTTCAGGAAATATCTCATGGAGGTTTATACTTTTGTCGTGAAAATCTTTTAATTTGATGGTCTTCAGAACATGAGGTCATCTGATAGGTCGGAAGCTTAATAATGGAGGTCACGCGAGAAAAGTAGACTTAAAAATGTGTTTTTTATGCAATAGGTCACTTAATTCAAACAAAAAACTTATTTACCTTACGCAATGCGACACGCTCAGTCGGCTAAATTCGGGAGGCCGCTCGGAGCGGTGCGTTCAGGTGATTTTCTTCTTATATTAATAGGCGTGCGGAAACATTGTTGAATGTAGAGATGCCAGTAAGGGGTGATAACTTTGTAATAAATATTTATACATTATTACGTAGTTAATCTTAGTTAAATTAATCGGGGAATTCCAAAACACTCGCAAGTAAAAATAAAGAAACTGGATTCACGTTTTTTGTATGGATTAACAACCTAATACATAATAGTACTGACTGACTTACGTACTTTATTTAACTAGGACAATATAAATTATGTTCTTTACTAAGTTCTGGCGTGTTTAAGGTATTAAATTTAAGTATTTTCTAATCTGTTAGAGACGTTTAGTTACTTGGCATATTTATCGTATTTGTATTCAATTTTTTTTTGTCTCATTTCATATTAGTTATGCGTAATAAAATAGTAAATTATTGGCAACCTCTTGGGACTTTGCCTTCTATTGTTCGGTTCACTATACAATAATATATAGCCAAAGATTTAAAAAAAAAATATCTCGAACTCGATTCCTCTCAAAGTTATTACGCATTAAATTTTTCCATTTAAGCAATTATTTTGTTAGTAGCCGATATTCTTAGAAAAATAATTCTATACAATAAAAAAAACACTAGGATTAATTAATTAATAATTATGGACTAGCAGCGACAGAAGTGAATACATAAAACTAAGAAATAATAGTGGTCATTTTTCGATATTAAAATTAATTATAGTATAATTTGTCTGGTTTTCACATCTATCACATCTTTCACACCGAGCAACAATTACATACATTTTGCTTTTGGGCAACTCCTGTTTCAGTGTTGGCGCTCCTAAATACCTATTTTAGAGGGTATGCGAGTTTTTACGCTAATAGAAAGCGATTCTCTATTCTTTCTCTACTCTGTTCGCTGGCAAGAAAGCTGCGGCCCTCGCAGCCGGGCACGCGTCCATTCTATTCTCGACGCGAGGATTCGTTGACACCGCCGTTGCCTAGCGACCGTTCCGGAGAGCGTTTCGTCACCAACACAAAGGCCGATTCGGGCGCATATTTACCGACTGCTGGTGTTTGCTTTGACTTCGGACCCGGAGAATGATCCACAGAGCTAATGTTTACTCCCTACCTAAGACGGTTCGACGTCCGTATTTCAAGGTCAATGATATTTTTTCGGTTATAGCACTTAAAATATGTAAAAATGCCTTTTAGCCGAAATGAATAAGAACTCAATGATATGTCATTGAGTCATGATCTGAAAAACTTAATAAATGACTGACTTAATAATAAAATAATCCTAATATTTATTTATTCTTTTCATTATTACACGCCTCACAATATTTTACATTTTATTATATTAAATCATATGTAGTATTTTACGATTTTAGATACCATACACTTTATCATGATAATTTAGGTAATTTGGTAGGCAAAAAAAAAGTAAATTAACCCACAGACGAAGCTTGTTATGACCAAGCCAAAATTTGATGCAATCCAGGGAACGCCAACATTAGGCCAAAAATAAAATTAGTATAACTGAACATGACTAAACAACATTTTAAGATCGTTTAGGTTTTAGGACTATCGATCAGAAAATATGCGAAATAAGAATACTTTTCGTTAGTACAAGCCCCACAATATTTTACATATCATTGTATCAGTGTTGTGTTGTGTCATTGTATCATTGTTTTCAGTTGTAGTAGTATCTTCACTATCTATTTAGTGTAAAGTACCTATCTATGCGGACATTTTATTCATAGCGTGCCAGTGTGCGTGTATGTGCGTGTGTGCACACAATATTACTAATATTATTTATGTTTATTTATAATTCATAATTCGTTTTGAGATAATATTCTTTACTTATTCCCAGAAACTTATTGGGTCACCGCGAATGGAACGCTCAGTTTGGGCAATTTAAAATCGGTAACTGTCCTTTGTTTTCAGTTACGCTATTACGTAAAGGCGACAATTCATTATGACCAAGTTAAAATTTAATGTCAATTCAGGGAACGCCAACATTTGGCTGAAAATAAAATTATTATAACTCAACGCGAATAAAAAACCTTTATCTTCGTTTTTGGTTTTAGAACTATTAATCAGAAAATATGCGCAATAAGATTTTAGGTTACATTTTTATTGCTTAGTATGTATAATAATATGAAACAAGTGCTTCTAAATATATATTTTAGTCAACAATTACTTAGACATTATTTAGATAAGCCTTTTCTGCGGGAGTTGTAGTAACCCTATATCCAACCTTACATCTAAGTATAAAATCCTTTATACTTTTATCTAAATTAAAACAATAGATTTTTTATTACATAATTTATACTTTTTTTTAATATATTACGTATATTTATGCATAAAATATATATAAATATCAATTTAATTAAATTTAAAATTTATTAATATTATTTTTCCTTTTATTGGTTCACTAAGGTGGGTATACCCTATTAGTGCAACTCAACTATAGTTTAAATTTAAATGTGTAAATACGCATTGCTATTATGTTTGAATTAAATTCTTAGTCTAAGTCATAAGGCACGTGTAATTCTGTTGAAATTTGTATTGCACGTTTTACTTTTTTATTTATTTTTAGCAGTGTTCCTTCCATTTTGAATTATCATAATTCTGTTTAGCAACTAAGATACGTATGGTTAATTCCCCAATTAACACCCCATGACTCAAAAACGAACTAGGAGCAGTTCAGAGAAAAGCAAGCGGGCATGTTTTTAGGCGTTTTAGTCGGTATGATAGTCCATCTGAATTAATTTAACTCTTAATTGGGAGCCACTTAGTAGAAGGCGTTTTGAATTCAGGTTAACTAGTTTATATAAGACTGTGACGATTGAGAATGCCTGGTCTGCTTTAAGGTCCCAACTCTCTAAGCCTCCTTATATTGGCCGTCATGACCATCATTCCAAGATAAAACGAAACATTGGGTTCAATTATTTTCTCTCCAGAACAATTCGCCAGTGGAATGCTCTCCATAGGTCAGTATTTGACCATTTTCTTGGTTCCAAGGCAAGTTTTAAGCGTACGCTTCGAGTTGTTAGGCATTAATTTTGTACTCGCCTACTAAACTCAACAGTATCATCGGAGCTACCTGCTAAATATTGTAACTACCTAATAATAATAATTACTCAAATATGTAAAAAAAAAATGTACTTATTTGCGTTTTTACTAAAAATGAGTTTATTAGGAAAATACCAATTAATAAGTAATTATTTATTCTGGATTTAAATCGACTTTTATCATGTATTCTAAATACAAATCCTAAATCTCTATGGATATGTCTTTTTAAAATATATACAAATTATAGGTTATTTCTAAAGTATTTAACGCAACGTAATCAAATTGGTTATTATAAAAGGCAGTAAGGAAAGTAGTGATGGATTATTTATATTTTGTTGCTAAATACCTTACACCTAAACTCACCGTTGTTTAGTAGTAATGCGGGCAATATAATCAGGTGGGTTATTTGGAAGGCCAAAATGGCAACGTTCCAGCATTAATTATTCACAATGTTTATATTTAACTCGGTCCTAGCAGCAGCGGTTAACCGCTACTCTCAATCTAACGTTTTTACCTATGTAACTTGATTTTAATAAAAGGTAACAGTTTTAGGAAAATACAAGAATTGCTATGACGCCCTATAGCTGCTTTTACATTGTTTAGTAGTAAATTATTTAACAGGCTTTGTTGGCGTCATTATAGGCATCTCCCACACAGATCGCCTGTAGTACCAACTCGTGAAGGGTTGCTTTATTTTCTATCTTCACTTGTGCGTGCACATTGTTGGATTATGCACCGTCAGTAACTGGTTGTTAAACAACGGTTCTAAGATTGAAGATCTTTCTGTACAATTGAAAATATATCAGATTCCGCAGCATCCGGAAGTTTAACAGCAACAATATAATGTTTCTAAATATATAACATAATATACCTAGTTAAATTTGAATTAATAATAATGGTTAAGAAAAAAATAAGCAAGATCAATAATTAGGTTAGGAAGATGGGTTATTACTATAAATAAAAGCTTATATTGTACTTTTGCCTAGCAGGCGGTGATCAGCATCATCTTACATTTTAACCCGCGATTTCTGTAACAGTCTGTATGAAACTATTTTTTTTGTCATTATCTATTCATTCGAAATAAAAATGTACTAAAATAAATTACAGTTACAAATTTATGTCCTATTAAGCATATTAGGACTGCTACTTTTTGTGCCCTGCCTTCTTTACTAGACTGTGCCTGTACTAAGGAAGGCAGTGTTTTAGCAGCCCAACCGTCACTGCACCTACAGAGAAATAATAAAAGTTTGTCTATTTGTAAGACAAACATATTTGAAGTATGTATATAAATAAATACATAATATGTTTAGATTGCTCTGACCATACACTTTATGTACTCTATGCATTGATGTGTTGCAGCCTATTTCTGTATTGTGTCTTCGTTCTCCGTGTATATCCGATTTGTCTGATTTGGTAAGGCTGAGCGAGGTCTAAATATTGCCCAGACGCTTCTTGAGTCACAATCTGTCGAGACATAGAGGAATCTCGCCAATTTTAGATGAATGCAGTATGTGCAGTATTGTACTGTCCGATGTATACGGCGTTTGATACAGGGTGTTATAGATTTGGATTCACAAACTATTGTAATACACTCAGAACATATATATATTATTATATATTTTTTGCTCTACTTACCATCTCTTAGCACAGTACTTCTTTCGTCACAGATTCATTTACTGTCCAGCTGCCCGCTCGTGGAAGCAAATAGCTAGGCTCCGGATATTTTCATATTTAAATAGCTACTTTAGTTTTATCTCATTCTTAATACCCAAGATCCGTTTTCTACTCTCTATCCTATCCTATATAATTACTGAAATATTATGATTAGTTTCAATTCCATTGAGTTTGTTTCTGTTATTTAATGTATTTAAGTCTTACTTACGAGTGTATGTTGCCTTTAATGCAATAAGTTGGCAGTCTACGCATTACAAAATGCTGTTTTTCTGTATTAAAGTGTAAATAAATAAAATAAATTTAATACGTATTTTTTACAAAAATTTAACATATAATTTAGAGTATACCCCCTGACCAAAGAAAGACCAAATTCCAATGTTTATCGTAAAATGTTTCCTATTTTTTTTAATTAATCACAGATATACACATAATTTAAGAAAAAATACGAAAAAATGCATCCTTTTAAGATCTTTTTTTTCTTTTTCTGTTCATCTCAAGACCAAAAGGATATTTATTTATCTCTACTCTTCTTTTACCACATAAAAAGATTTGGTTCTAAAATATTAAGGTATATTACACACTCATGATTTCCTATATTCGCTCATTCATAGCTGTTCTTCATTAAAAAATAAACTGCCAGTTCATAATGGGTTGAAAAAGGAAGAAAATATTTGAAGCTCAAATTTAAAATTTCAATAAGAGCTAATTTTATTTTTTTTCAGTCAGAGCATGTCCTGGCCGGTTGAATAATTAGGAAGGGGCGGTCGGCGACTGCCACCCGCACACCATACAAATTAATAACTCGCTCTAAATTAAAATGTCGTCCTTCGATAAAAGTGACTACTCATTTTTTTTAAATTTTTAAAAAAAAATCTAGAAATCAGCTTTACAAATAATTACATTTACCAATTAATCTATATTTATAAAACAAAGTCAGGTTAGTTACACCATGTATAACCCAAGAACGGCTGGACCGGATCACGATCGAGATCGGAATAAATCACGAAAAAAAAAAATATAAAGTAAATTCATTTTCTCAAACATTTTGTATTGAACGACTTTATATTCTGTGGAATTCTATTTTTAAACGAGAAGTTGCCTTCGAAGATGTTCACTTTGTAAGGTTATCGCATTGGCCCTTGCGCGCGCATCGATAATTAAAATACCTATCAGTTTGTTTTTGTACTGTAGCGGCGCTACATGTTTGGACTACGGCTGGCAGCGTCGTTTTGGCTGGCGACGTGCGATTGCCGCCGGGCGCATCTGATTGGTCGGCGCCTGCGCAGGCGCGCATTGAAACGGCGCACGGGCGGTCCGCCATTGACGCAGGCAGTCAGTCAAAACATTGGGCTTGCAAGACACCGCGCGCATTTCTCCGGCGACTTTATCATACCTAATCTATATTTTATACATTGTTAATCATAATTTCCGTTATTTTTACACTTGTTATACGACGCAATTGTTGAAGTGATTCCCTATTGGGAATCGCGTAAATAAATAATACCGGCGGTTCAATGATCAACTGAGTTCGTCATTTCTACTCATCCTGGACCCTAGAACTCCCCCGCATAGTACATTTATTGAACCTAATTCAATTTGAGTATTCTTAATAAAACAATGTATTTTATTCAGCTAATAAGTTAACACAACATTTATTGATTCTGAGGCGGTACGAAGTTCGTCGGGTCAGCTTGTGAAATAATAAACTAAAATTTTGCCACATAAATTTATTTGTGCATTACGTCATTTTATTACAAATTTATAATTATCTATAATATTTAAGAGCTACGCTCATGTCGGTGGGCTATTCCTCTATTTCTTCTACCAAAGACCTGACTTCTTGATACATGACAATAACTTTCTCCTTCACTTGAGCGAGCGTCTAGGTTTACCTCTTCGTATTTTCCCCTCGATGTTTCCTTCAATGTTGTTTTTTTTAAGAAGCTGACTTGTCATATCAAGTGTCCTATCATCTTCCCTCTTCTGTTTTTAATTTAACTTTCTATGTAAGATATCTAATATACCTCTTTTCCTCTACAATTTCAGTACATCCTCATTAGAGTTTTTCTCTGTCCGGCTAATCCTTTCCATTGTTACAGGACGTCATTGTGAGTAAAAATAATTTACACTTGAATAAACTAATTATTATTATTAAATGGTTCAACAAACACTCGTAACTCTTAGTTGATAATTATGATAAAAATAAGTACAGTGTTGGTACAAAGTAAGTACAATCTTGAGTTGAAATTAATTAAATATAAAATATAAAATAACGCCTTGAAGCGACAACTCCTTTTATGGTAAAACGGTGTTTTTATCAGAATTGCGAATCTCGTCATTCGTCATCTACAAATTAGGTTGACGCGATACGACTTTTCGAAGTACTTCGTTTGTGCGAAACAATTTAATGTCTACAACGCATGGCATTGATACACCATCCTCCTCCAGCACATCTCAAATGCTTCCAGCCTCTCTTCATCTCTTTGCGTTAATCGCCACGTTTCACTGCCGTACAATGTGATGCTTCAGATGAAGACTTTTATGAGACGTTTCTGAACTTTTCTTCATATCTTTTGATTTTAAAAGATGCTTTTGTTTATAAAGGCTCTTTTGACAATTGCATTTTTGGAGACGATATCTGGATAAAAAATATATAATAAAATACCTGTGAAAACAACAAAAAAGGTTTCAAACAAAAATATTCAAGCGGCATTAGACGATAACTTATTTTAAATACATGTATATACTCGTAACTTAAGTACTGACTGAGCTCGCGTCTCAAAAATAGTCTCGTACGAAATCCGTACAAAGAATTCCGACTTAGAAAGTTGTGCACATGTCGCAGCGTGTCACTCGAAAGCTCGATACACTCGTCTCTTTCGCTCCGCTTGATTCCGCTTCGCTTCGTCCCTGTCTATGTTCGCCGTCTCGATATGTAATGAGGAAGACGTGAATTCGGTCTATTTATGAGCTGAATACGAATGTAAACACAACGGGCGAAGATAGACAACGAAGCGAACGGAATAACACGAGAAAGTTATTTAGTCGACCAGCTCTAAAAGCGTTTGTTGCGTTAGGTTACGAGTGTAATATATCGCTGGAATAAAAACGATATTGAATAATAAGC
The DNA here is from genome assembly GCA_020383195.1 of Neomicropteryx cornuta. Classification (NCBI taxonomy): domain Eukaryota; kingdom Metazoa; phylum Arthropoda; class Insecta; order Lepidoptera; family Micropterigidae; genus Neomicropteryx; species Neomicropteryx cornuta. The sequence goes on along the minus strand of JAHKQU010000001.1, from coordinate 3,107,641 downwards.
ATATGACACATTTTTTTATGTCATACTCATAAATTCACTACCAAAATGTTATAGAAGGGCACAAAGTGCGCACGCGTGTGTGTGCGCACGCGCTAAAAATATATTTTTTGCATAGGACAGTGTTTTGCGTAGGTCATATTATTCAGTTAATTAATTCTTAGAAATGCTTACAGTTAAACAGTTACTGTAAAAATACATTAATGAACAACTTAATCATCCCAATAAAATCAACCCAATAAAGCCAATAAGGCATCTCCAATAAAATTTAACATATAAGCTAAAATTTATTTATAATATGTGTTATAAATAAATAAAATTAATTAAAGTAAAACATTCTTACAATCGTGAATTTTGTGTCATTTCATATGTTCGTTTTTCAATAATCTGTCAATGTCAATTTAATCTTAGTTTCAGTAATTTCATTTTTTACTTACGTTTATTCGCGCCTACTTCCATATAGAACTGAAGGAATATAATATATTCGCCTGAAAGTAAATAGTGTAAAAAGTACTACAAAATGATGAAATTATTTTGAGAGATATATAAACGCACTGAATATTATTCCAAGAAATTTGATTACTTTTGATTGTTGATTATTGCATTTACAAGGCAGATTTTGCAATGTAAAACATTTCGAATCTGAAGTCGCTTTAGGGGGGGGGGGATTCACTTTATATTGTCATAAGGGTAGTAAAGCAATATTGCCGGCCTTATTTTGATGAATAGGTACTTCAAATCATTGTATGGTGGACTTCAAATGGACTTTCAGTCAAAAAAACATTTTGAAAACATTCGTAAATATAATTTAGAATTCGCTAAAATTTCAGATACCGTTACGCGTGGAATGTAAAATTTTAAAATAGATGATGTTTCTTTATCACAGATCAGATTCAATGACCGCTGGATATAGTCACTCACCATGTTATGCTCAATTATATTTTTATGTTACGGGTTAAAGTGGAAGCATGAAAAAAACAATATAATGTTTTTATGTTTTCTTTAAATACATTTTTTTTTGTATTTTAGGTTATAAGCGTCGTTACTCACGTTGCTTGATTCTAAAGAATCACGCAACGTGATAAAATATGCAAATAAAATGATAAATATGATAAATATGCAAAAATACTGTAAACAGTATTTTTTAATTGTAGTTATTGTGAACCGAGAACCAAAGCGCTTTAACTATCTTCGACTCACGCATATCTTAACTCTATCGTAGGTGCCTATATGATCATAGACGTAAGCATATACAAAGTGTTCTAGAGGGGGTAGAATATCACCATAAAATATGCACGGTCGGAACAAATTGACATGAAAGGAAATTAAAGTCGTATTTTTATATTTTTTTTTATAAATAAAATAATTGCTATGACCAAGGTCATACATATTTTTTTTTGCGCTCTACTCAACTAGGCCAAATGTGCCTGTGCTAAACTCAGGGGAGATGGTGGTAATGAAGCGTTCAAAATGGTATGACTATGTGCGGATTTGAACCTGCGACTTTTGGGCCAATAGTCCAACGCCTTAACCACTAGACTACCACGATCTCGCATTGTATTTTATCTTTTATATTTAAATCAACGTCTTCGTGTATATATACAAGATGTTCTGGGACCATTCCCGAGGACTTAATGGGGTGTTTTTTTCTCTTTTATAAGTAAGAAAATATGTAAAAACGTTCCGTTTTTTATATCGTTTGGTTACGCGCTGTATTAACGTTTTTAAACCTTTGATTTTTATACTCTAAGGTGCTAGAAACTTCTTTATGAAAGTACTTTAAAAAAAAATGAGAAAATTATAGTATTAACAGCGCGCTGAATTTAAGAACCAACTATATAAGTAGTCGCATTAGCTATTGGTAAATGACATAATATTGGTAAATTTATTACAATATACAATATACATAATATTGGTTAATGTATTGGTAAATTTTGAAAATAATTTTACGCATATAATTTTTTTGATTTCTGATATTTAAGCCAGTAACGAACATAATAGATTCAACTAAGGATATATTTTGACTTACTTAGGTACAGTTTCAAATGCACAAATTTTATTAAAGTCTAAAGCGATTGTATAGTAAACTGATGTTGTCTTACCAATTAAATTTAAAATATGATACGTATTAGATCTTCTGATTTAAGACGTTTCTACCATAACAACGTAATACACTAGTAAATGTGGTTTTTACTTTAACCCAGACGGGTGACATTTTTTTTTTAATCAAATTATACCTAATTACATTATTTTATCGGTTATATATTTATCAATTTTTGAAGTGCATGTTTTTATATTATTATTTTAAAGTTTAAGAGTCGGCGAATTACTTTTTAGCCAAAATAAAACATAAAACATGTTTTAGTCCTATTTTTTTATTTTAAATGTGTAACTGTACCATGTCTTACTATTGTTAGTTTTATAATCTCTGTTAGTTTACCAATAAATGAATAGATAAAAACAAGTTTTTAAATATAATCACTTCGCCCTTTGACAAAAGCGTTACAGGCTAACATTAATTTAAGGCACTATAAAATATTAATATTGTATTGTAAATTGTGTCGCCGCTCGAAAAGTTGTCACCTATCCCACCCGCTCCGCTTTCTACAATGCAGTATGAACGCTCCAGGATTTCTCGACGCGTTCCGAAACCTACCCACATAGGGTGACAATTGGCACTAATAACTCTAACCAATCATAATATAGAGTAGACGTGACGCTTTTATTAATCGTTCGTTTACCTGGCACGTTGGTGGTATTAAATCTATTGAATAATATTTTTTTTCTTTTCGCAAAATCGCGTATGGCGCAATGCTTGACGCAATTTTGAAATTTTGTAATATTGTAGTAGTATGTGATTCTATAATATAATTTATTCAATTTTGTAGGTGTAAGTTAAAAGTAACATTGTAAAGGTTAAATTACATTATTTTTTACTATATTAATATTTAATTTTCTTCTGGTTGTTGTCCGTCTAATACAATCCTTATTATGCACTTCATATGGATATAAAATTTCCCCAAAACTCTAATTTTCCTTGGAATTCTGGCTATACTGTCAATAAAACCCCAGCGTGTAGCCGCACTTGCATCATCTGTCTCATTTTTCCCGCTTACACGACGTATACTAGTCCCACTCGCTCACTGCAGACAATTTGCGCCTTGCTGGCGGGCTGGAGTGTAAAGCTTGCCATGCACTATAATTCCACAACACATCCAAGAGAAATGTTTGAAACCACTTTTAAAAAACGGAGACGTCTCAGATCAGATCGAATTGAGATGAATTGTAAACGTATCGCATTCTGACTACCAATCGAAAATCGACTTACTGAACGCGGTGTTATATTTAATGGTATGTTTTCGCATGAATACAGATGCTGTTAATGAAATTAATATATTGTAGACGTTAGTATTCCAGGTTCTAAAAAATATATGATTTAAGTACAATGTTTCGAACGGGAAAGACTTTTAATCGGGAATGATCTTGCGACGTGTATACTTAAAACTATAGTAATGGAAACATACATATTTAGCGGCATACGAAACGCGTTATCGCTATAAACGCAAACAAAAATTGAAACACAAATTGAAATTGCGCGAAGTATTCGTTGACTGACGTGGGGGGTGTTCCTCTCTGTCTCGCGCGTGCTTTTAAATCGTTCTGTCTCATCTAACGCATACATACTCTGTACCGTTATTTTTTTAATTAATTATGAAACACAGAATCAATTGAAGTCTAAAAACCATCATGAATTTGCATCTTTATAAAATTAAACAAACTTGTATTCAGACAAAAAATTTTTTTTTTCTTTTATTGAGAAATCAAGTTGGCCGATGAGTACAAGTCTATAACCTTCCTAACGAGGTAAGAGTTACCTGTTCTAAGGAAGGTTATATATGAAGTATTACAGTGCATACAATAGACCAGCGCAAAACCCTGAGAAAATATAAAAAATATAAAAAAATACCTAAGGCACAAATATACACACCCACACACACACACATACACACATGAATACAATTTAAGTTACTACTCAATGACACTTAATATATAAAAAAATAAAATGAACAATGAAACAATTAAAAAAAAATAACAAATAAATAAACAAATACATGAAATAAATAAATAATTATTAAATATATAGGTAAATAAATATTCGATATAAATAAATATTCAATATTATAAATATTTAAATCTAAACTTTTAATAAAATGTATAGAAAAATACTCACTTTTTGAGGATCTTAACAAAAGAAAAACAAATAGTCGCAATAAAATATAGGAGATAAAACGATAACTACTATTATTTTTAATATTAACATTACAGCGTTTGTATAGAGAAATGACCGGGTTGAGTCCCGTTAATTATTTGTTTATTCGATTGCTTCACTTTCTATGCAATTCGATTCGCAAATAACCAATCACTGGTTAAATAGTAATAAAAAATTATAATCATCATCACCAAATACTTTATTGAATTTATTTAGTGACCCGGGGGCATAATAAATTTTTCATATGGATTTTTTTTCCAACAACTGTACCTTTTTGAACAAGTTATACATGGCATTGTATAGTTTATGCACCTAACAATTATTAAAAAGTGAAAAGTGGCAAATAGTTAATAAAAGTTATAGAAAATGTGATGAAAGTGACACTTTCTAAGAGAGAAATTCACGGGGAACCAGATGACATCAAATTTGTGGAAATTGTATGTTCCACGCCACCAAAACAGTTTTTTTTTCACATTGGTGAGCTTTCACAGAAATAAATCACTGCGCATTTGCGCGTCTTACAATTTTTGGCCGGAATCAGTTCATAACGGGTTGACAGGGTGTCCCTTCTCCCGAGGGATGTGTCGTTTGCAGCGCACGACGCGACGATGGACATCTTCAGGATGCTTCGTCGTCGGCAGTGGGTAGCTGGCACGAGGGCGGGGGAAAAAATGACGCAAACCGCCGGAGAAGTTTCTTATTAAAGAGGGGGGGGGGGACGCTCCACACTTAGCCGCCATTTGCATTTCCATTTGAATTTGTCTTCCTCGAGATTTCTTTTATATCGCCGCTACCCGCGTCCGGGATTGCTCGTACACTCGGCTGGGGGAAGGTCGGGGGGGGGGGGGAATAAAATCGTCGCATGCGGGTTCAGATGAAATAAAAAGAGGTCGCTGTAGTCATTGTATGCTGTATACACAGACTCATTACGCGAATTTAAAAAGATGACAGATGACGCATACAGTTCTGTGTCCTATTGTTAAGCGCACGGTATTCCGTGTGAAAGAGAAAAAAAAACATTCTTAAATATATGCAAAACAGATGTGTTCTGTGCCTGATGTGCCTTCAAATCATGCCTGGGCATACTCGCTTGAGGTTGCCCATAAAAACAATAAGTTTCCTCTTAAGAAAATCTCTCAGATGACCTTAAAATTATTGTCCATATAACAGTTATACGTACATTCAATGAGCATTAATACACTTGTCACGCAAAGCGGCCTCTGTAGGTCAGATATGCAAATTACGAATAATTGTCCTTAACACAGCCCTAATTTTCAAATATTGACATTCTTTTAGTATATATTATACATATTTTATACTTTGTACTGATTTTTAAGAATTAAAATTATATATATAATGAGAATATATGTAAATTTACCTGATAAAAATAACACTCGAGCTAAAAATAAAAAAACAATAATTTATGGTTTTAATTTTAACTTTTATATTATATTTGTAATGTGCAATATTTTCTTTATTATTTCGCAACTAGTAGAACCCGCAAGGACCAAAATCCTGACAGCATATTTGATATAAGCATTAGATATAGAATATTTAGAAATTTGTCGCTTGAACTTTTTATGAATTGTGAGTCTTAAGAAAAGCTATCTATTTTTATTTTTTTTTTAATACTACGTTGTTTAAATATAACAATATATAATTACCCCAATTAAACATTTTTTTTAATAAAGGACGAAATAAATACCAGTCATTTAATAAAATAATTATGTAAATTTAAAAAGAAACGAAGTAAATGTGAAATTAATAGTTATTGAAAAAAAAATAAGAAATCATTATCTAGATTAAAAAAGAAAACTTAATAATTAAAATATTCCACCTACATTTGAATTATTGATTGAAACTCGCTTGTAAATTCTGATCAAAAAGTTTCACAAGAGAGCACAAGGCTCTACTAAGTGGGAACTGCCTGTACTGAGGTAGTCTTAAAATAAAAGAAATAAATTATTAATAAAAAAGATTTTTACTATACGAGTAGCTTATACCTAATAAATTTTACAACGATATGTAGAATTAAATTGTATAAATGTAATCACTCTTAACACTCTCAGCACTATTATACAAACTTGCAGACAAACAAGTTTTTTCTTTTTGTCATTTATGAAATTTGTTAGTACATGATCCTGACTGCTTGTTTAAATCAATGCGAGTGAACAATATCTAATAGTCGCCATTTCGTACATCAATTGAACAAATAAATAAAACAAAAAAACAAATCTACCAACGGCTGAAACGACTGAAATGGGCCAGTAAATTTCCTTTCAGTTTGGTTGCATCGCAACCAAAGCCATTCGCCGTCGTAAAGTGCATGTAAATCGGTTCTCCGCGGAGCGATCGTTTTATTATGAGCGCGAGGCAGATGCGTTGTAAGAAGGTCATTTGCATTTTTACAGCGCGCGAGTTGCGTTGTTACCGAGTAGGGCGGGCGGTACAGAACACATTATTCAGAAGGCCTTCCATCCACACTCTATTTACTACTCTAAGGCCGAATGTTGCATAATAAGTCTAGAATCCAGACCATAGATGTCATGTAAATAACCAGTACATAATAATCAGTTGATAATAATAAACAATGACAGTTAGTCAATGTCAATGTCAACACCATGACAATAAAGTACTTAGAGGAGTTCAGCTACAAATCACGTAGTTATTTTGTAGCCGTTTAAGTCATAGGTTATTTTGAAATCGCGTTTACGTCCACTGCAACTTAAAACCAACAAAAATAATGTCTTATGTGCGATATAGATTAAATATAAAAATTCGCGTTTTCAAAGTCGCATTAAAGATGCATTTATGAAACATACATGAACATATAGTTAGTATTTGCAATTGTAATTAATTTAACAGTTAACTTAATTAAGATTTCATTCAGATCACATCACAAACACACGCGCGCGCTCACTCTACACATACGCACACCCTGAACAGATAAGCAATGATTTACAACTAACCTCAAACTTAATACAAAATATATTCATTATTATTTTCATAAAAAATCTGCGTTTTAATTGGTAAATAATTTTTCTAGCTAATGCATAAGAAAATAATATTCTTTCATATACTTTTCGGTTTTGAAAATAATATATATTACGTTGTATTTTTACTAAATGTAACAATATTAGTTAAGTTTTTATAACAATTTATTTCTTGATTTTTAAATTACACAAACATTTATTGAGTTTTAAATTTTCAAAACTAACAAGGCAGGACCCATACTAGGGTAGGCTTTATTTGTTTTAGATTATTAAATGTTTAAGGTGGAAGACGAACAATTATATTGTTTTTGAGTTAAAACTCACTTACAATATTAGAATTTATAGTATAATAATAACAATAAAACATTTACATACACTCATACTCATAAATAGATCTTAATAGGTAAAATAATAATTATTCATTGCCGTCGAAGAATTTACCGAGCACTGAAGCACTAATATTTCCTAATGGATATAACACACTGAGTTATAAATTTCCACAGCTAAGGATACGTATTTCAATTGAATCTTGTCCAAGCACTACCTCTTCGAATGTATTATTAGACAGGACAATAAAGGTATCTCTTGTAACATTGTAACGACATTTGCCACCTTCGCCAACTTCTGATGAGTTTCTGACATGCCTAACTTTGTCCTTGTTACAAAACTTGCATACGTGGGTTCAACTAAATCGGCAAGTTTTCCTCTTTAGTAAATTGTTCCGCAAGTTTCAACCACTTTGACGGACAATGTATGTGCATGTCCTTTAGTTGTTCGCACGAACGTCTATTTACTACAGGTAAATTTAGCGTGAAAACTTCCCCAGATTATATTTTTATATAGCTTTAAACTTTTATTACTAAGGTGGTATTTTCTTTAAGAGTTTGGTACTACTCGCAGCGGCATTTTAAGATTATTTTCAAGTTGACTGAGTTTTGGTGTGTTTGAGGTATAATTTGACCGATAATAATTATTAGGCATTTAATAAACCATTTCTGTTTAACTTTAAGCTATTTATCGAGTGTTTTATAACCAACTGCTATAGGAAATAAGTACGTTCTATGAAAAATACGGAAGTAAACGTTTTTGACATATATATTATTATTTATTCTTTACGGTTCGTTAAAAAAAAGGCAATCCAAAGATTATCAAGGTAACCAAAAAAGGCAACCAAATGTACCTAATATAAAGTTTATCAAGGTAACCAAAGGTAATTCAAAGGTTATCAAGGTAAACAAAAGTAATATATAGGTTATCAAGGTAAAAAAGCCAACCAAACCTAAACAAAGGTAATTCAAAGATTATCAACCCAAAAAGATACTTAACTTTATCTACAGTACGGGACTAGAGGGCAAACTATAAGTGAATTTATATGTACAATAGTTCTGGAAAGGACTCGGTACATGGGGGGCAAACCCCCCACATCCACTAACATAATATAACTAACCTAGCGAGGACGCGTAATATATTATATTGATTTCGTGCAAGGGAATCATTCAATCGAGTATGTAGCGTTGGCTTTTACCGCCAATCTAAAGTAATTTTAATTCTGGAAAGTTTTCAAAAACTGACAGTAAAAGGGAAGTTGTATACATACCTATACTTTAATAATTTAATATTCACAGTTGGGCGAAAAAAATAATAGTGGATATTATTCTTTTTTTTTTTATTTAATTACACAACTGGTACGTAATAAAACGCAGCATGCGCTGAGGAACACAGGTGCAAATATAATTCTCAGAAATGCCTCTAACGAGCCACCAGTTAGCCACCTACCAGCCACAGAGATGACATACTAGCTGTGCAAATAATATTCCGATAGATCTTTTTACTTTTAAACTCACGTTTCTATCAAAAACTTTTTTCCTTATAAATAAATAGCGTAAAAAAAAATATACTCGAATGTAGTTTATGTAAATTTATAACCAAAATTAAAACTTTAATCACACTGTCTATATCGTCCGTTTACAGCATAAAGTCATTGACTAACAAAAAAAATGTTACATATATAACTCAATTTTTATGGGGCTTTGGAAACTATCGTTTAAACTATTATGCATTTCTTTTTGTTAGCTAATGAATTTATGCTGCAAGTCGTCGATATATTTTAAACTTTAATAAAATCATATATAGTATTTGTTAAATTGCCGTTGTTACATTGCTGATTGCCGTTCGAATTTCGCATCATCTGTCAGCTGTCAAACGTCAGCGAACAAAACGAACTTTGGTTATGTCAAAGAAAATTTTTTCAACATTTTTCTGATAAAGGTGCTGAAATTATGTGGTAACATGTTCTCAAGTCGTCATTAATTATGATAACTTCCCTGCACTGTGTATCTTATAAATTATCTGTACTTTTAATATCTTGTTAAGATTGCTAATCGTAATTTTTGATCAATTTTTGACTGTTTATAAGAAATAATATATAATGTATTTGGCATTAAGTATTTTTTTATATCAAACATTTGAAAATATTTTGACAAACTGGTTCAAACATTATTATCACCTTTGTCCGCAATTTATATCCAGTATTTGAATTAATTTAATTTAAGTAGAAATGGACATTGCGTACTAACCCTTTTAGCCGTAAAAAGGAAATTGTAAGTTTTAAAATTTTAAAATAAAAGTATCTGCCTTGCCTAGTTTTTTTAACAAAAATTACTAGGTACCTCAAAAAAAACGGAATCCTACTGTCCTCCCACGATATGGCTTGCCTACTGTACAAATTCTGGACAAGCCACTGCTCGACCGTACCTACGTGAGATATTCACGGGGTATTCTGTGCACGAATACCTTGGGTAGGCACATGACCATTTTAAATTTTAGGTTTAGTACTCCAGGTTAAAACTCCAGATGCACTGTCCTCGGGGCCCAGTTGCCGGGCCACATTCCTGTATTTTCTTCGAAACTTCGCCGGGAATATCGGCGTTCGGAACGAGACGTCCTGCATGGTGTTAAGATATTTCGAATGCGATAAGGGAATCGACACGTCTTCAGTAGCCGGGAATAGCAGTACTTTGCAGTAAGCGACCGAAGGGGATTGCCGCCGTTGGAACGTATGTAAAGCTGTCGTAAACGCTCAGACGGCAAGTCGACAACGTTTTAACCCTCAGATATTATGTATAATAAAATTATGTTTTACACGACCTATTAATAGTATTTAAAATTTTTCATCTTCATTATTAACAATAACAATTGTTGCTCGTCTCGCCCTTGTGTAACCACCCAATATAGGTTTTATAGTTCATTTTTAATTTCCAATTTAAATTTAAATGAAGCATCAGCAACATAGCGATTTTCAAGATTATATAATGTAATTAATATGTTTTTTTTTTTTTAGTAATGTTGCTGAACGTTTAGTGTTTTTACTGTTTTTTACAAGCAGATATTGTAATGTTTAGATCATTATATATCTTATATGTATTGTTGTTTCTTTATAAATAAATAAACATTCCAACGCTTTGTAGATATTTCTCGATTTTCATGTTCTCCGGCGTTTTTAACGCCTAAACTATCGCTCAATACAAATATTTCTAACAATGTTATTTTTTTTTTAAAACTCACCACACATTTTTTTTCCTATTTATCTTTTCCAAATACGTTCAATTTTGTCCTTTTTTTTTTTTGAAATGCAATACCTTATTTAAAATAAGTATTATGTTCGTAGTTTTATATTACAATATACTATATGTAAAATAAATTAATATTACAAACTAAAACCAATCTTTTATTTAATTGCTTGAATGCGAATACAAAATTTTGTGTGTGTGCTGTTGACCGTTGAGGAGTTCCTTCGTCTGGAGCCAATCCTAGGTATAGAATCAGGTCATGCCTACTATAAAAATGCATTGTCACCGGAACGGAACCAACGTGTCAAATTTCAACCTTGCAGGATAAGAGAACGTGGTTCAGCTTGCAAGATTTGACCTAAGCCGGCGTAGAAACATTGCAAGCTAGATAGAATTATGTGTTGAAAATATTTTTACACCGTCGGCATGAACAATTTTTGAAGACGCCATTAGAGGGTTAAGTGCTAGAAATAGGACGCCATATCAAGACGACCGCAGTCAAAGCAATAAAAGAAAACAATATTGCAGGATTGGGGTTGACTACAGCCGACCGGCTTGGGGGTGGGGGGGGGGGGGGTGTCTTTCTGAATAATGGCCACAAATCTTGGCCAATGGTCGAAGGTGACATTGGCGATACAGGACGAAGAATAGGACCTACCCGCAAATCGCTTTCGTTGGGAAATTGGAGCGAGAGTTCAGCTTCCAGCTTCCGAATGTACCATTTATTGTTTGCAATATTATTCGATGTTGACGTATTGAAATAAAATAATCGACACTGACATTTGGTGCTGTCAGTGAGAATTCGCTCATCCTGACTGCGGCACTTGGAGTCGGGAGGAACTCTAAATGGGTTATCCCTCCCCCTCTTTCGGGCCATAATGTCAACATGTATTTTTTTAAATTTTATCTCATTGAACTTTGTTATAAACAAGAATGACTATGACATCCTGTAGCTATCATATAAGTAATATTAACGCTTCTACACATTTTTAGTACTCTCATTAACAGACTTCACAAAACTATCACGATTTAAGTGAAAAATAAAAATTTCATTAAAATTACAATTGTACGCGTTAAGAATTCTGTGAAGCAGAGCATTTTGAGCATTATTTGTGTTACACTTAGAAACATGAAAAATTTGAATCTGGCGAGTGGGACAAGATGGCACACGGAAAGGAATTTTAGATAAAATATTCGGTGAATCCAGACGATTGTGTAAGATGTCATATAGAAATACCATATCAGAAACAGTACGCCTGTTAGTAAGCGGCATTAAGTTATGATGCTTTGAACTGTCTTCATAATTATCAAAATGCACATAACCTCTGAAATTAAGTAGTTTCATAAAAAGACATTGAATTATCTCAATACGATTAGAATAAAGAGCAATTTAAGGAAACCATACCGGAGATGCAGATTTTACTTTTCGTCCATGATATTTGTCTCATCGTCTCATCGTTCATGATGTCTGTCTGATTGTCTCATCGTTCATGATATGTCTGTCTCATCGTTCATGATGTCTGTCTCATTGTCTCATCGTTCATGATATGTCTGTCTCATCGTTCGTGATGTCTGTCTCATTGTCTCATCGTTCATGATATGTCTGTCTCATCGTTCATGATATCTGTCTCATTGTCTCATCATTCATGATATGTCTGTCTCATCGTCCATGATGTCTGTCTCATTGTGTCATCTTTCATGATATGTCTGTCTCATCGTTCGTGATGTCTGTCTCATCATCTCATCGTTCATGATTTCTGTTTCATATGTAATTTGTGGCTGAAATAGAACCTATGTCATATGTACGAAAAATTTATTTAATTAATATTAAATAAATATCAATCCTTTGCATTTTTTATATTTTTTTACTTTAGGGCCAGAAGATGTGGAACATACGGATAAAAATTAAAAATAAAATATTAAATTAAAAATAAAAATAAAAAATAAAAAAAACGAAACCGACTTGACGCATCGCTTCGCATAGCCCTAAAAATGGCCGTCAAAGCTCACAAATTAGCGACGCGACGGTCGCGTGTTCTACCAGAACGGAAGTTTACCCAGGAACCTCACTACAAACAAAACGCCCCTCGGATGCTAACAGGCGATACCGGTACACGGGGGCTCGCCGGGCCTTAATCACCTGCGCGTTATCAAAAGGCAGGAAATGTGGCAAACAGCACCCGGAGACGTCAATTAAGATGTCGTGGATAACCTGCGGTGTCTCGAGTGTACACAGCCGGGGCGGGGGCGTCCGCCCAACACCCCCCGCCGGCCTGCCCGCACTTTTCCGGAAGAGGCCTCGACCGACGTGCTTTCGTGACGGACGCTAACACAATAATCGCCCTACAGCGCTGTAGGGCAGAGGGGGGGGGGGGGGGGGCACTTATCTCGCAGCCAAACAACTAAATTACTGTAAGCATTGGGAGTTTTTTTTCCGTGGTATGAATAAATAGACATACAGCGTTGTATTACTAACACGCACTAATATATCACATGGGTACCCGACAACTTTATTTTATAGAAAATATGAAAATAAATAAAACTAATATTAATTCAACGAAGAATACCATGAATTTACTTTATTTATGAAAATAGTGTAAAGGAAAATTCATATAAAAAAGAATTCCCAATATCCTTTTTTTATATATTAAAAGTTTATGGTATTATTTTAAAATATAAGAACCATATTCTTGTTGATGTATAAATATATACATATAAGTACTCTTTATTATATAAAATAAGTCAGTTAACCATACTAATATTTACATTTAAATATTATAAGATGCTAAATTATATTAGGTACATATTATTTTATTTAAATTATTATTTTTAGTCGAAAAGGCGCTATTAGGCCAAAGTGTGAAATAGTTAGTACTACCATGGCCACCCGGTAGGTAACGATAAAACACATTGCTTCTTTTACTAATCTATGATTATAATATTAATATAACCTTATAATCATACTCTAGGTATTTACGATTCGATGAATGAGATTAAAGGTTTTTTTTATTTATTTTACACGGAGCAGCTGTCTATAGGAAAAAAATATTTCAGCTATTTCAATTTATATCTGTGCACCGATACCTTCCTTAGAATGATGCTCTATGTATATAAAATATAAATTATTAAACATTTAAAAAACACTCGATACACAAACTGTTGAACAGATTTTCTTAAATCATAGCTAAGAACACTCTCGATAAAGTCACGCTAGCTAGACAAGGATCAAACCTATTCTGGGATATATATACTTTATGGAAACATTAGTAGGTTAGTTTTAACTGTAGAATAGCGCCATTGATATTATTATTAATAACTAATTACAATATTTAAAAGTTGATACTGTTGAGATTACTATAAAAACAGCCTTGTAACAAGGAAGAAGAAAAAATACTATTCTATGAAGAGCATTTCCCCATCGGATTATTCTGGAGAGAAAAGAATTAAACCCAAAGTTCCATTTTTGCAATATAGGTTTTATCTTAGGAGAATGGTCATTACGATTAATATAAGAAGGCTTTAAGAGTTGGGAGCTTAAAGCGGATCAGGCAGGTCCATAAGCACATAACGTTGAAAATTAACTTTTTTTTAAGGATAAATTACAATTTTAAATATAATTGGCTTTAGAAAAGCGGTAGAGGTATATAAGATTATAATCGCCTCACTAGGCATAATGCCTGTATCGAAGTGATAAATATTTGATGCACTCAATATTTTATTACTATTTTATATTTTTATAAATTAGCTAAACTCAATTTGACTTCAAAACGCCTTCTAGTGCCTTCTCCCTATTAAGAATTTAAATTAATTCTGTTGGACTCTCATATCGACTAAAACGTTAAGGAACCAATTGTGTGTTGGCTTAGTGTGTGGGTTTGAAGTAGAATTAGTCCAGCTGAAGATCGAATTGAATCTCTCGGTTACACTCAACACAATGAATTTATTTGCGTTAAAATAACACTAGGTTACATAACTCAATAATTTAGTAATAATTCAATAGAATAATAGTAATTAACAGAATTTGGAAGCAAGATAAAAAAAAGCATAATTTAACTATACATGTTTAGTTTCTAACTTAGTTTTTAGTTTTTTTACAGTAGAAATCCTTGATTAGTTTTTCAAATACTTTTTAAGAATGGAAACTTATCATTAATACCAATTGTTTATAAGACTGTTGATTTCTCTCAATAAAGAATAAAGAAGGGGTACGGAACCCCCGCAGAGTTCGTTTTCCACAAGTCTGCTTGCTTTTCTCTGAACTGCTTTTAGTTCGTTCTTAAGACATTGGGTGTAAGGATCCCATAATGATGAGCAGTATTCAAAGGTAGGACGAACCAACGTTTTGTATGCCAACGCTCGCACTTTAAAATCAATACCTTTAAGACCTCGAAAAATTCCAACCTATATAACATTTAAGACGAAGTTGATTTTAAATAATGAAACCTAAAATAATTATGTCTGTGTATATACGAAGTGCAATGTTATTATTATAACCCGGAGGCGAGATCGTAATTCTTAGTGCGCGTGCGACAGTTTCATTTGCGGCGCTGCGCCAAGCTAAACTTTCATTATTTGGGCGTCACGTGAATATTTTACACGAAATCCAAAAGTTGTCTCATTAAAATTTCGTCCACCGCGACAACTCATTAAATGTTCTCCCAATGCTTACTGCCTGTTAGATTGGTATAACTAACATTCGAGTGCGCTTTAATTCACACTATACCGATTTTTTATTAGCTGCGGGCGGATTACACCGCGCCTTCGTCTCATGACGACCCGTGCCTGCGGCCGTGTTTAGCGGTTTAGCCTTGAGAATGTTACAGAAAGTCTTTCGCATTTATAAGTATAAGTATGGATTATATATATTTTTTTTTTGTAAGTCACCAGGTCAAAAAAAAACTGTGCACCATACGAACACATGGTGTGAATGTGACCTCGACAAGTCCAGTGGTTTAGGCGTGATGAGATTTTTAATAAGTTTGGGAACAATTTTTACACCGTTCCCGACAAAAAGAAAACAGCTAATTGGTCTTATGATTTCTAATTTTATTTATTAGGAAACTATATCAAAATTCATTATTGTTTTCAACATAATCCATCTACGATATCTCGGCTAAGGTCAGGTTATTGATCCGTGCGCGCGTGGATCTAGTAAAAAATATATTAAACTTTGTTTTTTTGTTTTTTTTTCGAATTTTTCATTTAATTTCTTACTTATAACAGGTAACACAAACTCCCTTATGTCTTCCGGAATGCTCTTGGGACATTTTGTATATTAAGAATATAAGAGGCAATATTTTTGCCATGCACATCAAACGATAGTAGCTTTGTTTTAGTGCGACTTTGAGTTAGTATAATATAATTTAGACAATTAATCTTTCAGATAGAAGCGCTGTGGTGCAGTAGACACATTGCCTGCGACCACGGATAATATTAGTCACATATATATATACGTACGTATACAGCTAAAAGCTATCATCGGCACGGAGTCAAGCCTGCCATCGACAAATTTATAACCGGCGGACGGGCCAAGTGGAACTGCCCGCCTTGGTACAACCCTGCCTAACGACTGCCTAATAGGGGTGGCCAATGATACGATTTAATAATCGATACATTTTATCGATTACATCTTTCGATAACAATGCAAGTTAGAATTTTTAAATAAACTAAAAAATCAAGCTTCTAGAAGTGAACAATATTGCTTAAAGCCATTCACAAAAGTGATATTTTTTATCGTGGTTGCATGGCGAGAGATGCATTTCAATATTAACTTTCTATTAAACATAATTTAACTCCATAATTTATTTAAAAAAAATCATTTCTTAAAAAATATTAAAAAGTTTATTCGAAATTTCTAAATATCAATAATGTCAGACTTTCATATTTTGTCACGGCGTACGTTAAAATAATGTTAAAAAACCATTTAAAATATGGTATTTAAGAAAAACATTTTATTATTTAAAAATATCGTGATTTGCACGTAATTTCCATTTATTTTACACTTTCCTATTTATTTTTAGCCACCAACGGTACTTTGTTTTTTTATATATTAATACGTGAGAAAAGTTTGTACCCCTTTTAAAGCATATTGTGCGCAAGGAGTGTGAGATTTGGCATAGTTAAAGTTTATATGAAGGAGGAGTAAAGAAAGTTAAAATTATCAGTAATATGTGTTATAAAAATATTCAATTTTTTAAAATAAAACTTTATACTAACTGATAGATTGACAAAATGAGTTCCGAGCTGTGAATTTTGTGCGATTTCAAATGTCCTTTTTGAATAATCTGTCAATGTCAATAAAGTAACGCCCGAGCAAAAAATGATAATTATTAGGTTAAAAAAAGTGAGCACATTTTATTACATAAATTAAACCCTGTATAATCATAGTTTCAGTAACTTCATTTTACACATTTTTAATTTCAGTAATTTATTTTTTTTTAACCTTTTGATATTCGCACATATCTTCCATTATGCCTCCACATAGAACCGACATGAGACACAAAGAAGGAAATTATATTCGCGTGAAAGTCGAAATGTTAATAGGCCAATTGCATATTTAAATAGTGTAAATAGTATTATAAAATTATTTTGAAGGATACATTTAAATGTGCACTGAATTTGAATAATTTGATTGTGGATTAATGCATTTACAATGCATGTTTTGGAATGCAAAACATTTCGAATCTGAAGTCAGTTTAGGTGAAAGGACTGGATTCACTTCATGTCGTCATAGGGGTAAAGCATATTGGCCTTATACTTCAAATGATTGTACCTTCAATAAAAAGAAAGTCAAAAATAATATTTTGAAACCAATAGTAAATACAATTCAGATTTGCAATGTTTGTATTTCGGCTTAGGTCAAATCTTGCAAGCTGGATTAGAACCACTTCCTCTTATCCTTCGGAGTTGAAATTTGACATGTTGGTTTAGTTCCGATGACAATGCGTTTTTATGCTAGACATTACCTGATTATGGACCCAAGAATGAATCCAGATGAAGGAACTCCTCGATGGTCACAGACACGAAATTTTGTATACGCATGTTTTTAAAAGTATATTTTCGCTGGCAATTTATTTTAACTGTCATTAACATTGAATTCTAAATTTCATATGTATTGCGGGGAATTAAGGCAAACAACACACGCTAATGGCATATTTGTACACGCTTGCAGCTGATAGAATAACATGAAAAAAATATATATGCAGTGATACTCACCTCATTATAAAAGAACGGTAATAAAGCTAAACTTAAACATTTGATGAAGTAAGATCGATTTCGACCACAGTATTCATTAAATTATTCACTTATCTCATCATTTTTTCACCGTTTCTTACTTTCCTATTCAAATCATTCTTTTACTACTTTGTATAATGAATCTTTGAAGGTTTATAGATAATAACATTGCTTGAAGTACCTGAATTATACAATATATAAATACAAAACGCTGACTTTCTTTCTTATTCCTTTTTGAAATAATATTATATATCGATTGTCATGGTAATTTATTTGGGGAATGAGCATTAAGCAATAATAAAAACTCGAAACACTATCTTTTCCTCATCACAATCCATTTCTTTAGAACTTATTTATATATACGATTCGTCGCGTTTCTGAAAATAGTATATAAGCTATACACACTGTACCTGCGACTATACGAAATGTTCGTTTTTTTAAGTCCAATCAGTAATATAAGAAGTAAGTATTGTCCTGCAATTCGCAATTTGAATCGACTATGCTAATAAAATAATATGGTTGAGCATCCCTAGTTCGGTAGCTCGCGGCGATTCCGGAAAACACTCCACCATAGCGTAATGTTTGTGTGCTTTATGATGGGTTGGAAGGTACTGGCTACTACTAGCCTAAGAATTAGCCCATAGAATCAACGAGGTTTTATTTAGCTTGTTGACTAAGCGTTCTTTCCACGAAGAGTTTCTATAACAAAAGTATAATTTATGTTGGAATTCACTAGCCTTTTTGAGTAGCTCTCATTTTAAAATTTGAATAACCTTTATATGCAAATTTTATTATTTTTATCGCGATACATAAGTATATGAACTAATTTATTTATATTTTCTCATACATCCAAAATATAAAATTCTTAAACAGAGTAAAACCTGACGCCCTTTGAAGGTCGATTATCAAATCCGAATTACAGATAGAAGTTCGTTGCGGCAACGTCCGAGAGCATAGGTGAACGATACGCGAAAGGCCTCTCAGCATAATTAGTTTTTAGTTTACGAGACTTGTAATGAAATTATTCGTCGTAGGTCGTAGGCAAGATACGTGCACCAAGTTGGGACAATTTACTCTTTTGTGTGCTGAAGGTGAACTTTCAGGAGTTTGCACAATGAAGTTGGCCATTCTGTCTTTGCAGTTGTCGAAATTGATTTGCTTCCACAATTCGATACCTAATTGAATTATTATTGTAATATTTTATTGTATTTACAATATATTTTACTTTACGTCAGAGTAAGCATACGTTCTGGGTGAATTAGAATGAATTCATGAACCATAAAATGGCGTTCGCTTAATATGAAAAGCTATTCGCAACAGAGTGAGGAAATTCTTTCTCGCCTCTGCTTTACTTAAATGCAATTCCTTTTATAACCATTTACATGCATTTACCGTCGAGTCGGGTTATTGTAGTTATTGCGATACCCACCCAGTTATACAATAAACACTTTGGAGTGCAAAACCTTTTGAACCAAAAAATTAAAAACCTTTTTAAAGCGTTCACACCTTAGGTACATACAGTCAATTAACAAACGGTCTCGTTGAACGGCTTCTCATTATCCAATGTCGATCAATATGATAATAGCGATGGTTTTAAGAGGGATTTCAGTTCATCAACGTCAGGCCTACCCGATATTGACGTTTGCGTAGGCCAAACTCAAACATCCCTTTAGCCCTAATTGAATAAAACGATTTCGTGTCACCCGTCAGTAAAATATAACATATCCCCTGAGCGGATATCACAAGCGCACCAACCACCTACTCCCAATCTATGATTTAATATTGCAGTAATAATAGGAAACTATATATTGTAACGATGGATCTATACAATTTTTCTTCTACTTGATTTGTTCTACTACAATTCTATTTCTTAGTTAAATTAATTATGTCACAATAAATAAAAAAAATAATACTAGTAGAGTCATTATATTGCTATTACTGTTTCTAAAAATATTTTTCCCTTTCAGACGTCAAATACCTATTTAAAAATATATTTAATATAATATTAATTCGTAAAATATTTTTTAATATAATATAAATTCTACTAATATGATAAGATAAGAACGATTTCAAAAATTAATAAAATGTAAAAAATTAGGTTTTCAATTAAAAAAAAATAATTAAAAACAAAACAAAGGTACCCAGTTTTTTTTTCAATTAATTAAAATGTTACATATCTAATTATGAAGATTACATTTATTAATTTATTTCCATTCGCACTTTACAAGCACGCGAATGATGTGCATGTTGGAGAATAGGAATCCGAGTAAAAAAAAATGGTAAAAATATTTATAGAAAGTTTAAGAGGGGTCCCTAAAATATAGATTATAAAAAAAATATTCAAAGGTAAAAATAACATTATTCGAGAGTATAATGTTTTATTTCCTAAGTACTCCTTTAGGCCTTTTAATCGTTTTTCCTGACGATGATTTCATGAATGAGTGAGTATTTATTACCCGCGTGTTTAATCAATGGACTAAAATGACAACGTATGAGTCTCACAATATAAATTTTCCTTAACTTGCGCGTATATTCCGTGCATGCTTTGCACCTACACTGTATAAATGTACTATACCAGATCGCGTTCCAGTGGTGTCTCGTGACTCGTGATTCCGCGTAATAAAACTGACAGTTCGGTTTGCGAGCGAATGTCACTATTGCCTTTGGAACGCTCCGATCGTACTGCGCATACCCTTAACGGCGCCGACCCCGTCAGGCGACGGTTTGATTTACGGTATGGGAATTAACGCGCCTGATATCCTTCATTACGCTTAATCTATCATTCCATTTACGGACTTGCCTGCGCGTCTGTTTAACGTAACGTTTACTTGACGTCCACAGTTTGACAGAGTATACAGGTTGTCCAAGACCAATCCCACAAACTTTAGGGGGTGTTTAAGTTCCCTATTAAGAGTAAGAAATTATGTAACAAAATGCGAAAAATTTTCATCAAAATTATTATTTTTGTAATAAAATTGGTGTAAATCAATCTTATCAATCGATAAATCAATATTATCTGTCGACCAATAGCAGCCCTCTTACAACCCCAGAGAAGGGTAAAGGAGTTACCTCTTCTTCTTAGACCGACCTCTGTTCGACCAGTGGCATCTTACAGCAATCATTTAGCTCCGCCCTAATAGGGCGTTTCGAACAACGCGGCAGGTGGTCGTTAACCTCGATCTTGACTGACCGCGGCCTAGTGACCCAGTGACTTACTTATCCGAGGGAGGAGCCATTGAAAAATATCTGTTTTACACGATTTAGAATAGAAACTTCAACATTTATTCTCTGGAATACCATAATAAATTTTTATATAGTTTTTTAACAAATAACACTAGGAATCGAAGGACCTATTAGCTGTTTTTTTATTGGGATTGACCGTAGGACATCCTGTATTGTTGTTTGTTTAGATCAAATTTTGCAAGCCGCATTAAAACCTCTTCTTTTATGTTACATAGTTAAAATCTGACATTTTGGGTCAGTTCCGATGATAATGCATGTTTATGGTAAGCATGACCTGATTCTACACTCAGGATTGGCTTCAAATAAAGGAACTCCTCAACAGTCAACTGCACAGGTACGAAATTTTATATACGCATACAAGCACTTAAATAAAAGCTTTTTTACTATTAATTTATTTCGATTAATGTTTTTATGTTTTTGACGTGGTAACATTTTATAGCGAGACCCCTAGAATTTTTCAATGGGTGACTGATTTGCTATTTTGTGACGTTGAGGCGTGTGTCAGTGACACTCGTGACGTTGGAGTAAAACCGCGATGCGAGAAGATGCGCTCGCATCTTTGCGGAACTAACCATCGTCTTAAGTAGCTCATTCGCATCGGGTCTGTCGTCTTTACAAATACCTTACATAGAGATAGTCACATTGATATTTTCTATGATAGCCTTAGTCAAGATAATAATGCTTCCGAGATAATAAAAATTTAAAAGTACATATTTATGTTCATACATTATAAATAAATAGTATATCCACAATTATATATTTATTTATATGTAATCATTTAATATCCATATTTATAGTGCAAGTATTATTATATAATAAATGTTATTTCTATTTAGTATAATCTGTGTTTTATCTTTTATATGCATGTGGTGTACTCTTTTTATTTGAATATTGATAAGGTTTTCTTACTTAAGAGTCTAAAATTAATGTAAAAGTGTATATTCAATATTTTGTTAGAGTACCTACTGTATAAAAATAAAATAAAATTTAGAAACGACAATCTTGCTCATAATGGCCTTTATTCATTGATACTTTATGGATAAATATTCTATTCTAATTAGGTCCTTTTATTTTTGTATATTTTTTGTGCCCATATTATGTCCCAGAAGTATGGAATAACATTTCATACCTTAATGAATGTCAAAAACATAGTTTAAATAGGTAATAAACATTTAAAACAATTTATTATGTTTAATCTTATATCATAATAATATGTATAATCCACTTTCAATTTCGACGTAGAGCTTTGTGGCAAATAAAACCGAACGCAGTATGCAACTGAAAACTATAATAAAACACTTTTTATGTTCTCCACTAGTGAGATTGGGTCATTCCGCTGCATAACGGGAAAGTGGATATCAAGCTTTTTAGTATAAGAGCCAGCAATATTTCATCGGAGGTTTTTCTTTTTCCCATGTATGGCAATGTGGGTTTTGAGCGCAGAGGTTTTAACCCAGACAGAATTAGATTATTATTTTTTTGTTCTCTTATTCATTTTTATATTTCAATATGCCATTTTTTGAGCTGACTGCCTGGTATACAGCAAACCGTCTGGAGACCAGGCATTGTACCTACCGCGTTGTCTTTTTTATCTTTTCTTTCTCGTAGCAATAATATAAGTATTTGCAACGCCATAATTATATATAACTATAAAGTGGTATTCTACGTTGGGACCGTAGCAGATAGATTCAAATGTCAAATACTTACTTTTTTATCAAAGACTGACATGATTTGAAGACTGTCAAACATTCTCAATAACGATGATTGTTAGTCTACTTTAAGACATAATGTATTTTTTTTAGAATCCGATTTAAAAAAATGAATTAATAAGCAATAATAAAAACACATGTAGGAACATATATAGAAAAATACGAATGCTGTTACTTTAGTTTCTATTTTATTGAATTTAAATATACACAAATAGTGCTTTATTTTGGAGAACTTTTCTGACTATAATTTATGATAAGCATGAATGTCTGTTCAAATGGAGATATTTCCTTTGCAACAAAAGCGGACTTGCTCTTTTGACCTTTATGTTTGGTAAATTTCTCAGTGGTATGATTTTAATTGCTATATTGTGCGTTTTGCATAGTGAAAAATGGAAAAACTGTAATAAACATAAAAGTAATAAACAATAAAAAATAAGGTAATAAACATACCACTGGCTCTTTGACTAAAAATGGATATCAAACTTTAGCGCACTTGTTTACCCCCGCGAGACATTCATACTTCCACTCTCATGGCTACATAGGAGCGTAAAAATGAAAGTTTATTAATATCCTCGACCCTCCGGTACCGCATGTATAGCTTGTGGTACAGAATTTGGTGAAATCTGAAGTCGTTTCATAAAAACTTTGGGTTGAAAAAAAAAAACTGATATGACTTTTAAGTGACGTCAAATAAAAATCGTTCTGGTTGAATATTACAAACATGGAATACGTCACCTTTTTATTTTATAAAAGAATTACTTTGACTTAGGTAATATAGAATTATTTTGTTTTTTTCTCAATTATTTATTATTTAGAGACAAGTCTAAGCGAGACAAGTATATGCGAATATATTACATCTCATGTTACAATGTGTCAGCATAATGAAAACCGTTCGAATATTAGAGAACTTTATATATATATGACGTGGTGGGCGGCGGAGGGGTAGAGTTAAACGCCTGGACACGGAGGAGACAAGTGTAGTAATGAATACTGAATTGCTGTTCCCGACCTTTGCCATGCCTTGGCTACGTATACGTATATAAGCAATATTATGTATTGGTAATATTTTTAATATCGCTGGCAACATTCAATAGGTACTGCTCCAAAAATAGACTAGAAACGAAAGACTCGCGCCCTATCGTACTAATTGAACATTTTGAATTTTGAAAGCGCGGCAATATCGTTGCTTTATGATGTCAATCATGGGGAAGAGACGCATTCATCACGCTGCACCGCTCACACTTATAGAACGGTCACGTCAGGCGACATTCGGCAACAGCGCGGATTTTGGAAAACTCGATAGATATGCTCTCCTGTCGCTGTCTCCCTCATAGGAACACGGCGCGAGCTGGCAACTCCTGGGGAATTTACGCCTGGGAGAAGCAGAGATTCAATTGATTTTACTACATAGTTAATAAAACTGTAATAAAACCACTATATAAAAATAACACACAATAAAAATAAATGTGTAATAAAACCACTTTTCTTTATTAAGACGATAATAATAGCAAGTGACAATAAATATAATAATGAAAAACTATTGTTCAAACATTTACATATATTTTAATATTAACAATAGTTTTTCATTATTACATTTATTGTATTATTGTATTACTCAAAAATTGAGTGATATCTGTAACATTTTATTTTTGTTAGTTAATGACTTTATGCTCCAAGCCGATGCTATATGGTTTCCTAATGACAAACGTAGCATGTATTTTATATTATTACGCTATCATAAGCCAATTATTTTTAACACGCTACATAGAGTTCACATTTTTTTCACACGTTACATAAAAACTCACATTTTTTTTAACATAACAAGATTAAACCCTTTAAAAGGACAGTACTGATTTCTAATACACTTTATATAACCACGTATTAGGCCAGGGTGCGGTCATATTGTCTAACTCCCACTAGTTTCACTAGTGAAATTGTAATATCACGGCTTTGACAATATACCTGCGATATACTATACTATATATACTATACTATATATACTATACTACATATATATAATATATGTATATATAATACTACCAATTTTATTTTAAACATTATTAAAATATGTCTTGTACTCCTGTACCTACTCACCAAATAATATACAATTTTTAAGAACAGCTATTAAAAAAAAAAAAAACAATTTAACCATTACTGGGGATCCACCGTGCGCCATATTTATTACATACCTCAGATAAAATATATATTTTCTTATTGCAAAGTTTGTGCATGTAAAGAAATACCAACTTGCTATAGCAAAATTTGCAAGATATTTTGTTGTAATATTTATTTATTTATTATGACCATGGTTCAAGAAGATGGAAGGAACTAAATCCGGCTTTAAATTTTTGTATAAATATCTCAAATTTTATTACAAATTGACGTATTGTATCTGTGCGCCAAAGATCAAAAGCGGTTAGTGAATGAGATATAAACAATTTGTAAATTTAGAAAAAGCACAGTATGTTGTGCATATAAATTGGGTACGTATTTTTAAAAACACAATTGAACCAGAATGTTAACCCGGACGCGCGGCATATTTAAGAGATCTGAGAGGATTACGGGAAAATCTCTTTCGAACCCTTTTTTTTGATAAGTTGGTGACCCTTTCGCTTTCTGAAAAAATAAATACAACTTGACGAGGGGCTGAACCCGAGGGCGGAACTTTCTTCTCAAATATCCCTGGACGGTATTAAAGATGATATATTTAATACGAACGCTTCTGAACTATCCTTATTTAATATGGGAAAAATTTCGTCTCTTTTCGTAAAGTATCTTTTCATAAAATAAAGGGTAAAAATAAGTTACTCGGTAAAAAACCTTAATATTTGGTATATTACGTACTCAGGTATTGTATATTATAGGTACGATCAACTCGGGAAAATCTATTGCATAAAACAAGTATTTGTTATAATGAGTTTGGACGCTTTACAAAAGGAATTTTGTCTCATACTAAAATATTATCTCACATTATATTTAAATTTTATTGAACATCACTATCGCTATCATAGGTTTAAATACTTACTACGCGAATTAAATAAAAATAACACATTGATACTTTTATATTTATTTTGTTTACAAAACTAAATAAAAATCCAAATAGTAGCAAAGTGAACCCGTTGAAAAAGTACTTAAGTGTGGAGCTTTTAAAAGACGTACCGACTTTTGGTTAAGGCAGTCCCATTTAATAAGTTTGCACTATTATTATTATTATTATAGGTAAAACGTAACGCATCAAAGATACTTAAGAATACCGATATTTAAATATATATGGAGAAAGGCAAATCAAAATTGTACTGTTACGATTATAATATTATTAAAGTATAATAGATCCTATTAATATCTTTAGTGTCTTTGAGGTGAGGGTCCAACATCTCATATCAGTTGAGAAGCTGGACAGTATCAGACAGATAAGAGAGGTAAAATGAAGATCAAAGTGATTTACTCTGCCTGTTTATAGGCGTAGTGAGTGACTATGATTTTCCTTTATATTATTTTGTTGAGAAATCGTTACATATATCATTGTTCTAGGCCTGTTAATTTCAGTCTGCCTTAAAAATTACCTATTGCTGAGGGTTTTACTAAATTAAATACCTCAAATAACATTATAAATTACTTCCAATAATTCAATGTTTGCGTTAAGTAATTTCTAAATATCTTTTTAAAAATATAGAGTGGCATACGGTGTTGATTTCTTGGTTTCTTAGTTATCAATTATCTCGGTGGTTATAAAACGTTAAAAATACACAAATCGCAGACAGAAGGGTACCACGTACACCTTTCTTCCACTATGTTTAAAATTAGGCAATATACTATCCCTAGACCCCCAAACCGTTAATTTCTCAAAAATTGTCTGTTACGCCCCTTTAAATTGACATGATCTCTTTTAAGGGTAACTATGAGGAGAATACGTTTATAGTTATACGCCTTTCTTCTATTATGTTAAGTTAATTTCTCAAAAATTCTCTGTTACGCCCGTTTACACTGACATGATCTCCTGTAAGGGTAACTTTAACTCTTAATTCCTCAATTGGAGGCATTTAGATTGACTTAAGTTTTTGCTTTACTTTAGTATTTGTAACTCTTATGTTTATGAACCAAGTACACATTTATGTACTTAATATTTAATATCAATTATTATTTTTTACGAATCTATTTTCTAATGAAATTGAAACAATAGGTATTAAATGTACTTTAAATTGTGTAACTTATAGTAAGCGTAAGCGAGCGCATATTAATATGTAGTTTAACCCCAAAAGCCTCCGTCTTCTGTGATTATATGACTACTTGCTTCTTGGTGGTAGGTGCTTGTTTGAATTTTACCTACTCTCGGATATAATTTATTCTCCAGCCCTTTGTCTTTACCTACATCAACCTACAGGGTGTAACAGGGTTTCCTTTTGTTCTAACATCTAAAGGGGCTGTTAGGTATTCAAGCACGTGGTGGCGCCTAATATCGTCGGCATCTCAATACATCAAAGAGCGCCGTGGGTCTTACAATACGCTATGATATGCAATACCTACCTCGCCGAGCATATTTTTTTTTGTTATTACCTTCACATATGGGTTTTTTTTTAAGGAGGCAAGTTTGTTTTTAAAATTATTTATGTTCAAAGAGAGTTTCCTTTATGTTGAGCAAAAAGTCGCCTTTATGCAAATGAAAAATGTCAATATCGCTAAAATTGTGGTTATATGTTTTACCAATACGGTTTATTACTGAATGTATTGCATTATTACGTATTGCACTTAGGCACAAAGAATAATTCTTTATTTCGAGTTAAATGTGACGGAACCCTTAAGCACAAACTGCTTAGCTCAGTAAAACTATGATTGGATAATGAGTCTTCGTATTTAGTTGTCATACTGAACGTGTTCGCAATAATTAAGTTACTTAATAACACTAATTGATGTATTTTCTTGGTACACTTTTTTACAATTTGTCAATTTGTAGTTTTTCTGAACAAAGTTAATATAAAAAATTACTTATCGCTGGACACAGCAAGTGCGCCTGCGTGCGCTTTGCTCCATTTACACATTTTATTATCAAATACATAAACCATCATAGCAAGTCAGGAATTGCAAACCTTATCAGTTATAGTCTAAATAATTTTGATGACATATAAATCCCATAATAATCCCATAATCCCATAATATACGATGCATTTTAAAAATATAGTTTTCGAGCTAAAAATCATCTATTTGTCAATTAAAATTAATTGAAATTATTTTTATAATTATTAAAATTATTGTAAAAATACAATTAATTAAAATTATTAGCCTTCTTATGCAAAACACCGCATTGTCATGCTTACGTTGACTAAATAATTTATAGTAAATCAAAAATTGAAAATATCCCGATATTTTCAAAACCTAAATGTGGTAAAAAAAGCCCTGAAAAGGGTTTTTTTTACGATACATTCAACGACGTAAATTAGATTTTTATTTTATTTTTTATCACATAATATATATATCAATAAATACGAATTCTATTTTAATGTCCGAGGCGCAATAGGGACTGAACGCAATAGGGTTAAATCAGCTTTTAAAATATGTATCGTTCTTATTTATCAATTTAAGGTTAAGTGACTTGTAGTTATTACACAATGTTATTTGTTAAGAAAAATATCGAAATTCATCATGGTTACCAAGAAAAAAATGTAAACTTTACGTGCGAATAGTATAAGCGGAATTTGCGCGCTGACCGAATTAACACCATCTGTTAAAAAATATAATACAGTTTAATTATATCAGTTCTTACCGTGAATAGGTTACACTACATTCCCCTTAAGTCTTTTAGAATGGTCTTGTGACACCTGTATACCTAAAATTGAAAAATAAAATATACAGTTTGTATTTAAAATCACTACCATATTTTTAAGGGGTTGATATACCAACGACCAATAACTAAATTGCGAAAAGTAATATATTTTTGAAAAAAAAAGTTCATAATAAAATAACGATTTTTTATTCGAACTTTGGTGATTACACTGTTTCTGTGCTACTCTACGGTGACCATATCTAGGTCAAATAGTTAGCAAATGGGTGGCCAAGGTCTGGAACAGCCGTTCAGTATCCAGGCGCCAACTTCGCCACTACTTGCTCCACCTCCACAAACATATGACGTTCTTGAACGTTCGAATGGTTTTTATTAATTTTGAAATTCGTTTTTGTCGTAATTACGATTTTTTTTGCAATATTACTGATTAATGTTTGATTGTTGTTAAAAATCAACCACCCGAAAAGATGGCAGTGATTTCAAATACATTCCCCGTGTATATAAACTTTACTCGCAAATGTTCCTATCTGGCAGCCCATCGAAAGGTCGCAGATAATATTTCAGAGACGATAACGATATGTATGTTTTCAACCACAATTCTACATCGGCAATATTGGAAAACTATACAGGCTCGCGTTTCAGCCAATAACTTCGCTGTAAATTTAACCTAGCCATGCGTGCTAATATTGACACGACAAATTGAGTACAACCGTTACGTATTGTAACACCCATGTACCTACATTGGCACCGAATAGCTGCATGGAACGAAGGCACAGAATATTTGGTCTTCCCATTTTAGTTTTATGCTGAAACGATTTTATTGAATATGTCACGCCAGAGTTCGTCATGATCAAAGTATCATTAAAAAGAAAAAATGTACCTTAAAAATATTTAATATATAAGGAGAATGCTCTTGCTTGCTTTAGACTATTTTAAAAACATATATTTCATTTTATTTTAGGTATAGTTTTACCCTTTGAAACAAAAACTGATAAGTGAAGTCATTAAATATTGCGTATCGAGTGTTCATATAATAACTTAAATACTACAATATTAACTACTTTATTAAAATATAATAACTACAAATGTGTATAAAAATTTAACAATGATTATCGAAAATATTAAACGTTACTACCTAAAACTACCAGCATGGTCTTAGATTAGTGATAAAATGATCATTTGCTACAAAATAAAAAAAAATGTAAAAGAATAAATGTCGGTTTCCATTATTTTCACACAATATTTATTACGATTGTTCACTCCCATCTCCCCTGATCCTAGTGCAAAAAAATTTAGCTTAGTTGAGCAGGGCTCAAAACTGCAGCGATTTGAAATACCAGCTAAGAAAAAGAATTAAATATATGACATAAAATAATCTTATCACTAACCACCTTAACCTTACCTTACCAGCCTTACACTTACCATATACCAACTAGGTGTATATCATCCGATGAATACCCCAAAGTATATGTGTAGGCAAATAAATGAATAAAATCAAATAAAAAATATGCTTCGTTGTGTTCGTATGCGTTTTGTAAATTGTTATTTTTTTTATTTCAATCGTTTTTTACATATAATACATAATGTCTCGTATGTAATGCTACGTGATACATAATTAAATTAATAAATTAAAAATAAACCTAAACGATCATTGTAGGTGTCTAAACTAGCCACAGTTGCGAAGTGAAACCTTTGCTAGCAACCTAATGGAGCGGAGAAATGTAAACTTCAAATAAATAGTTCGTTTTATAAAATTTTAACAAATAGCGCGCGAAAAAAATTAACATGGGATTTTTCATAGAGAAATTATTTTTAAGCTTATTTTTTTTATTATTTCGAATTCTGGCTCCGTCACAACGCAGTATTTTTTATGTAGATTCGATTAAAATTCTAAAATCAGTGGTGAAATCATTGAGATCTGACATCGCAAACATTCCGCTATTGAAGCCGATCCATGGGAGCTACGCTTCGCTACGCTTCACTACGCTTCGCTCCGCTACAATTAAATTAAGGAGGTTTCGATATATTTTTTCTATGATTAAGATAATTCTGGTTGGATCGACTGTAAACTTGACGGAGCACCGTGTGCCGCTAACAACACTCTAGCTACAAATAAATAGAAGTTTATATTAATATAAATACGACGCCGTGGGGACGTTTTGATCGACTTATATAATTTACATATAAATGGCGCAGGCAAATTTGCGAGTGAGAAGCTGGCATCAATAATAGTTCAGCACACATAGTATTACACCATAACAAAAACACTCTAACTGATTCAGAGTCCTTTTTGAAATTATCATAATCCCCAATATCAAAAAAGAAAACACTACAAAACACTCACCTCTATCCATATCGCCAGGCTTTAACACACCCAAGTTTAGGCGACAAATCCATACATTGTTTTATTTTTATAAGGTTATTCGCGGTTTCATCGAGAATCCCGTAATACTCAGAGATATTGGTTTCTTTGTTACGGACCGTTTTACTAGAGCTCGGAAACACACGTTATTTAGGCGGTTAGTGTGACAAGTATAGTCCAGTAGGGAGAGCAGTCGAATTATTAAATTCCATTGCACGTTTATATATTTGTCTGTTCGCCCAATATGATTAAAAATCGGCTTCTATTACACCGTTTTAAGATCAGCGTGAATTATTTATTTGTTAATGTTTGCCTGGAGACATTATTTTAAATTTTTAACATAGTATGTATGTTTCATGATTAGTTCTAGTTATATTTTGTTCTTTTTTATTGTTATTGTTTGTTTTTCTTTTAGTAGTTTATTTTTTTTTACTTTAATTATAATGGGGAAACCTGTTAAATAAATAAAAAAATAAATAAATAGAATAAATAGATAGAAAAAATTAATTTGTTATGTACACGAAAAAGACAATTTTTTTTTAGTCTAGAAGACTAGGCTAGAAAAACTGCGTCGACTTGGATCGCTAATCCTTAGGTCAGTATTTCCTTTTTTTTAACCTATATTTATTCCTATATTATTTTTAATTCATTTTATTTTCATTTTTTTTAATAAATTTAGAAACATTACGGTATAGATCCAATCATTTTGCCCTGAGTTGATGTAAATCCATATTATTTTAAATTTAACTAAAAGAGCTGTTACGTGGCAGAGGATTTTTTATAAGAAGAAAAGAAAGGTCAGATTGACACGAAAGAGAACTGATAATTGAGCTATCCGTGTCCAAAGAGTATGGGGCGCTTCGTTCACGGCCGGGCCAGGCTATTCATATAATGTCAGAGCGGCGAGCTATTGAAAAGTCGCTCCGCGGAGTCATTGAAAACCAACGTCGAGGAAAATTCTCCCTTTGTACGGAAATTCCCTAGTTTCTTACTGAATATTTTTAACGACGTAGATAAAATTTAAATTCTTTGCAACCAGGGAAGCAAGAGAGAGATGGCAGTAGTCTAGTGGTTAAAGCGTTTGACTATTGACCCGGAGGTCGCTGATTCGAATCGCACATTATTGCCATTCATTTTTAACGCTTAGCTACCATCATAGGGAGATTGGTCAGGCATCGGCAGCATTTGGTAAGCAAACAAACATCAAAATAACATTTTAGATATGGCTTAGTGAATGAATATTCTTTTGTAAATAAAATGGCAAATTGTGTAAAGCGTTAAAAACCACATTTGAACCCGCAACCTCTGATTTAGTAGTCGAAATCCCAACTAAGCTACTGCGATCAATTGGTCCGAGTTTGGTGGATAAAATAAAAAAATAGAAATTTTAATACAAATTAACATTCTGAAAAAATGCATTTCTAATAAAGCTATTGCTGAAATAAAACTAACTGTTCCGTATTTATTTTAAATTAATTTATTTTCGTACTAAGGCAAACATACTCGTATTTTAAATGTCGTTATAAAGGTTGGTTTTAGTCCATTTTATATTTTATAAATTTATAAAAGACATTATACAGATGCTTCAAGACCATTTCCGAATACTTAAGAGAGTGTTTATGTTATAGGGAATAGTTAATACCTTACGCGTAAGAAGTTGTATATAAAATGCGAAAATAATTCATGGCTTAATGTATTAAGTTTATAAAACCGTATATAGTAAATTCCCTTTTTGTTCGCAGAGACTCGGCCAAGGCTGATCATAACGACTTCATATTATCACGTAAACTTTACAATTTTTTTACTCAGTTTACTATGATGAATTTTGATGAGGTCAAAACAAATCGTGTTTGAAATTGCAGGCCAATTTATCGAGAGTGGTCTTGGAACACGGTTTATATTAGGAGGAAACTAATAATAAATAAATAAAAAACAGAATATAGAACACTTTAAAAGATTTAATAAAAAAAAAACTACATTTATACTATCTACCTTTTACTAGACGTAACTTAATGAAATTAAAATGGGACCGGACCACCCCTAATAAAAATGTCCTAATAAATTTTGAAATAGCTTTAGCCGTTTCGAAATTAATATACTTAAAATAGTAAAAAAGACAAAGAATTGACAACTACCTCCGCATATATAAATTCAATGATTAGAAGAATAAAATATGTTGTCAGTTACAATGTTTTTACAATAAGGTAACATTATGTTGAAGTGATACTGCTGACGTGCAGGGCTTCTCGTATATGATTGCGCGAAACGTAATACTATACCAAGTTACGTATTAATTATTACTATTCGAACAGCTGACTTACTTAGAACTTTAGGTCGAATTCGTGTATTGAATAAATAGGAAAAATAGCTTAAGGTATAGGTATTTATTATACAGGTATTGGTTTTAAAATGCTCATGTTATTGGAAATTGATTTAATTTCTGTGTGTATATTATTTGATAGAAAATTATATTTAGGTGTTTGTGATATAACCAGCCCTGCGTTTGGTTTATGATACCTGAGCTAAACCCTCTAATCAGTCTAAAATCGGGATTTTA
The DNA here is from genome assembly GCA_020383195.1 of Neomicropteryx cornuta. NCBI lineage: Eukaryota > Metazoa > Arthropoda > Insecta > Lepidoptera > Micropterigidae > Neomicropteryx > Neomicropteryx cornuta. Next base: position 3,073,932 of record JAHKQU010000001.1, on the reverse strand, counting down.
ATTATATCGTAAGAAAGTGCCATTTTTGATAAAAAAAAGTACTATTATTAGGATTATATCTGTGCGGTCAGGCAGAATAAAGATGTTGAAAAAAGGTTTTTTCAGCAGGCAAATAAAGCAAAATACACTTGCGATATATACTTAAAAATTTTATTTATATAAAGTATCGTGCGCTGTTGCTGTAAACTAATATTAATTACGAAATAAATATAATATAAAAACATCAGATACAATGTTTCATAAAAAAGTCATAGGTGTTATGTAAAAAGCACAAATCCGTACTGATTTATATTGTTTATATCCGAATGTATTTGATTGACGAATGGTCAATTCAAAGGAAAGCTCAGATCATTTAAAATTTTAACCGTACTCAAAGTAAAAGGTTGAAGGAGACGAGCTCTTCAGATGACCCTTTCAAGTTTTTAGGTTTCAACCTTTTGAGGCCCTTTTTGAGTGACGCAAGAGGGATACAATCTGCTTCTGGTGATGTATATGTGAAGTTAAACTTGAATGTGAACCTAAAATTCGGAGATTGTGAATTAAATCCAATTCCCCATGTATTTTATAAAAAGTTAAAAGTGTAGACATTCCTTATTAAGAAACGTTTCTTTGTCAGCTTCAGAAAACTGCAAAAACAAAAAAGAATAATGAATAATTAAATAATTGACAATATTTAATCTGGTGTACGTATGGGAGGAGGTGAAATTCAAAAACCATTATGTCCATTGCTAGTCATTCTTTAATATACAAAAAAAAAAACTAGGAGACTTTACGTTAAAGTAATAATAATCAAAATTCGCAGTAACTATAAATTTATTTATTAATTAAAGAAAAAAAAAAGGCTTTAAAATGGACATTATTTTGAATATCGGCACTTTAGACAAAATGCTTCTTAAGATTTTATGTTTATCCCATTAATGAACAACTTATATTTTTAAAAAGGCAGTAGTCTATTTTTTTTTCAACGCTTAAAAATATTTTTATAAATTTTTTAAGCACATAAACCGCGAACTGTCACAAAAATATTTTTTTATTAATCTTTGAGAGTATTCCGAACGCATCTTATCAAACCATATAAGTACGGATATTGCGCGTTTTTGATGTTTAATTATACTTAATATTTTACCGTTGTTTTGGTATGTTTTGACCGCACAAATATTTTTTTGGATGGTCAAGAAATTTTGTTTTAATCTAATTGCAATAGATACCTAGCTTGATTTTTGACAAAAATAGACAAAACGCTTTGCGTATTTCACCTCCTTACGGAATCGCTTAGTTAAAATCTCGATTGCTTATCATGTTGACGTTGCAAAAAATACCTCGATTATGGCCATGTAATATTTCGTGTCACTATTTTCCCGCGTTGATCACGTTTGTGTGCGTGTATAGTGTAACCAAATCGTTAATTTCCTGCAGTGTTATTGGGTACTTCGCCCTAGAGTTGTGAAAATGCCATTATGAAGAATGTACACTGTAACCACTCGCCTAAATCAAAGAATATCATAGCTATAACCGATGGCTATAACGAAACCGAGAACATCCGACTGAATATCCTCAAATATTAACGTTTACTGTTATGGCGAAGGTTTCGTTCGCGCGCTATGGCTTTTTCCATGTGCGTATTACCTAAAGCCGGCACTACACTACCGAATATTATCGATACTAATATAATAATATATTTATGTATAGTCGAGGCTAAAAAAAAAAAAATATAGGTGTATAAAGCTTTACTATCAAAGGCAATGCGACCGAAACGGACTTCATCGAACAGCACAACGAGCTCCGAATTTTATTACGAAGACGAAACTATGCAATATTTTCTATCTCTTTCTTTACGCATTTCGGTTCAATTTTAGTGCCTATTAGTTCTTAGTTTAATAGATGTAGGTTTGTTTTAAAGTCTAAGGAGACACTAATCAATTAATAGTAGTAGTTTAGCATTTTGACCCAAGCTACGAGACTTCTTAAATAAATAATATTTAAAAATTAACTTAACTTAATTAAATATTATTTATTTAGTTGGGTTAATTTAATTATCGGCTGAAAAAATATTTATATATGCTAGATCTGTATATATTTTATATTGTTATTATTTTATACTTTGTTTTCATTTATTTCTTTGTTTTGGGTATTTTGTTTTCTCAGTAACAATTCAAAAATTTAAGTTATTTAGTTATTCCCAGTTATTGATTTAAAACATTATTTAGTCCTACTCGTAGACTTAGATATAGATTTTCTTTTTCTATTGGTAAAAGTTATAAAACTTACAAGTTTGTAATACCTTTTAAAAAAATAATATTACAAAAAATATTTCTTTTCCACATGTAAATTTTGTATTATTCCAAATTCCATCTTTATAAATGTTATAGACATTCGAAAAAAAATGAATTTAAAAACTGATTAGATAAACCACAACTATATTCATAGGTAAAATTTCGCAGTTCATATAAGTTTCCTTTTTTTTGATTTTCCCAAAAGAATATAAAGTTTTCTGCCATATTTTAATATTCTGAATATGTCTTATCATTACGTTTTACCTAAATTAATGTATAAATTGATTGCTCAAAATTGATTCGTTCAATTCTCAAAATATTAATATTTTATTTTTTATTTATTTAATTTTAAAAGAAATGTACAGATTTACATAGTAATTTTAATTAAGATACGAAGAGATTAATGGATCAAAGGGTGAATTATAGTGCCGCTGCCTTATCGAAATTAGTAAAGATTTGGAAAATATTATATCTCGTTCGTGGAGTGCCAGCTTTACTTTGAAGATAAGACTTCTAGCCTGAAGGCAACCGCGCTGCGAATCGATCCCTTGGTGGATTCACATTCAATCTTGACTTAGATTTGGTTTCCAAGTATTGTGTAACTTGATTTTCACGAGCGAAAATGCCCTCTTACGAAATAACGCACGTATCGAGTAATATGATAGCAGTGAAGTTAGCCCTAATGCTGTGTTTCTGTGGGATATAAATATATATTATTCCGTATAAATTTATGTTAGTGTGATGTAATGGGAAATGGTGAACGGTTATCTGAAAATGTGACCTGGTGCAAACATCGCATTGTTGTCACGACTTTCGATTCACTTACAACTCTAAAGAAAAGAACAAAAAAGCCTTAAAATAAAATAAAATAATTTAAAACCTTTAATAGAATGTGTAAAAAAAAAAACTTTTTAAATCTATGTAGATAAATCGCCTTATAACGGTAATGTATATTCTATTCATTTTCTAAAAAAAATATCCTAAAATACACATTTTAATTTGTATATCAGCTATAGTTTCTAAATTTAGAAAAAATTGACACTCGTTCACATTGCCAATTAATCTTGAAAAAGAACAAAAACTTTCCTAATAAAAAATGTTTGCTTACGTGCAAGTTCGTGTGTGAATTACACACACGAAATTGCTTTATCAACGTCGCCAAGCCACACACGAAGGTGTAATTGAATTTCCATAATATTGTTTCCGATAAAAGATAGGAAATTTCAATAGAAAGCCAATAACATAAATAATAAAAAAAGTTTGACATAATCGTATCAATCATGACCCGAATTCTGCATAGGTTTACGTCGGATTTTCCCACCCCTAACGCACCTGGGGTTCACAGAAGATAAAAACGGATATAAGCCGTAAATCTAAGTCAACATAGCCCATTTTGACTGCGGTTGTATTGAGGGTAGTTTTTGCATTTTTACGACAAGTTTTTTGTGTTTTATATATAAATAAAATAGCCATTCACATTCAAGGTTCATTATCACACACATGGATATATTGATTTGAATCAGAAATGTTATTACAAATTGTTTATTTGTGAACATACCAGGAACCCGTGAATTTTTCTAGGCTACACTGAGGAAAAAATCCTGTACGCTCTACAAGAAATTATTGTGACAGCTAAACGTTTTGTTTCGCCTACAGTTCGATTCTAGTTAAAGCTATTTGTAGGCACAAAAGAGTCTTGTAACCTTAACATACTGTTTTCAGAATAGTCTGAAATAGGTTTGTTTTGACTTTAGACTACCAGTTAGGTTTCAGAAGGAAATGAAAGAAATTTTACCAGATGGAGTCTAAAAATACAATTTTAAGACTCTATCTATTTGTTCAATTGAAACATTGTGACCAGTACCTAATTATTTAAAAAAACTAGTTTTAAGTTATTTCACATGTTCATTTAAATATAGATAAATTGGTATTTCTCCGAGATAATCGAATTGATATTTTCCATGATAGCCTTAGTCAATTTAAAAGGCATATTCTTGAATTTTTATTTCGAATAATATTTCATATTTAATATAAACTGTGTTTTATGTTTTATATGCATGTGTGTTTTCGTTTTATTTGAATTTTAATAAGGTTTTTTTTTCTTATGTGTCTAAAATTAATTTAAACATTTTATATATTCAATATTTTGTCTGTATAAAAATAAAATAAATAAAAACCAGTGGTTAAGTAAAATTGTTGACTTTTGTATTTCTTATGTAACTGTCAATATTTCTGTATAGGTGTTAGCATTTTTAGGAATTAATTAAATAACTAAACACTAGCCTTAAATGACCTTTTGATTATAGATTTATTACGAATAGAAAGTGATTTAAGTATGCAAAAACACAACACACGCCAGAACAATATCTTACCGCAAATTCCAAACTGTCAATATATCCAAAAGTTGTTTGTTAGACTTGTCGTATACAATCTTATTTCTCGAGCAATCAAAATAACCAAAGAACATCTGCCATAAGTTGAAAATATCAAACTTCACAATCTGATAGCGTTTATCGTTCTAAGCAACTTAGGCGAGCCTCGTGAACTTTTGCTCCGCGAGCAATAACGCCCCCAAAGATGGCGCACCGAGCCAAAACTTTAGATAAATACCAAAATCTTCGAGTATTTAATATCAAAAGTTTTTTAAAACTTCAAAAATCGCTGGAAAACGTATACATCCGGGATAGCGTAACGCATGTGACGGGTCGCATAATTCATGAAAAATCATCCTCGTTTCAACCGGACCGACGCGGTTTGGACACCGGCCGGCGGCGGTACTGCCGAGTAAACCCAACTCGCATACGAGTGAAATGAAGTGAAACATCTCAATTTCCGAAAATTAGCGTTTTGGACATGCGAAGCCTTAATTTATATTTGCAATTATTTTTCCTATTGGGTGAAATTAACAAGTACTATTTTAACAAGGGAATGGGGCACACCCACGTCTTCTTTAATTACACCCTTAGTAAAAAAAAAATGTGGATTTCATGAAAAATAGTAAATAAATTATACAATTTTCACCAGAATTAACTATCATATACAACAAAGATTTTTTTAAATTAAAATATATATTTTAAATAAATCGAATTCGCTTGAAACTGCGCAATGTTTATAATTAAGATTATTTATGTATTTTTTTTACATATTTCGTTTGTTTTCATATTTTTCAAAATCTAAAAGTAACATTTTAAAAGATAAAAGTAAACATTTTTTTTTGTACATACTCAGTTTTGATATTGCCAGATTTAACTTAGTTATTACACATACAATATAATCATAACAGTTAGTTAAATGATAAACCTTTTCACAAAATTAAATTATTTTTTCCTTGATTTAAACTATATGTTGTATGATTTCCGTTGAAAAGTTCAGTTTGTTTTATGTACCTAGATCGGAGTACTTCAACAGGGAATTCATTTTATCCTTTGACAGCATCTTTCCATCGTGACCCTAAAATACTACTTTTAGACCTGTGTTCTGATTAATAGGAGACATTTACACAGTCCTAGACCTAGATCTAGACATAGTCCTAGACCTAGTAGAATTAATTTTATTGGCCGCCACCGAATAGTCTACGCTACGCGTATTCGCCATCTCCTCTATCCATCTCCTTACTCCTAGCGTTGAAAATGAAATGAAAATGCAATGAAAATTAATGATACTTAATTAATGATAATTAAATAATGTTAAAATTACATCCGAAAATTAACGGTATTAATGCAATTTATTAATCGATAAAATATATTTTTTAAAGAATAATGTAAAACTATTTCCTGTTAGTTCTCAATGGCATTATAATTAATTATAAATTCAAATATTATTATAATATTCGGTTCATGACAAAGTTTAAAAAATATAAAAAAAGAAACGATGCCGGGTTCGACCTCAGTCGGAATGAGCTAAATATAGGCAGCGAGCTGACAAGGAGGTTATTACTATTAAACGAAGTTACCAGTCAGCTTTAAAATTTGACGTCAGATTGACAGGGTCAAAGGGTCAACACGGATGCACATTCGCACGCTACTGAACCAAGTTGATTAATAATGAACAACTATATATACTCTGTGTTAGCATTAAAATGTGTGCTATTATAATGCTAATGTCAACACTGCACCAGAATACCGATATTGCTTTGTATTAGAAAATATTAAATATATTTTTTCGTATGCATATCAAAAAGGAAATTGTAATTTATTTATTTATTTCTACTCAATTCCCGAGTGTAACTCAATTCAAGTAAACCATCAATAAGCATTTGCTAAATAAAGTATAAAGAAACTGAGTAATGATGATGATGAAAAACACTAAATGGTGTTAGTTAAATGAACTATTCTGCTGTCGGTATAAAAATTCAGGTCTATTGATATCTTAAAAAATAATTTTAAAATATTATTTTTTATATAATTTTTGCCATCGTTATGCATATTCCATAAATCTGATCATGAATTGATGAACATTTTTCTATTTTGAGTTTTTTTTCCTATTTCAAATATTATATATACAATTTTATATATAATATTGTATTAATATATAGATATTAATTTCTAAAGTATCTGTGCGACAATCAATTTTGTCGTTATCGCGTCAGGATGCGAAGGGAATCGTGCTGGAGGAGGGATAGGGTTGGTCACATTCAGCCGGTTCATTCAGCGTAACTTTTATTTGTGGATCTTAGGGTTTACATATGGATAAGGCCGTGTCTACAAAAGTACAGTTTTAAAATGGTCCTCTGGCAATAGCGAAAATTCACTTAAGATGTCCTTACTGCGCTGCGCCAATTTTTCCCAAACTTTTCAACGGCCAACCGCAAGCGCTCACGCTGTTGAGAATCTCAAGTGTCGCGAGTACTTAGAGAGCATCCTTCTACCATTTTTTGCCCGGCGAATCGTATTCAAGCAAAGGAAAACGGACGCCAGCCGCGCAAACAAAGTAGAAAACTTTCATGCTGAGTCTTTCGCGTGTACTGACACCATACGTTCGAACATAAAACGGACACAAATTCCTTTACTCATAATTATATACACAGATAAAAACCCATCGTGCATTAATTTTAATATGGTTTTGTACTCGATATGTCGATGAGTTTTTGCTAAGAAACTATATTTTTAAGATGGACCATACTCATCAGTAAAATTTAATCGATAAAGTTTGCGATGCGTCTTGCGCGTGCTTTTAAACCGTTCTGTCTCATCTAACGCAAAAACACTCTGTACCGTTGTTGGTTGATTATGAAAAACGAAATAAATTTCAAAACCTTTCGTGAATTTGCATCTTTATAAAATAAATTTCTCGATTGTTTGCGACCTCGCGCCCATTTGGTATGCAAAGCACTTTAAAGAAAAACAAAGTTTTTTAATAATATAATTATTTTTATGTTTTTTTTTTTTCGAAACTATTAATATTTTTCGTGAGACCGGTTTAGAGGGTCACTTACTTCACTGTACCTACTTTCCTATTTTGATTTCGAATAATCTTATACAAGATTTTTGAAAAATGATTAAGTTCTTTATTTACACAGTAAGTGATCAATCGCAATCACTTCAACCATTCCAGTAATACTTTTCCTCTACATTTTTATTTACAAAAGTATGAATTTAGATTAAAATAAATATTAAAGACTATATTTAGAGGAATTTAAAATTTTAATATATGAATTTAATTAAATAAAAATAGTACACGAAGCCCTTAGTATAAACTCAGTATAAACCCCCGTATAAACTCAGTTTAACTGGGTTTTAATTGTAAAAAATAACAATAATGTAGGCGAATTTTCAAAGCATTAGTAATACTCATATTTGTAAAAACTTGACGAGGACCCATATTTAATCCCCAAAAGTAGTTCTTGGCTACAGTTATATTATATAGGTATTGGTTAGGACTTTTTCTATAGTAATAAAATAAATAAATAATAACGGTGATATTATGAAGCTAATGACTAATGACTATAAAGTAACTGGTGCCTTGTTTGTTTGAACAATATACTAACCAAAATATTAAACATTAAATATATCTGCAACTGAAAGTCCTTAATTGTTAATTAATGTTAAATTTTATGGTTACCCTAGCATTTCTGTAAGCGAAGAAGTCCTGCAAACAACGGGCTTTCTCAAACTCGGTCAAAACTGGAAGCGTCCGAGAAAATAGTAGAAATGAACTCAGAAATATTGTTCCTTCCAATAGAGTAATATGCCGGGTATGTTTGGGACTTAATATAAAAGCCTCTGAAGCATGAGGGGCAAACGAATTGTTTATGACAAATTGTAATAACTAAGCAATAATAGTAATTTAAAAATATCATTTTTACGTCAGATTTAAGCTAAGCTTTAGATTTAAGCTAAGCTAGATTTAAGTTTCTAATGTTCTTTAAATTACACAATTACATATAAAACATTAATATATTATATACTGGTAGAAAATAGAGAGGGCTTACTGAGTTTCGTCGCGGCCATCTGTGGAGTTAATAAGTATATAATTAGATAAATAATCTAGTAATTTCGGTATATACAGGTGTATTTCTATTCAACTGATCTTTTAGGGGTTTGATCTATATTGGCAACAAAACCGGCCTCATGAAAAAAAAAAAATTATGAATAAACAACTATGTTTTTCGTTCAAGTGCTTCGCGAACCGTTCGAGCGCTAGGTCATTCCCCGCATTCTCAAACATTAAAACCATAAGTTTGAAATTTCAAATTCGTTTTTCTCGTAATTGGCAAACATTTTTCCAATATTTTTTTCTCATTAATGTTTGATTATTGATCTATATCATGTATCTAAAAGGACATTAACTGAAAGTGTGACTATTATTGTTAATTATGTCCTTTTAATGAGAAAAAAATCTTTTATAATTCAAAAAGTCATAATTCCAATAATTTCAAATAAAAAATATTGTCCTATATTCATGGGGATTTTCGCCCAATCATCTGTCACGTCAATTGCAACGCATGGTTTAATGTATGAGGGCGGGTGCTCCATGAGTCCGATTTGCCGTAAAATTTTAATGGCACGTCACGGTCAGTTTTATTTTTTTGGATTGCGGGCGCAGGATTTTTCTCGATTAATAAAACCATTTTCCACAATTCTATTTACTACGACCGATACAATATTGAAATTATAGAAACTAACATTCTTGAGACGATAATCTGAAATGATAAAGACTCACGCGAAGTTTTCATACAAGGTTGGGATTGAAATGTTCTGCTCTCACTATAGTAAACTCAGTCCGAAAATAGATGAATAAATAAAATACAAAAATAAAACACTAGAGTTTTTATTTTGTTTTTGTATCTCAAATACGAATGTTGAGTTTTTAAGCCGAGCATCTCAAAAAACGCGCGATTTTCAGCGCTGGCTCTAGTACGCGTTGGGTGATAGGCCGGATACCTAAGCGGTTGTGGCGTCATCATCTAAAGGGATTAAAACAGAACGTTTTTAAAACTCCCAATTTTCCTCGATGAGGGTTTGCGAGAAATACGCTCTGAACAAAAAAATCTTATGCTTAATTAATTAATTTATTTATTTATTTAACAGGTTTCCCCATGTGAAGAGCTTGTTGGTAACCAAGGTGTTCTGGTGTTCTTTTAGAGTAGTAACTGATTTCTCACATATAGATTCATAATATACCGTTATAATACAAACGATCTAAAATATTGTTTAGATTAAAAACGGAGGTAGATTAATAATATGTTTTACAATTAATTTATTACTTCTACGCATTTTTTTAAAAATAGAAATTTACTAACCTTAAGGCAATCATAATCATTATTACATTCATAATATTTTAATTAAGTGGACCAATTTATGCACCATCGAATATCTCTGTGGTTTTAATAAATCTAAAATATAGCATACTTCATTAGTCATTCTCCGTACGACCTCAGGCAAAAGTCAAAAGTTGTTTTAGAAAGACAGTGTCCTCTTTGCTATCAGTCTTTCCAGACTCCAGCTTCATTCATCTTTCTCGAGGCGATAATGTCACGTCGAAAGAGAGTCGCTCTTAACGGAGACACTAAATTAAGTAAAACGGCAATTTAAGGCGGGTACCAGTATTTAAAAAGGGGACCAATGTCGCAAGATTATTGTATTTGTATGATAGTACGTATCATTGTACCAGAGCCTTCACTATTATTAATCCATTTTAGCATGATTTATTGGCCACACAATGCACATTATATTACAAAAACAAAGTCCGAGTTGCTGGTCATTAACAGGATATGGAGAAACTATTCATGGTGATGCAAATCGCTAATATGACAACAGTCCCAGCTACAATGGATTAAAATCAATGGTATTATATTTTCATTTCATCGCACAGAGAAAGTGGCTGCACAGGAGACAACGGCGGGCCCCCGCTAATCGAAGGTTCTCTTGCTGGGATCTCATCTTGGATTGACGGTTATTGTGGGATCCAAAAACTCGCACATACTCGTGTGGATACACTCGTTTGCCCACACGAGTGTATCGATTCATTAGGTAGTAGGCTACATGCAATTTAAGTTATTTATATTTAAGTAATTTAAGTTAACTGATATAAGATGCTAGACCACCATTTAACCTCACCATAGACAAATGAGTTGGTAATTGCATTTATTAAAATAAAAACAATATTTTCAATATTATTTATTTAATCGCTTTTTCAGGTAAGATTGCTTATTTGCAAGCTCAGTACCCACTTATAATACCATTACTCCGAGATATATATTTTGATACCCTGGTGTACCCACTCGTACATCCTCGGCGACAATTAGCTTCACCCCAAGATATGACATCAGCAAGAGAACCTTCGGTTACCAGAGGTCCTCCGGAGTCTCCACCGCAAGCACATGATTTAGGAGATGAAATATGCATAAAATGATTTGCATTCATCCTATGTAACCGGGATTGTTGTCATATCAGCGATTTGCAGTCATGTATGATCATTGCTGCCTTTAGTGTCTCCCCATCCAGTTATTTGACCAGTAACCCCGATTTTGATATCATTTGGATTCAATTTGATTGCTTTCGCTTTACCGCCTAACTTCATGGGAGTTTGAACTTTAATTAGTGCGATATCATTTCTGGTTGATTTCACAAAAATGCCACCTATGGTTTCCTTAGCATAGTCGGGGTAATTAATAATTCTTTTCACACCAACTTTAAGACCTGCATTCAAATTGTTGGTACCGTATTCCACCTGACAATTTTCATATTTACATACGTCTGTACAATGAGCAGCAGTAAGCACCCAATTTTCATTAAGAATAGAGCCACCACAGTGGTGCCTATTAGTTTGTAAAGATATCTGATGAGGTGCAGCACCTTCGGGGGCATTTTCGCCGCCAACGATACGTTCCAAAAAACTATACAGAGTTTTTTCGCTCAAATTTTTCTGCCACCATCGCAGACAGTACACGAATAGTTATACTGAGCATTGTATTCACGAAATAAATTTAACTTTCTAGTTGATATATATTTAAATGGAATTTAATATATTTGCTTCTCTGTAATAATTGTATTTACTAAAATATTTGGTTTTAAACTACATACAAATAATAAATTTTCTGACCTTACATTTTTCGCAGTATCAGTTTTACGAACATGCTTATTATTCCAAGTAATAATATTACAATTATTTAAAAGTTGTTATCCGTAAAGATATAAAAGTTAACACGAATGCCAAACATATTACATTCATATGTGTATAAACATCCATGACTGTACTTTTCAAGGTAGGGAGTAATTAAAATATAGTTTACGTTACGGTGTGGGGGCAGGGAGTGGGGGTTAAGCAATTTCTTTCATATAACCTATAACAGCTAATGGAAATATGAGGTGAAACTTTACGCAGTCCTTGAATTTGTAATAGAGCAAATTAATTTAAGGTAGAAGTTATATTTGTAAATAAATAATATTTCAATAAAATATTTAACCTACTTACATTTTTTATTACTTTTACGCAATAACTTTTTTTTATAATATATATAACATCCAAGTTATTGATAATTTTGTTTCCACGGGAATCAAAAAATGCTGTTAGCAATAATTAACTAGAGAGTAATAGACATAGGAAACGTAATATATTTTTTTTTACATTACGTTATCGTATTTTTGTTTTGTTTCGATTAATAAATACATTTATTTTAATTGAATATTTAAATACAACATGGCAATTAAACAATAATATTGTTGCCTTTATGACCTGTATGACAATAAAACTCATGTTTTTGATAAAATATAATAATTAAAATAAATTAAATTTATTAGTAAAACAAAAATGATTCAAACGTCATATTACTCTCATTAGCAGTTTAATCTACAAACGACGTAACCATTTTGATGATTTTGAAGGTCCTTATGTACAGTTTAACGCCTAATTTAATTTAAATTAATTTAAAAAAAAAACTATACCTAATGAAAAATGTTTTCACACTTATACTAAGGCTTGTTTGCATCGGTGGTTAAACATGACATTATTTCGAATTTTCCGGGAAGGCAGATGAACTGTTTCCAAATATAAGATTCTAAACCGTTGGGTAATATACACCGTGTCCCAAGGTCACTCCCGATAAAAATACAGCTAATTGGTCCTGCGATTTCTAGTATTATTCGTTAAAAAACAATATCAAAATTCGTCACGGTTACCAAGGAAAAATAATGTAAACTTCACGTGAAAATAGTAAATAGTGGGATCATGTAATAATGTCTTTGTTGTGAGCGCTTAGCTATCGCCGTTCGCCGTAACGGTGTCGGGGCCATTATCGATTGGCGCGGGCATCGCATTCGCACACTAACCGAATTGACATCATCTGATAAAAAATATAATAAATTTCGGGATGATTTTTTTATAACATTTCTTACTTATAATAGTTTACCCAACACCCCCCTTAAATCTTCAGGAATAGTTTAGGGACAACCTGTACATACACAGGTTGCCAGCACTCGATACTCTCTAATTAAATGTTTACAAACCATGCATGTGTATTTGATTATTTGATATAAACTTAAGTTAATCAAAAATAAAACTTTATTACATTTGATTTTCATTTTTAACATTACTTATTCAGTATTCAGTATATTTATTTTCAAAAAAACAACTTTGCAGTTGTGTATGAAAGACAGAAATGAGTAACATAATACAATAAAACAATAAAAGTAAATAGAACGATATAACAAAAACAAGATACAAACAAAAGAGAGAAAAAAAAATATTATAGAAATAAAAAGAAAATAAATAACAACAATTAGGTGCCACTTAAGAGATATAAAGTAATATAAAATTAAGAATAAAATGTATATATATGAAATATAGATAACATTTTCAACATATGTATTCAATGTAAATTTATGTTAAGTAAATAATAAAGTGATTTCATAATGATATTTATTATTTTTCATTTAGTATTATGCAATTATTAGTCTTTAATGATAAAGTTATATTATTAGGGTCTAACAGAACCTATGTGAGGTTATGTTTTCTATTTCGTATGCAAACCATTGTTTGTTATTTCGAAGGTTACATCGAAAAAAAATCAACGTGTTTGGAGAGAATTGTTAAAGTTTTAGTAAATATTTAAAGGCGTTTCGAAACATTGAACAGAGTCTGTATGTAATACAACTTTACTCATATGTAAAACGGTCTCTAATAATAATTACCTATTAGAATGTGAAAACTACTTTAATATCCATGTCACGGTATTCGTCGTAACGGCGGTGGGGCGACGACGCTAAATTAAAGTTCCAAAGTTGTAAGATCGCATCTGCTGTCAGACGCATATCATACCGTTCCTCCTGCAGGAAACCTATTTTAGCATTTTACAATGTCCGGAATAAATCCAATAAAATTATTATAAGGGGAAGATTTTAATCGCATCGACGCACAAACTCGCCGAGCGCCGCAGGTCCGTTTCGTACGAATCGTTTTATCCTACGTTCCAGTTACATCTGGAAAATCTATACGCTAGTGTAGTGAAAAATTATTTTTAATCATATGTACTTATCACTCGCTCCCTCAAACATTCATCCATGCCTCGCTACAAGTCAAACAAATTTCACACCTCATTTTCTCCTTTTTCAACACACATAAATTCTAATCAAATATTTACCTAAAAGCCTAATATTAATATTTTATTTTTTTTATATTATGTACCTACCTTATCAACAAATCCAACGTAGTTGTATAGATTTAAATGCTTTCATAAAATTACTATCACGTATCAGGCATCCAAAGTTTGTAAAGGTGAAATGTAACAAAACAAAACGCAAACAAAACAAAACAAAACGCGCGTCGCATGTATTTATATATGTATCTATGAAGATATGGAAAATAAGGAGTGCACAAAAAATCCATCTACAAACTTAATAAAGTTTGGTGGTTTGGTGGAAATAAAGAAATTAAAAAAAAATGCTTTTTATTTTTATATAGGTATTATTACTATGTGAAAATTATTCCCAAATATTTTTTATTGATAAATTAATACATTAATATAAATATTTTCATAAATAATATTTTTAACTTAATATACTACAAAATTTATTAATAAATAATTGCACAGTTAATGCTACAATAATAACTATACTAAAAATCAAGAAAATTGAGCCACGACCCATGGGGCATTACGATGGGATTATATACTTAGTTCTATTTTTTTTTTAATTTATTTATTTATTTAATCAAGGATAAACATCAGGTACAAGAGACGAAAACAAATCCTAAAGAAACATAATCTAGGTCAATCTTGAATCCTTACAAGTTTTTAACATACAGAGTAATTTATTTCATATCTTAAGCTAATAAAAAAATAATCTCAATTTCTTCTATATTGACCTATGTAAATATAATATACTTTGATAATGATGATTTGACAACATTGGATATGTCTACAAATTTACTATTTAATATATATTAAGTTTGTTCAAATGTAAGTACACAATTTAATAAACGGGGAAACCGTTAAATCGGTTATCTGGTAGTACACACCTATGAATGTAATAAAATATGGTATTCTGTTTAACTGTTTAACACATAACAATATTCAAAGAACATTAATTTGGAATAAAAAGTAATAATAAAAATTAGGAGTAAAACTGCTAATAAAAAACGAAATATGTTAGAGTCATAAAATTTATTATTTTTTTGTAGTTACAAACCAAAACTGATAAATATGCTAGTAAATAAAATTATTACAGAGGAAAAAATATTTAAGATTCCATTTAAATATATATATAAATTGGATTGACTCCACATCAACTAGAAAGTTAAATTTGTTTCGTGAATACAATGCTCAGTATAATTATTTGTGTACTGTCTGCGATGGTGGCAATTAGCCACGGGAAAAATTTGAGCGAAAAAACTCTGTATAGTTTTATGGAACGTATCGTTGGCGGCGAAAATGCCCCCGAAGGTGCTGCACCTCATCAGATATCTTTACAAACTAATAGGCACCACTGTGGTGGCTCTATTCTTAATGAAAATTGGGTGCTTACTGCTGCTCATTGTACAGACGTATGTAAATATGGAAAT
This sequence comes from Neomicropteryx cornuta, assembly GCA_020383195.1. Lineage (NCBI taxonomy): Eukaryota > Metazoa > Arthropoda > Insecta > Lepidoptera > Micropterigidae > Neomicropteryx > Neomicropteryx cornuta. Next base: position 3,058,162 of record JAHKQU010000001.1, on the reverse strand, counting down.
TGTCAGGTGGAATACGGTACCAACAATTTGAATGCAGGTCTTAAAGTTGGAGTGGAAAGAATTATTAATCACCCCGACTATGCTAAGGACACCATAGGTGGCATTTTTGTGAAATCAACCAGAAATGATATCGCACTAATTAAAGTTCAAACTCCCATGAAGTTAGGCGGTAAAGCGAAAGCAATCAAATTGAATCCAAATGATATCAAACTCTGGGTTACTGGTCAAATAACTGGATGGGGAGACACTAAAGGCACCAATGATCATACAAGACTGCAAATCGCTGATATAACAACAGTCCCGGCTATACAGGATGAAAGAGAATGGTATCATTTTATATATATTGCATCTCCTAAATCAAGTTCTTGCGGTGGGGACTCCGGAGGACCTCTGGTAATCGAAGGTTCTCTTGCTGGTGTCACATCTTGGGGTGAAGTTCATTGTCGCCGTGGATGGACGAGTGCGTACACCAGGGTATCAAAATATATATCTTGGATTAATGGTATTATAAGTGGGTACTGAGCTTACAAATAAGTAATTGTATTTGAGAAAGTGTTAAATAAATAATTTTGAAGATAATGTTTTTATTTTTATGTAAAATAATTTTCAATTTAAATAGGTGTCGAATTTATATATTTAAATATAATATTAAACTTTAAGCAATAATATACTGCTAAAATGGCTGGTATCTATAGGTCTTCGATTTGCTAAATATTGTGTAATTCACTGATGGATATTATTTGTATTTTTTATTACTTGTTGCCGATAGCTTATTTCGTATATTAAAAACTTTGAATTTTCAATTTAGTTCATAACTTTACAACCCTAAGTTTTTAACCACATAAGCTTTTTTTCAACTATTAAAGGCGACCCCTCAGTTGGACGAGCCCATCCCGACGGTAGGCAACATACATCATTCGAAAGAAACCTTTTTTTACATCTTTCAGTTTGCTGCGGTACAAATGACCGCCATTGCTTGAGAGTGTCATCCGTTTCCTTGAGTACTGTCCTTTCAAGTGTAAGAGGGGTTAACCCTACGCGTTGCTTGAAGCGAAATAACAAAATTCTTCCTATATAAAAACTAAGTTTATGATTTTGGCTAAACTCGTAAGATGAATAATGCCGTAGGTCTCACGGAGTAGCCAAAATGATAACTTTCTTATTTATTTATTAATTTTTACAAAAATAATACATTTTATTTTACATCAGCTTTATAGCGTGTATTACTATTCTAAGGTGATGTAATCACTTTTAAATTACTTGTATTGGTCTTTGTTATTTTTTTTTTTGAGGATTACAAAATTTAAAATTTTATTTATTTAACTACTATGAAGCGAGGATTATAAATACATATTTTATGCAAATGCTAATAATACACATATATTTTTTTTTTAAATCACTATAACCTAGGTTAAATGCAATTATTTTGGGCCCTCCTCAACTAAGCCAAATGTACTATAATAGAGTCAAGGGAGATGACGGTGATAACTCGTTACAAATGCTCCTACTAGAATCTCTTAAAAATAGTTTAGTGGATATAAATATTTTTTTACTGTCAGAATCAGTACCTGTTTAATGGTTAAATTTTATACTTTTACACTAATTATTATTTTGAAATCAAGTATTTTTTTATTTTTAATATTTTAATGGAAAAATTACGTAATGTGTTTTTGAAAATCTATCAGATAACAGAAATGATGAACTAGCAAAATACCTTCTTCGCCGTGTTTATTAGTATAAGCTCAATTTACAGCGTATGAATAGTGCAATTTGTCTACGTAATCAGAGGGTATTTCATTAAATGCACAGAAGTGAGTTGGCTGTAAGCAACTGAGACGTGCACGGAATTGTAAACAGATGCCAGCGAGCTTAAAGCTTAAAACTAACTTAAACTACGTCAGTTTTAAATCGAATATTTATACGTATATTGAAAAGAAGTGACTTATAATTATTTTAGGAGACCTAATGACTCAACTAATCTAAATGTGCTTGTGCTAGATTCAGGGTAGATAGCGATAAAAATGGTATAACTCATACGACAGACGTGCGTTGCTCGATCTGCGTTTCATAAACACTTTTTTTAATGACACTTTCAATTGCCCCATTCTTTTGGAATCCTTTTTGATAAATGTACCGTCGTTACATCGTACCCGTTATAATGTTTTTAGAATACCTTAATTCTCCAGAAATAACGCTCTGTATTCCGATACCACGGTAGCAAAATTATTATAATCAAACTATTAAACTGCTTCGATTAATTGACCTTGAATAAGTCGCAATTTAAAGTGTTTAGCAATAATTTATTGTGTAAAAAATAATAGGGCAAATTGGTTTTTCTAAATTCGTGTAAGTAGATATGTAACTATTGATATAAAATGGTACTGTAATATTTGTAATTAATGTTAATATTTTTTGTTAGTAGAAACCCATTTTTAGTTTTACATAGGTTTTTTATTGTTCAATTAAATGTATTTTTTGTATGTTGCTCTTTAAAACTGTTGACTTTTCAATTAAAGATAAATAAAAATAAATTAAAAATAAAAATAAACTCAGTTCGAATTCGATACACAAGTGTTTTGAGAATCTATTTGCTATTTGCTTATATTCTCAGATTAGCCACATTCTGGTAATCAAATATAAGTTTGCCCACAGCGGTGGCTGGTTTAAATTTAAATGTAGCCAAACATCCTAATTAGCCACTAGACTACCATTATCCATTTGGATTAGTAAAAAAAATGTATTATAGCTAGACATAATAAAAGTGTTGGCAGCCCAGTGTACAACATTTAACATTGATTATAGTTCAGTATACCAGAAATAATGTTAAAAACGTTAGCGAGTTTAGTTTTATTTTACATTAGATAAAAGTGCAAATTTTTGACTATCGATTTTCATTCCACCTTTCTAACTCTTATTCTGAGTAGTGTGGAGTTTGGGAATTGTACAGTGTCGAATTATCGAGGATTCGGTGGTAAATCGCTATCGAAGAAGGCAGGTGCATCTCGTGTCAAAACGTTTGGCTTTCATTCTGTAATTTTACCTTCTTTAATAATCCTAATAACCTAAAAAAATATATATACACACGATTGAATGATTTAAATGTTTGACTATTGACTATTTTTTATTATTTTTTTTACTTCACCATAATGGTTAATTTCGAAGTTCAAGTGGATTGTTATCGATATTTTATTACTTTTTATATTCAGATGCTATAATAATATAGCTTCTTTTTAAATTATGATTTTACTATCTAATGAAAATTTGATCTTAGTGCATGTAACGCCTCAAATATTATAGGTAAAAGTTTAAAAACATTCCTAAAATATAGGCCTGTAAAAAGAATCGGAGACACAAGATACAAGCTATAATAAAATATATTTCTATAAGCAAACAAGTTCTATATTATTCATTAATATAATCAGTGCCTTCAGCTTCAGTGCTTCAGTGTTGGTAAAGCCTTCTCAATTTAGTGGTATTTAATGATTTCCCCAGTAGTTTTAACGATTTCCCCAGTAGTTTTTAACGATTCCCCTAGTAGTTTTTAACGATATCCCTAAAATATAAAAGGGTTTAAATTGCTTTCAATTCTTCAATCTTTACGGCACTTCGGTATTATTTTTTTATGCTCAAATACATACATAATTTTGGATTTTTATGTGCATACATAATTTTATTATGAAATTAAATGAAAGACTCAAGATCCTGTTATATGAGGCTCGAACTGATTGCATCCTCAAACAGTTTTAAGTGGTGCGGATGCCCGCTTTTGTGTTCATAGATATAATCATGCTATACCTACTTAATTTTGTAAAAATTAGTCTACGGTCAAAGTTTAATTTATGGCAGTTAACTGATTATGCCTTAACGCTTCTACGTATCTGGTATAATCTTGATATAATTTATTTTTAAGGTAGGGTTATAAAGATTAAACTTAATACAAACCGTGCCGCTGAGTTACGTGTAGATGGCGATGGATCAAACGACAATTTGTAACAGATTAGCGATGCAGTTATCTCGCGACTGGAGCTAAAGTGTTGCGTCGCAACCGCAGACTGATGCTTAGGGCTTCGACTGGTGTTGCCAGGTATTCCGTCACTCTGGCAACTTTGCCGATAAGCATAAGCGATGATTGAGGAACTTCGAAACAAACTTACGAGCTTCTCGCAGCTTCGAAACAGATTCAGATAGCGCTCGGTGTCGTGAGTATAGTTACGCTAATATTAATGCGACGCGAAAACTTTGAACTTGTTTTTAGGGTTTTAAATCATTTCTCTGTCCCTTATATTCACAGCGAACATAGGAAACCGCCCTATACAAAACAAACAATCAGGACAAACAAACTTAAAAAAAATCTGTTTTCCTATAAAATATAAATCAATCGCAATATCTGGTGTTACCATGCTCGCTTAAATTAATTGCACCTCTGGCGATTTAAAACATGTTTTGTTTTGACGCCATTAATATTCATCATGGTTTCCGAGTAAAAAAAATGTAATCTTTACGTGATAATGTATCATAAGCCGCGCCGTCTGTAGAGTTTTTCTATAATATAACGCGATAGCTGTAATTAAAAAATAAAACAAATTAAAATCCGAATAGACCGTCAAAGTTGCCCGTTTTTGGTTGCGAAGGGAATTCTCACTCGTAATAATGATATTGAAAATATGCACCAATTTCCTGTACCAGACGCAATCGATTCACTGATCAGTGAATCGATTGCGGTCAAAAACTGGTTAATATGATTCTTTTTATGGTATGGTACACCGCTCGCCTCGCCTACATAATTTACCAAGCAATATTAACCATAGTAAACCGTTCTCACATCTTTTGATATAATCTACTAATGACCAATACACACAGTCGCAAATGAATCCACCGACTTTAAGGGTAATTTCATCCCTTGCTCACAAAACGTCAATGTTTTTTCGAGTGACGGCTCATCCCGGCGAGTGACAGCTATCAGAAAAATACCAGTTAAAATCCCGAATAAAATTGACAAAACTTGTCCTCCAACCCTCCTTCATCCCCCTGTTTTCGAACACCATCAAAAGAATATGTATTTTTTGGTTGACATGTATGGTGTATTTCAATAGGTGTATTTGTAACATCATAACGCAAAAATATATATTTATTACCATTATAATAAAGTACTGCACAACCCTATTTAGCATGTGCAGTATTAAATCTATATATAAAACAAAGTCGGGTTAGTTACACCATTTATAACTCAAGAACTGCTGGACCGATTTTTATGATTTTTGATTTGTTGGATTTGTCTCCGCCCGTCAGCAAAATAAGTATTAAAACATCGGAAAAAATCACAATAAAAAAATACAAAGAAAATTTATTTTCTCATACATTTTATTTGGAACGTCTTTGTGGAAATCAATTTTCAACGGTTAGTTGCTTTCGTAGATATTCATTTGAGCTTATAAAATTTGTCATTGTGCGCGCATCGATAATTGCTTCATTATGTTAATTATTTAGATTTTTGCACATTTATTAATTCATTTTGAGTTTACTTAATAAAAAACTTAATTTAATTCAGCTAATAAGTTAACACAACATTTATTTATTCTGAGGCGGTACGAAGTTCGTAAGGTCAACTTGTAATATTTAAAAACCAAAAAGTAATAAAAGTTGTATTAATAGCATTATTAATCGTTTTACTTGGATTCGCAGGCAAATTTGGTTTATAATATAATAAAATTCGAATGTTTTTTTTTATTACAAATATTCAAAATGTAAAAAGTATCATCGCCTACCTAAAGTAATATTTCCTTATGAATAATTTAATACACCCGAATTGATCAAAACATAACTATGCTTCAAATGAATCGTTATAGTGGTCACAAGTACAGAATATTTTATTTTAAAATGTTCGTCAAAATGAAGAAAGCGATAACTAAATGTTATTATTTTATTGTTAGTTATTGAGGCGTATTAGTATCATAAATAACTTATTTATTTTTCCTCGATAAGGCATTTGCTTTATTTTCTTTATATTTATTATGATAAGCTTAGCCGATATATTATGACGGCCGTAATATCACAGAGGGACCCTAATAAAGTGTATTCAATCTTATATTTTCTCTCCTTAATCCAGGCCATTTCTCTTCCTGTCATCCCTCCCCCCCCCCCCCTTCTGCCCTTTCCAACTTATCCCGGTTGGCGTTTCTGGATAAGACATCCCGTTAAGCTTTGTTTCGGCACAGTCTTTAATTCCTATAATTGCTCATCGTTTGGACACGGCTAAATGAGAGTACCTTTTCATCTCAGTGTCCCGTTTCAGATATTATATTTGATAAATAGATCATTACCTCGATAGCCCGGGATGCTGTATAAATACTATACTATCCCATCATCAGAGAGTATGCGTTGATTAAACTCTGATGACTCAATGACTTATTAGATGATATCAATATAGATAACCACACCGCCTAAGATAGAAGATACATACTTTGTAATCTCAAAAAAACAATTTAAAAATAAAATATAAATAGTTTACACAGAAGTTCCGACTGCTGTCGGAACCCCGCCCAATAGCGCCTCCCCGACAACACTCGTCATATGAATGAAGAAGAATGGGAAAACACACAGTTATTATGTCAATAAACAAAAATTGAGAATTATAGAAACAAAACCGAGTATGGATTTCCTTTAAATTTACGAACATATTTTTATACAGTAGGTATCGTGTTTTCCTACTAAATTTTAATTGTTAGTAAACAATAAAGAAACCGGTACAGAAAAGGTTTATACTGAAGTTGCATACGATGTGGTTCTGCACCGGTTTCAACGTTTTGGTGAATTAGTTTTAGTATTAGAAAAGTATAATATGGTACACCTTATTTGTTAAATTTTCAGTTGTGTAATTATTTACAAGTTGTCTTTTTTTAAGTTTTTCGGGTTAAACTTTTTTAGCAATTTTACACTAAAAGTACCTTTATCATGTTCGCTCAGGCCATTTCGGAGTAATGAGTAAATTGACAATATTAAAAAAAAATGCACACAAATTGAAAGTCGGTTGAAACAAAGTATACAAATGCGTTTAAGATTTTGAAAAATTCGGCAAAATGTTGAAACTTGGTCACCTATATAACTAATTATTACTAGATTACCAATCATCAACTAAAATCAATTAATCTTATGCCATGTAAAATTGATTATTTAAAATTACATTTTATATCTGTAATGAAATATGGTAATTTAGTGGTTAGGGCGTTCGACTATTGACCTGGTGGTCACGTATTTCGAACCCGCTCATTCTAGTTGTACCCTATTTGACGCTTCATTGCCACTCCCGAGTCTAGAGGGCTAATTGAGTAGGGCTAAAATAATTGTGTACTAATAATAATTCTTCAAAAAAAATATATGTGAGTTCCTGGCAGAATATAATATTATATGCGAAAATATTAACACGAATAAAATATTAATGCATTAATTAATAAGTTCGCATTAATATTAATGCGAACTTATTAAGTATAACAATGATATGCTACACCAGATTATTAGTATAGAAAGCATATTCTGCTCACAAAAAAAAAAAATCGAAAAAAATAATAGTAATGACCGATTAAAAGTTATTCATAAAAATGACATTCGTAAGAAAAATAAATAAAAACTAAATGAAATAAGAAAGAGCCGTATTTGAATATCGAATCTCAAGCTTTAATACTAAATAATATTGAACAATACAGAAAGTAAATTAACAGTGTTTGTCAAATAGTACGCATGTACTGAATTTATAGGTTAAGGTTTATAGGTTTTACAGAAAACTGTGTTGCGCCTTAAAGAAAATTGCGTCCATGTTGTAATCATATGATATTTTTTTTAAATAAATAAGTGTAAATAAAAATATATTTTAAAAGGCAAAGTTTGCCTGCGTTGGCCTAGAAGAAACGTAATTTTGTATGGGGGCCCAAAGTAGCGTTGCGTAACCACGTAACTCATCGTGGTCAGAACACATTGCGGCGATATATGATATTAGGCCATTTGTGCTGTGCGCATATACATTCTCCGGACGCGCGTATAGGAATGTTGCAATGACGCCGCTTCATTCGGGCGGCTGCCCGTTCTGAACCGGGAATAAAAATCTCAGATTCCGTCTTCTCGTCCGATTAAGAAAGATCCTTTGTTTGTTTTCCTAAGTGCCTCTCGTTTATTTCGTCTTTGATACTTGCTTTCTTTGTGCGAAATTTCGGAGCCAATCCGCGGCAAATAAATCGCAGATGAAGTTTTGTGACGTTTCATTGAGTCAAAATGCAGGTATTATTACAACAATAGCATTATTTTTATTACCCTTTTACCAATTCATGATTTAGGCCTCGTTTTTAAACTTCTGACTCTAAACGGATACATCTGGTCCCAAACCATAAATATACCACTCATAAACATAAACTACAAAAAAAAAAAACATAATGAACACAGTTTGAATATCGATTATGACACAGTGTTCGCTAAGAGACCACTTAATTGACATTGGTATAGGTAAGGAAGGAAAAACATACATCACATTAGTATTAGTATTCTCGTGACAACTGTATCTTTAGAGTAATAAAATTATAATGTATTTCTTAAATACCGTATTTAAATGATTTTTTATATTAAAATAGGCATTTACGTAAAAAAACATCTAAATACGGTATTTATGAAATACATTACACAATTTTACTATATCAAACCGATTTGCACGTAATGTGGATATATATTACACTTTTTTTTATTTTTAGCCATGACGAATCAGTTGCATATATCCTACGTTGAACGTAAGTTATTCTTTTAAATATTCATTAAATTGATCATTTTTCATTCATTATACATCACATTCTTTATATTTTCATCGTTTTTTAACATTATTATTTCCTTTTTAAAGCATACTACTTTAAGAAAATCTTGACCGTATTTCTTAACCCATAAGCGCACAGATTGATAGGTGAAAGTGGAAGACTTTCATAAAATACAGGCCTGTATTTAAACCAGCGTGCTTTAACTCGAGCGATGCAACTATCTGTGCATTCGGTATTAATTTTTCTTTAAACATTCTGGCTATATAATTTGTTTGATTAAAACTTCAATCCTTAAAAATATTAAAAAGAATTCAAATTTTCAATAATTCAAAAATGAATTCAAAAATGAGACGGTGTAAAGAACAAATTTGATTTACACTAACTACTTACCTAACTAACATATTTATTTTGATATGGAATATTACTGTGAAAAGTCTTCTAAGTGAACTTCTCTTCTTATTCATATTTAAAGGACAAAATAATTGGTTACTGTGTTACATCATTAAAAAATAAATATATTGAAGTTGCCATATTTTTTGTAGTTCATTAATTTTGTGTATCTCTTATGGTTAAGACAGCGTAAACCATGCAAGCACCCGAAAAGCGTTTTTTTTTCAGCATCGTAACATTTATTTATTCAGGAATTGAGACTGTTTTTCTTGTTATCTTTTTTTTTCGTATTTTCTGTTATTTGTCACTAAATACCTACTAACTAAATAAAAAAAGGTACATAGATTTTTTACAGATTTTGTGTTTATGACCAATTAGTTAAGTGGTCCTGTAGTCCTTCTAATAATACCCCGCACAATAAGAATAAACTTTTTTTTGAGGGGGTTCAACTCACTCATTTTAAAATAATATATAATCTTTAAAAATTGAAATAAATGCGCGTCACGAAAAACATTATACCAAATTTAAAATTCGTGCGACTCGTCGTTTTCGAGAAAAACATCTGTGGCAGACACGCGGATGGACGTAAGAGTGTTTAATTTATTTATTTTCATTTTATTAGGTAAACATACAGCATATTAACCTAAACACAAATTATAAACACAATTATGCCATAAACATTTTTATACACATTGTTTAAATTAAAGTGATTGAAAAAAAATAATAACTATATATATTATAGATAAAACGTTAATAGTGAACTTAATGTGGGTTTGGGAGAAAGTGAGGGTGTGGAAGCGTGTGTTTAGAACAAGATCTTAATTATTAGAGCGAAGCTCTCATAAGGAGACTCCAATTAGAACTTTGTCACGGGCTAACTTGGTCATTCCTTGACCGATTTGAAAAATTTTTGATTTTGAGAGAATCTACATGAAAAAGTGAAGGTCGTGACGGAGCTTGATTTTAAATATTGTCAAAAATAAAATTTTTGGGGTCAAAAGAAAATTGTCTATGGGAATATCCATTATAAAAAAGTCACGCGCTTTTTTGAAAATTTTTTATTCGAAAATAATTAATCGAATTTTATTTTAAATTATTTAATTTGATATTAATTTAATACAATTTAACAATAATAAATCGTTTTTAACAATAAATAAAAATACAAAAAATAATTAGGTAAGTTTCACGCATAAAAATAGTAAAAAAAAACAAAATTCGCTCGAAGGTCACGTCACTTTTTTTCTTAGCGATTTATTCTAATTTCGATTTAATTTTCTAAATTAAGCATTAATTTTGAATAATTTATCAAGATTTTTATTTTTAAAAACCATCTCTATGGTCGTAGTTATAAAGAGAAAATAGCATTCATCCAAATTATAAAGTAGTTAACTTGTGATGAGCGAACATGTCTTTTACTATGGCTTAATCTGCTTATGTTTTTTTAACATCTAGAATAAGAGCAATGCCTCCCATAAGAAGGCGACAATTCGGTCGCAGGACAAATGACGCTTTACGGCAGCAGTTATCAAGGGCTAAGTTGTCGATATTGGAAACATAGAATTTGCACTAGGGTTATCTTATGTTGCCTTCTCAAGGGTTAGGAGTCTTGAAGGATTATTTATTTCTCCATCGTTCCCCCTTGAAAGACTACTCAAAATCAATGATAAGAAAGGATTACCTTCCAAACGTCGAGAACTGCAACGCTTGATTTCATTGTCTTAACTTTAAACATTTCTTTAAAATAAATTCATTTGTCTTATATTTAAATAATTGTTAAATGAATTTCTCTTTTTGTATATAAAAGATTTCAAGAACCTCATTTTAGAAAATTATCCATTCGTTGAAAAGTTATGTTTTCAATTTCCCGATGAAATTCTCTTGTACATTAGTATTGAAGATATTTTAAGTACCTCATTTTAGAAAATTATCAAAATCTATCCCGTCGTTAAAAAGTTATGCTGTTGATTTCCGGATGAATTTTTTTTGTGCATTTGTATCAAAGAGATTTCAAATACCTCATTATAGAAAATTATCAAAATCTATCCCGTCGTTAAAAAGTTATTGTCACAGACTAAATTTTATTTAGAAAATTTTAGTAAATCGCTTCGCTCTAATATGTGCTGCAGCGAAGCAAAATGCGAGCGACTGCGGCGACCTAGTTTAAACTAAGCCTACATATTACAATCACAAACTGTGCTGGTGTTTCATAGACGTTTGTGCTGCCTTTAAAATGGTTACCAAATTCCAGCCATTCCAGTATAGTAAAAATGGTCTAAATGAACGAAATTAATATTTATCCTTTGGCTTCGCCTTAAACGTCAAATGATTCATCTCTGGACGCAGCGCTAAATCAGTCTAATTGAATATCGAAATTATTGGGCAAGACGCCAGGGCTCTGTAGTACTTCGGACCACCGCTTTTCCCCCACTTGCCTCGCTGAGCACTTTCAAACGACAGATAGCAAATGCCACCGATCTATCAGGGATACTCCATCTCTTTTCGCCTTCCCTCTGTCTCTCTCGTTTTATCTCTTTTCGCCGCTATTTACTTCTCGTTAGTAGTAGTACTGTAGCTGCATTGGGGTTAGGTACTGGATGTGATAGATTTGGTTAAAGGTGGGAAAGTTGCATACTTTTTAACATGTTAATCAAATTAGCAGTAGGAGTCAATCCATTCAAGAGTTTTAGCTAAATTAAATCAATATTAACAAAAAAAAAATTAAATACAAACTGAATTGGAAAAGCTTTCAAACTCTTATATTGTAATTATTGCTACTTTATCCATTATCAGAAAAAAATATTTTCAGGGGTTCCACAAGGATTAACACTAACCTAATATTTTTCTATATTTTAGAAACATTTGCGTTTTAAGAAGTATTTTACCGTTTAAGGCAATAATATTGTTAAAATTTGAATTTAAAACGTTTTTGTACTTGTTACAAATATAGGGTTAAGGTGGGTACCACGAATAAAAACAGTCACTGAATGCGCTATCATGTATGCGGTCTACGTTTATTTATTTATTTATCTTTATTGGAGAAACCAACAATTTTACACAGTACATATAAAATAAAAAATACATATGATGGAACGATAAAAAACTATGTAAAACTAAAAATAGGATTCTACTAATAAAAAGTATTAAAGTTAATAACAAAAATAACAAAACCATTTTATATCAATATATATACATATCTACTACACGAATTTAGAACAGTTAATTTTTACACAAAAGATCATTGCTGAACACTTTAAATTGCGATTTATTCAGAGTCAATTTATCGAAGCAGTTAATAGTTTCATTAAAATAACTTTGCATCCGTGGTATCGGCGAATGTAGAGCGTTATTTGAGGAGCATGAGGGTACTTTAAAGACATTGTAATGACGGGTGCGATGTGATGACGGTACATTAATCGAAAATGATTTCAAAAGATCGGGGCAATTAATAGTGTCGTTGAAAACGGCGTTTATGAAGCGCAGATCGAGCAACGCGCGTCTGTCGTACAGGGAGGTACATTCGTAGAACTTTATCGCGGTAGGGATGTATTTTAGTTCGACTCCACGAAAATATCGATAGGTCAACGCGCGCAAGAAAAGGCGCTGGACTCTCTCGATTCTATTTGAGTGTGTGACATATACCGGATTCCAAATGACAGAACCATATTCGAGTTTACTTCGAATTAACGAATTAAAAAGGACGATAGCCGCCTTAAAGTTTGAGAAGGGTTTAGTCACCCGTAATATAAAACCTAATAGCTTCAGAGATTTTTTAATTATATAGTCTAGATGTAGATTGAAACTAAGCTTTGGGTCGAAAATTACTCCTAGGTCCTTAAACTGGTCTACCGTATAAACCTGACAACCGTTCAGGGTATAAGAAAATGACAATTTTCTTTAATTTACTATATACACCCATAACGCATTTTTTTCTATTAACCACAGCTTATTAATTATCAGTCAATTCTTGATAGTATCGTCACGTAAAATCCTAAAAGAGATTATAAGAATCCTTGCAAACACGTGTTTTTTTAATGGGATTCACATACAATGGGAGTTACTAAATTATGGAATAACACATTCATAATTAAAAGATTGTTATTATTTCCAAAATTTAAACTTTGTGCTAGATGGATTAAATTAGATTAATCTAGCACGTTTAAATAAAATAAAGTATTTTTAGTGAGATCATTTTTTAAAAAAAAAGCGTAAAAAAAAACAACGAAAATAATTCTGTTGACGTCGTAAATAATATTTTTAATCACATTACAATATTATCGTTGAGTACAAATTATGCTAAAAAAGCCAGGAATCATATTATCGACTGGAATGTAATATTAAGTTACAATTTTCGTCCTTAAAATAAAATAAAAATATATTTTTTGTAAACGATCCCGTTTTACTGCTATTTTTATGCACATAATGACATTCAATACTGCTTGAACGATGTTCAGTTTTTAAACTTTCAGCGCGAACTGCCTTTGACCTATATTGAAAGACTGGGTACCACACAGGGATGTCATTCCGGCCGACAGTTTTATCTGCAATACGTGTCCAATTTATCAGACCTTCGCTAGTATTGCCAAGATCGTAAAGATCACAGTTATAAAATAAATTAAATTTTCAGATTAAAATATGTGGATTATTTATATAAGAGCGTGTTAAGTTCAGTAGTACTATTCAGTAAGGTCAAAAGTAATTTAAGCGACTACGTTAGTTTGGTATGCTAAAAGCTCTTAAATAATAGCAATATTAATAATTTAATAAACAATGCTAATTTCATTTTTATTTTTATTTTATTTAGTTTATAATTTCTTTTTCTAATATTTGGAATGGCGTGTGATTAAAACTCCATAAAAAGATTAAAAACTAAACCAACTATGAAAAATAATAGATTAAAATAAATCAAATTCCAGATATTTTTTTATAAGCGTACCTAATTTATTTATTTATTTAATTACAAAAATGGAATCTTTAATGTCTATCATTTAGTCTAGGCTAACTAGGCGGACTGCCTAATCCAATTGTAAACTTATTTGACATTTTTAAATATTATGTACAGCTTATAAACAATGTTTTTGGATATTTACACTAAAATAATATAAATATTAAGTTAAAAATAAAACTAATATTTTTATAAAATATACTATTGTAATATTAAATAATACCTTCTATAGAATAAATAGGAATACTTTTCCATATGCACTAAAAATAAATATTACAAACATATCAACATATTGAAATATTACAAACATAAATATTTTTTTATCCGGGATGTCCCAAAGAACTTGTTTTCAAAATTTGCCAAGCGAGACAAAGTGGAAACGTGGCTTAGACTGTGGTCACTTACCTAAGCAAAGGCGTGTTTCTAAAGAGCGCGCGACTAGAATTGAACGTGCATACAAACATTTTAAAAACACCGTCACTCTACCCAAATACTGAGTCAATACTCAACGTTTCTTGAGGAAGGTCCGACCTTAACTCATAATAAAATTTCATTAGAGAATTGTCATTACTTTACCTCGCTAATGTCAAAAAAAATCCTTTCTCCACGCCGAAGGCGGTAGTAGATTCCACCGGGTCAAAGTGATGAAACATTTTGGTCATCCCTTACCGTAAGGATTGCTCATTTCAAAAATTGTTTCAGATAAAAGTTTAGGGAAATTATAGGCATATAATTAACATTTTGAACAAATTTGATCCTGTGACCTTTGAGGGAGGTATGACTTTTTTTCCCACCCTTAGGACCAATGGTTGCTGCTATTAAAAAAGTTTACCCTTAGTTTAGATCCTTATCTAAGGAATAATATTAAAGTTAAATTAATTTAACTTTATTATTATCAGATATCGATATCTGATATACTAAGAAAGTTATAGCAAAATTTCATTTTATCGAAAATCACCTCATTTCCGCCCCTCTGATTTGACTTTATGTCCTTAAATTTTATATATCATTTCGAAAGTGATTGGTATAAATTTACGGCAGTTCTTTTGCGAGATTGTTCTACACTGGAAACTGGAAAACGTTTGCTTGACGAGTTTTTCAATGTGTTGCAAAAAAGTAGGCAAAATAAGCATTAGAAATAATCCTAGTATCATCGAAACGCATAGTCACTTTGCGAGTGTGTGCATCCTACTCTCGCGAGGCGTATGGGAAGAGGAGGTGGGCGAAGTGCGGTGCACGGCACGGCGCGGTAAACCAAACGTCATACCCATTATTCTGGGATATAATATTTTTTTTTAATATGCCATCGTTTGCAAAAGTTGTTCAGTTTAAAGTGCACGAGATAAGTTCACCCAATATAAACGGTGTTATCAATGCCTAATTTTCATTCGCGTATTTGTGGTTTTAAGATTAAATACTTCTAATGTTACGATCATATCTTATTCGTGTGCGAAGAGACTAAGCAAAATGTACCACAAGCGAGCCTTCCGTGGTTATATCTATTTCCGATATCCAAACCCCCCCCCCTTTTTACAGCTTTCACATGAGAATATTTCATCGAAGTGTGCACATAAATACGGACGATAAAATATCTTTTACGCTCGTTTTTTATATCCAGCGGTCGCGACCCCGGGGGATGTGTCGGCGAAAGTTTTGCCGGGATTTGCGAGGTCGATTTTTTCACAGAAAATGTTCCTCAACATGTTTGTATTTGGCCGCATTTGTGATACGTTCTGTACGCACTGAACCTATCTATGTAGATGTAATTTTTTATTATGAAAAAGCACAATTATGGTGTCAATTATATCACTACTTTACTATATATAAATATATGTTACTAGAGGACTAGAAATGTTCAATAAATTACCGGGAGTATATAAAAACATAAAAAATATATTTATTTACAAAAAAGCCATCAAAACATATTTAATTAAAAAAAATCTGTATGAATTCAAAGACCTATAATTGAAAGGAAGAAATGTTATGTGCCAGATATTCTTTATACTAATTCTAAAATAGTATATTTAAGAATAATTATAAAACTTCTATTTACAATTTATATATATTTTTAGCTATATAATACCAGTACGAGTAGTATAAACACTCTAGCCATGATGTAACTATATATTGCATTATGTCAAGTTTTGTGAACCAATTGAAAATTGTTATGCCTATGCATTAAGTTGTTCTTGGAAATATACTTTTACTTTACTTACTTTACTTTACTATACTATAAGTAGTATAACACTATTTTATATTGAATATTCATTTATTTATATCAAATATTTATTTTTCTATATATTTAAAAATTGTTTATTCATTTATTTAATAAGTACATTAAGTGTTAACGAGTAGACACTTAAATTGTATTCATGTGTGTGGGTGTGTATATTTTTGTTCTTATTTAATTTTTATATTTTCACAGGGTTTTGCGCTGGTCTCTTGTATACTCACTGTAACACTTCATAATAACCTTCCTTAGAACAGGTAACTCTTTTAGGAAGGTTATGGACTTGTACTCATCGGCCACCATGATTTCTCAAAAAAAAAAGTAAAAGAAAAAGAAAGAAGAATCTTTAGGAAAACCTTTTCTTTTTTTAAACAATTTTCTTCTTAATACTGTCGCTATAAAAATATACATTTCATTGTTGAAACATCGGATTTACCTTCTAGAGGTTTCAAGACAGATAGTGAGAAAAGTAGAGAGAATGAACGCCAAACGTTTCGTTATGTAAAATGGTTTATTCTTTTGTGTGTCGAAGATGCTCTTGAAAAACAACCATAGCTGTCTTAGATCACATCGGAGGCTGGTCGAATAATATAGAAATATAACTTTAAATACAACAAATTTCTAGTACTAATTAATGAAACATTGACAGTTCGATAGAGCGCTCAACCAACATATTCTAAATTCAAAAATACGACAGCACGGCTGTTGAAACGTATTCTTTATCACCGTCCAGTTAAAATTAATACAAACTTACTACATGTGTGCGCAAATAGAAACATGTAAAAGAATGTTCAGTGCGACGTTATAATTATTATTGTTAAATTGAAATATTATGTGTTTGTTGTTTCACTACTAGTGGCACGTCAAAATTTATGATCAATTGAAAGAATGTTATGTCATTGTATGAAATTGTAAACTACTTAAATTGTAAGGCATGTACTCAGAAAAGATTAAATAAATATTATTATTGGTATTATTGTATGTTTTTTTTTATTTTGTTCTAATTAGACCTAAAAAATAACCCACTGTCGCCTTTATGGCCACCCAAAACGCACATCGAAAGTGCCGCAGGCACAAATTGAGACGGGAAATAAAGTAACTTATCACAAGTTGGTTTCACTAGCTGTTTGTTCATGAAAAATTCAATACTAAAATGATTTAATAATTTGCTAGTCTATTCTTTTGAATAATATTGAGGAACAATGAATAAATTAGATTACATAAAGTATGTTGCACCGGAATGATTTAATACATTTATTTTATATTATATTTTTATTATCTGTATATATTTATATATGCCGACTAAAAATAATTAAGTTTGACAATAAGGAAATGATTAACCGTTAAGTGTATATAAACGTATATTATTATAGAAACATGTAATTAATGTAATAAGAGAGCTGTTTCCTACCTTCAAATTGCATTTTTATTCTCTGTGTTTAATATTTTAAAATAACACGACACTTCTTTGTGTTTAAAAACTTCTACTACCTCTAAATAAAATGAGTGATTTACGTAATGAATGTGCACTTGTTTATAAAACATAAAACATATTTTTTTTAATATCTCTATAACATCAAGCAACTTTAAAGAACCTTTGAGGTATTAAGAAATCTTTCTCGTACGACATCAATTGGTATTTATTGCCCGTACACCAATTTGCGTCAAGGCGAAAGTAATTGCAACTTATTCAAATTTCATAACGCCATAGCCTACCCAAATCTGATTTTATATGCCGTAGGTCAGCGACAAATCGTATTGCCGGAGTTTATGCTTAAATCTTACGGTCGTCTAACCCTCGATTCACTTTTATCAAAATTTTATGGTGAACGTAAAAACAAAATACAATGGGTACTCAGTACCGTACCTAATCTATAGTTTTAAACGGTCAAATTTTACAATTCTCATAATGCAAATATTATAATTTTAGTAATAATAATAACTCTATAATAATTTTATTCATTGCCATTTATTGTATTTAGTTATAACATGTAACCAAAACATTTTATTACGTTGAAACCTACACTTTACTACATTTTAACCAAAAAAAAAACTTAAACCTAAAAATGTATCGCGGAGTAGCGTAGAATAGGCGTTTTACTTAAACTCAGTAGACTAGGCTTATAACCGTATATATTAAAGATTCAACCCGGTTTAAACAGCTTAGACAGTAAAAAGTGTCTTGACCGTAATTTAGTCTACCTCGTATTGGATTTTAAAAATTGCTATAGCTAGTAACGCTAAAATTTAACCGAATGATTTGGAAATAGTCCCCGAACTTACCGAAAAACGAATTAAATTTAATTATATCGTAAAGATTATATCTCTCCAGTATCTATCGAAAAACACCTTCTAACCCAAAAACCTCTTCTCACCCAAAAACACCTTCTCACCTTAAAACGCGCCTTGGATGCGACTGTCAAGCTGCGTTTGTTTAGTCATTTCGTCAACTTTGAATTTAAGATTGACAAAATAGGGTTTACAAAATAAACGTTTGCAAATCTCTGACGAGTAGTAGTGTAAATCATTATTATTATTGTATTTATGAAAATAAAATAAATTGTATGTGAAAAAAAGAATAACGAAATAGGACTTACAACACATATAATTTTTAAAATCGTCTTAACTTACACAGATACCACGGCAAGCATTGTAATTCAACTCAAAATCCTCCAACTACGATAAAAAGTTTTTTTGATAAACTAGGATAATTTTGACCAAGGACGTCGAAGTTCATACTGTACAGACCGCTCAGTTCGCGAACGATGTACGTACTCTATCTCCGCCTACACAAAAGTAGCCTTACGCCGCCCGCCCTTAAGTGGAGCAACCGCGCCGAGTATTTTAGACCTTCCGTATGAGGAATTCCTCGGAAATCACGCGAGTGGCTCATTTTCGCCACTAACGTCATTACCTCTAACCGGAACAATACATTTCGTGCTATTAGCGTATTTCCACAGTATTTCGCAGTACCTGGTGCCACAGATGGAGATTAATCATTCTAGTGCTACAATTCTGAAACGATTACCTGTAATAAACGGCTGTAATTCAAGCAAATAAATGATCAGTCAGCTGAAGAAATTAACAGAATCAAATATTGCTTCGTTTTAGTTTTTTTTTTGTTTCAGTTCTAACCTTGCCTAAGGCAACATTTATTGAACATATTAACACTTGCAATAGTTAACATACCTTTGTCTTATTTTCCGATTTTTTATTCCTTAACAAATACGATAATAGCTGATTTTAAATTTTCTTGGTCGTCCTAAATTATAAGCATAATTTAATTCCGACGCTTAGGAGACGATCACAAATCACGTCGTCGGGCGAGAGTTAGACTACCTACACAATAATACAATAATGATATATACATGTGTAAAAATTAAGATTTTCAGTTTTCGGTTTAGATTTTCGGACAATAACTATGTTACCATATTTTTGGGTAGTTAAGAGTATATATTTTCTTCTTTTATAGGCATACATCTTAATACATTTATATCACATCCAGCATTATATTTATTTATTTATTGTTTTTTTCATGGGGTAAATAACTAAAACTTCGTAGTATGATTAAAACAAAAAACAACATGATTTAACATGAAATTAAATTAATTAATATAAGCGAGCCATCCCTTACTCAGCTTTTACCTAAAATAGGTACAGTGTATTTATATATTTTACCGTATTATATTATATTGTCAAATATATCACGTCTTAAATATTTTTGTACGTAGAGCTTTAATTGGCCTTATTATTAACCTTTTGGGAAAATGTATATGCTATTATTTCTCTGTATGCTTACCTGTTAATAAAATGATTATTGACAATATTTATTTTTATATAAGTAATTAAAATAATCCTTACATTTTTTTATACTTTAGACGTATATAAAAACGCTCCTAGTTTATCATTCATTTTATTTCTTTACACATCTAGGTATATAAAAGACCACGTTAACAAATAAAATAAAATAAAATCATATCACAACATGATTTTGATTTTGATTTATTTATTTATCAACTTATTGTGGTTAACCAAAAGAAAGTGTACATAATTGTATCTATTAATAGAAATATCAAATAGTTATAGATAACCAGATAACTCCAGCTTTATACTTTATATTTTATTATAATTAATTTATGTTAGGCTCACTTACATGCGTGTCTATTTTGATATAAAATATTAAACATTGTTCAATCTATGACCTTTGAACCAAGTCGTCGTACAATATTTCCACGCTGAAATAACCAGTTCCTTTCAGCACAATGAGGGCAAGTGGTTATATTGTTCATGAGGCCGTATAGCTTACACCGTTTGATGTGCGTACATTTTGAATACTTAAGAAATGCATTAACAAGCTCACAATTAACACGACATATTATTGCTATTTTGCGTCCAGTCATAATATTTTTTTACTTTTTTTCTATTCCATCTGAGTATAGCATGAATTACACACTTTAATGAAAGGTAAGTAAATGAATTTAATGAGAGAGTCGATAATATTAGATTGATAAATAAGACGATCAAAGTATATTGCAGTTTCTTGGTTTTTTAATAGTTCTATGAAGGACTACATTTGATTAGTGAACAATTGAATTGTGGGACACGTTCGAGTCAAGTCAGGCATTAGTCAATTTTATTAGAAGGTCGTTTATAAATATGAATAAAGCACCACCCAATGAAACCAGAGTATCCGAAGAAAGTGAATCACCAACATTTTCCTACAAGCTTTTCCTTTTATTTATTTATTTATTTAACAGGTTTCCCCATGTACATTAAAATTAAAGTAAAAACAAATTAAACTACCAAAAGAAAAACAAAAAGCATTAAAAACAAAAAACAATAACACGAAACATACTAAGCTAAAAAATTAAAATAATGCCTCTAGGCAAACATTAACAAATAAATAATTCACGCCGATCCTACAACGGCGTAATAGAAAGCAGATTTTTAATCCCATTGGGCGAACAGACAAAAATATCAATCTCCGCGGAAATGGAATTTAACAATTCGACTGCTCTCCCAATCGGACTATACTTGTATACGTCGGTACGACACGCTAACCGCTTAAATAACGCGTGCTTCCGCGCTCTAGTACGACGGTCCGGAACAAAGAGACCAATAACCAATAAGAGATAAATAACCAATTTATTGTTGGATTACTATGATTTGATCAAAAGGTATCAATCGATAGGAGAATTTGATCAATAGGTATCAATTGCCAAACAGCCGGGTTTATTTCAAAGAATAGATTGCGGACCAACGTCAAACGCTTTTGCTAAATCTAGTATGTGCGCATGCACATACTAGAGTGCACTACTGCTAGTCTGCGATGATTTGACAAACGCATGTGAGCAAAGTGATTTTGGCGAAAACTAATTTCTCTGACCCGAAAAAGTTTAGGGGATCTGTAATAGCATTTTTCAAATGATAAACATTAGACTTATAGGGCAATAATATTTTATACAGATACCTCAATAAGTGTGTGTTTAAATAAGTGCTTAAGTGCATCTTGTCAGTCAGAAGGGCGATATTGAAACATGATTTATAAATAAAGACAGTATGAACCAGGGAACTCGAAGTTAAAAGCATAACTTTGCGCCGCCAGGCTGCGTTTAACTTCTACATAACTCAACAATCGCGCTGAATTCTTCCTTGTGTGGTAACTGTCCGTCTGGCAACCGGCGGGAGACCTGGTATCGTGACTTTGTGCCATCAATACTCTAAGAAATGGTGACGTTTCGTGACCCGCAGGCATTTGTGAGCGTGCAGCGCGGTGCAGATTCGATACGTTCTTCTCTTTGCGGCCTCCGCATTCTTGTGCCTTTGTGCAAGCGCTATACGGCGTAGAGGCCGCCTCTACGGCTGCACCGCGCCATCTTCAGGGCCTTTATTAATGGCGTGTTTTCACTTTATTTCGATAAATATATTTAAAAAACTAAATATGCTTATTTTATAAACTAAGTATATTTTAAAAATAAGGTTGTAATAATAACAATTATTATTATATATTCTGTTCTAATTACATGCCTTAAAAACCGCGTGCGCTTAAAAGCGTCATCGGCTTACTACATTTCTATTAATATTTAAAAGTGCGGCATGTAGCATATGGATGAATTCATGTAAGGTATAAACTAATCGACAATTTTTTATCATTTTAGTTCGGTTTTGAGTTTGATTATTTATGTGAAAAGTGTCCTAGTAAATTGAATGTTTTCGATGGATTTGGTGGTAAATAATTTAAGTTTTATTTGCAAAGCCTATTTCAATATAATATTAAATATAAAACACAACCATTTCATAGTTTTGTACTTATAATTTGCTAATTATAACAAACTAAAAAACGGGTCAACGTGAGATATTATGTAAAATTTCTTTCGGTTCCGCTGTCGTTTGGACCTTAGCCGAACTAATACTAATAGTTATATTAATACTAATACTAATACTAATAGTTAAATAAATAAATACATAAATAATATCAACTAATTCAAGCAGGCACACCCAACTTTATGTACCCTCTTTCAGTTATATATGCACGCAATCACACGTATACATTTTCCTACATATTATATAACGCAATGTATATGTAACTATTCGATTGTATATTGTATACAAGGTGTAATTAAAAATAATACTGACCTTTTAGGGGGTTGACTACCACTAAACCGGTCTCATGAAAAAAAATGTGCTGTTTTGATACACGTATACCTACGCATTGTATGTATTAGGCTATGCACCTAGCTTGGGTGTTTGTACCTGAATTTTCGTTAATAAATCAGTTGGTTTGTAACCTGCGCTATTATTTGACGTTCGTAAATTACATAAAATATTTAACTGAAAAAAAAAGGGAATGAATATTTAGAAATTTGTTTGTAGATCGCGCTGAAGGGAACCCTCTACTTCCGCAACGTGTAGAGCTCAATTAAATTTGACATGACCTTGGTTATGTTTTGAATAGATCGATACAATCACACAATAGATTTTAAAACTTTAGTGAGCGTGTGGTTAAATAATGTTAAATTAATTTTTGTAATTATAAAAATGTAATGTACTATACTATATGTCGTATAACACTATTTTTATATTGAATATTTATTTATTTATATCGAATATTTATTTACCTATACATTTAATAATTGTTTATTCATTTCATTTATTTGTTATTGTTTTAATTGTTTCATTTATTCATTTTATTTTTTCATATATTAAGTGTTATTGAGTAGACACTTAAATTGTATTCATGTGCGTGTGTGTGTGTGGGTGTGTATATCAGTGTGTATATTTGTACCTTAGTTAATTTTTATATTTTCACAGGGTTTTGCGCTGGTCTCTTGTATGCACTGTAACACTTCATATATAACCTTCCTTAGAACAGGTAACTCTTACCTAGTTAGGGAGGTTATATACTTGTACTCATCGGCCAACATGTTTTCTCAATAAGAAAAAAAATATATAAAACTATATGAATTAACCTCCTCAAATGAGAGTACTGATTTTAAATACATCCTGTTTATCAAAATATTATTTTATATGGTATCATAGAATGGGGTGTTGCCACACTTTTCTCTCCTCCCTTATAAATAATAAAAATCTATTAAGCACAATATTAAGAATGAAATATTTTCTTAATTATTATAATTCTTAAAAAATAAAGGTTTTTATTTCACACCAAATTAATTCGTATTTTGCATGGTGAATGCAAACAAATAAATCCCCGCATTGCTACGTTACGATATTAGACGCAAGAAGGCAATTTCAAGCAGAATATAATAAATAATATTCCATTTCCCAAGACACCGAAGCCATGAAAGGCAATTTGTTCAACGTCATGATTCCACGATAACATACCGACGTGCTACGTGTCATTTCTATTATCCCATAATGGAGGGAGACGAAGGTAGTTTTTATATTCTTCACATACTTATTATAAACCTTGTAACGGTCCAAAAGAAGATGATGATGGAATGATCCAGTCGGGTAAAGTAGTTGATTAATTAAATCATAATGATGACGAATAACCATTACATTAAAGCCTGACTCTATGTAGGGTAACGATAATAATACCTTGACTGTACAACCACTGTCCACTGGTGGAGTTGCAGCAGAGTCTACTGAAGAACTGTCCTCTGTCTAACGAACTGGAGTCCAGCTCGACTGCCAGAAATTGTTTTTTACTATCTTTCCGACGTTCCTATATGGTACACGTGTGTCTCCGACAAAAACGTCAAGATTCTTTTTGATCTGGTATTTAGAATTAACTGGCAAATTAATCCGCCCTAATTCTAGCGTGTGAAAGTCGGTTACTCTTTGTCTGATAAACAATAATTCATTGAACTCGATCGTGTGAACTAGCAGGTGTCTGAGGCTGCCGCCGAACGTTTCTCTGAATCGGCAATATGCGGTTGTCTGTTATTTTAAATATAATTTCAAGTAAATAGCTATACGCTATCCTTATTTCGGCTTACTATGTCAAGTTTATTCTCTATTAAAATCACGGCATTATCCTTCTGAATGTGACGTATGGTGAAAAAGGCAAAATTTCCGGATGCAAAAAGTCAACTCGCAGTTCGAAATTGTTCACCCATTTCATTTCACCTACTTAAATTGTTCACCCATTTCAAAGTTCTTACGGTACGTCAACTTTGCTATTATAGAATTGCAATCAACCACTTTTCAGATGAAACATGGAAAAATTTGGCACTAACAGTATGATAAATGTCAAATGAAAAGTATATTGTCGAAAGATGTATAAATACGTATGGTTATCGGCAATTAAAATATGTAATACCCAGCCTATTTAATAATATACCGCTTGAAGTTAGACAACTTAAAATCAAATCGGCAATAAAACTTAAATTAAAAGAATTTATGGGAAAAAACATAGTAAAAATTATTTAGGTTTAGTAAAATTAAGTTTTTTGTTTGTAAATCACATGAGTTACGTTAACTAATTGTTAAGTATTTTATAATATATTTTATGTACGTTTAAATAAATTGTTCTAAGTTAAGATTAAGAAACCGGCAGATAAGACAATGTCTTAGATGGATCTATACATTGTAATTGATCTATCATTTGAATAAAAATAAAAAAAACTTTTCTGGCATTGCCGGATTGTGCGGTGTCTCAAAATCTACGTTTCAAAATGGGAAATAATATAGTACATTACATTACCGCATCTATAAAACGTCAATGTTCAATCGACCTTAAGGATTTTAGGGCATTGAACTAAAATATATTAAATAAATAAATATAGTTTTTTTTCTCAATACTCGACGTATTCTCGTTATTATTTTTTCAAATATCACTTTCATAATGAAAAATCAGTTATTTAGTACATTAAAATTATGTGAAAGAAAACACAAATTCACTAAGAAAAGAACCTCTGATACCATGCCTCCAATTTGGGTCATTACATTATACGATAAATACACAAGTCCCAAGACCATTTCCGAAGATTTAAGAGGTGTTTATATTTCCTATTAAGTGTAATAACACGGATAAAATAATGCAAAAATAATTATAACCAAGCTTTTGAGTTTTATCAAAGCGCATGTGTAAATTCCCTTTTTGTATTAAGCTGTTTTGATTACTCGCTCGAGCACGGCCAAGGGTGGTCGAACTCGGCCTTACGAGCGGACAAACTTATGACAAGAACTATTTAATATTATCACGTACGGTTCACATTTTTTTTTCTGATGAAAACCCCGATGAAAACGCACACGTTTGACATACTCATATACATGAGAACTATACCAAGAACTTATATTTTTGTAGTATAATATTTCTACGAAAATACGACGTTTATATTTGTTTGTATGCTTAGAAAAGACAAACGGAAAGACAAATGTTATGTACTACAGTGCAAGTATTTTAGTACGATTAATATGTTCACTACTAATGCGAATATTTTTTGTCATCGCTATCATATAGTCGCTCAAAACATACAATCTTCATTACTAAATTAATAATTCTGTGAAATGGCCCGCAGTTTTTTTAATAACACTGATACATTTATTGTATTTTTTTTTGTCAAATTTATTTTTCCCATTAAACTCCGATTGGTAAATCATTATCTCGTACCGACATTATCGTTTTTTTATTTTATTTATTTATCCGTTTTGAACAATTTCCAGTTTCAATGCATGCTTATTTTACAGTTTTTATTAAATATTCAAAACGACTACATAAAAACGTATGAAAACGAATTAGTTAATAAAGTTCTTTTTTGTGTGCACGAAAACAAAATAAGCCAGACGTGTATCAGAGGTATTGTTAGCAGAACAATGCAATCATACGTTTTCGCTATAGAACAAGTAAGGATGTAACTGTTATTTTATCGTATTTGTTAATTATTAATTTAATATGCATATAGGGTAACTTAATTAGTAAAACAAAATACACAATTATAAGAATCCTGCAATTAGAAAATAAAGTATTTATAATTATATTCGTTTAGTTTTGCATATTTACACTGATAAATAAATGTATGTGTTTTATTAAAATATGGGTTTGTAAAAATGCATACTCATGAAATGCCGCAAAATATTATTTGACAAATGTGTCGTTAAAATGCAATAAAATAATCAAAGACATGTTCTAAATCGTGTGGTTTACTATTGACCTTCGAATTCGCTCTGGATAGTTAACGCTGTGATTACTATCGCCCACAGCTTCGTATCGGCGGACTACGTAATGTTGAACCAAAACCCGTTCAAATATTTTATTAATTTATTTATAATAATGAAAAAATCAAAATTGGAAAATACCCAAGTATTCGTATCTACCTACCCATTAAGAATTGTAATAATAACATTTTGAATGCTTCTGATTACTTAGATTAAATAATATTATACTACAGGCATGAAGACAAAACTCGAATATTTGTATTTGACGATTTATTAAAAATATTTTTTCATCTAATAAGGTATCTATCAAATACTCGCTTTACTATGCATAACACATTAAAATAATACAATTTCTTCTAATTAGGACCTAATAATTATGTATATGGGACGAGTATATTTCACTAACCTTATTTTTTAATTAATTCAAAGTACAGTTACATTACTTATTTAGTATACAAGTATTAGGAATATTTATTTATTTATATCGAATATTTATTTACCTATATATTTAATAAATGTTTATTCATTTCATTTAGTTGTTTATTTATTTGCTATTTTTTTTTTAATTGTTTCATTTATTCATTTTATTTTTTCATATATTAAGTGTTCTTGAATAAACACTTAAATTGCATTCATGTGTGTGTGTGTGTGTGTATATTTGTGCCTTAGGCAATTTTATATTTTTCACATGGTTTTGCGCTGGTCTATTGTATGCACTGTAACACTTCATATATAACCTTCCTTAGAACAGGTAACTCTTACCTAGTTAGGAAGGTTATAGACTTGTACTCATCGGCCAACTTGATTTCCCAATAAAAAAAAATGTCAAATTCGTAGTAAGTTTAAAACCCTAATAATTTAAAATAAAATAGTTTATCCTTGCAGTAAGTTACGTTAAATATTTTTTTTTATTTAATATTTTTATATGCTCACGACATATTTTTGTGTCACATCTCATCTTAACATATCTCATTTTAAATGCTGTATTTACGAATCTCCTTTGACAATTAAGATTTAAAGCTAAACGTCAATACACAATACACATATAGTAACTATACTTTATTTCATATTCATAAATACATATTCTTATTATTCAGGTTCTAACTTCTGCGCAAAACTGACTCCTTCGAGATCACAAAGTCGTACACGGAGGGATGACCAAAGTTTTATGTAGGTACAATGTTTTATTTGTCCCAAAATTATATGACTTTTGTATTACACAACAAGTTATTGCACAACAAGCAACTACGAGTCTCCGTTTAGATTTTAGTTATTGAACACAGACATTTACTTGAAATGTAACCGTTTTTACTACAAACCGCGCAATCCAATACTTGTTTTTTTGAAACCGAATTACCGACTGATTTTCCACGAAATTAGGGTTTATTTTCACGACTTAAATAACTGAAGCGAGTGAGCGAAGCTCCCATGCAATGACTCCTATGGCGAAATGTACCTATACACATATCTCTGTAATTAGTTAGCCGATTTTCGAAATTTTTGGAATTATTAAACAGTAAAATAAAAACTAGGTTCTTACCGAGTTCGGAAGAGGGTGTAACTTTTAAATATAAATTAGTGGATTTCACCACATCCGACGATAAACGCGAAAATTGCGATCGGTTGTTTAATTTCACCGTGCGACCGTTCAATTTCAACGAAACCAGGTTAATATATAACCACATCGACAAGTCAACGATTTTGTACAAACTATTTTAAGACCTGCTAGTTCTAAGAACAGATTCGCTGGAGCGTAAGCCAACATGATTGCAAAGCGTGCCCAAAAGTATAATCTATCAAAAGTTTCTAAATAATGTAACGGTGTGTTTTACATTCCAAACCCCAAAGGTAAGGAAAGTATTGTTAAAATTTTTATTTGTGAACGCGATAAAACGACACCGCGTTACCCTAAATTGTCTATGCTTACTAATCTGTTAAATATGTAGATGTTAGATAGGCCTACAATAAAGCGCCATCTTAAAAATCACCTAAAATAAGCGTTATAAGTTTATAAATTTTATATATCAGAGCCTTTCGAAACATAGATTATAGAGATCGTGGTAGTCTAGTGGTTAAGGCGTTTGGCTATTGGCCCAAAGGTCGCAGGTTCGATTCCGCACATGGTCATACCGTTTTTAACGCTTCATTACCACCATCTCCCCTGACTCTAGTACAGGCATATTTGGCCTAGTTGAGTAGGGCCCAAAATATTTGTAAATGACCTAGGTCATACCAATTATTTTTATAAAAAAAAAAGGCTATTATGAAACGCTGCGTAGTGGATTGGGTGTTATTTACTCCGCGCGTCCTTTGCAGAATGCTCGTTTATTTCTCATCCACTTAGAGTTCGCCCTCTAGTCCTGTACTGTAGATAAAGGTAAAGGTAAAGTATCTCATTAGGGTTGAGAAGATCGTTGCCTATAAGTTTTAATATTTTGTGAATACAATACATACACCCGCATACACGCAGACCCGTTAGGGTGCTGGTTAGGTCCTGTTTAATTTTAGTCTTTTTTGCGAGAATGCTTTGCCTTGCTTTTGTCCGGGAAATTCATGCCCAGTACTTTGCTTTGGTTTCTAACCTACGAAATATACATACACTGTGAAAATAAAATCCTGTACGCTCTACAAGAAATTCCTGTAGATATAGTGACAGCTAAACGTTTTGTTGCACCTACAGTTCGATTCTGGTTAAAGTTAGTTGTACGCACAAAGAAACGAGTCCTATAACATTAACAGACTATTTGGTTGTTGTTACTAAAGGTTTCAGTAGTTTTCAGTAGTACCAACAGTGGTACGCCTAGTTTAACTTCGGTAGACATAACAAACTGCTTTCTAAGCGCTACCGAACTGTTCGGAAGAGAAAAAAAAATGGCGGAGTAAGCGAGAAGCGCGAGGGAGGAGAAAAACAGTATTGTAATGTGTACACAACTATTCATTTAATGGCTGCATCTGCGCAAATTGTTTGGTACAGATTACAAAGTTTTATTAGGTGAACGATTTATCAATCCACAAAAATTGGTTTGTATAGTCAATTAAATAGGTTATATACACTACAATATACCAAATGATGATTCTGCTCAATATTTCAATATTTTTTCAGTGTAAATAAATTATTATATAGACACTTTATATAGTGACCCGTCTAGGAGTCGCGTAGAGCAGTGTCGCGATCGCTAGCTAGTTAGATAGGTATCCGAAAAACCGTAAACTTAACTTGCCTCTTCCTCGATGCTTCCGGCTAAGTCACCCTACCCAGTCGCTATCCACGCGCACGCCAGCAAAGTGCACTAAGGTTGGGTCTGCGTTGACAGAGGCTCGCGGAGTTATCATCCGACAATACTCTCAGCGTAATAAAAATACCCTTGTCTGTTTCCCTTGACACAGCTATTCTATCCGAATTAAAACCTATAAACGTTAACCGAATATTTTATAGGGTCTACCAAAGACAAGCTATGTGGATACATGTCACTCTCCTTTCTTTGTGTGGAGGGCAGAGACCTTATGGATTGATCACCGGTTTTATCAGTTTATTAGGCTCTTGTGGAGTTTCACCTTCGGTACGGAGTACTTTTGTGGGGTACAGGCTCCCATGTAGATGAAGTCTTTATGCTTCTAAAAACAGCTATCCGAGCAATCATAGGCATTAGTCCGCGAGAATACTATAGATCATATTTTAAATCACTCAGCATACTAACTGTGTCTACATATGAACAGCCTTATCAACTTTCAAAGAAGTTTAAGGAAATTGAAAATATACCTCAATTCAAGAAAGCTATCAAAAACGTGTTTATTTAGGAAAAGCTTTGAAAATTATAGCCAAATAAATACAGCGTACTGAGTGACACTCAATGCTGGAAAGAATTAGTTTAGAATACGTTTTTCTTACATTATAATAAGTACAAAGGTATTTTTCTAAAATTAACTATATATTGAAGTATATTTAAGTATTGGAATAAATTTTCTTGGTAAATAAGTTTATTATTGTGTAGGTAATTTAAATGTGTAGAGTAAAATGTTGTAATGCAGTATTTAAATGTAAATGTAAATATATTATTTTTAAAAATGTAAGGCTATATCTTTGTATTAAATTACTCATGGAAATAAATAAATAAATAAATAGACCATTGAGGCGGTGGACAGCCTGCTTCATTCTGTCCTATTGTCTGCTGTAGCCTACCAACTAGGGTAATTAATAAACTAATCAGTAAAGGCAGTTTACGGTAATTATAAAATACCTGCTGAACACCGTTTATCTGGATATGTAGCGAAGACCTTTTTGGACAGTTCTCGGGCATTCAGTGTATATCGGTCCACCGCACCGACTGAGTGTTTCCAGTTCGTGATTCAAACTTACGCGGTCCGAATATTAATATTGTATATGGGAAAGTACTCGAATAATCATCTAAAATACCTGTTTTAAGTTTTGTTAATAATATGCCGCCACCACGAGTTGGTAACGTAAGCATTTTGCACACTTGCGAAATTGACAAATATATTTTATTTTTTATTTATTTATTCTTATAAACCAAAATACATATATTTACAGAACAGTAGTAACAGTTCAATGGCAATTAATATAACCAACAAGCGACCGGCACCTACTGCACTGATGTTCCTGCCTTCTTAACTAGACGCCGTCTGTACCAAAGAAGGCAGTGACCGTCAATTTTTGTTGACTGACATTATTTCGGTATTAACTAAAGGAAAACTTTTGAAAAAGTTACACGCGTAAATAAACTATAAGAATAAATATTGCAAATTTGTAAAACATTTGCATAATAAAAGGTACATATATTTATATAATACATAAGCGAGTATAAATACACACATATACATATACATAATAAAAGTATATGTACTATAAATATATCTAACATTTAAAGGAATATATAACTATATATGTATCAGTAAAAGAGATAACCATGGGTATCTCTAGTAAAACGTGATATCACAAATAGTTCTATATTACAATTGCTGAGTTTAATTAACTACACTAGATTAACTATTGCTTGCCGTCCAACATCCATTAACCACTTATTTAATATTTTTGCCAACTTGTGTTTGCCAACAATATATAGTTCTCATGCCCAGTTTAACTGGAAATTTTCTATTGAAGCCAAAGGCAACTAGACCTAATTAGTTTGCAACTTTCTAATTGAAAGTCAAAAGCATTTGCTTTGTTTGGAAAAATGCTAAGTTGCATTTCACACGTTGTGACATCAAATCAGACCGCCCTGAGACGAGTTATAAATTTCTTTATCACGGTTTAGTTTTCATAATTGAAGATAGTACTTTTCAGTCTTCAGTCTTTACTCGCCACGCTCCCGGACTAAAAATTTTACTCTGATTCTAGATATATATTATTCAATAACAAACTTACTGGTAAAGTATGTATACTTTTTACAAAATAGCACGCTGAAGTGTATTGCCTTCTTTAAAGCAGACTTTTAAGTCTAGGTAGGAAGGCAGGAACATAGTTTGTAGTTTACATTTTTTTACATTATTACAAATTGTTACCTGAACTCAAGTTCTTCAACATTTAAATAAATAAAAAAATAAAATTATATCAAGAAATAGCAATTTATGCCAACCAGCATTGTCGGATTTTACAAAAATTGTACCTATTTGAATGGGGGTAAATATGGAAAAACCTATTGTTTTCATTGATTTAATTACACAGCCCGATTCGACCCTGCTTTATGCGATTAGCCAACTTTTTTTTACAATTGAACAGTCATTCAGTTGAAATGTGTGAAATGTTTTTTACTACCACTTTTTTATGGAAAATCAACAGACATATTTTTCATTTGCGTGATTAAAATAATCTCCAATTTAATCATTTCGTTCGTAACACGATAACATAGCTATTAGGTTACAACTTTGTTTCGCATATAATACATTTAAAACTTCTAGCTAATTACCTTGATTAGACTCCATTAACAGACATTTTTAATTACCTAAAGTAATTACGGGAAGTTGTTGCGGACAAAATGCTTCGCTAATTACGCAATGGACACCGACAAATTATTTTTAATTACACAAAATTGTTCGATCGAGTAGATCTGTTTACGAGTTTTAAATTAAATAACATTGCTTAAATTGCAAATTACTAAATTTATGAATTTTATAAAATAAATACTTTGTACACATAAAATAAATAACTTTGCTGTCTGGTAGTACAAACCGATTGCAGAATGTGACATCTAATATTCGATCCTAGCATACACTTCTCTGGGGCTATTCCAGGCAGGCACGTAGTTCAAAGGAACAGGTTCCTTAAACAGACTGACTGTCTGACTGTAAAAAGTGACAGTACTGGGATAGAATAGCAGTGCTGCCAATGTCGATAATTATGTATTGTACTAATGTGTGTGTTACTACTGTATACTAACGTGTTAGTGTAATATTGTTTTTTGTGCCAATTGTTAAATAAGAAATGTTTGTGGTTAATAAATTTACTTTTTCGTATAATAATATAAAAATTAACTTAATGTTTAGTTCGCATTTTCGATTTTGGTTTTTACCGCTGGATTTTAGAGTGGAGACGCGATTTAAATGTATGTTGATAGTGCGGTGCATTTTGTTAATGCGCCGTCACACCCGAGTGACGCCCGCCCTCGCCCCGCGCCCCGCCGCAGATGGCGAATAAAAGGCGTCTGATAAAATATTGAGTTACGCTTTGCTTCCGCGCCGCGGCCCTAAATGCAAAAGTTGGTGTTTGCCTGCAACATGAAAGGAATAAAGTGTTTCAGCTGCCAGCATTGTACGCGGAGGGCGGGGCCGCGGGTAGGCGATCCGGCTCGATCGTATATCGGCCTCGTAATTTGATGTATCCCATATGTTCATAATATTGCGTGCTGTGAATACGCACGATTATGCACGTGTACACCGCGACAAATACGGTTTCTCGGCTACAAAAAAAAAAAAAAATGGGTTCTCTTCTCACACATGCACACAGACAATTTTAACGTATTATCGTTGAATTATTATTTGTATTATTTGTAACGACAATATAACAAAACGGTTTCCAAGAAAAAAAACTTTACGCAATAATACTATACGGTTCTTGTAACGGGTACCACGGCTGATTCACGCGTCATAATTGGATTTTTCTGGTCACGGTGGGCGAGGTCATTAACTTAAATATTTATGTTTTTTTTGTGGATCGCATCTAGGCTATTTGCCGTAAATAAACGCAATGGCGCCGGAAGAATATATCGCTCATTGAACATCGTGTTTTTACCAGGAGTTAGAACCTTTGCATCTAACAGGACAACTTTCTGGCCCCATAGTCTTTATTTTCTTTTATAATTTAAAATTACTGTTGCTAATTATAACTTTACATTTTAAGTTTTTTTTTACGATTATTTTTAATTACTGCTTGTGGTTTCTTCTCTTGCTTGATACATCTCAAATATCTATATTTATTCCTATTTTTCACCGTGTAATAATTTCTTCATATGCTTACTATTGTAGCTTGAAATAAAACCATTGTAGCTTAAAAAAAGTAAAATGTTTGTAAAACATCGAAAGGAATGTGTGATACAAGTTCGTACAATTGGAGTTTGCCTATCCTCTACTTTGATCCGGTGAAATCTACCTCCGCCAATGACATTCGAGAGCGGACTGCCCCTATTTTTACATCGTTAATTAGTAATGTTAAAATTGACTATATTAATTGTTTTTTGATATTTTAATGTTGTTGAATTTTTTTGCCAACAGTAAATTAATGCGGGATATATTAATACGGTATATTAATTCCACGATCTATAGTTTAATTAGCTGGTAGAAGTAGTGATACTGAAAGGCATAATAACAATTAGGCTGAATTTCTAAAAAAAAAAAAAATAATTACACGCAATATATACTCGTATATATTTATAATATATTTCGCGTCCTCAAACCCGTATTCCTCTTAAGTGAAAACTTAATGAAATATTTTGTCTGATGTGTCTTACATACATCGAACTCCAATATTACGTAGCTTGTGAAACAGTAAAGGGTCCAACGCAGATTGTTTAAGCCATTTATGAAATAATAATAAAATATTTAACAATAAGTTCCGTAGATATATTGGCGATTGTAAATATAAAGGAAAATGGAGTGTATCATATTAGGACAGTGGTGTTTTGAATCAAATTACAGCGAAACGAGAAATATTTCTTATTCCCTCTCTTTTGTAGTGTTTATTATATCTGTCATGTATTTTTTTTTATTCAAAAAAAGATAAATAATACATTAAATGGGTTCTGGCAAAAACATGGCTTTGGCTGCCAGAAACTCAATTTGATGGCAAGCCTTACAAACTATACGTAGGTACTAAATTTATATATCTTTTTTAATTAGATATAAAAGAACCAATAAAAACATTTAACACAAAAAAAAGAGTACATGAAAAATAAATAACTAACATTACGAAATAACATTTACACAAGAAGAACATAATCACTATTCAAGAAATGCTGCGTTGGATCCTAAAATATCATTTTGTCTCTCCCTACCCCCACACTGTCTCCCTCTAAAATCTTCCCTCGGCAGTGACGACTTCTCGCGTGACTGACATTCCTACTTTGACAGCAATAAATGTCAGTCTGTCACGCGCGTCTTTAGATCTGATGAGACATTGCTGCGTTTCGAGGAAGATACAGTTACTTAGGATTAATATCTCGTATACCGTGTTTTAGATGATTTTTGAGATGAAAACTTTAGAAGCAAATTATAGAGAATTATAGAGTGAGTGAGTGTGATTTGGAAGAACTACTTAAACCTACTTAACTTTCTTTATAAATGTATTCATCAATTTAACCCACTTGTAATATATTATCTTAATATATTTGATAGCCTTAGTGTTCTATTTTTATTTAGGTATTTTGTAGCATTTATCTTTTCTAATTGTATATTATATTGTTCATTGTGTTCATATTATTAGGATTATATATTATGTTAAACTATTGCAATTATTATTATATCCCATACTGGGATTAATTAGTTCTGTAAACATTACATTACATTTTACAATTTTGTAAAATGTAATGTAGACAGAAGTGTAAGGAGTCTATCCACTAAGAGCACCGCATGGCAAACTTGAAATTTCTTCCGGCAAAAGAATTGTCATGATAGGTTTTCAGAGCGCGGCGGCGACAAAGTTCTCCGCTCCTCCCGCCCGCCTCCGCACGCTAGCGCCGTCCCGCTCTCGTCGTCTCGTGATTACAAAATACTTTGCGGGAGGCTTCTCGCCGAGGAAATACCTTCAAGTTCCTCCCCGGAGCCGCTGGGAAAATTCCCTCGCAATCATTGCTTTTTAAATTGAGCCTTACGCAGTGCGCCGACGGGCGTGTTTTGTTGAACACTAGCATTATTATTGTCTCTCTGAACTTGCGGAAATTATTATCTGTATATTAACGAAGAGTAAATTTTGTACCCCTTTTTAAGCATATTGTGCGCTCGAAGAAATGTTGGCATAGTTAAAGTTTATGTTTTTTTTTCACCCACAGAGAGGGCACCGTCTTTGTAAAGATTGTCTTGTCTTGATTTGGCACCGTCTTTGTAAAAAATAATAAAGATTTAAAAAATAAAAAAAAATATGAAGAAGAAGTGCTAAAGCTACAATTTATCTTTAATAGGTATATGTTATAAATAAATTAAATCTAATAAAATAAAACATTGTTTAGGTACATACAACGAGAAATTCATAGAATGAGTTTCGAATTGTGAATTTTGTGTGATTTTCAATGTTTCTTTTTCAATATTTATGCAAAAATAATTATTAATCTTATACTTCTATGAATTTCAAGCCTCATTTTTACATAAAAAAATAAAAACTGTCGATGAATTGTATCAAAAAACAAATAAATATAC
Organism: Neomicropteryx cornuta; assembly: GCA_020383195.1. Lineage (NCBI taxonomy): Eukaryota > Metazoa > Arthropoda > Insecta > Lepidoptera > Micropterigidae > Neomicropteryx > Neomicropteryx cornuta. The sequence continues at coordinate 3,021,327 of JAHKQU010000001.1, read as the reverse complement.
AAGCTGTAATTGCATTTCTTTTTATACTGTTACTAATATTAAAGTTTACATTTCATAGACATTTCCCTAATGTTGTATATGTATACGCTCATAAGTGACGTAATAAAACAAAATTAAAGGACGATATATGCGATTATTATAGAGGTATACTCATCTCATTATAGAGGTATAAGAACCTTAATAACGCTCAAACTTGAAAGTTTAATAAATTACGGTCGAATTCCGACCACTGGGCGACCACTAGTAGATACTATTATACGAGTAGGTTGGTAGTATTTATTGTAATATCCTTTATTAACTTTTAGCGTACATACGATAATGTATAGGTCACTTTAATATTTTAAAATGACCAATATTATAAAAACATGCCTATTTAGAAAATTAACTTTTAATCATTTTTTTTTTTACCGCCAATTTAAGAGAATTATAACTAAGTTAACATAAATTACTGCATACACTTAACAATGATCTTATTGTCAGTAAACTTATATAACTAACATTAGACATGAAATAAATCACTCTATATGTGAAAAACTTGTAAGGATACAAGACTAACCTATATCATAAGTTTTTCTAAGTCTCTTGTATCTGTTGTTTTTCCGTGATTAAATAAATAAATAAATAAATAAACACTCGCTTTTTATTGTTTTACTTTCAAACTCTCACCAACTCAGAGTTTAGTGGGTGAGTGATGCACATCTCATTTGGTGTGTCTTTGTACCTGTTCTCATTTTGATACTTCTCCAGGGTTCGCTTTTTTGCTTCAATATTAGATTAGCCACATTCTGGTCTTTAAACATAGGGTTTGTTTATCAGCCTGTCCTTTAGATTTAAGATTTTCGATTGTTTTGATAAAATATAATTTATTTTGTATAAACTAGGAATGCTTAATCACTGTTTGTGTTTTGTTTTGTTTCAAATAATGAATAAATGATGGCCCACCATTGTTTCGGGCAGAATACAACTTATGGGCTTATGGCTGAATAAACCTATTAATATATATTTATTTAATTCATAAATTAGTGTATCAGTTACATTAGTAAAATAGGGTAGTAGTGTAGAGTGTAGTGTAGTGTGTATGTATAGTATGTAAGGTAGTGTATTGTAGTGTGTCTGCAATTTCATCAATAGTATTCATATGAAGGTTTTATTTTTACATTTATGTATTATTTTACAAAATACATTACTTTCAGCTGCAAAATAAGGAAATATTTAGTGATCAGACTTACCGCCCTAGCTGTAGATAAAGCACGAATTTAATTCGAAAAAGTCCCGCCCCCACGGTCGCGCGCAAATCGACCGGATGCAAATTCGATACAGGCCCGCTCTTTTAGCCTTCAGCCATTTTCAGGGTTAACGAGCAGGAAATTATCTACCTGTTTCGGTGATTGGTGGCAATGGGGCGCTTCGCAAACGGGACCACTCCACTTTGGTGAACGTTGATTAAAAGGTTATCGATTTAGCGTTTGGTGTGGGAATTAAATGAAATAATATTCAGTTGTTATATGTAGTTAAAAATAATAAAGGAATAGAATTAATAAAAGAGTGGAAAATAAAAGAACGAGTGATCATTTAGACTACTTACCACTCGGGCGCTAAAGAAAAACGAGTTAAGTAGGTTGAGAACGAGTTAAGTACCTATGTTGACAACGAGTTGCATACCTACGTTGAGAACGAGTTGAGTACCTACGCTGAGAATGAGTTGGGTGCGGGTAAAGAACAAATCGAGAACGAGTCAAAAGGAAATTGAGTACGAATGGATGATAAGTCGAGTAGAATACTTTTTAAAAACTCACTGAGCCCCTAAAGCACAATCACGCAAATTTAAGGGTCTAGGTTTCCTGTATGATTTTGATTTAAATGCGTTCACATATATCGAAATCGTATGCGATTATAATGACCGTTTCGCCAACAATCCAATGATCGACAAACAACGTTATATTATTGTGATGTCACACACAGTCTCGTCCAGTTGCAAACATTCTTGATGACATGACATTCTTGTGTATGTCATGACATCTGTCACAGACATACACACTGTGCTTACATAATTTGACCACCTTCATTTAATGAATTTGACCACCTTAATTTTTTTTTATCTAACATCTTTAAACTTATTATAAATAAATGAATATTTGTCGTGTAATATATGTATGAACATAAATAAGTTTTAAGCTCAATCTGTAGCATCAAGTGTACATTTACAACTTTTATCTTTATTAATATCACGGCATTAAATGAGGCCAAAATAAGCTCTCCTCTAAGGTCCCTTTAGATAAAGGGACGTAAACGATGTTTAATAGGCCCATTATTCCCATTATACCAGAAACTTAAGTCGCTAAGATACCGAAGACCTTATGGGGACATATTTTTATCAAATTTATCAGCGTAGTCGACAAAATATTGGGAGAAGTTTTATCCCTTTTTTATCCCACGAGAGGTTAGGGTTTAAATTTTTATTTTAAGAAAATTTTATACCCAATTTCAATCGGGCAAATTAGAAATATACACACTATCAGACAATTGAAATATTGAAACTGGTTAAAAAAATATTAACATTTTTAATCAGTTAGAATTTAATTAGGTAGTTTCAATGAAATATTATTAGTAGCGTCTCTGAAACGTCGTTTGCTTCCTTTTAACAATTTTCTCTTGTTTTAAAATGTTGTTCTTTCTCTACTGATTGGCCATTAAAATTGATTAAATTGGAGGTCACATAGGATTAGGCGATATTGGGATATATGGGATATATGGTGTACATGGGTATGGTGTGTATGGGAAATTGGGATATATGGTGTACATGGGGAAACCTGTTAAATAAATAAATAAATATTTTTTAGTGGTAAATATCTACATATGTACGAAACCCGCTAACAGTTAAACTATTCATTCTCGAGTTTTTTTCTGCAGTATAAAAGTGATTGTAAAATAGGTGAAAGTTATAAATATTATTTAATAAATAAATAAAGCTCACGTTTTCACTTATTTTCTTGTGAACCTAACCTTAAATATGATGGGGCTTTTTAAGTTTTATCTAAAAAACCCTGTAATATGTAGGTAGCTTAATAGGTTGTCATATTACCCACCATAATACTAACCATACACAAAACGCGAGGATGTATAGAGTCCTGCGCGTATGTAATGAAAAATTCAACGCAGTTGATATATTTCAAGAGAATAAGGGGTTATTTATGAGTGAAATTCGTGACGTAAGTTATGATAATATTTATATATAAATATTGTAAAAATATTAATGTATAAATAAATATTATATTCATTATAAATATTAAACATTCGTAGGTATATTTTGTTATTTTTAATTTAATATATCGCTAATAATATGTAGGTTTATATGCACACACTACACTAAGCGCACACGCACACACACACACGCAAACATGTCCATGCCACAAATGGCACCACACTCACTCCATGCACAGTACATATTGTTTTAGTTTGATTTTTTAATTAGTTTTTTTCAACCATATTCATATTTAGTACATTTTTTGGCCATGTAATTGTAGTATTAGGGAATTACTTATTGTATCGCTGTATTGTACTTTCATAAATAAAGAAATAAATAAATAAATATTGAGAAATAGCTTGAGTATAAGTAAAAAGTGATATGCTACATACTAGTAAAAATATTATTATAGCATCCCACTTTTAAATAACAATAAACATTCAAGAAAATATATTTTGTAACTGAAAACTGTATCAAGATGTTTTCCCTCGATGGAGTTCCGATAACATTTAGAAAAAATACAATTAAAGACAAACATTATTCATTAAAATTGAAACAAACAATATTTATAATATTAATTGTTTGGGAAACGACATTAGGTCACCAACTCATTGTATAACTCTGCAAACTAGACTTGCGCATTTCGTGTGGGAAAATAAGTATTTTTGGAAAGGTTTCGCGAATCATTTAACGCAGTTAGCAATTTAAAACACCCCTTACATAATACACAGCGGCCCGAGATAAGATCACTGTATAATCCGTTTGAATATGAATTTTGGGAAGGTGCTTCGGATGCTCGGCACGTACTTGCTGCGGAGATAAAGGCCGATTTACGAGATGCTCTCGCGGCTCGACGTTCGCGCTGCGGCTCGGATCGCGTGACACATATACGAGTATCTGCGCTTTAAGATAAAGTTAAAGTCAAGACACCGTTCGCTGAAAATCGTATTAGGAGCTAGTTATAATCATATAACTGTTAGGTTAGGTAATACTTGAACGGCTACTAGACGTAGCTGAACTCGTCACAGTGATCCATTGTCATGGTGTCGCTTTCAACGAGATTTCCGTGTCACTGAAGCTGGAGTCTGTATGTACCTTAATGCACCATACGGTGTCTATCTGTGTAACTTGTGCAATTGGCAATAATAGGCAAGCGAAGCGACTTCGTTAAACGCGACTCTGTAGCTATGGCTGTGAATGAACGCGGTTTCGTCAGCGCTATGGGCCAGCCAAGCGACTTCGTTGAACGCGACTCTGTAGCTATGGCTGTGAATGAACGCGGTATCGTCACCGCTATGAGGTAGCGAAGCGACTTCGTTGAACGCGACTCTGTAGCTATGGCTGCGAATGAACGCGATTTCGTCACCGCTATGAGCCAGTTTCAGTAACGCGGCTATTCGTCGAGCTAGAATAATAGGGTGATTTATTTTATTTTATTTTATTTATTTCAGGAAACAACGGTGTCGCCTTATAACGCGCACTTCTATTAGGAATTGCATTGCCTAAATGTGGTCTCTACTGCTGTTTGAACTGGCGATTGTCGTTGGAACTGTAATAGGTATTTATCATTGATGTCATAAAGAACGTCCTCGACCTTAGAATTGTATTTTTCTGTGATAATATTATGTTACGCAGCAAGACCAGGAAACAATGTGAGCGCAGGGCCAGCAATTGGCCCTGCGCTTTCGAGTATTTCTTGTAAAGAATGTATATCCAAAATTCATCATGGCGTTTGAGAAAACAATTCTAAACTTTAGTTGATTATAATAAACGAATCTGGTAACTGAATCTTTGTTGTGAGCTCACAGCTGTGACTCTTCGCCGCGAGACGATAACTGGGACCAGGTTAGATCACCGCGTGCGCCGGAATTTGTCCGCTCACCGAATTTACACAATTTGTTAAAACACATATTTGTTTATGGATGATTTTTTTATATAATTTTCTATTTATGTAACATAAACCCAACCTTAAATCTTCGGGAATGCTCTTGGGACATTCTGTATATAGATAGTTTCTTTTTAGAAACTGCAATATAATAATAGTATAACTTCAATAAACTTATTATAATGATTATGTGTAAATAGTGACACATGTTTTATATTTATTTATTTATTTAACGTCATTTACGTGCACTCTTATAATATAAAGCAGTAAAATAGTGTTACCATAATAAATACATTGCTTGTACATTATTGTATATTATGTAGGTTATTTGTTTTTTTTTTATTTTCTATATCACTTTGTATCACTTCTCTTAATTTGAGTTTGAATCTAAGCAGATTGTTCGGTACAGGTTGCAAAAAAGTTTTGTTAGGTGAATGATTTATCAATCTACGGTGATTGGTTTGTACAGCCTATCAGTTTGTATACACTACAATATACTTCAGTTGGGCCTACTAAAATTTAGCAGCAACAGATTATGACTCTACTGAACTTTTCGGTTAATTCACAGCGTAACATTTTTTTCAGTGGTGAGTAATTACTTTTTTTATGTTATGATTTTTAATTTGGATTTGGCACTTATCTTTTATTTTTATTTATGAAAACCCGTGCGTAAATTACACCTTTAAACATCAAGTTTGTGATTTTACTTCAAATTTTTAAATGCACTTTGTGGAAGCTTTTAACTTTCGTTACAATACAATAACAAATGAATTCATTATACCTATTTTGTATATTTTATCGATTGCTGAAATTGTAAAATATAATGTCTCGGAGATTTAAGAAACGCTAAATACATAGAAACATGCCCTTTTCGCGTTCAATTTGGATTTTTTTCTAGCTAAAGTGCCACAGAATTTACTATGCAGAATGTTCAGTTTACGTGCGTTCTTTTTATTTATTTTTCATCCCCTAGCGTCTGTCGTCCGCTAAAATGAACAACGATCCACTTAACCTTCCGCGAGTGCTTATTCTCGATCTACGCGTATCTATGCGAAGCCTTTTTTATCTCCGTCACTTCTAGATTCTCATTGAGAATACCCTTTTCAGTCGACGGATTGATTCGAGGAGGGTTCATTTGTTTCCTTTCAACACTATTTTCGTTACGGGGAAGTCCGCGTCGTGCCAATTTCGTTCCAAACCGAATTCCTTTTTTTTTTTTTTCAATTTTGGATCTGAACAAAGGATTTTGTTCAATAGCAAGAAATTGCCCCTGAAAAAAAGCCAAAGAACCTTTAATAGGATGCTCGCAAAAAAGACTACGCGAGCTGCTAAAACGAGCTAAAAAAACCGAAACCTACTAAGGATCCTAACCAGAACCTTAACAGGCCACTGCAATAAACATCTGCACAAATTAAGCCTAACGACCGACGACAGGTGCAGACTTTGCCAAGAGAGCCCAGAAACTCTGTTACACCTACTGGGAGAATGTGGGCCCCTCATTTACAAAAGGTACCAGCTTCTAGGCAACCATCTCCTCAAGCCAAAAGAGATTAGAACCATCGCACCCAACTTTATCTACAGTACGGGACTAGAGGGTGAAGTGGATTTAAAAGTACAATAGTTCTGAAAAGGACTCTATACATGGGGGGCAAGCCCCCACATCCACTAACATACATAACATAACATACTAAAACTACGCTGAAACTATTAACCGCAGCCCTAACAGGTCACTGTAAGCTAAACAAACACCTACATTTAATTAAAATCAGGTTTTACCATAACACCCTAGAATCCCCATTACACTTACTCTAATTCGCAAAAGATACACGCTTCGAAATCATTTTCTAAATCCTGAAGACAGACTAACTATCGCACCTAAAAAGATACTTAACTTTATAGGCTTTGTAGATCAAGAGAGCGAGATTTAAGTGGTTTATAAAACTACAACAGTTTTGAAAATGACGCGCAAAACGTGGGGAATGCCAAACGGGACCATAAATTTTGTAATTTAAAACGGGACACTATAAGGAAATAGGAAACCCTTTATCACCCCCCCCATCCCACCCCGCACCCCCATCGATATGCGTTTCCTTCTTTCCTATGCACCGCAGGTGTATTTTACAGAATATTATTTCTGTGAAATGTGTAATCTAAGTTGTATACGAAAATTTCATATTATAGTAATATTGTTTAACAAAAATGAAACGAAATGTATTCTATAAGGTAGGTATCTTACGATTTCTTAAAATTTGACTATACTAACATTTTAACCTTATCATTGAAACAAATAAAAAATATATTTATATTTTATAAGTGTATAGTCATAAATATTTGAAAATGTAAAAAAAAAGTGTAATATTTGACAAAATTCGTCAAAATAGTGAACAATAGTCAACAATTAGTCAAAATAGTGAACAATAGTCAACAATAAAACATCAATAGGAGCACTTTATTTTAAGTTTACTAAATATAAAAAATCAAAGTGATATTTTATATTAGAGAATTTGATGGTGAATCAGATGATACCAGATTTGTAAAGATTGACGAACTCATGCCTTCACTATAGATCACTATGGTAGATGAGTGATTTTCCTTAGACATTAATCCGTTCTCAAGCACTTTCGGCGCCAAAATTTTTTGGCGCGAAATCCTGACGGGAGAACAGGAGATTCCTTTAAATGGTCTAAAAAATCCATACAGGTTTTATTTAGATTTATTTTTACAGTAAGCACAGATGTTTGTAATTGACACGCTAAATTCTGTTCGACATTTATCATCTGAAAGTTTTTATTTATATTAAAAATATAAGGCAATTTAAAAAAATCTAAGTTTAAGGTTTTCTGTAGAATTTTATTGTTATGTATAAATTAGGCTTACGTTACATATGTAGTTTGGTTTATGAGAATTTAAAAAATAAAACTTATATTTTTTTATGTAAACATAGGATTATTTATTTAAAAATCCAGCTAAAGGTTTTCTAGAAAAATGTTCAGTTAATCTAATTATTTATTTTATATTTGCCTGGTATGAAAAGCTATCTTGGCAATAGACCTCAAAAACATGCATAAAATGCAATTCGAATGCGTTGTGGCTTTTTAGTCAACCGCATGTCATAAAACGGGACATTTGTCTAAAAGTGTGCCCTATAATGCCACTCAGCTACTGAACATAACACAACATATTTTTTGTAGCTATTAATAACAAAATTAAAAATGCAGCCACCTTAACAAAACAAGTCATTACGACGATATAAATATGCATAAGTGATAGTTATTGTTTTGTTGTATCAAAATACCTACATTTTTTTTTGCCTACGCGAAAACCATGTCTAAATATTGTCATTGGGAAATGGTAGGTACACATTGTGCGGGTACGTATAATCTATGTAGGTAGGTATAATTGATCCAATGTTAATTTGTTATCGCCAAAGGGCTCGGCATCCATCAGAACCATAATTGGACCAGCCGAGGCGCTAAATCGATTGCTCGAACAATGACTTGCAAACTAACACCAACGCACTTTGCCCGTAAATGCGAAGCAAAAGCAATTAACTATGTTTACGAAAATCTGATATCTATGACCTAATACATACCTTTCAGATATATAAATATCAATCGTAGATATACATATTACAATCGTATACAACGGTTTCGCGTAAAACAAAAACAAAGAAGATTACCAATGACTCATTTTCCCAGATAACAAAATTATTGATTTGCTAGAAACGTCATTTGGCCAAATTTTAACCGGTACAAATCAACTCTTTTATTTAATTATACCAATGTTAAAAAAATATTTTTCAACTACTAAAGCAAAGAGAGTAACTATTTAAATTATAAACTACATTCTGCATTTAAATCCACTAAACAATAATCTAATTAGTCAAAAGCAATCTTTAGGGCAATGTATTGACTATATTCCCTAAATTCTTTCATAAGAGAAAGATCATTACTTGTTAGAACATGGGTTATTTCGTATGGATACCAAATAATGATATTACGATTCATGATTCTATGAAATAAAAATATATATATTAATCTAATAGAGAAATAACGACTTTTATACGAAACAAAATCTAGAAGTTAATTATTTTAATATAAATGGACACTGTATGCCGATAAAATATACTACAATATTATTAAAAGTTTGCTCAATCTTATATTGGTATCGATCGTCATAGCTCAAACTATCCCCCAAAATAACTATAAAATCCAAGCGTAGAATTCACGCTTATTGGGTTCGTCATTGGGCAAAAATCACTTTTTAACACCATCTAGAACATTACACCTATATCCTATGTTAAATTAACTTAATTCGAAAAATGGTATTAGAATCAAACATGACACCCTCCAGTAGGCTCAGCTTCGAAGATGACAATCTCCAAATCCACTAAAAGTTTTAAAAATAAATATAGAGTGGTAATATATATTTAACAACTTTTTAATCATCTATACGAATGCGAGATAATGTCATCAGTGGAAAATCGCTTTTTGGCACCTTCCTGAAATTATACAAAATACAAATGTACAAAATGAGCTTTGGAATATTTAGGAATAATGCTAGATGAACGAGCGAGACAGCATACACGATCTGCTTAGATTCGGCAATACTAAGGAAACGCCCTTTCTCTGTTTGCCGAGAATGCTCAACCGTGTACCGACGCCCACCAACCCCGCGAGCCGGATTGGCTTCGGTTGTAAAATCTAATGGACTTGGCAAATATATGTACTATACAAACCTATACACCTATATACACGTTCAAAAGCGAACGATAAAAATGCTTATTGAGTATCAGATATTTCAACCTAATTTACTTATATACAATTACAGTTTATTGGTCTTGCTATTTCGAATATTATTCGTGCAGACGGTATATCAAACGCGGTCATGGTTGAATAACCGCGCGTCAGCTGGACGCTGCTCGTGATTAATTGAGCTGAGATAATTACACCACACACACGATGTAGGTATTTATTTTAGGTATTATCGAGTACATTTATATTTATTTTAAAATCTGATGCGAATCCAAGGTTTTAACAGTTTCTTGAAGTGGGACATGCTTGACAAATATTCCTTTATTTATCTATTACAAAATTTACTACAGCGATTCTTAATACTAAGTTACAAAATAGAAAAACTATTAATAACCATTTATAGCTAACAGATTTGTTTAAAAATAAAAGTTATTTATAAGTCAGCAAAAAAAAATGTGAACTATTAAATTAGGAAATGTGTATGTTGAAGGCGACGGTACAAAAATAAAATTATGGCATGTATGAGTGTAAGTGCTTGAATTAAATAGGTATTAGAAAAAATAAGAAGTTATTTCGTTCAAATTAGATTGCGATAGTGTAGCCCGAATCGCAAGAATTGAAAATAATCAATCTCACCGAATGTATCAAGTTGATACAGTGTTGCTATGCTAGCCCAGCTGGTTTTGCGTTTGGTCACCTGGAATAAATTCGACGTACGTATGATCCGGTGGGTACCCACATGGCGATACCTGCAACCAATCCAATCCAATCGGGACAATCTGTTCTGTTGTGGGTGACGTCGTGCAGAAGTTCCATATCGGCTGAAGTACGACGGCTTTCGAGAATACGCAGATTGTAGGTTTCAAGATCCAGGTGCTCACGACAAGCAAGACGCTTAACGTATGCTCTTGTATATGCCAGTGACAAGGGTATGACATAATGTCATCCTGCGGAGACCAAATAGGTGAGGCGAACTCTAACAAACTTCGGACGTAAGAAGAGTATGGAGATGAGTATGCTGAACCAGATAAAGTCTTACAAAGGAAATCTTGTAAGCCTCGTCAATATGAGCTATGTGCTGGCCACAAAAAAATGTGTGTCTTAAATCAGGAACATATGGAGTTTCGCTTAATGAGATATTTAGCTTCGCCAGTGGTATACACTTAGTCTAATTTAGTATTGTTTCTGGTGAAAGATATTTAAATTTTAATGCGTTTATATCAATGTTATTACTAGCACAGTATATAGATAAACGGTGTCTTGATGCATTTAGTTAAAGTGGCAATCACCACAACGAGGTCACCAATTTGTCTCAGAAGCAAAGTACAATTGGCATTGGCAAAGTCGTTGTTTTTTTTTTGATTGAGAAATAGTGAGACGGCTTATTATCATAACGTGGTCACTCATATCCGTATATGATAGATTTTGAGTTCAGTGACACAGTTCACACGTTCACAAATAATTTCTAAAAGAGAATTAGTGTCATTTATTTATTTATTTATTTATCGTTTATTCGGAAAACCAACAGTAGAATATATGAAAAAAGAATGGTGCATACAGTTGTTTGTAAAATTAACTGATTAGTGTCCCGTACCAATGAGGTTTCATTAATTTTCATATGCAACCATATTTGTTGTCAGTCTGATGACTGAATTTTTTGCGTAATTCGTGTAACACTTAGGCACATAGAATAATTCTTTATTACGAGTTTGGCGTTCTTGAGCATAAACTGTCAAGCAAACAAACACGATCATGTGCGTTGTGTGTTAAGGTCATAAAATTGATTACTAAAGTAAGAAAATTTTCTAGCGTATTGTAACGCTTTGTAGGTAATATTAATAAAAATAATATTAAAACTCACCAAATATCAAAAATAAATATTTCGATAAAAATAAAAAAAAACTTTTCTGCTTAGTATAAAAGATACTCTACGGGTCAGAAGTATAATATTAAACACTTTACATATATTTTCGTTTGAGCCTCGTGTTCAGCGCTTATAACCTAATTTAACCCAACACCGTAATAACTTTTTACTTTACCCATTTTAAAACTTTATTTAGCATGTAGATGAATTTATTTTATTGATTTATTTACCGTCGAACTATAATCGAGGCGTGTATTTTAACAACGTCGTAAGCCCCAGTTTGTTCGAGATGATTTTTATTCCTCTGATGGGTTGTACCTAAATGCCACATTTTTTTGTCATGCGAGTCACTGCGTCACTTTATGAAACTGATATAATGCGAGGGGCTCATGAATCCGGTACATTTCAGGTATAAGAATTTAATAATATATCATAGAACGGTATCGTGCATTACTCATAATTGCAAAACCAAAACCAAAAATACCTACAATCTTAACGCATGCAATTAACAATTAGTAAATTTGTAAAACAATAAATATTCAATAAAATCAATACTATAATGTATTTTTTTCAATTAATAACACCATTTTAGTCCTATATCTAAATCTAAAGCATGTTTTTGATACATTTCGAGTTTTATGCAAAATGAACAGAACTCTCAAATTATTTAATTTTTTGACATTTTGGACACAAACAATCTTTTTACATCTAAATCATATTGCGCAGATTATTGTCAATAATAACTTGTGCTAGTCCAATATGCTACCAGCATATTGGAGGAGAGGAATTCAAACTTCAAATAAATAATTCGTTTTCTAAAATTCAAACAAAAATAGAATTTCCAATAGAGAAAATATTTTTCAACTGGACTTGTTTATTATTTCGAGTTTTAGAATTCTAAATTCGGTGGTGAAATCACTGAGATCTGACATCACAAACATTTCTCTATTGTTAGAAAAATGCTACGTAACAGTCGGTTTATTAGAAAAATGCTATGTAACAAGACATCTGTAGCGTTTATTTTTGGTCTACCTTATTTCAACGACGAAACATTTTATTTCTTCCTTATTAAACATTTAAACTTTTAAATATTTCTTTGTATCCATTTTATAAGGATGATAAACCAACCCGTAATACAATGGAAGAATGAAGCTAGGAAATGAAACAAAAACACTAAAAACTTAATTAACTTAGAGAGCCGCTTAGGGTAGAGTTGGTTAAAACGAAGGCCTGTATACCCGAACGAGAGCTGGATAACTTCTTTAATTCAATTTTCTGAAGGTTTAACAAATATCTATGTGTGTATGTGGTGCCATTTTTGTGACCACAAAATTTTTTCTGAGTGCGATAGTAGATAGGCCGATCAGGTTTTGAGAAACCTTTGTCTTATTGAAGGTACATAAATAAATTTAAATATATTAAAGTAAATGTGTCTAAGGATGGTTAAATGAGCATCATCATAAATGTACAGCATGTTTTTTTTTTATACACCGTGTCCCAAGATAAAAAAAACAGCTAATAAGTCCTGGGATTTCAAGTGTTATTTATTTATTAAGAATCTTTATCAAAATTCATCATGATTACTGAGAAAATGGGAATGGTCTTGGGACACCCTTACTACAGCGAAATGGATAAATAACCGGTTTTTACCTAAACTGTATTATAGTCAGGAATAAATTAAACACAAGATTAATTAAAATTTGTTTTCCGTTTTTTTAGTGAGTTTTCATAAATAAGGCACTTTGCGAATTCTTGAGCAAGGCAAAGAAAACTCTCAACTTTTGTTAATAATCCCCAACGCATGTAAATTCCTTTCCAAAATTATGACAGCGCCGCCGAGCAAATAATTATAATTAAATTATTTTAATCGCCTCGGCGCATAGCCCCTTTCTTAGGAGCGAGAAAATTTAACGCCGAAGGAGGTAAACACGCGACAGCAGTTTAGCGAATTAACGTCGTAAACGCCACCCATAAATGTTAATATGTGCGAAAATTAGTGAGCAAAGATAGCTGGCGCAAATGCTCTTTTCGCTTGCATAGCTACAAAGTTTCGCTTGTTCCTTAGACGTTGTACATAATAAACTATGTCAACGCATTTGTAGCGGATGCATTTTCCTAATGAATCATAGGCAGTAAAAGGATAGTAACCTCCTATGGGATTACGTCCAGCTCACAAATTATTTGAAATAGCACAGTAATCCCTTAAGGCGCCACCAGTCCCTAAAACGTGTTTTGTAACGTATTTTGGTGCATTTTGTTGAAGTTATTCCCAACAAATGGCTAAAACTAAAAATACCACAATATTCTACATATATTAATTTAGTCCTTTGCTTAAAAAAAAACGAAATACACCTTATTATAGTAATGACAATAAATAAATAAGAAAGTGTTGTTTTTTTCTTGTAACGATTTTCTTTTTAGTTGTGTAAGTGACGCGAACCTAATTTTTCTTTCTAAAGATAGACAATATAATAATCTAGGACATTACTTAAAAAAAAACATTTTTTTCAAATGATAATAATTATTTAAATACAAAAAACATGTTTCCTCGATTCCAAATGTAACCAATTCGCGGTCGGCGAGTATATCCGTCTCTTTTCTACACGTCAATGTTCGAATAAAACCTACTCTTTCAAATCTCAAGGACAAATGCGTCCCGGGGCGCCTTAATCCGACACTGTTAAAAAATCAGGGCTAATAATGGATTTTCATGCGTGTGTTCCTCATGTTAATATCAGTCGAAAATTATTCACTTCTCTACATTCTCAACATTATGACAAACCCTCATATACATATGAGTAAGGAATAATAAGGGGATTTTTATATAAATCAAAAAAAAAAACTTACTTGATCATTTTTGAAATCTTAAAAGCTTTAGGTGATTTGCACGTTTTTTTTTCAAAGCACTCTTCCGACTGCCCACTGTACAGCACGCAGATTATGGCGATATTGCGTTCATAGATTTAAAACAAGATTTGACTAATAAACTTGATATTATAAAATTTAAATTAAACTAAAATGCCCATTGTAAAATAGTACATATACCAAATAAAACAGCAAATAATTAGAGAATTACTCAAACAGAGACTTAGATCTTGCTCCAAAATCATCTAAACTATAAAGAGAAAGTTTAACTAACTTATTTTTTAATGATACTGTATATGGCCTTAGTTCCATATTGCGAATTCGTTCAGGTAACATACGAAAAAATCTGAAACTATTATATATAAAAGATTTCTAAATGTAGGTAAGTCTAACGGATGTTAATCCTATATTATTTTTGTTTCTTATATTGTGTGAATATATATCTGAATTTAAAACGTATTGGTCGAGACTGCTTCTAGCATAAACGAGACATTTTTATATTATTAAGTATTATAATTACTTAAGCATTATTATCATAATTTATTTAATTACAAATAGATCACAAGGAACAAATGCGGTCACTCCTAGTACTGCCTTCCTTAATCATGGTTGAAAAATATGGTACTCCAAGAGACGAAAGAAAAATATTCGCTTGGGAAATAGTTAGGCCACAAAGGATTTTCACAAAACATGCGTTGGAGGCAGGATATCTCCGTGACAGCTGTTCTACGCCTCAAGGATTTGGGGTTCTCAAAGCATTACTCACACCTTAAAAGCGGTAGTAAATGGGCTTTTAAAGCTCAAATAAACTTCAGAGATAGGTTTAATGATAATATTGGCTCTATTACCGTGTTTAAGCAAGTTATTTTAAGATTTAAAGGGTTGCCAATAAGCTCGCTAGTTTTGAGTAAAGAAAACATTCATTGAATAAGTTCTATCCCTGAATTAATATCATCTATGCTCGAAAGCACTGACGAGACAAACAGACAGCTCAAATTAATAAAAAATAAAAATCATGTAGCCTCTAATAAAGTATTGACTACTCTATGAGTCAGATAAAAAACTCAATTAAATAATAAATAGGCCCTAAAACTTGTAATAAATCAAAATGATAGAATGGCTATGACACTCTTTAGGTGCTTCTGTACATTGTTTAGTAGTAGTAAATATTTAAATAGAAATTAACTTCCAAGAGCTATACTCTATATGTGCCTGTAAGACGTCAGGTTCTGTTTAAATAATTTATAGAAGCAGTTTATATTATCTGATGTGATTATGTTATATTTGACCTGAATGTAAACAATTAATTTGTTATTAATTTAAATGATTTTTCTGAAAACATCTATATTTGAACCGCAACCGAGTGTATTGTGCTTTTATGGTATAAGTCTTGTGTTGTAGGCCAGAGGAATTTATCTCCTAAATTTTAGGTCTTAGGGCCCATTATGTCATCCTTCCCCAACCCTCAGCATCTATTAGGTAACTTGTTCACACAAGGATACGTGACTTATCTTAAATTTTACGAGTAAGCGATCTGCCATGACGGAGTGTACCCTATTCGCGATTTAACTGATAAGGTAGGTAAATTTAATGTCCTATATTTTTTCATTTATGTAGATACACATAAAAGCTTCATTTTAAAAGTAAATTAATATCTATATAATATATCCGTTTCTTAAAGTGGGGGACGGTAGTTTCAACTAGTAAAGTTGTAAACGACATAAACATTAAACACACAAAGACCTATAGGTATGGACGTAGGCACATAGAAAAGTTAATAGTTTGAATGCGTGGTTTCCTTAGTCTATAATCTCTCTTTTCGCCAACTGTATTCTTTTTCTCTTTCTCTATTTTTGGAAAAAAGCCTCTTTTTCTACACGTGACTATTAAAAATAAATCTGAAAAAAAATTTTCTAAAGACATCTTAAAAACTAATATGTCAAAATATTTTTTTCTTATACATTGTCTAATTTATAGATGAATACTGTAGATACAGGTTTCAAAAGTATTTTTCCTAATAATTTAATATTGAATCACACTTATATTTTGTATATCCACATAAAAACATGCACAGAGAACGTTGTTACAACAAATTTTACAGTTGTTGTAAAAAAGATTTGCGGGAATTTTATTTATTAGCGGAAAAAGTATACAATTATAGTCAACTTATAAACTCGATATTTTACAGATTAGTTTACTGTCATAAATTCCCTAGTGGAAGATGATTTTACTTATAATACTTAATAATATTACTATGTATTTCACTTTTCTATATAACAATAAAATAAACGAAATGTGTTATTTTATGGAACTATTTAAAAAAATATATATCGTATAAAAATGACACTGGTCTAAAATTAAATTTAATTAAGGCAAAACAAGAGAAAAAATGAAGCGCAAAGCCGTGCCGTTGCGTGTTCAGTTAAACCTAAGTTTATTCATAGTTAAAATGACTGGCAATAACCAACACGAGACCGTAAAGTCTAAACTTTTAACTTTTGAGCCAGAATGTTAACCGTGCAACGTTTGTGTGGTGCTAACGGCCCCTAGGATTATATCAGTATAAACCTCTATCCAGCACAATGAATCGGTAGAAATTCAATTGTAAATTCAAGTTTCAACGTTGCTGTTAGAATTGACAGATCCATAATAAACACTATCGCTGATGATGCATTAGCATCCCTGAGATTTCTTTATATAGGATTTTTTCAAAATAACTTTTATCCTTCAAGGGGTTTGATAGATATCAACCAAACTGGTAATACGAAAAAAAAATGTTGATTAAAATCGATTACGAAATTAGTTTCAACATCTGCATATGGGTTCGATAGAATCAAAAGCAATCTGCGGTAAATGTGTTTTGTGGCAATTTAATAAAAACAATTTACTTCTAGAATAAGTAACATGATCAATATTTTTTAATTCCTGTTGTTTTTGAATGCTGTTATTA
Organism: Neomicropteryx cornuta; assembly: GCA_020383195.1. Lineage (NCBI taxonomy): Eukaryota > Metazoa > Arthropoda > Insecta > Lepidoptera > Micropterigidae > Neomicropteryx > Neomicropteryx cornuta. Next base: position 3,003,765 of record JAHKQU010000001.1, on the reverse strand, counting down.
AAACCGGGTCTTGCAAATTGATATTTTTGTTACCATCATGTCGCTAATGATGTCTCAATAAAACACAGAGGCGTAGGTAAGTAATCATAATTTAATATCAGCAACTTAAGTAATTCTAGCGTGGCTGCAGATTGCTTGTTTTTATTCCAACCTGATATTTGAAACACCTGTTATAGGGTCAGATCTTGCTTCAATTTGAGATAAAGATGTTTCAAAATCGATACAAAACCTTATGATAATTTTGGCAGATTGCTGTATTTCATTCTATACTACTCATATACTGTCCATCCGCGAATTGAACTTGTGACGTAATTCTCTAAAACGGCGACAAAGTACCGTTTTTCAGACTTTGCTTAGCGTTCAATTGTTTTAAATCAGTTTTTTTGAAAAAAAAATCCCAATGCTTTTGCTTATTGTTGAAATAAAATGATAATTTGAATACACCTCTATATTCTGGACCATTCTGACTTATCAAAACGTTTGCTTTTTTATTGCTCCACAAAGATGACTCTAATACTTACTTTTACAATTGCTTGCTAACTTCATTATTTAGGAATGATGTTAACAATTTCGAAAAAGTCCACATTAAACTGTATTTTGTTTTTGACGCTGTCGAATGCTTTTACTATTGACTGCAAACTACGATCCAATGCATGAGCTGCATGGTTCATGCAAATATTATTGTTATTTAAAAAGGTTTGCGAGCTTTTTATCCACATGTCTTACAAGGGTTACTTTTCTTTAAGCACGAAATACGTGCATTAAAAAACTAATATTTGTGTTATGTGTTTATGCGTTTGAAGTTTATGTTCACCATTTAACTTGACTTTTTATATATTCGTTTAGATTACTTTCTAATGAGCTGATTAAATTTCTGCCATAAACTCACAAGCTTTAACTCTCATCGGAAAAGTTAGAAAACATAATTAAGTGAAGAATAAATCTTTTAGTTCATTATTAGTTATTATCAATTATGAGTTATCCCGAAGAGCTGAGTTCGCCAGGGTTACAATAGACACCGCTTAAAATGAAAACAAATTGTGTTCACGCGAGGTACGAATTTTATCAATTAAAACTCGTCTCCTAATATTAAAAGGTTCGCCTGAAAGCGTCGTTCATTTTAATCGTATTTCAGTTCCTATGCGACATGGAATTTTCATTAAATATTTTATCCGTATATTTTCGTTAATGAGAAAAGTTTCCCCAATGTAGGTACGATCTTGTCGCCTACAATATGGAGGTAGAATAATTTTAAGTAAATATTATCGTTTAAATAACTTTTAAAATACGTTCTGACATAACCCATGACCCGTGTCCGGGCCAGGTTTAACGTTATTGGAAGGACCTACCCCGAGTGCCTAACTGAGTACCCAACTCCAAATTCCAAAGGTATAATTCGTATCTCTCTTTAGTGTCCAGTTAGTGTATTTGGTTAAATTAACCGCAGGTTGAACAGCTCAACAAAATGTCATTAAATGTTATAACTAGCAAATACCTGCGTATTTATAAATTACCTTTACATATTACCTTTACATATTACCTTTACAAATTACCTTTACTTTAATATTTTCAAGGAATACTTTTGAATAAAAACAATTTCACCCCACCTGGAAATATTATATATGGGAATAAGCTACATACTATATCACAAATAATAAAACAAAAAACACATAACCACAAACGTATAACACTACCAACAATAACACATTATATATCAAAATCTCCATGTATAAAAGGCATCCTGATAAAATGTGCATATAATCACTATTTAATTTTTTATACCATTTTAATTAACTCCTTCATAAAAAAAACTTTTATGAACTAATTATCAAAATTGAATAAAAATAATTAAAAATACACAGTAAAGCAAACGTGTAAAATTGGAGCAGGTATCACCCCAGAACAGACCTTGTCTAGTGGGGTGATAAAATCCACACCACCTATCTGTTTTGCTGTGTATGAGATAGCTTAAGATTACTTATAACTAGTTTTATTTAAATTGTTTTGTGCTATTTCATATGTATTGTTTTTGGATAAAATAAATAAAAAAAAAAAAAAAAAAAAAAAAAAATATTAAAAATAAAATGTTTTCTCAAAATCAAATTCAAATCCAATGTCACTTTTGTTAATTCTATTGTTGATCGAATATTACATAGAAACTTGCATTTTTTGGGAGAGTTCTACGACTCGTCTACCAAATACTTAGTAATATAAACATCTAGCTAATAAAATTTTACATTAGTTATATAAAAATATGACACCACATATTGGCACGCACATTATAGTAAACAAGAGAAATGAAGTGTATCTTCAGCTCCTTTTTTAAATAACATTTTTTTTATATTTAAAGGTACTTTATTAGATAATTATGCCAGCACAACTTTATTGTTGTATTTCTCCATATAGATTTTTAATGTTGGTTATAATAAGTATTTCCGAAGCTAATTATTGCTCTGAAACTGACTGAAATGACTGAACTATATCCGCGAGACATACTCAATAAAAAAAATAAAATTAACGTTTGAAATACAGAGAATTCCTACCTTGAAGATTTTAAAAGAATCCACTAATATCGTCTTTGTACTATTGTAAAATTATTTTAGGGATTTGAAACTATAGTGATTGTATTTTTTTAAAGTAAGTTTTATACCCTCTGCCGCAATCTATCAGCCTATAACTGATAATCTATTCCATCAACGCACTGAAAACTGTGAGCACGGTATCAAAGCAAAATAGGTAAATATAAATATAAAAATAGGATCTTTTCCTACGGCCAATGTTAAAATAAATAATACTAATAATACTGATAAATAAATAATAAAAAATATTATTATTGAGCAAGGGTAAAGTACCCAACACAAATTCTAACCAACAAATGATTAACTAATGAATAAAATTGTAGCCTGGAAAAAAGGTAGAATATTAGAAAATTAGAAGTCTGGATATTAGAATTTCCTTTATGTGACAAACAATATGGTTTAACATAATTACACGACGAGCGCTAAGTATTCCAATTATAACCTCTTTCATCCCTTTCTAACTAGAAGGAGTAGGTACGTAGGAAGTAGTGTTTCTATGCTTTTCTGTGTCCTATTGAATCCCCGCCCGACCCGCGTTAAACCGCGCTTTCAAAAATTAAAACTATTTATGTTAATTTTGAATTCTTTTTTCTCGTAATTGGGAAATATTTTTTCTGATTAATGTTTGATTGCTGAAATAGATAAACCGCCTGAAAGGACATCAGTTAATTTAAATACATTCTGTATACAACATTCAGAGTAGAATATTTCTCTGATTGCAATTTATATTTATTAAATAAACTGCCCTTTCAGCGAATTTTCGATTTGCTAATATTTACTGTTAAAATACCCGAATAATGTGATTAAAAAGGGGTGTCCTAATATCGGCCATCCCCGAAATGGGCAGGGTATTGGGCGGTTTTTTTTTTAACGGACGGACCCAGCCGACGCCATCATTAAATTCTCATGCAAGATTAAATTTTGTTTATCGAATTCTATGATTTCGCATAATTATGCGAAACCACGGAAGTTCATGCTTTGGTGAGCGTCGCACGGAAATTCGTTAAAATCGACATTTTATACTCGATAATATTCGACCTAAAAATTATAAAACAATAATCTTTATTTATTTATTTATCTTTATTTAGGAAATAAAACAGTTATATAACATAAAAATTGTATACAATAATAAAAACAATGAAAGCAATGGTACCACTTACACGTATAAAATAAAACCAATTAAATATTTATACCGACTGAGTATACAATTAGTGTTTTACCTGAGAAAATGCTAGAGAGATGAAGAAAGGGGAGGGAGAGAAGAGGGAAGTTTCATGGGGTAGGGTTATATATTTAAAATTTATACGCGGCAGGTCATTAACCTCGATCTTGACTGACCGCGGCCCAGTGACCCAGTGACATAGTTATCAGAGGGAGGAGCCATTGGAAAATAGCTGTTTTACACGATTTAGAATAGAAAATTTAACATTTTATTTCTTTGAAAGTATTATGAATTTTGATATAGTTTCTTAACAAATAACTCTAGAAACCGAAGGACTAATTCGCTGTTTTTTTAACTGGAATGGTCTTAGGAAATTCTGTATATTATATTCTATATTGTATTGGCTTTTATGGTATTATTTAGATGATAATAGAAGAAAAACACTGACAGAATAGCGATAAAATAAATACAAATTCTTAAAGAAAACCTGAACGAATAACAAAATAAATTTAGGTGATATTCTTTGAAATAGATACAGTCGAAATTATCTCATTTAAATTCCTTGGGCAAACTACCGCCCCATGAAAACGTCAAAATGAAACGTCAAAAGAAAGAAAGGGTTGATTTGGTAAACATTGTTTCTGCATGCACTGCGCAAACTTAGCTACAATTGACTGTATTTACTTACGTGTTACTTCGCGGGCGGATGTATTGTGTAACTTAAACGTATGTAGAATCAATACATACTTATTTTAATGTGATACATCAAAGAACATGATAAATCCCTTTACAAATAAACTATCAGGTATAAATTATGTACAGAGGGCTCTTATTTATTATTTTTTTCTTTTACAATAAAAATCATTGTTTAATTAGAGATCGTGGTAGCCTAGTGGTTAGGGCGTTGGACTATTGTCCCAAAGGTCGCGGGTCCGAATCCACACACGGTCATACAATTTTTAACTCTTCATTATTAGAATGCAGAAGAAGAGGACTAAACCTAATTAATAAAATATTCCATCTGTACGTTTGTGTGTTATTTGAAAAATGACAACTTTTTTTAAAATGCTATAATAATTGCAAATTATTTATTTAAAAAAATAGAAGAAATATATTCGGATACAAAAATACCGACGTATGGTTTTTGAATGATTTTGTAATATGCATGTCAGAAGCCAGTTAAAATAGACTTAAACACAATTGATAACATTAGGACAGATTGCGAATGTCCCTAATGCCTACAAATAGGTATTAAAATGTATTTTTTATATAAATGTGTTTCTACACACATGTGCCATTTATACGCGCGACCTTGTCATTACTTGTGTAATAATAAGGTTATTATTTATTATTTTATGTAACATACAAATTAATAATATCATCACAATAAATAAAAAAAAAACACATTGGTCGGACCTCTCAAAAGAGAGATATTTAGGTGTTAAAAAATACCTATACTGTAAAAATCTTACAATTTCTTTTTTATTTTTAACCATGAGGATTTATTTGCACATATCCTACGCTGAACGTAAGTTATTCTTGTAAATATTCATTAAATTATTCACTTCTCATTCATTATACACCATTTTCACCGCTTTTATCATTATTATTTCCTTTTTAGATCATTTTTTACAACTTTTATGAAATTTTGACGATATTTCATATGCGTACAGATGAATAGGTGAGAGTGAAAGGCTTTCATAAAATACAGGCCTGTATTTAAACCAGCGTGCATTACCTCAAGCGATGCAACTATCTGTGCATTCGGTATTAATTTTATTTTAAACATTCTGGCTATATAATTTGTTTGAAAATTTTTAATCTTTAAAATATTATAAAGAATTTGGTCTGACTTTTATACAGTGTAAGTGTGCGAACGCCTATTATAACGTAAAAAATAATCTAAATACGGTATTTAAGAAATACATTTTATGACTCTATTTCTCTATAAATACTTTGATATATCCTCAAATAAATTATTTTCAATGATAAAATTCTATGAATTTCACCAATATCCCCTGTGAACACATGTTTACAACATATGTCATATCTAATCTATAACAATACTAGGTATTTATTTATGAGTATGGGTGTATGTATATATATTATTGCTATACTGTTATATTATTATACCATAAATTAAAATTATGTACATAATTATAAGTGAGTTTTAAATCAAAAACAATATTCGACCTTCGACCTGAAACATTTTAAAATTTACAAATAATAAAGCCTACCTTGGTACGGGCGCTGCCTAGTTAGTTAGAGTTTTGAAAATAAGTTTCTGTATGTTTCATAAGAAGTAATTTCAGCGCGAAAAGTTTGCGTTATGTAGTAAAAATTTACAGAATACACCCGCCAGAATTCTGGCCTCGCGGCGGGGCGGGAAACCTCAGACGCAAATTCAAATGGAAATGCAAATGGTAGGTAAAAGCTGGGGCCGCGGCGCCCTTTCTGTGAATAAGGTAAAACTTTCACCGCTATCCGTTGTCACACCGCGGTTCAAGCATTTTTCCCAGACCTTCCCCTCATTAGTATACGGCTCACACTGAAGGTGTTACATTGGATTTACTGCGTTCTCCTTTTATATTATTACTGTCTCGAGATGAGATCTGCTATTGTTCGCGTCCATCATTTTCCAAAGTAATAGATAAAATAATCGGAATTTAATAATTTGACTGCTCTCCCAACTGTACTATACTTGTATATGTCGGTACGACACGCTAACCGCCTAAATAACGTGTGCTTCCGCGCTCTAGTAGAACGGTCCGTTACATAATTATTGTAACATGATTTATATAACTATAAGTACAAATAATATGTAATTGTCATCCTGTACAACAAGTTTGTTTATGGGAATAAATTTATCTATCTTATCTTATATTAAACATACTGTACAGAAGGTTTAGAAGCGCGGCTGAAGTACGAAGCTGGTGGTAGGTCCACCAGTATCGGCAAAGATTAATGCCATAGATTATTACCTAATATTATTTTATAAAAAAAAAAAACAATCCTATTACATAGTTTGTCCCAAGATCTTTCTGGAAGACCTAAGGGGGTGTTTACCCTATTACCTGTGAGAAATTTTATGGTGTAAAAAGTGGTCTTGGTACACCTTGTATTTAAAAGGTTTCCAGTCATAAAGTTCGTTTATAATATTTTTCATTCTCGTTTATAATATTTTTCTCCTAATTGCACTTGGCTTGGTGGCCAAAAGAATTTAGTCCAAATATGAGGAGCTCGCTTTTGCGAAGCCACAGAGTAAAAGTTACGATCATAGTTACATAGTTACGATTACGTTTAATTCTAGGTACTACTTTAACACACATTGTATGCATATTTTTCTCTCCTGCTATAAACGTATGCTATTAGTTTTTTTAATATAAGTGTTAGAGAAGCTATTCCTTATATTTCATTTTAACTGTCCAGCTAATTATTTTCATCACAGCAATCAGGTAACTTTTAAAATAATATAAATGTATTTATAATGTGATTAGGTTACGTTTTATATAGGTTATTAATCATTATTTTTATTTAGTTTGTTTATTTTTTATGGTAAAAAAAACAGGTTCAAAACTGGGTATGACTGTGTCGGGATGCACAGTCGAGGGACAAGGGCATATTATGTGCTCGTGCTATTGTTGACGCGTGCATCTGCGACTTCTTGCAATACGGTTTCCTTCGCTCATATGGTGTTTACGGGTATAACTGAATTCCTGGTAAAAAGATTTATCAAACTTCATACGACGTGGCTTTTTGATCAGTTAAAAATTATAATCCATAGAAGTTGTCATAGAAGTGCCTTTATTGTTTGACGATTCATTTATATATATTTACGTTGAACGTAAGTTATTCTCGTAAATATTCATTAAATTCTTCTCATCATTCTAATTCATAATACACATCATATCCGTTACATTTTATTTGTTTTTATCATTATTGTTTTGTTTTTAAATCATTTTTTTACTACTATAATGAATGTTTTATAATATTTTATAAAATACACAAAAACCTAGGTGAGAATTGGAAGCTTTCAAAAATACAGCGCTGTGTTTAAACCAGCTTGCATTACACTCAAGTGATGCAACTATTTGTGCGTTTTGGTAATATTTTTTCTTTAAAAATTCTGGATATTTATTTTTTTTGGAAATATTCAATCCTTAAAAAATATTTAAAAAAAAAGATTCGAGTTTTCCAAATGACAATGTTCGGTTGACTTTCGTATTGTTGCGGTGTTCACCCATTACAACGTAAAAAATAATATATATTTAAAAAAAATATATTTATTAAATTAATCTTAATGCACCAATAATATAATAATGTAAATAGTAAAAAAAAGTAATCAGTAAGAGTTTATAATTTAAATAAATTCACCTTTAGTATATACATTCTTATGACGGTATAATTTTATAGATTTTTTAAATTAATGTTTTTCTTTAATTATATTTAGGTTTTTGGAAATTTATTGTAAAATTAAACCTATATAAAACTTGTTTTATATAGGTTTAACTATAAATTTAGTTTTGCGTGGCCTTATAGCTAGATGTAGCCTAACTAAACGTTAAATTAAAAACCTTAAGAACACTTTAACAGAAATTAACAAAAGAACTTGAGTAAACACACCCGGACCAAAATGAAAAAATCTCTTTTCATTAAGATTCTATAATCCGATTAGAAATGAAAAAATAATAAATAATTTATCCTGCTATTATTCACTGACGCAGTTTCCAAAATCTAGTTATTGACACGGTTAGGCAATTTGCGAGCAAATCGTTGGTATTTCAGCCGAAATGGAATTTCATTTCTTTTCATGCTGAAGCAATATTTCACGTTGGAAGTTAGTCAACGGCAATCCGTAGCAGCGATCGTATCAGCTTTTTCAACTTCAGCGATTCCGACTACATTCATCATACCTACATTTTGATTATTTTATTTACTTACGAAATAAAATAATCATAGTAAAGTAAAGTAAAGTTTTATGTATTTATTTGCAATAACAAACACAATACCTACATTAGAGATATATCCCGTACGTGTGACCATTCCCGGTTAAAAATCCAGCTCATTGAACCTGCGATTCAAATACAATTTACACCAGCGCTTTAATAAAAAGAATAAGTTTGGGAATAAATTACTTCCTCATTTTTTACATAATTTGTTACTAGTACTAGGGAACATAATACCCTCTTAAGTCATCGGGAATAGTATACAAGCTAATTATGTAAAACCTGTATCTTGCTAATTAGGTAGATTTCATTAGGAAAGCTACTTATTGCAATGGGTACCATCTCATGACTTCAGGAAAATTCGAAATATCTTCGCGTTTCACATCCCCTAGAACCCAAAATCACCCTTAGTTAAATATATATATATATATAAGTTTATATATCTATCTTTCTATATCATTTTTTTGTAGACACGATAACTGCTGTAATTTTATACTAATCACTTTTAAAATGATACGTAAAGTTTAAGGGCACAAAATCAGATCAGGGGCGGGAATGGGGAAGATTTTCGAAAAAGTGTAATGTTTCTATAACTTTCCTAGTATATAAGATATCTAATTCATTTAAATTTTATTTTATTCCTTAGATAAGGGTCTAAAACTTACGTAATTACATTTTTTTTGATAGCATCAATTATTGGTCCTAGGGGTAAGAAAAAGTGGTTTTTTAACATTCAAAAAAATAATACCTCCCTTAATTGGCACATGATCAAATCAGTTGTAAACGTTTATTAGAGTCTAGTACAATTGGAATTCGCCTATCCCCTACTTTCATCCGGTGAAATCTACCTCCGCCGTCCGGCGTGCCGAAAATGATTTTTTTTTATTTTCACGCGACAGTCAATATTATTCGGGAATGAAATATTATTTATTATATTTTTATTATTATTATAGGTTAGATTTTTTTCTCTGTTTAGCTTATTGATTCGTAATTATTGGATGGAAGGAAATAAGGATTTGAAAATTTGTTTCCGTACCCAAAACTAACAGATCATATTCTAGAATACAAGTACGACTCAAGACGTAAAAAAATATGTGATTTATGTACGGTTCTTACTAAGATTGACATAAAATCGTTTACAAATGAGTTTTGGCCATTCTCACACCGTACCCGATTAGCTCTCATTTTGAGTTTGCCCCTGGAGTTGCTCTCAAAGAGTTTTACGCTACACTGGCCAGGCATTAGGGCCGATTAGTCGTTTGAGCGGTTTGTGTAAAGCAGACTTTAGTTACGTCATAGACTGTGCCGACACCACAAAATAACCATCGGCCTAAATAAACCACTTTATTATTAAATTTACAGTATCGTATTTCTATACAAATTCTGTAGGTCAACAGTTTTCCGTCTTTAATAAATTTTAAGCGCTGAAATTATCACAACTATAGACTAGTGTATCCTTCCGAAAGGTAGGATTAAAAATTTATATATTTATTTCACTGAAATATTATTATTGACAAACTAGGGATGAAGATATTAATTTAAGTTAAGGCGTTGGATTATTAATCCAAATGTAGCGGGATCGAATCATCACATGGTTATACCATTTTTAATGCTTCATTACCACCATCTCCCTTGACTCTAGGACAGGCACGTTTGACGTAGTTGAGTAACACCCAAAATAATTGTATATAACCTAGGTCATAGGAATTAATAATATATATATATAATAATATATATTATGTGAGTACAAAAACCGTCAGGAGAATGGAGATGATGCTCAGTGGCTCAGCCTTAGACGACATCTCCTCAGCAGCTTGCCGGGTGTTGGTGCGCTGGTTAGTGGCTGGCTGGGTTTTGGAAGCGACTGATGCTGTTTCGTCTGATAATATATCAGGGCTCTCGAACGACTGCTTGACTACGGCGCACACACCATCTTTATCAATGACTGACGAGAGGTGGCAATGACGCACGAAGCGACCGTGAGCGGTCACTGGAATGCCCACCGCGAGGAACTCTCTAAAGTTCGCATGCGATGCGACTCGTACCACTGGCGGGCGCTGGTGTCCTTTAAACTGGTACGCGCCTTGTCTGGTTTGAGGTCAATTGCACGTGCGACAACTTTGACCTTGTGGCGGTCTTCACAATTTAGTTAATATTACAATTTAGCTTTGGTATATACGAGGTGTGATCAAAAAGTAAGGTGACTTGGCATGATTACGGTGTTGTTCTTGGCCAAAAAATTACGAACAAGCAATGACGTGAGAGCTGGTGCATTATCGTGGTGCAATAACCATGACTGATTTTTCCACAATTCCGGGCGTTTTTTTCGTATCGCTTCACGCAAACGGCCCATAACCTCGAGGTAATACTCCTTATTATCATCAGCAACTTCTCTTATGGTAATTCGACGATTCCTCAACACTATTTTCTTCACTTCTTCAACGGTATCATCAGATGATGACGTGCTTGGGCGTCCAGAGCGAGGTTCGTCATTGGTGTCTTCTCGGCCTTCTTGGAAGAGTTTATACCACTTGTAAACATTTTTTTTTACTTAAAGTAGACTCACCGTGTGCCACTGTCAACATTTCAAGAGTACTTGATTTCATTCTTTACACAAAATTTAATGCAAACTCTTTGATCCATGTTTTTCGACAGAAGAAAATCGCCGAGCACGCAACACTTCTTCTAACCTTAATGCCTCTCACAAACAAACAAAAAATGTTATACTCTTAAAACTTTTCACAGATGTGTAAAACAAGTGTATCAACATAACAAAAAAAAAAACGGAGATCGAACGGACGTAACCCGCGAAATTTGAAAAGTCGCCTTACTTTTTGATCACACCTCGTATAGTGTATTTTGAGTGCTTAGAAATTATACTCTTCTAATGTATGGTGACAGTTTTTTATTTAAATTGCCTCTTTTAAAGTCTCTAATGTCATTGGGCATTTAGACAGCCTTTTTTGATTGCATTTAAGGAAGAAGTTTGTTTAAAGCCGACATCTTTAGAAAAATAATACTGTCTTGTTTTCATATCTTGTAGATTAATCTCCGCCTAATGAAATAGCATACTTTTAAGCCGCAACCGATTCTGAGTTCGCGAGTCCAACATTAGCGTGTTTACCTAAAAACTTTTTAGCTGCTTCCATGTTTAATTTGTAACCTTAGGTTGCATTAATATGGAAGAGTGAGAAATGATATGAAAAAATGCAAAAAAAAACCTTCCCCAAATTTATTATATTTTAACATATGATGTGAATTCGGTGTGCACGCAAATTCCAATGCTGCGCCGATCGATAATGGCCTTGACACCGTTACGGCGTACGGCGACAGCTAAGCGCTCACGACAAAGACGTTATTTATTTATATATTCATTTATTTATTAACAGGTAAGCATCTAGCGACATGATAGCATATACATTTTACCAAAGGGTTAACAATAAGGCCAATTAAAGCTTACGCCTATGTACAAAAATATTTAAAACTTTGTTGAGCTTAACGCTATTTTAGAAGGTGAACACATGATCTATTTACTATTTACACGTAAAGTTTGCATTTTTCTTCCTTTAATCCTGATGATTTTTTATGAAGTTTCTAAACCAATAACACTGAAAAAAACGCAGAACCAATTCGCTATTATTCTGGTCTTAGGGCACGGTGTATCTTGAAAAGTGGTAGAGCCATTTGAACAGCAAAAAAAAATATTTTTCTAGGTTATACTATATAATATATAAAAAATATTTGTTATACAAATATTCATTATTTTGTACAAAAAAAACTGTAATTTATATTCCTTAATTGAGTAATTACCGAACCGGAATTCCATAAAATCGTTCAAAACAAATACCTACGTTGTACTGTCCAGTCAAGGAACAAATTATTTAATTAAAATACTCAGGAGTAATAAAGGACCTCGGTCCTGTCGAATTACAGATTCAGAATGAAGGTTTATCTCGAGTGGTTATCGGTAACCACATTCGGTTTTGTAGGGAAAAGTGATTACGACATGGCGACAAAACGGGCTCCTCGCTTGCTATGGAAACCGCAACGCTCTCTGAAAGGTCATATTCTCATATTAACCATTAAAGGGAAACCATTAAAACTTCCATATCCAACATAAATTAATAAACAGAACGCTAAAATGGGAATGAAATAATATCTAAAAATATGCATAATATCTGTGCTTTCAGTGAAAAATTGTGTCTCACCCTCACTCACCAGACTCACAAATGAGAGATTTACATCTGTGAAAATGGATCTAACTAAAATTTAATAGGTATTGATGAAAATTGAAAAGATATAGGTAAGTAGTTTTTTTGTTAGAAAAGCTATATCTCGATCTATATCACTTTCCCAATCCATACTCTTTCAATCCAAATAGATATAGAATTATAGTAAAGAAGATACTACTGCCATTGTACTTTTTTTGCACGGTTAAAGTTTTAAGCGTTTCGCGAAATAAGTATATGAATATGAGTCTAAGATTAAAAATAAACACACACACAGGGTTTTATTTATAGGATTTTACACAGGTCTCTAATACTCACACTGTAACAATTTATAGATAACCCTACTTAGAACGGGTAACAGACCTTATCAAATCGGCCAACATGACTGGTGCCCGGGTACTCGATTTTATATATTTGGATATTGAATTTTATTTTAACATTTAGTGTAAACCTGAACATTTTGTTGCCGGTACCTTATTTTGTTTAATAAATGTTTGAATTTGAAATAATTACAAAAGACAGTTTTTTCATAAATTCTTGAAGGTATGCAAATTATTTAAATTTAAATAATAAAAACTCCCGCCTAAATTATTAAATTATTATCCTAAATTTGTCAATAATAAGGTGTAAATTTTGGTTTGCCTCTCATGTAAAATTACTCATTTATAGTTATTGCCTTTTTCACAGATATTACTTGACATAACATCACAGTTTTTGGAAATACATGACAGAATATCTTTTTAAAAGGTGCTATTTACTTTTTCCGGATTTTCATTGAATTATATTCTGTGGCTTAAATTATATCCTAATCAAATATCAGACTTTGACGACTCATTCTATTTCCTTCGATAAATTGCACGTAAAAATACTACATTAGTAGAAAAAGTACTATATCGGCGGAGTATAAATATTTTTTTAATCATATTTTAATTTCCATTAATATTAGAGTGTTAGAGTGTTGTTATTATAAATGCAAAATTGTGTATGTTACGTTTTCACGGCTAAACCGCTAAACCGATTTTGATCAAATTTGGTATGGTGATAGCTTAAACCCTGGGGAAGTACATAGGGTATAAAATAATCAACCCTTTAGAGGGTGAAATAGGGGATGGAAGATTGTATGGAAATTATTTGAAGGTGCCGTTACGAAAAACCAAATTTATCCCGAGTGCCGCAGGCACGATTCGCCGCACACCGTTGGCGCTGTTTCCCATAACTATACTGATTACGTTAATTCTGTTAAGAATAAAGTATATTTTAGGATTGTTTCGTCATTTATTATTGAAATAGTTATTCTGACACCGAACATTATTTATTTTGTAAAATCTGTCTATATTAGTATATTTAGCAATATTAATTTTTCATTACAAATAAATACAATTGATTCTCTCAGTATTAAACTCGGGCGCAAGAGAAAACATCTAATTAAAACAGAGACAAAACCCATACGAGATTATTAGCTACATTAACTTTATACATAGTAAGTGCCTTTTCTTTATAAAATATGTCCACTTTGTGTTTTCATTACCTTTTAGTACTAGATAAATATTTATTTACATATTTTTGTTTACCAAAACATAGACACGTATTTTTGTTTGTTTTGTGTGTTTTTGTTTGTTACATATTTTTGTCATATTCATTACAAACATTCCAAAACAAAAAGTACTATTTTCAAACAAACCATAACAAAAGGAACAACAAAATAATTTGCATCAAAAGGAACTATTTCCAAACATGACCGTAAATTTTCAATTCGCTAGTGGAAAGCTCTTCCTTCATAGGTCAGTATTTGAAAGTTTTCCTTGTTTCAAAGTTGTTTTTAAGATTCATTTTTCCTCACCTACTAAACCCAACAGTATCACCGGAGCTAGCTTCTAAATATTGTTATAAATTAATAATAATGGAAATCGAAGTGTCTACGGAAAATTCCCTAATGTTTAAATACTAAAGTTATAAGAACTATATGTTTGTACACCTAGTGCACAAACACACCCACACACACTACATTTATACCAATTAAAATAAGGGTATATCCAGCCATTAAATAAAAAAATGTTGTTTTCTAATACAGAGTAATAAGTTTTTCGGCTTTTGTGAAATTTTCATTTGAGGGAAATAGCACCCTTTGAAAACACACCTCAGTTCTTAAGGCATCTTTCTAACCTGCTTTAAGTACTTCGGTAGGTCGCATCGTCACGCCGACGTTTCGTTGCTCTAAAGTAGCGACGTCGGCGTACATATTATAGTGACGTAATTAACTTGAAGGCGAGTGACGTTCATTAAATATGTATCACAGATGCCGTTGAGCGTGACAGGACGACGCGAACAATGTCGACTACTATAATATAATTACGTAGCCGAACTGAAAATGTTAAATTAACTCCCCTCCAAACCAGATTTCCCGAAAATCACATTAACGAACGTATCAGCAATCAGAAAGCGGTCTCTATTCAATGCGAATATGCGCAATAGTAATAAGTCAAATAAATAGCTGAATAGTCAAAATGGTTCAGAATAAAAAAATATTTCGTATAATAACACTAACCATTGCACCATTCGCTAGCTGTAACTTTCTGAGCTCAAGGCGAAGCCAAAGTATAAATATTTATTTCGTTTGATTTAGACCCATATTCCAGACCCATTTATAGATAAAAAAGAATAAAAAAGGTAAATCATTTTTGTATGAAAGTTAAGAACCTCGAATAAATTTTATCAAAATTTCATCCAATATATTGACATCTAAATTTCTAATAAAATGAAGGTTAAATACAGACATTTTGAGACTCTTAACTTTTAGACAACATTGAGAAACATAACTTCTTAGTTCTATCAATGTTCAAATAATTAGGAAGTTTAACGATTTCCATTATTTTCTTCTCTCGTATATATGAGAATCACAACAAGAAATATAACGTTCGTATGGAGAGATGACAGGGTTGAGATTAATACCTGTTTTTTTTAGTTTAGGCCAATTTACTAACGCACTTTTCATATAAGCAATCAAACGTCAAAAACCGAACTAAAATGAAAAAAAAAAAAAACACCGATCAGTCTATGCCTTTCATGAATTCAGGTATATGATACATGCCGCGCTTTTAAATATTAATAGAAATGCATTAAGACCCTAACGGTTTTAACCGGAAACGGCACCTGTCGTATATGGCGATTACGGGCTATACCGTTATCGGCGCTGAGTGTGTTAATGTGAATGTTTGAATATTTAGGTGATTAAAATCACCAAATCACGTGGTAAACTATCCAAGGCCGCACGATATTGAATGCCCCTATGTAATCGAGACGAGGCACAGTCTAATCGTCGCTAACAAAGAAAGCCTCATAGCGGAGGCGCTCGGATCGTACAGCGACGTCGCGATGGCTTAATTGAGGCATTCTGTTACCACTGCGCCCCCATAGCTTCTCGCTCGTTCGGGTGGTTGAGAGATAGTGGATAAGAGCCCTTATTTAAGAAGCGAGGCCAGGAAGGACTCCAGGGTGCTCTGTGATCGCGAAACAGGAAGTCCACGAAGGCATTCCAAATTAGAAACGCATCGTTTAACTGGCAATTTTTGTTATATGCGATTACAAGCTTTACCAGTTAAACAACACTTTATTATTTCGGAATAGTACAAGAGTAGCATACGAGTATGTGATGCAAAATACTTTTTTTGACGATCGTGCTCAAGCTTGCAGCTTTATTGAATTGACCACCGTCAGCTGCAAATACTGAATTGAAAAAATAAAAAAAAAAATTGGCATAAATATGGCCAAATGTGCCTGTCCTAGATGGTGGTAATGAAGCATTAAAAATGGTATGACCATGTGCGAATTTGAATCCTCGACAAATAAATATGAAATAAATCACAAATGCAGTAAATAGGAAGGGGTAGACGGATTTTATACGCGTTTTTGTGCCGTGAGTCAAAATTTACGAAAGAATAACTGAAATGTTAAAATTCATGATGAATTGAAATATTTGGGGTGGATTGCATTTAGTGACGTCTGTAGGGACTAGCTGTAAGACGTCAGGTTCTGGTTAAATAATTTACTACTACTAAACAATGTTAAGAGGCAATTGGTATTATATGGTAGCTATAGGGTGTCAAAGCCATTCTTGTTTAAACTTTAGGGTTAGCTTAAACATAGGATAAACCTAAATACATATTGAAAATATAAGTTAATGTATATTAATTAAACGACGCACTTTAAATCAGCAGCTGAAATTAATAGATCAGATGTTTATTTTTGCAGTACCTACCTAAGTCCATTTATAATAAATGCAGAAACGTCTGTAGACATTAAGAGTGTATAGTGGTCCAATTATTTTTTCTACATGTATACCATGGTTATGAAAGAAAATCATATTCATCATTAGTATGATTATATAAAATAATCAGGGATTTCACCTTGTCGAATTTTTACATACTTATGTTTTCCTAGCCCTATTGAAATATATGGTTGATCCCACTTGCATAGTATTTGTTTGGTAGTAGAGTTAGGCTTTTTTGCACTTACCGTGTAGGTACTGCGTCTTGTACCACTGATGAAGATATCTTTTTTCATTCAATAATATCAGCTATTCACATTCACTGCGGAAATGTTTCTGGAATGACATGGAATCTGCACGTGTCTGTTAATATTTTATTCAGGTGGATGTGTTTATTTAGTACACTACAGAAGCTTTCAGTGGCATATAGGGCTTCCTTAATTGATTTTTCGTCAATTTTAGCAGCTGAGAGGGTCATTATAGCGAGAAACTTACTTGCGTAGGGTTATGAATGAAACAAAAATAGTCTAAGATTATTTTATTTATTTATTCTTTATTGAAAAATCCAACAGTATTAGTTTTCATAATTACAAACAAAACTTATTACTAGTATATAAAACCAATTATGGATTTCGACATTTTACATATTAACATTGGCATAAAAAATTTGGAACAGTGTTCATAAAATATATGTACAATATATTAAGTACTCTTAAAATATTTCTTTAGTTAGGATATAGCGTGTTCAAGATTGATTATTTACGAAGCGGGTCCAGGAAGTTCTTTCGGATGCTGTGTGATCACTAGAGCGTTCCGGAAGTTAGTCTGACGAGAAAGGCGTTTCATTCATATCCTCTGAGGGGCGAGGGACTCACGTAGATATAAAAAAAAGTAGCATATATGTATACATAAACATTATCACAACGTGTTCCGCTCTGATTTTCTTTTAAATAAAAAAAATATCAGTGATTTTAAAATCAAATAATGGTAAGATTACACATGTAAAATAACTTGAGAGATACGCGTGTAGAGGTCAAACGATATATTTATTCCTCATGAAAAGTTTTAGAACCTAGGTTCTTAGTATTCAACCACTTAAATATACATAAAGATTTTATATGCGACCTAATATTCAGATGTATTCGATTTAAAGCTATATTAACCATAAAGGTAATATGCTTTTCTTAATAATTTACTAGGGTTAGTCGTATTTACACTGTAAAATTTATCTTTAACTATGACTGACTTCTTTTATATTTTCATTAGATCGTCCTTAGCCCATTTTTTTTACCAATTGACTCATAGTCATTGCTAAATTTAAACGCGTTTTTTTTTTGTAGATTTTGCTAATTTATCTTTTCCAGCGGATTATACGACCAGTGAGGCATACATTTTCCCCTGTCATACTAATGAGGTTTCTCTTATCGCCCCTCGAGAGATTTTCCCTTTATTACCTTCTCTTTTGTTCAAAATTAGTTAGCTATTTTTTTTTTTTGTAACTTTTATAGAAATGAATACACCCAATATGAAGTCCACACAGTACATTAAAGAAGTTTGTACAACGTGAACTGGCGCTTTGAAAATGGCGCTGTACAAGTTTTTTAGTTTTTATGCTTTAACTTTATTTTTATATAACTGAAATGTAACGGTATGTACAAATATGTAATTGTCATTCCTGTACAATAACTTTGTTCATGGAAAATAAATTATCTATCTTATCTTTTTCCTAGAACTTATTATTTGTCGTTTATATATACTTATTTAAAGTTTGCCTCAATCCTTACAGCACCACATCCAGGGAATTATCTGTGAGTTATCTCGAGTATAGCATGTACGTATGAATGTATGCTTTTATTTAGCTTGCAACGTTTGTTAATCTGTTTAGTTCAAATTTTGCAAGCTAATTTAGAACCACTTCCTCTTATCCTACGGAGTTGAAATTTGACATGTTGGTTCAGTTCCGGTGAAAATGCATTTTTATGGTAAGTACGACCTGTTTCTTCATCCAGGATTGGCTCCAGACGAAGGAACTCCTTAACTGTCAACAGCACAGACACGAAATTTTCTACACGCATTCAAGCACTTAAATAGAAGCTTGCTTTTAAAAATGTTTTTTACTATTTATTTATTTTATTTTACAATATAAAATACTGTATCCAATAGGTGAAAATACGAAACAATAGTTTTTCATCATATACGCTATCTCAAACAAAACAATACAGTTGGTGTAAACAGTGGTCTTTTAAAAATGATATCCTAATATTTAGAAAAAAATATGAATCTGTCAACTGTCGAGAGCCAACCATTTGGCTTTCGCCTACGTTTAACAATGTCGAGAGCCAAACGGGTAGCTGGCCTTCTTATATCCAACTTTGGCGATTTTTTATAAATATATAATTACTATATATTAAAACCCAAAATTAATTCCGTGCATTGCAAATTTCACTGAAATTACAAAGAATCCAAAAATAAATTTTGGATGAAAAATACCTTCAAAACTACGTCTTCAATGAATCTTTTTTTTTCTCATTTTGCTCGACACTTGACGGCTATTTTGAAATTTTGATATTCGAAATTCAAAAGGAACTATTAGTAGTTTATCATTTATTAAATTTCTCAGAAATAGAATTGAATTTAAAATATCTGCCTTTACTATGTTGAAGAGATAAGATCAAGGTATCTAAACATATTTCTTATGTTTATGATTTAATATTCAAAGGTTACCAAATACCAGGCATAAAAAAAGGGTCTAAATGAATCGATATTCATATTTATCCTTTGGTTTCGCCTTAACTTTCACCTGTTCTCTTTAGTGTAAAAGAATTTAAAATTTCAACGTGTCATACTTAAATAAATAATTTAAAAAATAGGATTATAAAAAACGTCTCAAACCTTTTAGGAATCAGCAACCAGCCAACAACGCGTATGCTACTGTAAAAACGGGGAAAATGTGTATTTGAATAAGTAGCCCAAATCGATACCAACTGGTAACTGATCTCCTGGTAGAAAATATCCTGATGACGCAACATTTTATCTACCGCTCATCATATTCCAGAAAGCTTTCCGCCCGGCGGGATTACGTCGCCCCCATTTTCGAAAATCATCACGCAAATCCCGCCAGCTCGTCCGATATTGTATCGCCACGAGAAATATTCGACCAGTCATAATAGCATTGTAATAGCAGCGTTTCTGTAACGGTAGCGTGTCAAGGGTTGTTAAGATTAATCGCCGGTTAAATGCGGCTGAAGGAAGATGCTGCCTAGAGCTACAAGCGGGGCGGGCGTGAATCGTGCGAGGGCGGCTCCTGAAATACTATATTTCATAAAACACATTGGGTAAAATCAATCTTTTTATATTTTTTTTTTCAAATAACATAACACACTTATTTATTACTTATTGAGTATACAAGAAAATAGTCAACCATATATTAACCTATCTCGTCGTAAAAAGTAAAACAAATACAGCCGCTGGTGTGGATTTTAACACCAAACCTGTTTTTTGTTTAAATTTTGTATGTTATTTAATTTCTTTTTTATTTAATATCGCTTCGTTTATAAAAAATGTAAATTTAAATATAATAAAACTATTTTATGTTCTTTTGTTAAATAAATAAAATAAAATAAATGCCCATGAAGTAAGTATTAAAAATCAATAATCGTGTAAGATATAATAATATATTATGAGATAGAAAGTTACTTTTTTCAAAAAAAGTGGATGAAATGTTTCTTTATTTTATTTTAGGTAGGTACATTTATTGTAGCTCAGAGTAGCTTAAGCGATATATTATATTCTTTTTTGCATATATTAGTTAAGGACGGTTTAATAGGTATAAACTCATTTTATGTAGTATTGTTTAAGTTTAGTGTAGGTCGGAATGCTTGAAGTTGATTTCATTGAAATTTTTTAGAGTTAAATGTAGACAACATTAACATTTATAAAATAAAATATACTCACGGGGAAAAAAAAACGTCTACAATATGCATTATGTAAACAGAAATAATAAAATAAACTTCTTACTTTTAGTGAACTGATAAGGAAACTGATAGGTACGTCAAAACATTGAAGTCAGTGCTGAAGCACACCGTATGAAATTTCTCTTTAAACCGTGTCTTTTCATGATAATTTTGAATAAATATTCTTTTAAAAATGGTTAATTTACCCTTATGATTAAAGCCAAAATATTTAACAGGAAATTGAAACTTATTACCAAAAATTTATAAAAGAACCACTGCTACTTATATGCAGATTTGATTTTAGTTCGGACCTGCATTTCATTAAAATTTTAATACAAAAAAGTATTAATAAAAATATATATTGATAAAAAAAACCATATTTAATACAACATTAAAAAAAAACATTTAGCAATGTGATTAACCTATATAAGAGCAACATATGAGCAACCTACATAATACTGTTGTTAATTTATACAAATAATATCTTCATTTTTCAATTTATCCTATTTTATTTCTTTATTTTATTTTATTCTTTTTTAAATTAAAAAACCCAGATTTTATTTACCAATTTAGAAAATTTGCTTGTATATTATCCTTCTTCTATTTGTTTCGCCTGCCGGCATTACCACAACAATCTGTTTTCAGGTGACGTTGACAGCGGTCGGTTCACTCATTTCCGACTCTGCGAAATATGCCCTTGTTGTACACAGCGAAGGCTAGCGAAGCCATAAAATCTACGAAAACATCACGTGCAGAAAATACACTCAACCTCCCACTAAAATCTAAACTTACACATACTGGATGATAAACTACATCCCACTTTACGCGACTCACCACAATATTTGCAAATTTGAAAAGCATTAGGTATTACAGAATGGCTCCTTTAACTGGGAAGAAATGAAACATAAAGCTTGATAACATATATACTTAAGGAATATTATATAATTCAATTTATTTCGAAAAAAATCTTTAATATTTTATATTATTTTATGTATCGTCACTCTATTTGATATTTTTCAAAAACCTAGTTGAATTTGCATCTTTATGAAATGAACTATGCCTGTAGTTTAATTTTTCCGATTATTGTGTTCGGTCAGTAATAAATCGTATCTAAAGTTTTAACAAAATGCAAACTTTTCGAGGATCCTAACTTTTAGACAAATCAGAAATTTAACTTTATAATTCTAAAGATCCAGATATTTATAGGATAAACCGAACTATCTATTTATTACCCTCTATATTGCAACAACGCCGCTCGCAAATCTCATCTCTTTCCCTACAACCTATTTTGCTTTTTTGAGCATTCCTACAACGCTCTGCCTGCACTCAAATACTACACCACTTTCTTTCGTCGCTTGACAGAGGTATTCGAATTGGGTGCCGGTACATTAGATTCACGAGGTATGGAAAACAACACATTATAAGACAATACACCAATTCTACAACTTTTCTATTCTGATTTCTAAGTATTTACAATAACAATTAAACTAGATCGACCACGCGCCTATTTAATTATTTTCCAAAACATTGTTTCTATCAATCCGACAGCCCATACGAATCTAATAACCCCGGCCAAAACTATACTCTTTTTAACATTCAAAAGTATAGTAACAATCAACGTCGTGACAATCAAATAAGAAAATCAAAATACCACAATAGAATAATGTTTCAATGTTGTGTCATGTGTCAAAATGTTGATAAATAAAAAAAAACAAGCATAATGAAAATCTGAAAGTAGGTTACTCTAAAAATATTTTTTATTATTCAGTTAATACAAACACATATTTCCAAAAGTTTAGCAGTACTATTACTTTTCAATAGACATTACCAATGGCAATTTTATCTATGATTTTGCCGACGATTCATTGGGAAACACAGATAAATACCACGATAGTTACTACTTCTGGTCTCTAGCCCAAAATTTAATTAGTAAAGCTTATTGCAGTAAAAACAATATCAAGAAAGAAATATTTAATTTAGGAAAAACTCACAAACGCGCCGCCGTCACTTGCGGTAAAAGTGTTTTCCTATTTTTTTAAGCTGTTTTCTATCTATTTTCGTTACAGGATAATGGGATAAAGAAGCATCGTTATGGCATCGCTTTGTTCGCTTAAGTGTCACCACGCAAGCGTATAATGTTACCGTTACATTAATTGAATCGTTTTACAACCATTCATTTAACCTATTCTTTCACGTACTGTCAGTCATAGAATGATTTTTACCTGATGCATGGGCATAGTATCTTGAAATTACTTTGAATGTGATCTACTAACAAATATTTTTATTCTCTTACAAATAGTATAGTTGCTGAACCTCGCTATTTGTATTAAGGTGAAGAAAATAGGTTAGGAATATATTTTCAGCAACAATACGAATAAATACAGAAAAAAACTTGATAATTCTTATACAAATCTAGTTATTTATTTTTACCGAGACAGGATGATAGTGCATAAAGAATAAATAAAAAAAATGAATAGCCTTTCTGGCCTTATTGTAGTCACAAAATACAATTATGTAACACAATACACAGAAAATCTTTTTTAAACCCATAGCACTGTACCCATAGAAAAGTGCCCATCGGTGGAAAAGAGATTAATGATTTTTATTAAATTTTTATTCATTTAATATTCTTAGGAAATCGTTTATTCATATTAAACACAATGCTGGCTAGTTACATAAAACCGCAGATTAAACAAAGGAATGGATTAGTACACATATTTAGTTTTATACATAATATTTAAGCTACTGAAAATACGATCATAGATAAAATTACTACACAAAAAGTGACTAAACTATAAATGAATTAGGTTTTTGATTATTTAGGTTTAGTTGGATTTAATTGCATTTTTTTTTACTGTTCAATAACTTGTTTTTACTGTTCTAATTCGAATTTACTGTTATTCAAATTGGTTTTTTTTTTTTTTTTATAAGTTCTTTATTTATAAACAGAATACATATTTAATTTGTTTGTTCACAAAACCCTTGCGGGTTTTTATGTGAACTCATTCGTTCCTAATTTAACTTATTTAATAACATTTATATCTACAAAACATATTCAATATTCACTTAAAACACTTTTATCAATGACGAGCTACTCATGACGGTATCTCTCCAGACTGTCTTTAATTGTTTATTTATAAAAAAAACGGTCACTTCCAGTCGCGTCGGTGTAATTATAATGAAATCGGTACGAGTACATCTCACACCGGTCGCTTCGAGTACATTCATCAACAAAAATACTATTTACAATATATTTTTTTTAATTCTTTTTTTAAAACGTAATTAGATAAGTTATTCGATTGCTTTATATTACTCGTAAGGTTATTAAATAAAATTGGAACAATTCTCTCCAGCCTTCTTTTGCCATATTCATTGTTGAATTTGGCCACTTCCAAAATTCCTTTTGTTGTTTGCCTTGTTTTTATACTGTGCGGTATTTTCTGTTTATATTTCATAGAGTAAAATTGTTCCCATATTACCTGATAATCAATTTTTTTTTCTATTGGTAAAGTATTACAATATTTAAATAACTTATTTTCCTCACTTTTTAATTTATTTTTAATTTTTTTTGGTACTATAGTTTTTATTATTTGAAGCTGAAGTTTTTTAATTTTTAGAATGTATGTTTTAAATGTTAGACCATAAGTACTAATTCCATATGTTATTCGTGTTTCTGCAAGTGATATATATAATAATCTTAGTATTTTATAGGGTACTTTATATCTAAAAACCGATAGTTTGCTTAGTATTGCACGTAGGTTTTTACATACTTGTTCGATATGTGGACCCCAATTAAACTTTTCATCAATGGTCAGTCCTAAATATCTATTTGTAGCGACCTTATTTAAGGAGGGACAAGAGCAAGGCTTTTGTATGCTATGTAGACACGCGTCGAGGTGTGATTTTAATTCTATACTGTGGTTGCTTTTGTTGTGGGTGCTGTGAATATGAATGTAATTAGTTTTACTCGAATTTATGACTAATCCACTATCGTGAGCCCATTTACATATTGAGTCGTATGCATTTTGCATTTTTTTTTTGTGCTTCTACGATATCAGGTTGAAACACTGAAACACTCGAATATTTAATAATCTACCTTGCATTTTATTTACGCTCGATCAAAGCATTGAAAAGAGTCGAATTTAAAAGTTAAATAACTCTTCGCTATTAAATAATGCTTCAACTCTCGAAGCAATTATAACAGTGTTCATAGTTGAGTTGAGTTGGACGCCGCGCCGCCGTCCTGTTTCGTACGGTAAAACTTTCAATGAGTACGTACAGTTATTTATTCTCCCATTTTATTTTTTTGTTACATTTGGCATATATTTTGAATCGTATTTATTTAAATAAGAAAGAACATTTAAAAATGTTGATAAACAAGATAGTATATATTTAAAACCATATAATGTGTATATTTACCATTTTATCAATAAATATGTAGTCTAATTTTTCGCGCATGGCTTAACGCTGCAACATAAATAGAAAAAAATATTTTTACAATAATATGCCCTATCATTAATTTTGATATTAAAAACAAATTTATTTATTTATTTACGTGTAAACTTACAGCGTTATACATATTAAGACTATAATAATAACAATTAAATATAAGATGATGTTGTGGAGATCACGAGTTCACCGGACAGCCACACCAGGTTTCCGCTGACGACTACATCAGACCAAAGGTACAAAGTCCGTCGACCGAGAGTGACGTCGACCGAACGCACCAGGTTTTCGCTGACGACAGCATCTGAAGCGAGGTACGAAGTCCGTCGACCGAGAGTGACGCGAAAAATTCACCAGGGCTGAGGAAGAGGGGTTCCCCTCCGACGCAAGACGACAGTCTATAAGAACGGAGGTCGCCTGCTAGTGCAGGGCCTTTTCAACCATGTTCGCGCGTCGCCAGTACCTACTCATCCGCAGTCGTCACGCCGGTTCGTGCACACACATCATGGAGTCAAGCATTATATTGTATATCGGAGTATTTATGTAGTAAGAGGATCAAGTAATCAACCTTCTAACAAACCCTCGAATTATTACTATAATGTTATATAATAATAACATTTAGGATTAAAGTGACAGATAAAATCTTTTTTTTAATATTGTTGTAATTGGCAAGCATTAATTGGCTTTATATTTAAAATGTATATGTTGCTAATTTAATGTATGAAAACCTATTTAATGAATAAATAAAATAATAATAGGTACACTATGAGTAAAGATGAAAAACTAAAACAAAAAACCAAACCTAAAGTGAAATAAGATAGAATCCTTTGCACTATCAAAAAATAGAATCAAAATATTGGACACCAAATAAGAATCATGAAGTGAATCCCTAGTGAATTCTTTGTGTGTGTGTGTGTGAGAGAGAGAGAGAGAGCGAGCAAAAAAATGCACTAATATGGCTCATCAAATTGGCGTTTTTTTTTTGTCAAAATGGTGTTTCGAATGCGACTCATAAATGATTTTCTCAAACAGGAGAAACAGAAACATAGTTTGAAATTGACGTACGCCACATATAAAGTAACGATTTTTAATAAAGCTCCATATATGCATTTGTTTTATACAAGGGGTGCCGGCGCTGCTAAGGGATAAATAACATGGGAAAATCTTCAAAAAATCCACATTTTTGGTGATTCACCACTCCTCAACCACCACGTATTCAGACGAGTGGTTTATAGCATTACTTATGTACATTGAAGACTTATCTTATACTTATTGTAAGCTGATTTTTTAAATTGTTTTTCATTTTAAAAATATAAAAAAAAATGTCTTCGCGTTGGATAGTTCAGCGTACGATTTACCCGAAAAATAGTGCATATTATAGACAAAATAATAGCGTATTTCTTTGCAAAGCCTCACTTAAATTTGACTCTAATTTCAGAGATAATTAAAAGTTATTAAATTTAAACATAATATATTTCAATGAGATCCTAAATCGTCACACCGCGACCGCTGTATATTTAATCATAAAAAAATATGTTTAGACATATCTTTAGCATAGTAAAGGGAGATTTTTAAAATTCAATTCTATTTCTAAGGAAATTAATAAATGATTTACTGCTAATGGTTCTTTTTTAGTTGAATTGCTCTCTTATACAATACAATAGAGCCTTAGGTAAAATAGGTAAATGAAAGGTCTAAAAATAGAAAGTTTATTTTTTTTAAATTTCTTTTTTAAGCGCCGAAATAACCGCCAAAGAGGTAAATTTTGTATTGTAAATTTTGCAAAGTTTAGTGGGGAAAATTAGCGTGACTGACTTAGCGTGAGTTACTAAGCAATGTATCAATGTGTGTAATGTGTAAGTTATTGTAACAATGCCGTTTTTGTAGACATTAAATTGTTTCACAAACGAAATACATCGAAAAGTCGAATCACGACAATCTAATTTGTAGAAGATAAATGACGTAGATTCGCAATTCGGATAAAAAAAAACGTTTTACCATAAAATGAGTTGTCGCTTCCTGCCTACACACACGCGCGCGCACACACACGCACACACATACACACGTAGCATCGAGGCCTATAGAACACACGGACACAGCCAGACATTCAGAGAGTCACTTCGCTAGTCAACAAACTCAGGCAGCTCTACAGTATCTCGCGTTATTTTATATTTTATATTTAATTAATTTCAACTCAAGATTGTACTTACTTTGTACTTACTTTTATCATAATTACCAACTTAGAATTACGAGTGTTTGTTGAACCATTTATTAATAATAAATAGTGTATTAAAATGTGCATTATTTGCACTGACAACGACGCCTTGTAAAATTATCATTTAATTAAATCATAAGATTAATACCACGATCAGCAGATTCAGTATTGCTTTTTGTTGCATCCAATAAAAGACACTTTAACGCTCGCCGTATTACTGGAGCAATTACTGAAGCAGACGCCCGGCTAGGTAATTAGTAGGATATAAATTCTCGGGCGACATTCGAGCCCGTTCCAGGTTATCTGTAGCCGGTAGATTTACCGTAGTTTTGAACGTAGAAATGGCGCCGAAATATATTTATGTTATAAAGTTAATTGCTTTGTGCACGTAGTTCATATATTTAAATGCACAAAAAACGACGGTATTAAACATGTTTTTATCGTCAGCTTCTTAACCGTAACTTATAAAAGTTATTTCTTCAAATTTACTCAAATTAACGTAACCCGAAGAAGCACGTGATGTTATTTTCATATAACTTATTTAAATCATCAATTTGTTTCGTGCATATAATCCTTCAACTATTCGTCCTATTGAACTTATACATAATGCTTTACTAACGACATATCATAAGATTGTAACAGGAGGAGCTAGTTCTAACCAGCATTCTGTTCCGAAAAGTAATATAAGTTTTGGGTAAAGGCACTTTAGTTTTCTAGCAGCTAAATTGTACAACAGAATGATGGATGCAAGAATAATAGTATCCCTAAAAGCAAAAATTTCGAAATTTCGGCATTGCCTATTTAGGTAGAACTTTGCATATATGTCAATTATGTGTTATGTTCCTAAGTCAATAAATAAATATTTTTATTTTACTATGAAAATTACTACAATCTGAAATGTTATGTTTATGCTTAATATTTCAAAACTGAAGTTCGACCAAAATCAAAATAACTAAAGCTGACATAACGTTAACCCTTAAAGACTGTATTTCGCGCCAAAAATCCTTAAGGCCAAATTAATGACCTTGAAAAATCACTCATCTACTATAAAATCCATAGTGGAGGCATGAGTCGTTCAATCTTTACAATCTGGTATCATCTGATTTACCATAAAATTCTCTATTATAAAATATCACTTTGATTTTTTATTTCGTAAATAAAAAAAAAAGTGCTCTTATCAAATTCTTCCACCAAATTTTTCACTATTTTGACAAATTTTGTCAAATATTACATTTTTTTTTACATTTTCAAATATTTATAACTATACATTACAATTTAAGTCTTCTAAAATATGTACAGTTTTCGAATAAAAAATAAAGTTAAAAAAATATATATATATATATATTGGAACGGAAGTACATCAGTGTATTTTCAATACAAATTTATAAATAGTATTAGACATTGCATTGAATTAAAAAAAAAAAAACAAATTTGGCTCGTTGTGATGGTGCAAATGTCAAGTTAATAAATTATACTGAAATAATAGCAGAAATAATAAAATCAGCGGGAAATGCATCCGTGTGCCGATGGCGACCTTAGGCTGGCCGGGCGGCCGGACGTATCGCTGATTTCACCATCAAATGAGATTCCTCCTTCAACATTCAAATTGCTGGCGGTGTATGGTGATTAATAAACGACCGTCGCGTTAGAAGGCATCAGTGCGTTCTTCGCTGTTCCAAATCGTGCTCTCACAGTTTCCAATCTTTCAGGAACTCTTTGTCCTCCTTTTCTGCTCGCCTCTTTGCGGCGGTTTCATCAGCACGCCTGTCACTTTCTTATACAATCTTGAAATTGTGTATTAATCAGAGGAAAATGTTGGAAATAGTAATTATGTTGCCATTTATTGCATAAAAAAATAAATAAATAGCATAGGGTGTGACATAACTCTTACAATATCACTAATATGTTAATCAAACGAGTATTAATAACGTATTACGATTATTAGTTCAATTAATACTCTTATTAAGAGTATTATTTTTCGCCGGGTAGGATCGTTTTGTTGTAGTATCCACATTCAAGCACTAGTGAAATATTTTGCTTATGACAAGGCCAAAGGATTCATTCATTCATTCAGGATTTCGATTCATTTAAACATTTTTTTCTATGTCTGGCATTTGGTAGCCATTGGATATTAAATCATAAAATGTTTAGATCCCTTGGTCTTATATCTTCAACATAGTAAAGGTAGATTTTTATAAATCAATTCTATTTCTGAGAACTTTAATAAATGATAAACTATTTCTTTTTTAGTTAAATTGCTGTCTTATAAATGACATTAGGGCCTTAGAAAAAAATAGTAATTAAAGGCAAATGAAGGGTCTAAAATATAGAAAAGTTTGTTTTTTAATTTTTATCTTAAGCTGCAATTAAATAAAAACCAACAATTGCTTACTGAGCACGCAAAGAGTAAAACTCGACGCCATAAAAAAAAACACCAAATTCCAAGGTCCACTAAGGGTTTAATATTATTGGGAGGTAATTTAGCTTGATTATCCTTGATGATCCTGAGCTATATCTTGTAGATCTATTAAACTGTTTATTTTTTTATGGAAACTATCTAAAATTTAGCGTCGAGTATTAAGTTTAAAATGCCAATGCAGACTTTATTAAACAATATCGTAAAAAAGATATAATGCCAATATAAGCAATCGTTGCTTAAAGAAGTTTTAAAATATAAAATTTGTTACGTAAAATTTCACATACACCCAGTAACTATTTGATATTATGTTGTATCGATTATTTGACATAAAAATATACGATAAATTTTAAGTCAAATGTCATCAATTTGGTCAAAAATTGACATTCGTTCGACGGTGTTTTTGATCTATACATTTTAAGTATTGCAGTGAAGAAAATGAAAATAAATGATTTAATGAGCATTCGGTGAAAAATGGCGCGTCTTACGAGCGAATTACTCAGTTAGCTCTGGCTCGTAGCCGTTATGCCGAAACAGGTGAACAATAAATCAAAATCAAGCCTACCGCCCTTCCTTGACCAACTGACGGCTCCTTGTCGGTTTATAAATTATTATTAATTATTCCGGGCGTCCTTTCGACATACCTGAAGCTTTATATCAAATTTAAGATAACGCTGACACCTTATAGCTTAGGAGGAAAATGTTCCTTGATCATTAAGAGTCCAAAATGTTTTATTATATTTTAAATTAAATATGAATTCATATAAAGTATATTATCCAAAATCCTTTTTTTTTTATTTTTCAGGTATGGCGGTTTCCAAAACAAAACAAATATTCACCAATGTTTAAAATACGGTAACTCATACGTTTTATCAAACAATCATAACATAACAGTAATCTTTCGGAATTAGACATTTTTAATTGTATTTTGAATTTATTCAAAAACAAGGTATGTAAAATATACACGTCTTATACAGGTAAAAGTCCTGAGTATTAATGTTTATCATAATAACGCTATACAACCCACATTCTAATTAATAGTTTTTTTTTTAATTGTAAGTGTAAATATGCAAAAACGAAACTATTTTATGTATTACTATTAAAATTACTATTACTGTTTAAACTACTACTTATTTGTACTACTGCTTTTTACTATTTATTTGTATTACTATTTAAATGTATGTATTTACTGTTTTATAAACTAAGTTACGCTGTATGTTTCCCTAAAATATATTAAATTAAATAAATAATAAAGATACATAATGACAGCGTATTGAACAATTTAGTAAAACTAGTATTAAAGGTATTTTTTTGTATTGAAAATTATTTACAATAAATTTAAAAATATATTACTTGTTTGGTAAGCCCTGAAAAATAAAATAACTAGACTGATGTGATTAAAAACAAATAAAGGCAATATTTTACAACTGCCTCATTTGATGCACGCAGTGTTTTATTAGGGTGGCAAAAAATATATTAGTTGCGCAGTGTATTTTTTTTATAAGCGTATTGTATTTTTGATAATTATTAATTATGTAAAAATGTAGATTTTTTTATTTTTTTATTTATTTAATATGTAGGCATACAGCGAAAAAGTAGCGTTTACATTTTACATACAAGGAATTAATATTTACTGATTTTATTGTGCTGAAGTGTATGCTTGTACATCAACTTATAGTGTATAAATAAAATGATGCTTTCAGAATTACTAAAATACAATATGTTTAAAATAAAACATTGCATATTTACATTTACAGACTCCCCGAATAAACGCCCAATAGCAAATGTTTCTGCGAGCAAAAACAATGTAACTCGAAAATAACCCTTTACATTTGAGACTTCTCACTTCTTTAGCATGGAATCGCATGATTTAAAATGCATAATTCCATTGGGTTAATTACCACGCACATTATGCGCGCAGAGGGTTGCGAGGGTAGGGCGGCAGCCCACTTTTGATACCGGGAATTTACTCGCCAGCACAAATACTGTGCATTTGCTAACAGCTATTATGAATACGTTAAATTTTACAAAATTATTATAAAGTTACCGGATCCGGCAGTAAATTAGCGACTTTCGATTTTCGTGAATTCTCTAATAATGTGTTGTATTTTTTTTCAGTAATACGATTCTTGCGACCAAGAGTGTAACGGGACGCTGCGATCCCGCTGCAGAAATAATTACAGACAGCTACAGCGAATGAAATATGTGTACTGTACCTACATAGATATTTGATATGATTAGTGATTATCATGCTCAAACGTAGCCTCGAAGTAAATGATGTCTGTAGTGTGTAATATTCGCTGCCTACTTTTGATGTAAAACTTCTTTAGGTGCGCTTTCCCTGCAATGATTGGATCTAATGTGGCCCATTCGACTAAACTCAGGTGGCCGCTCTGAGATGATGTACTCATTCGGCTAAAGTCGGTGCGCCAGGCTATCACGTTATTTTTTGTTATTTGTCATTATTACACATATATTCTCATTATAAACTGTGTCCCAAGACCATTTCCTTTAAAATAAAACAGCTAGTTGGTCCTGCGATTTATAGTGTTTCGTAATTTCTTAGGAAACTATTTTGGCATTCAGACATGTAGTTTAAGATTAAAGCATTATTTCTTCTTAACTGTAACCAATTTATTAAGGCTGTTTTTGATATTGTTTAAGACTACATTACACGTTTGTTGCCTATAATCAATAAATATATTACTGCGACGTGCGTTTGTCACTCATTCTAACATATCAACATTCCAAGAGCAACAAATATTATTCAATCGAGACATCGTAAACACACTGTTTTTGATCATGCTAATATCGGCCTAATCCTTAGACGTTAGTGTTGATCGATAGTTGCCGCGGTGTGCGTGCGAGTGATGATTATGTTTAAATTTAGTAACTTTTAATTGTGTCCAAAATAAGAATTAATTTAAAATCGTGGCCATTCTAAGAACTATTATTTTGTCTACAATATGACACTATTTTTCTGGTAAATCGTATGCTACATTGTCGAATGCGAGGCGAAAAATAAAAGTAGTTTTATTAAAAAAAAAAAGTTTTTTTTAATTTACATTTCAAAAATCAGTCTCTAATAAGTACAAAATAAATCTTCAATGTATTTAATGCTATAAATCACTCGTCTAAATACGCCTTAATAATCGCTTCCTAACACGGTAACTTATCTCATTATTTGTACTTCTCTAATTTTATGACTCTATAAATGTGTAGCATTTACACAAAAATAAGCTGGTAATCTTGGAATTTAGCTTAAAAAATACTCTGTAAACTGTTCAATTTCACTCGTTATAATTTTTTAATAAATATAGTGCAGTGAGAACATATTTAATAACTACCTTACAGATGTTAGACTTCTGATGCGCGTGCTGTAACCAAACACACGTGTAGTTAGTTGTGTCCCGATAAAAGTCATTTACAGCGGACGCCAAAAAGGAAAAACAGAGCCAATCTCGCCGGTTCGAACTTCGGGCGCGTCTCGCCGGGGCTAAATTCAGCTGATTTTTGGAGGCGGATCGCGTCGGCAGTTGCTGCTGAGGCTTATGGCTGGATTAGCCGGAGCCTCGGATGAAAATCGATATTCGAAAGCCAGCCCTGACGAGTTCCGCCATTACGCTAATGGTACACCGGGTTCAAGAGTAAAGCCCTCGAATTTCTCATTTTTATTCTGCACTGTACAAATATTTCGATGTAGACTCTTCCATCACATCACTTCAGATATCACTAGATTGTTTTTCTGATTTTATACTTTTAAACTGTTAATACAGGAGGTAGAAAAGAGAGGGCTTACGGAGTGAATGCCAGACGTTTCGGCGCGAGAGGCTGCCTTCGCTCGAGAGGCACTGATCCTTCCGTCTGTTGGGCTGTTGCGGTGGGTTGTTCGGGTGTTATGGCCGCACATATTTACACGCAATTACACCACCACATCTCGCGATGGGTCGCTTCGCTCTTCTTCTCTAGGTCCTTCGGGCAATCCACCCAAATCCACTATTAGTGCGTGCCTATATTATGTAATGAAGCTATTTGTAAAATTTCAAGTTTCTAGACCTAAGTTTATATTTTTGGCATAAAAATTTTCACTCCCCCACTTTTCATTTTCACTTTTCACCATTTTCTTATTAGGTGAATATTAAAAAAATCTTTCTCATTCGATTTCTATGTTATATAAAGAAGCTATATGCCAATTTTTGAGATTCTAGACCAGACGGTTTATAAGTTCCATACAAACTTCAAACCCCCATTACCCCTCCTTCATGGTTGAATTTCATATTTTTTTAAATTCACAAACCTAATCAGGTGTGGTCACGATAACTTCCCAAACTCGTTATCGCAATAGGACCGACGGTTTAAGAATGCATAAAGGACAAAGAAACAAAGAAACAATGATACAATCATATATATAGATAGATAAAATATTTATATAACGGTGTTCCCTGATATAAGCGATAAAAATAGTGAGTTATAAGTTTCTCGATGAAAAAATACATTTTAAAAATGCAGAAATAAATTTGTTTCTGAAATTCAGTACGACCGATTGCAATCTAGTCTGAACAGTATAATCACTTAATTCTTAGTTACTGAATCAGTCAAATACCAATATTTATTATTTATATTTCTTACCTTTTTAATTTTCCAGCTTTGGCACATACACTTATACTCTTATACATTTATACAGCCATCATCACCTACACACAGACATTTACATAAATATACTATCTTTAGCCTTTTTTTCTCTATTTAGATGTACTCATTTTCTATATTCTACTGGTAATAGATTAGTTATATTGGCCATTGTTTAGTTTTTATATGTTGTAAGAATCTTTATATGTAACTATGTAATCAGAAAATAAATTATTAATTAAACATTTACACAAAATATAACCCCACAAATACCCCTTTATACTATCTCGCATACCTGCCTTCGAATACACATAAAAAATATTTTTACACAAAATTATGAATAATCTGGTTATTAGAAAACATTTTTGTCTATAATTGTTTCTTAATTTTTATGTGATAGTTTTATTTTAATTTAACTATAAGCGCAATCTTCGCCACCTCAATTATATTAGTCTAATGATATTTTTTTTGTGTACAGTATAAATTAAATTTATATCAGTAAATTAAATTATAAAATTAGTTTCAGAAAAACTGAACGACTTTATAATAATTAGTTTTGTTTTTACAAGTTATATAAAAGTATCAATTATAAACTATCAATAGGTACGAATAATTTTATTAGAAGTACAAAAAAAAAACGTACTGATGAGCATATCGATGAATAAATGTAATATTTAAATTATAAGTAAACCTAAAATAGTTATAAAATTAGGATTCCAAGAGGGAATGATGTCTCTAAGTATAACAGTACTTTAATTTAGTTATTACTGCGACATTGATATTTTATCAGTGCGGTAGGATATAAATTATTTAGCTATGAACACTCGATCGATAAAAATGTAAAATTTAAAATGGCTGATACGTAATGAATTGTCCCTATGATTACCTGTGTTATTACCTGTTTAAATTTGTAAGATGTACTTTTCCTTATCATAACATAAAGATTCAATTAATCATTTAAAAAGATTCAATTAATCAATTAATTCATTGTTCAGCTGTACTTTAATCAATAAAGAATTATTTTCATATATGTTTTTATTTAATGGACAGGCGTCCTCGTATTTTTTAATTTTATCCTTAAACAAAAAAACCACACGATATCATATATACGTACAATAAAAAAACTTTAAAAATTAAGAATAAAGATAAAAAAAAAATGGATTAGAAAATAAAAATAATATAAAAATAACGCTCACGGCGAAAAATACCAATCAATGAATTCACGTTGGTATGATAAAGGTGTAAACGAATGTAGATTTTTAATCCTTTCGAACGATGAGATGTATACATCAATCTCAGCAGAAATGGAATTTAATAATTCAACTGCTCTCCCAATCAGACTATATAAGAATTCATAAAATATTTATTGTAATCTTCTAGCCTTAGTAAAAGACAGATATGCCTTAAAACGTAGGTCTGATTTTATTTATAGTAAAAATATATATTAGGAAAAATCTCCAGTCGAACTGCTGGCAAATTTCTCAATTTCAGGCTTGCGCTTAAACAGGCGAGCGACAGTGTGAAAATTTCCCAGACGTCGTCGTGCCAGTCCTGGGCAGGTCTACGTACAACGGCACCAGAATATGGCATTGCTGCGCTACAGCGTTTTGTTCTTGCTGCCAGGCGTACAAACAAAACGTAATGTGACCCGGACTCACATCATAATAAATTAATATTTACTTTTGTAAAATATATTCAGCAATTGCATTGTATAAATTATGTATAAACTATGTATTGTATAAACTGTATAAATTATGTATTCAATAAATTCTTACTTACTTATACTTAGTTTTAAATGCAATATCCTTATCACGTTTATTTATTTGTAATATTTTATTACGTAAACAAGCAGGCCTACATTGACAGCTGACGCAGTGCTGCGTCCAACATAATTTATTTATCACAATTATGGCTCATTAATATATCAAAATAATAAATATTTCACTAAAATTTGATTAAATTTATTATGATAGAGACGAAACTTGTAATTTATTGTTACGTTTCGAGTAACATGGCAACCGCAACTGGGTTAAAACCTATTCTAATGTAGGTCTAGTATAGAGCCGAATTATATTTCTTAAATTATAAACCAGTTACCAACTCATCATCATCTTGGCATCTTGGTTACTTATAACCAAGATGCTTGATTAAAATAAAAAAAAAAACACAGAATATGTTAATAGGAAGAATCGTAGCATATGAGTTAATAGCCATACATACAATACATCAATATATTTTATAGTATTACATATTATCTATTAAATACAATAAAAAACATAGTAATAAACTCAAACCACAACCACTAGTTATTGCCATTTAATATAGGTATTGTGCAATTTGGATATTAAAGGGAAAATTGCATCCAATGTAGATTTATATAGACCTGATTTTGAAGTAGCATGTAGCATGACTCTGACATGACATTTGATGGACCCACTACAGAGACATGTAAGAGGTACAAAGGGCACTCGAGGCAATGTCGTCGCCTGATGAAGATGAAGCTGATCTCGCCAAACTATTACGAACATAAAAAAAAGTAACCAAATCAGCTGAGTAGTTTCTAAGTTATAAAGCTTCAGATATTTTATATCTTTATCTAATAGGTTAAACAGTTTTGGCCCTGTAAAATAAATATTCTTTGGTCAAAATCAGATTTAATAATTGGTAATCTGAATATCTGGCATACGTGTCGTGTTGATGTCCAGACTGTATTTCATATATGAGTTATTCATTATTATTACGGGAATGTACAACCACTGTATGTCCAATAATTTTATGTCTGCAAGAAGGTCATCTGTCTACATGTATTTTTTAATGCAACTTTTATTACTGCTTTCTGAGCAACCTCAAGTGTGTGTAGAGATGTTTGTGAGGGAATTCCTCAACTTGTCATGCCGTGAGTCATTAAGGAACAGCATAGTGCTCATAATTAT
Organism: Neomicropteryx cornuta; assembly: GCA_020383195.1. Taxonomy (NCBI): domain Eukaryota; kingdom Metazoa; phylum Arthropoda; class Insecta; order Lepidoptera; family Micropterigidae; genus Neomicropteryx; species Neomicropteryx cornuta. The sequence continues at coordinate 2,965,993 of JAHKQU010000001.1, read as the reverse complement.
TCTAATACGCCGCAACTATTCCAGAACTCTTCGTTTATTAGACTAAATAAAGCTAGAAAATAAATTAAAGATAGGTATAATAATTTATTATCCATATAGATAAACAAAAATCATTAGATTTAGTACAAATAAAATCTATGTGAGATGTATATTACACATATTTTGTATAAAAATTGAATCAAAATAAATAAAATTAATATTCAGGTGACATATTAAGGAGTAATAAAAAAACATTTTTAATACTCATCTTTCGTAAAGATGATAGGTGTGTATAAAATAAGAATTTCTAATATAAAATATAAAAATATGACAATAAAATAAACATTAGAAATATTATATCACTTTGATTGGGATAAATGTGAGTTAAATGTGGAAAAATGGAACTGTGGATATATGTAACGCTATATTTATAATTATTTTACAAACAAAATGACCCACAAACAACATTTCAAAATGTGCGATCAATCTATCGAACGTTTATTAAAGTTAGAAATCAATCTTAAATTATAATAACAGTTATACAAATTATGTACCGAATACAAAACCAATGAAAGTCGGTTAAAACTCACATCGTATAGATTCAAAAGCAGAAATTTGCAGTAAATGTGTTTTGTGGTAATTCAATAAAAACAATTTACATCTAGAATAACGTAATATCATCGATATTTTTTAATTCTTATTGTATTTTAATGCTGTTTTTGAAACTGATTCTTGCAAATTGCTGCTCTTGTTACCAACATATCGCTAATGATGGCTCAATAAAACACAGAGGCGTAGGTAAGTAATTTATTTATTTATTTATTATTATTTAAAAAAAAATGACAATAAATTAAATGGGTTCTGGCAAAAATATGGTTGCCAGAAACACAACTTATGACAAGTCTTACAAACTATACGTACTAAATTTACATACAATTTTTAATTAGATAAAAAAGAACCAAAAAAAAAAGAAAAACATTTAACACAAAGAAAAAGAGTACATGAAAAATAAATAACTAACTTTAAAACATAACATTAACACAAGTAGAACACAATTACTATTCAAGAGATTCCATGCAGTAGATTACTATACAATAATCCTATTGATATTTAATTAATTAGTCACAGCGTGTATAAGTAATCTTTGAGAGAAATTTTATAGTATTTATTGATTCATGATTAATATCAGTAACATAAGTAATTCTAACATGGCTACAGATTGCTGGTTTTGATTCCGAATTCCAATTGTTGGGTTTGATTTGATTGCTGGCTTGGTTTTAGTTTTGATTGATACATGTTTTATAGGGTCAGGTTCAATATGTGGTAAAGATGAAGATGTTTCAAAATCGATACAAAACCTTAACATGATAATTTTGGCAGATTGCTACTTTTGATTCTATACGACTCAATTGTGTGAGTACAGAAGCACAGATGAGCAAGCAACATAGGTTGGGTTAGATTGCGCTCTCTTTCTCTCTTCTGTGACGGAAACAATGTGAAAGAACCTACGAAAATTCTTAAAAATATTCTATTTATTTTCAGCCATTAACCGCCGCTTCGTCCAAGACAAGCTACACTTTGCCCGAAGCCGCGTTGCCCGCCCGCCCTCCGGCGATTATCGGCAACGGCGCGCCCCAGCCCCGGAGGCTGCGCCAACCGGATGCGCAGATCGACAAAATGGCCGCCGCCGTCGCCAGTATGTCGGCGGACGTCGCGACGCCGAGGACGCACGGCGACCACCGGAAACCGAACGAAACTCGGAACGTCCCCTTTCAAGCGGTGTGCGAGCGAGTGTGTGTGTTTGCCTGCGGGCGAGTGTGGCATGCACACAAATGAGCATAATCAAAAGTGAAATGTGAACTGTGTGTTATTTTTACAAAAATGTGCGAGTTATCCGCTAATTACTGCCACATTTAGTATGATAAACATCGGTCTGTGTTGACAGTGTTTGTCGAAAATGAACTTACGTAAGATTTAGAAAATGTTTTGTAATGGAAAAATTAAATCGTGATTTTCACTGTGGATATTCTGCTATCAAAATTTTACCTGTGAGTATGACTATATAAAATTTTAAGTTCAAATATTTTTAGTATATAACATTCAATCCGAATATTTAAGTAAAAAATAAAATAATCTATTTTGAAGTGGATAAGAAGAGGTAAATAGATTAAATTCAAAACTACTAATTAAGTCTTAAAAGTTTTAAAAAATGTTATAGTTATATGAAAAAAGTTAAGGTGTGTAATTTTTAAAAATTAGGCAAAATGTTGCTAGATATAATATCTATACTAGTGGTAAACGAGTCAGCAGGCTCTTCCAGAATATGTAAAAAAGCATGTTTGAGTTATCATAAATAAAGGTCACAACAGCGACATTGAATTTGAAATATGATTTGAATTTGTATCTTAGTAGGTGAGTATACGATTAAATTAGGTATTTTTTAAATGTTTTCAAATAATAAATTAAAGATATTTCATTGTACAAAACCTAATCAGGAAAATATTTTTCGAACCCCAAACTGGTAAGAAAAGTAAAGTTAGCATACAATTTAGTTGTTTTCCCATTTATTCGACAGACGTTCGCGTTTTGAGGTCACCTGAATCTTTTCTGATCATTGTTGGAATTACTTCTGTATATGTGTGTATGTATATCTGTGAACGCAATGACGTCAGCGAAAATACCACAAATTTTGGATTTAGGTCTGAATACGCCATGAAAAAAGGCCAGATGACAATAAATGAATTCTAAGAACAGACGCTGAGCGCTGTATGTTGGAAAAGAGGTTACGAACAGCAGCAACGCGCCACCACTGCGTACGCTTGCTAAACTGTTAGAGATATAAACTATGCTTGAAACATATGCAGATTTAGAAACGTAGCTATTTCTATAGAAAAATATATGTTATGTTGGTATATCTGATTAAGAACGTTTTAGAATTTCGATTATTTTAAAATTTTAGAGCCCTTCAAAACGTAGCCTAAAAAGTTGGAAAAACGTAGCCCTTTATAGTCCTTCCATTTTGAATGATAAATTACTCCACTCTAACTATATAGCAAATGCAAATTTAACTTAGTTGAGTAAGGAATAAAATATTTGAATATGACCTAGGTCATAGTGATTCTATTTTTTTTAATCACTTTCATAACCTAATCTCTCATTCCACTTTCCCATTTCTTTCTTTTTACCCGGGATATTATTTAAATTATATTTGCATACATATAACCATATTCATTTTACTGCTTCATATATTGTTTATGTTATAAATGACATATTATGTATACAGAAATATATATAACCTCTAATTTTATAATATTATTATAATTTTTTAGTATATGTACTTTAGATGTATACATCTGATGGTATAGCTAGTTAGCAGGTGATACAATTTTTATTACTTCGCTAATGTGCCCCCCAATGTAGAGAATTAGATATGTATACTCCAAGATACTTTATTACCTGTAGAGCAAAGGTGTCCAAACTACGGCCCGCGGGCCAAACCCGGCCCGGCAGGCGATTTTATCCGGCCCGCCAAGGATTTTGAAAAATTTCGTAAAATATAAATGTAGCGTGGCGCGTCGCTATTAGATCTCGCGCAGATGAAGAGCGCTTTCGGTTAGCCGTTAGGTTAGAATGAGCTCGAAAACGTACGACTCGGCCGCTCGACTGCACGAATGATTTTGTACTCTGACTGTACAGCGCTCTGTAGGCGGCGCGGAGCGTCGCGTCAGTCCACGACAAACCAAACATTCGTCGGCCGCGGAGCTTATTTACATTCTTTACAGTTGATATATTGTAAATTGGTATGTTTAGATTTATATTTATTATATTATAACTTAATTATTATGTTAATATTATTTTTTAAAGTTGAACATGGAAACAAAAAGAAGAAAAGTAGATGACGAGTGCCGCGTTTTTAAAGAAGAATGGGGATTCAAATATTTCTTTGTGCAATCGCAGTCAAAGAATGGCAAAGGTATACATATGTGTAATTTGCAATGACACTGTTGCTGTAATGAAGGAACACAATTTACATCGACATTATGAAACAAAACATGCTTCAGCTCACTCACAATTTAAGGACCAGCAGCGTACTGAAAAATTTGAAAAAATGAGTCGTAGTTTGTCTTCTCAGCGAAATTTATTTAGGAAGGCAAACTCGGAAAATGAATCATTGACTTTAGTTAGCATGAAAGTTGCTTATTTGTGGGCGAAAAAAGGGAAACCCTTTATGGATGGAAACATCGTTAAAGAGTGTATGATGGAAGCTGTTGGGGTATTATGTCCGGAAAAGGTGAAACTTTTCAAAACGATAAGTCTTTCCCGCAATACTGTTGCTCGTCGAATTGACGATATTGGCAATAATATACTCCACCAGATTTCTGGGAAAGCACAGCGTTTCACTCACTATTCTATCGCGATGGATGAATCGACCGACGTTAGTGACACCTCACAACTTTTAGTATTTGTTCGTGGTGTTGACGACGATCTTATGTCACCCAAGAATTATCATCGGTTAACAGCATGCATGGCACTACAACTGGAGCAGATATTTTTAAGGAACTACAACAGACGTTGACCAAATATAACTTGGACTGGAATCGACTCCAAGGTGTGACAATTGACGGAGGAAGTAACATGTCTGGTGCAAATATTGGAGTGGTTGGGTAATAAGAAAAGCTTGTGAAAGCGCAGGAGCAACAGTATCAATTTTTCTGCACTGTATCATCTACCAACAAGCCCTATGTGTAAAACATGTCGACATGAGCTGCGTTTTGAAACCAGTTGTTTCTGTCGTAAACTTTATTCGATCACGTGCACTCAATCATCGCCAATTACGATCTTTCCTCGAAGAAATTGAATCTGAGTCTTTTGACTTATCGTATTATACAGCAGTTCGATGGCTTAGCTGTGGAAAAGTGTTGTTGCAGTTCTTCAAGCTCAGAAAGGAACTTAAAATTTTTCTTGCGGAAAAAAATCACCCTGAACCGCTTTTATCGGATGCAGAGTTGCTCTGGAAGTTGGCAATTTTTGCAAATGTCGTGACACACGTAAATAACTTAAATTTAAAGCTCCAAGGTAAAAACAACTTAATTTGTGATTTATTCGAGCAAATCAAAGCATTCAAGCCAAGCCAAGCTGATATTGCTCGAAAGTCATATGAATGAATGTAATTTTTCCCATTTTACGTGCTGTGAAAAATTTAGTACAGAAACTGACGAAAGATGTCCCACCATATTTGCAGTAAAAGTAATCGCGGATTTAAAACTAGAATTTCAAAAGCGTTTTTCTGATTTTGACATAAATTCAAGGGAAATTCGGCTGTTTCAAAATCCATATGACTGCAACGCTGGCGACGTTTCAAGTCAGTTTCAAATGGAAATAATTGATCTTCAAGCTAACGATCAAATCAAGAACAAATACAAGGAAGGAAACTTGATCGATTTTTAAAAATTTTTGGACGCAAAAGAGTTTCCAAATTTAAAGCAATTGGCTTGTAAATTTATTTCTATGTATGGCACTACCTATATAATATGTGCGAACAAACTTTTTCCAGGATGAAGTATCTGAAATCTAAATATAGGGCAAATTTATCGAATGATCATTTGCAATCATTGCTAATAATTGGTGTTTCCGATTTGAATCCCAACTTTGAAGAAACTCTCCAGGAAAAAACCCAGTTCCACCATTCCTATTAAAAATTGCATGAAATAATTTTATAATAATATAATTTAGACATGTTTGTTTAGTATTGTTATATCTGTAATTTACTATAAAAAAAAAATTATAGTATATATATATGTGGCAACAATAAAAACATTCAATGCTGCTTTACTTGTAATAAGGTTTTTTAATTCACATATTTACAATGCTTGGCCCCCGCTAATGAATTTAAATACCAAACTGGCCCTCCAAGCAAAAAGTTTGGACGCCTCTGCTGTAGAGAAACAGTATAGTCAGGTTGGATTATCTGTGACTCGCGAAAGTGCAATAAGGAAGACTTGTAGACATTAAGGTTTATCTTGTTGTCTTAAATCCAGTTTGAAATACACTTGAAATTGTCGCGCGCCGAAGGCCCCTACATAGCCGCGGGGTTGAACAGCTAGTGATATTATATTTACGTAAATATATGACTCGTCGAGCCTTCACATAAGTTCGCGGACTCTTTATGGAAACGAATAGAATGATATGTGTAGGGATGATATTTTTGTGATATATCTCTAGCGCAGGGGTGCTCAAACTTGAACTGCTGGCGATCTACCTCAATATTTTTAGACTACTTACGATCGACTCTGAGAGACTGCAAGTGTGTGTGATGCAGGGTTGTCGTACATACACGATACACCCTACCTACCTAGGTAGGGCGTACCGTAGCATATATAGATATTAGCTTTCTGCACGGTGCTCAAACGGTCGATCGCGATCGACCGTTTGAGCACCCCTGCTGTACTGTGTACTGTCTATTCTAGAAACAACACGGCTTTTCTTTGAAAAGTGCCGCGCGTTCCTTTGATAAAGCCACCTTTTGTCGCAAGCAGTGTTATTTTATTACGTAATACATTTTTGTAGTTTAGTTACCTACCTACTTATTAAAAAAAAAATTCTTCTCGAGATCTACTCAAAAAGCACTCGCGATCGACCAGTCGATCGCGATCGACCGTTTGAGCACCCCTGCTCTAGCGTATATAATTCTGCTTATATGTGTGCACCTGTAGTTAAAGCTACTCTCACGTCCCAAAATACATCCTAAATCTTCGAAATACAATAAAGGCAATTTGAATATGAATGAGTTCGTAGGGCGCGAACGTCGTATCGTGTATTTGAATAAGGTCACTTTTATTATACCCCAAGCCATTGAATCAGTAGGCACGTTCGGCTACTACTAAAATTTAGATCCGTCTAAGGTCCCTATCAGACGATGAGTGGAAATAATAGAAATTGGTCCTTAGAAAATTGTGTTAGTAGTAAAATTATGCAAATACGTATTAAATAACGATATAACATTTCTTAAATCGAATAATGTAAAATAAATATCTGAACTTCTGCGTGACAAGATATTAATATATTTTTGTTTAATTTTGTCTTGTTTGAATTGAGATCTATTTCCTTAGGAATCTCTGTTCTTTTCTTTGTGAAAATATTTTTCTACTAAGTATAAATACTAGTATTACTACTAGTACTAGTACTAGTTCTACTAGTATTGAAGGTAGATTACTTTAAGCAATAATTGTTAATTGTATATTTATCATGTAAGATTGTAGGCTGATTGATAGGTATAAGAAGAGAACGCATTTGTGAGGCATGTACTTAGAAAGAAATAAATTATTATTATTATTAAATGTTATTGTAAATATTAAATTCTACGTAATTTTATCATTAGTAAATTAGAAAAAGCATCAAAAGATAGATTTATAGTAGAATTACAAGAGAAAATACGCTATAAATTTCAAATATATATACTAGAATGTGATATTTGACGCAATTTGAAGAAAATCGCATTAGCTACATTTTGGTTTATAAGTTAAATCAGATTATTTAATTTCTTATATTTTTCAACATTATGCAAAAAGCGATTAACCGAAATTCTACTTAAATCTCGTTTGATGGAATTTTTAAATGAGAAAAGCTAAAGTTGTCGAATATAAATAACTAGTCATTATTTAGGCATATTAAAGTGTTTTGTACAAATGTCTCCCAGCTCAAAGTCAATCCGATTTTCCTAAAATATAACAATAACTAATTTTGATTCGTAAATGAGTAAATATTAAGTAAATAATATTAAAAAGTTATATTTCTGTTGACCGTTTTTGTATTTGTTATTAAAAACAATGAGTTGAATCAAAGATATTTTTTTTTTAATAAAAATTTTCTATTGAAGAACATTTAAAGATCTTTGGATGTGCTTTACCGATTTTCCCTTTGAAAATCCTACTAAATGTAGATGAAATTGATATTAACATGACATTTGCATTTGATCTCTCTTTATACATAAAGGGATGGTTATTAAAAAATCATGAAACTAAATGCTTAAGGTTTGACCTGAAATTAATAAAGTTAAAAAATTCAAATAAAAAAACTGCTTCTTTTATGCTTCTTTTATTGGTAAATTAATTATAGCTATAATACCTGAACTTCTTAAAGACATTTAGACAAGAAATTATGGTTAAGTGAGCCACTTTTCTTTTCTTCTCTATGTATGTTTTAAGTTTCTTTTTCTTTGTTCACTAATATCATTATGAATTTGTAGTGTGATATAATATAGAAAATTTCATTTATGTATAAAAGTTTGAAAAATACAAGCGACTCGAAAAAAAAATATACTTACAGCTAAGATCCTGTGAACTTTGTAGGTTAAGTGATTTATGTAGTATATATTGTATTTGGAATAAAAAACATAAAAAAACTTGAACAATAAAGCTGTTAATACTATACATAAATATTTTGTAAAAAATTCTACAAAAATCTATCATTATTTGAAATATTATGATAGGGTTAAACGATTCTAGCGTGATTTTGTTATTGAGTTATCAAAAAATAACCATTTCGCTTGTTAATAGCAATAGTTAATTAGGAATTTAAAATGAATACTTAAATGTTTCTTATAATTTGTATTTGTTTTTATTATGTTTGCTCCAAACAAATATTCATTACAATAAACAAACCTAAAAATAACTCTATTGTTTCAAAAACAAGACGATTCTACTTTCTTTGGTACAGTATAGTTAAAATGGCAAGGATCGCCAACTCGGTAGTGTCAACAATATAATCAATCTGATTTAACCACATACGTAGTATATAATATACTATTTCAGTAGTATTAGAAATTAAGAAAGAAAGAAAGAGAAAGAAAATGTTTCTTTATTGAAAAATGTAAAACAAAAATAAATGGTATGTACATAAAAATTCATCGCATTTTCCAATAAAAGTGTGCTCAGCTGCCCTCCTATTTAATATGCCTTATTTAATATGTACGTAATAAATTGAATGTTATTATGAATATGTATGCTAAAAAATATTTCCGATGATTTTAATGACTATATGATAAATTAACAATGTAGAAATATTAGATATTATTTATACTTTAAAAAGTAGTACATTTGCTAAAAATAACTTAAATGGTTTTCAGCGCAGCACTTCACTTCAGAGATTAAGCGTATCATATATACCCTAAATCTCAGCAATATTTATTATTTAAAAAACGTATTTGAGGTTTTCTTATGAATAAATTTGAAAAAGTAACTTTACGCAAATGGCTCCCAGTTTTGGTAGCGACCGCAACATGTGTGCAAGTATTTCAGGTTTCCTTTAGTTTGCTGCTGAAAACCGAAACTAGAAGCTTCAAACTCTGTGACATCATCTTCAGACTAATAGTTTTCAAACTGCGAGTAAATACCGTATAATAGCGAACACTATCTATGCTTCGGCTACAGATTGTATCGCCCATCAAAAGATACAAAGTTCCTTGTGGTAGAGCGAGATAATGGTTGGTGCATAATTGCCACGTATATTCATTTAATAACATTGTTTTGCCGGCCTGTCAGTCGTGCCAGAGGCTTATTAACTTTCACATGTGTGTAAAACATAATCCTTAGAATAAGCTGTATTTAGTAAATATTTACAAAAAGTATGCAATTTTAGTATAAAACACTAATTTTCGTCAACTAATCGCGAACTAATATTCGTCACAGAGATTTGGTTTAAAAAAACAATTAACTGAGACATATCTTGGTTAATTGTTATTTTTATCGTTAACTTATTGTAAATTCTTATTATTTTTACTTGATTTACACTTTTATTGTCTTATAATTTATTATAATAATAATTACACCACGATTTACAATAATAATTGTAAGTTCAATTATTGTTTGATATAATTATCCATTAAGTTAATAAAAGGTGTGTTCAAAGCGGAAAGTGCGGTAATCCGTAACATTCGGATGGGTATTTTTCCCGCGAGCGAGTAAAATTGCCCGCCTCGTTACGGGGCGGCGCCGCGACGGACGGAATTCCGAAGGCGGGCGGGCGGGTCGCGACGACGCTGCTGAACGAAATAATGGCTTTTCTTCGAATTTCCGCTCGCGATTGTTATGTTCTTTTGTTTTTCCCGATCTGAACTCCGCTTACTGGCGGAGCGCTACTTTCTACCCGTAACGGAGACCGCTTTCATATTATAAAGTTTAACTCGGAGAGATTATAAGTAAACATTGCTACTCAAAATTTTCCGTAATTGAAAAGCGTTTTTCTCGTAATTGAGAAAAAAATTTGGTGATTACTGTTTGATTGTCGAATTAAATCTAACCCCTCGCCTAAAATGTATGGAATATTATATTAAACCGCAAATATATTAATTTTGCGGCCCGGCCTTTCAGCTTCTATGAAAGTATCGCCACTAATTATAAGTATGCTTCAGAAGAAATAAATAATCATAATCAAGTTTAGGATAGTAGGTACAACCAGATGCTTACAGTGCTAACGGCATAATCACGTCGAGTTCGTAAAATACCAAAGGCCCCATTTTATTTCGCCGGTTCCAGAAAAAAATAAAATATAAGGTAATTAAATTTGTCGTCAACTGCGGCGTAAAATGGTCTATATTTCAAAATTATTACTCCATATTGGAACATACGTATAACAATGTTTCCGCACGCCTGTTGGCGTAAGAAGAAAATCAACGTGACAAATAAAGAAAAATTAACGTAACAGCTGGGCGCACCGAGTTTAACCGAATGAACACATCACCTTCGATCGTCCTCCCGAGTTTAACCGAATGATGGTGTCGCATGTGATTTATTCACAGCATAGGAAAAAATGCGTAAAGAAGTTCTACTTCAAAAAAATATGTCTGAAATTTGTCTCATATCATTTCATCTGCCCATATACAAAACTCCTACATAAACAGAGTGTGTAATGTGTATATTAAACTTTCTAATAATAATAATAATAATAATAATAATGAGATCGATATATTTAGTTATAATTTTAGAGAGTTTGGGCGTTAAATTTTTTATTTTTTTAATGTCTAATATCCTCTTTGTCTATCTACCTTTTGTTTAAAAGTATATGTTAAATTTTTGTTTCATTAGTTTTAGTTTTTGCACACTAATTATATTTTTAACAGAGCAAATATATAAAGGTTAAAATTGTAATCTTTAATTTATGTTTTTTCTATGTATGTACTAATTCTTTAATTGAGAAATAAAATAAATATAAAACTGTCTGATGGTCTGACGATCTGATGATTGATATTATTTCTATGTTACACATACCTACAGGCATTTTTATGATTTTCCGTAATTATAGAGTAAATACCTACCTCCCATATATCAATCTGAATTTTCGGTACGAGTTTAGGCGTCAGGTTAAGGTGAGAAAAGGCGGCGCAGGGGGTCCCCCCCCCCCCTTGCCCCCGACACATTAGTACGACAGGACCCGCTGCAGAACAAATCGTCGGTTGGCTCGCGCTAGACGAGGCCATCCGTCGCGGGGCCCGGGGCTTTTTTGCGTCGCGAAACACATCCCCTCCCTCCCCCCCCACCCATATGTAATGGTCGGACAGACCGTACATTATCCAATGCCTACTAGAAGCCGCCACTGGCGTAAGCGCTAACTCATCGCGTCGAAGGTGCAATGTCATCAGTCGTCGGGTCGTTGATAATGTGTGTATCTTTAAATTGCAGATATTTTAAAAGTATTCAGTTCGGAAGGATTAAGACATAATAATTGTTGTAAACATAAACATTCACTAACGCTACATGCACATAAAATACTTTATTGAAGTTATACTTCTTTGGGCCCGTTGTACTCATTGAGATGGGATGTTGGTCGAGAAACCGCGTCACGCGTTAGGAGTAATTTTTACGTTTGTCGAGTTGTAGAGTCCAATTGCTTTATTTACGAAATATGTTTGTCGTGTTGTAGAGTCCCTTCCGAAATTTGAACCTCGTTGTCTGTGTTTTTTTGAAGTTATACTTCTTTGCGCCCGTTGTACTCATTGGGATGGGATGTTGGTCGAAAAACCGCGTCACGCGTTAGGAGTAAAATCCGTAGAGTGCCTTTTTGTCTTTGCCTTTTTACCTTTCTGTCTGTGTGTGTGAGTGGATGTGGGGGTGTGAGACCCAATTTTTTTTTATTATTAAAAAATACAACTTTAGAAACACTTAGTTTTTTATTAATTCTCTAAATATCTTTATTTGTCTCTCTCTCTGTGTATGCCATTTTCATAGCACTCTCTCGTAAATTACTTTTCTCCCAAACTTATAACCAAAGCTTTAAAAACACAAAACCTTTAATAGTTTACTACTTAAGTTACCTATTTATCGTCTTTTTTTCCTCGTAATCATTATTATTGACTTATTTAATATACATACGCATATATTATTTATTGATTCGAAAGATAATTACATTTTAAAATAATTTAGTGACTCTACATTTCTGTCATTCAAACCCAACGGGATTCATTTTTAATGAAAACAGAAAGATCATATTAGGACATGTCTCAAAGACCTAGTTTTTTGTAATAGGTAATTGCTATGACCTAGGCCATATACAATGATTTTGGGCCCTGCTTACCTAGGCCAGATGTGCCCGCCCTAGAGTCAGGTGAGATGGTGATAATGAAGCGTTAAAAATGGCTACCGAGAAAAAAAATGTAAACTATACGCGAAAATAGTAAAAGGATCTTGGGTGTAAGCGCTCTGCCGTCGCCGTTCGCCGCAATAGTATCAAGGCCATTATCGATAAGCGCGCTATTGGTATTTGTGGCTTGCCGAATTTACACCATCTTGTAAAAAATATAATAAATTTGGGATTTTTTTTCCATAATAGGTCACATAACACCTCCCTTAATTGTTCGGGAATGGCACATATATAAACACAGACATTACACACACTTACAATATATAAATAGCTGTAATCGAAAATCGGTTAGATTTACTGAAGCTTAAAGCTCTTATCAAAGTCAGTGACGAGAAAAGACGCGTTCTAGTTTTATCACGCCCCCTCCCCGACCCATCGCTCTCCTGAAAGGGTCCGCTACTTTAACCGTAAATCATATTATGCATTCGCCTTAAGGCCGACTTTTCTTTGGCCGCCCGAGCCGGTCGTATTCTCGTCATAAAAACGAGCGAAGGAATCGTAAATCGTGTCCGAGGACGCGATGAAAATATTTTCGGCGGAGTTATTTTTTAATTGATCATTTGCGACACATCAAAATATAAAACCGCGAAAAAATTATTTGAATTATCGTTTTATGTTGCGTGTATTACGAGCGCTGTCCTTTATTTAATTAAAGCTGGCGTCTCCTAACAAACAAGTCACTTAGATTTCGCCAAAACGGGCAAATTGGGAAAACGAAAGAAAATGATATAATTAAATAATGGTTAGTTTAACTATTTGATATTTGTCACAATTCATAATAGTATTGTCTGAAGTTTTTGAAAATATATTTTTTATTTATTGTTTTTGTTTACATTGATATGTGTAATAAAATTCAGTAATATTGGACAATGAGAAGTGACTATTGGAGTATTGGAGTACAATGAGTATTGGAGTGAGTGAGAACTTGATTACATGATGATGCACGGAAAGTTGATATAAGTGTTCTAATAGGTAGGTAGATGTCGACAGACAACTTTTGCTATATACCTAAATAGTTCGACTGATTTTGAGACTAAAAAAAGGCGTAAATGATTGAGGATAAATATAAACATTAGAATCTCAAATCTTTTCCGTTTTGTGTATTTATTATATTTATATATTTTTCATTTATTAAAACATTGTATATTATGTAGAATCCAACCAAACCCAAGGCTTATCAGTTGGAAATCATTGAGCAAAGCATATTTTGTAGGTTCCATGATTGGGTAGGTTTGTACAGAGCATGCTTCACCTTCCGAATTTATTATTTACTATATTTTATTTATATCTAAAACATTATTCGAGACTAGCAAATTAGTATAGTACAACAATAATAGCTTAATATAGTAGTAATATTAGCTTTATAAAATACTATTATGCTTTTATTAGCATTTGATTAAGGTAATAATTTGTCGCGATCTCTCCGTTTTTAAATATATAATTATTTTATTAACGTTTATATATTATTTTTTTACATGAAATAACCCGAATAAAAAACGTTTTTTATATATTACAAGCTGACCCGGCGAACTTCGTACCGCCTCAGAATTAATAAATTTAGTGTTAACTTTAGTTGAATTAAAATCAATTTTATTTTAAGAATACTCAAAATGAATTAGGTTCAATAAATGTACAAAATTAAAAATAAATTACATAATGAAGCAATTATCGATGCGCACACAATGACAAATGTGACAACCGCACAAAGTGAAAATCTTCGAAGGCAATTTACCGTTTGAAAATTGAATTCAACAGAATACAAAGTCGTTCCATACAAAATGTATGAGAAAATTAATTTTCTTTATATTTTTTTTTTTTCGTGAATTTTTCCTATATTTTAATAGTTATTCCGCTATTTTGGACGTGAAAAATTCAACAAATCAAGGAACATGAGATAAAATGTTTGAAGAATGTTTAGGTATCCTCTTATAATTTTTTTGTTTTTTATTTATTTTATTTTTAACGCTCGGTAACTCGTACAATAACCAATTGAAAAATCTGAAACTTTCAAAGAAAATACTATCATGGAAAATCTGTTTGGATTTTTCATTAGACGTCAAATGAATGCCAATTTGTATAAACGACGATCTTATTTTAAACAGTATTTTTTCAGTATTATAAAACATAGCTCCTCGTTTAAATAATCGTTATTTTGAACTTAGAATAACAAGCATGGTGTTATTATTTTTTTCGGAGAATTACGTAAAAGGACAGCTGTGTTTATTCAGCCTACATTTCTTTCAGGGAAATAAGATTGCCTGTTATTGCGTGTTTCTTTTCCATTCTATATCAAGCCGCCTTAATTGGTGGAATAGTGTATGACAGAGATGGATGAGATCTTTTCTCTGTCTTGCGAGCTTGACTAGAAAATAACTTTCCCTTAGAATTTTAGCACTGCTGAATATGTGATCGAACGGACTCATAAATTATTTTGCTACTTTCGTATCAGATGAATATCATCGTTTAGTGATTGTGCGATAACTTTCACTTTCCTACGTTGCTTGTCTGTTTTTGTTATTAATAGGTCGATTACGCGTCCAACATTTAAAACATTCTCTTTTTGTACTTCGAAATAATTATAGGCTAAAAAAAACCATATGTCAATCTAAATCTTATTATAGTAGTATATTAAAAGAAGGTCCAACTCGTTTAAAAATAAGCATTCGTAAACATAGATAGGGCCTTATGTAAGAACGCATTAGGATATGAATGCATAAATAAATAAATAAGCATATAAAAGTAACCCCTAACTATTAGAAAATGCATTGGTTTTCAGTTTAGCTGTAAAATAATACGGCTATGCATAAGGCCAATTATATTTAAGTCAAAATTATATTCTTATTTCGTGCAATTAACAAATCAAGTAGGTACCTAGGGGTAACTGTTATTTATTTAATATATATGAATTTATCCAATTACATAAATTCAATGTTTTACAATTGAACTGAAAGGTAAGTTCACCTACCTACAAAAAAGAAAAAAAGAAATTTAATGAGAAACGTAAATAAAATAGTTTAGTTTTTGCATATTTACACTGATAAGAATATGTGTTAATTATATTATGTGTTTTGTTAAATTAAAGTAAATAAACATAAATATTCAGCACTTTTACCTTCTAATTACTTGTATGAGACGAGTATATTTTACTTGCCTTGTTTTTGAATGAGTTCAAAGTACGATTAAAAATATCTAATTCTGAAAGATGACTGTTACATTCTTAACATATTCTGTGAAGTGTTGCATTTTGAGCATAGTTTGTGTTTATTTGATTTAATAAAAAAAAATCTGTTGATATATGGATTTGTTAGGGTACTCTAAAGTGGATACTTTGTTGTATCCACTTCACATGTTGTGTTTATTTGATTTAATAAAAAAAACTGTTGATCTAGGGATTTGTTAGGATACTCTAAAGTGGATACTTTGTTCTGGAAAGTCTATAGTAAACTTGTATCTAAAATAATTATAAAAAAAATATGTTTGCGTAGAATTTAATTCGATTGGTATTTTTTTTTATATGCTTTTATTTATTTTCAGGTGCACAATGAAAACGCCAGCGATTAGACGAAAAATATTCAGCCAGCATGTGACGTAGAAAGCGTTTTCAGCAAAATGACGCTAAGGTAACAGACAATACCAATAGGTCATCGGCATAAGCGGCGCATATGGTGGATCCAAACCACCATGTGGCTGCTATATGCCCTGCTCATGCTTACGATGCCGGCATTCACCACGAGGTTCCTCGCCGTGAGGGGAGAGGCTGCCGGCACCATGGAGCAGCGACAGGACCGCCTCGTACAGAGCCCGGACATCCTGAGCTCCCGCGTGGTGCGCACGAAGTACGGTGATCTGCGTGGCGTGATCGTCACGCCGGAGTCCAGATTCCTCGACCCCGTGGAGGTGTTCAGGGGCATCCCCTACGCGTCTCCGCCGATCGGCACGCTGAGGTTCATGCCGCCGGTGTCCGGCGCGCAGTGGTCCGGAATCAAGGTGGCTGAGCATTTCAGCCCCGTGTGCCCTCAAGTGTTGCCCGACATAAGGAACGAATCGGCGGTCCTCAAGAGGATATCCAAGGGGCGGCTCGAGTACCTCAAGAGGATTTTGCCGTACCTCGTAAACCAGTCCGAAGACTGCCTTTACCTAAATATCTACGCCCCCGCACAAGGTAAATGTCCCTATTACAAATATTATGTTTTGAGTGTGCAAATATTTGATTATTCTGATAATATTAATAGTTGCCAGATACTAACGCAAATACCTTATCTTCGTAATTAAGTTAAGAGATCTCAACCTGATCATTTCTCCATACAAACTCTGTAGGGTTGTGACACTCTTATTTGTAGATGTAAAATAAAAATAATTCTAGGTCAAGGCTTTTATTGAATTTAAAGTAAAATTTGTCTAAATGTTAAAAGCCTCAAAAAGTCTGTATTTTTCTATACATTTAATCAAAAGTAGATATAAATATCTTTAGGTTTATTTTATAAAGATGCAAATTCAACTAAGTTTCTAGACATTAATTGAATATGTTTCTTAATAATAACGGTACAGTGTTTATCCGTTAGATGAGACAGAACGATTTAAAAGACAGAGAAGAGCGCCACCGAAAAGAGGCCCCTTAAGGACAAAACGTGAAAATACGTATAAGCAAAGTGGTTGAGCGGATAAGGTGTCGAGTATTTACCCAGCGTGCGCGGGTTCGAATTTTTAAAGCTTTATTATCACCATTCCTGCTGACTCAAGCACAAGCACATTTGGCTCGGTTGGTTAGGGGTCAAAATAATTGGTAATGACTTAGGTCATATCTTCAAGATCATTTATTATTCCTTTATCGATCTTCTACGAGGATTCAACGCTTTAGAAGAATAAGTATAGATTTTTTAAAAACTGTGACCTTAGAGAAAACATCCGCCTTTTGGAACATTTTGTTGTACGCTTGGCATAATCTGTCAAGCGGTGCTCTAAAACCTGCGCTGGACCCGGGCGTTATAGGCTCAAAGAGTAATTTAATTGGTCGACGGGAGAGCCTTGGCAAGTACAGTCGAAGTGATTATTACATATTTTAAACAGTACAGTGATAGCTAGCAGCATTCTTTGGTTCTTTAAACTTAAACGAAAGTTTGCCTAACGTATGTAACATAAAATCAATGAAGAAATGATTTAACAATTTCCACTTCCGGCCCTAGATGTACAATTTTCGGTTCGCTTTTACGGTTCCGCAATAAAAGTTAGTAGCGAGTAAGACGGATGGCGGATAGATCTTAGGGCGAGATGGGAAAACGAAAAGAGGGGGGGGGGGGGGACGTTGGACGCCGTAAAAATATGTTTACGACGCATCGAACGACACACGTGAATGTTTACGAGATCCCCGCCCTGCTCGACCCCATCGCGAACATACCGCCCGCACTACTAATATTATATATAATGGTACTGGCTCGTCGAACCCGCTTCATCGGATCCCGTAGCTAGGCCCAGAGACACCAATTTTTAGCTCTTATCCGTGTAGCAAGGAATCGTCGTGTGCGCCACCACCCCCCCTCCCCCCCCCCCCCAACATAATCAAACATACATTAATTTTATTTTGTCGTCAAACAGGTGTCCTCCTTATTATTGAATTAGGTAACAGCTCTTACCGTATGAACTGTGCCCGAAGATTGAATATAAAATATACACTACCCCCCCCCCCCCCGCCCCCCCCCCCTAGATCACTGTCTTACTATCACATATTCCTCCTTCTTCTTTGTGTCTCACGTCAGTTCTATGTGGAGGTATAATAGAAGATAGGTGCGAATATCTGAATGTAAAAATAAAAAAATACTCTAACTAAGGATGTAAAATGAAAATACTGAAACTTAGATTAGACAGGATTTAATTTAAATAATAAAATATACTATTTTTTTTTTTTAATAATTATAATTATGCTTTTTTGTCTTGATATTATTCTATTGAGATTGACAGATTATTGAAATAGGATCATTTGAAATCGCTCAAGCTTCACAGTTCGAAACTCATTCTGTCAATCCGCTGTCAATGAACGTTTATTTTATTAAATTAAATATATTTATAACACATATTATCCATAATTTTAAATTTCTGCATTCCTCCTTTTCATAAACTTTAACTGTGCCCAATCTCATACTCCTTACGTGCAATATGCGGAAAAAGTGGTACAAAGCTTTCCCTTCACGTATTAATATATAAATTATTTAAAAAAAAAAAAAAATTGATGCCACTATGTTTGTTATCTATCAATAAAATAAATAAAAAACAAAAATATATAAATAGTTTGTTGGCTATAGCAATAACATAAGCTTCTCAGGATTTTGGTACAAAAAAAATCCTGATTGCTTATTTTTTTTTTTTTGCAACCATTTATTTTTACTAATTATCGTAACATTAGGAAAAGGATAAACATACAAGGATTAGAAAAGCAGAAAATATACATAATACAGTTGTAAATCGTCCTCACCTCGTGAGTTATACCGTTTATACTGTCTATACAGTCTATACCGTTTCCTTCTAGAAAACGGATTCAAAGTTGAAAACAAGACTAGAGTTTTATACTCCTAGAGAAGATATTTAACATCCATAATAACTATTTTTAATATTTGGGCGTTTAGTCGGTACGTAGTTTATTACTCTGGCATCGAAAAAAACTATTATAATGGAGTCAAGTGTGTCTTTAAATAATATTAATATTATAAAAAAATAATATACATTTTCACTCCTTTAAAAAATTGTATAAAAAAAACGCGAAAATAATGAATTCCCAAATTTATTGGTTTTGTCAGAGTGCTCGTGTAAATTCCCTTTTTGTATCCAAAACCGGTAAATGGCCCGGTGCGGCCCGAGCGCAAGAAATTATTACAAGTACGATTTAATATTATCGCGTAAAGTTTACATTTTTTTTCTCGGAAACTATGATGAATTTCGATATGACGTGGAAACAAATCGCAGGGTAAATTAGCTGTTTTTTTTTTTTTGGGGGAATAGTTTTGGCATATATTATATTAATTAGTATATGTATATATATTGTGAGATATCTTAGGAGGTGCTCAATGAAAGAACATGCTTTAGTGCTATGGCCAAGCATGTAACCACAATCAAGAGAAGTTGTTGAAAGCATGTATTAAGTTTGTTTTATAAAGTCTCCGCTTGTCTGGTTGTATGGGCGGTGGGCGGGAGTGGTGGGGCGGGGGGGGGGTTGGTATTCAGATAGAACGGTCGAACGAAAGTTCGAACAAAACAGCGTCGAACTTAACCACTTCGTACTGTTCTCATTTTGCAGTTGGCGTACATTAGTTTTCCAATAAAAATATGTTTCCAACATTTGACGATTTATCGTCTTATGGATTCCTATCTCAATAAATTTGATGGAATAGATATATTTAATGTGAGAAAATTGGTATTTTTAAAGTCAGTGCACACGTCTATGAACCCTAGCATAATTTGTGATCGTTTGATAATTTGTGTGTGTATATATATACTTTTTAACCGGTAGAAAAATAGACAGGGCTTACTGAGTGAATGCCAGACGTTTCGACGCGAGATGACACCGAAGAAGGCAGTTAGTAAGCCCTGTCTCGTATATAGTCATTTTCATGCATTCTTATATGTAAGACATTTACGTCTGTTTAAATAACAATTCACAATTTTAACTCCCAATTTTAATCAATCAATTCAAATCAATTCAATTTAATCCAATCAATGAATTCATTCTTTCAATTTTAATTTTTTAAATTTCCCCCCCTTTTAAACTCCCTATTTTTCCCATGTATATTATAATTATGGTAAAAACAAATCAAATTAACAAAAGAAAAACAAATAGCATTAAAAACAAAAAACAATAACATGAAACATAGTAAGCTAAAAAATTAAAATAATGCCTCCAGGCAAACATTAACACATAAATAATTCACGCCGATCCTACAACGGCGTAATAGAAAGCAGATTTTTAATCCCATTGGGCGAACAGACAAAAATATCAATCTCCGCGGAAATGGAATTTAATAATTCGACTGCTCTCCCAATTGGACTATACTTGTATACGTCGGTACGACACGCTAACCGCCTAAATAACGTGTGCTTACGCGCTCTAGTGAAACGGTCCGGAACAAAGAGACCAATATCTCCGAGTATTACGGTATTCTCGATGAAACCGCGAATAACCTTATAAAAATAAAACAAAGTATGGATTTGTCGCCTAAACTCGAGTGTGTTAAAGCCTAACATCCCTAATACAAATGCTGATCAGGAAACATTTCTGGATCATCTGACGTAGCCTAAGGTCATGTCTTAAGGATGAAATAGATAATCAAATACAAGTCTTTTTAAGTCCTCGCTAGATAAGAATGAAAGATCTTTTGATTTAGATATAGCATGTCAATTAACGGTGCTCGAATAAAGTCGTAAATTGGCATCGTTCATTTATGAAAAAAAAAATGCGTTCGGCGCTTTGAATATTTTTTTCACAAATCCGCTCAAGTATGGTAATCCGTATCGGAAATTTCATCGTACCGTAAAATTATCGAACCCTCCCCGCGCGCGCAATAAATTCAACGATTTCTTTAAAAGGCTTTCGCTGTTCAGCGGCTCGTCGTATTTAAAAGTGAAATTACCTCGGCGGCGCTGCTTTCCGAGCTGCTAATATTTAATAACTGTAGATTGCGTGGGGACAGGGCGGCTAGGGCGGCTAGGGCGGCTAGGGCGGGAAGTGTATCCTACGATGAGAAATCGCAGGGCTCCTTTTTGATTAATACTTTACAACACACGAGCTGTAAAGCAAAATACTGCTATTCCAAAGAAAGCCCAAAATTCTCATACATTCGAAGGCGCATAAAACATATTTTAATTTTGAGTAATTTTATTGCCAACGATAATGCAAATAGTAGTTAAGACGTTGGATTGATGTCCCAATGCTCGTGGGTTCGAATCCGCATATGGTTATACCATTTTAAGCGCCTTATTACCACCGAATTGCTTCCGAAATAACAAAAATATACAAGTCTATGGTTCGGATTTTTGTTATTGGTTTATTTATGAAATGCAAATTCTACGATTATTTTTATAATCAAATTATATATAAATTAACTTTGTATAAATAATTCGTTCTTTATCCAACGCTTATTATTCCTATATTTTTTATCTTATTTTATTATGTTTATTTATCATGATTTATAGTTTTATACGCAATATTGTTTTTTGCTTTAGATACTCGTATTTCTTAATATTTTCTGACATCTATACTAGTAGGGAAGGGTAGTAGGTCAGTAATAATAACGTATTGTTTTAATTAAATAGACATTATATCGTATGTGTTTAATAACAATCCCACCTCCCCACTACGACCACTAACAGGTAAACCAACGTGTAGGTACTTCAGGTGACAGATGATGTACCTAGACCAGTCATCGCTTAGCTGTTGAAGAAGGGGCCACGGAGCTCCGAAACGTCCTCTCTCCTCTCTCTACTCACCCAATCTCTATCTTTGTTTACTTTTTACCCTCTTGTCTGTTAATCATAACCAGTAAGACCAAAGATCACAAACAAAAATATTTATTTTATTTCGTAATATTTTACCAGGAAATTGCATGTATCGTATTTATAATTTTTATGGTCACCCTTCACGCGCCGTAAAAACATTTTAGGACTGCTTTAGTGCAATTAGTGTGTTTTCGTGCTCTTCATAATTAATACATTTAGATTGCGTCGGGACGGAGAGCTAGGATACCGTGTTTCCACTTTAAAACGCACGTTACAAAAGAGCATCGGTACAAGTCGTCGTTTAAAATTCCGTTTCAAATTAGTCTGCATTAATATAGAATTGACAATAAACTGTTTCCAGTGCAACTTCAGCCACTCCGGTATAGCCATAATTTACCTCAGTAAAAAGTTTTGCGGTTTAGAAGATATTTACCATTTCGATTTTTTTTTTTTTAAATAATTAAGTTTTGGGTTTTCAGGTTAATTTAGATAAAAAGTACAGCAACCTCGGGTGGTCAAATACTTTAAAAACAGTACAAATCACAAACAGGGTACATAGCAAATTCTTGGAATTGAATTTGTACTGAGGTTAGGTTGGCTAAATATGTTCTAAATGACGTATCTATCAACTCCTAAAAGGTTTGCATCGACCTACCAAACATCCTGTATACAATTTAACGATTAATAAAGACGTATTTCGGTGCGTTTCTTACATTTTATACACTATGCATAGTATTACTTTTATTTCAAGACGTCGTATAACTATCTCCCTCGCACGTTGCAATCTTAGATTTGTTTAAAATAAAAGTGCATCTGTGATATATTTTTTAGTAGGTACAGTAAATTATATTTTAAAAATAAAGCTTTTTAAACTTATTATTGTTGGTATCTGTACTTGTACGATATATTTCATTGATGAGAAGAAAAATATTTATTTAATAAAGCATATAATCGATATCATATATTAATTATATTTAATATAATCTGAAGATTGTCTCTTCAAAAAGGCTTATTTCCAATTTACGATTTTTTATTGGAAATTTGTTCCAAACTATCATTTAGGTTTTACCTTGGACTAAAATGTTTCTAATACGTTCTAAAATACTTATCTCCAAAAAAATTAATCATTTTTTTGGCGCATATTTTCTGAAGAAGGTAAGTCCACTTTTGATTGATTTCTAAGGAAGATATATCAAAATTCGTCATGGTTTCCGAGAAAAGAAATTATAAACTTTACGTGATAATATTAAACCGTTGTTGCAATACGTTCGCCAACCAATTCCAGGTCGTTGACCGTGCTCCGGCAAGGCGAATATTGATCGCGTGTCACGACGCCAAAGCAATTCACACCAGCGCTTTGATATAAATAATAAATTTAGGGATGAAATATTTTCGCATATTTTTATATATTCTTCTCACTCGTAATAGGGATCATTAACACCCCTTTTAAATTTCGGGAATGGTCTCGGAACAACCTGTATCTTTTTGTTGCCTTTAATTCTTAGTGTAAAACGGCTGCACATAATGAAGATATTTTAAAAGTGACTTTTTTAAAATGAACCACTATTTTACGAAATTAGATTTTATGTCAAATTCTAGTAAATTTCTCATTTTTAATGTTTCTATATTACGTT
The DNA here is from genome assembly GCA_020383195.1 of Neomicropteryx cornuta. NCBI lineage: Eukaryota > Metazoa > Arthropoda > Insecta > Lepidoptera > Micropterigidae > Neomicropteryx > Neomicropteryx cornuta. Next base: position 2,942,267 of record JAHKQU010000001.1, on the reverse strand, counting down.
TTTTGTGCGACATTCCAATTTTATATTTGCATGTATGTAGTATGTTTGTTTATTTATATTTATATTTATCTACATGTTATTTCTTTTATTTATATTATATATTTACAGGTATAATATAATCTGAAGATTAAATATAAAATATTATGATATCCCGTCGCTTGCATCAAAATGCTAAATTAATTGTACAAACGATTGACGTCTTCTTGGCACAGCACATTGTGCTATTAAAGTGACGGACAAAACTAATCCATTGCACATGATTACAAATTACTATTATATATGTACATATAAGTAATGTATTTATTGTTAACCACTATTTGTTGTTATATATAAGAGTACACGTAAATGACGATATAAATAAATTTTGTTTTTAAATAAAAAAAAATGTAAATAACTATATAATCCAAAACACATTTTGTTAGAAAGCCCGTTAAAAATAATGCATTTGCCCGGTTTGGAGTTTTTGCTTTTTATTCGAGTTGATATGAGTATTAGTGACTCACTGTATAAGTGTCTTAATTGATTTTGTATAGGTACTAGTAATAAGTTTTGTTTTTAATTATAAAAATGAATACTGTTGGATTCTTCAATTAAGAATAAATAAATAAATAAGTTGTTGAGTTACGGTTTTCGGTGAATTGAAGCGCTTAAACGAAATTAATTTCCTTTTCGTTTCTACTCGGGCACGGATTAATGAAGTTATTCTTCACTTCGCCTTGCGGAGTGTTTCCTTTGTGTCGACAGCCACGGAACTCAACATACATTTTTACCGAGCAAAAAATTTCAACGTTGAGAGACCCTGAACGCTTTATTGCGCGAAAGACAACAAAAGTACGCTCTGCGATACTGCCACACACCAATGACCTCCTGTGGCCCTATTATTGCATAAATATTTACTTTCTAGCCTTACCTGTATTTTACAATATTTTATTTAGCCTACAATGTTCGTATCAGTTTAGGTCAAGTCATGCGGGCTGGGTTAGAACCACTTCCTCTTATCACATATTTGTTCAGTTACAATGAAAATGCATTTTCATGGTAAGTATGACCTGATTCTACACCCAGAAATGGCTCCTGATTAAGGAACTCTACAGTCAACAGGACAGACATGAAATTTTGTATATGCATTGAATTACTTAAATAAAAGCTCGTTTTTAAAAATGTATTTATACTATTAATTTATTATTTAAGTGTCTACAGTAGGTATGTGGATAAGTGGCATATTCTTAACTGTAATTTTTTTTTTTTTACTATATACTTAAACAAATTGATAATATTCAAAAAATAACAAATATTTTTTGTTACTATATTTGTAGTTTTAAGTTAATGTATATATTATTATGATGGTACTATGTACCATTTATCATATTCACGTTTAACTGAAAAATCTGGAACGATTATAATATTAATATCTGTAAAATAATCTAAGTGATAATTTGAATTTTAGTCTTTCGTCATTTCTCATTTCGCGTTACATGTATATGTAATACTATATCATTCGTATGTACTATTATTATTAAAAAAAACATATACTGGCGGTATAGCTGAATGGCAGGTGGTACAACGAAGTTATTTTAAAACCAAATTTTTTATCCTTTTTCTTAGCTGGGAAGGGGTCTTAAAGAATGGCTTGAGGACGCTGCAATTGATACTATTCCATTCTCTAATAGTACGCGGAAGAAAATAATATCCCATTGTATAGAATGGAAAATGAATCTTGAAATCTACCTATTTTTTTATCTAATAAAGTATTAATTTGTTTATTTAGCTATACGTGCAATTTGCATACTGATATTTAAATACATTCTAATAAACAGAACTGTTGAATAAACAGTGATTTATTCACATAAAAGCATTTGGCAAGCGAAACCGTTGTAGTCTGCCAATTTACGAAAGTTTTCTTAAGTTAGCTTTTGGTTTAACTTTATTTAGGTGTATAATATTAAAGTGATAAGCATTTTCTACAAACATGTGTTTTTTTTTTAAAAAATGCCTCATTCAAAGTTATTTGTTGCTTAACATTCCTATGGGGATTTTTTAAAATTATTTCTATCTTTTTTCAATTGCCATACGTGAGAAAATAACGATTCTCAACGCCCAACAAACCGTACCTTAAATACATGAAAACATTGTCATCTATGTAAAAGGAAATCACAAAACATCCTTTGTATGGGCCGAGATAGGACAGTCGCGGAAAAAAAGACGTAAACCTTTTGGAAACGTTAAAATCTATCTCACGTGGAAAAGCAGATAACGCAGTGCTTTCAAAAACATGTCGAAAACTCCGTACGTAGAATGGACGTATTTACTTGTACTCGTATGTGTATATTGTTTACTTTTATTTATTTATTTATTTATTCTTTATTGAAAAATCCAACAGTATTCATTTTTATTATTACAAAAAAACTTATTTACGTAGGTTGTATTATGTTACGTTTGACTAGAAGAAAATATATAGTAGTGAACTGTGGCACATTTTTAGCTCGTGTACGCCGCATCTATATAGAACCTTGTATTCTACCTGTCCTTGTATTGGGCTAAAAATACGTAAAATTACTTTAAACGAGTATTTTGTTACATTCCGCGAATGAAGTTTCACAAAGCGCTGGAACCGTTCGACCGTAACAAACAAAACGGCGCCGGATTAAGCTTCAGTGGCGCCGTTGCGTTTGATTACAAAAACCAATAGTAATTTAAGGCTCGGCCTACCCGCGGCTAAATGGCTTCGTTCCACGCAATCGTAGCACAGTCGGCCGTTTGGGAGGGTAGGTGCCGACTGCGCGTATTCTATCAATCATTTTGACACTACGTGCGAATGTATCGGGGGTGTTTCTAAAACAATTAGACCAACATGACTTGAGTCTTGAAATGAAGGTCGTGATAAAATGACTGAAACGATCCAAAATAGACGATGTTGATAATGGAGATGATGCGTAGATGGTTGTAGATTTTTTTATTAATTCACAAAGTTGTTAAACTGGCTTGGAGACAGTAGCACTAACAAATCCTCGAGTTGGGGATGAGTCTTTGGGACAGAGTGCGCAATGAGGAAATATGAAGTCGCACTAAGGTAACGGACATCTTGCGATTAGTAGCCAGGCAGAAATATAGCTGGGCGGGTCACGTGGCAAGACAGATCCACACGAGGTGGCCGAAGAAGATCATCCAATGGAGACCAAGGACAACCAAGCGTAAAGTCGGAAGACCACAACCGAGGTGGATAGATGACATTCGTAGGGCTGCAGGGGAAAACAGCTGTCTCGAAACAGCAACAGATACATAAAAGGAAATGGAAGAGGCCTACATCCAGGAGTGGGTGGTGACAGGCTGAGGACGAGAGAAGAAGAAGAGAGAGAGAGAGAAGAGTTAAAAAAACCATTACATAAAATACCCGACTCTAGTATGCATACAATAATATTTTACTAAGTGTACTGCTAAACTAGATCTATAAATGATTGGCCTCTCCTTGGAACAGCACATTGTGCTATTAAAGTGATGCACAAAACGAATCCATTGCACGTGATTAAAATTACAATAATGTTCGTACAAGCATTGTATCGAATCGATCGCCTACAAGGGCGTCGGTTGTCCTTTGATCTAGTCTTTGGAGTTAAGTAGCAGAATAATTCGCCTTAATATTGGCGTGTGAAAGCGGTAACTCCTTGTTGGTGGCTGCAATTAAGTGCAAACCAATTCGGTCTTGTGAATTCAGCGGCGTGTTTGATCTAGCCGCCAAACGATTTTGCAACGTCAGCACAGGTGGTTAGGTAGGTCGCCAAACGCGCCTTATAAGACGTATGCCCTAAGGTAGGAGCGTATTGACAGAGGAAGAGGAGATCCCGGAATGTGTTAGCTGTCATTATGACTATCAAAAACGATTTTCATAAATTAAGTAGGTATACAAGTTGGTATTCTACGCATGTGTACAGTAGAAGTGAGTTGTTTAACCGTCACCGTTAATTATATTGGATAATATCCTACAAGAAGAAGCAATCATTAATTGCTGGCCAAAGACATAGTCGTCAATGCTAACAAAGAAATAACAGCAATCATTGTTCACGCAAAGCTAAGAAAATGCTGTGCACTTCCCAATGTCATGGAAGTATCCTTGCATCAATAAAGGAGCACCAGTTCCAATATTTATGGTGCGTTAAGTATAATAAATAAACACTGGTTTGTTTAGATATGACCTTATATGTTCTTCCTACTGTTTCAGTGCATTTAATGACATTTTCTAAGATGCATTTTATCATATCTTTTCATTTTAATCTCACTCTAGATTTGGCCGTCCAAAACCCGAAGATGTGAAACAAATATTAAAACTTCGGGTATTTTACCGCTTATATTCACCAGTTTATAAGGAACCAGCCAGAACTAAAAACGACCACACATCGGGCAATGGCCGTAACAAATACATATTATTTGTCAATAATTTATAGTTACTAGGATAAGGGACAGTCGCTAGTTGAATATTTATCTTTATATAAGTCAGCACTGGGTTAAGTTAAGTTACATATACTGTCAAACTTTTGTATAGGTTACGGAGTATACATTTAATAATGTTAAAATTCACCTTAACGGTATTTGTGAAATACAATTTGACTATGTATTACATAATTGTGTAAATTCATGACGTATTTTTGCTAACAACCCCTAAAAATAGGGTATTACATGATTGAGAATCAGAAAAGAGTATCTTTCATGTGAGCGCTAAGCAAAAACATTGGTACATCGTCAATATTTATTCATTTCAAAAAGCGTGTAGGCAAATAAAAAAACATACATGTTCCGTTGAAACGAACGAAAACCCAAATACAAAGAGCCTTCATCAATTATTCATGGAAACGCGTGGAAAATCGAATTTATTTCCCGTCTGAAAATGCAGCTCGCCCTTAAGCCCCATATATTATTCATATATTTTTGGAGATACACCCCACTCTGTTCGCCTTCTATTTGACTTAAGGTAAATCCGTTTTTTTTTGTGCAAGAGATTGATTAAGAGGATTAGGTTAAATTCTTGATCTCCATGATTGCTAAAACGAGAATATTAATTTAATGACATTAACCTCCATCTGGAATCGCAAGAGTAATTTTTGCGATGAATTAACATTATTATGAGGTAATCACAATATTTAGGAGCTAGCTCCGGAGATAATGTTGAGTTTAGCAGATGAGGGGAAAAAAGATTAAACAACTCGCATTTTACGCTTAAAACAGCCTTGGTACCAGAAAAAGGGTCAAATGCTGACCTATGAAGAGCATTCCACTAGCGAATTGCTCGGCTCGATCAGTATCTAGTTGCTTTACTATGTTTAGTAAAATAATACAAGAACGAAATACAAAACGAGATTCACTATGAGTATTTTATCGAAAAGGTTAAAAAATCTCCAAACACCCATTTCCTTATCTTTGTTTTGATATTAAAAAAAGTAATTTTATACCACACTAAATTCTATATTTTTACATACCTCCAATAAAATGAACGAAATATAAAGCTTTATAAATATGTTTTTATATGACCTTGTAACCTATTAAATAAATATTGTTTTTTTTCGTTAGTTACAAAAAAATATTGATTGTAATATTACGAATTTACATGACATTATTTCTTATGAGATCTTTAGCTAAATTATAATCAAAAACTTTGATTTAAATTCGATCTGGGTTTCAATTTATTGTAAAAATAATATTTCGAATTTTTAATAACAAACAGTTATTTATTTACGATTATAAATAAACGAAGAACAATAAATTAAAATATATTTAAATACAATCCATATGATATAGTTTAATAAAGCTCTATCGGTCGGAATGCCTATATAAACAAATATCGAAATATATTTTTTAAAATATATAGAAAAATTAAAAAAATAAAGAGAAAATATACAGTTTAATACACATACATGTACACGTTGAATTAATATTAATTTGTTTATTATGTATCTTACCCAAACCCTCACACATCTGTGTATATCTTACGCGCGTATTAATATTTGGCGACGACAGGTATTAGTGTCAATAGACGGTATGGGTTGCTGATTTACTTGGCCATAAAAGGAGGGGGCAGTTGCGGGTTGGAATAGCAAACTGGGAAATCAAGGACTGACCTCGTATTTGAACTTTCAACTATTTGCAGGTTCATTTTGAATGTTGTGTAAACGTGAAACACTCGCGGAGGGTCAGCTGCCCAAAGACTGACCAGCTAGCCAGCGGTGTGGAGCAGTTGACGAAATGAACGTGCTGCATCTGCGTTGTTTACTTGACTCATCGCCGAGCGTTGATTTGTCACGTCAGTTAGGTAGATTAGAAGGGGATGGGTATATTCGTAAGACAAGGATGATGAGAAGGTATGGTGATTAATTTTATCTTTATGTCTGCGAACAAATATTATTTTATTTAGTTCAACCAATTCGTTTTATTAAATTCCTTCATATAATATTTTGTACTACATAAGTAGTTTTTTATGAAATGATTTTCTTTAAGTGTAAATTAAATCTAAGAATTATTAATATGACAGTACAAATTCTGAAAGCGTTAATATAAAATACATAAATAAAAACACGTTATTAAATTCTTAGATGTTGATAATATAAAAACAGTAGTTTTTTTATGTATGTTCACTCATTACAATATTTTTTTTTTTATATGAATGGAAATTTCTTAACTATGGTCTCATTTTAGTTGTTACTAAAAAAAGTTAATTTTTCTGTTGAATATGTTTTTATATCTTATTGATCAACAATAAAACAATTTATATTTCATAACACATTCAAATATTATATAACATAATTAAATAAAAAAAAATAAACTAAATAAAATATTTCCTCAGACTCTGTGAGTGTACCAAGGACACTGACTGCGTTCCCACGCACCACTTCCAAACTGACTCGCTGAGCAAAGAATGAACCCGCGCGCGGATCCCGCGACTTCTCTCTTAAGAGTTTGCCAAGTTTATCAGCAAACTCTAGCGCATCGGGAGACCAGACCATGGGCCCATTGTCTCTACGGCGAATGCCGGCGAATTTGTTATATTTAGAACATCGAGTAAATACTAAAAATTTGAAAATAACGAACCTAAATAAAAGAGCTACTATAGAAGGTTTAGTATTTATTGGAGTTATAAGGTGTGTCTCTGCATTGATTTGAACGTTTCGGGACATGGTTTTTTTTTATTGTTTACTAACAATAAGAACTTGGTTTTATTATTACTTGTGTTAAGTTTTCTATTTTGAGCTATGTAAGTTTTTATTTTGCCATTGTAATTGGTATTTATAATATTATATTAAACATAGATGAATAAATATATAAACGAATAATTTTGTCTAATATGTAGGCAAATGACACCTGAAAAAACATCACCTTTTCTATAATATTACGCAAAAATAATATTGAGGCAGAATATGTTAGTTTTTGTCTATCAGTAAAATGAGAACACACTAGTGCAGTCAATGAAATTACTGAGTTTGATTAATCGATTACATATTGCTAAATTAAAATTTCAGCATGATTAAGCACTTTGATCTCATTTTAGTTGGGGATATTCTAATACGAGCTGTAGTAGAATTTAGCACAAGGAACACGGCAACACGGCAAAAAGAATTTTGTTACATAGTTACGTTTTAGGTACACTTTCGTTATTTAAAAGTATCCATTTTGGTAACGTAGTGATATCTCATACTAACATATGCAATGGCATAGCAAGCGTATAAAGTTAAGCGTGCCTTTATCGGTATTTTTTTTATTCTAAAAATCATTTTTTTTTTTCTTATCAATTGACCCAAATTTATTTATTAAAATGATTTACAGATGGTGTGCTATATTTTTTTTTCTTGACTCATTTTGTGATTTTTTAGGTATGTGCTACGCTATTGACGTCTGAAAAACGCATTCTCGATATCTAAGGACTATAATTTTAGTATCTACGTTTTGGAAATCAGATCAAATACATTTTCCTTAAAAATGCAACAATACAGTAAAATTTATTTGTTGAAATTTTTAATACTGCGCTCAGGTCAGACGCTGCTCGAAAAATTTGTGAAATTCGCATTTTTGGGTTTAGGGTTATCGAAACTATCGTTTTAATTAAGAGTTTGGCCGTAAAACTATGACAATTTTTTTGGCATGGGCTCTCGTATCATAGAGCATTACTTTTTATACATTTCCAAATTCCAATCGGTTGAGGTTATCCGAGCCTAAAATTAAATTTGAATTGTATGTTTTATTTTTAGCAAAGTTTTATTAAACGAGTGAGAATATTTATGACAGCGCTTGAGCCTATTTTGTTCATTCATTGATCGAAGTTTAAACTTTGAATTTTTAAGACTTGGGCAATTTTCGGCTAACTTAATTCCTATCATAACCTACAATACCCTGAGTGGGTACAATCTGCGTATAAGTCATCTGTTACATTTCTCCCAGTAACAAGCTTATAGGGCGGAAATTAGAAAATTATCTTTTTACCTGTTTTTTTTTATTGTTTCACGGCGCGGCGCGACGGACCAAATTGGTTTCTCGCGGGTATAAACTCAACCTGGGCTAATGAGCGCGTCCGTTCAACGCTCGTGTAGAACTTTTTGCGGGGAGAATTGGGTTTTAGCTGCGAGCGTCGCTTCGTCGGGGTTGGCTTTTGGAATTAGGGTTGAAATTGGAGTTAATTGCGTTCACGTTCGTTACAAATACCCTTATATTAATATCCTTTGTTTCATTTATTTTTTTACAGTATCAGTATCCTTTTTAGCAGTATCCTTTTAAGGGATGATTCTAGGCGGGAATCTGAATAACTTTTGTTCAGCAAGTATTCATATAGCTAACAAAAAAAAAATCCACATAAAAAGTCTATTGAACTTTTGTTGGCCATATTGTTGTATTCCCGACTAATCTAATTAACCTACATTACAATATTTGCGCGCGGGAAACTATTTGTGGGTACGGTTAAGGGTAGCGACGTCGTGACGCCGCGCAGTCTGGTATTTTGTTAAATGACCATGCTTTAAAATGTTTTAGGGATTCGTCTTTTTGTGATTATTGACCAGTTTTTTTTATTTGCTTAATTAAAAAGTTTTTGAATAAAAGTTGTTGATTTCGTGTTCAGAAGTTCAGAATCATCCTTTAAAGTACCCTCTTCAAGTTCACCCTGTATGCGACAAAATAAAATCGAAAATCGCGAAATTATTATTTGTGCACCTTAAGTATAAAACAAAATAAAGATAATCTCAATAAATTATATAAAATGAAAGAACTACTAAAATATTATATTATTTTAATAAAGTAAAATGTAATATTAACATATTTTAAGTAGAGGCTTATTCAGTTAAAATTTATTAATAAACAATTACATTTATACCAACAGTTTTTAGGTTAGTATTAAGTCGTTGATTGGTAATTTATCCATTACTATCGATCACTTTCTGACAGATGAATTTTCGTAGTTTCTTCTCTCTCTGTTTCTATTCTTTCTAATGATTGAGTAATTATGTCATAAATAATGTGGCATTTCAATAAAATCCCTGTGGATTCTGTTTTTAATTTAAACTGGTTTCTTACGAACACGATAATAAATTATTGTATATAACTTTTAGTATTAAAAATATTTTAACAATTATATCGTTATTAAAGTAATAATATGTTACCTAAGAATTTTCGTTTTATAAATAATTTTTTGACTCACTAATTTTAGTGTTGGTTTGTAACTGTTAAGATCGTAACGATCGGGATACATAATATTACATAATTATGTTTATATTACAAGAGAAAAATAAAGTCAAGCTTTTATTTTGGTGCTAATAGGTATTAAAGCAAAATTAAGGCAAACAACACACGCTAATAACGTATTTGTAAGTGTAATCTATGCAAAAAAATATATGCATTTATTATAGAAATAAAGTCGCCGTACTAATAGAGGTATAAGAACCTAAATAATGCTCAAACTTAAAAGCTTAATGAATTTCGACCAATGGGCGATCACTAGTTTAAATAAATCATAACATTACAATTTATAAGCATGAGATTAGACTAAAATAATACTTAATTGAATATAACTTTTAGATTGTTAAAACGTTTTGACATGATTCCAATTTACCCTTGGGAATATTAATTTAATTTATTTATTATTGAAACAAAAAACAATAAATTTAATTTTACATCTCCTTCATAGCGTATACTGCTGTTCTAATGTGATTTAAGTAGTTAGAGAAACATAGATCCTCAGCTGACAATTCATAAACTAAAAAAGTCAAAAATTTTCATAATAAAAAAAGTAAAATGAAAATAAAACTGAAAATCTACCTAGAGGCCCACCGCGGTCTTAGATTTAAACTAATAATTTATACAGGCCTCATAAATAGGTATTGCGTGAGAGCTAGAAATGAAATAATTTGACGCTATGTGTGTATGGATGTATGATGTGTGTGTGTGTGTGAGGAGGAATCTAAAAAGTGTTCTATTTACAACCCCATTCTGTATATGATATAGTATAAAAAAATAAATAAATACAGATGCTTTTTCTTCCCTTCCTCGTGCTGCTTTAGTTGGAGATAGTCTAGTCCAGGGATGGCGAACCAATGGCACGCGTGCCATTAATGGCGTGCGCACAATATTTTTAGCACGTCACTGATCACAAAATTCATCATGATGCACTACGAAAAAAAGTGTGAAGTAGGTAATTTATTTGTTTGAAGAAGCTGGCTCATGCTATTTTAACAATATTTTTATCAACCTATGCCTGCGAGTCATTATTTTCAGAGATGAATAAATATCATAAAAGACTCCAGATGATTCCAGTTCAGCACGCATTCTAGGTAGATTATTTTAAACTATCATTGTAAAATGTATATTTATAACTGATTAGTAGGTCTAAAGAAATGAGCATATTTGTAAGGCATGTACTCAGAAAAGAATAAATAAATATTATTATTATTCTTCTTTGTCATCTAATTTTATTTTATTTTATTTTATTTATCTTTATTGGAGAAACCAACAATTTTACACAGTACATACACAAAAAAATTTGATGGATCGATAAAAATACTATGTAAAACAATAGAAGTCACACAAATTTTACTTTACTTTAAATTACGCATATAATTGAAACGTTGCAGAGTTTTGAGTTGAATATATTTATTATTATTATTTTCCCAATAATCACAAAGTCAAAATGATTTGATGGCACGTCTATGACCTCATTTCTTTAGAAAAAAATGGCACGTCGATACGTAAAGGTTCGCCATCCCTGGTCTAGTCCATTACAAAGCATACGTGTTCAGAATATCACGGGGCTCGATATCGAGCAAATTGGTGCTCTCACGGAGGTACGCATTAGTAATAGTAAACGCCTCAGAGGAACTTCCTTACTTTTTCTATGAATCCTAACGTCCGTATTACTTGACACGAAATGAGGTCGATTAATGAAATATCCCGTCTGGCCGATCTTTCGATCTCTATTCGGGTTCTCATTTGTCGAATTATTGCTTTTATATGTTCTCGCTATAAACACCGCAACGCACGCGCTTGGACATAACACCACAACTCGTCGTTATGCCGAATGCAACTTGGCTAAACATCACAACTTCACTGAGAAAAACATGCTCTGCAAAAATTCCTGTAGATATTCATCGGCAATTTTCACGAGGAACAGCTTCTTTCATAGCGTTTAATGTATGCCGGGGATGCCTAGGGTCCATTGTTAAAGTGATTGGGAATCACTTCAACAATTGCGTAGTATAACAATATTAAAACTAAATAACAATTGTAAAAATAACGAAAATAACAGTGAAAAAGATATAAATAGTGAGTTAAATTCGTACAATTACAATTTAAATTCGTCGGCGCATAATGCGCGTGGTGGCTTGCAAGCCTGTCGACCCGACCGACTGCCTGCGTCGCTGGCGGATCGCCGGTGCTCCGTTCCAATGCGCGCCTGCGCAGGCGCCGACCAATCAGATGCGCCCGGCGGCGATCGCATGTCGCCGGCCAAAATGACTCTGCCAGCCGCAGTTCAAATATGTAGCACCGCTACAAATGCTTTCGGCCTTTTGCCTGGCATTCAGCCACCGCTTCCAGTAATATGGAAGTGTTTTATAAGCTATTCTCGTTATAATATTCAGACTCCATTATGCAAGGACACGGGCCGGCGTGGCGACGAGAGTAGGTGTTAGAGGTGCGGCGAACTCAGGTGAAAGGCGGTCCGCTGGCGATCGACCCCTGGTCTTATAGCCTGCTAGGGCCTGAGTCGTAACGCTATCGAACGGCGTTACTTTCGGTCGACGGACTTTGCAACGGGCGTCTGATGATGTCGTCTGCGGAATCCAGGTGAACGTGTCGTTTGTACTCGTGACCCCACAAATGAAGGTTATTTGATATTGTAGGATTTTTATACGTTTTATTTTAAAAATACTTATTATTAACATTTAACAGACAAAAATATTTTTTTAAAAATTTATATTTATAAAGTATTTCGGTTCATGTTTTGACATTTTTTCTTCAACTTATTATGCAGGCTTTAAAAACCTATATTTTATACTTTATGATTTTTTCCGAAACAGTGTTCCGCTAGGGTTGCGCAGGTGTCACAAAAATGTATATTTATAAGCTAGTTTGCATATATTTTTAACATTTCTTACCGATGGGAGGTCGGTGTGAATTATACTCGTATAGTACGCGTTTCAAAACATTTTTTCATTTATGACTTTATCGAAGAGGTCGTGAAACGCGTGGCCATATCTCCTTTCTTTCGAAATTTTCTAGCCGCGCGAACACGCCGTAAGTCGTCGATAACTTCGCTAAAAGCAATTTTGAGTGACCCAAATATTTATCAGTTACCGAATAATTTATTACGTAAAATTATGCCGATTACCAAAATAAGAGCACCTATTTAGTAACGGTTGACATAATTCCGCGGGCGTGGGTGGAATAATTATGTGCTAATGGCCGGTTTGCATGTAAATTTACAATTCCACCGTTAACCTTAATCGTTAAAATTATTAGACAAAGAGCCTGCTATAAGTAAACATAGATTGTTCCAAATTCACGCACCAATAAAATATTCAGTAACAACTGATTGAAAACTTTCGCAATTTCAGCTACGCTCAATTAATAAAATTTAATATAAAGTTGGTAAAATTAAACTAGTAAGTTAGTCTAGTTACCTTTGATATTATATATATATATATATATTTATATGTAATCATATAATATCCATATTTTTAGTGAATGTATTATATAATTTATATTATTTTTATTTAGTATAATCTGTGTTTTATCTTTCATATGCATGTGGTGTTTTCTTTTTTGTGGTATTTGAATATTAATAAGGTTTTCTTTTTACTAAAGTATGTAAGATTAATGTAAACATGTTATGTATTCAATGTTTTGTTGGAGTAACATCTAATAATAAATAAATACAATAGGTTTTCCTTATGTAGACATGTAATGTTTTGTATGTAATGTAAATATGTTATGTATTCAATGTTTGGGTAGAGTACCTTCATCGTGGAGGCGTTATTAAGCGCAGTTCCGACCGCTTTTTTGTCGTCTCCAGTATGCGAGGCCATTCATTACAGGCAAACAACATTTCGCAAATCTGTAACTGGATGAGTATTTTTTACATATGTCTCGTTACATATATGAATATTCTCAGCAGCGAAAAATGACCTGGTCGGATTTGATCCACTGTGGATTAGAACCCGAGACCTATGGATTTAGGATCAGGCTCCTAATCACTACGATACCAGAATGTAAAAAATAATGAGACGTTTTTATGATTGACATTTTTCTTCTCTATTTATTCTTCTCCCCACTTTTCCCTTCCCTACCCTTTCAACTATTTTAGGGATTTTTTTTTGTTTTCATGTTTTTTTGTTACAAATTCTCGTTATCCTAGAGTTGTTCTCTGTAATAACCTAACGGCTAGTGTAAAATATAGATCGATCTCTTCCAATCAACACATTTTCAATAACGCTTTGTTATCCAACAGAGCAGCCTTACTGGAGATGAGTTCTTCAGATCGCTGGATTAATCAGAATACAGATTGATACCTATGGTACTGATTGCAGCATCATAGCAACGAGCCAATCAACTCGGCGCATCGAGAAAAGTTTTTAATCTGAAACGAGGCTTACATTGTGTGTTGCATTGTTTAATCAACAAAATGTGAAGTTTCGCATAAAACATACAACAACTTCTATAACTTACAATTTTTCAATAATGCGTTTTATTGTATCAACTAGTTAGTACATTTTAAACTATCGCAAACTTGTAAATTAAATATAGAAAAATATGTTTCATCTAAATGTGTCAAGCATCAATCTCACGATAAATAAAAGATTCGGTGCCTTGCAATCTTTTTTATTTTTTTAATAAACAGGTTTTATTTATTTAATTTAATACAGGGAAATAGTAGCATATACATTTTAAATACAAAGATTTAATAAAGGCCAATAAAAGCTTAAGCCTATGTTTAATAGTGTTTAAAACTTTATTGGGCTTAAGTATATTTTAGAAAGTGTATGAGTGATGTCATTCTCTATTTCAATGTTTCTTCTTTTTATAAAATACTGGAAAATCCGTTTATATATCATAATAATCATCATTTTATATTTTTACATACGATTAAGTAAGAATTTTCAGAAATCTCTTTGAATTCATGAATATCATTAGAAATATTCTAAACAGTGATTTAAATTCTTTCGTAAAATATGCACTACGCTATATGTGTACGAGTACATACTCAATTTTACCAGTATAACTGGTTTTCTCCACCACACAAAAATCTCAGCCAACCAACGGAAGTTTTGCTTTTTTCGTTTAGGCTAACAACAATATAAAACGATTTCTTTAAATTATGAATTCGTTTTTCTCGTAATTGTTTTATATTTTTTTCTGATTAATGTTTGTTTGTTTATACACAGTATTCCAAGACCATTCCCGATAAAAAAGCAGCTTATTGGGCATGTGAAATATTTCTACTGTTATTTGTTAAGAAACTATACAAAAAATTGAAGGTTACCAAGAAAAAAAAAACTTTAGGTGAAAATAGTAAAAGGATCATGTAATAATGTCTTTGTATGAATGCTTAGCTGTTGCCGTACGCCGTAACGATGTCAAGGTCATTATCGATCGGCGCTGCATCGGAATTAGCTCGCTGACCGAATCGACACCGTCTTTTATAAAATATAATAAAGGGGATGTTTTTTTTGTTATCATTTCTTATGCATAAAAGTATACACAAAATCCCCTTAAGTCTTCGTGAATGGTCCTGAGATATCTCTGTATAGATCAACACATGATTTAAAAAAACAGCCTGTAGAAGTGTTTATATACTGAATAATCTAAATAAATCTCTAATAAAACAGTTCAGAACAGGCACCAAAATATATATTTTAAAAATATGTATAAATAAATAAATGTGGTAGAGTTTCGGGTATTGTTATTTTCGTTATCGTCAATAAAATAGTGGTAATTGCTCAATATACTGAAGCGTGTGCTGAACAATCGAGCATGAAACCATCATTGCTGAAACATTACCGCGCGAATGTTGTACACATATTCCAGCTAGTTGATAACAATGAATTTCCAAAAGGCAGCGATCAAAGCCTTCTCCCCTCGCCGCCCACCACACTACAATATCGTGGGTATGTGTAACCACCGCGAGCCGC
Organism: Neomicropteryx cornuta; assembly: GCA_020383195.1. Classification (NCBI taxonomy): domain Eukaryota; kingdom Metazoa; phylum Arthropoda; class Insecta; order Lepidoptera; family Micropterigidae; genus Neomicropteryx; species Neomicropteryx cornuta. The sequence continues at coordinate 2,926,617 of JAHKQU010000001.1, read as the reverse complement.
CGCCCCGCCCTACCCCGCCCCGCCCCCGGAAACGAAGCGAACGGAAATCCCACACTTGTGTTATTTCCGGCGTGGACCGTTTAACCTCTCCCGCGGAAATGGTGCACTCGCGTGGAAGTGAAAAAGCATCTGTCGGAAGAGACGCGATATATATTCAGCCGCGTCGGACAATAGGTAACAACTGGGGCGGGCGAGAAAATACCATTTCGGCGATCTAATAACAAGACGCTCGACCTGAGTTCAGGGTAGAATGAAAAAGAAATTCAGAAATCGGAACTCAATTTCAGCACAGAACTAAGTATACACTTAAACGCACGACTACAAGTGCAAACAATGTACTTAATCAGCAACTCATCACTTCATCTTGAGGATACTTTTAGAATTTTCAAACCTTATTTGAAAATTAGTTTCGACTTTCAGCAATCAGATCGAGGTTTGTAAGGTCGAATAATCTATTAAATTTCATAAAATCACAAATCCTAATTGCCTGACTGGTTCATCTTCGCCCAGCTCAAACCGTTTTACCTACGAATCTGAAACTTCGTAAGTATATTCTCATTATTCCCTTACCTTCCCTAAGGGGGTGAAAAGAGGGTATGATTATTTTTATGTTGAAACAATATCTCGGAAACCGAAGATGTTACAAATTGAAAATTAATATTTAGATACTTATTAAAAATTAAACAAATACGCGTTTCACCGTTTTCCCAGAATCCGTTAGGGGAAGTTAAAAAAAGAGGGGATTTTTTTTTTTTAATAAAAGGTTTTACAGGGTAGAGAATTAATATTTAGATATTTCTTAAAAAATAAACAAACAAGTGTTTTACCATTTTCCCAAAATCCGTCAGGGAAGTGAAAGGAGGCGCATCATCTTTTGTCCAGACAGTTTGAGTGTATAGCATTTGAATAAATAAAAAAAATATAAAACTTAATTTAAATGCTTTTTATAAATAATATTCAGATTATTGTGTATTCCGCGACTTTCTCGAGAGCGTCTATACTGAATGCTGACCTAGAATTTGACCGTATCAAAAAAGTACGTGTGTACAATATATGATACGTCGCATAAGAACCACATTTCTTGTATAATATGTGCGTGTATATGACTGTCTAGCCGAACTCATCTTGTCTCCATCTCAGGTTAGTGCGTTTGACTGCACGGAATTATAATAATATGACGCTTGAAAATTGCCATGGGACCCGCTGCGGCTGCCGCCCCTGCCGCCCCTGGAGCCCTGGGGCGTTATAGAGAGTAATACCGCCCGCCCCGCGAAGGTACCTGGGTATTCTGCCTTACCGGGTTTTCGGGATTGAGAGCGGGCTTATCCTATAAGCATCGCAACATTCCGAATATTGTAGCAAATTATTAAAAGCTAAATGTGTTCCTACAGGACAGTTATCTTTGTTTTTGGGGGTAAAACTTCTTTATGTAGTGAATGAATCTAATGCGACACGTTCATGTGACACGCTCGTCCGGCGAAGTCGGAGCACTCAGCTGTCACATTGATTTTTGGTTATCTATCGCGTTTCTTCTTATATAAATAGGTGTACGAAAACATTGTAGAATGTAAATGCCAGTATGCGGTGATAATTTTGAACTTTTTTAATTTAATTAACTTTTTTTCAGAATTTTTACTTCACCAACCACACTTTTCTAGAATAGTAATTTTTAGGAATATGAGCCAACCATTTTTGAAGCAAAACTTTTTTTGTTTACTAGCCAGTTGATGAATCAAATGCGACATCTTTTACGTTGATTTTCCTATTATGTCAATATGCGTAAAGAAACAATATTGTTTGAAAATGCCAGTATACCGATTGTGTTTATATTTACGCTAAACATCTATTTTATTTCTATCATCTATCGGCGACATTCATCTTACCTCTCTTGGAGCAGCCTAGTTGGAGTGGCCATGTTACTCCAAAAATAATAGTAACTGCCTGGTATTTAATTTTTCTCCGTGAAAATGTTTTTTTCCAATTTATACATCGACATCTTCATATGGCAACATTGTAATGAATAATTATATATATTTTGGACATCAACAAAATAGCATTCTATTAAAAAAAAATAGTATTCGAAACATCATTTCATTGTTAGTCGATTGCATCAGAAACTACTTCCGATAGTTTTACACGATTCTCCCGCAGAACAAGTATCTGACTTGTAATGTTCGCTCCTCAACACTTCCGGCTAATATGAATATTTAAGGTGTAGTAATTCAATGTACAAGATCGTCACGTTACTGAACTAAAGGCATACTCGTAGGTATATACGCTCCCTCTGAAAACTCAGCCGGTTAAGGAGGAGGGTTTCGAGTAATTAACATATATATTGAAAATCTTTTCTTCTGGGGCAGTAGCCGAAGTATTCCTATATCTCGCCAAAGTTTATAATTGATTAAAGTTTCCAGGTATAATGTGTACTCAGTATGCCGTGAAAGAACGTGGCATTTGCCTTAATTTTGAAAACTTTTTTAATGTTTATTTTAATTAAGTGATTTTGTATGAGTATGATTCTCATTCCGATGGTATCTCGACTTCTCGATGGTTACTAGCCAATTTGACAGTAACTTTTTGAACAGTGTATATACTGTAAAAATGCACAGCAGACAATGACCCGGTGGGCTCCAGCGGTGTTTGACCTGACGCCAGATGTCTTCTAAATGTTCGCAGCTTGCAATTATAACCACAGATTCATCGGTGTGCCATATTAACCAAAGATTTTAACATCCACCACCACCTCTAGTTTGTCAGGCCTTAAAAATCTCAAAATTATTGAAGAATGATTGTGTAATAATATTAATATATGAATATTATATGTAGGCATATGTAATTACGTTCACTGTAAACATACTATAAAATAAACCTTGGTAAAGGATTTTAAATCAGCTGTCAAATAAAAAGGCTCTTCATTCAGTAATTTGGAAATTTTATCAACACTTTCATATCAAAAATGGTAATGGATATATTATTTAAATGTTTAAACAAAAGAAAAATCTTTATCAGTAAAAGTAATCAGTTAAATTGCCATTTTATTTCTATACGTGCACCCTTTTTCACTCTGCTAAAAACAAGGTTTTTTAAAAAAAAAACTCGATTTACATAAAAATATATTTTTTAAATGTCTGTAAAGTTATTATTAAGAATTATAAGCGGGCTTATAAAAATAACTATTTTATTAGCAATTTTGGCGTAATTTTGGTGACAAGAAATACATGCGAAAACAAATACTTTTTCGACGTCCATTTCCACTTTGGTAAGAAGTAAGAAAAAAAATATACGACAGTCGTAAAAAGTACAAATTGTTCACAATCTAAGCTTTTTTTAATACCATTAACTAATTAATTTATGACCTGTTTAAATAAATATAACTTATGTAAATAACACTAATTAGTGAGTACGAATTGAACCCTTAAAGGGTCAACGTAACTATAATATTTAAAATTAAGATTTGATAACAATATGCACGTTAAAAATGTTTCACGTTGATAATATTTTATTTTATAATAAAACAACAGTTTGACATATCAATTAAATTTTTGCTTTATTTTGAAGCTTGAACAACGAAGTTATGTTCGGAATAGGACATAGTTTTCAAATTTCACCCCAATCACAAATGTCCTAACATTTTGCGGTTGTTTGTATTCCGGCGATAGCTTGACGAATGTTGGCCTACAAAAATGACCTAAAGTCTGTGGATTACCGGCATACACCTTGTTTTTGACATAGTTCCAAAGAAAATTATCCATGGGTGTCGAGTCCCATGACCGCAGAGGCCAATTCACACATCCTCGTAGTGAGATAATTCAATCACCAAACTTCTCCCTCGGCAAATCTAGCAAATCTAACATAAGCGTCAGTGTAAGCCGAGGTGAATATTTGAATATTATCTTGTTGCGAACATAACTGCTTTGTCCAAGCTTCAAAATAAATCAAAAACGAATTTGATATATCAAACCGTTGTTATTTTATTTAAAATTAAAATCCTAACACTCCTAATGAATGAATGAATGGTCATAATCTTTTCCCAGATTTATGAAAAGTATATAAATAGTACCTAGAACCTAAACATATGGAATCATATATGTAACTAGTTAATAGTTCAAGTGGAAGTTCACTATTTCTCATCACCATCACTGTATTATTAACTTACGGCCCTTAATTCCCCAAAAGGGTCGTTATATTAGTATGGAATGAGCTACAGTAGCTTTAACTTTGAAACCCTTTGGTTCGTTCCTTTTACACGTTTAATTTTCTTTTCTCTGCAATTCCCTTTTTAGGTAGATTTCATTGGGAAAGCTACCTATTGCAATGGATACCGTGTCATGACTTGAAAAATGACATGAAAATGACATGTCATGTCATGACATGACATGAAAAAGATCGACAGATCTGCGCGTTTTACATACCCTGTTTTACAAAACAATCCTGTTAAAAGTGTATATATCTTTCTATTTATCTATATCACTTTCTTGTGGACACGATAACTGCCGTAATTTTACACCAATCACTTTCAAATTTAAATATAAAATTGAAGGTAAAAAAATCTCAATCAAGTTTGTTAATGGGAAAAATCAAACCAAGGGGAATAGGAGTGGGGTTTGAAAAATTGAAATTTTGTCATTACTTTCTTAGTATTTAAGATATCGAATTCATTCAAATTTTATATTATTTCTCATATAAGGGCCTAAATCTGACACACAGCATCAAATCTATTCAAAATGTTAAATGTTAATTCCCTTCAAGTTTTGTTTGATATAAGCAACCCTTACATTATAAAGGAGATTCAGTATTCAGTATACGCACTCTCGCTGCGCAAGGTTACAGCGCCGCGGCGGGTTGAGATGTGCGAGCGCAATGCTTGATACAAGTTCGTACAATTGGAGTTCGCCTATCCCCTACTTTGATCCAGTGAAATCTACTTCCCCCTTCCGGCGTGCGGTAAGCGATTTATTTTCAGTCGAGAGCGATTTCAAATACAGAACATCTTAAATGATCAAAATACTATACATTCAGCGTCTATTCCATACAACGATGATTATTAAAATTGCAGCACCGTTTAATAAATGTTTATACATAGATATATTCGTATAGTAGTAGGTGACAGCCCATATAGAAGCCAGAGGCATTTGGTAACTGGGGGTAATTGCAAACATGCCCGACCGTTACGGTCGCGATGAAGACGATTTGCACTGTAACGCCGGGACTTCCGCTCTTAGATTAGGCGGAATTTATCCTCTAGCGAACGTGTCTGATATCAATCTCGCCTCACCCCCCCCCCCCCCACTCCCCCCTCGCCGCCCAACCGCGGCGCTCCGGGGCAACGAGGATGAGATCCCGCCCTCGCCCCCGCCGCTCTCCGGCAATTTCGCTACCCTCATTTAATATATTTCTGCGCGCACTAAAAGTGTCACCCCTGGGCAACTATTTATTCTGGCTCGTTCATTTTTAGGGTCCGCCGTCGGCTACATTTAGTACAGTCGCATTTTAACGCCGCCGGTATTATTGACACTTGGGCGGATCGAACGATAATGATATTTTTGCATGCCGACCGGTCGAATAACTTTATATTCTCGTATAAAAACACCACAAGATAGGCAAGAGGAACGAAAACTGTAGACATTTCTGGTACTCATTTTACCAGGCTCGACGATTTCCCTTACATGACTAATTTACATTTGAAATTATTTAAACCGATTTATCTTACGCTAATTTTTAGTAATTAAATATCCTAAAATGCTTCTAAATTATCATAAAAATATGAGATTATTTCGTCTGACGATTTATTTATTTTTTAGGGTTCCGTACCTCAAAAGAAAAAAGCGAAAGCATCATAAGATCACTTGTACATCTGTCTGTCACATACGTTTTTCTCGAAAACTATGTTACGTTGGTATTCCGAAATTGGAATAATGTAAGTCTTCGTGACGCGGACGTATTTCAACAGTCAAAGTTATAAAATATATTTTTTCATCTTTTAATGGGACAAGTGTTTTAAAAAAAAAACCCATTTTATTTATTTGTATTGTGTGGAATGTCGTGTACGAAACCTAGTCTTAGGAATTCTAAAAATATTTTTTTTAACTTCTGGTAAATCGTTTTAAAATATATAGCTCAAAATTTGAGATAAAACATCAAACTCTGCTCTCCAATTTTCGAGGCTACTAAAGCTAAAAATATAATATAACGGAAAAAACTTGTCTTCCAGTTTCGTAGTTGTTAAAAAATATTGTCATTTTCCTGGAAAAAAACGGAAAAAAACTGCTTTTTGGCACCTACATGGCTTATGCTGATTAAATCATAGGAGATACTTCAAATCAGTTTCTTACAAAATTATAGCTCTTAAAAAGGTCTGACTAAACCATAAGTTAAACACTAAATTAATAGTTTGGATTAGCGTAATATATACATTAAAAAACGAATATACATTTAAGATAATTATTATGTATTTTTGAAAAAAAAACAACAATCGTAGATTAATATTTTAGATGCCACAGCTTTTCTACAATTTTGTTTATTTATATAATTTTTGAAACATTTTGTAAATACAAGTATTGGTATTTTTTTAAAACACCTCGTTATGTTTAAATACTGATTATATCAGTCGATTGGCTGCAGATCATAAAACTATAATCATATTATATACCAATGAAGTCTAATTCAAAAAATAAATAAGATGAAATTCATATCAATAAGTCTACATAAATTTATTCATTTATTATTAACCTTGTTTTTTGTATTATATGCTAGATGACCCGACGGTGTTCGTACCGTTTTAATCAATAAATGTTGTTCTAACTTATTAGCTAAAATAAAATCAGTTTTTTATTAAGAATACTCAAAAAGAATTAAGTTCAATTAAGGTACAAAAATCGAAATAAATCATAAATAAGCAATTAACGACGAATGTGATAACCTCACAAAATTAACATTTTCGAAGGCAACCTACCGATTGAAAATAGAAATCCACAAAACACAAAGCCATTCCATTCAAAACGTAAGAGAATTTTTTTTGAATATTTTTTATTTGTGTATTTTTCCGATGTTTTAATAGATATTCTGCTATTCGTGGTGGAGACAAATCCAATAAATGAAAGATCATAAAAATCGGTCCTGCCGTTCTTGAGTTATGAATGGTGTAATTAACCCTACTTTGTTTTATATGCATATTATACGTAAGGAATCATCTAAATGCGGTATTTAAGCAATACATTATACAATATTACTATATATATATATATATATATATATATATATATATATATATATATATAGATTAGATGATACGATATTTAAGCTTTCGCCATTCGGCGTCTTCAGAAAATATATGAAAGATGACGTTTAAAATGCAACCCTATAAATTCGAAAATCGCATTTTCCACTAAAAGATAAATATATCCAGCCACTACAATTATTATTATATAATTGCAGTTTTGCTAGATAAATCGATCAGTATTATGAAATGAAACTAATTTCTTAAAAGAATATATTAAGCATCATGCGTTAAATGCTGTTAAGTTAGTTTAATTTTATCTATTTAGATCTACAGATCTGCAAGCGCCCAAAACCCAAATGTGAGAGAGTTCCCATGTCTTTAAATCAATTTCGCGGGCATCCGCGGGCAAAGACTTCAAAACTTTTACATTAAAGCAAGCATCGAAATCCCTGCCGTGAGTTCTCGCGTGAATTGGAACGTGTAAAGCGGAAAGTAATTTGTTACAGGATAATCTATGATTATTAATTCTAATGTTTAATGGCGTCGTAGTCTCACCAACATAGAACGCATCGCAAAACTTACATAGAAGCTGATATACAACGTTTCTGGTGGTGCACGTTATGTTAGTACTATTTTTATATGTATTTTTATTGATCGCGCTTGAAAATTTATTGTCTCTTACAATAATTTTGCATGTTTTACAACGAGGTCTTTTACATGGTTCGACCCCGTTTTTTTCATATTTTTTTTTTCTTCATTCATCTATATATAGATAGATGAATGAAGAAATTTGCACCTGCATTTAGCATTTTGTTAATTACGGTGGTGGCTGAGTTTTGTCATATTTTTATAATGATAAAGATGGCTATAAAAAAAATATACATAAATATTCGTTAAATCTAAAGTTACGAGTGAAAAGGCGCGTTCAGTCATTTGGGTACATATTTCACGAAACTATTAATGTACGCAAAATGTCTATTGAACTTTTTGATATACAACATGCTCGGAGTCAGGATCAAAGAAAATTTCTCAACTCGGTAAATTTTCTTATCAGATAAGTGTCGGGTTTAAGTTTCCACTCTGTCGCTGTCTGCGCCGACCGCGACGTCGCGACGCCCGCCAACTCTCGCTCGAGAATTGTTGCCTTACGGCGAACTTCACCGACGAAGTCTTCGAGAAAGACCGGCACGCTGCGGCCGCTGTAGCTAGCGACATGGATATCAATCGATGCTTGGCTTCGACGTCTACAAGCCAACCCCAGTCTCTCGCATTAATATTGCTAGCTTCACCGCGTACGTTTCGTTCTATACAATATTTCAGGTCTGATAAGATTTTTATGATTATTTATTTCGATTAATTGCAGGTTCTCTAAAAATGAATTTGATTTGTGGAATTGCCCTCGTAAATACGAAACCATTAATCGCTGTTTTCAATTTATTTTAAATGAACCATCTTAATATTATGCATATAATATAACCAATTGTCTAGTGTGTAAAAAAAAAAGCCATATATTTTTGTAAACATTTTTTTAGAACTAATCGTAACTGTTCGTTATAAGTTATTTTAAAAGTGTATTTTACAATATCCGCTATAGGATGCCACTTTCTTACATAGAAAACTTGACTTTTTTTCATGCATGAAAAAACAGACTTAAAACCTATTCGTTGTGAAGTCGGTTAAAAATAACCTAAAACTATTTATAGTTATAAATTACCTATACCATACTATATTTGAAATAATTAGGGCCATATACCTAAAATTACATTTAATAAGGTCAATCTAATAATTTTTTTTTTTAATAATTATTAGTAGAAGTAGCCTATGCATTTGAAAATTTTTAAATGTATATATACACCGTGTCCTACAACTATTCCCTATAAAAATCCAGAAAATCGGCCAGGCGATTTCAAACATGGTTTGTTTTGTCGTCATATCAAAATTCATCATAGTTTCCTTTGATAAATATATACAAAAATAAAGACTTTTCGAGTTACATCACTTTAAAATGAAACCTAGTATTATCTACAAATAAGAGAGTCACAACACTAGAGTGTTTGTATGTAGGAATGACCGGGTTGAGTCCCCTAAAGATAACGTGGAGCCGTAGGAAGTCTCCCTGTAGGCGTAATTAAAGATGATGCAGGATAGTTAGGGCGGGAAACGAGTTTCTCAACTTTGCGGTCTACCGGTAAGACACTGTTTATACGGTCTCGTAAGTTGCGCTATTAGAGTCTGCCTTTGAAACCCGAAGATTTTGCACCGAACCTATCTTTATTTTTGCTGTAAAGCTTCTTAAAGCACGGTAGAGCGACTCAAATTCGTGCGGCTGAACGCGTAACGAAACGCTGCACCGCACCGTTGAGTTAGAGTGGGGCGCTGGGATGGCATCGCTGCATGCATCGCTACAATCAGCTTGGCTTTATACGTATTCGCTTTAATGTCTACACATTTCAAAGTGGTGAATTTTGCTTTTATTTATTAATAATTTTTTAATACGTAATTTCATTTTATTTTATTTATCGTTTATTAAGAAATCCAATAGAACATAGAATATTACAATTTATGAGCCATTACACACACAATTACAAAACCATGCTCCAATTGTAGGGTTTCGCTAAAGTACCAGTGATATTAGAAAAGTGGAAATAGCAATAAAAGTAGATACTGTGGGTAAATTAAGAAAATAATATTAAGGTTAATATAATAACGTGAGTACCGCATTTGTATTAAAAAATCAAAATATTGTATTGTAAACTATGATTTAGATTTTGCATAAAAAGTCATTTTCTTTAATGTTTAGTATATATACATGGTGTCCTAAGACCATTCCCGAAGACTTAAGGGGGGGGGGGTTGTATAACCTATTATGATTAAGAAATTATATAAAAAAAAAAATTAAAAAAATAATTCCTGAATAATTACTTTTTTTTATAACAAATGGTGTAAATTCGGTCAGCGTGCGTATTCCGATGTCGCAAGAATCTATGTTATGTTCGATGGTGAATATGGGGTGTTATATCCACTTATAGCTGTTCACCTCTAGTGCTGTACTGTAAATTTAGTTGGGTATCTTTTTGGGTGCGGTGGTTTTAATTTCTTCAGAGTTAGGAAGATGGTTGTTTAGAAACTGGTAACATACTTATATCACGGAGAATAGAAACACAGAGAATTTTGAATGTTGCATTTATTAGTTTTACCTCTTCAGTAAATGAGGGGTCCACCGATAATTTAACCTTAACACCGTTACCGGCGTGCGGCGACAGGTACAACTGAGTGCTTACACCAATGACGTTATTATATAAAAAGATTAATATTATCACATAAAGTATTTTTTTTCGGAAACCATGATGATATTTTATATACCGTGATTGCAAGTTTTTTTTATCAGGAAAGGTCTTGGGATACATTTTTTTTTTTGTATAATAAAATTTACCTTGTATAGCTGAGCTGGGCAGCTTTTTCGCGGTGTTTTGACGTAATATAGGTACTTTTTAGATTGGAATATGTTATAATATGTTGCTTGTATTATTGGTCCAATAGGGAAACTACTTTAACGGTGTAATAAATAATATTTTTAAGAAATGCTAGAATATAAAAAGCTAAAATAAGAATTTTGTTTTTTAAAAAATGTTCAGTCCGTATGTCGACACAAGTGCCGTTGAAATTATCTTCTGAAGAAATAAAAACGGTCTGTGAAAATAATGATCGCGACGTCCTACATTTACGACATTCCTAGAAAATACGGTCGAGTTTTATCAAACTTTAGAATTCAAATTACGTATGATAAGACATTCCAAGTTCCATGCTTTTTTTTTTTTTTAAAATATGCAAAAATAATAATTTATTTGTTTAATTTCTTTATTGTTCGTAGACAAACTTAGGGTACTGAGACACAGTTTGGAATAAAGTAAAAAAATGTGGATGAATTTTATTTATTATTAATAAATGAGTGCTTCTTGAACCAAAATGTCGTATAAAGTTAAAGCTTCCTAAAGCTAAAATGTGGCTTACGAGATTCACTGGAGTTTATTCCGACGTAATGTTTTGTTTAACAAACTGATAGTATAACCATTTTGTTTTCTTTGGTTGCAGCCGGAGCGAGGGACACTCAGTATAGGTTTCCAGTTCTGGTGTTCGTGCACGGAGAGAGCTACGAGTGGAGTTCTGGAAACCCATTCGACGGGTCAGTTCTGGCGTCGCACGCGGGACTCGTCGTCGTCACCATCAATTATAGGCTAGGAGTTTTAGGTAAAACCCTACCAATATTTTTTGTACTGGTCTAGTACTGGGTAGTGGTGGTAACGGGTAAATATACAATTGTAAAATCATCAAAAAACTTACTTTCTATGTGAAAAAATTTTTACAGCCTTTACTCAAAAACAGTGGGGATATCACAAAAAAAATCATTACTGAACTGAAGTATACCTGTCAAGAAATAACACCACTATCCGAAGGCATGCGACTTGCCCCTACAAAGCTGAACCAATATAGTATATCTACTGCGAATTAATTATTATAAATAATTAATTATATCACACAAATTCATGTGTAACAACCTACCTTCGCGTAATTAAATATTCTGTCATGTCTCAGCGTTTAGAAAGCCTCCCATTAATTATCCTCTACTATAAAAACAGTATCATCCGTAGACAGGAATAACAAATCGATTTAGCATAACTAAACGTTATACGTTAGCTTAAAATATACAGCAATATACAGGATGTATTTATATTCACTGATGTCCTTCTAGGGGGGCTGATCTATATCGACAACTAAACCGGTCTCACGAAAAAAAAATAAATTCGAAAAAAAAATTATCATACTAAAATAATTATATTATTAAAAAACTATGTTTTTCTTCGATGTGCTACGCGAACCGCGCGGGCGCGAGGTTATTCCGCGATCTCGCGCCATGCCTTCAACCCGCCTTCTCAAACATTAAAACAATTTCTTTGAAATTTCGAATTCGTTTTTCTCGTAATTGGGAAACATTTTTCCTCATTATATTTTTTGCTCATTTATGTTTGATTGTGGATCTATATATCAACCCCTTAAAAGGACATCAGTGAATACACCTGTATATATTTATTAAGACATTTTCAATTATTTTGAGCCTTACTCAAATAAGTAACTTAAATACCTTATTAACAATATATACCTTAACAAATAAATACTTTATTAACAATAATATTATAAATGACTCTCAATTTGGGTTTCAGAAAAATAAGTGAACAAAAAATTCTAACAAAATTTTCAAACAATGTAAGTGAAGCACTCAACAACCAACATCGCGTCATTATTGTTCTTGTCGATTTTAGTAAAGCGTTTGATACTCTAAATCATAATCAATTAGTTGAATCTCTTGAATCTGCGGGGATAAGACATAGATATAAGGCACTACTAGAGAACTATACTAAAAATAGAACGATGAAAGTCCGAACCAACAACTGCACCAGCAATTATGTGAAGTTGAGCAGCGGCACATCTCAGGGATCTATAATAGGACCAACTCTTTATCTTATTTATTGTAATTCAATGGCAAAAATCTTTAAATACAGTTCATTCCACCAATTTGCAGACGATACTGCGTTAGTAGTATCTCATAAGGACCTTTTTCTCAACTCGTTCGATGGTCTCATGACAATGGCCTGATAATAAACCTCCAGAAAACAAAAGTTTTGTATGTGACGTCTCCCTACATACGAAGAGGTGAGGTCAAAATCAAGGCCCACACATACGCATGTCTTGATTCTGATACGCAACATTGTGTATGTCCGTTTCTAGAAACTGTCGATAATCATAAATATCTTGGTTTAACACTTGACAAACATTTGAATTGGGGGACTCATATAGAAATACTAAGTGATAAACTAAGGTACTTCCTTAAAATATTATTTTACATCAAAAACATTCTGGCATATAATATAAAAAAACTGTTTATATAACCCTCATTGACTCTATTATAACATATGGGGTAAGAGTGTGGGGACTCACTTTCGATACCTACATCTCGAAAATCGGCAATTTACAAAAGAGGCTTCTAAAACAAATTGTACCAACGGAAATTAGAGCCGAATGTAGAGAAAACGAGCCTCAATTGTTTAGATTTGTTAATGTCCTGCCAGTGAAGCAAATAAATGAATGCACACCGAATCCTGATGGATCACTACTCAGACGCCTCATATAAGGATCCGGTAGTTCATGCTTACACCACAAGGCAAGCACAAAGACACACATTGAATGTTCCTCGTATCAATAATTACTACGGATCACGTACTTTACGTTACTTAATCCCTAAACTTTTTAATGAGCTAGAAAATGACATTAAAACATTTAAAAACGTGAAGTCAATAAAAAACTACATTAAAATTACACTCATGTCAAAATTATATATTATAACTTTATTATTATTTATTATTATTATTTTTTAAATTATTACGTATGCTGTTACGTTGTTGTTTATGTTGTTGTCTTATTATGTATGTTTGTTTATTATGTTGAGTGACTACTAAACGTCTCTAGTATACATTTACATTTACATTATATTGTATAAAGGAAGGATTACTTGGGATTGGTGTCAGCGCGTAGTGTTTTAATTTTAATTTAATTAAGGTGTCTTGAAAAGTGTCACCATAGTTATAAGAAAAATGTGTAATTATATTGTTGAATTGTATGCTAAGTTACCCACGGAAAAGGCACCAGCCTTCGCGGGGTTTTACATGGTGCAATATTCAATTATAAAAAAAAATCAAAAGAAGAAAATGCTAGAGTAAGGGGAGAAACATTATATTAATTAATATAATGACCAAATATAACGACCAAAGTGAAGTTTTTTTTTTATAAAGGTTTAATTGCTCATCATAGAAAATTAAAACATATTAGGCAATGCAGTCCATGGTATGACGAACATTTTGTCTTAAAAATGCACGGAAATGCACGATCAATACGATCACGGAAATTATTATTTTTACAAACTTTTATTTAGCTTGCAATGTTCGTATGTCGGTTTAGGAGAAAACTTGCGGCTGAATTAGAACCACTACCCCCTACGGAGTGCGTAAGTATCGAAAACGTTAAACGTTAAAGCACAAACTCCGCAAAAAAGTTATGATGAAAAAGTAGGGAATCGCGAGATATCCCGTTCGCGTATGCGACGAAGTAGAAGGAAAATCACGTGAAAAAAAAACAGTTTTGTAGCGAGGAACGGAGCATTTAAAAGTTAAATTGACCTTTCACTTAAACGTCAAGCAATTACCGAGAAGTACCCTCGTTGAGATTTCGCCGCCAGCGCGCCCATACTAAACTTTTGTAATTTACAACAAAATAACGCGACAACCATTTTTTGCGAATAATTTTACAAACTTTCAAATTGTGACGAAAGCGTAAATTGTCCTTTGAGATTTTTTTTTTATATTGAAGCTTTGGCTATTTTTAAACACAAAATTAGATTTAACCTAACCTTATATAGCCATTAAAGTAAACAAAAAATGTCTCACTATTTAAATCGACTTGAGAATTCTATGCAATATAAACTAACTGTAAAAGCAGAAAAAAAAACTACAATAAAATACCAATTCTGTAAAAACAGGCAAAAAAAATAATATTATCGTGTGTAAGAGTCGTGTTGAAAATAAAATAATGCAATGTGTGGAAAATAAAATGATGCATTAATTATAATGTTTTCAAGTTTCCAGATATATTATGACACATTTTTAAAGGAATTTATTATGAAAATTGGTGTTAATAGTTATAGTTTTAGGATGAAAAATGTATTGTATTACTGAAGCATCATAATAGTTTTAAAAACATGTGATATAAAATGTCTCCCGGCCAAGTGATTCCAGGGGACGAATCGTCATATCAAGATACTCCCGCTCACGGAGGGTTATCATTGCAGGGTTCCTGAACCCGCGCGCCGAGGACTACCCCCGCTCGCCCGCGAACTACGGCCTCATGGACCAGATAGCCGCCCTGCACTGGCTCAAGGAAAACGTGGCGGTCTTCGGGGGCGACCCCTCTAATGTGACCCTCATGGGTCACGGCACAGGGGCGGCGTGCGTTCATTTTTTATTGACATCGTTAGCCGTACCCGAAGGTAACCTCAATATTATATATGTTTACATAATAGAACCAATATGCATCTTATTATTATTGAATTTTAGGTACGCTTGATTCTATGGATACACATTAGACATGTAACTTGACAGACGTTTTTTATCCTCTTAAATAAAAACATACAATAATAATATGAAGATTTAAGGCAATTACTGCCTAAGAAAAATTAAGATATTAGACCGAACCACCCCACTAGCACGCTATAATTTAATCTGCGCCACTGTAACGGGGTGTCATATAGAGTTTTATTTTCCTAATACATATTTTGTAATAGCGATGTATCTTTGCATACTATCTAATAATATTAAATAATATTTTATTAATACATAATATGTTTATGAATAATACTAAAGTACATAATAAAAATATTTTAAGAGTAAATGTGAATATTTTAAAATCTTATAATAAACTCAATGAATACATGAATACTAGTACTAAATGAATAGATATAAAAAAATACAAAATTTATTTATAATATTATTTATTATTGCATACTAAAAATAGCAAAGTAAGTAAAATAAAATTATAATTAATAAGTATCTGATAAATATAGTATAAAATTAATATTCGGTACAATCATTATTTATTTTTCTAAGAATGCAAAATTTTTACTTTCTTTTGGTTATTTTTTGGGTACATGACACTTTTATCCACTTTTATCAACTCGGTATTTAAATCGCTACTTCAAGAACGAAACAACGTGCTAAATTTACACTAAAATGTATCTACTTATTTATCGAACATTAAAAAAAAATGATTAAACAACAAAATAATAATATTATTACGAAAACTAGAATTTCTCATAAAACAATGCAATAATGCAGTTCTAATAAAAATCAGTGGGTATATAATTTATTTATTTATCTATTTATTTAATTATTGGTATCATATTCATATTTTATTAAACGTATTTATTAGTTTTTATGTTAATATTTGCGTGTTAACTTACGTTATTTTTTGTTGTTTATGTATTAAATATATGTGTTTTGGTGTGTGCTATGCATAGCAATAAACTTAAAATTGAATTTCATGTACTATCAAAATAGGTATTCATGTGGATGAGAGCATACATACTGGATATGAATTTTTTAATATTTTTTAAATTTATTAAATGGTTTTACTGATAATTTGAACTGATACTAAAATTATTTGGGTTTAATCTGCATTCCTGCGTTTCTGATGTATCAACGCGTTCGCCATAATATTTTCTCGTTGCAAGACAAATGTACTGAAATACGCAAATATCGGAAGAGCAATACATTTTCTCCTTAACCATGCTTCTTCAATAAATATATAGATTTATTTTATTTTAGAAAATGTATAGCCACAAAAAGTTTACCCAGCATAATTGATAATATAAACAAATAGCTTTAGTAATTTGACACTTGAAAGTTAGCACCCGGCACAAATATTTAATTTCAATAAAAATATGTAGTATACGCTTATGTTACTATGGTAAATACGCCATGAAACTGTAATACTCCGCACACATCATGTGACCTAAATGTGCTTCTTTAGGTAAATTCGCCCCACCATTTTAATATTTCACGCAACTTGTGTCCCGCGTGTGATATTATTTTATAATAACTACCTACATAATATAAGCAACGAATGGCTATTGTGACGCACTCGGATGCCGTTGTGGGGCTTGCGGTTAGAGATAAGCCGTGCCTTCGGCGACTAATTTAACAGAGAGCAAAAATCATTGGTACATAACTAGCAATAGGCTAAAACTACAAAATTGTAATTATGAAAATAAACGTTTTAAAATTAAAAAAATCGGAACAGATAGCCCAAAAGTCTAATTATAAAGTTAATTGGTAATTTAAATCACAAAATTTACATTCCTAACGTTTTTTTATCTCTTTGTGTATTTTGGTTTGTTAACATAAATATTTCGAAATATTGTTTGTTTTATTTAGTACAAAATAGGAGGTGTCATTTTCTTGAAAAAAAAACCTTAGGTTCCTTGTATATTTTCTCTATTGATTTCAGTAGAAAAAGGGTAAGGATGTAGGTATATAATACATTAATAAATTATATAACAGGAATGACCAGCTCTTGATTTTATAAATTTCAAAGGTTCAAAGGCTCGTTTAAAGGGTGTTGAAAAAAGTTTCTCTAATTTTACTAAGTAATTTTTTTTTTTTAGGTTTATTATTTCACAGGGCCATCCTGATGTCTGGTTCAGGCCTAAGTCCATGGGCGATTGTCCCTAATCCAGCCAAATATGCAGCTTTGGTGGCCGAACATGTCAAGTGCTCACCGGGTAATGTCTATAACAATTTTAATTATCATTTTAAAATAATATTTTTCATCGCTTTACACAGTAAGAAGAGAAAGAGTGAGAAGGAAACAAAAAGAAGAGATACAAACACACACACTGATACACAAATACTCATAGCAGTACCTAGCAGCAGTCAAATATTCAAACTTCAAAGTTAGAGATACTCTCATGCAAGAACCCAGCCTGTGTAATAAATCCGAACTAAAAGCTTTAAAAGAAAGTTTTTTTTTCGTACGTCATGGCAGACTTAAACAGATAGATATTTTTATTTTTATAGTACTTAAAATATAGTATAATGGAACGTCATATTTTAGGAAAAATGCTAAATATTCTATAGCGTTTTTAGATGTAATATTCTAACATATCCATAAATTAAAACAGTTGCACAATCAAGAGAAGCAAAAGATATTAAAAATTTAAGAATAAAATAACAAAAAAAAGCATTTTAAAGAATTTATAAATATTCCCCAATTAATGATACCTATTTTTTAATACAATTTTACAAAATCCGTAATAACATCGGAATACTAATCTTCTTACCGATATAAATTATTCAGTACCTATCTAGGTACTGGACCTGTAGGAAGTGGACCAGTGCTCAAATACATATCAGCCAAAAACCAAAAGAAAAAGACAAAAAGAACAATATACTTTTAGATCCTTTAGGGCAATGCATATTGATAGTCGTCCTTGAAATTCGGTGGTTTATTTTTATAAGGTATCAGGTTTTAATTTTAGAGCTGTCCGTAAGCAATTGTTGGTTTTTATTTAAATACAGCTTCATAATAAAGAAATTAAAAACACGATCTTTTTTATGTTTTAGACCCTCCATTTGCCTTTCTAATACTATTTTTCCTAAAGATCATTATTCTCATTCCTAAAGATCATTTTGTAATATATCTCTGTAATATTTATTAATACTATTTATTAATACTTAATATGGGTTTTTTTTATTTCTGTAATTTAGTCGTATGAAGGTAAGATTTAGCACAGAGTTTCAAATAAAAATTCACGATAGCCTAGGAAAAGGGTTAGGTTAGGATAGGGTTAGGAAAAAACGATAAAAGGGCAGCAACCTTTCAACAGCCAAAGGAAAAGGAAGTAAAATTTCGATAAATATTTACAGAAAATGGCGATACAGATGTTACTCGATCTCATTTGAACTGTCGGTCGGAGATTCGTTTGAATACGTTTCCAGATTTGTTGAAATTATTTGCATTGAACCGATTATTCGGATAAAAATTATATTATTTGTTTTTTAACGAGAGGCTATGAACAAGATTTACCACAATAAATAATAAAATTAAAATAAATCATTATAGGGGGTTATTCTGTGTTTATTGACTCAAGGTGAATTCTGTGTCAATCACAACAGTTGATTGTGTGCTGGCCATGAGGTTATGTATCTCAGGACCTCTTCTATCCCTATATATATCTTATAGTGAGATCATCATAATATATTTATTTTGATTACACGCATAAAAAAATACAAAAAGTTTTAAGTTTTAGTTATAATATTAGTATAAAATAAATATTTAAAATATATTACAAATAGTATATAATAAAAGACAGATAAGCGGAAGAGGATATGTATTGATAACCTATCCTAAATAAAATATATATGTTTTTAGATACACTCTAACGACCTAACATTAAATTATATTTTAACAATCAGAGAAAAAAAATAAATGTTCAATCAAAAATTAAAAATATAGTAATAATGAGGAAAAGTGTAAATAGTTACGTATTTAGGCAATGTAAAATGTAAAGGGACCTTTTATTAAATTATGAAAAATAAACCCTGAAAAGGTATTAAACAACTAATACCGTTCTTGATGCTTAAAAAAATGAATTGGTATTGGCCTTCACACCCAAAGGAATCACTGCGGTGATAGGTACTCACCACTATCTGCTAACACAAGTCTAATTCGCATAAGCTAACTATTTAGAAGTTACATACCTGTGACAAACGGACGGTAGATAAAGAGACAACGAAGTCTCAATATTAGCTAATAGCACTATACTTTCCTCCTTAGTTAAAAGACAGTAACTTCAAAAATCCTTTTTTTTTGCATTTATGCCTTCTAATCGAGTAAAGCTTCACTATTTGTAAATATACACCCAGTTTGTACAAATACCTTTAATTCACACTTCATATTTACGGTAGGCGAATGTAAACTGCTTTCATTTTTGTAAGTAAAATGTATTTGCTAATAGTAACACAGAAAACAGTATCTACATGCACTTACCTTTGATTTAGTTGCAAAACACCTTATGAAATCTCAGAATAATTTGAGGTTATTTTGACATGTACGCGCTCTTCGCTATCATGGTGGCTATCACTCTTTTGATTTGATTTTAATATTTGTTATTTTGAGTTTATTTAATTTATTAAGGTTCACAATCATTTTGACAATATCGTTTGCTGTGAAAAAATATTTGGAAAACGCTAGTTTTTTCATAAAAAAAAAGATAAAAGATCATTATTATAGTTTTAATAATCTATTATTATCATTATTCATATTCTTATTAATTTCTTAAAATTAGGTAATTGTTTTCCAATTTTCTCAAAACTCACTTGTGGTTACTGTCTTTTAACACATGAGGGCAGTGTATTTGTTCATTATCACTGTACCTTTTGGTATTTTCTAAACAGTATTCGTTTATGTGGGATTTACTGTTATAATATTCTAATATTTAAAATATTTTTTTTGACAGACTTAAATCAACCGGCACTTCTTAAGTGCTTGCGAGAAAAACCGCTTAACCTTTTTCTATCTGCACCAATACACGCGCCGGACTTCTCTTACGCTTTCGGGCCTAGCGTCGACGGAGTTGTAATTGGTAAGTAAACTTTTTTTTTATATATATATTTTTCTTTTCAAGTCTCTAACTACTAGTTTATAGGTAACTAGGCTAGGTATTAAAACGTAAAAAAAAACTACGTCGATATATAACCCAATACAGGTTGATTCGGACCTAACCCTAAAAAATATATTTGAAATAATTTAGTTATAAAATACTTACATGCATAAATTTTTTTTGGGGTTACCATTTTCGCGTTGTGTAAAAGAGGCATTATTGAAAACGATGCGACGTCACCGCATATGCCTACTTAATCCCATTAAAGCAGTTTCACACTAATTCTTTGAATTAATTTTAATATAAGTTTTTTTTTTCTAAACTGAATTTTTTAAAATAAAAGTAAAAAATATTTATAAAAGTTGTATGTTTTATTCACACCATGCACTAATCATTTTTAAAATTTGGTTTTTTTATTGTATAATGCATGCGTATATTAATTATAAAAGTGATCTAATTTAGGACCATACTGGAAGTTCTTAGAAGGCATATTTTAAATTTAACTTTTATTTTTCTATTCAAGGTCATATAAAAATTTCGACAAAACGTCGTATCGTAAAAATGGAATATTATTAATAGTAGATTATCGCATGTTATGTATAGTGTATACTGCAGTAAAGTGTCTCACTATAACCTAGCCCTGAGAACGGTATCAAAGCGCGAAAATATTTTTAAATTAATCTTTAAAATGCTTTAAGGCCTAATTTAGATCAAAAAAAATTAAGATCTAGAATAGATGACCAAAAAGCAATACTCCAAGGATAAACATACCAGTGATTAATAAGCACAAGCGGCAACACGTGATCCGGTAGAACTTACATAAATTTAAATTCCTATTGAGATGTGTACCGTTTTGAATCACATGGAGTGGTGTTTTCACAAGAAAGGCACAAAGGCACCTTAGGAAAACTCTGAGGACTGAAGTTTAAATAAATACATGGAAATTTTGACAATGGTCATAAAATAGGACATTTCATGATCAAAAGGCATACTCTGACGAAACTTTAAAATTGTTCGCTACCGGGAACAGTCTGATTGGCCCGAAATTGACTGAATTCCGAATTTCAGCTCCAAGTTTGTCTTTCAAATTTTCGTTCACTGAAAAGTTTAGCTTTGACTCGTTTTCTCTCTGCCCTAATTATTTCATAATTTACCAGTTTCCATTCAATAATGTCCATAAAGTTAATTCACGACACCTAAATATCTAAACGTGTTAAAATTATGTTATTTTTATAGCGTCCACTAATTTTTTTTTTTGTTTCTTGTAAAAAAACTGTAAACTGTATCATAACTAGTCTGTAACAATAAACGCATGTATAAAATTACAAAAGCAAATAGATTAATAAAATGTACATTATCTTTGGATTAATACCAGTTTATGTCTTTTTTTTTTAATTTTTAATGTTGTAGTAAGTGTTATAGTAACTGTAGGATTTTTTTTGTATCTTTTAATATGATAAATATATTATGTTTTCAGTAAAGTTATCTTTATTATTTCTAATTATGCGAAATCCATTCAATTATTATTCTATTTTATTCTTTCGTGTAGGTGCACCACAAAATAACATCATGAAAAACAAAACTTAACAATTATTATAATCCCCACTTTTAGAGATACCTTGGTTATTATCTTGTACCCGATGTACAATCTTAGATTTTAAATATTAATTTAGGATTGAATATTTATTAAATTCTGTTATTTTATTCCTTATGAAGCTAAATAAATAAAAATCAATATAAAAGAGTACATATGTATAAATTTACACATGTCTATATGAGTGTGTGTGCGAAGAAACCGGTGGTTGAGAAAGCTGTAAAACAGTCCTATTAGAGGTATCAAATATTTTTTTATATAACTTATTCGTTCTAATAACCAATCGAACGCTATGTTATAAGTTTAATTTGTAGCAAATTTATTTGCAAAATCTGTATTAATGGGGTTACGTCCTTTTCTGTTTTCTTTCAGACACAGGCGACCTACTGACAGGCGGGGACATTCCGCAGTACGGTGTCGGCATGGATTACGGTGCTATGCCGTCTAATTCCAAAAGGGCGAAAGCGCCACAGACAGCAATTAGTATACTTAACGCCGTGCTTCTGAGGAAAACTGCCATAGCCCAGTTGACCAAGTAAGTTTGGTAGCTAACACAATTTTAGCAACTTAATATAAAAATAAAACACACTCATTATTTACTCTATAAGGGTAATATCTATTTATTAGTTATGTGTATTATTACTTTATTATATTTTTATAATAAATACATTATTATTAAAATTATGTATTAGTTATTAACGGTACATGTATGTATTATTATTTATATATATAGTATATCGTATTATATATATTATTATTATTGTTTATTTACTATTATTATTTATATATTATGTATTATTGCATACAATACAATTCAAATAATTGTAATTATATGTTGCGCAGTGAGACGGTTATGCTTATAAGAGCGATGCTTCTAGTAAAGTCTACTTTAGTACTGGCATTACCTAGTTAGGTAGTACTTTGCACAATGTGAAATTAATGTTAAGTTTCTGTCAATAAATAAATAAAAATATATTAACACTTTTATTTTTCAACACACCGCAAGGTAATCCACTGCTGCTAGATACTTAATTTTATTCGGAAGCATAAAACCTATACCTTAAAACGAATGCTAATGTAGCTCACTTCAGTTAAGTTTAAAGCCACCATAAGTTACGTTTATTTTTCATCAGATAACATTACTAAGAAAAATTATCTTGTCCTGCCGGAGCCTGAAGGGCTCATCTGGCAGAAACTCAGTTCAGCTGATGAGAATATTCGATTTCGTTTTGAATAAGATAAGTAACAAGATATACACTATACACTCAGACCAATTACAAACTTGCCAAATGAGTCTGCCTGTGATAATGGCTTGGAATCACGATTTAGCGTCTCTTAAACCTAAACCATACGATTTTAATCTTAATATAGCATTTAGCACATATCTAAAAACCGCAGTTTATTATACTAAAATAATATGACAACTGAATCAAAAAAAAATCACGACGCAAGTAAAGGTTTTTGATTGTCCTAGATACGATCTGCTGCTCGGAGTCACGAAGGCGGAGGCATACTTCGCGTTCAGCGGTGACGACGTGCAGTACGGCATCGAGGCCGATCGAAGATCGAAGATTCTTCGGTCTTTCGTCAAGAACACCTACACCTATCATTTATCCGAAATCCTAGCGACGATCGTCAATGAGTACACCGACTGGGAACGGCCGGTGCAGCATCCCATCAATATAAGGTAAGATCCAATATTTAATTTCCAGTGCTCACCTTCCAGACGTAGATTATGATAGTGTATCAGTTCATATATTTTTTAATTAACCTAAATTTACCCTTGCTACCTGTTCCCCACTAACAAGGGCCTTATTAGCCTTATCAGCCTCCCATTAGCAACACATACGAAAACGGCAAACAGAAATCTTACCCAGTTCGCTCAGGCTTCGTCGCTTCTATAGTATGAGGGTGTAACAAAAATCCTTCTAGTAAGTTATGAGATAGGGCTCTTAAAAATCCTAATGGGTAAGCGAGATAGAGAATGGTAAAAAAGAGAACGCAACAATACGGCGACCACATCGGATGAAATAGAACAGCCGTCCTACAAATCGCTAAACGGTAAAATCCAAGATTTTCGTCATTTGAGCGACGCGTTCGCGATCCAAAATGGCCCTAGATCTAGTGAAAACGAGTTTTTTTTGTATTGATAAGAAATCCAAAATAGACAGAGAGCGCTATTCCATAGAGGTTCATCTGTCTCTCTCCCTTTCTTTCACGTTATCGCTCATTTTCTCAACATAATGAAATGGGGCGAAGCGTGGAGAAGCAAACGGCGGGATGAGGGTTTGGTTGACAGAGTGTCCGGATGCAGACTGGATCAATATTACAAAAAAAAAAAGTTTGCTGAGATACATTTTTATACTTTTAGGCCTACTTATATGATAATAAGTATTTTTTATATTTACATACGAGTAATCTTAGTAGTTTTCATATTTTAAAAAACTTTTAAACTAAGAAATAAAAGAACGATAATAATTTTTTTTTTTAACATAAGCAAACGTTTTAATTAGTGGCAGAAATTCTTAATCTATAAAGTAATATTTTTAAAATGTACCTTAAAATAAATTATTAGTATATAGAATATATTATTAAACGCGATTTATTTTGAATTGATTGTTCAAATTTTTATGGATTTTACTACTTTATTAGTCTTTTAATTTTTAAAACCAGACTTTCACAAAATATTTTGTCTGTTTTTTGTTGTTAAAAAAGAGACAAAGTTAAACTTATTTTCTCAATATAACACATTTTAGCTGTTATTTAACAGCTAGAACATTTTTGTTCACGACAGGCTCTCGATCGCTCAGCTGGTGCTTTTAGAATGATAATGACTAATCAATCATATCAAAATACAATAGGAACACATGATAGGTACTGCACGGTGCTTGACACCAGGCGCGTTAGAGGTTGAACTTTTGTAAGGAAGTGGATTAAATTTGTCAGCAAGTGCAAATTAATGTGTTAATCTGTTTTTCAATACTATTACTTCATACTAACTAACATCAATTTTTCTACCCACCTAAAAAAGAAAAAGAAAAAAAATAAGAAGATATAAGATGTAAAATCAACGAGATAAATAACCACAAATCAACGCGTTGCATTAGATTCATTCACTGGCGAGAAATAATTGTACAATTTTACTTTTAAAAAATATATTTAAGGGGCGTCTTTCCGGTGGCGCTCTTCTATCTTGCGGGTACTTTTAAATCTTATCTAAGGCGTAAACACTACCATTGTTGGTAAATTATGAAAAACAGAATGAACTTAAGTCTAAAAACTTACTTGCATTTGCATCTTTATAAAATAACCTGTGCTTCTTTTCGATTCTCGTATTAAAACAATAAGATATTTACGTCTTTACTTTTGATGAAACGTATAGAAAAAAACAGACTTTTTGAGGTTCTTAACTTTTAGACAAAATAAAAATTTAACTAATTGATTCTTATTAATTTATTAGCCTCGATATTTAGGAGATAAACCGATACTTTTTTTTATTTTTTAGCGATAGTTTTTTTCTAAAGGGTTATCCACTAAGAGGTTTCATTTTGAATAGCCTGCTGTTTGGGCAGCTTTCAATTTTGAAGCTGTGATTTTTTGACATTTGACAAGTAAAATCAACGCCTTTACTAAAAATGGGACGATACACGCTTCAACAACGCATTGAAATTGTTAAAAATCACTACAAGACGGCGCTACAAGCCACACAAGCAACGAAACAGTCGCAATTTTGGAAGAAAAGTTTCCTGGCTGTGTTATTTCTCTAAGAGGTGATTTAACACATTTAGACTTTTTTTTTTGGGGGGCACGTGAGAGATAAGGTCTATGCCAATGCTCCACAATCGATTCAATGCCTTAAAGATGAAATTCGTACATCTACAAATAAGAATCACAATACTACAGCGTTTGTATGGAAAAATCACCGGGTTGAGTTCACTTAACTTCGCCTTCCTTCGCCGGTCTGAACCGGACGGTTGGAGCCCAGCGAGAAAAACACGCGAGGGGAACCCGAACATCGGAGTGCTACGGGGGGCGGGGGGGGATGGTTTGACGGGGTGGGTGGAGCGAAAAAAGCAAAGGGAGGCCGAGGAATAAAGCTCTCCGCGATGCGAGGAAAGAGCGACGGCCAGGAAAAAATGACGCCGTCGAGGGTGGGTGCGCCAGCTGATTGTCGGCGCGCGGACGAACAGAGGCGTCCCGCCGCGCGCCGTTCGGATCGGACGTGAAAAATAGAAATGAAAGAATGAAAGAATTCAATGAAAAGACCCACACGATCGTCCTTGGAGCGGGTCTCAGTAAGGGAGTACGTAGATTTGCTTAAATTGGTTTGCGAAATACCTAATAGTTTCACGAATATCGTTTATTATTTATTATATACAAACGTGTATATTTATGTAGGGTTTATATATTGGGGTACACTAAACCGAACAAATTTTCTTAAACAGAGGTAAATATCGCTTGTTGAGGTTAAAACAGAATTCTGTCAAAAAAGATACTCACTCCTAAGGCGCTACAATCAACCTAAATTTGCCTATCCTTTAACTAAATATGTAATCAGAAAGCTTTTTAAAGAGTTTGAGGGACTTGAGTCTAATTTTTAATATCCCTAAAAAACAGTTTCAATCTCAGATTTAATTTAAACCATCTTTGATCATATCTCTTTAAATCTACCAGCTTGAAACGTTCCCGATATCGACCCAGATTTATGTGAAATTGCAAGATTGCTCTTCTTACACAGAATCTGAAAAGATACATTTAGTATTAAAGTACTAAATTATGCACCTAGTATTTAAAATATCAAGTTCAAGTTTATTTTCATTTACTGAGGTGTTATTAATTTGATACAAAAGTTTAAATACAATGATAGCTTTTCTCATGTAAAAACAAAAAGGGGCTGGTTTTCAGCACAGCTCTTTTAAAAATATTTTAATTATGGTTTAATTAATTATATTAAAGAAGTACGTACTTAGAGAATATCAAAGTTAGTGATATACAGGATATTCAAATTAAAAATAGAGTATCTGAGGGAGTTATAATATTTATAGGAATATTATTTTCATGTAACGGCTGTAAAATTCGACATCTTACATTCCAAGAACCAGTAAGTACACTTTCACACGCAAATGTTTAAAGCATTTTCTCAGGCCAGTTTTTGCTTAACCTAGACACAAAGACGGCGGCAAAATCACACGCTTCTTTTATACAGTTTTTTTTTTAATAATTTTAGAAACAGAATTAGTTAGAACTTTTCAAACGCGCCGCTCGCTTGGCGGCGCGTCTACTGAAACGACCCTGAAGTTAATACGGAAACGTGGGATGGTATTAAACGGGGGAAATAAATTAACCTACAGTAATTTCTCACACGGTAAATTCTTACCTCAATTCGGAAGCCATACGGTTTGTCTGTTTTAACCTGCCCCATCTACAACACTTGAAACATAACACTTGCATAAGAAGTTTATTATTTTTGTTATAATCTTTTCTCGTTTTTAAGTTACTTGCTTTCAAGAACTGTATTCATTAATGAAAGTTATCTTAAGGTTACTTCACACTTCTTTAACCAACGGAATTTCTCACCCACAATTTGGGCCGTTACAATAATTATATTTTGTTAACATCCGCGCCGTCACTGTTTAAAAATGTGTGCCTATAGATAGGTGCACACTCTACGAATGGCGAAGATCTCTCTTTTCTCTCTTTCTCTCCGCAAGAAAATTGTTATGTTTATTTTACGCTTCTCTTCTTCCACTTCATGTCATTGCCCGTAATCTTGCGACATCTTTGCGTACGAAAATTACGATTGTCAGGTAGGGTTTAGTATTGAAGTTGCATTAAATCACCCTAAATCCGCACTGATTGAAAACTGTCTTAGTTATTGTTTGTTGTCTATGTGGCAAACAATCTAACTGTTACCAATGTGCTTAATTGTTATTTTTTTAAAATGCTTACATGAAAAATATATTTGTCAAAAACTTAAGCCGACTACAGATATCTCCAGTTTAAAATATGCTTGAATGGACAATTAAACTAACTTACCTCAACCACTATTTCGAAATATTTATTCGCTAGACACTGGTTACAATAGTTAAAGAGAACTTTATATCATATAAAAATTATATTATTTATTTTGGGAAACAACAGCTGACATAGAAGTAAAATTAGAATAAAAAAAAACAATTAAAATGTAAAACCAATGAGAGTTTCCTCCAAACTTAATAAAATAGAAAAATACATTAAGGAGCGAGGTTGGGTTTAGGAAGTAGGAGTTTTTTTGTTCTTTTATTGTTTTTGTTAAAATTATAGATAGTGGCTTATGTAATTTTTTGGAGAAAATGTAATAAAATATGTATGTAGCATATTATAAACAAAGCAAAATTAATGTTAAAAAAAATGTTTTAACGTGAAAATGTAAATGGTTTATTTGTTATGCGCAGTGATAAAAATATTACCTTAATTTTATTTCTATGCTATGATAGTTTTTTTAATGTTGAGTATTAAGTTACATTTATGCAAATAAAAAGTGATTAAATTGTAATATAATATATAAACTGGTATATTATTATTTTAAATATACCGCGTGCTCAAAATGAAACACGCATAAAAATAGATTTTTTAATCAGAAAAATAGAAATTTAGATTTTTTTTTTATTATTTTAGAATTTAATTTAGAAAAATAGTTTATGTATCAACGAGCGCGAAGATGCCCGTAGTTTATACAAAACAATACTTGTCCTTATTTTCATCTTTTTAAATGTAAATAAATGAAAAGCATTCCACTTTTTTTAATGAGATATTCCTTGGCGTTCATCTATGAATTTAACCAATCTATTAAAGTAATCAGTTACATTAACGCATTTAAAAGAATTATATGATGTACCTACTTACTTAATATTTTAAATAAGTATGAAAGTAATGAAGAAAGAAAAGAAAAGAAATTTATAGGTTTCTTCGTCAATATGTTTCAAATAAATAACAAAATATTTTGTAAAGGCATTGTTTAGGGCGAATTTATTTAGTTCAACTAAAGTAATCAGTGGCCTATCATAGTAATTATTTTGCTGAAAAAGCGATTGTAAAATCGGTAGTTCAGCCAGTGCTTTCTTTATAAGCTTAAAAAAACATTAAATC
Organism: Neomicropteryx cornuta; assembly: GCA_020383195.1. Lineage (NCBI taxonomy): Eukaryota > Metazoa > Arthropoda > Insecta > Lepidoptera > Micropterigidae > Neomicropteryx > Neomicropteryx cornuta. Next base: position 2,897,412 of record JAHKQU010000001.1, on the reverse strand, counting down.
TACATAAACGAAAAAAAAGCCTAAACCAATGCAAGCTTAAGCTAATAAATGTTATTTATAATAAGATTTTGTACAAACAAGTCTACGAAACATCGGATAAATGTTGTTGTTTGTAATAAGCGAATAACGTGAAATATTTAAATTTTTAAATCTAATAAGTGAATGTATTAAGTGTAATAAAACCTACATAAATAGTTAAGTAAAGCAAATAAAATGGTGCTGAAAGTCATGGTGAAAGTAAATCAACGTTAGTCTGAGATTGTAACGAGGGAATTAAAAATTGAAATTGATAATTTATTTATTTCGATTCCAATTAATAATAGTTTATTCTTACCTATTTAAGCAATAAGGTACTAAGTTAACCGAGTTATAGAAACATTTAATGATCAAAAAAAAAAAACGCCGCGCACAGATGATTCACCGTACGACATGTACGAATGTGTTTGCACGCACGCGCTGCTACCTTCAGATACCCTTTCAGTACGGTCATTCGCGAGTGTCGCGGTATAGATGTTTACACATCAATCAAAATAATTATTTCTTCCTGAATTCGGCTAATCAGCCTATCCCCTCCACCTCATTTAATTCCTTTACATGGCTTTAACGCGAATTTAAGGGCAATTTTCCCCACCTACCACGTATAAAAACTTTAACTTCGCTTGTGTAGGTGTGTAATAATGGTTAGTAAGAAAATTTTACCTATCGCAATTTAGTTTTTCACTCAGCTTGGCATTTTTTCCTCACAGATTGCAAAATACAATCATTGACTGCATTAACCCTGCGTACCCAAAATTAGTTACACAAGTATTGTGTAAAAAAATAAGATGATATATAAATGCGAGCAAGTGTATGTCTGTCGAGTACTTGGTTAACATTTGAACCATCGCTTATCACATTCAGCTCCGTACGTTAAGCGCGCGGACCACGCGCTGCCGCCCGATCGGCGAAGTACGTTGACCAAACGGAATATCCCACGCGGGCTACCACCCGCTTTTTAGTTTAAGTTATAATTTCTTATAATTGGTAAAATTATGTACCGTACAAACTATGAAAATGTTTGTTTTTTATATTTAATATTATATTGACAGCTTTTGTACATAAAACTCAAAAATAAAACGTCAAAAACACTTCCAATTCACTAGCGCTCTTTTCACATAAACAATCAAACGTCAAAACCAAACTAAAATGAAAAAAAATACGATTTCTTTTATGAATTCAATTATACGCGACATGCCACACTTTTAGATAATTTTAGAAATGCATTAAGACTGTAACGGTTTTAACCGGAAACGGCATCTGTCGTATACAGCGATTATGGGATATACTATTATCGGCGCTGAGTGTGTTATACAATATTATGCCTAATTTGTTCACTGCAAGACAGATACAATCCTTTGAAGGTCGAAAGACGTAACAAAGTTATACTAGAAAACATTGTATTTGTAAAACTTAATTCTGACACTTAACTTGCTATTTTATTTTTTCAATTTCAATTTTAATGTTACCAGAAGCAACTTTTATTATTTAAATGATAGATCAATTACAATGTATAGATCCATCTAAGACATAGTCTTATCTGGCGGTTTCTTAATCTTAACTAAATATAATTTATTTATACATGCATAAAATATAATACAAAATACTTAAAAATTACTTTAACGTAACTCATATGATTTACAAACAAAATTAACCTAATTTAACTAGGACCTAAATAATTTATAATATGTTTTTTCCATAAATTCTTTTAATTTAATTTTTATATCCGATTTCCTTTTAAGTTTTCTAATTTTAAGGGGTATATTATTAAATAGGCTGGGTATTACATATTTTAATTATCGATACCCATACGTATTTACACATCTTTCTACAATATTTATTTATTTATTTATTTATCGTTTATTCGGAAAACCAACAATATTAAAAAAGAATGGTACATACAGTTGATTGTAAAATTAACTGATGACAGGTTTTCGCAAAAGTACAGAGATACATGTAAAGATTAAAATTAAATTAAATTACACTCGCATTAGCACTCTAAACACAGAAATATATATTAAGACTAGCTGACCCGGCCACGCGTTGCTGTGGCTAAAGTTTTTGTTATAATACATTATAGTAAACAATCTAAGAGGAACAATAAGAGAACATCAGTCACGGAGTCCACTATGCTTTTTCACACAGATGGTATTTGTAAAAAAATATGCTGATCTCCTTATTTGACTTTCTACTACTATAACCCTTTAGTACAATGAAATTATTTACGAACAAAGACGAAAATGTTGATGTTGGTATACAAATTCACTGGATTGAGATTTGAAGGGGAAGTACGTTGAACACAATTAATTAAAATGTTCTTACACTTGATACTAAGCAGAAATCAATAGGTAAAAATAAAAATGCCTGTAATGGAAGGATGTGGTTTTCCTTGTTTCCGTGGCTCCCATTTTTTACTGGATTTGTTCCATGTGAAATAACGTGGAACATCACCATACACCAATGTCTTCGCGAATTGGCCAAAAACATCAGGTTTTTGACACAATGTAAAAAATTCAGTTAGAGTCGTTTTCGGAGCTTCGAACGCTCTTTGGAGAACATTTTCTTCAGTGAAGTATACACGTTGACCGTTTTCAAGATGTATTGCCAGATGTTGGACAGCAGGATCTCTTTCGTGGATGGGAAAGCTGAGAATATGCCAAGTAGCTTCATTGCTGCTAATGTATCTGCCCATTTGGTATCGTGCTATTTCGTCATTTTTATTTATGTTTTTTACTTCAAATATGGCCAAATCACTGCCTTTGTTTACATATTTACAAATATACTTAATTGATTTAACAGAACTGCAAAGCTCAACATTGATATGAGCTTTGTAAGTTTTTGAAAGTAGTGGTGGGTATGGTACCACCCACTGATTATCAAACTCAACTTGATTTGGAAAGTTCGGCAGTCGCATTGTAAATGTGTGGCCACCATTCTCAGTACTTCTGCGGCGATACATTGGATAACCATCAATATCCGTGATCGTGTCATTCGTATGCGGCTTTGGGAAGTTTTTTTACATTTTCCATTTTCCATGCACGGTGAGGTCATGTTGAAAACACCGCATGGCCCATGGATCATGTGTTTGGTGACAATATCAAATAATTCTTGATCAATTAATGGGTCTGGAATTTCGGCTGAAATTATTTGATCGATTTCTTCAGGACGGATTCTATCTTTAAGCCAAACCAAAATGTGGGCATGAGGCAAACCTCGCTTTTGCCACTCTATCGTATACAGCCAACAACGTGTGATACCAAAAATTGTATATTTAACAATAAAATCAATTAAGGATTTCAATTTTTGTTTAAACACACGTGCAGTTAAATCATGACGATGAATGGCTTGTTGTCCTGGCAATAGTAAAGTTTGTATCTCTTCCCAATTCGGATTACATGTGAATGTAATAAATAAATCCGGTCGGCCGTAATGACGTACGTAAGTCATCGCATCTTGTATGTATTCCTGCATGTTCCGTGGACTGCCGATGTAGCTTGAAGGTAAAATGAAAGCATTACCGATGTCATTGGGATTTAAATTTCCATCGATGTTTCCAGCAACAGCATCTCGTAAGTGAATATATTATTCCGATCGTAGTTTTGCCTGGTTGAATCGAAGGAATCGCAAGCGTTCGCTTTCGACCTTAGCATACATATCAACAATGTATTGATGGAACAGCTGACGATATCGAAGGATATAATTGTCTTGATGTTGTCTAACCATTATTCGGTGTGCGTAGTAGTTCATTGAGCTAACTTTATTATTTCTGTAATCACCTAAAAAAATAAAAAATAAAATGCAATACGAAATTAAAATCTATACATACAGTAAGAAAGTAAATAGATAATTGTCAAATTTACCGGTATTTGGATCATACTGTTTGATATTAAGGTGATATTCATCTTGTCCTTGCCAAAATATCAATGGATATTGTAGTGCGTCATATGAACGGTGTAGATCCTAAATCGTACTGACAGTGTTGTCTCGCCGTGTAATGTTTATAGATCTTTTGTCAACTGGATCACCAACCATGATAACAGCAACCTCATCAACAGTTGGAGCGTTGAATCTACCAGCATGTTCACCTAATGGTACTTTGTCGGCTTTTATGACGATTTGATAATTGTCATTTTGCAGTCGTGGCGAAACTCTTTTGATCAATTGAATTAGTTGATTTAGTTGGATAACCATCAATATCCGTGATCGTGTCATTCGTATGCGGCTTTGGGAAGTTTTTTTTACATTTTCCATTTTCCATGCACGGTGAGGTCATGTTGAAAACACCGCATGGCCCATGGATCATGTGTTTGGTGACAATATCAAATAATTCTTGATCAATTAATGGGTCTGGAATTTCGGCTGAAATTATTTGATCGATTTCTTCAGGACGGATTCTATCTTTAAGCCAAACCAAAATGTGGGCATGAGGCAAACCTCGCTTTTGCCACTCTATCGTATACAGCCAACAACGTGTGATACCAAAAATTGTATATTTAACAATAAAATCAATTAAGGATTTCAATTTTTGTTTAAACACACGTGCAGTTAAATCATGACGATGAATGGCTTGTTGTCCTGGCAATAGTAAAGTTTGTATCTCTTCCCAATTCGGATTACATGTGAATGTAATAAATAAATCCGGTCGGCCGTAATGACGTACGTAAGTCATCGCATCTTGTATGTATTCCTGCATGTTCCGTGGACTGCCGATGTAGCTTGAAGGTAAAATGAAAGCATTACCGATGTCATTGGGATTTAAATTTCCATCGATGTTTCCAGCAACAGCATCTCGTAAGTGAATATATTATTCCGATCGTAGTTTTGACGTTTGCGTTTTGACGTTTGCCGCTCGCGTTGTTGAGGTTAGATTTTTTCGGTGGCATTTGACTGAAAATAATAATTTTCTTGTTCTTATGATATTCTCTTGAAGACGTTCGTTACACTGTTCTTGAGATTCTTGTGCATGACCTGCTGTCCTGATTCTTTGAGCTGGATTTCTTGATTCAATTTGTTCTGCCAACTGATGGGCTCTTTTAATACGTTTGCGTCGAATAACTGTCACTGTCAAATAATAACAGACATTAGCGCCATCAACCCAGTCGAAAGGTATCGACATCTGTCAGTTTTATGACTGCCAAATAATAACAGACAAATAATTAGCGATAAATTAAAATTGCGACTATAATTTGAGATTTAAACTATCCTATCTCTCAAGTGCACATCGAACTGCACATGGTGTTCAAATTTTATTATAATCGGTTAAGTGGTTCAGCCGTCCATTGAGGACAAACATTGTGACACGAGATTTATATATATTAAGATATATATATATATATTTTGTTTTTTTTTTTTTAACATGTATTATTTTGAAATCAGAGGCCAAAGAAAAGAAACTGAAAATGATGTCCAAAGATTACTATTTTATTATTATTATTTTTTTGTTTTGCTAATTTAGTTTTTTGCATTTAATATTTTTCGCAACTCGCAATGAAAAGGATATTTGTTTAATAGAAATATATCTGTCGAGGAGAATAAGTCATAGTATTGCCGACACAATCGAGCGACCGCCGTCATAGCGTTTGTTTTGTTTCGCGGGAGCGAAAAAAGACGGTATTCTCGCGTTCTACGTGAAGGGACGTTGAATGAAACATTTTGAAGAAAATCGATGTTATCGATATTATTATTAATTGTATCGTATAAAAATATGGTATCTCTTATAATTCGTCGATTATTTAGTGGTTCAATAGCATATTCTAAAGTCGCAGCCTTATAATCGTGTACATATTTTCCTGTTTTATAGTTTAGGTATTTTATATATTTTTTTTTTTGTATGTTTTCAATCATATTTTTGTAGTTATTATATTGAGGGCACCAGATAACAGACGCATATTCCAGTTGACTACGGACTAATGAGTAATAGAGTAACTTCAACGTGTTTATTTGCTTAAATGATTTGCAGGTTCTTATTAAGAAACCTAACATTTTTATATTTTACCATATATTTTTCATTTGACATTTGTCTAGTAGAGTACTTATTAGTGACAAGATTTTTCCATGTTTCATCTGAAAAGTGGTTGATTGCAATTCTATAATAGCAAAATTAACGTACCGAAAGAACTTTGAAATGGGTGAACAATTTAGAGTAGTCGCCTTATCATACTCACTTTGAGACTATCGGTTTAATGCATGCAACATTGCGTCGACTAACCGAGGAGATAACCTCGGATACAAGTATATTTACCTTGCCTCAAGTAGCTTCTGGAGGAGTGATTTACGCTAGATTAAGATTCACCCCTGGTCCACGTCATTAGCTCTCGAGAAGTTGGGTAATGGAGGCCTCATTAACTTTTATGGTCTCCGAGTGCCTGCTATCTGCCATGGCCTCTCCCCGCGTAATGACTCCAAAACTCTACATCCTTCTCTTTATTTTCTTAATAAAGGGAACCGCTCATTTTTTGTTAGACAACACGGATCTGTACGCGGCCGCAACGCAGTGCATCGCCTGCTTTATACAAATACATAGTGAATGAAAGTCAGCAGCATTCTTTCAAGCGGTGGTTCTGGGCATGAAATTCAACAAATTTATGAATAAAGCAAAAAAACTAGTCTATAAAGACAAACGAAAGTGTCTTAAAGTATGGTCAGATAACAAAATATTAAACAGCGCGGTGTTGCGACGTCGCGACCAATCACCTACAAATGCATTGACGACGGGTAGTTTTTCGCGCGCAAATATTGTAATATAGGTCAATTGGATAGGTCAGGAACACATCAATACGCTCACCAAACGTTCAATAGAGTATTTATATTTTTATATGGATTTTTTTGGTTTACTATATGAAAACTTTGTCAAGAATCATCCCATACCCTGCTTACTTAAAGTTCACTCTGTATATAAAAAAAATTGGTAATTTGATCTGGGTACAGACGTTAAGAGTTTCGCTGATTATTTAAATATAATAAATAACAACTCACGTTACAAAAAAAATATATCTGAGGCATAAACAATTAAAAAAAAGTTCAAATAACTGGGGAGGCAGGGGGAGGTTCGAGTTCAAAGTTGTACTTTTTTTTTTTTTATTTAATATAAAACTTTTACATTACCCACAAAGACGGTGCCTTTTCTGTGGGTGAAAAAAATAATAGTTTCAATAGTTTAACATATATAAGAAAAAGGACAAAAACAAGACAATAAAATGCAAAAACAGTAAATACATAGCAACAACAAAAAAAATAATTACCAAAAACAATTTAAAGAAAATAAACAATATATATTATTATATTTATATATATGTGTTTTTCGTACAGATCTTAATACTATAAGTACTTAACTCACCTATTTCGTGGACAAATAAACATCTTTGATATTTTTCAGGGGTAGAAGTAATTGCGGATCTTCGGTTCCTATCTATAAGCCCTTCGGGCTAAGTGATTGAAATAACCATTTTAAATTCCGGGGTTCATAAGCTTCGTTTCTGACTTAGCATCTCAATTCCAATAATATAAAGGTCAGACATCACAAATACCCTTTTCAATTTCCTGAGAGGACCTCGGGATAAACTATATTAAATTTCCTTTTATTAAATGTTAAGATTTTAAGATTCACTTCTAACTCTCATAGAACCCACCCCACGGAAGGAACACGGTTATAGAAGATCAAGTCATTCAACTTTCAGCGCTTTCAGCGGCTTGTGCTTTGAATTTGAGTATTCAAAGCACAAGGCGCAAAGCACAATTATGAAATGAGTTACATTAACCCAAACAAACTGAAGATGTTTATTTAAATTAAAACGGGAGATCTGAAGGGATGATGGAGATCCTAGGAATTAATACATATTGATCTGCGGAAGGATCCAGATTCCTAGGAAGTATAATTGGCACCGCAATCTTTAGTATAAAATGTGCGACTGTATTCTGAATAGCTCTAGCGTGTTCAAAAAATCTGTTGTGTTGTGGTCATCTGTACCAAATAACAGACAGCTTACATAAAAAGCTACAAATATTATTTTTTTTTCGATTTAAAAGATGAAAGATTTTTGACAATATTGGAAAATTATTAGGTTGAAGGTGTGAAATATTAGGTGTGAAGCGAAGTAATTATGAAGAGATCAAAGAACTCACGCACTTGAGGATAAAACCTAGCGCTGAGTTTAATAATACATTTTTAACTTTTACCTGTCCATTTTAGTATAATTGATACTATACATACATTTTAGTATACTGTATACTTTTAGTATACTTTAGTATACTGTCAAAAATTATGTGTCTTATTAAATGAAATAAGAAAAATATTATTTTTACCAAAAAAGCCTATGTATAAATAATGGTTATATGATTTGGATGAAAAATTATGTTTGAATGAGGAATTAAATATAAATAATGCGCACATAATTAATGTGCTTATCGTGAGGATTTTTATTAAATAAATCTTAAATGATTTGCCTAATTATATTGAATATCAGTATTTTTATCTATATATTAAGTAAAGAGAAATATGTATAATTATTTATTATTTATTTAATAACCAAAATAAATACACAGAATATTTCAATTCTATGGTTCAAACTATATTACCAACAAGCGACCGGTGTGTGTATTATTAATTTCTGGTATTTATAAAGTACATTAATAAATATTTTTTTCTTTTTCGTATGTTATGCTATAGGTTTTATACTTACATTAGGGTAGGTACCCATAATTCATCATATTATATATTTTATTTTATATTCAACTAGAAAATACGGCTCCTATAATAGATTTGATTTTTATTTTAAAATGTTAGTGAATACTGATATAAACAAATTCATTGTTTTTTGTGGAATATAAAATGGCACTATAAACTACACCTCCTGTATATTTTGTGAACAAGAGGTGTATTTTTTTTATTTAAAAAATAGAGCTTGGTAAATTTTGAAGTAAAATAAAAAGTATTTAGAGCATTTAGAATGACAATTGGTCAATTGAAAAACTGAATAACTCGAAATTATGTATACACTGACGCACCTCTTCTCGAACGATGCCTTCCTATATACTGTTTGTTGCAGAGACGAAACTCTGGAAGCACTGAGTGACGCCCAGGTCGTGGCCCCGGCAGTCATCACGGCGGACGCCCACTCGGCCCTGAGGAGGAACTCCTATCTCTACGTCTTCGACTACCAGACCAAATATGGGGACTATCCACAGGTCAAATACCTCACTACACAACCTTTGTCATATTTTAATAATACTAGTGGTCGCCCAGTGGTCGAAATACGGCCGTAATTGATTAAACTTAAGCGTTATTGAGGTTTTTATATCTCTATGAAGTGAGTATACCTCTATAATGATTGCATTTATTTATTTTAAATATTTTTCTATTACCTCAGCCGCGAACGTGTACAAATACGCCATAAGGTGTATTATTTGCTTTAATTCCCTGCATTAAAAAAAAATAATGATATTAACAGTCGAAGAAAAAAACAAAATTACAGCTTTTGTTGGTATTTATTTTTTGATACAATTCATTATCAAAATAAATGATTCATACTAATGAACGATTTATTTTATTTAATTTAATGTATTTGTAAAACATATTACAGGTTTCTGGACTCTTCTCCATATAAACTTTAACTGTGCCAAATTTCACACTCCTCCGTGCGCGCAATATGCTTAAAAAGGGTACAAAGTTTTCTTACCTATTAATATATAGATAATGGAGTAACACTATTATGAGGTGACTGAACGCACTCTCAAAACCCGGTAAAATTACAAAATGGATTTATAAAATATCCATACTTTAGAATATAAAAAAATATATCCCGTCCACTATACAACGTTACAATGCTTGGAGTGCCTTGTCTTGGAGTATTTTGAATTCATCTAAAGATTAAATCGAACTTAAAATGTTTTAATAATTTATAAATTTATTTTTAGTTTTAATATGTATTTAAAAACAATAGCATTATTAAAATCGTAAGCTACTTATGTAGTTTTTAAGTAAAAATCTATTTTAGTTTTATAAATTTAGTAAAGTATTCATTATTTATGTTCATTTACTTTTTTTAACTTTATGTAAAATTATAAAACTATTGATTTCTTCGGTACAGAAATGAGTATTTTTACAATCAATAATGGTAATTTTAACATTAGCTCTGCCCGCGCGGTTTACAAAATAAAAATTCTGGTTTTTAAATTTTTATGGAAAATATAGTTATGAATGTAAAAATAAAACTAAGTATAATATGGCATCTTTATTAATGAAGTCACAGGAGAAGTTTAAGAACAGAATAAAAACGTGTAGTTATTTTAATTTCTTTGAGTAACAACTTATCCGTTCAAAGTATTTTTGATTTTTGTCCGACTTTAAAAACGAATTAAGAAAAGTGTCTCAAAAATGACTTTCAAGACCTCGACATTGATTTATTTGTTAAGTCAACACATATGATTTCAAATTTTATAATGAGGACTCACAAAAGTTTAATATAAAAATGTTGTGAAAACCATGATTTAAATCTTTACTAAATGTTACGAGTTTTTTAAAAAAAACCCAACCTTCAAAATACTCTGCTTTTCGCCCATCGATAACAATAATAATTATGTATTTATATATTATATTTTTAGCAATACTATTTATTTTATGTTTACATTAAATTTAACTACATATTTACGTATCTTAATTAAATTTAACTCGTTCATTCTTGATGTATTCTCTTTTTAAATTACACGGGTTATGTTAACATAATTTGTAAGAATTATATTTCATTTTAGGTTAGAATAAGAAACCGCCAGGAAATATAGTGATTTAGCTGGATCTATTTACAATGTATTTGTATATATTTGATGAAAAAAAATATATGCACTATTTATTGCATGCATGATGTTTTGTATTTATGATATTAATCCTATGATCGTAATACGTATTTTATTTTTTCTACAACCTTCTGGCCGCTCCAAAACAACAATAAATGACTGGTGTTTAATTTACCTATAATATAATAATTTAATTTTTATTTAGTGTTACTATATCATTTATTGTTGTGACTTTCTATGGTTCCATTATTAATAAATAAAATGTCAATACAGAGCTATATTATCAAAGTATATTATAATATGAAAAATGTATCTAATATATTATTTACGAGTTTGTATTTGTGTAAGGAATATACCTAATAAAAAAGCCTAGAATTTTAAACCATGCCGAAATGCATAATTTATGAGGCATTATCTCAGTGCTACGGAGACAGAGGTCGCTTCAACGTTTTGTTCCTCATAAATGCCCGTGAAAATTTTATGCAAATCCAATAACTGCCGATAAAACGTCGTCGGCTGGCGTGCAGCACAGCTACCATCCGAGAAGCGACGGCATATAAAATACCGTTCATATTTGCCCGCGAAATGAGCATTCTCGTCTGCATGAGGCGTCATTCATATCTGAACACTTTGGACCGACCATTAGACTGTTCTAACGGATAATCTGTGGCATTTCTGTGTGCGAATAAAAGAGACGAATAGTGTCTTGCGACCTTGAAATTCAGCGCTTTATTTTTATATGACCTTAGGTTTTATTCTCTGCGCGGTCAGTAAGCAATTGTTGGTTTTTATTTAATTACAGCTTCGTTATATAGAAATTTAAAAAAATAACTTTACTATATTTTAGACCCTTCATTTTCCTTTCAATTACTTTTTTTCCTAAGGCCCTAAGGTCTTTTATAAGAGAGCGATTTAACTAAAAAATAACTATTAAGAGTTTACCATTTATTAAATTTCTCAGAAACAGAATTAAATATAAAAAATCTGCCTTTACTATGTCTAAGACATAAGAACAAGATAACTGAACATAATTTTTTCATGATTAAATATCCAATGGTTACTAAATGCCAGCTATGGAAAAAATGGTCTAAATGAGTCGAAATTAATGTTTATCCTTTTGTTCTCGCATCTCATTTAATAACGATATTCGTCAATAAATTCATGGCATTTGACAATGACTTCACGATATTTGACAATAGTTTAAACACGTAGTTTTATTAAACTTATGGATTTAAATTATCAGCGTCAAGGTTGTATCCACGGCGAAGACCTGCCCTACATCTTCGGCGCGCCGCTGGTTGGTGGCTTGACCCACTTTCCTCGCAACTACACCAAGGCAGAGGCTTCGCTTTCGGAAGCTGTTATGGTGTACTGGGGAAACTTTGCAAGAACCGGGTAAGTCAAATTTTTACATATAATGCACACTTTAAATACACACTCATACAAGTATTTCCTGAAAAATTGCAATTTTATATTGTAACGCTGTAATTCAAATAAATAAAAAAATAATCATATTTCAGAGCATGCACTTTCGATAAACGTCTTAAAAACAAATCGCATCAATTTATATAGTAAATGGATAATCAGGGCTCACAAAATTATTTCAAAGTGATTACTTATTTCATTCCGTAAGATTCCGTCGATAATACTATTTAATTTAATATATTTCCGATGAACAAAATAAATTTCCAATATTTCCAAATGTATTTTGCCATTGCTAATATTGTAACTGGCAACAAAACATTTTTATTTTAATTTATTAGATTTTTTTAAAAAGTGTATTTATGGAACATAATTTCAATACAAAAAATATACATACATATAATATTTTAGCCAACATTTTATTAAAACATCGAGATCCCGATGGTTTAGTTACTAGGGCACTTGACTGTTGATCCAACGGTCTCGGGTTTGATTCCGCAAATCGTGGTCTAACTATTATAACAAGTACAAAAAAAGTTGAGCTGGACGAAAAATAATTATTAATCAAATAATATTTTTACCCAGAAAGACATTATTACTTTATTCATTAGAACGGTAGACTTCCTGAGTACACTATTTTTTTCTGTACACATCTAATTAATATTAATTAATTAATTCATTAATTCATTAATTCATTTGATTAATATTCATTGATTGATTCCAATTACGATTACCGACAGAAATCCGAACGAAGGACAGAGCGACGCGCTCCAAACGAGCAGGCAAGAGAGAGCACGACTGAAGAACATCGACTGGACCGCTTACGAAGCTGTGCACAAGAAGTATTTGAATCTAGACACAAAACCAAAGTTGAAGAACCATTATAGGGCGCATAGGTATCAACTTTATCATACATATACAGGGTGTTCCAAGACCATTCCCGAAGACTTGACGGAGTGCTTATGTTGTCTATTACGTGTTGTAAATCGTTTAAAAAAAATATTAATTTTATCCAAGCGCTCGTGTAAATTCCCTTTTTGTATTTCTCTCTTTCGTTTGCTCGCTCGCTCTCGGCACGGGCTCACGAGCAGACGAGTTATGGGGAATTGTTTTATCGACCGTGAAACGTTGAGAACACCCCAAAATTAAAAATTGAAAATATGCGCTAAATTCAGATTTTGTAACGTTAGAGTCAATTTGCTATCAAGTTGCATATTTTTTAAGGATGTCATCTGACCTAGGGTAGGTGTATTATGGTGTAATTCACTACGACAAAGTTCCCTTGGGCTGCAACGTGTTTTAGTAAAAAACGCTATAATACAAGTAATTTTACGCAAATACGTATATAAGTTCTTGGTGGATATGTCCTTTTTGATTTTGTATTATTACAAAATAGAGCTAAGTAACATTGAGATATTTTTATCAAACAGGTTGTCATTCTGGCTAAACCTCGTTCCCGATCTTCACCGTCCAGGCGGCGAAGACGTGCCCCCGTCCCATCACCTGCTGGACAACGATGACCAGCCACCGCCGTCCGCAAAGCAACCGAACCAGTCGCCCAGGAAGCCCAGCCCGACCGACACGATCGCCTACGATCCTGGAGACGGTAAAATAACCACGTTGACAGTATTGAATATCACCAACGGCCTGAACCTCAACGCGTACGGCAAGACCGTGGGTCACGGCGCCAAGGAGGAGGAACAGGCCAGCAAGGGAGACGAATCCAGCGGTACAGCGCAGTCTCCGGAGGACGGCTTCGCGGCGTACTCGACGGCTCTCAGCGTCACCATCGCAATAGGCTGTTCTCTGCTGATACTAAACGTTCTAATATTCGCCGGCGTTTACTACCAACGGGATAAAACGCGGATGAACGGACAAGATGGTCATTTGAACGGTTCACACACCATGAAGAAAAGGTCGGAGAACGGACAGATGCCCAATAACATATGCGGCGACCTGGAGAGCGCTCTCAGCTTTCAGACGACCATCAAGAACGACCCGACCACAATTTTAGGCCACCACCACACGCATTCGCACCACCAGCTGCCCCCGCCGGAGTTCGCCGACCTGCCCTCGAACAACGTGGCCACGCTGCCCAGGGCGCCGCCGCCCCCGAAGATCGGCAAGGGCGGCATCAACGCCCTGGCGCCGAGCCAGATGCCGGAGAACCAGCCGCTGCTGTCAGCGCACGGCATACAGCTGATGAACACCAGCACGCTCACGAAGAAGAACACCCAGCTCAACGCGAAGTCCAACGTCACGATGGAGGAGTTGCGCGTGTGACGACAACGAACGTGACTGCAGCGTACCGGTAGCTGTGGCAACGTCTCCGTTTCCGGCTGTGACGAGAATCTGGTGTGATGTTGTGCCTGTTTAGTGACGAACCGTGACGATTCTAGTAACTACGTTAGGACGTGTTTATACGTAAACTCTAAATAAATAAATAAATAACAATAACATTATATTGGCAAATAAAATAGCGGTGAATAGTAACACTATAAATGAAATAATATACAGTGAATTAGTGTCATGGACACTGTGACGTGATAAAACATACTATTAATATAATCAACCAATAAAGAGATTGCATATTTTCAGATTAACATGTATCTCTAAGATTAAACGAACTCATTTCATTAAAATAAATGTAACCGGTTCTTGTAAATATATTTGAAAATTTTAAAAAGTCCTTCTTAGGTCACAAAATGAGCGGAAATTTTCGAACACTTTTGCCGGTCAAATTATTCGAGCAAGCCACACGCGAAAAGTTCAAATTAGTTCTGCGATCCAATCTTACGAACACGACCTCTGCTTTTTTTAGACCTTTAGTTTTTTTTTATATGCTCAAAATTAAACGGTAGTAGGAAACATAGCGAACAGTATGAAACCGATGTGCGCAAAATTCAGTGCGGCGGCAACCTATTGTTTTATATTGTATATGTATATTTCTTACGCGATAACGTACTGCCATAATATGTATCTAAACATATACTATTAAACACATATTAAACATTTTCTGAAGATATCAATAAAATAAGTAATAAATGCAAATTGGCGCATGAAAACCAAAAAATGTTTACAATTTTGTATGTTTTTCTAAGCAAACAGTGTGATTATGATTTTAGAGCATTACCATAAATAACTGTAATAATCTTGATATTTTATAGACAGGAAACTTGAATATTTTATTTAAAATTATATTAGGGAATATTTTTTTGTTCTATTGTAACAATTACAATAAAAACATATTTTTTTTTGTCAATTGGTAATAAAGTATTTTGATATTTTTCTTTTTTTAATATTTAAATACGCACTTTTCGCTGTGAACCCGAAGCAATACAGATAGGTCCGTGATCGTCATGTTTTCAGCTGTGTCTGTAAGTTTTTATAAAAATTTTGGTCTTATGTATATAAAATATTATCAGCTTGTTTAAAAAAAGGAGCTGATAATAATCATTGTAATGCTATCACTAAGAAACTAGTGTTATTTTTTTGTATTTGTTGTTAAATATGCAATTGATGATTGAAAAAAGAGGGCCATTACATTATTGTAGGCCAATGCGTCCATAACATATATTTTTTTTTAATTTTGCAGTAAATAATCAAATATAAAACTTTTGTTCTCTACAGCAGAAAATTAAATACACGTAGAAATATATTTAGCATAGATTTTTTTAGCTATAATCCTTTTCAATACAAATTATATAATTTGCGACGAAATTAGCATTTAACTGACGATTTCATAATGTATATAAATACTATAAGAATCATTGTAATAGTCATTACTCTATTAGTTATAATAACTCAAAAAAATTAAACTCAAACTTCCCTATAAATAGTTTGCACTGCTACTTAAAAACCTTTTGTAATTTTAATGTAAAATCAAAATAAGCAAATTCTATTTTTATTTAAAACTTATGCAGCCTATTGCAAGTACGATATCTTATAATCTAGATATATTATATTATATTATAATATATCTACATAGAAAAGATGTAACATACCTTAAAGCGAGACGTCTGTATAAATGTCTTGCTTTTAATGTAACGTATTTAATAAAAAATGAATGTCACGTTTTTCTGTTACGGATATGACGTAAAGATGTCTCGTTTCACACTCTTGCCAGCAACGTTCCTATGGTTAATCGTGACTCCGCTGGCATCGGCATCGGCATCGCTGACATCGGCATCGCCGACATCTCTAACGTTAATTCGCCCATATATCTCGGAAGCAGATAGTTACGAGAATGATTGCAAAATCTTGCCACATCACAGATTTGTAACTAGAGAGAAAATCTTATTTTGCATTAGACATGTTCTCGTGACAAGGTCAACTTTTTATTATTCTTGTAACAAAGGTTAACAAAATATTTTGGACGTAACTAGGTACATTCCTAAAATAGTGTCAAATAATAAAATTATTAGGAAAAATGTTTAAATTAAATTAAAATTGATAAAGCAATTCACTTATAATCGGTTTTTTATAGGCAACTGTTTTTTAAACAGTGAAAATTGCAAAGCTTCATATGTGTTGCCATTAAATAAAAATCGACATATGGCGTTTAATGTTGCGGTTTTTTTCAGCGAAATAAAAAATATTACGTAGCATAAAAGTAAACCGTGTCGCCTCTATGTGATACATTATGGATTTTGTTCTATGCCTGCCACGGAGTCCTTTTAGTATTTTAGTACGTTTCCTTACGAACATATGATACAACACACTAGGACGATACAGATACGATACGTTACATACGATAAATTACATACATCAACTTATCCACTGAGTCTATCGTGCAAAGGCTGTTTTTTAATATAATACCTACAAAATTATGCAACAAAATTAAATGCTTTTATTTAGTCAGTGATATTAAACTTTTACTATATTATTTAAATAAAAATGGCTTACCACGGTTACTTGAATAGAAATATCTTTACACGATCGAAAATATATGATTTTTTTTTTAAAACCGCTATAGTTTATTGGCTGCAATGTAAAATAACAAATAAATCAAATGAATAAATAAACACATTACCTAAGACTTTTTCGAAGTGGCTAGAAATCGTATCAGTATAAAAAAGGCTTCTTATAAACGCGTCTAAATGGGTTTGAACACATGTTAATGTGTTAAGCTTCGTTAATTTGTTTGATTTTAAATGTTAAAAAATATTATTTAAGCATAGAATAAAGCATAGAATAAAGCAATAAACTGAAAAAAAATGCAGTATTCTGAAAGTTTCCTCACATGATTATTAAAATTAAATTAAAATGAATTTTACACACATAACAAAATCTTATAAATTTATTAGGCCAATTACATATTTAAACGATATGCGAGTCAATTTTTACGAATTTTAAATAATTTTCAAAAGTATTGATTTTAAAACAATTTTTATTCTTTTAAACATGTAAAACAACGTTAGCAAACTATAGACCTTTATTTTTTTTTATATAGGTTATAAAACTATGCAAAAAAAATGCAATCTTTGTGTTTCTTAGCATTAACCGAATCATGTAAAAGCTAATTTGTAAAATGCGTGTCGATAAACTGCGCGGCGAAGCGCGTGATAGATTATTGTCTTGCGGAGATATTGATAATTGTGTGTCTTGCGTTGTTTTGTACCAATGTAATATTACATTATTCTTAAAATTTAAATTTAAAAAAAAATTGCAATTCAAATGTCAACGGACAACATTTTGACAACAATAGAATCTATCATCCGTCAACCATCAAATTTTCAACCAGTCCGTGACCTCTCAAGCAAGCTGTATTAGCAGCCGAATCGTATTCAATTTAAATTCACATCACGAATACTCGAAATCGACTCGGTCGTGTAGTTTAAAAGTCATGCGAAGAAAGGTCGTTTCAACGACTCGAAACGTCGTCTTTGAAGTGATTATGGTAAGCTATTTCCATATTCAATAGAGTTTGTACCTACTGCAATTCAAATATTGTATTCGTTTTTGTAGAAAAATAACAAATATGTGACAACATATAGTTTTTACCAGAATTGTAATGATTACCTAAATTTTTGTATCTATAAAGCTTTATTATTTTATTATTAATTGTATAAAAAATATAGTTCTTTTATTCTTGCAGTATTAAATTTTGTCATTGACATATATCGTGAGTTCAGTATGAAAATATGATTATATTATGAACCAATATTTAAAAATGTTAAAAGACTAAAAGTAAGAAATAAATAAAACTTAACGAAAATATGAATAAAATATTAAAATGTTTTAAGGGTAACTAAACAAGCAATTTAACTTGAATTAAGACCATTTGATATATTACTATAAAACGTGTATTGCGTAATATGGTACTTACCACAGACTAATTAAATTACGTACTAAACATTTTAATTTTGGTTTTTTTTATTTTAAATTTGTGATACTATAAATCATTTAAGTACTATATAAATTGTAATGATTTTTTTTAAATAAAATTTAAATGATTCTCATTTTTGCAATTGAAACAATAAAATACTTTTTACATATGGATAAGTAAAAATTTCAAAAATGTATATTCCTTTAAAAAAAAACATCCTAGTGGAGGTGGTATGTAAACCATTGTCTAGTAGTCAAAAGGACCGAAGAGTCAAGTATGCTTATTAAAAATACTATACTGTATAGTTTAATGGTATAAATACAATATACAAGTAGCACCGTATTCATTTTTTAGCACACAAACAGCGAATGCGATTCTTAGTAATTGCATTTACAAAATAAATAAATATTTACGAGTGTACATATTAAAAAAAAAGAATATTATATTATTTTATTTTATTTTTTTTTATTTTATTTTTTTTATTTATATGCTTTCAAAATATTTATATCACGATTTCGTTACTTTTTTTTTGATCAACCGCCATAATTGAATTTAAAACTGCTATTAAAATTGCTATTTCTAGTCGATGTGTTTATTTAGCATGCGAGTGTAAAAAAAATATTTTAGTGTGCTTTTGTAAAATTAAAATGTACATAATAATATGATTTAAATTTATTACGTCAAAAAGCATTCTATAAAAAGTAAGCCAAATATTTTTTTTTATATTTTTTTTTATGCATTCCTTTCTTTTGCGCCAATTTACTTCTAATAAGCATGGCCTACTGTTTACCATGCTTATTTTCTGGACATATATATATATATATATATATATATATATATATATATATGTCGCAATATCTGGTTTTTCTTAGACTTTTATGTTTAATATTTTAATATTTATCCTGACATTGTGGTGTCACTCTGATAATTATATATACCTATAGAACTTTGACTGCAAATTGCCTGATTGGCTGGAGCGCCATTGTATATTTTTGCCATACGATAAATACATATATAAATACCATGCTTAATAATCAAGACTAGTACGTCCCTTCATATATTTATTGTTTTGCAGCTCATTCAGTATGGCTTTTTTTTAACCTTCTCTTATGTGGTATGTGATATTTAATGTATTGAAATCTTTTTAACTTTTATGTATACTTGTAAATTACCTATTTTTTTCCAAAAAAAAAACATTCTCAAATGTAATAAAAATCCTACTTTACCCATTTTCTGTTTGGACGACCGGTTATTTAACGAGTTGACTGAAAGTTTTATTTAAAAAAACTGGCTAAATAAAAGAAATAATGATTTTACTTTTTTAAGTAAACCTAAGACTATACAATTATTTACATAATGTTCAATACATTTTTAAATTACACATATTGATTTTTTTAGCGTTTTAAAAATATTAGACGCATTATATGAAAATATAATTTCTGACCAAGCAAAATAAAAACATCAATCTGGATTACAGTACGTGGGTACTAAAATCCTATAAAATGTAAAGATAAATAATATAAATTGTAATAAAACAAATCAAAAATACTATTTATTGTGTTTTATTTTTACAATATTAGGGGTGGTTCTTTAAAAAGGTATTAGTGTACGAATATCTTAGACCTATTTTGTTTCGAATTTTTATTAATGACCACCTTGGGGCCATCTTTGCACATGATTTCAAATTATATAGAACGTTGTGATGCAGCTAGGCCGTATAGGCGGGTCTGTAGACGCCTTCGGCGTGCGACGACTCATGCCTACGGTACTCGGAATGAGTCACAGATGACAGAGAAAATTGACGTTAACGTTTATGAATTTAAATATTTATTTTCGAGTCAATTATTTTTAAATCACTGTTAAAATGGGTTTCCATTAATTTTGTACCCTATAAGATATAGTACGTTCCGAGATATCTCTGATTCTGAAGTTCTCTAAAATAACTTAAATAAAGTTGTTGCGCAAGGGTATTCAGATTTGTGATTTATTTAAAAACGCTTAGCAGCCAATTACGATTTGTAAAGCGAATCCTGAAAGATGCCATCTTCAAAGCACGATCGTTGGCGCGCAAAGCGTTAGTCGGGCTGACGCTGGAATATTACGCATCAGTATTGCGAGAAAAACGAATTTCAAATCTAACAAGAACCCTTCGAATGTTTGAGACCGTTATGCGTGTGTCGAGGTGGGCGCGCAGGGAAGGAGTTGAGCGCCTGGACACGGAGGGGGTGGTATTGAATACTGGCTGGCTGTTCCCGACCTTAGCCACACATTAGTTAAGTATTCTACCTATATATGGTAGGCGCGGCATGGCGCTGGAGCCAAAGCAATCAACAGTGAAAATTAAGAAAGTTTGATTGCAATATTTGTATTTTCATAAAAAACTTTTTTTTTGAAAATATTTTTTCCTGAGATCGGTTTAGTCATTGATATAATTCAACCCCCTAATAGGGCAGTAGTGATTTTAAATACTACCTGTATACTAATTAGTTTCAAATAACGTAAAATCTATGAATGTTGTCAACCTTGGGTGTGCAGGATTATTTTAATTTTAGGCGAGGAATTTAACAGTCAGGTTTGATCAGTAAGCAATTGTTGGTTTTTATTTAATTACAGTTTTATAATATACAAATGAAAAAAACAAACTTTTTTACGTTACTACTTCATTTGCTTTTTCAATAATACTTTTTCTAAGTCTTTAATGTCTTTTATAAGAGAACAATTCAACTATTTATCATTTATTATATTTCTCAGAAATAGAAATGAATTTTAAAAAATCTCCCTTTACTATGTTGAAGATCAAAGTATCTGAACATATTTTTTTTTTATGATTAAATATCTAATGGTTACCAAATTCCAGCCATGGATTTAAAGGTCTAAATGAATCAAAATTAATATTTATTCATTGGCTTTACCTTAAATGACGGTAAAAGCAGATGCTATATTCGCTTTTAAGATAACAATAAACGAATACAGAGTTGGGGATATTTCTCTACTTCAACTAATGAGAATTCAAGTGCGTCTGCAATCATTTTGTTCATGTTTAACTAAACATAAACAAAATGATTTATCTGACATTCGAACTTTCTAGCTAGTCGAACACATGGGGTGGGTGGGTGTTTATTACCTTGGATAAGACTCGGTACAAGATTGGACGATATTATCTTGGTCAAAGTATTGCCGCAAAATTGAAACATCTACACAAATGGTAAGTGTGTCATACCACTCGTGGTTTAGTTAACCTGTTTTTAGGGTTCCGTACCTCAAATAGAAAAAAACGGAACCCTCCTGAGCACACTCCTGCCTGTCTGTAGAAGTGTAAAATTTAGCGCAATATGATGTCTTCGTGACGCGCACGAATTTCGACAAAAGGTGATAAAATCATTTTATTATTTTTTTTATGGGGGTAAAATGGGCTTTCCCATTTTTTTTGTTTCATGCGGGGTTTTGTTTGCGAGGTCTTCTTTTAGGGATTCCAAAATATCACACAAAAAAAATAAACCTAATGGTTGGTTAAGCCATGTGTGGAATGCCTTTAGAGAGAAAATAAAATACCCAGGATTCGGGATCATTCACTCGAAATAAGATGCCTTAAAGAGAGTTCCAGGGCTGTGTTTGTTAGTACGAAATACTTATATATTCTGTGGCCATGATATTAGCCTAAATTTACGGATAAGGAAGATACCTTTGAAGTTTATTTATTTATATCTGCAGAATCAATGTTAATAAAAAAAATCTATCCTAACTGAGCCATACCCGTAATAAGGTAGCCTTTATTTTATTTGTAGTCTTAAATTATATATATATATACTTTGCGGCGCTGCTTTGAAAATAAATAGCTATTTTAGATTAAATTCTACTAGAAATATATGTTTTAATGTACTTACTAATACATATTTTCTTAATACAATATTTTTATAAGTAATAAAGATGCAAACAATAGCAACAAAACAAGAATACAAATACAACAATAACAATAATACAAAAGAAATACAAACAATAACAATTTAAACATATAAACAAAAATTATATCGTTTTCGTACTTCGGCCACGTTACGAGAAATCCAGAAACCAAAGGTATTATGCCACGAGTTGGTAATGTAAGCACTTTGCACACCTGCGAAATTGCCAGATATAGAGTGCATGTACAGTTTAACTGAAAGTTTTCTACTGACGTCAAAGGTAACTAGACTTAAATCGTTTCCAAATTCATTCTTGAGTATCACAAGCATTTGCTGTGTCTGGAAAAATGCTAAGTTGCATTTCACACGTCGTGACGTCAAATCAGACCATCTTGAGATGGGTTATTAATTCTTTCCTCACGGTTTAGTTTTCATAATCGAAGACGGAACTTTTCAGTCTTCAGTCTTTACTCACTGCACTCCCGGATTAGTCACCTTCCTATATAGTCAAGAAACATACAAGTTTTTACTTTGTATCGAGTCGAAGCTATTACCTGTCATTTATTAATTTCTATTTGTATACTGAGTCAGAAACTGGTTAGGATAAGTGTGTAACCTCATTAAACTACTTGGTGATCCTGATCTGAACTCTATCTCGATCCTTACCTTATCCTTGCCACACGTTGACGAGAGATAATCACCTAGCGTTACAGTATCCTTTATTTAATGATTCCAAGGATACTATACCAGGAAAAGAAAAGATATTGGTTAATATTTTTAAATATGTCATTAAATTGAGGAAATTCTAAAAAAAAGTATTTATTTATTACATAGAAAATAACACTTAATTGACATACTCGTATAATCAAAATTCTACCAAACTAGACAATGCCCATCCTAAGGTAGACTTTTTATAGTAACATTTCACTTTACTGCATACACTTTCATTATGACATTAATATTTATCATTCAGGTTATTTATAGGATAATACTAAATTATAAAATGAAATAGGGAGACATAATATAAAATTATATAATTTAAATTCGCATAAAATAATAAAAATTGAACCTGGTTCAAAATAAATCTTTAATCTAAAATAAATATTTGATTAAAATGAACTTTTATTGTCTGTTAACATTAGAAAACCGATTCACCAAAATATTGAAGTCATCGCAGAGACAAAGTTTATACTAAAATTGCAAAAGGACGGTTTTTTATTGTATAATTTCTTATATTTTAGGTTTAAGGTACTGAATTTATTTCTAAACTCTGAATCAAGCGCATATGTGTATACAAAAGGATTTATTATAGAATTAAAGTACGGTCTGAGTGCTAAAACTATATTTTTCGTGTTATTTAAGAGATAAATAACCCTTGTCAGGAATACTCTAACTGACAATTAAATCCAGATAGGAAAGAGTATTTTGGAGCGTGGTAAAATAGTTGGGAGTCCAACGCTGTTTGAATAAGCTTTTTGAACCGAAATACATTCTAGACGCATTCTAACGCCAGACAGCTGGTCATAGAAAAAAATGACACGCTTTAGAAAACGCAACTATAATATTATAGATAAATTGTGACAGGCAGGTTCCTATTGTTAATGATTTTGGGGTATTGAAAAAAATTGAATGAGTATGTTACTAATTACTAGCTTGCATTTTTTTTTTAGCGTGGAACCACAAATCGTAGAATTAAAGAATCCGTGTTTGCACACACGTGCAAAAGTGTGTGCAATTTTTTACACAGTCTTTATTTGCCGTCGTAACCGACCGACCGACTATTCAACCATCTGTTTTTTTAATTTTATAATATATTATACGAATATCTCTATTTAATGATATATAAAATGAATGAATGAATGAATGATAAAATAGTATCGATGGCCCATAAATATTACAAATAACAAAAAATCAGAAATAAACATAATAGTAAAAACACGTTTTTAAAAACAAGCTTTTATTTAAGTGTTTGAATGCGTATTCAAAATATCGTGTCGATGTGGTTGACAAATTTTAAATAACAAATTTTATTGAATAAAATAACTTTTTACCTAAACTTAAATAATTCAAATTAAAACCAATTCTATCATGTACAAAAATCAAAATTTTCAATAAATACATAAATTACGGTGTGCTTAAAAATAACGAAATTATAAAAGTGTGCAGATGAAAATATTTCTGCGTTGGATCCCGGTCACTAGCAGAACTGGAAATACCCGCATTAGAGAAGTAAGTGACATTGATCTTCTGTGGGATTTTGTCACGTTTTCGTTCACATAGGTATGTATAGGTATATATCATTTTGCTATTTCTTAAGATGTATATTTTTTTTTGTCAACAAAATTATACACTAGTTGTATGTTTTATTTTTGCGAGCTGCAAAAATATAAAAAACTTTGTATAAACAGACATACTCGTACAGCCGTGTAGCGATTGTACGGTAAACAATTGCTGTCCTATTCTTATGCACTATTAATGTACTCGTAGATGAGTGAGAGGGACGATAATAGTGCACTCAATAAAGAGGGCGTTGATGAAATAAATTATGCTTTAGCATTTTTTTTTTTTAAAGTTAATTCATTTATTAAAAATAAAGTTCCTTTTCATACATCAATAGTTAAACAGATTAACCACCATTTAAGGGAACTCTATCATTCTAGGACAGCTGTATAGGCAAGTATAGTTTTATTTTAAACAATACTGGTTATTTATAGGGTTTTATTTTACTTTACTGTTTTAGAAACATACCATCGCTATGTTTAGGGTGTATTTCGTAAAACAAAAAGAATTGAATAAATTATTTAATAGTCTTATGTCGTTATTGCATAATTTAGAAAAAAATATGAAACACATAATACGTTCTACATACGTTTTTTTTTAAATTTATAAGCTAAGTACATCGCGTGAATAACTTGACAGCAAACCCAAAAATGATTGATGATGGTTGGAAAATATTATGAAAGTTAAAAGGAGAGGTAGGTGGTACATACAATGAATGTAAATGCAGACGCCACTAACATCCCAAGTGAACCTAACTCAAGATTCGTCTGACGGGCAACATTGCTGAGAGTAATTGGGTTTGGTACAAGATAGGCCGGCAAAATAATAACTTAGGAGAAGAAAAAAAACCTAACCTAATATTTCAAATATAGATTAGATGATAAAATATTTTAAGCTTTCGCACTTCGGCGTCCTCAGAAAAGTATATATAGGTGTTAAATACAATTTATTGTATTTCGCTGAGAAAAATAAAATAAAAAAGAAAATGACCTCTTTTAAGAGGTAATTTTCTTTTTTATTTTATTTTTTCTTATTGTTTTAGAAAATCTTACTGCATCGTTTTATTATAAAAATGGATAGTAATGTGTCATTGCCATGAGTTAGTAACGTAAGTATATTTCGCCCCTGCGAAATTTCCAGGTTCTCAGTTCCCATACCTAGTTTAACTGGTTTAAAGTTTTATCACTGACGTTAGAGGCAACTAGAATTAAAATTTCTTCTTGATGGACAAAATTTTGTGGCATTTTCTTTGTGTGTGAAAATGCTAAGTTGCATATACGACGTGACGTCGATAATTTTATAAATTCCTTTCTCACGGTTTAGTTTTCATAGGACTTTAGTCTTTATTTACCGCGCTCTCGGACTAGGCACCTCCTAAAGGTAGTCGAATAACCTCTTGTAGTCGATCTCATTTATCTTGTTATTGAGTCGAAGCTTTTACATGCTAATTTATTAATTTCTAATCATATTCATACGGAGTTAGAAACTAGTTAGGATAAGTGTGTAACCTCAATAAATAACTTGGTGACCCTGTCTGAACTCTATTTCTTAGCTTCTACACGTTAACGCGGGAATTTTGACGAGTAAATTTTAGAGGATTTTTTACGTTTATGCAAAAAAAAAATGAGTACGCACACCTCGATTTGGATAATAAAAGGCATACTATACACAAACACACCCTCATACACTCAGACTCTTAATAATTTCGCGTAACAATTAAATACACACTTATCAGAATAAAGAAAGGAAAAAATAAGTAATGCAAGCAACGCGATGGTTGCAATATTCATTCGGGAATAATCAAGTCGCCGGTGACAGTGGAAAACCTGAAAATAAGCTCCGCATCTAGCGCCGCGCCGCCCTGAAAATATCTGAATTATGGAAGCGCTTTCATTCGAATCGATTCCGTGGGCGGCCCGCGAGAGTCGATACATATTTACCTCGCTCACGTAATCGCGAGCGTGCAGAATCAGGTAATGCCGCATCGAGAAGAATAAGCCGCCGCTCACTTATAAATCTCCAAGGTTGGGCTATAAATCCACAGAGTTCAGCTCGGTACTACGCGGACCGCTCGCTATAACAAATACGTGAGCCGGCAGCACCTAATCCAAATCCCACAGAACACATAGCAATAAGCCAAATACAATCATATTTGCTTGCAAAATGAACGATTCTCTTTACAATTACAATATTTCATATGATTTACTGTAACAAAACAATGGTCACTCTAAAACACTCTAATACTCTAAAACAATGGTCACTCTAAAGTCTAGTTGTGTAACAATCAAACCTTATTAAATAATTATATTATATTGTGAATACTAAATGTAATTGTAATGTAAATGTAATAATTATATTATGTTGTAAAATATTTTCTTTATGTGTTATTATTTTATTTATTTAGTTATAATGTCGGGGATGTCTAGGATCCAGGATGAGTAGAAATTACGAACTCAGTTGATCATTGAACCGTTAGAGGCCGGCGGTATTATTTATTTATGTGATTCCCAATAGGGAATCACTTTAACAATTGCGTCGTATAACAAGAATTTATTTATTTATTTATATATATTATATATTTATGAGATACATCTCCTCTCATCTAAATTCGCACTTAGTGGCATGTCAGAAACTTCACCGTGTCCATCTAACTAGGTGCTGAACACCTGTCCTAAGATGGACTATCTATCTGTTTCCTATAAAAATGTACCTGAAGCTATAATAAAAGCTAAATAACAAGTGTAAAAATTAAGATGTATAAATGAATAAAATATTAATTAGGAATGATAAAGTCGTCGGCGCGGAATGCGCGCGGTGGCTTACAAGCCCAATGTTTCGACTGACTGCCTGCGTCGCTGGCGGACCGCCCGTGCGCCGTTTCAATGCGCGCCTGCGCAGGCGCCGACCAATCAGATGCGCCCGGCGGCGATCGGATGTCGCCGGCCAAAACGACGCTGCCAACCGCAGTTCAAATATGTAGCGCCGCTACATTATAATTAATAAAAATAATTAAATTTGAAAAAAAAACATCAAAAATAAATCAATTACCATATCTTCTCATCATTCTTGTCTTAGAATATACTTACCCTGTTCTAGGCTAACCCCCCTTGTTTGAACCTTTAAGATCTGCAAATAGTTGGCGAATGTGAGTAGCATCCAAACACGAGGTTAATCTTTTCCCAATTTGCTATTTAGCCACCGCACCGCGCACCGCACCGCGTCCCTTTATGGCGTTGTAAACCCGCGACCCAAATAGTCCACTAGCGCTAATCCCCGGCGTCGCCAATCGCTGTTCAGGTTTAAACCGGCGAGCTCAGAATGTAGCGGTCAGGTTACCTGGAGCCGTACGAGGGCGATATTAGAGAAGATAGATCTATCTTAGGACTATACGCTTGCAGCCGAGTTAGAACGAAGTGGTTTTTTGCTTTTCTTTGGAATGGTTGGCTCAATATTGCATTCGTTTTCCCTCCCCGCGTCTCGGCGATATGACATTACAGCTGGCGTTTCAGCGAACGACGAAAACATTTGAACATCGTTGGTTTCAGGACTTAATTGACTGCGTTCAGGTTGTTCAGGAAGGACACTGCCAAATTAAAAAAAGGTTATTAAGTTATATAAATTTGATAATATAAGGAAGCTTGGATGAAAATATTTTATGTCGAATCTATAGTGCGTTTAACAAAAAAAATATATTTACATACATATTACTTAGTTAGGAAATATTTTTAAAACCTAATATAATTACTAAAGAAATGGTATTCTTATAATGAATTTACAAGAGTGGCTAAAAAATTAATTTCTTTTACTAAGAATTTGAAAAAAATACTGAAAAGTTATCTGTTTCTCAACCCGTGCTATATTTATTCAGTGCAAATAACATAATAACTCCGTGCCAAAAATATGTACGAGTATATCACACATTCGATTAAATCTCCTACGTTTTTCTTACTGAATCTGTCTGACTGACAGCCGTTACAGCTGAAATTTCACCCAGATTCGATCATTTTTGAACATTCAAATGTGAATCAATCCTGGCCGTTTCTCGCAACGACCACCATCGCCACATAAAAAATATAAGCCGACTACAGATATATATATAAGTCAACAAATAATATAAGTCAACAGCATAAGCCGACTACAGACATAACTAATTTAATGTCAATAAACAAGGAATTAACTTGAGTAGGTTCTGTGTCGGTAGAGTTTTAGACTTTTTCCCGAATCATACAGAAGGCACGTTCTTTGGCTATCCACGCTGGGACATTGCTGCAAAATTCTGAACAACAATGGAACTCCACATATCTCTACAAGTCTAGTACGTGTACATAGCTTACACCAACACAAATGTTTTGTGACATTTTTTATCTATAAACCGCACATCGGAGGCTAGTCGAACGATATAAGATATGTAAACTTTAAGTCTACATCGTTTTAGTAATTTTTAATAATATATGATTATTATTTGTATATTTTTTATTAATTTGTATTATAATTATAATGTAGTACAAATCATACTTTTATGTTTTTATTTGTGCACATACTCGTATATGAGTACGAACTCATGTTCAACCCATAAAAGTATGTTCGGTGCCACAATATAATCTATTATTATTATTACACACACATACACACACGCAACCACACACTTTCAACACACAACCCCACACCCTCGCAGACACAACCACACACCCCCACTGACACTTTTACACCGTACGCATTACACATACACGTTCTAAAATAGCATTAAGCTCAACTAAGTCCTAAATATTTTTGTACATAGGCGTAAGCTTTAATTGGCCTTATTATTACCCTTTTTAAAAATGTATATACTATTATTACGCTGTATGCTTACCTGTTAATAAATAAATAAATTATGTTTCTATTATTATTACTATTGTTATATTATTATTATTAATTAATTCTGATTACACCACCGCCAATGTCTACCTTAGTTGGCTCAGTTAGGAATTTTCTTATTATCATAAGTTCTGTATATGTATGCATAAATAAATAAATAAATAAATAAATAATTCAATTATAATATTATTCAATTATTTTTGCGGTATTTCTAGTAGATTATGCAAACAGGCAGTACAAGAGTAGACAAACAAACTTGACGTGTATAGTTTTAGCGTGAAATGAGCGCGACCAGAAACTAGCCACCGCTGTTCCGTCAAAACTTCTCCGGCAAACGAAACCGCAATACAAAATGTCAACCATCTGGCAACGTGCACAGCACATACATTTTTTTTTTCACCAGGTGCCTACACAATTACGCCCACGACTTATATGTGGCATCACATATTGTATGGAAATACAATACAGTTCAAATATTAAATATCCATTTGTTTACCGAAAAGGTTCATAATATTGCAAGCTTATTTAGCTTGCAATATTAGTATGACGGCTTAGGTCGATTTGCAAGCTGAATTAGAACCATTTGCTCGTATCCTACGGAGTTAAAATTTGACATCTTGGTTCATTTCTGATGACGATGCATTTTTATGGTAAGCATGACCTGATTCTACACCCAGGAATGGCTCCAGACGAAAGAACTCCTCAACGGTCAACATAACACCACAGAACGGAATTTTTTAAAGGCATTCAAGCACAATAAAAGCTTATTTATCAAAATGTGAAATGTAATTGTGTAGGTATGTATATGTAAATATTAACCTCATCTACGCTCATACGAAGATGCGAAAGCTGTGGTTCTCATAGATACAGTACGCACACGTACTATCTCTTTTTTTGCGCGTTTCTGTTCAACTTTAAATGCCTTGACTGTACATAGAATTTCACAATACTGTGCGAATATATTTTTTTATGTGTTTCAATGAATCTTTTATGATCAGATCCTTACTCGCCAGATGAGCAAAGAGCTAATTTTCACTACAAACATACCGTAAATTAAAAAAAAAACAAATCTTAAAAAAGATAATAACAGGGAAATAGAGGGAGCAAACGCATACGTAATATGTGTGAAAAAAAATATATAACTATACTAATCTAGTATATATTGTCATTTCATAAGTTATAAAAGTAAAATTGTGTAGAACTTCCCTTGGTATTTTAAATAATAATAAATGAATAAAATATATCAACAAATCCAATAGCGATTGAAACAGCAAGCAGTTATAGTATGTACTTATTTCGACAGTTACAAGATTTTGGTTCATTCCAGTGTCTACAAAAAGTAATAAAAACCAGTAATAATGCTGGTAAAGTAGTAACCACCCTAATTAGACTGTATTTAAAGCTGATAATTTGTAGCACACGCGCATTAGGTATGTCACATCACAACCGTTATCTCAAAAAACAAGTTGAAACTTTACATTCATCTAGTTATCGAATTCTCTAGCGAGTAACGTATTTTTTCCCAATTAATATAAAATAAGTAAATGCAGTGTCACCAGATAAAGGGGAAGAGCTGATTAATATCGCCAAGAGCGCCCGATCGTAGCTGGCACTCTTCCAAGTTTTTTGTTCTGCTCAATTCGCTGCCCTCCAGGCGTTCCGTTCTGCAGGAGACATTCTGCAAAATACACCATCTTCGCTTGCGTTCTACTCAATTTATAGAAGTGTTTCGGCTTACCTATGCAACCTATGTATGTGCCTTTTCTTGGAGTGGGTATTGCCATTGTTCATGTAAGTGTATATATAATATATACATATACAGGGTTTTGTGTAACGTATTATGGGTAAGAAATTATATAAATATATGCGAAAAAAAATCATACTCAAATTTATTATATTTTTTAATAGATGGGATCGGCGACCGAATTGCGATCGATAATGACCTTGACACCGTTTCGGCGTACGGCGACAGCTGAGTGCTCACAATAAGGACATGATTACATCATTGTTTTACAATTTTCACGTGGAGTTTACATTTTTTTTCTCGATAACCAGATATTTTTTTATATAGTTTCTTAACAAATAACACTAGAATTCGAAGAATCGAATTTTTATCGGGAATGGTCTTGGGTATATATAAATTAAAATGGGATATGAAAAATTCCAATAATTGAAAAAAAAAACACAACTAAATGTCTTAAGCCATTTCGGAGTAATGAGTGAACATAGGTAGGTTAAAAAGTTACGATACTTTTTTTATTTGTACATCTGTTTTTTTATACGACATTGTGCCTTTCAGGTAAGAACCCCCGGATAAGTATCCAGGGGTAAAATCCATAGTGCTTATAATGAATATCTCTTTGTTTTATTTATTTACTCCGCCCCCCGCTCCCCTGCGAACCCCTTAAACCCTACACCCCCCAGAGCATTTTGTCTGAAAGAAACACTGGACATAAATACTCTTAGAGTAAGTTAATTGTTTGCTAAATAATATTTGCTAAAACAATTTACTTAATCTTAGTAAATACTTAAAAATAACAGCTATTTTTATTTATTTATTTTTTCTTATGGGAGTTATATCAATATTATATTCAAAAAAATAAAAGTTAATCAGATAACAAAACCGATTATGGATTTCCTTCTTATTTACAAACATATTATTACACAGTAGGTATGATCTTCTCAAACTAAATTGTTGCAAAATGTTTTCGAACTAAATCAAATTATTTAAATACAAACATGTAGGTATGTAGATGTATTGTATGTTTGCGTTTGAGAGTAAGAGAGAGAGAGAGAGAGAAAGATATTGTGTGTCGGTGAATTAATTATGTTTAATGTAGGTATGTTTATGTACAGTGCGTGAATGGAAAGGTTTGCATCGATTTTATCGGTTCACTATACTGAAGCGATATTGTTTATAAAGAACTTTCCATACTCGTAATAGTTTAATTAATATTTTATTTTTATTTTAAATATAGTAATAAGATAATAGAAATGTAATGTTTTTATAAACATATATATTTATAGAACATTTAACTAATAAAAAAATATATTTTTAGGCAATTTTGATTAAATAATCATATTTTCCGTTAAAAGTCCTCGTAAGCCAACTTAAGCTAATATCATTTATTTGTTTGCGCAATAATACCGGAACGCAACTCGAAACAGCAATAAAAATAATTGAAACTAAACCAGAATCCTGCCCGCAGAACCCTATCAAGAAACTACCCCCGGCGAAGCATATTTGTTCTTTCAGGATCCGCCATTATCTCGGGCCGCGAGGACGCGCAGGCTCTCAAATTACTCTCCTCGAGTTATAAGCGAACTTTGGCCACCTCAATGGCTGGTCCACGCACAACTACCCTATTCGGATCACGATCTTCGGAACTTCGCCCCACCCACTACTGCGGGGCGTTGTAATTAACTTGTCTTTTTACTTTAACTTGGGACAAGGTGATGGGACAGGCACGTCTTAAATACCCTTCGCACAGTTTGTAGATACGACACGTTTAATTGTTAGCTTTATCTAAAGTAGTGTCATATTCATTTTAAGTGCTTGAAATTGTCGAGATGCGTCTCATCTCGAAAATAGGCACAATTAAAACAGTTTAACCGTGCCTAATTTATATATGAACTGTAATAAGACACCGAAGCCGTCAACAATAATGTAGGTTATTATTTTAATTAATATGGAGCTTTATACTTCAAGCCCTTTAATTATGCGTAACTGTTTTTTTTTCTAATATTCACAAAGGACTGACTGGACAATCTATTATATCTTATTTACTTGTAATCACTATTTTAAATGTTGATGGTTATATATATATATTTTTTTGATGGTTTAAATAATCTTACTGCAACTATCAAGAATAGCGTCGTTGCTTGCATTGCGTTATATTTTACATTGCTATCGTCAAAGATACCGTTAATAAAGCATGTAGGGCCTAGCTGTAAGACGCCAGATTCTGGTTAAATAATTTACTACTTCTAGACAATGTATAGAAGCAGTTGATGTGATAGCTACAGTATGCGTCGGCCATTCTTGTATTTTATTTATGTGTGCACTCTTTACCCAAGCATTTAAAGTTGAACTTAAATGCGTAAAAATAAAGCTTAAATTTTGTAGTAGCAAATTAATTAGCTACTACAAATTCGAGTTATATTATAAAAAAACCGATTTTATTATTTAATTAAACGCATTTTTTTGTTTACTTTATTTAGTGTTGATTATTTTGCGTTACAAAGTTTTTGTACTTTTATTCTAATAAAATTACATTTTGAACATTATTTAAAATTTTCTTAGTAATATACTTACTACTTGTTATTTGATAGCAATCGGAAAAAAATGCTCTCTTCCTTTCTGAACCAATAACATGTTATCGAAGTCTGCTTCGGTGGTATTTAAAGCCATGTTATTTAGTTCATATGCCAAAAATGGAGAAAAATATTAAAACTCATGGCAAGGAATACAAATTAAAATTTTGTACGAGGAAAAACTGTTGAAATATAAAAGAAAGTATCACTTTTTTAGCATGAGATAAAATGCACACTTATAATAATTATATAAATTGCATACATTCTACTTCAACATAAGTTTATTACACAATACTACAATGAAAATAGTTATATTAAGAAACATTACTTTAAAATTATAGATTGGCGTTAACACGATGAGAAAATTTTAGATATTTATTTTACCTTACCGTGACTAATCACCCTTCAAATCGGACAATCAATTTTCGTACAATCAATCAACTTGGTTGGGCCTACCCTTGAATACTGATCATCAGTATGGGATCCTCACACCCAATGTCTTAAAGGCGAATTAGAAGCAGTTCAGAGAAAATCAAGCTGGCATGTCCTTAGGCGTTTTAGTCGGTATGATAGTCCATCTGAATTAATTTCAACTCTTAATTGGGAGCCACTAAGTAGAAGGCGTTTCGAATTCAGGTTAGCTAGTTTATATAAGACTGTGACGAATGAGCCTGCCTGGTTTGTTTAAAGATCCCAGCTCTCTAAGCCTCCTTATATTGGCCGTCATGACCATCCTTCTAAGATAAAACCTATCTTGAGAAAACGGAACATTGGGTTCAATTCGTTTCTTTCCGGAACAATTCGGCAGTGGAATTCTCTTCATAGGTCAGTATTTGATCCTTTTACTACCTTCTTTAGAACAGACATTTAGTCTAGTTAAGAAGGCAACAAACAGAGGTTGCAGTGGTATCAATGCTCACTGATACAGTACTATTATTGATATACACACACCGATCTGTTGTTACCTTATAAAAGTATAATTTAATTGTTGTTAACCATATAAATAAGCTAAATATGCATTTCAAACGTTTCTAGGTGTAAAAGTTCTTATTGGTAGTTAAAAACAAGTAATTTAATAAAATATAAATAATAACGATATAGTATAGTATATAGTTTATATATTTAAGTATATATTACATAATATAATTTTAACTTTTACAGTTTTAATATGGTATTTTTTCAATGTGCTAGTTTTTTAAAAAAAAAAAAAAGTAAACACAGCCTTTTTTAGTGCAGACGATAGTCTAGTTAAGGGGGCAGGAAACAGAGTACGTATAGTAGCGTCATTCGCTTGTACGGATATACTGTACCAGTATTCATAATTGTTATACTATATCGTCAAAATGTATTATTAACATAAATAAATAAATAAATTTCAGTGAACTTTTTTTCAAACTTATGAAAAAATATATTATTCATACAGAGAGTAAAAAGGGAACGATAATTTTGTAAAATATAAAATATCTGAAATTTGTGCCTATGTTCATGACGACCGAATGAAGATGAAATGAAATGATTTAAATATAACAAAAATATACGCAGTGGCGGCGCGGTCTTTAAATCTTCATGTTCAACGACAATAAAAAACGAAATATACCCGCAAACCAAAGTTAACTTCAAATTATATTATAAATGATGGTGACAAAATACACAGTGCAGTCACATAAAACTTTTTAAAAAAAAATGTAGAGAAACACCACTTCTTCAACGCAATAAAAAAATATTTGCTACGGAGTAGACGCAGCAGCAACTTCGACATTTCATTTTGTTTATAGATATTTTTAAGATTATTTATGAACGTGAGGTTAGAACCGAGTAGAGCCAAGTGAAAGTGATTTCACTACTATATATTTTCGAAACTCTATAGTAACTTATTATTCATTTTTGTTAAAAATATATAATATTTATAACAAAAATTTTATTTAACGATATTAGATCTTAGGTAAAAATATTCTTAAAATTACCATAGCATATCCATGAAAACCCGTGAAAATGTATGGTTTTCTTATGATTTTCTGAAGAAACGTTAAAACTTTAACGAGTTATACTAGTAAAGTGATATATATATATATATATATATATAAGATGATTTCTATGTTAAAATAGGTAAACACCTTTAGTTTAACATATATAAAAGTTTGACAGTACTGACATTTGGAAAATACGAATGTTTTTTAATATTTTAAGGATTGAAATTTTTTGCAAATAAAATATATAGCCAGAATGTTCAAAGAAAAATTAATACCGAAAGCACAGATAGTTGCATCGCTTGAGGTAATGCACGCTGGTTTAAATACAGCCTGTATTTAAACCAGCGTGCATTATTACCTCAAGCGATGCAACTATCTGTGCTTTCGGTATTAATTTTTCTTTGAACATTCTGGCTATATATTTTATTTGCAAAAAATTTCAATCCTTAAAATATTAAAAAACATTCGTATTTTCCAAATGTCAGTACTGTCAAACTTTTATATATGTTAAACTAAAGGTGTTTACCTATTTTAACATAGAAATCATCTAATTAACGGTATTTAAACAATACATTTTACTATTTTACTATATATATATATATATATATATATATATTTAAGTGTGTGTCTTTTATAATAAAACTAAATGTGTAGATGCATTTCCTGTGGTAGCGTTCACACGTTTGCGATCGTGATATAATTATGAATTCATTAGCGGCTGAGAGGCGATTTCAACGACGAGTGAATTTTACAATCACTTCTCAATTATTTTTTGTTAATTATCACTCATATATTACAGTAATTAAACAATCAAGAAGTCTGTAAATAGAAATAAATAATAAGCATATGGATAATAAAGAAAAATACATATTTACATATAATTAAGGTATAAAGGTATTTGACTTATTCATTATATTTTACATAGCTTTTTAATAGCGGCAAATCACCTAAAACGATAAATGTCAATCTTTGACACTTAAAAAATTTAGAATAATTTATTATTTTTTTTATAAAGCGTATGATAGCAAAATAATTATAAATGTACTAAGAGATCGTGTACTTGAGAGAGCAGGATGTCGGTTAAACCCAGAGCTGAGTTTTATAAATGCATTTTTAACTCTCACTCTCTTTAAAATATTGTCAAACTCTCTAACTAGATGGAATAAGAAAAGGATGATATTTATTAAAAAATATAAAAATAATGGATATTTGACGAAGATGAAGGATTATGGTTAAATGAGATGATTTTATGAGTGACCTATGTATGAAGTTGATGAAAATAAAATTAATGAAAATGTAAAAATTAAAGCATTATTATTTATTTTTTATTTTATTTATTCTTTATTGAAAAATCCAACAGTATTAATTTTTATAATTACAAACGAAACGTTTTACTAGTATACAAAACCAATTATGGATTTCGGACATTTTACATATTAACATTAGCATAAAAAAACAGTGTTCCTAAAATATATATAGATTATGAATATTATATGCGTATCAGTAGAATTTTTTGATGTCTCATGTGTAATTTGTGAGTGTTGTGAGTTTATATAATTATTTAAATGAGTTCTAAAAGTATTTGACCTATTTATTATATTTGGTTATTTTTTTTAAATAGCGGCAATTTACCCAAATAGATTTGTATTACCCTTTATACAAAAAATAATATATTTTTTTAATTTTTCAATTGTCAATGTTAGAGTCATTGATATTCTCAGCCAAAATGCCGTTATTAAAAAACAATCGTATTAAAAAGTGGCAAAATCTGGCATTCGCCCAGTAAACCCTACCTATTTTCTACCATCTCTGTGTTGACTGTGAAATCGTCCCCTATATAAACAGACAGTGCCACTCAGACGTAGTTACTGTAACGGACCAATTAAATGATGAAAAGAAGTTAAAACTCGTTTATTTAGCCTTGAAGGCGTTACAATGTAAATTACTTAAATTAAATCTGACTGTGCTCCGTGCGCTCGGCGCACGTGACGCCCGCTGGATGAGCGGGTGTTGGATCGCGGCGTGACTCGGCGGGAATGGCCTCGCGCAGCTGTCGCGGCCTGCTCTTATAATCTGCCAGCGGGGAGACCCTCTTCTTTGGCCGTGACGCTTGCGGTCGATCGTGTGACGTCATACGCCAGGTGGCTCTGAGCAGGTGGTCGTGAGCGCCTCGCCGTGGGAAAGCAGGAGTTCCGGCAGTTGGCTGCGCAGGTGTCTTAAGTGCCGTGGGAAAGCGGATGTTGTGGAGTGGCCTGGGAAAGCAGGTGTCCATGGTGTGGGAACGGCATCGACCATGTGACTCCCACAGTACTCCCTCCCAAGAGCGTTAACGCTCTGATGCTGAAAGGGTAGGTCCGTGTCCAGTGTTGGCTTAGTAGATAAAATCTTATGTGGTAAGTCTACTTGTCAACAACGACTCAAAAAAAATTGTATACAGTAAAAAACTTAGACTAAATCCTTAAATTATCGCTAGTGTAGTTATGTAAATGACAGTTGTAAACAGAAATATGAATTTGATGTACAGAAAGTATAGTCTATGATAATTTGTTTGTAAATAATTAACTACAGAGATTTTCAGAATGTAAATGGATTTGTTTTGACTAATGCACTTCGCTTAAATTACGTTGTGTTCTTAACCTAGATAAATTCTTAGCAAAACACTTTACTCCCTTTAGCGGAGTATTTTCGGTTCACTTATCACTGTTGTTTATGCACTTCCTGTTTGAATTGATGTCGCTCCGATTGCGGTGTCTCGACTGCATTCCGCGTTCATTGTAGTCGCTTCCGGCACTGAATTCGCGGTATGACTTATCACTGACACTGTTCTGTTGTTTGTTTATTGACCGTGAAAAACTTTGTGGCTCGCTCAACCGAATTGATCGGGAAAGTCCGGGCTCCCCTCGCCCCCTGGGACTGAAGTCCCGGCCCCGCGTTATTGTTTCGGCGTATTGATAGGGCTTTCTGATGCGTTCCCGTTGCTCTGTCGTGTTGAGTTGCTGCGAACGTAACGGGTGGTTTACTAACCCGTCCACTGCGAGTCCTGTTGTATATTTCGATGCCACCATTGTCTGCGCTCGTCGTTGTGTTATCACTGAGTGTGAATGCTGGTTTTACACGGTCAATGCTCACTGAGATTGTCTTTGCATTCCTTCTGATTATGACGTTTTTGTCTGTTCTTTTGACCACCGCAAAAGGGCCTTCGTAGGGTTGTGAAAGTGGGGGGGTGACCCTATCTATTCTTAAAAAGACATGCGTGCACGTAGCCAAATCCGGATGTACAAATATTTTTCTCGGTGTGAGTTCTTTTTTGGGAACTGACGCGAGATCTGTGATATGTGCCCTTAAGTTCTCCGTGTACGTGTCTGGGTGTCTAAGTGGCGTTGTGGGGCCGAAGAAATCTCCCGGCAGACGCAGTTGCATTCCGTAAGTCAACTGCGCTGGGCTCGTGTTGGTATCGTCCCGAAGCGCTGCCCGTAGTCCCAGTAAGACCGATGGAAGTTCAGCTGCCCAGTGTTCGGTGTGCCCTCTAGCCATCAGGGCTGCTTTTATGACTCTGTGTATCCTCTCGTTTTTTCCATTGGCGATGGGATGGAAACTCGACGTTCTTATCCTCTGGATACCCATGCAATTGGTGAGGTTTCGGAAAAGTTCGCTTTCGTACTGTCTTCCCTGATCAGTAGTTATTCTTAGGGGAACGCCGTACCTCGTGATCCAGTTGTCGTAGATGACCTTGGCGACCGTCTGTGCCGTTTGATCGCGTGTTGGTATGGCTTCTATCCAGCTTGTTGTCCGATCTATCATCGTTACAATGTAGCGATTGTCCTCTGACGTAGGCAGTGGACCCACAATGTCACAGTGGATGTGTTCGAAACGATCCACTTGTTCGAATTTTCCGAAGGGAGCCTGAGTATGTCGATGGATTTTTGACCTCTGACAACCAAGGCATGTTTGAGCCCACTTCTTGATATCCCGGTTCATGTGTGGCCAGAAGAAACGTTGTTTTATGAGGTTCCGGCTGCCCCTGATTCCTGGGTGTGATATCCCGTGTAGGTTGTCGAAAACCTGGCGTCGGAACTCCCTGGTGAGATATGGTCGTACCTGACCGTCAGTAACTGCACATTTAATAGTCGCGGCGGAGTTTGGTAGAGTGCAATCTTGCAGTTGTCTCCTTGTGAGATAAGAGGTCAGCTCCTCGTCGTTCTGCTGTGACCGAGCTAGTGTGTCGTAATCGAGTGGAGACGGAGTGTCGATAGCCTCTATACGTGACAGGAAATCTGCTACGGCATTTCGGTCACCCTGTATATACTCTATTTTGGTTGTGAACTGTCCAATATAATCTAGTTGTCGAACGCGTCGCGGAGTTTCGTTTTTGGTTGTGGTTTGGGAGAAAGCAAATGTTAGTGGCTTGTGATCCGTGCATATAGTTACGTCACGTCCCTCAATCTGCCCACGGAAATGTTTAACGGAGAGATAAATTCCCAAAAGTTCGCGATCGAACGTGCTATATTTAGCCTGTGCTGCATTTAGATTTCTTGAAAAAAATCCCAGCGGTTGCATTATTCCGTTCGTTAGCTGATTTAGAGCTCCGCCGACGCTGACGCCGGAAGCATCCGTAGAAAGATATAACCTTGCATTTTTGTCCGGATGTGCAAGCGTCACCGCATTCATTAATGATTGTTTGCAATCTTGGAATGCGTCGACCGCCGTTGCGCTCCACTGGATTTCTGTCCTGTCATTCTTTTTTGCCTTTATCAGATATTTGTTTAGCTCGCGTTGTGATCTGGCTAGATTGGGAATCGTTTGCCGATAAAAGTTTAAAGCCCCCAAAAATCTGCGCAACTCGGTTACGTCTTTTGGTTTTTCATAGTCTGTAATCGCTTTGACCCGCTCCTGGGTGGGCGTGACTCCGTCCTGCGTTATCGTGTACCCGAGGTAGGTCAATGTTGATTGATTGAATTCGCATTTCGTGATGCTTATAGTAAGCCCATGCTCTTCGAGCAACTTCAGGACTTGTCTGACGTGGTCCATGTGTTCTTCCTGTGTTTCCGACGCCACCAGGATGTCGTCGATGTATACAAATACGAAATCGAGTTTCCTGAAGATTTGATCCATGAAACGTTGGTGCGTCTGTGCGGCGTTGCACAAACCAAAACAGTTTTTTACAAACTCGAACAATCCGAACGGTGTGATGACCGCGGTTTTTTGTATGTGATCCGGCTCTATGGGTACATGATGGTATGCCTTGACTACATCAAGCTTTGTGAAATGTTTCTTTCCGTGTAGGATGTAGTTGAAGTCCGTTAGACGGGGTATTGGATACCGATCCGGCCTGGTAA
This sequence comes from Neomicropteryx cornuta, assembly GCA_020383195.1. Lineage (NCBI taxonomy): Eukaryota > Metazoa > Arthropoda > Insecta > Lepidoptera > Micropterigidae > Neomicropteryx > Neomicropteryx cornuta. The sequence goes on along the minus strand of JAHKQU010000001.1, from coordinate 2,856,182 downwards.
CCGCGTTTAGTCGTCGATAATCCCCGCAAATCCTTATGTCTCCATTTTTTTTGGGTACCACAAGGAGAGGGCTCGCCCACGGAGATTTAGACGGACGACATATGCCCATGTCCATTAAGATCTGTATCTCAGCCTTCACGCGCTGATATCTTCCTGGAGCGAGGGCTCGGGCCCGTGAAAAAATGGGGGGGCCCGTTGTCTCTATATGATGTGTGATGTCGTGCTTGACCTCGTGGTTTTGTAGGATTGTGGGCTTTGTGACGTTCGGGAAATCTTGCACAATGGCCGTGAAAGGAGCGTCCGCCTGGACTGTTTTGACGGTTGGCACCCGAGAGGTGTCGATTGACCCCGCAACACTGAGGGAGGTTTCACTGTCGACCAGACGTCTTCTTGCCAGGTCAACCAGTATACCGTGCGATGCCAGGAAATCTGCTCCCAGGATTGGCGTTTGGACGTCCGCGACGATGAACGTCCAGAGGTAATTTCGCCGCAGCCCCAAACTTAAACGGAGTGTCCTCTCACCGGCCGTTCTGATTTCTGAACCGTTAGCCGCGTACAGCTTATAGCACTTGCCGCTCCGTTGTTTGAAGCCCCTGGTACCAAACGGGAGGACGCTGACGCTGACCCCAGTGTCAACGAGGAAACTGAGCCCTGTGCAGAAGTCCTTGCTACAGAGGCGTTTACACTGTTGCGTGCTTGACCGCGCCTCGGTCAGATAAGCACGCCCTAGTTTTCCGACTGTCTCCCTTGCCTGTGCCAGGAGCAGGGACGTACGCACCCATAAGCCCTGGCGCCGTATCTGCGGTGTTTCCAGCAAAGGCCCATGTCCGTGGCTTCCGAGGCCTGTCGTCCTCGCGAGGGTGAGCGAGAATACGACGCGAATCTTGGCCTGGTCCAGTTTTGTGGGGGACGTCGTTCGTCCTGACCCCGATACCGTTCCTGTCGTACTTGAAACGAAGCTAATTGTCGTGTGATTTCTTTTAGTTCTGAGCGCACGGACTGCAATTCGTCTTGCACTGTGACGTCATCCTCGCCCTGAGGCGATACGAATGCCGGCTGCGCCCGCGCGCGGCCATCGGCCGGCCTTGAATTTATCGCGTCAGCAAATGTATTGTCTGTCGAGGTGAGCTGGGCCGCGCGTGTCGTTTCATACACCTTGTCCGCCAGGGCCGCTAGCTGTAGTAGATCTGTTTTTTCGCTAACGGCGATGACCGTTCTTACCGAGCCGGGAAGATGGCCTTCCCACAGGTATCGAATTGCATCGTCGCCCATTTTCCCGTTCGCCAGTTCCTTTATCTTCCTAAGGAGTTGCGAAGGCGTGTCGTCTCCCAGATGCAGTCCGTTGAGCAGAATGTGGAACCTCCGCTGATCCGTGTCCGTGTAAACTGCGATGAGGCGCTTTTTGAGCGTCTGGTACTTATTGGCCGCCGGGGGGTCCGTGACTATGTCGCTCACCTGCTCGAGCTCATCTAATGTCAGTTTCGAGACCACTAACTGGTACGCGGAATCATCTGACTGCTTTTGTGGTGTTATAACCGCCTCCACATGCACGAACCACAGTTTCGGGTTCCTCTGCCAGAAACCGGGGATCCGACTGTCCACGGTGAGCGCCGAAACACCTGACGCCGCGGGGGCCTGAGGAGGGGCCATGCCTACGGCCTGATCCGCGGGATGACTCATCCTTGTCGTAGTTCGCTAGTAGTTGCACTGAAGGTTGGGAATGCGACGGAAGGTTGCGTAGTTCACTGTCGTGGGTCACCAGAATGTAACGGACCAATTAAATGATGAAAAGAAGTTAAAACTCGTTTATTTAGTCTTGAAGGCGTTACAATGTAAATTACTTAAATTAAATCTGACTGTGCTCCGTGCGCTCGGCGCTCGTGACGCCCGCTGGATGAGCGGGTGTTGGATCGCGGCGTGACTCGGCGGGAATGGCCTCGCGCAGCTGTCGCGGCCTGCTCTTATAATCTGCCAGCGGGGAGACCCTCTTCTTTGGCCGTGACGCTTGCGGTCGATCGTGTGACGTCATACGCCAGGTGGCTCTGAGCAGGTGGTCGTGAGCGCCTCGCCGTGGGAAAGCAGGAGTTCCGGCAGTTGGCTGCGCAGGTGTCTTAAGTGCCGTGGGAAAGCGGATGTTGTGGAGTGGCCTGGGAAAGCAGGTGTCCATGGTGTGGGAACGGCATCGACCATGTGACTCCCACATTACTATAGTTTTTTTTTTATATTCTTTTTTATAAACAAAACATACTAGTTCTATTTAATTGTTCACTAAACTCTTGCGGGTTTTTATGTGATAGCTGGGGATAGGTGGGGATTGCAATTAATTGACAAAATTCTCTATATTACACACCAGTAGAGTTAATTTTTATGAAACTCAATAAATATAAAAATCAGTACGTTTTATAAAGTTATAAAACGGCTAATTGCTGGACCTGGGGATATAGGAATTAAGAAACGAAGTGTTTAGCTCTGAGCGACGTTAAAAAGAACGCCGGGTTTTCCGTATTTATTTACTCGAAGCAGGGAAGTTTGCCAGGAAATTAACTACATTCTGAAGATCAATACAAACAATGGACGGCGACCGACGGCCAAATCGAAGCGGCTTTGTTTTCACGGGCGCGGGCGGGCGGACGAAGAAAATCGAAGCAATTTCAGGCGCTGAAAGTTCGGCCGCGCGCTGCGTCCATTCGCTTTTAAATTGCTGGCGATAGCGGTTAATATTTGTTAGTTTCCGCGTAACCGTTAACTACGCCGTCTGTGCAAACAAGATTTCATTAACGATAGGTAAGCGTAACCGAATGTTGCCAAACATAGTTAATTCTGGAAATAATAAAATGAATTTTAACCGCTAAAACCGAAACAACACGATTTTTTTTTCTACGTTATTCAAGTTCAAGTTATTTTATTTTCCACAATATTTTAAAATATACCGGAATATCATATATATAATACATTAAAAACATTAAATAACGACTATTAAAAATTCAAGAGAAGATAAAAAAGAAAAAATAAGTTAAAGAGAAGGTATATAAAGTTAAATTACTTACAAGGTTAACAGCGATAACAATTAGCTATAAAAAACCATGCACAATAACCTAGCTACCGTCAAATTCATTTAAATCACCGTGCAATAGTTTGAATATGCTTAAATAAAATAAAACCAGAAATTGGTTTTATCATCAGTGACCCTGTGACTAGGGTGCACATCCATAAATTCAGACAATGGGATTGTTTTATTAATTTAAGCATAGTAAATATACATCTTCCTGTTCCTCGATTGCAGTTTCAACGATGTCAAAAGTATATTTTTTTTACACATTGTAACTGCCGTTTTCCTAAATTTACAGACTGTTTTTACTTAGTAAGATTTTCTCTACTAAGTACATTTTCTTCTTCATACATATAGAATATTTATTGTTTAATATAACACTTGCAAACTGCCTCTAGTACCAAAGAAATATACTGATAAAATGTATAGGACCCTGAGCTTCAAATTTTAACTTATTTTATCATTTTTACTACAACAGTTTTTCAATGTTCGTAATTTAAGTTTAGTATGTTTAGAGAAAAATCATTTTAAGAGAAAACGCGCCACCCGGTTGTAATAATATTAAAATGCTGACTCTAAAATATTCTCACGCAAAGGCTGAAATATAGTGAATCTTAGCTCGTTCAAAAATGACAGTGAACGCGAATGATTTATAGTTTCTTTTGTGGACCCGATCGGTTTTTCATTCTCTCCGCGGCCTTCAGCGAAGTTTCAGCAGTACATTAAGTTAATTCGCCGGGAAAAGAAGCGGTCAAAATTTATGAACGGTAACATTTTGACACTTTCCTTATATTTTTGAAGTGTTCAGTTTTTTATGCACAAATCTTTTAGTATTTCTCTTGAAAATCGTTAAAATATTACATGCTAATATATATGTAATAATAAATTCTATATTGGATGTTTAATTAATATTTTTTTAATGGCTCTTAAATTAATTTCTCTAGCTCCGAAATAAAGCACCCACTATTGCAAATATTTATTAATCCTATATCTTAATATATATAGATCTCGTGTCACAATGTTTGTCCTCAATGGACGGCTGAACCACTTAACCGATTATAATAAAATTTGAACACCATGTGCAGTTCGATGTGCACTTGAGAGATAGGATAGTTTAAATCTCAAATTATAGTCGCAATTTTAATTTATCGCTAAATATTTGTCTGATATTATTTGGCAGTCATAAAACTGACAGATGTCGATAACTTTTTATTTTATGGGCGATTGTGAAGAGCGCGTGACGACTCGGTGCCTGTATAATTTTATTGAACAAGCAGAGGAAAGAGCAATTGTGATATTATTGGAAAATTTTTTAGAAGATCACAATCAACTAATTCAATTGATCAAAAGAGTTTCGCCACGACTGCAAAATGACAATTATCAAATCGTCATATTTTAATTTATTGCTAATTATTTGTCTGATATTATTTGGCAGTCATAAAACTGACAGATGTCGATACCTTTTTATTTTATGGGCGATTGTGAAGAGCGCGTGACGACTCGGTGCCTGTATAATTTTATTGAACAAGCAGAGGAAAGAGCAATTGTGATATTATTGGAAATTTTTTAGAAGATCACAATCAACTAATTCAATTGATCAAAAGAGTTTCGCCACGACTGCAAAATGACAATTATCAAATCGTCATAAAAGCCGACAAAGTACCATTAGGTGAACATGCTGGTAGATTCAACGCTCCAACTGTTGATGAGGTTGCTGTTATCATGGTTGGTGATCCAGTTGACAAAAGATCTATAAACATTACACGGCGAGACAACACTGTCAGTACGATTTCGGATCTACACCGTTCATATGACGCACTACAATATCCATTGATATTTTGGCAAGGACAAGATGAATATCACCTTAATATCAATCAGTATGATCCAAATACCGGTAAATTTGACAATTATCTATTTACTTTCTTACTGTATGTATAGATTTTAATTTCGTATTGCATTTTATTATTTATTTTTTTAGGTGATTACAGAAATAATAAAGTTAGCTCAATGAACTACTACGCACACCGAATAATGGTTAGACAACATCAAGACAATTATATCCTTCGATATCGTCAGCTGTTCCATCAATACATTGTTGATATGTATGCTAAGGTCGAAAGCGAACGCTTGCGATTCCTTCGATTCAACCAGGCAAAACTACGATCGGAAGAATATATTCACTTACGAGATGCTGTTGCTGGAAACATCGATGGAAATTTAAATCCCAATGACATCGGTAATGCTTTCATTTTACCTTCAAGCTACATCGGCAGTCCACGGAACATGCAGGAATACATACAAGATGCGATGACTTACGTACGTCATTACGGCCGACCGGATTTATTTATTACATTCACATGTAATCCGAATTGGGAAGAGATACAAACTTTACTATTGCCAGGACAACAAGCCATTCGTCGTCATGATTTAACTGCACGTGTGTTTAAACAAAAATTGAAATCCTTAATTGATTTTATTGTTAAATATACAATTTTTGGTATCACACGTTGTTGGCTGTATACGATAGAGTGGCAAAAGCGAGGTTTGCCTCATGCCCACATTTTGGTTTGGCTTAAAGATAGAATCCGTCCTGAAGAAATCGATCAAATAATTTCAGCCGAAATTCCAGACCCATTAATTGATCAAGAATTATTTGATATTGTCACCAAACACATGATCCATGGGCCATGCGGTGTTTTCAACATGACGTCACCGTGCATGGAAAATGGAAAATGTAAAAAAACTTCCCAAAGCCGCATACGAATGACACGATCACGGATATTGATGGTTATCCAATGTATCGCCGCAGAAGTACTGAGAATGGTGGCCACACATTTACAATGCGACTGCCGAACTTTCCAAATCAAGTTGAGTTTGATAATCAGTGGGTGGTACCATACTCACCACTACTTTCAAAAACTTACAAAGCTCATATCAATGTTGAGCTTTGCAGTTCTGTTAAATCAATTAAGTATATTTGTAAATATGTAAACAAAGGCAGTGATTTGGCCATATTTGAAGTAAAAAACATAAATAAAAATGACGAAATAGCACGATACCAAATGGGCAGATACATTAGCAGCAATGAAGCTATTTGGCATATTCTCAGCTTTCCCATCCACGAAAGAGATCCTGCTGTCCAACATCTGGCAATACATCTTGAAAACGGTCAACGTGTATACTTCACTGAAGAAAATGTTCTCCAAAGAGCGTTCGAAGCTCCGAAAACGACTCTAACTGAATTTTTTACATTGTGTCAAAAACCTGATGTTTTTGGCCAATTCGCGAAGACATTGGTGTATGGTGATGTTCCACGTTATTTCACATGGAACAAATCCAGTAAAAAATGGGAGCCACGGAAACAAGGAAAACCACATCCTTCCATTACAGGCATATTCAAAGCTAAGACATTGGGGAGACTTTACACGGTACATCCAAAGCAACGTGAGTGCTTCTATTTACGTTTGTTATTGGTGAATGTTCCCGGACCAACGTCTTTTGAATTTTTACGAACAGCTAATGGTCGAGTATTCAATACATACCAGGATGCATGTCGTGAACTGCAATTGCTAGAAGACGATAACCATTGGGACTTAACGCTTGCTGATGCTGCGTTGACATCAACACCGAATAACATTCGTCAGTTGTTTGCAATTATTTTGGCGACATGTTATCCCTCGCAAGCACAAACTTTGTGGGAAAAATATAAAAATTGTATGACAGAAGACATCTTGCACCGAATTAGACAAACAAATCAATGCCAAAACATAGATTATACACCAGAGATGTACAATGAAGCATTGGTCTTGATCGAGGATTTATGTGTTCTTATTTCAAATTTACCACTTAATCATTATGGTATGCCATCACCTAATCGTCCAGCCACCGACTTAGTCAATACCGATTTACAACGAGAAAATCAATATGACCATGGAAGTTTAGCAACAATTATCATGAACAGTGAACCATTACTGACAGCAGAACAAAAAATTATTTATGATCGGATTATGCTGGCTGTTGCTGCTGAACAAGGCGGTTTTTTTTTCTTGGATGCACCCGGTGGAACAGGTAAGACATTTTTAATATCGTTGATTCTTGCCAAAATACGGTCGCAACAAAAAATCGCATTAGCATTAGCATCGTCAGGCATTGCGGCTACTTTACTGGATGGTGGGCGAACAGCACATTCAACATTCAAGCTGCCATTGGACGTTCATAATAAACCAGATGCAATGTGTAACATCAAAAAGAATAGTGGAATAGCTGCAGTGTTGCGGAAGAGTTCTATAATAATTTGGGATGAGTGCACAATGGCACACAAATATTCACTTGAAGCATTAAACAGAACTATGCAAGATTTAAACAGCAATAATAAACTTTTCGGTGGTGCTATCTTACTTTTGTCTGGTGACTTCCGGCAGACCTTACCGGTTATACCTCGCTCTACTTTCGCGGATGAGATTAATGCATGTTTGAAACAATCATTCTTATGGCGAAGTGTTGAAACACTTCGATTGACCATAAATATGCGAGTACAATTGCAAAATGATCCATCAGCACTAATATTTTCCGAACAACTACTAGATATTGGGAACGGTAAAATAAAACTGCAACCAAATACGCAATGCATTAAACTACCAGACAATTTTTGCACTGTTGTTCAGGATAAAACTGAATTGATTCAGAGTATTTTCCCGGATATACAGAATAATTATTTGAATCATGAATGGCTTAGTCAACGGGCGATTTTGGCAGCCAAAAACGTTGATGTTGACGAAATTAACTTCCAGATACAACAGTTGTTACCAGGCGATCTGATGTCTTTTAAATCAATCGATACTGTTGTTGATGAAAATGAAAGTGTAAATTTTCCGATTGAATTTTTAAATTCATTAGATATCCCTGGAATGCCACCACATAATCTTCGATTAAAGATTGGTTCCCCTATTATTCTCCTCCGTAATTTGAATCCACCTCAATTATGTAACGGTACGCGTTTGGTCATCAAAAAGATCACCGGAAACATTCTTGAAGCAACCATTTTGGCTGGGAAGTTTAAAGGAAAAGTGGTCCTGCTGCCACGTATTCCGATGATACCATCAGATTCTACCATACCCTTCAAAAGGCTACAGTTTCCAATTCGTTTAGCTTTCGCCATGTCTATAAATAAATCTCAAGGTCAAACAATGTCCATTTGTGGTTTAGATTTGGAAAATCCATGTTTTTCTCATGGGCAACTATATGTTGCGTGTTCACGTGTTGGGAAACCGTCGAATCTATTTGTGTTAGCTAAAGACAGGTTAACCAAAAACATTGTGCACCGATTGGTGTTAAATTAAATTGAAATTGAAAGTATTTATAATTCAAAAAAAAAGATATTAATGTTTAAAAGTTTAAGACTGTCTGCCTTGCCTACCTCATTCATGAGTTTAAGCGTCACATGTTATTTACTGTATTATACTGTAATATACTTATATTTGTTATAAAATTAAATGGAAATAATAAATCTGATAAATTTTTATTTTTTACCTATTGATTTCTGCTTAGTATCAAGTGTAAGAACATTTTAATTAATTGTGTTCAACGTACTTCCCCTTCAAATCAATCTCAATCCAGTGAATTTGTATACCAACATCAACATTTTCGTCTTTGTTCGTAAATAATTTCATTGTACTAAAGGGTTATAGTAGTAGAAAGTCAAATAAGGAGATCACCATATTTTTTTACAAATACCATCTGTGTGAAAAAACATAGTGGACTCCGTGACTGATGTTCTCTTATTGTTCCTCTTAGATTGTTTACTATAATGTAATATAACAAAAACTTTAGCCACAGCAACGCGTGGCCGGGTCAGCTAGTTAACTTATAGAAATAACCGTATTATATTTGGGTGTGAATAAAAAACTAAAAATATTATTGAAATTGTGATAAAAAAAGATTTAACGGGAATTGACCAATATCTAGCCATATAGGTTTTTTGTCTCTTTAGAGTTCAAAATCGTTTGAAAAATCTAACCAATTCCCATTCGACAGTCGTCAAATTTGATTGCTGTTTCAACCGGATAATTGAAATAGTGATTTGCGTCTTACGAGAAATTAATCAAACCCTTTGACTAAGACATTCCTAATGTTCATACAAATTTGACTGGAAGGCTTCTCCCGGATAAGATAATTCAACGAACCTGTCCAACAGAGGCGACACAACACAACTTCTTGTTTGGGAATTGCATAATTAATGTAAATATTAAATTAGTAATCACGAATGAGCAATCACTTGTATCCGTGACTATGTAAAACTTTCTTAATTTATTTCTATTTGCAATAAATTCAAATTAATAAGAGAGTGCAAGATAAAGTTGAGAGAATTCGTACACCAATATTCTGTGTTACTTACACCCTTTATTAGACTCGTCTCTCCTCGTCTGCGCTTAACACGCTCATAATAAGGTAGGCTAAAGTAAGGTAGATTACTTATAATAAGGTAGGCTAATTTGAATATTTATAATTTTGAATAATTAAAAATAAAAATATATATATACTAAACATTGTCAGTATATTAGAGGTGTAGTGTAAAATTTTGTGGTTTAAATAATATTATTAAAAATAATACACACATGGTCTTTTTTGTGTAATTATATTGTGTAACAACGATTTGAAATGATTACAGCCCTTTATTAAATAAATAAATCAATGTTAACAGATTAGTGTTAACACACACACTGTGTTTTAGTGAGAGTGACGCAGGAATCTTGGCTGGTTTCGATCGAGTGTGCGCCGTTAGCGAGCTTTGGCCGGGATGTCTGGCGAGTATGGCGCGGAGGCAAATTTACGACCGCCAAATAAGCGAAGTGGAAATGGCCAGCTTTCAACCCGAACTGCGGAGCGTTCGTAGGGCGCGCACCGAGGGCGGGCGGCCGCGCGCCCAAAGCGACAAATCCATCTACAAATTATACATTAATTTATCGCTTTAAGAATGCTTTACTAGATACACCTAAAACGAGCGGTGGTGCGAAAGCGGTGGTTCTCATAGATACAGTACTCACACATGTACTATCACTTTTTTTACGCGTTTCATTTTAAGTTAAAATGCTCGGGGTAAATATCTGAGTGCCTTTGACTGTACAAACTAATTTCGTAATTGATTTTAAAATGTAGTTATGAAACAAATTTATTTTCGAAATTGTATTTTATTCTATGAGATCGGTTTATTTGTCAATATAGATCTGTGCCCACTGACACAACAGCCGTGAGAAATCGTCTATTAGACGATTCGCACACTGTAAACTTCTATAGAAGTTCAATTAACGACTGGACATCGGCAGCCGATTATTTCTCACATTTCATATTTCAGAAATCCATTGTGTCGAAAATGCATAGTTGCAGTTCGCACACCGTTTGACGTCACGTGAGGCCAACAATGAGAGACTTAAGAAATGCCTTTCCACGATAAGTTTTCTTGACCGAAATAAGTACCTGGCAACTTCAGTCTTCGGCACGATCTCATACTATCACTATCATTTCTATACCAAGTTATATATACCTACGTAGTTTCAGTAACCAATGTAACTTTAGCATAAGCGATTATTCAGTTTAATAATCATCATCTCTACTATAATCAATTCTCAACATCTTTCACTTTCATCAAAAACCCTAAAAAGGCAACAGTGATTTTAAATACAAGCTTTTAAATTCGGAGAATAATATATATACTATAATAATACCACTTTTAAAGATATATGACTATGCACTAAATTGAACATCTCATCCAGATAAAACATTATTTCATCGCGAGGATAAATTGTAGCGATATTAGAGAATTAATAGCGTGCTGGAGCACCTTCCTTAATCCCTGCCCCGCTTTATTTCGCGTCGGACGGACGTGGGCGTGCCTCGACATTTATCCGATAAGATCTGCACTGAAATATACCACAGGGTGTTTCACTTATTTCACTTTGAGCAGAATAAATCTTTCGATTAATGCTTTCGCAAACACCAAGATAGGATATTTCGTTAGGAAGCGAACGATGGGGTATTCGATTGCAGCATTTAATTATCTGTTACATTCAGATATTCACTGAGTGCGGGCGAAGTTCGAATAAAAAGAAAATGTAATAAACCTGTAATATGTTCGTTATAAATATCAGATATAAATTAAGGGCAGGTACTTTTAAACAAATGTAATACTTCCTTGAGGATGTTCGTAAAATATATCATAATATATCTTAAAATGATTACCCTAAACTGGCATCGGCATTCAACATTTTTTCCTTAAATCTATTTATATAACAGATAACTAAAAACACGTATTAATCAAATATATTTTTCTTTTCTGGCAGTTAGGCTATATAATAAAATAAAATATATCCTTCAAATAAAGCTTAATAGCAAATTAATTGATCTTGGTAAAAAGGACACTGAGACTCCGGTCAACTATATTCCTATGTAACTGTATATTGATCGTTTCTATTTCTCAACTTATTATATATATTAGCTTATTATATACATTAATAAATATATATGTTTTCGTATTATCAATGTTAGTTTTCTTAGTTTTTATTTTATATTTACAAAAAAGTTCAGCGCATTTGGATTTAATCAATCTATTAAATAACTATTAAAATTAGCCTACCTTAGTACGGGCAATGTCCAGTTAGGTATATTTATGTTATTCATTATCTAAGAAATATGTAAAACAAAAATCAATAAATAAATCTATAATTTAAAATGATCTATTTAAATGAGGACATAATTATGTATTAGAAACGGATTACTTATATATTAGAAACAGACGGTAGAAAAATAGATTTGGCTTACTGAGTGAATGCCAGACGTTTCGACGCGAGATGCTATCTTCTTCGGTGGCGATTTTCGACATACGGTCGAAATTTTTATAGCAAAGTTAGTGACACCTCGTGGTTGTGAGTCGCTTGAATCTACGCAGTTTTTGGTAAGCTAGAGAGTGACGTTGCCATACAGCAGACGGTTGACCGAGAAGGACAGCGATGGATCGCATATGCTACGAAGCACCAATGTCATCGAGGCCGCATTTGAATATAATTTACAACAAACCACACTACGTCATATGAGAAAAGAATGTTTCAGTATTTAAATTGAACGTGCTTTAGATAGACCGCAAGGCAATCCACATCGTTTATTTATTTTTAGCACAGGCACATTTTGCCTAGTTGAGTAGGGTCCAAAATAATTGTGGATGACCTAGGCAATTATTAAAATATATATATATATATATATATAAAAAAAAATAAATAAAACCAAATAAATGCCATAATTAGTCAACTTCGCGCGTACAATTTTTGAGGGGCGTACGTTTTTTCGCAAATTGAGTAGATTACCATTTATTAAAACAGCATCTGCAATGTTAATAGGAGAACAAGTTTTTGACTGTGTTTTGTAAAGTATATATATAATTTAACATTTTTATTCGAATTGACATCACCGATAACGCGACGGTTTGAATTAAATGTCAAATAAATTCATCGTTTATTCGTCTCAAAAGTGCTTGGTTTTTATTTGGTTTTACAGTAGCATAATTTTAAATATTGAAAATATGGTAGCATTAAAGTTAAATTAATGTCAAAATGTTTATTAAGAATTAAATTTCAGGTTATAAATATTATTGTGTGTATTGCCGTTTTCTCGTTTTTTTTTATAAATAAATAATACGTTTAAAATAATCACTGCTACATATAACAGAAACCTTTAAAAACGAGCACCGCTTCCAGAGCGTAAAATATTATAATTTTAATGTCCGCAAAACCGGAATTTGCGACAATCATTACGCCTAACCGTAATTGCAAACGTTTTATTTATTTATCCTACGGGCGTGTTACGACCGCCGGTTTCTAGGTACCTCTGAAATAATTGCTTTAAGTACATGAAATATGGCACTACATGAAAGCAATTGAAATCATTTCGGATAGTAATAAAACTGCTTTGCATTATTACCGCAAATTTACCTACCATACATCTGTAAATATATTTACATTGATTAAAAAAAAATGCGGCAATATAAATATTATTTTATTTTATTTGATTATTACTCTAATCTAAATAGATAATTATCATTTTATAATATCTACTCTAGGTTAAAACTGCATAAAAAAATATTGATGATACGTCAACAATAAAAAAGCCTTCAGTAAAAAAGTCAGTAGATCATCGGAGGATGATTAACTACGAAAATATACAAAAAAAACCTTTTTTTTATATAAAATTCTAATAACTATTGACTAATTAATTAATTAATTCATTCATTATAATATCGAGGGGCCTTAATTCCCGCTTTATATGCCATATTCCGGTAAATAAATTATCATATTAAAAAAAATAAAACTCACTTCAATATTATTCTAAAATCTAACAACTTATAAATAATACTACTAATAATATTACTAATAATAATAGTAATAACTTCTTACTGTCAAAAAAAATAAAAAAACCGATCTACCAACCGTATGCAACTACAGTAAAATGTGTCTGCCGATTTTAACGTTTTGTTGTATCTGGTTTTTTATTGTTTAATAAAAATAGGATGTTTATATTATTATTACGTAGTTTTTTTTATTTATTTTGGAATAGGTTTTTTTAAGTTATTTTGTTAGTATTTATTTTTATATTTTTTTAAATCTTAATATATATAGATCTCGTGTCACAATGTTTGTCCTCAATGGACGGCTGAACCACTTAACCGATTATAATAAAATTTGAACACCATGTGCAGTTCGATGTGCACTTGAGAGATAGGATAGTTTAAATCTCAAATTATAGTCGCAATTTTAATTTATCGCTAAATATTTGTCTGATATTATTTGGCAGTCATAAAACTGACAGATGTCGATAACTTTTTATTTTATGGGCGATTGTGAAGAGCGCGTGACGACTCGGTGCCTGTATAATTTTATTGAACAAGCAGAGGAAAGAGCAATTGTGATATTATTGGAAAATTTTTTAGAAGATCACAATCAACTAATTCAATTGATCAAAAGAGTTTCGCCACGACTGCAAAATGACAATTATCAAATCGTCATATTTTAATTTATTGCTAATTATTTGTCTGATATTATTTGGCAGTCATAAAACTGACAGATGTCGATACCTTTTTATTTTATGGGCGATTGTGAAGAGCGCGTGACGACTCGGTGCCTGTATAATTTTATTGAACAAGCAGAGGAAAGAGCAATTGTGATATTATTGGAAATTTTTTAGAAGATCACAATCAACTAATTCAATTGATCAAAAGAGTTTCGCCACGACTGCAAAATGACAATTATCAAATCGTCATAAAAGCCGACAAAGTACCATTAGGTGAACATGCTGGTAGATTCAACGCTCCAACTGTTGATGAGGTTGCTGTTATCATGGTTGGTGATCCAGTTGACAAAAGATCTATAAACATTACACGGCGAGACAACACTGTCAGTACGATTTCGGATCTACACCGTTCATATGACGCACTACAATATCCATTGATATTTTGGCAAGGACAAGATGAATATCACCTTAATATCAATCAGTATGATCCAAATACCGGTAAATTTGACAATTATCTATTTACTTTCTTACTGTATGTATAGATTTTAATTTCGTATTGCATTTTATTATTTATTTTTTTAGGTGATTACAGAAATAATAAAGTTAGCTCAATGAACTACTACGCACACCGAATAATGGTTAGACAACATCAAGACAATTATATCCTTCGATATCGTCAGCTGTTCCATCAATACATTGTTGATATGTATGCTAAGGTCGAAAGCGAACGCTTGCGATTCCTTCGATTCAACCAGGCAAAACTACGATCGGAAGAATATATTCACTTACGAGATGCTGTTGCTGGAAACATCGATGGAAATTTAAATCCCAATGACATCGGTAATGCTTTCATTTTACCTTCAAGCTACATCGGCAGTCCACGGAACATGCAGGAATACATACAAGATGCGATGACTTACGTACGTCATTACGGCCGACCGGATTTATTTATTACATTCACATGTAATCCGAATTGGGAAGAGATACAAACTTTACTATTGCCAGGACAACAAGCCATTCGTCGTCATGATTTAACTGCACGTGTGTTTAAACAAAAATTGAAATCCTTAATTGATTTTATTGTTAAATATACAATTTTTGGTATCACACGTTGTTGGCTGTATACGATAGAGTGGCAAAAGCGAGGTTTGCCTCATGCCCACATTTTGGTTTGGCTTAAAGATAGAATCCGTCCTGAAGAAATCGATCAAATAATTTCAGCCGAAATTCCAGACCCATTAATTGATCAAGAATTATTTGATATTGTCACCAAACACATGATCCATGGGCCATGCGGTGTTTTCAACATGACGTCACCGTGCATGGAAAATGGAAAATGTAAAAAAACTTCCCAAAGCCGCATACGAATGACACGATCACGGATATTGATGGTTATCCAATGTATCGCCGCAGAAGTACTGAGAATGGTGGCCACACATTTACAATGCGACTGCCGAACTTTCCAAATCAAGTTGAGTTTGATAATCAGTGGGTGGTACCATACTCACCACTACTTTCAAAAACTTACAAAGCTCATATCAATGTTGAGCTTTGCAGTTCTGTTAAATCAATTAAGTATATTTGTAAATATGTAAACAAAGGCAGTGATTTGGCCATATTTGAAGTAAAAAACATAAATAAAAATGACGAAATAGCACGATACCAAATGGGCAGATACATTAGCAGCAATGAAGCTATTTGGCATATTCTCAGCTTTCCCATCCACGAAAGAGATCCTGCTGTCCAACATCTGGCAATACATCTTGAAAACGGTCAACGTGTATACTTCACTGAAGAAAATGTTCTCCAAAGAGCGTTCGAAGCTCCGAAAACGACTCTAACTGAATTTTTTACATTGTGTCAAAAACCTGATGTTTTTGGCCAATTCGCGAAGACATTGGTGTATGGTGATGTTCCACGTTATTTCACATGGAACAAATCCAGTAAAAAATGGGAGCCACGGAAACAAGGAAAACCACATCCTTCCATTACAGGCATATTCAAAGCTAAGACATTGGGGAGACTTTACACGGTACATCCAAAGCAACGTGAGTGCTTCTATTTACGTTTGTTATTGGTGAATGTTCCCGGACCAACGTCTTTTGAATTTTTACGAACAGCTAATGGTCGAGTATTCAATACATACCAGGATGCATGTCGTGAACTGCAATTGCTAGAAGACGATAACCATTGGGACTTAACGCTTGCTGATGCTGCGTTGACATCAACACCGAATAACATTCGTCAGTTGTTTGCAATTATTTTGGCGACATGTTATCCCTCGCAAGCACAAACTTTGTGGGAAAAATATAAAAATTGTATGACAGAAGACATCTTGCACCGAATTAGACAAACAAATCAATGCCAAAACATAGATTATACACCAGAGATGTACAATGAAGCATTGGTCTTGATCGAGGATTTATGTGTTCTTATTTCAAATTTACCACTTAATCATTATGGTATGCCATCACCTAATCGTCCAGCCACCGACTTAGTCAATACCGATTTACAACGAGAAAATCAATATGACCATGGAAGTTTAGCAACAATTATCATGAACAGTGAACCATTACTGACAGCAGAACAAAAAATTATTTATGATCGGATTATGCTGGCTGTTGCTGCTGAACAAGGCGGTTTTTTTTTCTTGGATGCACCCGGTGGAACAGGTAAGACATTTTTAATATCGTTGATTCTTGCCAAAATACGGTCGCAACAAAAAATCGCATTAGCATTAGCATCGTCAGGCATTGCGGCTACTTTACTGGATGGTGGGCGAACAGCACATTCAACATTCAAGCTGCCATTGGACGTTCATAATAAACCAGATGCAATGTGTAACATCAAAAAGAATAGTGGAATAGCTGCAGTGTTGCGGAAGAGTTCTATAATAATTTGGGATGAGTGCACAATGGCACACAAATATTCACTTGAAGCATTAAACAGAACTATGCAAGATTTAAACAGCAATAATAAACTTTTCGGTGGTGCTATCTTACTTTTGTCTGGTGACTTCCGGCAGACCTTACCGGTTATACCTCGCTCTACTTTCGCGGATGAGATTAATGCATGTTTGAAACAATCATTCTTATGGCGAAGTGTTGAAACACTTCGATTGACCATAAATATGCGAGTACAATTGCAAAATGATCCATCAGCACTAATATTTTCCGAACAACTACTAGATATTGGGAACGGTAAAATAAAACTGCAACCAAATACGCAATGCATTAAACTACCAGACAATTTTTGCACTGTTGTTCAGGATAAAACTGAATTGATTCAGAGTATTTTCCCGGATATACAGAATAATTATTTGAATCATGAATGGCTTAGTCAACGGGCGATTTTGGCAGCCAAAAACGTTGATGTTGACGAAATTAACTTCCAGATACAACAGTTGTTACCAGGCGATCTGATGTCTTTTAAATCAATCGATACTGTTGTTGATGAAAATGAAAGTGTAAATTTTCCGATTGAATTTTTAAATTCATTAGATATCCCTGGAATGCCACCACATAATCTTCGATTAAAGATTGGTTCCCCTATTATTCTCCTCCGTAATTTGAATCCACCTCAATTATGTAACGGTACGCGTTTGGTCATCAAAAAGATCACCGGAAACATTCTTGAAGCAACCATTTTGGCTGGGAAGTTTAAAGGAAAAGTGGTCCTGCTGCCACGTATTCCGATGATACCATCAGATTCTACCATACCCTTCAAAAGGCTACAGTTTCCAATTCGTTTAGCTTTCGCCATGTCTATAAATAAATCTCAAGGTCAAACAATGTCCATTTGTGGTTTAGATTTGGAAAATCCATGTTTTTCTCATGGGCAACTATATGTTGCGTGTTCACGTGTTGGGAAACCGTCGAATCTATTTGTGTTAGCTAAAGACAGGTTAACCAAAAACATTGTGCACCGATTGGTGTTAAATTAAATTGAAATTGAAAGTATTTATAATTCAAAAAAAAAGATATTAATGTTTAAAAGTTTAAGACTGTCTGCCTTGCCTACCTCATTCATGAGTTTAAGCGTCACATGTTATTTACTGTATTATACTGTAATATACTTATATTTGTTATAAAATTAAATGGAAATAATAAATCTGATAAATTTTTATTTTTTACCTATTGATTTCTGCTTAGTATCAAGTGTAAGAACATTTTAATTAATTGTGTTCAACGTACTTCCCCTTCAAATCAATCTCAATCCAGTGAATTTGTATACCAACATCAACATTTTCGTCTTTGTTCGTAAATAATTTCATTGTACTAAAGGGTTATAGTAGTAGAAAGTCAAATAAGGAGATCACCATATTTTTTTACAAATACCATCTGTGTGAAAAAACATAGTGGACTCCGTGACTGATGTTCTCTTATTGTTCCTCTTAGATTGTTTACTATAATGTAATATAACAAAAACTTTAGCCACAGCAACGCGTGGCCGGGTCAGCTAGTATTATATGTGTTATTATTTACAAATTGGACATGAAAATATTTTGAATATAAAACTAACTTTTTTTTTACCTAACACAAACAATATTCCGAATAGCCGAATCAAATAGAATTAGGATTTTTTTTTTGACGATTATAAATACCAGTATAAACAGACTTCTGTCAAGTTTGAGTACATATGCCATAGGGTTAAAAAATATTTAAGGTAAATTACGGATAGCAGACGAATGCAAAGTTAGAAAATAAAGGCAATTTACAGTTTGAGAATAATATTATTTTTTAAGCAATATTATTTGTCACAAAAAATTTATTCAATGTTAGCATGTTCGAGACAGTCAAAGGTATGTTGAGAAAGAGATTATTTTTTTTCTCTAAAACGACACAACGTTTGTCTTATTTTTATTTGCAATGTCATTTATAACGGAAGTGATTTTCTTTAAAAATTAAATTAAATAAAACCTTCTGAACCTACGAAATGAATCCAACCCTTTTTCAAATACTTTACATCTGAAAAGGATAACGCTCTGAACAACAAAAATAAATCTTGTTAGAGCTCACTGCACTGAGCGACTCAACTCTTAACGTCATTTTGTGTCTGGAACTTTGAAAGGATCTCACGTAGGAAATGATACAGTTTCAGTACATATAAAATCAAAATGACTGGTTTATATGATGTTTAAAATAAAATAAATGATATTAACATTGTTCGTTTTAAAAATGCGTATATTAAACGTATACAATACTTTTGTTCTGGGTAATTCTGAAATAAATTAACCAATATTTTACTTTAATTTATAAAAAACTGAACTAAAAGCTATAACTATATATTCCGTATAAAAATATCTAATATAATAATAATAATATTCTTTGACAATGAAGGAAAAATAAAGCGGTACCGTCAACATTATTTCTATATAAGAGAGGTGGTATTTTTTTTTTTTTTTTTAAACTTTATTATTATTTTTTACAAAACACCTTTACATTTCCCCACAAAGATGGTGCCTTTTCTGTGGGTGAAAAAAAAATAACATTTTATTACAGTATAAAAGTTTCAATAGGGTTACATCAATAAGAAAAGGACAAACAAAAAAACAATATAATAAAAAGCAAAAGCAATAAAATAGATAGCAACAAAAAGTAAAAAGTAAAAATTAACAACCTATCAAAATGCAAAGTTAAACCATGTAGTTTTTAGATTTTTGGTAATGGTCAATATAACGGCTATATTACTGGCGATTCGGACATAACCTAAACACTAAAAAAATATATATTCTCAAACTGAGCCAATGACGATTTTTGTCAGCAAAAGCGCTATTTTAAACCAATCGAATGTAATGTAAAAACCTTGTATACACGCTTTAAAACCCACATTCAGAACCTTGCACATACACAAATGCGCAATTTACTTCAACCTTATAATATAAGAGACTTTCTTCATAATATCACGATTTTACCTACAAAAAAAACAAAAATATCGGTACGTAAGCGTAAACTTCAATTAACCATATTATTGTTATTTTTAATTTGAATGTTATTTAACACATCATTTACTGTATTCTTACCTAATTACAATATTAAATTAATAATTTTTAAACAAATTAATTGATTGTTTATTGATTTTTTTAAGTTTTAGTTGGCAACATGCTTAAGCGCGCCTTTTTGGGTTAGTTTCGATTGAAAGATTTGGCAACGGAGGTAGCAGGTAAAAAAACCTCTGAAATAAAAACGAATTCTTTATTTAAATAAGTCGCATAATTTTTGAAAATATTTCAGTTTTTATGTAAAGCCAATATAAACTAAAATATTCAAGCATTTCAAGTCTATTCCACGAAACAAACTATGGACAGAATCCACCTATTTATAGAATGTGTCAAATTTTGAAACACAACCAACATTTACTTACCTTTAGATCTCTTCGCTTAGTATACATGGCATCCATCATTACTCAACACTACATTTTTGAGTGAATGCTAAGAAAGGGGCGGTTTTTTTCGAGGCGTGAAGCGAGCCGTACGAGGAAAGCTCGTCAACCTTGCAAGCCGCGAGAAGTAGGCAACATTATTCGTCTCTTTATACTATGGGGGCAAAGTGTTCAGATATAAATGACGCCCTGTCTAGCTGCTGTACAAAAAACATTTAATACCCAATTAGAATGTAGAAATTTTTGAACTAGTTTTAGGTATTTCATTCTTATTTACATTCTGGTTTTTGATGTGTAAACATTTATATAAAAAAATCTAAATATCGAATAATAATGACGTGTATATTTTATTATATATTTCATTTAATTTAAATTTTCACTCATCCCATTAAATTCACACATTAACGCTAGTGTTTAAACATCTTAGCCGTGAGTCACACTCACATTTTTTTTTTTTTATTGCGATTTACCTATAATATAAATGATAATAATGAATAATGATAAATGAATAATGATAAATGAATAAATAAACGAAGGGATCTCGTAGTTGAGGGCCAGACGGATAAACTAGGGGCTGAATTAAAAAAAAAATACAATTGCAGCTCTCACTGCCCTGAGTGTAGTCATGTGACACTCGAGGTCCTATGGAAAAGTTAGAGGTACATAGAGGTCGCGTCGTCTGACCGTGCTTTTGGTAAAATTAAGCTTATTTTCTATCGTCGCAACGTACCTATCGCTCTAACCTGGTAGAAGTACAAAAATATGAAAAAAAACCTGAAGCACAGAGATCTCTGTAAGCTTGAGGTCATAAATTTATAACAAACGGTAAAACGGAACTCCGTCGGAATTAATTTGTATTATTTGGGAGTATAAAAAGCTCTGTTAGAAACAAATGTGCCCAAATCGCTTATTCTGTTCAGAACAAATGTATACAGAGTCAGCAGTATCCTTTTAAGGGATGATTCTCGACATAAAATTATACAACTTTTGTTCAACAAAAAATTGGACTAAAATCACAAATCCTAATTAGGACTATCACTGTTTTAATGTCTACGTAATTAAACGAGAAAATAGTAAATTGAAAAATAATTATAATTGTACTAGTTTTCTGAATTGTGAACCTAAGTATTTCACTTTCCATTATTGTGTAAAGTCAATTATTTCACGTTAGTTTAATCATTATTTTTGTAGGTAGGTAATTATTATATGGTTAATCAAGAAATTATTTTTTGATTTTTAACTGCTTCGACTTTTAAGATTCAGCTTTTATTATTTAAAAATTACTAATTTTAAAATATGACCCCAGTAAATATATAACTTACTTTTTGTAAAATATTGGTAAACATTAAATATTGCTACACCTAAGCGATATAATTATGCAAACAGTTGTGTGTATATTTTGTCATATTTTTTGTTGTTTTAACCACTTTAATACTATAATCGATGCAATAAACTTTAATATTACTTTTATTATTTAAACCCAACATTGAGGTTTATAAACATGCATTTTTAACTCTCTTATGTTCTCTTTAGAATAATAATATTATACACATCTATCAAATTACCTTCATAAAATAAGAAATCGATGATGTTTTAATAAATAATATATAGTATGTGATTATGGCTAAATAAAATGATTTTATTTGTGACTTGTGAGTGGTTGTTTAAAATAAAAATATACGAAGTGTAAAAAATGATGATAATTAGGAACATCCGATTAGTATTAATGCTCGTCATTTAGATAAATATATTTAATTGAGTGTACAAAGTGTTTGACCTATTAATATAATACGGGTGACCAACTTTATATACAATGCGTGTATGTATGTATACTCGCATATAGGTGAACAAAACAAAGGTTTGTAATATATGCTGTGATCCGCACATCCGCTTGGATTCTTGATTGATTGATGTCGCCCTGAATCGATTCCAACGCCCGGTCGCACTCTTTGCCAAAGTATCCGAAAAGTCAACCTTTTACTAAATTGTTCCACAACAGGGGGAAGGACTCCGGCCTAATATCCTGAACCTTGGGTCATCGTCAAACATCCGTCAATGACAAATAAGTTATTTGTTGAGCTTTGACGATAGTTCGAAATACGCTTTTAGCTAAATAAAATATTACTATAGATTTTAAAGGCTACGATGTTGAATGCCCTTTTTAACCCATCTGTTTGTATACATAATATATAATTATTATAAAAATACTGAAAATTTTATTGTATTAATATAATAATTTTATTTGAATAAATATTTTATTTTAGCATTATTCAAATTCCCGACCGATTTTCGCGAATCCTCGGCCTTCCTTATCCCGGAAAGCAAAAAAAAATTGAAATTTAATTTGAGCAGCTTTGTCGTAAAAAAAAAATATGATATTCATTCGAAAATGATGGATGTGAAATTTGCAGAGGAAGCAAAAAATACAACACGAAAAACACAACTAATGCTAAAAGTATTTTAGAAAAAAATAGCTATAAAAATTAAGGCTTCTTTAAATCCGTAATTTTTTAGGAGGGGAGATTTTCGGAATGTTTTAATAGCAGTTGTCGAGTAATCACGCTGGAAAATGGGAGGGGAATAATTTATTTATTTCATTTATTAATACAAAAACATTGTAACGGTCTTAAAAAAAATATTGTTTTGGCTGTCAGAAACTCAGGGCTATAATATAAGTCCAAAATCACGTAACACACAAATATTGAATAACTAACCATACATGTCCTATTTTTTTTTAAACAAATTATCTTTTTCACTGTGTTTAATGTTTAAGAGTTACGTGGTTATCTATTCTTTTATTTATTTCAACGAGGTATTTATTATTCTCCTGCTACCTATATGGTTTTTGACTGAAGTTTCAATAGGTCTACAAAAAGGTTAAAGCAAGACAATTTATTACTTTATATTTGAGAAGTAAAATTTCTTATTCTGTCTTGGATAGATTTGGTTTACTCGCGTACAGCTCAAATTATATAATACATTTTCGACTTTACCCAGGCCAACTTGGATAAAACCTAATTTACCCGGGTAAAGTCCGAAAATTTTGGTGAATTCGGGTTTTACTCAAGTGACCCGGGTAAACCTAGGTCTATCCACGCTCCTAGCTTCACCCGTAACATATACGTATGTATATTTATATTTATAAATATTTTTTTTTTAAATAATTGCTATGACGTAGGTCATATAAAATTATTTTGGGCCCTACTCAACTAGGCCAAATATGCCTGTACTAGAGTCAGGGGAGATGGTGATAATGAAGCGTTAAAAATGGTATGACCATGTGCGGAATCGAACCCGCGACCTTTGGGCCAATAGTCGAAAGCTTTAACCTCTAGACTACCACGATCTCAACGATATGACGATATGTATAACATTTTTTTTTTGTTTTGACTTTTCTGATGCCTTTGTGTTGGGGCAGGTTCTTCGTACTTAAACGTCAATGGAACTTTTTACAATCAACTGTGATTTGTTTATTATAGGTAAACTTCATATTTTGTATTTTGTATTTTGTTTTGTATTCAGTTGTTACGTATGTACAATTAGTAGTTTTGAGGATTTAAGGAGTTAGCCGCTTTAAGAAAAACATAATTCCAATTGAGTTTCTGCCAGATGAGCACTTCAGGCTCTGGCAGGACAAGATATATTTTTTTCTTTGTAATGTTATCTGGTGAAAATAAACGTCACTTATGGTGGCATTGAAATGAATTGAACAGTGTACTTATAGATTTTTAAATATTTATAGTACTGTCTTGTTGAAGAGTATCACCGCAGAAACTTTGTATGTATTCAGGCCTATATATTACATTTCGTCCATATCTGCCCCAGCTTAGAATATGTAAATAACAAATTCGGAATCCCATACAAATCAATTCATGACAACACTGACCATCGAGCGATGCTGGAAGCATTCTGAATATTTTATTGTGGCCCAAAGCTTGACCTCATAGGAAAAACCGTATAACTTCGCTTGAAAAAGTTTTCACCAAATTTTTCACTATTTTTGTGACAGTAGTATCAAGGCTTCAAAGTGCGTTTAATACATAAACAAGAAAAATCCACTATCCGGATATCATCTTTACTTCCACCGATATCCCAACCTAACACGTCTAGTTGATAAGCTATGGTTTCAAAAAACCCCTCAACTCTTATAAACATCTCTTAAGATTATGGTCCCAATATTTATGTATTCACAAAAAGAGCCGCGTCTACACCGCTGTTCACGATCTTTCACCTATTCACAATATTCAACGTGACCATTTACCCTATGAGTCTTGAAAAGAAGCCACAATTTATGTACAAAAAATATGTTTCAAAACGCTTATTAATCATCTTACCCTGCCTAGGGCGCAAGATGTGGTGTTGGAGATTTTTGACAAAATTGTTCTTTTTTTTTTATATGAGGGTAAAGTTTCTTATGCGAGAGCATATTTTCCGATCGTGTATCATGTTACCGACTCACTTTGACGTCGCCGACCTTTTTCTAACTGTTACCAAATTATAGCGAATCACTCCACCCCGAAAAATACTATAGGAAATTTACACACCAAAAAACAATTTTAATTATCCAAATAAAGTGAAGCAACATGGCCCAAAGCGACCTTTAAACTTCATAGCTGATGTATCAAATATTACTACTTAAATCAGTTAGAGCGGTTTGATGATATGTCATTTACAATATTCTATACCAACTTACGTTACTAACCCACTCTTTTTTTGTTCGCTACAAGGTTTTCGTTGTAAGCTCTTGCGACTGTATTGTATCGAATGGATATATATTATTTACTCACTGGACATGGGCTATAGATGGCAAATAACTTAGTAAATACTTTTCTATCTAAAGGTTTAAATAAAAAAATATTAGAAAGGCACATCGCTGTTATATGGATATACTAA
Organism: Neomicropteryx cornuta; assembly: GCA_020383195.1. NCBI lineage: Eukaryota > Metazoa > Arthropoda > Insecta > Lepidoptera > Micropterigidae > Neomicropteryx > Neomicropteryx cornuta. Next base: position 2,830,807 of record JAHKQU010000001.1, on the reverse strand, counting down.
AATTTTTCATTGGTTTAAATAAAGGAGTTTTAATTTTAACAGAGGATTTATTTTTAAAAGGGCAGCCACGTACTAAGGTAGAATAAGGTAAATTAAATAAAAACTAAGTTAGTATTAGTTACTTATTATATTCATCTCGTATAAGTGTATAAAATAGAAATTGTATGAAATAAATGAAAAAAATATAAAATTAAAAGGAAATATTTACTTATTAAACATAAACCAAAAAATTCAATTTCTTTCCTACCTAGCTTAAAATGCCAAGAGGGAATATGTATTTGAATGAAAGCATTTTTTTAAATCATTTATACTGTGAGTTGAATTTTATTGTATATTTATTTATTTATTTTAATGTTACAGAAACTTACAGCTAAACATGCAGTCATTAAAATTTTATTTTTTTTTCATTTCTCCTTACTCATTTAAATAGTAAGCGTTTTAATCATTTCGTCAATATGGTAGTTGATTTATTTTATATTTTTAAGTATTAATTAGTTTTAGTGTTTTAATATGTATATTTTTTAAATTTATACTTTTTGAAATAATATATGTGATAATTTACCCGATAGAATAATAAATATAGATAAGAAATTTTTAGAAAACACTAAAAATTTGGATATTCCAAGAGCTTAAAAGTTTAATCGATGAATTGAAAATACGATTTTTCAGGCACATTTTGTAACCCCAAGTAACGATGCGACTCACAATCTCGAGCGTCTAATATCTGAAAGCATGAACATTCGAGGTGAATTAGAATTTTGAGCGTTAATTGGATCGCGGTCTTCGGTCGGCGCCCCGGAGACCAGATCCATTAGCGACAGGACAATAGATGAACGAACGGTAAAACCCTAAAACCGATGACATTATCGTTCAATGTTCTGATCAAAGCTCACTCGACTTAAGTCGGAAGCCACCGCACCCAATCGAACGTGCGACCAAACACTACTAATAATTTAAATTCAAAAATTAAAAACTAAAGAGTTCTTTTTGGTACATGCAACGTTCAGTACCGATGACAATGCATGACCTGATTCTACACCCAGGATTGGCTGCAGACGAAGGAACTCCTCAACGGTCAACAGCACAGACACGAAATTTTGTATACACAGTATTTAAAATACTCAGTATTTAGGGAGCATAAAAAATCCTGAAGTACGCAAATAAGTACTGTATACACGACGACACATACGAATACACGAACACATACAATACACATTTACAATGATACAATGATTGTACGAATACATATTTATACTGTTTGTATATTATGTATGTGTATATATATTATTTAATTCCATTATTGTATTATTTCTTTGTTTCACTTAATTGGTTTACTAACATGGGTATACCTTAATGGTTAGTGCAACTGAACTTTAATACCTATACATATACATTTGTATACGCATTATTTAGAATAAAGGAAGGATTACCTGGGATTGCTGTCAGGCACAGTGTTTTAATTGAATTAATGTGTCACCATAGTGCAGTCATAAGAACAATGTGATATTATGTTGAGACGTTTAATTGTTGAATTTGAATGCTAAGATACCTACGGAAAAGGCACCAGCCTTCGTGGGGTTGAATATGGTGCATTACTCAAACAAAAAAAAAAATGCAATTTCTTCGGCTCAAAAGTAAATACTGCTTAAGTATCCTTATTAATTACTAGCTGTTCAACCCTGGGCTTTGCCCCGCGTTAGCAGCTAGGTTTGTCTCGATATGGGTCGCTTCAAATTCGAATAAGTGAAATTATAAAAATTTTCTCAGTGCCTCCGAACGCGTCTAGAAAATGAAATAATGACACATCTTCGCGTTTCACATCCCCTAGAACCCAAAACCACCCCCAGTTTCAAAGTTTATATACCTAACTATCTATATCACTTTCTTGTGGATACGATAACTGCCGTAATTTTACACCAATCACTTTTAAATTTATACAAAAAATTTAAGGGCACAAAATCTTGGTTAAGTTCGGTAATGCGCAAAATCTGACCAGGGGCCGAAATGGGGGGGGGTTCGAAAAAGTGACACTATGCTATAACTTTCTTGGTTTATAAGATATCGAATTCATTTAAGTTTTATATTATTTCTTTATTATTATTTTGATAGCACCAACCGTTGGTCCTAGGGGTGGGAAAAATCTGCTTTTCAAAATTATTTTTTTTTCCCTCAATAGGCACAGAATTAAATCAGTTCAAAATGTAAATTATAGGCCTATAATTTCCCTATACCTTTTGTTTGAAACAATTTTTGATATGAGCAACTCTTACGACTCAGTATAAAGAGGGATTCAGTATACTCGCAGTATACTCTACTGCGTATACAGAGTATACTGCGAGGCGGGGCGGGTTGAAAATACACAAATATAAGAAACAAAAAGTAATGATTTTTAGTACCTAAATCTATTAAATAAATTATAATTTATTTCTATTTTTTAAAATAAATTATTATGCGAATGCTAGAAATGGTTATTTTTTCAAAGAACTCGCCGATATAGCTCATACATACATTTAGTCCTATTACAAACATACTGTATATCAACTCTAACTGGTATGCGTAACCTACGCTTAATAAAATGAAATATAACTAATGAATCATGAACGCGCATATTACCCGCGAGTAATGAATAAATATCACTCGCAGCCATTCTGTCACATGCTTATCGCTAAATTAATGCATGGAAGTGTTTATGCCACTAACTGACATGGCGCAGCGGGCTGCAAAAAGTATATGGACAAAGCGTTCACTAGTCAAGCAATGTCGACGGTAAAAAGTTACTTTACTGAAAAATTGCGAATTTTACAGGGGAGCAGTTTCAAAGTTTCAGGCAATTGCAGCTTTTACTTAGAGAAACGCCATTTGCGTGAAATTTTAAATTTGGATAATATTTTGTTGCTCTTTCTTAAACAATAGATAGTATAAAGCTAAGTCGCTATCCGCGTTTATCTCTTTGTTCAATAAGTTCACACAATGGATTTCGATCGGGTTTTACCATTATTTAGAGGTGTTTTATCCTGAAGGTTTACGGTGACTAAATTATAGATATCTCAGATCAATATACTAGAGAATTGTAGGTCTTAAAAAGTCCTTCAAAAGTAGAAGTGAAATACGTAGGTAAATAAAAAAAAATGGAAAGTTATTACCACTTTTCGCCATTATTTTATTCTGGTGAAGTAACATATAATATAAAGTTTAATTCATATTTCTAGTAAAAAAACATTTGTTCTAAAGAGTGTATACATTTATTTAAATGCTTTCCCTTTCGTGATTTCTTTTCGTTCTCAAAATGATGCTTACCATCCCTTTACACAGTACTTCATTCTACGCAGATTCGTTCGCTCTTCACGCTGCCCGCTTGCGACGATAAATTAGTCTTACCTTATTTTCTAATCTCCAGATCTTTTTTCTGCTCTTTTTCCTACTATCCTATTTCCATTGGATATCACATTACTGATAATATTATAATTAGTTTAAATTACATTAAGTTTGTTTCTATAATTTAATGTATTTAAAGTTTCATCCAATAATGTGTCATCTAAAGTAGTTTAACATGTAGGTAATAAGTTCACCATAAACTTAATACCTAATGCTGTAATTTTGTATTGAAGTGTAAATAAATAAATAGATCTGTTCTAGAATAGAGAGTTCTTGCTTTAATATTTCATAAACTGTATTGGATGCCGCATGCCGTTTCTATCTGTATAATAAAGTCATTTAAACGCGCACCAAGAAAATATTTGCACGTTAGTTTTCATTCAATTTAAGGAACTCGTAAAACTCGTGTGTTTTATTTTAAGCATGTTTTCATAAACACAAATAAAATAATATATTATAAGTGTGTTCTTACGTAATAATGTTTTAATTACAAATCTAATCATAAAATAATTGAAAATTTAGGCTGGCCCGATGACTGCTTAAATTTTGTTACACGCGTGTTTTAAGCATTGGGGTATATATGCATCGCCGGCTTTACATTTTGTTTATATTATTATTTAAACTTTATTCTACATTGACACAAATATTTATGATATGAACTAAAGAAATTAGTAAAATCTTTGTATTTGTTGGTTTTTGTGTTTGAGCGTATCAAAAAATATCATACATAAATAATGTTTACACAACCTTATTTATGTATGATATTTTTTACTAATACGAATAATAAAAGATCATTATAAATAAACAGGATGTCCCGAAACTTAAGGGAGGGGGGGGGGGGTAATTTTCTCTATTACGTGTAAGAAATTGTATAGAAAAATCCGATGTAAATAGTTCATGCTCAAATTTATTAGCGAACGAACAAGAACGATTTAATATTATCGCGTAAAGATTAGAAATGTTTTTCTCGTAAACAATGATGAATTTATAAGAGGTCAAAAAAAAATATATTTGAAATCGCAGGGCCAATTATTTATTTATTAAAATAACTATAAACAGCGATATTGAAAAAGTTTACAATGAATATTATATTTAACATATAACAAGTATAAATCCAAGATTAACAGATTACCAATTGTTAGTAGTTTTATTATTGTAAACGGAGTTTTCTGGAACCCTACAATATGAAATGAATGCATTTATTTAAAAAACTTAAATAAATCATTTTTTAATAGGAAAATTATCAAGATATAAGATTTGGAGCAGGTTGATAATCCTAAAGCGCCGAGGCCAAACGGCTGCCCTCTTATTCCCTCTTTCCTCTCGGATCGGCCGGCGAAAGAAATTCTGAAGATTCTCGAGACTTGCGCACAATGGAATTAGTCTTAAATTACTTACGCCATTCTTTTGTTATGTCAGCGACAGTTTCTTAGGGAAATGTCGGAAAACTTCAAAGGGGAAAATACATCGCAGAATTGCTTTAGACGCAATTGAAGAAATCTTACATATTCAAAAGTAAATCTACAAAAACAGCCAATAATGTGTCTTCTTATATTAAAAGACGACGTTTCGAGTTGAGCGCGCACCCCTCGATCCGCACTGACAAGAAGTACGATTTCGAATATGATTTTTGTAAATAAAAATAATTACTATTAATAATATAAACCGCTTGGTCGTTAGAGTCAAAAACTAATCCAAAAGGATTTAAATTATATAAATAATCAGCAATATATTTTTTTTTATTCGGTACACTAACAAAATATTGAATATATAACTTCTTTAAAATTATATACTTAATTAAGAAAAACTTTATCAATATTTAAATAAAAAGAGAACACCACATGCATATAAAGATAAAATACAGATTATATTAAATAGAAATAATATAAATTATATATTATGTAATTTATATTACATGATTACATACAAATGTATATATAATTGTGTATATATAATTTATATTTAAATTTATTTATTTATTTATTTAATCACGGAAAAACAACGGATACAAGAGATGAGAAGAAAACTTAGAAAAACTTATGATATAGGTTAGTCTTGTATCCTTACAAGTTTTTCACATATAGAGTGATTTATTTCATGTCTAATGTTAGTTATATAAGTTTACTGACAATAAGATCATGGTTAAGTGTATGCAGTTGCAAGCAATTGCAATTGCAAGCATAACTACACAGTACCACTTTATAAATAAGTACACAAAAGTAAAATTAAAAATAGTGGCAAAAATAAAAGTAGAAATAGTGTGGCAAGCAAAGTGGCTAAGGTGGAGTGGATTAATATAAATATAATGTATGAACATATATAACATATATACTCTGCTTAACAAGAAAAAACATTTTTAAATACAATTTACTTTCATATATTATTTTATTGTTTTTACACATACCCTAAAATATATATTATAGTATTAATATATAAATACACAACAACACAACATTTCACAACAGAATACACAAATAAATTAAATTAATTTTAAAATGTTATTTAAACCTTTCTTGTATATTATAAAGGTTAAAAGGTATCCAGGTCGAGTTAGGTGGGGCGGTTAAGGGAGTAAGGGGGGAATTTTAAGGGTATAAAGGCTATTTTATTTCAGGGGCATTATTTTTGAAAAAATAGGGATTTAATTTCGGATAAGCGACTTACGGTGTTACGCGCGTTCTCATTTAGAATTAAAAAATATAACGCCGGTGTACATATTTATTATGTAATTAATGGATATTAATATTTATTTGCTATACATTAGAAATACAAATAGATCTTACACACGAGGCGAATACCTTTCTGAAATAACGCAAAACCCGTTTTTTTTAATGATTTGGAGCATTTACTCACAATAAATTAGTGACATATGCAAACTTGTTTATTTACTTATGTACAAAACAACGATATAGTAAAATACTTTTCTAATGCTTTATTAGAAAAATATGTAATAAGAGTTAGAAATATAAAATAATTTTAAAAATGAATGCTAGAGGTTTTTTATGGCGCTATTCAGAAAAAAATAACAATGTATAGATGTTACTCAATTAAATTAAACTAAAGTAATAAATTAACTTTTTAAATTTACAATATTATGCTTCTCTTTTAACGAAAATACATTAAATATTGTTTCTGATAAAACGCCAAAATAGAATGAGTTGCTTTTAAAATGCAAAGGGCTTTAAATCTTGAAGTGGACAAAAACGTGTTTCGGGCAATCAGCTGTCATTATTTAATCGTCGGGACGCTTTGCAATTCGGGCGGCAAAATTAGATTTTCCTAAACATATATAACAACCTACAGGAAGATAACGAAAAGTGAAACATGAAAGCAGAATTCAATTAGCAAAGTAACACACAATAATATTAAGGGTTTATTTATGCATTTTATTTATTTTCCTAAGTTCACAATAAATTTTTGACTATATTAGTAATAGAAACGGATAAAAATGGTATAGCAAATCCGCACAAGCTGTGTTTACCGGTTAGACTATTTCGAATTCCGTAATCAATATTTCGTCCTATTCAATTACATAATTTTACGCGATACTTAGGACCCATTTTTTTTTTCAATAAAGTTTATTATTGAAGATAAATAATTGGCCAAAGAAAAATATTACAATATGTAAAAGTTTAAATTTTTATCTTTGGTATATACTGTAATAAATAAAATAATAAACTAGTCATAATTTGTAATTTATTAAATATAATAACGTATCTGCAGATAATACACTTGAAAAATGCAGCCAAGGTTTGTTTATTTATTTTGTCATTTACATACACTCTTATACATAAACATAAATAAAATATTGTTTATACAATGATTATATTGCTTATAACATACATTATTGAAATTCTTAGTCATGTGTAATGGATTAAATTTGTGCAGCACCTTAATAGCAAAATGTGCTGTTCCAAGGAAGCACCAACCAGTTGTAGCAGTAGTTTAGTTACGGGACTATAATAGATATAAATATAAATATATATGGGTACACAAATACTACATACATATGTTTTATTATTTAAATACAATAGTAAACCAGTTCTTTTTATAAGGATTTCAGTTTGTTTTTTTTTTAATTTTAGTTAAGTTATAAGAATGAAGTAATAATAATATTACAATTGCCGCTTCATTGCCTCTGATTCAAATGTGTGTAGATTTTAACATCTGAAAATAGGCTAGGCTCGCTCATTTCAGCTAGAAGCGATCTTTTTTATATTTGCACGATGCATACACATATTCCTCTATTCAGGATGCGTCAATGCTAAGCCGTACACGTACGGAGGGCGGGCGCACGGACGCGTCCTGAAGGAAATTGCAGCGCATCGCAGGAAGCTGAAATTATATCAGGCTTCAATTTTCCAGCTTCGCTTGCTTCTTGACTCCGATTTGCCGACGAGGATATGAAGTCTGCTCGAGATATATATTTATACGAGGCCTTCGAAGTATCGTGTTATATTTTAATAGTTTATCATCATCCTATCTTTCACCCTATTCGGCTAAAATAAAATGCTCCTAACTAATCAAAAATCATGCTATGTGTTTTTTCACTGTGGTATGTGTATATTCATGGGTTATAGTATACTTTAGTTCTAAGTTAATATTAAATTTAAGTTTCTTATTACAAAGAATAACATAACAATATTTAACAAATTAACCTAAATAGGAAATTTCTCCGAGGTCGTCTGTCGAAACGAGCATGCCGAGGACACTGGCTGTGTTACCTCGTGATAACACCACCACCACCACCAAATACACTCGCTGCTTGAAGGTACAGGATCCCGCGCGCGGATCCCCAGATTTCTCCCTTAATAATTTCCCAACTTTTTCAGCAACCGTTTACAAATTTCCGTTTACCTATTTTTTTTTCTTTAAATCCGACTATAAAAAAATAACAGTAGCAAACGTATCTTGTTTCTAAAATATAAACTTTATTGTGGGTTTTTGACAGTTCTTAAAGTAGTTATATGCTACATAATATTAAACTTTTTTTAAATATTCGTACAGAATGAATTATATTAAATTATAATTAATGTATACAGTGGTAGAATATATTAATGGTAAAGTGCTATTTTAAAGGCGTATGTGTGTGCTTTGTATAAAATTGTGTGTGGTAACGTAGTTTGTAGTATTAAATAATGTGTGTGTTAGTAAATTGATCGATACTTACTTAAATTAGATAAAACGCGTTGTGGTCGATTATAAACGTTCAAAAGAGTCATTTAAAAAAAGATCGTTTGAAGTGTGCGTTGCTTTAAAAATGTGTAAAAATATACAACATATAATTTTATTATACCTATGTTTCTTAGCGCGTTAATGCTTTAAAAAAAATGCTACTATAGAAAAAAATACCTTGAGGTGGGCATTGCCAATTTAAGAAGAACATTTATTGTTTAAAATTACTGTGAATTAAAATTAATAAATAAATAAATAAATAAATAAATACCCTACTGAATTTTCGGGAATGGTCTTGAGATACTTTGGTTAACGATAACACAGTGGTAAGTATAAGTTAAGGTGGTAAGTATAGTATGTTGTTATTTCTTTTCTGCCATCTAGACTCAGTCGGTATCTATTAAACTATTTCGATTCCGTGAATTTTAAAAACAAATATAGAAAATTTAAAATACTACCGACGCACAAACGGCTAAACAGATTTTCTTGTATTTTCTTGAAGATTTTCTAAGAACACTCTCGATCAAGTCACCTTTCAAACGAAAAAACAATATTAAAATCGTTTTATCCGTTTGGGAGTTAAGGTTGGTTAGGAAGATATGATGCCACGTTACACATACCCCTCTGTTTGCGTCGGGTGTTAAAAAAAAATAAAAACATTTTAACGAGGGTAAGCGATAAAACGTAATATCACAAAGATTCCCTTTACGCCATCCTAAATAAACCGCCAATCCTTAAATGTCGCAAACTAAGCTAATCCTTCGTAAGTGTCGTATTTAACAGACCGACGGATTAACTTAAGATACCGCCAAGTGTTTAACTTTTGTGGACTAACAGTTTCGGCCGAAAACGAGCTTTGTGATTACTATAATTTCTATTACATTTCCTACACAAATATATAAAATAAAGATTTTATTTTTTCTTAGAAATGGCTTCGTACTTACTTTAGAATAACAACAATGTTTGCTCATTATATCAAAAATTCTTTGCGCTGTACTAGGATTATCTACCAGTTACTTTAAAATTAAAATAGTTAAAAGTGAAGTGAACTGAACTAATGACTTGTAAAAAAAATAAATACTCTGTAAGATAATATTGAAAAGCAAAACCAATGTACTTTAAAAAACTTTATAAAATCAACCGACACATATCGACACTTAAACTTTAGACAAGAGAAAGATTTAACTTTTAATCCTATATGTAAATTCAAATGTGTGTAATGTGAAATATATCCACAGTGTGTGGTGCCTCTATTTGTGACATGGAAATATTTGTGTTTGTTTATGTGCGTGTGTGTGTTTAGTGTATGTATATAAACCTACATATTATTAGTGGTATAATAAATAATTTCAAAATATTAACATATATTTATTACGAATGCTTAATATTTATATTCAATATAATATAATATTTGCATAATAATGGTTCGCCGTAGTGAATTTCATTTTTTTTATCTTTGTAATTATTACCACTTTTGAGAAATCTTTTATCTAAAATGCAAAAAAAATATCAACTTACCACTGTACGCGTGAACACGTATAGTTCTATTAGGAAAGGGAGTAAAAATCAACCCTCGTACGGCATTCCAATCCCGCCCTGTTCTAGAAAGAAAATAACTGAAACCAACATTTCAGTAATTTCTTTCTAAATAATTGTTTTATTTCAGCAGGCCCGTCGTTTCGATCGAGTCACATCAGCTCAATAAGTTGGGAGCTTATTTCAGACGGGGCAGGTTCGTCGTTTGCAGCTTTAAATAAATTTGAAGACGATACATAGCATGCCTCACGCTGAGTGACATTAATTTTGGGGGACTATCAAATCGTGTAAAATGCCTGAACGCATATGTGCTTGCTTTTATTTGAACTGCTTCAAGATCGGTCTTGAGACTGCGTAAATGGATCCTATACTGATGCGATGGTCTGACTAAAGTTTAGTAGATTTCGCGTTTTAGAGTTAGCACCTTTCGTGTTTCGGATTACAAATTGTAGTTACCACCAAATAATTATACATTTTGATTACAAAATTCTATTTCATTTTCTGTTCCTTTATTTTAATTTTGATTACCAAAAAATAAGATATCAGATTAAGCGAAGATTTATAGATAATTTGGGAGTTTAATTTTCAATCATGACATTTCAATTCATTATAAATTTCAGAAAATGACAAATACCTTTAATTATTGCTAGCCAAGTATTTATTTGAATTCGCAATTTTGCTGTTAATTATTAATTATTAATTGTCAATTATTTTGTAAATTTTTTAAATAAAGAAATTTGAAAATGTTACTATTTGGTTCCGTTTTGATATGAATTATATTGTAAATTTGATCTTATATCATATCTTATAGCTTGATCTTATAGCATGATAAACATAATATTTTAAGCCGTCAATATAATATAAAAGAGGAGTTAATATTAAGAAACCGGCAGATAAGACAATGTCTTAACTGGATCTATACATTGTAATAGTTGTATATATTTGAATAATAAAAGTTGCTTCTGGCAACATTGTAATAGAAAAAAATATAAATAAAATATTAATTTTCGCGATCAAAAATAATTCTGTATCGTGATTTCAATTTCATCAAACTTATATATGGATAATAATTCATGGAAATGTTACTGTTTGGATGAATGAGAAATTATTGAAATATCGCACTTTGAAAAACGATGATGAGGTTGAAGTTTTATCAAGGGAAAAAGACTTGATTTGTTTCTTTTTAAGAATAAGATGTGAATAATAACCATAAAATACTAGTTAAGATGATGAAACTTCAAATGAAATATGATGGGTAATAAAAAAGTATAAAAACTAGCGCACGGTGCGATTTTATTTACCGAACAGTCCCCCCCCCCCCCGTAAAAGTTGCCCAAGTATCGGGACCGATAAATCCGCAAAGGGGGGGAGGGAGCACCGGACCTTGATTGAATCCAAATGGGGTAATTGTGATCAAGGTTTCCCTTTTCGGGAACTTTCATTGCGGTTTCGGCAGTTTGGATTTAGTTTCTTATACTACTTTGCCCTAAATTTGTATACAGATATATGTATCCCTTATGCAGAGCCCTTTGTTACATTAGATATGCAAAGCTTTTGTTATATCGCACATTGTTTAACTGGTGTGTATTTCAAAAAAAAAACGCATTGGGGAATATATAGTGAAAGCCATTATTTTTACTACGAATAGCACGATTTAATACTTTAACAATGCGTTTCTATCTTGGAATGGTTCAAGAGTGGATAAGTAAATTTATTTTGAAAAATATATATATTTTTTTTTTTTCAATATAATGATATTGCTAAAGATACGGCTAATGGTGAAGATGATAATCCTGTAGCGGCACAGAAAGGGTGATGAATAATGATGGGAACAAGGTTGTTACTGATTTATTGCTGACGATATTATAGTGAAGAAAGTCCCGTATATGAAAGTATAAAAGAGGCTAGAAAAGTTGTCAAGATGATGCACAGGAACTGTGCCGCCACTGCGTTCAAACGGCTCCTCAGAAGCTTGCTAAAGATTGTTGGCTCAGACAGAATGTACTCAGGCTTCAGCAACGCCTTGATAGCTACTACTTCGACAGATACTAAGCTGCCACCAAGACAGTGTGGCTACTTGGTGGAACGCCGTATTTAACCATGGCTGTCTAGGGCAAAGGGATTGCAATCCTGGTTGATGACGCACGAAATGACCGTGAGCGGTCGCTGGGAAACCTAGCTCGAAATGGTAGAAAGCATTATTTTACTATACAATAATAAAAGAACTATATAATCTAAAGAAGCATTTGATTTTATTTAATCAATCCAATCTGGTTTATTTTGTTTTCTTGATTTTAGTGTGGTATTTTACGGTTTTTTTATGGTTCCTTAGAGGTTATGTTTGGTAAAACCATGATGATTGCGTCTAGAAAAATGATTATTTTAGCGCATGTCTGAAATGAAAATAAGAATTTTTCACATAGAACGTTTTGATTATCGCCAACGACGCCACTGTCGAGTTGGCTTAGTAAGGTAGATGGGAGTGGATATTGCTAGAACAGTGGCGGATATTAAACAGGGATTCCGGAAGTTCTTTGCGGGAGCGTCAATCACCTCGGGCGCTCTTCGCTTGTAAAACGACAATGCCTAAACGGCACATCAGAGGTAAGCGTTTCCTGTTAATATTACCTGCTGCGACCGACAATAATCCACGCTGTATTTAGAAATCATTTTACTATCTCCTACCTCTATTTTACGCTTACATACTGCACCATGGATGTATTGTGTATTATAGCACACTAGTTACCGTGCGAAAGTATTAATACATACGTAGTATAAAATGTTGATAAAAATAAGAATAATAATAATGAGGCCCGTTAATGAGGCTGTTGACTTGATGTCGTGGTGAGAGAGAGCCGAAGACTGAAGATACCGGTTACATACTTCAGTCAAGAAAACTTATTGTGAGAAAGGAATTTCTAGCGTGTCTCACCGCTTGTGCAACTATGCAATTTTCACGCAATGTTTTTTGAAATCTGTAATGTAGGAAGTAGTCGGCTGGCTTTATCTCGTCGTTGCTTAAATTATTGTGTGAGAATGTTGGTACAAGTATTTAAAATTAATAGCGGTCCAAGGTAATAATAATTGTTAAAAACGCTGACTAAAATAGCCCATCTCGAGTGCTAAATCCAATCGCGTGAAGGAGATGGGGATCGAAGTCGCCTATTATAGTTACGTTAGTTTAATGCTCAAGTGATAGCTCATGCATTTTCTCGTGGTTTTTTATGCAAGAAGCCGTTTGAAACCAAATCGCCATTAAATTTTATAGAATGAGGTAATATAATGAGGTAGAATCGCAAAGGTGTCATCGTACCTAAAATATAAAGTATAAGATTGAGACTAAAGTGATCCATACTACGTGCCAAGGGCAATTTTATTTTTTACGGTATAGTATAGTATATGGGATAGTATGTAGGTACAGTAATAGATTAAATAATAGCCTCAAGGCCTCGTGGCCACCTTTGTCATACAATTAATTAAAAACTTGATTGAGCCGTCTGCAGGCCAGTTGCGAAATAGGCAGGCCTAATTAATAGTTTCGACAGATTTGAGCTAGTCGTCGCCACTCGATCCCAAACGTGTTCTTCTTGTTTTAGGGCGGTGCTCTGGGGGCGCATTGAGCGTATTGAAGGGGCGCTGTGGTGGGCTGTGGGGACTCTGTAGGTCGCAATCCGTAGGACGTTTAAACTCTCATATCTTGCAAAATATATTGTTGATGTTTTGATGATAATTAAATGTGATTACTCGGATAACAAATTCAAATTCAAATTCAAATGCTCTGCTCAAATATTGGCTAGTCTGTCTGCAATAATACATAAATAATTAGGTTTAGATATCCAGGTTTCTGCCCGGGTAGTATCGTTAGGATAATTGAAGAATAAACAGCAAATTACTCTGTTTCGCTACTTTCTAGATGAATATTGGTGAGGTCAATTATATACAGCAGGAACAAAATTAGCCCAAGGACATTACCTTGGGATAGTCCAAACTTTATATCAAGTTTTTCGTTTAAATTACATCCCAACTCAGTACACTGAGTTCGGCAAGATATATAATCCTTCTAACACTTGAGGGCATTGTCGTGAATTCCTTATTGTACAAGCTTACTTACTAAAATTGTACGAAAGACCGTTTCGAAGTCATTTTCCTCTTCTTCTAACCTCTAACCTCTAGAGTTTAACCTTTTATCCCTTTTTGATTTACGTTTTATACCAGTGTTTTATATTAATGTGCTGATATTTTCAGGTCTTATTTGACAGTTAGCGAAACGTACGGATTACCGATAGAAAGCTATCATTCAGCACGATACGTAATCCGAAAAATGGATCAATCAGAATTAATCACCGACACTGCAAAAGGAAAATAAACATTGATTAACGCGTCCATTAAATGGTTGGATTGTTTTGTTTGCATAACAGATCTACCAACCGCAACTGGGTTCCGATCATTAAGCAGCCCTAATACCCTACGAAATATGCTAATAATAAATTACACCCTAATTACGTAGGGTGCGGCGTTCACTCTAAATTAATTTTGTGAGGCTGATCTCAGCCCACTGAAAGTGTCATTCTAAAAATAGTGACAGCTTTTAAGCGGCGCCTGAATTTATGGGCAGACCGTGAAATGAACGCACCCGTAGATAATTAGGGACGTGCGACAATTTGCGCGACGCAATCGAGTTTTTGAAAACAATCGAATCTTTATACCGAGGTAATTTAAATGCAGCTAAGCTAAAAAAAAAACATACACTTACAATTAATTATCCGAACTTGTTTGCAGACTAAAATGCTGTTTTTTTATAATTTTTTTGCTATTGTTTTCAACATTTTGTTTTACTTGTGTAAATATAGAACATATATTAGCACATATTTTAACAGCATATTTTATTTACATGACAAACGCATGATTTAACAAGTAACTAAGCTTGTAATTACACTATACATACTTATGTATACTCTGTCTATTTTTCACAGCCTCATGCCATGTCAAATGGTGCATGGTATGGTATATGGTATATTTACAAAAAATATTAAAAATTATAATAATATTACTAAAACAATGTTAGTTCTCTTTGGTATTAAAGTCTTGTCAAAAATTTGTTATGGGTCAGTGCCCATCATGGATGGTAGACGTGTGGAGTGTAGTGTTTTACGTGTGGTGTGTGCTAGGGAGTGTAGCGTTATTCAAGACGTTTCTGGCGTATATATCTTGTATGTTATGATAGAATCAGTGAAACCGCAAGCAAAATTTGCTAGTGAAATATTTTTGTAGCCACATTGTATCTGTGTAAAGTTTAACAGAGCTGTAAATAATCTGAAATTGTATGTCGTGTAGTAAAGAAATGATATTTCTGAAATGTATTTCTTATATTATAAAGATATAGCATGTATAATATAAAATATCTTGGCTATCTAGGTTATCATTTGTTCTAAGGAAGACATGTAGTCTATTATTTAAAGTGTGGTTACCACGTCGAAAACATATGAAGAATACACGTACATAATAATCACAAATAAATATAGATATCCATGGCATATATCTGAATGTATACAAACAATTATACAGGGTGTATTCAAATTCATTTATGTTCTTTTAGAGGAAAGATATAGGTCAATAATAAAACATTAATCAGAAAAAATATTGAAAAAATGTTACCCAAAACGAAATCGAAATTTCAAAGAAGTTATTTTAATGTTTGAGAAGGCGGTTGAACGTATGGCGCGAGATAAGAGAATGACCTGGCGCGGGCGCGGTTTGCAAAGCACTTCGAAGAAAAACAAAGTTTTTTAATAATATAATTATTTTAGTAGGAATTATTTCTTTTTTCGAATTTATTATTTTTTTTCGTGAAACCGGTTTAGTTTTCGATATAGATCAACCCCCTAAAAGGACATCAGTGAATATAAATACATCCTGTATATAATAAAATAAATGTATACACTAATAATTAAATATATATAATAATTACTTACGGTTATAATAATACTAAAATCTCTAAATACTTTGTTCTAATTACTTACTCAAAAAAGAACTACCTAAACTTACTAACTTATTCTTTTATAAATGTACTTAAGTCAGGGTTGATATATGATTATGTGATAATGATAGTGTTTTAAATTTATTTTTTGACTGTATCTTCCACAAGGTGGAAACCTTGTGTCTGAATTTGGTTTTGTATCTTTCGTTTTTTTTATCTTTCATTTAATTTTTTGCTTCGGAAGATTACACTTTAATTCAAACTATCCGGATCATAAGTAGAAGCGTAGTCCGTTCATTATAATGTATCCGCTTATAATATATATTTAGCCTATAAATCATAAGTAATACAATTATTAGAATTATATATTTAATAAATGTTTATTGTATGTAATATATATATATATATTTATATATATGTATATAATATTATGCACTATTTATTATATGTATTATATTTTGTATTTATGATATTTATCCTATGCTCCCCTTTGTTAATAGTAACGTCTCGTGTACGTAATAAGTATTGTATTTTTTCTGCAACCTTCTTCTGGCCGCTCTTAGAACAGGTTTTTTAACTTAGTTAGAGTAGCCATGTTTCTTCAGAGAGATAAATGACTGGTGTTTAATTTGTCTATATTATATTAATTTAATTCATTCAGTGTTATTGTATCATTTATTGTTGTTACTTCTTATTGTACCATATTGAATAAATAAAATAAATAAAATATTATAAAAAAAATCTCTTTATATTTACTTAGGATTGGTTGTTATGTTTATTATGAATGCTGGTTTCCTAATAAAGAAATAAAAGTATTATTATTATTATATTGGCAATCGACTGTCGACCGTATTATCAAAAATTCGATTGATACTATAGGCTCGTTACTTTCCTATTTTCATTACTACTACCAAGACAGCCATCCAGAGGCAGCCGCCACGAGATATTTTAATCCACGGCACATCAGCTCCGTTTTGTAAATTTAATGCCGAATGCTTGAAAGGGAATGTTAAATTAGCATGCCGCCAATGAAAGGCTCAAAAGATAATTTTATTTTCTTGTTAAAAAGCTTTTATTTTTCATTCTGATTGCTTGTTTACCGTCCCGGAGTAACCGCTCTCAAAGAGAATTTTCTATATTTTATTTTAATAAATAATATATGATATCTTGAAATGCTTGTTTCTTAATAATAAATTAATTTGCTTCACTAATAAAGCAATGTATTTGCACAGAGAAAGAATATCGTGATGTCTTCCAACACAGGAACGCAGGTCTTCGTGTAATAATTCATAAACCATTACCGTCAAAGAAAATTTGTAGGAATGTGTAGGATTCGAAAATAAATAAATATAAATTTTTTTTTGCTGCATAAAATTGCTTCTATGTTGTACTTTTTTCATAGTAAGCTACTCATACTATTAAGACATATATAAGATCGGTAAAATAAGGCGCGTACAACTTAACCGGGGAAAGGCTAAAGGGAACCTAAAACCGTGGTAGCCAGTTAAGGAGGCCCGAAGGACCGACTGCTAAAGTGACGCAAAACTCGAGCGCTGACGTCAGAGCTTTTGAGTAGCAGGAAAACATAACCTTTTCTATTTTATAAATTAAAAAAAAACGAATGTGAACCGATATGTATTTATTTAATGTTTCAACAAGAATATTAAAAAGAGGAAGAAGAAAATCTTCAAGCAAATAATTTTAAACAGCATTTAAATATGTTTTAGCCCTAAAAAGTCATAAAAGAAAGTAATCATTTCAACATCAAATAGTAAATTGCAGAAAAATGTGAAGAAAAAGTATTATAAAATTTACATTAGAAATCTAGGAGAATCATGACAAATCGCACGATTGTGCATGAGGTTGAGCATTTTTTTTTATGAAAATAAGTGAAATACATAATAAATATTTTTTTTATCACCCTTTTTCACTCTGACCAAATGTGCTAGATGTCGGATTGAAAATTTTTTTAAAAAAAGAAAAGGCCACGTGTTAAATAGGTAATCGAAATAAATATAACGTGTCAGAAAGTGTCATAATTATATTTTTAAATAATGTTTTTGCGACGATATAATAATGTATTATCAGAATGTGTCAAGTACAATCAGCCAATACATTTTCGGACAATTTTATTTTTATTAAAATAAACTAATTTGGTTTCCTATTAAGTTGTGTCGAGTTAACTATTATCATATCGTAATATATATTTTGTGTAATCAGTTTTTTATTCATCTTAAAAAAAACGCCAGTTAAATACATGATCAAATAAAAAACTAATTTGTATAATTTGGATTTTCGCACTTATGTGACGCAATCACGTACCTACTTAGCCATCGATTTAAAGCACATGATGTCAGCAAATTGACAAGTACCGGATTATATCTCATCGTTACCTTTAATAGGTTCAAAATTTAAAGGGTTAATAAGAAAAGATCAATTCAATTCTAATTTAGTTCAATTTGCGTAACGTAGAAAAAATATTATTTTTTACTGGAAACCCTACCGGGCAGACATAATACAATACTGATTTTGACGTAAGTCTAAAATTATTTTAAAATCGCATTAGGAAGAAAAACAAGGAAGAAAGCCAAGGAAGGAAGGAAGCCAAGGAAGAAATGGTGATTTGTTGCTATGACAACGAAGATTTTCGCCTTGCGTCACGTTTCTAATCGTCTGAATTATTTTCGAACGATTTACCTGTAAAGTTGTTTAATGAATTTCCTTGCTAGCCCTTATCTGATCTTTTATTTGCCACGGGTCTTGGCATTTTTGACACATAACAAATTGTGTCGCAATGATTAATGGATTTGGTAGGCCTAAAACGGACTCGCGACATTCGCAACACAAAAGTTTCAGTAACCTTATTCTGTTCAGCACTTTGGGTTTATACCGCAAAAAAAATAGTCAAACAATAAATCTTGATACAAAAACTACCACTTTCAGGTATATCAGCTGATATTTTTTAAAATAATAAATATTTTACCTAAAAGTATATCCCATGGTACAAAATCGTTGAATGTTTTATGAAGGTGAAGATTTCCAATATTTATAAAGGTAAAGATAAAGATAAAGGTTAACATTTATAAAGGTAGGACTACAGTTAACCGAGTGCTTGTTATGCGAAAGTTCAAGGTGATATTGTGACATCGATACAAAAAAAGATTTGATACTTCGAAACTCTTGTATTCGTTAGATATTCGATCTCCGTAAGTTTGGCCATGATCGCCTTACCATGATCAGCTCAAATTGCTTCTTATCCGTAAGCGA
The DNA here is from genome assembly GCA_020383195.1 of Neomicropteryx cornuta. NCBI lineage: Eukaryota > Metazoa > Arthropoda > Insecta > Lepidoptera > Micropterigidae > Neomicropteryx > Neomicropteryx cornuta. Next base: position 2,811,477 of record JAHKQU010000001.1, on the reverse strand, counting down.
GGGGATCTTTATACCCTTAGCCTAGTTTATCAAATTCCTGACTCAAAAAATCCATCTTATAAATGCTTTCATTTTGGTAATGAATATGGCATTTCGGTGTTCTGCTTACCACCCCTTTTCACAGTACTTCATTTTTTACAGATTCATTCATGCATAACTTAATTTTATCCTATTTCCTAATCCTTAGATCCGTTTTCTGTTCACTATCCTATCTCGGTTGGATATCATTACTGGCAATATTAAATTAGTTAAATTAGTCGGATTAAAAAACTAATAATAAATCATAAATTTATGTAAGCAAAATATATATGTAGGTATATTATGAACCTTATAATATCAACACAAAGAAAGTCGAACTATAGGTGTAAAGCTTATCAGCTTTATGCTTTACACGAAGAATTTCTTAAATTTGCCTAAAATATAACGGACCCAAAAATTATTAAAAATGTCATCCCAGATCGTAAAACTTTATCACTGAAAGGGATAATTAAGGCATAGAAAATGCGTTCAGATCACTTCTGAAGAAACTGTCTTGGCACTTATTAGACTTTTAATCCTTTTCTGATAAATGAAATTAGTTCCAGACCTCTCCTAAAATCATTTATTTGTATTTTTTCTCTGTTTTAAGAGAAATAGTTACTGATTCACACATCGATTATACTATAAATTTATATTTAATTAGACAAATAATAAGTATGATGGGGCATTGAACTCTCAAGTTTCCAATAGCCGTGCTACCATATTTTTGATATTCGAATATGTATTTGGGCTTTCTATCGAACTGTCAATGTTTTATGTATTAATACTAAAAAAATATCGAATTTCTTGTCAAATTTATCTATATTATCTGTTCGTCCTCTAATTTGATCTAAACGGCTATGGTTGTTTTTCAAAAGCATCAATCTACGCACAAAAATTCAACCCTTTCGCATTTGTAAATACTTTTCGAGTTAAAGATGCAACAGACGGACGGATAGATAGATGGCCTAAGAACTAAGATAGTAGCTTCTTATACACAAATGTATGCATATAATATAAAATTTGCAGAACGAATTCTGCAACATTTGAAATTTTGGGTTTGGTTAGGGGCATCATCATGTTGGCGTCGAGGAGCTTTCCGCTTAATGCCAGACCTCCTTTGATAAGAGGGTAGAAGCTCTCATTATACACTCCCCAAAGCTCATGACTTATGTATACAAAGCGGATTTCTTAGAAGCTTAGGTATTCTTCCCCAGTGTAATCGCGGATTTATAAAATCAGTTCATCGGTTGATCTTTGCAACTAAATATATTTGTGTGTATGTGTAATTTTAGTATTTATTATTTCATACATTTAAAATAAAAAAAAATAGATAGCATACGGCTTCGATACCATGGTACCTATATAACCATTCACTATTTATTTATTCATTTATTTCAGGAAACAATAGCTGATACAAAAAAGGTTAAAATGATACTGATTTAACTAGTAATATTGTTATTACTAGTTATTAATTATGTGTTATTTGTTGTGTAATACTCGTATAACATACAGTTTTATCGGGGTTATGATATCATACCCTGCATATCGTGGTCTAGTCTAGTGGTTAAGGCGTTGGACTATTGGCCTAAAGTTCGCGGGTTCGAATCCACACATGATCATACCATTTTTAAAGCTGCATACCACCATCTTCCCTGACTCTAGCACAGGCACATTCGAATCTAGCATAGAGCCCAAAATAGTTGTATATGACTTAGGACGTAGCAATTATTTTAAAAATATATACAGGAAGGAATTAAAGTCAGCAGTATAAGGAGTCATTCTGAGCATAAACTGAACAACTTTTGTTCAACAGGTTTTTATATATTTAACAAAAAAAAACATATAAAAATATAAATACTCTATTGAACGTATGGTGCACGGTTTATTGTGTTCCTGACCTGTCCAATTTACCTACATTACAATATTTCCGCGCGGGAACCTACCCGTCGTTCGTTGGCGTCGATACATTTGTTCATCCTGTATATATATCAGCTATATATTAAATTTTCTCTTATAAACAGCTGATAGTTGTTCATCCAAATAACTACTCCAAATAAAACCGTTTTCCCTACAACAAAAAAATATTGTTAAAAACCTGTGGTGCACATAAAACTGCCGAAGTTATATTTTTAAATCACATAATGCAAGATTACTCTTATAATGCCTTTATGATATTAAATTTAACTGAAAACTTCTGGTGAGTTTTTTGCACGTCTTTAATGCACTAATGATGCCGCCCACATTGCAGGAGCTATTGTAGCAGCGCTCAAAGGGAAAAATTGTAATTTGTTCCTCTCAGAAAACTCGCAAAAAGTCGCGTCGCCAGCCGGCTTTCATCGGTTGGCGCTCTGTACTTTAAGGGAGGTTTATTTGAAGAAACCAAGGAAATAATATTTATTTAAAAAAAAAACTTTGGTACCCCCCCCTCTCCACCTGAAAGCGGAAGACTTCTTATCACGACGGCGTGTTTTTTTCCCTCCTATTCCGTGTATCAAAAACCCAATCGAATCAATACATTTTTCTAAGGGTTTTTAAAACATAAACATAGCAGAGTCTGCTTTAAGCAGTTTTCTTACACCCAGTAAAGTAGGCGTGCAGGACATCGACCCATCTCGCCAAAGTGAAAATAACTTAAAAATATGTTATAAATAGGTGTACGAATGTCTGTTTTAAGGCGAAGCATATGACTGTCGATCTAGAAATTATTTTTACAGGGAGTCAGGTTTTATTCTTTGCGCGGTCAAGCAATTTTTGGTTTTTATTTAATTACAACTTCATAATATAGAGATTAAAAAAACAAACTTTCCAATGTTTTAGAAACTTCGTTTGTCTTTTATTTACTTTTTTCCTAAGGCTCTAATTTTTTTTATAAGAGAGCAATTCAACTAAAAAAAACTATTAGCAGTTTATCACTTATTAAATTTCTCAGATTCAATTTTTAAAATCTGCCTTTATAGGACATACATATTACATCGTCACGGAAACGATGTCGTCTTTCACGCAAACAGTTAGTGCCAACCCGTTAGGTCACAGAAGAGCGAGATGACAATGTTACTTGTCTCTATCCCAGCTAGAGTAACATTATCTCGCTATTCTGTGGTTAGGTGGGGGTACATAGTTGTTTTTATTGTATAGGCGGGAAAAATGATTATTTTGTATCCATATTTTATGGAAAATAGGCTTGAATTATACTCGTAAATTCTAGAAACATAAAAAAAATGTATATTATTCGCAATCGAATAATATACATTTTTTTTGTCTATTTATTTTTTGAATATTTTCGCTTGTCTTAGTAACATTATGAAAACAACTTGTTTTCCTAAAAAAAGTTTGTGAGTGCATATCTATTTATTTATCTGACATAGTTTAGGTTTAGGATTTCTTTTTAAGTTGTGAATACACGATGACCTACTTTGGGCAGGCACAGTAAAACTACCCGCAACAGTGGCTGGTTTAAATAATATGCATACTATAAGATACAAGATAATTGATCATTAACAGTTGTACAGGAATGGCATTACTATCAGATACATACATTTATCCATATAAAAATACAATTATTATAGAATATTCATTTACAGCAAAAACTTTGAGCACAAAAAATACAAAAGTATTGTAGAGGTAACTAATAGTCCTCGAAGTGGTATAGTGCCTTCTGAATAAGGTATTTTTTATGACATTCCTGAAATCTTTTGTAGCATTAGTCTGAGGGTGACACATTGGTTCGTATAGATATTCTGACATCGTTCGTAAGTCAAAATTTTAATATGCAAGCGAACGTAAAATGAATGGGCGCGTGATACGGTAGTAGATGTTGGGCGGGTAGATGTTGACACGGCGTGTAATTTCTCGCCGGCTGAAATCTGAAATATGTATGAGGCGCGCAGCGGAAGTGCCGTGAATTTCCCCGGCAGGTTTTTGTCCGCTTCCGGTTTTTCATTACTCGGCGTTGAAAAAAAAAATTGCGGCGCCCGCAACGCTTGAGGGCAAGACGAAAATTGCGCTTCGCCGTCGTCGCATCGGGGCGGGACGGAGGACAGTGCGTCTCTTTCGCGCTGATGAAAGAGCGCGGGTTACTTTAGTATCTTGAGTAGGTAATAAACATCAAATTCAAACTATTAATTAGAAATAACGGTTTGAAAATAGTAAAAATCACCATTCATGTGTAAAACATCCTTAGTTTCCAGATAAAATACATTACAAAGAGACATTTATCTTTTTTAAAATCTAAAGCAAATAGAGGGGTGTTAAAATTTAACGTGTAATAGGTAATAAATTCTAGTATAGTAAGGGAGAAAAAACTGCTAAGTGGCATTTTTATCAGAATCAGTAATGTGTCAGGATCGGCCTTATAACTCAATTTAAGACGCTTGGTATATATGAACTTAAATTAATAATTCTTTTATTATTAACATTTAGAAAAATCTGTTATGATCTTAATATGTTTAATTAATATTTTGTTTTATTTATTTTAATTATTAATACAAAAAATATAATTCTAAACATTATTATAAGTAAATGTAACTAGATTTGGTGTTGATATATTTTTTAGTAGATACATCTGTTTTATTCTTATGTCAAAACTACTAAACGTGTGTAAATGACACAGTTTTGTGTCTCCTGTAAAATTAGATTTTTGTTACTTAGCCGGTTTTGCTAAATTAGAAACTGAGTATATAAAATTTGGCACATATTTACCATCACCACCTAATGTAATGAAACTAAACTGCACATTTATAAAATTTAAGTATAATCAAAGGTATAGTGAATTTTTCACATATATATATAAAGATTGAGTACGTGAAATCTATAAAGCATATAAAATTTTACGAGAAAGTTGGTATATCATTATGTGTTTTTAGGTGGTAAAATATAAAAAATGAAACATACAATAGTATTAGCTTATTAAAAGTTAATATTTTTCTATTTTATTTTACAAAAAAAAAATAAAATAAATACGAAAAGAAAAATTGAAAATATACTTTTTTAAGAATAATTCCAGATATCGCTGAAAGCAGCCAAGTAAATATTGCGAATAGTATTTCTTCATCTCATTCAGTTCTTTAGTTCTGTTCTGTTCTGTTTTTTGTTTTAAAGAATTGCTATGACCTTGGTCATATACAACGTATCAAATGCGAAAAACATGTCAATAATCTTTTTATGTATTTAAAATTTACGAGAAAATACATGCCATATTTTTCATAAAACATAAAAATAAAAGAATCCGTTTTCCCACCTACCTCCACCTAACGAATTTGGCACTGACTGTTCGTGTGAGAGAAGATATCGCCAATGTTAATTCTTCCTATTATTTACTTAGTCCCCTTTGAATTTTTAATAATGGCGAGAATTCATAAAAACAGTATTTCGTTATATTTATCTATATATTTATGTATGATATTTTTACATTATTTTCGCTTTTAGACTTAACACAACAAGGGACTTAGTTATTAAGCGAGATGTGTCGACGTCACGCACGACTACTTCACTGGGTGTTAGAAAACTGACTGCTGTCAAGATACTTTTAAAACACACTCTGCTATGGTTATGCTTTAAAAACCCTTAGAAAAAAGTACTAATTCGATTGCGTTTATGATAAACCGCCACAGGGAATAGGAGGGGAAAAAACATGCCGCCGTGGTAAGAATTTTACCGCCTTAAGATGGGGTGGGCCATAAAAATAGAATGTTTAATTTAATAAAATAAATATTTTTTTTTAGGTTTCATTAAACAACCCCCCCTTATAATGCAGATCGCCAACCGATGATAGCCGGCTAGCGGCACGAGTTTATTCAGAGGAAAACTTACTGACTTACTGTATCTAATATAGAGGGTTGTCGACGAATTCAAGAAGACGAGCTACTGTCCAAGAAACAAGCCTTTTAAAATGCAAAAAAAAACAGTATTACCAAAAAAAAAATAAATATAAATTACACCTTACACGGTTACCAGTGAAATTATCCCAAAAACTGATAAAACTCTAGATCTCGGTGTACTTTTCGATAAAAAAACTTACATTCGAAGTCGTACGGTACACAGTTTTTCCTTCGCTTAGTTATATCGTATAAAAAAATAATTGTGTAATTGTTTTTCCATCTTTTTTGATTAAGACTTATTGTTCTCGTTACGAAAATATTACCGTAGAATTTTTTTACTATATTAATCTCGCTCTTTTGTGGCATAGGTAGTGTTATTATTATATGTATTTTATTATCATAATTATTAGCTAAATAAGTAGTTCAAAGTTTGAGGAATTGTATTTTACCGAGAGGACCGAGCCACCGCGGAAGACGCCACTGCGAAAGTGGCATTAGGTACATATTATTTTCCTCCGAAGATACAGACGCGTCATTTGGAATGTATGTATTTTGCTTTGAAGCATGAAGCACGAAGCCTTATGCGAGAAACAAAGCAGGGGAATTCATCCCCCGACGTTGAGACGCCATTGTCTGCCCTAGCCCTGGCTTGCATGACATACGGGTCGCATGGGCGGCTTTGTAGAGGAACCACTGAAATCTCGCCACGCAATTTGCCCAACCTCAAGCAGAATGAGTTTCATTTCAAAAATCGCATACGCGCCACACACATTGAGGTGAAACAATTTGTAGCATTGGTACGGAGACCACAAAACATTCCAAATCAATTTTAGCATGGTAAGCACAATATACCGAATCAAACACACACAATATATTATATACAGGATGTCCCAAAATCATTCCAGAAGACTTAAGAGGGGGTGTTGTATAAGCTATTATGAGTAAAATATGATATAAAAAAAAATCCCCATTTTTTTTTAACATATGGTATCAATTCGTCAGCGCGCAAATCCGTTGCCGCGCCGATCAATAACGGCCTTATCACCTTTACGGTGTACAGCGACAGCTGATGCCCACAGCAAAGATATTATTACATGATTTTGTACTATTTTCACATAAGGTTTTTTTTTCTTGGTAACTATGATGAATTCTTATCAAGTTTCTTAACAAATTCCACTCGAAATCGCAGGACCAATTAGGTGATTCTTTTATCGGGAATGGTCTTGGGACACGTTATATCCTATTCCTAATTGGCCCTGAGATTTCCAATATGATTTGTAAAGAGGATATATCAAAATTCATCAACCGTTGTTGTAATACGCACGCCGACTGATCATCCGCTCGTGACGCGGGTCCGAACCTTGACCGCGCTCCGGCCTAGGTTGCGAATATCGATCGCGTGTCGCCACGCGAAAGGCAATTCGCTTAATAAAAATAATAAATTTGGAGATGAATTATTTTCCATTTTTTATATAATTTCTCACTCGTAATAGGAAACATGTACACCCTCTTAAATCCTCGGGAATGGTCTCAGGACATCTCGTATATTTCTTTGATAATTATACTTCGTTTGTTATTTGTTTGTCGATACTAACCCTTTGTTAGATCTCCCTAGCCTCACCTCACCACTGGTTTAGCACTGTGAATTTCCAGATGACACGGCTGTCATCAAATCGCCACCGAAGAAGGTAGCATCTCGCGCCGAAATTCCCACTCTACTTTGTAAGTTCTTACTACTTTATATATATAATTGTATAATTGAGTTGTAAGGTTATATGATTTATATTTGATGATTGTTTTTTAATAGCGCCAAATCGCCTGAAAAGATAAATGACACAATCTTTGACAATTTTGGTCAATTTTTTAATTTTTTGATAAAGTGCTGGATAGCATAATATTTATAACCAACATCCTGCGCTCTCAAGTACAGGACCTCTTTAGAACCTTTATTAATATTGTGTTTAGTTAATATTATTTATTCTCGCGACATCGCATTGAGCTAATTTAATAATCTAACGCAATGCGTAGTGTGCGATTTCATTTATTAAGGTAGGCAAATAAACATATTCAACGTACGATCGTAAATCGCCCTACGTTTGGCCGTGAAAATGTCGAACAAAAGCTGTCCATTTTTTTTTTTATTTCAGTTGTGATTCGTTTCGCCGTCTCCGCGCCCAACGCGCTCGACGCGCCCTACGCGCCCGGTGACAGTGACGGATGTGCCCTGCTAACCCGCGCACCCCGAAAAATTTTCCTCAGAAGCGTTGCGTCGATTTTCACTTGAGAGGTCACTAACGAATAATTCGGTAGATTCTATTGCTCTAATATAAAAATATGAAGAGTTAGTACAAATCTGCTTGGTTTTGGGGCCCTGCATACAGCCTATTTAAAAACAGTAATATTTATTTCATAACTTGTTTCACTTTATAATATATTTTTTTTAAAGTATTATCAGAGATCTTGGAATATACCTTGATTCTAAACTATATGTGACATCACCATATATGATGATGTCATATATGGTGATGTCCATATGTGATGATGTCACGTGTGATGATATCCACATGTGGTGATGTCCCATGTGGTGATGTCCACATGTGGTGAGGACCACTTGTGGTAAAGGCCACTTGGGTGATATCCACATATCATGATGTCACATGTGATGATATCCACATATCATGGTGTCCACATGTGATGATTTCCACGTGTGATGGTGTCCACATGTGATGATGCCACATGTGATGATGTCACATGCGATGCCATAGCGTATGGTATGCTGGGTTTTCTGATACGTTTCACACATTATTTCATGAATAGGGAAGCTCAATTGGAATATGCATCTCAAATCTGGTCACCGTGCAACAAGGATCCATCCAATCCATCGTATTGAGCGGATTCAGAATTTATTATTAAAAATTTAAATTTCCGATATTATTTGATATTTTCTGGCTATGCTCAATGCGCCAATGAGTCTTGAGCTTAGATGATCGCGAGCTGATATGTTACTAATTATATAAAATTGTCAATGCTCACATCGACTGCTCTGATCTTCTGGGGCTCATAGATTTGAGGGTTCCATCTAGACCGACTACCAGTGTGAGACATTCCATCTGTCACGGTTGAGTACGAATTATGCACAGAATTCATATTTAAATCGAGCATGTAAGCTTTACAACAGCATGTTAAGTGACAACGATATATTCAACGTTACCTTCCTGGCATTCAAGAGAGTGTCTACTCTAGCTATAGTATATTTATATGTACTCGTATATGTGAAACTAATTATTTTTAAGGAGTTATGCTGTATTTTATATTATATTCTGGTAATTATGTAAATTCCCCAACTCCTCCTACCTCCTAATCCCAACCTCTCTTCCGAATGTATTTTCTATTTTATTAAGTTTGGAGGAAACTGTCATTGGCTTTATGTTTTAAATGTTTTTCTTTATTGTAACTTTACTTCAATGTCTGCTGTTGTTTGCTAAAATAAATAAATATGTTTTTATATATAATATAATGTTCTCTTTAACTATTGTAACCAGTGTCTAGCGAATAATTAATTAACATAATATAATAACGTAATAACATAGTATTATACACAATACGCATTACTAAAATGTAGGGCGCTGTCAGTCCTAACAGCTTATGTTCTAATTAAATTCTTAGTCGCTAAAAGTTATAGTCATAAGGCATGTGTAATTCTGTTGAAATTTGTATTTTTAGTAGTGTTAGTTTATACGGAAGGTTCCTTGTATTGTCGTAATTCTATTTAGCTACTAAGATACCTACGGAAAAAACACTAAGCTTCGTAGGGTTATCAACATGGTGCGTTACTTACATAATAAAATAAAAATAAGGAAAGATTGCTTACTAAATCGTCATCTTCAGATTTTTACAAACGCATAAAAACACAATACTTTTAAAATATCGGCAATAGTTCCACATAATTTCGACATGTTTTTTTTTTAAAGTAATTATTACTTTATTTTTATTTCGCTACACGCTCCTCTCTGATGTTGTTATTACAAAAATATGTATATTAATATGTAAATTTAAATTTATTGAAGGTCTATACTGAAAAAAAAGTTACTGCATATGGTGGTGACCTACCACATTTTTTTTTTAATAATTGCTCTGATATAGGTCTAATACAATTACTTTAGGGCTACTCAACTAGGCCAAATCTGCCTGTGCTAGAGTCAGGGGAGATGGAGGTAATGAAGCGTTAAAAGTGGTGTGATCATGTACCAGAATTATTTGTTTGTGACATATTTCTGACAACATTGCACACCGTAGTTTCTATCGAAGGAATTCGCAGCCTAGACTTCAAGTGAAATGGCTCTAATTAATTTCAGAAAGATTATTAAAAACCGAAAAATTTCTATGAAACTATTGACGCTATATAATTCTAACTAGTTTAAAGCTAGCTACAGCGTTTGTCGGCCTTTCCAGTTAACGGTGTGATTTAGATCCGGAGGGAGAATTTTAACTAAGACCAGTTCTCACCTGGGAGTCGGATACTAGCACTTCAGCGAGATAGCACATAGTCTTTAGTCTCCGTGCGAATAACATCTTCCCACCGGCAGTTCGATTAACTCCTCCGAGCGGGTAACTACAGAATACATGCATGCGACACATTGCCCAAAGCTGATCTTGCCGTAACCTTTGCTGTAACGCGCATCTGAAGGAATCTGTTAAATGTCTATTTTAACGGAGTTAAATTAATGTTACGCTAGTTAGTACTGTGTATTCAGGAATCTACTGAAATAAATCTTTTACTCGCGAAATTCATCACTTTAATAACAACCGGCCCTAACCACTTAAGGGCCGTTACATAGTTGAGGCAAAAAGCTAACTAGCCAACTCGTAGATTACTTTTTCATTAAAATATCCCTTTTATGTCTTTATCGTAACATCTAAATAAAGTGTTCTTATTAAAGTTTTTATTTTTTTAAATTTACTTAGGCTAACACTTTTTTAATATTCTGGAATTAACTTGGCATGGTATTTCTGCAATAAAAAACATGTTTTTAAAAAAAACTTAAAAAATTGCACTTAACCCTTTCAATACTGTAGGGACAAATTGTCCCAAAGAATTTCTAATAATTACTAAAATAATTTAAATGTTTACAAATCCATTGGGATCTGGGATTTTAGTACTGTACGGTCATAGGCTCGTAAACAAGTCCAAACCTGTATGCCTTTTTTCTTTTCTATAAAATTTTGTCAACAGTAGTTAGCAAACAGTAGACACGTGTCACACTTATTACTGTGTTTTTATATGTACTGTGCTCGGAATTGCCAAGTAAGCTATTTATAATTTTATTTTACTACTCCACTATTTTACTATCATAAAATACTGTTGAGACACATACGACCCACAATTATTGTCCCATAATTGGGACAATATGTCCCGATTATTATTTTGCAATAATCAATAAATAATATGATCATTAAAATAAATATTTGTGTTTCCCTTCAAACCAAATTAGTAATAAATATTTTGTGCTATAAATATTACATGTATTAAAATATAAAAATCGTATTGAAAGGGTTAAGGTATTTTTGATGTGGAGGGTACAAGTAGGTGGTAGTATTTTTCCGTACGTGCGCTCTTTGCTTGCGGTAAAAAAAAACTCTAGGCACCTTGAGTTTATGAGGCTCGAACACAATGCCGTACGTCACCAGAATCCACTTGCTTCATTCATATTTTATATATACTACCTACTCCCCAATATACCATTCCATTGTGTCGTAAAAAATATCTCAGTCGTTTCCGCGCCACAAATTATTTTGCCGAGTCATATGAAAGAATGCCAACGAGATTTTCAGCTCACGGGTGGCAATACATTTAACGTAGTACGTGTACTATATGTATAAAGCGTGCATTGACAGTGGTATAAAAAAATGTTAGTATTTCGTTTCCTCGTGTAATACAGAAAATATAATGCATGTATATTTTTCGTAACCCTATTATTAAAGCGCGTTAGGTCGTATTGCTTTAATAATACTGACGTCACGTGACGCGTCGAACTCTCCCTTAAGGACGACATGTATGACCATCGCCACCTAGTCGGATTTAAGGTTAAGCATATTGACATTCGACCTTGAAATTCGGCGCTTTATTTTTATAGGGTGTCAAGTTTAACTTTTTGTGCGGTCAGTAAGCAATTGTTGGTTTTTATTTAATTACAGCTTCATTATATAGAAATTAATAAAACAAACTTTATTATGTTTTAGAACCTTCATTTTCCTTTCAATTACTTTTTTCCTAAGGCTCTAATGGATTTTATAAGAGAGCAATTCAGTTAAAAGAGAACTATTAGCTGTATATCATTTATTAAATTTCTCAGAAAAAGAATTTAATTTAAAAAATATATCTTTACTAGTTGAATACAAAAGATCAAGTTATCTAAACATATTTTTCTTATGATTAAATATCCAATGGTTACCAAATTTCAACCTTAGAATAAAGGGTCTAAATGAATCAAAATTATATTTTTTCTTTGGCTTCGCCTTAATAGTCTCGTACACACGGTGCATAAAATCTGAAAAATTATATATTTTTTAATGAATGACGACCGTTAAAGTTTAAAATCGGTTCATATTTCTTTATCAAATAAACAACTACACAAAATTTTAAAATAAATTAAATGATAATTTTAGGTTTTCTTTCAGTGCTTTCCATTTAACGATATACAATTGTAAAAAGTGTGTATCTGTAAACTGGGTATTGTAAACTGTACTGTTTATAGATTGAAACATTGTAATATGAACGTATTTATTTAAAGTGATATTTTTAATTGGAAATAGGTACAATATTAAATATTTTTAATTTTCTAATTTCTACATAAACACTATACGGGAATAAAAAAATATTAGTGTTTCTTGCCTTGTTTTAACATTCTAGATAATCTTCCGTGTTATCACCTAGAGCCTTATAAATAATGATATTATTTTGAATACCCGAAAAAAATTACAGAATTAAAAAAAATATAACGAGTTTGATTTCTTAAACTTTTTAAGAGCGTTCTAACGCTAGCACTCGGGTTAAATCTATTTGAAGTCAAACAGGAAAATATTTGAGAGTTTCAGTGAACAGGTCATTAGAATATATTTGACCACAACAAGAAAATCCATTAAAAAAAACCTTAAACTGAGGATCAATGTCTGAGGACATTTTTTATGCAAATATCATTTGAAAATACACTTAGTAGAATTTGTTTTTCTTGTAGTTTTGGACATAGGTAACCTCAATACAATCATTTTCCGCTAGTTAGTTTGATAAGCGACCCCGAGGTAATACAAATTTAACCGTATATTTTAAGGCAGATAATTAAGAATTCTATGAGTAACGCTTACTGTTTCGCGGTTTAAGGCGCCCGTGGGGCGGCAATAAATTTTTCAGCAACCCAAGTTGTAGCATCGCCGCTGAGTTGGGAGCTACAAGTTGCTCTGCAAATTGCTTGTAAATGCGTTTTAAGTTGTACAACTCGGGATTTGAGCTCCTGCTGGAAGCTTTGAAAGTTTCGACAGCCTACGTCGGCATCTGCCTTCGAACTGGACACGGTTTAAAAGGCCCTGAACTTTATTTTTAAATTGTTTATAAAAAAAATATTTTTGTTGCATGAGAATCTTGTAAAATATCTAAGTATGCAAATTCGAAAATAAATACATACGCACTTCATTTACCAAAAGCGTTCTTATCTGTCTTGCGCGAGCGCGCTGTGATATAGGATAAACTTAAAAAAATAAATAAAACTTAGTTTAATTTGCATCTTTATGAAATTTACTATAACTCCCTAGTTTTATTTTCTCGATTCTTGTATTCATTTAATTATTTTTTTACCCTCTAAAGTTTTATAAAATGTATACAAAATACAGACTTTTTGAGGCGTCTAGCTTTTAGACAACGTAGGTATAATTTACCCTTTTCATATCATAAGCCAGATAAAAATTATTTTGAGATAAAACGCAATTACACAGAAAGTAACAACACTACAACGTTTGTTGGGATAAATTAGCGGGTCCTCCTCATAGAACATATATTATTGAAGTGTCAAATGTAATGTTTCTCGTTTGTAGGGATATTTATTTATTTATCTCATCAATGTACAAAACGCGAATTTTTAACAATGTCGATATCGATTAACTCAAAAATATTCACTTCGGCATCCCTACATATAAAACATAATAACATTAAAATAATTAGGTTTTTTTTCGATTTCTTAGTTATAAAAGTCACACAAACATGATGGTTAACAGATATCCTCAATATGTTTAATATTAATGGTTTTTTTTTTCAGTTTTTATAATATATTTTTTGATTAACTGAATGTTTTTAAATTATTTTCAAATATTAAATGCTAAGTTGGTAGTTCAATTATTTATAAAACAATTTGTTTTCAATAACTTTAAAAATCAACGGTAAACATATACACCAACGGTAATCATATAAACAAATTATTTTTTTATTACAAAAAATATGCACATATAAAAAAAAAATAAAAATATTTAGGTATATTTTACAATAATAATAATTTAATAATAAACTCTTATGAAAAATTCAGCGCAATTAAAATAAATTAATTCAAACAATTCTTTAATAAAGGTTTATACCTTAGAACGGACCATGTTTAGTTAGGTGTATACCTGTGTAAGTATTCTAGATAATAGATTATTATTCTATGAAATAAAAAAAACTGTCATCATTAAAAACGTTTTATAATCAAAAAATTAATAATAAGGTAGTGTTTTTTTTTTAATTTTTTGGCTTCAAACACATTACACATAGCATTTATTTTTTAAATTGTTATAAAATACATGTACAGGTTGAGTAAAAATTAGTTTAAATATTTTTGTGTACTCCTGTACTGTAGGAACTCCTCAACGGTCAACAGCATAGACACGAAATTTTGTATGCGCATTCGAGCATTTAAATTAAAGATTGATTTTTAAAATGTTTTTTTTATTATTGCAATTATTATTAATATGTACAACTCTTTAAATGTATTCAAAGTATAATTAGAAATGACTGATTTTGATGGACTACTATTATTATATTCGTGACATATTTTGCGAAAGGTCGTGTTTGAGGCATAATTTCTTTGTTTTATTCAATGAAAAAAGACCTGATTTATATATAAATGAATAGAATGTATGAATGTATATATATTTATTTTATTAATACAATTTAAATTACATTATATGAAACATAAACGTGTTCCACAAAATATTTAATTATGCCACATTTTCTATACGAAAAACTCACAAATTCTCATATTTTACTTACAATATATCACGCGGTGTAGACGAAAGGAAAGAGGTTTGTAATAAACATGTCTACTTGCGGTTTTCTTTGATACAAGCGAGGGCTAATTACCGCGTTTGAAGTCCATTCATATTTTCTGCTGATGAAGAGCATATTTTGTGCTGGGAAATTAATTATGAAGTCGCCTAAGATCAACGTACGTGCTAACATCGTGTTTCGACTTCAGTAACTTTTCAGGAGTTGTGGTTTTGCGCAATTGCGACGAATTTGTTTTGGTTGTTTTTATTTTGTAGCAGACTCGACCCTTTAGCTTTTGGATTTTTTTGGGCCCGTATTTCGGTCCTTCGGGACCGAAACTGCAACAGCACATGTACCGATGTTTTGCGTTTTGCTATACAGAAAGTAGTATTCCACTTACCTATTATGAAATAAATTTTCGCATTGAAACTATATTTTTAAAATGCATCGGATAAGAGATATATTTATATATACATCAGAAAGAATAATTAGATTATATTTAATACGGTTTGCAATACCAGCCTTCAGTGGTAAATTAAATAATTATATACTTTGTTCAGAGAAAACATAATTGTAAAGGTACTTAATACGACTATACTTTCTAGAGTAAAAAGTAGGTATCTACTCTGAGAGTACTTAGCCGTATTAAAATTAATTCACTCTGTTTATTAACATCCTGTGTAATAGAGCTTATAAATACTTATAAAGTTAATTCTTAGAAATACTTATATATATAAAAATACGAGTATATTAATCAACAACTTAAGCTGACTAAAGACATCTCCAATTTAACAAAATATATTTAAAAGAACATAAAAACATGAACCAGTATCTATATTTAAGCGAACAACTAATATGGTTGCAATGATTCAAGATAACAAAAATAATTAGGTATATGTAAAAGTTGTAATTTGATAGTGTGTCAGGGTGCGGAATATAAGAGAGTGTTAACGTGTGTGTATATAGAATGGTGTACAGAACGGTGTATTAAGATATGCATAGTGAAAAAATCTCATCGCACTAATTAATCGGGTCAAAGATAACGAATATGTACAAATATGTACGAAAATATAATATATACAATAAAAACGACGTAAAATATCATTGAAAATGTTATTTTGAGAGGGATAAAATTGAGGTCCTACACACACACTAGAATAAAAATCTTTATGCATTTACGTAAATATATACACGTATGTGTAAGTGGTCACAAATTTTGCGGCCAAAGCGGTTATTCCGGTTTATTTAGAATGCATAACTGTATCCCCGTTTATTTGGACCACGGATCATTGAATTAGGTAGACGCGGCGTAAGCCAAATCTACATACTGCATAGTGTATCCAATTTCAGACATCGGAACGGTTTGGTGATAGTATACTGACACAAATAACACCGACGCAATCACTGCCTGACACCGGGTGGAGCTCAGTTTTCTACTGACGGTAATGTCATGATTTTGTCATATCTGCCGTAGCTCGCTTACAGCGCTTCTATTTCATTCTATTTCTATGGTTTTGGACTGTGACGCGAAAGAGAGTCGATTAGATTTTAGGCAATCTATCGTTGTTAGACGAGTTGCGTCGTTAGTTTGGTATTTAAACATTATCTATCTTTCGTATTAGCTATGTATATGTACTCATTTTTAACTCTGTTCTGTACTCTACCGTCCTTTCGGGAGGTCGATTATTCAATAATTAATTTTAACTGGCCAGTAATAAATAATACGTTGCAACAGCAGTGCTGTCATATTTTTGTAATTCGAATGTGATCGTGCTCCGATGATGAGCGCTCTATCGAACTGTCACAGTTTCACAGTACTGGAAATTTGTTTTATGCTTTATACCTACATTATCGGCACAGCTTCCATTGCGATCTACACGACTATGGTTGCTTTTTTAATAGCATCAATTCAGACACAAAAAAATCAAATCTTTCGAGTTGAAAGTTGTAACAGACAGGACAAGTCAAATATAAAAAAAGTATATTTTGTTTATTACAACGTTAAAGTCACACCACGACCACGCAATATATAAATTTCCCAGCCGAGCTAGCGAAGTTGGTTTTCGTCCAATTAAAGTGAATTTATTCAGTCCCGGAGTGAGTGCTCCTAGCGCCCTATCGCCCCATCGGCGACCGGAATCCCAAATGAGCTGCAAAATTGCATCATGAGCACGGAAGACCGAGATGACTCGGATCCTGATGAAGCCATTTAGGCGCGCACGGAGCCAGAAGGCTGCCGTACTCCGACCCCTTATCGAGTTTGAAACGCAGTCTTCATTAGCCGACGTGCTGCGTAATAGCACCGATTTTACGTTCGCGAAAAATGGTTCGGTCGCACTCTGAAATGCATCAGCATTAGTAATCCCTCTAGACTGGGGACAGAACTGTTAGGGATACGTGATAAGAGATCGCGATAGTCTGGTGGTTGAGGCGTTTGACTATTGCCCCAATGGTCGCGGGTTCGTATTCACACATGGTTATACTCTTTTTAACGCTGCATTGCCACTATCTAACCGGACTCTAGCACAAGCACCTTTGGCTCGTTGAGCAGGGCCCAATATAATTGTATATGATCTAGGTATAAAATTGTATAGAAAAAATACAGGATAACAGGTTCATATTTTATGATCGATTATCCTGTAGTACTGGGTGAGATTTATTTTTATATAAGTATTCCGGATTTGTTTATTAGATACTATTTGACCTTTATATAACCTAATAGTGAGCTAGTCTCTCTGTCACGGAATCAATGAATATTAAAAAAACTCCTATGAAATCAACTTTGCCTCTGTAGTTTAATTTTCTCGATTCTTGTATTAATTTAATAATTTATTAAATCTGTAAGTTTTGCTAAAATGTGTGAAAAATTACAGACATTTCGAGATTCTGGATTATCCAAGTTTATAGTATATTACCAAAATATACGTGGTTTAGGAACAAAAACAAATAAGCTTTCTTATACTGTTTATTTCATAAACCTTATTATTTATAAAGATTACACTAAATTTTGTTATTTGTTATGTGTAGTTCCCAACCCTATTAATCTACTTCCTAATCCTCCAACCAACTTCGTTCTCAAATTTCGGAGGAAACTATTATTGGCTTTATTTTCTGATCGTTTTATTGTAATTTTATTCATTTAATAGGTATTGTTTCCTGAAATAAATAAATAAGCATCTATAGTTATGAGATAAAACGATACCCAATATTATTTTTCTTTTATATCAACAAAAAATAGAGTCATAACAATACAACTTTTAAATGGACAAATGACCAGATTGTGTCATCTAAAAATGTCAAAACAACTTGTTAATTGGATATTTCGGTTGAATTGAAAATGAATTGTCAAATTCCATTTCTGTTGGACATTTGATAAATTTGTCTTTTGGCCTGATTAGATTAGATATTTTGTTCATCTAATAAACCATTGAAATTTATCACCATGAATTATTTTGAAAACAGATTCTTTTTTTTAATTTAGTATCCACACACATAAGAAACTTAGCAAAATAAATACAATGTTAGAAATAGCTTGACCTCCCTTCATTATGAAATAGTAACCAGGTAAATTCATTAAACTTGATTTACTACTCCTGTAGTTAATCAAGTTTATTGAATGTCTATTCTGTGTTTGGTGAATGTGATATTGTGTGGGACTCAACATTTTAGAGTAATCTCGTTTTAAAACGATCCACCTCAAAAGGTTTTTAGAAAAATATACTATATAGAATTCGGTAATTTTAACTTCGCCGAAACCGAAAGATTGAATTTAATATTAAGTTATTTACCCGT
The DNA here is from genome assembly GCA_020383195.1 of Neomicropteryx cornuta. Classification (NCBI taxonomy): domain Eukaryota; kingdom Metazoa; phylum Arthropoda; class Insecta; order Lepidoptera; family Micropterigidae; genus Neomicropteryx; species Neomicropteryx cornuta. The sequence continues at coordinate 2,792,559 of JAHKQU010000001.1, read as the reverse complement.
TCATCACCTAGATTCACCCGAACCTCCTGGTCTTCGGTGTCAGGTAGAAATGTATAGCCGGAAATTAAGTTACTTTGAACGCAGCTCTTAATGAACGCGCTTATTAAGTAGTAAATTGACTTACGCTTTCCAACCGCAAGCTAAAACGAGGAAAAACTGAATAATATTTACTAGACTTCATTACTTAATTGTATTTTCCCTCTCAACTCCCTTCAAAATTGAATTTGTTTTTTTATACTGCTACATATTATTATCAACTATGGCTTCGCACGGTGTGTATAGGAATTAATTTCGCTTTTCCGATTCATTTCACCGACTGAAAAAAAAAGGGGGTAATTCTCAATTCGATCTGTATGATTTTTTTTTAATGTACGCGCACTAATTACTCCGAAATGACAAAAGCAACTTTAATGTTTTTTTTTTTGCATATGATGAAGAATTTCTCATGGTCATGGTCTCTGTCGCATTTTATGTTAGTTAGGTAACATTTAACGCAAATTGGCAGAAATAAATAAACACTAAGTTTTCCGTTTTTTATATTTTGTTATTTTTAGCAATGCCGGTAATAATTATATGCATTTAATATTATTAACTACATATTAACTGAATGACTACTTTATTTATTACTAGTTTAAAACCCAATTCAAGTAGCATCCTTGCCATTTTGTTCGGATTTTTGAGAAAAGTTATATAAAAAAAAATCGTCTACAAGAAGTGTGCCCGAATATAAGAATAAATGTAGTGTGTGTGTATATTCACACATTTTAATTTCCTTTCAAATGTAGTTATAACCTAGCATAGTTACAAATTTTACGGTTAAATTTAAATTACAATCTGCGATATTAAAATATCATTTTAATCCCGCGTTACGCAAAACAAATCCCTTCCGTCGCCGTGTGACGCGACGATTACAGACCGCCGCCATTTTGTTTGCGCTGATCACGGTCTAAGCGCTTGTTTGTCGCTACGTACAACGTGCTTTCGCTTTGACTGTGACTGTGATGAATGATGGTGGGGTTGTCGCTGATATAAAAGACACGCCCTTTGTTAGCGTATGTGCCTGTACGTAATGTATAGGAGTTGTGTGCCCACGCGAAACAAGAGCTCGGATGTTACTCGGATAAAACGTCAACTAGAATGAGTGACTGGGAGCGTTTTCCGAAACACACAAGCGAGAAACGCGCCGCTCAGCTCGTTAAAATTCGCAGGATTGGCAGATTACCGCCGCAAAAAATTGCCCCTCAAGATTGTGTGCTCGAATTGCCGTCGAATTACGCACAGGGAAATTATGTCGTGGGTTCATGAATATATTATTAGTACGGATGCGGCAATGTGAGCTGCTGACGCACGCACGTCGACTAACGTCTAATGCTCGGCTAACGTCTCATGCTCGGCTAACGTCTAATGCTCGGCTAACGTCTCATGCTCGGCTAACGTCTAATGCTCGATCAACGTCTAATGCTCGGCTAACACTCATGCTTGGCTAACGTCTCATGCTCGACTAACGTCTCATGCTCGGCTAACGTCTCATGCTCTGCTAACGTCTAACGCTCGGCTAACATCTCATGCTCGGCTAACGTCTAAAGCTCGATCAACGTCTAATGCTCGACAAATGACTAATACTCGAATAACGACTAATGCACGACTGACAACTCGAGCTAGTCGTACCCCCCCCCCCTCCCTATCGCTTGTCAAACCTCAACAAATTAACAATGTTTTCCTAGTTACATAACCTAATTGAACGTATAATTGTACGATAGTTTTTTTGGATAAATTCGAAAAGTTTGAATAAATCAACCTTGGTTCCAAACAAAAAGTTATTTTTTTAGGTTTTTTTTTTATTTTTTTCGTTAGGTGTATTTTCCAAGGAGAGGGAGAAATAAATAAATGTGGAAATAAACAAATTTGTCTAATTACAATTTATCTAACTATAATTTGTCCTTTCCGAGATAGTTCTAGACGAATTGTTTTTGACGCATTTTAACTTTACCTTTTAGCTTAAACAGGGCCAATCTATAATACTAAAAGACTTTTTTGTACATTGACCCTTTTAATATTAACTTGTTAAACTTTTGAAGCCTATTATTAAGATTAAGATAACCGCATAGTTTACGTGACCGCAATGTTTTGTGATTTAGTGGGACATTTTCAAAGCCAAGGTGGAATTATTGAAATTAACCATAAATTTATGGAACCGGGACACACGCATATGAAGGCTGACCCCATCCAAAGAAAAGAGCAAAGAAACGGACAAATATCGATATCGAAGTGATCGACGATTAAAATGTTGAATTTTATAAAAACTAGGGTCGCCTAATAATCAAAATTCAACCGTAATTCATTAAACTTTTTAGTTTGAGCGTTATTAAGGTTCATACCTCTATTATCAATGCATATATAATGCATATAATATATATATTTCTGTATTTAGAGTGCTAATGCGAGTGTAATTGAATTTAATTTTAATCTCTAGATGTATCTCTGTACTTTTGCGAAAACCTGTCATCGGTTAATTTTACAAACAATTGTATGTACCATTTTTTCATATTATACTGTTGGTTTTCCAAATAAACGATAAATAAATAAATAAATAAATATATCTTTTTAGAATTTTGTTCTATTTTGTCAGCTGCGAGCGTGTACAAATACCTACGTCATTAGCGCATTGTTTGCCTTAATTTCCTGAAATAACTACGAAATATTTTTTTTTTATTATTTTTTTTTTTATTTTTTAATTGCAGATTAATTTATTAATTAAAGTGCAGAAAGCTAAAATTTTACCGTAATATGTTACAGTTAAATTTTAGATTTCTGCACTTCTTCTCTATAAGAACTTTAACCAAGCCAAATTAAATAGGGCATTATATTTAACTTTGATTCTGATTCTATGACAAACTTACCATTGTTTGTAGATCGAACTGAAAATGGCGAAGACGCGGATATTTTTTAATTTTAACATGTAATCGCTTCTTCTTATTTATTTATTGTTATAAAATCAATTAAACCCAATTAAAACCCAGTTATTGTTTTAGTTTTCTAATTTTAATATTTAATAACAATTGGTTAAATAGGCCAATCTCCTGAATAAAAGAACGTCACCCAAAAATTCTTACAAAAGGGCTAATCTCCATACCTAAAATCTATAAGTCTAGTTTTTTTCCAAAAAAGTACTATAATCCTATAGACAAAAAAATTAAATGATAACGTATTTAAATATGAAAGTAATCGTTTCAAAAATAAAATTAATATAGAATTTCCTAATTTACACTTGTTTTGTAAAGATTATCTCAAAACATTGAAAATGGAGATTGTCCCTTTTTGATCCAAGCAGTAATAAAGATGATTAAGAATAATACTGAAAATTATGACAAAGGGTCACGGTAAAAATATTATTTTTTTAATATTAAGTACTGTTTTTATTACGACTCATAAATGTTCCTAACTGTCCCACAAAAATATATGCTTGTTTTAATATCATATTTATTTATTTTTCATGCCATTTCTAATATACAAAATGAATTAAAATGAAGTATCATCATGTCCATTTTAATAAAAAAATAAATAAATAACTAATATACATATTCTTTTATAAAATAACTGCCATGACCTAGGTCATATACAATTATTTTGGACCCTATTCAACTAGGCCAAATACGCCTCTAGGGAGTCGGGGGAGATGGTGCTAATGAAGCGTTAAAAATGGTACGGATTCAAACTTTGGGTCAATAGTCCAATGCCTTAACCACTAGACTAGCACGATCTACTGAGCAAGTTGTCTGCGATTTAGGTAACATTAGGGTTTCATTGCTGGAAACCCAATAAAAACAGTAAATTTAGTATTCTTCGTGGTTATTTGAACTGTACAAAATATTGTGTTATTATTGCCATGAATTATTTGTGTAGTGTTGTTAAAACATCTACGGGCAGTAATGTGAAACATAATGACAGTATAAAGACACCCCCTAAGTTGTCAGTCCATAAATCACGCGCATAATACGCAAATATTATTAAAAGGGTAAAATTTCCTACATTTATTACGGCGCCCAGATGAAAACTTTCTCGGAATTGGAGTCGTACGAAAGTTCAAGAGACAAATGATTTGATCTGGCCTAGAAGGCTTTCACTTCCACGAAGAAGTCTTTACGACTTTCACCAATCTTTCACAAAAGAGCTGCAAACTTTCGCTCGTTCATTATAATTTCACTTTGGTATTTATTTTCTGTTTGCGCAACTCTTAATTTACATAAAATAAACAACTCAGTTTAAAATAAGATAATAGATGGTTACGTTTAAAAATGTGTTATGGTGGTTACTGTTTGTCTTCTAAAAAAGTCTTCTTAAGTCCTCTGAGCTTAGATAGTTTCTAAATTGAATTATAAGTACGAGTATGTATGCAAAAATATTATTATGATTTTATTATGTAATATTTTTGCAACTTTCTGAATAATAATTGCTTGAAATTAATATTTTATACAATTTGTTATGAAGACTCGTTCAGCTTGCACTTGAATAAATTATTTTATAAGTATATAAAAAAAACTTTATGCTCGTGTTTTAAATCACTTTAAATAATATATTTAAAGTAAGCAGGACGTACTGAAAATCGGCACCCTCCTATCTTAAAAAGTAGGGCGGCTGAACACAGTATTTTTATTGGAAAACTTATGTACCTGCCATTTATTTTTATTTTACATTTTTCAGTAAAGACACAATTCCTTTCTTTCTTTCACGAATACTATTAAATGTATCTCCGGGTACTGCACTGAAGTACTGAAAATAAATAATAAAACAAGTTTCATTTATTTAGTCTAGTCGATTAATTGCTATGACTACGTTCACAATCTTCTGAAAATAAGATTATGGTATTAAATTGGTAAAGAATTGGTACCTATTATTTTGGTAAAATTTATCGAAAATAAGATTTTGGTATCAAAAAATTGTGAAAAACGTCGCGTTTCTGTTGACATTGTACTCCTATCAAACTTTCTGTGTATAAGGGGTTTGTAAAATTGGGATGACTTAGGAGCATCCGTATTTGTTTCAAAATAAAAACATGTTTTGAGAATAAACTATTTCTGGCATAAAATTGGCCCCAATGACAAAATTTACGTTACTATGTTCATGATGTTTTCAAATTTAGGACACTGCTTTTAGGATAATGATCTTTATCGACAAACAAACATTAATCAGTAATTAATCTTTTCAGGCGATTTGCCGCTATTAAAAAACAATCATCAAATATAAGTCAAATAACTTTACAACTCAATTATACAATTATATAAATAATACGCACACTAATCATGTGCTTTAATTCTACACTTTTACATATCCATTATTTTTATTTTTATCAACTTCATACATAAATCACTCATAAAATCATCTCATTTCACCTTCATCCTTCATCGTAATCACAAATCCATTATTTTTATATTTTTTGTTAAAATATCATCCTTTCCTTATTTTATCTAATTAGATGGTTACATAATATTTGACAATATTTTACATTAAAGAGGACAGGTGAGAGTTAAAAATGCATTTTTATAAAACTCAGCGCTGGGTTTAAACCGACATCCTGCGCTCTCAAGTACAGGACCTCTTTAGAACCTTTATAAATATTATGCTATCCAGCACTTTATCAAATAATTAAAAACTTTTTCAAAATTTTTCAATATTGTCAAAGATTGTGTAATTTATCTTTTCAGGCGATTTGCCGCTTTTAAAAAACAATCATCAAATATATATATATATATATATATATATATAGATTGGATGATAAAATATTTTTAAGCTTTCGCCATTCGGCGTCGTCAGAAAATATATGAGAGATGACGTTTAAAATGCAACCTTCATAAATTCGAAAATCGCATTTTCAACTAAAAGATAAATATATCCAGCCACTACAATTATTATTAAATAATTATTATTATTAAATACAATTATTATTAAATAATTGCAGTTTTGCTGGATAAATCAATCAGTATTATGAAATGAAACTAATTTCTTAAAAGAATATATCAAGCATCATGCGTTAAATGCTGTTAAGTTAGTTTAATTTTGTCTATTTAGACCTACAGATCTGCAAGCGCCCAAAACCCAAATGTGAGAAAGTTCCCATGTCTTTAAATCAATTTCGCGGGCATCTGTGGGCAAAGACTTCAAAACTTTTACATTAAAGCAAGCATCGAAATCCCTGCCGTGAGTTCTCGCGTGAATTGGAACGGGTAAAGCGGAAAGTAATTTGGTACAGGATAATCTATGATTATTAATTCTAATATTTAATGGCGTCGTAGTCTCACCAACATAGAACGCATCACAAAACTTACATAGAAGTTGATATACAACGTTTCTGGTGGTGCACGTTATGTTAGTGTTAATTTTATATGTATTTTTATTGTTCGCGCTTGAAAATTTATCGTCTCTTACAATAATTTTGCATGTTTTACAACGAGGTTTTTTACATGGTTCGACCCCGTTTTTTGGAAATGTGTTAAGTGGTTGGTTACCAAACGTTTTATTTTTATTTAATATATTACGTAAATTTGGCGGACGTCGGTAAGACAATATAGGTGGACAATCGAGTATATTTTTACAATTTGGATTATTAGAGATTATTGAATATAAGTCTTTTAAGATTGGATTTAATTTTTCAACACCAGGAAAATAGGTGGTGTTCAGAAAAATTTTTTTGTTAATAGAGTTTGTTTTTATTTTAGGTGTAAATTTTGAAGCAGAGTCTAAAATTTGTTTTTTTAAGAGATCGGGTGGGTAATTACGTTCTAAAAGGGATTTTTTTAGGTTAGTGAGATATGTTTCTAAATCATTTTTATTATTAGAGATTCTATGACCGCGAATAGAAAGGGAATATGGTATTGATTTTTTTGTGTGAAACGGATGGCAACTATCAAAATGTAAATATTGTTGTTTATTGGTTGGTTTTATGTGTACTGAAGTTTTGAACTGACCACCAGAAACAGTTATATCAACATCCAAGAACGTAATGCAACTATCTGAGACATTATGTGTGAACTCTAATGGCCCAAAAGAATTTAAATCGGATATGAAATCCGTTAAAGAATCTCTGCCATGTGGCCAAATGACGAAGATATCATCGATAAAACGAAGCCAAACTAAAGGCTGTAAAGATTGACTTTTAAGAAAATTTTGTTCTAATTGACCCATAAACAGATTTGCATAAGAAGGAGCCATTCTAGTGCCCATTGCAGTCCCTTTTGTTTGAAGGTAAAAATCGCCTTCAAAAGAAAAAGCATTGCAAGTGAGTACAAAATTTGCTAACTCTGTAAGAAAATCAGTTGATGGTGTTTGTGGAGATTGTCTTTTATTGAGAAAATATCGTAATGCTTTTAATCCAGCATCGTGTGGAATATTAGTGTATAAAGAGACCGCATCAATTGTTACAAGCAGAATATCTCTGTTATTACATAATTTTATGTTATTTAACATTTCAAGAAAATGGTACGTATCTTTGACATGAGAATTTAAAGTTATGACAAAAGGTTGTAAAAAAGAATCTACATATGCTGATATTCTTTCAGTAACAGAATTATAGCTTGCAACAATTGGCCGGCCGGGATAATTAGGTTTATGAATTTTTATTAGTAAATAAAAATTCGGTGACCTAAAATTCTTTGGGACCATTAAATTCACATCCTCTTTGGATAGATTCTCTTTAATTTGGTTTTTACTAATGAAAGCATTAATTAATTTAGCGAAATTAGGGTTAGGATCCACAGATAATTTTTGATATGCTGTAGCATCATTGAGTTGTCGCAAACCCTCAGCGACATAATCTTTTTTATTTAAAATTACCGTCGTTGAGCTTTTATCTGCTGGTAATATTACGATACTATCATCTTTTCGTAAATTATTTAATGCCTTCATTTCGTCATCCGAAAGGTTTGATTTTGGTTTCAGTGTGTTAAGAAAAGAAGGTTGCAGAGTTTTACCAAGCAAAAGGTTGATATACACTTCAACTGGGTGATCTTTAGGCATAGAGGGAGGCTCTCTATTAGATTTTTCGCGAAATATTAAAAGCGAATTATGTATTTTTGAATTTTTAGATTGTGGATGAAGTTGCCAAAAAACGCGCCATCTTAGGTTGCGACAAAAATTTAAAATATCTTTTCCAAATTGAAAGTGATCAACCTTTGGGGTTGGTGTAAAATTTAGACCCTTGGAAAGTACTAAATATTCATTAGCATTTATTGTTTTTGATGACAAATTTAACACTGAAACCTTCTTTTTTATTGGAGGTGGTACAAGAGACGGTACAATATTAGTAACATGTTGTTGAGAATTCGACGCCACATTAACATTTTGCGTATGTGTATGTGTGTTTTGTGTATTATAGTTTAATGGTGTAGTATGATATTTTGTTACTTTAGAATTAGGTTTATTTTTTGGGTATCTAAGATTTTGAAATTTTTTATTGTGTTTTTGGCGTAATGAGTGAAGGTTGCGTAAAGCATCTCCTAAAATACTATTAACCGTACAACATTGTCGGCTTGAAGACCGCTTTACACATTCCACAAATGACTTCAATAAAGACATGTGTTCTTCAATCAAAGTTTTGTATTTTTGATGTAATAAATTAGTAATTTCAAAGGCATGCTTAATCTGTAGGTTTTTAAAAGAGGAATGTAATCTCGGTGTTATAGCCGCGAAGGGATATTTAGGAAATAAACCCTTAGGTGTTAGTCCAACTTTGAGACAATCATCTAAATACTCAAAGTTGGATGTAAATTGAGCAACTTTCAAAGCATGATACTTAATCTCATTCAAATAATCTACATTCATGATATGGGAAATACAATAGATTAATTAGACTACAAGAAAGGAAAAATAACACAAATAAAATATGAAAGGATGGAAAATTATACTTATCTCACTCAGCGTGAGGTGAGGAAAGGATAAATGTGCAAGGAGGTCGTCCGCGATAGGTCTTCTACTAGGATACGGGACGTTCGCGTAGGTTGTTAGTTTTCTCCTCGCAAAGCTGACGGTGATATGAAATAATAAAAAATATGCAAAAAATGCGTTAGTATTATGTACTATAGTTAATTGTGTAAATGTTTTTTATATAGATTGGATATATATATATATATATATATATATATATATATATATATAAATATATATACAAATATATATATATATATATATATATATATTTGTCTCATTTGTATATTTGTTTCATTCATAGTATGTGTATATATATATATATATATATATATATATATATATATATAATAATAAATCTGTCTAACGCAAATAAAACATTATTTCCATACCTACATTAAACTTAATACACCGACACACAAAATCTTTCTCTTCCTCACACACGCACGCGCACACACACACACACACACACACTCACACAAACACACACACCCTCACCCACACACACACACACACATCTCTGCTCCTCATACAAATGTTATACCTGCGTGTTTGTATTTTAATAATTTGATTTGCATCAATTTATTTCGGGGATAGTATTATATTTCGGGGATAGTATATAAATAGTAAATAAAACGATATATTTAAATAATGCGTATATAATATGCATAATAAAATCTATCATACATGTGTGGGAACTCCCCCGCGAGGACTGAGCATTGCCTTCTCTGAAATATATGGATATTTATGTAAGCAAAATTAACACTGTCTCGTGCGTGCAATGCGAGCTATTTCTACACGTAGAACATCTCCTCGGTTTTCATTTATTCCGGACGTGTTTTTATGATGGATTTCATTGATAAATTTATGATACAGCCAGTAAAAATGAAACGACGATCGTAAATGTATAACCGTTAAAACGCACCCACCGTGAAAATGTATTTTTATCACTTGCGCTAATCAAAAATTGTCACGTTGGCGCTCTAAAGTTCGTTTTATCATAATAAACCTATCGCGTTTTCACATAATGACGTCATATACATAATATTAAAGCCTCACTATGACTGTGCAGAATTGAGAGAAATATTCACATTCGATAAAACCACCCAACTACGTGGGTACTGTTTTTTTTCAAGCAACCCCAGGAAGAACTTTATCAGTAACAGAGTCGTGGATGCATGGAATGGATTGCCAGAAAGTGACATAGAATTAAAGACAATCAACCAATTTAAAAACAATCTAGATGAACATTTAAGGAAAAAATAATAACATCGCGCGCATTATTCAAAAAGAGTAACTATGCGTTTATACGCTAATGGGATTTTGTTTTCTGTTTTTTTTCCACACATTCAAAAACTCGTACAACAAAAGCTGATCAGTTTGAAGTTTAGAATGATCCTATAAAAGGATGTTTACCGTGTATAAAAGTAAACTTCAAGCCAAACGCAATCACATCGTTAGCATTTCGCTAGCCGCGATATTAACATTTGTATTAGCTACGTGTAGGAACGCTAAGTTAGGAGCTTTCCTGTATATTTTACACATCTCCAGACGCAACTACGAATGCGGAGTTCAAACTGGTTTAAAGCAGCTTTAATTACTAAAACTCGTATGAAACCGTAGTAGGCAATTATGTACTTTCAACGGAGCATATATAGGGTGTTTCAGAACGATTAGGCATTCTTGAAAGGGCTGAAATGGCAGACCAAATTGTAGTTATCTGTTTTACTATAAAAGATGAAGAGAAATTCATTTCGATTAGTGTTAATTTCATTCATAGTGAGTATAACGTTAGGTAGTAGATGAAATATATGTTATTCCAGATTGGTACATTGAAAAAAATAACGAACTCTGAGTTTACCGAAAAGTTCAGTAGAATCATAGTCTGTTGTGTTTACTGAATTTTAGTAGACACAACCGAAGTATAATGTAGTGAATATAATCGGATTGTTTGTATATAAGTCAATTGGTATATATAAATAAATATAATTTAATCAAAGGCATTAAGGTATGAGTAAATCCATCGTAATGGTTATTCGTTAGTCAAAATAATTTTAGATCTTCACTAGCTTTTTAGCACGCATTTCTAAGTGTATCTTTTGTAAGTATTTTATTTAATTAACAAAACAATATGCCTTCATAAATATATTTATATTATATTTATACAATATCTACACTAAATTATTAAAGTAAGAAAAAGAAATAATGGAACACACATAAATTATAAAAAATAAAACAGCTGTGTAACAAAATTCGAGCAGGCAAGGTCACCCCAGAACAGACCTTGTCTAGTGGGGTTATAAAATCCACACCAGCAGCTGTATCTCTTTGCTTTATACGAGATAGCTTAAAATAATGGTTAACTATTTCTAATGCTTAAAATAATGGTTTCTAGTATATATAGTCCATGCTGATCTATGCTGATGTCACACATTCTGAATAATTTTATTATATTTATATTATATGAAATTCACGCGAAAGAAGTATATTTACTAATCTTATACGAATTATTTATTATACTTAGCATTTATGACTCATAATTTATAAAGTTTTCCTGGCACATTTAAGGCGAAAACATCGTGAACTTTCCGTAGAGAAAGTTTAGTTAGGGCAGAGTGAGTCAATGACTTCCTTAATTGTCTCGTAAATTTTCAAGTTTTCTGACAATATTATGCTCATGTACCAGAATCGTAGTATTTTTGGGAAATCATAAGAATTGTATTTAATTTTATAAGATACATGACTATCAAGAAGGATGTCATTTAAAACGTTTTTTTTTTATACCATTTGGAATTCATTTCACATGAAAAATTAATTCAAATGAATTTCAGAAATGCTACCTATTTCTATGTATAGAACCTAAAACCATCCTCAGTTAAAAAAAATATACCTTATATATCTATCTATATCACTTTCTTGTGAAAAATTAATTCAAATGAATTTCAGAAATGCTACCTATTTCTATGTATAGAACCTAAAACCATCCTCAGTTAAAAAAAATATACTTATATATCTATCTATATCACTTTCTTGTGAACACGATAACTGCCGTAATTTTACACCAATCTTATACAAATGAATGCATAAATTTTAAGGGCCCAAAATCTCGGTTAATTTCGTTAATGGGAAATATCAGACCAGGGGAGCGGGAATGGAGGGTTTTTTTCAAAAATGTGAAATTTTTCTATAATGTTCTTAGAATGTAAGATATCGAATTCATTTAAATTTTATATTATTCCTTATATAAGGGCTTAAAACTTATCTGAGTAAACCTTTTTGATAGCAGCAGCCATTGGTCCTAGGGATGGAAAAAATGATTTTACAAAATTCAAAAAATCATACATCCCTTAATAGTCACTGGATTAAATTCGTTCAAAATCATTGTAGGAGTATAATTTTCCTACAACTTTTGTTTAAAACAATTTTTGATATGAGCAACCCTTACGGTAAGGGATGACCAAAATGCTTGATTCGGCGAAATCTATAGTGCCGAAAGGAATACACTTCACAAACCTGTGTCTAATATATAATCTAATATTACTACGTCAGTATTTTTTAATTATTTAATTATTAGTGGTGCAATCAAATACGTTCTATAAACAGATGAATTAGATTAGACTTTTTTATTTATAAAAAGTCGTAAAAAAAATACCTAAATAAATCTAATCAAGTCCAGGGTTCTCATCCTTCCACAAGTACTCAAGTAAAGGCTCAAAAGAAAACCAATCGTAGAGCAATCGCCGAGTATAGGTGAAATACTCCCGACATTAAAGTAGGCAGTGTTTGTCTCGAGAGATGAAAGTCAATAAGGCAAACTCTTCCCCGAGTCAATTAAGGGGAACGCTAATAAGGCCGACTTATCGACGCCTTAAGTGGAAATGCTTTTAACGCAGAAAGGGATCGGGTGTCGGTTACGATATTTAACACTTCGGGTGGTTGGTTGAGCTCTCACCTTATTTATGTATGTACGCACATATATCGAGAATATTCCATCTCAACGGTGACTGGACAGAAACTCATTTTGACAATAATACGTGTAATATGTTAAGCAAATCGTTAATATTAATAATAGAGCAGCCAATAGATCGGACAGGTTATTTTTTTTTTATATTTATACAGAATAAACTTAAAGTCAGCAGTATCCTTTTTAGGGGTGAACAAATTTGTAAATAACGTAAAAAAAAACTAGTTTAAAATGGCAAAAGTCCTACAAACACCCACCTAACCTACCTAACCTAACCTAACCTATGAGGTATGCTCACCTACCTACGGGGCACCGCACCTACAAATATATTGACAACAATGAACGACGGGTAGGTTCCCGCAAGCAAATATTGTAACGTAGATCGTTTGGATAGGACAAAACCACAACGAAAAGTTATCGATCAAAAGTTCTTCAGATTCATGCCCAAATATACTACTAACTTTTAGCTCACCCTGTACGTATCTCAACCTACCTCAAACGATGCTCTATAAGAAAATGAAAACTATGATAATCCATCATTGGTTGCCGAGATAGTTGTCAATTCGCTGCGCGCATTCATTGGCCTTTCGTGCAAAAATCGAAGATGATGATATTTTAGGTACTATGAGTAATTTTACAATATTGTTTTATCACTTGCAGCATTGCTAAAAAAACAAGCTATTCAAGAAAAAAAACCCATTTTGAATTCATTCGGTGTTTAGATTAAGGAAAAGACTGTAAATGCGGTCAGAAACTCTCATTTAATTTAGGTAATTGTAATGTATTAAATCCTCCATATTTATTTATTATAACATATTTAATTCGAGAATAAATAGAAATATATTAGAGGAAATTGCAGTTATAAATATATCCTATTAAAAATACACAGGAAGTGATTAGCACTAACACATTTTGATGCCTTATTTATGAGTACTAGATTAGGTAGTATTTTATTGTGCTTCAACTACGGATTTCAGAGCTTAAAATATGTAAAAGGAGTACAGAAAGCTGTAATTATCTATAATATCTGTCAAATGAATTTCTTTTCAATTCCTTCAATACCGCAGCAAAGCAAGTGTAATTTTTGAAAACTGGGGTCAGCGTTATTTATGAAGGTACTGAGCATAATGCCATATTTTCTGAAGGTCGGAAAAACAAATTCTTCTTTTAGCTGAACCGCAAACGTTCAATTCTACTATAACCAGGTTAGAGTATTCCTCGACCTCTCAGTACGAACACAAGTTCCGCCTGAAACTCAGAGTAAATACAATTTGTCTAATCCGCATTTCTCTACCCTGTACCGTCCCGTTCCGTTGCACAGACCAGTTTGTCGTATTAGTTACCGAAATGCACCGAAACTCCTTACGGCTTCCACCTTGGTAACAAAGTAGCATCGAGAGAAAGCAAGCATATATGCCCAGTTTCTTAAAGTATTCCGGATATAGTCACTATTAAAAAACACAGGATGTGTGCGTTTGGATAGGTAATACTATACGGTGTTGTAAATAAGGAAACTTGATTCCATTTTATGTAAATGGGCGATATTATTTTGGATAACAGTATTTTTTGCTTAAAACTCAGTTTAAAATATAAAGTTTCCTGTGCACGGTCACAATCAAATAAATACCGCAGTGATTTTGACGATGTATTGATATAAATATCTTGACTTTTATAAAACATTATTGGCATCTAATCCCTGCAGGCGGCTTTAACGGGACCTTCGGAGCGCGATAATATACAGTGTTAATATTTATTTATAAATGTACGAAGCAGCGATACAAGATGATAATTCACTTATTACATTTATATGGCCAGAAAAATGTACCAAATATAAAGATGCATGAAAACATCAAATTAATAAATCAAACATAGACAATGTGTGTGTATTATTATTACTGTTAGTGCAAATTGACGCTAATGTTTATGAATCACTTAAATATCACACAATAAATTTATCTTTGAATCGCTGTCAAAAGGTGTTTCAGACTGAATGACGGATAATACATAATTTTTTACCTTAAAATATAGTAGATTACGTAAGTGAAAATTAATAAAATTACATAAGCTTTATTTAAGATATGTATTTATTTATATTAGTGTTGTTTTTTTTTAAATATATGCATTAGGGAAATTATGACATTTTTAAGGGTGTGTTTATTCATTGTCGTTAATTATGCACAATATTTTTATTTTTTAAATAGTTCTGAGAAAGAAACTATTCTATCGATTGAAAATCAAATTGTGTTTTAACCAAATTATAGGTAGATCCTCAGAAGTCATCTCGACAGGTTCGTTAAAGTGAAACACAGCATCCAAGCGAGACAATACGAAGGGATACGCATTTCCATCTGAAGTGGAAACAGCTGAGGCGGAATGAGATGATAATATGACCCAATCAAAACGGTCCACGTCTCGACGACGGATTATGATTGAATCGCGTGTTTGGTGAAATGCGTTTCGTGGAATATTCGAAATAAAAAACAACAATCGACGACTTCCTCAATACGAATTATTGTGGTGTCATATTTGAGATGAACGCGTCTGCTTTGTGAGGTCATCCCGGATTTGCAGGGTGTACGGTCGCCATTAGAATAATGCATTAGTCCGTTTTTAGCTTTGTTCTGTAGGTTTTTGAGATTTTAGTTTGAGACAGTAATCTACTTTAAAGTCCAGAAAAAATATTAAAAAGTACATGAAATATTATATATCGTTTCGCAAATATCCCACTATGATTTCGACATTTCAATTTCAACAAACTTATAATATTCAGATTCACCTAGAAATCAATTTATATTGAATAGTGATTATTGTAAGTGTAAAGTGTAATAAAGTTTTAAATACTTGTAGGTGGTAATTAAAAAAGTTATTTAGTCCAATATAAAAATTATGAGCATTCACTTCGCTCCCTTTAAAGGGTTCATCTGTATCGACAACTAGACATTAATCAGCAAAAAATATTAAAAAATGTTTCCCATTTACGAGAGAAACGAATTCAAAGTTTAATCGAAATTGTTTTTTAATGTTTGAGAACACCGTCCAACGGCGCGGCGTCCGAATATGGCTTGAAAAAACGACTATGACTTTATTAAAATTTATTGTAAACATCAAATCCACAAGAAAACGTTTTCTTTGCGTGATTTACTTTTAAATATTAAACTAAGTAGCAAACTACTGCAAAAATGATATTTTTTTCACATCATATAATTTTATCAAAAAAAAAAACGTGTCTGGAAAACTTATCATACGTAGGTGTTATACGTATTCGGATGTATTTGAAATAATTTACCCTTAGACCAGAAAATTGAAACAGAAAAAAAAAATAGTTTTAAATTGGTCTTTTTAGGTTTATAGCACAGCACATACATATTTTTGTTGCTGACACATTTTTGTTTCGTTATATTATAAACCCATGGCCTGAACAAAAATCAATCGCGTTTTTACATCACTTAAAAATAAAATACTCTTAGATTTTGAAGTAAGCTAACTGCTATTCTAAAAAACGCAAAACAATAAGGCACTTTAAAGTGCTGTAAATATCAAGTAAACAAAAATTGCTTGTGTGGGGTACAAAGTACAATTAGCAGTAACAATTTAATTAGCAACTAAGCCTAAATTAAAATGCGTAAGCATTTAGAGTGCAGAGAATTCCTGACCAAACGCTTCCCAAACTATTCTCATTGATGAACTTAAATGTGGAGCGCAAACGACTTGCGGTCTCACAGCCCGCCTAATTGTTTAAGTTGGCAATACAAAGCAGATGGCGCACTGCGAACTGAATTGATCGCTTACATAAAAGTACAGCCCGCCTTATAATATACTGCCAGCCATATTGCGAGCACTGCCTGTACTGTGTACTGTATGAATACGTTAAAACACAGATGATTATAGATGTAAAACATTATACAGATTGTCTCATTGCCGGATACGATAACTCTTAAAGATAATATAATTTATTTTCCGAGATATACATATACGTACATAGAAATAACATAATAAATTATAACATATAACAATGCGAAAACAAAAATACATAAATACACGATAAAGATAAACACACGAATAAATTTTTAAAAAGAAAATAAACTAATTTAATTTAACATGTTAGAAAAAGCAATAATTAATGAGATCTACTAAAATACCTACGAGAACGTTCATATATTATAACAATGTTTTTTTTTTCAATTTTCGATCAAAACAAATTAACGATAATATAATAATAGAAATAAATTAATAGCCTACTTACTAAATGGTCATTATATCACATTTAAGCACTAGTTATGTTTATTGATGAGTGATTAGTAATGAGTTCACTGGTGTAATTGCGATAAATAATAATAATAAATATAAATCACGTATTAGTACAATTTTTTGATTGAAATTTTCAAACAAATTACATACACAGAATGTTTGGAAAAAATTAATACTGAAACGCATAAATAGTTGCAGCGCTTGAGTGTAATGCAAGCTGGTTTAAATATAGCGCTGTATTTTTGAAAGCTCTCAACTCTCACCTAGATATTGTGCGTTTTAGGAAATACGATCAAACTTTCATTATAGTAGTAAAAAATGATTTAAAAAGGAAACACTAATGATAAAAACGGTAAAAATGTAATGATTATGATGTATATTGAATGAGAAGTCAATATTTTAATTAATATTTACAAGATTAAATTACGTTCAACGTAGAATATATGCAAAAGAAACGTCATGACTAAAAATAAATATAAAAGTGTAAAATATATGCACATTACGTGCAAATCGTTTAGATATAGTAAAATTGTATAATATATTTCTTAAATACCATATAGATAGGATAAAGTAGGAATGCGTAGGATAAGAGCAAGTGGTTCTAATTTAACTTGCAAGATTTGACCTGAACCGACAAACAAGCATTGTAAGTTAAACAAAAGCTTGTAAAAATACACTCTGCTACTCTATACTCTAGCTGAAAGGAGGACTAAAGCTGATGCTGTATATGCATTCAAAATAATGTCAGGTGCAGGTAGATCTTTAAGCTATTGCGTCTCAGGGTACCTTCACGTGTGACAAGAAAAAACGATTAGCTAGAGAGCTCACGTCGTAGAACCAATTATGGACCAAATGAACCCAATTATTATAGAATGTGCTCAACCCTTAATTTAAAATATCCAGAAATTGGTAAATGTAATGTTAACCTAGTGGCGTTTAAAAAAAATATCAAAAACAAAAACATTACCATGAAATCTCTCTTTCCTCCCCTCCCCCTCTCTTCATTCTCTTGGATTTCTTAGGTTAAACACTCACTCACTCAGTGGAAATATTTAATTTTTTCTATTTTATACTTGTAAGTTGGTATCATTGTTTTTATTATTGTGTACCGCCTGTATTCTATTTATGTATTGTGTAACTGTTTTATTTTCCAAATAGACCCGATAAATAAAATAGACCCGATATTTTAATAAGTGCCAGATGAGTACTCCTTATGTAGCATTTTAGTCAGTTTGCCTAACGTCCAAAGTTTTTAAACCTTTTTTCGGCAGGTTACATCGTCAAGGTGGCAATATGAAGCGCTCTTTGGACGGGTCGCTCTCCATTTCGCGACCGAATCAAATAAGGTTCGGCGCGGTCCCTTTCGGACCCTTTCGCTACACATCTGTCGGGGCGGGCGGCGCCGCGGCGCGAAGGGCGGCAGCGCGGGGGGCGGCAGCGCAAGCTGGGTCGCTTATGAAATATTCACAAATGATAAGATTTCCGCCGGCCGCATTTGTGGTTTGAGATTTGCCCACTCGTTGAATGTTTAAAACGGTCCCAACTAAACATCAGCGCCCTTATAAACCGCTTACAGTATAATATTGTTTTGGGCTCTAGGCGTGTGTTATCATAAATCCTAAAAACTGTATGTGTTACAATTTTTACAAACACAAGAAACGTTGCAAAGAAATGTCCATGAAAAAATATATTTTTAAAAGATGCAAATATGTGTTTTTACTGTTGTTTAAGATATATTGAATTTCACGAACGAACGAATATTGTATTTGACGAATAGTATAATAATATAATATAGCGCTAATACATAGACATACACTACACAATTTAATAAGGCTTTCCGTAATATCGTTTAGAACTATATGCCCCCTTTTCTTTCTGAAATCATTAGGTACCTACTATCATTATATTACTGTGCGATGTGCGCTTGTCACTCATCCTATCATACCAGCGTTCTACTTTCCTCTCTCCTACCTTCACACTTTATTCACACTCACTTATCTCACAGTTATTCACACTTCTATCGCACACTCATTTCATGACTCTTTTCGTATGGCAAATATACGAAATAAACTGTTAATCATAGAATAAAACTTGCTGATAACTAGTTCAATAAATAAGTAAATTCTCATTAATCGATATTATTGTTAAATAGCGTGGTATTCGCGGCCCGGAACATAAAAAACCAATTCCTTTGTTTTGTCATTATGTCCTTTAGAAGGAGATTTTTTTGTATTCGTTGCGGCGATATATTTTATATTCGTTCATTTTATTTAGCCACGCTGAGGAGTGAAAAGATAATATAAAATGTTAATATTTTATTACCCGTAGCTAAAGTATCACTCTGGCCCTAAATGACTCCTTTAAGCGTGGGGCTTAGCCGTAAAAGATACTCGTAAAAGTACTTACGGCTCGAGTAAACAGGGACGCCGTAACGGGCGCTTCCGAGCGACAACGCGACGACATAACGCCGACGCGACGCCCTCACTGCACTTTATTAAAAGGGTGTCACGCGTGAAGGTTTTCTTTTAGGTTAGTTGCAATGGGGTTTTTGCGGGCAATACATGTCTTGTAGACGGTCCCGAGTCGTTAAGCCGTCTGCATACCTGAATGCTTCAAACGTGCGGATTTTACAGGTTTAGGAGATATGCAAATTAAAGACCTAAGGAAGGAATTTCTTTAAACGTTACGCAAAAAATATAAAAAAAACACCATATTTTTGAAGTCGGGTGACTTCAAAAAATGCTATTGCTTATGAACCCAGAAACATACCATATAAAAACATATAATTTTATGATGAGAATAAAATGGAAGAGGGTTTGCCTAGGTAATTTGAGATATATGGCGTAACAACTTAACATAATTTAACATGAATTTAACCTAAACATAATTTTATATGAATATGTGTACATATGCATATACTAGAGCACCTCCAAATAAAATACTGAGTGCCTCGAATATTTATCACTTCGATACAGGCATTACGCCTAGTGAAGTGATTATAATCCAATATGCCTGAACCTCTTTTCTATTTAATTATATTAATTTTTAATTATATTTAAGACCTTGAAATTTATATTTAAAAAAAAGGGAGTAATATATCTACTTTGTTCGTACTGTATTGTTATATGGATAAAATAAATAAATAAATAAACATAATATAACATAATTTGCCTAAAATTGGAGATTTTGTTTTAGTTTTTAAATATAAAAATGATAGTGTATGCTAAAGGGTTTTAAATTTTCTGAAAATATATGTTTTTGTGTTTTATTATTTAAAAAAAGTGTATTTAAAAAACATATCCCTTTTTTGTAAAACAAGTACATAATTGCTATCAATATTTCAGACAAAATAGTATGCGCTGGTTTATAAGGGCCGTTATGCCCGTCTCTAATAGAGTTCACACCTTTTCGTTCATCGTGCAAGGCTTCTTTTCGCAGGTAACAATTTGTAGGTCGGAATCGTTCAGATGGTGTTTAATCGTTCACGCATATAGTCCCCTCAATACTGAAACTCACCGGATTCCGCGGAGCATGTAAGCCCAGAGAAATCAGTTAAGCGCGGAAGAGTGAACGTATTTCGGCATTTCGCGGTACACGTCAGTCAAGTTTTATGGCCCGACGGCGTTGAGTCATCGCTCGCCACGCGGTTCGGAATCGATTTGCGAGTGTTTATTATGCACTCGACCGTACACGCTGCTAATGGTGAACCAAATATCGGGTTCTTTTTATCCGGAATAAAAAAGGAGGTTTTATTTAGGTTCTTCAGTTAGGCGATTACGTATTACTTTTTTCAGGTTTGTTCCCATATTAGTTTTGTGAAGTTAAAGAAGCAATAAATCAATAAAAAGCTATTCATTTCAGGGACTTAGCTAGACTTAGAAATAAAAAAATTGCTGTAACCAAGGTCATATTCAATCATTTTGGTAAAATTGCTTGTGCTAGAGTCAGGGAAGATGGTGATAATGAGAACGTTAAAAATGGTAATGGCGTTTATTGAAAAGGTTTCGCGTTGAGCACAAAACATATGTACCGTACATTTATTTATTTTTTGTGCTCAACAAAAATTAACCTCTTTAAATCCCTAAAACCTTTTAATCTTTCTTGGAACAGATATCTCAAGTTAAAAATGACGATTGTTCAAATAGGTATGTAATTAATTCACTAAAAATTCTACACAATTAAATAAATTATTATGGTGATGCTAGGGTAAAAATTTATGTTTGTGTTTATATTATACGTTTGTATATAATGTATCTTATATGTACCTTTTCCAGAAATATTATTAATTAATTTATTTATTTAATAATAATGTACAAAATAGCGATACAATAAAATAACGCTCTAATATATACTACATTTATATGGCCAGAAAATGTACCAAATATAAATATGGCCTAAAAAGAAATAATATTCAGTAAGAGTATCGGCTTTTGTGAGTTTTATGACAGGAATTTTTAATACCCTTCTCTCGGCGGTATTACGCCTAAAAAATAATTGAGGAAACTTCAAAGAACCTCGGAAATCATACTTAAGTACGAACAAAGGTAAGGAGGGTTTCGTTTAAATAAGCAAAGTAGCGAAATTCCTATTTCCTTTATAAGTACGCCTTATTTCTTTATTACGTCTTCTTCTGTGACTACTTAAGATTTTTTTAGGGTTCCGTAACCGACTGTACTATAGATTTCAATATAATATATAAAACCAATCAAAAATCACATCGAAAATTCAAACCCGGATGATTTGCGACAACGTACTCCTAATCAGTCAAGCGCAGAAACACTAATATAAAAAAATCCCTATACAGGTTGTTCCAAGACCAATCCCCGAGACTTCAAGGGGTGTTTATGTTGTATAATTGTATAAAAAAAGCGAAAATAATTTTATCAACGCGCTCGTGTAAATTCCTTTTTTGCTCGCAGGCGCTCGGCTACGCCGGTCAATGGCCAGGTGCGGTGCGGCCTCGCTAGTGACCGAACTTATGACAAGAGCGATCACGTAAAGTTTACGAATTTTTTACTCGGATGAATTTTTATATGAAGTCAAAATAAATCATGTTTGAAATAAACTGGCAGGGCCAATAAACTGTTTTTTTTTTCGGGAATGGTCTTGTAACACAGTGTATTTTATTATCATATTCGTTAAAAAACAAGGCAAGCCCGGCTATTCGGCTTCTATGGAAGTACCGCCACTGCACAGAAGTATCCAAAATAGTATGCCTAAGTATGTAACTGATAATCGCTTTACCAACTAGCACTAGCACTAACAAGTGCTACCTAACTCCAGAAATCTCAAATAGTCGACGTTACTTCGCTTTAGATTAAAAACCAAGGTCTGAGATTATGATATTATTCCATAAAATAAGTCCCTAAAAACAAATTCGTGGGTATTCGAATACGTTTTTGGTGATATCTGAAGAAGACGAGCCCATCATCTTCATTACCATATGACTACTTTAGCAGACAGGGGTTCTACAGTTGACCTCCTCTCAAATATCCCGGAACCCTTACGGATGTCACTTCGTTGTTTCGCGATTTGCTAGTGTCACGTTGCAAAATCTTTTTTTTATCTTAATGCTTGAAATATAACGCAAAAATCATACATACTGTGTTTATAAAAAAATGAAATCTTGATATATTTTATAGATTAGTGCAATGAAGTTTCAGTGCAAAAATATTATGAAACAGATTGTGTATTTCTATGTACTTTACCGGTATAGCATGATAACACCGGTATTCACAACTCCAATAGAATATTGTAATCACTGATTTACATAAATCTAGTTGTTGAAAGACCAAAGAAGTAGATACCCGATTCGAAGCACAGGTGACAAGGCACGCACACCACGAAACATTTAGGTCTATAAAACCACAGATACAAGCCGGACGGACAGAGTTTGACTTCGCCAGCCTACTTTGAGCCTCTGAGGTGTCTCGCGACATTTTAGATTTTATATTCAACTAGGTTAACTTAGAACATTGTATATGCCTTCTACTTTATTAAGACTTAAGAATCGCGTGTGGTTTTCAGAATATTTATTAACAGTAATTAGTTTAATCTAGGGTACCTCATTTGTAACAGTACAAAGTAGTTCAGGGAAACTGGTTTAGGTTAATATTTCGTTAATTTTTCACTGTTTCATTTACGCACAGATGTACTTCGAATATTATCGTAGAGATACATAAATATATTTAGTCTTAAAACATCAAGAGACAATCCATACATTAAAAGATTATCATGATAAGCCTAAAACAAGGAAACGTTAAAAAAAAGCGGTGAGCTCTCGAAACGAGCTATTTTTAACGTCTCCGCTGGGAAAATCATGGTAGCGAGTATTAAAGGTAATTCAGTCCGCTGTCACTTGATTAATTGCTCCCACTTTTCTTTTCCTTTCGACTTTGCAGTGGAAAAATGCCAGCGAAGTACAGAATGTTCGATGATTAATATCCCTTAAGGGCGGCCTTCACCTAACATTAACGGTGAAATTTCGACCGCTCCTCTCCGCGAACAATCACATTTTGAGGAGATTAAAATGTGCTATAGCATAAAAGGTTATATGACGATTTATTTCATTGAGCACACTTTTTAAAAAACACTCAACAAAGCCAATATTAAAGGTAAATACGCACTTTCGATCGTCGCTATACACCTTGTTAAGAAATTTCAACGCCTTCTTTCAGTGAGGGAATTAAAATTCGCTGTTTGGAAAACCGTCTAATGCATCTATCGTATTTTAATGAGACTCTTTCTTTGAGAGGACTCAACCCGGACATTTCTCCATACAAACGTGTAGTGTTGTGACTCTCATATTTGTAGATGTAGAAGAAAAATAATACTAGGTATCTTTTAATCACCTAAATACCTAAGATACTATGGTATTTTTTGTTTAAAAGTTAAAAGCCCTTAACGCAAACATTTTTTAAAAACCTAGAAATCACTACGTATATAAAACTAATCATAAAAGTAACACATATAAATCACATTGGAACTTTGCTATTGTAAGGAATTTTTGAACCACTTCTCTCTTCAAACAATTTGATTTAGAGGCAAAAAAAATACTAATATGTATGTCTCTAAATGATAATCTATTCCTCGTTGCGTGTCTAAGGACTTTCTATACATTTTAAGATAAAAGAATTAAAAAAAGATAGTCATATAGCATATACCAAGTAGAAACTACAAACAAAAAAAAATGTTTAAAAATTGATTCATTTAAAAAAAGCCTTTATTTGAGTGCTTGAATGCGTATAAAAAAAATCATGTCTGTGCTCTTGACCGTTGAGTAGTTCCTGTTTGGAGCCATTCCTGTATGTATATGTTCCTTTATGCTCACCATAAAAATATATTGTCAACGAAACTGAATTAACATTCAAATTCCAACTCCGTAGGATAAGAAAAGGTGGTTCTAATTCAGCTTGCAAGATTTGACCTAAACAAACTAACAAACACTGCAAGCTAAATAAAAAACGCGTAGGTATTTTCCCATCTGCTCACATTTGTTCTTTGCAGCCAAACACGTGCCGTTTGCTTTGTTGATTTTGAAGGGTGTTTCTAGTATTTTGAAATTCAGGCGGCCGTCGCGGGCGGTCGGAGGTTAGCCCTGTAAATCATTGTTGGGTCAGCGAGAACGTGAGCGTTTCTTCAGCTTGTGAATCCTGTCCGTGCGAACGGTTTTAACAGCCTTTACATACATGATTACTGAAAATTTATAGTTTGCCTGAAATATGACCAACAACCCTTTGTTTTTATTTATCATAGATGTTATAACACGGAAATTATATAATCAAATTGAACAAATTTAAATATTATGGAGACAAATTAATTACCAGATATTTATTTGTACTTTTGGAGTATTATAGCTAACTAGGATACAAACCTGTTCTAACAGGGGCGAGAAAAAGATTAAAAAAATACTTTTGAAGTACCTCTGTGTAGAGCCAAAATATATTCTCTGAAAAAAATTGTTCCCTGAAAATTCCCTGTTATTTGCAATGATAATGGAATTAGTTAGATGGCAAATTTATATTTATTCCTGTCCTGTTCGGTCAGGCACATCACACCTGCCAAAGCCGGGTCTCACAGCTAGTGAGGTAAGTAGCAGGCTAGTCGACTGTTAAGTAACTTATATTATTTTATTACTTTCACAGTTCGAACGGTGTTAAACGACTCCAGCACCCCGTACCTACGGGCTTCGTTATATGCAGATGGACTAACGTACAGCAATTTTACAGAAAAATCTAAGCTGTTTGTAATATATATACAGGATGAATATAAATACATCCTGTATATTTTGAAACCAAAGGTGAAAACCACCCGTATTTTTTTTTTTCAGTCGTTGACGCTTTATTTTTCCCCCGAACCAAACAGCATTCACACAAAGTCTCGAATGTATGAAAAACGCCCGTTTCGATAGATGCCCATATCGTTTTATACGGAGTAAGGTATGTAATTTGTTGTGGAATATTTTGTTTTGGACACGTGGTGCCCTTTTTGGGTCCAGACATAAATCCCCGCACAGGGCGAAACGTGACAAGGCAGAGGGAAATTTATTTATGGTAACAAAGTTTGCACACGCGAAAATACCCAAAATTTAGATTCCTCAATATTGGTTAATAAAATTCGAGACTTTATTTGTGTTTAATTGATTATTCCACATTTTTTTAACCTTTTTACCATAGATTATTATGCATTTCAAATGAAACTATATTATTATCATTTATGAAAAAATAACTAACTTCCGACGGTATTTAAAGTCATTTATTTTAATATTTATTATGTAACATGATTCATTGCATATAAATTATCTATTTATTTCGGAACAGAAAAAGTATTGCATAGTAGATAAACTATTAACAAACAGCCTCATAGTGTTTTAAACCATGAGATGAATTTAGGACAGTATATGGAAAGTAATATGGAAAGTAAAGAAAATCTATTAAAAAAAATAAATATGCTTTACAAAAAAAATGATATGGTCTCGTATAATGGATCCTTCTTATTTTAAAAAATGCATAATTGATGCGGTTCATTTATGTCACAGATTATAGGATCAATTTAATAAAGTTAACAAACAAATTAAATACACTTATTGCACACATGATGGCTACACTCACATCTGCGTTACAGCATCCGCGTGTGACGCATGTAGAGATAATTGATAACGCAGTGCCGGCCTGTTCTGACATTATGCTGATATCGTCATAATAGCCCCTCTAATGAGATTTAATTGCCCCACTCTCCACTAATTAAATTTAATATCTATATAATATTACAATATTAATTATTAGGCGTCTTGGTTCAAGTTAACATTGGCGGGATTGTCCTAAGAAGAAGTACCAACGCTCGCGGGGATAAACAATCTTATCTACCTGATTGGACACTAAACGTGATTTTTCTTTTCAAACAAAAAACAAAACATTTTCAAAAAACTTAAACTTTTTCAGTAATAATTTTTTTTTTTCTAAATAGAAATTAGTAAAATCTTGAAAAAAACACACAATATCTAACATATGCGCGGAATAAACGAAATAAACGAAAGTAATTAAATCATCAGCTATTTGAAATTTCGATCAGATAGAATAGTTATCTAAAAAAATATTTAAGCAGCATATTATTTATCTGTTTGCTTATGGGCAAGCAATATGGAACTATTTTGTGGGCACACTAAACAATCTATTTGAACAGCAAAATAATAAATGAGCAAGAACTAATTCATATCACCTGCGAAAAAAACATGGAAACCATTTTGATACACCTTCTTTATAAACAATATCTAATCGTATGACCAATTAACTGGTTATTTTATAGGGAATGGTTTTGAAACATGATAATTATATATTAATATACAGATTGTTTCAAGACCATTTCCGAAGACTTAAGGAGGGTGCTGTAACCTATTACGAGTAAAAAAAGATGCGAAGAGAAATCATTATAAAATATATTTTTTTTAACAGATTCATTCGGTCAGCGCTGATCGATAATGACCTTGACACCGTTACGTCGTACGGCTACAGAACGCTCACAACAAAGGCATTATTACCTGATCCTTTTACTATTTTCACGTAAAGTTAACATTTTTTTTTCTCGGTAACCATGATGAATTTTTATATAGTTTCTTAACAAATTACACTAGAAATCGCAGACCCAATTTGCTGTTTTTTTTATCGGGACTGGTCTTGGGATACAGTGTATATCGTATTCAGTAAACCAAAAATTAGGTGAGTTTATTCGCAATGGATAGAAGTTAGTGTACAACATATTATCATGAAAAACAGGGAAGGAGGTTCGAATATGTTCAACTGTTCACGCGTCGCAGGTGTATCTACTTGAAGGCAGTTTGTTTGCATTTTGTTAGCAATATTTCGCGTTCGGTTTAACTTACCGTTTTCACGCGTCTAAGCTTTCGTTGTGCTTATAATCTGTTGAACTAGCACTGGGCGTTGACGCGATAATCATATAACTGAGGTTACGCTATACGCGATTTTAAAATAGCCTATTACTTATACAGTTACAAATTAACTACGCGATTTGTAGCTGAACTCGTCATCGCGTTTCATTGTACCTGCCTATCATTCCAAAATATTACTATGCTGTCTCCATTTTAACTGTGTATGGTCTAGTTGGTAAATCTTGCGACACCTACCAAAACGTAGCGAGTTCGAATTCTTTTGTTTTAACCGCTTTATCACCACTATCTACCCTCACTCCGATACAATAATAAAATGGACCAGTTGTGCAGAGACCGAAATATTCGCATAAGACTCTCATATAATTCTCATATAATGTTAGGCTACGGCGGTTGACAACGATAAACATCATCAAAATTTATTTAAAAATACTGTTACAATTTTACTATAAATAAAAATATTCTAATTCGTGGGCATAGATTGGTAACTTGGAATAATATCGACATCATCGGAATAAGTGCCTTTATTCTGCCTTGAGCAACGACCTTAAGTGTTTTAAAAGGTCGTTGGCTGGCTGCAACCCACTTAAGTGCTGACCTAACCCAACGCAACGATTCTGCATCTAACTTTATATAAAACCGAAAAACAGTTTTTTCGAAGTAGCGTTCGAAACTTTATTTAAATATTTTATTAAAATGTTAATATTATGATAAAACTGTAAGATTGAGATTTTTAACTGCAATATTTTTAGTGACTTTAGTTAAAGTTTGTGTTCAAATAAACATAAAACATTAGTAAAAAACGCTTATGTTAGTTAGAAAATCTTATTATCTTCCGAATACATAATGTTCATGGTTCGCTCGAATGTTTATGCTGGTGACACCGCGCCTCTACGAAACTAATCAAAGCGCTCAGGAAACGAGAACGCAAAGCGTCGTGCGGAGTTTCATTAAAGAGCGTGTAATTTGCGTAGCCAGAAGGACCACCTGGAATGACCCAGGAGCAGACGTTAGAATAAGGGAAGAGAATGGATGTCGGCACTCATTGTTGAAAATTAGACCATACGTGGCAGCTCAACAATGTTGATTTTCGCTTAGCTGGCACTTAACTTCGCCAAATTTAACTTGCGATCCAATAAACACGATTTTAAGCACTCTTGAACTAAACTCAACTGCCAGTACCCATAATCGATACAAAACTGACAGTTCGATCGATGCGTTTATAATACCAACAAGGTTTGGAGAGTAAGAAATACACCCGCGTTAATAGGATATATGAAAATAACTGAAATCTCACCTGGACTCTTCGTTGGCGAGAACGCATGCTATCCGCTATTTATAAATAGAGGGTTGTAGGTTTTTTTTTTTTTTTGCATCCGTCCATGGTTTTGCTGACCGCGTATTTTAGTGCTACAACCGTCAAAATAATTGATCTAATTTTGTCGATATTCGGTAAACAGTCGCATATTATAATTTTATTGTACAGTCAAGAGCACTCGTAGCTTTACCCGAGCATTTAAAGTTGAACTGAAACGCGTAAAAGAAGAGATAGGACGTGTGCGTGTACTGTATCTTTGAGAACCGACGCTTTCGCATCTCCCTATGAGCGTAGATGTGGTTAATTTTACATACTCGAATCGCCTTTCAAAGTAAAGTTTCATTTGTCCTCGACCGTACATATTTTATCCAAAATTGTGTTTTTTAACAAAAATGTTTTGATTTTCATGTATTTATTTATTTATTTATTGTGGTTACCCAACAGAAATTATACGCAATATCTAAAGACAACGTATATTGAAAAGTATAATCCTTAAACTAGTGTAACTCAATTAAGTATCTATGGTAAAAGGTTATTGCAGAAAATAATATTAAAATATATTAAACAGTTTTAAATAAAAAACGATTACAAATGTAAAACTTTTAAAAAAAGTTATATACTTCTTGTGATTATTTCAAAATGATATAGAACTAAACTGAGAAATTTGTCAATGGGTTTGTGCATTGCTATAATATTATAAAACAACGTTGCAAAACTCTTGCTGAGGTATTAAAAAAAAGATCAATTGGAAGAAGTTAGTATAAAATAAACCACGAATTTATGCCCATTTTATCTGATAGAATATCTCGCTGGAGTTTGCCCAGAATTCGTAATAGAATCGACAGAAGAATGGTAAAGCAATCTATGTTATTAGAGAGTAGAGAGTATATTTCTAAGGAATAATATTATTGTAATATATGTCAAAAATATAAATCATTTAATAAATTTATTTACATAACAAACGGTACGCTTCGAAAACAACAATTTTAATAAGGTTATATTTATTAAAAAGGTTCATTTCTTCTCTCGCTCTGTGATCTCTGAAATCATTGTATACAATCTGCTAACATTTAACCTAAAATATACATATGCTAACATTTAACCTAAAATATACATTTAGTCAAACGGAAAATCTAATTATTACAAAATCTAGCGCCGCCTCTGAACGAAACGCGTTTAGAATAATTTAGAGATGTTATACGCCCCGGATAAAATTAACAACAACTTTCACTGATTCTGTTATTAAGGTGTCTACGTAATTTTGCCTTTGTATAAATTTGAAATAAGTGGAATTAGTTATTCTTAGTCAACACGTCTCGATTAACAATATGAGTTTACATTAAAAGCTCAACTTAAAATAGGTTTTAATATTTAAATACTTTTTTTAACATAGTTATTAAATGGAAAAGTTTATAACATTTAAATTTCCATGCACCTAATGCACGCGTTATATTGACTCGGTATATTACCGTCCTAAATGAGTCAGCCGTGGGTGCATAAGATTTTAAACAAATTAATTATGTACGGCAAACTGTTTAATTTCGTTCTACTGAGTAACACTCATATCTCACACAGCTGTGAATGTATTCGCAATAAAAGGTTTGCCATCTGTGCATAAACTACTTTAAAACTTTTTCTAAACATAAAAATATCCGCTAAAAAAGTAATCATATCCAATAATCAAATACACGCAGCCACCATAACAACAGAAACGTCCAATTTTCTCGCTTTGACATATGGGCGCAGACAGCTCTCTCACTTGTGTAGGGCGGCAGTATTTTGAACCTCCTTACTGCAGAACAAAAGCTCTGAAATTAAAATTACAATATTTCATGTTTCCTCCTAGATCAACGCCGCCATATATATATTAATTTCACAAAAGAAGCCTATTATATCGTTTATTATAAATTAATTTCACAAAAGAATCGTAGTAGATTTCTTCTAAACTCTGTTGCTTAGTGATTACAACGAAAAACTCAAGCTTGATGTTTTGAATATTTCTCTGTAACTAAGTAATAAATGTGTTTAAGTAAATTAATAAATACATATACAATATATGGCCCATTCAGCAGATTATTTTACTGTGTGAAATAGTTTTAGTGAGAAATAGAATAGGGTTTTGCAGTCCGTGGAATTCTCAATATCCTTCTTCAAGACCACATTTTAAGAACTATTTTCTGCTTTGGGAGTCCACGTTTCAGCACTATAGAGAGAAATGGAGAAAACCAGGAATATTAAAAGCTGGACTTTTATTGCGATTAGTCAAAATTTTATATAATTTGGCTATTGCATTGTTAGTCTCCTCTCCTGGTTTCCGTTTCACGCCGTCGCTTTGTTTATCTCTAGACCTAGCTTCTTGCTTTCGTTTTCTACACTCCGTTGAAGATCGACCATCTAATCTCATCTCCGATTGTTCAATAAGAGTTACGTCATCTGCAAATCGAAATTTATTATTGTAATACCTACATTCAGTTCTCAAGGGCCATTCTCATGATGATACTGTGAGAAAATTAAATAAATAAATACGTACAAATTACTGCAAAAATAGTATGCCAGGGTCGAAGTTGAATATTTCCCTCGTGAGAACTTCACGCCAGAGCAGTCTCAGTCGCAAACGGAAGTAAATGTCCTGCTCGCAATTAGGTTAAGTGCATTCGGAAATTGTCCCGTCCAGCCCACTCTGCGCTAGCGTGGCAACACTGCAATTACACTTGACATTTATAACCATTAACACATAATATGCGCAAGTAATATGCTCTAGTTTCACACTTTACTATTTAATTGAATATTTTATGTTATATGTTATGTCATAATTGAATGGGTCAGCTGATTAAATATCATGTTACTTTCATAACACCTAATCCGCAGAGGGACAGTTCCGTACCTCATACATGCATCAGGCAAGTATCTAGTTAGATCAAGTATTATTTATTTATTTATTCGTCTGTAAACTAACGGCGTTACAAATATAAAGATTATAATATTAACAAATAAGGCCGATTATAAGTTACAAGTTTAAAATGAAACGTAAAGGTAAAAGTTGTGACCTAAAAAGTTATAGATGAAAAACAAAATGATTTAATTGCGAATCCTTATTTGAAATCAATATAACAAGCTTATATATTAAATATAATAAAACACAGAAGGTGTGTTTGCAATGTAAATAAATAATGGCGTGTGTGTGTGTATAAGAGAGAGTAATAACAAAAATCTTCTGTACATTGTGCATGAACTACATGTTTAGATGAAACAAGAAAAAGAATTTGAAAAGGAGTTGTAAAGATATTTGACTTATTTATTATATTTGATTGTTATCGGAAAATCGCCTGAAAAGATAAATGACACAATCTCTGAGAACATTGCAAAGTTTGTTATTTTTTTAATAAAGCGTAGTTAATGATTTGTTTAAATCAGGGATTCCCAAACTATTTTGGCCAAGGGACCCCTTTTCCAAAATGAACTGATACCAAATTACTTTAAAAATCTTATCTCTGGTTTTTTTCCTATTGACACAAAATACTTACCTATTTAAAAACATTGGTGTTGGTTAAGTAAGTAAACTTGACATTATTTTCTCATCCAAATTTAACAAATAAATAGAAAATGAATAGAAATTCACTAAAAATCAAGTGTAATGAATAATTATTAATACAAATTAATAATAAAATATAATTATAGATAAAATAATATAATGTCACTACTATGATTATAAAATATCGGTGAGTTTGTCTTTGTCGGTAAAACCGTGAGTGTTGTCATCTTCAGGCAATGATTCCAAAACTGAGTCTCTATTAGGAGGGATTTTACGCATTCAGGCAACTGTGCAATGTTCTCACTTGAGCAATCGCAAAATCTGTCATAACTTACACAGGTTACTAATCCCAAAGATACGGGTTCAAGTATCAAAAAAGGAACGCGCATGAAAAAATAATTTCCACATGAAAGATGTAAGATCAGATTAATACGACCATCCCGTTTAAAAAAATAATAAAAAAAAATAGTTATCCTCGAGGGAATATTTGACATTCCTTTAAGCATCAAAACGGGATACAATATGAAAGGTTTTATACTGATCTGCCGGAATGTGGGCACTGCGACGAGGGTCTGAATGTTTTTCTGATCTCCCAGTGGAAATCAGAAAGAGTGTTTGCTCTGATACGTCTCAAAACAAAGAAGGAATTTCTAAGGGAAAATCATCGTGAATATTTAGGTTTGTCTCTAGAACCTGCTTTTTTTAGAGGTGATGTACACTCGACGATAGGCGATGCCTTTATATTAATGAAATGAACTGAAAGAAACCATATTAAATAAATTCAAAATACTATTTAAAAAGTAGTAGCTGCGATTTCTAATACCTACCATATAAATACATATTATCCAATGTATTGTGGCATATTCAATGGGATATGAAAATATTGTGGCATGTTATTATACATCGAAAAATAAAACATACATACCTACTACTTATTTTTTTTTTTAAATAATTCACGACTTATTTTTTTCTCCAGATTTATGTCACACAATAGCAATGCAAGTTTTTACACGATTGCACTAGTATCACGCAAGTTAAAAAATAATATAACGTCGCTAAAAGTCAGGAGGAGTAACTATACGTTTAAACGCTAATAGAATTTTAGTTTTTACTTACTTTGACACATTGGTAAGGGGTAAGGAGTTACCCCTTCTTCTTAGACCGATCTCTGTTCGACCAGTGACATCTGACAGCGATCATTTAGCTCTGCCCAAATAGGGCGTTTCGAACAATGCGGCAGTTTAATGGCATCGATCTTGACTGATCGCGATCCAGTGACCCAGTGACATAGTTATCCGAGGGAGGAGCCTATTAAAAAAGGCTGTTTTACACGAGTAAATCGACATTTAGAATATAAACTTTAACATTGTATTTCTTTGAAACTATTATGAATGTTGATATACTTTCTTAACAAATAACACTAGAAATGTTTTTTTTAATGGAATGGTAAATTAAATATGTAAAAAATTAATACGTGAAATAAAAAATAATATATTTATTGCAACTTATATTATTTAGTTATATATCAGATTCAGGTGTCCTTTCTCCTAGTTGAATTCCTTATTTATGCTGTATTATTTTCCTACGAAAATTTTATTAATTCTTTTTATTTTTTGTAATATGGCTGCATGAAAGATAAATACTTTTTCCCCTAAACTTATTTTACTCTTTGGAACAGAATGATGGTTCTCGTATTTAATACTTCATTATTCAATATCTGGTATTAGGAAACAGTCATTATAGAGACTGACTGAGTTAGGTAAATAATTATGTCATTGCGTTGCCATATCGTACCCAATTATTTTATTACCCTAGAATTTACAGAAGAAATTGGTCAGTGTCCTCCTTATCGGTAGATTCATTTTATCTCGTACATACGTAATAACTTTTCATAATATTCCACTGAAAATTAATTACAGCGCACAATGAGGTAATACTGAAATTTCGACTCATAACGCCCGCGTCTGTAAATTAATGTCAGTTAAATTTTATTAGTGGCTGCTTTCGCGGTAACGCGAATTGTAGGGTAGATAGATACAGCGGCCACCGTCGCAAACAAAGTGCCAACCCCTATAAATAACCCACCGTTCATTATTTATGGGGACATTCATTTATTAACCTGCTTTCGTGTGTTATATTAGCGATGCGCATGTTTTGGCCGATGCAACTATTTATAATAACAATTCAAAACATTATTAGCGCATGTTACGATTATGGACGCAAAATAGTTATTTTCTTTGGTCATTTTACTCTAAAAGTGCCACAAGTAGAATGCAAAAAATCTGGGCATAGGTCACGGCCAAAGAACTTTGACCGGGACCTACTAAAAAACTAAATCAAAACCAGTAA
The DNA here is from genome assembly GCA_020383195.1 of Neomicropteryx cornuta. NCBI lineage: Eukaryota > Metazoa > Arthropoda > Insecta > Lepidoptera > Micropterigidae > Neomicropteryx > Neomicropteryx cornuta. Next base: position 2,757,830 of record JAHKQU010000001.1, on the reverse strand, counting down.
AAGATTGTAACCAGAACCTGCCACTGTAAGTTAAACAAACACCTATACTTGATTGAATCTATAGAAGGTAGCGAATTTAGAGGTTTATAAATAACACGATACTGTTCACCTCCAAAAAATGTGTTATACACGTGAAAAAACATTGTTTTTTTTTTTAAAGCTCACGCTGTTTGAACTACCCTACAATCTACATAATACACCGAGACATAACCACGCTGGGTGGGTACAGAAGCACTCCTCAATGTATTGCTAGGATCTGTCATCACAATAAGGTGTACACTCCGGCAATTTACAGCTCCGGTTAATTAGTCGCTTGTAATTACGATACTAGCTATCAATTAGCAATAATATTACCTACCCACGGAACATGAGTACTACGTTGTTATTAATATTATTTAGACACTAATATAAATTTACTTTCGTGAATAAGAAAAGAGACTGAATGAGTTTTTCATTCGAATATCTTTTTAATTAAAAAGTAAATTGTCGCATGTCATATCATCACTTGAGAAATGGTGACGAATTTGCCTTATTTTTTTTTTTGTTGTTTATAATTGTCAAAACAAGGTTCGCATGAAAGAAAATTTTGGGAAAATCCACATAAAAAGTGGAAAAATTCAGAATATAAAAAAGTTAATTTTATATGGGATATTCTTTGTTTTTGTTTCTGTATGACTTTTCGAAGAAAAACATTGTAAAATGGGAAACTCGGAAATTTGGTAATTTTGTTTTTCAGGGTGTATTCATGTATTCATGTCAAAGTGAAAGGAGAACCTCATAAGGAAATAATATCTGAGCAAAAAGCAAAAATACGCTCATAAATAGATATTTAATATTTGATGAATTTATCAAAAAAAAACATGAAAAATACATGTTTATATGTTTTCTGACACTCCTGTGGCCTTAATATTAGAGTCGGCCATATTATTTGTACTTTTATATATCCGCAGTCTTATTTAAATAATATGTAATACATTTATATTTATTTATTTATTCATAATAGCACAATAAGAACTCACAACAATCTTAATATATATAAATCTCGTGTCACAATGTTTGTCCTCAATGGACTCCTAAAACACTTAACCGATTATAATAAAATTTGAACACCATGTGCAGTTCGATGTGCACTTGAGAGATAGGATAGTTTAAATCACAAATTATAGTCGCAATTTTAATTTATCGCTAATTTTTTGTCCGTTATTATTTGGCAGTCATAAAACTGACAGTCATAAAACTGACAGATGTCGATACCTTTCGACTGGGTTGATGGCGCTAATGTCTGTTATTATTTGACAGTGACAGTTATTCGACGCAAACGTATTAAAAGAGCCCATCAGTTGGCAAAACAAATTGAATCAAGAAATCTAGCTCAAAGAATCAGGACAGCAGGTCATGCACAAGAATCTCAAGAACAGTGTAACGAACGTCTTCAAGAGAATATCATAAGAACAAGAAAATTATTATTTTCAGTCAAATGCCACCGAAAAAATCTAACCTCAACAACGCGAGCGGCAAACGTCAAAACGCAAACGTCAAAACTACGATCGGAATAATATATTCACTTACGAGATGCTGTTGCTGGAAACATCGATGGAAATTTAAATCCCAATGACATCGGTAATGCTTTCATTTTACCTTCAAGCTACATCGGCAGTCCACGGAACATGCAGGAATACATACAAGATGCGATGACTTACGTACGTCATTACGGCCGACCGGATTTATTTATTACATTCACATGTAATCCGAATTGGGAAGAGATACAAACTTTACTATTGCCAGGACAACAAGCCATTCATCGTCATGATTTAACTGCACGTGTGTTTAAACAAAAATTGAAATCCTTAATTGATTTTATTGTAAAATATACAATTTTTGGTATCACACGTTGTTGGCTGAATACGATAGAGTGGCAAAAGCGAGGTTTGCCTCATGCCCACATTTTGGTTTGGCTTAAAGATAGAATCCGTCCTGAAGAAATCGATCAAATAATTTCAGCCGAAATTCCAGACCCATTAATTGATCAAGAATTATTTGATATTGTCACCAAACACATGATCCATGGGCCATGCGGTGTTTTCAACATGACCTCACCGTGCATGGAAAATGGAAAATGTAAAAAAAACTTCCCAAAGCCACATACGAATGACACGATCACGGATATTGATGGTTATCCAATGTATCGCCGCAGAAGTACTGAGAATGGTGGCCACACATTTACAATGCGACTGCCGAACTTTCCAAATCAAGTTGAGTTTGATAATCAGTGGGTGGTACCATACTCACCACTACTTTCAAAAACTTACAAAGCTCATATCAATGTTGAGCTTTGCAGTTCTGTTAAATCAATTAAGTATATTTGTAAATATGTAAACAAAGGCAGTGATTTGGCCATATTTGAAGTAAAAAACATAAATAAAAATGACGAAATAGCACGATACCAAATGGGCAGATACATTAGCAGCAATGAAGCTATTTGGCATATTCTCAGCTTTCCCATCCACGAAAGAGATCCTGCTGTCCAACATCTGGCAATACATCTTGAAAACGGTCAACGTGTATACTTCACTGAAGAAAATGTTCTCCAAAGAGCGTTCGAAGCTCCGAAAACGACTCTAACTGATTTTTTTACATTGTGTCAAAAACCTGATGTTTTTGGCCAATTCGCGAAGACATTGGTGTATGGTGATGTTCCACGTTATTTCACATGGAACAAATCCAGTAAAAAATGGGAGCCACGGAAACAAGGAAAACCACATCCTTCCATTACAGGCATATTCAAAGCTAAGACATTGGGGAGACTTTACACGGTACATCCAAAGCAACGTGAGTGCTTCTATTTACGTTTGTTATTGGTGAATGTTCCCGGACCAACGTCTTTTGAATTTTTACGAACAGCTAATGGTCGAGTATTCAATACATACCAGGATGCATGTCGTGAACTGCAATTGCTAGAAGACGATAACCATTGGGACTTAACGCTTGCTGATGCTGCGTTGACATCAACACCGAATAACATTCGTCAGTTGTTTGCAATTATTTTGGCGACATGTTATCCCTCGCAAGCACAAACTTTGTGGGAAAAATATAAAAATTGTATGACAGAAGACATCTTGCACCGAATTAGACAAACAAATCAATGCCAAAACATAGATTATACACCAGAGATGTACAATGAAGCATTGGTCTTGATCGAGGATTTATGTGTTCTTATTTCAAATTTACCACTTAATCATTATGGTATGCCATCACCTAATCGTCCAGCCACCGACTTAGTCAATACCGATTTACAACGAGAAAATCAATATGACCATGGAAGTTTAGCAACAATTATCATGAACCATTACTGACAGCAGAACAAAAAATTATTTATGATCGGATTATGCTGGCTGTTGCTGCTGAACAAGGCGGTTTTTTTTTCTTGGATGCACCCGGTGGAACCGGTAAGACATTTTTAATATCGTTGATTCTTGCCAAAATACGGTCGCAACAAAAAATCGCATTAGCATTAGCATCGTCAGGCATTGCGGCTACTTTACTGGATAATCACATTTGGCAATAAATTATCTAGAATTGTTATTATTCAAAAAAGTCCATATTATCATTCAAAAAAGAAATTTCCAATATCATTAATAGTAAAGACTAATAAAACCTAATAGTATTGTTAGATTGTTGTGTTGCTAATGGTTAATTGTAACATATAAGTACTGTAAATGTACAATACAATTCATATAGAATATACATACATACTTTATTTATATCACCTTAAATTATTTTTATACATACTAAAACCATACTTAATTTATTACTTTATTTTAATATATACATACAAATGTCACACTCTCACAACTACCACAAACATCACCCACAAATTACACATAACACTTAAAAAAAAAAATCTACTGTATACGTATATAATATTAATAATCTATATATATTTTAAGAACACTGTTCAAATTTTTATGCTAATCTTAACATATAAAATGACCGAAATCCTTAATTGATTTTATATATTAGTAATAATTTTTGTTTAACAAACAATTTAAACACCTTTAAGTTTTAGTAAAAGGTCGTAGGACACGGCGTATAACATAAATTGTATTAGATGTATTTTTCAACGCGCATTTGATACCCCTTAATTATGCTCAATTTGTTACACTCTGTGTTCTACTCGACGCGTGTGTTAAAGTTCACTCAAGTAAAACTCAACGTAAAACTCCTTCGTTATTCTCTTGCCAGTGCAATTTTATTCCAGAAAAGTGCGGAAAAACGTAGCGAAGTTTGTATCCAGTAATTCCCTTTGTATAATTGAAGGGAAACGTTACGTGGCTACGCTCGCCATGGCGTGGTTCTCGTATTGTTTTCAGCCGCTGTACGTAATTTAATCTTCTAACACAATAGCGACCAATATGCCAACGGATAGGGCTTCGTGCATTTAAACACGGAAACAATGCATCATAGCAATCTTTGTGTTATCCAGTTAATGAATTGCTACATTCAGTATAATGTTGAACGAAATTATAATCACTTTTAGCACATATTTACAAAGATGGCGAAACTGTAACCGATCCAATTATTTTTTACCTGTATTCTTTCGTTTCGAAATCTAAAGTTGCAACAACTCTATAAGGGTACTTTTGGTAAATTGTTTTTTAAGACCAATATCTTCCAAACTATGTGAATACCTCCTTATTATTATTCAAAAAAGAGATTTCCAATATCATTAATAGTAAAAATAAATAAAACCTAATTGTATTGTTAGATTGTTATGTTGTTTATGATTAATTCTAACATATAAGTACTTATAATTGCAATTACATATAGAATATACATACATATTATATTTACATTATTTTTATACATACTAAAACCATACTTACTTTATTATTTTATTTTAACATATACATACAAATCACACACACTCACAACTACCACAAACATCACTCACAAATTACACATGTTAATATGTAAAATGTCCGAAATCCATAATTGGTTTTGTACACTAGTAATAAGTTTTGTTTGTAATTATAAAAATTAATACTGTTCACTAAAAATTAAATAAAATAAATAAATAAATGTAGTACAATGATGTAAATTTCATACACACAAACCTATACCATCTTCTCTTCTGTTTTATGAATTGAATATGAATTTATAAATCTACTTAGCATTTTTCCACGCGATGATAATGCTTGTGTCTTTCAAAAAGTCATTTGCCAAGTATTTAATTCTAGTTGCCCTTGATGTCAATACAAAACTTACAGTTAAACTGGGCATGAGAACTGTCTATTTGGCAGTATGACAGGTGTGAAATATGCTCATGTTACCAACTTATGGCGGCGGTATATTATAAATGTAAACTGTCTGTACTTTTTTTCAGTTTAAAATTCTAATTCAATTTTTTAGGTTAACTTTTCCAGCGGACCTCCAACAACTTTTCCCGAGCAGTGAATGAATCTAACGCGACACGGTGTTCGGGTAAATTCGGCGACACGCGTTCGTGTGTCATTGCGCCGCGCCGCACCGTCGCCTCATACGTATTTGGGTTTTTTGCTGAATGTAGCTGCTAGTATGGAGTGATAATTTTCAAATATAACGCGACTTAATCAATTCCTTACAGAACTTTACTTCTGACGCGAGTGGTTAATACACGGACTGAGCTTTGTTTTATTTTTAATTAACAAATAACGCATCTTTAAATCCTATGTTATTATTTATTTATCTATGTTTATCGGAAAAACCAACAATTTTACAAACAGAACAAAAAACAAAAAAATACATTTCGAACAGCTAATTTGCCCTAATATTTTTACACAATAGATTATTGCTGAACACTTTAAATTGCGACTTATACAGAGCCAATTTATCGAAGCAGTTAATAGTTTCATTATATTTTTATTAACATACAAGTGTCACACACTCACAATTACCACAAACATCACTCACAAATTATACATAAAACATTAAAAAAAAAAAAATCTACTGTATACGTATATAATAATAATAATCTTTATATATTTTAAGAACACTGTTCAAATTTTTATGCTAATCTTAACCTGTAAAATGACCGAAATCCATAATTGGTTTTATATACTAGTAATAAGTTTTGTTTGTAATTGTAAAAATGTCATACTGTGATTGTAGCGAATAGCGAATAGAAATAGATAGAATTGTAGTATTTCCAGTACGATATCGCGTAGCATAATCTATGGTACAGCGCATTACTAAAATTACTACGAGTACTTGGAAGAGTTTATACTACTTGTAAACATTTTTTTTACTTAAAGTAGACTCACCGTATGCCGCTGTCAACATTTTAAGAGTTTTAGAGCACTTGATTCCATTTTTTACACAAAATTTAATGCAAACTCTTTGATCCATCTTTTTCGACAGTAGAAAATCGCCGAGCACGCAAAACACTTCTAACCTTAATGCCTCTCACACACAAATTAAAAATGCTATACTCTTGAAACTTTTCACAGATGTTAAAAACAAGTGTACCAACATAACAAAAAAATATCGAAGATCGAACGGACGTAGCCCGCGAAATTTGAAAAGTCACCTTACTTTTTTATCACACCTCGCATAGCGGAATCGTAAGGGAAACCCGCTAAGATAGAGCGCGTTTTAAACTGCAAACGAAAAAGTGTTAAGCTGAGCTATGTGGAGTTTGACCAATTAAATAGGTGCGGTGCATTCTTCGCCCGAAAACAAGTCAGCTGGAAAAAAATATTTGCCTTACGAATATTGAGTGGAGGGCTGTTTTTAAATTTCACAACAAAATGCGTAATTCATCCCTTCCACTAAACTAAGTAGTTCGCCTACCCGCCGAGTCCATTTCGAAGCAGTTCCGTCTCGATGCTCTGCGTTAGTGCTGTCTGTTCATTTGTCAACTTGACAGGACCATTCGTCGTAGTCCGAAGAGCCGACACCAGGTGGACACGACTAGATTCACGTCGCGACATTTTTATAGTGCGGCTGAATTTGAAGTAGATAAAATATATCGGATAAGCTGTTGTTAATGCCAATTATTTTCTTTTACTAAGTTATTTACAATAAAACAATAGTTTCGTAACATAAATATAAGAAAACCAACCAAAAACATTATTTAAATACAGGGTGACCAAATACCATTCCTAAAGACTTAAAGGGCGTGTTTATGTTCTCTATTAACTCGCGAAAATATTAAGTGCCTAAATTTTTAATTTTATCAAAGCCCTCGTGTATATTCCCCTTTTGTGTTCGCTCTTTCGTTTGCTCGAACAAGGCGCTCAATGACCCGGCGCGGCGCAGCCTCACGAGCAGACGTTCTTACGACAATAACGATTTAATATTATCACTTTAAGTTCCCATTTTTTTTTTATAAAATGTAAACTCAGTAAAATTGTACACATATCAAAACTTATCGTGGTTTCCGAGTAAGCAGTTTGTCAACTTTACGCGATAATATGAAATCACTCTTTTCATAAGTTCCTCATTGATTGGCCTTGGCCGAGCGCCTGCGAGCAAAAGGGAAATTCACACGTCTTTGATAAAATGATTTGCATTAATTATTTTCGCATTTTTTTATACAATTTGTTGACATAATAAGGAACAATCACTAAAGTCTTCGGGAATGGTCTTGGAACAACCTGTATGTAAAAAGGGACGAAAATGGATATAATGAAGCTGGCTCGTAGCAGCGACGAAATCGCGTTCATTCATAGCCGCGTTCACTCGCTTATTATTGCACAGTCACACTATTATTTTTAGCTTCGGTGACACGGGAATCTCGTTGCAAGTGACACCATGACAATGACACGATGACGAGTTCAGCTACAGCTATTTTGAAATTGCGTATAATCTAACCTCAATTATATTGATGACCGGTTGGATAAGGTTATATAACTATTTTCATTTATTTATTTCAGGAAACAACAGCTTACATAGTAATTACAATAAACAAAAAAAAAACAATTAAAACACAAAGCCAATAACAGTTTCCTCCAAACTTAAAAAAATAGAAAACTCATTCGGGAGCGAGGCCGGGACAGGAAGTAGGAGGAGTTGAGGAATCCAGACAATCACCAGAATATAATATAAAATACAATATAATATAAAATATAAATTTTACATATACATATAAATATACTACTCAAGGGCTAGAGTAGATACTCTCTTGAATGCCGGGAAAGTAGTGTATATCGATGTCACTTAACATGCTGTTGTAAAGCTTACATGCTACATGCTATGTTAGGTAATTCAATATTAATTTATGAGACGAAACAAATACAAAATTTCGCCATTCGCTACCAATTAAAATGGTTATTTCCAAGAGTTAGCATCTACTCAGAGAATCGACAAACTACTGTTGTTCAACCCGTTCGCGAATGTTCATTATTCAGTGTCGATAACAATGTCGAACAGAATTGGATTTTCAAGTAGATGCCAAGGAGGAAAAATCGAAAAAAACGCGGATATGTCGAGTGACGTCATTAGCTATAATTAAGTGTCTCGTTTTAAGAGCGTTCGACGGATGGAAGGTGGGGAAAACTTCGAGATCAGCTATAAAAAATACGGAAAATACGACTGTTACTGCTACACTGTGCATCTGCGCTCAAAGCGGGATTTCATTTCGAGGGTACCTTAAACATTTTTAACAAATTTTTGGGCGCGTACTCTGTCAACTCAATTTAAATTCAAAATTCTGTTGATAAATTAAAACATACAGAGGAAATATTTTACGATAAACAATATAATTATCCTTACGAAGGGTTTTTTTTTTATTAATATATATTTCTTTATTTGTAATAACTTTGTACAATCCCCACAAAGATTGGTGCGTTTTCAAGATATAGTGTTTTCGTCTAAATGTTTCACCTGTGCCTCGGGTCCCGTAACCGTGAGCTATGGGTTTGATGGTTACTCAACTAATCTGTTGTAGAGTAACCATCGTTTTGTTTCTGTAAATCGTGGAAAATAGTGCGTTATAGTCAAAATATCTAAATTATCAAAGATAATTATAAAAAAAAAATGACTTCAAAATAAATTAAAAAATTATAAATACACCCCCAATATATAAAAATAAAGCACGCGGCACAACAGCGACATAAAAACATTTTGAAGGGAAAATTTATTTTTTTTATTTATTAATTTGATAAGCTTATTATTATGTAATATCGTAATACCACCCTTGAGAAAAATATGCAAAAAAAATAAATCGGTACATATGCAATCGATTTGAAAAAAGAAATAAATAAAATGAAATAATGATTTAAAAAATGTTTTTTTAATATTGCGTTTGATTGTAAGGCGTCGTTATTGCTTTAGCGGCGTGAAATTAAACCCGATGAGATGCGATCTTATTTCTGAGATTCAACTTTGATGTATTTTAATTGGTTTGTACGCACCCTAACTTAGCAAGATCTCATTAATTTAAGGGAGTTACGTTTAAATGGTATATATCCAGTGTAATTAACGCCTTTTGTGACTAGGTACACATATCATTATAATCATCAAAGAAACCGCCGAAACTGATAAAGTTGAATGGTATGTAAGATTAGTTTCGTGCTCTTAACCTCGTTATTAAAGGCCATTTTAGACTCACTGTCTGACCTTCCGTTTGCTAGTAGATAAAAGGCCTTTAGCACTAGTTTCGCGTAAATTCGCATGTTGAAAGTCACCAAATGCAGATTGAAAGTACCGACACTTTTAAAGGTGATTGGCCAATACAAATATTTTCCTGTTACATTCTACAAACAAAACCATTCTAAGTTTTTTTAATTTTATGTGTTATGTTTATAATTGTATATGTCGTGAATGTTTAACTATTAGGTAGTGACGGTATTTTGTGATATGTATGAAATTTATTTAACAAATCGTGGTAAATTAGTGTTTATATATTTTATTACATATACGGTTCAAAACTGAGTTCCGATCTAGAAATCATTTAGATTAATATATAATTATTTTTCAAAATTATCTGTGTTAAATAAAGTTAAATGTGTGCCTCTACAAACTGTTGATGTGAATGGATCACATCAACAGTTTGTAGAGGCACACAAAATCAACTAAAATTTTAAGTGCCAAAAAATGTCAAGACTTCAAAATATTACATAAACTGTTATTTTTCGCGTGATAATGAATATTTCTTTTTTTTATTATTTAGATGTGACGTCACGACGCTTGTTGCTTCCCCTTTCCCTTGTCATACAACGTCACACTTTCGAGACCCCCACCCTCCTCATTTAACGTGTGACGTAATTTATGGACCAACCCTTAACATCATGCCTCTCAGCGATTCTTTGTGGCGGTGTTTTTTTTTTAATTTATGACAATAAAGCGAAAACATGAATAAATAAAATAGGAAAATGAAAGCAAAGCGAGATACACACTACACCTTCGGAGCGCGATCTCAAAGCTAGCGCGGCGACATCGTTAACATGTCGTTTTGACGCCGAGCGAATACAAATTCCCTATACGCTTTCTGCACGACTTTGAGAAAAAGCTATGATCGTTCATTATTCATCTGCATGATGTGTTTGATGATTCCCTTTGAAATGAAAGCTAATTCAATATTCTGACACCCATATACAGTCCTAACCTTAACTAAAGGAGCCTTTTTAACCCGTTAAGGTAGGATTTCGCGCAGGTATTATCTGATTCACCATAAAACTCTCTATTATAAAATATCACTTTGATTTTTTAACTCTTAATTTAAAAAAAAAACTGCTGTTATCGATTTTTTCCTGTTGGCCACAAAATTTTTCACTATTTTTACAAGTTTTGTCAAATATCACACTTTTTTGTTTATATTTTCAAATATATGTTAGATATATACACTATTATACACTACCATTCTCTTACAAAAATGGTACAATTCCGAAAAAAAAAAGTTAAAAAAAAAAATACGGCGCAGGACGAAAGTGCGTCAGTGTGTTTTCAATACAAATTTAAAACTAGTATTAGACACTGCATTGACTTGAATTAAATCTGAGGTACTGATTGGCTCGTTGCGATTTCAATGGTACAAACGTAGAGTCAATAAATTATACTGTTAAGTTAGCAGAAATAATCAAATCAAGTGCGGGGAAAACTTTCTCGCTCTGACGGATATATCCGTCGCCCTGCAAACGCGACGTTTAAACGGAAAGGTGTAACTCTATGACGGGCATAACGGCTTATAACACAAACCGTGGCATTTTCATTTTGTATGAAATATTGATAGCATTTAGTTATTTTTTAAAAAAAGGGATATATTTTTGAAATCCATTTTTTTTAATAACAACACAAAAACATATATTTCTTGAAAATTTAAAAACTCAGCATAGATGATCATTTTCGTATTTAAAAACTAAAACAAAAATCTCAATTTTTTTAATACCAATTTATCTCACATCGCTTAGATAAATCCCTTCTCCACTTTATTATCATCATAAATCTATATTTATTTCATATGGTATGTTACTGGTGTCTTAAGCGGGTGACTTAAAAAAATGCTATTTCAAAAACATGGTAATTTTGTTTTATTATATTTTTTGCACAATGTTTAAAGAAGTAAAATTCGTATTTGTAGGTCTCAGGTATGTAGGCGTCTTAAAGCATTGGATTCCTAAGCATTCAATTTATTTGAATATTGGCAGTCTGCTGTATTGCTCTCAAGTGACCATCAAGTTAAACAGCTAAGTGAACGAGTTTTCCTTATAATATCCCTCTGTAAGCCAAAATGTTTACAATTGACATGTTTCACGTGAACGGCGACCATTACAAAATGAATACTTTCTTGACATTTGTTTGGTAAAGAATGACAACTCTTCTTCTAACCTAACTGAAGGAAAAGTTAGTAAACGACTGCATATCGATTATACAGAATGTCCCAAGACCACTCCCAAAGACTTAAGGGTGGGTTTGCGCAACCTTTTATGATTAAGAAATGATATACAAAAAAACGAAAAAAAATCATCCCCAAATTTATTATATACTTTAAAGATGGCGTAAATTAGGTCAGCGGACTAATTTCGATGCCGCACCATTCGATAATGACCTTGACACCGTTACAGCGTACGGGGACAGCTGAGCGCTCGCAACAAAGACAATTATTACATGATCCTTTTACTATTTTCACGTAAAGTTTACATTTTTTTTTTTCTCGGTAACTAAGATGTATTTTCTAATAGCGTTTAAAAAACATACTAGAAATACTACCAATTAGCCGGATTTTTATAACAGAAACGGTCTTGGAACATGCGAGCAAAGTCTAATTTCCATGAAACGAGCTGTTGAGAAATTCCATTAAAAAAACATAAATTTGAATATTTTTTTAAATTTCACTAAAAATATCACCTTTGAAGAGTATTCTTAAAAATATGCTCGCAATTGAGATTTAAAAATCTATCTTTTTTTCACAAAACATCGATCGATCGCCGTGCCATTTTATTCAATCATAAAAAACAATTTCATGTTGTTTTATGAAGTATTATTTATTTATTTAGTTTATTCAACAAATTTACAATATCATAATTTTATGTACTAGCCAAGCCCAAGGCTTATCTGCTGGAAACCAGGTGTGTAAAATACAGTCACTCGTAAAACCATTTTATAACGAATATGTGCAATTTAATTACTCATTTTTTTTTTTAGTTACTTAACATAATTATTGTTTTAGAATCAATTTATTTCGATTATCTCAATCGTTTATTCTCCAATAATAATGAATAGAATATGTAGTGTGTGTAGTTATAATATACCTAGATTAATAAGAAATATGGATGTTTACATAATTAAATGTTACCTTACTGGTGAAATTAAATTTCCAGCATTTTATTTTTGAATACAATAAACCTAAAAAGTAAACACAACACGACATCGGCGCGAAAACTTTTCAAACAAAAAACTTTGGATATTTTTTTGCTACCTCCAACAAGACGTCGACTTACGAAACTAATATGCGACCAACCCTGAGAAATTCACTTTCGCGTAAAAAAAAAGGGATGGCTTAGGCCATTGACGAGTGGACAAACATGAAAAAAATTAACATAATCGAACCTGGGAACCACGTAATAATGGATTCGCTCGTATATTACCTACTCTGCACGTTTAATTAAACTTATAACTTATGTTATGTTGTACTCACAAATACTGTTGTAAAATATCAGAATTAAAAGAGTTATCGCTGAAGTTACGACCATTGTAAAACCAACGCTAAAAGTATCGTGCGATTTACGTTTTGCGTTTTTAAAACCTCGATGGCTTTTGGTCGAATGCAAGAATTCAATTTCGAAATAGTAGATTTAATATCGGCGATAGGTTTCGAGTTCCCTCCTTTTATTTTAGGTAAATTTTTATCAACGCCCGCCGAGCGCAGTTTGTTTGCGAAAATTCTGCCTGCGGACCGTTTTTTAAAATTACACCCGTCAACGGTTTAAAATAAACAAATCTAGTTGTTACTTTTTAATCCGTTTTCAAATCTATTTACAAACGCCCTTCCAATTAATGAAACGCGATTTCAAAAAATAATATTTATTCTAACAAACATATTTTATTGTTGTGCGATGAATCGATTACTGTTTCAGTGAAAAATTATAATAAAAGGTTTTTTCTTACATCTTCTTTAAAGTAGTATTATATCAAATTTATATAAACCGTGTAAACCTTTCATCATAAAACATCCATGATTTCAAACATGATTTGTGACAATATTAAGTCTTCCTTGTCATAAGCTAATAAGTTAATAAATTCTAACGTGACAATTCCAGTTAACAATTAACAGATAACAATTTCTTACGCGTAATGGGGAACATAAACACTCCCTTAAATCTTTGCGAATGGTTTTGGGACATCCTGTATATAAAAATGAATGTGTTTCTGTCTGTCTGAACTATTATAACTCACAAAACAGCTCAGCCAATTAGGCTATATTTTTTTTTAATGTTCGTAATAGTTTGAAGATGGTTTTTAGGCAAAGAAAAATTAGAAAAGTTGCCCGGAAAATTAAAATAAAAAACGAAAAAAACTGACTCTTTCATTACCAGCCTCAAAATTTACAAAAACGAACTAAAATGGTGTTAAAATTAATGATGAATTGAAAGTATGTCAGGTAGGCACCACAGAATAAGATGCCATTAATGACGCCTGTAGGACCTAGCTGTAAGACGTTAGGTTCTATTCAATGTATTGAAGTAGTTAATTTATATGATGGCTACAGTCATAGCCATGTCATAGTCATCCTTGTATTTTCCTCCATCAGATTATTTCATTTTTTTTATTTCTATAGTAAACCCTCGAGTTCAGTCACCGTATATATTAATTACGATAATGACCTGCACGTAACTATAATTACTAAGTTCAGGGCTGTCCGAAGGTTTCAAAAGAGTTTACCACGCGACAGGGCCGCCGCAGGGACCTTTTCGGTTTCTTTATTTATTATGCGGGGGCGGATTTTGGCAATAAAGTTGTCCACGAGCCAGACACAGTTGAACGGAGGGGAAGTTCCCCAACCGTTGGCAAGGTCGTCTGAGTCACGACAGCATAACTCATTGAGGGGCACCTTAATTCGTTGCGCGCTCTTGACCTACTTGCGAAGGTCGAGATTATGTAAACATTTTATTAAGACCGGAATAATTTCACAACTAATCCTAAATTTGTGCCTTCTAAAAAATGGCACTGAAAGATTGGTATGAAACGTAAAACTATGGGTCACTAAACGTTGATTATTAAAATGGTTTTATTTATATTAATTCGGACTAGCATTTTCTTTTTAATTGAATTATTGTAAATTAATTGAATTTTTCGCCGCGAACTATTCCTGCAATCCACGATATCTCGTCACATCATTCACCGAGCTCGTGAAATCAACTCAAAACCTTAAGGAAGCAGTGAGAAAAATAGGCTAAGGCAGGCGAACCACAGACGGGCGTCATAGCACATCAAAGGTTGGTCTTTTGTTTTCTTGTTGATTGCCATTTACTCTCACCTGTGAACCTTCCAATCCATTAAAATATACAGTCCGCTTCCCCTAATCCATGTACAACCGTACACTGTGTTTCGGAAGAAAACATATAACCTAGTATGAACCGTGCGAGAACCGACCGAATGAAATGAACTGAACCGCATACGTGTGAAACTGGCCTTAGACTCCTCTCCCACACTACTCAAGGTTTCAAATCTCAACCTTTAGGAGACGTAATTTTCATAATTCCAACATGAAAACCTTTAAGTCCCTAGTAATCTATTTTCTAAGAATCGTTAAGGCGAAGGTGAATCTACCCTGAAACCTATCGATCTTCCGGTTTCGTACACTTCTAACGAATGCCAGATGTTAACACATCATTAGCGGTTATCTCCGGTGCGAATGAACAAACTGAAAAAAAAATATTCCGACGATAGTATTACGCAATATTAATTGAATCACCGTTTCAAATTTTTTCAGCGGTATTTTTGCGTTCCTTTGTTCAAATTCATTTTTCCCTTATTTACTTTCGAAGCGTACCTTTGCGTCCGGTACTTAATCGAATCGAGGTTTTCAATCGCTTTTTCGATTCGGCATAAATCATTGTCCCGTTGGCAATCAATTATTCTGAAACATTTAAATTTTAAATTTAATGAAAAATACACCAGTATTTGGAGTTATTCAAAGGGTACAGGAAAGAAACATAATTTGTACCTTATTGGTCGTTTTTAGGGAACTATACAATTCGAGAGAATGATAACCTTTGATATTCAAATTTTATTTCAATTACCTGCTACGGAAAGAAAGAAAGAAGTTATTTTTTTTTAACAATCGTTTAAAAACACCGAGACTTCAAAATTTAAATATTGACTATCCATAAAATGTAATAATTCGTCTGGTTGTGGTTTTACCTGTATCTTACTTAATATAATCAATATATGTATAATAAAAGTAGTGTAGTGTGTGTAGTGTATGTTTATGTGGAACAATTGAAATCATCAAGATGTGTCCGTCTTCAATTTTTTTTACATGATATTTATGCTTTTTATCGAAATATCAATGAGTAATGAAACAACTCTACTCTTTACTGTCAACTATTAATTGAATTTGTGATTTATTTAATACTAACTTTTCCCAAATTGATCTTTTTACTCTGCACGATCTTTTTACAATACATTCAATAATGTTAACTGGGTTTGTGTGTGTAGGAAAAAAAAATATTTTATATTCCTAACATTTTATTTTGGATAAATACAGTATTTAAGCATATCTAATATGGGTGATGATTTTAGAGGGGTGGTTTTCAAGAAGAGATAAAACGCATATAATTTGATGTTATGGCTAAGAATTTAGTTTTATTATAAAGATAAGGGTTTGCCATTATGTTTTAAAAATGATTTCGGGTAAGTGGCCGCCGCGGCTGACTCGAACAAATTCCAGGCGAGAGGCCCAAAATTTTCAACCACTTTTTTCAGCAAGTTGGGCCGTATGTCAGCAATAACGCACCGAATATTCTCTTCCAAGGCGTTAATCGTGTCCGGCTTATCTGCGTAGACAAGCGACTTCACATAACCCCACAAAAAATAGTCCAGCGGTGTTAAATCGCACGATCTTGGAGGCCACGCCACAGGCTCACGATGCGATTTTTACTTTATTTTAAAGTGATTTTAAAAAAATTTAGAGTGTTTTTTTCTAAATTTGCACTATTTGCAAACGTTGTTCAGGAGTTAGTCTATTCATTATGAAATGGCAAACCAAACTGAGCATAAATCAAGTGACAGCTGTCAAAACACCAACTACGAAAAAAGTAGTGCCAGATTGAAAACCACGCCTCTAAAAAAAACACCCTATACATTAAAATAAATCTTCCTTCAAAATATCCAGAAATTAATATATTGAATGTTAACCTAGTGGCGTTAAAAAACTTATCAAAAACTAAACGTTAACATGAAATTTTCCTTTTCTCTCCCTCCCTCTCTCTTCGTTTCTCTTACAATTCTTAGGTTAAACATTAATTTTATAGTCACTCCGTGGAAATATTTAATTGATTTAATTTTATAATTATTTGTTTTTTCACTATTTTTATTATTTTACTAATGTTTACCGCCTGGATATCATTTCTTTTTTACATAACTGTTTTGTTATCCCAAATAAAGATAAATTAATACATGAATATATGTATAAACGCTTAAATGACATATATTCAGTGTCCGTAATTTGTACATATGTCAATCGCAAGCGATCAATTTTTGAAGATTTTTTTTTTATATTTTGTTCAAATAATCTTTGTCTAGTATTTTTAAAAAATACATAGAACATACATGTCACAAACATACAAAAATTATACACAAATTATTTATTTATAAATTTGCTGGTGCAATTGTTACTCTCCCAGGTACAAAATTTAGTAAACAATGCGTACAAAACTCTATAAAAAATATAATGAGTTCTGACAATACGCCAATACACCCCAATTAGTCGAACGTTATACATCAACAAAACCTTTCGAGTTCGAGTGTTATTTCAGGCTCGCCTGACGGTTTTCAGCACTTTTCAGCAGTTAAAGCTAATGAATTAAGAGCCAGTAAAACTTCTGGGCGTTTCTGAATGTTTTGCTCTCGATTTATTTAACTTAACTTTAAGTTGATTTTGAGAAAGATCCCTCCCTCGCCCGCCCCGCCCCGCCCCGCCCCCGCGCACAGGCCCAACAATCTTTTTCGACTCTGAAAGCTTTTCTGCTTATTTGCGTTCGACTATTCATAACTTTTCTGCGAGTTATAGATACATATTGCAGTTTTATAATTAGGTTTTATTTCGAAATTAATTATTTTCCATTTAGTCTAAGAGCCAGCGACACATTTTTATTTAAGAGAAAAGTTATAGGTACAGACGATATTATTTTGGTTTCGCTTCATATTTAATATATATATAGGTGCTTATTGACTAATAATATAATAGTGATAATCATATTTTTAATATAAAAATAATTTAATCATACAATCATAATAAAAAATTGCGGAATTGGAAAGAAGCACGAAGTGTGTTTGCGAGTCTAAAGCCAATTCTTTGATTAACGTAAGATGACGTAAGGTGTACACAACTTTTCATTTTAAAACTGATTTTTTGATACAGGTTACACGACAGTTTTGTTAGGTGAACGATTTATTAATCTGTACAGATTGTATACACTACGTTAAACTTCGGTTCGGCTACTAAAATTCTGTAGCCACAACAAAATATGATTCTACTGAACTTTTCATGTGCACGCGTCTAAGGGGGACTTCAATTTCACTTCTAACACTCAAATATTTATCATCTAACTGCAGCCTAATTCAGTATAGTGTGTATCAATAAAATATTTTAGTAATGTTATATAATTACCTTTGGACCTATTTAATTATAATTTATTTTTATATGTTCTGGACCATTTGACACAAACGCGTATCTTTGCGTTTTAAAAGAAAACCGTGAAATATTGGTAATTTTGGCGGTATTATAGTCATTATTTATTTTATCTAGCTTGATTTTTATATTGTAAACGTGGGGACACCAGTTTAATAAATAAATAAATATCCATTTTTGTTATTTGCTTACCATTCTTTGGCTAACCTTATTTACATATGAGTATCTACATCAACTTCAAGTTAAAATCATGAAAGAAATATTCCCATTTAACAAATCTAAACATTTCAGGACAGCTGTTATAAAAAGTTTCAGCAAGTGAGTGTGTGCCGCGCACTCTTTAGTATGATTTAAAATCCAATATCTTCAACAGTTTTCGCCTTCCGGGAAGTCAACAGAAGTGCATGCAAATAATTGTATAGAATTGCTCGTACACAGAGTAGTCCCGAACAAAAGTTTGTCTCGACTTCAGACTGGCGACAATGTGCACTTTACTTAGTTCCTCGAAGCGTGAGCGCAATCGCACCCTGTCTGCGGGGCGTCTCAACTTTTACTCGACACTTTATTAAGGCGTGGAATGTAGGTACGATATTATCATATTATAATCAATTGTATTACTATAAAAATGCTGACTAAGAGCACCGGTTTAATTATAAATTTACTAATACCATACGCAAAAAAAGGTACCTACTTGCTTTACAATACATTCAATAATGTTAACTGGGTTTGTGTGTGTAGGAAAAAAAAATATTTTATATTCCTAACATTTTATTTTGAATAAATACAGTATTTAAGCATATCTAATATAAAAACAGCAACATAATAAAGTCATCATAT
Organism: Neomicropteryx cornuta; assembly: GCA_020383195.1. Lineage (NCBI taxonomy): Eukaryota > Metazoa > Arthropoda > Insecta > Lepidoptera > Micropterigidae > Neomicropteryx > Neomicropteryx cornuta. The sequence goes on along the minus strand of JAHKQU010000001.1, from coordinate 2,738,662 downwards.
TTTTTATACATATGCATGTGGTGTTCTTTTTATTTAAATATTAATAAGGTTTTTCTTACTTAAGTGTCTAAAATTGATGTAAATATGTTATGTATTTCATATTTTGTTGGAGTACTGTATAAAAATAAAATAATAATATAACATGTTTCAAGAGAATTCCCGATAAAAAATCCAGCTTATTAGCCCTGTGATTTCAAACATGATTTTTTTTGACCTCTTACCAACATTCATCTTGGTTTATGAGTAAATGACCGCCGGGTCATTGACGGCTTTGCTGAGCGCCTGCGAACATAAAGGGAAGCACTTTGAAAAAATTAATAAATTTGTGCATGAACTATTTTCGCGATTTTTTTATACATCTTCCTACACGTGTTGGGATCAACGCTCCCTTAAGCCTCCGGAAATGGTCTTAGAACAACCTGTATAATTCTTACACATGTACGGTAGCTTTAGCATACGTAATTTTTTACATACATTTTAGCTACAAGAAGATGAATGAGAAGGAAGAAAAGTATAAAATTATATAAAACACGTTAATAATAAATTAGTTGTAGGTATTTGAGAGTGTGTTTGTATGAGGGTGTATTTGCATGTGTTTAAAAAGAAATTATAATTTTATGTATTAAGATATACATTTGATAAGCTAAACTATATTTAAAATTTGTCTTAAAATGATCACTCTTTAATACACTGTTTACAAAACTACCCGTTTAGTATATATATATATATATATATTGTAGTGTGTATATTTGTTTGTATGCATTGAGATATTTTCCGTATGTTTTGACGCGGTAACTATACTAATTAATTTATAGACCTTACTTAGAACAAACGATATCCTAGTTACGAAAGCTATTTTGCATTCTATCAGTTGATGGAAACTAATAAATAAATAAATATCCTCCTCTATGTCCTCTGGCTGTCTGTCTATCCATCCGTCCGTCCGTCTGTTGCATCTTTCAACTTTCAGTTGATTTTTTGTGTGTAGATTAATGCTCTTGAAAAACAACCATAGCCATTTAGATCACATCGGAGGCTGACCGAATAATATAGGTATATTAAGGTCAACAAATTTTTAGTGCTAATGAATGAAACATAGACCGTTCGATAGAAAGCGCAACATAGGTCGTGGGCCTAGATCAAAGAAGGACGTTAGTATAACGTCGCTTTGGCCGTGTAGAATTCAGAAATAGAGGGAATAATGTGACATATTTCCGTATGATCCATACTTCACGGTTGAATTGACGGTGGAAACAGGTGCAGAGCTTCAACGAACATTTGTAGGAGCTTAGGACTTTGTCGCGTTCGCAGGGCTGCCTCATTTACTCCCAGAACCTTTTTATAATCACGCGTCAGTCCATCTAGTCATACATAATGGCATTTAAAACTTAATATATCACCTTTAGGTAGAACTTAACACAATATTAAAAAAATAATATTAAAAATACATTCTTAGAAACAATATATAATATTTATTATTTTATATAATATTCCACGTAAGTATGATAATTATAAAAAATATAAAAATAATAGTTGTGGAACCATTTCCTTTAATTTCCGCAAATCGTGCAAGCCGCGCTGTTTTTCCGAAGACGTAATTAGTGCTTAAGCATAATGGCGAAAATTTTAAAATTAAATTAAATAAGTAAATTACAACCTAATTACTTACTGCATTTAATTGTTTTCTCTAGGAGCACTTACTACTTCCACGTAGATAAATCATTTAATCCAGAGTGCATGGAGAGAGGTGCAGTCAGTCACACCACTCAGATAATTTCTTATACTGTTGCAGTGAGATTAGCATCAGTGATGAAGGGTTCAAGTGTTATTTACCAAACTTTACATTACATAAATATAGCACATTTATTCCGTCTTAACCCGATTTTGACCAAAAAATGAGTTACATCCTACTTCGCTGAAGCTGCGAAATTGAAAATAAACATACAAAATCATAATACTGTAACAAAGAGGCCTTTCCCTTGGTGTTCTTAGGGTTAATCTTTCTCAAGTTCAGGGGAAGGTCAATTATTGGCCTGCGAGAGGTCCAGCGCCTTCACATCACCAAGAGCACCACCTTCCTCGTCCTCGAATCCACGCTACGTGCCTATGAAATAGTAAGCCGTGGTTTGAGCCCAAATAAACAGTTTATTGATTGCCTTCAATTTGGAAATTCAATACCCGAAAACCGACGAGTTCAATAGCTATCAAATATTTACCCCTTTTTGTTTCTCTTCTTTTATAGAAATCAGACATTTTATTTTTTAAAAAGTTCATGTTTTTAGGTTTAGGCTCTGAAATTAAGTACTAGTAATTAAATTCTCCAATAATTTAACATTGTTGACTCATAGGTCGTACCCCTCGAAAACGTGTTTGGACGAGTCCATTCCAATATGGCAGCGTTTTGTAACCATCATAACCGCATCGCTGCCTGGTAAATCTTCACTACAGCATACTAATATACGGAAAAGCTTGAAATCTTGACACTTTCTGAGCATCGAACAAATCTTCTTGAGCTGCTGCAGAGTGAATTGTCGCTTTTCACATATCCGCAGTCTCAAAGGGGCATGTTTATGAATGTATTTCCTGGAAACTATAGAAATATACGTAAGTACTTCTGTGGGTAATTCTGTGTTCCGGCTGGTTCATCGCGTATTCCGTTCATAAAGAGTAAACTCGATTTCAAATCCGAAATGTCAGCCGGGAGCGAATTCGTTTTGACACATTTTGTACGATGTTATCTCACCGGTATCGATGTTACTGACAGATAATACCATTCGAAATTCACTTCCACTCTAGGTGATCCGCGCAAAAATGTTTATACAATAAAAATAACAAATGATGACTTATGATTTTAAAAAGTTAAATCGTCACTTTTATAAAACCTGAGACGCATTAATGTGCCTTAAGCAAAAAAAATAAGCCTAAATCTGTGATGAAGCTACACGGGTTTCGAAATATGGTCACTTTTTGTAATTTATTACCATTTATATTTTTACTTTATTTAAAACTAATGTATTTTCTATAGTAACTGCCTACGTTTAATAAATAATAAAAGTACGCTAGTTCTTTTTTATAATATATCGGAAAATACCTAGCGAATTTTTTTGCTTAAACGCCAAATTCCACCCACCTAAATTCCAATAAGTGATATTATTAATTACAATAGTATTGATCTTAAATTTCTATTCAACTAAACTAAGTAAGTTAGAAAGTTAGTTAGAAACTAGTTCTAAACTAGGCAGGTCTCTTATTGTTGGTCTTTTGTTACAAGAAGTTTGTTACAGAGAATCTCAACCTTTCATTTTCGAATATTAATAATTCTCTTCATTTTGTAGGTATATGTTATAATGTTACAGTTAAAATCCAAAAATGTACCTAAATTTGTTACCAGTATTCGAAAAATGGTCAGTGGCCAGTTTTATTGATTTCAAAATAGCTATTATTTTTTTATTTGTTGTAATGGTGTATTATTAAAAAAGATGCAACGAACAATATACAGAGTGTCCCAAGGTCCCACGCAATAAAAAAAACAGCTAATAGGTCCTACGATTCCTAGTGTTATTTGTTAAGAAACTATATCCACATTCATTATGGTATTCGAGAAAAAAAATGTTGAAGTTTCTATTCTCAATCATGTAAAACAGATATTTTCAATGGCTCCTCCCTCCGATAACTACGCCACTGGGTCACTAGGCCGCGTTCAGTCAAGATCGAGGTTAATGACCTGCCGCATTGTTCGAAACGCCCTATTAGGGCGGAGCTAAATGATTGCTGTCAGATGTTACTGGTCGGACAGAGGTCGGTCTAAGAAGAAGAGGTAACTCCTTTCCCCTTCTCTGGGGTTGTAAGAGGGATGCTGTTGGTCGACAGATAATATTGATTTATCGATTTACACCAATTTTATTACAAAAATAATAAATTTTTCGCATTTTGTTACATAATTTCTTACTCTTAATAGGGAACATAAACACCCCTAAAGTTTGTGGGATTGACCTTGGGACACCCTGTATACACATACGTATACATATTGTTCGTTGCATCTTTTTTAATTATCAAGATTATCGTTGTTTGTTATGGTGAATAATTTAATAATTTAGTTTTCATGGATAATAATGTTCATAAATAAGCATTTTTTTTTTATTATAATCTATTTAAAACTATCAAATCAAATAAAAAGACTACCTATTTTAGTAGAAAATCTATCGCAGTGATATGTATATGTGCGTTCATCCATTTTATTTCGTTCTGTATTATGTATTTTTTGTATTGTGACACAGTTAGTGGTATATAAATTATAATATGAGGAGCTGTTTTTCATAGGTGCATAAAATAAAGCTGGGTTTGGACTAACATGTAATAAAATGCGTAGTACTATATAAAATAAAAATTGTCCTGCGACATTGAAACCAAAAATGCATAACGCTCCTAATATTAAACAAATTATTCAATAAATTAATGTGAACACTGTAATGGATAAAATATTAAATAATAGTTGTAGTGAATATAGCACAAATGCAACGGAAGCTGCGAAACCTACAGTGGTCGCTATAACAAATGAATGTCATCGTAAATAATGAACCGGTGGTCATTTATCGGAACGACTGGTTTGTTTTCACAGTAGCCCACGACAGGGCCTGCCATGATACATGCTTAGTTAGCAGGAATGGCGTGGGCCCCGGGCATTTAAATTATTTTAACAGAAATTTCTGGCCACGTACGTACGTAGCTACATCTCACAGGGACAATTTTACCGGGTTTTAAATACTTTTTTTGAGAAAAAAATGTTATTTTGTGTGCCGTGATTACCCCAGAGCTTCTATAAAACATTATGTTAAGGTGAAAAGATGTAATAGAATTTTGAGCAGGTTTTTTTATGTTGGGAAAATAGTAGTTACTTTCTTTTTAATATGACCTTGCTAAAAGTTATTGTGTATGCCCACATTCAGTTTATCACCCAAATAATCAGCATTTTTTTTATTACCTTTAAACATCTCAAGTCCAGTCAAACCCGCAATGATTGGATTAGTAGTCAAACGTCTTAATACCTAGAACACCACGATCGTGTCGTTGCGCGTTTGATATGAGCGTGAAAAAGAGTTTATTTGAGTTTATTTCGCATATAAATTTATATATACCTTACTGTATTGTATATATTCTAAGTAAATATGAAAAATACAGGGATAAGAATGTTAATAAAAATATTACTTGAACTTATTGTGAGGATTATCGGGTGTTTAATAAACATGGCCTTTCGATATTGGGGGACCTGTCGCTCTCATTCTAACGAGTCACTAATAAAATATCCTGACATCAATTACATGCAATCCGCATCGATAACATAATATTTCAGGATTTTGAGTCGTAAGCGCATCACGTTTTGGCTAAATATATAAAGCTCTGCAGACAATGTACCATTCATTGGCATGGATATTTAACGCAAATAAAGCAAAGCGGATAGTTCAAATACACTTTCAGGGACGCTTCTGGGGGTGAGGTAATTTTGTACAAATAGTAAAATTGTCTCGTTGCGAATTGAAAATAATGCGACGTAAAATTGCTCCTTTTAACAGCTTCAAAAAGGACTTCAGATCGAAATCGGATTGTGTGGTAATTCATTACTCCGAAACGGCTCAAGCGATTTCGATGATGTTTATATTTTTGAAAGAGATAATGACTTTTTTACTTTAATTTGATTATGTTACGTCAAGAGTAAGGTTTTTGCATAATATTGTAGGTATATCTTGATTATGAGGATGTTTCTATAAAAATATCTATTAATCGATCGAAGTCGGCGTAGAGACATGGTTTACATTAATGAAGTTGCACCGATTTAGACTTTTTGGTGGATCCGTTTTTTTTAATTTAAAATAAAAAGTTCGGAAAGTTTTTTTTTGTTTATAAGTGGCGTTCGCCCCTCAAATATTTTCGAAAACTATTTTGCATCAATCTCGGCTACGAACAGAGGTTCGCCCTTTTCTGTCCGCGACACTTTTTTTGTTAGCTAATTAATCACCTTTGCAAAAGTTCACGTTAAAAATCGTTCCGCCTAAAATTTCCATCAATACGATCGCGCTGTGTGGCGACTGTTTTTCAGGCTCCAAAAAAGTCTCTGAAAGAGAAATATAAGTTTAATATAAGTTTCACCTATATACAAGTCATATTTATGTGTATGTGAGTTTATACAGGTTGTGATACTGCATAAAGAGGCTAAAACAAACTAAACGAGATGTTCGTTGTCGATTGTGTTACATGGTTATGGTTACGCTATCAATTTCGTTCATTGATAAAGGCCGTCAAAATACCAGATCTACGACTATAACTGCAGGTCACAGACGTCTCGAGAAGAGAATATCGTATTAAACTTCGACCGGAAGTTCGACATTCAATCAAGGAGTATTCTTATGTTTAAAAATACTTAAAAACGGTCATCGCTCCCGTGGGCGGGGGAGAGGTGTCATTACATACTCCAGAAATACCATTTTGTGATGACCCCCGGTTCACGACACGTTTTTTTCTCTCAGTTTGATAATAATTTATTTACATGTGATTATTTTATAAAATCGTTTAGACAATTTGTTTAAATTTAATTCAACTTATTTTACGGCGAGAAAAATAGTAACATCCAAGTAATGTAAAAATTAAATAAACTATCGATACAGTAAAAATAAATTAATAGTAAACATTTTTAATAACAAGTTTTAATTTAGGTGTTCACTAATTAAAGCTCTTTTTTAAAACTGTATTTTTTTAACCTCAAAGTCTTTGAAAATCCATGCGTTAGGATTGCGGAGTGGAATGAACTCCTGATGGCGTTAGGGATTCTCTTAATATATTATGCAATTTTCAAAGGTCGTCTCAAAGAACATCTTGCTTCTACCTAATTCTACGTCCTCATCCTCGTTCAACTTATATCATCGCTTTAACTATAGTATTATTAGTACCATTACTAAGGTATAACATATAAAGGTTTACATATAACACGTTTTGTGAAGTCTGCACGTTGGTTTAAACACATCACACGCACACACCCTCAACCTCTCAGTGCACTCACGCTTACTTTATTACACACTCATACATGTACTTCCTCAACGCTTGCAATTTTGTTTTAATATAATTGTATAATAGGTTTACCTTTTCTTTATTTTCTTAACTTACAACTCCTTCGTTTATATATTCCTTATTATTATGAAAATACTTCCTAATCGGCTTTAGTAATGCTATTTAATGAGTTTATAATATTTTAACACTGTTTATAATAAAAATAAATAATTAAATACAATACATTATATTATGTAAGTATAACATAATTTTATTTAAAGATTTTTTAATATTTTCCACCCACCCGTATATTACACAATTACGCGTCTCAAATAAAGTACGTATTATATTGTCATTAATTGAAATCCATGTTTTTTTTTTTTAAATAATTGCTATGATCTAGGTCATATAAAATTATTTTGGGCCCTACTCAACTAGGCCAAATATTCCTGTACTAGAGTCAGGAGAGATGGTGGTAATGAAGCGTTAAAAATGGTATGACCATATGCGGAAACGAACCTGCGATCTTTGGGCCAATAGCCAAACGCCTTAAGCACTAGACTACCACGATCTCTTTGCGGGCAAACATTCTCTTTGTTGGCAACGACCGCTGGTGTCATTTATACTCTATTAGAAATATACAGGGTTCCGTTGGATAAACGCAAAAATACACATCGTTCATCTATAACCTCTGAATTGAAAATTTCTAAAACCTTCGACGCCGAGATACAACCTCCCCTGATAACGATGTTATCTTAAAGCCGTCTCTTAAGCCCAACTTAGGCTCCTTGAGACGGCGACTTGAGGACGAGCGGGAGCAGCTTTTCGATGGTAATCTCATCGGCTTTAGGAAAATCTTGCGTGCGCTGTAACTGAATAAAAAAAAACCTACCAAAGTACTACCTTAATGCGTCGAACTGTGTAATTTTCTTTGAATTAGCGGACTCTGAATGCGTCACACACCTGTAGAGGTACTTACCCATACATACACCAAACCTGTGCGGTATTGTATTTTACAATTTTAGGTAGATTTCGTTAGAAACACCACTTATTCCAATGGGTAAATGTCATGACTTCCAGAAAATTTCGACATATCTTCGCGTTTCACATTTCCCAAAACCACCCTCAATTAAAAAGTTTATATATCTATCCTATCTATCTATATAACTTTCTTGAGGACACGATAACTTTCGGCGTGTCTTCCGCCTTTTAAAATCTAGCATTATTTTCAGCAAACCGCAACCTATCTTAAATAAAAATAAATTAACTTACTCTTAAAATAATGTTTATAAACATTTTATTTTCCATTCTTAGAACACCGATTTTCTTGGTAATCTTTCGTCTAGTTAGAGTTAAGGTTAGAATGTAATAATAATATTATATACATATATAAGAAACATATAATTTATATTGATTCTATTTATTAAAATCTGTGATTTAACGTTCATATGCATGTGGTGGTGTTTTTTTTTATATGAATATAGATAAGTTTTTTTTTCTTTATTATCTAAGACTAATTAATTGTGAGCATGGATGTTGCGTATTTCAATATTTTGTAAAAGTACTGTCTAAAAATAAATATAGTGGTTATAAATAAACGGGTTTTTCTAAACCCTGTTATATTCGGAAATATATCCCTGTGAAGCCTTACATGTCAGTTTTTTTAACCTAACCTTATTATAGTGTTATAGGATATGCGCGGGAAATCATTTTTTTTTTAGCTTGCAAGTTTGTATGTCGGCTTAGGTCAAATATTGCAAGCTGAATTAGAACCACTTACTCTTATCCTACGGAGTTGAATTTGAAATATTGTTTCAGTTCCGATGACAATGCATTCTTATGGTAAGCATGACATGATTCTACACCCAGGATTGGCTCCAAACGAAGGAACTCCTCAACGGTCAACAGCACAGACGCGAAATTTTGTATACGCACTTAAATTATTTTTTTTTTTATTTTATCCAAAAACAATACATATGAAATAGCATAAAACAATTTAAATAAAACTACTTACAAGTAATCTTAAACTATCTCATACAAAGCAAAATAGATAGGTGGTGTGGATTTTATCACCCCACTAGACATAAATAAATAAAAGCTTATTTTTACTATTAATTAATTTTTCAGGTGAATTCCGATTAGGTTTGGATCAGCTGAAATGAGTTTCTCCTCGCAACGTCCTTCTACAAAATTGCCTGGTGAGCGACGCGACGGTCGAATGTCGAATTTATGTCGAATTCAGGTTTACCGATCGGTATTATCATAAGCAACCGGCTGGCAACATTGCTCGACCATTTTGGCAAATAAATAATATCATCGGCGCGTGACGCCTATGTTGCGGAGAAATACGGTCATCGCAAATCAACCCGGTCGCGGCCGCGGCTCGGTCGGGTAGGATTGAAATTATTTATCACGCGATCTCTTTTACAAGTCAAATTCGTCGAAAGGCCTTTCTGGCGACTGCCAAATCGCAAAAACGGCTGAATTTATTATTTTCAGGTAACTGGCATCCGCGGTGCATTCGAAATTCATTATTTATTACTGCGGAATTCCCCGGCGAACTGTCATTATTAATATGCGCTATTTTTTCATTATTTATCAGCACATGAATGTGAATCAGCTTTATGCCACGTTTTCTTCCGAATATTAAGCATTTCTATGGTGTTCCTCAATTGCTAATTACTTCATATCTTAAAAAGGTACGAATGAAAAAATACCTATATACAATTACTAAGTAACTGGCATTTAATAATTCTAAAATAAAATAAATACATTCTAAGGCGTAAATCATTACTGAATACTAAATTTCCGCGTAAACGCTATTAAAGGATTTATGGTTTCTCGCATCGTCTCACCAGGGAAGTTGCCGGCAACCCACGCCGCCACACGCTGGACCAGGCCATATAGCACGTTCGTCTCGTTCAGCCCAAAGCGTTCAGAAATAAATTATACCGCGTTCACACGAAATTTTCGAAGCAAAGTAATTTTTTAGCCCGGCTTATTTTTTTAGGCACTTCTCTGTAGGGCATGTTTTCGTAATTCAACGTGTTTCCACGTTTTCAGCCATCCTTCAGCATAATTTTGCTGAATATCAAAGGTCTTTGGTTGGATAGGTAACGTTTTAAATTTTGGAGGGTGCAGTTTCAAAAGTTGGAGCCCTTTTTCAGCCAAAAAGGAGAATGTTCAAGGAGACTGGAAATTACCTTAGAATATATATTTATTTTATTTACCACAGGGAAAAAATAAGGTGGTCATTGAGCGCGCCCTTCGTCAAATAAAAATATTACTTTTCTTTATTACATTTCAACGAAAAGCGTGTATGGTCATGGTCAACTTAAATAAGTAATTTCATCGCTATTTCATAAATTTCTGATAAAAATTGACGTTATATAAATATTTAGAAATTATCTGAACAATAATATTACTTTAGTATATTTTGCTATTGTCTTTATTTAAAAAAATGTAACATAGCACTGTCAACTTCCACTTGTCATTATTTAGGCTTAAGGTATTTTAAAATGTTACCTAAAAGTTTTAAATGTATGAAAAAATGTTTTAAAGAATTTAGATAAATAATGATAGACTAGTTTTTTACAATTAACTTTATAACTACCATTCTTGTATTTTGTTTTTGTTCGATGATGCAGGAATCAAATACACACTGTAAATCCAGATAAAAGTATATTATTCTAAATCTACATCAATCTGTTTTACTACTGTTTTATTCTGTTTTCTACTGTTAAATTAAGTTGTCTTTTACATTTGAAATATACCTCTATGTACCAATAAATGTAATTGTCATTCCTGTACAACAATTTTGTTTATGGATATACAATTACCTTATGTTATCTTAGGAGTTATTAATTTAGTACCTAATATTTTAATTGATCACACATGATCTTTTAATTACACTTGTATCATTATTATATTTGATTACAATATCAGGAAACCAGTAAAAAGGTCATCTTTACCGGATCTATATTTATAATAAAATAAAATCGATTCAGTTATTTATGTAGGTATATATATATATATATAAATATATTTCATTTCCTTATAGACACGTTTTTTTACCAAAAGAACGAAATAATCCTTTGTATTTTATCGAAGCTTGTATTTCTTTGAAATAACACAATATAAGGAAATTCAGAAAAACATGAGAAGTTAATTTTTCAGGTTGCCCGCCGAACATTGCTGACGGTCGTCTCACTTCTGCGATCGACGCTGCCTCGTGTTCTGAAAGCGCTGAATTTCATTTTCAGCGCTTCCGTCTTTATCATCTTAATTTGGCTGCTTACGGTTTCCTCGAATTTATACCACAGTTTATCCCCTAAGCAAGCAAATACAAGAACTTCGCCATTGGCCGAATGCCAGATGCGCCGGAACCAAACGCCGCCCTAGCGAGGAAGTTAGCAACTAAAGTATTTAGCATAGTGATCCTAGTTAAACTGTTCGTTCCAATTTAAACTCCGAAGATACCTACAATTCGCAGATGTTTTGAGAAATTCGTTACATGTGTATTTATAACATCTAGAAATTGCCGTCTATTTAGAGCACAAATTCTCAGCTAACTACGATGTTTTTTTGCTATAAAATCTTCTCAATTTAATAAAGGTAATTATACTAGAATTAATAGAAAGCCAGCTCATGTCACTTCGAATAATATTAGTTCTAACCTCGTGCGTAGAAAATTAAATCTATCACTTAATGACAGAATTAATATTCCAATCGTTGTACTTCCAATAGAGACATTACCAATACTCAACTGTCTGCAGGACAAAAAAAAATGCGATAATTAAAATTAAAATTAATAAGAAAATCGAGAGGTAACTAAGAAAGCAAGAATTTTGGCTTTTATTATGTCATTGGGTCACTGGGCCGCGGTCAATCGAGACCGAGGTCATTAACCTGCGGCGTTGTTCGAAACACCTATTTGGGCAGAGGTCGGTCTAAGAAGAAGGGGTAACTCCTTACCCCTTCTCTGGAGTTGTAATTGGGATGCTATTGGTCGACAGATTATATTGATTTATTGATTAATAAAATTGATTTACACAAATTTTATTAAAAAAAATAATTGGTGATGAAAAATTTTCTCATTTTGTTATATAATTTATTACTCTTTATAGGGAATAAAAACACCCTCTGAAGTCTGTGGGAATGACCTTGGGCACCGCTATTACTGTATATTACTATTATAAATACTACTAGAAATCGCAGGCTAGTTGGCTGGATTCATTTATCGGGAATGGTCTTGGGATACGTTGATAATTACACATCTTCAATTAAATATAAACTTAAGTTAATAGTAACAAGAAGTAATATTTTGTTAGTAGCTATATTTCTATCTCCTTTTCGTTAAAACACTACTTTTTTAATTATTTTTCATCATTAATAATGCTAATATAAGTAGCCACATAGTTTTCTAAAAGTAAATTAATTTATAAGCGGGCACTTTAAGACAGTATTTTTATAAACGACGTTATAACTAAATTTTCTCAAATTTTAAGTGCTTATGTGTACCGACGCGTTAATCGCCTGTCGTTGAACTCAAAAACATCTGTCCTAATAACGTTTTGTTTTGTTTTATCAACTTAAGTGATTCGAGACACATGATACCGCCCCCGCCCGGCTTAGTTTCGCCCCCTCTTAGCCGCCCCCGCCCTAACTACCCATTCGCTGAGTTTATGGATCAAGTCAAACAATGCACTAACTAAAGTCTATTGGCGTTTGGGATTTATACATATTTCGCTAAATATGCAAGGTGATTACTCGTGTACAACACGGGCAGTTACACTATAAGTATGTAATTAAGTATGTTGTGATCGTGGTAATCTGGTATTCCACTTTTAACGCTTCATTATCACCATCATTCTAAACTCTACCACAAGCACATGAAGCAGGGCTCAAAATAATTATACAAAACCTAGAACTTAGCTGTTATTTAAAAAAAAATATTAAGTATTACCACTGTCTTTAAATATTTCAAATTGTACGATACAAGTAGATCCCGATTCACTGAAATTTCTGAAAATTAATAATAATAATATTATTATTTTTAGCCGACTTGACTTTTACAAATGAAAACGGTTCTACGCAATTCGATATTTAAGTTAAATTAAAATTAATTCAAAGCTTTTTATTCAAAATTTTCATATTAATGTCTTGTCATGTGCTTAATATTTTCGTGTATAGTCGATTTTGGCTTTAGTTAAGTCATTTTTATTTAGCAAAAAAATATTTGTATCGTTAATTGATGAAGATCTTTTTTCTGAATTTTACGTTAATATTTTTTTATAATTGTAAAATTTTGTCTAATATTTCATAATAAAATAAGTATATAAATCTTGTAAAACATCTGTTTAAACGTATATATTTTTTTTATATTACCTATTTGTAATCATTTCTATTTTTTATTGTTTATATGTTGTATTTGTTTGCGGTAAACTTGAAACAAATAAGAATAGGAAAATAATTGGAACAACTAACGCCTTTAAATGTCAAAAATTCAAGTTTTTGGATGTTCCATTTGCAAAAATTAAACTAAGGTGGCTTTATTTTATTTTATTTATCTTTATTGGAGAAACCAACAACTTTACATAGTACATACAACAAAAAAATACTTTTGATTGATCGATAAAAAACTATGTAAAACTAAAAAAAGGGTTCTACTAACAAAAAGTATTAAAGTTATTAAAAAAAATAACAAAATCATTTTTTATCTATTTATACATATCTACTTACACGAATTTAGAACAGCTAATTTTTACACAATCGATCATTGCTGAACACTTTAAATTGCGACTTATTCAGAGTCAATTTATCGAAGCAGTTAATAGTTTCAGAAAACTTAATTTCTTTTTTAGGAATGGAAGCATAGACCATAGGTTTAAAAATACTTTTGGGTGATGTATTACACATAGAATACTGGGTATAGACAAATATACTGTATTTTAATAATAAAAAAACATCAATTGATATTAATTATAATGACACGATTTTTAAATATCAATCAATTTTATGGTCGCCATAATTTATAGTGAAAATATATGAGATTCACGATGTTATTAATCACACGGGCGCGTAATTAATTACAAAATGAATACTCATCTCGGAAATTGAAATAAGCCGGGACGTGGAACGATCGCGCGGCCAGCATCCGATCATCGCAGCATCTTCCCTCGGTCGGGGAGACGTTCTGCGTTCTGTGTTCGACTCGCACGGCGTTTTCGCAAAGCGAGGCGACTTGTATTTGTCCGGAATAATATACGATTCTATGCGTAAAATAAATAAATGTAAAAAGAAGAAAAACGGTTAAAATGTGTAAACAGCGTTGAATGAAATATAAAACATTATACTATATTGTGACGACATGGCTTCTGGGATAAATTTAATGTTTTAAATTTTGAAATAGAAGAATTATATTTGTCTTCTTATATTCGAATATGAATAAAAAATGCAATTCTTTGGAACTGTCAGAGGATAAAAAATAAAAGATTGAATAAGAATTATTTTACTTCATTAAATTTTTATACCTATGTAAATTCTTATTGTATTCTATATACCTGCATTTGTATACACCTTAAACAATCTGCATTCTGATCCTACGTGCTACGAGTATAAAAGATCAGATCCTACAATATTGATAAATGATATAAATTTATTTTATTTCATACAGAAATCCAATTAGAACGCAGCTAACAATGCTCTATTGAGATAATAAATATCATTGCTTAGCCACTGCCCTCTCCGTTCAGACGCACCGCCTCGCATCGTCGCTGTCACCAAATCGCAATTCACCCCAGCCCCAAAAAGTAACGCTAGAAATGTTTACACATCAATGATGCTATGGTAAATAATTTTGCGCATTACACGCTACTTGGAAACGTTGCCCGTTTCTGTGCATATCACGCCAAATTGGCGAATTGAACCCTCGTCAAATGTGTGGCAATTCGTTAGGTCTTTATGCTAACAGGACAGCGCACGAGACCTAATTGAAAGCACACACGAAGCAATGCATCAATGTGGGTACATGCACATACATACAATCTACTTTCGCATACTCGTACTGCATTTACAGATCTTAAGTGTGTGCACACATACACACAAATTGTATAACATACTAGCAATAAACACAGGGATTACAGTGCTGATTATTTAGATAATTTTAAAGTTAGAAATATATACACCGTGTCCCAAGACATTAAAAAAACGACAAATTGGTCCCGCGATTTCTAGTGTAATTTGTTACGAAACTATAACAAAATTCATCACGGTTGCCGAGAAAAAAAATGTAAACTCTACGTGAAAATAGTAAAAAGATCATCTAATAATGTCTTGATAGCGATATAATAAAATAAAATAAGATATATTAATAAGTGAAGTGAAAAGTTTGTATCCCTTTTTTAAGCATATTGCGTGCACAGAGGAGGGCAGTTAAAGTTTATATGGAGAAGGAGTGCGAAAAGTTAAAATTATCTGTAATATGTGTTATAAATACATTAAATTTAATAAAATAAAACGTTCATACTATGACAGCTGATTGGCTGAATGAATTTCGAGCTGTGAATTGTGTGTGATTTCAAATGATCCTTTTTCAATAAATAATCTGTCAATGCCAATTATTATTTATTTATTCATTTTTATTATTATTTCATACCTATTTCTTAGATTACGAATAACATAACCATACCGAACTGGACATTGCCGGTACTGAGGTAGGCTAATTTTAATAGTTATCTAATAGATTGGTTAAATGCAAGTGCAATGCAATTAGTAATTAGTAATGTCAATCAAAAATAATAATTATTGCCATCTTATACTTCTATGAATGTTAACAAATGAATGTGAATGTGAACTTCTATGTATTTTTACATGAAAAAATTAAAACTGACAATGATTTGTATCAAAAATAAATATAAATACAATCTCTGGTTGCGTTTTTTTTTTAACTGTTAAATTACATTTTGAATTTCAAAGTTATTGCAGAAAATTAAGGCAAACAACGCACGCTAATGACGTATTTGTACACGCTCGCAGCTGACGGAACAAAAGAAAATTAAAAAAATATATGCAATGATTATAGAGGAAACTCACCTTATTATAGAGGTAAACGAACCATAATAATGTTCAAACTTAAAAGTTTATTGGAATACGGTCAAATTTTAACTACTGCGCTTCCACTAGTTTATAATAATCTACTTAATTACATACCCTACTAATCTATTAATAACCTACTACACTATATTTCCGATATTGTATAATATGAAATAAGTAAATTAAGAATTTCGAGAATTTCCGAGAGACCTTCTGTCTCCGTATTTGCAATTAAGTAGTCATAAGTCATGCCACATTAAACGTAGCACTAAATTTTAGCTAGCAGTTAGTCTCAGTCGTGGTAGGCATTATAAAGTTGTTCAAGGCAAACAATACCTCGCCCCGGGATTACCTCTCATTAATTTATTCGATAACGCGGAATGGCCGACATTACATTCTGAGATTAAAGGGTTGCTACATTCCATATTGGATTCGTTTTAATATCTTTTTACGGTAACTGGCCAAATTATCTTTAGGGGTCTCTTCCCGAGCTGTTGACTTTGTGGGGCGCGGTCATAAATCGTGCTATTTCACATAATGCCTGTTTGGTTGGTCTACGTCATTACATCACAAAATGATAAATCAAATAGTCTTCATATAATAATTAAAAAATAACGGAGTAGTTAAATTTGCATATTCAACTATGCTTCTGTAATTTTATTTTCTCGAATCTTATAAGCAGTCAAAAAGATAATTACGCCTAAAGTTTTGATAAAGTGTATGGAAAAATACAGACTCATCGAGGCTCCAAATTTAAGTATGTTATTTTACATTAACCTAGATAAATCACGATACAAAACAATAGCCAATATTATTTTTTTTACAAAAAATAGAACCACAACACTAAAACTTTTATATGGAGAATTAATGACACGGTTGCGATCTCTTAAATAAATTTATTAATAAATGAAATTAAAAATAAACAACTTGGTGCGGCGTTAGGCGTTATGTATGTTATTATTACTTGTGGACATCTTTTAGTGATCGATATGTAGTTTTAATCATTTTTGATTGTCTTGTAAGTGTTAATGATTACTGATTTTCATAATAAAATATAATAATTTGATAAAACTTTTGTTTTAGTTAAATTTTATGATAATGTAATATGTTATAAAATATATTATATCAATTTTATTAAATAACTAAAAAGTTGGTACGAACTAGTTTACATAAAAACCCGCAAGGGTTTAGTGGACAATCAAATAAAAAAGCAATCCTGTGACACAGTAATGAGTCGTGGAAGCATGGAATGGATTGCCAGAAAATGTAATAGAATCAAAGACAACAAACCAGTTTAGAAACCGTCTGGATTTGTGGTCTAGATCAACACTTAAGAAGAAAAAAAAGATTAAATAAATTAAAATGGAAAATAATAAGAACGTTGAATAGGATATTAGCTGAATAAGCTATTCTGCCTGCCTATTGTAAATAATAGTACTAAATTATATATTTAAATTCTTGTGGCAACCCTAGCACGCGCAGACCAGAGCGCAATGTTGGCACGACGTTATATTACCGGGGCTGGTGAAGGGCGAAAGGTATTCAGAAAATTAGTTGTATAATGTGTCTGAGAGATGTTCGCAAGAGTGCCTACTTGGCTTCAGGCGAGGAATGTGTTCAGACGGGGGCGGGCGGGGGGGGAAGGGAAATACTTTCAACGAAGAATTTAGAAATCAAAATGTGAGAAACTGGGAAATTTATCTGAATCCAAGCAGAACTAACCCATTAAAACTCATTAACCCTTTGAAAACTTATATGGCAAGAGGTAATCATGCAATCAATATGGCGTGGCGTTCCCTACTTTATACAAAAAAATTGCCTGGTGATATTAAAGCGAGTGCTACATAAAATAAATTAAAAGAACACATTTAGAATCATATGCGTACATTGTGAACTTCATTATCCTTTTAAGATGTGATTCTAGACATAAAACTGATTTTTTTTATTCAACAAGTTTTCATATAGCTAACAAAAAAAAATCCATATAAAAATATAAATACTCTATTGAACATTTGGTACGCATATTCATGTGTTCCTGAGCCACCGTGAAAACTACCCGTCGTACACTGTCGTCAATACGTTTGAGGGTACAATGCCCCGTGGAGTCAATCGATTACTGTGTTGGGTGACTTTATTTTAAAATGTATTTACGTCTTTATCGTTTGTATTTTTAGGCTAGTTTTTTTGCTTAATTTACAAAGTTGTTGAACAAAAATTGCTCAATTTCGAGTGCAGAATCATCCCTTAAAAGGATACTTTAATTTCACCGCGTAATGATAAAATATGTACTATTCAAATACTGAAATAATAAAATTTACAAATAATAGTGCTGTGTGTCATATCATGTTTTATTTGTATAGTATTTTTACAGTTCAATTTTGTTTAAAGGAATAAAAACAAAAACAATATGTATACGCGAGTTTCTAACCTTATAAAATGAGTATGAAATTATTACAATAAACAAACAAAATAAATAAATGTAATCAGTCGGCACGACGAAACTAGAAACTGTCAACATTCGTAATTTTGGTTTTAATTGGACCGTTTCGCGTTGGAATTAATAATAGTTAAAACTCGAGGAATGCTCGGCGCGGCGCGGCGGAAATTTACGGCGAAACGCGAAGAAAGTTTTACGCACGGGATACCGGGGGGTGGCGAGGTGCCGGGGTGCCGGGTCACGCGCGCAATTCGCATAAAACGCGCGATTGTTAGACGGTTGGTCTTTTTAGCGCGGCTGCCGGCGTGTTGTCGCTAAATGCCGCACTTACGGAAATCATTCGGCATTTATACAAAGCGCAAAATTGCTCCGGTCTATTTCGTGTTAAGGGCCACAGGGACACTAAAAGCTTAAGAGCCATAACGCACTCGAATTGCATTTTATGCATGTTTTTGAGGTCTACTGCCAAGATAGCTTTTCATACCAGGCATACATAAAAAATATAATTAGATTAACTGAACATTTTTCTATCAAACCTTTAAGCTGGTTTTTTAAATAAATAATCCCTTGTTTACATAAAAAAATCTTGAAATTGTTAAGATTTATTTTTTAAAATTCTCAAAAACCAAACTACATATGTGACGTAAGCCTAATTTATACATAAAAATGTCCGCAATAAAATTCTACAGAAAACCTTAAAAACTTAGATTTTTTTTTAAACCCTTTTTTTTTTAGACCCTTAATTTGCCTTTCAATTACTATTTTTCCTAATGTCTTTTATAAGAGAGCAATTCAACTAAAAAAGATCTTTTAGCAGTTTATCATTTATTAAATGTCTCAGAAATAGAATTCAATTGTACAAATCTGTCTTTACTATGTTGAACACATAAGATCAAGGTATCTAAAAATATTGTATCTTATTTATTTATCTTTTTCGGAAATACCAACAATTTTACACATTACACAGAACAAAAAAATACATTTGATTGATCGATAAAAAACTATGTAAAACTAAAAATAGGTTTCTACTAACAAAAATACCAAACCATTCTATATCTATATATATACAGATTTACTTACACGAATTTGAACAGCTAATTCACCCTATTATTTTTAAACAATAAATCATTGCTGAACACTTTAAATTGCGACTTATTCAGAGTCAATTTAGAGAAGCAGTTAATAGTTTCATTGTGTTTATGGTTAAATATCCAAATGGTTACCAAATGCCAGCCATAGGTTCTAAATGAATCGAATTTAATATTTATTCTTTAGCTTCACCTTAAACGATGGGATTAGAGCTCACAGGAGTGGCGATAGCTCTACTTAAAATGGGTTACAAAGTATAGGTCAAGGTAACGTTTTTTGTAAAGCTGCAACAGATAAAGATAGCTTCATAGATGCGTTCCTAGCGTAAAGGAAACGCAAGATAGGTTATAAGTAGGTTTTTTTTAGCCGCAACTCACACAATTTTTATTCCCGAAAATGCGACACGTGTAACTGGGCGACAAAGACAAAGTTCTAATTAAGTTTGCAAGATTTGACCTAAATCGACATACAATTTTGCAAGCTAAATAAAAGCTTTTAAAAATATAGAATAATACAAGACAAGGTTATAATAATTAATAATAATACAAGGTTGAAACTTAATTAATGAAATTATGTTAGAATGCAGTTTTAATAGCTATTGTTATAGATATAAATAGATCACTAAATATACGATAGACCAAATAGATGAGGGACCCATGGGGGTTCCTTAGAAGAATCTGCACCTATCATCGGTCGATAGGCTCAATATTTACAGGTGTTTGTTCAGCTTGCAAATGCCTTCTAAGGTTCTGGTTAGGATCCTTAGTTGGCTCCAATTCCAACTTCAATTGCTCAGAGACTCTTTTTTGCTAGAATCCTACTAGGATTTTTGTAAAAAAAAAATTTAATCGCCCGAATGGATCAGCTGTGAACGGTGTTTTTTTAAGTATCGAACTTCTGAGTTAAGCAGTTGTCAGTTTGCGAATAAGATGTTAAAATGTCAAAATAAATACCGGCGCGGAACCTAAAAAAATTAAATATATTCAAATGAAAGACGCAAAACTTTTTCCTATTCCGCGCAACGCACTCACAAATCTTCGCGAACTCTGCAGGACAACTCCATTTGTCAGTTTGTGCAAATCGCTCGCTGCCGAGAATGGTTCCGCCGAAAGTGACAACTCACTTTATTTTCACGATATTGAGAAAGCGCGAAAGCGAAAGAGCATTTATTAAATATTCTTTCCCCTCTAGTTCCCTCTTGTACCGCGCGACCCAAATGCCATGCCTAATCTAAATAATGACATTTGCCTACTTCTCATTTTATCCAGATATAGGATTTACCGAAACGGAAGAATTGTTCAATTCGTTTCAATAAAACCATGAAAATTCTAAACCATAAATCATTGTTTTACTTTCTGAAACCCATAGGTAAAAAAAGGGTTACGTGTATCAGACAAACTTTGGCCCATTATTATTTTTATTTTATATTAATGATACTGATAGTTGTTTTCACCATGCTCAATCCTTATCATATGCTGAGGACCTTAAAATTTCCTATCCTAATGATGCCGTCTATTATAGGAAGATCTCGAACCTTTTGCTACATATTGCAAAGTTAATTGACTTCATTTAAATGTATCTAAACTCTATTTCATTTACAAGGTAGATAAATACTATTAATTTTGATTATAAAATTAATGGCACTTGTTTAGCCAAGAAATAAACGGATAAAGATTTAGGGGTAACACTGGATCTAAAATTACTTTTTTAAACGCATGTTAGGATTTATTCTCTTAACGTGTAAGCAATTTAATTCAATCTTTTGTTTCAAGATCCTCAAATATATAATCCACATTATATATTGATAGGTTGAAACATATTCAAATGAAATTCTTTAAGTATGTCAATTATCGTACATTTTCTTATCCTGACAGTTCCTCAATTTCAATAGAAAAATATAATATGACCAGTCTTTCAGATAGAAGAATTATCTCTGACTTATTGTACTTATACACAATCTTAAATAATTTTGTTAATTGCATGGAACTAACTGCTTTGATTAAATATCGTGTACACTCTCGATTTACTAGACATGAAGAGCTCTTCATCTGGCCATATGCAAGAGTAATTCCTACACTCCTCCCAAAACTCCTACACATACAGAGTGTGTAATGTGCATAATAAACTTTCTAATAATAATAATAATGTTATTGATATATTTAGTTGCAATTTGAGTGAGTTTAAGCGTCAAATTTTTAAATGTTTGAATGTTTAATTTCCTCTTGTCTATCTACATTTTGTCAACAAGTACCTATATGTTAAATTTTTGTTTCGTTAGTTTTAGTTTTTGCGAATTACTGTCGTTGCACATTAAATATATTTTAACAGTGCATTGTTATATATATTTAACTAGCTGACCCGGCCACGCGTTGCTGTGGCTAAAGTTTTTGTTATATTACATTATAGTAAACAATCTAAGAGGAACAATAAGAGAACATCAGTCACGGAGTCCACTATGCTTTTTCACACAGATGGTATTTGTAAAAAAATATGGTGATCTCCTTATTTGACTTTCTACTACTATAACCCTTTAGTACAATGAAATTATTTACGAACAAAGACGAAAATGTTGATGTTGGTATACAAATTCACTGGATTGAGATTTGAAGGGGAAGTACGTTGAACACAATTAATTAAAATGTTCTTACACTTGATACTAAGCAGAAATCAATAGGTAAAAAATAAAAATTTATCAGATTTATTATTTCCATTTAATTTTATAACAAATATAAGTATATTACAGTATAATTAATACAGTAAATAACATGTGACGCTTAAACTCATGAATGAGGTAGGCAAGGCAGACAGTCTTAAACTTTTAAACATTTATATCTTTTTTTTTGAATTATAAATACTTTCAATTTCAATTTAATTTAACACCAATCGGTGCACAATGTTTTTGGTTAACCTGTCTTTAGCTAACACAAATAGATTCGACGGTTTCCCAACACGTGAACACGCAACATATAGTTGCCCATGAGAAAAACATGGATTTTCCAAATCTAAACCACAAATGGACATTGTTTGACCTTGAGATTTATTTATAGACATGGTGAAAGCTAAACGAATTGGAAACTGTAGCCTTTTGAAGGGTATGGTAGAATCTGATGGTATCATCGGAATACGTGGCAGCAGGACCACTTTTCCTTTAAACTTCCCAGCCAAAATGGTTGCTTCAAGAATGTTTCCGGTGATCTTTTTGATGACCAAACGCGTACCGTTACATAATAGAGGTGGATTCAAATTACGGAGGAGAATAATAGGGGAACCAATCTTTAATCGAAGATTATGTGGTGGCATTCCAGGGATAACTAATGAATTTAAAAATTCAATCGGAAAATTTACACTTTCATTTTCATCAACAACAGTATCGATTGATTTAAAAGACATCAGATCGCCTGGTAACAACTGTTGTATCTGGAAGTTAATTTCGTCAACATCAACGTTTTTGGCTGCCAAAATCGCCCGTTGACTAAGCCATTCATGATTCAAATAATTATTCTGTATATCCGGGAAAATACTCTGAATCAATTCAGTTTTATCCTGAACAACAGTGCAAAAATTGTCTGGTAGTTTAATGCATTGCGTATTTGGTTGCAGTTTTATTTTACCGTTCCCAATATCTAGTAGTTGTTCGGAAAATATTAGTGCTGATGGATCATTTTGCAATTGTACTCGCATATTTATGGTCAATCGAAGTGTTTCAACACTTCGCCATAAGAATGATTGTTTCAAACATGCATTAATCTCATCCGCGAAAGTAGAGCGAGGTATAACCGGTAAGGTCTGCCGGAAGTCACCAGACAAAAGTAAGATAGCACCACCGAAAAGTTTATTATTGCTGTTTAAATCTTGCATAGTTCTGTTTAATGCTTCAAGTGAATATTTGTGTGCCATTGTGCACTCATCCCAAATTATTATAGAACTCTTCCGCAACACTGCAGCTATTCCACTATTCTTTTTGATGTTACACATTGCATCTGGTTTATTATGAACGTCCAATGGCAGCTTGAATGTTGAATGTGCTGTTCGCCCACCATCCAGTAAAGTAGCCGCAATGCCTGACGATGCTAATGCTAATGCGATTTTTTGTTGCGACCGTATTTTGGCAAGAATCAACGATATTAAAAATGTCTTACCGGTTCCACCGGGTGCATCCAAGAAAAAAAAAACCGCCTTGTTCAGCAGCAACAGCCAGCATAATCCGATCATAAATATTTTTTTGTTCTGCTGTCAGTAATGGTTCACTGTTCATGATAATTGTTGCTAAACTTCCATGGTCATATTGATTTTCTCGTTGTAAATCGGTATTGACTAAGTCGGTGGCTGGACGATTAGGTGATGGCATACCATAATGATTAAGTGGTAAATTTGAAATAAGAACACATAAATCCTCGATCAAGACCAATGCTTCATTGTACATCTCTGGTGTATAATCTATGTTTTGGCATTGATTTGTTTGTCTAATTCGGTGCAAGATGTCTTCTGTCATACAATTTTTATATTTTTCCCACAAAGTTTGTGCTTGCGAGGGATAACATGTCGCCAAAATAATTGCAAACAACTGACGAATGTTATTCGGTGTTGATGTCAACGCAGCATCAGCAAGCGTTAAGTCCCAATGGTTATCGTCTTCTAGCAATTGCAGTTCACGACATGCATCCTGGTATGTATTGAATACTCGACCATTAGCTGTTCGTAAAAATTCAAAAGACGTTGGTCCGGGAACATTCACCAATAACAAACGTAAATAGAAGCACTCACGTTGCTTTGGATGTACCGTGTAAAGTCTCCCCAATGTCTTAGCTTTGAATATGCCTGTAATGGAAGGATGTGGTTTTCCTTGTTTCCGTGGCTCCCATTTTTTACTGGATTTGTTCCATGTGAAATAACGTGGAACATCACCATACACCAATGTCTTCGCGAATTGGCCAAAAACATCAGGTTTTTGACACAATGTAAAAAATTCAGTTAGAGTCGTTTTCGGAGCTTCGAACGCTCTTTGGAGAACATTTTCTTCAGTGAAGTATACACGTTGACCGTTTTCAAGATGTATTGCCAGATGTTGGACAGCAGGATCTCTTTCGTGGATGGGAAAGCTGAGAATATGCCAAATAGCTTCATTGCTGCTAATGTATCTGCCCATTTGGTATCGTGCTATTTCGTCATTTTTATTTATGTTTTTTACTTCAAATATGGCCAAATCACTGCCTTTGTTTACATATTTACAAATATACTTAATTGATTTAACAGAACTGCAAAGCTCAACATTGATATGAGCTTTGTAAGTTTTTGAAAGTAGTGGTGAGTATGGTACCACCCACTGATTATCAAACTCAACTTGATTTGGAAAGTTCGGCAGTCGCATTGTAAATGTGTGGCCACCATTCTCAGTACTTCTGCGACGATACATTGGATAACCATCAATATCCGTGATCGTGTCATTCGTATGCGGCTTTGGGAAGTTTTTTTTACATTTCCATTTTCCATGCACGGTGACGTCATGTTGAAAACACCGCATGGCCCATGGATCATGTGTTTGGTGACAATATCAAATAATTCTTGATCAATTAATGGGTCTGGAATTTCGGCTGAAATTATTTGATCGATTTCTTCAGGACGGATTCTATCTTTAAGCCAAACCAAAATGTGGGCATGAGGCAAACCTCGCTTTTGCCACTCTATCGTATACAGCCAACAACGTGTGATACCAAAAATTGTATATTTAACAATAAAATCAATTAAGGATTTCAATTTTTGTTTAAACACACGTGCAGTTAAATCATGACGATGAATGGCTTGTTGTCCTGGCAATAGTAAAGTTTGTATCTCTTCCCAATTCGGATTACATGTGAATGTAATAAATAAATCCGGTCGGCCGTAATGACGTACGTAAGTCATCGCATCTTGTATGTATTCCTGCATGTTCCGTGGACTGCCGATGTAGCTTGAAGGTAAAATGAAAGCATTACCGATGTCATTGGGATTTAAATTTCCATCGATGTTTCCAACAACAGCATCTCGTAAGTGAATATATTCTTCCGATCGTAGTTTTGCCTGGTTGAATCGAAGGAATCGCAAGCGTTCGCTTTCGACCTTAGCATACATATCAACAATGTATTGATGGAACAGCTGACGATATCGAAGGATATAATTGTCTTGATGTTGTCTAACCATTATTCGGTGTGCGTAGTAGTTCATTGAGCTAACTTTATTATTTCTGTAATCACCTAAAAAAATAAATAATAAAATGCAATACGAAATTAAAATCTATACATACAGTAAGAAAGTAAATAGATAATTGTCAAATTTACCGGTATTTGGATCATACTGATTGATATTAAGGTGATATTCATCTTGTCCTTGCCAAAATATCAATGGATATTGTAGTGCGTCATATGAACGGTGTAGATCCGAAATCGTACTGACAGTGTTGTCTCGCCGTGTAATGTTTATAGATCTTTTGTCAACTGGATCACCAACCATGATAACAGCAACCTCATCAACAGTTGGAGCGTTGAATCTACCAGCATGTTCACCTAATGGTACTTTGTCGGCTTTTATGACGATTTGATAATTGTCATTTTGCAGTCGTGGCGAAACTCTTTTGATCAATTGAATTAGTTGATTGTGATCTTCTAAAAAATTTTCCAATAATATCACAATTGCTCTTTCCTCTGCTTGTTCAATAAAATTATACAGGCACCGAGTCGTCACGCGCTCTTCCCAATCGCCCATAAAATAAAAAGGTATCGACATCTGTCAGTTTTATGACTGCCAAATAATAACGGACAAAAAATTAGCGATAAATTAAAATTGCGACTATAATTTGAGATTTAAACTATCCTATCTCTCAAGTGCACATCGAACTGCACATGGTGTGCAAATTTTATTATAATCGGTTAAGTGGTTTAGGAGTCCATTGAGGACAAACATTGTGACACGAGATTTATATATATTAAGATGTATGTTTTTCTATGTATATACTAACTGTTTATTTGCCAAATAAAAAAAAATATTTTGATAGCCTACTTTTTGACAACTAATTTTCGTGTTTTAAAACCTAGTCATATTGGGCATTTTTGGAATGACGTTTGCATGTATGTGTGTGTTTGTGAACAATATAGCGTCTGAAAGCAGCAGCAAACTTACTCCAAATTCGAATTTAAGTTTAATAAAAGTATATTATACTATATGCAATTCAAGACAAGTAATAAATAAATAATTCCTCTTTTTTTAAGTATATTCATTATTTATTCATACGTTTTATAAATTATGCGATAACATTACATATTGCACTAAACATGCATTGTTGCACAAAATCGATGAAACTAAAATTTTAATTTATATTTGAAATAACTTATTGTCAATTGTATTTATTTTTAATCATCAAAACATACCTGATTGTTGAATATTTATAGATATTGCACAATTAAAACACTGCCTTTCAGTACAGACATACCCTAGCAAAAACGCCGGGTACAAAAAGAAGCAGTGCAATTCGGTCTATAGATAATGATAATATTTTACTTAGTTATTTCTTGATAGTTATTCCTAATCACGATGTGATTTTAAATGTATAAATAAAAGTTGCTCCGCAGGTAGAAAAAAAATGAATCTCAGAGGGCTGAGCAGTGCACTGATTTCTTGGGGAGAAGGTGTAAAAATGCCACCTCACCTTAAAATACCCACGCTTCCAGAAATATATCAAAGCTATGTACAAACGATATGTTTATTTTAATTAGATATACAAAAAAGTATTTACTAGTATACGAGTATATACCGAATTCTTATAATTAATCCAAAACAAGGCTGTTAGAGTTTTGAAGTTTTTAAATTTCAGAGCTTTTTCACACTGATGATATTCATCAGTGTGAAAAAGCTACTAGTAAAACTGGTAATGAACACAAAAATAACACGAATGGGTATCTGCATATTATATTTAATTAATTTAAAAATTAGGCGATGTATTGTTAATAAACATAACCAGATTAAAATATAATTATAACCAAATTAAACAGTGTGTGTGTAGCTTTTGAATATTATGTATTTCATTATTATGTATTTGAATACCATTATCTCAATTGTCAATTAGAATACGTCATGACTAAACATAGATAGCCTGATTGATATATGGAAATTGATCTGATAACGTATTACCATAGTGAATATCTGTCATTATAATATGCACCGATAATCATCAAACGTTGATTTAACTTTCAATATTAAAACCAGAGTGTCTATTGAGCTGAATCTAGGCGTACATCTTTTATATTTAACAATATAGATAAGATAAGATAAGATAATTCAAAATAGACAAAAAATGTGTATGTTACAACCACAGAAGTGAAACTTATTTACATATAGTATACAGAACAAAATAATTTGAACAAGTTTCACAATTATTAATATCTGTATTTTACACACCTGGTTTCCAGCAGATCAGCCTTGGGCTTGGCTGGTACATAAAAGAATGGAATTGTAAATTTGTTGAATAAACTAAATAATAAATTATCATATATTTGTTGTTATATTAGTGAGGTAGGTAACAAGTTCGTTTCACACACTTTATTGATATTCGCCATTTAATATTACAAAATTTCCATAGATTCACATTTCAAAAAATATAAATTATGTAATAATAAATAAAATAAGTGTTAAATAAATATTTGTTTTTACATTTTTTTAACGTATGAAACACATATTATTTAAGTCTTATTTATTTATTTCTTTGACGTTTAATTATAGTCACTGGCATTGACTTCAAAAACTCTAATATGAATGAATGTTTAACAGCCCATTTACAATGTGCATTCTCGTGTGAGTTTACAACAATATCATTGATTATATAGTTTATGGTTAAAGTAAAGTAGATAAAATACCTAGATATTTCGCAATCTAAGAGAAAAATTAGTGAATCTATGTTAGTAATGAAATGATAATTAATATGTTATCTACGATTAAGAGAAGATATTTAAAAACTTACTACATACTACATACAAAAAATAATGATTCTAGATATATAAATATATGTATTCTGTGCATTTCTATTTTTTACTGCAATGGATATTGTGTATTCTTTCTGTTACGGCGTTGCCGTTAATCAGTGGTTAACCCTTGGGCTTTCCCCAAATCTGAGTAAATCAAGGCGGTTTCGTTCGCCAATTGATGGCGTTCACATTTGTTACGTGAGCCGTTCGCATACATTAGTTATTCAATCGTTTCGATGTTTGATCCTTGCGCAATGCCGCTTATTCCCTTCTCTTTGGACATTATCAGGTTTTACTTTAATTAATTGTTAACTTTGGCATTTTATTATTATAGTAATATTTATTTATCAATACAAAAACAATATCATCAATATCATGTTAAAAAACACAGTCTGGCTACCAGAAATTATACAATATAATCAGATTTTATATAAATCACACAAATACAAATAGTATTTGAAATGATTCATGTAGACTTATATTTAAATGATGATACTTAAACTCTTTTGAAATCCGAATTGATTTGCAGGACTTACTGAAATTACCAGTCTTATATTTTAAATATAAATATAATCTAGGTTAGGTTATGGCTAACTTTAAATATTATTAGAGCCGAAGATCCAACTCATTTTAAAACTAATTTAATAGATTGATCATTGTCATGGTCGGTTTGTAAATTGTTAACATCAAATTTTATATTTCGATACGCCATTTTTTGCATTTTATGAATCACAGTGATAGGTCAGAGTTCAAATATCAACAAAAGGCTCATAGTAATTAAAAAGTATAGATCTAAATTATAGATGCGAATTGTACAGGTGGCTGCCTTCGCTCAGAAGCTTGTTACAAAAGTTGTTTTTTTTTAGTTAAGGCGTTTTCTGCGATAGCTAAATATGTAGTCCGATTCCCAAAGTAGATTGTTAAAAGGATCGACTTCATCATCATCATATGAGGACTTTAATCGACAGACATGAAGTTACTATATAAAATTTTACACTGCGACATAGTAGCGAATACATGCTAGCTTCACACAAATTCTGGGTTTCAAGTCGTTGCACGCGTAACACAAATTGTTTCATGTACCAGAGTTTCATTATTTATCGTCGTGTATTCATACAATAACGAATTTGACAGAATAGTCATATTTAATGTGAGCAAATCGATATTTTCAAAGGCAACTCAAACGTCTATGAACCTCCAGCATTTTTAATTGTAATATGTAGGTTTAGTTTTAATGATTAACATCTCATCCTAAATACACACTCAACCTCACTTCTCAAACACCCACGCCTAGTTTATTATTAACATTCTATCTATAATAAGAATATTTTTCTTTTTTCATTCACTTCAATTTAAACTTTGTGTGTAAAAATTTTCATGGCATCATAACGTTATTATTTTTTTTATTTATTTGTTGGTAATATACTATATTTTTACCTAAAAATGTACGGAAATGTGCAGATTTTCGAGGCCTTTAACAAAGTAGAAATTCACCCTTTACATTCTATGTTCATCAAGATAATTATGACATAAACCGGTACAAGTTTTGTATGGCGCTGCGTCATGTTAACATCAGCATGTAGGTAATATTTTCCCTAAATTATGCTTCTGAACCGCTAGGTTATTCTGATTTTGCAAAAAAAATACTCGATCATAGAATCCGGTTAGCGGGGATGATGTCGCTTGTAAATCCCGATGTCTCGGAGAATTCATCAATGCGAATCAAGATGGATGGCTCGCGAATGTTGGGCGGCATAAATTATTCAGAAGAGGCTCCTCGCCTGA
This sequence comes from Neomicropteryx cornuta, assembly GCA_020383195.1. NCBI lineage: Eukaryota > Metazoa > Arthropoda > Insecta > Lepidoptera > Micropterigidae > Neomicropteryx > Neomicropteryx cornuta. Next base: position 2,708,230 of record JAHKQU010000001.1, on the reverse strand, counting down.
AAGCGAGCTAGCGAGGAGCAATGCGTCAACGCGGCGGAGATCATTCCGCGGGGCTGACATCAAGGGGGTAAATGGGAAAACATTACTGTTTCCTGAAAGAAACAGCCGAGCACAAATAGTTTACGTTGCGCGCAGAAAAGAGACAGCGATGGCTATTGCTTAAAACAGACGAAAAAACTTGATTTTACACACACATTAATAACATATTATGCCGTCGCCACAAGTTGGTAACATAATCACTTTCTCATGCCCAGTTTGACTAGAAGTTTTCTATTAATGTTAAAGGCAACTAGACTTAATTAGTTTGCAAATTCCTAATCAAAGGTCAGAAGCATTTACTTCTTTTGGAAAAATGCTAAGTTGCATTTCACACGTTGTGATGTCAAATTTCTTTTTCACGGTTTCGTTTTCTTAATCGAAGGCAGTAACTTTTCAGTCTTACATACATATTCTATATCGAGTCGAAGCTTTTTACCGATCATTTATTAAATTCTATTTGCATTCCAACTGAGTCATAAATTGGTTAGGATAAGTCTACGAAACTCAATATTACTCGGTGACCCGACCCTACCAAAACTCTATCTCTCGTTAACGAGAGGGTTTCTTTATCTCCCGTTACAATATTATGCATATTATTTATATGTGTATAAAATCATACGCATAATAAAGTTAAAGAAAATAAAATATGTATCGAAAAATTTTTTGGTACTTAAAGAAATAAATATGTATGCATATTATTATTTAATAAACTTAAATTACTTTTTTTGGACCATAATTTACATGTTTATTTTACTTATATTTTCGTATCCTAATGATCTTGTGCAAAATATAATACGTGAATTTTATAAAATAGCAAATAAAGTCCACTTTGGAAAGGGCGGTAGAATAATTGTAAAATACTTCCTTTATAATGAATGAAATAAAATCAAATAATTACTAATAATAATAATTTCAAAATATGTATATTTACACCCGTACGTTTTTTATTTTAGTTTTTATTTATTTAATTTTAAAAGAAACTTACAGATTTACATAGTAATTCACATTACCATACGAAAAGAGGAAATAAACTTAATACTACATAAATCTAAATACAGATTCCTACATTATGCTATTTAGATGATGATGAAATTAATAACATCGTCTAAATAAAACATTTAAGAACGAAATTGATGAAAATGAAAGAACTTTAAAACAAAAACATAAATATTCATATTATTTACATTTTTCAGATTTATTTATATAAGACTTTTTTTTTTAATTAAAATTTACATAGTTTTAGGTAATCATGATAATTAATCAATTCATTATAACTACAAGATGACACGTGTAAGATTATTGTTTTTATTTTCAATCTTCGGGTAAGCTCTTTAAATTAAAATCGGTTCTCAAATAATCGATTTTTTCTTGTGTGTTTCTCTACATTTATTTTATATATCAAAACAGCCGTGTCAGTACAAGCCATGTCACAAGTTTCTATGCCAAATTCTATTCGCCGAGCGTCCTAGCAAAACTTTCCTGAAAGTCCTGAAAGTTACCTACTATAACAGAAACGGTAAGTTACTTAATGAATAGAGAGAGGGAGCTTTATTAATATGAGTTTGATGAGCATATATTTCGTACGGCTAAAATATTTTATACGTTAAGTAAAAAGTGAAAGGGTGTCGGCCTTTAGACCCATAACACCCGTAAGTACGCTGGGCATATTTAAATTTCCTTTCGCCACTCTAACGGGTGTAATTTATTTTATTTTAGGTGGTCCTCGGGTCTGTACGCGGCCTTTAATTTCACCGTCGGGAGGTGCTGGCTTTTTCACGTGTAAATAATACTCCTGCAAAAAAATAATTTTCAAAAATGAACCACCTGTTAATTTCCTTTCGGGTGTTACGTAGATTTTTTGAAAAAAAACAGATTAATGTGAACAGGAAATGTACATAGCTGTCTAATAATGGCATTACTTACAAGTATGAAATATATTATTATATTGGTTCTATAAAACGACAATAACATTTCATTTTAAAAAGATTTTTGTGAAAAAAAAAACAAAGTTATAGTATAAATACTTATACGCCACGCGCGTGAGATAATGACCATCACTTCTGTAAAGTTTATTAAATTTGTCATCAACTATTTTTAAATTACCTTCTCATATCTACATTCAACAATATTTCCACACGATTTTCGCACAAAACACCATTTATATACTAAGAAAATCAAAATTACACATAATCAATAATCAACGCTAATTTAATATTAATCGAATGAGCGTGTCGCATTCCTTGCCTAAGGAAAAATATCAAAGACACGACTTACGCTGAAACAGCTCGCGAATTTATCAAAATCTACTCACACCCTGCGAAACTGCGAAGTAGATCTCTCTAAATTCTTCGTTTCAGACATATTCAGAGGTGTTAAGTGTGCTGATCGTGTTCGTCTCTTCAGCTGGCCGGTTTTTTGTACACAGTTTTCGCGTTCAGCTGTTTTTCAGCCGCTCGCTAGAAGCCTGTGGACACTGACTGATTGCCGCGCTGTTCTTTAAGCGCCTTCCCGATAAATAAAGACAACGCAATCGCTTAGATAAAAACAACCATCGCGAACAATACACTTAACAAATGACGTCAACAATACAAAACAAATAACGTCAATGAATTTAGACCTTTTTTAAAAACAAATTTTAAATTAAATTCATGTGTCGTTAGTAGCATATTCATTTACACTGAACATTTTAAAATTACCTTGGAATACACAGTATTCCAAGGCCATTCGCGATAAAAAAAACACTTTATTAGTCCTGCGATTTCAAACACGATTTGTTTTGACCTCATAGAAAAATTCATCATGGTTTCCGAGTAAAACAATTGTAAACTTTACGTGATAATATGAAATCGCTCTTATCATAACTTCGTATCACAATCCATAAGTTGTATGGTAATTGCGTAGGTGACTAAACTTCCGTATTTTTTTAGGATAAAGTTCAGAGCGCAATACGGCTCGAACAAAAAAAATGAGTCAAAAGAGGGGAGAGATACACGCGTGTCATGCATCACAAGGGACCAGAGAAGGACAAAAGAAACAAACCATCTGTGGACCAACAAAGAATATTCAACTCTAAAATGCAATTTTCTCTTGATTACAAGAACGATCCCTTAGTAGCACTTGGCACAGTGTCTGTAACAAATCTGTCTCTAACAAATCACGCGAAAACGACTATGTTTACAAACATATTTTTTTTTTATTTAAAAAACCACCCCGTGCGATGGAACACTCTGTATGTATTATACCAAAATAAACAACCCTAGTTTAATATTAATCAATAAGTGTGTCAGGTTTTTGCAATGGAGTTTTCGCCTTAAGTATAATACAACAAAAAAAAAACAGCAGAATGGCGAAGAAACGAAACATATCAATGACATGCATTATCCTCGTTCCGTTTCTACTCATATTTGCCTACATTACCTACCTTCACATAGATAGGAAAAAAGCAAAGAGTATTTTGAGGGAAAACGCGTTTTATTTACTTTTGTGTTTTTTCGTACGACGAGATATATTATTTACCTAATGGTTCTTTCAGACGGATAAAATGTATCGTTTATATATTGGTTGTCCAACATTGTTATTATTATTACGCAATATTTTCAGTTGCTTGTGCCGACCATCAACTTCACCCGATAAATAGCGATAAAAGCCGATAAATAGTGTATTGAGCGTTTTCCTTATAGATAATAATAGACATTAATAGATAATGGTATGAGCTAAAACACATTTTTTTTTCAACGATTTAAAAGAATATAACGCATGATGAAGACGTTCTCTGCTAATCGTGCGCTCGAATATGACAAATCGGTTGTGTCTGTAGACTTCTCTCCAATTTGTTAGACACGATAAATCGTGGGCGATAAAATATAATAAATAATAAATTTGGTGATGAAAAATTTTCGCATTTTGTTACATAATTTCTTACTTAGAAACTTACTTAGAAACTTACTTTGTTACATAATAGGGAACTTAAACACCTCCTAAAGTTTGTGGGATTGGTCTTGGGACAGCCTGTATATTTTATTATATGTTGATATTTTTTCCATTTTAATTTGAAAAATGTAAACAGAATGAATAGAATAAATGTTCCTTTTTATTTTTCGACATATTTCCACGGCCATTGTAGTGTACTGCCGATGCGGTGCATTATCCACTCTACGCTCACACTCTGTATATATTTCCCCGTGGGGGAAAGGAGACAGAGATTTATGCCCTCTAAGACTCATTCGTGCACTTGCTTGGTGCGACGTAAAATTGAGATATGAGGTGTGATCGCCACGTGTGCGTCACGTTTCTTAGTGGATAATAAAGCAAATAAGGTCTATGGATTTCCATGATTCAATAATATTCACTACAGGAAACAAAAGTGTAAGTGGACGCTTACCCTTAGAAAATGGACGGGCGCTCTGATATTAGCAACACATTGCAGTAATAAATGTTTGAACCGATTAGCGTTCGCTTGCGAAATGAGTAAACTAATGTAGTTAGCCACAACAGTTGACATTTCCAAATGAAAGTACTTGACATTTGCTTGGAGGTTATATGTATAAAATCGTTTTTTTGACTTATCGATGTCATATTTTTGTTTGTGTCGTGTGCTGTAAATTAAAATTACAATGGCAAAAAGAAAATCATTCACTTAGATAATCGGCGTAATCTTAAAATGACGTGACAGTTAATTTTTCATCTATAAACATGTATAAGTGGATTCGCAGTGGAATATGAATTCGATTCCCTAAAGTAGGTAACCCTAAATATGAAACCATTAAGGCGAAACATATTAACCTTGAAATTCAGGCGTCAGGTTTTACTCTTTGCGCGGCCAGAAAGCAATAGTTGATTTTTATTTAATTACAGCTTTATAATATAGAAATTAAAAAAAACTTTTCTATGTTTAGACCCTTCATTTGCCTTTCATTTACTAGTTTTTCAAAGGTTCTTATGTTTATGAGAGAGCAATTCAGGTAAAAAAGAACTATTAGCAGTGTATCATTTATTAAATTTCTCAGAAATAGAATTGAATTTCACAAATCTGCCTCTACTATGTTGAAGACCTAATATCAAGGTATCTAAACATATTTTTTATAATTTAATATCCGATCTAAATTATTATTAAGGGTCTAAATTATTCGAAATTAATATTTAGCCTTTGGCTTCTTAAGATGATTATTAGAGATTCCCCTGTCTATGATTAATTATTGGAATCTTTTGAGTTTATATGTTTTCCCTTAAGAAAATAAATAAAATAAAATAAAATAAAAATATTAAGTATATAACTATCTAAGTATATAATGTAATAGCTACGCTCTTGTCGGTGAAGTAACCGCCATTCTTCTTTTTCTTCTGACGAAGAGATCTGACTTCTTGATACGACATGACATTAACTTCTCCTTCGCTTGAGCAAGGTAGGAGCGTCTGGGTCTCGTATTCCTCTTTTCCCTCGACCTCTTCATCGATGATGTTTTTTAAGAAGCTGTCATGCCGTCTCAAGTGCCTTATCATCTTCCCTCTTCTGTTTTCAATGGTTCTTAAAATACATCTTTTTTCCTCTAACGTCTTTCACTTCCTCATTAGACTTTTTCTCTGTCCAGCGAAACCTTTCCGTCTCAAACGCTTCCAGCTTCTCTTATCTCTTTGTAACTATATGTTGTCATTTTTTTATTACATTTTAGTAGACATTTCACGGCCAGACTAATTCCAAACGAGCCATTAAAAAAGCGACGGCGGTACATGAACTCCTTTTTTATGGTTCTCTAAAATGAGTCATAAAATTTATTTACACCAAAATAGGGTTCACCCTAGCTACCCTACACGCTCGGCGTTGGGTCATTTACTTAATCGCTTGTCTCGACTACTTCATTTTTCAACCATTTATCTTAAATTCTGATTAACTAAAATGTTCGTAATATACTCATAAGGTATGTAATATTGTTATTCGATCGATACGAGTTTATCTATAATTTATATGTAATATTCCACGTAATTTAATATCCATATTTTTAGTGTATGTAATATATAATATATAATTTATATTGTTTCTATTTATTATAATCTGTGTTTTATCTTTCATATGCATGTTCTTTTCTATTTGAATATTGATAAGGTTTTTATTTTTACTTTAGTGTCCAAGAATAATTGTTAACATGTTATATATTTCAATATTTTTTTAGATTACCATTTAAAAATAAATAAATCAATTTTATTTACTTGTAAATTCTGAATAAAATTAAAATATGCATTCTTAGGTAAATAAGTAGATATAATATGTAATTATTTTATATTAGTTAATATTTTAAACAATTATTTATCGTATCAGCAACGTTGTCAAATACAAAAAAAAATACATGAAATTTCTTAATTTTAAATAATTCATTGGATCTTTATATTATTACATATTTCCCAATTTTAATATATATATATATATATATATATATATATATATATATATATTATCAAATCCTCCCCTGAGGACGGAATGTGTGTTTGGTAAAATGTCGGGTACACACTGTAGTAAAAGTCCGCAAAACTATATTTTAATAATGAATGACGACCGTATAAGATTAAAATCAGCTAATTTTCATTTGGTAAATATTTTCTGTAAAATTTATTCAAAGCCTGGATTAACACGCCTATAAAATATTTTAAAATTATAAACGTTCCATAGTGTCATTTAATTATCATAACATAAATGCTTTGTGTCTACACAAAAATAAATAATCATCTATAAAACAGATATAAAACGATATAAATTATATTTCTGGCACCTAAAAGTTACAAGAAAATAAATAACGATTGGAAAGTAGAACAAAGTGGAAAATGGAACAAATATTTAATCTCTAATATAAAAAAAATATATTTATAATTATTAAAATAAATATTCTCACCAAATAAACCAAATAATACATTTTAAAAAAGAGTAAAATACAAGTTCTCTCAATGCATATTCCCTAACACATACACAATCAACCATCAATCATATTTTCATATATACACACACTTACTTCACGCACATAAAAAAAATATTCGTGTATATAATATATTAAGTAATATTATGTAGATATAGTTAGTAATATTATTTGTTACAATTTCAATAATTGATTAAGGACTAACATCTAAGTACTTGCTCGGATACTTTATGCACAGCGACTAAAGACGTAAAGTTTACCTTAGAACATGTTTACATCTATTTAGGTAAACATGGTGCCAACTCCCTCGACACTTCCTAGTGTGATGAGTTCACGTTAAACTAAACAGGTTATGGTGATTTATAAGAAATTGTATCTTAGTTTTAGGAAAATCTTTTTTTTTTTGATAGGAAATGATATTGAATTACCAGGAAATTGTAAATTGTAACGAAATTAATTAATAACGTAACAAATAAATACTTTTTATTAATAAACTAACTATTTAAAATATATTTAAATCAGTTGGGTCATGAAAAAAAGTTTGGTAAGCTATAATATCAAAATTCAACTTAAACTCAATAAGCACTATGTTATACCGTAGAGAAAAACCATATCTGCAAAACGATAAAATTTTCGCTCTGACATTTACAAAAAACAAAGTTATTACCTAATGATTGATTAATTCAATTTAAGAGGCGAGGGGGAGGGAAAGTCGTATGAATAGAAATACTTCAGTAAACAGAGTGCTTTCATAAGCATAATTATATGTATGTGTGTGCGTGCGTGTGTTTTTAACGGCCTTTACTCCGCCATGATTCCATTTTATAGGATAACAATATTAGAATGTTAGGATAACAATATTAGAAGTTGACTTCCCACATGCACATTAAAAATATTAAAATGAAACAATTGAACGCTTTTATTTTTTATCTTGATTATATTTTTCAAATACATACTTATTTAATATCTATAATAATTATAGTTCCAATTCCTGGTTCAGTATGGTGATATAATAATCTTGAAATATTAGTTTCTTTGTTTGGAATAAATATATTTTTTGTACATTTTTGCACTTCAAAGAGCTACGATAAAAAACAAAATTAGAAAAAGATTGCAAAACGTACCTAACCTCACCTATCTGGTGAAGATGAGGTTATTATAACTAAACATTCTAAAACAATTTCTGATGAATGCATATTAGGAAACATTTCAAGATTATTTATTTGTTAGTATTGTAAATGTAAACCTAAAATAATATCGCAAAACCTTAAAAAATTAAAATTATTTACGACATGAAACAGTTAGATAAAAACCGTACAATAAGTGTTTAAACTAAAATAAAGGTAAATTGAGGATACAAAAGGTAAAGAAAAAGTTTATCAAACTAATATGATTTATAATAATTTATCGTGATACCTCGAACTGTGTAAATACAATTCATTAGCAATTTTAAGTTTTTTTTTTACATTAAACAACACTTCAAATATCGACGGATATCATATTCTATTCCTAGAATATGATATCCGAGCACAATTCTTGAATTTTATTAAATCGAAACGTTCTCAATCGACCTACTAAAGTATAACTTATTTTTAAAATTGTTTTTAATCAAATCGTAGACTAACTGCTAGTTTTGATTTCGTTAAAAAAAAATTGCTATCCTAAAAACTTTAAAACTTTGCGTTGTCGCTAATATTGTTTAGAACTCTAAATATGTTTTTGTGTTTTGTTATCAAATTTTTACTTTTGTTCCACTGATGTTTATTATACGATTAATATATTGTTTCACAGCTAAACATTCAGAGGTTCAGAACAACAACATTCAGAACGATGTCTTGACGATAATCGTCGAATATCGTTGAATCACTTCTCATGTTTTTTTTTTATCGACCTAGAAGAGTGGGTTCAATCCATAATCCATCTATCTGCAATAATCTATCTCCCTACTACACTTATTAACTCCACTCCCTTAGAGATAGAGTCTAGGGAAATATATACACGGTCATTAACACGGAAATCATATTATGAAAATATTTATATTTTTTAAAAGGCATTTATATTTACATTTAAAATACAAACCATGGCTCTTTCCAAGTGGTCAAACTCAGTTCAATTGTTAACATTTAATTGATTTATATTACAAACACTTATACATAATAATATATTAAGGTATAGAAATGTTAAAAACAATAAGCATTGTATAAACATAATACTATTATCTAATAAAAATGTATAGGAAACGTTTGAAATAGGGATAAAAACTATTTTTTGTTTATCTCTACTATCTCAGATAACAGATGACATGAGATTGTAAATGTAATAAATTAAATATATATTTAAAACATAGAGTCAGCTTTTAATTAAGTACTATTATTGCCAAAAGAAAATATAAAAGAAACTTTATGATGTTGCACTTTTTTACTTACGTTTTTCTTAACAAAAAACTATGAAACAAAATAAAAACTGCGCCGAGACACAAATGACGTGTACTAGGTAGGCAGTGTTGCCATGCACTATGTTTATATTATATTATTATACATGCGCACAATATATTATTATCCATGCACTATGTATGTATTATATTATATTATTATTATATATATATATATATATTATTATAGTATATGTTTATGATCATAAACAATATTAGGCGTTCTGCATTCTTTATAAAACAAATGTATTAAAATATATATTAAATGTCTAAGAATATATTTAATAACGACTAAAAATATGCAAATTGGTTATTCATAATTTTTTCCTAGATTGAATTCGCTATTCATACTTGTGCAAATATGTTTATTTTTTAATTATTTTTTATTTATTTACTGTAAAATTCATAGATCTTGGCAAATATACAAAAGCACTTAAAGATGACCGCTTGAGCGTGAACAACCACTGCATAATGTTCCCTGACCTAAAGTCTAAAGTCTACTAGACTACTGACCTCTAGTCTACTAGACTAAAGTCCTTGAGTGCTTTGATCCTTTTCCTTGTTTCAAGGCTGTTTTTAAGTGTAGGCTGCGAGTTGTTAAGCATTATTTTTTTTCCTCACCTACTAAAATCAACAGTATCATCAAAGCTAGCTCCTAAATATTGTAATTACCTAATAATATAAGTAAAAAAATAAGTACAAAATTTTAACCAAATATTCTTATATTTATGTATTTAAGTATTATAAATATATATTTGTAATATAGTATTGTATCTAGCCATAATGTATTAATTTCGATATTTAATCAAACATGTTATGCGGTAGTATTATATTTTGTAATGATTAATATTTTTATTGTGTTTTTTTATTTTTATTGTAATATTTTTTTTTGTTTTTATTATTATCCTTTTTTATTTATATTAGTAAAATATTAGCAATACCTTTGTATGTCGAATATTGTAATGTTATATTTTAGTCACTGCATCTGAGTTATGTGTCGTGTAAAACTAAGTGTCTTATGAGATGAATAAACATGCTACGAAAGGACGCCGGCGACAAATTGCAATTAAGTAGCTGATTGTACCTGTGAAGACCGATTTCAAACCCCAAAGTAATGTCTAATTAGGAAATAGAGAGTTAGTATATTCGATATGGGTGTCGATTAATATAAAAAGCCCTAACGGATCGGTCACTTCGACAGTCACTTTGTGTCGGAAGTCACAGCCAGTCACAGGTAATTTTTCACTGATTTCTGTAATATCTACATAATTATAAATTTTCGCAATTCGTATGAATTTTAATTTAAACCGCTGACCAATTTTGAAAATATGTTTTAGTGTGGTTTTATATATTTATTAAAAGTTTAAAAGTATTAATAGATTTTTTTATTTTTTTAAAAAAAAACGAAAACATAACCTATTTTACCTACTCGATTACCAAAGTATTAACAAAGCATGCTTCAGGTAAAGCGTATTATATTTTAGTAATTAGAAAATCAATTATTTGTTTTTACTATTTAGATTAATGAGTCTTTCATTTTTTTAATAAAAGGTGCACAGCTGTCACTCATATCAAGATTTTGGATGTCTCTACAAAATATTTTTTTTTTCAGATATGAAACTTTTAATTAATTTAGCGGCGCTAGCTGCTATCCTTATAACTTTTACACGCACGAGCAATGGACTCAGTATAATGGACCTTTTGCCAACCTCAATCACAGGCGCTGTGAAGGACATCGATACTAAAGGAAAATATGAAATTACGACAGATGATGAGTCTAAGGGTGATCTGATAGGAATCGTCGATAGCGACGATGAAGACCGCCACCATCAACATGATTGCGATGAGCACAAGCCGCACGCTACATTCACAAGGAATTTTTCTCAAACCGCTTCACAAACCCCACCACAAGCCTCAACATGAAGTAGTATACGTTCAGAAACCACATCCGGTAATTTTAAAGACCAAAACTGCCGTATTAGAAGTTACGAAGACATTGGTAAGACACCCAGTATGTATGACCGCCCATGGAATTAAGCCGCCATGCTCTGCACCTAAAATCCACGAAGCTCACCCGCATCCTCCTGGAGCAGCGCACATGCCTGAGTGTAAGGAAGAAACAGCGCGCTTCGTAGAAAATGTAGCTGATATCGATGACGAAGATGGTCTATTTGAAGATGTCTTCCAAGACGTTCAATCAGAGGGATCTGCCAAAGAAATAGCACCAGTATCAACAAGTTTCTTATACAGCGAAGATGAGTTCGATGATACAGACAAAGATTCTGAAAGACCTGACAGATTGCTGAGCATCAAAAGAACACCAACCATTTCTCCTGCAGTTAAATCAGTAATAAACGAAGACGAAATCGACGAAGAAGAACCCATTGGCCAAGAAGAGAAAGGTTTGGGTAATTTCTTCTTCAAAAAACCAGATAAAAGATGGGTAACAAAAACTATCTGGGTTACGAAGGTACAGAAGGTGCGGAAGGATTACGGCGTTACTGCAACTTTAGCTGCAGTGAACTGTGTTCCCAATAATCCCCATATTCCAAAATGCCACAATGAACATGTACCACTCTTCATCTTCTTCGTACGAAAGCAATGGCGATCATCATCAAGACTCTCACGATCATCACGTTCCCATAAAACATCCCTTCCCGCAGCAGTCACACCACGAAAATGTTCATCATCACCATGAAAACGTTCAGCAACACCATGAAAAACCTCATAAACCATTAACGCAGATTCACAATTTAGGATCGCCTCTCATATGGAAAGAGTAAGATACTGTAAAGGATAATGATGAATCTAAAGTTGCAAAAGTTACTGAAACTGTCGAAGAGACGAAAGACAATACAGCTAGTGAAGCAGCTGCACAGAACTAAAAAAATAGTCAGCGCCTCTTTTAAATTTTAAATACTATCTATTATTTATTCGTTGTTGTAAAAAAAAATATTTAAAATAAATTTTGATAATAATGTTTGTATTTTATTTGGTAGAAAAGAAACATGAACTTATTTTTACAACAGTCGGTAAAGTAAGAAACCCTTTAAGTGTACAGGAAGTCATAAAAGCAATATTGAGAATCTTTTGTTATGATTTAACCAATTGCCACCGGTTTCTGTTTGAAGTCTTTGCACTACTGAGTGTAAAGATGTCAGTCAGGGTTGAATACAGTTTACTGGGGGAAATTGTTTATTGTTGTTTGTTTACTTTATACCATTTAATATTTACTTAATTGATTCCCAGTAGGCATTTCAAATTACGCTCTGCGGCTGTAGGTATATTCGAGGCGAAAATGCGTCAACATCAAACGCGTGTCACTTCTATAAGTTATATTATAAATTTTCTGATCCTTTCAGAATAAATGTCAACGATATTTATTTACGATATTATGATATTTTTTTATTAACATCATTTTATGGCGACGGCGAACGCCTATGCGAACGTAAGGAATCATCTAAATACGGTATTTAAGCAATACATTATACAATGTTACTATATATAATATATACATATTTGTCTGAATGTAAACATTCTTTTCGACAATATGGTATATTTTTTCTAATTTGTTATCCTAATAAATATATAAATTTTATTATTTGTCCGTAGGTGCATCGTGATATTCATAGTTGTAGCACAATAAAATACTGCCTTTCTTAGTAGCTACATTCATAAGTAGTCTAGTAAAGAAGGCAACGCACAAAAGCATGCTAGTCGCTCCTTGTATATTTTTATTAGGCTATACTGTATACATTGCTCTAGTACACTTGGATTTATTAACCAATTATATATGAGATAATAAATAAACAAATAAACACCTGTACCAAATTATCATAGAATTGTTGGTATGGTATTTGAAGCGTAAAAATGTATTTCCTAAATTTTATTTTTTTTATCGTTTTGAATGTTTTTTTTTCAACATAACTCATAGAGGAATTTGGTACAAATATCACACATTTTTTTCTTGGGTAGGTGTGCGCTCAGTGCTGTAGATTCCCGAAGGCCCTATTAAATTTCCCATTATGTTCATTATGTTATTATGTGTTTGTATTATGTTATTATGTAACATCAGGTTTCTTTTTCTGGATCAGCGCCAAGGAGTGTCAGAAAATTAAACTTAAACATTATGTGGCCAAAAAGTAAATAAGTGGTATTTGAAATATATTAATTTACTTACTCCATTAAAAATTTGCTTGTATGCCTAATGTTATCTGATGAAAAATAAACGTCACTTATGGTGGCATTGAACTGAACTGGCGTGTGTGTGATTTTGTGTGCTGGCGTGTGTGTGGCTGTAAATATGTGATTTTGGGTTAACATCACATGCAATTTACAGAGATAAAGTTAGAAATCTTAGGAACAACTTCTAAATTATAAAATATGTAATATTGATCAGTTGTTGTGACAATGCAGCTTTTTTTGTCAATATATCACTCTTTATTTATAATAAATTGGCTCTTTTACAATCCTTCATAAAGACGGGTGCCTTTTCTATAGGTTAACATGATTAATTTTACAGTTTTTTATAAGACAAAACAAGAAAGCAACGTTAAAAACTTGAATTTTTGTCTTAATGTTTTAGCTGATCTTCAAATTTATTAAATAATATTGGTTCTTTAATGGAACTTAATTTGACCGTTGTAATAATTTCCAATAATTCTCAATAATTATTGTGTAATTTTTCCAATATTCCATCCTATAGTTAACACTATAAGGTTAGCTTGAGACTTAAAATACAAATTGCCAAGGCGCCACATTTTGCCGTCTCTGTACATCCAATTAGGTTTCTCAATGCAGCAGCGAAACTGCGAACGGAGCCTTGTTAGCAGACACCCTGACAAATGGTCTAGCCTGGCGTTTAACCTTCGCAAATTGCTAGAGCTCCTTTGAGTTAGCCTCAACGAAGAAGAAGTCCTGAAATCAGACTTTTTACTTTGTGTTTTCGTACTCTTTACGTGTGCATTTTTAGAAAATAGAAAATATAATTGCGCAATCGTGAAGAGTTATTTTAATAAGAATAGATAAAATTAATTAAGTTTTAGAAACAAACCAATGGATTAATCTTTTGAAATCCTTTTTGATTAATGAACCTACCGTCATCACATTGTGCCTGACATTATGCACTCATTATCTAATTTCCACAAGCATTCAACGTTCACCGATACCGCGGTTACAAAATTATTTTAATCACTTTGATTTGCAATAATTTATTGTGTAAAATTTGATTATAAATTAGTTTTGTAAAATTCATTATTAAGTAGGTAATTATAGCAATCAGAATGTAGGTAATCTAATAACGGTATAGATTTTACATTGGTTTAATTATTAAATTCAATGTTTAATTTATAAGGTTTTTGTTTAAAACTGTTAGTTTTTCCTATACAGAGAAATAATTAGGTATATGATCAATTAACTATATTATTTGACATAATAAATATAATAGGTTACCGTGAAGGTACATATAATAAATCAAATGAAATGCACTGAGAAAATATCCAGACTGACTATAAGAAGAATCAAGAATGAAATTCTACAGCTATACCTAAATATAGCGATACATAGCAACCGGGTTAGGTGATCAAGAATCCATCGCCCGTTGGACACACGCAGTTATTCAGCGGTCAGCTAGAGTTCAATAGTCGTCGTTTGCGAGTTCCTTTGTTTTGCAAGTCACGTAGTCAAATTTAGGAAGAACTCGGTTCACTGCCTACGACACACTTCAGGCTAATACCGTGGGTATAAAACCCACGTCAGTCCTCAACTCGACACAGGACCGAAGGGCTTAACGGTGTACCGACGTCCCTCGCTTCACCGCGCACCAAGCAGCACGCTTCGCAACTAGCAATCCCCGCCTCGTGGCTCTCCATGGGAGGAGAAGAACCACTCCATCGCGCTTTATGAGAAGATCTGTAAATGTCCCGACCTCGTACCCAAGAAGAGCAGAAGATGTCCCATTAACAAGCACTTGACTCTAACCAGCAGAGCGGCCCCAACTTAAAATAAGGGATGGTAATCCAAGTCAAATCCAAGACTCGACGCAGTTACCATCAGACCAGCACATGTAAGCAGTCTAGACCCTCTCTGCACGCTCGCCAGACTCCTGGCGCATTCGTCGTCTTCAAGAAAAGTGGGGAAAATATCCACAGCACTGCTTTCACATTCCACCTAAATCGATTCATCGGCCCGTACTGAGTCTTGGTCGCTGTGCCTCTCACAGGCAAAGCTAATCTGTAGAAATGCCCATGTTGAGTAGAGGGCAGGTAACATTAAAACGTCACGAATTTCAGTTGAACGATTACTCTCGCATTTTCCATATTTTTTAACTATATTTTACTCACATCGAATTACCTAAGGTATCATCAGTAAAAATAAAGGACTAATGCAGAGATTTGAGTAATCTGAGAAGGGAGGGAAGTTTTTCACAGGTAATGCTATAAAAACAATATGTTTAGACTTGGTCATGTTATTTACTATTTATGGTTATTTAGAGCGAACTCACGCTAAAGTGGATAGGCCGATCTACTAGTCAAAGATAGGTTGCTGGCTGTAGGGAAAAGAAGGGAGAAGACTGTTGATTCACTAGTACGGAGGCTGTAAAGATCAGGTGTAAACCAAAGAAATTGTATTATTATACTATTTTAGATATTTGTATTATATTTTAAATACCCACGACAACTGAGCCAATAGCCCTAACTATTAGGTTACCGTGGTCACGATTCGAAATCTATTATTATACACAGGTTGATTCTTATCGACCGAATTAAATTAGGAGCAAAAAACAAAAAATATAGTTAATAATATTTTTCGACACAAGTATTCGACGTTTTAGAGGTCAGAAATGGGGGGGATCCTTTAGAAAACATTAATATTGAACTCGACAGGTGATTAAATAATAAAAATTTGATATAGTATATTATATAATATCAGTTACATAAATTTTACTAAAATAATGTTTACGGGTAAAAATAAATAAAGAATGATTTTCGGCGAATTTAATAGGTAATCCCATAGTGGTAAGCAAATTTAGCCGGTAATAATCAACCTGTATCCAATGCGTATATTTAAGTTTGCTGCTGACCGGCAAATGAATTTTGAAACAATAATTATGTAACCGAAAGCTGATGATAGTGTGAGAGTACTTTCAATAAGCATGCCTTAAAAATTTTAAAAATCTACTGACATCGAATGCTATATTTAAAATATAAATCGTGTAGAATGTGTCAACCAAAAGGCTGAGTAATTATTTTTTTTTTTTTTTTGTTAACGCAAACCGCCAACTTTACCTAGAATGCAATGATTCCCAATAGTATTCACTGAACGCAGAGAAAAAACTGTTTGTGCATGTAAAATCCTGCCGTCATAACTTTTCGCTCAAACGCCTCCCCATTTGGGCGGGCGGCGGCGTCCGCGTTGCGAAGGCAATTTTGAAAAAGGCTCATGGCTAGGCGGGGGCGGGCGGGCTGCTGGGACAAACACACTGCGGACTTACGATAACGAATTGAAAAATACGTATTTAAACAGTCGCCCCTCGCACCGCATACCACCCCGTCTGTGTCGCATTTGAAATATTTGTTTTGAAATATACACATTTAAAATAACGGATTTGTCTAAAAAGATCTTTTATTTCGAATATATTCACATTTATTTAGACGAATATACTCTTGTGCTTTAGCACTTATTTGGTTACAGATCTACCTTTTCAAGTACCAGAGTACGCGAAACATTCAAGAACTTTTCAAACGTCATACCAATTATGTACGCAATCCAAGATTTACTATAGCTTACATACTACGCACACCTTAAACAACACACATTCACATATCTACACTTTTTAACTCGCATAATTCCTTAATCACTTAATTACAAAAATAATATTTTTATTAATTTTCATTGTTATTTAGTTTTCGAAAACAATATTAACATGACAGTAATATAACCAATTCGCTAGCATCCATCACATATAAAATATAAATTTAACTAAAACCTTAACCTTAACATTAACCTCTTCATGTACCGATAGAAACATTCAAGAACTCTTCCACGCATCGAGAGGTCATATCATGCCCAGTTTGATCAAACACAATGCAAGATTTAGTAACTCCGATTTCATTTTAGTGAGACTGTTTACCAAAGAGGTGAAAGGCATTATTTCCTTAATACGCTAATTTCAAGCACACTCTAACACGCTTTAAACCACACACACGCTTTCGTAGATCCTATATAATTCACATGAGCCGTATCAAATTATTCTACACCCTTTTATAATTTTTTCTTTAATTGATATTCATCGTGTTTATTCTCGTTTATGCTCAAGATTTTTGGGAGTATATATCTCTGTATGTTTGTTCATATTTTTTTATATATTTTTGTCCTATCTTTTTATTTTTTTCTAAAATATTTATTCATCCTTCCTTAAACGCATGCAGTTTGATTAGTCCTAAAATAAGAAGGAGGTTCAAAGTTATGGGCGATACAATAGTCCTATGTTTCAGAGTTTCACTTCATAGCTAGGGCTGTTTCACTTTTTAGTATACAGCCCAAAAGAACAACTTAGTTCTACCTTCAAAATATGGTCAATGACAAAATTGAATGAAACTCACTAATTAAATTACTAGCATTACAGAATAGTATCGTTGACAATTTTATTCACTGTTAGCAACTCATAAAATTGCACATATTATGATAGAACTCTATGTATAGTAAACTTTTTTATTTAATCCTTGAATTATGTTGCAATTAAAGTATCCTGAAGTGCCTACAGCATTGCTTATGTCCTTCGGCGTGTGTGTAATTTCTACGAGCACTTAACGTAATTGCAACCGACACTCAAGTAATTTTCGCTGGGTCTCGAGTTACGAGCGGAGGTGCCTCTAGAGACGTCTTTCTTACTTAGCTGACGTATAGAAAATTAGTTGCGCCCTGACCTTTGTCAATTAATTGCAATCTGGAGAGAAATTTTTAATAGAAATACAAGGATATAATGAAAAATTACAAAAACATATATAAGTACGGCTAAGTGTCCCATAATCTTGATACTAAAATCGAAATTTTCTGAGGTATGATTGAAATATTTCATTTTTGCGAAACTAAAGTTGAAAATTGCATCTTCCATGCCATTGCCGATTTTCAAGTACTCTTAATTTTGACTTTAAAATTGGTCATGTGGTGTGGTGTATATAGATTTCTTTAAAGTACTTAGGGTTCCGTACCGGTTGATAAATAAACTTGTTTTTCTATCGTCAATGACTTCTTGCTTAGGAGCAAGAAGTCATTGACAGACATCAAGATCTCAGAAGTCAAGTGAAGATTAGGATTTTGTAAAATACTTGACTCTAAATCCTTAAAATAATATTTTTACTATTGTCAACTTTATTTTTATAATACACTAATAGCATATCGTTTTACTGCCATGCTCTCAAAGCTAGGCGGCAATCAGTGCTTTATACACTGTCATTTATCGCACTGTGGTTCTCGAGTTTATTTTGTATTTACACACTAATTACAGATCAACAACATACTACGCATAAACTACTAATAATAATAACATTTTTAACAGCGAAGTTAGTTTGTTGGCTCCAGATAATGTCAGGAACTACTGGACCAACTATAGGTATCATTCATCAAGGACCATCATCACCTAATAAGGTAAGGCCCGCAGGGCTGTCACCTGAGATCCGGAGAACCAAAACACCGAAGGCGCCAAACACGTTTAGGGTCGTTAAATGAGGATCAGAAGGTGGCCAAACAAGATGATGCCCACATAGTAGCGCCTAAAAATAGAATTAAATGAACATCTATTTGAATCCCAAGGGTGGTAAAAACGATAAATATTATGTAATATTATGCAAATAATTAAATTATATATATATACGCAAATTTAAATCAGTTATATTATTAATAGCTACACACCCATCTACATTTTATTGGTAAAATGATTTATTTTATTTTATCGCTCTTTTGGTCTTTATAAATAAAATAAATTAATTAAATAAACCCTACGTATAGAAGTGAATATTTGAACTACCACAATTTTATTTTGGACACGATAAACAGAATCATGTAATTTACAGCTTATTAACATTTTTTTCAATTTGAGTGAAATTTAAATAGATTAGTTTAACTATAAGCTGATTAGGTATTAATATTACCTAAAAAAAACATTTCTTATTAAATTTTTTTCTGCACATATTGCTTGTTTTTTTTTGTGGTGAAAATTCAACGCGCATTCGTAAATAATATGTAGCCTAGAGATTATGAAATTATAAACATAAATCGTATAAAAATACTTTCACAGCATGAAAAAAGAAAATACTACCGACACAAATAAAAAGTGTCAGATCGTAACTCTTTTAGAACCACTGCTTGTGAATTCAGTTTTTGTAATTATAGACCGAAAATGAACACTTGTTTTAATGTAATAAATATATTTAGTTAAAATAAAATAGCTCGATAATTATATTTTATGATACCTGAATAATAATATATTCCAATCAGCCTAAGCAAATAAGTTATAATTAAATAATCCCCCGTGTTGTGTTATTTCATGGCAATTTATGTGGTGGTGGCCAGTGGCCAACGCATGTTGATTAATTACCCGTCACTCCGATAGAGGCTACACCGGGCCCGTTTGGGTCGCAACAAAATGCTACCATTGGAGCGAAGACTGGCTATACACGATCGATTTCAAGTTAAATTTACGCACAGCACAGTAAAAAAAAGCCCCATTTAACGCCATTTAATACTTATGAAATTTAAAATTTAATGTCAATAATTTTAACATAAAAAATACACAATTACAGAATTGTATTTACTAATGTTTTCAAAATATTTTCTTGACATTCTTTTTATTGAAGGTTCATGTTATGTAAGTCAATCATACAATAATTTGATAAGTATTCATTATGATAAGGCCAATATAATGTACCCTTATGACAACACGAAGTAAATGCAGCCTTTCACCTAAAGTGACTTTAGATTCGAAATGTTTTGCATTGTAAATGCATTTATCCACAAACAAAACTATTGAAATTTCTAGGAATGACATTCAGTGAGCATTTAAATGTATCCCTCAAATTAATTTCTTCATTTTGTAATACTATTTAGTTCATGATAGAAGATAGGTTCGAATATCTGAGTTTAAAAAAAAATCTAATGATATTAAAAATGTACCATGTAAAATGAAATAACTGAAACTAAGATTATACAGGATTTAATTTATATAATAACATTTATTTACTTTTTTCTAACCTAATAATTAAGCTTTTTTTGCCTTGACATTACTTTATTGACATTGACAGATTATTGAAAAAGGAACATTTGAAATCACACAAAATTCACAGCTCGATACTCATTCAGTCAATTTGTCAGTATAACGGTTTATTTTAACAAATTTAATGTATTTTTAACACATATTACAAATAATTTTAGATTTCTGCAATTCTCCTGCATATAAACTTTAACCATGCCAAATCTCACACTCCTCCGTTCGCGTAATATTCTTAAAAAGGAATCCGAAGTTTTCCCTTCACGTATTAATATATAAAACGCACATTTTCATTATTATATTAATATCTAAATTATATAAGGAATAAATTGTCCCGAAGAAGTAAGAAGTTTGATAGTTGAAGTATATAGTATTTATTGGTTACGGTTATATCACATGAAAATAATAAATTGAATAAACTAGCATTTTTTTAGCTCTCTTTTTGAGTTGAACAAACTCATATGAGTAAAATTAACGTATTGGTTTCAGAGCCCAAGAAGCTCTCATAGCACTTAGTATATATACTTAAACAAAATTAAGAAGTATCAATTCGGTTTCCTATGGTAAATATATATTTTTCTAAAACTAATTCTGTTGGGTACCTATTTTTTTGTTTTCAAGTGTAAATATTTATTAAAACGTATTGAATCTATAAAACGGAGATAAATGTATTTAATCAATCAAGGCAAAATAACAGGTATAAAATGTGAAATGAAATAACTGTTACAAACATTATGTGTATACTGAGACCATTGTGTTTTTAATTAATGGATATATTTTAAACGAACTTTACAAAAGCTTTCGTGATGAAACCCAAGTAATTAATTCTTTTGTCATACTTGGTGTT
Source organism: Neomicropteryx cornuta (assembly GCA_020383195.1). Classification (NCBI taxonomy): domain Eukaryota; kingdom Metazoa; phylum Arthropoda; class Insecta; order Lepidoptera; family Micropterigidae; genus Neomicropteryx; species Neomicropteryx cornuta. The sequence continues at coordinate 2,686,745 of JAHKQU010000001.1, read as the reverse complement.
ATAGAAGGCCCTGGGTTGAGTTTTGTCATTTTTTTGCAATGTAATTCGATCAAACCCTTTTTAAAACATGCTGTTTAAATTTAAAAATTTGAAGATTACGGCTATGCAATATCCGAGTAAGTCTTTAGAATGATTTATTTATTGATGAAGCATTTTTTTTTGTTAGAATGAATTTAAAAATAACAAAAATAAAACTATTCAATGCTTAGTCGCTCTGAAACTACTCTTTTTATATATTATTTAGAGGCTAGAATCAAAAGTATATTTATCGCGTCATACCGTGTGTAAGCAACATTAGCGCGACGCCAATACAAAGGCGGCGGATTTGTTTTTGGCATAATTAGATTTTTCGCCGAAAACAAACAAGGCACAAATTGTGGAAAATTTTCTTACTCGGAACAAGCGCTAATATTTTAAACCCTGTCTTTACGATCAAAATTTATGTTCAATTTATGAGAAAAGGCACACGCGTAAATAATTTCGTAACATGCACAGCACATACTATAAACACGATAGCGTAAGGTAAAAGTTTATATTATATTATTTCATTATTGGGTAGGCCCGTCGAAAATAACGTATTGCCAAAGAACACTAAGCTTTAAGTTTAATAGGAATGTTATATACTAAAAAAAAACGGTGTTTTATTTTATTTCGTATAAATACTTCATTTGAACAAAAGCCGAATCTAAGTACAGTAACAATATTGTCATGTTCAAGGGCTTTTCGAGTAGCACCGCCCCACACAATTAACGCATAGGTGATTAAAGAGTTAGTTAAGGAATTGTAAACCATTTTTAAAGTTTGGGAAGTTAAACAGTTTTATAAACTACAATTTGCGAACGAACTCTCTTAGCAATTGAATCAATGTGATGGTTCCAGCGAAGGTGCCTGTCTATTTCAACTCCTATCTGAGTATTTAAGTATCTAATATGGTCGACATTCTTCAACATTAACGCATATGTTATTTCTAAATATAAAAAAGACGAGAGAAAACTATAAGGTAATTAGACAACAATTTAATAATGAACTGGTTGTGTTTTTACACAACCATTTTAAATAAATAATTGTTTCCGAATATTTTAAAAAAATTAATGTTCATCTTTTAAATGTAATAATTACTACCCATTACTTTAATTTATCCTGTAAAAAGCGCTGATTGAATTTTGAATTGTCCGATTCGCCTGAGTTGGACTTCTCAATATATAATCATACTTCTTACATTTATATTTTTAGTATTGTGTATCGAATTTCGCATTCATAATAAGAGTATTATTTGGTATATAATTTAAATAGTTTAAAGTTTATTCTATTATTTCATACAATTTCTATCAATTATACACTTCTTCAACACGATATGGTAGGCTAACTGGCGAATTCTGTCTTGAAGTCGAAATAGTAAATTGCAATCTAAACCTCAAGCCTAGGTAAGGTTAAAAAAATCATAACTCTTAATGGTTGAGAATTGACCGCATTTTTTAGTATAAAACTTTTTACTTTTACCGTGTTCATTTTTACTAATCATCCTGCAGATTATTGTGTCGAATGATGTTTCAAATATGCTAACAGTACAAAATAATAATTAATTTAGGCAACATGCTCTCAAACTACTTGCCTGAATATGACAGATTGCCTATTTAGATTACTAACATGGCACAGATTTGCAATCTACAAATTTCCCGATTAATGTCGATGTCATAGTTATTGACTAGTTGCTCATCCCCGCGCTTAGCTTAATGGATATAAATATATATTTATATCATATTCCATATAGTTACATATATAAATATGTTTTGCGTAGTCGATTTTGCTAACATTTTCATGAACATGTGGTACATTCTAAGTTGTCCGGAATAGGAACTAGGAACGGAAGGAAAAATAGTAGAGTAGAGTAGAATAGTATTGCAATTTTACGACATGCGTGTATGCTCACTGCAAAGTAAGATAAAACGAAGTTAAGTATCCCCACCGAAGACAGAGTAAAGTAAATTGTATTTATTTATGATGCTGAGTAACATACTGTTTAAAAAAACAGAACAAATAAGAGGTGAAATGCTTGAAACTAACAAATGAGAGTTGAAACTTGTTATTGTTTGCCTGAAGGCATTATTTTAATTTTTAACGTAGTATTTTTCCTGGTTAGTTGTAGTTAATTTTTGTTTTTTATTGTTATTGTGTTTTTTTGTTTTAGTACTTTAATTTTTTACTTAAATTGTAATGTGTACAGGGGGAAACCTGTTTAATAAATAAATAAATAATGGATAATATGCTTATAAAACAATCTAGCACATTATTAATGAGCTTCCAGTCTGTAACTAATAAACTTTTTAGAAGTGACTTTTTTTCATATCTACGAAATAGTGGACAGCATCGCAGAACAGTATAATTTTAAAGGTATGAGATTAATTTTAATCTAGAAAGTTTTTACGCTCCAAGTTGTCGCCCCTCAGGGGGGGGGCACTTAAGCTTAATGGGTACTGCTTTCTGTTGCTCTGTGTTAAACAGTTTTTTGTCTGAATGCGCACGGCTCCTTACCGAAGCTGATTACTTCTAAGGCAGTTTGCTAACAATGTCGGAGTCATTATCTGCCGCATGTAGTTTCGCGTTCGCCATCATCGATAAATACACAAAAGGACTGCCTACTCGGCTAATTAACACTAAAATTTTACCTAGCTTCCGCGATAGTGGTTCGTTAACTTTAACGCTTGTATGCAAATTAAGATTAGAGGAAGTAGTGCACCGTACACAATCACAGAGAACATGAATGGTAGATATTTAAATATAAGAAAATTCTGCTCGGTTACGAAATTAGTTTGTTTTGTTCAATATTTGCATTAAAAAAAAAAGATAAAGTTTTTTAGTGGTTTTATATAAATAATAATCTTGTTACAGGGCGTACATGCAATACTATATGCAGAAATACACTAAAAAATACTATAATATCGCGAACCTCCTTCTTTTTAAGACTAGTGTAAAACAGCGGTCGTTGTCACATATGAAAATACGCAACGGTAAAAAATAAAGACATTCAGTTAATTTAAAAACGAGCCAAATGGTAACTAAGTTACTCTACCCGAAAAAGTCCTACCTAAGATTGTTACACATCACATACTGATGTAAAAAAATGAATTTTGAAATATTATTATATTAATAATATTTTTATTTGAGTAATGCACCATATACAACCCCACGAAGGCTGGTGCCTTTTCCGTGGGTATCTTAGCATACAAATTCAACAATTAAACGTCTCAACATAATGTCACATGGTTCTTATGACTACACTCTATTTATTTATTTATTTATTTACTGTAAATAATTAATTTGACAAAGAAAACGTAGTAGTAGAAATCACAGTTACAAATGAATATTATAAATGCACAGGGAGCGATTAGCACTGCTACATTTTGTGCCCTGCCTTCTTTACTAGACTATGTCTGTACTAAGGAAGGCAGTGTTATATTGTGCTACAACTAAGAATGGTGACACTTTTCGCGACACATTAATGAAATTAAAATTAAAACACTGCGCGCTGACAGCAATCCCAAGAAATCCTTCCTTTATTCTAAATAATGCGTATACAAATGCGTAACACTAACCAATAGGGTACACCCATGTTAGGTTAGGTTAAACCAATTAAATGAAACAAAGAAATAATACAATAATTGAATTAAAAAATATACATACACTTACACAATAAACATACATAATAGACAAAATAATAGACAAACAGCATTATTATTGTGTGTTGTTATATTGTTATGTAATGTTATGCTTTATGTGGTACGTTTATTTATTTATTAATTAAAAATTACTGATAAATATTAATTTTAGTGATGTTGTGTTTATCTACCGTAACATCTATTGAATCTATAAAAATGCAATTTCAAAAGTATCAATATTGGTTTTTTCCATTTACAGACTCGTCCTAAAAATCCCGTAAAACTGGCGCAAATATTTTCCGACTGTTTCCCCGTATATCAAAGGCTTAATCGTTACGCTTTCAGCGCTTTTCATTTTCAGAATCTGAAATAGAGTGTTTATCTTTAACCGCTTTATTCGATTCAACTACTGGTCGGCGCATTGCAATGTATTCGGTAGGTTGAAATATATAAGATTATTTCGCATCGTACCGGCCTAAATAAATTTTAGTATTTTAACTGTAGTTTATAGTATTTTGTTGGTTTAACAAAAATGTACTATCTATATAGGGTAAAAAATATTATACCCGTATATGAATGAATGAATAAAATACTAAAATAACTCTCATAATAATTAAATTTCGCGTAGTAGAATTATCAACCTTATTTTGAATTTGTTTCCCGTGCACGGCTGTTGCGTTTGCGCGTCTCATACCTTTCGGCTTGGCCACTAGCTATCGTAATGAAATCTGCCGTACAATCTGCACTTAATTACAATAATAATTAAACCCGGCACTGGCGTGCATGCGCGCTGAATTTATGAAAGTTACTTCCTTTGCGATTTTCTCACGTCGCCATGTAAAAACCGAATTTCACTATATCGTTTGTTTAATCACTTCGTGCAGGATGGAAACGAAAAAGCGAAATACAAAAAGGGAATTTACACGAGCGATTTGATAAAATTAATAAAATAGGGCATGAATTATTTTCGCATTTTTTTATACAATTCTTACACTTAATAGGGAAATAAACACCCCTTAAGTCTTCGGAAATGGTCCTGGGGCGTCCTGTATATTTAATGATAGTTTTTTGGAAACGAAAATCACCTGAAATGCATAATTAATTGTTTGTACTGCAACATTTTTTTTTAATTCACTCATTACCATAATCAGGTACAGTCATCTACAAAACATTATGCAATAACCAACCAATAACCCTAAAATTCATTTTACCATACCACCACCAAGTGCTACCAAACTCCAGTAGTTATTGCTGATTATTTCACTAAGGTCCTGTGTATTGCATTAATAATTAACTACGTATAATTATTATATAAGGCCTAAGCGATGACATACTACTCATTAGATCAAAAATGTCGATCTGGGAAATAGCGTGGTTGAGTTCGAATCCGCACGTAGTCATACTAGTTATAATGCTTTAATACCACCATCTCCCCTGACAGGCACATTTGGCCTAGTTGAGGAGGACTCAAAATAATTGTATGGGACCTAGGTCATTATTATATTTAAAAAAAAATACGGCGGTAGACTGTTTGCGATCAGACAATTTTATTTTTTTTCAATAATATTTTAAACGTATTGTTTTTTAAACGCTGAATTTGAAAGCTAAAAATCTCTCCATTTGCTTGCTCTGCTAGTTTTAAAATACTAAAATACCATGTCTGGTGATTAATAAAAGAATGAAATAATTAACATCATAATTGGGTTTAATATTTAATTAACCCTGAATATGGATAAATATTACTTAGCTCTGGTTTGCATTAGTAACAGCACAGGTATATAATATTCACCAGAGATGGGAATCGTGGGAACCTAGAACAATCTGTCAAATTGTATTATCCCGCGAGAGATCATATAGTGGGATCAGAGCTTAAGTGCGGGATCCGAGCATTCCGGTAGCTAGGAGAAACTTAAAATACTCATAATAAATAGTTGTTTTATTTTTCAATGTCTAAGATTTAAAACAGAAATGATTTTGAAGCATCATTGTTCGATTATATTAATGCAAATACGGAGTTCAAAATTATATTTCTCGTTGACAGTATTTCTAAAACGTTTTTTTATTCTCTATTTAAACATTGTCATATAATGTAGGTGTTATTTTTTCTACATTCTTCTATCTATTTTTAGTGACATTAATCCATACAATTGGGAATGGCATAGTTTTTGCATCTTTTGAGTTGTACATTCATCTACAATATGGGCGATTGAATGTAGCAGCCCATAGTCACAATTTGGACACTCATCTACAATGTAGGCGGTTGAGTGTAGCAGCCCATAGTCACAATTTGGGCACTCATCTACAATATGGGCGGTTAAATATAGCAGCTCATAGTCACAATTTGACTCAGAATTTCTTGGACTGTGGCCTCTCCATCCACTCTTTTGCTACATTAAATTGGCCTTAAGCCTCTGGGCGTCCTTAGAGACTTTACTCTGGTACCAAGGAGGTTATGAAGGTCGGTATATAGAGGGGACCTCGACTGTTTTACTTGACTTTATTCCACTTGTACTGTAATGCGTCTTTTCTACGAATATCCAGGGAATGGATAATATAAAGTACAGAAATCCAGATTTAAGTTGGTTAAGTGGACTGGTTGGTTCCATTGATGGTTCTCATGGCAGAACGGATCTGTGAATCTATTAAATAGTATGTACGCAGCCAAGCCAGGCTGGTGAACAGTAGTCGTGGTGGTGGTGGTCAACTTCCTGATATTTTAGGTTTTCGAGTTGAAACATAAGGACGAAAAGACGACAGACGATCATGTAGTTGTAATAATCTATCCATAACTATAGTTTTTTTTTCTAATTTCTCTTAATTTACCAAAATTTATTTTTTTTTTACTTACAATACAATTTTTCAAAACTGTATAGGTACTCACACTTTTGGAAATAAGGGGTGAGATATACTTTACAAACTTTCATAAAAAAGTCTATTTTATAGCAGTTCAAAAAAAGATTCAGCGTGTTTCAAGACCATTCCGATAAAATAAAACAGCTAAAAGGTCCTACGATTTCTAGTGTTATTTGTTAAGGAACTATATCAAAATTCATCATGGTTAGCAAGAAAAAAAATATCCTTAAGTGAAAAAGGTAAAAGGATCTTTGTAGTGAGCACTCAGCTGTCTTCGCACACCGTAACAATCGATATCGACACCGTAGCTTTGGAATTCGCTCGCCGATCGAATTAACAGCATCCGTTAAAAAATATAATAAATTTGGGGATGTTTTTTTTTTCGCATCTATTTCTTCCTCATAATAGTTTACACAACACTTAGGGAAGTGTTGTGTCCTTGGTATTATAGTATATATTATCGGTCCAATAAGATCAATAATGTGAGTCAAACAATTAAAATATTAACACTTTTATTCGAGGCTGCGTTTGGTTTTCAATCATGGCGGTGAGCCGTTTCCGTTTTTGTATTTCGCGCCCCCGCCCAGCGCCCCGCGCCCTTCCCGCGCCCCGCGCGCCGTCCAGGCAACCGGAAACGGCATTCTATTATTGTCGATTGCTTCCTGTTTCCGCTGACGTTTTATTTCAGCTGAAAACAAACCCTCTCGTTTGCGGCCGCTCTCCTTTCGCGTCTCTTCATCTTTATCCCCCTACCCGCATTCAATAACCCCCTCCAACCCCCCTCCACCGACACCCGCCCCCTCACCCCTCTTCATTGGTGCGCAACTTCAATGGCCATTAGGCTTTGAGAACTGAAAAGTGAAACCCCTTTCGGTGAGGTTTCTTTCAATGGTCGTGTAGATGGAATCGTTCAAGTGTCCGTCCTTAAAAACCATACTTTTTTTGTACTTTGAGATAGATAATTTTAAGGTTCCGTGCCTCAATTAAAAAAAAAACGAAACTCTTCAAAGATGATTCTTGCCTGTATGCCTGTATGTCTGTGCCATAGACGTTGTACTCTATAACTTTCCATAATGCATAACATTTTCGCATAATGTAACCCGCACATATTATGAGAATTATGGAATATTACTTTAAATGGAGGCGAGTTGAGTTCCCTCAATAAAAAAAAAGATTTTTGTTTTTGCATCCCAGGCAAGAACTTAAAATGTACGAAAAAATACCGTAACCCCTTCCCAATTTTCTAGGTTTCTACGGCTAAAATTTCGATATTATCAGGGTGTAAACTCATACTTGCTGGAAGAATCAGTGACCTTGAAGGCTACAGCCCATTTGGGATGAAGAGATCGCTAACTAAAACCAATACATAAATTAATATATTCTATTAGAGGAAACCTTAGTCGATAATACTTATCTAGCGAACGTGTATCTGTGTGCGCGCGCGCATTGGTGTGTGAAAAGTGCAAGCTTGCGTGTTTATTTACCATAGGCTATTTCATAAATGAATCCGAACTGCAAATAATTGAAAAACTAGTGATTAAAGCTACAGGCACAATATTATTGCGTGCAATAATACTTTGCGGCTGCCGAATTTTTGCCTACATGTTGTGAATTTACCTATATTTGCCGTAGGCGATTTGAAAATGTTACCATAGGCGGATGAATGTTTTCAGTAAGTACCCGGCTAGGTTTTTTTTTCTACGTATTCACGCTCGGACGAACATTTTAAAGATTGCAATGTCATCAAAAAATAACAATATTTAAAAATGCCTAATTCTTAAGTTTTACTGTTCTTGTTTAGGATGTTTTTACTTTTTTATTTATTGAAATAAAAAAAACTGCGGAGAGCGAGTCGGGCTCGCGCAATCAGTGCTCTGCACCAGAACTTTACCAACAAACAGTCGACCAACCGATATTATGCATTTTTAAATCTATTCCAAATAATTAACGTGGTTTATATACAATCCTCATGTTTTAACGACGTAAGCACCCAAAAAGCATGTTTTTTTTCGTCTTTTATTTTTCAGCAATTTAACATTTTTTGGTTTGAGTTAAAAAAAATACAAGCAGACTGACGGACGCAAGATTGATCTTATAAAGATTTCTTTTGTGGTACAGAATATTAAAAACAGTAGAATCTTTGATTTAATTAGTAAAACATTTAATTTCACACCATAGATAGTTATTTAATGCTTGTTAACTAATGTTAATTCCTAATTGTTTTAATGCTATTGATATAACTGTGTGTTTTCCCATAAGAAAATAAAAATAAATAAATAAAATAAACAAAATATTTATTTAAGATTCTATATTACATATCTTATCCCATCTTAGTACCTGCATGCCTGAAGGACCTATCATGGGTTGAAACTTTCCACACAGCGAAATGATAATTTATTTCCAAAAAAAAACATAAGTTGTATATGAATGACGTTTGCAATTTAAAACGGTAAATACAATAATAATGAACAAAATGTATTTTAAACCGGTATGATGCTGCCGAAAAATTTTGTTTAGATAAGACCTAGTACTGCAATTTAAGCTAATCGTAGCAATTATTTAAAAAAAAATCTGCCTTTTTTATTTACTTTGCTCATTATTTAAATACTTGATAAAATAGTTTAAGATTTTGAAAAATAAAAACAAAGTGCGTATCTCAAAAATGTATCGCGAAATACATTTTCACTGAAAAATTCTCAGGTTAATCAATTTGGAAAAATATGAAACTGTAACATGAGATCGCCTGCTGCTTGAGAATCGAATTAAAATTGTAAATATTCACAAAGCGATGCTAATTTGTTTGAGAATTCTCGGGCCGGTTGAGTTTCCTCTTTCGCTTAATTGAGGTCACTATTGAAATTAGGGATGGATCCCTCGACGGAGACCGAACCCTTTTAGTGGGACTTTGTTAATAAAGTTCTTTTCGATTTCTCGTCTTTCGTAACCGCAGGTACAATGTTTATGGAAAAAAAATATTGGAAATTGGCAGTGCGGTAGAAAGGTTTTAATGGGTGACAGAAGAGATCATTTGAAACCTATTTGACCACAATAACTAGACTAAATGTCTGTCCTAAAGAAGGCAGTTCAATTTGTTCTTATTTTTTGATCAGTTGCCAACTAACAACAGACGAGTGTTTTATCTTAGAAAAAAAATATAAAACTATAACATATTATAACATATATATAAAAAAAGGTATACTAAACAGATAAATGAAATTGATTAATAATGTATAACATAGTAGTATATATTAGCGGATTAACCTGATATATATAGGTTGTTTGGCAGCTATTCATATGGAACCTATTTGACCCCATATACTCTTATTTAATGTCTCACGCTTGTCGAGATATTAACATTTTTGCCTTTTTTTGTAACTTTCCTTAAATACAGTGTAAAATGATAACTATAAAAAAATTAATGAAATCATCACTGTCAAACATTTTTTTTATATACCGTTATATGTATTTATTCAACAGAAAATATTATTGAAGATCTAAAGTGGGTTCAAAATTTTGATGTATTTTAAATTTTCGAAATATGTTTAAAAAATATCATAATCATTTTATCCAAATAGTATCAAAAGAAAAATACAAATACCTTAAATGTTCACAAGTAAAAATACAAATACATTTAAAAATATTCCATATCGCGCCCTTTCGATAAGTGTATCCCAATAAAAAAAAAATATTATTAAATACGATCAAAATGCTATAATTGATGTAAGAAGTTTTGTTGAGATTTACCAGGTTTGTCACTTACTAATTATTATACAGAAATAAAACAATGTTTTACACAGTAAACTATGATTTGATTTAACTGACTACGTAACACACATTTTCGTGACGCGGATGAACACCGCTTAATAGTCTAAGAGGTAGGGGTCAAATTACAAGCATTCGAAATATGTGTAATATATCTTGTTATTTATGGGGTATTTATTTCGGGGGAAATGCCACATATATGTATGTCAATGGTTACATTTAGGTGCAGCGATCGAACAAACATGCTTTAAAATGCCATTACCTAATTAACGTCAACTTGGTTCGAAAGTAAAATTAACGACTCACAGATCATCTTCCGTGCTCATATGCTCGATTTGGGTATGCGAATATTATATTATGAGATAAATTAATTATAAAATAAATTGGGTAGATTGGATTTTTAATGCAGTGCAAGCGTCTAGAAGCCCCGGCGTGGGAATTGAACGAAAGGGTTTTAATTTCAATCAAATAGCTCTGAGCCTCCATGTAAATTATTTCTGTTTGCTGGATATATCGCTCGTTATGTCCTGTCAATGTCCTGTCAAATATAAGAACCTCAATAATGCTCAAAATTAAAAGTTTAATGAATTACGGTCGAATTTCGACCACTGGCCGACCACTAGTATATATATATATAAGTATTACAGCAAGACCGATATACTGCCAGCCTTTTGTCCCAAAATAATAACTTAACCACGGTAATTAATCTCGAGGAGTAAAAATCCGAATTGCGGCACCGACGCGGATGCCTCCCTCGCTCCCGCGCATACGTGAATAGTGCTGTCCCTTTCGATGGCGGGTCGACTCTATCGTTTCGGGCCGATCTGTATTCCGTTTGCATTGCGTATTCGTCGCGGGCGCCCTAATGGAATCCATTTCGTGGAGATTGGCTCTCATTATTAAAACATTGGCTCTCACACTAATTAAGCCTGCGCGCATGGCTTTCGGCGCATTGCGTTGTACCTATTGGGTGTTGGGCACGGAATAACGCACGTGTTCCCATCTTCAAAAACACAACTCACACACACACAACATTTCAAATTGCTAGGGAGCCACCCTTCTTGAATTTTTTTGAAGGTCATATACAATTATTTTGGGCCCTACTCAATTGCGCCTGTGTTAGAGTGTCTACACATCCAAGAGAGTCTACCAAGAGAGTCTACACATCAAAGCTATATCTCGAAATGTTGATTCAAAGCAACACCAAAATTAAGTTAATCTACAGCGATGAAATATGGAACGGTGCTGGTGTTGGCGCCAGATATATTTCTTTATCGCCCAACCTTTTCCTGTCAAACACAACACCTATTCGAAGTGCCCGTTTCCATTGTCTTCCGATATTTGGCGATCCATCTCGTCACCGAATAATTAACCTAAATAATTAAACAAAAAATGACAGTCCACTAACTCTATCGAACACTTTTTCAAAAAGTCAGTGATATCCGAGAAATCTTAACGACGACGCGTTCCTCAAAAATGGTAGTCATTTTTCAAACCCAGATTGAAATTCACCATCGCCGCCTCTGGTCTGGAGTTGTAGAAGCCCAGAGTTTTATGGAGAGTCTGGTTGAAGGTACATTTAAATCGGGTAAGACCATCATACTCAGCAACTGCAACTTTCAAAGCAATCTGAACCCAATCTAAAAATCACTATAAATAAAAAAAATGCGATATCAAGAACCCTATAAGTACATTCCAGATACAAAACACTTTAAGATGACTTGCTTACCTGCAGGGCCAGTCGGAACCGCGAGCGAGAGGTTCACGTATCCATATTGAAGATTTATTTATTTATTTATTTATTTCAGGAAACAACAGCTTACATGGTAATTACAATAGAAAAAAAAAACAATCAAAACACAAAGCCAATAATAGTTTCCTCCAAAATTAGAAACAATATAGAAAACCCATTCGGTGGCGAGGCCGGGACCAGGACGTAGGAGGGGTTGGGGGTTGGGGGTATGATGGTATTGGTGCCAAACGCTCGGCGATTCTAACCAACACCACCAAAGAGCCAGCGAGCGATTCGTGAGTGGGTTTGTGACTAGAGCCACTGGCTTGTGACTGCAGATGCTCGTACAGATGACGATTTTTAAGATTTTTTATATAATTGTAAGTGTGATTCCTATGTTAATATAGAATTTATCTGCATTTTTTCATTAATTTTCTAATTGAAAAAGGCCCCAAGTAGTTTTTTTTAATTTACAACCTGAAAACTGAAAATAAAAAAATACCCCCCAGAAATGCCAAATTTATGTAACGGAAAATTAGACAGTTTTTTTGTGTCTCAAAAAAAGCTTTTTTTTTTACTAAGTGCCTTCTTCGAATAGATTCGTTCACCTCTAAACTGTTTGATAAAATGTATGGAAAAATACATACTTTTCGAGACTGTTAATTTTTATACAAAGTAGAAATTTCAGTTTAGAAGATAATACTATAATCTAGTAATATTTTTTTTTCTATCTACAAATAAAAATGACAACATTAAATTGCAGTGTTTGTATGGAAAAGTGACTGGGTTGAGGCTTCATAAAGGTAAAAAATGCCATCTATAGAGTCACGGATATGATTTATCTTATTGAGGGCTAATATGACCGATATATCCAGCTATTTTGCCCTGCAGCACTGGTTTTACATTTAGGAAAGCGAAAGGGAATAATTTATCGTGTGTGTCTGGCAGAAATATTAAAAATTATTAGGTACCTGTTCAACCGGTTGGTTATGAAACAAACCTTATAAAACAAAAGTTAACAAATATTCTAGCAAAAACATGACAGCTGAAAATTTGGTAGCAGCAACCATAATATTTTGTTGTATTTACTTGTTACCATTAAATTGCTTTCATTCAAATCAAAATGGCGACGTGACTGAACAGCTGATAGTGAAATTTACAGATTGCAAACATTATTGTAGTGATATGTTAAAGGCAATCAAAAATTATGGTATTTACATTGAGAAATATGTTGGAAAATTATGGTACTTGTAAAAACATGATGACGATGATAATAAAAATGTAAATATATATACGTATATAATAACTACTGTCCGAAACTGTTGACTTGTAAACTGTTCTTGTTGTCTCGTTGATAAATGGTTGCTCGCTTTCTCATAGTAAATAGAGGTATACAGCTACAAGGCAATTAACCGCATAATTGACTTCTATGTGTAGCAATCCCAACCCTAATTACTCTTATCCAATTTTCACAAGAACTCTCTCGCGGGCGGCCGTGTTTAATGCATACCAATTCCTCCTATCCCGCGATATTAATGTAACAATAAGGCCACCGAGTTTTAGGGGGAAAACATTACACGTCGAAATGTTAAAGTTTAGCAAAAACCAAATCTGGTATAAGTACATAAGTACATAATTTATTTCTCGTTTTTATTTTATATATTGGTTTAATATATATTTTGTATGAATAGCCGGGTATCATAAAATTCCCGAAAGAGTAAATCACAATTACTCCGTTGCATTTTGGCCACTGTTAGAATATCGTCCTGGTGGCGCACTGGCTTAAGCCTGCTTCTTCATTCAGAGATCCCGGGTTCGAATCCACAGTTATTCAAATTCGGTCGGGTCATTTTTTGCCGGTGAGAGTATTCGACGGCGCTTTTCTCAGCACATATACAACGACAAGATGACACAAAACTCTCATTCGCTCGAACAGCTATAGACTAGCGAGATGTTGTTTGCCTCGCATCACGAAAAACAACAATAAGGCAGTCGGAACTGCACCTAATTTCCTCCCTGACTACACGAGCTATACGCTAAATAAAATAGTTTATCGGAGTAAAAATAACATATAAGTTAGGAAGAAACTCAGTTAGGAAGACATCGAATCGGCATAAATTAACATAAATCTAACGGTTCAGTTTCGATTTTTTTCAGATTTCATTTTGGTTCGGATCTGTCAGTGACGCCCTGATGTCAAATAAGTAGATGACTACACAATGTGTCAACTCGAATTAGCGCCCTTCTGACAATTAGGTTTTAAAATCAAGTTTGCTCTCGATAGCCGGAAATACGCGACGAACCAGCCAGTGACTGGAAACAGTTTTCTTGCAATGAACGAACGACGAACAGACAAACGTTGATGTTTACTCATCCTACCCGCGAGTCCCGGTACTCACACATTTTTTTATTGTTTCAGGAATTCCGTTTTCTTTTTTCCCAATCGGAGGGGGAATCAATTTAGCTTTCTAGAGCTGACTGAAGGGTTTTAGTTCCTGTTAACATGACAAACTTCAAGCCACCAATAGTCGAATTGTGAACTAAAATATTAAAAAACCCCGACACACGAACGCCCGAAAAGATTTTTTTTTTGATACATAGCTATGAACATGTTCATAGCTATCTCGACCAAGTCAGATTTCAAACAAAAACAAATGATTAGTATCGGTTCAACCTTTTGGGACCTTTTGGGACACACACCTTGCTGCAACCACAGACACCTTAAACTTATAACACCCCTCTGTTTGCGTTTTATAGGGCGTCAGGTTTTACTCTTTGCGCGGTCAGTAAGCAATTGTTAGTTTTATTTTATTTAATAAAATTACAGCTTCATAATACATAAATTAAAAAACAATCGTTTCTATGTTCTAGACTTTTCATTTGCCTTCAATTACTATTTTTCCTAGGGCTTATAAGAGAGCAATTTAAGTAAAAAAAAACTACTAGCAGTTTATCGTTTATTAAATGTCTCAGAAATAGAAATGAATTGTACAAATCTGCCTTTACTATGTTGAGGGCATAATATCAAGTTATCTAAAGTTACCTAAGTTTCGACAGATGGACAGCAAAATGTCGTGCAATAAGTAATGCCATTTTGAATATTTCACACTATTTGTTAGTGGTAATAATTTCGCCGTGAGAATTTCGCCCCAAATTGTCTTTGGGCTGTCGAGGGGTCGGGTAGGGTGGGAGGGGTACGAGGAGGCAATATCGTCCATATTTCGCGGGTGACAGGGACAAATGCAGTGGGCGGGTGGCCTCAGGATTAAATCACGCAAAAAGTCTGGCCTCCCTCCAGCGCCCCTGGGGCTGGGCTGGCTGGCTGGGGCTGGGGCTGGGGCTGGGGCTGGGCTGGCCCTGGGGCTGGGCACGTCCAGGGCCGCATTACGCTGCGCGAGCTGAACAATGTCTATTTAACATAAAGAAAATGTTCTCATTAAAACCTTAGAGAGATGCCTACATAAGACTGCGGCAACTTTTTTAATAATTTTAATAAATTAGGTACCTAACCTTTGTTATTGAAGTTATACTTCTTTGCGCCCGTTGTACTCATTGGGATGGGATGTTGGTCGAGAAACCGCGTCACGCGTTAGGAGTAATTTAGCAGCAGCGAAGCTACCGCCCCCTGCATACACTACGCCAACTGGCAAGCAAAATTCAAAGCTATGTAGTAGCAATGTGTTCCACTAGATAGCAAGCAATGTCATTTTGTTTGAATAATGTCACAAGTTTCCCTACCCGATAGCATTGATTAATATAATACATTTTTTTTATATATATTACTATTGCACTATTTGCAACTATACCCCTGAGTGCTGCCACATACCGAGCCACTGGTGGCAGCCATTAAATTTGGGACATAAGGTCAGAGTTATGAAAAACCGACGGATTCCAGTCACCAGTGGCTGCGTCTAGTTGGCTTGGCTTGACTTAAGTGGTCGCGTTTAGTGGCCGCCACTAGTGGCCAAGTGGTTAGTGGAGGCCTAATTTGCGTAGTAAAATAAAACATTAATTAAAAAAGCGAATTAAAATTTAATCACAACTCATCGATATTTTGAGACTATGTATGTAGACTATTTATTTGTTGTTGAAAAACACTGTAGGCACCTACCTACACGAGCATAAACATTTGCAATTCGAAATGTTTGGTATCAAGTGAGGGTACCCTTTATTTTGTTATTTTTCTCATGAGATCAATTTAGCTATCGATTTAAATCAACCTTCTAAGACGACAATGATAATTTTATAAAAACTAACTGTCAAATCCCGGCTTCGCGCGGGGTAGCAAATATGCCGGGGAAGGTCAATATTCTTATTGAGCGCTCTCGAACAAATCAAACTATATTTATTTCTCACAGACATAAACAAAACCTTACCAGTCCTGAATCCCACAATTGCAGCTACATATGAATTTCAAATACCTACATTTCGCTTTATACAAAAATCAAGGGTCAAGATATTTTGCTCCCTGTAAGTTATTTTACAACTTTATTACTTTACTTATAGCCAATAATCTTACCAAAGAACCAATCTATTCAACAGTGAAAAACCCTTTCAAATGCACTTAGTGGTTTTGGACAAAAGTAACAACACGAAAAGCGACTCTTATTTTTATAACTATTCAACTTCCCACGGCTAAGCGTGGAATAAATTAAATATCTTATTTGTAAAATAATAAGGTTTGTTTTTATTTATACCGTTACTTATTATATTAAAATACAATTTGAATGCCCCTCATCGTACCGCGTAGTGCCTAATTCCGCCTTGGACCGCCCAAAAGACTGGCGCGATCTAATTGGCACAACTGCAATCAATAAATGCTATGTGTATGCACTCTGCATGTGACCAAATATCAGCACGAATGCACGCACGAAGCCTCTATCCGTAATTCTTGGAATTAATAATTTTAACTTTATTTTAGTTTCTCCCAATCCTGTACTTTCCCCCCCCCCCCCCACCCTTCCACAGGAGTCCGCTTGAAAATTTTTTAATTTATAATAGTAATATCAAAATGATAGTACCTACTTATTACTTTTTTTAATAAGAAAAGTAGAAGGGAGAAGGAAGTAGATCTTTTTTTTAATCGTAGAGTTATTCCGGGGTCAACCCCTCGTTTATTTATAGCACGTTATTATTTTTTTATTGAAAGCTTACTTTTCAAATATCGAGGAACTTCTACGAAATGAGTTAAATTCGCACATTAGTCTCATAGTGAATCCATCCGTAGCTGGAAGATGGCAATACGCTATTAATATATAATATTAAAAGATAATGCGTGCACCACTCCAGCAAACCAAATTTCAACTTATAGATGTTTTAAAATATTTACATCTGTAACTAATTCATGCCAATTAATTGGATTAATTATTTATTTATTTAGTTATTTGATTATATCAATGTTATTACATTTTAGTTTTTTCCTTCAAAAAATCTATATCTTCCTATCTCCTGTAGAAATACGTACCTCCTTAGATATTTCCAAGACGAAAAAATATTAAAATAAATAAATACATTTATAAGGAATATTTTTGCATAAGTCTTGTCGTATTGATTTGATATATTTTGTATTAAAGTTTAATTAATGTGCACTTAAGTATGTTTAAGTATAATATAACAATAAATAAAAGTCGGTGCAATTATTAATTATTATAGAAATATTATGTTTTTTCTGGATACAACCCAGTATTCAGCTAAAATTATTCTGAACTATTTTTGACAGTACTCATGATTGTTGTACATAGTAAGGCTTGATTGAAGCACGCTTACAGTTCGTTTATATTATTGTCTTATCGCTACACATTAATTATACAGAGAGCAATACAAAACAACTAAAATAAATTTAACAATAACAATATTATTATACATTACAAAAGAAAATTACTGTCTTTAACATTTTCTTTTCTTCAATTTAATTTACTTCGTACAAACGTATAAAAGTAGTGTGATCTTGAAAAAAAAAAAATCAATGTGTTACGAATTTTATGGATTTATTTTGGTAAGATTACAAAATTTGCTTTTTTTGGACTTAAAAAAATATACTGCTTTTAAACTACCACGATTGGCAGAAAAAATAAAAAACGTTTTTTTCAAAAATACAGTAGTACCTCTAGTAAATAGTTTAACCCCAAAAATAAGAAGGAATCTTACATAGAGTCTTCATAATCTAAATAACTCATTTAAAACCATTACAGATATTTTTTTAATCACTACTATGTACTGCAACTTTTTAAAAATGCACAATTTTCTTATATTCTAGTCTAGTCATGAGGGCTTTGAATTCCAAAATGTAATACCTATGTACTATGTTGTTAGATTACTATATAATTTATAGATTCGAAATTTGAATAAATCGTCCAATTCAAGTGGTCATTATTATTTTGACACATTTTTTTAGAAGAAAATTTTAGTATTTTAATTAATGGGATCAAAATGTTGATGTGATAATGAATACCTACACATAAATCAATAAAAACTATTGAAAAATTGGTTAGTCATTTATTATTAAGTTTTTTAGCCGTACCTAGATTGCAATAACTTTAATGACAGGCTTGTTTTGTGTACCTATAACAGAGTTCCGCGGATATTAGAACGCATGGATATACCACTATGCAAGTATCGAACCATCCTAGCCACTAAAGCACTAGCCAATTTATTTAGCTGCAAAGCAAGTGACCATTGGTGTGAATGGGATAGCCTGATTTAGCCGGGATTAGTGATCAGACGTTTACGATCTTTCAAAACACAGATTCTTGGCATGCCAAGCAAATGTCTATGTTAAAATTCAGCACCTGCGATACAAAAGTGAGATACCGCAATAGCTAATACTCAAACGCTATTGCTGTGCCATCTCTCCTCAACATACCACTGTACCATATCATATCGCATATATTTAGCGTGTATGCACATCGAGGCATGTATTTTAAAAGGTCCTAGTTAAAGAAATCAAATCATTGGCTTTTTGAAAAGCAAAACTTAATCTAAAATTATTGTTTCATATTCAAATAGTGCACCCGTTCAACTGGACGGACTTCAAAGCTGTGTAAAAATTCAATATGGAAAACAGGTACTAGCAAATTAATATTACCTACTTTATTAAACACTCATTCTTATATTCAATAAAAGCCTCTGCGATCAACTTTCGTCCTAGTTTCTAAGAATGATAATCACAGCTAGGATAATTATATATATCGGTTGCATAAAGTATATGTATTCTCGATGAGTGATTCCTTCAAAAAACACCATTTTTTAGCTAGAGTAGGCATGCTCAAATAATTTTTAGGCTCTACGGCTTGCCAATTAGCCCTAAGAAATTTGCAAGACAATATTTTTTACCAAAAGATTGCCCAAGATTGCCAAATTTGGAAATAAGTTGTTTAGTTATCAGCCTGCCTGGAAATAAACCTTTTTGATTGAAGGAATTTATCTATACCAAAATGAAAATATTTCTTATTGCCCTAGTTTTTTTTTTATATTTTAATATAATAAAAATGTTTACAAAAATAAAAATATTTACAAGAACACAGGTAGAAATAAATAAATGATTTTACCTAAAATCAAATGATATTACTAAAAAAAAATAATACCAATCCATCAAAAAAAAAATATGCTTGTAAAAAATCACGACTGCAGATTGGTTGGTAGTTGACTCAATTGGCTAATCGTTCCATATGAGAGTACTAAAATGAGTATTGAACGATCATAGTATCAATGTTACCAACCGAGATAATAGTATAACGATTTAATTTCATTTCATGTTGCTTTTGC
The DNA here is from genome assembly GCA_020383195.1 of Neomicropteryx cornuta. Taxonomy (NCBI): domain Eukaryota; kingdom Metazoa; phylum Arthropoda; class Insecta; order Lepidoptera; family Micropterigidae; genus Neomicropteryx; species Neomicropteryx cornuta. The sequence continues at coordinate 2,666,978 of JAHKQU010000001.1, read as the reverse complement.
GTTTCACTAAGTACCTAGTTACCTACTAGTTAGCCGAACCTTTGAAGATGGACATCACCCTACTATGGTTCTACTATGTACGGCGTGAATACGGAATAACCATCCCGAAAGATATGTGAGTCCTCTATTTTCAAATGTTGTTAACTACAGCTTTGGTAAAAAATATGTTTTAATTGAATATGGCGCAAAATTAATTTTTTTTTGTATGTTGTTTTTCAAAGATAACTCCGATTATTGATAATTCCTATTACTTTTCGTGTTATTTAACGACGTGTTATTTGCGTTTTAATTACGCTATAACAATAAATCTATGACAACTCTGTGAGCGTACGATTCAAAACTTGACAAATCTAATGAGTTCGCTTTCACGCCATTTTGCATACATCAAATAAATCATGTTAACTCCTTGGTTAATCTATTCAAAACTTGACAACTCATTAATAACATTCAAACAATGACCAAAATTAAAATAATGATTACTAATTTGTTTACCTATTCCATTTCAAATTTTTAGGTAACATAACCAAATACAATTTTAAATGATATAAGTACTATAACAAAGTAAGCAAGGTCATATTAATAATTAATATAGTTTTTTAAATTCATATTTTTTTCCTGACTGGATTTGTTAACATTTAAAAATAAGGGACTTAAGTATAAGTAGAAGCTTTCTTTTTTATAGCTAGCCTGGCTACGTTTAGTGCTTTAGATGCTTAAAATTAGGTACAGTGAAACGAGCTCATCACAACAAAACATAACAATCATCAATTTAAATTCGAAATAATCATCAATGTTATATCAAAATGTATATCATTGTATATTCAGACCTAGGTCATAGCAATTATTTAAAAAAAAAAATGCTTTTAGATTAAATACCTTAAAGATCAGGTACTAACTATTGTAAACCATATAAATATGTATTTGATAACGTATATGAGTTTAAATACTAAAAGTGATAGTTGATATACATTAAAAACTATTAATATGAGAAAAAATCCAGTTCAATGTTTTGTTCAACTTAAATCTTTCAAAAATTAGACTATTTCAGTCGTTTATACCTCGATCTGGGGTCAATTTTTAGTTAAATATATTGATGGAATCCTTCATCCTTTCTCTAACGCATACAGGTTGGTTTTAAAACTAGGAGGATATACAGTTATAAGCCATACAATGACTCAGTACAAAAAAAAAAGCTTAGATGATACCGCTAAAACACGATTATTAGACACTCCCGCTTAAATTATTTGCACACAATAATATATAAAAAGGTTAAAGGATCTTGGCTATCACATAGTAACTATGTTATTTAAGTATAACTATTAGCTTTCGAGAACATCAACATCGCGCAGTTGCTATACCTAAGTACAGCTGACTAGGTGCTTCCATCCATACCCCCGGTATCCAAACTAATCTCGCCTGCATTCCTTGCAGGTCTTGTTACTAAGCTTCCGACGTATTGGTAACTTCGTATTATTTAAACATGTTATGTATATACATTTGAGTAATGATTTTATTTTAATCCTAATCTCGATCGTTGTAGGTCATTTAAGATATTTTGATGAATTGTTCTCTTCATAATGCATCGATAATCTTAGATACCTAGTTATCAATTTATAATCGATGCTGTGACCTATCTCTAGGCCGTTCGAAGTACGTTCGTCTCGTCGTTCGTACGTTCGTACGAAGTCTCGTGAGCAGTGGGTTCGGGGGTAGTGATGGGTTGCTTGTGACATTTTGGCGAGCAGCTATTTCTTTTTGAAAAAATCAGCTCGTGTAAGCGAATTTCTGCTCTGAAACGTTCTTTGCTTATTTACTCTGCAATGTGCAGTATGAATTGGTGGAATGCATTAGATTACGGAGCGATAGGCAAATAGAAAGTTCCCAAAATAAAAATCATTCCTTACCCTTAGCAAACGTCATAAAATCTTACTTTTTGGGAAGAAATACGTACGCGTACGTATTTATTTAAAATTTCAACTAACGATATATATATATATATTTAAATAATAGAAATAATTTTCAAAGTTTACAATGACATGTTTAAAAAAATATTAAGATTTAGTTTTAAAAGATAAAATTCAGTAAATGATATTTATCAGTCACTCACTTCACTCTCTACTCTTTTTCAAAAATTAAAAGAGATCTCGGACTCTTTTTGGTTTTTTGGTCGATAAAATGTATTCTAATTTCTTCCTGTGAAGTATAATTATACACTAACGAAATATATTTTTGTAGTATTTAAAAGCATTATAGTATTTTGTATACAGAGAAAAATGAAATATTAAAACGTTAATTTTAAATTGTATAAGAGCTGCATGTCGCGAAGTAAGAGCTGATTGATTTTGATAAATTGTTTGAGTATTCCGCATTTCTCCACACATTTGTTGTGTTCACCAGGAATAGTTTTGTTTTTTTAGATTTGAGTTCTACAATTCGCTCTGCTCTTACTGATCGCAGGTAAGTGTTATTGACAAAGCGCTGTAATGCTCAAGAAAGCCCAACTCTATTTTTGGGATCGGTCGGTCTCTTTCTTTCGCGTACGCACGTTGTCGACGGTAGTAGTGTCGCCGATTTTTTGCACCGCTTGGAAGTTGGGGATCTCTTCTTTTACATCACTATCTTTCTGGATTACCAGGTAAATTGCGTTTTATATCGTTAAATAAAGATTTGAAAGTGTGGTGTAGGCTGTGCACGGTTTTATTGTCCGCTTGCAGTAAATTGCATGTTTGACTGTGACGTTAACGCTCATATAATTCCAGGAAAAATCCATGGAACTACTAAAAATATTTTTTCTTATACGTAAGTCCTCCATACCACTCCGCTTAATGTGCATTGCTTTTTCGGCTTCCCTTATTCATAGGTTCTAACTAACGTTGCCTTTTCAATAGGGATTAGATACTTTACACGTGTTCGAGGCCGTGATTTGTCATACTTACGCCGTCGGTTCGAGTAATAATTGCTTTTTGCCGTCAGGTCGGTTTAGAATTGCAGAGCTGTAGTTTTATAAATTGAGTCGTATCTCGTTTCTCTTAACATTTTAAGGAATCGCATTTTAATTATTATCGGTTTTTTGTGTTCGCCTTAAACATACTTGAATGATTTTTCAGTTTCCGTTAGCCGCCATTCGTAAAATCGGTAACCCGTGTACGCTCGTTTGACAAACGAGATATTCTATTCTTAAAACCTCTTATAATTAGTGATTAAAGTTACTTAGAGAGGCATTTACAAATCGTATTCGTTTTCGTAATCATTTTGGTAGGTGTGCGTCAATTTTCCTAATTAATGTAGGTATTTGAAAGTTACGTAACCTAACCTAGAACGTATCTAATCTATATCTTCGCTCATGCTGACAGGATGAATCTCATCCCATTCCACATTTTTTCACAATTAATCTCGCTTGGACCCATCTTCAAAAACAAATTCAATCATAATTCAAAGTTTACAACATTTTACCGGCCGAAAAATTGGATTTACGGTCGAAAGTGAAAAAACGTCGTAAATAGTAATTCTATCCAACCTAAAAATGAATTTCCCTATACGGATGTAACGATTCAGCAAAATTGTTAGTATTACGTTTGCCTATGTAAATTATTAAGATTATCAATCATATCTATGTATGAATATTTACACTGCATTGTGTAATGGCAAGCGAGGGTGATAGATGATTCTACCTTCGATAATCCAGATTCCACATTAATATAATAAATATTAGAATTAATAAAACTCCGCTGGACATTAATTAAATGTTGAAAAACAAGCGTAACTGGACTATTTATCAATTATTTAGTTTCTTTCCAAATGGATGTTTGTAGTAAGTACGTCAATTTTCAATCAAAGTTATGTAATTAGTTACTAGGTACTATTAACTTTCTAAAAACATCCACAGAATAAAACAAATTCAGTCTTCTTGAGTGCCTTAAGACGTACTACACGTGTATCGGAAAGAGATAAAACCTAAATGGCATTATCTTTTTCGCAGTTAAGAATAAACTGGGCTTACTCTACGTTTTGTTCATTTAATGTTATCATTAAAAAAACAGCAATACACATTTGCAAAAAATTGATTAAGATTGATTGAGAGCAACTGCAGTTTTAAATTTGTCATTCATTAGCCTCGTAAATTGGTTTTTCTTAGGCACGTAGCAGCTCGGGGCTAGACGGCTTTACCATCCGCCATATGAGCGCTTTATCTGTAGAACTACTCCATGCCAATACCACCTCCATGTTTGTTTCATTCTGCCATCTCCACAGCCGACTAGCACAATTTGCTTAGTTAAACTGAGTTATGTGTCAACTTGAGTGTGTATAAAGGAACAAAAATGCAACACGTGTCGGACATGTGAATTCCGAACTTTAAAGCTTACGCTTTAAAGCATGCCATTTCATAAAGGGGAGACTCGTGATGTGTGTATGCGGTTGTGATAGAAACATTGTAAGCACGGTATCAGGGGCTCGATAATTTGTAACATAGACTATTTAGAATTTTCTTTATTAACCTAAAATCGTAAAGAATATGTCGAAATGTTTGTTTTCGTAATATTCGTGAAATTTACTTCTAATGTACTGATTGTATTTTTTTTTAAATAGTGACCGTTACTAATTAAACCAAAAATTACTATTTTAATGCTTAATAAATTTGATGAAGGAGATTTTTCTAAAAGCTATTACTACACTAGAAAATAATTATTTCAAACACACCAAAACATAGCCAACTTGAATGTACCCAAGCATGGACCGGTACATTCTTAATTGACCATAATAATATCATAGTTGTTACGTGCCTGAATTACAAAGAAAACTTGATGAAATTACCTTGTGAAGTTAGTGAGGATTATTATGGTGATGTTCGAACGTGTTACAACTTTAATGATTGCAAAGGTTGCTATTTTATATAATAGTGCCTATTCTCAGCGCTAGTGTCCTACCATGGACGATATATAACTGAAACGTTGAGTCCTCATAAAACTCCCAGGAAATTAATTCCTGTGTCTAGCAACCAACTAAACGCTGCAAGCACGGATTTTATTGTGGTTGTTACTTTTAAGCTTAGCACCGTACCATTGTGACTGCATACGGTTGTGAATGTTTTAAATTAAAAACAAAAATGTTGTTGGAAACACAAGCTTTTACAAAAAAACAAGCGTTATATAGCTATAATTTTAGATGACACTGTAGTGCACAAGTAAGTTTATATACTTGACTAGCTGTTGTCCTTTTCGGTTTGGCATGGGGATATATTTTTTTATCCCAAAAACTAATGTAGAGATTATAGTTTAATGAATACACCTAATCCTACCTTATATGATGCTCTTCTAAAACTTATAACTAAAATAATGACAATCCAATTGAAATCTATCCATTTTTTAAATTATGGCGAACATTCACATAGAGGACTTTATTATATTACTAGCTGTTCAACTTCGGGTTGGCAGCTAGGCCCTGCGGGCGGCTTTTTCCAAACTTTTTAAAAAAATTTTGCCTAAAAACCATCTTCAAATTATTACGAACATTAAAAAAAAATAGTTAAATCGACCGAGTGGTATCTGAGTTATACAATGCTTCAAACAGACACACATTCATTTTTATATATATATATATATGCACTAATCTTGTACAAAGTATACCAGCTTAACTAGTGAAAATGCAGAAATTCAACATATCTAGGTTTAAGTTCTGATGCGGTTGTTTTTTTTTTTTGTGTATATTTTATATTATTTTATTATTTCTATCTCTTATATTCATATTTTAGTACATAAATTGAAATTTTAGAATGGCCTTGCGTAACATTGACCTTTATAGGTACAGACTATTTTTAAATAAATCATTTTCTGCTAAATTGTACGCTTTGTTTTTATGTTACGGAATTGGCACACGAAAGTGTGCTCATCTGATATTTCTATTTTTATGATCTGTTCCGTAAACTGTGCTGGCAGCTTCTGAAATGCTTTTTTCACAGTATGTTATGATGTTCCTAAACTCTCTAATATTCAATGCAATGCACTACTATATAAGATTGTCGTTTCGAAAAAAAATAATCGTTCTTTAACATTTTTCTGACTCGTTACAATAAACAACAAAGCATGTTTATGTGTCATTCTAAAAAAATATTCTTTTATTGAAAACCAGATAAAAATATTTTTTTCATTTAATAATCAAGTTCTTTTTTATTAACAATTTTCTTTCTTTATTAAATGTTTTTAAGTATAGAAGAAATATTTTTTAAATAAGTAGTGAAAGAAATATTTTATTAGAATACTTGCATTTCTACTTTTAATAACCCTTAAAATATGTTCATTCAGCCTGTAAAGCGTTCTCAAAATCGCTCGGCTACTAAAGTTAAATTAGTGAGGCCTTTAATTCAATGCAATGTTGCAACAATATCAGTTTTTTTTGTTTAAAACAATGATGACATTTTTATGGTGTCTCAGTTTGTACTTGGCTTTTTACGTTTACCGCCTTTTGTGGGGACCGTAATGGATAAAAAAATAAAAATTACTTGTAGAACGAAAATCTTTTTTGTAGATTTGGCAACATAAAATTATGTATATTTTTATAAAGTTTATGTTTTGTAGCCCGAAAACCTATTGGTCTAATTCCTATTTGTAATTTCAACACTAGTATACAAAAATATGCCACTTCACTTCAGCTGTCAAGGCTTATAGTTTGAACACTTGAATTAATACACTTGGACATTACTTATTTTAACAAGCCTCTCTGTCCATATGCATTTTAAATAGAAAGCTACAAAAACTTCAAATGTATAGATTTGCAAATGTATAGATTTAAATTTATAGGTCGTGGTAGTCTAGTGTTTAAGGCGTTGTATTATTGACCCAAAGATCGCGGGTTCGAATCCGCAACTGATCATACCATTATTAATGTTTCATTACCACCATTCCCCTGACTCTAATATAGGCACGTTTGGTAGTTGAGTAGGGCTCAAAATAATTGTATATGACAGCAATTATTTAAAAAAAAAATGTTAGAACTTTTTAGATGCACGGGTACCATAGATATTTTTCTCTATCCGCGTGACTTTTGAACGCGTGACGTGACTATTATGAACATTTTGGAAAGTAGCCAAATGGATTATTGACGATACTGAAATTTTTCAAGAATTGTGAATTATCAAATGTATAAGTGTTTAGTATTTTATTAGAACAGTGAAAACAACTAGAGATTGATATTTGACATACTTATATAACTTCAAAAAGTTAGGAAGTAAATTATATATAAATAATCTTCGCATCCAGAGACATTGCTGAATGTTTGTCCATCTAATTTTTAGGCTCAAAAACTAGCCAAAGACCAAATAACTTAAACTATCTATGCCGAGACCCCCGGCGTTGCTGGGTCGTTTATGCTTTTTAATCTCATTGTTTTTAACCATCCTATTTTCCTTTCCTCATATTCCTGCAGTAAATCCGCAATGTCTGTAGACAGAGAATACACCATTTTGGGAGCAGCTGACGGAGATGCCAAGTCCCTCCTAGTCCCTCGATCCATGCGGCCGTTCGCCCTCAGGTGATGATCCTTTTAAAAAATCTACATTGAAACCATAGCATCATCACATTTTATCATCATCATATGTATGTGTATATGTTGTATGCATGTGCGGCTTAATATTTTGTAATCATTTTGTGCTTTTTAGTGTTTTTTATTAATATTAATTTGAAAGCCATTTTTATTTTATTTGTTTGATCAGTCCCGCGTCCTTCCCCCTTAAATCTGATAATAACAAAGTTCTCAATCAACGATAATTTTAATACTTTTGATATGAAAAGTGAATATTTGCCTATAACCTAAAACCAACACGCATATAAATGTGATCTTTAGTACTTGAAACTATGGCTGTAAGTAGCTTTCCATTTGTTTGAAATGGCTTGCTTTTGCGGCCCATCAGAATACCGTGTTTGCCTTCGAGACTCACTGCTCAGTTTAGCTTAAAATATATAATTTTTAAGAGAGTTCTCTTTGAAACTAAATACATTTAAGAAAGTCTAAATTCTGTTAAATTATTTTAATTGTTATTTGTGGCTCCTGAATTATAAACTATTGTAAGGTGTAGAACTTCTTCATACAGCTTTTGATTACATAACTGAATAATCTGAGAGGGCTATCGGTATTTATTTGCATCTAATGTAATTTTACTATGGTTTCTTCTGAGATTTGCCTATTATTAATTCACATTGCTATGTAGCTTAGGGGAGACAAAATTATTATAAAAAGTCAAATAAAATTAAAAGGAAATGGTTCTTAATTTATAATTGCTTATACTTGTCTCTTAATAAAGTTTGCGGTCGTCCGTTTTGCTTCTAATTTCACTTGTGAACACCACAGTGTCGTGGTTCATGATTCTTCCAAATCGCATAGTTTTTCATTGCTCCTCTTTAATTTGTTTCATCGGTCTGTGCCACTGCTGTACGAAGAGGTTCCTCTGAACACAACTAATTTCCTTACATGGGCTGTGCGGTTTTAATAAAATTCCTAATACATATGCCTTGCAACCGCAAGTAACAATGTTGAAATATTTTTCAGGGGATTGTTTGTGGGATACCTCGAACGTAATCGTCGAGGCTTCAAATTCCGAGAGACCCCATCGTAAAAGCAGTCATCATGTCTAAGGGCTTAGCAGATCCGGTGGCGTTCGCCAAGGATTTCATTGCAGGCGGTGTCTCAGCCGCCGTCTCCAAGACCGCAGTGGCACCGATCGAACGCGTCAAGCTGCTGCTGCAAGTACAGCACGTGTCCAAACAGATAACCGAGGCCCAACGCTACAAGGGCATCGTGGACGCTTTTGTGCGCATTCCGCGCGAGCAAGGATTCTTGTCGTTCTGGCGTGGTAATCTTGCCAACGTTATTCGTTACTTCCCCACACAGGCGCTCAACTTTGCCTTCAAGGACAAGTACAAGCAAGTCTTCCTCGGTAATGTCGACAAAAAGACTCAATTCTGGCTTTGGTTCGCGGGCAATTTAGCATCAGGTGGAGCGGCCGGAGCCACGTCGCTCTGCTTCGTATATCCTCTGGACTTTGCCCGTACTCGTTTGGCCGCGGACGTTGGAAAGGCAGGAGGACCGGCGGGAGGCCAACGCGAGTTTACTGGCCTCGGCAATTGCCTGAGCAAGATCTACAAGTCTGACGGTCTGACCGGTCTCTACCGAGGCTTCGGTGTGTCCGTGCAAGGTATCATCATTTACCGCGCCGCCTACTTTGGCTTCTATGACACGGCCCGTGGAATGTTACCTGACCCCAAGAATACTCCTCTCGTGATCAACTGGGCCATCGCTCAAACCGTGACCACAGTGGCGGGTATTGTTTCATATCCGTTCGACACAGTGCGTAGGCGTATGATGATGCAGTCGGGCCGCGCAAAGGGTGATATGCTCTATAAGGGCACCATTCACTGCTGGGCCACTATTGCTAAGACCGAGGGCGGAAAGGCTTTCTTCAAGGGTGCTCTATCCAACGTTCTCCGCGGTACCGGCGGCGCTTTTGTCCTCGTATTGTACGATGAAATTAAGAACCTCCTTTAAAGCAATTAAAGTCGTTTGTAGCTGTATTATAGTTTATTCACTTACAATTTGTTAACAAATCGAAAGCATCATTGGAATCATCTACGTATCAAATTAATTGATCCGAATAGCAATAATATTTGCACTGATTATTTATGTTTGTAATTAATAGTTTTGAGAATCATTCCATTTGCTAGAAGGCAGGTACCTTTACATACACTTAAAATATTTGTTTTAGTCGCTTTAATATATATGTACACCAATATTTATTTGTTAGAGAATGGAGTCATTTTTTGTCGACAGTTATTGCATTTACACCTTCCCTTCTTCCAGTGTCATTCAAAGTTTATTTTTGTATGAGAAGTTTTTATTTTCTACATCATTTACCTATCGGTGTACAACATAAATAATTGTGGTAAACAGTATTTTATTTTAATTGATATGTAACGTGGTTCGCAAATATAATGCTTTATCCTTCATTGCATTTTTAAAAAATATGAAACCTACGTATAATGCGATTATAAAACCTGTTCAAACAAAGATGTTTGTTTTCATTGAAACCTTATATTATTCCTATCGTACTCTGGTTGATATATTATTTTAGTTTGATAGTCCTCTCAATCTTAGTAGATTTAAAGTTGTAGGATTATGGGTAAATACAGTCTCCATCCAATCTGTCAACCGTGCACCATGCTTAAAAACAGCATAAATTATAGGGTGTAGATACCATTTTACGTTGGGTGTGAAATGTATAATAGTGACTAATATAGCAAGTATTTTTTTTTGTTCAGTGCCACTTTCAATATGTGCTTTTTTTTAAGCTCAGCTGCTATCGCAAATTTTATATTAACTACCAATAAAAAAAATGTTTTAAGAGTACAGATTTAAATACATCTTTAAAATTAGAAACCTACTTTTTTAATAATTTATGATGTTTCGCACTTGCGGCATCTGCATTGTGTTTTAGTTACTAGAGTGTTTGATTTCTTCTTAGGAGTTGAATGGATAAATTAATAATATAATTAATGACCTACTAACCAGTGTTGCTAAACAATTAGTCATATTAAAAATATAAAAGAAAATTATCAACTGGAGGAATTTCAGTTTCCATTACTTCCTCCTATACAAAAAAAGAGTATCTTAAAAAAACTGCCTATTCTAAATCATCATAAATGCTCTACAAAATAACGGTGTAATGCCAATTAGCTAAGTGGGAATTTTATTAATTAATGAACAATCTAATAATAGTATTAGGCTTCAGGTATGATAGTTCGTCCATCACTTTCAACAAATAATCAATAATGCCTCATTATTTTCCAACTCTTGTCTCGACATCTGGGTAACCTTTGCATTGACAAGTTTTGTGACCCTCTCCAAATTGAAGTCAACATTATTGGCTGATCATACATTTTAATCGAAGCCCATATCTCGAATTGGATTGTGGTCTGAATGAGGAGATAACTGTACTACGTACATCATCGGCATTTTATGATAAAATCCTTTTCAGTCATTTTTTAAAAATATATTTTGTTTTTGCATACGTTGAAACTTTCAGCATCTTGATTAAATTGATATATATTTCGAATGTAAATTTGATAAAAACTATGAATTATTAATAATTTTTATTCTCTGGCCTGGATTCATCCGACTGCTCGTCTATTATCTTTTCTGTAAATATCTTCACAAGGACTCAACCCGGTCATTTCTCCGAACGAATGTAGCGTTTGTGACTCTTGGAGGCAAAAAAAATAATACTGCATGTCTTTTTATCACATTTTCAAATCTGGGCTTATATAAAATTAAAGTTAAATTATTTATATTTTGTCTAAAAGTTACGGGCCTGTAATTTGTATTTTACCATACATTTTATCAAAACAGATTTAAATCTTATGTCTAAATACAAGAATCAAGAAAATAAACAACAGAGGCATAGTTGATTTCATAAAGATGCTAATTCAACTTTAAATAAGAGCTCTTTCGAGGAGAGTTATGAAATATAAAAACAATGACCACTATTTATAGCAAACATCTTTAATTAACAAGTGTAATTGAAAAAAACCTATATTGATCATTTAAAAGGTAAATTTTGGAAAAAGCCTTTTTCATTTCTCCAGGATAAACTACCTTGTGTCAACGATTAAACTTCTGCACGAGAATAAATGGTTGAAACGCATGATCGAGGACTCGGACTCGTTGCTCCGGCCGATCTGGGACGACACTAAATACCCAAGTTTCTTACGGTGGCACGAGCAAATTAAAAGAATCGCATTCTTCATTGAGAAACCGAGCATGCGGTTGGTTGGTTGACACTCGTCAAATTTGTACATTTTTGGGAAAGCCCTGTTGTATTTTAACTAGTATGGGAATATTTTCGTATTTTCTACAGCTATATGTTATATGTTTTTTTACTGTAAAATCATCAATATACATATACTGTAATCATAACTGTTGCATAAGTATAAGACTATTTTCAAAGTAAACTCTAAGGTATATTAGACACTTAGACATATAGATCTTGATATCTATGGAATGGCCTATGTGAGGCTAGGCCTTAGGCGTACAAGCAGATTTCATAGTAATGTGGTCTTCCATGAAGTGGTTGTATTTTGTTGTCACTTTGATTTGAAAAAACCCATTGATAGTGATGCTACCAAATACTGATACAATATATAATCGTTTTTTTTTTAATTTGCCGATCACATAATCTCTGATAAAACAAGAAGTATGTAATGCAAATAGATATAATGCATGCAACCTCCCGTCAGGTGTCGAGGACGCCCATCGGCAGTATTATAAGTATTTAAAACTTTATAGTATTATTAGTATTTATAGTATTATAAGTATTTAAAACTTTTTGTGTTATAAATAAGGTAAGTTATCAATGCTTTACTAGTATTATAACATTGGCTCCTCTTTAATAATAATAATAATAAATACGTATTACGCCAGTATTTTTATATAAATTTGCTGTTTTGTTCCATATTTAAAACATAGCAATATGATTATATAAACAAACATTGTGCTGCGTCTTACGGTGTCAAGGCAAGTAAAAAGATTATCATTTTTGCTCCGTATGCACTGGCATAAAGGAGGAAAATAATATCTTACAGACGGCCATTTTAAAAAAAAAAATGCGGTAAAACAAACTACTATTTTTGATTGATGCAGAGATAAAGTAAAGTTAAGATGATCTAAATAAAACAGTCTAAACCTTTTCTGCAAGTTTTTCAATATCTATTTTGTGATGTGTTAATTTTATGAGAATTATATGCCAGTATGAAGCGAACTAAAGTATACAGATCAACTTAGAGTCTTTTTATACAAGTATACAGTCAACTTTAATACAATCGTATTAAAAATTCTTGAGCCAATGCGCCTAGATTTTATCAAACTAAGGTAAATTTTATTGAAACTCGTACCTTATTAAAGTAGCTTGCCATTACCGTCAATAGTTAGTATAGTTGCGTTGAGATTTTTAGAAATAAACCGACCTAAAGTAAGGTTACCAGCTAAACGAATTTCAATCAAAAATAGGCGGTTACTGTGTGCCAACGTCTCATATACAGCTGACAGCTTTCTGTAATTTGAATCCCACCTCATAAACTATTGTGGTCACTGTAATAATGCTACTTGAAAATGATTCCTTTCCAAGTAGAAACATGACCCCTTTTATCAGCACGGCTGATAGCTTCATTTGCTTCAATAACTCCTAATATAATTTTGAACTTTATTCTTTATTATTTAATTTTTACCCAAAGGAAAACTATAAATTTAATCATGCTATATTTATTATTATCTATCTAAATTAATATCTAGGACCACATTGTTTATTACTGCAGTTAAACATTTTCATAGTAAAAATGCACTTAAATTTTTAGAATATGTGCAGTAATTCTTTACACACACGCGCGCTCTTAACACATTAGCACACAACACACAGAGCTTTTACCCAACTATAATAATAAACGTGTATAGACTGAAGTGTACTTGTTAAAATTGTCTACATAAATAAGAGCTAAACAGAGCAGCGTAAACAATAAAATCTAAAGTATTGTGAAAAACAAACAGGGCCTATTTAAAATAACTAAAAAATAAATAGGAAGATCTTTTATAGTCCAGGCTGATTCCATTTTTTTTTTTTACTGAAAAGGGGTGGTAAAATGTTATTGTGACTTGTTTTTTAAATCAAAATATGATTCTTTTTTTTTTATAAATAAATAATTTAACAATGACAAAAAAACCTTGTTTGACAATTTCAGTAGCACAGAACCTCTCTCTGACTCTCTCATCTTAAATCAGCCAATTTTTTGAAATATGACCACAATGGGTAACATGACCTTACCAACACAAATAAATGAGAATTCAGTCTTCAAATAGACAGCCAGTTCCTGGAGTTTAATGATACTCGAAGGTATCATTACGAAGCCAAACGAACCATCCAACCCAACGCCCAGGTATCTTGCTGTAAAGTATCTAACTGCCAGAAGGTCGAGCTCTAGTTTTAAAAAAACTCCACCTTGAGCTTGAGTTTAATCTTATCATTGTACACCTTACATACAAACCTATCTTGACTTTTTATTTAAGCTTATTCCTTATCAGTTTTTCATGATCATCGGCACTTTGATTTCTGTGTATTTCCTACTGCGAACATAGGTATCCATTTTTCTGCCATCTTATGCTATCAGCTGCTTATAAATCGTTAAATAACCTCAGAGTAAAAAAAACTTAATTCCGGTTACGTTTTTTTTTTCGAATTAAAATTGTAAAGCCATTGCTTATCTGAAATAGAAAAAAAGAAACGAACTTTAGTTATGTTTCTAAGCTTTTGGTATTATGAACAGTTTATTCCGATTAATAGTTAAAATTTTGGAAATAACTCATTACATTTATTTGTTTTGCACAATAGCTAGTGGGGAATTATTGAGATGGCGCCGAGGGAAAAGAGTATTACTAAAATATTTTTTTATATAGAATGTAATTAATACTATCTCAATTACAATGGAGCAATGTTTTTAAGTTGGGTAATGTGATAGGACACAATTTCCGCTGTAATTTCGGACATTTAGGAATCGCGTATACGTTACACTTTACCTTCTATACATATTTAAATTACAAAACAATAAACTTAACTTAACAATAGCAACTATAAAACATAAAAACAACATTAACATCCTTTAAGATCAATAAACATTTTGTCAATATTATAATACAATTTATTTGAATTCATTGAAATTAAAACTCAGTTCGCTGTATTGATATAAGGTTTTATTTAGTAAATTCGTTTTGATGCTTTTCTTGAATTATATTAATTTTCTCAAGTTATATTTTCAATCAGAGACATAATTTGCCGTCAGGTCCAAAGTGATAAAATACTGAGATTTTTAATTTATCATAGAGTAGCCTTTTATATTTACAGTATTTATCTACAGTAAGAAAATATTTTATATGTGTGAAAGTTTATTGTGCAACTGTTATTGTAATAATTTTTTTTTAATTCGGCGGGCACTTCAAAATTAATTATCCTTATAATTGGCAATATAATAAATTGAGTTGTAATTCGTCAAGCAATTGGTCATCATTTGTCAATGCCATAATGACGATTTGCCGTAATTGCACACAAATCACAATATCGAATTGATGTCCGATAAGAACTTGGAAAGTTTTACGATTACGTCTATGTTAATTACTATTAATGTATTGCATTCAAACACCGAAGCCCTCCTAAGCTGGTGTTTGAAATTAATTTGTGGGTGCATTTAATTGTGCTAAAGTTATTACAAAGTTGTCATGTGAGTACTTTACAAAATTGTGTTTTTTCTCCATACACCGTCAGTTTTTTATGGATTTTAAATACTATGAAATTTTTGATTTTCTTAGAACTGCAATTTTGAAAAATGTCATAAATGTCGTGTGACATTTGAAAAAGGTCACACGAAAAAAAAAAACATACTAAAATAATTTATTACAAAATTTGTTTTTCTACAAAGTGCTTAACGAAACGCGCGCTCGGGGGTTCACTGACCGGTCTCATGCCATGCATTTAACCGCACTCTCTAACGTTAAAACGTATATTTAATTTTTAAGTCGTTCTCGTAATTGAGAAACATGTTTCCAATATTTTTTGCTGATTAATGTTTCATTGTCGATATAGATCAGCATCCTAAAAGGAGTGCCTAAATTTAAAAACATGCTGTATATTATAAATACCATAAGATTGAACGACTTAGGTCTTTGTCTAATGATGTCTAGGTCCAGACTTTGCCAGTTGGAAACAACCTACCATAGTAAGATGTGCCTATTCCAATGTAGCATTTCATAAGTAAAAGGGCATAGAGATGGGTAACCGGAGCGTCCTAAGCATTCTATCTAACTCTTTTGAGGAGCCTTAATATAACTAAAATAAATATGAAATGTTTACAAATTACATAACATTGCAGCTAACCAAATAGTAAAGTGCGGTTAATTGTCGGGCTGTCTTATCTGTGAATGGTAATGGCCTTGATCTACTTCACGCTGAAGAGAAATAGTTTTTTTTAGAGTACATCTGGGATGATCACATGTTAAGATTCATTTGATAAAAAAACTATCACAATACCAAAAATTGTATGAAATTCGATTATATAATAAGAGGCCTGGAAATAACCTTACATAAATAATTTAGTCTTGCTGAGGTGACATAATATTTAGCATTTATTTTACTTTCAATACAAAACAAACACGGCTTTATGAATATTTGCGTTAGTACACTGCTAAGCTTTACACCTATATGCAGAGTCGTTCCTTAACTTTTCCTTAAGGAAGATTCGGCCATGATATGAAATTTTCATTGAAGATTTGTCATTTTTATTAATTGTGAGTTTTTTCTTGTCACTACCGTTCTATCTTAAATCATTGTACGCTGCTATGCATACCTTACTATGAAAGTAAATGTAACACTAATGTCTTCTCGTTTGAGGCGCGAAATATTTGTATCCTCAGACCGTTTAATGCGTTTTAAGCGGACGTGATTTTTACAAAATATAGCGGATGCCCGCTTCTGTGCGCATAGACATGAGCATTTTTTATTTAATATATCAATGGTCAAATGTGCGTTAACAATCATTGGCAAATATTTAATAATTAACATGTTCTTGTGGCAGCTTTTCGAGGATGCCCTTGCACATTCAGAAGCCTGCCCCGGCCTGGTCGACCATCGCCGTGGTCAACGGGCAGTTTAAGGAGATCTCGCTCAAGGACTACCAGGGCAAATATGTCGTGCTCTTCTTCTATCCGCTCGACTTGTAAGCATATTTATTATATATATATTATTTATTTCCTGATGACATTACAGTTCAATGCCATTGCGATACCGTTCACCCATTTTAAAAAGTTGCTCTTTCAGCATCATTTCACATCTGGATCCGGTAAAAGCGAGACTGGTCAGTAGGTTCATATTTGGTACCGTAAAGAATGTTCAAACATATTTATGTCTCCTCTACTCTTTCACAATGGGCGTGACTATAAGAATATTTAAAGATTTTTGTAACTATAGTTAAGGAAGGTGGTTATACATTTTTTATGTAACCGTTAACCCTAGATATTTAAAGAGATGGTTACCTTAACTGCGTAAAATAATACTACAAAGTCATTCCTTCTAATACCCGAAGGGAATATTTATTGATTTGCAAACATGGTCTTTGGGGAAATTGTCTACTCACAGGACTTTCAAAACCTATTAAGACTGTTTTTAAGTACATGATTACAGTAAAATATCGAGGCAAAAAGGGTGGATAGAATTGGTGTTATGTATCCAATCGTTGAGGATAATTGCTATTCCTAGGTCAAATACAATTATTTTGGGCCCCTAAGTTTTCTTGTGCTTGAGTCAAAGGAGATTGTAATGATAAATCCTCCAGCTTTCCCCCGTCGCCAACAGATGACCTCGTTTGGAGATTTTCGACGTTTGATTCGTTCCTATCAACCCAAACGTATCTACTCATCTTTTTCAGTACATTTGTCTGCCCCACGGAGATAATCGCGTTCTCGGACCGTGCCGACGACTTCAGGAAGATCAACTGCGAGCTGATCGCCTGCTCTACGGACAGCCACTTTACCCATTTAGCTTGGATCAACACGCCCAGGAAACAAGGTATGAGAGAATTTTATCAATGCAGTGTTTATAACCCAACAATAACATCATCAAGGTCAATAACATCAAGCAAGGTCGCTAAAGCAATTTAAAATTTGAAAGATTTTCATCCTTAGGTGTCTCATATGTAAAGTGTATCTATAAATCTATAAAAGAATATTTTCAGAACAAATGCCATGTCAATATTCTATTAGAGGCACTAAACAATATAAAAAAAATCAACAAATTAAAAAATGCACTATTAGAAAAAAGAAATAGTTTCAAGTATTTTAAAAATACCTAGTCGTACATTTTAATAACAGCTCCTTAGTCCGTTTCAGTGAACTGATATTATAATTTTATTTTAATTCTGCTTTTCTCTTAAAAATTATACCCTAATTTCTGTTATTGTTATTAAAAATGAGAAGAAAAAAAAACAATTATTATGTATGCTACACCACTATACTCATCTCTAAATTATTGTTATTGTACCTAAATTAAAATATCATTTCATTTGCGTTTATGAAATGAAATAATTTGAATTTGACATGTGCTTTTAGTTTGACGCTTGCTTGTTTAGTTTAACATGAGAAAGAAACACAAATGGGATAGCGAAATGTGTGTAGAAGAAATCTTTCCAAGAAATATTACTAATACTAAACATCGAAGCTATTTTTAATAAATTCTTATGTTTTACATCTTTTTAAATGACCGTTATCAATATCGCCGATTTCTTCTTGGGCCATATTGCTTTCTCGTTCAGTATAGACTGTAAGTACGCTCGTAATATTTATATATACTGTGATAACCTTTCTGCCATTCACAATTAAAAAACAATGATAAACGCCTTAATAGACGCTTCCTATTCCTGATTTGATATTTTGTTCAATAAAATCTGTAATCAATCGTCATACACTTAGCTGATAGGTGTAATATTGAAATACGCTATCGAGTAGTGTGAAATGTATTTTACCTTATCTTGTGTGTCCTAGAAAAAAAAAGTGACTTGCATGTAAGTAAATAGAGCGCGCATTTGGTTCGGCTAGAAGAACACCTCAAAGCGTTCCGCATACATTCTCTTCATTCCTTTTCAGTTTATGCAGTCAATTTGTTATAGCAGTGGTTCGGTTTGGTCTGGTCGTATGAGGTGTGCAGAAGTGAGGGCGAGCAGGAAAGCATGAATCACCAAAGCGTAGCCTTTCTCAGTCTGAGTGGACCATTTTGCACTGTGAGGAGCTTGATAATATTTTCAGCGCAATGTTCGCTGCTATTCCTCAAAGGTTGCGGTGTCGATACCTGCCAAGCGGTGTTGACCAAAACACAGGCTTTTTTTGCAATTGACTCATCGTATTACAATTTATTAAATAAAAAAGTTTTTTTATTTGCTAACACTGATGCTGGTAGTACTATCAATAATAATTTCGATTAGTACACTGGTTTAAGATATACTGGATTTCGATTAAGACACTAGTACACTAGCAATCGAATCATGGAACTAATGTCTGTCATGGGCTGCTTGTTAAACCATTAACCCTATACGCTCGGTTCGATATTTGTTGAACAAAATGAAACCCGACAGGCCGATTAGTGAATGGCAACTCGCTCCATGTGTTACTTACTACATATTCTGTTTGCTAAAATCTGTTTCTTCAGATTTGCGTTTAAATTTTCATTGTAAAATATGGTTAATTTTGACAAGTTTCGTATGAAGAGTTTTCCATCTTAATAATGGATGGTATTCAATTCCAAATTAAAAATTCTTTCAGGAGGCCTCGGCCAAATGAACATCCCGATCCTGGCCGACAAGGCTGGACGCATTGCGCGCGATTATGGCGTACTGGACGAGGAGTCCGGCGTTCCGTTCCGCGGGCTCTTCATCATCGACGGAAAGCAGAACCTACGGCAGGTCACCGTTAACGATCTACCTGTCGGCAGGTGAGCATTCTACCACAAATTATACTTATTTAATTTTTAAGGGGGCCATCTGTATAGAGTACCAACATTCAAGAAGATTTAACCAAACCGCTAAAGAGTGCCATTTTATTAAGTATACTATATCAAAAGATTTAACGTTAACCCTGGTAGTCAGTTAGTGAAACTTCTTATCTAATCAGCAATTTTTTATTGCCTAGTGATAAATAAAACTATTACTAATTTCATATGGACTTGTAGTGGCTTTATATTATTCTATAATTTATATAAAATTTGTTCCCAAAATTGTTTGCAGTTTTATTTTTTTCTTACCATTTATGATAGAGTTCTTGTGGAGTTGCCACCTACCAGTTAAAATCGTTTTATATTTATTTAATTTCATTTTCGAGAAACGTATTTTAAGATTAACAACTCGATGCATTGAAAGGCAAGCCTACTATTTAGTTAAAATTAAATTATTCTGTTAAAATTTTGATTTAGCTATGAGATATAAAATTTTGACACATCTTCGTACACAATGAATAATGACATACATACATAGTATATTTAACACAAATGAGTTTCACATATATATATTTATTTAGATGCATTATGGAATGTATTTCAGTTATTTCGATGATATAAAACATGACTAAATTCTGTATTTAACATTTTGCAATGAATTCTGGCTTTATCTTTAGCCAGAATATTCTATTTAATCAGTAAAAGTAGTCTAGTCCGACTTCAATCCAACCAACACATTTACATTAGAAACCATCTGTCATCAATATGACAGATGGTTCACCCGCAGAATCAAATGAGCGATTTAGCTGTAGGAATTGGAGGAAATTAAAACTTAGAAGGATTTTAAATGGCGGGTATTTATTAAATTGGAGCTCATTTTAACTTTTTTTAATTTCATTTCAGATCCGTAGATGAGACTCTCCGTTTGGTGCAAGCGTTCCAGTTCACGGATGAATTTGGAGAGGTAAGGAATATGTCTTTGTTTTAATTTTTGATTTAGCTTGTACTTTAACGGTACACGTGTGATCTCCGAAGGTTCCGTCAGCTGCCCGCCTTGCGTCAGGGCAGCGTCTGCCATTGACTGTGGTATTTAATAAATATTAAATTGTTGCAATATAGAAAATTGATTAAATTATACATAATTCATATGAAAATATCGGAAATAAATTGTCAAAATACTCGTCCATTTCTATATTTTATCGCCCAGAGCAGAGGTCATTTTACTCATCTCCTGTTATTTTTTGTGGATTTTAGACTAAATACGGTACGTGCACGTTATTATTATTTTTATATTATATGGTTATACAAGTGTTTTTTTACACCGGAAGGCCATAACAATTGAAATCAATATTTTTTATGGTTGTCAAAAAATTAAAGCGTGCCGCCATGTTGTCAAAATTATTGAAACGTAAAATAGATATTTCTTACAATTTGATATATTGAGCTGTAAAAATATACAGTGATAGTTTATTGTACAAAATTTTATCTTGAATAATCACATAGGTATTTTCTTAACCAATATTATAATTTGATAAAAAGTGTAAAATGTCAATAAGCAATGCCACGTGTTTTCAATCACGTTTTGCCAAATGATTTTGAAAATAATGTGTATGTGAAAAAATTTAAACTTATCAAAGACATACATGTGATGTGAAATTTATAAAAATTGGATAAAATTTTTCAGTCAAAATAAATGATTCTTTGATGAATGATTTGCCATTTTTTTTAAACTATGATAATACAGGTTGTTCCATAAGTGATGGATCAAATGAAATGAGGTGCTAGGGAGGTTATTTTCAGTCAAACATACTATAAACCCACTTCTCCATAGTTTATAATTTATACTTGCAACCACTTTTTTCATGATATCTAACCCTTACAAAAAAAAATATAAGCAAGAGTAAATAATTTTAAGTAAAACATTCTCAGTTGTTTTTTTTTTGTTCAAGCTGCATTGCAAACTTAAGTTAATCCTCGGCGCCGTGGCATGATTGAGTACTAATGATGTCTAAAAAAATTGCTGAAGTTTATCCACGCAATCATCATCTTCACACTGCGGTCACATTACACAAATCACTTGCCTTGACTTTACTTGCCAAATTTTAGTAGTATCGAAGGACGACAAACTCATTTACCTACATTGTAATTTAATGAAATAATTTTATTAGACACCATTTTTTCTTGACATGAGTTGGTCGCAAAATGCAAATGACTCACGCATGGCATATAATCTTCATTCAACTATGGCACTGGTCGCTGTTGACGTTGTTAAAATATTTGCTTAACGACCTTAAGCGGTCAGGCCATTTTGATTTTCGAAGTAGTTTTATGACTTTTTTGCATTGCCTATAGCCTAAAACCTTGCCGAAAATCCAAGCTATCTAGTAATAAAAACCTCGTTAAAATTTATTTAGCTGTATTGGTTGAGAACAGTAAAAATGCGAAAAGTAACTCTCATTTATAGTGTAGGAGTAGTAGTGGTTATATTATACTCTTTGTTATAAAGTTATAAAATCAACCCTTTAAATTTGGCAGTATGTAAGAATTTTAGCCAAATTATTGCAATGCAAACATAAGCGTCTCCCAGTGCTGAAATGCAATTCTAAACGTTATTGATGGGTTTATCGCTTAGAAATCGAAGATATTTTGGTAAGAGGGTCTCCGTGTCAGTTCTGCACAGCAAAAATATCGTTCAGCGGAATGGCGGGTTTTCTCATTGGTTTCAAGAATGGGGATCCAGGATCTCGTTAGTGGACCTGGCGAGGGCCGCTGTACGAAGATGGCTGCTCTAAATTCTTTCCGACATCACCTAGCTTTCTCTGTATTAGTACTTCGAAAGAATAACATTATTCCTCCGCTCTCTGTTTGTTCACCACCCGTAGTCAATTCGCTCCAAATGGGTTAATTGTTTTTTTTTTTAAGGTTTGTCCGGCCAACTGGCAGCCAGGAAGCAAAAGCATGAAACCGGACCCGGCCAAAGCACAGGATTACTTCGAATCCAGCAACAAGTGAAGACAAAATGTATAGATCTGCATAAAAACTACACCCACACTTCCTTACACTCATTTATACATTGTACTCGTGGTCAACACTATCCATAGCACAAGAGTACCAGCGCCAGTCCCCTAAATCTTCATTATCATCTGTATCTGCCCACTGCAGGACGTAAGCGTCTTTTGCATCTAGCCATGGCCCGCGAAGCGTTGATGTCGTCAACCTAACGCATTTGTGGTGGCCCTTGTCTTCTTTGTGTGGTTCTAGGGTGCCAGACATTTTCGGTCCATCGCTTTTCTGCTGTTGAAATATGTCCTACCCAGTTCCATTTCAGTGTTGCTATAGTTTCTACGACATCCCGCAATCGTTTATTGTCCTATCCGTTCATTTCTTTCCGGTTCCTCAACTGTATCTGATTCTAATATATTACTTAGGTTATATTTCAATATATTGCAAAACCCCTCGATAAAGAAACTATGTTAATTCTAAGATAACAATGGTTAACAATAATTAACATTTACGCTGATAGAGGTTTCGTTTTGTTTTTGTACTCCTACGAATAAAGTATCAGAGATACTATTTTGTAGTTTCTTTGATAAATTATTGTTATTTACTGTGATTTTTCAAAATTGACTACCAAAAAATTATTGATCTATCGACGATAAGTCCTATAGCCACCGAATTTCTGATATTGTGATATATACTTCATTTACTAACCCAGCGTTTCTTAAACTCTACCACCTGTATAAAGCTCTTTCAAATAACTTGAGATCCAGCCTCCGGTGAACGGATTTTTATAATAATTAAAATTAACCAAAATATGTTAAGTTGCAACCAACCAAAAGCTCAAAATAGTTTAAGAACTGCTATATTGATCTACTGATGTACCTATATTACAAATGTTATTTATGTTCTGGCGCATGTACACGTACCTATTTAAAAGCGTTACCACACTATTAAAATAGATATTATTTATAATAGAATTTTGGTGATATTTTGCATTTTGAAAAGGGAAGTTAGTGTGTAAACTCGAATTACGCGATGTTACTTAAGTTTCTCTCTATTAATTGTTACATTTCTTTGTCGATGTTAGTTTTTTTAGTACGAAAATTATATATTTTCAGAAATCGATATTATAGCGTTATCAGAAAACTCAATTTGATATCATTTATCATTTCAGTGGTGTACATTCTGTAAAGTAAAAACATGACGACAGTCGCAACAGGTGTTAAAAACACAAATAGCAAAGGAAACACTGAAATATAAGAATTACAATAAAAAAATATCCCATTGACATTATCATTAAAACATGTAATAACTATTTCAATTACATATATATACAAATTATAGCTATGGCTAAGCCAAAGTCACTTTGTCATTAAATTTCAAGCATAACACTAAAATATTTGCGTTATTACTTTTTAGACTGTACATCTTGTTGATATCGTAGATAATATTCTGAAAAATTTACTAAAATGGTTTTATACTTTTTGTCATTGGTGTGTTTGATTTTTCTTTTTCATAACATTTTTCATTAGATAAAATAATAAGTAAGTAATACATAAGAATAATTTTTCAGTTCCTAATATATCCAAAAAGGGTGTGAAATACGCCGGCAGTATTTGATAGATAATTAAGTTTTTTATTTTTCATATTGTTATAACATGCACCATCATTTTTGTTTGGATTGGTTTGTGATTCACTTGAATGTTGCTGAATTTAGTAAATATTTTTTCGCTAAAGTGAGTTTTAATTTTAGCTTCTATACATTCATGTATAAGAAGCTACAATCCCCGTCCTTTGGCCGTCTGTCGGTTTGTCCGTCCGCTGCATCTTTCAACTCGGAAAGTACAAATGCGAAAGAGTTGAATTTTTGTGTGTAGATTGATTGCTCTTGAAAAACAACCATTTAGCTGGTTAGAATATATATATATAGCATTAAAGTCAACGAATTTTTAGTACTGAACTATTAAACTTGACATTTCGATAGGGCGCTCAACATCAGAACGTGTCATTCGAATTTCAAAAAATTGTGACAGCACGGCTGTTGGGATGTTTACTAGTGGCCAGTCAAAATGAATAGTCAAAGTGAATGTGAATAGTACCATGACAACATGACGGAAACATGTAAAATAACTTATATTTGTTATAAATTACCACAATACAGGTAATAACATAAAGACAACATAAACTGAAGTATGTATATATCCCTAAACTAGGGTAGGCCAACTGACTAATAAAGGTAGTCGAAGGTAAAAAGGAATAATATTAAACTAATTTAAATAAGCTAAAATTAAAAAAAAACTTATACAAAAATACAAAGAAAAAACATGAAATTCACCAATTTAAGCTTTGATTATTTTTATAAATCGCAAATTTAGTAAATAGGTGGGGGAGATTGTGTTACTAGCCTAAATTTACAAAAAAATCAAATGATATTAAAATTTATGATTTGAAAGAATGTCATGTTGAAAAAACAACGCATTGTCGCCTCTATGGTCATCCAAAATGCACATCGAATGGGTTACAAGTGCTGCTGACACAAGTGGAGATAGGAAATGAAGCAACCTATCACATGTTGCTACCACAGCCGCGAGTAGGTCTGGCTGGGAGATGCCTTTAATTTTACCTGTAGGGCCTAGCTGTAAGACATCAGGTTCTGGTTAAATAATTTAATACTGCTAAACAATGTATAGAGGCAAATGATATTATTAGTTATTATAAAAATTATTTTCTTATAATAAGCATATCGATTGACCACGATGTCAACACTTTGCAATGCCTAAATTGGTAGAATTATGTAATGACACGTAAATCATTGCAAATAAATCTATCTATGATAGCTATAGGCTGTCCTAGCCATTCTTGTTTATATTCAATAAGCTTTATACAAAAAAAAAACAATTCTTATTCTATTCTTTCTTATTTTATTTATTTATTGACATAATTAATTTAACTTAGAAATAGAATTGTATTAGAACAAATCACGTATTAAAATGTCAACATTCTTAATTGTTTGAGGTAATCTTCTATGCTGAGAAAGCTAATATTGTTGTTGTTTCTTATAGTATTACCACTTTTTTCCTATTTTATGAAAAAAGAAAATTTGTAGATGTGGAAGCCCTATGCAGCCTGTAGTCTGATCGACAACTTTGAATGACTGGCGGGTTTGACGCTATGGAAAACTCATTCTTTGTGAGGGCGACTCTGCGCTTGCTTGCGAAAGAACTGAAACTCTTTACTCCAAAGCCAACACGGTCGCTCCTCGATTTACGTGGATCTACTAAAGAACGTCTATGTGGGTGAAACTGGGATTCAATAATAAGTCATGCCTGAGTTCTCAAAACCAATAGCACGTTTATTCACAGGTCGTCCGCACAAGAACAGATATAATTAATGTCACTACATTTCTAGAACAGTGGTAAATGCTTACGATATCTGAACACACGCACACACGTTTTTAACTATGACCGCGGCATTATTTTGCCGGAAAAAATTGAAAGGTACTTTGTACCTTTCAATTTTGATGTTGATCTTAACTATAAAACTGATTTTGTTTTTTTTTAAGCCCAAAACCATTTTATTTAAATGCTTTGCGTTTTTAAATATTCCTTTTGAGTTCACCCAAATTACCCGGTTGGATTGAAGGTTCATACGCGAGACCAGGTAAAATTAGTAAATCTTTATTAAATTAATGTAAATTAATCATCATCGTTAAATATCAATTTGTGACATCATCATTTCGTGACAATATATTATATTGAATTACAGTTTCATATTAGGTAAAATTTGCAGGCTTCGTTTTGGACATTACGAAGTGGATTATGACAGCCCTAACGATGCCATACGGACGGTTTGTATTTTACACACTGTGTCCGTGTCCGTGTCGCACAAAGGAAAAAGAGAGATATGTCCGTAATTTGGAAGCTTCGTAAAACGTTTCGTATAGTCTTGAGTGCGAGAGTAGTGTACCGTGTAAATTACTTACAGGAAGCTGTAAGAGTGACACTGCGATTTTTAGTTTATAAAATGATAAATATTGTTTGTATGCAAGTTATTGAAATATTCTTATATTTTTGAAATATTGTTTCATCTCTATGTTTTGTAAGTGATTAACCGTAGCGGTATACCCACTTTTTATGCTAAAAGTTGTAACATTTCGAATTATTGTATAGAATTTACACAGATTTTTTAAATTTATTTTCTCTAAAAATGACCTAAAATTGCACTGTTACAGGGATAGTTTTTAAAACAAATTCCGGGGGAGGAATATCAATAATTGTCCAAAATCAATAATGAAAACCGTACATGTGATTGTAGTAGCTATACCTTGAAATAATTATTACTAGTATGATAGGAATGTATATAAATATAATATCTATAAATATTGTGTGTGTGTTTTATTATATTGTTTCTATTTTGACTGAAAATTTTAGGTAATACTGGAAATATTATAAAAATGCGTTTGAATCTATTGTTTTATTTTCCTATTGGGCCATATTGTACAATTATGAAAACTAATTTGGTAGAATTTAGTAGACCTCCACATACCATCCTATATTCAAGGTTCTGAGCATTATTCAAAAAGAATTACGTTGAAGTTTTAATGGGCCGGTACCTGAGTGCTTATTTACTAGTGTACATTTTACAATGTATTTAATATTTTATAAATTATATGACAATATTTGCAATAGGTAAACTCCTTATTTCATATTTATTTTTCTATTTCTTATAGTTTCTATCTTATATACTTGTGTTTTAAAGAACGGTTGACAATTCCTTCTAAGGAGTTGAGTGATCTTAACAAATTTTAACCTATCAATAATAATAATCAATGATATTATTATACCAACTTATTTAATTTTATTATGTTCACATTTTTGAAATATGATATATAAGAAACCTTAATATTTCTAAAATTAATCACAATTTCAATGAAATTGAAAAATAAATAATATATGTTATAATTTTGATAAACATTATAGTAAAGTAAAAAATAATATACGCAATGATATGAAAAATAATAATATGCAATGTCGCGTAATAAATAAAATCAACGCATTGACACCTATAAATTTATTTAAATTTTAAATCACAGAAATACTTACTGCTAATAATAGGTACAAATTTTAAATAAAACATTATTTATAAAAAAAAACATTTAATTAAAAGTATTCTTATCTGGTGGTGAATTTAAGTACTATCACATACTGTGCTGTGAGATGTTGCCACCGTACTGCCAAACTGCCGTACAAGTTACACATTCTTGCCGTGAGCGCAATACTGGATTAGCGCACTAATATTTATTATTTTTGAAAACATTTTCATACCTTATAAGATTTTAGATTTAGAAAACAGGATATTGTATGCATCGAAATATTTTCCAACTTGCTTTGAATGGTTGAAGTTTGCCACAATATTTTTTCCAAATATTTGCTTGATTTTGGCCAAATAAATACTGCGATATTAATCAAGCGGAGAATCAGGGATGCAATGGGGAAAAATCTATACCGATATACATACATGTCTACACAGAAGTAGGTAGGTAGGTAGGTATGTTGGTAATTCTATTATAAACCAACTAAAATGTTATCTTTTGTCAGAATCCTATTGCCATAAGTATATGTATGCGAAATTTCAAAAAAATGAAAAAATGTTGCCAAAGCACAATACCCACCTACATATAATACCTACTTATAATGCGTGCATTATATCGAAATATTCCTGGAATGAAATATATTAAATTATGTTGCTGTATTGCCACTATCAGATCCACATTTACAATTTGGTTGAATCCCATTTTATCCAATACAGAAAATATAATAAGTGTTTTGAATAAAATACTAAATGTTAAATTGAAAAAATGTTATAGAAGCGAAGGCGAAATCGGATCCTTCTTGAAACATTTTTTGCCTAAATAAAAATAAAACATTTGCAAAATCAAAACGTAGCTTTTTAAGTTAAAAAAAAAACAGTTTAAATCACTGACAAAAGCCGTGTTTTCGTATTTTCAATTTTTCGGATAATTGCTTTTTCCAATTACTTATAATGGGTTTATTATTTTTTGATTTTTAATATTTTCATCTATTTCTTAAATATTATTTGCCTTTCCAAAACTTTCATAATATAAAGGTTTTAAACTACATAATCTATGTATGTCAAATAGGTACTTACCTATCAGCAGTGCAATCCACGGCAGTCAGTAAAGCACCGCTTATTAATAATATTATACTGTCCATTCGTGTATAATATAATTAATAGGAAAAAATGAACGGCAGTTGGTTACGAAACGGTCTCACCAGTGATTCCCAAACACTTAACAACAAGAGAAAGCATATTATTAATAAAGATAAGGCCGGATGTCTTTTAAATTTTAGAAGATAAAAAGTTTTTTTCGTTACATTTGACATTTTGAGGTTCATAATGTTTTGTAATTTAGTTGTAACAAGAACCAATATAAACTTGGGCATTTACCAATGGTACATCTGACTTGTCATAAATATGCCAAAACTATTTAAGTACCTACTTAACTCTTTTCTGGTTAACGTCACTAAAATTGACCATGCAACTTTTAAAACGCGTTTGAGAGACTTGTTAAAGTGACGGCTGGGATCACCTGCGCGTTATTATTTTTAGGAAATTGGTGATGGTTAAAATTTTACAGCATGTTTTAGTAGTGTATTCTATAGTGGTTCTAAGATTGCTTTGTATAAACTAACTAGTCTTAACTAACTATAAACTAACTAGCAACAAAAAACATCTATGCAGATGTCACGCCAAGTCTCAAACATCTATAAAACATCGTAGTTTACTGAAAATAAATTAATAGTAAAAAAAAACATTTTTAAACAAGCCTTTTAATGCGTATACAAAATTTCGTATCTGTGCTGTTGACCGCCGCGTAGTTCCTTTGTCCGGAGCCATTCCTGGGTGTAGCATCAGGTCATGCTTACCATAAAAATGCATTGTCATCGAAACTGAACCAACCTGTCAAACTTCAACTCCGTAGGTTGAGAGGAATTGATTCTAATTTAGCTTGCAAGGTTTGATCTAAAAAAAAAAACTAACAAACATTGCAAGTTAATAAAAGCTTCTAAAAATACATATACTCGTATAGATGAGGCATATTTCCAAAAGGTAGTCTTTAAGAATTAAGATCTAAATGTATTTTTCCATCATTTGATACTCCAAATAGTTCAATAATCAAAAAGTTTGCGAAACATAAGATTGAATACCTAATATTTCTTAATGTGTTGATATCTACTGTACATTATTTTAATAACAGTAATATATTTTATAAACGGGCTAGGTCTAAATATTCCGTCATTACATTGTAATTTATTTCCGATAATGAATACCAAAATTAATGAATGTATCTAAATATAGACCTCGCGCTCTTATTATCTCTATATATTTCAAATAGGTAACACCTCGATACAGGCTATTGCCTAGTGAGGTGTTACTAATCCGCACAAACTGTACTTTTCTTCTCTAGAATATCAATAAAATGCGACACATTTAATGATAGTAATTTGTATGGATATTTTAATAAATAAAAATAAAATCTACGTACTATCGTATTCTACGGCATTGTCTGATTAATGAAAGTTTGCGAAGCGCTGTTCTCACGTCCAGCCCAGCCCATACCAGCCGCGCGGTGCCGAGCGTCGAACTCAGGAAGCGATGCAGCCTTGTGAAGGACGAAAGAGCACAACTAGAACAAAATGGCGGCCGCCATTGTTGTTGTTTTTATTAGATTCTTGCAATAATTATTATTGGCAGCTGTAATTAGCGTTGGGCGGCGCGTTGGTTTGTTTTTTTTTAAAGGACGCGAGTTTGCTATTCAAATGCGTACTAATGTATGTTTTAAGTAACCATATTTAATTCACGTTGCACATTATTAACGCATAACCAAAAAATCATACGTGTTTTTTTTTGCTGATGCAACAAAATGGCCAGTTAAAGTAGGTAGGCATATAATACTATTACCATAACTATAAGTGTATATTTCTTGATAAAAACACAGATTAAATTTAAATAACAAAATACAGATTTAAAATATAAACCTTTGGGAACGCGTGAGGGCAATATTTATCAAACGATTTATAAAAAATGCATTAGTGGGATTTGTCTTTTTTTTTATGTCATATCTTCAATTATTTCTCCGGATTGGCTTATGCTATTTCTAATATATTTTTTAAAATAATATGTTAGGGAATTGCTCAGAGATGGTTTAATTATAGTTTACTTAAGTTGCGTCTAGTATACACTATACACTCTACACTATACACTCTAGTATACTCTTGTTTTCTATACAGAAAAGTTGGTAGGAAAAAAAATGTTTTTCTAAATAGAGTTACGATCAGTTGGTTAGCGTAGCGATACCCAATATTGTATGTTAGGGTACCATCCTAACGTGAGCTTCTTGTATCTCTTTTTTTCAAATACAAGATGGAATTGCTTTCTTCGTTACAGACTATTGTCTATTTAAGGGGATAGGGTTTACCAGCGATTTATCTGTTATTCAGCCACATATGTGATATTGATATACATACTATTCCACTATATTAGAACTGATACATTAAACTGATTATACGAAATTGAACATAAGAGCAAAATATCTAGCCTGGTTAATCGGGAAGACAATATTATACGGTCAACTGGACGTAGAAAGTAGGTACCAACTTGCAGTACTCCCGCAATGCGAATGATGGATCCAGCTTTAATACATTATAAACCTTATATTACAATGCACAATATCGAAAACGAAGAAAATTATAAAGGTCCGCTTTATTACGCAACAATTTATCCAAAACAAAAGAATTTAAATAAAAAAAAAAAAACTCTTAATACTCTCCACCATATGCCCTGCGCACCGCAGCAATTGTGCCATATAGTTTTATTGCATAATGGCGGAATTTGAACCCAGCCGTTCCCTGGAAACAGTTCGGACGGGCGAAGATAACAGAACAGAAAGTTATTGCATCCTAACTGTTACTTCGGCTGTGGCGGTGGTTGTAAAATCCCTAGATTAGAACCCCCAATAGAGTTGGCGAAGTTTGATGACGAGATTTGTATATGAGATAAAGCTATTATTTTCGTTTTATTTATAATGACAGCTTATGTCACACACATGCAAACATGTCCATGCCACAAATGGCACCACACTCACTCCACGCACACATTGTTTTAGTTTGATTTTTTAATTTGTTTTTTTCAACCATATTCATATTTAGTACATTTTTTTTGGCCATTTAAATGTAGTATTAGTGGATTATCTTATTGTATCGCTGTTTTGTACTTTCATAAATAAATAAATAATAATTATATTATTATTATAAATCAAATAAAAAGTATAAGAGAGCCTCGTTCAACCTCAAAATCGAATATTTAATGGAAACGTGTACTTGTAAAATACGAACGAAACGATGACATCCTGTAGCTATCATATAACACCAACTGCTTCTATACATTGTTTATTACTAGTACATTATTTAATCAAAATCTAACGTCTTACAGCTAGGCCCTACAGACGCATCTTCCCACCACAGTTACTGGCGCCTGTGGTACCAACTTTCTTATATATCTTCTGCGGTACTTTTAGCTAGTTCGACGTGCGTTCTCGATGGCTATTGAAGCGATAGCTGGTTATTTTTAAGGTCCGAGTAGATTCAACGTTATCATGTCATTCTTTCGATTTGTCATAAATTTTAACACAATTATAGTTATTTTTACTGTAAATTTTGACGCGCGGCTAGTAATGAAACAACACGAATAAAATATTTCAATTGATAATAATCATAATGCGGCACTGTACATTCTTTTTTGTATTTGTATTCATTTTAACTGGCCAGTAATAAACAGTACGTTCCAACAGCCGTGCTGTCGTATTCTTAAAATTCGAATATCATATTTGAGCGCTCTATCGAACAGTCGATGGCTGTTTTTTAATCTACACACAAATATTCAACTCTTTTTAATTTGTACTTTTTGAGTTGAAAGATTCAACGAACGGACTTCATATAAATTAATGAATGTGTAGAAGCTAAAACGAATGACGTATGGATATTAAATGCGTATAAATAAAAGAGATGATATTTTCAAAATACTCGTATATGCAAAACTTATTGTGTTGATATTTATTTTATATATTTTTATTTATTGATTATGGTACAATAAGAAGTTACAACAATAAATGATATAATAACACTGAACAAGGAATTACATTAATATAATATAGACAAATTAAACACCAGTCATTTATTATTGCTCTGAAGTAACATGGCAACTCTAACTAGGTTAAAAAACCTGTTCTAAGAGCGGCCAGAAGATTGCAGAAAAAATACAATACTTATTACTTACGCAAGACGTTACTAATAAATGGGATCATAGGATAAATGTCATAAATACAAAATATAATACATATATATTACATACAATATACATTTATTAAGTATATAATTCTAATAATAGTGTTACCTATAAGTTATAGGCTAAATATACAAAAAAAAAGTAAACATAAAGAAAATATATAAAATTACTTATATTTGAGGCCTTTTATTGGGTACAGATCACAGTAGACCATATTTCGCAAAACCTAACTCCGTGGTCAAACACAGCCAACGTTGTTCAGAAAAGCTCCGTTGAAGACGATCAGCTGGCGTTGGCCCGAACCCGGGACCTCTGGATCGGAAGCACTATGCATATTATTTCCCATTGCATAGTATCGTGCTACTTTTTCAAATTTCTCTCCCCGTAAAAAAAACTATGTATTTCCGCATCCAAATGACAAAACAATACATCATAGTTGCGACAACACAATCGCATAAGAAAGGGGTTATTGTCAGCACTATTATTTCCGATGCACTCGATGTCTCCTCCATTCATACAAGTTCCGATTTCATTGTCTCGGCGACCGTGTAAACGCGACATAATAATTATTGCAGCCTACAACAATATTGTTTACTGAAACAGCTCGCTAAAGCGAATTATCGCGGCGGGCTGCCAACTTCTCTCATTAGTCGGAATTAACGTCGCCGATTTGTGTATTTTTTAATTACTGAATTCATTTATCTCATTTTAAATTATTTTTTAAAAGTGAAAATACATACACAATATTATATAATATTATGTGATATTGACTTAAACGTCTTCACTGCAAAATGAGTTTAATTACAGCTCCATATTTTCGCGTCTCACTTTTAGATTACGTATTCAAGAATGATATCTTTATTTATACACACTCTCACACATGCTTTAACGTATTTAAACTAGAGGTCGCCCAGTGGTCGAAAACCCACCTAATTCATTAAACTTTTAAGTTTGAGCATTATTGAGGTTCTTATGTCTCTATAATTATTAGTTTATCATTATAATCATTGACTGTTTTGATTTTTTCGTGTAAAAATAGGACTTGACATTCATAGAAGTATAAGATGGCAGTATTCATTATTTTTTCTTGAAATTACTACATTGACCTGGGACATTGAAAAAGGAACATTTGATATCACACAAAATTCACACTTTGAAACTCATTCTGTCAATGAGCTGTCAGTTGTACCAACATTTTATTTATTAAATTTAATTTATTTGTAACACATATTACAAATAAATTAAATTCATTTCAACTTTTTGCACTTCTCCTCCATATAAACTTTGCATATAAACTTTGTGAGATTTGCTCACACTCCTCCATGCGAAATTAATATTAATATGTTAAAATTAAAATAAACGTTATTGTTTGTGTTAAAATTATTAAAAGTAGATTACTAATAAATGTTATGGTGAAATAAAAACTATTTATGATGATATTAGCCAAAAATAATATGACATGTCAAATTTCTCTTTAACACAATAAATTAATACAATAGAAAGTAAATATATTATTTTTCGGTTAAAATAATTTGTTATATAACCCATGTTTTTTTTTATATTTTCTAAATATTAGAGATTGACAGTTTGCAACCCGAGACGCTCGCACACTTAGCCGTGACAATGCGCAGATACTATGTGCTAAAAAAGTTGAGGAATTCGAAGTATTCCGTGCGCTACGGTTATGGAATTAATAGAAGATTTCTAGTGGGCGTGCCGGGCACGACCCGCGGCGACGAGACGCGCGCCCGGCACGCCGATCATGACGTGCAATTGACATAATGCGCCCTTTCAGTCCTCTTAGCTGGAAGGAATCCCTTCTGAGAGAGCCTCCCGCTGGAAGAAGCTAATGAAAGTGAGGGGTGATGTGGTGTAATGTAAGACCACGGACAACAGGCTTGTATAAGCTTCAGTATAAGACAAAATGAGTTATTGTGTATGAGTCATTTTAATATTAACATTTATTGTCCATCGTATGCTAATAGCCAGGTTAATTGTTTCCTAGCGCACTAGATAATATCCGTGTTGCGGTGGAAATTAAATTCGGTTAATTGCATTATTCCGTTTAAGTACAGTCGGTTCTGTAGATGCTAGTGTGATTTTTTATTTTTAAATTGTATATATATATATATATATATATAGATGATTTCTATGTTAAAATAGGTAAACACCTTTAGTTTAACATATATACACTTTTCTTTTTATTTTTAACCATAACGATTCATTTTCAGATAAACTACGTTGAACGTAAGTTATTCTTGTAAATATCCATTAAACCATTCACTTCTCATTCATTATACGTCATATTCGTTACATTTTCACACTTTTTTTCATAATTATTGTTTAATTTTTAAATCATTTATTCACTACTTTAATGAAAGTTTGACCGTATTGCATATCGCACAGATAGGTAGGTGAGAGTGAAAGACTTTCATAAAATACAGGCCTGTATTTAAACCAGCGTGCATTACCTCAAGCGATGCAACTATCTGTGCTTTCGGTATTAATTTTTCTTTGAACATTCTGGCTATATATTTTATTTGCAAAAAATTTCAATCCTTAAAATATTAAAAAGCATTCGTATTTTCCAAATGTCAGTACTGTCAAACTTTTATATATGTTAAACTAAAGGTGTTTACCTATTTTAACATAGAAATCATCTAATTAACGGTATTTAAACAATACATTTTACTATTTTACTATATCTTAACGATTTGCACGTAATGTGCATATATTTTACACTTTTCTTTTTATTTTTAACCATAACGATTCATTTTCAGATAAACTACGTTGAACGTAAGTTATTCTTGTAAATATCCATTAAACCATTCACTTCTCATTCATTATACGTCATATTCGTTACATTTTCACACTTTTTTTCATAATTATTGTTTAATTTTTAAATCATTTATTCACTACTTTAATGAAAGTTTGACCGTATTGCATATCGCACAGATAGGTAGGTGAGAGTGAAAGACTTTCATAAAATACAGGCCTGTATTTAAACCAGCGTGCATTACCTCAAGCGATGCAACTATCTGTGCTTTCGGTATTAATTTTTCTTTGAACATTCTGGCTATATATTTTATTTGCAAAAAATTTCAATCCTTAAAATATTAAAAAGCATTCGTATTTTCCAAATGTCAGTACTGTCAAACTTTTATATATGTTAAACTAAAGGTGTTTACCTATTTTAACATAGAAATCATCTAATTAACGGTATTTAAACAATACATTTTACTATTTTACTATATCTTAACGATTTGCACGTAATGTGCATATATTTTACACTTTTCTTTTTATTTTTAACCATAACGATTCATTTTCAGATAAACTACGTTGAACGTAAGTTATTCTTGTAAATATCCATTAAACCATTCACTTCTCATTCATTATACGTCATATTCGTTACATTTTCACACTTTTTTTCATAATTATTGTTTAATTTTTAAATCATTTATTCACTACTTTAATGAAAGTTTGACCGTATTGCATATCGCACAGATAGGTAGGTGAGAGTGAAAGACTTTCATAAAATACAGGCCTGTATTTAAACCAGCGTGCATTACCTCAAGCGATGCAACTATCTGTGCTTTCGGTATTAATTTTTCTTTGAACATTCTGGCTATATATTTTATTTGCAAAAAATTTCAATCCTTAAAATATTAAAAAGCATTCGTATTTTCCAAATGTCAGTACTGTCAAACTTTTATATATGTTAAACTAAAGGTGTTTACCTATTTTAACATAGAAATCATCTAATTAACGGTATTTAAACAATACATTTTACTATTTTACTATATCTTAACGATTTGCACGTAATGTGCATATATTTTACACTTTTCTTTTTATTTTTAACCATAACGATTCATTTTCAGATAAACTACGTTGAACGTAAGTTATTCTTGTAAATATCCATTAAACCATTCACTTCTCATTCATTATACGTCATATTCGTTACATTTTCACACTTTTTTTCATAATTATTGTTTAATTTTTAAATCATTTATTCACTACTTTAATGAAAGTTTGACCGTATTGCATATCGCACAGATAGGTAGGTGAGAGTGAAAGACTTTCATAAAATACAGGCCTGTATTTAAACCAGCGTGCATTACCTCAAGCGATGCAACTATCTGTGCTTTCGGTATTAATTTTTCTTTGAACATTCTGGCTATATATTTTATTTGCAAAAAATTTCAATCCTTAAAATATTAAAAAGCATTCGTATTTTCCAAATGTCAGTACTGTCAAACTTTTATATATGTTAAACTAAAGGTGTTTACCTATTTTAACATAGAAATCATCTAATTAACGGTATTTAAACAATACATTTTACTATTTTACTATATCTTAACGATTTGCACGTAATGTGCATATATTTTACACTTTTCTTTTTATTTTTAACCATAACGATTCATTTTCAGATAAACTACGTTGAACGTAAGTTATTCTTGTAAATATCCATTAAACCATTCACTTCTCATTCATTATACGTCATATTCGTTACATTTTCACACTTTTTTTCATAATTATTGTTTAATTTTTAAATCATTTATTCACTACTTTAATGAAAGTTTGACCGTATTGCATATCGCACAGATAGGTAGGTGAGAGTGAAAGACTTTCATAAAATACAGGCCTGTATTTAAACCAGCGTGCATTACCTCAAGCGATGCAACTATCTGTGCTTTCGGTATTAATTTTTCTTTGAACATTCTGGCTATATATTTTATTTGCAAAAAATTTCAATCCTTAAAATATTAAAAAGCATTCGTATTTTCCAAATGTCAGTACTGTCAAACTTTTATATATGTTAAACTAAAGGTGTTTACCTATTTTAACATAGAAATCATCTAATTAACGGTATTTAAACAATACATTTTACTATTTTACTATATCTTAACGATTTGCACGTAATGTGCATATATTTTACACTTTTCTTTTTATTTTTAACCATAACGATTCATTTTCAGATAAACTACGTTGAACGTAAGTTATTCTTGTAAATATCCATTAAACCATTCACTTCTCATTCATTATACGTCATATTCGTTACATTTTCACACTTTTTTTCATAATTATTGTTTAATTTTTAAATCATTTATTCACTACTTTAATGAAAGTTTGACCGTATTGCATATCGCACAGATAGGTAGGTGAGAGTGAAAGACTTTCATAAAATACAGGCCTGTATTTAAACCAGCGTGCATTACCTCAAGCGATGCAACTATCTGTGCTTTCGGTATTAATTT
The DNA here is from genome assembly GCA_020383195.1 of Neomicropteryx cornuta. NCBI lineage: Eukaryota > Metazoa > Arthropoda > Insecta > Lepidoptera > Micropterigidae > Neomicropteryx > Neomicropteryx cornuta. The sequence continues at coordinate 2,628,803 of JAHKQU010000001.1, read as the reverse complement.
TTCTTTGAACATTCTGGCTATATATTTTATTTGCAAAAAATTTCAATCCTTAAAATATTAAAAAGCATTCGTATTTTCCAAATGTCAGTACTGTCAAACTTTTATATATGTTAAACTAAAGGTGTTTACCTATTTTAACATAGAAATCATCTAATTAACGGTATTTAAACAATACATTTTACTATTTTACTATATCTTAACGATTTGCACGTAATGTGCATATATTTTACACTTTTCTTTTTATTTTTAACCATAACGATTCATTTTCAGATAAACTACGTTGAACGTAAGTTATTCTTGTAAATATCCATTAAACCATTCACTTCTCATTCATTATACGTCATATTCGTTACATTTTCACACTTTTTTTCATAATTATTGTTTAATTTTTAAATCATTTATTCACTACTTTAATGAAAGTTTGACCGTATTGCATATCGCACAGATAGGTAGGTGAGAGTGAAAGACTTTCATAAAATACAGGCCTGTATTTAAACCAGCGTGCATTACCTCAAGCGATGCAACTATCTGTGCTTTCGGTATTAATTTTTCTTTGAACATTCTGGCTATATATTTTATTTGCAAAAAATTTCAATCCTTAAAATATTAAAAAGCATTCGTATTTTCCAAATGTCAGTACTGTCAAACTTTTATATATGTTAAACTAAAGGTGTTTACCTATTTTAACATAGAAATCATCTAATTAACGGTATTTAAACAATACATTTTACTATTTTACTATATCTTAACGATTTGCACGTAATGTGCATATATTTTACACTTTTCTTTTTATTTTTAACCATAACGATTCATTTTCAGATAAACTACGTTGAACGTAAGTTATTCTTGTAAATATCCATTAAACCATTCACTTCTCATTCATTATACGTCATATTCGTTACATTTTCACACTTTTTTTCATAATTATTGTTTAATTTTTAAATCATTTATTCACTACTTTAATGAAAGTTTGACCGTATTGCATATCGCACAGATAGGTAGGTGAGAGTGAAAGACTTTCATAAAATACAGGCCTGTATTTAAACCAGCGTGCATTACCTCAAGCGATGCAACTATCTGTGCTTTCGGTATTAATTTTTCTTTGAACATTCTGGCTATATATTTTATTTGCAAAAAATTTCAATCCTTAAAATATTAAAAAGCATTCGTATTTTCCAAATGTCAGTACTGTCAAACTTTTATATATGTTAAACTAAAGGTGTTTACCTATTTTAACATAGAAATCATCTAATTAACGGTATTTAAACAATACATTTTACTATTTTACTATATCTTAACGATTTGCACGTAATGTGCATATATTTTACACTTTTCTTTTTATTTTTAACCATAACGATTCATTTTCAGATAAACTACGTTGAACGTAAGTTATTCTTGTAAATATCCATTAAACCATTCACTTCTCATTCATTATACGTCATATTCGTTACATTTTCACACTTTTTTTCATAATTATTGTTTAATTTTTAAATCATTTATTCACTACTTTAATGAAAGTTTGACCGTATTGCATATCGCACAGATAGGTAGGTGAGAGTGAAAGACTTTCATAAAATACAGGCCTGTATTTAAACCAGCGTGCATTACCTCAAGCGATGCAACTATCTGTGCTTTCGGTATTAATTTTTCTTTGAACATTCTGGCTATATATTTTATTTGCAAAAAATTTCAATCCTTAAAATATTAAAAAGCATTCGTATTTTCCAAATGTCAGTACTGTCAAACTTTTATATATGTTAAACTAAAGGTGTTTACCTATTTTAACATAGAAATCATCTAATTAACGGTATTTAAACAATACATTTTACTATTTTACTATATCTTAACGATTTGCACGTAATGTGCATATATTTTACACTTTTCTTTTTATTTTTAACCATAACGATTCATTTTCAGATAAACTACGTTGAACGTAAGTTATTCTTGTAAATATCCATTAAACCATTCACTTCTCATTCATTATACGTCATATTCGTTACATTTTCACACTTTTTTTCATAATTATTGTTTAATTTTTAAATCATTTATTCACTACTTTAATGAAAGTTTGACCGTATTGCATATCGCACAGATAGGTAGGTGAGAGTGAAAGACTTTCATAAAATACAGGCCTGTATTTAAACCAGCGTGCATTACCTCAAGCGATGCAACTATCTGTGCTTTCGGTATTAATTTTTCTTTGAACATTCTGGCTATATATTTTATTTGCAAAAAATTTCAATCCTTAAAATATTAAAAAGCATTCGTATTTTCCAAATGTCAGTACTGTCAAACTTTTATATATGTTAAACTAAAGGTGTTTACCTATTTTAACATAGAAATCATCTAATTAACGGTATTTAAACAATACATTTTACTATTTTACTATATCTTAACGATTTGCACGTAATGTGCATATATTTTACACTTTTCTTTTTATTTTTAACCATAACGATTCATTTTCAGATAAACTACGTTGAACGTAAGTTATTCTTGTAAATATCCATTAAACCATTCACTTCTCATTCATTATACGTCATATTCGTTACATTTTCACACTTTTTTTCATAATTATTGTTTAATTTTTAAATCATTTATTCACTACTTTAATGAAAGTTTGACCGTATTGCATATCGCACAGATAGGTAGGTGAGAGTGAAAGACTTTCATAAAATACAGGCCTGTATTTAAACCAGCGTGCATTACCTCAAGCGATGCAACTATCTGTGCTTTCGGTATTAATTTTTCTTTGAACATTCTGGCTATATATTTTATTTGCAAAAAATTTCAATCCTTAAAATATTAAAAAGCATTCGTATTTTCCAAATGTCAGTACTGTCAAACTTTTATATATGTTAAACTAAAGGTGTTTACCTATTTTAACATAGAAATCATCTAATTAACGGTATTTAAACAATACATTTTACTATTTTACTATATATATATATATATATATATTAAATTGCGTGATATTAAACGCGATTAATTATTTATAAAATTAATTTATACCTTTATTTGTATCATCCGTTTTTACCAGTGATACTTTTGTTTTATTGAAACTATACACATTACTATTACAATGTGTACATAAAATATGTACATTTATGCGTAAAATTACTTAATGACTAACGATGATGATTAATTAAATGACTTTGTTTTGCATTTATTGTTTATCTCTAAACGTTTTATATCCATTTTAATCAACCATTTAAATATGAGGCGAGGATCTTGTATTTTTGGGCATCAAAATAATAATAAGAAAGTCATAAAATTAAAAAAACATTATTAATTGAATTATTTAATAATAATTATTATTATTATTTAGTAATTACAATATTTAGGAGCTAGCTCCGGTGATACTATTGAGATTAGTAGGTGAGGAAAAAAATAATGTTAAACAATTCGCAGCCTACGCTTAAAAACAGCCTTGGAACAAGGAAAAGGATCAAATACTGACCTATGACGAGTATTCCACTGGCGAATTGTCCTCGAAACAATTGATTAATGAAATTATTAATTGTTCAATTAATTGCCAAACTATGATTAATTGGTCAATTAATCATAATTAATTGAACATAACTAATTAACATGATTAATAGTTAATAAATATAACTATCATATTAAATTAGAACATAGAGGGACGGACGGAGAGACTGTCAGGAAACGAAGCCTTAATACATATTTTTAGACATTTTGGGATTATTAAAAATGTCAGTGATTACTTTTAAACCTACAGAATAAACAAATATATATTACCAAAAAAACAAAAAAAAAACTTTAAAATTTATTTAGTAACCCACCCATTTGTGGTATTTCATAATTATTTCATAATTATCGTAAAATATTATACCAGTATCTAATTTAACAATGTTTCCGAAGTTAACTTAACCTAACCCAGTCACTGCTGCGGGTAGTTTCGATGATTAAAATCTTTACATCTACCCGAACAATGGTATAGCCATCGTTTATTCGATATACAATCAAGAAACATTCATATTTTTCTTATAATTGAATTTACAATTATTATCTATTCTAAAATATAGTGAATATAAAACAAAAAACAATTATAATTAGTTAATTTAAAACAAAAGATTTAGTACAAACAAAACAGTCATCTTCGGGCGAAAAGGAAGATAATCAACGTGAAAGATAACAATAATCAACACAACAGCTTAGCGCACCGACTTTAACCGATTGAGCGCAACGCACTGCAGAAATTTTTAAAGCAATTAAAAACAGCATATTAAAAAAACGTCGAATTGAAAATCCCTCCTTTTTTGAAGCCGGTTAAAAATATCAAGAAATTGGGCGTTTATACGTAATTTATTATGACTTTTGAAGTCTACCCAATAGACAATTGGTAAGACCAAAAAAATATCCCTAAACATGTGCGCTGCATTTACGACGCGACCAAAGAAAAGGGTAGACCGAACGTAGCGAAGCATAATTTAAAAATGCACTATTGCACAATATCCCATGGCCCGAACATAAATCTATTGTCGAAGGAAACGCTCTACATTACAATAATTTACAGGGAAAAAATGCACGCGGGAAGAAACTGCCGTGAAAAAAAAACTACGGTAGCTACGGTTGGCATATTTTAAAGAGGTGCCGCAGGCGTCCCGGGGCGTCATAAATCTTTCAGTCGCGGCTGGAGCAACGCAGATATTTTCAATTGTGTCACGGAAATATTTTGTAAATACGCTTCTGTGCGCGATCTCTGTTAATTCACCGTGGCGCGGTGTAATAAAGTCATTTAGCAGAGCTTACCTGCGGGAACGAAAACCTCCCATTGTTAAGTATGGGGATTGTGATAGTGTTGAAACATTCTGAAATGCACGCTTGCAGGGTTTTTTCAAATGACTGTGTCGGTGTTTATTTTTTTTTTACTATGTTAAACAAAAGAATAGTCGACGGCTTTAAATAATCAAGTATTATTTAAAACTTTATGATATTTCTGAATCGTTTGATGAGACAGAACGATTCAAGAGCACACGTTAGACAGAGAAGAGCGCTACCGGCAACAAGCCCCTTATATGTAAATTTTAAAATAATACCCTTAATAAATCATTGTTTTGTTTTTGTACAAATTAAACAATATATATACACGTACTTATAAACAAAATATCTTACTGAAAACCGCTCCTTGTGTCGTGGATCTTGCGACGCACACGCAACCAATACATTTATAGGTGCCACTCTATGAAAAAAATAGGTAAAATCTTTGATGAACAGCTTGTAGCTTAATTATTTTGACGAAAAATGTGCCATGAAGCCAAACATAACTTTAAATGGATTTATATCCTACTATAGTGGTTATAGTGGGATCCTGTTATACATGGAGTAAAGTAAACCATTTCAGATCTGGTGGAAAATTAAAAGCCTTCTCCAATTCTGTCAGAAAGAAGCTTTTCATTGTATGGACGAAGAAACAAAGCTATTGTTGATTTTAAACTCTGATTGCAAAGCAAAATATCTAAAATATTTTCATTTACTTTTATTTTTTGTTAATACTAATTGCAGGATAAGGGAATAGTTGTGATAATATTATTGCAAAACAAAAAATAAAAAAATATTCTTAAACGATCGACGATTTAAATCACGGAATTCTGCCATATAAACAAAACAAATATTGATAGTAATTCGTAACAATACGTAAATTATAGTTATAGAGAACACATCTTTTTTGTATATTAAACTTATACATAAATTTGTTTGTTCGAGTAGTTTATTATAAGACAAATCATAAAACCATAATTGGTACGGGAGTGTACAGATTCGCACATTTGAAAAAAATACACACTTTTGAGCTATGCAGAGAAAACATTACTTTCATATATTTTTACTTATCTGTACATATCAAAATACTACTAAAATACATAGCAATGTATAAAGAAATGTGGATTTAAATAGCAATGTTTTTTTTTATGAAATTATAAAATCTATGTTATGATTTTGTGAATTGTTAACAGAGCCATCATCGACTATGAGATAGGATAACTGCGAAAAAGAAATGTTAAATTGTTTCGCTATTTATCATACGGTTGCATGTCAATTTTCATATTTTTTTATACAAATTATCATTTAAATACCTAAACTGGATCTATAAATGCAACGTCTTTTTTTTTGCACCAAAAAAATAAATATATATACACAATTTTATTAAATTTATTATTCAATCTTGTTAAATAAAACTAGTAAATAGTATATAAGATATTTGGAACAACAAAAGGTGTTTTAATATAACAGCTAATAGATCTTTTTTCAGATAAACTATTTTATAATGAAGGGTATAAATATAAGAAAAAATACCTTGGAATATAAATAAAATAAAAATAAACTCTTAATAAAATTAAACAAAAATAACAGCAACAAAAAAAACTCAGAATAGTGACATTTCGGATCGGAAGAGTTAAAAGTAATTTTACAAAAAACTTTTACATTAATATTACTGAAAGTCGAAATACTCGGTGTAACTTTACAAATAATTAAAAAAATCTTTAGTTAATCAGCAACCGGGTGCACAATAGCATATTATATATTATTACTAATAGCGACTCGATTTAACTTTCAGAAAATTTTAACGAATTTCTTATCTCCCTGTATTACATATAAACTAAACTAAATTCTATTTCGTTGTTATTCCTAATGGATACAGCCTTTTTAAATTCACTTCGACAGGTTTAATTATAAAAATTAATAGTAAAAACAAGCTTATATCTTGTATAGCTTGTAGGGTGATGATTTTAGAGGCGTGGTTTTCAAGAAGAGATAAAACGCATATAATTTGATGATAAGGCTAAGAATTTAGTTTTATTATAAAGATAAGGGTTTGCCATTATGTTTTAAAAATGATTTCGGGTAAGTGGCCGCCGCGGCTGACTCGAACAAATTCCAGCCGAGAGGCCCAATTTTCAACCACTTTTTGCAGCAAGTTGGGCCGTATGTCAGCAATAACGCGCCGAATATTCTCTTCCAAGGCGTTAATCGTGTCCGGCTTATCTGCGTAGACAAGCGACTTCACATAACCCCACAAAAAATAGTCCAGCGGTGTTAAATCGCACGATCTTGGAGGCCACGCCACAGGCCCACGACGCGATTTTTACTTTATTTTAGAGTGATTTAAAAAAAATTTAGAGTGTTTTTTTCTATATTTGCACTATTTGCAAACGTTGTTCAGGAGTAAGTCCATTCATTATGAAATGGCAAACCAAACTGAGCATAAATCAAGTGACAGCTGTCAAAAACACCAACTACGAAAAAAGTAATGCCAGATTGAAAACCACACCTCTAAAAAAAACCTCACCTCTATTTAAGTGCTCGAATGCGTATACAAAATTTCGTGTCCGTGATGTTGACCATTGAGGAGTTCCTTCTTCTGGGTGTAAAATTAGGTCATACTTACCATAAAAATGCATTGTCATCGGAATTGCTTTCCAGATTTGACCTAAATCAACTAACAAACAATGCATGTTATATAAAAGCTTGTAAAAACGATTCAGATGATAATAGATGTACCTATATTTACAGTATCTTACCGACTAGTCGAGATATATATAATATATAGTCAAAGATGTTGATTAAAAACTACCTTTTTTTATGTATTTATTAAAAATTCAGCCAACACAAAACCCTAATATAATAATATTCATACCAGTTGAGTACGTATTTTGAGTTAGTGCCTGGTGTTTGTTTGGCGTTTTGACTGAGAACGACACGATGTGAACACGTTAACAAAGTGAGGTGTTATAAAAATGCAACCTTCCGTCAACCGCTGTTAGTATATTGTTTTATGGTAGTAAGCTTGCGGCGGGCGGTTTTATAGTATGCAACTATCTGTTTAGGCTTGACCGGCTCCGTTCGTGTGGAAGAAAGGTTGTATTGAATATATACAAATTTCATGGTCACAACATTCACCGTATAAATAAGGGCTACCTGGTAGCGTTTTGGTACAACATAAAAACAGTTTAGGCTTTCGGCCAAGTGGTCTAAGATAAGGACTTTTAGCGTTAGGTTTGAATTACATATTTTAGTTAAAATTTAATTTGAATTTACATAAATGACTTCGGAACAGAAAAATTATAGAGAAGGGCTTTTAAGAGGCCTGAAACATATCTCGTAATATCTGGATTTAAACCAAGAATGGCTACGACACCAACTGCTTCTAAATATTGTTTATTAGTAGTAAATTATTTAACCAGAACCTGACGTCTTATAGCTATACCCTACAGGCGTAATCAAAGGCATCTTTCTTCCAGACTACAAGCGCCTGTGCTACCAACTTGCTGTGGGTTGCTTTATTTCCTATCTCCACTGCGGCACTTTGAGCCCATTCAATGGTCATAGAGGCGAAAGTGGGTTATTTTTTTAGGCATATAAGGGAATCATGACATTCTTTCACTTCATAAATTTTAACATCATTGCAGGTTTTTTTTTTAATTTTGGACTTACGGCTAGTAATGAAACCCCCCCTCATTTATTGAATTTATGATTTATTTAATACTAACTTTTCACAAATTGACCTTTTATTTCAATAACTCGGCAAAAGTGTTGCAACGCGGTCTTAAACTACAATACGGACAAAATACCAAGTTTAGTTTCGTATTAGTTCTTTTGTTTCTTTCTATATATATAAACAATCAAAACTTAAATTGATTTTTTTTCATGTTCCTATTTGTACTTTTGTTAAATTTAAAATCGCATCTTTAATATTTATTTTATCTAATTTAATATTTGTAATATATTTTAATATTATTCTCTTTTACGTCATTGTATACAATTTCTGTTGGGAAACAACGATAAATAAATAAATAAACATGGATATAATATTTCAGTTCATAATAATTGTAACGTGGCACTGAACATTCTTTTACATATATCACTTTGCGCCGTAGATGATTTTTTATTAATTCTAACTGGCATTTAATAAATAATACGTCCCAAAAGCCATGCTATCATGTTTTTGAAACTCGAATATGATACAAATATCGCTGCGCAGTATCGAAATGTCAAGTTTCATTCTTCAGTACGAAAATGTGTTAACCTTAATTTTATATATCTATATTTTCCGAGCAGCTTTCGATGTGATCTAAAGGGCTATGGTTGATTTTCAAGAGCATCAATCTACACACAAAAAATCTACTCTTTCGCATTTGTACTTTTCGAGTTAAAAGTTTCAACGCACGGACTGACTACTACTGGGTTATAATACTGTAATATAGTACAATTTTATTTTTCAATGGGCTTATGTACTTGATACATCAATAAAAAAATATTGAGTTGAATTGAATTGAAAGAAACAAAAGTACAAAAACTTAGCTGATTTCATAAAGATGCAAGTTGTGCAAGTTTTTTTATAAATATATTGATTCTGTTTTTCAGGATTATTTTATAACGTCACAGTGTTTTTCTCTTTCTACAAGCCGTAAGATGTAACATGTGAAGTAACATGATACCTTATTCCCACTTTAGCAGGAATATGTACTTAAGAGTACGTGAAGTCATATTATGCTCTTAAAATTCGTTTCTCTAATATAGTACGGTGTAATGACATTGAGGTACTACACACCGCTATAACCCTGAAATACTAGTACGTTGTACGAGCGACAGGGACAGAGTACGTGATGACGTCACGGACGAAGTCTTCGCGAGCAGTGAGCCTGCGCTCGGCACAGCCATTCACGTAAACGTTTACGTCTCGTTGTGTCAGGGTGTGCATTCGTGTGCGTGAAAGTGCGCTGGTAGTTGGGAGATAGCTCTTTCCGATGTCCTCCTGCGCCGGCCAGGTGTTTTCAAGCGAAAGAAATTTCGGGCCGCATTTTTCAATTTATTTATTTATTTATTTATTTATTTATAACAAATATATGAATTGTTTTTTGTTCTATACGTTAATGTATGAGACGCTACTATCCCCGTCCTTTGGCCGTCTATCCGTCCGTCCGTCTATTGCAACTTTCAACTCGAAAAGTACAAATGTGAAAGAGTTGAATTCTTGTGTGTAGATCGATGCTCTCGAAAATCAACCATAGCCGTTTAAAATGTGTAAAAAAATGTTCAGGGCCACGTTGTAATTATTATAAATTAAAATATTATGTCTGTGTATATTTATTTATTTATTGTGGTTACCCGTCAGAATTGTACACAATTCAGGTAATGATATAAATACCATGACATAAAAAGAATTAGGCGAATTTAAATAAGATGAAATAAATAGAAAAAAAAACGTTTTTAAATAAAAACAACAAAAGAACACGAACTTTAATTATTTATATATATTGAAAAAATAAACAAAAACTGATTTAGTACGGAAGTAAAGTAGGACTTTTGTCTGTGGTTTTGTGCATTCGTATTTGTATTGTATTGGTATAATAGACAGCGTTACGAAACTTTTGTAGAGTTAATGGACAATTTGGGAGAAGTTAGGATTAAATAAATCTTAAATTCAGTAAATAGAAATAAGGGGAAGGGGTTGTTTCATTAGGAGCTGCGCATCAAAGTTTACAAAAAAAAAACAATTTTCTGTTCTTTCACACCATTTAATGGTGTTAAAATTTATTATGAATTGAAAGAATGTCCTATGCTTGTTTTATTTTAATCTACTCAACCCATTACGAGTTAAAAGCACAGACAGGCACGAGTAGTCAGGGGGGGGAGGGGCAGACGGGGAAAGAGGTCCTTATTAAAACCCCAATAAATATTATCTCTGTCAAATTTTATACAAAATATATCCAAAAAACAGTAAATATTATTCCTTATTCATATTTCATATTCTTTATTTTATATTTATTCTTTTATTTCAAATAATTTTTATCTTATACAACATACATACAATATGATGCAACATGTTAATGTGCTTATTCCGTCTTCAAGTCGAAATCATATTTTGCATTTTAAATCTTGAGTCTAGTAAAAAACGTATAAAAAAATACATTCTTTGTTATTTTAAACTTAAATAATTTTAATAATACTATTATTATATAGGTACAGAAAAAATGTAATTTATTGAAAAGTTTGTTAAGGTACATTATATTACAATAATATGTTTCATTACAACTTACAGGCAACAATGTGTTTTTTTTTCAATGTCACAGAACGACCTTTATTTCATTTAACAATAAATTTTAATACACTCGTATGCCAGCCCAAACCTAGCTTCAGGTTTATCGAGCTGAAAAATAGCTCCTATATAAATTCTGTATCGCTATTCAATTAAAAAAATGTAGGTAATAAAATGTATAAAATTGAGGTAGGCAGAAGTTATCGAGTTCGCGCTGACACGACGCATACCGTCTTAACAGAATGAGTACAAAATAGAAAAAATGTTATTATGTTACACTATACTGGCTGTTTTTAAAGTAAATATTACATATAAAAAAATTAAAATATTGCACATATTTTAATAGGAAAAAAAAACATAATTTAATATTTGTTATTATTAGATATACCAGTCATACTAACTACCTGTTTCAAATGAAACTGTGTTTTTATGTACATAATATTGTTTTATTTTTATGATTGTTTATGACGCATTTGATATAATTTGATATGACGCATTTAATATAATAAGCCTGATGGAACGATGTACTGAGGAGGTAATAGGAACGCTGAAACTGGAAACCCGAACTAAAAGACATTCCGCTGCTGGTAGCAACAGTGGAAGCTAAGACCGTCCTGGTAATAGCGAAAAATCCTGTTTATCCTTGCTAAAAGACAGTCAAAGTGTATTTGTGTGTTAGTTTGTAAGTTGGGTAACAATTATGGACAAAAAAAAATATATTATAAAAATATAAAAATTCGGAATTTGTAATCTAAGTATTTCAAATAAACACGACTTTCTTTTTATAAATACTTCATTTTTAATAATGAAATTAAAAGTAATTACATAAAAAAAAGTTTAAGATAATGGAAGCAAATGAATATAATAAATATTAGCCTAAATTAGTACGTAAATGTATTGTCTTGGTATGGTTATGTAAATATACCAGTAAATTTATTATAATTTTATTTTATAAATGAACGTGTTTAGATTATTAATTTTTGTAAATAATAAAATTTTATATTTATTCAAATTTAGTACCATCTTATTAGCCTTACAAAATTGTTACAGATTATAAAGATCAAATTGCAATTTATGACAATCACGTATTGAGGATATTTTGATATTCATTTTTAGGTCATCTAAAAGTAAATAAAAAAGAAATAAATTGTTTTTAAATATATATATACAAAATTTGGTCGGTAGTAACTAAATATTCCCGACTATAAAAAGAATAATTTTAAATAGAATAAAATAATAAAAATTTCCACATTTATATTATGTAAAAAATATGTTTGTTCAATAGTTTCTATGTACAAAAAATTTGTTTTGTTTTTACAACTTTCACACTTCGAATAAGGTTTTTACACGTAAAAAGGTTTTATTTGAAAATGTCAATAGAATAGAATTTCGGGTTCAAAGTTTGATAACAAAATTCGGTTCACTTGTCTTGTATTAAAAATATATATTAATCTACTTAATCTTATTATGAATTTTTACATCCGAAATAAAATTTATCTTGAAAAAGTTAATGCCAATAAAATATTGTTAGATCTAGGTCCGCGGTACTCGCTTAAAACTCCCGACGCGCCGGTGGAGAGATGGCCTACAGAGTGGGGATGGCGATCGGGTCTTTGGCGCGCCGCGACTCAGTGCCTTCGGCGCCCGCGTCAACGACCGACCCATCGCCGAGCCGCGCGCACGCGCTCGCCGTCGAACGACAACTATATCTAGGGCGGCGTCGCGACGCCGATCCTAACGCCAATCGCAGTGAACTTGACAATACTACAAAAAAAAAAAACGCACGACCATCGGGACAATCCGATTTTGTAGGTCACAATAGGATGACCTACTTTAAGTACTGCGCGCTCAAAGTCATCAACGTAAAAATAAAAATATTTGAACTCGTTTAAACAAAAAAAAAAATGTGAAATATCCCACTCGGACAAATTTGAATACGTCGTTTTTTTTGCATTGCAGTGCGACAGAGATATTTGTGTGTGAGTTAAATTGGGACAATGCGAAAGTGTCAAATTTGTGCGCAGTGACAGATTTTGTTGCGCGCGCGCGAGGATCTATACCGTTGCGAGCGGCAAGTGTGCCATTCGCACTTCCGGAACGGTGTCAGCGGATCGAGCCGATTTGGGCTCGACGCCACTTCCGGCTGATCTGCGCGGCGTGACCCACTTCCGCCCGCCCGCGACCGCAAGTGCAAGGATTCACGTCAATAATTGCGCGCGCGCACATCTCTCCGTTCGGTGCAAATCTCGCGCGTCGAACTGGGCCTGGAAAAAGATTGCGCCGAGCGGACATTAACTACGGTCTTTTTTTTTTTTTTCTCAGACTGATCGGAAATATTCTGTGATTTTCTGACTGCCAAGTGTGGAAGTGATATCTTAACAGTGTTTTGCGACCGGATAAGGATGTGAACATACTCTTTACCCATATACTAAAACGATATGCATTTGTTGAGGTTTTTTATCTCCTGTTGTAGATAATCCTTCGACACAACTCTTTCTCCTTGTAGATTGAGCTAATTAATCTGTTTCTTCTAACGCTAAGGCGCTGTCTACACTGACCACTTATCTGTAAGTAAATCTATTGTAAATATAATTACTTAAACTATAGTAATATTGCACGGCTTAGTATTCTTCATATCATAGAAACCTTCTTCTAGCTTTCTTCTTATTCATTCTTCTTTCATCCGTGAACCTTATAACTCACTTCTTGTAGCCCATGGATTGTGAATACGAGTTCATATTGGACACCACGCAGGTATTTAAAATAGTATATACTTTCTAATATTGATCACATAGATTCACTGTTCATAAAGTATACCATAAAAAAAAGTCTTTTGTACGAGTATGAACCTAATATAAAACATTTTATACTTACTAATTAATAGATATGTAGGTATGGGTGTGTATTTATTTAACATCTATCAACATTTTCATATAAAATTATAAGTTTATATTTGAGATCGTGGTAGTCTAGTGGTTAAGGCGTTCGGTTATTGGCCCAAAGGTCGCAGGTTCGATTCCGCACATGGTCATACCGTTTTTAACGCTTCATTACCACCATCTCCCCTGACTCTAGTACAGGCATATTTGGCTTAGTTGAGTAGGGCCCAAAATAATTGTATATGACCTAGGTCATAGCAATTATTTAATATATATATATATATATATATCTTATTAAAATAAAATTATTCAATGACTGTACTAATCCGAATATATTGGCGGAAACATGTAAAGAATATCATATTTACCTTTATTTTCTTACCACGGCTACCCACCTCATAAACCATAGTATATATAATATGTACCATAGTATATTTAATATATTTAAAAGTTTGTAAAATATCCAAAATAATACCAATAAACTAGAGTAGTTGTGTATTTATATGATTTATTATTAGTATGTGTAAAAAATAAAGGAATAAATATATTTTTTTAAAGGTAGGAAAGAAACAAAAAGGAAAGAATTTGACAGAATTAATGACATATTTTTTTCCCAATATTAAATATAATTTATAAAGTTTTATTAAATTTGATATAATGTCAAATCAACAAAATAGGTAAATAGGCAATTTAAAAAAACATACCGCTATATGTCGGAGTACACCTAGTTTTTTAGAAATATTTCCTTTATTACGACTATCTTTCTAACTCTAGCCCAAGAAAATTAAAAAGCAAAATTAAAAGTGTGTAGAGTTCAAAAAAAAAAAAAAAAAATACGATACACAGCAGGTTACATTTATTTTATTTAACACACAAAAATAAATTGTTGCAGTATTCATGTCATAATAATACATTTAGGACCATTTTAAATTAGAACAAATACTATAATGCTACAGATAAATACTTGTTACCTAAAGAGGAGATGCTAAATCATAGCTACTAAAATATTGATGTCAATATCTAATTAAAAAAAAATATTCATATACGAAAAATTTACTCTTATAATCAGTTATAGCCGGTGGATTGCCCATGCACTATTATTTAAGCCCTACTGAAATAGGCCAAATTTGCCTGCGCTAGAGCCAGGGGAAAAAGAAGCGTTAAAAATGGACTATAATCTGCGGATTCGAACCCGTGACCCGTGACCCGTGAAGAAACAACTAACCAACTAAGCAAATGGATTTTACTATTCTATTTAAAAAAAATACGTTACAATTTATTTAATCATTATGATACAATAGGAATTCGGAGCAATTAATGATTTAGTAACACTGAACAAAAATTAAATTATTATAATATAGACAAATTAAACACCAGACATTTATTTATGTTTTGAAGTAAAATGGCCACTCTAGGTTAAAAAAAACTGTTCTAAGAGCGGCCTGAAAAAGAAGGCTGCAGGAAAAATAAAATACTTATTACGTACGTGAGACGTTACTAATAAGAAGGATAATAGGATAAATATCATAAATACAAAACATCATACATATAATAAATAGCGCATAATTTTGTATATATATTACATAAAATATATAAATGTATTAAATACATAATCTGATACTAGTGTTACGTATAATTTGTATACTAAATATACAAAAAACTAAATAGTTTAAATAAATTACTCAATATAGTTTACCTACTAAGCGCAGGTCGCGCTAGGTACTAGGGAACTGTCACACTGCGGTGTGCAACTTCCATAGCTTAAGTACCAATTTAGCAGCATCCGTATCAATAATTATCACAATCTTAAAAACCTGAGCTGTCCGTTCGCACAGCGGAGCGACCCGTTATATCATTAGCGTGACAATATTTAAAACAAAATACCTACCGGCCTGTTTGACCGTCCGAAGGCAGATCGTGCGCAGAGCAAACAAAAATTTGCCTAACAAAACAATGGTTGAGCCTGAATACTTAATTCCTGACATAATAAATATTACTCTCAAAGTTACGTTCGCTTTACATCTCCGCCCGAGGCTCAGTGGGGCTTGGTCTTGTTATTAGACGGTTAATCAATGATCCCGTGTAAAACAGGCATACAACTGCTAGTACGAGAAGTATCTATCAGTTTCAGGGGTCACCATATCTATACAAATCAACTTAAATTAATTTTGACCTAAATACATAAATCTAGACATATTATATTCTATTATATTGTGTGTATATTCATATTATATTTATTCATATATATTTGTATTTGTAAATATTTTTTTTTTAGTATGTATACTTGTATGAAAATATTATATATCTTTTGTAAAGTAAAGTAAAGTAAAAGTTTATTTCCAAGAACAACTAATGTATAGGAATGACAATGTTCAATTTTCAATTGTTCACAAAAATTGACATAATGATACATCATATACAGATACATATACATCATGCCTAGAGTGTTCGACATTTATACTACTCGTACACATAGCTAAAATATATACATCACACAAAAAAATATATATAAATTGAAGATAGAAGTTTTATAATTATGCTTAAATATACTATTTTAGAATTAGTATGAAAAAATAACTGCCACATAACATTTCTTCCTTTAAATTATAGTATGCTATTCAAATCCGTCTATAATTTTCTAAGCGTCTGATTGATAGTAATTTAATATTAACGCAATAAATATATATGTATATATTTATATTTATATGAATATGTGTATATATGTAAATACGTCTCCAAATAAAATATTGAGTGCCTCGAATATTTATCACTTCGATACAGGCATTACGCCTAGTGAAGTGATTATAATCCAATATACCTATACCTCTTTTCTATAGCTAATTATATTTAAGACCTTGACAATTTTTAAAAAAGTAAAGGGAAATTTTTAATTTTAAGTGCGTATTGTACTTATGGATAAATAAATAAATACAAATACTATATAATATTAGATGAATCTATTACATTGCAAATATTCAATCTTCAGCATTTCAGCAAACTTCAGCATTTTAATCAGGACCCCTCACACTCTTTTTAATTCAACCACTATCGTTTACATTTGGCTGAATATTTATTCTTTTATTTATTCATTTATTCTCGAATAATGCCAAAATTAGTACATATGAACCTGTATGTATCCTGAATAAAATAAATATAATTTAATTTAAATGTATGTAATTCAGCGAGGTTGAAGTACTTTACTTAAATCGTGGTCTCTCTTAAAAAAAAAATCATGCCAGTCTGATCCAAAATGAAAACGTTGCAAATTAAACAAAAATTTATTATACACAACATACACGATGTTCATAGATACATTCATACACACAACCTCACACCCTCATTCGCACTATCACACCGTACACATTACATATACACCTTTTAAATATAGTTAAGCTAAACAAAGTTTTATTATTGTTGTACATAAGTGTAAGCTTTAATTAGCCTTATTATTAACTCTGAAAAATGTATATGCTACTATTTCGCTGTAACCCGTTTAATAAATAATACATACACAACAGTCGCAAATGCACTCATAAGCTCACGTACACACCCTTACGCTATTTGCACTCTCAGGACAATACACACTCTTACGTACTAACACACTCTACATTTTTGTCGTTACGAGCTTTTATGTTTATCTATAATATGCGTTTACAAATATATTTAGACATATATGCATTTTAGGTACTTTACATAGTAATATTAACAAACTATAAGATTAAATAAAAATAATATAATATTTTATAAAACAGGCGCTGTTAGCTCGTAATTCCTTTAAAATAATTATGACACTGATCATACTTTCAGCGACGTAATCTTTGATAAGTTTATGTAACAATAAGAATAATTAATATGTATTATGTTTATTAGATTAATGCATATATAATATGAAAAACAAAACATTTAGATAATTTCTCATAATCACTTAAATAGAGTTTTAGTGAAAATCAGTGGATTTAGCAGAGTGAGTATTTATATCTTACAATTTGTGTAAATTATCGCCTATTACACTATACAATACGGTTTTAAAATATACATTTTTAAATACATACACATTTAGGAGTTTTTTTTTTAATTAGTTAGTTGAAATTAAAAAAGTAAAATTCATTATATCGATTCGTTCTTATAATAATGTTAATAATGTATAGTGGTTTTAACTCATTACTTTATATATTATTTTAAATAGTTTATTTTTCACAATATGCTGATTTCAACTTGACTGATGTAAATTATTTGATAACACGACGAATCAAATACTAATTATATGTATGTAATTATGCCAAATTGTTAACCGCATATATAAAGGCCC
Organism: Neomicropteryx cornuta; assembly: GCA_020383195.1. NCBI lineage: Eukaryota > Metazoa > Arthropoda > Insecta > Lepidoptera > Micropterigidae > Neomicropteryx > Neomicropteryx cornuta. Next base: position 2,610,559 of record JAHKQU010000001.1, on the reverse strand, counting down.
TTCTCTGAAAATAGAACAGTGCAAGTGTAATCGAATATTGTGTCCACAAAGGTCTACCAACTAATTAATGCTACTTGTAATTATAAACCAATAAGCTGTTCCATCTTATCACTTAACCCAAACGCTCGCCTTACCTACCCTCAATAATACTTGATTCATTTCATTCTGGGTTTCGGGGCGTCGGAGTACGCGCGCTTGTAGTACGCGACGCTGCCAAGCAAAGTTACGTGTCCGAAGGTTTTTGTATAAGCTTGCGTTTTACAGGAAGTGATGGACTGAATGCGTACAGACTAAAGTATATTCAGGATTTGTTGTTTCATCTGAAAGTGCGACTCAAACTGGACTGATATAGGAACATACCCAGGTACGTTACTAATTCACCACATTATAACGGGCAATATGCATTATTCCACTACCAATGTTTTGTTCTGTATCAAGCAATTCAATATTTATGTAACTCAAGTAAATCTTTGGTTCAGAATATTAGGAACCTTATTAGGAACTTCTGAATATATATGTGCAGAAATCACTGACCTTACATAAATATTTTTTATAATATATAACATTATTAGAATAATAATTTACCCAACAATGTCAAATATTAGATTTATGAATAATAATTTTTACAACTTAATGGCGCAACAATATCTTACATCGAAATTTTAAACAAGATTTGCCCAGAGGACAATATCATTTCTGTGCGACGGTTATATATATTTAATTATTTAAAAAAACATATTTCTTCGTAGCTGTTTGAGCTCGGTAGGTAGAAAACAAACAGAATGAATGATCGGTAGAATTTATTTATTTATTTAAAATTACAACCTTTTTGGGTCCTCGGAAACAAATATAGTTTACCACAAACTATTTTTTTTTATTAATAACTCTGCAACCCTGTTGCCTTAACGCATAAAGTGTATCCTGAAGATAGCTGTTTTATTTTTGTGTTTTCTTTTTATTCTGAATTTACTAACTGTGAAGAGATGTAACGCATATTTCTTTATTTATTTATTAAAAATATAATACTAAATCTCAATATAAATATTATTAAATGTCCTAAATGAAGTACAAGCGACTGTTACATTGTACTGTTGCCTATCACCATCTGATCGTTGCTATAATCAAATGTAAATACAATCAAATCAATAAACAATAAATATACTTTGTGAGATAAACTACTCTTTTAATAATATTCGAATATACATTTTATATTTTTATATTACCATTAAACAAAAATAAAACTAATAATTTTATAAAATTGTGTAAATCGTAGTAGTACACAAATAGATAAATTAAATATAGGATTAACTTCATATAATATACACTTTTTACAGCATCCTTTAGCGCTTTTGTAGCACCTTTAACATAATAAGCAGTGTTTAAAAAGGAAAAATGATATTATAAATTGTGTTAAAATTGTTATATTAATTAGATGTAAAATTTCGAAAAAAATAATAAAACAAAAAAAAATATATGTTACAAAATATGCGTAATTATTTAAAAATAAATGTAGTATTAATATTTACATACAACAATAGACATAATATATACTGAAATATTACATACAACCTATGAAATTTAATGTAAACATTTTACACAACAAAGTTTGGTAGGTACAGTATATAAATAAATTTGAAATCTAACCTCTAATGGCCTCTTCCAGGCGGTGCTCTACCCTTTCTTTCGCGTGCTTTTAAATCGTTCTGTCTCACCTAACAAATGAACATTCCGTACCATTATTAATGAAAATCAGAATCAAAGTTTATCTAAAAACATTGTTATTTGCATCTTTATGAAATGCTTCTGTAGTTTAATTTAGTGATTCTTTAAGTTATGGAAAAATACAGAACTTTCGAGTCTCTTAAATTTTATGCTAACAAGAAGTTAACCTTTTCAAATCCAAACAAGCCTAAGCACTTAAAATATAAAACGTTATCTGGTGTTATTTTTCTTCTATGTCTACAAATAAGAGAGTTTAATTTATAAATAACTGGCATATAACTTTAAAAAGAAATTTTTTAATCCTAATTTATATTTTTTAATTTATTTCGACTAATCTATATGATATACGCTCATACGGACATTAATTAAAATTAAATTATGATAGATGATTAAATATTTGTTATTAGTTAATATATTGAAGTTCTGTCTTAAAGCCGTAATAATAATAATGCATTCTTTCGTACATCACAACAAGCGCTCTCTTTAGAGAATAAAATTTGTAGTTAAACTTTAAATACAATAAATAATTAAAATAAATATATTTTGTGTCATAAGCACTTCATTAAAAGTAAATATTAAACATATTCGTAGCCTCTTTTACCTGATAAAAATGTGAAGTGGCGCTGTGAAAACCGGATTTTTCTTTTCCGTATGAAGTACCCCCTTCCTTTCCTGCACCGCTTCGGTTCAGTTGATATTAAATCTGAGCTTAAGTTCGCTTTCAATACTTCCCCGTCTAGGAAAAGTTGCGAATCGAACGTCCTTTATACCAAATCCAACGAGATTACAGCAACCAGCCTCCATTTAGTACCTCTTATAAAATAAAACAAAAGTAATATTAAAAAAAAAAATACGTTGATAAAAAATTAACTAACCGAATTAATATAAACTATATAAAAAACAGGTTTTCAATAGAAGTTCAAATATTTTATACCTGAATTGAATCTTACTTTCTTTTTTTTTTAATCTAAAATTAAAATTAATCTAATATTTACAAATTCAAATAAAGAACAAAAAACAACATAGAATTCTAAACTCGGTCGATCGGCAATATTTATAACGATTAAATAACTAGTTTTAATTGAAATTTTTCAGTTTTAGAAAAAAAAATATTATCTAGAAATAACGTTTTACTCTGTTTAACTAATAACAAAGGGCCATTCTTTAAATATTCATTCCATGAATTAAACCGTAGCCGTAGACCGTATTTTTCTAACGGTAAATCGCATATTTTTGAAATCTTGAAATATATATTGTTATTTAATTTTCACACCGAATATTATTTTATGGACTCACATCGGAAACTAATTTATACTAAAGAGTGTTTAGGCATTGCTTCAAATAATTGTAGATTGTTTTTATCAATGTTTTATACAAGTATGTTTTAAGCGAATATTTTTTATCAATTGTTTTTAAAAAAAATAAGAATTTGTTATCTTAAAATAACAATATAACAGTTATTTTACGCGAAAGTACACGAAAGCAAATGACCCATTTTCATAAATTATGTCAAATCGATTTATGGAGAAATGGTAGTGCTGTTAGATATGTATTTTCGAAGCGTTTAAATGCATGCGGGTTGCCGCCACGACTCATCTGCTAGGTTTGTAGCGTACCCACTTCGTATCTTCGTATCTTCAACATGGTGAAAGCGGACAACATAATTAAATGAAAGGTCGCTTTATTCGTAAAGGTTTGCTTGAGATAAGATGGCGTTTCACGAAAATTGTGATTCTTAATAAATTATTTTTCATTTTATGTTACATCAAAGAACTAACAATGGAAAAATAAAAGTAGAGCGTTTAAACTAATATTTCCGGAAATTTATTATAATTTTTAATAAGATAATTGAACACACCAAAATTTTACGTATGTTGAAAGACATATTGGGGCCCTTATATTAAGTATCCTATTTTATTTTCTAAAGTCTAGTGTTAAGGCGTTCGATTATTGACTCAATGGTCTCGAATTCAAATCCACACATAGTAATACCATTTTTATTGCTTTATTACCACATCTACCCTGACATGCACAGGCACATCATAGCAATTATCTAAAAAAAAAAACAAATACCTACTTTTTTAAGCCGTATTTTTTACTTAAGTAATTTATATTTTACTGAAATAAAAATTTGTTATTAATTTTGTAATCTTTTTTCTGATATTAAATACATATTAGCAATTTAATAATGTCAGAAACAAAATATAAAGTTGACGTTTAGATTGTTTTTTTTTTAAACTATGGTAATAAAATGAGCAAACAGTTATTGAACAAACATTTTAACTTTTGAAACACGATCATATTATTTTACAATGTAACTAATTTAAGAGGTAAGAGCTAAATATTTTTACAATTCACCGCATAGTTTAAATTTTAGTAAGAAAATATTATAATATAAAAACAATTAATTAAAAAATTTATTTGGATTAATATTGCAAATTGTATCGGAATGTTGATTTAATTAAAGTTTTAATAAGCTACTTTTAGTGTAAAGTAGCTCAAATCAAAGCTAAGATACCTAAAATATAAAGAATTAAAAAAAACATCTACTAAAATGTTGTGATCGGTGCAGAGACATGGTTTATACTGTTTTTTATTCCTTATAGTTTGGTTATAGATCTACTTGATTTTTTTATGTATACATATGCATATATATCGTTGTCACACTAATAACGCTCAAAATTCCTTCCTTTGTCGAACATGTTATTTTTTTTATACTCACTTAATTTAATTATGATTTAAATGCAATGTCTAATAACGAAATAAAGCAAGCCACAACAAATTAATCAGCCATTACTTAAAATATATGCAGTGTAATCATATTACATTTAAATGTACTCGTATTAAGGTACTGAATTACTTTTATCCATTTCTAATTTTGCAAAAGTTATTTTGATATCCTTTTTATTTTTTTATACTAAAAGATATAACTTTGGAAACGCTTTTGGTAAATACATAGGTTTACTAACACTAAATTTCCAAAAAGTGGGTTGCCATCGCTGAATATTAGCAGTAGTAACCTAGGATTTTTGAAACTTTATGCATTTATTTAGAAACGTCATCAACTATACAGTTGTAGGTTTCATAATATTTTTTTTTAAATATCGCAGTACTAAGAAATTTATATCTGTTATTGAGACTACCATGAAACGTCGATGACGAATTCTTGCGCAACTTTCTCCGGCGTCGCGGCTACCAGAGTTGGTTAACATATTCTTGGAAATTTGCCTGGAAGTTTTCATCAGTTAAATGAGGCAACTGGAACATCCAATAACAAGAGTTGGTTGTAACGATTTGTGAAATTCACTATTCGAGAAAATGCACACCGTTCTTATACGCGGTCACTGGTATTTGTATGGGGAAAATGTAATGAGTTCGCGTCACCGTCACCAACACGCAGTCAGGTAGCCTGCGAACACATTTGAATTATACTCGCTTTACGACAGCAATTAATAATCGGAGAGCCACCTCGACTCGGAAATAATATTAATACCCTGTTATTTATTATTATTATTTCATAATAACCATACTTCAAAAAACAAATAAAACTGACAAAACATAAAAAAGATGCAAATTGACTTTTATTTGAAATTTAGGGTTTTTAGCGTATACTATTTCAGCATATAAAAAAATATTAATTATTGAGCCTTTTTATTTCGTGCTGGCAAGATTTTCGGTCCCATAAAATTCTCGTAGTACGTCACAACCATTTCAAAGTAATGCTCGAAGGAATAACATTGGAAAATCTTCAAAAAATCCATATTTTTGGTGATGCACCACTCCTCAACCACTAAGTATTTAGACTAGTGGTTTATAGTATTATGTACATTAAAGACTTATCTTGTACTTCTTGGGGGCTGTTTTTTTAAATTAATATTCGTTTTAGAAATAAAAATTAAAAAAAATGTGTTCAGTTTTATTTTTCGTTTCGCGTTCGATAATGCAGCATACATTTTTCCCGAAAAATAGTGTCTTATAGACAAAATTATAGTGTTGTACTTAGCAAACTATCGATCAACGCTTTTACGATTAAGGATTTAAGGTCAACATTAGCATGATCATAAAACTGATTCGTCTTAAAGAAGTATGGAATTAGTATTGAGTGGGCTTTTAAATACGTAAATTTTGCGTATATGATATTCGGCCTTATGCATAGTCGCATTAGTGCATCTTCTCATGGTTATTGGTCAGTATAATGTTAGCTGCGCATTAAAGGGATTTTGTATAAGACCGTAGAGGTTTGTTTCTACCGTTATGCTGAACCTATTTACTAATCTGTTAGGTTTGTATGCCTCTGTTAAAAGGTTATTTCGTAGGTCGCATTTAAATATTTAGGTAAATTATTAACAATATAAGAATATAGCCACAACTGTAATGAAATGATGAACCTGGACCTTAGAGAATAAATTCGCACATATATTAACTTCTAAATGTGCATGTAATAAACCGTGTCTGCTAATACATTTTAATGGACTTAACTGCAAAATTTTCGTTATGATGTTTGCACGCGAACCACTTTCCTACATTTACAAGTGTCGTAATTAATTTGGCCCCTTCTTAAAATTCCTACGTCATTGTATCATCCGTTCTTTGAATTGCACCTAATTTGATCGCAACCTGTTAATATTATCTATTGTAATCGTACAAGAATATTACATTGCAGGTAGTTGGCTAATTGATAATTAACTGTTTGTATAGGTTCGGATTGCAGTGGATAATGTGTGTATGTAACCTGTGTCTAATTGCAATAATTTGCATTCAATTAGGATAAACTTTAATTAAATTCACACATACCTATATGCCTATCGTTCGAATTACTGAATACACCGTATTATGAAATTATTGGTAAAAGTACTGCCTGCATGTTAAAATCAGCCCGATTAAGTTTTTAATTATTTGTTTGTTTAAAATAAATCACAAATTTCACTCAACTATATTACAATATATTTTTATATCACAAATCACAAACAGACACCCTAAATTGTAAATTGGTTCCAAATTTCGAAAAAAAAATCTGTACTTAGGTACTTCACACCATATACTTGATAGTATAATATGTTTATGCTCAATGTATTTATATATAAATACTACTTTATGTTGAATATTTATTTATTTATTTAAAAAGTTTTTTTTATTAATTTATTTAAAAAGCATATAAAGTGTTAAGCATTTAGAAACTTAAGTTGCATTCATTTGTATATATATATGCGCTTAAAATTATTTTTAATTGTTTTTCACAGGGTTTGAGTAGAAATTTAAACTCACACTCTAACATGTATAAATAACCTTTCTTATGTAACAGGCCTTATCAAATCGGACAACTTGACTTGTACTTAGGTACTCGATTTTCTTCATGTGGAAATTTGTATTTTATTTGAATATTTAGTTAAGGTAAAACTTATGTGGCCGATACAAAAACAAAAACCATAATTATATTTTTTTTTATAAGTTTAAGAAGCTTTATTTTAAAATCAATAATGGTGTAGTATTATTTTTTACTATTTTGTAGTCTACATATATTTTGTTGTCTGCATTCGCCCTTTTGCTTTATTACCTACTCGTATATTAAATCAAAGCGGTTTCGTAGGCCAATATACCAACATAAAAAAAGCTCATGTAATGTCAGACACGTATTGTTTTATACACTTGAACTATATAAATATTGAAAACATTAAGTAACATTATCATTTAATGAAATATATACACAATAATAACATTCGTGGAATAATACTTAATTAATACACACAGAAAGAATAAATTCTTTTATGATTACATAGAAATTTTCAAGAAAACTATTCGGTACAAAATTATTGCTTTATGTACCTACCTCATAAAATATCACTTTTGGACTATATGATAAATTGTACTATATGATAAGTAACTTTCACATAAAACTGTTTTAAAAGTAGTTATGTACCTACATAGAAAAAGAAATAAAAAAATGTACGCACAATTAAATAAATAAATTGTACATTTTAGGAAGACAAAAAGGTTTGAAAGTTTTGTTTTAAACTTTATTCGCCGTGCTTTATGCTACGTAGTGCTGCATCACTACCGCCAACGTTAATAATAGTCTAGGCGGCTTTTTGTATGCGCAGATAGAACGCTACAAACAAATCTCATGTTAACCGCCGACCGCCGATCGCGCGTCTAGCATCTGTCAAAAGCGAGCCTGCGACTGTCACACTTTAAATTTAGAACCGTTCGAGATTTATTAGCCGCGCTCCACTGTGGAAATGAGGTCAGTTTTTGCTACTTTCACTCCTCGGCTCGGATGCGCTGCGACCGGAATCGCGTGACCGATTGACATTGCACTTAGACCTGCTACCATTTGCGGAAACTATACTCATTGAGTGATGTTCATTTTCTTTAATATATTAGCAGGTGTTCAACGCCGGGCTTGGCAGCTAGGCCCTTCGCGACTCATATCTAAATTGATAATTCACGTTGACGTTTATGAATATAAATATTTATGTTCGAATCGCTGTCAAAAAGCGTTCCAGACTGACTAATTTATAATCTATACTTTTGTACTTATAATTTATACATATTATTTGTAATAATGTAAATATTATTTATAAATATTATTTATTATTAATATTATTTATAAATATTATATACTCTAGTAAATATTATTTATACATATTTATTACTTTCTTCGTAATATGCAGAGATTAATCAATGGCTTTTCATTCGCCACTATTAATATGTATTAAATATTAACACACACACGCGCACACACACACACACACACACACCCACACACACACACTTCACACATACTTAAAAACTTATACAATTAGAGGTTGAGTAAAATATTTTCCGCATGCAATGCGTCGAAGTGTGTGCAATAAATGGATAGTAATTGGAGGGCGACGATACATAGATAAACCACTATATATATCAATTGTTATCGATTTAATCACAATTAAAATACAAACTAATTATGTGGGAGAAACACATTTTTTTTATTTTATTTTTTGTTTGTTTTTGTTGTTCTTTTTTATTTAAGTATTTGTTGTTTTTTATTGATTTACATGTATACATTATGCAATAACACTGTATGCACATTTTATATAGTAATACAATAAAGCTATTTGTAACTCATCTTGAATTATTAATTTATTTATAATAATTAATAAGTTTGCCAGTTTCGCGATTTGCATCCATAGGTATTGCACGATTAAAACATCGCCATCTTTAGAACAGACATAAGAAAGAATGTAGAACAAAAATGTAGCAGTGCATTCAAACCCTCCATAAAAATGATATTTTATATTTAAATTACAGCTACGTTGTACAGTTTTGACAATAGTTGTTATTTGTTAAAAACACAAACTTTTTGTGCGTTTAAGTGAACTTTATCGATAAGATAGGATTGTGAGTTTTACGCGTTTACTTTAAGCCCGACATTTAAATGTAACCCAAATGGCCCGCCGAGTAAAAAAATAACCCTTTTCATTCGGAAGCAGGTGCCGCCGTCCGATCGCGCCGCCCAGTGAATTGGCGCCTTAAGACGTGTTGACGCCCAATATTTACATGGCTTTTATCGAAACATCCTATCGGAGCAATATCCGGTTCTTACCGAGACGAAACCTTGATCTAGAATTACTTTATTTCCAATGCGTGATTCACAGCTCAGCTGATGGGAAATTAAATAGAAAATGCTTACTCTCTCAGTTTTTAAATATTTTTAAAAATTACATTTATTTTAAAAAGTTAATGAAATTTATTTTTAAAATTTAAATAAAAACAGAACTCAGGCCAGTCTGATAAATGAGGTTACTAATAATTCACTATAGTTTTATGTTTAAATAGCAATAAATATCATGACCTTGCTCATAATTGCTATTATTTAGGCCATATACAATTACTTTGGGCCCTACTCAACTAGGCCAAATGTGCCTCTACTAGAGTATTGAAGCGTTAAAAATGGTATGACTGCGACCTTTAGGCCAATAGTCCAACGCCTTAACTTCTAGACTACCACGATCACCTAAATATATTTTGAATCAATTTAATTATATTTATATCGCTGCATAAAGCACAACATAAACGAGAATTTAATCGGTGCGTTTGTAATAAAATAATAATAAAAGCAATTTATTATATTAAAATAGTATAGCTGGTTTCTAAATAAAGTAAATTTATCAATAATCTTTTCAAAGAAAATAAAAAAACAATCCAAATAAATTCTAAGATCATGGTAGTCTAGTGAAGGTATTTGACTGTAGATCGACTGTTATCGATTTCAATCCGCGAATCGGAGAGTTTAATTAATTTAACTAGTTATAATATTAATTAATATTACTCTAATATACATGAAAAAATTGTGCACATGTGTTATATAAGTGTATATCCTGCTTAAACTAAATATTTAATAAAAAAAAACTCCTCTTTCTTATTTATAAAACTAAAACACAATAAATTATAAAGTCATCGTGGAATTTTAGCTATCAACCTAATTATGTCAAGGTTGTAAATATCAACCTAATTTGCTTGAAAATTTTAGTGACTGCTAAAAAAAATACATTCTCAGTGTTCACCTCAAAATAAGTAAATGAAAAACACAAACTCGATATAAAATTAAAGCCCAATACATTTTTAAGTTTTTTTTTTATCGACTGACTTCACAGCATCCCGGATGGGAGCTGGGATCGCATCTCGTCATTCGATACAGCAAAAACGCCTGACCTACATTCGAGAGGATGTCGGATAAAAAGCGAGTTCGGCGGTTTGTGAAAAAAGACGATCGATATCTGGTTTAAACCACGAAGCATTGTGTTTCGTCGTGTTATTGAATCTGCTAAAATTGACAAGTAATTGAAATGGGAATAGGTGCATTCTATGTGCACCTATGTGGGGTATGTGGGGTATGTGCATTCTGCAGGTCATCAGATTTACTTCATTAGCTGGCTATGGTAAATAGGGTAGCGACCGTTATTGCGAAGCTACTCTCAAAAATACCTTCTTCCTGATATTATTCTTTTGGTTGTTTATTTATTTATTTAATTTGTTTTAGGTAAACATAGGGGGAGGGGGGTTACAGCAAATACTTAGTTACTAATTTGGCCAATTATATGAATTCACTGGTTAAACAAATGAATCGTTTCACAATAAAAGAGAAGTTATAAATAAAGTAGTTTAGTTTTGCATATTTACACTGATGAAAATATGTTTGTAATTGTAATATCTATATAATATCGTAAAATGTATGTATTGTGGGTTTATATTTTGTCTAGTTCAATTTCAATGTTGCCAGAAACAACTTTTATTATTCAAATATATACAATTACAACGTATAGATCCAGCTAAGAAATTGTCAGTATCGACAGTCTAGTATTGCTTAACCATGCTGCTACCAATGCCAAGCACGGTCGTATGGTGGATCCGAGCAGTTTAGAGTGACTCACCCAACAGTAAATACTTTTATAGAAATGAGATAAAAACTCTTGGTGTTTGTGAAAAAATTGCATATTTCAATTATTGAAGCAAAAATTGCATTTTTATAAATGTTTATATACCAGTCATCCAAAGTGCCAATGTTATCTCTAAAACAAAACGTATTTTTCTGAGCATGTAATAGTAGTACCTAACTATATCTATAATGTTAATCTACTTTTGAAATTAATTTTTTTTTACTAAACTTAAACCTACACTTAAGTAGAGTAGTCAATATTTATGTTTTCACAAAAACCGCTTTGTCTAAACCGCTGTTCACGATCCCCCTCCCCAACGCTGTCTTTCCCCCTCCCCACAACCACCGAACTTCCAGTAACCAGAGGCAAATTCGACAACTACAAAGAATCAAAGCAAAATTTCGGAAAATATTTTTGAAGAAAAGGTTCACTAATTTTTATATTTTATAGATGTCATAATTTATGAAAAAAACCATTTTTCGGCAAACATATATTTTGTTAAGCGCATTCATAACAAGATATAAGTTAATGCTGAAATTTAACTACGTTAAAAATTGGGAAGAGCGTTTGTATGGAGGTTCTGGGGGAAGACACGCTATTTAGGCGATTAGCGTGACGTATCGTCGCGACATATACAACTATAGTCCGATTGGGAGAGCAGTCGAATTATTAAATTCCATTTCCGCTGAGATTGATATATTTGTCTGTTCGCCCTATAGAATTAAAAATCTGCTTTCTATTACACCTTTGTTAGATCAGCGTGAATTATTTATTTGTTATTGTGTGCCTTGAGGCATTATTTCTAATGTTTAACGTTGTATTTTTTATGATTAGTTCTAGTTAGTATATGGGGTAAGCTGTTTAATAAATAAATAGCAAAGAATTGCTAACAACTGACGTTTTTTACATATGCACTTGTTTTACCAAAGAGCCGATGTTATATAGAAATATAACATTCACAATAATTACAGCGAAGGAAACGCGCCGAGCGCATAAATTTGATTTGCCGTTTAGACCTCGACGATCAGTCAATAACTATAAACCGCACCGCGGTACTTGGATGAACGCGATGTGTTAGTCATACAAGAGGCATTATCTTTCTTACCCACACGCCAGCCCACATGCAAACACCCGCCGGTGTCTGTCAGCGTTTGACGACCTACTTTTGAACTGCCTGGCAGTTAGGCTCTGCTTGTATTGTGACCCTAAAACGATCAGTAATAATCATCGTAAGCTGTTATCTGAACACCTTAATTAAATACAGCTATCTTGGTGTTAGGGATTTTAACCGAATCCATTTGAAAATCATGTTACAATTATTGTAAATACAATTTTTACATTCAAATTCAACATTTTATAAGTTATACACGTGTATGTACACACAAATAGTCAATCAAATGGCTGACGGCAATTTCTGTAATACAACTTGATATATTATAAAAAAAAAATCCCGAAAAATACTTTCTACGTCAAAATAGGTTTTTTAATATATTTTAGGGAAACATACAGCGTTACTTAGTTTATAAAACAGCAAATACATAGTTATTTATTTGGCTAACTACATAAATCCACTGTTTAACAGTTGAATTGAAAGGTTGGTTCGTGTAGAACTGATCACATAAATGAGTTTATTATGCAACGGTAATTATCATTAATATATGTAGAATTAATTATGTAGTTATTAGAAACTTTCTGATATTATGATACGTTCATACTTTGTACAGTGTTATATTTCGAATTCACGATTTAGGGAAAATTTATATTGTATACTTGTGTTACTTTATTAATTTACAGATTATTTTAGTTTGAATCCTGTTAATATCGAATTAAAATTAAAAATATATTATGCACGTCATAAAGGTCCGATTGGACATATGCATGAAAACGAATTTAAACAAGTAATGAAAAAATGAATAAACTCTTAATGAAAACGAACCCTAAACTAAGCGTTAGTGACGTCACTTTCATCAGCAATTTCGCGTCGGATAAAGTTGATTGAATCACGCTTCGAAGCCTTGAAATTCGGAACCCTTTTAAAGACAGGCGCTTGACTCATGTTTTCTCGTACTTAAAGCACACATTCGTCTACCTAACATTATAATGCTTTTATTTTTTTTTTTATTATTATATTTTAATGTTATTAGGTATTGATTCTTGCTCTTTAAGACTTGGTGACATTGATTCTCTCTCATATTTATTTTTAACCCCTCCGCTGAAACTGCAAATTTATTTGTGGAAATTCCAAATGCTATATAATATTATTTGATCTCAATATCAACATATTATTTAGCAAATATTTGTTTGATTATTTTATAAAGTAAACATGCATATTATAAACACATTCTTTTTTAAATTTAACATAAAAACAGTTGCCTGCACTCGAAACGTTTAGGTTTTGTGTATTTAAAATATGCATGTGTATTTCACATAAACCCCATAGCTTACACATACATTTTAAAATGTATTTATTTATTTTATTCGGCAAATAAACAGTTTTTTTGTTTTGACCTCATATTCATCATGTAAATATGTCGTATTAATATGAAATCGCTCTTGTCATAGGTTCGGTCGCTAGCGAGACTGCGCCGTGCTGGATCGGCCTAGCCGAGCGCTTGTGAGCAAAAAAGGGGAATTTACACTAGCGCTTAGATAACATTAATACATTTAGCCATGATTTTTTTTTTACTTTCGCTTTTTTTATACAATTTTTACACATATTAGGGAACATAAACACCCCCTTAAGTCTTCGGTAATGGTCTTCGAACGTCCTGCTTTTGATTTTAGTTTACATAATTTAGAATATAGTAAAAATAAAATAGGAACACTAAAACGGAAAAAAGGTACCACCCAATACCGATTAGATGTCATCTAAATTCTATTCATTCAATTTTCCTTACACATTAAACATGGTTTTAATTTCAATAAATGATTTTATTATGTATTGCATCTTTTTTGACGGGTAGCTTTTTCAGCCAGCGCATCGTATTTTACGATATGGCTTTCGGTAGTATAATTTCAGTATTGAAGCAAAAAAAAAACAACAAATATTAAAACAACAAATAAAAAAAATAAAAAACTCAGTTCCGTTTTTAGTCACTTTTCTCAATTTGATTTTATTTCAACTCTTAAGAAAAATATTGTTATCTGGTTTGAAATGACTCCTAAATGATTATGTTTGTATTTTTTTTATATTTCAATTAGATATCCTAAAATATCAATTGGGTAATTAAAAAAAAAAGTACTAAACTATACATACCTGGGAATTGTGATACCTAAAGGTGAAGGATTGTGTGATTCAATTTAATATAATCAACTTAACTGGTGAAGTTTCATGAAATTTTTTTTTTTTACCTCACTTTTTATACCTGAAAATGAGGTATAATTTATATTTCTAGTCATAAGAATAAATAATATACCCCTACAGCAGCACTCTATTATTAATTTACAGACGATTAATGTAGTTTGAATCCTATTATTATTAACTTATTACAATATTTAGGAGCTAGCTCCGGTGATACTGTTGAGTTTAGTTGAGGTGAGGAAAAATAATGCTTAACGCTTAGAAATAGCCGTGGCACAAGGAAAAGGGTCAAATACTGACCTATGAATACCAAAACTAATACCCAGGTTTTTTATTCAAAATGGAAATTTTACAAACACCAGAGACACAAAACCCGCCGAAATACGACGAGCATCGACGGTCGATGCGCTAACTGTACATTCCGCCGATCGGACGGCCGAAAGGAGCCGAGAGGAGCCGAGAGGAGCCGTGAGGAGCCGAGGGGAGCCGAGAGGAGCCGAGGGGAGCCGAGAGGAGCCGAGGGGAGCCGAAGTGGAATTAAGGCCGCCGAGAGGTTTGTTTATGTCGAGCGACCTCCCGACGCGCCGACAGGCGACAGTTCCGTCCTGATTCCGTCGCCGGACGGTCGCGCGGACACCTTAACGTTTAGAGAGCAGTTTTAACATTTTGTATTTTGAAAGCTGTACACACTAATTCTAAAAACTTAGTAAATAAATAAAGTAAATGTAAAAGTTATATATACATTTTTTAAAAATATAATATTAAAAGCTTTGTTTTATATATTAGTGTTTTATCTTAAAACAGGCGATTAATTTGGTTTTTAATTTATAAAATCGATGATTTAAAATTGGAAATATCTAATTAAACCTAACTTTCCAAGCCTAGCAAGTTCTCTAAAATATAAAACACTTTATTTTACGCGTATAAATACTTTACAAAAGGTAGCACTTTAGCTTAGAAATTTAACATAAATATTAGTATATTTGTGAATAAAAAATGAAATATTAAATGCACAGGTAAACTAATTTTAAATGTAGTTTAAATTTCTATGTTTCTCTGAACGTCAGAAAATAATATCAAATATAATTTTCGGCAATGTTATTGATGATCTTTAAACGCCAACTTTGCCCACTCTCGGAGACTCGGCGAATGACGTCCGCAATAAAGGCCCGATACACGCGGATTATTGTAATTTCCTCTCGTATGCGATGCGATGCGATCGTGCGGTTTCACTTTTCGCGGCGTGCTCGATCGCACTCGCCGAATGTGGGTTTGTCGGCTGGCAACCTCGATTCGCCGCGACCGCCGCTTCTCAACGTTTCGCCGCGACTTCCAGGCCGGACGTTCCGGTTTCGCGCGACCTGTGCGCAACGCGACCTGTGCGCCGCCGTACATCGAACGAATTATTACTTCTTAAATAGTTAATCGTTGCGAAATAATGCACTTATCATGCCATCATTTTTGAAATAAAACTCCTTTAACCTTACACATTTTTTCCTAGGAAGCGATTGAATCTAATTGCGATACGCTTATTCGGTGAAACTCGAGATGACGCATGGAGGTGATTTACTCGTGTCGAGCTGTCACGTTAATTCTTGGTTATCTATCACTTTGATTTTCTTCTTGGGTCTTCTTCATAAAAATGGGCGTACGGGAACATTGTTAAAGTAAATGCCAGTATTAGGTGGTAATTTAAAAAAAAAACCAAATATAGTCAACTTCCATACAGACGTTTTACTTTTAATGAGTGTTGGAAATACGTAGATATTATATTTGGAAATGGACATAGAAATGACATTCTTTTATAACATACAATAATTCGGAAACAAAAATACACGATGAAGATAACAAAGTTACACGAATACATCTAAAAAGAAAATATAACAAATTTTAATTAATATGTTAGAATAATAGTTAATAAGATCTAATAAAGTACCTACGAGCAGGAAATGACAAAAACAAAAGTTACAAACATATTATTAAAACTAAAAAGAGAATATAATTATGAAAACTCCTCAAAACTGGATACATCTTTTTTCCAACCTCTCATTTAAAGATGTTTAATGTAGAAATTAGTCTTAATTTTTAGGATAATTTGTTATAAAAACATTTGGTGAGATTGGTTTTTTTTTTTATTTAGCTAACATGGGAAACGCACACTGAATATTTTGAATCTGTTTGAAATAGATCTAAGTATGATAATACATTGAATTTAGGAAACTAGAAATACGTTAAGAGGGAGGAAGGTGTCATTAAAACCAAGAGCACTCACTTTTACTAATAGATTTTTTATAGATTACTTAAAATGTTCTACTTTTAAATTTTATTATTTTCAACTTTTATTATTATACACGAGCGTGCCCTTCCATACTTTTAGATATGTTTATTATCTCATTTGCCTTATTTTATGTTCATTTAGATTAAGGTAAAAAAATAATAATTTTATATATATATGGTTTCGTAAGTCTTATTTATTCAAACCATTTATTTCTCAAATTCAACGATAAAAATGTATAAAACATTCATTACAAACACGTTTCGGTATAAGTGCATCGTATAGTAATAATATTATAATTATCTACACGCTTTGTGGTTGGGTTCTATTTTAATAATATTATCAAATTAAATATTGTAAAATAAAATGTATCTATCTTCTAATATGACGGATAAGGGAAAGATAACAGAGGAAGGTGAGAGTTAAAAATACATTTTTATAAGACCCGACGATGGGTTTAAACCGATATCCTGCGATCTCAAGTCGAGGAACTTTTTAAAACTTTTATAAATATTTTTATGATTTGGCCCTACCACCAACGTTTTTTAGACAAATAAATGATATCTTTCAATGATGTGAAAAAATATCTCTTTAATTTTTTCAGATTTACCGATATTACAAGAATGTTACATAAAATGTAATTATGTTAAATATTTTTACACGCTAATAAATATTTATATATATATATAAATGAATTATATAATTATGTTGGTATAAACTATAGCTAAAATATATGTAATCTTGTGTAAGTTTTATTATAATTTAATATTAAAATATTCATAAAAACAAGTATTGGAACAGATGTATTTTCATTTAATAAAGTGTTCAAAGTTACAAAATGGAAATATTAGCATACGAGTATGTTGAGAATCGATGGATTGAATGAAGGAGGTAGTTCGCGGTGCCTGTCCCAAAATTTCGAAAACAGTTACCGGCCCAAAACGTGTTACCGTAATAATTGAACCGTACCGGTCGATAATACGAAACACATTCGTTCAACGGACAACGATTTCATGTGCATGTTACAGTGCCAGAGGGCAGAGATGTGATCGTGACCTGGAGAAGGTCACATCTCAGACATAAAATAAGGATGCGTACATAGTAAACGCCTTTGCCATTTATGTATATTGTGTCGATATTTTTATGGAAATATACATTTATCCTGGTACTGGAAAAAACTTTGCTAACTCCTTATGTGATATGTACTAATATATTTGCTAAATATTATTAATTTTTAAATTAATTAAGATGGATAGGGTCTGACGTGCTCTTTTGTTATTTTTTTTATTAAATACTCAACTTAATATATACACCACAATAATAAAAAGAAATATAGATAGAGACTTAGAAAAATTAACTGCTAAATATAAATATTTGAGCATATTTTAGAATTATTCACTTTTTTGGCAGTATGCAGTTTTGTCCGTTTAGAAGTTACAAGACCAGACAAACAGATAGGTTAGCGGACATACAATGAGGTCTTAGTAATGTGGAATAATGGGATCCATACCTTTTTTAATAAAAGATATCCCTTGTTTAGGATATTATGTAGGGCATCATAAAAATTGTAAGTAGGCCCCTATTAACGTATAAATTACGCAGTTAGTAAATCCTACGTAGTCATATTAAAATCAGACATCCTAACTGTCATCCTAGGGTGAAGCCGCTAGTAAATTATAATTTAACACACTGCCGTCATATTAAATCGTGTAGATCGTGGTAGTCTAGTGGTTAAATCATTGGACTATTTACTCAAAGGTCGCGGCTTCAAATCCGCACATGGTCATACCATTTTTAATGCTTCATTAGCCCCATCTCCCGTGACTCTAGGACAGGCACATTTGGCCTAGTTGAGTAGGGCCCAAAAATAATTGTATATGACCTAGGTTATAACAATTAAAAGTAAAAAAAATATATGTAGTTTATATTTGATTAGAAATTATATTAGAAATTACGTGGATTTATATTAAAAAAATATATTTAAAAAAATACAAAATTAAAATAATGCAATAATATTAATAATGCTCTTAATTTAAAATAATGATAATAATGGAATAATCATAACAATGCTTTTGATAAAATATAATGCTTTTTGGAGTGTATTGGTTAACATAATAAAAAATAAATAAAAATAATAAAATAATCGGCCAACATGTTTTCTCAATAAAAAAAATAAAATAATAATATTTAGAAAAATAATTACATACTATTATTTTAAAACCAGGTAAAACTTTGTTTAATAATAAAATTATATTAATGGTTTATATATAAATGTAAGTGTAGTATCATTAAAATATTTTTAATACTACTTACAGTTTTTAATATTCTTATCAAATAAGTCAAAACAATATGACATGCATTATATGGCCATGCCGGACATAAGCATAGCGAAGTTTAAAGTTCGAAATAACCTTTATTTTGCTACAATAACCTAAAGGGAATATAAGTATCTAATTGTACTTTTGTAATTGTAATTGTAATTGTACTTAATTTGAACCATACACATATACAATTTATCTATTTCTGTCTTATTTACCCAATTTCACACTTACACACTCCTTCTAATCATACACTCAACATTATCTTCACACAAAAATTCACATAAACATAACTAACATCCTTATACACTTTTCAATATATAATTATATACCTAATGTCTAAAGATGTCGAGTGTAAATAGTCTTTGTTAAGTTTATTATACAATATTATGTAACTTAATAAATGTATCTATAAAATATAAAATAAAATACCTTCTCTGTAAGGAAAGAAATTTTGTAATCTTTGACATATCAATATACTGTTTCTTGACTAACGCCTATATTTTTATTCAATTATTTTGTTGTATTTTTACTTTCTGAGTATGAATATAATTTTTAATGCGGTTGCTAACTCCTGGATAGGTAAGCCTGAATGCAGTAGTTGTAATTGTGGTATGTTCTCTTTACCTTCACTTGATTCGTGTTTCCTCGTGCGTCACACGTAAGGTCAGTTCAACATATTTTGATCAAGTTACTACTGCTTATTATTTTGGTATATACCATAAAATTTAATTTATGAAATTTATCTAACGTTATGATATTTAATTATTGACGTGACACGACTTCATTTTGAGGTATTATTTATTCAACCTAATAAAATAGTAATAAAATTATGGAGATATGCAATAAAGTCTTACAATTCACTTTATTTATTAATGTAAAAATTTGAAATTTGTAATGTATTGGGTCAAAATAAAAAATGTCCAAAAACTCACCTTTAAAAATAATATATGCCTTTCGCAATATATTAACATTATAAATGATATTTCTAATGAATATAGATTATTGAAGAAGGAAGAAGTATGTCTGAAAGCAAGGTTTGGCTGCTATTCCATTTAATTCCTCGGAGTGCCATAACTAACTAACCCAGCACATAGTGTACGGAGCCTACATTGATTCTAGAAAATGCTAAGCAATTTTTGGCTACTATCACATTTCGACGGGGCCGGGGGCCCCTCCCGAGGAGCTTGCCTGAGTCGCGTAAATAAAGTTCGAAGGGTGCGTGTCTTCTTCGCCCCGAGAAACAGCACCACTTTTGTTTGAACCGACCCTCTTCCCTTTTAAGGGAAACCAATTTCAATGGTTATGGTCCTTCGCCCGCTGGTAATAGTATTAAGTTTTAGAATAATTAAAAGTATTTTAAATAGAATGTGAATTTAGTTGAAATTTAATAAACGATGGCTAATCCTTGTTCGGGCAGACATTAAGATTTTAATCTTTTCAACTGCCCGCGGCAGCGGCTAGCCTCTTTACTGTCACATTTAATTCCTTGGGGTGTCATATTAAAACCTAATTTCAATCAGTGAGC
Source organism: Neomicropteryx cornuta (assembly GCA_020383195.1). NCBI lineage: Eukaryota > Metazoa > Arthropoda > Insecta > Lepidoptera > Micropterigidae > Neomicropteryx > Neomicropteryx cornuta. The sequence continues at coordinate 2,589,996 of JAHKQU010000001.1, read as the reverse complement.
CCGCACCAAGGAGGACAGTTAAACGCGTGGTCAGTACCGGGCACAGTCTACGGAGCGTACGGTGCATTAAAAACGCTAAGCAATGTTTGGCTACTATTACGCCTAATTCCTAACTTCGCTCGGTCAGCCTATATTATGGAACGCCGGCACAAGGAAAAGAGCTGAACGCGCGGTCAACAGCGAGGAGCGTACGGCGCGGCGCGTACAGTGCGTCCAAGAAGCGGCTACGCAATGTGGGCCACTATTCCACTTAGTCACGGCTGCGTGCCGCCTAGTGCCGTCTTACTTGCGTTCACTGCACCGTTCGGATAACGTCGTTTCAACTTTTCATTAGCAATTCAGCGTGTGCGCATTTTTATGCTGACAATTCACGAGCACGTGGGCGACAATCCTCGTTCGGATCTCCGCGCTGCGCTTATTTGCATTGAATAAGACGGTTGTGTGCTTTGAGCGGTTTGTGCGCTAGTTTGGCTCCAATTATGCCATAAAAATGCTTTACACACTCGATATTTCTATTTTCGAGGGTCTATTCAGATAACCGTAAAAGTCGACCGCACTACTAAACTCACATGCGGATATAGATAAATGGAAATATAATATAATCGAAAAACAGATCAAAAACAGATCAGCGCATTTTTTTTTTCGAATTTTACATAAAAATTATAGTTAGTTTTGTGATGTGTTTCATTATTATTAAAGTATCTCCCTAAATTTATTTATTTATTTTAAAATGGTACTCAAATTTTGACATATATAATAGTTCAAGTTCAAGGTATTTTTATTTCCACAATATGTTATAACATATAGGAATATCATATATATATAATACATCATAACATTAAAATAACGACGATTATAATTTCAAGAAGAGGTAAAGGTAAAGAGAAGGTATATAAAGTTAAATTACTTACAAGTTTAACAGCGATAACAATTAGAGTATAATAGCAATAAAAAACCAAGAACAATAATCTAACTACCGTCAAATCCATTTAAATCACCAATAGGTTAACAATTATTTTTAGACACTACAGTAAAAAACCTTTTCAATATACAATTAAAAATAAAACACCGTATGGAAGATAAAACACAGATTATTCAAGGTCAAGTCCCTTCCAATAACCTTATCTCTAAGGTTCGAGATAAATAAATAATTATGCAACGTGTGAATTATGCATAGCCCAAAATAAATGGAACCTACATAAAACAGTTGAAATAATTTTATTAAAAATATATGCAAGATTTTTACAATACATTTATTGATTACCTGCCGCCAATGTATGACACCTACTTTATTCGATATCGACATTGTTTAGTGGATTTCAGTTGATTCTTCTGTTTGCCCTCATCCGCACCTTTATAATTATTTTTCAAATATTAGAGAAGTAGATCAAAAAGTAGCAATTAAAGAAATATGAAGTAGCAACGTATAATAAAACGTAGGAACGTAAGGAGGAATAAAACTTTCGAAACATTTTACCGTAGTCCAAAATCATGATCAATACACACACACATCTTAAAATGGTTGGATTTAACAGTAGCGCATTTCAATGCGACGAATCTGGGTTCCTAAAGGGAATCCTAAAGGGTTAATTCTAAAGGGTTTGTTTGCGCTTCCAACCTTTTATAATAGATCCGCCATCTTTGTTAAGTATCTAGTTAGATATACAATATTTAGATCCTAACGGTGATACGGTTAAATGAATGAAAAATATACCCGGCCTTGTGTATAAACGAATTAGTATCCTACTAAACCTAAAAGTGACCACTTAACACAATAAAATACATCGGCTATCATTTTAACAGCGAACTATGCATGCGGCTATGCATATGGCCGATAATGCTCAACGGTTACCAGCCTACGTTTTAAAAAAGAGGGAACAGATTTAACACTGACATTTGAGAAGTATTCTAATCGCGAAACGCCCCTGGAAGAAAAGAGTTGAATCCAATGTAATTTTTCCTCAATACTGGTTTTATTTTTGAAAAATCTTTACAAAAGATTATGGTAAAACTTTGTTTATGCGGGTAAGGTTAAGATTCTCAAAGGGTACTTAAGGGTAAAACTTTTTAAACTAGTACCTGATCACTTAACAAACTACTAAATGAAATAATATGAAAGAAATGAAGATAAATCAAAACTATACTTATTAAAAAATCGATTGTAATGCGGGGGTACGGCCTAAATCTCCAAGCTATGATTATACCTCATATGACAATCATTATCCAGGTCAGTTTTAAATCCATTAAAAAAGATATTTTATCTTAAATTCTAGGGAAATCATCGAAATATATTTTGTAATTGTATGACGATTTCTTTAATTATATGCTTATCGATTGTTCTTGGTCAAATTACGCACTCGAAAACATTTTTTTTCTATCTTCAATAGTCGATGTGGCTTACACAGTCAAAGTTTGGCAATTTAAAATACAGCTTAGCTAATTCTAGGGTACCGTTTCGTCGATAAAAATCCTCAGTTGGTTTCGGGGTCTCGCGTGACCCCGTTTCAGATCCTGGTTTATTTCGGCTGCGAGCGCCGCCGGTCTGACGTTGGCCGCGGAACCGGTTTGTGGTACTCAGCTCGGGAAGCCAAAGGCACGCAACGAACTGCCGCGTTTAACAACAAAATTATAAACAATATAATTTAATATTAAACATTTTACAGAGATAAAAAGCAAACTACAATCTTCGGACGTATAAGGAGTGGACCGAGTTTATTATTCACATGTAAAAAATAAAATAAAAATCTTAAACAGTACCGTTGGGATCTAAGCATAAAAACAAAAAATAGGTATAAATCGCTTTTGTATAACTAACCTTAAATTTGAATTCACTAACCTTAACCAACTAACTAACTAATTCACAATATAATAAACATACAAGTAAACATACAATTCAATTCAAATAATTGTAATTGTATGTTGCGCAGTGAGACGGTTATACTTATCAGAACGATGGTTTTAGTAAAGTCTACTTTAGTACGGGCATTGCCTAGAAATAAATAAATAAAAATTAAATAAATTAAACTAACTTAAACTAATCTTAACTAACTAAACAAACCTTAAAGTTGAATTATTTTTGTTAAATCAAATCTCTAGTATTTCTTTTTTCTTCACTGTTCAGTCCCTAAACAACACAGCAAAGTTTATAGCTTTAATACTAACCTTAACCGACTAAATAACTTTAACTAACCTTAACCTTAACTAAACTAACCTAAAATTTGAAATATTTTTGTTAAATCAAATCTCTAGTATTTCTTTTTTCTTCACTGTTCAATCCGTAAACAACACAGCAAAGTTTATTAGCTTTAATACTTACCTTAACCGACTAAATAACTTTAACTAACCTTAACCTTAACTAAACTAACCTAAAATTTTAAATATTTTTGTTAAATCAAATCTCTAGTATTTCTTTTTTCTTCACTGTTAAGTCCCTAAACAACACAGCACAGTTGATCGCTTTGAACTTACCAGAAACCTACTGATTTTACGAGAAAATATAAAATAAATAGTGAATCATTTGAATAATAAGGGATTAAGCAAACAGACGCATAGATGAACTGCTTCTACATTTTCTGTAGTTTTTTTTTTTAATTATCAATAGACTTTAAAAGTTCTTCCAATACCACAAATAACCCTTACGGATGAGTTGCCGATTAATAGATCTTCCAGTCCAATTTAGATGTGATGATGTCGATGGAAACGCTCACCTACTCACATCGGTATTTAATTTATTTACGTTAAATGACTATAAATTAAAGAACTCAGTAATTAACAATGTAAAAAATAAATTAACAGAACTATTCAATTAAAATGCGAGCCGGCAGGGTCGAAATAGTAGTAATGCCGCTATAGTTAATGCCAGTTTTTTTTTAAATTTTAATAAAAAGTGAATTAATATGAATTAAATGAATTTCCCTATATTAAACATTTTATTTCCCCTATTTTGACTATTTTGAAAAATTCCGCACGCTAACTGCTAACTGCTGCGACGTCATAAGGCTCTACGGCCCGAGCGCGAAGCGACTTTCATGCTTCGATAAAGAAGCTAATCTGTGACGTCACTAAATTACCCGCGGGTAAAATAATTTCAAGCGCGGACTCGACGAAAGTTGAATATTAATCACGATTTATATTTATTCTATTTAAGTTGGCATTTATCAAGACATAATCATTATTTCACAGCTGATAAGAATATCCTTATTCCTAATTAATAATATACATAAAAAAAAGACTTTTGTGCCAGGCTTAGTCGTACTAAGCGTGTTTGGAATCGATTGAACCAAGAATTGATTTCATTTTATAAGTTTGAAATGTAAATAATATTGTCAATCAAATTGTCTATTTATTTTTACTAATATTAAAATGCCGTTTGGAAAATGATTCTCATATGAGGTATAATCATCGCCTGGCGATTTAGGCCTTACTTATACTTTCCCGCATTACAATCGTTTTTTTAATAAGTTTATTGTTGATTTATCATAATTTCTTTCTTATTATTTCATTTAGTAGTTTGTTAAGTGATCAGGCATCAGTTTAAAAAGGTTTTCCCTTAAGTATCCTTTGATAATCTTAACCTTACCTGCATAAACAAAGTTTTACCATAATCTTTTGTAAAGATTTTTCCAAATAAAACCTATATTGAGGGAAAATTACATTGGGTTCAACTCTTTTCTTCCAGGGGCGTTTCGCGAATAGAATACTTTTCAGTTTTCGAGTGAAAATTTTTCGAGTGAAAATTTTTCGAGTGCTGTCAGATCAGTACCAAATATTTGTATGTGTTTATATCAGATAATAAATAAAAGTCGCTTCTGGTGAAAGCTGTTTCCGGTTCAATTTCTGCCGTTTTATTAGAGGTGGTAAATCTGCGGTAAGCGAATATTATTGCGTGCGCATATCAAACTGTTAACAACTGTCCGGAATACCGCCACTGGTGATACCACCTTTCTTTCGCTGTCCCTTGCGGCTAGTTTACGTTTTAATGAAACGAAATTAAACGAAATACGCTGTTAATCTTGCGAGCAAACGAAATCGCTTTAGGTAATTACGCGTACTACCGACAGATGGCAAGGATTTAATTTCTAGGAAAAATTATTTGTAAAAATATAACTGTACCGTATAAATGGCTAAATAGTAGATAAACATATATATGTACTTCTATTATTTTATAAGTATATTAGATACATTATAATATTTTATCAATAATTATTGTAAATAAATATTGTAATTAATGTAAATCGACCTGTTTTAGGAAAAACTTTAATTTATAAAAAAAATACAGATTCATTGTAGTTTACATTAGCATACGAAGAGAAAAAAAAAGTTAATACTACATAAATCTAAACACATATGCTAAGATGATAATATAATTAATAACATCGTCTAAATAAAACATTTAAGAACGAAACTAAAATATTGAGTGTAAAACAAAAACTTACATATAAGTATAATTTAAATTTTTCAGTTATTATAACATCAAGTAAGGGTGTTTGTATGTGAACACATAAACCCTCGCACGTACATACACACACACACACCCTCTCACACACACACACACCACATATATATATAGCTTCAAATTATCCAATGTCTCTTTTATATCTTGCTCTCTCGCACAACACTAAAAATAAAAACTTCATATTTCCACCCATCGAAATGCGAACTCAAAAAAATTTTTTTTTGATTTGTTTTGTGTATCCTATATATTTATATTGTATAAATCTAAATGTTCCTTTTGTTAAATCTTCAGTAGCACATTTTATTATTTTATTTTTTAATGAAAATTTTGTTTGCCGAAGATCCACGTTAAAAAACCTGATGACATCGCCTTCAGTACACGCTATCAAGAGGATGTAAAATTAAATGTATTAAAAGTTTTGTAAAAATGATGATGATGCTTCTCTTTATTTTTCTAAGCTAGCAGTCATGCCGCAACCCTGCAGCATACAAAACAGCTACACAGTAGAATTTTGGCCGCTTTTGATAGTGTTAGTTTGACCGTCTTACAACTTTTCAACTTTCACTGTCCTAAGTGCCCACGTCCCATTCGTTCGCTCGGAAGCATGAGTGCTCTAACGACAACACTTACAGACTCGCCAAAAAATAACATAAATGCGATTTACACTCAAAATACAAAATAATAATATAATTAATTATAAATCAAAAAATAATACTACGTTGCACACAGACCTACTGATTTATTATTTTATTTTATCGCTAAACGAGATAGTAAATCATAAGAATAGGTAAATTGAAAGTTGTAAAGAGTTTTTGAGAGATAAGTTTTTCTTTTTCCCTAAAATTTACATAGATAAATGCACAGTAAAATAGTAAATGCACAGCTGTAGTTACGATTAAAAGGGTAAACAAGGCCTCGTTAAAATTCGCAACATTTTAAATTTTGGATTGAGGCCAGAATGTATTTATTCACCACAGGTGACAATTTTTGCAACTGTAGCCTTCTAGATGATCCATTTCGAATACCATGTTTAAAAAAGGAATGCGTCATGTTTCAAAAGTGTTTAATACTGATAATAAGTAATACGTTGTGAATATTACTTTGTTAAGTATCTATAATTCCATGTGAAACAAGCTACTATATTCTTTGGCCGTCCATCTGTCCGTTGCATCTTTCAACCCAAGTTGATTTTTTGTGTGTAGATTGATGTTTTGAAAATCAACTATAGCCGTCTAGATCACATCGAAGGCCGCTCGAATAATATAGATATATTTTAAGTTAATTTTTTACATGACATCGAGGTTGTTTGAAACTTAAGGACGTATTAGTTATCGGACGTGTTATTAGCCAGTTAAAATTAATACAGAATCATCTATGTGCGCAAATAGAAACGTAAAAAAAATGGCCAGTGACACAATAAAATGATTTTAAAATTATTATTATTATTAAATTGAAATATTTTGTCTGTGTTGTTTCATTACTAGCCGCGCGTCAAAATTTACAAAAAAAAAACTAAAAACATATTAAAATTTCTGATATTTCAAAGAATATCATGATTCCATTGTATTTTTTTTTTATTTTAATCTATTCAGACATAAAAAACAATAACCAACTGTTAACTCTATGGCCATCGATGCCATTCAAAACGCACAAGTTTTTTTTAAGTATCAGTATCTACTATTATATTAAAAAGTATAATTGATAGTTTTATTGGCTCTAAGAAACCATTTCTCAAGTTTTTAACCGTCACTAACTTACCCTTTTAAGGAAATTGAGTACATTAAATTCATCAAATTCAAATCGAATGTAAAACAAAACATGCTATAATAGGAAACATGGCGTCTTTTTGTATGTACTCGTATATGCTGGTTTCTTTTAAATAATAATTGTAATGACCTAGGTAGGACCTAGGTCATATAAAATTATTTTGGACCCTGATCAAAAATGTTAGTTTTAATATAATCGTATTTTGTACGCTAATTGTTCATTACCAATGGTCATTACTTATTACTTCAAGTAAGCTGATAATGTGCTTTCAATGATTATCGCTGCGGCACCTGGGATAGGCCACGTTGCCTATCCCAGATAAATTGTTTAATAACAATAAATTGTTTTTTTTATATTGTCAGTATTCACAAACATTCAATAGTGTTAGTTCTTGTAAAAAATATTCATGAATTTATAAATATGGTGAAAATTTCAAATTTCAAGTTATTATTTTTTGTGTCATCTTCTAAAAATCATATTAGCAATCCTATTAGTATAATTTGCGGATATCGCTCACGATTCGGCACACGCACCTACATCCTTTTCTATGGTGAGCCGGCCAAGAAGTGTGCGTCAGGTGGCAGACGTTTTTTTTTTAATTTTGCGAATAATGGTGTAGTTCGCCTAGCGGTGAATCGGCATGACTACACCACTATCTCGCTTAGTAGAGCAGAATGATCTTTGCCCCTTTCCGCGCAGCCACTCGAACGGATCTCAATTTCGACGGCGAGCGTTTAAAAAGTGAAATTCGACGGACGCCATTTGGGCGGCGCTATGTGGGCCGCGGGCGCCATTGTTCTATCAGCCATTGTGTCTTGGGCAGAAGAATTTTGGTACGCGTTCGCCGTTTTGGTCGCGGCAAGCATTAGATACATACATACATATGCATACGTGTGCGTTTATAATTAGAGTTAAACGGTTGAACAGCCTTCGATTTTTTTATTTGTTCTGTAAGGCGTTTTCAATAAAGGAACTTTTTTTTATTTATTTGATTAATAACCCCACGAAGGCTGGTGCCTTTTCTGTATGTATCTTACTGGCTAAATTTAAAATTATTACAATTCCAAATGAACATTCCATATCACAATACTAAAACTCCATTATTATACTATTATACACCTATAAATTATCATTATCAATAATTTCTTCTATAATCATTCTTTCATCTTGGTTATTTTCTAGCTGTTCATTAGAAATCGTACTCTATTCCATTCCAAGAAAGACACAATCGGTTTATGATAACTAAAGTAATTAACAAATATTCTAGATTCAAACTTCTCAAGATATCTACTAAATACAGCGTCTATACAGCAGATCTACGGATTTTACTCCTAACGCGTGACGCGGTTTCTCGACCAACATCCCATCCCAATAAGTTCAACGGGCTTAAAGAAGTATAACTTCAAAAATAAACCATGTCAATATAAATTTCAACAGAATTACACATTTCCCTATGACTATTCACTTTTAGCAACTAGGAATTTAATTATAACCTATAAAGTGAGCACTGACAGCAATCCAAAGTAATGCTTTCTTTATTAGGCATGCGTATTGAGTATATACAAACTTCCAGGTATACTATACTTAATTTGCACTAACCAATAGGGTGTACTCATGTAAATGAACCAAATAAATAAAAAATATTGTGTTTATTATTAGAGAAAGCCTGACCTAGCTAAAGAGTCCTTGTCAAAAATTTCACAGTAAATAAGTTTTCACCGGAACGCGCAGAGATAAGTTGACCAAGGTTTTAATATATATTCATGTTTTTATATGTAGTTTATTATTTAATACTACTTATTGCATATCGTGTTGAACAAAATGATTTGGTTTTTTTTTAATGTCGACACAACGCTATCATGTTATAAAAAATTAAGTTTTAGGACTTTTAGAATGTTATTACTGTTTTTAGTATTGTTTCTTTTTAAAATTGCATAATTAATACCGTAATGTTATCCCCTAGCCTTATGAGTGAGTATAAGTGAAAGTTAAAACTTTTCATAAAATACGGGTTTGTATTTGAACCAACTCGAAACGCCGTAGTAGAATTGCTACCCACGATAACCACGTTAACAGAAAATCACACTCAAACTCACGAGCAGAATGAAAAACATCATTTTTATGATATGGCCAACAGACTGAAGAAATAAATAAAATAATGGAGTGGAACATGTCTTTTCCATTATCTCTGAGCATATTTACCATTTTTCTATTCACAGTTAGTTCACGTGTGGTTGCAAAGTTGTGGTGTTGGAACACCAATTCCTCTGTCAACCCTAAGTTTTTATTTAAAATTCATTTAACTCTCACAGTCCTCTTTAGTATGTAATATTGATAAGTATTATTGTATAAAACATTGTTAATTCTTACAAGTGTACGGTCCATCGATTATGAGATGCATTGCAGCATCCTTGAATAAAAACAGATCCTGCGTGTGATTTTCAAGTATCGTGAATGGAATTTTGCGCAATAAATAATAAATGCCCTTAATATCAACCGCAATATATATTTCAGTTTTCTTTTAATCCACAGATTTCGAAAGCATTGGCTGGTATTCCAACTTCATCAGCCAATGCGTCCAGACATAGCCTCGGAGAATCCTCTGCGGTGAGACAGTCATCACAAATAGTCGATTCGAAGACAGGTTAGTTGAAGAGTAATTTAACTATCAGCATATTATTTATACAAAAAAAATAAGGTTCGTGAGATGGTACTAATCTAAATTATTAAATTAACTACATCTTGTTAGGCGCCACTGGAAATTCAGGTATTTAAGGTAATCGTGGTAGTTAAAATCGTGGTAGTTTAGTGGTTAGGGCTTTGGACTATTTACGTAAAGGTCGCGGGTTCGAATCCGCACATGGTCCGCATTTTAAATGCTTCATTACCACCATCTCCCCATGACTGTAGGACAGGTGTATTTTGCCCAATTGAGTAGGGCCCAAAATAATTGCATATGACCTAGGTAATAGCAATTATTTAAAAAAAAAAAACCTTCACTCAAAGCGAAGCAAAGCATCATATAGGAGCATGTATCAAATGTGGTTCAAGTTACATTGCCTATTGCGTGAGTCATCAATTTATCGTCGTCTTTTATTTATAGTTTTTTTAGTATTACTCTTTTTTATTAGTAAACCTAACGTAAATTGGTTCTATTACATAACTATTTTATTAGCATATGCATACATTTTTTAAAAATTATTGTTTTTAAAAGTCTACTTTAGTACGGGCATGGCTCAGTTAGGATAGACTTTGAATTTTCTTATCATAAGTTCTGTATATGTATGCATAAATAAATAATATACAGTTATTATGTAATTTTACGGCGTTTACCTATTATAACGGAAAAAAACATCTTAATATGGTCGGATCTGGAAAAAAACTTGAAGGGTGAGGGGGGGGGGGGGGCGATGAAAAGGCAAAGACCCCAATTTCGATTTGCGTAAAATTCGTCTATTTACGATAAAATTCGGCCTATTAAAATTCTTTAAAAACCGTTCACCTAAAAACAAGTTTAGAACTCTCTCGGAAAAGACAAATTGTTTTAGACGAATTTCCCGCAGACGCACATTTCCACATTTATTTATTTATAACGAAAAGCAAATAAAAACTATAATAATAACATTTTGCTGTATTCAAATTTTTCGAATTTCTCCCGCTTTAGAAAATCATCCTACAATTACATTTCATTCAAGTGCAATGAAAAAAGCATAGTCTTTCTTAAATGCTAAAAATGAAGTATTTTAAAATTAATATTTCTGGTGTTATGGCTATGATATCATAAACTATGAAAATGGAACGAAGGAACATAACTGAATGTGTGCTGTTGAGTGATTTTGAAAGTTTTCGGAGGGGGGCGGTAATTTCACCCTTTACCCCCCTGAGATATGCGCTTGTCAATGTGAAAACGTTTGCATTATGAAGACAACAACAACACGGTCGGAACTGCGTTTAAAGGCGCCTCTACGAATTTAATCGAGGTAGTAAAAATATAAAATGGAAACGCTTTAGAAAGTTTCAATATGGTCTATAAACCTTTATCTACGTTAATTAATAACAAATTTTATGCGCTAATAAACCGCTTCTATTTTTCTCACAAGATACCGTAGAGCTATTAAAAATGAATACGTATAGATTAATCTACAAAACATTCATTAATATGCCATATTGTGAGGCGTAGACCTTATAAACCGGTGCAAGACTGTAGTAATCTCTTTTATTTAACATATTTTTCAATAAATACTGTATTGAGTTACCCTATCCTAGCTTGGCTATAGTAACTAGCTAACGCGAAGTATCCCTTGCTGATACAAAATCAATATACAGAATGTCCCAAGACCATTCCCAAAGGTGTGTTTATTTTTATTTATTTTATTTATTTATTGTACATAATTAATTTGACAAAAAAATAGAAATGTAGTAGTAGAAATCAAAGTTATAAATGAATATTATAAATGCATCGGGAGCGATTAGCACTGCTACATTTTGTGCCCTGCCTTTTTTACTAGACTATGTCTGTACTAAGGAAGGCAGTGTAACCTATTATTAGTAAGAACTAGATATAAAGAAATGCGAAAGAAAAATATTCCCAAATTATATAGATTGTTCAACAGATGGTGTCGACTCGGTCAGCGTGCGAATTCCGATGCCGCGCCGATCAATAATGGCCTTGACAACGTTTCGGCGTACGGCGATCGCTGTGCGCTCACAATAAAGATATTATTTCAGGACAGTTTTAATATTTTCACGTAAACTTTTCATTTTTCTTTCTCGATAACCATAAAGAGCTTTGATATGGTTTTTTAACAAAATAACAGTAGAAATTGCGGGACAAATAAGCTGTTTTTTTATTGAATGATGTATTAGTATGTTATATGACCTCTCTGGGTTAGCTGGTAGAGATTGTCTCGAGGCAATAAAAACGCCATTTTGCTAAATATTTTTGCGTGTCAATAAAGTGTTTATTATTAAAAGGCGAATTCCCATTACTTAGCTTTGACTTTATTGAACTAAAGCAACGATTATTTTTTATGTTATAAGAATACTCTTTTCTTTATAAGCTAATGAGAAAGAAAGAAAGGTCAGATAAGAAATTATAGAGCCTACGTAATTAAGTCAAATATTTTAACCACCTCATTGCTTATTTAGTTATTTACTTGTTGATTATTATCTTGTTTTTATTTTTGTGGGTGATTTTTCAAAATTAATAAAGTAGATAGTTCGCTCCCTATTACAGCGAAAACATGTCATAATATTTAAGTTCTTCCGTATAATATTTGTAAACATCTTAAAATTTTACAGTAAATAAATAAATAAATACTATTTAAATTAGCGAGATACGCGCGGATTTAAAAAATTCCATCCGTGCATTTACTATAATGCTCGCAAAGGACTTGTATATTATTTTTAATCAAAACACGGTGTTTGTAGTATTTTTCATATTTTTGCCAGTTTTATCGCTTTATAGCTTGCATGTGATTTGAAGGAATACCCTCAATACTACAGCATGCATAACGGGGCCTCGAAGACGGTCTCCAGCTCAAAACTGTTATGACTGACCTTTTTGTTCGTTTTTTGTGCATTCGGCCGACAAAGGCAACGAGAGCATCCTGGCAGTGCACTCACAAATTTGGTATTAACATGTATTACCGGGTACTCACGGCTAATAGTTAAAGGCGCGTTCGACTTACGGGGAGGAATGATGCAATACTTCAAAAGAAAATTTATTTATTTTTTTATTTAAAACCATAGTATCAATCATACCATACCTCTATTGTGACCATATTTCAATTTTATTTATTTATTTTATACCCGACAGCATCTTAATGCTGAGAAATTTTAATTTCCGTTTGGTACATAAAATATAAATGATAAAATTCGTAGATATGCTATTTTGTGATTTCAGTTCATATTTTTATTTTATTACATAGTTATAAATATCCACCACAAAAAGTTAAAAATAAACATAGTTTCCAAACTATTAAACTATTTTAGAATTGCTATGAAAACCAGGCACAACAAAAGATTTATTAAATTTTGGCAATTCTGACAACAAAATTTGGGAAAAAAATTATATCTCTTTGATCGCATGTAGTTTTTTTTAAATATTTTGATGGCTTTCTTGAAGATATATTTTTTAATTGGCAGGTAACCATGCGTATTTTTACTTCATTTCCAAAATGTTGATTTGGTTAAAAATATTTTAGCACGGTTAGGCAGAAATTTTGTTTAGATGTGTCCATGGACTTTAAAGTACTTACTAGATAGTTTTTATCAAAATATCCTGACAGTTTTCTGTCGATAATTTTAATAATTGGATTTGCTGATTGTTTTTTAAGTGTGTTGAAACATTAATTTTATATAACACATATAACTAAAACAAAAAAATGTCTGGGAAAATATTATTATTTGTTATTTTCAAGTTGATTGTATTTTTTTTTATATTATAGCTTATTTTTCACCTTCAATTTATTTTTTATTGAATGTATTCAATGTACGCGCGCAGAATATTTAATAAAAATATTTTTTTAAGCTTTGCCCGCTTATCGAACTCTCTTCGGACCAAACGAACGTCGGCGCGCGCCGCGAGCGATTCCGACCGGTCGGCATCGAGGTTCAAGGTCGCGTTCGGCGTGTGTCGCTTGCGCCGTTGTCGCTCCGCGCGTCGCGCTGTCGGTCTCCACGCGACATAGGCCCTTTGTTACACTGACCTACTTGGGCGGGTACCGTTACGCCGCGGCTGTTGTTTATTCACTCTTTCTACAGTACGCGGCGTGGGAGGGAGGGAGATGAAACCAGTCCGTTCAATACATGAAGCCTGTTTATTTTTTTAAATGTGGGTTCCTTAAACGCGATCAGAATATATATTTTTTCTTTTTATTTATTGATATAGTAACAATACAAATTGACATATCGCTGCCCCAGTACAACACTACGATATCAGCAAAGGTAACTCAAAAGTAAATTTTGCACTGGGGCAGCGATATATTCAAAGCTCTACCGAACTAGGCAGATAATAAGCAATATTAAATAACAAATAGCAATAAATAACAAATTATAACCAAAATATATAAATAATAACCGCACAAATCGAAAACCCCCAATCTCTCTAATATATACTTATTTAGGTGTATTATTTATTTATTTATATTTTAACATAACATGTGTATGACCTATTCCTTGAACAGTTGTATCAAAAATTACTACTTTCCTCTTAGGAGGTTGATCTATACCAACCATCAAATATTAATTCCCTAAAAATATTGGTATTAAGAAAAAAACAGTCAATTTGAAACTAAATTTACACGCTGAGGGTTCCGTACCCATTTTTTCCTTTTCAATTGATTCATTAGTCCAATGAAAAGAGTTTTGAAATATTTGATTTATCGGTGATTAGAAAGAATGATTTGCATTTAATTTGATAAATGATATTTTTTTTTTAGTAGCTGAATTTTATTCGTTAAAATTAAATTCAAAAACTTATAGATAGTAAAATCACTGATAATATCTATAATTAGTTTTTAACTTTTTCAAAAATTGACTTCTTTTACAAATTTTGTTATTTAACTACAAGCCACAAAAAAAAAATACTTAAAAGAAGATTCGCACTTAAGTTAAGTTATCATTTTTATTACCACTTAAAGTGTCCATTTATGTGAATTGCTTCATTACTTTTTATAACTGAGAATTGAAAGGATATGCTATTAGAAATCTCTCCTAGTTACACATGTTATTTTAAATCAGACAAAAAATTACAATTTAAAATAAGTGGATCTTGAAAAAAATGCTAGATTTTTATGTAACATTAAACATGGCTTTCGCTTGCACAAATGGCATAAAAAATATCTTGTTAGTCTAGTAGTTACGGCGTTTGACAATTGGCCTAGCGATCGCGGGTTCAAATCTGCACATTATTGTTATACCATTTTTAACGCCATTTCATCACCATTAATATGTATGTATGCATAAAATATAACAATGTATACATTTTTTTTATTGATATTACAAAACAAGTAACATAGTATAGTAAACATAATAAGTATGTGTATTAATCTTTATTTTACATAAAATAATTTAAACTTTTACAGATTTAATGCGTCATTTTTTCTCTGTGTGTTTTTATTTTTAAAGTTATACTACAAATGTTAACGTAAAACTAATACTATAATTACTTAAACAAACTTTTTTGAATACGAAAACAGTAACCTGGGTTAAAATTTGAAAAGGACGGAACATTGCCTACTTTCGTACAGACGATAGTCTAATTAAGGGGGCAGGAAACAGAGTATAGTAGTGTCAATATTTTGTAAGAATTTGCTGTTGCATTGTTCTTAATTGCTATACTATATTATCAAAATGTATTATGAACTTAAATAATAATAATAATAATAAACATGTGACTCAACCATAAGAATTATATAAAAAAAAATGGGTCTGCGTCAGACCAGATGGTGGAAGTTATACTTCTTTAGACGTTCGCACACACCCACTCACACACACAGGCAGACAGGATATATAAATGAAATATCAGACATTTTTCTCTGTTATCTTATATATTTTTCTTCAATATATTATTATAAGTCACTTCATTATTATACTATACGCCTATACATTATGATTATTAAGTTCGTATATTCGTATATTTTCGTATAATTTGTGAAACCAAAAACACAGACAACTAGCTTCAAATTTCGGAAGGGACTCTATAACGCGACAGACATATTTTGTAAAAAAGCAATTGGACTCTACAACTCGACAAACGTAAAAATTACTTCTAACGCGTGACGCGGTTTCTCGACCAACATCCCATCCCAATGAGTACAACGGGTCCAAAGAAGTATAACTTCAAAAACATTAACATCTAATTGAGAACCTCTTCCCTTTGTTGAAGTCGGTTTAAAAGAGTAAAGGCGTGCAACATTTTCACATGAAAAAATCCTCATACGCCACTCAAAGCTATTAAGCATCGATTTATGTAAAGTATTGTTACCGAAAACAAGGTCTCAATACGTTTATTGCTTGCATTCGGTGTTTCAAAGGTTTGTTCACTACGCGCAATGCGCGCCTTGCGAAAATGTCGATTCTACAATAATTCGTGAAAAAGGCGGCGTACCAATTGCGGCGCTGGATACAAAAATAACAGTTTGAGCAATGGCCGGTCGGTTCGCAATGTGAGACGGCATTTTTTTCCATCAAATCGGCTTACTTCATCGAGACATTGATATCTAGTCATGCGCGAACCGACCGGCGCAGGCGCAGGCGATGAGCAAAGCGCACCGCGGAACCTCTGCTTCCTACTAAACGCTGAATAACCTAATGAACAAACAGCCATGTAGGTATTTACTCCAGATAGGCCTCCTTAAACACAGAGATAAAGGCTTGAAAACGAAACCAATTTAAAAACTGTTAATTCTCCAAGGCATGCATATATTATTATTTTTAGGCAATTACAATATTTAGGAGCTAGTTTCGGTGATACTGTAGAGTTTAGTAGGTGAGAAAAAAAAAAAAAAAAAAACAGTCTTGGAACCAGGAAAAGGGTCAAATATGATGAGCATTCCACTGGCGAATTTATCTGGAACGAAACTAATTAAACCCAATGTTCCGTTTTCTCAGATAGGTTTTATCTCGGAAAGATGGTCATTACGACCAATATAAGAAGGCTTAGCAGTTGGGAGCTTAAAGCGGGTTCAATCGTCACCGTCTTTAGTTAATCTGAATTTAAAACGCCTCCTACTTAATAGCTCCCAATTAAAAGTTGAAATTAATTCAGATGGCCTATCATATCAACATCATATCATATCAGTTAATGAATTAATATATTTATAAAAGAATAAGTAAGTTTGACTTATTCTTTTAGTAACTATGCTATTTATTTAGTGTCCACGATTAATATGTATTAGTATTTTCGTATGTAATCAGGCCATCCGCTCGCCTTAATTTGATTTTATATGACGGCGCCTTCCGCGCGCGACAACTCGTGCCTGCGGTACTCGGGATGGGTCGCTTCGCTCCTAGATCCTCTAGATCCTTCGGGCCATCCACGTGCCTAAATTTGGTTTTTCGTTTCTCATTCGATGTCTATGTTATATAAAGAAACTATATCCCAACGTTTGAGATTCTATAACCGACGGTTTAAAAGTTCCATACAAACTTCAAACCCCCATTACCCCCCTTAATGGTTGAATTTCGCAAAATCCACTATTGGTGCGTGCCTATATTATGTCAAAAAGCTATTTGTAAAATTTCAAGTCTCCAGACCTAAGTATATATATTTTCATAAAAATGTTCACCCCATACCCATTTGTGTGCTTTATGTGATATGTGTGATTTGTGTGTTTGTGTGATATGTGCAATTTGTGTAAGATAGAGTGTCAGTTTTTTTATTAATTTAAACGAAAAATTGATAGATACATTTGTTCTTGTGTATAATTGATAGAATTATGCTTTATGTGCATTATGTTCAAATACAAAAAAATATTTTTATAATCTAATGAATTGTAAAATATTATTGATATTTGAATAAAATATAAACGGCAATTTAAATGTGATGGATGAGTTGTTCAATGTTCATTTTTTATTTAAATATCGTGCGGTTTTCATACAATTAATCGACAAATGGATTAACGCAACAGGAAATACCTACCTCGCAAGCGGACCATCGCACATTACCACTCGTAGATACAAGCTGACTTAAGCATATGTTTTTATTATTAATTTTCTTGTTTACTGGGTATTTATGAATATTTTATTACGGCAATCTTTTCTGTTTTATTTATAAAGTAGATCATACTAATTCATAATTTCTTAGCGGTTTGTGCTTAGTAGTTCTACCACATCAAACCTATAATATAGGATTATGTATACACTGATAGTACTCAGATGTAATAAAAAAATGTTTAACTGTACTAATCTGAACATTTGCCGCATTTTTTATCGGTAATGGTCTTGGAACACGGTGTACAGATAAATCCATACCCTAAATCATTCTTCATAATCAAATACCTACTTTATTTTTATCGTATAGTATTACTATTATTATAGTATTATTACTAGAGATGATGGAAGATGCCTATAGTTGGCTTAAATTATTGTCTCGCTATAGATTGACCCTTGGGATATTAAAACGTATCAAAATCTACCCTTGCAATTGTGGTCTTAAAATCAAGATACTCACGTATGTTATTCGCTAAATTACACCTCCGACCTATTTGAATTTCTGCAATCCAGAAGAATGCATAGGTTTTCTTCTCCTCCGAAATATTCTTATGGCCGTAATATCCGTTGCGTATTCCGTTTCTTGAAAATCCGAATAACGCAATTCCGACTATTAAACGACACACCTAGATTATTTTAAGAAAAAAATAGTAAATTCATATGATAAATAGTCGAGGATAGCCTTTGTTTTGCCGTTAGATAATTTATTGTGTTATTTTTTTCACAAAAGATGCATTTTCACAAGTCTAATTAAGGTAAGCTTAGGATTTAGAATGTATAGTAATAATTAATAATCAGTCTCTATTAAAACTCACTTTTATAATCCTGATAAAAATCCAGCTACTAATAGCCCCTGAGATTTCAAGCATATTTTATAATGACGATTTATTATGGTTTCCTCGAATAAAATATAAAGCCTGAATTAAAAACCTGGAGTTAAATAGAAAAATATAGTTGATGGTCTTCGATTGACCCCCAAAATTGCAAATATTAAAGACTTGTTAATAGTAAATCATACGTACAGTGGGTGTTATGATCTACATATAAGTATAATCCGCCTAAGCACAGTCGGTGGAAAATAGGTAAGAAAATTCGACGACACGACGTCGGTCGCTCGCTTTACAGTTGAGCGGCCGACTGTAATCATTGCCAAAGCAGCCGTGAAAAATCGATTCAACAAAAGAGGGGGAAAAAAACGGTCGGAACCATACCTGCTCCACTTTTCGAACACAAAGTTAAGCCAACAGTGCTAAAGTTAAGACAACAGTGGTATTGTCACAAACCATGAGGTTGGTAAGGAGAACATTTTATGCAAACGATAAAAATATCGTTAAATTTATCTCTAAAATTAAATCTTTTGAATAAAACCCAGTTAAAAAAGGTAATCCACATAAAGTTATTATTGCAATATTTATAAATATTGTATTTATTGGTAACAATTTAATATTTTTTATATATTTAAAATTATAATATATAAAGAAAAACAATAAATATAACTCATTAAAATGAAATCAACTTAATAAACCAATTACTAATATAAAATTTATAAAAGCAACTATTAATGACCAGGTTAATTATGAATATTTTTAAATACTTAATTTATTTAAAAAATAAATTATATTATTTAGCACTATAAATTTTGAATTTAATAAATTTTAATATAATAAAAATAATAATCATTAGATTAATTATTTTATATATATTAAATATTTAATTATTCAATAATTACCCTATTATATTAACTTTACAAAAAAGTTCATGTTAATTTCATGAAAAACACAAAACCCGACGACGTATATATTTAAAACAACAGTCTAATTGTTAAGGCGTTAGGCTATTGACCCAAAGGTCGCGGGTTTGAATCCGCTCATGGTCAAACCATTTTTAACGCATTATTACCACCATCTCACCTGATCTTAGTTAGGACAGACACATTTGGCCTATTTGAATAGGGTCCAAATAATTGTATATGACCTAAATAATAGCAATTATATATAAAAATAAAAAAGTAATTTATCTTATCTGACCCATCCTTTGTTAACCCATGTGAATCACATGGGTCATGTGGTAAATCCATACTCACATATAAAATACCTGTCTGACGTTTTCACGTCTAACCCGCTTAACTGATTTTGATAAAATTTGGAATGGAGATAGCTTGAACCCTGGGGAAGACAAATCTACATAGTTTTTTTTAAATAATCTCTAAGAGGGATAGCATACTGTATAGGAATTATTTAGGTAACATGCTAGGGAGGTGTTTATAGGCATTTTGGAAAGATCTCAATATTTATAGGTCAACGCAATTTCGCAATTTTCAGTTCTACCCGCAGCACGAGTTGTCCAGCGCCATAAGCTCCATACGAAAAACCAAATTTAAGCGGGCGGATGACTATTCTTAGTGCCACAGACACGAGTCGGCGCCCTCCGAAGGCGCCGTTAAAACCGTCTGCGAGGCTTATATAGTATTGCTAAAAAAATTCTACTTAGAAATTAATATTTTCTTAAACACACACCATATCTATCGCGATATTATATTTTTAGAACGACCGTAATCAGTCGCCAAACAAAGTATCAATTTAAGTTGAACGCTTTTTTAATTGCCTCACTAGATTTACTCTTATGTACTTGTTGGCTTGAAAAATCATTATCGTTTATGTTTTCGCCTACAAACAGTAAAGCTGACCATCCGTGCTAAGCTAAGCTGAGCTAAGTGAACCATCGCGAGAGGCCTTAGCATGGCTTATAACTTAAGAGACTCTCTTAACAAAAACGGAAACCGACCCCTAAGAGTTTGTGCCGTAGATTTGCCTAAAAGTGTACTTCAGTACTTACCAGATTTTTTTACTTTTGCACATTCAATATCATTACGAGTATTGTCATTTCTAAAAAAAATCAGTTTAATATTTTTTTTTATAAAAGTTCTTTTCTAAATTACTAAAATATCAATGGTTTTTAAAATTAACACAAGATATCTGTGAATGATACTTAACTTTTAACTTCAATATACAATTCTAATGTAACTAAAATAATAGACTTCAAAAATGTATGTGAAGAAAGTATAGCAAATGATAGATAGCAAGAAAAGATAGTTATTATATTATAAATTAAAATAAGTTTTCTAATTGTTGCAGTGAAACCTCGAACACCACCGAGTATGGAGCCAACGCCTTTGTCCAGCAGATCCTGACAGGGCGAAAACGCTTCTCCAAAATCGGAAGCCAACGAGACCGATCAGCGCTGGCGTTCATGCTGAGGGCCACGAAAATGAAGTATTGCGCCATTTCCAACATGGCCGCTATACCGAGCGCCTCCCAGGGAGACTCACAAGAGGTCGACGGCCTGCTACTCTCCAGCTGCTGGAGCCAATCCAACGCGGAAATGCTCGAGTCCAAGCTGCTCCAGGAGCACGGCCTCAGCCCCGACAAACTGCTGATGGAAACGGGAGAAATGTCACCCGATCCGAACGACCACAAGACTCAAAACGACGTACTGGACACGTTGCTCAACTCACAACCGATTAACAACAACCTAGCTGAACTGAAACCTCTACCTCCGTTCACTGGCTACACGGGACACCTTTCCATAAACGGCATATCTGGACACCATTATCACGCGATAGCTCAAAGATTACCCGAAGAGAACAACAACTACCCGACCCAAAGTGGATACGGTAATGAACAGAACATAGTTTCGAGCTCAACCTGCAATACGGATTCGGACTCATTAGAAGATACAAAAGTATTCCCAATTAATTCAGATGCGGAATCTAAAATGTTCTCCGTACCTTCCGATAGTCCCGATAATAAAATGTTTGGAAATCTGACATCCAATATTCACGCGAATGCCACGAACGTGAAAATGTTCAGCAGCTGCGTGGACCTAAATCCAGAAACGACCTGCAAAACTGAAATGTACGACATATCTTCCATAGAAGACATCGCTGCAATAATCGGTTCAGCGATAGCGGACACGACGGTTCCTTCGCAAGTGGAAGATCCGGATCAGAATGCTTCGCGAGAGAGCTGGATGGATTTAGACGCGTGGATCGAGAGAGCGTGCGGCCAGCAAGGCGAGAGCAAACTCGTATCTCAAGATAATCTATCAGAGTTTATCCTTCCGGACTCACCTCAGCACATACACCAAAGTTTCGAGAGCAAAATGAGCTGTGCCGTCAAAGCACCACTGGAATTTCCAACGAAGAGCCAAGATTTCTTCCAGAAGAACCTTTCGGCCACCGGCTCGACGCTCCAGAGCCTTCTCACTCACGGCTACATGCCACTACTACAGAATCGATTGCAGAACGGTCCACCCGTTAAGCAGGAGGTTCCCAGTTCTACGAGCTACGGGATGGACATCATTTCAACTTCAAGCCCGCCGGGTAATGTGGTATCCACGACGGACAACTTACTAATGAATGGTAGATACATGCACCACTACGCGTTGGGCTTGAAAGCGGATGGCATGTGTAGCCCCGACCATTTACTGGGCCCAAACTATCCTCACACAACAACCAATACTCCGATGTCATCGAAGAGCAAACGGAATCGATCGCAGAAGAAGCAGCACCAGAGCTTGCACGTGACAAACAGTATATCGTTTCAAAATAGTGCAGACCTCAGTGGCCTACTGGGAAAGGAAAAGCCAGTGCACAGGTGCAACATTTGCAACAGAGGTTTTCTAAATAAATCAAATATAAAGGTGCACCTGAGAACGCATACGGGCGAGAAGCCATTCAGATGCGACGTTTGCACCAAAGCCTTTAGACAAAAAGCCCATTTGATAAAACATCAGCAAATACACAAAAGGATTGGGAGGGATTGATCGCTGTTATTCGTTTTGTTTTAAAAATACAGGCACTGGCACATCGCATTGTTAAAAAATATTTCCAAAGAAACGCATCCCACGTGGTAGGTAATGTTAGAGAACATTCATATTAAAATCTTTCTCAACATAATCAGTAAGTGTGATTGCAATTATTCAATCCAGCTGCTGGAGCCAGTCCCACGCGGAAATGCTCGAGTCCAAGCTGCTTCATGAGCACGGCCTCAGCCCCGACAAACTGCTGATGGAAACGGGAGAAAAGTCACCCGATCCCAACGACCACAAGACTCAAAACGACGTACTGGACACGTTGCTCAACTCACAACCAATTAACAACAACCTCTACCTCCGTTCACTGGCTACGCGGGACACCTTTCCATAAACGGCATATCTGGACACCATTATCACGCGATAGCTCAAAGATTACCCGAAGAGAACAACAACTACCCGACCCAAAGTGGATACGGTAATGAACAGAACATAGTTTCGAGCTCAACCTGCAATACGGATTCGGACTCATTAGAAGATACAAAAGTATTCCCAATTAATTCAGATGCGGAATCTAAAATGTTCTCCGTACCTTCCGATAGTCCCGATAATAAAATGTTTGGAAATCTGACATCCAATATTCACGCGAATGCCACGAACGTGAAAATGTTCAGCAGCTGCGTGGACCTAAATCCAGAAACGACCTGCAAAACTGAAATGTACGACATATCTTCCATAGAAGACATCGCTGCAATAATCGGTTCAGCGATAGCGGACACGACGGTTCCTTCGCAGGTGGAAGATCTGGATCAGAATGCTTCGCGAGAGAGCTGGATGGATTTAGACGCGTGGATCGAGAGAGCGTGCGGTCAGCAAGGTGAGCGCAAACTCGTATCTCAAGATAATCTATCAGAGTTTATCCTTCCGGATTCACCTCAGCACATACACCAAAATCCGAGAGCAAAATAAGCTGTACCGTCAAAGCACCACTGGAATTTCCAACAAAGAGCCAAGATTTCTTCCAGAAGAATAGCGCAGACCACAGTGGCCTACTGGGAAAGAATGATGAAGAAAGAATAGAATGATCATGGTGTTTGATTGCGTTTAATATACCTACATTTGATTTACCGGAATGAATGAATAAAGGTTGATGTAACATGAATAATGTATTAATGAATGAATTAATTGAATCGAGTGTATTTTATCATTTTAATTTTAAAATAAAAGTCCCTTCGCAGAAAGATTTATGTATGTTCGATAATTTTTTTTTTGTTTGCAATTTCGTAATAAAAAAAATTTGAAATAATGCTTTGTGCCGGTGAAGTTTTAAATTTGCACTAAATCTGATAAAATGTTGTCGGAACTGAAACTTTAACAACCAAATTATAGATGCGACCTTCAATTGTAAGTTGATTATCAAGAAGGAGTTTTAAATATGTTTTACATCCAATCGAATTCAATCATATGTTTCTTATACTTTTTCAGTGGTTGTGGCAACATTATATCTTTAAAAGTGCACGTGCTATCAGTCAGGTACCTCAAATATCTAAGTTTTGTTAGTTCGCGTGTATGAGTGAAATTAAAATAGCTTATTTTGATAATGTTGTATACTTCATATAGATTTACTGGTTTAGACTATTGTGTTGATTTAAAAAAAAATGTGAATATAGTTAACAAAATTTTTAGTAAGTAAAGCTCCTATGGCCAAGTGCAATGTTGACTAATTATAAGTTTTATGTATGTCTCATGTCTTAATAATTATTTAAATTTTAGGTAAACATCAACTTGACTTCCCAAAATAAAATATTGTAATAACAGTCTTAATTAAATTTAAAGGATCTTATTTTGAACGTTATTTTTAGAGGAATTATAATGTTAATTCTTAAATAAATTGTCGCGTACGCGTCAAAAAAAGTGTATTTGATTTTTCAAATATTCTCTTGTAAGTATTTAATTTGTTTTAAATATTTAACCTTCGACTTGTAAAGAACTTCTATTAGACTAGAAGTCTATATATTTAAATAGATTATATCGTTACCTAGTAATTTCGTGTAACCAGCAACGCACTGCCAAACCATTGTTAGGTTGAACGTAAATTATAATTTTGTAATATGTAGGTACATTTTTATAGTATCTATATTTTATTTATAAGAAGATTCCATCCATTTTCAAATGATGAAAAATATATTTTAAAAAGAGATCTCAAATTATAAAAATATTTTTCATTGTAGTCAACTTTCACCGTCCAATGATTTCAATTTAATTTGTTTTTATTGTAAAACATTATTTCTCATATAACTATTTATTTAAATAACACACAATTACATATAATATTTTTATAATATGAATTTATGTTTATGCCATCAGGTGATAGTAATATTATAGATCAAAATTATTTATTAATATACCAATATTAGTTCTGTTGACAATATGCTACTTTATTTTCCATTTATGTGCTGATCAAAGTTGTATTAATTACTTTTTAGTAATATTAAATATTCAAAACGTACTTATTTAATTCAATACTCTTCTGTATTTATTTCCTACAAAAGACGCTGCAGATTTTCTCAGAATATGTACTTATGTGATTGTATGTAAATAGTTAAAATTAAATTATTTAAAGTAATTTAGCTTCCTACTTAACTATTAGTTTTAAAGTTAAGTTTAAGTATTTATTTTACAGTTAACCTCATTTTTCTTTGTACTTGTACCGTTCAGTCAAACAAAATGTAATTATTTCGCCGATTTTCATTTGATGTAAAGTACATATTATGTTTAAAATATTATCTCAAATTTTGGATTTAATATTCAAAGCTGTAATATTATGTAAAATAAAATAAATGTTTGTTTTTCAAAATCTGAATTTTGTATTTAAAATTACCCAAATTGCATTCTTCGACAAAATCAATCGTGTAAAAAAAATAATAACATGAACCATAAAAATATAGTCATTGGGATGGTTGAAAAAAAACACATGATACTACAATAATTTTATAGTCACAATACGAATTTAAATACAATATATTTAAATAAGTTAAAATACCATGTTGTACCGTGACTTGCTAGAAGTCATGAGTGTTAAAAAAAAAAGAAACTCATTTGTTTATTTAATTCTTAGAAATGCTTGCAGTTATACATAATGACAATTAGATAAAAAAAATATTAGTAAACAACTTACAGCAACTCCCATTTAACGTGTATTTAAAAGATCAATAGTGAATTAACTTATCGTAACTGGTATTTAGAAACTCCTGGTTACAATGGTTTAAAAGATCGAAGAAAATTATACATGTTAGAGGTATGTTTTCACTTCTAAACATAACAATTAATTATTTATCTAAAACTTTAACTTGCCAAATAAAACAATTATTAAAAAAAATAAACATAACATTGCTTCGCCATTCGGCTGTAACCGCGTACGCGATCATCGGTGAGTAGGCGTTTACTTGTGTGCGTGATGTTTCGCTTGTAGTGGTAAGAGAAATTCTTTCTTCAGCCTACTTACATATAAAATCTTCTGTCGTTTTCTCTGGCATACCGTTCTTTGTGCGCCTCGCAGAACGGCAACCATCGGTAGGAGGGAGCATATCGTTGATAAAATTTCGATGTTAAAATATTTTAAATTATATATTTAATATATCTTAGAACAACATACAACGTAACCTTATTAGGAAAACAACAGGAATATAGTTATAATATAAGATGTTTATTTCCATTTTCATGTTTCGATAACAACTGAATCCCTCTAATTAAAAATTATTTATTACTGAACATACATATAATATGGTAATGATGCTGTAATTTAAAAAGGAAAAACGTAATTAAATTAGAAAAGAATTTTTTCCTATTACGGATATTCATAAAACCCGGGGATTCACACTCCCCCAATTTATAGAGACCTATAATATTATATAGGTTTAATAGGGGGTTAGGTTAGGTAATTCCACTAAAAAATAATTATAATACATTTTTGAATAGCCAAATTAATACACAAATGAAGTGGCAGATAGAGTTTTTTTTTATTTTTGCCTAATTTATTCAATAATTAGCAAACATGGCAAATTATCACCAATATGCTGATCCCTCACGAGTCGTATCTTTTCTTTGGTACATACACATCAAATCAATTCAATCCACGAATGCTTGGTCTAGCCGGGATGAGTTTAATGGCAAGTATACACACAAAGGAGCCCAAATCAAAGTTTTGACTTTTTTTTTGGGTTTCTTACAGGTACCCATTTACAACTACCCTTTCCTTAGCTGCTTCTGCGCAGTAACATTACAATTTGCGTCAAATATCACGACTAACTTGACATATCTGACTATACACTATCTTCATTGTATATTCAATTTTACACGAGATAAATAAATAAAGTTATACTTGAATCATAAATACCCTAATATTATTGGACATAATGAACGTAGGTTAACATTTTTATAGGTGTGCACAAAAAGGCTTTTGTTCGGTTTACTTGAGTAAATTATTGACTTCTCTCATTTCCAGCAAATTAAAAAAATACCCTCGTGTAAAGTTGATGACGTTTTTGATGTACCTGTTCTTTCGCCAGTGAGGTAGATTATTTTTAAACTTAATTTTATTCTTTAATTATGTTGCTCGGTGCATATGTTTTAAAATGAACAATGCTTGGATAGAAAAGGTCGGGCAGTTATGCAAAAAGATCATTTTATGTTAATTTCATATTTTAAATGAGTGTATCAATGTATAAATAAATATCCTATTCGAGCCGCTTAATACACTATTTATTTTATTAAAAATAGGTTACGCTAGTAATATTTCAAATATTTCTAGATCATTTATCGTACCCGCGCCAATGTTTGCAGACGCCACGAAGACAGGGACGGCTGCGGCCAGACGCGCGCGCGTCGTCTCGCTCGCACGTCCGGAAAGTGTGTCGCAGCCTACATAGCGACTACGTTTTAATTTATATTGCAAACATTTAGCATCATTCAGCATTTAGAGGCGACGCCGCCGGCTGAAGCGAGATGGATTGGCCTGGGAAGATCAATTGTTTGATTTTATCTCTGCGTTCGTGTCGGGGGGGGGGGGGGGGGAGGTGTTTCCTAAAGGTTACTTTTTGGTTTTGACTAACAGCTGCTTTAAAAAGCCGTTTTAATTGCGCATCCCGTTAATTAAAGACGATTAATTAAAAATTTTGAAGTTGTTTGAAACAAACAACTTCAAAATTTAACCGATTTGTTCTGTTCAACTACTTCAACAATTGAATAGTTGTTACAGTTTTTCAGTAGTATTTTTTTTATTTATTAATGGCGTTGCGGTGGCCAAAGTGTTTCGAAAAAATCGCGATATTTCATTATTTTAATTTGATATGTAACAAATGTATGGCTACTTTGAGCGGATTCAAACCCACAACCGCTGGGTTTAGCTAACCACCGGAATGGACTACCAGGCACTTATACATTGTGCTGTAGAAGAAATAAAGAGGAAACGTTGTTAAAATATCTCAAATCAAATCAAATTCAATGTCGCTGTCGTGACCAAATCAAATCAACCAGTTGATCAAAATCTACCTTATTGGTGATGCACTATTCCTCAACCACTAAGTATCTTCTCGAAGGCCGATTTTTTAAATTGATTTTCGTTTTTGAAATATAAATTAAATAAAAAAATGTGGTCATTTTTAATTTTCGCCGCGCATTCGACAATGCAGCATAATAGTGCCCCCGAAATAGTGCGTAATAATTAAAGGACACTAAATTTAGATCGTAAATCATCACGCCGCGGCAACTATCGATCAACACTTTTACGGCTAAAGATTTAAAATCGACATTTGCATTAAAGCTCGATTGAATATAGGGTATAGGATTTGTCTAAATGCGTGTTTTTAAAATAATTATAATAATTATTTGAAAAATATAGACCTTATTAAAAGTATCTTCTGCTAAAAGTTTGAAGTCCTTATTACGAGTGACTCGAAACCATTCCCGATAAAAAATGTAGCTAGTTGGCGATTTCAAACATGATTTGTTAAGACGGCATATCAAAATTCATCATGATTACCGAGAAAAAACCGTACCAACATACGTGCGGCAGCTGATCGCACGTTCGCAATCGTGTACCGGGCTCGGCGATATCGATCAAGGGAAATTTACACCAGCGCTCTAATAAAAATAATAAATTTCGCATGATTTTTTTTTTTGCAATCTTTCTTTTATAATTTCTTACCCGTAACAGGGAACTTAAACATTTCCTATATTGATCAGAAAAACTATATTATTGCAAAATTGCGTCTAATATATCTTTGTAAAACACATGTTTTTATTTATAAGTTTCAGGCGATAAATTTATACACATTTTCGAAATTTAGCGCGAAACCTTCACGTCTGAAATATAAATAAATGAGAAATATTCGATGCATAATGTAAAACAACTAAGAATAAACGTTTGGAAAGTTGGATTAATTACCGAAATAATTAGGCGAATGGCTAAGTGGTCGGATGTAACTGCCGATATATATGTTAATGTCGTGTGTTTGGGATTCGCCTTAAAAATCTTGCTCTGTTTTTAGTGCTCGACGGGCGTTTTTTATCGGTCAGAAGATTTATCAAACTAACTCAAAGATTATCGTATGCATCGCGTCCCAAGACCATTCCCGATAAAAAACCCGGTTAAATCCTGCAATTTCTAGTATTATTTGTGAAGACGCTATATAAAAATTCATAATGGTTACCGAAATAAAAATAGTACAACTTTTGTAAATTAAAAACAAAATTAGCAAATATATAACAATAATAATTATTTAAAATAATTAACGGACGTTACGTTATAGTTCAGTAGAAATAAAAAATGTAAAAACTCACGATAAAGAATGCAGAATGAAATGCCAGAACACAAGGCGTGAAACAGTTACAAAAAAAAAACAAGTTTCAATTGTATATAATATTAAAACAGAGTTTATAATTTTTACCTGCTTTTTACAATTACATAAAAAGAAAATAGTACGATATTTCATTCTTCGTGATATCGATTTATATGTAAGCTTATGGGCGCCATAGTACCCTAAGAACTTTTTTGTCATTAACAATTTGTAGATGCACCTTTTTGATATCAAATTAATTTATCCATTTTAATTTTATTAGAATATATTCACAGATTAAAACAATAAATGAGAAATAAATATTCTGAACGTAAAAAAAATACAAAAATAATTTCTTAACAGAAAGGATATCTAGGAAGGTTTTAGGTTTTAGGTTCTTACATAAAAAGCTGAAAAGCTACTATCACCGTCTATCTATCCGTTGCAACATTCAACTCGAAAACTACAAATGCGAAAGAGTTGAATGTTTGTATGTAGATTGATGCTCTTGAAAAACAACCATAGCCGTTTAACCATCAACAACCATCGAAAGTTGGTCGGGCAACATAGATATATAAAATTAACGTCAAAACATTTTTAGTTTTGAAGAATGAAACTTGACATTTCGATACAAACCTAACTTGGAATTTTGTCCGCGGTTGTGTGCATATTTTACACAGCTTTGCCAAATTTTTGCCAGGCTATTGAAAAATGACGAATTTGGCAGAATTTAGTATTAAATAACTCAAAGTCAGTAAATAGGGGTGAGGGGGGTTGTTTCATTGCTAACCGCAACAAATCAATATGTTTTTAAAATTTATAATTAATTGAAAGAATGTCATGTAATGTCAGGTACCACAGCCGCGAGTAGCCTCTGGTTAAATAATTTACTACTACTAAACTATGTACAGAAACAGTTGTTTTTAAATGATAGCCATTCTTGTTTTTTGTTAAAAATACATCGATATAAAATTGTTATATCGACTGTATCGATATAGATCGAAGAAATGACGCGGAACATCGCCATTGGCATCGAATTGCCCCGTGGCTTACTAAAGCCGCTACGAGAGTGAGAGTTGACACAATTAGACACTGGCTCTTGGCCTGCCAACAAATTGGACTCGATCGACAACCGAACGCGTTAGAATGACGAATTGTTGAAAACGGTCGATAGGCGAATTCCGATTACGCCTCATCTATCATCACACAGCGCAGACTTAAAATCATAGTAGTAAACAACTTCATAAATATATTCTGTAATATTCTCAGAAAAAAAAAATTATTTAATACGTACAGTCGAGGGCAAATAAAGCTTTACCTTAGAATCTGTCGAATCTGACAGATTCTGTAGGTATCATCTACGCTCATCGAGATGCGAAAGCGCTGGTTCCCATAGATACACTACACACACACGTACTATCTTTCTTTTTTTACGCGTTTCAGTTCAACTTTAAATGCTCGGGGTAAAGCTCCGAGTGCCTTTGACTGTACACACTACATTAAAAATAATCTACTTTATTTTTTGTATAATAAAACTAATAATTAATTTGTTAGTTTTTGGTTTTAGTGTTTCTTCCGAGTCGGTTTTTTTGTAGAGACTTCTAGTTAGAAGTAATATGTAATGAAACTTAACCATCTCTAAGCATTCCGGTACAATTTGAAAAATTAATAATCCGTATTGAAAAATTAACATCCCAATCATTTTGGAATACTTTAAATAAAATAAAAAAAACAACTTATGCTCAAGATTTAAATTGATTATCATATTGAACACCTACTGAAATAATTTAATACTATCGTGATTAAATAATATAAATGTACTTATGTGATAATCACAAACATAACACGGGTGTCAGTGATGTATAAAACCAGATAACTATTTTTTTTTAAATTAACTCTTTCATTAACTGGACATCTTTGATTAAGGAGGAGGTTAATATGAGGTTTATTTGGTTTACAAGGCACAATAAAGTTTAAAAACTATTCTTTCGTTAAGTATTTTGAAGATATAGCACTCAAAACTAATTTAAGAAAAGAAAGAAATTTATCTTGGAAAATGTGTTTACAATTTTGAGGAGTTTTAATCATTTGTAATTCCATCATTCTTTTATTTACAAATAAAAGATAAAATATGTTTTTTTCTGATAATATCTTATGGTATAATTCCTAATATATTAAATAAGGTAATAAATTAATTGAATTTAAAATATAGTATGTTGCGCATAATTCATAAAGTGGCATTTTAAATACTTCTATAATAAATTATGTTATATTAATTTACGTCCATTACCATTTTTTTTTGTTTAAATTTACATAAGGTTTTTTATTTATATTCTAAATACTTTTACACAGTCGCTCTTGTCAGTAAACAACTTGAAGAAGGCACGTAATCCTGTTTTAGATAAGTATATCGCCAAAAAAAAATCAACAACAACGGAGTGGGCGGTGTCGTGTTGCAAGCGTGTTGCTAAATGAGCGTCCTACCGACTCTAAACGAATGTACCTGAATAGGGTGTCGCATTAAATTCATTCACGCGCAGAAAAATATCTGCGAGGCGCGCCCAACGAAGTTTTACTCCAAAAGATGCAACTTTAATTCATTCGCATTGAAACAGAACAAAGTATGCTCGTAGTAATCACTATATATTTCTACCTGCGCCAAGTATCAACTACATTAATTCGATTAGCTATGTGTACTAACACATGCGGGCGCCGAGCCACCACACCACCACATCGACACGGCTGCGTGCGTGCGCGCACGACAAGTGCGCCGGAGAAATGGTCTGACCTTGTTTCTTGACCTACAAACCGAGCTGCGCGCCGCGGAGCGTCTGGCTAACGCGGATGCCTGCTACGAATTAATTCATTATTATTATTATTATTTTTAATGTATTGCTGATTTAATTTATTTACCTAAAATAAACCAACCAATTTAATGCAGCTTTTTAAGTAAAGTCAAATGTTTGTTGTCCATGTAGGGTTAACCCTTAAGCAAGTAATGGAGAAATACTTCCCGTCGCACAATTTTCTACGTAATTAATCTTACGCTCGTATTAATATTAGCACTGCCTGGGTGGTTTGAAACTTTGCTGGTAACTATTGCATGAAACATAAAAGTTATTTCTATAGTACAGTTACAAAGTGGAGGATTTTGGATAGGAAATTAATATATATATATAATATCAATATTTATAAAATTTTCATACTTTGTTTTATGTGTCTCAGCTGTTGAAATTGGTGAAAAATATATTACCACTGTCCATTTAGATATCATACATTTAACAAGTTTCAAAATATATAACATAATAATTTATATATTCACTATGTCTAGAAAACATTTAGACTTTTCAGATATTCATTTGGAATGAGACGATGATTATTACGTGATTACCCGAAATATTTCAAATTTAAAATTAATAATGTTACAACAGAAAAAGGCCTGGCTAAAATTTTTGAAATCCGGACTCAGGTAAAACCGGAGTTAAAGATAGTCCCATAAGGTTCATTCTTTTATATATTATTTATTCTTTTATAAGTTTAAATATTTTATAAATAATCACGACAATATTTTTGAAAGTTGACCTTAAATGAGTTTGTAACTTTGTCATTTGGTAGAAAAATAATTTTAACTGTCTTAGGTTATCATAAATTGTATTGTTTTAATAATTTCATGTTTAGCTGTAAGTATTTGTGTAAATAAAAAATTAAAATAATTTCAAATTCAAACGTGAAAGTTGGCAGCCGTGGCTTGTCTGCCAATACGAAACCAGTGTCGGAGATAGTATAGAAGGCTCAGATCAAACGCGAGTAGGTACTCTCGTGAAAGCACCGACACAGGCGCGGCGTAAGCGCAGTTCCTACTATGCTAGAGTCGACTGGAAGTGGTCGGTTGGTATAGTATACGCGCCTACTATACGCACGCGCCATTAGGCGAACGCGTGAGCGAGGACGGATAGGATTTCACTCCGACCATCCGTTTCCTATCAAGTCGTAGGAAATTGGTGATCTAGATTGGAGACTATGGTCTCAATCTACTTAATTACACAAACTACTACACGATGTGCACGACAATACACTAAAAGATTCATATATTTTCTATGCTGTATATATTTTATTTTTATATATGTTATATTTAAAATTGGTTGATTATATGACACAACGAAAGGTAATTTTTGTAAATATGATAAATTTTGAATCTTTTAAAAAAAAATATTGAGGAAAAACTTTTAAATAGGTAATAAAGCCCAATTAAAAATAATTATAAAGGAACTAAAGCTGGACGCTGACTTTTATAAAAATGCATTTTAAACTCTTATCTATGTATCTAATGTGATCAAATAAAAAAATAATGATATTTTAACAAATAAATATAACAAAAATATGGATATGGAATTGGGATGAAGATTGAAAAAAATAAAAAAGATAATGTAAAACATTTGAATATTAAAACAAGGGATTAGTGTGCGTATCGTTTAATTGAGTGGTAAAGCATTTGTCCTAATTATATTTGACGGAAAATCATGTGACAAAATTAAAGACATCATTTTTGACAACATTGTAAAAATTTGAAGTTTTATTTAATATTTACAAAAAGCACAGATTTAGCCAAATTTATAAATAATTATAAAGGTACTAAAGCGTACCCGGATCTGAGATCGCACATTGTCGTTATAATAAATATAACATTGAGTTTTATAAAAATACTTGGTAATAAGTACCAAGTATTTGACAATTTATAATTTAGTGCGCATACTAATCTGGTTTATATTTTGCCTGAATAAAAAAAAGAACGTATCCATAGCTAGTTAGGTGTCATGGAATCCACGAATAAGCATAATTTAAAAGAAGGGTTGGTAATACTTATTACTTAAAAAAGGCACTATTTATACAATGATTCTAATACAAACATACGAAAATAAAATTAAATACATTTTAAAAAAATTAACATTTAACATTTTAAATTAATACATTTAAATCATGATATTTGTCTTGTTTGTAGATCACTATTGTTATGACCCGTGGATATTATCAATATTATGATTTTACAGCGTAAAGATCCAATTATTTATGATAGCAATCATCGTTAAAGATTACATAACAATAAATTGTACTTATCTTAATTTAAAATTTACTATTTTAAGGGTTGTTCTTGCTTTGATTTCATTTCGCTCACTACAGCACTGTAAATATAACTAACTGCGAAACCAAGCCTAAAAATAACTATTATTTTATATTAAAAAAGTAAATATCAGCTCTTTCAATATTACTAAGTTATTGCGATGTAAATAATAAACAAAAGCATTTATACCTAACATATTTAAGAACATATGTAATTATAAGCAATAGCCGGAAAAATACATGTAATATTAGGTAAAAGCAAAATAAAACCTAGAGTTATTACTCTACGTTTTATTTTGCTTCTTATTAGACTTTCTTCTTATTAAACTATTCTTATTAAACTAACTTCTTCTTAACTATTATTATATACTTCTTATTCTTAAACTTCTTATTAAAATAACTTTCTTATTAGAAAGTTATTTTTATGTGAATGCGTTTGTGTAGGTGATGGCGGCTAATTGAAGTTATTGGGTAGGTATGTGTTGGAATACGAATATAAAAGGGGGTTTATAGAAAGAGGTGTAAAATATAAAAGGCACTTTATTTATTAAAATTGAAAGTGAAAAAGCTTTTTTGAATCCTTCCTCTAAATTTAGAATTATAATTACGTATTTGTAAATGTTGAACTAGGCTTACTCGGATATTTATAGATATTATGTATTCTTTTGTACATTTTTAGGCTCTCAAACGTGTCTCTGCGCATTTTTTCATTTTAAAAAACATTTAGGTTTAACGCGGCTTTGTAGGTGGCGAAGTTATAATGAATCATTATAATTTTATTTAAGGCGCCACCAGTCCCTAAAACGTGTTTTGTAACGTATTTTGGTGCATTTTGTTGAAGTTATTCCCAACAAACGGCTAAAACTAAAAATACCACAATATTCTACATATATTAATTTAGTACTTTGTTTAAAAATAAACGAAATACACCTTATTATAGTAATGAAAATAAATAAATAAGAAAGTGTTGTTTTTTTCTTGCAACGATTTTCTTTTAAGTTGTGTAATTGACGCGAACCTAATTTTTCTTTCTAAAGATAGACAATATAATAATCTAGGACATTACTTAAAAAAAAACATTTTTTTCAAATGTTAATAATTATTTAAATACAAAAAACATGTTTCATCGATTCCAAATGTAACGAATTCGCGGTCGGCGAGTATATCCGTCTCTTTCTACACGTCAATGTTCGAATAAAGCCTACTCTTTCTAATCTCGAGGACAAATGCGTCCCGGGCGCCTTAAACCAAGAATATAATTACAAGATAATATGGTGACGTCAATGTCAGTCACTATCAAAGTAGACATTTCAAATGCTAAAAACTACATTATTTTATAGATCATTTCAGTATGAAACTTACTTTAAGTTACAATATCGCATATATATATATATGTAACATATTGGAAGAATTGTAGTTAGACCAAATTCAATTTTAGATTTCCAAATAATTTGAACAATTAAAGTCAGAAACCTACCGTGTCTTTACATGGCTTAGATTGATGAGAACATACAATGGAATATTATAGAAATTCAATTATACTAAATTACCTACTGAATTACTCAAACAGAGCTTGCATCAAAATCATTTAAACTATAAAGAGCAAGTTTAACTAATTTATTTTTAATCAACTTACTTTAGATAAATTCCAAAATAGCTAGCTGATCTGAGCTAGTATAGCGACTGAATAGGAAGTTTTATTTATTATTTAGATTGCATATGCCTAAAAGATGTGGCTCCATCCAAACTGAGTTTTCCGTTTTTAGACTGAACGGTAATATTCATCAGAGTTTTTGCGAGTTATTTCTTGAATATTATTAGTCAATCCAAGATCGTATCGCCCATCACAGATACACGTAATTGGACAAACAGAATCTCGCGCTACAGGTAATCAACGTCGCTAATCCGCTTTAAATCTGTTAACTAGCAGCGCTATACGTTTTTGGACACGGCACTCGAGCAGACGAACCTGTTGCGAATACGAGTCTGTAAAAACGCGTTATATAACGACTTCTATGCGCGACTTACTTTACATTTAAATTTTAAAAGGAAAACTTTGTTAATTCGCTGTTTGTACACATTTCTTACAGACTTAATCACTGATTGTTCTAGACGTCAAAATATGCCACTAAAATTCAGACTAACGATTTTTTTTATTGAATCGTAATTTTAGAAATTTAAAGTGCATTTTTTCACATTTTAGTTTTTAACTTTAAAAAAAATCGAGGTAAAAAATGAACATATAATAAACTGACAGGTGTGCTTTCAATTAAATAAATAATACGCTTTTCTGAATTTTAGCATACTCGAACCTCAGTTCTACTAGCCTAAAATACAATCACAATACTTGCTTTGTTTGTATACTATACAATTTGATTACCCCATAAATTATAAACTTTTTAGGTTTTTATAATAAAAATCGAAAAATGCTCCTTGAGTGAACCCATACAAAATTGCTAAGCAATTTGAGCTTGAGGGTTCCGTCACGTCTAACTCTAAATAGAGAATTATTTTTTGTGCCCAAGTGCAATACGAATTACGCAATGAATTCAGTTATAAACCATATTGGTACAACATATAACCACAATTTCAGCGAAATGGACATTTTTCATTTGCATAAAGGCGACTTTATGCTCAACATAAAAAAAACTTTCTTTGAACATACATAATATTAGTAATAGTATACTCGTCACCACACACACGCGCACGCACACTCAAACACACACACACACACCCTCACATGCATACACATTAACACGCTCTTCCATTCCACACCCTATTAAATTCACAGATTATAACACTCATACAATGTTATCACTATAAATTAGACCCTAGTTCGTTCTATTAATAGTATCTGTTAAATTGGAGATGCCTGTAGTCGGCTTAAGTTGCTATTTATCTATTTCTATAAACTGTCATTATGTATAGCTAGCTGTAAGCATTTCTCATACAAATAAAAATAAAAATAAAATAAAATGAGATAAAATGCATTTTTTTCCAAGTATAAAACCGTACTGTTTTCAGACAACTTTTTAGTTGATATTTTTTGTTATATTTAAGTGATAATTTAATAAAAAATATTTTCTAGCGTATAGCAAAAGATTTTTCAAAAAATTGAAGCCATTTTACGAGTGTAAGTATTTTATCATTAGAAAAATTATACTTTACTGATTACGAAACATTAAAAAAAACCACTATGTAGAAATATTTTTTGTTTTTTTCATAAAATTGAAATTCCTACAACTATTGCAATGACTACTACTGAAACTAGTGTAAATGAACAACGTAAAAATTGCTACTAGTAAAAATAATACTAAATGTCTTTTCGCAATAGACCCTAACCCAGGGGTGCTCAAACTTGAACTGCTGGCGATCTACCTCAATATTTTTAGACTACTTACGATCGACTCTGAGAGACTGAAAGTGTGTGTGATGCAGGGTTGTCGTACATACACGATACACCCTACCTACCTAGGTAGGGTGTATCGTAGCATATATAGATATTAGCTTTCTGCACAATCATTTCTGCGGTCGATCGCGATCGACCGTTTGAGCACCCGGCCCTAACCTATCTGAGAAGATGGTATGCAGCGTATTTCATACAATAGGAAAACTAACATAAGACGGACTATTAACATTTTTATTTATTTATTCAACAGGTTTCCCCATGTACACTTTATGTTTAAAGTAAAACAAATTAAACTACTAAAAGAAAAACAAACAAATCAAAAACAAAAAACAATAACAATTAAAAAATTATAATAATGCCTCCCGGCACACATTAACAAATAAATAATTCATGCTGATCTTACAACGGTGTAACAGAAAGCGGATTTTTAACCCCATTAGGCGAACAGACAAATATATCAATCTCCGCGGAAATGGAATTTAATAATCCGACTGCTCTCCCAACTGGCTTATACTTGTATACGTCGGTACGTAACGTGTGCTTTTATTTACTATTTAGTAATAGTAACGAAGTTTTATAGTTTTTTTTTATATTTTATATATGCAGGTTGAACTTTTTCTCATGCACAAACTTTTATAGGGTTATGCTATACTTCAAACTGAAAATATTTGTTCTATTTTTTTTTCCAAAAAAGTAGGTAAAGACAATAAAAGAATGTGCATGACAAATGTTAAGCCCGTATAAATAAACGTAACGCATTTAAAATTGTATATTTCATAAATTTATAAGTTGTAAACATAATATGCTTTTTTTATTTATACAATAAATAAAATATACACTATAAATATATGATGAATGTCATATATACTTTCGCATTTATCTCGAATTTTATTATTATTAAAATTTTGAATTGTATTTATTTTTTAAGAATATATTTTAGCTCTAAAGTGGTCTCACGTTCGTAATATTTAATTGAGATATTTGGCTACCTTTTGGCATTTCTTAGACAGGTTTTTTAACCTAGTTAAAGTGGACATGTTTTCTAACAGTAACAATAACATTAAATTACTGTTAATAATGTGTGTATCTTTGATTGAAGACGAATTTAATCAAATTCAATCTAATTAATTGAATTTAATTTATTAAATTTATTGTTGTGACATCTTCTTGGGCCATTTTGTAACAAATAAAATAAATATTTAGAGTTTATTAACCAAAGTCGTTGCGGTGATGAAACATTAATTCAAATGCAACCAAGTAACTTAAGTAACAAGATATTTTATTTCCTAAGCTATAGATATAGCTCCTAAACTCCTATACTCCTAAACTAAACTCCTTCCTTCTATCTATCTTTTTTTTATCTCCTAAACTAAATAGTTTAGGATATAAAATATCTCAAAATAAATTGTTTGTATGTTTTTTGTTTGTATGTGAACAGCGTGCACAAGTGATTTATTATAGCTCTTATTCGCGTGGGTAGATTAATAAACCTATTAATTTTAATTCGCTTTATCGATAACGGTCTGTACGAAACGTGTACCTTGTTCGCGACAAGTTGTACCCACTACGCACGTTTGAAGCAACCCAAAAACCCTAACCAAATAAGTACATGTCGCGCACTTAATGTCATGCCAGACGGTTGAACAAAATAGTGTGTGTATTAAACATGTGGAAAAGGAACACTGTTTGGCCTACATACAAAATATTAAAAGTTTCTTTTAAAAGTATGAAAAAAGTATAAAAATGACTGTGAAAAGATCAACTGGTTGTTTTCTTCTATAGGCTTGTCTATAGGCTCATTAGAGTTATTGTAGACACTGTCACCTTTGCATGCAAATGCACTATCGTCAAACTGTTATAATATAATAATAAATAGATAGATAAATAATATATACTATAGTAATATATAAATAGCTAAATTCATATTGATCACTGCTTTGCTTTGCGTTGACTTTAATGTAAAATATCTATATTATTCGACCAGCCTCCGATGTTATCTTTGGTTGTTTTATAAGAGCATCAAAAAATCAACTCTTTCACATTTATACTTTTCAAGTTGAAAGGTGCAATGGTCGGATGGATGGACAGATTGTTGATTAAAGCGCAGGTATGGTAGTTTCTTATATATATTTATAAGCGTAAATAATAAAAAAGTATTTTTAAAAAAAAAAGACATTTTACGGTTCTGGCAAAAACAAGGTTTTGGCTGCCAGAAACTCAACTTTAGGCCAAATCTTACAAAATAGCGTGCCAAATTTACGTACATATTTGAAAAAAACATTAACACAAAAAATAAATAAGCTAAACACAAAAAGAGACACGGTTCACTCTGAAAGAAAAAAACAGGTTAAATTAGGTTTGGAAAAGGGCAACTACTAAGTATCTATGTATAGAAGCTAAAAACAGCGATTGCCTGTAACTTCCGCGCACTTGCACGCACGTGTGGCAAGTCAGTTCGCCGCCCCGCTTATTAGTAGAACGAGCCATTAAATTCATGCTGAGTACCTTCGAAACTGGAGCAAGATCGGTGGCAATGGGCACTTATTCCACTGCGCCTTTTGAGATGGCAATAAAACGCGAAATTCGTTTCCAATAATGACTCGTTAACCGGATATCATCTGGATAATAATCATTTCAAAAGCGGTATAATTCTCTAGTTGTCTAGGCGAAAATAGGATAGAGACATAAATAGTTAAAAAGAAAATAAAATGACTTTCAACGCCAGAAAAAATTTTGTAAAAAAAGTTGTAATTTCAGAAAATACACTTACTGGTAAAGTAAGTAAATAAAATCATAAAGTAAAGTAAAAGTTTATTTTCATGAGCAACGAATGACAATTTTCAATTGGTTCACAAAATTAACATAAAATATAAAGATACATCGATATATGCTACAACACACCTAATGTTTATATATATTTATGCTACTCATATTAGAAATAACAAGTAAATATCATAATAAGTAATATAGTAAATAACAAGTTTTATAAATTTATTCTATTTTAGAATTGCAATGAAATAAATCTGCCACGTAACATTTCTTTCAAAGGAAAGAAGTGGTACGTGGCGTGAAATTATACGCAGTAGTATAAGCGCTTGCTTCTAAATACAGAGGTCCCGGGTTGGGCGGGTCAAAGCACCGTTGAGATATTCAACTGCGCTTTCATTAAGCTTAACTGAGTTAAGTAACAAGACACTCAGACAAAAATAACACCCATTCAGTGATACGACA
This sequence comes from Neomicropteryx cornuta, assembly GCA_020383195.1. Taxonomy (NCBI): domain Eukaryota; kingdom Metazoa; phylum Arthropoda; class Insecta; order Lepidoptera; family Micropterigidae; genus Neomicropteryx; species Neomicropteryx cornuta. Next base: position 2,548,652 of record JAHKQU010000001.1, on the reverse strand, counting down.
TTTAATTGGTTTGCTTGTAATAAACGGCCTCGCATCATGAAAACAACAATAAGGCAGCCGAAACTGCGCCCAATAGCGCCTCCCCGACAACATAAGCCATACGAACGAAGAAGAATTATAGCTCTTTAAATTCACACAGGTTTTTTTTATTAGATGGTCTTATTAATAGGCTTTTTTGAAAAGAAATACATTTCGATTTTTTATATTCTCCCGGTAGTTTAACTATACTTTTCAAGTACTCTATATAAACTAGTGTTTTGAAATTTAGACTTGTTAATTAGCATGTCTAAATTTCAATTAAATTGCAAGAGAAAAACAAAACAAAGATAATTTCATTAAATTAAAGTATGAATGTTATATAAAAGCAAAGTTGGCAATCTTCACTTATTAATTATATACATTAAAATCATTCGGCCAATGCAATGCAATGCGCAATTGATTTATTTTTCATGTACTCTTTTTCTTTGTTTTAATGTTTCTTTAATTTTTTTTGTTTCTTTTTTATATAATTATAAATTGTATGTAAATTTAGTACGTATAGTTTCTTGACTTGTCATCAAATTGAGTTTCTGGCAGCCAAAACCATGTTTTTGCCAGAACCCATTTAATGTATTGTATGTCTTTTTTTTTTAATAAAAACTATTTTATATACTTATTTTATTTGTGTAATGTGATTTTGAAGATGTATTGTATTCACTCACCCTAGGTTAGGATTTTTTGTTGATAATAAATTGAAAATAACGAAATTTTAAGAAAGTAGAAATTATTACGCTTTGTTTCCTCCGTTCCTCCGTTGATAACTTCTTATCGATTTTCTTCACAATCACACAAACTGATTAAAGTTAAAGGTTAAGGTAGGTATAGGTTTATTTTAAGCCAAACTTCAACCGCTTTATGTAAACCGGGTTAAACACAGCCTAAACACAAAACAGCCTGTACGAGATATACAACAGTGTATGTAACAGGGTGTAAAAATAGCCTGAGATTAACCCTTTTTTAAATACCAAATAATACCTACAAAATATATGCAGACATTCCGAGAGTAAAACGTAAGTAAAACCAAGTATCCTATAGATGTCGCTTATCATTTTTTTTTAAATTGACGTTAACTAATTAATAATGTAATTTGATAAAATTATGGCTTATAAAACCTTTCAAAGTAAACCAATTTCATATTCACAGTACCCAAAACTAACACATAATTAAATAACTTACAAATGTGTGAATTGCTTTGTACATTTTTCATTTTTTTGGTTTGGTTTGGTTTTTTGGGTTTGGTAGGTTTATGTGGTCTGGTGGTTTGGTTTTAGAATTTATGTAAATAAATATTGTAATTTTATCAGTGTTTCAAAAAGCAATTTGAAAAACATTACTCTTTGAAAAACTTGTCATTTACGAAAGGCAATTAATTAGTTCCTGACAATAAACTCTCTTGCAAGGCGAATAAAATACTTTAACGGGTACTTTCGGCGTATTATTGTTAGTGCAACTATCACATTTTTTAAAAAGACACTTTGCTGCGAACCATGAGGTCGCTTTTCTTCTTAAAATCGACCCTAAAGTACTTTATTTGTATCTTTTGTCGTTTTTAACAATGCCGTTTCGATGCTTTTTAAGCGTGTTTTTAATTGTCATGTGCGCGTGGCAAACGCTCGTCAAACACGTGTTCTTGTTTTGCAAATCTCGGTTTTGTGACAATGGAAAGGAAACGACCACTAAATGTCGCTCAAAAGAAACTAATGAACTAAGTGACTTTCGCCGTTGCTTAAAGCGCTGCGCAGGCCCCTCTGTCGGGTCAGCGAGATGACGGCCAGATGCCATCTGTTTTCGAGAATTCGTCCGTCAGCGAGGCGGTCATGTCTTGGACATTAAAAAAACACGATTTAGGAAATTACTTTCGAAATGATCCACTTACGTATGTGGATATTACTGTACTATACTTGAAACAATGCTAATACACAGAGCTTTTTAATGAAAAATTAAATCATCTATTATCTGAACAGATACATTTATTTATTTGAAATAACCGCAAATTAAGGCTAATAAAAACAAATTTTAGGCAAAGGTTTGAAGTATTTATTCTAATCTTATTTGTGCGTACTTAGTCTGTTCGATATATTTTATAAAAAAGTGTAGGAATATATTTTTTAAAACTATATTTTAGTTGTATTTTTAGTGTATTAGGAATTGTTTTACCGCCGTTGCAAAACGCAAAAACCATGACAAACATCAAAGGATACTGGTGTCACTTATTGTCCCTCGGTACTTTTACGATCTTTATAATTTTTAGTTTATAACAGTTACTAACTATTATTAGTTATTAACTATTAGTGATATCTATTCAGTGAATTAAAGTTAATTCGGGTGACAAATGTGGGAGAGAGGGGGAGTAATAGAAACATCAAATATAAAAAAAAATCTATGTAAGTTCGCATAGCATTTCAATTTCCTCACTTTAAAGCACCAATAGAACAAAAACATTTTTTGATTGTTCAATACGCAAACGGGTGCAATATTACTAAATAAATTAGTTATGATTTACAAAAAAGTTAAACCTGGAGAAAAGGGAAACCTGTTTGATAAATAAATAAATAATCAAGAATTTTTGTGCTTTTTAGTATTATTACGAGAAGCTTTATTTTTTTATTGTTTACGAATAATAGGAAATAAATAATAGGTATTATTTTTTATTTCTTTTGTTTTTAATTCATTTAGGATTATTTTTATTTCATTTTTTTTATTGTAATATTTTTGGTATTTATTTACTTGTATAATTTATATAAATATTAATCGTCCGAATATTGATTAGTTTCTTATTTATTTGTCCTACCTTAACCAGTTGTAACTTACCACAACTAAAATAGGACCCCCCCGAGGAATTTCCTATCAAGTAATAAAAATATTCGAAATCTTTCTGGCCAATCCGGACTTATGAGTAAACATATATTTAAAATAAAAATAAAAAATAATATTAAAAATATTTTTTAAAAAACAAGCTTTTATTTAAGTGCTTGATAAAAGTTCATGTCTGGGTATAGAATCTGCCAATCCTGGGTATAGAAACAAGTCATGCTTACCATAAAAATGTATTGTCATCAGAACTGAAAAAAAAACATCAAATTCAACTCCCTCCTCCTCCTTTTTTATTGAAGTCGGTTGGGAAAGAGTTTTCAAACTCTGATTATAGCGTTTGAATAAAAAAAAACAGACCCATACAAAGGAATTATGCGCGTTCATAAAACTAATATATTTTTTATAAATTTCTAACAATGTAGTTACGGCGGTTGTATGGACTTTCGATTCATTCTTAAAAATAATGATAACTTCAGGATTTAAGAGGTTATTATGATTTAATTGAAAAAAAAGTACAATGATTATTTTGTGTATGTTAATTTATATTCACCGTAGCACATGCAACCTACCAAACAACATAAAAATTCCTAAAGAAAATGGAAAATGTACATACAAACCAATTCTACATTTGTAAGTTATTTAATTTGGCCTAGTTGAGTAGAGCCCAAAATATGTATCCATATGTATGCATAAATATGTAACATATATGACCTAGGTACATAGCAATTCTTTAAAAAAAAAAATTAGGTGTTGTCATTACTGTGAATATGAAATTGGTTTACTTTGAAAGGTTTTATTAGCCATAATTTATATCAAAGATTATAAATTATAATAGATTATGATGATATTAAAGATATTATATCAAATTACATTATTAATTAAACGTCAATAAAAAAATAATAATGATAAGCGACATCTATAGGATACTTTTGTTCTTACTTACGTTTAAAATAAAATACGTCGAATAACGAGAACCTTTCCTAGCGATAGATGGCGATGATCCAGCAAATAATGATTATATTTCAATATATCTTTTTTCCATTTTAAGATTTTAATAGCATAAATTATTACAAAATATTTGAGATACTATAACATTGTGTGCATATCAAATCACAAATCGATATAATTATGATCCATAAAAGTAAATATTATAAATGGTAAGCGACATCTTTAGGATACTTGCGTTCTTACTTACGTTTGCTTTTGTGGTCAATTCCTGCATGATGCTAGGAATTTTGACTCCGATACCAGGCGCTGTGCCTTCGGTCGGTGCATCGGATGGGCTAGCCCTTCTGGCTAGCCTGCCTAACCCTAAAACGGGTTTGTAGGTGGCAATTTGCACAGAGTGCAAATAGGGAAATGGGGGGGGGGGACGATGAGTGTTTTGGGGGGCCGAAGACTATGGACTGTCCAGCTGGGCGCGAGGATGCGCCTTCCTGACGTCCGGAGGTCTGGAGTGAAGCGGGGCCAGGTTCTGCAGGTGGACCTGCTCAGAGTTGTCGGCTCTTTCGAACATGTTGCGGGCGAGTGTTCTCACGAACTTGTCGACCGTTTCCGTCTTGAGGTCGCGCCTCAAGGTTTCGTTCCTGACGAAGTACGGAGCGCCCGTGATCGTTCGCAAGCCGACACTCTGGACTGCTTCCATGGCCTTCTGGTTCGTGGCGGACGAGAGGTGCTTCCAGGCTGGGGCGGCGTAGGTGAGGATGGACCTCACATACATCTTCATGAGTCCAACCCGCGTGGAAGTGGCAATGTGAGGCGAGGAGAGAACCGGGCGGAGGAGTTGCCTTGCATATTTCGCTTTCGATATCGTAGCTTTTGCCTGTTTGTTGAAGTTGAGGCGACGGTCAATGTGAACCCCCAGGTACTTGACCGTTTACTTACGTTTTAAAATAAAATTCCTTAAATAGCGAACCTGTGTCTAGTAAAATCAGCAGAAGATGTCTTTCTAAATAGATTATGAAGTAAGTTCGTAAGATAGATACGGAACCCTCAGGCTGTAAACGTATCACATTTAACGCTTCTTTTAATGTATTTTCCAAATCAGAACGACACGTTCATATTAAATTTATTATACGCAACAAAAAAAAAGTTCCTCTATGATAATATGATTTTTGTAAAATAGTTTGCTCAGAAAACCTGATAACAACCTATGCTTTTATTACCAAAATCGACAGTATAATAAGCGGTTTTAAATAATAAATTCAGTCATTTAATAAATAAATTCAGGAAACATAATGTTCCAAATAACAATAACGATATTTATAACTGGCCTATATAATACAAAATGGCCCATTTTTTTAAAGCTTCATTAATAAAATTATATGGAAGTTTAATATTTCGATCTCACGGTTTAATCATTAAATAAAAAATAACTAAAAATGTATTTTTTTTTTGTATGGTGAAACAACACAAATTCCGTTCCAGATCTATATTTTGTTGAAAAAGAGAATAAATTAGAGGCTATAATTAGAAATATTTCGAATTATAGTTTTTTTTTGTGCGGCTGGAGTTATTCACACAGCCAACTGTAAATTAATCAGAGATATTGATAGTGATAAATCATGCGCCTGGTAGATAGCACAAGTTTTGAAATGCATAAAAATTAGAATATAGATTTTTAAATTCGTAAAATAGATTATAAAACGATGTGTATTATTAAAAAAAAAAATGATTTTATCAATTAGTTATTTACTATTTAAAATACCGGTAACATATTTTTAAACCACGATAAAAGTTGGTATCCTGTTATTTATTATGCTTAGGTATATAGTCGAACAAAGCTTCTTCTGAACATTTGACAGCAAATCGATTTTTGTTTAACTATTTAAGCAGCTACTGGCCTATGTCATCTGTTCTAAGGCAAGCAATATGTCAATTGGCCTATTTAAGCAATCGCTTCGTTGGATGGGAGTGATTTTCACGTGATTGGGTCTAATATCCCTGTGCTTTAGATAGGTCCAATATATCCTCAAACAAAGTAAGGGAAAACAAAACCCCGAAAGTAATTATTAGATATCTATTACCGGACTCTTGCATGTTTGCATGAAGTAAAAACTGCAAGTTGCATAGCTGCACCCTTTGCTTACGATATACGCCATTAGGTCTGTTTACAGACAGCGTACCATGGCAACGACCAACAGCAATTTTATAAAATATCAGTATCTGAAGTTCAGTAGTCGGCATTCCAGTACAAATGTGATGATGACCAAAGATAAATATATATTTTGATGATTATCACGTAATTTTCTCCAGTACATTCGTTTTAAGGTCGTACTAAATACTAATATTAATTGGTTTGAAATTATTTAAACAGTTGTGCGTGTTACCTTTAAGGTAGAAGTGTTTGTTATCTACAAAGGTTAACTAACATTGGCAAACCTTCAAAACAGACACAAAACAGTATATTTTTAGATTTCAGTTTTATTACGAGGATAATAAAAAAAAAACAAACAGAAATATATTTTTGAAAAAAAACTAAAAGCCTAAAAAATATCGATTCGAATGGAATGCAATGACACACTTACCTAATGTTCGCCTCAGTAAATTATTAAGGCGAACAGTCTGCCTCTGACCTCTTGGCCTAAATTCCAATCAAGGCATGGGGTTTATTACCCGAAGTATGCTTGCCGTACCATTTTATTTACTTCGGTCTACTAGCCCTGCTTTGAACTGAAACGTGATTTATCTCTATAATTTCTAAGAGGCGTGGTTTTCAAGAAGAGAAGAATAAATAAATAAATAAATAAATAATTTGATGTTCTAGCTAAGAATTTAGTTTTATTATAAAGATAAGGGTTTGCCATTATGTTTTAAAAATGATTTCGGGTAAGTGGCCGCCGCGGCTGACTCGAACAAATTTCAACCGAGAGGCCCAATTTTCAACCACTTTTTGCAGCAAGTTGTATGTCGGCAATAACGCGCCGAATATTCTCTTCCAAGGCGTTAATCGTGTCCGGCTTATCTGCGTAGACAAGCGACTTCACATAACCCCACAAAAAATAGTCCAGGAGTGTTAAATCGCACGATCTTGGAGGCCACGCCACAGGCCCACGACGCGATTTTTACTTTATTTTAGAGTGATTAAAAAAAAATTTTGAGTGATTTTTTCCAAATTTGCACTATTTGCAAACGTTGTTCAGGAGTAAGTGTATTTATTATGAAATGGCAAACCAAACTGAGCATAAATCAAGTGACAGCTGTCAAAAATACCAACTACGAAAAAAGTAGTGCCAGATTGAAAACCACGCCTTTAAAAAAAACACCCTAATATAAACCGTACTGAGAAAAAATCCTATACGCTCTACAAGAAATGTCTGTAGGTACAGTGACAGCTAAACGTTTTGTTGCGCTTACAGTTCGACTCTGGTTAAAATTATTTGTACGCTTAAACAAACGAGTCGTGTAACCTTAAAAAACTATTAAATTTGGTTACCGTTACTAAAGTTTTTAGTAGGCTCAACCAACGTTTGATACACCTAAAGGAACTCGGGTATACATATACAAACTGCTTTGTAAGCGCTACCGAACTGTTCGGAGACAAACAAAATTGCGGAATAGGAGCTACTGATTGTTTGGTTGACCTAACAAAATAGATAAATCTCTGATAAATCTCTTCTTTTTGGTTTTTGAAGAAAAATAATACTAAATATCGTTTTATCTCCTAGTTTATCTGAGCTTCTTTCAATTCAACCAACCAACCAAACATATACAAAAACATTTTAAATAAATCCAGCAAAGACATGGTATTTTCGCTGTCCTTTATAAATGCATGAAATGAAATAAAATACTTACAAATTAAGCCAACATAATTCGTGTAATGTAAAAAAGTATTGCAGCGAGGAAAAGTCGAATTAAAAAGTTATATTTTTACCCAATCTAAAAGTAGAGAACCTTGAAAAGTCTATATTCTACGAAGAATTTTATCAAACGTTTAAACGTAAATATCTTACGAAAATAAAACCAGAGACATAATTGAACTCGGGAACTCCCACTTGGAAGCGGGCATTTCTACCACTTCAGAGACATAGTTGATTTCATACAGATGCAAATTCAACTAAGTTTTTAGAAATATATTGATAGAGGAGTGACGGCCGTTTTCACCAATCCCATCTCAGGTCTTCCCTAACTAAGGAACTCTTAAACATATAGGTTATTTTTAGGCAAACAATTGACGTATCTCAATTTAAGGGACTCTTAGCCCTAAGTGAGGTTTGGTGAAAACGGTACTGTGTTTTTAAAAGTCGTAGTGAATTTTACACATTTTATATACCATAGCTAGTTTTATTTCATTTCATACTGTAGTATAACTGTAATGCATTGATTTCGGAATTATGACCGAAATACGCTAGCATTACTGATCAATCGCTTAAATGAAAAAAAAACTAGCGCCATAGAGTTGTATTTTGTGCCATGCTCAACTAAACTAAATTAGCTTGTGTTTGCAAACGCCTTGAATACTAAATGAACGCGATCGCATTGCATATTTCTTGTGTTATGATATTTTACGAGCAATAATATTTATTAAGGTAGGTCGTAAATCAATCAGTATTGATAATCAGTGTTGATAAACCGATCACCGCTAACTAATACCAACTTATCAATGTGACAATTGCTATACGTATAAACCTCAAGCATGCGCATTGCGCACTTCATCGAACATAGGTATTTGTGGTCAGATGCATGCTAAATAATTGCAATAATTTTACAAACAATACCTCATCGTCACGTCAATAGAGATTTATCTTAGGTTGACAGTTTCCCGGGGTGTTTATGTTCCCTATTACGAGTACGAATTCATAATTGATTGATGCAAAAATAATTCATCCCTAAATTTATTATTTCTATTAAACCGCCGGTGTACATTAACTTTAGACACACACTAGAATTCAGGGAGGGTAGTGTTGAATATATCGATGTCTCTGTTAAGGTAACATGCTCGATGTTAACCGTGATATGCGCTAAAAAAAAGGTAACACCCATTCAAAATAGCAAAAAATAATACTACTAAATTTCAGGTTAAATATAAAATAAAATAATTCTCTTTAGAATGCTACGTGATGCTTGCCCGCAATTTTTATATATTTTTAGTTTTGGAGTACCAAAAGCGTCTTCCTAAAATAAAATGAGATAGAAAGCATGTTTTGTATTGTCATTTAACAAAGAATTTATGCAATTTTAGGGTAGTTTTTCATTAAAAAGATTTTTTTAAACGGACACTGTGATCCGGTATTTATCACTTATTGTTATAGCTACTATATACTGCACTTAAAAACTATAGTTAACTTAAATTCGGCTAAGCGGTGTTTTTTCTAAACAATGACTAAACGGTGACGACCTATTTATTCATAATATTATGTTCTCGTGGTCAAAGTTTGGTGTTAAATAAATGCCTTTAATTAATGTGCCTGTTATGTCACTTAAAACATATATACGAAGAAAGACAAATTTAAAACCAATAACTACATAAACCAAACATACAGCAATTAAGGTTTTTTTTTAAATTGTCATTCGTTACACTTTTAAAACTTATTTTTGACATAAAACAAAATACCTAAGTTGTTGATAACATCAAAATATTAAAATTGACTACACGTTCATAGACACAAATTGCAAGCAGCTATCTACATATTTGCAAAAAATACCTTTGAAATATTCGTCGTTGAAATAAGCAATCATTTCACCTACCTTAAAAAAGACCCCGTGAACTCGGGGTCCCTGAATTCAGGCACAGCTGAGTGAAAAGTTAAACTATGAATAATGTAACTAAGTTAGTTTAGACTTGTTATCTGCCGACCCCAGCAGAATCAATTAGGTGGGAGTTGAAAATCCTTCTGGCCGCTTCCCACGCATTTTGCCAAGATGATTCATCTGGAAACCTGTTGCTAAAAAAGTATCTGCCTTACAAAGTCGGCAAGTCAAGTGAGATGTAGTTAGCACCTTTGCCTTTGAAAACACTTTACAGGCTTCGCTATAAAAATAATGTCATGATAATCATAATATTAAACACACAAATACGTGACAAAAAGGCGAGTTTATTTCCGCGAGACAATCTCTACCAGCTAATCCGGCTTCTCACGATCGACGAATTCATGTATCAAAAGTCCATTTTATGTTTGATAATAAGATTATTTTTAAGCGAAGTTTGAGAAGCCTCTTTTTATAATTTTATTTTTAAATTTACTCTTTGGACATTTCGAAGGTGTTTCAGCATGCTCAACATGCCTGAGAAATAAGAGTGTATATTATAAATTTTATAAATAATAAATTAAGCAGATTATTGAGGTTTATAGATATTTTTACTAGGAATAACAACAATTTTTTTAGCCTGCAATGTTTGTAGGTCGGTTTAGATCAAATCTTGCAAGCTGACTTAGAACCACTTCCTCTTATCCCACGGAGTTCAAATTTGACATGTTGGTTTAGTTCCGATGACAATGCATTTTTATGCATGACCTGATTATACACCCAGGAATGGCTCCAAATGAAGGAACTCCTCAACTGGTAACAGCACCGACACGACATCTTGTATACGCATTCAAGCACTTAAATAAAAGCTTGTTTTTAAAAATGTATTTTTACTATAATTTGTTTTTATTTTCCATACGCTGCTAATCGAAAAGCCGATAATAGAGATTATTTTTATGCGCATTCCCACATGACTGATCACCACCGTGACCAAAGCCATTCATTCAAAAAGATAGTAACTGCTTCAGGCTCAAGATGATGAGATATCGAAGGTAATCTTCATTTAGTCGAGAAGAAAAGGCCAAGATGATCCGGAACGTCAATCAGAGGTAGTCAGTCACCTAAATTTTATTAAAACTGTTTTCTTTGAGCGATCAAATTTATAATATAGACGTAAGCCATTTACTACTATAGTATTTCTGAACAAGCTTCAGCGTTTTTTAATGTAAAAAAAAAGAGGTAAGTCCTGAAAGTTATGATTAATTATAAAACAAAAATAAAATAAAAAAATAATGATTATTATTTTGTTTTTGTCTCTAATACAACCGGAGTTATTGATTTTTAAAGTCGAGCCGTTTTCGGCGCTGACGTGACAACTGTCGTCTCGCGGCGCTGGTCCAATACTAGTTGCGAGGGCATAGTCTGAGCTGCCAATCGACAATCGACTGTTCGGGTCGAATGTTCGTGTGCCGATTGGCAGACAGACTAAAGGCCCGGATACGCGACGTTGGCAATTGTGACGTGATCGCATAACTTTGAAAACACTCTATAACATGGTCCAATTTTATGTTATCGAAGTAATTATTTCACTTTATCGTAATTTTTTAAGATTTAAAAAAAATAAATAATCATATATATACCACATCACTGCAATTTAAGTAAATATTCTCACCACTGTCGAAACGTGGTTGTCCCATTCGACGGAGCCCTCGTTCGCTGATGCTGCACAACCTGGTTCCGGTTACCTTCCGCTGATCGTGTTTCTTCACAGCTCCCGGATCATTCATTTCTCAATTTAATCATCTTTACTACATTCTTTTATTTATGATTAAAAAAACCCAGTTGAGTCCAAAATACCAATTTACTAACACCAAAAACCAAGATTTATAAGGTTTCCTTTAAAAAACCCGAACTTTATAGTATTTTTTTTTTAACTGACCTTATTTTGCATAGAACTTTTTACTCTTATTCCGAATTTTGCGAACATGGTCTTAAAAAACATTAAAGAATATAAATATGATTTTTAAAATTACGATTTACGTGCAAAATGGTTTATTTTGAAAGATATTCGTTATTTAAAATGCGTTTGACTATTAAACTTTTAGTTTATTAAACTTAATTTATATTTTGTAGGTAGGTAAAACAATTTAGATTATTTAATTATTACTGAATTATCTTGATTAACGGTATCCGGTATGAATTATCTTAATTAACGGTAATTAAATTATTAAATTTATTGCTGCGGAATAATTTTTTCTTTAAAAAAAATATCTAAGAAAAAGAGTTGGTATTTTTAAGCTGATCCTGTAAAATGTTTTTATTAATGCTGACTATTTAGCGACGTCACATTTTACCCAAAATTCTAATGGGCATGTATTCTTTGGGCAAAAACATGTTTTACTGTAATATATTTTTTTTGGTAATAAATAAAATCACATATTATTTAACTGTTTGTTTTTTATTATGAGCTCATTGATTCAATACATGTTGTATCGATAAAATACATTATATGATACATAACAGTTTCATTAATTATCTATATACTATCGAATTTATACTAACTGTACAACATTACTACGTCACTATACATTTGTCAACGACACTACCACAGAATACACTACTGTGATTAATTCACTATGCCCTAACTACCTAATATAATTAATGAGCCATATTACTCCTACCCTCTAAATCAAAGTACAGTGTATGTGACAGCGTTTGCACGAATTACAATTTAGTACGATTCGCCTATTAATCTACGCTTAGTCCAGGTAATTTTTTGACATACGTAGATTGCAGCGATTTAAACATGAACGTAAATGCGTGTCGTCTATGTGTGAAGCACAAATTGTTGGTAAAAGAAGTAGGCAAGGTTTTTATCTTTTTAACTACGTAAATATCTTTTTACATTATCCTAAATTTTTAGTAGAATATCAACAAAAGAGTTACAAATATTTATAATATTTCATTTTACTATATTAAAATAGATCAGTGGACAAAGTAAATAATCAAAAACTTTCGGAAAAAAAACCCCGCTTAAGGACTTACAACCTCTATCTACCTGTATGACATACTATGGATATAGATAAATAATATACACATATATACAGGTGTATTTATATTCCATGATATCCTTTTAGTCGTTGATCCATATCGACGACTAAACCAGTCTCAAAAAAAAAAAATAATAATTTCGGAAAAAAATCATACTAACATAATTATATTATTAAAAAACTTTGTTTTTCTTCGATGTGCGTCACGCGCGAGGTCATTGCCCGATCTCGCCTTTTATTCAACCGCCTTCTCAAACATTAAAACAATTTCTTTGAAATTTCGAATTCGTTTTTCTCTTAATTGGGAAACATTTTATCAAAATTTTTTGCTGATTAATGTTTGATATTTAATCTATATAAACCCCCTAAAAGGACATCAATAAATATAAATAAAACCTTTTTTAAAGTGGATACATGTTACCTTTTATACTCTACAAAATAAATAAACTAAGAACATTTTGTACCAGTTTCTAAGACAGTATAATAGTTACATATTTGTTTATATTTTTATACATACACAAATAAATCTCTACTTAAGCCAACGAATATCACATTAATGTTAGTATGATTATATACTTAAACTAAATACATTAATAGAAAATCAGATTCAATTTAAACACCTTTTAAGGAGATTCTTTTTTAAAATAGCCATAGAAATAACGAATGATGCTTTTAATTATCTACGTAAATGTACATAATCAGTAGGCATGTTACACCTTTCCCTAAACATAAAGCATACATTTTTGGTAAAGTTTTCCTCTGTTTTTTTTTCCAAAAATAACAACCATTTTAGTAATCAAAATATACACTGATCTCACCAGTAATTTAACATGCATAAATTCTACAGAGAACAAGATTAAATTTGATGTTAGAAATGTCGTAAATTATTGCACAATATCTTAACACTGTAGAAAGATAGTAAACCGTAATATTTTGTTATAAATTAAGTTATATCTAATAATAAAAGAATATTCTTAAATTACCACAAACAATCTGTACCCGTAACTTCGCAAAAAAAAAACCCCAAAACGCCAAAAAATCCGTAATAATGAAACTACAAAAAATAATCAGTCTATTGGATAATAAATCAGCATAGGGCTAGACCTTTCTGTTCTACTAAATATGGCAATTTCAAATAAATGATAATTCATCTGACTTTCCAATTACAACTGCATTAGATTAGACCATAACCGTATTACCCACTAAACCGTCTCTTAGATAACCACTTTCTAATAATTCGGAATAACCCGATTCATCACTACAGGCACTGTCGTTGTCACAAGCACTGTGGTCGCAGTCATCTCCGTGGCCAGATTGATCTGAAAATGGTCCAATATCCGCACTCTCAGACTTTTGAATTCTGGATTCAGTCATTTCGGATAGCAGCTTAATCGGAGGGTATGTCGAACGTCGCTTGAAGGATCTATCATGGTAAGCTACTTTCTCGCCGATCGGTACTAAATTTACATCGTCGTCACACAGATCAGCAGTATTATCAATGGGCATTGTGGGAAGGTCGTCTTTGGATTCGTTTGGTTCTAAGTTCACCGATCGCGATACATATTTGAGGCTGGAATATCTCCTGGGAAGTTTAGTTGTTGCCAAGCTGTCCTTTGAAAATAACTGCTCGAAGCTCTGAACCCTCTGTAGAACACTGACCTTTGTAGCTTCAATGTTGGCATCATCATGTTCTATCATGGGTTTCTTATTACATTCATTTGGTGTGAACTGACAAGGGATAGACGACATATCAATATCAGAGGACGTAACGGTACTAGCTGTTTCGCATCCACTTGATATAGATCCCTCGTCACTGTCAAGCAATAGGAAATTTGACTGAGAGCATAAATGTTCTAGTAAACCAACAACTGCTTTGTCAGTATTTTCTTTTGCAGTATCGATAACTTCATTAGTACGTGGATCATCGCTTGAATGCTTGGTCTGTGTATGAAGAACTTCATCGATCTTCACGGGTGAGCCGCTATCGATGTTACATTCACTCTGACTAGTCATCGTTATATTATTGGTCATATGATTGCTTTCTTGGACAAGTAAGCTCAAAACTTCATCGCTGAAAGACATAGTTTCCTCATTCCTTACAACATCGCCACACAGTCGGTCGTTGAAGTCACCACATAAAGTTAGTTGTGAATCCTCAAGACTTGAACATTTGTCGAGAGGAACAGTTTCGGGCTCACATACTTTTGCCGGTAAACTGATTTTTCTCGGCGAACGAATTCTATCAGATCTTCTCCTTCCCAGGGTGTACGATGGATATAGATCGTCTATGTTGTACGTTTTGCGGTTAGGCGATGTTGACTTTGTCCAGGTATGGCATAATTTACCATTTTCCCTGGATTGTTCTTCTTCTTCGTCCTCTTCGGAGCATAACTCTTCGATGGCCATGAGTTTCGGTGCAGATTTGGATCTTTCCAGGGGCGGCCTGTAATTGTTACCTCCGACGCTCAGTAATATCTTTCTTCTCGGCATACTAGGGTTGTCGTACACGGCATTGGCCAAACTGAGCCTGGCGTTTTGCCTAGATAGTTTGTCTCTCTTGAATTCGCTGAGCGCCTGCTGCAGCTTTATCTGCAGCTCTTCGGTGATCTTTTGAGAGACTGACTCCTTGGCGCAGAGCACGGCATGGCATCTCATCTCATGCTTGAGTTTCCGCCCCTCGTGTCTGTACACCCAACAAAATATCTTCGGATAGTTCAGCGGGCTCGCGCAGTACGTGATCCTATGCGACCAGTATTCCGTAAGTCCGTGTTCTTTAGTAAAGCCCTTGAGACCTGAATTAGTAATGGACAGCTTCATGATCACGTCTGGTTTCAATGACTGGTTGTAGTTCCTCCATAGGGTCGCTAATGGTTTGTCCACACAGCCTTCTCCTGAAACAAGTATGAAATTATCTTTTAATAAGGGAAATTTAATCATTAATAAAACCACGATAAATGACAAATGTTCAATGACTGAAAAAAAATGAACTTTACCTATATACCTTTGTTAAATAATTAAGTAAAGTAAAGTAAAGTAAAGTAAAAGTTTATTTCCAAGACGAACTTAATGCATAGGAATGACAATTTTCAATTGGTTCACAAAAATTGACATAATTAAATATACAGATACATCATGTCTAGAGTGTTCGACATTTATGCTACTCGTACTCATATTACATAGCTATATATTTACATCGCAAAAAAATAAAAGTATATAAATTGAAAATAGAAGTTTTATAAATTATGCTTAAATATACTATTTTAGAATTAGTATGAAAAAATAACCGCCACATAAAATTTCGTCAGATTTTTTTTAATTAAATGTGTTTTGATTGTTTTTTTGAAAATAAATATATTTTTTATGTTTTTATATTCTCCCGGTAATTTATTGAACATTTCTAGTCCTCTATATAAACTAGTGTTTTGATATTTAGACGTACGAGGAGGTACCGGCTGAATAAAATGATCTTTGTTCCTTGTGTTGTGAATGAATGAATGAATGTATGGGTGTTATTATCTTCCTTAGTTCGGATAAATTCGCAAAGGGCTTCTTGTACATATATACCAGACACCGTTAGTATTCCAAGGGTTTGGAAGTACAACTATAGAAAACCAAAAATATAGTCATTTATGCATTTGGTATGCACATATTCCTTTCACACAAATGTTTGGCTATGTTTGTATAATATTATGTTAAGTTTTGTGATACTAAGTTCGCTGTATATTTACTATACAAATAAATATCAAAGAAAAACAAAAACTTAATTAATTACAATCTAAAAAGTTAGTAGTTTGTACACCAAACAAGTCAAAATCAATGAATATAAGCGATACCAGCTCGATATCTCTTTCGGCTGAACTAATTTCATACACATTCAACCTGTTGGTAATGAATACGAACTAAAATCACTTTGATATCATTGTGCTAATAGTATGCACTGATTGAGATCGTAAATGAGTAAAGATTAAAGGGCCTGCTCATTACAAAACGAAGTGATGATTTTATATTAGACACTGTGGCCAATATATTTTTATTTTGAACTCCGCTCATAGTCCTCACGCGATCTCAGTTTCACTTTATAGAGAACTTCCCGTCCTCATAAGCGACTCAATATGGGCAATGATTCGGAATCAACAGCGCAGCCAGCATCCTGCCAGTAATCTGCATGATTCAATCATATCGCCAGTGAACTCCATGTGGTTATCATCATCCGGCGCATTACGAAACCAATCTGTACCCTCTGCAGCGTTTTATCTGAGCATATGACGTCCTATAAATAAACTGATCACAAAACAAATATAAAATGGATACATCAAGACAATAAAATCGATGAAATCAACACGTTTAATCTAAGTTTCATCTCTTATGAACCGATACTATCTGTCTTTTTTTTGTTATTAAGAATACATGTTGGCCGATGAGTACAAGTCTATAACCTTCCTAACTAGGTAAGAGTTACCTGTTCTAAGGAAGGTTATACATGAAGTGTTACAGTGCATACAAGAGACCAGCGCAAAACCCTGTGAAAATATAAAAATTAACTAAGGCAGAAATATACACTCCCACACACACACACACACTCACACACATACACACACATTAATACAATTTATGTGTCTACTCAATAACACTTAATATATGAAAAAATAAAATGAATAAATGAAACAATTAAAAAAATAACAAATAAATAAACAAATAAATGAAATGAATAAACAATTATTAAATATATAGGTAAATAACTATTCGATATAAATAAATAAATATTCAATATAAAAATTGTGTTATACTACATATAGTATAGTAACATATCTTATATATATAGTAAAGTAGTGATATATATGAATGTATATATATATATATAAATACATTGGGCATAAACATATTCAAGTATGAGGTATGACATATCTAAGTAAGCATATATTATTATTTTTTTTATCACTTTTGTATAAAAGGTCCTTTGGTTAATGATGGATTATTTATAAAAGAAATCAACAGTTATAGAATAGTCAATTACAAAAAATAACCAACGCATACATACAATAAAGTGGTTACTTTATTTTTATTTTCTAAAACAATGCCATATTAAATAAATATACATATCTAGATATCCTAATATAATAAGCCTAATCTTTTATTTTTATAAAAAATAAAAATACATTTCAGCGCATGATAACCGATTGTCATGAGAAATCGATACGTAGAATATTTTTAAGTGCGGTGCTTAGATGAAACATACAAGAAAAAAAACTGAGTAACTCTCAACTGTCAAATATCTGCGTAAAGAAAGGTTTTATAAAGAACAGGTCTAGTAATAATATACCTAATAGGTCTTTTTATTTATTATTAACAATTATAAAACTTTTCCATTAAACCCCTATTAAGTAGTTTCAGGATTCACAAGTATCTGCGCCATCTATTGTGAGATTTGTAACCAGATGAAAAAGGTCATAAATAACTTTTTTTAATATTGAAAATATAACCTAGAAATTAGTTCTCTTGGTATGCTTATTAAATATTATCGAATGTTCAACGTGCATACATAATTATATAATAATTTAGAGCGAATATATTTATTATTAAAATTATTACGAAAATAGCGTACGAACTTCAACTTACATACTAAGATAGGTACTAAGGTACAACTGGGCGTTTCTCAATACGCCATCGCGCGTTTGTCTTGCACAATCCATTTATAGTCAGAGAGCCAGTAATCCGCGTTTAAAAAACGTTTCTTTTTTAAATTTTTAACCTTTATAAATAATATTAATTTATCTTACCATTTTTTTTCTAAACTACGCTGAATACTAACAGAAGGTCGAATTTCAACATGTCAAGTAGTTCAATAGATTTCGGTTTGGATTAACAACGATCATTTCGAATTTTAACTTTGTTATAGAGGGAAACTTCATATACAATAAGTTCCCATTTAAATGTCACTAAAGTATTTATAGTTAACTTATTGACTTTGAGATTTTTATAATATTCTATAGTATTTCTTATAATAAATGTTTGTTTGTGAACTACATGTTTTCCATGCGTCCTTTTTTTATACAGTAAGATTATAATTAGTTCAAGGCACGGGCTCCACAATATTTTTTTATCGGTATTTTATTTTTTGCTCCCTGATAAAACACGACAGCAAAAGGGAAAAAGTTTTTTCTTGTGTTTTAAAGTTAAAATAATATATTTTTATTTGCTGTTCTTGCATATTATCAAATGTGGTAACTCTCTTCGAACAAAAATCTACAACCTACCTATTAAAGCGTGTATCCCCCTCCTGAACCCTTTCCCCCAGGATTTCGAATCCACAAAACCTCTTTTCGTTTTGACGTTAAACTTGAAAACTTCAAGATGAACATCCCCCTAAGATCACACTTGACGAGCTAGGCGTTTAAATGAGGGGTTCTATGGTGATATCGCTAAAATCTCAAATTGCCAATCTAAATTATCGACAAGACTAATTGGAAACTAGGGATAGTTACCTTCTGTCCTCCATCATGGAAGCCAAGAAAATGGTGAGATTCTGGTTAAAAAAAAAAAACAGCAAACCGATCTCATGAGATTGCTGCTATCGTATCGGTAGTAAAAATTTAAACAACAAACGTCCGTGTTATGTTTCAATTTATAAATAAGAGATATATCACTGGCTCTTCGACTATTCCATTCATGAGTTCATGACTGATTGAATTATTAGACCGTCACGAATTCTGCGCACGTCGAATCTGTATGCAACACATGGGATATTTGACACAGGGTCAGCAGCCATTCGATGATACACCTGCTTTGAATTGAAACTTATTTACGCGCGGTAGAGAGGGTATCTACGTGTAACGAAACTTCAGACGTAATATCTTATTGACTACATGCAAAAATAAAAAAATCCCTTTCGGCACGCCAGAAGGCAAAGGTAGATTTCATCGAATCAAAGTAATTAAGTAAGTAAGTATAGGCAAACTCCAATTGTACGGATTTGTATCAAGCATTGCGTGAGATGCCGCGCAATCCACTCCCCGTGCGGCAGCATGCGCACCTCAACCACTTGCATACTGATCCCTCAGAAGCCGTAAGGGTCTTTCCCCTCCCTCCCCCACCAAGGGGCTTTTCTGCCGTAAGGGTTGCTCATATCAAAAATTGTTTCAAACGAAGGTTGTAGGGAAATTACAGGCCTACAATTAACATTTTGAACGGATTTGTGCCTGTTAAGGGAGGTATGATTTGCTTGAATTTGGAAAAATCAGTTATTCCCACCACATAAGTTTTAGGCCCTTACCTAAGGAAAATTATAAAGTTTAAATGAATTCGATATCTTATATACTAAGAAAGTTATAGGAAAATTACACTTTTTTGAAAAAACGTCCCCAATTCCGCCCCCCTGGTCTAATTTATCCCATTAACGAACTTGACCGAGTGTGTGCCCTTATATTTTATGAATCAAATTCAAAGTGATTACGGCAGTTATCCTGTCGATATATACGAGTAAAAACTTATATATAAACATGACATGGTACCCATTGCAATAGGTAGCTTTCCTAAAGAAATCTACCTAAAAAACCTCATCAATGCAGTTAAAAAATTTAGTTGAATTTGCATATTTTTGAAATCAACTATGCCTCTGTAGTTTCATTTACGCGATTATTGTATTGAGTGAATAGAATATTTATGTGTAAAATTTTGATAATTTTTTTGGAAAAATACAGACTTTTCGTGGTTATTAATTAACCTTAAGGCAAAGTACAAAATTTAGCTTTTTATTTCATTATGAGCGCAGGTAACTATGAGATAAAACGATATTATTTTTCTTTTGTATCTACAAATAAGGAGTCACAACATATAACTTTTGTACGGAGAAATAACTCTGTCGTGGCGTGGTATTTCAAAATCTATACTAATGTATAGTAGATTGTTATGGTATAAACAGACGATCGTGAACAGAGAATAAATCAACGATAAGTACAATAGAGCGTAAGAAAAATCAATCGTGAATCACGCACGCATGATTCATATACATAAAATGAACTGCCTTCTAAAAGGGCATTTGCCATTCGAGTCATTCGGGTCAGGGGTCGACGTCAGGCGGTTTTAATCCCAATTAATTAAAATTAATGCAATCGGCGAGGCCGCGACTGGCAACAATTGACACGACGCGATCTGTCAGCTGACCGTCCGGACGCCATATTGGTCTCAATCTTATTCGCAGAGCAACGACTCTCATTAGGGTACAGTTAAGCAATGATTCGGAGATGCAGTGACAGCTAGGAAGGATCACAAGGACAAAAAAAAAATGAGTGCCGGGACTCACGGTTAAGACGTGTACATATCAGCGTTCGCCTGTTAAAAATAGCTTTATAAAACCTTGGTGGAACAACTCTGAGCATTTCAGCACAATAAGCAAATATAATCATAATAAAATGGTTATCGCACCAATTAGACATGAAAACATTTTGATCAAGAAAAAATATTTGTGATTTTTTACTTTATGACAATAAAATGGAACCATTTCTGAAAAAAATCCTTTTATATAAAAAAAAATATATATTGTAATCAAATTAGTCAATTCGGAATAATAAATGAACATATATTTAAAAAAAACACTACGAATTGAGAACTTCCTCCTGTTTTTGAAGTCGGTTAAAAAATGAAACAGAATGCGATTTAGCTTCTCTCATTATTTACAGGAAATTTTGGGTTTGTGATAACTGGAGTTCGATATCGCTTTATCGTTATATAGTTTATTAGTACAGTGACACGATAATTGACCATAATTTAAGTTCAATGTGGTTTAGGTTAAACTACATGGTAAGTGTCAGGTTGTGATGAATGTGAACGTGAACGTGCCTGGTCTGCTATAAGCTCCCAACTTCTTATATTGGTCGTAATGACCATCCTCCCAAGATAAAACCTATATTAATCTCTTGCTCTCGCACAATATTTATAAATCCTGTATAATTATTTGTATAAATTCAAGTCCACAGCGGGCCTCTAGGTAAATTTTCAGTTGCACATTTTGTTGTTATTTTTTTATTATGATTTTTTATGTTAGTATATGAAATGTCAACTGTTCCACAACTGATTACATCACCTTAGAACAGCAGTATACGCTATTTAGGTGATGTAAAATTAAATGTATTGTTTATATAAAAAATAATAAATAAATAAATATTGAGATAACAGAACAATTCGCCAGTAGAATGCTCCTCATAGATTAGTATTTGACTCTTTTCCTTGTTCCAAGGCTGTTTTAATGCGTAGGCTGCGAGTTGTTAAGCATTCATTTTTTCCTCACTCACTAAACTCGACAGCATCACAGGAGCAATATTTAACTACAAATAATTAAATGATAATAATAATTTTTAGACCAAGACCAATTTAAAATTTAACTTTTATATTGTTTTAATTTGACTAGTTTTAATTTAATTAGATAATTTGACTGCGATTAGTTTGTATGTTCGTATTTTTTATTGTTTGTTAATACTTTGGAAGTATTCCTCCGGCGGTAAAGATGTATGGGTTCTTAGGGAAAGGTTGAAAGACTATGCCATTCTTCGGTAGTACTCTGAAGAATGAATCCGACATTTTTTCCTTTGGAAAATTTCATTTAGGAATGGAAATAGTAAGTACAGTGTATAATGACTATATTTTTTTCATGATATACGAGTAATTCTCTGGGCTAGTAGTGCTAAGTAATTCGTTTATGTAAGGATGTTAGTAAGCATATTTTTTAGTGTGTAAAACATTTTCAGAATTCTTTGAGCACAACAAAATGAATTTTAGTCTCGTGTCGTCGAAGGGGACTATTTAAAAAAAATAAATATTTGAGTTACGTTGGCAGGCCGTTTGTTTCCCGGAAATGGCATTTAACTTCGGTAGGTTTCTTCAATTGGTTCTTTAGTTTGCTTATAAACAAATTGGACTAGATCGTTTTAAGCCGATGAACGAACAAATTGAATTATAAATAAATTTTATATTTAATAACTGATTTTAATCTTTCACGGTCGCCTTTCATTATAAATACATAATTTTGAGAAATTTTACATACTGTGTGTACAAGACTATTTTCCGACGTTTCGGAGACGATCCCGTCCTTAGGGGTAAGTTCGACACGTAACGATCTTTCGTATTTAAAGCACCGTCAAACATGACTTCAAAACTTTTACATATGATTGTAATAAATTTTATGTTTGAAGTGCAATATTACATTATAATAAATTAACAACTCAAACAAACATGCAAATCCGGTGTGATGAAGACGAAACCGCATATTCCGATGGAACACTAAAAACTGCGGACGTCGACGATTACACGGACGCTCCAAATTGCTTTCCGTAAATGTCAATACGTGTCGTAATAATTACGACACAACGTAGTAAGTCCACGTTACGTTACGTGAATCGCAGACGCCTACGGGCGAGTGATGCGTCCACGCTTTCATAAGCGGCCATTGGCCTCGCACGCTGTGCAGGTAAATTTGACAAAAACCATTATCTCACCGACGCGTAGAAGAATGAATGCGCTAGCACCTTGTACGCTAACGGCTATCGATTCGATTTGCTTATCAGATAGCATTTATGGTCAAGTAACGCATTAAGATCGCGAACAGCTCGCGCATCATTTATACTGTCGGAAATTGTTTCTTTTTTGATATTAAGATTAAATGGAATTTTGATTACCGATAATACATAGCAAATCTGGCAAGGTGTCCTTAAATCTTGAAGTAAATTTTTAAGTCATAAGTCAAGTTAAAGTTCATTTTAATTTATTGAGGTAACAGTTTAAATACAACAACAGTATCTCAATAAATATGCCATGGTCAGCTGCTTTTTAGCACGGCTCTTAAAAAATATTTTCATTTATATCAATATTTGCTTATTAGTTTCTTTATATAGTATTGTTTTACCTATTTTCTATATTGGGATATTTTTATTTAATTTAAGTAAAACTGAACGCAAAACCCTGTGAAAAATAATAAAAATTAATTTTCAGCACAAATATACACACTGATACATCATGGTTACCATACTGTCATAATTTTACTGTTATTTCATTATTTTCTTTGCTTATGTATGGATTTCTTTTATTGCTTATTTTCTTATCAAAACATTTATCGATCTAACATTTTTTTTTAATATTGTAAAATTCATTGAGTTTTTTATATTTCTAAACGTAAAATATGTAAATATTGTAAAATTGGCAAAACTGAGGATAATATTAAAAATTTTTAATTTTACCGGAGTTTATCCGAACAGAGCATCATTATTAGTTAAACAACGTGCCGTTTCTTCGAGTCACTTTAGCGTTGCCTAAGAAAAGCAAATATTTGAGGCGACTTAGCGGTTACCTATTCTAATTATTTTTGTTACTTAAGTAGGTTTTGGTGATTATATTTTGCGGTTTTCCACTTCAGCGCAACTCGTTTCGTAAATACGCAGCGGCAGGTGAAAGTGAATCATAATTCAGCTACACTTTGAGAACGTTTTGTAATGTTTTTTTTTTCGATTGGTACAAAAACGAGACAAAATTTTAATATTTTTAGCAGTCGGTTCGTTAAAACTGCAGAATGCTGTCGATTGAATTTTTCGTACCGGTTACACGGGTCATCGCTCTATGCAAGTCCATTGCTTGGGGAAGTTTTACATTTCTTATAAATATAGATTTTACCACGAAAAATAAATTTCCGTGATGTTTTATTAAGAAATACTATACAGGCTGAACTTAAAGTCTCAGTATCCTTTTTAAGGAGAGATTCTAAACATGAAATTTCATAACTTTTCTTCAAAAAGTTTTCATATAGCTAATAAAAAAAATCCATATAAAAATATAAATACTCTATTGAACGTTTGGTGTGCGTATTGTTGATTTCTGACCTCATATCAAAATTAATTGTGGTTTCCGAGTAAAAGAATTGTAAACTTTACGTGGTAATATGAAATCGCTCTTGTCATAAATTCGGTTCGTCGTGCTGGGTCATTGTCACAATTTTTATACAATTTCTCACGCGTAATAGGGACCATAAACATTCACTTATGGCTTCGGGAACGGTCTTGGAATAACCTGTTTATTCTATGCTCATACGCTCCTATTCCAAAAAAGTCAATAACATATTATTTACTACGTTGTTTTGCGGCCTCTAGGCGAGCGGTGCGGCGCCAGTTGTGTGTTGCATAATAAGGTAGGTTCATCTCCATTGACGCTTTCCTAAGTATTTGAGATGGAATTACTCAAGCGAATAATTACTTGAGCACTTAAATACCAAAAGAGCCGTCGATAAATAAACTCAAGTATTGCGTTCGTGCTTTCTTACTTTCTCTTAGTGACTTGAACATACTCTCCTTCCTTACGCAATCGATCACTCAGTGGAATGCCTAAAAAAAGATCGAGATTTCTTAAACTCTCGTAAAAATTTATGATGTACAGGCCATGTTGAATTTTTTGCACTTTTTTTAAATTGTGGCCCTTTTCAACTAAGCTGAATTTGTGTGTGCCAGGGGAATTGTTCGCGATTAAGCGTTAGAAATAGTTTTTGCTACTCGTATACTATGCGAAACGAATTCTCAGTGGTCAGTGGTCAATTTTTTACACGTAATTTCATTAAATTATTAGGTACATTTTCAACGCGGGAGGGGGAATTATAAATAAATATATAGGTGAATATTAATTATAGATTATGGGTTATGGGTGGGTGGGTATAGGGTTTTTTCCATGTGTTCTATACTCACACTGTTGCACACAGGAAACTCTTACTGTGCAGTATAGAATAATATTTGCATAAATTCTGGATAATTAATCATAACTAGTGGTCGCTCAGTGGTCGTAATTGACCGTTATTGTTTGAGCGTTATTAAGGTTATTATACCTCTATAATGCGGTGAGTTTACCTCTATAATCATTGCATATATTCCAAATCATACAATTTGAAGTATTCATATTGCTTTATGAGAACATGAAGTGAACGCGGTCCTTTCACTTAAAATGACTTCAGATTCGAAATGTTTTTCATTGCAAAACCTGAATTGTAAATGCATTAATCCATATTCAAAATTATTAAAATTTCTTGGAATGACATTCAGTGCACATTTAAATGTTCTAAAAATCTCTCAAAACTCATCTCTCAAATCTCTCTTATCATTTTCTAATACTATTTAGACTATTTAAATTTCACTCCTCCGTAGCGGCAATTTCATTAAAAAGGGATACAAATTTTTCCCTTCGCGTATTAATATATGGATATTGAATATGCCTTTATACAGGTTGCATTTAAAATTCACTACTGTCCCTTCGGAAGGTATATCAACTATCAAACGTTAATTAGCAAACACATTACAGAACTGTTCCTCGATTACAAGAAAAACTAATTTAAAATTTAATCAAATCTAGCGAAAGTTTAGAAACCTCGACCACATTTTAGCGGGCGCATTGATGTGTCCCAAACATAAACAAACTATGAACTATGTCCAGTTCAGTTGAGCGATACGTGCCGAAGCGTCGCGATCGATTTAAAAATGTACATTTTTTTTTTTTCATAAACAAAGAATAAAATTTCTTTAACCCTTTCTTTTAAATCGTAAATCCGAGATTATATTATAGTATGTATAATGCTCTGAAGACGCGTTTCAAATTCCAGATATTTCACTGGGCATTTTAGCCGATGGGTTCACAGTCAGGGTATTGCGCAACAGTCGCCTCGTTAACGGAGCATCGAACCGGGGCCCCCGAGAAATCACTCGCTCGATTATCCCTTAAACCACTCGAGCAACGCTTGGGCAATATGTGTCAACGATGCCCGTGAGTGTAAATAATGCGTGAGTATCAATGCACCTATAGATTTAGGATTATTATTGAGAGTAGCTATATTTTAGGATCCGTCTGCTCTTTCAACAAATCTGTTCAGAAGGTAGGGTTTTCGGCCTTTTTGGGTTCTTCAGTAGTTTGGCGTTAAAGCAGTAACGTGTAGCTTGTCCTGAGTGAAATTTTAAAAAGAAAAAATATTTAAATCCCCAAGATCTTCCCCAAGAGTACCACCATCTTTTTTAGAGTTATTCGTACAGATTATTTGTATACGCTATGAAAAACAAAAAAAAAGAAAATTAATTCGCATTTTGAAATATTAATTTGTCAGATCAAAAACAAATGGAATAGCGCATAATGAAAACATTAATATTTTTGAATTATAAGATTGCAATGTAATGCTTAACCTAGCATCGATTAAAACCTGAGTACTACACACAAGCGTACATAGCTAATTCACACACATATACACACGCACACACAAAGGTAGGCTTTGCATTCCAGTGTGTGCAATCAACTCGGCTGTCGCAACAGAAAGTCGTTCGGAGTGACCGGGTCAACGCGTACGTCCGTCGGCCATCTTGCAGAAACGTCTTTTTGCAGTGTCGTAAGTGAAAAATTAAAATATTCGAGACGCGTATTTAAATAAATACATACGGCGAAAATTTATCTAATTCGTAGCAAATTGAAACAGCTAAATGCGCAGAGGGTTCCGTACCAAACATATTCCCAACCTATCGTCGTTGTCAGAAAAACAATGAACTGGATTTGGATTTCGCTCTTGAAGAATATTTTAAGAATCTGTCATAAAATTCACATCATCGTAAATTAGATACATATCTGTCTCTTATCATTCTAAGTCTGTCTTCATCCCAAGTAATCATCCATCATCATCGATTTTATCCATGAAGCAAAATATTTCAGAAAAATCATCTTCAATCATTGTGAAAATTAGGAGAAACTGACAACAAACAAATCTGACAACTAAACAGCTGCTGGCCAATATTGCGGCGGTTTAAGAACTCCCTGACTGTTTAGGACGCCGTCATCGGCGACTTCAAAATAAGGAGTACTTTCGTAGTGCACCTAAGGAACACCTAAGCTTTAGTGAAACACAAATTCCTACTTTACGGATTTTCAAGCAGTTTGGGAAACTCTTAGCTCTAAGAGTGGTTTAGTGAAAATGGCTGCCAATGTATCAAGACAACTACAATAATTTCTTCCTCTTTGAAATTTTACAGTATTATTAACTTTTTACATATGACAAAATATCCAATATAAAAAAATAGTGGAAGAAAGATCTTTTTATCTAAAAGTACTAATTCTTAAATATTTTTGATAGGAAAAATACTCCGTCGAGAATTATTGCCAGTATCCATTACGCATTTAAAAATGAAATATTTTGTTTTTATTGGAAGTGGTTTATTTTGAATAAATCGTTTTTAATGTCGGCCATTTCTACGAGAAAAATAACCTTTTTCTTTAAATTTTTATTCCGTATTTTAGTTTTTATTCTGTCTTCTAATCTTAATCATTTCAGTGCTTTTAAATCCAGAGCCCACCTTAGCAGGGGCGCTGCCTAGTTAGGTAGAGTTTGTAAATATACAACTTTTGTGAAATTTAAAAAACCAATAAATTATTATCGTTTTTAAAACATTTTTAACCATAGTCTTTACGATTTCTTCGTAAAAATCGAAAATCCCAAGGGAGCTGTATCTGCGTCCTTGTGTCCACACGCTTGTCACAGGTCTCCACCACATGGAATGGCATGCTTTTATGCCGCTTCAAATTCTCAGGGCGTTGTTATTATTGAGTTTTATTATTAAAGACCCGGATTTTTCTAACAAAGGAACGCAAATGAAAAACACACCTCATACTCATGTGACCCGGTTTTTCCTTTTCTAAATCGTCAACAACGTTTAGGAAATTAGAGTAATTGGTTTTTAACTGCGAAGAAATCGTCGACAGGTAAAATGTATTTGCATCTTCCGGCAGTAAAAATGCGTTTTGGACTATCTAAAAGTCGTTTCAAAATATATATATTAATACGATTAAAATGAATACGATATATATTAAAATCTATATGTTATATAAAATAATTTATATTAAGGGAAAACATTACACCCCTTTTTAAGTATATTGCGCGCACGGAGGAGTGTGAGATTTGGCATAGTTAAAGTTCATATGGAGAAGAAGGGCAGAATGTTACAATTTATTATAAATACATTCAATTTAATAACATAAAACGTTCATACTAACTGACAGATTATTTGAATGAGTTTCGAGCGGTGAATTTTGTTTGATTTCAAACGTTCCTTTTTCAAAAATCTGTCAATGTCAATAAAATAATGTCAAGTCAAAAAAGCATAATTATTAGGTTAAAATAAAAGTGAGTATATTTTATTATATAAATGAAACCCTGACTAATCTTAGTTTCAGTAATTTCATTTTACAAGTTACATTTTTAATTACAGTAATTTCGATTTTTACATTTAGATATTCGCACCTAACTTCCTTTGCCTCTGCATAGAACTGACGTAAGACACAAAGAAGGAGGTATATTCGTGTGAAAGTCGAAATGATAATAGGACAAAGGCAAATTGAAATAGTGTAAATAGTATTACAAAATGATGACATTATTTTAAGGGATACATTTAAATGTGCACTGAATGCCATTCTAAGAAATTTTAATACTTTTGATTGTGCATTAACAAGGCCAGGTTTTGCAATGTAAAACATTTCGAACCTGAAGTCATTTTAGGTGAAAGGTTGCATTCACTGTTACTAACATTTTGTTTTTCAACTATTGCTAACATTCAATTTTAAATTTTATAGGTATTGCAAGTAATTAAGGCAAACAACACACGCTAATGGCGTATTTGTACACGCTCGCAGTTGAAGTATTAGAACAAAATATATATTCAATGATATAGAGGTCGAAATTCGACCACTAGACCTTATCTTTTTCTTTTTTTCCCAATATCTTTTTGCAGGCGATTTTTAGCTAAAGGTAATTCGTACAAATATCTTATTACAATTTGATATAAATTTAATTATATAAATCTTAATTTTAATGCGTGTGTGCGTATTGCGTGAATACGTGTACTACAGAAGGGGTTTTATGTGTATGCGTGCACATTCGCGAACGAGTGTATGTTGTGTATGCACGTGTATGTGGTCTTGCATTTGCAGAGATCCCTTGACATTTTAAACAGAAAAGTCTCGTTTTTAGGCTTTTTTCCAGATGCGTCCCAGGAATCTTTTCAGTAGACTCGCTTACATTTCAACCTCCTTGAAATGCCCCCTAAGAGCGGTATAGGATTCGAGCAATAAACGTATATTTTTAATAGCAGCAGGGTGTTTTAATAATCATTAATAATCATAGCGTAAACGTTTAATTAATATATGTTTTTTCAAATAAATAATTCTGTTATATCTGTATTAAGTATCGTTTTAAAAATGCACACAAGACCGACGGCGGAGAGGCGAAGATCTGTACATATTACTTTTAGTAATATATTTATAGTTAACTTGTCTTTTATGTTGTGTTAATTAATAATAATTGGTCTATCATTTATAGTTAATTTGTAATGAAAAAGAATTTTATTGTCGGGGCCTATAAATTTAAGCACGTTGCACAACTTCATGCGAACAAATAATATGCCAATTAGTGATGTTTATGAATGCAACGTGTGGTTTTGTCATTGGTAGCTGTGTATATTAAATTTGTGTTAATAGATTATATTAATAGAGAAACAAAGCTAATAAATTTACAATTGCCTGACGGCCTGGCCCCTAGAACCCAATAACAATGCAACGCTAACAGAAGTTTCGAATAGACCATATGATTCGTTCGTTAAAACTCTTTTATGGCGTGTAAACATTTATACGCGGTTACACCGGGGTGGAGTGGATTTCGATTGAATTTATCTGTCAGTGACGCTCGTCGTGAATACGCACTTTCACGACGTGATCCGACGCGTCTGTACGGAGAGGATGGAAATTATCGAAAATGGTTTGGAAAACTAAAATATTGGGCAAACTGAAACTGAAAACTTGAAATCTGAGTCTGCTACCGGAGCATACCTGTCAATGGCAGCTATATGAGTCAATGCTTTATTGAAGGTTTAGCGTAGTGTGTGAATTCATTTTAGCGAAATAATGTTTTCACGCCGGGTGTCGCTGCGAGTGCCGTCAAATAGAGTGACCGTAGCTTCTCGAGGCGCAGTTCCGACGGTTTGGTTTTTATATTAATGATGATATTCCTCACTTCGCGAAAGTCTGCAATAGGACGGTTGCGTGCGCGTCTTGATATTTCGAACCCGAGACCTGTGCATACGTATTTGTTATAATTTCTAGATCATTGCTTCGAAATATTTTGTGGGTCACAATTAAATTTATTGTTTTATTTTGGCAAGTGGATATGATAATTTTGTGCAAGGTTATAGAATTAATTAGAATTAAAATGTGGTCATTTGACATCACGCCCACATTTTCCGGTCTTTTATTTCAAGCATTTCCGTATTTTTTCAGAGGACTGAAAACATTGTTTAATCGCACAGAGATTAGCCAGAAGATTAACGTCGAGATTGACCTTGGGATATATCTCTTAATCGCTACTAAGCTGCTCATTTCCGTTTTCTCAAGGTTTTTCTGTCTTATGTATCATTTAAGAAGTTCGGTACTTTTTATAACTAAATTTATTGAAGTAAATTGTTCATACGTGTTTCTAGTAATATTAGAGTAATCGAGCAAATAAAATAAAATTACACATTTAAATATCGTTAATTCATTACAATTTACTTAAAAACGGATAACACATCATTTCAAAATGGCGGCTGGCATCTTGTCAACCAGATTACGTCATTTTAACTTGTCATACTGTCATAAGCTTATATGACACTGCGTGTACGAATAACCCTGTAGCACCCAAGAATATTTTACTCAGATATGTTACGGTTATGAATTTGACAGGTAAATCTGCATCTCCTATGATATAGTTAGTGTATCAGAACAGGAATGCAAACGACTTGCGGTCAGAGACATAACTCATTCGTAGCGCATATATCATATATTTAAAAGAAATTACCGACACATTAAAAAGATACGAATGTGAAGGGTAACTCATACAAATCTTATATAAATTTATATTTTAAAATTAATTTATATTTTAGTATAAAAGCTTATAGTATAAATCTAAGTAAAAGTATAATTCTGTACTTAACCTTGAAATTTGCCAGCAATTAGGAGGCGCATTTCCGCCCCATTAGCGTCATTATTTGCTAAGAATGAATTATAATAGAATGTTCTAATTACCTTCCTTATTAAGTTAAAAGCATATTTTTAATTACCTTGAACATGTTCAACCGGACCCTAGTAAAGTATAATTATTTGGCATAATGAAATTCCATTATTATTATTATAAATTTGTTTGATATTGACATTGTTAGTTAATGTACAATGGTACCGCAACTTTGAATACATATATTATAATATTTTTCAAAGTTAAGGCGAGAATTAAAGTTAATTTCAATTCATTTAGACCCTTTTGTTATGATTGGTATTTGGTAACCGTGGCATAAATATGCCATGACTAAATAATCATTTTATGATTAAATAATCATAAAAAAAACATGTTCAGATATCTTAATCTCATGTTTTCAACATGGTAAAGGCAGATGTTTAAAGTTCAATTATATTTCTGAGAAATGTTATAAATGATAAACTTTTTTTTTTTGCTTGAATTGCTCTCTTATAAAATTCATAGAAAAAACTGTTCGTAGGGTTTAAAACATAGAAATGTTTGTTTTTTTAATTTTAAAGTTGTAATGAAATAAAAACCAACAATTGCTTACTGACCGCGTAAAATAAAGTACCGAATTTCAAGGTCAATACTATATTAATACTACTTAATTACTACTATATTAATACTGAAACTTAATATAGTAGATAAATCGTGTCTGAACTTTTCAAAAGTCTTCTAAAATGCTTCCAAGGCCCATATCTACCCACAAGAGCGATCCGCAGGGTTAAGTACGTACAAAATGTCATTGTATGTGGTCTGTTGCAGATACTTGTCGATAAGAGTAAGGCTGCCCGGTTTGCTAACTATGGCATGCTACAGAGCGACATACCTATACGCATACATACGCGAGACTTAATCTCTATACATATACAAACAGGGGAAAGCACTGTGAATTGGATAACTGGTTTGATACGATTTATTTTGTTTAGTTATATCTGTAAAATGTACATAGATATAACAAAAAAAAATAGATTGTCATTATTTACAAACCTTACTAATTATTATTTATTTAAAAATTAAATATACTTTAGAGGTACCTATTTCTTCGGTGGTATAGCCGATTGGCAGGTGGTACAACGAAGTTATTTTATAGCCAAATTTTTAATCCTTTTTTTTTAGCTGGGAGGGAGGGAGTCTCAGGGAATGGTTTGAAGACGCCGCAGTTGGGTCTATTCCACTCTCTAATGGTACACGGAAGAACAGAATGAAATCGAACATACTTTCTCCTAAAAATTTCCTTTATTTTGGGAGAATGGTTCTTTCTTACCATATAGAAGGGTTTCTGAAGTTGCTCGCTAATGAAGTTAGTTAATCACTACCAACCATTGTTTATATATGATGCATGTGGTTTAGATTGAAGTTTTTTTGTCAAAAAGTCATATACAATTATGACTTCAGCCTAACTAAGTTCAATTGCTTATATCGTGAAGATGAGTTGCAAACGGCGTTCCGGTATTGAACCCGCAAGTCGGCAGTCTTTATAAAATAAAATTTAGGGTTAAAAACATTCGATTTTTGTGCAATTAGGATAACATTGCGATATTTATTTTGGATGATATGGAACAATTAAGAAATTTATTAAGGAGGTAAAAAAGGCATCGGGTGAAAATGGACATATTAAGACAGTTTTTTATTTAAATATAGTTATTTTATCCATTATTAAAAACATCACTGGCTCCTATACCTTTTAATCCATCTTGCCGTGATTTATCGTTTCTTTTTTTCTAACATTGGGTATAACTACCTCAAATAAATAATAATAAAAACAGTAATTATTAAATACCTACTTGTATTACTCAGAAATAAAAATAAAATGATCATGTGACCATGGAAAGATGCAGAGGAATCGCTAGTATCGTAGCAAAAAGGTCGAGCGAGGGAGATAGGTGAAATATCGCAAACCACAAGTTTATAAAATGAAAACATCAATGCAGTCATATTTTAGGTTCATTGACTCGACAAGATAAGATACGATAATCAATATTGATTGGACATAATACGATTATTTTTAGTTGTTATTAATAATGGATTTAAAATTTTAATTGTGGTAACATTATCTTCATGAGCATTTCGTAGGTTTATTTCAGTATCGAGATAATAATCAAAGTGATGTTATTATCATTTTAACATTCCAAAATCACCAATACGGTAGAACCACAGCGAATTTAGTTATGACAACGATCTATTCCAGTATTACTAATGTCAGTAGTAATGTCTAACGAAATTGATTAATTATCAAATTATTGTCGATCACATAAAAAACGATAAATTAAATCAATAATTATTTCGAAACCGTTATAGAACTAAACAAACACAAAACAAAACTCTAGTAATACAAAAAATCAATAATTTATAATCAATTTAACAAGATGCCAAAAACATTTGAAGAGAGTCACCAAAATTAATAAACTAAATAAAATTCGCCTTAAGATTACCTATAAAACCTGTATCATACCTTAAAGTCGTTATTATACCGTGGTCATATGGGCGCGGCGGTCGATATTTTTAATCGATTTTGCAGAATAGCTACATTTCCTATCGAGTGCATAGTAGTGGACAGCCGCCTTGAGAAATGCATTCTTAAGATCACAACCGTTTTACCTAGAAATGTCCTCGCAAACCAACGGCCTCAATTCATTGAAATAATTGATATAATTATCCAATCTAATCAAACGTACTCATATTAGCCGCTCGTTTGTTTAAATTGTCAAATCGTTGCATATTTTATTTCATTTATATATATAACTAGCTGACCCGGCCACGCGTTGCTGTGGCTAAAGTTTTTGTTATATTACATTATAGTAAACAATCTAAGAGGAACAATAAGAGAACATCAGTCACGGAGTCCACTATGCTTTTTCACACAGATGGTATTTGTAAAAAAATATGCTGATCTCCTTATTTAACTTTCTACTACTATAACCCTTTAGTACAATGAAATTATTTACGAACTAAGACGACAATGATGATGTTGGTATACAAATTCACTGGATTGAGATTGATTTGAAGGGGAAGTACGTTGAACACAATTAATTAAAATGTTCTTACACTTGATACTAAGCAGAAATCAATAGGTAAAAAATAAAAATTTATCAGATTTATTATTTCCATTTAATTTTATAACAAATATAAGTATATTACAGTATAATACAGTAAATTACATGTGACGCTTAAACTCATGAATGAGGTAGGCAAGGCAGACAGTCTTAAACTTTTAAACATTAATATCTTTTTTTTGAATTATAAATACTTTCAATTTCAATTTAATTTAACACCAATCGGTGCACAATGTTTTTGGTTAACGTGTCTTTAGCTAACACAAATAGATTCGACGGTTTCCCAACACGTGAACACGCAACATATAGTTGCCCATGAGAAAAACATGGATTTTCCAAATCTAAACCACAAATGGACATTGTTTGACCTTGAGATTTATTTATAGACATGGCGAAAGCTAAACGAATTGGAAACTGTAGCCTTTTGAAGGGTATGGTAGAATCTGATGGTATCATCGGAATACGTGGCAGCAGGACCACTTTTCCTTTAAACTTCCCAGCCAAAATGGTTGCTTCAAGAATGTTTCCGGTGATCTTTTTGATGACCAAACGCGTACCGTTACATAATTGAGGTGGATTCAAATTACGGAGGAGAATAATAGGGGAACCAATCTTTAATCGAAGATTATGTGGTGGCATTCCAGGGATATCTAATGAATTTAAAAATTCAATCGGAAAATTTACACTTTCATTTTCATCAACAACAGTATCGATTGATTTAAAAGACATCAGATCGCCTGGTAACAACTGTTGTATCTGGAAGTTAATTTCGTCAACATCAACGTTTTTGGCTGCCAAAATCGCCCGTTGACTAAGCCATTCATGATTCAAATAATTATTCTGTATATCCGGGAAAATACTCTGAATCAATTCAGTTTTATCCTGAACAACAGTGCAAAAATTGTCTGGTAGTTTAATGCATTGCGTATTTGGTTGCAGTTTTATTTTACCGTTCCCAATATCTAGTAGTTGTTCGGAAAATATTAGTGCTGATGGATCATTTTGCAATTGTACTCGCATATTTATGGTCAATCGAAGTGTTTCAACACTTCGCCATAAGAATGATTGTTTCAAACATGCATTAATCTCATCCGCGAAAGTAGAGCGAGGTATAACCGGTAAGGTCTGCCGGAAGTCACCAGACAAAAGTAAGATAGCACCACCGAAAAGTTTATTATTGCTGTTTAAATCTTGCATAGTTCTGTTTAATGCTTCAAGTGAATATTTGTGTGCCATTGTGCACTCATCCCAAATTATTATAGAACTCTTCCGCAACACTGCAGCTATTCCACTATTCTTTTTGATGTTACACATTGCATCTGGTTTATTATGAACGTCCAATGGCAGCTTGAATGTTGAATGTGCTGTTCGCCCACCATCCAGTAAAGTAGCCGCAATGCCTGACGATGCTAATGCTAATGCGATTTTTTGTTGCGACCGTATTTTGGCAAGAATCAACGATATTAAAAATGTCTTACCTGTTCCACCGGGTGCATCCAAGAAAAAAAAACCGCCTTGTTCAGCAGCAACAGCCAGCATAATCCGATCATAAATAATTTTTTGTTCTGCTGTCAGTAATGGTTCACTGTTCATGATAATTGTTGCTAAACTTCCATGGTCATATTGATTTTCTCGTTGTAAATCGGTATTGACTAAGTCGGTGGCTGGACGATTAGGTGATGGCATACCATAATGATTAAGTGGTAAATTTGAAATAAGAACACATAAATCCTCGATCAAGACCAATGCTTCATTGTACATCTCTGGTGTATAATCTATGTTTTGGCATTGATTTGTTTGTCTAATTCGGTGCAAGATGTCTTCTGTCATACAATTTTTATATTTTTCCCACAAAGTTTGTGCTTGCGAGGGATAATATGTCGCCAAAATAATTGCAAACAACTGACGAATGTTATTCGGTGTTGATGTCAACGCAGCATCAGCAAGCGTTAAGTCCCAATGGTTATCGTCTTATAGCAATTGCAGTTCACGACATGCATCCTGGTATGTATTGAATACTCGACCATTAGCTGTTCGTAAAAATTCAAAAGACGTTGGTCCGGGAACATTCACCAATAACAAACGTAAATAGAAGCACTCACGTTGCTTTGGATGTACCGTGTAAAGTCTCCCCAATGTCTTAGCTTTGAATATGCCTGTAATGGAAGGATGTGGTTTTCCTTGTTTCCGTGGCTCCCATTTTTTACTGGATTTGTTCCATGTGAAATAACGTGGAACATCACCATACACCAATGTCTTCGCGAATTGGCCAAAAACATCAGGTTTTTGACACAATGTAAAAAATTCAGTTAGAGTCGTTTTCGGAGCTTCGAACGCTCTTTGGAGAACATTTTCTTCAGTGAAGTATACACGTTGACCGTTTTCAAGATGTATTGCCAGATGTTGGACAGCAGGATCTCTTTCGTGGATGGGAAAGCTGAGAATATGCCAAATAGCTTCATTGCTGCTAATGTATCTGCCCATTTGGTATCGTGCTATTTCGTCATTTTTATTTATGTTTTTTACTTCAAATATGGCCAAATCACTGCCTTTGTTTACATATTTACAAATATACTTAATTGATTTAACAGAACTGCAAAGCTCAACATTGATATGAGCTTTGTAAGTTTTTGAAAGTAGTGGTGAGTATGGTACCACCCACTGATTATCAAACTCAACTTGATTTGGAAAGTTCGGCAGTCGCATTGTAAATGTGTGGCCACCATTCTCAGTACTTCTGCGGCGATACATTGGATAACCATCAATATCCGTGATCGTGTCATTCGTATGCGGCTTTGGGAAGTTTTTTTACATTTTCCATTTTCCATGCACGGTGACGTCATGTTGAAAACACCGCATGGCCCATGGATCATGTGTTTGGTGACAATATCAAATAATTCTTGATCAATTAATGGGTCTGGAATTTCGGCTGAAATTATTTGATCGATTTCTTCAGGACGGATTCTATCTTTAAGCCAAACCAAAATGTGGGCATGAGGCAAACCTCGCTTTTGCCACTCTATCGTATACAGCCAACAACGTGTGATACCAAAAATTGTATATTTAACAATAAAATCAATTAAGGATTTCAATTTTTGTTTAAACACACGTGCAGTTAAATCATGACGATGAATGGCTTGTTGTCCTGGCAATAGTAAAGTTTGTATCTCTTCCCAATTCGGATTACATGTGAATGTAATAAATAAATCCGGTCGGCCGTAATGACGTACGTAAGTCATCGCATCTTGTATGTATTCCTGCATGTTCCGTGGACTGCCGATGTAGCTTGAAGGTAAAATGAAAGCATTACCGATGTCATTGTGATTTAAATTTCCATCGATGTTTCCAGCAACAGCATCTCGTAAGTGAATATATTCTTCCGATCGTAGTTTTGCCTGGTTGAATCGAAGGAATCGCAAGCGTTCGCTTTCGACCTTAGCATACATATCAACAATGTATTGATGGAACAGCTGACGATATCGAAGGATATAATTGTCTTGATGTTGTCTAACCATTATTCGGTGTGCGTAGTAGTTCATTGAGCTAACTTTATTATTTCTGTAATCACCTAAAAAAATAAATAATAAAATGCAATACGAAATTAAAATCTATACATACAGTAAGAAAGTAAATAGATAATTGTCAAATTTACCGGTATTTGGATCATACTGATTGATATTAAGGTGATATTCATCTTGTCCTTGCCAAAATATCAATGGATATTGTAGTGCGTCATATGAACGGTGTAGATCCGAAATCGTACTGACAGTGTTGTCTCGCCGTGTAATGTTTATAGATCTTTTGTCAACTGGATCACCAACCATGATAACAGCAACCTCATCAACAGTTGGAGCGTTGAATCTACCAGCATGTTCACCTAATGGTACTTTGTCGGCTTTTATGACGATTTGATAATTGTCATTTTGCAGTCGTGGCGAAACTCTTTTGATCAATTGAATTAGTTGATTGTGATCTTCTAAAAAATTTTCCAATAATATCACAATTGCTCTTTCCTCTGCTTGTTCAATAAAATTATACAGGCACCGAGTCGTCACGCGCTCTTCACAATCGCCCATAAAATAAAAAGGTATCGACATCTGTCAGTTTTATGACTGCCAAATAATATCAGACAAATAATTAGCAATAAATTAAAATATGACGATTTGATAATTGTCATTTTGCAGTCGTGGCGAAACTCTTTTGATCAATTGAATTAGTTGATTGTGATCTTCTAAAAAATTTTCCAATAATATCACAATTGCTCTTTCCTCTGCTTGTTCAATAAAATTATACAGGCACCGAGTCGTCACGCGCTCTTCACAATCGCCCATAAAATAAAAAGTTATCGACATCTGTCAGTTTTATGACTGCCAAATAATATCAGACAAATAATTAGCGATAAATTAAAATTGCGACTATAATTTGAGATTTAAACTATCCTATCTCTCAAGTGCACATCGAACTACACATGGTGTTCAAATTTTATTATAATCGGTTAAGTGGTTTAGGAGTCCATTGAGGACAAACATTGTGACACGAGATCTATATATATTAAGATTAAAAGAATGACAGTGCCGTTTGTTATTTATTTATTTGACAGGTTTCTACACAGCTACAAAGAGAACTTTATAAATACGTTCTGTACGTAAAGATGATGAGAGATAAAATGTTTCAGTTTTTTACGAGGAATATGATGGTATTAGTCCAATCAATAAAGAGTTGTAGAGTGCGTGAGCAGAACCTAAGCGATTACTTCAGAAACTTGTTCAGTATGCTTAGGGAATTAACATACTAAAAGTTCTGATGTCTAGGGGGGGAGCCGGAAGGGGGGTTCCCACTTCGCTTATTTCTCAAAAACTATGCGACCTAGCAAAAAAAATCAAAGCTCATTAACTTTCTGCTACCCTCAACTCACCTACCTACAGTGACGTCTAACATCTAGCGCATAAGACGTATCTATTACAAGAATCGTTTAATTTTACTATTAATTTATTTCTCTATATTTAACATTTTTTTTGTTCCAGCTAAGCCCAGGGCGAGCTTATCTGCTGGATACCGTGTGTTTCAGATGCATTACATATCTAGGCATTTACACAACGTGTCCGTATTTATTTTTCCGATGCGGGGATTTGCGATTTTTTTTCCGCCCTGCCTGCCGTCCGCCCTGCGGCGATCTCGGCAACTAGCGCGACTTCATTACCGGCGCAATCCTCCCGCGGTATGCGTGTGCGCAGGAATGCCCCACAGACATTCCACCGCCCGCGCAAGCGCCTTCGCTCCTATCCAAACGCTATACCTATGCCGGAATGATCTACGATTTATTACAGTCATCCTTCTTTGTCTCGCGTAAGTACACACCTATAAATGGTACCTGATCTAGTTATATATTCACGCTGATTGGAATCGAGTAATGGGGGGTAGATGTCAGTGGCGATACTTCTATAGAAGCCCAACAGCCGGGTTTGCCTAGGTTTTTTAACAAAAATTATTAGTTACATCGAAATATTTTACCTACTGCGGTTAGAGTGGATTCTCCCCTCCCCCCGGGCTTGCCTACTGTATAAATGCTGAGCACACCACTGGTAGACATTGCATATGTCAGTCTTTAACTACAGCCTTAGCTTAGAGAATCGTCAACATCAGGAGAAGTTAACTGTGTCCTCGTATTATCAGAAGTGCGCATTTTTCTCTATACAAATGTCATAGTGTTTTGACTCCCTTATTTGTACTAAAAATTGTACTAAACATCGGTGTATAATCTAATTATCTGGGACTCAAAAAAGTTAACCGAGAATGGCTATAACAGCCTCAACTATTTTATTTATTTATAATGGCACAATAGAAAGTCACAACAATAAATTATATAAGACTGAAAAAAAATATATTACCATATAGACAAATTCAATAACAGACATTTATTGTTGTTTTGTAGTATTAAACTAGGTTTAAAAAACCTGAGCGGCCCGAAGAAGGTTGCAGAAAAAATAAAATATATATTCTATACATTGTCTAGTAGTAGTAAATTATTTAACCAGAACCTGACACGTCTTACAGCTACATTTAAGCCGACACATTTAAGCAGACCAAGAAAGAATACCTTATGTTCACCTTACTTGATAAGGTAATGTCGTAATAACCTAACCTAACTTTCTAAAGTAAACAATCATTTAATCATTCATTTTGTAATGAGTATTAGTTTCAGAATTATATTAGTATGAAAACTCGCGAAAGCAACTACCGCTGGCAATGTTCTGAGGAGCTCATTAGTTGTATGTTACAATAAAAAAAAAAGCAATTATAACACTGCCGACCTTATGCATAGTCATAGCAATGGCAGTCGAATTTCTGGTTCCTTTATTTTATTTTATTTGGCAAAAATATAGCACTCGGACAAAAGTTTAATCTAATCACGATAATATGTTAGATTATTTTTTAAATTATAAAAAATATATATTTTTGCACCAAGAAAAATACTGAGATAAAAGTATGATATAACATTGATAATATGTTATTACATAGCGTTAGTGGTAAAGGAGAGAAAGAAATATATATATGGGTGAACTGCGTGTGGGTGAGTGAGATGGTGAGTTAAAATATACGAACGCGTGACTATAGGTACGCGCAACTTCTTATCAAAAAATAAATTAAAGTCAAGGTATTGCGAAGGCGGATTTAACATTGCACTATAATTACACGCATGTGGGTTTATAAACACATATTTTAATCAATATAAAACATACATAACACAATAAACCAAGAAAGTGATTGATGTTAACGAGATTTATTTGCTAGACAGGTAATTAATGTGGGCTTACCAATAAGAAAATGTGAATCAACAGGAAAAAGATGGTTTGTCTCATTTAATTGAGATGACTGTTTTCCTGTTATGCTAGGAATCTACACTGCGATGTAGATTTTGGCACAAGATCAATGTCATGATCGTAATCATTTTCAACACTTCAAGATCAACATTTATGATATGTTAACTCAATGTTATTTATTTTAGGAAACCAGATGAGATGATGGTCCATTTTCGCCATATTTAATACCAACTTACACTCGAGGAAGGGTATATTCTCGAGTGAAAGTATAATCAGGTCACAATTAACGGATACACTATTACTTTTCATTTTAGCTTCTATACATACATTCATGTATGTAGTTCGAATTTCAAACTTGTGACAGCATGGCTGTTGGGACATTATTTATTAGTGGCCAGTATAAATTAATATTAAGTCATCTATGAGCGCAAATAGAAATATGTAAACGAATGTTCAACGCTTCGTTATAAATATTAAAAATTAAAATATTATGTCCGTGTTCATTTATTTATTTATATTTATACTTATTTATTGTGGTTATCCAACAGAAATTGTACAGGTAATGGTGTTAAGACGATGACATAAAAAGGATAATATTAAATCAATATATTAAACGAAATTAAATAAGATGAAAAAAAAAAAGAAAAAAACGATTATAATTTTTTTAAAATAACATCTAAAAGAACATGAAATACACCAATTTATACTTTGATTATTTATATATACTAGCGGTTACCCAGTGGTCGTAATTCGACCGCAATTCAATTAACTTTAAGATTGGGCATTATTGAGGTTCTTATACCTCTATATCAAGGCATATATTTTTTTTTAATTTTAATCTATTACTTCAGCTCCGAGCGTGTTCAAATACGCCATTAGCGTGTGTTGTTTGTCTTAATTTCCTGCAATACCTACAATTTCATAATTTAATGTTAGGTAACAGTGAATGCAGCCTAAAGTGCAAGTGATTTGAAATGTTTTGCATTGCAAAACCTGCATTGTAAATGTATTAATCCACAATCAAAGTATTCAAATTTCTTGTTTAAATAATTTCATCATTTTGTAATACTATTTACACTAATTAAATGCGTCCTATTATCATTATAACTTTCG
Source organism: Neomicropteryx cornuta (assembly GCA_020383195.1). Classification (NCBI taxonomy): domain Eukaryota; kingdom Metazoa; phylum Arthropoda; class Insecta; order Lepidoptera; family Micropterigidae; genus Neomicropteryx; species Neomicropteryx cornuta. The sequence continues at coordinate 2,505,985 of JAHKQU010000001.1, read as the reverse complement.
TGCGAATATGCCTTCTTCTTTGTGTCTTTGTGCCAGTACTGTAATTAAAAATGTAACATTTAAAATGAAATTACCGAAACTAAGATTAGACAAGGTTTAATTTATATAATAAAATGTACCCACTCATTTTGTTTAAATTTAATAATTATGCTTTTTTGACATTTACATTATTGTCATTGACAGATTATTGAAAAAGGAACATTTGAAATCACACGAAATTCGCAGCTCAAAACTCATTCTGTCAATCTGTCAGTTAGTATAACAGTTTATTTATTAAATTTAATATATTTATAATACATATTATAGATAATTTTAACTTTCCGACTCCTTCTGCATATAAACTTTAACCGTGCCAAATCTCACACTCCTCCGTTCGCGTAATATGCTTAAAAAGGAATCCGAAGTTTTCCCTTCACGTATTAATATATAGATTGGTTAATATATATAAAAATTGTTTTAATACGGAACTATACTAGGAATTTTGTCTGTGGTTTTGTGCATTTGCATGGTATTGGTATTTATTTATTTATTGTGACATTTAATTTGATAAAAAAATCGAAATGTAGTAGTAGAAATCACAGTTATAAATGAATATTATAAATGCACAGGGAGCGATTAGCACTGCTACATTTTGTGCCCTGCCTTCTTTACTAGACTATGTCTGTACTAAGGAAGGCAGTATTATATTGTGCTACAACTAATAATGTCAAACCGTCAATGCACTTACAGAGAAATATAAAAATTGTGTCTCTTTGTAAGAAAAACAAATTAAAATATATAAATATATACAAATACCATCTGTGTGAAAAAGCATAGTGGAAAAAACAGGATTAATTTCACTGTATTATCTTCATTATAATATGAATGCAATTTACACTTCAGTCTAAGTAACACGTGGCCGGCTATGCTAACACCAAAAATTTAAAAAGTGGAAATAATTGAATTATACGGTATTTCGTTCACTACAAAATAAATTTAATTAATTTTATAGCGTCAACAACACGTGGTAATTATGCTGTTAAAATGTAGCTTATATGACACGTTCGTAGATTTACCATAGCAGCGCCATCTATTGATTACTTACTCAACCCAGTCGAAAGGTATCGACATCTGTTAGAATCATTTGGAGTTAACAGATAATTGTGACTGTCAAATAATAACAGACAAATAATTAGCAATAAATTAAAATTGCGACTATAATTTGAGATTTAAACTATCCTATCTCTCAAGTTGGATCGAACTGCACATGGTGTGCAAATTTTATTATAATCGGTTAAGTGGTTTAGGAGTCCACTGAGGACAAACATTGTGACACGAGATTTATATATATTAAGAAAGATTAAGAGGGTTTAGAAACTGTGATAAATTTGCCAGATGAAACAAAAATATTTTTAAAATGTTACTTATAAGGCAGCATGACTCGTTTTCTTATTATTCAACATATTTGCGGGGGGTGTGCCTATCACCTTAGGAGTGCCAACCGTACTCCAGTTAACCCTATGTCGAATGGAGACATTTAATTCTGCGTAAGACCATATCCGTTCCGCCTCGAATCGAGTCATTTGTTTCGAACTTTACTGGGGCATGTGCCGCCCAAGGTGTGCGCACATGTTACATACTTAAGGCGCCTACATACCTGAATGTTATCAAAATGCGAATTTTGCAGGTTTTCAAAGTATGTTGCGTGCGTATTCAGAAGAAATACCACTAATCTACTTTACTTATATTAAATATCATTTATTATTCTAGGGAAATAGCTATAGAAAACTTCTTTAAACATTGTCAAAAAAACATAAAAAAAAAAACAAATCCACAATGTTTTTGAAACATCATTTTTTGATGTCGACTATCTCTGAATCCAGAATCATCTCATATATAATAAAAATATTTTATTGAAGAGAATCGAGTCGCGGAGGGAGTTACCTGTCGAATTTGCGATATATGGTATAACAACTTAGAAATAAAATAACAAAGTTGGCCTAAAATGGGTGATTTTTGTTTTAGATTTGATATATGAAAATGAAATTAAATGCCAAAATTATTTAGATTTTCGGAAAATATATGTTCTTGTATTATTAATGGAAAAAGAAAAAATTGAAAAAATGTATTCGTTATTTTTCTAAAAAAAAAACTAAATGCTATCAATATTTCATACAAAATGGTAGGCCGTGGTTTATGTTATAAACGCCATTCATGTCCGCTATAGAGTTTACACCTTTCTGTTCTTTGTGCACGGGCGTTTTTTGCGGACGGCGCATTGCAGCTCAGATTATTTTCTTAGTAATCCAATCAGTGCGGTTTTGGCCGCTCCAGTGACTAGACGTTGTTTCTGCGCTCGTTTGTTTTTCAATTTTCGTCGCGTATTTATTTACGTAAAAATAAAGTTGTCAAGAAGAAGCGGCGTTGTTCATTCACAAAGTCAGCAATTAGAAAAAAACAAGGATTACTCTTACAGGAAAATAGGTATGTATTTGTAATTATTACCATTTTATTTTTTTACTAATTTCGTAATGTGAATGAAAAGTTCAAAGCTATTTACTATATATGTACATACCTATTTACCAAAATAGTAAAAAAAAACTTCCTATGTAGATCAAGAGAATATAAATAATGTATTATTATCATATTTTGTAATGAGAATTTTTAAAATTAGTATATAATATAAACAAACCTTCTTAGAACTCTAACCTTGTTAGAAAGCTAACGACCTTTGAAATATCTAGTTTTAGGTCAACATAACTGGTAACTTGCTGGTACTTGATTATTTTTTTAATTTACAATTTTTTATTTTAATATAATTATCCTGACCCGGCGAACTTTGTACCGCCTCGTAATCAATACATGTTATGATATTTTATTATGTGCATTAAATTATTAACAAATGTGCATTCTTTATATTTTTTTGTTGTGATTTTTTTCTGATGTTTTAATAGTTATTCTGCTATTCGGGGCGGAGACAAATCCAACAAATCAAAAATCATAAAAATCGATTCAGTCGTGCTTGAGCTATAAATGGTGTAACTATTATACAAATATATATAGATTTACTACACTTTATACCTATTTTGAAATTCATTTTCGCGCGAAAAAAACCATTATTCCTAAGAAGTAGTTTTAGTCAAGGCCATGCCACGGCTGATGTAATAATATTTATAAAATATTGTCGTCAGGTGAAAGTTTGAAGCCGATGCGTCGAACAATTTGACGATTCAAATTCTCGGAATTTTGCCAGCGACTGAATCAGGGCTGGCACATCTCGAGCGAAAGACATTATTATAGTGTGATCATATTATCTAAATACATTATAGTTATGTAGATAGGTACTTCAAAACAACATATCTGTAGTGTACTTTGCCTTTATTTTAGATACTTTTATGACATAATATTATTTATTTTAATGAAATTATTATACTATATAATCTAAATAATTTTTAAAAATTAAACAAGTTCCTTTTTAAACACACGCATTAAACGAGCTTTACTTCAGCATTTGTATCGATGTTATGCTATATAAATAATGTAAAAACAAGCGATTTGAAAACGATGATTGATTTATTATATTTTCAAATGTTGCAGATTACGAATGCAATCCCAATGTAGAGAAAACCAGGAGAGTACATTACATTGATGTCTTCTAATGATTCTTCGGCCAACGCCACAACGATAGTGAGTTAATTTAATTTAACATTTATTCCAAATATTCTTACACACATAAAATTTAAGTTGAATGATTCTATTTTATATATATTTTTTTTTTATTTTAGGAAAACCACAATCACTCTGATTTCACCAATGAAGAGGCTAGAGGATTGGCTGAATCTGAAACTACTCCAAATGTTCTTGAATGCGAATATGAGGTGGAGGTTCAAACATCTATTTTTATTATCTTTAACAATAAAAAGCGGCCAAAGCTTTATCTACCTTTGGGATGAACATGTTTTCGGCCTCTAGCACCATTCCTACTATTAACCACGAATTGCTTCGGATTCTCATTATCTATAATAACTTCCCGTTTGATTCCTAATAAGGCAATCCAGTGGACAATTTAAAAATAAACACTATATAAAAGTGACCATAGTCTATTAGTTAATAATGTCGACGAATTAGTTAATAATGCCCGAAGGGCCTAGCATCGAGTGTTATCATTTGATAAATTTAATTTCTATAGAAATAATTAGAAGGACTGTTACGTGAAATACATAGAAATGACTCGAATAGCATTTACATACGGCGACAAACTAAATAAGGCCCGAAGGGCCTAGCATCTAGTGTTATCATTTGATAAATTTAATTTCTATAGAAAGAATTGGAAGGACTGTTACGTGAAATACATAGAAATGACTCGAATACCATTTACATACGGCGACAAACTAAATAAGGCCCGAAGGGCCTACCATCGAATGTTTTTATTTGATAAATTTAATTTCTATGGAACAATTGATACAATTGAAACGAAACATTCTCGCATACGAAGTTTTCTCGAAGCGTTCTGTCAAGCTTGCATTTGGAACGGTTTTCCATCCTTTGTTAAAAAGTGTTATGTCCAAAAATTGTATTTCGTTATAATATTTCATGTTTGTCTAGTTAAGTTTGAAACAACAATTAATTAAGTATCTTTATTTTAATATTTTAAGTGGTGGTTGTCATTTTTACATTTAATCAAAACATACTAGCAGTTTTAGAGGATTAGGCCTATGAGCAATGCGTACATGTTTACGAAAGTATTTTTATATTTGTCTAATTATAAGGATTTTTTTATTAAATATTTGTTCTAGAGTGCATAAAATTCCAAAATTCTTTAATGTGGTATTAAAATATGTACTAGTTTCCATGTATTGCATGTTTATGGGGAAACCTGTAAAAACGAGTGGAATTAGTGGTTTTATTAGTTATGTCAGTCATGTTATAATTATTATACTAATGCAAAAGCAGTAACTCTGCTTGTTTTTTTACTGTATAGTATGTTTGTATATTAAAGAAAAATATATTAAAAGACATATATTATTTTGCCACTAATTAACGCGTTACCTCAAGGTCCACATGGAAAACTGCGTTTCAAATTTATTTTATAGTGATTTAGAGATTATGAAAAAACAAGATAAGAAAAATCTTTTTTATTTTTATTGTTACTTAAAATAGTAACCGTAATAAATATTTATTACTGATTTTTTCTATTAAATTATTGTAGTGACCATTTGTTTGCAATATTTTTCTTATTATATTATTATTTTCATGCTTTGTAGTTTTTGCTTTGTTTGTTGTTTTGGGCTTGTGTTTGTTTTATAACTGTAACAAATATTTTTATATTACCTTGTGCATATTAAATACTATCCAAATAATTAATTTGCAAATAAACCATCGTTGCACCCCTGATTTCAACTCGGCGTTGTGGGGCATTATAATACGTTTTAATTATTGCATGATGCAATTATCAATTCGTACATTGTTTGAGCAACGCTCCTATAAATAACGAATTTTTATTTGTTTTTGGTAAGTATATCTTTCTTACTTATTATTTACACTTAATAAGTGTAAATTACTTATCACTTACATTACAATTCTTAATAATTGCTAAGTTTCGTTTTCTGCTACAGTTTTGAAATTTGTGTTTCAAAATTTAATAATTTTGTTACACTGCCTAAATTTGTTAGATTTTGGTGGTGGTGGTTTAGTCAAAGGTAGGCACTATAAGTAATCGTTTTACCGTCTAAATTTACTGAATTTATATTGTACTATATTTCATCTACTCTATACAGAAAGTCATATTGAAGCTTACGTTATTCTAAAGATAACTTAAATTCGTTGTATTATCTGATGAACTATTTTTATTTATTCATGAGCCGTATTGTAACATTTACCGATTTTTTATTAAACTCATTTAATAATTATGAATATAATGTGAATAATGTACTTATATTTTGTAATGACATCGTTGTTCCATACTTTGTAAATAGAAGTAGAATATTGTGTAACGTGTATAATGTACTCCATGTAATAATAAGAGTGTTTCAAAACTTTATATAATAAAAGGGCAGATATTGAAACAGGTATTGAATGCTGAAACAGGGTACATTTTGTCAAATATCGGCGACCGAGCCTCGGGCGCTGCGCGGCGACATTTCGAGCCTTGCCGCGTCGGGACCGTTTTATCAGAATGAATCCTATTGGCCAAACATTTTCGCTCTGCGGGGTTTGAGGAAGGGAGTCGGGGGGTGGAAAACGGGCAGATTCGGGATTTTGTTTTGCTTCTGTAGTCGCCTTAAAATACGTCTTCAGCGCCGCACTTGGGCGTTCGTAAGTATATGCTAACGCTAACCAGATACCGGAGACAAACGGCCTTGTACCAGTCCGATCTAGCGGGTAATTTATTAAGTTCTAACTCGATTTGTGTGGTTACAGTACGCGCGAACGCGGCTCAGTCGACCGACTCGATTACAGATTGCCTGCAAGGTCGTTCATTCGTTTTGATTTAGTTAACCAGCTTATTCGCAGGCGTTTAGCTAACGCCCTACTAACGGACCCGCTAGCGAAGCAGCATGGTTAATAATCTTTAAAAATTGTCCGTTAATGGCGTTCCCGTTTGATTGGCTATATCTTAAAAAAGTAGAAGCATATCGCTAATATTAATAACACGGCTTTTTACATTATTAAAGCATTTAAAACCACGTTCAAAAACAATGTGACTAATTTCGTAATCGTTAAGAATTTTCACAAGTAATATTGCTAAATTCCATAGACCTCTGACAATGATATAACACATATTATTTTTTGGAATATATCGTCTTTAATTATAGAGAAATAAAATCCAAATATCTGCTTCGTTATTCAAATAATGGGCAAGCCCGCAGGGTGTGCGGAGTCAGTAATGCCCGGGCAATGTCAACATTGTACACCGCTGCTGGGCGAAGCGGGCAGAAATGACTGATTAGCGAACATGGCCTGGTTTGATATTGACGCACAGAATAATGGGAAAGCGAGGCGGTACGCGTAATCCATAGGAATTAGTAAGAAGACCAGCATTAATCGGTTCTGTGATCTGCAGACCGCGTCGAATCGTCTGGGGGCTGATCGCTTAACGGCGGCATTTTGAGCATTTGTTTCAGACATAATTGTTAAAAGTCAGCTGTTTATTTCGCATGAGCATTTTATAATTATTGCAGTATAAACGCACCATACAACGGCCGTGTGCACGGACCATATTATTGCAATACATTAATAAAACGAACACAATAGATAGATTAAGGTAAACAATAGGTGAATTATCCTCCATATATTATTTTCCTCCGTTTTTTTTTTTATTACAATCTTGGCACGAGTATCTATTATACAAAATAACATTTTGAGCGTAGAAAATAAATATAGTACGTGTAGTATTCAACTAAGAAAATGTTATTTTTGAAACTAAACATGTGGGACCAGTGGTAAAAGTGTCGTGTGGCTAGCATAGAAATTCTTAATATTAGCACACCAGGATGCGTCGAGAAAGCACATACTGTGTTTAGGCAAAAACTAGGTGTTAACGGCTCTTCCGAGGTAAACTTTGTGTAAGGTACCCTCTATCAGTGCTTTTGATAGGGTCTGTGCAAGTATCTACTAAAAATGTGCTGCGATAATATAAATAACTTCTGTTTTATATATACTTACTGATATAATAAATACGTTATAATTGTACATACATATTTATTTTTATTTTTACTCCCTTTTAGCGAGTAAGGTTTTTAAAAATAACCCTTGTTGAGACACAAAAAAAAAAGTAATCGTACAAAATTGTAAAAACCTATACCAACTCAGTACACCGAAAAAAATATCGAGCTCTAAGTCAACCAAAATCTTCGGTAGAATCATAATTTTTCGTGGCTAATGAATTTTAGTAAGCCCAACCGAAGTGTATTGTAGTGTACTAAATCTGTTTGATAGACTGTACAAACCAATTCCTGTAGATTGATACCAACACCTAACAAAGCGTTCTTGTAACCTATACCAAATAGTCTGCGTACTATTTTGTCTGCAAGACTGTTTTTTTACGTCAACCATCAGTAGTAGACTCGCAAACACGCCACGAGCTTCTCGCCCATTACGCCATTTTGTTTCTCTGCCGAACAGTTTGGTAGCGCTTACAGAGCAGTTTGTAGTTCAGTCAGGGACCAAACGTTGGATGAGCCGACTACAAACTTTAGTAACGGCAATCAAATAGTAGTTTAAGGTTCGTTTGTGCAAACAAATAAATCTAACCATAATCGGACTGTAGGCGCCAACACCAGAATTTCTTGTACAGAGCGTACAGGATGTTTTCCTCAGTGGAAGTGAAACTATACGGCATATTATACTTATTTACAGCTAATATATTTATTATTATTAATTTTTTACAGCCAATATATTTATTATTTGAATTATTGTGAATAATGGAATAGTAAACAACTAAAAATAGTTTTAGCAAGCTGTGTGTACTGAATGTTCGACACTCGCAAGAAATAGTTCCTAACTCTAACCGTTTGGTTAGAGGAACGGAACGAAACAAATGGAAAAATCCCTTTCGGCACGCCGGAGGTAGATTTCATGGGATAAAGCAGGCGATAGGCGAACTCCGATTGTACGAACTCGTATCAAACACGGCGAGAGCTACCGCGCGATCAACTCCCCGGGCGGCAGCTCGCTCACCTCAACCCGCCGTACCCCTTGCGCTTCGAGAGTGCATATATTAAATCCCTCTTTATACTGTGCCGTAAAAGTTGCTCATATTAAAAATTGTTTAAAACAAAAGTTGTAGGGAAATTATAGGCCTACAATTAACATTTTAAACTAATTTGATCCTTTTCTTATGATTTGAGGTATGATTTTTTGAATTTTAAAAAATCATTTTTTCCCACCACTAGGACCAATGGTTGGTGCTATCAAATTTTTTTACTAAGATAAGTTTTAGGCCTATATATATGGAATAATATAAAATTTAAATGAATTCGATAACTTATATACTAGGAAAGATATACTAAAATTTCGCTTTTTTGAAAACCCTACCCCATTCCCGCTCCCTTGGTCTGATTTTGCCCATCAACGAACTTGACCGAGATTTTGTGCCCTTAAATGTTATGTACCAATTTAAAAAAGATTGGTTAGAATTACGGAAGTTATCGTGTCCACAAGAAAGTGATAAAGTGGTTATTAAACTTTTAAACCGAGGGTGATTTTGGGTTCTAGGGGATGTGAAACGCGAAGATAAGTCATGACATGATACCCATTGCAATAGATAGCTTTCCTATATAAATTTACTTAACAACTAACACTAATCGTATATCCACTTTGAAAATGGTATGAAGAAAAAAAATATAATTTAAACATCGTATATGGAAATGCGGAGAAAGCTGGTAGGCGAACGGAAGAAAATTGATTTTATGTCTTCGGAATGAAATCAGTTTCGTGTTAGATTTTCATCCGGTTAATTAATCAGGTTACAGGCGCTGACATGTTTTATACGCTCGGCGAAATAGTATTTAGATTTTTTATTAATTATTATCATAACTTTATGGCTTGTCGTAAGAAACGTTGGAGTTTCTTATAAACGTAAAATAATAATTCTCGTCATTAAATTAAACAATTTATATTAGCAGCATTGCAAATATAATTATAAAACGCTTATTTATTTATTTATTTAACAGGTTTCCCTATGTACACATTAAAATTAAAGTAAAAAAAATTAAACTACTTAAAGAAAAACAAACAAATCAAAAACAAAAACAATAAACATAAAAAAAAACAAAAATCAAATATTAGCAAATAAATAATTCACGCTGATCTTACAACAGTGTAATAGAAAGCAGATTTTAACCCCATTGGGCGGACAGACAAAGATATCAATCTCCGCGGAAATGGAATTTAATAATTCGACTGCTCTCCCAACTGGACTATACTTGTATACGTCGGTACGACACGCTAACCACCTAAATAACGTGTGCTTCCGCGCTCTAGTAAAACGGTCCGGAACAAAGGAACCAATATCTCTGAGTATTACGGGATTCTCTATGAAACCGCGAATAACTTTATAAAAATAAAACAATGTACGGATTTGTCGCCTAAACTCGAGTGTGTTAAAGCCTAACATCCCCAATGCAAATGCTGATGGATACGTATTGGGAAACATTTCAGGATAATATCCGTACCTACAGAGATAAAGGTATCTTAGGAACCTCCTCTGAGTAACCTCCAGGATATTACAGTAAGTAATCTCATCTTATTTCAAGGCGAAGAGAAGATAATGCAATCTTTGCCTCTTATAAAAATATACGTAAGTGGATTATGGTAGTTATAGAACATTTTTCGTATTTCTAAGCTTCTAGAAATACAAAGTCACCTCAAAGTAATTTAACTTTCTAACCGTTGATCGGATGTGCGTATTTGGTTCAGTTGGAAGAACTATAAAACTGTCAAATTTATTGTACAATGTTGCGTCATTCTTCCCGCAATACGACCTACAGTTCCAGATTAGACCCCGGCACAGTCGAGTGCAAAAGAGTCACTCGCCTCCGAGGGTCATGCGCGACTGTCGGTGGGCAGCAATCGCCCGCCATGCGATTCTGAATCGATGCATGAGTACTCATTTTGCACTCGGCTGTACCGTGTTTCTTGCTTCAATATTCCATTTGAACTTGTCCTACAAGTGCTATATACGGTTATACTTAATTAACTATACAAAGTACTGGCCTATCGATCGTAGTCGTAAGTTCACTTATCCGGTGAAAGAACGGATTAACAGAACGTTTCTATATTTTGTTGTCGATGTCGGTAAAAGTTGTTCTCGAGTATCCGTCATTAAAATGACTAATTAAGATAATAATACATTACAGATTTAAAATGATTTCTAATCTGAATTAAATTAATGCGTTTTTTGTTATGAGATTTGGATTTTTTTAGTTTTAGAACTGACTAATATGGTATTTAAATTAAATAAAAATTAATAACGTATTGACGTAATAAATTAATAACGTAACGTACCGTAAAAAATAATATAACGTTTAGTTATAAAAACTATTATCAATTTCTTAGGATAAAAAATGAATTATCAAAATTCTTTCAATTTGACGGTTTTGTATCGGTAAAATCGCTAAAATCGAGGTTATAATAAAATAAAATAAAGTTAAACGTACCTACTTAGATTACGTGTGTGTAGAAACATATTCTCAGTTCCTAAATTATGAGAGTGAATAATAGAATTGTAAATACGTGTGTTATTTTCTTATATTGTAATGTTTAACTATTTTTTTTAAATCACCCTAAAATACATATATAAATAACAATAAGTTAATAATTTATAGATTGGCGGCAACTGACGATGTACCTAGTGGTTAAAGTTGAAAGGTATATAGGTACTAAAGATCGAACATTTTTGCGAACGGAAACTATGAAACCGCCGTCCAATTTAAAAATATAATACTTTGGATAAACACGTTAAAAAATCAAAGTTATGCTGAATTGCGATAGTCTAGTTGTTAGGGCGTTCGAGTATTGATCCAGCGACCGCGGGTTCGCATCTGGGCCGTAGCAATTTACCTTTTCGCTAGCAATAAATAGAGAGGCGCATAAACTAGTCAATTTATATCAACATATTAGTCCACTCGAAGAACAAATTTACTCGTAATTTTATGATGCGAGTACGAATGAATCTAAAAAGTTTATCAATAATAAATTTTACTATAAATTGGGCATTTTATTCCATTTCTTAGAGGAATTATTAAAACTACACAAGTCCAGCGCCGCTAAAGGTATCTTACTCCCAAAGTGTTCAACATAAAATTATGAAAATTTGCTTATAAATTAAACGGGTTAAGCATAACAGGTTTCCTATGTGTGCGAAATAAGGTTTTCTAACAAAATTTATGGTAAAATAGTTTTTTTTTGCTTTCCTGAAAAAAGTGAGGTTTTAACACTTCCTTTTTTATTATTTTTTTAAATTCATAATACCTTAAACTATTATAAAGTCTTATATAACTCTAAATCATTGTGTAAAGTTAATTGGAAAATTGTTATTACTGCGGTTACTGTAGGTAACGGTTTCAATCATAAAAATGGACAGCGGCTGTTTCTTTCCAAGTCATGTCTTAAATTCGAGCAGTGAAAGTATTAAATTAGTATTTCCCAAGGCGAATGTTCGTCACGCGCGGACGGAGGCAACGAACGACACGGGCACAAGTGCCAATCGAAAGTGATCGGTAAGTTAATACTTTTAACTCGCAGACCACAGTATCACTCTCGTGAAATATTGCCTCGGTACGCGTGTTTTATTTCGCATTATCAAATCGGGCACAACACATTTCAACCGACTGCAAAAAACGAAGAGACTCTCCTTTCGGTGTTTTTTTGAAGTGAAAACTTCTATAGACAAGGGTCAGGGTCAAAAATTTCGTGTCGGGAAAATGTAAGGGGTTCGGGTACCGTCACCGACATGCAGTCGGGGAGCCAGCGAAAATCTTTGGCTTATACTCGTTTTATGACTGCCATCTAGAAAATAGTCGGGGAGCCAGCTTTTAGCTCAGCAATAATATTAATATCCTGTTATATATTATATATTATAATTATTATATCATAATAACCATACTTCAGAAAAAACAAATAAAACTGACAAAACATAAAAAAGATGCAAATTGACTTTTATTTCAAATTTAAAGTTTCAAAATCGAATTTGTTATTTCAGGCTGATATACGTCAAAATAATTGTTACCTACCTTAAATTATTGAAATTTTTGGTTGAAAATATTATGGGCTTGCGCAGCCCATAATAAGCCTTTGATTAATAAGTAAACCATTTAAATTTCAGATTAAAGTAAAAGATTTTTATTTACAAATTAAGAAATTTTAATTAATTTGAATATCCAAAAAAAACCATTGTTACTTCATAGTTTTAAGTTTTCACTTCCGTCGGCTGTCCTCGATGAGTTCGATGTTTTTTGTTTTTGCGCGTGAATTTTTCATGTCATAGTCCTAATTTTTAGGTTAAACGGTTTTTTTTTGTAGCTGTCTTTAGATGAATTACGTAGAATTTTTCATTGAAATACATTTCAGAACACAAACAAAGGCTTTAATCTTCATATCAAAATTAACATCATCATCAAATAAGGAATTAAAAGGTAATCTAAAAATACGGACATAAAGTTTTAGCAAAAAGGACATTAGGCCAAACACTAATTTACTATTAATAATGCTCATCTTTCGGGAAAATAAACGCATCGATTGCCATGACATAACACCTAGTAATTTGCAAAAGGAAATAAATAGCGGTTGTAACGAAATACGACACAACGGAAATTACCAAACTTTAATGAAGTATTACATCAGCTTACGCTGTAGATCCGAATTTTGATGGTTGAGTGATCTATGTTTAATTAAAGAATAACGCAACGCAACGTCGTTTAAACGGTAATAAATGCATTGGTTTCCATTGCATGCGCAAATAGACAGAAAATGCTACATTTTACCTGCGCATAGTTATCACGGAACAAATAAATAACATGTTTAAACCACAAAAAGCGGTCTTGTGCACCAAATCGGCGACGGGCGATAAGATTATGACTCTGAAAACAGCGCAAGTTTCAAACAAGATCTTGTGTTTTTGCAAACAAACCGTCAAATGAACGAAAATAATGCATTGTCACGAAAAAGAAACAAAATCAGTGAATGAAATATTTTGTAAACAGGCGTCTCGTTGCGGTCCGAAATGGGACAGTTAAATAAATGTGTTGGTGACGAATTTCCAAATAACAAATCTTTAGGTACACACGACCTATTATTTATTCTGCAAAAAAGCTATTTTACTATGAATAAATTATAAAAAATATTTACTAATTACACTACATAACAGCAATAGAGTTAGTTATAGCACATAAACTATTGATAATGATTCAATTATCAGCATTAAATAATCAAGACTAAAAAGTGTTTAATTTGCAGAAGGCACTTTAATTAAAACGAATTGGACAAATTACGATGACTTAATAGATCAATTGAGGATATAATTATTATTGCCTCGAATCTTACAAAAAAAAAGAATGTTTCGATTACGATCTTAACAGTCGGATAGTATTCACGATCTTGGAGTATTCATATGTTACCGTTAATGTGAGATAGACGATAATGTGCACATTGACTGGTAAATCTGCAGATTACCGGGTGTGTTCCGTTAATGTACGAAATTTCCTTTTAAATAGTATTTATCTGCACTTAACCTAGTCAATCTGCACATCAACGTATGCTAAACCGTTAAACTGCGAAAAAATATTTAAAAGAGCGAGACAACGTTGCGTCATGTCATCGCGTCGCGTGTATAAGACAAGTTGAGTCCTGTTGTTTTTAGGTTATTACATTTTTTAAGTTGTAAATGTTCCACAAATAAGTGTATTCGCCGCAAAAACAATTTTTTACGTAACTCTAAATGTCAGTAATCTTTAGATTGCACCAATTAGTAATCAATTTAGTGTCGTAGTTTTTAAAATATTTTAACTACTTATTTAGTTTAATTTAAGTTAATTTCATTAGGATAAAGTCTAAAATTATTTAACTACTTAACCTAATTGTGTGAAAATTAATGAACGAAAATTGTAACAACACAATTAAAGTTAATTTTAACACCCAATTAATGTTTTATTAAAGAAAACAACCTATTATCTTCACATTAACTGAAGCTTGGTCGTTAAACTGCAGATTATCTAGGGCATCCTCAGAATAACCAGGCTAACTAGATAATCCGCGCATTAACTGTTTTACGAGCATTAACGGCAACACATATACAATGCGAAATGCAAAAATAAAATGTTTGGTGGTAGTAAAAGGATTCTAATTTGGAACATATTGTTGAGTGAAGTCTCTTAAAATATAGACCCGTTGCATCATCGCGAATCCTGCGACCTCAAGTCGAGGACCGATTCAGTACTTTTGTATTTTTCATTCGATTTGACTATATACCCAACGCTTTTTAAAAACATACATATATACTTTTTTAAATAATGCCAAAATTTTCCTTTCGTTTTGTTATAAATAATATTTTAATATAAATAATATACAAATTACTTTCCGCTTTACCCGTTCCAATTCACGCGAGAACTCACGGCAGGGATTTCGATGCTTGCTTTAATAATAATTGTAGTGGCTGGATATATCTATCTTTTAGTTGAAAATGCGATTTTCGAATTTATGAAGTTTGCATTTTACACGTCATCTTTCATATATTTTCTGACGACGCCGAATGGCGAAAGCTAAAAAATATCGTTTCATCCAATCTATATATATATTTATATATTATATAAATAATACATTTAGACAATTGAGTTGTAAAGGTTATTTATGATATTTATGTTATAAAAATATGGTAAAAATGTAAGCGCGTTAAACGCGAAAAAACTAGATTTGCCCGATGTAAAATTTAATTGCGTGGGCCTAAATAAATATAAATTTTTAAAATATTGTTAACGGGCATGTATGAAGCAAGTTGTGTGAAAGAGAGAGAGAGAGAGAGAGAGAGAGAGAGAGAGAGAGATGAATACGTCTTTAAACATTTCCTAATTTACTTCCTTGTCGATTAGTAAAAGAATCATTTTGTGCGGCTATTTTGACATTTTTGATCTTATTGCAAAAGCTATTTCATTTATTAGACCTCCTACGTTTACGTTAACTGGTATTTGCTTCGTATCTTAATGGACAATGAAATTAAACGCTAATATATTTAGAAATTGGCAATAAATTCACTCAATTGTCAAGGTTTCTCTGTTTTTAATAAAAATAATTATTGAGAGTGCATTTACGTACACGCGGCGTGGTTCAATTGTGACTGCCCCTTTTTGGGTAGAAACAGAGAAACACGAAAAGAGAGACAAATAGAATTTGGCGCGTTTGGTTGAAAGTGACCACTCCTTTGCTCCTCAACAGACAATGCGAACCTAATTCTGCACTTTATGTGTCGCGAAATTCAATGTTCAGAAAATAAATGATTGGCGCCATGTGCACAAACATGTCACTCTGTGTGCACACTCACACGAAACAAGTCACTCTGATAAAAGCTAATTCGGACCGTTTCAGAACGCACGACGTATTTAAGGCGAAGTAAATATTATTATCGATTCATTTAGAGTTTAGAGATATTAATTAATAAAAAAAATATGTTCCGACACCTTGATTTTAAGTCTTCAACATAGTAAAGGCAGATTTGTAAAATTCAATTAAAAATGTTTCTGAGAAATTTAATAAATGATAAATTTAAAAATTTAATAACTGCAAATAGTTCTTTTTTAGTTGAATTGCTCCTTATAAAAGACTTCAGGGCTTTAGGAAAAATAGTATAGTAAAGGCAAATTAAGAGTCTAAACAAATATCAAGATTATAAAGCTGTAATTAAATAAAAACCAACCATTGCTTACTGAGCGCGCAAACAGTTATAACTGACGCTCTATAAAAATAAAAAATCGAATTTCAAGGTCCGACTGTCAATATAATTCGCCTTAATCTTTCAGCCGAGTTGCACATAATTGGTTAATTAGGCGGTAGAATATTACACTGCCGCCCAATTACAACTAACCGGGCTTACAGCGACATTAGCTGTGCTAAACATAGACTTAGAAATATAGTACGTAACTATCGTTAAAATGTAATTAAATACTCAGTAATCCTCAACATGATGCGACATAGGTCACTATGGTGGACTATGGGTAATCGGGGTACGACTGCAGATTTAACCTTTGGTTTACAACATTTACTTAACCACTTTAAAGCACTTACGCAAATAAATCGTACATATCATCCGACAATGTACCGATAAAGTGATAGATTTGTTTGGGATGTACCTAATTGTAAATCGCGCGCGCGCCTGTGTGTGTGAGGGGGAATCAGGTGTGGGGAGATTATCTCATCTGAAAACAAGTTGCGAGTGGCCCCATTCCTATCCGCGCCGCCCGCACCCCACCTGACCGCAGCAGCGTTTTAATATATACTACGAATCATAATAATTGGATGCAGCACTTAAAATTATTATTTTTTATTAAATCGAACTAACATACTATAATTCAAATAAATATGAAAACACCCGTTATAGCCTTCACTCGTGGCAAGAAAATAGATAAATACAAAATTAAATAAGGATTAAATTACAAGATTTTATATTTTTGTGCTTTTAAGAAACTTCAAATTACAAAAAAAATTATGATACTTGTTGCGTAAACATTATACGATTGTTTTATATTCAGTGTTTTTTTATTATTTTTGTAGTTACTTTCCTTTTTACTGCTTTCGCTATATTTTTTTTATTTTATATACCATTTCAACGTTTATTTGTATAATAGGTCATGTTTTGATTATTTATTTCATACGTTTCCTTTATATATATTTTATTGCGTTATTGGTAATTACTTGAAATTGATTCATAAAAGTTAATGAATTTATCGTTCTATATATACACGTGTTCATTTTATATTATTATCTATAGGTACGGACATTAGAATAGGTACTTAAATAAATCGGGTAAAGTGTAAGGCCACATCGTTCGAGGCGGATTATACCGCGTGCAAGTTCGCCCCAGTAGGATTGATTCTTACTCAACGCTTGGAAATTCCTATCCATAACGCTATTGCAGCCGAGAAAACGGCTCCACCGAGCGAGTTCAATCAACCGCTGCTGACTGTTGGTAAAACAGTGCACGGGAGAGGAATTTGGCGAAAAAAACGTAGGCGAACTGGCTCGTGTGGACCCGTGGGGCTAGTCTAGAGCCGACTCGCCACACGCTCGCGGTGAGTTTGGCGTTTGTTTTATATGAATTGCATCAGACAAACGTCAAACTGACGGCGAATCAGCTTCAGAGCGCTGTGCTTTACGATGGAAAATATTTTGAATCTATATAATAGTGTATGCTAACGTAAAGTGTTATACAATATTAATATAAAAATACAACGAAAACGTTATCGCCTGAAAAAAAACTATGTATTGTTGGTGTAGACTTTATCAATTAAAAAGCATGGATATCCAATTATACAACACCAAATTAAGTGGTCAACTTTGACCCACACAATTCAGACTTCGTGTGATGTTGATATTTCAAGTGCATACGATAAGGAACATACTAGAAATAACTAGTTTTTAATTAAAATTGCCACGGATAAGCGTTTGTTTTTTTTTTTTAAAGAGTCATTACTTTTTTTTATGTAATTATTCTGAGAATAAAGACGTGATAACGTGACCGTTTTATATTTTATCTTTACACTAGCTGTTCAACCTCGGTCTCCGTCCCGGGTTGGCAGCTAGGTTCTGCAAGCGGCTCTGTAGGCGCCTTCGACGCGCGACAACTCGTGCCTGCGGTTCGACTACGGACGGCAGCGGCCGTGCTTTAGGCTTTAACTCATCTCTAAATTAATAATGTATAGTGTGAGTAGATGTCAGAGAAAATTTACGTTGACGTTTATGAGTTTAAAGAATAAATAAATAAATAAATAAAATAAAAATATTAATTTTCGAATCGCTGTCAAAAAACGTTCCAGAATACCTGACAACACATACTACATACATCAGTATTAGTATCGCAACATGAAAGTAACCTGAATTACACTCCAAAAGCTATAAATAAATTTTGCATTAAGTTTGTGTAAAAAAAAATTACAATATTTTTTGTAATATTTAGTACTGTTCATTCGTTTTTTTTCTTTTGTTGTTCATAACGCAATAATGCAGTACCACCGTCTGCTCTGAGTAAATCATAAGAAATTTAGCTTAGTTTAGTAGGGCTTAACATAATTGAAAACGGCCTAGGTCATAAAAATTCTTTAAAAAAAAAGTTATTTAATATTATTCTCGTTTAAATCGACAAAAAATATCCAAGGGGTTATTTGGTGCGTGCTGGTTCAACTGCGTGTTTCGTTTTTAATATACTAAATAAACCCCGCCTCACAATGTGAGTACCTATTTAGTATACGTGTAATATTTTGTAGATATTTTATAAAAATATTTTATTTTATTAAACAAGCGGATCGCCTCTTAAAATGCAATTTTAACACTAAAGTCCACGAGGCACGTTACGAGTTACCGTTTCTGTCGTAAGAAACAATAAAAAAAAACAAATTTTAATTATGAAACAGGTCTACAAATTAATGACACTTTGAATATTGATAATGGCATTAACTGTCACCAGTCGAAGTCGATAGAAATAACAATTCAAAGCGAGCTTTGAACTCGACATTCGAAGCTAATTAAAAAAGTAATTGACAAGGTGTTTTAATAATTATCACGTGGAACATCATTACTATTATAAAAAAAACACTTATAAAACGGTATCTCCGTTTAAACCAAATAAATGTTTACACTTTAATTATTAATTATACGTTTTAACCATTATTTATGAGTTTTATAAGATTAACTTTAAACACAAAATAGGCGATGTTGGTTAAACTAAATAAGATACGCATAAAATAAATTGGTAAATAGGTGTAATATATTTTTGACATAATGACCCCTTATCAATACCGCTAAAGGTTTTTTATATCACAGATTATAACCTACCAGATGATGTTTTTACAAATAAATACATAACACTAAAACAATAAATAGCACAGAATAAATAATATTGCTAATCTGCGGTTCAGCGTTTTTGCTAGATGGCATAGGAAGGAAGTGTGCTACAAAAAGATAACGGCGTTCAAATATGATAGGGTCGGCTTACACTCATTGTAGTTAATTAAACACTCGGTGGCCCAACTAAACTGGGCCAAACATACACCGCGTTGGCTACCAATATGAATACATCGTTTTAAAATCTACGCTTCCATATTTAGACAACGATTAATTTAATAAATGTCTGATCTGAAGCAAAGATGGACGGATCGGCGCGGGAACGAGACAAATTTCCGTATTCAGTAACAAGAATCTCTTGAAAATCAACCTGGGTCCCCTTTTTTTTACGAAATATTATTTATGTTACAATGTTAGCGTCTGTTTATTGCCATCGATCGTTCGCCAATCGCATGATGCCCAAAACAGATCCGAATCAGTGAATCAAGTAATCAAACCGCAATCAAGTAAATTTATTGAGTTACATTTCTTGTATTAAATCTTTTGTATTGAATTCATAACGCCTCAATAAATGAAATGAACTTGACTTGAACTTAAATCTTTTACCTGTATACTGTGAAATTCTCTCTAGTAGGTTTTTACCTCTTTTCAAAAGAAAATTATATTTAAAAGTAAATTTATTGAAACTTGTATAATTTTATTTACTACTATGCTGCGCTCATGTCGGTGGAGTAACAGCCATTCCTCTCTTTCTTCCTCCAAAGACCTGACTTCTTGATACGACACGACATGAACTTTCTCCTTCACTTGAGCAAGGTACTTGGGGCGTCTGGGTCTTGTCTTCTCTTGTCCCCTCGACCTCGATGATGGTTTTTAAGAAACTCACATGTCGTGTCGAGTGCCCTATCATCTTTCCTCTTCTGTTTTTAACGGTTCTTAATATACCTACATCTTTTTTCCTCTCAGCGCTTCCTCATTAAACTTTTACTCTGTCCAGCTAATTTCTTTTCATCAGCCTCCAGCACCACATCTCAAACGCTTCTAGCTCCTCATCATCTCATTACGTTAATGTAATACACTGCCATACAATTCAGTGCTCCAGATGCACTTGTACAGTATGGATAAATTAACATAAGTTATCACTTATTTGTTTTTTCCTAAATGGTTGGAGGTTATTTTTTTTTTTTTAATTCAAAATCTATTAATATAATCTTATAGGCCGTCGTTAAAAAATGAAATCTTAATAAAAGTTAGGTTCCAATTAGATAAATCATTTTTAAACTATATGTATTTCTACAATGAATACAGAATTGGAATCTCTGTCAGCCAACGGAATGCTCCAAATTCCAAAACATTTCACTATCCTTCGCGAGTCGCGCTAAGGTTGCCGCACGTGAGCAGAGAACGTTAAACAATCCGTTCCTTTCTCTGTTCAAGAATTTTCAAACGTCAATTGCGTAACTACAAAAGCTATTTTGTTATAATGTTTTTGAGTCAGAGGTTCAACAAGCGCTGACTGCCTAA
This sequence comes from Neomicropteryx cornuta, assembly GCA_020383195.1. Lineage (NCBI taxonomy): Eukaryota > Metazoa > Arthropoda > Insecta > Lepidoptera > Micropterigidae > Neomicropteryx > Neomicropteryx cornuta. The sequence continues at coordinate 2,484,937 of JAHKQU010000001.1, read as the reverse complement.
CTAATTCATGCGATAATTTGCGGTTAAGTTATTGTCAACAAATGAATGGTAACGCACGTGGGTATTTAGTTGTATCTCGCTTGGCAACTGCTACAATACGTCATTCACGACTTGGCTATTTCAGGTTTACGGAGTATTAATCAGTTTGGGTAAACGATACTAATAAAGAAGTTTCAGCTATGACGCAATTAAGCCAACGCCAATAAGACAGACGTCATTTTAGACATTTTTAATTTTGTCAATTCCGTGTCGCCGACATCAATAAACCTGTCCGCCGTTGCAGATCGATTTTGACAAAACGCGTTGGTTGGTTAACAGCTTCGAAAATTACATTGAATTCTGAATTGGTATCGGTGGCATGCCGTTTTAAATCAATGTTACAAAATGTTAATAAGCTCAAAACAATGTTACTAAACTTTCAAATCTGATTACCAATGTTTATTTTTTATACATTCTTCGTGAGCCTCTTCCGGCGAGCACTTTAAAAGATAATAGAACATAAAAGAACTCGGCGTACTTAGCTCATAGACTAACAGATAGAACTGTAAATCACCTTTTTATTTAAATATACATACTTATATGTTTTTATCACTAAAGGCGTTTATCTCCGGTACCCTTTTAAAACGAGTTACAAAGTTTAAAGATTAATATTTCTGATCCCGAATGCCTGAGCTGACAGCCTAATTTTTATTTAAGTGTAAGACAGGCAGACAACATAACGAGAGCTCTACAACCCGCACCCAACCAGTTACCAATACCTATTAATAGCCCGGATGTCTCGCAATGACTCATCTCGGACTCACCTGGACCACAGATGATTAACGTGTCGAGCCGTTTCAACAACCAACAATAATAAAAGCCGTAATAATAACATTTGAAGGTTTAACATTTTTGATGGGTCAGCAAAATTAATAAAAGGTTTGTTTCGGCAATGGACATAATATTTTTTTAATATAATTCATTTTAAAAACGAAGATCGTCATGAGAATGAATATTATAACATTTAGAGAGTTTTAAAACAAATCTTTTACAAATATTAAGGAAAACATACATTGCAGAAACCTTAATTTAATTCCTAGAGTTTTAAGGAGATATTTGGAGATTTTTAAAATGTTGATTATTACTTCATACTATTTTGATGTCATTATCTTTGAAAGTGTAATCTTGCCTTTATTTAATTGACAAGGCGACATTTTGTTTGCGCCACGAGCGAGCTGACTGTCTCTTTGATTTAGGTACTATGTGTCATTCTGACAGCTTTTTAATTCGCTAATCGGTATGTTTTTTCGTAATATATGACCTGTGTGTTGTGGGTAAATAAAAATATTTAAAGTCTAATGGGCGTCATCTTCAACGTATCACTACACAAAATCGTACATGTGTGATAACGGCGTTAGCACAGATAAATCCAAAAATGCCTGTACGTCGGAAAAAAGTTTGCCCAATAAACATTTTTTGTAAAGATTTATACTGATAACAGTCCAAATTTTATATATCATTCCGGCTGCAAAGGCATTTCACTGTACCCAATCAGGAGGCATCACAGATGCGATTTAAAAATGCCTTTCGGTAGGTATGGTATGATTTTTTGAATTTCGAAAAACCATTTTTTCCCATCCCTAGGACCAATGGTTGGTGCTATCAAAAAAGTTTAATGAGATAAGTTTTAGGCCCTTATCTAAGGAATAATAAAAAAAATAAATGAATTTGATATCTTAAATACTAAGAATGTTATTGCAGCATTTCTCTTTTTCGAAATAACCCCCATTCCCGTCTCCCTGGTCTGATTTTGCCAATTAACGAACTTGACCGAGATTTTGTGCCCTTAAATTTTATGTATCAATTTCAAAGTGATTGGTGTAAAATTACGGCAGTCATCGTGTCCACAAGAAAGTATTAAAGATAGAGGAGGGTGGTTTTATGTTCTAGGGGATGTGAAACGCGAAGATATGTCGAAACTATACCCATTTCAATAGGAAGCTTTCCTAATGAAATCTACCTAAAATTGAATTTGAAAATGCCAAAATGGCAGTCTTATAAAAATACGCACAAACAATATATTTTCATTGTAGATTTTCAACGTGAAAAATTGTGATGGTGTAGTAGTTCCCAAGCCGGTTACGGGCTGAAAGGAATTTCAACACTGCCCACAGTACAGTCCTTTGTGTCCTTGAGATGTTAGTATATCTATAAAACATGTATCGAGAACTAATGACATATTGTCTTCTTATCTAAAAAACGATTGACAGTATTACTTGTCTCGGGAGCAGCTAATGTCAATGTTATCATTGTTTATAATTCCGAAGTGTTATTACTGTCTACAAATCAATCAATCAAGCTAAAAGTGCTCAATCATAATAGATGTAAATTCCTCAGGAATATAAAGTATAATAATAAAATTATTAATACATATACGCATCTTATAATATATCTATCCCGTTGTACCCTACCGGGCTGATTGTGAACGACCAGGAAAGCGCAGGCACATGACTTATTGTTCAACCCCCTCCCACAATTGCGGATGATTACCTATAAATAATAGTAAAAGTGATACTAACAAAATGTCGCTTAAAAAAAAAATAATAAAAACGCAATTTTTTGTTCGAGATTTCTCCGAGATACATCCGACTTGTCATTAAAATGTCAAAACGAGACGAGGTGTCACTAACTCTATGGTCACTTTCAAAAGAATCTATCAAACAAATTTCAATGGCCACTAATGAAAAAAAAAAATACATATACAAACATTCGAATTGACATTTGTGTCCAACCAAGGCAGCTTATTATTATGTAATTCGACTTGAAAATTCTAACGCAGTGTTTTATTAATTCATTTAAATGCGTATCATCCGTAATGTTTACTCGACACTGAAATTATAATATTAAATACATTCGCATTGTGTTGCTAAATTTCTTAAACAGTCTTATCCGCAAACGCTTTAGTAGTTAGTATTATAAGAAAGTGAACGAGCTTGTCACTGTCAATGCATGTCACTTTAGCAGAGAAATAACGTAGTATTCATTTATTATTTTTTATATAAAACAATACATTTAATTTCCCATCCCCTTTATAGCGTGTACTGTTTGCTGTTCTAAGGTGATATAATCAGTTGTACAACATAGATCCTCAGCTGATATTTCATAAACGAATTCCGTCATTATGAGATCAACATAAACAAATATTTATACAATACTATTAATATATTTTTAACTAGTTTTCAACTGGGTGGTTACTGAAAAACGATACACAAGCCTGTATCTGCTGTTTTATGACATGAAAACCCTGTACACGAAATTCAATGCTATAATACTAAAACCATACTTAATTTATTACTTTATTTTAATATATACATACAAATGTCACACACTCACCACTACCACAAACATCACTCACAAATTACACATAACACTTCAAAAAAAAAAAAATCTATTGTATACGTATATAATATTAATAATCTATATATATTTTAAGAACACTGTTCAAATTTTTATGCTAATCTTAACATGTAAAATGACCGAAATCCATAATTGGTTTTATATACTAGTAATAAGTTTTGTTTGTAATTATAAAAATTGAATACTGTGGATTTTTCAATAAAGAATAAATAAAAATAAAACACTTATTAGAGGTAATGATTATTTGGCACGATACGAGCTGACCCGAAGGTCGCGGTGAAATTTTCTTTCCGGGTAACAGGTGTTTTTTACGCAAACACAATACGCTATGCAGTCTGGGGTATCAAAATTCACATTTTTTTACATATATTAAAAGTTTCAATCTTAATTAAATACTTGTATATTCGCGATGCCAATATTATTCGAATAATTAATAAAGCAAATAGCGATCGTGTAAGAAATACATCTGTCTTATTTGTAGGTTATTTGTCTCATATGTAAATTAATAGAAAAAATGGCGCCGTCAGTTCAAAAATATCACATCTGATAAGAGCCTGTTAAAATTATATTAAATAAATATGCATATCGATTTCCTAATTCGGAAAAATACTTTTGTTTTCTGCAGTACATGAAAACTCATCATGAAACTGTTATGAATTCTTACAGGTATATCGCCTCAAATCTACCTAAAATCGCAGCTTCTATAATAAAAAATTAAAGAAAAGCTTACATATTAAATAAGAAACATTAATTATTTATTTTGACCAAATATTAAGCAATTATTACCAGTGTATGTATGTATACCTTGTACCTATATATCCAGCGGTAGAATAAATATCTGTTTTTAATGTGTAACTTATATTCTTTATAATTGGTCATACTTGTATTACACGAATGAATCATATTCCGAATTATTGTAATAAAGTTTATATTTCAGCAATATAAATTGTAATGCGCATAAATTGTTACAGTTGTCAATCTACGAGTACAACCATTGATTATCTACAAATTAAATTAACCTATTAAATATGTTTTTTTTAAATCGTAAGAATAAATATAATATAAATATAATCAGGGCCTACATTTAATATGATTGATTATAAACCAGTTAATCGTGTATTTTTAATCTCTTTAACAACCTGTGTAAAAAAATAAACAATGTCTGTTTAATTTTTTTTTTTTGCATATTTTTTGTTTGTTACTGTTATAAAAATAATTTTAATGATTACAAAGCGGAATGATTCTAGTACCAAATATTCAATAAGGCAATGTGAAATTCTGTTGATGCATTTAATTTCTTTAATTTGTATGTATTTTTGAAAATGTTAGTTTATATGGAAGCTTCCATTCATTTTGAATTGTCTTAATACTATTTAGTTTAAGATACCTACGGAAAAGGCACCAGCCTTCGTGTGGTTATGCATATGATGAAACACTCAAATAAAAAAATAAAAAAAGCTTATGTAGGATATAAGGAATATGTTTTTTAGATGTATTTTTTTTAAATAATAGAACGAAAACATATAATTTCTGATAATTTAGTCTAAAAATTTTTAGACTAAATTATCATTTTCATATTTAAAAAATAAAACAAAAATCTCCAATTTTAGTAAAATTTTGTTATTTAATTTATATGGGATGTTTCTTTAATTTTATTAGTTGTTATACCATATATCTCAAATCGCTTATTTAAATCCCTACTTCAATTTGTTCTCATCATAAAACTATATTTATTTTTCATAAGCGGGTGGTTTCAAAATATGCTAACATAGTGGTTTTGTTTTTTTTTTATATTTTTCCATTAAGTTTGTAGAAATTTTCTTAGAATAATAAATTATCTCCAACTTGATTAATTATATCTCTTGTTAATATCTCTCCTAACGCCTTTAAAATCTGTAAAATTCGCACTTTTGTATCATTTAGGTATGTAAGCGCCTTCACAGAATTATTTCTTATATTGGTGTGCTCTTCAATTTAAATATAGGCTATAATTGTTAACATTCTTCATGCCAAACCTATTTACATCAAAATAATAACACAGAATATACAAAGTAATATAAAAAACGCAGGTAAACTGTTGAATCTTGAAAAACCAGTTTTTTTACCAAAATCGAAACAAGATTCTCAAGTTTCCAAGCAGATATTATACTCGTATAGGAGGATGCTCGCAACCGGTTTTTGCAGCGCGTTTTTATAAGTGGGGTTTTGAGTATTAGCGTTACGTCTTATTTAGTGAGTACATAGATACATTATTATAAATATGCCACCCAAACGTGAATAAGTAAGTTCAATGTCGATTATTAAACTTGAATCGGTTAGATTTAGATATACAATCAGTTTTGAAAAGAACCCATCTGAACAAACAATCAACTAAGGTCTACACGCAAGACACATAATAACGATCAGGTGGTAAAAGGCTGGATTTGAAAATGCTGGTAAATTTTCTAATTAAAATGCGTAATGTATAGTATTTTTCAAATGTCAATACTGTCAGACTTTTATATAAGTAATATAAACTAACGGCGAACGTCTATTATAACGTAAAGAATCATCTTAATACGGTATTCAAGCAATACATTATACAATTTTACTATATTTATATAGAAATCGCTAGATTGTTTTGCGGACTTACAACGCGAGATGCTACTTTCATGGCGATTTGGATTGGATCCTTCCTTCTATCACTCGAACTTATATACTAGCATTCACTCTCTATTTTTGACAGCTTAAAAGTATACACTCACTTGAGCGATTGAGTCTAATATTTTTTCAAACCTATATTGTATTTAGCCAGGTTCAAAATAACCACTCAATGTTTTGGTCAATATCCCTTCGTACAGCGCGCCAAATTACCGCCGAATAATTTGAACACGACTGTACCTACATTAAATTTTCTCTAATATTACAGTGAATATTATGTAAGTGAACAGTATACTTTCTTTTTCAACAATAGACAAAAATCTCGTTATATTGTATAATTACATTTAAGTTAGTAGTATTAAACTTCTAGGTAAGTGTTCGTAGCTTTAAATCTTTTATAACTTTGCGTTGATATGAATATGCAGTTAGCCGGTTCCCAAGTGACGTAATCACCTATAAAGATTTCCAATAACTGCCATAAACATACAAATTACGAATAGTAAAAAAACATGGATGATCAAATAAATCGCACTAAAGTGTGTATAAATCAGTAAACTGTGCAATAAAACATGGTTTAATTTAATATAACTGATATTTTAAAAGTGAATTGTGTATCAGTCACACAAGTCAATTACATTTTGCATAACTAATTATGTATATGTACCCACTTTTAGTAAAAAAACAAACAGTATATCAGAATAAAGGATTTACAATAAAATTTAACCGATTACGAACTTCCAAGAAATTATATATTTATGAATTTAACAGGTAGGTTTCTCGATCTTACAATAATATATATTTGAACTATGTTACATATTTTGTAATTTAGAAAATAGTATAAAATCATTTTACTTAAATAATTTAATTTTTTAGATATTTGTTTTTTTTTAACTTTCTTACTTTAGCGTTGTCTTTCGACAACATATTTTACCTTCGACATTTAATTTTGTCTAGTAGAGAATTTATGGCAAACTAGATTATTGACAAAAACTATTATTATTACAAACACTACTCAAAATTCTTGAACTATTTAAATGTTTTAACGGTACGTTAAACTATGCTATTTTAGAACTATAAAGAAGTTTTCAATGCAATTCTAAAATAGCATAGTTTGACGTACCGGTAAAACATACCGGTAATATTTCAACCATTCCGAAGTCTCCCTTCGAAGAAGTCCTTATATTTAGAAGTATAACACCTTAAAGAATGCAATGAGTATGTTTTATGAGTCGGTTTATTCCACACAATAATAGACTTTTCCAAGGAACTCGTAAACATTACTCATTAAACTCGTAGATATTGCGTAAAAATTATTCATTACGATGCACAAACATAGCCGTTATAAGAAATCACCCTATTATTCAAGCGCAGCGAATAGCTGCGTCACTGAAGCTAACTATGAAGCACGGTGACGAGTTTACCTACAAATCACATAGTTATTTTGTAGCCGTTTAAGTATTAAACTATTTTTAAATCGCGTATAATGTAACCTCAGTTTGAACTCATCGCGTTAAAGCGTGCTGCTAATAACCTTAACCTAACTGTACCTATATTTTATTATTTTTCTAATTCAGGATACATACAATTACCTATATAAAATTTTATGTCTTATGGTTTTAGCAAATACATTTATATCTACGGTTAAACTTAAATATTCACCCTATTCAACAGACCGCAGTTTAGGACATGCACACTGATTAAATGTACAACGGATCAAGATGACGTATTCCAACCATATTTGTACATCACTAAGTCGTTATCTTTCGGCCCAGCCTACTATACTAGGTTTCGGCCCTAGAATACTAGGTATGAGCTGGTATAAATTGGCTTACGTGCATTTGCAATTTTTGCTGGTTCAAATTAACCTCAACATTTATTTTTGAACGTTTCATTAACATCATCATCTCTCTGTAAGTATGGAAAATTATGACCTAGATCATAGCAATTATTACATGGACAAATAATTTGTCTGAAACTAATTCATCGCGATACTATAAATTATTGATAAACAAAAAAAGTCGACTTAATTAGCCTATTAAGTTCGAATTGAATATATTATTATTAGGTTTGACTTACGAGACCAGAACAGCGAACTAAATGTCCTAGAGATACAGAAGGTCGACCCCACAACATTGTCTAGAGCAGAGGCGTCCAAACTTTTTGCTGCGAGGGCCAGTTTGGTATTTAAATTCATTAGCGGGGGCCAAGCATTGTAAATATGTGAATTAAAAAACCTTATTACAAGTAAAGCAGCATTGAATTTTTTTATTGTTGCCACATATATATACTATAAAATTTTTTTTATAGTAAATTACAGATATAACAATACTAAACAAACATGTCTAAATTATATTATTATAAAATTATTTCATGCAATTTTTAATGGGAATGGTGGAACTGGGTTTTTTCCTGGAGAGTTTCTTCAAAGTTGGGATTCAAATCGGAAACACCAATTATTAGCAATGATTGCAAATGATCATCCGATAAATTTGTCCTATATTTAGATTTCAGATACTTCATCCTGGAAAAAGTTTGTTCGCACATATAGGTAGTGCCATGCATAGAAATAAATTTACCAGCCAATTGCTTTAACGAAATTTGCTACGAAATTTTTCAAAATCCTTGGCGGGCCGGATAAAATCGCCTGCCGGGCCGGGTTTGGCCCGCGGGCCGTAGTTTGGACACCTTTGGTCTAGAGGAAGGACGCGGTCATCAACCTATATTGCCGACTAACTCAGAAGGTCATAAAATGTACAAAATAAGATTTAGGAACAAGAGATTTGTGGGTAGAGTCGTCATTGTAGTCATTTCACACGGCAAAGCATCATCGATCATATTCCAACCACAAAACGAAAACAAAAAAAAAATACGAATGTCATTGGAACGTACCGCAGTGAACCCAAAATTGCAATGAACCCAAAATTGTAAAACAAAAGCCAAAAGTCATTTTTTTATAAATCTGAATCTATCAAAATAAGTATATAAATGCGAGTACGAGTACGTACGTACGTAAGTATGTACGAGTATTATTACAGCCAATTATAAAAAAAAACTAAGAGCATCTTTTTAAGGATTCTGAGGTGTAAGCTTGTGTGTGGGTTCAATTTCTAATTTAATTCAATTTAAAAACATAAATGTTAATTTTCTAAATATTTTGAGCGTCTAATGTGCATGCAGAGGAGGTGATTGTGAATTTAAACCTTTATGGAATTAGCGTATTTGTTGGTCCATAAATACATTGGTTTTCATCTTTGAACGTTTCAAAGATGGTTGGTTGGTTTCATCTTTAAGCTTAGATTTAGCATAACAAAAGTTATACAAACTATACAAGATATACAGACTACAGACAATATACGGAATTATTGTTGCGTTGCTGCTGTTGAAAAGTTTGATAGTAAAAACCATGAAACGTTTTTTATAGTAAAATCACCTAATATCCACCATTTAACAATAACGGCAATATTCGTATATATATCAAGGAATCAGTGGACTTGGGTCGGTAAGATATTTACGGAACCCTCTGCGCATTAACATCGAAACAACAACCAGCTTATCTTAATGTCCCCAACCTCGCGAATCCATACGCATTTCGAGAGGTCAAACAACACGTAAAGTCCTTAAGCAATGCAATCCACCTTATTGGGGCAGATCTCAATAACGGCGTTGCCACTTGCTAGGTATGCGCTAATATTATGAAGGTATCCACCTACCATATTTATTCAACGAAGGCTGTCTACTTCGAGAAGCGACCCATTTGAGGGCAACAAATTGAGATATTTCGACCATTCACAAACGATACATAAGAAGTACTAATCGTGTCATATTTTATCATCGTCTCTTAGTTAATTTGATAATCTTAGGTCCCATGGATCGACTCCAATAGCGAAATGTCTGTGATGTCAGACCTCAATGATTTCATCACCGATTTTAAAGTTTTAATCGAATCTACATAAAAATACTAGGTCGTGACGGAGGCGACATTTTAAAATTCGACATAAAAAAGTCATGTTTAAAAATATTTTCAATATAGGAAATCCCACTAGAAAAAGAATTATTTATTTGAAGTTTGCATTTCTCCGCTCCAAATGCCTCTAGTATAGGTTTCACCTTTGCGACTGTAATTACCCAGTTTATTTATTTATTCAACATTAAGTACTAAAATAATTATTATAACCTTACTAAGCTACCGTCTACTACAAGGTTAAATTTAGTTTTTCATAAAGGCGTCTTCGGCGTCCGACAACTCGTACCCACTGCACTGGAGAGTACTGAGAATAGGTAGTTGCATTGATCTAGAAATTCCGAGAGCTTTCCCAAAAACATAGCATAGTATCTGAATAATAATTAATGCGAAAGATATAGATATGAGATAAATCTGACCATTAATACAATTTATCGAAATATCTCGACCCGCGCCACCTTCCGGGTCAAAAAAAAAGATGAACTTATCACCAAACAAACGAATGGTGTGTATTGCTTCGATCCGTCCAACATTTTTTACACACCGTGTCCGGAGGCTATTCCCGAAGACCTAAGGGCGTGTTTATTTCCCTATTACAAGTAGGAAATGATATTAAAAAAATGCGAGAAAATAATTCATATATTTATTTACTTTCCACCTATGACTAGTTTCCATCTAAAATATATTTGACAATTGACCACAATTACATTTATTTATTATTTGTTTGTTTATTTTATCATACACATACAAAACTTGTGATAGTAAAGCTTAGCCTAACTGAACTAGGCTACAGGACTACGGTAGAGTGAAATCATCTGGATGATATAATTTTATTTTATTTTAAATTCTAATTGAAGTATTTTAGGATCTGATAATTCATAAGATGAAATTCGAATTGCATCTGCATAAACACCCGCTCGCATCTGCATCGACCACGTCGCGTGTGTGAGTTATCGTAATTCCAAAAACACTCACACCTATTGTCAAGGACTTCTCTATTTTGAGGTGCGACCTCACATTTTTATCGCTAAAGTTAGATAATCTTACGCAACCGATCGGAATTCGGTTGTAACTGACACTATATGTTTGAGTGGCGTTTGTTATATTATGAGGTTGATTGCATAATTCGTTTCCGTAGTGGCGATAAACGGTTGTTATGTCAGCCTATTTTTAAGATTGATATTCGTCAGTTTTCGCTCGGTAAGTGGTTGGACAATTTCAAAATGGCCTCGCCTACCGTTTACATACCACACTACATTTTCAAATTTTTCCAAAATACTAAACAATCGCAAATAAAAAAATATACCGACAAAAAAAATAATTTAAAACGCAAAAACAATAAAAATGTTTATTAATAAGCCGCGTCTCTTCGCAGACTTCCGACGTTTTGATGGAGCGGTCTCCTTTATTGTTTTCTAACAAAAAGAAGTTAATTGATTGTATTTCTTAGTTTCAGATTTATTTTAAAGTCGATTTTTTAAGATTTCGTTTTTAAATTTTTATACAAATCTTATTAACTGCCATGATTGCCTAAAACTAATTAAATTACAATTTAAAAATATATCTTGATGTTATAAATAACTCGGAAAAATTTAGGTAATTTTTAGTTTTTGTTTTACAATTCTTTTTTTTTTTTCATTATTTTGCTTGAGTTTCGTTTTTAAATATTTTATTTAGTCGGTGTTTAATAATTATATTATTAACTAAGTATTAATGTAGGTATCTGTGTTTAGATTTATGTAGTATTAACTTTTTTTCCTCTTTTCGTATGTTAATGTAAATTACTATGTGAATGTGTAGATTTCTTTTAAAATTAATAAATAAATTTTATGTAAATGAAAAACTCTTTATCATCTATAAAAAACATAAATTTGAAACCGCTCAAGCTTAATCCGTAATAATGAGTGAATACATTTATATAAAAATTAAATTTATAAAAGATAGATTTATAAAAGATATACTAAGAATTTACAGCCTAACTACAGCCTAACATCGAACTAATCTTATAATAATTTATTAATTTTATAAGCATTTAACTGGTATTATTAAATTATAGAAAAATAGAGAAAAACTGCCAGAAACTCACCAATTACTTAGTCATGAGCAACATATAAAAGAAAACAAATAAAGTCTGCGAGATAAGGCTATGCAAGCCAAAGAGGACGGATGTATGGATGTTAATGTATGTGGGATTAACCAGGGTGTGTGTGTGTGTGTTAATCCCACATACATTTAAGTGCAACGTGTGTGTGAAATGTTAATGTGTGTGTGAAATTAGCATTAGGTATGTTGAGTATATATTTATAGGATAAACTCGAGAACCACAGGACTGATTTAGATAAAACGGACATTATTGTAAAGCTTATAGCCACGCGTAAGAAATTGTTAAAACAGGATTGATCTTTTTTGCATTACTTTATTTATTTATTTAACATATTTTAGGGAAACATTCAGCGCAACTTAATTTATAAAACCACTATTATCCACTATTTAACAATCCACTATTTAACAACTGAATTGAAAGGTAGGTTCATCTAGAACTGATTACACAAAAAAAGAGAAAAAATGAGAAAAGTAAATAATATTAATTAAAATATAGGTTTGTTAAAGTTATTATGATAAATGTAAATATTTAGGACTTTTACCTTCTATTTACCTGTATGAGACGAGTATATTTCACTCACCTTATTTTTGAATAAAATCAAAGTACAGTTAAAAATGTCTAATTCGGAAAGATTACTGTTATATTCATAACATATTCTGTGATTTGTTGCGTTTTGAGCATAGTTTGTTTGTTTTATTGAATAAAAAAAGAGCTGTTGATCTAGTAATTCGTTGGGGTACTCTAAAGTGAATACTTTGTAGAAGCTCTGGACAGTCTATTAATTTACTGAGTAGTTTATATAGGAAGACAGAATTAAACATTTTCCTTCTGACATCCAAGCTAGGAATTCGGTGGAAATCTTCTTGATAGGTGTCAAACGCCAATTTAGGTATCTGAGGAAGTATGTTGAATATTTTTGAATATTTTTATATGTTGAATATAAGTATATAAGTATGTTGAATATTTTTATTCTGCTTACGTACACTTTATGTGAGGGACACCAAATGACAGAAGAGTATTCTAAGTGACTCCTGAAAAATAAGAAATACAATAGTGTGTCTGGGTTTTGAAATGGCTTGCAAGTCCTGAATAGGAAGCCAAGCATTCCCCATCTGATATGCCTAAGCGAGGGTATGATATAGAATCAGGAAGAAGTTCTTGAGACGACGCCGCGACATTTGAAAAATGGCAACATAGTATATCTGGCCAGCCGCATGAGCCGTGAAAGAAAAAACTTGAATTTGCATACATTATGGAATTTCTATAGGCCAACGCCAATTTGGTAAAATTAGCGGTTTAATATTATTTTTTTTTTTTTGACGTCGACGTTTTAGTTGCAAAAAAACGTTCGGTGGCGTCTGATGGAACACTATAAACAAATATGCATACCGAAGTTAAACGCGGGTCGACGAACTCTCAAAGACAAACAACAAACATCTCATGAAAGCAATATTTGCATTGATGACATGCTTAGCTAAATATTAAATAATATTTTGCGGAATGCTCGAACAGAACTGTCATAAACAAATGAAAGACCTGTCACAAATGATCCTTGTTCAGAGACAACGGCCAATAACAGAACGAAATTAAAAGCAGTCCATATATTATACAGAATTCCTTTTACATCCGTGATCACGTTTTAACCAAAAAAATATATTTTTTTAATTGCTAAACTATTAAACATAGTTGTATGCAATCATAATAACTAGGTGCTAGTTATCCGGAAAACTGCAAATATTTACTGCACTTTTAAAAAGTTTATTTCTCCATTCTCTTTTATTTGTAGATGTAGAAGAAAAAATAATACTAGTAATAGTAGTTATCTACTATATATCTATGCATCTATAAAATTAAAAGGTTAAACTTTTATTTTGTCTAAAAGTTAAAACCTCAAAAGTCTGTATTTTTCTTATCGTCTGAGTACAAGAATCGAGAAAATAAAACTATAGAAGCTTAGTTTATTTTTAGACATAAATTGATACTATTCTTCATAATATACCAACCAGAGTATTTATGAGTTACATGAGATAGAACGATTGTAAAGCACGCGCAAGAGAAGAGTGCCATCGGAAAGAGGCCTTAAGGCGTGGATCTCACAGAAATGATACGCGGAAATGGCTCTTGGCACCAGCAGCACACGGACCTACGCTCGCATCTGTTTCATACGCCCAAGGATGCTGAGCGGACCAAAATCATCCGGCAGCAATGATACCAACTATTTTATTGAATAAGTGTTTTGAGCGTGCAGCTTTGTGGCTATTTATAATCCCCGCCGTTGCGATAAAGACCGTCTGGCCGCGGCCATTTTATTTATTAACAAATGTGCGAACCAAAAAGTAATCTGAAAGCTGAATCGAGAATCGAAAATAGCAAACGAATAGTCGATATGCTTAAAATTCGATCACGTAGACTTATACATACATTATCTTTTTTTTATTATCCACATACAATATATTTTACATAAATCACTTAACTTACAAAGTTCACAAGATCTTAGCTGTAGGTATAATTCATAAAATTCTTTAAAACTCTACGATTTATATCGGACTCAAAAACAATAAAAAAATATTAGAATCTATTTGGTGCTACGGCATAGTTGGGTGGGTTAGGTTAGGTTAGGTAGAGGTGGATGTGCCGTAAAAAAATATAGAGCCTTTAAAAAAGCACAGAATGCTATTATTCGAGTTATAATTAAAAAACCATTTATATACTCTACTATTCGAATATAGAGTTTTGAACATTCGACAATTATACGCTAAAAACATTAACAATTCGCAACATTTGACCACAAACAGTTCATATTTCTTGCGCCTAAAAGACTGCAAAAGGAAATTAATTAAAAAAAAAAATTGACGAAATGGCTAATTCTACAAGGCAGAGGTTATTATGAGAGACCTTTGTTACCATAAATATATGGTTCTAGTATATTATTTAAAAAATAAATAAATATAAAACACTAATAAGTTTAAGTAGTTCTTTTAGTAAGTATTTGAGTATCAAGATTAATATGTATGTTCGTATGGAATATTTTTTTAAATCTTGTCATGCACTATGAAAAAATTACATCAAAAGTCAAATTAACGCGAGAGGATGGCCCGTAGGCCCTAGAGAAGGGGAGCGAAGCGACCACGAGTTGTCGCGCGCCGAAGGCTATAAAAAGAAGCTTCATAAGACAAGCCCCAAAAAAGTAATCACTATTAAAAAAATACATTCAAAAATCACTATATAACAAGTAATAATTAATATGTTAGGAATAAAAATAATTTACGAAATATGCTTTTCGTGAAGATTTCTTATATCTGTGCTATGTACATTTTAAATAATTTCCGTTGAAATCATATTGTTTTTTTAAATTTATGTATAATTATTTCGAATTTTTTTATAAAAATCTACTCTATTTTGTTACGAAAACATGCATAGGTACATTTTGACAATTTATAATATTTAATAATGAGATAGAAAATAAAAAAAATAAATAAAAGCAATTTTAAACGGTTACAAAACTGAAAAAAATAATATTGTTTGAGTGAGTGAGCACATACTCAGCATAAAGTATGATTATATTTATCTATGAATTTATTTTTATTTTAGGTTTGGTTGTTGAGCTTGTTAAATATTGTTTGTTTATAAAATTGTTATTTTACCGAATTATACATGGTTTTATACATAACAATGTACGGTCACATGTTATATAAAATATTCGTCGTTATGTTATTGTCTATGTCAATAATAAATAAGGTAGGTATACTAAATGTGTATTTCAAAACAAAATCACAAGACGTAAAATAAAAATAGATAAATGAAGATAAACAATGGATTAACATTACATAAACATAAATTGTAATGTATAGAATTGTATCCACAGCTGTGATCACATGCTTCCATGGAAAAGTACGTATATTTTATACCTTTGTTTGACTTATTTATGTACATCTGGGCGCGATAGCTTTATGGTAAATTTGCGGTATATATTAGTATTCAGATGAAAAAAGAGATATTAATAATTTTATTATTCATAGAAAGAAACCATCATAAACGTTCTGTTGATTAAAAACATACCTAATCAATAATATTTTGTGCCTAAACGGGGTCTTTTATTTTACATTTTATGTTCTTGGTTAAATTAATATAACTAAACAAGTTGTAAA
This sequence comes from Neomicropteryx cornuta, assembly GCA_020383195.1. NCBI lineage: Eukaryota > Metazoa > Arthropoda > Insecta > Lepidoptera > Micropterigidae > Neomicropteryx > Neomicropteryx cornuta. The sequence goes on along the minus strand of JAHKQU010000001.1, from coordinate 2,468,688 downwards.
CATAAAAACAATGGCGACGAGTTTATAAACAACATTTCAATTGAATTTCTTTTTCAAAGTATTTTTACGTTCCGCGAAAAGAAAGTTTAAAAGTGTTCTGTTTTGAACCGTCTTTGAAACGTCTGTTGACGATGTTTTTTTAAGCAAAATAATGAAATTAAAGCAAAATTATTATACCTTTATTTGTTACATTGTACGAATACCGCTCTCTTCGTAATAAATTAAAAATATTTCTTACTTTATTTTACTATTTCCCGTATTTTCAGGTGAGTTCACCTTTACCTTTGGTGAACATGTTAGGGGAAAATAATCCATCTCGCTTTTCACTGAATAACACAACTAGGATTATATTTCGATCAAACGTGAAAGGTTTACCAATAACATTACGTTATTGAGTGTTTGGGCTGACATGACTCCGACAGAGGCAAGAAAATATTAGAGATTATTCCGAGAGATAAGATATTTCCTATGTCTTATCTAAATAGAGGCGTTTTAGAATTTTCAAATATAGATTAGGATTTAGGTATTTATTGTGCTAAGTACTTAAAATAATAATTGAGATTCTAATTAAAATAGGTTCTTAATCAATTTTGTTCGTGGATTTTCCTAAAAGGTAGTTGCAAAAACAAAACTATACAGAAATAATTGTAGCTTTGTGCAGCCATTTTTAATGAACTCGGTGGGCGTTATGTTGTAGTTGGTATGTACTGACTAACAAAAAGAATGCTTAATTCAGAATGAATATCAGAATTGTATAACATTTTACGACACGTTATATTTTATTAGTTTATTTCAATCCTTTGGATATTTAATAAATAATAAGAGGTATTTTATAATAAATACTGACATTTATTTAACAGGTACTAGCTGTTAAAAGTCTAGACGTTTAAGGATCCAAATTTTCAAATAATTAAAATATATAATGAAGGTATTTTAAAAATGAAACTGTACATTCATTTTTTTTAGGTTCTTACTCGTACAAAATTGCTTATCAAAAGTTTTTTATTTGACTCAAAAACAGAGTTAACAAAATTAATTAACCTAAAAATTATGTAGGAATATATTTTGTTATTTATTATTTTGGTATTAAAATTATTGTTCTTTAGTGCGAAGTAAAATTTAACTGAAGATAAAATAAATGTTATGAATGGGATCTTTTAGAGAATATGAAAGGACACTGACAAATAAATAGGGTTGATTATATGAAAAGCATTAAAAAATATGATGAGTGGGTGCAAATGCTTCATTTCGACGCTACAGTTGTTTAAAAAATCTTCAATCCTTCAAATCACACCAGAATGTGAGTATCTTCTCAATGACGTTTTCATTGATAGCATTGTTGCACCACGCTAATTGTGTAAAAACTAACGATAACATTTGTAAAAAATGATTGTAAATCAACGTTTACCTAAAATATACTCATCTAAAGTACCTACACACAAATTTACCAAAATTAAACTTATCTATGGTTGGGACAAATAATGCACTAACCGCGGACAAACACAGATAACAGTGCTCTACTGTCTTTGAAAGTGAACTCAGGCAGCGACTATTTAATTTTCGTTCATGGTATTAATAATGTTCATGGTATTAATAATAACAAATTGTCATCTTCGCGTGATTCGGTAATGGTTCCCACGCCTAATTCATGATAATTGAATGCTTAACCTCATTCATTTGAGATTAGACACGCGATTATAAACAATAATTATGTTCATGATTTGATAAATAAAATTTTAGCTTTTCAATGATAAAAAAATCGCATTTAATGTCGATAAATATTTATCTAATGTGCTATAAGCAGTCTTATATTGGAAAACGTAACATTGGGTTTAATTATTTTCTATGTAGGACAATTGGCGAATGCGTTGTCAAACATTATTTTTTTCCTCACCTAAACACTAAACTTTTGAAATATAGTGCCGCACCCTATATATGACGATATGTTCCACTTCAAGAAATATATTTAAAGAGTACTTTGTCTCTTCTTTTAGGTTCTTTTACGAAACGAAAATGGGATCACCTCTGAGAACTTCCCTTTCACAGTATGTAAAAAGCAAAATTAAAATCGCTTCACTTTTAGCCTTAATGAGTGCACACGCACAAACAAACAAAAAACGGACAGATCGAATCGAGAACCTCGTCGTTTTTCGAAGTCGGCTAACAATCGAGCTGGTGATCGAAACTAGATCAATCGACACGAACCTATCGCTAAGCGGAACGACTAGCCCCCCACCCCGCTATGCTCGGCGAGAAACGAAAGTACGATCCGGTTATTCGCTTTTTTTTTTATTATTTTTTTTTAAGTAAAACTATTTACCGACCCGCAGCAAGTCCTTGATCTTCCGTCGAACCGATAACCGGTTTGAGAAATCGAATAAATCATAGTCAATGGTTTGGTTCGCTGCTAGGCGAACCGCAAATGAGCAAGAGCATTTAGTCGACGACTGCGCGAGTACATCGAGTGCAGGCAACGTAGCGTGAAAAATACCTTCCTTAGTATAAAGTATCTTTGAAAAGGTCTTAGAAAGAGGTCGAGGTTAAAACTCCAACACGTCTTCCATATCGTCATATGTACGAAAATAATTCCCCTAAATCATAAATTGTTACATACTCGTATATCCCTATGGGCTAGATCGACGGGCCGCATATATCTTACAAAACATATTTTAAGGGTTAATTTGACCTCCCCCCCCCCCCTTATTTAGTGGTGGTACGGCCAAATACATAAACATGACATACTATATCATTATTAAATCATGACAATTTTAATAAGGTAAGGTAGGGTTTAAGGTTAAAGGGCATACAGTCGTGTTTAAAAATTGAAAATTGGCTCAAGAAAGGTATTTATCGCGGCGTCCTACTCTATTGTTCGCGTCACGGCAGATTCCGACACTGGTGCGAAGAGAGCGCCTTGCATACCACTGTTGCGCGCTTCTTCTAGGTCTGTCGCTGGCCCCAATGCGCATAATCACGAAATATTTTTTTTTGAACTATTGAAACACATCATCAGGAATATAACTTTGTTAACCTTTATCTCTACAAGACTTTTTTTTTATAATTTACGACCAAAAAGGGCTTAAAAAAATATAAATATATAATAGTGCACAGAAAAAAATTACAAAAAATATCCAGGAATAGAATTAGACAAAGGTTAAATGTATTCAAAGGTACTTTGTAATCATAATCACTTTTGAGAAATCCTGTAACTAAAATTCAAAAAAAATCGTCTTACGACTGTTTCAATACATAGGTTTAGTATGTATGTAATTGGTCCCTTAGTAAGGTCGACGCTGAGTCGATAGTATAAATTCTAAAATCGTTCGATAGCATTTCGGCGTAAAACGCACGGTCTAACCAACCCACAATTGCGGGTCATTTTTTTTGTGCGAGGTCTAACGATAAGATATCGTTTTACGCATCAGGCGGCAGAAAAGAATTGTGTGCATTCAAAAACAAAAATAACTATTGAATGGACAGTGTCGAAAATCTAACACTAAAAACAGCGTGAATATCATCAAACAGAGTAATAAAATAGTTAAAAAAGTACAAATTTTTCCTTCAATCAACGCATTGTCGTACGGCATAACTTCGGTTATGCTAATTACCATGTCGAACTGCAAAATACAGGAAAATCGCGTAATTAACGCCTTCGTCAAAAAAATCCTCGTTTAAAATTTATAGTGAGTTTTTCCTAAAGGCGGAAAATTTCTTGTTTTTATTTATTTTATTTGGCAAAAAACTACTGAATTTGAACAGTACCATGCCATGAATATTTTTACACACAGTTTTTCCTAAAGGCGGAAAACTGTTCTTGTTGTTATTTATTTTATTTGGCAAAACTACTGAATTTGAACAGTACCATGCCCTGAATATTTTTACACACAGTTTTTCCTAAAGGCGGAAAACTGTTCTTGTTTTTATTTATTTTATTTGGCAAAACTACTGAATTTGAACAGTACCATGCCATGAATATTTTTACACACAGTTTTTCCTAAAGGCGGAAAACTGTTCTTGTTGTTATTTATTTTATTTGGCAAAACTACTGAATTTGAACAGTACCATGCCCTGAATATTTTTACACACAGTTTTTCCTAAAGGCGGAAAACTGTTCTTGTTTTTATTTATTTTATTTGGCAAAACTACTGAATTTGAACAGTACCATGCCATGAATATTTTTACACACAGTTTTTCCAAAAGGCGGAAAACTGTTCTTGTTTTTATTTATTTTATTTGGCAAAACTACTGAATTTGAACAGTACCATGCCATGAAAATTTTTTTTACACACAGTTTTTCCAAAAGGCGGAAAACTGTTCTTGATATAATTTATTTTATTTGGCAAAACTACTGAATTTGAACAGTACCATGCCATGAATATTTTTACACACAGTTTTTCCAAAAGGCGGAAAACTGTTCTTGTTTTTATTTATTTTATTTGGCAAAACTCTGAATTTGAACAGTACCATGCCATGAATATTTTTACACACAGTTTTTCCAAAAGGCGGAAAACTGTTCTTGTTTTTATTTATTTTATTTGGCAAAACTACTGAATTTGAACAGTACCATGCCATGAATATTTTTACACAGTTTTAATTAAAAAAGAAAGATACCTATAAGCTGCAAGAAAAATGAATAATAGGGTATTAGATAAAATCAATTAACATAGTATGTGGTAATGCTAATCCTAGTACCTATATATTAATTTGTGGTAGTGATTACTAATGGAAAGAAGAAAAGATTATAAAGTATTTTTATTATTACATAGGTGGACTGGGTTTGGGTGTGTTTGCGCGTGTGAAAACATTAATTTTATATAAATATTATTTAAGCTATATTGATGACATAGATAGTCTTCGTTCGAGGGAGGGGTACACCCCAAAATAGTTTGAATAACTTCCATAAATACTAGATATTTTAATAGTTAGGACGATAATATTAAAATATAAACTATAATGAACAACAAAGAATTTTAGTGAAGTATGTAAAAGATGCATTTGTAACGTACCTTTTGCCCATCCCGTGAGTACGTTGCCAAGATAGGCAACCTTGTACACTGAATCCGGTTCGCTGATGTTAATGCTGCTGCTCCTCCTCAGAAGCCTTCCAATTCCTCGCGAGAGCCTCCTTAAAGCCTTGGCTCTCAGTTCCTTAATAGGCAGCAGGGCGTCATCTTTGGGATCGGAGAAACTCCTGTGGTATCTTTCGTTCGCTTTAGCGGCTATCGTTGGTAACGTTGGTAAAGATTTTCGCCTCTCCGACAACGTCTTGGCTTGAAAAACGCTGTAAACGTTTGCATTCTTTTTGAACGTCCCATTAGCAGGGTCGCCTTTTTCCTCGGGTCTCTTTTCGTGAACCTTCCCGGGCGCTTCGCCTTTGTCGTTAAAGTTCTTATTTTTGGGATTGTTATTATTCAAACTGTCTGACCTATTATTGAGGTGTTCCAACGAACCGTGCCTGTAGCCCAGGACTCGTTCTTTGAACGAGTTGGACCTCAAAAGAAAACTCTGCTCGCTAGAGCTTCGGTTCTTGAGAATGTGAACTTTCTTCACTTTCGGCACGGCGTGGTCAACCTCGTCGACGTCTTTGAATCTCCCTTTGATCTCCTCCTCGTTTACGAACCTGACCCGCGCGTTCTCCTTTTTTTTAACGTCGCCTTTGGGTCTTCCATCATTTTCACTTGACTGTACCTCGTTTGCTCCTTCGCTGTCGGCCCGATCGCTCAACTTGTCCGCTTGAGCCATAGCAGCGACTGTTATACTGATCACAAGTTGTACTGATCACATTTGCACGATCGCAATTCACCGATGAGCAAGCACAGGTTCATTCGCGGCTTTGAGCTGTTTACACACATTTATGCATTAAACTGGAAAATACTGTTTACAACAATAAGCACGCCCGACATGGACGACGGAAGCTCTTTATCAAGCGCGCCGTTCAATGAACGGAAACGAACTGCAATTCGTTCGCTCGACGGTCTTTTGAATCACTTTTACACGATAATGAGAATGTTTTAGATTGTTTCGTTACGCGTCGCCGTCGCTAAACAACTGCCTCGCTCGTACAAAGGCGCGAGCCACGCGTGTTTTCGACTCGCATCGACGGACTTTCTACGTCGAATTCGACGTGGGAAAAAAACCCATACGAAAACACAATGGACATCGCTACTTTCGCTCGGAATGTCGACACCTGCGCGCCCGAACGCGATCGCCGCTCACGAAACGACCGCAGGACCGCCGTCGCCGGCGCTCGACAGGCGAATGGCGGCCGACGATCCAGCGCCGTGCGAGCGAGACGGAGCGGGAGGTGTTGCGCGCGCGCAGACGGCAGGTAGGTCCACCGGCCGCGTTGCGTCCGAGATCTATAGATCCCTTCCTATGTGCGCCGTGCGCCAGCGCAGCGCCTCTCTGAAAACAATAAGAAACAAACGCGTGCTATGAATAATGCCATAATTATCTTCGTTTTTTCTACATCCTCCTACTAAGCTACGATGCTATGCTACTGTAGATCATCTCTTAGGAAGATCCGATAGATATGGAGCTAATTATACGAATACTATTAGTTAATTAATTTAATAAATATATTATTTTTTACTAATAAATTACTAAAATGTATGAATCCCCAGCACTGAACTACTTTAGTATCGGGGCTACTTTAGGGGTCTATTTTATTTTTAAGAAAATCGTTAATCATTACTATGCAATCAGTGTTTATTTCATACACAAAGCTCAGGGGATAGTATTTAAGAGGTGAGAGGGGGCGGAGTAAATAAATAAAATAAAGTAATATTTTCTCTTTGTATGTTTATAAATAAAATGTTTTTTTTTGTAATAAGTGTATGTCTAGCTGTAAGTTTTTTCTGTGAAACAATAAATAAATAAATAAATAAATAAATAAATAAATAAATAAATAAATAAATAAATAAATATTCACGTTAATTATTAATATTTTATTGAGAATGTAAAAAAATAAAGGAAAAAAACGACGCTAAAAAATAACGGAAAGACACAACTAAAATCAAATAAAATTATCGAAGGTTTATATTTTTTATTCACAGAAATATTATTCTTATCCTTAAAAAAAAAATAAAATAAATAAATAAATTCATTATTACACATGTCATATATTTTTATCGATTTTCAAGGGAAGATAAAATGTACAGTATCACTTCACTAGGCATTTACATGTAGCGGATACCTATACAAAAAGTATTTTTGTATTACTTTTTAGGAATTTTTTTACCCGCAGGAAGAACCTCGCTAACTCAAGGGACCTTTGTATCGCTGATAACTTTAGGATCAAACAAACAACTTGCACAGCAGTGCATTTTGCAGTTGACTGTACGCTGCAGTACTGAATGGTACTTCTATATTTATATTTCAATTATATCGAGGAATTTATCCGTGGTTTCCATCTTGATCGTACCGTATACATTTGGTTTGGCAGCTTTGGGTGCTGTATCAACAAAAAATAACGATTATATTTTTTTGATGAAATATTAAATTTAATTGCCAATTATGAACATTTTAATATCAAGAGTAATAAAAGTGGTTGGAAGGTCGCTCGCACACCTCCGATAATAAACTTGATGGCTTTTTTGACCGTTTGCGTATATTGTTTGTTTTAAATATTAATATTTTATTCGACCATTTTATCCGATGCACGTGAACAGAAGACATCATTTAACTTGTGACTGCACACAGTACAAACGGTCATGTAACTACAATGTAATGGTTATTTTATAATTATTACTTTAGTAAAATACTGCTAATGTGTTTTGCGAGTATGTTTCAAGCCTTTTATCGAGAAATATGTTATACATAGATCGATAAAATTTTATGTGTTGTTTAAAGAAATTATTTTATATCAATACATTTATAACGTAGTTATGCGATTCATATTATTAAATTATTATTGGTCGCCGTTATTTGAATAAGGTGTAGGAAAGTGATCCCAAAAATGCACTTTTCACTCTCGCCTGCTTTTCACAAATATAATCAACTATTATTAATTAATATATTTATTTATTTTACTACGCATTAATTTTTGAAAAAGTCTACTACTTTCCTTACAAATTACCTTACTTATTATACATTTATAGATGCGAGGAAACAAATCATTGTCACTATTTATATATGCTACGTTACGCCCTGTGTTTTTCTGAAAAACACATATTAATTACGTAAATAAACACCTCAGGCATTTTCCTGTAATTAAATATCTAGTAAACATACACTTATTTCAAATTTGAAATAGCTAACATAGTTCACAGAGTAATCGTTTAATTCAAACTTGAAGAATGTTATCTGTCCGCCGCGGGCCGTTACGTATCTGTCAGCTCGGAACTCGTTTGCGGGGGATGCTGCCTACATCATCATAATACAACATCATCATCTGCATAAAACATGTTATTATCTGAATTACAAATCGAGTTAGAATTCTGATATTTGACACTGCGCCCACGGTTGTATTTATGGTGCGAATAAAATATAAAACTTAAGATCCCATAAAATTTCGACTGGATCCGGGAGCTAGGTTAGTGCGATAGGAGTTGTCAGTTTGAGGTATATAACTGACTGGTATATGCTGGTTCTTCAGGTATCTGATTCTGGGCATACTATCGATGATAGCTATGACTTCAAGTTTTGGTTGATATTTTCAACTATCTTTCAAGTTATTTTCAAAGAAACCTAACGTAATCTTCAAAAATAATATTTTGTGAGCGTTTCGTGTTTAATGGAAAAATTCCTTTGTCATTTTATTAACTTGTAAACACATTAACACATTTCTTTGAAGCGAGTAAAGCTAATTGCTGCAAATACTTTTGGTAATATATTTTTTTTAATATTCTTAAATAATTAATTAAAGATAATTCTAATTATTTCGAACCCAACTTTGGTTACTATCAAATTTCGCGAAAAGTTGTGTATGGATATGTAGGTATAATAATTTTCTTTTTTTATTTTATTTGTAGTTTTGGTTTGTTTATTTTTATTTTATTTTTTCTTTGTTTTGATTTAGTGTTACCGTGTATTTTAAAACGACAAACATAGGCTCTTAAAATAACTGTAGGGTAAGTTCTGTGTTTTACTATAAAAGGTTAAATATGTTTTTGGTTACACAATATTCCATCGCATGCTTCAATATTGTCATGTTATTTGCCAATCACAATGATAATTTATGTTATACAAGGCAAACACGCCACGGCAAACGAATGAAAATCGAATTGATGATAATCTGAATATAAACCAACCCATTCAAATCGTAATTATTTATGATGACATTGTATTTAGATAATTAAATAATAAAACAGAAATTTGCTTTTATTTTATAATTAACCAATGTAAAAAGGGCGTGGAATGAAACTTGAATCCAAACAGATTAGAATCTAGCATACCATAACAAAGCGGTAACTATATTTAACCCTTACAATTTAGGCGCAAATGAACAGAAAATCAACTTATTTAAATTGTTTTTATTGAGTTATTTAATAACCTCAAATGCCAGCACCAGCACAAATCAATTAAAAAACTCTTTACATCCTACCGCTTTTAAACGCAGCATAACGGGGTACAAAAAAGAATACTTACTTACTAATAGTAAATAAAGCAATTAATGTTTAATCGAATTTAAAAACGCCTCTTAACAAAATTAATTTGATATTTAATAAATAATAATATTGAATTATTTAATAATCAATGAATTGGATATATTTTAATATTCATAGGTTGATACTTGAATATCATCTACTAAACACATTAAAAATTACACAAATGCTTAGCAAATATAATTTTTATTATAAGTTTAATATATTGCTTATATCATGCAGCAGATATTGCCATATACGAGTACGAGGTGTGTTCAAAAAGTATCGCGAATTTTGAATTTTCGCGGGTTACGTATATTCGAATTTCGATTTTTTTGTGGCGTTATGTTGGTACTCATGTCTCTCACTTATGCCGACAAGCTCGGTTATTTTGAATGTTCACTTAATTGTTGACAGCTGCTTTGCTTGCACGTGTTTTGGATCGTCTTCGATTTTTACCTATTCAAAAAAATGGATCACAGAACCTGTATCAAATTTTGTGTGAAAAACGAAATTAAGTGCGCGGATGCATTCCGAATGTTGACTGTGGCATACGGAGAAGCTACCTTGGACCAAAGCAACGTTTATCGGTGGTACAAAATGTTCTCAGAAGGCCGAGAAGATGTGAACGACGAAGAGCGTGCCGGACGCCCGAGCACTTCAAAAACAGACGAAAAAAATAATGAAGTGGAGAAAATGGTATTGGCCAATCGTCGAATCATCGTTAGAGAAGTTGCTGAGGACTTAAACATATCGATTGACTCGTGCCATTCGATTTTTATCAATGATTTGGGCATGAGACGGGTCGCCGCGAAATTCGTACCAAAATTGCTCAATTGCGACCAAAAACAGCATCGCATGAACATTGCTAATGAGATGTTAAACTCTGTCCGCGACGACCCAAATTTGCTCCAGAGGGTCATAACTGGTGACGAATCGTGGGTTTATGGTTATGACGTGGAAACCAAAGCTCAATCATCTCAATGGAAGCTGCTACGCTTGACGTTACGCTACGCTTGACGAGATAAAGACGGCATCGAAGGAGGAGCTGAACAAGATAAAAAAAAATGATTTTTTGAAGTGCTTCGAAGATTGGAAAAACCGTTGGCACAAGTGTATAATATCTCATGGGGATTACTTTGAATGGGACAAAATAGATATTCATGAATAAATAAATAATTTTTGAAAAAACACAAAATTCGCGATACTTTTTGAACACACCTCGTATATGTACCATTAAATCTAGTCTAGCTTGCGATACGCAGTTAGCCTAATTAACACAGATTAATTGCCTCAGAATTGTATTATTTCATATGTCAGGTAATAAAATCAGTATTAAGTATAAATATTTTTAATCCACTTCCTCGGTAAAAAAAAAAACTAATTATCTGTGTGTTTGTGTATTCGCTTTAAGTAGGTTAAGTTGTAAGTGCGAATTTAAAATGCTATGATGGCATTTATCTTTTTAAATCTCAGGTTATAAGCGTGTTGTGAAAAATAATAAAAACATTAAGTATTTTAATAACGCAAATTTTCATAACACTTTAATAAGCATAATTAAAAAAAAGTCATACGGGTACTCAACTGATAAACTTTATCATATGTTTAGTGGTATTTGGTGCGTCAGATCTAAACTAAAATCATTATATTATTCCATAATAAAAAGTATAATTACACCTATTTGCTGAGAGCTCGAACATATTACACATGTATTACTTTACAGGATTTTTCTTTTTCTAGCACAAGAAAATTGAGAAAGTGTCGGCCCCGTTTTTTAGACACCCCAGCTACCTCTCCAGATGATAGACCCTAGCATTACTTGTCGCATACAGACTAACACAGGTGTCCTGAAGATTTAAGAGGGTGTTTATATTCCCTACTACGTGTAAGATAGTGTATAAAAAAATGCGAAAATAATTCATGCCCTAATTTACAAAAGCGCCCGTGTAAATTCCCTATTTGCTGGCACGCGCTCGGTCAAATTTATGACAAGGAGCGATCTTATATTTTCACGTAAAGTTTACATTTTTTTCTCGGAAACAATGATGAATTTTCATATGACGTCAAAGCAAATCATGTTTGCAATCGCAGGGCCAATTAGCTGTTTTTTTTATCGGGAATTAATTATAGTATTTTAAATACTACTTTATGATATAAACGATGAAACGCATATTTTTAGGATTACTTATTGTAACTTCCTAATTAAATTTAAATCATTAACCCGTTTAGGCAAATCAATGTGGTATTCTTGTATGGGGATAGAACTCATACATAGTAGCCTTATTTATACACCAAAAGAACAGCCCTTCGTGCAATCTTTGTTATTAGTCCGAGGAATTCTCACAGATCCTTCACAGATCCTTTCAAACACTTGGAATATTAGCGGTGCGAATATATCTCATATATCCGTAGGTAGAATGCGTTTTGAATTCAGGTTAACTAGTTAATATAAGACTGTGGCGAATGAGCCTACCTGGTCTGCTTTTAGCTACCAACTCTCTAAGCCTCCTTATATTGGCTGTCATGACCATCCTTCCAAGATAAAACCTATCTTGAGCAAATGGACCATTGGGTTCAATCCTTTTCTTTCCAGATCAATTCGCCAGTGGAATACTCTTCATAGGTCAGTATTTGACCCTTTTCCAGGTTCCAAGGCTGTTTTTAAATGTAGGCTGCATTCGTGTTTTCCTCACCTACTAAACTCAACAGTATCACCAGAGCTAGCTTCTAAATATTGAAACTTCTAATATATCTACATTTGATGAAACTTTAAATAAAACTTTTACCACTTATACCTAATCTTACGGCCTTATATCGAAATAATACGATGCTATGTTAAAAAGTGACTAGTTTTTAGTTAGCAGCACCGCTGGGATATTTTAAATTCATCGTGTACGAGGCTTTCCTTGGGTTAGAACCTCAGCGCTAAATCAAGACAATATTACCTACGATGTTTTGGTTCGAGCGAGGATCCTATAAAAATTATAATTTAAAACATCCTGCTTTGTACAATAACCTCATACTAAAAAAAACGCATTCAGCACAGCATTCAGTATAGAACGGCGCGCTTGGAAGAATCTAAATTGGAGGCGAATTTCTTGAAGTTTTCCTGCCCAAATATGTGGGTCTGCGCGCTGTGTAGAATTTTAATTAGTGAATATCCGCCAGTGGCGGCTTCGGGTGATTAAATTTTGATAAACCATTGTTTGGATGTATATATTCATTACATACATAAATTAAATACAAAAAAAATGATCGACTTTTTAGAATATACCCTAAAATAGAATAGAAGAATAAAATAGAATTGTAGCTTAAAATTACACTAAGACACTCTAAGATTAGCATGTTCAAAATAAGATAAGATAAGATCAAATATTTCCATAAACAAACTTATTATACAGGAATTATAATTACATAATATTTGTACACACCATTTGTATTTGTTATAGAAATATAAACATATTTGTTATAGAAATATACATTTTTTTTTATTATAATTGCTAATAATAAGTCCTAGATATACAATTATTTTGGACCCTACTCAACTAGACCAAATGTGTCTGTCCTAGAGTCAGGGGAGATGGTGGTAATGAAGCATTAAAAATGGTATGAACATCTGCGGATTCGAATCCGCGACCTTTGGGCCAATAGACCAACGCCTTAACCACTAGATTACCACGATCTCTTACTATACGGCTATGTAAGATGTCAGTTAAATGTATATCAGAGGGAGTGTATGGCAGGTAGGTATGTATTATTGTAATAATTTTAAGTATATTAATATTTTTGATAAAATATGTTTAAACAAGTTGTGTTCCCTATTATGGCTAAGAAATTACATTTAAAAAAATTAACGAGTATTTACCAGATTACCAGTAAATTATCAGATCTTTTCGGTCAGGGAGTTAATTACGAATCAATTAGATAAACTTGATTACGTTACGCGTACGTTGAGCTCACAATTAATAGTGGCCAACTGGCAACGAATAGCAGAAACAAAGCCAACCCAGCTTTCCGCTTTTCTATCTACCGCTTGTGATGCGCCGGCGTCTATTACAACAATCGTTTAATATTATCATGTAAAGCCTACTTTTTTTCTCGGAAACCATGATGAATTTTGACATACCGTCGTTACAAGTAATACTTAAAATCACAGGACTAATTTGCTGTTTTTTTTATCGGGAATTAGCCAGGGTAACGGTGCTTGTGATAAAGTGAAAAGTTATATCTATTATGATAATATTGTCATTACGAAACCGCCTGTATATTAGGAGAATTAATAAACATTACCAACCAGGTTTTTATTTATTATGTTTGTTTATTGTGCTGCGTGTATTAATCATTTATTTATTATTTTATCGGCAACTTCATAACGTTCAATTTAACTTGAAATATATAAACTCGTATGTAAATAAAATACATATTTCGATTAGCAACTTAAGTTTCAGCCAAGCTTGCTGATTTTATATATACATGTTGTCTATCTAACTAGGTACCGAAATAATATTGCGAAATCTGAAAGACGTAAGCTTTGGTCTTTGGTCCAAATCATAGAAATATTTAATGGCGTAGAAGCGGACTATGACAAAATCATGACATTACCGTCAGTAGAAAACTAAGCTCCGCCAGTGATTGCGTTATAGGTGTTATTTATGTCGGTATATTATCACCAATGCCGTTACGATGTCTGAAAATAGATAGATTTGGCTTGGTCTACTTAATTCAATGATCTGTGGTCCAAACTATCTGGCGGTCCAGAGAAAATAATAAGACGTATCTATAGGTGATTTTGCCGATTCGAGAGTCCGTCAGAACTAATAAACACTTAGTATGATGCATTCTGTAATCCAACATACTACAAATCTATAAAAGGCCATATACAAATGAAACAGCACAAATTTATAAGCTCTACGACGTAAGCTCTTGATGAATTGACATAATATTTACCCAATCATTATCGCTGACCTAATGCGCCACTGAACTGCGGTGGATCAATAAATGCCAGCAATAAAATGCGTTTTTAGCAAACACATCGGGCGGAACTTTCTAGACACGATACTTAATGCACCTTGCTTTTTCAAATGCATATAATCACGGCACTCTAACGATAGCTAGTCGCTTCTGTAGCATATAACAGTAAATGCACAATGTTAAGGCGCCAACATACCTGAATGCTACAAAAATGCGAATTTTACAGGTTTTCAAAAACGTTAGGAGAGATATCCACAAGAGATATTAGAAATCCAGTTTATTTACATTAAAGACAGTTTATTATTCTAAGGATTTACTTAAGGAGTTTCTTTAAACATTATGGAAAATATATAAAGAAAAAAAAAACAAAACCACCACCATTTTTTGAAACCAGAAACATAGCATATAAAATAAATATAATATTATGGTGAATATAATGTGGAGGAAGAATTTACCTAGGCGATTTGAGATAGGTATAACTGAGAAATAAAAAAAATGCTTAAAATTGGACATTTTGTTTCATATTTTGTTTTCGTGTTATTAATAAAAAAAATAACATATCCCTTATTTTAAAAAAAAACAACTATTTTCTATCGATATTTCAAACAAAATGGTAGGCCACAGTATGCGTTATAAGCGCCGTTATGCCCGTCATAGAGTTCACACCTTTCCGTTCATCGTGCAAGGCTTCTTTTCGCAGGCGATACTTTGTAGGTCAGAATCGTTCAAATGGTGTCCTTTGTTCACGCATGTAGTTCCCTTAAGCTCTCTATAGCAATATTATTAATTAATAAAAGGCGTAACCTTCGTTATCCTTGTTTCTTCTTTGTATTCTTTGTATTCTTCTTATCATTTAAAAATAATAATAGTAGCATTATTTTGTTTATTTATTTATCCATTTTTTTTAGTGTACGATATAAATACCTTTAAACATACATATGTTAAAATTTCTTTATTATGTTAAGTACTGGTTCACATAGATGTTGTCACTTCAAAAGGTGTTTGACTGGCTCAAAGTAATAGTAATTGAGGTTAATTAAAGTGCTTTTTTTTTCTGATTATTTACATAACATGTAATCGATGAGCAAAACGTTACTCGTAATATTACAATAAATATACAGTATGTGTCAAGACCATTCCCGAAGACCTAAAGGGTGTTTGGGTAATCTATTATGAGTAAGAACTTACATACAAAGATGCGAAACAAAATCATGCTCAAATTTATTATATTCTTTAACAGATGGTGTAAATTCGGCCAACGGGTAAATTCCGATGCCGCGCCGATCGATAATGGCCTTGACACCGTTTCGGCTTACGGCGACAGCAAAGCGCTAACTACAAAGACATGATCCTTTTTCTAATTTCACGTAAAGTTAACATTTTTTTCTCGGTAACCATGGTGAATTTTTGTATAGCGTCTAAACAAATACTACTAGAAATCTCAGGACCAATTTGCTAGGTTTTTGATCGGGAATGGTCTTGGGACACGGTGGATACGCAATTTCGTCCCGTGACAAACCCATGGCAAATTTACAAACTGACCTCTTTGGGACAGACTATTGGGGTTGCGGTGGTATAAACCGTGTCCCAAGACCATTCCCGATGCCCTGCGATTACGCAAATGTAAACTTTACGTAATAATATAATACGGCTCTTGTAATTAATACGCATGGTCGTTGGCGGCGGTTTTATCAAAAATAATAAATTAGGGGTATGATTTTTTTTATATAATTTCTTACTAATAATAGGAAACATAAACAGCCCATTAGGTCTTCAGGAAAGGTCTCGAACTCTCTGTATCTTTTTGTTAGTTTGTTTAGTTTTACGCTCTCAACACGGGGGGGGGGGAGGGGGCTACAAACCAAATAAGTGATTTGTAAGTAAATTCATTAATATATATTTTGCAATTTTGGTATATTTTTAGCGACTTAGCAGGCAACTCGTATTTATTCAGGAGGTGGGCAGTATTGTTGACTTCGACAACTATGACAGGTATGTCTGCAATTATTAAACAATCATATGAAAATTAAGTATTGACGCTTGCACGTGACGTCAATGACAGGCAGTTTGCGAGACAATGGAAAAGCAATTACGATGTTGTTTCCATGTTTGCATTGACATGTTGCTGAACGACATATTCTGTGCTCTTCTACGTATAAAAAAACACTACAGATATATAATTTGGCATCGAAAGAGTCATTTTTACCCCATTTCTGACACATTTGATTCAGTTTAGATTTGTAGTTTTGTAGATGACTACAAACAAAACTGACCGCTTTATGGAAGTGTGTTTCTAATATTTATTTATTTATTTAATCGAGGAAAAACAACGAGTACAAGAGATGAGATGAAATCCTAAAGAAACTTATGACTTAGTTAGTCCTCCAAGTTTACAAGTTTACATCCTTACAAGTTTTTCACATATAGAGCGATTTGTTTCATAAATAAATTTTCTGACATTAAGATCATGATTGAGTGCTTACAATTGCAAGCATAACTAACGCAGTACTACTTTAAATACACAAAAATAAAAATATAAAATTAGAGGCAAGCAAATTGGCTATGGAGGTGAATTAAGATTAACGATGAAGAGAGCCGAATTCAGGATGTCGAGAGAAGAGAGCCGAATTCAGGATGCTGAGTTTTGAAAAGACTTGAGAAGAGTGAATACAAAATTCTTAAAAACTGTGGAATTCGAGAAAACATCCACCTCTAGGAACAAGTTGTTGAATGTTTGACATAGTCTGTATATTGTTTATAAACAATAAAAGTAAAATTAAAAATGAAGCAGAGGGAATGTGTCAAAAATTAGCTTAAAATAAAATACAAATTATTAAAAATTTAAAAAACCCTTGACACACTAACGACTGCACACTTGAATACTCCCGATCAAGTCACCCTTCAAACAAAAATAAATTAATTAAAATCGGGTTACATCGCCGCTACAAACAAACACGTTAAACACCCCTCTGTTTGTGTCGGGGGTTAAAAAATATGCTAAAATGACTTTTGCGGTCGAAATGCTCCCTAACCATTCCCGACATTAGTAATTTTTTTTTAATGGAAAAATTGAAAAAATACAAATTTAGGTAGCTACAAAAATCTATTGTAAAATAAAACACTTCGGTGATCTACCTCCTTATAGCTAAAGTACAAACTACAGTAATAAATGATTCCAATGGCTATCTAAAAAAAAAATGTAAAAATAAATATTATTGTATGCTTTGTCACGTTCAATAACATTTAGTTTTACACCATTACACCAAACATAAAATTAAAATTAAAATCATAAATGTTTAATACAGAAACAGTTAATCACAATAAATTTTACATTTATAAATGCAACAAATAATATAATTTTAACATAGTGATACTTTTATCAATATACTGTAAAATAGATGTAAGAAGGTAGCTTTATCTTAATCGGTTATGTGCCAACATTACTGTTTTTTAGTATATACGCTTCTGATGCCATTATAGTCAAATGGACATTGAAGGGCAGAACAGTATCCAACCAGCCTATAGTACAGCCAGAAAGGTGGGGCAGTCACAGACAACGGGTGACTTCAGGTGAAAAGCGCACGTCTCCAATCACATTAATCAGAGTCTGTAGGCCGGCGCGCCACAGGGAAATTTTAGATGTCTCAGTTTTTTTTTTGTTTCAACCTTGCCAGAATCAGTTTTTATTCAACAATCTACATTTTAAGATCGTGGTAGTCTAGAGGACGTTTGACTATTGCCCCAAAGGTTAACAAGTTCGAATCCGCAAATGGTCATACCATTTTGTTTATTAATTAAAAGAATTATAAACAACGAATTATATTTAACATATGGCCAAGTATAATTCACATATTAACAGATTATTATAGTGTAATTGTTATACATTTAAATATGCATGAAATGAGTCTGAGAGAAACGTGAATCATTACCACCCCCTAGTTCCTAGGGCCCAAAACAATTGTATATGACCTAGATCATAGCAATTCTTAAAAAAAAAATATTTAGATAAAACACTGTCTTTTCTACCGTTTTCTTAATCTTAAATAAAATACAATTGAGTTACACGTGCATAAAATAAAATAAAATACAAAAATACTTATAATTTAAGTTAACATAATTTGTGTTATTTTTTAATCGTTACTTAGAACTGTCGAACTGTTTCTACCCTACAGCAAGTGTATACAATTGGGGGTCATTCATGTGTGCATAGGTTTGATGGTTGGTTCAAATAGCACACTCAGGATGATCTCAAAGGCATTACGTCGATTTCGCTAAAGGTAAGATTGCAAAATTCTGATTAGCCGAACCAAACCTCAACAAGACAATGAAAAAACTTTATATGCGCAGAATGACTGCACTCCTCGATGGCCAATACAAGGTCACAACAATATACCGATTCGACGTAGTCCGTGTTTGCGTTGGTTATATGACTGCGTCGAATTCGACTTTACCTATTATAATATAATCTTCGACGTACAACCTAGGGAACATAGGTTGTACGTCGAAGATTTTTTGAACGATGCTCGCTTCTAAACCGCCCATATAATGTCATAGGACTGCCGACAGAAGTGAACATTTCAAAAATAAAAATGTTTCGGCCTCCGGGATCGAACTGGGGTCCTTGCGCGTGTGAAGCAACCCGCTACACTACTCTATTATGTATATATATATATATATTAATAAGTGTAGAGAAAACTTTGTACTCCTTTTTTAAACATATTTCGCGAACGAAGGAATGTGAAAATTGAGACTGAGTGCAGAAAGGTAAAATGTATTACAATTACAATAAATTAAATTAAATAAATCGTTCATACTACTGATAGATTGCCTGAATGAGTTTCTAGCTGTGAATTTTGTGTGATTTCAAATGTTCCTTTTCCCGTAGTCTGTCGATGTCAGTGTAAATTAAAATAATTTAAAATTATTAATAATGCCATTTTTTACATTTACGTCATGTCTCATTTTAACATGAATAAATAAAACTGTCAATGAATTGTATTAAAAAATAAATTTAAATACAAGCTGTAATTGCGTTTTTTATTTTGTAATTGTTACTAACATTAAATTTTAAATGTCATAGGTATTTGCAGGGAATTAGGCAAACAACACATGCTAATAAAACGATAATAAAACAAAATTATATAAAATATATATGCAATGATTATAGAGGTATACTCACCTCATTATAAAGGTATAAAAACCTTAATAAAGATCAAACTTAAAAAAAGTAATGAATTACAGTCGATTTTAGACCACTGGATGACCACTAGTTAAAATTAATACTGTTAACATTAGCATGTCGCGATGTCAACCCATTAAATTTTCCCCATCTAAAATTCGCCCGACCCACGCCTATAGAAGTTTTCACTTCAAGAGACAAATGGCGAGTTGTACTTCTGCCTGGTCGTGGAGTTTTACTATAATCACAGACTGGCGCATCTAGGTGTAAAGCTTGCTATTTAATCATTAGGTAGAAGCACTTCAATGCGCTTATCGAAAGATCGAACAATTACACCTAGATGCGACTCATCAGAAACCCGCTCGGAAGCCAGTATCAACGGCAAATGTGCAAACATTTTAGGACTTTTCGTTTTTAACTCATTATTTTGTTATTTACGCAGCTGCTGAAGTTCTATCGCTATGTATATTCTTCTATCTTTTTTGTTTAGTATATTTATGTATTTATTCTAGTGACGTTTTTCACTAATGTCACGATTCATTGGCCTAGAAACAAAAGAATAACCATTACTCCAAATGGAAACTTATCTAAGTATAGACTAGCCTACCTACCATCTTGGGGCGATTTAACCTATAAACGATTCATTAGAGCACGCTAACCAGGGCTGCTTGGCCTTTGGTTTAAGAACTAATCTTTATAATATTTATATTAGGACAAATATGAAACTGCCTACCAATTAAAATGCGTTTTAAAATTTTAAATTATTACATCAATAATTCACTGTATGGTTATATTTTAATTTGAGAAATAACTCAGAAATTTATTTAGCTGTATCTGCCTTTTTCTAGCAATGTTGTTATATACTTAAAAATATTTTACCAGATATAAGTCAAAAATAAAAAAGAAAATGACAGGTAAAAGGTATGATAAGCTAATAGATTAACAATTTTATGATTAATATTAACTAGATGTCTCTGATTGACCAGGCAAACGCCGTTGTCTAATGATAAATGTGTTCGCATTTTAACCTAAAACAGATAATGCTAATAAGAAATGTCAATTTTAAACATCCAATATGACTTTAGCATATAACGTCTTGGCAATTTATGTTTTCGATTTGAAACATAAGGACACAAAGACGTGTAATTAAGTTCTAACCTTTACCATAGTTTTCCATTATATTTGCGTAGAATGCAAAACGAAAAAAATTCTGTCAAGCCAATAGCGATTAGGAAAATGCATTTTTAAACATACATTGTTGCGGGTCATTTTAAAAACTAAAAATCTAGCCAACTTTAAATATATATAATATGTTATTAATTTAGAAAAAGTATTAATTATCGATTGGTAGCCAGACTTAAGGCCCGCGGTTTGAAGCTGAGCGAAAGTTTATTGGGAGCACCTGCTCCGCTCGGCGCAATCCTTTTAACAACAACCCATTCATACACTTAAAATACCTAAAAAGCAATCGACATGAGAACATTTTCAAAGAAAAACTTTTTGGTTTATCGCTACCATACACAGACGTAACATTACGAAACAAAGTAACGAGTGAGCACACATATCGAATTGGTAACCTTTTTCTTAAAGAAGTCAGTTAAAAAAGAAAAAATTAAACTAAACTGCAAATCACCGCTGGCTGTCGATCGCTGTCCGCGCGTCAAATTCACGCGCCGCCGCTCGCAACCATCGGTCGGCGGCTGCTGGTGGTGCTCGTGGTCGAGAAATTCGTCCAGCCCGCCGCGCAGGACACGCATGGCCTCTAATTGAGGAAAGAGTCTAATTGACTACAATTCGAACGTCCGTGCTTATTCCACTGCACCAATAGCACAGATACGCGTCTAAGTCATATATTTCGGTTCGATTTCTAATAACTATGAATGTAATCAGTATTCATGGTCGATTTTGTGGCTGCTAATATTTACAAACAACGCTGCGTGTGGTTCACACAAACACCTATACAGTAAACCCTACACTGTAAAGTATCTATACAGTTTTATTTTTTTTCTCAAGCACGTCCTTTTACGGGCTTATTCTACACATCAAACTACAACTCTGCAATTGTTTTACTGTAAATCGATGATATGACTTTTTTATATAATATAGTGCGCTCGAGTTGATAAAAAATTGGAATCGTACTTGTACCTTTCACAGCCTACTGTATTCTACATTTTTTAGGACACATTTTATATAAATACCTATTATAGGATGTCCCAAAAAAAAAATTCTTAGACCAAAATGGTCAAAAGTAGACCCAATGTCACCGACAAAATAAGTCATAACTCGGAAATCGGAATGGCTTACTTTCTTTACAGAAAATCTCTTATTCATAAAAATAATTAGTTAATTTAAATAAAAGAAATGGTTTGTAACGTTTATTATTATTTGGGACTAATTTAAGTTTTGAGTTTAATTTTTTTGGCTTTGTAATTATTTTAAGATAATGATGAAGTCTTGGTAACTAAGGATTGATTTTAGATTGTAATCGCAAATTGGGTGGTAAAGGGGACTTTGTTTATTTATTTATTTAAAACGTCTATTGAGTGTTTAACGGGTAAACACTTAATTTGTGTGTATTTTTAGTGTGTGTGTGTGTATATATCCAAAGTTATTCTTTATTATTTTGCATAGAGTTTTACGCAGGTCTTTTATACTCATACTGTAACATTTTATAAAAAAACCTTGCTCAGAATAGGTAACTTTCACCTAGTTAGAAAGGTGACAGACCTTATCAAATCAGCCAACATGAGTAGTACCCAGGTAGTCGATTTAACATATTTGGATAGTGTATTTTATTTTAATATTTAGTTTGAAAGTGAACATGTTGCCGATACCTTATTTTATTTAATAAAAACTTTGAATTTGAAAAGGAAAAGGGCTTTGCCATTACTACAAACGTATAAAGGTGAACTGAATCCTGAAACTGGGCGAGGTAAGGTTACACTAATAATTAATCTTACCCTCATAATACTGATACGACACAATTACAAAGATGAAATGAAAACACGCGTAGCAATTCGGTATTCGTGATAGTAATGGACTAAACCCGATGGTCAGAGACATAAAGCACTGATGCTGGATCGCATTCCATTAAAATTATGATGTTATTTACAATACGTATTTATCTCATTTTAAAACGACTCGTCCTTGAAGACGAGATAACGTTTGATTAGCGTATACACGTGCGGTCAAAATCGACGCAAACAGCGAGAAAATTACGAGACAATTATCCGGCTAAAAGTCACACAAAGATCAGCCTTAATTTGCATATACATAGTGACGATTATCCATTGAAAGATGAGCGAGCAAAGGGCAAAAAAACGCAGGTTACGAGTACACAACAGCTAAAAAAAACGAGCAGGTTTTCCTTATTTCGGTGCCTCTTCACGCGCGTGAAAAAAAATAATTATTAAAAATAATGAGTTATTACAAAAAAAAAGTAACGCTTTATGCTCGTTAGTTACTTTACGTTATTAAAATTTATAAACTGATTTTTTTACATCATCCACCCGGATTACGCTGTCAGTAACAAGTGTTGCGTGTACTTAAATAATATTAGACAGTTGATTAAAAACTTAAATACCGCACCTAGTATTTTTTAATAATCTTTTATTTTGTACTGGAATTAAACTAATTAATTATAAAAACTAATGGTTACCAATTGATGGTTAAATATAAATTCATAAATATATAGAACATCCGTTAGCTTCTAAGAAACATAGCTCTGTTCTAGGTAAGTTCAAAGATTTACGTGGAGGTTAGAAAAGAATAAAGATTAGTTACTAATCTAAACAGTTACCATCCGATAATTACGCTTACAATAAAAAAACGCGCCTTGCGCAAAAACATAGTGTCCTTTTATGTATATATTATTAGCACATGAAAAGTCCACCATAAATTACATTGTATCTACAAAATGCGCTATTTTTCGGTGATACAGAGCTCTATATGAAGAACAAAAATAAACATATTTATTTATTTAATTTATATTTTAAAAACCGATTTAAAAAATCCGCGAGTTCAATGTGTACAGGTTGTCTCAAGACCATTCCGGAAGGCGTTGCAAGTAGTGCCTGAAATCGCATGACCAATTAACTGTTTTTTTTAATTGGGAATGGTTTTAGGGCACTCTGTATAATGTTATAGATCACCTTTCTATATACTAAGTGGTTAAGGAGTTTTTTGAAGATTTGCCAATTAAGAGCCTCCAAGATATAATAATGTTTCTAAATCGTTTTACATTGTATTTGTATCATATTTTAAGACAAGGTTGGCATCGCGTCATTTTTTAAAACCAATATTTTATTATTTCATTCAAACATTATTTAAGTGCAATTACTTTTGCACTATGGTAATCGCGGTAATGTGCCTGGATTATATCTAGAAAATAGCTTGTTTTTCTTTAGAGTTTACCACAGTATTTGTCATCATATTGTCTTCTGACCTTGCGATCTTAGCCTTATGACAAGACGATAATATATCAATTGTCTATGGTAATGTATGGTAAATTCGCGAAGTATTATTAGTATTGCTAAACATAAAAGTTTTTAAGGCACACAATAAATTATTTACGTATATATCTATCACCGCCCAGAATAATAAAACGTTGAAGGTTTTGGTGTAGGCTTTGCTAGTGTTTAATTTAAAAATAGAACGAAGTGTCGAAATGACAGTTACGCTACGGACAAATAATAATATTTTTAGTTAGTTCTAAACCAAAATCATAAAATTCTCATTATCTCGTATACTGTGTATAGTGGCACAATTCAGCAGGCGTTCGATTAAATAACTGCAGGTCAAGTTTTTAGTGTAATCTTCTATAAAGAAACTAATTATTTTTAATTTCGTGTGTTTTAGAGCGTAAATTATGTATGAAGCGTAAAAAATGGTTTTGCGTTTATATTTGTTAAATTTTTTTTTGTTGCATTTTTTGTCATAATATAAAGGTAATTCGGTTTTTTTTTTAACTATTACAATAATAATTAAAGGTGGATAAATTAGTTTAGTTTAGGAAAGTGTGTTCTTTGATACTAAAAATTTTAGTGCCCAAAATACTTCTAATACTTTATGTTTATGGTTTGGTATGGTAGCTGCCAGTCAGGGGTTGTTTTTCCCCGTCTTTGCATACTCTTGTATTTGTGTACCCACAATGTCAAGGTCTGTTTACAGCCGGTCGGACGCTTTATTTGCTGTGACATCACCGTGGAGGCAGGGGAGGCGAGGGAAGGTAAATTGGCTAGACGCAGGGAGAGGGGGGGGGGGTACTTAATCCTTGTTGACAATCATTTTGTAAGCTTTCAGACACAGAATTGTGTCACCGGAATGACGCGGATCGAACGTTCGTGTCGTATATTACCGCCACCCACTCGACAGTCGCTTGTGACTGGTTTCGGGTACCGGGATAATCACCAAATTACGGCTGTCCTGTTCGGATGACCAATCGACAATCGACTCGACTCGAAATTTAGGAAGCAACACTTACATACTTACTTATTTGACCAATTATATATATCCACTGTTTATACAATGAAATCGGTTCACCTAGAAGTGATTACAGGCAAAAAAGAGAAATTATAGCATGTAAGATACAGGCTGTTTTTAAATTTAGCGCACTCCTTTAAGGAGGTTGATCTATATCGACAACTAAACCGGTCTCACAAAAAAAAATATAATTTTGGAAAAAAAACATTGGATTAAAAACCGCACTCTCCGTTTTCGCTCTAAGCGCTCAATCGCGCTCTCAAACATTAAAAAGATGAAGTCTATTTTCTCATAATTGAAAAATATTGTTACTGATTAATGTTTGATTACCGATATAGATCAACATCCTAAAAGGAGTGACTTGAATTTAAAAACATCTGTATACCGTTTTATAGATCACAAAGTAATGAAAGTCAAAACTTATTATTTCTATTGATTTATTTTACCCTATAATATGACTAAGTTTGAACTTTATTATATTATAGGGTAAAACAAATCACCTTACTTAAAATACCTAATAGTACAAAACATTTTGTTGACAAAATGTTTTGTACTATTAAGTATTTCTGCGCATGGGCGTATTTTTAGAACATAAAAATTAATGGTTTTTTTTGTTTAGATACGTTTTACTGCAAATAAAATATTTTGAGTAGGTACGGTAAAAAAAGTTTGAAAATGCGCAAATAGAATTACATATAAAGAACCTATCTACGTATTAGAGTTCTAAAATACGTTAGAAATACGTATTTATGTTGACTTTTTTTAAGATGGTTATTATTATTTTCTCGTAATATTTTAAATAATTTTTTTGCAAATATTATGTAATGTGCTATTTATTTATTAATCGTCAAGTTGTTGTTAACTCTTTTACTGGCAACGGTGGCCATCTTTAAAAACGCTTTTGAATCTGTGGATAAATATTATAAAATAAAATATTCATGATATGTCCAAACTATTATGTTCGTGGCTCCTAAAGAAAAGTAGAGAATTTACTGAGACTCATTACGTCAAGTAATTGAATAGTATATATATTGAATATACCTAGGTAAAAAAAGTGTTTATTTATAATGACTGTAAATATATAATATCATTTTTACTGAAGTAGATAAAAATTAATAACCTGAAATTTTAAGTAATAAAAAAACCCACCGTACGCTACATTTACGCCGACAAACTGCATATAATTTTATACCGTTACAGAACGGGCTCGCCTAGTGTTGACGGTATAGAACCTCTTTTGCACGGTATTAGCGTGTCTTCGTCACCTTGTGATGGCGCTCGTTGAAGGTTAATTATAACAAAGTTTTATAAAGTTAATAGTTGTAAATTACAACTTGTTTATTGTTTACTGTACTTACTGTTTAATTTAAAATATTGAATAGAATTATGATAAACTTATATTACTACTAATGTTAAAGTAAATTCAACGTGGTTTAATTAATGAATGGTTATTTATTCATTGTAAACATATTTGATTTCCTGTTATAAGAGTTTTCCCCAGTGCCAATTTGAATAACAGCGGTGGAGTTTATGACAACTTTCAGTTCGCATCAGGTTTATAATGGAATTCTCTGTCTAGGCGACAAACTTGTGTCTGCTGTCAACCTGTCGGATATGTCATTGTCAGGAATCCGCGGGTATGAAAGAAAAGGAAGGCAGGCGCGGCTAGGCGGCTGTCGCCGGGTGTACTATGGAATAAACCTGTCATTTTATGCATAGCGTTTTCGTTGTATGGGTAATGTACCACTGGCCAGTGGGGCTAGTCTGACTCGCTCGCTGTCAGTCAATTCAATTCAGTTCAATGCCACCATAAGTGACTTTTATTTTTCACCAGATAACATTACAAACAAAATATATCTTGTCCTGCCAGAGCCTGAAGGGCTCATCTGACTGAAACTCAAATTGGAATTATGTTTTTCTCAAAGCGGCTTAATCCTTAAATCCTTAAAAATACTAATTGCACATACATAACAAACTTGATAAACAAACTATACAATTATTTGTAACAATTATACACAATTTAATTAATAATTATGGTAATAAATAACAATTTCAACTACCCACTCGACAGTTTGACGTTTGTGCATTAGACAAACGTCAAAGTGACAGCGAGCGATCGGCGAGTCAGATTCAGACTAGCCTCACAGGATTTAAACCACTCCTCCGCAAAGTTTATTTTATTTTTATGTTGAGCATAAGTCGCGTGGCTGTTTGCACAGATACCTAATATTATATAAGTACTCAAACATTTATTTTTTTTTACATATACAGTACATTTAATTTTATATCACCTTTTTAGAGTGTACTGTGTTCTAAGGTGATTTACCTAATCAGGTTATAGAAACATAGATCCTCAGCTGACAATTCATAAACTAAAAAAGGCAACATTTTCAAAAAAAGACGAAACAAAATAATAAAATATGCAACTGATAATTTAAAAAGAGGCACACTGTGCACAATCAGATTTATATAACATAATTCACACTACATACACTACACTACGGGAATATTAATTACAATAAATTCTCTAGGAGATTTGTTTCGATCAACTTGATTTAACATTCCGTTCGTATTGTAGCTGTATTAGAAATTTATATCATCCCCTCTATGCCTCCAATGATGGCAAGTCACCAATGTGCATTTTTGAGCAAATTGATAAATGTGCATTTAACTGTAAGACATAATCTATTGTAACAGTTAGTTAAATACATTAAAAAAATTGGTTATTTATTCAAATTTTCAGCGTATATTCCATTGCATTTTATCATTCCAGTGTCACAAATGTGAAAAAAAATACCTCCTAAAATAGTAAATCTACAGAAGTACGATCATATAAAACTTAAACTACTCCTAAAGTTTATCTAAAACGATTAAGAAATATTTTAATAAGCCCAAAAGTCACAGAACATTGACTACTACTAATACTACTACTACTACTAATACTACTACTAGTACTACTACTAATACTTCATTATTTGCCATCGCTTTTTGCACGCATTGGTGACTTTAGCATGTAGGCGTTGTACGCGGCACGTTGGTGACTTTAGCAACGCAGTGCGTGCAATCGACTGTACTGCCGGATGGACACCTTATCCGTCCCCAATATAAATGAGCGCGATGTTATTACGATGTCGAGGTGCAATTTCAACACGATTGTCGATCGCGCACGCATAATCGAGCGATTCTCGACGTGCGCGCGCAGTCTGAATGCCAAATTGCGCGCGATCGATCGATCAATTTTCAGACATTCTATGTAACAATAATATTTACTTCTTTAATACATGATGAGATTGTAAGTGTGCATGTGTACAAATTGATAAAAAAATATCTGCAGTTACATGCAATTACCAAATTTTGCCGTTTTTCCAGGTGGCTTAAATCAGCTTTCTAAATAACATGCTTTCGGTCAATTTAAGCGTTTGAATTTCTTATACGACTATGATCCCAATAAATCGTTTGAGACATCCCAATAAATCGTTTATGATTACGAACAGATTAGAGCACAGATTCTTCAAATTTGACAGCACGAAGCAGCTGTATTATGAAAGTTGTAAATGAGATGGTCCCGTATATTTTATAGTACAGGTTTTACAGGTGTAAATTATATTACTTTAGGTATCGATTTGATATTACCAGGTATCGTTTTATCTCCTAAATATCTAGGGCTTCTACGAAATTAATAAGTTACATTTTTATTTTGTTTAAAAGTTAAGAGCCTTAAAATGTCTGTATTTTTCTATACATTTCTATTTAGACGTAAATATATTATTGTTGAATACAAGAATCGAGAAAATCTACAGAAGTATCGTACGCATTTTATAAAGTTTCAAGTAAGTTTTAAGACAGTAAATGATTCTGTTTTTAATAATTAAAAAACAACGGTGCAGTCTTAATGTGTTAGATTTGACAACGATTTAAAAGCACGCGCATGTCAGAGAAAATGCCCCTTAACGAGGACATTAGGGATTACTTTATCATTAAGTAGATACACGTTGAATACATCAATTTTGATTGATTATCATTATCTTTCAGACTCAATTGCGGCCTTAGGACTCAATGTGGCACAAATAAATGCTGCCATTGCGCGTAATTCCCGTACCCGACAAACTTTTCGAGCGATTTACGTAAAACTTGTCGGAGTTAACGTCAAAAATACTGCTAAAAAGATCTCACATTCCGGTCTTCATAACAAGCCAATAAAACGAGGAATTTGTGACGATTCTCAAACGAGTTAGTTCATCTCTCAAGTAGTTATATAATAATTACGTTCAAAATTGCGAGCAAAACGAGTTTTATATTATTTTACGCGGATTATTATTAAAATAACAGTAGCAGAGTAAAATGTACTAAGAATATTTGTATGGGATATATATCGGTACTTAAGTAATTATGATAGTTAATAAATGATAGAATAATATTAAAATATGTTAAAATGATAAGATCTAAAAAGATTTACCTTTAAATACCTAAAATAACTATTTGTTATAATCATAATTTAGATGTATTATTTATTCAATGTATTTTAGGGAGACATTCAGCGTAATTTATAAAACAGCAAATACATAGTTATTAATTTGGCCAATTACCTGAATCCACTGTTTAACAATTGAATTGAAAGGTAGATTCGCCTACAACTGATTACATAAAAAAATAAAATAAATGAGAAACCTAAATAAAATAATTTAGTTTTTGCGTATTTACACTGAAAAAATATGTATTTATTACAATATGAGTTTGTTTTAAGTTTATAATTACCTCTATGAGACGAGTATATTTTACTTACCGTGATTTTGAATGAATTCAAAGTATAATTAAAAAAAATTAATTCGTGAGTGTTTGTTTTATTCAATACAAAAAGATCTGTTGATCTAGTAATTCTTTGGGGTACTCTAAAGTGGATACTTTGTAGAACTTTATAACTAACATTGAGTATAACTTAATTTGTGTATATATATGTTCGTAGCCTTACATTTTATTTTTGTAATTTAATTTTCTCGATATTAATGAAATATCAATTAAAGTCTACCTTGACCTACGGTTGCCTAATATGGATAGTTTTAAATTATTTATTGTAGGTAAGTAGGTAAATAAATAGATACCTTTATAAATATATATGTATAATGATATAATATATAAATAGATAAATAGAACTCATACCAAATCACACATACTAATGAACATTCACTGTTCTTTTGCACGCACGTTTGTGTTTGACACTGTGGTAAAAATATGTTAACAAGCGAGTAACCAATAAGGCATTGAACAAATATCACATTTCTTATGTATGTCTAAGGGAAATTAGTATTGCACCTCTTTTCACTTCGTGTAAAAGGAAAATGTAATAAACTCTTAATATTTATTTATTTATTATACATATTACATATTATTATATTTATATTACGTTCATTCAAAAGCACCGTTACATCTATATATTATATTTTAAGAAGGGAACTCTGTTCTAAATTTCTCATGCTATCTTAATATTACTATGAAAAGTGTCAGAAAACGATAATTGGTTTTATATATATACTAGTAATAAGTTTTTTTTGTAATTATGTAAAATAATACTGTTGGATTTTCAGTAAAAACAAATAAATTAATATGCTTCCCAAGCGAAGGACTTTTTGAAGACGTTTTGAAGTAAAAAAAAAGGGAAATACAAAACTTTTGTATGAAAATCTACAGAGTCGCGTAATTTACCACCGTCCGAAGTGTAAACAGATCGTCTAGATGTATTGAAATTACGACCGCGAAATTACGAGCGTTTTATGGCGGCTCATTAATTTCTTGGTCAAGGTGATTCGCTCGACCGGTTGGGTTTTGCTTTTAAATATAAACGCTAAATAAATCAAATATGGGGTCTGTTGGTGGAAAAGTATCGGAATTATATCCACTAAAATCTTATATGCGTACCTAATTGATAGCTATCATAAATTTTAGCCAGTTGCTTATCATTAAGTATACTTAAGGCCGAAAGCGTATTGACAGACGACCTTGAAAATCAATATTTTATTTTTATAGAGCGTCAGGTTGTTTTTCTTGATTTTTATTTTATTATAGCTTTATAATATAGAATTTAAAAACGCAAACTTTTCTATGTTTTAGACGATTTATTTACCTTTCAATTACTATTTTAAGATTTAAGACTATTTTAATTCAATTAGCAATGTTTCATTTATTAAATTAGAAATAGAATTGAATTTTAAAAATATCTAAACATATTTTTTTTTTATGATTAAATATCCAATCAATTTATTTGTAAAAAAATACTTGAATTTGAATCTTTATAAAATCAACTGCGCTTCTGTAGTTTTATTTTCTCGATTCTTGTTTTCAGTCAATAAGATATTTACGTCTAAGCTTTTGGCAAAATGTATAGAAAAATACAGACCTTCTGAGGCTCTTAAATTTTAGAAAAATAAAAATTTAACTTAATAATTCCATAGAAGCCAAGATATTAGGGAGATAAACGATGCCCAGTATTATTTTTCTTTAACGCCTATAAATAAAAGAATCGCAAAACTGCAGCGTTTGTATAGAGAAATAACCGTGTTGAGTGACCTTAAAACAGAAAATTGCGTATATTTCTATGGAAAATAAATAAATAAAGCTGAAACTAGCCGATTTAGAGAAACATCTGATGCGACCTCCAGTGACTTTTATTACAAGCGTAAAAATTTATCAATTCCTGTTCGTACGTTTGTTCGTAATCGTGCGCTCAGAAAAATCAGTACGCGACACGCAACACACACATATTGACAAATTAGCCGGGGGAACACGTTAAATCAATTTCTCGAAAAGCGTAAAAACACCCAAAAACATTTTTCAAAAACAGTCAATTTTCAGCCGGTTTCCAAACTGAAAAAAAACCCACAATATTAAAATATTAATTTAACGCACTTATTTGCCCGTAAAATTCTAGTAAAAGTATTAGGATTTTTTCTCGTGCATTAAAACATTTTTTTTTTTTACCTATAATACAAAGTATTCAATGTGATGATCAATGTATAAATATTATTTAAGAATACTGTATATTCGTAAATAATATTTATACATTTGGGTCAATAACTGGATTTTTTTATCGGGACACGGCGTATATAATAAGATATCTTTAATATTATGATATAAATCCATTTGCTTGAATTTGGGTATCTGTTTTATCGATAAACTTGAGTAGCTTTGAAACGAACCGGATAAAACTAGAGAGTTTATTATACTAGTTTTAACATATTATGTATAATTACCCTAAAAGGACGTGAGCAATAATCTAGACCGTAAAACAGGTCGGATTTTTAACGTCCTATATGACATTATACACTACTATGGGATTTAAAACAGCCCTATATATGAATACCGAAATAAAACGTGTTTAAAAAAAAGAAAACCAACCAGTTAACCATAATTTAAAAACGTAAAACCTATATGTATGCAAATCGCGAAAGTCTCCAAAGGGAAATATTTGAAATTTATGCAAAATTACAAAGATATTTCGCCACGGTTTCGTCGGAAAATATGAAACAGCATAAATGAAATACTAAAATATATAAAATCGCCTTAGTCACTTTATCGCTTTTATACCGTCAGGAGGTATTCAATTTAAAATCTTTTTTAGTTTAATAAGGTACCTTTTTCTGTAGTTATCTTTAATAGTGTTTAGCTGCAATACAAATAATCTTTAATCGATCGAAATGGAACAGATTAGGAAGATCTTGTGATCTTCATATATTGGATTTGGTAAAAATACTTATTTAATATGCGGATTGGACTGGAAACAGTTATAGGATTTAACACCTCCTAGATTATACAATTTAATTAGTAAGAAAACTGCCGTAAGCTATTAATATATAATAAAGCAATTAATTTACTACATACAAAGCACAAACTATCTTGGCATTTACAATTAATTTACAACAAAAGCATAATCCACCTATACGTGTTCATCATACACAAATGCAAGCAGCAACTGAATAATCATGCGAGCTCTCTTGAGCATGTGACGATACTGTTATTGTATCAAGCCACACAGCAAGGAAGTACCTAGAGAAGCTACTATCCCCTCTTCCATACATTATATTTGAAACAGCTCTAAGACGTAAGGGGAATGAATCGCTTCCTCTACTACACCCATATTCGAGAGCATATACATAGAACTCACCAGGCTGTTTGCATGTGTGTGTAAACACCTCAGGCCACCTCCATCAGGAATATTTTGTAGTTATGTTTTTTTTGTCAATCCTAAATGTTGTGATCGAAAAATTGTCTTTTATCATCAAAATTAATTTTAATTTTTAAAAGACAAAGTCGCAATGACAGCCTCCCACTACCACGCACATAGGGGTATTTGACCCAAAAAGCTGGCCAAAAATATTTCTTTGAGTAAGACAGATCTACGGATGGTATTTTGTTGGAAACATACATATTATTGTGTTCTCGTACCATTTAAATGAATAATCTTCGTAATAAAAGCGTGAACTATCTTTAGATACTTTTAAACTGATTATTATTTCAATTTATCTAATTGTTATTCAATTTATTATTTCATTTTATCTAATTGTTAGGATATTAGTACAAGCATCAGGATATTAGTACAAGCAAAATTTAATTGAATTTGGTAGTATAATTAATAATTAGAAATAAATATTTATTCGCTAAGATTTTATAAGAAATAGAAAATGAGGTAATGTTTGAAAATACAGAGTGCGAGGATATTTGCATATCTAAGCAAAATGCAAGAAAATACATGAGTCTCTTCTGAATGAAATATTATAAATAGAGTCCGGTTTTTGGTTATGGCCAACGACTTTTTACCTCTGATACAGAAAACCAGACAATCTAGGCAATTGCAAAAAGGCATTACAGCATATTTAAGGCTAAGAAATTATTCAAAAATATTTATTTGAATTTATTCAATCAAATCACAAAGTCATGTCTTAAAACATCAAAAAAGAAATATACACAAAAGAATCTAAGAGATTTGAAATAAATCACCATTTCACCTATTTTAAAACTTTCACAATACCATGCCATCAAAATTAGACCATAGAAATCTTTCACACATATAAAATACCTCAGTAATTTAGATACCTACAAACAAAAACTTTTTGTAGGTATTACCGACAAAATGTTTCGTTTGAATTACATAATTACAAAGAGTTTTTATTGAATTAAAAATATATTATTTATTGTACTTACATTTAGTGCAAATATTTTACCGCCGACCCGTAAGTTAAACGCACCATTATGTTAATAGAAATGTCTTGTAAAGAGTATGACATAAAAATACAACGGTAGATACGACCTGCTGGCGTTGCGCGCGGCGCACGTATGGTGTGGTTCATTAGTTCGCCGCTCGTACCAGGGTGGTGTTTCTGGGGTGCTTATGGGGTGGAAGGTGGGGTTGGGGTTAACCATTTACATTTTACATTAACAAAAGTTTTGTGGCGCGCCGCACCAGAGAAATTGTGCAACTTCTTGGTATTCTTGCGGTCCTATTTTTGGACGATCGATGATTGCTCTGTCACAATATTTTGGCAGACTCATAGAAGTCGATTACACCAGGTAACGGTCATTTTCACTCAATTTATTCTTGGCCAGATGGGATTTTTTACAAAGGATTTCGGGTCCTCGATAAGGAAACTTATAGTAAAGTTAAAAGTTACTTGTGTCGGTACTTATCACAACGGAGAACTGTCAAAAGTGACATGCGTTAAATATCTTGTATATATTTAGTGTAAAATATTTTATCTTGAGTACAATGTTTCCCACTCCTTTCTGATTTTTTTTACGAATTGCTACTAGGTTATAGATAATCCTACTCAACCAAGCCAAATATGCTTGTGTTCGATGCGAGAGGTGGTAATGAATATAAAGGAAATATCATTACTTTTAAACAATGATTTCGTTGTAAGGGACAAACTAAAATATACGAGTATGTTACTATACTATATGTAATATAACACTATAATAACTTATTTATATCGAATAGTTATTTACCTATATATTTAATAATGGTTTATTCATTTATTTATTCGTTTCATTTATTTGTTATTTTTTTAATTGTTTCTTCATTTATTCATTGTATTTTTTCATATATTAAGTGTTATCGAGTAGACACTTAAATTGTATTCATGCGTGTGTGTGTGTGTTTGTGTGTGTGGGTGTGTATATCAGCCTGTATATTTGTGCCTTAGTTAATTTTTATATTTTCACAGGATTTTGCGCTGGTCTATTGTATGCTCACTGTAACACTTCATATATAACCTTCCTTAGAACAGGTAACTCTTACCTAGTTAGGACTTGTACTCATCGGCCAACTTGATTTCTCAATAAATAAAAAAAAAACAAATATTTATCGATTGACAGATTGAGTCATATGGGTCTCCGAGAGTGACCCACGAACGAGAAGGCAAATTTGGCAGATGTAAAAAAAGTCAACTAGCATTTCGTATCACACTTCGAACGTCGTCGGATTGTGCGATGTTTGCGATCATCTACGTGTCGAAATGCCAACTTGCGTCTCAAAAACGTGAACAAACTATTCTGCAAAAAGTTGAAACTAGCCGAATGAGCGCATTCAACAGAACGATTTTTCAAGAACGAAATACAGTATGCAGAGTGTACAGAATTTACTATACCCTCAGCATGTAAACCGAGTTTTTTTTAGTGCACAGAGTGTGGTTAAAGCACTATTCTCCTTTAAGGTGGTTGGTCTATTTCAGTAATCAAACATTAATAAGAAAAAATATATTGGAAAAATGTTTCCCAATATAACGACAAAAATAAATTTATTTTAGCTTCTATGCATTCACGTATAAGAAGTAGCAATGGGCGTTAACGCGATAATCATATAACTGAGGTTACGTTATAAGCTATTTCGAAATAGCCTAATACTTAAACGGTTACAAAATTACTACGTTATTTGTAACTGAACTCGTCACCGTGCTTCACTGTCATGGTGTCACTTGCAACGAGATTTCCGTGTCACTGAAGCTTGAGTAGCCGGACAGGGTAAAAAAATAATAGGGCGACTGTCAAAATGAGCCGCTATGAGCCGTCTTCAGTAACGCGGTTTTCAGTAACTATTTGTTGCGATAGAATTTTTCATGTAGATTCGATTAAAACTTTAAAATTCTAAAATCGGCGGTGAGATCATTGAGATTTGACAGCACAAACATTTCGCTATTGGAGTCGATCCATGGGAGCTACGCTTTGCTTTAATACGCGGAATGAGAAGCCATAGGTTGTTAGTGTGAAAGAGTCAAACACATAGCGTTGTCCCCGTTCCGCTTCCCTTTTGTTTTTTTTTTTTGTCTTCTTCAACTGTGGTCATCAGAGCATTACATCCTCCATTATTATACGAGGGCCCGGAATATCCCCTTCTTCAAATTCCCTAACGGTCATCAGCCAACAGGTGCTAGCTTGGGTTTCTTTAGGGTTCCGTACCCGAGAACGGTCTGGAGGAACCACAATTATTTATTTTTTAGAAATACCTACATCTACATAAAGGAGTACGTGTATATTTGCAATGACATTCAAACTTATATTTTAAGGATCAAGCTTAGTCTAGATTAGTCCATTCAACGGCCAACAGCACTATACAATCCTTGCTC
Source organism: Neomicropteryx cornuta (assembly GCA_020383195.1). Classification (NCBI taxonomy): domain Eukaryota; kingdom Metazoa; phylum Arthropoda; class Insecta; order Lepidoptera; family Micropterigidae; genus Neomicropteryx; species Neomicropteryx cornuta. Next base: position 2,431,864 of record JAHKQU010000001.1, on the reverse strand, counting down.
TAAAAATATACAATACTTTTTGTTCTTCAGTAGATAAAATTTGGAATTGGCTAATGAAGTTTACAAGAAGCGAATGACTTTTAAATAGTCTTACATAATTATTAAAATTGAACACTTATAATATATTTATTTCGTGAGCATCAACTACGTAATAATATTTACACTAATTATTAAAATAAAATAAAAATTATAACAAAATATGTATGAACAGTAAACATAAAAAATAAAAATTTAAAAAAATTGGAGCAGGTATCACCCCAGAACAGACCTTGTCTTGTGGGGTGGTAAAATCCACACCACCTATCTATTTTGCTTTTTATGAGATAGTTTTAGACTGCCTTGTATAGTTAATAACTAGATATATTCATTGCTTTATGATATTCCACGTGTATTTTTTTGAATTCAATAAAAAAAGTAACGTTCAAAATACTTCGGCAATATTAACCAATCTAATATTAATTTGGCAATATTAGCATCAAACAATTTAAGAACTGTCTTGATATTCAACTATCTCAGTAACAGAAACGGACCCATCAGCTATGCTGTCTGACTGTTAATATAATAATCATAATAATTAGTTAGTAATATTTTTTTTTGGTTTATTGATATGAATGCATGTCGCCGAATTCACACGAATTTACTCGAACACCGTGTCCCATTAGATTCATTCACTGCCGGGGAAAAGTTGTGCGAGTCGAGCTAAAAAGAAGTTTTACGTCAGAAATATTAAAAAAAATATAAAATTAAAATACCGAATTATGGGTAAACGAGATAATCTTCTGAGTGACTTACGTATGTGTAGGAGGTTGATAAGACTCTAATAATGAAAGTGCAATAAAATAAAAATTAAAGCACGGGAATTGTGCGCTTATAATTTAGATAATTATTTGACATATTGGTTTTTTTTTTAAATGTTTTGTCGCATTTGCAAATGTTACCTGATCGATAAAGCAAAATAAATCGCGACGTTTTCTGTAAACATAATTATTTTTAGTCACCGTTTTATCATCGGCACGTGACTGTAATGAAAACAATTGATTGGCTTAGATATTTACTGTTTACAGTGCATGCTGGTATCTACTCGATGTAATACAGTCGCAAAATTCTGACATCTTACACAAATCTTCCTTATGTAAGCGTATACATAAGTAAAAAAATATCGTTTACCTTTTTAATGATTTAAAAAATAAAATGTTTTTATTTTACTTATGTTACTTTCACAATTTTACTCGCAGAGCGTTCTATGCAGTACCTATGCATAAAGAAATAATAATGTCTACACACAGCTTCTGCAGCTAAGCACAATAGAATAAATAATATTTCAAGTTTGTCCTGACAACAGTATTTTACTTTTTTTATTAGTTAGTTTATATTTAATAATAATATATAGAAATAATTTTTAGTTTAGAACAGTTTGTTTGTAGTTCTAGATTAAAACTAAGTACTACGTATAAAAGTTAGATTGAAATTCAACCAAATAACAACATAAAAGGATACAAAATGCAAAAGGGAAGACAACTCAGAGATCAAGAATGAATCAACGATATATTATTTATTAAAAGGACATTTTCACAAATTAAAAAGTAAAAAGTAAAAATACAAGACCCGATTTTTCACACATACGTCACTATGTGTGTCAACTTACTATTCTGAATATGAATAAAGGTTTCTCCCTAACAAATATTCTTTAACGGGTTTTTTTTAAATAACCCTAAATTATTTCTCTAAATTAACCTAACCCTAAATTATTTTATTAAAAACACTCTCTTTAATTGTTTGTAGTAAATTTGTGTTAATTATTATTTTAAAATGTATTATTAGTATACTTACTTTTGGTTTGTAATATACTACTAAGATTTAAAAATGTACCTCAATGTATGTGAATATGTATATTGTAAAGGACGAGTAAAATACAGAAAAAAATAAGTTGGAAATATTTCACAATTAATAATTTATCTGTATTTTACACACCTGGTTTCCAGCAGATAAGCCTTGGGCTTAGCTGGTAAATAAAATAAAATAATTGTAAATTTAATGAATAAACTAATAATAATAATAATTTATTAATTTTATATTTTTAGGAAGTTTGTTGTAAAAATTTAGTACTATATACATCGGCACCCGAATTTCTTTAAGGTACATATTGGCATTTATTTCTAAAATAGCAATAATATATCATGATCTATTTTATTAAATGCCTTCGAAATCCTAGTAGGTCTGCAGTAATATTGTATGTTTTATGTCGACGAATGTACCCTTATTTTGGGAGATACCACCACTAAATCCTAGTTTTTTCTTCTACGGACCTTGAACAAACTCTAATACCTACTCATTCACTATTATTCTAATGCTCCTCAACCGATATTATGATTTCTTGTGGGCGATACAAATCGTGACAGATACGTGGGACAAACTAAGCGATTTACATATTATCTGTGCTTCAATTTCGAATTCATTGATTTATTTAATATACGATATAACAACTTTCAGATATCGGTCATGTGTGTGCAGAAATATGTACTTCTACAAACCGTTAATGGTAGGTAAGAGCTATTAATATTCTTAGAAAGTTTAGCATCTTAGCAGCTTAGCTTAGCTTAGTATTTGCTTATGAATTTTAATGTGATTATAGGATGATATAGCCACAGTGACAGCTGTACACGAATTTAATGAGTAGGTAATCTTTTAAAAATCCATTCTTCAATCGCGAACTGGAAAGACATTTAAACAAGAACTTATAACTTGTACCTAAAAGATTGAAATATTTTGTTGTCGCTGTAATAGGGAGCGATACTGTATAAATGTTTCCTGCCCTTACCATATTTTATTAAGAAAGTCAGTTTTCTAAAAGAGCATATTTTTTTCTCATGGTCGGGGACCACATGAAAGCGCGGTTTTTTAATAATATGTTTTTTTTATTTTCGTAACAGGTTTAGTTATTGATTTAGATCAACCTTCTAGAGGGATAGTGGTGATTTTATCGATTTCGCGTCAACGAAGGAAAAAATGTGTTGAGTAAAAATTAACGGAAAAAAATATATAAACTAAAAATGTCATGTCAAAATTTTAAATAATCCAGCCTTCTTTTTTACTGTCATCTAAATAAATTTAGTTCTTTATGAGGAGCATAAACATTTTTTGACCCTGCATACTACAATAACCTTCGTCCAAAACTGGTAAACATTTCTGGAACATCTAAACTGCCGTATCTGTGATCTGTTCCCCTAGTCTCGAAACGCGAGAGAAGCTGTCAGTTTGAACGTTTTTCATTGCATTATACAAACATCAAACTGACAGCGAGTGAGCGGCGAGTCAGCTTCGGACTAGGCCCACTGGTGATGTCACGTGCCCTACTTTATTTACCTAATTTGTTAATTTATAGTTATGTATTTTTATTTCTTTTTTTTTTTCATACTGGTGTCCAATACAAGTCGGCTGCAAAAAAAAGTGCATTGTCACAAGTTAATACTCATACCTCTAAGCAATAAAAGATAATAATTCAAAACATTATTTACTGAGAATGCAAGAATCCCACTGAATCGTAAATGTAATTATTATACTCGTAAAAAACAAGAGATTACTCAAAAACTACAGATAATTTAATTTATTTAATTGCGTCCCGATTAGTTTAACTCATGTGGGAAAAACGTGCTTTCGTTAAGGTAGATACATACATAGATATTTTATGTTAATTTACATTACATTGCTTGTGCTAAGTACGACATAATGAGTTAGATCAGAGTTAGTTACGGGTGAGTTTTTTCAGCGGTCATTTTCGAATATTGTTTTACCGTAAAATTAGTGACACGGACTAAGATCTTCGATTAAACTTACATAGGCTATTATTAGAATTTTGGCACTTTCAACTTTTTCAATAATTTTTAAATTTTCGTAGAAACTACTTGGCAACAACAACTTGGCTTCATGATGTGTTTCCGAAAGAGTCAAGTGTACCTGAAAGGGGTAATTAGGGCCAAACATGGGTTAATGAGCTTCGAGGTCTTAAAAATTTGTTTTAAAAGTAATAAACAAATAACTCTTGAAACAGAAACTCTATTCAGTTGTATGAGGTCTGTATTCACCCATTACTTTAGTAATTTAGGTTAAATAAAAAGTATTCTATAAATACATTTAAAACTCTAAATAAATAAATAAAACGTGGTAACTAAGGAATCACTTTATCATAAAACCTATAGGGACTTACTTATGTTATCATAATTACAAAAATATTTCTAAATGTGTGAAAACGATTCAGTTAGCACCGCTTGTACTCGATTTGAAAATCATTTCTCGTATTATCTCCATTTACCACATTCGACGGAATTTGAACATTCTCAGCAAAGAGGGAAGATCGGCCAGGTCTCACAGCTAGGCTCCGCGACTTCCCGGTCCTTCTCGGGTCGTTTTTATTTTTTTCCGTGTTTTCATATGTATGCAATGGTAAGTTAAATTCAAATAAGGTTAGACCGCCATTACACAAATATATTATTGTAAATTTAAAAGGGTACGCCGCAATTTACACACCGGAAAAACTAAAATATGTGTCAAAGCGAAGCCATCTATCGGCGGCGCGATCAGCTCGTAATACCGCGGGTTGTATGCATTTTGAGTATCGATTTACGACTAATTTTATAACTGCAATTAACGTTTATTGCGGGGAATTTTTGCGACACAATTTTGTATCTCGTTGTACGAAATAATGTTCTCAACTTCATAACCTTCGAGCCAATGTTAAGTATCCTTTTGTCGTAATGTGTTTATTTTTACAAACTTTTATTTAGTTTGTGTTGCGGTTTAGGTCAAATCTTGCGAGCTGAATTAGAACCACTTCCTCTTATCCTACGGAGTTGAAATATGACATGTTTGTTTAGTTCCGATGACAATGCATTATTATGGTAAGCATCACCTGATTCTACATCCAGGAATGGCTCCAAACGAAGGAACTCCTCGACGGTCAACAGCACCGACACGATATTTTTTATACGCATTTAAGCACTTAAATAAAAGTGTGTTTTTAAAAATGTATTTTTACTATAAATTTTTTTATATGGTTTTGAATATGAAACGTTTGTAAATTTTTAACGTACGAATAAAGATTATTGACTGCATTTCATTCCTGTATCGTTACCTTTGTATGAAACAACACAGGAATTAAAATATCGATCCAAAAATGAACGATAACGAAAAACGACAATTTTCCCGGCCCTCTTTCCCTGTTTTGCGCGTGCTTTTAAATCGTTCTGTCTCATCTAAAGCGTAAACATTCTGTACCGTTGTTGGTTAATTAGGAAACTCAGAATCAATGTATGTCTAAAAACTTAGTTGAATTTGAATCCTTCTAAATTAAACTAGGCTTCTCTAGTTGTATTTTTCCGATTCTTGTATTCAATCAATTAGATATTTATGGTAAAACAGAGTATTTTAAAGGCTCCTAACTTTTTAACAAAGTTTACCTTTTTACTTTCATATCTAGTATTACTTTTCTACTTTATCTACAAATGTAAAAGAGTCAAAACACTGTAGCGTTTGTATGGAGAAATGTTTGGGTTGAGTTCTCATAATAAGCAACCTTGTGAACTTTGGTAGGTAGGTATGATTACTTTTTATAAAAGCAATAAATCACCTTTATAGCGTGTACTGCCGGTTTAAGACGATGAAATCAGTTATAGAAACATAGAGCCTCAGCTGACAAGTAATAAACTAAAAAAAAAAAATCATAACAAAAAAAATAAAATGTCAACTGAAAATTAACCTAGAGCCACACTGTGGACTTGGATTTATACAAATAATTATACATGCATCATAAATATTGTGCAAGAGATAAAAGAAGCTATATGTGAATGGGATGTGTGTGTTTGACAAATTAATTTGATTGAATTATGAATGCATCTCGTTCGACATTATACACCTTAATACGAAAATAAACAGGGGAAAAATCTAACGAATTAATGCCCATTATCTGTCATTATTGCCGTAAAAGATTCCAAATGATCGATCTCCGAGACATTACGAAAGTCACAAACGCGCTTATAATTACGCATTATATCCGTCGTGTTTAATTACTATTGTAAACATGGATATTTATGTTTCCTCAAACAATGTTTACAATTGAATTATAACTGATTGGGCGTTTCGGTTTATGATTATTGGATTATTAGAATGCACGTAAGCATTATGCTTAACCACATTTTGTGGTAGGTAAATATGTTTGTCGGGGCGACGTGGTAAAGGTTCCCGGCGAACCCGATGTCACCACTTTGTTGGTTCGAAGTAATAAACCTTTAAGTCTCTCAATTCAACCTCTGTCCGCATTACTTCAAAATACAAAACAATGTAATAATGACAACAATTTCTAAACATTTCTCTTATATTAATTATGTCCATAGAAGCCAAGTAAAAGAACAGTGTTTAATAAAGCGTAAAATAAAGCGTTTTGAGTGCCTTTGCACTAGTGAAACACTGCGTAAATATGAAAAATCTTTATAATGGGACCGTTAGCCCTAATCTATATAAATCTATCTTTAAATTTAGGTTTAGAAGGTTGGATCTCTGTTTGGATCTCATTACGATCGCTTTAGCTAAGCGTCACGTTTAGCAAACTGTGAAAATCATTTTTATCCTAGGACGCACGCAAGACCAATAGCCCAGTACGCCTTACAACGTGCGGCGTGCAACCCCACGTGAAACCAGAAACATCTCAAATAAAATAAATATATTTTTATGACGAGAATAGACTCGAGAAGGGATTTACCTAAGCGATTTGGTATATGGTATAATGACCTAGAAAGAAAATAACAAAGTTTACCTAAAATTGGAGATTTTCGTTTTAGTTTTTTAATATGAAATGGTAATTTATTTAAAGTTTTTAAAGTTTTAGAAACTGTTTTTGTGTTATCATTAAAAAAAATGATTTAAACGACATACTACCTGTTATGTTCATTTAAAAAAAAACTAAATAAAATAACTAAACATTCAAACTAAAAACCACGCTTACTAAATATTTCACACAAAATGGTAAGCGCGGTATGTGTTATAAGCGTCACAAAGTTAACACCTTTCCGTTCATCATACAGGGCAGAATTGAAGCCAGCTCGGCCGAGTGCTTAAAAACTTGAAATTGTATGTGTGAATAACTCGGTCGAGTGTGCGAGAGAGACAGCAATACTCGTTTGACCTCAAGTGACCTTTGTTCTCCTTCTCCCGCCTCCCGTTCCGCGATGACGTCAACTTGTTTTTATAAATTACGTACAAATGCCAATGTAGGCACGTGGGCCTGGGTTCAGGATCTGACGGCGAGTCAGATCGGTTTTCTCGAAGGACCGTGAGTTGGCGAAAGGCCAACGTTTAAATACTTTTAATTATTGGCGGCAAGTCGGGTTACAGAAATCTGACAGTAAAGGCCATCGGATGGAATTCAACAAAGGATAGCAAATAGTACAAGAGCACTGACCTTGACGCCGCTGATGCCTTGCGCTTCTGCTGTGTCCGAAGCTCTGCTGCCACACTTTCACACCTTTTACCACACACAATAATGTTCGTATATTTTGCAACCGGGCAATTACTTTACCAGGGCGAGGGCTGGTTACCCAGTTGCAGAGTGACCTCAAATGACACGATTTACGACGATCAAGCGCCTGGTAATCCAACGGGGTGGAATGGCGGACCGGGCGCTGCGTACAATCTCGTACAATCGTATCGGATCGACTGGCGGCGGGCGGTTTGTCTTGGCTCCGTTTTAGTTTTGTTCGGCTCGTGCGAAGCTACCCCCAAAATAAAGTACATATTTGCTCTTAGGGTCAGGACAGAGTGGACATTTTTTATTGTAAAGGTGCAGACATAGGAGCAGGAAATTATAGGATTTAGAAATGTCAGAACTGTTCCGAACATGCCGCCCACCAAGATCTCTATAATTTACTGCTGTCCACTAACCGGTATGAGGCTTAGGCTCCCGAAACTGTAGACCGGCCTACAGAATGGGAGTGTGTGCTAAAAATTAGTTGAAATTTGGTAACGGGCAAAGTTTAACCACGGAACGTGTGATCAAACCCTGTGCCGTACGTACTGTAGCTACTCTAACTACAGCGTCGCGACCTGGGTGGACTTGGTGGATGCGTCCAAGTCGCCACCGTAAGGGAGGTGCGTTGTCATCTTTGATTAGTACCATTGTACCAACTGAAACGTTTTTACAAGAAGAGTGCCAACGCTCGCGTGTTTGAAGTGAATTTAGGTACTCCTTATGCCAACGCGTCCAAAAAGACTATTTTTTGGAGAAGTTGCCAGCATCCAAGGCGATTAGTCCCTGTTTTTCTATTGTTTGGATTCTTGCTATTGTGTACAAAACGAAAACAATAGGCGGTGACCCACCTTAGCGTAGTCAACGAAGAAAATCGTTCAATTAAGTCAAAGTCGACTTCAACGTTTTGAGCAAAATTGAAGATTCGACCTTCTGATTGAACAACATCAGAAATTCCTTCTAGAGCATTATCCGGTGGTGCGTTTGGCCAATGTGATTGGTCCTGTGTGAGCCACTCGGGGCCGTTCCACCATAATGAATGCTGGATTAATTCCGAAGGAGTAATACCCCTTGTTGCAGAATCAGCAGAATTCTGTTTTGTAGATACGTAGGAGAAAGTATTTGGATCCAGAATCTCTTGAATCTGTGATACTCGATTCGCTACAAAGGTTTTCCAGCGATGTGGCGATGAGCGAATCCATTGCAGAGCCACCTTTGAGTCACACCAAGCGAACACCGGTGGATTGCTTGATGAAAATGGCGTGCTGCTCCGAATGTACCGAAGTAATTTTGATAATAGGAGTGCTCCACAAAGCTCTAGCCTAGCTAGAGTGACCTTTTTTACAGGTCCAACCTTAGATTTCGCCATGAGAAGCATCACCCTTGCGCTTTCATCACTTTGGGCGATCCTCAAATACACTACGGCTGCATATGCCTTTTCTGAGGCATCCGAGAATCCGTGAAGTTGAAGTGTAGCACCATCTGCAGAAGTAGATAGGTCGAAGTATCGTGGAATGGATAGGCTTCGGATGTTATGAACATCATTTCGAAATGCTGTCCATTTTTCTAACACGTCATCTGGAGGTTGTTCATCCCAATCAAGGCCGATGTTCCATAAATGTTGAATAAGCTGTTTAGCGAAAATTACAATGGGCGATAACCATCCCATGGGATCGAATATCTTCGCAATATCCGATAGGATTCCTCTTTTGGTATTAGAACTAGCGGATCCTAAGTTGACTGAGTAGGTAAACATATCCGAAACTGGATCCCATTGCATTCCAAGAATCTTGATACTGTCAATGCTCCCATCTTGAAAGGGAATTGCTTCGGGTTTTGCCACTCTGTGCTCCTTAGGTATGAGAGCTAAAACATCTTGATTGTTGCTGACCCATTTTCTTAGCTCGATTCCTCCAAGCTGAAGTAGCTGAATCAATTCGGCCTGTGTTTTGATTGCGGTGCTGACGTCATGAGCCCCTGTCACAACATCATCCACGTATATATCGGAGAGTAAAACTCTTGACGCTAAAGGAAATTTGATCCCTTCATCTTGAACTAGCTGGTGCAATGTACGCATTGCCAGAAAAGGCGAACTTGAAACCCCGAATGTGACGGTTGTAAGCCTGTAATCTGTAACTGGTTCCTGATCATTGAAGCGCCATAGAATGCGTTGAAAATCACGATGGGATTCCTTCACCTTCACTCTCAAATACATTTGACGTATATCTGAGGTAAATACGATGGGATGCAATCGAAAATTAATGAGTACCTTTGTCAAGTCTTGCTGCAACTTGCTGCCTGGTAAAACCAGGTCATTTAATGAGAGGCCATTGGTGGATTTAGCAGAAGCATCGAAGACAACGCGAAGACGCAATGGCCCTGGATCTGTCCTCATGACACAATGATGAGGGATGTAGTAAGAGTTATGGTTTGTTAACTCTTCTACTGGTATTTTTTCCAAGAAACTTTGATCTACAAAGTCTTGCATAAATTCATGATATTTTTCCTTTAAAGTATTATCACGAGCAAGGCGCCTTTCTAGTGACACTAGTCTGCGATGAGCAATCTGTCGAGAATCCCCAATTGAGACTGTGGTATCGTCGCGAAATGGAAGAGCGACGACATACCTTCCCGAAGGTTCACGGATAGTTGAAGATTTGAAGATAGCTTCGCATCGTTCATCATCAGGACTGAGCGCTTGTGGTGTAGATATTTCTTCAATTTCCCAGAATTTTCGAAGGTTAAAATCCAGTTGATTTTCGGTGGTAATGCAAAAGGATCTAACTTCTTGACAGGAATCATTTACTCTGCCAATCAGGGTCCAACCAAACATAGTTTCAAGAGCAGTTGGTGTACCTACGGGTCCGACTATGCGCCCTTGTCGCACTATAATTGGATATAGATCGGCTCCTATTAAGATATCAACAGGACGAGATGTGTGAAACTGAGGATCAGCCAATTTGACGTGGTTCAGATGGGACCATTCAGGCTGGACAAAAACTGTTTGAGTTGATGTGATTTTGGGGACGACTAAGGCTGTAAGTGCGATATCGTCGCATCCTTGATTGGTGGGTTTAAGTAGACACTCAACCATACCTTTTGACACTTCGAGGGAAGTGTCGGAGAGTCCATGAACTGGAACGTTTACTCTACGCCGCTTGAGTCCAAGTTTGTGCACAAATGAATTAGATATGAAACTGGCCTGACTGGCGCTGTCCAACAAAGCGAGTGCATTTTGATAACCCCCGTTGGAATCCTTCACTGGCACTTGAATTGTAGCAAGTAAGACGTTTGTCTTCATCGGACTGTAGCTTGTTAGTGAGGCGATAGAAGCGCGTTGAGAGACATCCTCGTGGGGACTGCTGCTGTCGCCTCTTTGCACAGGAGGTTGTGCGACCACGTTCAAATTGTTTGAAGCCGGTTTGAATGCACCACAAAGTGAACTATGATGCCTAAGCTGACAGGTCCGACAAGAATACTTCGAAGGACATTTTCTGTTATCATGCCCTTTTCCTAAGCAGTTGAAACAACATTTGTCTCTTTTGACAAATGCTATTTTTTGTTGAGACGAAATATTCATATATTTCGGACACCTACCTATCCGGTGCTCTGATGACTTGCAGAATGTGCAAGGAACCGTTTTGGTAGGCGTTTCAGTTTCGCTAGTCGTATTGACGAGTGATTTCAATTGTCCTTGTTGCTTGTTCTTGGGTGAGGCCTTAAATGTATTTTGGACACACCCTGTAGATAGCGCTTCGCGAATGCTCACCTGTTTCTCCATAAATTTTAGAAATTGGTCTATGTCAGGCATGGCGTTTGACGGTAATGTCTTTTCCCATTCCATTCGCAGTACGTTATCTAACTTCTTAAGCAGTAGGTGTATAAGAAGCGTTGACCAAGCATCTATAGGATGTCCTAAATTGCGAAGTGCGCCTATTTGCTCTAAGACATTGTTAAGAAAATCACGTAAAGAAATGCCTGATTTGTTATCTACTGCTGCAACGTTCAACAATGAATCGAGATGTGCTGAGGTTATTACGCGTTTGTTGTCATAACGATTTTTCAATAATTCCCAAGCAGTCTGATAATTATCGCTAGTTGTTGGCAACGCTGAAATTACGGCGAGAGCTTCACCGCGTACTGATGTTTTCAAATAAATTAATTTTTCAATATTTGAAAGTGACGTATTTTTTTCTATTATAGTGTCAAAGAGGTCTGCGAAGGAGACCCATTTTTTTAGATCACCTGTGAAGGCTGGCAACTCCACCTTTGGTAGTCTAAAATTATTTTGTTTTATAGTACTAGATGAATTAATATTTAAATTCGACGCATCCGAAATATAAAATTGCGAATGTATTGACATCACCTTGTAGTAAAAATCTTTAAAAGTGATTTGAAGTTGTTCTTGAGATACTTCCAGATTATTTTTAAAGCAATATGATACTAGGCGTTTGAAAGTCGAGTCGAAGGCCCTCTTAATTGCTTGGACGTCTTCAAACATAGCTTTAAAGTAATGCAAACATTCAATATTGTCCGGATTTTCCATGGCTTCGTGGGCCTTATCGGAAACTGCTTGCATTTGTAAAATATTAGAATTTAATTCATACTCCATTTCTTTTACAAAAGCCATCGTGCAATAAATTTAACGAAAGAAACTACTGTAACGATTTTTTTTTTAAAATTGGTTTTAGTGGTGCTAGCGTGGGCACCGTATGAAACTGTATGTTGGCTGTACCAATATTTTAACTTTGGCAAAAACGAATGTTTACCAAAATAAAACCTCCGGCGTCGAAGGGCCAAAAACATGTAGGCACGTGGGCCTGGGTTCAGGATCTGACGGCGAGTCAGATCGGTTTTCTCGAAGGACCGTGAGTTGGCGAAAGGCCAACGTTTAAATACTTTTAATTATTGGCGGCAAGTCGGGTTACAGAAATCTGACAGTAAAGGCCATCGGATGGAATTCAACAAAGGATAGCAAATAGTACAAGAGCACTGACCTTGACGCCGCTGATGCCTTGCGCTTCTGCTGTGTCCGAAGCTCTGCTGCCACACTTTCACACCTTTTACCACACACAATAATGTTCGTATATTTTGCAACCGGGCAATTACTTTACCAGGGCGAGGGCTGGTTACCCAGTTGCAGAGTGACCTCAAATGACACGATTTACGACGATCAAGCGCCTGGTAATCCAACGGGGTGGAATGGCGGACCGGGCGCTGCGTACAATCTCGTACAATCGTATCGGATCGACTGGCGGCGGGCGGTTTGTCTTGGCTCCGTTTTAGTTTTGTTCGGCTCGTGCGAAGCTACCCCCAAAATAAAGTACATATTTGCTCTTAGGGTCAGGACAGAGTGGACATTTTTTATTGTAAAGGTGCAGACATAGGAGCAGGAAATTATAGGATTTAGAAATGTCAGAACTGTTCCGAACAGCCAATTTATTTTCTCTTTCCCGCCCTTTCATTTTTACATTCAAGCACACACACCATCACACGTCCTAATTGCATATAACCGATATCACCTACACACACACACATTAATGTAGATATAGCATCTAATAATAATAATACGTAAAAAAACTAATATTAACAACACACACCATCCCTTTCATATATATATACATTTACGTAATGATATATATTTTACTGGTAAAGATTGACAAAAATGTATTACTTATGCCATTATGTACTTTTTACATAATGAAAATAGCTGTCAATAATTTAGATTGAATACAAATATTAAGTAAATAAAGCCGGCAACTGCGCAATAGTTCGCGAACTAGTAAGATGGCAAGAAAAAAAAACAACTTTTATGAACTTCTTTTAAAATACCGGAATAGATCAAAAGTTTACTCTATGGCCGAAGATTTTCTTCAAATATTTATGTTTACTTTTGCTCTCGAAAAATGTCTGCCCGATAAAACGCGGTTTGGAACCTCTGTGCGATAAAAATCTCGCAATATTGAAATAATATGCTCGAAGGAAAAATACGAATTTCCAAGTAAATAAAGATTCCACTAGATGCTTTTTATTGCGTTTGGACCATTAACCTGCACATCACTAGCACGGTTAGGGTTTTTCCTAAGAAACAAATAACCCGCAACTATGGAGGGAGAAAAATCATTCTAAATAATATTATTAATTCCATTTATTTAAGCTTCTTTCAGGTGCCTTTAGCTCAAGAGTTGCTACAGTAACGGATTACAGTAAAATTACTACAATTTCACATTCTTGATGTCGCCATCAGAGTATATATAATCGTTCTCGTTGCTGAAATTCGCTATTTAATTAAAAAAAAATAATAGTAAGAAAGCATTTTTAAAAACAAACTTTTAGTTAGGTAAGTGCTTGATTGCGTATACAAAATTTCGTGTCTGTACTGTTGACTGTTGAAGAGTTCCTTCGTCTGGATATAGATCTGCCAATCCTGGATATAGAATCAGGTCATTGTAATCGGAACTGAACCTTGTTAAAGATAAGTTTTATGTAAGTACAAAGGATGGGAAGCGCAGGTTCAAATCCGGTTAGGTTTTCTTTACTGCTATATCCCTCTTATATTGTACTCGCGTTTTTTTTTATAACTTTATCCATTTGTGAGTTGTGTAATAATTTATTTATGAAAATTCAAACATATTACGAACACAAAAAAAGATACTGTCAATAATTTACTTTTAATGTGTTTTATAAGTACATTCTGATAAAAAATACAAGTTTTTTCTATGGATAATGCAATCCATCTTACTTCTAATGCTGACAAGCACATCGATTTAGTATCGAATTACGCAAACTATAATGTGCATATAATTTTCTTGCGTCTTGAGGTCACAGCAATGCCAGTGTCAAGGGCAGCCGTCATTAGAACGAATTATGTGTGATTGTCATGAAAAAAAGAGGGAATTAGCCAGTAACTGGCTTATGTTCTCCCTTCATACCTATCGTAAGTATAATCCAAATATCGTAAGTATAAACGATCGTATTTGGAGCGGTCTATACCTACTCACTGACAGACTATACTATAAACAACCTGATAAGTTTGGTTGTACCGTTTGTTCAGTACAAACGCAGGAACTATAAAATTTAATGAAATCTTAGATATGCTAAAATATGTGGAATGTAGCAAACTAACCTACCACGATTCCAATAGCTACGCCAGAAATTCATCTTTTCTTTTGGATATATGGCTCAACTCTATGACTCTAAGTGCAGTAGTTTAGAGAAGGGTTGTTAAAATCCTATTATATATATTTTCAATTTAAATATCTATAAAATACTTCCACTAGCAGAAATAATAGCACATTATATGGCCTTACCTAATTAGGATATGACTATTTTCCTTAGTAATATTAAGTATATAGTAAGTTTTTTCTCGAGGGGGGGACTCTTGCCCTGCAAGCAAAAGGTATGCTGTATTCTAAATCTTTTATAAAATAATTATATGGGCGTTCTCATGAGAATATATGTAAAAAAAAAACAATAAGAAAATTGGCTTCATGGATAATATCAATAACTAAATTTAAATATATGAGTATATCGCGAGATGTACAGCTAAGTTTTATTAGATTTTTTGTGAAATCATCGTAAATTATTTGTTTGTTATTTTTCGCATGAGAGCGTTATTTTTAATTATAGTGTTTATGATTAATTGTGGTTATTTGTTATGATTGTGATTTATACTTTCAATATAAAAAAGAAAATGTGTACTTGGTGAAGTACAATAAAAATGAAATGAAATAAACTCTTCCAGAACAAATTGACTGATATCAGTGCAGCAATACAGGTGGCGCATACGATATTAAATTTCATCAAGTATAAATCTAAAATATTTTTTTTAAATAGTTTGTTTGTGATGCCACAATATAGAGAAAGCGTATATTATTTTTTATTGTAGTACACTACTACGCACTGGAATTTATCCGAATTATTTTACTGATTAATTATTATTATAAGCACTGTATCGAAGTGACAATATTTCATTCTTTAGAGAAAAAAAAATGTTGAGTTTAATGTTGTATGTACTCGTATATTATCCAAGCAGCTTTCGATGTGATCTAACCGGTATTGTTTATTTTTCAAGAGCACCAATCTACTCACAAAAAATCAACTCTTTCACATTCGTATTTTTTTATTTGAAGGATGCAACAGACGGACGGATAGACGGACAGTCTGACGGCTAAAGGACATAAAATATAAATTGTATGTGTCCCACAAAAAGCAAAAAACTCAAAAAGCGTTTCTTAGTTTTATGCGAATAAATACAAATAAATAATATTATTGAATTTGAGTAAATTTTATTATACAGACGTAGTTCATTACCAATGCCAATGCCATTCCGGTGATTTTGATGTTTCCATTGCCAATTTTTCTTAATAACAAATTGAAATCGACATTTTGAAAAGATCTGGTATGATTGAAGAAGCCATAGAAATGAAGACGTGATATTCAAAAATCGCGTGTACGGACTTAAAATTTAAAAAAAAAAATGTGTTTAGTAAGGAAAAACTAAACTCTACCTCAAAATAAAAAACAATATGTACGAAAAATACATACAACCACACACATGACATGAAAATATTTTTAACCCACTTCTTGACTTAACTAGACGCAGCTTAAATTCGCAAAACTAATTCTAATACACCTCTGAGAGGTACCGTATCATATGCGAAAAAAAATATGTTTAAAATCGCGTTACGTAGTAATATGTGAACAAATATGAAAAATAACACATACGTATCGAATTGAAAACCTCCGCTTTTAAGAAGGTTTTATTTAGCTTCGAATGTTTGTATGTCGGTATATGTTTTTAAAAATGTATTTTTACCTTTAATTTACTTTTAATTCGGTTAAAAAGGCCAGGGAGCAGTGTGGGCACGGCTTAATTTCATTCAAGATTACAGTCGGGGGAAATGTACTTCAATAGAGATTAACGCTACGGAATGCGTTAAAAAACAATTCATTTGATAATTTATGTAGTTCTGTACAATGGACTAATTTATTACGAGAGTAAAAGCGAAACTGTGTCGATTGTCTCGAATAATCGATGTGTGATTTTCTTTCCCTCGATTGTCTCAGTGATTAATATCACAATAGGTATTACGATTTTGTCATGGAAGCTAAGAATAGTCAAGGCAGCAACCTAGGTGAAAGCGAAAAAAACCTGTTTCGACAGTTTTTATTTGTTGCATATAATATTTTAAGTAATATATATTTATTTAATTTTAGGACTTGACTTAAATTGTTTCTCTAACCTAACCTAACCTTTCATTATTTCATTGCTTTTTAGATGATCGTTCTGACGAGAGAAAAATGAGAGTGCTTTTGTACCGGAGTCATTTGTTTCGGGGTATTTGGCAGTCGGTCGAGCAAGTGAGACATGCATGGCATACGCGAGGAGCGTACTCGACGCAAAGTGGCGTACTTGGGCGTGGTGCGTTTTTTACCCTTAGTTGCCGTATCTATATGTTTTAAAACATCGTTGATTCGATCAAAATACGCACGAGAGATCTATGGATCAAATATTTCATTTATTTATTCCTTAGGTATATGCATAGGTAAACTCAGATCGTTGCAAATAATATTAATAATCGTTATAATTAATATTAACAATTTAAAAACTGAATTGGACAGAAGAAATAAAAAATAAATAAATACATTATGCTTAGAAATTAATGAGAGTACTATTGAAGAAATATAAACGGATAAGATACGAATGAATAATAGTTTTTTTTTGTAGGATTTCGTCGTCGGAATATTTATGAAACTGACAAAACACTAAATACGACTTCTACTGATATTGTCCGAGGTGTAGTTTTACGCTTTCTCACGGTAAAGAAAGTCGATTTATTTAATACCGACTTATGACATTTCCAATTGAGCAATCGACCTTTGATTTTGTTTGCGGTCCATTGTAATAGGTGCTTGCCACTATAATAATTATTCTATTATAATATAATTATTGCTGTAAAATATTTTTAATTCGATTCCTGAAATGTTATGGTAAAAGATCCTTTACAAGAGAGAAATCATTCACACTTCAAAGTTAAAGATCCGCGTTTATACTTTTATAATGGCAACTTCATATTATTATTGAAACTGAAGATCTGCCATAAGATTATGTCCGAAGCTTTAATTAGGTTAGGTAAATTGTGAAACACTAATGACTACTTATTAAGCACAAAATTTGTCAGACATTTTGAAAGATACATCTAAGCAGTTGCCGTTGGCTATATAATAAAAGGCATTATTACACTTATTATGCTCTATTATGCACTATTATTATGCTGTAATTTTATGATAAAATTCATATTATTTGATTAGCATTCCCAAAACCAGATGTGAAAATAGAAAATAAGGTACCAGTGTTGAAAAATGCGGATTTTGGACCAAAAAAGCGGAATTTTATGTGTTTCAACTTCTGCTGTCAAATCAATTCTCAAGATTTTTCAAATGTCGATGTTAATCAAATCTGTAAATATTTTTCACGACAAAATTTAAAATAAATTCTTAATTTTGAAAATAGATATTAATACATAAAATATCTGTTGTAGACATTTTATGTTTTGATTATTTTTCTTTCTCTCTTTTTGGCAGCGACCAAAATCGAAACTGATATTCTTCTTTTTAATAATTTATTTATTGGTCAATTATGTTACAAAAATAAAGGGAAAAATCTGGGAAATAATCGTTTTTATTTTGTTTTTATATCTCTTGTAAAGCACGAGTTATTGAGTTTCAAAGTCAAGCATCTTAAAACACGCGCGGTTTTAGAAAATCAAGTACGTCACAGCTCCCTATTGCTCGTCACGTACTGCGACTTGCACCGCTCTTAGTACGAGATGTCAGAGGGACTAGTAGGGTACTTATGGTTAAATTTTTGCTCAATCCTCTTGTTACTTAATTGTTTCATAATATATAATTTCCGATATGGAAGAGGGATTTTTGAGAAGACAGTCAGATAGTTTATTCTTTAATGTTTGCGGAGTTTTATCGAGAAATTGCAACTTCGTGAGTGACGAAATACGTGAAGCCAAACTTGCAAAGTGGTTATGTGCATTATTAGAATAAATAGTATACATATATATGCCTTCAGATATTATTATTCTTACTAACTATTTATGCAGCCATCTATAGGAACTGGTTTAATACCTTAAAATTGCATTACTCATCAGCGGTTTGCAGAGGTATTGTTATGGGATAAATTTTAATACCTCACCCCTCACAAGTATTCAATATTCTACGTTCATTCAAAATTCAAAATACGAAATATTGTTACCGTGAGAATGCTAGTATTAATTTATTTATTTCTGCATTTAATAAACCATAACCTAAATAAGGCAAAATATATTTCCACTAAGAAAGACATTTTTTATTATAATTATTGTTCTGTAACCGAGTCGAATGCTTTTGTTAAAAAAAAACAAAAATGTAATAAGCAACAAGGAAATATTTTAATAAATATATTTCATACACTTTATGTATATTATCATATGTTTATTTATTGTTTACAAATGATTTTCATTAGGTATAATGTAAAATATCTTGCCTAACTCTCGGCTGTTCTGAGGAAGATGTTTTGTATATTATTTAGAAAGCCTTATTGCCGCGGCGAAAACATTTGAAAAATACACGTACATAATAAATACAAATATTAATATGGATATACATGGAATCTATCTGAAATATATAAATATATTTGACTTATATTTGATGATTGTTTGTTAATAGCGGCAAATCGCCAGAAAAGATAAATGACACAATCTTGAGATTGTGACAATATTAAAAATGACAATATTGAAAATTTTTGAAGTTTATTAATGTTTTAATAAAGCGTAAGATAGCAAAATATTTATAAAGATGCTAGAGGTCCTGTACTTGAGAGCGCGGGATGTCGGTTTAAACAACCCAGCGTTGAGTTTTATAAAGATGCATTTTTAACGCTCACCTGTCGTTCTCCTTAGTGAAAATTATTGTCAAATATTATGTATAAAAATAATGGAAATTTAAAATTATATTTGAACCGGCCAAAATGATTTACAATGAGCGTCATTTTATAAGAAAAAGATGTGCCCGTTTTGTTGATTGTTGCGCTGTCACTTTTTTTTCAGGTTATCTCATTGTTTATCTTTAGCAAGAGATTTTTCATTTCTTAATTTTATTTATTTAAAATGGATGTCATCACCGAAAAATCAAAAAGGTCGAGGTCAGTTAATTTCACTTTGTCAGAAATGAGACTATTAATAAACTTGGTCGCTAAACGCGCGGACATAATTGAAAATAAAAAGATAGACCATAATTCAAACAAAGCAAAGGATGAGGCGTGGAATGAGATTGCATACGAATTGAACTCTTCGGGTGCGACCGAATTCAGAACGTCCAAAAATGTGAGAAAGAAATACGAAGCTATGAAGATAATGGCGAAAAAAAAAGCATTGACAAACCAGCAACAAATTTTAAATAGCGGCGGGGAAGTTTCGGTGGTGATTCCATACAACGATTGGGAGTACAAAGTGCTTTCGATTTGTTCAAATATCGATGATAGCGAGGCGATATTAGAAAACGATGTTTCGAGTATGTACCTACTATTTTTTTAAATATAAATTTTGTAAAAAAAGTTTTTTAGAAGTGAAGTATTTGTCATATTAAAAGTTTTTTTTTGTTAGCTTTATACTGTCTTTCATAATCATGGCCATAACCTTTATTTCAGATCCACAAATAGATTTCGAATACATCGTCCTTGAAGATGAAAAAATAGCTATACCAACAGGTATTCTACCTATCACTTTACCTCAGTCATGTTATGAGTGAAGGTAGTTTTACGGTTTTATACAGAACTGCTTAACATTAGTGTGGTTAAGATAGTTTGTTTCCATAATTCTTTTTTTTAAACTACACTAACTTAGATTTATTAATACGTCAAACAACCAGAGGATTTAGATAAACTAGCACCGTGTCAATAATCAAAAAATAATCAATTATCTAATAACCTTATTTAGTAGGTAATTGTAAATGTACAAAATATACAACAATAGAAAAGTCCTCAAGAAATAATTCTAAAAAAACTATTAACACTTTAGCAATGTTTAACTTTACAGTTCAAGCATATTTTATTGATTTTAAAAAATATATCTAATTTTATTCTATTACAATATATTAAAAAAATATGAGTCCATCTAAAAAATTGTTCGATTTATTAAAAAAAGCCCTATAAGTGAATGTGGAAAACGACTAATAATAATGTAATAAATATGGTACGACTACTTTCAGAATATTTTTAAGAAACTGTCATTTTACCATTGCTTTTCAAAAAAACCTTTCAAGTCTAGTAAGAAGTTCAGTATATTTTAGTAAATTTTTCAACATTAAAATGAAGATATTTTTTCGGCATCTTTGTTCATCAGACATCAATCAATCAATAAAATATTGATTCAAACGTCAATCGCTAAACGATTTAAAAATTCACTAACTTGTTAGTGTAAATTGTTGTTTTACATCTCTTGAGATGTAAAACAACAATTTTTTAAACACCTGCTGTAGATAAATATAACCATAACTACACTACTACTATAGTATATGATTATGAATAAAAAAAGGTAATTCAAATAATAAAATAAGAAAGGAAGAAAGAAAGAAAATGTTTCTTTATTGAAAAATGTAAAACAAAAATAAATGGTAGGTACAAAAGTTTAATCGCATTTTCCAATAAAAGGAGTGTGCTCAGCGGCCCTCCTTACTGAGAGGAGAGTAATGACTTTCAGCACGTCCCGTTTTATTATATTATAATATATAATTTATACTTAACGTAAAACATATTATTTGTATTTACAGACTATACCAAGAAGAAGACATTCTATTTTTACTACATATAAGTAATTCACAATGCATTGTTTGGTTACTCTGATGACCATACCTAGAGCGTGTATTATTTAAAAAAAACATTTTAATATAATCATAAATAAATGTTTGTTTTGATGCATATACCGTATTTGATATACCTACGTGTAATTATGTACAGAAAATAACTTATGTACTTAAGTATACTTATGTATAAAAGATTGGAAATTGATTATTTAAAGACAAACTTTTCGTACTTATATCCAAAAGTATATATAATAATAATAAAAAGTCATAATTGGATTTATTTCTGTAGCTTGATAGTTTGGGTACGTCTGGTCGACTGCGACAGTTTACAAATGCAATAAATAATTTTCTCTTATAATCTGGAATTAATTAAATTTAATTTTTTAGTATCAAGCGCTTCAAGTAACGCCGATGTAATGTCTGTCACTTGTGACGATGAGGTCATGGTAACAAAAACCGAAAAAATACGAAAAGGTATATTTTTAATGCTTATACTGTAAATATTACGAATGTAATATAACAATGTTGTTATATAAGCTGTTCAATCCCGAGGTTCGCCTCGGTTGGCAACATTGTCTTCGGAGTAAGTCACTCGCACCTGTGGTACTCGGCGCCAGATAAATCGTGCTTTTGCCACTCGGGTTCGGTTGCGGGTTACTTTGCTCCATACCCAATGCCTAACTGGTCATTTATATGGATTACCAACTAAGCTTGTAACTTGATTAAGGTCCTGTTTGTCAACCCAAACGAGTGGCTATTTAGGAAATTTTTCGGGATACGGGCGATGTCCTAGAGATGACAAAAAATGTATTTGCATTTTTTCAACGGCTATGTTGTATTACTGAAGTAAATTGTTATTGGCAACATTGAGGTCCCGTATCTCAGCATTCAGACTTTGTGAGATTTTATCTCTACGGCCATATTTTTTTTTATCTAGACACAAATAGGTTTTTTTATCTAGGTTTCAAATACAATGTCAAATATCTAGGTTTTTTTTCCTGGCATAAAACGGATTGGGTAGTTCCATCTTTCATGGATGCATAGAAACTGAAACAGTAAAAAAGCATCCCAAATAGCTTTTACATTTTCCTCACATATTTAAAAGTTGTATTTTTTTAGTCTCAGGCGTCTCGAGTAATGCCGATTTGACATCGCTGACGGTCTGCTGCGACAAAGAGAACATGGTAGAAAAGGCTGATGAAATACGAACAGGTCTGCAAATTTGTTGTTCTTTAATAAAAAATACAGTAAATATAAAACACCCCCATCCTAAAACACCAACCTTACAACTTACATTTACCAAACAAACACAAAAGTTATCATTTATTTTATAAAATTAATATCCTCATACAAGTGTATTTTATTTGCACCTTTTGGAGTTGATTTATATCGACAACTAAACCAGTTTCAGGCATAAAAAAAATGAATACCAGTTTTATTGCGCAGTCCAACCCTCGGACTGTTTTTCCACTGCTTCCCTAAGCAGAGAAAAACAACGCGCTGCATCATTCTTAAGAATTTAAACAATTTTGGTTAAATTTTGAATTTACTTTTCTCGAAATATTTTTCCAATATTTTTTGCTGATTAATATTGAGTCAACCCTCTGAAATGTGCGAAGTGAATCATTTATACACATCTATAAATGATTAATACTATATAGGTACCGATGAGGTAAAGTGAATTTTTATTGAACTCATCGCTGGGTTTAAATCCACATTCTGCAATTTTAATTCGAGTAATTCTCATACTTTTTATAATTATTTTTCGATTTGGCTTCATAATTGCACGCTTTATATAAAAAAAATTAAACAAGAATTATATGGTTCATATTGTCAGGCGATTTACTGTTAATAAAAATATAATTTTGTTACAATTAAATGTATATTGATAATATGCATTTAATTTAAGATATAATTCAAAACTTAAAACATTGGTTATACCGGTTAGAACTAAACTGTTGATTTAATCGATAATGACCGATCGTTTTTTGAAGTTAAATGAATGGTATCAGTTCGAGTTAACCGATTAAAAGAAATGATTTTGTATCGTTTAACGTGGTTGAGGTAGGTTAATATCATGCCGTAAGTAATTTTAGTGGATTCAGTATTCCGATAGAATTAATTTCACTATGTAATTGGTAGCTCCTAAACAGGAAACTATCTGAATTTAATGCCCGATTTTAATGAAGCTCCTAATTCACGAACCTTTTTGTTTTACCTTGGTATCTATTTCAATGAACCAGCATAAATATTATTCAATATCATGTTTTTTTCAGTTCCATGCACATCCCAAACACTTCCTGGTGGCGTACATGCCATAGTGGAAATGTATAAAAAAGGAAATACAGGTAAATCATGTTTTTTTTATGTAACTAGAATTTTTCATTTATCTTTACCCGGCTTTTGTCCGGGATGCCATTTGGCACAAAAATAATTGCAGTTTCTTGCCCTAACCGCATTTGTCATTAAATGTATTTGCTTTTATTTTTAAATAAAGGTAACTGCGCAATACTGACATATTGTCTATGCCTTTGACTTAAATAAAAGACTCAATGCTTTTAAATTTCAAATTGTAGTTAACAATTGTCAATTGTAAAACAGAACAGAAAAATCGAACCGAGTACATTTCAGTACTGTGTTGTGATATCTCCCATTTAGACCAATACTATGCAATTTGTATAGACTCATTCGAGTGACCATAATATGGTGCGACTCACCGTTTCGTGTCAGCTATTCTCAAACTGTGGGGATATAATTATATTTTTCATCCGTCAGACGTATGTATTCTGCAATAATCTTTTAAAAAACTTATATGCCAACTGAACGGTGAGTACGCACAACACTAAACATGCTCCTTAGCATTTGCCTTTGACTCCTAGCGTATCGGACAACTTCCAGATGTCCGCATCTAAGAAAGTGACATGATTCTTGCATTGCAGTGTAGCTATGTTTCTGCTTCTTAGAAGCATTGGTGTTTTACAATATTACATTTTAATTTTTTCAGGAGTTTTCCATAAGAAACAATGGGATCCTCACGCTGCTCGGTATAAGAAAACATCAAAATTTGACGACCTCGCAAAAGAAAGGCTAAAACTACTCAACAAACAAATAAGAACAGCCGAGAAAGAATTAGAGTTCAAACAAATCGAGCATGAACTAAAGTTGAGGTTAATGCAAAACGAACAGAAAAATGATCAAACCCTAAAGTCAAAAAGCGGCACAATGTTCCAATCGGATGAGGCTGCGGCCGCGCCGAAACCGGACAACTTAGCAGCCGCAAAGTTAAAATTAGTCCATATACAAATAGAAACAGCCGAGAAAGAATTGGAATACAAACGAATTGAGCATGAACTACGGTTAAGGTTCATGTATAATGACGAGAAAAGAAAGAAAGACGAGCATTCCATAAAAATGAATAACCTCAGGAGTAACAATTGAAGCCATACAACATGGCCTGAATGCCTAATCTTAAACGGTCGCAGTCGTTTTTGAAAGTAATCAAAATGATTTATAACATGCCGTTATTTACCTTTGAAGACAAGCAAGTGACTTTCGTTCGGCTGTATAGCATACGGTGCCACTCACGCCAAGTCTACAGATGACGAAAAATTTCTCCTCCCAATCATCGACAAGACGGGGCCTCGACCATAGGTGTCTTATATAATGCTTGCCATATTTCTATTTATTATTTTGTCATCATTTTTTACTGTTTCTGATTTTGTTCCTTGTTTTTTTTTCAATTTATTTTTCAGAATTAACCGACTTGTGCAATGCCTTTTAAAAATAAAGAATTCTTATAATTTTATTTTCAATCTTTCATGGTACCTTCGCTGGAAATATGTTGACTGAGTCCTAAACTAAAATTATTAGACAGTGGGCTTACTTTTAAGTATGATTTTTTCTGACTCCGATTTTATATATTATAGAATGTGGAAATCATTAAACAAATAAACAATAACGTAACATGTAAACCTTCGTATTAAAATTAAAAATATGCTTAGAATGTTGTTGTCTGTTACACGTAATATGAAAATACTTTTAGTTGGCTTGTTTTAGTAGTAGGATTTTTGTAACTATTTCTGGGAAATAAAATGAACAAGCTTACGAAATGTGACTCATAGTGTCACTTTCTAATGAATGAGCAGAGGTATGGATCACAGGCTGCCCAAAGTGGTATAAAAATTACCAAATTAAAAAAAATAAGGCTCCTTTTGAAAACATTGACTTCATATATCATCAATTTTAAATGAAAACGAGATATGGACAACAAAATAATCGTAATGAGGCATATTGAAATTTGTGAACAGAATTTCATATAAAGCTTGTTAACACATATCAGCTACTTCTCCGATTCAGTATGATACGAGGTAACATTTCAGTTGGCAACTCGTACCCATTATTGCAAACGTCAGGATGCGTCTATTATTTCTACTGTCTATCACTGCTTAACACATTCAGCTCTGTACGTCATTCGCGCGGAGACAATTTTGTAAATAAAACTCGAATTATTTATCGCCAAATCCGTCAAAAATACTTCCAATTCACTAGCGCACTTTTCACAATCAAACATTAAAACCTAACTTAAACTAAAAAAAAGTCGATTAGTCTATGCCTTTCATGAATTCAGGTATATGCTACATGCCACGCTTTTAAATACGGGTTTAACCAGAAACGGCACCATATACGGCGATTACAGGATTATACCGTTATCAGCGCTGAGTGTGTTAAACTTGTGAATAACCCCAAAAGAGGCGACTTATACACAAACCACTTAACATGAATGTGTTATTATATAATGACTTCTAAGCCATTTTGCCATAAGCCAGTTTAATTATAATTTGATTACTATATTCAACATTACTTAAAATATTTGTAGTTTATGTAAATAAAGAGTATTTTTAAAATAATTAAATTATACAATATATTTTAAAGGAGTTATCCATTCTGGTTCAATCCTTATGCGAAGGATAAGTTAATTTAAATTAGTTTTTTTTACATGGAACCGCGATCATTAGACATTCTTACATAGGATGGATCTTAAGCCCACATGTATTTTGGAAAGTAGTCAGTTTCATTCATTTATACCTGTTAATTAATGTGGTAATATTGGATATGTTCACTTCATATGAAAAGTATAGTTTAACTGTGGACCAATTCATAATATAGAAGTATTAAAAATAGTGATTGATGCTTTTTGTTCTCCAGTCGCAAAAATGGCCAAGTAATGATTTGCATCTTCACGCTTGTAAAAACATATTTGCAATACTTACAAATAGTGGCCGATCGAGAATCAGAAAGAGCCCAGTGTAACAAGAAAAGCGCAATGTAAAACGATAAGTGATAATGAGTGAATGCAAAACGTGCACGCCATTATAACATATAATAATTACCTAATTAATCGGAGCAATTGGACGCTTTCAAAAAATCTGAGCAAATAAATTAAAATTTAATTTATTGGACATTAGCCTAACTTAGTATGGATAATGTGCAATTAGGTATAATTGAAGTATTATACAAGATTCAAAATAAATAAATAATATAATAAAATGGGTTTTGGTTCAACATTAGTAGTCCACCGATACAAAACAGTGGGCGATAATAATCACAGCTTTCGTCAAACTATCCAGAGCTCATTTGAAGCACGTTTAAGCTAAAGTCAATAGTAAACCAGACGATTAGAACATGTTAAGAATCGTTGATTATTTTATTGCTTTTTAACTAAACTTTTGTCAATTCAGTTTTCGTGGACTATACGACCGGCAACACCATGTTTTAGTGTGACCCAAATGACTTTCAAGAATCTGGTATAACAATAGGTAATAAAAACAACATACTGTATTATTTTTTTGGGATTTATTAAAATAGATTAGATATAACTAGGTTGTCTGGTTTGCCTAAATCCTCGATGGATACAGCATCTGAAACAAAACAAATATAACAAATAACTCACTGTTAAGAAATGTAGAGGAAAGTGCAAATTGGCCATACATCATTATTATCAGTGATATTTTGTCCACATTAAATGTTCAGGTTTCAAATGTCATAAGCATCATGTAATAATGATAAGTATGTAATTATTGTTTAAAAAAAAATAATCTAGGGGTCCACACTAGTTTTTCGAAAACCTAGTACTTGTTCATCCAATGTTCTATGTCTTAAATATTTTGTTGCCTGTCACACATGTCAACATGTCAGTCATGACAAAACATGTCAGTGTGATTACCCTACTTTTAAAAATATGGAAATCATTTTTGAAGGTTGTATTTATATTCGCTGATGTCTTTTAGGGCGTTGATCTATATCAACTATCAAACATTAATCTGCAAACATATTTGAGAAATGTTTTCCAATTAAGAGAAAAACGAATTTGAAATATAATAGAAATCGTTTAATGTCTGACAACGTAGACGGCTTGACTCGCAAAATACTTCGAAGACTACAGTAGCCGTCTACGAGAATGTACTACACGATAGTAAATTTATCTTGCGATAGTGGCGTCATCAGGCGGTGAGGCTAGGTACTTATCGTACCACCCTCGTATAGCGTCATTGCTGTATACGCCAGTTGCCATGTGCGCTGAAAGGCATTATCAGTTTACTGCATTTCTATTAATATTTAAAAGCGCGGCATGTAGCATATACCTGAATTCATTAAAGGCATAAACTAATCGATGATTTTTATCATTTTAATTCGGTTAAGATGTTTGATTGTTTATGTGAAAAGTGCACTAGTGAATTAAAAGTGTGTTCGATAAATTTGGCGGGTTATATAATTTGAGTTTTATTTACAAAAGCTATGTCAATATAATATTAAATATAAAAAAACAATCATTTTCATAGTTTTGTACTTAATATTTGCCAATAATAAGAAACTAAAAAACAGGTGGCGGGCAAACGTGGGATATTTCGTCAGGTCAATGACCTTCGCCGAACGGATGTCTATGTATTTTACATACGAGGAAATTTTGTTAAACTAAGTGATAGTACTGCCATGCTGTCTGCTTTTTTTATCCCTTATGATTACGATTACGCGCATTTGCATGGGAATGGCGCTTAAGTGCCAATTTTTGTGGTCCTAAGAATTGCCGAGGGATACCGAAAAGCAGCCGAATGATCTTGTGAAAGACAATACAGGGATGATTAAATGTAAAACAAATGTGACTCACAATCCTAATTCTGTGTCCCATGGCCTTGGCGGGAAGGTTGTTCTTGAACTTGGCCCGGACAGATCCGGAGTTACCGTGTGGCCTCGTCACCTTGCCCCAAATTGCACGGAGCCGTGTCTTGGTACCCTTCGGCCCGCCGGGAATCGGTGTTCGGTTCTTGCCTTTGAACACGTACACGCAACGCTTGCCTACATAGAAGAGGGCGTCGTTCTTATAACGCGCTCCCTCAATCTGAAACGTTAAAATGGAATACATTATTATAGTTGCATAAATCAAACTCCTTCCATTGAGGATGCGTTAACAGTAAGGTCCGACCGAAAGTTCGATCTCGGTCAAAAATGTAGTTTCGGTTTTGGTATCGGCAAAAATAGGCCCGAGTTTCTCAGCCCTGGTCGAGATTACCCCACTGCTCATCGGGCGTCGAGAAACGCAAAGTTATTTGAATCTGTTGTATTCGGCGCAGGCAGCCGCTAGGATCCTATTCGCTGCAGGATGCAAACAACCTCCACTGACGTGAAAAAAAAATTCATTTCATGACCAATTACAGGAGAGACTAGTCTATGGGCAGCTCATGATTGAAAATGATGTTGATGATGATGAAATGCAAGGTCAAGATTTTATTATCAAAGCGAACTAGCTATTAATTCCTTTTTAGAGTTAATAGCTACAGAGGTAAATAACCCGTTTAGTCTAATGCCACTATAGTAGTAGTCTCGATTGGGGTCTCAACTGAGACTGCATTTTATTCTCGATCTCGGTATTGGCCGAGATTAAAAAAAGGTGGTTCGGTCGGACCTTAGTTAACACTCTTGTTGGACCATGTATTTCTTAATAATTGAAATAATCAGTCTCTTTTTTGATCATGGGTAAATATTTCTTCGCTCCCCACGCTCATTGTCAACAAGATGCGAGCTGTTTTCTATTGGTTCCATGTATGTTCGCTGTAGTAAGAGTTTCACCGCTATTAGACACTGAAATGGCTTCTTTTTAATAGGTATGACATTAAAATAAAGGTACTCAAAGTCGAGCTCACGAGAAGAGGAAATCCTGATATAACCGGTAAAATAACCGGTTCCAGTCAGTTTTTATGTTTTGTACCAGCATGGCAGAGATGTTTGTTTATATATTATTTCTCCCAATATGACCTAAAATTTATAACTCGAAGGGAATACGTTGGGAATAAAGAAAACTTGCCTGATTTTGATGATTTTTTTTTTAGACACTAAATCCATCGTGTTTACTCGTAATCTGTACGAATAAGTAACCCCAATTGTAAACTAACTTAGAAATTAATATTTTTATCACCTAATACAGAGAACCTAAATCATTGAATATTGCACTATATTAACAATAAACAAATGACTTAAAATAATTATTACATTATCTAGACATAATTTTATATAATTGTAAAAATAGACACCATAAGATAACATATAAATTGCCACCGAATCGCAGTCGTTATTTTAACAGACAGCATGACAGCAAAAGTGCAAGTGTACCAACATCTACGTGTCATGTACTACTGTACTACTTCAGTAATGGTTCTAAGGATGGCATCAGGACAGAAAATATCATATCGTATACATAATGAGCGAAATATCGTAGGTGCCGTGTTTTCAAAAAAATATGCAATTTAAATTACCTTAACAAATTAACAGCTGATTAATCCTCTTGGCCGTAAACGAGTGAAATTTCAGTTTATCAACGGCCCGGATTTCAAACGGAATTAAAGTGGTGGACAAATATTGTAGTAATTACTATATTACTGGCGAGCCCCTATAAAAAAATGCCTACTTGCTATTTTCCCTGAATGTTTTTTGCGATTTTTGTTATACACATTACACTGCAAAGGAGAGAAAGAATAACCTTTTTCATATTTTATTAATATTTCATATTTTATTTAGGGATCAAAAATAAAACATGTAGACAAGCTAATGCTGAATTAATCACGTCGACCAGAAGCCAAAAAAAATATGGAATGTGGACACCCTAAAGTCAGGCACACATTTATGTATAAACGACACAACACATGACAATTTTCTATGTGGGTGGATAACAATGAAGAATAAAAAACTACGCAGACTCCGAAAATACCACTTTCAAGCGAAGGGCCTAAAATAATAACAAACCTTCAAGAGAGCCGTATTTTCGTGTTGATTTCTCAAACCACGTTTGTATCCAGTGAATACAGCCTTCGCGTACAAACGTCCATGCCTGCGTCCAGCGGAGCGCGCTTTCGGCTTAGCCTCGGCGGGCGCTGGTGCAGCAGCTTTAGGTGCCTTTTCTTTAGGAGGCTTCGATTTAGGCGATTTCGCCTTTGGCGCCGGTGCAGCGACGTCAGCCATCGCTGAAAATATAATTAAATATTTCAAAAGTGACACTTCGTTCACGCAACAACAATGACAGTTGAGGTTATAAAACGTCAACGAAACTAATCGTGTCTCATCCTAAAATGTATAAATTAAAACAAGAACGGGGTCCCCTTATATCACTGCGCATGGCCACTCACATTTTTCTATAATAATATTTTTTTATTACATGGTAATAAACTAAAAACCCGATAAAGCACAAAAATACGAGACTCACCCGTTATTTGTTACAAATGAAAGAACACAGGAAACGGCCGCCATTGTTATCAGGGTAGCCAACAAAACACGTCGTTTAAAAAAATATCTGTCATACCAAAAGGTATTTTTTTATGCTATTATAACTATACATTTTAATATTTCTTCGTCAAGCAAGATTCTACTTAACTTACATGTATAATAAGTGTTTTTGCAGCTGATTATTAAAAATAATCCTATATTTTTAAAGTTGGCTACAATCAATTTGAATGCTATTAAAACCGCGGCAATTTTAAAATATATTTTTGGAAAATAAACTAATACTGAATAGGTAATTGGTAATTAATTGTTATTTTCTTGATAAGTAGGTAAAAAAAATATTTTGCAAATGGTAGTCATCAATTTTTTCTTGCCAATATGTTTGTTTATTCTTTTGCAACGTAATTTACAAGTAGTAGAAAATGGTTGTTGGAAATTAGTAAAGACATGGTTATTGAACTTTTAAAACGAGCCTTTATTACAAGATAACAAATAAAAATTAAGAGTCTACCTAAGTATAATCGTGAGTGCAAAGCTTTTCCATCATAAAATATAAATGATTTTGGTAAATTGAAAAATACTGCTTAAAATATCGACCTAGATATCCCAATAATATATATTATATTTAACCCAATATAGGTCTATTCTGACTAGCCTCTGACTCTGATCCACCGATTTCATTAAAATCCGCAAGATTTTAAAAAAAACAAAGGTTGCAAAGATTGGTTTAATAACTGATCACTTTTCCTGAAGTTTGACATTAGCCCGCTTTACTTGTTTGAATTTTCTTTTAAATAAATTAATAAAAACAAATAGCTTGACCCTAAGGGAAGTTACAGTTTGTTTATCACCTCAGGGGGAAAACTCCATCGATGATGTCTAGCGATAAAATATATAAACAAAAAGTTCATGCTTAAGTTGTTGACTGTAATGAAGCCTTTTTTGAGTGAAATGAGCAGTTTTTTCAAGCATGCTTAATAACATTTATTAGTTACTAACGAATTACTATTTTCTAACGAAAAAAATAAGTTTTCCTCTTATAGACGATGTATTATGTTATGTAGTGTGTAGGTGATAAAATTTATGTAGGTGATAAAACAATCATATTATGTAGGTGATAAAATTTAGAGCATACTAAATTTAACTGGGTGAACAATATCTTTTACATTTTAGTCTGTGTTTTTTTGTGTAACATTTAAAAATAAAGCCCCCAGGGGCTTTTAAAATGTTCTATCACGAAACATTTTTAGATTGCCGCCTCTCGATGTATAGGTAGTAGTGGTAGGTAGGTAGGAAATAATAATAGGTAGGCAATGGTAGGTACCTACCTACCCATCAAAATATTATTAAACTACTGACCATGAAGTTAGAGAGTATTAACTTCGTGCTATGACTGTCCCACATGAGTTGCCAACAACACCAACTGTTCAGCCAAAATTGCAATATACTGCACTAAGAAGTTAATTGTAAGCGCCGAGTGGCGCCTGTTTTAATTTATTCTATGGTCTAATAGAAATAAAGTATATTTGACTTATCATTTTTGGATTATTGACGCATTAAAGTTTATTTGATTTAATAATGTACAACATATTTTTATTCAATCTTTGTTATTTTTTGATCCATAGCGTCTAAACTAAGCAACGAATGAATGGCCGCCAACATAGTAAGTTCAAGTTCATTATTATTATCATATTCAATTTCAACCAATCGCGTGAAACCACGATCAGAAATGGGGATGAGTGCGTGTGTCAGATAATTTCGTCGGAAAGTGTCAAATAGTTATTGTCGGACATCAATGAATTACAGTGAAATCAAATATAGAAATGGATGCTGATAAATCTAGTTGGAATAAAATTACACCATATCTAGTCCTTTTAATTATAGAATTAGTGTTTGACCGTAAGTTTTTCGCCTAATTTCTAACCTATTCGAGGTTTAAATTTTACAAAAGTTTGTCATCGGTTTTATAAATAAAAAGTGATCATTTGAAAATGTGTTTTGATTTTATTTTACAGTTACAGAATGTGCATCACAGGCTGAAATCGATAGACATTTAGAATTAGGTAAAGATTTCTTGTCAAGAGGACAGTTATCTGACGCATTGACACACTATCATGCGGCGGTTGGTATGTAAATATTTCAATTAATTTTGTTCCTAATTAAAATAATAGAATTTATTCCACTTGTATAGTTTCGTAAAAAAATATAATATGGTTGGCATATAAAGGATTGCACTCTTACGTTATAAACATTAACCTTCAATTGCATTTCATGGATGTAAAAGCCACATCATGTTTTTTTTTTATCTGTAAACATAAATAGATCGTTGCTGTTGGATTAGATTACTACATTTATAGGAATATTCTATTATAAAGAAATAAATCGTTCTTTTTACATATATTTCACGCATAATTATATTATTTTATTATGAAAGGAAATTAAAAAGAAAAGTTGCTACTTTGAAATTTTGCGAATATATATTCCTACTCCTAATATTTTTCTTTATATATTTTTTATACATAATATTTATTCATAACCAAATGCACACATTCAAAATATTTATTTGTTCTTAATTGTGATTCATAAAACCAGACTTTCTGCACTATTTGGTGAAAGATGACTCCTTTTCTTTTCATAGCTGAATAATTCTACCAAATATTTGGTTCGGGAAACCTGAAAATGAATATTCGTATTAGTTTCGTTTTCGAAAACCATAATCGGCGCATGCCTAATAATTACATATAGCTATACAATACGTGCTATGGGTAAAAAGTTGCCAAGTGTTTCGACTATAAAGGATTTTTGCCTCACATTCAACTTAAAGTTTCGTTTTTACGATCATTGTGGAATATTGCGAGAGAGAGAAAATACGTTAAG
Organism: Neomicropteryx cornuta; assembly: GCA_020383195.1. Lineage (NCBI taxonomy): Eukaryota > Metazoa > Arthropoda > Insecta > Lepidoptera > Micropterigidae > Neomicropteryx > Neomicropteryx cornuta. The sequence goes on along the minus strand of JAHKQU010000001.1, from coordinate 2,397,852 downwards.
TTTTCTTACAAGGCTTTTGCGGAAATATTCCAATCCTTGAACACTTGATTTTTTGTACTCCGGCTTAATTAGGAGCAAATTATAATTTTCTTCGGCGGTTTGGTCGCTTTATGAAAGTAAATACATATGTGGACAATTTCTCTATCAAGCCTATGGAAAACACGGTAGGTATATGCACCACCAAGATTTTTAAAGTCATTATGACTATCAATTCTTGGAAATGAGAAGAGACGTGAGCTTACTGCATATAAGATCATTAATGCTGCACTAGATTACCCGCCTGGACCAGAACCGCCGCAACCAGACCAAAATGGAGAGCTAGTCAAGAGGCATACGTCCAACAGTGGACAAATATATGCTGAGAAGTAGATTACCCGCATTTATTATAAATATTCAGTTACATTTGAGATAAATTAGAAATATTCATTACATTAGAGCGAGAAGTCTTCTCACAATTACTTCTCGACAAAAAGTTGAGAAGTAATTGTGAGAAGTAAATATAATTAGTGTGACAATGATTTATATTAAAAATGGTACAATTTCTAGAGCATTAGGCATCGAAATTGTATACTTTTAATTAAATATCTGGCGTAATTATGCAGTATCTTATGAAAATATAGACCTTGCATCGTCTATATGCCTTCGGGTTATTATAGGTAAAATATGAAAAAAGGTCGATTTATTTTACAAAGAAAAGCCAAGGTAGACTTATCTGTACACCGTGTCCCATTCACTATTCTAGTTATGATTTTGAATAAAAAATACTAAAACAATTATATATGTGTGTAAATGCGAGACTGCTAAATGTTAAAACAGGTCATCCCAATATCAATGAGTTTGTAGCACAAAGAATACTAAATAAAGTAGCTAAAGGTAGAAAATAGGCTAGAAGCCTGCAATAGACCCAAAAAAAAAACCACTTAAACATTACCTATAAATGTGATATTATTAATGAAGACAATATTTCAATGGCGAAACAGGTTAAATAATCACCTAAGGAATTAATTGTTTGCTACGTACTTATATAATTGTCCAAAGTCTTGAAGTATCACAAGCGGTTGTTCATTTAATAGGTCACACATTATCCACATATCCCCGTCGATTAATCGCTCTCCCTTACACTCTGTTGACCAAACTGAAAAATAAGTCACGCTTAATCTACGTCCCTCTCTTCTAATAATTGTATTTTAATTTTGGTAAAACGTTACAGAATTTACATTTTTTGTTTTTTTCATATTTAATGTTTGCTAATTATTATTTTTATTTTTACAGAAGGTGACCCTGGCAATTATCTGACATATTATAAAAGAGGAACCGTTTACTTTGCCTTGGGCAAGGCAAAAATGGCTCTGTCCGACTTCTCGAGAGTCCTGGACCTGAAACCAGATTTCACGGCTGCCAAACTGCAAAGGGCAAACGTCAACTTGAAGTTGGCGCTGTTGACCGACGCCGCCGAAGATTATTATGATATTGTAAGATATTTTGAATAGCAGACGGGATTATTTTTAGTTTCATGCTTTTTGCAATTTTTAATCGAGCCTCACAATTCCGCACTGGTCTGTTAAGCACGGACAAAAAGGGGGTAAAATGACAAATTATTATGAAACTCGGTCAGTGCTAAACTTGTTTTTAATATATTTTGAAAAATGATTGCAAATAGACCCAGAAAGGTAACAGTGTGTTAACTTATCAATAAAAGTTTTTACTCGAGAAGGGGGTGTACTTTTGAAATGTAAATCAAAATAGTTCATTTTTTGACAAGTTGAACCTACATTGTTTTTCTCTCTAGGAAAAGTAGGATAATTCAATTGATGTTTCATATATATGGTCCTCTTAGTTATTATGATTTATTCCATTTAAAATAAAAATCCTTTTTTTATGGACTGTTCCAGATAGTTGTAGATACATACAATCACGAAGCAAACATACAATATCAACGAATACAGGAACTAACTGAAGACATCCAGCTAGCCGAGGCGTACTACAGGGGCCACGATTTTACCTCCGCGATAGAGCTAATTACGAGGATATTAGAAGTGTGCCCATGGTCAGCGCACATGAGACAGCTCAGAGCAGAATGTTACATAGCTACCGTGAGTACAGAATATTATTTAGTTTTATTTTATTTCCATGACTAGAACAAACCAATAGTGATATACAGGCCAAAGTGACAGTCTCTAGCTATTATCTCATATATAGACTAATGTACCATTCACTGGGAAAGATCTGCAAAAATAGCACATCGGCTTTTATTATGTTTGTTACTATTTGAAGAGTTGTGTTAAATGTAACTACAAACTCACACACTTTGTCACATTGTGCAGATCTATTGTTAAGTACAATGGTTGAAAATTTATTGAATACTTTTTCAAATTTGAACACGTGATTCACATAACTGTACGTATTAAATAAATAAATATCACCGGACTCAACTAACATTAACAGACCTTCTCACTCTACAGCCAATTTCCAAACTGATTATAACTTATCGTGGATGTGGGAAGAAAAACATAATTTACAGTATGTATTTTTATTCACTTTGTTCCTTTCAGGGCATCTATATCGACAATCGAACAATAATCAGCACACAAAATTTTGAAAAATGTTTCCCAATTATTGCGAGAACAACAAATTCAAAATTTAATCATAATTGTTTTATTGTTTAAGAACTAGTTACGCGCCTGGTCGCAGAGGAGAGTGGGGCAAGGCTCGGTTTAGTTGTTGATATAGATCAATCCCCTAAAAAGGGCAAAGCGAATAGAAATATACTCTGTATATCATAGGTTAAAAGTAAGAATTCCATAACCACCAATATGTAAAGTCATTCCCGGCTGTTATCATTGTAATTTACAATTTCAGTCCTTTTATGATGAGGCTGACCTTGACCTGTCCTGTCCTGACCTGATAATTTCTATGGCTGCACTCTAACCACTTGTTTATTAACAATGATGATTCATGAAAAGCTTCCAATCCGTTTCTACTCCTAACTGAAGAATAAAACAACTGTTAACATTTTCAGGGCGATGTTATAGCTGCCGTTTCAGATATACGATCTGTGAATAGGCTTCAACAGGACTCCACGAGCGGGTACTTCAGACTAGCTACTCTCTTATATCAACTAGGCCATGTGACAGATTCTCTTAAGGTACGTTTATAAAAACCTCATAAAAAAATTGTCATGGTTTCTGGGAAAAAAATGTAGAATTCGCATAATAATATTAAATCGTTCTTGTCATAAGTGCATCCGCCGCTCGCGCTCCGGGTCATGCCGAGCATGAGCGAGCGAATGAAAGAGCAAAGGGAAACTACATCTGCGCTTTGGTGAAGATATTAAATTTAGGTATGAATTACTTTCGCATTTTTTTTTCTAAACACCCCCTTAAGTCCCTTAGGAAAGGTCTTGGCACAACCTGTATATATGTACAAACATCTATATGTTGCTATTCAGTGGAATCCTTCGGTTAAACTGCCAATTATAAACTGCATAATAATTATCTATTTGTTTGTGTCACTTTAATACCTTAAGGTGATACAAAGATTAGAAATAAAACATAATTTAATCATTTAATCAAAATTTATTTTAGTTATCAAATCAATTATAGCATAATAAAATTTTACTTTACTGCACTCACTCTCAGAATCACTCTTTTTCTTTAAGAATGCCCAAAAATTAAATTAAAGATCGACTAAAGATAGGTAATGATACAATAATATTACTAATGAAAATAGTAATATTTACATCAATATTTGTGCAATGTGACAGATTAAATCACACAGAGAGAGCAGTGTCTGATAAATTAACAAAACGAAATTAGTATTTTCAGTTTATTTGATGCAAGTTTTGTGCAGAAATGTGTGCCCCATCTCACAAAGATAAGGAAACCATAAATCCTGGAATTGCTAGTAGGCAAAAATAATACATTATATACGTCGTTTTTAGGCCGACTATAATTGTCCTTGACACGCTACGAGTTAATTAAGTTTTTGTTTCATAACCAACGTCTTAGTTTGTGTTTATATGTATTATTTAGATGATATTTATTAATTGTATTCTTATCAATGAAGGAATTTGTGTAAAGATTTACGCATTTTTATTGTTTTTCTTCGTATTTAAATGTAAACAATTATGTAAATCTGTAGATTTCTTGAAAAATTAATGAATAAATCATTTCGATGTGCTCAACATAAAAGGCGCAATATGTTTAAAGTTGCATAAACAGAACTTCTAACAATTTTGCAATTTATTACATTTTATGATTGTGGTGAAATCTTTTTGTAAATTTTTAGGCTGACAATAAAAAATCTCAAATTTATTCCACATTGAAATAGATTTTTTTTGTAAGAGAGACCGGAAACGAAAATGTATCAAAATTATCAAAAGAAAAAAAAACAAAATTATAAGAAAAAATAGTGCCATAGTTCAGAAAAGTCCATTAACTGTATTTTTTTTTGTTTTTGTGCTAATGAAATCCTTTGTCTGGTTCATAATATTCATAAAATATTTCAAACCCTAAAATATTTTATAATTTCACTTCTAACAGGAAATTCGAGAATGTCTCAAATTGGACCCGGAGCATAAAGACTGTTTCCCTTTCTATAAGAAGATTAAAAAAGTAGAAAAGTTCTTAACCGACGCTGCAAACTATCAGGAATCGAGAGAATACGCCGAGTGTACAGCGTCGGCACAGAAGGTCCTCAAACTCGAGGAAGAGGTCAGCCTCGTGGAATGGGAGGCTAAGAGACTAATATGCTCGTGTTCTGTAAAGGTTAGTTTTTTTTATCATAAAAAGAACAGAACAAAACGTATAAACCAATGATCCTTCCGAAATCATTGTGATATAATAATAAAAACGCATGCGGAGAATCTCAGCACTCATTTTTAAACCGGAATAGGGTTCAAACGAACAATAAACTTTGTTAAAACACTGAATTCGTGCTGGACACACACGCTATGAAGTAAATAAAAACACCAATTGATAAAATGGCGACAATTTATTTCCGCCCAAGACTGACAGGTGATATAAGGGTGTGACTACAGTGGATCAGAGGATGGATAAGGTTAAGTAAACACGTTACTGAAGGCTGAAGGTAAACTGCTATCTCATATTTAGGGTTTCAAATAGGTTACCGGCAACATAGGTTCTCTACAAGAATTTACAAAAGCTGAAATACACCACCTGGGTATTTTTTACTTGTTATTATCTAATTTCTTTCTTTCTTTTTTCTTTTTTTTCCCTCTCTCAAATTCTAATGTTAAAACTCAAATGTATTAAATTTTGTATGTATAACTAACTTAGTTTATACACATTCATGTTTTGTAAACATGAGATCGGAGAGTATCGAGTGCTGGAAACCTGTGTATGAAATATTTAAGAATGATTAAGATTACTCTCTGTATGTTTACTTTATAAAAATAAACGAATAAATAAATAAATAAAGGCCAAATATACACTAAGATATCTTCACCTGCGTCTTTTGTATACTATAATTCAAGCATGTTGCGCCTGGTGTGGGCGATAACAGCGAGGGGGTGTCACTCCATCTCATTTATTCTTCAGGGCCTCGGAAAGTTCAGATTTTGCATTTCTTATACACGTATCGCAAAATTGTAATAAAATTAAGTTCATGCGCAAGTACAAATGATTAGGCTCTGAAATTAGATACGAACCATTTAATAAATAACTAGATTGCCCCCCCCCCCCCTGTAAAATATTATTTTATTTTATTATTTGTTACAGAATGAAGACTTCACGGAAGCAATAAAGTATTGTAAAGAAGCTCTAGATATACAAAAGGAACCGCAGATATACTGTGATAGGGCAGAAGCTCTTATTGGTCTGGAAATGTATGACGATGGTGAGTTACATGAGGTTAATTTGATTTTGTCACTGTAAGGAAAGAAAAAGTTCACATTGCTAAACAAAAAAAAACTCAATAGATTTTTGACTAGAAGCGTAATATGCGTATGAGTTTAGCACTGCGCTGAAAACGAGCAGAACACGTTTATTAAGTGGGCTAGACTAAGCGACTCTATCATTATGTGACTGACTTCCATGCAGATGTGAAAAGTTATACTCTAGTCAGTTGTTGTCTTGAGCCCATAGGAGAGGGGATGAGAAGAAGCTTGACAAACGCCATACAAAACTTTAAATGTTGTTATTTTATGTTTGACAGCTATTCACAGCTATCAAGACGCATTAGCGTTAGACGAGTCGTTGCAACGAGCCAAGGACGGCTTACAGAGGGCGCAGAAACTACAGAAGCAGGCCGAGAAAAGGGATTATTACAAAATTCTTAATGTTAAAAGGTGAGCAGAATATATGATCCTATGATTTCCGCACATTAAAAAAATCACATTTTTGTTAAGTTCATTTTTCGCATTAACTAGAGATTGGTATGAAACAAAGGTGGTCCAGTGGTAAAGGAGTCGGACTTCTTATCACTCATAACACATTCTGCTCAGTATGTCAAAGCGCGCAAATCGCGCGTTGTCGCTCGTTCGGCGAAATACGTTGACCGAATGGAATATCCCACGCGGGAATGACACCCGTTTTTTAGTTTAAGTTATAATTTCTTATAATTGGCAAACAATATGTACAAAACTATGAATATATTTGTTGTTTATATTTAATATTATATTGACAAAGCTTTTGTAAATAAAACTCGAATGATTTACCGCCAAATCCATCAAAAAGACTTCCAATTCACTACCTTACTTTTCACATAAACGATCAAATGTCAATCAAACGACAAAACCGAACTAAAATGAAAAAAAACCGACGATTAGTCTATGCCGTTCAAGAATTCAGATATACACGACATGCCACGCTTTTGAATTGTAATATAAATGCATTAAGACGGTAATGGTTTTACACGGAAACGGCACTTAATGTATACGGCGATTACGGGATATACCGTTTTCAGCTCTGAGTGTGTTAACCATTTTCTCTAACCCTAGCATAAGCATATTAGCTTAGTTAAGCAGGGTCCAAAATAAAAGAATATGACCTAGGCCGAAGCAATTATTTAAAAAAAAATACCTCAATTTATGTAGTTTCTCTATTTAAGCGTATATTTGCGCTAATCTCAGGAACCAAATGTATGTATGAGATATCAATGGGGTTTTCACTAATTTATAGAGCATCGCACAAGACAGGTTTAAATGTATGCAATAATCTATATATAAAGATTTTTTAAAATTGAAAAAAATATAAGTGCAAAGCTGAGTTAAAATGATGGTGTTCATCATTTTCTAATTTTGTAATGTTGGTTTTTCAAAAGCGGTTCATTCTGATTGCCGAAGACCCGAAAGTCTGGGTTTCGATGTTGCTCTCTGACCTCTTATTATGTATGCATATCGTAGACTAAAATTAACACGAGTAAATTTTGTGACGTAATAGTAGTAATAGTACTAGTATAGTAGTAATGCAGTATGTAGTGTAGTTTCTAAAGTATATGTATGACTTTATAGGTCAGCGACTAAACAAGAAATTGTGAAAGCGTACAGGAAAGCCGCGCAAAAGTGGCATCCGGACAATTTCCAAGAGGGAGACGAAAAGAAAGTGGCAGAGAAGAAATTCATCGATGTTGCCGCTGCAAAAGAGGTACGGCATTTATAAGGCAATATTTAATATTAAAGACCTAACTGTCAGTATTAGGGGCTTGGATAATCGAAAGAGGAATTAAAGTGTCAATCCACGTAAGATTCGCATAAAAGCTTGTCTTGTGGTTACACTCATTAAAATAATAACAAATCTTTCTTTTTCAATCATCAGTTATTATAATGATAAATTTAACGGATTATTACAAACCGTGTACACGAGAATTAATCTTGACGTTTCATAGATAATTCAGGCGAGAGTTTGACACGTGCCGTGAAGATGAGTTGTGTAATTATCTCCGAAACGAGTTTAATTCTTTTATACATGTTAAGTAATAATCAATAAAATAAAATAATGTTATTCTTAAGCAAGAGATTTTCCAACTACCACCAAAAGATCCCTTAGGGACTCTACCCAGACATTTCTTCATACAAACGTGGTGTTTTGTCTACTTTGCCTAAAAGTTACTAGCCTTGAGTATTTTTTCACACATTTTATGAAAACTTTAAACCTAAATATCTCAATAACTGAATACAAAAATCGAGAAAATAATATTGCAAAGGCATAGTTGATTTCATAAAGATTCAAATTTAGTCAATTATGTTTTTCATGATTAACTAATGACGGCACAGGATGTTCCGTTTTTACAAGCCATTAGAAGAGATGGAAATATTTAAGATCATGCGCAAGAGAGAGAAGAGAGCTTTCAAGAAGAGGCCCCTTAACCGCCCTTTATTTACCCCAGGCCCCAATGATAATATCTATAAAATGAAATTATCTCCGGGCCTACACTGACAATGAAGTCTCTATGGAGAGGCTCTGGGCGAGCAATGATATAAACCACCATAAACAAAAACTAAAAATGTCGCGGAGACGTGCCCATCGCCTCTCCCCATTTTCTGTGTCCATATTTGTTTATATAAGCTTCTCTTCCCGCAGGTTCTGACCAATCCAGAGAAGCGAGCGCAATTCGACGCGGGTGATGACCCTCTCGACCCGGAGTCGGGCCGGGGCGGCGGGGGCAACCCCTTCCAGCAGTTCCATCAGTTCCACCATGGAAGTCCGTTCCAGTTCAAGTTTCACTTTAACTGATGTGCGACCGCAGCGATATATCGGGATCCGTTTTACGATCTCCGTCGACTGTTTTAATTTATATAAATAATTGTCCTGGAGTGTCATTTGGGGATTCGCTGTGTGGATCTCGAGAAATTGAATTTCTCTCTGCATTGTGACACTAAATCGGACCTTAGGTGTCTATTCAGCGTTTGGTACTTCGGCATGCTGCTTTAAATTTCCCCTGGAATATTAGCTTTTCTAGGTTGTCAATGGAACCTGTCATACACCTAGGGGCATAAAGGGATGACACAATATCAACTCATATTAGTACAGAAATAAGATAGATTATGACGACTATGTTATATAATTATAAATCATACTACAGTTTGCTCTCCGTCTTTATCCGGGTAGCTTTGCGGTTACTATAATGGGTAAAAAATAACAAACATTTTGTGGTAAGCATTCATCATTTACAAGATTTGTAAATTATACTGGCCATCTGAAATAGTGAATATTTATATAATGTGTGCATATGGTAATTTTCATCAGCAATGGTTACAAATAATACGTAATTGTAAAAATGAGTCAAAATTGTGGTAAAAAAAAAAATCACTGATTATAGTTTCTCAAATATGCACACATTCTATTAATTACCTCTATGTGTATAGGATACACATAGAGGTGAACTTAAAGTCAGCAGTATCCTTTTAAGGGGTCATTCTGTGTATGAATCTGAACATTTTTTGTTAAACAAGTTTTCATACAGCTAATAAAAAAATCCATATTAAAGTATAAATACGTATTGAACCGTTTGGCGCGTATTGTTGTGTTCCTGACCTATCCAATCGACCTACATTATAATATTTGCGCTCGGGAACCTACCCGTCGTTCATGTCGTCGATACATTTGTAGGTGCCCCGTGGAGTCAACCAGTTTCTGGGTCGCGACGTCGCGTCTCCGCGCGGTTTAATATTTTATTAGGTGACCATACTTTAAAATGTTTTTAGGACTGTTTTTATACCAGTTTTCTTGCTTTATTTACAAAGGTGTTCAATTGCATGTACAGAAAAGTTCACACTATATTTATATGATTATGGTTAGAAGAACATTTTTTGCGTTCTTCAAACTATTTTGATTCAGTTGTAAATGAGAATGATTCTAACCATAACAAAAAGTATTAAGGATTGCAAATCTCAAATTGTTTACATTTTTATTTCTATAAAGATTTATATTTATAGTAACCTTAAATACTAACTTCAGACCTTAGGAAAACTGTTTTTTTTTTTCATTTTATTGCTTTTCTTTATAATATTTTTAGCTGAGTTTTTTTATTAATCACCGTTGATTGCCCAACGCCATAAGGCCTCTAAGTTTGTTTGTACTATTTTTAATATTATAGACGACTATTGTTTACTACTTCAAAATACTATAATATTATTGACTATGCTTTTTGCATTTCGCGAACCTGAATAGGTTTTAAATGTTAAATTTCTTCTCTGTAAAAAAATCATAAAAATGTCGAACCAACCAGATCCTGTATATATTTCAATGTGTTTTATACATATAAATAAAAAAATAACTATAAAATTTCAACTGATAGATATATAAGATACACAAATATTATAAGTACACTATTCGTTATAAAAACAGTTAAAAGTTTTTTTTATTTTATTAATAAAATGAAAAATTACAACTTTTGCATCCAAATTGTTTAATAGCCGCTTAGCGCTTGTAATGGGCATTTAATTTCTAGCACATTCTTACTGATAAAATTTCTAACTGATAACTGAAAAACTTTCTAACACTGATAAAATCATTTTTAAAATCTGTGGACGTTCAAAGCTTTCACGAATTTCATAGTACTAAAGTCTTCCAAGGAGCCTTTTTGTTGTGATTTTACTTTTTAGATCTCTCACATTTTGTTAACGAAAATAGATACATAAATAAAAATAGACAATTATATTAACAACTATCTGTTCAACCCCAGGTTCGCCCGGGTTGGCAGCTAGGCCCTGCGGGCGGCATTAATGGGGCAGACCCCCGCGCGTGATAGATTTCGCGCAGACACTCCCTCGTATTATTATAGATTTCATAGATTACACGAATGGGCTTTCATTAGAATATTCTATTCAACTGATTTTTTAAATTACTCATGCAAGGTGACATTTTTCCACGTCACATTCATAGCAATCAACCTTTGTTTTTGGGTTGATTCAAATAAAACGATGAAATTCTGTGAATGCACAGAGCAGCACTTCTCTGCTCTGTGTGTGAATTTATTTATCCACACTGAGGAAAGTGTAAGCAGCCAATTATCCTCGGGAGTAAAATAAACAATGAAAAGCAACTATATAAGTTTATCGGACGTTTTAAAAACCAATTTGTGCATTCGCTTCCAAGAATGGTTAACATTGAATAATTGTCTCGAGTGTTGATATTTCAATTGTCATTAGCAAGACTGGTTAATATAACAGCCGATGAAATCGCAGTGTTTGGAAACCTTTATTATATTTAATGATGGTATTATTCAGATACTGCGATTAACGGAAACTGTTAAGTTTGCAAACCCTTTAACATACAAACTATTTAATGCTCGGCACTTAATAAATTTAAATGCTGGTGTACAATACGATAAAAAAAATCACTCGTTGCAATAATAAAATTTAAATATTTAAATGTAGATATATGTGAAATGACAAACATTGTACATAGTAAAGTACTGTCAGCGATGAGGGTGTACATTTAGTGAAGTAATGAAATTATATTTTAAATTCTGCTTCCAAACTTAGCATTTACTTAGCTAGATCAATTTCAATAATGTAATAAAATTTATGATTTTATTTACGTAAACTATTTAAGATATAATATTGTTTTGATTTCTGTTTGAAAAACATACATATTTTTTTACATTTTGAATTCTAGTGATTGTGTAAATGTTTCTCTATTACTTGGGTCAAAGGTGGTGGGGGGTACACTCTTTCATTGCACCGCACTAAATATCGTTACAATAAAATTAGGGTTTTTTTAGTTGATTATGCCTCATTATGCTAGATAGAAATTTCATAGCCGTTTATTTAACCCCTTCTATACCTTAAATATTAATAAATAATTCCCTCCTCGCCCCTTGAGTACCTTAAATAATAAAAAAAATAATTCTAAAATGTACAAATTAACAGGCACGTTTATTGATGTGTGTTAAATAACGTTTGAATTTTTGTAATTTTGCCGTGATGCGTGAATGTTTCTATTTATTTAGTTATATCATTTTATTACTAATAATTCACTGTGAAATTGTTTGATTTGACACGACTTTAAATTAACCAAGGTAATTGCTGATAAATCTGTTATTCATCGACTTGAATGTCTAACAAATTTGTGTATCGTGCATTATCGGGTGTTTTTCTTTAATTTAAATGAAATCACCGTTTTAAACTTATATTACTTTGCCGACAAACATCCACGGTATGGTTGCAGTGCGGTTGCATGATGGCCCGCGGTAGGCCCGAGGTCTGACTTTCAATTCTTGTTGCGTTGGTGTTTCTGTCTGCATACTTTTGATTTTTCGTTTTATCAAAAATTTCTGATCTAATTTATGATATGATGATTTCATTTAAGCTATTCACAAAAATAGCAAATTTACAACATTATTATTTTAACAATCTTAAATCTTTTGCACAATGTTTTCGATAATTAATTCTATTATTCTACTCGAGTGTCTTAAATAATATAGATTTTATAAAGGACTTGTCATTTTGGTTAGGAATCATTAAGTTTGTTATTTTTTTTCTTTGTAAATATTATATTTTATAACTTAGTCTAACTTATGAATGTGTCGACCCCGTTCAAACAAAGGTAGGTAAGTCTAAAAAAAAACACATTTCACATTTAGAGTCAGGTCAGTATAGTCAATATTGGTACAGTAGAACCCCGATTATCCAGACTAATTAAAACCAGTTGTAGTCCGTATAATTGAAAATCCGGATAATAGAACTCATAGTAAAAAAGAGGTGTTTTTAGATTGGGCTACATACATACAAAAAACTTATAATATTTAGTGAATTTGAAAAAATACAAATATGAACTCGACCACCTTCGCCTTCAGAATTCTTTTTAATGCCAGATATTTTTCCCACTCCATACTTATCTGCTAACATGCGACCCGAGTCACCATTTTTTAAAGACAACAAAATTTATTTTGTCTTTTAAGGTTAATACAACTTTTTCTGTTTTAGCATTATCAATCAAAAATGTACATATCACGTGAAAAAAATTAGCCGGTAAAATGACGATTGACACGCGTATTGTTTGTTTTACCACTTACGACTGTTGAATAGTGAGTGCGAGCTAACAAATCACCACCACCGCGGTTGTTTTATACCCTGGACCCGTGCACTATTTTTCGGTACGGGTTTATAACATAGCATCTGCGAGCAACGCCAACTTGACCGGTGGATGGTAGACAGCAACGAGAGGCCGCATCAGCGACCACTTGCATAGTAACTGATATTTACGACCAAGTTTCCGAGTTTTTTTAGCACCAAATTTTCAAATCTGGATAACTGGTCATCCGCATAGCTGAAGTTCGTATAATCGGAGTTCTACTGTACCGTTAAGAATACTTATTTAAAAGATTCCGCAAACCTTCAGCTGTTCTTGAGTTTCCCTTGGCAATCATAAATCTTTAATCTGTTCTCGACAAAAAAATCAACATGGCATCGTTCATACTACATGTTTAAAATATTTAGAACCATGTCTAGTAAGAAGAAATACTTGTACTGAGTCACTAGGAGGAATATGTGAAGAGTTACAAACCTGATGACTAAGTAAAGATTTAAACATTCAACCGCCAACCTTAACAACTAACAACCGCGGTCTTAGATGTCAGTTTCGAGTAAAATTTAATTTGAAATTTTCTGCCATATCTTAATTTCTAAATTAAACCATGTACTTATATCATTTGTTGATAATTATAAAATGAATAAAGTTGATCATAATATTACATAGTTTTTTTTAATGAAATCACAAATTTTGGACTTGTCGTTCTTTGTTTGCAGGGGGTTATAATATGTGTATAATCTAGTAAATATACAATCATATGTGTATCTCTTGCGGAATGCCAGTGATATGTTAAAAAAATATTTTTATTCAATGCCTATCTTTTCATTAAAACCGGTTAATTAATTATGAACGGCAAAATATTCGTGATTTTGTCTGTTATCATTGTTCATATGGACCATTATGACCGAATGAATATCCCAGCTTTTTGGTTCTTCACATTTCTGACCAATTCATTTAAAAAGTAACCTTAAACAATTCTGATCTCTTGATTTGGAATCACAATAATGAACATTCACACAAACCTTTTATTAGTAATTTTCCAAAATCTGACGATTTGTGAAAAATATGTGTGACGTTCAGTGTGTGTGTGTGAATGCGAGGTTATACGTCGTCTATAAAAACATCCCACCGACCGCGAGCATAGCTTTATATCACTTGTCAATACCAGTTGCACAAAATGGCGGGCATATTGACGTCAATCATCGACTGACGGTAAACTGACACTTTTGTCTTAATACTGTCATAGTTGTCGAAGCTCGCTTATACGCAATTAAACTATTCTATATATGACCCACTAAGCTCCATTCATCCACCAACATACATTTATTTAACTGTAATCAAAATAAAAGTAGGACAATTCGCAATACTAGTAATACATAACTGGATAAACATTATTACTAACTCATATTGTTATTTATCTTGCTCAATGTTTTGCAAATGATTTTTCGCATCAAACTAATATGTGATCATTTCCAAAACGCCAAGATCAATCCATCACACACAGAATCATGTAGTATTTTGTGATTTTTTTAAAGAACCTCATTGTTTTTTTTTTGAAATATTAAACAATTAAGATCTTTTCATAACGTGGAATATTTTGACACAAACTTTTTTCCTTTAACGTTATTATTATTATTATTATTAACGTGTTTTGGTTTAAATGATTTTATGAAAAAGCTGTTAGGTTCTAATTTATATAAGTTATGAGTGCATTTTTTTGAATTTCACAATGTTGTAAGATATGTCATTTTTAATGCGCTGTGAGAAAAAAGATAAATAATTGTAAATAGATTTTTTCAAGCTGAAAATATATTTATTTATTATAAACCCTACCTGTAGCTTCTTACTCTCAAAATATTTCTCCTTACTCCTCAAACCTCAAGCGATAATATGGGTGCACACACAAAAAGTAGGAAAGACTTGCTCAGCATTGCAACAAGTGCATCCAAAATCTAACTACTATTGTCCTGTAACTAGGTAATTGGGTTAATATGTTATGATCTACATCTATTCTGCACAAAGTAACAACATCTGGTTCAAAGCGAAAAACATTGATGATACCTCTAGCTGAGCTGGAACCAGAACGAGTTTATAGCAAATGATGATGATCGCTTTGAAGAAGCAAACCGGATTAAACAGAATAACAACTAGGTAGGTACGTACTAGATCAGATAAAATACAGTCCTCGACATTTACACATTTTATTTAGAATGTTATAACAATTTAACAAAATTTAAAACTAAACTTACGAGTAAAAAGGTTTCTTTGACTATGACGATATACGGAGCAGTTCTAAATTGATACCTGCATGTTGTAAAATTATCGCAGTACATAATATATTAACAAACGAATAAATAGGTTTCAGAGGCATGTACAGACATGTTACATCAAGGTTGTGACATGCATGTTACATCAAGGTTACGTTGTAAAACTGATCACTAAATTGCAATTGAAATCACTTTGAAATTGGTCCTCGGTGTTTAATTTGTGCATTTTTCTATGTATTTAGGTGTTTAGCAATATACTTTGTATTTTATGTATACATAAAATAAAAAAAATACAATTTAGCCAGACAGAAAAATCCTACAGAATTTCTTCCAACATATTGTAATAAAGTCAGCTACTAATTATATAATTATATCAAGTGATAGTTTAAATAATATTTAAATAAATAATATTTTTAGTTTAGTTTTTTTTTATTTATTTTTTAGTTCATGGTACTTCTACTGCATAAGTTATATTTTAGTTATATTATGTTATTTGATAATGCCAGTTAAACTGATTTTTTTCATAATATTTTAGATATAGTCTTTTTTTGGAAAAAAATAGCAATTTTTTTATTCTTATGCCAGACTTTTGTTAAGTGAGAGGGACATACTTAGAACTGAGCTGACCGGAACTAAACAAGTGTGTGTGATGCTTATCTTAACGCTGTGGAATATTACGAGATGAAATAGTGGAAGGGAGAACGATTGTACTGTTTCCAATATCCTTGGATATCCTCTTGATCTCATTGCTGAGTGTCTTGTCGACATTCTCGCATATGAAATGCTGCTTGGAGGCGCAGTCGGTGCCGAAGTAGGAGTAAGACCTCGTAGTGGGGTTGAAGGACAGCTTCAAGCATCGACCGCTGCCCTTGATGCTGGTCGGAGTGTCACCGGGGCCGTTCAGGAGTTGCTGGCTGTCGTTGGTGCTGCCGTTGGCCACGGGCCTCGCGGAACTCGACCAGATCCAGAGGAGGCCTGGGTTAAGGCCGCCCGTCCAGAAATCTTTTCCTGGAAAAGTTATATTATACCTACATATACACTTTTAACTGTTAAAACAGATGGTAGATATATAGAGAGGGCTTACTGAGTGAATGCCAGACGTTTCGGTGCGAGATGCCTTGAATTTTTCCTTGAAATTATTTTGCCATTTTTAACCCAATATTTTTTTTTTTTAATTAACCATTCTGGGTCCACTACTCTCTTCCTATACAGGGCATAATTTTAAACGGAACAAGGTGTCCATTAATTAATATACCTAGTCAGTAAGTAATATTCATAGTTAGTTAGAATTAATGTTTATAGAATAGGTTTACCCTTCTAGTCAAAAATAATAAATACAAGCGGGAAGATTTTCTGCGTAATTGGGGCAGATTACTCGTGCAACCTGCATTAACCTTTTTAGGTTCTTGCCTGAAACACCAAACCGACCTCTCAAGTCCTCAATGCTCATGATGTAGGCAACCAGCTCCTGGTTCTCGTGCACGCTCTCCAATTCGACCAGGTGAGCGTCCAGCGACTTGCAGATGTTGCTCGACGACTTCCAGTCGAACTGCTTGGAGACGGCGAAATGGTAGCATGCCGACCCGGCGCGGGCAAAGTTTTCAGGGCACGGATCTGGAAGGTAGAGTTTTTCTTTATATATAGTTGCCAAGCCAATTTTATTTTTCTTTTTTTTGGCAACTTTGACTGCCTATTCTGAATTTTGTATTACTTTTTATATCACATTATATAAAATGTATATTATGAAACAACTCTAATTATTTTTTTTTTATTTTATATTATATTATATCCTATAGCGTGTGTCAAAGTAGCGGCCATTTCATATTATGCACACAGATAAATAATAAAACCATAGATATCTTGATTCACTATGAACAATCACTCAATGCGATTTTCTCGGTTTTTTTCTAAACTAAGCAAAAAATTATATAATAGGTTAGGTACTAAATGCTTCAAAATTCATCAAATTTATTATTTTTTTTACGAACATAATGACTATTTCTAATATGAAATATTTTAACGATGATTATCGGCACACGGACGTATATATACTTACGCATTGCCCGCTTGATTTTGATTTTTTCTGCTATTATTTCAGTATAATTTATTAACTTGACGTTAATAATGCACCATTGGAAATCGCAATGAGCCAATTTTGTTTTATTTTTTTTTCAATGCGATACAGTGTCTAATACTATTTATAAATTTGTATTGAAAATACACTGACGCACTTCCGTCCCAATATATATATAAAAAATTTTAACTTTATTTTTTTTTCGAAAACTGTACATATTTTGGAAGACTTTTAAATTGTAATGTATAGTTATAAATATTTGAAAATGTAAAAAAAATGTAATATTTGACAAAATTTGTCAAAATAGTGAAAAATTGGGTGGTCAAAAAGAAAAATTTTATAGGAACACTATTTTTTTTTTTTTAAATTTGTGAAATAAAAGAAACAAAGTGATATTTATAATAGAGATTTTTAAGGTAATTGTAAATCAGATGATTACAGATTGAACGACTCATGCCTGCACTATGGATTTTATAGTAGATGAGTGATTTTTCAAGGTTATTAATTCGGCCTTAAGAACTTTTGGCGCCAAATACACCATTAACGGGAATATGAGATCATTTTAACGAAATATATAATCGTAACGACAGAATAATGTCATTCCGCCTTGGGCTCTCAAAGCTAGCAAAAGCACGCTCTGTGATCTTCATATTAATTTGAAATTAGCTAACTTCTCCAGCCATTTTGTAAAATAGCTGTTTGGTCGGTCACCGATTCACACCACAATCTTTAAATTTTAACTCACTTTTAGACAGATTTATTTTAGACACTTTTAGAGAATAATAAGTAAATAATAAAAAAATTACATTAGTGTAAATAGGTATCTGAGAAACATCTCTCTAGTACTATTTTTAAGGAACATTTGTTTTTTTTAAAGGTGTCCTTGCTCTGAAGAACATATGTGTGATGTGATATATTTATGTAACATGCGTTTTGAAAGGAGACCAGCAGACGCTATCATAATATTAGTATCTGTCTACACAGTGCTGGATATCGCTTGTCTAGTTCCTCAATCTTCGCTTCCTACCCCTGTCTCAGGTCTAAATTTCCCCTTTAATGCCCTATTGCGGTTAAAACGGAATTCTGTCAAAAGGGATAAGTACTCATTCTTCATACGTGAGGGTACAAGGCATTTTTTAAATCATCCTTGTATTTTCATTATGTCGTATGTATTGTAATGTCTCTTATTCGTTGATGCTCTTTAATAATTAAATATTATGAGTATTTTTGTAGTTACGAGTATAACTTACCTGCCCTCTTATCAGCTCCGGACGTCAAACGATAAATCATCTCCTCGGCTTTTTTGAGGCGCTTTTCCATGTGGTCCACCCTGTAGACCAGTTTTTCTATCGCACCCAGTAGGTAGAGATCGGTCTCGGATACCTTTATAAAAATAATAAAATAAATATAAGACCATTGTTCAATAGATGTAATCTAAAAATCGAGCACATGCCGCGGCATCGACACGAAAATATTTTGATAGTATTTGTATAGTTACTACATTACACTAGACGTAACTGAAACTAGTATTTTGAACGGAAGATTTTGGTTTACCAACCTATAGACACTTTACGAAACTAATTTAGGACCACCCATAAGAAATTCCTCATCATATTATGAATAAAAAAAATGTAAATCGTTGTAGTACTATAAATCAAACATAAATAGTACACATCGAACTGAGAATCTTCTTTTTTTTTGAAGTCGTACACATCGAACTGAGAATCTCCTCTTTTGATGTCGTACACATCAAACTAAGAATCTCCTGCCTTTTTGAAGTCGTACACATCGAACTGAGAATCTCCTCTTTTGATGTCGTACATATCAAACTAAGAATCTCCTGCCTTTCTGAAGTCGTACACATCGAACTGAGAATCTCCTCTTTTGATGTCGTACATATCAAACTAAGAATCTCCTGCCTTTTTGAAGTCGTACACATCGAATTGTGAATCTCCTCCTTTTTGAAGTCGTTTAGAAAGCTTTAAGGACATGTGTCGATTTTTACGCCGAAAGCGGAAAGGATATTAGTCGAGTCACCTCTTTGCGATTGGGCGGTTGTAGCCTCCCGGGCTTCCCTGGCGGCGGGGAGTATGGCTGGCCCGGCGGTTTGTTGACGATCTTCCCTGGCGGTGGTGGGGGTGTCATGGCCGGCCACTCGTCGTAGTACGCGTTGTCGACGCGATTGGAAACATAGTAGCCGTGCGTTGGAGGTAGCTTCATTATACGCATTTGTCTGGATGTTAAAAATAGTAAAATTCATTTATTATAAAACATATATTTTTATAGAGTTTTACATACCGTGTTCGCAAGACGATTTAATCCAGACTTTTAGACTCTTCCTGGGGACGCGTCGGAATTGAACATCATTATTATATTCGGTAATGCGCCAACATTACAGCAATTTATTACACGCTCTCATAATGCTATCGCTGAACAGGTTTCCCTAGTGCAATAGCACAGTACTCTTGGATTAGCAACTAGCGGCATTCACTCATGCACACACAGGCACGCTATGAATAAACAAATCCGCTTACTACTTGTTAATATAGGTAGTTTGGTAGTTACGATAAATGTACCTACAGTTGTATACAAAACGGGTACTCTGGAAGGTATGTATTGGAAAATAAATAATAAAACTAATTATTATATACAATAAAAATAATTTATGCCGATATTTTCTATTTTTAATTTATCGCATGCTTAAAGTTGCCGTAATTATAATATTTAAAGTGATTAATCGTTAATATATTGTGTTTACTATTTTAGCTGCGAATTAAAGGTTATAGAACAGTATTAATAGTTGATTATTAGATTTATACGTTTACAACATGTCATAAATAATCTATAACAGTAATATCTATTTATGAGTATGAGTGTATGTATATGTATTATTGCTATATTAAGTTATGTTATTATATCATAAACTCAAATTATGTGAGTTTTAAATAAAAAACAATATAGTTGTTCGTTCTTCGACCTAAAACATTTAATAATCTACAACAAATAAGCCTATTTTAGTACGGGCGCTGCTATGTATGTGTACTAACTAAACCAATAAATAAATTATTATTATTATTAAATTAGTTAATAGTTAGGTAAATCGACCGAATTTTGCTTGTCGCCACGAGATTCCCATTTAATTTGCTACAGTAATCATAAACACTTTAATAAATAAATAAATACTAAACTGGAGTTGAAATAATGAAACAATTTTTAATCCATTTTGTAACCAACGAACCTGTGGTCGCCGCCGGTTACAGCCCACTCCTCCAAGAGCGAACTCCAAGGACCCGACTCATCAGCATCCATAGACCCGAGAGAGATGAAGGCATTGGCACTCTGGGATGAATTGTCAGAGGCTGCGTAGATTCCATAGCCTCGATAAAGCATTAAAATCCATAAAACCAAATTGAACATCTTTAGAAGTTCCGTCTGTAAAATTATGAACCATTTTACAAATTTGATCGACTATAGAAAGTTATCTTTAATTGTTAACAAAAATATTGTTTTAAATTAATATTCTTTATACCAATAATATCAATCGTCACAATGCGCTGACTTCACGAAATAAAGCGTTAAAAATTTTAGATAGATTATTAGATTACAAAATATTAAAAATGCTCCTTGAATCTAATAATGCATATATTTTAATCGATATTGTATAATAAAAGGAAAAATACAATACTATTATAATAGATATTTAATGTATGTATATATTTAAAATATAAAGACTTTGCTTGTCACTATATTTATGTAAAATATTACTGCTATTAGTTATGCTACAATTATAATACTTAATCACTCATCTCATTGTTAGAAAATTTACTTAATTTTTCATTAATATTAGATATGAAATAAATCAATATGTGAAAAACTTGTAAGGATGCAAAACTAACCTAGATTTTTTATTTATTTATTTAGGTTTACGGTCATTTTGATCATATGGTATAGCAATTAAGAATAATGGAACAGTAATTTTGTACAAGCATTGACTCTGTTTCCTGCCCCCTCAACTAGACTATCTGTTCTAAAGAAGGCAGGTTTGTTTTCGCCTCTTGTGCCCGTGGTTTTTCCTTGATTAAATAAATAAATAAATGAATAGTACAAAAGATAGGTTTACTCACATGATGGTGTTGTCCGAAATATTGCCTCACTTTTTACGCGGCGAGGATAAGAGAGAGGAGGTAAGGAGGCAGCCGACCGCTTTCACATCCGCCTTCTATATGAGAGCGACTCGCGAGAGCGGGAGGTCGACCTCTTGAGGACGAGCGAAGCAGTCGCCTCGGCTGTCATCGCACGCGTCCGACGACAGCCGAGGCGCGGGGTTGCCAGCCTACGCACACAGCGATATTATTATAATAACATTATTTGTTTATACAGGTTAAACTTAAAGTACGCAGTATCATTCTAAGGAGTGATTCTGGACTTGAATAAAGAAAAAAAAAAACTAGTCTAAAAAGACAAAAGAAAGAGTCCTAAAAACACTTTGAAGTATGGTCACCTGAGAAAATATCAAACTGCGCGCCGTCGCGAGCCAGTAACCGAGTGACGACAGTGAACGACGGGTACTTTCCCGCGCGCAAATATTGTAATCTAGGTCAGGAACACAACAATACCAACCGTTCAATATTTTTATATGGATTTTTTTAGCTATATGAAAGCTTGTTGAACAGTTTAATGTTCAGAATCACCCCTTAAAAGGATACTGCTTACTTTAAGTTCACTCTGTATACAAGTTCCAAGACCATTCCCGCAGACTTAAGGGGGTGTTTATGTTCCCTATTACGTGTAAGAAATTGTATAAATATTTATTTTCATTGATCTTAGAGCATAGTGTCGTAGTATCCTATTTTAATTTATTAGAAGTAAAATTCCCGAAGGTTACAAAAACACGATGAGCAGAAGGCCCAATAATTACTCTGAAGCAATTATTGGGCATCTGATTTTCGTGCTTACAATGTTTCCGTCTCATCCGTATACGCTCGTCACGAGTCTCAGCCTCATGCAAAAGTATGCATTTTACGCCACTTCCAGTTCACCTTAGAAACATATATTAATTGTTAAACTTTTCATGAACTACCGTGGCTTTAAACTACCACCCTCTTAGAGCAAGTTTTTAACCTAGTTAGAGTGACCATGTTACTCCAAAAGTAATTAATTTGTCTTCATGAAAATTATTTTTTTAAATTAAAGTTTAACATTTATTGTTATGACATCTTTAAGAGCCATTTAAGTATACATTCATTATATATATAACTTATGATTGTTTTTTAATAGCGGCAAATCGCCTGAAAAGATAAATGACACAATCTTTGACAATATTGAAAATTTTTGAATATTTTTTTAATTTTTTGATAAAGTTTTGGATAGCATAATATTTATAAAGGTTCTAAAGAGGTCCTGTACTTGAGAGCGCAGGATGTCGGTTTAAACCCATCGCTGAGTTTTATAAAAATGCATTTTTAACTCTCACCTGTCCTCTTTAGTATAAAATATTGTCAAATATTATGTAACCATCTAATTACATGAAATAAGGAAAGAATGATATTTTAACAAAAAATATAAAAATAATGGAAATGTGATTACGATGAAGAATGATGGTGAAATGAGATAGATGATTTTATGAGTGATTTATGTATGAAGTTGAAGAAAATAAAAATAATGGATATGTAAAAGTGTAAAATTAAAGCACATGATTTGTGTGCGTATTATTTATATGTTATATATATATTTATACATCGATAATTTTAATAAAAGACTGGCTGGCAGCCCCAAAAACAATTTTAGATTTGCAAAATTGCATTAATTTTTATGAACGAAATGTAAGCTAGGTCAACGAACGCCATAAGTTTCTAGTCAGTTCATTTTATTTTTTTAGTTTTAATTTTTTTTTATTTGTAATTCATATGTTTATTAAACTGTTCTATGGGTATTTATAATAGTATTTTTATCATAGTATATAATTCTTTATTTTATCTGTGTTGGAGTAACCTGCCTTATTAAAATAAATGCAAAATAATAACAGCTATCAACAATTCACGTCTTTTATTAATACAATATATTAATATGGTTTAACTGTAGGAAAAGAGAGTTATTAAAATACACAGAGGGCCTCACAAACATATCTACAACTTAAATTGTCTATTACAATAAAAACAAAATTTACAAAATCGATGTTTCGTAATTAATAGCCTCTCGAGTGGTGACCCTACTGAACACAGAATCTGTGAATCTGTGAGTTTCTTCTCGCGCATTCAGAAGTAGACGGTGAGATTCATTTGATCAGCGCCACTCCGGTTGCCGTTTTCGTTGGATTCTGTGCCTTCTGTGCCGTTCTGTGAAATCAAATGCGAAAAAATCAATCCCAAATTTATTATATAGGGTGATGTTTTTAAAGGCGTGGTTTTCAAGAAGAGATAAAACGCATATAATTTGATGTTATGGCTAAGAATTTAGTTTTATTATAAAGATAAGGGTTTGCCATTATGTTTTAAAAATGATTTCGGGTAAGTGGCCGCCGCGGCTGACTCGAACAAATTCCAGCCGAGAGGCCCAATTTTCAACCACTTTTTGCAGCAAGTTGGGCCGTATGTCAGCAATAACGCGCCGAATATTCTCTTCCAAGGCGTTAATCGTGTCCGGCTTATCTGCGTAGACAAGCGACTTCACATAACCCCACAAAAAATAGTCCAGCGGTGTTAAATCGCACGATCTTGGAGGCCACGTCACAGTTGTTCAGGAGTAAGTCTATTCATTATGAAATGGCAAACCAAACTGAGCATAAATCAAGTAACAGCTGTCAAAAACACCAACTACGAAAAAAGTAGTGCCAGATTGAAAACCACGCCTCTAAAAAAAACAGCCCTATATTTTTAACAGACGAAGCGCCGATCGATAATGGCCTTGACACCGTTACTGTACACGGTGACAGCCGAACGCTCACAACAAAGGTATTATCACGCAAACAACTGTATTATTCTTTTTTCATATATTGTAATAAACGAATAAACGATAAATAAATAAATAAAATTTACTTTTTTATACAGGTGTTTTTTAAATTTAGGGCACTCCTTATAGCATGTTGATCTAAATCGATAACTAAAACAGTCTCACGGATAAAAAATATAATTTCGAAAAAAAATCATACTTTTGGCGTTTTTTTCCGTAGAAAAATCTAGGCAAGCCCGGCTTTTCAGCTTCTATGGAAGTGCCGCCAATGTTCAGTGCCTAAGGACTTTAAGTTCAACTTGTATAATGTGTGCAGATTGATTTACCTTGGCATCGTCGTCGTCCCAGCTGAGCTTCTTGACGCGGGCGGGTATGGTCGCGGAGGGCCACGCCACCCCCGACCTGCCCCCCGCCGCGGAGGAGACGTGGTCGCTCATGAGGGCCAGCTGCGCCGAGGAGTGGCCCGGCGCGAGGTCAGCGCGTCCGGCTGGAGGCGACGGCGCGCGGGTGCTCTTGAAGCCCGGCGCACGCGCAGAGCATCGCATCATTGTACCTTTGAAAAATAAAAAAAAAATGTGTGTGTCATATCATACATAATGAATCTATACTCTACAAGTGTATTTAAATTCACCGATGTTCTTCTAGGGGTTCGATTTATATTGGTAATCAAGTTGTTTCTAAATTATGAAAAAATAATTCAAAATTTAAAAGAAATCGTGTCAATGTTTGAGAACGCTGTTTGAGGTCGGCCAGTGACCCCCTCCCACCACCCCGAGCGCACGGAAATACCTCGAGTTTTCCTTGCGCTCGGGAAAGGTATTTTCCCTTAGAATAAAAGCTTAGATTATTGACATTTATTTTATTATTAAAATCATTAGTCAAGAAATAAATGTATTAATCTAGTATAAATTGTTGGGATAATTCATTCAGTCAGATCAAAAATGAATATATTAAAATTTAAAAAAAAACATAGCTTTACTTTTTAATGCGGTTGTATAGTTATCGGTCGGACTGAGGTCTCTAATCCCCGTTCTGTGACCTGCAGGCAGGGTGCTGGAAGTCCCGGCGTGGCTCAGATCCACGCATCCGTTCGAGAGATGTTTGCCCCGGTCACCTGTGGATTATATGGGATATAAATACTCTATTGAACATTTGGTGCGCGTATTGTTGTATTCCCCACCCATCCAATTGACCTATATTTAAACTACCCGTCGTTTATTGTCGTCAAAACATTTGTAGTTACTGTGCCCCGTGCAGTCAGTCGGTTCTGGGTCGTAACGCCGCGCGGTCTGATATTTTGTTAGGTGACCATACTTTGAAATATTTTTAGGACTCTTTTTTTTGTGTTTTTAGACTGGTTTTTTTTTTACAAAGTTGTTCAAAATCATCTTCAGTCAGCAATATCCCTTAATATTAAAGGATATTGCTGACTTTAAGTTCACCCTGTTTACTATCGTCATCTAAGCGAACTGCCCTACTACCGAAAGTGTTAATTTAAAACTACTCAAAAACTGGTTACCATCAGCTGCGTTCAGGTTAAGACTGCTGCTCGAATTGGCCAGTATCGTGCTGGCGCCAGCGCTGATGCTCAGGAGAGAACCTAGAAAGAGGACATAGAATGTCATGGCGCATAGCATGTTCATCCTAGCCTACTCTAAAAGCTGTATTGAAGTTCAAAAAAATATTAATGCAAATTAAAGTCAAGATTAAAGTTAAGACACTGACGACGAAATGTTGGTTACGTTTTGAATTCGATTATGTCTTTAGTTGTAGAATAAAACACAAAAGCACACAAACACAAAAAAAAATCTTTCACAATCACAAAACATTTGCCAATAGTATACGTATATAATACAGTGAAAGTTGATCAAGCACAAAAAAAAATAACGTTGATTATGGATGATTTTCTACGGACTAGAATTTTAACTGAAAGTATCTAGTTACACGTGTAAATTTATTTCAATCTTATCAATATTTATTATTAATCTTTTTTATTAAACAGTAAGTAATAAAAAAATTTGTAATATATTAAAGTATTATAAACAATAAACCATGTCAAAAGAGTTTCTATACCGCCAACACTAGGCGAGCCCGTTCTGTGACGGTATAAAATTATATGTAATTCCATATATGCATGTTGGCGTAAATGTAACATCTGCATTTTTTTTTATTATTTAAAAATTCTTTTTTTTTTATTATTTATCTACTTTAGTAAGAAGTGATATTACAGTCATTATTAACACCTTTTTTTTCTAGGTATATTTAATATGCTATTCAATTACTTTATGTAATGATTACTTGATTTAATATTAGTTTATTATTTGGGTTTTACGTTTACAATATAGGTCATGTATTTTAGTTTGAGTGTATATATGTGTATTATTACTATATTATATTTTTATAATAAATAAATTATTCTTAAAATTATGTATTACTTATTAACGGTATATTTATGTATTATTATTTATATATATAGTATATAGTATTATATATATTATTATTATTTATATATTAGGTATTATTGAATACAATTTAATTCAAATAATTGTAATTGTATGTTCCGCAGTGAGATAGTTATGCTTATAAGAACGATGCTTTTAGTATAGTCTACCTTAGTACGGGCATTGCATAGTTAGGTAGTACTTTGCATAATGTGAAATTAATGTTAAGTTACTGCTAATAAATAAAATAAAAAAAAATATAAAAATAAATTACTCCACAGTATTTTTTTTACATTTCTCTAGTTTGCACGCAATAGTTTGGACATTATATATTTATTGTCTATATAATTTAAACATATACTTATAAACGTTCATATATTATAAATCTTTGATAAAGGTTTCTAAATTATACTTCGCCTCGTATGAGAACAGTCAATAAGTTGTCTATTACCGGAAGTGGCTCCGAGCGCGTTGGTCACCGTGGCCAGATTGCCAGCCAGGTTCCCGGAGCTCGCTGTGGTGACGACGCCCCCGTTGGCGCTGTTCTGAGCCGGCGCCGTCAGTCCGTTCGAAGGTCGTTTCTCGTGCTGGAGATATCCACTCCCGACCTTGTTGGTGCGAACTGATGACTTGGATCTTTTCCTGCTGAAGCCCAACGCGACGGTTACAAATAAGATGTTATGAAAAAGTAAATAAATTATTTTATCCATTTATTCGTATGAACTACACTGTAAAGCTTGACTTCAGTGGTGTAGTTAAATGGTGGTAACATTTAGTACATAACATCTTTCGTAAGTTATTAGATGAATAGGGAATGGGGATAATATGGATGGATTAATAAATTAAATAAAATAAAATAACTTTTCATGAACTTTTCATTTTAATTTTAAATGTCTACTGTAGATGAAGAAATGTGTAAGGGTTCAAAAATGTGAAATTTTGGAAGTATATTTGTTCAGATAATAATAATAGTCAAAATTTTATTCAAATAGTTTTATTCAAAACCTATTTTAAACTTATTTTTCCAGAATGTATATGCTACAATATTGAAATATTGAATTATACTCACACTCTGTATATATACGCAATGAGGAAGACAATGACGACCGCCAGTAAGCTTAGAACAGCTCCAAATATGATAATGAGGATGTTACTCCCTCCGTTGAACGAGGCATAGCTGGGCATCAGGGCCTCGGAGACGTGGACTATGACGGGAACGGACGTCTGCAAGGAGAATAATCTTTTTTACTCTATGGCCCTCACCAAGTCTGAATGCATCTTTCCCTCTTTAGCTTCCGACCATAGTGAACCAGAATTTTTGACACTCTCCAGTGCTCTAATTTTAGTTCTGGACAAGATTCGAACACACTTCTAAGTGTAGTATATATAATATTTTAAAACCACATTTTTTTTTTGTTTGTTTGACGAATGTGGAAAACCAGTCATCGGCTACATACAGGTGTATTTAAAAAGGATGTCCTTTTAGAGGGGGGGGGTTCTCAATATAACAACAAAACCGGTCTAACAAATAAAATGATTTCTCTTAAATTTCGATATTTTTTTTTAGTAATTAGGAATTATTTTTTCTAATATTTTTTGCTGCTTACTGTTTGATCGTCGATTTAGATCAACCCCCTAAAAAGACATTAGTGAATTTAAATACATTATGTATTTGCATAATAAACTATTTATATTTTAGTACCATAAACAATTTAGAATGCTTGTGCGGGAATACACAAGGAATTGGTAACCGATATGCACTATCTTTCGAGATCCTCGCGCGATTGAGTAAGAATTCTTACAAGTGTTTTAAGATCGCTTACCTGTCTTGGAGGTATGCCGGAATCGGTCGCAACTGCCACAAAATTGACCAACGTAGAATTGAGATAGGCCAGGGCTGTTTCCTTCATATATATTTCTCCATTTTCGTTAATGAAGAAGATGCTAAAATTAATAAATTGTAATTTTGACAACAATCATTGAATTAATATCGCACAAGTTATATCATTAATTTTATTATTAATAGCAATTTGCCAATATTAAAATAAAATAATTTAATTGACCTACTCATGATAGTGATTGCATGTGCGGATACAAAATAATATTTATCTACAAATGAACGTTATATATATATATTACTTTTGTTAAAATATAATATAAATGTCAAATCGTCACGTTGATTGCCACTACATTTATAAATTCTAAATATATGTAGTGCATATATATAATTGTGGATTTTAAGAAATGAAAGTAAAATACAATGTATTTATACCACGTTCAAAAACTATTGACCCGTTCATTTTATTTTTTCTTTTGTATTTTATGGAACAATAGTACCAACACTTCTGAATTAAAAATAACCAAATATTTTTTTATATACAGGTTCTTTGAAAAGATCACTGTCAAACTGGAAAAAAAGAAATCTATGATTCATTATGAGTATTTTTCAGCATCATATACGATTGTAATAGTTAAAATACATTATAAATACAAAATATTATAAAAACATTTCAAATGACATCGGCGTACCAGACCATATCTAGGCCAAAAACTTAACCAAGGTGTGGCCAAGGTCGGAAACAGCCTGTTTTGAACCTTGTTACTATCCAACGCTTTATCAAATAAGTAAACTTTTCAATATTGTCAAAAATTGTGTTATTTATCTTTTCAGACGATTTTCATCTATTAAAAAACATTATATACATATTAATTATTAAATTGAATGTAAAGTAATTTAATTATATCTAATGATAGTATTTTTGCTTGATATCGGAGTTAAGCTGATATAAAAAAAAGAGTACATAGCAAAGTAGAGTACCTGTGACAGTGACCTGTACAATAATATGTTAAAATTTTTCAAATCATGTAATAAGTGCTTACTTAGCATCTGGTCCTCTCAAACTGAGGGTGATGTAATCGTCCCTGTCGCCGTCAGCAGCTTCGACTTTCCCCACGTAGACCGGAGAACCCGCGTCGGGCTGGTCTCCGGAAGACGGGCTTATGAAGAACTCGTATTGGGGATATCTGAACCTCGGATCCCAGTCGTTGACGTTCAGGACAGTTATGTTGATGGACGCGGTGTCATTCTGGAATTGTAACTTACATGTTACACGATTTTAACGTGTTTATTTAAAAGGACCATTTCTCTATCTATTTCTCTATCCATTACGGCATTAAATGCAACAAAAGCACTCCTAACTTTTATAGGAGGTCAGGTTTTACTCTTTGCGGTATCTGTAAGCATTTTTTGGTTTTTATTCAATTACAGTTTCATAACATAGATATTAAAAAAACAATTTTTTCTTCGTTTTAGACCATTCATTTGCCTTTCAATTACTATTTTTCCTAAGACTCTAATGTTTTTTATAAGAGAGCAATTCAACTAAAAAAGATCTTTTAGCAGTTTATCATTTATTAAATGTCTCAGAAATAGAAGTGAATTGTACAAATCTGCCTTTACTATTTTGAAGATATAAGATCTAGGTATCTAAAAATATATTTTTATGATTACATCTTGCCATTACCAAATGTCAGCCATAGAGAAAAGCCATAGGGTCTACATTAATCGAACCTGAATTTATTGTTTTTTACTATAATGCATAATTATTTCTTTTAGCTATTTGTAAATTTTGTTATCCTTTGTTATTAATTTTTTAAATCGCTCACCGTGTGGTCGGGCGTCACAGCGCCCTCTCTCGCGTAACTAGTGAACACTTCTCGTAATTAGGAGACATTTTTCTAATAATGTTTGATTGTTTCTGTTTTTACAAGAGGATAGATATGATTAAACGATTTAAGACCACGCGCAAGACACAGAAAAGCGTTTTCGGCAAGAGTCCCTTCCATGAGGCGTGACGTTCGGCGTGGCGTGTCGCATGAAATTCACGGTGCGGTGCCGCGGTGGTTAGGTTCGATTCCCGCTAGTGTCATTTGCTCACAAACTGCGAAACGGTTCTCTCATATGCAACGCACTAAAATGCAATACACTCGTTATGCAATGTTTCATTCTTAGTCCCAGAGCTACTAACCGAACTAAACTGTTAATATTTATTATCATTTAAATATTTATTAGATTCGATTTTTTTCAGTGCGTAGATAAAATTGAATTCGTCATAAAAACACATAAAATCAAATACATTATTACATACAAAGTATTTGACATTATTACATACAATAGCTCCCCAACTTTGAATGTTTCCTTTTCTCAATTTTTCCTTTCCTCAAAACAACAAAGTGTCTTGGTGAAAAAACAGTTTTGGCTTACAGAAACCTAAACGAATGTTTAGGTTTAGGTTTATGTTTAAATTATATAATGTACGGAATAAGTATAATTTTATCGTGTACAGGGCATTGAACTTTCACATTATTATTTTTTATTAACGGATAATTTTATTAATAATAATTTTGCGAAGCGTAAAGCGCATATAGTTTATTTTTGGACTGTGATCTATAGCAGCACTATTCAGGATTGCGTGACAGAAATTAGAATTCTAAAATGTGGAAATTTGTAGTTGTGGCATAAAAAAAACCGACCAAAGGTGTAGGCTTTCCCTAAATTCGTAAAAGTGCGACTATCTCGAAAACTAGCGACTTTTTACTACTAAGGTCGTAAGTAGATATTCTGATTTTGCGCTGACCTCTTGAGAGCTTGGTGTCGAGTTTTGGACATGGTGTTACACGGAAATTAGAAAGCAAAAAATAACTGGTAATTTGTTAACCTACGATGAAAAAGGCCAAAATAAAAGAATTGTATTAAAATGTTTTTTTTATTCTTATTATTAACCACTACATTGTAATCGATGGATTATCTACTAAACGCTCATTTCAATTGTATCAAGTACAATATTAATAATATATTTAGTAGGCTAAAAGTGTATTCGACTATGAAAATAAAAGTAATAATGCATAGGTCGATTTATAAAATAAATGTGATAAAATATTATTTTTTAACAACTTATGTGTAACTGGCTCCAAGTCCATCAATTCGATTTGCAAGCGATGCTCCTAATATCATCGCGCAACATGCAACGGTGCAAAAAGTCCAAATTTCATCGTGTGAAAGGCTTTGCGAAAATTACATGTTTCATTTTGCAAGCAGAGTAAATTTATTATATTTTTTAAATTAAACTCGCTTCAAATGAACGGGGTAAACAATTTTTTTACGAGCCTCATAAAACTATTATAAATAAATTGTTTATTATAAAAGGTAAAATATATGGGTATGCCCGTGATGCTTTATGAAGCTAGTTCAGCTGAGGAGCTATGTGAATTACTGAATATGGTATATTGGGGGTGGTTTCTACTCGCGAAATTGGCTCATAACTGTTTAGGGTTTCTAAAATTCCCACAATCTCCGTCCAATGCAACAAGTAATATCGATAGTTTCATCAGAGAATATATTTATGAAAATAGGACGAAGCGTGTTTCCTTGCAGAACTCCACACAATAGCGCCTTTGGCTTGATTCTTTGATGACGGCTTTTTCTAATGGAAAATTATCAATTATTCTTAGCCTTTTTAATGTAAACGTATAATTATATGCTATCTGTCCATGTGAGATTTGTTTAAACATCTTTTTACTGTTTGTTTATTATTGTATTTTCTATAATTAAGCTCAAATCCCAATGTTTTATGATTGACTTATATAAATGTGTTTTGTACTAACGGTTCGAAAAACAAAGATTCTTTTCTTTTAAACGACCCAGAATTAGGGGGTTATGCTTTCTTAAAATCTACATTTTTTCCTGTTTTTTTTTTCTGAAAGTGACTAGTGCTTCTTCACTGTCGTGTTGATATAAAAACTCACTGCCACTACTGTCAAGAACATTATGGAGCAAGAGCTGTACTTTATTAACCATTTGTGCCTACACTCTGGCGGTACCCGTAATGATAGCGTGTTCTAATTATCTACCCACAGAGCCCTCTATCGACAAAAGGTAATACTACAAAGTCTACTCCAGTGGCAGTGCTAATCTGACAGCAGTATCAAACAGCAATTAGACAACTGGATGCGCTTAATAATCTTTGCATCTCCAAGGTAACTTCATTAATTGGAATTGAAAATGTCACTCAAAATAAATTAATATTCTGGGTTCCTTAGAATGGCAATAATTTAAAGGCACTCACAGCTTGTCCATCCGACACCATAACCTGGAAGCTGTACTTGTCGTCGGTTTCGTAATCCAGCATTTTCCGAAGCACAACTTCGCCCACGGCGTTAATTGCGAACTTGGTCAGGAACTTTCGATCGGACACATAGTATTTGAGGCTCTGTAAAAATAATATTTTCCTAAATTAATGTTTATTTAGGACACACAGGATTCGTAAAATAACTTTTTTATATAAAATAACACGTTTTATTATATAAATTTGCATTTGATATGAATACTTAAAGATGATTCAACTCAATGATGAACCTCCTATTTATAGTACTGGCTATAGTTTTATCTTCAATTATTTAAGCTTGCTTATATTTATTTATTTATGTATTTATTTGACAACGTGTGTATATATTAATTCAGTAACAATTCGTGTGTATTGTATCAGCGAGCATTTGGTACCACTACAACCTTGACTGTCCTAAAGAAGGCAGTTCAATTTGTTCTTATTTTTGGACTAGTTGCCAACTAACCGTAGAAGAGCGTTTGATCTTAGAAATACAGCGCAATAGTAACTTTCAAAATACCCGTTGCGCTCGCTCAGTCGCCCGCGTGATTTTCGCGAATATTCTGACGCGAGAGAAGTGAGCAGCTTACCCTGTCGCGTGGCCGGTTCGTGCTCAGCGTCATCAGGACTGAGCCAACCGGTAGGTTCTCCAGGACGGCCGCGTGGTAGAGGTTTTGAGTGAACTCCACCGGCCTCTTGCCAACGGACCGCTTGCTGACCGTCAGGGTGGACAGGGCGTACCGGTCAGGGTTGTCGTACTGGGTGGCCTGGGCGCAGAACATGAGAAATATTAGAAATTCACCAGTCAAAACGCGCTTCTGAAACCCATATTTATTTATTTAACGCCGTTTACATGCACTCTTATAATATAAAGCTGCTGATTTATTTCTTATAAATTTGCGCTGGTCTCTTGTATGCTCACTGTAACACTTCATATATAACCTTCCTTAGAACAGGTAACTCTTACCTAGTTAGGAAGGTTATAGACTTGTACTCATCGGCCAATTTATATTCCATAAAAAAAAAAATAGCAGTAAAATAGTGTTAACATAATAAATACTTTGCTTGTACGTACATTATTGTAATTTGTATTCACGTGCAATGGATTAGTTTTGTGCATCACTTTAATAGCACCATGTGCTGTTCCAAGGAGACGCCAATCATTTATAGATCTAATTTGGGATTTTGACGCAAGCTAAGGGACTTCTTAATAAACCTAGGTGTCGAAAATGGCTTCTGGAGCTGCAAACTACCACTTAGTTACGTTATATATACTTTTCTATGCTGGTCATACGTTTTGTATTATATATGTTACGTAAGAGTATATGAGGATTACAATTCACAGTAAATAAAAATAATATGTTTTACGTTAAGTGTAAATTATATATTATAATATAATAAAACGGGACGTGCTGAAAATCAGCACCCTTCTCTCTCAGAAAGGAGGGAAACTGAGCACACTCCCTTTATTTTTGACACACATTTTTCAATAAAGAAACATTTTCTTTCTTTCTTTTCTTTCAATCTTTTTTTTAATCCTATAATTATTATAATCCCTTATTCTCCATCATTGTATTTAATTATACCTGTATATGACGTCATAGTCAATATTTACACTACATTTTTCCGAGGCCCACAAAGTTGCCAGTTCGGCACTGGAAAGGCACTTTTGTCACAATTACTTCTTTCGAATATTAGCGAACCTCGAAGTAGAGATTATTCTATTTTCTTGGATAGAGTTGGATATCAAGTTAGATAAACCTGATTTTTTTCTATTCCTACTGTTCGTATGTTAGCGAAGAAAGCTCTGCGTTACCTAGATGTTTATAATGTACGCATTTTGTTTTAAGTTGACAGCGCGCTGACTAAATTAATTAAATTAAATTTCAAAGAAAGTCGGGCAATTTTCAAAACGGCGTATTTCCCCATTCTTACCTTCACAACCAGCGTGACTGGCATATCAAAGTCCTCGTCGTCCAGATCCTTGGCGAGTGTCACCTTGGCCGTTTCTCGATCGATCGCAAATCCTTGATCGCTGTTCAGCGTGTAGAACAAAGGCGCGTTGATTCCCAAGTCCTGGTCGATTGCCAAAACTGCTCGCGGATGAATCGTCAGCTCGTATCCCTGAAATGTTATTTCAAATCAATATATTCTGTCCTGCGTCGAATTAATTCTCACGGATGCAAACATTAGAAAATGTAATTCCCTTCACTAGGTAGGCACCGTGAAACATATACTAGCAGCATATTGGAGGGGAGAAATGCAAACTTTAAATGAATAATTCATTTTTTAAAATTCAAACAAAAGCGCACGAAAAAATTAAAATCGGATTTCCCATAAAAAAATATTTTTAAACGTAACTTTTTTATTATTTCGTATTTTAAAATTGCGGAAGACCTTAGTATTCCGTTAAAACTTTAAAATTCTAAAACCGGTGGTGAAATCATTGAGATCTGACGTCACAAACATTTCTCTATTGGAGTCGATCTATGGGAAATGAACTAACCGATTTTTTTTTCGGAGAATACATTTATAACAGTAACATTACATACATGCTCCTAATTATTAAAAAAAAATTTGTTAACAAAGTTAATAGGTACTGAAGAATACAGAAGCTATGATCCTAAATTTTTTTAAATAAATGTGTTGACTGATTTTATGTGCTTTATTTTCACATATAGCGAACCTTGCTTGCATTATCAGGTAACAGGGCTGTGTAGTGGTCATCGAGAAACTTGGGATTTTGATCGTCAGCGTCCAGAACTTCCACATAGAGGACTGTGTCGGTGAACTTCGGCGGAGAGCCCTGGTCTTGCGCTCGAAGGCCGACGGTGAAGTTGGACAAGGACTCGTAGTCCAGCTGCTTCTTCAGCACCAGCGTGCCCTCCAGCTCGTTCAAGAACGAAAAATATTCCTGTTGACATCGAGAACTTATTCGTAACTATTTGACCTCATGCATGCATATAAAAACGTGAACTCATGTTAGATTTAATTCTATACCCAACACAACTAAGTAAGCTAAACGATTAAATATCGCTCTAAGCGAATGGCGGACGCAGTTAAAAAATAAGTATTTATTGCACATAAAATTGGTTTGATTTATGTTTGAAATTACAACAATATTATTGTTAATCAAAATTTGTTAGTATGATTTTTTGTGATGTAATCTTTTTTATAATTATATTTCTTTCAGTTACTTGTCCGGGGGTGGGGGGGTAACATATTTTATTAATTTTTATTTATTTATTTACACTTTAATACGGAATTGCATATTTTGTAGTGCGTATATTTATTTATTTATTTATTTATTTATATGACGAACTATGCGTATGCGTATATGCGTATATGCGTATATGACGAACTTATTGGTTAATCTACTAGTTAACCACCTCATAGGTTATAATTTGTAAGTGAAACTTAAATAAATTAAATTACAGAAACAAACTTAATGAAATTTAGACTAATCATATTATTTTAGTAATTATAACTACTGGAGATCGGATAGAGAGCAGAACGCGGATCTGGTGATTAAGAATGAGGTAAAACTAAATTATGCAGATAAAAATGTTTTCCTAAGTAACATATTCGGAGCTAGCCTTATTTTGGCGTCGATTTGGTTCCACAAGCGGGCAGCGTGCACAGTTTGAGAACGAAGAGAAATGCCATTGTTCATTCATTTCTTCAGTTAAGAATTATATAAAGAAGATAAAGAAGGCTAAGAGTATAAAGATCACCGCGTTTACGTATAAGGATCCATTTGAGCTCATCACGATAAGGAAAGACATGCTCGAACTCACGCAGATCGAATATGTAACGAATACAGGAGTTTTGAAGACGCTCAAGTTTATTAACCAAATCTTGGCTTAAATCTATGAACTAAATATCATCATGATCGGTAATTAGCAGAATTAAACTCATTTCACCTATTATATTCGATTATATTATTCTTCTATTATATTATTATTCCTCTATATTTTTTTCCATTATATTTACATATAATGCTTAAAATATTAAAATTAAATATATTGCAACTCTCTTGTATAACATACCTCCATATGCATTCTCGCCTCCTTTTTAGACTTGAAATTAAAGATAAAAGTATGACACAGTTGAATTAATTATTAATAAACATTAAAGCCATAACCTACACAACACAAAAATGAAAAATAAAACACAAATTTCATATATTTGACACACAGTAATTATTTCACATTCCGAGTCTTTAAGTGAAAATTTATGAGGTGGAATGTGAAGGGTTCTCATATTTAAGTTTCAGAGCTGAGGGTCGTATTGAGTATTTAATTAAAGTAGAAAAGCTTGAAAGGTTTCCTTTAGCTAAGTCGGAGAATTTTTAAAGCACCTGAAAGTTTTTACATAAAATTACACATAGAATAATCGAATATAATAAATAAATACCTTAAACTACTAAACTAAACGCAAATATTTCTAAATATAAATTTAACCCGACCACTTAATTGTAAAAACATATTTTACAAGTTTCACAAATGTGAAATATATTTACGTAAATGCGTATAAAACATTGCGACACTCATTGCGAAATGTTCTAATAGCTAGATTGTGTAAAAAAAAAACAGAAAACCAAACGACTAGATTCAATAGAATATTTTTAGAAGTATATCTACAACTTCTTTTTTTTACTTTGGCTAATCGCCGAAATTAGTTAAATTAGTATTGATCTATCAGAGTTGACTAACACAATCAGTGTGAAATTACTCTTCACTCAGATCTTCGAAATGTATTGTAACATTTAAGGAGAGTCTAAATAATATATACGTTTTATCTCTTTTCTATTTTTTCATCTTTCTTTTTGATAATTTTTTTTTCTTTAATGCAATTTTTTTCAGTGGATTTATTTACACTTTTCCAATTTTATACGGAACGCTTCGACTATAGACGCCTTAAACATTTCTGGAATAACTGGGAAGTATTGTTTAGCTACAATAAGCTCGTCTATTTTAGATATATTGCTCAATTCAAACGCACGATTGCAGTTTCGTGGTCTTAACATAAAACGCAAGCAGACATCATTTAATTTTAAGACATCATTTTAGCTTTCTTCACTCCTTGTCCATATAAACTTTAACTGTGCCAAATCTCACTCTCCTCCGTGCGCGCAATATGCTTAAAAAAGGGTACAAAGTTTTCTCATCACGTATGGATAAGCATATTTTACTTTTCTGAAAATTTCGGAAAACAACAAAGATTAAATCTAAAATTTGAAGGTGCAGTCGAGGAACTCACGCTATTGGCGCCGGGTATGACGTGGTACTCAACCGTGGCGTGCTTGCCCGGCTGGTCGGCGTCGGTGGCCTTGGCGCCCTGCAGCACCCTCGTGCCCACGGCCGTCAGCTCCGAGAGACGGATCCTGTACGGCGCCGCCGTCCAGATGGGCGCATTGTCGTTGGCGTCCGTGACCCTGATCGACACCGGGATCACGAAACCCTGGGGAAAAATCAGATGCTGTAGGTGTGAATGTAACGAGGCACGGACTCCCACTCGTACCACACACGATTTCTAGGATAAAACCCAAGATTTGACAGTCTCCGCTCAGAATATTCATACAAACGCTGCTATTAATTTAACACCTTGTTAAAATTTGGCATATAATCGAACCTCCTTATATGGATTGACTTCTATAGTGAAATGTTTGTGATACCAGGTCTTATGATTTCACCACCGGTTTTAGAAATTTCAAGGTTTATTCGAGTCAACGTGAAAAATAAGAGGTCGTGACGGAGTTTTAAATTTCCAAATAATAAAAGTTTAAAAATATTTTCTCTATGGGAAATTCCATGTTAAATTTTTTCGCGCAATTTTTGTTCGAAGGTTACAAAAACAATTATTTATTTGAAGTTTGCATTTCTCCGCTCCAAAATGCTGCTAGCATAAGTTTCACCTTTTTTTTTATAAAGATGTGAGTAATGGTTAACAACCGTTTGAAAAGTTATATTTTGTACTTAAATTGTGGCAATTTTGCAAACCTCATATGAGCATATAGCTATATATAAAAAATAACTAAATTTAAAGAAACCTGCTTTACAGCAAGATATAAAAGTACTGATATGTTGCCAAAAAATCATCTTGAAGTAGAAATATGAGAATATTTTTATAGTTTTTTTCTATAACTATTAGGCTTTTGGTGGTTGTGAGGAGAGGGAAGGACAACGGACCGTGAACAGCGGTTCAGGCGCAGCGCTTTTGATATGGTGACATTGGTGACAAATCGTCATTTCATTCAATTTGAAACAGGCTCCAAGTTCTTCGGATAGTAAAGACCTGACAAGACGAGAGACCTCTGAAGAAAGCTGAACCTGTACTGAGATGGTGTTGAAGAAGTGCGTTCCACATTCCTCGAATAGCAGGATGTTATTACAAAATGTGCCTACAAAATATTTAACTCATTGTATAGCCTAGTTAGATAAATTGATTATTGTGAGTATTTTACAATAAATAATACTAATTTTCATGATCCCTCTTATTCTCACAACGTTATGAACTAAGGCCAAATTTATTTACTGAAAGTTATGAAAAGCTTACATTACTGAAAGTAATGAAATATTTGTAACAATGAATGATTTTAAACGAATACTTATATATTATATATGGTAGGCACATACCGGATCGCTTGTCCGCTTCCTATCACAAATAACATTAACATAGACAGAAGATGGTCCAATGACTCCTTCCCTGTCCAGCTCCTGCACCAGGGTCAGGTTCTTGGTACCCGGCGAGATCTTCACAGGACTGTCTTTCTCCTTTAAACTTAAGGCTATATTACCAACTCGCTCCCGGGGGTCACCATTAACACTCAGGGTACCTGTAGAAAATGAACTACACTATGAACTTCTTGAGCATAAAATGTAGCAATAGTTTAAAAATGCGGGCAACCTTAAACAGTGTATATTCACACAATCGATTTGAGGAATTCGTTATAAACGCTTAAGGAAATTCTCAACCAATTTCTATGATAAATACGGTATAACGTTTCTTTACCACCTTAATGTTACTGGATTTAAAAAAATATCAACACTTTAGGTTAGCTAATGTCTTTAGAATTAATGCTCAATAATTCCTGATCATTCTTTATTTACATAAGAATTGAAATATCTGTTGAAGCATTGTTTATCTTAGGATAAAACATAGTTGCTTTAATTATATTACCATCACACCATCCACCATCACACATATGAGCCACAATCACAGGGAGCTCATATGAAGTGAACCCCAATAGTAATTTTGGCGTAATTGTGGTCAAAAAAATGCTACCACATCGATATTTTTGCAAACACTCAGGGAATGAAACACACAAAATTTCAATTGAATCCCAGTGCCTTTTTTTTACGCGGTCAAATTACTCTAGCATACAAGTTACTTATTAAAATTTGACCTATTATATTAGTTTTATTATTTAAGTACTACACTTTCTGATTCAGGCTATTCTCGGATGCCATAATCAACCTTTTGTCCAACATTTAACATAAGTTCCTCTTTTCAGTTTTAACGGCGTTTATTTTATGATATTGTTTTTATTACAATGAAAATAAGCAAGGACCAGAGGCTGTCGACCTTTTGACCTTTTGATATGTTTCTTAACTAATATTATTACATACACAATTACATACATATTACATACAATGTGGTCATTGATTTCCTGCCACTCAATAACATCT
Organism: Neomicropteryx cornuta; assembly: GCA_020383195.1. Lineage (NCBI taxonomy): Eukaryota > Metazoa > Arthropoda > Insecta > Lepidoptera > Micropterigidae > Neomicropteryx > Neomicropteryx cornuta. The sequence continues at coordinate 2,357,272 of JAHKQU010000001.1, read as the reverse complement.
ATATCTCATCTTAGATCTATCTTTCGGAGTTTCTTCAAGGGGCAGTCCGACCCTGGGAGTAATTTTAACCTAATTTTCGACAAAACCTGGTTGATTTATTTTTAATGTTCAACAAATAATAAAAATACTATCACATAGAACAAACAGTTTTCTAGTCTTCTGTGAATTTAATTATTAAAAAGTATATTATTTCATATTGCCAGGAAAAAAACTACACGTTTTTATTTTTTCCGATACTCTTGACTTGGACTTTTTATGACCTGGAAACGGCCATATTATTTTTACGTCTGTAAACCCGTAATTATACTTTCTACTTTTATGTAGTCAGAAATTTAAGAGTTTGCCGTCAAAGTTTGCCGTTGATGGTAAAATCACTTTTACTCCTAGTGCCGGACTCCACGTGGTCATTATAAGCGGGCGTTAACGCGATAATCATACAACTTAGGTTACGTTATACGCGATTTTAAAATAGCCTAATACGTTAAAGGCTACAAAATAACTGCGTGATTTGTAACTGAACTCGTCACCGTGTTTCATTTCATTGTAATTGCGACTCTGTAGTCATGGAGTGAATGAACGCGGGCTATTCGTTGCGCTGGAATAACAGGGTGATATAACTACTTGTAACGCGCACGTCTAGTCGTGTTATGACTCTACATACAACAAGCGCTTGTGATAACATACTTTAAAGTCACTTACCGATGACTGATCCTACTGGTACGTCTTCGCTTACAAAGAAACTCTCCACTGATCCTCCGTTCTCCAGGTAACATCGGCTATCTTGAACGGCTGTGGACAAAGCAGAATGGTACTCAAGTAAAAAAAAATGACAGATTTAAGTTCTAAAAATATATAAAAACCATGTTGAGAATTGAATAAACTGAAAACCGAAAAATGGCTAGGGACTATTAAATAATCAAACCATAATATTGTACGCGTATAATGGCACTACTATGTTACTTTTAAACACAAACATTCAACTACTAATTCATCATTGATTTCTTTAAGGCGCCACCAGTCCCTAAAACGTGTTTTGTAACGTATTTTGGTGCATTTTGTTGAAGTTATTCCCAAGAAATGGCTAAAACTAAAAATACCACAATATTCTACATATATTAATTTAGTACTTTGCTTAAAAAAAACGAAATACACCTTATTATAGTAATGAAAATAAATAAATAAGAAAGTGTTGTTTTTTTCTTGCAACGATTTTCTTTTAAGTTGTGTAAGTGACGCGAACCTAATTTTTCTTTCTAAAGATAGACAATATAATAATCTAGGATATTACTTAAAAAAAACATTTTTTTCAAATGATAATAATTATTTAAATACAAAAAACATGTTTCATCGATTCCAAATGTAACGAATTCGCGGTCGGCGAGTATATCCGTCTCTTTTCTACACGTCAATGTTCGAATAAAGCCTACTCTTTCAAATCTCAAGGACAAATGCGTCCCGGGGTCCCTTAAACTATAGTTTTTTATGCAATGTACAGTGGTACTTTTTTGGTTATTAAGTCAGTTTTTCCTATCACTAAACTAAACTAAACCAAACTAACTAAACTAGACTTAAAAAAATATGGTATTTTGTATACCTATGTCAATTATAGAATAATAAATTTTCACATTTAATAAATATTTTTTAATTTTGTCACATATGAATATACATATATTTTATGTTATTATTACATCTAAAGAAACTTATAACTAATTGGTTATAACATTTTTAGACATATTGACACATAATTTAAAACCGTTTATGATAGCAATATAATACTTTCTTCCAAGTTTTCAATGAATATCGTATATTTTAGATAAGTAGCATAAATATTGTTTAAACAATATAAATACTTATTTCCCCCGTTCAAAAGGTTTTAAATAATATAAAAAAAAACTATATTCTTGTGACTTTTGACGAAAATGCTTTATTGGTGGATTATTACTAAAAAAACACGACACTGTGACAATTTAAAATGTATTTAGCGAGCGCATAGTAATTTGGTCGCGTTAGAATTTACATTTAATCACAGCCGCGTTAGAAATGAGCGTAACGAGCGATGTCATCCGCGCGGCGCGGAGCAACTGGGACGCGCCGAAACCCGATAAGATCTGCAGATTCTCCAGCCTCCAGCCTCCACTTTCTACGCACGCGCCATCTGGCCCCAATCGTTTTCGACAATTGGAATGCACGATTTTGCGACAGTGCACGAATCTGGTTATATATATATATATTTTTGCATCAATACAATACGAGCTGACAATCGCCAACCGCCTCAGAATCAATAAATGTTTTAAATTCAGTTCTCGAAATGAAATAAATTAATTTCAATAAATGACAAAATCAATCCTTTGACGAGGATAACAATTATCGATGCGCGCACAATGATATGGGACGATAGTCATTTTTATCGTGATGGTATGAGAAAATGAATTTTCTTTTTAAAAAAATTTTTCGTGTTTTTTTCCCACATTTTAGTAGTTATTCGGACGGAGACAAATCCAACAAATCAAAGACCATAAAAATCGGTTCATCGTTCTGGAGTTATAAATGGTATAACTAACCCGCCTTTGTTTTATATATATAGATTTATTTATATCGTTTTTTAAGTGCACAGGTGTATTTATATTAACTGATGTCGTTTTAGGGGGTTGATCTATATCGACAACTTAACCGCCAGACTAGAAAATGTCAAATCTAAACGTGCTACATTTATTTCGCACGAATCTGGCAATAGTTCTGGTAGCCTTTTTTAACGCCTGGCGGTGCTGAACACGGAGGCAGACGTTTCGGTGGGTGATCACAGCCTACATTCTAATCGACGGAATACATTTTAAGCGTGACGTCACTCAAGATGGCCGCTACTAGCTTATAGTATGAAGTCAGAATGTTCTATAAATTGTGTCGAATTTCGACAGAAACCGCATCACGACTATTGCATCTTCTGTCGCGTTTTGCGGTTTGTTGACACACTGAAAAATAAACCAGCGTTTGTTAAACCACTATATTTATAATCAATGTAAAATGGTCCCACTAGTTTTGTTCAGGACTGACACGATTATAGCAGTCTAAAATAAATTTATAATTTAAATATTTAATTGGTAACATATTATTTGTAAATGAACACCATTTTCGTAGCGCATTCTCGTGCTTGACCGTACGTTGAACTCCCGGCTTGAATTAGTGAAAATATAATAGGCGGGCTCAGATAGATTTGATACGGTAACTGAGGGTGAAAAACGCACCACGCCCAAGTACGCCACTTTGCGTCGAGTACACTCCTCGCGTATCACACGTCTCGCTTGCTCGCATATGTCATCGCGATAAGTCTATAATATACATATAGCATGGCGGTGTGTTGCGGCGCGCGGAACGGCGAGGGAATCTACCGGTGTCGGGTTTTCACAAGGACGATTTGTATGACATGCCGTATCTATACGTTTAAAAAGATCGTTGGGCGCACCAGTAATAAACATACCTATCTGCCGTTATCCCATGTGATAGAAAGATAGATAATTTATTTGCAATGAATCAAGCGCGCGAAAAAATTTAACATAGGATTTCCTATAGAGAAAATATTTTTAAACATAACTATTTTATTATTTAAGGAATTTAGTTTGTTCAGTAAAATATCAGTTACACACGATTCATTCGTGTAACTACTATTTGTATTTGATTCATTCATGTAACTACTAATGAATAAACTATATTTTAATTACGAATATGATAAAACAGCTTACAATACAGAAATTTAAGTGTAATTGACAGGTATATTATTATACAAAGAATGTAATCAAAAGTTGCATCAGGTTAACGTAATCTATAGTCACTCGTATCGCATAAGTAAAAGTAGCTAAGAATGGTCAGAAGGTCAATGTACCGGGGTGAAGAAGTAAAGCACAGGTTAAGCCAACTGCATAATGTATGGACAACCACTAAGGCGGTATTACACCGCTGGGGGTGTAATGTGTTTCTCAACATATTTTGTGATTATTTTATATAATTAGTTTGTAGTATTTATGTATTATTTCTGTAGTCATCTTAAATAACATTACTTGTTGTATGCAATATGATTAAAAATGTACAGATAGGATTTTCGTTGATTTGTGACAAAATTTACATCGCATCCTATAAGCCTAAAGGAGGCAATAATACCATTTCCTCTCATAAAAATAACACTTAATTTATACACTTCTACTCCTCTCACACACATACACCCATACACGCTCGTACAAGCATACACACACATTATTACTTACACTGCATTCACACCTACTATACAACGTACAGTATTCGTTTTACTTTCTCTTGCATTATTTATATATTATTTATTTATTTTATTATTTATTATGTTATTATTTATTTATGTATATTAGTATTTGTTCTTGCGATTTCTGGCATTATGTTCATTTTTCTATTTTTCCATTTTTCTTTTTATCTTTCAACGGCCACTTAATTGTTTGGATTAAATGTGTAACTCATAATCGGTCTTATAATTGTTAATATTGTATTTCAATTAATGTAACGCTGTGAGTTTCCGATGAATATAAATAAATAAATAAATTAATTCGTTTTGCGCGTAAAGGAGATAGATGCAAGATAAAATGAAAGTCCTGTCATAAAGAGTAGATTATTTTTTTTACGAGGAATAGATATGAGAGTACATTTATTTATTTTGTTTTTTTTTTTAACACTTGTTTTTGATAAAAGCATTTCCATTTTAATATAGTTTTTTATTATTAAAGCGCGGATTTATTTTTCTTTATAATTAACTTCAGTATATTCTCAAAAATAACATAAGATTTTTTTTCAATACCAGATTTCTATGCATTTCAGCGATTTCGATTGGGAAAATATCAAATTATCGCGATTCTGGCGCAATCATCATCGCGATGATCCCAAGACGCACAAATACACACAAATATTCGTCATTTACACACACACACTACACACACTGGTTAATCTATCGTGTAGAAGAAAAGTCGCATTAGTTAGTAATACAAAAAGTTATGTAGGTACGTTTTGGCACCATCCGTCTGGCTCGAATCTGCAACGGGCGCCGAAGGTAACTTTTACAAAGTCCCGAAGGCCTAACTTCCTCAAATTATTGTAAAAAGGCATTCATAAGACACATATTATTTATTAGAAGACGATTATAATTATAATTTTAATTTAGAAATAACTTTCTAATCACTAATATATTTTTTTTGTCTCTGTTTTTAATTATGTCAGCAAAACTTTAAATAGTTTAGGAGGTTAAAGCTGCTTGTTTTCTGTTATTGTAGAGATTTTGTTACCTTTGAACTTATTTTTTATTTTAAAGCAAATAAAGTGTTTTTTAAAATCGCTCTATAATACTGGTAGGTCGAGAATTTGCTCGAGATTTATTTTTGTAAGCCTGTTTTTTTAGATCGACGAGTCTAGCTAGTACCTAATAAAAACAAATACTAGTAAATAAATACGTTATTTTTAATACATATACGAACATTATTTTACAATTTAAGCTAAAGTGCAATTATTCTGAAAAAAATCTTAGTCTACAAAATTATTTAATACCTACGTTTCTAAATATATAATTAATATTTTTTTATTTAAAAATCAATCAAATCTAAAAAACAAATAATATTTAAACTCTCTTGAAATATATGCATAAATATATGGAAGTTAGTTCAGGCAACCTATTGAATAAAAAATAATAATACTCGTTGCAATGATGCTGCTCCAATTCGCATAAGCGCAGGTATGGTGGCTGCCTTGCACCATTAACTAAGCCCGACTATGTTGAAGGCCTTATGTTTATAATCCGGTTATAGTGTTACTTTGATTACAACTTAAGAACAATTTACCTGTAAGGATTCCATTTGTTCCAATATTCATTTTCTTATGCAGTGTACTCAATAGTCTGGGAGTCACATTCAAAATGTTTCAGTTTCATATGATTATATTGTTAACAATAGAGGTCATTTTAAGTATGTATTTTATTTTATTACCCAACCAATTAACTAATTACATTAATAGTATATTTGGTTTAAAAGTCAAACTTTAAAAAGTATCGCAGCCCGGCCTATACTAATGGTATAATCTGTTTTTTCTGTTTGGGCAGTACTGTGTATTTGAGGCAGAGTTTGAGGGCTAAAAATAATTATCTAATACTATATAAATTAAAAAATAAATTAATAAATTATAGTTTTATCTAAAATGTGTTTTACTTTAAATTAGCACATAATCGTGAACGAATTTTAACGCAGTCAGTCTTTACCATAATTGTTCAAAATCGTTTTTCTTCAATTTAACCAAATGAGTTTATTCCAAATGAGTATAAACTACACGTATGGCGTACATATTAATTACCATTAGATTAGCTTTTGTTACCAATGTCAGCGCACTCGAATTGCATTTTATGCATGTTTTTGAGGTCTACTGCCAAGATAGCTTTTCATACCAGGCATATATAAAAAATATAATTAGATTAACTAAACATTTTTTTAGCAAACCTATTAGCTGGTTTTTTAAATAAATAATCCTATGTTTACATAAAAAAATATTGAATTTGTCAAGTTTTATTTTTTAAAATTCTCATAAACCAAACTACATATATGACGTAAGCCTAATTTATACATAAAAATGTCAGCAATAAAATTCTACAGAAAACCTTATACTCAGTTTTTTTTAAATTGCCTTATATTTTTAATATAAATAAAAAACTGTCAAATGTTTATTCTTTGATGTTGTCGACGGATGCTCGAAGTGCACGTGGCCGACATTTGCAAAGGACGAATTTCAAGGTCACCTCACGATATACTGGCTCTTATAATAATATAACTGAGGATACGTTATGCGCGATTTCAAAATAGCGTAATACTTAATCGGCTACAAAATAACTACGTGATTTGTAGCTGAACTCGTCACTGCGCTTCATTGCAACGAGATTTCCGTGTCACTGAAGCTGGAGTACGGCCAACGATGCACCCGAATGAACCATACGGCATCCTTGTGGAATATGCAAGCTAGGTCAGTAAATGGTTCTAATAGGCAAGCGAAGCGATTTCGTTGAAGTGTGAGACATTCCATCTGTCACGGTTGAGTACGTATTATGCACAGAATTCATATACAGGCTGTCCCAAGACCAATCCCACAAACTTTAGGGAGTTTTAAGGTTCCCTATTAAGAGTAAGAAATGATGTAACAAAATGCGAAAATTTTTCATCACCAAATTTATTATTTTTGTAATAAAATTGGTGTAAATCGATCTTATCAATCGATAAATCAATATTATCTGTCGACCAATAGCATCCCTCTTACAACCCCAGAGAAGGGGTAAGGAGTTACCCCTTCTTCTTAGACCGACCTCTGTTCGACCAGTGGCATCTGACAGCAATCATTTAGCTCCGCCCTAATAGGGCGTTTCGAACAACGCGGCAGGTCATTAACCTCGATCTTGACTGACCGGCCCAGTGACCCAGTGAAGTAGTCATCCGAGGGAGGAGCCATTGAAAAATAGCTACTTTACATGATTTAGAATAGAAACTTTAAGTATTATGAATTTTGATATAGTTTCTTAACAAATAACACTAAGAATCGTAGGACCCATTAGCTGTTTTTTTTATTGGGATTGACCTTGGGACACCTGATGGTGTGTTGAATAACCCCATAAAAGGGTTAGCATGAGATATTTAAAGTGACCAGGTAATGCGATATTCTTTTTATTGTATTGCTTAATTAGAATGAACCATTTATCTTAAACTTTCCCAGAATGCCCTAAAAACGTTTGAAATAATAATTGCTTATTGGTAAGGTTTCTTTGTCCTTGATTTACGGGATCACGATTGCCTTTTTCTGGATTAACCGGTAATCCAATGCGAAACCCCCGATAGCTTAACCAACTAATCTCATAAGCCGTTGAATTAGGCGACTTTACGTTTTACTTACTACTTCCAAAACACCCATTACCCAAAAAAAGACTAACACCGTAGGATTGTGTTGAAGATTGAGATGAAATAAAATGACTGTGTTCAAGTGTCCTCCTTTCTGAGATAGGAGGGTGCTGATTTTTAGCACATCCTGTTTTTATATAAATGCATACATTATGCGCTTTGAGTGTAAACATATTAATATTACTTACAGTAAATTATAATCCGCACATGCTCTGTACAGGATGTTCCATTTCCGCAGATTTAATTCCCTATTTGTAAGAAATTGTATTAAATAAAATGCATGCCCAAATTTATTATTTATATCAAAGAGTGTAAACTCCCTTTTTTGATCGGCGGCGTTCGGCCAAGGCGGGTTAACGACCCGGCGCGGCGCGGCATCGCTGCGACAAGAACGATTTTATATTATCAAGTAAAGTTTACAAGGTTTTTACTTGGAAACCATGACGACTTTTGATATGAGATCAAAACGAATCATATTTGAAATCGCAGCGAGGAAATAAGCTAGATTTTTAACGTTAATTATCTTGGAACATTGCAAAATTTGAACCAGATTGCTTCAGATTCATTTGAGTAAAATATGCCTGTTAAATACCGTAATAAATAAAAATAATAGTATAAGAAACGGTGTAGTTTGCATTCGTGTTAGTACTGCAGACGAACGAGTAATGTTTTATGCTAATTTCCTCCATCGTTCTGGACTCTTAAGGAGGGAATTCATGAAAAAAGGGGTCGAACGGTCAATCCGCCGTGCAATGTTAGGGGTGGCGATAGCGCTTTAAAAACTAAACCAAACATTGGATTCATTGCAACTAAAGTGCAAAAGTTTTTAGGAGTTTAGCATTATAACCAAACAAAAAAGTCCTTTTATCAAGATGCATCCATCTTTAATGCGCAATTTAAAAAGTTAAACAAGTTGCATTGGCCACACGCGATGGGCATTGTTACTTTTTACAGGGGATCATCAGTCATTAAGGTATCAGTAGGTAAGGTCTCTATTGGATATTGGACCTTTTAGTTTTGAGCTATTACTGTATCAATAAAGTTTTTACAGCATAATCCAACGCACACGATGCGAAGTAAATGATATTTTTCGAAATGTTTCAAAAATTTATGAATTTAATTTCACACGGTCGTAATTCGTTCTAAAAATTCGCTCACCGCGTTTAGAATAATTAATATCGACGCTTGAGGGGAGAATTCGACGCATCTATACGACGAGACTGTAGAGTCTGTAAATTTCATATATTTAGATTATTCCAAAAATACTAAAAGAATCTTTAAACTTTTTATGATTCTGATATAAATTATACTAGCTGAGACACTCGGTTGTAATGTCAGTGATACTGGAGTGTCTCATTAGTTGCGGTCATTTGGCAACATTTCCGTTCACAGCTGACTGACGCTGTGGGTACATGGGTATATGGGTACATGGGTACATGGATACATGGATCGCCGTTTTTAGGACACGTTTTAACTGGGGAATTTCTACGAAATAGTTTCTTACCTTAATGACTTGGGCCGAGTGCGTATTTGCAGCTCGTAAAATGATACGCAAATAATTGCAGAAATTGCCACTTACGGTAAATTAAGAGTATATTTACGACTAATTAATTACTTATTATTAATTCATAACTATTCCAACTCAAGTATTGTAGTTTTACTTTTTGTTCCACTTTTCTTCTTTACAAACGTTATTTGAACGTATGACACTAGATTCGGTAAGATTGATCAACTTGATCCTTGCACTATCGCAATCTGATGAACGAAATAAATTACTTCATTTGAAGTGTTATTTTGAATATGTTATTTTCGACACAAAGACGTTAGTTATTAATGTGTATTTTTTAGAGTATGGGTGTATTCTATAGCCTAATATTAAGAGTCGCTGTATCCAAATAAATAAATAAATATTCAAAATACGCGATTGAATGCAACTATCCAAACAGCGTGAGCGTAAAATATAGTTATTTATGACAAAAGCCAAGGTTAACGATTTAATGTGGCAGTCACGCGTAACTAGCTTCAGAATGGCGTCAATTGACGCAAGTGCAGATAGCTATATAAATACTTTCACTTAGAAAGAGAGAGAGGGAGGGAGAGATGGACAGACGGCGTTCGAATACCTGTGTAAATTACAAATTTGCTATACACCATGTGTATATTTGAACCTAGCATGGTTACACTGCAATAAAAAAAATATTGCGCATTTTTTCTGGTTAAATATTTGAAAAATAATTTAACTTTTTTTTTTTTTTTAATAGTGAAATAAGGCATTCAAAAATGTTCGGCTGAGAAAGAAAAATAAACCCAATTAGGTAAGTCGATCAAAACATTCCTCAAACATCACGTGAGACTTATAGCAAGTATATTTCGATATAACAGCAAATACATCGGGTTTTTTTTTACTGAGAAACTGTAACTATTACATACAATTATGTAATTATAATTTATTTTAAAATATCAACATAAATAATGCTGTAATGCCGTTAGCCGTACAGCATAAAAAAAACATCAAAATCGTGATAATTGAGACCTTTATAGAATTCAGCAACGTCGCTTGTGAAAATACCCAATTTCCGCAGTGCTGGCTTTAACTACAAATGTTTTTGGTACAAAATATTGACAAAGCAGGTACATAGAGGCTGCTAAGCTTAAAAGTGATCACTTACCGTCGTGAAACGCTGTCAGTTTAAGCAGATTCTAAGTATTGAGTTAAGCAGGATGTGCGCGCGGGTCATTCAGCAATTTCATATATAAAACGCGTAACTAGTTTTAGTGAGTCTGCCGTAAACGAGACCTGTCGTGTTCATAAACAATTAAGGAAGTGAGTAAATATAACGAGACAGTTCGTTATTATGTGGTGGTATCATGTCACTTTCTCCTCGACAACGATGGCGGCGTGATTGGTTTATAACAGAATGTATTTCGTCGATTTAACTCTCAGCGTAATATATATAGAAGCACTCTAATTGCGCGCGATAGGATCGTGGTAGTCTAGTGGTTAAGGCGTTGGACGATTGACCCAAAGGTCGCGGGTACGAATCCGCATATATTCATACCATTTTCAACGCTTCATTACCACCATCTCCCCTGACTCTAGTACAGGCACATTTGGCCTAGTTAACGAGGGCTCAAAATAATTCTTTATGAACTATGTTATAGCAATCTCTTTAAAAAAAAAACGTAGAAATAAAAAGTATGATTTAGAAGTTGCTATGATTTCTTAATTAACTTTTATGTGCTAGGAAAACGTATAGCCCAAAAACATTCTCTTAATGTAAAAAACAACAAAAATAGTGAGTTATATAAACAAAGTACCAACATTGTAATAAAATATAGATAAGATAATGAAAATAATAGGAAATAATATTACAAGAAAAAATAATATTTCTTTGGGTTGTTAAACTACTTTCTGTTCAATCTAGATAGAATATTTTATGTTCTAGGACTTTCATCCTGTATACAATTATGTTTGTTTCTGGTTACTACAACTAAGTGTGTCAGAACTCTGAAATGGGAGTGGCATAAAAGCATGCGATTTTATGTAGCGGAGACTCGTGACTAGCGTGTGCGGATGAAATACAACCAGGTATGCACGAAATTAACATACTCAATAATTGCTCGTAAAAACACCTTTAATTTTTTTTTTAAGTATCAGCGAATAATATTTTAATAGCATTTTATCGTTCAAAATATTTATAATTTTTTTGAATAACGACTGTTCATAAAATACACACACTCGGGGGCCATAGTCTAAACTCAACCATTATTTTTTGAGAAAATTGTTTTATTAATATACTGATAAACTTTTGTCCTATTACACGCAAGGATCTTTAAAACTGCCCGCAGCAGCGGCTGGTTGTAATAAAAATAATAAGCTCCACATGAATAACAGTTATCAATGATTACCGCGCGTTGCGTAGCAACGCATTGGCGAGATAGGCACAGCATCAATAGAATATCGGTAAGAACTACTTTCGATTTTATCTCCCGGGAGGAAGTTGATATGTATGGTCGGATAAGGAGTAAACGACTTCACGACTCAGTGAAAGTAGGAATTGCTCGCTGGTGCCTAAGTATGTATACCCTATACTCATTACAAGGTGGTTTCCGGCAGGAAATCATTACTTGTTAATATTATATTTAGATATTTTTATATGCAAAACAACCACTTTTTAACAATTGCTAAACAAAGGTAGGTAAAACAATTTTGGAAAATTATAAATTAAAGTACAATTATTTATATTTAGGACAAATTATTTTTTTTTATACAACAAATTCTTTTTTTTATTTCTTATATATCTAAAGAAATTCAACACTGACTGATAGACAAAACCTACATAGACAAGATTTTATGCAACTTTGCAGATTGTAGTATTGTATATCAATTAAATATGTATTATGCATGTTTGGTAAACTTGCAAAAATTGGATGCTGGAAAGCTGTTTTGCAAAAATGTTCGTTTGTTTATATGAATAAAATAAATAAATAAAAAATATATCAGCATAGTTCGTATGTTCAAAATCAAGTGACATCAATAATACAAATACCTCACATTTTTAACGATACCATGTTATGACTTCCGAAAAATTTCGACATATCTTCCGTTTCACATCCCCTAGAACCCAAAACAATCTTCAGTTTTAAAGTTTAATTTCGATCAGGAGGGCGAGAATGGGGGTTCAAAAAAGTGAAATTTTACTATAACTTTCTTAGTATAAAAGATTCATTTAAATTTTATTTCTTAGATAAAAGATTCCTTAGGCTTAAAACTTATCTATATAAACTTTTTGATAGCACAAACCATTGGTCCTAGGGGTGGGAAAAAGTGATGTTCAAAATTCAAAAAAATCTAACCTCCCTTAATACGAACATGATCAAATCCGTTTAAAATGTAAATTAAAGGCCTATAATTTACCTACAACTTTTGTTTGAAACAATTTATGATATGAGCAACCCTTACGGCACAGTATAAAGAGGAATTCAGTATACGCACTCTCGCTGCTCGCGCGGCAGCTCGCGCAATGTTTGATAGAAGTTCGTACATTGAAGTTCGCCTATCCCCTACTCTGATCCTGTGAAATCTACCTCCGCCTTCCGGGCGTGCCGAAACGGTTTTTTTTCTTCGCCCTGCGATGCCATATTGCGGCGAACGTTATAAATATATGCGTCTGATGGCAAACGGGTAAATCGTTTGATATCGGATAAAATGTTAGATACCAGTGAGAAGGTACCTGCTCTCCACAAAGTTTTATCAGCTACGGAATCCTTCGTGCGTAAACCACGTTCACATCTGACTAATTAATTAATCGGCCAGTAAGATATATGTAATTTGATGAAACTAGATATCATTTGCCATCGCTATATTATAAGTTTTTTTTAATTGGTTATAAATTGCTAATTGATGTTCTGACTGAGTATTGCTGTGTTATTAATTGTCAGTAAACTCTAGAGTTGAATGTGGCAATCTTAGTTACATGTTCTTCGAAATAATTGATGAACTAGGATTTTAACAAAAGTGCAAGGGATTCCCCTTAATATGTAAAATAGAGCTTTGAGTGAATACTTTAAGGAGCGTACTATATTAAAAACCATACATTTTTGAAAACCTCTTCTTTTTAAGAGCATGTAAATAAAATAGTTATAATAATTCAACTCAACGCCATATGTGCCATATGAAGCGTTAAAAATGATATTACCATGTGCGGATTCGAACCCGCGACCTTTGGGCCAATAGTTGAACGCCTTAACCACCAGAGTACCACGATTCTGAACGATACCATGAAACCATGATTATCACCATCGCATCCAAGGCCAGTAAAACAAATCTTTAAGCAATAATTCCGACTAGCTAGTTTTGTTACTCAGTCGAATTTTACCGGTTGATAATTTAACGATTTATTTAATTTATTATTCACTATTTCAGTAGAAAAAATACTATAAACAGTATAAAAAAAAAGAAGCAAAAGATACATTTGTAATAGGTACTAGTATTTTTTAAAGTAAAAATGTATTTATTATTAAAAATTGCATATTTACTGGCAAGATAAGTACCATTATAATTGTATAATCAACGAAGAGTAATAAGTATTATAATTTTCAAGAAATATTAAAAGAGAAACATAAATCTAAAATGTCGAGGCAGATTTTACTGGAAACCTGTAAAATCTACCTAGAAATTTATTGACATTATTTTTCTTTATAGACTATAATTAAATTAATAATATACAATGTAGTAGATGACAGATAAAATTGACGTTGACGTTTACAAATTTAAATATTTATTTTCGAATCGCTGTCAAAAAGCGTTCCAGCTGATTGACAGATAATACATACTTGTACTTTATAATAATAATATAATATAGTAGATATTTTGTGAAGGTGCACATAAATTTGTGAAATTAAAATAAGATTGATCCTATGAAAATTTGATTGAGATCTTTTCAATAATCTGGCTTACAATCGAGTAAAATAACAGAATAATTTCTAAATAATTTAAAGCGAGAACTCTCACACTGCATTTCGTCACGGGCTCTTGAACACGGGGCTCGGAAAAACTACCGGATTTTGTTAGAAAGCGTTGTAATAAAAATAGAAATCATATTAAAAAAATTTAACCGACTTTTTAAATGACAGGTTCTCAATTCGATTTGTAATTTGTATTTTAGTAATTTTAAAATAAAAAAAAAAAGATTCACGAGAACGAAAAATCGCACCGTATGTCGAATAAAATATTTGTATTATTACTTAGGTTGGTTGTAAATTTATTTTTAAGCTTTTAAATTAATTCTCAACATCGCGAACAATTGTTTTACAAAAAACATAGTTAGTTTGCAACGAAACAGTGACATATGTCCTACTGGTTGTTTATACTACATAGGGTCATGAAATTCCCAATGATCGCATATAGAGTGCTCTTTGAATGTTAATGTTATCGATATTGGTGAATAATTTCCTCACAATTGGCACGTGCGCCGAATATTAATGAATATAATAGATTTTTTTTTTGGTGTGATTTTCCCAAAACGACAAAACATTAAAATATCATTTTTATCAAGCGAAAAGACGAATCGCTCCAAAATATAGCGGCACCGGTGAAATAACGGATTTACTATTTTTTAAATGAAGCAGCGGCAATTAGCGCATGACAAGATGTCAATTTACCGCTTTATTTTGCGAAAATGAAGCTTCGGTCGAAAAGTGCAGTGAGAATATTTGTTTTTTTTTTTTACAGCGCAAACCGCATCAAATATGAATCCAATCGTCCGATAATTTATTATTTCACGGCCGGCGTTTTCTCGACGATCGCGACGGATAAAACGGGAAAGTCCGTCTTGCTAGGTTAGGTGGTTAGACGCCAGATAAAAACGTTTCCACGGGAATACTATACAATAAGGCCTCGTTTTCACTATCGCCTCGAATATTATACAACTTGTATTTTGTTTTTGGTTTTAAGAATATATTTAAAAATGTTAGCATTATTTTTATCACAAAAAAAATTAACTATCTAATATCTAATAAAGAACTCGCGCTCTTATTATATATTTCAAATAGGTAACACCTCGACACAGGCATTTGCCTAGTGAGGTGTTACTAATCCACACAATCTGTACTTTCTTCTCTAGAAAATCATTAAAATGCCACGAAGTATTAACATATGTAATAATATTATGTTTATATTGGATATTTTAATAAATAAATAAATAAATTGTTAGGTAGAAATTCATTTTAGTTTTATAGATTGATAACTATTCATTGTTTATATCTATGTATGTTTTTGAACTTGTAAATTCGTAGAACTGTTGATTTCTCAAATAAATAAAAGAAAAAACACTTCAGAGCACACATTGTGCTCCAAAAGCCAGTTAAATTTGAATTTTCGCTATACAGGCAGTCCGTAGACCATTTCCTAAGACCGGGGTTATGTTCCCTATTACGAGTACAAAATTATATACAGGTTGATATTAAAGTCAGCAGTATCCTTTTAAGGGGTAATTTTGGACCTGATATTGAACAATAACTTTGTAAATAAATCGAAATAAACAGTCTGAAATGGCAAAATAAGGAGTCCTAAAGACAATTTAAAGTACGGTCGCCTAATAAAATATCAGACCGCGCGGCGTCGCCACGTCGCGACAAAGAAACCGACCGACTCCACGGGCAGTGTGCCTACAAATGTATCGACGACGTGAACGTGGCCGTAGTTTCCCGCGCGCAAATATTGTAATGTAGGTCAATTGGATAGGTCAGGAACACAACAATACGCCCACCAAACGTTCAATAAGTATTTATTTTTTTATACGGTTTTTGTTTGTTAAATATATGAATATTTGTCCTAAGACTGTTCCCGATAAAAAAAACCAGCTGATTGACCCTGCGATTTCAAACATGATTTGTTAAGACGGCATATCAACATTCATCGTGGTTTCCGAGAAAAAAATTGTCGAATTTGTATGATAATATTAAATAGTCGTTGTCATACGACGATTGAACAAATTTTGTTTCTTAAACCCTTTCTTCCGAAATATTTAAGGAAACACTCGTATTGCATTCTTTGCAGTTGTCGAATTTGACTTATGATTATTGGGCTATTGGTGGTCGTTTTGTGTGAATATATAAATATTGGAGCTGCATTAAATTTTTATTTTTTTTTGACCGCCCGTAAATTATTACACCGCCCGACTGTGTAAATTATTGTTTTTCGTTTACACAGTGTAAACTAGCCATTAGATTATCTTCCTTTTGCGGATTGCGTAACAGTTAAGGTATTAGGAGAGTTTCACACAATAGGTTTTCGCTTTCTAATCCGCGCCGACGGACGGAGGCGGTGAAGCGAGTTGCTAACGCGAGATACTCAACTCTCGCGAGATAATAATACTCAACGAACCGACTTCGCCAATCAAATGAAATACTTGAATTCGCGAAAATGTGTCAAAATTCGACCGTAATTCATTATTTTTTTTTAGTTAGAGCATTATTGAGGTTCTTAAACCTATATATCATGTATTCGTGTGTGTTATTTGTCTTAATACCCTGCGATACACCTCTAAAATTGACCTGAAATTTAAAATTTAATTTTAGTAACAGTTGAAAAAAATACAATTACAGCTTGTATTTGTATTTATTTTTTGATACAATTCATTGTCAGTTTTATTTTTTTTTCATGCAGTAATGAGACTTGACATTACTACATTGACATTGATAGACTATTGAAAAGCGAACATTTAAAATCACACAAAATTCTTAGCTAGACACTCATTCTGTCAATAAGCTGTCAGTACTATGAACGTTTTATTTTATTTAATTTAATGCACATATATGACACACGATATATGATATTTAACACATATAGATAAATTTAAAAACTCCTCCGTGCGCGCAATATTGCTTAAAAATGGGTAGAAAGTTTTCCCTTTATGTAATAATATATAGGATGTTTTAATAGTCTTAGTCATCATCTAGTTTTTAAAAAAAGTTTTTTAAAAAGAAGCAACACATACCAAAAACTTATACTTTAATAATTTATGTTTTTTTTTTACAGCCTATGCCCTTATGTTCTTTCCCAGGGTTCAAGGTATCTCCATAACAAATTTTAATAAAATCACTTCAGCGGTTCAGCCATGAAATCGCAACAGATAAACAGACTTTCGCATTTATAGTAATAGTAAGTAGTACTACTGAATACAATACATTACAATGCATTACAGTAGCATTACTGAATACAATTAGTTGTATGATTCTCTTTATATTTAGATTATAACGCACTATTTTATACTATTGACTGAAACAAAAAGATGGTTAATCTAAAACAGATTAAAGTCTAGTTGAGTAACAATCAAACCTTATTAAGGACCATTAATCTGTCCATATTGTATTATAAAATATTTCCTATGTGTCATAAGGTCTATCATTGTGTAGTAGTATTTCCTGTTTTTAATAAAGAGAATTTTGAATTTGAAATTGAATTATGGATAGGTTTTCCCGCAAACAACGCGCCCGAATTTTACATATGTATTGTTTTAATTTGCTTTATGTAGATTTTTTTTTATA
This sequence comes from Neomicropteryx cornuta, assembly GCA_020383195.1. Classification (NCBI taxonomy): domain Eukaryota; kingdom Metazoa; phylum Arthropoda; class Insecta; order Lepidoptera; family Micropterigidae; genus Neomicropteryx; species Neomicropteryx cornuta. The sequence continues at coordinate 2,339,291 of JAHKQU010000001.1, read as the reverse complement.
AAATAAACGTGGCGCAGTTCCAACTGCCTTGGTGTAAATATCGGTTTCCATTTCTCTCTTCCTCGCATTATCAGAGAATGCAATAGTCCTCATTGCGGCTTTCTTAAAACTTTTTTTACAAAACCGAAAAAGAATTGAACATTTGGTAGTAAAACCACCTCGTTATACCAACCGGCCAACCAGCTTTATCATCGCAGGAAGTATATGTAATAAATAAATAAATAAGTACCACATACAGAGGCTCTCTAACGTGGCTTAAGACCACTATAATTTAATCGGTATAAATAAATATCAACTTCCCTTCGCAGGTACGTTCCAATAACACACATCTTAATACCTGCGTGCGACTGCTGATAATTACACACATTTTCTTACAGCGTTCAGCAAAATATGTCCGCATTCACTATGGATAGTTATGCATTTCTGCGCTTACCTCAATAATTATAAAGGCCTCCTGCGAGATTTGCGCTATTCACTCTGGTTCTTGCATAAGGTAAGTTATACGGTTAACAGAAAAAAAACACGTGTCCACAACGGTAATTACCATTTTTTTATTACCATCAAATTTTATAACAAACAAACGAAAACAAGAGAGTTTTGGAGGCCGCTAAAATGCGAACTTTAAAAATTAATAAATAAAAAAAAATGTAATTTACGAACGACCGTGCACTTGACATTCTTAGAAATACGCGCCGTGCAGGGTTGGCGGAGTGCGTGATACTTTATTTATTTATTTATTTATTTATATCATCATTCATCTGCACTAATATTTAAAAACAAACAGAGTTTATATAATAAATATGTACATTATTGAAATTTGTAATAACATGCAATGGATTAGTATTGTGCATCATCTTAAAAACAATAATCATTTGTAGAAGTAGTTTAACAGTTTGACGCAAGCTAGGACTTCTCTATATAAAAATATAGAGAAGTCCTAGTAGTCCTAGTAGGTAGTAGTTTAGTGTAGAGAGTGTAGAGAGTAGAATAGTGAGAAAAAATTTAATCAATAAATTATAATATAATATAAACTTATAAATATATAATATACTAACATACTTTGGATAATATTCGTATTGGCCGCATCCTAAAAATATGAGATTTTAATGACATGCAAATCTAATCTTTTTTCTAAAACTTTCGTTAACTCTAGTTGTAATAAAATATTATATTGAAAGCTTAATTAGTTCATTAATTTTGTATAAGTGTATGAATTTAATGCATAAGTGACCAAAAAGGACACTGTCAATTTAATATGGATGAATATAATTAAATTAAATTATTATAAATATAAATATTTATAATAATTATTGTAATGTATGTTTATTATTATTATTATTTTATATGTGAAATATTATTAGAGCGAAGCGAGCGTAGCGAGCGAAGCTCTCATAAGGAGACTCCAATTAGAACTTTGTCACGGGCTAACTTGGTCATTCCTTGACCGATTTGAAAATTTTTTGATTTTGAGAGAATCTACATGAAAAAGTGAAGGTCGTGACGGAGCTTGATTTTAAATATTGTCAAAAATAAAATTTTTGGGGTCAAAAGAAAATTGTCTATGGGAATATCCATTATAAAAAAGTCACGCGCTTTTTTGAAAATTTTTTATTCGAAAATAATTAATCGAATTTTATTTTAAATTGTACGACAATTCACTGACAATTACGATATGTCAGTGAAGGAGAAATAATGACTGATGAACTTGAACAAGATTCATTGAATGAAAATTGTGTTCCTGAATTTTATATACAAAAATGAATTTCTCTTTTTGTATATAAAAGATTTCAAGAACCTCATTTTAGAAAATTATCCATTCGTTGAAAATTTATGTTTTCAATTTCCCGATGAAATTCTCTTGTACATTAGTATTGAAGATATTTTAAGTACCTCATTTTAGAAAATTATCAAAATCTATCCCGTCGTTAAAAAGTTATTGTCACAGACTAAATTTTATTTAGAAAATTTTAGTAAATCGCTTCGCTCTAATATGTGCTGCAGCGAAGCAAAATGCGAGCGACTGCGGCGACCTAGTTATTAGTATTATTATAGTATTTTGATTGATGTATAAATCATAAAACATATTTTAAAGAAAAAATGTATCTATCTATAGAAACATAAAATCATAGAAACATTGCTGCAGCAAGGCTTTTTTTATTAGAGCGAAGCTCTCATAAGGCGACTCCAATTAGAACTTTGTCACGGGCTAACTTGGTCATTCCTTGACCGATTTGAAAAATTTTTGATTTTGAGAGAATCTACATGAAAAAGTGAAGGTCGTGACGGAGCTTGATTTTAAATATTGTCAAAAATAAAATTTTTGGGGTCAAAAGAAAATTGTCTATGGGAATATCTTAATATATATAAATCTCGTGTCACAATGTTTGTCCTCAATGGACTCCTAAAACACTTAACCGATTATAATAAAATTTGAACACCATGTGCAGTTCGATGTGCACTTGAGAGATAGGATAGTTTAAATCTCAAATTATAGTCGCAATTTTAATTTATCGCTAATTTTTTGTCCGTTATTATTTGGCAGTCATAAAACTGACAGATGTCGATACCTTTCGACTGGGTTGATGGCGCTAATGTCTGTTATTATTTGACAGTGACAGTTATTCGACGCAAACGTATTAAAAGAGCCCATCAGTTGGCAGAACAAATTGAATCAAGAAATCCAGCTCAAAGAATCAGGACAGCAGGTCATGCACAAGAATCTCAAGAACAGTGTAACGAACGTCTTCAAGAGAATATCATAAGAACAAGAAAATTATTATTTTCAGTCAAATGCCACCGAAAAAATCTAACCTCAACAACGCGAGCGGCAAACGTCAAAACGCAAACGTCAAAACTACGATCGGAATAATATATTCACTTACGAGATGCTGTTGCTGGAAACATCGATGGAAATTTAAATCGCAATGACATCGGTAATGCTTTCATTTTACCTTCAAGCTACATCGGCAGTCCACGGAACATGCAGGAATACATACAAGATGCGATGACTTACGTACGTCATTACGGCCGACCGGATTTATTTATTACATTCACATGTAATCCGAATTGGGAAGAGATACAAACTTTACTATTGCCAGGACAACAAGCCATTCATCGTCATGATTTAACTGCACGTGTGTTTAAACAAAAATTGAAATCCTTAATTGATTTTATTGTTAAATATACAATTTTTGGTATCACACGTTGTTGGCTGTATACGATAGAGTGGCAAAAGCGAGGTTTGCCTCATGCCCACATTTTGGTTTGGCTTAAAGATAGAATCCGTCCTGAAGAAATCGATCAAATAATTTCAGCCGAAATTCCAGACCCATTAATTGATCAAGAATTATTTGATATTGTCACCAAACACATGATCCATGGGCCATGCGGTGTTTTCAACATGACGTCACCGTGCATGGAAAATGGAAAATGTAAAAAAAACTTCCCAAAGCCGCATACGAATGACACGATCACGGATATTGATGGTTATCCAATGTATCGCCGCAGAAGTACTGAGAATGGTGGCCACACATTTACAATGCGACTGCCGAACTTTCCAAATCAAGTTGAGTTTGATAATCAGTGGGTGGTACCATACTCACCACTACTTTCAAAAACTTACAAAGCTCATATCAATGTTGAGCTTTGCAGTTCTGTTAAATCAATTAAGTATATTTGTAAATATGTAAACAAAGGTAGTGATTTGGCCATATTTGAAGTAAAAAACATAAATAAAAATGACGAAATAGCACGATACCAAATGGGCAGATACATTAGCAGCAATGAAGCTATTTGGCATATTCTCAGCTTTCCCATCCACGAAAGAGATCCTGCTGTCCAACATCTGGCAATACATCTTGAAAACGGTCAACGTGTATACTTCACTGAAGAAAATGTTCTCCAAAGAGCGTTCGAAGCTCCGAAAACGACTCTAACTGAATTTTTTACATTGTGTCAAAAACCTGATGTTTTTGGCCAATTCGCGAAGACATTGGTGTATGGTGATGTTCCACGTTATTTCACATGGAACAAATCCAGTAAAAAATGGGAGCCACGGAAACAAGGAAAACCACATCCTTCCATTACAGGCATATTCAAAGCTAAGACATTGGGGAGACTTTACACGGTACATCCAAAGCAACGTGAGTGCTTCTATTTACGTTTGTTATTGGTGAATGTTCCCGGACCAACGTCTTTTGAATTTTTACGAACAGCTAATGGTCGAGTATTCAATACATACCAGGATGCATGTCGTGAACTGCAATTGCTAGAAGACGATAACCATTGGGACTTAACGCTTGCTGATGCTGCGTTGACATCAACACCGAATAACATTCGTCAGTTGTTTGCAATTATTTTGGCGACATGTTATCCCTCGCAAGCACAAACTTTGTGGGAAAAATATAAAAATTGTATGACAGAAGACATCTTGCACCGAATTAGACAAACAAATCAATGCCAAAACATAGATTATACACCAGAGATGTACAATGAAGCATTGGTCTTGATCGAGGATTTATGTGTTCTTATTTCAAATTTACCACTTAATCATTATGGTATGCCATCACCTAATCGTCCAGCCACCGACTTAGTCAATACCGATTTACAACGAGAAAATCAATATGACCATGGAAGTTTAGCAACAATTATCATGAACAGTGAACCATTACTGACAGCAGAACAAAAAATTATTTATGATCGGATTATGCTGGCTGTTGCTGCTGAACAAGGCGGTTTTTTTTTCTTGGATGCACCCGGTGGAACCGGTAAGACATTTTTAATATCGTTGATTCTTGCCAAAATACGGTCGCAACAAAAAATCGCATTAGCATTAGCATCGTCAGGCATTGCGGCTACTTTACTGGATGGTGGGCGAACAGCACATTCAACATTCAAGCTGCCATTGGACGTTCATAATAAACCAGATGCAATGTGTAACATCAAAAAGAATAGTGGAATAGCTGCAGTGTTGCGGAAGAGTTCTATAATAATTTGGGATGAGTGCACAATGGCACACAAATATTCACTTGAAGCATTAAACAGAACTATGCAAGATTTAAACAGCAATAATAAACTTTTCGGTGGTGCTATCTTACTTTTGTCTGGTGACTTCCGGCAGACCTTACCGGTTATACCTCGCTCTACTTTCGCGGATGAGATTAATGCATGTTTGAAACAATCATTCTTATGGCGAAGTGTTGAAACACTTCGATTGACCATAAATATGCGAGTACAATTGCAAAATGATCCATCAGCACTAATATTTTCCGAACAACTACTAGATATTGGGAACGGTAAAATAAAACTGCAACCAAATACGCAATGCATTAAACTACCAGACAATTTTTGCACTGTTGTTCAGGATAAAACTGAATTGATTCAGAGTATTTTCCCGGATATACAGAATAATTATTTGAATCATGAATGGCTTAGTCAACGGGCGATTTTGGCAGCCAAAAACGTTGATGTTGACGAAATTAACTTCCAGATACAACAGTTGTTACCAGGCGATCTGATGTCTTTTAAATGAATCGATACTGTTGTTGATGAAAATGAAAGTGTAAATTTTCCGATTGAATTTTTAAATTCATTAGATATCCCTGGAATGCCACCACATAATCTTCGATTAAAGATTGGTTCCCCTATTATTCTCCTCCGTAATTTGAATCCACCTCAATTATGTAACGGTACGCGTTTGGTCATCAAAAAGATCACCGGAAACATTCTTGAAGCAACCATTTTGGCTGGGAAGTTTAAAGGAAAAGTGGTCCTGCTGCCACGTATTCCGATGATACCATCAGATTCTACCATACCCTTCAAAAGGCTACAGTTTCCAATTCGTTTAGCTTTCGCCATGTCTATAAATAAATCTCAAGGTCAAACAATGTCCATTTGTGGTTTAGATTTGGAAAATCCATGTTTTTCTCATGGGCAACTATATGTTGCGTGTTCACGTGTTGGGAAACCGTCGAATCTATTTGTGTTAGCTAAAGACAGGTTAACCAAAAACATTGTGCACCGATTGGTGTTAAATTAAATTGAAATTGAAAGTATTTATAATTCAAAAAAAAGATATTAATGTTTAAAAGTTTAAGACTGTCTGCCTTGCCTACCTCATTCATGAGTTTAAGCGTCACATGTAATTTACTGTATTATACTGTAATATACTTATATTTGTTATAAAATTAAATGGAAATAATAAATCTGATAAATTTTTATTTTTTACCTATTGATTTCTGCTTAGTATCAAGTGTAAGAACATTTTAATTAATTGTGTTCAACGTACTTCCCCTTCAAATCTCAATCCAGTGAATTTGTATACCAACATCAACATTTTCGTCTTTGTTCGTAAATAATTTCATTGTACTAAAGGGTTATAGTAGTAGAAAGTCAAATAAGGAGATCAGCATATTTTTTTACAAATACCATCTGTGTGAAAAAGCATAGTGGACTCCGTGACTGATGTTCTCTTATTGTTCCTCTTAGATTGTTTACTATAATGTAATATAACAAAAACTTTAGCCACAGCAACGCGTGGCCGGGTCAGCTAGTCCATTATAAAAAAGTCACGCGCTTTTTTAAAAATTTTCTATTCGAAAATAATTAATCGAATTTTATTTTAAATTATTTAATTTGATATTAATTTAATACAATTTAACAATAATAAATCGTTTTTAACAATAAATAAAAATACAAAAAATAATTAGGTAAGTTTCACGCATAAAAATAGTAAAAAAAAACAAAATTCGCTCGAAGGTCACGTCACTTTTTTTCTTAGCGATTTATTCTAATTTCGATTTAATTTTCTAAATTAAGCATTAATTTTGAATAATTTATCAAGATTTTTATTTTTAAAAACCATCTCTATGGTCGTAGTTATAAAGAGAAAATAGCATTCATCCAAATTATAAAGTAGTTAACTTGTGATGAGCGAACATGTCTTTTACTATGGCTTAATCTGCTTATGTTTTTTTAACATCTAGAATAAGAGCAATGCCTCCCCTCCCATAAGAAGGCGACAATTCGGTCGCAGGACAAATGACGCTTTACGGCAGCAGTTATCAAGGGCTAAGTTGTCGATATTGGAAACATAGAATTTGCACTAGGGTTATCTTATGTTGCCTTCTCAAGGGTTAGGAGTCTTGAAGGATTATTTATTTCTCCATCGTTCCCCCTTGAAAGACTACTCAAAATCAATGATAAGAAAGGATTACCTTCCAAACGTCGAGAACTGCAACGCTTGATTTCATTGTCTTAACTTTAAACATTTCTTTAAAATAAATTCATTTGTCTTATATTTAAATAATTGTTAAATGAATTTCTCTTTTTGTATATAAAAGATTTCAAGACCCTCATTTTGGAAAATTATCCATTCGTTGAAAAGTTATGTTTTCAATTTCCCGATGAAATTCTCTTGTACATTAGTATTGAAGATATTTTAAGTACCTCATTTTAGAAAATTATCAAAATCTATCCCGTCGTTAAAAAGTTATGCTGTTGATTTCCGGATGAATTTTTTTTGTGCATTTGTATCAAAGAGATTTCAAATACCTCATTATAGAAAATTATCAAAATCTATCCCGTCGTTAAAAAGTTATTGTCACAGACTAAATTTTATTTAGAAAATTTTAGTAAATCGCTTCGCTCTAATATGTGCTGCAGCGAAGCAAAATGCGAGCGACTGCGGCGACCTAGTTTATTTATTACTTAGTTATTTTTATATTAGTATTGTAATACTCTTTTTTTCACATAATCGTAATCATAATAATTTTATTTAAACCAAGAATATTATTAAAAAAAAAAATAATATGGTTACATTAATGTTATATAAGTTATATACTATCAAAGTATGAATTTCAAATCAAACATTTTAAAGATCATTCCAGTATAAAACTTACTTTAAATTACAATATCAAATATATATGGAAGAAATGTGGTTAGACTCAATTCATATTTTAAATTTACAAATAATTTAAACATTTAAAGTCAAAACATAACTTGGCTTAACATTTCTTAAATTATGAGAACATATAACGGCATATTCTATATGCCAAATGTAATAGCAAATTATCAGAGAATTACTCAAACCGAGACTTCGAGTTTGCTTCAAAATCATCTAAACAATAAAGAGCATGTTTAAGTCATTTATTTTTTAATAATATTGTATATGGCCTTAGTTCTATATCGCGAATTCATTCAGGTAACATTAAAAATCTGAAACTATTATATATAAAAGATATATCTGAAAGTGGGTAATTTTAACTGATGCCATGGTTATATTATTATTTTTTCTTGTATTGTGTGAATGTATATCTGAATTTATAAATAAATAAAAATAACGCAATTACCGTTGGTAACAAGAATTAAAAAGGTAAGATCGCACAAAAAAATAGTGTCGCGTAGCATTTGCCGGAGAATAATCGTTGCCAACGGTTGAGGCATATTTGGGATAACTCTCCCAGCAGATGAGGTGATCTTAATTGCACCAGAGTATTATTTAAGCCTGCCTGCCAGTGTTTGTGCCGTGCGTGCTACTGAGCTAAGAGACGACACTATTAGCCACATCTCATTGGGCCATTTAGGGCCAGCTTTATGTTCGCTTTGACCCGACCACACAATTAAAATCACAGCTCATAAAACAAATAGCATACACTTAATTTTTAAGCTGTTTTTAATATCTTGTTTTCCTTTTTATTTCCTTTTTCCTTGTTTTATTTTAATTAGTGTGTAAAAGGTGCTACCAGGGAGTTAAAGGTGCTATAAAAAGGGTTACATCATTTAGTATATATATTTGGTGTCAATTTATATATTTGTGTATAACTATGTTTTACTCAATTTTATATAGATATTGGTTTTATTTTTATGTAATGGAAATATAAAATGTATATTTAGCTGTGCTAGCTTATCACTAAAATCGTTGAAAAATCATAACAGTTCTTTCAGCGTTCTAATTATTTCCCATCAGTTGTGGTCGTTTGGCAGCGATCGGTTTAGTCGATTCAGGCTGACGCGTTCTTATTATCGAAATCGCTCGCTCTCACATAAGAATATGACGACACTTGTGTGCAACTCGTGCTTAAGAAAAATAATATTTTCCCTCAGCAGCCAGGGAATTAACCCAAGAAACCACTGCGCTTTACATAGCTAATATAGTAGGCCTCGGGAATTCAATGAACGCAAGATGATCATTCAGTCAATAAAGCTACTTTCCTTTCAAATTTTGATTAAATGTATGGGAATGAACAATGTCTGTTGCATATTTCAACTCGAAAAGTACAAATGCGAAAGAGGTGATTTTTTGTGTTTAAATTGATACCCCTGGAAAACAACCATTGCCGTTAGATCACATCAAAGCCTGGTCGAACAATAAAGATATATGTATAACATTATAGCCAACATTTTTTTAGTAGATTAATGAATCACGTTGCGTTACCTCTCCGAAAGTGACGCACAGGAGAAGGCAAATTAGGCAGATGTAAAAAAAAATCGAACGGGACGGCTGAGTTTAAAAGCTGTTTATCCGTGCACATAATATGTCATCGGAGTTTTAAAATATTATTTTATGACATTTAAAATTAAAACAATTTATGAGCGCATTGCGTTGAGTTTATTTGTAGTGCGTTTTTCGAATGAAGGCGCGAGGTTCTCGACCAATGCTGAGAAACTTTGTGATTTATAACTAAGGGAAACTTTCATTTGTGAACAAACGCGGAGAATGGAACACTTCTGTGCCGCTATAAAATCTCACATAATTTTTCTAGTAAAATTTGCATATTTAGAATGTTATTTTGCAAATTTATATCTTTGGTACGTATGTGCCCAAACTTGTAACAGCTGCCACCATTATATTATCGCAAAACTAATGATGCTGTCGACTCAGTTCTGTATAGTTTACTAGTTACATTTATGACACAAGATTCGGTGAGATTGTTACATTCATGACACAAGATTCGGTGAGATTGTTACATTTATGACACAAGATTCGGTTAGATTGTTACATTTATGACACGAGATTCGGTGAGATTGTTACATTTATGACACAAGATTCGGTGATATTGCTACATTTATGACACGAAATTCGGTGAGATGGTTATATTTATGACACTTCACAATTTAATGTGAACGGAATCATTTCTCATTTTTTTAGTAACTGAACATTTATTTATGTATTCCTTTATTTCCCTCTATCATTTTAACTTATATATATTCATGTATAAGAAGCTACTATCCCCGTACTTTGGTCAAATATCTGTCCATCTGTCCGTTGCAACTTTCAGCTCGAAACCGTACAAATGCGAAAGTTATTTTTTGTTGCTCTCGAAAAACAACTATAGCCGTTTAGGTCACATCGAAAGCTGGTCGGATAATATAGATATTTAACATTAAGGTCATCTTACTTTTAATACCTGATTGTAACTTGACATATTGATACAGCGGCATCCAAAACGCACATGCATCAAATGGTCTAAAAGTGCCGCAGACACATGTATAGAAACAAAAATTAAGTTGAATTAGCAGGCTTCATGAGGCTCTTAACTTTTGGACAAAGTGGAAATTTCATCTTTTAATTCTATATAAGCTCAGATAATTAGGAGATAAACTATATCCAGTAGGTATTATGTTTCTTCTATATCTAAAAATAAGTCACAACGCTATAATGTTTGTATGGAGAAATGACCGGATTGAGCTGAAGCTAACTCTGTAAAATAAAATAAATTCCAGCCAATATTTTACACTTGAGAACAAAGGCGCTCATCTTTACTGGTTTTAAAAGCGCTACGATAAATTAATTGGTTTTTGTCAATATTGTATTACAAATTTAAGTAAGGATTATCTGTTTTCTTGATATATAAAGATTACTGAATATCACCACACGTAAGATTTTAGTGGTGGTTGTTTTCATTCATAGCTAAGGCGGACTTTGAGTTCGAGTTAACGCTAAAAGTGAGTTGAAATACGATGTGTATCGGTTAAATCTGACTTAAAATTTAGTTTAATCTTAAGCAGGACATGCAATGTCGGCCCTTAGTCTCGTGTTAAGGTGCGTACGATTTGCATCGCAAAAAAAGTGGCATTGTGAAGACGCTCGGCTCGTACGCCGACTCCGTGGTCTGGTGATCTCTGGTCCTGGTGCTCGCAGGCCGACTGGTGACCACCGGCGCGTGCTTCCGGTCCCTCGACCGCACTGCCCCGACGAGGCGTCCAGGGCCGGATTGGCATCGCCATCGCCCCCAAGCCGACCCGATCCGCCCGAAATTGAGGAATGCAGTCTTTGTATAATAATGTTTTTTACACAATAAAGAAGCAGTGATATGCCGGATCGTTGAAAATATATATCATATATGTCATTAAATTTAAAATAATGTAAAGGTTCCGTTCAAGATCCGCCCAAAAAGTAACGGATGCATCAATAATAAGAAGGCGAGCTTTTTATCGTAGCAGGTAAGAATCTCCGTAAGAAATCTACAAATTTGCATACTATTTAATGTTTTTAATCATTAAATACATAATATTTACGATCTACTATTTTCATATTTGGTTTTTGTCATCTACGGTTTATATGAAAATATCTAAACATAAGTAAGATTGTGCGTATTCTTTACATCTCACTTATATACTGTCAGTTGATTACTTTCTGACTTTCTTAGATTATATAGTATTTTTTCATTTATATTTTAATAAATTATCATGATATAAATATTGCTAAAATAAAATATGGCTAAATTGCATATATCGCATTAAAATAAGAGAACGACTTATTTTTAAATGGAGCAATATTACGTGTGGTGTATAATAGCTCCATAAAACATTGAATATTTATTTTAATATTATGGCAGATAAAAAATATTAAACATTTAGTTAATGGTATTAATATAAATACGTTATTAAACATTATGCTGGTATTTTTGTAATATAGTTATACTTGTATGTATCGGATATGTTTTTATTATTTTTAAAACAGTCCTTAAAAGGTTTATCTCTTATAAATATGTCAGTTATAATAATTACCGCCCCTGAATGTACCGCCCTAGTTTGTAAACTGGAATGCGGCCCTGCCTTATTCTACTCTCTTACACACCGCCGAGGTTCGCTGTGACGCATTGTCCAAGGCAGGTTTTTAACTATGATTTGAATGGACTAGCTTTTTATCGTTTGCCTTTTAATTTTGGTTTAAAGTTTAAACACATTATCTCAATGTAAGAATAACGAAAATAGTGAGTTACGTTAATAAAGTATACAATAAAAATTGTAATAAAATAAAAGGTAAATATAATAAGCAATTTAAAGGAATATACTGTATTGACAGATTGAAAAAAAATACTACAACTTTAATAGCATATGTGTACAGATACTATAGAAGGTAATGATACTCAGATGTAATGATACTTAGCACTTCAACTCAAGAGAGGCCTTGCTTACACGAATCTCAAGGTTGACCACTGATCATAGCAATTGTGTTGTAGAGATTAGGCGCTGGGATGTTAATTAATTATTAGCAAAAGCATAAAATAACATCTGTTTTATAATTGCTACTGCTCATTGTTTTCGTAAGATGAAAAGGCAATTAAAATGTCTTTTTTATTTCATTTTTTGTTTTTTAATAGCGTTCGATTGCAAATGGCGGATATACACATAATTAATAGTGATGTTTAATGAATATTGGATTTTTAGGCCAAATTTCAATAAATTATTTGACTCATTTGAAAAATGTAGTACATGAAAAAAGTAATTGATCATAAACTTGACTATGCATATTTGAAGCTACTTGAAGAAATTTCAAGTGATTTAAGAGTGCTCTCCTCAGGGGGATAATATTTCGATACTCTGGTACAGTCGAGTGCACCAATCATCGAAATCTCGTATCTGATTGGTCCTGCGATCTCGAGTATTATTCGTTTAGACGCTATATATTATTTCATCATCGAGAAAAAATAAATGTAAACTTTACTTGAAAATAGTAAAAGGATAATTTAATAATGTCTCTGTTGTCGCCGTACGCTGTAACGGTGTGAAGGCCATTATCGATCGGCGCGGCATCGGAATTCGCGTACTGACCGAATCTGTTAAAAATATAATAAATATGGGGATGTTTTATTTTATACAGGGTGTTCCAAGACCATTCCCGAAGACTATAAAAAAATGCAAAAAATACCATATTCAAATTTATCAATTTTATCAAAGCGCTCGTGTAAATTCCCATTTTGATCGCAGGCACTCGGTGAGGCCGTTTGGTGACCCTGCTCGGCGCGGCCTCACTAGCGACCGAACTTATGTCAAGAGCGATATCATATAATCACGAAAATTTTACAATTTTTTTACTCGGAGACCACGATGAATTTTGTTATGAGGTCAAAACAAGTCATGTTTGGAATCGCAGGGCCATGAAGCTGATTTTTTTTATCGGTAATGGTCTTGGTACCCGTGGTTATAGGTTACCCGTGAATGGTCTTCGGGAATGGTCCTGGGGCACCCTGTACCCTAACAATGCGCGATATTTAGCAAATGTTTGTATTCACAGTCCTACCTTGCGACGACACCGTCGAATTCATTCCGAAGACCAAGATCGCTTGTATGACTAGAATTGGCAGAAGCGCCGCAGGTCCCGGACGGTAAGGAGCCGTAGGTCGCGGACGGGAAGCCCGCCCGGTCCAAGGTCGAGCCGTGATCATCATGACATCGGGGGGGTCTACGCATGCGCAGAGTCAAACAGCGTCCTTTCAGCGGTCATGCGCAAGCTCCGACAGAACGACGTGCGTCTAACTCGCATTGTCCGGGCGGTAAGACACGCGCGCTTGTAATCTGAAAACAAATAAATTCAATTTTACTTTAAATGCATTTATTTTAAAAGGTAATTCTTATATGTATTTTTTTTCAAATAATTTATAAATAAAAAAAAACGTCTATTTTACACACAATAAATAAGTATATTGTTAAAAGATGTATAAATACGTACGGGTAACGACAATTAAAATGTAATACTGAGTGTAAAACTAAACTAAAATATTGAGTGTAAAAGAAAAACTTAAATATCAAATTGTTTACACCTTTCAGAGTTACTTAAAACATCATAATATTATACTCAAAGGTTTTTTTGTAATATTTGTACTCTAATGTAAATTAAAGTTTTCTAATTTAAATGTATTTATGGTAAATGAGGGTGCATTTCGTATAAATTTATGAAATTAAGGTTCGTCATGGCACATATCTAAAATTTTTTATTAATTTTATTTACTCTGATATTTATTTACAAGGTTTACAGTCTAAATAAAGACCGTTCCTTATGCGTGAATATTTGTAATTTATTAGGTTTTCATTTTTCTACAATATCTACGATGGAAATTGCAGTTAGTGCCTACTCAGTAATGGGTGATACGTTCAAATCTACTCTATTCTGGCCTGTTATTAACGGCATCTAGTCTGGTCAAGTTATAAAGCACCTCATAAAAAAAAACGGAACACTGCCTTCTTTAGTACGAACGCAGGTCTAGAGTACAGCAGGCAGGCAGGAAACAGCTGCGCAGTAGAGTTGATCACTTTGACGTAATTAACTGACTGATTGTATATTATTATTGTAGTTAATAAAAAATATAAATAAATACACGCTAGGAGAATTTAAATCTATTATTGTAAGGTATGTAAAACGACGAAGACTTAAAGAGTTCTCTGCAATTCGCAAAGATGGCGGACGAGCTGGTATTTTTTTCCCATATGATAAATTAAAAAAAATATATTATACCCATGTTCGTTCTGTTTCACTCGCACCACGCCGTGCCGCGTCGCGTTGTCTCGCTCGTGACAGGGGAAGCTAACCGCAGAGCCTCATCCATACCACAGAAGAGCGAGATAGATACTTATAACAAGGTAGAATGTGGTAGAATCGTTTAAGGCACCGCCAGTCCCTAAAACGTGTTTTGTAACGTATTTTGGTGCATTTTGTTGAAGTTATTCCCAACAAATGGCTAAAACTAAAAATACCACAATATTATACATATATTAATTTAGTCCTTTGCTTAAAAAAATACGAAATACACCTTATTATAGTAATGAAAATAAATAAATAAGAAAGTGTTGTTTTTTTTCTTGCAACGATTTTCTTTTAAGTTGTGTAAGTGACGCGAACCTAATTTTTCTTTCTAAAGATAGACAATATAATAATCTAGGCCATTACATAAAAATAAACACTTTTTTCAAATGATAATAATTATTTAAATACAAAAAACATGTTTCATCGATTCCAAATGTAACGAATTCGCGGTCGGCGAGTATATCCGTCTCTTTTCTACACGTCAATGTCCGATTAAAGCCTACTCTTTCAAATCTCAAGGACAAATGCGTCAAGGACAAGGACACAGAATTTAAGTGTAAATATTAATAAAACGAAAATCCTTCGGTTTCATACAAATAAAGGAAAACCTGTAAATATTGAGGTTTCCTGTTATAATAAGAAACATCGACTGCAATCTAAAATGGACAGGGCAAATTCAAATTCAAATTCAATGTCGCTTTCGCGACCTTTATTTCACATATTCAAGGTAAGCACTTTACATGTTCTGGAAGAGCCTGCCGACTCGTCTACCAGATACTCACTCGTATAGACTTGTTTAGCAACATGTTACTTCATTATACAGGGTGTTTGGTGCATCGTTTGTCAAAATGAATTGGCCGAAAGAGGGGGTCATTTGCTATGTCTTGAGGCACAATAACTTTTTTTTAGCCCCATGGTTTTTTTTTATTTTAACATTTTATTATTTTTTTGAAAAATTCCAGAATTCAGCATATAAATTTAGATTAAAAAAAAAGTTATTGGTATAGCACCCCGATTTAATTTTTATTTGTATGTGCACTGTTGTATGGTTCTATGAAATTCAGTATTACTTGCGAATACTGTCTAGTTTTATTTTTATTAAATCACAAATTTGTTGGCAGAGGTAAAAATAATTTTAAGACTCAGCTTTACATTGCAATTAAAAAAAAACTTAAAGCGATCATGATCTTCGAATTCTTTAAAAAACTTTTTCTGTTTATCCCCTTTCCAACGGTATGCATTATGCCATAGAAACCTGCTAATAACTTTACTAATTTACTAAATTTGCGAATCGGGACACATCGGGTTGATATTCGATATTCAGGATGAAAACTTGTTTTTGCGGAAATAACACGGGCGAGACAGGTAGAAAGTACTATCTCACTCTTGCGCTGTAAAATCTTCTTATTATCTTATTATCTTCTTCTTACATAGGGTACTGATGTACCTCGAATTTGAAATTAAAAAACAAAATTCCCTTATTATTCTTAATGTCACAAATCTTGCTCGAATTGGTGACCTCTGTTGTGTATGCATGCACGACTTCTTACAGATACATTGCATACAGATGTGGATGATCCCGACTTTTTAAGAAGTATTCTCTGGACGGATTAGTCCAAATTTACTAAAGAGGGAATTCTTAGTTTACACAACCTTCACCACTGGTCGCCGAAAGATCAGAACCCACATGTGAAAAGACAAAGGGCATTCCAGAGAAGATTTAGCATAAATATTTGGGCAGGAGTTATAGGAAATCATGTAATTGGCCCACACTACTTACCTAATCATCTCAACGGGGATAATTACCTTGAATTTTTACATAATGACTTGCCCGAATTGTTAGCTACGGTGCTAATTTTCCATCAAGAGAGACGTATTGTGTTTCAAAATGACGGTTGTCCCGCACACTGGAGATTATCCGTTAGGGATTACCTTAATAATGTATTCCCTAATTCATGGATTGGGAGGGGTGGCCCTATTCCATGGCCTCCACGTTCCCCAGACCTAACTCCATTAGATTTTTACGTGTGGGAACGGGCCTAAGAACTTATATACGCCACAGAAGTTGAAACTAGGGATGATTTAGTTCAACGATTGAGCAGGCTTTCGTCGTTATTAAAGAAGAAATGCGTTTACACACCACTACAGTGGAAATAAGGCGAAGATGTCGCGCATGCATACACAACAGATCACCAATTCGAGCAAGATTTGTGACATTAAGAATAAAAAGGGAATTTTGTTTTTTTAATTTCAAATTCGAGGTACATCAGTACCCTATGTAAGAAGAAGATAATAAGATAATAAGAAGAAGATTTTACAGCGCAAGAGTGAGATAGTACTTTCTACCTGTCTCGCCCGTGTTATTTCGCAAAAACAAGTTTTCATCCTGAATATCGAATATCAACCCGATGTGTCCCGATACGCAAATTTAGTAAATTAGTAAAGTTATTAGCAGGTTTCTATGGCATAATGCATACCGTTGGAAAGGGGATAAACAGAAGAAGTTTTTTAAAGAATTCGAAGATCATGATCGCTTTAAGTTTTTTTTTAATTGCAATGTAAACCTGAGTCTTAAAATTATTTTTACCTCTGCCAACAAATTTGTGATTTAATAAAAATAAAACTAGACAGTATTCGCAAGTAATACTGAATTTCATAGAACCATACAACAGTGCACATACAAATAAAAATTAAATCGGGGTGCTATACCAATAACTTTTTTTTTAATCTAAATTTATATGCTGAATTCTGGAATTTTTCAAAAAAATAATAAAATGTTAAAATAAAAAAAAACCATGGGGCTAAAAAAAAGTTATTGCGCCTCAAGACATAGCAAATGACCCCCTCTATCGGCCAATTCATTTTGACAAACGATGCACCAAACACCCTGTATATATACAAATATTTTTTTATTACACCCTTAACCTAGTGTTAAAAAAAAAAACATTACATTGACAAGAAGAATGAAATGATAGAATTATATGTACATTAACAACCAGTCTTTCCGGTATTATAGATTGACAATTGTATAGATTTTTTTTTCTAGCACACAAAAAATGGGGTAGTGATCCGATATTTTATTGTGTATGATTGCCGAATAAACTTGATAATAATTCCTAAATCTAACAAACAAAAAGTGATCGATACAGCTAGCTGTCACTTCCCCGTACCTAATTTCTTCTCCGGTAATTTCACGTATGCAGCACATCAATGCATAGTTCGCCAACAGATCGCAGTACGTGGCAGTGGCGTGGCAGTGGTTGACATACTTTGTGAAAAAATGACATCTTTCTGATATTTAATTAAGTCTCCCGTTCAACAAAATGAAGAATATTACGCTCACATATGCTCACAATTAAGATATGGATTAATATTGTGGGGAAGTTCAGTAGATTTTAGCAAGTTATTTATTTTACATAAAAGAATCGTTCGAATTATTATGCAAGCAAATCCTTTAGATGAATGTAGACCTTTATTTAAGAAACTCTCGTTTTTAACTTTAAGCTCGATATATATTTGAATGTTGTCGATTTGTAAAAAAACATCCAAAAATATTTTGAGCAAACACGTACTCGTACGCGAAATAAACATGATTTAGTATATCCGAGGGCTTATAAAAAATATCTTTCGGAAAGGTCCTTTATAATTCATCGGTAAAAATGTATAACTGTCTTCCAAAAATCTTAAAATTATACATATCACAGAATACAGAATTAAATAGTTGTTGTATGCTTAAGTATATTAAAAATATATATAAAACAAATAAAATATCTACGACGTTCTTAAAAAAATATATAGATATTATGGCCCTACTAAGTAAATTACTTATATGTTTACTATATCCTATTATTGTATGTGTATGTTTAAGCGATGTCTTATCATAAGCTATGTGATCAAATTGTGGAATACTTACTCTAAATACTTGTAAAACCTATTTTAACCACAATTAAACAATAAAATATTTTGAATTTGAATTTGAAACACATCCACGATTGGACATATTTAGTAGTTTCCAGAATATTTATAATCATACAAATATCGGTTAGTGTGAAATCGTGCGCGTATGGGACGTGCGAGTACAGTCAAGTGCACAAATGCACGGCGCTCTTGCAAGAACGGAAATGTCCACCTGCCCCTCGGTTTCGCTTCGATTCGGTTCGATACCGTGACATTGGGCGGGCGGCGGCGAGCTAAGACCCTTCGAGTTCGCTTCGACGGCGCGTTCACAAAATTATAAACACGCCGACAAAAACATGCACATTTGAGCTAAATAATCTTGGCATCTACAATCTAACTATATATTAAATACGCGAAGGGAAAACTTCGTACCCCTTTTTAAGCACATTGCGCGCACGGAGGAGTGTGAGATTTGGCATAGTTAAAGTTTATATGGAGAAGAAGTGCAGAAAGCTAAAATTTATATATAATATGGGTTACAAATAAATTAAATTTAATAAATAAAACGTTCATACAACTGACAGCTCATTCACAGAATGAGTATCGAACTGTGAATTTTGAGTGATTTCTAATGTTCCTTTTTCAATAGTGTGTCAATATCAATGTAGTAATGTCAAGTAAAAATATTTATTAATGCTATCTTATACTTTTATGAATGGCAAGTCTTATTTTTACATGAAAAAATCAAACTTATAGCGAATTGTATCAAAAAATTAATACAAATAAAGATGGAAAAAAGTGTAGTAACCGGGAAAATTAATTAGAAATAGGTTTTGCCACACATGTTATTAATATGCAAATTAATAATACGAACTACGCTACTTTTTTTATTTGTAATGGCCATCGGCCTAGAAATATAGGTTGAACTATAGTACTCGTGTCGATTGGATGTGGGTAAATATTTGTTCGGCGAAATTGCTGACAATGAGGAAGCGAAAAGATCCAGTTTAATGACCCTATATCACTTTTGATTAAAATATTCATAGACTTACTATATGTATTGAATCGCGCTTCGATATATAAATTTGTGTAGGTAGGATTTAAGAAAATTTGTGTCATTTTATATCGATAAAATCATGGCTATAATTTTCCTGTAATAATTTGTGGCGTGATTTTATTCAAAATTTTATATCTCAAACTTTTGGAGATAATGTGTGGAGAGCATATTTTATAACCGAACAAAATAGATCTTAATTCGACGAGTATGTTTTTCACTCATAACATCTTCGCATTGGCTTGAGCGATTTCAAGGTTTTTTTTGTATATGATGAGAATTTCTAGGGGTTGGTCCATTTTAGTTTAACTTAACTCAACTAAGCTAAGTTACGTCTAGTGTAAGGTAGGAAAAATAAATAAAAACTATTTTTTCCGCTCCACATGTTTTCATATTAAATTGATCTATGTTATTACGATTAATGTTTTAAAAAATATGCAAGTAAATACCTAAAAAAATAAAATAATAACAAAATTGACTTAAAAACGGATCGTAGGCCACAAAACTAAGAATATTACAATAACATTCTGGATTAAAATGGACGCACAGATTATATTTTTAATAAAATATGACCTATGGTGAATCTGGAGGAGGTACTCGCCAACGGCTTAGAAGATTTAGGCCTGTGACAGATGAACCAACGTAGTCTCACCATAGGGGTTACTTAACAATTTTAGGTAGATTTCATTCAGAAAGCTACCAATTGCAATAGGTACCATGTCATGACATCCGGACAATTTCGAGATATATTTTTCCCCATCCCCTAGAACCCAAAAACCACCCTCAGTTTAAAAATTTAAGTATCTATCTATATCACTTTCTTGTGGACACGGTAACTGCCGTAATTTCACACCAATGACTTCAAATTGATACATAATTTCGGTCAAGTTCTTTCCAGCGGGGTGGGAATGGAGGAGGGGGGGGGGTCTTAAAAGTAAGGTAGTTAGGGGTTGACCAAAATGCCGAAGGATTTTTTTTTATAATAGGTGCATCTTTGAACAAAAGCGTTATACAAGGGAGAGCGAGGCTCACCTAACTGGGCGCTAGCCTTTACTTTGGTACGGCACCCTAAAATTGTATATCCCGCGATAGACGTTAACCTAAAAAGTGGTCCCCAAAATTGTTGGGCCTAATTTAGACCCCAAACTGATGACCCGAATTACTAGTCACATCCTATTGGCGGCGAAAGGGAGCTACAAGGTTGACATGTAGATTAGTCAATGACTACATTTGGTCATCTGAATTAGTCAACTGTTTTACCATTGGTATAAACATTAACTAATTTAAGCTTCGCTCAGGAGATTGTTTAATAAAATCAAGTGTTCTATTTTTCAATCAAAATTTGATTGACAAAATATCGGTGACCTCGTTATAACATAAGTCATCGCGGGGCTGATTTGTGTTGGTACAGTCGGCAGCATAATGCCAGAACATGTTTAATATAAAATAACTGAATTACTTAGCGAGGAGAAATACATAAATATGCGGTCAAAGGTCAAAGCGGCTTTTTTTATATGTGAGGTATGTCGAAAAATTTACACAGCTAGAAAATTATAAGTAATTCTTAATTGAGCGATTCCCCTACTAATTGAGACTTTTATTTGTGTCGTGAATTTAATTACATTTGTTTTAATATAAACATTATGTATATGAAATAGAACCAAAATATATATAAAATAAAAAAGATAATAAGAGATGGAAACGTGTATAATAATAATAATATATTACAATAATAATTTTAGGAAAAAATAAATTAAATCTTATATAAACAAAAAAATATTTTTACATTACGAATACAGGTTGTTCCGAGACCATTCCCGAAGACTTAATGGGGTGTTTTTGTTCCCTATTATGTGTAAGATATTGTATAAAAAAATGCGAAAATAATTCATTTATTAATTTTATCGAAGCGCTTGTCCCCACGATGAATTATGATATGAGGTCAAAATAAATCATGGTTGAAATCGCAGGGCTAATAAGCTGGATGTTTCATCGGGAATGGTCTTGGAACACCCTACTTATATATCTATTAACATGGCAACAGTTCTAAGTAACTGCACGTTGCCAAAGTGTACTAACGCGTAGGTATTTCAATAATAAATAAAATTATGGAAAATAATTCAATGAGTACTGTATCTGGGCATTAGCGCGGTTACTGGAGTGTGGTAGATTGCATGGGCCCGCTAACAGTAACTGCCAAGACGGCAGTAATGGCTAAAATCGCTAGTATCATTGAGCATACGGTTAGCATTTCAAATTACGGGCAATTTACGTCCATGGGCATACTCAACGGAAAAGTTAAATTGAAAATAAAAGTTAGAGGGAATAAAATATAGGTACTAATGGTCGCCGAGTGGTCGAAATTCGACCATTCGGCGACCAACTACAAAATACTGAATTGTATTTACTAATGTTTTCAAAATATTTTTTTGACTTTCTTTTTATTGAAGGTACATGTGAAGTATTCATTATGATAAGGCCAATATGCTTTACCCTTATGACTACATGAAGGAATGCAGCCTTTCACCTAAAGTGACTTCAGATTCGAAATGTTTTGCATTGCACCAGTTATGCATATGCAATACCTGCATTGTATAAAATGCATTAACCTACAATCAAAAGTATTCAAATTTAATGTATCCCTTAAAATAATTTCATCATTTTGTGATATTATTTTACACTATTTAAAATTGCATTTGTCCCATTATCATTTCGAATTTCAGGCGGATTTATATTTCTCCTTCTTTGTGTCTCGCGTTATTTCTATGTGGAGGCACAAAGAAAGATAGGTGCGAATATCTGGATGTAACATGTAAAATGAAATTAAGGTTAGACAGAGTTTAATTTATATAATAAAATGTACTCACTTTTTTTTAACCTAATAATTATGCTTTTTTGCCTTGACATTATTACTTTATTGACATTGACAGATTATTGATAAAGAAATATGCTTAAGGGATCCAAAATTTTTCCCTTCACATATTAATATATAGATTTCTGACTCATTTATTTACTCTTCCCAATTCACAAATCTCAACTCAAAACGCATTCACATTCACACTTCGTGCATTTACAAAGGTTGACGTTTCAAATTCAACAACCTACGTAAGTGTAAAAAAAGTGGGTACTGTTGGATTTTTTTAACCGATTTAATAAAAACGGAGGAGTTCTCAGTTCGATATGTAGGTATGTTGTTGTTTCTAATTCTCACTCACTATTAATGTTCACTCATTAATCCGCAGTGGCTTGAGCATTTTCGGACATTTTTGCGAAAGGTTGATCCAACATTAGTTTTGTAAAATTACCTCTTTTTTAAGGTTAAAAAAAAACTTTTCCGTACAATCCGTATGATGGTTTAAACTGTAGTTGAACTTTTTGGTGGGTCCGTTTTTTTATTGTTTCTTAATAAGAGTACAATTTATAAGAAGTACAATTTATAGGTTGTAGGTTTATTTTATTTTATTTATTTTTATTGAAAAATCCAATAGAAAAATCCATTTACACAATTACAAACAGAACTTATTACTAGTATATAAAACCAACTATGGATTTCTGACATTTTACAATAGCATAAGAAATTTAGAACAGCGTTCTCTTCTTAATATGTATATGGATTATGAATATTACGAGTATTTATGTATAAAGTAGAATTTATTAATGTATGGTGCTTATTTGAGGGTGTGTGAGTGATTTATGTATGTGTATGTTAAAACAAAGTTAGTTTTTATATATGTTAAAGCAAAATTAAGTTTTTTAACCTAGTTAGAGTAGTCATGTTACTTCAGAGCAAAAATAAATGACTGGTGTTTAATTTGTCTATATTATGATCATTTAATTCCTCTTTCAGAGTTATTATATCATTTATTGTGACTTCCTAGTGTACAATAATGAATAAATAAATAAATGACGTTTTGTGGACAGTTATATTTTTTCATTTAATATCTTATTTTAATGGTGTTTGTGATGTGTAATTGCTTACAAAAAGCAGGAATGGCCAAGGCACCTTCTAACTATATAGCATATAATATCAACTGCTTCTATACATTAGTAGTAAAAAAATATTTAACCAAAATCGGATATCTCACAGATAGGCTCTGAAGGCGTCATAAAAGCATCTCCCACCCACTACTCGCGCCTGTGATACTGTGAACGGTCGCTTCATTTCCTATCTCAATGTGTATCTCAATTTTAGCCCATTCGATGTGCGTTTTAGTTCGCCAGCGAGGCGACAGTAGGTTAATTTTTAGGTCTGAGTATATTAGAATAAAAAAAACATACAATATCATGACATTATCTCAATTAATAATAAATTTTAACACAATTTTATTGTGTAAATTTTAACGCGTGGCTAATAATGAAAAAACACGGACATAATATTTCGTTTAAAAATAATTATAATGTCGTCCTTGAACATTCTTTTACAAGTGAATGTAAAACATTTTAAAATGTAAATTAGTTTATTGTGTTAAAAAAAAATATTTTGAAAGTTCGTAGTCTTGTTTAGGAGACTGGGGGGGGGAGGGAGATTTGTTTGCGAGCATCTCTATTCAATTCATTTCAACCCCATAGACGGTAGATAATTAGACAAAAAATAATTAATTAATTATGTCAAAAATTAACCGTTTTCTGGTCCCAACTCCATAACGAGACATAAACATTACTTAGTATAATTATACTAATAATTTGTTACATAATTAGGTAAAACATATTTATGCAAACTTTCCGATATGGCTGTCGTGTAAATCACTCTAAAGTAATCTACAATAATATTATTACGATAATACATTGTTTAGCTTTGATTTAAATTATAATATAATATTCTGTTTTTATAATATCCAATCCGTCAGTTTAGTTAGATAATATTATGTGGGAATTTTGAATGTCATTCTAAAAATAAATAAATAAAGTTCTTTTTTTAAAAAGTACTTACATTTAAAAATCTCACATCCACAAACAGAAAAAGCACAGATTATAAACACAAAAAGTCACAGAACCATAAATTATTATTACACACGGAGTGTCAAGACGCGTCGGTATTATTTTTTTTTAATCCTAATTTCAAACAAATTTTGATTAAATTTATGTGTTCGTATTATTATTATTATTTAATTTTATTTAAGGTTGGAACAAACCCCGCGAGTGGCGCGCGCCAAACTGACTCATAGGCCAGTGGCGAGGGGCTAGCAACCGTCTCTCTGTTGGCAACCCCAGGGGTCGTCAACTTATGTCTTTTATATTAAAAACTTTTATTTTAATATAATAGAAGATATTAGGAAGCCCCAGTCGCAAAGCTGAAACATATGCTAGTAGCACATTGGAGCGGAGAAATGGAAACTTCAAATAAATAATCTTTAATCTAAAATTCGAATAAAAAGCTCGCGAAAAAATTTAACAAAGGATTTCCCACAGAGAAAATATTTTAAACGTAACTTTTTATTATTTCGACTTTTAAAATTCCGAGCTAATATTTTTCATGTAGGTTCGATTCGAACTTTAAAATTGTAAAATCGTTAGTAAAATCATTGAGATCAAAAATATTTCGCTATTGGAGTGATCCATGGGAGCTACGCCAAAAGCATATTTTTGCCAGAACCCATTTAATGTATTGTCATTTTTTTGATAAAAATAAAAAAATAAATAAAATCTGCTGAGTTATTAAAGTTGCGCTTTTGAGGGATCTAGTAGGTCTGTAATTCTGGGCTGTTCACTCGACAGTTTTCAAGGCTGGCTTATTTCGATAATTTCTTTATTTTATAGATGTACAAAACGGCGATTATTAAACCATTTTCACATTGTATCTTTTATTTAAAAAAAACAGGTCAGTGGCATTTACCTACAAATGACCTATTTATAAGATCTAATGACATTATCTATTACATTAAGTGAAGCTGGCAAAAACACGGATTTGGCTGCCAGAAACTCAACTTGATGCAAGTCTTACAAAATTCCATTCAAATTTACATACAATATAAAAGATAAAAGAAAAAACATATAAAAAAAAATACACGAAAAATAAAATAATATTAACACTAAATGAAAAAAGTAATTCACTATAAAAAGGGTAATTACTAAATATTACATTAGTAAATTAATTATTCGTAATATTTTTAGTTGGTATACGTAATTTAAGTTTTCCTAATCATGAAATGTTAATATAAAATATTATAACTATAAGCAGATTACCATATTATAGTAACATTATGGCTATTTAATCTACTAGTCACGGAGTGTATAGGTAATTTTTGAGACGATTTTTTTGAATTTTGAAATACGTCAGCATTGCTAAAGATGATATTCGTTCGGTCATAACTCTGCACAAATTATCGATGTTCATATTTATTTATTTATTTATTGTTCATAATTAATTTGACAAAAAAAATAATAGAAATGTAGTAGTAGAAATCACAGTTATAAATGAATATTACAAATGCACCGGGAGCGATTAGCACTGCTACATTTTGTGCCCTGCCTTCTTTACTAGACTATGTCTGTACTAAGGAAGGCAGTGTTGTATTGTGCTACAACTGAGAATGTCAAACCGTCAGAAATATGAAAATGTATATTTGTAAGAAAAAAAAATTAAAATTAAAATACATAAATATATACAATGGTGTCGCATATAATGTTTATGTTCAGACAAGTATGTCTACATATATAGTTGCCTAAGTTACCTAAGAAATAAATATAATAATAAAGATGGTCAATAAGATGTTAAAACAAAATGTTTAACAAATCAGCAGATCCTTGTTTTCCTTTATCTATCAGCCATATGTTAATTTTTTTCGAAAATATCTTCAGATTACCTATTTCCTTTATAAACTCCGGAAGATTATTGTGGAGTTTGGGACCTAAGAATTTTAAGGACCGTTGTCCAAAACTGGTAGACATTTATGGTATCTCTAATAAGTCATCACTATGTGCTCTTGTTTTATGACCATGATCTATTTTTATCATATTTGCTATATTTTTTGGGTATATAATATTACCTTCTTTATGAAGGATTGTATTACATCTAAAACCCTATAAATATATCTGTTGAAAAAAAAAGTAAAATCACCGATGGTTCCGAACAGCTGGTCTACTAATAGGCACACCTGTCCGCGCAGCGGCGTGTTCCTTCTTCCACAACGATGAACTCGAACGTTGAATTTGATGCACTCCGTTTGGTTGGTTTGGCTGGTACTCCACTTCCACCTTCAATCTCTTCCACTTCCGAGAGAATCGCTTTTTGATGTTAACAACCCACGCCGAGCCCGTACAACAAGTTGCGCCTGTCGCTTTGATAATGGCCAGAAACTCCCGCAGTGGCTTTGTATGAACGAAGTTAAAAAAAAACATTCGGTATTCCTTATGGTAGCGGGCAAGGGGGTTTACTATCCTTCGTTTGTATATAAAAATGTATTGCCGTGACTCATGGTTAAGGCGAGTAAACATCAGCGTTCGTATGCCATAGTGTACTTTTTATTTTTTATAATATAGGCTGTTTTTTTTATAGGCGTGGTTTTCAATCTGACACTACTTTTTTCGTAGTTGGTGTTTTTGACAGCTGTCACTTGATTTATACTCAGTTTGGTTTGCCATTTCATAATGAATAGACTTACTCCTGAACAACGTGGCGTGGCCTCCAAGATCGTGCGATTTAACACCGCTGGACTATTTTTGTGGGGTTATGTGAAGTCGCTTGTCTACGCAGATAAGCCGGACACGATTAACGCCTTGGAAGAGAATATTCGGCGCGTTATTGCTGACATACGGCCCAACTTGCTGCAAAAAGTGGTTGAAAATTGGGCCTCTCGGCTGGAATTTGTTCGAGTCAGCCGCGGCGGCCACTTACCCGAAATCATTTTTAAAACATAATGGCAAACCCTTATCTTTATAATAAAACTAAATTCTTAACCATAACATCAAATTATATGCGTTTTATCTCTTCTTGAAAACCACGCCTCTAAAATCATCACCTTTATCATTGCTATAGCCTAAGGTCATATACAATTATTTTGGGCCTTACTCAACTAAGCCAAATGTGCCTGTTCTAGAGTAATGGTGGTAATGAAGCGGTTAAAAATGGTATAACCATGTGCGGATTCGAACCCGCGACCTTTGGGTCAATAGTCCAATGCCTTAACCATTAGACTAGGTACCACGATTTAGATAATAAATATCAGTTGCTTACTAATTGAATACCAACCTACCAGTCCAGACGCATTGGCTCATAGTGAATTCCAGGAAGGTAGTGTTGAATATATCGATGGCGCTCAATATGCTATAGGAAAGCTTACATACAGGGTATTCCAAGACCATTCCCGAAGACTTAAGGGGAGTGTTGTGTAACTTATTATGAGTAAGAAATGATATAAAATAATGTGAAAAAAAATAATCTCCAAATTTACTATATTTTTAAACAGATGGTGTCAATTCGGCTAGCGCGCGAATTCCGATACCACGCCGATCGATAATGGCTTTAACACCGTAACGGCAAACGGCAACAGCTGAGCGCTCACAACAAACACATTATTATATATGATTTTTTACACGTAAAGTTCACATTTTTTTTCTCGGTAACCATGATGAATTTTGATAAAGTTTCTTAACAAATAACGCTAGAAATAGCAGGACCAATTAGCTGTTATTTTTTATTAGGAATGGTCTTGGGACACGCCGTATATGAATTCTGTGCATAATTCATACTCCACCGTTACAGATAGAATGTCTCACACTTCAACGAAGTCGCTTCGTTTGCCTATTATTGTAATTTATTGTCCTTACCTGGCTTGCACATTCCACACGTTACACAGATGGACACCGTATGGTGCATTCAGGTACATCGCCGGTCGTAAATATTTTAACAGTCGCCCTATTATTTTGTATCCTATCCGACCAGACTCCAGCTTTAGTGACACATAAGTCTCGTTGCAAGCGACACCATGACAATGAAGCACGGTGACGAGTTCAGCTACAAATCGCGCAGTCATTTTATAGCGTTTAATTATTGTGTTATTTTGAAATTGCATATAACGTAACCTCAGTAATATAGGAGTGTTGCTCGGATTTAATGTCCGGCTCCGGCCAACGTAGTTTACAAACACCAAAATGTCGTAGTTCCGACTGATCTGCATGTCCGATCTTGATCCACGGACCAAAAAAAAAAAAAGGCTTTGTTATATTATTATTTGATCTATAGTAATGTGAAATGAATGATAGCTAGAGAGTTAGTACATCCATTAGTAATGAAAAGAGAATGCCTTGAAGCATTTGTAACACTATTTCAAGAGTTCAGGAGAGATTTCAAGAAAGAGATTTTAATTTTTCCATGTGCATGAAAGTTCCAAATGAAAAAAAGAAAATGTCCAAAGCATAAAATTGAAAGATTGCCATTGAAATACTATAACTATAGGGTAAGTAAGGCCTTAGAATAACTAAGACAAAAACATATTAAATTTATTCAAAATGTTGAACACGTTATCACACGTTGAAACCACGTAAATCACAACGTTTCATCATGTGGTAAATCGCGTAAGAAAACATGACAAATCATAATCAGCGCCAGGAATCGAACTCTAGTCTATTGCAGACGGCCGTTATCATTTAGGCATAGTTATTTTTATAAATATTATTTTATTTTTTTTATTTTTTTTTATATATTTTATTTTTATAAAACCGATTGTCAGTAATAAAAAAGACGCCTGACGCGTAAAAAAGGCGGGACTTTACGAAAGAGAAATATAGGAAATATATGGTGTATTTTACTGCTTATTAGCAGTATTATGAAAATAAAACAATTGCAAAAATTACTTTCTTTAACTTTATCTTCAAACATGAGTGATTTATCTAGTTATTACAATATAATCTGGTACACAAATTTATGTGAAATTCCAAGGTGGACATTGTAGATTATTTTTTTTTATAAAAAGTATAATTTCTTTTCATTTTGCAACTTTATAAAATTTAAATAGTAACGCTTATAACCGCTAGATTGCTGTAAAAGTCAACCCGTATGGAAAACTTATATCATGATATTCACTAAAATAGCTAACTTATTTCTAAATGCCAAATTTTAACGAATAGATGTCATAAAATAATATTATGTTCATAAATTTAAAAAAATGTAAATATTAATTTCAAAATGGAAGTCACCCATCTACCGGCGAGTAGATGAAACTTTATGGGAAGAGGCACAAAAGTTTGCACAGGGGAGAAAAAAATTTTGGAGTAAATAAAAGTGCTGCCAGTTATTTCCCCAGCTAGCGTTTTATGCGTTTAATTTGAACACAAATTGTATTTATGCATCAGCTGAAATCTATGAGTGTTTTTTAGAAAGGCCCTAATGAAATACGGCAACTGACTGGCCATCATCGTCGCGGAGTTGCATTCGAAATTTAGAAGAGTTTTCGCGGTGTTACAGAGGACAAGGGGATCTAAAATCCATAAACTTATTTTTTATTTAAAAATAAAAATATTTATTACTTATATAATAATTAGTCTACTTGTAATCATCATACTCACATATGTCCTCATGCATAATTGAAGATGAAAAATGTAAAAATGACCTCCCACATTTGCGACAATTAAAATTTAGTTTTTTATAATGTCTAACGTTTAAGTGAAATGACAGATATTCTTTAGTTTTAAAATTCTTATTACATAAATCACAAATAAAAACGATTATTTTATGATCAAAATCAACATGCTGCGATAAGTCACTTTGAGATGCGAACGCTTTTCCGCATTTACGAGTAAGACATTTAAATTTTAAATTGTTAAGATGAAAATCGGTAATGTGTTTAATTAAATGGTCTTTTGAAAAAAATGTTCTGTTGCATTCAGCACATTTAAACGTTATTAATTTCTTCTTATGATCAGAAGCGTGGCAAAATTGTTCAGCTAGAAAAGCAAATGTCTCATCGCATTGATTACATTTGTACTTTTTTATTTTCCTATGTGCAACATAATGCCTGTATAATATTTTTTGCGTTGAAAATGTCTCATTGCATTCATGGCACTTAAATATTCTTTCTTTTTTATGTGCAACATTAGCATGTAAGGATAATTTTTTTTTCGTTATAAATGTCTTATTGCATTTATGGCACTTATACATTCTCACTTTTTTATGTGCGGCATTAGCGTGTAAGGATAAACATTTTTTCTTTGAAAATGTCTCATCGCATTCATGGCACTTATATATTCTCTCTTTTTTATGTGCAACATTAGCATGTAAGGATAAAAATTTTTTCATTATAAATGTCTTATTGCATTTATGGCACTTATACATTCTCACTTTTTTATGTGCGGCATTAGCGTGTAAGGATAAACATTTTTTCTTTGAAAATGTCTCATCGCATTCATGGCACTTATATATTCTCTCTTTTTTATGTGCAACATTAGCATGTAAGGATAAAAATTTTTTCATTATAAATGTCTTATTGCATTTATGGCACTTATACATTCTCACTTTTTTATGTGCGGCATTAGCGTGTAAGGATAAACATTTTTTCTTTGAAAATGTCTCATCGCATTCATGGCACTTATATATTCTCTCTTTTTTATGTGCAACATTAGCATGTAAGGATAAACATTTTTGCATTGAAAATGTCTCATTGCATTTACGGCACTTATATATTCTCACTTTTTTATGTGCGGCATTAGCGTGTACGGATAAACATTTTTTCGATGAAAATGTTTCATTACATTGATGACACTTATACTTTTTTATTTTACTGTGTATTTTAATGGCATGGATAGACAAATAATATTTTGATGAAAATGTCTTGTTGCATTGCTTACATTTACAATCCTCCACTATATTACGAATGCGATATGAAGATTTTGCTGAAAACACCTTATTACTTTTATCACAAATGGCCTTTCTTCTTATGTTCCTGTGAATGTTATCAATGTGCCTAGTAAGATAATATTCCCGTGAATACGATTTATTGCATTCAATACATTTAAACTTTGCAGTATCCTTATTATGATAGGTGTGAATGTGCTGAGATAAGTGAGAGTTGAAAGAAAAAGACTTATTACATTCCGTACATCTAAAACTCTTGCCATTTATGCGGACACGGTCGCCATAATTCCACTTGTCACAAGAAACATTATCAACAACCTCTTGTTTTATTGTGAAATTATTTTGTTCATCAATAGTTTGCTCTTTTTTAATGTACGGCAACAATGAATATTCTCCGTTCTCCTGTTTAATAATATTAACGTGCTCTGTAGGTATTTCGACTTTCGCGATAAAATCATTTGAATTTTCTTCCATGACGGTATTGAACGAATTCGTACGATCGGTTTCCAAAGGTTCGAATTTATGGTGCCTAATCGGCTGCACAAAGATGTCTTTATTAGCATTAGCATTATTATAGAAATTCAACACGCCATCCGCCTGCCTCAGGTCAACTTTGCTTCTTATGCAATCATTCTCTTCTTTATACACGTGTTCATCCATCGGTTTTATTTTAATATCACCTATTGTCATTTCGGTTAGATCCATTTTTAAAATGATTCGATTAGGCAATTATATAAAGTGATCTTCAATACACTTTGACATTAATTACAATCCAAAAATTGATTTAATAATGCTAAGGTCCGGCTTTGGTAACCTGCACAGGCGCCTGACACCTCATCACCGAACTCCTGTCTCCTGCCAAGTGACATCCACTAGACGGTTGCAAAATCAAATTTTGAACAAGGCTTGTTTGGTGCTGCCATATATTGAATGATAACAATTTTTCTCTTTTTTTAACAATAAAATACTGTTTATTAATACAAAGATAACAATAATAATTAATAAATTATACTAAATAAAAAATTTCTTCGTGGAAGTGAGTGTGCCGAAACTGGCTGCATTATCACGCACCACCTCCAAACAGACTCGCTAGAATCCTGCACACGAATCCCTCAACTTCTCTCCTTCCTACTTTTTGAGCAAACTTTGACGTATCGCGTGGCCACGCGTGGATTGCAAAAACAAAGTCGAAGAAGAAAGAAAGCTAAATTAGGGTGAAGATTTTCTAAATGTTCAGAATAAAACCCAAATTTATCTCTTTTACTTTTGATCAAAATAGAAAAACATCTTCTAACAATGGTGCACCTAACAAAAAATAGGGAACAAGATATTTAAGGAAGAACATATTGGTAGAATAGGTTCATTATCCAAGCTAGTAAGAAAAAAGACTTCATACTTTAATGGATTTAAGTTCAATACTCAAAACATTAATTCTCAAGACCAAAGCAAGACCCCATAGGACTTCACTAGCGGTTCCATCTATCACTCCATTGTCCAAGTTTCAAACACTATAGAAGATGACACATACATGACACATACATTACACATACACACATTACATTACACACATACATACATACATACATTACATTACACATACATGACTGTCGGAACAAAATAAAATTGATTGTATTCCTCAGAATAGTGGCGATCACAATAGATAGGTACTTTAGGAATTGATATAAACAGGCATTTTCGCTGGACCCATCATATTGATTCGATTTCTAAGAGAGTTTTCACAAATATGGTATATAAAAATATTAGAAACTGATTAAATACCCATTCTTTAAAAATGGTTTACAATACCTTAACCGACTCTTTAAACACCTATGCATTCACTGTATGGCAAGGAGCCACTAGAAAAATCCTTGAACCTTATATCAAAGTTCAAAAATTGGTTCTTCGTGTGAGCCTTTAGGTTTAATTCGGAAATCCTTTTTTCAAGTTACAGCGTGATAGATATTAGTATTTTTTTTATTAAAAAAGTAGTCATACGTGGATGGCAAAACAAAATGACTAGAATAAAATGCACTAAAGTTAAGAAGACAAGATCGAATGATAGAGGTCATTAGTGGCACCAATAATGAAAACATCTTTTGAACAGAGATATTTCATTTTCCTGGGCTCAAAAATATAAAGGGATGTCAGGCTTTACACAATCGAGTTTAGGTGACAAATCCATACATTATTGTATTTTTTTAAAGTTATTCGCGGTTTCATCGAGAATCCCGTAATACTCAGAGATACAAGTTTTCATTGTTCCGGTTCGTTTGACTAGATCGCGGCAGCACACGCTATTTAGGTGATTAGCGTGTCGTACCGACTTATACAAGTATAGTTCGATTGGGAGAGCAGTCGAATTATCAAATTCCGTTTCCGCGGAGATTGATATCTTTGTCTGTTCGCCCAGTAAGATTAAAAATCTGCTTTCTTTAACATCTTTGTGAGATCAGTGCAAATTATTTAATTGTATTATTTGCCTGGAGGCATTATTTTAATTTTTAACGTGGTACTTTTCCTGATTATCCTAGTTATTTATCGGGTTTTTATTGTTATTGTTTTTAATGTTGTTTTTCTTTTAGTAATTATGTTTTTACTTAAATTGTAATGTGTACATGGGGACACCTGTTTGATAAATAGATAAGTATAGTTGGGTTTAAATTATATTGGTTTTATTATATTTCACAGGTTTTTGCGTAGGTCTTTTATATACACACCGTTGCAGATAATAAATTACCTTTCTTAAAACAGGTAAATCTTACCTAGTTAGAAAGGTAACAGACCTTAGCAAATAGGCCAACATGACGATACCTAGGTACTCGATTTGCCATTTTTTTTAATTTTTTAATTAACATTTCTATGTTATTTTAATATTCACTGTAAAACTGAGCATTATTTTTTCGATGAAACATTATCCATAGATAAAAGTAGGCTATCGTAATTTTTGCAACTTCCAAAAATAGTATGCAGATGGCAGATTTTTGACATTAGCTAGAAATAACAATATGGCGTCCGTCTGCCGCTCACGGTTTACGGAATTTTACATTAGCCGACATTTATTTATAAGTTTCACAGGGGTTTGTTTGTAGTTTGGAAAGTTTTATTTGTTTTTGTGTTTAGTATCAATGTATATTTTTACCAACAAACTTGTTAGAGGCAGAGTTCTCGTGGTATCCGCGATTGAATAAAATGTCCTTTAAAATATTACGCGCCGCTCTGGAAGGGCCGGAATCCGAAATGGACGTGATATTCAAGTCTAAGCATCGCGAGTCAACGATGTCTCGAGATGACATGGTCAAAATAAAGTCGGAGCTTTCCGACTCGGTGGACTGCACGATTTGTAAAACGAGAATAAGCATCGATACGGCCACGGATATTTATACAAAAGTGTCAAACTGCTCTCATCGTTTGTTTTCCTCGCTAATTTCTAGAATAACAAACATCGTTTTTCATCAGGACGACTTCTCCAAGTTTATGTGTAAACACTGCTTTTGCTTATTACTTAAAATCGACGAAACGGAGCAGGCGTACCTGAGGCTAAAAAGGGAATTTCACGATATGTGCATTAGGGCGATAGGAGATGGTACTTCGAACTATCCCGAATTGTATAAAACCGTTTCAACCCAGACTGATGATGGAACCCGCTCTCATAATGTGTATTCGGAATTTTGTTCTGTAGAGGAGAAAGACAACGAAGCGACTGCTCAGTTGAACCCTCCGTCACCCGCTCCGTCGATTCCGATGAATGATACCTATTATGATTCTGATAGTGAGCCACTCTCAAAAAAAAAGCCTAAAAAGGACAGAAAAGCTAAGAAAAGTAGAAAGATTAAGCAGAAATCGAGGTGAGAATACATACTAAAAAATTTTTAAGTGAAACTTGTAAATTGCTTTCTCATGTTAATCTTGCAACGCCTATTAAAACACCATAGATTCTAATACAAGTACTTACTACTAATTGCCTCATATTAGTTATAGGTACTGTTGATAGCCCAAAATCTCAAAAAAAAACTATTATTTTATGTAATATTTTATTTTATTTATTTAAATGAAATTTTGCATTTAACCCCCACGTGTCGAGGCCACTTTTACTTAAAACTCGCAGTGTCGCAGGTTTTCTAAAAAAGTCTTAATTATGAGGACATTACCATCGAATACGCAAACCAAAACATTTATTTTTTCAATTCTATGACACCGAGGCAAAAAAAAAACAATTGTAAAACACTTTCTCGCTATGTACGTAATATTATAAAAAAATAATAGTTACTCACTTATAAACGCTAAAAATCAATCAAAGACAATAAAACTCACACACAGCTATACAATCCAATTCGAGATCGGAAGACATTTGACATTTTATTTTTTAATATTTCAAAACGGCATTATACTGTTTTTTTCTTCTAATCGGGTGTAGAACTTAATTAAGATTTTTGTAGAGTTGGAAGTTTCGGAACCCCGCAATTTCATAGCACATCATTTGCATGTCCTAATTTGATAAATACAAGTTTTTTTTAAATTACAGGACCGTTTCAAACTATACATGTCACGAATGCGGTAAAACGTTTGGCACGAAGCTCACGCTGACCGAACACACCCTGTATGATCATATCGTCGAAGATGTAAAGGATATTCAAGTAGATTTTAACCTAAAAGAGGATATTGGAAAGAGGAAAGCATCAAAAAGAAAAGTTGAATCGGACGTTGAGTGAGTTTTTTTCTTATATGGTTTAAGAACTTGATTATGCGCAAAACTTCCTACAGTGAATAAGCATCAGGCGACCACCGAATTGTGGGCACATGTATCGCTTGCTGCACTCTATTCAGCTTGAAGTTGATATTGGATAATTATTTTCAGAACCAGATTAACAGCAAAATAAATTAGAAGTCTTATATCCACACTGCCTGTCTTTAGTATAATAATAATAATGAAACATATACAGCACTAGCAATATCTATACAGCATCTAGGCCTTGTTGCAGGTATTCAGCAACTTAGGCGCCTAATATTCTTCTCATTTGAGCCACGATGCATGCCATTAGAATAAATATTATTTTAAATATGGTCTCGAAATAATACCTACTGTTAGTAGTACTGCTTAGTAGTCTCAATTTATCCTGTACCTTCATACAAAAACAGATCATTTAAGCAAAATTTTTTATGATAGTATAAAGTAGTATTCATTTTCAGGATTTTGTTAAATCACATTAAAGAAGAGAATACTACAGATGCGATTAGCAACGATGAAAATAATCTAGACGACGACGACAAAGACGACGTCCCTATTATGCCGATTTTGGACGAAGAAACGTCCACTTCGTCCGCCGGAATAATATTGAGAAAACGGCGGAGCAAAGCGCGGTTAAAGCAGGAATACCTCGAAGGGGAATACTTCGACGATGACATGACCGATTCGAATTATGAGTATATAAAACCGCGAGAGGGGCCCGCGCGGAGGAACCATCTCCCGAGGAACCGTCTGCCGAAGCAGGTCTTCCAGTGTCCCGAGTGTCCCGAAACGTTTAAATCAAAAGGTACCTGCGTATATATTTTGGACTTCTATTTCATAGGTGGTTGAAAATGTCAATTTCTCCGGTAGGTCTTGTTAACTAGGACGAAAATTTATTTTGATAGCGATAATATGAGATTGCTTGCGGAGCGAGCTCCGCGCCTGGTCTTTGACAGGCATTGGCCAGGCATTGGCCCTCGGGCAAAAATGGAATTTACACGAGCGCTCTGATGAAATTAATAAATTTGGGCATGAATTATTTTCGCAATTTTTTTTATACAATTTCTTACACGTAATCGAATGTATTCAATTTTTATGTATAATTAACTCAAGTTTATATCAAATAATCAAATACACATGCATGTTTTGTAAACATGCAATCAGAAAGTATCGAGTGCTGGCAACCTGTGTATGAAATATTTGAAAATAACTATGGTTAAGTACTCTCCGTATGTTTACTTTATAAAATAAATAAACAGGGAAGATAAACACCCCTTAAGTCTTTGGAGTGATCTTGGAACATCCTGTATGAAATAAGTTTTCAATGAAGATATCAATATTAAAATATACATCTAAATGT
Organism: Neomicropteryx cornuta; assembly: GCA_020383195.1. NCBI lineage: Eukaryota > Metazoa > Arthropoda > Insecta > Lepidoptera > Micropterigidae > Neomicropteryx > Neomicropteryx cornuta. The sequence continues at coordinate 2,301,660 of JAHKQU010000001.1, read as the reverse complement.
ACCTACTATTTATTTCAGCCAGAATGCAGTACCATGCGGATAAACACGGAGTTGGTAAGCCGCCGTACATTTGTGAAGTCTGCGGAGCTTCCTACAAGAATAAAAAGGCCTGCGATATTCATGTGGGCATGCATAAAGGTACAGCATGTTATACTCAATATTTGCTCAGTAGGGTGGACAGTCGATGGTTTGGCTTTGTATCGTGCTTTCCAAGCCCTGTCCGGAGTTTGCCGTTAGCTTGGGAAACCTTCAATGATTGGTCACGGCTTCGCTCAAATAGATGCTGGTTTTATCAACAGTATCGTAGATTAGGTTTAAAAATGCTATCTGCATTTATAATTACCATGGGCAGCACGTTCTAACCTTCTCAGTAAAATCGAATTTGCTTAAACATGCCTTCGTTTGACTCTCAGATACTTTCATTTATATGCAAAAAATCAAAGTTGTGTTCATATCAGGTCGATTGGCGGTGATTATAACAAAATTTTGATTGTTTTCTTCCAGGAATTAGTCCATGGAAATGTGATCTCTGCTCCAAATTATTCCCGTCCAAAGGTGCATTGCAGAGGCACGAGGCAATACACACGGGAAAAACCAATTATCAGGTTGGAAAATTTAATTTTTATACTTTATAAAATCTAAAAGCAGAGAGAGTGCTACGACCGACCGATTAGTAAATTGTTTCATAGATTTGCTTAAAACTGGATTCACATTTTCATGTCATCAGGAGGTAATAAGGTATTCATAACTTTAATGTGATAATGCAATTATTATTAACACCGTATCCCCCACCTAATTGTTTAGCCGGCTTCTCTAAACAGCATTTTAATATTTAGTACAGTAGTTCGTCGATAATTCGGATTAATTGTGACCGGACCCTGTCCGAAATATCAAAATATCCGAATTTTCGAAAAGAACTAAAAAAGGTTATTTATGAAAACTCGTTAAAACCGTTAATAATTCACTTTAGCGGTTAAATTAATATAAACTTTTATTGATCTTTGAACTGCGTGTGTCGAACAGCGTGTAGTCAAAGGACGCGACTAACAGTGAAAACTTCAACTTTAATTGAATCCGGATTATCGACGCTCTACTGTATTATGGTTTTGTACCATCCTTTTGTGGAAGGGAGGATGGGAGAGGGGGGGGAGTTGCGCACAGAAATACTTTTACAAAAGTCATTCAATGTTTATGATGCATCCATGTACGAGTCGTATCTGCCAAACAACGCCTACTCTATTATGTGGACTGAAATAGCGATAAAAAAATCGAGTTTTATTTACAAAAGCTATAAAAATAAAATCACTAGCTCACTTCACACATAAACAATTGTAGTGTTCGGTAGTAACACCCCCCCCCCTCCGACCGCCTAACGGCGGAGGTAAGACGGTTGCGAAGCGCGGACGCCGCGCGCCGTCAAACATCAAGACCGAACTAAACTGAAAAAAAAATTGACGATTAGTCTATGCTTTCATGAATTCGTATACGTGACATGCCATGCTTTTCAAAATTAATTGAGATGTACCCACTTACACATATTTTTATTTAAAAGTTTTTTTCTTATTATATTTTTGTTTTAATTTTCTTAGAATGCAATGGATAAACCTACATCATCAACCGGGAGAATAAATAATAATAAAAAAAGGGTAAATTTGTCCGATACCCGATTGCTTGAAATCCTAAGCGGTTATAAATCTCACGATTCCGACATTGAGTCAGATAGTAGCTATGATGAAGATATTGATGATCAAGAAACAATTGAAAATATAGAGTCGTACGTTACAAAAACCAGACCCAGTATGTCAATAATCAAAGAAAATTTGAAGTCATTCATGGATGTTGAACCATCGTTACCAAGCACTAGTGCAATCATTGCTCAATCCAATATTCAACCAATACGTGTAGAACAATCGCCTGAAGAAGTGCCATTAGAAAACATTAGTGAAGAAGTGGAAGATGAAGAAATATATACATGGTCGACTCCTGAAGATATTTCTCGTGTTGATTTTGTTGGAGAACCAGGTCTCAAGGTTCCTATATTAGGAGATGAGCCGATTGATTACTTAAATTTGTTACTGAATGATGAATTTTACAATCTTATTATTACTCACACCAACGGGCACGCTGTTCAGATTTTGTCGGAAACTGTATCAGATCAAGGCAGGATCACATCATGGAGAGACGTCACAAAAGAAGAGATAAAAATATTTCTTGGTATTCTATTCCATATGGGTACAATACGACTAAATAGGACTTGTGATTATTGGAAAAAAGATTATTTGTTCAATATACCAGTTTTCAGAAAATTTATGAGCCGCAATCGCTTTTTAATTATTCTAAGAGTATTGTACTTTCAAAGCTCTACAGACACCAGTACTAAGAAAGCTTCAAAAATTCTATCATTAGTTAATTTGTACAATAAAATCATGAATGAAATTTATAACCCAGAAAAAGAACTGTCCATCGATGAGTCCATGGTTTTATGGCGTGGAAGATTTATACTTCGTCAGCATATAAAAGAGAGGCATCGTAAATATGGGATAAGGTTATATGTACTCGCAGAACATACTGGATTATGTTTAAAAATACATATTTATGAAGGAAAGTTTGATACGGACGTGGGAGGTTTAGATCATGGTCAGAAGGTTGTCTATAAACTCATGGATGGGAAATTGGAGAAGGGGCATACATTATACATGGACAACGTTTACAATAGCGTATCTTTGGCTAAAAAATTATTAACTAATAAAACTTATTGCACTGGCACATTACGATCAGATATGCTATTAAATCCACCAGAAATAACAGGAAAAAACTTAAAACGAGGAGAATCAATAACGCGATACTCCCAAAATGGTATTTGTATTTGTAAGTGGAAAGACAATAAGCGAGACGTGCTTGCACTATCGACGGAACATACTGGACGCATGGTGGGAGTAAGGACCAGAAGGGGCATGTGTAAAACAAAACCAAAATTGGTCACAAAATATAATCAATTTATGCGGGGCGTAGATAGGCATGACCAGATGCTATCCTATTACTCAAGTGAACATAAGTCAATAAGGTGGTATAAAAAAATTGCAATACATATATTCCAGTCCATGATGATTAACGCCTACTATCTATATAATAAAGGGAGAATTGGACGTAATAAAATGAGCCTTTACGAATTTCGATTATCTTGTATAAAATCGCTCCTTGGTAGGCCACCGATCGCACCCGAAGTACCAAAACCTCAAAATATTCACTGTTCAGAACCGTATCCAATGACCAATGCAAAGGGTCAAATAAAAACAAGACGATGTAAGCAATGTTATAGTAAAAAAAAACGGCGCGAAACTGTATATTATTGCTCTCAATGTCCCGATCAACCAGCATTATGTGTGCATCCTTGCTTCCGGGAATTTCACAATTACTAGTTATTTTTTTTTAATATTTTTCGGTTACAGTTTTATTTGTTTTTATGAATACGGCATAGGTTTTTATTCTTGATTAGACTATAATCATTTTTAGTATAACTTATTTCTATTTACAATTTTTTTTGTGCAATCCATGGTTTTAGTTTTATTTTTATATACTAGTGCTTTATAAGACAATTATATTTTTACGATTATTTGCCCATTTTCGCAAATTGAAATTTATAGGTATGCAATTTTTTATACTGTTTCAGTTTTATTCTTGATTAGATAATAATATTTTTTAGTTTTAGCTTTTATCCTTTTATTTTTATTTGCAAATTAATTTTGTTTTTTTCATCCAATATATGGTTTTAGTTTTATTTTTATATAATTAGCTTTTTATAAGGACAATTATATTTCGTAGGACTATTTGTACATTTTCGCAAATGAAATTTATAAGTAATGCATTTTTTTTATGCTGTTTCAGTTAATTTCTTATACACTTCTTATACTTGATTAGATAATATTATTTTTAGGTTTCACTTTTATTTTCATTTGCAAATTAATTGGTTCAAATAAAAAAAGTGTCATTGAATATTTTGTTTTAATTTCTTTGGGTATTACCAATAAGAACACAGATTAGTAATTAGCACATTAACTTTTCGGTAAACGAACGCCGCCTAGCTGTGAGACTCCATGGACGATGCCTGGAGGGCAGGGATATTATGCCGTTTGCAGGGTATAAAAGTGAGCTGTGAGAGATAATTTAAAAATTATATTAAATTTAAAAAAAACAACGGGTGGCAGCCGTGTATGCGGCATTACAATTTTGATGAATGTTCCACTCGACAAACAGCCGAAGAAGGGGTGGCATTGTATTGTCCGCCCCTTTTTCGATCCGAGCTGAATGTGTTAAACTTTGATTATTTATATATATTTAAAAAAAAATTCGTTTAATCCGGAACTAAACTAGGAATTTTGTCCGTTGTTTGTTTGTAAGAGTTTTGTGCATTGGGAAAAATTATTATTAAATGAATCACACTTTCAGTAAATAGAATGGGGTGGAAGGGGGATGGTTTCATTACTAGCAGCGCCTCAAAATTTACATAAAAAATTGAAATGGTGTTATTTTTTTTTTAAATTTATGATTTGAAAGAATGACAATTATCCGCTTGTAGTCTGGGGAGAAGATGCCGTTAATGATGCCTGTATTGCCTAGCTGTAAGACCTCAGGTTCTGGATAAATAAGTCAATACTAGTAAACGATGTATAGAAGCAGTTGATATTAAATGATAGCTACAGGGTATAATAGCCAATCTTATCTATATTTAGCCAAGATAATCTTAATACATATTGCACACAAACTTTGAAGTGAGTTATCTTAAAATCCACCTATAGTCGGCTTATGACTTCTTGCAATAAGCCGACGAAATGAAATGGCTTACCTTGTTGGTAGCATTTTCACCTGATCGATTCATCTTGTAGGTGATTTTTAGCGAGGAATTTTATACTTCAAGTAGGTATAAAAACATATCTTACAGATGGACAAAGAACTGAAGATTACTAAACTTGTTTCATATAAATTACCTTGCTGATGTTCTTGTCCAACAATATTTTCTTTAATTTATTTGCGCTGCATACAAATAATGACTTTTGTTTTTATTTATATTGTGGTTACTTAGTTTATAAATCATCAGTCCTCTTCATAAAATTTAAATCTCAACTGAATTATGAAATTGAATTGGTTGAAGTTTAATACAAACCAAACGCAGTTTGGTACCTTTTCATATACCAGTAAAAGACTTCTGTGTACCAGTAGAGTCAAAAAAATAATAAATAGTTGCTGAAACCATGCTTTTAATTTCAGTGCGACCTCTGCGGGAAGTCGTTTATCCACACATCCTCGTTTAAGATGCACAAGCTAAGTCACTCGGGTGTGAAGCCGCACGCGTGTCAAGTCTGCGGCCTCTCACTCATGACCAAGTCTCACCTTAAGAGGCACGCACGTGCGCACAGCGGGGAGAAGAGACACGAATGTCAGACGTGCGGAAAGAAGTTTTCGGAGAGGTGAGTTATTGCAGGCATTGATAGAAAGTTTTTTTCTTTTTTGTGCATATCACTTTCGAATGCTCCTGAAACATGGACCCTTAGTAGGAACGATGAACATGCACTTCTACTACTTGAACGCAAAATACTCGGGCAATCTGCATAATAGTTATTAAGAGCCATATGTAAATCATATCATAAGCATTATATAAGATACCTAATTTTTTCAGGTATAACTTACACGCCCATCAGAAATCTCATAATAACGGTGTCCTGGACAAGACAATGTCCTGGCAATGCCTGCAGGCATTGATAGAAAGTTTTTTTCTTTTTTGTGCATATCACTTTGGAATACTCCTGAAACATGGACCCTTAGTAGGAACGATGAACATGCTCTTCTACTACTTGAACGCAAAATACTCGGGCAATCTGCATAATAGTTATTAAGAGCCATATGTAAATCATTATCATAAGTATTATATAACTTACCTAATTTTTTCAGGTATAACTTACACGCCCATCAGAAATCTCATAATAACGGTGTCCTGGACAAGACAAGGCCTAAATTTTTCAGATGCACTGTTTGCGATAATGGTTTTGAGCGAAGGTATGTCTGCTTGTAATAGTTTTAAGTTGCCAGTATTATTTTCAAAAAAGGTGGATTAATATATGAGTTTAATTCAAGGTACTTACTTGAGAAACACATGGAGGTGGCTCATCAGCGTGTCATGGAAAAGGGTCCGAAGAAGCCTCGTATGACCATGTCACGACTGCTCAAAATGCAAGCGGCCGGCGTTGTCAATCCCACGGTCACATCGACGGCCACAACAGCCATTTCCCCGACAATACCCTCTGCACCTCCTATTACACCTGCAGGTACTATGGTAATATTGACAGTTTTTAGAGAATTTTGTAATTGTTTCATTCTGTCATGTCATTCAACATTGCACTTCATAAAAATCAATTAAAATTTTTAGTTGAGAGCTTATAAAATGTGACTGCTAAGTGAAAAATCTTCCTGTACTTTTAAGGTGTGGGTTGTAGGGCAGAAGAATGGTGCTTTTGAGATAGATTCTGAATTTACAAGAAAAATGTATCTATAGATCTTTTGTAAGATTCATAACAATATTATTTAAAACGAAAGTAGTGAAAATAATAATATTAACAACGAAACTTAGAAAGTCAACAATATTAATTTGCTTATTTGAATATTTAAAGTTGATGATGTTGCAATCGTGTAATACCGGCCGACAGAAGTGCAACAACTGATAATAATCTATTTATGACTTAACGTCATCATAAAAATTATTTTAACGCATTTTTGCAAATGCACGGTCCCATCGTTCTTTTTTCAACCAGCCGGACATGACTTTAGGAGAGTTCTTGGATTAGCGGACGATCTATAATTGATAATTTTTAGACATATGATTGAAATGTCTAAGACTTTTGTTTATCTTTCCAGCGGTGAAAATAGTTGAAGTGGAAGTGAAACCCTTGGCCGAAGTGGTCCAGGTTCCTCAGGAGACTTTCAAGACCAGTCCAAGAGATTCACCGGTAGCGAGCGACGAGCCGCAGACATCCAACAGAGGTATTAGCTGTGTGTAATCATATATAAGTATTTTATTATATTTTTAATAAGCTGATTAGCTTATATTATCGTTAGTCATCAGGTCTGTTCTTAAATTGATTCACTGACATTGCACTAATCATACTAATCACATTGGCGTCCTCCTTTACCATGTCGTCAAGTGACGAGGATGCCCATCGACGTCCTCGACACCAGACGGGTTAAAGGTCTCTATTAGATTTCTATGTTCGCATCGTTTCTTAATAGCGGGCAGCTTCAGTACGTCTAGTCGTTGAATATGATTTGTTCAATTTTACAGGAAGTTTCTGGAGTTAAACTTTGTCAAGAAGATCATGTCTTTTGTAAAGTATGGACTCTAAACCTGATATTCAAGCCATATTCAAGTAGTGGTCTTATGTAATCTTGTAAACATTTAGAAATATATCAGCTGTCAGAGTTTAGAATGATTTTGTAATTACGTAAATTACGCTACTTGCTTTTCAGTTGCCAGACTGCCATAATGGTAGTCCAGAAACACGTCAAAACCTAACTAAAGTAACCCTTTATGTTATAAAATCACGTGTGATTTACGCTACCAGCTCTTAGCCTGTTATAACTTATTTTTACAGGGAAGGAAATGCCTTTAAAGGAGGCACGCACCTGGTAAGTAGGTAATGGGTAGTCTGCCCCTAACGCTACTCTCACCTCTGCTTCGTATTTTCCTAGCGACTATGAAACCTCATAAAAATAATACACTCTTCTCTTTCCAGCGAACACACCTACATTCAGTCTGGCCCCTCCTAGTGAGGGCAACGGTCCTCCGGGTGGTGGACCCTGGCCTGGACAACCCGGATATCATCAGCTGGCCAATGATTTTCCCCTCCGAATGCACGGATTGGATTACGCCAGCTACATCGGCAGGCAGTGATTGTTAATCGACACACATCGTTCTCATTAATTTTGAAAAGTCGACTGAATTAAATGGAGACCTTAAGTCCTCTCCATACTCGTGGTACTAGCAGAAATAAATCCGTCAATGTATTTATAAAGGCAGGCAATCTTGATTTATTTATTAGTATGGAGCAAGCATTCGCTTTATTCTATAGAACGTTTATGTTAAAAAAAAACAACAAAAATGTTATAAAAATGCCTCTAATATATTTCATATCATTTATCATTACGCGAGTTCTGTTCTTTATAAAAACGTAGGATCGAAAAAGCGAAATCACATCAATTCCTGATATGTTTCCAATTTGACCCACCTTGTGATATGGACACTCCCAACGAATAACATCTTATGTCACTTTTTGCCGGTTTTGAGTTAGGGTGTTATTCCGGGTCACATATACAAAATGGCTCTTTTTCTGTATATTCACCTTATCTCTATCATTACCACGTGCAAAGATATCATATGCATGTGAATATCGTAAGTAAGCTTTTCAAGTAATATTTAATGGAAAAACATCCCAATTCTAGTTAAGTACAGTATTATTATCAGAGATGACAATTTTTACATGGAATAAAATCGTAACTGACTTAATTATCAAAAAAAACAAAGTAAGGAAATTTTTAAAAACTTGTTTTGGCTCCTGAAAAGTTGCTAAAAATGTCTTAGGATGTTATTCTTTGGGGGTGTCGATATATGGTAGTAATTAAAGTTAGTTTTGTGCCTTATAAAATCTAAGCCTTAAAATGAACCAGGCAATATTTTATTTACTAGTATAGAAAACAATATACGGTTTCTAAGCGAGAGTGCTGTATGTATACCGACCGCCGAGTTAAAAAAAAATTGCACATTTCTATTTTATGTTGGCTGTGTGTTTTTATGGTAGATATGGTTATATTCTTAACTGATATACTTATTTTAAATTAATTTTTATTCTCTGACAATGTTTTCGAGTTTTGCCTGAATTCCATTTGAAATGTGCCATACAGTAGTCTAGCTTAGGATTTGCATACAGCCGTGTTAGCTAAGTATGCGAGGAAAACTTACCGCATGATACAAAATAAGATAAGTATTAAGTCATTCTGTGAAACACATTTCAAATGTGTGAAGACAAGTTAGAACTCAGAACTACTTAGTTAGAACTCATTTTTCTGTTCCTGTGAATAATTGTTATATTTAAAACAGTCATAACATTGATCTTTACGGGGTACATGAAAAGATACATTGAAATCTTTGTTAAAAACATTCGATAAAGTTAAAAATTTTCTGGTGTTAGACTCTGATCCTTACTACAACGTAAAGATTACATATAATCTGAACGACATCTTTTTCAGTACAACAGGCACAAATGTATCAGAGATATTGAAAATCCCCAAGAAAAATTACCGGTATACCTACTTGTATTTCAGTATTATCTTTTACCAAATAATACTTTTTGGTAAAACTCCTCGGATTACCTATTGCTACACGAGTTGTTTCCTTAGGAATTTTACAAATTAAATGAGCAAGTTGATGTTTTTCAATATCCTCCATTGCCCAATAACTACGAAACAACATTATAGTATTCCTCAGAAAATTAAGACTGCATTTTCGCTGACAAGTTGAGCAATCAGTATAGTGCAATTTTCTGCAAAAATCTTACCTTTATTTATGTATATTGCATTTTTTATTGTTTCCTTTTCGTCGTAGAAATTCTTTTCCATTTTGTTACTCGTTTTGCTCGTTTGCCCTATTTAAAATCAACAGATTCATTATCATGGGTATGTATAAAGAGCACCCTTTTCCACACATTGCAATTTTACACATATATTGATAAATATTACCTCCATTTTGTAATTGTGGTACTCTTCCAATGAAATAATTTTATTTTTTCGTTTACACTTCCTCGAACTTTACTTTACAAATTCACGCAACAACTCGCATATTTTGATAAAATGCATGGAAAAATACAGATGTTTTTGAGGACTTAACTTTTGAACTATGTAGAAATTCACCCTTTTATTCGATATAAGCTCAGATGAGATAAAACGATACCCAGTATTATTTTTCTCCTATATCTACAAAAAAGAGGGACAGAGAGAGCGGGTTGCAATGATAATAGTTGCGTTTAGTAATGAATAACAGTTAACCGCCACTGTGTCAAGTGATATTGCTCCAACCTAATAATAACTGAAAATAGATGCTATGTATATATTATTAATTTATGTTAAAAATGTATGTATTCGGAGGTATTTGTTTTCGAATTTGTAACATAGTATATGTATAATAAGTAGACCTAGGTCAGAATGTATATAAAAATTAGTATTATTGTTTTATTTTTTCGCGTGCACATAATTAATATTAAAATTGAACTGAATTTTTTAACATATTGTGAAATGTATAATGTACCTATATAAACAGTTTTTTTTGTGCATAGCTTTGTGATAATGTGTAAATTAATAGAAAATTATAGCCATATAATATGGAATGAGAGTAAATTTTATATCAAACGCCTTGTTTTATTTTATAAATTATTTTCCTTCATACATACCGTGACTCAAGACCATTTCTCAAGCGATTTCAAGTATTATTTGTGGTAATTTACACCATTGTAAAAAAAACAATAAATTTAGGGATCGATTATTTTCGCATTTTTTAATATAATTTCTTACTCAGGTCATGATCATTTCATTATAATTATGTGAAGTTTAGAAATTAGTATCTCTGAAACCATGGTAAATTTTGAGATACTTTCTCCTCAAATAGTGCTGGAAATCTCAAGACATTAAGCTGAATTTTTAAGCGTATTTTAAGCTGCCATACTACCTTCAATTATGCTATAAATTTGTCACATCTCTATTTTGTTCAGCTCAATTAAATACAAGGTAGGAGAGATATTTTAAAAATTAACCGTGTGAATACAAAGCAGCTAATTATTTTTTTCTACCCCAAAAGGAATCTACACTTTTCCTCTTATTGTTAGTAAGAATAGAAAATCGTATCAGTATGTCACGTGCGCATGGCGCGTACCAGGCTTTGAATAAATAATACAATGCCTTCAGACACTGACCATGTTTAATGTTTAATCAAGTTTTACAATATTGGCCATTGATTCTCGACCGATTCTGTAGTATTGCCATTTTTCTGCTGCTGTGAGGTTAATAACTCCCATTTTCTCGTAGAACTCTTTGGCTGGATTCCAATCGAGCACATGTAAATCCAGTCGTAAACATCCGGTCTCCAATGCTATCTAAAATTAATCCAGTTTGTTTTGTAAATCAAAATTAGTTGGTAATCACTGAAAACTTTACAATACTAAATTTGATAAGAGTAATAGTTTTAACCCTATAATTAATTATTATAACAGGTTTACAAATAAAGGTCGTAAGGAAAGAATAGAATTAGCCCCCATTGCCTCAAATTTCTAGTTACTTATGATCTTAGCTAGTACATTTTAAAAAGAAAATTATTTTGACCTTTTATTCATGCAAGAGAGTTACATTCAACATTGTTTCCAAAATCAGAAGAGGAAGTATGGTAATATGGCAGTAGAGAAACAAAAAGTATTTTTAATTGATTAAGGAAAATAAATTATGCGAAATTCGCCCGGTTTTCGATGACAACATTGACGGTTGACTTACTTATTTTTTTTTGTTTTGAACACAAGCAGTATTGACATTCATGTTATTACCTTTAAAACGTGTTTAAATATCTTTTCTCCCACACCTGTTTTTCTGTAATTTTGTTTTACGTATAAATCTTCGAGCATCAGCGATTTGCCTTCCCAAGTAGAGTAAGTGTTAAAGAATATCGCATAGCCAACAACGGAGCCGTCGACTTCGGCAACGATTGACTGGAAAAGTGGTGGGTTTGTATCGAAACAGTCACGTATTAAATCTGTAAACAATAACATCATTCAAGTTTTTTTTTACAAGAGACGCATTGTGAAGATGTAGTGAGGGGAGTCCAAGAACCGCAGCAGCTGTTTTGAGTTTAGGTTATGTGTCCCTTTTCACAGCGGATTTTTTTAAGTATGTGGTGCGAACCTAATCACGATTCATGAAGAGGTGTTAACGACTTCTGAAGCCTTCTGATATCCATTGTTTATACGCCTCAGCATACTGCTAGCTTAGCTTAGGCTAATAATTGTGCATCTTAAGCTCCACATTTCAAAGCGTCAAGCTTGGAGAATATCTCCATAGCTAAGCAATTAAAAGGATCTAATTCAATTCCTGTAGGATATTAGACCTTGCATACAAAATCTTCGAGAATTGCGATTGTATATTTTGAGCTATGGCTGTTTTTATGATAATAAAATATAAAAGTGGACACTTACCCACAATAGTCCTCTTACTCGTACTGCCCTCATAAATAGAAAACAGAGTGCGGCATCTACGTTTTCGTCAAATCGAAAAGCTACTTAATTTTTTTTCTAATTAGAGCGAAGCTCTCATAAGACGACTCCAATTAGAACTTTGTCACGGGCTAACTTGGTCATTCCTTGACCGATTTGAAAAATTTTTGATTTTGAGAGAATCTACATGAAAAAGTGAAGGTCGTGACGGAGCTTGATTTTAAATATTGTCAAAAATAAAATTTTTGGGGTCAAAAGAAAATTGTCTATGGGAATATCCATTATAAAAAAGTCACGCGCTTTTTTGAAAATTTTTTATTCGAAAATAATTAATCGAATTTTATTTTAAATTATTTAATTTGATATTAATTTAATACAATTTAACAATAATAAATCGTTTTTAACAATAAATAAAAATACAAAAAATAATTAGGTAAGTTTCACGCATAAAAATAGTAAAAAAAAACAAAATTCGCTCGAAGGTCACGTCACTTTTTTTCTTAGCGATTTATTCTAATTTCGATTTAATTTTCTAAATTAAGCATTAATTTTGAATAATTTATCAAGATTTTTATTTTTAAAAACCATCTCTATGGTCGTAGTTATAAAGAGAAAATAGCATTCATCCAAATTATAAAGTAGTTAACTTGTGATGAGCGAACATGTCTTTTACTATGGCTTAATCTGCTTATGTTTTTTTAACATCTAGAATAAGAGCAATGCCTCCCCTCCCATAAGAAGGCGACAATTCGGTCGCAGGACAAATGACGCTTTACGGCAGCAGTTATCAAGGGCTAGGATTCACAACAGGAGGATTCACAAGCAGGAAATATAATGCATTCAGAAATGCTTTTGATCAATGAATTTTATGCTAAGATTCAATCTATTGGTTATATTCAATGTTCAAAATGCAAATCAATGTTACTATTGGAAGAGACTGATACCATTGAGTGTTCTTCCTGTCGGTAAGAAATCAAAGAGATTTCAAATACCTCATTATAGAAAATTATCAAAATCTATCCCGTCGTTAAAAAGTTATTGTCACAGACTAAATTTTATTTAGAAAATTTTAGTAAATCGCTTCGCTCTAATATGTGCTGCAGCGAAGCAAAATGCGAGCGACTGCGGCGACCTAGTCTAGTAAATGTGTTTTTTAGTATATTATCGTTTCATAGTGATAAATTAGGTATTTTGAAACTCAAAAACTGTATCAAAGTAGGTATTCAAATAAACGTAAATTTTAGGGAATCATAAGTAGATCTGCATTTGGTAGACCACTTGGTTCAATATTCAAGATTTTTGAGATATCATATGCAAGAATGCAGAATCTGCATACAGATGCCACAGTCTTGCGTATGATTCGGTAGATGCCGCAGTTTAACTTAAAAGTGTAGCAAAAAGGCAAGTATATATTGAAAATTGAAAATTTATATCTAATTTATTATGAAAGAAAATGAAGTAGATACTGACTGCATCATTAGTGCATTTTGCCACTTTTTGTAGATAACGCATACGCGTAAGAGGGTCACGTAGGCATGGAACTATGAAATGGCTTGAAAGATAATGCATATTAAATAAATATTACCCTCGCAACTTATTTTTGGTCCATCCGGCATCTGCTCAAACTCCGCAAGTTCCTGCAACACTTTTAAATTGTATTCAAAATAGTTTATTTGATTGCGGATATTAGAGACACAAATCTTTTACTTGCGTGTGGACTGTTAAGCAGATGTATCTTGTATTTAAAACGACCGATGATCAATGCGGTACGTTTAGTAGGTAATCAAGACTAAACCTGCTTATCAGCGGATTTTTCAACAATTTTAAATAATAAAGATGGTTAGCATAAAAAACAATTATAGTGTACCAAGATGGATCCAAGTTGTGGCAAACTCATAACATATTCGAAAAAATGAAAAGGAAAGAGACTAAACTTTATATTTTGAAACATCCGTTGGCGGTAAGTCCTGCTTTATAAAACTATATAAAAGTACTTTTCAATATTAATGATTAACTGCTAATAATCCATTTTGACTGCTGAATTATGAAATAAGGTGTTTTTTTTTTCAGAAAAAAATATTCCTTAAGTTAAAAAATAATTTAAATACAATTTATTAGTAAATACTGTAATAATATTTTTAACTAACCTGAATCATTCTCCTAATGTGTACCATATCTTCTCTACCGACAGGCCTCGTTATGCACGCCATTATAGTTCGTAATTCATAAATATATTTCCGTGTATTACCGGTATTAGCAACCACCGCAATACTTTTAGCAAAGGTATTAGGAACTATCAGCAACCGTAACTGGTCATTGGCAAAGAAACCTATTTTTTATATTTAGTTAATTAGGATCATTACTTTAGTAATCACTCGCACAGGCGTTATCACCACACAACTGTCAGCTCAGCTCAGCTGTCAGTGCTCAGTGCTGTCATCACTTCGTTCGTAGTTTGTATCTGTGTTTGTACTTCTTTCGTATAAGAAAGGGATATTTTCACCCGTTCGTTATGCTTTTCGTGTTAAAAATTTGTACGCACAGAATCTCGTTGAATCAAATTACAAGATTAAAAACAACGGCAACGGGACTCATATTAATTGTGCGAAATTTGAAAATGTTCAACGCTTAAACCTTTTCTATATTAGTAGTAGATTCGTAGATTAGGTGTTTTAAAAAAATGTTAATCTAAAATGCATTTTATATCTACCTCTTTAGAATGAATATCGTCTTTATGCACGTAACTAATATAGTTCGTAAAAAAAATGTAGGAACTCTAAGTATGTATAGCCATTTCAAAAGTCTTCTATTTTCCTTAAAACTTTTTATTAAGATTCGGGTTAAATAATGGGTGCAAACTACGTCCAGGCACTGACCACATTTTAATTAAGTTTTATAGCATTGGCCATAGATTCTCGTGATAGCCGGTAACTACTTGTTTTCGGTAGGTAGGTATATTTGAGATTTGGAGTGGGAGGTACTTTTGGGGTCAGCGTCAGTCTACAGTTACTAGGATAAATTTCATAGACAAATTATGTCAATTTCCCGCAGAGAAAACATTGATAAAAAAAAAAAAACGGTTCCCACAGTAAGGTTTTTTTTTGACGATGAAATTTAGCCTAGTATCTGTCATTTTCGTTTGAACGCTTATTTCGCGGACACTTATTTGTATAAAGTACAAAAGTATATATTTATCAGTCCGCTAGGAACGCTTTTTGACAGAATCAAAATTCGAAATTCGAAAATATTGTCAACGTCAATTTGCACTGTCAGTTATTTGACGGTACATTATCGCGCGACGAAGGCTGTTAAAGCCATTTGCAAATCTCACCTGTTATTTCCGTCTAATTTAAGGATCAGGCCATTCTGATTGAAAGATCTGCTATCAAGAATTAAGAAATCATCTTCAAATTTCATGATTTTTCAAAGATAATTTCGCAAATTCGCAAAAGTAAAATAATATACATACTTTGTTCTGAAAAAGATAAAAATAAAATGGCGCACAATACGAGAATAGTTTATTGCCAAAATCAATGAGTATATACTAAGCAAGCGGCTGTATTACACTACATTACTATGGTTATTCACATCCAATTTACATTCAGGCATATTTCAAATTTACTCAAAATATGATTTTCCAATTATGACATGATGTCAGTATTTTCGCAGGATGTATAAATAATATAAATATAACACGGTGCTTTAAACTTTATTATTTTCAAAATTGTACAAACACGGAGAAAACCATGGAAAGCGTTTGGTAGGCGGAGGTGGGGGGGGGGAAGGGGTTGCGGCCAGTTCTCGGACATCGGTATTTTAGTGTGGAGGATTTATTTCCGATAATTGAATGATTGAGTTCTATGAAAATAGTTCTATGCGCATCTCCTCGTAAGCTTTGTAGTCAACCTCAGTGATGACATTTACGTTACAATATTTAATCTCTTTTGGAGCGTCAGCCATCACCAACCCACGGGCATCTGTAACGAGAATATTAACTTTATGTTTAAAATGACACCTGGCGTATACAGAGTGTTACAAAACGCTTTAGAAACATTGATAGAAGCGAATTGCGGCCTTTTCGTTACAAAGAAAATGATGACTTCCTATTTTGAGATTTCAATAATATTTTTTCATCAATTTTAAAACAACATATATGAAACTAGGTGATAAAGAAAAAAAAAAATACTGCAATGTTTACATTAATGACAGGTACGATTTTAACATATAAAATGCAAATGTTACGGTTTTAAGAGCATTTTGGATCTAAAACCGCACCGCGTGAATCATGCTGATTTATTCAGATTATCAAACAAAAAACAGGCATCGTCGCATTAGGATCCGTTTTGCGCGCCAAAAAAAAAACATTCTGAAGTGACGACATACTACCTTCCTTTATTGCAAAAGATGGAATTACGCTCCACGGGCAAATAATTCGTTTAATTTCAGGCCGTTTGTTGATTCGGATCGGTCAACGAGACAGTTGGCGTGGAGATCATTGGGATGAAGAGAAATGCTCACCACACCTTTATCCGTTGGCACCGGAAAGAGGGAGACGCCAATAGCGGTTAGTTTGCTATTGCGGTTTCTCTCTTTTATAGCGGAAGTGTCGAATTTCAAGACTGACATCAGTTTCGTATCTATGTAATTTAAAAGATCGTTGTTCTTATTTCCGAACTTTATTTCTTTTCCTTTTCTTTTTTTTCTATATAATTTGTATATATAATTATTTTGGGCCATACTCAACTAGGACAGGCCTGTCCTAGAGTCAGGGGAGATGGCGTTAATGAAATGAAAATGAACCCGGGATCTTTGGGTCAATTGTCCAACGCCTTAAGGCGCCACCAGTCCCTAAAACGTGTTTTGTAACGTATTTTGGTGCATTTTGTTGAAGTTATTCCCAACAAATGGCTAAAACTAAAAATACCACAATATTCTACATATATTAATTTAGTACTTTGCTTAAAAACAAAAACGAAATACACCTTATTATAGTAATGAAAATAAATAAATAAGAAAGTGTTGTTTTTTTCTTGCAACGTTTTTCTTTTAAGTTGTGTAAGTGACGCGAACCTAATTTTTCTTTCTAAAGATAGACAATATAATAATCTAGGACATTACTTAAAAAAAACACTTTTTTCAAATGATAATAATTATTTAAATACAAAAAACATGTTTCATCGATTCCAAATGTAACGATTTCGCGGTTGGCGAGTATATCCGTCTCTTTTCAACACGTCAATGTTCGATTAAAGCCTACTCTTTCAAATCTCAAGGACAAATGCGTCCCGGGGCGCCTTAACTACTAGACTACCACCATCTCTAACAATACCTTTGTATTTACGACTCGAACTAAATACCTTTTGTTTCAAGACTTTTTCAATTTTGACATAGTTTTTTTGCAAAATTAATATTTAAAAAAAAAGTTCAATCAAACCCATGTCATCCTCGCAAACTCGCATTGGGCAGGTCACCATCATGCCGGCAGCTCTGAGCTAGCACATTATATAGATTTGTTATTTATTGCTCGTTTAAACCAATTTTTTTTGTACACATTGAAAAACTCGTAGAACAAAAGTCGTTGGAGAAATGGCCCTATGAGAAGATGTGCACGCGAAGAAGTTTAACCCGTATAGGCGATCAATTGTTTAAATAAAGTAAACTGCAATTCCTACTCACCGCTACTCTTGGAGATCGTTACTCGCATGGCAGATATTGTAGTAAGGATTTCAGGGAACAAATAGGAACACAAAGCTAGAGACGACAGGAAAGTCGGACCTTTTCCGGGATGTGTTTTTAAATAATACTGTAGCCTCTCCCTGACGAACTGTATGAATGGGTGATCAATTGTTAAGTATTCATTCCAGAATTCCTGAAAAAACAAATTTGTAAACGATAAAAGGTAAAAGATAGTTTGAGATATCAGGACAAATATTAATAAATATTATTGTAACAAAGTTATCATGCTTCATTGTAAAGACGGAAGCATTCCTAAGTCATTTGGTCATCCCTTACCGTAAGGGTTGCTCATATCAAAACTTATTTCAAACAAAAGTTGTAAGGAAATTATCGGCCTACAATTAACATTTTGAACGGATTTGATCCTGTGAGGTGTGAGGTGTGTGTGAGGTGTGTATTAAGGGAGGTAATTTTATTTAGGTAGGTAAAAAAAATTTAAGAAGGTAGGATCTAATGGCGTTTCGAAAGTCTATATTTATCCAGAAACGGATTGGTACAACGTGAAAAGCTTCATCAAAGGCCTAATTCATGGGTTTTGTAGACGTTCAAATTGCCCATAAGGTGGTAAGGTGGTTTAGCAACCACTAAACTACTATATAAACTGATTTCTTAAAAATTAACTAAATAAATCAGCGTAAGAAGAGATAAAAGTTTTGTAAAAATGGAGTGAAAACGTTTCAAAAAATGAAAATTATACAATATTTTCCGAATTACTTTAGTGACTTGACAACACCATTGCAGATCCAAGTTTGCCTTTGCTAATTGGAAATCCGCTAAGTAAAATAGTTGAAAGATATTTCTACTCCTAATTATAATGGTCTAAAATTATCGTAAAGAATTTACTAAATTTTAATAAATGAAAATTTTATACCAACCGTAGAAATAGTAGTCTTCTCAGAAATTTGCAAAGGGACAATGATTGTATTTTTGTAGGAAGATTTTTGTAAAATATCCGAAACAGCATACGGGTCGTACCAGGCATTAAATTCTCTCCCTGGTTTCACATCTCCGCTACCTAGAAAATATCAAGTAAAAATAAAAACAGTAACATTATTGTCAAAAAAAAGTTTAATGTGTGCGTTTTAAGTATCTTTGAAAATATAGATATCACAAATATCTTAAAATAAAAACTTATAAACAATTACCTAATATGATTGACATATATTATAAAATTATTGATATGCATATTATAAATGATTCTATAAAAATGGCGAGAGACAGCAGTATCTATGTGCATTGTACCCACATTCCAGTGCATGCCAGTACAAAATCAACCCTTAAAAGGAAAAGGAGACTTTAACTTCACCTGTATTAAGGCGTTAGTTTAGGACAGTTTTGCATAGACACTGAATAATGTAGTTATAAGTTTATTGTTGTTAAAAACGATTGGAATTACCATCTATGGACGTTCCAGCGATCACAAGTCCTCTCATCTTGTTTATAATATTTGGATCAATCAAAATTGCCATGGCCAGGTTCGTGAGCGGTCCCAAGCAAACAACCACGATTTGATCTAAAACGAGGAGAGGACGATATATTATTTTAAAAGTAAAAATGCGCTGCTTTTGAGGTTACCTATGAGATAACCTGATCGGGTTACCAATAGGTAAAAGTTGGACTGCAAAGCTGGATTGCCAAGAAAAAACAGAGGCGGGGAGAGGTAGGGAGTAGTGGAGGGGTGCAGTGACCAGTTTAAATATGTCGTTTAGGGCATGGTTAAAGATTCTGTGCGTGGCCGAGGTAGCTAAGAAGTTGTGTGAGTTCCGAGGTTCGATTCCATGCGATGCCGAGGAAAAAATGTTACGTCATCAGGAGCATGCGAGCAATGCTGGCTTAAACACTCGATCATCCATACAAAAACCTATTTTACGCGCTCGGCCAAGTGTATCCAGGAGTTCCAACTTTTACCAACTGTTGCCCGTCGAGACATGGAATCTGAATCACAGCTTAGGTGCTTCATAATATGCGAACCTGGATATTTGTTGATAAGCCTAACAATTGCCACAGCCGCTTCTTCGCGTTCAGGTTTTTGTAGTTCCTGATTGTCGTCGTCCTTCACGTCTCCGAAGCCGTCTTCGCCGAATATATTCTCCACTTCTTTCTTTGGAGGCACCAGTGGATAGTTCGAGCCCTTATAAATTTTTATCTGTAATACAAGAAAACATAAATCATAAACATAATTAGATTAATCAGCATAAAACTTTATCGCCAGTTTCTGATAATTTATTATGGAATAGTTGCAAAGAGGATCCTCTTATTAGGGGTCAGAAATCGATAATACCAGTAATCACTTGATAATTTATCATAGAATAGTTGGATCATTTTATTAGGGATCAGTACTAATCTGTTCAGAGTAATCAACCTAAATCTGGATCGTGTTTACCTGATAATTTATTACGGAATAGTAAGTAATCGTCTTATAAATATATTAAGGCCTGAAAATTGATAGGTAATCAGAGTCTATAAAAACACGGTTAATTAAAAAAATAACTATACGTCAATACCTTTTTGCGTTATTTTATACCAATGTCCTAAGAAAACTATATCCCACACCATATCTCCGTAAGTTTTAGGTTAAAAATAAATATAATTCACCGTAATTAACTTGAGGTCGCAGGTTGTCGGTTTAAACCCAGGACTGGGTTCATGAAAACTCTCTTTAGTATGAAATATTACTCATCCATCTACTTTAACACATTCAATTTAAACGTTGTAGAAAGAGACTGTAGTTAGTGAAGTAGCGTGAGGTCAAATCTCTTCGCAAGCTATTAAAAGCTTACTTAAAAACATATTTTTAACTTTAGTAGTCCACGTCGCTTCTCACAGAACTAACAGATAAAGACATTTATTAATACCTTAACAGCTTTATGGATACATTCCATGCGTAAGAGAACCGAAGAGTATTTTAGGCGCACGTTCGCCCTACACATTTATTCCTAAGCAGTCAATGAATCTAATGCGATACGCTAATTCGTTTGAACTAGCAGTGGGCGTTAAGGCGATAATCATATAACTGATGCTACGTTATTGGCGATTTCGATACTTAAACGGCTACAAAATAACTGCGTGATTTGTAGCTGCACTCGTCACCGTGCTTCATTCTCATGGTGTCACTGAAGTTGTAGTCTAGGCGGACAGGGCTAGAAATAATAAGGCGACTGTCAAAATAGCAATGTGCAATAATAGGCAAGCGAAGCGACTCTGTAGATGAACGACGCGATTTCGGCCCCGCTATGAACCAGCTTCAATAACGGGGTTATTCGTTGCGCTAGAATAATAGTGTGAATTCAACGGTGTCACATTATAACGCGCGCTAGGGTACGCACATAGGTTGTTGCGGCCAGCAGTCACGTTTATTTTCTTGGAATATAAATATGCACGCGAAGATATTGTTGAATGTAGTTGACAGTATAATGTTAGAATATAGATTATTATATTATTATGCATAATTACAAATTTAATCAACTTCCCTCCCATACAAAAGTTTTACTTACAGCGTTCGTGTTGTAATCACACACAAACTATTTTTCTTCTATGATTAGTTACTTCTCTAGTACTTACGTTTTGGATGATTAAACATTTTGGAGGGCCCATTTTTATTTGTTTATTATTAAAGCTGATATTTGTTCACTATTGAAATAAAATAAAAAAAACTTACATCTGTGGTTCCAGATATTTTTAACAATTTTGCTGCATTGATTGCAGCCTGTTTGACAGATCGGGTAGTTCCTGCTACGCACGTGATAGCAATTGTCTTCGGGCTGGCAACATTGACAAAAAAAATATCAATTAATCATGATGCAATATGTTCTATACACGATCGAATCATTTTATTGTTACTTTACATTTTTCTTTAATATTTCCTTAAGAGGGGCTCACTCAAAACTATAAACAAATACTTTATATAATTTTCATCGTTGTTATATTTAGGAAAAATAAAAAATAACTATGTTTGTTTCATTTTCAAAATATAAAAAGCGCTGTCGACTGAGTTAAGTAACATAAAACACACACACACAAACCTATCATTTAGTTACACACTTATGAGATGTTATTTGCCTGTAATGAATGGCCTCGCATTAAGAAAACAACAATAAGGGGGTCGGAACTGCGCGCAATAGCGCCACTCTGACAACACAAACCATACGCTTAATAAGTAATATCGTGCGATATTATTATCGCCGTGATCATGGTCATAAAAAACATCATGAGTTTCTCATTAATCATAAAAGTAACGATTGAAGTAGGTACATTAATTATCAAAGGCTTTAGTTATGTCGAAAAATACGAATGAGACCTTTTCGCTCTCAACGAAGATACTTTATGTTTATTTTCATATCATCCCTTTGACGAGATTAGTAAATATGTACGTGTTATTTGATTCAGAGGATAAAATGACAATTTGTGACTTGATTAAAATGGATTCTTACCAGAGCTCCAGCTCGTATGCCCTCAGCGCCAGTAGTATGGCGATTGCATCATCAACGCCGAGATCGGAATCAAACAGTATAAATTCTTCCTTTACCACTTTTGACTCTCCTCTGGCGACTGATCTGGAATCATGACAGCCAAGATTGAGTGCTTACCAAAGCTTAACATTTAGTTTAGTAGTTCTTTATTGGTCTAATTTGAAAAGCTAAATATAGGCTTATATATTTGTTAAACAGGCTTACCATGACCGTTTTTCAAAATCAAACATTAGTGATAGAAACAAACATGCCAACTATTTAGATCAAATTATTAATAAGACACTAAGGTGAAAAATAAATAACAAACAATTGACGGCGACTTTACGAAGGTGTAAGAGAAAGCAGATTTTAAACCGATTGGGCAATGAGATGAGTAATCAGCCTCACTGCTCTCTCGGACTCAATCGGACGACTTCTCTCTTCCGACTATACGAGAAATTTCATGTCCCTACTTAAACCTAACCTAAATTTTAAGTTACACTTAACCGATAAATATCGTATTTCAACTCACTCTTAGCGTTAAGTCGAACATAAAAGTCCGCCTTAGCTAAGAATCAAAACAACTACTACTTAAGCCTTAAGTCAAACTTAAGTCAGCGTTAAAATACGCTGCTAGGAGCGATTTCAGTACATTAACGCGCTAAAGTCGCCATAACCCGTGTGCGAGTGCATTGTCATCTGTGGTTTTCGTCTCGCACTTGATTTTATATTTTCTAACTAATTAAAATTGACTGAATTTGCATATTTTGAACATCTTCAATTCAAGCAAACACGCGTGGCAAAATCCTAGTAATCCTACAGCTAACAACATAACCTTAAAATCTCAGATGACGCGTCATATGTCAAAAGTACACAAACCATAGCGGCGAGTAGCGAACTAATCACGAGTGCGAAAACATATTCTTAACAAAGTCGAACTTAAAAAGTAACTGAAATACACAATTCACTTTAGGTCATGCTTAAAAGTTAAGTTGGTCCTTACTAAGAACGACTTTAAGCAAGGACTGAAATTTCGGCACATAAAAATAAATCTCACCAAGCATTAGAGCATTATCGATATAGTATGAGTACTTGTCCGCTAATGAGTTTAAAATGACTTTTAAACACGAGTGAATTATGACGTAACAATCCAAACACAAAGTATTAGGAAATTATTTATTAGATTTGCATAAAACATAATTAGGGTTGCCATACGTCCGCATTTTGTACGAACGGTTTATATTTTACAAGCCATGCCGTGTCCGTAAGTACAAAGGAAAAAAGATAGAAATCTATGTAATTTAGAAGATTCGTGAAACGTTATCTACAGTCTTGAGTGTGAGAGTGGTGTACCGTGTAAGAAAAACGTATGGTGCCACCATGCCCTGGAACTGATTGCATCCGAAAACGTCCAATTTGTAAAAGGGCACAGTCACAGCCAGGGTAACAATGAAGCAGACAACTAGCAAGGAGGGGTTCAAGCAATACTCCTTTCGGCCCAGAACCTATCCTGCTACTATCAGCTAACTATGTAACATCTGCTCTAAACCATCTAACCCGGACAAGGCACAGAGACAGGTGGGACGTCCAAAATGCAGCCAAGCCAGAATAGCGATGGTGGGCCGCACCCTGGTCTTACAAAATACTGTCTCAGCCTGCCAAGGGCAAACCCCGCAACTGGTTTGATAACAGGTCACTGCATACTAAACAGATTTTACTACCTTGGCTATCACTGACTGCAGATGCTGCAACATAGAGGAAGAGACTGCGGAAGACGTAATTTGTCACCATCCAGCCCTCGCCTCAAAAAGAAGCGCAATCTGGGTGGCACCCAGGCTTGCTATGGCCGAAATATGCAGCAAAGGTCCTGTGGCTCGTATTGGAGATGGTTTGGCTACAGGAGCTCTAGATTCGGAGCTGCACTATGGAGGCATACACAATGGGCTCCAAGAAAAGTGGCCTAAGTGTAGCAGCCACCAGCATCAACCAATTTGGTCGCCTATGGTGAAAATTCGTCCAAAACGATGTAGACAAGCGAAAGTTTTTCGATTGATACATTCTTTAACACGAGAAACCCTCTAAAGAAATGCATTCATAAATTAGTCCTAAATTTTCGACACTTTCGACTTGACGAAAATGGTTTTATTTTTTTCAAAACTTACTCATTTTCCTGCCTTTGGAAAAATGTTTCCGCAATAGCGGCCGCAATCACAGTCGCGTATAAAATAAATATTTTCAATAAATTCATTACTACTTTAATATATCTTTTAAGCCACATGCACTTATTAGCGAAACACGGTCACTGTGTAATTGGAATTTTCGTGCTGGTCTCAATATGAACGTTTTTTGTCGCCATGACGGAATCTTTAATTAAACAAATGTGCCTAATCTGAGTTTTCATAACCTCAATAATTTTATTATCATTTCTCGCGAGGAAAGGCTTTGAATTCGTAAGAATCAGGTCAAATGAATAAAATTTATAAAGTATTTCAAGATCTCAAAACATGCCCAGC
The DNA here is from genome assembly GCA_020383195.1 of Neomicropteryx cornuta. Taxonomy (NCBI): domain Eukaryota; kingdom Metazoa; phylum Arthropoda; class Insecta; order Lepidoptera; family Micropterigidae; genus Neomicropteryx; species Neomicropteryx cornuta. The sequence continues at coordinate 2,276,673 of JAHKQU010000001.1, read as the reverse complement.
GCCTCCTTTATTTGTATATAGATCATTATTTGTATTGCATCATTTTGTAGAATCTACAAAATGGATTATACTTAGGTACATAATATCCACTTATCTTCTACTTAATTATTATATATTATTAACTAATCTGTATAAATATTATCTGTTACGAGAAAGATTCATTCTAAATTATTGCGAAAAAAAACAATGCCAAAATAGTGGAGATTTTGTAATTATGATAATATTATCAAAAGTGCATACCTTATCTAATTTGTTGAGTAATCCTCGATAATAACTCCAAGGTCTACGTACGTATATAATAATATATATATGGCCATGGATGTGTTTTTATGAAAAATAATGTACCAACTGGCGGACATTCTGAAATTAAGAGTCTGCAGTCTACGGATTTTGGCGGTTTCAGCGAAGAAAGTTTCTGCCACTACCAGTGAACTCAATGAAAAAAAAATTTGAAAAAAGAAAAAAAAAATGGTCATATCCAGCAGTATAGGAACCATGTTTTTTTTAAAAATTATTGCGTTTAGAATATAGTTTTCTAACCTAGAATACAGTTAGGAAACAGTTTTTTATTATTTTAATTTTTATAACAATTTATTTTCTATAAGATACAAGTTTCAATGGTTTTCTTACCACTATCGTGCGAAGCGTAGCTCCCATGGATCGACTCCAATGTTTGTGAAATGTGTCAGATCTCAATAATTTCACCACCGATTTTAGAATGTAAGTTTTAATCGTATCTAAATGAAAAATACTAGGTCGTAAATGAGTTGGAATTTTAAAATTGAAAATGATAAAAGAGTTATGTTTAAAAATATTTTCTCTATGTTTTTATAATTATAATTTTTCGTTCGCTTTTTGTTCGAATTTAAGAAAAAGAATTATTTATTTGACTTTTGCATTTCTCCGCTCCAATATGCTGCTAGCATAGGTTTTGACAGCAGTTTATATATTTAATCTCCTAGGTATGAATAGTTCAATAATAGTACATAGTATTTTTATCTTTTAATCAGTAGGTATAATAAAAGGTTTTTCGTCCAATCATTTTGTTTTATATAAATATATAATTAATAATTGGATGTAAGTAGGTATATTATTATATTTTTAATGTATCAATGTTCTGAATTATTTTTAATATTCCAATTAATAAAATCTACGTGACACGGTTACAACATCCACAATTTTACTTTTACATACTGTTAATTTCTTTGAAATATCTTTTTTATATTTGTTCTCTACTGAACAAATTATTATTTGTTCAGTAAAGAAATAAAATGAACATAAATAGTCGCGTTGAGTCATTTGTCTACAAGATAGATTCAGAGAATGAAAGTACAGACAGTATGTTTATAACTAATTTACTTTCCGCGTTCGCTTGTTTGCTCGTTCTAAAGGAGGCGGAAAATGTTAAAATTCCGTAAGTATTTTTAAAATAACCTAAATATTTTTTAATAATGTGGCATCATGGTTTTACTTCAAGAGTTTATTTTTATTGATTTCCATAAGTACGAGTAATTTTTTTAATAGCATTTTTTTTTTAACGACTAAATGTTAAACCATATTAATTTCTTCAATTTAAATTGTCACCTCCTAGCACTGTAAATTCAAAAAACAACAAATATTAAGTATGTAAAAGTATTTGATTTGTTGACCATTTGAATAGTTTCGGATTTTTTAATAAAAACTGATGATTTTTGTTGAATAAACGTCGAACAATAATGATTTATTCAATTACCTTAAAATTATTTTTAATGAACCGTGGTATTCACAGAATATTCCTAAAATATATATATTTTTAACTAAATATTTTAAGTAGGTAATAAATAAGACAATTTTTGAGACAAGGGCGCAATCTTCGTGGAGCTTTTTTTTTAAATGACTTTTCAAAAAAAAAAAATGTAAGCACTGCGACACTTGCTCGCGGTTTTAAGCTATTTTTTTAAAATACTAATAAGTAACTAAATATAAGTAGTTTTTTTAGTAAGTATTTGAGTATCTAAGATTAATATGTATTAGTATATTTGTATGAAATTTTATATATAATATTTATTATTCGTATGAGTTTCTATTAGTATATAATAGTATGTATGTTTGTATACATTCAGATGTATTTGTGATTATTATGTATGGGTATTTTTCAATTTTTTTAGACGCGGCAATAAGACTTCTAAGTAATAGACAGAATGTCTTCCTTAGAACAGGTGATAGCCTAATTAGGCAAGATATTTTGCATTATGACACCATTTTTATAAGATTTGCAAAAATAAATAAATATATTATAATTGTTATTAAATAAAAAATAGTTATTATTGTTTACTCATATCTTACCGGCAAGGCGAAAAATAAATAAAATATAAAGCGCCGTCACCCGTATAACTGCATAATAAAGGAAAAAAATATATAAATAAAATACTCCAAAATGGTTGAGAATCGAATAAATATTTGTGTTCACTATTTCGCAAATGACCCCTTCTACCGTCTACCGTCACTGTAGGTTTTATTCACTGTTTACTGAGCAACCTGTATATAATATTTTGTATACATATAATAGGTGCAATGTTTTACACTATGTGATTTTTGTATTTAGAGTTCTTCACATATTTTCAGAAAGGCGAGAGAGCTTTACTCGAAAATAAGTAACAGGCGTTTAGTGATTGACACTGATGCAGGATCTGATGATGGCGGTGGTATCCTGACAGCTATTCAATCTGAGTTAAGATTTTTTAGGTAGGTAATAAACCTTTATTTTTTATCTATTTTTAATATTTTTTTAAAAACTTATCTGTTAAGTGGTTGGTAAAAGTACCACCACGATGTTGTATTTAAAATCCCTACTGTCCTGTCAGGAAGTTGATTTTAACCAATAATCAAACATTAAACAGCAAAAAATATTGAAAAAAGGTTTAATCAAACGCTAACCAAAGTTTGGAAAACCGTCCCAATCTATTCTAAACATAAAACGTCGAGTCGGTTCAGCGCGATGTTCAAACTCATTTCGGAAGTGATTTAAAAATGCTTAAACATTTTTTTCTCGAAATGTATTACTTATTAAAATATGACGATCTAGACTGCTCTAAAACGACAGTGGTGATTTTAAATACACCTATGTATAGCTCAGTGTATTTTAATTGAGCTAGAAAATGGTTTCGACAAAAGAAACAGTGTTTTGTTCGCGTTAGTGATAATAATACAATAAAAATATAACATGAACATCGGGGCAAAACTGAAAAATATATGGTATGTTAATAATTTATCTTATAAAAAGAGAACGCGACATGCATATGAAAGATAAAACACAGATTATAATAAATACAAACCATATTAATTATATATTAATAATACATACACTAAAAATATGAATATTATATTCATTTCATTTCACCACCATCCTTCATCGTAATCACAAATCCATTATTTTTATATTTTTTTGTTAAAATATCCTTTTCTTATTTCAGCTAATTAGATGGTTACATAATATTTGACAATATTTTACACTAAAGAGGATAGGTGAGAGTTAAAAATGATTTTTTATAAAACTCAGCGCTGGGTTTAAACCGACATCCTGCGCTCTCAAGCACAGGACCTCTTTAGAACCTTTATAAATATTATGCTATCCAGCACTTTATCCAAAAATTAAAAAAATATTCAAAGTTTTTCAATATTGTCAAAGATTGTATCATTTATCTTTTCAGGCGATTTGCCGCTATTAAAAAACAATCATCAAATATAAGTCAAATAACTTTACAATATAATTAATATAAATATAGATTTACTCGTATATATAAATATAATATATGAACGTAAAAATGTACTTTTATATTTTTATTATTTCGGAAGCAATTTAAGAATATGCCTTTTGAATTGACTCAAGTTTATCATGGAAAATGTCAATGTGACTATCTCTATGTAAGGTATTTTATAAAAACGACAGATGCGAGGTGTTATGTTATTAAAGGCTATGTTGTTATGTGATTTAGGGGTTATAAATCAGTTCTTAATCAGGGATACTAAATCAGATGAAGTAGTTTTCAATTTAAGATGCATTCATTTTATCATGATAAATTTAAGTAATCCACCTTCATTATGTGTTTACAAACTATTTATTCATAGCGTGCTAGTGTGCGTGTGTGTGAGCTCGCTAGTTGCCAGGCTGTGCATTAGGAAAACCTGTTGCAATAGCAACAGAAGCGCGTATACTAAAACATGCAATATTGTATTAGTATAAGAAATAAGATGACGGAATATTAGATGACAATAGAATAGATAAATATATATTAGGTGACAGAAGACTGTCACCTAGACGAGATTGTTCAACAAGCCTACCTTAGTATAGGCTTTATAGTCCTGAATTTCCATGCCTAAATAAATAACAATTAATCCATTCGATTGATTGTAATATTAACGTTCAAAATTGAATTTAAAGATACTGATTTTGTTTTACAGCCCCCCGATTGTCGCTATAACCTGTTGTGATGGCGTCACATATGTCGACAATGTTGTTAAAAATATTGCCAGGCTAGTGAACTACTCAAACAGAACTGTAAGTACAAACGCAATACACACAATAGTTAGCAAAAGAATATTTTTATAATTATATATTGATATATGTGTTTTTTTTTGACATTTAAGCAACTATTTTTATTTTTTACTTCGATTAAATAAACAGTGGCGGATGATTTTATGTAAGTATTGACTTTTTTTTATGAATTTTGTGTTTTTATTATTTCTTTATATTTTCATGTAAACATCATCTTAAAAGTTTAATCTTTAATATTTATTTATTAAACAGCGAAATAGCATATATATTTTGAATACAAAACGCCTAATATAGTGGATTATAGATTGGTCAACGAAGATTGGTCAACCACTATTTAGCACTTTAAAACACTATGCAATGCTTCACCAAATCTTTAATTTACAATTTGGTTGAAAAAGCATACAGTTTCTTATTTTTAAAGATATATGGTAGTCACAGTCACTAGCGCTATTTACGGCTTGGTAAGATTATCATTTTAAAACCGTAAACGTTCTTGCCTATTTGACCTCGATATAATAATGTACCAGTACGTATGTACTGGTTCTCTAAAGAAAAATATCGTATTCGTCACAAATAGGTCATAAGGTCTTGAAAATTAAATAAAAATATCTTTGGCTGACCAAATACCAAAATCATTTGACCAGTTTGTGACCAATAGGACAGTTTTTTTTAAATTTTTCGAAATTCTTTAGGTGCTAAGTTTCCGTAGTGCTAAAAACCACTTTAATAATCAATGGTTTACCTGCAGGCACTTTTTTGTATTTCTACAATTGCCAAGTGTTTAACTCAGCTGAGTGTGAGACAGCATCGAGTGCAGCTTCAACTTGGTCAAGTGTGAAAGCGTTGGACTGAGTAGTTTGGTTCACTCGCATGCTGTCTCACTTGCGCGCTCGGCCGAGTTGTGTCAGGAGTTCCCACTTTTACCTACTTGTAATAGCATCTCATTTGTAATAATATTACCATTGAGGAATTAGTTTCACTAGAGTCGTCATTGAGCGTTGACTCATCTGTTGTGACCCATTTGGCAGCAATAGGTTTAATTGATGGTGACCATTCACAGCTGACTGACGCACTCTTATTATCGAAATCACTCGCTCGCACATATGACAACACCTCTGTTCCCGCTCGTACTTAACGAGTTCGTACGACATCGTCAAGATATGCCTGATTTCGACTGCTGAATTTCTATAAAGTAGCTGCTCTAGTGACCTACAAAATATTACCTACTCAAAGTACTCGTATTTAAGCGAAAATTTTACATTTTAAATTAGACGAACTATAAGAATATTCTCTGCGCTTAGATTCCATTCTATCGCGGCGCTTCGAAGCCAATCTACGGACCTCCTGTGAAGAAATATTTTCCTTTCGGATCAGATGGATTAGGGGAGGTCCCATACGATCCAACAGGAGACCCTCAGCCCGAAAAAGAATCCGCAGCCGTAGCGCTTGTCAAACTGGCCAATAAATATAAGAGTAATGATTATTATTCCTCTAATTAGACTAAGGACTTTTATGACAATATGAACTCGTAGCCATAAAAGAGTTCCAAAGTACCTGGTATCAGTATAAAATACAGAAAAAGAAATGAATGGATCAAGTAGAAGATATACTTAATATTTATTTATTTATTTTTATTTTATTCAATATGGTACAATAAGATGTTACAACAATAAATGATATAATAACACTGAATGAATTAAATTAATATAATATAGACAAATTAAACACCAGTCATTTATTGTTGCTCTGAAGTAACATGGCTACTCTAACTAGGTTAAAAAAACCTGTTCTAAGAGCAGCCAAAAGGAAGTTGCAGAAAAAATGAAATATTATTGGGTCGCGAGACGTTACTAATATAAAGGGGATCATAGGATAATTATCATAAATACAAAATATAATACATATAAGAAATAGTGCATAATATTATATACATATATATATAATATATATTACATACAATATACATTTATTAAATATATAATTCTAATAATTGTGTTACTTATAATTTATGGGCTAAATATACAGAAAAAAACTAAACAAAGAAAATATATAAAATTACTTATAGTCTATATATGTTATATAGTTATGTCTATTGTCTATTAGAATAATATCTTTGAATAGAAAATCTAGTTAACTAGTTACCCGCAGTCGCAAAGGTGAAAAACCAATGCAAGCAGCCGTATTTGGAGCGAGAAATACAAAATGAATAATTCTTTTTCTAAAGTAGCAAAAAGTTTAACAAAAAGCTTGCGAAAAAAATTCCCATAGAGCAAATATTTTTAAACATAACTTTTTTATTATTTCGAATTATAAAATTCGGGCTCCGTCACGACCCAGTATTTTTCATTAGGAGTCGATTGAAAGTTTAAAATTATAAAATCTGTCATGAAATCATTGAGATTTGACAACTCAAACAGTTCGCTATTGTAGTCGATCCATGGAAGTTACGCAGCGATTCTGGTCAAGAAGGGAATGTGCATAAGTACGCAGTTTTCAATGTTTTCTTTCGCTATATTTGAATAACCATTTCTATGTGAAAATCAATGTATGTAGACTAATTCGACTATTGTGTATTTTCGTGGCCAACAGAAAAGTTGGATATAATAGTACTCGGACCGCTGACCAATCTGGCCCTGGCGCAGCGTATGGACCCAACGTTCCTGTACAAGATCGGGAGGCTGTATGTCATCGGTAGCACTATTGGAGGTAACTAAAGTATTTCATTCAAAATACATATTATAAGTGCATATAGCAAGAAGGTCGATGAAGATGATGAAACAAATCCGTTAGCAAGATTTTCGTATATAGATGGCCATATATTGGGAATTCGATTTCACTCTTATTTTAGGTGCAGATAACGACATATTTAAATAAACCTGTTATTTTTTTTTACCACAAATATGAAAAAACCTAATTACCTGTTAGTATTAGTTTTCAAAAAAATAAACATTCTTACTATAATCCCTCTGAAATAATTATTTTGACAGTTTTTTTTACTCGTCTTTCCTTCATATGGTAAATAAATCACCAATGACCGTAACCCTACCGCTGGGTCTATCTAATAACATAAATTACAAGAAAGTAATTTGTAATTGCATTTATGTGTGTGTATCTTTAGTGTGTGTATAGTTGAGCCTTAAGTTAATTTTTATATTTTTCACAGGATTTTGCGCAGGTCTTTTATATGCTCACTGTAATACTTCATAAATAACCTTTCTTAGAATAGGTAACTCTTAACTAGTTAGGAAGGTTACAGACTTTGTACTCAACGGATTTCGAATGTAGGGGAAGAGTGTATATAAATGAATGAAGTGAGTGAGTGAAGTGTGTGAATGTATGTGTATATAAGGATATTTCCTAAAGATTATAAAAAATGCAGTAAAAAAAAAGAAAACACGTTTTTTGCGTCGAGTCGCAGCATGTGTGGAGAGGATGGCCAAAAACGCTGTCACGCAACTCTCGTTTTAGAAGTGAGCGATACTTTTGCTTCTGATCGTACAATGGTTCATTTACATATTTTTATTTGCGCTTAAAGATGAGTTTATACTAATTCTACTGGCCACTAATAAATAATACGTCATAACAGCCGTGCTGTCATATTTTTAAAATACGAATATCGCGGCGTTGTAACGAAATTTCTTTTTTCAGTACTAAAAAATTGTTGCTTTTAATGTTAAATATCTATATTATTCGACCAGCTTTCGATGTGATTCGATGTTTTTCAAAACCATCAATCTACTTTTAAAAATATTTATACTTTTCGAGTCGAAAGATGCAATAGCCGACCAAAGAACGGGGATATTAGCTTCTTATACATGAATGTGTAGAAATTAAAATAAAATCTTACACATTTCCAAAGTGATCAGAGGTTAGTGCGTTGCCGTTATCAAAGACGGCCTAGTTAATTTTCGTATCATTGCTATGTTGTACGGGAGCAATTCGCGGATTGACATACATTACATAAGTTATAACATACATACATAAGTTGGTGTGCGCGAGAAAATGTCAGCTTTTCAGAGATAGGCTCAATATTGAAAACGCTAGTTACGCCTCGATGGCAGAGGCAAAAAGAACACAGATTCCGAACTCTTTGATTTGTAGGGGCAAGTTATGTACCATTGGACAATTTCCGCATTTTGAAACATATTATTTTTCCATGTTTTAATGAGAGTTAAGGTAAAACTACTACAAAAATTTGATAACCGGTGAAATGGCAATTACAAAACAATTTTTCTTTCGGAGAAATTTTGTGTAGTTGCAGAGTTTGTGTACACAAAGTATTACACAAATAAAAATAAGTACACAAAGTATTATACGCACAAAACAAATCTTCATTTCTGTCTTGCTTCGCCCCGCTGAAAAAAAAAACCATTAAGTAGTATGCAAATATATATTTGCGTTACTTACCTATACTATAAAGTATACAAAAAGTTTTTTGAGTTTTTATAAATTATTTGCGTTACTATAAAAGTATTTAAGTTACTGTAAAGTATACAAAAATACGTCCGATCGTACAATTTAGCATCTGTCCAAGGGTGCACGATTTTAACTATTTTATTATATTTCTGAATTGTGCCACTTGGATGTTATAAAACTAACCTAATGGCTGTATTTCATATGAGCATTATCTAAATTTGAGGTCAATACGATCTAGAAATTTAAGCAGATCAAAATACAATTGGAAAATCGTCAAAAAACTCACTTTTTGTTGTGAAAAAGATTTGACAGCTTTCCCTCAAAACAGATTTGACACAAGGTAGTGTTAACACATTAGTGTTGCCATATAAAAAAAATACATTAGACTGCGTTCACATTTTTCATCTGAAGTATAACCTGTCAAGCCAAAGGTACACAACATGCAAATAAATCTAAATTAGTCCAAAACAGGTGTCGACAGGCCCACGCCATATAATTAAAAATCTTCCTTCATTTGCAGAGAGTTGCCAGGTCTATCCCGATATCAATTTCGCAGTTTATGCAGATCCAGACGCCTTCAATATTGTCGCAAAACACACTAAGGCATCGAACTCGTTTCTTTTCCCGTTTGATTTGGCGCAACGCTCACCATTTATACTGGTAATATTGGTATTTATTTTATTTAAAACGAAAATACGTTTCGAATGTTTTGTATTGCCCCCGGAAGCCATTTGCCTAGCGTTTTAGCGGGCAGGAAGTTTCAAAATTAAATATCCCCACCACCTCCCCACCATCTCCCCTGACTCTAGTACAGGTATATTTGGCCTATTTGATTAGGGTCCAAAATAATTGTATCCTAGGTCATAGCAATTATTTAAAAAAAAAGAAAAAAAATGTATATGCATCCGAGCCTTCTAATTTCTTAGATTGCCGCAGTAAATTACATAATTTAATGTACGAGTGCGATTTCTAGTGTTATTTGTTAAGACACTATATCAAAATTCATCATAGTTACCGAGAAAAAAATGTAAATTTTAAGTGATAATATTAAATAGTTCTTGTCATAAATAAACTGAGCGGACCGGATCGTTGAGCGGCCTTTGCAGAGCGCGAGCGAGCGAACAAAAGAGCAAAGGGAATTTGCACCGGCGCTTTGATAAAGTTAATAAATTTGGGCTTGAATTATTTTCGCACTTTTTTTTATACACGTAATAAGGAACATAAACACCCCCTTGGGAACGGATTTGGAACACCATGTATAGTGCTTATAACTCTTTAGAGGCGATTTGCCTCTATTAAAAAACAAGTCAAGTACCTTTATAACTCAATTATATAATTATCTGAATAATACGCACACTAATCATGTGCTTTAATTTTTACATTTTCAATATTTTCTTTGTTTTTAATATCAACTTAATACATGTCACTCATAAAATCATCTCAATCAAACAGAATCCTTCATCTTCATCACATATCTATTATTTTTATATTTTTTGTTAAAATATCATCCTTATTTCATTTAATTAGAAGGTTATATAATATTTATCAATATTTTACACTAAAGAGGACAGGTGAGAGTTAAAAATGCATTTTTATGAAACTCAGCGCTGGGTTTAAACCGACATCCTACAGGTACAGGACTAAATTTATAAATATTTTGCTATCCTGCGCTTTATCAAAAAAATAATAAACTTTTCTAAATATTGTCAAAGATTGTTTCATTAATCTTTTCAGGCGATTTGCCTCTATTAAAAAACAATCATTGAATACAATAAATTTCTAACTAATAACTTTACCACTCAATTGTATAAATTTATACTCATATATATACAAACACTTGTTATTGTAGAAGATGGTACCACCGTGTATGGCCACCATACATGTATGGTTGTATGGTGACCATAGGATAAGTTGTGATTTGCTATGGTTCGGATTTTTATTATAGGTTAATTTAAGAAATGCAAATTCTACGTTTATTCCTATGACTTTGTATAAATAATTCGTTCTTACCTAACGTTTATCATTATTATTTGCTTATTTTATTATTTTTATTCATCATATTTTATACGTAATATTTTTTTTTTGCTTTAGATATTTCTTAATTTTTACTAATTTCTATACTAGTTATGGGTATAATAACGTATTGTTTTCATTAAATAGATATTATATTGTATGTATTTTATAAGAACCCCACCTCCTCACTACGACCACTAACAGATAAATTAACGTGTAGGTACTTCAGGTGACAGATGATGTACCTAGACCAATCTTCGTTTAGCTGTTGAAGAAGGGGCCACGGAGCTCCGAAACGTCCAGCAGAGGTACTCTACCTATCTTCTTCTACTTTTTATCCATCGTCTAATAGCAATAACAAGTTTTTAAACAACCAAAAAACTAAATAGGATATGCTAAAAGTCAGCAGTCCTCTTATTGGATAAATGCTATGTACTCTTACATTCTTTTCTCTTCCTTTAACTATATGAAATAATCGAAAATTGACGAACTACTTCTTCTGTTTTTAGTGATATAGCTGGTCACGACATTTTACCTTTGCCTGGTGTACGTACCAACGTTTGCTTTTTTTTTCAGCCTCCGCCCGGCGAATCGACACACGTCGTCGACCCGCTGACTCTGTTCTTCTTCAGTACCAATTCGTATTTTTTGCGTGTTTACAAACCGAGATTCACCTCGACGTTGCCACCGTTCCTAGTTATGGCTTACATATACTCTCCGATAATACTGACGCGCAAGGATTTATATGTCGTTGCTTCTAAGGATAAGGGTGTGTTGAGAAGTATATTTTTATTCATAGCAATGTACCATAATTTTTACAAGTTACAGTTTATGGTATACTACACTATCATATGCAATGAAGTTCGGACAAGTCGGCTTTGATGCAGTTCGGTTCAATCGATAATGATTTCAACGAACTGGCAAATCACTGTCGAAATCCTCAAGACGAATTAGAATCAGTTCAGAGAAAAGTAAGCCAACATGTCTTCAGGCATTTTAGTCGATATGATTGTCCATCTGAATTAATTTCAACTCTTAATTGGGAGCCACTAAGTAGAAGGCGTTTTGAATTCAGATTAAATCGTTTACGAATGAGCCTGCCAGGTCAAAAATTGTTCATATATAAAATCTACGAAAACCGATAGTGAATTTGAGGAAATTTAGGGTTGTATCTTGGGCAAAATCTTTATTTATGCTAATAATGTACCTAATGAACTAACTAGTAATTAGCTAGTAACTCGTAATTCAAAAGTAATTAGCAACACGGCTATAATAAATTCCAAAAAAAGATCAATTAAACTCAATCGTAGTAAGAACATAATAAATTCTCCGTGTTTTGGCGCGAACTTGTTTTGTAACGACGTCAAAGGCATATATTCCGTGATCCGAATATTGCCAATTGCCATATTTAAATTTGTGCTCCATTATGGCAATCTTTCGAAAAATGCCACGATAATATCTCCGTTTACCTGCTCGTTTAAAGGTGGTTTCATCACTTTATTTTATGCATAATGTTTAGGTACTTTAAAATTGAAAAAAAGTGTTATTTAGTATTTGAACACTGTACTTTTATCAAAGAATATACAAAATAAGGACTTTTTCTGGCTGTGTCATCGCCATCGCTAGAAATTATTTTTTAGAAAATTATTAGAAAGAACATTATATTTACGTTCGACGAACTAATTAGGCTTTTTTGGTGTGGTGTTGTACGCGTGAATATTTTTTAGGTCTCCGTAGAAAAATATGAAAACAAGGGAACCTTTAATATCAGTGTGTTTTTTTTTATGTTCGGTCGCGTATTTTCTAAATATTGTGTAAAACTATAACTTGACTGTTAATTTTATATATAAAAAAAAAATGCGATTAAACTTATGTGATATTATTATAAAATAAAAAATCATATATGACACTTTCCTTCATCATTAACATATACAAATAAAATATGATAACCAGAGCCTTAACAGGCCACTGCAAGCTGAAAAAACATCTGCACAAATTAAACCTATCGACCGACGACAGGTGCAGGCTTTGCCAAGAGAGCCCAGAAACTCCGTTACACCTACTGGGAGAATGTGGGCCCCTCATTTACAAAAGGTACCAGCTGCTAGGCAACTATCTCCTCAAGCCAGAAGAGATTAGAATCATCGCACCCAAAAAGATACTAAACTTTATCTACAGTACGGGACTAGAGGGCGAACTATAAATGGATTTAAATGTACAATAGTTCTGGAAAGGACGCGGTACACGGGGGGCAAACCCCCCACATCCACTAACATACATAACATAACATAAAATATGATAAAAAATTAAAAAAATGTATATTTTATTTCAGATACTCGCGGGGCGCTCATTGTGGATAGTAAAAGCAAGAAAAATAACAATTTTAATGTTATACTATCCATAGATTATGGCTTATACAATAGCTCACACCTTGCCTTGTTCCGAGGCCAACCCCTCGACGAAGGTCGGACCCTTGATGGCGAGCACATTGACAACGGAGTTGTCGTCGACGCGGAGATGGTAGCTCACTACTGAAGGGCTCACCCAAAGTGAAATTGTAATAATGATATACAGGCTGTTCCAAGACCATTCCCAAAGGCTTAAGGGGGTGTTTATGTTCCCAAATAAGTGTAAGAAATTGTATTAAAAAAAAATGCGAAAATAATTCTGTCCAAATTTATTGTGTTTATTGGAATTTATAGGCTCAAAGAGTAATAAAATTGTTGACGGGAGAGCCTCGGCGGTACATGGAAGTTAATTTGCTCAATTAATTGAGGACAGTCGATTTAATTAATACATATTGGAATGGTACAGTCATATTTATTATTTATTTTATTTAGTTTATTCATCAAATTTACAATTCCTTCCTTTTATGTACCAGCCAAGCCCAAGGCTTATCTGCTGGAAACCAAATGTAAAATACAGATATTTTTTTCTGTATTTACACGTCCTTTACAATATTCACATACACTGAGATACATTTTTATATCTTAGTAGTACATTACAAACCAAAAATAAGTATACTTATAATACATTTTAAAATAATAATTATCACAATAAGTCAATTTACTACAAACAATTAAAGAGAGTGTTTTTGTGCGATTTTATAGCAAATATTTCTAACTTCATATTTATTTTTTTTAGATTTAATATTAGTTTTAATTAAAGATTTTGGCAAATTATTAAAAAAAATGGTACAATGAATTGCAACGCTCGTTTACCGTAAATATCTTTAAATGCAGGTATAAAGAACATTTCATTTTGTATTTGCCGTGTATGTTGAACGAGTGTTATGAACTTATTATACCTATATATTCCTTGCCGGAAGAATGTTACAATATTTAAATAAACCGAGATCATCACTCATATATTTTAATTTATTTTTTTTAGGAACAATTATTTTTATTATTCTAATCTGTATTATTTTTATTTTTTCTTAAAATGTTTTATTTGTTTCTAATATCTAACAGTATGCGTCGGTTCTTTAGCTGAAGCAATCATGTGTTTTCAATAAATGAGTGATTCTATACTGTAATGACATAAAATACTTTCCTGAATATTATCTATGTCATCGGAGTGTATTTCCTAATTCGTAATTCGGAGTACTATTATATATCTTCATAGGCAAGAATTAAACAAAATAAATAAAATATAAAGAGAAAGGTAAGTAATGGAAAATTCATGACTTGTCCCAGCAGATGATCTTTGTTACCTAAAACATTAGAAGCCTAAGGACACACATTCTGGTCCTGCTAATAGCGGAATCAATTTTGTGGTATTCACATCTGAACATCAAATACGGTTTGAATAAACAAAATATGCGTTGACTCTTTAATTAACACGTCTTATATATAGTTCCCAGTACTACCCAAGGTAATGAATAAGTATTCTATGATCGACAGGGCAAACATGCTAAGTATTATTATTTAAAATAACAACTTAAAAATAGCTGTGATGTCACGCGAATTAAAAGAAGGTTCGAATATTTCACTGCGTATATCTTTATATTTACATATTTTAAAATGAGAGGACGTGCAGATTTTAAATGTTATTATATATTACTAATGACCTTAATAAAATTAAAAAAATATATATTTGGTTAAAATAGGAGTTAGAGGATGATTGCCCGGAACTGTAATTTATTTAATTCGCTTCGAGTGATGATTGCCACGCGTTTATATTTTTTTTCTATAAATTTATTATCATTAAAAAGTTACACGCAGAAACAAAACGAAAATTCGGCAATCCGATATTACGAGTTGCACTTTATCATAAAGGATATCCCCAGACCATTACCGAAGATCGAAGGAGGCGTTTGTGTTCCCTATTGCAAGTGACAAATTAATATTTAAAAAAATGCGATAATAATTCATCCCCGAATATATTAATTTTATTAAAGCGCTGGTGTAAATTTCCTTAAGCGTCGCCAAACGCGATCGATAGCTCGTTTTGCTACGCTAGTCTGCGCACGGACCTGACCGATAACGGTCAACCAACTCCGTCGCAACGGACGGACGCATGACAACAAACGTTTTATTATAATCACGCAGTTTTTTTTTCTTGGTAACCATAATACATTTTGATATAACGTCAATACATATCATGTTTGAAATCGCAGGACCAAAACATATTACCGATAAAAATCTAGACAAATGTGTCTAGATTTTTACACTGTCCAAATTTCGTTTAAAGTAGATAAAAAATCCAAAATATAAAAAATACTCTTTAATTAGTAATATGCCTATATTATGTTTTACATAGCTTTATGCTCTCACTAGGGTTCAAAAGATGCTCACCTTATGTGAAAAATGTTATTTTAAAGGCTGTATAAAAAAGTAAGAGTAAGTAAATTTTTTAACATTATAACAAAAAAAATGAAATTAAATTAACAATGAAACTAATGAAATTATTATAAGTTATTTAAAAATAACCTGTAAAATTATTGGAAAGTCCAAAACATAGCTGCTAGAACACAATGGTGGTGGTAATTTTATATTTTAAAACAATTGTTTTAAAATATAAAATTAGTTTTTAAATGATCGTATAATTTATATATGCCGTTTCCAAAGAAATATAGTATGCTAGTTATTAAAGCAAATTTGATTACATTTACGTATTCATCTCTTCGACAATCCTCAAACAATTATGGCACCTAAAATACGCTAGTCATCAAATAGTTCTGATATGTATTTTAAAAAGTCTATAACCTATCCCGCATAATTATTGTGTAAAATTTACACTTCGATAAATTAAGCCGGCTGTCCATAAAACTACAGCTGAGAGCTAACTTTATAGTATAATAATATCAACGTCTCCGTACGATTTATTGGCACGTATATTATATCATAGTAGGTATGCTAGTTATCAAAACAAATTTAACTGCAAATTCGGTATTCATCTCTTCGACAATCCTCAAACAATTATGGCACAAAAAATACGTTAGTCATCAAAAGGTTCTGATATGTATTTTAAAAGGTCTATAACCTATCCTGCATAATTATTGTGCAAAATATACACTTCGTTTAATTAAGCTGGCTGTGCTACTGCCTCCAAGCCGTATGTACTGGCAGTACGCAGGACTCATACACCTTTCGCTTCAGATTGATGGGCATTTTTGGGTTCTTGAGGATAAACCCGAGCTTCCCGAATGCCACCCACGTAAGACCCATATAGTTGATTACCCTTTCCTAGGGTCCGGATAAAATGTTTAGCCGTAGAATAAAGGTTTAATGGGGAGGTTTAATGTATTTTCGTCTCCGTGTTGAAAAAAAGAAAAAAAGAGAAAAAAGTATCAAATTGAAAACTTTCTAATTTTATGGAGCCAGTTAAAAGTTAAGTTAAGTTAAAAGTTAAAGTTAAGTAATAAATAGCATTGAAATGAACCTCTTAGGATCCCATCCGCTCCCCTATTTATGCAGCTCGTTCGATCGAGCTGAAAGTGAAGACCCGGCTTTACGATCGTTTCCTTCGTTTCTATATTTGACTTTTTATTGTGTCACTTAAATTCAATTGAAGTTGCATCATAATTATATGCGTATCACAAAGTTTAATTTAATTTTTGACTCGCGTACTCTACTCTGACTGACCTCAGTCTAATTACGATACGAAATTTTTAATGACAATTTCATTCAACCGGAGAGTGATTAAAATGACCCTGATAATAAAAGGTATAATGCCCGGCAAATCACAACGGGTTTGCTCATTTCAATGGTGCGCCCAAACCGCGTACAAAGTGATTCATAATGCCTGCGACAATAAAATGCTGCCAACCGTCATCGTCAGGTATATGACTTAAGGGTTCCGTATTTAAAACGGAACCCTTCGGGATAGTGGTTAATTCCTCCGCGAAATTATCTATATTAACATGTGTCCCAATAGAAGAACATTTCAATAAATGTAAACAGTAAAGTCGGAATGATAATCAGGTACAATTAAAGTAAACGCCGCTCTAACGCGCGCTTGCGCAGATACCGGCCAATACGATGCGCTCGGCGATGACCATACGTCACCGCGCCGGCCAAAACGATGCTGCCAGCCGCAGTCCGAATATATAGCGCCGATTCAATCTATTTAAAATCACTACCGTCCTTTAAGGAGTTTGATCTATGTATAGTAACAATAAAATATTATTTAAGCAAAATATAATAATACTAGAAAGTTAATTTAAAATTTAATCAAACCCTTACCGATATTTTGAAATTCCTGACCTGGGTTAAGTGACTCGTCAAGTTCAGTTGAGGGCTAATCGTCAGGGCCAGAGGGTTCGCTGTCACTAAACCGGTTTCATTAAAACTACGAACAATTTTGAATGAGGCCGGTTTAGTTGCATATACAGATCAATCCCCTAAAGAGAAATTAGTTATTTTAAATACACTCAGAGTAGAAATGGTTTAATATTCCTGTTTTTGAAGAAACCCTCCTACTTCCCAATCCCAACCTCGTCCCCAAATTATATTTCTATTTTAATAAAATTTTGAGGGAAACTATAATCGTTTTGATAGTTTATATTGTAATTTTATTTAATTGTCCTGAAATGAATAAATTAAACTACAAGTTAAGTTGAATTGTGACTTTTACTATATTTTACTGTCAATAAAATTTAAAGTTTGGAAATAGTCACTAGTGATAGTGGACTGTGTGTTTAGGTATATTGTTTTGGATTGTATCTAACCAGAAAGGAATTGGGTTAAATGGAATACTCCAAACTACAAAGAGATCCACCGACCTTTGGCTGACAGGTGCACTAATGAATCCAGATGCTGTAACCGGCGTCTATTGGTTTCACTTTGGTATATTTCTGCACTCGCATCGTGGTGTACAGGCCGATAAATACCTGTAGAGAAACCTGTCGCCTGTTTGGTGCGAAAGAGTGAGAACGGGGATATTTTGTGGGTAGGAAAGAGACAGGTATATCCTTGCCATGACAAGTGAAGCATAAATAATGACTCGAATTGAATGTATTTGAAAAGCACTCAAACAGTCACTTATGATTGTGATCTATATTCAATTTATCTCTTTTGATCGAAATCTCCTATGAGCATTACTTTCAGTTTTATTTAAATAATAATAATTTTATAATATTTAATGAGTTGGCAACTCGACTCGTCAACCGGCGGCTAACGCGCGTTAAAATCACCATGTTCGAGTTGATTTCAGATCAATATTGACAAAATACATTATTTTAAGTTTCACAATCAGATACGTCCAAATAATGATCATACAGCCATTCGACAACTTCGCAGCGCGTATTATATGCCGTTCGCGCATGACTTTAAATCATATAGTGCATAAGTTCACAAAACCAGTTCACAAATGGCGCTTTAATAGCGTGGTCAGTAGTTATGTTGTTAATTGCAAAATTCATTGTGTCCAGATTGTTTTTCCGCAGGATAATAAACATTGTAAGTATATCGAATCCTCAGTACTAACATTTATAGTGAATATAAAAATATTAAGATTTTAGTGTCTAATATAGTCATTTTCGGCAGACAATATATATTATGTTACGTTTAAAAACTTCTAGCTAATCTTTTTTTTAATAAAATGCGCCTCCGTTATAGATTTCAAAAAGTTTGTGTTTTTAGGCCAAACTGGACAAAAAACGGTTACAACTCGTAGAGTAAAAAATAATACAACGAATAGATGTCAAAATAAATTCTAAAATACATGAATAAGGGTAAATTAAGCTTATTTTCAACCAAATTTATTTTCTTGCAAATTGAGAAATAGTAATAGTATTTAGTTGCTTTTAATTGTGTTTATTTTATACCATATAATTCGTAGTAGTCTGGTGGTTAAGGCGTTGGATTATTGACCCAAAGATCGCGGGTTCGAATCCCACATGGTTATACCATTTTTAACGCTTCATTACCACTATCTTTCCTGACTCTAGAACAGGCACATTTGGCTTAGTCGAGTAGGGCCCAAAACTAGTTTACACCAAACTCCAAAACCCATCAGAAGTAAAACTCATTTTCTCAAAATACTTCAACAAAAGTCTGGTTTATATTCTGGTATTTGTCTCAATGATAATAATTTTTAGTGTGACATATTCATTAACTGTTATTGCTATAAATAAAAATATTTAATTAACGATTTTTAAAAAGCCCTTAACTTTTATTTTATTTTATGTAATGACCCTTAATTAAAAAGAGAAGAAACTTGGCAACACACTATTGTACAATTTGGCAGAAACAACTAAGTTAGATATATTTTTACGCTGTGATTGAGTATAATAAAATTTAATAGTGAGTATAATAAGAAATCATAAATGTATTATTATTAAACTCACTATTATAAAACATACGAATGAAAAAAAATGCTATCCGATTTAATTTGCTCAGAGGGCTTCTAACCGATGATTAATAAACCAACGAGTAATTAAATAAGGATTACGGAAATTCATACTTATAAATCCCGTTTAGCGAATAATTAAATAAGTTGACGTTTAAGATCGAGGACATAATAATAATAATAATAATAATTTATTTTCCAAAAACAAACATAAATTGTATAGGAATGACATTTGCAATTTAAAACAGTAAATACATAAAACAGCGGTTAAAACATAGGAAAAAGCATTTACGCACCTTTATCCTATAAAGGTGCATATATAAACCAGTAACATACATATATATTTTTAAACAGACAAATATGATGACATCCATTGATGAAGTTCATAGTCTTTTGATAAAAAAAATAATACTGAATAAAATTAACAGATAGTAGAAAAAACTAAGTGATGGACGAATTGCTTACGGAACTAGAATCCATGTTCTAGTCTACGTGTGTGTTTTTACTTTTTCTACTATGTTTACCTGTTATATTAATTTGATTTACTTAATATCTATATAATGATAACTATAATATAATGATTTTTTTTTTTTTATGGTATAAAGATTACAAAACGTGTCACTTGTTTCTGCAAAATAAGGTCTATAGGTTATAAATAAGGTCTCTTAAATTTATTTTTACAATTTTTTAATCAATTTGTTTGTAAGATTTTCTAACCAAAAAAATATTTTATACTCTCGTATCTGTGTAATATATATTGTACAAAACTATTTTTTTTTTCACAATACAGTTGCTAAATTTCAAATTTAAACAAACTTCTCAAATTATATAATGTACTTATAATAGACATTAAAAAATAAATCTGTTTAAATTTAACTAAAACATTGTCATAAATAATTTAAATTTCCTAAACTTCATATTGTGGCACAAAGGACATTCTAATATATAAATGTTTGTGGTAGATTAATAGTAATATTTTGACATGACCATCACGAATGAGAACTATTTAAATTCATTAAAGCTATAAATGTTTTGCTCAATAATATATTTCTTCAATGCACCTTTAAATTGATTGAACTCAGTTATTTTTTTAATGTTTTCAGGCAGCATATTAAAATATTTTAGGCCTAAATACTGACTATTCTTTTGGAATAAAGTTGTACGGGCTAGTATGGTTGGCACATAATCTTCCTTGAAACGCGTATTGTGTTCGTGAATGTTGCTGTGTGTAGATGCATTTTGCTTATTTAAGAAGAAGTGGCATGTTGCTTCTAATATATACAGCCCATATATTGTCAATAAGCCTAATCTTTTAAAATATGGTCTGCATGATACTCTTTGATTTAATGCTAAAATAGCTCTTACAGCCTTTTTTTGTAATTTAAATATATCTGAAATATACGGAGCAGTACCCCAAACCAGTATGCCGTATCTTAGATGCGACTCTATGAGCGAATAATATGCCGATAAAGCTGTTTCATAGCTCATGATCTTTTTTATCTTTGACAGGACATATACCGCAGAAGACAACTTAGATTTAAGGTGTTCAAAGTGCTTATTCCAATTCAACTTTCTATCGATGTAGACTCCTAAGAATTTAGCATCATCTTTAACTTCTACCAAGTGTTGAATTCTGATGTCACTATTCTTATATTTGGAGAAGTTGAGAACGACTGTTTTAGACATATTCATTGACAATTTGTTTGCCTTAAACCAGTCTTCGATATCATCTAAGGTTTTGGTAATTTTATTTAGGAGTTGCTCAAATGTATCCGCCTTAATGACACAGCTCGTATCGTCGGCAAATAAAGTCAATTC
Source organism: Neomicropteryx cornuta (assembly GCA_020383195.1). Lineage (NCBI taxonomy): Eukaryota > Metazoa > Arthropoda > Insecta > Lepidoptera > Micropterigidae > Neomicropteryx > Neomicropteryx cornuta. The sequence goes on along the minus strand of JAHKQU010000001.1, from coordinate 2,255,099 downwards.
AGCATCTGATGTTGCTAAGCACAGATCATTTATATAAATTATAAAAAGTAAAGGTCCGAGAATTGTACCTTGAGGAACTCCTATGATAATTTGCTTGAAAATCGATAATATGGAATGTTCGTATTTGTTGTCACGGATATGCGTTAACTCGACACTTTGTTTTCGACCCGTGAGATAACTACGAAATAATTCAAGTGCTACACCTCTTATACCATAATATTCAAGCTTTTTTAGTAGAATATCTATCTGAACACAGTCAAATGCTCGACTAAGGTCACATAAAATGGCAACTGACATCTTTTTGCTATTCAGGCATTCATGTATAGAGTTTACACACTTCACTATAGCCATTTGAGTGGATCTATTTTTTATAAATCCGAACTGGTTATCAGATAATATATTAAACCTATTTAAAAAATTTGATAATCTTTTTCCTATAGCTTTTTCTAAAAGTTTGGAGAAAATGCTCAGAAGAGAAATGGGTCTGTAGTTTTCAATATTTTGAGGGTCACCTTTTTTAAAAACAGGGACGATTTTTGAAATCTTATACCTATCTGGAAAAATGCCGTTTGCTATAAAGAGATTAAACAGATAAGTTAACGGTTTAATAAAGATTTCTTTATGTTTTTTCAAAACATGAACCGGGAAGTTATCAATACCTGTAGACCTTTTATTTTTTAATGCAGTAATAGTTTTATCTATTTCCGATTCTGAAATTGGTTGCAGGAATATTGAGTTGTCATTTTGTTTACAGTGTTTCAATTTCGAAAAAAATGATGTGTTTGGAGCCGGTATCGATGAGGCTAACTGTTTTGGTTTGTTAATAAAGAAATCATTAAACTCGTGACTCAATATTATTGGATCTTCTACAACAGTGCCGTTCAACGTGAGCGAAATAGGTTTCTTCAAACATTTTAACTTTCGTCCTGTTTCCTGATTTATGAAAGCCCAGGCTGTTTTTACTTTATTTGTTGAAGTATTCATTTTCCTTGAATAGAAATCGCACTTAGCTTGCCTAATACCTTTGTTTATTTGAGTGGTAATTGTTTTAAGAAAGCTTCTGATATGTGGCTTCGATTTCATATGCACATTTTTCAGTATATTCCTTTTTGTCTTACATTTCTTCAGAAGCGATTTAGTAATCCAATTATTTGTTTTATTATTAGAATATATTTTTCTTTCTGTAAGAGGAAACGATTTCTCTAGACAATTATTTATTTTGTCATGGAACCAGTTAAACGCCTCGTTGGTGTCCTTTATTTTGAATAAATAATTCCAGTTAAGTGTTTTTATCCACTTTCCGAATTTAAAATGGTTCTGTTCATTAAAATGTCTTATTTTTCTAATTATGTAATGATGCTGATTTATAAATATATTCTTTATTTCGATGCATTGGAATGAGTGATCAGATAATCCAGGATCGACAGTTTTTAAGATTACATTTTTTTTCGAAAAATTAACAAGAAAATTATCAATAAGTGATGAGTTACCAGTACATGATTGTAAACATTTTTTTTCTCCTTTTCTGTCACTTGCAGCTGTTTCGTTTAAAGGTTATGACTGTTTTGTATCGAGCTGCAACTTGTTAGGAATAGTGGAAGCGTATTTTCTATTGTAATTTAATCGGCCCATGTTGCACTTTGAGTGTTACCTTTAAGATAACACGCGTCCAGAATATATCTATACAATATAGTTGAAATCATTTTATTTCACTGATATTCAATCAGATCGGGTGTGATACTTATTCCACACATTCCCCGAGTTTCTGAAATGAATACATACCAATAATAGATGTTATTTTTTCTTTTACTTAAAAGGGTTAATGCAATAGTTTTATAGATAGTTATGCACTTAGATACGTACATGTCGTATATATACATTGAGGCTTGCAACATATTTAAGATAAAATAAACTATACCTATTTTTACTATCATACTGATACATTGATAATAAATAATTTAGAAAAAAGGTTTAAAAATCGGTTATAAAATTCAATTCGAAAATTCTTGGGATCACTGGTCTAGGATAGGTAAATATTTTATGCCTAATAAATGATTACAAATATTGAGCTGAGCTAATAATGACTTAGCTGGAATGACTTAGCTGGATTACGTTTTTTATGGCTAAACTGCTTAACCGATTTTCATATAATTGTATATAGAAATAGCTTAAACCCTGAAGGACATATGCTATATGAATGAGAATTATTAAGGTAACACGCTAGGAAGATGTTTTTGGGTATTTTGGAAAGCTCTCGGATTTTTTTAAATCAACGCAACTATATTTAGTTCTCCCGAGTGCGGCGGGCATGAGTTATCGCGCGCCGAAGGCGCCTTTAATACTGTCTGCAGGGCCTAGTAGGGGCGAAGCCCGGGGTTGAATGGATAGTTTGTGTATACAAGATATATTCGTATAAGCAATATTTGACAAAATTTGTAGTACACAATTTGGTACTTATACAAGAAAAACCGATTATTTGAGCTAAACGTAGAGGTAGGTACTACAAAAACAAATCTTTATAAATTACCTGAGTTCGCAAATAATTGCAATTTGGTGATATTTATTTTAAAACATAAGTGATTTATATCATCATAGAATTACTATGACCTAGGTCAGTGGTCGGCAACCTCATTAGTTAACAGAGTCATATATCAACAGTACAACGATTGAGATTTCTTAAAGAAAACTATATAAACATTACAATTAAATCATGAAAATTACTGGCAAACTTTTAATGTGAACTTTTAATGGTATTACATTCTTTGGAAAGTTTGGGTTAGTCAGGTTTCTACAGCAAACGCTAGTTTTTTCAACTGATCATATCAGTCAGGAAAGGAGTTCAAATGGTTAAAAATCATCATATCTTCCTTCTCCAAGTCTTTTAAAACAATCCACTTGAGCCGCACTCAAGGGGCCAATCATAATAGCCGCGAGAACTATTTTTTAAGTATGTTGACTAAGCTAAATGTCTATACTTCATAATATGTGGATAAACTTATTTGAGCTTCAAATTACCTTTAATAACCTCAAAATTGAGCTTGTCAAAGACATAATTTCCTAATGTTTATGCTAACTGCAAGGTCACCTTGTGAAATACTAAGTAAGCAAAATTCAAATTAAAAACACTTGAAACCTACATATCTAAATATACATACGTCTCGTCGTCGGCAAGTTAAACTATTTGTTTTACAATATTACCTAATCATTGTTAAGTAACCAGTAAGTACACATTTTATTTGAGAGCCGCTGTTTTATTAATATAATTCTTCGCCTCTTCCTTTACTCTCTTTGACTGTGTGACTCTTCCTTTGTCACATATCTTAGAGTATATTTTGGTTAGTTCAACTTTCTAGGCAATCACAGATATCAGACGGATTGGAAATATATTACCTTAAAATGTGCTTAGACAACTAAAAATTGATCTAGTAAAGGTTTTTTTTTACATAATTTAGACTTCAAAAGTAATAAAACACACTAAAAATTGTTGGACTACCACCTATATATAGTATTGTAATTAGGTGTACTAACGTTTAAATTAACGTAGTTTTACTAACCTGATGCGTGAAACCGACTTATCTTTTATTTTTCTAAAATAAATTTTGTTAAAAGTCAAAAGTCACTAAAATATTGCTAAAATATGTTTAAAACCTAAACAAAAATTAAATCCTTTGGATTTCCTTAAACTGAGTAAAGAACACAATCTGCCTATTATAATTTTTACCCGATAAGAAATAAATAATATTTGGAATTCGCGGGGGAGGGGGAGAATAATAAAATTAAAAAATAAAACAACCTGTCTTACACTGTACTGAAACCTTAGTTTTACTGACCTAAAATGCATGAAATTGGCTTTAATTTAGAGTTATTCGGACATTGATTTTGTTAATGTCACTAACCTATTAAACTTGACATCTGACTTCTATAAGGAAAGTCATAAGTTCGCTCCACAAATAGGGATACTTATAAAAAAATAAAATATTGGGTGGTCAACTTACGTATCAAGTGAAAGCGCATATTGCTCAGGTTAATTTATATCTTACTAACAGTCTCAAGTGCTTTGAATTTTCGCGGACGCTCTATGTTTTTATGATCATTAATACCATGATTATATTTTTTTTCCTCTTTAATGCATTTATATACAGGCGGTTCCAAGACCTTTAGCGAAGACTTAACGTAAGACTTGTTTATGTTCCCTATTGCTTGTAGGAAATTGTATAAAAAAAAATGCGAAAATAATTCATGCCCAAATTTAAAAATTTTATAAAAGCGGTCGTTTAAATACCTATTTTTGCTCACTTACGCTCGGCCAAGGCCGACCAATGACCCGGCGCGGCGCGGCCTCGCAAGCGACGGAACTTATGACAAGCGAGATTTCATATTATCAAGTAAAGTTTACATTTTTCATCGGTGGCAAATGTGTATAAAAAAAATCAGCAAGATTGGACTAATGGAAGTGGTTTAAAATTCGGTTATAAGATTTGACTCATGAAACAAATCCGTGGCTAATAGAGTAGAGCATAGTTAAAAAAATCCTTTCGGTACGCCGAAAGGCGGAGGTAGATTTCACCGGATCAAAGTAGGGGATAGGCGAACTCCAATTGTACGAACTTGTATCGAGCATTGAGGCGATTCACTTCCCGTGCGGCACCATAACCCGCGAGAGTGCGTATACTGAATCCCTCTCTATACTGTGCCGTTGCTCATATCAAAAGGGAAATTACATTTCGAATGGATTTAACCCTGTGCCTTTTGAGGAAGTTATGATTTTTTGAATTTTGAAAAACCACTTTTTTCCACCCCTAGCGACAATGGTTGATGCTATCAAAAACGTTTACTCATATAACAGGCCCTTATCTGAGAAATAATATAAAATTTAAATGAATTCGATATTTTATATACTAAGAAAGTTATAGCAAAATTTCACTTATTTGTAAACCTTTCTTCCATTCCCACCCCTGGTCTGATTTTGACCATTACCGACCTTTTGTACCCTTAAATTTTATTTATCAATTTGAAAGTGATTGGTGTAAAATTACAGCAGTTATCGTGTCGACAAGAAAGTCATATAGATTGAAAGATATATAAACTTTAAAATTGAGGGTGGTTTTAGGCTCTAGACCCTAGGGGATGTGATAAGTCGAAATTTTCCAGAACTTCCAGGTACCCATTACAATAGCATAACCAATACACTAATGAGAATTTTATTGCACGACTATGTGGAGATTAGCAGTATTTTGCGAGGATCATACGCTTTTGTCCGAGTGCAAAATCTGTTTTTAATGTAGATTCACAATAAACCGATTATGTATGCTCGTATATATAACCTAACAATATATAGTATGCATATATTATTTTTGCTGAAGATATTATACCGGCTAGTATCTAACTAGTTCGTCCAACATAATCTCCGTAAGTATACTTGTGTTTATTTAGTATTTAGGACACGTTTTGATTGAGTAGCTTCGCTGGTGAAATATAGCCTAAATAGATTTTTATAGGATCATAAAAAAAATCCCTTCCAAAGTCCAGACGAGCAGCTGGTAACATCGAAATGCCGCTCTGCTGACAAGCTTAAGTTTAGCACCATTGACAAAGTCAACAATTCGGTAGGTCGTGCCTAAAAAAAACCAAAGGTAGGTATTTGTTTATTAAGACGGGCAATTTAAAATAATATTATGTTCGCAATCCTAATGGCAATTTTTTGTTTAGCGCTCTGAACATATCTTTAATCTACACACAGTCCATTAGTTTTGCCTGAGGAGAATATTTCATGTGTGTTACACCGCAGATTTAAATCAGCATTAAATTTATTATGGACTATGGTATAACATTTTTATTAAATTAAAAAAAATAAAACTATTGCCTTAAAAAACAATTATAATCCAACTAGAGCATATAAGGAAAAAATTAAACTGGTTTTTATAACATAACAAGTATCAAAAGGTGGATTAAACAATATTCACAGATCAAAGATTTTTTTCGCCGCTCTTTCAATAATCCAAGAACCTTCTTAAATTAATTTCTGTAATAAAAAAACATTAAAATACTTCATTAAGCCGGTTTTCGATAGCAATAATTAGATATTTATTTATTTATTTTTCGTTTATTTGGAAAACCAACAGTATAATTGAAAAAATGGTACATACAATTGTTTGTAAAATTAACCGATGACAGTTTTTCGCAAAAGTACAGAGATACATCTAAAGATTAAAATTAAATTAAATTACACTCGCATTAACACTATAAATACAGATATATATATATATATATTAATATATATTATTTTGAAATATGGTATGTTTTAGAAATAGTCAGAGGCCAAAGAAAAGAAGCTGAAAATGATGTTCAAAAATACTATTTTATTATTATTTTTTATTTATTTTCTTTTTGTAATAAAGTGTAAATAAACATTGATATTTTCCGTATGATAAGTACATAACAAGTAAATCCTCCTAAATTAAAAACATTAATTTATAGATTAGCAACAACTGATTAAAAATATTAAGGATATCAACATTTCGTCATAATGAACAATCACATTTCTATGGATTGACCCAACCCCACTGGGCTCTGACCGTGTCAGAGCCCAGTGGGGTGAGTATGGTTTGTTTTTATAACATATTTAATAGTTGCGTACCTCTGGATACTAATATTGCGATTGTACATATTTCTAAGTGTACAGAATTAAAAAAAAGTTTAAAAATATATGTAAAAACTAATGAATTTACTTCTTCTAAAAATTCAAAAATCATTCAAAAATTATTATTTCACGGCGTTCTTAGCAAAATTTCATGAAATTAGAAGGTCTTCGTTTGAATGCTAGCGTATAGTTTCTAATATTTTCTTTATATTGTTTACCTATAATAATTTGTTGTGTTGCATCTAAGAGACAAAATGGTTTAATGTATAAATAAAAATACAGCAAATCTAAAAACAAACGTGTAACAAAATTCTAGCACCCCAGAATAGTGAGGTGATAAAATCCACACCAGCTCTGTTAGTTTTGCTTTGTATGAGCTAGCTTAAAATATGGGAAACTATTGTTTTGTTTAGCCAATATCTAGGTAAATTCATTGTTTTATGCTATGTCACGTGTATTGTTTTGGACACTTAATAAATAAATAAATTTTAATCTCTTAAATATTCACCCAAACTCTGAATTCATCAAAAAATAGGTATTGTTATGAGTTAGACCAGCGGTTCTCAAATAAAGTTTCTCAAGGTGGTAAACAGATACGCAATACTATTATTTTAACTTATCTTTCTATACCCTCAATTCGAGGTAGTTATTTGTGTATTGCAAAAATTAAAAATTACTAAGAACGAACACGAACGTTTATTTATTTATTTATTCTTTATTGAAAAATTATTTAATGGTATACGAGTGATTCCTAATAGCAAATAAGCGATACGCAAAAAAAAGTTTTAGAGCCACAACTTAAAAATGAAATATAATCTACCTGAATGGTTTTATAAATTAGCACTCTTGGAATCTTAGGTGAAATCGTATCGCATTTTTTCTTCTTAATCAGCTGTTAGTGGGCTACGAGAAAAAACGCTATCAATATTTTTATATTATTCAATATGCTTTAAACCACCTACATTGATGACAAATTATTGAATCGCCGCCAGATCAAATCGGAAATATTTACGTTGACGCATTGTTTACAAACCATAGCGGCAATGTTTCTTTATGATTTCTTTGCATATTTCGGAAATAACTATCATTAGTCATAAACAATTGACACTCAGTTGTTGTGAAGTGTGGTCAGTCGTTGTTAGAATACCAAACATAAATAAGTATAATGTTGTTCGAAGCAACAGGCAAATCATTAAAACGCGCATCGAGGATTTAGCGTACGGTTTTAGTGTTTTCAAGGTATTTATTTTTTTTCAGTGTCTAAGGGTATCTGATAAATTTCTCCATCTCTTCAAATACTTTTACAATAGAAGTACTTTACGAGTACTAAATATGACACTCACAGTACTGTCCAATAACATAGATTGCTCAGCCCTTCTACAGTCGTTTCCTCTACGAATTCCAAGCAGAACCACGAGATCCAACGACATGTTCTTTCTGGATAAAATGCGCACAATTTCAGGACTAGCTTCCCCTAGTATTTAATTCTAACTTCTCCCAAATTGATCTATTTTCAACAACTCAGCAAAAGTTCCGCAACGCTGTCTTAAAATACTATACAAATGCATAAAACCACGGACCAAATTCCTAGATTAGTTCTATATGATTTTGTTTTTTTTTCCTATGTATATATAAGTAACCAAATCTTAAATTGGTGTACATCATATTCTTTTTTTTTGTATTTTTGTTTAAATTTAAATCTTACTTAAATTATTCTTTTTTATCTCTATTTTTATAGTATATTTTTGATGTATAAATTTTAGTGCATCGCGTTTGTTTTAATTCTAACGCAAAACACGTAAACGTAAATATCAAGTTTCGTCGATGAAATTAAACCGAATAAAATAGTCTAAAATCTTTTTTTTTTTTTTTTTTTATTTATTTTATCCAAAAACAATACATATGAAATAGCACAAAACAATTTAAATAAAACTAGTTATAAGTAATCTTAAGCTATCTCATACACAGCAAAATAGATAGGTGGTGTGGATTTTATCACCCCACTAGACAAGGTCTGTTCTGGGGTGATACCTGCTCCAATTTTACACGTTTGCTTTACTGTGTATTTTTAATTATTTTTATTCAATTTTGATAATTAGTTCATAAAAGTTTTTTTATGAAGGAGTTAATTAAAATGGTATAAAAAATTAAATAGTGATTATATGCACATTTTATCAGGATGCCTTTTATACATGGAGATTTTGATATATAATGTGTTATTGTTGGTAGTGTTATACGTTTTGTGGTTATGTGTTTTTGTTTTATTATTTGTGATATAGTATGTAGCTTATTCCCATATATAATATTTCCAGGTGGGGTGAAATTGTATTTATTCAAAAGTATTCCTTGAAAATATTTCAAGTGTTAAACATTAAATTAATTAATTTGACGTAAAAATGAATGAATGAATCATTAAATTTATAATTAAATTATAAATGCTATAATATAATTAAAAATGCTATAATAATTAAATGACCGATCTTTAAAATATATTTTTGCTATTCATATGTTCTTGCATGCTTAATTATTTTTTTTTCATAGTATTTTATCAAATATTACTTATTTGTAATAATTATTACAATTAATTAGCAAATAGTCCAATAGACAGCCATTAAACTTTAGCATAACATATCTCAGAAAGTACTTATAATTGAGATGAGCCGTCATAACAACAAAAAATGTTCTCGTTAAAATTTTTAATTGGTAATTCTGCCATTTATTTAATAATTTTTTGTTTATTCTTAAATTTTTTATCTTTTAAATTAAGTTTTTTTTTAACATTTTGAGTAAAGCCACTTAAATAAAAAACATAAATTAAATTATTACAAGATCACCGGCAACTGGCTAAGAATATTAGGATATCAATTATTCCCTCACCGTGCGCCAATCGCACTTCGCCTGTAGACGAACCACCTCACTAGGTACCTGTTAAGGGGTGTCGCGTAGAGATTTAGTTTTTATAATATATTTTATAGCAGAGTATCTCTACATACTTTCCGAAGAATCTGCATGTATCAGGTGAATTGAGGGTAATAAAAATATATCGCCGATGTTTGGCAATTTTTTGTGTAAAATTCCCATTGAAGATTTCTCACCGAAACGCTCGGCATTCACTCCGTTAAGTACCCTCTAATTATAAATATTATGAAAATGTAATTCATCAGAAAAAAAAGACTATAAATATACAAGGTGTTCCAAGATCATTACCGAAGACTTAAATGGGTAAAAGAATAATGACTTTAATGTGTAAAAAAAATGCAAAAATATTTCATGCCAAAATTGATTAATTTTATCAATTAGCGTTCGTGCCTTTTTGCTCGGCCAAGGCTGGCCAATGACCCGGTACGGCGCGGCCTCGCTAGCGACCGAACTTATGACATGCGATTTCATATAATCACGTGAAGTTTACATCTTTTTACCTCGGAAACACTAATGAATTTTAATATGAGGTCAAAACAAATCATGTTTGAAATCGCATGACCAATAAGCTGGTTTTTTTTATCAGGAACGGTCTTGGAAGACAACTTATACCTATTAACAATGTATCATATCCACAGCGTATTTACAATGTACCATAAGATGTCAGATCTTTAATACAGATCACTTCGCGCTCGTATTATTTCATTATATATATATTTAAAATAGGTAACACCTCGATGCGGATGAGGAGATTTCACTGATCATACAAACTGTACATTTTTAAAAAATCAATAAAACATGACATGCTAATATAAATGTAATAAAGAATTAAATATTGGTTATTTTTATAAATAAATAGGATATTTATGCGTTTTTTAGTAAAATATATTTTTTTGTTTCAGGTTCGCCAAATCTAATTCTATCGGAAGACTTTAGAAGAGTAATTCCGCAGAAATGGTAGTTGAAAGGAAGCAAACGTCATCGGAGGGGCGCAAGACCAACAACTTCACGAGGGCGAACCCGGTTTCCAAGCTGCTGTTCTGCTGGATGATGCCCACGTTCTCCAGGGGATTCCAGAAAGAACTGGATCTCGACGATCTCAGTTTGCCCCCAAAGGAGCAGCTGAGTGAGCAGCTAGGGGATCATTTAGAAATGTGTGTAAGCTTTACGTAATATTTGAATACATAAATAATATTTACATAGCTTAACTATATTTAATGTTAATTTATTAATGGCGGCTAATTGCCTGAATGCCCCAGTGCCGGATTTAAGAATTTTTCGCCCCTAGGCACTGATCTTACAGCCGCCCCCTTTAAAAAAATGCCTACATACTATTAATTTATAAACTCTTCTACGAAAAAAATGATAAAATGATTATTGTTACCATATTTGGTCATTGGTTTTTTTTAGACCCAAAACACGAGACACACTCTTCAGACAAAAAATATTTTTTTTCTCAATACCTAATAATTATAATATGATTTATATTGTTTGTTAATGATAATACAAACAGTTTAGTTACAGTTTTTTTTTTATTATTTCTTATGGTAGTTATATATTCAAATATTTGATTAAAAACCTACCCCGCCCCTGCGTCCCTAGAGTGCCTAGTTAGAAATCCGGCATTGAATGACCCAATCTTTTATAATGTTAAATATAAAAGCCCCACATTTTTTTTTTTGATAAAGTGTTATATATAGCCAAATAAATATAAAGGTACTAAATAGGTCCTGTACTTGAGAGCGCAGGATGTCAGTTTAAACCTAACGTTTTATAATGATATATCTTTTACCTCAACCTCACCTCAACTATAACCTTTTTTCTTTAGCATAAAATATAGCGAAATATTATGTGACTATCTAATTAGATGAGATAAGAAAATAATGGATATATGATGAGGATCAAAGATTATGGTTAAATATATATATTTAAACATATATAGTACTAGTAAACACCGTATCCCAATACCATTATGATAAAAAAAAAACAACTAATTGGCCCTGCGATTCCAATCATGAATTATTTTGAGGTCATGTTAAAGTTTCTATTTGAGTTGGGAAAAATGAGCAACCCTTACGGTACAATTATACTTCAAATCATATTGTAAGGGTAGCTCCAATTAAAAATTGTTTCAAACAAAATTATAGGTCTATAATTAACATTTTGAACTGATTTGATCCTATTAAAGAAGGTATAATTTTGTGAAAATCATTTTTTCCCATCACTAGAACCAATGGTTGGTGCTATCAAAAAAGTTTAGTTTGTAGGCATACTATAAAGGATATATATCTATGGAATAATATAAAATTTTAATTAATTTGATATCTTATATACTAAGAAAGTTACAGCAAAATTTTACTTTGCCCATTAACGACCTTTGTTCCCTTAAATTTTATTTATTAATTTGAAAGTGATTGGTGTAAAATTACGGCAGTTATCGTGTCCACAAGAAAAAGATATAGATAGCTAGATAAACTGAGGGTGGTTTTGGATTCTAGGAAATGTGAAAGGCGAAGGAAGATATGTCGAAATTTTCAATGACATGGTACCCATTGCAATAGGTAACTTTTCTAAAGGAATCTACATAAAAGAAATATTACATGAGTGTGTACTGTATCTTTGAGAACCACCGCTTTTGCATCTCCTTATGAGCGTAGATGAGGTAAATATTTACATATACGAGTACATATATACCTACACACTCTGTCGAATCGTCTTTCAAGGTTAAGCGTCATTTATCCTCGACTGTACATGCTACAGTTCATAGTTTGTGTAGTTCAAGCCAGATTCCTTATTTGTCACCTTTTTGCTCCAAGTACCTAGTGACGGACAATCGATGCAATTTTACAATAGAATATAGACATAGATTATGTCTGACATAATATGCAGACCTTATCTATAGATAACACATCAAATTGCTATAACACTGTATGATAGTCGACCCAGCTTATATCTATGCTATATTTCATGTGTAAATATTTTAAACATTTCTTTACATACTATGTAACTTAGATTTAAAATGACACTTAACTAGTAAGTATATTCTAGGCTTCTTCTTATAAGTGCATAGAATAAAGCATTTTGGGTTAGAAAAGGGTTGAATATAATATGACCTTTTGTGTTTACAAGGCGATTTAAAAGTCACGGTGTGAGGTCATTTGTTAATACAAAGGTAAAAAAAATATTTAGATATAATGGGAATTTTATTTCTTATGAATGTCATTACTTATTCTATATACTCGTAATTTAAGAGCTACGCCCTTGTCGATGGAGTAACTGCCAAATACCTGACTTCCTGATACGGCATAACCTTAACTTTCTTCTTCACTTGAGTAGGGTAGGAGCATCTAGCTAGGTCTTCTTCCTCCTCTTTTCCCCTCGACCTTTCCTTCGATGATGTTTTTTTAAGAAGCTTTCGTGTCGTGTCAAATGCCCTATCATAAGCTTTGCCATACGTCCGGTTTTAGTCCGGATTATCCGGATTTGGTAACCATGTCTGGACTTTTGTCCAGACCCGTAATTACATCCGGATTTTAATAATCGACTACCTACACACCCCTGAAAAATACGAATGATACACAGAATTAGAAGGAGCCTAAAAGGACGTAAAAATTGAGCTAGGGATGAAGATGGACCTAGTCAATAACCATTTATATAATAATAAGTACATGAACATAATTGATTTTTTAAATTTAAATAAATACATATTATGTTGTTTTGAGATTTTTAATTACTGACTAAAACTTAATCTAACCTATCTCACTTCTCCTTTAGACTCTTCTGTAATTTCACTATTAGTTTTCCCACGATATTGAAATTAAAATACAAAAAAAGATATGCCTTTTTTTATAACCGTCCGGACTCAATTCTTACAAATATTGGCAACCCTATCTATGATCTTCCCTCTTCTGTTTTCAATGTTTCTTAATATACATATTTTTTCCTCTACAATTCTCAGCTCTTTAGAATTTTTTCTCTATCTACTTCATCCTTTCCAGCTTCCATCTGCAGCATTACATCTCAAACGCTTCCAGCCTCTCTCCATCTCTTTGCATTAATGTACGCGTTTCATTGCCGTACATTAATTAATTAAGACTCCAGATATAGACTTTTATGAGGTGTTTACTTGTACTTACCTAAATTTAATTCATCTTTATTTGTGTTATAATATTCAGAAAAATTGTTTAAATCAGTTTATGATTGCATTGCAGCTTAAAGCGATGTATTTTTTAGGTAAGATCTTCAACATAAAACAAAATAAAAAAAAACACCTTGATGAATGCCTAATATGACTGTAAACATTTAATAATATTTTACGATCATCGTAAAATATTATCAAACCTTTGATTTTCCTTTCAAGTATTTTTTTTCCTAAGACTTAATGTCTTTTATAAGAGAGCATTTCAACTAAAAAAGAACTATTAGCAGTTTATCATTTATTTAATTTCTCAGAAACGGAAATGAATTTTAGAAACCTGTTTTACTATGTTGAATACTTAAGGTCATAGTATCTAACATATTTTTTATGATTAAATTTCTAACAGTTACCAAATGCCTGTCATAGAAAATGGGTCTAAATGAATCGAAATGAATATTTATCCTTTGGTTTCACCTTACTTGAATACATTTGATTTCAGGTATTGGTTTGAAGAGGAAAAGTTAGCGTCCGGGAAGAACCGACCTCCTTCCCTCCGGAGGGCGCTAATCCGAGCGTTTATTTGGGACTATATGCCGGACAACATATGCCTTCTGATTTGTCTTATCTTCTTCAAGTGCGTATTATCTTTTTCAGTTATTAGAACCTGTAGAATGTTCAAATATCATTAAACGCTCTGTCTGCCGAAAGAGAATTCGTAGTTTATTATATTTATGTATGTAAAATGAATCGAATCTTAAACTGTAATTATTATTCCTAGTAACGAACTAGTACACCAATTGTAAATGGATACATGCATCTATCACATGGTATGACATCGTCATGGTTGCATTTGATGGACGCTCATGTTAAAAGAGTATCTTTATTACGATTCCTCTGAAGTCATATTATGGCCAGAAAAATATTTCGAACTCCATTTTATACTCTTGTCCATCCACAGGCACACATTTTATTCTATGATAAATCAATCAGAATCTCAATTAAATTAGTATTTTAACCATTCCCTGTTTTCTTTGTTTATAATTAACATAAGTTACCTGATATTATAGAAAGAAAAAATCATTACGTTAACATTTGCTTTAAACGCTATAATATTAAGAAATTATCTATAAAAAAGTTAACAAAAAAGATGCCTAGTTCGATATCCATTAAGTATTTCTACATCGCCCGCTTACTGTTCTTGTGCTTATAGAACACAAAATTTGTTTTTGTGTTTCGTTTGTGTTGTGTTTGTGTGTGTTTGTTTGTGTTTGTGTTTTTATGTTTGTGTTTATGACAATGCAAATTAAATAATTATTTTAAAATGGAATCAGCTAGAAACAGGATCTAATATGAATAATTTTGGAAATGATAATAACCGTATTACTTAGACTGAAAAGTACATTTTTTCCATATTATACGAATTCAAACGTCACGATGTGAAGCAAGGATGAAACCTAGTTTTTATGCGTTCCAGGTCTTTGCAGCCGTGCATTCTGGCCCTGCTCCTGCAATACTTCGACAAGGATTATGGCGTGAGCAAGAACAGCGCCTACGTTTACAGCTGCATTCTGATCATCATGACGTTGCTTACTGCAGTCATTTCCAGACATCTGTACAGGAGGAGCCTGCTTCTCGGGCTGAGGTTGAAGGTCGCGTGCAGCTCGCTCGTTTATCGAAAGGTAGGCGAGGAATTTCTTGGTTTATTAATTTATTAATTTTATCGAAGCACTGTTGTAAAATCCCTTTTTGCCCGCAGGCGCTCGGCCAGGGCCAGTCAATGACCTGGCGCGTCGACCGAACTTATGACAAGGGCCAATAAGCTGATTTTTTTTTATCGGGAATGGTCTTGTTTACACATAAAGCACCTTTAAAATTAGTAACAATTTAAAAATCTGTTTTGTAGGCGGTCGCGTGAAGTGAATGCCTAAAAAAGTCATTATGAGGCTAAAAATAAGGTGCCCATTTTTAGTTGAATAATATTTGACCGTGCCTTAAGCATTTAAAACCTGAACTGCAGGACTTAAGAGTTATGAAGAAACGCCGTCAGACTTACACAGATTGTCCCATCACTAATCTTGACTGTCGATAAGCATTTCAATTGGAAAACGCATATATATATAATATGCGATAAATTAAAAATATCGTTGGAAAAATTTTATCAATTAAAAAAACATTTTGAATATGACACTCTAATTTTGATATATAAATCATTTGTTGATCCGGTTGTGGCTTATGCTCTCAGCACATATGGTAGCTCATTTAAGTCCTATCTTGAAAAGATATAAAACCTACAACATATAATACTTAAGTTAATTGTGCCAAAATATATAAAAGTTTTAGATTTAAAAATAATTAATCTGGTTTATTCCAGTACTGTAAGGTCCTAAGCGTCTTTCAAATGTTTAATTATCAAATTATTATCGATCACATAAAAAACGACAAATTGAATCAATAGTTATTTCAAAACCGATTTCAAAAAAGATTAATTAATTAAACCGATTTCAAAATGCCAAAACATTTGAAAGAGGTAGCCTAAATCAATAAACGATATAAAATTGCTCTCAAAGATTACCTATATATACACGCTGTGACGACTAATTGATTAAATATCATAGTATCATAGTATCATTTTAAAGTAATCTACATACAAGGAATTTCTTGTATAGTGATTGTGTTTCTTCTTGTGTAATGTTAGTTATTTATTTTTCATGCACTCTTTTTATTTGTCTTATATGTTTTTTTGTTTAATTTTATCTAAAAAAAAATTTAGTACGCATAGTTTGTAAGACTTGCCATGAATTTGAGTTTCTAGCAGCCAAAACCATATTTTTGCCAGAACCCATTTAATGTATTATGTCTTATTTTTTGAATAATAAAATAATAACAAAAAAATACTTTCCATTGCAGATAATGAGAATGGACGCAAAATCTTTGCACCAAACGGCGGCTGGGAAACTGGTGAACCTACTCTCCAATGACATCAGCCGCTTCGACACTTTCCTCTCTTACATCCCGTTCATCTGGATAGCGCCCATCCAAATCATCTTCGTTGGCTATCTGATGTACAGCAGCATTGGATGGCTAGCAGCCGTCGGCATGGCGGCCATCACCTTGCAAACTGTTCCTATACAGAGTGAGTTTATTTTTATTTATTTTTGCAAATCTTATAAAAATAATATCATAATATATGTAATCTTTTGTTTTGTAACAAATAATGAATAAATGATGGCCTATTTTTGTTTCGGGCAGATAGTGTGGTTGGTTTAAATCTAAGGAAGACATTCCCTCTATTGGCTTATTGAAAAATAAAATTAAAAATTCACATACATAATAAGTAGTTTAAACTCTTTCGAAGTACTTTTTAATGCCTACATGGTTGTAGAGTTCTCTAGTCGGGTTTGACGTGTAGATTTGTAGACAGTTTTTGCAAAAAAGATACAGTTTAGTTATTCGTACGTTTTCGTTTTTATTTTGTAAATTTTATTCGGAATGAAATTTATATAGTTTATTCTGTGTCGTTACAGAAGTAACGTAACCTCAAACTTTTAAGCTTAACTTTAACTTCAAATAATTAAAAACGTATTCAAAATTTTTCAATATTGTCAAAGATTATGTCATTTATCTTTTCAGGCGGTTTGCCGCTATTAAAAAACAATTATCAAATATAAGTCAAATAACTTTACAACTCAATTAAAGATTACATAAATAATACGCACACAAATCATGTTCTTTAATTTTACACTTTTACATATCCATTATTTTTATTTTTTCTTTAACTTCATTGTTTCATTACACATTATTGTTTCATAAGCTTCATATATAAATCACTCATAACATCATCTCATTTCACCATCATCCTTCATCGTAATCACGTATCCATTATTTTTATATTTTTTGTTAAAATATCATACTTTCTTATTTCATCTAATTAGATGGTTACATAATATTCGACAATATTTTGCACTAAACAGGACAGGTGAGAGTTAAAAATGCATTTTTACAAAACTCAGCGCTGGGTTTAAACCGACATCCTGCGCTCTCAAGTACAGGACCTCTTTAGAACCTTTATAAATATTATGCTATCCAGCACTTTATCAAATAATTAAAAACTTATTCAAAATTTTTCAATATTGTCAAAGATTGTGTCATTTATCTTTTCAGGCGGTTTGCCGCTATTAAAAAACAATCATCAAATATAAGTCAAATGACTGCCGTGATCGATACTTATATATATATATATATATATATATATTTATTTTTCATTTATTGCATATTATGTAAAATCCAACCAAGCCCAAGGCTTATCAGTTGGAAATCATTGAGCGAAGCATGTTTTGTAGGTTCCATTATTGAGTAGGTCTGTACAGAGCATGCTTCACCATCACAATTTATTATAATTTACATAGTTTTACTTATATCTAAAACATTATTTAAGATTAGCAAATTAGTAAAATACAATAATAAGTAATATAATAATATATTACCATAGAGATATTTTTTTATGTACATATATTTCCTTCCTTATTTAAAATAACTGTTTATTTTTTCAGTTTGTTTAAGCAGAATATCGGCAAGATTGAGACTGTCCATAGCGCAAAAAACTGACGAGCGAGTAAAAATTATGAATGAGCTCATTAATGGAATAAAGGTAACAGACATTATTTTACATTATTTTGTTCAAAATATTATATACCAGTGATTTAAAAACAATTACAATGAAGATACTAGTTCATTAAATGTCTAAAGTTGCCTTCTTGTAGTGCTAAACTCTTTATAGTTGCCAAATTAAGTTTCGGTGAGTGTTTGCAACTTAACTACAAACGATTTTCGCTGTACTTGGCTGTACCCGCGGTTAGTCACGATTATGAATGGCGATGGCGATAAATAGACTGTGATTATAATAATAATTGACATAGGTATGTTAAGACTGACAAATGAGAAAAAAACTACAGATACACTCCAAGAATGTGCGTGAAATTTTGCCCCTGTTTTTTTTTTTTGACATTTGGTTTTGCCCCTGGTAATTCTGCTTTTGGTGGTGAGTTAGGGGAAAGTATTATTTTAAAAATTATAATAAATTTCAAATTAAGATTTATATTTTGTCCAAATGTAACAAATTGTTGTCAAGTTTGTAAAACAAAATAAAACCCTACTTTTATTCCTCACACATCAAACATTTTCTTTTTAACTATGTTCCGATCCTCACAAAATGTTACTATGTCCTACTCCTCCACTAGGGTTTCATTCAATGAGATTGATAATATGGTAAAACGTTCAATTCAACGGGCATAATTGATTAAAATATTTGGTATTTTTTTTTGTTTTGAATTTGACTGTACCTTAAATTCTCCTAGTATTCAAATTTCCCTCTAGAAAATTTTATCTACTAACTAAATAATTAAAAGTAACAACAGACTGGCTTTATACCGTGGTCAGATAACTATTGTGTTATAACTTTTTTGCGGTTTTTAAGCCTCAGTTTTCTCTTGTTTTGCAATGGCGATCAGCCCCGGTACATTTCTCAAAAGATCAATTTAACGTTGGCAGGTCATCAAGATGTACGCCTGGGAAAAGCCGTTCGAAGACGTCGTGTCCGCCAGCAGGGCGCGGGAGATTTCGCTCATCACCAAAGCTTCCTACGTCAGAGCCATCAGCTGCAGTTTCACGGTATTCACAGAGAGGACGTCTTTGTACATCACGTTGCTGGCATACACTCTGATGGGAAATCCAATTACGTCATCTGTGGTATGTGTGACGCGTGACAATGGCGAGATTTAGGGCGGCAATAAGTCTAATTCCTTGCAAAAATAAATACATTCATTTTATTTCAGTTATCCATAAAATAATATAGATATAATATAATTATAAAACAGCATTTAAATCGTACAGTATGAACAGTGGCGTGCACTAAATTTGTACAGTAGGCAAGCCCTAAAGGTCCCTCCTGTATACAGGAGGGACCTTTTTCGAAGGCTTTTGTTTTCATATAAATTATATAAGTTATATAGTTTATAAAATAAAATAGTAAAATATATTATATTAAACCGCAAATATATTAAATTTGTGAGTTTTTCGTTAAAAATTTACGCAAGCCCGGTTTTTCGGCTTCTATGAAAGTACCGCCTCTGTGTATGAATAACTAAGGCGAGTTGAAATCGCAGTAGTCTAGTGGTTAAGGCATTTGACTATTGATCCAGCGTCAAGACGAATCTGGTACAGACGAATCTGTACAAGGAGGCAGTTTAGTTTTGTTTGTTAAATGCGCCACTTTCGTCATCTGATTGTTTGTTTTAATAATAGTTAAATACTAGATAAAAATCATATATTCTAAATAGTATATTAAAAAATAAATTATTATGTGATAAATCTAAAAGTTATATATTTTTATTTAAATAAATAATTTATTAATAATTAATTTTTTTAATAGCTATATTTATTTTTATTAACACTTTTACAGATGCAATAAATCATTTGATGCTTAAAATTAACTTTTTTTTAATTAGTCGATAATATAATATTTTAATCGTAATACAAAATACTTAAAAAAATATTTAAATCGCAGCCAAATTAACAGGGCTGATTATGTTAATAGGTAAAATATACGTAGAAGAGTAGGTAAATTTAGTAAGTTTAGAGAAACAGGTTGGTTAAAAACAAAATAAAAAAGTATTTTAGTTGCTTCAAACCGTTGTAATTTTATTTTAACTTAGATGCATGCTTTGGGACGGGGAAAAATATTCTTAAATATCGTTTAATTTTATTGTGGTAATATAAATTGAGAGCAGTTCTTGAAGTTCAAAGAAGTAGGTATATGCAATAATTGCAGACTGATATAAGCATGTTTAACTTATGTTGTAATTTGTAACTTAATGTAACTTATGTTGTAATTTGTAACTTGTAAATTATCCAACTTCAAATATGAATTAATGATCGTGCAGCTTTAGGTATCTATCCTTGCACTCTTTGCAGGTTTTCCCCTTGGCACAGTTCTTCAACATACTAAAGATGAGCCTCGCGCTGTGGCTGCCGAACGGGATACTGATGCTGTCGGAGGCTGTGGTGGCCGTCGATAGAATACGAGATTTCCTTGTATCTAGTAAGATGTGTTTCAATTTCATCTCAACATATCCGCATGTGACTTAACATTAAACCGTGTCTCTGAGGCGACTCCTTTTGATAGATCGGTTTTTTTAATTTTTACAAAATAAAAAAGTTCTTATTTTTTTGGTAGAACATATTTTTTTTTTAATTTAAAGTTTTTAACTACGTCACACTAAAGGTTATTCACTGAAATATCGATGGAATCAACCTCAAGCATTTTAGTACAATTTACAAAAAAAAAATAATCGAAACACTTTTTTTTTTATTCTTTGCTACCTTAGACTTAACGTAATTTAATGAAACTTTAATTAACGCTGATAAATTACCTGATAAATTACTTGCTAAAAAAAATAACCGAAATCACTTATGCCAATCCGGAGAAACAAGTAAATTGACGTTATTTATTAATAATATTTATAGCATTTTGGAGCTATAGTTCCAGTGATACTGCTGATAGTAATTTTTCAGGTTATAGTATTTTTTTTTAGCTACCAATCTACGTTTAAACATAGTCTTTGTTTGGAGAAATGAGGTTTTTGTAAAATAGATCTAGTTAAAGCAGGAATCAAACCCGACATTTTTTAATTTTAGCCAGCTGATCTTTCCGACCAATGGATTTTGGTTGGGAGCTGATTTTAGACCAGATAAGATCGTGTGTAACAGCCTTAAATACATTAATTGTAAGCCGATAAACAGAACGTCTGTCTCAGAAGATCGTCAGAACAAAGGAACTCCTAATTTACGCATCTAGATCGATATTAGGACACTGCGTTTATCGCGTGAACAGAACTCGTGTTCTTATTATCTCCTTATGCAGGCTGCCAAGACCATTCCCGTAGACTGAAGGAGATGTTTATGTTCCCTATTGCGTGTAAGAATTTGTTTAAAAAAAGGGAAAATTATTCATGCCCAAATTTATTAATTTTATTCCAGCGCTCGTGTAAATTCCCATTTTCTTCAATGACCCGGTCGCAGCGCGGTCTCGCTAACGACTGAACTTATGACAATAGCGATTTCATATTATCACGCAAAGTTAACAATTTTTTTACTCGGAACCATGATGAATTTTGATACGAGGTCAAAACAAATCATGTTTGGAACCGCAGTGCCAATACAGGCATTTGCCTAGTGATGTGTTACTAATCCACACAAACTGTACATTTTTTCTTCTTTTGCAAATTTATAAAATATGACATGGTTAATATATATGTAATAATAAATAATTAAATAAATAAATTCTCAAAAAGTGGTCTGAACCAGCTACAAGATTCTCCAAAGTGGGAAAATATGTTTTTGCTAGCATCGGCTCTGACGTCATTAATCGCATGTCCATTGTTTTAAAACTATTAGTATTAGTTTATAAAATTTACTTTACTTTACTTTATGTTGAGATGAAAGACATGAGTTGCACGTGGCAGCGAGAGCGCACAGTAAGATACTTCAGAACAATACCAGAAGCTTCTTAAAAAGAAAAGCGAAGAGCATCAGGTCTCCGAAAATCAAGGAAACTGGGAAATACAATGCGGGTACTGATTTTTAATATTATTTTTTTACTTACACTTTGAGTTTAAAACGAATATTGTTTTTATACTGAAACATAAAAACTTAAAATTATCAATTTATGGTCGAAAGTCTTTTTTTTTAAAATACTTAAATTTTTTATATAAAATTTTATTTAAATCTTTTAACGACCCTTTTCGTGATCCTATAAAACTAGTTCTTTGACTAGAAATATTTTTGAAGATATTTTTTTTTCACAAAATTTTTGCTTTTCTTCCTAAAGTCCACAAATATTACTCATACATTATGTATCAGATGCTGCAAATAATGAATAAATGTTTTGTTCATTTTATATCTGTTTAGGTTTCGAAACTGATTCACATCGCATGGAAACCGATTTAAACGAGTGTCGTGGAAGCGAATCCGCTATCGACCTCGATCAGGTCACAGCCAATTGGGATCCGGAAAGAGTATCGAAGACCCTGAATGACATTACCTTCAAAGTGGGCAGAGGACAGTTATGCGTGGTCATAGGATCCGTTGGAGCGGGAAAGGTACGTGATATTACACGGAGTTTGTTATTATTTCCTGTGCAACTTTCAACAGGTTTGTCTATATCGACAATCAAAAAAAAAAAAAATTGGATAAATATTTACCAATTGCGGTAAAAACGAAATTCAAAATTTTATCGAAAACGATATCCATGGGTCGCCCGACCGCGCGGTGATGTAGTACTTACTTCGAAAAAAAAACTTTAATTATAATATAATTTTGGTATGAATTTTTATTTTTTTGTGAGACCGAATTATTTATGGAATTTGTGAAGTGAATGAAATAATACATCCGTATAATAGACATTATTAATGAAAGAAGCAACAATTTATTTCTTGTAAAAGTAGTAGGGCAATGTCAGTATTATTGATTTATATAACATAAATAATAAATTTGTAAAATAGTAAGAATTATATATTAAATAAAAGAACAAAAAGTATATTTTAAAAGAAAACATTGAAAATTGCAAACAGTAATCATTTTAATAATAACACCAAGTGTAATAATGTAAAACCAAATATGGATTTCTGACACTTACACAATAGTAAAATTTATAGATATTATATATGAATGTATTACTATACTATTTAATAAAGAAAATAATGTACCTATATAAAAATATATATATGGAACATTTTAGACAATAGATATAATCACTAAATACATCACTAAAACTATTTTTATTGTAAGATGTTGACTATTAGATAAGATCGCCCAAAAGATGCTGTACTATTGCTAAGCTGTACTATTTTATAAATAAAGAAATATTATTATTACTATTATATGACACAGTGCTATTTCACATAACAGCGTGTTTTATTCTAATTTCCAGAGTTCCCTCTTACAACTTCTACTGGGCGAGCTGAAATCGAGCTGCGGTCAAATCAGAATAGACGGCGACGTTTCGTACGCACCGCAAGAGCCATGGCTCTTCGTGGGAACCGTCAGGCAAAACATCCTCTTCGGCCAGCCGTACGACGAGAAGAGGTACGCAGAGGTCACCAGGGTCTGTGCCATAGACAAGGACCTCAAACAGTTTCCCAGCGGCGATCAGACGCTCGTCGGCGAAAGGGGAATCTCCTTATCCGGCGGACAACGCGCAAGAATCAACCTGGCCAGGGCTATTTACCGAAAGGTGTGCCCATTTAATATAATATAAAAGAAAATCATAAATTATATTGAGTTAAGAACCTTCTTTTTTAAGATAGGTTAGTATTTATAAAGGTACTAATGAGTTTGAACCCAGCGCTGAGTTAAACATAAATGTATATAATAAATAATAACTCTAATTTAAATATGAACTATACCTACTAACTTTTTTCCATTGCAGTGAATATTTTTTATAATTTTGCTAATTAACCCCCAAAATCCACAAGTTTCTTAGTTTGTAGCTGATAGCTTCTGTAAAGGCAATAATATAAAATATAATCGAAATACTTGTTTCAATGCGTTATATATTATAATTAATTTAGTATTTATTTTATGCATTTAAAATGTTAAATCTGATTTTAAAAGGTG
Source organism: Neomicropteryx cornuta (assembly GCA_020383195.1). Classification (NCBI taxonomy): domain Eukaryota; kingdom Metazoa; phylum Arthropoda; class Insecta; order Lepidoptera; family Micropterigidae; genus Neomicropteryx; species Neomicropteryx cornuta. The sequence goes on along the minus strand of JAHKQU010000001.1, from coordinate 2,230,731 downwards.
CCACAGTAAGAAAAAAAAAGATCCAATTCAAGATCTCCAATTTCCTTCTCAGTTTCGGTCGGACACTACTGTTAGGTTGCGTTTCGAAGCGGGTTTATTCTATTTAATTATTTAATTTAGCTTGAGTCTCTATTTACTAAGCATACCTATTTCAAAAATGAATTTGTCATCTAAAAGAATAAAAATTATTCATATTTAGTTATTTACATGGATTTTTTGTCTTCCATACAATATTTTTCATGTATTTTGATACTTTTTACTATCGGGTATTACCTGTATAATTTTTTTGCAGGCCGATATATACCTCCTAGACGACCCCTTGTCCGCGGTTGACACCGCAGTGGGCAGACAACTCTTCGAGGAGTGCATCAAAGGTTACCTCAAAGGACAAACTCGCCTCCTAGTCACACATCAGCTACATTACCTCAAATACTGTGACTTTATAGTGTTACTGAAAAACGTGAGGACGGAACTTGAACTAATTATAAAAATATATATGATTTTAGATGACTTATTCATGTGTTAATTACAGGGGTGCATTGAAAACATCGGCACGTACCAACAGCTGATATCGTCAAACCAAAATTTCGCTAAGCTTTTGATGGGAACGCAAGAAGACATAATTGACGACAGCGACTGTACCCAGGCGGTAATATTTTGTGAAGAATATATTTTATTTTATATTTTTTTGTAATGACTGGTTAACTTTAAAAAATCACATCGTAACTTCTTTGGCGTGACACAGAGAAATATAGCCAGACTATGGTCAAAACTCAAATCTCACCAACCCGTACTTTGTTTATTGTAAAAAGCTTAACTTACAAAATGTAATCCGCGTGTGTGTCAATATAATATTTCATTATCTATAGTACTATTTCGTAAGTTCAAAAAGGGGTTAGCACAGAAGTACTTAGAGGATGTGCTATCTCCTCTTTCATAGATTATGTTTCAAGCAGCAAGGCGTAAGAGGAATGAATGTGTGTAAACACCTCAGGCAGGACCGCAATCGGCGTAAGGATCATACCCGCGACACAGAATCAGACCCTGAGTGCCCTCTCCAGGTACTTCCTTGCTCTGTGATTTTTGTCGATTAGCTATAGAGATCGGTTACGTTTCTAAAAATCGGGTGCGACTCGAAAAGTTTAGTAAAATGTATGGGAATGTAATATCTCCTTAAAAATCAAATGCAAGACAGCTTTAGTTATTTTAATACTCAAAAGGTTGGTTTCTCCGGGGACTAATGGTTTACAGTAAAAAAAATACCATCGTTTGCAAGAAAAATCATAGAATTTATTAAGTCGAACCATATTAGCAAACATCTAAGCGATCTGTTTGACTAGATCATTATGATTTATATTATTACTAACAACTGCATAAATCCAAAGATGTCTCGCGGCCGAGTTGATCGCGTCATACTTTAATATAAAACTTCGAACGGACGTTCCGTTTGAAAATGTCCTCAAGTGCAGTTTTGGAAATGTATATATTTGTGAAAGTTCGTCCCCGATACGCTAACCTAACATGTAATGCGCACATTTCCTACTCTTTTGTGCACTGATCTTAGTTTAACATACAAATATAAAGGTTTTTTCCCTTAGTAAATTAATTTTTACTATAATATAATTCGTTTTTACTACTTCGTTATCTACGCAATCTTCATTAAATCTATCATTGTTAGTCAAATTTTATTGTTGTTTTATATTTTAAATGAATATTCTCATTTAATACCTTTTTTCTGTGGTTTATGTTTATCTTGGTTATACCTAAAGTTTCTATTTATAATTTAATCGATAGACTTTTAAACTGATTTTTGAAATTTGATATTATTTATTTATGTAATCAACCTAACTGTGGACCAATTTATATACTCGTGTAATCAACCAATTTAAATTAATATTGATCTAAAAGGGGAATATTTCTTTCGGTCTTTATCGACCCATTCTAAAAGCTTCTTTAAACTAATTATACATTTAAATCATATTATTATACATGTTACTGTAGTTTTTTTTCGCGTTTATTGTATTTAGTTAATAGGGTAATCATTTTAGGTCTAAAGTTTTGATAAATGTACGGAAAAATACATACCTCTCGGGGCTTTTAAGTATTGGGCTCTGAAGCCTAAATGTTGGGATTTTTAGTCACCCGGAGATCTGTTTTTAGCTATGGTAAATTTAAAATGCATGTTATCAATTTAGGAATACACTGCGTGACATTTTCGGTAATATTTTTTTTTAGGCAATGATTGACTTGGATGACGCGCTGAATGACGATAGTATTCCAAGCAAAAAAAAATCGGAGGAGAAGAAAGGTAGGATACTGATACAGTCATATTTACTAAAAATTATTTTATTTATTTATTTACAAGTCCAGGGCAGGGTTTGCACAATGCACATTAAACACTTATTGGAGTCCGTAAGTAGCCAGAGCATGGCAGAGAAAAACATCTATTGCTAGCTTTGTTATTGTGTTGCCTGTAAGTTTATTTTATTTATTTAGTTTATTCAACAAATTTAAAATATCATAATTTTATGTACCAGCCAAGCCCAAGGCTTATCTGCTGGAAACCAGGTGTGTAAAATACAGATATTAATAATTGTGAAACTTTTTCAAATTATTTTGTTCTGTATTTTACACGTCCTTTACAATACACATTAATTATATACATTTTTATAACTTAGTAGTATTTACAATCAAAAAATAAGTATACTTATAACATTTTAAAATAATATTTAACACGCTAAGTCACCTTATCTACAAACAATTAAATAGAGTGTTTTGTGAGATTGTATAGCAAATATTTCTTACTGTATATTTATTTTTTTAGTTTTAATATCACTTTTAATTAAAGATCTTGGCAGATTATTAAAAAAGAATGGTATAATGAATTGCAACGCTCGTTTACCATAAACATTTTTAAATGCAGGTATAAACAACATTTCATTTTGTATTTTTCGTGTACTGTATGAATGTTTTGAACTTGTCAGAGTCGAAGAAGTGGACCACTATCCTATATATAAACATTACGTTTGCCGGGAGAATGTTACAATATTTAAATAAACCGAGATCATCACTCATATATTTTAATTAATTTTTTTTATGAAAAATTATTGATAGTGATAACTTCTAACTTACCACCTTTAGTTATTCCTTTATTTATTTAATAGAATGTGAAGATCGATAGCGCATTTGTCAAGTGATTATGGCATTTGACTATTGACCCAGCAATAGCGGGTTCGAAAACGCACACAGAGTACCATTTTTAACGTTTCATTATCACCATCTCCTTGACTATAGCACAAGCATATTTGGCTTAGTAGGGTAGGTCCACCAATAATTGTGTAGGCCATAGCAATTGTTAAAAAAACAATGAAAGTTATTTAATTTGATGATAATATTTTCACAGGATAAATTTTACGTAATTTTTGTCAAATTTCCATTTTATGTGGAGCCTATTAGTACTAGGTATAAACTTCAAAGACTTGTGATCATACGGCATTTTGAGATTATTTTATATAGAATAATTATTAACATCCTAGTAAAGATGGAAAGTACCTACTCATATATATTTTGGGAGTTTCAACTTTACGCGTACCAAGAAATGTTTGTTTTTTTATCAAGCTCTGGTTCGCTCCAGATTATAAATACCTACGCACAAATCCTTAGAAAGGATTTGTGCGATTTCTATATTTATAGAAACATATATTTTTGTTAATTTTAATTTGAATTTGATTATTTATTCGAAAAATATATAGATAAATAGTAAAAAGAACTACACAAACACCACAAATTTACTTAACTTAAAATCCTATTTCAAACATCTTCACACATTTGCTAAATCACTTCACAAGCTCCGTTACCAAAACGATGAATGTGAAAAAAGCTGCTTTTCATTTTTTAAATTTTCCAAAACCACTCAACCATTCCAGTTCATTTTCCAGTCAAGTAAACCATTCGTAAGATTTTTCTACTGAAACAAGTTAAAGATAAGATAGTTATCTATAAATAAATAATAACTGCATCAGACACGCCTCCCCACGAAAAATCCTACGCATAAGGTATGACTAATGACTAACTTATGGAACTAATATGTAATTATATACAAATCTATTTTACTTGGGGAGTTATTAATTTTTTAGGTGAGACTCTGGAAGAGGAAGAAAGAGAGGTAGGCTCCATGAGTAACAGCCTGTATACCACCTTCTGGAGAGATGGCAACTCGACATGGAGAATAGGATTTGTCTGCCTGGTGCTTGTTGTCGGGCAGATATCTGCAACCAGCTGTGATTACTGGGTAACGTTTTGGTGAGTATTTTACACCCACGTCTATTTCTATCCGCTTTAGACTAATCTAATCCATTTCTTAGCATAAATTATTTTCAACTCTTTAAACAATCCAACATTAATCTTTTACTGCATTCAAGTTGATTGATCCTAAAACATTTTGGAGATCCAAAGTTACAACGAATACAATTATTTCTTATGATTTACATCCGGGCGTTACATTTTATCGTTACTACCCGGCATTACACTCCCATATTTTTTTTAAATAATAATTTGATATTAGATAAAACAGAAACGTTTAAACTAAATATAAAGTTGGCATATTTTTGTAATAAGTGGATTTTAAACTTTTAAAGTTAGGGAACCACTGAGGCTTTCTGTACCCAGTAGGCTCGAAGAATAAAAACGTAACGAAATGTTATTTATGGAAAATATTTTACGCGTAGTTCATTTGCATTATATAAATGAAGCATTAGTGCGATTTTTTAGTACGTAGTAAAAATTTAAAATCTGTTTTATACAGTTTGACCGTTGGGTCAATTGCTTATCATTTCATATTTACAATATTATATTTCTGCCTTTTAGGACTAACCAGCAATACAGTTATAACAAAGCGAAGCACAGAATACCCTCTCAACGAAACGCTACCTTTGAACAATATGCAAGTAAGTCCATTTTTCTGATCAGCTCACCTTTTATATACCTTATTATATACCGCGGACAAAAGTCCTAGTAATGTTCTGTATTATATAGTTTTTTTTCTATAGGTTGATGTTTTTAGAGGCGTGGTTTTCAAGAAGAGATAAAACGCATATAATTTGATGTTGAAAAAAATAGTCCAGCGGTGTTAAATCGCACGATCTTGGAGGCCACGCCATAGGCCCAATACGCGATTTTTACTTTATTTTAGTGTGATTTAAAAAAAAATTAGAGTGATTTTTTCTAAATTTGCACTATTTGCAAACGTTGTTCAGGAGTAAGTCTATTCATTATGAAATGGCAAACCAAACTGAGCATAAATCAAGGGACAGCTGTCAAAAACACCAACTACGAAAAAAGTAGTGCTAGATTAAAAACCACGCCTCTAAAAAAAACAAAGCTAACATATATAAAATCAAAGCTTTAGTCTTTTTATGTAATTGTTTGTATTTTTGTTTAAATTTGTAATTGTTTTTTTTTTCCTCTATATTTTTTAGTAAATTTTATTTCTACTACTCTAATTTATGGATTTTATCTATTTTTTACGTAATTACCTGTATTGTGAACAATTTATCCTGGGTAATCACAATAAATAAAGATATGTACTACATACTGTACATTTTGACCATAAAATTATTAAATTACTGCAAGAGGCATTCACAGCATCCGCGACTTCAGCATGAATCAATTTTTGCGAATCGTTTAGCATGTATCGAAAATTTAGATTGTTGCACGACATTGTGAGTGTTTCAGTTTTAAGTGACCTCGAAACATCGTGTTTCAGTTTCAGACCCTCGAAACACCCCGATTATAAATTTTCGGCTTGATTCGGGCCGATTTTTAAAAATTCCAACCGTAATTTTGTGATTTGTTTCAGTTGCTTTTGGCCTTGTAATAAACAATTTTCCGTCTTCATAACTATGTTTGCAGATAGGCATTTTTCCTCCAGGTTTATTTAATAACTGTTTTATTTGTCTTACCTTAGGAATCAATGATTTAAATCAACGCATGGGTTTGCTGAGCACATCTGAATATTTGTACTTGTACACGGGTTTAATAGTTCTGTGCATCTTTCTCACGGTCGCCAGGGCAGGCCTCTTCTTCAAACTGTGTATGAATTCCTCGAAGAAGCTTCACGACCGAATGTTCCATTGTCTGCTCCGAGCTGTTATGCCGTTCTTCGAGAATAATCCTTCGGGTAAGTATATAGATCTTATTATCATCATCTCGATACTCTGTATGTGGTCGAGGTTGCTAAGAAGTTGGACGAGAGATCCGAAGTGCTGCTCGGCCGAGTTGGCTCTCCATACAACTGTTTTATGTGCTCGTATGGAGAGCGTCTTATCAACTTTTATCTCTTACTCTTTTAATATATTCTACAAAAAAAAAAACAATATCGTAATTTCAGCGATAACATATCATGATGCACTTGTCATGAGTCTGTGAAATATTTAATAACGATACCTATGATAATGATGACGATTGTATTTGCATAAAAAAACACTTTTTTTAATGAAATATTGTCAATATTTTTTAAATAACGTTGAATATAAGGCTCAAGTCTAAAATAATTAAAATATACTAATGATTTCTTGGATTAAAGTATATCTGTTTTAAAATCATTTAAATGTTACCTATTCTCCTTGACTTCTTGGTTAGGTATAGTATACCTAATGTAACTTTCTAGGAAATGTAACAAATGTAATGTACTAATGTAACTTTCTAGGTAAGAAGATAAAATAAGAAACAGATCATAAATTATAGAATTTAAAACATAGAACTGTTAGAGCAACACTTCCTTCAAGAAGTTCTGGGTAAATGCGACGTATATTCAAATCCCAAACCCAAACGAAAGGAATTTTATACTGTTTGACTACAAAACTCCAATGTATCCTAGTAAGTCAACGGTCATCTTGCAAAGCGATTCTAAAAATACAATTGATGGAACAAATTGGGTGCGGAAAAAATATAATTTGATGAGTAATACTTATTTTACTATGAAAAACAATAATTTCTTTAATTATGGATCTACATAATTCTAAAAATTGACAAAACACGATTTGGCGTGAACAAGCAAGCAATATGAAACTTAATAGTGGCCTTTTAAAATAGTGCAATTGATGTTGAAGAAAGAGAGGTGTATTTGACAAAGACGCACTTACCATGTTGCTATGTCACTGGAAAAGTTTTTTTATAACTAGGTAATTCATTACTAATTTGCTCCAATTGATTCAATGTTAGCGAACTGTAAATATTTGCCAAGAAAAGTAATTAAAAATACTGAGTTATGATTACTAGTAGTGGCCTAACTTACCGACATGTCAGTTGACATCAACAGCCAACAGGCCTAACATCAAATTTGAAACCCTTCTGCGTCTAGATGACATCACTCAAAGTTTGGTGGTGAAACCTGGCCAAAATTAAGGAATTTTATGTAGTATGAAATCAATAGGAATATAAATATGTAGTTAAACGCTTTTATTATGTCTAGGAAGAATACTCAACCGATTTTCTAAGGACGTTGGTACGATGGACGAAGTGCTGCCAAAAATGATGATGGAATCGCTTCAGACGTATCTAGTGATGTCAAGTACCATTGTATTGGTGACGGTGTCACTACCATGGACACTCCTAATGGCTACGATTGTTGTCATAGTTTTTCTGATCATGCTGAAGATATATTTGAGGTCAGCGCAGGCCATCAGGAGAATAGAAGGAGTTTGTAAGTAAACAACATAATATTTATATAGTAATACTTTTGACTATGACTTTTGCCTAGTCGAGGTAAAACTTCTTTTGTCACGTCGTTGTTAAACAACTTTCTTAGAGAAGTTTTACCTCTAACGCGCACGGTGTTTATAATGAATGATGACCGTGATGGTAAAATTACTTATTTGTACTGGATACTTTTATACATTTACTTTTTATCTGCGAACCGTTTAATATTTTAATCTAATCTTATATTAAATATATATTTATAATTTTAATCATATAATACTAGATTAGCACATTTTAACTAAAGGAAATCGTGAAATTAAATTTTAGGAAAGGCCCCTTCCTTTTTTAAGGTCAGCGATTGAAGGTATCTAACGATCAGATTGGCTTTAAGCATCATTAACAAGTCTACAATTTATTAGAGCTTGTGAATATCTACTTTTCTCTCTAAACTCTACTTTTAAAGTTTAAAAGCGTTATGAAAAAAACATATTAAATATATTGTAGATTTTATTGCTTTATTACAGCGAAGAGTCCCGTGTTTTCACACGTCACTTCAACATTATCTGGAATGTCTACAATTCGTTGTACAAAATCGCAACAGAATTTTATAAAGGAATTCGATAATATACAGGTCCGTAGGATTTCCAATACCAATCTAAACTTATTATGATTTTTAGAGTTTTTAACAGTAATTACTAACTACTTTGGATTTTGTTTAGTTCAAATGTCTGTCTGTTCGTCTATTATGTATATTCGATTACTTCTGCTAAATCATTCCTAAATTTGTTTGATTTTTCTAATATAATCTTAATGATTTTAATTTAGTTCGGTTAAGAGTTGCGAATTTAGTGTGTTTTGGTCTGATTTAATGGATGCGAGCTTGAATCCGTTCGTTGTTGGTGCACGATTTATAACATCATTTTTCCTGACTCTAGAATGTACAAGCAAATTTAGCTTATTTGAGCCGAGACCAAAATTAATCGCACAATAACATAACCTATTTACAAGATACAAGAAAATGTGTTTTCATTAACAGACAAGTTTACATGAATGGCTTTAGCATCAGTTTATATTAATTAATTAAATGCAAACATTTATCCATATAGAAAAACAATTATTATAGCATACTAATGTACAGTTGAGCCCTAAAGTTATAAAAATAAAGTTAAAGTATTATGTATAGGTAAAGAATAGTTCTCGAAGCGGTGTAGTGCCTCCTGAATAAGGTAGTTATTTAAATTCCTCGGGCTTCAATTATTCAGATATATACCCAGAATCACTCCTTAAAAGGATACTGCTGACTTTAAGTTCAGCCTGTATAATACATTTATAGTCTGAGTAACATATTATCTACTGTATTCTGTTTTCCTGCTCACGTTCTGCAGGACGTGCACACATCAACGTGGAACCAATTTGTCGGAGGATCAACAACGTTTGGATGGTGGCTCGATTTTGTGTCCATCGTGTTCATAACTATAGTAATTTATGCGTTCCTGCTGATAGATGGTATGTTTCTCAATTAATTCCTATACTTAAAAACCCAATATTTTCACATTTATGTGCGTGTAGCTTGTTGGCCATGGGTCAAAGCTCAAACTATTATTATCACAGCGCGAACCCTACGCTCCATTCGACTTTGATCCTTCGAGAACCAATATTGAATTATTGTTTTCGCCTGCACCGTAATAATTGAATTTCAAAAGTACAGATGACTTCACGGTTAGTGAAAATTAATAATCAACTTAACAATCATTTTTTTTATCATTCTTCATTTAAAAATATACCTATTATTAAAACTGTACTTGCTGTATACATATGTATACATATGTGGCCTGGATACTACACTATTATATTATATACAGATATTCCAAGACCATTCTCGAAGACAACTGTATATGTTTCCTATTTCGAGTAAGAAATTGTGTAAAAGAAAATGCGAAAGTAATTCATCCCCAAATTTATTAATTTTATTAAAGCGCTGGTGTCAACGCCCTTTAGCGTAGCAAAACGACATAACGCGGTCATTCAACTGCATCGCAGCTGGCGGACCATGACAACAGAGATTCAATATTATTACGTATCGATAACAAATCATGTTTCAGATCACATGGGCATTTAGCTGGTTTTTTTTTATTGGGAATGTTCTTTGAACACGGTCTATAATTCAATAAATCTGATGCGTGTATTTCAGAGCCAAATGCGAAATCTGGCTACATAGGCCTGGCGATATCCCAGGCTCTAACGCTGGCAGGAATGCTCCAGGCCACAGTCAACCAGACGACGGAGGCCATCTCCCAGATGACCAGCGTCGAAAGAATACGCCAGTACACCAAGATCCAGACGGAGGAGCAGATTCAAAGGGGCGGTACGTTATGCTTTTCTTGACTATTCGGGACTGAATATTTCAGAAGATTCCCTGTTTACAAAGTGTACCCTGAATCAGACATTTAGGATTTTCTTTAACTAGGGATATATATACATTTCAGAATATAACTCTGACGATTTTTACCCAACGCTTTAATGTTAAAGAATTTAAAAAAAAAAACAACATTGAAAATTTGTTGTATGTACAATTAGTCGTATTTTAGGGGAGGTTTGTTGACACAATGAAGCATCTTTTTTTGACACAATGAAAAACTCGCAGAAGAAAAGTTGTTTTGTTTGAGGTGTTTAGCGGCTCCAAGAAGGGATGTGTATGAGATGAACTTTACCCTGTATAGAACAATGTTTCTATCCAGAGCAGAACAGAATTGGTTGGGTTAGACGTTGCCTAGACGGTTTTAGAACCATAGTGATACTGTACTGTCGGTCCGGGAAGATTTACCTTGAAAGGCGATTCGATAGAGTTTGTAGGTATGTATATTTAAATATAAACCTCGTCTACGATCATACGGAGATGCCAAAGCGGTGGTTCTCATAGATACAATACACAAACACGTACTGTTTCTTTTTTTCCGAACTCCTGGTGCCTTTCGCTGTACATAGCATAGGCAAATAATTATATTGTTAATATTAACAAATGTTAAATCAGATTTTTTATTTAAAATAATAGGTACTTAGGTATTTTTTAATTATTTGTAAAAAACCGGGTATTTTTCTCAGACGGTGCTAAACCCCTCGGCTGGCCTTGCAAAGGTGCTCTTTGTATGAGAGGAGTTTCTCTGCGTTATGCTGTTGACAAACCGCTGGTCCTCAAAGAAATCAACGTCACCATCATGGCTGGGTGGAAGGTCTGTACCTACACTTTATGGTGCAATAAAATAGTTGACTCAGACATGCACAACCCATGATTTAACAGCATGGGATTACCGTGAAGATCCTTGTTGGTTTTTATTTTATGAAAAATAAAAATCTCTTACAAGAGGTTTTAATAGTGTTTTTTTCTTAAATTACTATTATAATTACTAAAAGTAGTTCAATTTAAATTTTATTATTAAAGTCTTTAGTGGTATTTTATTGTGGTAGTCTAGTGGGTAAGACGAAGGTCGCAGGTTCGAATCCGTTAATGGCCATACCATTTTTGACACATTATTTGACGCTCCCTTAACAGGAACATTTGGTTTAGTTGAGTAGGGCCCAAAATAATTGTATATGACCAGGTCATAGTAATTATTTAAAAAAAAGTATAACCTCGGCAACCCTTCGACATCCAGTCGGTTGCGCTGACCACTATGCTATATGGACCTCTGAAATTATTTACTTTTAACATGTAACTAGTCACCAATTTAGTAATAGAAAAATGACTTATATTAAATACATACCCCAAAACAATTGCATGTCAAACATTTGCACGTAACAATTTAACAGAATATATTAACATTCAAAAATCAAAAATAACTTTTAAGGTAATTTAATATATCCTACACGTTGTATAAGCATATAAGTGTATAAGCATTCCAATAAATCACCAATAGCATAATAATGGCTGAGTATATTTTGATCTAACTACCCATTTGATTATTCTACGAACTCAGCAAGTTGTTTTTTAGTGTAGCGACTTGTTTTTTATTAAATTGAATATTTTAAAAGCAACATGTTTAAACTGTACCTGCCTATAATTATTTAATATTTTAAAAATATAAATTTACTTTGTACAGGTCGGAATAGTTGGCAGGACTGGCGCAGGAAAATCTTCGCTTATCACGGCGTTATTTAGGCTAGCAAAGTTAGAGGGAGACATAGAAATAGATGGCGTGGAAACAGGCTGTGTTTCGCTAAAGGTTAGTTATATATATATATATATATATATATTAATGCGTAAAGGAAAAACTTTGTACCCCCTTTTAAGCATATTGCGGGCACGGAGGAGTGGGACATTTGGCACAGTTAAAGTATATATGGAGAAGTGCAGAAAGCTAAAATTATCTAGTTATAATATGTGTTAAAAATATATTAAATTGAATAAATTAAACGTTCATACAACTGACAGATCATTTCCAGAATAAGTTTCGAAATGCGAATTTTGTGTGATTTCAAATATTCCCTTTTCAATAATCTGTCAATGTCAACATAGTAATGTCAAGCAAAGATAATATTATTAATATCATCTTATACTTCTATAAATGTCAAGTCTTATTTTTACCTAAAAAAATTAAAATTGACAATAAAATGTAACAAAATATAAATAACAATACAAACTGTAATTGTTTCATTTCAACTGTTACTAACATTAAACAACACACGCTAGCGGCTGACGCAATGAACAACATTTTAAAAAAAACATGCAATGATTATAGAGGTATACTCCCCTCATTATAGAGGTATAAGAACCTTAATAACGCTCAAACTTAAAAAAAATAATGAAATACTGCCGAATTTCGACCACTGAGCGACCACTAGTCTATTAAACGGCTTGATTTAAACGGCTATGGCTGTTTTTCATGAGCATTAAAAGGACAAGGATAGTAGCAATTTCTACATGAATGTGTAGAAGCTAAAAGCACCAGGTATTTATTCTGATTTCTTTTTACTTCACAGGAACTACGCGCGAGCATATCCATAATTCCGCAGGAACCGGTGTTGTTCACAGCTTCGGTGCGGTACAACTTGGATCCATTCAATGAGTACGACGACACCAGACTTTGGGAAGCACTGGAAGCGGTAAGTTAAATCCTAGAATTGTGTCTTTCGGTAATTTTAATATGATTTAAAATACGCTGACAGTTCTCGATGACAATAGATATTAATAATTTTTAGGTCGAAATGAAAGACGCGGTGCCATCCCTGGATCACATCCTGACGCAGGGCGGCTCCAATTTATCCGTGGGACAGAGACAGTTGGTCTGTCTCGCTCGCGCTATTCTTAAGAATAACAAAATCCTAGTTCTCGACGAAGCCACCGCCAATGTGGATCCACAGTAAGTACCTATATTCCTATAATTTCTACATGTAACGATTGCTTGCTTGATAAGCCATTTTTATGATTAACTTCTTCATTTAGGTTTGAATACTGGCGTGGGTAGTTTTGCATTGTTTTTAGACGTGTCAATATTTATAGCAGGACCCTAAGCGGAGTGAATTGTGATTTGGTAACGCTGTGACACTAGAACGTGCGTTCACGACGGGGAGACTGGTATTCAATTATTTCGTAATTGACGTTTATTATCTAAATAGAGCATTTTCAACTAAGTTTTAATTGGGATGGGAGGTCGGTATTTATTACCTAGTAACTGACATATATTATTTGAAATCAAAATTAAATAATAATCAACATAATATATCTTATATCTAATATTAATTCATTTTTCAGTCCTCTTTTTATTCTAGACATATTTTACTTATTTAAATTCTGAGACACTAGAAGTACTACTATAATCCTCATTTTTGACATGCTCTGGTTTCTTAATTTTTAAGGCGCAGCATATTGACATTAAACCTTGAAATTCGGTGCTTTATTTTTATAGGACGTCAGGTTTTACTCTTTGCGCGGCCAGTAATCAATTGTTGTTTTTTTTATTACAACTTCAACTATAAGAAATCAATTCAACTAAAAAAGAAATATTAGCAGTTTATCATTTATTAAATTTCTCAGAAATAGAATTAAATTTTAAAAATCTGCTTTTACCATGTTGACGACATAATAACAAGGTATCTAAACATATTTTTTATGATTAAATATCCAATGGTTACGAAATCCACAATAGAAATAAGGTCTAATGGATGGAAATTAATATTTGTCCTTTGGCATCACCTTAATATGGTACACAAAATAGAAATACACTCACATAGAGCTGACAGCTTTGTAGTCTGTAAATTTATTTATTAAATATATAAGTTTATATTGCCGGAAAAATTAATAAAAGACATTTTTATTTTTTTCTGATTTTAATATTAGAGGGGCCGATTATTTTTACGAATGTATGTCCGTACGTAACACCATCTAAATAATAATTCGACTCGAAACGTCAGCGTTTAACAGCGTTCTCAAACATTAAAACGATTTTTAAATCGTTTTTCTCGCAATTAGGAAACATTTTACCGATACTTTTTGCTGACTAATGTTTGCTTGTCGATATAGATCCTCTGATAGGAGAAAAGAGATTGAAACCTGTAGATCCTTGCGTTGTCTTCATTTTAGCTCCGTAACCACATTTCATATAAGCTACTTCCGAAGATAATATCGCGACTGCGTGATTTATAGCCGTAACTTGTGATCTTACTCCCAAATCGCCGTGAGCAATACTTTAAACTCATGCATTTTTCCATTTCCAGAACTGACCTATTCATACAAAACACGATCAGGAAAAGGTTTGCGAAATGCACCGTCCTCACTATAGCCCACCGTCTGAACACCATTATGGATTCTGACATGATCATGGTTATGGATTTCGGAGAAGTGGTTGAATTCGACCAGCCGAGCAATTTGCTCTCCAATAGCCACGGCTACCTGCACAGAATGCTCAAGGAATTGGGATCGAAGACCTTTAAGCAGCTTTTGTCCATTGCGGAGGAGAGTCACAATAAAAATAATTTAAATAATATAAAACGATAATCCCAGTAATCATTTCAATATATAATGTATTTAGGATAAGTTATAATTATATTTTTTATTTATTGACATTAAATCAAAGCGAACTCGAATGTAATATATTATTGTTTATTCAAATGCTTGCGGTTTTGATGGTTAAAACTGATGATGGATTACTTTTACCGAACCGGTATATTTAAACGATTAGTTACTTTATAATTGTTAATTGCTGCAATCCTTCAAAAACTGCACTCTCGTGTGATCTCCCTGAAGAGGAAAACTGCACTTCGCACGCGTATTTCCTCGAGTTGAGGCAAGAGACGAAGATTATGCCAAGCACAAAACGTCTTATCAGCCGTAAGTCCGTTGAAAGAGTGAGCCCGACCCTGCAACGCGTCACACCAATATGTTCAAAAATACAACTTTTTACATGGGACTAAATCTTGACGGCAAACTTCCTGAAAATTTAAAATTAATAAATAATTTAGGGTTATTTAAATTACCTTTATATAATATTTATTTGGTCGAAATCTTTATTCATATTCAGAATTTTAAGCGGGCCATATAGTGCTGAATGCGTGAATATTCGAAAGTCTGGTATATTACTTTTTACTTCGTTTTCTTTTTATATTCTAAAAATAACTGGTAATAAAATAATATATCGTTGTGCCATGTGAGTAGCATTATTAATAATTCAGTGATCCTTATAATGCAATTTTATTTCTATGTTAGATTTTATTACATTGTTATTCGTATTTAATATAAATTTCGGTTTTATTACCTGGTTTTAAGCTATAATACTGTACTAAATTCATTTTGTGGAAAAAAATTATCATTAAAAACATTATAAAATGTGTTTGGAATAAAACTTGAACTTTATGTGCGGTTTCGGACGGGAAATAGGGTTAGATGATAAAGAAATATATCTGGCACCAACCAGGTGTTTTCCCTTATTGTTTAGTAACAATGTAACAAATACCGAAAAACTCAAAATATATAAAATGTAAATTTTGTAAGACTTGCCATAAAGTTGAGTTTCTAGTAGACAAAACCAAAAACAATACAGCCAATTAAAATAATACTGCTACCTAAGCTAAAAAAATATCTATACATTATTTTTTGTTTACTTTGCTTAGTATTGAAATGCTTCGTATATTTATTTATTTATTTATTCGTATAAACCAAAACACATATATGTACAAAGCAGTAGTAATAGTTCAATGCCTATTTAATTTAACCAACAAGCGACCGGCACCTACTGCGCTGATGTTTCCTACCTTCTTAACTAAACGCCATCTGTATGTACCAAAGAAGGCAAAACCGTCGATAATTGATTGAATGGTTTATAATTTAAAAAAAAAAAAAAAAAATCTCTACTTATCTACTTTTTTCATACTAAAATCTGTTTATGCCCCCCAACGTATTCATATACAAGACTACTTTATGTTGAATATTTATTTATATATTTAAAAAGTTTGTTTATTATAAAGTATATTAAGTGTTTAACGGTTAGGCACTTAGGTTGCATTAATTTTTGTGTATAGTTAGTAGTGTGTATAATTTGTGGTTAAAATTATCAGTGTGTATTATTTGTGGTTAAAATTAATTTTCATTGTTTTCACAGGGTTTTGCGAGATCTTTTATATTCCCACTGTAACACTTTATAAATAACCTTTCTTAGAACAGGTAACTTTTACCTAGTTAGAAAGGTAACATACCTTATCAAATCGCGGTACATGACTGGTAATGGTACTCGATTTTCTATATTTGGATAATATATTTTATTATTTAGTTTAAGTAAAACTGAACATTATGTTGCCGATACTTTATTTTATTTAATAAAAACTTTGAATTTGAATATATAAATATAAAAAATATGGCCATACATTGCGAAAAATAACAAAATAAAAAAAATAATGTTTATCCTAATTAAAAAAATGTTTAGTCAAGACAAGTAACTAACCTAAAAATGGTAATAAACCGTGAAACATAAACGAAACTAAATGTGTATAGAAATGGTGGAGTTTGAAGGATTTTTTTATTTCCCTGAAATGGTCGTATTTTACAAATGATTCGTTACAAATGAGTAGTCTACTGGCAGCGTCAGCTATATTATTTTTTTTTTTACATTTAAGCTAGTAAGCTAGAATCTCGTTAAAAATGATCTATCCGTTCGGTGAGGTTGGATACTTTATCTCTGCAATAAAAATGTCTTCAAACAAATTGAAATTGGTTTTATTGTTATTTGCCTCTTTTTCATACACCTCAAATAATCTTTCCAATTTTAAGGTTCGGGTTTTAAAATATACACATCATAATAAACCATATGAATTGAAATTTCATGCTACCATCAATCTGAAATTAATAAAAATATAACACTTAGAGTTATAAACTTACAGTTATTAACCAAATATAACTTTTTTTATATTTTTATTTAATATGAAAATAGTGAAGCAGTGATATTATAAAATATCAAGGTAAAGGTTATAAGTAAGTGGGTTGGGCACCTAATAAAGCCGGTCCCAGATATGTGCGCAAATGTTTGCGCACATGCACAAATGCTAATTAGATACAGCTGGCAGCGTAAATCGCATGTGATTTTATAACATATAGGGTTACTTTAGTTATATTTCCGAACTACCAGTAACGAATTACGACAGTCTAGATATATACTTTGAATATTGTGTGATGACACAACAGCGGAGGGGATTCACACGAATGACACAACCAGTGACGTGGACGTAAAAAAACCATGAGTGTGTCGTAAACTATTGACTAGGTATTAATAAATAAATTCATGTCATATTTCTGTTCGCGTACTATTTGTATATTTCTCTATAATTAATTTGAATTATTGATCTGATTTTTACCGTAATAACATACAAGTTTGACTTATACGATAACCATTAGAGAATGCGAGTAAGCGAGTAATCGACTGGTGTATCGAATCAATTTTATAATTGCCTTCATTGCAGAGGCGATATTTACAATAATCGCATTCAGAATGCGAGCTAAATTTTTGCGTCAAAATGTTTTATGCGCGTTGGTGAAAAATTAGTTAAACTTAATCCATTATTAGCGTCGGCGTGCTTTGAACCAATCGAATTTACGGAAAATGAATTGTGTTTTATATAACAAATGTGCTTTTTTTTTTAGTATGTGTGTGTTTTTGAACATTTTAAGTTACTTGAAATACACTTTTTATTCTTTAAAAGGCTTACAGCTATATTAATAATAACAATTCAATGAAATAAACATTCATTCACAACATTCAACAGACTACAGGCATCGAAAATTTAAAATAAAAAAGTGAACTAACTATTAAGAAACTGGTATTTCTACAAACTTACCATTATTGATTTACTCCCAAGGCTTTTTAAGCGTAGGCTGGGAGTTGTTAAACATTTTTTACCCTCTACTACTAAACTCAACAGTATCACCGGAGCTAGCTCCTAAATATTGTAATTACTTAATAATAATAATAATAAATTCACAATTTCGTAACGAATATATAAGAAATGTGCTTACACACATTTTAGACAGAAGCGAGCATATTTGTGCATCAGAAAAATATTACACTTGGAGCTGAACGTAATATTTGTTTTATTTACAGCCATTTAGCACGAATAAATCACCATGGACACAAATAAATAGCAAAGCTTTTGAATCGAATCGATAATAAAAATCGATAAAGTAAAATGGGCGAATCGCTCGATTCTAACAATAGCGGCATACGCAAGACGAGCAACTACAAAAGGGCAAACTGCTTCTCCAAATTGATGTTCTGGTGGATGCTGCCCACTTTCCACAGGGGCATCGACCGAGAACTCGATCTGGCCGACATCAGCCTGCCATCGGAGTCGCATCTCTCGGGAGTACTCGGCGACGTGCTCGAAAGGTTTTCAAACTTTTTCAATATTATGTGTGTGTTTCTACAAACGCACGAGTTACCATTACCGCTGTTGAACGCTCGAACTCTATAATGGGGGTTGCATAAAAAGCATGCAATATCAATAAATTGCGTAATCAAGCGGCCTAGTAATTGCTACAAAGACCTTGGATATTATGTGTTCAAAATGTTAATTTTTTCGTAATGTGCAAATCACTTCTAATTATTTACCTATTAATCCTAACACTTTTCTAAAAATAGCTTAAATGCAACAAAAATGATTTTTTAAATGCCTAATAACATTCAAAGACGTATTTTTAAAAAAAATCTAGACGATAAGGACTAAAATTACTCGTATATCTCAAACACACCAAAACTGAGTTAACTTGAAAGTAACACGAAAAACAATAAATAAATATTAATATTACAATTATTACTAACACGTAATATCTGCCGTTAAAAATAGGTTTAAATAAACAAATTAAACAAATTTTAACATATACACAAGCGCACAAACGTGTGTCCTGCATTTTTTGGTGGAAATGAGTTAACACGCATATGTGATTTGTGAAAATATGTGACACTAAAATTGTGATAAGTACGTAAAATTATTAAACGAAATGTCCATTTCTGGTGAGCACACTTTGCGCAACAAATATTTAAATCGTCAATACACATAAAATACCTATTGCAAATAAAAGGTATTATTTTTAATTTATGCTACTCACAATACATACACAATATTTATTTGTATTAGAATGCACTGTACAAGTATGTAAACTATTTGTGACAATTTTCTAAGCATTCAACTGGTCTCACTTAATATCAGCAAAAATAAATAATAAATATTAGAGGCATAAGTAGTAAGCACCTCCAAATAAAGTCGACAAGGGAATCAAATATTTATCACTTCGATACAGGCATTTACCCCCAATGAAGTTTTATTAATAATACAATTTATCCGTGCCAGTTAACCGAAGCAAAAAAAGATTTGTCAGCGAAACATTTAATTAACTCTCCTTTAAAATTTGGAACGTAACACAATATAAAATATAATATGATTGTAAATAGATTGATTTTAAATGCATATATAAAATAATTGTTTAAAATAATTAACACAACGAGGCTAAAAGTTCTAAGGCGAATCACTTCTTAAAAGGATTTTATGGGTTTTATAATTATTATTAAATTGTCCTTCTAAAACTAGGCTTATTATACATTTCCAAAAACTGAAATATCTTCGTGCGAAGCGAACTCCGGAACCTTGAAATTTAAATATTGCTTTTTGATGACATTTACAGGACTTGGTTCGACGAAGAGGTATCTGCGAAGGAAGCTGGGAGGAAACCTTCGCTGGCCAGAGCCCTCATCAAATCTTTCGGCAGGAGATATGCTCCTAATAGTGTCTACCTTTTTGTCAGCTGCGTCATTTTTAGGTTACCTTTTCAATCATAACCTCGAAAATAAAATGTGAATACCCTAATTTAAAAAAAAAACAGGTTTTCTTTACGAACTCAGAACGCTAATTATTTTGGCGAATAGTCCTTGACGGTACCTAATAACAGTTACAAATTATTTGAGCAGGTTATATGACGATTGATGATTTAAAATTAATATAAAATTCGCTCTAAGTTCCCGCTCTTTTGGGATCATAAAAAAATATTGTATGTTTTAGGAATTAAGTTTTAAATACGTTAAATTTTCTCTTCACCTGACCTTTCAAGTTTTCTAAAAATGTTCTTAAAATATAGCATTTTTATTACTGGCTTACCCATGAAAACATTATTGTTGAAAACATTTAAAAACTATAAGTTGACAATATAAATCTTTTTAGTCTAATCTTTTCTTAGTTTAGTTGATTGGACTTTTGACTATTGAACCAGCGGTCAAGGTTCGAAATAAATAATCTAGTCTTTTAACGATTCATCGCCACCATGACTTTGTTGTTGAGTAGGGCCCAGAATAATTACAAATGACCTAGGTTATAACAATTGTTTTTTTTTAAATAAATTAAGAAAATAAATTAGTTATCAGCGGTAGTTAGCGGTAGGTAGCGGTAGCGGTTATCAGCGGTATATTTATAAGCTCTCAACTTTCTAAGCCTTCTTATATTGATCGTAATGACCATCCTTCCAGACCAAGATAAAAGTTATATTGAGAAAACGGAGCATTAGTTCAATTTTTGTTTTGGAGAACTGTAAATGACCCTTTTTCGCGTTCCAGACCTGTAAATCCAAACAAAACCCCATTACACTAAAATTGACACAACTCCGACTCCAAGCGAACAGCACTTACGCACTATTTTAATGTAAATTTCAGGTCTTCGTCACCCAAAATTTTGTCGTTGTTGTTGAAGTACTGGGACAAAGACAGCTCCATGTCCAAGAACGAGGCTTTTATGTATGCTTCAGCTTTGATTTTGGTTATTTTCTGTTCGGCCCTCATGCAACAGCACATCATATTGAGAACTCAAAAGTTCGGAATGTGCATTAGGGTCGCCTGCAGTTCTATTGTTTACAGAAAGGTATTTTTATAATAATCTTATTTATTCATTATATTTAAGTCATTTTACAGAAATTTGTTCACATATACTTCTGCAATAGA
The DNA here is from genome assembly GCA_020383195.1 of Neomicropteryx cornuta. NCBI lineage: Eukaryota > Metazoa > Arthropoda > Insecta > Lepidoptera > Micropterigidae > Neomicropteryx > Neomicropteryx cornuta. The sequence continues at coordinate 2,209,573 of JAHKQU010000001.1, read as the reverse complement.
AAAACAAACAAATACCTAGAGGAAAACTGTACTTCGTCGAGTATTAAAATAGGAAACCGTCTCAATGGAGAATTTGTCGATCTAACTTACTCACACCTAATACTAATGTTTTTAAGATCGTGGTGTGGAAGAGATTATGGTCTTAATTATGAAAGGTCTTGATATGTGAAATATGGGTTTAGGTACAGGATACCTCGTTCGTATTCTACTAAAGCAAAGTGGGACCTTTTTACAAGCTTCAAGCTCTTTTCAATGTTTGTACGCCGGTTTAGGTCAAATCTTGCGAGCTGAATTAGAATCACTTCCTCCTATCCTACGGAGTTGAATTTTAACATGTTCGTTGGTTGAGTTCCGATGACAATGTATTTTTATGGTAAGCATGACCCCTCAGGATTGGCTCCAAACCAATGAAATCCTCAACGGTCAACAGCAGACACGAAATTTTGTATCCGCAATCAAGCACTTAAATAAAAGCTTGTTTTTAAAAATTTTTTAAATTGTTTCTCGTCACAAAATACCCAGCAACTATATATATTTTAGAGGATTGATCGTGTTTAAACCTTTCTTTACTAAATTGGGTGCTCCAGAGACGAGACGAATTTTTTAAAAATATTATAATAAAATTGTTATGGCTCTAAAAGGGGGTAGATACCTTTGTAAAATTCTTATAATTTTTCAGCTTCTGCGCATGAACAGCGAGGGTTTAAACGAAGCCGCAGCTGGAAAGGTTGTCAATTTGCTTTCCAATGACGTCAACAGATTCGACAATATGTTCAGCTTCATCCACTACCTGTGGATTGCTCCGATACAGATCGCCGTCACCTGCTACCTTATGTGTACCGTTATTGGGTGGTTGTCATTTGTTGGATTGGCGGCCATAGCTATTCAGACTCTACCGGTCCAGAGTGAGAGTTTTATTGTTTATGGCCGATAGTTCTCAACAGCTTGAGAAGCAGCATTTCACTCCAATTCCGTATGTTACTTAATCAAATCAGGGGTCCTCTTTTGACATACCACTTTCCTTCGATTAGGCCTTCGGTGAAAAGGCGGAGGAGCAAAATCTTCATTGGTTTTTTGCGCTCTTTCTAACACAAACTTAAATTAGCCTCTAGTGTAGGGTTGCCATAAATGGTTTGGCTTCGACCGGGACTGATATCAAAATAGGAGGAAATATAAGTGAGTTATAGGAGGAGGGGGGGGGAGTACCGCCCCCCCATAGCGCCGCAATCTGGTTTGTGAAAAAAGGAAATCTTTCAACGGTTCCCACATTTTCAGAATACGTTCAATGGCCGCCAACAAAGACGGTTAACCACATCGTTTTGAGTGAGATCGTAAATTACCAGCTGCCTCACAAAGGTATTTCAGTGTTTCATTCCGTACTATAAATATGGAAGAATATTTGTAAAATGTCAGTACATCCCCTGACCCCGCACTTTCACCGCCAGCCTACGTGATCTAACGTCGTCGCACGAATTATTCGGATAATTTTAGCAATAATATAAAACCATGATTATTCGTTTATCGGGACATATGGTGGGTCAAACGGGACAACTGGGACAGAGGCTCTAAACCGGTGACATGTCCCGGTGTACCGGGACGTACGGCAACCCTACTCTAGTGTCCTAATATCCGTTTCATTATACAGAAACCCTGGCCAAATGTTACTTATTATTAGTCGTTTCTGCATTTTATAGGTAACTTACAAACGAGTGCCTAGCTTTGTTTTCGATTCTGGCTTTGATATCCGGTTATGAATACTACTTTATATTGATAGTTAAATCTAAAAATGCGACTGAGTTTACTCGGTTTATATCCTCATTTCCTATCTTGATATTTACTGAAATATTCGTACACATATATAACTATCTATTATTCTCTTAAAGTTTTATATGTGGCTATTTTTAATACTGGTTCGATTATCCGATTGATAGAGATTTTCCTATAGCATTTCCATTAGAACGCCATTACGTGAGCGTTATAAAGCCTCGTGTTTAGAAGATAGGTCCATACATAATTTTCCTTTTTTAATTTATTCAGGGATTCATCGATAATCTTACAATAGGTACTTAGTGAGGTTTTTTTTTAGTGTGTCGTACCGATGTGTTTGTATAGTCCAATCGGAGGTCAGTGGAATTATCAAATTCCATTTCTGCGGAGTTTTAAATGGCCCGGTCGGATTAAAAATTTGCTCTGTATTATTTTGTGAAATTTTTGTTTTGTTATTTTTCGCCTGAGAGCGTTATTTTTTAATTATAGTTAGTTTATTTTTTCATTGTTTTTATTGCTACTGTTGTTTCTTTTATTATTTACCATATTTTTAGTTATTTTATTGTTCTTTCCTTATGCAAAAATAAAATGTTTACATAGAACAATCTGTGAAATATTTAAATAAATAGAAAAGACTTTCTAAAAACTATCAAAATATATTTTGTATTTAAGTATTAAGTGAAAGCAAGTTATTGGTGTAATTTTGACAATACAGGAATTATACTGGGGATTTCCAAAGGGGTACCTTTGTGGCGTTAGAGCAAAATCTGAGTTGATAGGTTTAGCGTACCTATAGTTTTCAATTTACAAATATAATATAGCAACATAAAAATGTATATTTTTTTTCAGCATATATGAGCAAACTAATCGCAAGACTACGGTTTCAAATAGCCCAGAAGACAGACGAAAGGGTCAGGATTATGAACGAAATCATTAGAGGAATTGAAGTAATTATATATCTTGATTGTGGGTCATTAGTTTATCAGTTTACCCGTTAACTAGTTACTTAGTTTATCAGTTTAAGCGTGAGGTGGTCACTTTTAAATCACTACTGGAACTAGTTATTAATAACAGTGTCAGCATCTATACTTACATAAAACTAATATCACAAACGTTACCCTCCCTGACACACACAATTAGACTCTCCACACACTCTGATAAAAGAGTAAAAGAGTGATAGAGTGGGTAATTAAAATTATTATTTATTTACATAATTATTAATTAAATTGTGTATAATTTTTATTTAAGTTGTTATGTATGTAAAATTAGTAGTTTAGGATTTAAGGAGTAAGCCGCTTTAAGAAAAACATAATTCAAATTTGAGTTTCTGCCAGATGAGCCCTTCAGGCTCTGGCAGGACAAGATGTATTTTTTTCTTTGTAATGTTTATTTGGGAAAAAATAAACGTCACTTATGGTGGCATTGAACTGACTGAACTGTACTCACCCACAATATACATTTATACCTTAGTCATCAAATCTAAATTTTATAAGTAATTTGTTAGTACACACCACTGGATGTACAAATGCAATATTACAATTGCAATGCTATTTTGCAATTAATGTGCCTGGATATCTGCGTGTCCCTCTTGTTTATTTTTTTGTTTCTTTTGGTGACTTGGTCGAGAGCATTCTTAACTCTGATTCAAGAAAATCTGTTCAGCCGTTTGTGTGTCGGGGTATTTTAAATTTTCAGTAACTAGTATTATTTTTTTGTTTCTTTTTACCAGGTCATCAAAATGTACGCCTGGGAGCAGCCCTTCGAACAGGTGGTCCTGCGCAGCAGGAAGGTAGAGCTCGGACTCATAACGAAAACTTCATATTTGAGAGCAGTTTTCTCCAGCTTCATGGTTTTCACCGAGAGGACGTCACTTTTTATCACACTTTCGTCCTACATTCTCATGGGAAATTCTATGTCTGCACCTGTGGTAATATATACATTTATATCTAAACCACTACTGTTCTTTAAGGCGGTTGATCTACATCGAGAACTAAATCGGTCTCATGAAAAAAAAATATATAATTTCGATAAAAAAAATGTTTATAGATTTGTAAACCAATTTAAGACATATTAACAGTCGATCTTGAAATTCTTCGCTTTACTCTTATAGGGCGTTAAGTTTTACTCTTTGCGCGGTCAGTAGGCAATTATTGGTTTTTATTTAATTAAAACTTCATAATATAGAAATTAAAATAATAAACTTCATTTGCCTTTCATTTACTATTTTTACTAAGGCTCTAGTGTATTTTATGAGAGAGTAATTCAACTAAAAAGAACTATTAGCAGTTTAGTGTTTATTTCATTTCTCAGAAATAGAATTGAATTTTAAAAATCTTCCTTTACCATGTTAAAGGCTTATGATCAAGGCGTTTTTAAGACAGTAGTGGTTTTAAATACACATGTCGATTTTATAATTGCATACGTAACGAACATTGGCTGCTGGCTACCTGACAAAAGCCTTTTCTTGATAAAATTATATTTTGTACCTATCAACATTACTTTCTTATACCTTCTTTTTTAATCAGACATTTTATTTAGTTTGTTTTGACAAAAAAAAATCTTGTCCAACTTTTTCAGGTTTTTTCCCTGGTTCAATATTTCTCCGTGCTAAAATTATCATTTTCAATATGGCTCCCGAATGCAATATCCATGCTGGCCGAAGCGATTGTTACTGTAAAGAGGTTACAGGATTTTATTAGTTTGGGTAAGCTTAATATTAAATTATAAAAAAAAAATATACCAAATCGAGTACCTAGTTACTAGTCATGTTCCGTCGATTACCTTTATAACTAGGTAAGAGTTACCAGTTCTTAGAAAGGTTATTTACTAAATGCAACAGCGTGAGTTTAAAGGCTTATACAAAACATTTTTTTGAAAGCACAAATATACGCACAAACAATAACGATACACATAAATAAATACAACTTTAGTATCTAACCGTCATATATACAAAATATTTTTTTAAAATAAATCAATATTCAACATAAAGTGCTGTTATATATAGATACATTGGGTTTAAAAATATTATAGTATAAAGTATATAGTACAAATACAGTATGAAGTAAGTAATGTAAAGGTGTTATTTAAATTTGAAAATTTTATTAATTTTATTTAAGCTCATTAACGTTTTTTTATGTCAAGCTTTTACTTTAATATTATTACAATTTAATAACCATCTCAAAACTACTAATTTCAGTTTAACTGACTGCATAATTTTATACGATATCTTTGAAATAAATACAAGAGAGTACAAACATAGTTCCGATGCCATAAAAGTAACTTTACAGATTTTAGTTAATTTCTAAAATTATTTATTACACTGAATTGATTTTATTTCAGCTGAAAGAGAGGATTTAGGAATCCTAGCAAGATTGAATTATGAGAGCCTTGAATCACGTCGCAATAGTATCAATTCATCGAATAGAGAAAATTCTGTTAAAACAAGAACAATTTCCAACACTTCTGCGACATTTGGCGAAAGCAATGAAGGTAGGAATGTTTTCCAAGCAAATTTATTAAAACTTTAATTTGATCTCATCATCATTGCGAATTTGAAGCCTCCATTCGATTAAGACGACCATCTTCGCTCAGGTTACAAGCGCTGTTGAAATTAGCATAAAATTATTTCGAATGTTTGCCTGGAAATGGATATTTTCATAAATATTTAAGTAATGATTTTCAAGAGCTCGAAAAGTCATGTTTTGCACTTAAATTTTACAGCCTTGCAAGCCCCGTCTGTGCAAATGGCTACGTATGAAGGAAAAAGCTAGTTCGAAAACCTGCTGAATAGATAAGAGTAACAGTTTTTAAGGAGAAATATGGGAACTACTGAACCTTTTCTTTTGAAATATTTTCGGAAATTTTGCTCCGACTTGTGAGGGAGGGCATCCCTCTCACCGTCGAAGAGTTCATAGTTCGCGCGCGTGTACGAACACGCACCGCTAAATGCTGATGCAAAGGCCAGCATATTTTTGCAAGGGGCAAGACTGGGGCACACGGTCGAAGCTGTACGGCCACGTGCCGGTTGGCGGGGGTTCAACTTTTGGAGTAACCTAGTTAATAGCGCAAATAATCAGTAATAAAGATCGTTACTTCACATCCATCTTTGAATTATTAACTACGGCCCTTACCCGCCGTTACAGTCTCGAATTTGTCTATTATGGGGCGATTGGTAGAGTATTGTTGTACGGTACGATTTGTCTCATGTGTATATTATTTTTGCAGCTTTTGAAGACGACTCATTCGATCCAATTGACCTGACGAACTATCAGCAAGACATGCATCTACCATATTATGCTATAGAAGTGAATGACGTCACAACGAAATGGGTCGAGTCTATCACCCTGGATAAGATCAATTTGCAAGTTCCAAGGGGCTGTCTCTGTGCTGTCATAGGTTCGGTAGGATCCGGAAAGGTGAGTATGCACAGCACTAATACATCGATTCAGTATCGCGTGTATGGCGATAGTTGCCATAAACATGACTGACGCGACGGTCGCGCAATGATCTTTTCGTAACCCAATCTACATATGAACTAGAAGTGGTTAAATAAATAGGTTTATTACCTTTTGCGTAGGAGAGGTCTGATTGATCAAACTTCGTCACAAAGGCATAGACTAGAAATCTATGGTAAAAGGGTTGTATCAATATTTTCTTTAAAACTTTAAAAGACAATTTATATTCTTGGACCGGATGATCCGTCATTGTGATCATTTGAGTCACACAATAAGCCATTTCGAAACGTGGTATAGTCGCAAAAAGTTTGTTTTACACGTGTACATAAATTGTTAATCTAGATATATTTTTTGAATTGTTTGTAATGTTCAATTGTTTTTTTTTTCGGAATGGATTTTCTGTAATGTTATGTGATAAATAACGATAAAAAAGTGATAACTACTTCCTGCTAGGAATATTTATTTGTGAGAATTTTTTCTTTTTCTTGTACCTAATTCATTAATTGCAATGTAAAGCTTTTAAAAAACATCGCACTGATGAAATTACATACTACGCAAACTAGGCGGTTTTAAAAAAATTAAGTTAGTTTAAATGGATACGTTTTATTATTAGAATATAATTATTTCGTCTCTTTTTAAAAGATGGATGGTATAAGTTTAACATAGGTATGTGTGTGTCTGTCTGTGGCATTTTAAAAGGTGATCTGATCAAGAGATTTAGCTATGATTCAAGAAAACCAATTTATCCGTTTGTGTGTCGGAAGTTTTTAAATTTTCTGAATTTCTTTTTTATTGTAGAATAAGAGTCGAGAATCCTACTTAGTTTCTTTTTTTTATTGTTTATCTTAATCCGCAGAGTTCGCTCTTATCGATCCTCCTGCAAGAGCTAAGGCCAATCGAAGGGGACGTCATTGTTCAAGGGAGAACGTCGTACGCCTCACAGGAACCGTGGCTTTTTGTGGCAACGGTCAGACAGAATATTCTATTTGGACTGCCATATGATCCCAGGAAGTATAAGGAGGTACTTTATAATATTTATGAGCGTTTTTCCTAACGGGAATGTACCCTATTGGCGACATGATGATACCTTTTAGCTGGAACAGGAAAACTGTTTTCCTAGACATGGTTGGTGGTTTTCGTTTACCGCCTATGGATGGTTATAGCACTCGCACTATACTATTTTCGTCGCGGAAAAATGCATTAAATCAGAATCATTATTGCGATGATTGCAAAGAGAATTGAAATGTACCCGCGCGCACGTTGTCTGCGTCGGTAAAACAGTTTTGATTTAGGTAGTGTCAAATAAGCAGGAATAAATTAATTATATACACAACGTTAGTAACATTGATAATATTGGAAACGGTAATTTATTAAACACCTATACATTCTTACAGGATTATTAAACTAATACAGTTTTTGAGGGAGTACGAATCTCGTATTGCTTTCTATAACCATATTGCGTGTACCACCTTTTAGGTTGTGAGGGTGTGCGCGCTGGAAGAAGACTTACAGCACTTTCCACGCGGAGACCAGACTCTCGTGGGGGAAAGAGGAGTTTCACTTTCTGGTGGCCAACGAGCAAGGATAAATCTCGCTAGGGCAGTTTATAGAGAGGTGAGTATATTTTGCTATGAATTAAATTTTGTAAAGAACGGGAATATATATATATATATTTAAATAATTGCTATTAACTAGGTCATATACAATTATTTTGCGCCCTACTCAACTAGGCCCAAATATGCCTGTTCCTAGGGTCAGGGGAGATGGTGTAATGAAGTGTTAAAAATGGTATGACCATATGCGGATTCGAACCTGCGACCTTTGGGTCAATCGTTTAACGCCTTAACCACTAGACCACCACGATCTCAAATTACGATATCATATAATCACTATCCATAAATACGTTGCATTACGTATTATAATTCACGTAATTTATGTTTTTAACCGACCTCGAAAAATGGAGGAAATTCTCATTATGGGATGTGAGCGATTTCGAATGTTATTTTTTTTTTTATATGTGATAAGGAATTTCTCAGAGGTGGTGGACTCATTTCAGTTTAGTTGAGTTACGACTAAATTTTTCGGTCAAAATGTCTTTAAAACGAATAAATACATTTATTATAATTAGAAAAAAAACAGGAAACTGAATTCGCATTTGTTTTGTTTTTGCGGCGACTTCAACGATTTGATTCATAGTATTTTTATTTTTTACTGACAATGAGAAGTAGTTTGGTTTTTCATTACTTTGTTTTTTGAAGTCTGCTTTATTTTTTTCAAACTTGTGATAATTATGTACGCGTTTCAATGACAGTCAATAATATCAATTGTTCATCGCCAATAGAAAATCTTTTAAAAAAATATTTTTCTGTTTGTAGGCAGATGTGTATATTTTAGACGATCCTCTCTCGGCCGTGGACGCAGCCGTCGGCCGCCAACTTTTCGAGGACTGCTTAACTGGCTACCTTCGCGGGAAGACTCGACTGTTGGCCACGCATCAGCTGCACTATCTGAAGACTTGTGACTTGATTGTGATTCTTAATAACGTGAGTGGGTTTCTATATTTGTCCTTTAGCGAGTATGTAATTTGACTATTTTATTCTTTCTCTCCTCTGACGATTGAGTTTCTTCTGTTTATTATATGTTTTAACGAATAAAAAATTGTGAAATTAAAAAAAAAAATTGTTTAAATCTGTGATTATGATAGAGCGTTGGTATTATTTATGAGAGATTTATACGCTATGTATCACACGAGAGACCTAAGTAATTAACGCCAAGTTAAGTAAGTTTAAAGCAATTTCAAATAGTTTCAGATTGTTCCTTATTACATAACTTTACTCGATACATTGAACAAATTATGAGCAAAAAAAGTTATCCTATTCGTAATATGTGGATTTTCAAAGATTACAGCTTTTTAACTATTTTTTTTTTTATGGTTTAAGCATCAAACTAGGCTCGATGTTGCTTATTGATAGTCATTTTATTAGGTGTATTATCAAAACATATATTTAAGCGTTCTGATAACTCTAGAACAAAGAAATAACTAAAAAAACAACTAGGATCGTTCTACGGTGCATTCTGTAAAAAAAAATTACGATGTTTTTTTGAATAAAAGTTCATAAAAGAGATCTAGGGTGATACTAGTAAAATCTTCGATAGATAACAATCGAATAACAATAGATAATAAACATAATATTTATTTTCTCTTATAGTCGCTTTAGGACGTAGAAAAACATAACTCACCAAGAAACGGCTCCAAGCAAAACTTAAATTATTGATTAACTTATTATAAAAACATACTAACTCGTGAAAAACGATGTTTTTACTCGTGACCAATCAGCATAAAAGTTATCCAACGGTTTTTAAAGTGAAATCCTTTATATTAAAATATATATATATATATATATATTTTTGTATATATCTATTCCAGGGCGCTGTCGAGTGTAAGGGCACTTACGATGAGCTGATAGCATCTGGAGCTGATTATGCCAAAATGCTGGCCGCGCTACAGGAAGATATCGAGGATGAAGTACAGAATGAGGTTTTCGATGATGATCGAAGAGGGGTAAACATACAATACTCTATTTTATCAATTGATACTGGCTCGATTGTGAAATTAGCTTTATCCCGTTGGGCCTAAAATAGTTGCTAATTACCTAAATCAAAAAAGTGTAAAAGGGGTAAAAAGCCAACCAAACCAAAAACCGTTGGGGGGATAACCAAAATTCAACGTGACAGCTGGTCATACCGCACCGACTTTGGCCGAATGAGCACATCACCTCTGTGCGTCCTCCCGAGTTTCGTCAAATTAGAGTATCGCAATAGATTCATTCACTGCCTAGGAAAAATTGAAGTCAAATAATGGCTTCAATTTTATTTATTTTAGGTACCATGTTCTTCCAGTTTACTTTAGCCAAGGTTGGAGTAGTAAACAAGAAACTGTTTATTTATTTATTTCTGGAACTCTGGCGCAACGCATAGTAACCCGTAAAAAGAATTTAAAAAAATGTTTAGAGCGATGAAAAGGGCTTATCGGCAGCCCGAAGGGCCGACATATGAGGAGACATCGGCTACGCGTACGGTAGACAACTGTGGTCGAAAACGCGTTCATAAAAAAATAATGATCATTTTTGAACATTTCAGTCTGTGGACAGCTGGGGCCATCGACGAATACCCAAGTTTCAATTCAAAACTTCGATGACAAAAGGTACATTTTTTAAAATATTTTAAACATTTTTTTTATCTTTCACTTGATATTACAAAGCGACAAACAATGTGAGTTTGTTTTTTTTTATTTAAATTTTAAAAAATATTATTATATATAAAAATATCATTACTTACGTATCGATTTATTTTAGGTGAAATCTTGCCAGAAGAGGACAGAGCGTCGGGATCCCAGGGCATGGCGATATACAGTGCGTACATCACAGCCGGTTCCGGCACTCTGCGCTTGTCGCTTCTAGCTTTCGTTCTCATCTTTGCGCAGATTGTCATCACTTGTTCGGATTACTGGCTTTCATACTGGTGCGTGCGTGTTGCGACCAAACAGCGTGGCGTATTTTGTGTCAGTCGTTGACTACCCGACGGTAACGTCGCAGAAAAATACGACTGTAATATAAGATAATACTTTCGGTAAAGAATACAGATTTTGAGCTTGTAAAAAAATTTAAAAATGCTTTAAAATGCTAAAGTTGTAAGCAATTTTTGAAGAATATTTTAGAAGTTAGTGTACACATTACAAATATCAATATTAAATGAAAACTACAGAAGATATTCATATACATAATGCTATTGCACTTGGCAAAACTAAATACAAGTATTTTTTAAAATAGTTTGAATTACAACAGACTAAAAATATTAGATAAATTACCGAAAACATTAAAAAATTTAAAAACGAAAAATCATACATTCGGCCGAACACGCTCTGTCAATGTTAATTGTTAATTAGTCGGTGTGTTAATTAGTCCCTAACAAAATATGTAACGTCTATGAAAATATGTAAGTTTGTGCATACAATAAAATGAAATGTAATAAATCTGATATTTAGCATACGAATGTAATCAATATTTACTAAACGGCCATTTCTGTGCATATCTAATCGATATCTCGTAATTTCAGGACTAATGAGGAATACATTTATGAAAGCGGTACTCATTCTTATTATGATCAACCTAATTATAAAAATGTATCGGACACAATATTGGGCAACTTTAAAAGTAGTAAGTCAATTATCTTTTTTTTTTTGACAGCAGTGGGGTTAGGTAAAAATGTTTTGCAAATGGCTGGGGGTACATATGTCTAAAAAAAAATCATAGGATAGTCACAGTAATTATGTAGCAATTTAAGCGGTATGGAACCGTATCTATATTTTAGAATTAAACGTGCTTTGTAACTAAATCTCAATTTAACCTTATAAAATGTGTTTTTTTTGTAGTCATGCCACGGTGACATTATAATCGCATTTTTACTAGTTTTTTTTTTTTTTGTTAATATTATAGTAAATTTAAGTATTTTGAAGTTAGTAATAGCACACTTTAAAAGTAATTAAGTGTGTAATTTAGGTAAACTAGCTTGTCATTGAATGGCTACTTTGTAGTCAATTTACACACACTTTACTTAGTGTCCAATTTGTCGTTAATTTATCCACATTTTGTCACTAGTCACTTCGTAACCATCTGTAGTCAATGTTACATATTATATTTTAGTTATAAAAATATTTAGGAGCTAGCTATGTTGATATTACTGGTATTAAGATAAGACAATTTATTTTCGAAGATATAAAAATGTACATAGGAATGACCTATTAATATATAAGATACAACAATGTGGTAACAAAAATACATAATGAAGATAATAACATTAGAGGAATAAATTTGCTAAAAAGAAAATAAATCAAATTTAATTTAACATGTTACAATAATAGGTAATAAGATCTAATAAATAACCTACGCAGAAAATAACAAAAACAAAAGTTACACAATCTATATATATAAAAGAAAGTTGGTTTAGTTACACAATTTATAATTCACGAAATAAATATTATGAAGAAAATTAATTTTCTCATACATTTTGTATGGAACAGCTTTGTAATCTGTGCAATTTTATTTTCAAACGGTAAGTTACCTTTTGAAGATGTTCACTTTGTGAGGTTATCACATTTGTCACATCATTTTGATTTTTGAACCTAATTCATTTTTGAGTATTTTTAATATAAAACGGAATTTAACTCAGCTAATAAGTTAACACAACATTTATTGATTCTGAGGCGGTATGAAGTTCATCTGCTCAGCTTGTTATTAAGAAAACTAATAAGTAAAAAATAATTATTAAAACTCCCCAGAACTGTATACATTTTTTTTTCATAAGTAATTTTGTTACTTAACCTCTTTTTTAAAAATGTTAAATTTAGGAATTGGTTTAATTTTATCTGGTGATTTGTTATAAAAACGTGTGGCTAAATAAATAATGTGTTTTTTTTTATTTAACTAGCTTGAGAAAGACGGATTGGTACATAAGTGCTCTTATTGCAAGTATTTTGTTGGATTACTAAATAGAATTTATTTATCGTTATGTATTATAGTTTTTATGAACGACCTTCTTCATTTGTATAGCTTTTGTTGTCTTCACAACATCTCGCAAGTCTGTAACTGAATGCGTGTTTTTTTTTGTGTATCTTGTTACTCAACTCATCGCCAGTGTTGAGAAAAGCGCCGTTGAAAATTATCAACGGTGAAAAATGACCTGGCCCGATTTGACCCACTGGGGGACATTTGAAATCGGGACCTCTGGATTTAGAAGCAGGCGCTTATACCATGCGCTACCGGGCCGTTTTTTCCACGAGAAGTTATTCAACTATAATCGTTTGTTAAGGTTTCCATAGGCGAAATAATCCGTGTACGGGTGAATCTTTTTATTGATTGAACTAACTGTATTAAAACTTAAAAATATAAAAATTGCCACTTTCAATAGACATTTGAAATATATTTTAGGCATTAAATAATAAATAAAACTGTATAAACATATTTTCAGATATGCATAAACGTCTGGGTAGTCTGACTAGATTAGACTATTTAAACATCTATGGTGCCTTTATTGCTGGTTGTATGGTCTTCACGCTGGTCAGGTCAATGTGGTTCTATAAATTCTGCATGAAGTCCGCCGAAGGACTTCACGATCAGATGTTCCGCGTTCTTCTGAGAGGAGTGATGCAGTTCTTCAACAGCAATCCGTCAGGTATATATAGGTATCAAATGAATTCACTCATAATATATGTTCCTAACTAGGCCGAGTCTCTTATAAGGAAAGCAGTGATTTCGTCTAATTATTGTCATACTTGATTCAAATAGAATATTTGAACTATCATCCGGTGAATACATCAGTAGATGACCCAACTAAGTTTATTATAAAAATATAGCGCTGTCGATCGTTCGGGACAGAGGGGATTGGCTCCAGTGCTGCCAACCCTTACTGTTTTAAGTATTTCTTAGTCATTTTCTATTCAAGTTCTAAAATCAACCTAAAAAGACAACGTATTTAAAGAGGCGCTTATATCACATATGGAAATGCATAAATATAAAAATAAAAATGTATGTATGTATATAGTCTAAATTTACTCAAATGTGCAATTTTTTGTTTGCTACGTTACCATGAGCTCTATTAGTATACTCATTAAGTATTTTATTTTCCTTTAAATGCAACTATAAATATAGACATATTTGTCTAAACATAAACATTCTATGCGACATTGTATATATATGTATTAATTTATTTTCTTACAAATATACACCTTCATATTTCTCTATATGGCATTGACGGTTTGACACTCTTAGCTGTAGCACAATATATCACCGCCTTCCTTAGTACAGACATAGTCTAGTAAAGAAGGCAGGGCACAAAATGTAGCAGTGCTAATCGCTCCCTGTGCATTTGTAATATTCATTTGTAACTGTGATTTGTTCCACTATAATTATATTTCTTTATCAAATTAATTATGTCAAAATAAATTAAAGCCTTCACCAAATCTAACTTGTGCTATAGATAACTAGATGATGCGTTAAAAGAGTTTGTATAAGAATGTATCCTATAATAATTTGACATATTATATAGGTTGTTTTTTTTAGAGGCGTGGTCAATCTGGCACTGAAGTTGGTCATTCGATCTAGCCCGATCGATATTGGTAGAGGTCCTTTAATGCCGATCAACACGGTTCGATGCAGATCGAGAACTATCGAACAAGTGACGATCGAGTTTATCGATCGGAATGATTTGTATTTGTAACACAGGCCGATCGAGTAGGTGTAGATGACTACAAAATATATGAATATCAACATCTTACTAATACTATTATACTAATATAGTCACTTTAATACGAACAGACGGACACTAACCTATAAATAGTCTGGCAATACTCATAAATGATTATTTATTTTACAAATTCGTTGCAAATAAACAAAACAACCTTACGTATTTTTTGGTGAATTTGACTACATTTCAACTCCCCCCTCCTCTTCCAAACCCAACGACATTCAGTTGCCGGAAACATGTCAAAACATAAATAAAGTAACCCTATAAGTTATAAAATTATGTGCGATTTTCGCTATCGGTCTAATAGCATTTGTGCATCTTTCACGCACACGTCTGAGAATGCAAGATACGCACTCTCATTGGACTGTTTATTCAATTCGCTAAAACATTTTTGCTTCCCGCCAGGTCGAATTCTGAATCGCTTCTCGAAAGATCTGGGCTGCATCGACGAGTCTCTGCCGAGAACCCTGATGGAGATGATTCAGATCTATCTCCTGATGGTCGGCATCGTCACTCTGGTGTCCGTTTCAATGCCGTGGACCCTAATTGGAGCTGTGGTCATCATTGTTATATTCTACTTCATGCTCAAGATCTATCTGATGTCAGCCAGGGCGATTAAGAGACTCGAAGGAATAGGTAAAAGCATACGCTTGAATAATTTATTACAGCTAAATATATTAATAAAATAATAATAATAAGGTTTACCGTACGCGTTCCCGATGTCCCCGAGTCAATTTCGCTAAAGTTAACTAATATTATCTAATTTCAGTACTTAAAGGTACTTCACTCGGAACTCCGCTGTATCTAATTTTCATCTTGGTAAAATATAGAAAAAAAAAACTTTTGAAGTGCTCATTAAAATGAATATATATGTCTGGATTCATTTTTTTTAACGCTTTCAGTAAAAACACTTAGTCACTGAAAACGACTACCGTGTTGTCGAATTGGCAAATAAATATAGTAAGATGTTTGCTTAGAGTGTGCTTACATAAGTTTAGAAATTATAGGCCTGAGTATTAATAATTTTCAAACCACCCTACTAATTTATATAATAATTCTCATCTTTCTCTCTGTTCAACAATCTTAAGAGGATTATATGTTTAAAAAAAAAGTTAAACTTCTGTACCGACACATAATATAATTGTAACTTGTATGGTTTGATTAATCTTCCTTTTACAGGAAAAAGTCCAGTTTTTTCACACGTCAATTCGACACTTGCCGGAATGCCTACAATAAGATGTTGCGAGGCTCAAATAAGGCTTATAAATGAGTTTGATGCACTGCAAGTAAGTATATACTCGTATCTGTCATCCTCAACATTAGCATAATGCGAGAATAGTAAATATTATTAATCTTTATTTATTTATTTATTTATTTATTTAACAGGTTTCCCCATGTACATTATAATTACATTAAAACAAATTAAATTACCAAAAGAAAAACAAAAAGCATTAAAAACAAAAAACAATAGCATGAAATATACTAAACTAAAAAATTAAAATAATGCCTCTAGGCAAACATTAATGCATAAATAAATCACGCCGATCCTACAACGGCGCAATAGAAAGCAGATTTTTAATCCCATTGGGCGAACAGACAAAAATATCAATTTCCACGGAAATGGAATTTAATAATTCGACTGCTCTCCCAATCGGACTATACTTATATACGTCGGTGCGACACGCTAACCGCTTAAATAACGTGTGCTTCCGCGCTCTAGTACGACGGTCCGGAACAAATATACCAATATCACCGAGTATTACGGGATTCTCGATGAAACCGCGAATAACCTTATAAAAATAACACAACGTATGGATTTGCCGCCTAAACTCGAGTGTGTTAAAGCCTAACATCCCTAATACGAATGCTGATGGATACGTATTAGGAAACATTTCTGGATAATATCCATACCTACGGAGATAAAGGTATCTAAGGAACCTCCTCTGAATAACCTCCAGGATATTACCGTAAGTAACCTCATGAGGACTCCAGATAATAGAACTATACTCCAATATGCTCCTCACGAACGTGCAGTATAAAAGCGAGATGGATTTCGGTTTATTCAAAGATCGACTGGTTCTGAGCACGAATCCCAACATTTTATTTGCACGCGTAGCTATGCTCCGCATGTGCAAATGAAATGTTAGACGCGAATCAAACACAACCCCCAAGTCGCGAATTTCGTCGCATCTGCGAATGATCTCATTACCCAGAGAGTACTCACAACTTATTTTTTCACGCACAGCTCGTGAGAAGGATACTGCGATACATTTAGAAGCATTAAATTGTAATTTGTTATCGTCAGCCCATTCTACAAGACGATTGATGTCATCTTGTAAAAGCTGCGCGTCAGATAGTGAAGTCACTGATCGGTAAATCTTCACATCGTCCACATAGATCAGCAAACTACAATTTATTACTGCAGTAAAAATACTGTTAATAAATAAAATAAAAAATAAACCACTTAGCGCGGCCCCTTGCTGGATACCAGAAAACGTATTAAAAGTATCAGACACTGAGTCTCCGCAAGATAGTCTTGTAGCGGCGCTACATAATTAAACTGCGGCTGGCAGCGTCGTTTTGGCTGGCGACATGCGATCGCCGCCGGGTGCATCTGATTGGTCGGCACCTGCGCAGGCGCGCATTGGAACGGCGCACGGCCGATTCGCCAGTGGCGCAGGTAGCAGTCGGGTCGCATGTTGGGACAGATGTAAATACATATATTGATTGCCGATTGAGGAATAAAAGGATCGAGAACATCGGAGAAGTCTTCATCATTTCACCTCCATCATCCTTGGACCCTAGAACTCCCCGGTGTGGTCTCTCCATTTTCTGAAACTTGTCTATGTTCCACTATAATATTTTATAGTGAATTTGGGTATCATTTCAAAAGGTTTTTGTTTCGCCCAAGAGCTTAAAATATAAAGACATGATAATCAATAATTCAAAATTCATTTTGTTTAATTGAATAATAAATAATTATTTTGGAGAATAATTTTTCTTTTGAGATCTTTTATTTTACATATAAAGATCATCTACAAAAATAGGAACAATGCAAGAATAACAAATATATTATTAGGAATATTAAATACACAAAAAATGTATTTTGCTTTAAAAATAACAACACGAAACAAATAAAATAGATAAAACTGTTGCCGCCTGAATGCACTCAGAGAGTTGAACTGAAATGCGTAAAGGGTACTTATTCGTAAGACTGTGTGTGTACTGTATCTATGCGAACCACCACTCTCGCATCTACTGATGAGCGTAGACGAGGTTCGTATACGCTCCCGGATGTTCCAATACCACTCCGGAAGACCTAATGGGGGGTTTGTGTTACCTATTATGAGTAAAAAAATATAAAAAAACGTGAAAAAAGTCATTGATTAAATTTTTTAACAGATGGTGTAAATTCGGCTAGAGGGCTAATTCCTACGCGCGCGGGGATCACCAAAACCAAAAAGAGGGTAGGAGAAATGTGTAGCCGGTTTCCGATACGCGCACTGCCTGTTCTTACCTTTATAGATAGGTACTTATCATATAAGTATATGCAACATGCGTTTTGTTTCACGGTACAGGGTGACACAGTTCGCCTCCATTGCATCGCATCGTTCGACGTAAGCTCTGTCGAAACACCTTTCATAGTAAAGCGCCATTTGCCCTCGAGAGAACTTAAAAATCCGAATTTTACAATAAAATACATTTAACCTCATATGTAATACAAAGTTTGTGCGCTGATAATATATTTTGGTATTAATTTGACAGGATGTGCACACTTCGTCGTGGTGTCAGTACTTATTTAGTTCTGCTTCGTTCGGGTGGTGGTTGGATCTAACTGTAGTGGTTTACCTCTTCATAGTAACCTTCTCATTCCTTTTCTTTGATGGTAAGTGCAAATTAGTTGTATTTATTATAATACTTCCTTTGCGTGGTATGTCATTTGTGTTTGCAAATAACCATAAGCCATAACCATAATGTTTGCGCACATGCACAAATGCTATTAGACACAGAGCTGGCGTAAATCGCACGTGATTTTATAACTATTATGACAGATAACTGAACGCAGTTGGGTTTGGGGGGGGGGGGGGGGTTGAGGATTAAAATGTAGTTAAATTCAACCAAAAATACGTAACACTATAAAGGTTTTTTTTTTTAATTGCAACGAATTTGTAAAATAAACGCTCAGTTATAAGTGTTGGCAGACTATTTACAGGAATGACGAGATACTCGTCATCGGCGCTGAGTGTGTTGAGCAAGTTCTTCCATTAATCTATCCATTAAATGTTCATCTTGCCATAGAGCTCAGCCATCGAGCGGGAGACGTGGGCCTGGCGATATCCCAGACGCTCGCACTCAACGGGATGCTGCAGTACGGCATCAAACAGACAGCCGAAGTGGTCAACCAGATGACGGGAGTTGAGAGAATATTGCAATACACCAAAATCACTACAGAAAAAGGACTGGAGAAAGGCAGTTTAGTATGCGTTTAATGTACCTACATGTCTCATGTCTAACTATGTTAGTATGTTGGTGATGTAAGTGTGAATTTACAAAAACATATCTTAGGGTATTATTTATTTTATTAATATTTGTAATAACAAAGAAGACAACACAAGAAATGTTTAATTTTAATTAAAAGATCTTTCTTTGATCATCTGCTTTGACGTTAATACAAAACTTCCAATAAAACGGTGCATGAGAACTGTGCTTCTGGCAATTTCAAAGGCGTGAAATATGCTTACATTACCAACTCGTGGCGAGGGCATAGCTTCCTGGTTCAAACAATAAAGTTTTCGATGTTGAGGATATTTAATAGCACTGTCGACTGTAACTTTAGCAAAATATTATGATTATTTACGTAACACATAATAATATCTATTTGGTGAATGGCTTCACATCCTAAATACACCACATCACATTAAATCATATATATTCTACTATCCCTAAGAAATAAAAATACTAAATCTTTTTAAAATAATTTTATTAATAACCAACCTTATTAAGATCGTTTAACCCTTTACAGTAAAGAATAAACCAGTCAGCTGGCCGTCGAAAGGTGCTCTGCGTATGAGATCTACAAATCTGAGGTACTCTGAAGATAAACCTCGAGTACTTATTGATCTCAATTTGAATATTTTGTCCGGCTGGAAGGTAATACCATAACCTATAAAATCAAATATAAATGTACTCGTATTAATACATCATTTTTGCAAAATTTCAGAAATTAACAAACGAAAATTTGAAACAAAGTTATAAAACCTACCGCCCCAATTATAATATTCTGTATAATTCTAATACCTACTCTTTAAAACTGTGTTGACATACGATGTATTTTGCAACGTATGAAGCGACAAAGTGAATTGGTATAAAATGTCTAGTTTCTAAGTGGAGCGTATAATTCCATCCGAATAATATTTAAATTATTGCCATTACCTGAAAAATCCCAATCCCATTATTATTATTCCATTAATATCTAGAAAATTAATACAGTGTTCCTTAAATAATAGAATTGAATCCGCACATAGTCAGGTAGTTTTTACCGTTTCGTCGCTAGGATCTTATTTTTATTATGGAATTATTTTAATTTTAGATTTAAAAATAGTTTCTTAGTTTCTTAGATTCAGACCATCATTTTAAGGTTCATATTTTTTATTGTCAGGTTGGCATCGTTGGAAGAACCGGTGCTGGGAAATCCTCACTAATAAAGGCTCTGTTCAGACTGTCCCATATCGAGGGCAGCATTGAAATCGACGGTTTAGACACTGGACGAATATCTCTTCGGGTAAGAGTAAATAATATTAGAGTGCAATCGAAAACCAAAAAAGCATACTTTTAGTAACAGTTATAATATTTTCAAGGTTACCTCAGATCGATTGAGCATTCTTGTAGGGGATGAAATGGTAACATAAAAAAGGCATAGCCTAGTAGTCTGCTTTACTTTTAAAGGTTCTAGTTCTCCTACCCAGCGACAGAGAGCTATCGACTCCCTAATGTCGCGCCATTCGACAGAGCATTTCAGAAGCTTCTAGAACATTCACACACATACCATCAAACACCGTGGGTGTATTAACCGCGTACGTGGACGTAATCTGAATAGAGTCAATTACAAAGGACTTTATTTAAGTACACGGATTAATAATAAAATCTGCTTTTTAACACTATTGTCGTGGGAAATATGAGGTAACTCACATTCAGGAAATTGATTTAGCGAAATATAAAGTTGGCAGCCCCAGACGGACGATATAGTTTTAGGTTTTAACATTATTTTTCAAATACGACGCATAAGGCGGCGCGCCAAACAAAAACGTCTAGGCACGGATTAGGATACGCGACCGGACCGTAATAAAGATGCAGAGGGCTGTAAAACCCTTGTACCGCCGTATAACGAACCGGGAAGTTTGTTTTTAAAGACGCCGTGAAGGTCTTTCAAAAATTGGTAACGGTGAATTCTAAATATTCACATTTATTTAATATTTTTAATAGTATAAGAAAACTATAGTTTTTTGGTGCCAAAATTGACTGAATGTGAGAAGTGATCACTACCCACATATGTATAAATGTTTTTTGTCTAGCTTGTAAGATTGTAAAACTGTATAATGATAATATTTGTTGTTATTTAAAGTATCCATAAGGTAGATACGTAACATTAATATAGGTAAGATATTTAAATCTTCAGCCAAAACAATATCATTTAAGAGGCATTAAAAGGATTACGCGTTTGCAATAGACTAATGAGTTAAAAATACGCGTTCGGAAACGCGACGGAGTTAAACGAGAACCTAATTACAGATCATTAGCGCGCCGCGAAATAATCTATATTTGATATTTAATTCAAAGGAAAAAGTCACTGGATTTAGGTTTGTAGGTCAAGGAAACAAAATAGAATACCTATAATTTAATAGTTAGGCTAAAAACGAATTGTTTATTTTTATTATATAATTACAAAATCGTTTTTATCCAACAAGGAAAACATGTAAATATATCTTTTAGATTAAGGGAATATATATTTGTTTAGCATAATATTAGCAACCAATAAGTATGGTAAAAAAAAAAAAAATTTATTATAATAATTATGTGATTTCAAATATTCCTAAAACGCTCGTAGGTTGTGGGCAAGAGGTATGAAGGGGGTGCGTCCGCTGAAGGGCGAAAGCGGAAACGCGTGAATAAAAGGTCGCCTCATACCTACATTCGAGTTAGTTGTTTCTAGCAAGACGTGACTAGGCACCGTTTCGCTGCCAGTGTTTTATAACGTCAATCGATAGCCGTCGCGAATATTAACTTAGTTAAAAATTTTTAGAAGTTGGTGTAACTC
The DNA here is from genome assembly GCA_020383195.1 of Neomicropteryx cornuta. Classification (NCBI taxonomy): domain Eukaryota; kingdom Metazoa; phylum Arthropoda; class Insecta; order Lepidoptera; family Micropterigidae; genus Neomicropteryx; species Neomicropteryx cornuta. Next base: position 2,187,736 of record JAHKQU010000001.1, on the reverse strand, counting down.
TATTAATTACGTACCATCCAGCCAGAGGTTTTGGATACCACGAGAGCTAAATGTTAATCACGCAACGAGATAAAATCGAGCTAAATCAACGAGGTCACAAATTACCAAAAACAAATGTACTTCAGCGTTCGAGACTCGTTTAGTGAACGATTGAGAAGTTAGGCTGAAATCTACATATCGGTGAGTGAATTGAAGACAATCTGACATTTATTTCATAAAATAAATAGTCACAAATTGTCACCTTTTCGGAGAACTGTATTATAAACTGTCAATGTTTGTTCGCATTAATTTAATTAGTACTGAACTTTATTCTGTGTTTTAAATTGTGATTCAGACAATATCCTTTTGCTTATTCAACGGATTTACGACCCGTTGAATATACTGTTTTGAATAAATAGTGTGATAACTTTCAATTCTGTTTTTATTGACTTTTAATCATTTTGAACTTTTTGAAATCGTTGCATTATAAATCAGGCGTACTTGGCTTAGAGGATTTGAATCCTCTTGAAATCTCGGACTTTCGGACCTACGGACCTTCGGAAGTGTTTCCAGGGAAACATACCATCTTTGTTGGTCCTTTCGAGCGCAGATTGGACGAGCCCCGAGTTTTCTTTGACAAGATGTCAAAAAGTCAAGCGAGCCAAAAGGATATGGCAGAACAGGCAACTCCAGGAGAGAGGAAGAGCGAGCGCCTGAGGCAAAGGCTGTCAGGCAATACAAGCCGCGGTTCAGGGAGAACCATCAGCGCAGGACGCCGACAGGACAGAGCCGAGGAACAGGCACCGTATACAACGGAGCGTCTAAGCATGATGACGGCACAGGATTCCCAGGAAGCCGAACAGGTCAGCACGGAAGCAGGCCCATCCAGGCTCCAGGAGAGGCTGCAGGCAGCGGCCCAGGAACTCCCTGCGTCACGGGCATCATCCGTTGCAAGCCGCAGGTCCAGGACGTCAGCCGCCTCCAGAAGCAGCGTCACCAGACAACTGCTGGCGGCAGACCTTGAGGCGGCAGAAGAGAGCGCCAGGCTTCAGGCAGAAAACTCCAGGCTGCAGGCACAGGCCGCTGCAGAAGCCACCCAGATACAAATGGATCTGGTGGCAAAGAGGCTGGAGATCAAAAAAAAGATGATCGAGGCCGAGGAAGGAGATGACGATGAAGGCAGCATCGCGGACTCATCAGCATCGTCTAGGTATTGTCGCGAATGGGCCGCGACAAAAATACCGGAAATCGACACAAGGGCGGACGATTTGAAACAGGCGTTTCGAAATCTCCGTATCGGCGCGACACAAGAGGGGCGGCCGGGCGAGAGCGAGACAACACGCTACCGACAACGGTCGCCGATAAAGACTGAAAAAGTGTGTGTGTCAGTGCCTAATACAAGTGATTCGTATCGAAATAATATGTTAGTGTCGGCGCGTGCAAAACTTTTACGTGATTTGCCGAAGTTTACCGGAAACAGTAATGAGTTTCCGATATTCATTAGTTTATTTAATCAGGGGAACGAGATGTGCGGCTACTCCAATGCGGATAATTTAATCCGTTTGGCTGCCTCACTCAGCGGGCCAGCGAGGGAGGCTGTGAGGTCGCTGCTAGTCGAACCGGAGAACGTTCCTGCCATCATGAAGGTGCTCTATCGACGTTTCGGCAGACCAGATGCTCGCATAGATGAACTGATGACAGAGGCTCGCAGTGTTCCGAATATTGGGGTAAGTGACTCGCTTTCACAATTAGTTAATTTTGGCACCATCGTTTGCAATATTGTACACTCACTTAAAAGTATGGGACATGACGGATATTTAATTAATCCGCCATTGTTGAAAGAATTAATTTTAAAATTACCTCAATATTTAAGGCTTCAGTGGTATAGAGAATTTAGGGGAGAACATCCAACACTAACAGATTTCGGGGAATGGCTAGAGTCATTACTGGACGCGGCCTCAAAAGAGGAAACTAACTCAGGTAGTTCAAAGCCCGCGATCAAAGAACGCAGCGAGTTAAAAACGCGCGCGATTAAAAAATTAGAGCCGACGCGTAGGCATATTTTTAATACCTACGAAAAATCGTTAGAGAATAAAAAATGTCTGTACTGTAAAAAAACAAATCATGATTTAAATGTTTGTAGGAATTTTGCGGCTCTAAGCCTAAACAGTAAACGCGATTGGGTCAGGGAAGAAAACTTATGTTTTATTTGTTTAAAATTAGGACACACCGCACTTCAATGTAAAAGAAAAGTGTCGTGCGGAATTAACGGATGCAAAAGTAAACACCATAAGTTACTTCATCCGATAACGCGTTCGGAACCCGGCCAAGCAGCCCCTCCGGAGGGGTCAACCACGGTCGAGACAGGTCACGTGACGCACACACGTCATGAGAACGGAAGCATTGGACTCAGAGTTGTCAATGTGAAGGTCACGGGCGAGGCTGGGTCCAGGGATATACTCGCGTTATTGGATGAGGCATCGACTCTGACTCTAATCGACGAAAAAATAGCAAATGAAATCGGCGCAAAGGGCGTTACATCGACATTAAAAATAGTAGGTATTAACGGTATGCGATCACAGGACTCGTGTATTAGGTCGGTAGATATAAAAATTCAAGCCGAAAACAATTCCGTAATTTATAATTTAAAACATGTGAAAACTATGAAAAATCTAAACTTACCTTATCATAATTTAGATATCGATAAATTACGAGAAAATTATCCGTTTATATCTAGGTTACCTATTAAGTCGGTTCACGGAAAAATAAAAATGCTTATCGGACAAGACCAGTATGGCCTCATCTTGCCCCAGGAAGTGCATGGTGATTGGCGCAAGGGACCTGTCGTCACGAAAGCGTTAATTGGGTGGTCATTAAGCGGTAAAATCGGACCGGGCGCTAATAGCGATCGTGTATTACATTCACGACGTAAGGCGCGCGACGCGAAATTAAAAAACAGTAATTTCGGCGCCGGCGCAAATAGCGATCGCGTATCACATTCACGATGTAAAGAACGCGACGCGAAATTAAAAAACGGTAATTTCGACGCCGGGACAAATGGCGGGCGCGCGTTGCACTTACAACGCAACGAGCGCGACGGGCTATTAAGAGACGATTTAACTTCTAATTTTCAAAAGGTGAAAATAAATTATCACAACAAAGTGACAAATAACGTCTTTGTCACTCACGTTGCTGAGACCGAAACAGCGTTAATAGACGCGTCCAAATATTCAAAATGGACGCGCCTAATTCGTTGTACAGCGTGGGTGTTCAGAGCGGTCGATATCTTTCGAAAAAGGGGGGAGCGGGGGGCGCTATCCGCGAAAGAAATCGATAACTCGGAAAAGTACTGGTTACGACAAGCGCAAAACGAAATCTTCGCTGAGGAGCTAAAAGATATAAGCGCAAATCGGCCGATAAAAAAGTCGAGTAAAATACGTCATCTAAATGCATTTTTAGATGACGAAAAAATACTGCGTGTAGGCGGCCGCATAAGTGCAGTGCAAGGTGTCGCATTGCAACTCATTAAGCCGGCCATATTGGATGCAAGTCACCCTTACACCAAGCTATTAATAAGCCATGTGCATGAGACGAGCTCCCATCAAGGTCAAAGGTTCGTATTAAACGAATTAAGACAGCGTTTCTATATACCTAAAGCGCGAAGCGCTGTGTGGAAAACGGCTCAAAAGTGTCCGTATTGCCGGGGCCGACAGGGAAAGGCGATACCTGCCCGGAGGGCCGATCTACCTGCCATACGACTCCGGCATCACGAGCGTCTCATGCACCAAGAAAAATGGCAACAACCCGCGAAACATATACAAGTAAGCGACGTGGTATTTCATAATCGAAAAAAGACTTCCGCAAAACGCTTGGCTGCGCGACATAGTAGTGCAAACACACCCCGGCACAGACGGACAAACCCGGGCGGTAACCGTCAAAAGCCACGGGAAACACTACAAACGACCGGCAGTCAAAGTGGCAGTTTTACGAGTCCACGACCATCAAAGGCTGAAAGAGTAACGTTTCAGAAAGGGCGGAATGTCGTGGGAAATATGAGGTAACTCACATTCAGGAAATTGATTTAGCGAAATATAAAGTTGGCAGCCCCAGACGGACGATATAGTTTTAGGTTTTAACATTATTTTTCAAATACGACGCATAAGGCGGCGCGCCAAACAAAAACGTCTAGGCACGGATTAGGATACGCGACCGGACCGTAATAAAGATGCAGAGGGCTGTAAAACCCTTGTACCGCCGTATAACGAACCGGGAAGTTTGTTTTTAAAGACGCCGTGAAGGTCTTTCAAAAATTGGTAACGGTGAATTCTAAATATTCACATTTATTTAATATTTTTAATAGTATAAGAAAACTATAGTTTTTTGGTGCCAAAATTGACTGAATGTGAGAAGTGATCACTACCCACATATGTATAAATGTTTTTTGTCTAGCTTGTAAGATTGTAAAACTGTATAATGATAATATTTGTTGTTATTTAAAGTATCCATAAGGTAGATACGTAACATTAATATAGGTAAGATATTTAAATCTTCAGCCAAAACAATATCATTTAAGAGGCATTAAAAGGATTACGCGTTTGCAATAGACTAATGAGTTAAAAATACGCGTTCGGAAACGCGACGGAGTTAAACGAGAACCTAATTACAGATCATTAGCGCGCCGCGAAATAATCTATATTTGATATTTAATTCAAAGGAAAAAGTCACTGGATTTAGGTTTGTAGGTCAAGGAAACAAAATAGAATACCTATAATTTAATAGTTAGGCTAAAAACGAATTGTTTATTTTTATTATATAATTACAAAATCGTTTTTATCCAACAAGGAAAACATGTAAATATATCTTTTAGATTAAGGGAATATATATTTGTTTAGCATAATATTAGCAACCAATAAGTATGGTAAAAAAAAAAAAAATTTATTATAATAATTATGTGATTTCAAATATTCCTAAAACGCTCGTAGGTTGTGGGCAAGAGGTATGAAGGGGGTGCGTCCGCTGAAGGGCGAAAGCGGAAACGCGTGAATAAAAGGTCGCCTCATACCTACATTCGAGTTAGTTGTTTCTAGCAAGACGTGACTAGGCACCGTTTCGCTGCCAGTGTTTTATAACGTCAATCGATAGCCGTCGCGAATATTAACTTAGTTAAAAATTTTTAGAAGTTGGTGTAACTCTATTAATTACGTACCATCCAGCCAGAGGTTTTGGATACCACGAGAGCTAAATGTTAATCACGCAACGAGATAAAATCGAGCTAAATCAACGAGGTCACAAATTACCAAAAACAAATGTACTTCAGCGTTCGAGACTCGTTTAGTGAACGATTGAGAAGTTAGGCTGAAATCTACATATCGGTGAGTGAATTGAAGACAATCTGACATTTATTTCATAAAATAAATAGTCACAAATTGTCACCTTTTCGGAGAACTGTATTATAAACTGTCAATGTTTGTTCGCATTAATTTAATTAGTACTGAACTTTATTCTGTGTTTTAAATTGTGATTCAGACAATATCCTTTTGCTTATTCAACGGATTTACGACCCGTTGAATATACTGTTTTGAATAAATAGTGTGATAACTTTCAATTCTGTTTTTATTGACTTTTAATCATTTTGAACTTTTTGAAATCGTTGCATTATAAATCAGGCTAGCTTGATTTGAGGAGACTGACTCTTGGAAAGCTCGGATCTACAGTCCACCTTGAGAACGTGGCATCAGAAGCCACCCAGCTGTGTCCCGACTGAAGAGGACTGGTCTTCGGATCCGCTGGAAGCGGATCGGCCGGGACAACTATCGTGTCACCTTATTAACCCACAGGCCCCACCACCTAAGAGTCTGTACATACTATTGAATGCATGGGATATTTGTCCTCTTACTAAATTCAATTGGAAATAATTATTATAGTAGGCAAGCGATAGAGATTTAACTGCAAAAGTGCATAAACTCTTCATGCGACATCTGCAGGTATCCTGGAAAAAATGATCATGATGGTTGAAATGGCAGCTTCAAAGGATTACAGTCATTTGTGACACATAAAAAAAGCCGCCTAGCGAATTTACGGTTGAAAATACGTTTCTCAAATACATGGTTAAATATGAAAAAAATATATTTCCTACTCAGTCGTAAAACAGATAAGGCCACCATCGTTTTGAGATGACTGAATACCCTTACAAAGTGGACTACCGACCTAAAGGTAAAAGACAAAGTAAAATACCTTACAAAAGACAAGGTAAAATATTTAAAAAGGTGTTATACGAGTATATATGCTATACATATTCAAAGAAATGTAGCCTTTTATTTGGCTTTTATAAAATTACATCAATTATATTATTTATTTCAGGATCTTCGCTCCAGTATCTCGATAATTCCCCAGGAACCAGTGTTATTCTCGGAAACAGTACGATATAACCTGGACCCTTTCAAGAAATACGACGACGCAAGACTTTGGGAAGCATTGGAAGCTGTATGTTTGCATTATACTGATCCTTAATTGTGTCTAAATTTTTTTAGGTAGATTTCTTAAGGAAAGCTACTTATCGCAATGGGTACCATTTCTAAGTATCGAATCATTTAAACATATCGAATCATCAAACATATCGAATTCATTTAAATTTAATATTATTTCTAGATAACAGCCTACAAATTATCTTTTTTGGTCCTGTGAGAAAAATTGATAATTTCCCTATAATTTTTGGTTGAAACAATTTTTGATACGAGCACAGTATAAAGAGGGATTCAGTATAAGCACTCTCGCTGCGAGAGAATACGGCGGGTTGAGGTGCGCGAGCTGCCGCGCGGGGAATTGATCACGCGGCAGCTCCGCAGTAAGCGGAGATAGTTATTAAGTATTACCTGTGTATCAAATCGGGGGGGGGGGGGGGCGGTCTGGATTAAACACGGAAAGCCTATAATAGAGATCTCATATATTAACATGTACGTATTGTGAATAAAGATACTATTTCACATTATGTGTATTTAAATTTAAAACATTACAGATTAAAATTACAAAAAAATGTGACAATAAAAATATAGCAATATTTTTAATTAAATGAAGAGAGGTAATATTGCATTACACACTCGCACACACATTTACGCACTTTCTTACACACTTATATTATTATTATTTATATATTTTTTTTATAGTTGCTTATGATGACCAAAAATGGTAACTTTTTTATGCAATAATCTCCATACTTCACGGATATAATATTTTATTTCTGATTACGTTGAAAATGAGGTGCACGTCATATTTATTCTGACCTAACCTATTCAATTACAGATACACCATCTCCCCTGACTCTAGCACGAGCACATTTGGCTTAGTTGAGTAAGCGCTAAAATAATTGTATACAGCAAATCCAGCAGTTCTTAAAACAAAACGAATAATTTAATTTGTACGTGATTAGGTTGAGTTAAAGGATGCTATTCCGTCTCTCGACTTCAAGATCAGCCAAGGTGGTTCCAACTTCTCGCTTGGCCAGCGGCAGCTCATATGCTTGGCACGGGCAATACTCAAAAATAACAAAATCCTTGTTCTGGACGAAGCAACGGCCAATGTCGATCCGAGGTAAGGGAAGTAAGTGAGTTTGTGTCTGGATGCACAGTCGAGGGCAGATGTTCTCGATTTTCCTATTTCGATTCAATTTTTTTAATTTGGTAACGTAAGCATTTTGCACACCTGCGAAATTGCCAGATATATAGCTCTCATGCCCAGTTTAACTGAAAGTTTTGACCTGACGTCAAAAGGCAACTAGACTTAATTAGTTTGCAAATTCCTTCTTAAAAGACACAAGCATATGCTTTATTTGGAAAAATGCTTAGTTGCATTTCACACGTCGTGACGTCAATCAAAGATCGTCTTTAGACGAGTTATAAATTCCTTTCTCATGATTTAGATTTCATAATTAAAACATAAAATAATTAATATTTTAGTTTGCAATGTTTGCATGTCGGTTTAGGTCAAATCTTGCAATCCGAATTAGAACCACTTCCTCTTATCCTACGGGGTTGGAATTTGATATTTTAGTTCAGTTCCCATGACAATAAATTTTAATGGTAAGCATGACCCGATTCTACAGCCAGGAACGGCTCCAGACGAAAGAAATCCTCAACGGTCTACAGCACAACCACAAAATGTTGTATACGCATTTAAAAGCTTGTTTTAAAAAGGTCTATTTCTAGATTTTCTATACAGGATGTTCCAAAACCATTTAGTAAGGCTTAAGGGGGTGTTTATTGTGCCAATACGTGTAATTGTGTAAAAAAAAAACGAACATTAATTCATGCCCAAATTTATTAATTCTATCAAAGCGCTCGTGTAAACTCTCGTCTTGTACTTCGCTCGTCCGTTCTCTCCTGACGCTCAACCACGGGCGATCAATGGCCCGGCGGGGCGGCACGGCCTAAAGAGCGGACCAACTTATAACAAGATGAGGTCAAGACAAATCAAGGCCAATAACCTGGATTTTATAAATTTATAATTTAAGATCTAGTATATCGTGAGATGACCTTGAAATGCGGCTGTTACAAGTGTTATCGGCCACGTGCATTCCGAGCATCCGTCGACAACATCAAAGAATAAACATTTGACAGTTTTTTTATTTATATTAAAAATATAAGGCAATTAAAAAAAATCTAAGTTTAAGGTTTTCTGTAGAATTTTATTGCGGACATTTCTGTGTATAAATTACTCTTACTCCATATATGTAGTTTGGTTTATGAGAATTTAAAAAAATAAAACTTACCAATTTCAATATTTTTTTATGTAAACATAGGATTATTTATTTAAAAAACCAGCTTAAAGGTTTTCTAGAAAACTGTTCAGTTAATCTAATTGTATTTTTTATATATGCCTGGTATGAAAAGCTATCTTGGCAGTAGACCTCAAAAACATGCATAAAATACAATTCGAGTGCGTTATGGCTCTTAATTTAAGATAATAACCTATATATTTTCCAAAGTGGCCGAGAAAATGTCGTCTTCTGAGAATATACGAGTTTTAGGAGCTTTTCGATTTTCGAATAATAAATTAACCCATATAAATGTTTCATCTTAGAACGGACAGCTTTATCCAGAGCACAATCCGCGGCAGGTTCTCGGAGAACACAGTTCTGACCATAGCGCATCGCCTGAACACGATTATGGACTCCGACAGAGTGCTGGTGATGGACTTCGGGAGAGCCGTCGAGTTCGAGCATCCGTTTATCCTGCTGCAGGACCAGCGGGGCGTGTTCTCGGGGATGGTCCGCGAGACGGGCACCAAGATGGCCACACAGCTATACAACATTTCTAAGGATAGTTACACCAGAATCGGAGAGCGGAGGCTAAGTACAAAGCTATGAAAAGATTGTACTTTGCAAAGTTCTAGACAGAGCGAACTTAAAGTCAGCAATATTCTTTTAAGGGGTGATTATGGACATTCATCGTTCACTGTCAATAAATTTGTTGGAGTGGAGTCAGTCGGCTACTACGTCGCGCGGTCTGATACTTTTTTTAGGACTCCATTTACAAAGTTGTTCAATTGCTTGTCCAAAATCAACCCTTAAAAGGATACTGCTGATTTTAAGTTCATCTATAAGGAATTATTATTTTTTTCTGAAAAACTAGGTATGTTTTTTATAAATTTTTTGCTGTGTCCTGATTAAGCAATGCTCGTATTAAGTTAGACAGATTTAAAAAATCCTTTCTAAGAATACTTACATAACCATACCTATCTAGGCATTGCTCGAACTAATGTAGGCTAAATTTAAAATAGATAATATTATTAGACAATAAATAATATTTTTTATATATATATTTTTATTTTGTACTGTAATATACGAGTACAAAACTTAATATAATCAACAACACGAGGAATAAATGTTATGTGTAAATAATACTTAAAAACACATATTATACACTATTTAAATAGATACAATATTCAAATGGTTTATGCATTGAAACGATAATTTTTGTAATATTTTTTTTATTTTAAAAATCCAAAACAATACTTTTGAAATAGCATAAAACAAGTAACAAATAATATAAATTATCCACTATACCTACATAAAAATAGTTACCACACATTCTCAGACAAAGTAAATCAAATATCGCTGGTGTGGATTTTATCACCACACTAGACAAGGTCTGCTCTGGGTCGATACCTGTTCGAATTTTGGTACACATGTTGTTTCTTATGTTCTATATATATTTCTTTTAAATTTTATTTTACGTTGGCAATTAGTATAAATATTATTATTTACTGATATCAAAATTTGTGCAATTATATTGTAGTAAGAATATTTAAGAGAAGTATTTCATATTCGCTTCTTGCAAAAGCCATTAGCAAATTGCAAATGTTGTGCTTATAAACAAGCGCCGGAGAGCAAAACGTGCTTTATATTTTTGAAGCAAGGAACGTATAGTGCCGTTGTCGAAGGTTTGATGTTTAGAGCCAATCAGCCATCATATTCAGAGCCAATTCAGTGATGATTCTTCCTTCCTTCGACTGATTATAAAGTATCTCCAATTCTACAATCATAATGTCTATTCTATGCGGCCACCATGAGCTGGTAACGTTAGCATTTGCACACCTGCGAAATTGCTAGATATATAGTTCTCATGCGCAGTTTAACTGAAAGTTTTGACTTGACGTCAAAAGGCAACTTGACTTAATTAGTTTGCAAGTTCCTTCTTAAAATACACAAGCGTTTGCTTTATTTAGAAAAATACTTAGTTGCATTTCACACGTCGTGACGTCATTCAAAGATCGTCTTTAGACGAGTTACAAATTCCTTTCTCATGACATAGATTTCATAATCGAAGAAGGAACTTTCAGTCTTTAATCTTTACTCACCGCGCTCTCCGACTAGGATCCTTACTAGGTAGTCAACTAGCATACAAGTCTTTACTTTGTATAATTTAATTTCTGTTTGTATTCCTATTGAATCAGAAACTGGTTAGGATAAATATGTAACTTTAATAAACTATTTAGTGACCCTGTCTCTATCTCCATCCCTACCTTATCATAACCGCACGTTAACAACGGATTTTGGGCAACCGTTATATCGTCAAACTTTTTATTTATTCATTTTTAGATGTTAGGTATTTTTATTATATCTTTATACTATATTTTTATACTAAAATATCACTTTCTTCATTGCTTTCTATTCTTTCGTACGTTTTCTTAGCTACGATGAATAGCTTTCTGGCTGTAGTTGGTCCCGTTTCGCTGACCATGCTGTCAAAGTAACCATTTTTCTTGAGAAGCAGTTTATAGGGATGGTCAAACTCGACCATTTCCCCATAGTTCATGACCAGAACCCTATCGGAGTCCATTATGGTGTTGAGCCGATGTGCGATCGTTAGGACGGTGCAATCGAAGAATCTGCGCCTGATTGTCTGTTGAATTAAATTGTCCGTCCTAAAAACAAAAAAATATTTAAATTAACATCTTTGTTTAATATTTACAAACATTTTATGAAGCTAAATTAACGGAACAATTAAATATCTTTTTTATATTTATCGTTTCAAGATTACTGGGAAAGCATTCATGGGAAGAAAACGTATGACGATAGAAGTTTTACAATAATTTATCAAAGAAATACGTCTAAATTACTAAACAAAGACGTCCAACCAAAGATAAAGAACGATTCATCTGAAAATAAGTAATGGCAAGGTGGCGCAGGCAGTTGAAGTGCCTCCTATGGTTAAAGTGGTGTAACGCGTTTGTGGAAAGGCGAAAGTTTTGATAAAAAGATAAAACAATAAGAAATCAACAGGCAAATAAGTCAACGCAAATAAGTTAACGCTATTTTTATTTTATTTTATTTGGTAAATAAACAGTTAGTATATACATAGAAAACATACATTAAAGATAACAATGTTAACCTTTATATATTTGCACTGTTAAAAATATAATTAGATAATTAGTGCAACAACAGTAATTCGAAAAACTAAAACTAACGAGACATATACTTTTTAACAAAAGGTAGATAGACAAGAGGAAATTAGACATTTAGAAATTTGATGCTTAAACTCACTCAAATTACAACTAAATATATCAATAACATTATTATTATTATTATTATTAGAAAGCATATGGACAGATGAAAAAGCTCTTTATGTCTAGTAAATCCAAATAAAAGATGGTATATAACTACTTACTTTGGATCAACATTGGCCGTTGCTTCGTCGAGTATAAGAATTTTATTATTCCTAATTATAGCTCTGGCCACACATATAAGTTGTCTTTGTCCTACTGAAAAGTTTGATCCCCCTTGAGTTATCTTGAAGTCAAGGGACTGCACCGCGTCTTTTAACTCAACCTGAAATTTAAAATATGAAATATTAGTTTGAATTATTACCCTATGTCAGTGAAGATAATGATAATATAGCACATACCGATGAAACTGAATAAACATTATGAATCTTCTAAGAATCTAAGAATCTTCTAATAAACATCTAAGAATTACTTCTGTACTTTAACGAACACAGTACAGTACAGTTTCATAGTGACAGTTTTATCACTTGCGCAACTTCATGATTAACCTTCTCTAGTTTTGTAATAAAGAAAGTATACACACTGTATGCGTCCAATCAAAAATAAAAATTGGTACTTTTAGGTATAAAGCGTTTATTTTATTTAGGCTTCTTATTGAGAAAAAAAAGGACCCGACATCTCGCACGCATCCGATAGTCGATTTAAGTCATTTTTAACTCAACTTACAGCTTCCAAAGCGTCCCACAGCGTAGCATCATCATATTTATTAAACGGGTCCAGGTTGTATCTGACTGAGGCCGCAAACAGCACCGGTTCCTGGGGGATGATGGATATGCTGGATCTAAGATCCTGAAAATGTATCATTCCGGTTAAAACCAATTAATCTAAAAATTTCTCATGATAACAGAGAAATCATACCTGCAGGGAAATGGATCCCGTTTCAATTCCATCAATGCTGATTTCTCCCTCGATTTCCGCCAACCGGAAGAGAGCTGCTATCAGAGATGTCTTGCCGGCGCCAGTCCTTCCAACTATGCCAACCTACAAAATTAATAGTCTGTGTAAACAAACGATCTTTTAAAACAAATAGATGCGGCATATCATACAAATCATCCTTGTGAAAACGCGACACCGGCGATTCCCTCTGCCGTTCCGCGCGCCGCAACACTCCGACATGCATGTCTCGCTTGCTCGTATGGCGTTCAAGCGAGACGTATGATACGCAAAGTGGCGTACTTGGCGTGGTATGTTTTTCTCCCTTAGTTGCCATATATGTTTTAAAAGATCGTTGGTGTAAAACGACTTTTGAATTAGGACAAAATATATTTAAGTCGGTGCTAAACATTGAATCTAAAGTTATACATTACAATATAGATATTTATTACGCATACCATACTCTAAATTGGTGGGAGGGGGGGGATAAGGGAGCGGCAGACTTAGGTGTCAAGGTTCTGCTAACTCACGTCCAACTTTGGAGTATTGTTTATATTTGTTTGGGATCCTCAAATCTCCTATCTAAATTCTGACCTCACCGCTTAGCAAGCAGACATGCGATGTTCGTGTCTTAATCATAATTTAATATTAGTAACATAGTAATTCTAACATGGCTACAGATTCTCGTTTTGATTCCAACCTGATATTTTAAACACGTTTTATAGGGTCAGATTGCTGTTTAAGATTATTATTTCTTGCTTTAATTTGTGGTGAAGGTGAAGATGTTTCAAAACCGTAAAATTATAATTTTGGAAGATTTATAATTTTAGATTTCATGTTATACAACTTATATTCGACAGTCCATCGACTTTTTTCCCGAACTTTCCCTTCGTCTAAAAAGACGAAAAATATTGAAACGTGAACGTAATAAAAAATATATAATTTAATAATTAATCAATTGACTTATTATTTATATCATATAAAACAAACCTTCCATTTGGGTTGTATTTTTATATTAAGATTTTTGAGTACTGGCGGCTTTTCAGCGTCGTATCGCAAATTTGTACCTGAGAGACTTATAGCTCCATGGTTTGGCCAACCAATTGGCTTCGAAAGATCTAGAAATACAAAAAAATATTCTTAATATTATTATTATTCATTATTAGGCTTGAATGTCACAAAAATGAAGTTTTATTTATTAGCTTGTGGTTAAGAAATTGAACCGTCGAAGCTATGTAACTCTATAATAATTCATTCAGCTGTTTATTATGGACATGTGCCATTCATTTTAAACATTTTAGTAAGGATATCAAAATATTTTATAAAAAAATCGACATAATTAATCTTAATATATATAAATCTCGTGTCACAATGTTTGTCCTCAATGGACGGCTGAACCACTTAACCGATTATAATAAAATTTGAACACCATGTGCAGTTCGATGTGCACTTGAGAGATAGGATAGTTTAAATCTCAAATTATAGTCGCAATTTTAATTTATCGCTAATTATTTGTCTGTTATTATTTGGCAGTCATAAAACTGACAGATGTCGATACCTTTCGACTGGGTTGATGGCGCTAATGTCTGTTATTATTTGACAGTGACAGTTATTCGACGCAAACGTATTAAAAGAGCCCATCAGTTGGCAGAACAAATTGAATCAAGAAATCCAGCTCAAAGAATCAGGACAGCAGGTCATGCACAAGAATCTCAAGAACAGTGTAACGAACGTCTTCAAGAGAATATCATAAGAACAAGAAAATTATTATTTTCAGTCAAATGCCACCGAAAAAATCTAACCTCAACAACGCGAGCGGCAAACGTCAAAACGCAAACGTCAAAACTACGATCGGAATAATATATTCACTTACGAGATGCTGTTGCTGGAAACATCGATGGAAATTTAAATCCCAATGACATCGGTAATGCTTTCATTTTACCTTCAAGCTACATCGGCAGTCCACGGAACATGCAGGAATACATACAAGATGCGATGACTTACGTACGTCATTACGGCCGACCGGCCATTTATTTATTACATTCACATGTAATCCGAATTGGGAAGAGATACAAACTTTACTATTGCCAGGACAACAAGCCATTCATCGTCATGATTTAACTGCACGTGTGTTTAAACAAAAATTGAAATCCTTAATTGATTTTATTGTTAAATATACAATTTTTGGTATCACACGTTGTTGGCTGTATACGATAGAGTGGCAAAAGCGAGGTTTGCCTCATGCCCACATTTTGGTTTGGCTTAAAGATAGAATCCGTCCTGAAGAAATCGATCAAATAATTTCAGCCGAAATTCCAGACCCATTAATTGATCAAGAATTATTTGATATTGTCACCAAACACATGATCCATGGGCCATGCGGTGTTTTCAACATGACGTCACCGTGCATGGAAAATGGAAAATGTAAAAAAAACTTCCCAAAGCCGCATACGAATGACACGATCACGGATATTGATGGTTATCCAATGTATCGCCGCAGAAGTACTGAGAATGGTGGCCACACATTTACAATGCGACTGCCGAACTTTCCAAATCAAGTTGAGTTTGATAATCAGTGGGTGGTACCATACTCACCACTACTTTCAAAAACTTACAAAGCTCATATCAATGTTGAGCTTTGCAGTTCTGTTAAATCAATTAAGTATATTTGTAAATATGTAAACAAAGGCAGTGATTTGGCCATATTTGAAGTAAAAAACATAAATAAAAATGACGAAATAGCACGATACCAAATGGGCAGATACATTAGCAGCAATGAAGCTATTTGGCATATTCTCAGCTTTCCCATCCACGAAAGAGATCCTGCTGTCCAACATCTGGCAATACATCTTGAAAACGGTCAACGTGTATACTTCACTGAAGAAAATGTTCTCCAAAGAGCGTTCGAAGCTCCGAAAACGACTCTAACTGAATTTTTTACATTGTGTCAAAAACCTGATGTTTTTGGCCAATTCGCGAAGACATTGGTGTATGGTGATGTTCCACGTTGTTTCACATGGAACAAATCCAGTAAAAAATGGGAGCCACGGAAACAAGGAAAACCACATCCTTCCATTACAGGCATATTCAAAGCTAAGACATTGGGGAGACTTTACACGGTACATCCAAAGCAACGTGAGTGCTTCTATTTACGTTTGTTATTGGTGAATGTTCCCGGACCAACGTCTTTTGAATTTTTACGAACAGCTAATGGTCGAGTATTCAATACATACCAGGATGCATGTCGTGAACTGCAATTGCTAGAAGACGATAACCATTGGGACTTAACGCTTGCTGATGCTGCGTTGACATCAACACCGAATAACATTCGTCAGTTGTTTGCAATTATTTTGGCGACATGTTATCCCTCGCAAGCACAAACTTTGTGGGAAAAATATAAAAATTGTATGACAGAAGACATCTTGCACCGAATTAGACAAACAAATCAATGCCAAAACATAGATTATACACCAGAGATGTACAATGAAGCATTGGTCTTGATCGAGGATTTATGTGTTCTTATTTCAAATTTACCACTTAATCATTATGGTATGCCATCACCTAATCGTCCAGCCACCGACTTAGTCAATACCGATTTACAACGAGAAAATCAATATGACCATGGAAGTTTAGCAACAATTATCATGAACAGTGAACCATTACTGACAGCAGAACAAAAAATTATTTATGATCGGATTATGCTGGCTGTTGCTGCTGAACAAGGCGGTTTTTTTTTCTTGGATGCACCCGGTGGAACCGGTAAGACATTTTTAATATCGTTGATTCTTGCCAAAATACGGTCGCAACAAAAACATCGCATTAGCATTAGCATCGTCAGGCATTGCGGCTACTTTACTGGATGGTGGGCGAACAGCACATTCAACATTCAAGCTGCCATTGGACGTTCATAATAAACCAGATGCAATGTGTAACATCAAAAAGAATAGTGGAATAGCTGCAGTGTTGCGGAAGAGTTCTATAATAATTTGGGATGAGTGCACAATGGCACACAAATATTCACTTGAAGCATTAAACAGAACTATGCAAGATTTAAACAGCAATAATAAACTTTTCGGTGGTGCTATCTTACTTTTGTCTGGTGACTTCCGGCAGACCTTACCGGTTATACCTCGCTCTACTTTCGCGGATGAGATTAATGCATGTTTGAAACAATCATTCTTATGGCGAAGTGTTGAAACACTTCGATTGACCATAAATATGCGAGTACAATTGCAAAATGATCCATCAGCACTAATATTTTCCGAACAACTACTAGATATTGGGAACGGTAAAATAAAACTGCAACCAAATACGCAATGCATTAAACTACCAGACAATTTTTGCACTGTTGTTCAGGATAAAACTGAATTGATTCAGAGTATTTTCCCGGATATACAGAATAATTATTTGAATCATGAATGGCTTAGTCAACGGGCGATTTTGGCAGCCAAAAACGTTGATGTTGACGAAATTAACTTCCAGATACAACAGTTGTTACCAGGCGATCTGATGTCTTTTAAATCAATCGATACTGTTGTTGATGAAAATGAAAGTGTAAATTTTCCGATTGAATTTTTAAATTCATTAGATATCCCTGGAATGCCACCACATAATCTTCGATTAAAGATTGGTTCCCCTATTATTCTCCTCCGTAATTTGAATACACCTCAATTATGTAACGGTACGCGTTTGGTCATCAAAAAGATCACCGGAAACATTCTTGAAGCAACCATTTTGGCTGGGAAGTTTAAAGGAAAAGTGGTCCTGCTGCCACGTATTCCGATGATACCATCAGATTCTACCATACCCTTCAAAAGGCTACAGTTTCCAATTCGTTTAGCTTTAGCCATGTCTATAAATAAATCTCAAGGTCAAACAATGTCCATTTGTGGTTTAGATTTGGAAAATCCATGTTTTTCTCATGGGCAACTATATGTTGCGTGTTCACGTGTTGGGAAACCGTCGAATCTATTTGTGTTAGCTAAAGACAGGTTAACCAAAAACATTGTGCACCGATTGGTGTTAAATTAAATTGAAATTGAAAGTATTTATAATTCAAAAAAAAGATATTAATGTTTAAAAGTTTAAGACTGTCTGCCTTGCCTACCTCATTCATGAGTTTAAGCGTCACATGTTATTTACTGTATTATACTGTAATATACTTATATTTGTTATAAAATTAAATGGAAATAATAAATCTGATAAATTTTTATTTTTTACCTATTGATTTCTGCTTAGTATCAAGTGTAAGAACATTTTAATTAATTGTGTTCAACGTACTTCCCCTTCAAATCTCAATCCAGTGAATTTGTATACCAACATCAACATTTTCGTCTTTGTTCGTAAATAATTTCATTGTACTAAAGGGTTATAGTAGTAGAAAGTCAAATAAGGAGATCAGCATATTTTTTTACAAATACCATCTGTGTGAAAAAGCATAGTGGACTCCGTGACTGATGTTCTCTTATTGTTCCTCTTAGATTGTTTACTATAATGTAATATAACAAAAACTTTAGCCACAGCAACGCGTGGCCGGGTCAGCTAGTTTTAATATATAATTCGACATGATTTTATAATTAATCATGAACTATACAAGAAAACTGGTAAAATGCAAACTGATTTTAATGAAGTTATGATAGTTATTTCGAAATTAAATGATGTGTATTTTCTTATTAAAATTATTTATTGTGACTTGTAGGTCTTTAAAAAAAATAGGCTTATTAGGTTAAGTAAAGAAATTTTAACCAAAAAGCTACCTCCAGTATGCAAATTTCCTTCGGTTTTAATTTTAGTGTACTGCAACACTCTCTCCACGTTTGTCATTAAGGCGATTACTTCTGTGGTTTGAAAAACGCCGTGCTGCAGGGCTCCAGATATGGTCATAGCCTGGGATATTGCGAGACCGATGAAGCCCGGTGGAATTTTAGCTGCAAATGCACAGGTTTAACTTTATTAGAAGCATTTTTTTTTAATTCGTATCCGGTTGGCATGTTATTGTTGGCATTATTAGGCATGTTAGGTTTTAACACACCCGAGTTTAAGCGGCAAGTCTATTTTGATATTCATTGTTCTATTTTTTTGAAGTTATTGGTTTCTTTGTTCTGGACCGTTTGACTAGATCGCACAAGCACACGCTATTTAGGCGAATAGCAAGTCGTACCAACGTATACATACAAATATAGTCCGTTTGGGAAAGCAGTCGAATTATTAAATTACATTTCCGCTGAGATTGATATCTTTGTCTGTTCGCCCAATAGGATTAAAAATCTGCCTTCTATTAGGCCTTTATGAGATCAGCGTGAATTATTTACTTGCTAATTTTTCGTTATTGGTCGCCTGGAAGCATTATTTTTAATGTTGAATAAATAAACACCCGCTAAAAGTTAAAAACCAGAGGAAATTTCATGGATTAAAAAAAACGAACTTAAGGATATTAAAGTAGTGTCTTTCAAAGCGTCTTTTACTGGTAAACAACACTGGTTCATTTTTCAATTTTATAATTTAGATTGTTTCGATACGGTTATAATACGGGATAAGTTATGATACGGAACCCTGATTGCGCGAACCCGACTCACCTATGACCCGTTTTATATTTATTTTCAGCCTTAAAATGTATTACTGTTTTAGGCTTTATCTTGATAATATTTTTTTTGTAAGGATTGTAATTTAATAAATATTTTCATGTCACTACTAAATTGCTAGACTTTTAGTTTTAAATTTTATATTTGCTTAGGCATTTTGAAAATTTACTTTGTAAATCTAAACTAAACTATTTTATTATAAACTAACTGTGCTGTGCTGTGCGTCCAACTGTTACCAGTTTAACGGCACCTTCGGAGTGTGCAAACTTATGCCTGGCGCACTCGGGAAAATTAAGCTCAAAAACATCATCCTATCGTGTTACCTAAAGATTTCCCATACAATATTCCACCCCCTTTTCACCCTCTTCAGGGATGTATTTTAAGTTGCCTATGTTTTTCCCCGGGGGTATAATAATAGCATAGTAATATACTCGTATGGATGAGCCAAATCGTGTCATAAATACAATTTATCAACATATGTCGATTCCGAGCCACCTTCAAAAAAAATCTTACTGGAACACCAAACGAACATGTGTGAATAGGGCTTCGAAAAACCGGGTGGTGTAGGTATGATGACGTCATATATATATATGCACCAACGTATTTACATAATATTAAGAAGATAAAAAGCGGTTCATCACTTACTGTCAACCAGAAGAAAAGCAAATACCACGATGAATATATATGTGGAACAGACGCAGTCCAAATACCATCCTAAAGTAGTGTAAGCCGCAATGTACTGTTCACAAGCTGACGTATGAATATCCTAGAAATATTTGATAACGTCTTTTTAAATGCTTGGAGCAATGAAAACGAATAAAAGGGAATCGCTCAAAAGCTTATTTCGATTGGTAGTCTAGTTGTAATGGCGTCTAAATGTCAACCTAGCGTTATAGTCAAACCATTCCTAACGCTTCATTAACCCATCGCCCTGACTTTAGCACAAGAAATTTTAGGTAAGTTTTAGTCCGAATGCGAGGTCAGTATTCAGAGGTCAGTCAGAATTAGTAAATTTCATTTATGTGGAGATTGTTTCGACGATGAAAGTTGTAAAAGTTCGGGGTATAAGCGCTCGCTTCCGATCCATTTTTCAAAACCGAGCGAGGGCAACTTCCATGATTAAAGCATTATTTAGACAAACAGTAAATTAATCCACAGATATTGATATTGACAAAATACATATATAAATAGTGATTTGATTGGTGAATCTGATGCTCACAGAACGATGAAACTATCATCTTTCTGTTATTTTCAATTCGGCCATAACGCGAAATTTGTGTCGTCGCCCTATCGAAAGCGATTAGAATAAGTTCTGGCATATTCAAAAAGGCCACAGAGAATACTCCAAAGAGTATTCTCTCTTCCCTCTTGGCAGCAAAGCCTGGGAATAACCTGGATATAGGTACTTCAAAAAGGACTCGGCGGTGCTCGTGTGAAAAGCAATCACGCGGACGTACTGATAGACGGAAGTTGCTATAAGACTATAGATAAGATAAGATAAGATAAGATAATTTATTTTCCATGAACAAAGTTATTGTACAGGAATGACAATTACATATTTGTACATACCGTTACATTTCAGTTATATAAAAAAAAAAAAAAACAACAGAATAAGACAATAGAGAAATTAGAATAAAGAATACAATAATACCAAAAAAAAAGAAATTAAAAAAAAAATATGAACAGAAGTTACATGTGCATTGATGTATTCATAATTTATCACTTACTATCTAAATTCCTTAAAACTATAAATATTTTTATCCAGAATATATTTCTTCAACCTAAGCTTAAACTCACGAAAATTATTTATACTTTTAAAGCTTTTAGGTAGCATATTAAAATATCTTAAGCCTAAATAATGACATGTAGATTGGTATTTGGCGGTACGGGCTGACACAGATTGAACATAATTACTTTTATGACGCGTATTAAACTCATGAATATCACTATGTTTATTGGCAAATATTTTATTATTATAAAAAAGGCAGATTGCTTCTAGTATATATATACCATAAATTGTAAGTATGCCCAGTTGTTTAAAATAAGGTCTACAAGATTGGTATTTGGGAGACCTAAAACCGCTCTGACTGCTCTTTTTTGAAGAAGAAATATATCCGAAATGTAGGGCGCTGTTCCCCAAACAAGTATGCCATATCTCAAATGCGATTCTACGAGCGCATGGTATGCAGAAATAACAGTTTTAACATCCATGATCATTCGAATCTGTGATATGGCGTAACAGGCTGATGATAGTTTAGATCTAAGCTGTTCCAAATGTTTACACCAGTTGAGCTTATTGTCCAAGTGAATACCCAAAAATTTAACGTCATCCTTTACTTTAACAGAGTGTTGAAGTTCTATGTCATCATTTTTGAAATTAGTGAAATTTAGTACTACCGTTTTAGACATATTTAAAGACATCTTATTAGCTTTAAACCATTCATGCAGCTCATTGAGAGATGTATTGATTTTAATTAAAAGATCGTCAAGTTCATCTGCTACAACCACACAGCTGGTGTCATCTGCAAACTGAATGATTTCTGATTGAGTTATATTCAGACTTAGGTCATTTGTATATATGATAAACAGTAATGGCCCGAGTATTGACCCTTGAGGAACTCCCATATTCATCAATTGTATACGTGTTAATGATTTACCTGATGGTCATCAAACTCCTTACTGCATTTATCCTGTGCATTGTAGCAGCGGATTGTTGTCATACCGTCAAGAGTAGTGGAGAGATGAGAGTAAATGGGACTCTTAGCTGAAAAAGAGTTAATATGTATATATATACGTATATAAACCGACATGCAACGGCTTGAATGCACCATCTGGTAAAGTATTTACTCGTAGTTGATTATGTTACTATTATTATTTTTTTTAAAATAACGATTTTAGCAGAAATTTATTTATTCAGGTTCAGGGATTTTTATTTAGGTTTTCCCCATGTACACTAGGATATACTATACGGTTGGATACGGTGTATGCAAATGAATACGGTGTATGCTCTTGAATACTGTGTATGCTGTTGAATACGGTGTATGTGGTTGGATACTGATATGATTTCCATGAAAGTTTTTATGCTTATGTTCATGATTAAAAGTTGTTTTTTTTTCATTTCAAGCTGCCTAATCATATATTTGTGATAATGTACGTACTTAAAAGTTGTATAAATATTTATACACATACTTAATAACATCAAGAAAAACTGAACTAAAACCAAGGTCTGAAATAGAAATGTGGCATGAGCTGAAAGATTGAAATGCAAGGCTCGGTTCAGATAGGCACTAAAACCATAAATACTCACTGACTCCCTCGATCCTCTTAACGGCCTGCCCGGTCGTCAGGTACAGTTTGAACATAAAATAAAGAATAAGGCAAAGGACAAGCGTTGTGACCAGCATCCACGGTAGAGAAATTGCCACCAGCGCAAATATGGAAATTTGTAGGAGATATACATGTATGGTATCCATGATACTGTTGGGCAGGGCTTCATCGATTTGACCAACGTCTTTGGAGAATCGATTCAGAATACGACCTGTAATTTAAAAAAAAAAACAGATATTCAGATAGTTTCGATGTATAATGAATATATTCAATGATTAAATAAGTAAATGGAAATCTATCGAGAAAACTAATGTCCTAGAATTGACGAATACGGCTGAAGTAAAAGATAAAAAGAATTTAATTAATTAGACATATATGTATTATAATAAATCTCGGTTTTGATATTATTAATTTTGTAATATTTATGTTTCTAACGCTGTGAGTTTACCAATAAACGTATAAAATGGTATAATTGGTTTTAAAATGTATATAAAATCAACTGTCTTTTCAGAGATTAATAATAAAATAATTAAACACTTAGATTACTTTCAATATAATACTTACGTTGTCATTTATGTATGTACAGTGCAGAATCTCAAACAAACCTGACGGGTTTTTATCGAAGAACCTGGAAACTCCTCTCAAAACTGTATGGAACATATTATCGTGTAATCCTTGCGATGACTTCATGCACATACTGAAGATAAAGTATCCTCTCAAAAAGACCATGACAATGCAGCCAACTGTAAGTCCCGTAAAAACGTAAAAGTACTCCTCGGTTGAGAAGGGGGCAACCTTTTCATCAATGTCAAATTCTGTCAAAAGAAAAAAAAAAAGTTCTATTTCATTTGCATAATTATTTATTTATATATTGTACAGGCTTCCCTTTGTACACTTTACAATTAAAGAAAAAAAAAATAAACTACTAAAAGAAAAAAACAACATGAAAAACAAAAAACAATAACAATAAAAAAAAAACAAAATATAACTAGTAATATAACTAATCGTGAAAAATACCATGTTAAAAATTAAAATAATGCCTCCAGGCAAACATTAACAAATAAATAATTCACGCTGATCTAATAAAGGTGTAATAGAAAGCAGATTTTTAATCCTATTGGGCGAACAGACAAAGATATCAATCTCCGCGGAAATGGAATTTAATAATTCGACTGCTCTCCCAACTGGACTATACTTGTATACTTGTGTACGACACGCTGATCGCCTTAATAACGTGTGCTTCCGCGATCTAGTCAAATGGTCCGGCCATATTAGAAAAATCAAAATAGATAAACTAATTCACTCCATGGCTGTTCCACGTAATCATTTATCACTTTTACAAATTTAGACAAATCTCGTCAGAGGCTGCACTGATTGTGATTTCAAGTGGAAAGATACTCATCTTCAAACCTACAGTACACTTAAGACGATCAATGCCGCTATTATAATGATATTAGACAGAACAGTATTAATTAGGAAACTGTAGGTAACCAGGTAACGTCAAAAAATAGTTTTACATCTCATATCAGAACTTAATTTTGAAGTCTAACGGGCCGTTTCCCAATTTCCTTCATTTCTACAGTTAAAATCTGCTCATTTGATAACGTAAAATTGCATTCGGGAAAAAATATCCCCTACTGTGCGTATTTTCTTCGTGGGAATATAAAGTCACTGTCCCGGTAGCAGTCTCACCTCTCCTCTAGGGTAGTTAGCAAGCCACCGCACGCCGACGGCGAGATATTCTATCGACCTAGTTGTCACTAGTCGACAGACCTCTTCCCTACCGGAACACTGTAATCCGCTGTGCACTACCAGACACAGTGGCCGCTCCCGCTGTTTACCGGGAGATCTGCTTATTGGTTAAGCTAACCATTCAGACCCACTGCCCGCGTATAACTACCACTTCCTGTTTTGAATTAAAACCCCGGTGATTGAAACCACAAACTAAAATAAACCAGATATATTTGCACAAAATATATAATAAAACAAAACTACACTCACACAGGTCAACACAGAATTTAGTTTTTCGCAGAACCTAAATCTGTGTGACTAGAAGGAATAAAGGACACAATTTTGTCCTGCAATTATTGTCCGAAATTACTTGTAATAATGTTAGAATTTAATTTTAAATTGTCTCCTGCGCCCTTTGGCTCTCAGTAAAAATAAAATAATATTGTTCAGTTCATGCTTGGCCTAGTGATAATAAAATGTCATAAAATGTTTGCCAGGTTACCAATAAATTAAATCAACTTACGGAGCGTCGAAAATAAAGGATTTCGTCGCTACCTACCAAGTGACCGTTACCTACTTTTTCCCGCGACAATCACCATTAATATTGACATGCTGATATAGCCCTCTAAGTACCCCGGTAGAACATCCTAATAAAACAAGTCAAATAAGGAATAAAATGCTTTGTATCCCCAGAAAAAAATACCAGTTTTAAACGTGATTTGTTTTGACCTCGTATCAAAATTCATCGTGGTTTTCGAGTAAAAACAATTGTGTACTTTACGCGATACTATGAAATCGCCCTTATCATAAGTTCGGTCGCTAGCCTGGCCACGCCGCATCGGGTCATTGACCGGCCTTGGCCGATCGTCTTCGAGCAAAAAGCGAATTTACACGAGCGCTCCGATAAAATAATGAACTTGGGCCTGAACTATTTTCACATTTCTTGCACGTAATCGGAACCCCTTAAGTCATCGGATAAGGTCTTGGTAAGGGTTGGTCCACTTGTACTTCCAGTGAAATAAAAAAATTGTAAATTTATTATAAAAAAAATTTTACTGTAAAATAAAATTGAAGGACTTACTACTCGTATCATCTAATTCTGTGGAGACATTACTGTTATGCGCTCCGAAGGACAAGTGAGAATTAGTACTGTTTAAGGAGGATTTCGAGTTAAATCCGTAAACAAATACATTGCTGGTCCTGTAATATATAAAATCAAAGTTATTTATTTGGATGTGACAAATATTACGTAAAACAGTCTTTAAATTATAAAATAAAGTAGGGAAATAGCCACTCAAAATGTTATGCCAACACGGTAGGGATTATTGTATTTTTTGTGTATATTAAAACAAATAAAAAAAAAATAATATTAGACTAGACTAACGCGCTCAAAGTTGACTAGAACGTTAGTTCCAATAAACAAAAAAAAAAAAAATACAACTTACCAGTACGAGAGCCAAAGGTCGCAAACAAACGCCACAACCTGGTAAAACACCGTCACAAATATCACGAATGCAAAATATATCCAGGTGTTCCCGGCGCTTAAGTACTTCCAATAGAGAGTGGTGTGCTTACCACCTGCGCCGCTGTCTTCTGCTTCCAGGGTTTCGCCAACTGCGAATACCACGAAATATTACTTACTATATTATTTACAATACCTAATATTAATTATATACCCTAAAATAATATAGCTAAAAATAAATTTATTACTACACATTGTATATTTATCAAAAACTTTGTTTACCAAACATATTTCGATGTTTAAACATAAACAAATTCCTGTAATAACATATTAAAGTCAAGAATCTTAGGTAATATTTGCATTGCATTTGAACAGCGGTCACTAAAATAATTAAGTCAAACGAATATACAACAAATAACCTTTATAAAGAAATAAAACCTTTTAATATGGACGCTTTTTATAAGATACAGTAAGGAATTACTGCAACTTGGTAGTTATATTAATAAAGTATGTTAATAAAATATATTTATATATCACTAAAAAACATCAAAAATGGAAAACTTTAGTGTTGAACGGGTAAACGTAAACCACTGCAATAATTATTGACAAAACAAAAAAGAGTGAAATTAATCTGTTTAGTGCCTCGGAGTCAACCATAAAATTATCAGTCACATGCGTTTATCGAGTGCACTATACGAGTATTATTATGGTTAAATTTAACGCTGATCATATACTATGGTTCTAGGACCTATACCAAACACTGTTAACAAAAAAATACGTATAAAATGTTCGTCCTACAAGATACTCAACAGCCCGCGTTTTATGATACACTTTTATAATCTATAATTGCTTTGGATTACATAACACTCTAGACAGACACCTAAATTTTATTATATGTATGTAAAGAAAAAACCAAATTACATTATAATTTATAACATAAATCACAGTTACATTCAAATCACCTAAACATTAAATGCCTAATAACCTCCTCATTCATTCTGTGCTCCTAAAACATTGAATTCAGGTAAGAGGATACATTTCATCAAATAAATTAGATTAATAATTTGTCATAACATAGCTCATGAAGAATTTCTGACCTTTTACACTTTATGTACACTTTAGATGATATTTAAAAAATACATTGAATGATTAAAATATTAAAATGGCGTATCTCTTCGCGTCGCCTTTTTGGCATCGCACAAGCGAATTTAGCTTAGTTGAGTGGATCCAAACCAATTGTATACGAGCTATATGTATGACTATGGTCAAAGCAATTCTTTCGTTAAAAAAAAAGTAGTTTCTTAGTACGAGCAACGCCTTAGATGACTTTTCCCTATATTTCATAAATAAATTATTGTCTTCTTATTAAATAAATTAAATAAATCTTACCGTCGTTCGGTGTTGAAACTTCTATTTCATTTAATTCCTGTGTCGTTACCAATTGCTGCAAATTTAAAAATGTATAAACTTTATTTAAAAAAAAAATGTTTAGACAAATTAATAGATTTGGGTCAAACATCTCATCAGCTCTCCATAACGATTAGCTGGCAGTTGAGTAATAATCAGGGTATTTTTAAATAATTTAAATTATCTCTTTACAAATTATTTCTGATTATTTTATTAAGAAACTTGAAGTATGGTCTCAGAATTATATTCTTTACGATGAAAATGAGTGGAATGTATGACGCATTTTAGGCAAGGATCATGAAAGCCAGCTATGCGCCCCCATGGCGAAACCCGTGGAAAAACCTTCCCACATCCATCCCGTCTCTACCCCCTTCAACTGCCAGCGTCGGTTTCCTAGTAAAATGACCCTCCAATTTTAGAATTTTAAAACTCTAGTTGCTAAGGGCCAATTTGGATGAGAATTCGCTGACCAAGCCTATTCGTGTAAGTATAACGGTTATCTTAAAAGTTTTAAATATAATACCTATGCTGCTGAAATTATCAAAATGCTTAATAAATAAATAATTATTACTGTCACCTAAAACAGTTTTATAAAAAAAAATATAACCTTGGCGTTTTTTTTTCTCGAAGAGCTGAAATCTGCTTCTTGCCTATCGTCACCGGTTGGAGTCAACAGCTTAGCAAAGTTCACCTTCGAGGATGAAAGCTCTTCAAATGTGCCCATAGCCTCAATTTTACCCTGAAAAAAAAGATTAAAATATTCTCATAGTAAAAAGCTAACCCTCCTAACGTAACCTAACCTAGCCTAACGTAATGGTTCATTTTTGCCTCTCTTTAGACCTGTATCGGCCTATCCAGATTATCGAACTGCCCTAGCTTGACAAATAAAACTGTCCAGTAGTAATGGTAATAAAGATGCAGACGAAACAGAATTCAATATTTGATTTTAAATAGCACTAAACGGTCGGACCACCAACATTGCAACATCCACCGTGACCATGACTGAAAACTGGTTCCAGAAGATACATACCTTTAGACATACGCAATCCAGAGTTAGCCCCTGACTCTTATCAATAAAATCTTGATTGTAAAACGCAAATAGGTAACTGTTTTTTTTTTTAAATGTAAGTTTTGCATCAGAAGGTGTTAGATCAAAATGCAATAAAACAAACTCTCTGGCCAACAGCCCGGCCAGAAATAATTATTTATAAATCGAGGTAGTTTTACATACATTTTACTATTATTATCGTGCCATAAGCTGTTTTCAAAGCCTTGAAGACGCTTCAGCTTTTTATATATTAAATTCTCTTGTACATCGTAGACAATTAGCTGATTTAATTTTTTTATTCAAAATTTTTAATTGTATTTTTGATTGTCCGAAATTATTGCAAAAAATAAATATAAATGTGCCATACAGATTTACTAGGCAGTAGAATTATTCCGTATTCCCCGTTATCAGACTAATTCTATGAACAATAGTATTTGCTCCCTTTATAACAATAAAGATATTTCAGGAAACGATATATTGAATACCTCCATATTATCGTTCAAAAAAGAGATTTCCAATATCATTAATAGTAAAGACAAATAAACCCTAATAGTATTGTTAGATTGTTGTGTTGTTAATGGTTAATTGTAACATATAAGTACTGTAATTGCAATTACATATAGAATATACATACATACTATATTTATATCACCTTCATCATAAATTATTTTTTTACATACTAAAACCATACTTAATTTTTTACTTTATTTTAATATATACATACAAATGTCACACTCTCACAAACATAACTCACCAATTACACATAACACTTCAAAAAAAAAATCTACTATATACGTATATAATATTAATAATCTATATATATTTTGAGAACACTGTTCAAATTTTTATGCTAATCTTAACATGTAAAATGACCGAAATCCTTAATTGGTTTTATATATTAGTAATAAGTTTTGTTTGTAATTATAAAATGTAATACTGTGGATTTTTCAATAAAGAATAAATAAATAAGAGTTCTAAATGTGTTCGTCGGTCTCACGCATCGACATGCGTCGTTAAAACGATTTTAATATGGAATTTGCGTAACCGTTTCTGAAAAACTAACATTTGAACTGTTTCTGAAAAACTAACTAACGTGTGTATATTGTAGAAATGCAATAGAGATGGCCTTTGACAACAATGAGAGATGGCTAATCTTAGAACCACTCCTGTATAACATTGCAGTAACACGAACATCATTGACTAACACGTCTCTTGATAACGTTAGCACACATTCTAACTTCAAATTTCTTTGCATGCCATTCATGAGGTACTAAGGTAATCAATCCACTTAAATGTAAATCATTTATGAATTCTGTCGGATATCTAATATTGACTGTTGGATTTGTAACTGGGGGTAATAAGTGCTTTTTACCCCATTATCTGTGTAGGTGAACGATAATGAACAATTGATCATTGTAGATGATGATGTTAATTGAACGAGATAATCACTTACGTTACATTGATTACTGAAACTACGTCGGTATATAATACTTGACCCCGGATATTAGTAATTAAATAATGAGAATAATCACACGGAATGTGTGATGAAGACTTGATGTCGCGATTAATTGCCGAAAACTTGTTGGTGTGAGAGATCGCCGAAGACTGAAGTTGCCAGGTACTTATTTCGGTTAAGAAAACTTATTATGGGAATGGAATAACTCGAGTTTACCTCTCGTGAGGTCGAACGGTGTGCGAGCTGCAACTATGCATTTTCGACACAAGATATCTGAAATATAAAATGTGAGAAATAGTCGGCCGCCTTTGTCCTGTCCTTAATTAAATTTCTACGGAAATTTACAGTGTGCGAATCGTCTATTCGACGTTTTCATACGGCACTGAATTTGTAACTGAAATGTTGTGTAATGGGCACAGATTCTTCAGTGAAGTTTTCAATAAATTCTTTATTAACAGAAGGTTATTGTATTATTTTACTTACGTTGTTCAAAATGATCACGAGGTCAGCGCTCTTCAGATAGTGCAACTGATGTGTGACCAGCAGCCGCGTGGATCCCTTCAGATATCCGTTTATGCAATTCTCGAACAGCTGCCGACCAACTGCTGCATCCACGGCCGACAATGGGTCATCTAGGAGATAAATGTCCGCCTTGAAGTTAGAGGAAAGATGCATAACAATTAAAACACAATGCACTAAATCAGAGCGTGATATTCATTTATTACAGGTTAAATATTTTTTTTAAACATACATTTTCTTTTTAATTTGCAATGTCCTTCTTACATACTAAGTAATTTTAATTATTTAAGATCCATTTGAGAAATATCAAGCCTATGGCGGATTGGATATGTTTATATTAATAAATTATAAAAATTATTATAATAAATAATATTTTAAATATTATTAAAAAATTTACTTTAATCATATTTTACTTTAATAATATTTAATTTAAAATAAAAATATTTATTAATTATTTTATATTTAAAAAATATAACCTATTTTTAATGGTATAGTGACAAATTTCTATAATCCAAAATCCAATCAGAAAATAAAGGATATTTAGACCAAATATACGAGTATGCATACCTGTCTATATACTGCCCTAGCAAGGTTGATCCTTGACCTCTGACCTCCAGACAGGGATATTCCCCTCTCTCCCACCAACGCCATGTCTCCCCTAGGAATCTGCCTGAAGTCGGCTTCCAGAGCGCATGCCCTCACCACTTCTCTGTATTTCTGCGCGTCGTAAGGACGCCCGAATAGGATGTTCTGTCTGATGGTGTCCACGAAGAGCCAGGCTTCTTGGCTGGCATATGACAATGACCCGTTTACTTCGACTTGTCCTGACGTTGGGGCCAGTTCTCGCAGATGTGCCTGCAGTAATGAACTCTGAAAAAGAAAGAATTAAAAAATTAGATTTACCAACAGTTGAGAACATATCCTTCGCCTCTTAAGTTTTGTCAATGTAATAATTCTATAACAATGTTGGTTACTAACATTGTTTATTTTTAAGGTTTCATAAAAAATTGAAACTCCAATTTTTGTTCGGTCTTCTGTTTTTTTTTTTTTACAGAATACATATTTAATTTGTTTGTTCACAAAACCCTTGCGGGTTTTTATGTGAACTCATTCGTTCCTAATTTAACTTATTTAATAACATTTATATATACAAAACATATTCAATATTCACTTAAAACACTTTTAGCAATGACGAGCTACACATGACGGTATCTGTCCAGACTGTCTTTAATTGTTTATTTATAAAAAAAACGGTCACTTCCAGTCGCGTCGGTGTAATTATAATGAAATCGGTACGAGTACATCTCACACCGGTCGCTTCGAGTACATTCATCAACAAAAATACTATTTACAATATATTTTTTTTAATTCTTTTTTTAAAACGTAATTAGATAAGTTATTAGATTGCTTTATATCAAAGGTGTCCAAACTACGGCCCGCGGGCCAAACCCGGCCCGGCAGGCGATTTTATCCGGCCCGCCAAGGATTTTGAAAAATTTTGTAAAATATAAATGTAGCGTGGCGCGTCGGTATTAGATCTCGCGCAGATGAAGAGCGCTTTCGGTTAGCCGTTAGGTTAGAATGAGCTCGAAAAAGTACGACTCGGCCGCTCGACTGCACGAATGATTTTGTACTCTGACTGTACAGCGCTCTGTAGGCGGCGCGGAGCGTCGCGTCAGTCCACGACAAACCAAAAATTCGTCGGCCACGGAGCTTATTTACATTCTTTACAGTTGATATATTGTAAATTGGTATGTTTAGATCTATATTTATTATATTATAACTTAATTATTATGTTAATATTATTTTTTAAAGTTGAACATGGAAACAAAAAGAAGAAAAGTAGATGACGAGTGCCGCGTTTTTAAAGAAGAATGGGGATTCAAATATTTCTTTGTGCAATCGCAGTCAAAGAATGGCAAAGCTATATGTGTAATTTGCAATGACACTGTTGCTGTAATGAAGGAATACAATTTACGTCGACATTATGAAACAAAACATGCTTCAGCTTACTCACAATTTAAGGACAAGCAGCATACTGAAAAATTTGAAAAAATGAGTCGTAGTTTGTCTTCTCAGCGAAATTTATTTAGGAAGGCTAACTCGGAAAATGAATCATTGACTTTAGTTAGCATGAAAGTTGCTTATTTGTTGGCGAAAAAAGGGAAACCCTTTATGGATGGAAACATCGTTAAAGAGTGTATGATGGAAGCTGTTGGGTATTATGTCCGGAAAAGGTGAAACTTTTCAAAACGATAAGTCTTTCCCGGAATACTGTTGCTCGTCGAATTGACGATATTGGCAATAATATACTTCACCAGATTTCTGGGAAAGCACAGCGTTTCACTCACTATTCTATCGCGATGGATGAATCGACCGACGTTAGTGACACCTCACAACTTTTAGTATTTGTTCGTGGAGTTGATGACGACCTTAATGTCACCCAAGAATTAGCATCGGTTAACAGCATGCATGGCACTACAACTGGAGCAGATATTTTTAAGGAACTACAACAGACGTTGCCAAATATAACTTGGACTGGAATCGACTCTAAGGTGTGACAATTGACGGAGGAAGAAACATGTCTGGTGCAAATATTGGGGTGGTTGGGCTAATAAGAAAAGCTTGTGAAAGCGCAGGAGCAACAGTACCAATTTTTCTGCACTGTATCATCCACCAACAAGCCCTATGTGTAAAACATGTCGACATGAGCTGCGTTTTGAAACCAGTGGTTTCTGTAGTAAACTTTATTCGATCACGTGCACTCAATCATCGCCAATTTCGATCTTTCCTCGAAGAAATTGAATCTGAGTCTCTTGACTTGTCGTATTATACAGCAGTTCGATGGCTTAGCTGTGGAAAATTGTTATTGCAGTTCTTCAAGCTCAAAAAGGAAATTAAAATTTTTCTTGCGGAAAAGAATCACCCTGAACCGCTTTTATCGGATGCAGAGTGGCTCTGGAAGTTGGCAATTTTTGCAGATGTCGTGACACACGTAAATAACTTGAATTTAAAGCTCCAAGGTAAAAACAACTTAATTTGTGATTTATTCGAGCAAATCAAAGCATTCAGAGCCAAGCTGATATTGCTCGAAAGTCATATGAATGAATGTATTTTTTCCCATTTCACGTGCTGTGAAAAATTTAGTACAGAAACTGACGAAAGATTTCCCACCATATTTGCAGTAAAAGTAATCGCGGATTTAAAACTAGAATTTCAAAAGCGTTTTTCTGATCTTGACATAAATTCAAGGGAAATTCGGCTGTTTCAAAATCCATATGACTGCAACGTTGGCGACGTTTCAAGTCAGTTTCAAATGGAAATAATTGATCTTCAAGCTAGCGATCAAATCAAGAACAAATACAAGGAAGGAAACTTGATCGATTTTTACAAATTTTTGGACGCAAAAGAGTTTCCAAATTTAAAGCAATTGGCTGGTAAATTTATTTCTATGTATGGCACTACCTATATAATATGTGCGAACAAACTTTTACCAGGATGAAGTATCTGAAATCTAAATATAGGGCAAATTTATCGGATGATCATTTGCAATCATTGCTAATAATTGGTGTTTCCGATTTGAATCCCAACTTTAAAGAAACTCTCCAGGAAAAAACCCAGTTCCACCATTCCCATTAAAAATTGCATGAAATAGTTTTATAATAATATAATTTAGACTTGTTTGTTTAGTATTGTTATATCTGTAATTTACTATAAAAAAAAATGTATGGTATATATATGTAGCAACAATAAAAAAATTCAATGGTGCTTTACTTGTAATAAGGTTTTTTAATTCACATATTTACAATGCTTGGCCCCCGCTAATGAATTTAAATACCAAACTGGCCCTCGCAGCAAAAAGTTTGGACGCCTCTGCTTTATATTACTCGGAAGGTTATTAAATAAAATTGGAACAATTCTCTCCAGCCTTCTTTTGCCATATTCATTGTTGAATTTGGCCACTTCCAAAATTCCTTTTGTTGTTTGCCTTGTTTTTATACTGTGCGGTATTTTCTGTTTATATTTCATAGAGTAAAATTGCTCCAATATTACCTGATAATCAATTTTTTTTTCTATTGGTAAAGTATTACAATATTTAAATAACTTATTTTCCTCACTTTTTAATTTATTTTTAATTTTTTTTGGTACTATATTTTTTATTATTTGAAGCTGAAGTTTTTTAATTTTTTGAATGTATGTTTTAAATGTTAGACCATAAGTACTAATTCCATATGTTCTGTATTTACTGTTTATTAAAAAAGGATTGATTTAAATTTACAAAACTTTTGTCAATTATTGTGGGGTATTTGTAAGAGGGTTAGTAACATCTTATAAGGTTTACATATTTATAACTATCTACCCTTAGCCGCCCGATTTACAATTATTCATACTCCGGGATTGTACGAGCAACTTATATGACGACAGTGGAGATAAGAGTAGAAACATCGATATCGGTCAGTAGAGCGTTTACCTTCCCTGATCCCACGGAGCCGATGACAGCACACAGCTGACCCCTGCGCACCTGCATCGTGATGTCGCTGAGAGTAGGTGTAGAGCTACCCTCAGTCCACTGAGCGGTCACGCGGGAGAATTCCACAGCTACCTCCTTTTGAATGCCTTCCGTCGGATCGTGCGCTTTGAAATCACCGTTTGAATCTGCGGATGGTATAATCGACAATAATTAATTAATACAAGAAATAAAAAAAAAACCAACGTGATGATTAAATGATGTTTTTTTTAATAACGAGCTCAGAATGTAGCGGTCAGGTGGCTAACCTGACCGCTCGTTAATTCGTGAGAGCCGTAAGAGGGCGATCTATCTTCTCGTCGTATGAAGGCTGCACGCTCGCACCGAAGCATCGTTGCATCGAAGCGGTAGATTTTGCTTTTCTTTTAAAACGATCCCTAGCTTTATATAAACTACACAAATATCTGAAAATAAAAGTATCTAAACCCACTGCTAAGTGCAATTAATTATGTTTAAGTGAAATTCAATATTTCATTCGGTTTTCCCTCCTGCGTCTCGGCCAAAGAAAATGACAACTAGCGTTTCAAAGAATCGCGTTGTATCTAGCGGCCGGCAAACTACACACATTTGAACATGGTTAATTAATTTGTGTTAACTTTTGCACCCAGTAATAAAATCTTATAATCTAACTAAAACATACGTAAGTCAGGTGTGCCTCCAGTTTGGTTTGTTTCTAGACTGGAATCAATATTAATATTTGTTCTCTCCTTAAAATATCGACTTCTAACCACATTTCTATGATCCTCGCGTTCATCTGAAAACAAAGAACAAAATTGTTTAGGCTTATATTATACTAATTAGTTAATAATATAAAAAAAACACAATGGCTATGATACTGTAGCTATAGATATAATACCAACTACTTTATCATTAGTAACATTTTATATAAGTTATAATAATATAAAACAGTTATAAGGAACCATCCATAAATTACATCACACAAATTTCACGGGTTTTATATCACCTCCCCTGTTATTACGTCACATGTTTTTAATTTCAAATATAGAAACTAATTGAGATTAAAAAGAACTCTTTTTATTTAAAATGTTTTCACAATAAAAAATTGTAGGTTTCGAAACAATAAGTAGTTATGGATGCCCTACTATGAAGTAGATTATTGTGTCAGTAAAATTAATATACATAACACAAGCACGAAGGTACGGGTCATCTGAGAGTCGAAGGTGCCTATAATGCCATCTTTAGGACTTTGGCACAAAAACAAAGCAAACTTTGCCTTAGCCACGTTTCAAGGTTATTAATACAAGCAAAGTAGCGAGAGCACCTGACGACACCTGAATATCGAATTCGGTTAGCTCTAGTCAGCGTGGCGTATTGCCTAGAGTTAGGATGATCAAGTTCGCGGATATCATAATTGAACCTTTTCTAGATTCGTACTGTAAGCGTGTGTATATGGAACCCTGAAGCATTGAGGTATTAGGTTGTAACAGCCAAATTTGGTATGTCGGCCGTGTGATTGTAACTGAATGTTAAAACACATTCCCAAAACACACGAGGTAACCCATTCCTATGCATTAAATTACTTATATAAATAAATAGTTTCTGACATTTTTAGCATATAACGATGGGTATCAAAAATCTGACCATTTCCACAGTTTTTCTGTAATCATTACATACTGATTTATAAATCGTATACTCTAATATCTTGTACGTTTATGGACAAGAGGTGAACGTATTTATTAGCCAAACGGTTGTCTTACCTAGTTCCAGAAACTGTTCTACTCTATCGATGGTGACCAGGGTTTCCGACATCCTGGCTACTGCAAGAGGCAGCACGTACGCAAAGGTATCCTTTACGATGCCGAGGTAGGAAGTGAACGAATATACCTGAAAAACACCGCATAAATTCTTGTGCATAAACTTGAGTTTTCATAAGGCCATCTTCGCTCAGAACCTTCATACAGACACTGTTCCTGAGTTACAACGTTTCGTAAAATGTTATGTCTTATTATGAAAGAGCTTATCAAAATCAATGAAACGAAACGAAATTACAAAGAAACGACGAAATGTATGTGTAAATATTTACATATGGTTTTCTTCAGTTTTTGGTATCATCCGTCAGTCCTTTAGATAGATATTCGTTTGTTTAAGGTAAAATATAATTTATTAAGTATTTTTATTTTATTTAATTATTTATTCGTATAATCCAAAATACATATATGTACAAATCAGTTGTAATAGTTCAATGGCAATTAATGTAACCAACAAGCGTACGCTAATTTTCCCGACCTTCTTAACTAGATGCCGTCTGTACCAAAGGAGTTTGTAATATTTTCAATTTGTATTATTACGATATTAACTAGATGGAAAACTTTTGAAAAAGTCACACGCCTAAATAAACTCAAAGAATTAATATTTCAATAATAATATATAATCGTTAAAACTGCCCACAACAGTGACTGGTTTAAATGTATGGCCTCCCATACATAGTATTTGCGCACAACTCTGGTACTAGCTTTAGAGTCCTCGCTGTCACGCTAAAATACTAAAACACAGCCTTTCACGAGCATGCGTCCTGTCGGTCGGGTATTCTTCACGTCGCAAGTGCATGGCATCGAAGGCCCATACTTTTGTAAGACTATTCCCGCTCTTTGCAATGACAGGTCATAAATTTACTACTAACTAAATTAGCTGGGAGGACCTTCCGGTTAACGAACCAATCAACGAGTTTAGTGGGTGAGCGGGAGTTTCTTCGCCAGGAAGACCCTGCTTCAATTGTTTTTACCTTACCCCGCGAGGGAGTCACACCTCGTTTACCCTCGACCGCCGCTTGTAGTCTCCGCACTCTACCCACTGCAGCGACGCTACAGTAGTGTGCTCAGAATTTTTACAGTAGGCAAGCCATATATCCAGGGGCGGAAGTTCGCCCTAACCCCCAGAGCCGATTTTTTTTTAGGTACCTACCTACTATTGTTAATGTTTATTATTGTTTATTTCTTGTCGCTTGTAGCTCGTAAGTAAGAATATGTGAGTGTAGGTTTTGTATTTCTTTTACCAGTAAATGGTGACTACTTATGTTCGGGCTTACATAGAGATTTAATCATCAAAACGCACCACAACAAGGTATGTCTGAATCTACTAATAATATTACAATTATAACAATAAATAAAATGCTACCGTTACATACAAACACAGAGTTGACAACATTTCCCGACAAGGTGTAGGCCAAGAGAGTGACGTACATAGATGTCCTCTCAGTAAAGGGTACGAGGCTGGTAAAGGCTGACCTCACGTAAGAGGCCTTCCTGATCGAGCCAATTTCTCTTTTTCTTGATTTGGTCACCACCATTTCGAACGGCTTCTCCCAGGCGTACATCTTTATGACCTGAAAAATATCAACGTTTGTATTGTGATCCATATTCTTTTTTTACCATATAAATTACACATCTATGCCGACAGTTATAGTATATTTTCCTTAAGATACTTAAACGTATGTAGGAGTGCTGGAGTAAAGCTTAAACAACTTTTTCATATGCACTTGAACTAGTAAACTTTTATTTTAAAAGTTTTTCGACGTTCCGTTTCAATGTTCAGTTTGAGGTGTCGAGCGGCCCTAAGAAATAATGCTTGTGAAAAAATGTTCACCTTGTCCTACCTAGGTAAGTACCTAGGTATTTATGTAAAAAATAAAAAGAGTTATATTTAATTTCTAAAATAAAGATATATTACGCCAAAGCAGCTTAGGCACGATTTGGGACTCACGGCGGCCGACGCAACAATTAAAGTAAAAGCATGTTAATATGCTCTTTTCTATTTTAAAAAATATGTAAAATGCTAAACGGTTAAGTATTTTAGTTTATAAATTTAAAAACGGTAAACATGCACTCAATAATACCCCCACGACTGTTAATATTATTTTTATTTGACAACTTACTTTAATTCCACTGACAACTTCGTTCATAACTTTGACACGTTCATCTGTTTTTTGTGCTATTTCATATCTATATTTGGCTATTAATTTTCCCAAAATATCTAAAACAATAAATAATTAGTACTATTAAATTTTATGACTCATATCTGTTAACAAAATAAAATATTTATATATAGTTCATTTAATATGTAGTAAAATGTAGTCAGACTTATGTCCAATCACTTAATTATTTAGAAGTATTTTTGCTGCTAATATCTGCTCGTAAAGATATTAAATGCAAACCATTTTTGTTTTTCTTGCCTCTCATTCAATAAATTCGTTGCTCAAATGCTGAAAAATAACTCTACTATTTTGCTAACCGCCTGAATCAATCACCCTTGCAGAAAAAAAGCAAATTACCTACCTATTTGTCGCAGAGGCGACCGGTTATCATACCTTGCCTTCAATCCTGTCATGACAGCGCACAAACTCAGTCTTACGACGCTCGGAGCGATGAAAGACGGATTATGCAAATATTCTCTATCTCTTTTTCTATGCGTCTCAGTTCAACGGTAAGTGCTCAGGATAAAGCTCCGAGCGCTCCCGACTGTACATAAGTTATTTTTCTATTTTCCGATAGGAAAATGTGATTAATTTTAAATGTTATCTGTCTCTGGGCAAATTTCATTTTTTCCGGAACCCGTATTTAGCTTCCAAAAATTTTAAATAATAAGAATAATAATGCTTCTGGAATGTTTCCCTGAGTAAATATAAATATCTAGAGTAGCTTTTTTTAACAAAGCATTAACTGCTGATAGTTTTTTATTAAATGCTGACAGTATTTAGACAAGCATTCCCAAAACAAAACCTAAAGGATAAAGCATTTTATTTTCTTTGAGTTCGTTCAACCATAAGTTAATATGCGACTTCGTATGTACGATAAAATTTAAGACATCCTCGGTGAAAAGTTGCTGGGTTTAAACTCCACATGACTGGACATCCCTCAAAGAGAATTAGAACTGGTCACGGACGCAACGACCACATGCTCAATAAAGCGCCAAGCTGGTGGTTGCTCCGAACAAACTAAGGATTAAATTGTGAGGAATGTCATAAACGATTTTTCCCCGGTACTCTCATCATCTTCAGACTTCAGACTATGGAAGTATCCGTAGATATATTTATCGACTATATCCAATTAAATTGACCTAAATTTACTCTTCTTATTTTTATATTATTTTACACATTAAGCATACCGATTATTTGGATTACTGCTTTTTAAATTTAGTTTTTGGTTGTTGAATATCTAACACTTAGTAAGATTGCCGTCGTTCCTTATTGAATGGAAAGTAGATTCATAACAATAATAAACAGCACTTTCAAAATGCTCACACTGAATTGGAACCGTCTGCAGGACGATCGCTCCTATGCCAACGAAAGCATACCAGCCGATGTCGCTGTACGCGAGATAGAGGACAAGGAGGATTTGCAAAGGCGCGATCACAACATAGGTCAAGTAATTAAATGCGCTATCAAAGCGGGCGACGTCGTTGGACAGGAGATTGACCACTTTGCCAGCATCCGTAGCGTTCATCGCGACGAGCCCCATTCGTAGAACCTGTAAAAATAAAAGTTCTCAATATGACATATTCAACCACATTGGAAGCAATACAAATGTTTAGAACACGTTACAATATATTATTCATGGGATGGAATATTAGTTTTGTAAAACCTATAGCTTCAAATTGCATATATCGTCTACCATCTCGAGCATGCACGCCAGGGGTCATGGAGCCTGCCAGCCAGTTGGTACTGGACTACGGAATTGGAGAGCGGTGTATGTGTTCCCCTCGAATTCGTTCGTCCAGGTCTATATAAGATCATTTACTTAAGTAGCAACCATGATCCTTTAGGGTCCCCGGTAAGCTAGTCCCCCGATAAGGGTCCAGTTTAACTCCTTGTCTACCTAGTTTTACTGTTAATAGTACTTTGTGGTTGGCCGCGTTCAGGGTGAGTTAAGATGATTTACTTAAAAATGAATTAAAGTTTGCAAGCCTTTGCCTCAGACCCACCATGGTTGCAACCATGAACCTTTGGGATACCTAGTTAACTGGTACTGACAAGAAGCCAGCTTAATTACTTGTCTACCTAGATCTAACGTGGTCCAACACGTTCAGGGTTATATAAGATGATTTACTTGAAAAATATATATATACACTTTTCATTTACATT
Source organism: Neomicropteryx cornuta (assembly GCA_020383195.1). Taxonomy (NCBI): domain Eukaryota; kingdom Metazoa; phylum Arthropoda; class Insecta; order Lepidoptera; family Micropterigidae; genus Neomicropteryx; species Neomicropteryx cornuta. The sequence continues at coordinate 2,146,668 of JAHKQU010000001.1, read as the reverse complement.
TTACATTTTATATAAATAATTAAATAAACACATGGTGATAGCAGATGAATTCGTTTTTTTTTACTTGACCTCTATCTTTTTCCGTTCTTTTGAGGCAATAATAAAAGTAGGGTATTCTTCGTGTAGTTATTTTCCAATTAGTTTACATTGAAAGTCTACCTAATACTTAATGGTGGTTGATGGCAAGGTTATGTAATACTGCAGGGTAGGTTTATGAAAAATAACACGAACTTCACATGTTTATCACCTAGTTTCCAGAAATATATATATATATGTAGGAAAATAAAATGATGACTAATAATACATTGTTATAAATAAATATATCTAATAATCAAAGAGTAATTAAAAATGAAGAATGTTCACCTTCCTGTAAATGAGCGAGCTGCATGCAATTCTGATTTTCATTCCGAACTCCTGACCAATCCTCATTCCGTGACGGCTCGTAAGAGCTCCTGCCATAGTGTTTAGGACCAATACAGCCCCGTAGATATAAGCTTCTTTCAGTGTCACTGTACCGTCTCTTTCGAAGAATTTCAAAAGACGTTTTAGTACTACAGGCTGAAACGTCCTGGAATAAAATTTATGTAATGTTTCAAGTAATGTCTATAGCCTAAAAATGTTTATACTATCAGGTACTTGCGGGCACGATATGCTTTGCCCAAAATCGTAACAGGTAGGGCCGTGGGCCTCTAATAAACTAACGTCCATAAGACATATTTGATTATCAATAAACAAACTTTTTAAAAGACTTAAAGATTGCTTAAAATTTATAATCAATTTTACTAGTACTAGTAAATTATTTTAAATATATAATTATTGTATTACAAATATATAATAAACTGTGGTAAAAATATGGTGAACTATAGATAACATTACTATTTTTTTAAATAACCTTCAATTCCAATTTAAAATAAAATAAATATTTTTATAAAGGTTCGCTGGGCTGGAGAGAGAGGGTGTTGACTGTTGGTCTTTTGTAAAGGTAATAAATATGATAAAATCTATACAATTTATTTATAAATTAGGCTCGTACATAGTGCAACATTTGAAAAAAAAACGACGCCAAACGTCTGGCGCGGGAAAGGCACTCAAAATGGATCACTGAGCCTGCAGCACGCGATGCCCATCGCCAATTCGAACAAACCTGTGTAGCCTTGCACGGAGAAACATTCATTACATTGATGAACTATATTTTATCGATTTCTTTTAAGGAACAGAAGTATACTGCTGCTAAAAAATACTAGGTACTAAATTTAAGTGGGAACAAACGTATGGGCACCTGAATAGCAGTATTGAGAAAAGCAATATAGCCTGGTGTATCAAAAAACTCCAGAAGAAGGCCTTGACGAGCACCCATCGCAAAGACGATTTGCGCTTTGCTGACTTGGCGGACTGTTCTTCCTCAAACCATAACCTGTAAAAAAATGCCACATTAATATGTCGTTAGTATCTAATTAAACTGTTTTTTATAACTAATCAATAACGGTACAAAGTGTTTATGCGTTAGATGGGCCAGAGTGTTTTATATATATAAAACAAAGTCGGATTAGTTATACCATTTGGTTTATTGGATTTGTCTCCGCCCCGTATAGCAAAATAACTATTAAAATATAGGAAAAATTCACAAAATCAAAATTTATATAAAAACATTTTCTCGTACATTTTGTATTGAACGGCTTTATATTCTGTAGAATTCTATTTTCAAACGGTAAGTTGCCTTGGAAGATGTTCCTTTGTGAGGTTATCACATTTGTCATTGTGCGCGCATCGATAATTGACTCATTATGTAATTTTGAATTGTGTGAAAACATTTATTGAACTTAATTCTTTTGGAGTATTCTTAATAAAAACCTGAATTTAATCTAGTTAATAAGTTAACACAAAATTTATTGATTCAGAAGCTGTAGGAAAACTTCATAAAAAAATCTAGCCAAGTAAATAGCTTAAGGCTTGCCCATAATGCGGAAATAGTTTAAATAAGCATGGATTTATATGTAGTTAAAACATATCATAGCACCGCTCTAACAAAAATAGACTTTTCAAAATAATTCTTTTTTTAAAGGTATCAAGATTTTTACAGATATTAGATAAAAATTGACTCGGTAAGATATGGCTAATCGGATTAGTTTAGTTGAAAAAAATGTTCAGTATGGGATACGATTTATAGCCATATACTTATATATATAAGTAGGTATAACCCACACGGTTATAGATTTTCCAGCCCTGTAATACAGCTAACGATAAATTTCGTTTAAAATTATATTTATATCCCATTAAATTGCGTATTTTGAAGAAGAAAAGCTAACCTTTCATTTTTATTTGCTATTTATGTAAATATTTAAATGTAAGTTTAAATATAAAGTAATAACGCTATGAAACTTTAAATTAAACAAAATTTTATTGAACGCTTATATTAAAATTAATAACCAACTGACATAATTCACATAACTTAGCATTTGTGCATTCTTTCTTACGTACCAGGTCTTAGGAGTTGATTTAAACCTATGTAACCTACGTAAATGTAACCTATGTACATCAAAATCAGTTAAGTGGTTTAGCCGCGAAAAACGTAATAAATACAATAAATCACTATATTTGTATATATATGAACAAATGTATCTAAAATACTTATTAAATCAATCTTAGATATTATAAAAAATAATTTCATATATATGGGTGGATTTACCCTTCAAGTTTGTCACTCAGCGATTTGGAGAGGTTACCCTTCGCAGGCAGACTGAGGTCATCGACGCTCAGCTCTCTCTTGGCCCCCATAACGAAAGTGGGCAGCATCCAGCAGAAAAACAGCTTCGAGATGGGATTGGCACGCGAGAAGTTGTTCGCCTTTCGCGAAACCCCTTCATCTTTACGACCATCCTTCGCGGCCACCTTGAACAAGGACAAGAACCACATAATTTATGGTTTTCGTAGTTGCAGGTCACCGTTTAATTCATATTTCCAACGTCACCGCAATGCACCGCGGACCTTATCAACAAATGAATTGCTCAAAAGCAAAAATTTACTTAAGAGACTCTCTGGTTATTATCACAAACGAGTAGCGATAGCCGAAAACTACTTGTTTGAATATAACCAGTTTTTGTAATATCTTAATGACACTATGTATTTACTTTTATTTCTAATCTACCGATACCCAAGTACTAAAGGGCAACATCTCTAAAATTGAAGTTATAAGACTATTTGTAATTCATTTGTTGTAATGAAATGTTACTGTCTTACTCTTAAATAATAATAATATGTTTGGTTTAAAAGTGAAGCATTTTAAAAATGATTACACTACTGTTCGGGAATGGTTTTTGTATAATACAATCTTTGCTAAAACAATACCTTCACATAATATTTGTTATTTTCTAAATTTTTTATGCTATGTTTTCGTTCACTCTAGCGTTTGAGCTTTCCGGATAATGTTTCTCAATTTTTCTGTTTTCAGCGATATTAAACGTCGAATATTAATATAATTCTTTCTTTGTACATACTTCGCGTGATTTGCTAAACAGGAGTAATATATATTATTTACTTTTTATATATTTATCAATATTTTTTCCTCTACCCGGTTTTTAGCTTCGCAGTGCAACGTGCGGTGGCTTTCATCGTGCGGGCGTGTTTTTGTTTTACAAAAACCATTGGTCGAAATTCGACTTATACCTCTATAATGAGATGGGTATACCTTTATACTCAAGGCATATTGAGTATACAAATTTCTTTATTTTGTATTTTAACCCTCCGACAATGATCTTTCATTGCAATGGATTAATGAGTGCCAATTCACGAGAGATATCGCACATTATTGCATGTTTGGTTAGTGTTCACGTAACCTAGAATTGACAGCAGTGTCATGGACATCATAAAAATATAATTGCGTATGATGAGCAACTATTCATTGGACCTGTGTGTGATAAAAAACACCATTTTGTTTATTATTTACACTCGTTAAATTTGCATTTGGTATATTATCATTTCGACTTTCACGCGGATATATATACCCCTTCTTCTTTGTCTTTCAATCCGACCCATCAATATTATATAAAAAGAAAAATATAATAGAAAAAAAATCTGAAAAACGTATATAAAAAAGTGTATACCAGCTCCCTCTCTATTTGTTTGAGATGGAAAGAGAGTAGGGTATAGGCTATAGATCTACGGAAAACACATATATATATATAAATATAAAAATATAGTGTTTGTCTACTTTTTTCTTTAAATTTGCATTTGATAGGTTTTTACTTTTTTTGGTTGTTATCTATTTATTGCTTTTGCATTTTATTATATTATTTTTTTGTTTTTCCTTTTTCTTATTGATGTAACCCTTTTGAAACTTTTGTACTGTAATATAGAATGTTTTTTTTTCACCCACAGAAAAGGCACCGTCTATGTGGGGAAATGTAAAGGTGTTTAGGTGTTTTGTAAAAAATAATAATACCTAAAGATTTAAAAGAAAAAATATGTCAAGGCATAATGGTAGAAGCTGCGAATATCATAAATGAAATAAGAGAAATTAAAAAATGAAATGAGCGAAACTAAGATGGATTGGATACCTGAATGTTTTATTGTGTGTGTCCCAGTCGACAGTGCTGGAAAAAGCGCCGTTGAATATTCCCAGCGGCGAATAATGACCTGGCCGAATGTAAACGACTGGGGATTCGAACCCGGTACCTCTGGATTTTAGAAGCAGGCGCTTATACCTCTGCACCACCAGGCCGTTGAAACTAAGATAAAACGGGGTTTAATTTAAATAATAAATAGTACCCGCTTTTTTGAACCTTCATAATAACACTATTTTGCCTTGATTGCCATTGACAGACTATTGAAAAACGAATATTTGAAATCGCAAAAATCACAGCTGTGGATGATCGTAGGTTTATTTTATAAAACACATAATATTATATATAAATTTTAGCATTCTTCTCCATATAACTTGTAATATGCCAAATCGTATTGTATTACTTTTACTAATACTTTTTTAATGTTACCCCACATTAGGCGATTGGGTTCAGAACGCATTAATATGGAGGCTGCCTCAATATCTGATGACTGTTCCTTTGTGATTGTAGGAAAGATTACCTAACCATTACCTAACTAATTCAGATGGTCGAATTTTAGATATATCATAATAAATTACCTATCATGGCAGCGGAGTTAGCTATAAATTTACCTAAAGCTTCTGGCCCCTTTTGATATCCTTAGAAGGCTAGAGCCTGGTTGAATATCATTATTTTTTTGGTAAAATACATTATTAAAAACAAGTTTTATTTAAGTGCTTGAATATGTTGATGAGTTCCTTCATCTGAAGCCAATCCTGGGCCAATCTGAAGAATCAGGTCATGCTTAGTGTTTAGTATAGTTACTTATAGTTTAGTATAGCAGGGTTATATTATATTAATTATTGTAGTATATATAAATCCATACTTCCATTCCTCATTCCCATGGCGTAAACAAAACATAACACTGCACTCTTTGAAGGATGATTGCTCGTGTTACGTGCGCAGGCAAGAGCGCCTGGGAAGTTTAGTTCGAAAGAAATCATCACGGGATGTAGGCACGGTCTGCCCTTTTGTACTCAACACGGATTCGGTTTAATATTGGATATTAAAATATATAATGTGTAAATAAACAAGTGGTGAACAACAAGTGGTTTAAATTGGACTACACAATGCACTAAGCTCGGACAATCGGTAGAAATTGTGAGTAACTTTGCACTACATTACGTCATTTTCTTTCTTTTTTCAGTTTACGGATTAACAGTTGAGTCAATTCTGAAGATTTTTCTGACGGAACTCACTGCACACTTAGCATAAAAATGCATTGTCATCGGAACTGAACCCACATGTCAAATTTCAACTCCGTAGGATAAGAGGAACTAATTCAATTTGCAAGATTTCACCTAAACCGGCATACAAACATTGTAAGCTAAATACAAGCTTACAAAAATGCCAGACGTAGTCACGTCAGTACCATGGAGCCATGGGACGGAGCTTAGATTTGGGTTGTCATGTGGCCTACCCGACACCGTCGCATTTAGCCACGTTCTCAACTCCTCAAAAACGAGAATATATTAGTAAATTATTCTTTCGTCGTATTTGCTGTAGAAACTCTGGGCGCGTGGTCATCCGATGCTTTAACGTTGGCTGAAAAAAATGTAAGAGTCGGGGGATCCGCGCGCGGGATCCTACTCTAAACAGCGAGTTAGTAAGGTGGTGCGTGGTCACATGGTAATGCAACCAGTATCCTCGGCACACTCACTTCGACTCCTGGACGAAATTTTTAATTTAATATACAATAATAAATATTATTTAAATTATTTTAACAATACGTTACTCTTTGTAATAATGTAATAGCCATGTTACTGTATGTGCATGGCTAGTTAGAGTAGCCATGTTCAGAGCAAAAATAAATGACTGGTGTTTAATTTGTTTATATTATATTAATTTAATTCATTCAGTGTTATTATATCATTTATTGTTGTAACTTCTTATTGTAACATATTTAATAAATAAATATGTAAGTGTTAATTGAAACTGTGAAACTTATGTTTCATTTTATGACATTACATTCACAGTCGAACACTGATGTTTACACATTTTAAGCCTGAGTATATGTGTGCAATAAGATATTTCATATGCTTGGTTAACTTTTTTGTGTCTATCCAGTCAAGTAAATTTTGAAATTTACCTATTTGCGTCAAATTTAAAAAAAATGGTTTCCTAACCTGTTTTTTTATCCAGCGGCATAGTTATGATGAATGAAAAACATATATCAACTTTAAATCATTTTTTTTTATTTTATGTTCATAAGTTATTTTAATATATAAGTGGCAGCATACAAATCAAATTGATGATACTATCGCACTGGTGATCTTTGCCTCTTTAACTAGATAATAGTCTATACCAAAAAGTATCAGGGTATTGCGTAGGGCTTCAAAAAGGGACAGATTTCAATGAGATCGATACTGCAACCAATCCCTCCGAGTTCACCCTGTACTCTTAAATTGCTTACAACGCTCTATTACGCAGTCACAAAATTATGATTAGGAATATGAAAAGGTTTTATTTTGTTTGTAATATATTGGTATTCTGTACGATCAAAGGCTTTTGAAAAATCAGTATAAATGGCATCTACGTGTACGGGTTTAAATTATCGATTGTGTATAAAGATCTGATCCGTTTGAGCATCATTGAGAGTGAAAATGTTGTCTTTTTAAATTTTCTTCAGTTCCCACGATATTCGGCTGATTATAAAGTGTCTTTAAATCTTCAATCCTACTGACTTCTTCGTAATCATCAGTCTTTTTTAAATTTCTTTTTATAGATTATATATCTAATAATTAATATTCTTCTTAAATGTCACTTTTAACCTCCTCAGAAGTTCTATTAAGATGTTCGTATGTTTCCTTGGCCACTATCAATAGCTGTCTGGCTGTTATTGGTCCCGTTTCGCTGACCATGCTGTCAAAGTAACCATTTTTCTTGAGAAGCAGCTTATAGGGATGGTCAAACTCGACCATTTCCCCATAGTTCATGACCAGAACCCTATCGGAGTCCATTATGGTGTTGAGCCGATGTGCGATCGTTAGGACGGTGCAATCGAAGAATCTGCGCCTGATTGTCTGTTGAATTAAATTGTCCGTCCTAAAAGCAAATATAAATATTAACATTTTGTGTACTAGATATTAGATTTCAATCGAGATCGTAATAGTGTAGTAGTAGTTAAAGCGTTGGATTATTGACCAAAAAGGTCGCACCATTTTAAACGCTTCATTACCGCCATCTTCCCTGACTCTAGTATAGGCACATTTGGCGTAGTTGAGTAGGGTCCAAAATAATTGTATACATATAAACTAAGTCATAGCTATTATTTAAAAAAAGAAGAAAAATATAATGGAATAAAATATATATTGTTTTAAAATTACTGCGTAAGCTACTTTCTTCATATTTTCTTTCCTTCGTCTTAGATCACTTATTTCGTCATAGTAATATTTTTTATTTCCTTATTTGGTGGTTAAGTGTTTTTTTTGCTTGCACGGCCTCTTTAATAATATTTTATTTAAGCTGACATCCTTTTTGTTGCATTTTTTGATAAATTACTGAAAAACATCTATCATCATAGATGTAGGAAATAAATAATATTACTGTGACGACATAAGTCATCTAAGACGAAGGAAAGGAAAGACGAAGATCATAGTCTATGAATATTAAAATAAAAGCTATGGTTGCGTAGGTTAGGTTAGATTAAGCAAGGTAAAAGGTTTGATTGAAAGATAAAAGGACATATCGACGGGTTTTAACAGTTACAGTCCAGTCGAGCTATCTGCTGCTCTTGGGCGATATTCGTTTGTTATGGTGACACTCAACTGAGTTGGGTCGTTACTTAGCTCAGTTGAGAGTGGTAAATACACAGAATTGCAAACAAATAATACAAAATTAACTAGGCAGACTAAAAAAGGATTCGTATTTTATTTAATTATACCTAAATCTAATTGTTAGAAATCACCGGGGATAAAATAACAATTTAGTTATAAGTTCACACTATTTGTATTCAGTATAAGATGGTACGTAACTACTTACTTTGGATCGACATTCGCCGTTGCTTCGTCGAGTATTAGAATTTTATTATTCCTAATTATAGCTCTGGCCACACATATAAGTTGCCTTTGTCCCACTGAAAAGTTTGATCCCCCTTGAGTTATCTTGAAGTCAAGGGACTGCACTGCGTCTTTTAACTCAACCTGAAGTTTAAAATATGAAATATTAGATCTAAATAATATCATATACCTAATTATGAAATGTATTTAACATACAAATAATAATGATAGGCAACATGAATAAATTAGATAGATCAGCCAGATTTGCTTAAAATAAAAAAATAGGCCAAATATTAGGTGAGAATAATTCTTCACGAAAGTAATACTGAATAAATCAGATGGTGAAACACTGCAAAACGATCTGGATGCAGTGGTCCGATGGGTTAATCAAACAAGCATGCAATTAAATTCGGACAAGTCTGCTTTGATACAGTACACAATACAATACAATCACAAGTACACAAGTACAAGTACACAAGTAAACAATACAATCCACAATGATTTCAAATACGAACTATCTGGCAAATCACTGTCGAACTCCTTACCACAAAGCATAAGGAATTACCCTGTCATCTAATCTCGAGAAAACGGAACATTGGGTTCAATTCTTTTCTTTCCAGAACAATTCGCCAAAGAATTATTTTCATAAATCCCCCCTCCTACCCTGACCCTCTTCCTAGTTCCAAGGTTGTTTTTAAGCGTAGGCTGCGAGTTGTTAGACATTATTTTTTTTACTCACCTACTAAACTCAACAGTATCGCCGGAGCTAGCTCCTAAATATTGTAATTACGTAATAATAATAATAATAATAAAAACCATAATGTAATATTACTACAAAATGTACCCACATATGCCAACGTCTAAGAATTATTTTAACAAGGATTTTAACAGAACAACTGGACCACCATAATCTCATAAAATTTGCATTGAATTAATCAATTACATATACATATAAAAAAAAATGGTAACAAGATATATCATCATCACTACATAGTTAAAAGAAGCTGTCGTGGAGTTTTCCTCGCCTCGACAAATCCTCCGTGATGGTTACACGATCATTTACAACGTAGCTGTTCAATATTCTGATGATCAAAGCTTCTTTATTCTGTGATCAAGGTTCAATCTTTAAGGCGTCCTTGCAGGTTCAAATAAAGATATTTTTTTATATATCTTTTTTATTTAAGTGTCCTGTTTAGAAAAAAGTATCAGGCGTCTCGTTTGTATCCCACGCTAATATAAGTTAGAACTATGTTTATCTCAACTTACAGCTTCCAAAGCTTCCCACAGTGTAGCATCATCATATTTATTAAAAGGGTCCAAATTGTATCTGACTGAGGCCGAAAACAACACTGGTTCCTGAGGGATAATTGATATGCTGGATCTTAAGTCCTGAAAAAAACACGTCATTTTAAACTTCTAGGTATCGTTACGGTTAAAACCAAATAATCTAAATTCTTCAAGGTAAAATAACCTATATATAATTTTTTAATATTTTTTTCTCGTGATAACAGAAAAAGTAAATTATTCAACGGGTATCAGCCATCTTTTAATTATACCTGCAGGGAAATGGATCCAGTTTCGATTTCGTCAATATTTATATCCCCGTCGATTTCTGCCAACCGGAAGAGGGCTGCTATCAGAGATGTCTTGCCGGCACCAGTCCTCCCAACTATGCCAACCTATAAAATATTTATTTATTTATGTTGTCTAACATGACTTATAGTTTAAGATATAAAGATTTTTGTGTGTGATGACTGTGGCCAAAGGCCAAAAGTTAATTATTCCACAATAATTCTCCTTTAATGTAAAATGTATCTCTTATAAAAATCTCTCTCATTTAAATGTAAATATCTTAAACACAGAGATCGTTAGTTCTATCGATTATAACATATATAATAATAACTACAATTAACTCATATTATCGAACAAACCTTCCATCCAGGTTGTATTTTTATATTAAGATTAATAAGTACTGGCGGTTTTTCAGCGTCGTATCTTAAGTTTGTACCAGAGAGACTTATAGCTCCATGGTTTGGCCAACCAATTGGCTTCAGAAGATCTAGAAATACAAATGAATAGTCTTAATAATGGTAGTAATTATTATACACACAATATGGCTTTAAGGTCACGAGGATGAAGCTCTACTTGTTAGCTTGTGATTAAGAAATTGAACTATCGAAACTATTACTATTCAACAGTTTTAACAACAACTACCTATGCCCAATTAAAACTTTCCCGATCTACTGTTTATACTACCCCCTTAGGTCCACCTGAGGTTGTTGATGGGGATGCAATGATCTTTTAGACTATCCACCTAAACGAAAATATCTTAGAGATACGAAATTGTTTTAATCTCCCGCGTTGACGTACGGTCTGAAAGAACAAATGATTTTTTATTCTTTTTTGACGTATTTTATTCTGCATCACAGTTCTGTAAATTATATCAGGATTTAACCTGCATAAACTGATAAGACCGGCGTGATTCAAAGGTAGGTGTTCGAAAATTACGTTTTGCGGCGATCTACGGTCAGTTTTTTCCGTGGACTGCCATCACGGCTTATCATTCAAACCGTCATGTTTCGATAGTTTTATCTTCAATATCTGGTAAGCCATTTTGACAAGAGTAATACTGGTACTTTTGTCGTACACGATAACGCTAGATACCCCCTGGGTTAGTCCATGTGGAGCCCTGATAAGGTAGTTCAGTAGGCAGCCACCTCCTTGTCAATAGGCTGACGTTCAAGTTACATTCACTTTTTATCTTCTTCAGAGATTCCCTTCTCGTTTGTTATATTTTACAGGTCATTGTGCAAAAGTAAAGAAGAGAACGCATTAATTATTGGTTTAAGCCCACGCTCAAAATAGTGTCAAATGCTCCAACGAATTTCAAATCACTTTGTTAGCCGAAATATATTATTGTAGTTCGGTATACAGTCATCTGTGTCGTTTGTTGTATGAACAAATAAATATATGATTTTTTACGGAAACCAATTTCTTTTATTTTAACCGCAATTCGCTCTTTCACATTAACCTTTTTTTAATAGTACATAGCCAGTTACAGTTACACTCAGTTACAATAACTTGCGTTTTTTTTTTATCAATAAATACAAATACTACGTAATATTTATATTTCATTTCACAGTCTTTTATCACATTGATTCATGCCAGATCCTTGTGTTACAAATTTTATATTTATCATACATACCTTAGGTAATTAAGTATATATTTTTAAATAATGAAGAAATTCATAGCCGAATTACAAAGAGTGCAACAATCGCGAGACACTTGAGTGGACGAGCTACGACTCAAATTAGTATCAATATATAGGACTCATGAGTTATTTTTTTTAAAACACATTTAATTATGTTACCTACCTCCTTTATCCAATTTTGTTTCGGTTTTAATTTTAGTGTACTGCAACACTCTTTCCACATTTGTCATTAGGGCAATTACTTCTGTGGTTTGCCTTACGCCATACTGCAGAGATCCAGATATAGACAAGGCCTGGGATATCGCGAGACCGATGTAGCCCGGTGGAATTTTAGCTGCAAATACATATCTTAGGGTTTAACTTTAATAATATCACTTCTAATTACATAGCCTGCTGGCTTTCACATTAAAGTATTACGTAAGTAATTATTGGAAACTCCATAGATCCTGTTGTTAAACTAAGCTAAGCTAAGACTTATAACGTGTTAAAAAGTTTCAAAACTAAAAAAAGTAAGTGTTTATCTATTTTAGGTCAAACTTTTAGTGTTTGTGCAGTGTATGTTGTCTATTATAACATCTTTGCTATTCCTATAAATAGAACATACATAAAAATCTTTGTCTCTTTTAACCCTAGTGAAAATACTGAAATAACGGCCCGGAATATATGTGGATAATCAAGATGTTCATTTATTGTAGAAGAAATTACTGTAGAGAGGCAACGGGGTTAAGGGACTGCAACCTCGTGTCGGTTTATTGACGCACGAACCGAGCGTGAGCGGTCACTAGAAAACCTAGCCACAAAACAATCGTGCTCTTGTTGTTAGCTTGCAATGTTTGTATGTCGGTTGAGGTCAAATCTTGCAAACAGAATTAGAATCACTTCCGCTTATCCTACAGAGTTGAAATTTGGCATGTAGGTTCAGTTCCTATGACAAAGCATTTTTATGGTATGTCATCGGCATGACCTGATTCTACACTCAGAAATGGCTCCAGGCGATGTAACTCCTCAACGGTCCACAGCACAGTCACGAAATTGTGAATTCAAGCACTCAAATAAATGCTTGTTTTAAAAAATGTATTTTTACTATTAATTTATTTAATAATATTATCAGCTGTATATATAAGTATTACTATTTCTAAACTTTACGTATAATAATGTTGAATAATTGATTTATTTATAACATTATGTTAACATAATGATATTTTTTCAGTAATTATTTTTATATCAGTACTAAATTGCAGACTTGATTTTTTAAATTTTGCAGGAATGCAAATTGCAAATTTCATTCATGTAACATTTCAATATTTGTTTATGTAAATCAAAACCTAACTATTTTATTGTGAATACAATCAGTTCATCACTCACTGTCAATCAGAAGAAAAGCAAGTACAACGATTAGGATATACACCGAGCAAATAAAATCCAACCACCATCCTAAAGTAGTTTGGGCAGAAATGTACTGCTCCCAAGCAGATGTATGGATATCCTAAAAAGAAGATTAAAAGTTCATATAGTGTAAAAATATTTGAGGTTTCTTTTCTGCCTTTCAAAAAAAATGCTTAGAGTAAATGCTTAGTCCTACAGTTGTGGTGTAAAACACTCAAAGGTAAAGAAATCGTAGTCGTAAATAAAACAAATCCCTATTTATAAGGGAATAACCTGATTATATGTATGGACTTTAAAAAGGACGATATCAAAATAGTAACCACTCAGTCGGACTGATACACGGAAGCTGCTATAAGTGTTACCGATTACCTGATGGTCATCAAACTCCTTACTGCATTTATCCTGTGCATTGTAGCAGCGAATTGTTGTCATGCCGTCGAGAGTAGCAGAGAGATGAGAGTAAATGGGACTCTTACCTGAAAAAGAGTATCATTTGTATACAAATAAATAGGTATGCAATTACTTCGATACATCTACGTCAGGTGTAACAGCTAGATCTGGCCCTTTTCACCTACGCTAGCACCTACGCAAGCGCTCTGCCACCGGAGGAATTTAGCCAAGATGCAAAGTTAAATGTTTGTTTCTTTACCTTTATTTTATACAAGCGGTTTAAGATAATAAAACAATGAAAACAATAGTACCAACTTCCGAGTATAAAATAAAACCTATTAAATATTTCCACCGAGTGAGAAAGAGAGATGAAAAGAAGAGGAGGGAGAGGAAAGGAAAATTTCATGTTAACGTTTGGTTGTTGAAGATTTTTGAACGACATTAGGTTATTATTCTAGTAGTGTTGTCAGTATTCGCAGAGCACTAAAAAAAAACTTTTATAAAAATGCACTAATTCATGGTTCATGTTCTACTAAAACCATAAATACTCACTGACTCCCTCGATCCTCTTAACGGCCTGCCCGGTCGTCAGGTACAATTTGAACATAAGATAAAGAATAACGAAAAGGATGAGCGCCGTGAGCAGCATCCACGGTAGAGAAATTGCCACCAGTGCAAATATGGAAATTTGTATGAGATATATATTTAACGCCTCCATCATAGTGTTGGGCAGGACTTCGTCCATTTGTCCAATGTCTTTGGAGAATCGATTCAGAATACGACCTGCAATATTAAAATAAATTAATAGTAAAAAAACATTTTTAAAAACAATCCTCAATTTAAGTGCTGTGCTTTTGAGGAGTTCTTCGTCTCCAGGTCATGCTTACCATAAAAATGTATTGTCATCGGAACTGAATCAAATTTTAACTCAAGAAGTGGTTCTAATTCAGTTTGCAACATTTGACCTATACAAAATAGCAAACATTGCAATAAAGCTGGTTGTTTCTATTTTCTTTTTCCTCGTAATTGGGAATCATTTTTTCAATATTTTTTGCCGATTAATGTTAGTTTATTAATATAGACTAGGGCGCCGCTTTGCTTCGCTGCGGCATACATTGGAGCGGAGTTTAGTATATAAATGTATTTCTCCATAGGGATTACCATTTAATTTTTTATAATTCTTTGCGCAATCAAATGTATTGGTTTTTTGGTATCTATGCACAGAAAATATTGTCATGGTCATTTTAAAAAAATAATTATCAAAATCGGTCTTGAAGTTCTAGAGCCTTAGTCCGTGAACAGAGTGACATTTGAGTCACCACATGGGAGCTTCGCTCCAATCAACCCTCTAAAGGGATATCAGTGAATAATAAATACACCCTACTATACTAATTATAATATTATCTTCATTAATGCACAGTGCAGAGTCTCGAACAAACCTGATGGATTTGTATCGAAGAACCTGGAAACTCCTCTCAGAACTGTGTGGAACATCTTATCGTGTAATCCTTGCGATGACTTCATGCACATACTAAAGAAAAGGTATCCTTTAAAAATGACCAGAAAAATGCAGCCACCTATAAGGCCCGTGAAGACGTAAAGATACTCCTTGGTTGACAAAGGGCCAACCTTTTCATCCAGGTCGATTTCTGTAAAAAATTATGTTAATTACAATTAAAAATATTTTTCGCAATTTTTTCGCAAGTCGTAATGAATGGTCGTTTCTGTAACAACTTAACGCCATTATAAATACTACACAAATCTCGACAGATGCTGCTTTGATTGTGATCTCAAGTAGATTGAACATATTTATTGATGGTTAATACCACTTTTACTGATTCAATATTCAAATCTTCTAGAGAGCTAAATTCTATGATCAAACATCTGTTTCTCAAATTAATTCTTCCCTAAGGCACGAAAAGTTTACATTTTTTTTACTCGGAAACCATGATGAATTTTTATACGTAGTCAAAACAAATCATTTTTGAAATCGCATAGCCAATAAGTTGATTTTTTTATCGGGAATGCTCTTGGAACACGTATAATATTTTTTAGCAGCATTAATGTTAGTAGCTTAATATTAATATTGGCAGCAGCAATATCAGAACTGTAGACCAATCTTATTATTAGCAGGCTTATTTTCACTATCTCTGGGTGCCAGTTTCAATAACTGACAGCCAACCATCGGTTGATCAACCACTAAAACCCATTTTCACAAAACCCAATTTCAAAAACTGATAGCTAATCGCTCGGTCAGAACGTCGATATAATATCTCGGTCAGATGTCAAAAAAATTAAAAAACCAGCGGTCATTAGCGGTTGTTTTGAAATGAATTGTAAATGACCAATTAATGGCGGTCGGATATTTTCACTACTTCATAACCAATGATGGTGACAATAGCTGTACCTAAATAGTTCTATTTCATTATAAAATAGATTTAGACCCGATGCTTTTTCAGAGTAATTTTCACACTTAGTGGCAATCATATTTATATCATTGCCTAAAACCCCCTTTTAAATGATTTTTAAAACTTTATTGTAGCGTGTTATACCTGTGTAATATTATAATTAATGATATTATAAATATTTTAATATATTATTTAAATTTATTTGAATATTGATGGTTTATCTGAAATTTTAATTTTATTCTTAGGAATATTGTAACCTATATAAAAGTGATTTTTGCTACCTTCAACAAATATTTTTTATTTGTATGTAGGTACGTTGAAATATAATAACCGGTAATAAAAGGACTCACTATTATTAATTATTTCTGTAGAAATATTAATGTTATGAACTCCAAAAGACGTCAATTGAGTATTATTATCGTTTATGGACAATGTCGAGTTAAATCCGTAAATAAACACATTGTTAGTCCTGAAATGAACATTATATTATTTATTTCACATAATTTTATAAATATTACTTTAGGCAAGTACGTATATTATAAAAACGCTATGATTTATAATTTTACCGATCAATAAAATCATTCTATACAGAATGCATATTTATTTTCTCATTATAGACGTTAATCTCCGTCCTAAGTACAATAAAACTAACGAGCAAAAATGTCATTATGCACTCTCCTATAGCTATCTACATAAGTAAAGAATAAATAAAATTGAGCCACGATGGATTTAATATTTAAAAATGAAAATAAATACCCTACTTAATGGGTTTTTTTATACCCATTCTACCGGAAGGTTCTATCAATTATACTTTGTACGTACGTACTCAGCCAGTAGTGATCTAGAATAGACAACGCTCTAAAATATAGAAAATAATTTAAAAAAAGGAAATACAAACTACGCCAGTGTGATTTCTTACTGGTAAAATTCAAAAAAGATTAAAAAACCTCGAGGCCAACTACTCGTAGAAAATTAGCTTCATTAACCAAAGCAAAAAAATGAAAATGCCACTTACCAGTACGAGACCCACAGGTCGCATACGGAAGCCACAACCTGAGAAAACACCGTAATAAATATCACGAATGCAAAATATATCCAGGTGTTCCCGGCGCTTACGTACTTCCAGTATAGAGGGATGTGCTTACCACCTGCACCGCTGTCTTCTGCTTCCAGAATTTCGCCAACTGCGAATACCACAAAACATTACTTCTGTTGTTAAACACATAACACCTAATTATAAAATAAATACTAATATTACGTAAGATCACGGCTATAGCTAACCTCTGATTAACACATATTTGAATATTTATATAATGTTTAAATCGCCATATTAATCTAGCGCGAATAATCGCCGTGTTCCTAAGGCTGGCGGATAGCGGTGACGAAATCGCGTTCATTCACAGAAGTTCGCAGGGCTTCACGTTCAAAGAAATCGGACGCGAGGCGAAGGTTTGTTCGGTGACAAGGAAATCTCGTTACAAGTAACACAACGCGAATACACCTGAGCATCGATCTTTATAGATAGCCATAGTAGCCACTGAAGTCGGAGTCTGGCCGACGGGTAAAAATAATAGGGCGACTGTCAAAATAGTTACGGCCGGCGATGTATGTGGAAACCGAACTAATCATTAGAATTTTAATTTACACATTATAAAATTTTAATTTTTGATACTTTAATTAATTTGAATATCAAAAAAAATCCACTATTATTTCATAGTCTTATTCACTTCTGTCGGCAGTCCTCAATGACTATCTAGTGTTTTATAAACATAGAACGACTTTAGTTTTATAAAATGAACCCAATAAACTATACATACATTTTTAGTTCAAGTCGTTCAAGTTACCTAAAACCTCTTAATGGAGTCTATGTTAGTACAGACGCAGCCCTATGCTGTCCTCTTTACATAATAAATAAAATTATTTAAATATTTAAATCGTACCATCGTTCCAGGGTGAGCCATCTTTTTTATCGATTTCCTGTGTTGTCACTAACTGCAAGTTTTAAAATAGTATTATTAATAATCTTTTTTGCTAAAAAATACTAAATTAAATACATATTTTAGATACATCAGCGTTGAGAAAGGTATAACAGCCCTTATCTCAAAGTGTCGTTTTTCGACTAAAGACAGACAAGTTTGGTAACATCATGGTCTGGTTCGCTAACTTACGCCGCGTCCCCCTAATTACCTAATTTTCCTTGTTACCTAATTAAATGATCTATGTTCTGCATAGCAATACTTGGTCACCTTATTCAAACAAAGCTGCCCACACATTGTTTTACAAATGTTTAGCAATTATTTTTAATTAATACCTCACTAAACTGTAGACTCGAACCATTACGACACGACTTTACTACGCCGGTTAGCAGGATTGGAGTATTTAATAAGTAACTCTCTCTCTCTGTCTGGCTTGTGTCCGTGGTTTTATAGGTGATGCTTCGTGATGCTACGTACAAGACGATGATTTGAAACAATCACCTCCTTTTAAAATCGTGCATTTCGAAAACGGCTTTTTGGCAGAATCACCAATCTACGTCATTGCTCTTCTATAAATTAGATTGACGTTCATTCGTGTTTTCGTCTATGAGAAACAATTTAATGGCTATTGTACGAAGTTACGATGCCGTTCGCTTACAAACGTTAAAATTATACGCGCATCAGAAACGACCAATAGTTAAAACAATCAATTCCACTGCATGAATGATGTTCTTTGACCTAAAAAAAATATATTTTAGCTTTCAATAATAACCTGGGCATTTCTTCTCCTTAGAGAGTCGAAATCAGCTTCTTCCTTATCGTCACTGGTTGGAGTCAACAGCTTAGCAAAGTTTTCTCCGAGAGACGCGAGGTCTTCGAATGTCCCCATAGCCTCAATTTTGCCCTGAAAACGAGAAAAAATGTTAAAAGCACCGATCCAGAAAAATACAATCTCTAAAAATACAAGTTTACAGAGACATTTTATAGAGACTCTAAGTTAATTCCTATTAAATATGCTATTTACTATCAAGAATAACCAAAATTATGTAAAAATATGGTTATAATATATTTAAATTTTTAATAATAATTTATTAAGATAACAATTTCTCACTTTGGTTATATTTATATATATATACGGTGAAATATTGACCCAAAAGTTGCGGGTTCGAATCCACACATCATCAACCATTTTTAACGCTTCGTTTTGACCATCTCCCCTGACCATCTCCCATAGGCACATTCGGACTAGTTGTATTTGGTCCAAAATAATTGTATATGACCTAGGTCATAGCAATTATTTTTTTTAAAACAGCAAAAATATCGAGGTCACACATCAGAATATTTATCATTATACGTCTTATAAACAAATAAATACAATTAGTAATAACAAAACGTCATTGTATTAAAAATAATACAATGACGTTTTGTTATTACTAATAACAAAACGTCAACGTAAGTAAAAACTTACGTTGTTCAAAATGATCACGAGGTCAGCATTCTTCAGGTAATGCAGCTGATGTGTAACCAGCAGCCGCGTGGATCCCTTCAGATATCCGTTTATGCAATTCTCGAACAACTGCCGACCAACTGCTGCATCCACGGCAGACAATGGGTCATCTAAGAGGTAAATGTCCGCCTTGAGGTCAGGGAAATGCAATAATTTAATATAACATATCAGACCAATATATCAGACCAAAGTATAAATTGTTACAGGTTAAAACATTATTTGTTATCATAAAGAAACAAGAATGGCTATGGCATATCAACTGCTTCAATACATTGTTTAGTAGTTGTAAATTATTAAACCAGAATCTAACGTCTTACAGCTAGGCCATACAGGCCCCCACTTGCGGCACTTTTAAGTCATTCGATGTGCGTTTTGGATGATTATAGAGGCGACAGTGACTTTTAAAATAAAAAATAATTATTATAATTCATCATAAAACACCATTTTAGTTTTTTTTTTTGTTAACTTTGATACGCTGCTAGGTATAAAACAATGCTCACATAATATTTCAATTTGATAATAGGTAATATTAATTATTTATAATATTTCAATTTAATAATAGGTTATATTAATAATTATTAATATTTTTTATGAGGTTCTGAACATTCGTGTTTCGTTTTGCGCACATAATTAGTTGAGTTTGAATTAATTTCAATTGGCCTTTAATAAATAATACGTTCCAACACCCGTTTTTGAAATTTGACTATCTTACTAACTTTCTTTTATAAATTAACTTTCGTAATACAAAAAAAAGTATTTAAAATAATGTTATGTAATTGTTACGTTATTGCTATATTACAAAAGTGCGTCCGGGTTAAATTTCAGATCAATACACTAAGTAATTAGTTTTGGAACGGTAATAATTTCTGTAATAAAAGTTAGAACTTTCCGTAAAAACTTCTAAACCTCTGACTTTCAGATCGATTCTATATAAGATTCAGGGGCTTGGCAATGATGTTCCCTATCACCAGGGTTCAGGCTGACCACTGTCTCTGGTACACCCTGTATCCATATGAAGCAAATTCAAATAAGGTAACAACTGAAGGATACTTGAACCAAAAATGTGCATACATATATAATAACCTGTCTATATACTGCCCTTGCAAGGTTGATCCTAGACCTCTGACCGCCAGACAGGGATATTCCCCTCTCTCCCACCAGCGCCATGTCTCCCCTAGGAATCTGCCTGAAGTCCGCTTCCAGAGCGCATGCCCTCACCACTTCTCTGTATTTCTGCGCGTCGTAAGGACGCCCAAATAGGATGTTCTGTCTGATGGTGTCCACGAAGAGCCAGGCTTCTTGGCTGGCATATGACAATGACCCGTTGACCTCGATTTGCCCTGACGATGGGGTCAGTTCTCGCAGAAGAGCCTGTAGTAATGAACTCTGAAAACATAAACAAAAAATTTCTCTTAGATTCTGCCAGACTAAAATATTTCTAAAGAAAATGTTGGTTGCTAACGTTTTTATTTTTATTTGCAGTCTTTATAATAATTTTTTTTTAAGAGGGGGAAACTCCAATATAGTTCAGTTCGTAATCTTTATTCGTCAGACACACAGGTCAGATGAGAATTTAAAATCATATGTCCTAAACAAAATAAAAACCCAGGTAGGTGGCTGTTGGGGCGTTTGACTATTGACAAAATAAAAAAAGCATACAACCATGACATTGTTTTAATTCATATAAATTCTAACACCATTTTATTTTTTTTTTTTTTTTGTAAATTTTAATCAGTTCAGTTCAGTTCAATGCCACCATAAGTGACGTTTATTTTTCCTCAGATAACATTACAAAGAAAAAAATGCGCGGCTAGTAATGAACAACACGGATATAATATTTCAATTTGATAATAATACAATAATAATTATAATGTGGCACTGAACATTATTTTACATGATTTTATTTGCACACAAATATGAGTTTATATTAATTTTAACTGGCCAGTAATAAATAATACGTTCCAACAGCTTCGCTTCGCTGTTATTTGAACTATATTATTCGACCAGTCCCCGATGTCTTTCTAAAATGAACGGACAGACAGACGGCCATAGGACAGGGATAGTAGTTTAAACATGAATGTAGTTTTATACATGAATGTATAAAAGCTAAAATAGTAGGTACAAAAACCTGTTTTACCTACTTAAAACTATATGATTTATTTGTTTACCTTCCCTGATCCCACGGAACCGATGACAGCACACAGCTGACCCCTGCGCACCTGCATTGTGATGTCGCTGAGAGTAGGTGTAGAGCTACCCTCAGTCCACTGAGCGGTCACGCGGGAGAATTCCACAGCTACCTCCTTTTGAATGCCTTCCGTCGGATCGTGCGCTTTGAAATCACCATTCGAATCTGCGACAGTTATAAACATGGATGATGTAGGGTGTTTTTTTTAGAGGCGTGGTTTTTAATCTGGCACTACTTTTTTCGTAGTTGGTGTTTTTGACAGCTGTCACTTGATTTATGCTCAGTTTGGTTTGCCATTTCATAATAAATACTAATACATAATAAGGACTTACTCCTGAACAACGTTTGCAAATAGTGCAAATTTAGAAAAAATCACTCTAAATTTTTTTAAAATCACTCTAAAATAAAGTAAAATTCGCGTCGTGGGCCTGTGGCGTGGCCTCCAAGATCGTGCGATTTAACACCGCTGGACTATTTTTTGTGGGGTTATGTGAAGTCGCTTGTCTACGCAGATAAGCCGGACACGATTAACGCCTTGGAAGAGAATATTCGGCGCGTTATTGCTGACATACGGCCCAACTTGCTGCAAAAAGTGGTTGAAAATTGGGCCTCTCGGCTGGAATTTGTTCGAGTCAGCCGCGGCGGCCACTTACCCGAAATCATTTTTAAAACATAATGGCAAACCCTTATCTTTATAATAAAACTAAATTCTTAGCCATAACATCAAATTATATGCGTTTTATCTCTTCTTGAAAACCACGCCTCTAAAAACATCACCTATATAAACAGAGATCTTGGTAGTCTAGTGTTAAGGCGTTGGACTATTGACCCAAATGTCGCAGGATTGAATCTGCATACGGTCATACCATTTTCAGTGCTTCATTACCACTATCTTCTCTAACTTTAGGATAAGCACATTTGACCTAGTTGAGTAAAGCCTAAAAATAATTATATATGACCTAGATCATAGCAATTCTTTAAAATATATATATATATATATATATATATATATATAGTAAAATAGTAAAATGTATTGTTTAAATACCGTTAATTAGATGATTTCTATGTTAAAATAGGTAAACACCTTTAGTTTAACATATATAAAAGTTTGACAGTACTGACATTTGGAAAATACGAATGCTTTTTAATATTTTAAGGATTGAAATTTTTTGCAAATAAAATATATAGCCAGAATGTTCAAAGAAAAATTAATACCGAAAGCACAGATAGTTGCATCGCTTGAGGTAATGCACGCTGGTTTAAATACAGGCCTGTATTTTATGAAAACTATTCACTCTCACCTATCTATCTGTGCGATATGCAATACGGTCAAACTTTCATTAAAGTAGTGAATAAATGATTTAAAAATTAAACAATAATTATGAAAAAAAGTGTGAAAATGTAACGAATATGACGTATAATGAATGAGAAGTGAATGGTTTAATGGATATTTACAAGAATAACTTACGTTCAACGTAGTTTATCTGAAAATGAATCGTCATGGTTAAAAATAAAAAGAAAAGTGTAAAATATATGCACATTACGTGCAAATCGTTAAGATATAGTAAAATAGTAAAATGTATTGTTTAAATACCGTTAATTAGATGATTTCTATGTTAAAATAGGTAAACACCTTTAGTTTAACATATATAAAAGTTTGACAGTACTGACATTTGGAAAATACGAATGCTTTTTAATATTTTAAGGATATATATATATATATATATATATATATATATATATATATATACTAATATATTACAGTAAAATTGTATAATGTATAGCTTAAATACTGAATTTAGATGATTCCTTACGTTATAATAGGTGTTCGCCGTTTATTTATTTATTTTGAAAGTACATAACAGCGATACAGGAAGACAATTCTCTAACACTATATTTACATGGCCATAAAAATGTACCAAACATGAATATGGTTGACAACAAACAAATTAATAAATCAAACTTAAACTTAAATAATATGTACTGTGTGTGGAGTGTGGTATCATTTGTGGCAGGGACATGTTTGCGAGCGTGCGTGTGTGTGTGTTTATGTATAGGCGCGCGTGTGTGTTTAGTGCGTATAACATAAACATGGTAACATCTAATAATGGTATTTAAGCAATACATTATACAATTTTACTATATTTAAATGATTTGCACGTAATCTGCATGTATTTTACACTTTTCTTTTTATTTTTAGCCATGACGATTTATTTGCATATCACGTAACGGACGTTGAACGTAAGTCATTCTTGTCTTTTCATTCATTATACGACATATTCGTTACATTATCACCGTTTTTCTTAATTATTGTTTCATTTTTTAATCATTTTTTTTACTACTTTAATGAAAGTTTGACCGTATTGCATATCGCACAGATAGATAGGTGAGAGTGAATAGTTTTCATAAAATACAGGCCTGTATTTAAACCAGCGTGCATTACCTCAAGCGATGCAACTATCTGTGCGTTCGGTATTAATTTTTCTTTGAACATTCTGGCTATATAATTTGTTTGAAAATTTTCAATCTGTATAAATATTACAAAGCAATCGAATTTTCCAAATGTTAATACTCTCAGACTTTTATTAATTGTATAATTGAGTTGTAAAGTTATTTGACTTATATTTGATGATTGTTTTTTAATAGCGGCAAATCGCCTGAAAAGATAAATTACACAATCTTAAACAATATTGAAAAATTTTGAAAAAAAATAATTTTTTGATAAAGTGCTAGATAGCATAATATTTATAAAGGTTCTAAAGAGGTCCTGTACTTGAGAGCCCAGGATGTCGGTTTAAACCCAGCGCTGAGTTTTATAAAAATGCATTTTTAACTCTCACCTGTCCTCTTTAGTGTAAAATATTGTCAAATATTATGTAACCATTTAATTAGATGAAATAAGAAAGGATGATATTTTAACAAAATATATAAAAATAATGAATATGTGATTACGATGAAGGATGATGGTGAAATGAGATGATTTTATGAGAGATTTATGTATGAAGTTGATGAAAATAAAAATATAGAAATACTGACATATTATTTATAGCTTCAATTTATTCGAGGAGTTAATAGCTTTCATACATCATTCTGCATCCAAATGGCAGGGCTGGGAAGAGGCATTTTATCCCTGGAGCATCCTTCAACGATCGCCTACTAAAGGAACTTTATTGCCCTATTCATTTTTAAAGGGATCCATTTACCAACATAAAGAATCGGGATAGTATTTTTGCCCTTTATATTTTATTAGAGTATTTTGTGCAGTAACTAAAAAAACTTATATTCCAAACTTACGTAAGTCAATCGTGCCTCCGTTTTGATTCGTCTGTAGATCAACATAAGTATCTTTTTTCTGTTTTGAAGTTCGATCTCTCGCAAAATTTCCAAGATCGTCGCGTTCATCTAAAATCATATAATAATAACATTTTATAAGCTAACTATTGTATACTAAGCATAAAAATTAACAAGGGTGGCTCTAATATCCTGTAGCTAATTCTAATACCACCCGCATATATTGTTCAATGGTTTTAATAAAAAAACTTTGAAGTAAGTTAATGAAAGACCAAAAAAAATATATATAAGGTGTTTTAGGAAACTTGAAGTTGTAACGTCATAGCTAGCAGTCGACGCAGAGACTGAAGTTCCATACTGAGATACGAAGTTCCATACAGCGTTTTCTGTGCCAACTTCAAAGTTTTGGTGGATTGTTTACTAACAATAGGTTTATTAT
Organism: Neomicropteryx cornuta; assembly: GCA_020383195.1. Taxonomy (NCBI): domain Eukaryota; kingdom Metazoa; phylum Arthropoda; class Insecta; order Lepidoptera; family Micropterigidae; genus Neomicropteryx; species Neomicropteryx cornuta. The sequence continues at coordinate 2,121,276 of JAHKQU010000001.1, read as the reverse complement.
TTTTTTGATTAGGGATTTATTTTGAAGTAGGTTTAATTTTTATAAATTTTTCGTTAGGCCAAACTATTCACGATTGACGTCTTAATGAACGACGAAACCAAGGAAATAAACAATTAAGAAAATTCCTCAAGAAAATTTTAAGGAGTCTGATTTGATTTTAAGGCCGTGTTAATGAATTAACTGAAATTAGTAGATAATGTTTATTGTAGTATAATACACAGGAATTTACTAAATTAACTTGTTACAAATATAGGTAAAATAACTAAATAAATGTATAACCTGACTGAGGATGGTCAGATGTTCCTCACGCGGAGACGGTTGACAGACTGCGTCCAGGTTAGCGCCGAACTGGGTTTTATCATTAGTAACCGAATAAAGTTGCTTAGACGCAAATGGGCATGGTCATGGGCCCTGTAGCTTAGGCATCGATTGACTGGAGTGTTTGGAAGATTAGTCAAATAACAGTTTAGATGTCATTTGAGTTCCATTTAGCGAATTCAAGATTATTATTTATTATTTCGCTGACTTTAGACAGTCCCTAAACTGACGTTGCTAAGCGGACGGTGGCCACAACACATTAAGGTTGACAGTAACCCTGAAGTTGAGTATCCGATAAACACTATTTACACTGTGTTAAATCAAACATAGACTCAAAATTCTTTTTTTTTTGTTTTTCAATCACAGAAACCTAAACGAATGACTCACCCAACGCCAGGAACTGTTCTATTCTCTCGATAGTGACCAGAGTTTCTGATAACGAAGATATTGCAATGGGTAGCGCAGATGCAACGGTTATCCTCACAATGCTGAGGAAAGAAGTAAACGAAAATACCTGAAAATTAAAATGGCATTCATTCGTTTTCTTGTCATTAGAATAATGGAAGTAATTTCAATATAATTTTAAATCTTCGTATTATTAGATGTCAGATTTACCTAATACTACATATTTAAAAAATATATAATATATACCATGGAATCCATCTAATTGATCCTACGATTTCAAATATTATTTGTAAAGGCGGTATATTAAAGTTCACAACAGTATCTGAGAAAATAATATAAATTCTATATAAGTAGGTACGTATTTGTGAGGTCAACGTACGTGTAATACAAATTACGCGGTCAAGGTTACGTTATCGATTCAGCGCCTGACGCTGATCGAAAAAAAAATAATTTGCAACAGCCAATTATAAAAAAAAAAAAATCGAGTTCAATTATTTACGCGCTTTTTTTTATAAAACATTTATGATATCAAAGAAAAAATACAGAATAGCTTAGATTTATGTATGTATTTATTAATTTTTTGTCTCTTCGTATGTTAATGTAAACTACTACGTGATTTCGTAGATTTCTTTTAAAATCAAATAAATAAATATTATTTATTTAGTTTATACAATGCAATTTCATCTTAAATATTTCTTTATTATTTATCAATATATTGTGTATATTTCAAGCTATAATATATTTTTATTTTATGATAAAACTAAAAGATATATATATTTATGTCATGGAATTACATGTTGCTCAGCGTAAATATTTTGGAATACAACGATATTTTATAGTATCTAAAAGATACTATAAAAATTTGTTCGTTTTTAAACATTTTTTAACAAAAATGGCACATAAATTGCGTCAAACTTACAGTTTATGCAGTTATGTGTATAATAAGTTCATATAAATAATAATTAGAAAATAATCGCACAGACCAAAGCAGAGTTAACAGCGTTTCCCAACAAGCTGTAGGCCAAGAGAGTGACGTACAGAGATGTCCTCTCAGTGAGGGCGTTGAAGCAGCTGAAGACGGCCCTCACGTAGGAGGTCTTCCTGATCGCGTCCATTTCTCTTTTCCTGGTTTCGGCCACCACCATTTCGAACGGCTTCTCCCACGCGTACATCTTTATGACCTAAGAAATATCAATACGAGTATTTGTATTGGGATCCACTTTATGATAACCCTTATTAATTTTTATACTTTATCCAACAGTCAATAATTTATTTTTGCCGTCTTTTTTTTTTATTATTTAATTATTTTACTACGTAGAATAATGACTAAATACTCACCTAACCATACCTAATTGGGTATTCACCGTTAGTTTTAAATATTATTAATATTGTCTATACATATTCTAAAGTAATTTAGAAAAGTTTAATTAATTTTTTGATAAAGCATTAGATATAAAGAAGCCACATAGCAAAATAATTATAAAGGTACTTAAAAGGTCCTGTACTTAAATATCGCTTTAGTATAAAATATTAATAAACCCCATCTCATTTAACCATAATCCATCATCTAAATTCATAATTTTTTATTTTTTGTTAAAACATCCTTCTTTATATTATGTAATTCGATAGATACATTCATATATAGGTGTTATTTAAATTTCATTTCAAAAACACAAAACTAATTGTTCATTTTAGACCAAAAAATTTTATCTTTCAATCATTCTCATAAGCTGTTTTTTTTTTAATTGAAAAATCGTAAACTGCACTCAAAAACATTGCCGTTTAGGTTATTATTAATTTATTTGATAACTTACTTTAATTCCACTGACAATTTCGTTCATAACTTTGACACGTTCGTCAGTTCTTTGCGCTATTTCCTGCCTATATTTGGCTGTAACTCTGCCCAAATAACCTAAAATAAATAAAATTTAATATTAATGCATGTTTTTGGATAGGCTGTGATTGTATCAGTATTTTTGTACCGTTATTTTAGAAGCTTTAGGTTGGGACAACAAAGGAAATGCACTCTGTAAACTCTGTGAAAACGTTTCTTCATATCCATACAACTAGGTATGAGCTATTACTAAGGTTGTAAAATATTACGTTTTATCGTATAACCTAAACTCGATAGAGTGCCATGCATTTCTGAAACAAATCACTCGAGATACCTTATATGAATCTACTATATTTTCATTAAACTCGCTCGCCCATAAGTTAAGTTGAGCTTTGCATGTACGATAAAATTTTCGAAGGCCCATCCCAAAAATTTGCAGGATTCGAACTCTGCGCACCCATCACATGCTATACACATGCTCAGATATGATCCAAACTGTGTTTGTGGTTGCCCGAAACAAACTATGGTCACATCGTATGGGACTATCTCCTACTATTTTCTTTGGTGCAAGGGTAGAATGAGACCCTTAGGTCTCATTCTACCCTGCCACACCACCACCACCACAGCAGTGGTTTTTTAAACCACTGCTTACAGTGGTTTAAAAAATAAAAACGCTCACTCTGAAGTGGAACCGTCTGCAGGACGATCGCTCCCATGCCAATGAAAGCATACCAGCCGATGTCGCTGTACATGAGGTAGAGGACAAGGAGGATTTGCAAAGGCGCGATCACAACGAAGACCAGGTAACTTAATGCGCCATCGAAGCGGGCGACGTCGTTGGACAGGAGATTGACAACTTTGCCCGCAGCCGTAGCGTTCATGGCATCGAGCTTCATTCGCAGAACCTGTAAAAGTGACACATGTGTCATGGTTGAGAGAGAGATTGAATTGGGAAGAATAAATGCCCGGCCGTATTGCATAACTTCTTATTTATATAAGTATTTATTTAGTTTGCAATGTTTGTTAGTCTGTTTAGGTCAAATCTTGCAAGCTGAATTAGAACCACTTCCTCTTATCTACGGAGTTTAAATTACCGCGCCGGGCGTCTGGACAACAAGGTACTCGAAATAGATCGCTTCGCTCCCCATATTTAAGTCTTGCCTGCAGAACACAGGGCCAATCCGGACAATTTACTTAGCCTTTATATGAAAATACCCTGTGTTTGATATATGTTGAGGCATTTACGAGTTATTTACTCACACTTTTTAATTCACAGAAATACATTATGTTCGAACGAAATTTCTAATATTCTAAACAGACATTATAATCACTTTTATTTATTATTTATTTATTTTTTTATTTAACAGGTTTCCCCATGTACGGGGTTTATTGTGATACGCTGGAGTTTATATCATCAAAATTATTGTTTATAAGTTTTATTTCTATCGCAAATATGTACAATAACTTGCAGTGATAAGGTAAGGGAAGGGTTATGTTTACTAGTACCGTTAACTATCACTCAATTACAGCTAAATTTAGTTCAGAAAGATATTTATATCGTTTTATATAGTAGATCTAGACGAAAAAAGATAAATTATCGGTAACTTATATGGTTATAGCTATCCACATCACAACGAAAAGTGTCAGGGCGGTAGGTGGTAGGTTATGGCGACACACGGAAACAGAGCTAATTTGTGATTAGTAAAGAATTCAACACCCACTTGGCACACGCCGAAAGAATCAACAGTCAGCTAAGGTTCAACAGATCACTAGGCAAATTTATAGATGAATAGGTTTGGACCTTCAACCGATGCTTCGACAGATTTTCTAGCTAACCGTTGCTACTTTGAACGCGCACATTCCACAATGTCAAGACCCGTGATCACTACTAGCCATTCGGGTATTTAGCCCTCTTCTGTCTTCAACTCTTGGCAGTTGTGATCAGCGATCAGATACCGCCACGCTTTCTCCACTTTGCCTCGCAACCGCTGTCTTCGAGAGAAGGATTCGACTCTACCCGTTTGACTACGGAGTTGATTATTCTATCTATTTAAATGTAACAACTTATTAGTGTGAATCTACTTACAATAAATCTGTTCTTCAACACATTAATAACTTACGACCTTAGTCGTTTGACATCCAGCGATTATGGTTGTAAATTTAAACTTACAGATTGCAAAATTAGAGGGTAGGTTTATTAATTAGCATGAATTTCGCATGCTTATGTGCCTAATTAACGTCTTATTTTACCCGGCCTCCAAAAAAAATCTTTAAACAAATGAAATGAACGACTTACAATGTTATAAATAAATATATCTAATAATCAAAGAGTAATTAAAAATGAAGAATGTTCACCTTCCTGTAAATGAGCGAGCTGCATGCAATTCTGACTTTCATTCCAAACTCCAGACCAATCCTTAGTCCGTGTCGCACCGTAAGAGCTGATACCATAGTGAGTAAGACCAATACAGCCCCATAGATATAAGCTTCTTTTAGGGTAGTAGTGCCGTCTCTCTCGAAGAATTCCAAAAGTAGTTTTAGTATTACAGGCTGAACACTCCTGAAATAATATTTATGTAATACTTTATAATCTTTTTAAGTATTGCTTGTAACATTTTCTTAATGAACCATTTACCCAAAATGAACCATGCTGCCTGTACTAAACTAAGATGCATAGTAATACCAGTAATTTTAAATATGAATACGCCCTTAAAAGGACTATATTAAAGTATATCGATAAACAATAGCCTCCTAAATATCATAAATATGTCCCTATGATTAAAAAAATTTACTTATAAAAAATTATACTAGTATGTAATACATTAGTTAAAATGATTGCTACCTCTGAATAAGGAGGTGTTTTATCACAAATCTATGAAACTATGGTAACCTATTCAAACCGTGTTTGATTACAAGTTTTATTTTGCTTGCAATGTTTGTATGTCGGTTTAGGTCAAATCTTGCAAGCTGAATTAGAACCACTTCCTCCTATCCCACGGAAATGAAATTTGACATGTTGGTTCAGTTCCGATGATAATTGCTTTTTATGGTAAGCATGACCTGATTCTACACCCAGAAATGGCCGCAGGCGATGAAACTCCTCAACGGTTAACAGCGCAGTATTTTAACTATTATTTTTTTTTGTTAAATTACTACTGTAATTTCCTAATTTAAAGTAGTATTTTTACAGAGACGCCACATATACAATATAAGGCAAGGCGTAGGTACTCAAAATGGATCGTTTCGCTCCCCTTATTTAACTCTTGCCCGCAGAACACAGCGCCACATCCTGCGTTTGACATATGTTGAAGCATTTACGAGTTATTTACGCGCACTTTTTAAATCACAGAAATGCATTATGATCGCGGGTTCAAATCCGCACACGCTCGTATCGTTTTTAACGCTTCATTACCACCATCTCCCCTCACAGGCACATTTGGCCTAGTTGAGTAGGGCCCAAAATAATTGTATATGACCCAGGTCATAGCAATTCATTTTTATTAAAAAACGAAATTTCCAAAATTTCTAATATTCTAAACAGACATTACTATCACTTTTATTGTGATACGGTGGAGTTTATATCATCAAAATTATTGATTATAAGTTTTATTTCCATCGCAAATATGTACAATAACTTGGAGTGATGAGGTAAGGGAAGGGTTATGTGGTACAATGTAATCGAATTGGTACCTGAATAACAATACAGAGAAGAGCACGATGGCCTGGTACAGTAGAAAACCCCAGAAGAAGGCTTTGACGAGCGGCCGCAGCAAAGACGACTTGCGCTTTGCTGACTTGGCGGACTGTTCTTCCTCAAACCATAACCTGTAAAAAAGTACCACCCTAATATGTTAAATACTTAGTATTTTAACAACGACTACATTAGCTTTTGATTTATGGCATCCTCGTGTGGGGTAATGCAGCTGAAAGTTCAAGAGTTTATATACTTCTGAAATTTGCTATCCCTACTGTTGCTAGTACTAACGGAACAATAACAGAAGAAATACAATGTGATGATATTTAAATCAGAATATATTTTAAAATATATTTATGTCTAATTCCGAAAGATTACTATTTTATTCATGACATATTCTGTGTAGTTCAAATTAATTGAAAATCTAAAATATGAATTTGGTCTAACCACATTTCTTCCAACATGTTATATTTATATTTGATATTGTAACTTAAAGTAAGTTTTATAAGTACCTAAGTTGTACTTTTATTGTTTTAATAAATTGTTTTAGATTTTATTACTTTAAATGTATACTTTCATACTGTATAACTAACAACATTGACGTAATTATATTATCTTGTACATAATGATATTCTTGGTTTAAATAAAATGATTATGATTATAATTATACAAAATGATAATAAATAATGATAAATTACAATTCAGTCAAATACAGAGTGATCGTTTTAAGCAACATCGTTTAAGGGGTCATTCTGGAGATGTAATTGACTTGAATTGAAATTGCAACTGAACAAATTAAATTTCATAAGTAATCGTTCATAGGCGAAGGTCTTAGGGCTCTGGAGAAAGTTACAATATATATGAGTGCTTTTACCTTTCAAGTTTATCGCTTAGCAATTTGGAGTAGTTGCCCTCAGCGGGCAGACTGAGGTCATCGATGCGCAGCTCTCTCTTAGCTCCCCTGACAAACGTGGGCAGCATCCAACAGAAGAACAGCTTCGAGATGGGATTGGCCCGCGAGAAGTTGTTCGCCTTTCGCGAAACCCCTTCATCTTTAGGACCATCCTTCGTGGCCACCTTGAACAAGGACACGAACCACATAATTTATGGTTATCGTAGTTGAAAGCCAGCGTTTAAGTCATCTTCCTAACATCACCTTATTGATGAATCACTCAAAAGTAAAATTCTTTTTAAGAGACTCTCCGGTAGTAATTACAAACGGGTAACGATATAACAGGAAACTGTATTTGTTCGAATAAAACCAGTTTTAATATTCTAAATCTATTTATATTACTAATTTGACATTTATAAAACATGTTTCCAACACGATTGCATAACTTAGTCTGGTGAATATTTTTCGCTACACGAGTTCTTAATATATTCATATTAACAATACATTTTTAAAAATAAACTTTTTTAAAAAAATTTTTAAAAAATAAAATTTCGTCTATGTGCTGTGCTGTTGACCGTTGAGGAGTTGTCATCGAAACTGAACCAGGATGGTAAATTTCAACGCCATAGGATAAGTAAAAGTGGTTCTAATTCAGCTTGGAAGATTTGACCTAAACTGACATACAAATATTTCAAGCTAAATAAATGCTGCTAAATAATGCCTGGTCGCTTTAATACAGGATACAACTGGTGTATTCTGATTTCTCTACTCTCAAATATCTATATCTTTGGTTTAAAAACAAATATTTTGAATAATGCTGTATCAATTAATTGTTTTTAAGCAACCAATTTTAGAAAATGACATTTATCAGGTTTATCATTATAATTTGCTGTTTATCATATGACAGCTCCTCAACAGATGACAGATCTCACCTTGTACGTAGCATTTGGCGCCTCGTATCGGACCTTCGGGTCTCGTATGCCGGTCACTGGGTGCCCTTGTTTCTCCCCTACATGCCCCCCCCCCCCCCCTCCATACTCCAACTGGATTATCTAAATATTATAATACGAGTATATTGATCGTAATGTCCAATCCTCTATGATAAATTCTATATCTATTGAGAAAACGGAACATTGGCTTCAATATTTATCTTTCCAGGACGATTCGCGAATTGAATGCGCAAAATTCTCTTTATTTATTATAACATACAGAGGAAATATTTTACAATACAATATAAACAAAATAATTATCATCTATAACGTTTGACGGTTACAATAGGGAACGAAAACACCACCTTAACTCTTCGACAATGATCTTTGAACAGCCTGTATGTGGACACAACTTCTGTAAAATATCGGGTAGTTGGATTCCCTGATTTTTATTTAATCTATTCACTTGATTTTCTCTGTATTGATTGGCAGTGAAACCACTCATATACTGAAATATTGATCTTTGAACTAATCATCGCTTAGATAATTTCTTAACTACGGATTTTGGGCAGTGATTCTTAAATTCATTATACCGATCCATTGGCTCCATATTAAACTCAAATATTTCCACTCTAAAGGTCAGTTCTAAATTTTGGTGAAAGAATTTTTGAAATCGGATAAGTAGTTTCGGAGATAACCTATCTTAACCTAACCTAATCTGTATGAATTCAAATACCTATAATTGAAAGGAAGAAATGTTATGTGTCAGTTATTCTTTATACTAATTTTAAAATAGTATATTTAAGCATAATTATAAAACTTCTATTTACAATTTATATATATATATATATATATATATATATATTTCTGATGTATTTTTAGCTTTGTAATAAGAGTACGAGTAGTATAAACAAAAGAGTACGAACACTCTAGGCATGATGTATCTGTATATTATTATATCAATTTTTGTGAAATAATTGAAAATTTAAAATAGTCATTCCTATGCATTAAGTTGTTCTTGGAAATAAACTTTTACTTTACTTTACTTTACTAACCTAGCAAATCGGTGTTCACTTCAAAAATTTGTTATTTAAATATAGCCACAGGTGAATCGAATCAGTTTCTATAGATTTTGATCCGCGTGACTTAAGTCACTTATATATGTCACTTAAGTGTTAGTTAGCCGACATAATAACTTCATACTTTAACTTTATATTGCTTATACTTTGCTGTTTGTGCAGCAAGTGTGTACTATTATAGTAAGGAACCGTTACATTCAAACATGCTTTATTTAAAAGTAGTTTAATTAGAAATATGGATGTTTAAATATATAAATAAGTGGTTTCACAAATATTTTCTTCGCTGATTATTCTCGCTGATCCAAATTTTAAATAGCAGATCGCTTAATTACTTCCGAAATAAAAATATCTTAGCTGTCAGTATTCGAACGTAAAAATACAAATAAATTTGATTGAAACTCACAAAGGGAACTTCTTCGACAGCTTTCCCATTATCGGATGCTAGCGACAGCTTCATGGTATGTACGCGTACCTGTTGCCAGCAGTAAAAGAACTCGCCAGATTCATTCCACTCCGGGAGTGCGTCCTTTTCCCGAAACGGTGAAAATTAACAAAGACAGACCGTAGTTTGATAAAAATTATATTTGCATTTACGATATGTGTTACGTGAACACATATACAGGCTGTCCCAGAACCGTTGATGAAATGGGGACTTCAAATATGCAAACTCATTTATCGGTTTTACTATTATTAAATGCATTGCTGAAGAGAACTTTTAGCCTCTATACATTCATGTATAAGAAGTTACTATCACCGTCCTATAAAGTCCACAAATTTTCAGTATGAATTCATTTAAAACTTTAACAGTTCGATAGAGCGCTCACATATCATATTCGAATTTCAAAAATATGACAGTTAAAATTAACACAAACTTATATATGTGCGCAAAAAGAAACAAGTAACAAATTATTACCAAATTATAGTTATTATTAAACTATTAATATTATTATTAAATTGAAATAATTTGTCCGTGTTGTTTCGTTAATAACCGCGTGTCAAAATTTCCAAAAAAAAATTAAGATGGTGTTAAAATTTAAGATGAATTGAAAGATATCATAATACCATTGTATGTTTTTTTTTATTTTAATCTACTCAGACCTAAAAAAATAACCCACTGACGAAGCCACTCATCACAAGTTGGTACCACAGCCGCGGGTAGTCTAGAGGAAAGTTGCCGTTAATGGCGGCTGTAAATATTCTGGTTCTGGTTAAATAATTTACTACTACTAGACAATGTATAGAAGTGGTTGATATTATTTGATAGCCACAGAATGTCAGCCATTCCTGTTTTATATTTAAATAATCTTCAATCAAAAAAGTTATCGTTAGATGTAAAATTTATTTCATATCGTCTCTCTCACTCGTCTCATTATATATCCATATAATATCCATATTTGTAGTGTATATATTATATAATTAATATTAGTTCTATTTAGTATAATCTGTGTTTTATCTTTCATATGCATGTGCTGTTCTCTTTTTATTTAAATATTTATAAGGTTTGTTTTTTTTTTAACTTTAGTTTCTACGATTAATGTTAACGTTTTATGTATGTATATTTTGTTAGAGTAAGGTCCAAAAATAAATAAATAAATAATTGGAGTGTGTATATACAGCGATATTTATGATTGCTAAAGTGAACGCGTACATTTGCAACGCGGCAGCACATTTCTGTCCAATAGTAGTGGCCCACATTGGTATTTTATCTATATAATTGGAAGTATAATAAATCATTTAATAACTTTATATTATGAGATACGATGCTCTATTTGCGCAGATTGGTCGATTTAGAGCGGGGATTCTCAAACTATTTGGGAAAGAGACCCCTTTTCCAAAATAGACTGATACCTCAGACCCCCATAGCCAAATTACTTTAAAAATCATATCTCTAGTTTTTTCTTTTGTACAACTTGCGTATTATGCGTCAAATACTCAACAAGTCAAAAGTTGTCTCAAAGACTTGTACGCTCGAACACATTATCTTGCACGAACTTCTACACGCTTATCGACTTGTTGAGTTTTTCAAAAGTACACCAATGATACTTCCTACTAAAATATTAGTCATTCTCATAACAAGTTGGTACACGTAACACGATTTATACACTATCTTGAAAGTTTCAAATAAGAACTTGTGTTAATTAATAGGGGTCGATTTTTAAATTCAGTTTTCGTTTATGACGACCTCTGGGTAACCGATTTCGACCCCAAGGGGTCGATAACGACCACTTTGAGAATCCCTGATTTAGAGTAAGCGAATGAGTAATTGAATGAATGAGAAAGTGTTGGAAATTATAAGCCACGAAGCAATTATTTGTTAATAAAGTATGTTTTACAGTATTCTTAAGATGACTAATTAGTTTTGTATATTGGCTCGCGTTGTCAAAATATATAAAAATATATTTTTTTATTTCTTCAATACATATGCACTTTATGGTATATACTATTCGCATTATGGTGATAGACGCTGGTTTGTGTTTTTTTTTATTTTGTGATTTTTGTGGGGTAAACTTTTTTCTATATGTTTTTTGATCTTTGTCATTTTCTTCTTAACATAAAAAAAACAACCTGTGTGTAAAATACCCTTGCTACGCTGCAATCTTTGTTGAGATAATCTTTGTTATCAGTAAAGTAGTTTTCGTTCAAATGTAAGCAACAGACAAAGCTATATATAAATAATACAACATTTCGCGCAAGTAAAATTAACGCTGAAATATTAAAATTGAATTATAATAAAAGAATATTTGTATAGTTTTTAAAATATCATGCTAGCAATAAAATTCACTAAAAAGGAGAAAATAAATTTAAATGTAATCATGACATTAGTGGCTCTTTTATTTAAATTCACTAAGATCTTTATTTTATTAAAATGAATTTTATCCTTTTTATTGCATTTTAGCTCGAAGTTTTTTTTGCGTCCTGATATTTGACATAGCTCTATCGAAATATGACGATACAACGTGATTAAACATTCGAATTTTTGTCTTGGCTAAGTTCTTTTAGTGGCAGTGTTACTATCTACCGCGTGATTACACTAGTTTAAATAAAACGCATTTATTTTTATTATTATTTGTGTTATTTACTTTCATTTTTGATCCCACGACCATTGTCATCGAAAGCAAGTGTGTATACAAAATTCAGCAACTATAAGAAGTGCTTTAAAATTCGATTAGACGAGATTATTATTTTTTGACAACTTGTCAAAAAAACATACTTTTTCAAGGAAGGCCATCGAAGTGACCGAAAACAGAAGAAACTTTGGAGCGCAAAATAAAATATTTGCAGTATGTCAAAAATCACAGTGATTAATTAGTTCATTTTAAATGGAATGCATTCATTTACAGTAACGCCAACCATCGTTGGTCATAAATAAGCCGGCTATAGGCGAAAACCAACCATTTGACTCTCGACATTGGCGAACGGAGGCGAGTACTATAGGCGAAAGCCAACCTTTTGGCCCTCGACAGTTATTACACACAGTTACTTATATGACAGTTATTTATATGATATAAGGTAAATTTACTGTAAGTCATATAAACACTTGTGATAATTACATTAAAACTCTCCTATGTACATAAACGTGTATTTTGGAAGAATAAACTGAAACTGAAACTAATATATAAGCGCTGTAAAAATACGTCATTAGTCAAGGTTTGATCGAAATAGCTCATATCGATACTCCACCAGTTCTGTATCGAAGAATAAGTCTGATGCTGCCAAATCATAGGATTTGGTGGAATGTTTTTTGACCTCACGCTTCTTATTTATTTATTTTTTGTCTCGGTGGGGGGGGAGGCAATTGCCCCTAGTGCCCCCTCTCTGGATGACAGCAAAGGTGACAAGTCAGTCAGTCATTCATCGCACGGCGCCGATACTACTGTTTACCCTTATTTAGAATTATTTATTTATCACCGATGAAAATTGTAGTTTTACTTTCAGAATATTGGCGCCCTGTGCAGATGCACCTACTGCACATTCGTGAAATCCGGCCCTGTGACATTGTCTTATTTAATATTTTTGCTACATTATTGTGGTTCGATTTTATGTACCTCTAGACTAGCCGACGACTGAGCAGTTTCAAAGACTAACTCTTTATATCTGCCCAACCAAAGAATAGCCATCGTTTAATTTTATAAAAATCATACAAACATGTGGTTCATTAATAGAAAACATAAAAACAGAACTATGCAGAAATATAATAGTACAACTAGGACAAAACAATACAGGTGAACCAATAATTTAATTGTCTTAATATATACTTGTAAATAATATTTAATATATACATTTGTCTTAATATATTCATCTACCCATTGGTATGTTTAAAGTTCTATTCAATAAACTACCGTGACATTTAAAGACCCCATAGCAATATTACTAAATATGAATAAAAGAAACGCATTTATTATTTTGGGTTCTTCACTCGAGAAACGAATAAAAAGACGCAACCCACGCATGTCAAAGCGAGCGAGGCAACGGTCAGAAAAAAATCAATACCTGTATTTTCAATTAAAAATAAATATGGCTACATATACCTACTCATACATTCAATATGTTCATTTTTATAGCAAGAAAAGGTAATTTCCGGGGGGTAGAAGGTCCAGGGTTGGTGGATGTGAAATAAGGAAGACTCCGATGAGCTGGTACCTCTTTATTCCTTCGCGGCAATACTTACGCATTTACATGAATACTTATAAAACTAATAAATAAAATATTAAATGAATTATGAATATTGATGTTTCATTTATACTGATTTTAATTTATAAATATGTGTTACTAAATAATAAATACTAACCTCCCCGTACCTAAATAAAATTTAGCTGAAAACGCTCTATTTAGATAATAAATGTCAGTTACTTAGTTAAATATCAATCTACTTCAGACGCATCAGTCACGAGTGTTCAATCACGAGCGTCTCCAAATCGCAATTCACCCATCCGGGAGTGCGAGTATAAATGTTTACTCATCTATTGAACTGTTTGAAAATGCTTAACACAAAATACGCCTGTACATACCTATTTATAACTTGTCCGTGCAAATTTAACATGGGATCAAAAATGACCCCAGGTCATTCCAAAACTCAAGTGGATGACATTGACATTTGAACACTCTTTGTTACGTTCCGAGTACCTTCGCACTACTGTATAGGGTTTTGATTTGTATAAAGAAACAACGGACCATGCCTGGTTTTGCGTTTTTTTTTCTCGATGCCATATAAACATATACGGGAAAATATAGTTATTGCCATTATTAATTAAAATTTCTATTTTATGTACCCTTTATTTACCTCAGATTGACAATTTAAAATGCAATAGTTGATTTCATATTCAAAAGTAATTGGTCTGTGAATTCTACAATTTTCCAAACAAAAGTATTTATACAATATTCTAAAATTGACCATTTTTTTTTTTTTAAACACATTTTTACTAAAACTTTTGGAACCCCTTTTATACGCGTTAGTTACCTATCAATTGTATAAATATTATTTTTATTACTCATATTAAACAAATAAAGTAATGGACCTCTAATGATTCAAACAAAGTTTGGTTTACGTTTATTTAACAAGTAATCAGAATATCAATACTACAATTACAATTTAGGTAATTTTAGTTTATGTATCATATCAAACAAAAATGTACATGTTACCGTTAATATTCATAAAACAGTTAATGCGCGGATTAACTAGTTACTCTGCAGATTAACTACACGAATACGTTAAAGTACGAAAAATGATTTAACTTCACAAATTACCTAGTTATTATGCAGATACCCTGGATAATCTATAGATTAACGACCAAGCATTGGTAAATGTGAAGCTAATAGGTTCTTTTTTTCTAATTAAACATGACTTGATTGTTAAAATTATCTTTAATTTGGTAATTGCAATTTTCGTTCGTTTACTTTCAGCAATATTATGTTAAGCAGTTAAATAATTTTAAGACATTACCCGAATAAAATTAACCTAATTTAAACTGAATGAGTAGTCGCAATATTTTAAAACTGAGATTTTTTATTACTTATCGCGACTTTTATTACTATTTATTGATTACTTATTGGTGCAATATAAAAATTGGTGATATTTAGAGTTACATAGAAATTTGTTATTTCGACAAGCACAGCCCTTTGCGGAACATTTACAATTTCAAAACTATAATAACCTTAAAAAAAACATGAATCAATTTTTCTTACGCACGCGACGCGATGACATGACGCGAAAATGCAGATGCATCTATTTAAAATGAAATTTCGTGCTTCGACGGAACACACCTGGTAATCTGCAGATTTACCGGTCAATGTGCACATTATCGTCTATATTAACGGTAACATATAGATAAATTAGGATCCAATACACATTTATGCAAAGAAGTGAATATTTTAAGTAGCGTTCATTTACACAATAGTAAAACTGGTATTCTTTCTAACGAGAACAGAACATTAATTTGTCATGCGGAGAGTCCGCGCACGGAATTATACAGTTCACGCAGTGAATTTGTGGTTTAAATAATTTAGATAAAAATAAATTTCATTGATCATTGGAGTTTGGCGCGGACATGACATTTGGTATTTAAGTTTCGAAAGATGGCTTTAGAAAATAGTGATCTGTGGAAAGGTGGTAATTCTCAGCGAAGGACGAGCAACTTCTCGCGGGCCAATCGCATCTCGAAGCTGTTCTTCTGCTGGATGCTGCCCACGTTCTTCAGAGGGGCCAAGAGAGAGCTGAGCATCGATGACCTCAGCCTGCCTGTCAAGGACCATCACTCCAAATCGCTCGGCGATAAACTCGAAAGGTAATGTTACATTAAAGAACATATTTAATTATTGTTGTGGTAATGACCCCGTGAAAATCTTAAATGGAGTTAGGTAATTAATGTAAATGGAATAATCCTCGTGTCTTCAAAAATGTTGCATTAGCATTATTTATGTAAATTTTTATTTATCGATATCTTTCAATATATTTACTGTGCCAGTATGTCGTTTATCCTTCTATGCGAGTATATTCCTAAATGGGTTAATTTACGATAATCGTTACATAGATTTTACAATGTAATTATGTAATTATGTGTAATTTTATATTAAATATAAAAAAAATATATTAAATATATGTAAGGACAAAGTGTTATTTTATATCAGATGTCATTTTATAAATATTCAAACAAAACTGGCTAGGTAACATTTGTTTCCGGAGTTCCTTTGATATTTAGTGGACTAAGTACGGTTGACCATTTTTTTTAAATATTTATTTTAGTTATTATGTTTTTTTTGCATCTATCAAACAGCTGGTGGTGGTGGCCCTACTAAACAAAGTCTTTTCTAAACCTAACCTGCTCACATTTTGTTACACGTTTATGTTTTATGTTTGTCATTTTATTTTATTTTGATATAAATTATAAGCTATGAACTAAACGTGTAAGTTCAGTTTTTTTTTTAATTTATGAATATAATGGTCAATATGTTGTTTTGTTACATAAATAATTTTGTTACATACGTTTATTCTTAGGGTATGGTTTTCTGAGGAGCATCTCTCCGAGTCACCGCAGCGCACGCCGTCCTTGCGACGGGCTCTCGTCAAGGCTTTTTTCTGGGATTTTCAAATACTTACGATCACAATGATGATTGCTATGTTGATATTCAGGTACCTACATACTTCTATATATATATATATATATATATATATATATATATATATTTCGTGTTCCTGTCTTTACAACTTCAGTTCAGTTCAGTTCAATGCCGTCAACAACGGCGTTTATTTCAACATAGTTATTGTATTACAATCAAAATGAGCAAGGACCCATTAGTCAGAGACTGTCGACAGGTCCTTTTAATAAGTTTCTTAACTAATAATACATAATTAAAAGGTATAAATAAGGGGTATTAAAAGGTATAATCTATACCTTCTGATCATCTTAAAACATCTAATGTCATCAACACGGCGCAATCATCATCAATCAATAACATAGTATAAAGCAATGTCGCTATCCACGTTTGTCGGTATGATGGCTTATTTCTTCTAAACTAAATAATGGATTTTAATGCGGTTTTTACTATATTTAGAGAATTTCTTTTAAAAGGTTTATGTGTTTAATATATTAATAATAAAAATAAAATCGTAAAGTAACGCTTTTAGAGCGCTTAACATCTAAACTAAATCATCTTGTGAATCTACAGAATTGTAGGTCTTAAAGAGGCCGAACGGGACCTTTACAAAACCAAATTTGGATGTGCAGATGGCCCGAAGGGTCTAAAGATGTGTTGTAGGCTCGAAACCTACACATATAAATAAATGAGCAGAATGTGTTCCAACCCACCAAAAGGCTGTTATAGTAGATAATATATTAAATCTTAAAATGTTCATAAAGGATTATATGGAAACATTTTGTAGGAGAATAACATGCCTTAAATTATGATGTGAATTTACTATGCATTATGAATTATAATGCATAAAAATTAAATACTAATAAAAAGTCTACCTTTGTACGGGCATTTGGTTGGGTAGAACTTTGCGTATAAGTCAATTATGTGTTATGAAACATTGTCAATGTCAACAAATCAACCCATCAATTAAAATAGTACCGGTAACGAGTCATTAGAGACATTTGGACACTTACGGCGCAGCCCAACCATTTTTGATACTTTAGTTTCTTCATTTTAATTGATCGACATAAATAAAAATAAATTTAATTACAGCAGAGTGCATTGTTATATTCTGTGGATTTATTTATTAAATAAATTCACAGAATACAAAAAACATCATATTTTTTATATTCATATTACCAGATTGTGCATTCCTCCGCGGCCATGTTTACATTTATGATTAGTCCCGTAAAAGAAACATCTCAATATACAAATATTGTATACTAAATAACAATGTAAAAGAATAATGGAGTAAATTGACGGAAAACAATGTCAGGTGCCGCAATTATCGGCTAGTGAGTTAGCTGACTGACTCCTGCGCCGCTGGCCGATCGGGCTCGAATGTGCGCCTGCGCAGATCGTTGGCCAATCACACTCCGCGCTGGCGAAGACGAAATATGTAGCCCGCTACAACGTCTATATATCCGTAACTATATTTTTAAGCCTGATGTATACTGAAAAAATTCAAAGGTATTGTTATAATCTATAAAAGTGCTTTTATCATTAGCCCGCATAACGCGTAGATGCACCAAAGAAACGCGTAAAGAAACCAGCCGGCTCGTGCTGTGGACACCATTCACCCCAGGTTGCACATCTCGAAGTGTGATCTAATAACTTTACCTGCCTTTCTCTACTGCGAATTCCACATTTTCACCACTATCTACATTAGACAACATTTTATCCAAGACCTTTATATTTCAATACCTAAGTTTCCATTCTAGTAAGCAGCCATTTTTGTAGATATGTTTTCATTTTTATTATGCATATGGTTTTTTCAGGAGTTTACAGCCTGTAATGCTGAAGAAACTTTTAGAGTTCTTCGAAAATGATAGTAAAATGACGCAGAATGAGTCGTACTTTTACGGGGCAATGTTAGTCCTTGTTAATGTGATGAGTGCTCTTACGGCGCGTCATGGACTGAGGCTTGGTATGGAATTCGGAATGAAGATCAGGATTGCTTGCAGCTCGCTCATTTACAGGAAGGTAAACTAGACTTTAAAAGGGCTTTGTATACTGCAAACCAAAATCAACCATTTTTGCGATCTTATTTTGTCTTTATAAAAGAAATTTTCACCATTATTTTAATTATATATACGTATATAAGTTTTTATACGCGTAATTTTCACAGATTTTTCTAAAGCCTTCGATAAGGTTAACATTTCTTGATAACAAATTAAATAAACTTGGTCTTCGTGGGTCCCTTCTTCGTTATTTATGCAATAGATCTCTGGCGGTTATTATTTATGGTTTCATCTCTAAGGTTATAATGTAACGTCAGGTGTCCTTCTAGGTAGCCATCTTGTTCCTGTTTTATTTATTTTATTTAATAATGACAAAGTATCTTATATTAAAAAAATCGAAACTTGTCAAAATATACAAAATGACCTAATCCTCCTATATATTTTGCTTGAACAATAAACAGTTTTAATTTAAACAAATGTGTAGTGATGACTGTCTCTAGATCACCCAACCCGATTATCCATAACTACCATATAGTCAGCTAATTGAGTGAACTTATAAATATAAAGTCTTGAGTCAACCTGGATCAATTTATAATACTAAATTGAATTTTAATACTCGTGTGGATGAAATTACCACGCAATATCTTAAGCTGCTTGGATTTATTTGTAGAATAACGATACCTTTACTTACAACTTTTAAACCATTAATAAGAAGTAAGTTGGAATACGCCAGTGTTATATAGAATCCCTTTTATTAACAATATGATCAGAACGTTTGCAAAAATCCATGCTGAAATCACTACCAGGCTATCTAGGAGTGGGTGGTATGTGCTAAGGACGACGATATGGTTGTAAAAATTTCATGGAAAATATGTGTTTTTTCCACAGGTTCTTCGGATGGATCTTCGCGCATTGAACGATACTGGAAAACTTGTCAACCTCCTATCCAATGACGTGGGCTGTTTCGACATGACCTTTGCGTACCTTCCGTTCCTAGTGATCGCTCCCTTACACGTTATCATTATCCTCTACCTCATGTACCTGGACATCGGCTGGTACTCGGTCCTTGGTATGGGGGCAATGGTTATGCAGACTGTACCTGTTCAAAGTGAGGGTTTTCAAAACGTACTTTAAAAAGAATTTGTTCATATTCGTTTATGAGTTGCTTGGGTAAAATTGTTTAAATTAATTACTCTTTTTATAGACACTATTGGTGTTCTTAAATTGATGTTTTCTAGGTCGAATTCACTCATCCCCAGTTTTGTCTGATTATCGAAGGCCTCACTGCATGATTTATCTTTCAATCTAAAGCAAAACCTTAATTTAAATAGTTTGATAACATCGATAGGACTGTATTAACTTTAATAGAAAAATTAAGAAGTACCACAGCCGAATTTCGTGGGTCTCAACTTGGCTAACAGACTTATTTGGGTTTTATAAACAAATATCTCACGCCTAGATTGGCGAAAGATCTAAACTCGACGAAATTAAAATAAATTGCATGGCTTCTTATTAAAATTTGACCGACTTCTATATCCATGAATAATTTTTATATTTAAATGTGTAATATTAACTCTTCGTTTGTTTATTATTTAGGTTACATGGGCAGATTAATATCGAAATATAGACTAGAAATAGCACAAAGGACTGATGAAAGAGTAAAGGTTATGAACGAAATTGTCAATGGAATTAAAGTAAGTAGGTACATATTATTTTTTCAAATATCCCTTATATTATAAATTTATTTGCCTTTTCTTACTTTACTGTGGGCTCTCCCTGACGCTTTTTGCTTTACCTGAACTTTGTGTAAACTTTTAACTCGCTATCCAGAAAGTTAAATTCTGATTTGACGGTTAACTAAATCG
The DNA here is from genome assembly GCA_020383195.1 of Neomicropteryx cornuta. NCBI lineage: Eukaryota > Metazoa > Arthropoda > Insecta > Lepidoptera > Micropterigidae > Neomicropteryx > Neomicropteryx cornuta. The sequence continues at coordinate 2,100,670 of JAHKQU010000001.1, read as the reverse complement.
ACTGTAGCAAAGATGAGAAATCGACCTACCTTATATTATTGAAATTTTTTGTTGAAAAAATTGTGACGCAATCCATTATATGTTGTGGTTAATAAGTAAATCATATAAAATAATATATAATAGTTGCTTAGAGTGCCGATAGTTGTAAAAACCATACTAATGATATGGATTTTAATACCATTAGGCAGTCTCAATGACTGCCTAATGTTTTTTCATCCTATACAGGTGTCCAAAGACCATTTCAGATAAAAAATACAATTAATGGTCCTTGCGATTTCAAATATAATTTGCAAAGACGACATATCAAAAATCATCATGGTTTCCGAGAAAAAAAAATGTAAACTTTACGTTGTTGTAATTCGCCCACCAGCTGATCATAAGCTCGTGACGCGCGGGTCATCTACTGTTTTCATTAAAAGTTGTACAACTTTCGTATGAAGAAATAAAGTATAAATATATTAAAAGCAAACGTTGTATGGAAGTGCAATGTTTTCCAAATGTTTTTATTAATATTGCCTTTAGTCAAAATTAAAAAACTGCAAAAAATACTAAACATTTGTTGCTGTACAGGTGATAAAAATGTACGCGTGGGAGAAACCATTCGATGCGGTTGTAGCGGAAAAGAGAAAGCTGGAAATGGACAGCGTCACTAAGACGTCCTACGTGAGAGCTGTCTTCTGCAGCTTCACCGCCTTCACCGAGAAGACGTCTCTATACTTTACCTTATTGGTATACAGCCTGTTGGGTAACGGCGTCAACGCAGCATCGGTGCGTGAACTTATCAATAACGTACTTAGCTAATAATATTAATTGCGCTCGACCTGCTGATACAAATGATTGCTTTCAGGTATTTTCCTTCTCCTTCTTCCTCAATATAATTAAGATGACTCTCGCCATTTGGCTGCCAAATGCAATATCCTCGCTGTCAGAAGCGCTGGTGGCCGTCGACAGAATTGAGGAGTTTCTGATACTGGGTAAGTTTCTTTTCATTAACTGGACCGCTGTTCGCGATCCGTTGCCTTCCTCCCTTCCCACCCCTCAAATACCAATAACCACATATTCATAGGCAAATTCGGAGACTACAAATCATCAGAAAAAAAAACAATAGTTTTTATTACATTTCTACTTCAAAACGAAATGTTGACCAAATAAACGCAAATATTTTCAGTTCTTAATCTTAACTATTAAACCCGAAGGGCCTAAAGATCAGATTTTTCTGGAATCCATTTCAGGGTACTGGTTTCGAACTTTTCATCGCTTTTGGGTCTACCCACATGTAGCTAATTTGTTTCTTTGTGTTATTCCGGATACATAATATGTAGCATATATTTTCAATCATTTTTAATATCTCATAATTCAAACTTCAGTATTCAGTCATTTGAACTTTAGTGCATTCCGGGTAGCATTGGCAAAACAAAATGCTGAAATTGTTTGCACGGATTGTAAAATAAAACCAATTGATAATTCCAGATGAACGCAAGGATCTGAGAGATTCATCGAGGTGTAAATATACTAAACTAAAAAGTACCCGTAATACTTCCACGATCAAGGATCTCAATTTGGACGCAAATGAATATAGAAGCACGCTGCGTTTATGTAAGTCTTTTAATTTGTGGTAGGAATGGTGATCAGTAAACCGAAGTTAAGAAAAAAAACTCGTCATTGTCCTATGAAAGGAAGATGATCAGGTTGTGAATTTTAAATTACTACCTTCCTTCAGGCACTTAATCTATATTATTATCAACAACCAAACATTAATAAGCACAAAATGATGAAAAAATGTTTCTCAATTGAGAGAAAAATGAATTCAGAATTTAACAGAAATCGTTTTAATGTTTGCAAACGCTGTTGAACCCTCCCCTCGCGGCTCGCGAAGTACTTCGAAGAAAACAAAGTTTATTAATAATAGAATTATTTTAGTATGATTTTTCTTAAACTATTACTTTTCTATTTTCTGTGTGTAGGTATATTTTTTTAAAACATGACATAAAACATAAACAAATAACTTATTCAATTTTCAATACATAGCTCTCATGCGCACCCTCTCTAACATCCACCGTTCGTCCCCATACAATCACCACCGTCACTAATCAAACACGTAACACTCTCTTCTCTCTTTTCACAGATGCAACATACATATTATGAGTATGTTCTATTGCACTCATTCAAGCGAGTCCAAATAAATTATTAAAATTTACATTACTAATGTAATGTTTTTTTTGGGATGAATTAAATTTATAATTGTTTGACTATTGGGTAAACCTCGTAAGTGTAATTTCCGGCTTCATTATAAAAGTATATTTTAAAATGTTTTATCATTGACCTTTGTAATTTATAATGCAATAAATAAATATTTTCTAAAGTCTTCAAATGATCACAATACTAGCAATCCCTCCTCAAGGTGGCGTGCCTCGCAACTGGGTGTGTCGCTTTATAGTGCTTTTTTTTAAATACATTATTAATACAACGTGCAATGCGCGTTTAGTGTAGTATTTGTATGGTGTGCGATGCATATATTTTGTGTGTGTGTGTCTATTTATGTCGCTTGGGAAACGAGTTGGGAAAGTAAATGGTTATAGGTGTATGTTTACTAAAATTTAATAAATTTGTCTTTTATTTATGTTTTTTATTATTTATTTCATATTTATTTTACAAATATTATTTATTTACTAATATTTTATATTATAATTTCATTCGTTTGGAATGATTACAATACGGTTGTGATTTTCACAGGTTCAAATGCCGATTTGAATACTCATAATCAGACGGAATTTATTCCAACCGATACAGCTGCAGAACTGACCCACGTCACAGCCCAGTGGGCAAGTAGTAGTACTTGCCCCACTCTTGATGACATCACTTTGAAGATACGTCCAGGTCAACTTTGTGCAATTATTGGAGCTGTTGGTTCCGGGAAGGTAATTATTGTAACTGAGTTACCGAGAGTTATTATTAAAGATTTGGCCCGGTTGGCACAAATTCCAGATACAAATCCAGTGCTTAATATACGATTCGCACGCTTTACATTTTCATAGTAATAATTCTCTTACAAATTTGTTATCTTCTAGTGATATTTTTTTGCTTTTTCACACAACAGATTAAAAGTAAAAGAAACATGTTATATATGTAATTGAGGAACTCTATTCCGACCGCCATGGCAAAATGTGGATCCAAACATATATAAGCTTCCGTCAAAAAAACTTTAAAAAAAATACTTCACGATCACGCATTGTAAAATACTTCCGACCATAATGTAACAATTATATTATCCGTTGTTTATATATTTATTCATTTAATAATTCATTTAATTTAATAATACCTAATATCTAATTAATTGTACATGTAGGCATTACCTACAGAAATTTCAAAGCAATAAATTTCTAAAGTTATCGGTAGCTACCTTCGCCACTGCCAAAGCGAGATTTTAAAAATATTAGTGCGCTGCGGAATCGCATTCAAGAATGACATCGTTTTACCAGCTGGACTGTCCGTAAGCGAATGCAAGGGGATAAAATACCAAATGCTTCCTAAGTACCAGAAAGCCCTGCTTCCTGATATACAGTTGATAGGAAAATAAAGAACTCACATAAAATTTCAGGTAAATAAACTTTGCTAATAGTGTACGTTTCTATTATTATCTCTTGCTTCCAGAGCTCCCTTCTGCAGTTTCTTCTGCGGGAGATGAGTATATCATCAGGCCAGTTTGTAGTGAACGGAACCACATCCTATGCCAGCCAAGAAGCCTGGCTATTTGTAGACACAATCAGACAGAACATTCTATTCGGACGTCCTTACGACGCCCAGAAATACAGAGAAGTGGTGAGGGTGTGCGCTCTGGAAGCAGACTTCAGTCAGATTCCTAGCGGGGACATGGCGCTGGTGGGAGAAAGGGGCATATCCCTGTCCGGAGGTCAGCGGGCTAGGGTCAACCTTGCTAGGGCGGTTTATAGGGAGGTTAGTAACATATTTAATAACTATTAGAAGATTTTTCCTCACACTTAGCCTCACAGTAAATCCTATTTTAACAAACCTCGTACAAATTCTAGAAATGTCTTTTATATATTTTTTTTTCAAAAGATTTGCTATAACCTAGGTTATATACACTTATTTTAATCTATACTAAACTAGGCACATGCGTCTGTACTTAAGAGTCAGGAGAGATAGTGGTAATGAAACGTTAAAAATGGTATGACCATGTGCGGATTATCTATATTTTTTTAGGAAATAATACCTACTTTTATTATTTTGTATAAAGAATTCAGTATAAACAAACCGTTGGGAAGTTTAACAATAGAAAAAAACCTGTATTTATGTATGTATTGACAACTCACTAAAATGGTGATAAAAACTTTTTAGATATATGTTCTATTAGCAATAAAAGCTGATGGGGTTTTGAGCCAGGTTAAAGGATAATTATTAGCTGTTTGGTCTATGCTGCTTTTTTCAGTTTTCTATCGTTGGAATCAATACAAGCTATCAATACAAGCAGTAAAAAAAAACTTTTTACATAAATCTTTCGAGAGATCTGTACGACTGCAGAAATACAATTACACAGTCAAGTATCGTTTACACTATCTTTTCTGGACAAATATTCTCACTCGCAGGCGGATATTTATCTCCTCGATGACCCATTATCGGCCGTGGATGCAGCAGTTGGTCGGCAGCTGTTCGAGAATTGCATAAACGGATATCTGAAGGGATCCACGCGGCTGCTGGTTACACATCAGCTGCATTACCTGAAGAGGGCTGACCTCGTGATCATTTTGAACAATGTAAGTAAATATAATAATAAAGAATAATGTAAATAAACTAGATTACTTATATCTCTTCGGGTAGTTTGGCGACTCGCTCTTTAGCCCTGATCGATTTTGAGGAACTGCGATATGATATCTCTGATATATTTACATTAGTCCACGGTTCATTGCTTCACGATACCAGTGGGACTCCATTTTTTCTTTTAATAATTGATAATGTTACTAGTTTACAGGTTTCTGATACTCGTTTACTAATTCTTCTAAAGTTATTAGCATCAATTCGTCGGCATGGCGACGTATTGAAACTGCTTTAGTGTGAAGGACACCCGCTTACAAATTATTAAATATATTTCCTATTTCAGGGGAAAATTGAAGCAATGGGAACATTCGAAGAGCTCGCGTCTCTCGGGGAAAACTTTGCTAAGCTGTTGACTCCAACCAGTGACGATAAGGAAGAAGCTGATTTCGACTCTCTAAGCAGAAGAAACGTTAAGATTATATTTTATACATCAACAATTGCTATTTATTTTGTATGGAAAATCGCAAAGAGATAATAATCGTGTAATACTGCTAGTATTGTACCATTTTTTACTAATACTTATTATGAGTTTATCTTATTGCCCATTAACAATCAACAGACTCACATCCAAAATCATCTTTTAAGATTAATGCAGCCTTAAAAGAGTGGCAGCCCTGTACTTCCCTTACTTCTTCTAATATAAATAAGTTCTTTATTAATCAGTCTTAAAAAAAACCTCATGTGAAAAGAAAAAAGATTGATGTAATTTAACTCTGACGATGCTCTATAAAATAGTGACAACTCCATTTGAACCATCCAATGGTTTCAGAGATTAACGCTGGAACTCCGAACTGGCAGTATCTGGCAGCTAAAACCACGTTTTTGCCAGAACCCATTTAATGTATTATAATATTTCTTTTGTTGAATAAAAAAAAAGTGCCATTTTGCTATGTGCGGATGATATAGAAATATTCTAAGCACAAAATCAAAGACTTAACAAATACCCCAAGAAATAATAAGATTTTCTTTTCTATGAGAAACTCTAAAAAATATGTATGTCGAAGAAGTTTTTTTTTTTGTTATTCGTACAATTTATATCTCTTTATGGTAACATTTTCTATTGTTTTTTTTAAATATTCTTGTTAGCTCCATTTACAGAATGTTACAAAGGGAAATATCCTGATTTGTGAGGTCATATTGTATTTCTTTTGAATCATCAATACATCATCGTAATTCTTGCAGCTTTCAAGGACAACAAAAGAATCTATGAAAATCGCAGAGAGAAATTCGAATGAAGGTACCTAAATGTTTTTATTAATTGTGAAAATGATAAAAGAACCATTATTTATTTATTTTATTTTATTTATATTTATATAGCGTATACCATGTTCATTTCCGAAAAAAAACAGCGAATTGGCCCTGCGATTTCAAACGTGATTTGTTTTGAATCAAAATTCATCATGGTTTCCGAGAAAAAAAATTGTAAATTTTACGTGATAATATTAAATCGTTCTTGTCGCAAGTTCGTCCGATCGCGACGCCGCACCGCGCCGGAACATTGACCGGCCTTCGCCGAGCGCTAACGAGCAAAGGGAATTTTTTTTTTTTTTTTTTTTTTTTTTTTTTTTTATTTATTTTATCCAAAAACAATACATATGAAATAGCACAAAATAATTTAAATAAAACTAGTTATAAGTAATCTTAAGCTATCTCATACACAGCAAAATAGATAGGTGGTGTGGATTTACACCAGCAATTTCTTACTGTTAACAGGGAACATTCGAACATGTCTTTGGGTATAGTTTTGGGCCCTGTATTATAAACCCCTATATGCCTTAACCAATCATTACCATATCTGTCCTATAATAAACATGTATGTACAAAAAATTCATATACTATATACGGAATTTTGTAAATGTGCTGAAAAAAGTGTTTTTTTTCCTGACCTTCGCAGTTGCCGAAAGCCTGGAGGCTGAGGACAGTGGCACCGGCGGGAAACACGCCAGACTATATCGGGAGTACATTCGCGCCGGAAACAGCTGGTTATATTTCGCGTTTGTCGTTTTCGTTCTGCTATTTGGACAGTTCATGGCCACCGCCTGTGACCTTTGGGTTTCGTACTGGTGAGAATTTGATTGAAGTCTTTATTCTTTCTAAGGTTATGCGGGGTGAGGTGATGCGAATGCGTTGGTCTCCTCTTAGCTCTTCGGTCCATTGTAAGTCCAGTCAGTGACGGGTTCGGCTGAAAGATTTTAGATAGAGACAGCTTCCCCCGTCCCAGTCTTTCTCTGGACTTCAGGGCTTTATTGGTGCCATTTTTTTTCCCTGGGTTCGGTCGTTGAGTCTTGTGTCTTCTTCACTTTCCCTGATTGGTTGCTGGTGGGAGACGGTGAGCAAGGAGAAACTTCCTTCCTACCTTCTTGTAGAGAGCGGCTTGGCAATTTTCTGAAAGTAAAACAATTAGGTAGGAAAATGTCATCTGATACGTTGTGTCATGTGTGTTGATGTGATATTTAGATTTTTTATTTATATTTTGTGTGTTGCAGGACGAATAATGTATTTATTTATGGATATGGTAACTCGACTGGGTCCATAAGAAGTACTAATGATGGTGTGGTGCGGTCTGAAGGAAACACGAATGAAAGTCTCACAGAATCAAAAGCAAGTAAATATCTGTATTCATATTAGTCGACTGTGCAAAAGCTTTCGATCTAGTACCTAACATATTGTAAAACGGGTATAATTTTAGGTCAGATTATTACATTATATTATAAATTATGTATTATTTAATTTTTTTACGTATATTTTTACTCCTCAGATATTGACCTGGATGCGAAGATAGGCTCGTTCTCAACAAAAGAGTACCTATATATCTATACTTGCCTCGCGATTGGCTGTATTTTAGTGGTCATATTGCGAGGAAACTTTTTATTCAGGATGTGTATGAAATCATCACAAGGATTACACAATAAGATGTTCCATTCGGTTCTAAGGGCAGTCCCCAGATTCTTCGATAAAAATCCATCAGGTTTGTTTAGGGCAAATACGCTTAAATGTTTAATATAATACATCATAAGTCAAAAACTTTAACAAGTAAACCATCACGATCTGAGTAATGTTAATTTTAAATATGTACACTTTATTAAAAAATCTGCTAGACGTGTATTTATCTGGTTTGAAGTTACATGCAAAATTTACAAAAAAAAAAACTTTGCAGGACGTATTCTGAATCGATTCTCCAAAGACGTTGGCCAAATGGATGAGCTATTGCCCAAAACCATGATGGACGCCGCGCAGAACTACCTCATGCAGCTCTCCAGCTTCGCGCTGGTGGCAGTTTCCCTCCCGTGGATGCTGGTGACGTCACTCCTCCTCGGTCTCGTCATCTACCTTGCGTTCAGGTTGTACATGACGACTGCACAGGCTGTTAAGAGGATCGAGGGAGTTAGTGAGTTTATATCTTATGTTCAATCTTTTCTCCAATGAGCAGTGGAACAAACCCTCACTTTTCCACCTATTGTCATGGTTTTTTTCTCCCTAATGCCAGCTATTCTTGAGGATCCTCTTTCTGGTGGTTTCGGTGGATCGTTCTGCCTCATCAAACGCACAAACACTCCGTACCTGATGTTGGTTAATTATGAAAAACATAATCATATGTCTAAAAACAAACTTTAAAATATACTATGCTTCTGAAGTTTTATTTTCTCGATTTTGTATCTTTTTTTTAAAAGTATCTTTTAAAGGTGTTTAAAAGTATCTTAACTCCTTCACAGCTAAGAGTCCCGTTTACTCTCATATAACGGCTACTCTTAACGGCATGACCACAATTCGCTGTTACAATGCGCAGGATAAATGTATCAAGGAATTTGATGAGCTTCAGGTAGGTGTCTATTACACAAATATATTACAATTATTTATCTGAGCAGATCGTTACAAACACATATAACAACGTTTTGTGTGGGTGACGTGGCTACAGAGTACAAATACAAATGATTATTAATGCAAATACACAATACATTATAATAATTAAAAATATTAAGGTTTCAGGTGCATTCATTTGTAAATTTCATACACCGCGATTCGAACCGAGGCCCTCTTACTTGATTTATATTTTACCACCTTCCATTTTATAGGTTGGGTTTTATTTGAAAAAAAATATACAATCATTTGGAATATTCAGTAATGAAGAAAAATACAAAGATTGAGATTATAATGGCCAAACTGAATTTAATATCAATAGAATTAATATTATTGAATTTAATATTTTATAAAAGATAAAATATAGGCTGAATTAACGGCACTCCGGTGAACTGAAAAAATTGCGTTGACCTAGAAATTCCGAGAGCTTTCCAAAATACCCAAGAACACCTTACTAGCATGTTACCTTAATAATTTCCACTCAATTTCCCATTCCCTATTTCACCCTCTTAGAGGTAGACTTTTTTTTAAAGAAGCTTATGTTTTCTAAAGTAAAAGACTTTCGCATTTATTAATAGTAATATATAGTAGTATGGATAAGTCAAATCGTACCTTAAATACAATTCATCTATGACTCCGCGTAACCTTCCGGGTCCAAGATAAGATAAACTTCGTAGATAGAGGCACCAAACAAAGATATGGGTTTCGGTAGTCTAAAGGTGCCTTGAAGAAATAATAACATTTATAGGTTTAATGAATTTAAACAGTTCTTTTCAAAAATATATTAATTTTAAATCGTTTTAATTAAACAATTACTTACTGTCACTTGTATTATATTTTTAATGTGTATTGTTATTTAGTTTAATGCTGCTTTTACATTGATGAAATAGGCATTTTTTTTTAAGTAATCTTGTATGTATTCTTGTAGTAGTGATGCTATTAAAATGTATTTTCGCTAAATGCCTAATTACGATCGTTTAGTGTAACGTAAATTAAATCTTTAATCCATATGAAACACAAATAAACATGTTTGTTTTTTTAAGAAATAAATTTTCTTAAAAATAATAAATTTCTTAGAAATAATGCTGACCTATGAAGAGCATTCCACTGGCGAACTGTTCTTGAAACAAAAGAATTGAACCCAATGTTCCGTTTCCTCAAGATAGGTTTTATCTCGGAAGGATGGTCATTACAACCAATATAAGGAGGCTTATAGAGTTGGGAGCCTAAATCGGGTTCATTCATCACAGTCTTATATAAACTAGTTTAAACCTGAATTCAAAACGCCTTCTACTTAGTGGCGCTTATCTTATTACTCTTAAGCTAAACGTTTACTGCCGATTTAATGAGGTCGTTGAAAGTTGTTTTTTCTCTTTTTATTGTTTTTTATAAATCGATTGTAAATTATCATTACTATTAGGTTTCTTAATTTGTATTTGATATGTATTTTTTTAAACTGCTTTTGCTCAATACGTTGTTTATTTTTGTCTGTTTTTACAGAAATGATCTTTAGTATCAACATGCAGAAATATAATTCAGCCAAATAATAAGGTTTAAAATTATTTTATTATTTAATCTGTTATTATTTATTCTGTTTTTAACGCGTATTTATATTTACTGCTTCTTAATATTCTTCCTGATACGTAAGTATAATACATTTTTCTCTGGGTTTGTTTATATTTTATCCGGAATTTGCAGGATTTGATGTATTTCATTGTATTTTTTCTGCTTTTACTGTACATAGAATTTTCCCAGTGTATTTAAATAGTAATAGTTTTTTTTTTGTTTATTTTAATGAAATTGATTTAACCACTGGTTTAAACATTATTATTAGACATACATTTGCACCAACGGTTTTAGATATTACGATGAAATTCACAGATTATGAGGTACACGTGTACCAGTCAGTTATTCGGTAACCACTAGTTGAGTTTTACTTTAAGATTTTATATTTTTCTTTTAGGACATCCATACATCGGCTTGGTCTCAGTACATTTTTGCCGCAATGTCTTTTGGCTGGTGGGTGGACTTTTTCTGTAGCATGTATATACTCATCGTGATATTTGCCTTCCTTCTCATTGACAGTAAGTGAACTTTCGCCAAAATTAGTTCAACTGCTTTGTTTAAGTGGATAAATTTATTTAAAAAACAAAGCCGTCATATAATATTTATTATAACCGTAATTTTTTGGATCATAATAAAATTTTACTTTTAATTAAATGCTTCTAGTGCCCCTCTTCTTTCTTCTTAGTCTTCTATAGCATTACTGAGGATTCTGATCTTCCAGGGAACTTCAAATCTTCACAAATGTCTTCCACGGCATTGTACACTCCGGAATATTTATTATTTATTTAACAATAATTCTTTGATATCAATATAATATGTTTATTTACCTTAATTTTATTAATTCCTGAGCAAACAAATTAAAATTCAATTTATTAGAAGTTGGCTTAATCTAGTACGGGCAATGCGCAGTTAGGTATAATTGAATTATTATACAATATGCAATATAAATATATAATATAATATAATGGGTTTTGATTCAACATTACATAGTCCGCCGATACGAAGCGGTGGGCGATAGTAATCACAGCGTTCGTCAAACTATTCAGAGCGCATTTGAAGCATGTTTAAGCTAAAGTCAATAATAAACCAGACGATTGGAACATGTTGAGAATTGTTGATTATTTTATTGATACTTTTGTCAATTCACTTTTCGTGAACAGTATTTTTATTAACCAATGTTGACACTGATGTTTCACGTCGACTATAGTGTTTTATTTAGACCATTTTAACATTGTCTTGTTATAACATCTCTAATTTTGAATTGCAGCTAAACTTGCGTCCGGATACATAGGCCTTGCAATATCCCAGGCTTTGTCCATAACAGGAACGCTGCAGTTCGGCATACGGCAGACTACCGAAGCTATCGCCCTCATGACAAACGTTGAAAGAGTTTTGCAATATACCAAAATCAGAACTGAAAAGAATTTGGACAATGGAGGTAGCATATAATTGTTAAATATACTTTAACAATTTAGAATTCTGCTAATATTTAACATCGCCAAACTTTTTCGAGTTACCCTCGATATTTATAGAATGGTTAGTCCAAAATGATTTATCGATATACTTCAATGTCATTATTCTCGTGTACTAGTTTCTTTCGTAATGACAAGTCTGTCAGAATCAATTTCTTATCACGTATTTCCCCCGATACGTATCCATCAACATTTGTATTAAAGATACATTATTCTATTTTTTTAAAGTTATTCCAGGATTCATCAAGATCCCTTAGTACTCGGAGAGATTGGTTTCTTCGTTCCGGACCGTTTGACCAGATCGCAGAAGCACACGTTATTTAGGCGACAAGTATAACCCGATTGGGAGCGTAGTCGAAAAGATTAAGAACTGCTTTCTATTACACCTTTTAATCGATTAATACAAAAAAAAATCCCACCTCACTATTCGTGTGTTATTCGATTTTTCTCGTCTACTGTTTTCTTTTTAATATGTTTCATTTTCTAAGTAATACTTCGTTCTGTTTTAGATAGCGAAACGCCGAAGGGTTGGCCCAACCACGGCGCCTTGAGGCTTTCCCGTATGAGTTTGCGATACGACGCTGCCAAACCCCTGGTTCTTGATAATCTTAACATACAGATACAATCTGGATGGAAGGTTCGCACTATACATTCTGCGAATGTTGTTATTACTAAATGAAAAATCCATCATTTTCCGTTTACAGCATGCCGTTATTTTAAGGGCATGTCAACTTCGTTTGTCATGCAGCTAAGAGACAAAGATAGCTTCATGGGTACGTATATTGTGTAAAGGAGACGAAAGTACTGGGCGTCTGTTCACAAAGAGTAATGTCAGTTATTTCATTAATTTAAAATGTATATGTCAACATTTCTTTTTCTATATTATCTTCAGTTTTTTAAGAGTTTATGATCATGAACTTTTTTTACGCCCTTTTATTTAGCTTGCAATGAACCTTCTACACCCAGGAATGGGTACAGATGGAGGAACTTCCCAACGGTCAGCAGCACAGACACGAAATTTTATACACGCATTCAAGCACTTAAATAAAAGCTTGTTTTTAAACATGTATTTTTACTATTAATTTATTTCTCTTTAATTACAATATCCAATTGTAGCGGTTCTGGCACAATCATCTTTAATGCAAAAAAAATATCTCTCCTTAGGTTGGCATAGTTGGAAGGACAGGCGCCGGCAAGACATCTTTGATTGCAGCTCTCTTCCGGTTGGCAGAAATCGAGGGAGAAATCAGCATTGACGGAATTGAAACGGGGTCTATTTCTCTACAAGTATTTATTTTTTATTAAAATATCCATACAAATTAATATCATTAAATGTGTATTACTATGTCGCATTTTATTGATATTCTATAAAAGAAAAGTACAATTTGTGTGGAATAATAACACCTCACTAGGCAAATGCCTGTGTCGAGGTGTTACCTATTTTAAATATATAAGTAGGGAGATAATAAGTAAAATTTAGATATTTTTTTTAATATTTTTATTTCTTTATTTCCTGGAAGGAATTATTTCGAATGTTATTATTATAATCATAGCAAGCTATATCATATCATCTTACAAAATAACACAATAACCACACCTTTGCTGTTGCCAACTATTGAAATATTTCTCAATAATTTTACGTCGAATGTTTTACTATTGGTACTAGTACTTAAATAAACTTTGTGTCTCATTAATTTTCAGGACTTACGTTCCAGCATATCCATAATCCCACAGGAACCTGTTCTATTCTCTGCTTCGGTCAGATACAACCTGGATCCCTTCAATAAATATGACGACGCTACGTTGTGGAAAGCTTTGGAAGCTGTAAGCTATTCGTAATGTACAAATTAGAAACCTTATACATATTAAAAAAAAATCATACTAATTGGAAACCACGTGTGAATTTATACATTTTTAGGTTTAAGGTCAAAAACAATGTATTTTTAATAAAAAATAACGAAAAAACAAGGTAAATTATAATTTACTTCACATTTTTATTTCAAAACGGACAACATTTTAAAATATATTGTATATTTTTACGACATCTTAAATAATCAGTACATTTTGAATTATTTCATTGCTCCCAGAACCATTTAAGGTTCACTTTTAATTAAAGCATTTTTGTATATTCTTTTAAATGTCATTATATCGTTTTATTTTATTTTCCTGCATAATTGTGTATTTCGTTTATTAATTAATCAATTTATTTATTTTTTGTAATTTTATTGCACTTTTTTTATTTGCTTCTGATTTTTCGTTTATACTTTCCAATATTATTCTTTATTAAAGAATTCACATGAATGCCCGGTTTTAACTCGAACGCGTGAATGCATTTAAAATCATCGACGGAAAATGGGAGAATATTGCGTTTTAGGCAACGATCTTTTGACACATATACAGGATGTATTTATATTCACTGATATTAGGGGGCAAATATAGATTAATAATAGAACATTTATTATCAAAAAATATTAGAATATGTTTCTTAATTACGAGAAAAACGAATTCGAAATTTAAAAGTAATTGTTTTATAGTTTGAGGAGGCGGTTGAATGATCTAGCGCCGGTGAGGTGAATATAAATACACCCTGTAGATACGGCAACTGAGGGCAAAAACCGCACCGCGCCCTAGTACGCCACTTTGCGTCGAGTACACTCCTCGCGTATCATACGTCTCGCTTGCTACATTAATGTCGGATTGTTGCGGCACGCGGAACGGTGAGGGTAATCTACCGGTGTCGGGTTTTTACAAGTACGATTTGTATGACATGCCGTATCCATACGTTTTCAAAGATCGTTGGTTTTAAGATAATAATGGAATTAAAATAGAACTGTATTAATTCACTAATGTAACTTTAGGTGGAGTTGAAAGATACTGTAGAATCCTTGGACTTCAGGATAACCCAAGGAGGAGCAAATTTTTCAGTTGGACAAAGGCAACTTATCTGCGTGGCGAGAGCCATCATCAAGAACAATAAGATTCTAATTCTTGACGAAGCAACGGCCAATGTCGACCCACAGTGAGTATACTTTCGAATAGTCCTTTAATGTGTGATGTCATTACATCAATTCTGTAATAAGTTCTATAATATCACTACTATTCCGTACATTATTTTAATTTTCCAAGGAGGGTAATATTTGATTTACCAATTATTTTAAGGTTTAACTCTAGAATCTTACGTTTCTACATAGGTTTAAATAAATTCCTGTTCGTACTCTCTGAGAAGCAATCTGTTTATTCGTCGTTAAGTGCAATCTTTAGTTGAAAAAGCGAAAACCCTTGTTAGAACTTTTAAAATTCCGACAAGCTTACTTGATTGTAGAGCTTTGCTTGAAAAAATAGAGCTTAAAGTATAAACCTTAGGGCGCAATAAGGATATACGATGGTCTGTACATTCCTCGTCGTTGAACTAATATCTCACAAAACGAACCCATTTATAAAAAAAAAACCCATTTATACCCTGAACGTCAAACGCTCGTCAATGGAAGTATTATTTACAAACCAATTGTGTTACTTTGCTTTGTGTTATGCAATTGTGTCATGATGCTTATTTCAAACGATTACCTTTTTTATTTTAGGACGGACAATTTAATTCAACAGACAATCAGGCGCAGATTCTTCGATTGCACCGTCCTAACGATCGCACATCGGCTCAACACCATAATGGACTCTGATAGGGTTCTGGTCATGAACTATGGGGAAATGGTCGAGTTTGACCATCCCTATAAGCTGCTTCTCAAGAAAAATGGTTACTTTGACAGCATGGTCAGCGAAACGGGACCAATAACAGCCAAACAGCTATTCATCGTGGCCAAGGAAACTTACGAACATCTTAATAGAACTTCTGAGAAGGCAAAAAGTCATGAATACGTTACTAATAATAAGGAAAATAATGCAGTATGTAAAAAAACAGAAGAAAATATTATTAAAGAGGTCGACGAAGAAAAAAACAACCCATAAAAATGAAATAAACCCATAAAAGTAAAAGGAAATGCAGATAAAGAAAAACGTCACTATTATAACATAAAATACGTATCAATAAATTAAAGTAGCGAGTTTATGTATTTTTAGTACAAGTACCGATTTGATACTTTAATTATTAACCCTTTATTTTAAAATTAGATTTTTGTGAATTAGTAATATATTTTTAAACTGAAAAATCATTTACAAATAGTCCTAATGAGTTTTGCAGGAGATTTCCTCGATATCCTGATTTTCTGGAGACAAGTTTATATACATATTTTTATTGGCTCGTAAACATAGTATGAGCAAATGAGAATTGTGTCGTAATGAAGGAAATAAAGATTTATTTACTGTTATGCATATCAATAATTAAGATCAGCTACCCTGAAATATTATTGTAAAAAAAATAAAATAGAAACTATAAAAAATATACATTCTAATTTAAAGCTAGGCCAATTGCTATTACGAGAAAGATGGTTCATTTTTGAAAACGCTATTGCTATGCTATTAATGGTCAAGGCTTTATTTTTGTGTGAATTAAGATATAGGATGTTTTTTTTAGAGGCGTGGTTTTTAATCTGGCACTACTTTTTTCGTAGTTGGTGTTTTTGACAGCTGTCACTTGATTTATGCTAAGTTTGGTTTGCCATTTCAATATAAATGAACTTACTCCTGAACAACGTTTGCAAATAGTGCAAATTTAGAAAAAAACACTCTAAATTTTTTTAAAATCACTCTAAAATAAAGTAAAAATCGCGTCGTGGGCCTGTGGCGTCGCCTCCAAGATCGTGCGATTTAACACCGCTGGACTATTTTTTGTGGGGTTATGTGAAGTTGCTTGTCTACGCAGATAAGCCGGACACGATTAACGCCTTGGAAGAGAATATTCGGCGCGTTATTGGTG
This sequence comes from Neomicropteryx cornuta, assembly GCA_020383195.1. Lineage (NCBI taxonomy): Eukaryota > Metazoa > Arthropoda > Insecta > Lepidoptera > Micropterigidae > Neomicropteryx > Neomicropteryx cornuta. Next base: position 2,084,074 of record JAHKQU010000001.1, on the reverse strand, counting down.
ACATACTGCAAAACAACTTGCTGCAAAAAGTGGTTGAAAATTGGGTCTCTCGGCTGGAATTTGTTCGAGTCAGCCGCGGCGGCCACTTACCCGAAATCATTTTTAAAACATAATGGCAAACCCTTATCTTTATAATAAAACTAAATTCTTAGCCATAACATCAAATTATATGCGTTTTATCTCTTCTTGAAAACCACGCCTCTAAAATCATCACCCTATATTCTAGATATGGCATCGTTTTTTGTATCAAAGGTGGTGTTATAATGACATACATATTTCAAAGAGATTATTGATAGTTTTTGTTAAACTTTGCTTTACTAATTCGGGCATTGTAAAGTAAAATAGTAAGTTATTTTAATAAATGTTTTTAAAATTAATCCATTTTAGAAGATACATTTGGTAAGATTGCAATGTTTAAAACCACCACCATGTATTTAAACACTACACGTGCACGATAAATAGGGAGGTATTTTTATTGAACCTTTATTTTTAACTTGTATCAGTAATGCTTTATAAATTGTAAAGAGAGTCGCTTTTTGCGTTGTTACTCTTTTCCTCCAAAACCACTCAATTGATTCTTATGGGGTTTTGACTGTTTGATAGCTTGGATTTTCGGCAAGGTTTTATGCTATAGGCGATGCAATAAACCTAAATTGTAATATGTTTCAGTAATTGCGTAGCTAAACTTTAGAATGTATGTAGTGTGGCACAGTCAGAATATTTTTCTCATCGACTGCATTGTCCCGTGTAACATCAAAATAAAACCTTCATTTTCAACAAATGAAAAAACGACTTTTATTAATATTTTAATAAAATGTTATTCAATAAAACGTGTTTATTTAATAAGCACTTTTTTCTAGAATGTACGTGTTCTAGAATGTATTTAATGTTTAAATGTTATTTTTTATTATTAAGATCTTTCTTTGTCGCGTCGAACAAGCTGACTTAAAAAGAAATAATATTTAAAAAAAATCTGCATCTGGTCACAAGCCTTAATAATTAGAAAGTAAAATAAGGAGCATTACGAGATATTAAGGTCATTATCACACAAGCGAACGAATAAAAAAAAAATGAATATATTTAGATAAAACTGTAAATCGTTTGCATTGACTTGGGAGAGTTTTGTAACTAATACATCGCGCGCCACGTACGAAAGAGAAGGGAAATTTGGCAGATGCAAAAGAGTCAACTAGCAGTTCAAAATCTATCTCGAAACTTGTGGCGTGTTTTTAGATTATCTAGGGGTTTAAAAACCATTTTTTGTGTAAAAAACGTGTAAACATTGTTTTAGCAAAGAAGTTGAAACTAGATGGATGTATAGTGAACCATTTATGAAGAACAAAATAGTGCAAATATCTTGATTTTCCACTTCCTACATAAACTCATTCAAGGACACATCGATAAATACAAGGTAAGAATTATTTTTATGTCCGAATGGCGAGCAGTTATAGTAATATATTCCATATTGGCGCCCGATCGTGTCAAAAATTTGCTTTCAGCACAACTTAGTAATATTTAAAAAGTGACACGTTTATTATTTGGTGTGATATGTTTCCGCCAATAATAAAACTATTATTTTTGGAAGTTATCCTTTAAACTGTCCTTTATTCGGTTATTTTTTGTTTCGTTTTCATTTCATGTATTTATAAATACAGTAGGTACATTAGATAACCTGTTTCATAAATAAATTTTATTATTACGTCATATGAAGAAAGAGATAGATTAGGCTAGATCTATAATGGCCTTGACACCGTTACGGCGTACGGCGACAACTGAGCGCTCACAACAAAGACAATATTACATGATCGTTTTACTATTTTCACGTAAAGTTTGCTTTTTTTCTCTGTAACCATGATGAATTTTGTTATAGGTTCATAACACAATTTAAATTGCAGGACTACTCGTTTATGTTTTTTTTTTGTCTTGGGACGGTGTACAATATTTATTATAATAAAAAAACTCAGAGGTTACAAAACATTACAGAGGTAGGTAATAATAACATACTTTATTTATTTTATTTTATTTTCTACACTACCATACAAAATTATAAAAAAAAGTATAAGGTGAACTTTTTGCCTCAAAAACAATATTTATCAATTAACCTACTATAGATTACGAACTATTAGTAGGTAAAACTTTAATTTAAATGAAATTATAGAAACAAACTTGTTATTTAAACTGATTATAATATTGTCAGAAGTGATATCTAGGGTGATAGGATAGAGAGCAGAAAACGGGTGCGGGGATTAAGAAATAAGATAAAATTAGGTTAGGCAAATAAAAATGTTTCTTACGGATTAAAATGTTTTAAAAACGAAATATATGAAAGTTGTTTTAAGTTATTAAGTAATATAAAGAAAAATAAATTACATTATAATCAAGTACATGTTATAGCTATTAGTGTAATTAATGCATACATTAGTTAAAAGACGCAATATTATTAGTCAGTGATAGATATAATCTATATACTCGTATCTAAAACAAAGTCGGGTTTGTTACACCATTTATAACTCAAGAACGGCTGGAACGATTTTTATAACCTTTCATTTGTTGGATTGGTCTCCGCCCCGAATAGCAGAACAATTATTAAAACATCGAATTATTATTAATTATTATTGATTATTAAATACACAAAAAAAAATATAAAGAAAATTAATTTTCTCATACACTTTGTATGGAACTGCATATTTGTATTCTGTGGAATTGTATTTTTAAACGATAAGTTGCCTTCGAAGATGTTCACTTTGTGAGATTATCATATTTGTAATGGTGCACGCATCGATGAACCTAATTAATTTCGAGTATTCTTAATAAAAAACTAAATTTTATTCAGCTAAAAAGTTAATACAGCATTTATTGATTCTGAGGCGGTACGAATTTGGCCGGGTCAACTTATTATCAATATAATAAATAAAACAGAATTATCATATGATAACTACAGTAAAAATGCATATTTACTGGCAAATAACCGGAAATAAATTTATCAAAAAAATTGTGAAAAAATATTTAAAATGTTTAATTAGAATTAATTGAAAATGAACACGAACGGTTACAATTAAAATTCTTTTGGACATTTAGAATTTGAAAATACAAATTAAAGAAAAATATGGGAAAGTCATTTAAAAATAGGAGGTTGAAAATAAGGTATATATTTTTAAACCCATTTGTGATAGCAAAACCCTAACCAAAATCAGAAAAAAATATAGAATGACGAGGATGAAAATTGAATGTATTTGATATCATTCTAAAATTCTTGTTTTTCTCGTAAATGCAACAAAAACTGGGCATATAAATAAAAACGGATGTGTCTTAAACTAGAAATACTAGAATGGTGTTGACGTCATTAAACGATCATGTCGAATAAAATTGTAGCCAAATGTAACACTCGGTAATGACTCGGTAACATTATTTCGAAGAGGAAACATGTTAAAGGCAATTTCGAATAATCGTGCAGATTTTGATACCGATAACACCACGTGAGTTTATTTTATGGGTGCGTTTTGTTTTAAGTGAATATATCGTTTAAGATGCCCGCGGTGGAAAGCCATGGAAAGGTGCGGCGAAAGGCGAACAACTTCACGAGAGCCAATCCCATCTCGAAGCTGTTCTTCTGCTGGATGCTGCCGACGTTCGTCAGGGGAGTCAAACGAGAGCTGAGCATCGAGGATCTCAGCCTCCCCACCAAACTCAATTTATCCAAATCGCTCGGAGATAAACTTGAAAGGTACTTGAATAGCAAATTTATTACAGAAACATAATTTCTTTGACCTACTGCTAAATGCTAAGTTTTCACAGTAAACATTTTAATTTCCTTTATATTTCATATAATATTATGTATACAGGAGTCCCAAGACCATTTCCGAAGACTAAAAGGGGTGTTTATGTTTCCTATTACAAGTACTAAATTATATTAAAAAATGCTAAAGTATATTTTATTTTATTAAAGCGCTGGTGTAAATTCTTGTTACATCTGTTAGACAAAAAATAACGATTGAAGGGGTTGAAATTTCTATTATAAAAGGTGTATTATCGTAAAGTTTCTATTTTATATGCTGTTCGCTGAGTATTTAAATATACACACTCAGCTCCGTACGTCAAAAGCGCGGACCACGCGCTGCCGCCCGATCAGCCTTTGACCGAACGGAATATCCCACGTGGGACTGACACCCGTTTTTTAGTTTTATTGGCAAACAATATGTATTATGTTTGTTCGTTTGTTATTTATATTGACATAGCTTTTGTAAATAAAACTCGAATTACACATAAACAATCAAAATAGAATTAAAATGAAAAAAACGACGATTTGCGATATGCCACGCTTTTAAATAATAATAGAAATGCATCAAGACAGTAACGATTTTAACCGGAAACAGCACCTGTCATATTACTTACGGCGATTACGGGATATACCGTTATCGACGCTGAATGTGTTAAATGAATTATATTTGTTCTCTAGTGCGGTATTTAAATTTCTTGACGTAAATTAGTTTTTTTGGCATGATTACGGCTACTACTAGTATACTGACGTAGCCACGAGACGTCAGGACACAATCAGTAAACTTTAATTTTAAAATAATTTATAATTTCATCGAATGATTTAATTTTAGTTGTCATTATTATTAGCATACATTTAATATGACGATACCGGCAGTTATACACTAAAGACACATAAAAAGCATTTTTTTTTCAGAAAATGGTTTGAGGAAGAATGTTCTGCGAAATCTTTAAAACGCGTACCCTCTTTGAGGCGGGCTCTCGTCAGGACGTTCTTTTGGGATTATCAACTGCATGCGGTACTGTTAATGGTTGCTATATTAATATTAAGGTACGTATAAGTTTACGTACCTACACAGGGCATTTTTTTAAATTAAAGCACTATGGTTATACAGTATCATTGATACTTTATTTTTTTAAACACAGAATGTACGATCAATAATCAGAAAAAAAACTTAGAAAAATGCTTTCCCAATTACGAGAAAAACCAATTCATAATTTAACAGAAATCACTTTAATGATTGAGAATGCGGACGAGTTACGTACCTATTTGCTGAGTAAATAAATAAATAAGTGTATTTATAATGTGATTATTTTAGTATCTTTTTTTTTCGTGGTTTATTTGTCGATACAAATCAAAACCCTGAAATGTGCAAAGTGAATAAAAATATATCCCGTATGTTGATTAAGTGCACCCAAGAGTTAAGCTATTTCCCTAACGTATAAGGGTATTAATACAGGGTCAAGTGCGTTACCTTAGGGAACATCATACTTAGATAACCTTCAATGCTTGATGTGATCTGGAAAATCTTACTTTGACGGAAAATAAAGATTTAAATAAAAACAGACATCCAACTGGACGCTACTGCGGTCATTTCTTTTGATTCGTCGTGTTTTGTTCGGTTTTAAATTTTGTTAAACCTGCTAAATGAGAATACTCGTGTGTGAATATTACAAATTTAGTTAATAACAATAACATAGACGTTAAACCTTTGTTAAATATTTTCTATTATTATAGTTTTATTAGTTACTAGGTGTTTGTACAGCCCAAGGGTTTGCCGGGCCTGACAGCTAGGCCCTGTAGGAGACTCAATTTCTAAATTTAACTCTTAGAAGAGTAAATTGTATTTTATATTCTGTCAAGTCGAAACCGGTCATATTCACTGACTGTATTTGAGATTTATTATAATTAGTCATGGCAAAGCACACCTTAAGAGGGAACTGGTGATTTACGGAAAATGATGGAAACACGTATTCCTTTATTTTTTGAGAGGATCTAAATACCAATTTTCACACAAATAACATATTTTATTCTCTTTTAATTTTTAATTCTGTAACATCTTCGGTTATTATTATAATGGGGGTCAAAAAAAATGTTTACATCCTCTTAGAAGGAAAATACAAAGAAAGAGAATGTACTTTTCAAATTTCAGGATCCTAGTTTAAGCGGTTTAAGCTAGGCGATGTTAAATTAGTTAGTGAATTAGTTCAGCATGTGTTGTTTTGTGTGATGTGTTGTGTGTGATAGATAACATTTCCCTAAATGTTGCTGTTAAATCGATGGGAAAATAACAAAAAAAAAATATATACTTATATTTTATACACAAGAATATTCAGAAACGTATTTTTTTGCCATAATATTTTCGGATTCAGATATAAGCTAGTAACTAATGTAAGCTATAACTAACCGGCCTACCATCACAGTTACTAGCTTCATGTTGATATGGTCAGTACGAAAGGGCGCTTATGATATTATAAACGTCGCTTCTGGTGGCATTTAAACTGAAAACTAAATGTGTGTGTTATTTAACTAGCTATTTAGCTGTTATTTAACGTGGGTTTATTTTGTTTAGGAGCCTACAACCTGTAACTCTAAAGATTCTGCTGCAATTCTTTGAGAAGGACAGCAATATGACCTTGACGGATGCGCACGTCGCGGCGTCTCTTTTGGTCATACTGACATTGGCAACGAGTCTCATGATGCGTCACGGGATGAGGCTGGGATTCGAATTTGGAATGAGGATTAGGATCGCTTGCAGCTCGCTCATATACAGAAAGGTGAAAATTTATTCTTAAAAAAAAAAATAACTTTTACAACGTCCCAATACATTTAACCCTTATTGTAAGTTGTTTTTTTTATTTACCGTGACTTAGGTCCTGTACGTTTATTTTGGCCTACTCGAGTCAAAGGTTAATGAAGCGTTAAAATAAATAATGGCGGATTCGAACCTGCAACCTGGTCTTTAGTCAAACACCTCAACAACTAGACTACATAGCTATTTTACTTTTTATTCATCTAAATAATTTAAAATGTTACATTTTGTATGCGAATGTAATGAATATAAGATTATATCAGTCTTTTCTAAGACATAAAAAATATTTAGCATCATCATAATATACAGCATCAGCATAATCCTAATATTTAGCATCATCGCGCAATAAAAGCCAAGTAAAACATAACAACTATATACGATATTTTAATATTAAAAATACCGCACGCATACAATACCGCATATACTGTATTTTAATACATTATTTACGATCGAGATAAAAAAAATGCCATCCAACATAAAATTGCCGAACTTGTGTGAACCGAGTTCACGTGGTAGGGCTCCATAATAATATTTGTTTCCACTGTTCCCTATGACTACTTTGAGTGTGAAACACGTTTTCTTTTGTTGGGCCTAATTTTTTAACAATTTTAACGACAAATATACAAGTTGCAATTCACGACCAATCTATAAAATCAATGATCAAAATCAAACTCAAAACCAACCAATGGTCAAAACCAATGATCAAAATGCACATTCAATGGTAATTTTATTTATTGAAATATTTATTTATTGAACTAGTTTACGGAGTAACGGTATAGTCAATCCTGAAGAACTGACTGCACATTCAGAATGACTAGAATTCGATTTGTCCTGTTTATAAAAGTTTTGGACATATTTCATTTGCATATTTTTCTTCAGGCTCTTCCATAGGCTACTATATAAAAATATTTTTGCAGGTTCTACGTATGGATCTCGGCGCGATACATCACACGGCCGCTGGTAAAGTTGTCAACCTTCTATCCAACGATGTTGGCCGCTTCGATCTGGCCTTCGTGGGCATGCCTTTCCTTTGCATAGTCCCTTTACACGTTATCCTCGTCCTCTACCTCATGTACAGGGACATCGGCTGGTATGCGTTCATTGCCATGGGAGCGATGGTCCTGCAGACGATTCCACTTCAAGGTCGGTATTGGGAGTTAAATCATTTGAAGACGTTGCAATTCAGGGTGTATTTATATTCAGTGATGTTCTTGAAGGGGGTTGATCTATATCAACAATCAAGCATTAATCAGATAAAAAAAATTGGTTAAATGTTTTACAATTACGAGAAAAACGATATCGACATTTATTAAAAATCGTTATCATGTTTGAGGACGTGGTTGAACGCATGGCTTGAAGTCGGGCAGTGACCTCGCGGCTCGTGAACTATTTTAGTTTGAAATTTTTGTTTTTTCGAAAAAAATTGTTTTTTGAGACTAGTTTAGTAATCGATATAGATCAACCCCCTAAAAGATCACCAGCGATTATAAATAGACCCTGCAAAAATACATTTATATGTATATTTTTTAATAGCAGAAAATTGCCCGAAATGATGAATCGATCATTAACTAAATTGATAAATTTCGAAAAGTTTTATGATTCTTGTAACAAAGTTCCATATATCAATATATTACAAACTTAAAATACTAATAAGGTCCTGTGCGTACATAAGAGCGTAACTAGGATGTCTTTTTACACCTAAGAATTTTACAAATATTCCACCTGCAAGAATAATAATGATTAAATTGATTATTTTAGGTTACCTAAGCAAAATGACAGCAAAATACAGGCTGGCGGTAGCGAAAAAGACGGATGAACGGGTCAAGCTCATGAGTGAAATAGTTAGTGGGATCAAAGTAAGTTATCTATTTCGTTATTGCCTAATAATTTACTTAATGAGCTAATAAGCTACTTAATAATTTAAGTTAATAAGTTAATAAGCTACTTGATAATTCACATAACAGTGTAACACTACCACTAGTTCATAGTATCAGTGACATAATCACTCCCATGAAGCTATTTTTAGCATCATGCAATGGTCGGTCACTCCAGATAGTACAGAGAGCAATCAATGAATGAGGAGCTGATCTTTGACATAGAAGAATTAATTGTCCTATACATTAATATAACAATATATTAATCCATCTGGCAGATTGTCAGGTTTATATAATATCTGAGTTTCATATTGTATCGAATATCATTAAACTAATTTTAATAGCATAATAATAATTAATCGGTAGGGTAATGATTAGGGCGTTTGACTATTGACCCATAGATCCCAGGCTCAAATCCGCACATGGTCACAGCATTTTTATACTTCAATAACGACTTAGGTCATAGATATTCTTGAATGAAAGCACTGGTACATCGAAATACATATGACATAGTGTAATGCCGATTGCCGATAACTGAATTGAAATCGTATGCTGGTTAATTATTTATCTTATTATTTTGGACAAAACACACAAGTATCTCTTCTACCGGATCCTTCCGGGAATCTTCCGGAGATCGTGTACAAATAATTTCTTTAAGCTCATTAGGTTTAAATCGAAAACGTTCAATAGGTAAAAATAAACGACTACAAAGCGTTTTGGCTTTTCCATTTCTCTCATGACCCTTACAAAAGCACCCAAAACGCGTTCTGGCTTTCCCACATTTGCTACAAAGCAACATTGCCCTTTTAAAAACGCCTACAAAACGTTCTGGCTTTCCCATATTTGCTACAACGCGAAATTGCTATCGTGGCCGTTTTAAAAGCACCCAAAACGCGTTCTGGCTTTCCCATTTTTTGCTAAAAAGCAAGTGGCCCTTTTAAATGCGCCCACAAAGCGTTCTGGCTTTCCCATTTTTGCCACAAAGTGAAATTCATGTCAGGGCCCTTTTAAAAGCGCCCACAGCGCGTTCTGGCGTTCCTATTTTTGCTACAACGCGAAATTGCTATTGTGGCCCTTTTAAAAGCACCCAAAACGCGTTCTGGCTTTCCCATATTTGCTACAACACGAAATTGCTATTGTGGCCCTTTTAAAAGCACCCAAAACGCATTCTGGCTTTCCCATTTTTGCTACAAAGCAGCGTAGCCGTTTTAAAAGCGCCTACAAAACGTTCTGGCTTTCCCATATTTGCTACAATGTGAAATTGCTATCGTGGCCCTTTTAAAAGCGCCCAAAACGCGTTCTGGCTTTACCATTTTTGCCACAATGATATAATGGTATGATTTTTTTTCTGGCAGTGATATAATATAAGAACACATTTAGTTTCAGGTCCTAATCTGATACCACCATTATTTGGTCTTAAGTTGGTACCAAAACAAGACACTAATTTTCAATCATATTTAAAAAAAATGTATTTCACAGGTAATAAAAATGTACGCGTGGGAGAAACCCTTCGAAGCAGTGGTGGCAGAAAAAAGAAATCGAGAAATGGACTGCATCCGGAAGACTTCCTATGCGTGGATCGTCTATTGCAGCTTTTCCGTTTTCGCCGAAAGAACATCTCTTTACATCACTCTTCTTATATTCAGCCTCTCGGGACACGCTGTCAACTCTGCTTTGGTATGGGAAAATAGCAGTCATCTTACTGTATATTTTATACCTTGCAGTCAGTAGGTATAAGCTGGAGCAAGTTGGATAGGCGAATTTTAACCTCATCATTAATTTGAGAATAGTTACATAGATAGATGGAAGTTCATTTGCCAGACGCTAAAAATATATTTGATTTGAAAATGAGGTATGTAAAGCGGTGTTTGGATTATATGTTGATTAAATTCTTCCATCCATTAAACTCTTCGACCAGTATCTTTTAATCCAGCAGATTGTCAAAGGGCAGTCCGCTCTTAGAAGTCATTCTATCTATCAAGCTGGATGCTTAATTTTCAATTTTTGATAATATTAAAAATACATTCACTTAGAGTGGACAGTTTACTAGTGTAGGGTTGCCATACGTCCCGGTACACCGGGACATGTCACCGGTTTAGAGCCTCGGTCCCGGTTGTCCCGTTTGACCCGCCATATGTCCCGGTAGACGTGGTAGGTAATCATGGTTTTATATTAATGCTAAAATTATGCGAATAATTCGTGCGACGACATTAGATCACATTGGCTGGCGGTAAAAGTGTGGAGTCAAAGGATGTACTGACATTTTACAAATATTTTTCCATATTTACAGTACGGAATGAAAGACTGAGTAAGGGAGCTGATGTAATTCGTGGTAATTTATGATCTCACTCAAAAACTAGGCGGTTAACTGTCTTTGTTCCCGGCCATTGAACGTATTCTGAAAATGTGGGAACCATTGAAAGATTTCCTTTTTTCACACCCCAGATTGCGGCGCTATGGGGGGGGGGGGGGGTACCCCTCCCCCCTCTCCTCTTATAACTCCCTTATATTTCCTCCTATTTGATATCAGTCCCGGTCGGAGCTAAACAATTTATGGCAACCCTATACTAGTGGTGTGTTATTTTTTTTTTATTAAATAAATGAGTTCATATTGCCAGATAACAAATATTATAAATACATATTTTTATTAATTCCGACACTCCTATGACGAATGTGACGAACTTGACGTATAATGAATGAGAGGTGAATGGTTTAATGAATATTTACAAGAATAACTTACGTTCAACGTAGGATATATGCAAATGAATCGTCATGGCTAAAAATAAAAAGAAAAGTGTAAAATATATGCACATTACGTGCAAATCGTTTAGATATAGTATTATTGTATAATGTATTGCTTAAATAGACAGTTAAAAAAAACATGTCAAATTTCAGGTATTCTCGTTCACGTCATTTCTCTACATAATCAAAATATCGATTGCGCTGTGGCTGCCACTTGCTATATCTAGGCTTTCTGAATCCCTTGTGGCCATTAAGAGAATTCAGGATTTTTTATTAATGTGTAAGTTTCGTTAAAATAATTATAATTATTTCTTGTTGCTGAGATGCATTTGACCTCTCAGAAATGAGTTTATGAGAGATGAGTGAGATAGTTTATGATTTTTTATGAGATGAGGAGAAACCATGCAATCGCGTTAAAGTGTTAACATCGAAACAAAATATTATGGGATATTCACTCAACTATTGAGGGATATTCACTCAACTATGCTATCGTGTTAACAATCGAGAAAGCATATTAGGGATGGTCATTCAATCATGCTATCGTATTAAAGTGTTAAAATCAAGAAAAATATAGACAGTAGGATGAGTTCGTGTAGTATGGGTATTTGAGACGACTTAGCAGTCTACGATAGCAGAGTATATGGGGTCTGTTATGCTCGTGCTGTTTGTTAACCCTTTATCGCATGTAGTTCCAAATTTGAACCCTAACATACACCTTTGAAATAATCTTCCAATGTCATCAATTTAACGTGATGAGAACTACGGTAGCTGTATACGTATATCCTAATGTAACAACAAAATGACAGGACTCTAACTTGTCTCTGGTCATTTCGTACGATGAGCGATTACACTTCTTACCGAGATTAATTTAGTTGATTTTATGAGTAGTAGTAGTAATAAAGTTTTTAATTTCTGTTGCAAGAAAAATGGATGCCGGAGGATTTAACGGTTAAACATGTAAGTATCATCAATTTACTTCTTAGTCTAAAACTGTTTTAAACTTTGTTCCAAAGATGGAACAGTTTGCTATAAGGGCTATGAAGTTTTGGCAAATATGGAATAGTGTGCAGTAACGTTTATAAACAAATATGGAATAGTATGCAGTAACGTTTATAAACGGGCTGACTTTCTAATTTGAAGTACTTTTTTATTTAGATGGTTATTAGCTAGCCTAGATCACTGGCCCATTTGGGTAAATGACCGACTGCATTGCAAAGTTTGTAGCCAGAAAGCTCATATTCACTTCAGTAAATGTTTTATACCTTTGTTTCAACAAAGATCGTAATTGTTTCCAATCATTTCACATTAACTTTACAATATTCAAACTTTAATTAACATTATAACGTCATAACTAAATGATATTTCATAATTTTCACTAGTGACAGTATTAATTGTTTATTGTTGGTAATAAATATATAACTAAGAGCGACGAAAACCTGTACGGCATGTTGTTCCATATATGGCACAGCACTCAAAATGCATTTAACTGCATAGTGTTCCAAATATGGAACTGGAGATTTTTTGCTATTTACTGTGATAATAACAGCCATATATTTTTTTATTATTTTTCTGGAGCTCCTAATACGACATATGACAACATTAATTACTTTGAACAAAATTTAAAAATTCATGCGGTAAAGGGTTGACGTGCTATCTGATCTGTCAAAACAAAAGTTAGTTTATGCTTTGATTTTGGTACCTAGTCGTCTTCTTTAAAATGTTTAAAAATGAGGTAATTTTTTAATAATAAATAAAAATTGAAATTGTTTATAAACAATGAGTGATGAAACTTCGGTAATTAAACAAAAAAGAATAAAAAGTGTTATTAGATGGCCTAAATAAAATTTAAAGATAAATGATTCAAGTAAAAAGATTTGTGTGTTGTGTTCTCTCAAAAAAAATAAAAACGGAATAATAACCTCCCGTTATCAAGATAGCATGATACACACTTAATTGCACAAATGGTCGTTCATGAAAACACCCGTGCTACCAATAGCAACCAAAATAGCATTTTGGTTGAACGAATACCCATATTATGTCCGTAGGCACATTCGCGATCGTATTTACGAATATAGCCCCAACCTAAAGTAACCGGTTCGTTTAGGTTAACCGATATTTAACATTTTTATTTGTCATAGGTTACTAATATGAATTTGCTTAGTATCGTTACTTTTTAGAAATTTTACTCAGGAACGATTCGATGTTCAATCAAATACTTTGATGGATGGTCGAAATCATCAAGTTTGGTGTGTGGTTTGACACAGATTCCACCGCCAGTTTATCACAGTGTGAAGAGTTTTATTGAAAAAAAAAACAAATTATGTTTTCAGATGAACGTAACGATCTTGAATATTCATCACGATATAGTAAATCGGAAAAAAATACTGAAACGGATACTGATTTGAAAGAAAAACAAAAAGGAGACGCACTCGATTTACGTAAGTTAAATGTGCAATAGTATTTAGGTATATAGGTATTTAGGTGATTAGGTTTTTTATTTGTTTTATTTATTTAATTCTAAGAAACATTTGCCGTCTTAAATAACTTAGGCCGTCTAAAGACCTCTTCCATTTAACATCAATTGAAGGAACTTGTAAAAATGTCGACGCGTTAACGAGTCCTCAGTTATAGGGTTCAGTATTGGAAATATTAATTAATACTGGAAATACTAGAGGTTATTTTGTCCATCACTATAACATTCTCGACTAACTTAGAAGTTCAATTTTAAGAAGAAAAAATACTCGACCTACTAAAATTCTATTAAAATAACTATCTTAGTAGAATTAATATAATCAAAATCATTGTAGCGTATTTTCGCCATTTGTACGACTAAACGGGTGTTTGCGCCATCTTATATATCTGAGTTTATTTCTTTCACAGGTTTAAACAATGTTATGAAATCCAACCACCAAACGGAAACTTTTCAAAAGGAAGTAGCCGTAGAATTATTCCACGTGATAGCCCAGTGGACTAGCAATAGTTCTACACTTACTCTCAGCGATATCACCATGAGGATACGTCAAGGTGATCTATGTGCTGTCGTCGGCGCTGTCGGCTCCGGAAAGGTAATTCGAGATTGTCCGTTTATATAATATAATTACCTATAGTATAATCCCAATCAATTTCAGAGCAGTGTCATAGAGAATATGACGACTTTCCGATCATCGATTTTATTCGATTCCTAATGCAGTAACAGATCTGAACATAAATTGCTCAAAATCTTAGCGGCAATCCGCTCTCGAGAGTCATTTTATCCCTCATTTTTTGACACACCCTAGCTGCTTCATTCGTTCAGCTTGATTGAGTTATTATACCTATTAAGACAAATATACAATTCTATTTTTTTTTTCTAAAAAAGAATACATACGAGTAGCTATGGATATATGTGTGGCGGTAGTGTTGCTGGCAGTGCTTGCGCACGACCCGCGCCAACGGATGCAAGGTGGCGCCTGGCAATGGGCAAGAATTGCTGAGGGTGGGCCGATGTAATCCGAAGGGAGCGCACTTGCGCGGGACGGCGAGAGCTATGACGCTTTGTGATAGTCATGACGCAAGCGGCTTATATTTATTCAAACGTACCTGATTTTTGACGTTTATACAATTAGTCATTTTACACGCGTTCGCATAGACCTTACCCTCTCTTATAGTTAGCTTCCATACATTCATGTATGAGAAGCTACTATCCCCGTCCTTTGGCCGTCTGTCTATTGAATCTTTCAACTCGAAAAGTAAAAATTCTAAAGAGTTAAAGAATTGTTGTAGCAAACTTATATAAAATAAACTTTGTCTGATACCTATTAAATTTCAGAGCTCCGTCCTGCAGCTGATCCTGGGAGAGCTGAGCGCATCGTCGGGTCGCGCCGAAGTAAACGGAACAATTTCCTACGCCAGCCAAGAACCCTGGCTCTTTGTGGGCACGATCCGAGAGAATATCCTCTTCGGGAGTCTTTATGATGCAAACAAATACAAGGAAGTGGTGAAGGTGTGCGCGCTGGAACCAGACTTCAGACAGATCCCAAGAGGAGACATGGCACTGGTGGGAGAAAGAGGAATATCGCTATCCGGAGGTCAGAGGGCTAGGATTAGCCTTGCTAGAGCTGTATATAGAAAGGTTTGTACACGCTGAAGGCCTACATTTTTACATGCACTTGAAGGACCCTTGTATGCTACTTTAATCTAAAAAAATAAAAGTTTTCACGCTTAGGTTCCGTGTCTAATATTTTTTACAAATTATTTTCTTTAATATGTACTCTTTACTGGTGAACAAATGAAAATATAGTCATTCTAACCATTATTTTTTTTTTTTTTTTGCAATAGTTTTATCCTCTTTATGACTGTTTTTTTTTTTCAAAATGTTATACTTTACACTTTGTGAGATAAGAGAGGAACATCATTTTTTTTGTAAATTTTATTAAAAAAACTATAAACATCATAAAAATATATTTTCATTTAGAAAGACTTTTTCTATCGATATAGCCACGGATACTGTTATCCGTAAATATAGCACTTTTATTATAAATAAACAATATATTTTTTTTATATTTAATGAAATATACTATTTTTAGCTACATTTTCATCACAACTTTGTATGGCTTAACTTCAAGAAGATGCAGGCCTGTGTCAGATGGACAGACAACAAAGTCTCACCATCAGGTTTCGGTTTTTTACCATTTTGGCCCGAAACTTATATTAAATAGTATATTATCCTGTAGGTACGTTTATAAAACTAAATAAATATATAAAAAAAATATGCTCAATTAATTTTATATATCTTCCCTCTAACTTCAAGGCGGACATTTATCTCCTAGATGACCCATTATCGGCCGTGGATGCAGCAGTTGGTCGGCAGCTGTTTGAAAATTGCATAAACGGATATCTGAAGGGATCCACGCGGCTGCTGGTCACACATCAGCTGCACTATCTGAAGAGTGTTGACCTCGTGATCATTTTGAACAACGTAAGTGTAGCGACCGCGGAATTTTGACGATGCATCTCTCTGTCTACATTTAACTTTCATCTTAGATAAGCTCACGTTACGTCACGTCACGAACAAGCAATCAGCCTACACAGGTGATCAAACAGTTCTTTTGATTTCCTATCGATAACAAATCAAATCGATAATAAAAAAAAAAAATTGTATTCTGTACATATACGAAAATGAACAAATTTAATGATGCATACCTTAATTTGATTGTTGATTAAATTTTTTCCTATTTTAAATTTAAATTTTAACTTCGATTGTAAAATGGAGGGTAGTCGTTGAAATATTATACTTTCAGGGTAAAATTGAAGCAATGGGAACATTCGAAGAGCTTGCGTCTCTCGGAGAAAACTTTGCTAAGCTGTTGACTCCAATCAGTGATGACAAAGAAGAAGCAGCTTTCAACTCTCTGAGGCGAAGAAATGACAAGGTTATGTGGATACATTTAATTTAGCATATTTTAGTACACGTTTGTAGCCCATTTAACGGCCAAGCGTGACCTCTTGTTTCTGTTGGCAAGTATGCTGGCCTTTGTGTTTTTATACAGTAGGTAGACATGCTTTGATATCCACAGTGCTAATCTCATCCGTATAGGCAAAAAACACTGCTAAACGTACTCATTTAGTACCAAAGACTTGCTTGTTTTTTTTTTCATATGCTACTTACGAGAAGATTATTATTATTATTGTTTGTTGAGCAAGCAGCTATTTAGCTGATATGCTCATATCTCATTCACAGTTACTACTGATTTGTTTAGATTCAAGAAATTTATCAAGGCGGTTCTTGAACTGGTTCTTGAATAGCTTCCTCCACTTCCTGCTAGATCGGCTAGTTATTCTCCTTTTTTAAATAAACTGATGGCAGGCACATCGATAATCCTGGGTGCAGACAGTAGACAGATTTCCTTGCACTCAAACATGACGTTTTATTTGTGACAATATAATTCTATTGGTACGAACGATATTAGTGTTGAGAGAAGTTTATGCCTGACACGCATGGTAACACAGAACACTGCTTGAGGTCCTCTTCAGACCTGCACTAATAAATACACGGAAAAAACAAACCTACCACCTACTTTACCTAATCCATCTTACGAAGAATAAACACTGAAACCGTGAAGAATAAACCTTTGACAGTGTTTCATGCAATAACCAATCTATATAATAGAATATACGAGTACTTCAGTCAACACCTTGATTCTCACCGCTAAACAAGAATAAATACAATTTTTAAATCAGCTTTAAAAACTTACAGAAATCAAATACAGCACAGGACTCAAACGAAACGAGTGATACAAAGTCCGACGAAGGTATGCATTTTGGTTTATTTGTATTAACCAAATCGACCCAGTCAACCTTGGGATTATACCGGTGGGTTGATGGAGGTGAAATGATCAAGACTGATGTCTGGTACCTTTTATTCCTCCGGGGTTTGTATTCATTCATATTTACGATGCGTTCCCAAAAGGACCATTTCAATACTTAAAACTAAATGACAGAAGTAGAAATAATATGGAGTAAAATAATAACAGAAGATATAACAGATCAGATACAATTAAAATAATAAATGTCAGTCGTCGCGATCGCTAATTGGTGAGCTGACCGACTGCCTATAGGACTGTGCGTTACTTGGATCACCGTTCTGCCTGCGCAGAACGTTGACCAATCCAATCCGCGCTGGCGATGCCATGAGCACCGCAGCACCATCCCACGGTACTGCTAGATTCAGTCAAAATATGTAGCCCGCTACAGGATATTATCATAACCCATTGACACACGAAGCCGGCGAATCGCCAGTCTGTGCGTAATCATTTTATGCATAAAAAATCAAAAACAAATTTATTCATACAAATATCGTTGATTAAATAATTACGAATTATATTTTGATGAAAAAATATAATTACTAAAGTATTTTACGTATTATTTTTAATTTATTGTTTAACCACCAAATATTTATATATTTATATACCATATATATTTACCAATATATTTATTTATATTATAACCAACAGTGTTTCCAAAATGGCCGTAATAAAAGTTGTAATAATTAAATAGTGTTTTTAATTAAAATTAGTCATATTAGTGGTGGAATGGCTTAACTGACAAAATGGTGTGTAAGCTTATTTACTAAATCCCCGCAGCATTGCCCCACATATCTCACAGAATATATTTATTGTTGTGGTCTCAGCGGTTCCCGAAGCTCTGGCGGACGAGGTCAGAGTTGTAGGCAGCCAACGTAGCAGCCTTTACTGGATGTACATTCGCGCCGGAAACAGCTGGATGTATTTTGCGTTTGTGATTGTGATGCTGCTCTTTGGGCAATGCGTAGCTAGCGCATGCGAGCTCTGGGTTACGTTTTGGTAAGTACTCTTTATCCTCATTGAATTCATTTCATTCGGAGCACCACTAATTTTTAATCTATAGGCTCACAGCTTTTAATCTGTTATTCTGCGTTCAATTATGAAACAATCATTAACTTTTGAATTGTTATGCTCCTTTTTCTCTCAAACAGGGTGCAAACAGTCCCAGTTTAATTTAAACATGATCATCTGGTTGGCGACCTCCCCATCCACTTGGCGGCTGGTTTCAAAGCCTGAATTCTTCCATACCAAATGGACAACAGTCGGCCGTGATATTGCAGGCCCGACCCCAAGGGTTGCTGCTTCGGACCCTCACATGTGACAATGCATGGTTCCTTTTATAGTAAAAAAAATGTTTTAATTTTCAGCGGTAATTGAAATAGCGGGTCCGCGGTAATTGAATATATACCGACTATTTGCGGTGGCTGTAGGAAAATTTTTTTGCTCCGCGATCTTGTAAAGAGGTCAAAAGATTTCGATTAGTAATTTGTTTCTGACCCTAGTATCTTGCCATGGCTGTATTCTGTATGGCTGTATTTACGTTTTACATCATATGTTTTATTTTAATACTATCATATTGTATTTAGTACTACTTTATATTCTTAAGGGAACAATCAGTTATTACTGCTTAAATTAATTGTTATTATTTCTTATATTTTTGTTTAACCTCCGGACTCCGCCTGGTTAGAATCAGTGTCCATTTGTTTAGGTACAGCTAATTAGGGAACGCAATCTTCTATTGGTTCCATGCACCGCGGAGCACTTGAAAATTATAAAGTTAAATGATTTTAGTTTGTTATTTTCATTTTCAAAATTATATATTTTATATTAAATTATAACTTCGGTAAATTTTAGAGTTGCCTCTTTCATACTTCCGGCACTTGCTTATTTAAACCGCGTTTGGGTGCGCGAAGCGGGTTGGAACCCGGGGGGTTGAAGCCCTCTCACAGTCGCGTCTGGCTGCGACATGTGTGGCGGGCGCTCAGTGTACTAACCGAGTAATAGGCCACCATGTCGGTTGAGGTGTAAGCCCTACATCCCAGCTCTTCTATGCTTACGCTAACTAATCCTCAATCCGAAGTCTGCCATCTGCAGAATGACCTCCAGCCAGTTAGGGTTAAGTTGCGGTCAAGGTAAAATCTGACCTACCAGTGCTGCATAAACGCGACCCGATCTTGAGGTGAGTGTCACTCGTGCGAAGCTCGTTGAAGACTTGTGCCGGATAAATCTCAGCACGTAGAGGATAATCGAAAGATAATGAATGAGAAACCACAGACCGATTAATTAAATGTCGAATGGCAGCCCCTTATATACAGGGTTAGATAGTATAACCAGAGGTTAACCCGTCTTTTGACATTATAAAGTGTTAGACAATAATTAACATTAATTGAATCATTCTTCAAGCAACTTAACCTTAGTCAAACATGAATTTTAAGTCGATGAGCTTTTCTAGGGAGAAACTATCTGAACAAAGACATTCGTTTAATAAATTAGTAGCTTTTCAATTGAAACATGCACACAGACTGGCTGACAGATGATAGGTAAAGCAAAGTTGAATAATGAGCGAAACTTAACATCGAAGTAATCCACCGCATTACTGTCTATGTGAAAAATAAAATTATTCAAAAACACAATATATTTTTACCTTCGAATCGAATCAAAAAAATATTCCAGTTCGTCTAACGATGTACCTACCGCGTTTTATCTATTTTTTTGTTTCGTGGAGCAATTAAGTCAGTTTTTGGTACCTTTTTCTTTTTAATCTGTGATTTTGTGCTTTCAGGACAAATAACACATTTCTTTATGGATTCAACTCTACCCTTTCCAGAGCTAATATCGAAATGCCGGACACTGGAAATAATGCCAGTAAGATTATATTAAATGAAAGCAAGTATTGTATAACAATAATATAGATTTTGAAAATATAAACGGACACACTAACGAAATTATAATAACATTTAAAATATGCTTGCTTGTGGATAACACAATCCCTACAATAAATTCAAAAACCAAATATTGCTCGTTGAATTTCAATTTTTTTATTAATAGGCAACCTCGACACAAAGATTGGCCCTCTATCTACCAAAGAGTACCTCCTCGTCTACACTGGCCTAGCTATTGGCTGCGTTTTGATGGTTATTGTGAGAGGGTACTTATTCTTCAGAATGTGCATAAAGTCATCGCAAGGTTTACATAATCAGATGTTCCATGCAGTTCTACGGGGAGTTCCGAATTTCTTCGATAAACATCCATCGGGTATGCTTTCAGTCTATTTAATCTCTATAAATATAAAATCTATTTAATTTTATGGACAAATCCATATTATTTTATGTATTTTTCCAAAAGATTTTCACTGTAAAATGGTAGTTTATTATACCTTATTATACTGTGAGTTCCTCTACAAGACTCACAAAGGTCGCACGTGGCCACGGTGTACGCACCACTTTTCTGCTTTTGTGGTCAATTCCTGCATGTTGCTAGGAATTTTGACTCCGATACCAGGCGCTGGGCCTTTGGTCGGTGCAACGGATGGGCTAGCCCTTCTGGCTAGCCTGCCTAACCCTAAAACGGGTTTGTAGGTGGCAATTTGCACAGAGTGCAAATAGGGAAATAGGGGGGACGATGAGGGTTTGGGGGGCCGAAGACTAGGGACTGTCCAGCTGGGCGCGAGGATGCGCCTTCCTGACGTCCGGGGGTCTGGAGTGAAGCGGGGCCAGATTCTGCAGGTGGACCTGCTCAGAGTTGTCGGCTCTTTCGAACATGTTGCGGGCGAGTGTTCTCACGAACTTGTCGACCGTTTCCGTCTTGAGGTCGCGCCTCAAGGTTTCGTTCCTGACGAAGTACGGAGCGCCCGTGATCGTTCGCAAGCCGACACTCTGGACTGCTTCCATGGCCTTCTGGTTTGTGGCGGACGAGAGGTGCTTCCAGGCTGGGGCGGCGTAGGTGAGGATGGACCTCACATACATCTTCATGAGGCCAACCCGCGTGGAAGTGGCAATGTGAGGCGAGGAGAGAACCGGGCGGAGGAGTTGCTTTGCATATTTCGCTTTCGATATCGTAGCTTTTGCCTGTTTGTTGAAGTTGAGGCGACGGTCAATGTGTACCCCCAGGTACTTGACCGTCACCTTCCACTTTTCTGCTGACAACTCGCAATGTCGGACACTCAACGCCGTTCTCGAGCACGTTCAGGCTGAGGTGCGGGGCTCCCGGTGTACCTTACGGGCTTATAAACCGAACCTGGTAGGCGGCGGGCGTCGTTTACTTGAGTTCTTCGCACCTCTCTACTTCCGGCGCGCGCTGCCGCACACCACACGGGATCATGGAGTCGCTAAATCTAACGGAGACAATATGTAACTAGTCAATAGTCCAAATAAACCATCTACAATCAGCTCCGCATTATTAACTACCTCAGTTACCCGAAACGAGCCGTTACAATACACTGCTTATTTTCATAGCTCTATATATAATACAGGTTAGCTGACCTTAAAATGTATTTCAATGTATCGTTACAGGGCGCATTCTGAATCGATTCTCCAAAGACGTTGGTCAAATGGACGAAGCCCTGCCCAACACTATGATGGACGCTATACAGATCTATCTGATGCAGATTGCCAGCATTGTCCTGGTGGCGGTGTCTTTGCCGTGGATGCTGGTGACCGCACTCCTCCTCTGTCTTGTTCTTTATCTTATGTTCAAGCTGTACCTGAGGACCGGACAAGCCGTTAAGAGGATCGAGGGAGTTAGTACGTATAAACACACACAAACTGATTTATAAACCATAGAACTAGTATTTGTATATTAATGTTGAAAGAATGTAAACTATAGATTTAACTTTATCGATGATATTATTTCTGACAAATAGATCACATTTAACAACCATTAAATAATATGAATTTATTTACTATTCATCATGAAAAATTACACTATTTACTTACGAACAATAAATATATTTAAAATTATCCATTCTTAACTAGGATACTGCCTGTTTCAAGATAGAATTTATTTATTATTGTGAATATTATTATTTTACGAGAGGTTTACAATACAAATATATAAGGTAACATTCATATTGTACAAATTATGCTATGTATAAATAGTTAATTTAAGTAATATACCTAATAATTATGATAAAATAGAAATAGGTATTAAAAAAAATGTTTTTTAAATATAAATCATAGTTATTTTTAAGAATCACAAGTTTTTTATTAATCGAACGTCAATGTTTCATTTATCAGTACTAAAAAAATGTTGAAGTTTATGTTATATATCTATATTAGGTACCCGACCGGCCTCCGATGTAATCTAAAGGAAAATGGTTGTTTTTCCAGAGCATCCAATATACACACAAAAAATTAACTCTTTCACATTCCTACTTTTCGAGTTGAAAGATGCAATAAAGAGCAGGCAAAGGAGGGGGATAGTAGCTTCTTATATGAGAATGTATAGAAGCTAAAAAGGGGTTTGTTTAGCTGAGATAAATGCGGTTAGTTATTATGATGGGTATTGTGAGGTTTTGTTTTAAAACGGTATTATTTAAAAACTATATATAAAATATAACAATCTCAATTTATTTTAATATTCAAAACGTCGAATGAATCACGCCTGTCTCATATTTTTTTATAATGAATGGATCGTTATGTCGAGCGGTCTGTCACACGTTGAAGCATGCGCAATGCCTAGCGTTATTCATTAAAATAATATGTATGTAATATCATTTAATTTTATGTAGTTCGGTAATTTAATAATACTATAATTTAACAACTTTCTAGCTAAGAGTCCCGTTTTCTCCCACCTTTCGGGAACAATTGACGGCATGACCACAATTCGCTGTTACAATGCGCAGGACAAATGTATCAAGGAATTTGATGATTTTCAGGTGATTTATTTCTTTAATTATACGTTTTCACGTTCTGTCACTCCTCAGAGTTCTGACTTCTGACTTCAAAAAATATTATTAATTTTTTATTTCACTTATTTATTTTTTTGCATCTTTAAATTTTTAAATTTTAATTTATTTATTTGTTTTGCATTTCACGGTTTATGCAATCTCCAGCTCACTGTGAAATTGCATGAGACCCTAATTCTACATCATTATCCTGGTTCTAATCCTATACTTGCTTGGGCAAAATAAATGGCTAAAGTAAAGTATATGAATATATTTTATGTGGGTTTGCCTAGTAACCATATGCACCAAACTGGGTTTAACCACTCGTATCGTGGTTAAACCCATCGCTTTTGGGCCTAAATTAAAACAAATTTCGTGTGTTCCTCTAGCATGTCTCGTTTGGAGTATCGTCCCCGATCAGATTTTAATATAGATTTTATTTATTTTGGAGGCGGCGGTTCCGACGTCACCATATTAATAATATTTTTATATATTTAATATTTTAATATAATCATTTTTATTCCATAAATGTATATTTTTTAATTGTAATGGTATTACATTACTCAATTCCCCAGTTTTGTTACTGGTTATCTTTACCACAGCTGTCGTAAGTGTGAGTTGAAAGAAAATACCTGGTAATACCCCGGGTCTGCCGTCGATCTCTGCGCGAGAAAGCGATCTAGTACAGCTCATGGTGTGGAGTGCAATCCACGTTCAATTTGTGTGTAAAAGTATGGTCTCTTTTGTGGTATTTGACCGCGGTGACCGACGAAGAAACCACGGGGATGCAGGTCATAAATAAACAGGTTCAAATACGCCATAAATGAGACTGTTGTTTTCCAACCACTCTCGTGGAGAACTGAAAGCGATAAGAAACACTAAAAAACGTTGAAAGGTAGGTGAAGATCAGAAGATTGTCATCATCGCACGCATTTGTCCTATTTTATGTTGATTGCCATTTTTTCTCAGTTGTGAACTATAATTTAACATATACAGTTTTTTAACATATACAGTTTTATAATATACAGTTCATCAATCGATTTTTTATTTGTGAGATAGTCGGTCGTTGTTCCCGAAGTGATATATTTAAAATATAAAACAGTCAGAATAACCTAAATAGCACACTTAAACACTTTTCTATTTAGTTATGTCAATAATAAAAATAAAAACAATCTCCACTGACACTGATTAAGTCTTATCTTTTAGTTCAATGATTTTAAAAGCTGTGTATTGAGATGCAAAGCTGCGTACTAAGATCATTTTCGGTTAATTTAATGTCTGAAAATGATATAAAACATATCTGCAAACAAGAAAACATAAAGTCATGGCATAAATTAACAAAGTCAATATTAAGAATGTTTGTACAATACCACTTTTCTGCCTTCGGAGTCACTGGCTTTAATGTACTGAATTTTATTTTTTTTTTGCTAACTTTACGGGTCAACTTGCCAACAAGATAAAGAAAATAATTAAAATTATTTAAATCAAAGCGGAGCACTGCTTTAAATTCTATTTTAAATCATGCATTAACAACACTGGCTCGTAAAATTAAGGAGTTCCATAACGAACTCTAACTTAGTTACTACATCTCGGAGGAACTCCTAGGAGTTTTGTGGCATAGCTCCAGACCAACTTAGTAACTCTCCAAGACAACTTATTGGCTATCAATTTTCAAGTATTACTTTAAGCCCCCCTCATCCCTTGATCCGGATGAGTTCGCTTCGAAAAGTTCCTTCCAAATTCGTAATGAAGGCTCGCTTATATTGAAAAGCGCTTATTCCATACTGTGCAACACTTCTCAACTACTTTTGTTACTCGTCTTTTATATTTGCATATAAAAAAATATTTTATTTGTTATTTTTCTCTGTAACGTATGTATTGGCATATTTTTAATTAATAATTGCTATGACCTAGGTTCATATACAATCATTTTGGGCCCTACTCAACCAAGCCAAACGTGCCTGTGCTAGAGTTAGGGGAGATGGTAATGAAGCGTTATAATGGAATGGTCTGGTTTCTTTACAATGAATTATGTTCATTTAGATTCTTTACGCTATTTTTAAACGCTTTACCTATTTGTCGTTTCCCTGGTTTCGTAAATCGGCTGGAACAAACATACACACACACACAACATTAATACAATTAGACCTTGCAAATGTGATTGCTCGAAAAGTTTCCTAACTGCAAAACTTGAATATACCATCATGACATTTTACTTTCAGGATATCCACACGTCGACTTGGACGCAGTACATAAATGGTAATGTTTCGTTGGGATGGTGGTTAGACTTTATTTGCTCCGTGTATATCCTCATCGTGGTATTTGCATTCCTCCTGATTGACAGTAAGTGACATATAAAGTTATATTACGCAATTAAAAAAAAAACAATTGCGAATAAATGTACTGATAATGGATGTATACGCGTTAACTACCCTGTCTGAGACCCACTGATTTTTTTAGGGCTTGCGGGGCCCTCAAACCAAAAAGTTCGGTATTTATCCAACCTAAAAGGAGTATTGAAGCAAAAAAAAGTGGGCTATATTTATGTATCTACCAAATTTGAATCTAACGATCCTACAGTGGGAACCTTGTAAATGTTGCTGTATACAAATACAAAACAGAAAACGGGGATTCCCCGTACGTTATGCGTTTATTTAATTTCTCTTATGAATTTCTGCAGTTTTTTAATAACCTCTCGGCCCAGACGGCCCTGGAACTTTACCAGACCTGCCGCCAATGTTATTAAACTAAAGTTTACTATTGGTTGGTGCACTGAACTCTACCCTTTTTAACAACAATGTTAAACATTAATAACAATGTTAAATTCTATTATTAAATTGCAGCTAAAATACCACCTGGGTACGTCGGCCTTGCGATATCCCAGGCGCTGACCTTGTCTGGGATTCTGCAGTTCGGCATTACGCAGACAATCGAAGTGATTGCCCAGATGACGAACGTTGAAAGAGTTGTGCAGTATACCAAGATCGAAACCGAAAAGAATTTGGATAAAGGAGGTAGATTTAATGCCCGTTAACAAATCGCATCAGATAATCGTGTTGCTCTCTCTCTCTCTGACCCTCCTGAATACGTCAGATTTAAGCCATTATGTGTGTAATGGCTTAAATCTGACACAAACTGAAACTATTTAAAATATCCACAAACTGAAGGCCTAAAAATAATATTTAACATCAGCGGATTAGTCTAGATTAAAATTTGGACATATTTTATTCTTTTTTTTTTAATTTATTTATTATTTATTATTTTGTACATGGGTTGTAATATAGTATATGTACATTACATATGTGAATGAATATAAATCAAATATATTACATCGCTGGCACTACCGCACTGTTGATCCCTGTCCCTTTAACTAGACTATCAGTACACTATCGAAGGTAGTTTCGTCTGGTTATTAGAGATTAACTATGCAGACATGATTAGAGTTAGTTATTTTAGATTAGGTTAGAAATGACATTATTATTGAAAATTTGTTTTGATCGAAAAGAGAAAAAATTAGTACAATTTTACCTACCAACAAAATTGTTACTATATGAATAGGAGACGCCCAAGGTCCTGTTGAGATAAATTCTATTATGTATATGTCAAACGTATGCTTTTAATCTATTTGTGGTTCGTTCCCATTGCCTATCTCTTCTTTTTCTTCCATATCCTGTTATTTGGTTGTGTGTTAGCCCATCACCGCTGCCATCTTGTTCATCATTGCTTCTTTCCTTAGAACCCTGACGTTATTTGGACCTCTTAATGTAATTTCGAACACTTTTATTGGTAGGTGCAGTTGTAGGTAAAATATGCTGCCGTTTAATGCGTAAAAGCTAATATTTGATACATTAATATTAATAAGTATACTCCAGTAAAGTATATCCAATCTTTTATTTAGATGTAAGTTTTGAGCTTAAGAAGACGTTTACTCTGAAATTAGCCTCCTAACCTTTGAACATTGCTGAAATAACTGTCCATAATGTTATGGTTAGTGATATAAGCACGGCGGTCACACGATTATGTCGTCAATATCATGATTTATTCTCCTCGATTGATACATTTTTATTAAATAAATACTCATTTCATGTTGGGTTGTGAAAAACCTTAAATTTAAAAAACAGATTAAATACTAAAAAATAGTAATCTTCTGACATCATTTGTTTCCTTTGGCCTCTGACAGTTTGAACCTATTATTGTTTCAAAATATTTTTTTTTTTTTATAATAACCTAGTGCGAGTATAAATTAATTTTAATCTTTTATTTTAGCGAAACTTTAGCGAAAATCTGTCATCAGTCAACTTTACACGTAATTGTATGTACCATATCATATATATATTACTATTGGTTTTCCAAATAAACAATAAATAAATAAGAAATTTTTAAGAATTATAATTTTAAAAATATATTTTTTTAAGAAAGGTTTTCATATATACGAACACCGTTTAAAAGAGACAGTATCAAATTAAAACTAAATGTATTGTGATCAATCCATATTACAATTTATTCACTCCTAATTCGCATGTATGTTAAAACGCTTACAAACGATAAATTTAAAATCCTAATATTTGTTAAATTTGTGTTTTTTTAATATTATTTAGATCAGGAGAAGCCTTCAGGATGGCCCCATAATGGTGCGATAAATTTTTCTGGTACAAGTTTGCGGTACGCCGCTGACAAGCCCCCAGTACTCAACAATCTTAAGATCGATGTGCATCCTGGGTGGAAGGTTCGTACTGTACTCGCATAACACGAGGTTTTAATAACATATACATAGGTTTATTTTTTTGTATTTATTCAATTAATTTACATTTTTTTATTCTTTATGTACAAGGCTTATCTACGGGAAACCGGTGTGTAATACACAGATATTAATATTTGTGAAATAAATATTCACATTAATCAGTTCTGCATTTTATACATCCTTTACAAGATATAAAACATATACAGGGTGCCCCTAGACCATTCCCGCAGACTTCAGGGGTGTTTATGTTTCCCTATTAAGAGTAAGAAATTATGTAACAAAATGCGAAATCTTTTCATTGCCAAATTTATTATTTTTGTAATTAAATTGGTGTAAATCGATATTTTCAATCAATATAATCTGTCGACCATTAGAATGCCTCTTACAATCCCAGAGAAGGGGTAAAGAATTACCCCTTCTTCTTAGATCGACCTGTGTTTGACCAGTGACATCTGACAGCGATCATTTAGCCCCGCCCTAACAGGGCGTTTCGAACAATGCGGCAGGTTATTGACCTCGATCTTGACTGATGCAGCCCAGCGACCTAGTGATATAGTTATCCGAGGGAGGAGCCAATGAAAAATAGCTGTTTTACACGATTTAGAATAGACACTTTAACATTGTATTTCTTTGAAACTATTATGAATATTGATATAGTTTCTTAACAAATAACACTAGAAATTGTAGGACCAATTCGCTGTTGTTTTTAACGGGAATGCTCTTTAACAGTTTAAAAAACAATGACAGTTTAAAAA
This sequence comes from Neomicropteryx cornuta, assembly GCA_020383195.1. Taxonomy (NCBI): domain Eukaryota; kingdom Metazoa; phylum Arthropoda; class Insecta; order Lepidoptera; family Micropterigidae; genus Neomicropteryx; species Neomicropteryx cornuta. The sequence goes on along the minus strand of JAHKQU010000001.1, from coordinate 2,055,150 downwards.
ACAAGGTCATATATTTAGAAATTAAATTCGTTTTAGGTTGGGATAGTTGGGAGGACTGGCGCCGGCAAGACATCTCTGATAGCAGCTCTCTTTCGGTTGGCAGAAATCGAGGGAGAAATAAATATTGATGGAATCGAAACTGGTTCCATTTCCCTGCAGGTAAGTCATTTTTTCTTTCAAAATATCTTCACTTGTTGCTGTTTTATATTTATCTATTTATGAAAAACGTTTCGTTGTACACGCATAAATTTAACATCTGGCATCAAATAATTTTGTTTAAGATATTTTTTTCTTATATTCATTTTCACTATATAAATACTAATAATAAATATTTTTGATATACCTCAAAAGGGTTAAGTTTAAATCGTTTGCAATAAATTTGAGTTTGAAAATTGCATTTGATTGTTTTTTCAGGACTTACGTTCCAGCATATCCGTCATCCCGCAGGAACCTGTACTGTTCTCGGCTACGGTCAGATACAACCTGGATCCCTTCAACTTGTATGAGGATGCAACGCTTTGGCAAGCTTTGGAAGCAGTAAGTCTGATAAACATCTAGTTTTATTTAAATATATATTACAGGATAGGAAATTGATCATGGTTTCAGAGTAAAAAAAAAATGTAAACTTTACGCGATAATATTAAATCGTTTCATAAGTTTGTCTAATCGCGACACCACGCCGAAACATCGACCGGCCTTGGCCGAGCTCTAGCGAGTGAACGAAAGCGCAAAGGAAATTTACACCAGCGTTTTATAAAATTAATAAAGAGCATGAATTATTTTTGCATTTTTTCATACATTTCTTACGCATAATAGGGTACATAAAAACCCTCTTAAGTCTCCGTAAATGGTCTTGAGACACACTTTATATATGTATGTTTTTAGAGTAGAAGTCTATATATATATATAATTGATGATTGTTTTTTAATAGCGGTAAATCGCATGAAGCAAAATAATTATAAAGGTACTAAAGAGGTCCTATACTTGAGAGCGTAGGATATTGGTTAAAACCCAGCACTGAGTTTTATAAAAATGCATTCTTTTAGCTAATCGACTTTTATGAGAGAGGGGTGATAAGAATATTTATAGTACAGATTGTACATAAAATTAATACCTATTTTATTTTTTTTCAGGTCGAGTTAAAAGGTACAGTGCATTCTCTAGACTTCATGATAACTCAAGGAGGATCGAACTTTTCGGTTGGACAAAGACAACTCCTTTGCGTGGCCAGAGCTATCATTAAGAACAATAAGATTTTGGTACTAGATGAAGCAACTGCCAATGTGGATCCACAGTAAGCTATAAGTCTAAATACTTTTGTTTTATTAGTATTTAATACTGCATACAATGGATACAATACAATACAATATTGTTTATACTTCAATATAACTATATAATTCATTTTATTGGGTCTACCCTAAATCCTAGATTTGAATAATACCTACGGATGTTATGCAATTCCACTACAATATTAGAGAAAAAAACCGATTGCGATTTATAAGTTCAGAATTCTAGCTTTAAATCGCAAAAATGCAAATTGAATGTAAAATTCGTAGTATGTATAATAATATAATATATTTATTATAAATATCAATGTTTTGATTTTAGGACAGATAGTCTCATCCAACGGACAATCAGAAAAAGATTCTTCAATTACACCGTTCTGACGATCGCTCATCGGCTCAACACCATAATGGACTCCGATAGGGTTTTGGTGATGAACTTCGGTAAAGTGGTCGAGTTTGATCATCCTTATAAGCTGCTTCTCAATAAAAAGGGCTACTTTAATAGCATGGTTAGCGAAACGGGACCATTAACCGCCAGACAGCTATTCAGCGTTGCCAAAGAAACATACGAAATTCATAATAAAAATTCTATAGACTTAGAAAGTGATGATGCAGTAAATGTATCAGAACAAAATTTAGAAATAAGAAGTACAGAAGAAAATGAAAAAGTTAAATGCACTGATTTAAATGTGACAGAAAAGAAGTTTGATACTAATGAAGGGATAAAAAGAAACGAAGAATTGAAAAGGACAGATGAAAATGAAAAAAATAAAAGAAACGAAGAAAATGAAGAAATCACAAGCAATAAGAAACTTAAAAAGGTAATAAGTATTGAAAGCAACAATTATCTAGATGCAGATAGAATTCACAATAACACATCTGAGGCGGTAAAAAGTAATGATAATATTATTTTTGATAAATACAGTAAAGTAAACAATATAAATAAATACAATGATTTTAAAGCAGGTAATAACATGAAAGAAAGTACTCGTTCAGAAATAGAAGATTTAAAAAGATTTGAAGAATATGAGAAAACAAAACGAACTAATGAAAATGATAGAGATAGTGAAAAAATAGATAACTCAAATGAGATTTACGAGGTTTCACGTTTATAGTAATGATATAGAACCAGTGATAAAATCATACATATATATATATTTTTTCTGACGACACCGAATGGCGTAAGCTAAAAAATATCGTATCAGACAATATATATAAGTTAGTTTAATTTTGTCTATTTAGACCTACAGATCTACAAGCGCCCAAGACCCAAATGTGAGAGAGTTCCCATATCTTTAAATCAATTTCACGGGCAAAGACTTCAAAACTTTTACATTAAAGCAAGCATCGAAATCCCTGCCGTGAGTTCTCGCGTGAATTGGAACGGGTAAAACGGAAAGTAATTTGTTACATGATAATCTATGATTATTAATTCTAATGTTTAATGGCGTCGTAGTCTCACCAACATAAAACGCATCACATATATATATATATATTTAGATTAAAATTGTATAATGTATTGTATCGTATTATCGTATATTATATTTAGTGTCATTTTGCCAAAAATATCACCAAGTATTATTATGTTCAATCAATTTTATTCATCAGTAATAAATTCTTATATCAAAAAGTCATGACTGTTTTATTTTTGTTAAGAATCACTAATAATTTCCCAATTTTTAATCCTTATGGACGATTCATCATATTCAGGAGAGCTGTACAGCCTTCTGTAATGATAGAGGCTGATGTGGTTATCACACCAGTGCCCAATGTCCTTTGCCTCCATGGTTACGCCAAGTGGGTGGGCCTCAAAAAACACATATTTACTTCGTCATTTCATTTCTTAATCACAGATCATTTTCCAATAATAGGAATTGTGAAAATTGACTCAAATAATTTTTAACATATTTTTTATTGACAAAAAAAAATGTTAATACATAATTCATAAAGCGAAAGACAATTAAAAATTATCATATCCGCCTATTTAACAAAATTCCAAAACATTTGATCTTAGGTAACCAAAATTCAACAATGATATAAAATTCGTCTTAATTTAAATTAAATTAAATTAAATAGACCAACTATTGAAAAAAGGTCAGTTTGGGAGAAGTTAGTTTTAAATTAATCACAAATCCAGTAAATAGGAAGGGGGGGGAGGTTACTAACCGCAAGTCAAAATATATAAAAAAAAACTGAAATGATGTTAAAATGTATGATGAATTGAAAGAATGTCATGATACCATTGCACCGAAGTTTTTTTTGTATTTATCTACTCAGACTTAAAAAAATCTCACTTTCGCCTCTATGGCAGAGGCGTCCAAACTTTTTGCTGCGAGGGCCAGTTTGGTATTTAAATTCATTAGCGGGGGCCAAGCATTGTAAATATGTGAATTAAAAAACCTTATTACAAGTAAAGCAGCATTGTTTTTTTTTTATTGTTGCCACATATATATACTATAATTTTTTTTTATAGTAAATTACAGATATAACAATACTAAACAAACATGTCTAAATTATATTATTATAAAATTATTTCATGCAATTTTTAATGGGAATGGTGGAACTGGGTTTTTTCCTGGAGAGTTTCTTCAAAGTTGGGATTCAAATCGGAAACACCAATTATTAGCAATGATTGCAAATGATCATCCGATAAATTTGCCCTATATTTAGATTTCAGATACTTCATCCTGGAAAAAGTTTGTTCGTACATATAGGTAGTGCCATACATAGAAATAAATTTACCAACCATTTGCTTTAAATTTGGAAACTCTTTTGCGTCCAAAAATTTGTAAAAATCGATCAAGTTTCCTTCCTTGTATTTGTTCTTGATTTGATCGCTAGCTTGAAGATCAATTATTTCCATTTGAAACTGACTTGAAACGTCGCCAACGTTGCAGTCATATGGATTTTGAAAGAGCCGAATTTCCCTTGAATTTATGTCAAGATCAGAAAAACACTTTTGAAATTCTAGTTTTAAATCCGCGATTACTTTTACTGCAAATATGGTGGAAAATCTTTCGTCAGTTTCTGTACTAAATTTTTCACAGCACGTGAAATGGGAAAAATTACATTCATTCATATGACTTTCGAGCAATATCAGCTTGGCTCTGAATGCTTTGATTTGCTCGAATAAATCACAAATTAAGTTGTTTTTACCTTGGAGCTTTAAATTCAAGTTATTTACTTGTGTCACGACATCTGCAAAAATTGCCAACTTCCAGAGCCATCCGATCCGTCCATCCTGCATCCGATAAAAGCAGTGCAAGGTGATTCTTTTCCGCAAGAAAAATTTTAATTTCCTATCTGAGCTTGAAGAACTGCAATAACACTTTTCCACAGCTAAGCCATCGAACTGCTGTATAATACGACATGTCAACAGACTCAGATTCAATTTCTTCGAGGAAAGATCGAAATTGGCGATGATTGAGTGCACGTGATCGAATAAAGTTTACGACAGAAACAACTGGTTTCAAAACGCAGCTCATGTCGACATGTTTTACACATAGGGCTTGTTGGTGGATGATACAGTGTAGAAAAATTGGTACTGTTGCTCCTGCGCTTTCACAAGCTTTTCTTATTAGCCCAACCACCCCAATATTTGCACCAGACATGTTACTTCCTCCGTCAATTGTCACACCTTGGAGTCGATTCCAGTCCAAGTTATATTTGGTCAACGTCTGTTGTAGTTCCTTAAAAATATCTGCTCCAGTTGTAGTGCCATGCATGCTGTTAACCGATGCTAATTCTTGTGTGACATTAAGATCGTCGTCAACTCCACGAACAAATACAAAAGTTGTGAGGTGTCACTAACGTCGGTCGATTCATCCATCGCGATAGAATAGTGAGTGAAACGCTGTGCTTTCCCAGAAATCTGCTGGAGTATATTATTGCCAATATCGTCAATTCGACGAGCAACAGTATTGCGGGAAAGACTTATCGTTTTGAAAAGTTTCACCTTTTCCGGACATAATACCCCAACAGCTTCCATCATACACTCTTTAACGATGTTTCCATCCATAAAGGGTTTCCCTTTTTTCGCCAACAAATAAGCAACTTTCATGCTAACTAAAGTCAATGATTCATTTTCCGAGTTTGCCTTCCTAAATAAATTTCGCTGAAAAGACAAACTACGACTCATTTTTTCAAATTTTTCAGTACGCTGCTCGTCCTTAAATTGTGAGTAAGCTGAAGCATGTTTTGTTTCATAATGTCGACGTAAATTGTATTCCTTCATTACAGCAACAGTGTCATTGCAAATTACACATATAGCTTTGCCATTCTTTGACTGCGATTTCACAAAGAAATATTTGAATCCCCATTCTTCTTTAAAAACGCGGCACTCGTCATCTACTTTCTTCTTTTTGTTTCCATGTTCAACTTTAAAAAATAATATTAACATAATAATTAAGTTATAATATATTAAATATAAATCTAAACATACCAATTTACAATATATCAACTGTAAAGAATGTAAATAAGCTCCGCGGCCGACGAATGTTTGGTTTGTCGTGGACTGACGCGACGTGGACAATCTCGTAGCTTTGAGTGCAGTCTGCCGCTCCGCGCCGCCTGCAGAGCGCTGTACAGTCAGAGTACAAAATCATTCGTGCAGTCGAGCGGCCTAATACCGAGATCTAATACCGACGCGCCACGCTACATTTATATTTTACGAAATTTTTCAAAATCCTTGGCGGGCCGGATAAAATCGCCTGGCGGGCCGGGTTTGGCCCGCGGGCCGTAGTTTGGACACCTTTGCTCTATGGCTACTCAAAACGCACATCGAATGGGCTAAAAATGCCCCAGGCTCAAATGGAAATAGGAAATGAACAAACCATAGCAAGTTGGCACCACAGGCACGTGTAGTCGGTGGTAAGATGTGGTTATGACGCCTGAAGGGCCTAGCTGTAAGACGTCAGGTACTGGGCAAATAATTCACTATTATGGGCATATAGTGTGGCAGTTCATGTAATGTGATAACTACAGGTGTCATAGCCATTCTTGTTTTATAATGAATTGGTTTTTTTTTCCTTTTGTGTAAATATTATTTTATTTTTAGTTTATTTATTTTTCATGTGTTTTTTTTAAACTTTGGACACCCTGAATATATATAAGGTTGACTACCGAAAAATGTGAAATACAAATGAAACCTTTTTACATTATAAAAAAATATTTATTCAACAATTATCATTGTATTTCAATAGTGATTTTAACAATATGTAACAACTGAACATACTTACACTTTAATATTACGATGTATAATAATCTAAAATGTACATTAAAAATGTATATAAATGCGTAATTAACAAGTGACCAACTAAAAATATGTGATAATAATCATTAAAATACTATTTAAAATAAATAAGCCACTTAATACAGTGACAGTTGTAGAACCCGTTCTTACTCCGAAGTTATAGCACCTGACTGACTTTGCCTATACGAGTTATACAGCGTCCACATCTATATGACAGTATAAAAGAGTGACTATATCATAGTGTGCTGGCCTTGCGATGATCGGTCAATAGCTGGAATAAGATGAAGCCAGCTGCTGTCGTTGTTTGAAGTTGACCTATTTTTATCAAAATTGGGACATCATCTTTATGAGGTAAAGCGTTGCTTCAATGAGCCAGCGATAATGATAACCAAACAAAAAAGATAATCGAACAATAATATCTGGATGTTTTCAGATTGATGATACAAAAAATATTGCTAAATCTCTTTAGAGGACATGAACACAGTACAGTAGTACGTAATTACATGTTATAGTTATCGCAGAAAAATGTCTATGAGCAAAATCCATTCTGTTAAAGACCACAAAAGAATGAATGAAACGATTCAACTCTGTCAGTTTGAAAAATAACTTAAAAGCCATATTTTGGAGCTATTCTGCAAAATCTGTCTCATTGTATGACACATAACTAGCGCTTCTCACATTGCTGAAGAAAGCCTACAGGGGGGTCAGCAATATTTACCTACTACCTGAAACTTTGGCCTTACAGATCCGTAGTAATTAGAAACATTGGTTTCACAGCTCCTTAGTAATTTAAAATGACGATCAATGCACGTATCCTGAAACAATACTCTGAGAAAACAGCACAAAAAAAATATATTTTACTGTCACAAAATACAAGAGTGAAAACCAAGGGTAACTTGAGTAGGTATCATAATATAATACGTGGAAGCACAGAGATAGTATTGTAAAATTTGTTCACTTTCTGATAGACCATTGTTTCAGGAAGATAGTTAACCATTTTACATATTTTAAACAACGATCTTTTAAAACATATAGATACGGCAACTGAGGGCGAAAAACCCGACACGCCAAGTCCACCATTTTGCGTCGAGTCCACCACTTGCGTCTCGCTTGCTCGCATATGTCATCGCGATAAGTCTCTATCCATCATGGCCCGCGGAACGGGGCGGGGGGAATGGCGGGGGAATCTACCGGTGGAGTGTTTAAACGCGATCGGTTTATATGAGATGGCGTATCTATTGTTTTAAAAGATCGTTGATTTTAAAACGCCTATAACTATATGTACTTAAACTGCGATAGTTTTAAATAACAATTACATTTTAAAACAACTACACTAACTAAAATTTACTTTGAGAAATATGACATCTCAACTTGTCCTTTGATGAGTCATTCAAAAACCTAATATTATTAATTGCAAAATACTTTCTGTTCAACCCCGCTTCGTCCTGGCATGGCAGCTGGGTTCTGCGTTCTGGTTCTGTTAATAGTTTTTTTAATGCCCAAGGAGCAAGATGTGGCACTCGGGAATAGTTTGATACAACCATTTAAAATCTCAGCTCATAGCTACATTTCTGACTTAGTAGCTCAATCCAAACAATACAAAAGCCACATCAAATGGTAAAAATGTTTAATGTTTTAATTTAAAAAATAAATCGGGCTTCAAAGTTGATCAGAAAAATTACTGTGTTTCTATGATAAAAAAAATTAAATCCCTGCATGCGGTAGATTTCGCTATACATCGCATAAAGACGCAGAGATAATCCTTCTTTTTTATTAATATAGATTGTAAAATGTTACACAATATGTTTTGGTAAAATCCTAAATAAAGTTATCTGTAACCCACGTAAATATTGCATTTTTTTTGAGAACTTTTAATAGTCTTTTTTTTTCACATTTACAGCTATTAAGAAAATATAAATTATTAATTATCAAATAATAATCAGGATATTCATTTTAATTATATTTATACATAAAATCTTTTATTCTTACAGTATTTTGTTTATTGGCAACACACTTAGTGCATTTATCCCGCGATTAAAGCCGTCCATGTCCATGTACATGTAAGTACATGTCCGCAAATATCTGCAAAAATGCACAAATGCTTTGTATAGAAGGCCACTTGTAAATATTTACACACGTATTTTGTCTTTTCACAAATGGCCTCCCATTGCAAATATTTGCAGATTTGCTGGGACCGGTTTAAGGAAATGTGAAGAATTTAAAAGACAAAAAAATCATGGATTTCCTTAAATTAAGGGTATATAAAAACCCAATGCAACCTAGGTATGTTTTATTGCCAGTCATTACAACATTCACAGAATATCAGTTGTGTAAAAAAAACATTTATTTTAAATCACCACCTTGGGTTTTCTAACATAAGGATTGTTTTATTATTTATATATTCGAGCATGTTAATGCTTCAAACGATAATTTCTTGATAGCATCATGTCCAAATTCGGCGGTCAGCCCTGATCTCCTTCGTCAAACTATCTCTATCTACATTTTTTCGTGTGGATATATGACCCACCGGACAATATCCGGAAGCCAAGACCGAAAAAGAGCAAATGTTTTCAATATTTCCCTCAAAATGTGGAAATAAATATAAGAGTCCAATCGGAAGATAGTTGCTGCGAGATATTACATTTTTTAAAAAGAATGCACCAAATGTTATAATATAAAATTCAAACATTGTTTTTTTTAAGGCAACCTTTTTTCCTTGTTACCTATAAAAATATAAAATGTATTTAATCCAATATAAAGTTTGTGTCAGTATTTACTCTCGGCTTAAACAGAAATAGAAAAGGTTAGTTCGTGAGATAAAGGGAAACACCAGTTTTTATACAATGTTACTAACAATTAATCTAACCAAATTTAAGTATATATATTTAGACATGAAATGCATTCCAAATGGCTGATACGAACATAAGAATAAAAACAATGTGTAAGTAACTTTCTTCATAGCATACATTTTGTACAAATATCTTTATGAAAAATTTATATCATATAGGTAAATTTGCCCCTGTGCAAATTATAATAGATCTCTGCCTAAACATTTTTCGGGGCAGAGATGTCAAAAATCTTTGTAAATAAGTATATATCGTCGGTTTGGAGCATAAAGTCATTAACTAACAAAAATAAAATGTTACACAGACCACTCAATTTTTATGAGGCTTTGGAGTACAATAAATGTGGTATGTGTAATATTTTGTTTTTGTTAGTTAATGACTTTATGCTCTAAACCGACGATATGCGTCATAATTTAAAATGAATAATCATCTTAAATAAATTATATTTACATAACTACATAATAGGCAACATCAAAACATTGATGCACACTTAATAATTACAAACTATTAACTATTGGTTCTCAATTACACATGCAATTCAAATAATGAAAATGTTGGAAGTAAAATATCCAATATGGCATAAGACACACGACTCGCAAACCTATATGTTAAAAAATGACTAACAACAAATCGACTTCTCTCACAAGGAGAATCAATAAACATATGTAACTATAGCACTTCATAAATAAATACTATAAATATGTGTCTGCGCTTTCGTCATTCGTTCTTACATCTAGATAATTGTTGCTTTCAATTTTTTTTTCATCTTCAAGTTCCTCATTTTTTCCTACTTCTTCATTTTCTTCGCTTCTTTTATTTTTTTCATTTTCATCTGTCCTTAATTCGTTTCTTTTTATCCCTTCATTAGTATCAAACTTCTTTTCTGTCACATTTAAATCAGTGCCTTTAACTTTTTCATTTTCTTCTGTACTTCTTATTTCTAAATTTTGTTCTGATACATTTACTGCATCATCATTTTCGGAGTCTATAGAATTTTTATTATGAATTTCGTATGTTTCTTTGGCAACGCTGAATAGCTGTCTGGCGGTTAATGGTCCCGTCTCGCTAACCATGCTATTAAAGTAGCCCTTTTTATTGAGAAGTAGCTTATAAGGATGATCAAACTCGACCACTTTACCGAAGTTCATCACCAAAACCCTATCGGAGTCCATTATGGTGTTGAGCCGATGAGCGATCGTCAGAACGGTGCAATCGAAGAATCGTCTTCTAATGGTCTGTTGGATAAAACTATCGGTCCTAAAAATATAAAAAGAATATTATAATCTTATTTTATTTATTTTATTATTACGATATTAAGAGTATGAACCCGGTACGAGCCGCGTGAGATTGAGAGTATGAACTAAAAGTCTGTGCTTACTGTGGATCCACATTGGCAGTTGCTTCGTCAAGGACTAAAATCTTATTGTTTTTAATGATAGCTCTGGCCAGGCAGACGAGTTGTCTTTGTCCAACAGAAAAGTTTGATCCTCCTTGGGTTATCTTGAAGTCTAAAGACTGCACTGCATCTTTTAACTCCACCTAAAGTTTAAAAAAGTCAAATATTAAACTTAACTTTATCTGTAACACAAGACTTGATAGCTAAACTCCTTGCTTCTGCACTTTGGTTTTTATTATAACTAATAATTTATGTGATATACAAAACAATGTACAAGTACAGTACAACTGGAGTGTACACATACATTGTTTTTTATATCAATTTGATGATAAACTTACCAAATAATTTAATACGAGCAGCCTTTACAAGCTGTTACAGTTTCTAATGTTTAAATATACCGAACGCTACAAAAAAAAAAAAAAATTTGCAGCTCTCTATGATGGTGTTAAGGAAAAACTCAGAGTTATCTCAAATATGTGCATAAAGTATACGAACTAAATAATATATTTTATTTTTTAACAATATGTTGATTTTTTTAAATTTTTACAACAATATTTTATCGAGATTCAATTTTCACTAAAATCATAATTATTATGATAAAATATAAAAGTATTCTAAATAGAAATTATTAAAATTTAAAAAAAAAACAACAAACGGCTGAACAGATTCTCTTGAATCTCTAAGAACACTCTCGGACGAGAAACGTTTCAACCAAAAAAAATTAACTAAATTCGTTTCATCCATTTGGGAGCTACGATGCCACAGACAGATACATAGACACGTTAAACTTACAACACGTCTATGTTTGCGTCGGGGGTTTAAAAATAGGATCAACAAGTAATAATTTACAATTTTTAATGTACTGAAGTTTATTTTTTAATTTACTTTATGCAAATGTTAGAAATGGCACCAGTTTACAAGTGCAAGAGATGACCTTTGACAAAAATGAGAGATGCTTAATCTCCAAACCGCTCCTGTGCAACATTGCAGTGACATGAATAATATTGAGTAGCTCGTCTCTTGATAATGATAACACACACTAACTTCAAATTGCTTAGCAACCTAACCTCAAAATTGTGTCAGCACTGTGTGATATTATATATTATAGATTGCAAAAGACACCAAAAGATATATAGATTAAAGGAAACTTACCGCTTCCAAAGCTTGCCATAGGGTCGCATCGTCGTAAATATTGAATGGATCCAGGTTGTATCTGACCGAGGCGGAAAATAGCACGGGTTCCTGAGGAATTATGGATATGCTGGAGCGAAGGTCCTGAAAATTAATTTGAAACAAAATCTATTTCAAACTCTATTTATATGTCTATTTATAACATATTTGATTTGATATCTAAGATAGAGGTATTGGAGCGCAGTCCACTTGTCAAAAGACACGTATGAAGTGTCAAATGAAGTTTTATTTAAGGCCTCATAATATACAAATCCATAGAAATAGTTGATGGCATAGAAGTGCTGTAAGCGAACTGCAGCGGATATGACAAAAATATGTCAGCCGAAAACTAAACTCCGCCCCTCTCCACCCGGTGTCAGTCAGTGATTGTGTCGGTGTTATTTGTGTTGGTTTATTATAACCAATACCGTTCCGATGTCTGAAAATGGATACACTACGCAGTGTGTAGATTTGGCTTACGCTGCGTCTACCTAATTAAATGATCTGTGGGTTTAACTTATTCATATAAAATTTATGCAATAAAATTTAGCATGAAAATATTAAATATTACATATATCGCTGCCCCAGTGCAAAACTGCAATACCCATTGAGTTACCTTTGCAGATATTGTAGTGTTGTACTGGGGCAGCGATATACTTCTTGTATTGTTTTACAAATAACTAGTGTATTTTCACTACAACAATGCCTCTTCGACAATACAAGCCATATTTTAATATTACTACTAAATTACCTCATCGTTGAACACCCCAAAAATGTTATTTAAAGTGTGCTTCAAGATTTTATGTGGTAGTAGCGATGGAGATTCAAAACTCTACGAGGACACTCTTACAAAATATAATCTTGCCGAACTTCACACAGCTCGCTTCGTTCTATTAAAAGGTATTAAAAGTCTTAATTTTACCTGCAGAGAAATAGACCCCGTTTCAATTCCGTCAATGCTGATTTCTCCCTCGATTTCCGCCAACCGGAAGAGAGCTGTTATTAAGGACGTCTTTCCGGCACCTGTCCTTCCTACAATGCCAACCTATAAAACAACAATAAGGATTATCCTTGTTTTACATAATGTGTTCAAAATATAGTATCTTTTTATTAAGATGTTGGAAAATTGCAATATTGGGCCGATATTACTCTTAGCAACGATTACTGTTTCAAGAAGCTGATTTGGCATTCATTTCCAAATGAATGCCAAATCAGCTTCTTGAACACAATACTCAAAACATATATTGATATCTTTAACCACAAAAATGCTTCAATTTTTTAGTGTTTCCCCAAAATTCTGTTAGTATGGAAATAAGCTCTTTTGAAAATATTCCTCTTATAATCAATGGTGTAACTAACTGCCTATCAGTCGTTAAACATAGAGTTTCGAATGAGAGTTTAGAGATCACATTTGAGTAGGTATATGCCCGAATATAATGCAAGCAAAATATTTTCTTCGGTCATTGTTCTAGCAGGATTATACGAGGATGACTTCATTTTATCAGGGCTGGACCAGGTAGAGGAGGAGGTTAGGTAAGATCTGACGTCATATTTTGTACGATATTGAGTCGATATTATGGCGATATCGTTTATAAAAACACCTTGTTTATTTGCGCCTTTACTTTGTCATCTCATACAACAATAGAATTAAGATCTGAAAACTAGATATGTAAAAATAAACTGCAAAAAGTTTTTTTAGATTTACAGGTACTTATGATAATGACAATTTCATTCTTTTTACATACCTTCCACCCTGGTTGTACTTGTATGTTGAGATTGATAAGCACCGGAGGCTTATCAGCATCGTATCGCAGACTTGTACCAGAAAGGCTCAAAGCTCCACGGCTAGGCCAATTATCTGGCTTTGCGATATCTAAAAAAACAATAAAAAATAATAAGTGCATAGAACGACAGCATAGGAATGTCATTTGATACGCGTGTTAATCATTTAGAACAGAATGAAACAAAAAAGGTTACCATAAGTTAGAACAACACATTAATCAAAATTTGAGGTTCAACCAGACTACTGACCCAATTGGTTCTGGATTTGAATCCGCACAAACTCATCATGTTTTCTTTTTATATATTTGTATGTAAAAACATTAGACATTCGAATAAAATTTAATTGTGAATCACTTAGGATAATCTGTAACGTCATTACGAATAATCACTGTTTTAAATATAAATTTTTAGACATACATTATAACATATTAACAGATTTTATTACTGTCTTAATAATCGAATTAAATAGAAAACATTTTCCCTTTATTATTAATTTATCAAAAAGTTACATTTTCAAAAAAATAATGTAATTTTTTTTATATTTTGAAAATTATATAATTTTATTGAAAAAAAATAAATAAAAGAATAACTTATAAAGAGATAATAAAAGGAATATTCGTCAGTTTTCATATAATCATTATTTATAAATAAACATGGCTATATAAGGCAAACGTGACTGAGAAAATATCTATGTATCAATCGTTTTTTTTTAAATTTCTTCTCACGTAAAAAGTATTAAATACTCATAATTACTTTTATTTTATATCTAAAAATGTAAATGAAAAATTTAAAAATAGCTGTCATCGCTTTATTTTTTTTATTAAGTACTTTGTAATGAGTAAAGTAAGTAATGAAATTTTATTAAAAAGAAATATTTTGAATTTTATTTTAAATTTTTTTTAAATTTTGTATAGTTAGCAATACACCATAATCTAGACAATTTCACAAGCTATTTAAAATAATACAGGTTATTTAGGCCATTTTTGAAAATTTGGCCGTGCAGCATCGGACCGTGCGTCAGGGGCATCTAGTTAAAAGTCTCGATTTAACATAGGTCGATTAATATTTCTATGAATCTTTTCTGAATATGTGACAAAAAAGTAAAAGTACCTCCCACATCCAAATTCTTTTCCGTTTTAATCTTAGTGTACTGTAGAACCCTCTCCACGTTCGTCATCAGAGCAATCGCTTCGGTGGTTTGCCTTATGCCGAACTGGAGCATTCCGGAGATGGACAGGGCCTGCGAAATAGCCAGGCCAACGTAACCAGGCGGAAGTTTTGCTGAAATTCAAAATGAAACATTTATGAAATATTTGTATTTGAGCAACTTACTATAGCGATAATGTTATTCGAAATGTAATTAATAAATATTTTCACACCAAATATCTCCTGCGCACTAGCTGAAAATAAGTTATGCAGTGAAGTAGTATTATATTGTATGTATTGGATCATTATTCATGAATGTAAAAAAGCATTTGTTTAATACAAGATGTGGTGTTGTTTTCCAACTCAAAGTATATAATTTGCTAAAGTTTGAAAATTGTCTTGAAAAGTGTGTCATATGTGTCAAAATTATTCATAAAAATATTTATGCTTTAGTTGCGTGACAATGGAAAAGTCATATGCATGTTTTGTTTATAAAAATAACTGTTCGACATTAATAATACTTACTGTCGATCAAAAGGAAAGCGAATACCACAATGAGTATGTATAGAGAGCAGACAAAATCCAACCACCAACCAAAAGTAGCAACGCCTGATATGTACTGCGACCAGGGCGAAGTATGGGTATCCTAAAAGTAAAGACATGACATTATAGTTAACGTTACTTAAGCTTTGGAGTGGTTGAGGAATAATTGGAGTATTAAGAATCATTTTTATCTTTTAATGTCCCTATAGCAAAATATTTACGAAAAACAAAACTTTTCAAAATATTCTTTACGGTTTCTTCATAAAAAAAGAAAATCCTAAGGTCTCTGTAGCTATTAGGTGCATTCGATTTCGTGCTTACAATGTTTTTATCTATAGAACCCGCACGCAATTGTCACAAGTCTCCGCCTCATGAAATAGCATGCTCTTATGCTGCTCCCACTTAAAAGTTCGCACGTCCGGCAGGAGCATTCTTAATATATGACATAAAATGATTGATCTCGGTGGCTGATTTTTTTTATCAGGTGCATATGTATCACTAGAAATTGAAGTCCTGCAGTCCTAGTCGCATAAAAATACTTGAGCACGGAAATTTATACATTACCTGGAAGTCATCAAACTCCTTGATACATCTGTCCTGTGCATCGTAGCATCGTATTGTGGTCATACCGTCAATTGTAGCCGAAAGGTGGGAGTAAACGGGACTCTTGGCTGTGGAAGAGTATGCACGATAGTTATTTATTATGATTACTACATAAAACAATGTTAAACTATAGATTTTTAAGATTTTTATTGTAATTTTTAAAACCTTCAGTGACTTTCATATCACTTTAATGACCGAGTCTGCCAATATGAGTATTAGCCATTATTACTCTAACCATTCCACTCATCCCCTACCCGATTACAAATATGTGATTTCTGGAGTTAGAGTTGAAAGGAACATGAGACAGTTCAATGCTTTGGCCATATTCAAAGTGCATCTTTTACGGAGTTTTGAAGTTTTTTGTAGGTCTCGATAAAGTCTCATCTTACTCTTATGCAGAATGTTACGGATATATAAAGTGAAAATTAATCGGCTATGATTATACTATTACGTTCCTCAGAGTATGAACTCATGGAAATATCTTTGAAAGAGACCTAACGACCATGAACTTGGAAATACTGCAGAACATTACTTATATGATGTGAATCAATGAGTCTTTGTTGTGGTGTTGGATTTTTTTTTTTTGTTTTTAAGAGTTAAGGTTAAGTTCGTATTATATTTATAGGTACTAAGTAATAAGTACTCACTAACTCCCTCGATCCTCTTGACAGCCTGTCCGGTCATCAAGTACAGTTTAAGCATAAGGTAAAGTATAAAGCAGACGACGAGCGCAGTAGCCAGCGTCCACGGGAGAGACACTCCCACCAGCGCAATACTAGCTATCTGCATTAGGTAAATCTGCATGGCGTCCATCATGGTTCTGGGTAGGAGCTCATCCATTTGACCGACATCTTTGGAGAACCGATTCATAATGCGTCCTGTAATCGATGAGCCAAAAATTAACATTCAGGAGTCAACATTTAAGCAAACACCTAGCCTATCTTGTACCCCACACATGAGCAACATTTTCTTAGATATTCCATTTAAACGCTTGCAGAATATTAAACATGCTAAATTGCAGCCTAAAACAACCTTTCAGTTTAGTAGTAGTTTACTAGCACTGTGTTAAGCTGCTGGTACGCATGTGTGCTATATTTTTTCTTGCATTAGTATAAATTTCGAAATATGTTCAACCTATAAGACCAACATCAACTAAATTTAGTAAAAGTAGTTCAAGTAGTAGTAGTTCTATTTGGGTTGAAACCTCTACAACAAACTACCCGAGAACCTTAAAGAAATACGTCAAATAGGCCAATTCTAGAAGGCTATTAAGTTATATTTGTTGAATTTGAATTTATATAATATCAATGAATTTTGATTCTCACTTTCTATTGGTATTCAAGTAAAAATGTATTTCAAATTTAAAATTGATTTCATACTTGTTTACTCATTTTTTATCTTCCTACAACATTGTAAAAAATTGTTATGGAAATAAATATCTTGTATCATAAATAAATATCAGATGGAATGATATTAAATTACATCTCTGATTAGTGTGATCCAAGCCATTTAGTGTTACAATTTGCATGATGGACTATGAATACGCATGAAAAATATTAAATCTCAAACTAACCTGATGGATTATTATCATAGAATCTGGAAACCCCCCTTAGAACGGTATGGAACATCTGATTGTGTAATCCTTGCGACGACTTCATGCACATCCTGAAGAAGAAGTATCCTCTAATCATGATCAACATAACGGCGGCAACCACAAGGCCAGTATAGACATAGAGGTACTCTCTGGTGGATAGAGGGCCTATCTTCACGTTCAGGTCAATATCTGTTGGCAAAACCGGACAATAATGACAAATCGGATAATAATGATAAATGTATAAAAATCTATTCGTAAAGACCGTTTTGGAACTGGACGACTTTGTAAAATGTCATATAAAAATTGAAAGAGAATAAGAAACTATTAGTCTCTTTATCTAAATAATACACAGTCAAATAATGATGACAGTATTATTATTCAAATCAGTGAAATTGACAAAGGCGAAGTTCATGAACATGGATAACTGAAAGTTCAAAGTGATCTTTTAATCCCAACATGTTTTCCACATCCAACTACTCATCTTTGTCCCAGTGGCGTGCCCTGAATTTGTACAGTAGGCAAGCCCTACTGCGGGGTGGGGCAGGGAGGAGAGCTGGAAGCCACTCCTTTGGGCAGCTTTTGTTATAATATAAATTATATAAGTTATATTGTATTTAATTTAAACAATAAAATATTAGAATAAACCGCAAATATATTAAATTTCCGGTTTTTTCGTTAAAAATCTAGGTAAGCGGCTTTTCGGCTTCTATGAACGTACCGCCACTGTTTGTTCCCACTTTTAACTACTAATCTTATTATCACAAATAAGACTGCCTTATCAAATAATCGAGCCTATTGTCCAACTTCTATTTATTTTGTGTTTAATTTCACAGGTTCTCAACTGCCATGTTTCACACCAAGGGCAGGCTCTACCTAATCGAACCAGGCTCCGGAAGAGTCAAGTGCCAATAGAAACAAAACAATTCCTTCTAAATTACATACTTCATTCAGTCTAGTTTTCAGTTTGAATCAGGATTGTTTGTTCAGCGTCATTCTATGGAAGATGGGCATTAGTGACTTCGATAATTGGCTGCGAGAGATAATTTCATTATGTTCATCAAAACGATTTGTCGTTTGAGGAATTAAATAAAATTTGTAACTATTTCACAATCCTACTGATTAACAGTGACAGGGATTACAATAATGCTATAAGAGAGCACCGTGGCGGCGACATCGCTATAGTGTATCAATAGCGCAGTGATTATAAGAGACAGTCTCGCAAACCAAAATATCAATTCATTACTTATCAATCATGTTTCACTATGGTGATGATACCTTCAAAGTTAAATAGAGTTTTGTGCAGGACATAAATTTACAAAGAAGCATAAATACCAAAAAAAACAATGATAGGTACTTACTTTCATTTAAATCTATGTTATTGATTTTGGTTGCGTTTACTCCAGAGGGTAGTACGTCAAGAATAGAACTGCTGAGTAACTGTGTGGAGTTATAGCCATAAATAGATAAGTTATTTGTCCTGAAACGCAAAAAAAAATATTTAAATTAATGGCTTCTTCATTAAAAATCTTTCATTAGTTTTACAAATACTTTTTAAGACTGTAAACTTATCATTAATACCAATTGTTTGTAAGACTGTTGATTTCTCTCAATAAAGAACAAAGAATTACTTTATAACAGCTCCATTCTACCTACATTGTATTATTTATAAAAGAATTGCTTAGACCCAGGTCATATCAAATTATTTTAGGCCCTACTCAACTAAGCTAACTTTGCTTGTGCATCAGAGGAGATTGTGGTAATCAACAGTGAACATCCTGCTTTTAGGTAAAAATTTGGCAAAATAATTACAACTTAACTTTGTATTTCTACTGCTAAAATGTTAGTCTACTTGAATCCACATTATCGAATTAGTATTCTTGGTGCTAAATATTCAAATAAAATATTAGATTGAAGGTTATATGGATTTAACTTATCACATTTAAAAGTCATCATAATATATATAAAAATTGTATTTAAATTAGGTAAAGTATTAAAACTCACCAGTACGAAACCCAATAGTCACATGAGCTGGCCATAACCTGTCCCAACAGCAGAATAGCTATGACAAACGCAAAATATAAGCAGCCGTTTCCGGCGCGTATGTATTTCCAGTAGAGGGTGTTGTGTTTACCACCTGCGCCGCTGTCTTCTGCCTCCAGGGTTTCGGCGACTGTGAAGATCGCAAACATATTATACAGATATCTTTTCGGATTAACACTAACATATAATGCAATGTGTGTCATCTGCCTAAACTTCTCATTCGTTTTGTAAAAAAATGTCTAATAGTTTTGAAGTAATACACCCAATAACTGAACACATGCCCATATTTTACTAGAGCCATTTTACCGCGTCATTACCACTATCTCCCTGACTTTAGCACAAGCAAATTTAGCTTAGTTGTGTAGGGCCCAAAATAATTTTATATGGCCCGGGTAACAATGATTCTATTAAAATATGTTCAGTTTGACATTTAGAATAGCCCCATTAAAGGATTCGGTATTTATGAGAAAAAGTTCATACTGTATAAATAGTCAACATAAACCGTAAAAAAAATATATATATTTAAGTTTAATCTCAGATAGTATATTTTAAAATATACCTATTCTATTGAATGTAAATATAATCAAATCAGACTATCAAATCATGATCCACTAACCACTAGTGGTTAAGGCGTTGTAACTAAAGGTCTCGGGTTCAAATTCGCACATGGTCATACCATTTTTTGACTCTTCATTACCACCATCTTCCCTGACTCTAGCACAGTCACATTTGGCCTAGTTGAATAGGGCCAAAAATAATTGTACATGACCTAGGTCTTTTTTAAATAAAAAATATACATACTTTAAGTATGTACTTTTGTTTTTTCTTTTTTGTATTTATGGTAATCATGTGTTTTTATTATTATTTATTCAAAAACGTTGAACTTAATGTTGCTTATTATATTATTTACATAATTTCGTAATCACCAACATCTTCATCATTCAACATCAGCTTATTCACATCTAATAATAAAAAAATCTGTCTAATAGGAATGTTAATATGTTAAATTCAGGGTAATGTAATTCAAACTGACCATCATCGGTGTTTTCTTCTTCTCCTTTCTTCGATTCCTGGGTTGTAAACGAAGGCTGCAAGTTTAAAAGTTTCATTAATTGGTGACATTATTTCTACGACTCAGAAAATTACACTTAACCATTGAAATGGTGACAAAAATATTATTTAATGTTAATTTATTATTTACTAGCTATTAAACCCCGGGCTGACAAAGCCCTTCGGACCATCCACGTGCCTAAATTTGATTTTTCGTATTTTTTGAGTTTCTAAACCCAACGGTTTATAAGTTCCATACAAACTTCAAACCCCCTTTACCCCCCCCCCTTAATGGTTGAATTTTGCATAATCTACTGTTAGTGGGTGCCTATATTATGTAAAGAAGCTATTTGTAAAATTTTAAGTCATATTGTTTCATAAAAATGTTCATTCCTCCTATAAACCCCCTTATTGGTTGAATATTAAATAAAATCTTTTTCATCGATATCTATGTTGTTTAAAGAAACTATATGCCAATTTTCGAGATTCTATAAGGAACGGTTTATAAGTTCCATACAAACTTCAAACCCCAATTAACTTAATTAATGGTTTATTTTCATATTTTTTTAAATTCACAAACCTAATCAGGTATGCTCACGACAATTTCCCAAACTCGTCATAGCAATCAGACCAACAATTTAGGAATGCATAAAGGACAAACAAAGAAACAGTCATTTTTATATAGATTGACAGCATTGGTGCTTGCTGTTAGCTGAACATATAATTTGTGGCATTTTGAGGTTATCTGAGACCTTTCTCTTGTATATAGAAACAGATCTACTTTAGCTTAAATCATTCAATTTCATCTAATGGCTTATATAAAGAGAAATAATCTCCAATGTTATAGAACAATCTTAAAAAACAGATATATTTTAAAAAACTTAGCTAAATTTACACCTTTAAGAAATCTTCAATGTCACTGTCATTTTATTTTCTGGATTCGAGTATTCAGTCAGTAAGGTAGTAACATCTAAACTTTCTATAAAATTTATGGAAAAATACATACTTTTAAAGGCTCTTAACTTTTAGACAAAGTAGAAATTTCTTTTTTTTTTTATACCCAGATAATTGAGATAAAACGATATCGTGTATTATTTTTCTTCTATATCTACAAAACAGAGAGGCACAACACTACAATTTTTATATGGAGAAATGACCGGATTTTGCCCTCTTAATTGACCGTTATGATGGACCGTTACCAAGCTTGACCACTTTGAAGATTAAGGTGTTGACAGGGAGGAGGTAGGAGCGTATCTCTATTTGTACTGATTCTGGTTCACGACTGTAGCGTCAGCGTATAAGAGATATAGAAAAATAAAAAAAATGTATCTACATGGCAAATCACCCTCTAAAATGTTTATACTTCAAAAATATACCTAGTCCTATTGTAAATATGAGCAAACAAAACTAACCCTGGCTTTCCTTCTTCTTAGAGAGTTGAATTCTGCTTCTTCTTTGTCATCACTCACTGGAGTCAATAGTTTAGCGTAGCTCTCTTTCAAAGATGCAAGCTCTTCAAATGTTCCCATTTTTTCAATTTTTCCCTGAACATAAGGAACATACAAAAAATTAACACACTGTTACACACGCACTACTGTTTTTTTTGTATCTCCAGCCATAGTTTAATCAAATTTTACTTTCCTAATAAGTACCCATATAGAGCAATTTTTGGGTTTTTTTTATGCTTAATTTAGAAAAGTAGTTTGATCAATGTTTTCACTGTTTTTACAATGGTATAAAATTTCTCTTACGTTGTTCAGAATGATCACAAGGTCAGCACTCTTCAGATAGTGCAACTGATGTGTGACCAGCAGCCGCGTGGATCCCTTCAGATATCCGTTTATGCAATTCTCGAACAACTGCCGACCAACTGCTGCGTCTACGGCCGACAGTGGGTCATCTAAGAGGTAAATGTCCGCCTTGAATTAAGAGAAACATTTTTTAAATAAATATATTTACATTTGGGACAAAGATCTGGTAAACTGGTATTGGCAAGGAGCCAGCGTACTTCCTCGTTAATAGAGTATAATTTCAGGAATTTATTCCTGTTTAAACCTTCATATTATATAACAATTTTGATACCGAATAAGATATATCCTTATCAGCTATTATTATAAAAAAAAATATATAATAATGAAAAAAAATATATTGTCCTCAGTATTTTGGGAATGTCTCAAGTGACCGTCAAATTTATGTCAAAATTGTTAAATCTTCAACAAAAGCAGTATCCCAAAGACATAGCCCAGAAAATTTTGAATGAAGTTGCTGACGATCCAGAATTGCTCAAACGGGTCATAACTGGTGATGAATCATGGGTTTATGAATATAACGTTCAAACAAAAGTGCAATCATCCCAATTGAAGACTTCAGAAGAGCCAAGGCCCAAAAAAGCATATCAAGTTCGATCAAAAGTCAAGGTTCTCCTAACTGTTTTCTTCAATTACAATCAGATGATTGTATACCACAAATTTCTACCACTAGGTTGCACGGTCAACAAGGAGAAGTTTTACACCATTTGCGTCAGGCCATCTGTAAAAAAAGACCAGAATTGTGGAAAAACAGCTAGTTCCAATTTCACCATGATAACGTACCCGTTCACTCCTTACGGCTTGTTCACGATAAGGGGTTATCAACAACTATTCGAGAGAAGCTTGCCTGTGATTGGTCGAAAAGCATTTCCATCTTCCTTTTGCCTTATGTTTTAGCGGCTAGAATGGTTTCAATACTAAAGTTGCATAGTTGCTTATCCAAGCCTTCTTATATCTGTGTTTTTTTTCTATACATTAAAACCATAATTTAGAGATGTCACAATATGCACAAACCTTTCTGTAAACAGCCCTAGCAAGGTTGATCCTAGCTCTCTGGCCTCCAGAGAGTGATATCCCTCTTTCTCCCACCAGCGCCATGTCACCCCTCGGGATCTGTTTGAAGTCTGCTTCCAGCGCGCACACCTTCACCACTTCCTTGTATTTGTTTGCATCGTAAGGACGCCCGAAGAGGATGTTGTTTCGAATTGTGTCCACAAATAGCCAGGGTTCTTGGCTGGCATAGGACATTGATCCATTTACTTCAAGGTGACCTGACAATGTGCTCAATTCCCTTAAGAGTAGCTGCACCAGTGAGCTCTGAAAGCATGACGAATGAGAATAAATAAGTATACAGCCACGAAGTTATTATTTAAAAAGGAATATCTCTAATATTATTTTTGTATATATAGAGACTTCTAATAGAGAAACTTCACTATTAGAGTGTTTACTTAATGCTTAGACCCATCTAGGTGGACACAGAATATCAGTTATCCTTGAATGTGAAATAAACACAGCAAGTAGGATGACTCAACTTATCGTAAGGTGTTATGGGGGGTCTAGGGTATTTCTTCAACAGACAGTGGTACTTCTCAAGGCAAACCTTCTGTCTCATGAGTTACCAATGAAATTAAGTCTTCGTATTATTTTACAAGTTTCTTATTCTAAAACATAGGTAAGTAAGTTACTCGCATGGGAATAGTAATTTTGGCCATTTTTGTGTATTTCAAGGGATCTTAGAAAAATCCAGTCAACCTAATTAGGTTATACGAAGCGGTATTTTTTGTAAAGTGCTATTTAAATCCCTTGCTAACTGTCTAAAACAGGGGTGCTCAAACTTGAACTGCTGGCGATCTACCTCAATATTTTTAGACTACTTACGATCGACTCTGAGAGACTGCAAGTGTGTGTGATGCAGGGTTGTCGTACATACACGATCCGCCTTTGACCATATTTCTATTGTACGCTCGTCTGCGACCTATCCTAATAGCTTTGGGTGCTGCATTTTTAAAAAAAATATTATCATTGATAAATGGTAACTAACTTTCTCATTTCCGTTTGCTTGGATTTACCATGACAGATATTGTATTCCGATCAATTAAACTGCCATTATATTAAATTGTGTTTTAATTCTGACTATTCAAGCTTACATTATTTTGTATTTTTCTTGAAAATATATATGAGTGTACTTGAATATTGAATATTTTATATTAATTCGTGCTCCCAAAAGGGTTTTCTGTTAACATGTAACTTAAACCACGAAAATAAATACAAATAATGTGATTACCTTTCCAGAGCCAACGGCGCCAATGACAGCACATAGTTGACCTTGACGGATTTTCATAGTGATATCGCTGAGAGTAGGTGATGGACTATCGCTAGTCCACTGGGCTGTCACATGGGATAATAATACCACAGCATCTTTATCAATTATTTCTGTTTGATCGTGGATTTTCAAATCCCCATTTGGACCTGCGAAGGATTCAAATCAACAATAGAAAAGTTTTACCTAACAATAAAACTTATATTATGCCTTATTTAAAACCTATCGAGATAGCATTGTCATTTTTTGTCCCAAGTATCGTGTTTTCCTCGAAAGTTGCAGACGCCCGAATGATCTATGGTGCAGACGCACCCGATTGTTATTGTTTGTTATTTAAGGTGATCTATAATGCCAGATATTCATTAACATTACTGTATGGCTTGCTGTTGTCGGAGAGGTGCAGTTAAGCACAGTTTCCAACAAGTATTAAGAACAAGTGACAAGTAAGTAATAAGTATTATGCGAGGCCAATAAGTAATTAGTAATTAATTCAGTCTGACAATCATACCAATAAATCAATACTAGTTTAGTTTTAGACAATAGTGCAATAATTAAATTGGGGCCTATTATGTTTTATTGAGTACAAAATATAAATACTTAAAAGGTGCAATGCTACTTCATCATCAGCTTTTCATCGCCCACTGCAGGGCATAACAAAGCAAAACTACTTACTAAGTGCATGTGTAACGCAGTAGATAATATTTTTATCCAACACACGACATATCACACTTAGGCGTGTGCGTGTGTGAGTTTTTTGTGTATTTATAGTAATAGAGTGAAATAGATTAACCCAACTCGTTGCTATTCTACTCTAACCGGGGTCACGACTCCGAAGGAAGATTTACAAAATCCTGTTATGTTATGTATGATCATTCGGTTAGATGAATTCCCTACAACTTTCAAATTTCTTTAAACTTTTTGTTGCCATGCTTAAAGCCATATTACAACCTGTTATATTTTTGATTTCACACAAGGTCACAAGGTCATTTTGAGTCGTTCGAAGTTTGAGCCAAAAAGGTCAAAAATTCTACATTCGATTAGGTTATTAAAATAACTCTTTCAAAAGTCGCTCAGGAGGCCAAGGATCCTTCAGAGCTTGGGGGCCCCGGGGTACTGCTCCGCCTAGCTCTCCGATAGCTACGTCACTGCATTAGTGGAAGATCTAAATATATTAAATTATTGGATGGTTCTCTTCCAATCTACAGGAATTTTAGGTCATTCAAACACCCGACAGACCATTACAGAGAAAGTCCTGTCTATAAATATTCGCCTGCGTTGAAAGCAAAGCCCTGCATGCGGCACAGACTGCGCCTTCGATGCCCAAAAGATGGCTGCATAGCTTAACTAATAAAGAGACTAAATAAAAAATATATCCCGAGAAAACATATTTATGATTAGTTATTACTTGATGTGATATATTTATTCAGGGCTCTGAACTGTTAACGAACCAAAGGAAGTTAAATGAGGAAATAATTATAATAACTCTTATATTTTCACCAATTTACATTAAAGGTACTAGAAAATCTATAGAAGTAGTTGATTTTATAAGATAGCAACAGGGAGGCAACA
The DNA here is from genome assembly GCA_020383195.1 of Neomicropteryx cornuta. Taxonomy (NCBI): domain Eukaryota; kingdom Metazoa; phylum Arthropoda; class Insecta; order Lepidoptera; family Micropterigidae; genus Neomicropteryx; species Neomicropteryx cornuta. The sequence continues at coordinate 2,028,746 of JAHKQU010000001.1, read as the reverse complement.
GGGGGGGGTTGTAGCCACTCTTGTTTTGTATCATAATTGTAGTATTCCTTATTTAATTATAAACATATTATTATATTCCAAGTTGGACTCACGTGAATCGATTATACCTCCATTTTGTTTCAATTCTTGACTTAATTCCATATTGGTAATTCTTTTTGGTATAGTGTATTTCAATCTCACTGAATCTTGAAGATCCTCACGTTCATCTGAAAAAATCAAATTTATTTTATTTTATATCTATTATTAGTTAATTAAAAGTCATCTTTTATTAAGGAGTAATTAATTTAAACCCGCCATCCAGGAAGTACAACCATGTTTTCACCGTCAATTAAAGCAGATTTTAGAAAACCTTGATTTTGTCCATAAATAATTCTGGATGTCATATTTGATGGCAAACGACATGTAGAACAAAATTGCAAAAATAACTTTTTTTATGCGAGTAATCGACTCAATTCGGAATAAGTATTAGCATTCTTTCAGCTGTTTGTGTTTCAAAGACAAATCATAAATTTAACCTTAAAATTTAAATTAACTGACTTTTTAAAGTAATTATTATAAACTTTATAGTTGTCGAAATCCTTATGTGGCGATTGAAATTTAACTTACGTAGTAGTAGGAATTCTTCTATTCTATCTATGGCCACCATAGCTTCGGAGAGCATAGATATTGCGTTTGGCAGCCAAATTGCTATGGTTATTTTGATTATGTTGAAGAAGCAGGAAAATGAAAATACCTGAAATTAAATATACAACTTTTGTTATCCAAAATTTGAAAATGACTAACTAATGGTACAATGTACATCTATGTACAAGTTTGATGGTAAAGATGGCTGCATTGATAGTTTTGGTGCAACCATCTGTACCATAAGTTATGGAACAGGATAAGATATGAAATTAGGAAAAATAGCCACAATGTTGATGGAAAATTTTGCCGATCCCTAAATCAAGTTCGCTAAGATCGATGTGTCATAAACAGCTTTGACAGTCGCGCTGCGAGGTCTCTGTCCGTGAATTGCACGCGAACACGGCCAGGGTTACGTTATCAATCGCACAACTTATAAGAAAGCTTAATACACCAGCTTTTTTTTTTAACTAATGAAGTACCTAATAAAATACATTTGTTACCAAAGTCATACAATTCGGATACTGGTGACTTAACGACACAAAAAAAGTCATTGATTTTAGTAAAAACTACTAACTCATAACCATTGAGCGCCGATAACCTAAAAGTTTTGGTAGTAATGTTTGTATTTAATTTATATAATGGACTCGCATTAATGGTTCCAAACTAAAATTGTACTAAATCGGAAACTGTAAATGTGAGACTTTCCTATCTGTTTTTTCGTCTGTACACTGAAGGTTTGAAACTTCTAAACAGTTAGTCGCAGGGAGAATTCACATATTACAATGTAGGAACTTAATAAAATAAAAAATATATATTTTGGTTAAAATAGGTTATTTTATAAAAAAATACCAAAAAAGTATGTGATCCCTTTATCTCTGAGGGTAATAAAAAATAGCAAAAAAATCAGGCATATAAACAGACAAAGCCAACTTATCTTTTATTATCCGTTTACCTTTCCTCCCGTCTACTTGTTTCAATTCACAAAGTTTAAATGCCATTAAGTTGGATTTTTGTACATAGCTTTAAGAAATATGCACGAGTTTAGCGGGAGTCCCCAGATACCGAGATATTTAACTTCAAAATCAGCCTAATCCAGGCTTAATTTAACTATGCAAAAAGCAAAAATAATCTATTGTGTAAATTAATAAATAATAAAAACTATAGCACCTTAAGGTTGCAATTGACAAATGACATTACTTTATGGGTTTAAAAAAAAACATCTCATTTCTGAGGGTACATTTATTTGTTTATTTAATTAAATGTGTAGGAATTTAGATAAAATAAATCGAAATATAATTTCTTTGTATGAGAAAAAATAAATATTTGAATTTGATTGGTTGGTTTTTAAAATGTCACCCTTGATAAAAAATACATACCATAGCTGAGTTCACGGCGTTTCCCAAAAGACTGTAGGCTAGGATGGTTAAGTAAAGAGACGTTCTCTCAGGGAAGATGGTGAAACTGCAAAAGATCGCCCTCACATAGGACGTCTTCTTAACTGTGTCCATTTCTCTTTTTCTTGCATTGGCTACGACCTTCTCAAAGGGTTTCTCCCATGCATACATTTTTATCACCTGTAATTTTCAAATTTGAATGTTCAATTTTACAATACTTAAATAGAAAATATTTGAATAGTACTAAAATAATGCAATATTCTTCCCAATATGAGTTAGGAAAGCATTCGTCAATTAAAAGGTTTAAAAAGCTTAGCGGGGCAACTAACATTACTTGCAACAAGCTAGCAGGATTGATGGCACATTCTGCTAATCTTTATTCAGGAAAAGGATTTTCCTTTTTAGACAAATGGTAGTTTTCTCAGTTAAATCAGTATCGACTCAGTCGAATCAATAATCACTCACAAAGTCAAAAACTTATTTATTTTTTATTTTTATTTTAAATAAATAAAAATAAACAAACTTACTTTTATTCCACTGACAATTTCGCTCATAACTTTGACACGCTCATCAGTTTTTTCTGCTATTTTCAACCTGTATTTGGCAGTTATTCTGCTTAGGTAAGCTAAAACAATTAATAAAAAAATAAACATAGTAAGTACATTTTAAACATAATAATTACAGTTATTTATCTATTCAACCCGTTTTAATTTAAATTCAGATTCACGATCAACAAAATGTATTGTTTACAAATTAATAAGAATCCATGTACCAAAGTATCGTTAGGTAAAGTATCATTACAGTAAAAAGACAACATTAAGATTTCTCTGCAAATACTTATACTATTACTCCAATATGTATTTATAACTAGTTTTGTTTTGAAATACAATTATTTGGTTTTAACGAATGTCCGTTTATCGATATCTTATCGATAAGGGTGTATTTACAAAAAACAAGTTTTTTTTTATATTTGGTACCTACTTTAATTTTTCTGTTTTATCTACTAAATTTTGGCATAACCTCATAAAAACATCAACATATTAACATCATTATGACTCTAATGTCTGTTAATATTTAGATATTTGTTATCATATTGTGCAGAATAAATATATTAGAGAAATACAATAAACATATAATAAATATATAATAAAATATAATAAATATAAAACATACAAAATATAAAACATATAAAAAATATAATAAACATATTTGAGAAATTGAAAAAAAAATATTTTTCACATATACCTCCTTTCATTATTGTGTAATTGGCGTAATTGGTGATTGTTTTTGGCATTATTTAAACAAGTTCCAAAATGGTAAATATCTAAATCGTAAAACTTTGTACTAAGGTGTGTATGGTTAAATATGTTCCAAATAACATCTTCTGTCAGCTCCTAAAAGGTTTGCATCGACCTACCAAACAACCTGTATAACACCCTAATTGTGGGTGCAAAAACATACAACCAAGGGCACATCTGCGCGGTATGAAATAAAAAATTAACAAAACGGGAGCATTGGTAGGCCAAGTCCAAATTAAATTTATGCTACACTGAAAAAATCTACTTATAGTTATATTAAATATATAGTTATATAATTATATTAAATATAAGTGTAGGTTTCAATAATTAATAATAAAAAATTATTGCATGAAGCGTGAGATAGTAATGATCATTTAAAAATTCGAACCATCTCTAAATCTTCAATATAATCTGAAAATTGTGAAACCAAATTTAGTACCTACTGGAAAAACACTTTCAGAACACCTCACCTTGAACAGGAACCGTTTGGAGAACCATTGCTCCCATGCCAATGACCGAGTACCAGCCAATGTCTCTGTACATGAGGTAGAGGGCAAACAGAACTTGTATGGGGGCTATCCACAAGAAGGGCATATATGAGAATGGCATATCAAAGCGGGCCACGTCATTGGAGAGAAGGTTGATTACTTTGCCAGCAGCTGTATTGTTCATCGCGCCGAGTTCCATACGAAGAACCTGAGGAAAATCAATTTTAAACGTGTAATGCAAGTAATGATAATCAGCTAACTCATCGATCATCAGTGCGATAACGACAGTAAACTTGATTTTTATTTTTTCTCAAAAAATCAAAAAATAGCGATAACAGATTTTACCTTAAACTTGGATTTAGTTATAATCTCAAAGTTGGGTGCTTAAAAAACGTTTATTTTATTACCGTTAAGGGATGACGTCACAATTGATGTATACGGTTTCTCTCGCACTCGCACTGGACTAGTGGGGCGAAACGACGGAACAGCAGTTGTGACGTCAGCGCTTGACATTCTAAAACCGCGCGTGTTTTTAGATGCCCGACTTTAATACTCAATAACTCGGGTTGTGTTAGTTTTAAAAAAAAAAGAAATATTATTAACGCTATGCTGGATTTGGTATAATTACCTCGTTTGTAACCACTCTCTACCAGCCAGGAATATTGCTTAACATTATCATTTTTTTTATATTTAGTTGAAACTTATAACGTTGTAATATAATTTGTAAGACAATAATAATATACCATTTTTTATACAATAAACTCATTTCTATTCTAAGGATTGTCTCGTTATACATACAGCATTGTATATTGTAAATAGCTATCTATACAAAGTACATAACTTATTTTAAGTTTCTATTTTATTTTTACTCATCAATAGGCACCTTTTTGATTGGCATCTAAAGATATTGCACAATTAAAATACTACCTACCTTAGTACAGACATTGCCCAGTAAAGAAAGTATTGAATAAAATAAACAGTGTAAATCAGTTCCTACACAATAATAACATTCTATGTCCAATTAATGCTGCATTCTAATTTATTGACAATCATTTTGTGTGATTTTAAATAAATAAATATCGTACACATTCGATATGGATACCTACCTGTAATGTCGTAAATAAACCTTTAACGCCTATTAAACCTTTTAACGCCTTATTATAAGTTTGTACCCAAAACAAATAAGGTTTTTTATAGTGTTATCCTGTTATAGTGTTAGTGTTGTCATTATCCTTATTATAAGTAAATAGTGCCCTAAATTTCATATTCTCGTTGTGAATATTCCTTAACCCCTCCTACTCCCAATCCCAACCTTTTTCCCAGGTGCATTTTTCCATTCATTAATTTTGGAGGAAACTTTTACTGGCATTATGTTCTAATTGTTTTATTGTAATTTTATTTATGTAATAGCTGTTGTTTCCTGAAATAAATAAATAAAATGCAATTAATAAATACATAATGAAAGCTACCGTATTAAAAAGGTATTTGTGAGAACTATACATAAGTAAACACATTCGAATAAGCTCAGATTGATTTTATTTTATAGTAGAAAGTCGGGTATAGTATTTATTTACCTTCCTGTAAATGAGCGAGCTGCAGGCAATCCTGATCCTCATTCCGAATTCCAGACCTAACCTCAGGCCGTGCCGCACCATAAGAGATGCCCCCATTGTAAGAAAGACCAAAATTGCCCCATACATGTATGCCTGATTCAAGGTCATAGTAGTATCATTCTCGAAGTATTCTAAAAGAATCTTAAGGGTTACTGGCTGCATACACCTGCAAAAAAAAAACATAATTTTATATGAATTTTTGTTTTTGTTTATAAACAATTTTGGCACATATTATTTTTAAAGTTTCTAAAGCGAGTCCAGTCGCATTCTTTGGTTGGAATTTTTTCCTCCAAAGTTAAACGATTCTGAAATCGTAGATTTTTTTATGGTGGTAACATTTTGCAGGATGTCGGTTTAAATGCAGCGATGAGTTTCATAAAAGTGCACTTTTAGCTCTCACATGTCCTCTTTAGTGTAAAATATTGATTATCTAGATTATTACATAATATTTGACAATATGTTACACTAAAGATGACAGGTGAGAGTTAAAAATGCATTTTTATAAAACTCAGCGCTGAGTTGAAACCGACATCCTGCGCTCTCAAGTACAGGACCTCTTTAGTATCTTTATAAATATTTTGCTATTCTACGCTTTATCAAAAAAATAATAAACTATTTAAAAAAAATCAATTTGACAAATACTAAGTCATTTTTTCAGGTGATTTGCCGCTGTTAAAAAACAATCATCAAATATAAGTTATATATGGAATATGCGTTTTGAGCGTTAAAATGACACTGAATAATTATGTTAAAAATTCACGGTAAAATAGTAAATATAGCTAGTTGTTTTAATAGTATACAGAAAAATCCAACAACATTTTCACTTTTCAAATAGCTGTGGATCCCGAATGCAGCAACACTGATACTGTTGATAGTAAACCAAACCTTATTCGCTGATGCTCGATAATGGTTGATATTCCCGTGTCTTTGAGACTGCTCGGTTACATAGAGCGCCCACTAAATATGACATATCATACTAGAACCTTAAATGTAAACGAACCGGAATATCAGCATGGCGAATAGCAATATTATTCCGTGCAATTGAAAATCCCAAATGAAGGTCTTGATGAGCGCCCGTCGCAAGGAAGGCTTGCGTTGCGCCGACTTCGCGGACTGCTCCTCTGCGAACCATTTTCTGAAAAAAAAAAATAATAGTTTAGTTTTAATTAGATAATACGGCAGCATTATTGCCGTATCAAAGAATACGGCAATTACAGGTCCACAAGTTTAATATTTTTCTAAACAAATAGTACGATATATGACAGTTCTGGTTAATTTTTATAATAAATATGGCTATTACACTACTTTAAATACGGTCGTTAATATTCTGACGATGGCAACACTGATTCTTTAGCAATGCTGCAGTTTAACCATCACTACGTTTTTATTTTATTTTACGTTATTGATTTTTTATTTCATTTTTACTCATGATCGTTCATTATCAGTAATATCTCTGTTGCTATCTATGACAATCGAATGCCCGCGCGTGGTGTAACTTGTAACGAAATTTCCGTGTCACTGAACAAGCGAAGCGGCTTTGTTGAACGCGACTCTGTGGCTGTAACTGTGAATGAACACAGTTATTCGTTGCGCTAGATTAATAGGGTGATTTAAAAAGTGTCGCCTTATAACGCGCACGTCTACTCTCGATCAAGGAGAATTCGGTCAAGTGTCGCCTTAATTCGATCAAGGAGTATCTCGATCAAGGAGAATTCGGTCAAGTCTCGATCAAGGAGAATTCGGATCAAGTGTCGCCTTATAACGCGCACGTCTACTCTCGATCAAGGAGAATTCGGCAGCGGTCAAGTCACAGAACAAATAATAGTTAATGACCCAGGTTGACGCAGGGCGGTGACCTGATTTGTAACACTTGAAAAACTGCATATCAAAATAAAAACAGTGAATAAGTCAAAATAAACGCGCTCTAATACCAAGATAACGAAATTAAAAATAAATACAAATATTGGCTCGACTCTAAGCGTTTAAATAAATGCATAAAAAAAATAAAACACTTTCAATTTAATTTTTTCAGTGCTGAAAATTAGGCACGAATAATATTTTTATTAGAAAAACCCACAATCTCCTCACAGAGTAAAAAATATATGTTTTTAATTTTTAATCAGACGTACCTACGTTTTTTAATATAATATTTTTAAAAACCACAACTTTGAAACTATCTGTCATAAGGCGCAGCGGTATAGGCGCCTGCTTCTAAATCCATAGGTCCCGAGTTCGAATCTCCAGTGGGTCAAATCCGGCCAGGTCATTTTTCGCCGTTGAGAATATTCAACGGCGCTTTTCTCGACACTGCGACTGATTTAGTAACAGGACATACACATAAAAAAAACACCTTCAGTTACAGACTTACGAGATGTTGTTTGCCTGTAATGAACGGCCTCGCAGCATGAAAACAACAATAGGACAGTCCTAACTGCGCCCGATAGCGCCTCCCCGACAACACAAGCCATAAGAAAGAAGAAGAAGACCAACATACTAAAAATAATAAATGAATATCGTTTGAAAAGCACTCGCTAAACATCCATTTTAAGTCTTTTTAGCGAAATAATTTACAGTTGAGTCAGTATTGTTCAACCGACATTGTTATTGTATAACCAATGTTTATAGCTTTGGAATGGTCGTCATATCTATATCGACAAGAACATTACACTTGGGTCGATGAAGCGCATTTATTGCAGTCGGAATGCGCTACGTGAGTCTATGATTGCAATGTCGTGCGCTTATCGCTGCTGCTACGGACATGGCCTTGCCGTTGACTTCTTGGGTTAATTGGCGGTCCGTTGTGGAGGTGTTGGCGGGTCTATATCTCTATAGAACCCACAGTCCTCCCCTCGGGAATGCTACCACCCATATGCTGAGTCGTTTCTCGAGCGAACACAGTCCGAACCTTAAGCGAAGGAAACTTCGACGCATTCGATTCCCAGACCAATCTTAAGGAAAGGTTGATTTTTGGCGTGGTTTCCTTGAGATCCGCCCCTTTCTAAAATTTGGCTCTGCAGGCCAAAATGTTGACGAAAATGAACACCTTAGATTTGACATTTCTGCAATGATAGATTTGAATTAGGGTCGAACTTCAAGGGAAAGTTAAGGACCAATTATGCCGCCCTCTGTTTTACTACGACTACCTACGCAGATCTTGCTAGAAAGGCTCTTCATTAAGGGTGCGAAAAAAGAAAAACTATTTATTTTTATTACTTAGTTAACTTAAGTGTACCGAATAAATATTTATTTAGGGAAATGTAACTCTTCTTGCCTTGATGTTTGCGAAATCTGCTAACAATTTTCTTGTGTCCAAGATTTTATGTTCAATTGAATCTAAAGTTACGTTACTAATTCACTCTTTTTCGCCAGAATGCTGAGCACATCGTATGGACGTAAAAATTAAAGCATATACCTACTTCAAAGATTATACAATTCATGAGACGTCTGGACCTGTGTCTTAAATTTCGAAATTGGGGGTAGTTAGACGAGCTCACTCAAAGCCTAAGTAGCACTTTGTTTATATCTACTCTCTTACCGCTGAACTGGCCTGTTGGAAAGTTTCGGGGAATAGTTTTTTTTTATTGTTAATAATTATGAAGAATATACTATGTACCTATATGATATGTCGCGGTCGAGATCCATAATCCAACTTCTTTCTTTCTAGCCACCTTTTATGCCAGCAAATACCATAATCCAATAAAATGATTACATTTAACTAGACCTGAACAGTAATGTAACCTAAAAAATAAAACAATTTTCGTGTCAACGTATTCTTTTTTCTCTATTTTGTTACTTTTAAATTATTTCCGAATCTTTCATCGTATCTATGATTTATTTGTCAGAATTTTTCAATCATATATTTTACAAAATGTATATATTTAGGTTTGCCATTCAACTTTGTTATTCACAACATTATTCGTCTAATATACTCAGACACATTCATCTAAAACACATTACGATTGAATTAGTCGTATCGTTGAGTCTTTATTGTCTAACTTTAAATAGTGCCACATTTCTTAATCGAGTCGGCAGATAAAACTAATGAATCTATTTTTAAAGGTGACAAATATATATTTTTGATTGGTTTATTTTTGGTTTGCTTTTACTTGTTGTACATAAAATGATTAGATTTGTAATGAAAATAAAATTAGAAACAGAAAGTTATTCTCGAAAAAAAAACAAAATTTCGAAGCGTTTATAAAATAGTTATTTGCCTTTATTTGAGGAAAAACACTTTACAATAAATAATTACTTCGATAAAAAAAATATGAGGTAAATCCTGATAAAATACTGAAGTAAATATCTTGACAAACGGCATACTAGCCCTCGCGCATTATAATCTAATAATAAAATGCTGTCAAGGGCGAGTCGGGCTCCCATAATCAGGGTCCCGTACCAGAACTTTACTAAAAGCAGTCAATAGGCCGAATGTATGTATCTATCTATCTATCTATCTATCTATCTATCTATCTACCTAATCCAAATTTGCCTGTGATAACAGATTTAGAAAATTTGTTGCGCGTTTAATATTTGTATGGCGTGGTATCAAAGACAAAGCGAATTTACACTTAAATGCTTAAGGTAACTAACATTTTTACTTTGACACGGATTATTATTGGGTTAGTTTTCGCTTCGTTATTTTTCAAAAATGAAAAATACAAAAATGCCGACTTCAGGATAAGCAACATCCTGAAAAGATAAATATATGCTATTTCTGAATAATTTAAAGCGCTTTTTAAGATTTACATTTTTTCGTACATTCATTATGCGTATCTCTCATGGTTTAGTCAGCTTAAAACTCGTAAGCGCTCAAAAAGCTGCTTTTCCGACTAGCAACTAAACATTTATTTTTTCAGCAACTTTAAAACTGAAATAAAAAGTGGCACTTTTCTCACTGTCTAAGTTATCTATATGTTTGTATGAGTCAATACATACTAATCCTGATAATATCTAAAGTTAGATTTAGATACATTTCTTTATCGCCTAAAAAAAAATATTTTCAACATCCTTAAAAATAGACCTGGCAAACGATTTCCCACGTGATATGAAAAAAAAATGTTTTTTTGAGTGATCCCGGTTTACTCCCACAAAAAAAAAAAAAATCTTTCACTAATGTCTGTAACAGATAGACGCTCAGCCCAATAGACAGTGTCTCTGTTCTGGAGTGGTTACATAACCTGCTCGAATTTTGTTACACGGCTGTTTTTATTTTTATTATTTATGAATGTTCCACTATTTCCTATTTATTTATTTTTTTTAAGTCGATAACTAGTGTAATAAAAAAATAATAAATGTAATATAGTATAAATAAATATAATAGAATATAGTATAAATATAACATAAATGTTTTATGTGGGTGTATTGTTTTTTGTTAAATAAATAAAATAAATTCCCATAAAGTAATATATTATAAAGTGATAACAATCAATAACCGCATAAGATGTAATAACACATTATATTTAAACATATTTCGATTTATCAGCATTCAAAGTCAGTGATTTGCTAACAATCCAGTCCTTAATAACTTCTTCCCATCTGTAAGATACAAAAATCAGAGGAGTGTCATCAGCATAGGATGCAATTCCCCCTTCAATAACTATTTTGCATTTTGCACTTGCAAAATGCAAAATAGTTATTGAAGGGGGAATTGCATCCTATGCTGATGACACTATACACTATACACTATACACTACACTATACTAGTACTAGTACTGTACTAGTGTAGTGTAGTGTAGTGTAGTGTAGTCACTACACTACACTACACTACACTATACACTATACACTATACACTATATTAATGACTTCATTAATATAAATCAGAAACAGGGTCGGACCCAATATGCTTTCTTGCGGATCGCCAAAGGAGTTGCACTGAATATAATCACTGAAGCTTTCAACCTAACCAAAGAAAGAGACGAGTTTACGGTTTGAAAGATAATTTCAAAACTACGAATATTCTCTGACGGTAATTCCGATGTTGCCAAGTTTCTTCAGCAGGATTTCATGTGAGATAGTGTCAAAGGCCTTAGCAAGATCAAGAAAAACTTTAAGACATTTTTTATGATTATCTAGGTGCATCGTGAGCGTCTCAGTGCTCTTTAAAATTGTGTCCTGATTACCCATTTTACTTCTAAACCCAAATTGTCCACTGGCTAATATTCCTTTAGATTCTAAATATTCGATTAACGTGTTATTAAACAGTTTTTCTAGAATTTTACTAAGGATATTAAGAACAGATTTGTTCCGGATTTATGAATAAGTGATACATTGGCCTCTTTAAAATGATTTGGGAACTGACCATTTGCTATACTAAGGTTTTGTGATATGAGAGCGACATTTTTTTAAATACTTGCATTTAAATGGTACAATTTGTTTTCAAGTTAGGTTTAGAGTATTACTATAGCTTGCTTAGAGAGGAGACTATGAATGTTATCTTCATAACCTGCGCTTTTTTTGAATGACTAATGAAATTCTCTAGAACCAATACAATTAATCTAACAAAGGAAACCGGCCAGCGTAGATTAGTATAAAACTGGCATTTCCCATATTGTAGCAGTATTTATTTGTTTTACACAGTATGTATTCCACTAATCTCGAATTACTGGTTTTACCTAACAAAATAGGCAAAAAATAAAGTGAATTTATTATTGAGAACCAGTTGTAACTTATTGGGTATTTATAATCGAAATGTCGTTCACAATAAAGCGTACGTCATAAGGCGCGTGATGATAACCCGGCGGTGGGGAATCCGACTGGTTTTTTTCGGCGTCGCATTTCATGTTGAGTCACCCGGGAAAATGGTACACTTATTAAAGTATTCAAAAATAAAAAAAAAACTTTATTTGGGTGAAAACCCAGTAAGGCTAGGCGTTCACGCGCGTTGGCGATCGCGTGCGTCGTGAACGCGTTGAAATTCTAGATGGGGGTCTAGAATTCTGACGCCGTTCTGTATAATGTATAAGTTGTATAATGCAAGCAGTATTGAAAATTAAAATCCTGCCTGAAAATTAACATGCCGACTCTAAATTGATCATAAAAATAGTAATCTTTGGACATCATTTTCTTTGCTTTGGCCTCTTGCCTATTTTTAAAACCTACTATTATTTCAGAATAATATATGTTAAAAATATATATATGTAATCCGTATTTAGAGTGCTACTGCGAGTATAATTTAATTTAATTTTAATCTTTATATGTATCCCTGTACTTTAGCGAACGCCTGTCATCCGTCAATTTTCCATACCACTTACCACTTACTCATATTTTTCGTACCATTCTTTTTTTTATATATTTTACTGTTGGTTTTCCGAATAAACGATAAATAAATAAATAAATAAATCGAACGCCAGCAGGTTCACGGGTTCACGAAAGGCGGAGGTAGATTTCACCGGATCAGAGTAGTGAAACATTATGCTCATCGCTTACCGCAAGGGTTGCTCATATCAGAAATTGTCTCAAACAAACGTTGTAAGGAAATTAAAGGCTTACAATTAACATTTTAAACGGATTTGATTATTATTATTTCCTTACGTATATCCCACCCCTGGGACCAATGGTTGGTGCTATCAAAAAAGTTTCCTTAGATAAGTTTTAGGCCCCTTATATAAGGAATATAAAATTTAAATTAATTCGATAAGTTATATACTAAGAAAGTTATAGCAAATTTCACTTTTTAATATAGATAGATAAATATTATTTTTAACTGAAACGCGAAGATATGTCGAAATTTTCCGGAAGTCATGATAAACCATGTGTCATTACAATATGGAAAAATCTCTGTCACATGCAGCATATAATGCAACAATACCTTCCTTACAACACTGCCTTCCTTAGTACAGACATAGTCTAGTAAAGAAGGCAGGGCACAAAATGTAGCAGTGCTAATCGCTCCTGGTGCATTTGTAATACTCATTTATAACTGTGATTCTACACACACATCTACACAATTCTACTACATTTCTATTTTTTTTTGTCAAATTAATTATGTACAATAAATAAATTAATTAATTAATAAATAAACACGTCACTGACAGATTTTTGAATTTAGAAATTGTGTGCGGATTCAATTGTCAAAAGTGACAAACGTGATAAATTGAAACCTTAAATTTATGTGGATTCAGTTGAATTTTGGCCTGTTTTTTATATGAATTGCAACAGGTAGACATCCGAATACAGTATAAACCTTTCCAAGTTTATTGTTTATGGCACAGATAATACTAAGATTATCATTATACAAATACGAGAAATGCCTTTCTCGACACTGTTTTTAATCTACTAAAAAATGCGAGTCAACATGAACCTAAAAGTATCTGAAACACGCCAAGCTTCAAGAAATATATTTGAATACAGGAGGCCCAATATTTAAACTATCATCGTTAACTTTACCCGGGCGTGGAAATGAATTTAAAATATTAAACACTTTTTAGGATGATTAAACAACTTAAATTTATTGAAAAGGCACAATTCATAATGATTGATAATCGCACAACAGCTCGCGATACACTATTGCCGAACTAGAGGACTTTAGGTTTCCGTTTGATCGATTTTTTATTTAATGTTGTATTTTTTATTCGTTTATTTTTTTGTTTATACTTATAATTATATCGCTAGAAAATTATTTTTAATAAACCATGGTGTCCATTAGCTGTAATTTCCTTAAAAAGTATATTTTTAGTCTCGTCACAAAATTAATATTTTGAATTAGGCTATGAAATAGGTTACTTTTTGAAATATTGTGCACACTCTTCGAAGAGTATTTTTTTTTAAATAACTTTTCCTAAAAATCAGAAATAAATTGCGAGGATTAAACTTGCGCGCTTTTTTAAACTAATTGTAAATATATTGTTCATTGAGAAAAAAATATTTATTATAAAACACACATACAAAAATTATTAAAAAATCTAAAATATAAAGCGCTGTTGCCCGTATAATTGTATATAATATCAACGAGGAGTATCTCGAACAAATATTTTTAAAAAATCAACTTCAAAATGGTTGATAATGGAATAAACATTGACTGAAATTATTTTGTTGCAAATGACCCCTTCTACCACCTTTTTAAGTAGTATCCACTATTTACTGAACAACCTGTATATACCGTGTCCCAAGACTATTGACGATAAAAAAACTGCTAATTGGTACTGCGATTTCTAGTGGTATTTGTTAAGAAACTATATGAAAATCTATCATGGTTGCCGTGAAAATATTAAAAGGATCATGTAATAATGTCTTTGTTATTAGCGCTCAAGGTAAATTCACGCGCTGACTGAATTGAAACCATCTATTAAAAAATATAATAAATTTGAGGTTGTTTTTTTTTTCGCATTTTTAAAAATAATTTGTTACTCATTAACTGGTTAAACAAAAAAAAAATCGTGAAAATACTAAAAAAATAGTTAAATTAGTTAAAAAGGCGGAAGACCACAGCTGAGGTGGATGGGTGACATCCGTAGGGCTGCAGGGGGAAACAGCTGGCTTCAAATAGCACCAGACGTGGAAGGAAATGGAAGAGGCCTACATCCAGGAGTGGGTGGCGACAGGCTCAGGAAGAAAAAAAGTAAAATTGGCGCCAAATTTACCCGCGTTATTTGTGAGCCTTGTGAATTTGAAGAGATAAATACATTAAAATGAACTTACCTTTCGAGTTTGTCGCTCAGCGATCCGGACAGATTGACCTTGGTGGGCAGGCTGAGGTCTTTGATGTCCAGCTCATTCTTGGCGCCCCTGATGAATGTCGGGAACATCCAGCAGAAGAACAGCTTCGAGACGGGATTGGCCCGCATGAAGTTGTTGGTCTTTCGCGGGGCGTTTACGTCTTTCTTCAGGTCACTGTCGTTCGCAGCCATCTTCACTACTTGAATACACTTTAACCGTCAAAGTTTCGTGAATCACTCTGTCATTTGGCAATAAATATTCAAATGGAAATGTTTATTTCAGGAACATTAGCACTTTTATTATATATCCATGACTCAGTTCAAATTTATTATATTAGTTCTTTTGCATTTTGACATTTCGAAAAATCATTAATATTCATATTTTTTACACTAACAGGAATAACATATAGATAGTAAGTATTTTGTGTTTTTTAAAATTTGCATTTATAAAGATATGGTTTGATTCAAGTTTTATTGAATCATATAATCTATTTTTAGTTTGTTTTTAATTCGTTTAGGGTAAAACTGAACCAAAACGTTAGTTTAAAGGGTATTATCGGGAATACAAAAATTACAGTGCTTAGTGCTCAACATTCTAATTTGTGTCTTGTAAGACACTGTAAGAAACATTGTAAGACAGTTTAGTGCTAGAAAAATTAATTAACTAAAACCTAAATATTTTTTTTTTCATAAATTCTTTTAATTTAAGTTTTATGACCGATTTTCTTTTAATTTGTCTAACTTCAAGTGGTATATTATTAAATAGGTTGGGTATTACATATTTTAATTGCCGATATCCATACGTGTTTATAAATCTTTCGACAATATATTTTTCATTTGACATTTGTCTAGTAGAGTACTTATATATAGTAAAAAATTAACTATGGCGATACTGATATTATTAAGTATGCAGAGTTTTAGTTGGTTTTTTTTTCAACAATCCTCTATAACATATGTAGTTTACGGGGTTGGGGGGGTGTTACAAGTTTTTTTTGTTCACTCTCAACGTGGGCGTAATGCCATATTGTAATCGCAACGGAAATACTCAAAGTGACCGAGGGTTGAAAATTTGCTTATGCGTAAGTACGTGTGTGATGTCTTAAAATATTATATAGGAAATCCATTTAACGGTAGTTGAAAAAGCTTATAAGATTGCAAACATTTCGTCTGAAGGTATAAATCTAAAATTATATTCAGAAAAAAATAATTTTGCTGGTGCTAGTGTGGCCCGCGACCTCTGGAGCATTTGTCGAGCGCATTAACAAATAGACTACCGCGGTCTGTAGACTACTACCCTCTTTATTACTGTTATTAATTACTATATATAATGTATCCAACATATTCGCCATTGCCATAAAAATAATACTTTAAATATTACCAGGACATTTTTGAAAAAATATAATTTAAGTGCCTGCTGCTAATGGTGTTCAATTCTTCTTGTCACAATATTTGTATCGATTTCTTGGCCGCTGAGTGGCGCGTTTGAAGATATAACAATACAGAATTTTAAACCCCTATCTGTTGTATCTTAACTAGAAATAATGCTTGAATGCCACCGGAGTACTTGAAATAAAAAAAAAAAACAATTTCTGTCATTTCCTACACTTAAAAAGCCTCAAAAATCTCCGTTTCAATGATTTCTCACGATTTGAGCTAATTCGTTTTATTGCTTCGAATTATAACAAATAATTATTAACATACCCGGTGTTCGTCACGGTCTAAAAATATAAAAAAAAACAAATAAATCGAATAATAAAACTATAGGCTAGCTACCCTACAAATGTGGATCGTAAATTTACACTTACACACGCTCAATTTATAGTACACAATCGTTTTTAATTTATGTTTATTAATATTACAAAAAAAAAATAATATTTGATCAATATTTCACAATTTTTAGACGCGGTGTTCTACGTCGGACGACCGTTTATCACTGCTTAGTGCTTACCAATAACTGGTTCAAAAAACGCCAGTTACAATATCAGGTTTTTCTCCGTTTGCATGGCCGAGATCCACAATCGCGGCTCGACTTGTTTGTGTCTCGAAATGTATGCGACAACATCACAGAAGCGGTCGCAATTAATAATTACACAGCTGACACGCTTTTTATTCTCTTTAAATTTTCCGTTTGACAAACAATGCTTTTACAAATAAGTGATAGCGTTTAAAATGATATCTTTAGATACTATAGATCGTTAATGAACTGCTAACATATCAGATGCTGCTAGAATGATCGTTAAATGCTTGAACATATTTACATTTGTATATAAGTGTCGTCAAACTTTAGAAAACATGTAAAATAAAATAACAAATAATTGCTTAATTTATGTGTTTTTCTATTTAGTTGTGGATTACGACCACATTAGCTGTTTGATAAATTTTATTAAACTAATTTGTCTTATGAAATTATTAATTTCGCTTATCAGGTTTCCCGAGCCGTTTTCATATTTAATTTACTAGTTTTATGAACCCACGGATATTACAGAATTGCGATTGGACGTTATTGGTTCAAACGTGGTATCGCAATCACATCACAAGAAAATTAGTCTATTAATATTATCGAGTACCTATCCAATTATTGTTATTTATAATCGAATATACTGTTTAAATACAATAGCAATACAGTATTGTATTGCCCCTGACGGTAGGGTAAATCCTATTTTCGTTCTTATTATCGTCTAGTTAAAGGGAATCCAGACCACCTTTGCTAGTCCAACTGATTTATATTCATTACAACTGATTAAATATACAAATTGAATTGAATTCTAAGAGTATTGCATGCCTAAATATGTTAAATGAGTTTATGAATATACGGATACATTTTTCTCTTTTAAAAGAAGTAAAACATAGCAATTATAAAACAAGAACAGATAAATAGCTATGCAGTTTATGTCAAACGGCCTCACTATCTATTTCACCCTAACACATTGTAAAAAAACAGTTCCTAATTGATTGTATAATTATTTGAAATTACGTGTCATTTGTAAATTGAAATATCTTTTTTCTCCTTGCCTCGCAAGACGCGTGTCGCATGCGTGAGGGCGGGAGAGCGTGAGGGCGGGCGGTGCAAAGTAATGCATATAAATAGATAAAATATTGGTTTTTATTATTAATCCTTCTTGAATTTACAATTTTAAAAACAATAATACGAGCTATCTTTTGCCAGGTCAGGGTGGCACGTTTTTTTTTACAGTATGACGAGTCAAAATTGGACGTTTTTTTTTAAATTTATGACTACCAAAAATACATATTTTTCCTAAACGTAAAGCGCATCTAGTTTATTTTTGACTGCGATGTATAGCTGCACTATTCAGGATTGTGTGACAGAAATTATAATTGTAAAATATGGAAATTTATAATTATGGCATTAAAAAAACTGACGAAAGGTGTAGATTTCCCTAAATTCCTAAACGTGCGAATATCCCGAAAACTAACGACTTTTACTAAGGTCGTATTTAGATATTCTGATTACCCCTTGAAAGGATGGCATAGAATTTTGGGACAACAGTAGCGAATTAAATTTAACACAACCTAGTAAAATAGCATATGATAATATTACAGTATATATTTTATAAATTCTCAAATAAAAATACATTGTTTTAATAAACCGTTATACCGTTTGCCGATTCTAATACTAAACCCCAAAAAATCACCAAAGAATATCTACATGCTTGTATCTGAAGATTGGGGTTATCTAGGTCAAGTATGTATCTCCATTAACATTAACCTTACATTATTGTCTATTATGCCCGAGCGACGATTGACACGCCTATCGACGCGCAGCGCATCGATAAAAATCGATAACATTGCAAAATAAATGTCAGCTCAAACGAGCACACATTATTATTAAAATACATTCCACTTAGCGTTTCCTGTAAAAGTTATGACGCCTTTTACGTTCTCATTTTCACAGCAAACGAGATATAAATCTTTTCATCGTCTATGAACTCATACGAATCATTTTGGATTCTATACCAAAATTAACAAATCTAGTAGTTTGCAGTTGCAGTGGTGAAATTCGCCGACATTTGTATGCGAGAGCTTTACAATGTCAACAATCTAATGACTTTTTCCCTTTGATTAAAACGATGACTGATAAAATAAAAGTAATATTACTTAGTAGTCCTTACGCATTTAATGACGTTTAATTCAAATGATAAGCATTTCTCGAAACGATAAATTTCTCCTTTTGTTTGATTCCGCGCCGTTTTTACCCCGAAGAATCTCAACTTCGTCTCGAAATACCTTGAAGTCTTGCAAGCGTTAAATACCTTGAAGTCTTCGTTACACGTTTTCATTATTCGACAGTTCACGGGAAATGTATGCGTAAATGGTTAATTACAAGTTTAAAAGACGTGTAAATTATACAATAATAATTAGGAATGATTTTTCGTTGCTGGCGTAGAACTGACACTTATATTAAAGGTAAGTTTTATTCGTTTGGTTAATTTATTGGATTTACTTGTTTCACAAAATCGTGAATTTAATATTTTAATTTAAAAAAAAACACATTTCTGATTCAAATCTAATTAAAAGGCACTTAATAATATCTTGTATAATGTAATATAACTCAGTATAAGATATTACTATAAACTGTATTACTGTGTATGCCTTTATTTACAGTGCTAGAAGCTTAAAACACGATTTACCTATATTTTTTGTCTTGATTTTTATTATTCGGAACCATCTTTTGTATAAATATAATCAATAAATTAATATTTATTATAAATAAAGTTAGTTTCTATTTAACACCATTTTTTTCAAGTTCTAAGTAATTTTCAGATAGCTAAAAATAATATTCGCAATAAAATTATCCTTCGAACCGATCTTACAATTTTAAGCAAGACTCTCGTTTAAGATAGCGATTAAAAAAAACGTGTTTTTTCGATAAGTCCGTCTCGTTCTCTTTCGAGGGGGCAGATAGCGCCGTCTCACCTTGCGTTGGACATTCCGTTTCTCCAGATACTCGTAGATGTTCGGACTACATTCACATATTCTAATAAGGAAGTAATCATTTATATCTAAATTATACTACATTATTTTGAAGAATAATAATCGTAAATTAAATAAAATCAGGAAGTACTTAAAAAAAACATACTTTGGCATCTGCTGATAATAAAATAATTTTAAAATTGTTGTGTTTTTTCAAATCATAAAAAAGCCACACTACAAGTTATAAGTAATCCGTATTGGGCAAAATGAGTTTTTTGTCGATTCGGGTAGAAAAATGTGGCCGGCATGGCTTATGTAAAATGTCGTTTTTATTTAAATGAGAAAAAAGGATTTATCTTAACCCATTTATATGCATGCATTCAGGTGGTAGCCTTCAAAACTAATTTCAAAACAAAACAATTTTCAGCTTTTAATAATGAGTATATTAGTAAATATACAAAAAAAAAAAATACCGTATTAATTTTAAAACAAAATGTCTAAAATCAACAGGACGCGGCTCGCACTATTACTAATCACTGAAAAAAAATATGGTAACAGCAGCAAAAATATGGTACAGTAGTAATTTTTCGTTGGAGTTACACATCGATAATTTTTAAATTTACTTGGTTGCAAATAAAATATTTCTCAATAGAAGTACCATCATTTTTGGTTGCCTTTAACATAATATAGGGTGTTTTTTTTAGAGGCGTGGTTTTCAATCCGGCACTACTTTTTTCGTAGTTTGTGTTTTTGACAGCTGTCACTTGATTTATGCTCAGTTTGGTTTGCCATTTCATAATAAATAGACTTACTCCTGAACAACGTTTGCAAGTAGTGCAAATTTAGAAAAAATCACTCTAAATTTTTTTTAAATCACTCTAAAATAAAGTAAAAATCGCGTCGTGGGCCTGTGGCGTGGCCTCCAAGATCGTGCGATTTAACACCGCTGGACTATTTTTTGTGGGGTTATGTGAAGTCGCTGGTCTACGCAGATAAGCCGGACACGATTAACGCCTTGGAAGAGAATATTCGGCGCGTTATTGCTGACATACGGCCCAACTTGCTGCAAAAAGTGGTTGAAAATTGGGCCTCTCGGCTGGAATTTGTTCGAGTCAGCCGCGGCGGCCACTTACCCGAAATCATTTTTAAAACATAATGGCAAACCCTTATCTTTATAATAAAACTAAATTCTTAGCCATAACATCAAATTATATGCGTTTTATCTCTTCTTGAAAACCACGCCTCTAAAATCATTACCCTATATCTAGCTATCAGCTGTCAATTTCACGATCAGCTGTGCCGCCATTTTATTTGAATCACAGCAAAATAAAATGGTAACAAGTAAAAACAACAAAATATTATGGTTGCGACTTCAAATTTTCAGTTTTAACGTCGTTTATTTCGTCGCCTGTTCACTCACGACGCCATATTGTTTTGTTTTATTAATCATAGCAAAATGTTTTTACTAAAATGTTTTTTAACTACATCTACGAACAAGAGTCACAACGCTATACCGTTTGTATGGATACATGACCGGGTTGAACCCTCTTAATTATATTTTTTATTTTGCTAGTATGTTAGGCATATACACCTACATACGATAGCAAGGTGTTGCCATGACAAACAATGAATGTGAATTTACTCCCAATATGTATTTTCACAGACCAGATATTATTGGCATATTATTTTCTAATTTACACAACTGCTAATTAACATTACAAACACTTTTATAGGTACCTATCTGCGAATCGGTTGAGTAATCAATAATTGTTTTTATGTAACTGTTATAAACAGTTTTATTTACATTTTACGATAAGAGAATTATTATATATGAATAAAAGGGGAGGGGGGCCTAAAACGGACTTGTGCGTATTCTTACAATAGAAAATAGACCGATATGAAGTAATTTTGATAGCAACAACTATTATTAATTGTCCAATCAATAGTGTGCGTAGAATGCGTGAGCAGAGAGGGACCTAAGCGATTCCTTCAGAAGTGTGTTTAGGGAGTTAACATACTAAAAGTCCTTACGTCTAGGGGGGAGCGGGAGTGAGGGGGCACAATGAAAGGTCCCACTTCTGGGGTTCTCGCTTATATCTCAAAAATGGGCGTGTCCTAGGGAAAAAACTCAAATATTAAATTAAAGCTCATATTTTATAGAATTTTCAAATTCCCAACGGTTTCGAGTTACATTTTCGAAAAAGGACTTTCTTCTCACATCATTCTTCGAACATTCTCTACTCCACTTTGGATCATTTGTTATCTGAACATGATAACTATAATATTTTGGAGCTGGTTCCGTAGATGTTACTTAGTAACCTATCTACGTTTAGGCATAGTCTTTGTTTGGATAATGAGAACCTTGAAATTCGGTGATTTATTTTTATAGGGCGTCAGGTTTTACTCTCTGCGCGGTCAGTAAGCAATTATTGGTTTTTATTTAATTACAGCTTTATAATATAGAAATTTAAAAAACTAACTTTACTATGTTGTAGAACCTTCATTTTCCTTTCAATCATTTTTTTTTCTAAGCCCTAATGTCTTATTAGAGAGCAATTCAACTAAAAAAAGAACTATTAGCAGTTTATCATTTATTAAATTTCTCAGGAATAGAATTTAATTTAAAAAATCTACCTTTACTATGTCAAATATATAAGAACAAGGTATCTAAACATATTTTTTTTATTATTAAATATGCAATGGTTACCAAATGCCAGTCATGAAAAAGGGGATAAATGAGTCGAAATTAATGTTTATCTTTAGATCTACTCGAAGCATTCCATTCGCGAATAGTACTAGGATGAAAAGAATTGAACCCGACATTTTTCTTCCTAAAAAAAGATTTTTCAATTTTAGCTGGATGAACTTTCCGATCAAGGTAATTTTGTATGGCTTGTTGGGAGCTAATTTTACAGAAACAGGAAGTTACTTCCGTTTTAGTTGTGATAATAGTGATGAATTAAACTGATGGCGTTTCTTTGGGCTGTTTCTAACCCGGAATTACATCGTTATTTTATTGTACATAATATAAATTTTATTACGCAAAAATGTTTACATTCTTTAACAATAACTATTAAGTTATAGGTATTATTAGTACTACATAATGTCATAAACTAAAATAAAACAATACAATATTAATATTATATAAAACATCGTCGTATGTTATCTGAGGTCGCGTGTACGCTTGTTGGGCGAAACACCTCTATTACAGTGCTTCACCGTCTGACGTCTCGTCATCGGTTTGTTATTGAAATTGGCCTAGACGTGTTCAAAACCGCACGTCAGTCATACAATTTAAACGCTTTATAAATTACAATTTAGCTTCATTGAGTATGGCCCAAAATAATTGCTGTTGAGGTCGTAGCAATTGCAAACAACACTACTTGAAACATTCGTGATTAATTGACAGATATGTACAACAAAATTTAAAAAAAATATACTTTTACTAGTAGACTAAAAATGTATTTAAGCATATCAGAAATTATTTTATCAACTCTTTTATAACATTTATTTTACCTACGAGAAACTAAGGCGTTATGAGAACACGCCGCGCACGATTTTATCGACTAGATACGGGCTAAAATATATAACTATGTGCGATTAGAATTGCTAAATTCCGTTAGTAGAAAGTTAAATAATTTTGATCCTAAATAATAAATATATTTGAACCGAAAGTTGTTTTCAATTTCCGCTGCGGCAGAAACCCGTCGTATGAATGAATTTACCGGGTTTTAGCCGGTCCGTCCAAAGGTTGCTTTTTGTATTGGAAATTGATACGCAAATCGCATGAACTATATTGTGATGCCTGTATAGGTGAATGCCTGTTACCAGTAACCATAAAATTTACCCACTGCACGCGAAGTGTTTCTTTGTAAGTGGCTTCCTGCGATAGTCATAACATGAAATCGGAGGTCTGGTCATAATGGTCAGTACTCCATTCGCCGAAGGTTCCGTATACAAATTCAAGAAATTTTATTTATTTATTATGAACATAGAATGTTTTATTATTTATGACATTACAATAATCAAATAACACACAGTCTTGGCTGTTCGAAACGGATTTTACATTTAAAAAAAATAAGGAAAAAAAATGGCTATTTTTGAATAAGATATATGTGTAAACATTTTGGATAATCGCATAACATCAAGAGCGTTAGATATGATAAAAAAATGAATGGTGCACCAAATTTTCAACCAGTTACTAAATATCTAAAATACATAATCAATGTACCCGTCATTACAATGTTTTTAAAATACCTTCATGCTCCTCAAATAGCGCTCTACATTCTCCAATACCACGATTGCAAAGTTATTTTAATGAAACTATTAACAACTTCGATAAATTGACTCTGAATAAGTCGCAATTTAAAGCGTTCTGCAATGATCTATTGTGTAAATATAATAGGGAAAATTAGCTGTTCTAAATTCGTGTAAGTAG
This sequence comes from Neomicropteryx cornuta, assembly GCA_020383195.1. Lineage (NCBI taxonomy): Eukaryota > Metazoa > Arthropoda > Insecta > Lepidoptera > Micropterigidae > Neomicropteryx > Neomicropteryx cornuta. The sequence goes on along the minus strand of JAHKQU010000001.1, from coordinate 2,004,306 downwards.
ATATCTATATATAGATATAAAATGGTTTTAATATTTTTGTTATTAACTTTAACACGTTTTGTTAGTGAAACCTATCTTTAGTTTTACGTAGTTTTTTATCTATCAATCATATGTTTTTTTTTTTTGTTGTGTGTACAGTGTAAAATTGTTGGTTTTTCCAATAAAGATAAATAAATAAATAAATAAATAACGACGAGCGTGGCACTGCATGCGGTGGTAAATAAAATACACCGGCATTTAATAATTTGCCCGGATACCGGTTTATGTATTCGTATAAAAACGGGGAGGACAGAAGAATGGCAATTCCTGCCGATACCTTAAAAAAATAGGTTATTTAGTCTAAACTGTGTTCGTATTTATAATGACCAGCTTCAAAGTTTTGCATTAACTACAAAAAACAGCTGTTTGGACGATACTGAAGGCAGCTAATTGGTTGAAATCTAATTTAGGCTATGTATGTAGTATTTATAATTAGGAATATAATATTGAAATTGCACTAAATAAGACTTTCTCACGTCGGTTGTTTGAGTCCACAGAATTAAAATTAAAAGGTACGATACCTAACCCAAAATTAAAATTTAACGATTAGGGGAAATCCATCGACTGAATCCCAGAATAACAAGCGTTTCCTTAAATTTACCAACGGCGATAAATCAATAATAAATGTCATTAGATTCGATGAAATCTTCTAGCGAATCCTTGCCAACGGGTTTGAGACTTGCGAATCAAGTTTTCAAGATGGGCAGTTTTTTGAAGGAAATTATTGTATTTTTCGGCCCTAAACCGTTCGTCTTGTTTGTCGGCGAGTCACTAACACACAGCCAAAGCCGGATTCTTACAAAGAATCGTACTTTATAAAGAAGAGGTTTTGTTTTTATTCAGAAGATTCATAACTTTAAATACAAAAACAGTACACAAATTTATCGGAGTAAAGTATTAATTATATTGGAAACATTCACGGTAAAGCATAAAAATATTGAAGTATATTAACAGTAAAAAACCTTTTTTAAAAAGAAGCCTTTGTTTAAATGCTCGAATGCGTATATAAAATTTCGTGTCATGTGACCGTTGAGGAGTTCCTTCTCCTGAAGTCAATCCTGGGTGTAGAATCAGGTCATGCTTACCATAAAAATGCATAATCGTCATCGGAACTAAGCCAACATGTAAAATTTCAACTCCGTAGGTTAAGGGGAAGTAGTTAAATAAAAGCTTGTAATAATTAAAAGAAGATGGCGGCGTTGCAATTTCTGTAAAAATATCCTGTGTTTTGTTCATTGTTTTATCGCATAGGAGGTAAATCATTATATCCGTGACTTTATGGATTTTTTAAAAATATATTCAAAGCATATTAAGGCCATTAACTGAAGGTGAAGCTTTTTAAAAAAGATTGCGAGCCGATTTTGTCAACATAACCTCTAACGCGATTTATTTTTGCATAAATTCTTTTTATTTTCAGATACCCGCATATTAAGATGCGATTTATTAAAATACCCTCAAACAGCATGAGATCCAAATGGCCACGGTATTTAGAGATTTGCACGGTATTTAATCCATGGTATTTAGAGTTTTTTTTTACGTCACGTGTATGGCAAACCAAATCTATATTTTTTTATATATATAACGCGACTATGAATGCAACGTTTAGTCCGAATGTGAGACCTGTCGAATTAATAAATTTAATTTCTGTGGATATTGACATAGGTGTGTACTAAATTAGTCTCTTCGTCTGATCGTTTTTTTTTTTCATATACCTACATAAAAAAAAATCCACGACCTCTATCATTAGCACTTTTTTTATGTTGGTACTCAACTAAACCAAATTTGCTTATGTTAGATCTGGTTCAGTCGAACGCCCCACTACCTTTTATCGATCACTCTTAATAATCTCGTTTATAATTTAGGTATGCAATAGCAAATACAGTCTACCATGGAACAGGCGGTAACCTAGTTAGGTATGACTAATTGTAAAATATTTATTGCAAATAGGTACTTTCTTCGTGATGAATAAATAGTTTATCCAGTTGCCAAGTGGGCATTTCTACGTAGGTATTCTTTTTTTTATTGCGATTTGATATTTTTTCTTCACATTATTTGGTTATTGTAAAACGTAGTAGATTGGAAAACCTGTTACAAAAACCTGTTTTATAAAATAAATATAATCAATTTTACTTGAGGGAATATTAAAAAAAACCAACGTAAAAACTCAACGGATATGTCTGTTCAACCTAAAATATCGTCATTTTTCTCATGAAATGATTAGAAAATAAGATATATTTTTGAAAAACGTCCACTTAATTAGACACCGTTGAGGCAAAAAAAAATTTTTTTTAAATAATTAATTGACCTACTTTTTGTGACATTTTGTGAATTGACCTACTCTTTGTGACTTTTAAGAAGATACAGGCCTGTGACAGACAGAGAAACTACCTAGACTCACCGTAAGAGTTGCTGTTTTTTACCATTTTGGTTCGGAACCCTAGAAATCTAACAAACAAATTAGTAAGTGAATATCTGAATACAAAAGATATATAATATATTTTCAGATTGCTCGGCCTTGAAAATTGTTTAAAATGCTAGCCAAACGAGTTTAACAATAAATATATGTTTCTTGAATAATCGTGATATTTCCGCATCCCAACGACCGAAATTGCAATCAGATACATATGTGATAGTTCGACATCTTTGATTGTGGAAAACGTGGCATTGGCATTAGCATTTAGCAAAAAATAAGAACAAGGCTCCTCCGATCTTAAGCTGAACCAATTGTGCGTTTAAATCACTCGATTAATAGAGTGATTTAGCGCAACGAATAGCTGCGTTAATGTAGCTGGCTCATCGCGTTCAACGAAGTCGGAAGCGACTTCTAAGCGAAGCGACAGCTTGTTCAGTGACACGGAAATTTCGTTACAAGTTACACCACGCGAACACGCCCGGGCATTCGATTGTCATAGATGCAACAGAGTCGCGTTCAACGAAGTCGGAAGCGAAGCGAAGGCATGTTCAGTGACACGGAAATTTCGTTAAAAGTTACACCACGCAAACACGCCCGGGCATTAGATTGTCATAGATGCAACAGAGTCGCGTTCAACGAAGTCGGAAGCGAAGCGAAGGCATGTTCAGTGACACGGAAATTTCGTTAAAAGTTACACCACGCGAACACGCCCGGGCATTCGATTGTCATAGATGCAACAGAGTCGCGTTCAACGAAGTCGGAAGCGAAGCGAAGGCTTGTTCAGTGACACGGAAATTTCGTTAAAAGTTACACCACGCAAACACGCCCGGGCATTAGATTGTCATAGATGCAACAGAGTCGCGTTCAACGAAGTCGGAAGCGAAGCGAAGGCATGTTCAGTGACACGGAAATTTCGTTACAAATGACACCATGACCTAGAATATGGCTCCCAAAATTGGCATCCTAAGTACGCGACACATGTATCCAAAATTGAAGCGGTTGAAAATAAATTCTTCAAGCACTTGGATCGTAAGTCCTCTACGCACCTTACAACTAGATCAGATACTTCGTTATTTCATAAAGTTGAATCCTTAGCTGGAAGAAGGGCTTAAGCTGATGCTTTAAAGGCATTCAAAATAATGTTAGGTGCAGTTAACTGCAGCTCTCTGCTTGAGCTAATGTGTCTCAGGGTACCTTCACGTGTGATAAGAAGAAACGATTTGCTAGACATCCCACGTCGTACAACCAATTATTGGCACAATGACCCTATTTATAGAATGTGTTCAACCTTAAATTTAAAATACCCAGAAATTGATATATTTAATATTAACCTAGTGTCGTTCAAAAATCTTATCAAAAACCAAAAGGTATCTTGAAATTTCCCTTTCCCCTCCCTACCCTTAATCTCTTTTGCATTTTTTAGGTTAAACACTGATTTTATACTCACTCCGCGGAAATTTTTTAATTGGTCTTATTTTATACTTGTAAGTTGGTATCATTGTTTTCATTGTTCTTATTATTGTATACCGCCCTGTATATGATTTCTTTTATGTAAATAAAGATAAAGATTCCTAAATAAAGATGACATTGTAAACGGTGACAACTTCAGCTACATATCACGCAGTTATTTTGTAGCCGTTTAAGTATTAGGCTATTTTGAAATCGCATTTAATGTAACCTCAGTTATATGATTATCACCTTAACACCCACTGCTAGTGTGTATAGGGCGTAATATAATATCTCTATAATGTGGTACAGGTAAACCGTACCTCTTAGAGACTTCTAATGCTAGTTTAAAATCTCCTTTGGGTTAATATCCAATGGAGGACGTTTATAATTCAAATTGACCCTTTAAAATTAAATAGACGATACCTTTTTTTACTATCATACTGATAAAACGTAATTTAGAAAAACCGCTATTACTTGGGTATTAGACTAAATTAGAATATTTTTGAGAACATTGAACGGATAGTTAAATATTTTGCCCATAATAAGTGATTACACCTATTTAATCACTTAGCTAGAACACTAATGATTAATTGATCGGCTATTATTAAGTTCCTTTCGTCATTTTAAGTAAACAACTTTCAGTTTGTTGTTGAACTTGTGCTGTGAACATTGCTTTGGAGATTAATTAAAATATTTTTTTTGGAGTTGGATTTAAATACTACGGATAACAATATTTAGACCGTGGAAAAAAGCATGCGATAGAATAGACGATTTTGTTAATGTGTATGACAAACATTTGAATTCCGACACCCAAAAAGTTATTTTGAACGTTTATAATAATTTACAGGACTGGCAAAACATTTTGGAATTAACCCATTGAATGTAATACAAGCAAATTCGTAGTAATTCAGTTATCATTATATGAAATGGAAATGAGCTGACATCATATGAACGACTTTTTATTATAGATTGGCATCTTAAATAAAACGAGAGAAAAAGAAAATATGATTATTTTTCAAAAATAAAAAAATAATAACATTTCAAATGAAAATTTCAGTAAAATGATAACATTTTAACCAAAAAAGAGAATGTACGAACTTACTCGTAGTTGGCACCCTACTTTTCTGCGATGGTGGCCAGCTACGAGATATACCGTAGGGATGTATTCGTGTGGTGGCAAACAGTTTCGGATAGTGAACATCTTCAGCATTGAATGTGTCATATTCAACCGTTCAGAGAATCGCTACCAGTGGAATGAGAGTTTTAAGCTGGTTGACGGATTCACAGGAGAGTATCGTCAGAAGTATATACAATAGTTATAAAAATAATATCGTTCCGACGATACATACCTTAAGCCAATCATTGAACTACCTTATTCAAATAATTCTTGGGGAAAAATTATAATAAAACTATTATAGCATTAGATGTGACGTGGTACGATACATGCCACAAAAAAGGGTTTAGAGATAAAAGTGGGATTTTGTTCTGAATGCTCGGGCATCCCAGCCTTTAATTATTTTGAACAAAAAATGGTTGGGTTAATGGAGCGGTGCCTTTATCAAATGAAAATATAAAAGTCGACTACCATAAGGACATGACCTGTGTGTTATTTTTTTAAAACATGGTTTGAATTCCAGTTAATACCAGATCTTCCAAATAACTACATCTTAACGATGGATCACTCCAGGCAGCTTGATGAAATACCATGTTCGAGTGGTTATTAAACGTGGGGTTTTTTTGCAACTTTAAAACACGAATAAGTAGTTCTAATATATAAATCACCTTTACGTATTTACTACATTGTAAAGTTTTTGATAATAATTATGTAAAATAAAGAAATTTTCACGACATGTTTATTTTATTATAATGTTGAATTATAATATAGATATACATTTCGACAAACAGTATTACATATATCTATTTCGTGATTTTTATACATGCGTAGGTCAAAATACGAGTACATAGTATAAATTAACTGCAAATCGCAGCAGTGTGATAGTAAAATAAATATCGTTTATTTCATTTTAGAGACAGGGTTTAGAAGGGTGAGGTAATGAACTATGACATTCACAAAAATTTAAACGTGATATTAAATTATTTGTGAGTGAATCGTCCGTGGGCTCGTAGTTTTATTTATTATTATATATATTGTTTTGTGTCAACTTATCTTAAGTTAAGTTGTTGAATTGTAAAAAAAATGTATTACCTGTATACAATATTTGTAAAAAATGTATTATGTATGACTAATTAAGTTTATAATCCTGAGGTTCTGGCAGCCAAAACTCTGTTTTTGCAAGAACAAGTATATATAATGTTATTGATTAATAAATTAATGGAACAAAATGGAGATATCGGAAATAACAAACAATTTTGTATTTGAACAATTTCATAATAATTATAATCGTTTCATATATTTCAAGCCTCAATGCATCTATACAACATAAATATAATATAAATGTATTTTTAAGTAAAAAATTGATAAAAATTATAATTTATACCAAATTTAAAATCAGAAATTTGTATACTTAGGTGTGAAATTACACACCTCAGTCCCAATTGAAAAGCGGCCATCTTATAGTTTTTCGGCTATGCCTTCCGACACATTTTAAAATTCGTCTGCAAGCCAAAAACGTATGTTCATTATTAATAAGCATTTTTTTTTTTTTTGAAACCTTCCTTGAAAAGAACCCCCTCGGAAAAGAGGGGAGGGGGAGGTCGACCTATCAACATGTTTCCATTTCAAAATAGTAAATGAATTAATATATAGATTACAATTTTAAGTACATTTTAACGTAATAAATTTATATAATCTACCTTCATAAGAAAACCGTATTGGCCAACTTGTTTATTAATAGCGTGCCAGTGTGTGTGTATGAGTGATCGTCATAGTTGCCAAGCCAAGAGTACTGTGCTATTGCACTAAGAAAACATGTTCTGCAATAGCATCAATAGCGCAATACTAAATCGCAATAATTTTGGCGCATTACTGATTAGGATTACCCAATATATCTGCTATTTTAAATATGCAGTAAAATCTGAAAAAAAATGTTTTGTTTTGCTATTTAGTGTATTATATATATAAATATATATTTATTAAACATTTTTTTAAAATTCACGTAAATTTACACTGAAATATACTATCGTTCAATTTAAAAATTTATAGCGCATGATTTTTATTGACGTCATTAAATGGGAAACACATTTTGTCAATTGTGAGGTCTGAACGGACAACTTAGCAATGAAATTACTCGGGGAAATGTTAAGAATCAACTCAAAATGTGGGATGTTACGTTTAATAAAGTAACTTAATATGCAACGCATGTTTCACGCAAAGAAAAAAAATGATTGAAAACGCGTAAATAAAAGAAACAAATTACATTTGGAAAACTATGAATAAGAAAACATATTTTTTCACAATCGTGTACAAAAAAAAAACACTGGCATTCCAAAAATTGTCTCAAACAATTCGTATCATCTAACAATAATATGAATAGACTACAGAAAAGCGACTTCTGAATAAAACTACAGACAAAATACTAAGGAATATTAACATTAAAGTTCTTATTATTAGAAAACAATAAAAAAAAACGATCTAAAAAAACGTTAAAACACAGAGACGAGGAAGATGAATATGGCATGTTATGCGCAGATTTCTACTAATAATAAATTTAAATATTATAGTTTTTTGTGATTGGGAATTTTCTATGGTATTTTTTTAATGTGGTTTTATAAATGTATTATTTTGACGATGTTTAATCTATACTTAGATAATAATAATCTATACAAAGCATACTAATCTGTGTCCAGTGAGTAATATTAATATTTTTTTATTTGCATGTAAATGTTAGCGATTACCTATATCTGTAACTCTTTTAAAATAAAAGAATAAAAAAGTGGTCTACTATGAAACCGGTTTTGTTACATAATTGTGTAAGTAACACAGGCAGCATTTCTATGTTTAAATTCATTTATTTTCTCTTTTTTCAGTATGTTAATTTAACTACGCCAATCTACCGCCAAAAACTGTTGAATCTACCTTCAAAGTATTTTTAAACAAGCAACACCGAAAATAATCTACAGATAACCGTGATATTATTGAAACAGTCACCTTAAAACTCTGTCCTTTTGTCGTGTCTGAATGCAATTTTACTTCCCCCAAAAGCCAACACGCACTGAACTATCCACAAATCACGCGAGCGCGTTTATAAGCGACATTTACAAAGGTCGTTTTAAACGATAGCTTTTCGATGAAAACTGGTTCTGTAATTTGATTGGAATAGAAGAAAAATTTGCTCCATCCGACCGACGAATTACGAAATGTCACGGCAGCTGGCGAGGGTCCAAAAGACGGAGGACAAAAGCGAGAACCGTCCGCGCCGGCCGTCCAGCGCTAACTCAGCGCAAATCGCACGCCGCGTGGGCGGGCGCCGGCGCGCTTTTGACTTGCGCCGCTGGAAGGGTTGAGGGGGGAACTTTGGCAAAATCAGCTGATTTGACGCAAAGCGTCGTGTCCAGTAGACTATCCACAGAGCTGACAGCGTGTATCGCACGTGATTTTACAGTATGAGGTTAGGTTAGGTAGTCAAATTCAACAAAAAATACGTAATGATATTATGAAGCAGTAGTACGTGGGTGTTATCGCGATAATCATATAACTGAAGTTACGTTAAACGCGATTTCACGGCTATAAAATCACTGCGCGATTTGTAGCGTTACTCGACACCGTACTACATTGTCATGGTGTCACTGAACAAGCCTTTGCTTCGCTTCGAAGTCGCTTCCGATTTCGTTGAACGCGACTCTGTAGTTATCTAAGACAATCGAATGCTCGGGCGTGTTCACGTGGTGTCAGGTTTCCGGGTTACTGAACAAGCAAAGTAACTTCGTTGAACGCGACTCTGTAGCTGTGGCTGCGAATGAACGTGATCACATCCCCTGGGACCCAAAACCACCTTCAGTTTAAAACTATATACATAAGTTTACACATCTCTCTATCTATCTATATCACTTTATTGCGGACACGATAACTGCCGTAATTTTACATCAAATACTTTCAAATTGATACATAATTTAAGGGCACAACATCTCGGTCAAGGTTGTTAATGGACAAAATTAGACGAGGGGGGCGGGAATGGGGGGGGTTATTGGAAAAAAATTAATATTGCTATAACTTTCTCAGTACATAAAATATCAAATTCATATAAAGTTTTTAATATTTATTAAATAAAGGCCTAAAACTTATCTCAGTAAACTTTTCTGATAGCACCAACCGTTGGTCCTAGGGGTTATCAGGTTTTCCATAATTCAAAAAATCATACGTCCCTTGATAGGCACAGTTTAAATCCATTCTAAAATGTTAATTATAGGCCTTTAATTTCCCTACAACTTTTATTTGAAACAATTTTTGATATTAGCAACCCATACGGTAGAAAGAAGCTACTTACGGGGGTGAGAAGACCCTTACGGCTTATAAGGGTTTCAGTATGCGTGTGTACTAGCATAGAGTAGATCGCTGCCCGCAGCGTAACAATGCTTTCTGCGGTTATTACAAAAGGGGCTATCAGGTTATCAAATTTTAAATTCTTGTGGTTATCAATTTAAATAATTTTGTATTCGCTAAAAAAATAAGGAATCTACAATTTTTCGCGATCATTTGAACTGAAGTGAGCAAAAATAAAGTAGAAATTACTGCCACAATGACATAGCTTTACGAAATGTTAAAATGATAATGACATTTAGCAAGTAGCTATTTATGTTGATGATTATTTTTTGAATGCGAAAAGATTATAAAAAAAAACTATATCGCTCGTTTAACTACGATTTAGTTCCATTACTATAATCTACAATTATTACTATACGTACCTAAACACAAAACTAAGAGGTATTTAATCTATGCGCAAAGTAGATATATTTGGAAATTAATGTAGAAATCTTAACTTGAAGTTATATTAAAATACCTAAACTTATACTTAAACTTGAACTAAAATTTAAACAGTTGAAATGTTAATTATGGGCCTACGAAACCCCGAAAACTTTGGATTGAAACAGTTATTGATACGGACAACCCTTATAGTAAGAGATGGCCAATTTTTTCTCGTAAGCTAAACATGTGAAACGTTTTTACATTCAAACATTGCTGAATGAAGTGAATTTAAAGTGTCTATTATTTATTTATTTTATTTTATTTATTTTATTATCTCACTGAATGTTCGAGAAGTATAAAGAATGTGGTGGAAAGATATAGAAAGGTTTGGAATATTGCCTCTTGGACAGTTTCAGAAGCTTTTAGAAGGTTCTACAGATTTATTTTTAATGAAAACTTTTTAAAAACAATTGTCTTATTGTATAAAGAAATACGAACCCCTAAAACCTCTCACTGATCTTCAAATGGGCATGAATCAAGTCACGTACTCGTAACTAGGGAAAAATCGTAATAATGTCTTTATATGCTTAGGACTATTTAGCTTGAAATAAAACGTAAAAATTTTAAAGGGGATGTTTGATACAATTAGGTCTATCCCCTAATTTGATCCGGTAAAATCTACCTCTGCCTTCGAAAGGGATTTTTATTTTAATAATGTGATTGCTCACATGTATTTAGAAGAAATAATAAACGATAAAAATGTTTAAGAAATCATTTTTAATCATTCAGATAGCAGTGTAACATCGTGCCCACATGTACTGGTCAATTTGGTAATAATGTTAGTTAGATACAACGGGACAATCACGCTAGCACATTCTACAAAAAATCTACACAAAGTTCAAGGCTCATCCAACATTGGTGACTTAAGCCCTTACAAATGCGCGTTCATCAATAGGTACCTCACTATTGCCTCAGGTCAACAACCGAGGATTTCATTTATAAACAGGTCCGCTTAATTGCTTTTAAACAATTTTTAAATTCTAAGAATCACAATTAGTGTAGTTAATCGTCACAATTGTGTAACTATTCAAAATTTCAATAATAATCATCTCAGTTATTAAGGCAAAGAATTTTATAATTAAACTATTATCGTCGTTAAAAAGTTCACAGTCAGCTAGCTACATGAAATGACCAAATTTAAAGTCAAAAGGACATTTAACAGAATATAATATCTGTAGTAGGTTAGGTTATCTGAACTTAGGTAGTAAGGTTTTGTAGGTATTCACGGGGCAGCGTGTATTATTTTGTTCACGTTGATCCTTTCAGTGGTGTGGGTTGATTTATATCACGGAAATTTAATTTTTATTTACCTAAATTAAAATTACATTTAAAGCGTACAAAAAAATACTAAAATGTTTTTATTTTTTTTTTATTCAGTTATTAACTAGATCTTGAAACATATTGAGCACGGCATACTAACTTATATATATTTTATAAATTGAACGAAGGAAACTTAACAAATCATTACGTACCATATCTCACTTTTTACCGTATAATTTGCCTTTATGTGGAATTTTAATCACTTACGACTTTATTTATTTATAATATACGTAAATAATATTTTTACGAATAAATAAATTAAATTGTATTCTCCCAAAATCTATTTAGATAATACATATATCTAATTAGTTTGGACGCCGTTTGCGGCAAATTAGGCAATTGACCGCGCGCGGTAGGTGGTTGATTGAATTTGCGGTACCGCGCATATTTATTTTTTTTTATTTATTCATTTTTATTAAAAAAAAAGACACATAATGGGTTACATTAAATGGGTTCTGGCAAAAACATGGTTTTGGCTGCCAGAAACTTAATTTGATGACAAGTCTTACAAACTATACGTACTAAATTTACATACATTTTTTAATATCGGACACATTTAATAAATACATAAATTGTTTTGACTCTGTTCGCTAAGAAGCAATCCTTTCAGTCAGCCACCATTAAGGCTATCACTAGGCAATATATGAATAATTAATATATATATTTAAACCGATTTATTATCTCATATCTCATGTGAATTCAAGCCATGTCAGCATTTTGATATGATTAAGGGTTAAAAGCATAATGTAACATACATTTTTAGTTTCTAACTTAGTTTTTAGTTTTAATACCAATTGTTTGTAAGACTGTTGATTTCTCCCAATAAAAATTAAAGAATTGAACGAGCGAACATTCCAATGAGAGCTTTTTGCGACAATGTTTGTTTACATACGACCTTACGACTCAATACATTGGGTCCACTGTATGTTCTAATAAAAATTGATGTTTTCTCGACAAAAAAAAAATACCAAAATCCGGTTCTAAGCAAGTTCTAGCAATTTTCGTAAATTCAAACTTATAAATTCAGAGTTCGCACGTTGCAAACTAATTTTTCGTTATTCCAATTATATTTTATTTTGAGATTATGTCATTACCCATTACAAATAAATCGATTGGGTTGAGGTTGGGACGATGTCCGGATATGACATCTTTACTTAATTCACAGCATACGTATGTATACTGATTTTAATCATTTACTGAAGTAGGAAAATAAATCAATCTTTATAAAACAATTGTGGGTATTAACCGCTAGTGATTTCCAAATTATCATCAAATGTTAAGTTTTCCTCAAGAACAAGCTATGTAAAATAAAAAATACTTTTCGTCTATTTTTTTTGTGATAGGTTGTTTTAGTTGCTTACTAAAAGCTAGTATTGCCATATAGGGAATAATATAATAATATATCTTCCCAGTTGGTTTTTTGATTAAGTGATAATTTATCTTACACAGACAGTTCGGCACCTTATGTATCGGTCCTTCGGGTATTGTTACACTTTCACCATTGGAATAGTATTCATTTATAAAATAGAATATAACAACAATTCTCTTTATAGTGTAAGTATTTCCAAAAAATACTTGACATTATTTTTTATCTTCTATATTTCTATCTATAAATCTGTGATGCATTTCCATGCATTTCTTTTACAATATTGAAAGATTTAGAAAAGTTTATTAATTTTTTAATAATGGGTTGGCTATTAAAATATTTATGAAGATACTAAAGAGGTCCTGTACTTGAGAGCACAGGATTTCGCCAAAACCCATCGCCGAAAATTGCATGGGGTACAGGACCTATTTAATACCTTCATAAATATTTTACTAGCCAATGGCATTATCAAAAAATTAAACTCTTCTAAATTTTTCAATGTTGTCAAAGTTTGTGTCATTTATCTTTTCAGGCAATTTGCCGTTATTAAAAAACAACCGTCAAATTAAAGTCAAATATATATTAAAATATATATAAAAAGTCAAATATTTAAACACTATAAAGTAATAACACTACTAAGGTAAGTAAAATATACACGTCTCATACAGGTAATTAAAGGTAAAAGTCCTAAATATTTGTTTATCATAATAACTCTATACAACCCATATTCTAATTAATACATTTTTTATATTTATAAGTGTAAATATGCAAAAACGAAACGATGATACCAGTGCTGTTATTGAGGCTGAGAGTTTCGAGATACTCACTAGTAAAGTGAACTCAGCTCTTAATGTCTCTTAACATGTCGAAAACTGTTATTTTAAACTTCTCGAGTGTTAATAAGAATAACATAAACATCAGATACCCTGTTCATAAATCACACTGCACAAAATTCTTAGGTGTGCATCTTGACGATAAATTAAAATGGCGTAAACATATTGACCATTTAAAATCAAAATTATCGTCTGCTTGCTACGCTCTATCACGTATAAGAACTTGCATGGACAGGTCATCTGTGATGTCTGTTTATTATGCACTTGTAGAGTCTCACCTAAGATATGGAGTTCTCTTGTGGGGTTCTGCAGCATATATTCGAGAAATTTTTATAATCCAAAAGAGGGCTGTGAGGGGTATCCTGGGTTTAGCCCAGGTGAATCTTGTCAATCACACTTTCGGAACTTTTATGTTCAACCAATTAAAGCTCGTACAACAAAATTTCAGAACACAAGTATTTATAGGGGGGTAGATTTATTTAATAATCTCCCCAATAATATAAAAACATTGCAAAGATATCATAGCTTTAAGTCTGCTTTGAAAAAATATCTGATTGATAAAACTTTGTACAGTCTTGACCTTAATTGAAGTTTATTTAATTTTTATTGCATCTACTGTTTTTTTTTTTTGTTTTTTACTGTTTTTCTATAAATTTTATAATATTATTGTACTATTTAGTTTATACATCTCTTTTCACGCATTTGAATAACTGTGTATAAAGTGTAGGTATGTTAGTCTTAATTACTATATTTGTTGTTTGTATCTTGTTATTGTTATATTGTTTTATTTACTTTTATTGTTTTATTGTATTATGTTACTCATTTCTGTCTTTCATACACAACCGCATAGTTGTTTTTTTAAAAATAAATATACTGAATACTGAATATTTAATTTTATTTTTTTAATGTAATCAGTTTTAGTTGAACCTGACTTTCAATTCAATTGTTAAACAGTGGATTCATGTAATTGGCCAAATGTATAACTATCTATTTACTATTTTATAAACTAAGGTACGCTGTATATTTCCTTAAAATATATTAAATAAATAAATAATAATAAAAACAATAATTGTTGTATAATTCTTCCTTTTTTTATTTAATCTACGTATATTCTATAAAGGGCAAGGATTACACTATCATCTCTGCATCTTGTAATTTAACGATTTATTATTATTATTATTTATTATTTAGTAAGTAGTATTATTGTTATTATAAAACTCTATAAAATTAGAAGAGAAGGAATAGGCATATAGGCGTCAAACACCGGAAAAGAAAATAAATGATAAAAAAGATAAAAAAAACGATAAAGTTGAAAGCCTCTGTCAAAAACTACGAACTAAACTCCAACGCTAGCGCCATCTTGCGGAAAGTTGGAACTGCGGCGGCCTCCGACGCGGCCATATTTAATTTATTTATTAATGTTTTTTTATTAGGGCAACTATCTATAGAACGAGATATTATTTTTTTCCCAACTTTTCCAACGTGGATCGCAAAGATCTGCTCACTTATGTATTATATAGAACTAAAATACACTTGTAATGTAATTCCTTCCTTAGTACAGACATAGTCTAGTAAAGAAGGCAGGGCCAAAATGTAGCAGTGCTAATCGCTCCCTGTGCATTTATAATATTCATTTGTAATTGTGATTTGTCCAACTACAATTCTATTTCTTCGACAAATTAATTATGTCACAATAAATAAATAAATAAAATTGCACTATTGATTCTATTAGACTAGCCGATGCAGCGGGCAGTTTTAGTATTAGAATCACAATCTTTGTATCTCTGTAAATAAAGCGATATAAAGTTTGTACAAAATCTAAAACCTATCGATCTATAAAATCTTGTTAAATGCATGATCTTTATAAAATAAAAAAAAAACTATTTATCTATCTATAAACGAGGACAGATGAATCTATTTGATCGATAGGTTATATAACAAACCAAAAAGGTTGAGTCTATCTATTAGGTATTTTGGCTCCATAATTTCTTCTAAATGTTGAATTTCCGTCCCTATAAAATATTAAAATGATTATTCATAACATAAAGACTTTGTGCAGATACAAAAATGATTAATCTTTAAAATACGGTATCTAAAAATGATTAACCTTCAATTATGCCTAAATAAGTGCTAATCGATACAGATGCTAGGAGAAA
Source organism: Neomicropteryx cornuta (assembly GCA_020383195.1). Taxonomy (NCBI): domain Eukaryota; kingdom Metazoa; phylum Arthropoda; class Insecta; order Lepidoptera; family Micropterigidae; genus Neomicropteryx; species Neomicropteryx cornuta. Next base: position 1,988,807 of record JAHKQU010000001.1, on the reverse strand, counting down.
GTAGACGAAACTTACTATTTCGCCGAAACTAGACGTGATGCGTCTAGTTTGCGCGAAATACTGCCTTTATTATTGTGACCCTTTCTGACCAATCTTTAATCGACCAATATTTCAATAATAACAATAAGTCAGAAAGACAAGCAAATTATACAGAATAACGTGTAATTTGTTCTATTCCTTGAAAGGGGATAGACTACAGGTAATTTGCAATAAATTATGCTTGATCAACTAGTGGTCGAAAATGGATGGTTTCAAAAATACGGAGGTTTTGAGATTTTTCTTAATTTTCCAATTTTCTAACAAAAAAAAATATTGAAAATTACTCCCATCTCGGTAGTTAAATGTTACTGTTCTGAAAGCCGATAAACAAATACTCTCTTTAAAAAAAACATGTCCTTCTTACCCAGAATGTCAAAAATAAAATGTGTTAAACATTAACAATGCGTTTTTGAAAATAAAAACACAAAATTCAAAGAGAATTTATTCGAATACAATGTATGACACATGCTATACAAATCCTGGAAGTGTATTCCTTATTTCATAGCCTTTCTAAAAAGGTAATAATTTTAAACAGTAATAACAGTTAAACGATAGTAGTAATAAGTCACCGAAAAAACTACAAGTCACTTTGTATATGTTATCTATTTAATTAATACCGAACTTTAAAGATAATGTTTTTTTTCCAATGCACAATACCATAATAAATATGATACTGTGATATAATTCTTGAAAAATAATTATAAAGGTATAAATAATAAATAAAAAAATGTTTATATATATATAATGTCAAAATACTTAGGATAAAAAGATTAGGTACAAATAATGAAACGCGCTACGTCTTAATACAAAAATATTTTATTGTAAAATACGCTTCAAAACATTTTAATATTGAGAGGTAATAAATACTGTTTAAACTAAGCATCATATAAATTGTACAGAATATACGGGCAGTGAAGTAACTCATCAAAAATTTTCAAAAAGGACCATTGTATTTATTTAAGTACTTTATAGAACTACAATATAAAGCTAGCTATTTACGGAAGCCATTATATATGGAAATCCTCCCAGGCTGCATTTAACTGATTTTCGAGATAAAACTGAATCAGTAAATTCCCTCGACGTATTTGAGCGTCTGGACACTGTAGTGATGCAGTCACTGCGGACATATTCTGATGTAACCATAGATCACCTAACATTATACATATATTTTATTATTATTCGCAACGAAATCACTCAATCCATTCTGTGTACGGTATTTTGTCCATAATGTTTTGAATGAAGCCGCTCATTAGGACGACCACCTTCTTTTTGAGGTCTGGCTTCATTTCCTTCAGCAATTCCTGGGCGTTTGTGTTGATGAATAGATTCAGGGCTGCCTCTGTGGAATGATAAATTAAAATGGTTAGTATAATATTTTTTTACAAACACTATGCGTTTAATAAATAAAATTATGTTTGAGGTTTAGACGGATGTTCGAACTAAAATTCGTCACAAACATGACGAACCCATAATTTTCAAAAGTAAAGTCTTTAAAAAGACAAAAAATTATAAATCCTACCTACCTGCATTATATTTTTTATGAATCTAATTGAAAACGATTAATTAAAAACTAATAACTGTTCATGTATTTCCTTATTTCAGGGTTGCTAAGATATTTAATGGAAATATATATATATATTTTTAATATATACAGGGAATTTTGTAGTAATCTAATTGTTAAAGCGTTTCACTATTGAACCAGCAGTCGCGGTTCCATAGTAGCACCGTAGTCATATATTTTTAACATTTCATCCCCTATCTTCTTTGACTATAGCACAAGCTAATTAAGCTTAGCTGATTAGATCTCAAATAAATTTTTGTTTGACCTAGGTAATAGCAATTGTTTAAAATAAAAACACTATTATGTTTGTGGCTGCAAATAGTTTGCATTATCTTATCTAAGTCTTATGAGTAATTCTCTGATTATTTTCTATTAAATTTGGTATACTATTTTGCAGTAGTCAATCTAGTACTACTGAATTTCTATAATATAAATGATAGAATATGACATTCTCATCATTCTAAAACATGTACTGACTGTAATTGCTCAAATTTTTGTAAATCTAAGATATTATTCTGGTCTAACTACATTTCTCTATAATCTTATATATCTATATTTGATTTTGTAAAGTAAGTTTTACACTGGATGATATATAAAATGTTTTAGTTTTTATTATTTCAAATTAATACATTGATAATGTATAGTAACATAGATGTAACCTTGTAATCATATTCTTGGTTTAAATAAAATAATTACGATTATGATTATCCCCCCCCCCCTCCCCCCCTCCGAGACAAAAAATAAAAAACGTGAGTTCTTCACTATCGCCCTCAATGTAAAGGGAAAAACATCTTTGGAATAACACAATAAATGAATGAAGGTATCAGCGGCACATTCATTTCTCATTGGAGAAGAAACTTCACCAATATTGAGAATTAGTGATTTTTACACCGAGTTGGAAAATATAAATATTGGTATAAACACTTTTCAAACTGTTTTGACTACGCTCTAAAAACACTCAAAAGTACCTTAATCCTCATTTCTTTTAAAAATGTAACCCCTCAGACCCCCCATTTAAAATGGGGTGGGGTAACTCCTAACCCCCACCGCCGTGTGTCCTCTCCGAGAAAGACTTCTAGTTCCGCCCTTGGTTTGGCCTGGGTCCGACAGTTGATATAAATTAAAATACTCACCTATGACTGCATTCTTATTGTGGATATTTTCAACGCCCATCCTGATGTCCTTAACGGTGAAGTCCATCTTCAGCTGTTCCAGGCGAAGATAATCTCCAACGGGGGATGCTCGGAAGTACACCTTCGCTTTGACGCCCTCTACGGGAACCAACCAAACAAAAAAATACTTTTTATAAAAATCAAAAGAATCCAAACCATATTTTGCAGATTTTAAAACATACATGCAATGCCTACACATCTATCTTACAAGTCCTGACAATGTTTCTTTGGGCACCCACTCAGTGTCGCATTATTAGAAACATATATCAGTTTTAGTTCATTTTTAAGTTGTACTTAGATTAATACAAATTATTCGTATCTTCTGCATCTCTTGGCCGGCTGTTGATAGTTGAGGTATTACAATATAATCTATATATTAATATTTGAAGGGAAAACTTCGGATTCCAGGAGTGGGAGATTTGGCGCGGTTAAAGTTTATACGGAGAAGAATTGCAGAAAGCTAAAAATTTCCATAATTTGTGTTATAAATACACTAAATTTAATAAAATAAAACGTTCATACTAATTGACAGAATGAGTTTAAAACAAAATGAGTTGAAATGTTCCTTTTTCAATAATCTGTAAATGCCAATAAAGTAATGACAGCAAAAAAGCATAATTACGTTTTATTACATGTAAATTAAACCCCGTCTAATCTTAGTTTCAGTAATGTCATTTTACACGTTACATTTTTAATTACAGTAATTTATTTTTTTTTATCATTCAGATATTCGCACTTATCTTCCATTACGCCTCCACATAGAACTGACGTGAGACACAAAAAAGAAGGAGGAATATAGTATGAATATACTATATTTCGCGTGAATACGCGAAAGTCGAAATGATAATAGGACAAATGCAAATTTAAATAGTGTAAATAGTATTACAAAATGATGAAATTATTTTGAGGGATACATTTAAATGTGCACTGAATGTCATTTCAAGAAAATTGAATGCTTTTGATTGTGGACTAATGCATTTACAATGCAAAACATTTCGAGTCACTAACATTTTCAATTATTGCTAAAATTAAATTTTAAATTTCATAGGTATTACAGGGAATTAAGACAAACAACACACGCTAATGGCGTATTTGTATACGCTAGCAGTTGAAATAATAGATCAAAATTAATAATATGTTTAAGCAATGATATAAAGGTATAAGAAAGAACCGCAATAATGCTCAAATTAAATGTTTAATTAATTACGCTCGAATTTCGACACTTGTCGACCACTAGTTCATTTAATTCTACATAATTAAGGTGCCTACATACCTAAATGCTACATAAATAAGAATTTAAAAAAAATCAAATGCTTTAGACGTGATATAAGTAATCTAGTTTATGTACATTAAAGATAATTTATTATTATAGGTAGTCACCCTAGGAAATTTCTTTAAATATTATAGAAAATTATTAAAAAAAAGTCGCTTGCTTCTGAAACCAGAAATATCCCATATAAAATAAATATATTTTTATGGTGAGAATAGAGTCGAAGAGTGATACCTAAACGGTTTGAGATATATGGTATAACAACATAGAAATAAAATACCAAGATTTGCCTAAAATTTGAGACTTTTGTTTAGTTTTTATGTATGAAAATGATAATTTATGCTAAAAGTTTTTAAATTTTTAGAAATATATATTTTTGTGTTTACAAAAAATTCTTTATTATTCAAAAAAAACCTTTATGTTATCAATATTTCATACAAAATGGTAGGCCGCGGTTTGTACGAATTTATGGACAATCATTTTTTTTTCTTTTTAGATAAAAAAACAACCACAACAACAACATTTTGAACAACCACATTTTGGATTTTCCCTACATTCTAAATTGATTTCAAACTAGACCCTTTCAAACGTAATGTTGTGATGGTGACTTTTGGAATAAACTATTGTTTAAAAATAAACTCTTTACCATATTCCCCCCAATAGTCTCCACCTCCAGACGCGCGGATTAGTAGCAGTACTCCCGATGACCTGTACTGCGCTCGGGCTGATATCCTCGGAATCCACAGCGTCAACTGGAACTGCCAACTCGATGGGTCACTTCTGGAAGTTGATGGAATAAATCAACATAGGTTTAATAGAACTTTTTAAGGAGTGCAATATTGAAAATGTTTGGAAATAAGTTTATATACACTTAAAACATTTATTTGTACAGGTGTATATAACCATACTACTGACATACATTTTATATGTAGATATATTTTCATCTTTAAACTATTTTTTTGAAATACACCGGTTATGAGATTTACGTCGGTAAAATAATTTAGGTTTTATTTGGGACGGTTTGCAATCCCTGCCTTGCTACGATTTCGATGTTCCGAGTAGGTAGTAATACCATGACGTTCCAATTCGTCAACAAACTGCTGCAGTGCAGTGGTAAGTAAAAAAACCTTTTTTCAGAAAAAAAAATAGATCGTAATGATACACTATAATTTCTGGACTAAAGAAATATCTACACAATAAGTACTGGCTAATTTTAACTTAATGCACCCCGTATAAAGAGTTAAATTGTAGTGAACAGTAATATATAAAAAAAAACCAAAGTTTAAATTTGTGATAAGGCGAGTTTATGAATCGTGATTACACATAATACGGGTAAAATGTGCGCAGATTTTTTAGCGGATAGGTTCATTCATGATCCTGAATTTAATATAACAGATGGCGCTAATAGCCGTGAAGGACAATTTATCCCCGTTCTTATAGAGATATAAGATAATACTGTGTCGTACGCTAAATAAAATAGTTAAGAGTTTCACGATTTAATCAAAATATAAACAGGCAGCTAAAATACAAAATAATCCCCAAAAGTTTACGGCCGATCATTACAATACCTCTAGTTCTGTAGATTGACACTAGGTGGCAGTCTTTTGCTTGCTATTTTGCTGTTAGTTGTACACACTGACCTGACGTTGGTTATTGTGACATTGCTGACTCCCGTTGCGTGGATATCCTTGAAAGTGGCACGGTATCCGTCGGGACCGTCTCCAATTGCTATTCCCAGCTCATCCAGGACCATGGGCTCCACCTGAAAGCGCACGCAAATCTTATATTAAAAAGTATTTAATATTTTCGGGAATTTTTTTTCGTGAAGGTGTGAATATTTATTTATATAATTAATTTAATATATTTTAAGGAAACATACAGCGTATCTTAATTTATAAAACCGCAAATACATAGTTATAATTTGGCCAATTACATGAATCCACTGTTTAACATTTAACTTAAAGGTAGGTTCACCTAGAACTGATTACATAAAAAAAGAAAATAAATGAGAAACGTAAATAAAATAGTTTAGTGTTTGCATATTTACACTAATAAAAATGTGTATTAATTAGAATATACCCGTGTTGCAAGAGTGATTACGATATAGAACTTTTATCTTCTAATTACCTGTATGAGACGAGTATATTTTACTTACCCTGTTTTTGAATGAATTCAAATTACAATTAAAATGTCTAATTCCGAAAGATTACTGTTATATTAATGATTATATTAATGTTATATTAATATGTCTGTGAACAAGGCAACTTAACTCTCTTCTAACGAATCATCCAATGATTCCAGTATTTTTTCCCAGATAAAAGAAAAACATGGCAATTATAACTAGGAGGCTAGAAGAACTTAGAAAAATCACTCAATTTTTTTAAACGTTTTAGGCTCGATGACACTCATAGATGGCCTAATAAGACAGTAGTATGAACGAATTGTACTTATGACTCAAAAGTCAAAGATTTGAACCCAAAGAACTCAAAAAATTAAATACAGTTAATTAACTAGAAGTGCACCGCGCCGAATAAGCGTATAACACGCTCATTATATGAGAAAGAAAGCGACGAGTGTCAAACAGATGCGGAAATAGCGCGCACTTCTGGTCGATTATTTGTTCTGTGATTGATATTGATGAAGGGAGTTTGAAATATACCTGTGTGATGCCCAATTCTGGAATTCCTCCCCGGAAGAATGTGGCCAGTTTGTTCGCGCTGCGAAGAAGGCAGGTGTCAATTTCAGGATCGCTCGAGTAGCATTTATCCAGATAGTAAGCTGTAAAGGTAACATTTATTGATTTAAAATACGATTCCGATAATAATAATAATACCGATGGCAGCTAAAACTGAAATAACAGCGCCTCCGTAAATTGAGTGACTTTAAAATTCCCCTTAAATCTTTACTTTATCAATCGTATTATACTCAGAATGTGTGAAGATGATACTCAAAAATGGCTTTGCAAGCGAAATGCGCCAGGACCCTACAAAGAAGATGACCTCCAGCTAAACGGTCTCAAGAAGTACCAAACCTTAGCAACTTTTTTGAATACGGTTTTAACCAACTTTCCCACACCTTTAGGTATATAATTAAATAGGTAAAAGAATGTTTTAAAAACACACACAATATTCATAGCCTTTTATGTACAGTATTTAAAAAACCTTTTAGTTTTCCTAGGAAACCTGCATTTCTGTTCCGGATACTTCGCAAGCAGATACATTTTTAATGGATAGAGAGAGATAGCCCATCTTAGAACAGATGTTTAGCACCTAGTGAGATGGACACGCGAATATTCCAACATGCTACTAAATGCGAATTTAGAGCATTCATGTGATTATGTGGTATGTGCTTAAGGCGCCTATCTACATACCCGAATGCTACAAAAGTGCGAATTTTACAGGTTTTCAAATGCGTTAGTAGAGATATCCAGAAGAAATACAAGTAATCTAGTTTATCTATATTAAAGTTAATCTATTATTCTAGAGAATTTCCTAAGACAATTTCTTTAAACGCTATGCAAAAATATATAAAAAAAAATAACAAAATCACCATGTTTTTGACATCGCATTTTTTTAAGCAAACCATATTAAATAAATATAGTTTTATGGTGACAAAAAAAAATGACTAAATTCTATCAATAGTTCATACAAAATGGTAGGTCGCGGTTTGTATTATAAGCGCCGTTATGCCCGTCATAGAGTTTACACCTTTCCGATCGTCGTACAAGGCTTCTTTTCGCGGGCAACAATTTGTAGGTCAGAATCGTTCGAATGGTGTCCTTCGTTCATGCATGTAGTCCTAATTGGGCGGTTAAACCAACCGTTTTCTAACTCAATGGTAGTCACCTTAAGAGTCAGTAGTACTTATGACATTGATACTTAAATCTTGATATTGATACATTTTAAAAAATATATATATCTAAGTCTACTAACTACGAGTGTGACATTATGATGGTATTAATGTTACATATTAGAAATAGCCATTCTGCCGTAAAAAATAATAAAATTGATGAATTTTGCAGCAATTAGTAGCCAATCTTTATTTTTGGTTTTATTTAGTAATAAAACAAAAAAAACGCACCGAATAATTGTTTATAGTGAATAAAGCTATGATTTTGTTATTTATCTGTACGAGTAGCACTGGAATTTTAGCCAAAATAGAGCTCGGAAAAGTGTTGATTTTGAGAAATGGCGCTACTTCGACACACGCTGTAGGATTTAATATAATATAAAATAAAAAAAACTCCTTGATTCGTTGTTCTATAGTATATATTTTATATAATGTGATATATTTATTTAAAATATAACACAAAATAAAACCAGATTAAGGCGTCAAAGTTGCCCGTTATTGGTCGCGAGGGTAATATTCACTCTTAAGTTACCTTCCATTCCAAAATGTTTTTGCATAAAAACACAGATATTTCATTTTATTTCTAAATATATATAAAACTGTACATAAGTTAAGTACGCGTTTTTGAATTGTCCAAATTTATAGAATAAGGTAATGTCATGTAATGCAAATTGTAGTTTTAATAATAAATAAATACTAGTCGCTTCGTCATATTTCTGTAAAATATTTTAATAATATTATCAGGAAGGTTATTGGGGAAAAACAAATAATATTTATCGGTCAGCTTAAGTTGACGATATGTATGCGGAGCCCCAATTGATTGAAGTGAGCTTTATAGAGTGCATAAGTAAACTTGATATTATGTAGGTTCAGTTTAATGATACCAATACCGGTTTCACTTGAACTCGAGTTTCAGTCGTAAGCGTCGATTATACGACATTAAAGTGGGTTTTTGGGATGCGTTTTAAATCCAAGGCTTTCGAGTGCGCATTGCATAAATTGGTCCTTAGCTTAAACGGCGTGCCGACCTTGTTTCGCTATCTGATTTACGTAAAGCATAATGTCTAAAGGAAAAAATGTTTTTATCCAGCACATTTCATAAATTGAAAATTTAGCGTAATTACGATGCAGAGGGCACCACATTTTAACCCTCGTTGTGAAGATCGGAAAATCACCTGTCTTCGTACCCAAGAATAGCAGAAGATCTCCGGAAACCTTTTCCCCATTACATGGCAAAAAAATCAGCCCCAGAAAGGCGATGGAAAGAAACTCACTAACTTACACTCAACACATTGTGAGCTTTAGCTCTCAGGGTCTATAACCTATAATAGAAAATGGAGAATAAGTATATATATTCAGATATATTCTAAATAGGTTTTCGTAATTTGCTTAAAACTCTCAAAAAAAAATGTTTTGCCTTTTTCCATGTTTTGCCGTTTTCCATGATTATTTGAATTCTTCGCGTGAGAAATACTCCATAAATATTTTAAATTTAAAATTAAACATTGAGTGAACACCTCCCCCTCACCCCACACCGTATTTTTGACACCATTGTGTTATACAAGCGAGTTCTAATAATGTTTGCACACTATTAATATTAGTGTATTTTTCCTCCTTTGGTTCAAATAATTATATTTATTTTAATTGTTAATTTTAGTTTTATTTTTAACCTAACTGTTTCTAAAGTAGGTATAAACCTTGTTAGTGCTATCTCTGGCTTTGTTATTGTGTATTGTTAAGATACTCGTATATTTATTTTTTTCATTTTTGTTTGTATAGCTTTGCACATACAATACTAATTAATTAATTAATAATATTTTATATATAAAAAAAGAACTGAGCGTCTAAAAGAATTTTTGTATTCGGCAGTGCAGTCACGTCGAGGTCGACAGAGAAGGAGGATGTACGTTTGTTTCTCGTTCTCTGTCTACGGACAGGTGGACGAAAGTGCGGGTGAACGACCTGCCCTGATGGGTTCTGCCTTCCATTGAAAAAGATCATGTCCGAGCCAGCTCAACGCTCCACAACTTTTTTATTTATATTTTTCAATAGATGATCTCACAGGGGCGGATTTACCACTAGGCTGAGTGGGCTGGGGTGGCAATTTTTTGAGGACGGTATATTGTTACTAAAACGTCTAAACATTACATAATTTTATGTAATGTTTTTTCTCCTTTTTCCCTAGAACGTGTGAGGGCGAAGGTCCCCTGTGAAGGTGGAACCTTTGCCCTCACACGTTCGAGGGAAAAAGGAGCATAACACGGCGTAAGTATAATAAACCTAATTATTAAAAATGTCACTCACGTTGTTTTGCGAAAGTTATTGATAGCGTCACAATCAGTAGGAACAGTGCCTTTAGGAAATTCATTTTCGAAGACTTTATTAATAATCCAACTCGCTTCGCGGTCTTGAACAAAATATATCTGCACCTGAAATGAAACAATTTTGTATCACTGCGGCCTTTACTTATAATTGTACTTTGAGGGATTATACTCAAAACACGACGATATTAAAAATAATATATTTATGTTTAAATCCGACATAAAAGTACAAGAGTACCTATTTATTTAACCTTTGTCGATTTGTACATCTCGAGTGGTAGCCATACTTCCGAAAAACTCTAAGCCTTCATACAAAAAATATTCCAAATTTACAAAGTTGTTAAAATGTGGCATAAAATAATATCTTATCATGAAAGAGTTCATCAAAATCTATGCGTTTCTGCAAATTGATTTTTTTATAAATATTTGAGTAATGATAAATAGCATTTGAAAAGAAAATTCTATTAAGTAAGGAAAAAATCTTTTAAGAGTTTGAACTTTTGGCTTAGAGCACTGAAGACCTATTTAGGATTTTATTAACGAATTGGTGCGTTTTAACATCTAATTGTCTTTCCCGTAGTAATTTTGCCATATCTGTACTGAGAGTAACTCTGCCGAGTTACTTCTAGTATTTTTAGCGTGTCTGACTTATTCTTAGCGTTATATTACAGTACTTGAAAAGTTCCAAATAACTGACTAAAGTGTCAAAAAAGTGAAAGCGTGTGATTGAAGTAATTTTTACGGCTTGCACAGAGTTCCAAACCAGCACACGAAAAAACATAAATATTATAATTGTTATACACGAGACACACAATCTAAACACAAGACACAGCCTCTTAGGGTATAGACATGGTAGCATGGTGACAGGTCGTTGAGGAGTCAATGTTTCATGGAGATTTTAAAACAATTGAACTATTTTTATATTTTCTATCATGCATTGTTTGGAAAAATAAAACAATTTCGCACGCGAATATTATCGGCGCAAACTCAAATATCGTTTTTCCATTATTTAACACTTTTCTTTATCAATTATTTATGCGATTTGAAATACCTGTGTATTGTTTAACTTAAGGAGTAATAATCATTCATTTTATTTTTTTAGATGACATGTTCTTTGGAGAACTAGCGGTTCCTAGCGTCTCACCGGCCGCGCACACGTGTCGCTTTTTACGCAAAGGTGCACGCCACGGTGAACTATAGTCAAAAACTACCCTCACTATTCGAATTAATATGAATAATACTATAGTTTTATTATGTCCCCCCGTCTGTATGTCACATTTTTAACGTTTTCGAAAGTGAATTTCTTCGCTTCCCCTTTCACATGTCATCAGAGGAGGTTCCTTAGATACCTCTATCTCCGTAGGTATGGATATTATCCAGAAATGTTTCCCGATAGGTATCCATCAGCATTTGCATTGGGGATGTTAGGCTTTTAACACACTCGAGTTTAGGCGACAAATCCATACATTGTTTTATTTTTATAAGGTTATTTGCGGTTTCATCGAGAATCCCGTAATACTCAGAGATATTGGTTTCTTTATTCCGGACCGTTTTAGTAGAGCGCGGAAGCACACGTTATTTAGGCGGTTAGCGTGTCGCACCGACGTATTTGTGTATAGTCCAATTGGGAGAGCAATCGAATTATTAAATTCCATTTCCGCGGAGATTGACATATTTGTCTGCTCGCCCAATGCGGTTAAAAATCTGCTTTCTATTAGACCGTTGTAGGATCAGCGTGAATTATTTATTTGTTAATGTTTAATTTTTTTTATTGTTATTGTTTTTTGTTTTTGATTTGCTTGTTTTTCTTATAGTCGTTTAATTAGTTTTTACTTTTAATTATAATGTGTACAAGGGGAAACCTGTTAAATAAATAAATAAATTGTGTAATTAGAACTTATATTTTTGCCATTAACGTATTACTGTTTATTTTTCTTACTTTGGAGCTGGACTGAAGTGGTTACCTATATGCTCACTCTTATTCACTCGGCAACCTCAAGCGTGACTTGCACTTGATACAAAGCCGCGTACCTTCGAGTAGAAAGCGTCACGTGACGCCGAGCAGTCTAAAGTACCTATTTAAAATATCATTAAGATCCCTATTAAATGGCAATCAAACTACAAAAGAAGGCATGGGCTCCCGAACTGTCTAATATGAGAGAAAACGAGTTGCGATAGAACCGAAGACAAACATTCTGTTCTCGTGGTAGGTATCACGAGTTGGTATGCCAACACGGATCTCTGAATATAGACTGTTTAAGCTTGTATATATTCATAAACATGAAGACAGGCTCTTGTGTAGAGAATACAGCTTCTATAGCTGTGCTATTCTAATGTCACCCCTTCTCTAGGCAGCTCGATGAGTGAAAGTCCTTTTTATAGTAGAGAACTCAAAAAGAGTAGTCACTTTAATAATGGGTTGCATTGCTTTCCGTCGGGTCTTTCAGGCCACTTAAGAGCTGGAAACGCGTTGTAACAATCTGAAGCATATCTGAACCGGTGAAGGTATCCTGGGTAGGTTTGAAACGGCTAAAAGCATTATCTTCTTGTTGTTTTCTAATTGCTTTATATAAGTTTAATAATATTGTTTTTTACATGTATATTTATTTATTTATTTTATTTATTCTTTATTGAAAAATCCACAGTATTACATTTTATAATTAAAAACAAAACTTATTACTAATATATAAAACCAATTAAGGATTTCGGTCATTTTACATGTTAAGATTAGCATAAAAATTTGAACAGTGTTCTTAAAATATATATAGATTATTTATACGTATACAGTAGATTTTTTTTTTTGAAGTGTTATGTGTAATTTGTGAGTGATGTTTGTGGGAGTTGTGAGAGTGTGACATTTGTATGTATATATTATAATAAAGTGATAAATTAAGTATGGTTTTAGTATATGTCACATACAGTATTTAGTATTAATGTCACATTTGAAGATTTTTGTCATTTTTCCGGCGTTAGATAAGATAAAACGTTATTTGGATTCACAATGACGGCCGTGGATCGTACTGTTTCTTTTTTTTTTAAAGAATTGCATTTGATCTAGGCCATATACATATTTTGGGCCCTAATTAAGTAGTCGAAATGTGCCAGTAGTCAGGGGAGATGGTGGTAATAAAGCGTTAAAAACCTTTGGGTCAATAGTCCAACCCACCACTAGACCACCGCGATCTCATTGTGCGGGCATTGAGGATTTATCTCTGTATTTAGACTATCTTCCGACATCACAGCATTTTTGCATATAAAGCATAATTAATAAATATGACTATTTTTATGCCACCTAAATGTATGGACAAATTTGGTTATGGTATTACTCTCATAAAAAATCGACCCCCACCTTGGAAGTTTATTATTTATTTGGAAAACCAATAGTACAATATATAAGAAATAGTACTGTTGGCGAGTTTGCGCTAAAGTATAGAAATACATGAAAAGAGTTCTTATAAATACTCGTATTAATTAACCTAAAAATTAGAGTTTTGGAGAATGGAAACGCAAAAATGATAATCACATTTTTATAAATATGTAAAGTCGGTGATAAAATACACAAACTTTCTATTCTGATTATGCTGTGGTTATACATTCTTATATAAATGTATGAAATAATTACGTTATGCTAATGAGAGTCATTCAATTATAGAATATAGAACAGTTGAATAACCTATTACAGACATTTTCGCCCCAATTAATAGGAGGTAAAATTAACAATTATTGTAGGTGCTTAGGAACAAATATTTTATTTATTCTTCTAATGATACGTCGACGACGCTAATTTGTATAGCCAAGTTTTTTGGCAATTTTTGTTATTGTTGATTTACCATAATATAACTTCAATTGTTTACCAATCAAAATGATCATTGGCATCTATATTGCCTTTTCCCCAAAATCTCCTAAGCGGCATAAATTATGCGGCAAACTCATTTGCCGTACAAAGAGTCACAACAATGCTCAATTTGACGTCAATATTTTTGATGACCATTATACCGCTAGCAACTTTTACTAGCGAAATCATTCGACTGATTTTAGGTCATCGCTTGCCGTATTATATATACTTGCATATATATACTCGAACATTTAATGCTTGCAGTACAATGGATTTATTTTATTTGGTTTTCTTATATACCTACCGGAGTTGCTATATAAATTTAACTCTAATTAATTAACTTGAACGGCGGTGTTTATGGTAGGTACATAATTCCTTCCCATTTCATTTTATTACCCTGAGTGTACTCGAACATGAAAGTATATTGAATTAGCATACCAATTAATCAGAATTATTCATTTTAATCGTAAAATCGTTCGCAATCTTTCTCTTGCATACGTATGGAAGGAATTTTATAGGCAAATTTATACAAAAAAGTATAAACAAAAAAAAATTGATGAATCGATGAAACATGTTTTTTGTATTTAAATAATTATTATCATTTGAAAAAAGTTTTTTTTTTATATAATGGCCTAGATTATTATATTGTCTATCTTTAGAAAGAAAAATTAGGTTCGCGTCACTTACACAACTTAAAAGAAAACCGTTGCAAGAAAAAAAACAACACTTTCTTATTTATTTATTTTCATTACTATAATAAGGTGTATTTCGTTTTTTTTAAGCAAAGGACTAAATTAATATATGTAGAATATTGTGGTATTTTTAGTTTTAGCCATTTGTTGGAAATAACAAAATGCGTCAAAATACATTACAAAACACGTTTTAGGGACTGGTGGCGCCTTAAATTGACGAATTTCAGGACATTGTTTTACGACATTTCTCAAACTTTTATTGAAAACAAATAATGTAAAGCCACATTAAAAGTAGCGTATTTTTCTTTTACATATTGCAAATCGTATAGGGCTGATTTGCAGGTGGAATAATGAGTTTAATTTTTGACCGCACGTTTAATTCTTTTTCTTAGCGAGTGATGTAATAAATGGCTCGAAAGGTAATCTGACATTTACCGGTTTAAACTGTTTCCAACGAATGAAAACTGTTTAATTTAAATATTTAATAATAATGTAAATGTCAATTTTTTTTCGATGGCAATGTGGTGATATTGAATGTATTTAAACATAAAGATATGTATATATATATTTAAATGTTTCCGTTTCCGGTTCAGTGCCCGGAAGTGTTGTTTTCGCAGATGATGGCGATGCATGTACCGATCTTCCGCGTCTTACGCTAACGATTTCTAAACGCAGAATAACTTTTTGGGAAAGGCGTCAAAATACTTCAACAGCAGCGGTCGCGTTTTTAATACAAACAGATTTGTTCTCAGTTTTTTTCTTAAATATTTTCAATTATAAATGTGGTTTTAACACACGAACGGAGTTCTTTTTCAAATAATTGCTACGTTCTATGACATTACATGCAAGAATTATAGGCAAGCAAGATAATTTGCTTGAAATGGAGTCGGAGATTTTGGAAGCCGCAACTCAGGAGCAGGCTGTATATAAGACGACTGAATTGCAATTATTTTTTATTTAATAATAATTATTATTAAAAGAAATGGGACGTAAGTATTGAAAAATAAATATTTAATCAAATAAAAAAATGTTATAAATTTAAAACAAGCGAGTTCTATATAGTCAGAACGAGTCTCGCACTCAATTTTTTAAAATAAACAAGATTTCGAATTTTGCTTTAATATTGACGGTTGCATTGACGGGTTGATATTCTTAGTTGTAGCACAATATAATACTGCCTTCCTTAGTACAGACATAGTCTAGTAAAGAAGGCAGGGCACAAAATGTAGCAGTGCTAATCGCTCCCGGTGCATTTATAATATTCATTTGTAACTGTGATTTCTACTACTACAATTCTATTTCTTTGTCAAATGAATTATGTTACAATAAATAAATAAATAAATAAAAATATGTAGTATAGAATAAATTGTAAAGAAATAATTGATATGTAAAGAATAAATTGAAACAAATTATTTTTATTCTATGTTAAACAACATTAAAAAATGCTTTCTTTACCGTACCAATAATTTCATTGATAAAATTAATTTTAAAAAACATAGAATGTTCTCATTTTTTATATCTACAGTTATGGTTTGAAACTTTTTTTTACATTAAAATCTGTGTACTTAGTCTTTGGAAAAAATATTTCTAGCATACTTTCCATCCTAAAAATAGCCATTTTGAGAGCCTGTAACGTCGGATGCATTGAACCCAAATTTTCGAACTAAATGTGTTTTTTTTGTCATTGATATATTTAGTAAAAAATGGTTGGTGGCCACCAATCAACTGTCATAAAAAAAACACGATCCCCAAACGGCGGACATGAACCCAGTTCTAACTCGTTTATCGGATAGCTGTTATTTTTTTTGCTGCCGGAATGTCTAGAATAACATAAAAGAGTCAGTTTGCTAGAATTTTATCAATTTTATCAAAAATTAATAGCATAAACTAACATTCTGCTCGCTCTATGTCCTGCGGTCATTATGTATCATATAAAGTATATATTTAACTATAAATAGAGTTATCAAAAAGGTATTTATTATATTCACGAAAGGAATTAGTGGAACTAGATAATAAAACATGTTTTACTTTAGTAGATCTAACGAGCTATGAAGTGAACGCTTAAAAACCATTTGTCTTTTATTTATTTTAATAATTTTATTATTGTAATGCATTAATTTTTACATTTAGAAAACATAGATAATTAATTTAGATAACAAAGAGTATAAACAGATGTTATTTTTTTATTTTATTTATTATCTACCATTATTGAGACTTTAATTTAAACTATTCCATTTGAAACGTTGAAAAAATATGTGCTCATTTTATCAGCTGATTTTATTAATATTATATCATGTACAGTTACATTTTTCCTTAAAAGAGTAACATGCCATTAATTGTATTTACGAAAATAAACAAGTATTTTTTTTATATGAAAAAAGAGAATTAGTGATGTTATTTTTTTATTATATTTTTTAAGATTATTTTTATTACAAATGGTGACTAATGCACTCGGTACATTCTCGAAAATAACTACAAAAATATTACGACCTTAAATTTAATTTTACATCTTCTGATCATCATCAGCATCCATAAAAATCTTCTGCTACCCAAGTAGCATTGTCTGTTATTAGTTTTTTTTTATACATGCAAAGTTAGTTGAAGAGATATTATTACTAAAACTGATAAAATGACTTGAAACAGGTTTGGATTACCTAAAAGTTTGTAAAAAATAATAAATATAAATAAAAAAAGAACTGCCCTAGAATATGCTTTGAGTTTAGTTGCAAAGCCTGAATTGTTTTTTTTACACTTTTAATATAATTATTTATAGTTTAAGAAAAGAAACAAATTTGCATTTAAAGAATAATAAGTGTATAAAAAGGAATGTATTTGTAATCTTACCAGAATCTTATTTGTAAATACTTGTATTAGTTTCCTTTTTTTTATGTGATAATGATATCCACGACGGAATTTTTGTGCAGTGAGTTAAGATCCGCGGCTGCGACCGCGCGGTACTGTGTTCGATCACCGACTAACCAACCAGTTATTTATTCCCCGACAACCGTTACAACGAAAGTAATCCATGCGGCTGGAAGAGGAGAAAAGAGGACGATTCACTGAGCGTGTGCCCGCTAGGCGTTTGTTGAAATGACTAACACATTTTTTTTAAATTTATTGTTTCCAAATGACACTCAATTTTGCCTACTTGATACCATATACAACAACAGGTGCATATTCATTAATATTACAAATAAATAGTGCATATCCATCTCAACCTAAAATGTTTTTTTAATTGAACTATATCGGAATAATTCACAAACCTAAATGTACTTAATACTAAATACCAAAATGTACTTACTACTTAATACTTAAACCTAAATGTACTTAATAGTAGTTATTTGGTAGCTAACCATTAATTAGATTATTAATTATGGCTGGAATAAAAATACAAACAATATTCTTTGGGAACGTCAAATCAAATTTAACTATAATTAAACAATATATTATTTTTTTTGGTCTATAGAGTTTCATCCTAATTATTGCCAATATTATAAAAAAATGATAATAAATAAAAATACCAGTATAAAATTAAAAATATTAAAACAAAATATATCAACAATGTTAAAAACCATTCCCATACACTATTTTTTAACTTACTTATGAATATTTGTATTTTATGTTTATATTTACATTTTAAATTGAACATTTTTAAGGTTGCCGAAACCATATTTTGAATATTAAAAACTTCGAATTTCGACAATCAATATCGTCAATTTAAGGTATCAATTATTGTATTTCAGTTGTATTATGGCAGTTGTAAATGGCACCTACTTGTTATTATCTTAATTCTTTTTTTCTCTCTCTCAAATTCTAATGTTATAATTAAAATCAAATGTACCAAATTTTGTATGTATAACTAACTTAAGATTACACACATGCATGTTTTGTAAACATGAAATTGGAGAGCATCGAGTGTTATAAAATATATTAACCTGTGTATAATATGTAAGAATGTTTACGATTACTCTCTGTATGTTTACTTTATAAAATAAATAAATAAATAAATTATTTTAGACCGTGCTGCATCGGTTGTTGCGAAATATTAATTAAAACAACGACCAAACTGCAGCCAAAATAATTCAAATCTCCCACCATCTGTCAAATTTTCATTTTTTCACTTCCTTCCTACCTTGCGAAAGAAGAACACTTTATTCTGTCGACTATTCGGAAAAGGTGGTGCATGCAAATGAAAACCCTTTAGTAAGGTCGGTGCCTGAAATTGAGTCTTCAAGACCACGGAAGCTTCTCAAGATTATACTTCGGATCTGCAGAAAATCTTAAGTCAGTACCCTCTTAAATTTTCTTCATATTATTAACCTTTTGTCCAGACAACAATTTTATAGGTCAGTTATTGATAATTTAGTTTGGGTATTTTACCCGCGCTTAAATGTTCATGAAAAATCTGTTCAAATTCAGTAAGTCGCTAATTTCTATAACCTTACATTGAAAGGCTAACTTAAGAAATAACTATGTATCTACAATTAGAAAATAATATTAATTTAACCGAAATTCATTTATTCGAAAAATTCAATCATTGAAATATCTGCTATACTCGTCTATATATTCGATAGACTACCCCCATGTGTATGCACTAAATTTATACATAAGTTTATGGTGTATGTAGGTGTATATGCCAGTGTCCTAAAAGAGAGTGAAATAGAATATTTTGTTGATATTACTTCTTATCTCTTTAGCATATAAACATCTGCCTTATGCATAGTCGCGGTGTGCTTGCTGCTAAGCGTAAAAGTGACCACTTACCATACTAAAATTAATGAGCTGTAATTATGTGTAAGTAAACATCTCGGTATGTATTTGAATATCACATTCATGTGATATTGCCGCATATTTGCTTGTCGGATTTCTACGAAATTGAACTTAAATATACCAAAGGTCATATATTTTAAACAGACTCCTTCAATCAACGCGTCATGACCTTTAGCGAGGCCTTTCATCCGTCATCCTGTGTTTTATATAGAAAAAAATAAGGTATATTGCGTTTAATTCAATTATACAGCATTTTGGTGTCTCGCACAATGGCGTAACTGTAGAGTGGCAGGACTGGTAAAATTCTAGAACTCCTTGAGTATTCAGTACATTTATTAAAAAAAAACCCTTTGCAGTTTTATATGAACATAGAAACAATAACAAGATACATTCAAGAGTAATAATTAAAACAAAGCATACGCTTTATGACATTATATAATTGTATACACGAGTAGAAGAGAAAAGAGTGGAAAAGAGACAGCAGGTAAAAGACTGAAAATCTTGTATAAAATAATACTATAATAAAATTAATAAAACAATAAGATAACAGTGAATGCAAAAAAAATCAATCATCGAGACTACACATTTTTTTCAATTAAATATTGTTTAATTCGGTCTTAAAGCTGTGATATTTTTTTTATGTTTTTAGAGAGATTATTGAATAAATTTACCCCCTTTCTCTTTTGTTTAAATCTACTTTGTATATTATTACAAAATTGCAGGGAATCGCCACTTTCTGATTTGTATTTATGCAGCAAAATATCTAAGTCCCCACTACAAATTCACACGTATCAAATTAAGTAGATAAATGTAGAAATATTCCGCAATCAACATAAAATATATTAAAGTTAAAAAAAAATAATAGTAAAAAATACATTTTCAAAAGCAAGCTTATGCGATACCAATTCGTGACTGCGCCGTTGTCCCTTCAGGAGTTCATGCATCGTCATCGGAACTGAATCACCAGACAAATTTTAACTCTGTGGGCTACGAGGAAGTGTAGAACCACTTCCTCGTAGCCCCCTTCAGCTTGCAATATTTGATTTAATTTTTGATACAAACATTACAAGCTAAATAAAAACTTGTAAAAATATAGTAACGTCTCTTTAAGTTAGTTATTAGTTATGCAAGTACCACGGAGGCGAAATTTTTAGTTTGAGGGCCTTAAAATTTCGATAGGGGCCTCAGACAGTACATTGTTACACCACTGGGACCTCACTGCTGCTTAGACGTAGGTATAATTTAATGTGCCTATGACTACTGAATCCATAGATATACCAATTGCGCAGAATTTATAAAATGTAGAACTATAGGTGTGCGTGTAATTCTTTCCTTGACATGGTGTTTCTAAAAAATTTCAGTGATTATAAAATGCTTTCTGGCATTTTTAGTTCTCGGGTTGGAACATAAGGGCGGAAACACAGGCAGGCTGATATTTATTGATAATTTGACGTTCGCTATAGTTTTCCTGTAATCTTTACCAATCTCTTCATTTGCCTGATTTTTATCAAAATATTTTGCCCCAAAGTTTAGGCGATTAAAGGGACGAACATAGTTTCTTTTCGTACTTCTTGATAAAAAAAAAAAACTATAACAGCGCCATCATAAAAACGAAAACATTGGCCAATGGACGCAAAAAAATATTTTGTATATTATAGCTAATATAAAATTTTAAAAAATGACATATGTGGTACACGATATTCTTTACGTATAGAAAATCGCGAATTTGGGCCTGGGATAGACGGATAATAATTTTTCTCTCACTTGCGTTGGTTTTCATCTTGTTTCTGCAATTCGGCAGAAGAGCTTCTTTTGGAAAATTTAAAAGAGCGTCTGCCATCTAGTGAAAACATTCAGAACAAATGGTGTTTATTATTTATTTTTTGTTGAACCGTGTAAGATCACATGGTTGTATTTAAAAGAAAAATAGACTTCGGAACAGCATAATAATCCCTATTTTGCGTAGCCTGTTTAATTAGTGTCCGCTGTAAAAAGGAGTTAAAAATTACCACGAACTCGTTATTTTTATCAAACACTATCTATTATATAAGTACTTATTAACATATATAAAAAAATAATATAGAACCGCATAATCTTAACTAATAATGCCTACTTTAAAAAAAAAGTTGCGTAAATGCGGTTAACTAGGAACAGTATAGAAAGTTGAAGGTGTAGCCATTATATTTATAATCAATGGTGTAGCGGTGACTTTCGTAGTTCCATTTTCGACCGCTCGTGAATTATGGCACTACGTTTTAGACATGGAATATATTATATTTATCGTTTATATAAGTTTTAATAGCATTTTTCAGAAATAAATAATTAATATATCAACATACAAATTATTTTGGTTATATAAGAATAATTAGGTACTAGGTAGTACTATATTTTTCAAATAATCAACGATGACACCAGGAAATATTTTTATTCAAGCTACGTTATTTTGCCCTTTTGGCAGAAAAAGAAACTACTTTGATTTGACTATTTTTACAATATTATTTAACAAACTTCAGTTCATTTTCGTTAGAGTGCGCCAGTGCGTAGACTGTCCTCCCCCTCTGTACTGTAGGTACAGTAAGGATTATGGTACAATAATGTTTTTACAATTTATTATTATGTCTTATGAGTACAAATTTAGGGGCTACATAGGATATAAAAAACTGAAAATTTCCACTTACTTGGGTTAGGGTGAGCTCTACAAAATAATAAGATTACCTAAATCATTTTTTCTAAAACTAACATCAAGTGGGAAGTAATCATGGCTTTCGCGAAAAAACAATCCCTTTCGGTACGCCGGAGTTAGATTTCACAGGATCAAAGTAGGGGAATTGTACGAACCTGTATAAAACATTGCACGATCAACTCCCCGCGCGGCAGCTCGCTTACCCTTGCGTAAGAACCTCCTCTGGTGTGATTTTGCCCATTAAGAACTTGACTGAGATTTTGTGCCCTTTAATTTTATGTATCAATTTGAAATTAATTGGTGTAATATTACGGCAGTTATGGTGTCCACAAGTTATCTAGATATATAAACTTTAAAACTGAGGGTGATTTTGGGTTTTAGGAGATTTGAAACGCAAAGATATGTCAAAATTTTCATGTCAAAAAGTCATGACATGGTACCCATTGCAATACGTAGCTTTCCTAATGAAATCTACCTAAAAATGCTCTGCCAAAAATTTTACTGCCTTATGCATAGTCGCAATAGTTCATTACTAAAGTGACAGCCTATGCATTTTATTATGGTAGTGCACTAACGCACTATGCATATGGTATGCACTAAAGCGTTTATGCATAAGGCCTATAGGTTTAAAATTATAAAAAAATAATGTCCAATCCCACAGGCCCGGCCAAATCCCTCCATAACCTACATTAAGATGGGGGCGCAACCAACAAACAATGTAATCCGTAATCACCTTCCTTGTAAGAACTTCGGAAACCGCTCTGGCAGTATCGTTCCACTCCTGAACAAGGAAAATGAAGACTGGTTAGTTGGCTGTCGGGTTGGTTGGCCTTAACCTCTCATAATGGGCCTGACCTAGGTCAGGGATTTTCCTAGCAGTTACACTCTAATAACACTTTTACCACAGGGTAAACAGTGCTATGATTATACTATGATAACCAATTTCGGTGTCGATTCTAAAAGCTGCATGCAAGTCGAACCCACTGCGTTGGGTGACCTATAAACTACCTGCACAGTAAATTCAATATGCAACAAAATCTGAAGGACGGAGATATAAGAAGCTGAACAAGAGCCCAACAAGCTGACACATGAAATACCGAACGCCGTTTGTAGGGCCTAGCTGTAGGATATTAAAAATTAACAATGTTTTGTAAAGAAAATACTATTGACTTATTTGTCGACCAACCACCTTTTAAACGATTTGACCTAATTGATCACTTTTATTTACATTTCACAAAGTATTTATTAAAATTTTTCAAGTAAACTTCAGCAAGTAAATTCTTATCTTTTAATTGTCTCGCCATAAAAAATATATTCTTTTTTTTAACTAGAACATAAATGACTCAAAAGTTAAAAAAATCACTGATAAGGCTTATATTATAAAATATCGGATAATCTTCATCGTTACTTTTACCTGTTTTCATCCCATGATTTTATTTTTAATGGCAAAAATTGAGTACATTTATTGAACTTAATAATAGGGTATCTGATTCTATTAAACTGTACCAAAACATGAAATATATTTATTGTAACTTTTAAAATAGATTCCATCCTGCGACAATGAACTGATTTAACTGACATTCTAGATTAAAATCCCCGGTGAGGATTTTCTGAATCTGTCAACAGCTTAAAATTGGCTATGAAATCTTATTATTCTTAATATTTTCGAACCATTCTAGCCATGTTTCTTATGGGTTTGTATATTAACTAAATTAAAGAAAAGCAAGTCACAACTCAAAAGAGATTTAAAACAGATCCTTGATAAAAAAAATCTCATACAAAAATTCCTTACAATATTCGTGCAATTAATTCAGTGAAAAAAACTACCACAAACTCTTGTATCATTTATTTGTAGATAACAATTGTTTTAAACAATTAAATTGTTTTTACAAAAATATTATAAGTGGAAAAATACAATAGAGGGAACAGAAAATTAAAAATAAACAATGTGCTCATTATGTCTAATAATTTATTGTCCAACAGCAGTAGCACTTCTCACTGGATCGGCCATTCTGTGAATTTTTATATTTGGCCCCGCCAACACCGAAGACGCATCTTGAGGAGTCAGAAACACAAATTGTCTATTATAGTTTTTAAGTGCATGGGCAACCAGCAAATCCATAACTATTTTTCTATTTATGTTATCCATAAAAACATCGAATTCGTCCATGAAGTAAAAAGGCATCTCGACGCACTCCCAAAGAGCCATAATAAAAGCTACTGTGGAATACGAACGCTCACCCCCCGACAACGAACTAGTCGTATTGGCGTGGCGATTGTTCGCCGTGTCCCGACCGGTACATTTTATTTCCAGCACGCCTTTACCGTGGTTTATATCCATGGAACCGGAATAACCTCTGAGAGTTAAAATCGATTGAAAACAGTACTGAACTCGTCGAGCTATAAGCGTTTGAACGCTCTGGCAATATTGTAGATGCTTTTGGGACGTTTTCTTTATTTCTTCTATCAGACTTGACAAACGCTGCAAAACCCTCTTAGTTTCCAAATGTTTCTTTTGCAAGTCGACCAACGTCGCTTGGATCTCCTGTTTCGAAGGACCGTCTTTCGTAATGGACTGAATTTTAGCCTGTATTTTCTTCAAATCTTCTATGACAATGTCTTTTTTACGCGGATTGCTGATTCTGCTACTTAGCTGGTTAGCTGAGTTCATTTTGTTGTCGATGACATCTTTTTTCTCCTCAATCCTCGTTGAGACTGCCTCTAATTTGTCCTGTTCTTCTCTGAGCAAGCGTAACCCAGTCTGACAGTCACTTTTCGAACGGTCAAGTTTCATTTGGAGTCTAGACATTTCTTCATTATTGGTCATTAACAAATCACGATTCTTCTGCATCTCGCTCTTGGCCGCATTAATCTCGGACTCCAAGCGTACAACGGTGCTCTTCAGTTTTTCATCTTTCTCAGTCAATCCTTCTAATTCCTCCTGAATTATTAACAAGTTAGCTTCAGTCGTCCGTAGCTCCTCTACTAACACATTAACGTAGCTTCCTTCCGAGTCTTTGAGCTTGCCTTTGGACTGACTGAGTTTACTCTCGATCGAGTGAATTGACCTCGTAAACTTATGTAACTGAGAGTTGAGTTCGGTTTCCCTTTTTGAAAGAGCAGCCTTTTCTATAGTAAGTTTTTGAACCTCAACCTCAGCTTTCTCGAGTTCACTTTTGGCCTTGGACAGTTCTAGTTGCAGCTGAGTTTTTCTTTCCAATGTACTCACCTGAAGGAATCTCGAGGGTCTACCGGCTCCTCCGTAGCTTCTGTAATTCGGTGGAGGATAATATTCACTACCGTCCAAAGTGACTATCTTTTTACAGTTGACGGGCACATTTTGGATGTTATCGCAGAATTGAAATGCATCATCGTCTGTTGGCACCATTAAGATAGTCTCAAGGGAAACGTTATCGATGAGAAAGTTTGCAATGACTGGATCGCTTATTTTCACGCATTCGAGGGCGCTTGAAAAACCCCTGGGCGGTCTGACTGTGTGCTTTGAAACGTCATGGATTTTATTGAAAAATTTACTATTTGTTACTGACGGTTTACGTTCAGTGCCATATATTTTATTCATAATAGAAAACAATGTACGTGAGTCTTGAGCATTGTTTACGCAAAATGACAGTAATGAGCCTCCTATAATGTGCTCAATGGCCCCCGACCACTTCTTATCTTTGACCTGAAGATACGATCCGACCGGACCACGTGGCATTTCGCTGAATGAACCTCTATCGTGGGCTTTCTTCACAGCATCAACTAATTCTACCATTTTTCGGCCATAGACTGCGAGACCCTCTTTTCCCTTGACGTCCGCCTCTCTCAGGAGGGCGCTGTATTGTCTCACGCGATGGTTGGCAGTCTGCTGATTATTTGTGAGGTTATCTTCCTCGGTTTGATGGTGAGCGAGAGCGCCGCGAGTCTGATTCAACTCGTGATTTAATGTATCTTTACGGGCGTTCATTTCTTCCAATTGTTGATTCAGATCAGTAATTTCCTTTTGGAAAGTCGCTCGTTCGTGGGCCTTATTTTCTTCCGCTGCTGCCGTTATTTCTCTCTTCAAGTCTTTCACTTTCCGGTCTTCTTGTTGTAAGATGTCTCTCTTCCTGTTGTAGCCTATACGAAATTCTTTCATCTTCTCTCGGGCCGTCTGCAACTGACCTACAATATTTTTGAATGCCTGGTCTTTTCCGGAACCATCCGAGCTGAAGGACTGACTCAGTTCGTTCAGCCTCTTTATATTCTGTTGAATTACTTCCGCGTTGCTCTTCAGGCTGTCACCTTTCTTCGCCAACTTTTGTATTTTAATGTTCTGTTGATTTTTAAAGAGATTCAGCTTTTCAAGATCTTGTTCGAGTTCCACAATTTCACTCCAGTAATATTCATCCTGCAGTTTCATTTGTTTCTGATGAATCTCCTCCCGCGACTGCATCTGTTCATATCTCAATTCCCATTTTTTCAACTCTTTCTCCAGCTCCACGAACGCATCGTTCTTGTGAGCCCAAATGGCCGCAGCTTTTTCGCAATTAAACGCTGTCTTGTTGTAATTGGATTCTGTCAGCTCCAAGTTAGTAGCCTTTCTATACAAGAGATACTTTCTTTTTGCGTCGGCCGCGTGGAAATTCCGCGCTTCATCTTGGTTAAGAATACAGATGGGATTATCAACTTGAATATCGAGAGCGGTTGTTATAGAGGCGACGTCCGCAGCTTTGGTCGATACAATGTGCCCTTCAGTGTTCTTTATCTTATACGCGGTTCCGCCGGAAGCGTTGAGCGTCCTAATCACGGTTATACAGTCTCCGTACAGTTCGGGCTTGTAAGCTCTGGGGCTACAGTTCTTGATTTTGATTTCGATGGTTGCACTGTTGCTGCCTTTCTTAATGAACGAAAGTAGTCTGCTGCCGCGGTTCGTTGCAGTCGCACGACCGCCCAGACCGACGACCAGGGCCGTCAATACAGCGCTCTTGCCGCTGCCATTTCGGCCGACGATAAAATTCACATTCTTGTTGAATTTCACATCCAAATTGTCATGGCAGAAGAAATTGCGCACGTGGACACTTAGTATAGCGCCGTCGATCTCGATCAGATCTTCGCACTGTGTCTCTTCAGCCATTGGGATGAGTACTTTTACGGAAAACGACCGAAACTTATGACACTACATTTTAAAAAAAGGTATACCAAAAATCAATTCATCAAATAATTCCATACTTGATACTTCTAAAAGCAAACTATAGAAAAATAAAAAAACATTCAAACAAACAAACGCGCGTTTTACAAACAAACGCGATCAGCCGGTGTAAAGTGTAAACTATAAACTTGACACTGAGAAATAACAAATCGACTGACAAATGTCATAGTATGCCAATTGCTATATAATACTATCTATTATTACCACCAAAATAAATTTATAAATTATCGTAGTTAACTTCACTGACGCCGTTTACTATGTTTTTTTTTTATAAGGCTAGATGACGAATTAGGCAAGTTATATTACAAAGAAATACAAAAAAAAATATGATTCTACATTAAATCATGTATCGTAAGTATTGAGTGATTTTGGAGTGGTGGTGGTGGTGGCAAAATCTCATTTACATTTCTTATTAGAAATTTACATTTCTAAAAAAAATAGTTTAATTCACATTTTAGTACCAATAAAATACTTAAATAGAATCAACCCTCCAACTTTGTAAATTTAAATAAACGTAGTAAGTATGAACAATTTTGCATGATTTTCATTACACCGCTGAATAGCATATTACCCCTAAAATATGCACACCGCGATATATTTATATAGAAATAATTCTAAGTTTTTTTGACATTCTATTTTATTACTTATTATTAAAAAAAAACTTTTAAAAATAAGTTTTTTTACGGCCTAGTGTAACAGACGAGTGAGCCATTGCTTTGTTTTGAACTTTCTGTGTCTATTGACCAATCAGTCTCAAGTTTGACATAATTAGTGAATAGGGCCAGATTCACACGCCTTAATGTAACCTCTACGTTGAGTAGACATTAAAGCAAATTTCATGAATTTTACAAGAGAAGGCCACATAATAATTGTACTCAATAAAAATTACACCTTGAATTTAGCCGAATCATCCATATATTAATAATCATGCTGTTAAGTGTGAATAAGTGGTACGATGTTAAAGGTTTACCAGTTGATTTAATGTTCTGAGCACTTAACTTAACCTCTTACATTTAACTCCTTGTGGATATTATATTCGCTAACTCTATATAAGAAGTTGATGTAGTATTGATTCCAAGCGTGGTCCACTCGTCTGTCGACTGAAGTCTCTACTTTGGTAAATAAAACTAATCGTGGAAAGGGTATTTCTTGAGCCTTTTACAGTTTGTCTATAAATGATTTCAGAATGTGTGTGAACTGCAATTATGCATTTCCACACAAAGAAAAAATACTTCTGCCTTTAAAACATGTTTCACGAATTTGCTAGTGTAATCCACTATTCATTGCTCTGACATAAGTGGTAAATAATTTCTGATAAATTAGGTGTGGGACTTTGACATGCCGTTAATTTAATTACTCGAATTTCAAGCTGTGTGAATTCTGGACTTGACAGGTGAAGTCACAGGTGCATTTGAGCCGACGTTACTAAACGAGTAATGGACGGTACAGAAGACTTCATGAGACTTTAATGATATTTACGAATCAAATCAAAAAAGCGGTGTTAAAATCAAGTATTTCTTTTCTGTTTCGTTTTCTGATTAGTGACGTTAGTGCACTGATTTTTTTATCATTTAAGTTGTTTAAAAAACAATTACATACATAATCATTACAAATGATTCAAAAGAAATTGAATTGCTAACACTCGATTTTAGACAGTATTTTTGCTAATTAGCCAGGATCATAGTAAGTGGTGTAACCAAGGACCAAGGATGAAATATAAGGCGGTTCGTTTGTCAGCGATGCACACTAGAGAGTAGCAGTGGGCATTGACGCGATAATCTTAATATAACTTAGGTTACGTTAAACGCGAAGTCAAAATAGCTTAATACTTAAACGACTACAAAATAACTGCGTGATTCGCAGCTGAACTCGTCACCGTGCTACATTGTCATGGTGTCACTTATAACGAGATTTACATGTCACTGAACAAGTTACACTTAACAAGCAAAGCGACTTCATTAAACACGTCTTTGAGTTACGGCTGTGAATGAACGCGATTTTGTCACCGCTATGAGCCAGGTACAATAACACGGCTACTCGTTGCGCTAGATTAATAGTGTAATATAAACAGTGTCACCTTATAATAAGAGAAGAACGTTGAAAGTTGGCAATCATCTGCTTCATATTAAATATATTTAACTGCGTTTTAAAAGCTATCTTTAGAGCAAATTTATTAATTATAGTGTAGTAAAGTGTAGATATAAAATTATATAATGAAATAAAAATATTCTTACCTTTTGTAATTGTAATAAAACCTAAAATTCATTGTACTCATATTTATTTCACTTTAAATAAAATCTTATTAATTATGATGATAAATAATGTTTTTTTATATTAACGTAAAACCCACAAAGGTATATTTTCACAAACCCAAAAAAAAAAAATTGCCTCAAAACACCTTTCCTTTTTTTTCATATTTAATGTTTGGATATTTTTTTGTAAAATTCAAAGATCAATAAATAGTTCGGCTGTTTGTAGAGCTGAACAGTTATTTATTTTCGGGCCTTTACTTCAAAAGCGTAGTAGACCATTTGAAATATCGGCAGTATAAATAATGTAGGTGAAGTTAGCTTCGTTTCGTGGTGCTGATAGCTTCGTGGATTCTTTCGCATTGGTCGATACACCCGTAAGTGGCAATTCGCGCCAAAAACTACGACATATTGACAGTTACATATTCACAATAAAAAATATTATTATTTAGTGAAGTTAAATAAATCACGCAGTAACGATATCGTTAATTACCTACGCAAACAGTTTTTAAGATAAGATAACGTTCATAATTTCCATCACATTTTCTAATGTATACAATTTCATTGTTTATTCTATAAAGTTTGTAACGTTCGATGCAATATCATAAAATATAATGTAATGCTATCATACATGTAATATTAAAAACATTGTATTGTAACAATACTAAATTTTACCTGAGGCGATAAATTAATAAATAATTGGATATTACATTTAGTCAGATTAATGAATCAATTATCTAATCAAATCAAATCAAAAGGGAGCAAACTTGACAAAAAGAGAATGTTACAAATAAATTGAATATATAGTGAATTTTCTACGAAATATTTTATGCTACCTATTTGTTTAAGACGTGGTGGCAATTGATTATAAAAATGTAGACCAAGTTATAAACTTATTTACTACAAATTATTTTACTCAATTTATCACTCATCTAATTATTTTAAAATTCATCGCTCTTAAACAGCTTTCTATATATTTTTTTCTAGCGTTTTTTTTTTTTTAATATTATTATTTTTTATTTCCCACCCGTTAAGTTCGGTTCTTCGTATTTATTTTTATAATTGTAAAAAGTAGAATGTGTTTCCTGGCACACACCCTAAACTTTTGGCTAATTGCCATTTTAAATGAAGAAGAAGAAGGTGAAGACGCAACATTAGCCGAAGCATACGTCGGACTCGGATGATCCGCTGATCAGAAAAAAATATATGAGGTGCGCCCAAAGAAGCTTTACTTCAAAAACTATAGATCCATATCTTTGATAGGTACCTGTTTTGTCCAAAATCATTGAGAAGATAGTCAAAAGTCGTTTTTGCGAGTTTCTTAATAAAAATAACTTACTGTCTTCTACAGTTATAGTTTGCCTTCAGGGATGGTCGTGAAGTACAGGACGCCTTATAAAATTTCTCAAATTTATAGTAATATTAATAATAGTGGTAAAATGTGTGCGGGTATATTTCTTGATTTAGCTAAGACGTTTGATACTGTCTTCACGTGTAAACTTCTTCCAAAACTAGATAGGATAGATATCAGGAACAATGTTTTAGAATGGTTTAAGTTAAATGGTTTAAGTTACTCCCCTGTGCTAAGGTTTTTACACTTTTGTATTCATATTTTACCTTCCGTACGAACTTTTCCTTGGCACTAGGAAATAAGGTCCCCTCCTCA
This sequence comes from Neomicropteryx cornuta, assembly GCA_020383195.1. Taxonomy (NCBI): domain Eukaryota; kingdom Metazoa; phylum Arthropoda; class Insecta; order Lepidoptera; family Micropterigidae; genus Neomicropteryx; species Neomicropteryx cornuta. The sequence goes on along the minus strand of JAHKQU010000001.1, from coordinate 1,957,509 downwards.
AATGTAAAGCGTTCTAACGGGAAAGACACCAAATGAGCAAGTAATTCACCAGAAAGCCACCTCAGAACTGTTCCTCAGCTTTCTTGGCTTCCTCAGTTCCTTAGCTGTTTAAACCAAATTCATAAATGGTGTCTTTTAGTGCCATTAAGCTGAATGCTGTCACTGCAAATCGTCACATCCCCTTGTTAGCCTTGGCGTTGATCCATTCTAGTGTTTTCCACATCGCTACTAGTTTAGGGTTGCCATAAATGGTTTGGCTCCGACCGGGACTGATATCAATATTGGTGGAAATATAGGGGAGTTATAGCAGGAGGAGGGGGGGGGGCTACTGGCCCCATAGCGCCGCAATCTGGTTTGTGAAAAAAGGAAATCTTTCAATGGTTCCCACATTTTGAAATACGTTCAATGGCCGCCAACAAAGACGGTTAACCACCTAGTTTTGAGTGAGATCGTAAATTACCATGAATTACATCAGCTGCCTCACAAAGGTGTTTCAGTTTTTCATTCCGTACTGTAAATATGGAAGAATATTTGTAAAATGTCAGTACATCCCTCGACTCCACACTTTTACCGCCAGCCAACGTGATCTAACGTCGTCGCACGAATTATTCGTTTACCGGGACATATGGTGGGTCAAACGGGACAACCGGGAACGAGGCTCTAAACCGGTGACATGTCCCGGTGTACCGGGACGTATGGCAACCCTATACTACTTAGTTTAACCTGAAAGACGCTGCACTCGCCCCCGAGCTGCCAATTTGACAGCTATACCTGAAGCTTCCGTGAACTTTCCAAAATGCATCTTTCTAGCGTAATACCTAAATAATTCCCACACAATCTCGCATCCCATATTTCACCCTCGCCTATGTCCTTTCCCAGGATTCAAGCTAATATCCATACCAAATTTCATTCCTTTTGTAACACATGTAACGGACAGGCGCATTTATAATATAGTATAGTAAATATAAAAGACGACCAGCGACTTGGGCAAGATTAGTCCATTGAGCGTTAGTCTTTGAGACAATCCCTAATTACTGACATGCTCACACCTCGCTATGAGAAGAGTGATTAGTCGTCGTGTCCAAGGAAAATAATGGTCAGGTCTTTTAAAAATTCATTTTTTTGTAAAACCCTTTATTTCTGATGGGTAATGAGGAAGTTGGTTATAAAAGATTCAAAGAATTTTATTTAGTTAATTAATCAACTATTTAGAGTTAGGTACTTATGTCATGTATTCATAGACAATCACAGGATGCACATATTACATATGCTAGGTACATTACAGATGATACAGGTGATACAGATGATAGATAATATATGATACAGATAATATAGATGATTACAGATGCTAGGTACTTATGTAATATAGACAATTACAGGAAAAATAACTTTTTTGAACAACTAAAACCGACTAAATTCATCTCCAATTTAACTTCTATATATTTTAATGAACATGACCACGAACTAAGTTGGTATAAGGTGGTATTTTATGTTAAAAAAACCCTATTTTATAAAAAAAAATTAGGCACACAATTTTAGATTGTGATCATTTGACGATATAACATTTACAAAATTTCGAATAAGCTTTTATTAAAAGGATTACATTATATAATCCAATAAAATAATTTATTAATTGTGTTTCATGGGGTTAAGGGTATTTTACGATATGGAAGATAAAGGGTGGTAATAAAAAAAAAATGCGTAGTAGAACGTTGGAAACAAATCGATGTGTGATTAAGTGTCAATCTGGATTTTTAATCGAAATCATAGTATGGAAAGAGAAATCCCGTAGTAAATGCGCACTCTATGCAATTAGCTTTGCAAATGTCCACGTTAATCGATTCTACAGGTTTCGATTAACGTATCGAGTAGATAATAAATAACATTGCACGCATTTCGGCTTTCCAATTGACAATGTTTTGTTTTTTTGTAAAAACGTGCAAATTTCACCATAATACCGGGATGATTTAAATGTTATGAGCCAATATCTATTTTAGTAAAGAAACTTATAATAGATTCGGCGAGGTACATTACCTTTTTACCCTCGAGATATAAATTACACAGCTAATCTAAAAACTAAAAAACAATCCATGAAACTAAGAATCAACCATGGAAAGGACCTCTGATACGAATGATTGTGACTGGGAAATATAAAAACATGTCATTCGAATAGAAATAAAAACACCATATTTATCTGACGTGTGGTGTCAATTCACAACATTTTATAAATTAATAGGTAAAATGCACGTGAGACGTTTTTTAATATTTCCCTGTGAAAAATTGGAAGAAATTAATCTAACTAGGCTGAACATTGGGCTTTAAATTGAGAATAAAAAAATTCTTGTGGAAAAAAAACCTACTGGACTAACTCCTTGTTGATTTTCACATATTATTAGAATGTATCGCTGTTTTGAACCGGCTAACAGGCGTATGCCTACAAACGGCTTCTTATTAGTAACATAGTTCACATTTTTTTTCTCCGATACCACGATGAATTTCGATATGACTTCAATACAAATCATGTTTAAAATTGCACGGCCAATTAGCTGGATTTTTATCGGGAATGTTCTTGGGACACGGAGTATATACTACATCTAATTACATGACCTTTTAACGGCTCACTGGGGGTGAGCCTGGGGCAGCCTCTAGTAAGCCTACCTCACTACGTTCAATCCTAGACAGTTGGTACCCGCAATGTGAATATTGTTTTTATTTAAATCAAGTTAGTATTATTAAATATGTTATAACTCTGAAATTCGACTTTCTTCTGTCATGATCTTTGCGGATATGTGCTTATAACGTCGCCTGTATACCAATTGCATACAATAAAAGTGATTATTTTAGTAGAGTTGATCGAGTGTAGACATGTTCAATAATTTAGTTACAAAGATGATCGAACATCCTAAGAGCGTCTAAGTACGCTTTGATCGTAATTTCAGAACTGCCAAGACCTTCAGGTCTTTAATTCATTAAACTAAACTGACCATGGCAAACCAGTATCAGTAGTGTAAAAAAATATTTCGTTTGCAAACGTTAATATTTCAAATATTATGTTTTCTTTTGCCTACAAAAATAGCATTATAGTATGGTATAGCATAGTATCGAAAGTAGTACATAATAGTACTAGTATAGTACATAGAAATAGCACCTATCAAACTATCAATTAATAAAAATCGAGTGTCACTGCCAACTTTGGTACAGGCGGCGATATCCGGTGCCAGTCGCTTATTTGTTACATTGTTTGGTGTTACTACTGCTCTGTACTTGCATATATTTTGGTTTATACTAATTTAAAATAAATAAATAAATACTACTAGTGTTTTGATCCGTATATTTTTTCTTTTCAATTAATAATATAAGCTTGGTGTCTTATTAAAACATCACATGGAAATCAAACGACAACTTATTGTTTTTAGTTTTCAATTATTAAGATGTTAAATTAAATCTGTGTCAAGCAGAGGCGTCACCAGATGCAGAGTCTGAGGATTCCGTGGCATAAAAGTATAAATAATGCATTATAGCATAATCACTTTTTGTGAACACATAAGCGCATAAATGAACGTTCTTTTCACTATAAAACTAAAAGCAAGTGTACAATAAACATTTTACTAGCAACAGTGGCACGTTTAATATAAATATTTATGTTGTACTAGCTGTTAACCCCGGGTTTCGCGCCTTCGCCGCGCGACGACCCCGACAACTACTATAATAATACTGAATGAGGTTATAAAAATTATATAATATATAATTTTTATAACCTCATTCAAACTATTACGAATCAGATATGAAGACAACCAATTTGCACTTCTTTGCCACGAACTCGCACCGCGTGACCTATACAAGTTTTCTGCTATGAGCTACTGTTGCGTTACTCTCGCCAGTAACTCTCCAGAGTAGTTCGTTACGAGCGCGCTGCCCCCTCCAGCGGCGCACACTTTCTTCGAATGCTGGCGGCCACTCTTTCGACAGCGCAGAGTCCGCGCCGCCTTCGCTCGGACGCCACGCGCTCGTGCGAGCTACTCTCGTCGCAGCAAATCGGGGTTAGTGGTGCTGCATCGCGATTTGTTTACGCGTTTTAGCTGCTTTTTTGGACATACGGTAGGAACATTACATTTCTCACTGCGTCCTTAGAATTTACTCTTTGAAGCGCAGCCTAGGTTGTCAAATACAAAATAAGTGTAAATTTGAGCATTTTTGTGTCGAAACGAAAAAATATAAATTACAAATGTTTTTTGTATTTTTATTAAAAAATTCAACATTTTAACATCTACAAACATATCTTAATTATGAAATATACAACTAGAATTGAATTTCTGACAATTTTAAATCGAAATAGAGTTTACCTACCTTTTCGTTAAAATAATTACAGATTAAATCTTCGATAGAGATAGAAAAATACAGCATATTAACATGAACATAAATAAAAAAACCATAACGTAATGATGTATTGAACATGTAGTTTAAATTAAAATGAGTAAAAACGAAAAATATATATAATATACATAAAACGTTAATAGTGAACTAAGCGTGGGTGTTTGAAAAGTGAGGGTGAGATTGATGGTAGAATGTGGTAGAATTTATTGATGGTAGAATGCTTGCTCCACGTGTGTTATTAAATATAAACTTAAGGCGAGTTAACTTGCTTTTTATATTTGATTTATTTTAAGTAAAAGTACTTATATGACAGGTGCAAGACAATGAAAATTTCTTTTATGAAGGATATTAATTAAATGTTTATAATATTAATATTTGAGATATTAGTATTGTTATAAACAGAGTTGATGGGTGTTATTGAACTGAATTGAATTATTATAGTTTTAATTTTTAAACCATTCAGTTGCGAAGACAAATAGTCTTAGTCAAAATAAATCTATATAGAAATGTCTAATAAAAAAAAAAATAAAGTCATTGACATGCTGAACCACCGATTTTATTTTCCAACTGCTCGATTCTAACCGTATGTATTGTGACCAAAAATATATCTACTATTTCAAAAATTTGACAAATCATATATATATATATATACTAGCTGACCCGGCCACGCGTTGCTGTGGCTAAAGTTTTTGTTATATTAAGGATAAGGATTTCAATTTTTGTTTAAACACACGTGCAGTTAAATCATGACGATGAATGGCTTGTTGTCCTGGCAATAGTAAAGTTTGTATCTCTTCCCAATTCGGATTACATGTGAATGTAATAAATAAATCCGGTCGGCCGTAATGACGTACGTAAGTCATCGCATCTTGTATGTATTCCTGCATGTTCCGTGGACTGCCGATGTAGCTTGAAGGTAAAATGAAAGCATTACCGATGTCATTGGGATTTAAATTTCCATCGATGTTTCCAGCAACAGCATCTCGTAAGTGAATATATTCTTCCGATCGTAGTTTTGCCTGGTTGAATCGAAGGAATCGCAAGCGTTCGCTTTCGACCTTAGCATACATATCAACAATGTATTGATGGAACAGCTGACGATATCGAAGGATATAATTGTCTTGATGTTGTCTAACCATTATTCGGTGTGCGTAGTAGTTCATTGAGCTAACTTTATTATTTCTGTAATCACCTAAAAAAATAAAAAATAAAATGCAATACGAAATTAAAATCTATACATACAGTAAGAAAGTAAATAGATAATTGTCAAATTTACCGGTATTTGGATCATACTGATTGATATTAAGGTGATATTCATCTTGTCCTTGCCAAAATATCAATGGATATTGTAGTGCGTCATATGAACGGTGTAGATCCGAAATCGTACTGACAGTGTTGTCTCGCCGTGTAATGTTTATAGATCTTTTGTCAACTGGATCACCAACCATGATAACAGCAACCTCATCAACAGTTGGAGCGTTGAATCTACCAGCATGTTCACCTAATGGTACTTTGTCGGCTTTTATGACGATTTGATAATTGTCATTTTGCAGTCGTGGCGAAACTCTTTTGATCAATTGAATTAGTTGATTGTGATCTTCTAAAAAATTTTCCAATAATATCACAATTGCTCTTTCCTCTGCTTGTTCAATAAAATTATACAGGCACCGAGTCGTCACGCGCTCTTCACAATCGCCCATAAAATAAATTTGAAGAAATTTCGGATTGTTATCAGGCATTGGCATCAGTGATCCGATTTTATGGTACACCTGGCCTTGAATTTTGAATGTAGTTTTTCAAAATTACGTCCATCGGATGCACGATCGCAAATTACAGTATAATACAGTAAATAACATGTGACGCTTAAACTCATGAATGAGGTAGGCAAGGCAGACAGTCTTAAACTTTTAAACATTAATATATTTTTTTTTGAATTATAAATACTTTCAATTTCAATTTAATTTAACACCAATCGGTGCACAATGTTTTTGGTTAACCTGTCTTTAGCTAACACAAATAGATCCGACGGTTTCCCAACACGTGAACACGCAACATATAGTTGCCCATGAGAAAAACATGGATTTTCCAAATCTAAACCACAAATGGACATTGTTTGACCTTGAGATTTATTTATAGACATGGCGAAAGCCAAACGAATTGGAAACTGTAGCCTTTTGAAGGGTATGGTAGAATCTGATGGTATCATCGGAATACGTGGCAGTAGGACCACTTTTCCTTTAAACTTCCCAGCCAAAATGGTTGCTTCAAGAATGTTTCCGGTGATCTTTTTGATGACCAAACGCGTACCGTTACATAATTGAGGTGGATTCAAATTACGGAGGAGAATAATAGGTGAACCAATCTTTAATCGAAGATTATGTGGTGGCATTCCAGGGATATCTAATGAATTTAAAAATTCAATCGGAAAATTTACACTTTCATTTTCATCAACAACAGTATCGATTGATTTAAAAGACATCAGATCGCCTGGTAACAACTGTTGTATCTGGAAGTTAATTTCGTCAACATCAACGTTTTTGGCTGCCAAAATCGCCCGTTGACTAAGCCATTCATGATTCAAATAATTATTCTGTATATCCGGGAAAATACTCTGAATCAATTCAGTTTTATCCTGAACAACAGTGCAAAAATTGTCTGGTAGTTTAATGCATTGCGTATTTGGTTGCAGTTTTATTTTACCGTTCCCAATATCTAGTAGTTGTTCGGAAAATATTAGTGCTGATGGATCATTTTGTACTCGCATATTTATGGTCAATCGAAGTGTTTCAACACTTCGCCATAAGAATGATTGTTTCAAACATGCATTAATCTCATCCGCGAAAGTAGAGCGAGGTATAACCGGTAAGGTCTGCCGGAAATCACCAGACAAAAGTAAGATAGCACCACCGAAAAGTTTATTATTGCTGTTTAAATCTTGCATAGTTCTGTTTAATGCTTCAAGTGAATATTTGTGTGCCATTGTGCACTCATCCCAAATTATTATAGAACTCTTCCGCAACACTGCAGCTATTCCACTATTCTTTTTGATGTTACACATTGCATCTGGTTTATTATGAACGTCCAATGGCAGCTTGAATGTTGAATGTGCTGTTCGCCCACCATCCAGTAAAGTAGCCGCAATGCCTGACGATGCTAATGCTAATGCGATTTTTTGTTGCGACCGTATTTTGGCAAGAATCAACGATATTAAAAATGTCTTACCGGTTCCACCGGGTGCATCCAAGAAAAAAAAACCGCCTTGTTCAGCAGCAACAGCCAGCATAATCCGATCATAAATAATTTTTTGTTCTGCTGTCAGTAATGGTTCACTGTTCATGATAATTGTTGCTAAACTTCCATGGTCATATTGATTTTCTCGTTGTAAATCGGTATTGACTAAGTCGGTGGCTGGACGATTAGGTGATGGCATACCATAATGATTAAGTGGTAAATTTGAAATAAGAACACATAAATCCTCGATCAAGACCAATGCTTCATTGTACATCTCTGGTGTATAATCTATGTTTTGGCATTGATTTGTTTGTCTAATTCGGTGCAAGATGTCTTCTGTCATACAATTTTTATATTTTTCCCACAAAGTTTGTGCTTGCGAGGGATAACATGTCGTCAAAATAATTGCAAACAACTGACGAATGTTATTCGGTGTTGATGTCAACGCAGCATCAGCAAGCGTTAAGTCCCAATGGTTATCGTCTTCTAGCAATTGCAGTTCACGACATGCATCCTGGTATGTATTGAATACTCGACCATTAGCTGTTCGTAAAAATTCAAAAGACGTTGGTCCGGGAACATTCACCAATAACAAACGTAAATAGAAGCACTCACGTTGCTTTGGATGTACCGTGTAAAGTCTCCCCAATGTCTTAGCTTTGAATATGCCTGTAATGGAAGGATGTGGTTTTCCTTGTTTCCGTGGCTCCCATTTTTTACTGGATTTGTTCCATGTGAAATAACGTGGAACATCACCATACACCAATGTCTTCGCGAATTGGCCAAAAACATCAGGTTTTTGACACAATGTAAAAAATTCAGTTAGAGTCGTTTTCGGAGCTTCGAACGCTCTTTGGAGAACATTTTCTTCAGTGAAGTATACACGTTGACCGTTTTCAAGATGTATTGCCAGATGTTGGACAGCAGGATCTCTTTCGTGGATGGGAAAGCTGAGAATATGCCAAATAGCTTCATTGCTGCTAATGTATCTGCCCATTTGGTATCGTGCTATTTCGTCATTTTTATTTATGTTTTTTACTTCAAATATGGCCAAATCACTGCCTTTGTTTACATATTTACAAATATACTTAATTGATTTAACAGAACTGCAAAGCTCAACATTGATATGAGCTTTGTAAGTTTTTGAAAGTAGTGGTGAGTATGGTACCACCCACTGATTATCAAACTCAACTTGATTTGGAAAGTTCGGCAGTCGCATTGTAAATGTGTGGCCACCATTCTCAGTACTTCTGCGGCGATACATTGGATAACCATCAATATCCGTGATCGTGTCATTCGTATGCGGCTTTGGGAAGTTTTTTTTACATTTTCCATTTTCCATGCACGGTGACGTCATGTTGAAAACACCGCATGGCCCATGGATCATGTGTTTGGTGACAATATCAAATAATTCTTGATCAATTAATGGGTCTGGAATTTCGGCTGAAATTATTTGATCAATTTCTTCAGGACGGATTCTATCTTTAAGCCAAACCAAAATGTGGGCATGAGGCAAACCTCGCTTTTGCCACTCTATCGTATACAACCAACAACGTGTGATACCAAAAATTGTATATTTTACAATAAAATCAATTAAGGATTTCAATTTTTGTTTAAACACACGTGCAGTTAAATCATGACGATGAATGGCTTGTTGTCCTGGCAATAGTAAAGTTTGTATCTCTTCCCAATTCGGATTACATGTGAATGTAATAAATAAATCCGGTCGGCCGTAATGACGTACGTAAGTCATCGCATCTTGTATGTATTCCTGCATGTTCCGTGGACTGCCGATGTAGCTTGAAGGTAAAATGAAAGCATTACCGATGTCATTGGGATTTAAATTTCCATCGATGTTTCCAGCAACAGCATCTCGTAAGTGAATATATTCTTCCGATCGTAGTTTTGCCTGGTTGAATCGAAGGAATCGCAAGCGTTCGCTTTCGACCTTAGCATACATATCAACAATGTATTGATGGAACAGCTGACGATATCGAAGGATATAATTGTCTTGATGTTGTCTAACCATTATTCGGTGTGCGTAGTAGTTCATTGAGCTAACTTTATTATTTCTGTAATCACCTAAAAAAATAAAAAATAAAATGCAATACGAAATTAAAATCTATACATACAGTAAGAAAGTAAATAGATAATTGTCAAATTTACCGGTATTTGGATCATACTGTTTGATATTAAGGTGATATTCATCTTGTCCTTGCCAAAATATCAATGGATATTGTAGTGCGTCATATGAACGGTGTAGATCCGAAATCGTACTGACAGTGTTGTCTCGCCGTGTAATGTTTATAGATCTTTTGTCAACTGGATCACCAACCATGATAACAGCAACCTCATCAACAGTTGGAGCGTTGAATCTACCAGCATGTTCACCTAATGGTACTTTGTCGGCTTTTATGACGATTTGATAATTGTCATTTTGCAGTCGTGGCGAAACTCTTTTGATCAATTGAATTAGTTGATTGTGATCTTCTAAAAAATTTTCCAATAATATCACAATTGCTCTTTCCTCTGCTTGTTCAATAAAATTATACAGGCACCGAGTCGTCACGCGCTCTTCACAATCGCCCATAAAATAAATTTGAAGAAATTTCGGATTGTTATCAGGCATTGGCATCAGTGATCCGATTTTATGGTACACCTGGCCTTGAATTTTGAATGTAGTTTCAAAATTACGTCCATCGGATGCACGATCGCAAATTTTAGTTGCCCCAAATGACGTCATTTGGAAGCAAGAATTAAATTTGCGTATCTTACGCAAAAATAATTTGGAATCATCTGAATTGCCAGTAAGAAGGGATAATAAAGGCTCCGGCGGAGCGGGTAGAGGTGACAGCACAACTTTTCCTGATGCGCAGCACATGCCGGCTGCTTCATTCCGAAATTTCAATGCCTGACAATATTGACATACTATATCCATTCCACCGATAGCAGTTTTTGAATGCGCTGAGTAGTTAATATCTGGTGCATATTCAAAGGCAAGCCGAACGAATGATGCACGTGTTAATGAGCGGCTGATCCGTTGCCTTTGTCGATCTAGTACTCGTACTGTAGCTATGTTTCGTTTTCGTGCCGCTCTTGTTCTCGTAATATTCTGTTGCAGACGTTCGTCACACTGTTCTTGAGATTCTCGTGCACGACTTTCTGCAGTCCTGATTCTTTGTGCTGCATTTCTTGGTTCGATTTGTTCTGGTAATTGCTGAGCTCTTTCAACACGTTTGCGTCGTGTCCCTTTGCCGCTCGCGTTGTTGAGGTTAGATTTTTTCGGTGGCATTTGACTGAAAATAATAATTTTCTTGTTCTTATGATATTCTCTTGAAGACGTTCGTTACACTGTTCTTGAGATTCTTGTGCATGACCTGCTGTCCTGATTCTTTGAGCTAGATTTCTTGATTCAATTTGTTTTGCCAACTGATGGGCTCTTTTAATACGTTTGCGTCGAATAACTGTCACTGTCAAATAATAACAGACATTAGCGCCATCAACCCAGTCGAAAGGTATCGACATCTGTCAGTTTTATGACTGCCAAATAATAACGGACAAAAAATTAGCGATAAATTAAAATTGCGACTATAATTTGAGATTTAAACTATCCTATCTCTCAAGTGCACATCGAACTGCACATGGTGTTCAAATTTTATTATAATCGGTTAAGTGTTTTAGGAGTCCATTGAGGACAAACATTGTGACACGAGATTTATATATATTAAGATATATATATATATATATCAGATAATATATCATATAGAGACTACGTTGAAGGCGGAAATTAATGAGAAAAAAGATTTTTGTACCACACATAATAAATAATATTTAAATTTTTGTTTTGTTTTTTAAATAGTTATTTCAATTTATGTGTGTAATTTAAAAAGATATACCGACAGTGTCAATACGGGAATTACCACGGATGCTGAAATGGCGGCAAGTTTTCTGGGCGGGATTTCTTTCAGGCTGTAGGGCGGATCGCAAACTTTGATCATTCTCTCAGCTAGAAATAACTGTTACAGATACAAGCGTGAACACTTTTTGTTTGTTGTTTTTTCATGTTTATTTAGGTAAACATAAAAAAGACAACATTCTTCGATGAAAGAACTTTTGATTTCAGTGTATTTAATTTCATTTTTTTAATATTTGTAATCATTATCACTCCTGAGAAATCCTTGATCTAAAATGCAAAAAAACTACAACTTACCCTTATGCCCCTTAAAATAAAAAGTACAGTTTAGGCATAAATCTTGAACTACGGACAGATTTTATATATTTAGATACGAGTTCGTAGTGCATGAAACGTATTTATAAGTAAATCCTAAACATAAATAAAGTAAATCCTTCTAAATAAAAACAAACAGATTGGCGGCTCACACTTAGCCTGTGGATAGAAGCTACTAACTAGCCACGTCTATGCTTTTTTTTTTTAAAGCTTAGTGTCTGTGCCTATATACTCAAAATGCTACTATAAACATTTTAGAGTCTCAGAATACTACTATAATTTCTAAAGGTCTGACGGCGCGTTCATATTAACAATAGTTGTAGGTCAAACAAATGTAGAATTACATTCTTCAAATAGTCTTGTTTTCTTTGCAGAGATCCCGTCGAGGGCTTCCAAGATGTCGCAATGGTCGACAGCTCCATTCAAGTGTTTGTTGGCGTGCTTGGCCTTCGGAATGCCAATCTTCGCTGCTGACAACACCACATCGGACGCCGTCAGTGAGTGCACTTGAATTATCGCATGAATAGTTTGTTTTATTCCTTACAGAGGCGATTTATTTTTGACGATTTTTTATAAACGCCATTTTATCTCACCAGATCCTACTTTTTACAAAATTTGCCCCATTTTCCACAGATTTTAACGTGTTCGGACCGTGTGTTGAGGTCACCTGAATCCATCTCAACCATTTTTGAAATAAAACATGTCTGGTATGTCCGTCCTTGTGAAAACGCGACACCGGTAGATCCCTCCCCCCCCCCCCCCCCCCGCCGAGGAAGCGAGACGTGTGATACGCGAGGAGTGTACTCGACGCAATGTGGCGTACTTGGTCGTGGATCGTTTTTACCCTCAGTTGCCGTATCTACGTTTATGTTTTAAAAGATCGTTGATGTCCGCGAACACTGCAGCCTCTGAACTAAGCTGACCAAACGCTCCATTTTTTAAACGGGACAGTTCCGTTTTACAGTACGTCCCGTCATCCCGATTACCTCTGTGGGGACCCTAAAATGTCTCATTATAGTCCCATTTTGTAATTCACTAATTTGGCCCTAGCAAGACTGGGAGATTTTTGAAAACAACTTTGATTACAAATTGCATCATGAAATTAGTGTACCAACTAGGCAAAATAAGTTTCACGTGCAAATAATATTTTGAAAATTTTAAGTGCTAGAGATGAGGGAAAGTGGGTTTCGTTATAGGATCCCGTTTGAACTTCTGCATTTATGGACAGGTTAGTCTAAACGAGCAGCGAAATTTTATATTAAGGTTTGCATATGCCTTGGCAAGAGGTCAGATTCAAAAGGCTGAGCAGTGCGTTGGGAAAGAGGATGAAATAACGACAACGCATTACTTTAGTATTTTGTGTAGATACGCTTGCTAATCTGTTAGATATATAACAAAACTATGTACTATCTAAGAAACTTAGATTTTTAGCTAGTTGTGCCTTGTGTTTAAGCGTCAGAGTTCAAAGCTGATTTGTAAGGTACTGACAAGAAATTTAATTGTGTTTGTGTTATAATTTATAACCCATATTATCCGGATAAAAATATTTTATTAACAGTAACATGTAAACTCAATTTGGGAAATCTTATTTTCACACCTTGACATTATATTGTATGTTGATTTTTTGTTAGTTTAAGGCCAAATATTTGCACCGAAATGGCTGATTTTTACTTATACAATATAATATTCGGTATAATATAATATGTTGCTATTTTAGCTTAGAAACGCAGGCCATGACATAACATAAATTTGAGGTTAAATCAATCGACTGGAATAGTTATTCAACGCGCGATCCGCTACCTAGTTTCTTAATGTACTGAAAGAACGCGTCGTGTTGACTTTGAATCATCAAAAAAACGTCATTACCAACCCATTCTATTGCCCTCTGATGGCCGTGTCGGCAGCATCGCTGGTCCATTCAAAACTGTCCAGATGAAGATATATCAGATAAAACAAAAATATTAGACACAACGGTCTTAGATATCGCCGACATTGTGTTAAACCGTTAAACCATACGCTAGCTATGATATTCTGAGAACGTCATTCAATTAGCGTAACTTTTTATTTTTGGAATAATCCAATAATAGATGCAAATTTATATTAAACATGCATTTTCTTAATATATCAATATGTTTAGTTTTTCAATAGATATCGTCAAAAGCTGTCTATTTCAATCAAAACTAGCGTTGTAGCTACTTCGAGTCAAAGGTACCTTATATTGTGCGTAAATTTTCATGGCGAAACAAATCCAAAATCTTGGATGTAGACCAAAGATTCAGTGCTAAAATATCAAAATCTATCACCTGATTTCCTTGTGCTAAAGCAAATTTATAGACGTTATGGCAAATTGGCTGACTTAAATGTAGACGTCTACATTTAAGTCAGCCAATTTGCCATTTCCGCGTTTCCGCTCACTCCAGTTTCGTTCACTAATAGTAAATAGATCCGAATCATTGAACGTCCGAGCATCGGTTGAGTTTGATTTATAATGCTTACACAATTACCTAAAAAATACATTAGTAAACAACTTAAAGAAGACTACACTTTACACTTACTTTCTTAGTTTATATAACATAGTATCAAAACATAGAAATTATTTAAATTATCATTCCCACTACCGAATGGTAATTTTGTTTTATTTTATGTTACAAATGCAAATAATACCTGTGCCACATAGTATTTGCATTTATTATTTTCCTGCAATAAAAGAGCGTAAGTAGGTAAAAATAAATAAAACATAACATTGCGTGACGACCAAAAACATAAAGTACAGCTAACGTCAGCACGCGTTGGAGAGAAAGTGACACTAGATCATGTCACTTTCTTCGCTGTCTCATTCCTTGGTCCACTGCTCATGCACCCACCGATCTAATTAATATGACTTTGGAAAATAGAAAGTCTTCATTAACCATAATTTGTATACCTCAGCACAAACTGTCAAATTATGTATTATTGCATCATTTTTGTAATTACAGAAAAATGGAAGCTATTCTATGTCAATTCCCCCGCCCTCCACCCTCGCGCCTTTCTCCGAAAAGTTGTCCTGCACGAGATCAAATCCAGTACTGATTATTACAATAAAAGGGGAGAAGGAAAAATATCGAGGGAAATATCAAACGATATTTACCTATTTGAATGTCCGCATTCAAAATGGCGGCGGTTATTGAATTTCAGAGTTTAACTTTCAAGTGCGGTTTGTGAGCCATTTTGAATTAACTTTTTAGAAATTTCTTACAGACATTCATTCAAAAATTTACCTTCTTAGATAAATCAATGCGTTTTAGCTTATTTTTATTTTCTAGCTAAGCATTTCAGCTTGAGTAGGGTTTAAAATTTTTCAACGTTACACTAAAATTACAAATAAAAACATACAATATGAAAGCAAAGAATATAATTTGTTTTTACACGGTTATGAAAATAAAATCGCCCAATGGTGGATGGCCTCCATTCTCGATACTCATTATATTGTATATTTTACAACCGATTTCTGACGTTTCGCCTCACGCAGGCGGCGCTTCCGGCGACAGGCATTGCTTCAATTCCTTGGCGAATAGGTTAGGCATCAATAGTTCTTGGGCGGTATTTGTCAAAAAGCGAATCGGGCAACGTCACTTTTAAAACATATAGGTACGCTATGTCATACAAATCGCCCCGATATTCCCCCCGCCTTTCCGCGCGCCGCAACACTCCACCATGCCAGATAGAGACTTATCGTGATGACATCGTAGGAGGAGCGTACTCAACCCAAAGTGGCGTACTTGGGCGTAGTGCGTTTTTCACCCAAAACAGCTCTCTCAAAACTACCATCGTCGACCCTCATCATTGACATATTAAATTACTTTGTAAAGACGATAATATCTGGAGCACTAATGTCTCACTTAGTATCTAACCCAACCAACCCAACTTTTTTTGTTTTGGTTTATCCTTCTGTAAAGCGATTGTTATGCAGGAATCAAATACGCACTAAATTAGGTAAAGGTATATTGGTCAATTCTGTTGTTTTTTTAAATTGAATATAACTGTATATACAAATAATATGTAATTGTCCTTCCTGTACAACAAGTTTGTTTATGGAAATAAATGATCTTATCTTATCTTTTCAACCGAAAATGGTCGCACGATCGACGTGGTGAAGTGTTAAAAATAAATAATTATTGTTTACAAGAAACAACATCGCTTATACTAAAGATGCTGGATGCTGATGCTGCGTTATCACTGTTTAAAAATAAATTTAAAAACTACCTCTTAGAAACACATGTAAAATAATTATTAGGATATAATACGTACCACTAAAATAAAAATTTTGAAAATAACATCTGTGCTATGTGTCATGTTAGGTTTTATATTATTTCTACTGTTCTATTTTTGTTATGCCAAAATCTACCTCGTCCAAAAATGCATGTACTATTTATACCTTTTAATTATGTATGCAATATTATTAGGACTTGTCGACAGTCCTGACTAATGGGTCCTTGCTTATTTTTATTATAATAAAAACAATGATGAAATTAACACTGTTGTTGACGGCATTGAACTTGAACTTGATTAGTCCGTATCATCCTTTATCTTGGGTTGATGTATCTTTCTTTTTAGATTAACCTTTTGCGCAGGAATTCAGATGAAGCAGTCATTTTTACGCTGCTTTTTCTGGTGGCGCCCATTGTGATGCCTTTATCTTGGCCAGGTACCTTCTGGTAAGCTCGCTGGTCCTCGGTCGGTCACAGAAATGACAGGTTCGAATGAAAGCTTAATCGTCGAGTTCGCCGATTGATCTTCTGAATTCTGTTCCGGAGGTATAGCGTCCAATCTGAGCTCAGCGTCCCTGATCTTGTTTTCTGGAAATAAATCTTGAAGCGCAGGTGGTACCTACTCAGGCCTACCTGACGACATAGTTTCTAACGTCGAACGCAGGTGACGCGCTCTATCCGGAACTTCTCTGTCAAAGGACTGGTACAAAACTACCCGAGGACAACGTTATCATTCTGTACCAGAGGACGCAACACCCCAGTCATTCTAAAATGAAACTAGCCTTATCTAATTTGCATAACATTGCAACATTTCTTATGTTGCAAAGCATTTTGACTGTAGAAATACCATAACTTATTCTCGCCTCTACCGCATTTCTCTGTTTCACACGTCGATGATATTCTTATCTATATATATTATATAAAACAAAGTCGGGTTAGTAACCCATTTATAACTCAAGAACGGCTGGACCGATTTTTATGATCTTGGATTTGTCTCCGTCCCGAATAACTAATAAAACATCGGGAAAATTTACGAAAAAAAAAATATTAAGAAAATTCATTTTCTCATAGACTTTGACTGGAACGGCTTTGTAATTACTGTGGAATAAGTTGCCTTCGAAGATGTTCACTTTGTAAGGTCATCACATTTGTCATTGTGCGCGCATCGATAATTAAAATACATATTATGATTTTTGTACATTTATTGAATTTAATTAATTTTGAGTAATCTTAATAATAATAATTCAGTTAATAAGTTACTGATTCCGAGGCAGCTCATATTTAAATAAAATACTAACAGCTTTATCTAATTTACAATGATTATTCGGTTGCTATGTCGTAACGCTTTTCCCAATTTACAATTATATTTCCTAAGTAGCTAAGTACCCGAATTGGAAAGGTAATATTTTAATCTCGGTGTTTGTAAATATTAGGTACTCAAAATGCGGATTAACTATACATAGGTGGGGATAATATTGTAAATGCATGCAAGGCTTGAAACAGGTAACTTAGTTTATTTACGCTTTTCGCTTGAACGCGTGATTTGAATGATAGCAACTTCGATAACTCAAACTCCAGGAAACAATATTATTTGTGTATGTTGGCGTGTTGTAATCACATTAAAATGTGTGCCACTTTCTCGCGAATCAACTAAACCATATCGGCGTTATGCTAAAGATAAGACATCTCTCATCCTTACCTAATGCTTTGCATCACACATCACGATTCATCACACCGATTTGCCGACGCGTCATCGTGACGTAAGGAACATAAGAAACGGAATATAAGAAAATTAAATATGTAATGTCGCTAATTACGTCAATTTACCCGAAGATATGTATTCGGGGCGCTGAGCGTGGCTCGTTTAATTTATTCGTAAATAAAATTGTAAAAAGCCGGCAGTCAAATGGCGACCTCATCCGACGGCGCCGCACCGCGGGGCCTTCGACACCAGCGCTGCCATCGATAGAATCTTTACTGCCGTATTTAAGGCGCCACCAGTCCCTAAAACGTGTTTTGTAACGTATTTTGGTGCATTTTGTTGAAGTTATTCCCAACAAATGGCTAAAACTAAAAATACCACAAAATTCTACATATATTAATTTAGTACTTTGCTTAAAAAAAAACGAAATACACCTTATTATAGTAATGAAAATAAATAAATAAGAAAGTGTTGTTTTTTTCTTGCAATGATTTTCTTTTAAGTTGTGTAAGTGACGCGAGCCTAATTTTTCTTTCTAAAGATAGACAATATAAAAATCTAGGCCATTACATAAAAATAAACCTTTTTTTCAAATGATAATAATTATTTAAATACAAAAAACATGTTTCATCGATTCCAAATGTAACGAATTCGCGGTCGGCGAGTATATCCGTCTCTTTTCTACACGTCAATGTTCGAATAAAGCCTACTCTTTCAAATCTCAAGGACAAATGCGTCCCGGGGCGCCTTAAAGTAGTGAAATGCAGTATTTATTATTAAAAGAAGACCCAGAACTGCAGCATAATATGGTACTATTTATTTCGAAAAACATTAAACTTTTGTAGCTGTCAATATCATTACCGTTTCAAAGAATACGACACTGGCAATAGAAAATGCAAGGGACGCAAATAATTCCCAAGTATTTCAAATGTCAATGTCAATCAAATCTGTATCGATTTTTAACGGCAAAAAATTAAGATGTTTTTTTTAATATAGAGGTTATTTTATTTTGTAACTTGGAATGGAAGTGCAATTGTGAATTTAGGTACCACTAAAATAATAAAAATGTGAGTGAAAAAAAAAAATGGTCGAGCAAATTCGAAAAAAGCGGAAAGCGGATCCATTGTCAAAACAGCGGGGGAAAAGAGCGGAAAGCAGTGTACCTGGCAACACTTGGCTACCGCGGCAGTGGTCGTAAACCTTTCGTAAACAGTGATACACCGAATGATATTACATTACTTCTAGACAGCGATTAAGTTAGATTATTAAAATAATTTGACTATTATATATATGATAATGAGAATATAATGCTATAACAGTTTTTAAATTGGCATTGCATTTTATTTAAAAAAAAATGGTAAATTAAAATTTTTGGGTATTACCTACCGTAAAGGGGCAAAGGAGTTGAGGACTCAACGACAAAACTACCATTTTTTAAATTTATAGCAGTGGAAAAGTACACAAAATATTTGCGAAGGGCTGGAAAAAAGCAGGCTTTTTACTGTACTTTGATTGTTATGTTTTAAAATGTTATCTACATTGGCTATTTGGTATTTTATTAGTATTGTATAATAGTCTACTTTTAACACAAAAACGTTATTTTCAATATACTAAGTTCCCCTAGTTAGAAAAAGAACAGCAAGTGAAAAAAAAGAATATTTTCGGACTTATTATAATCACTGCATAATTTTTTAATTTATTTATAACATGTGGGTGGACAGACAGACATATCTATAGAAACCATTCATGTTTCACTTTGTTTTATAAGGGAATTTTTCAAATTCTCTAATAATCACATTTGATATACCAATTTATATAAAAGGTCATACCAAATTAATAGGACTGAATCTACGTCAGTTATAATATTCACAAAAAAAAATGTATGTGATAGGCAGTAAAACCTCAATTTTCCAAGAATACATTTAATAAAATATTTATAGTTTATCTATGTGCATATTAATACCTTACCTGATTGTGATCTCAGATAATGCAATAATCAAATTAATAAAGTTTTTAAACGTATTTTGCCCCACAGCTCGAATATTGTCTGGTTGTCGCAGATCGGATCCTTCGTTCGACGCTTGCATGTTGAAGGCGCTCAACAAACTCAAGCCTTACTACAAGACGGGTTCGTTTCATCCAAATACTATCATAATATGTAATAAACCAACTTTTTACTTGGCTCGGTATGGTATAAGACTTTTTACCCTACTTTAATTCAAATTCAAAATGGTAATATAGTCCTGGATAAGATTACAACTGGTGACTCGCTTTCCGCTCGCGGCAGTTCTCTCCGTCAAATCGATGATCACCTCATTGGAAATTGAATAATAATAATAATACACTAATTTACACTTTGGCATGCATACTTAAATACGTTACAAATGGGCGAGCTTATGTAATACAGAGGTTGTCCCGAGACCACTCCTGGAAACGTTTATGTTTCCTATTAGGATTATAATGCGAAAATAATTCATCCTCAAATTTATTATTTTTACTACAGACACGTAGCAATCGACATTTGTAGCCTTGAATGCAACCGGCGCGCGGCGTCGCTAGCGAACGATCAGCTGGCGAGTGCATTACATAAACGTTTGTTATTATCACGTAAAGTTTACAATTTTTTTCACTGATGAATTTTCATGTGGTCTTTACAAATCATGTTAGCAATCACAGGGCCAATTGACTATATTTTATCAGGAATTGTCTAGGAACACGGTGTATATAATATCTTGTTGGCAAAAAAATACGTTAAATAAAAATTAGTTTACATAAAAGATCTTTACTTTAAGCAGTTAATAAAGCCTAAACTAGGATAAGATTGGAATGAGAAAACGGATGTAGAATTAAGAAGAAGCAAAAAGATGCTCAGGGAGATCATTCCATAATCTAGCTGCATGAACCATGAAGGACTTGGTGGATAACGCTGATTTGTGGCTTGGAATTTCCATGGCTTATCGGAAGCAGATCGAAGGAGTAGACCGTGGTTGGACAACTGCTTAATGTTTTGGTTCAGAATCTTAGAAAAAAGTGTAGTAAGAGCGTACCGCTGCCGTGTACCATCTTGTCGCACTCGTCAGACTCAAATTTTCCATGTTTCTAAGTGTAACACAAATTATGCTCAAAATGCTCTGCTTCATAGAATTCTTTATAGGTACATGCAATTGTCATTTTGATATTTTTCACCTAAGTCGTTATAGTTTTGTGAAGTTTAGTGAGAGAGTTAGCATGCTGGTTTAAACTCAAACTCACAGCGCACTCATATACACTTTATTACACACACACTCATATAATTGTACTTTCTTGCAAATTCGTTTTTCTATTATTGTACAGTGAGTTTTCCTTTCCGTTATTTCCCTTACAACTCCTTCGGCCATAGTAAGGCCTAAGGAGTTGTATGTAATTACTTTTATTTTATTATTATGTAATTACTTTTAATCGGCCTTAGAAATGGTATTTTTTGTGTTTAACATATTCTGTAACACTGTTTGTAATTCTAATAAATAAATAAATAATTATAATTGAATGAGCAAACGGCAATTCAGCTGATAAGCTCGTGTATTGGTTACTTTTACTTTTATTTTATTATTATGTAATTACTTTTAATCGGCCTTAGAAATGGTATTTTTTGTGTTTAACATATTCTGTAACACTGTTTGTAATTCTAATAAATAAATAAATAATTATAATTGAATGAGCAAACGGCAATTCAGCTGATAAGCTCGTGTATTGGTTCATGTTTCACTTTTTTTGTTCATAAAACTTGCCAAGTCTGTTCTTGAACTGGTTCTCATTTACCGCATTCACAACTATTTGTGGTAGCTGGTTCCAGGCATCAACCACTCGATCAGCTATTTAATTCTTCCTTGAATTTGACCGGAATGGTGTTTTTATGAGTTTTTGAAAATTATGAAAATCACTGACTGACTCATTTGAACAGACCATGATGATCAGGAAGAGCTATGCATTGAATGCAAATTCACTTCGCCTACTAACCCTCATTTTCTATTAACAGGAATTCCCGAATGGAGTGTACCGACCTTTGATCCTCACTATGCCAAGGAGATCATCCAAAAGAGAGGCGGTGCGAACGTCAATTATGAGCTTAAGCTGTCCAATGTATCGGAACACGGCTGGACCAACTCGGATGTTACCAAATACAGGTAACCCAATTCGATCATCTACATTACTAACAATTGAAATGCATTAGACATACTTCGTAACAAGGCAATCGGAATTACTTATACCAGTGCATCCTATACTATAATATTTATACAAAATGCTTGGGTGAGACTTCCCAGTCACCAATTTCAAGACACAGTCATTGTTTGTAAAGTGGTTTTTAGATAAGAATTAGACTACCACTCTTCAGTAACTAAAATGCGTCTCAAACATCCATAAAGATCATAATTTATTCGAAAAACAATTTCATAATTTTATTGACATGGCAATAATTAGTACCTTAAATCTAAACTACAAACGTATTTATAAAACAGTGCTTCATCTTTAGTATAAGTAGTTCTTTTAGTAGTATTTTATTATCTAAGATTATTATTTATTAGTATATTCGTAAGTCATTTTTACACATATTTATTTCCTGTATAGTATATAGTGTATGTATAATGTGCGTGTGTATTAGTAGTGAAGTGTATGAGTGTATAGTATGTATGTTTGTTTGTATACATTCAGATATATTCCATATATTAGTGATTTTTTTTTTCGACGCGGCAAGTAGACTTATATAGAAAGAATGTCTTCTTTAGAACATTCGATAACCTGGTTAGGCAAGATATTTTGCATCATATTATTTTATAAGATTTGCAAAAATAAATAAAATCTGTGATGGAAAAATCAGTTTTTCAAAACTGTCCTTTATGCTTCCATCCGGTTTGTGACTAGGCTACCTGGCAACAAAATATTTATAATAATTTATGATTATTTTGTTGGCAAAAAATAGCGCCATCTCCATCTTGGAATCATTTCTTGCGCTTACTAATTGCATGATTTTGAGCCATTTTAAAACCACTATAATCAATCAATATAATAATAATAATATAATCAATGACTCAACTAAAAATGTCTCTGTAAAAATAGTTTGTTCTTTTCAAAATGAAGTCTGTGGATTAGAAACCAAATATAAAGAATAAATCGAAGCATTTTAGAGGTGACTTACATCCCTTCTGTCCGATGACAACTGTTATTTCTACTTTGTATAAAAGTTAAGGGCCTCGAAAAATCTGTATTTTTTTCAAACATTTTATCAAAAGTTTAGACGTCAATGTTGTATTGAATAAATACAAGAATCGAGAAAATAAAACTACAGTGACATAATTGTTTCATAAAGTGCAAATTCATCCAAAAGTTCATCTTATTCATTTTTTTACTAACCAATTTCATGTGCTTAGCTAAATAATGACAGCGTTGCAGATAGCATCACTGCTTTGATCCAATTTAATATACTTTAAAGCTAAGAAATCCTTCAGTATTATTACGGTAGTATAATAAGGAAAATTTTATCATTTGTTTCTTATGATTTATATCTAGGAATAGCTAATACTCTTTGGTCTATAATATCTATTGCTTACTAATAGAAAAAAAAAACATTAAGAAACGGTGCTGAGCCTGCCTGCAACTTTCGACTAGCGGCTAAGAGCGAGCTCGATCTATACAGACTCAGATAACCAGCCAGTAATTAATCTAAGCATCATACATTGTTCTAAAAAACAACTTTCCATTATAACAAGCAATCCTTCGGCTGATCTCTGACATAGTGTGTTTTTTTTCACTGTCAGACGGTGGTGACACATCCTTGGTAATCGATAGTTGACAATGGAGCTGTGGTAGTCTAGTGGCTAAGGTGTTTGTCTATTGTGCCATCGGTCGCGGGTTTGATCCACACATAATAATAGTCATACCATTTTTAAAGCTTCATCACCATCTCGATTGAGTCTAGGACAAGCACATTTAGCTTAGTTGGGTTGAGTCCTAAATAATTGTATATCCTCTAGATCATAGCAATTCTTTTTTTTAAAAAAATAGATCCTTTAATTAATTTTCTACTTTTCATACATATACATATTAATATTAATTATTTGTTTGAAATTTCAGGACTGACTGGGATAACAGAGCTATAGTATATTCCCAGTATTTCCCGCTAAAATGGCTAGAAGGTAAGTTACTACTATCATACTGTTACATTAAAAAAATCTTTCTGTAATTCAATGAAATATTATCTTGTGTATTATAACACATTCATACTTTCTATATCATTGTGACTGACAGGTTTCGTTGTTTGAGGGATCAATAGCATCGCAAATTAAATGCAGGATATTTTCATGGTGTTTTGAGTACGAATTCCATAGATTCATGAATTGTTTATGCAAATAAAACTCTTAACTTGATTTACTAAAATGTCAATCTTTTTAGGTAACTACGAGATGCACGGTAACGTCTTTGGAGCGGCGGTTAAGCGAGCGGGCACATGGAAACTCACCCTGAAGAACTACTCCCAAACGACGGTGGCCAAACGGGACAAACGCGGCGCACAGCCGTCCGTTAATGTCACAGTCGACAGCATAGGAGACATGGAACTGCACATTTCGAACCTGCTGCAGGGTAGATCCCTCATGGGTAATGATCTTGATACAATTTTAGACGTGTGAGTAACAAATTCTTTACGACAAGGGCGTCACAGTCACCACACCACTCCAAAGGCAATTTAATAAAAATTATAAATTTGAAGATGAACTATTTTTGCATTTATAATTTCTTAGTAATAGGGAACATAAACACCCCATCAGGTCTTCAGGAATGGTCTTGGAACACTATATATTTAGTACTGGTGTTATTATGGATCTATTTTGTGGTATGGCTTGTATTGTTTAGGAGGCCCTGCTAACAGCTGCAATTTCAAGTGTTTGTCGTTGTAATTAAATAACAGTCAGATTTCCACCAGTCTATAATTGTGTTGTTTCTTGTTAAATAACTCGGTGAACAGCGAAAACAAAAGCGCTTTTAAATAAATCTCAGAAACGGGACGTCGAAAGTCGTAGGCAGTTTAGGAAAGTAATCATGTTGTGAATGTAAACCTTTGCAGAGTCCATCTTAGACAGGATCATCAACGTCGCCTGGCGTCCGGGATTCACCGTCCTGCGGCCCCTCATCAACGAAATCGTCTCGACAGCCTTTACCGACATTTGGAATGAACCTTTCAGTGATTTCCCGTTTGAAAATCTCATTCCCGAATAGAACAGATTTTACCATATTATTTAAATTGTTATTGTACATAGCGTGTAATATAAGTAAATGTTATTAATTTAATTTTTTTCATTAAATTAAATGTTTATAAATTATTTATTTCAATCGTGTACTCAGTCTAACTAGATTTATTCATTTTCAGTAGTTTCTAGACCCGTATCAGCACACTACTTGTAAATAAGAAACTGGGTATTGTTTTAAGCATTGTATACCAGTGGTTTTTAGAATGCTCAACTGCTAAGAAGAATAGACTACCACTCTTTAGTAACTAAAACACGAAGCAGATATCGCACCAAGTCTCAGATATCCATAAAACATAGTAAGCATACAGTTTTATAATTTTATTGACAGATGACAATAACATATTCTTTAAGTATAAACTGCAAGTTATTTACAAAACAATGCATCATCTGTGACTTGGCAAAATTAGCTTTTCTAAACTGGAAACATTTACACTTCTATGTGGTTTTCATCTAGGTTATCCGCCAACGAAATATAAACAAAATATGATTAATATTTCATTGGCAAAAAATAGTGCCATCTACATCTCGGAATCATTTCTTGGGCGCCTACTGATTTAATTGTATGAGGTTGAGCTATCTAAAGACCATTTCTACAAGACATCTTTCACAATAAAAGTCACCGTTGAATCCCAAATTGCAAGCTAAGCTTAATTTAATAAAATTTGAGAAATTTGTAAGTTCATGATGGTTCTTTTAACACATTTAAATAAAAAAAAAACACTTTATTGAATTAAAAAAAATAAACAAACATAAAAATAACAAGAGGATAATATTTTAATATAATAAGTAGGTTGGTAAAAAGACTTTTAAAATATTAGATTTAGATTTAAGAAAATATTAGACTTTTTTTTTTAGTATAATTTTAAAAAGGTTTTAGTATAATTGGTATTTAAATAGGTACCTATAATTCTCATCTAAGAATGATTTAAACGTATTAATAAATAAACATGGTAAATTCTCACAATGCAATTACTATTATAAATCATTTTAATTATTTTTTTCTTTGTAAATTAACAATACCCAATTTACAAAATAGTATTTACCAGACATTGTGGAATGATTTTAATACATAAAATCAAGATCTATTCAGTAATATTAACAGTCTCACTTTGTCTAAATATAATAGATAAGTACAAATATACAATGAGTCCGCAAAATAAGTGTTCAAGTGAAAATGACAGATACTAGGCAAATTAGATCGACAAAAATCCCCCACAGTGGGGTCGGAAGCTTTGTTTCTTTTTTATGACATCATCAATGTTTCTGCATTGAACATTCCAATTCAGTGATCATTATTTTATACCACAGTCTATTTTATTCCCGTAAAATGATTGGTTTCGAAGTTATGAGTCAAGACCTTAGTACTGTCAATTTCCTGCTGAATAAAAAACATTTGACATAAAAAAAATTAAAATTTCCGACACCCACTGTGGGGGTTTTTTGTTGACGAAATTTAATCTGATCGTAGCATAACTCCCATGGATCAACCCCAATAGCAAAATGTTCGTGATGTCAGGTCTCAATTTTCAAAAAAATACTAGGTTGTGACGAAGCCAGAATTTTAAAATTCAAATTAATAAAAAGTTATGTTACAAATTATTTTTTGTTGCTATAAGGGAAATCTCATGATAAGTTTTTTCGCGCGCTTTTTGTTGGAATTTTAGCAAAACAATTATTTGTTTCATGTCTCATTTGCATTTCTCTGCTCCAATATGCTACTAGCATAGGTTTCATTTTTGCGACTGCGGCTACCTAGTACTTACAACACTTAACAATATGGCGAAATTATTTTTTTTTTTATACAGAAATGTTATCACAAAATTAGTTAATTTAGAGCAACTTAAAAAAATACTATTTCAAACAAACTGTATGAAATAGTCAGAGTACCATTATGAAATTATGCTCCTCTTAATATAAATTTACAATAGAATATTTTTAAAATAAATTAATCATATTTTGCGTTAGTATGATAACCTAAAATGATTGACGATAATGACAGCCAAACCTACTGATGATACCAAATCATTGATACTAATGATGATGATGGCTGCCAAATGCATGTCAAGCTCCTGGCTATTTCCTGGAATAAAATTTTCATATTTTTAATGATTTTCAACCAAACCAAGAATTCACAGTTGATTTTAGTGATGAGATCATAAACTATTTCTTAAGGATATAATAATAATAATTTTACTGATTGGTAATGATAAAATTATAAAGAATCTTTATTGATTCTATTTAAGGTGATTAAACATTTGTGGGTATTTGTCAATTCGCATAACATGGCCAATTGTTTCCTAGTATTGCAGATTGTATGTATCGATTGTCAAATTTTACAATGAACATTGCAAAAACTATTTGATTTATTGATTCCGATTATTTATTGAAAAAATGTTTATAATATAATCAATTTGGTGTTTATCATCAATTTATGATCGAAAGATAAAATTAAAAGTATTCTTACTTTTATTTTTTAATTGAACTTTATGGAAATCTTCAAGTCATGACTAAAAATAGATACAAAATGACAATTATTAGCACCCTAAACCAATAGCTGTAGGCAGGATCTTTGGCGACATGACCATAATGGTTGAGTCAGGCAAATTCTACTATACCAACTGAAATGTTATTACAACAGACTAAATTTTGTATTAAAAGAGCAATAGGTTATACTCTTTTTTTTTTTATTGTGTAAGATTTTAATGATTTATGTCTCATAGAGTATAGATCGAATAGATTGAAGCGGACAACACACAAAGAAATCGAGTCCACAGGAGCGACGACATTGCTTGAATTAGAATAAGAAATCTTGACAAGTTAGTAAAATAGAACAAAAAGTGATTGACCATATTGAAACGGGTTTAGTAAATAATAAAAAAAGTTTCTATGTGAAGCGCTAATCAAGACCATTCCTTCGTTTTATCTGGGGTATCGGCGTGGTCACCGATGCCTCTCTGTGCGATTTGACTGATGCATTATCACAGTGCCTCACAGATCGCACTGACTCTATGTCGTTGAGCCCTACTGACTTGACTGACGCCGTGTCCTCAAAGCTCGCAGACTTAAGAGAAGCCATGTTGTCCATTTTAACAGACCTGACGGATGTGGCGTCGTCCAGTTTCCTCGCCACTGCCGCGACTGATTCGTTGGCGACGGACGCAGCCTCCCCGCAACGGTTCACCACATCCGAGATACCCCTCGAAACCTGCAACACATCACATATACTTTAACTCATACACAAACAATCACAAAATCATCTTTGAATATTATTAAAAACACTTTATTAGAAGTTTGTTAATACTTTTATTTAATCTACATTTATGTATTCAACAAAAGAGCTGCGTCTGAACCGCTTTTGTTCAGGATCCGTTTTACTTCCCTCTCCCCACAACCACAAATCGCCTCATAATCAAATGCAAATCTGACAACTACAAAGATTCCCGGCAATATATCAATATTTCGAAGGAAAGGGTTCAATAGTTTCCATATTTTTACTTCAAAACAAAGTTTTGACAAACTATTATTAAATATTTAATAATATATTATTAAATTCAGAATGCTGCGAATCGGATTTTCTCAGAATTAGTTTTTTTCTACATAAATAGCTATTTACACACACAGGGCTTGCAAAGATACCACAATTAAAAAATTATATACTTTCCAAACGCTTGTTAATCTTTACTCAAATATTAATTGAAAAGTTAATTTTCTGGCAAAGATAAATTTTGATGTGTTCATACAAAATAAGAAATAATTTTATACCAAATTTTTTCCCAAGTGAAAAAGTTTCAGCTATCTATAACTAAGCTTAGTTTAAGTTTATGCCTTAACCATAGACCCAAAATCTATCACAGCCCATAAATAAAAGGGGTAAAACTTGACGCCGATCGACAATTAAAAAAGACTCATACTCTTACATGGTAAAGATTTCATCGGCTAACTGACTATTTTATTTTAAAGAAATTTACATAGCAAAAATAAAAACTATTTAAATTTCAAAACTGATTTCATATTTTTTACGTAGTTAATAAAAAAAAAACATCCTGACTTCATTTACACTATACAAACAAACTTTCAAATAATATCTTTTTTACAATTAAAAAGCATAATATTTAAATACATTTATTTCATCTTATAATATTTATTTTTATGCATATACATTTTTCTTAAAACTTTTTTATGTGTTTTTATCCTTATTTGGATGAAGTGATAAGTTTTATGTATCAATAATGAACAGCATATTTTTTTTTAGTGGTAAAATATTAATTGAAGGACCATCAAGGTTAAAATATATCAAAGCATGTTCTCAATACTTGAAATGCTTAAAAATCAAACTAAAGATTAACGCTGATCAGTGCATTGGGCAAGTGCCCACAAGGACCGAGTGAGGGTATATGGATTGTGATCCGATCGGCATTGGTGGCATTCAAACTATCAAAATAGATCACCTCATTCACGACTTCTTGGTCGTGCCAAGCTTGTTCCTTGACTCTTTGTAATTCTGGTTCCAATCCAGCAGCTGTTTGAAGAGCTTCCGAAGACAACACATGCTGGGCCTGTAATTTAAATATATTAAATGAATTTAAGAAAAGGTCTGACTTTAATCTTTCACACACTGATTTTATAAAATATATATTTTATGTTCTATGGTTACAAAGAGTAGCTTGTATGGCGATCAATTGGATGCAGCTCCGAACCAAATGCAAAAAAATGCCTAGACTGGAATCTTCAGCGATAGACCACATGGAGTCTCTTATTGAAGGAATCTTGAAGCGGTTGGAAAAGCAACAGATGACAAGGTAGTACCAAGACCTGGATCGTGGAATCAGGGATCAAGTAAAAAATATTCTTTAGCACTAATTTAATTTAAATCCTAAAATTGTTTTGAGGTTGTAGTTTTTATTATTTATTATTAAGGAATTACAATATTTAGGAGCTTGCTCCGGTGATACTGTTGAGTTTAGTAGGTGAGGAAAAAATTAATGCTAACAACTCGCATCCGACGCTTAAAAACAGACTTGGACCAAGGAAAAGGGTCAAGTACTGACCTATGAAGAGCATTCCGCTGGCGAACTGTTCTGGAAAGAAAGGAATTGAACCCTGTGTTTTGTTTTCTCCAGTGGCCTAGTTGAGGCATTTGACTATTGACCCAGTGATCACAGGTTGAAATCTGCACATTATAGTCATATCATTTTTAACGCTTTATCAGAAACATCTTACCTGACTCTAGTACCATAATTACCTCAGCCTAAAGAAATTATAACTGACCTATTTCTCAAAAAAAAATGCTGGTATAAAAACTGCGATGCTTAGAATTTGAACTACAAATCTTCATTCAACTACGTGCTCAATGACACTAAATTTAGAAGCCTTTGACAATAAATATTAAATTTAATATTAAATAGCAATATTTACAAAATCAAATGTTTAAACCAGAGCAGCAGCAGCAATTTTAAATTGCTACCTGCTGTAGCAATTTAAAAAAACATTAAATTTTAGTAATTTTTAATTTATTCCTTTTTTTATGGTGTATAATTTCAACTTTGTAATATAGTGTAAAACATGAACAAAACATATAAAACATAAACATGAACAAAACTCATTGATTTAACATAGACAGCATTATCTCAATATCATAAACCAATTACCTCTATAATCCGAACTAGAACACCACCCCACCCGTATGCCGAAGTGAGACGAAAGATAAATTGAGATAAGCGTTCCCTGCCATCACCTCAGTAGCAGGTTGCAGC
This sequence comes from Neomicropteryx cornuta, assembly GCA_020383195.1. Lineage (NCBI taxonomy): Eukaryota > Metazoa > Arthropoda > Insecta > Lepidoptera > Micropterigidae > Neomicropteryx > Neomicropteryx cornuta. Next base: position 1,926,694 of record JAHKQU010000001.1, on the reverse strand, counting down.
AACAACACTTTCCAAAAAATGATGACCAAAAATATTGAGTGAGCATATTGCACTTAATATTATATCACAAATCGCAAATAAATATCACAAAACCATTGTTATATTAGTGATGTTTTCTCCAATAATTATAGTATACATACTATAATCCCAATGCCATCTTGTAATTAAATTGTGTAGCTTAAATCGACATTGCAGTTGCTCTTGGAAAAATAAGTTTCCACTTCTACTTCCATATAGCCAGAGTCATCATAATATTTATATATTTTTTAAAGAGCAAGGGATACTGTGAACACAATTATCATTATTTTAGTAAAAAAAAAAATATAAAGTAATATTTACCCTGTGGCACTGATGCATGCAGCGGCAATGATGCTGGTAAGCAGCGGCAGCAGACTCCACAACGGCAGCACGGGAATCCAACTCTTGTAGCTGGAAATTTTAAAACAGACTAAATAAGTTCGTCATGCTATTGAATCTCCATATTTTTTTATGAAAACACTCGTTTCCCTGGTTCCATTTTGGAACAAAAGACTGTTCATGATGAAATTTAAAAAGATTTTGTGGTCAGATTTTCAAAAAAAAAACCCTTATAACCAGTGTCTATTAATAATACACACTATGTACCTACACAAAAATAAGCTGTGTGAATTATTTAAAGAAATAATAATAAAAACATATTTGAAGTTAATGATCAACACAATAAGTAAGTACCAGCTGCTGACAAAAAAGTAAATTTACTCATCTTCATCTCAAGTCTAGCTGATCTGTGTGCTTAAATCGCACTAACATACTGGCTTTGGTTGTTTTTCAAGAGCATCAATCTACAGACAAAAAATCAACTCTTTCGCATTTATACTTATCGAGTTAAACGATGCAACAGACGGACGGATAGACGACCAAAGGGTGGGGATATTAGCTTCTTATACATGAATGTATGCATTGAAGCTTTTTACCTATTGCAATATTTTACCAGATCATGAAAAGATTCAATAATATAAAATTTCAGTAAAAGAATTTTTTAAAAATGAAAATAAAATTCCTATAGTCACGATCGTGTTACTTATTCTAAGTTATTTTGTGTACCAAGGCCAAAGAATGTGTATGGCCAAAGATTACTAAAATCAATAGCTTCAATGAGTTAGATTTTCAATGAGATCAATGCCTAGCCATTTGAAAGAATTAAATTCAATTATATTTGTTAAAGCTATGTAAAAAAATATTTTATTACTAAAATTAAGAAGTTTTTACCTAAGTATAAATAAATACTCTAAAATCCTGAGTTTATTTTCACATATTATTATATCATCTATAGATAATAATTTTTAATTTGTTTAAACAGTGTAAATAAAGTTTAAATAGTGTAAATATTTAATAATTATATCTGTAAAGGTAAGATGTGTCATCTGTACCGTGGAACCATATCAGAAACCGTATACATATTTTCTTCTACCTCATTTTAAACAAATAAAATGCACCTGCATATAAATGTCCTGTGCGACATCCACCTAAAAACTTAAAAAAGTTTGGTGATCCATTATTGTAACCATTTTTTTTTTCAAAAAATATCAATGTGCATTCAGAAATTAATTAAAATGGCTCTGAGTTCATAACCGCAGAAACAAACACATTTTGCAAGTTGCGTTTTACAATACCCCACGGCATCAACTATTTAAAAATATCTTCTAAGCTACGACCTTCCACTTCGATCAAGTCAGCGTAATTTATTGGTTAATTCCAAATGTTACCGGTCACCTGTCAGAGGTCGGCCTTTTTTCTTCGTATCCTACCACATTCATTGGGTGTGTCGCTTAATGTGTAGTAAGAGATTATAGTTGCCAAGGTAATCACTGACCGAGGTCAGCCCAATCATCAAACGAGCAGTATAAAAATAGATTAAGGATTTGAGTCTAACAACCTGCGGAGGTGGACCGAAGACAGCAGAAAAATTGACGACCTTCCAAATGGGTTCAAACGACATGGGTTAGGATTAATATTCTTGACATACTTACCTAGGTAGACACTATTAATCAATAAATATAACTATACCTTTTCAGCGTATCTCGGATCAGTATAGTTGTTCAGTTCGTTAGCCCTATGGCCTACGGCCGCTAGCTTCTCGTGCCCAAGAATGGCGTTCGAGAGACACTGGCCAGTGGAAGCCAAGTTAGCAGCAATGCTGTCCCCACGATGGCCATTCTCCATCTCAACCGCTCCCAGCTTCGACTCCAACTGATCGATCCTGTTGCTGATGGCATCCAGAGAATCCATTGCGCTAGGCATCACGATTGCGCATGCAGTGCAATATTAAAAGAATTATTATTTTTATTTCTGACGATTTTCACCAGAATTCCACCCCAAAGAAACAAAAAGCGTAAAAAATGAAATTCGAATTTTAATAAACGGAACTGCCAAGAAACGTCAGTCATAAAAAAGATTGAAAGGTTTTCAATTGTAAATTATGACAGTTGTTTGACAGCCACAGTTCCATCCGATGTCCAAAAAGTCCAAATACTGCATAGCACTGGCGTTGGCACTACTGGCAGGGCCACTTGACAAACCCGACCCACCCAAGGTACATTCATAGACAAAATTAATGTGAAACAAGAATGGCTGTGACGTCCTGTAGCTATCATAATATAATATCAACTGCTACTTTACCATGTTTAGTAGTAGCAAAATATTATTTAAACCTGACGTCTTACAGCTAAGCCCTACAGGCGTCATTAACGGCATCTTCCCTCCAGACTTCTCGCGCCTGTGGTAACCACTTGTGATGGGTTGCTTCATTTCCTATCTCCACATTGTCTGCGGCACTTTAAAACCATTGGATGTAAGTTTTGGACGGTTACAGAGGCGAGAGAGGAGAGGTATTGTTTTTTTATTTATGAGTAGATTAAAATAAAAAAAAAACAAACACTGATGTCATACATTCTTTCAATTCGTTATCAATATTACCACCATTTTAGTTTTGTCTATAATTTTAAAGCACAGATTGTAATTAACCAACACGGTCATAATCATTTCTATTTCATAATAATATTTTTTTTTTAATGTCGCACTAACCATTCTTTTACATATTTCTATTTGCGCACTTAGATGAGTTTGTATTTTAAGTGGCTAGTAATAAATAATACAATTTAACAGCCGTGCTATCATATTTTTGAAATCCGATTATGATCAAGGGTTCATTAATTAGTATTAACATTTTGTCGTTTTTATTGTTATATAAATATCTATGTTATTATTATAATAATAAAATAATATTGGTTTAGATAGGTGTCAGCTGCGTCTCTCTGCTCGTTTTTTATTACCTTCATTATGGAATTTTTATTCTGTCTGTATTTCTTCAAGAAGATAAAATTTAAAAAAACGAAGGTTTAAACGTTCAAGAAAAAAACATGTAAAATTAATATCACTCCTATATTAACATTATCAAACTAACACTACGTATTATTAAAAACGCAGTACAGAAGATGTTATGATAAAAATAAATAATAAAAACACCCTTTCTTCTTTAATGACACTGCGATAGAACAAGTTTAGAAATCTATTTTGCAGCGCAATATTTGGTCATTGTATTTCTTCAAGAAGATAAAACTGAAGACAGAATAAAAATTCCATAATGCTTGTCACGAGAGATATATTTTTTTATTTTGATTTGCCATAGGTGCTTTGATAATTTCAATGTATTAGGTATGTACCGAATTTATTCAATATTACTTTGGTAAAATGCGTTTCGACAAATAGCAAATCGCAAATAAAGCTGAACTTTTAAAAATGTTTATTTTTCAATGTAATGAAATGAAAAAAATCAGTGTGAAGGTTTTCTTTTCTTTATAATTTACAGTATCAAATATACTGATTTTCAGGTTTATTCCCTAATAAAACTCGAAAACTGGCTCCCACGTGTATTTACCTATGCTCAATCAAGTGCGCTTTGTTATTTACATTCAATTTTTACGATCAACAATGAGGTTAGTTTTGGCCATTTATAACGTATGTATTTTATCATGGCTAGTGGTCACTTTTAAGCTTCGCTAATCTTAACGCGAATATGTATAATGCTTTAAACCCCGAACATTATACAACTAAATAGTGTATGCTATCCTTTATAAAATAATTATGTAAAAAAGCAAACAGTAACAGAACCAGAAACATAGAACAGTTTTGAATTCGTTTTTGTTTTGCACATGCACAATAAATATCAGGATATTTTTTAGCCATCGTTCTTGTTCTTAGATTAGGTTAATATAATTGGTAGTTTGTCGCATATCCGCCTAGGCTTACTCTGCTTTATGTCAATTGTCGGCCAAAAATTACAAGCAGATAGTGAAATATTTATTAGTTAATAATTAAATATACACCTACAAGCTAATATGGAGCATGGTGAAGAATTAGAAAGGCAAAAATTAAGCATCCCTCCAGTTCAATATGAATGTAAGTAGATTTCGTGTAATTTCTATAACCTCTATTTTGCGCTTCATGGAACATAACCTCTACATTTTGTAGCCTGCCGCGCTTAGTGGTTAAACGTAGATCTTACTGGATACATTCGTTTACCGTAGTGTGTGTACTGAACACATACGACGCATACATTCATACGCAATCAGTAATCAGTTTACAAACAAACGTCAGGCGTTTGTTTGCCGAGCGTTGTCGCCCTCCTCAACGATGAAGTTTTTTGGCGCGAAATATCTTTTTGGGGTCGGTGTCCTTTTTTTACCTTTGGCTTCCGGTGTTTTATTATTTGTTTTTCAGTGTCGTGGTTTGGCTGATTTGATCTAATTATATCTTATGTTGTTATTTTTACTTTTTCAGATCTTGATCACACCGCAGACGTACAGTAAGCATTATTTTTGTAATTTGTTTATTTTTTTATTGATTTCACATTTCTTATTGTATTTATTACATCCGCAGATTACACGCGTGGGGCAGCAATCTGAAGGAAGCTTTTGAACAATGTGGAATGTCTATGTTTGGATATATGACGGAGCTTCGAACAGTGGAGATAAAAGAAGTACATGTTATAGAAGCGACTGCCGATGATATGATAGGGCTTCTATATCATTTTTTAGACGAGTTACTATTCCTCTTTTCTGCGGAACCATATACAATTTGTAAAAAGATAAATATAACAGAGTTCGACGAAGAAAATTTCAAAATAGTATGTTCCTGTTACGGAGAGGAATTTCAAATAGGGAAGCATCCACAGGGATCGGAAGTCAAGGCGATCACATACTCTTCGATGCAAATCGTTGACCGGGATAATCGTAAAGAAGTCTTTGTTATTATTGATATATAAAGGAAAAATATTATTGTTTTAACATGATGAATGCATTTTTTTTTTGTACCCGTTTGATTATCCTACACGTTAACTATAGCTAGATCATATTATAATAAAATATTAGGTAGGTTAAAATATTGGACCAATGTGTTAGCATATGTACGATTAGGATTGATCATATACATTTTTCGCCACCTACTGAACATAATAAGTGAAAAATCTGTTACTTGGGGGCTTCCCTGTAAAGAGAATTAATATGTCATTTCTATGTATTATATTTTATAATTGATTAGATTTTGAAATGTTCTGTTAATTTTAACTTGTATTACAAAATTATAAATTGTATTTTAAAACTGTCCAATCAACTCAAAAAAGGCCTGACGCCGCCATTTTTCTATAACGAAGTTTTTTTTTTTCAATTTAAACGTTAAATTCTGATGCGATGCAACAAGGGTGGTAAGGAATGCCGTTCGCTAAGGGTTGGTTCGTCGCGCATGCGCCTGCCGTTCGCGCCACCGCGGCGTTTGTCGTCGTTTCGTTCGAAGCGGGCGGCGACCGTTTTGTTTGCCTGCCAGATGTTCGCCTCGGTCGCTCGACAGGAAAGCTCGGTCGCGTTGATTTGCCGCGAAATGTTGTCGCCGTCGATTCGCTCGCAAAATGACCTTTTTATCGCGTCCAAATAGCTCAATCGACTTTCGGGAAGTGCAGCGAACGCCGACAGACTGTGGAATTCTATACTTTTGATGTATTTCATAAATTGGCGTGAGCGTCGCGCCAGCTGCGGTTCGAGCAACAAAGCCTAGGCAGACATTTTATTTCTAGTTCGCGATAATGTAGCGCTCCCGTTCCGCCGCTATAGTTTGGATGTCTTTTTCGGGGGTGATCATTTGCAAGCAATTCCCGCTGCCCAGGTGCCATCCGTAAGTATTCTTCAAGCGATCGTTGAATGGTCATTATTATTTTGTAACCACGCCGACGATGCATTTTAATTAATTCTACGTCGCATGTCGCAGTATGCGAAGAAATGGGCTTATGTAAATGACGTAAGCATTTGCGATTTATATAGATTTTATAGTGGATATATGTAAAACATTTAGCTTCTTTTGATTAATTATAAACAAACCTCTCCGTGCATTTTCGTTACGTAGCCGAGTAGCAAGATGTAGCGAAGCCAGCTGCTCGCTCGCCAACATGTGATGAGTACAAGCTTTGTTGGTTATATTATTAACTTCTGTTTTATATGTAGTACTAAAGCCTGTAAATAAATTTAACCAAAGTAGTACTTTCTGATAAACGTACCAAATACTTGTAATGACAGTGCGATAACTCAATAGATGATTTGACTCAATGTGACTGGATCCCGACATTTTTCAGTTTTGCCGATCCTAACGTAATTGGCGAAGCGTTTGGTTTATCTATCAAAATTTGAAGTAGGTACGATCACACGATTTTATTCCTTAATATCATAATACAACAATGTTACAACCAAGTAGCTTAAGTGTGTTTTACAATAGCATGGACAAAATTTGTCTTCACAGTTCCAATGACTAATTAATACGTGGGTTATTTATATTATGTTCAGTAATATCCTTTGCAGTACATGAATATTCCTAAATAATTACAGTCTTTAACTATTTTTTAATTGATGCAAAACCAGCAGTATTGTAATCACTTTATGGCTTCTTTGCTGAATTCCTCCGCATTCTTTTTTCTTTCATCTCAATATTTATAATAACGTTAGAAGGCAAATATATGGCTAGAAAATAATGTAATAACATGGTATATACAGTTCAAAGGTCAATAAACTAGTGTCACACTTTCATTTAAACGTCGGCTGCACTGTTCTCTATTTTTTTTATTTGGATCATAGGTATGTATGTGCCTAATTATCAGTGATTAGTTTCCAACTGTCTGATTAAGGAATTGTTAACATATTTAAACATAGGTATTTGATCTAACTTAAGGGATCATTATTGAGCAATTTACACAAGTTTGAGCAAGACGTTTAAATTTATTTGTTATGTAAGTGGGTTGTCTGAAAAAACTGATTCTAATTGACATGCAGTCATTGAGGTAGAACCAGATACCTAATTATTGAACTTTAGTATAGAGAGAAGATGGCTTAGAAGGCAAATGTTAGCTCACGGTAAAGCAATAGCCACTAGCTAGGACCACTGTTCCCCAGTCAACTTTCATTTTCAACTTTTTTTTATTGAATAGGCATAAATATTTACTAAATTAATGAAACTTGAACTATGTGTCAAATACATTTAATTTTGAAGTGATTGTAATTAAGCCTGGGTGCTTAACTGTCGGACGAAGAAAAAACGGACTTTGAGATTTCCATCGCCATCTTTACTTTATGCATCTATGTCTGAAGAAGGACTACAGTTTCCCAGAAACCCCCCAAAAAGATGGCTCATTGACACATTGATGGGTGGCATTGCAAGATTATCAATGTGATAAATTGAAATCCTATTATATTTAACAGACACGTTTCACAACTTCCTTCAATGAATATTTGTCCTACATCACAAACAGTAAAAACTTCAGACACTTCAAAATTTCTTTACTGTTCACACTCACACAAATAAATCATGCAATATAACAGATCAATATTTGTTTATTCTATTGTATCAAACAGATTATTTATGTGTTTTGATAATATAACTTGAATAACTAAAGAACAAGGTAGCTCATGAAAAAATCATGAATTTCAAAAGCATCCAATCTTCAACTTGTCGACTACAAAACGGCGTTTCATTGTGTAAAATGAAAACAGATGTGGGGAAACGTTGACAGAAATGGGAAGTACTACTGCGGCTGGGCAAACTAATAGAAAATCTATATGCCAGCAATCTTGCTGCAGGTCCGTAAGTAACAAATCAGAGGGAAAAGAGAGTTCTGGCAAGGGTGTAACTATAGTACAACCTTTTTAACATTAATTTATTTTATTTGGATAATACATTTTGTTTTTCCACCTTCTGTTTTGGAATGGAGCTGAAAAAGGTTTGCAGATGACACAAACCTAGGTTTGCAGATGATACAACTCTTATTGTCCAATTAGAGAAAGAAATGCAAGAAAATGAGAGCAAAAAAACTAGGTCTCAAGATAAATAAAATGAAAACTTTAAGGTTCGGAAAAATCAAATGCCTAGGATTGGCACAAATGTTGGTCTGGATATTTATTGTGAAGCACTTTATCTCGGTTTGAAGATTGCCAAAAATGGAGATTGCGAGGCAGAAATCAGAAGAGCTGTGATTGCCAAGATTGCAATGGGGGAAATTATATAAAATATGGAATAGTCGTTTGCCTGGTCTTCTCCATCTTACTCTGTGGTGCTGAAACGTGAACTCAAAGCAAAAGATAAGCAGAAAATAGGCCCTCTTGAAATTCTATGCTGGAGAAGAATGTTGAACATACCATGGGCTGCAAAACCTACCATGTTTCCATTTTGCACTACTTGGTGATTGAAGGCAGGCTCTCGACAATCTGTTTGCAACGCACCCTCTAATTTTTCAGCCTCATTGCCCCTAGATGCGACGGCAACCTGGAAAAGCTTACAGTGATATGTAAATAGATGCAGGAGTCGTGAATCTTTACGTTTTGGGTTGCTCGATACCGCGAAAGTTATAGAAGGATTCTCCTTGTCTGAAAGATCACAGTCCTCAGTAATGAGGCAGATCGGGGCTTAAAATAAACATTGTTTTCCTATGGTTTTTATGCAAAGACTGATTAATAAAATATAAGGAAGATTTTCTTATATACAAAAGTATTCTTATAATTTCATCTAAAAGAAATTACTTATACTTTGGATATTTTAATTTTTGTTTGAATACTCTACGAAAACACTTATTCAAATATCAACCACCAATATTATAATAATGCACAATTTCAGCTGACAGCAAAATCACCAGTAACAGCATTTTCTACGGTTTTCAGTCAGTTTGTAATGGACATGCCAGAACTGCAAATTGTAGTATAAGTATTATGTTGCATAAAAATAAAAAATAACTTGTACTTAGGATTTCAATTATTGGAAAAAAGTTGGAGGATGTGCTAATATTTTTTTTGAAAAAAGTGTTTAAGATAGGATTTGTTTTGTATATGCTTCAATATGTGTATCAATATTTTTAGGAATAAAATAACAGTCCCAATCTTGTTAACGGGATTTACCATGTTTGCAATGGAATGGATCATATATTTTTTTAGATAAGTTTTTTCTTTGACCATAAAATACTTATCGTCTCCGTATTACAAAAAGTGCAAAACTAACAAAATCTTACTTTTGAGATAAGGATCTTTATATGATATTATTTTTAAAGTTTTATTTTTTTTAACAAAATAATAAAGCATTGCGATAATTTGTTGAGATTGTATTTTATACAAGATATTTTATATAATAAGGTCACAAGTAAATACTCTCACCAACCCCCCCCCCCCCCCTTGATAGATTTAAATGAAATAGTACACACAAATTGGTGAGATATTGCCTATAATATACTGTTCTGTTCCTCCCTCCTAGGACTTAATGCCTGCCTTTAATCCCCCTCTTCTACTGACTAGGAAGAATAGATGCACTAATTTATTACCACAGAGGGTAGCATTGCCTTGTTGTCTCCTTTGTTAAATGTACTGTTTGCTGGCAGCCTTTCGTCAACCTGGGGGGAAGGGGGAAAGGACTAGTATACCGTGGGACCTAAGAGGTTATTGTACTTTTAAGACTTGTCTTTCGCGGAAAGTAGGTGAAATAGAACTCAATAAACATCGCTTACGTTACGTTAAAAAATGTATTTTTAAAAATATGCCAAGATTAAAATGTGGCCAAATATTCAACTTGTTATTTTATGATAATACAGGGTTTTGTAAAGAAAAATTACAAATTTGAATCAAATAATTGAACATTGGTCTGCGAATTTGGTATTGGTTGCACAGACTCCCATGCTAAAAGGCTTACTGAGTTCTACAATCATCATCTAAAATAAAATACTCTAATTTTCATAATCTCTATATGTTATTTTTCCATTTGTATGTAGAAGTGAAATAGTCAGTCACATAGTCAGTCAGAAGTCAGTCAGAAGTGAAAAAGTCAGTTACATACACCACAATTTGTACAATCGATTGAGGTGGGTAAATGCATTTGGCATGTCAACTGTATAGAATTATCAAATCAAATTGGCTGAGGAATTTATTTAATATTTATCCCTCTACCGCATTATTTTATTTACAATCAGACCTTGAAATATATGTTTGTTTTTCGAAAATAATCTTAGATGACAATACTTCATTTAATAAATTATACTAATGAACTACATTAATTAATGTAAATATATGTACATTTAAAGATATTGGTGTTGATTTTTTTCCCACCAATGTGGACGAGCTGTAATTAGCCTAATTGATTTCAAGTAAAGTGGCTGACGCTTTTAAGCGCATATGGCAACTGGCGCATACAACAATGACGAGATGTGCTGAGTGTGTTAAGCTAATTATTATTACACATTATACAATTATAACACAATACAAGGCACAAAAGGTTTGTTCAAACAGATGGAGCTTTAACAATTCAATTTCAGAAAGCCAGTTGATACTGGTTTATATATCAACTGCAACCTGGTCTCAAGGAAATTGGTAGCATAAAAACAAAATTGTGGTAGTCTAGTAGTTAAGGCATTGGACTATTGATCCAAAGGTCGCGGGTTCGAATCTGGACATGGTCATGCCATTTTTAATGCTTCATTACCACCATCTCCCCTGACTCTAGGATAGGCACATTTGCCCTATTTGAGTAGGGCCCAAAAATAATTGTATATGACCTAGCTCATAAGAAGACTATCTAAAATATTGTTACAAAATTTGCTCCAAAAATACAGATGTAAATTATATTAAGGTTTATTCCCTAGTACTATTTCCTAGTACTCCTTTACTTTACCATACCATTCATTGCTTAATAATACAACTTAATTTTATTTAAAACATCTTTTTGTCAAGTTTATTTCGGTTTGTTGCTTTTGATGACATTCTATGTAATTGCCTAATTATATAATACAGTTATGGTAAAACTACCATAGGTTACATTCATAATAGTATAAAAAATGTCATTCCTATATACACGTGATGTAATTCAGGACCTACCATGGCTCAAATGAAGCAGTCACGTCAGGACATACAGGACTTCCGGGTGTATTACTTCCGAGTTCCAGGACAAACTATCCGAATTAAATATTTTAATATTTATAAAATAATTTATCGCTATAAATAATGCGTCAAAGTGCCAAACGATCAACAATCAGTTTAAAAATGACGCATCAAAACATATCATTGTAATAATCGCCCGATGGCGACGAGTACATGATGGCCTGATACAGCAGGGCACACCTACTTTTGGCTAACGCCATCTTAAATTTCGCCTAATATATTTAGAACCATATTACATCTAGAAGCTATTTGTCTCTCAGCGCCCATTTCATTAAATGGGCTCCGAGAGACAAATAGCTTCAAGCTATAAGAATAAAAACTTTTGTATGAAAATTACTTATATATGTACCGGTTCTAAGTTAATATGTTGATTACTAAATGGTTATAAAGTATGATAAACGTGGAAGTACGGCTCTCCGAGACCGCACCCGGTATGATCCACTATAGAGGTCGCGACGATAAGGAAAATAACATTGGCTCGCAGGTGTATCGTTTAATTTGATCAATAACTTAACTGTTTACTTCTTTAGGCATGTGCTTATTAGATAGCTTTTGCATTTTTCTTTTAATATTTACAATAAATTACCATAGCTAAAACCGAAAAAAAGTGAATGACATCTTAAGAACGTAATTGGAAAAAAAATAAAATTGCAAATAACAATGTTACTTAAGATCCATCAGAAAATGTTACAAAAGTATAAAAAAAAAAATATTGCAAAGTAAAACAATATTTTAATTGTTTTTTAAAATGTTTCCAAAAAGATTTTAATTTCAATATAAAATAATATAATAAAACATGCCAATATAATGAAACCTTTAAAAACGAGTGGCTATTGGTGATTTCATTTACTTAATCAAACAGGAGAATAATTATATTAAAAAAAAAGTAATATCACATTTCAGGAAAACAATGTAACGTTAGGTGAAAATTTATCTGACGTGTAAAATGTAGCAAGTATTTTATTATATCGCTGTTTTGAACTGATTAAAAAATTTAAGTAGGAAACTTACTTTGGAAATTTATGTATGACGAAAGTAATACCTGGTCTATGGAGGGTCATAACTTACTTATGGGAGAAGGGAGCCAAAAGATCACTCACTATTAGGAGGTAGAACGCGCCAATATATTGCACCAGGGCGCCACCTACCTTAGGGACCAGGCAGAATCTTATTTTAAGCATTTTTTTAAATATAAAAATCAGGATTTTTGTTTTTCAAATAACATATAGTGAGCCTAATAAGATTTAATCTCAAAAAAGTATTTTTATTACCTATATAGAAAGTTTTATAATTTTCAGGAGCGATGCCGCGCGGTGCAAAACGATTAGTGCCCGCCGACGACGCACTACTGGACGCCGCACCAGGTGGTGTCGGCTTGACGACGCCCACGCGCACAACCATCTTAGAGCAGAGCCCTATCAGCTTCCATCTGCTGGACCATGGCTATGGGGCCACTCCGCAGAACCAGATCATGCGTGGTTCGCCAAAGAACTCAGAGGTATTGTATTTTTATGTTATAGTGGCTACTTCAGACTAGAGACCGAGTTATTAACTGATGAAAGGGCCTCACACATTGCTTGTTGTCCGGTGAAATTTTCAAACATCGCGTAAAATCGGACACTTAGTAAAAGGCTTATTTTAGAAAAACTATGTTATGTTGATAATCTGTATATTTTTGAACAGCTTATGAAATTCTCTAGAATATGGTTAGTTTGGGTGGTTATTACTAACTACAAAATTTAAAAAAAAATCAAATTGAAAAATTTTTTTTGGTCGCTGTCGTTATGTTACTAGATGCAATTTTCTAAACCCTGCTGGATAAATCACGAGGGGGTTTCTTTGTTGTTTGTTAACATTTATTTCAAATGTATATGTTATATGCACGTAATGTGTTCCTAACATTTGTATTTATTTTTAAATGGCTCCCATATTTTGGAGAATTTTATCAGCTATTTGAAATGGTGTTAACTCCCAGGATGCATTGGTACGAGAAAATGTTTCTCGATATTCTCAATTACGAGAAAAACGACTTCAAAATTAAATAGAAATCGTTATAATATCGTAAATAATAATATAATTATTTTAGTGAGACCGGTTCTGATAAAGATATATCGATACGATTAAACCTCCTAAAAAGTGAGCCCTAAATTTAAAAACATCTTACATACAATGATAATACTTAGTAGCTGATGTATAAAATTACAAATTACACAGCCGTTTTGGGAACTTTTCTTGAGCAATTCAGCCTAACAATTTGCAGGCTGTGAAGCGTCGTTTGAACCTATCATCAGTGACGCCAGAGCCATCTCAGAACCGACCCAATGGCACTGGTGGCTCGGTGGTGCCTCTCAAGGCGGACTTCAAGACACACAAGCAGCACGCGGCGCAGGCGTCCCACAAGCGTGGCTCGCCGTACGGCCGGGGCATCATCACTCTGGCCGGTGGGGGCAGCGGATCGTCAGCGAGCCGTTTTGACACCTCGCTTGGCCAGCTTACGCAAAAGGTTTAATATTTATTTTTTTTCAGTCTTATTTATATTGTCATTTTAATATTAATTGCTAAGTATTCTGAATTGTAGATTTTAAATTTAGTTTAGACAAGTAGATTTTATTTTTATTTGAAATTATCCCTAATAATAAATATTTTTAACTTATTGCTAAACATCTATTGTGGTTAATTTTGCCTTGAATCCTAATAGTAAAAATACTTATGGGGTAAAATATTATGAAGCTCACATACACACATTTAGTATAAAATTCAATAGGCTGCTATTGCCTGGAAAGTGGAATTGGCAGTTAACCGGTTAACCTTAAAAAATATAATAATTGCCAGTTGGTATTATTTACTTTGGACATCGTTTAACTAAAAGCCTTCTGCGGATTTTCCCATCATTTCTCGGAGTTTCTCCTAACGACCTAACGCTATTCCCTGGCTGCAGTTTTCTTGGCCACTTCCTGCTCATCGCTGGAAATCTTTTAAAAATATTATAATCTATGTTGAGTTTTCTCTGTTTTTCAGTTTATGAATTTATTGCGTTCGTCCCCCGATGGTGCCTTAGACTTAAATGCAGCAGCTGAAACATTGGACGTTCAAAAGAGGAGAATCTATGACATCACAAACGTCCTTGAAGGAGTCGGCATATTAGAAAAAAAATCAAAGGTTAGTTCTAGCGGTTCTTGTATTTTTAACCATTGATTTATACACTAGGAGAGGGGGGGGGATAAGAGGTAATGTCTGCAGAATGGTAAAAAATCACCAGGATTTTGAGGATTCATAGCACCCAAGGAAACCATTAACATCTCGTTTTAGTTAAAAAAAAATCAAAGGGATTTGAAGTTACCCTTTTAACCGCCAATTTTTAATAATTTGTGTTTTATTATTAATTATAGTTTAATATAACGAATTCATATTAATATTCTTGTGCTAGATATTAATTAGACAATCTTCTATTAAAAAAGTAGTCTTACATGTATGGCAAAGCAAAATGAGTAGGATAAAATGCACTAAAGTTAAAACGACAAGATCGAATGATAGAGGGCACTTAGTGGCACCAAAAATTAAAACATCTTTTGGACAAAGACATCTCATTTTCCTGGGCCCAACAGTATAAAAATCAATAAGCTATAAAATTAGGGACATTAAAACTAAAGCTGGTCTTGCTTAAACTGGTTAATCTCTTTGGGTAGAGTTAGGGTTGCCATACATACGGTGTTTCCGAACCTTACAAAGGAAACAAAAGTTCGTAATTTCGAAGCTTCATAAAACGTTACGTACAGTCTTGAGTGTGAGGGTGGTGTAACATGTAAGACACTTGTAAAAGTATATAATAAGCTGTAAGAATAATAATACACACCCCCAAAAATATGCGCGCTTGGCCGGTGGCCTTGTGCCCTGGTGCCCTGGTGGGTGGTGGCTGGTCAGTCATTTTTTTTGTATTAGTAAGAGCAGATTTTAAAATCAATTGTCTATGGCAATCTTACTCAACTCAGCCTACTTTATGATATTTTTTTCTTTATTAAAGATATATTTTTTGTATGCAAGATATTGTGTAATTCTTATATTTCTGAAATACAGTTTCATGTTACATCTCAAGTTATGAAGGTGGTAATACTGATTTACCGTACCCACTTATTGTGCTAAAAATTGTTGACATTTCAAATTATATAGACCTTTATAGAATTTATACAGGTTTTACAATTTATTCTCTAAAAGTGGCCTAGAATTGTACCGTTACAAAAAAAACCTATGGTAGGACCCCAAACTTGCTTTGGTATGTAATTGATAAAATGTTTTCAAATTTGAAAATAAATACCTTACACCTACCATACCTCTACTACTACTTGGTACTTGATATGCTAAGTTTTTATAATTTACAAATGGATACTTGTATTTTATTTTAATATTTATTTTATAAAACTAAACAATATGTGCTGATACATTATTTTGTTTAATAAACATTTTGAATAAATGATAAGAAATTATTCTCATTTCATTCTAATTAATTGAATATGCTATCTGCGATGCAGGCACGGAAGTAAAATAACCTTTGCCGTGAGCAGGTAGTCGATAAGTACAGTCTTCTCTTTTCAGTGGTAGTTTGTCAAAAATATATGTCTTTTAAATTAGCATTAGGTTAATTTAATTTAAACTATACTATTTTTATACCTTTGTAACAGAATAACATACAGTGGAGATACAGCGATCTGGAGAAAGGTTGGTCAGATACCTCCAATGGAGACGTGCACGCATTGCGATCCGATGTGCTGGCATTGAGGCGGTACGAGATGCGATTGTCGGCTGCAATCCGCAAGGCCACACACTCCCTCAAAAAGGAGTGCAGGATCAATAACCAGTATGCTTACATCACCTATGGGGATCTGCGCTCGGTTAGAAATCGGCTTATTTACTATTCCGTTCAGATTGCAACCTTTGCTGACTTGACAAATTTTCAATTCAGCTGCTGTCTGTCAGTCTCTTAATGATTAAAGCCTAATTATTCCTTATGAAAAATTATTTTTCTCTATCTATTTTTAGCTCGATGCTTACAGATTCCTTTGAGCATTCACTACATCAATACAAACTAAAGATGATATTTTAACATCTCCTTTTAAAAGGACTTAACGGTCATTTCTTCATACAAAAGTTGTAAGTTGTGACTTATTTGTAGGTATAGAAAAAAATATACTGATTATCGTTTTATCTTATAATTAGCTGGGTTAATATAGAATGAAAAAGATACATTACTACTTTGTCTATTAGTTATTAGTTTGAATGATTTAAGACCATTCACTAGACAAAGAAGAGCTCTTCCGGGAAGCGGCTCCTTAACAAGATTTTTTAATACTGTATACCTTATTAAAACATCACAATCATCAAAATCTTATAATAGGTACTTAGGGATAAGTTATGTTTTTATCAATAATAAATAGGTATTTGTAAATACCCGAAGCATAGCTTCTTTCTTTGTAGCATAGCTTCTGGGTTGTAATAGTTCTTTTGTGGCATTGTGTTGGGTGGTCCATATGTATTCTTCACTGTCGTCAGTAAGTTTGTCCATTGGAAAATCTCATTGACTATAAATTCGTCTAGAAACAACATACTAGACTACCAAGTTCCTACTTACCACCCAGACCCCTTGAACTAAAGAGATAAATCAAAAAGTACAGTTCACTTTGATTCAATATGACTAGATATATTTCAAATTAAATTAAGAAAGTGCAGGTTTTATTCATGCAAAATCAATAAAAACAGTGCTAATTTAACAGTGCTTTTTTAGTTATTACTAAAAATTATTATTGATACATTTAATCAAAATATACTTACTATAAAGCAAACTTCACTAATCTTTCTGAACAATGTCAATTTGCTTCCCGGGTCTTTACAATTTTTTTTTATTGGAGTGTTTTTTCCAGATTCCATCGCTGAGAGGTTTAACAGTAATACCCGTAAAAGCACCTCCTGATACGAATATGGAAGTGCCGTCGCCACAAGAAAATGGCTATCAAATACATATGAAATCGGAGAGTGGCGAAATTGAGGTGAATATACATTATACATACCTAATTAACCTGACGTTTCTCAACACTCGTGTACGAGGGGTTTCCGGACGTTCTGTCAGCGCTTAACACTCGTGAGCGAGGGGTGGCCAGTGACTCTGTAATTATTAGTGAGTCAGTGATGAGTATTGAATTAATATGAAATTGTTACTATTTTGGGTATAAAGACAAAATCGAATAAATTATACATCTTTCCAATCCGTTCATTACTAAATCGTTCATTTTAAAATTAATAGGAAATAAATTGTGATAAGTAGACTCGCCAATTTCTCCAATTTTGTCGCCTCAAAAAGTAAATGTCAATTTGGATTACTTGTGGTTTTTTGTGGATTTAATACTAAATAAAGTAATTACAAGCTACTATTTTGTTATAATATTACATAAATATAGTGTCGATGTGTTATAGAATTAAAAAAAATGTTTTTATTTCACATAAACACAACAGTGTCGGCTATTGTTTCGAGTCTGTCAACGTCATAAGAAAATAAGGTAATTTATATCTTTTTATATATTTCTATGTAAAAGCTATGTTTAGATACATATTACAACATCTTTTAACTGATTTTATTTTAGAAATGTAATTGTTTATCGATATAAATAGAGATATTCCATTTTTTATTATTTTGTCAAAAAATGATATTTTCGAAATATGTATTTTATTCTGCCATTCCTTATATTTTTTATATTCTAAAAATTATAGATAATTTTATTGAAAATAAAAATAAATAAGTAGAATAACTTGTAAAGCGATAATGAAAATTAAATTTGATTTAGTAACCTTTTTAGTAACTTTTCAGTCTTATTAAATTTATGTCGATAGAAAAGAGATGTATTTTATTAGGGAAAATATACTTTTGAATAATTATAATGATTATGAAGCAATACCTATACTTTATATTTTTTTTTTAAATCAAACGGAGCATTTTTTTTCCTTGTAGGTATACTTGTGCCCCCGTGAGGAGTCCCCCCAGCCTGCGCACGACCCGTTATTAGAAGACAATAAGGCTCTGTTGGCCCCCCTGCTTGCTCAACTCAAAGAAACGCCTAGGACGGTCATCAGGTTTGTTACCCCAGTTCAATTTTTACGTTACTGTATAAAGAAAGTCCTTACCTACATTTGAAAGTACCCAAAAGAACCGACACAAAGATTATAAAGACCCAAGCCTGTTCATTCAATTATTAGCACTGATAATGAGGTAAAAGTTACTATTCGAAAATACATTTTTACTTCCTAATATTAAGTTTTCGTTTTAATGCAGTCAGCAAATGATACCAACAAAGTAAAAACCTAATTTAGTATAAAATAAAATAAAACATGAAAAAAAAATATCTATAAATGTTATAAAACCTAATATGACACTTATTATTATTATTATTGATACTAGGCAGGCAGCTGTGCTGATGAGCCTAGATCTGTGCTTGCCTTAATTTATTAAGATGTGTATCTAGTCTATTTTTAAATTGATTCACTGATTTTGCACTAATCACTTCACTCGGTAGACTGTTCTAAGCGCCTACAACTCTGTTGGGTAAAAGTGTATTTTAGGATTTGAATTGAAGCTAGGGCTAGTTTTTAGTAGCAATTTAAATTGTGATAATTGTTAATAAATAGATTGGTAGTTTTCAGAGTAAATACGCTGTCACACGTGTTAAAATCGTTGAAATTTTATGTTGTATTCAATATTGTAACAAAAATAGTGACTGCAATTAAAAACATTTTCAAGACAATGATACGCAATACCACAGAGTAAATTATATTTGATGACCAAATTATTGTTATTCCAGATCTGCAGCAGATGCAAAACCTCCCCCGGGCGGGCCCACCATGACCGATCCCACAAGGTCGATAGCGTCCCTCGATTCGTCTCTGTGCAATGATTCCACCTCCTCCAGCAGTCAATTGCAGTCCAGGAGCGGACTAAAGGACGCCCTCATAGCGGAATCGGATGACTTTGCTCCGTTGATGGGCGGCAGACGTTTCCAGTTCCAAACTGAGGATCAGAACGATGGTAAGTGTGAGTATTACGGTCAGAGTTATTGATTTTGCATGAAAATAAAGGGTAAAATTCCCAATAATAGCCGAAATGCCTAATTACTTACCAATAATTAGTATAATTGTTTTCGGCGCAATAAAGGCATAGTTAAATAAACTTTCTACCTTTATATTCAAGGGAGGCCAAGCAATAGTCAAGTTGTGGTAATTTTAACCTAAGATGATGGGATTTGTTATTAAAATTGGCTGAGATAACTCATTCTGCCCTAGAAGCACTCAATACTCAGCCAAGCTTTGGAAGTTCCCATTTGATTAATGACTACTTTTGTATGTAATTTAGCGCGTTAATTTAAAGTCCTATAAAATACAAATAGATAATATTGATCTATTATCTATTTGTATATTGCAAAGTTTGTCAAAAATTTAAGTTTAATAGTTTTTATCTGTACAAATATTTCTTTTTATACCTCTATATTATTACCCAATTATATAACTACAGCTTTCATTACAGATTACAGATACTATGGTGTAGGAATTTAAATGGGTTATAATACAGAAAAGCATAAAAACTTTAAAAGAAGGAAAAAATATTTTACAATTTCCCATGAAATAATAAAGTGTATATAAAGAAAAATGACGTCTAAATATTGTACCTGTGCAGATAAATCCACCCAACTACATTAAGATCACATAAAAACAGTTTTTTTTACACAATGTTCACTCTGAAAATGGTTGCCACAAAATTGATGTATACACTACTGTTCTAAATATTGGCCAGGTCGCTTACCTCAGTCGATAGCTTGTTCATTCTGATGGCTAGTCGGATGATTCGATTTAAAGTATTATCTTTTCGTGCACCAGGAAAAGTCCCAGTTTGTGCTTTCAATGAGTTAGACCGCCCACCCCCACCGGCTTCATTAGCGGAAAGTGCGTCCTACTGTATACAATTAATATGTACAGTGCAGCAGTGAGCTTGAAATCACACGACAAAAGAAGCTTCAGTCGCCGTGCGTATCCACAGCATCATCATTATCAAGAGATTATTTAGAGGGCTTCCCAGCTAGGCCTCTGGTTGTGACTAGTGTTGTTTTTTAATCACATCACAGTCAGAGTTCTAGCTAGGCAGCGCTTGCCTCAGTGTGAGACCGACGACCACTGTGGACCAACTGAAGATGTAAGGCGGAAAGAGTTAGAATTAGGAAACTGTAAAAGAATATTGTTAAAATATTTTTATTACTACAGCAGCAGTCCGCCCCTCTATGGCGACAAACCATAGCGGGCTGCTTCTCACTACAGATGAGAGGTCAAAACTATATATTTTTTGAGATACGGTCGAACCTCTATTACCGGCACTCTTTTATCAGCTAACAGCTGATAAAAAAAACATTTATCCACATGACGCCATGCGTGACCTCCGTTGATTCATATGCTGCACCATACCACAAATTTTTTGCTATCCATCCTTCACCCCTCCGGTTCTTATCCCCCCGATGGACAATCAAGGTTCTACTGTATGTGACAGTTTTACCTTCTGTATAATAATGTTTTCTTTGTATTGATTTTTTTTTTCAAATTATTTTTATTTTAATGTACATATATTAATTATATATATATATACATACATACATATATTATACATAGATAATATAGAAGAATATTTTCAATTTAATGTTAAACTTAAACATTACATAGCATATTACTTAGCTTACAGCATATTAAGAAAAACATGTATAAATTGTAAATAAACATTTTTTTTATAAAAGCTTTCATCTCCACTGGAAATCAGATTCCTCAATTTAGCTTTTTGTGAAACCACCATATCATATTGGTATATAACTGTTACCGGTTATATAAACATCATAAGAAGCATTTTTCGTCTGATTGAGACATCATATTTTATGTAAATAGAAGGGGAATCATTTTATATTCCTAGCTCATACAAGTGAAAATTTCACCGATACATTAGGTGGTAACATTTAACCAATCCATTCGTTAGAATTTAGAAAAGATTTCTTTTTCATTTATAAATTTATGTTCAAGTTTATTTGCTTTACTGATCTCTTAAGTTTTCACCTATAAAATATATTATTTTGCATTTGGTAACATTGCTGACATTGCTTGTGTGTTTACCACCAGTGAAAATTCTGCAGTAACAACGTTAGAGTCGTCTAAAAAAGCATGGAAATTAATTTGTACTAAAATGCGTTTATTGTTGGCTGTTTTATGTTTTATTTCGGTGTGGTATAGTGGAGAGATCTTCAAATGCTCACTTCAATATAAAATACATTTTTTTTCCTTTTAATTTATTTAAGCACAATTTTTCCTATTCTGCATGCTCATTTCTATGCAAACCAACAATAAACACTTCAACGAAGATGATATTTGTTTTTTCAATATTCACATTTCCAAAAAAAGATTAATCGCGGTTTGAAGATACCTCTGTGATTATGTAGAATTTGACATTATATGAATCGAAATAGCATTTGTATTAAAAAAAAAAAAGAGTTGCTTCTTCCATTGAATAGGTTGTAAATCCGCCAACTGGCCTCCTCCGCTCCTACCCCTTCCTCCCTCCCACACATTAAATTTTTTACATTTATTTATTAAATCTAAGTACTACACATCTTTAACCTATTTCTATACTGTGTCCTCTCTACTCTTTCCTGATGGACATGACCTCGGCCAGTGATTTCAGTAGTAGCTCTAAATTATTGCCGATATACACCGTGTTTCAAACCATACTCCGAAAACTCAGAGGTGTTCTTATTCATTGTTCTCAGCAAGAAATTGAAAATACTAAAATAATTTTTAGCCAAATTTGATTACTCTTTTTACTAAATGGTGTTTATTTCGCTCAGTAAGTGAATTCACCGCGATAGGCTGAGTGCTTGACTCGAGCTTGAAGGGTGGGTGACTAGCTGATCGCCACTCCGCATTAGACAATCATTTCATTATAATCTTGTAATATTTACAAATTATTTTTTTCCGAAACCTTAACAAATAATACTTGAAATCGTAAGAACAATGAGCTGTTTTTTTTTTATTGTATAACATTGTGGGACACGGTGTATAACAATTATTTTATGACATTTATAAGTTATAATATTTAGCTCTATTTCTTTTATCAACTTTGAGTGGCTTTTAATTTTATTTTTCTTATGGTTAAAAAAAATAAGTTTGCTTTCAAATGGACTCTTAATAATTTACGAAAAGTTGTGCCAGAATATGGAATACTAATTAATATACTAGTCTAATCAACATTTTTTGTTAATTAGAATATTAAATTACTTTGTGTTTATATAGACAATCAGTAACACTTTCTGTGGCACATTCGCCTGTTGGAAATCTTTTGTAGGCCAAACAAGGGTACATTGGATGTATGAAGACTGGTAGAAATTAATAAAATATGCGAATAAATTATGTGTGATGCTATAGTATATGAAATAAAGGATTTTCTAACTGTAAATAAAATATTATTTTAATGTTTTCTTATTGAAAATATAATACATTTGGCTTAAAATAATATGACTTGTTTTAATATTATTTTTCAATGAAATATGTTTTTTTATTTACTTACACTGGCATGCTTTATATTCCATACTATCAACTAACACCATGATTCCAAAAGGCTGAAGGTCAATCCATTACTAAATTAATGCCAACATGTCCCCTCTCTCGGATTTATCCCTGCTTTGGCCCCAAATCATCCCTGTGTGGTGCTCTCCGGTGCTGGGTGCGTTGCGTGGGTTGAATGTTGTGGTGCAACAGTCGCGTTGTTGACCACGTTTGGATATGCTGTAGCACCATGGGATTCAGCTCATGCCGTGTGCCTAATAACGCTTCAAAAACCGCACGGGACCAACTAACCAACAGGACCAACAGAGATACCTGTGCTTAACCCTCATCTAGCAAATTACTGACACAGCTTTTACATTGGTGGCCTCTAGTTCTCGTTTAGCTTTAAGACAACTTGTTAATAGCAACATTTTTTGTACTAATATTTAATGATCATTATGCCAATCTAATCCTCATTATGTGTATCGCATTTTAATTGGTTTGGGATTCGAGGTTATGTCATTAATTAGGTATATTCTGTATCATAATGTATTACAATAATTAAAAAGGTTGCGATTGACTGATATTCCACAATAATAATTTATATTATTTTATATTAATAATTTATATTATTAATATAAAATGGCTTGAAATTACTTACAATTGGCTTTTTTTACTTTCTACGAAAGAAATTAATTTCGCCCTTATCACTATTTATTTTTTAACCTACATTTTAAATTGTTATATGTTAAAGTTTTAATTTGTTGTCAACTACGTACAAAATAATTATTTGCTTGTTGAATAATAATAAATCTGGAAATTTCCATCTGGTCTGCATTCAGCGTATTGCCATAGTATGATAAAAGGTTTATAAATTAGCCGCACTTTGTACTAGACATCAGAAGACCATCAGCGACTTTAAAATTTTCGCGAACGAGATTAGGGCTGACATGAAACCAAAGAAAATAATACCAATATGACAATCATTATTGCTTTATTAAACCATCTAATGATGATGAATATCTTTAATTACGAGATTCATTTATGTATACAAGTCAGCGTGCACTAAAAATAACAACTTCTGGCTGGCCTGCGCTTGAACTGTCATTGAGTTCTACTTACATTTTGTACTAGTGAGTAGAGACTGTTTAACTAAAAATATATTAAACCAACTTTGTTTGTGAAAGGGGAAATAAAGTGAAAGATAATATATTTTGTACTGTGACTACGATCATGAGTAAAAAACATTTTTTTAATTCTAAAAATTATTTCACATATGAACATAAGTATATATATACCTTATAACTACAATCACTAAATTATCAAAAAAAAACTTCACTAATTTCACAATAAATTGATGTCCCTAAATATTGATAATTACATTAAAAAAAACAAAATTTACAAGGCTATATGCTTAGAAATATTATTTACAACTATTTTGTAACTTCTACTAATGCACACACACATTCCCATTGTTATTGTGTGAAGTTATAACATTTACAAGTTACTACCTAACGTTCACTAATTTCAGCAAAGTTACGTAAAAGATACAACAATTATTTAATGCCTAATTATTTTACCACATACATACAGTAGACTATAATACGTGAGGTAAACATGACACTGACAGATAATGAGCTATAGATAATTATAATTTATAGGTGCTGCCTCCACACAATAATTAGTACCAATTAACACAAATAATGTGTATTCATTTATAATTGTCTTATCATATTAAGATGGCTGTGGATATATTTGTATGTGTATATGCATATGTTTTTGTGTAAGTACCTATATCTAGAATATAAATTTATAATATATCATATATTTTTAATATATCAATGTTAAGTAATAGAATTGATTTTCCAATTTAGTAATTTTTGTAGAAAATAAGACACAATTAAGAAAAAGGGTGCATGTTAATCGTACAAGTCAAGGTATGACTAATGTGAAAATTTCATGCAGAATTCTCTAAGTGCTTGTGAAAATAATGTCCACATTACATTTTTAAACTACACTTACAGTTTGTATAAATTTGATGTTATCACTTGCACCATTCAAACTCTGTCTCTTGTTTTTAATGTTATAACCAAATGTGTCAGTTCTATGGAATAGATGCTTAGTCAATTCTCAAGTAAACACAATCCTGATCCTAATTGAAAGATCCTTTATGGGGCCTCTTCCCGAAGTGCGAAGTGCTTTTGTCTACGTTGGGAGTGGGTTTAAATCATTCCATTTTCTAACGGCTGTTTTGTTTAGCTGGCTTGATGAGACACAATATTTTCAAATAAAAAACACAAAATGATAGATCAAAAAAAAACAATTTAAATTTGCAATTTTATGTCACTAGTTTTTTTCTCGATTCTTATATTCAGTCAATAATATATTTACGTTTAAAGTTTTGATAAAATGTATGACAAATACAGACTAAATACTTAACAACGTAAAAATATACCCTTTTCATTTCATATTAACCCAGATCATTTTGAGATAATACAATATCCAGTATACAACTTTTATATAGAAAAATAACCGGTTCTGACCGTTAATACCAATTGCAGAAACAAAGAATGCACCGTCCTTGGGAAGGTTACTTTGCTTTGTAGTCTTTTTATAGAGGTAAATAGTAAACTCAAGAGTTTTCCCTAAGATAATCAACCACCTTAAGTTTTAATTAATATTTCAACAATTATTAAAAAAATGTTACAATTGAGGAACTTATATAATTCTCAAAGAAGTAAATTTAATTAACCTTATTATAACTGTAACTGCAATAATAACTTTATGTGCATTTTCCACATATTTGTTTTGAGTCTGACATATGAAAATATAATGAACTTTACCCTGTACTGAATTCTGATTATTGAAATAATAAAAAACATCGAATTGTAAATTTGCATTTTGGTAGCATTCAGGTATGTAGGCGCCTTAATACATCAATGCCTTGGACAATCCGAATAGCTTTTGTAAATTAAACTCAAATTATTTACCGCCAAATCCATCAGAAACCTATAATTGTGCAAGCATTAATGACATATTCATGTTTAACCAAAACACGCAACTTCACGGCCATATTCAATGAAGTTATCTAAATCTCTTTGTTCCACTAATCCTAGGAAGAATTTTTTCTCAAGTAGAGTTTTAATTTAAACATGATACGGAAGAGAGTGTCCAGTGGTCGCCGCAAAGTCTGCTGAAGAACTGTCGTCTGAATAGACAGTGTGACACTGTATGTACATAACAGTTCTGATGCTATAAATTCCTTCTACCACTGCGTACCTCTCCATGCGCAATTACATAATAATTGCGTGCGCTTCTTGTATGTACTTGTGTGTAGGTATTCTCGTTTTTAGGTACATTACAATGATTTTTTTTTCATAACTTGGTATATTATGAAACTTCATTGCATTTTAGTACCTAGGCTTCTTGCGAAAAAACAAATATTATTAATAACTTCATATTTATTAATGATATCCTCGGTGTATTAAAGAGCTCAACTTCATAATTCGCTGATGACATCAAGATTTTCATCAACGCACTTATATATTCAGATCAGTTACAGTAAGACCTCGGCCGACTCACCGACCGGGCTAAGAAGTGCCTGCTATCTTTAAATGCAGCTAAATGTACGGTTTTACATGTAGGTAAAGACAACCCACACAAAGAGTATCACTCGAATGGAGTTAACTTGTATAAAGTTAACAGACTGACCTGGGAATCATCATAACTACGGATCTAAAGTGCTATTCTATAGCACTTTATGGAAAGCTAAGCTGGAAAGGCTAATTCTATGTTGTACTTAGTACGGAAAGCATTCGGAAATATAACCGAAGATTGATTTTTAAAAATTTATAAGACTTACATAAGATCGATTTTCGAGTATCACTTTCAATTATGGAATCCCATACTTCATTAAGGACTTATTGGAAAAAAGTGCAAAGGCGAGCAACTAAAATTCCACAACCTTTAAAAGGTTTGAAATATGAAGAAAGGTGACTCAAGTTGCCTACTCTCAAAAGAAGGCGAGAGTGTGGTGATCTCATTGAGACATACAAAATTTTGTCGGGGCACTATTATTATCAAGAGCTTAACCCCTAAAGAGCGTAGTTTATTTTGGCGCCAAAAGCCGTTGAGACCCGGGTTATTGACCTTGAAACTCACTCATCTACTATAAAATTCATAGTGCAGGCATGAGTTGTTCAATATTTACAAATCTGGTATCATCGGATTCACCGTAAAATTTTCTATTACACCATATCACTTTGATTATGTTTGTCTCGTAAATTAAAGAAGAAAAAAATAAAAATGTTGCCATTTTTTTTTTTTTTTTTTTTTTTTTTTTAAATTACGAAATAAACAAAATCAACACTTTTTTTTACATTTTCATATATTTATAACTATACATTACAATTTAAAAGTCTTCCAAAATATGTACAGTTTTCGGAAAAAAGAAAAAAGTTTAAAAAAAGTTATAGATATTGGAACGGTAGTACATTAGTGTATTGAAAATACACATTTATAAATAGTAGTAGAAACTACATTAAAATGAAAACAAAAAAAAAACAAAATTGTTTCGTTAAGATTTTCAATGAAAAAAACGTCAAGTTAATGAATAATACTGAAATAATACCAAAAATAATCAAAATCAAGCAGGTATTCATGACGTCTACTCACGTCGTACGCTCTCAACGGACACAGAAATGTCCGCGCGGCATGACGTCCCCTCACGTCGTACGCCCTCCAGGGGTTAAGAATATATTCAAAGCTAATGAGAACATGCAAGTTACAAGGCCATCATTTGAAACTAAGGAAAACAAGCTTTCAAACGAATCCTGAAAACATATGATGGCAATAGAATGGTGGACTCATGGAACCAACTGCAGGATTCGGTTGTTAGCGCAAACAACATCAACCAATTTATAAACTATCTTGATCAGCAACCATCTCAGTAAGAGAAACAGATACAGACCCATCAGCTATGCTGTCTGTTAATAGAATAATAATATTTTTTATTATCATTATGATTTTTACTCTATATGAGGGTCAGGATAACCACCGGGGTGTTATATGTGGATGTGCATGATGAGATGAAATGATTAAAGATTCCATTAACTGATTTATTTTTATTTCACCGGTGTGAAACAACGTCAGAAGATAAAGATAAAAACATGTTATTAGCTAAAAATAACATATCACTTTTTTTTTATATACTTTTTAAAGAAGATCACGGTCTTTAACATTTAAAAAAAAATGAATTTCATGAAAGAAAGCCTATTTTGATTTTTACCCGACGAGTTACAAGAGAAAATGTGAATAAAAATAAAAATACATATACAAATTTTGTTGAAAAAACAACCCAAAAGTATTCATTGTAATTAGGCTACTTTGATAAAATAATTAAAAAGGTTTTTTAATTCTTTTGTACTTCAAACCTCATTGCATTATAGAAAATGTCTACCAAAAAACTACTGTTATGATGTTTTCCCAAACCGTTAAGGTCAATATTTGTTTTTACCGAGTTCCCAAATCAACATTTGGGAACCCAAAATTTTAGGATTTTGGGAAAGCTTTCGGATAACTGTGTCTGGTATTTCTTTATGTTTTTCAGTTATAAATTTGAAGAAAAATCGCTGGTCTGAATTTTTCCTGACAAGATAACGAAATTGTGAAAAATAATATTTAAAAAAAAATGCACATTCTCATTTAATTTTTATCTAATATTTAATTTTTAAGTATTGTAATTAGGCATATTTTCGAAAAGATAAAAATCTCCGTTATGAATTTAATTATGTTTACATCTAACTTTTCTTGGCCTAGTGTCATAAAATTGCAGAGTTAACTAAGGGGGGTGCTCACAATATTTCATTCACAGGTGCTAAAGTTTAATTTGAGTTTTAAATAGAATTAATATCATCGCTGTAAAATACACTAAACATTTAAGTTTCATTGTATATTTAAAAAAAATAGAATAAACTGTAATTAGACAATTGAGTGTTAATTAACACAATTGCTGTGCTCTCGATAAATCAACCCAACAACCCTCCGCGGGATATCTATGTGAAAAGCGATTGAGCGACAAAGAGGTCATGAACAAATGTTTATTAAAGTTATACGGTTAATGGTTCTAAATTTATTTTACACAACCATCTTTGAAAATAATTTCGATTTTACCAAAAACGAAGATAAGAATTTAAATTGAAAGTATCACCATTTTTTGTGACACCACTGTTACAGATATGGGAGCGGAGACGAGCAGTAGTGCTAACTCTTCTGGTATGGAGCCATTCCTAGCCCTGGAACCACCACTCAGTGCTGCCGACTACGGATTCACCCTTGATCCTACCGAGGGACTCACCGATCTTTTTGACTTCAACTATGAATGATCACAGGTGAATAGCTTTTACATTATTATTATTTTGCTGATTATTATTACTACTATAATAATTATTATTACCGATTGCTCCACTGTGGCTTTTAGGGCCACAGCAACATTTCTTTTTTTATGCTACATCTTTAAATCGACTCTGCGTCTGTCACTACTTACAAGTTATTTAATTTAATAATTTCAACTTACAAATTATGCTCAAAATGCCTTCACTGAATGAGGTGAACAAAAAGTTTGTCACTTTTTCGGATTGAACTTTCGTTATTCAATGTTTACAAATTATTGGTCTCGGTTGGTTTAAAAATTGAAGAGGTTTCTGATGGTAAAATTATTTTATTGACTGAAGAGCAAAATTAATTGGCGCAGAAAACTAACAAAAACCAAAACTAAGGACTATATCAGTGCAGTAGGTGCCGGTCGCTTGTTGGTTACATTAATTGCCTTTAAACTGTTACTACTGTTCGGTAATGTATGTATAGGGTGATGATTTTAGAGGCGTGGTTTTCAAGAAGAGATAAAACGTATATAATTTGATGTTATGGCTAAGAATTTAGTTTTATTATAAAGATAAGGGTTTGCCATTATGTTTTAAAAATGATTTCGGGTAAGTGGCCGCCGCGGCTGACTCGAACAAATTCCAGCCGAGAGGCCCAATTTTCAACCACTTTTTGCAGCAAGTTGGGCCGTATGTCAGCAATAACGCGCCGAATATTCTCTTCCGAGGCGTTAATCGTGTCCGGCTTATCTGCGTAGATAAGCGACTTCACATAACCCCACAAAAAATAGTCCAGCGGTGTTAAATCGCACGATCTTGGAGGCCACGCCACAGGCCCACAACGCGATTTTTACTTTATTTTAGAGTGATTTTTTTCTAAATTTGCACTATTTGCAAACGTTGTTCAGGAGTTTATGAAATGGCAAACCTAACTGAGCATAAATCAAGTGACAGCTGTCAAAAACACCAACTACGAAAAAAGTAGTGCCAGATTGAAAACCACGCCTCTAAAAAAAAAAACCCTATATATTCTTCTTTTTTCTTTCAGAAGCAAGACTCCCTGGAATTTAGTGGATTTGGAAAAATGGTGGAAGCCTTTAATTTAATACCAATGTATGAAACCTCACGCTTATTGGATATAATATAACTTAGATAGTTACGTGTAAATAGGTATGCAACGACAAAACTGTTATTAGTAACATTTTAAAAGGATTTTTTTAAATTGTGTCATCGGAGTGTTAAGGAAAAACTTAAGGGCCGCGCCAAATGAATTAGTGCGTCCATTTGTCCATAGTATTTGCGTTTTGTCTGTTGGATGAGCACAAGAAACAAATTTTTATTAAAATATCAGTATTTAACATTTTATTTATTTATTATCTATGGAGTATAAGTATCTGACCGCTATCTGCCCTAAGACGTTATAACTCAAATTTCAATCAGCTAATATCGTTTATTGGTATTTAAAAATATTCATAGTCTATCCATGTTTTCTAAACAAATATTTTTTAATTGCACGGTCTTCTACATACTTATTTGGCTCTTATTGCCAGAGAAGGACTGTTTTTTACTCAATTGTGCTGAGAAAAGTATTGAAAAGCATAGAATGCTTAAATAACATAAGAAAATCTTCAAAACGCATTGACAAAGTTTAATTGCAATAACTACCCTTAAAGCATTACTACTTAAACTGAAGCCTGTTCGGATTCAATTCCCAGGTCAACATTATGCTCAATAAGCATAATATTGACCTGGATGTTATGAGCATTGTAATTAATCGCTTTTCACACAACCTTTGTCTTTCTACATAGCAAAGTTTTTGGAACCGTTATTTCCTCCTAGATTCCTTATTTCCTCCTCGAACTTTGTTAAGCTTTAATATTGTAACTTAATAAATTGATGTATTCTTTTGATCCATAACTTTTTGTGAAATGATGTTTAGGGACCCACATTTTACATTATTTTATCACCCATTTAACAGACACAGACTAATGCTGACAGCGAAGGTCAAAATAGTAACTGATCCCAACAATTTGTCGATGATTATTAAAAGTTTAAATAATAATAAATAAAAGTTCAATAATTTCATAATATATAGTCCCCAAACTATTCCCGATAACTGAGCCACGTGACCCACCCTGCGATTTAGATTGCGATTTAGATCTACCCTGCGTGGTAGATTTTGTTAAGAGGTCATATAAAAATTCATCACAGTTTCAAAGAAAAACAAATATTTAAGTTTCTATTCTAAAAGTCAATTTGCTTGTGTAAAACCTGCCACACTACGCTCGTCTCTCACTCGGGTGACTAGGTTAGTAGGTTAGTGTGATGCGATCTGGTATTCGTTTTTTGTTTAACGAGGACACATTGTCCCACCATGTGTGTGAATTTACAGTTACCTCTCTCTGCTCCTAAGGAGCGTGTACGCATGTACACCGATAACGTTTTATAACTCCGATAGGAAGAAGGTGTAAGGGGGTATAAAGGGTTGTAATAGCGACTCGCCTAGGTCGGCCAACTTATTACATAAGTTAATAAACATATTACATTGTTTACACATATTTCGTTTAAAAAATGGGGATTCATTATTTTCGCATTTTTTATATAACTTCTTACTGGTAATAGGGAACATGAACAATCCTTAAAGGCGGAAATTGTCTCTGGACACCTTGTATTTTGTGTTTTTGGTCAATTCATGATATCTCCGAAAATTGTAATTTCAGTCAAACTTAATATAACGGCTACGGAAAATAATTGAAACTTTGCTGAAAAAAAAAATTACCTATCTACCTAACATATAGTTGTATATGTTCATTTTTAATAGTTCTATTTATTACAGTTAGTCTAATACTAAATCAATATTTTTATATGTGTATCAATATTATATCTGTATTATTGTACTGTATCTGTATTGTGTAATCAATATTTTTATTTTATCTGTATTTTCAACCAAGAATTACACCCGAATCCTAACAATCCTCTCTTCAGTACAGCAAAATCTAGTTAGGTATGGCTAATTTACCATTTAGTGTGAGTTTGTGAAAAACGAATAAATAAATGATTATTATTAAAAATTACCAATTTAATCATTATAATTTTTTGAGTTATTATGAATTGACTCAATAACACAGATGCAATTGGGTTGGAATGGTAATGTCTAAATACTACTTTTAAAAAAGTTTCATACTAATAGTTATTATCGACAAATTGCTGATAAAGCAACAATCGAAATGAGCCTTGGAATGTTGCATAACGTTCACACAATGTTATTTAGTGTTCCATTTCGCATATCAGCTATAATGAATATATGGTATTCAAGAAAATATGCAATTTTGCAGTACAAAAGGGAAACAGCAATATTTCCAAGCCAAATTGATTTAATTAATTAGAGAGCTTCAGTGTGATTATGGTTTCAACACTATCCACAGAGTTATATTTATCGAGCGTCGTTGACACTGTACGAAGCACAAACCGCAATACTACCCATTATATTGTGGGGCAACTGTGCGTATTAAAACAATAAGTACGCACAAACCATTTGATTACATAGGTTATATTTCTCTTTTACTAACTCGCAACCTTCTAAGGCGTCTGCGATTGCATAACGGCAGACGAAATGTACGCTGAGAACGCTATGCAAATGACAAATTGTGACTTCATAAGACTGTCTTTTAAAATTATTAAGGTTACGAAGGTTGCTTACCTGCGCGGTTGTGACCGCTTTTTGACTTAGGGGTCTCCGAATCCCTGCCATTTTTAATTAGTTTTATTTCTAGTTAATATAATTTTGTTCCCACGAACGAAGTCTGGTCCGAATCTAGGAATGCTTATTTTATGCATATAACTTTCTTACAAACAAAAATCTCCTTGGGCCAGCTAATTGCAACATTATTACCGAAATTTGACATCTTCAATATTTATTGGACCATATAAATAAATTAAATTAACTGTTTATTCACCCAACCATATCCATGACAGAGCTTTATTCTCACCTGTTGTCTGAGCCGTCTCACGGAGAATTAGTTTTGAAGTATTCATGTTTGTTTATCAACTTTTTAAAATAATATGTGTAAATATGACATTCTTAGATTCCAACCGAGTAATTGTATATTGAGTCTGTGATGCAACTGTGTCCCGAGTACGTATATTTTTTTTTGACACATCTGTAGACAAGATTATAATTAATAGTTTAATTGAAATATTGCAGATGTCCATGCAGTAATAAAGCGACACAGAATATAAATATCCTCTTTAGCTATTGCAGTAAAAAAAACACATTCAGCTTCCACGAGAATGGGACAGTCAGGGAAGATAATATGTGCAACTTCTTTAATCCAGGCCGTCTTTTTGTGCCGCATACGGGTGCTACACACATACAAAGTCTGATTATGAGAATTGATATTATGAATGCGGGTTGTCCAGTGTTGCCATTCAATAGGAAATTGCCATACTGTACAGCAATTACAATGCATAATATTTTTAAGTTAATAGAAATATTGGTTTAACATAATGTTCGGTAACAGTAAGTTGAAGTGAAGTAGGATATTAATAAATAATATGTATATAATGTGTGTAATGAAAATACGGCAATAACAAATGACAATACTGGTTATTTTTTTTTTAAAATGCTTAAAAGAAACACGTCAATCATTTCTTTTAAACAGAAAAAATAATCCTTTAATTATTGTGTGCTTTGATTTTTAAAATTCTAGCTATAGATTGCTAGCCAAGCTTTCAACATTAATATTTATTTGCCTTATAGTAACTGATTTTAGCCGCACCCTAAAAATTAAGTTATTAGCGTTTTTCGAAATTTAACCTCCGGTTATGAGATTAACATAGTTCAATACACTTTTTAAAAGGATAACCGCTCACACTCAGTAATGTAAAAATGTTTGAGACTTACTCAAGCAGATTTTTAGAGATGGACAGAAATAATTCATTTTACTACGTTGCCTGCCCTGCCATGACGATCTTAAAATATGCTCACAAAACGCATGCATGCTATTTTTGTTACTCATACTTGTTTGTTGATAGCTTAAACTTAAATTTGTTAAAATTTAAATATATGATTAATGGTTTTATTAATAAAAAATATCGCAATGTTTTGCAAAACAGCCGTATGTACTGCCTGTGGATATATTTTCTGTGAAAATTATTTTATTATGCACTTAAAGCGAAGTTGGAAGGGATTTATATGCACAGCCTGCCCATGTCCTATTTTTTTTTTTAATTGGCCGCTACACATAAAACTTAGGGGCCAAAATTTCAGTCCTTGCCTAAAGTCGTTCTTAGTTAGGATCAACGTAACATTTAAACTTGACTTAAATTGAATTGTGCATTTCAGTTACTTTTTTGTTTACAGTTACAGTTACAGTTTGATTTTGTTAAGAATATGCTTTCGCACATTGGTAAGTCTCGTGATTAGCTACTTGTCGCTATGGTATGTGTATACAATGTCTGTCTCCACTGTCGCATCACTTTTAGCATATGACGCGTGATTTGACGTTTTGAGATTATGCTGTCAGATGTAGGATTTTGTCGCGTCTTCTTGAACTAGATTCGAACGTTGATCAAAAAATGCAAATCCAGTCTATTTTAATTAGTTAGAAGAAATAAAAACAAGCACAAGACGAGAACCACAGATGACAACACGCAAATACAGGTCAAGACGCACATTCCCGTCGCCAATTTTTACATTTACATGCCCGGCAATTATAGCGCTGTTAATGAACTGAAATCACTGACTATGGCTGACTTTTATGTTCAACTTAATGCTAATTTTGGAAATATCTCTTCCAGCTTAGTTTAATTTCAGAGTTCCATTTTTTGTGGCCTGACCAAACTCTCAACCAATCGACTAGGTCTACAAAGTTATTTTACTCAACTAAATATAATCAGATTGCGGAGTGCTTTTTGTTCAGATGATTCTCAAGCTATCTCCTCTCCTCAGCTAGCAAGAGCATCTAGTTATATCAGCCCTCGTGTTATCCTATCAGGGTTTGGATGCCTTGCCCAGTGTTTGTACATTTTTTGTTAAACTGTTTTAAGAGTTATTAATTTCAAGGAATGCTGATGGACATTTGCGGACTCGTTTTAGTTTAAAATAGATTTATTTTTGTAATATAAAAAATATTCAATTTAATTTAAGATTGACGGAAATGAAACTATTTTACTTTCACACTATGATAGCATTAGTATGCATTTTATACACAACTCTGCCATTATAGATGTATGTACATATATAACAAGTTGTTACGTTTATCTACTTGTGTTTTTCATGCTATTTGGCATTAAAATATTCCTATACATTTAAATGGACCGTGACTGACTGGCACAATGTCTAATAACTTTTCAACATGTATTTTTTTTGTATAAACAAGTACAAAATTCTCTTAGAACAGCTGACTGTTTTAATATGTTATACGAATGCCTTAAAATATTATTTTAACCTTAATGTACTTTTAATTCTTCTGAATTCTAAAACCATTTGTTTGTATATTGTTTCGTTAACTCAGTTGTATGTTTTTTTTTTCAATTATTTTTTAAGTGTGCTTCTGTAATATTTAGGCTATGGGATTTTAAAATATCTGACTAAACATTTTCAATTTATAAATTATTTCTTATTTTTATGGGTTAGACATTATTGCAGTGATTACATTTGAATTCAACTTTTCTAGTTGAATGATCTACCTTCTGGCTCTCAATCACAGTTAGCAGGGAATTGAGCGCTGTGTTGGTTGGGGTAAGTCTAATGCAAAAAAGATGTGGGTAGATTAACAGTTCACATTATATTAACATAGCCAAAACACTGGATGTATGCCATGCATTTGTAAAAAAAAAATGGATCAATATTTTATTATAATTATTCCAAATGTACAGTTTGGCTACACAGTCAATCTAGTCTACACGTTCTATAGATAATTTACTATCAAACTTAAAGCTCCTTCAATTTTAAGAAGTAACATATGTTTAATTTCTTTCCTTCGATAATTAAGTCCGCCTCCTTTTTTATTACAACATAATTTTAAATTGTATTAAATTCCAAATTCTGTTTTATAGTTGTATTGATTTTGTTAAGTTTTTCCTGTTAAAATAGCTCAAGTTTTCATTTTTTTTTCCACAACAGAGAGCACAAATATATGCATGGAATATAATTGTTTATTGAATTTATAATCGCCAAGAGAAAAAAATCTGTATGGATTTTGATGTCATTTGTTCTTTATGCAGTTATATTTGTCATTTCACGTCATAAGCTGGTTACATTAAAATTGAATCGTTGAGGTTTTTATTGTTAAAGGTTCAATTATTGGGAATTACTATAAGTGTTTGAAATTTTAATTACCATCATATTTTCATTATTTATAAATTGTGTACTGCACATTTTATGTTCGAAATATTTATTTCCTAATTTAGTAAATTCCCTGCACATGTATTTGTATTATCACACAACGTTTAAAATAATATTTGGGTAAGTACTAGTGATGAAACTATATTGAAGCAGTATATCATAAACCAGCGATTATTACTATTGTTCCTATTAGGATACATGCAAAAACAATAATCGAGGATTACCACCATTTCTAATATTGTTTCGGGCTACTTTTTATACAATGTTATCATTACAAGAAGATTGCGTACGGTTCAAACACTAAATAAGTGGCATAAACTTTAAGTGTCAATCAAATTTTTGTTTGAATTATGCGATTTTGATTGTTTATTATTTATTATTTTAACTTAATTATAACTTAATTATTTATTATGTTATATTACTTTTCACGAACACTTGAAAAAGAAAACGGCAATTGTTTTCACAGATCGGCTTTTTTCTTGCAAATTTTGTTTTTCTTTTTTTAACAAAAACCGTCCTGTTTATAAGTTAGTTTGCGTACCGTGTCATAAAGTTTTCACTCATTATTGAACATTCATGATAGTAAAAATCTAATGACATACGATCCATCGTAGTTGTGATGGGTGCATCGTTTCATCACTAGTAAATACATGAAGAAGCTATTTTATTCATATAAATCTCAACAATTGTTATAAGATTTAATTTTAAAAAATTGTCAGTGGTCACTGTAAACCTAAATTTAAAAATAAGCAAAGTCAAATACGAAATAATTTTAATTATATTATAATTATTGGAAAGGTGTACAATTTGTATGTTGAGCTAACAGGAATGAAACCGGACTGTCGCTGGACATGAGACTATGAACAGTACAGTATTGTACAGTAGTGTCGAAAATGCTCAAAAATGTGAGGCACATAAAATATGAATATGTGTAGTGTCATAAACAAATTCTTCATTTCTGAATGTGTATGCAGTCAGGATTATCTCAATTGAATTTTAGGGTTAAGCATCTTAATAGTACATTTTATAAAGTAAAGATGTATTTTTTTTTTTGAGAAAAACCCAACTGTGGTGCTAAGCCTTAATATTACACTTTCAGAAATTAAAATTTGATTTACGGTTTTTTTGCCATAACCAGTAAGTTGATATAGTGCCTATATATCATTATAGATGAATAGTTCAGCAGTTAAGGTTTTCGTTGGTTTCATGGAGACTGTTTTTTTTTTAATTGTCTAATGTTTCTATTTTATATAAGGATGAATAAAGAAAATTGAATTATTTTAAAAATGAAGCTACTGTGTTTCGCTCATTAATTACCCTCACAATTACCTTTATGCAAATATTCAGAAAGTCTGATCGACATATAACCTTGAACAGGTAACATTTGACTTACAGGCTGAATTGGTTTTAAAATTTACTGCAAAACTGTTTGTGGCCGATTTGTCCCCCACTCTTTGGTAACTTTCTATCACTTAACGCATTTACGGCTCGGCTCCCAGAATGGAAATCTCCAGATGCCACACTCCACGAGCACGAACCTGAGTCAAATAAAGTTAGCTCTGCGAGAAGAAAGCACAACATCTTTCATCGCAGACGATACAAACGTCAGTAAAAAAAATAAATGTTGGTGGTGCCTCCTATCATAGAGAAACGAACCAGCCGCATATGCCATTTGATTTAGATTGCGCTACATTACACGAGGCATTCCGCAATTAACCTCCATCCGGGGCACTGGGTGTGTTAAGCAAACAACACAATTGACTCTGGTTAATATTTTAGAGAAGTTAGCAATGATTATAACTAATATCTAATGCGATTTTGATCTTACAACATTATGAACATTAGGAAAATTAACAACTATATTGGACTGTTTGTTGGTGTTGCATTTTAAAATAAAATTAAGTGTCTATATTGTTTTGTTACATTAACATTAATCTGCCTTAGCTGACAAATTGGCCTAGGTGCCCCCCAGATTGCACTTCTTTTTGAGATGAGGGCTGGGCAGTGACAGATTATGTGTTCCGCAGTCCTCTATGTTGCAGCCTCTTCAGTGATTCCCAAGATAGTAAGGTGTCTGTTTAGTCTGCAGTGGCCTGTATCAACCCAGTTAGGATACGGAGGTTTGCCCTTGGTAGGCTGAGACAGTATTTTGTAAGACGGTGTGGCCTTGCCATCGCTGACATTATGCGCACAATCATGTCTGCACTTCAAACTTCATACTAAAAGTTTTGATTTGTAATTTACCCAACTAATCTTTTACTGACAAACTGGAGTCTTCAGGTGCCTATGTAATTAGCGTTCAAATAGAAATCCATACTTATTAATTCTATTTTCCTACACCAGTTACAAAAAAATTGAAAAATAATATGCATCCAAGAAAGCTGTTTAATATGATTTATCTGAATATAGTTGACATGCCTCCTCGCCTACCCACCGCCATCTACCCCATTTTCATGAGAGTTACTTGCCAGTTGTGATGATAATAAGCCTAGAAATTCATCCCAAACAATATTCTGTCATCGTGTTGGTCATCTCTGTTAAATACATTAACGACTCATCTACCTGATTAAGAAACCGTCATGAGGTAGACATACAATAGTACAAAGAGGCTGCCTTTCCTGAATCATAATGGTTATAGAGCTTCAAAAGTTAAGAAGATCCTCACAGTCTACATTCTTTTATGATTGACGCAGGTGGTGGCAAGGTAGCGCCTGGTCTTTTTATTTCGTTTAATGAACTTAATGTTGTGAACTTCAGTCTTATAAAGTAAGAAGTTATTTTACGTTTGATTTTGGAATGGCTCAAAAATAGCACAGCTGCCACATTCGTTCTAATTTGTTTATTAGGTTCAACGATCTTTTAAAACATATAGATACGGTAACTGAGGGAGAAAAACGCACCACGCTCAAGTACGCCACTTTGCATATAGTCACCGCCATCTCGGTCGAGTACACTCCACGCGTATCACACGTCTCGCTTGCTCGCATATGACATCGCGATAAGTCTATCCAGCATGACGGAGCGTTGCGGCGCGCGGAATTTGATGCTTTAATGAGAATTTCAAAATTCTGCTTTCTATTACCGTTTAGAAAAGTGATATGGGCCTAAAGTTATCAATATATTATATTTGACGACCATTCCCATTGACGAGTCCCATTTGTAAGCGTGCTATATTCAGTTGGAAAAGTATACCAAATTGTAAATTTTATTTATTTAAAAAATCCGATTCTATAGTTAATTAATTATACTAAAAGTTAATATAAGTAATTTAAGCAAACATTAAACAAACAAAAAGTGATGAAGACCTAATGACTCAAAAACCTACAATTGTAATCTACCTACTAATTTTCCAAGAAAAATATGTTTAGGTGTGTAACAAGTAATAAAATTATAGATGTTTTTAATATTATTATTGATCTACTTCAAATGAGCTTTTAAAGTACTTTAAAAGAATTTAAATTTAAAATCAAGTTTCAGTGTTTAATAATATTTTTCCTACAAGATAGTACGAAAACTTAGTAAATCCTAAATTGGTGGTGAATTTGACAAAACATAGATACACCATCTCTATGGTTCAATTCAATCCGTCATATCGTTGCTAGCTTCACTTATTCACGTTGAATTTGTTTAACTTGTGTCTTGTTTCTGTTTGCTTGCGCTCGCTGGAAGACTTTGCGGTGTGATTTGGTTCGATTTTCGGGTTTTGTTAACTTTATAAGACCAAATAAAATAATTGGTTACTGTTGAAAATGGCGGCTGCCGTCGAGGCGCCTCCGCCGACGATACCTGCAGACGAAAATGACGATAGTTGGCTTTACGGTGACTCCAATCCCGACGATACTGGCAAAAATGCAAGCGGCGAAAAAACGACTGAAAAAGCAGCTGAGGGTGAAATCGTGCCCACCAATGTATGAGGATTTTATTATTTTGTGTTTTTATTTGCAAATTGTCAAGTGTTTAGATTTATTTCGATCCTTCGAAAGTGAGGTTAAAGTTGTATTCTGCAACATCTTTATTTATTTTAATTTTACCGGTATCCGATGTTTTAGGAATTTTATAATAAAAATTATTATAAAAAATAGGAACTCAATAGGAAAATAGGAATTATTATTATAATAAAAATATAGCAAGATTTTTATTGACATGTAAGCACACAAGGATTCATCTCGTTACTCAATGTTTTGGTAAATATTAAGTAACGAGACGAGCTGTTGGCGAGGGCACTTGCTGAGGAATATACATTAAGGACCAAAACATTAAGTGCTTATTGAGCACCTGAATGCACATCAGTATTGAACAACAACTACAGAACAAACTTGAATAATTTAATAACGAGTGTTCTAGTGACTACATTATTCTGATTGCTAATACTTTTTAACGGCATTCACTTATTGTTACACATTTTACAAGCACATCTGCCAGAAGGACTGTGTCCGTGGTGGTTGGTTTAAATACGATGATCTACAAATTTCTTTAATCTATTTATAGGATTTAGAATACATAGTTATATTAAATCAGGAATGTAAATTTTGGAAATTAATTACGAATAAACCATCTTTGTATTCGATAAATATTCAATCAAAGAACTTTAGAATAGAATTGTATAATGTGACAAAGTACTGTTGTTACGTCTAATCTACTTTGGACACAGAAGATCTCTCGTTATTCACATTTTTAATAAAAGCCATCATTTTGCCATTTTGAAATTAAGATGTTTATTTACCAAATGGTAACGAATTCGCACTCAACGGTGGCTGCATTACATTTTTTGAAATGAATTTTATACTTTGCGTAAGTACTTTTTAAGTACACATGAAAACCCGCAAGGGTTCAGTGAATAAACAAATAGAACATGTATATTTTGTTTATAAATAAAGAATATTAAAAAAAAAAACTTCAAGTGTTAAAACGTGTTTGAATAGTAATCACGCAGTGCACCTTCCACGGACACAAATATACTTTGCTCATGAGCTTAGAAATAAGAATCTACGTTGTTATGTTGATAGTCTGTAAAATAACTTACTAAATTATGGCTAAGATGCTCTATATTTCAAACGGCACAAAATATCTATTGCCATCAGAAATTCAACGTTGGCCATCTTATATTGAATGATTTTAGCGTCTATACATTCATGTATTTATAAGAAGCTAATATCCCCGTCCGTCTGTCCGTTGCATCTTTCAACTCAAAAAGTACAAATGCGAAAGAGTTGAATTTTTGTGTACAGATTGATGCTCTTGAAAAACTTTTTTTTTTTAAAATTAATATATAAAAAAATTTAAATGATATTTTATATTAAAGAATTTCATGGTGAATTCTGATTCACCTGATTTATAAAGATTGAACGACTCATGCCTGCACTATGGATTTTATAGTAGGTGAGTGAGTTAATTAATCCTTCTTAGCCCTTTTGACGCGAAATCCTACCGTAATGGGTTAAATTCAACAATTTTCTAGTATAATTAAATGTAACTTTGACAGTGCGACACAGCGCGCAAATATCGTATTCGAATTCAACATTTTGACAGCACGGCTGTTGGCACATATTATTTATTACTGGCCAGATAAGATTAATTAAATTACCACGATCACAGCTTCAGTATGTTTACAGCTTCAGTAACCAGTAAATGTCTTTTTTAATAATATATTTTTTAATCAGTAAATCTTTTTTAATAATAATTTCAGAGTAAGTACAATCATGTAATACTTAGCTATGTACCCTTATACTTACCGATATATTATAAATAAACTGATTAATCACCTCACTATCCGCATTTAGATCGCCGACGCAGCGGTATTGTCATCATTTGTGGGTTAATTTTTAATTTCTTACAAGGTTCCGCTTCACCTTAATGAAATTAGCATGAAATGAGAGTAATTTTACCAGTAGCTGAAAATAAAAGAACGCAGTTCTGCTAGTTTGTTTCGTAATTTAAAAGAATGATTAATAACTTTTTTTATAAATAAAACTTTTTATAATTATTATTCATCACAATTACTGAAAAGTAATAGACTATTTAACGCCCGTTATAAAATATGTTTAAATTAATTCTTTTTAGCCTTTCAATAGGTTACACAACCGAGTATTGTTCAAATAAAGTTTTTTTTATAATGTTTATTTATTAGAAGCTCTTCTTTTAACTACAGAAAGATGACGAAGAAGACGATGATCATCAGCAAGACGATGAAACGAATAATGATGATGAACATTTTGAAACGCATGAAGATGGAGAAGTGGCCAACGGAGAGAGCCAAGAGAACAGTGACACTGATTCGGACGAT
Organism: Neomicropteryx cornuta; assembly: GCA_020383195.1. Lineage (NCBI taxonomy): Eukaryota > Metazoa > Arthropoda > Insecta > Lepidoptera > Micropterigidae > Neomicropteryx > Neomicropteryx cornuta. Next base: position 1,883,596 of record JAHKQU010000001.1, on the reverse strand, counting down.
AGTGACAACGTGAAGGTAGTCATTGGGGATATCAAAACGCAGCCCTACCAGAGTCTAAACATTAAGGTTAGTTCATCTCTACTGCATTAAAACCCCCATACTGATCGAATATGAAAACTAAGAATTTAAAAAAATGACTAAGAGTTACTGACATTCTATAAATATTTTTTTAATGCAGGACAGAAGACAGTTTCTCTCTTTTTAATTTTATGTGTGATGACAAATTCTCTCCTTGGATATCATTTCCCAGACTGTGTTTTTTTTCTTTATTTTTTTAAATAAATAATGATATCTACAATCACTTTGGTCTCTAAATTTGCTTGTGCTAGGGTCAAGGGAGATAGTGGGAATGAAGTGTTAACAATAGTAATTATGACTAATGTTTGGCTTCAAACCGAGCGAGACAGCTGGGTCGAACACTATAATTAGACTACCACTTTCTCGAACCATAAATAATGGTCGCTTGTGATTGACAATGATAATGGACGATGAGCACTAAAAATCTTACAAATACCACTATTGTGTTTTGCATTATTTAAAAGTGTATATTTTCTTTTAACAATGTTTAAATAAAAATGTTAGTATAGAATTGAATTGCAAATGATAACCTGTCTGGCTTTAAGATTTAAATGTGTCATCTCAGACATTGACGCTCACCAAAGGTATTACATAGACCCGAGTGAGATTTCTGACTTCGAGTTGTTGTATCATTGCAGCGAACGGGGCTCGTGGTTCCGTCCGATAAGCAGAAGCAAACACCTACTGGCAAGATCACAGTCGAGGAGATGGAGTCAGTGGGTACTATAAACGGAGTACCTGCTCAGGAGTTCAACATTGACACACTCGAAGACAACCCTTGGAAGAAGCCTGGAGCCGATATTACTGGTACTTATTTTATTATTATAGTATTTATATGTATAGTTTTTTAAATTTTCATGTATTTTTATGTATGTGCCTGTGACTATTCCTATGTCAAATATTCGCCAATAGGACCTTACAGACGATTGCAGGCAAGACTGGAATATAATCTTAGTGATTAGTCAAAAAGACAAAAACCTAACTTTCCTAGGTATTGCAACATTAGTATCAATTCCCACGAAAATCACAAAATTAGTATCAAACACTTAGCATCACGATGCTTTACATATTTTACTAATTGTGTTACTAAATGTGTAAATGGTAACACAAATAAACAAACAACAATAAAATAATATGTTAATGATAAAACATAATATCGAAAATATTATGTTATCCTCATATAAAAGTTAAGATTTCTGAATGAATTTCTGTTGATTTTCAAATATATTCTTTTATTTATTGATATTATGACAAATTAAATAAAACTAAAAATAAGTCCCAATGTAATTTGTTTTACATTAGGTTTTAAATATAAAATCAAGCATAAAATAAACATTGAGTTTCTTTTATAGAAAAATCAAAATCTGGACCAAGTTAATTATGTTATTTGCATAATATATTTAAAAAAAAAATTAGTTGATTTACATGTTGCATATATTAATTAGTGTGAGTAATATTAACATCTTGTCAATTTTGTTTAGTAAAAATTTACACTAATCCTTAAAATAAAGGATTTTAACAACTTCCTTACAAATCAGAAACTTAAAGCCCCCATGAGGCAAAAAGATGGCGATATTTTGACCCTTTGAGACTTTTTTGTTTCGCTCCGCCATTTATTTTGCGTTTGCGCGTGTTGGAAGCGGAAGCTGCATTGTTGTTTTGCGGCAATAAAACATTAACGCACCTGGAATTGAACCTCGCATTTCATGTCTATCCACTAGCTAAAATATTTTCTAAAAAAGCGTATTTAATCAGTTCTTCAATATCTTCATTGCAATATGATAGTTATGGTTGTGGCAGCACGCCTTTAACAAATGTTCACACATTTGTTTAAACTAAGGATTTATAAGTAGTTACAGGTTTAAATCAAATAAAAAAACATTCTAAAAAAAGAACTTTGTTTTTTTTATACATTTTTTAGTAACTTTATATTTTATTGACAAAAAACTGCTCGTTGGACTCTATTCTACCCTAAGAAGAACTTTTTGTCCAATCTAGTGGTTGATTTGTGGGATGAATTGCCTGCTAGTGTTGTTACCTCCAACTCATTTAATTAGTTCAAAAACCGTTCCGAAAGTACATACATATTCAAAAACTGCACATTTTATTTGTCCTAGACTACTTCAACTATGGCTTTAAGGAGGACACTTGGCGCTCTTACTGCGAGCGTCAGCGCCGCATGCGCTTGCACGAGTCCGGTGTAGGCCTATCCGGCGTGATGTCCACAGGACATGGGGGTGGGGGGTCTCACCCAATGGCCATGGGCGGAGCGACACGGCCGCCATCTTCGCTCGTTAATGTAAACGATAAACCGCCACCCAGCATGATGCGCAGGGTTGGACCAACTCAAGGTAAATTGCACATTACATTCCATTTTCATAATATAGCGAGCAGATGCACTCTCAAACACTTTCAATCCATCAGCCCAGTCACCTTTTTAAATAATTATTGTTGGGAACTTATCTCCCTAAAATGCTAATATGCGTCAATAGGAATATGGAGCTCCAGAAGCTCTATTCCCAAAGACGTATATTTACGTCGGTGCCCCGTTCGCTCGTTCAAACAGTGCAATCAATTGACTCAAATTGGCTTTAAATGGCTTCTTCAGTTCCAACCAAACTTCACGGCCCGAACTTCCGGACTGACGAGCTTCCAATCAGTAATAGTAGTTTTTGTTTTAAGTAAAGCACAAGTCGGATGTTAACTAGAATGACATTTTATAATAGAGAATTTTATGGCGAATTAGTTCACACCAAACTTGTTGCAATTTAAAGTCTAATGCTTGCAAAACTAATTTTAAAGTAAATGGGTTACTTCTTTAATTATTATTCTTAGTTTTAAGCAGGCAGCTTATGCTGATAAGCCTAAATCTGCACTTGTATCGTCTCTGATAAACTTGTCCAATCTGTTCTTAAATTCGTTCACATTTCCGGCACTCATCACTGCGCTTGGTAACTTATGTATAATCACCCCATACAAAACTTTAACTCATAAAATGTTTGCGCAAATTGTAACACAAAGGGTTAAACCACACCATAAATTTAGCTCGAATGGAGTCATTCTCTTTCGCGATTGACCACCAAGCTAGATCGACCACCAACATCTCGTTCTTCACTAGAATACTGCTGTAAGTGAGTGTATGATTTAAGAACTTATAAAAGAACTTATAACTTGTATCTGCTTATCTAATACTATGCGTAGCGTCTAACTTTTTAGTATCAGATTATTAGTGTAAATATTGTAGGCATCATTGTAAATTCTATTTATAGATTTTATTATGTATGCTAAATATCAATTTATTACTTATGAGAAAGAGCACTATTATTTTATTTAATCAATTTTCAGCTATTAACTATATTGTATTATTTTAAAGTGCCGGCTCCAGGATTGACTCCCAGAAGGGCTGCGGGCTCCATAGATGTCATTGGCGGCGCTGCCGGGCCCCTCAGTCGGCGGGATGATGATGAAATAGGCGGAGTACCCGGAATAGCCATCAGTGGAGCGCCGCCCCAAGTGTCGCCGGTTAACATGAACTCCATACAGGTGGGAAAAGGCTAATTTATTATCAAACCCTTGTTTAACTGACCCTCTAACATCCGAACTTCTTTGAAATAAAAATTTTGTTTATTAGGTAGGTTGTTTCTCTTGTATTATTGGTTCATTTTTTATTTATTTTTGTTTTAGGTAAAACAAAAATAAATAAAAAAGTTTTTGTTTTGGTTAGCTAGTAAATAAACTAAATAAGAATCTAATAAAGATCTGCACATTGAAATTGTCCATTCATATTATTTTAATAGGTAATGACTGCCGAACACCGTGAGTACACAATGCGCCAGAGAAAGTTTCCGGATGTGACTCTGCCGCCCCCGGGAGGTCCCACTGGTCCTGGGGGGCCTGACTACTACAGGGGGCCCATACCAGATGGACCACCTGCTTATTACCCGCCGCCTTACGCAAATGAACCGTGGAGTATGTTTTTATTTATTTGTATTGTGTATTATTTCATATGAAATTATACTTCTATAATGAGGTTCTCCGGTGGAAACTCCTTATAAACATAGGAAGCTTGTCTCTGTTTAGTGACCTCCGAGTGGCAGTCCATTCTATTCACCTATCTAGCATCAACTATACTGCAGTCGTACCATCCTAATCTCCGTCTGTGTTTATTGTACTTATATTTTTTTCTCAATTTAATAACTTAAAATAGAGCTCTTATTCTCAAATTAGTTCACTTTTATGTAGGCGTATACAATTAAACACGTACAAGAGACGCAAACACACTTTTGGATTATGTTCTTTGTGTTTTTAAATTTTGCTTTCTTTCAATACTTTTTTATTTATTTTAAGCGAAATAAATCAAGGTTTTTATCGGTTTATTTAATGTATATTTTTCAGAGTAAAATAATATTTTTGGATAAATTATAAAAAAAAAACGGTGGTTTCTCAAAAAAGCTTTGTGATTTACGCACAGCAAACGAGAGTTGTAGGAGCATTTCTTATTATTTAATAACTAGTATAATTTGCTATGTAATTTATTACAGTATTGAGCTATTCAGGACAAAAAAAAAAGTGTACACTAATGGTAATTATGCATTTTGAATATGTTTAATAACATGCAATCATGGCAATATATGTAATTCCCAGACTGTCTTATGAATTTGCTGAAATGACAACTTCAATGAGGCCTATGAATTTATGACTTAATTTGTTTTCCAGATGACAGTTGGCATCCACCTGAGCATGGAATGCCCATTCCTTCTATGGTCCCCCCTCCCCAAAACATGATGGGCCCACCCCCACCAGGTATGATGGGAGGTCCCATGCCGAACATGGGTCCGCCCATGATGGGGGGGCCACCTATGGGTTCGTATGGACCACCGTCTATGGGACCTCGCGCACCACACATGGGTATTTATGGGTTTAGTTATTATGAAAAAAAATAGCATTTGAATGCACAGGTTACAAATAATTGAATAGGAAAATTGTACTTAAAATCCAAAGAGGTGAAAATTATGGTTAATGGATGGTGAATTTACTAATGATTAATAGAACTTATCTTAATGTCATACAGAACTAAGTAAGTTGAAGTTATTGACCCACATTATTAGCAAATAATAGTGTGGGTTAAAATAAAGACCATTCAAACAGTCACCACAAGAAGTGGTGAAGATCTGGTATTATTTAAATTTAGTGAATAAAAATAAAATGAAATACCATATTATAACCTATATTATCCGGCACTCCACAATATTACTGTAAATAGTTTTTTTTTACATTTCAATAAATAAAATGTGTACCCATAAAGTATCGTGTATGGACCCATGTGATTCCTGGGCACCCTCCTTACTCACCTGATCTAGCCCCAAGCGACTTTTTTTGCTCTTTTAGCTAAAAGTTGTACATTGAAGTTGCGGAGGACAGAAATTTTCGTTGAATGAGGCGGCCATCACCTACATAAACACGCAGATTTTGCAGAGAAAGACCAAGTACATCTTGGACGAATTATTTGGATAAAATTAAAGAAAAAATATCTTGTATCTTTGTTAGGTTGGAAACTTTTTAGACAACACAGAAATTAATATTGTTTTGGTCACTTTCAGCTCAAGTGCAGCTTTCGTTTTACTTTGAACTTGATTTTCTCAAGAGCAGACAGAGTAACTTTTTACTATTTTTGTTCGATTTCATTGTTAAAAGTTACCTCATAGACAGGACAATAAGTAGCTCAAAAATTATTGATTAATTGGTTAGATTTAAGGATTTTTAATCACTTATATAATAACCAATTAAACTGATAGCTATGCATTTTCGTACGATTAGTGGTCACTTTAAAGCTTAACAGTGAACTTTTGCTTTATCTCCTCATGACGATGGGAGTCTTTGTTTTTTTATCACGTAGCCAAAATTTTTTTTTCTTAAAAAAATCACAAAGATATTTAGAGCCTGGTTTACCTTTTATGGGTGTACTATGTATTAAATTTAAAGAATATCAAGAAAATATAAAGACAATTTTTTTCAGGTATGGTTATAAGGGATCACGAAAGGCGTGAAAGAGACCGTGAACGTGAGCGCTCCATCCGAGATGACGTCGAGAGAGATAGAGACCGCGACAGAGAAAGGGACAGAGAGAGAGAAAGAGAACGCGGAGAGAGAGACAGGGATAGAGAGAAGGAAAAGGAAAGGGAGCGAGAGAGGGAGAGGGAACGCGAGCGGGATAGGGACCGTGACCGTGAGAGGGAAAGGTCCCGCTCGGCCAAACCTGACAGGCACAGGGAAAAGTGAGTGTTGTGAATTTTACATATTTGATATTTTTAAAGGTATGGCAATAAACATATGTATAACAGTCCTAATATTATAGATTATATTCGCTCCCATTTATATTTTTCGTTACCCAAATATAGTGGATAAATAAGTGTTTTATTTTAATTAATTTAACATATTTTTAGCAGTCTGAATATGCAAAAACTAAACTATTTTATATGTTTCTCATTCATATTCTTTTTATGTGTAATTATTTTTAGGTGAACCTATATGTTATTTTAGAACACATATTTTATTCGCATTAAAATTTCATATGGAATACTTTATCCAAATGTATTTGCATACAAATCTATCGAAAGATAAGAAATATATAAGATTCTTGTGTCATCCGCAATTGTCGTGATGGCGGCCGCTTGCAGACAAAAACAAGACGCTAAACATTTTTTTTTTCAATCTTGTGGCTCGGCCGATGCAAAAAAACTATTGTAAAGTACTTTCTCACTATGTTTCTGATGTTTTCTTGATGTTTCAATACAGCAAACCTGATTTTCTTTTTAAAAGCGGTTGTAGAATTTAATGGAGATATTTATGGTGTTGGTAAAAGCTAAGACTTCTTTGACGAGTGCTCGAAGAGCAAATAACACTTACACAAGGTAATGTTCGTATTATATAATATTATTGAAATTATTCCAAGTGGTTCAACCACACACCACTTGAATTAAGTAGACTCGGCCTAAGTCAAATCTTTGTACGGCCGAGCGTTTTCATTTTCAGGCATCGGAACGGTATTAGTGATGATATACTGACACATTTAACACCGATGCAAATAGAGGACGTATCACAGGATCACAAGTAATGAAAAAATGAAAGTAGAGAAAATAAAAAAGACGTCTTTTTGTAAAGTTTGAATAGTGTATAATTAAACTATTACCTTATTAATTTTATTATTTTTAGGTACTATACCAAATAATAAATACACAAGGTACCCTCAAAAAACACTCTAATAGATAAATCTGAGAAAATATTCCTTGGCGCACTAATTATTATTTGTTTCTCCAATTCTTAGTTCAATGGGATCATGCATTTTTTGTGCAGGTCACATAGACACGAGAGATCGCGGTCGAGAAGCCGGCGTCATCGTTCAAGATCTAGAGAAAGTCACGACCCGAGGGAAGGGAGGGAAAGAGAAGGCCGCGAGAAGGAAGGCAGGGAGAAGGAGGGGCGAGAGGGAAGGGAAAGCAGTCGAAGGCCTTCAGAGCAGCCCAAAACAAAAGAGAAAGAAAAAGATAAAGAATCACCCTAATTTTTGCTTTGTATTAATCAAGTTAATGTTAAGTATAATTACATAATTTTTAGTCTAGAATGTATATTTTGTCTTTTAATTTGGTGAATATTTATGAAACAAATGTTATTGCAAAAACACAAAAGATTAATAAAAATATGTCATATGTCATTTGTTTCTCTATTTTATTATCTTTATAAAATTTTGAGAATTTATAAATTATATTCTGTATTTTTTCTACACAATTTTTAAAAGTACGAGGTGTGTTCAAAAAGTATCGCGAATTTTGAATTTTCGCGGGTTACGTATATTCGAATTTCGATTTTTTTGTGGCGTTATGTTGGTACTCATGTCTCTCACTTATGCCGACAAGCTCGGCTATTTTGAATGTTCACTTAATTGTTGACAGCTGCTTTGCTTGCACGTGTTTTGGATCGTCTTCGATTTTTACCTATTCAAAAAAATGGATCACAGAACCTGTATCAAATTTTGTGTGAAAAACGAAATTAAGTGCGCGGATGCATTCCGAATGTTGACTGTGGCATACGGAGAAGCTACCTTGGACCAAAGCAACGTTTATCGGTGGTACAAAATGTTCTCAGAAGGCCGAGAAGATGTGAACGACGAAGAGCGTGCCGGACGCCCGAGCACTTCAACAACAGACGAAAAAATTAATGAAGTGGAGAAAATGGTATTGGCCAATCGTCGAATCACCGTTAGAGAAGTTGCTGAGGACCTAAACATATCGATTGGCTCGTGCCATTCGATTTTTATCAATGATTTGGGCATGAGACGGGTCGCCGCGAAATTCGTACCAAAATTGCTCAATTGCGACCAAAAACAGCATCGCATGAACATTGCTAATGAGATGTTAAACTCTGTCCGCGACGACCCAAATTTGCTCCAGAGGGTCATAACTGGTGACGAATCGTGGGTTTATGGTTATGACGTGGAAACCAAAGCTCAATCATCTCAATGGAAGCTGCTACGCTTGACGTTACGCTACGCTTGACGAGATAAAGACGGCATCGAAGGAGGAGCTGAACAAGATAAAAAAAAATGATTTTTTGAAGTGCTTCGAAGATTGGAAAAACCGTTGGCACAAGTGCACATGGGGATTACTTTGAATGGGACAAAATAGATATTCATGAATAAATAAATAATTTTTGAAAAAACACAAAATTCGCGATACTTTTTGAACACACCTCGTATATACGGTACAATTTAGGTACTAAATATACTGACTGCCTTATGAATTATATAAATAAATGACTGCCGATTATCCTGGTGTATTGTATTTAAATGAACAAAACTGTTTACTCTAAGTAAAGTACCTAGGTCGGGGTCACTAAATAATTTCCATAGAGTATTTAGTGATGATTATATTTCTTTATCAGTTTTAGCCAGTAATTATTTGTGAATCGAATGGCATAGACAGTAGAACAATTGGATAACCAGATAATTAAGCGGCAATTTATGAATGATGGCGCTTTGACACAATTTTTTTGAACGGCACACAGTGTCAATGAATGAGCGCTATGAGATGCCGGCCGGCTCGACATGTAGAGTAGGCCTAACCTATATGAGTTAAGAATAATATTATTTTCCCTGACAGCCAAAGAAACCAGTAAATTTAATTTCCTTGTGGGTCGCAAATATTTTTTTATTATATCTTTTCTTTTGATCTAGCTGCCTAGCTAGCAATGTAAAGTAAAACGAAGCAAAAACTTTGCTGATATCTTATTTTATGCGGCTGTCAAAATAGCTTATATTTTGTATTGTCACTCCTGACATGAAACCTTGGCATAAGTGCCCACCTTCCATAGTTTTAGATGAAATTAAAGAAATTCTAGTAATTTTTTGACAATATTTATTTTATTACTTAAATCTTAAGTCATTAAAGTCTAAACGTTACACAAAAGAAAACTGAAGGTGTTTTTCACTTATTACATCTAAAATGTGACATTTTTAAGGTCGGGCTGATGTCAAACTGATCAAAGAAACGGTATTATAGCTAACTCAGGAGGAAATGCCACAATAATCAATGTATCATTTGACACAAAAAAAGAGACTTAATGATGAAATAAAAATCGGTGTGATGGAATTGGAGGCTGACAGATTACTTGAGATTTAGTTGGGATTAGGGTACAGTGAAAACAGTATTTCAGCGATGATTTCCAATCACAGTACAATACAATAGTCAAAATTGTGATTGTTTTGGGACAAATTACTTAAACGGTCACCAAAATGGTCAATGGTAATGGTGACCCAAATAACATATAAGAGATCAATGTTTATTTCCAATTTATACATGCATACAAACAAAGCCCATCGCATTTAAAGGGAAACACTCACACTTGATGTCATTCAACCGAAAGAAGAGTTCATGACTATTTTAAAGTTCATGGGGTTATAATGAAAAAGTGTAAAGAGATGAAATTGATTTTCAGCAAGTGGAGTGCTTGCCTTAGCCTTACCAGCTCAAGTCACAAATTTATTGATTATTGATTAGGTCAGTAAAATTTACAAATGAGGGCAAGTTACTAATAGATAAAACTTTTCAAAAAATTTACATAGTTCGGCGTTTACTATAATTTAATATTTATATTCACTCGGGCCGAATTTGCAGATTTTCTTTTAATACAAAACATTTTTACAAACAGATGTGTTCCGAAAGCGATCACATTTGAGAAACGAAAGAATATCACGATTTATAAGTTAATTTCGTCACGACTAAATACAGGAATATTACACTTTACAAAACAAAAAGAACAATAATATTCTTTGCTTTTTCACATTTAAAAATACTTATTCGTTACTCTGCCAATATCTTTCATATTACGTAAGTTATGCATAATAGATAAAACATATCGGGATAGTAAATTGTTATATAACTATGTAAAATGTGACTATTTGCAGTATACATAATTTTTTTCATAAAACGGATCTAAATCTTAAACGTTGAAAATATGGAATATACGACTAAATCATCGCTCGAGGCTCTTGTACAAATATTCACTTTAAGAAAACAATTCACATGTCAATTTTTACAAAATTATTTTTAAACATTATTGCTAAGTAAAAATTACAATTAATATAAGAAAACCACTTTATGAATTGAGACTGAAATTTGTTAATAATACAAATAATTGCTAAGAATGTCACAAAAGGCATGGAATATGCTCAAATGAATTTTAAGTTTAAATTTTATATGCTCAAAAATACAGTTAATTTTAATTCGAGATATTTTCAAATCTGATATAATGCAGGCTTCTCAAGCATACCAAATAAATAATACGTGTATGCGTTGCAGCAATAATAAAGGCTGTAGGTATTAGGTTTGGATATATCTATACATCAGTCTGTGTGCGGGAACAGACCGACTGTCCCCACCCCATACAAAAGAGTTGTTTGTTTGACTCGGGCGTACGATAATAATTACGACTAAGCTTAGCGATGAAAAGATGAAACACATGTTTAATACTAGGGTCATAATGCTACGCAGATCTAATAAATGCATTTCAATCGCAAGTGATGAAGATGTACTTAACATTTCCCACGACGAGGAAAAGCGTCTTTAAGCGCAAAAGACTATCATCCTATTCTATTCTATATTCTATTATAATCAACATTTAGTCAATCGGACAAACGAAAAATACACAATAAATTAAAATTATGTAGTAAAGGAAATTACAATTAAAAATAATTACAAATTAGACAGTTTAATTCAAGCTGTTGTCCTAAAGTCGATGACAAGGCAAAAGTTAACTTTCACACAGATTAACTGAGAATATGCTCTAACAATTTCTAGATGAGAGAAATCCCATCCCGCTACCGAGACTTACCAAATACAAATACAAAGAGAGAGACAGACAAATCTAGAGTTATATAATACACTCTTATAAACCTAAATCCGATGGATTCTACCTATCCTACCGTTTACTCTAAATTGTTAATCCAGACATTTGTTTTGACTATAGAATAAAGCGAGTATAAAAAATAAGGAGGTCCCTCTTTTGAAGGTAAAACTTTCAAACTCATTTGCAAATTTACTATTTGAGAAAGAATAATTAAATATTCAATAATAACAATAAAAATACTGACATAGTAGAAAAAAATAAGTCTTACCATTTGTTTTGATATCAAAGTTTTATATTCGCTTCTAGATGAACCACCGAAATTAAAAATAATGAAAAGCTACCGTTCCCATTTAATCGCGTAATAAGTGGACTATAAAGCAGTGCTTCCGCAACTGCACATGTAGTTCATGAAAAGAAATTAAAACAGTCTGAATAATCAATAAATCAATTCAAATAAAAAACATGGGATCATCATTACAACATTATGTATGTATGATCAAAGAAAAAAAAAACATTATTCTTATTTTTAAAATGTATCACTTTAAAGCAAAATCAAATTAGTGAGAAACTTAACCTAATAAGAACACTAATATAAAATCAAAGCATTCATTATAGCTACATTACCCTCGTAGGGAGTGTCACCAAAGACAAATTGACAATGGGCAATAGTGCTCAAAATGAATGTTACTATTCTAACAAATTCTGATAAAATAAAAAATGGGTGCTTTGTCTAGATCGAAAAAGCTACTTTCCTTCAACACGATGGTGCCTCATTTCAAACCACAATTGACGCCACGCCGTTGACTACCTCAATTTAGGACACCGTTCTATCTTAATGCAATATTATACAATTCCAACGGTTAATACCATCATTGCCTTTGTACAATTTAAACTTAATTTAAATTAAACAATCACCACACCGTTGATGCTATCACTCAACTATCTGTGCTATAAAATCTTTATACATTTAAAGCTACTGCATTTGATTCAATTCCAGGTGGAAGTCGTCATTAAGTAATCTAAGTGATGGAAGCAAGCGAGATCGTCCGCGGATTCAAACTGCAAACGTAAAAGAAAAGGACCGTAATCTCTCCACATACATAAATACATAATTACAAATCGGTCAAGTATTAGTAGGAGTCCTCTCACCCTGTCCGGTTAACTAAATCTAATTTCTCATTTCTATACTTTGTTACAAGTCGGAAATAAATTACAGAAATATTACAAGGTATCTTTACAAAATACAGATTGCGCCCAAAGTTACCAACAAAAAGTAGAAAGGTTTCTTGCTCATTATAGCTCATAGTAGTGAGATCTTAGTACTCAAGATGAACCACAAAAATCAAACAGTTGAAATTCAATATGACAGTTTAACGAGCACAAGAACAAAACCAAAGTTATAATTAATTTTATTATTAATTACCAGTATATTTGATAATCGCAAAACCCATCCAAATTAAAATGGAAAAACTCCATCTCAAAAGACAAAGCTTCCAAGGAAACATTTTAATTTCATTGTATTAGGTTGAAAATATTTTTCAAATCATTTTAATATTGCAAATAATATTGGAGAGTAGAGATAAGAAAAATAACATTTTATTTGCTTCCTATTAAACATATTTTATATACTACAACATTCAGTTATTGTATAAATTGTATAAATGTGAAAAATTCTAATTTACGGCTCTGTTAAGTGATTTGGGTGGTTTGTCATCGTCTTACTTACTAGAAATTAATATTATCATAATCTCGACATTAATTATTTTTAATATTCTCAGAGGAAACACCTAATGAAATCCATCATTCTTTTAAGCATATCAAGTTGGATGTTTGCTCGTAAATATTTACTTTTAAACCAGTTTTATATAATAAAAGAATACGCTCTGATCTCAAAACCTACATTTAAACTATTATTTACGTCAGATATTACAGGTTTTTACATTGACTATTTTTACGTTTACAAACATTTACAAAACTTATACAAGCTATCAAACGTTGCACATGCAATTGTGCTCCATGGCTAACTGCATTTATATATTTTCGATTCAAGCAAGGCATACTGAATCAAATTTCTGTTCATATAGGCACTTTGTATAATTTTTACTAAGAACAGTGTATGGATCACACATGGATTGCCTGCACTTACTAAATAAATACAAACTTAAGTAAAAGCATGCAATATAAACATATGACACCCAAACACTTACTTATTAAACGCACCTTATACAAAATGTTTACAAACTGTAGACAAATTTTACATAATTTAAACCTAAACATTTACAAGACCGGTTATACAAAAAAAAAAATATCGTTAAAGTATAAAATTTAGTTACAATTTGTACTATAGTATGATGTAATGTAATAATAATATACAATTTTGTAGACAGTTGAATGGAAGATTTTTAACTAAACCATTTCAAACTCTACCTGAATGAACAACTACAGAAATAGCTAAAAATGCTCTAAGCAAATAATGTTCGATAGGATGAGGGAGCAGAATCAATCACAGCTCATTCTCCCAAAGTTAGTGACCGGGGCATTAAGGTTTCACTACAGAAAATGCCTGCAATGTTAGGTGACTTTATATTTCCACCGAGAAATCTGCATGTTTTTTCGTTGCTTCGATTCCTCGACTTGAATTTTGGACAAATGCAAGCAATCTTTCAGCACCTCATTGTATCATTTAGTCAAAGTGAAGATGTTAATAGATAACGATGTATGAATGGTAGGTTGCAATGCATTTCACCGAGGAATGTGTTACGTTCGAATTTGCACAGGACAAATTAGTATGCTTCCATTGTTCCAACCTCAACCTGATCTCTCTCAACCTAGACCAACTCACAGAGCCAACGCCCAACAAAGGAACAAATTAATAAACCTACTTCACTTTAAGTAGACAGAAATTAAATAAAAAAAAATAAACACATTTATTTCTTCACATGAAACAGATAATTAAAACAAAGAGTTAAATTACAAAAATAGCTGATCAATTAAAAGCGAAAAAAAAAACTTTCTGTGTAGTTGACAAAGGAGGCACGAGTCACCATACACGTGAAACATTTAAATGAATGTACCGAATGTAATCAGCAATTAAAAAATAACATAATTGGTCTTTGAAAGTTACAATATGACAATATTTAATTTGTTTGTCGAGCTCCATTGGCTCAGCTACTCCCTCTTTTAAAACACCTTAAAATTAAACATAAAATAAGAAGCATTAATCGTCTATCATTAACGAAAGCAGCTTCAATGTTTCCTAATGATAAGTCTGTGCTGCACGGTGAAAGAGACAGCCGGAGCAGATTTCGGTCTGATGGCAACTCTTGCCTGCCAATAGCCCTACTCTTTTATCAAACTTATTATAATAATTATCAAACCCTGTTTATAGCTTACAAAGGCGTTTATGGAAAACAAATTATTTTCATATTCGTTATTAGCCACTTATGGGCATTTGTTTTCTTGCGTAATGCTCACATCACAAATTCAAACAGCCTATACTGCAATGATTGTGAATGGCAATCGAAAGCAATGAAGGATTTCTGTTGTGACAGCTGAGTGAATGTAAAAATAAAAATAACAATGTATAGCTGCTACTGGCTATCCTGGCCTAACACGTTACTAACGTTTGCATATTATTATGTGTCTATAGGATTCCGTTGGGCGGAGGTGGTCCGATCGGTCCGATGGGCCCGATGGACCCGATGGACCCATAGGGAGTCTCGGGGGTCTTGAAGAACTTCTCGAGCTTTGCGATAATGTGCTTGCCGTAGGTGTACTTGCGTAGAGAGCCCAGGTGGGGACGGATCTTGTGCATCAGAGTCTTCCTCTGGCGGTCATCCGCCATGTCTATCATTTTCTGGACCACGTAATTGGCGTATTGGTCTTTCATCATCACATGGAGAGCACTATATTAAACAGAAAAATACAAAGACAATAAGATTCACCTATTTCAATGTGTTTTGATCCAGCAATCATCTTTTGCCACTTAGGAATTATAAGGGTCTTTACAATACATTAAAGGGAACGGGGTACACCAGACCGCATGAAACTTCACCGGTCATACTAACACTCACACTTTTGCTTAAGGCTCATATTCTAAAATCTATATATTCTGATTTGCAAAACTGATATTTCACACACATAATAATTGTGTTAATTGGCTACAAATCTAATCACATATATTTAAATCTTAAAATTTTGAGGCAATTATTCATAAATAGATTTAGAGAAATGGAGTGCTTTGTGTCTTGGCTTATTAGTTTGAGCAGACAAATAGATCATATCTATTGTAACTACTACTATTGTGGTATTAGCCTAGCTGCCAGAGATATCATTGACCCAGGTCAAGGTTCATAAGCAAATTGATGGCTGAAGTAAGGTTATTATAATTATTTGAATTGAAAGGTTTATTTTCCAAAACGTTGCCTTCTTTTTGGAAAATTCACTCAACTATTGAGACTGTTTTCAGTGACACGGAGTACAGAGAACATGGGCCTAGTGGTGTCCAGTTTGAGAATCTAATCATTTGCTTTGTCAATAATAGCATTTGTTGATTTTAACTTTGCAACCAGACCGTACTAGGCAGGAGCAGGGGTTTCTTTGTGGTAGATGGACTGGATTTGCAAATCATGAGCGGGACATTTTATGGCAATATCAATATTTATCTTTTTGGAATGTAATTTTACAACCACATAGGGAGTGTTTGGATGCACAGGATGGGAGATTACAGCAAGAGCTGTTGGATGGATAGTTTGCTCGAACAAAATGATGGCTTGAATATGGGGACATATGCCCTCTGAAGTCTCATGGCGTGAACTGTGCTATTCAGTTTGTTTAAAGCATTTAATTAGTGCTCAGATTTAGTTTTTTTTCATAGTCCAGGTCAGTGTAAGTTGTACTTAATTAATTTACATGAATTATTTTTAGAATCAGAGCCAGTTTAATAAACTTTGGGTATACTTAGAGCCATAATTTTAGGCTGCATGTAATTTTTGAACCCAATTGGGAAAGCTGTGTTTGATTTGCGATGGCCTGCTGATGAAAGGGTATGAAATAGTGAGCCTAAGATTTGCGATGGCCTGAGATCTGATTGACATTGATTTTTGTGAGAGAACTCAGGAGATAAGATCGAAATCGTTCCCCTTGGGAAAAGGGTTTTAAAGCTAATTAAGGGACAATTAATGGTTTAGGTTTAGGTTGTGGATAGAGAATTATTTGCCAACATGGGAAAGGAGTCAGATGGTTTAATTTTGTGGCATAAGGACTTGACTCTTAGCAAAAGCTGGGTTCACTCTATTAACCAGTGATGATCTTTAGCAAATAAGAGTTTATAATGTCAATTAATTGTAAACTAAAACCTCTTGTGATAATTACATTAATTATCCACACTAATGAGCGTTTTTACACAATTAATTGTTAAGAAATTTCACAAAATTTAATGGTCTTTTGAAAATTATACAATAAGAATTGTAAGATAATATTAATATAATTGATTATAATTAAGACCATCATAATCAATGTGTTTTACTCAAACACCAAGTATGTCGTATACAGTAACAACAGTATAACAACACAGGTAATGTTTAGTGCAGATCTGTAGCATTCTTTGGCAATATAATTATTGCCAAAATTAAAAGAATTAATTAATATTCCAAGACAAGAGTAAATGGCAGATAAAAGCCAAAATAACTTCATGGAATTACACTGAGGAAAACACTAATAGCCTCCAGTTGAAAACTCTTGGTCGCCAAACTGTAATCTGAATGAGATGGCGCCGATTATGTGGTTATAGCCGAGAGTCATCTCATCCATCAAAAAATAAAAATAGTCTACAGCTTCTGTTGACTATTCTGGCATTTAAGTGTGAAATTCTGTTGGGCTGAAGGGGAGGAGGTCCAATGGTCCATTAGACCCATTTGGAGTCTCCGGGGTCTCGAAGAAATCATCGAGATTGGCGACGTGCTTGCCGAAGGTGTACTTGTTCAAGGAACCCAGGTAGGGGCGTATCTTGCGAATCAGAGTCGCCCTCTGATGGCCTTTTGCACTGTCTACCATCTTCTGGAGCACATAATTGGCAAATTGGTCTTTCAACATCATGCGAAGAGCACTAAAATGAACAGAAAAATAAAATAATAAGATTCACTTATTTGAAGGGTTCAATCCAGCCAAGTCATCTTCGCCATTGACAATAATCACAAAAGACGCTTTTCTCACAAGTTATATGACAGCACAAAGGAAATGCTGCAATGATCAAAGGAAGGCATATTGAGATTCAGACATATTTTTAAAGGCTGAATTCTTCTAAGATAGAAGGTTAAGGAAAAAACTAAAATGACTCCTAAAATACCATTAAAGCCTCTAGATGAAAACTGCAGATCGTTGAATTTAACCCAAACAAAATGTGAAGATGATGATGAAATGTATTTAAATCTAACTTGTTAACTGTAACATCATATCTTGTCCATGTATTTCTGTGTTATTAGTAACATTGCCTGTTGATTTCTAATATAATTTAAACATAGCTACAGGGTGTCCCAAGACCATTCCCAAAGACTTCAGGGAGTGAATGTTAAAATAATTCATCCCCAAATTTATTATTTTTATTCAAAAGATATTCTATGAAAATGAGATCGATATTTTTGGCCGTGACCAGCGCACGATCAATGACCCAACGTCGCTCCCGTATGAGCAGCTGGCGCACGCAAGACAACAACTGTTTAATATTATTAAGTAAAATTTACATTATTTTTCTTGGAAACCATGATGAATTTTGATATGTCGTCTAAACAAATCATGTTTGAACTGGCAGGGCCAATTAGCTGGATTATTTATCAAGAATGGTCTCGGGACATCCTGTATTATGAATTTTCCATGAGTAATTACTAAATATCCCTGAAGTCAAAGCCTCATATGCGACGACGCAAGAGCACAATAATAAAAGGAAATGATCTTACAAGTTTACGATACTAAAAGACTTGATGAATACTTACTTGTCGTTGAAAGTGCAGACTTCGTCAATAAGCAGCAGGCGTTCGTTCTTGTTAGTACTGCAGACGCATTTCTCCACCACATTCGAGGCAAACTTGTGCTGAGACAACACCAACACCTTGCCCTTGACAGCCATGAATAGAGAGATCTTGTCGTCTGGCTGGCCATGCTCTAGCACATGCTGGATGACATAGTTGCCATACTGATCCTGGATCAGCTGTTCTGTGTGAGCGTGCAGCTCCTGGAGGATGGGAGACACCTGCTCTCTTGTGCAGTGTTCTAAGATGCGCTGGATCACTCGACAGCCATATGGGTGCGTCGATAATGTATACACTTGACCCTAAAAATTGACAATATGAATTTAATTCTAGATATCCAAGGGAAAGAAATACTGTTTTGAGATTTATTTTGGTCTACTTTCTCCGCACAGAAACATTCTCTAATAATTTCTGGATAAAATTATGGCGAAAGTGGATATAACAAAATTTCTTCAGTGCCTCGTACCTTCTTTAGTCAAAACCATCAGATAAAACCCAAATATCAACATTCCAAAAAAAATATATGCAATTTTATTGTTCCGAAAATGGCACATTTCGATTTTAACAAGGGTAAAAATTATTAGGTAAAAATTTTTTTAGAAGTTAGGTATTAAAAAATTAAAAATATTTAGTAAATAAGAATAAAATAAAATTATATGGTGCCATATAAAGTTAACTGAAAATTATCGTTAAAGCTCCTGCAAGAAATCATAAGGGTTTTTTATTTTCTTTTTAAATTTAGCATAAATTTTTTTAAGGGTTGGAAAATTTAGAGTAACCATATTTTAGAAAATTTCAAAGCTATTTTATAGGTAAAAAATCATCATCCCGAAATCTTAAGATACGCTCACAGTACGAGTTTCAGTCAGTTGAAGCTCACCTCGAACAGATTACAATCAACTTTGTGAAAATATTAAAGAAGTTTAATATTAGTTATATTAGATAACTAATTACGTACCTGGAATGCATTAATAATGAACTGCAGTGCGGATGGTTCCACGCGTTCAATGCATTTCTGTACAACGTGGTTGCCATTTTGGTCTTTCACACACTTAAGCACATGTCCATCCAACTCCTTCACAACCTGGAATCATAATATTCAAAAGCATATAGCTAACAATAGCCTGAAAAATCTTATTGGAATATAACTTATCATATTCGGTACATCTTGAAGAGTATGGTAGGATTGCAAGCCTAACGTTGGATTTTTACCAGGAAATGAATATCCCTACCCATATCTGGTAAGCATATTCCAGTAATGGTCTGATGTACGATTATTACTTCAAATATTACTTCTAAGCATTAAGATTATTTATTTTAGTGGTCATTAAAAACTATTACACTATTTATTCTATAGTAATATAACTTGAAAACATTGTACCTCTATTTAAAAAATATTAAACTTTTTTAAATAAAATATTAAACGATTTTATTATTTGTAAAATACTGAAAATAGCTCTGATCGGCCCATAATAATTAATAAATAATTTTAATTTGATATTCTTAGTATTGATAATAATGGTGTATCAAAAAAGAAACAGCAGGAGTGGGGATGGGGTGTTGTGTTGCTCACTAGCAGTTTAGGAAGAGAACTGACCTCTAGAAAAACAATTTGTGATTTCTTGTTCATCTGCAGGTTTTCCCCTACTTTCCAGACCTGACCCCCGCAGATTTTTATGGCCAGTGATTTAGCAGTTTAAGCTGTTTTGAGAGGTGTAGACAATGAGGAGAACGATCACATGTTACATGCTATACAAACATTTTACAATAATTTATTAAAAGTTTGTTCTCTATTCAAATAATAATTATAAACCTTTTACAATAATAATTATAACTTTTATCTAACAAATTTTATTACTATTTTATATTAATGTTATCACCTGAACATAATCCTATTTGGTAAATATTATAAAATTATTTATTACACCTCCAAGGAATCGCATGGCGTCGAATTTGAGACTACTCGTATATTCGATGTGGAGCTGTTTTCAAAGGTAATTAATTCATTTTGGTTATATTTTAATAATCTACAACTAAAACCTAATTACCTAATTAAATTGTGTAAAAAAAACCAGCTAATTTACTGCATTCTAAATATAATATTTTTCTTCAACTGCCACTTTTCGTCTACTGCAGGTCCTTACATCTCTTAAACTCATTCTGATGTAGGACGCAAATAGTGAAATTTTTGAACAAACCTCTTGTTGCTGTTCAGGTGGTATTGACTCGAGTGCCTTCTGTATGACTCGGCAGCCATACATCTGCAGGGCCAGGGAGAGCACGTGCCCACGGACCTTCGCTGCCAGGCTGCTTTTCTGCTCCGGTGTTCCATACTCAAACAACTTCTGAATTACATAATTCCCAAATACATCCGTCATCAAACTGTACGCTTGCGTTATAATCTGCAACAACATTAATTAATAATTAAACTAATTTTCAGGACTTAAAGTGATGACATTAAGTATTAATGTAATCACATTTAAATATGTTATCCCTGAAGGAACCTGTATGTTAGCAACAGACAGAACCTGTCAAACAAGATACAACGAATGCTAATATCGCCATTCGCCATTCATTATTCTTCCCCCATTCGCCAGAGGTGCCTCCCCTAAGTCCACACCTATGTACCTTCCGCAAATGTCTTTCAAGGTAGAACCTATTTAATATCATTACCCTAAATCCCTCTGCCTCAGGCCCTAAAAATAGCTGAGGACACATAAGACGACTATTAGTCAAATAAAATTAATTTATTCAATATAATATAATATCTCACTTCAGTTTTCAAAAAAAAAATATTGAACTTAAATCTGACAAAATATTTTGAAACATTGGTTTCATAAATTCTTAGAACTTAAAATACCGGTCTAAAAATTTGTCCTAGAATAGAAAATACCACAATAATTTTAAAATTGATACTATTGTTAAATAGTAGAGCAGAAAAAACCTCAAAACACATAATGTAAGACCAGAGCAATGCGGTTGTGATCTTGCAAGCAAGAGCCATCTACGTTTCAGCTTAAAGATGAAAAGTTCATTGAACGTGCTTTGAATACCACTTTCGCAACATCATTCCATATCTATGAAGATAAGGAAAAAGGAAGAATGGTCAGAGCATTTTTTTAAAGCTTTTTTACAAGACCATGAATTATCTGGTCGTAACACTTTCAGGTGATTTTCCTAATCTTTGAATTAAAAATTAACAATAGATGTAAAATCATTGCGTAATCATTTTGTGGAGGAAAAAGGAATACGTTAAGATTTCGTTTGTGTATATTGTGAAAATAATGAAAGGATAAATCTTATTTGTACCTCATTAAAAACTAGTTGTTTCTCCTGTGGCTGTGCCTTCTCCAGCTTCTGCTGAATGAATCTAGAGCCATGTTGATCCTGAGAAAATTCCACAATGTGTTGGGTGAGGTCGCGCAGCTGAAGAGTTGGGTAACGATTGTTGCGGAAGTCCTCGAGAAGCCTCGATCGTCCACTGGGCTTGCCGTCGCCCACCACTAGCGCATTAACTCCCATCGCGGCTACCGGACCCACACCTCCTACTGCTCCAACTTGAACAAATATATGTTTTATAAAGACGATATTTTGTCAAGCATCGATTCTTTTTTTTTTATAAAAAATACAGCAATTTTATTAATTAACCCTGCTATCAGCCAGCATTTAAAAATGAAAAGATAAATACAAATAGTGGAATGAAGTCTACATAAAAAGACCAACAGATGCAAAATAAAAAATATATTAAGTTGTAGCGGCGCTACATATTTGGACTGCGGCTGGCAGGGAGATTTTAGCCAGCAACGTGCGATCGTCGCTAGGCGCATCTGATTGGTCGGCATCTGCGCAGGCGCGCATTGAAACGGCGCACGAGCGATTCACCAGCGACGCAGGCAGTCACTCGGTACATTGGGCTTGCAAGCCACCTTTCGCATTATGCGCCGACAACTTTTATTGTACCTGATAGATATTTTGTTAACTGTTATGTTTTTTACATCCGTTGTCTACTTTTGTTAGTAAGTCTTTAAGTTAACAATTGTTGAAATGATTCATGTAAATATTGAATATTGCCGCGTGAGGAATAAAAGGATCCAGGGCATCGGAGACGTCTTCCTTATTTCACTTCCATCAACCCTGGGACTTTCAACCCCTGCCATAATGTTTTAGGTGTTATAATATGGCTATATTTAGTATGAAAATTATTTTTTAAAAATGAAGTACATTTCTTTAGATAGTTACAAATATATTTCAATTCAAGAATTTAATAAATATATTTTTTTTATTTAATAAAGATTACAGCTGTGAAACATCCCATGGTGGAATAATAGTAAATATAATAACAAAATAATGTTTTTTAATTTAAATTATTTTTTTCTTATTACAAAATTATTAAACTGTAAATATGTAGTTGTAATCGGAAATTAGGGCAAATGATAATTGTAATTATGAAAGTTAGAATTATTGTGTTATTATTTGAGAAGAATAAATAATCACCTCGGACACCAGTCATTGCGCTGACGCTGCCAATTTTACTCAGAAGAGAAGAAGACGATCCGAACATGCCATTGGTTCCTAAGCCTTGAGCCAAACTGCTTACAGCTCTGAAAGTATATGAATATAGTTTTTATTGTTATATTAATATATATTTTGGATTGAAAAGAATGTATTACTTGAGAGTTGAAACATTTACAATTTACACAAAATAAGAATGATAAAAAATAATAAAAGATAAAATTATGTACAATAAAAACAATCCTCCTTAAAATTGTAACTATACTCTCGATTAGGGTTGCCATATCCAGTCTGCCTTATGAAAACAGACAGAAGGAAACTAAAGAGTTTAAGCGCTGAAAGAAAATTGTTTGGTTGTCAAATTACCTCTTACAACTAACAAATTCTACTTTACAGCATCAATTTGTAGAAGAATTCAAAAAATGATATTTTAGAAAATGTCATTATTTAGTTGACTTTTTATATATATATCATTAAATACAGTTTATTCATTGCTATCCATTATGTTCATTGTGAACTTATTAAAAATACAAAAAAGGTTTAACAGGAGGGAAACAGATTCAATGATGCAGTTTCAAACCATTTTACTTTTAACTATGTGTTTTGTAGAAAATTCCAAGAAAACACATTATTTTACTTGGTAAATATTAAAGAACTGGACAGAACTTGCTAAACTGGACACCCGGCAACCCTACTCCTTATTAATGAGTCCAAAGTATGTAGGTAATAGTTACTTGTATGATTTATAATTTATAATAATTACATCAACCTAATATGAAAAACATACAATTTACAAATCAATTTACAATACTTTGTTTAAAATTAAAATGTCAAGCATGAAAACGGGCATATTATTTATGAAATAAAAAATGAATATATATATTAAATCCTGTACCTGAAACCAAACAACAAAAAATAATGACAAAAAGTAGTTATTTTGACTCTTAAAAATTAAATAATTTATAATGACTATCTTTGATTATTAAAGAAAAAGATTAAAACTGACACTAGATTTAGTGGCTTCATGCAGCATGACCAAATATAATTGGAGTTCTCTTTATAAATCCCACTATTCTTTATAGCCTCTCTGCTCTCAGTCCCTACAAACTAATCACCAATTATATTTTTCCCCACCACCCACCATGATCTTGACTTTCATAGCTCTGCTGGGATTTAAAAAAAATATTATAATACCTCTGTCTCCGAGCCTACGAATACAGAAATAAAATAATTATAAACCTTTCAAAAAAACAATTTCAATTGAACTATAATAAAAAACAAAACAAATTTAAAAAAAATCTAGTCTTATGACATTTATTATGAACATATGTAATAATTTCTCTAAATAACTATGACAAAACAACAGATTAACTTATTCATGGAATAAGGTAAATGTCATTACCTGTATTTGGCTGCTTCAGCGCCGGGCGCGGCTGAGACCAACCGTTGAATTCCGAGGGGCGGCGGCGGAGAGAGGGACGATGTGATGGCCAGGGGAGATCCAGAGCCCCACTTGCCCCTGTGCCCCGCACCCACCCCTGCCAAAGCGTACTCCTGTAGGGCTGATGGACCAAACTCGAGGGAGTCCCTCCGCGATACCAAGTTGCCAGCATTGCCTGCTGCTCCGACGGATGCTGCGCCGCCTGACGTTCCGTTGTAAGCTGGATAACACGCATCTACACTATGCTAGGTATTCGTCTTTTATCTTATTTCTAATTTAAGTACTAAAGAGCTCAAGAGGGAGGACCGTAGACGTAAGGAAAAAGGCAGTCACTAGTTTTGGTGCAGTAGTGCTTGATTATAAAATAAATGTAATATGAATGATTTTTTAAATCTAAAACTTATAGGTAATATTAAGAAAGTTAATATTTTAAAAAAAATAATAAAAAGTATTGTTGAAAATTAAGTAGACTCTATATTAAGCAGTAGAACTTTTTACTAATGTCTCCCATAAACAAAAATAAAATATTTGCGGTTGTTTTTTTTTTTTTTTTGGACCAGCAAATGCCCTAAGTTAATAGTTGTTAATGTTGATCACCACTTACAACTTTTGATCCTGAGTTCATACTAACAAAACTTAAGATATTTTTCGGATGACAAAACAGTGTACCTTCAAACCTTCAAACTGCATGTCTTTGAATGAGTTAGGTGTGGTTAGGTGCGTACACATCACTAAAATTATTTATACTTATATTCATATTATAATTATTCATATTATAATTATAATTATTCATATATATTATATTCATAATTTATACAGTCGGTTCTGTAAATAGTGGATAAAATTTAAGATGTTAGAAGGGGGGGGGGGGGTTATTTGAATTAGGAAATAAATAATGATAAAAATTATTCTTGCCAAAAATATAAATAACCGGTGATATTAAAAAAAAAAAATGATGCCACCCGAATCATTTCTTAAAAATAATGAAAAAATATGTGATTGTAAATCACTTAAGAATTATTCCGGCATCTCTTAAAGATTTATACACTATTTACAGACCTCCATAAAAAATAACATTAGCTTCCACCACGGTTAAACTTTTGTGTACGAGAGAATATTATATAATTTATTCATATATTTTACAGTACATCAAGCAGATAACCTACAAAGACAAACTTTTTATTAAATCGAAAAAACGTCTTATGGGTCTGGTCAATCCATCAAATTTTGTGAGTCAAAATTAAAATGAGTCATTGAAAGCTTGCACCTAAATAAATTATGGTCCTACAAGTGTCCTAGAAACTTTGTATAAAGTGTTTCTCTCGCTAAAGAAAATTGTACATAATATTTATTATTCCCATTAGCATATATCTATAATGGAATGACAGATGCCTCCACTCTCCACTCCTGGACGGAGTCAGCCAGCGACAAGCAAATATCATTGGATTGAAAGCAATAAATCTCTGCTAAAAAAGAGTTGATTTATACCTGTTTGCGGTGTGGCAGGGCTGCCGATGTGTCCTAGTGAGGGTTGGAAGGCAGCCGGGAACAAAGCCGATGTTTGTGTAGTCCCTGATGCAAATTCAAGTTAGTAGCACACATTTACAGCAATTTAAATTTACAAACATTTACAGGTATATAATATTTACACATTTCTATAAGGGCATAATAAATATGTACACCTGATATACAAATACAATATGGATTACACCTCAATACAACTAATAGTACGTTCATGGTTGGTTGCTCTCGTACGGTTTTATGAACTAATCGCCATTTAATACTTTTTCTTTTTAAATTAATAACTAGAATTAAACACATGAATAATAAATCACATATCCACCAGAAATTACTCAGATTTATTCATTCACTTGTTATTTACATTATTTTTTCAAAGTCTTTAATCAGCAGACTTCATTAATAAGTGAAAAATATATTTAAATCGTTGTAGATTATTTTGGCTTTTCTTAATGCCTTCAGTTGATAATAATAATCTAATAGAATTTCTAACTGGAGGGTTAAAATTAATACCTAGTTAGGTTTTATTATATTTAATCAGATTTGTATGTTGGTATTTTTATTAGTATACAATGATGAAATTATTGTAAGCTATAGTAATTTATGGGATTTATTAATTATATATTTGATATACACCGTGTTCCAAGACCATTCCACAAAAAAAAACAGCGAATTGTGTTGCGATTTCTAGTATTATATGTTAAAAAACAGTATTAAAATTTATCATGGTTACCGAGAAAAAAAAATGTAAACTTTACATGAAAATAGTAAAAAGATCATGTAATAATATCCTTGTTGTGAGCGCTCAGCTGTCGGCGTACGCCGTAACGGTGTCAAGACCATCATCGATCGGCGCGGCATCGGAATTCGCGCGCTTACCGAATTTAAATCATCTGTTAAAAATATAATAAGTTTGGGGATGGTTTCTTACTTATAATAGGTTACTCAATACTCCATTAAGCTTTCGGAAATGATCATGGGACATCCTGTATAGTCAATATAATGTATTTATGACTATTTTTAACAAATTTTTTTAACAATTAAAAAAATGAATATTTTTAATTAATCTATGGTGTGATCTGGTTGAACCCAACATAAACGTCTAGATATAAGAGAAGCCAATTAGATTCTCGTATTAGAGGTTGAAAGAAGGCAGATTTGTTTAAATCCACAAACAAAAGTTTTCCAGTTTGAAGTGTGGAATAAAACCATTAAATGATGTCCACAAGAAAAAGTTCAGATTGTCTTAAAAAGAGTATTCTGCTGTGAGATTAAATAAATAAAATATTTCAGGAAGAATACCAAAACATATATATAAAATATTGTTGTATATAAAGCAAGATAGTTTTTAGGCTTAGGGAGCTAGCTATATAGGAAAGTGGTTTTTCAACATATTCGCGAGGAAAACGTTCACATTTAAGAAAGTTGGGAAATTCTAAATGTTTATATGTTTTGGGTGAATATTTCTACTTTTTATTTATTATTACCGATACTGTTTTAATAAAACCGTTTTTAAAGAAACGGTTTAGGCAGGTTGAAGTCAGGTTGAAGTCAGGCCGGCTGAACAGAAAATACAAATCCATGAAATTAACAGCCACCTGAATGCTTATTATCCGCCTTCGCCTTTGCCTTCAATGATAAGGCAATTCCGCCCAGATTGCTTCGCTCGAGCGTCGCGCTCAAACAAAAAGGTCTCATCTCCTAGTCATTTACAACTTGCAAATAGAATTATTGTCCGCTGGAAAGAAAGGTAGAGGAGAGAGAGAGAGAGAAATAATCATTAACAATGCTCTCTCCGTCTCTCATTCTATCTCACCTGCTGTCATATAGCCGGTTAATCATTCGGTCATATTTACGTCTAAACCTTTGATAAAATCTATGAAAAAATACAGACTTCGACGCTATTGACTTTTAAAGAATAATTATTAGGTGATGAGATCGTGGTAGTTTAGTGGTTAAGGCATTGGACTATTAGCCCAAAGGTCGCGGGTTCGAATCTGCGCATGGTCATACAATTTTGAATGCTTCATTACCACCATCTCCCCTGATTCTAGCACAGGCACATTTGGCCGAGTTGAGTAAGACCCAAAATAATTAATTGTCAATGGCGAAAAATGACCTAGCAGGATTTGACCCACCGGGGATTCGACCCCGGAACCTCTGGATTTTTAAACAGGCGCTTATACCACTGCGCCACAAGGCCGCTATATAAAATAATATAATTATTTTAGTGTGATTTTTTTTTCGAAATTGTTTTTTTTTCGCGAGGATATCGATCAACCTCCTAACAGACTTACCTAAATTTTTTTTTAAAGGGATATTTTTACAACGATAACCTAACAAAAGGGCTAATTAGGTTTGGTCGGTAATGTCCATCGGGAGCGAAGAAGGTATTCGTATTCCTGTAGTAAAAGTTGTAGTAGTATTTACATAAACTGTCTTAATATTTATGTATTTATAAAAGAGCAAAGTAGGATTCGCCGCTCAACGCTAATTGCGTTCGGAGGGCAGGCGAGGAAGGAAGACGCTCATCTCGGGCGGACTTTTAATCTGATGCGACGAGGGCGACCCGAGCGCCAATCTCATCCTCGCATAATTACATATTCAAACGAAAAAGATTTTTATTTTTAATCAATTTTATATGCGCGGTAATATGAAATTGCTCTTGGCAAAAGTTCGGTCGCTAGCAAGGCCGCGCCGCGCCGGGTCATTTACCGGCCTTGCCGAGCGCCCGCGAGCAAAAAGGGAATTTACACGAGCGCTTTGATAAAATGAATAAATTTCGGTATTATAATTACGTATCTCGAAGATGAAGATTGGTTCGGGAGACCTGGGCAGAACAATGAATGCAGGCAATGACGATTTATTATCAGCATTTATAGAGGGTTTGCATAATAAAATCTTGGTTACATCCCGAATTGACTTTTCTAAAGAGAATTGACAATTGATAAAAAAGATTAATGAAAAAATAAGGTGTTTTTGCACAAAACGCGCTCTTTAAAACGATTACGCGCGAACGAATCGATAGAAATAACAAGGGGCGGCGGTGGGGGCGGTGGGGGCGGTAGGAGGCGGTAGGGCGGCGGCGGGGGGCGCAGGGCGTAGTAATCTCAAAAGTCGCAACGAAGAAAGCGAGACGAAGGAAAAGACGCAAATGTCATTAGGGAGTAGTCGCATCTCGCGGGCCGGCGCGTTTCCTCAGCTCAGCTCAATGGGCCAAATATTAATATAGAAATCGTCAGCGGGGGGAGGGGGGAGGGGGGGGGCACGATGACCAGCCCAGGCTTTTATCGGCGCTTTTGTTCGACTGCGGCACGACACGCGAGTCGCCTGCGCCGCCCTTTTACCGCTCGTCGCAATTAAAAGTGAGAGCGGCCTGATAATAACCATTATTTTTGATTTCGTTACTATTTTTCCTCATTAGTTCTGATTATTTTTGGTTTTTAATGTTTTTTCTTCCCTTTAATAGTATATTTTTTACCGACATGGGGAAACCTGTTTAATAAGTAATTCCTGCCGCCCTCAGCAAAAAGCAAGAGTTTGGAGAAAGGCGAGGTGGTCAGCATCAGCGACATTCCTAGTTAAATGTAATTGCATCACGCGCGTTAGGAACTTGACTAAATTATTGCCTGGCGGTGCAGAATTGAGCGCCTGCTGCTAAAATTCAGAGTGGGTCAAATCCGGCTGAGAATATTCAACGGCGCTTTTCTCAGTGAGCTGTCGACTGAGTTAAGTAACACGGACTACGGAGGTCTCATATCACCCCATACTGACATCTGAATTATCAACATTATCACGCGACGAGATTAGCCGAAGGAAAAGTAACGAAAAAGATACCTGGTTATATAAATGTAAAGATCTCGTCTCATCTCAAACAATTTTATTTCTCTACCGACCGCGACGGTGCAAATAATCCATTTTGATTTAGGGTTTTACACGCTCGCCGTGCACCCTAGAAAATGCTCCGTTTGAAAGAATTCATACAGCAAGCCAAATCAAGTTGGCTTGGCTGGTTGACCAGTCAAGAAAATTGCAACAAAATGATGACGATGAAGGAAGACAAGTATAGGCTGATGAATGCGTCCAATGCAAAAATATCATTTATCAAAGGTCTTTTCGTAAAGTAGAAAACGAATTGCTACATGAGCCGGCTGCTTGGCTGGTCGTCTGATCTGATCTGATCTGATCTGAAGTGCACCACACCGTAAACACAATATTTGAATTATTTTTCATAGCATTCATATAAGAATTGCCAATTACTAAAATAGACCACTTTCCGATGGAGACAGAGCCAGAGGGTAGCGAGTGACCGTCGGAGTGACGTCACGGGGTTGGGCGGGGCAAGCCTATCCGAGGGCGGGCATCCTAAGACAGGAGGCGTGGCTAGGCATACTCGCCGATGCTTTTGATCAATTTTACAAAAATCATACGATCGTATTTATTTATTTCTTTTTGGAATTTTAAGATTTATTATAAGGTAGAAGTAAGCTGGGTGAGGATGAAACATGAGGGCCGTCTCCGCTCAGAACCCTCATACAAACGCTGTTAGAATTTGCTATAAAATTATATCGTTTTATAGAAAAATAATATTTTTTTATAAACATTTCAGTTTGAAGGATGATTTGCTTGTGCTTTTGAATTGTGGCATCTTTGCATGTTCCGGTGAGCCGAAGAATGCTGCATTCTGAATAGATACAATTATTGCGTTAAAAATTTCGTTTTGAAGTGGAAATATGGGAATCCCCTTTTTCCGAAAGATCCGACCACCCAACCAAAACCCACCCCTTTAGACCAAATAATGAATTTATAATTTTCCTTAAAATTGACTTCTTGCCGAGATCCAATATTTTTAAATGCCCCCCCCCCCCCCACATTGAAAGACATTCATTTCATCAATCCATCTAAGGGCTTTTTCAAATATTTCCGATATACTATTTCGAAGTGTTAATAAACAATTAAAGTATTTTTTAATCGGCTTTAAATGTTTTTGCATTTATTTATAATAAATATATATTTATTTAGGAGGTTTTATGTAAGGCTCTCTTAAAATAAATATGTGAACCAAATGCAACACACACACAATGCGGGTATTTCAAGTGTATAAAGTATATGTATTTATAATGTGGGCACAATAATATTTAGGTTATATAGGGTGATGATTTTAGAGGCGTGGTTTTCAAGAAGAGATAAAACGCATATAATTTGATGTTATGGCTAAGAATTTAGTTTTATTATAAAGATAAGGGTTTGCCATTATGTTTTAAAAATGATTTCGGGTAAGTGGCCGCCGCGGCTGACTCGACCAAATTCCAGCCGAGAGGCCCAATTTTCAACCACTTTTTGCAGCAAGTTGGGCCGTATGTCAGCAATAACGCGCCGAATATTCTCTTCCAAGGCGTTAATCGTGTCCGGCTTAACCCCACAAAAAATAGTCCAGCGGTGTTAAATCGCACGATCTTGGAGGCCACGCCACGTTGTTCACGAGTAAGTCTATTCATTATGAAATGGCAAACCAAACTGAGCATAAATCAAGTGACAGCTGTCGAAAACACCAACTACGAAAAAAGTAGTGCCAGATTGAAAACCACGCCTCTAAAAAAAACACCCTTTAGTTAAAATTAAAAAAATAATCTACAATTTTGTACAATCGTAATTGTGAGTATGCATATTTTTTACTACAATCTACTTTTACTAATAAAACATAAGCTACATAAATAGTTTACATTTAGCTAATATACTAATTTAGATGGAAAGTGATTTATAGGTAGGGGCTAGAATAATATTAGTGTTTATTAAAATAGCACTTTGAGGGTAGTTACCTGCCAGGCCCTGCTGCTGCTGCGACTGGTAGAGGGTGTGCGCGGGGAGGGGTGCGGCGGCGGCGGGGGGCGCGCGCGCGGGGGACACCAGTCGCAGGGGGTTGCCGTTCCGCGCTCCCAGGACCAGGTTGGTCGGGTCGTAGTACGGGATCACGTATTGACCTTGACCCTAAATCAACGAAAAAAAAAAAACATTCATTATTTAGTTCGTCGAAAACGACACCGGTGAGAAAAAAGTGGATAGGTAAAATTATTAAAAATATTTTCTTCTAGGAATGCCTTCAGAATGTTTTTCCTCAGAATAGGAAAACCACTAACCGGCAGTCATTATTGCATTCATACAAACAACAAATATTTCACAAAATATAATTTCAATAATAACGCCTAATAACATGCTTAACATATTGAAAGCAAGTTGATGGTCATAAATATTAGCGGCCCAAGTATAGAGCCTTGCGAGACCCCGATGGAACACGAAACCAATCTGATTGAAAACCACCGATAAAAACAGCTTGACTCCTATTGACCTAATAAACACATAGCCATCGACCGATATAGGTCACCACGTGTGTCGATGTTAACTGGTTTTATTTTTGAGAATTGCTTATCAACTTTATCAAAAGCTTTACTAAAATCGGTATAAATTGCATCCACCTGGATTCGTTTATCCATATTCTAGGTAAGGTAATCAATCGACGAATAGATTCGAAGCAGTTGATCAACATTTCATAACTCATGCTGATTATTAATGATGAGAGCGGGTAATATGGCTGCATACAATTGTTACTATTTTCTCAAAAAATAAGATATTCTCTAAAGAGATCATCTTCATCTCGACGAAATCAGTTAATCCATTCTCGAGATATCAAAATAGCGTTCAATAATAGTTATTCTAGTATTCGGTCCATTCGTTGTAAGCATATATATACACGTTGTACAAATAGGCGGTAGGTTAGGTTAGGTTGGCACTCACGTTGATCTGGTGGTCCTGTTGTTGCTGCGGCGTGAGCGGCCGCCGCTGCGCCTGCTGCGCGCCCGCGGCGGCGGCCTGCGGCTGCGCGGCGGCGGCCGGCGCGGCGGTCGGCGCGGCGCCGGACATGAGCACCCCCGCGTTGCTGGGGTACATGCCCCAGTGCGCCATGCCGTAGTAGGCAGGAGGGACGCCCGCTATCGTGAGCGCCTGCACGTAACCTGCGGACGCATCGAGACAACTTCTTAACTCTCAGCTGTCAAATTGCTTTATTTCAGGGTTGCCAACAGTTTACTGCGCAAATGGCGACAAATTCAAATCTGACGTTAATTGTGGAAAATCTTTAAATACATCCTAGTATGTACGAATACAAATGTAGTTTTTAAAACCTACAATATTAATAACATCGATCTCCCTAGGAAAAGTGTTATTAGAGATCTTAGAATACCAATCTGATCTGATTCAAAATGAAAGCGCTGCATATTAAAATTAATTTATCTATACGCAACCACACACCCCCACTAACACTTTTATATCGTACACATCACACATATACCTTCTAAAATAGAGTTAAGCTCAACAAAGTTTTAAATATTTTTGTACACAGGCGTAAGCTTTAATTGGCCTTATAATTAACCCTTTGAAAAATGTATATACTATTATTACGCTGTATGCTTACCTGTTAATAAATAAATATACCTTGATTTTAAACTACACTACTGTTTCATAATCACATCGAACATGTTATTGCCAAACCGAATGGTATGATGGGTTTTCTGATACGCGTCAGACATCATTTTAGGAATAGGGAACCTCTGCTTACTTTATATATTTCTTACGTCCGGAGTCATTTGGAATATGCATCTCGAGTCTGGTCACCGCGCTACAAATATATTACATCGATCGTATTGAATGTATTCAGAATTTATTTCTTCTAGATTTAAATTTCAGCTATTATTTGAAATTTCCTGATTATGTTCAAAGCGCCACATTTTACGGACTCCAGAGTTTTGAGCTCAGAAGATCGCGAGCTGATTGTTGCTTTTATATAAAACTATCAATGATCGTCTGCTCTGATCTTCCGGGGCTCATAGATTTCCGGGTTCCATCTAGACTCACTCACCAGTGTAAGATATTCCATCTGTCACGGTTGAAGTAATCATATATACATCGAGCATGTAAGCTTTACAACAGCATGTTGAGCGTCATCGATATATTCGACACTACCTTCTCGGAATTCAAGAGAGTGTCTACTCTAGCTCTAACCCTAGAGTAGTACTCGTATATGTTAAAAGCAATTATTTTTAAGAAATTATGCTGTATTTTCTATTCTGGTAATTCCCCAACCCCTCCTACCTCCTAATCCTAACCTCGATCCCGAATGTTTGGAAGAAACTCTTATTGGCTTTATGTTTTGATTGATTTTTATTTCAGCTGTTGTTTTCTGATAGGTAGGAAAGGTCAGAGGACAGCTAAGGGATAGTCTCTGGCTTACCCGCTCCTTCCGGCTGGTTGAGGACGTAGGGCTGCTGCGTGAACGCCTGCTGCGCGGCGAGCTGCTGCTGCAGCTGGAACTGTTGCTGTTGCTGCAGCAGCTGCAGCTGCGCGGCGGCCGGGGAGCCCCCCGCCGCCGCCACGGCCGCCGCCGCTGCCGCCGCCGCCGCCTGCTGCTGCTGCTGCTGCTGCGAACGGAACAGTTGCTGAAACAAACAAACAACGACAACATTATCTACTGCTGGCTGCAATCATTATTTGAATAGTCTATTACTTAGAAGTCTTATTGCCGTGTCGAAAAAACTGAAAAATACACATATGTATATAATCATAACTTTTTAAGTCTGTTAGTTGATATTATTATAATTCGTTAGTACTTTAATACATTGGTACCGATTGATATTGCCTGGGAAATTTGTAGAAATGTGTAGGTGAAGCAATACTTAGAAACAAAATAAAATGTGATAGCGGTCGCAGATTGTAAGGTATATATTTTGAATGTAGGATGATGCTGAACTTGCGACCGGGTGGAACTAAGTGTATCATCCGGTCGAAGATTATCCCTCGCACCTGCCCCCCCCACTCCATGCCGCGCTGTGTATGGCGGTGCAAAAGCTGAAATACCGCCGGTGCAATTTCGCGTAAAGCCCTCCCCTCCCCTCCCCCGCCCCACCCGCCCTGCGGAGCAGCGCGTTTATTTTCATGTTTCGCTACCTTCGCGACTCCGAAATCCTCGCGTCCGCAGTAAAACGAAAGTCTACAAATTGCACGAGAGCTATTGGCTATGTGCGAGTAAAAATTTTTATAGATTAATGTTATATTACCCTTTTTCAAATGTGCAAAATCGCAGCTATGATATACGTTCCGTAATAGCCATTTAATTAACCCCATTGCCAGCCACGCTAAGGCGGTGCGGCGAGCAAGTCTTCAAGTACGAGTATGACGCTCGAAGAATGGATTAGTGTGCTGTTCAAAAAAGGCCTGCCATATGGCTAGTTAAGCATCCTCAACGTAAAAAGAAATATATATTAAGAGTTATTATTAGTAAGAATTTTATAGTTATCTTCATACAACTTGAAATTATCCACAATTCAGTCTATCCTTGATGATTTCATTTAGCCCTGATCTTTGAAAGATAATATATTGGACAAAAAATGGACATGGATCTAAGCGTGTCACAGCCAACTTGGAGCATTGTAAATCATTGTTCCGTCGTGCCATAAACCTCGCTGTGGTCTCCGCTGATTACGCATGCAATAAACCGCGCCGCTCGCCTCGCCGCCTCAGCGTTCCTATGGGCTAAGAGCGAATGCACCCCCGCATGCAAGGGTGTGAATTTCACTAGTTACGAGTTGACAAGCAATTACAGCAACTTCAGATACTTTCTCACTACAGAGATTTCGGTCGCTAATCAGAGTTTGAGCCCAGTCAACCAACTCAGGTAGAAGATAAAAGATGGCGACTACGAGAAAGATGTTTCTTAAGATGGATTAGATAAAATAATCCTGACTCAATTACGAGCTCTTTCACATAGTTTTAATACTATTACTTGTTATTTATGCGTAGGTATATATGACTACTGCAATGCCGCACCTTTCTGGTAATATTTTTAAGGAGATCACACGGATGAATGAACGGGTCTGAGCGCGAACTTGTAAGAATTGAAGATACGGCGCGGAGGCGCGAGACTGCCGGCATCAAAGCCATTCACTTGGAGCCCTTTCTGCCTCTGCCTCTGCCTCTGCCTCTGCCTTCGGTGAGATCTACGAGTCAGACAGACGTACGGAGGAGCAAATCTATCTCTGCCTCTCGCGCGGGATGCGCTAGCTTTGCGGGTAGACATTACAACTTTTCGTTCAGTGCGGTCGCTTTGCTGCTAGACTCGTTTCGTTCATGGCGAAACCAAATTTTGTGATCAATCCGACGAGAAAGGAAACTATATTATAAGCACGTTAGAATAAGCTTTTGCTTTTTATAATAAAAACTTTTTATTTTAGTAAAGTAAGTAGTGTTTTACTAGGTAAAAGTAGAATGTAGATATTAATTGTGAAAAAAATGTCAACCAGTCGATTAAACTAAGGTTTAAATTATGTCTTGTTAAATATATCAATTTCTGGATTTTTTAAATTGAAGGTAGAACACATTCTATAAGTGGGTTCATTTTGCCCATAATTGATTGTACGGCGTGGGATGTCTAGCAAAACGTGTGTTCTTGTCACACGTGAAGGTACCCACCCACCCTGAGACGAATTAGCTCAAGTAGAGAGCTGCAGTTAACTGCACCTGGCATTATTTACAATATCAGGTTTAACCTTTCTTTCAACTTTATGACATTAAGGAGAATCAAATCTACTTGTAAAATGCATAGAGGACTTACAATTTATGTGTTTAAGGAATTTATTTTGAACCGATTCAATTTTGGATACAGGAGTTGCATACTTAGGATTTCAAATTTGGGAGCCATATTATAGGTACTACACACTTATGAGAAATATAAGGTTTTTAGAGCGACACCTGATTTATAATCCCGGCAGATTCGTAAAATGAACTCTAAAAGTTTAAACGCTTTTGCAGTAACATAGTCAACATGTTTATCATACAGATCTTACTATATAACACAATTCCAAGATCTTTAATACAATCGGTTGAACATATTTGGGAGCCTAAAAGTAAACTTAATTTTATTAGTTTCTCGTGAAGCTAATATGAGTACATTTAACAACATTCAGAAAGAGATGATTTTCAAAGTAATAATCAGATTTTTTTTTTAGATTGTCTCGAAATTATTAGAGTCTGAGGGATCCTTAATTTTAGTGAATATTTTCAAATCGTCAGCACAAAAAAAATATCATTGATGTAGAAGAGAAACAAAGGGGGGTCAAGTAGGCTACCTTGTGGACACCTGAGGTTATGACAAGCCAATGAAGTTTATTACGTCCTTATTAATTTAGAACTCACATAACCACACCCGAATATAGAGAAAGCTATAGATTGTAAGAATTCCAAGACGTTCAAACAATGGATTTTATAATATCCCTTGGTAAAAGCTCAACAGATCGTTTCTGGAGTAAAAAGACATCACTCACATAGGGAGCCTTGCCCCAAGCGACTATACCATCTAAGATGTGATTCAATAAGACCATAAGCGAATAACCCAGCATGTAAGTCCATAAATTTCCTTATACAGAAGGACAAAACACGCTGAGGCACGCTTAGATTTCACATACTGAAGATGCGTTTGGCAAGTAAGAGTAGGTAGCTATTATCCAAATATTTCCCTAGGAATCCACCGTTATTTTAACCTCTACGGCAGGCTTGAGCGTTAAACTTGAAGCATAACTGAACCTTTTTTAGTTTCAATCTGATTTATTTTGTTGATTACAATTACCCTACCAGTGTCGTCAGCAAACTAGACGGTTTACGCGCTCGGTATATTTGAACTAGTCATCGGTGTACAAAAATAAATAAAGTCCGCGGCGTAGTGCGAAGTCGTTCTAAATGACGATACGATTAACTATGAATATATGAAATGTTAAAAAGAGACAATTAGTCGCAAATAGCCTCGGCGCCGGAGGGCTGTAAGGCATAAGCCGTAGCCAACACGTGCAGCAGCAACGGCAGAGGGGAGCCGCGCTATTCATTAAACGAGAGCTTTTCATTAAATGGGCGCGTTAAGGCAAACAAGCCAACAAGTGCGCGCCAGATAATAATTACTATTGCAAATGGCCCGCCCGAGAGCGCCTCGCCGTTGAGACAGATTTAACACTACGCTGCGAACATGCAATAGCGTTTACTCCAACGATATCATTAATATATGTGCGGAGTCACCTTAGCATTTATTTTAAAGAGATACTAATGCTTAACAAAACGCCTTTTAATTTAAAGAAACCAGAAAGTAATAGGTAAGATCTAACATCTAACGTTTAGAATTTTAAAACCAAATATTGTTGCCTAATTGACACTGTGTTGTTGAAGGTGCAAAAAGATCCTTAGACGTTTTGCGTTAATAAATATATATTTTTTTAACTATATTTTTTGATTATTAGTTTATTCTACGATAACTCGAAAACGGCAATTTAATTTTATAGATGTAAAGATATTGAACTAGTTCGTTTTAGGCTATAGTATGTATATAGTATAATACATATTTACATAATATGTCACAAGTGTTTGTCTATATATATCGTAGCTATCTTTAGAAATGGTAAACCAAACCATTACCGCTTTAGTGAAAGCCAGGGTCGAAATTACTTTAAGAATAAATGTTGAAATATGGAATTGTAAAATTAAAAGCATACAACATAAGGCTATGACCGCAAGTGAACTAACATTAGACCTCTAAGAGAACCAAAACTTTCTTACGTTCAATAAAACAAATTTATAAAATATGAAAAATCATACAAAATCACAAATAAAAATTACATCTAATATTATAGTGCGGATGGCAGTTAGGCCGTGAGGCTCTGTGCGAGATGGTGGTCGGATAAAATTTAATTAGACTACACAATAAGTTGAGAGGGGATGGGGGGGAGAGGTTATAGGGTGACAGGATATCCTACCCACTCTCTAAACCGGAACCGGACGTACGCATATGCCATAGAAGCAACGGTGGACTGTCACCAAATCTCACAGCTTAACTAACTAGTTGATTTATCTAGCTATTTAATTTATTTGTTCAGGCAATAATATGGCCGATTAAAAATCATTACATAGAAAAAAAATAATACATACAGCCGATGGAATCGACTGCATCATCATCGCTATTACTTTCAAACCTTTAGTAATTCTGACTTGAAATTTGAAACAAAGATCGAGCAACCTAATTCAACGCAAGCGTTTATTTTCATTTAAATCAATTCCTCTTTGATTCGCACAAAGAGCTTTGAAGGTCATTTTGTTTATTGCTATTGCGTGCTATTGTGCTGCAGTCAGGGCGGGATATAAGAATTTTACGCCCCTAGACACTATTTTTACAGCCGCCCCCTTTAAATAATACTTACATAGGTACTATTTATTTATAAACGTTTTCTACGAAAAAGTTAATAATATAATTATCGCATACCATATTTGATCATAGGTCGTTTGTTTAGATCACACAAGATACCAGAAAGCTCCGTCAGATCAAAATCTGAAAATATTTTCCTAATAATAAATTATAATATGATTTATATTGTTGGTTAATGAAAATAAAAATAGTTCAGTTACAGTTTTTTTTTATTATTTCTTATGGTAGGCACATATTCAAATATTTTATTAAACCACTGCCCCCTAGGTACATGCAAGTGCCTAGTTAAAAATCTATCATTGGCTGCAATCATTTGTACTCATTTGGTTTGTATGTTGTAAAAACAGAAAAATCACGTTCCGGTCATTCGCGGGTTAAGTATTTTACTTCATAAAATGTTACACATGAGTCTTTCTGATAATTGAAGGATGAAGGATATTAATCATAATGTCTAAAGAAGAAATAGATTTATTTTACGATGTTGTTGCCGATAATCGAACGAACTCGTGGGCCCGACTTTCGCTTCATCTCCTGTCGGCCGAGAATTCAATAAAATATTAGAAATACGTATTTAAAATAAGATAAGGTTATGTATTATATATTATAACTTCATTTTGTGATTTATTTCTTTACATTAAGAACACAAAATACTAATATTTTTTATTTCGGAAAAAGCTACTCCATTTTATTATGTTTTGTTAAGTTCTACCCAACTGAGAAATACGCGTACTAAGGTAGATTTATTTTAACGCATTAATGATTTTCTCCTGGATTACTGTCAATGCTTTTTTTTTAGATCTTTGTTATGAAACATAAAAAAACATATATGATAAATATTTAAAGTTTACACATTTAAATATCTATTTTATAAAATACTAACAAACGATAAAAACCATTATTATTATAGAACACTCTATATATATATATATATATATATATATAATAATGTTTATGTTACCGAAAATATTAGAACGTATACTTACTTATATTTATTTATTTACTTATTCAAACCTTCTTGAACCGAATTCCACCTATTAATGAATAATCAATCAATATCAATACGGTTATCATCAAAGTTTTATTAGAATGGATGTTTTATTATTCTCATGGTCTCTTTTTTTAAGAAAAATGCAGTTAAATAATTGCAAAATTCAAAAGTCAAATTATAATTGACAAACAACAAACATAATGGGCAAATAACATTGATGAAACTAAAATGTATATTTTCTTTCTCTCGCCGGACGAGAGTTGTCGTACGAGTGGAACGGTGACAATAATATTATGCTACTATAAAATTATATGCATATTTTTACTTCCGTCTCGCAGATGTTCATTTTAGATTATCTTCGAAAAGGCATTGCTTTTTACGACTCTCAGCTTTTTGCTTCCATCGCCCCCATTAAGTATTAGCAGCCTAAAACCTTCGCAGTACACGTGTCGCATCCATTCCAATCGGTGTACCATATTGTCTAACACCATTTGACAAACAGCACAAATTCAGAGAAAAACGTTTCGTTCCGCACGGGAAGGGAGTTTCCGCCGAAACAGTTCATGTCGTCGGCAACAAAACCGAGTTGCGCCCGTTTAAAATGCAGCCAAAGTTGTCCCGTGGCCAGACTCCTCTAACAATGCCCGTCGCAGGAAGAATCGCCTGGCCGCGAATAAACTTTCCTTATTACCATAACAAAATTCGCAATCTCTCAAATATCTTAAATCATTTCATCAGACCTCTTTTATTTAATAAGAAAATTTGCCTGTCTAACTTATCTACTATTGGTTACTAATTGAAACAGCTGACTTTGTTGGAATACCAGAATAACACCTAGGCGAAAATACCATACATGTTTATTTTATTTATTTTATCTATTAAATATTTTTTTTTATATACCAGCCAAGTCCAAGGCTTATCTCCTGGAAACCATGAATTCAGGTATTAATATTTGTGAAATATGGTCAAATTATTCGGTCCTGTATTTTACACGTTCTTTACAAGATAAATACATTTTTTAGCATAGTAGTGATAACAAACAAAAAATAAGTATGATTATAATAGGTATTTAAATTGTAAAAACAACAATTAATTACCAAGTTAATTTATCTAGAAGCAATTAAAGAGATTTCGTAGCAAATATGGATGAAAGTCAATGATAGAAATGCGTGGAAAGCGTTTTCAAAATAACAGCCCCATCGCGAAATGTTCTCGCATGTCTACTGATAGATAACAAACCGCTGATAGCGAATAGCCTCAGATGCTGCAGCTGCATGCGAGAGACAAAGATATCGCCAATAGGAGAAAATAAATAAATTGTTTCACAGATTTAAGTGTAGATTTGTAAAATTTGTTGCCAGAGTTTTAACGCAAAGTTTGCAATATTACAATTTAGAATAACAACATAATACTTATATAATTATGTTTTACCGTATTCGGATATTACGATAACCGGAATATTGGCTTCTGGGCCATCATTTCTGGTTCCGTTGGTGTCAATAAACTTTATTAATTGGGGCCAATAGCCTAAATCGCGACAATTAACATAATAAAAGTGTCATCTAAATAAATTAAAGTTTCTAATTAATATACATCGTTAACTATTATGCAGTTATATTATCTTCCCAATACGATCAGGCTTAATTAATGACATTTTCGAAGACTTGATCAACTAATTTATTATTATTGGTCCATTGGCCATTACTATTGGTGCATCGCGTTTAGTTTTATTGAATTTTAATTTAAGCTTCTTTACATGTGTACCAATTATGTATAAGAAGCGACTATTCCGTCCACTGGCCGACTGTCTATCCGTCCGTCTGTTGCATCTTTCAACTCGAAAAGTACAAATAAGAAAAAGTGGTTTTTTTGTGTGTAAATTGAAAAAACAAACATAGCCGTTTAGATCACATCGGAGGCTGTCCGGATAATATAGATAGAACATGAGTCTTATTTATTACTGACCACTTAAAATTAATACAAACTTAATGGGTGCATTATAATTAACATTATTTATAGTATATTTATATGAAATATTATGAATATTTGAACTAGGAAATATTTGTTATAATATATGCTGAATTGAAAAAATGTCATGATACCATGTCATCTATTTAGACCAAATAAATAACCCACTGTCGCCTCTATGGCCATCCAAAACGCACATCAAATGGGTCGCAGGCACAAGTGGAGATGAGAAATGAAGCAACCCATCACAAGTTAGAATATTATACCACAGGCGCGTATAATCGGGGTGGAAGTCGCTTTTAATGACGCCTGTATGGCCTAGCTGTAAGACGTCAGGTTCTGGGTAAATAATATACTACTACTAAACAATTTAAAGAAGCCAATGATATTATATGATACCGACAAGGTGTCATAGTCATCTGCCGTATGAGGGTGTGTCAATACTCACGTTACAAAATGGTAGAACGCAGATAGAGCTACGTAAAAAAAACATGCGGCCTTTAATTCACGACTGGAAATGATGCGCACTCCTAATGATGTTTACACATCATCAAAAGTCATTTACGGGTTCGTGCAAACAGCCAAAGTTGGAGCGGATGACAAGGAGTGAGGCGTTTAAATTAGTACAATAGGGAGGGCCCGATACGAGAGGATGGCAAACAAGCAATAATTTCGGGCAAATCGTCGACTCCAAATGAGCAAATCCCGACTATTTACCTAACCTAACCCCCCCCCCCCCCTCCCGCTGGGAGCAAATAGAATTAGCGCCGTTTAGCGCCGCTTAGCATAGGAGACAACCCAGCCGCAGATGCACTTGGTTCGTCCGTCATCTGCCAAATTACTATCATAA
Organism: Neomicropteryx cornuta; assembly: GCA_020383195.1. NCBI lineage: Eukaryota > Metazoa > Arthropoda > Insecta > Lepidoptera > Micropterigidae > Neomicropteryx > Neomicropteryx cornuta. Next base: position 1,840,528 of record JAHKQU010000001.1, on the reverse strand, counting down.
CGCTTTCCCCATGTACACATTCTGATATTTCATAAAATACAAAAAAAAAGATAATACTAAAAACTAATAACGAGAAAAAATACAAATTAACTATGATTAAAATTACGCTCACAAACAAATAAATAATTCACGCTGATCAAACAAAGGTGTAATAATAGAAAGCATTTTTTTTTGTAAAGAATTGACATGACCTAGGTGGTCATATGTTGGGCCCAACTCAACTAGGCTAAATATGTCAGTGCTAGAGTTAGGGGAGATGGTGATAATGAAGCGTTAAAAATGGTAAGACTACGTGCGGATTCGAACCCGCAACCTTTAGGTTAATAGTCCAACGCCTTAACTACTAGACTACCACGATCTCATTGCATCGCAAATCGGAGTAAGGTAAAGGAAAATTGTTTTGATGACTTCGAATGTCAGTTCCACTTCGAAACTGTCGTATTCAGCGACTGATAATTGTAAGTACGAAACCGACGAATAAAACTTATCCTATCTTTATTAGGCAATCGAGAATGAAGCTACTGTGATTTTCATACAGAAAATATATATTACGATAAATTATGTTATAGCTCAATATAGTTTTAAAACTACGTCTACGAAAAAAAACTTGTTGGGCTAATTATTTGGTTTCTCGTGACTATCAATAAAGATGGTCTATAATTATGATGCAAAAAAAAAACCAAAAATGTCGATTACGGCAGGTACCTAATCTTATTATGGCTCATAAATGGAATCCTCCGGTAAAAAATCAATGAATATTATTACCGTTCTGAAACAGGTATTTTACTAACCGTTATAACTGCTTTTTAATAAGCATCAACATTTTAATAACAGTTATACGAATAATGTATTGCATAAATACGACGGAATAAATTATGTTTTCTCACGGATGAGTCAGTCACCCACCATCCCATATTTGAATAAAATTTAAAAAAAGCATCAAGAAGCGCTGGTTCCCACTACGAACTCCCCCCCTCCCCCCCACACGCCCGCCCGCAGATAATACCTAGATTTTTCCAGCGACATTGTATTTGAATGCAATAACGATGTATTTTTATATATATTTAAAGGTGTATTGTGACCAATTAAAATGTTATTAATGTTGAGTGGAAAGTCTATTTTATACAAGTCCAGAAAAGTATACACACTTCAGTTCACGCTTTTCGACAACAGTATCAGTTGTGCAATTATACCAAGGTGAGAAGAGATAAATGATTAAAATTTTATACAATAGTTACTTACATCATTTTTTATGAGATCGCGGTGATGATAATTTCTACTAGTTTTCCAACCCTGTGCTTATCGGGGTTAGGATCTGCAAGTTGCGTTGATCGGGTATATATACGATTCATGCCTGTGGCACTCGGGACGGGTATATTCGCTCGCCATCTCTAGGTCTGGACGCCAAGTGCAGTTGTTGTTGTGGATAGGCAACCGTGGCGCCTGTCGCTCGCCGAGCAACACAATCGAGAGATTACTCCCACCAGCCCAGCCCAGCCCGACAAGGCGAAGGCAAGTCAAGGCGAGACGCGAAGGGATCCTAATCAGCCGGTACAAATCCCCCGAGCTTCGTCTCTAACTGACGAAGGCAAACATTGCACCTGACCTGCCAATCTAAACTCTAATCCACACAATCCATCATGCGGATGCCTTTTATACGAAGAACCTCACAAATGTGCACATCTCTAGCAATCCCATGAGAACAAACCTAATATTTTACATTATTTAAAGAATAGCGGCGTTGTCCGAAACTGAAGTGCCAACGCATGGATTTTCTGATGGATTGTGGTCATTTTTAAGCTTAGTAGCATACTAACGGAACTATAGACATACTACTAAACAAAATAATTCTTAAAATCAAAATTGAAAATATCAAGAGCCGCGTTAAGCAAGTATTGCGTAGGTACGATGGATTTTTAACATGCTAAAATGGTTTGTTGGATTTATCAGTTTTAATTGCGCAATCCAATTAATGTTACCATAGCATCAAGCCAACTAACATCAAAATATTTTTTAAGTTATATACGATTTTAAGTTTCATAAAATATACGCGATAAGAATTGGAATCGCTCGAAAAAGCAAAAAAGTATTTAATAACGGTGATGTGCTTCGGACAGGCGCGACTGATGGGTGACCCTTGAGATCAATGATACCGTGGCATCGATGATGTGTAAAATTCATATTATTTACATAGAAGCAGAATGTTCCAATACGTCCCCGGATGATTCAACCTTCGAATGAAGTAGATACAAAATGAATGCTGATAGAAAAGATGAACAGACGAATTTCGTCAAGTCAACCGAGCGATCGCGTTACTAAATGGTTTCAGCGTGGCCAGCGAGCGCAGTAACAAACAGCTTCAAACGAAGGAACGAAGCGAGCATCATCCAATCGTGCCGGGCAAGGCAAGGCTATCGTGTTACTTTGGCGAAAACGCACAAACCTTACAGAAAAATGATATCATACGGTAGTATTTTTAATACTCAGATTATATGATAAATTATATTCTAAAGACAATATATGAACAAAGCAACTCGCGTAATACTTATAAGGAAATAATAAGGAAAAAATAAGCGCGGAATGTATCAATTAAGTTCCAAAATTACTTGTCTGAATGGAGCTAAAATTATTTGTATGTGAATTTACCTTATCTCAGATAAGCAATTCTACCTCATTTTATTTTGTTTTTAAGGTCATTACAATTTCTCTTGAGTAATCATAATAAATATATAAATAAATAAACATGGACAAAATCATTTAATTTGTAATAGGTAACTATAACGTGACACTGAACATTCTTTTACATGTTTCTATTTGCAGGCATAGATAATGTATATTAATTTTAACTGTCCAGCAATAAATGAAACGTTCCAATAACCGCGCTGTCATATGTTTGAGATTTGAATATGATCGCGCACTGATGATGAACGATTTCAATTTCATACTAAAAAAATGATGACTTTTTGAATGTTTAAATATCTATATTATCCGACTAACTTTCGATGTGATCTAAAGGGCTATGGTTGATTTTTAAGAGCATCAATCTACACAAAAAAATCAACTCTTCCGCATTTGTACTTTTCGAGTTGAAAGGACAGGAATAATAGCTTCTTATACCTGAATGTATATTATTTAGGTAGAAAGGACGAAGAACATTGATTTAGGTGATGCGGTCTCCTTTAATTAGAAAATTGGTACGCAAAGTAATTCAGTAAAGTCTTAACCCGAGAGCGAGATCAAGCGGAGAGATGAAGCCGCAACGGGGTCGAAAACGATCTGCCAAATTACTTGTAAAATCCGGAACGTCCCTCGGGACTAGACTCTCCCCCCGCCCGCGCCGCCGCCGCCGCCGACGCAGATTGACAATTACATTAAAATTTAAGATTATACTTAAATAGGTACTCGAGAATTACGGTAAGTAGTTCGATCCTTTTATTACATGCCTGCTTTGTTTCATAGCCAATTATTAATACATATTATTCAAACGACAGTAATAGGGTTGCGGTGGTCTATAAGTTGATAAGGCGTTCGACTACTAAGGGTTGCACAAAATCTCGCATGACTCTTGTAATAAGCAAATGTAGCTTGTTTGAGCAACCTATATAACAAATATTTTAATTAAAAAAAAAAAAAATACTTGGTTTTGTTTCTTGTAGCAATCTCATACATTTAATCAAGATTTTTAATTTTTCCAATTAACCAAATAAAAAACCAAAGGTTAATATACTTTTTGTATCTTTACTAAATTAATACATTTTATTTAACATAGTGTACCAAAATCAATTTCTAGTGTTATTTGTTAAATAACTATACCAAAATTCATGATGGTTACCGAGAAAAAAAATGTAAACTTTACATTAAAATAGGAAAAGAATTTACACCATATTTTAAAAAATATTATTACTTTGGAGATACTTTATTTTATAATTTCTTACCCATAACAGGTTACACAACATCCCCTTTAAGTCTTTGCGAATATACTCTTGGGACAGTCCTGTATACACGGCATCTATCGTTTAGGCTAAATTTATTTTTATTTTAATTATCAAAATATCTGGCAACTTAATATTTACTTCAAACTTTGTATCTATCTTAGTACGAGTTAAGCCTAATTAGTTTGATTTTATATTTGAGGTGGAAACTATTCTTCGATGATCGGATGCACATTCCAAATGAATCTATGCGATTTTGTAGGGGTTCGTAATGGGCACTCCGCGTGAAACAATCTTTTAGCGGAATATTCTTCGATTAGATGAAAAGGGAGCACCTTGAGCGGGTGTCGAGGCGACTTAAAATAATAAGGCGAACCTGTAGAGACGCTGGGGGCGAGGCGAGATTGGCTTTTCGGCTATTACGGGCTCGTTGGCTAATACAGTTAGCAGCTCCGCGCGCGCCGGCAGATGTAGGGAAAGAGAGATCGGTATCGCACCTCAGCGACCCTTCGGGTCCCGAGAGGGGGCGCTGCTCGAGATTAGCGGGCGGGCGGGATAGCCCCGGCGCGAAACCGCCGCCCGGCGCTATCCCGGTAGCACATTGCCGATCAATGAAAAGTTTCAGAAATTATAAAAATGATCACATCATTAGCCTAAACATCGATCCGAAGAGCATTGATTTGTCCGCAGTAAGCGTAAGTGACAAAAAAAAGGAAATATAATTTATTGTGTGCCAGGTCGCAATGGCAACTATCGGACATCTTTTGCAAACGAAACTGCCTTGCAACTACACGCGTAGTCGTTTACTCAAACACCTTCCGTACCTTTAGAATATGTTATTAAAGTAATATCGACCGAAAATTTAAGTGTGCGATATATGTACGTGTAAACAAACAAAATCATTTTATTTATTTATTTTATAAGCCTGTTTTACAACACTGCCTATTTCACTTTCAAGAAAGACACCGTACGTGGTATAATCTAATGCCTGAAAATATCCATTTATACCTGAAAATAATATTAAATTATTTATTAAAGAAATAATAACCAGCGAAATAGAACATGATTACAATTAATATTAGACATAACATATGACCAACAAGTATGATTCCCAGATTAACAGATTATTAACGTTTAATTGTTATAAAATTAAAAAATCATGAAATGAGTGCGTGAGAGAAGCGTGAATAACTGTGAGTGTGAATAAAGTGTAAAAGAAGTGCAAGCGGAATGGAATGTTGACATGCACATCGCAAAGTAATATAGGTATTTTATGATTTCAAAAATAAAAGGTGGCATATAGTTTTAATCAATATGACAGCACCCTTAATATATAGCTTATTAGTTAATAAATGTTAGAAGTAATTTTACATGTACTTAATACATATTTTGTATTGTATTTGAAATATCATAAAATTATATATAGTGCACATTACATGTTAGGTACTGTGCACAATGCAGTAATATAATTTATGATGTACGATAATGATTATAGTAAAGTGAATTTTTATTTACATAATATAGTCGGTTTAAAAAAAATCTGTTTGAAGTCATGTGAAATGTAATTAGGTTTTAGTCAAACGTGACATTTTGTATGCATGCATAATTACGTCAATATAAGACTTTTGTGAATCGAGGGATTCCGTTTCATGACAACTGGACCAAAAGCAGGATGATCCGAAAGTTGACCATAATAGCAATGCAGTAGAATATATATAACTGCATTGTGGCACAGATCGGCAATCCGCCTCCAGAGCTAACCGCAAACAGACACCTGCTGCAATCTTAGCGTATAGCTTCAGTCGACTCCTTACCTACTGGAGGCTGCAGATAAGAAAGTTCCGCCGCTGCGATTCATCAAACATTCCAAGATCCGTTGCTATGTATGCTAGGAAGCTTGCCAGTGTTGTATTTCTAATTTGGATGGTCAAGGGTTGTCAGTCGCAACGTCGCAACCTTAGTCAGTTATGAATTTAAAAACAAGAAATAAAATTAAAATATTCCACGCTCGAAATGAAACGCTAAATGCATTACAAAATATGTAAAAATTAAGATGCTCGTATTGTGGAAACTATCACAGCAACTATCATGGAGAGATAAGAACACAAAAAATGTCAATAAACAAAAATAATAATAAACCACATAATCGGTAACCACAAACCTCAGACCGCTGTTTTTACTGGATACGTGCTTTTAAAAATAATTGTAGTAAAGAAAATGATATTTGCGAGTTGAGGTGGTGTATCATCTTAAATTATTTTAAAACGCACAAAACAAGAAGATTAATGGCTAATGTGTAATCGTATTTAGATTTGGGATATTTTTTGAACATTTTGGTGCCGAATTTTAAAATCAAAATTTTGAATATAACAAAATACGAATGAATACGGAGGTAAAATTGTTATCAAGTTTGTCTCATTAAATTCGACGCTTTTAGCGCAACATTGCAAAAATCCTTATAAAATCCACATTTTTGATGATGCCACTAAGTATTTAGACGAGTGGTTTATAGCATTACTTATCTACGTTGAAGACTTATCTTGTACTTGTTGAAGGCTGACGTTTGATATTAATTAATGATATAATTAAATAAAAAAATGTGTTCACTTTTATTTTTCGCTTTCGATAATGCAGCATTCAATTTACCCGATAAATAGTGCATATTGCCGATAAAATAATAGTGTAGTTCTTAGCAAAGCCGCACTTTTAAATTTTATTCTTTTTTAGAAATAATTATAAGGTACTAAATATTTAGACATAATATATTTCGACAAGGCCAGGCCGTAAATCATCACTCGCACGCACGCCGCGGCGACTGTCGATCAACACTTTTACGGCTAAGGATTTAAGGTCGACATTAGCATAATCAAAAGCAATGTGTTACGACGCATCGATTGAAGAATATTTGGGTATAGGATACGTATTAAAACTATGTCGCCCTAAAATTACATAAGAACTCGAATGCTTAATTCAGGGGTGCTCAAACTTGAACTGCTGGCGATCTACCTCAATATTTTTAGACTACTTACGATCGACTCTGAGAGACTGCAAGTGTGTGTGATGCAGGGTTGTCGTACATACACGATACACCCTACCTACCTAGGTAGGGCGTACCGTAGCATATATAGATATTAGCTTTCTGCACGGTGCTCAAACGGTCGATCGCGATCGACCGTTTGAGCACCCCTGGTAATTTATTCGCGATTCCAATACTTTAAATCACTTTAAATTTAATGAAATCATCTTGGCAATATCGTATTTAGACCTATTCATCATTTATTTTTTAACCATTAAATTAAAATTTTAAAATAATTGTATATTATATTTTTATATTGTTTATACGTTTGTACTTTTTACGATATTTTTGCTTAGCTTGTTTTAGGTTTAATGTTTTAGAAATTGATCTGCAATGTAGTTTATTGATCATTAAATAAATCAACCGACCCAACTGTGCAAGAGGGATGGGGAGGGGAGACAACTGCGCAAGAGGGATGGGGAGGGGAGACAGGCTGGCCTTCGGCCGTTCTGTAATCAGCGGCCGAATTATAAACAGTGGCACCGATGTCGGGAAGATGAAGCCATAATCAGTCGGCGGTTAATTGAAAACCACCTTAGAGCAAGGACAAGGTCCTGCAGAGGGCTAACCAGAAAATACACTAAGGCAACTGGCTATGTTATATCATTAATTATTTATTATCAAAGTATGAATACATAACAATAAATACTAATGTATGGTACGCATGACAATAACCCGAAGTAAAAAATTGGAGTGGCTTGTTGGTTTAAACGTATTAATTATGGTTGGTTGGTTTAAACGTAGTAATTAATTATGTAGGTAATTCTTTCTATTTCAAAAAAATATATGTATAAATAAGGTGGATACTCCACGCTTAGACGGCTTTGAATACACCTCGGTCAATGTGAAGTGCTATGATAAACTCGTCACACGCGACGGATACTGACAGCTCAAAACCACGCTGTAGGAGGTAACAAGTAGGTATTATTTGAAACTTCCTGAATATGCTCAATACGCCACATTTTACAGACTTCAGACTTGAGCTCAGCTGATATGTTGCTTTTATATATATTTTTTTTAAATTATTCTTTATTTCTAAAAAAAACATACAATTTATATTTGATTGTTCACTAAACCATTGCGGGTATTTATGTGTGTATATAAAACTGTAAAATGGTCACATCGACTGCTCGGATCTTTTGGGGCTCATAGATTTCCGTCTAAACCTACCCGCCAGTGAGACATTTCATGTCACGGTTGAGTACGAATTATGCACAGAATTCATATATACATCGAGCATGTAAGCTTTACAACAGTATGCTGAGCGCCATCGATATATTCGATACTACCTTCCCAGAATTCATGAGAATGTCTACTTTAGTTTTAACCTTACAGTAGTATATGTATATGTAAAATATTATTGTTTGTAAAAGTAATGATATATTTCGTAATATGGAAATTATGTAAATTCCCCAACTTCTCCTACTTCCTAATCCCTACCTCGTTCCTGAAAGTATTTTTCTATTTCATTAAGATTAGAGTAAACTTTAATTATTTTCCTAAAATAAATAAATATAAGGTAAAAGTATGATAAATATAAGGTATATGTATTTTAAATATGGAGTGAGATGACTTCGGATGGGCTTCTTGGGAGAAGCGAGATGAATGCGCCCATCCGTCTTCTGGGACGCATTGCCTGTCGAACTAAGTGCAATTAATTCGACAACGTCTCCTGTCGGCCGCCGGCTGCCGGCTGCCGGCCAGCACTGCTCCAGCCCACGGGAGACATCCAGCCAGGCCAGACACGTCGCTTGCGCCGGACCACCAGTTACAAGTGTCACCGCAATTTCGCACTTTATAAGGAACAGGGTAACAAAATTAAATAGATTGCTTATTAACACACTTGTGCATAGACACAAATAATTATTTATTTGTCGTATGGTTGGTATTTTCTTATATTATCTAATAAATTAAACATTTATATTTTACTGTACCTAATGTTAATAAGCAAACGCTTATTTCCGCAAAATGAAAAGCAGTAAACATAACAGAATGAAAAAGAAAAGCTTGATCGTCGTCGTCGGAAAGAAATATTTTTTTAATTCTCCGCCCGCCCAAGCAACAGACCGCGCCCAGATAATTAACTAATGGAAGAGTGATAATTATCTCGATCTGCTATCGAGGTAAGTACTGAGCTACCAAAACCATTAACTAATGCAGGTATACTTAATATTTTTCGAGCAAAATAAAGTAAATAAAATTCCAAACAGATCAAAAAATCGTCGAAAAAGTTTATTAAGAAAATAACTTTAAAATATGAGGTATATCTCGTATATGTAAAAAAAAAGTATTATTATGTTTTTATTTAATAACAGTGCGAATAAATAAAAAATATCTTTCAATAACTCTTTCCACATCTTTTATTGTCTTTTATGGTGGAGCTTTTCAACAATAGAAGTAATATTAAAATTAGCACTTCCTTATTTATTTCATTAAATATGACTCTTTTACGATTTAGCAACCGCTTTGTTAAGATCAAGGTATTTTCTAAATTACCAATTGACACCTATTTTAAAATGCATAAAAAGGAAACGAAAACGCTATTCATTTTTTTCCATAATTTCGTGACAAGTTGTCTACGATCATGTAGCCTGCGTCCATAAGGATGCCGACAATCCTTAGGGAAGGAAAATAACGATGTTAAACTTAAAAAAATCACATGTAATTTATTTTCGAAGGCTGCGAAATTTCACACCTTTTACCATATCGCATCTAAACATGGTGAAAATCAGAACTTAACAAAGGTCATAAAAATCGTTCCAGCCGTTCTTGAGTTATTAACGGTGTAACTAACCCAACTTTCTTTTATATTTATGGATAATCATTAATCAATCAAATAATAATTATACTGTTGTTGGCACTGACCACTGTCAAAAAAACCCTTATATTGTATGTTTGTTATGAATCTCTAATCTTATGTAGGCATTTGTTATCGCTTCTAGATAAATAATTAAATAGCCTACTTTTTTCATTTTAATCTGGATGCATTTCCATACCTATTTGTATTATTAATCGCATGATAAGCGATAAGTCGTTGTCGGGAAAACCCTGACTGTCTTCATAATGTCAGGCCACTCACTCATTACAGCCAGGAAAGTCTGTATTTGAATGCGTACTTATTCGTGTGTTTTATTACATAACTCATTCGACCGTACTAGGAAAAGCGCCATTGACCGACGAAAGTAATAAAGTGCGAACCCGGGACCTGCGAAATAAATGCAGGCGTTTATACCATAGTACCTAATCTCTTCTATATGTAATATGTTTAACCTTTTGACAGCCGGTGCTGATCCTAGCATTTGACCACAATGACCGACTACCAGTTTAATGCTATGCCTGTATTTTATGGCTTCCCTAATTTATTATTCGAGGCCGTAGGCGGAGAAAAGCTCTTTAATGATAGGATTTCCGTACGCCTAAGCGCACCGCCCCTGTTTGTTTGTAAGTAAATAAATAGTCTACAAATATTCAATTTCAAAGTTTGCTATCTAACCTGTGTTTTATTTTCCATATGCATGTGGTATTCACTTTTTATTTATTTGAATATTGATAAGATTTGTTTTCTTACTTTAGTGTCTTCTCTCTAGATTAATGTTTATTTATTTATTAAAAATAATTATAAACAGCGGAATAGAAGCATGATTACAATTATTGTTATACATAATATATGGCTAACAAGTATAATTTCCAGATTGAAAAAGTGTTATCTTGTAATTGTTATATGTACATTTAAAAAGCCCTGTAATGGGTGTGAGTTAACTCGAATAACTGTGAGATAAGTGTTTGTGAATAAAGTGTGAGAGAGGTGTGTAGGCAGGAGAGAGGAATGGAAATCCGATATGTATTATGCCGTATGGAAACGTGTCATGCATACAATATTTTGTTAAGAGTATCGTCTAAAAATTAACCATCGTACATAATGAATTTTGTTTTATATACTATAAATTTGTAAAAAAAGTTATTTTGAAATATATAAAAAAATGATGTAATTGTTACAAGAAATATGAACATTATTGACAAGATCGTCTTCTATCGGTCCGGAATATGTTGAACAAATGATTAAGTTTTGCTACATTTTGAGCTTCCATTTCACCTCCCTCAATGTCGCTAAATCGTTTTATTGAATATAATAGAATTTATTGTTAATCAACAAGTAAGAATCGCATTATCTCATATTAGGCGGGTGCCGTAACGCTAGAGTGCGAATACCGCAGGTTCGTCATCAGTATAGTATTGTCTCTAAAATGAGCCATTTTAAAATAGACAGATTTTAATATTGTCTCATTGTAACATAGCCCAAAAATGTATTTTTAGAATGGTTGTGTCTGACTGAATATTTATCAGAAACGGTTACAAAAATCAATAAAATTTGCTATAAGTGTGTGTATGTATGGGCTAGAGACGGAGAACAAAACAACGCGTTCCGAATGCCAGAGTCATGAGTGGTCTGGGCGCTGCAAAGCCACCCTCACTCAAGTCCTGATGTAACATTAGTTTTTTTAAGAGGGTCTTCGATCAGAGCCTTCATACAAACACTGTTCTCAATTTACAACCTTGTTAAAACTTGGTATAAAACTCTTTCTTATTGTGAAAGGCTTTTGTTAGCAAATAGCTTTGTAGAAAAAAAAATAATCCCGAGGAAAGCAGCTTTTTGCTGCATTCGAAATAGATAATAGTATAATCAAAGTTTCTATTTGAAGTAGGAATATGGGAACTCCGTTTGGTGGTTGTGGGAGAGAGAAGGACAACGGATCGTGAACGGTGCGGCGCTTTTTGTGAATAAGTACATAAAAATAGTTTTTTTTACAGACGTTGTTGATCAACTATTTGCCAAATTCAAAAAAATGTCTGCCACAAACTTTTAATTATATAATCGGCTCGCAATCTATTAAACGCCTTTGTTTTTAGCGCGAAAATGAAGTTCTTTGACATTATTTTGCATCAATTATTTGATTTTGCGTTGGTCTAACACTTAGTCTTTATTTTGATTGAAACGTAAACCTTACTTTGACTTTTTTATGCGGAAAATTACAGCACATTCCTTCCGTTTTTCGAAAGTCACTTTATTATCACTGTGTTTGCTTTATATTTAATGTTAGACAACAAAAAAAAAAACCTCAAAAAAAAAACCGGACAGTTTTGTAGTCTTATAAACATTTATTTAAAATGAATGAGTTCATATTGCTACAAAAAAATAAAATAAATGCCAAATTGTTTACATTTATACTCGTATTATATCCGCAACATGTTTTGTAATCTTGCTAAAAAAAAGAGAATTTTAAACTTGCCTTCATGGCCGTTTCTAAAATTAAAGTCAAAGGAATGTTAGAAAAACAAACCCGTGTTTATATTTGTGGCAATATTAACTCGTTTATAAATGAATAATAGCTAAGGCTACAACAACTAGCTGTTCTATGTGAGTGTATTTTTTGTTTTTTGTCAAATATAAAAAAGTGTTTCGGAAATGAGGCTAAAATTACTTTCGAGAGGGTACTACCCCATAATAACTGACCTACGACCAGTAAGTACGTTCGCTCAGTCAGCCGTCATTGTTCCCTGGTTGACGTTCCCCGTTCCTTCGCGTTTATCAGCACCATCTGTTATTCATGAACTTCACGATTTCGGCGCGGCAGCGATAAGCTAAATACACATTTTTTTAATATGTTTACTTTAACTTTATAAGGGCATGTTTCGTGGATTATGTAGGTACCAACTTGTAGCGGTCTATGTAACCTGCATTAGGAAATTGGGGGAGAAGAGAGGAAATAGTTTCGGCCCAAAGTCCCGGCACGCCCGAGTCAGTCAGAGCCACGGGAGGAAAGCGAAACGGGTGAAATACGAGCGGCGAGATATAATTGCGGGCTGTCAAAGCTGATTTAGAGTATTTATTTATTTATTAGCTGCGAATGCGACCGCGCGGCGAACGGACAGCGAGACGCGATTCAACATTTTCTTCAATTCACTTTTCCTGAACATACATTTATGAACCTACTCGTTTCGTACTCTTAAGGGTCACTGTAAGTTGAGTTTGCGTTGGTTACATTTGGGTTATGAAATTAAATGAAAATTAAAAATATTATGAATTTCATTATTATTTAAATAATTATTTACCGTGGTGCTTTTATATTCACTATATATTTCATTATTCTTGTTTGCGACCAAGTGAAAAAGTAGCGTCGTCTCTCTCTTTCTACCTATTAAAATTTGTCAACGGCTGTGTCGTAACAAAACAGATGAGACGGATATAAATAGAGAAAGAAAGATGAATCACTAAGTAAATACAGCGGACTAACAAAAGTGGAACATCGCGAGATTGTCATCGTAATCGAAGTCATATATTTTGTAGGATTTGATAGAATTGCACATTTCGTTGCAATTAAAGTTTACACGAATTATATTTATTACGAAAGAATGATAAGATACGATGTTTCATATAAATTACGTACTTACCACACCTACCGGACCTAAATATAGGACATATAGGTAGATATGTGTTTTAAAAAGAATTACTCCGTAATGCATATTATTTACTAATCTAGCTTCGAGCACAATACAAAAGAATAGCTCAGTTCTAATTTCGATTTAGAAAATAACGGGCTTCTTATAAACCCAATAAAAATTTTTAATTCTCTATTAGCAAGATATATAAAGCTATGAAAATATAGGTAATTATTGATTTTTTTGTAATTAAAGAAAGTATCCGTTATTCAAAGAACCGTTACTATAAACAGCCCCTGAAATATAAAACCCAAATACAACATAAAAAGAGTTATCATCGTCGAATGAAACTATGAATGCACGGTAAAAAATCCATCACGTTATGTTACTTCAACATCCTATGCAATTATATAATCCAAACAGTGTCGGGGAATATTCAAGTGAGGTAATTCGGCGGGTTATCAGGCTACGAGCATGCAATTTGCGCTCAGCTAATGGGCCAAGTTGAGGGCGTGATGACACGCTGCAATCTCTCGCGAACGAAGCGGGAAGCTTTTAAACTTTATTGTCACTACGCTCGATCTTAACGCCGACTTCGGGGTTTGTGATAACATCTATTTATTATTAAAACATTAGGTCATTATCAGACAGCGGTTCCATGTTAGAACTCGGGAATGGTACCCGTACCATTTATTTATTAATTTACACGTAGGTATTTTAAAGTCACATTTTATTTATGCTAACAAATTATTTAGTATATGTACATTTATTGTTATAGTCTACCCTACTTAGGACTCATCGCCTATTCCAATGTAGACTATAAAATCATTTCGAATACATAGTTTAAGCACAGTAATTTAATTTTGAAGATATAAAACTGAAATAAATCATTAGGTAATATAAAAATATGTACACCAATTTATATTAATGAACTTCTCACTCGAATATAATAAATGTATTTTTTAAATATGAAGCTATTTAATACATTGGTGTTATCCGATAAAATATTTATAAAATGTTGTGCTGGTATAAGTAATGCGTTTAAAACTGCTATTCTTATGAAAACCTTATTTAATTTTTATTGATTTTACTTTTTTGAGGGCAATACAATTTGTATTTTATTGATTAAGTAAAGTAACGTTCAGTAGGTACCTTGCATTCACTAGTTTCTGACATCGATAAGTAGCCAATTAAAATGTAAAACTGATGGGGTATTAAAATTATCCTGGATGAGTGTTATTGTAAAATATTTTCATGTATTTATGCACTTATATTATTTATTCCTGCCGAACCACATTCAACTAATTAGGTAGTAAGACTAATTTTATTGTATGTAAGTATTAGGGGTACTGTAGAAGTACGAAAACGATTTAAAAAGACGCGGACTCACCAAGGTAACGGTAGAAAGTTACATAACTAAAATGAAAATCGTAAATTAACGAAACGATCGACGCGAGTCATAAGCATAAGTCACACTTAAAGTGGGTGGCAAAGGCAATGTGAAAAATGGAAAGCAAACATTGGCCAATTTAAAATAACGAACCGCGCCGCGCAAGTTGGCTCTCGACACGCAAGATGCGAGGAATTTCCCGAAATAGCAGCATCGCGGCCTTGCCTCGGAACAAAAGCGATTACAGGTGGGTATTCTGGGTATTAACCGAACGGTGAGCTATAGTTATAGTAGGAGACGAGGACTTGCGGACGGATCCGGCCTACTGCACGTTTGGCAGCGATCCCGCGCTGATTCATCTTCTAAAGATCTCTCAGTAAAGCATTTCAGGTGCGTTTCCCCTGCAGGAACTATATACGTGAACGGAGGACACCATTTGTACGATTCTGACCTCCAAATTGTTGCCTGAGAAAGGAAGCCTTGCACGATGAATGGAAAAGTGTAAATTCAAATTCAATAAAATAACAAACACAAAACGCGCCCTACCATTTTTTTATTATTTTTTTTTAAATAGAAGATTATGTTTTTAAATTATTTTTTTTTAATTACAAACAAAAACATATATTTTATGAAAATTTAAAAACTTTTAGCATTATTTATCATTTGCATATTTAAAAACTAAAACAAAATCTTCAATGTTAGGCTCATTTTGTTATTTCATATCTAATTTATTATACAATATTATATTCAAAACGCTTAGATAAATCATTCCTTCACTTTAATCTCATAAAAATATATTTATTTTATATAAGATGTTTCTGGTTCCGAAAGCTATTTCAAAAATTTTTTGTATATTTTTTACACTGTGGTTAAAGAAATTTTCTTTGTTTAATTAATTCCCTAGAACAATAAATTATCTTTAATGGAAATAAATTAGATTACTCATATCTCTTGTGGATTTCTCTCCTAACGCCTTTAAGCCGCGCCATAGTGCCGAAACATATTTAATGTCTGTACCACCGATTTTAGTTTTATTAATAATTCTTGTTTACATATTAATAGATAGATACTTGAACTGTATACTTAAACAAATTCAAGGACATACAAGGGATACGTTTAAATTTATGTCAAATTTTATTATCACACTTCTGATTTACGAGTCATTATTATGAATTACGATATAAATAGAATATGAATGCGTATATTTTGTTGAACTGGTCCGCATGTTAACGCGTTTTCGATTAACATGTAGAAATGTAATGAACTAGTTTCGTTAAGTTACATTTATTAAAATTAATTAATTTGAATTGTATTACCATTTTTACTTGGTTGATTTCTATCTGTTTCATTTAACTGGGTTCAACTGGGTTTATATATATATATATCGTTTACATAGAGAAAAATGAGATTTGGTCATACCGAATGTGAAATATCATCAGGAGTAATGTTAGGGTTTCATAAAAAAAATCATACAGTTTAATAGATATTATTTTATTATCCACGTTATTTAGATTGTAAATGACAAACAAATAAACCTCACATAAGGTTGTTCCCGGTTTAATCTTCGAAAAGCATGCGAATCCAAAAGCATGGTTGTATTTTTGCAATACAGCATGTTTTAAATTTCGGGTACACCTTTTAGAAGGTTGATCCATATCGTTAACTAAACCGATCTCATGAATAAAAAAACATATAATTTCGAAAAAATAAATTTTCAGCTAAAATAATTACATTAATAAAAAACTTTATAACCTTCGAAGTTCTTCGCGATCCGCGTCGGCCGGGGGTCAAAACCGTTCTCGGGCCGTGCGGGCAACGGCGCTCTTAAACATTAAACGATTTATATTTAATTTTGAAGCCGTTTTTCTTGTTAATCATTTTTCCGATATTTTTTCTGATTAATGCTGACTGTCGATATTGATCAACATCCTAAAAAGAGTGCCTGACATTTAAAAGCATACTGTATATTTAGCGAAATAAAATAATAAAATAGCAGACACGCGATAATGCTTTTCATAGTAAGTGAGAGTTGACATCGATTTCGTTATAATAATTAAATTGGACATATATGTACCTTTATAAGAAGCCGAGGAAGCAATAGGCAATGTTTCGGTAGCAGGCCTAACTGAATACTCTCGTATATAGTCGAGGCTAACAAAGTGAACCTAAACCTAAACCTAAACCTAAACCTAATCAAGCCCCTCTTATCCCGCGGCCAGCGACGGCCAAGGCCCTAGACGTCGTCCCAAACCAAGGAACGATATCAAATAACGTTTTCACAAAGGCTGAAATCCGATAAGGTTCACTTCCACCATTCTCACTTAATCACATTTTATGACTTCTAGTGTAAAGGGCTGAAACGATTTATCCACAATAATCAACAAATAAAAGAAGAGTCATTGATTTCTATTAAATTAAATGTTAGGGAATTATATTATTTATTAATCTAGCCAATTACATGAATCTTAGTTAAACAACGTGTCTAAAAAAATATTTGCAGATTAAAAAAAAACCTAAATCCGAATTTAATAAACATTTAACAAAAAGGCTGATAGATATAAGTTCTAACGCATGCATGGCACGATATTAAGTTAAAGGCGCAGCCACAAACAAACAATTTTCATCTTTTTAATATACTTTCAACCCAACACTTTCATGCAGCAGCAAATCGACTGATAAAATGAATGAATTCAGAAGTGTTTTTTTTTAATATAAAGCGTCAGTATATGGATACATATTGTAACGATTCAGGGCAGCTCCGCGAAACGGCCAGGACTGCTCTATACTATCGAATGTTGTAAATATGTACAGTTTTGGTCGGGATGGATTCGATTCGCATGGGCTGTCAGTTGAGATAAAAAACAAAACTCGTGAAGAGAAGAAAATGGTGTTTTGGATTTAATTTAATTATTATTGTGAACATTTGGGAATCGCACAAGTTATCAAGAAGTCGTGGGGGGACGTTGCAATATTGATAAACTTTTTTAGTTTGTTTTCACATTAAATAATACTATACTTTATCGTATACACCAAAAGAGGTATAGTATTTATTTATAAATCTTTATTTGGGAAATAAAACAGTTACCTAACAAATTAATTATATACAGGCGGTATACATAATAAATTAATAAAAACAATGGTACCAACTTACAAATATAAAATAAAAACAAGCGTTTAAAAATAAAAATAATTCTTAAATTAAGAAATGGAAGAGAGGGGGAGGTAGAGAAAAGGAAAATTTCACGGTAAAGTTTGATTTTTGATATATTTTTTAAACGCCACTAAATATATCAATTACTGGATATTTTAAATTTAAGGTCGAACACATTCTATAAATGGGTTCATTTTGGCCATAACTGGTTTTACGACGTTGGATGTCTAGTAAATAATGTGTTCTTGTCACACGTGAAGATTTATAATATTTTTACTCGTGCTTCAGTTTAGACATTATTTAAGTAGGCGATGGAAACCTTGGCAATGTGCAGAGCAAAACGCAACATCGGCAGCAGTGGCGAAGTGAAGCTAGCGACAAGCGACACGACGCGACGCTTCCGCCGCGCGGCCGGACGTCCGGTTCGGTCGGGGGCGGGCGGGCGCGGAGGCTTTTAGCTAGATTGCCCGCCGCACCCGCGAGGGCGCGCCGCCCAGCCCAAATACACGACCGAGCCTACGACGCTAGGCTATGCGTGTTGTACGGATTTTATAATATTAATTAAACTCACCTACTTTTATTTCCGTTACTACTCGTGCCGTTAAATTATTTTATTGAAGTTAAACTTCTTTCACAAAACTTTTCCTGGGCAGCGAATGAATCTAATGGGTCACGGTGCCACACATGTTCTCGGCGGGGTTACATTAGCTTACCTTTACTATAATTCATCAATTTATTTTAAATTTAATCAACTTAGTTTTACTTCTTACGCGCGCGGTGTAATCACACACTCATTATAAGGCGACACCGTTTAAATCACCCTATTAATCTAGCGCAACGAATAGCTGCGTTACTGAAGCTGGCTCATAGCGGTGACGAAATCGCGTCCATTCATAGCCATTGCTATAGAGTCGTTATTGCCCATGGTTACACAGATGGACACCGTGTGGTGTATTCAGTTACTTTGCCAGCCGTAACTACTCGTATTTTGACAGTCGCCCTGTCGGTCACACTCTAACTTCAGTGACACGGAAATCTCATTGCAAGTGAAACCATGACAATGAGGCACTAATCACGCAGTTATTTTGTAGCCGTTTAAATATTAGACTATTTTTAAATCGCGTATAACTTAACCTCAGTTAAATGGTTATCGCGTTAACGCCCACTGCTAACACACTGTTTTCTATATTATTGTAGTTGATATGAAAAGATGAATGTAAAAATAAAGGAATACGTTCTTCGCATACTATAATAGTATTTAAAGATTATATTATTTATTTGATTATTATTCATGATTTTATACAAAAACCAAAGCGCAAAAAGAATTAATAAAAGTCATAAGTATAAAACTTTCGCTATTCTTCTACGGGCTGTTAAAGAATTTTCTGTGCTGACGCGTTCACAACTATTTTTAAAAACTGCACCTCTATTTCCATATAAATTGCACGCAGCAGACTAATAAATAAAAGTAACTATTCCTCAAAATAAATCATTCCACCCCTCCTACCTCCCCTGCCTCCCACAAACCACCCACCATACAACTAATTTCACCTACTCGGTGTCGCTCAATAATATATATATTTTAACAGTACAAAGTATTGACTATAGAGGTTTTTGAAGTTTCTGTGTTATTAAGACGAAAAAAACTAATAAAACATGTGTCAATGACTTACTTTTAAAAAAGACTATATAAATTATATCTTTTTTTCTTTTCGTATTATCTTTTAAAACCTAAGTAAAGCATTTGTCTAGTGAGGTGTTACTAATCCACACAAACTGTACATTTTTTCTTCTCTCGAAATCAATAAAATATTACAAATAATACATATGCCTTACTATAAATTATAGATTAGATATTTTATAAATACATATGTTTTTGATTAAAATAAAAGGAAGATCTATCTTTTTAATCTATCGGTTGGTATTATTTTTGGAATTTAGTTTGTAGATAGGAGATAGTTTAAGGAAAGTTTAAGTTAGTCTTAAATATTTAAGACTAACTGAAAGAGTAAAAATTCGCTTTTTAAGTCATTAGCGTTTACCTATCTACTATTATAATAGTTGAACCTACCTTTCCAGTGTTTCTGTAGATGAAATTGGTTCTAATTGTTGACCCTAAGGTTTGATCATACACTAACCGACCTACTGTATATGTAGATTATTATTAAAAAATATATATCAAAATGAATTTATGTCAATAACTATGTAGTACTCGCATATAGAATGTTTTATAATTTATATTCAGTTAAACCTACTCATAAAATATTTTATTACGTACAATTTCGAATTATTTTTGAAGAGTTATTATTATTATTATTATAAAATATTGTATAAAGAAAATCTACATGACACTCCGACACGTGATGGGATTACAGTGGATTAGTTGGTCATGGCAAGAAAATAATAACAATCTTAGCCAGTTGCCGCCAATCAATAACTTATCAATTAAGATTGTCATTGTAATGTATGCCTTTTATTAAGAATGATTTACGTAATGTTTTATTTAATTTTTTTTATTCTCTATTGGAAAAAATCTTTAATAAAAAGTTATAATAGCCTTTACATTATTTTCACTCAATTTAAAAAAAAACAATGTTTACGAAATTAGGTTTTCAAGCCATTATTAGAGCATATTTTCGCAAGAACACACAGAAAGTAATTATTAATACATAAAATTTTACGTTGCAAAATTATAAATAATTACACAAAATGTGTCATATTAACACAATTGCCAAGTGTGAAAGGGCCGTGCCCATGTTGGTGAGTTGGTCGATGTGTTCGAAATATAGATTGTAAGAAAGAATGATTATAGCAAACAAAATAATATCGATAATGCCTTTTATAATCTTGTATATGTTACAGCACGTGTATCCTGGTTAATTGCCGATATTAGATTCATCAAAAATCCCATAGTAATCGGACAGATTGGTTTCTTTGTTTCTGACCGTTTGACCAGATATTACCCGCCATTTTTCTTTCATATACGAGTACAAGTATAGTCCGCCTTTTCCGCGGAGACTGATATATTTGTCTGTTCGCCTAATAGGATTGAAAATCTGCTTACTATTGCACCTTAGTGAGATCGGCGTGAATTATTTATTTGTTAATGTTCGCCTGGGACCGTTATTTTTAATTATAGGTTGTTACTTTGTATTTTTCCTTATTAGTTATGGTTATTTTTGTTTTTTTATTGTTATTGTTTTTGGTTTTTAATGTTGTTTTTTACTTGTATGTTAGGAATTGAAATGTGGAAATGGAGAAACCTGTTAAATAGATAAATAAACAAATTACCATTCAAGTTAATATATTAGTGGTTATAATTGATAATTTAAAAATAACATTTTTTGTAGAACATCGTGTTGTACACGTCAAAAAAAAAACGATGCGAAATCAAATATTATTCCTGGTATCAAGTGGTGAGCTTAATCAAAGGAAATCATAGTAATGCTCATTGCCCCGCAAAGGGTTTCCCTCCGAAGTGAGGACAGCAGGCGGAGTAAACAATCACGAAGAAGCCATAAATGAGGGCTAGACGGCATAATTACATTAAAATTTGTCAAGGGAATAAATAATATTAACCTTGGATGGATTTGCAGATTTCTGAAAGCGTTCAGTTTATATAACCTATCCTAATCGTTAAAATAAGTTAAAATAATAAGTTAAAATATGTTAATAAGTTAATTTTATTTCTAATATAAATTATTATTAATATGTAAATATAAAAGTGAACAAGTCCCACGGATGTAAAAAAAAATGAACATATTGGTTGGTATAACATTTATTCATTGTTACGAACTGTAGAATTGTAGCGGTTTGTTTGGGTTCGATACCCAGTGTATTTTTTGCAGCTGCATGTTTTCTAGAAAATGTGTTTACCAACTATCACGACAGTGCGGTAATGCGGAGAAATTTCGACTTAATCCATGCTTACGGCAAAAATCGAGAGACCCAATTTGATTAGGGTGTTCTAACCACCTGGAATGTCAAATGTTTAGGTCAAAACCTTTGTTTAGGTCAAACATAACATTGCTCTTGGCTAATGAAGATAGGTCAGACGCGTGGTGCCAAAAAGACCTGGTACCTACATAAATTTAAAAGCGTAAGAGTGACTTTAATAACCTCACATATCATATATCGTCAATCGATGATATTATGTTTATTGTTGATTTAAACTATCATAAAATAGATAGGGACATACGGTCGAGGGCAAATGAAGCTTTACCTTGAAAGGCGATTCGACAGATTGTGTAGGTATGTATGTGTAATATAAACCTCATCTACGCTCATACGGAGATACAAGTGCGGTGGTTCTCATAGACACAGTACACACACACACAAACTATTTTTTTTTACACATCTCAGTTAAATTTAAAATGCTTGGGATAAAGCTCCGAGTGCCTTTGAATATATGACATGCATACAAATATAATGACATAGATTCAAACACAACCAACATTTAAATGTTTCCAAGGATAATATTCAAATCTTTTCGTTTATTTACTGCAATTTGCAACCCTGTAAAAGTTAATTCAAATTCTACAAGGCATCGTCGAGCTATGTAATTTTTCATTATTCCTATAATTCAATTACCGCCCGGTACAATGACGATTTATTTCCACAAATGGGATTTGAAGTATTAAGAAATTTAATTTGAGATCCTGCCAATAACAGCCGAGCTGACATTATTCAGGTCTCGTCTCAATCGTGCTCCGGTCCGCTAATCCCCTTAGCAGGGCCGGGCTGGGCTCGGCTCGGCTGGGCGACGCGACGACGGCTGCCAGTCAGACGCCGCTAATACCGCGAGCCAAACGCGATTAGAAGGATTTCATCCGGACAACGCGAGGAAAGGCCAACTTTTGACGCGGGTCGTCGCGTCGCGTCGCCGCGCCCGGGGCGGCCTGCGCGCCCTACAAATTCACTCTTTGTTGATTGCAGAGGTAGTAAGTACTCGTACATCTCTCCGTGTTGCTACTTTTCACTCCACCAAAACAGCTTAGAAGAGTTGGAAATAATTATGAGTTTGTGAAAGATGAATATTGTGAACATTCTTAAAAATGGATTACACACTGATGTTACTGGGTTACACTAAAATAATAAATATACCAACGCAAACCTGGAAGTGACTGTTAACTAGGCAGTTAGGGTAACAATATAAAGATGACCAACCTGAAACAAATGAAAAAAGAGCGTTTATAGTACCATCTCTTCATAAAAAAAATAATACACATGGCAGTTGGGCTATTATCAAATTTATTTTTAGTCACAATGAGCTAAAACACATCTACGCAAAAACCTTTACTATTCAGCATAATTTAGGGGGGGGGGGGCACGTAATTATGAAATCGTCGAGTATTTGATGTTTTTTTTATCCTCGACGTGTGTAATCATTTTTTAATTAGTATAAATTGATTGAACATATTAATTAAAAGGTAGAATAAGATACACATTAGGGGATTATTTTAAATCTATCATCCATAAGCGAAATCGACTAGGTACACGTGTGATAAATCCTTATAAAACAGGTTTTCTGCAACTGTCAAACCTCGAGATTGAACTTTTTAGCCGTCTGTTGTCTTCGAACAATTGCCATTAATGAAATCCGCATTGGTTGTAGATTCAATCAAGAAGAAAGTGGAGGTTTGTGTGAGCTAACAACCCTAGAATGAATTGGTTTTTTTTTACAAGAGAGTTCTCATAACTACCAAACTTCAGGTTTGAATTCTCTTACCGTCCCTAACGATTCCCTAACTATTGGCGTTGAGGAAATTACATAGGTTATTACCATGAGGGGAAAACATTAAACCGACCTCCTTTGAACTAGATGAAACACTCGTATACTGAATCCCTCTTTATACCGCTTGTAAAGGTTACTCAAATCAAAAATTGTTTTAAACAAAAATTGAAGGGAAATTTAAGAGAGCTATGATTTTTTGAATTTTGAAAAACCAATTTTTCCCACCCCTAGGATCAATGGTTGGCGCTATGAAAAAGTTTACTTGGATAAGTCTTAGGCCCTTGTCTGAGGACAAATATAAAATTTAAATGAATTCGACATATTATATACTAAGAAAGTTATAGTAAAATTTCACTTTTTCGAAAAACCCACCCCCCTGGTCTTATTTTGCCTATTAACGAACTTGACCGAGATTTTGTACACTTAAATTTTATGTATCAATTTGAAAGTGATTGTGTCCACAAGAAAGTGATATAGATAGATTGAGGGTGGTTTTGGGATCTAGGGGATGTGAAACCCGAAGATATGTGGAAATTTTGCGAAAGTCATGGCATAGTACCCATTGCAGTAGGTAGCTCTCCTAATGAAATCTACCTAGAAGCGAAGGAGCTGACACGCGACGCGACGCGGCCTCGCCGCTTTATGGGACACGTATTGCCAAGCCGTACAACAACGCACCTACCTACACTTACATGACAATACGCACTCTCACTCGATCAGAGGACGACACAAAATTGCTCTACAGGATGAGCAAGATCGTCGTATACAGGGCGATATTTCAAGAAGTGGGGTTGGCTTAGGTGAGGAAGTGGGGAGGGGGCTTGGTCGACGCGTTGGGCTTAATCACAATGGAGCGTCGGTACGGCAAAAGTTACGGATAAAGTTTTCCTTCTAGTTTAATACCGAAATAATTCCAATTAACAAAAATCATCGGTCAAAGCCTCCTCTGGTACAGACTGCGTCTAGTTAAGAAGACGCCGTAGGCATTGAACTGTTACTACTGCTCTGTAATAATATATGTATTTTGGTTTACACGAATAAATAAAATAATAAGGCGATTCCATTAATTTTGATACGGCAGTTAAAACACTGGTTGGAGCGGACCGCATCGCGCTTTTGTCATCGAAGCATATTTGACGAGTGGCAAATCGTACAGCGAACCCAGGTGCAAGTTCTGTTCTCACTACAATTTCCAATTAGCGATCTTAAAACAATTAGCTTATCTATTAATTAATCTCAAAACAAGAACGATTAGTGAATCTGAAATCGAAAAAATCTCTTCGCAACCTTGAATCGCCGATTTACAGACTCGTTTAAAAAATGTATATGGAATAGACGGCAAGCCATTTAGATGGCACCATCTTTAAAAATTTTAATCCGTTTGATTAAAGTTTTAATTCATAATAATAGAGACATGGACAAACGACCACTTGGACTTGGAGACATGGGAAAACGACCTATAACTAACGCAAAAGTTTTATTGCGTGTAAAATTACAAAAAAATATCAGTAATGACAAATTTTCTGCAAGAAATCATCCCTTCACCAGGCTTTTGGAGCAGTGGTATCAACACCCGCTTCTCCGCTTCATCTCTAAAAGACCTTTGTCTAGACGGGCAGATGACATACTCTGATTTTTTTAGATACTTTCGTATTGTTAGGCCTCGCATCATGCAGTCACAGAGCACTCCAAACTGGAATTATCGATCGCCTTCATCAGCATTGTTCGGTAAAAGCAACAGCAGTAGCCGTGCCGTCGCCGGATCTGTGTCCCCACCTTCGGCCGACATAGCGGCGTCGCATTTGACCATGTAAGCCAGCACGCCTCCCTATTACGATATTACATCAAGGTCTCGAGGGGCGAACGGCGAACCAGCCCGGGCCGATATGTCTCTCGCTGGCTTTACGGACGACGAATAAACTCGAATCGATTTCGACGGGATAATGCTGCACGGCACACGACCGCAACACATATTCATAATTGCAATTGGCTTTCAATTAAATATAAAGTCTACGTTTTGGAAATTTATAAAGAACCACAGAGCAAAATCACGAATAATCACATCGAACATATTATTGCCAAACCGAATCTTATTATGGGTTTTCTGATACGCGTCAGACATCATTTTACGAATAGGGAAGTTCTGCTTAGCTTATATTTTTCTTACGTCCGGAGTCATTTGGAATATGCATCTCGAGTCTGGTCACCGCGCTACAAAAATTACATCGATCGTATTGAGCGTATTCAGAATTGATTTCTTCTAGATTTAAATTTCAGCTATTATTTGAAATTTCCTGATTATGTTCAAAGCGCCACATTTTACGGACTCCAGAGTTTTGAGCTCAGAAGATCGCGAGCTGATTGTTGCTTTTATATAAAACTGTCAATGGTCACATCGACTGCTCTGATCTTCCGGGGCTCATAGATTTCCGGGTTCCATCTAGACTCACTCACCAGTGTAAGATATTCCATCTGTCACGGTTGAAGTAATCATATATACATCGAGCATGTAAGCTTTACAACAGTATGTTGAGCGTCATCGATATATTCGACACTACCTTCTCGGAATTCAAGAGAGTGTCTACTCTAGCTCTAATTTCATCAATTATTTTTGTAGAGTTATGCTGTATTTCATATTCTGCTACTTCCTACCTCATTCCCAAATGTATTTTTCGATTTTATTAAGTTTAGAGGAAACTCTCATTGGTTTTTTATTGTAATTTTATTTTTATGTCAGCTGTTGTTTCCTGAAATAAATAAATAATGTATTAACTGAAGCAATGCGGTTTCTAAACATTTCACGATCTTAGGAGTTCAATATTTGTATGATATTTTATTATTTATAAATTACTGCCATTTTCGACGGGTGCAGGTGGATTTATTTATTCAATTCTTACAAATGTTATAAAAATAATGTTATAATGCAAAATATCGTCTAGTATGTACGAAAAATAAATGATTCAGTTTTTAGCTTTAATAGATAGATTTCGTTGGTTATTGATAATCTGACTGGTTGATCGCGAAGTTAATTTGTGGCAGACTGAGGCATCAAAGCGATGCGAAGCGACGCGAGGGTGGCAACACTCGTAAAACGGCCGTAACTCGCGATCCAAACGAAAAGAGCCTTATCTAGATAAAAAGCAGAAGAAACGAACGTAAAAAGCACATTTCGATCTGTCGAATAGCGCCAGCGAACCGCATTACTCGCTGTATCGAACATCTAAAAGGGTCGTCTTTACTTGGCCGTTTATGTATAAACATTGTCAGGCCAAATGCGAATAAAGAGGACGTTTATTAGTCTTAATGTTGTATATGCATAAATTGATAAATAGATTAAAATTATACTGTATTAAAATTAATCTTCTATAATAATAATAATAATAAAAATAATGTATTTATTGGTTTTTTAAATTATACAAACATATTTTCCCAACTCTAACCACCTAGGCAGCGCCCGTACTAAGGTAGGCTTTATTTGTTGTAGATTATTAAATATTTCAGGTCAAAAAAAAAAACAATTATATTGTGAGTATCAATGATATTTATACATAAGTACACGTGCACGCTTTGTGTAGTACTGTAAGTATCTACAAAAAAGACGTTTATTACGGTATATAATAAATTAATGTTTCTGTTTGCTTTTGCCGAGCTCAAGAAGCCAACAAAACATTCGTAGAGAAATATATGTTATTTATATTTATAAAAATGAACGATCATATATTTGTTTGTCCAGTATGGTCCAGTATGGTGTTGTTGGTTTTCCAAATAAAGAATAAATAAATCCGATTGCGATGAAACTTTAATGAGTTGTTAAAAAAACTTTCCCGTGCAAAGCCGGGACGGAACGGCTAGTTTACTATTTAAAAATACCACCGTTTGCAAAGGCAACAAATATATTTTGATACGTACATAGATAATTACCCAAAGACGCAAATTTAGTACCTTTTACATCTAAAAAAGTTACGAGTAAATGTGTTTGTGGAGATACTTACAGACCAATATAGATTAATTATAAATCTCCACATTTTAAGACTCGTTAAAAGTGATAAATGTAATAATGTGAAGGAAACAAGTGCAAACTTCCTAGAATGTATCAAATCCTAAGTTGGGACCAAATAACTGTAGCAACATCGTAAAGTTTGCGAAGAGAAAATACAGCAGTAATTAGTACAAACTACTAATTAGTACTGCAGCATAACCACCTATTAAGTACAAGCAGATCGTGATAAAAGTCATGTCGGTCGAATCCAGCAGTTACCCTCAATGAACCAAATAAAAAGTATTTGTTCATTATTTTCAAAACAAAACATTGTTATACACTCCTCATTACAAATATTCAAATTCGGAGAGTTTGACAACGCACTTTAGATCGAACATTATCGATAATACGATTTGCGAAGACATGTTTTCCACACCAAGATGCAAATGTGAAAATGATAGGCTTATGTTACACACCTCTCTTCAATTTTGAACATTAGTCGCGCACGCAATAAAACGTTTTAATACTAAACAAGCCTGGCCTGCGAGCGGAGTTTTCATAAAAATATCAGACGCTAAAAGCAGCTTGGTGGTTGAAAACAGAAGTGTGCGTGCTATTAAACGGGAAATCTCTTAGAGATAAAGTATTTTTGTAAAATTTAAAAAAAAAGTTTTATCGTCAAAGAGAGAATCTATAACAATATAAAATATGTAATATTAATTGTGGTATTGGTAGTAAAATTACATATTATATCGTCCCAAAAATACAGACTTAACGTGCGGTACGAAATAAAACCGCGGCACCAAATATGTATTGATTGTACCGTATCGACTTCTTTTAAGCCGGTCTCAGACATGTGCGCAAATGTTGATTCAGTTTGACGTTTCTACTGACAGCTCCTCTCGCTCGCTAATCGTGCTCGCGTTTTGAGACTAGCCCTGCTCGTACAAGATACCTACGACATAATCGCTGCGATATATAGTATGTATTTATATTCGCATTGCACGTTTCAGGGGGTTAATTAGAGGGTTGATATTAACAAATAAACAGGTCTCACAAAAAAATCATTCTAAAATAATAATATTATAAAAAAATATTTTTGAATGCGCGCCGCGCTCTTTAGTGCGCTGCAGCGTTCTCGGACATTAAATCTATTTCGATTGAATTTTAAATTTTCTCTTTTCTCATAATCTACTTAATTTCACTTGAAAGTTTTATGTCTACCTACTTAGGCGTCTGCTTTATTTATTTATATAGTAGGTCATATTGTTTTATTTTTCTTCATATGTTGTTAAAGTTAATCAAAAACTAATAAATCAGTAATAAGACTCGTAAAATGTTTTTCCCTGATTAATTTTCGATTGTTGGTATATATTAACCCCCTGAAAGTAGCAAAGCGAATAATAATAAACATGTGGTAAATAGTTTACAGGTGTCAGATGGACATTTAAATTAATTTGAAGGCGTAACCCTGCACGAGTCCCTCTCATAGCTCGACCCATAGATTTGTACTAATTTGCATGATCGTGCGGAGTGACTAAATATAGATAGGATTATTGCCCCGCGATGGTCGTAGTAATGTCGCGAGGATATAAAACGGACAATAAAACAGCAGTCGTGGAGGAAAACCTTGAACAGTACGAGAGGTGGTAGTAGCTAATATAAACGGTGAATAATTATCGCTGAAGCTAGAGTTAGAGTTGGAGTTGAGGGTTGTACGGGGAGAGGTGGAAAGGGGGAAGCGAGGGTGCCCTAACGCCGAGGCCTCACGCGACGTTGCCGCAGTCAGTCACTGTCCGGGGCGATAAGCATCGCCGACACACACACTGAGACTTTCCTTTAAAACAGACCCTTACATTTTGTACGGATCCTACATCTTGAAATTCAATTGAATTTAGAAAATTATGTAGTCGATATAACGGAAATCCACCAAACACATGAGCGAGGTAGTTTTACTGATGGACACAGTAATGTCAGTGTGAAGGGAAAAGCGAAATGAATTTTACACCTCAACTTCGTGTCTCCAATCTCAATTGCCATTCATACTCATGTAGCGGACTGTCGGCTTGATCTTGGAAACCTATATGTTATGTTATGTATGTTAGTGGATGTGGGGGTTGTTTGCTCCCCGCGTACCGCGTCCTTTCCAGAACTATTGTACATTTAAATCCACTTATAGTTCGCCCTCTAGTCCCGTACTGTAGATAAAGTTAAGTATCTTTTTGGGTGCGATGATTCTAATCTCTTCTGGCTTGAGCAGATGGTTGCCTAGAAGCTGGTACCTTTTGTGTATAAGGGGCCCACATTTCCCCAGTAGGTGTAAAGGGGTTTCTGGGCTCTCTTGACAATGTCTGCACCTTTCGTCGGTCGATAGGTTAAGTTTGTGCAGATGTTTAACCTATAAGAAACTCTCGTACGGAAACAACCAGTTCTTTTGGTTATAATAAAAATGTTTCTGCTTGTGGAAACACACAACACTTTTAGAAACGTCTGATAAAGTTTTCGGGAAATAAAAACATTTCGAGCTTATATATTTCGTTGATGTGTTTAAGAAAATCTACCCTTAATTAATAGCGTTTGTTTTGGTTTTATGATCACCCAAAAAGTAATCGATATTAATGGAATACCTAGTAAGTAGGTATTCCATTAATATCGATAATATAGGCTCAGTAAGTACAACTTGTAAAACTTGAGGATTAGTTTAATATGTTGGTAGGTATCTTTCAATACTCGTGAATGACTTACTAGACGAAAGTTGGGCCCTCACTATTTCGATAGATGTTCTCGTTTTAAGGTCACCGGAATCCATTTTGACCATTTTTTGAAAGAACTAAATGTATCGAAGCGGTAGGTTGAAGTAAAAAACAAAGGAGTCCATCGCACAACATTTAGTACAAAGTTGAAAACAAGGAGGTTTTAACAGCCTGGCCTTTCAACAGAACCGGATAAGCTCCAGTGTCGTTCCTTATCGGGTTTCCGTAACAGACCTTTGACAGTAAGCCTTTCATTCCGATTAATTTCCCTCTGCGGTCGATGTTATCCGATGTAGCAGAAACTGACTTCGATGACGTGCGATATGAGACAGTCAATCTACTCAAACTCAGGTAAGTAAGTCATAAAGCAAGTTGCGAGTCTGATATATAGCACAATGGTATTACGTATTGATGTACCAACTAACAAACCAACAATTTCTTTACATCGCACTCCGATAGAGGGATAGGTAACCACTTCGTAATAAAGCATTATTGTCGACAAATTTACAAAATGCCCCCAAAATGTTTTTATTTGCAACTGTTTAAATTACTAATAAACATATTTATATTCGTATAAACAATCTTAAGTACTATTTAATAGGTAAAAACTTTTGATAAACAAATATTGTATTGTTTTATTTTTTTATGTATTAGCTATAGCTATAGTTTATGAAGCCACCAATAAGTGCGATTTCAGTAAAAAAATAACTAAATAACTAAAACTACCGTGTGAGTAAAATGCTGAGTTGCGGCTATGTAAATAGCCCTCTGTGAAAAACTTTCACACAATTTCGGTTACCTCCGTGTTCCAATATCCGACTGCAGTAAAGGATTTGTTATTTATTTATTTATTTAATATATTTCAAGGAAACATTCAGCGTAACTTAATTTATTTAAAGCAAATGCATAGTTATTAATTTGGCCAATTACATGAATCCACTGTTTAACAATTAAATCGAAAAGTAGGTTCACCTAGAACTGATTACATAATAAAAGAAAACAAATAAGAAACGTAACTAAAATAGGTTAGTTTTTGCATATTTACACTGATAAAAATATGTATTAATTAGAATATGGGTTTTGTTAGAGTTATGATAGACATAAATATTTAGAACTTTTACCTTTTCATTACCTGTATAAGACGATTATATTTTACTTACCATGTTTTTGTAATAATTCAAAATACAATTAAAATTGTCTAATTCCGAAAGATTACTGTTGTATTTATGACATTTGCTGATATATTCATGACAAGAGCTGTTGATCTAGTAATTCGTTGGGATACTCTAAAATTAATACTTTGAAGAAGATCCGGACAGTCTAGTATATTGAGTAGTTTATTTAGGAAAATTAGTGGAAATCTTCAGTTTTGCGGTAAGTTTAAATTAGATTTGACAACGTCAATTTAGGGGTAGTCATTTCTTAATGTATAGAATGAAATAAACGTCGTTTGGCGACATTAAAATTTTCTATAAATTGAAACAATAAAAAAATGTAATATGTATTTGATGTTTTAAAATTTATTCCGGACGATTATAGTAAAGAGGTGATATGTCAATTGTACGACTATGAGGTTAGTAATAACGTTAATCTATTAAAACATTGACTGTTTTAGTAGGTTGCTGGTGACTTTTATGAATCAGTCGCATGGGAAAGTAAGTAGAATAAAATATTACCCACAGAACATTAACATAATTGTATGTACTAGTACATCTCTTATTAACGCGCATACTGTGTAATGTAATGGCGCATCGGAAAGGCAGCAGATAAGAAGGCAGCGAGTTGGGCGAGAGCGTCTTCCGCCCGCCCGCCCGCCGCCCAACCACCCCTTCCTGAGGGTGGACCTGGCCGCAGTGCCACGCCGCGTCGGCCCACGCCAACAGCATCGCGTGACGCGGGCCCTGGAGAACAAAGCCCCTTCGAACACGCCTTAAACTATCAATTCCTCTACTCTAATAAACACAAAGAAAATTACTATCCAATAGACACTGTAAATAAAGCCGCACGCTTTATAAAATCAATCAACAAAATTCCGGAGATATTACAATAGAAAATATAGTTTTCAAGGCGGTTCAAAAACATTTCACCAATGCTAAATAACGCTAAAAACCCTAGGTAACTATCATTTGATTCAAATTTATTTTATTTATGTCAATACATACAAATATAATAAATACGGACCAAATATAATAAATAAAAAAGTTCTAAGACCCGCGCAAGAAAAAGAATAACTATCCAGGGGGGGGGGGGGGCATTAATATTGCTGAAATAAAGTAGAGAAAAATAGTTATTAAAACGAACTCCTGATACATTCATTAAATACGTTATTGTTGTAATGAGTAAACTCTTTAATAAAACGTAATATAAAAACCGTCCGTGAAATGTTGGATAATTAATGTTTTTTTTTTCCTGTAAATTATAATTTATTAAATTGTCAATTATTAATTTGTGATATTATTTACTCGTATTTATTTATATATTAACATCCGACCTATTGACATATCTTAAGCAGTAAGAATATGCTCAATTTATCACCAAATCATTATCAAAATTACGGCGGTTTGACGTGAGACCCGCCATATTACTAGAAATGTATTTTTTTTTAAGAATATACATAATATACTTGTTTGCTGTCTATCCATAGTTAGTTGTACGTAAAACATACCAAAAGAAAAAGAAAAAAAAGTACAAGAAAAAGGAATAAAATTAAGTAGGTGTATTATTTTTGAACTGTGTTAGTTCACTGTTAAGTGACAGCGAATACATTTTATTAGTTGTGGTTACGTTTTAGCTTATATAGCTATTCTGAAATAATGTTTACCAGCCCTTTTTTAATGTGCTTCATCTGGCCGCCTATTAGCAGCGCAATAAAGCGTGATCGTTTAACAATGATGGGGGTAATTGCTATTAATCTACTCATAAAAGGCGCTGGTACCGCTGTTCACGATCCATTGTTTTCCCTGTCCCCACGACCACCAATCGCCTGATCACAAACAAATCTGACTACTATAAAGAATTATAATACAAAACTATAAATTATAAAGAACTATAAAACAAAATTTACGGAAATATTTCAGAGGAAAGGGTTCAGCAACTTCTATATTTCTACTTCAAAACGAATTTTAATAAAATTTATGCACAAAAGAATGCAGTTGTCTATATAGCTATTTGCCCAGATGGGGCTGGCAAATATACCACAATTTAAGTACAAATAATCTTTTGAACGCTTGTTGAACATTCATTACTGAAATATTAATTTAAAAAATCTATTTCCCAGCAAACATAGATTTTAATAAGCCTTTTCATAATAACAAATAATTTTATACCAAATTTTGACAATAACGTTGTAAATTGGGAACAGCGTTGGTATAAAGATTTTGAAAAATATATAATTAGTGGTTTGGCAGTGTGTCGGTGGAATGTTGTCGGCGCGCGCTTGCAGTAAAATGATTAGCGTGTCATGTCGTCCTATGTATGGTAGATACGTAGGGTAGGTATGGTCGGCTAGTCAACCCCGACACCGAAAGCCTCGCCCTAACATCACGCTTATTTCATTTATTTTGTGTCTATGAGACTATGACCCACCCAGCTGACTGCCATTAGCGACCCGCTGACTGCTCCCAATAAATGTTTCACCCCTCCCCCCCGCCGAGCATAAGCACACCACACCCTGTAGTGTGGCATCGTTGGAACCTATTGACATTCCACGCATTTTAGATAGTCAAATTGATCATTTTCATCTTAAAACCACCCATGCAATTCACAAATGTCTCTGAAGCCATGAATGAAGTTGGAAGAAGCGAGGCAGTCATTCCCTAGAACCTAGATATATTATTTTTAGAAAAAAACAATCACACCAAACTGTCGTATAATCTAATTACTAATTCATATAAAAAAATAGTTCATTGTGATATTTGTTTACGACAAAATAAAACCTATTTTCAAATTTCGCACTTGCGAGGACATCATTTAAAACTCTCAAGTACAACCTTTAGTTCTAATCCGAGGAAGAATTTCATGTCAAAGAGAGTGGTGAATGCATGGAATAAGTTACCAAGTGCAGTGATAAGTGCCGGAAATGTGAACGAATTTAAGAACAGACTGGACAAGTTTATCAGAGACGATACAAGTGCAGATTTAGGCTTATCAGCATAAGCTGCCTGCGTAAAACTAATAATAATAATAAGTATGTGATTTATAAATAAAAGTGTTTGATTTAATTTTATTATTTAAATATTAAACCCAGAAATCCAGGAACCCAGGAATGAGTCTTATGTTTAAATCACAAAAAAGGAAATCAGTTTGTATTATAGAAGTTAATGTTATATGCAATCCGGTACATACTCGTGGCTAGCGGCTAATACGCATGTGAGTAGATAGGTATAACAGTATCACACCGTTGCAACTACTCCGGGTCAGTGGCGGTTATAAGACAGCGATATGCATGTGCACCTTCTGTAGCTGAAGCGAGGCATTTACCCGTCGAGACACGAACATCAAGTGCTTTAAGTAGTGACGGAGTATAGACACCATTGCCGATCTGCTACTCTTCACCGAGAGGCACACGAGACTTCTACGGCGACATCGCCTTGTAATGTATTTTTAAACGATTTCGAAAAATGGGGAGATTCTCAATTCGATTTTTATATATTTATATAAGTTCTGTATGTATATATAATTGAGCAACAAGGCCTGTGGCATAGCCAGAAGCACTACCAGCAAACTGCTAAAAATTTAGGCTAACTAGAAACCAAGGACTAAAGTACTGGCAAGAACTTCCCTGACAAAAAACAAGTCAAGGGACTCATTATTTCATGAAACTAAGCCGGAGCCAACTAAGGATCATAACCAGAACCTTAACAAACCCCTGCACCTAATGAGTTTATCGATAAGTGACAGATGCAGGTTGTGCCAAGAGAGCAAAGAAACCCCAATACACATACTCGGTGAATGTGGGCCTCTAATTCACAAAAGATATCAGCTTCTAAGCAAACGTATTCTCAACCCTGAAGAGATACAAACCATCGCACTCAAAAAGATACTTAATTTTATTTACAGTACAGGACTAGAGGGCGAACTCTATCGAACATAATAGAATAATCGAAATTAATCGAATTAGTAACATAGTAAAATAGCAACTTGTTACAGTACATTGTATACTATATTACTACTCTACAGTATACAGTAAACATAACTTTTAAAAAAGTTTTTCACTAGTTTATAAAACATCGTTCGAGGCAGGTGTAGATATAAATATTTTTCAAAAATAAAATATCCTTGTGCCTAAATATCCTTGATACTAAACGTTGATCAATTTAATCATGGTATGACATCCTAATGGGACATTGTTATACTAAATAAATGAATAAATATCCGCGGCGGATTTGAACCAGGGACCTTGTGCGTGTAAAGCAGACGCGATAACCGCTATATTGCGGAAACTGATATGAGCGGCGACAGAAATAGGATATTAAAATTAATAATGTTAAGATTATAACTGTTAGCAACAGCAACCTCCGGAAGTTTTCACTTCAAAAATGAATCTAAGAAAATAGTCTTGAAGGCAACTTTCTCCTCTAACCCTGCAGCTACCGAGTTCCCATAGCCATAGCGTGTGCTTGTTTGGGAAACTCGTTTAAGGTGGGGGGGGGGAATGCATTTTAAAATAGACGTAACCGGAGTGGAGTCATTTTTCAGTGCCGCGCAGCCCAAACACAGACCATCCCAACTCCAGAACTGAGGCCTATCAGCCTTTGCAACAAAAATAGTAAAAGTCCTCGAAAGTCTTTTACAAACATTTTAATGTATTTTTTTTTTGTAGTATATTTTTGTAAATAAAACTCGTTTCAAACTCGATGCAGCATTTGTATGGATTTTGAAACAAAAGCGCTCATATTCCGCTTAAAATATATAACTTGGACATGACCTTTGTCTAAAAGTTTAAGCGTCCTTACATCATGTTAGTATTAGAACGTCACAAAATATTTTAGTTTAAATAAAAAACGAACAGATTACAATATACAAGTTGCAGCAACATTGCACCCGTACCGGTTGAACTAAGTTAAGTATTACTTACACCTGAAAAATATTCACTATTTTTAATATGATTGCTTTCGACACGAATTTAACTTGAAACCACAAACTGGTTGGGATTTTTTGGTCAAATTAATACCATTTATATATTATTTAAACTTAAGACAATTTAATAAAAAAAAAATAATGATTAAAAACACGCCGTTTTTTATTTCATGTGAATCTTTATATTTTTAAAAAATATGTAGTAATTTGCCAAACTTTAACTTTTGCTCATAGACATATATACTACATAAAATAATTATTGTCCCATTAACCTATAACCCGATACTAAATAAGTAGTAAATAAACGTGAAATTCGGCTATCACTGTTTTATATTTATTTATTTATATTTAAATAATACTCTAACAAAATATTGGAATACATAATAATTATTCTTAAAACACTAAAGTAAACCAAAACCTTAACAATATTAAAATTCCTACGTGTTTGTATTTAAATCATTTGAATACGTTTACAACAATTAAGTTTGAAAAATCATACCTACTGTCTATACTTATATGTTTGTAAAAAAAAAGGAAATCCATAATCGATTTTGTTATCTGTTTATATTTTTTTTTTGTAATGTAATATTGATAAAACTGTTTTCCCTATAAAGGTACACCACATGCATATTTCATGCTTAGTGAACAAACACAACGGAAAATAAAATACAAATATATGATAACAATGTGATAACAAAAATGGGAAAATATTCTTCATATTTTTTATATTTTTTTCACTGCCTCGAACTAGAACTAGTCACTAATTTCAAATATTAAGCTCTGTGAAATGGGAATGTCTTAAGTCAACTTGTTTTTTATATAGCTTTTTTAGTTTTAGTTTTTTATAAATTTATTTATAAATAGTCGCACAAAAAATAAACCAATCTGGCGCGAAGTTAAATTTACTAAAAATATAAAGCTATGCACTTTAAATGCATGAAAAAGCCAAACAAAATGAAGAGCAACGTCAGTGCATTCGCAGTGGAATTGCTAGAAAATCGGCGCAGGGCGGGCGGCGCGGGTGGGCGGGGAGCGGGGGCGGGGGCGGCAAGAAGCTTTGTTTAGGCGTGTACTGGCCGTACCTACTCGCAGTACCCACGGACGGGCGGGCGGGCATCTATCTCTTCATTCGTGGGCCCGTGCATTTTTCCGCTCTTTCCTTTTTCCCCGTCTTTATTTTCATCCGTGGAAATGCTACCAATGCTTCGCTCATCTCTCGGCGCTCCACTGGCATTTGCCTTTCACTTACTTCCCCAGTTTGCACTACAGCCACAACCCACCTACCCTCTAATTTCATTTCTAATAATTAACAATCAACATAACCAACGTTTTGTCACCACCATTTCCTCTGAATCAATTTACTCTGATCTATAACATCCCCGGCAATATTTAAAAAAAATCCCTTTCGGAACGCCAGAGGGTAGATTTGACCGTATAGGCGAAGGGATAGGCGAACTCCAATTTTACAAACTTGTATCAAACTCTGCGTTATCAATTTCCCGCGCGGCAGCTCGCGCACCTTAACCCGCCGTATTCTTGCGCAGCGAGAGTGCGTATACTGACTCCCTCTTTATACTGTGCCGTAAGGGTTCAAAAATATCATTAATTATTATAGGCCTACAATTAACATTTTGAAATTAGATTTCGGGAGGCATCATTTTGTTGAATTTTGAAAAACCATTTCTTCCACCCCTAGGATCAACGGCTTGTACTTATTGCTTAGATAAGTTTTAGGCCCTTATCTAAGGAATAAGATAAAATTTAAATTAATTCGATATCTTAAATACTAAGAAAGTTTCACTTTTTCGAAGCGCATCCATCCTTTTTCCCATCCCCATTCTTATCCCCTGGTCTCATTTTGCCCATCGAGGAACTTGACAGAGGTTTTATGCCTATAAATTTTATGAATCAATTTGATAATGATCGGTGTAAAATTACGGCAGTTAAGTGATTTAGATAGTGGAGATAGATAGATATATAAACTTATAAAGTTTTAAACTGAGGGTGGTTTTGGGTTCTAGGGGATGTGAAACGCGAAGATATGGGGAAATTTTCAGGAAGTCATGACATGGTACCCATTGCAATAAGTAGCTTTCCTAATGACATATACCTAAAAAAAAGAATGAAAGTAACTCGTTCCATTAAGTCTAAAACAAGATGACAATGTCTCACGAATAAAATTTACTCTGTGAAAGACACATCTTAGACATTATCATAACGAGTATACACCGTGACCATTCTTAATACAAAATCCAGCTAAAGACGGTATTGATACCGAGAAAAAATAATGTAAACTTTACGCGATAATATTAAACGGTTTTTGTAATAAGTACTTTTATTTGTCCTTGTTTTGCGCGCGCAACTGATAACATACACATGTCGTATATATTGTTTTTTGTAGTTTTTTTTTAAATTTCCAAATAAAAATGTGAGTTGTGCGAAATGTTAAGGTTGTATGAAGCAGTGGAAAGTCTACTAAAATACGCACACCATTATATTTTTCATATTAATAGATGAACCTACCTCGAGATCTCGTGTAGTAATCAAGCTCAGATTTAATTAACTGAATTAATTTTTAATTAATAGATGTGCAGCTTTACAGCTGATAAACTTATATCTTTGATTATTGTGCTCTCGTGAATATTTAAGCTGATATATAAGTAGGCCGGTTATGTAGGGGAAAAATCTAAATAAATAAATAATATCCGAAATGGGCTTGAGGTCATGTCTCAGTCATTAGGCATGGTCCAGGCCCATAATTAGTGCTTCCATTCGAGCAGGGGAGGCTGGACGGGTTTTAACCGTGCCTGTAATTACTCAATTTGCCACGGGAGAGGCCCATGCAAGAGTAAGTTAATACATACGGCATCAACATGCGTTTAAAATGACAAACCACGCAGTATTGTCATAATAAACATGATGTTGCCAACAGGCAGTTTTTTAACTTTAAATAACAAACAAAATAATTTTAAAACAAATACTCGTATATTTATTTAAACATTTCAGTTTGATAGAAGTTACACTTTCCCAAGCATTCTTAATTTTATGGGATTTCATATGTACGAAAATCAAAACGCTGGTTGCGTTTGATTTCTGTGTTTTTAAGAATTCATAATATTTTTATTGATTTAAGAGATAAACTGCTGTATTCGTGAAAATATAAACAAAACTATTATAACATTAATAGGATTTCTTAAAAACGACAAATAGGTATGTAAAAATATACAAGTGACAAGTTACAAAACACGGGATAGAATCTAGGACATAGCGGTACTCACACGGCGCAATCCGCCTATCAAATTTTGCCGACCGTATTGAACGGACTAGCGGTTCTTTCGTGTGAGGCGTGACGCTGGACCCGGGACAATTGCATGACACAGAATTTAGCAATAGTCGTCCAAGAATCTGTAGCACCTTTGCATAATCCCAATTGATTAATATGAAAGTAAAATCCTGATTTCAATGCGAAATACTCCAAAAATATAGCAAATGAATAGGAAGAAAGTTTCATTAGGGATAAAATAATTCGCTTTATATTCTTTTTAATGCAAAGAAAAATGTATTTACTTTCCCATTCAATCGCAGTAATTAAATCTCATAAAATTGATTTACTTTCTATTAGTACCTATGATATGTGACGTGTAGTGGCATTAATATGTAAACGAGAGTACTTATATCGAACTTATCAGCTAACCGACTGTTTGAAATAATCAACCGAAAAGGCTTATTGTTAGAACACGGAAATCGAATCAAATGTGATTTTATTTTTTATATTTTGTTTATATAGTTGCGTAGTTTTTAATATTAATAATAAACAACGTTATAAATAAACATAATCGAAGTTTTTTTGATGATGAT
The DNA here is from genome assembly GCA_020383195.1 of Neomicropteryx cornuta. NCBI lineage: Eukaryota > Metazoa > Arthropoda > Insecta > Lepidoptera > Micropterigidae > Neomicropteryx > Neomicropteryx cornuta. Next base: position 1,800,139 of record JAHKQU010000001.1, on the reverse strand, counting down.
GATCGCTTATGTTTAAAATGTGGAAATTTATTGTCGGGACCGTCTTAAAAATTGGCCGAAGCATCAGATGAGAGGATCCTTTATAGAGTTATAGCTTGTTCTTTATAGCTTGAGTCCTTCATGGTTGAAGGGAGATTTCCTCTGAATTGCAACAAGGAGGGTTTCCATCATTGGGGGCGGCACGTGGGTAAGCACTTCTCACATCCGGTGGTCTGGCGTGAAGAGGGGCTATATTCCGAAGGTGTGAATGGTTAGAACGGTCATCCCTCAAAAACATCTTGATAACGGATTCCTCCTCGAAGTCCTGCTTCAGAGTGGCATTCCGGACGAACCACGGAGCTTACGATATCATTCCCTAGCCGACATTTTGAACCGCTTTCGTCTTCTTCCAGTTGGTATTTGAAATTAGGTGAGATCATGCCGGGGCAGCGTAGGTAAGCCTGAGGCCCTCACACCTGCTGGTATTACTGGGGAGCACAGCACCGGACGAAGCATATGCCTTGTTGCTTTAGCTACGTAGCTGATATATGGGCATTGAAGTTCAGTTGGCGGTCGATTCGGACGCTAAGGTATTTTACCGAGTTTTTTCAAGGAACATCAGTGCCCATTAATCAGGTTTGAAGATTCCTTTTAAGGGAGCCAACTACCATAACCTCTACCTCTGATTTTCCAGCATTCACGGCGATCCTCCATTTGGATTTTTTTTAACGGAATTTGAAATGACCATATTAAATTTTGTGTTTATCTTATTGACGATGTTAACACAACCCGAATCATGTGTGTCATGTGTGTTCCTAACAAAACTAAATTTACGGTTTAAATTCGGGATCATTGTTGCTCGTAGCAGCATTGAAAGCTTACACGGGGAGAAGGCGGTTAGCTTTTCGTTTAATGTAAAGCATTCAACGTTCATCATCAAATATGTTTAGGTGAAAGCAAGGCAATGAAAAGTGGGAATTCGGCTGGCGGCTCAGCACGTCAACAAAACAAAACAATGATTGAAGATCCCGCAGCCTTTGTTTTAGCAATAATGAGGAAAAGCGTTTCGGGGATTGAAGAAGGCAACGCGACGGCCGCGGCGACAAGTGAATGAAAGGAAAGCGTAATAATTGAAATTCCAATCTTTCGCCCTGAACCCGCGAACCCTTCACTGGGGCAGAAAAAAAGCGAAGAGGCCTCACGTGGCGTGCTGTTAATATAATACATTCAGCGGGGCGGGCGGGGTTCGACTGTGAGGGAGGGCCGGAAGTCATTACTCATGTCCGTACAGGCAACCCCCGAGCACAGCCGGCGCACCGTATCGCATCGATGCCACACTTGTCACCGAATTATACCAAAAACACAATATTTTAATTTAGACATAATACCAATTAATTATCATAATTCGATGTTGCAAGATGCTTTTATTTATAGAAGTAAGAAAGGAATCCACAAAAGTGAAGGAACGCAACAAAGATGATAACAAACCAGACCAGCAAATAACCTAAAAATCCCAAACATTTTTTTGGAATTTTGAGAGGAATATTTAAAAAATATTTTTTTGGTGGATGCTCACGTCATAAAGAGAACGTAGCTTCAAATGTCAGATTCCTATGTTGCGAGGTTTGATCTGGCCGATGAGTCAGTCAGGACATTTTATTTTATATATACTAACTATAAAGGCGGTCCAAGTCCATTCCTGAATGAATTCCATTTTTGTGTTTCCATTTATGGGTAAGAAGTGTATTTAAAAAAGTGAGAAAATAATTCATTCCCAAATTTACTTTCCTTTGAAGATCTGGTGTGAATTAGCTTTCCTTCGCGTTAGCGCACGAACCATAACGCAACCTTAAACCAAGGCGAATTTTGATACATCGTTTTAGCAGATAATACTTAAATCGCACTACCAATTAGCTGGACTTTAACTTCTATAGACGCATTCATTTATAAAAAGTTATTTACCCGTACTTTGGCCATCGGGTTGTATTGTGCAAGATATTTTCTAAAATACAATTATTTTAAAGCGCAATAAATATAAATAAATATATACGTATTTCTTTTAGAGGAAATTTAAATAAATAAATCATTCTGTCCGCCAAAATTAAAAAAAGCACAAATGCGCGAAATATACGTGTTTTTAAAGTCTGATTAACTTTTAAAATCCACAAATAAAATCAAATAAATAAATAAATAAATCAATAAAATCAAGATAAATTTCCAATATAATTTCGAAGGAACTGACTTAAAGATCTGTGACAAAACTAGGGACTTGGGTGTTATTCTGGACTCAAAATTAAATTTTAATATTCATATTGACAGCATTATCGACAAAGCCTATAGGATGTTAGGCTTCTTGATCAGAGTTTCCAAACCATTCAGTGATCCTTATGTTCTCATTCTTCTTTATAATGCTTTTGTCCGTTCGCATTTGGAATTCTCTTCCCCCATTTGGTCTCCTCAATATAATGTGCACATTCAAAGAATTCAGCAAATACAAAATAAATTTCTTAAATATTTAAATATCAAAAATAACATGTTTCATTCTAATCTTGCGGATGTTTCAAATTTCTTCAAAATTTATCCCCTGTCTTATCGCAGGGATGTCGCCGGTGCGACGTTCTTGTATAAGATAATTAACAATGTTTTTGACTGCCCTTATTTGTTAAATAAAATTACCTTTAACATTCCAGCTAGGAATACTAGGAATTACAAGTTATTTAAAGTAGCCAGGTGCAATACGAATGCATGTAAAAATGGAATTATACCGCGTATATGTTCGTTTTATAACAACAAATTATCGGATGTTGACATTTTTAATAATACACTAAAACAGTTTAAAAATGCTGTTCATAGCTGCAGATGACATAATTAGTATCTAGGTACCTAATTGTATATAATATATATATTTTATTTTCTATTACAGTCTTGTGGATATGTAATACCTATATTTATATATATCAAATAAATCTATCTAACGCAAATAAAACGTCATTTTCATACCTACATTAAACTTAATACACTGTCATCAAAATCTCTCTTTTCATCACACACACGCACCCTCAAACACAAACACACACCCTCATCCACATACACACACACACATACATCACATGCTCCTCATACGAATGTAATCTGCGTGTTTGTATTTTAATAAATTGATTTGCATCAATTTAGTTTGAAATCTGCATACCTACTGTATAAAACTATATAATGTTTGTGAATATGTAGAAAATCCATAATCGGTTTTGTTATCTACTTAATTCTAAATTGTTAATGTTACTGTTTTACTGTGTGTTTTCCCTTAAGAAAATAAATAAATAAATAAATAAATAAATAAATAAAAATAATGTTATCCAGGGCAATAATTTAAAATTGAGTATTTAATGGAATTGAAGAAATGTAGTGCTGGAGCTGAGGTTATAAATCGACCGCAAAACTCTATTCGTGAGAGTTAAAGATGGAGCAAATATGACGCAACGATTCAGCAGGAGATAGTTAGAGGTTTTGGCTCCGGGGAAGACAACCGGATCCGGGAAAGATTCAGGAAGAATGTTAACAACCGGTTATATAGGTAACGGCACTGTGATCAATTTGAGGCAACCATTTCACATACATCAGCCGTTCTGGGACGCCTGTATAATATGACAGCGCTATCAACGCCAAAATGAACACATATGTAAAAAAAAGATAAGGCTTTATTTTAGTTTGTCATTTTTTGCCTTCTTTTTGCAAACTTGGCGGCGTAAAACCCGTGCCGTAATTTAAATTATACGAAAATAGAAATTTACCCGTAAATATGTATTTACATAACCAAAATCTTCCCGATATTCAATAAAATAAAATATTTGAAAGGAAATAAAATAGTCGTAAGGAAATATAAATCAAATGGCCGAAAACAATGGCGTCAACATGCTAGTAATCAAATGATGTTATCGCCCGCAGTCATTTGCATGGTGGAACAAGTCTCCAAGCGAGTATAGGGGTGGGGGGGGGGGGGGGGTAATATTAGGTTAGGTGCGTGAAAGTGTTTCAGGGCCCCTTGTAATGAATATCATAAATATGTTAGAAAATAATCTCGCGTCAAAGACGTGGCGGTTTATAGCTGGTTATACGGTTTTTTTTATTAAACACCTGAAATAAAAACACCTGTACTAATGGGTCTGAATAGAAAGCTAAATTAGTTATAAAATAAATATCTATATACAGGGTGAATTTAAAGTCAGAAGTATTCTTTTATTTTTTGAAGTATTCTGGACATGAAATACAACTTTTGTTAACAACTTGGTAAATAAAGAAAAAAAAAACTTGTCTAAAATGACAAAATCAAGAATCCTAAAAGCATTATAAAGTATGGTCACTTAACAAAATACCAGACCGCGCGGCGTCACGACGTCGCGACCCCGTAACCGTACCTACAAATGTATTGACAAAAGTGAATGACGGGTAGTTTAATATTGTAATGTTGGTCAATTAGGTCGATCAGGAACACAACAATACGTTTAAATAGAGTATTTATATTTTTATATGGATTTTTTGTTTGCTAACTATATGAAAACTTGTTAAACAAAAGTATTCAGTTTCCTGCTTAAAATCACCCTTAAATGATACTGCTTACCTGTATAATATAAACAACATTCTAAATTATAATTAAAATTATCGGTATTAAATTTAGTAATATTTTTATAATAATAATAATGTATTTCAAAACGGCATCTCTAATAAATATACAGGTGAACTTTTTCTCTTGCACATCCTTTTATTCTAAACGCCAAACTGAACAAGTTTTGTTCTAAAAGTTTTCTTAATTTTGACATATTTTTTTCCATACAAAATACATAATATCTGGTTCGCTCGCCGCGAGCAAACTAACTATACTCCGCGCGAAGGTCAAGATCGCGCGCCGGCCGCCCGGTCAGGAGGAGTAACTATGCGTTTAAACGCTCACTGGCTTTTGTTTTCTGCTGTGTTTTTACTTTTTTTATTTTTGAGATATTGAAAAACTCGTAGAACAAAAGTTGATCAGTTTGAAGTATAGAATGACTCCATAAAATTCAACCTTTATATGAGTCGCGTGTTTTTTATTCGTTTTATTTTTTAGAGTTATTGGTAGTAAAATTAACAAACCCAACGGCCCAAAATAGTGCCAAGCAACAAAATGTGTGAACACATTACCTAAAACAAGATAATTTAAGGATGGAATATAAGCAAAATTCGTACGTATCGTTAGTACAGAAAGTAAAGTAAAAACTCGCGCAACAAAGCAGAATGAAAATGAGCCTAATCGAATGAATAAAGGGCCTACTTGGGCGGAATTATTCCTTGAAACGACGCGAAGTATAGTCGAGTGAAATTGTGGTGTCTCGTCACGAACGCCATCCCCTAACTCAGGCAGTCGTCAGCGAGCCGAGCCGCCCGCCCGCCCAACGCGACGGCGGGGGGCGGAGGGCGGCGAAACGGCAACTTAAAAACGTAAAACAATTCGCTATGCTAATAAAGCGACGCGACGGTACGACAGGAGGCACACTTTTATGGGACCGAAAAAACGCGCCGGCGAAAAGCGATAAACTCCGTGGACTAGAAATATTCTTCGCTCAAGGTGTTGCATTATGTAAATCGAATTACACTTCAATATTACATTTAAAAAAAACTCTAAAAATAATCCAAATCAACAGAGGTATTATTTATTAAGAATGAAGGTTATCAATAATACGGGTCTCGGATGTGTCCTATGCACACCCTGCCAAATTGCCAGATATACAGTTTTCATACCCAGTTTAACTGAAAATTTTCCTAATTGAAATTGAAAGTCTTGTTTTGCTTTTTCGGAAAATGCCAAGTTACATTTCACACGTTGCGACGTCGAATCAGACCTTCCTGAGACGAGTTATAAATTCCTTTCTCGTGGTTTAGTTTTCATAATCGAAGACAGTACTTTTCAGTCTTCAGTCTTTACTCACCGCGTTCATAGATTAGACACATTCTTAGGTAGTTAAACTAACATACAAGTCTTTACTTTGTATCGAGTCGAAGCTATTACCGGTCATTTATTAATTTCTATTTGCATTCCTACTGAGTCAGAAATTGATTAGGATAACTATATCTCTATCCTCTCAAACATAAACAAACATAGAGATTAAAACTTCAGAAACCTTTCTTTCTATATTGGACGAAAGGACCATTCTCACAAAATAAAGGAAATTTTTAGGATAAAAAATGTCGGTTTCCATTCTTTTCTTGCGCGTACCATAAGAGAGTGGAATAGTCTCAACTGCAGCGTCTTCAAACCATTCCCAGCTAAGAAAAAGGATGAAGAACTTGGCTTTAAAATAACTTCCTTGCACCACCTGCCAATCAGCTATACCACCGGAGGAATGTACCTCCAAAATATATGTCATTTTAAATAAATAAATAAAAATTCCCCGTTATAAGTCTTATCTATGCTAGTGAGGCTGAATGAGTGAAGATAAAAGCGTCTTATGGTTTACTGTGACCATACCACCGGTACGTTCAGCCAACAGCCTAACACAAAACGTAGGTGTGTAGTGTAGCTCAGCTATAAATTAATAAGTGCTCGAGGAAGAAAGGCAAAGGCGGCGAATTTAAGGCAAGTAAGAAATGATAAAGAGAAGTGGCTTCTGACGCGACGCAGCGCAATGCAAGAGGCGGCCAGAAGGAAAAATAGATGCAAATCGCCCACCCCAGCCGCAGAGAGAGTAGGGTTGGCTGAGAGTTGAGGTATCTCCGGTGTTCACACCGGCGTTCTCTAAACGAAGGTTTCCTGACCGAACACTACAAAAATATATACAAAAAGTACGCTTAGGACGTTAGAAGATCCGACTTAAGGGAGTGTTTTTTCTTTCAATTATAACGTGTAAGGAATTGTATAAAAAAATGGATCTTCCGTTTTTGCTCCTCGCGCTCAACCACGGCTTGTCAATGACCGGGCCTCGCGAGCAGACCAACTTATGACAAAAAGGATTTAATATTATCACGTAAAGTTTACAGTTCCCCCCCCCCCCCCCGGAAACTATGATGAATTTTGACATGAGGTCCAAAGCAAATCATATTCAAAATCGCAAGGCCAATAAGCTGATTTTGTTATCGGTAATTAGTAAACAGACACACCCACATTCTGTCAAAAAAATACATACATACAAGCATTCTGCAATTCAAAATACTTTCCATTATGTTATTTGACGGCAACTTTTATTACGATAAATATTAAATTAGGAAGTTTGTAAGTATGGTCAAGTGCCACATAACCCTTTACCGTTTTAGAATCTAACATTGAACTAAAAAAGAACACAAATGAGAGGAATATACTACATAGTCATAGCTCGTTAAGAATGTGTCTCTCTTTCATACGAATCTATGGACGAAATAAGCATTCTTTTATGCCTTCGTGTGTAGATATTATAAAATAATTTTATTTTATTATTCATTAACAGTTACATCAACATATTTACACCGCTAAAATAATTTCTAGTAGTTATAACAGTATATGGTATGATCTCGAGACGTGTAATTAAGTATAAGCTAATAAATATTTTTTTATATGCTTTAAATGTCAACGCTAAATAATCTTACATATAAATTAATATATTATAATAATCTAAATGCCAATAACACATTTAATGAAATTAAAAAAAAAACAAACACTTTTGTCACACCTCATTTACGAGTTAAAATAATTTTATTGCTATATTATACGTTTCCGCTAAACAATCATAATTTATTAAAAACAATAATGTTTAGAAATAAAGGACGTAGGAATAAGAAAATACTTTTGGTACTTTCCAATTTCGCTAAAAATAATTTCGCTATTGAGTTCATAAACTACGGATATTCAGCTATTTATAAGTAATGTTTTTATTAAAAAAGATAGACTCATATGATTAGTGAGCCTTGAGAGTCGGAGGACTGTGAAAAAGATTTTTTTTTTTTTTTTTTTTTAAAACTTCATTATTATTTTTTTTTTACAAAACACCTTTACATTTCCCCACAAAGACGGTGCCTTTTCTGTGGGTGAAAAAAAAATAACATTTTATTACAGTATAAAAGTTTCAATAGGGTTACATCAATGAGAAAAGGACAAACAAAAAAACAATATAATAAAATGCAAAAGCAATAAAATAGATAGCAACAAAAAGTAAAAAGTAAAAATTAACAACCTATCAAAATGCAAAGTTAAAGAAAAAAAATAAAAATAGACAAAACCATATATTTTCACATTTATATAAATATATATGGGTTTTCGTAGATCTATAGCCTATATTTACTTAACTGAGTATGGGAAGATAAATGAGTATGGGCTAAAGATTGTGGAATTAGGTCGTTATTAGTTTTGCTGATTAAATGTGATCGATATTTCCTTGAATGCAACTCTAATTAAATACGTATAGTCTTCTCCCAATGTGAACATTGACTTATATGGGAGCGTAAGTCCTTCATGCTTCTTAAAAAGCGATCTGATTGTTTGGTGTTCAATAAAGTTGAATTTTGAGGCGGAAGATGCTGTTTATGGGGTTAAAATGATTATGACAGGTGGAGACTGCGGCTCCAGGTCCAAACATACTTAAACAAATGGAAATGGACATTACGTCGTAATAATACATTACAGAAACAACATTAACGCCAAATACCGTCGACATATTTCACGTGGATATAGATTTTAAAGTGAAACTATAAACATAAAAACCCTAATTCTGTCGTTTCTACATATACTCGTAAAAAATATATTACTAATTATATACATAATTTGTGTAAATTTTACGTCGATATCAAACATGGTCGTTAGCTTCGTTGAATAACGAATAGCATAAATTAATTTGGTTGAATGAAATTATTGAGAATTGCTGTGCTGTATCAAGAGTAAATTTTGTGATTCAGTAACTTAATATTTTTGTATTTTCGATCAATAATAAATATTATTATTATTTTAAGTCAAACGAGCGAGAAAGTTTTTCCTTGCAAACTTTTAGTACTTATAATTCTTTCATTTTTTTTTTAAATAAATGTATTGCTGACTTTGGACATATACAATTATTTTAGGCCCCACTCAACTAAACCAAATGTGCTTATTTTCGACATTCACCTTAGCGATTCTTCGTGTTTTCCTTACGTGTTACGAATATACGAAATTTTACCGAAGTACAAACATTCAGTTTTAAACACCCTAAGCTTAAACCTTTTAAACTGTTGACATGATTAAAAGTGGTAAATATAAACACGCATCCTATTTTGCCTTTGTTAAACGATACGAAACACTCACAAGCCTTCAATTACTTCCTCTCTCTACCCTCACTTTAAACACTTTTAGTACAATACCGTAAATCGTCAAAGAAAACATGATTATTTAGAAAACGTTGTTTGCGAATGAAAAATAATCATTAACTTGTTTTTATTTAACATACAAAAATAATTAGACGAGTCTTTTTATTTTTTTATTTAATAGTTAATATACTTTTGTTAAAAATATTTTATTGGTTATTTAATTATTTTGTTTATTTATTTGTAATATTTATTATTATTATAGTTTTATTTCAGATACGTTAAAATACGATTTCTTTTAAAATAATAAAAAAACATCATGTATCGAAAGAAGAAACACCTTTCTAAAAATATATAAAACTAATGTAATAAAAGCACTTCACACGGTTTTTAAGGCGAGGCATATTACAGTCCTTATTGATCTTGAAATTCGGGGATTTATTTTAATAGGGCGGTAGGTTTTACTATTTCCGCGGTCAGTAAGCAACTGCAGATTCATAATATAGTCCAAGTTTAATCAAAAACCTATTTTTTTTTACCCTTTATTTGCCTTTCAATTACTATTTTTCCTAAGGTTCTAATGCTTTTAATAAGAGAGCGATTTAACTAAAACAGATCTATTAGTAGTTTATATTTATTAATTTTTTCAGAAATAGAATTATATTTAAAAAATCTGCCTTTACTATGTTGAAGATATAAGATCAAGGTATCTTAACATATTTTTTTTATAATGAAATATTCAATGGTTACTAAATGCCAGCAAAAGGGGTCTAAATTAATATTTATCCCATGGCTTCGCCTTAAATTGACTAAAGTACCCTTTAACTAAGATAGGTTAGGTTAGGTTATACACTCTTAATATCACGAGTTTTTTTTGCCTAGGGCATGGAATCCGAGTCCCTGCTAATTGAGAGAATTGAGACAAGATACTTGTATTAACACTTCTAACTTAAGGATATGCCTTTTTATATATGCAAGGCGCTGCTGTTCAAATTTAGCCGATAACAAAAAATAACCCCTAAAAATGAGGAATGACGTCCGCATCCGGCGAAGTAATGTTTAAAACACGGCAATCGGTGCAAAAAAATCTAATCGGCCAGCGCGATGTACCTAGAAGAAGGAACGCCGCGCCGACCGAAGAACAAAGCGACCGTTATCTCGCCATAAGCATAAATAACGAATAAATCTTACGTCCTACGGCCAGACAGCAACCGAAGGGCTGCATAGACTCTATTTTCTATCCATGCATTATCTACAACTACAACTAAACCTACAGCCCAACTTCGTTTCTATCACTTATAACTGGCGTTTAGCAATATCTCACAATAAGCATTTTAAGAATTATGGTCGTAACAATTGCGTTATTTTCAATATTTTAATGACCTAGATTAGGTATATATATATATCTATTAGGCTTTTATGCTCTACCCCACTAAAATAAAAGTATCTGCCAAGTATTTAGTTGAGTAACCATCAACCCTTATTGACCATTCATTTTGTATTATAAAATATTGCCTCTGTATAGTATAAATATAAATATTGCCTCTGTAGCTTTTTGTTTTTCTTTTGGTAATTTAATTTGTGTTTACTTTAATTATAATGTACATGGGGAAACCTGTTAAATAAAATAAAAAAAAAATAAATAAAGAAAATTTTGAAATGAATTTGAAGCCAAGTCCTTACTCGTCTTGATTACTTTTACTAGGGTCTGTGGAAATGGTTGTGGAAATTCGAGCGACTTATTATACGAGTAATTCCGAGATCGTGGTAGTCTAATGGTTGTGTTGGACTCTTGGCCCAAAGGTCACGAATTCAAATCCGCACATAGTCATACCATTTTTAAGATACGTTACTTCATTAATCTGGCACGGGCAGTTTGGCCCAATTGAGTAAGGTCCAAAGTAATTGTATATGACCTAGGAAATAGCTTATTATTTAAAAAAAAATAATCGATTATCCGACAAAGTTATACTTGAAAAAGTTTGCGTAAAAGAAAAATTGGTACTAAATAGGTCGTAGGGCATTCCAATCAAAATCTGAAGATTTTTTATAAAACGACAGGCGTTCGGCGACGCTTTTAATATACGAAGAGTCCCGATCTACCACTGTTTAATAATTATTGTTACAGGCTAACAACCCGGATAGATAAAACACATTATTGGCATTTTAGTATAGCGCTCTCATAGAGATATTTTGATAATAGTTTGTACATAGATTAAAAATATAGTAAACCCTGATTCCTGATTTAATTGTGCACGAAATAAGTGACCTTGGGGGGTAGACTGAGGGTTGTCGTGGTAAAGAATGACTGCTATTTCTACAACTTTTTCGAAAACGGAAGGTTTGTGCACCATTTCGAAATTACGAGGGAACTAGATAAAAAAACAAACCAGTCTTTTTATGATCTGCCGCTGGTTTAGAAAAATTGTAAAAATCAATTCTCTCGTGATCAATTAATATCGTTCAAACCTTAATCATTTAATCATTATAAAAATAGAGTATTAGAGATATTCCTTCTTACGTTGGTCGCAATGAGCATTTCATCAGGATAATATGTTTATTGAGGAAAACGAACATTTGATTATTTTTTAATTTTTAGGACAATTCGCTCGCGAATGGAATGCGCTTAGGATAGTGATTGGTACTTTTTTGTGTTCCATGATTGTTTTTTAAGCGTACGTTGCGAGTTGTTACTACTAAACTTATCAGTATCAGCGGAGCTAAATAAAATTAATTTTAAATTAAATATCGTAAAGTATTGAAATATTAATAAAAAGTGAATAGTGAAAAGTCATAGGAATGTGCGATGGTGTGCAGCTATCGACGAAGGTGAGGGACGGTGAAGAGTTGAGTTACATCACCCGCTAAAGGTCAGGGTAACAGTAACAGCGACCGTTATTTGACGCGCTGCGCGAATGCGTTCCCTAGCTGTCAGAACGCAGCACGCATACAAAGCGGATGCGACTCTTTGCGTACCCATCGGCCACCCGTGCTTATCGAGAGCACGAGAACGGCCATATTTAAATAATACATTAGAAAGCAAATATTATAACTACAAAATAGTTAACTGTTATACTACTGCGAAAGTAATAATATTGCTAATACTGGAAATATATTTGGCAAATACTTATTTATTTAACAGGTTTCCCCATACACACATTTCAATTCGTAACATACAAGCAAAAAATTAAGATACTAAAAGAAAAAACCAACAATAAAAACCAAAAACAACAATAAATAAATAATTCACGCTGGTCTCACAAAGGTGTAATAGAAAGCAGATTCTTAATCCTATTGGGCGAAGAGACAAATATGTCAATCTTCGCGGAAATGGAATTTAATAATTCGATTGCTCTCCCAATCGGACTATACTTGTTATACGTCGGCAGGACACGCTAATCTCCTAAATAGCGTGTGCTTGTGCGATCTGGTCAAACGGTCCAGAACAAAGAAACCAATCTCTCCGAGTACTATGGGATTCTCGACGAAACCGAGAATAACTTAAAAAAAAATAGAACAATGTATGGACTTGCCGCCTTAAGTCGAGTCTAACATCCCTAATACAAATGCTGATGGATACGTATTAGGAAAAAAAACAGGATAATATCTATACCCACAGAAATAGAGGTATCTAAGGAACATCCTCTGAGTAACTTCCAGTATATTACAGTTTGTAATCTCATGAAGACTCCAGATAATGGAACTATACTCTAATATACTTCTCAAGAACGTGCAGTATAAAAACGAGATAGACTTCGGCTTCCTCGAAGATCGGCTGGTTGGAAGTACGAATACCTAAACAGCAGCTTTTAATCTCAAGGTTGGTATGTTAGTTTTGTTACCTTTCCGTTTACGTTAAAAAAAAAATTAACAAATCACACAATTTATGTGTACAAATTAGAACATTGACAAAATATAAATTAGCCCTCATCAAAGTCTATGCAAATATTTAAGAAGAAAAATGTTGGATTCCATCAGAGAATGGAATTCACTTAACCTATCCATATTGTCGCCATTCCCCATTCATCCGACAACCTTTACGAAAACGGTTACGTCCTAAATAATACTTGCTACCACCTATCAATTAGCTACACCACCGCAGTCGAGTTTCAAAGTGTAATCCATATGAATAAATATGCAATTTTAGGTACTATAAAAATACGTGAATCTCAGTAAAAAGCACGTCTCATAAAACGATACTCTCAGGTTTCTTGCGCGTAGCAAAACGTGTCGTTCGTTGAGAATTGAGTGGCTATAGTCTGACAGTCCAAGTCTCAACCTAGTCGAACACCTACCCGCCGGCTGTTGATGAGCAGGCAACGCTGTGCTTAGTCACGCCCCATAGAGATGGCTTACCTGCGAACAAAGAAATGATTACGCTTAGTTAGTTATGCGGACACTCACATCGCGTATTAAAAAAAGCACGATTCGTCTCGACTCGACGCACGACTTCGCCGCCAACACTACAATATTCTATATCAAGGTTTTCCTATTAATTAGGTAGTTTATCTGCAATACCTGCTAGCGTAGCGAGAGGTCGTTCACACATGCTCTCCTTCGTTGCCAGCTAATTTATAAACATACATTTCAATACAAAACAATAAATACTAATTTATTACACTAGCTTAAATGTTAATACATTACATATTTAAAAAAAAAAACTAAAATTTTCCGTTATTATTCAGACGATACCGATAAGAAATAATATTAGAAGCTCGATGAAAGTGAAACAATTATTTAAAAAAAACAGAAAAAAGAAAGTGAATTCGCGCTCAAAAATTTTATTTTTTTGTTAATTATTAATTTCGTTAAATTAAACTACAGTAAAAACACAACATACCAATATGAATAGTAGTATCCATAGAATAGTAATTGATAGCCCGTGAACCCAACAATATTATAAGTCAATAATATTAATGTGATAATGTCTGTCCACTCGTTGATTAATGAAGAGCAGGAAATTATTAACTCTTCAACATCCATATGCACTCACTTACAAAAAGCATCATACATAGGGTGTTTTTTTTAGAGGCGTGGTTTTCAATCTGGCACTACTTTTTTCGTAGTTGGTGTTTTTGACAGTTGTCACTTGATTTATGCTCAGTTTGGTTTGCCATTTCATAATGAATAGACTTACACCTGAACAACGTTTGCAAATAGTGCAAATTTAGAAAAAATCACTCTAAATTTTTTTAAAATCACTCTAAAATAAAGTAAAAATCGCGTCGTGGGCCTGTGGCGTGGCCTCCAAGATCGTGCGATTTAACACCGCTGGACTATTTTTTGTGGGGTTATGTGAAGTCGCTTGTCTACGCAGATAAACCGGACACGATTAACGCCTTGGAAGAGAATATTCGGCGCGTTATTGCTGACATACGGCCCAACTTGCTGCAAAAAGTGGTTGAAAATTGGGCCTCTCGGCTGGAATTTGTTCGAGTCAGCCGCGGCGGCCACTTACCCGAAATCATTTTTAAAACATAATGGCAAACCCTTATCTTTATAATAAAACTAAATTCTTAGCCATAACATCAAATTATATGCGTTTTATCTCGTCTTGAAAACCACGCCTCTAAAATCATCATCCTATATAAAAACGTAAGTTTTAAAAAAAATCTAAGAATTTAATATAAAAACAAAAAAAATCATGTCTAGTTGATAAACGAGTAACAAAAAGAAGCACTCGCATATTTTTTGTTCAACAATATTTGTATTATTGCATTACAGCAGAAATATTTATTACATATGTTTCACGCATAACGTTAAACATAGTGGAAAAGAAGTTGTCGTTTTATTTTGTATTTACAAAAAAAAAAAACACTACATACCTAGAATATCACTTATTGATAAAATCTCAATAAAATCTTACAATATTTAAAAGGCAGTTTTAAGTTGGCGCTTAAAACTTGTCACCATTTTGCGTGAAAATGAGCTTAACTCAAGTCTAAGAAGATGTCCAACCCGTCTCATAAATACAGTAGCAGATGAAATTGATTTTAAATTTTATTTAAGTTTTTCTCTTGTTTCCTTGAAAAATATATAATTTCATGTTGATAATTTAAGTACATTTTTTTTGTATGAGGATACTAAAAGGATTGAAAAATGTAAAATGCTAATACATAGACTTAATATAATATGAGTAAAAAAACTTCAATCCCATAACATATGCGTGTAAACCGCAGGTAGATTATTCACTAGATATGGGCTTAGGTGGCTCAAAATATACGCAGAATAAAAAGAGACGGTTTAATTCAGAATTGTTGGGACGACCGCTTTAAATATTTCATGACAGGAAAGATTAGAAGGGATAATTTCGTCTTTCACAAACCCGGATTATAATATTAAAAGCGATAGCAGCAAAAGAAAATCGTTTAGATATTTTTAAATTACTTCAAATTGTAGGCGTCGGTTTTAAAATGGAACTTTCCATTTATTTGGACGGGCATTGATCATTGATTGTGAAAGTGATCAATTTGGGGTTTAAACTTTAACTATTATAGTCATTGACTTATGAGGAGTTAAAAGTCAACAAGAAAATCACAGCTCAAAGTCTTATAACATTCCGCAATGCAATAAATGTGATCCGATAGTTAAAAGTGTATTGTTTTACTGCAATAATAAATTACTTTTAAACTTTTAAAAAACTGCACATTTATACATTCAAATATATCTGTGCGTTTAAGATTTTTTTAGAACCAAAAATATGTTTTTTTAATAACGTTTTTTATTTAAGTATACATTTTTTGCTTAAAACATTTGTTAGCTATTAAGTATGACTAATTTTATTTAATAAACTATAGTGAAAAAAATACACTAAAAAAAATATATAGTGGGTTAATATAAACAAACAAATAAATTTAAGTAAATAAACAGTACCTTCGCATGCTCCTTGAAGTTTTATATTATCGTTAGGTAAATATAATCTCAAAAAGTAAATACAAGCAATCTTTATTTAAAATTACTGGTTTTTGCTTATATTTATTTTATTGCTTTTAGATAATAGTAAATATGACGTGGCATTTCATGGTTTAGATTAATGTTTAGAAGTTTTCTCGATTTTTTTCTGCCAATAAGTTTATTCATCGATGAAGCCGCGCTATTTTTGAACCATTCTTTGTTTATAGACAAATTATGCAATTTCGTAGTATAAAAATTGCAAAATTTTACGGATAAACAATGCGGTTCAATTTTAAAATGGTTCACATTAGTGCAACAGGTATCAAATAAAACAATTTATTTTATTTATTGTTTATTTGGAAAACCAACAGTACAAATGTGTAACAGATATATTATTAAGAATAATATATTTTTTAAGAGAATGATTAGATAGCGCAATCTCTATTTGTATTGTGTAGAATAGAAACCCACAAAGCGAGACAAAGGCGCGGCTGCTAAGGCTTGCTCCGCGGGGGAAATGTGAATAATTTAGGAAAAGCAAGAAAATAGGGGAAATGTGTAAAATGTGGCCGCGGGGAACACTAATGTATGGTAATAACATTCGCTTTTCGACGATCGGCACCGGGCGGGGCCGGGTCGTGGTCAGCGTTCGGAGGTCCGCCTCTTCTCTTACAACCTAACCTAACCCACGCTAAAGTAGAGCTTATCACTTATCGAAAATATTTTTTAGACCGTCTACTATATAGTAGTGCTAATATATTAGGTAAAACAATATTAAGAGAAGGTACAATTATAAATCATCCATAAGAGTAAAGTGAATCGATGGAGCTCTAAAGACCTTTCCATCTTCGAAGTGCAAAATATAATAAGGTTGTAAACACCGTTATATCTTGATAATGATAAAGTAACTGACCCCAATGACCAAAATAACTATTAGTTTATTTTATTGTAAGATTATTTTTATTGTAACGTTTAAAAAGTGGTATGTGCTAAACTATCCAATTAGTTACCGTATCACCAAAGTAAACAAATAGATTACATAACGTTTATTTAAAAAAAAAACAATTTATGATAATGTTGCTTGTTATGAGGTTGTGATGACCCTTCGAGGTTTAGTTTGCGTGCCCCTGGGGAAAGCCCACTTTACCGTACATAATAAAATTACATCCCTTTGAATTAATCAACCTTGATATAGGTACCATTTAAATATACATTATTGCCACAATGATGTGATTTTTTTTGTATATCATTATCTAAATATATACAAGTTCAGTTGCAATAGGTTGATAGAAATATATTCGTTTGTTCTGAGCATAATAACAATAGTTATTCAAGTTGTATTATCACATTGATGAGAAATGAGACCCTACTTTTCTTAAACTTTTTCTTGGCGTTTGGCTTCGGTGTTCTATACAGCAATATTGAAGACAAAGTCATAACTATACAATTTTAATATATGTAGAGAAAATACACTATGCAGGTAAAGATACCAATTTATTTTGTATTATAAAAACATGGGGTCACCTAAAGCCGGTCCAGCACGCACGCAAATGTTTTAGAAAAGTTGTTTGAAATCAATTTCAAATTCTAGACGGAAATAATTTGGCAAAGAGCAGTTTCCCACACACGTTAAAAAATGTTCATGGATCAGCTTTTGCAAAGACTTCATACTCTATGGACGACTTGGTTGACGCAATAGTTAGTTCATTTAATTTTTTATTTCAAATTTAAGTATCCTATTCTAGTACATACTCATTCGTCCATTTCATTGTTCGTAAATATAACGCACATTTAACTGACACTGTGGTCTGCAGGAAGCCATACCAAACATTTGAAGTTTGCGTCCTTTGTCGTACGCTAAAAACCCGACAAATGATGACAAATAACAAAGAAAAGACGAAATATGTGTGTATTTACAAATATTTGCAAATATTTGCGCACATGTCTGGGATCGGCTTTAGAATAGAATCAATTGACGCAAACGTCAAAGAGGCTTCGATAGCAGTGGCTAACAAAAGACTCCACTCACTTAGGAATCCAACGGCATAAAGTAAGAAACCAAAATGGCGTGATTGCATAAAAATATTATTTATTTATATTAAAAACAAAAAAAAATGGGTATGCGTCGGACCAGACGGCGGAAGTTATACTTCTTTGGCTATTCGCACACACACAGCAGACAGCATATATAAATGAAATATAAGACATTTTTCTTTGTTATTCAATAAATTTCTCTTCAATATATTATTATAAGTCACTTCATTATTATATGTACTATACACCTATACATTATCATTAAGTTCGTATATTCAATTACTTTCGTATAATTTGTGAAAAAAAAAACAGACAACTAGCTTCAAATTTCGGAAGGGACTCTACAACGCGACAAAAATATATCGTAAAAAAGCAATTGGACTCTACAACTCGGCAAACGTAAACAATACTTCTAACGCGTGACGCGGTTTCTCGACCAACATCCCATCCCAATGAGTACAACGGGCGCAAAGAAGTATAACATCAAAAACAGTATGAGCGTAATCTTTAAACTAACCATAAGAAAATGCATGTGCTCTCTGTTTCCTTAGCACCGAACTAAAACAGCTCTTCATAAGATCGATGCTTATAAAAGCGAATAAAAATAATAATAATGTAACAAAAATATGCACTAATAGATTTTAGCATTTCAGTTTGCGGTATAAAATAAATATATTTGAGGTTTTTGAGGAAACTAATGAGTATAATACAGAGATGCCTGCCCCTCTAAGCAGGAAATAACAAAAAAGTGTTTTTTTATTTTATTGTAAAAAAATATATATATTATTCGGAAAATATCGGCGAAAATGCTTTGTTTGCTACTCGGATACCGTCGGCTGAGTGGCCGGTCATGTTTGTGTTTTTTAGCATCAAATAATAGCCGTAATGTTGGGCCGGTGTTAAAATAACCGGACACGCAGAATACCGGCGCGGAGTGCGGTCGGCGTCCCGAATAATCCTCCGGGCATCGCGGGATGGCTTTCCAGACTCCAGAGCCGCTAAGCCCGCCAAATGCCGAATGTCCTACCTACATACCTACCTACCTACCTATGCACCTTCATCTACCTACTCGTATTTATCTCTACGCAACATTTTTCCTACCGGTGTTGTCAGATAATCTCACAATTTTTGTGGGTGTTCCTCTCTTTTGTAGTCCCTTACAACAAAACTGCATGTATTCCGATTGCAGTGAATAGATGGGTGTCCTGGCGTTTGCATAAACACAAATTTTTATGCAAATATTTGTGTTTAACGTTAACAATTGTGTTTATTTGTGTATGGCGTTTGCATAAAACGATATTGGCGGGCTCTTTGAATTCCGCACATAATTTTAAAATATTAATTCATCCAGGCAATTTGGCATTTTGGCAATACCAAGATTTAAGTTTAATTAAAGTTTTGCTGGCACGATTAAATCATCAGTGATAAAAAAAAATGAAAATATACTGTAGTATTTATAATAGGTAAAGGTAAAAGTGTTTTTAAACAATTAATATAAAATGTTGCTAGGTCCTGTGTTTATAGTAGTAGTAGAGAGACTAGACGTGTCAGCAGACTCTTTAGTATGCAAACTTGCACCGATGTATTTATAGTACATCTGAAATAAAGATCGCGAAAGCGTCATTAAACTTGAACATAAAAGACAAGAACTTATAAATTGAAAGGCCTATAAATGAAAATGAACTGAATTAACTGTATATGAACCTATAACTGTGCATGCGGGCAACTTTTCCTTAATCCGAGTATTTAGACTAGTGTTGGCAATATACTTTCAAAGATGGCCCTCAAAAACAAGGGGAGCTTAAGAGCTTCTGAAAATGGCGTTTCTCTGGGGAATAAATAATCCAAGAACTGCAGATATATTTAAACGTGTGCCATCGAGGAAGTTTAGTAATAGCTTTTAATTTAGGTTTATTTTCAGTACAAAAACTTGTGATAAAAGTAGCATCTATTTTAAATTTAGAGCTAAAAATTGAACTTATACCTCACGTTAAAAATCTCTAAGAAAAAATCCTCGTTTATTTATAAGTACCTAAGATTGTAACGAAATAGTAGTAGGATCTAATGACAGCTGTAAGCCTTTTACATTGTAATAAATGTAATAACTGAATGCTTACTTACCTTGTATCTATCTATGCTTATAAATTGTAATTAATTCAATTTGTTTTTGTCTATAACATCCGATGCCGACGATAAAGATCCAACAAATTGAATACATACTTGATTACAAGTAATTAATCAAATAATTATAGGTTCTATTAATAATAATAGTAACAGTTCCACAAACTTGAATAGATCTTTGCACGGGCTTATTTACAATTACTTCAAAATTATCGTTTAAAAACATGCTTTCCCTCGAAATATGTAAATAAAATGATAAAATTTATTGTTCGTTTGAAGACAAAGATACTTATTATCATGACACATATGCATCTCTTAAACTTTTAAGATATAATTATTTATTAAACATAAAAATCTATTCTACCACTTTAATATTTCTAATGCGAAATATATTTCTTATATTTAGTTTTTTATTGAAGACTTACTCGTAGATAATATCAAAGATCAGAAAAGGTATTGTATGCATTACGTTTACAAATATCCACTTAGTTTTTTTAGTTATGCGACTGTGATTTAAATTATTTTTATAAGCATTGTATACAGAAAACCAGCATGTTAAATTTTTTTTTTTATTTATTGTTATTTTTACAGAAAAACTTACAGCTAGACAAACAATTATTACAATAAAAAAAAACATTTTATCTATAAATATACAAGGAGAAAATGTGATGTTACTTAGATGTTATTGTAATTCAAACTACTAATACATCTCCTCTTATCTAAATTCGCATTTAGTGGCATCATATCGGAATCTTCACCGTGTCCATCTAACTAGGTGTTGAACACCTGTCCTAAGATGGACTGTCTGTTTCCAATAAGTAGTAATTAATAAATAAGTAATAAATAAGTAATTTCTTCATTAATGTATATTATTTTCGTGACATCTTTATGAGCCATAATCGTAAAAAAAAACAAAAAATAATAAATAACATAAAACTCTTAAAGTGCTTTATGTATAGACGCGGTACTATTAAGTTATAACAAAGGAATATTTGCAATGAACACATGACACTAAACTAGCAATATTTTGGAGTTCGTGTATGTATTATATATACGTATATTAATTTACCTAAATAATTTATTGAACATAAGACGTCACATTAACATGGCAACAACTTATTTATTAATATGCCATGTAACAGCTAAATGTATTTCCAAATGTCAAATTTGACGTGTGTATACACATAGGAGTAAAAATAAATACTAAATGTAATGCGCGTAAGTAGTTCATATAGAAAAACAATTGATTTAAAGGCAGTTAAATGTGTTTTAAAAATATAAAATTATGGTATAATAAATTCACAAAAAAAAACTGGAATAGCGAGAAAAACAGTTATTCATAGAGGTCAGTGTATGTATGGCGTAAGTCGCTTTTGCCTTACTGAACGACTGCTCAAAACCGGATCGACGCTACCTGCTCACGACGTTATTCAAGTAATCTGCCCGCGTCGTACAGGCACGCCTACGTAATCTTAAAGGTCAAGAATTACGTGTGTCATGACAAAAAAAACATTTCAATTAAAAACAATATTCTTGCCTATAAAGTCATCTTGTCTGTAGTGACATTGGCCATTCGGTCTTTGAATAATAAATGCAGAAATATTTATTATTTCAGAAAACAACAGCTGATGCAAAACATAAAACCATTGAGTTTCCTCTAAAATAGGAAAAATACATCCAGAAACGAGGTTGGGATTTAGAAATAGGGAAGTTATATAATTACCAGAATAAAAACACAGCATAACTCTTTAAGATATTAGATTTATATACTCTACTACTCTAGGGTTAGAGTTTGAATTCCGGGAAGGTAGTGTTGAGCATGTTGAGCATCGATGATGCTCAACATGCTGTTGTAAAGCTTACATGCTCGATGTATATATGAATTCTGTGCATAATTCGTATTCAACGGTGACAGATGGAATGTCCCACTGGCGGGTAGGTTTAGACGGAAATCTATGAGCCCCAAAAGATCCGAGCAGTCGATGTAACCATTGACAGTTTTATATAAAAGCAACATATCAGTTTGCTATCTTCTGAGCTCAAGACTCTGGAGTCCGTAAAATGTGGCTTATTGAGCACAGTCAGGAAATTTCAAATAATAGCTGAAACTTAAATCTATAAGAAATAAATTCTGAATACATTCAATACGATCGATGTAATATATTTGTAGCGCGGTGACCATACTCGAGATGCATATTCCAAATGACTCCGGACGTAAGAAATATATAAAGTAAGCAGAGGTTCCCTATTCCTAAAATGATGTGTGACGCGTATCTGAAAACCCATCATACCATTCGGTTTGGCAATAACATGTTCGATGTGATAACGAAACAGTAAATTATAGTATTTGGATCATAAAAAGTCATATGTCAAAAGTCGTAACGAATCTTGTTTGTATTCATGAGTTGCGTTGGTTTCTAAACTCTCAGTTTAAAAACCTACTCGGATTAGACCCTAGTATCACCGATGAGGAAGCATGCGTGCATTCAGGCACCACTGGAGCCATCAGGCGTTAAAAGCAGAGAACGCCGTTAAAAGTTCGGAACAGTTCTAACATAGTAGTTTTATGTTTTAAACTTTTATAGGACCACTTAAAATGTTCCTAAACCGCTTAGCTCGTTTGAAGACAAGCAATCTTTACAAATCCATACTAAAATAACCTCAAGCGACCGGCAAAAAACTTGTCATTTAAATTCGTTGAGAAATAGTCGATTGGCAAACTTGTTTGAATCGCGTGAGAAAAATGCCACACAGTCAGTCCCCGGTCCGTGTAACTGTAAAATGTCGATTTTAGCAACAAAAAAAAAAAAACCAAACATTATTAGAAAGAATGTGAGCTGACGTTTCGACCCGGATAAGTGATAATATTTTGAAATGTAAGGCGCGGCGAAGCAAACGCAAAAAAACAAACATTTGGAACCGAGATTGGAAAAAATGCAAGAACTACACAATGCGACGGTATTTTTGACGGCATTCGAGTGTCTTTTTATAGCATCGTTTCGTTCGAACGGACACCTTCTTTATTTTCTTTGAGAGTTTCGATCTAACGCCATCTCCATTCCAAAACACTCCGTTTTAACTGTGTCTTGCCCAAACATCCTAGCGTCTGGCTAAGACTCATTAACAAGCATACATTTCTATTTATTATTAATGTTAGATTCGAGTCATTTAAAAAAAATCGTTGTTCACGATAATTATCTCAGCTTCGAGCGCCTAAAAAACTGACTTCATTAGTACAGACTTTCGTCTAGAGGTTAGGCCTAATAGCATTATAGAGATTAGTACTCATCACCCCCTCCCTATACAGTAAAAAATAAAAATAAAATTAACCCCAATTAACATTCTGAACTGATTTCATCCTGTGCCTGTGTGTGTGTGTGTGTGTAATAAGAGGTATGATATTTTTAATATTGAAAAACTAATTTTCCTACTCCTAAGACCAATGGTTGCACCTATCGATAAAAAATCCTTAGATAAATTTTAGACCCTTATTTGAGGAAAAATAAAAAATGCCGAAATCTTATATACAAAGAAAGTTATAGCAAAATTTCACTTAATCGGAACCCCCCCCCCGCACTCCCACCTCACCGGTTTGATTTAGCCCATTAACGAACTTGACCAAGATTTTGTGCCCTTATATTTTACGTATTAATTTAAAAATTACGGTAGTTATCGTGTCCAAAAGAAAGTGAAATTCAATTCAATTTCAATGTTATTAATCAAATATACACAAATAAATGTAAATAAACCCAGCTAAGATATTTTCTTTTCTGCCGGTTTCTTTATCTTAACTAAAATACAATTTATTTACACGGATAAAATATAATACAAAAAACTTACAATTTAAGTTAACAGTACTCGTGTGATAAAAAAAAAAAAATAATACAGCAAGAATGTTAGAGTTAATTTAATTAATACTTAAATATTTTTTAATAGTCTTTTTTCCATAAATTATTTTAATTTAAGTTTAATTAAAGATTTTCTTTTAAGTTGTGTAAAAACCTTTAACTTAAAAGTTTAATGAATTACGGTCGAATTTTGACCATTGAGCGACCACTAATTAGAATTAATGATTTATTTAAATAATGCGATTATTTATTATTTTATGATTTAAGGGTAAGTGTGTCGAGATAAACTACTCTATAATGAAGGGGTACAACGTGCCACACTTTACGCGTGTAGTGTCTGTCTGTCGTCTACGCAAGCGAGCATTTTGTCAAAGGAAGGAGTCAGAAGTGGGAGGGAATTGTTTGGTTTTGTTTACGCGTTTCAAACCGTCAAAGGCCGTGCCGATGTTATTATTTGCCAAATTGCATCGTTCGCACATTAATTCGTCGCTCGGCGCCCTGTGTGGAAACTCAATTTGCACTTATATGGAGAGGAGAGGAGAGGAGAGGAGAGGAGAGGACGCGTCCAGCTCCCGGGTCCCGGTCCCGTACTAAATGCTCTCTTTCCTTGCCTGATCTCTTTGAAACGGTCCCTTTACGACACCAAATTACTAGAAAACAGCTCTGCTCATACAGTGTAAATGTGTACGAATTATATTTCCATACGAGCATATTAGTTGTAAATAGACGGTACCATAAAAACTATTCACATTTATTTACGCCGCGTTAAAAAGTTCTAGCCATAAAAAAAAAGTATGCGTAATAATACTTACTGACTCAATATATTTCTGATTTGGTGATGATACTCGTGACGAGGTTTGGTTCATTCTAAGAAATTAAGCCTTCTTTGAAATTATAAAATACATAATTATATCCATCGGTTTTAATAAATTTTATATTTTTTTATATGTTAAGTTTTATCTACCCGTAAAAGTTTACCTCAAATAAAGAAAACGTACCATAACAAATAACAAATTATTCTAAATAATTGTACATAATACACTAATCTATGGAATCGATGTTAAATTGCATGTATAAATAAATACTTTGGAATCGAATAGAATAGGTTCTTTATTATATCTCATTTTTATAAATACGGAACGGACGCGCATATTTGTAATGTATTACGTAATGGTAACTATTACGTATATTTTAAATAAAAATATTTATTTTATTATGCATTTTAAAAACGGTATTTTTTTTACATAATATTCATTATGATTCAATTGATATAAAAACTATACACATATAATTCACAAACCTACTAAATAAACTTATTTATATAAACTAATATTTAGAATGCGAAAGAACAGTAATGATAAAGTAGGCGATGTGTCGGCTCATAGCGAGCGATCCCGTTAAGTTAGTAGCGAGGAAGTGAGTGCGAACTGCGAAAGGCTCAGAGCAAACGCAGCATCCGAAGAATGAGCGGATCCGGGGCGTAAGGGTGCAGACATGCTGACACCGTAATATAATAAGTAGTCTGAGAAAATGGTTACATTTTTTATGCAAATACGTAATTTACTGTCTAAAGTAGGTAAGCTACTCGACTAGTCTGAATTCGTAAAACACTAAATGGATGATTAAATGATTTAGAGAAGGACTTCTTATATAAAATCCATCAAATTGGTTCTGCGATTTCAAACATGATTTGTTTTGACCTCATATCAAAATTCATCATGGTTTCCGAGAAAAAAAACAAACTTTACGTGGTGGACCTTGTTCGTTCTTGTCATAAGTTAGTTTCGCGCGCGAGCGAGCGAACGAAAGAGCAAAGGGAATTTACACCAGCGACTTCATAAAGAAAATAAATTTGGGCATGAAATATTTTCGCAATTTTTTACACAAGTTCTTAGACGTAATAGGACATTAAGTCTTGGGAGATTCTCTATATTTTCAGAGCAAATACTCATTAATATAATGATTATTATATTCATTAACAGGCACGTACATAATTAACTACACTGTAACACGTGCAATATCCCTTCTAAACTAATAAAAACGAAGGCGGTCGCACGCGCAAACACACTTGCTTTCATTAAATTTACCATACTTTTAATTTTGGTGTATGTCAGTGCGACAGTCTATTTGGAAGCAGAATCACAAACATAATATACTCAGCCATACAAGCGGTGAAGCACCTTCAAGCGCCTGTCCTCCACTGAGCAGCGTCGGTGCGTCACCATGTCCACACCCTAAGGAGATCCCGTTAGTGTTGCAAGGCCTCAGGTCGCGGTCGGGTCGCTGACCGCGAGAAGCGAGCGCCAACAGCCCCAGTAACAACAAGTCGGCTTTTGTTGCTCGTTCGCAAGCGCAGCCTTATGTCATGCCCTCATACCTGCGCGGGGGGGGGACGGGGGGCATTTTATCATTTTGGCGCGACAACCAACAAAATGTTATCGACTGTGCTACAGAGCATTATAAATTAAATAACAAAATATCTTCCTTAGAACAGGCGATAGTCAACGACAGAATTTTGATTTAAAACCTAAAATTGGTTGGTAAATGTTTATCCTCGCGCCTAATGTCCAATATTTAATAAAACACCCTTTTAGAGGAATTCAACCTTATTTCGGTATGTTTGCTAACGTGGTCGAGAACTTTTCAAGTTTGTTTTTAATTATTTTAATAAGGATAAATATTTCTATTCGTTAAATTACTAACAAATAAGAATACACTGTCATTTATTCGTTTTATTTAAAAAAAATATATAAAACTATAACATTTTAAAATGGTAATTATTTTTTTTATTTATTAACAAAAATCTACATCTATATAATATATTTTACTAAATTGATCATAGTATTTCAATATTGTAAAATCTCCTGGCAAAATTAATGAGAATGAACACTAAAAACACTTGAGAGCATATTTGAGGCACAGATGGAAATCATCGTTCTTCAAAGGGAATTACTTAAAAATTAAATATTATATCATTAAATATATTAAATTATTATGACAATATTACAGACTTACATAATAATGTATGCTATAATAACAATTGCTCGCTTTTATACGGAAAGAGAAATGAAATAAGATAGATCTTTCCTTACGTGATTCCTTACATTATCCTTGTACGGGAGAAGTGCTCTGCAAATGCAATGGCATGTAAGCGATTTCGAGTATGAGGGGAATTCGCTGCTTACATACAAGGATCACTTCTTGTCGTGCCATTTTAAGTACAAATCACAAGGGTTTGTTGTATACCATTTTCGGAACGCAATCTTACAAATATGCAATTTGTTGGATTAGCCTAGGTGTCTGGTTAAATTCGCAACTAAAAAAGTTGAACCTAAAGAGTGAATAATAGATTTAGTTGAAGCGATAATCGAATGTGTCAAAAATGATTAGATACGTCAAAGAAGGGGCAAAGGAGCCTTTGCCCCTTGCTTTGTTCTAGATCACGAATTCGACCGCGAATCGAATGGCCAAACGAAGTGGACGAGATGCCTCTCCATCCAAACCCTCGCCCGTTACCTTCCGTTACCAAGAGCCAGGCCGTGCACAATGTAGCAATCTTTCCACGCGGCCAACGGTCGGTTAATACGAGTGCGGCAACCATTTTAAATGTGCTTCGAGTTTCATTTAAAATAATCGAATACAATATATAATTAAAGAATACATTTACTAGTACACCGTTTTTCATTATTATTTCAAAGCAATTACAGGAGTTAACTCCTGAACATTGTATTGCTGAATTTGGTACTATGCATACGCGTACGCGTACTACGCGTATTAGAAGCAAAATCATTTTGGTGTATCTTCTCACTTCAAATTAATAACAAAAGTATTAAGTATGTAAAAAAGGCCAGTTACTTATTAAAATACAAATATAAAGGCTGCTAGTACATTGGCTAAAAAAATCGAGGTACCTACACCAGAATTGGAGTTACAAAATATATCTTTTATGAAATCAATCAAATATTTTTTTATAAGCAAAGACAAATTTATGGGATTTTTTTAATTTAATGTAAAAAATGTTTTTATGTTTATCGTAAGCAAGCTGTTTATTTTGCGACGTTGTATGCAGAGGCGTATTAAAATGAGTAAACCCGAGGTAGCCAACAGTAGGCTGTATAGCGTCGCTTGAAGCACTACTGGCGTCTGTTAGCGAAACCCTCTCGCCTCCACGACGGCAGTAGTGAAGTTATTGCCAGTTGCTGTAAGGTGATTTCCGGCAGACAATATGCATTCCTCTTAGCTCAGAAGCCATCATTTTCCCATATCGCCCATATTCCCCCGTAAGCGTATGTGTCAGCTGATTACGCGATGACTATCCACTCAACTTAAGGGGCATACATTCGCGTTTAAGAATTTATCACCTAACGGTAGATTCCGACACTGGTGCGAAGAGAGCGCCCGTGCACACTACTAGCGCATTTTAAAAAACTTATCAGGAACGAACCTTTGTTATCTTTATCTATACATGAGTTTTTTTTTTCAATAACCTACGACTAAAAATGACCTAAATAAACCCTATAAATATAAATGTAGACACCGCAAGATTATATTTTTTTTCTCAGCGCACAAAATAAATTTACAAAAAATAGCCAGGAATGGACCTAGACAAAGGTTCAGTGTATTTAATAAATTTTTTTTTATCTTTGTAATTATCACTCCTGCGAAATCTTTAATTTAAAATGCAAAAAACGACGACTTACGACTGTATGCCCCTTAAATATTACTTAGCAATCTAAAAAAAAGGATTAAATAAATATAAAGACCTGGCTTTGATTTCCTGCATATTTTTCTAATGAAATGTAATTTTCTCCTCATAACCTTCAAAAGAGTTGCGACTCCGCGACTACGAAGTAGCCGATGATGGCGCTGATCCGTTCCGCAAACAATGCTAAAATAGTAGAATCACGTCTTCCTGCTCTGGAAGACGAGAAGGACAAGGACGGGATGAGCGCGCGGCCTCAACCACCGCGCAGGCAGTCTTTGCTTGCTTCCCTTCCTCTGTTGCGCAATTAACTTGTCCGTCCGACTTTATATTTATAAAACGCCTTTTTCAACTGCAATTTGTTTGGCTTCATAGCCTTTTCAAAAAAAATAAATAAAAATAAACCCCGCTATTTATTAAACAAGCTTGTTTGACTAGACTTTTTGACATACGAATCGCCTAAGGATTTTTTTTACTAACTCAATAATTTCGAGTAAGCGAAAACAACAAAATAAAACATTTTCTCTGCGGAGACAGTGAAAATCTTCTCCCAAAGTAAAAAAAACCCACAACAAAAAAAGTTTCTAGGTATGTAAATTATTTTTTCGAATTATGTAGTAACTAACCTGCATACCTTTCAAACAGCCTCAAACTTCGGCCTGTCAATTCATTACTATTTTGTTATATAAGGTGGTGCTTAAATTTTTAAATGGGCTGGTATAACGGAACCAGAGTGTTAATAAATAAATAAAAGTTGCTCAATATCTTAAATTGATGGAACTGGTATTCGTTACCGGTTTGATGAAATTACTATTTCTCGACCGCTTAATTAGGTTTAAAATCCCTGGTTGAAACTCTAATACGACACCCTCTTCAATTTTTTGTAACGCCGGTATATACTTTCGAAAAATGAAGTAAGCCTATCGGCTAGAACCTTGTACACATAAGTCTTAAGCATACAAATTTTGATATATATTTTTTGTTGTTAAGACTTTTTTAGATTTAAATGATAAACTAGTTGATTCGTTTTTCACAGGTTTGTATAAATTGTTCGTGTGTCTTTTGTTTAACAATATATGGTCGATTTTTTTCTTGATTTTTTGCATTATCGGTCTCACATTTTTCTTCATACCGACTTATATTATTAAATGTTTTATTAAGTAGTATCATTTTCATTAAGGAACAATAATTGCTCGTGATAAACATACGACTAGATAGTTTTAGCTCTACTTCTAGTTTGTTTGTTTTTTATCGCCTATCTTTTTTACAGACTTAATGAAAGTGTCCCTAATATAAATCCATTTTTAACTAGTTTCTTGTCTGTAAATAAAGTTAGTACATAATAAAAAAAATAAATAGTTTAACGCTGTAACTAATCAAATATAAAATCCCACGACGGTATCCCTGGCAAGAGAACACATTTCGCGACGACCCGAATGCACAGCCCAAGAGTATGGTGACCAAATCAATATGCTATTTCCCAGGGAATAATATTTGTTAGATGGATATTAAGTCGTCATAAAATCTTCCGTTATGACTTAATGAGCGTAAAGTCCAAATGTTTTTTGGTTCGGACTCAACGAGACAAACTTACATAATATGGTAGCGGTAATATATATCGCGGAGCGGCACACACCTGCGTGGAATGCGGCGGTGGCGGTCTATTTCGGAGTCCGGCCGCCGGTCGAAGCAGGCCGCGGCCCGCCCACACCTGGACCTGGCTGGGCTCCCTGGGCTCCCGTCAATCCCACTAATTATCAAAGACGACATCTATCATCGTATTCGTAGCGCTGCGGCCATGCCGTCTGCCAATCTTATTAACGCCTGCCTCTCCTTTCACCTACGTATTTTATCTGCTCTAATACGATTTTAAAGACAATTTTGAAGACAAAATAATGGATATCTAATAATGATTATCATGCAACGACAGTGAGGTGCACACAGAACCCACCTATCTCCGTCCCACCGCCCGCAGTTTATGTATCGATATTTAATTATTTAAAAATTACATAATACTTTGGAGGTACCATTCCTCCGGTGGTATAGCTGATTGGCAGATGTTGCAACTAAGTTATTTTAAAGCCAAGTTTTTTATCCTTTTTCTTAGTTGGGAAGGGGTCTTAGGGAATGGCTTGAAGACGCTGCAGTTGAGACTATTCCACTCTCTAATGGTGCGCGGAAGAAAAGAATGAAATCCGATAT
The DNA here is from genome assembly GCA_020383195.1 of Neomicropteryx cornuta. Classification (NCBI taxonomy): domain Eukaryota; kingdom Metazoa; phylum Arthropoda; class Insecta; order Lepidoptera; family Micropterigidae; genus Neomicropteryx; species Neomicropteryx cornuta. Next base: position 1,769,089 of record JAHKQU010000001.1, on the reverse strand, counting down.
TCGTACTCCTAAAAATTTCCTTTTTTTTTTTGTGAGAATGGTCTTTTCGTCCAATATAGAACGGTTTCTGAAGTTGCTCAATAATGGAGGACCATGCTGGGAGCTTGTATATAATATGTGTATACATACACACACACTACACTATAGCACTTACAATGTTTATAATGCAAATGATTATGAACCTGCGTTTTGACTATATAGGTTTCGTTAGTTTCACATTCCCTTTTTAGAAAGTGTCGAAATATATTTAAATTCACCTAAGCAATGGAATTTTAAATTTACTCTATAAATTACTTTCACAATCAATGTAAAAACGATTAATTATTTCAGTTAAACTGAATTTGGTTTACTCTTTTGACACGAATCTCCTTATTTCTGTATAACAGGTAATATAATAATAAAATTCGTATAACGTAACATAACTTATTCATCATATTTATTTTAGTCATAAGTTCCATTAGACCTTTTTTTCAAAAGAAATGATTTAAATTGTCGTACTTGGTTGATACAGTTGAAAATACTATGGGTAAGGTTGTTATGCCTGGTTTAGACGGTGCGAGCTGGCAAGCGAGTTGAATGGTTAGTTACTGACCACCTGTAAACAGATAAGCCGAGCTACTGTCAGTGCCAGTTGAGACAACTAATCGCCTGCGAGCTACTCGCCTACCCCGAACACGCTATAGGCCAGTAGCTCGCTAGACAACTGCTAATATATAATCCAAACTCGCACTTTTCTTTTTTATTCGATACATTTAATTAATTAATTAACTAATTAATGAAAAAAATATTTAAAGATATTTTGCAGATCAATATATCGCTGTTCTGACAATTTAAGCCGTACTGAACGAGATGCGAGCAACTGACCATGTGTAAGTCGAGTGGCTGCCCAATTATTAGCGCTAGTTTAAAGTTCAACTAGTCTATTGGCTGGGTAGTAACTCGCACAATGTAAACCAGGATTTACAGCGGGCGAAATGACATTTTAGTGCCTTAGCTGGCTCTGACTCGTAGGTCACCGAATAGAATAAAAATCATTCAGCTTCTAGGCGAAACCAGTTGTCCGTCCATTTGCAGCCGGTTTTGTTTGCCTTCTCCGGTTATCGTTAAATTTTAACAATCGTCAAGTCTGCTTACTGGTTAGAAACGCTTCGTGGTTGTTTCATCTGTGATACTCAACTCAAACTGCAATTCTCAAACTAAATATTTTCCTTCCGATTAATTATTATATACACAATAATTAATTCATCATCTGACGAAGAAATTTGGACTCATGTCTGTGGCTCTCACTTTATTAAGTTTCTTGCTTTTGTTTATTTGACTTTAACGTTAGCTTTATGGTCAGTGTCAAATTTTCGTCGATTTAACTTTAACCGGCGAACAAACTCTTTTCTGATCATTTTTTTTTTAGTAAAATAATTGCTATGACCTAGGTCATATACAATTATTTTGGACCCTACTCAACTAGGCCAAATATGCCTGGCAGGGGAGATGGTGGTAATAAAGCGTTAAAAATGGTATGACCATGTACGGAATCGAACCCGCGACCTTTGGGCCAATAGTCTAACGCCTTAACCACTAGACTACCACGATGTCATTTGACGTTGACAAGAGATTTGGCGGTGACTTTAGCAATGACGTTGGTCGAAACAACCGGCTGTTAGTCTTTTTCAACATTGGCTGCACCAAGAATCAAATCGGAATAGCATCCGACCAATAACCACCCAAGATTGGTAGGACGTTGCTCATACAAATCGATCTAATTCGCCTTAAAACACTGAACTTATAATTACAATCTAATAGTATCTATTTTTTTTTCTGGACTATACGATTTGCAATGTCGTGTAAATATTAGATTTAAGGCCAAGATCACTTAGTCTAGTGTGAGAATATCAATTGTTAAGTATTCATTAAAAAAAATGTTTCAACACATTTCTGTATCTTCTCGAGATCTAGGCTATGTACTAATCGTAATAATGAGTGAGCCATTGTTTTAATTATATTCACAATTAAATAAAACAATTTGAAATGACTATGGGTTTCCAACAATTTAAAAACTTTCGGTTCGAAGGAAAAAATCGGCATTATTTGCAAGAACATTTGTTTCCCTTTCTAGCATTAATTGCCCTAAACGAAAAAATGTTTATATGAAGAATAAAGACAATTTATGTTTCAAAACATATTCGGAAATAGTATTTTGTTTCCTATTAAAACAAATCCTCGCCCCTGTCTTCCTCCCGTCAAATCGACTAGCCCTGTAGATGCAGGAGTTTTGTAAATACATAATTATCGACCTCTTAGTAATATTATTTGCCCGTTAATTTACATAATTTCGCAATATTTATATAGCTTGTAACGATTTCATTTTTTTATTTCATTATATAACCCTTATGGCTTAATTAAATATCATATTTTAGATTTTTTTAAACTATTGGCTTATATTCTTAATACGAGAATTCGTATATCATACTATTTATTAACTAAATTCAATAAAGTGCATAATTACCAGTGAAAATGCCCTAGCTTGCTATGACTAGTTTCGGTAAGTTAATTTTGCGTATTTTTATAAATTAGTTATAAAATTCGCGATCTTATTTTCCAAGGGTATATGACTTGACTTAATATTAATAAATCTTAATAAATAATTACTTAATATCAATTAATAATATCGTAAAAACTTGATTTGATATTAATTTCAGAGATCTCGGTTTAAGTCCCGGGGAGAATAGGTATTAAATATATCAAACATTTATGTATGTACCTTGCGGTATGTATCAGGCAGGCATAAATGAGTGAAAATATTGTATAAATGTAGGATTAGAGGTTTCATAAATAGACTACTGCGATTCAAAGGTTTGAATGTTTGTTTGTTCACGGGTCCGGAGAATAAAGCAGTGTCGAGGGTGTAAACAGTTCCGATAGATAGACAACCCGTAACTCGCAGGGGGTCATCTGCCTAAAGAGGGGGTCATCTGCCGAAAGAGGGGTCATCTACCACGGCGGCGGTGGAATTGGCTATAAATCGAATAAAGTGTCGAGGGCTGATTAGCGCATCAAAGTGTACGCGGCGCGGCTAACGAGAGTGGACCGAAACGCGGTCGGAATGCTGGCGTCAGGCCAGGAAACAGATTTTCACTCTCACCTGGTCCGCTCTGGTCATCTTTCACCCGTTTCATCTCATCTGCCGGTGGATGCTCGAGACTTGCATTCAAAGAAAATCAGCGTTAATTAAATGTCTGGATAAACTAAGAAATGCATAGGCTAAGCAACACGGCGAGCAGTAACAGCTATTAAAATAGTTAATTGTAAAAATGTAATAGGAGGTAAATATCTACATAAAAAATAATTGGTTATCGATTCTTATTTACTACTTATTACTAGTGTACAGGGTACCCCAAGACCATTCCCAAAGACTTAAGGAGGTTTTGAGTAAGAAATGATTTAAATTTCGCGGGGCATTAAAAGCCCCGACCGCCAACATAGGACAATATCGTTACATTCGTTTGTTTCGTTTGTTTCAGAGTACTTGTTATCATCTTGAACCAAAATGTCGTAAAAAGTTAAGATCCCAAGCTGACAGAGGTACCTTTCACAAATTTTACCTTATAATATAGATGTTTACATCTAGTTAAGTAATTATATATACATAAATATTGTTACATGAATTCTAGCGTGTAAGTATGTGTGTGTGCTATATATGTTATTTGTAAGTAAGGGAGGTATAAACACCTGTTTCTAATCCAGAGATTTCGGGCTCGATTCCATTTTACATAGCTGCGAATATTCAACGGCCCTTTTCTTAGGGCACCCGAATGAGTTTAGTAACAAGACATACCACAAACACTCATTTAGTTACAGACTTGTGTTCGTGTATGAATGGTTTCACATTATGCAAACTAATTTTAGGGCAATTAAAACTGAGTTTAATAGCGCTCCTTCGACGATACAAGCCAAACAGTTATTTAGTTTACGCGTATAAACTGTATAATTTAGATATACAGCACTTTTAAACATTATATTTCTATTACCATTTGATTTAAAACAGTGGATTTATTAGACAGAGGATTATATAATCTGTAACTCAAATAGTTATAACTGGCACATTGTATATTTGTGCAGTGATAAAATGAGGAAGGTTATTATAATAATAATGGCGTTATTTTATCAAAGTAAATAATATACATATATCAGTATTTTATTGCTTTATTATATATGATTTTGATATTTGACATAATATTATGTAGCATGAAACCGTTTTAAGATTAAAATACTGGCATTTAAATGGTTATATGGTCGCTTAACTATGATATTATATCATAGCAATATTACATATGTATGTATGTATGTATAGCTACTTATGTAGTCTGAAGTGAATTCTGGAGAATGTCGGTCGACCGGTCGACGCACCGCTTAGAGTCGCCGAGTCGCGAGGATGACGCACAGCCGAGGTTGCACAATACGCACTTTTGAACTAAAATTACAACGCAGGTTGAAACCAAACAACAAAATATGTGACTATTGCATGCGATTTAAACATGCTTTTTGTATTATGATAATGGTCCTTTTAACCCGGGAATACGCTGTGTGTTCAAAAAGTAAGGTGACATTTTATTTTTATCAAAAAATAATTAGTTTATTCATCAATATTTATTTTGTCCCCTTCAAAGTAACTCCCCTCAGATACAATACACTTATGCCAACGGTTTTTCCAATCCTCAAAGCACTTCTCATAAGCACTTTTCGGTATAGCCTTGAGCCCTTCCAGCGGATGCAGTCTTTATCTCTTCAATCGTTGCAAATCTCCGTCCTTTCATAGTCTCTTTAGTTTTGGGAACAAGAAAAAGTCACATGGGGCCAAATCCGGTGAATATGGTGGCTGAGGCATGATTGTGGTGTTGTTTTTGGTCAAAAAATCGATGCTCATGCGACGGTTCTTTTGGTCAAAATTTAGCAATTTCGGAAAAAACTTCGCTGACACACGTCTCATGCCCAAAACGTTAGAAAAAAAATCTCTGCAACTTCTCTGATAGTGATTTGACGATTTTCCAAAACAATTTTCTTCACTGCTTGAACGTTTTCATCGGTTGTTGACGTGCTTGGGCGTCCAGAGCGAGGCTCGTCATTGGCATCTTCCCGGCCATCTTGGAAGAGTTTGTACCACTTTTTACTCAGAACAGTTTCACCGTATACCACTGTCAACATTTCAAGTGTTACGGAGCACTTAATTTTATTTTTTACACAAAATTTGATGCAAATCCTTTGATCCATATTTTTCGATAGCAAAAAATCGCCGAGCACGCAAAACACTTCTAACCTTTACGCCTCTCACAACCAAACTAAAAATGCCATTCACTTGAAATTTGGTACAGATGTTCGGGAAGAGTGTACCAACATAACAAAACAAAAAAAAAACGATAATCGAAAATACGTTGCCCGCGAAATTTGAAAAGTCACCTTACTTTTTGAACACACCTCGTACATGTCAAATTTCAACTCCGTAGGATAAGAGGAAGTGGTCCTAATTTAGCTCGCAAGATTTGACCTGAACAGACATACAAACATTGCGAGCTAAATGAAAGCAAAGTCTAATTAAGAAACTCCTCCTTTTTTGAAACCGTTTAAAAAGGGCCTATCCTATTTTTTTTCCATAGAAGCGCTTATTTTTCACAACTATTGCAAAGATTGAACTTAATTTTAAAACACAAATAATTGAAAATATATACAGTGAAATTTGAGTTTTAATTTTAGAGGAAAAATGCTGCATAAAAAACCACTGAAGCCGTAGCTACTCTTACATATTTATATAATTAAATTGTATTTTACTGGCGTGTTCGTTCAAACATTTACTACCACTACCGACCGTCGCTCATTTCAATGTTCATAGCTAAGCAAATTGGAGAGTGAATTCACTTTTCGAATAATGATAATATTCTTGTTGATATCAGCACATTCATGTGCATACAATTGAGAATGGAAAGTTGCTAACTTTAAGCATTTAACAGCAGAAATGTGGCTTATATTTGACATTATAAATTATTACTATAGATAAAAAAGACAAAGAAAAGCTAACAGTACTCGCGGCTAAACCGTCTTGCATTCATTGAAACTCACAGGAGAGTTGAAAGGGAATTTAGGAAGGAATGGATTATCAATGATTTTTTAAAATAATTGCTATGCCAATTACATTTTGCCTACTCAACTAAGCTATATTTGCTGAAAGAATGTGATGAGACAGCGTTAAAAATTTATAATTTCGGGGATGACCTTTAATAAATGCGTTCGGAAGAAAAAAAGTTAGATACGTGGTTGAGGTGGGTTAAAACTTAAAAAAAAACCACTTGATGTATAAACGTGTAGGTAGAGTAACGCGCAAAGAGGGAAGGCGCAACGCCAGGGTATGGACTTATGCAACATACGTTAGTACGTTGCCATGGTTACAAAATATGACTACAAATTGCGAATTTAGCGGCGACTATGCATAAGGCCGCCATTTGTTCAATCGCGTCACGCAGGTATATTTGACGATCTAAAGTGATGTAACTGATATATTATTATTATTGGTTAATGGGCGAGCAGCTAGAGCTAATATGTCCATATCGAGATCACAGCTTCATTGATGACGACTAGGTTCAGTGTTTAACAAGGAAGATTTTTAAATTGATTGCTAGGGCTGGCTTCGATGATTGATTGTTGGGGTTTATTCGATTAGTTAAAAAATATTTTCTCGCGTTTGTAGAGTTTTGATTTGTATCCGTGAAGATGAGGATTACGATTGATGTTACCGAAGAAAAAATCTTAAGTTACTTTAAATTTAAGTACATTTAGCAAGCTCTTAATTTTGGGATAATAATTGTAGTGTACTAAACTATAGACATATTGTCTCTGAAGGACGTCTTCATCCGTCTCCCGCTGGACGCGTGCTCCGTCCGGCTTTGTTATAATATATCCAATGATCAAATATTACAATAATAATAAAAAAAACAATAATATGAAAAATATTTGTCATTTTGTGACTTCGTTTAAATGTTCTATGATTAATATACTAAAATTTCTATAGTATATAGTATGTAGCATGTATCATACTTTGAAATTTCAAAGTCTGCAGTGTTGACTTTAAAAAGCAGTAAATGTAATTGCATGTCGTATTGAAGGCGATAGCAGCTATTGGAGGGAGGGAGGGTCAGGTGGAGATTCAGACTAATATAGCCAGCCCAGCCCAGCCCAGCCCAGCCAAACTGGTAAAGTGCAATTATTCGCTGTCTGCACGCGATTTCTTCCGCCGCGTTGCAAATTCAGTACAGATAGGCACGACTGCTTCTTCGTTTATTCGCCCACATGTACCGGCCCGTACTCCTGCATTAAAACCTCCCCCGCGAAAGCCATTTCGCTAAAAAATATTTATTTATGTGGCTTAGGTTATGTTTATTTAATTTAATTACAATATTACACCCTCTCGGGAAAAAAAATCTAAAACTAAAACCCCATTTTTTATAGGCACCATAAAATGTTTAGTTTTAACGTGAACTCTGGACGAGAAAGCTGGTACCATGTTTACCTAACTAGATGTAAATATCTGTTCTAAGGTAAACTTTGCGTCTTGGTGACCGTGCATAAAGTATCGAGCAAGTACCTAGACGTTAATTCTTTAATAATTATTGTAATTGTAACAATTAGTGTACTAAGTAATAACTAAGTAAATCTAATTTAAATTATATTATGTAAATGAATGATTTTTTTTTATGTGCGTGATCTAAATGAGTGTGCATATTTTCATATACTATAGTATATGAAAATATGATTGATATTTGATTGGATATGTGTGAAAAGTGAATGTAGGGAGTGCGTATTGAGAGAAATTTTACAAAGTAACTTGTATTTTAATCTTTTTGACATGTTGGTTAGGTTCCGATGATACACCTGACCTGATGATGACCTGATTCTATACCTAGGAATGGCTCCAGACGTAGAAACTCCTAAACGGTCAACAGCACAGTTACGAAATTTTGTATACGATACTTACTTGCATATTATGTTTAAACTGGTAGAATGAGTTGCCATACGAATGTTTAAGGTTTTTGTTTCAATTGCACCAGTGACTTTAGAGTTAATCGTGTTACACATATACAGATACACAAATTGTATATGAATGCAATTATTAACTACGGGCATAATATAAGTTAAAATATATCCGTAAACATCGAGCACACAACGCAACCGTACGGGTCTGGTTAGTAGATGAATTTATCCGTTCAGTGGCCAATTAATGCGAATGTATTGATCGGATCGGACGGATAGCAGACTAGACGCCCCGTCCCGTTGACGTTGCCGCTTAAACATGGCTAGACGCTATATAAACTACACACAATAATACAATACAATAACACAATCCTGCATACAATACAATACAATTAAGCATACCAAAACACAAGCGTATAAACACTAAATCGATAATTTCGATGAGGATCTTCAGCTATTACTTTAGTCTATATACTACCAGGGTATTTAGAAGTTGCTTTAAATAGGACATTAGCATCCACAGACAGGACATATTAATTGTATATAAGGACAATTCATTGTATTTTGAATACAGCGATTGACAAAGATTTACTATTTAGTTTTCCTCGTCATTATAAGTAAAACATTTTTGAAAACCGAGAATTTTGGCGATATGATATTGAAGTAACGGTACCCGCCTGATTGTGCAAACAAACAGTGGGCCTAGTCGGGGCTGCCAGTCGACAATCGACTCTGGGGTCTCTTTCATTCGCTGCCGACGGTCATAAGAAAAAAAGGGATGGTGCGCGTAAGGTTGAGTCGATTGGAAACCACACTAGGTCTACGGCTCAATGTGTCTGGACAAAATCGAGGTCAAACTATTAGCAGGAGCAGAGAACGCATGGCGCGAAATAGCCGTCCCCACACAGAGTGACCATATTGTACACGGCTAGGCTATAATAAATAAGTCTTATACACAGCTCGATAAAAGCGATCCATTGTGAGTGCCGCACAGGCGGAACAAAGGACGCAAAAAGTGTGCACGCGCTCGGAGGCGGAATGGATTGGAGCAAACAATGCCGGGTGGCCAACCGGGCGACCAACCGAAGCTAAAAGCAAATATTTCGGCTACCGTAATCAACTTACTGTTGAAATTCATTCTATGCGTTTGCACTTACAAATCATTTTATCGAATATTTACGTTTAATTAATGCGATTTATAACAAACAATATCGCACGGATGAAATAAGCGCAAAATATATATGTTAAACTATTTCAAATTAATACTTCATACCTTTTAAAAACGAGGCCCGAGTCGCTGAATGATACGCTCGCAGGGCAAAGAAAAAAAGATCGTCACAAATTGTGTTAGAAGCCATTTATTTGAAATCGTTTATTTCGATAATGTTCGCATATTTCTCCGATTACTGACATTGGAAAAGCTGCGTACAGAGCTAATCGCGACGAGTAACACTCATTAAATGCCAAGAGAGAACGGACCGTGGGACGATTCGACGCTCGCTCTAACGGATTTCGCATTGTTTGCTTTCCCGGACGCAATCGCAAGACGAAATGACAATAAGAAAATTCACATTATTATAAATATATTCTCATCGCTTTTTGCCGTCATTGCTTTCTATGAAAGTAGTCGCGTAGAGAAATAAATACAAAATTATGATATTACCTTCGAGACCCCGTTCCTATGATAATAAGATATACGTTTATGTAATTCGTAAACGAAACGAAAAAACGAAGATAGGAAATGTTAACTCTGTAAGTAATAATTATTAAACGTTTGGAATGAAGCCCGTGCCCAGCGTCGACGCCGACCGAAGTTCGTGCTGGTGCTGGTGCTGGCGCTGGTGCGTCCAGCTAGAAGCCCTACGATCGCCCGGGCCGAAGCGAGGATGCATCCATCATTGGCCAAATGATCGCCCGGGATATAATATAATAGGACTGTTGGTGCGAATGCGTTATTACCGCATTGTTCGAGGCGAAAGCTGTGAATAGTTTTTCGGTTGAGTGCGCTGATTGTGTCGATTGTCCTCCTCTAACCTCCCGCCAACCCGTTCCAGTTCCAGCCCGTTCCTCACTGAACTCGGTTTAAAACCGGGCATGCAATATTGCACGAATATATGGAAATAAGATTTATACAAAATTATGTGAACGCAAATTAAAATATTATTATGTTTATAAGGAAAGGGAGAAATATGCATTTTGATCGAAATGTTCATTTGTGAGATGTGCGAGTGGTACTTACGTAACATTTTCCTTGTAAATATTTTTCCACGAGTACTTTTTTAGTGCTTGAGAGTCAAATTTAGTTTTAAATGAATCCAGTTAAGAATATAGCCCTGCATATTTCCTTAATTTCAACGAAATTGTCATAAAAGTGTATTATTACATCACACAGACAAAAAATATTAAAATCTCTGAGAAAGGCCAAGTAAATAGTGATTTATTTCATGTCTAAAACTAATAAATAAAAAAAAAAAAATATTACGATAAGATGATGAGATCATGATTGAGGGTTTACAATTGTACGCATAACTAAAGCAGTAATAATTTACGTACATAAAAATAGTGACAAGCAAAATGGCTGTGGAGTTGAATTAAAATTAACGTTGAAGAGAGTCGAGTTCAGGATGCTGTATTTTGAAAAGACTAAGAGGTAATACAGATTTCTTAAAAACTGTGGCCGTCGAGATGATAGATAGATACTTACTACGCAATTTGTTACCACATTATATAATTATATATACTAAACAATTCTTTCTAGGTTGTCTAGAAAGAATTGTCTAGGGTGTAAGGGCAGCCTCGTCATTTCACCCCACCGTGTTCCCTCGCTAAACAACCTATCATGACATAACTATCATACAATCAACATTCGACGCAGCTCAGTCGCTAAAACATATGAATATAAAACGGAAATTTACGGATTAATGAAGATGTTTTGGAGATCATTACATATCGCTTTCTCGGAGAGTTTCAGACGCAAACTAAGCATATTGTATACGAGTAAATGTGTAACTACCCACTTACCTTACGTCTCTGTACTATATCTATGTTCGACGTTCTATTGTGCGTATTTGCTCATCGCTCCTACGAATCTTAAACCTCTTTTCAGTATCAGAAACCACAGGCATACTGGTAATATTTAAAAAACAAATAACCAAATAACGTTCAGTAGTTTGGAAACACGTCCTACTCGTAACAAGCGAAATAAGTAACAAGCGAATATTTGCCATTTAATATTGGTCGGCAGAAAAAGAAACGCGACGAAATCGCCAGAATTGAAATGGCTTAGGCGCCTCCCAGGGTAGCTAACCGACCATAAGCAATAACCACCGTATCAGTTATCGACAACCGCTATCGGGAATGGCTACATAAACATCCTGTTAAAAAATCATTTATGAACAATCAGGAGTGGGCGATTCGAGGAACGGATGAGATCAATGAAGAAAGTCACGAACGAAAGCCTTACAAGGAAACGTTCGTTTAATATCACATTGCAGTTCTATTTAATAAAACATTGTTTTCAAAACTAAGCACGTTTTGATAATCTAAGTACATATGCCTGCGCTATTTAACTGCTGAGACCAGCGCCGAAAAATATTTTTAAACTGCGAAAGATGGACACTCGGCACAAACAAACATGGTCGTTCAAATAAGATAAATAAGGGTTATTTAAATAAAAAAGAGACGCATCCGGTTTTTATAACATAATTTTTACGGGTGCCTGTGAGCAATGCTTTAAGGCTCTGGTGCTAATGGACCAAAATTCACCAGCTTGGCACTTTTACCCACTAATAATATGCGAAAAAATAAACCCCAGCTAATTTGCAAATTTGACAGTAATTACTTTAGCCTTGACTATACAAAACTGTCCCAAGACTTAAGGAAAGTTCTGTGCAACCTATTATGAACAAGAAATGAGATAAAAAAAATACGAATAGAAATTATTATATTTTTTAAGAGATGATGATAATTCGATCAGCGTGCGAATTACAATCCTGTGCCGATCGATAATGGCCTTGACACCGTTACAGCGTACGGTGACAGCTGAGCGCTCACAACAAAGACAATTATTAAATGATATTTTTAAAGTAAAATTTACATGTTTTCTCGGTAACCATGATGAGGTTTCTTAACACAACACTTAAAACTGTATCTTTCTGCCAAAATTACAACATTTGAGGATTATAATAGTTCAGAAAATTAAGATCTGCAATGGATAAAGTTGTTTTCCTCCTCGATTTTTACTATTCTGGCCCTAGAACCATTAAAAATAATCATTCTTTTAGTAGATTTTGTAATTTTAATAAATGCTCCGCTGAAAAATAACAGCAAAAAGCTCTAATCGAGCCAGAATTTTTGACCACTTAGCGGACGGCGCACAGTGGATTAGGCGGTGAAAATTGGAATTAAATTATAAACGATATAGTTATAAATGGTCATGGTCATACCATTTTTAACGCTTTATTACCACCATCTGCCTTGACCCTAGCGCAGGCAGTTTTGGCCTAGTTGAGTAGGGACCGAATTAATTGTATATGACCATTCTAAAGTTATTTAAAACCCTTTTATGATAAGTAGGTAGACAGTTAATAGTAATGGTTAATAATAAAAACACGTAAGCATAACACATTATTTTTTAATAAAAAACATAACACTTTCTTAATTTACAGAAACCTAATGTTCAATGCAATATTTAGTTCACGTAAAATTGTTAAAAAAAAAATCATAAAAACCAATAGAATTTGTTTAGTATAATTATTTAAAAAATTAAAATGGTCTGTCATTTTCTTAACGCTATATTGTCAAATTATTGTGAGAATTGATTTGTCAAAAAAAAAAATGCAAAACAATAAGCAACAAATTGAGAGTAATTTAATCTGTAAGAAACTTAATATCGTAGCATAAAAAAATATCCTAATCGACATTGGTAAACAAACTTGAGGAGTTTTGACTAAAATCGTGTTTATTTTCATCAAGTTAAATTATACAAATAAATATTTTTTTTAGTAGGTATACTCTGAGGCCTAGGCTTTTCTGTATCGCGAGTTTAAAAAACAACAAAAAACCAATCGAAGAGTGCGTTTATTCATAAGTTTAATGCTAATCAATTTATTACATTTTAAGGACTTTGGAATGTTTTATTGTGCACGAAATTGTGTAAAACAAACTATGGTCATCTGTATTTTTTATATTATTATTAAAAAAAGTAGATAGGTACTTGTGACACTGAAACGGACGTCGAAAAGCAATTCGTTGCTAGCATGTTACTTGGTACTCTTAGAAATTTGGGTGTTAAAGTAGATAGTTTATGAGTGAAGTAAATAAATGAGCCAAAAAGGCTTACCAGTGATTTTACTTGAAAGCACCGATTGTTGTTTATTTAAAGTTTAAAGTTGGGAGACAATTGAGCTAAACTAAGGTTACAAATAAACACTGGGATTTATGCATTTATTTCGGTTAATTTGTATCGAAAAATAATCGGGTGTTCCTGAAATTTGCAGTAAGAAAACGAAGACTATTCGACGTCTGACTTCTAATATTTATTAGGAATTTCTGATGTGTGCGTCGATTAATAAAAACAATTTAATGGCTGCCCGGTGTGCCGCGGTATAGATTTCCTGCAAAGCAAACAAATTAGAGAAATTAAATAAGCGAGGAAGGCTGATTTAAAAGTAAAATGGAAAAGTTGGCCATCGACAGTGGACAGCGCATTTGCATTAATATGCCAGGGTATTTTTCACTTTCCGTCTTCGAGGCGCGAAACCACTCAATGATTCATGGCTAATTAGCAGCCGACGTGGACCGGACCAGCGTCGATGCCTTCATTTCCTTTTAAACGAGCCCCTCATTACCTATAATAGCCTTTTAACATAATATAGAAACACATTTAGATTTTAGATTAGACTCCTTATAACTGCAATCTAGATTTTTTTTATTGGCAAAAATCCATCGAAAAGGTCATTAAATGCTAATACTTCTACAAAAAAAAAAATATTAATCGATAGAAGGCACATAATATCGATTTGGCACTGTCATCGTGTCATATAATAATAAAAAAAACAACCATTTTCTATTATTTATATAATTATTGTCGTATGGACTTGTGTTGGCCTCCTTGCAATAGAATATATTTCAAGAATTTTTAAAAGCAGGACGACTTTTATTGTGACTAATAATCTACATATTTTCACCGCCGCGTGCACCGTTGGATTTAATGTGTTGACATTAAATAAATTAAGAAAATACGATTTTACGCGAGTGGCCCAAGAGGTCTAGATAGAGATGAGAATAAAAGCGAGTTATTTAAAGTCCCGCAGGTACGAGTCGTCTGCGAGTCGAGGGACGCTCACGAGGCCGAAAGCTTAGAGATGGGAAGTGAAATTTCCCATCACAAATAATTCATTTATATACGCCCCCCCAGTGTAACAACAATCATGAGAAACATAAATACCAATTTAAAATTACATTTGCAACTGAAAGTGTATTAATATCAAATATTCAAGTAAAAAAGTAAGTTAAAGATGAAATTAAGGTAGCTATCCCCCCCCCCCCCTCACCTCTCGTATACGCAACGCCGCGAACACGTTTTAATTCCGCCAAATGTCGGCAGCGAGTTTTCATTGGCGAATAAACGTGAAAGCATATTATAGTCGCTGTTTGTTCAAACGCTTGCATCTTAATATTTTTTATAGAAATCACCTACTATAAAACAAATTCAAGGGCAGAAAATCTCGGTCATGTTCGTTAATAGGCAATGAGGGGGGGGGGGGGTTCTATTTTGCTATAATTTCCCTAGTATATCGGATATAGAATTCATTTAAATTTATATTATTTTTAGATAAGGGCCTAAAGTTATATCTGTAAACTTTATAAAATCAGTTCAGAATGTCAATTGTAGGCCTATAATTTCCCTACACTTTTGGTTTGAAGGGTTGAGGTGCGCGAGCTGCCGCGCGGAGAGTGGATAGCGCAGCAGCTCGCGCAATGTTTGGTACAAGTTTGTACAATCAGAGTTCGCATATCTCCCACTTTGATTCGATGAAATCTACCTCCGCTTTTCGCGTTGCCTAAAAAAATAATATTAAAATGATGCTAGCGCCCACCCGGTACAGCGACTGTGCAGTACAGCGTCGTGACGTCACCGCCCCGATCGCCCGGCCAGGAGCGAGCCTTGCGAGCACACTAAGCCCTGCATTATTCATGTCCTTTTCAATTTGCACCTCTCTTTCGGATCGTCTACGCTCTACACTCTACGGCGTAGAGTCTACGCCAACACGGCCAATATTGAAAGACGCATCGCATCGCCCGACACAGAAACAACACAACTCAAATAGCAATAGCTCATAGGTATCTCAAATAGTTTTATTATACGCATCGACTTCATTTAAATGTTTAAGGAAGATAAGTACTATTGATTTTGATTCAAGAAAGAAACGGTTAAAGATTTAGGGGTAACACTGGATCGAAAATTACTTTTTGAAAAGCATGTTGACCTAATTATTAATAAAGCTTTCCGAATGTCAGGATGTCCGAAGTCCGAAGTCAGCTCGAAGCGTCTCAAATATAGAATCCACATTTGATAGGTTGGAACGTATTCAAATAAAATTGGTTTAGTATTTGAATTATAGTACATTTTCTCTTCCTGACAGTTCCTCAATTTCATTAGAAAAATATAATATGATCAGTCTTTCAGATAGAAGAATTATCTCTGACTTATCTTAAATAATGTTGTTAATTGCATGGATCTAACTGCTTTGATCAAATATCGTATACACTCTCGATTAACGAGACATAAAGTGCTTTTTAATAATAATAGTAATAATAATGTAATTGAGATGATATTTAGATGTAATTTGAGTGAGTTTAAGCGTCAAATTTCTAAATGTTCGAATGATAATTTTCTCTTGTTCTACTTTAAAGTTAAATTTTTGTTTCGTTAGTTTTTGGTTTTGCACACTAATTATATTTTTAACAGTGTAATTATATAAAGGTTAACATTGCAAAGGCATATTTTTTATAATTTTTGAATGTTACTTTTATTTTATATGTTTATGTGATGTTTTTATGTTTATATGTTGTTTTTATGTTTATATGTTATTTTTTACTTTATTTTATTTTATTTTTCACTAAATGACATTATATAATAAAAAACAATAAGTAATAGACCTTTATATTAATTATACTATTACTTTCTAAAAATACGTTTCTTGATCGGTAATGCGCCAACATTAATACAATATAGTATACGCGCTTCCGTCGCTATTGCAGAACAGGTTTACCTAGTACACACACTAGCGAGCTCACACACACACACTGGCACGCTATGAATAAAAAGTTCGCCTAGTACTGTTAACCTTAGTGTACCTACGATAATTGAAGGTAGATTAATTCAACTATCATTGTAAAATGTGTATTTATCATGTAAAATTGTAAACTGATTAAAAGGTATAATGAAATGAACATATTTGTAAGGCATGTATTCAGAAAAGATTAAATAAATATTATTATTATTATTATATACGACTCATCGTCATATTATTATGCAACCACAAACGAAACTTGACAAAAGGTCAAACACATCGATGTACCTCTCACACGTTCCACTGGTGCATAAATATAATTATAGCCTTGATTTTAAACCGCAAAGAATTACGTTGAAAAAAACGTTAAAAAGTGTAGTCATCGTGTCCTACAATCGAAGTCGGTACGGTAGGGCGGCAGATTCAGTCGTTCGCATCGCAACCGCGTCGGCAGTCGCTCCCCGGGGGGCGGGCGGGCGGCGGGCGTTTGGGCGGCGGGGTGTATAACGCAATTTTCTACGCCATTATTCAGTAATTGCTCGAATGTTCGCGCTTTAGAATGCGCCATCCCCGCACCCGCCCCCTCCCCTTCTACGTTTCCATTCTAATACTACTCCTCCTGAGGCGATATATTATGTACATTCCTGTCAAATGGCCGCTCCTGCTCCAGGATTACGGAAACCACTTGAGCGGCGCGGAAACCAGACCGCTGCTTCGAGAGACACGGAATGCAAGCGAGACATTTATTTCTAAAGAATCAGAACAACCACTCCTTCCTCGGGTATCTTCGGGTGCTACACCGTTCATATAGTTTGTCCAATATCTTTGACATCCCTTCGTTCTCATTATTTTTAGGTACATATTAGCAAAACCTTTACGAGCAGCACTCCCTGAGGATAAAGCATTTAAGCATATGTTAAAAAGGACACCATTCAAACGATCTGAACTACAAATTGTTGCCACGAAAAGAAGCCTTGCACGATGAACGGAAAGGAGTATAAACTCTATGATGGTCATAACGGCGCTTATAACACAAACCGCGACCTACCATTTTGTACGAAATATTGATAGCATTTAGTTGTTTTTTAAAAAAATAAGGGATATGTTTTTTTAAATCTATTTTTTTTTAATAATAACTCAAAACCATATATATTTTTTTGAAAATTTAAATACTTTTAACATTAATTATCATTTTCATATTTAAAAACTAAAACAAAATTCTAAGTTGCTAATTTTATTTCTAAGTTGATATATCAATTATCTCAAATCACTTAAGTATGTCACTCCTCCAATTAATTCTCATATTAAACTATATTTACTTTATATAGGATGTTTTTGGTTTCATAAAAATTGTTTTTTTATAAAAATTTTTTTGCATGTTTAATGAAATTTCCTTAGGTAATTCCCTAAAATCATAAATCAACTCTAATATTTATAAATAAATTAAATTATTTGTATTTCTTTTGGATATCTCTACTAATGGATTTGAAAACCTGTAAAATTCGCATCATTGTAGCATTCAGTTGTGTAGGCGCCTTAAAAGGAATCAAGGCGGTCATTTCTCAAACGTAGTGGATGTGACTCTCTTTCATATAGAAGAAAAATAATACTGGACACAGTTTGATCTCATAATCTAGGCTTATAATAAAACTTTGTTTAAAAGTTAAGAGTCTCGAAAAGTGAATATTATTTTATCAAAACATTAGACGGGAATACAAAAATCGAGAAAATAATACTAGCTCCCTTCTTTAGCGCCAAGCAGCAAATGAATATCAATCGTGAGTAACGGCGCCCCCGCCCGCCCGCCCCGCCCAAACCTCCCGCCCCCGCCCGCCCGCCGAGAGGAATATGATGGAGTGGCCGACGTTTCAACTGCTGCGCTTGGCGACTGACGCGGACCTGCAGGATTAGTCCGGTTGACGATCGATTCTCGCCATCCCTTTCTCTTACGACCATCGGCGGCAGCGAATGAAAGAGACGTCGGCGTCGAGTCGATTGTCCACTGCCCGTGGACACCTATCGGGCTGTTTTATGAAATTCACTCAAAGGGAAAACCTGCCAACTCCATATTTAACTGAAAAATGTCAATAACGCATCGGATTCTGTTTATTTAAAACGATCAAACGTAAAAAAACGACAAGAGTCCCTATATGTCAAATCAAACGAGAGAATGCCAATAAAATAATACCGTATTTTTTTATTAATCAGTGTGTAGTGTGTAGGTGGACAAGGGAAATTACAATATCCAGGACTACGGTGGCCCAAATTAAAGAAATGTGCGGATCAAAAAGAATGCGAAAGAAAAAACATTTTTTTTACTTTTTAAAAATAAGATCAATCCTAATATCGTGCGAAATAAAAATGGAGCTAGGTTTTGTTCTTTTCAATCTTCATAATAGTAACGGCAGGCAGGCGGGGTCTCATAAGGAATCGTTTTAAAATGGAAACAAATCACACCTCATTCATTAGTGGTTAGCCGCTATATTAGAAAGAGGGGTGGAGTTGCTAACATTTCAAAATAAAATGAACAAAAATTGCTTTGGGTGGATTTCATGGTGGTGTTTCAACCATGTCTAATAATGCTATTTATTTGTTAAATATTATAAAATATCTTTCTTAATACAGTAAATAATTTAGTCAGCTACGGCACTTTACTTAAAAGCTTATATTAACAATTTTAATGATAATGAAATAAGGAAAACGTTTTAAAGTCAACAATGAACTTTAGATAACAATTATATTCATTCGCTGCCGTCCATTATTAGTTACAAACCGCACCACAAAGCATAGAGCCTGACCTCTGTAAACGGAGTGAAACCAGGTGGGGTTTTAAGTGGAATTAGATACACATGTGTAAAGTTTTATATAGGAGCGTGAAAGTGTGCCGTAATTAGCACTGGGGAATTCAAAATATTTAAACAGGTCGGAATGATACTGTCGTATTACGTATCATTTCTGTCTTATATTTTTTTCTGATCTCAACTTCACTATACGTTTGACTTCTTCAAACCAGTTTCTTTCTGGCCTGTCAATCTCTATTTATTGTTTCATTTCATGTTAGTATCGGGTGTCTAATTTCTTGGCACCCTTGATAAGTAGTTTGCTTCTCTTCTATAAATATGTATCTAGTACATAGCATTCTTGGATATACGTGCCAGGATATGTAATTTCTTTAACTGCCTTCAGTTCTATATCGTTTGTGTTTTCGTCTGGTATATTTCCCTAAGATCACCATTTATTAGATGAGTCTTCTTTCATTAATTATCAATCTTACTGATCCCAACAATGGCTTCAATTTTCTCTAGATCTCCCCTAAAATATCCGGTTCCTTGGATAATCGTCAGCGAATGGCAAGATTATTGAAAGCAGTATCTTATTTTCCTGGTTGTTTGATAATATTACATTACTTTTCTAAAATCCTGATTAAAAATTTTCCATTAGAATTGTAAATAGCCTCGAAAATAGTGGGCAGCCTTGTTTCGTTCCATTATAATTTTTAGATATATCTTTTGTCTATCTCTCTCATGCATGCCTCTATTATTTTGGTACAGAATTTGTGCGAAGTTCTGTATAATGCGGTTTTGCAATTCTACTATATCACAGCCTCTATGTCTTTATCTCCTTTGTTCATTCAGAATTCTCCATGTTGTGAAAATGTGGTCCTCCGAGGATCGGCTTTCTAGAAAGGCGGTAAGGTATTAGACTAATTGCTGTGCTTCGTTTTTATCACTAATAGTATTTTCCATAAATCCGACAACCTACAATAAACATTGTGATTCACCTGCAGTCCGATTAATTTTTTGGATACGGTTTTGTGGGGATCGGTAGTGTGTTTCCACACTTTTGGTATGTTGTTTGATACAATTAAATTTGCTGCCTAGAAAAAAATATGTAAGGTGTGCCTCGAGAAATTATACTTCAAAAATATTTACTATGTTATTATTCATTATTAAACGGAAATTTGAAAAAAAAAAACGGAGTTATCGGTTTACGAGTTTAAACCGGGACTGGATAGGTTATACATTAGTTTAGTGCTATAGCTTCAAAATCTTAAATAATTTTGTCAATTCCACGGATCTAACTGCTTTGATCAAATATCGTGTAAACTCTCGATTTACTAGACGTACTGAGTTTTTCATCTGTCCATATGCAAGTAACTCCTAAAAGTCCTACATACACAGAGTGTGTAATGTGTATAATAAACTAATGTGTATAATAATTATATTTTTAACAGAACAAATATATAAAGGTTAACATTGTAATCTTTAATTTATGTTTTTCTATGTATACTTATACGAACTATATTTATTTGCCAAATAAAATAAATAAAACAAAAATATTAATTTCGATTAATTTCGCTGATTAAGTGACAGGTAAGTTCGCTGGGCAGCCGCATTCCTCCAACGCAATGACGTCATCATCTCGTCCCGCCCCAAAGTAGGCCGGCCCATCAGCGCGGCCGTTGTCGGGCGGGGGCGGGGGCGGGGGCGAAGGGTGCGGCCTGTCCCTAATTGAATCGTTTGCGGCGTTGATCCGCCCATTTTTCGGACGATAAGCTCGCTCTCAGGACTCTTGATCTAAACCGGCCCTGCTGTCTTATCAAAACCGTAAGACTTAAAGCTTGGTAGCTTTAAGAGGACTCAACCCGGTCATTTCTCCACACAAACGCGTGTTTGTAGTGACGCAGAAAAATAATACTGTACATAGTTTTACCTCATAATAATTTAAAAAATTGGGTCTGCGTCGGAGCAGACGGTGAAAGTTATACTTCTTTAGCCATTCGCACACACACACAGAAAGGATATATAAATGAAAACGTATAAAAAGGCACTCTAGAAATTTTACTCCTAACGCGTGACGCAGTTTCTCGACCAACCTCCCATCGCAATGAGTACAACGGCCGCAAAGAAGAAATTTCTACTTTCTCTAGAAGTTAAAAGCCTCAAAAGGCTGTGTTTTTACATACATTTATCAAACGTTAAGGAGTAGGTAAATGGGTAGGCAAATATCTTATTAACTGAATACAAGATAAAGATTATAACACTACTGTTTTTCACGACTTACCAATTACGGCAAAATAGGCTACAATTTACCTATTAATAATCACAAGGCCCTTATCAAAAAAACCTTAGCGGACCGGTGTGAATCGGACACAGCGGAGACGAGCATCAGCCATTGCAGATGACTTTGACCTGAGCCGAACGTCTCTCATCCTGATAGCAGACGTGCTGCAATCTGGGAGGAAGACACGACCAACGAGAGGAGCATTTCTCACCAGACGCGGCCTCGCTCTGTCTAGCGCGACGGGACGTGTAGTGATGGCCTCTTCAAATTCACTCATTCGTCACACGTGTTCACGGATCGCGGTCAATCCGCGTTTGATCTTCATTTCTCCGTTACTCGTTAGATTATTTTTAAATCGAACTTTTCTACTCATTTGCTTTTTTATGGAATATAACAATGTAGGTAGGTTATATTTGAATAAAAAAAAACGCCATTTACTACCTAATATTTATTCGGATTAATATTCCACAGATATTAAAACAGTTAAAAAACTAAGTGGAAAATAAATGAATATCAACAAAATGTCCTTGAGACAGAATCATTAAAAAAAACGAATTGGATACACTATAAAATTTGACGATCTAAAATTATTCTTTTACTCATTCGAGGGTTTCTCGTTAAAAATAATGTGTGATATTGCCAAGTCACAAGAATATTATTTTAAGATAACGGTAAATAATTAAAATAAAAAAATGAATATGAATACAATACAGTAAAATACAATATGAACTTAAAGTCAGCAGCATCCTTTTAAGGGGTGATTCTATACATGAAACTTTTGTTCAACAAGTTTTCAAATAATACATTATTTGCCGAAACTACCCGTCGTCCACTGCCATCAATGCATTTGTAGGCACGGTGCCGCTTGGAATTAGTCGGTTACTGGCTCGCGACGCCGCGCGGATGGGTATTTTGTTAGGTGAGCATACTTTTAAAACCTTTTTAGGACTCTATCAAGGCCAGTTTTATTGGTTACTATACTAGGCAGCTATTAGTCGGCCCAACGTCCAGTTGCAGCAATTCGGATCGGAGCAGAGAGTCTATAATGCGTGACACGCTTCGATCCGACATTCCATCCAGTCGCAGCTTCATCTCGTCAATATTTAAGCCGAGACAGTGGCCTCTCCCCCGCCCCCGCCCCCGCCCCAGCCCCCCGACCCTCCCATCGCAACGAGCAACGCACGCACCGATCCGACCAACCAACTAACTTCCTTTGTCTTCTACCCGCGTTAAATATTTATAAGCACTGCGTTCAGACGACTCTCTTCTCCTCGAGGTGGACGGCCGCCCCGCAAACACACTCCGACCTAATGTCGATTGGGCGGATATAACTTCTTAATATAATTACTGCGGATAGGGGATTTATTTATTTGCACGACTATCCAAATGGTAACAAAATCTAGTTATTTTTACAGTTAGACGTAATATTGCTAGTACATGTAGGTACCACTTACAGGATAGCAGGATAGCATGTAGGATAGCTTGTGGTGGAACAGCCAAGGTTAACAAATTCATTCCTGCCCCTCACGACACATTAGTCCAACACGCAAACACAAATCCGGCTTAAAACTGTTACGGCTTTAAAGTGTGAAAAAAATATCTTCATAGAGGAAATTTTAATCAGTATAATAAGTCAGTAAATAAAACAAAACGTAGGGTTAAAAATGGTAGATAAACTGAAAAAATATTTTAGTAAAATGTTGTTTAAAAATTCGCATCCGCAGTAAGAAATTTGCTTGATTATTAAATATTTTTTAGTTAGATTTACCATATTTCTTGCTATGGCAGCAAGAAACGTATTTAAAAATTATTTTAATTAAATTACAAAACAATATGGCGTCGTGGGCGAACAGCTGACGAAATAAAACAATGTTACCTGAAAATTGCCGCAACCATAATATTATGTTATTGTCTTTACTGGTTACCATTTTATTTTGCTGTGATTCAAATCAAAATGGCAGTATGACTGAACAGCTGACGTGAAATTTACAGTTTGCAAAAAATATTGTAATTATTTTAAAAACAACCAAAAATTACGGTACGGTTGAGAAAATCGATTTATAACTACAACAAAAAATATTGCTATTACTATATCAACCATACTTTATGGTTGCCAATACCATATATATTATACATTTTTCAGTGTACGAGTAAGTATAGCGTGCAGATTCGAACCCGCGGCCGCCGGGTCAGTAGTCAAACCCCTTAACAATTACGCTGCCACGATTTTCTTCATTTTACATAAAATGTTCTCATATCAGCAAGAATGCAAGCCGGTCTAACTCTGCGGGAATATGACACCATAGGTGGGGGGGGGGTCCGACGACCTGTATTCATATTGGCATTTGGCGCTGGTGGCGAAGATGAGCAGTGAGTGGCCAGGTGTCATGACAATGAAAGCAGCTGACCGTTTCGTTTCATAAGCAAATAGCAGAGCGGTGATTCACCAGCGCACAGCGGGACGCGATGCTAGGGCTAGGGCTAGCTGGTTAGTCAACTGTTGGCTCGGTTGAAGTGCCGCACGGCACGGAGCCAATCCCCCGTTGCATCACATAAAGCATACCACATTTCGCGACTCTGCGACTGGTGTACTATTTTATTTGTGGTATGGTTTTTTTTTTATTTCTCCGTGTGAGTAGATAGTAATGAATGGTTACTATAATTAAAATGCGAATTTGATACAAACTAGTTGAATAAATAATAGCACAACCCGGATTAGGTTGTCTAGGTCATGGTGTAGACTACTGCTTCGATAAATTGACTCTAAATAAGTCGCAATTTAAAGTGTTTAGCAATGATTTATTGTTTAAAAAATAAACATTGCAAATTCATTTTTCTTAATTCCTGAAAGTAGATATGTAAATATAAATATAAAATGGTATTGCAAATATTTGTTATTAATGTTAATATTTTTTGTTAGTAGAAACCCATTTTTAGTTTTACATAGGTTTTTATTGTTCAATGAAATGTATTTTTTATATGTTACTGTGTAAAACTGTTGGTTTTTCCAATAGATAAAAAAAAATAAGTTAGCCTTTTTCAATGGGAAACCAATAAATCGATTGATAAACCTACGTTTGAAGATACCCAAAATAAGAGTGATTTTACAAGTGTGAAAATTAAGAGACGGAATAGTTACCAGAAATAAGGCAATACTTTTAAAACATTTTTAGAAAAAATAAAAAAAATCCAGATTAGAATAATAAAAATAATTGTTCCTAAAAAAATTAAATTAAAATACATGAGTGATGATCTCGGTTTATTTAAATATTGTAAGATTCTCCCGGCAAACGTAATGTTTATATATATAGGATAGTGGTCCACTTCTTCGACTCTGACAAGTTCAAAACACTCGTTCAACATACATATAGTACCCGGCAAATACAAAATGAAATGTTGTTTATACCTGCATTTAAAAATGTTTACGGTAAACGAGCTTTGCAATTCATTGTACCATTCTTTTTTAATAATTTGCCAAGATGCTTAATTAAAAGTAATATTAAATACAAAAAAAATAAATATGAAGTTCAAAATATTTGCTATGAAATCGCACAAAAACACTCTCTTTAATTTTTTGTAGTAAATTTGTGTTAATTATTATTTTAAAATGTATTATTAGTATACTTTCTTTTGGTTTGTAATATACTACTAAGATTTAAAAATGTACCTCAATGTATGTGAATATGTATATTGTAAAGGACGTGTAAAATACAGAAAAAAATTAGTTGGAAATATTTCACAATTAATAATTTATCTGTATTTTACACACCTGGTTTCCAGCAGATAAGCCTTGGGCTTAGCTGGTACATAAAATAAAATAATTGTAAATTTAATGAATAAACTAATAATAATAATAATAAGTAAATTTATTCACAAAATTTTACTAATAATAATAATACTAAAATACTGTTCTAGAAAAATATTATAAAATAGGTGATAATGACGTCTGCTACAACATAAATAATAAGTTTTATGAAGTCGCTTTTAAATTATTCTTAGTGTACCATAAAAAAAAGTGAAATTTCGCTATAACTTTCTTAATATATAAGAAATAGAATTCATTTAAATTTAACTTTATTCCTTAGATAAGGGCCTAAAACTTATCTAAGTATTTTTGTTTTGATAGCACCAACCGTTGGTGGTAGGGGTGGAAAAAATGGTTTTCAAAATTCAAAAAATCATACTTTCCTTAATAGGCATATGATTAAATCCATTCAAGATGTAAATTGTAGGTCTATACTTTCCCTACGACTTATATTTTATATGAGCAACTCATGCGGCACAGTATAAAGAGGGGTTCAGTATACGACTCTCGCTGCGCAAGGGTACGGCGCGGCGACGGGTTGAGATGCGCGAGGAAGTGGGTCGAGCAATGTTTGATATTAGTTCGTACAATTGGAGTTTGCCTATCCCCTACTTTGACGGTGAAATCTACCCACTTCTTCCGGCGCGCCGAAAGGGTTTTTATTATTATTTTGTTTAAATAGGTAGTTTGTTAAGTGCGCTAACAAACATTTTAAACAGTATAAAATAAATAAAAAATACTTTAATAAACTACGTTGGTATTTTTTAATTTATTTCAAACATTTGATTTAGCTACATTACATAGTTCCAATCAAATCGAATTAATCGTAAAAAAGTATTATTAATTATACGAGAGATGATAGTATAGCATCTAACAACATCTACGAGTATAAATAGCTATATATAACTATTATATACTATATAAAAAAAACAAACTTTAACATGAAATTTCCCTTTCCGCCCTCTCCTTCATTTCTTAGGTTAACCACTAATTTTATACTCACTCGGTGGAAATATTTAAATGGTTTAATTTTATTTATTTATATCAGGAAACAATCAAAACAAAGCCAATGAGAGTTTCCAAACTTAATAATATTTAAAAAATACATCAAGGAACGAGGTTGGAATTAGGGAGTAGGAGGCGTTGGGGAATTTTTATTTACCAAATACAAAATACAGCATAAATCTTTAAAAATAATGGATTTTACATATTTATATAAGAGTACTACTCTAGCATTAGAGCTAGAGTAGATAGACACTCTCTTCAATTCCGGGAAGGAAGTGTTAACATGCTGTTGTAAAGCTTACAAGCTCGATATGCATAATTAGTCCTCAATGGATGGAATGTCTCACTGGCGAGTAGGTTAGACGGAGCCCGAAAATCTATATCTAACGAGAATAATACATGTTAGAGGGTACTATCGTTTTCTCTGTTTTTATTATTGCGTACCACTTGTATATGATTTTTTTCGTTACGTAACTGTTTTATTTCACAAATAAAGATAAATATAACAAGAATTAAGATCATTCAGTGGATATTAACGCAACGCGATATTTTCAGTAGGCAGTAGGAGTGCAGAGGTCGTCGGCATGAAGAAGCGACACGCCCCGCGTGCCTTCGCGGTCGACGTTCACTCGGTGAATATGTCAAGGCTCTGTTTTCGTCACGAGACGAGACGTGACGAGATGCCGATGACGACCTCTGCGGCTACTTTAGCTTCTTGCATATTGTGTCCGGCGGCTACAGCATAACTTTACTGATATAGTGCTATTTATTCGCACTAAGAGGAATCTGACTTTTTGCTAAACCAAGCTTGGCAATCGGATTGTATTTATTAAAAATACTACAATAATAAATGTTTTGAAGTCTCAACACAACCAGGGTAATATTATTTCATGCGCTCGCACGTTCAGATTCTACCGAGGCGTCGAATTCTCTAATCATAAAGCTGCATTATCATTTTACCGGTTACAATCTTTGAGAGAGCGTCGCGCTGTGATCGGCCTTTATTTTTAAATACCCTCTTTTTGAATAAAATCGACTGTACAGCCATTCTATCTGTATCTAATTTTAATGTGCCAATAAAGTATAAAACACGAATTTAAATGTATTTCATCCACCAATTTATTCCTCTTTCACTCTCCTATTCCTCGAATCTCATTCTTGTTCAATGAATTTATTAATTGTCATGATTGCCTAAAAGTAGGTAAATTTCAATTTAAAAAAATGTTTTAATGTTATTAATAACTCTGAAAAATGTAACTAATATTTAAATTCGGAAACCTAAAGTTTAGGACTCTAGCGATGATGAAGTCAACGTCGCAGCAGAACTCGCCTAACAGGGATATTACGAGTAATGTTGAATTATGCTTAGTTAAAATAAGTTGATAAGTGAACCCCCCCCCCCCCTCATATGTAGTTGAAGTTGCGCTTTTTGGGGATGCCAAACCCTCTCCCCCTCTTTCCCGCGCAGCCAATTGCAATGATGATGCATTGTTATTATACTTATTAGAACCCACGTCCTGCCGATTGCGCTGTTCGATAATTACCGACGTGCGTGCGATTGGTACGAGTGGTCACGTCCAGTTAACGGACTGGAAAGCGAGCAGCGCCTCCATATCTGGCGCACCGATCGCGCATTCCAGCGCGAGCGTGGACTCGTACGAGTGCGTCGGTCGCATCGCGGCTAATTTACCGTCACTCGCCCAGTCGCTCAGTCGCCTACTAGAAGCAGCTCGCTCGTTACGTTTTCTAATCCGGACGGACCTGAAGTATTCAGGCCGGCCGAGCCGCCGACTCGCCATTCTCGCTCGGACTGATCATCCTGTTAGACCAAACGAGTTTTTAGGACGAACTATCTTAGCTTCGGTCCCTATTGGCGAATGTAATGGTGGCCTATATACTCGTAAATCCTTATTTACCTTGCCATATATAATGTTTTCCTTTGACCGAAGCTAGCACATAACTTGGATACTGAATACATAAAAATATGTACCTAATTTCGATTTCCTAAAGTAGTGGTATTGACAGCTGCCAAAATTTTAAAAAGTACTATCAAATTGAATTAAATCTTGGGTCCAGAGAAGCTATGGATTTATTATAATTTTTGTTTGAATAAGTAACGGTCGGAAAGAAAAAAGCTGATGCGGTAAAAACAGTTTTTTATTAGGAGTACTCAAAATTAATTAAGTTCAATAAATATTTTCACACAATTCAAAATTACATAATGTAGCATTAACGGCGCGCGCACAATGACAAATGTGATAACATCTTTGAAGGCAGCTTACCGTTTGAAAATAGAATACAAAGCCGTTCCATTCAAAAGGTGGGAGAAAATGAATTTTCTTCATTTTTTTTTTCGTGGATTTTACCAATGTTTTAATAAATTGTAAATTTGAATTAAATTAAATGAGAAAAGAATTAAAATGTTGACAAAGTACATAAAAAATAGCACTTCCTAGTTGCTTCCTTCGTCAAAATTTGGCACAATGTCATGTTGAGCGGTAAATGCCATCGAGACACGCACACATTCATGTCACGTCTGCGATGGCTGTTGATAGGGCCTCTTGGCGCTCATCCGACTTTCCTCCGCGACTGTCAACTATGCAAAGTCGCCGTTTGCACGGAGAAACAAAACGCCGGCCGCGGCGCCACAATCGTATCTCAGCTGGTTAAGTAGGCACAGAGGCACAGGCGAAATGAAGAGTTATTACGGCGCTTTGCGCGACGCATATTAAATTCGCAGCCGCACGCGCCAGCGCGGTAAACATTCAAGACGCGTTTAGCTTTATAGAGCTATAGTGTCAATTTTTCTAAAGTAACGCTATTGGAAGAATATCTATAAAACACGTATTTTAGGCACAATATGTATTGTCTAATGTTAATTAAAATGATTGTAATATCCTTTTCTTTAGGGCATAAATCATTGATAAATATTTATCATGACTTACATACTCGTACATATCTTCGTCCTGTGTGCTATGTAACACTATGCAACTATTTAGACATACGACACTCGCTTTGATGATGATGATGACTTGTGTCTACTATGTGGAAATTTATTGTCGGGACCGTTTTAGAACTTTCCTTTATAGACCCCCCAGCTTGAGTCCTTCAAGATTGAAGGGAGATTTCCTATGTGTATTTGTTAATATATTTCTCAATTGTTTCCCTGAACTGCAATAGGTGGGTTTCCATTAATAAGGGCGGCATGTGGGTAAGCCCTTCTCACATCTGGTGATCTGGCATGCAGAGGGGCATATTGCGAAGGTGTGAAAGGCTAGAACGGTCGGCTTCAAAAACATTTTCCTCGTGAGCTTTTTCACAAAGTCCATAACGGATTCCTCCTTGAAGTCCTGCTTCAACGTAACATTCCGGACGAACCACGGAGTTCGCGAGATCATTCTGTACCGCTTCCATCTTCTTCCAGTTGGTTTTCGAGATTAGATGAGACCAAGCCGGAGTAGCGTGGGTAAGCCTGGATCTTACGAACATTTCAGTAGTGAGGCCCTCACGCCACGCACTTTAAACTTTATTTATTATGATGTTGCAATTCAACTGTTATACAGCACATTCTTTTTAATTTAATTACTGAAACGTTGTTTCTACACATTTTTAAGTGATATAAATTCGGTTTTGTGCATAGCCTATAAAGGTGATTATTAGAGCGAAGCTCTCATAAGGCGACTCCAATTAGAACTTTGTCACGGGCTAACTTGGTCATTCCTTGACCGATTTGAAAAATTTTTGATTTTGAGAGAATCTACATGAAAAAGTGAAGGTCGTGACGGAGCTTGATTTTAAATATTGTCAAAAATAAAATTTTTGGGGTCAAAAGAAAATTGTCTATGGGAATATCCATTATAAAAAAGTCACGCGCTTTTTTGAAAATTTTTTATTCGAAAATAATTAATCGAATTTTATTTTAAATTATTTAATTTGATATTAATTTAATACAATTTAACAATAATAAATCGTTTTTAACAATAAATAAAAATACAAAAAATAATTAGGTAAGTTTCACGCATAAAAATAGTAAAAAAAAACAAAATTCGCTCGAAGGTCACGTCACTTTTTTTCTTAGCGATTTATTCTAATTTCGATTTAATTTTCTAAATTAAGCATTAATTTTGAATAATTTATCAAGATTTTTATTTTTAAAAACCATCTCTATGGTCGTAGTTATAAAGAGAAAATAGCATTCATCCAAATTATAAAGTAGTTAACTTGTGATGAGCGAACATGTCTTTTACTATGGCTTAATCTGCTTATGTTTTTTTAACATCTAGAATAAGAGCAATGCCTCCCCTCCCATAAGAAGGCGACAATTCGGTCGCAGGACAAATGACGCTTTACGGCAGCAGTTATCAAGGGCTAGACAACAGGAGGATTCACAAGCAGGAAATATAATGCATTCAGAAATGCTTTTGATCAATGAATTTTATGCTAAGATTCAATCTATTGGTTATATTCAATGTTCAAAATGCAAATCAATGTTACTATTGGAAGAGACTGATACCATTGAGTGTTCTTCCTGTCGGAAGAAGCCTTTAAAATACTCAAGCTCTAATAACATGGAAGTTGCTACTCAACCAATTAAGCTCAAACATCTAACTCAAATCGAACAAATGCTTATCAGTCGAGTCCAGCCAGTACTCAGAGTCTATCAGGTAAAAGCTTGTGGAGGTGCAGGACAGTATAGATATACTGGTAATGTTCTCAACATCCAACAAGATATTCAGCCCATCGCAAATACATTACCTCTTATACCAGAAGAACTTCAAGTAATTTTAGTAAGACGAATCGGCATGAATGGACATTCCGATTTCAGAGTTCGTAGAGAAAAAGTACTCACAGCTTTAAGATGGCTCATTCGCAATAATCCTTATTATGCAGATGTTACAATCAACCAGGATGTATTAAATTCATTGCCAAGCGACGGAAATATTGCTGAACAATTACGATATGTCAGTGAAGGAGAAATAATGACTGATGAACTTGAACAAGATTCATTGAATGAAAATTGTGTTCCTGTTATGAACCCTATTCGTAATCAAAGAGATTTAATAACAACTGCTCTAACATGGCCAGTTGCTGACCAAGAAGCTGTAAATGAGTTCAGATATGCTGGTTACATTGTCAAGGCTTTCCCACATCTTTTTCCTGATGGGAAAACAGATTTTAACGACACTTCACGTTCTGTTAAAGTAACTTTCGCTAAAGTAAATCGCTTCGCTCTAATATGTGCTGCAGCGAAGCAAAATGCGAGCGACTGCGGCGACCTAGTTTATTATTTTTTTATATAAACAATACATTTAATTTTACATCATCTTTATATAGCGTACGTTTTAAGGTGATGTAATAATCAATTGTAGAAACATATATCCTCAGATCCTCATAAACTAAAAGAGAAAAAAATTGATAATAAAAAAAATAAAATAACAAAATGCACAATTGAAAATTTAACTAGAGGCACACTGTGGACTCGCTCATTTCCAATGAATGAATGATTCCATCACCTTAACAGCAACTTATTCAGGAAGGTACAAATATATACCTAAAACATGTAAAGAAAAAATACAGGGATGTCCCAAGACCATTCTGGAAGACTTACGATTACGATTACGTGTAAGAAATTGTATGAAAAAATTGCGAAAATAATTCATGCCCAGATTTGTTTATTTTATCAAAGCGTTCGTGTAAATTCCCCTTTTCCCCGCACGCGCTCGACCAAAGTCGGTCAATCTCCCGGTGCGTTACGAACTTATTTATGACAAGAGCGATTTCATATTATCATGTAGTTTCGATTTTTTTCTCGGAAATCATGATGAATTTTGATGACGTCAAAACACACCACGATTAAAATCGCAGGGCTAATCGGTTGTTTTTTTTTATCAGGATGTATTTCCAATTATGACTATAAATTTAACATAGAACCATATAAAAGGATATAAAATGCATTAAAAAAGAAGCTAGGATAATTGAATTTTACAAGCCAAAATTATTAGTTAATTCGAATAAGTGATGACACGGCAGTCCGTAAAAGCAGACGTCATTCGGTGGAATGGCGCACTTAAAGGGAAAATGAGTGCTGTAAAAACTTCATAATATCTAATTAAAACAAGCCCTGCCTTGGCCAGACTAGCTGTGGCGGCCGCGGTGAGAGCAGATGGGGGTGGCTGCAGATCCGACCCGAGATGTCCAACAAAACGTACGCTGAATCAGATGCTGAATCACACGTGGATAGACGACCCACGACCCACGACCCACGACCCACAGCCAAGCATTCATTCGTCTACACTCTAACTAAACCTATAAAAGTGATTGACGTAAAGAGAGCAGTCAATTTGCTTGAATGGCTCTTTGAATCTAAGAAAATACGGAAGAAGGATTCCATTCCTCAGATTTCAAAAATCTACATAATATACGAGATGATTTCGTTGCCAGAGGTTCCAATTGAACAGATTCCAAATGGGCTGGCTATTAATTGTATCAGTTTAATTCTACGCGGCAAAAAAACACTACTATAAAAATACGGTGAGAGTATTTTTTATCAAAGGAATTTTATATTTAAATTAATAGGATTTTACAAATTTTTTGTTTATACGTGTGTACCTACTAAAAAATGTGTAGATATGTTTTTCGACATGCATTAGAATGGTCGGTTTTTATATGTAAAATTAAAAATAAATCGTCCATTTTAAATAAAAAAATATACAAGACAGTACAATGCTCTATCTAACTGGGCACTGCTGGGCTTTATAAAAATGACATGTTACTTATTTAGAAAGGATTGTACAATTATTGCTTAGCAAACATTGGATGTGATTAAATAGAATTTAGAATTGGAAAAGGATGTATAAATAAATTTCGATTGAAATCACAGGCGGTGACTCCCGGGTGAGCTATTCATTTTTATTAGCACCACTAAACAATTTACGGGATGACTAAGTATCCAATTTGATATAACAGTTACTTAGCGCAGTCGATAGTGTTGAGAAAATCACCGTTGAATCGAACCCTGGACCTCTGGATTCAGAAGCAGGCGCTTATAATACTGCGACATCAGGCCTTTTAAAACGTTGAGAGGTAGTATAAAATATATAGTTAACAAAATGCAGCCTACGTAAGAAACAGTATGGGTACAGGATTAAAAAAGACAACTTTGGTTGAAACCACGCAAGTGTTTGTCACATGGTCTAAGTAAATTCAGTACCGTGAATGCAGAACGTATCATTCGTTCATAGATTCATGTTATTAGTACAAACTAATTGCAGCTTACAGCATCGAAATACATGGCAAGGAAGTACCTTACAACTTTTGTCAAAACCTCTCTCCTAGATCGCTTAGGGATCATTTCCGCGGCGTATGAATGGGGAGTGGGGCGAAAGGGGGGTGATGGGGGGGGGGGGGAATAGTTTAATAGTGATGAATAAACGAGCTGAGCGAAAGCTCAATTAATAACCAGCGCTGCGCCGACTAGCGGTGTTTCCGCCCGGGCTGAAGTGCACGTTGTCAGCGGGTTTCGCAGGGCAGCAGAAGGCCTGAATAAACAAGGCTGTTATGGGGGGGGGGGGGGGGGGGCGGGGGAGGGACGCCGGGATCTCCGTCAGACGCCGCCCTGCGAACAATTTATTTCCATTTCAACTCGACGTCGTCGTTTCCTCGGACCGCCGATAGCTGCCGTCGGCCCGGTTCCGATCGGAATACTTCAGCTTGTTTTTCAGCTTAAGCTTTAAAAAATTGCTGCTTAGTTATGCCAACGATCATATATTAAACCTAACACGCTATAAGGGTGATGTAATATTTAATGTATTGTGAAATTAAATTAAATCTATTTTAAATGAATTTTCATGTATTTTGTTTTATTTTTCCACTTAGGGTATTTCTATGAAAGCATTATTTTATTGTATTTTTTTTTTTAAATAACATTCTAAATATAAACAGCAACAAGAATATTTCAACCCCATCCAACTTTGTAACCCACATACAAATCAATTACACCGCAGAACTTGCCTTAATAAATAGCGATTGTATTTTTTTTTACGTATTAAAATAATTACTAGTATGAAGGATGACTTTGACTATCTTGTAAATAAAAAATGGAAATCTTATTTTTAATAGCACCTAATTAACTGTTTCCTAACACGTTATTATTTCTGAGATTTTTTCATCCGATTCGCAGAAGAATGCTACAAGAAAAATATCTGACAAAAAAAAATTTAAAAAAAAACACACCACAAATGCTTTTTTTTATTTTAAAACAATAAAAATATTGTAAAAAAAGCTATAAAAATCGTTTTTTACAGGACCATATGCGCGATGCTTGTCGTTCGTTGCCTAGGACTACCTACATATTTTTATTTAATTCATGAAAATCAGAGGGAAAACGTACAAAAATATGTGTTCATGAATATTTCAAACTTTAGGAAAGGTTTCATTTTAGAGAGGATTAACTTTTCTAAAGTATTTTAGAAATTAAAATATTTTTGTTGCTTTTACACTTGAAGTAATATGTAATGGAAGCATTCAGAAGGCATCCAAAACATAACGGTAGTAATATAATAAAATTGATTAAATTAGTTCGGGAGGTGTTTCTCATCGCCGAGCATGTCCCTCTCACTCTACTCTAGATATCACGCCCCCGAGAGTAAGCTCGGTTCACCAGAATGACACAATGCATTGCACCATCCATTGAGATAGACAATACCGCCCCGTTCTGTTTCGGAAGACTCTTCGAGTGGGCGCTTTCGAGAGAGCCGCCGGCTCTGAGTCTGTTTAGCCAACACTCCAATTATAGCGGGACCGCCCGCCCGCGCCGCAAACTCGAAAACACCTCCGCCGATAAATGGGCCGGAAAAACTTTTACACCCTATTAACGAACGGACCCATAAATATTGAAGACCCCTAGAAATAATAAAACGTCGCGACGGCGGTGGTATATCAATTATAGCAATTGACTTATAAAATAGGTAAGGTGTTAATAATAATAATAAATTATGTTTTTAAGCATAATATTAGGTACTAAATGTTATTATAAAAATAATTCCTACCAGATATTTGAAATTCATTGGTAGTATGAAGCTTTCCTTACCTGCAAAATAAGAAAACAAAACTTTTAATTTATTAAATAAAATAAATTAAAACATTTAAAAGAAACTAAATTAATTGGAAGTAAAAGGAATGTTTGCATACAAATAATCATTTAGGTTAAATCATGGATTACATATTAAAGGAAAAAAAACTCTTGTCACAAAAAATAATTAATTATTACAATATTCTGGAATCTGCACATCCGTTTCGACACGATTGACATAACGAGCTTTAAATAAAAATGTATTTATATATATATTTATTTATTTATGTTGACATAATTAATTTGATAAAGAAATATAATTATAGTGGAACAAATCACAGTTACAAATGAATATTATAAATGCACAGGGAGCGATTAGGGAGTACTACATTTTGTGCCCTGCCTTCTTTACTAGACTATGTCCGTACTAAAGAAGGCAGTGATATATATGTACTTGTTATTGTTAGTTGACAGATGAAGAAAAAGTAGAAGAACATATAGATTAGGCGAGTACCTCTGCTGGACGTTTTGGAGCTCTTCAACAGCTAAACGAAGACTGGTCTAGGTACATCATCTGTCTCCTGAAGTACCTACACGTTGGTTTACCTGTTAGTGGCCGTAGTGAGGAGGTGGGATTGTTATGAAATACATAAACAATACGATATTATCACCAGTATAGATGTCCGATTAAATTAATTATTTTATTTTCGTTCTTTGTTTGTCAACAATTGATTTTGATTTGAGTATTTCTCCACCTCCTTACTACGACCACTAATAGGTAAATCAACGTGTGGGTTTCAGGTGATAGATGATGTACCTAGACCAGTCTTCGTTTAGCTGTTGAAGAAGGGGCCACGGAGCTCCCCTCCTTAGGAAGTGGTAAAAACAAAAACCAATTTTCATAGAAAAAAATGTAGAAACTATAAAAATTGTTTTGTACCTACTAAAGGTATTTATTCCAAATATAATTTAAAAAAAAAATTGTATTGTAAGCACAGTTAAGTTTAAATTGTAACACATTCCACGCGCTAATATACACACAAATTACAATACTCACACTTTTATCACATATATAAATATTGTACTGTACTAACCGCCTCTAACCTCACAAATGTCAATGAAAATGTTAGGCGATCGAAGCTTTTTGACATTCCAGACTTGGTCAGCAGACAATAGCTTTAAGGCTCCATATTATTATGAAGGTCAACTCCTTGATGAGGGAGTTAACCCGCACGCAATTTACCATTGATACGCATCTGATTATGGTCCAAAGGACTGATTACAGGTCAACCAGGACAAGAATAAAATAAAAATAGACGCTAGTTCATTCTGTTGAACATTCTTAAAGTTGTTGATTACTGTATTTGTATGTAACTATATTTACGCATAGCTGTAAGCATTTCTAAGAATTAAATAAATAAGAATGGTGTGCTGTGGGTGCTATCAAACGCGTTGATAGTCTCACCCGTATTACTTCAATAGCCTCAATTTCCTATAAAAAGGGTAAATTATTTATGCAAGTCATAGAATCAGGTAGTTGCAATTACATACAAATAATATAGGCAATAGAGGACGGGTGCGGCACGTCTCGGTCGCTTGATATCGAATGTCGAAATAGCAGGTGGCGAAGGAATGTTGCAACGCTGCGATCGCTATGATAAAATAACTCATCCACGGGCGATTCTTTGATAAAATATTACTGTCATTGACACCGTTCAATACAACGAAACCATCGACATTTTTTTATTATCTAAACTCGCAGCTAGGCAAACTTACCTTGAAAAAATAAACAATCATTACGTCATGAAAAAATGTTAACGATTAAGGTTAACGATAACTTATAAATTATATTAATATTACAAGACATATATAAATGATTGGCTTATTTCACTATTGATTTTCAATTTCTGATATTTTAGGTCCACATTATTATGCCAGTGATCTAGCAATTGCGTTAAATAGAAGTTTTTAGATTTTGAGGAAAATTAGTTTAATAAAAAAAAGTCACTGATATTGCTCAGCGTAAATAATCAAAATTATTTCACGACTCCTTCGAAGGCCTAATGTTTGATTGGTAGAATCTAAGTAGATTGATATCAGAAGGTGTTTCATTTAATCCAAGATGTGCATCCCCACTTCGTCCTCGTGCAAACTCTTTTATATTGCACGATCGTGAGGAGTATATTGGATTATAGTTCCATTACCTGTAGTCCTCATGAAATTACTTACTGCAATATTCTTGGGGTTACTACTCAAAGGAGGTTTTTAAGATACCATTATCTCCGTAGATTTGAACATGATCCTGTTTTTTTTCCCAATACGTAGGTATCCATCAGCTTTGAGTAAGACGAAGTCTATCTCGCTTTTATAATGCACGTTCTTGAGGAATATATTAGAGTATAGTTCCATTATCTGGAGTCCTCATGAAATTACAAACTGTAATATCCTGCAATGGAGGTTACTCAGAGGAGGTTCTCTATCTCCGTGGGTATGGATATATATCCTGATTTTTTTCCTAATACCTATCCATCAGCATTTGTATTAGGGATGTTAGATTCGAGTTAAGGCGGTAAGTCCATACATTGTTTATTTTGTTATAGTTATTCGCGGATTCATAGAGAATCCCATAGTACTCGGAAAGATTGGTTTCTTTGTTCCGGACCGTTTGACCAGATCGCACAAGCACACGCTATTTAGGAGATTAGCGTGTCCTACCGACGTATAACAAGTTTAGTCCGATTGGGAGAGCAATCGAATTATTAAATTCCATTTCCGCGAAGATTGACATATTTGTCTGTTCGCCCAATAGGATTAAGAATCTGCTTTCTATTACACCTTTGTGAGACCAGCGTGAATTATTTATTTGTTATTGTTGGCCTGGGAGCGTTATTTTTAATTATAAGAGTAAATAGTTACCTTGTATTTTTCTTGAGTAAATAAATAAATGAGTAAATGTCAACTAAGAACAAAGGTTAGCGAAGAAAGCATACCCTTCGTTTGTGAAAGCGGTTCGAGCGGCCAGTGAACCTGAATTATGTCGACCGCGATTACGAATCCGCGGAACGGCACATCTCTCCTCCTCTCCTCCTCTCCTCCCTCCGAGTAACAAACAACGCATGCATTAGGTACGAGTATGCAAGTGCGCTCCGATGGACCCGCTGCACCGGTTATTTCGACATTCTGCAGGGCAGCGAAAAAGTGCACCACGAGGACATCGACCTCATCCATTGGTCTTGGGGACGGAGCCGCGGCCGACGGAAAGCCTCATGAGAATTTATCGCGTCAATCGATTGCGAGCGGGCTGATAAACGTCCTCGGACTAATCATCGATATGACGCAATGCACATGTTGCGGCCAAAATAATTCAAATCTCCCGCCATCTGCCACATTTCCTTTTTGGCACTTCCCTTTTACCCTGACATAGAAGTGCAAATGAAAACCCTGCAGTAAGGTCAGTGCCTGAAATTGAGTCCTTAAGACCACGGAAGCATCTCAAGATTATCCTTCGGATCTGCAGAAAATCTTAAATCAGTAAGTACCCTCCTAAATTTCCTAAATATTAACCTTTTGTAGAGGCAACAATTTTAAAGGTTAATTATTGAAAATTTGGGTTGGGTATTTACCCGTGCTCAAACAGCACAATATACAGGTTGTCTCATGACCATTCCCGAAGACTTATGGGGGCTTTTATGTAATCAATGAGCAGAAAAAGATTTAAAAAATCATCCCTAAATTTACATTTTTTAATAGATGGTTTAAATTCGGTTAGAGCGCGAATTCCGATACCGCACTAATCGATAATGGCCTTGAAACCCTTACGGCGTACGGTGACATCTGAGCGCTCAAAACACAGACATTATTACATGATCTTTTACTATTTTCACGTAAGTTTATTTTTTTTTAAAATACTATTTGCGTTTTTAAGTACGATCTGGTAAGATAAGGATTTATATCCTTATCTAAATACAGACTCTTGAGGAAATATTTGAAAACCTCACCAGGTCATTTGTTTGGCTTCAGCTTATTACTGGCGCGCGGCGTGCTTATCAGCAATAGGTCAAAATCAATTTAGCGGTTTAGTCGTGAAAACAGACCACAGACTTCCACATTGATAATTAGTATGGAATATAAATATGGAAATAGCTACGATACAATGTCCTTCAAATTAATTTTGCTTCTCTAAAACTTTTTTTTACTTATACACTTTTAAATTTATCTTAAATTTTACCATTGAATTTACAATCAAGATTTCTCGTATTATTATTTTTTCTTAAATTTCATTTGATTCGATTTTTTTACATTTAGTATTTTTTATTGGTATTTATATTCTAATACTGACAATACATTGAAGCATACACACTAAGTAAAAACATTGTATACTTTGCTGCTGATATTTTATATTTATATTATAAAATGAAAGATGTGATTTGTTTTTTATTTTTTTTTTGTTTTTAGATATTTCTTAGATGATGAATAACATAACCATACCTAACTGGACATTACCCGTACTAAGGTAGGCTAATTTTAATAGTTATTTAATAGATTGGTTACATGCAATTGCGCCAAATTTTTTTGCACATACAAAATAAAAATTACGAAAATTAACATTGATATACATACACGTACATGTAATACGAATACATAAAAATATACATATATATTTATTAATATATATAATAAGCTAATATATATAATAAGTTGAGAAATAGAAAATATCAATATTATATTACGCAGGAATATCGTTGACCAGAGTCTCAGTGTGCTTTCTACCAAGATCAATTAACCAGTTAGTCAGTGTCTTTTTATTAATTAATTTGCTATTAAGCTTTATTTGCAGGATATCTTTTATTTTATTATATAGCCTAGGTGCAAGAAAAGAAAAATACCTTTGGGCGAATTTAGTTTTAGTTTTAGGAACCACTTTCTGCATTAAATGCATTTTCCACACATCTTTTTTGATTTTTTTTCTCTCTTTTTTCCTATGAGAAAGTAATATTACCACGATAATAATAATAACAACAAATTTATTTTGTGAGAAAACTGTTACTTAAAATATGAATGCACATACAGTTAAATCAAGTTGAACATTACAGCATTTCTGTGTGTTCTTGATGGAAGAAATCGCCGTAATAATGGCAAATAAGTAGCTGTAGAAGAGACAGAAATTAATTTTTTATTTTATTTTACTTTATCTAACTTTAAAGAATAAAATTACCGGCTAAAAGAAAAATATTTCGATGCGGTAATATACAAACTTTAGGTTTAGTCTGCCAAAGGTGTAATAGAAAGCAGATTTTTAATCCTACTAGGCGAACAGACATTAATAATCCACGGAAATTAATAATTCGTCGGTTAAAAATTTGTTTTTTTTTTATCCCAAACGAACGAGTTCTTATAAATCAACACAAGAAATACAATAATTGCAAACTGAATTATTTACGTATTTTAAATTAGTCGAAACGATACAAGTAAAAAAATATAAATGACTATTTTTATGTATGTAGGTTAGGTTAGGTAAAGCGAATATGAATTCAATGGTTTGATTACTGTATTCGTTGGGCCGGGCGCAGTCGCTGTGAAAACTCGGTGGAGGCTTTTTTTCTCGAGACGGTTAATTGCCCGCGACTCCGATGTTTGTCGTTCAACTTAGTTCGCCGGAAAACGTCGCCGATAAACTTTTTTCCTCCTGCCGTTGTTGAGTTGAGCTTACTCTCATAAATACTAACATAAATGGCAAATAATCGGGTGTGAGTAGAATTACGAGCTAAAATTCGCGCAGGAAGTGTTGCACTGAAAGTTTCACTTCAATTACGATATACTCGATATGCTTACAGGAATTGAAATGAATACCGACTACCTTTAATTTTACTCTTACTTTTATCTTTATTTGGGAAATAAAACAGTTACATAAGAAAGAAGTCATATACAAGCGGTTTTACCAAAGAAATGCAAGAGAGATGAAGGGGAGGGAGGGAGAGGAAAGGTAAATTTCATGTTAACGTTTTTTTGAACGCCACTAAATTAACATTTAATATATCGATTTCTGGACTCCTTTTAGACTTTGTTTATAACGCATTTTTATTTGTACGGAAAAATTGATTAATCGTCCGTCAAACTAGTCAGTCCTAAATCCCAAACTATAGGTACAAATAACACTGTTAAAACGATACTGGTGTGAGTGAATAATATTACTAAGGAACTATGTCAGATTGTACTATGGAAACATTTTCAATTCGGAGCTCATACATATATTATTAAATAAATAAAGAATCCATATTGCTGCTGTTTTCTTCTTGACCATGGAGCTTGTGCCTGATCAGCGTTTCGCTATTCATTGCGACACTCGACAATAAAATGTTCTGCAACAAATAGGCGCAACTTGAATAATCCTTTCACATTCCTGACACGGATGTTGTGAAAAAAGCCGTGCTATACCGATTGTTTCGATAAATTTGTCGTATTTTTACGAGATTTTGAGGATACAGAAGAGTTTTAAAGAGGCCTATTCTATTGTCAAGAGAATGATCTCTCATTTCAGTAATAAAAATAGTTCACAATGAGTTTTGTTTAAAAAGGGGAAGTGATTCCATAGTTGGCACACAATGGCTGGAGTGCCAATAGGGCAATAGAGCCCGCTTTGGAGGCATAGCGCGACGCGGTATATTAAATGTGAACAATGCGGTCCTCGCCAGGCCCGTCTTCGAGTCGACACGTTCGCCTCATATTCCGGACGTGATTTATTCAAACGAGGGACGTCAGAAAACCGGAGGAAATTTGTGGGTTAAATCAAAATTTGTTTTGTGAGCAAAGTCTCTTCGCGTTGCTAAACAGTTATATTAAGGTATTTATTTTAGAACAAATCAACGAAAAGTAACAACAAAAATAATTATAAATTTGCGAATTTGTACATTCATACATAAATGCATACTTACTTGAATACAAATAGAAGAATGAGAATTAAAATTAATTAATATTAAATCAATTCAAATATAATTTGATAGCTTTCTTGAATTTCACGTATTTCTATAAAATTCTCGGGTAGTTTGTCGGAGAATTTAAGACCCAAATAAGAATATTTGGACTTTACAGAGTTAGACATATAAGTTGAAATTGAATTGTTTATTTCTATATAAGTCTAGATAGTAATTATAGAACGATATCCAGTAGCAATTATTTCTCTTCTAGATCGATCAATAAGAGATTCACAAACACTATAGCGTTTCTATGGATAAATGACCGGATTGAGTGTTTCCTAAGGCGAGATATTACATCTAGTACATCTATTTTTTTATACACCACTAAAAATTTCCTGATACGTACTAATTTTTAACTAATACAGGTTTTCTTAGGGTACAAATTTTTTAAAAGAAATGAGGGCTGAAACACAGTTTTAAGCTACTTTTGAGTGTTTATAGGCTCTAGAATCTAGATAGTGTTTTATACGAGTATTTTTATCGTACAGATTCTGTAAAAAACAAAACAATACACTTATAACACCTCTTTTATATGAAATAGAATGATTTTATTAAGCGAAGGATGAGTTAAAAAACATATAAACTAAATGCTTGAGAAACGATGTATTTCCATGTTCGTAAACTATTTCTACGTTTATATTGGTGATTATTTCTTCCCCAGCTCTTCATTTTTATGGCTTGTCTTGTCGGGGAAGCGCTATTGGGCGCAACTCCGACAGCCTTAGTGTTGTAGTTATGATGCGAGGCCGTTCATTACAGGCAAATAACATCTGTATGTCTTGTTACTTAATCAGTCGACAGTGTTGAGAAAAGCGACGTTGAATATTTCCAACGGCGAAACATGACCTGGACTGATTTGACCGACTGGGAATTCGAACCCGGTACCTGCATAGCACAAAAAAAAATGTGTATTTTGAATAATTACGCATTACAATAATTTGGGAAAAAGTAGACTTCAACGTAGCAACACAGCGTACAGTAGTCTCCTTCCATGACAGCCTAGACGCCGACCAGGTTGTTGTCGTCAAGGCGAATTGCTTAACAAGGCGATTTCTGTATGTCTTTGACGCCATTACACGGTAGAGAACCCTGATCTTTGCGGTTCTTGCAAATTTGATGGGTTAAGGGACACAATCTGAACAGACTCCCAAGCTAACAAGTGAAGGCGTGCAAGTGGAAAGATCGAAGAAAAACAGCCGAGTATGTGCGTATACTTCGTCTATAATAAACTAAGTCATGCCTGGTAAGAAGATAGGTGCGGTACACACAGTTTCCTTAAAACTAGTTTACTTAAAAAAGTTCATTTTTAAACGTATTTTGTCGAATCAACATCTATGCAATTCGAATATTTTTATGCTAAAAAAAAGTGAACTTTTAAATGTGGCGTTTTTTGTCAAACGCGTTAAATTAATGGTTTTTTTTTAAAACGATTCAAATAAACGGTAAAAAAGTAAACATTTAAATGAAAAATAATATAATTGATATCTACTTATGTATTATTTTTACGTAGAGGTTCTGGTTTTCGTTCTTTTTTAATGATATTTCTAAGAATAATCATTTGCTTAGTTCTTATGCAAATGGTATAATTACCAACGTAAACACGAGCAGATTTTTTTTTTAACATATGTACTCGTATATTTTTAATTGGGATTCTAAATATTTTTGCACATATTTTATGGTACGAGTTTTATTATTGAGGTTAAGCTTGCTATGTGATGTGCTATTTAAATTTATTCACGAAGTGTATTTAGTCCACACGTTTAGGTACATCTGCCGAGCGGAAGGTACATACTAGCAGTGTCGAAATGGCAGCTTTTAATGTGTTATATTAAACATAAGAGTACACTGCAAGTTCCTTAATGACGCCTAATATTGACTATGACGTCGTATTCACATATAATTACAACAATACAATAATTATTGGAAATAAGGGATTAAATTATTTGATAGGAATTTACTTATTAGTTACTCTAAATAAATATATATATATATATATATATATATATATATATATATATATATATATCTATTAGTCTTAACTGTATGTATAATATAATATAAATAGATCTGGTCATTCGTAATTCGTAGGTGAAAAGGAGCCTTTACATCTCGTGGGCCTTCGGCACTTGCCGAATTGCCAATATAACCCAGTCCAGCACTGCATACTAGTGGGCGTTCTTACTGATAGTAAAAAACGTTACCCCATAATAATATGACTAATCGATACGCTAGGTATACACTATCTTATAATAAAAAACCGATGTACGGTCTTAGGGATTTGATCTAATATTTAGAGTTAATGAACCGACTCTTTTGAACGTGTCGTATAAAGATCTACATATACTATAAAAACACCTTACTCCTGAACATTACTCCTAAATACTAATTACTAATACTGTGAGAGTATACATTAGAGTACTAATATTGTGGGGTAATATTATAAAACTAAATATAAGGCCTAAAATATAACATCCATCGGTGTAATATTTATTGTCTTTTTTCATAAGTGTTACTATTTTAATACAATCACATTTAATTTCGATCCGTTTTGTCACCGATCATCAAAACTGGCAGAAATATAATAATAACAAAAATAGATATTATTTTTCGTAAATACATTTGTATTGAACTTTAACTATTTTATCAACTACGAGCCATGGAACCATCAAAACGCAAAATGGCGTCTTTAATG
Source organism: Neomicropteryx cornuta (assembly GCA_020383195.1). Taxonomy (NCBI): domain Eukaryota; kingdom Metazoa; phylum Arthropoda; class Insecta; order Lepidoptera; family Micropterigidae; genus Neomicropteryx; species Neomicropteryx cornuta. The sequence continues at coordinate 1,724,169 of JAHKQU010000001.1, read as the reverse complement.
ACCACGGTACTTACCAATACGGTACCGTACGGTGCCAATGTGAGGGCGCAATTATTTCCTTCGATAAAATAATTTAAAAAAGCCGTATAGAAGTTTCAAAATAGATCATTTCTAAAAATGTTTTAAATGCAACATAAGTTATTTTCCACATTACATTATGTAAATTTACATTTTTTATGTATTCCATTATTATTAATAATTTCCATTGTCATTTGATTTGCCGAAAATTGGCAATAGGACATAATTTATTTGTACCTATAGGAATTCAAATTACCATTTTTTTTTTTTGTTACTACATATTAATAGTAAATACTTTCGCGAAATGTTTATTTATAGCTTTTTTAGAATCACGATAATTTGACAATAAGATAATTTGATTTTACTAACGGGTAGTTGCTAAAGCGTTGATATTCTGGAACAATACATTTTTTTAAACTTATAAACCTTTTTCATAGCACCAAAATGTGGAGGTAAAATTAGTTTAGATAACTATTTGCGTTTAGAAAATGGTGTATAACCGATCATTGTGTGTAAATGAACAATCATCATAGCAATAGAAACGTGATAGAATGACGAATGAATTGGGTCAGAGTCAGGATTCCAACGCACGATTTCGTTACATGGTCAGCACATTAGGCATCAAGAATCCGCGAGTAAAATAAGGTTTATTTATGCTATACGGTGATTCAATATTTATTTTATTATTTGCAATAAAACAAATGTGATTGATTAAGACGGTCTTTACCGTAAAATTATACTCGTAGAATCCCGCAACTCAAGAAATAATATCAATATCAATGCAAAATAGAAATTAAACATATTCGATTCATTCCCTATTCCTTAAAAATTGGTGTTTGTTTTCCAAGTACTACCATAATACGCTTTGGTTTACTAGGCATTTGAAAATAATTGTGGAGTAAATTTCAATGGTTGAAAACCTATACAATTTAATTAACTGTGAGATGTTGACATGTAATGAATGGGCTTCCCTGACATCCTATGTAACGACAAAACGCAAGATAAAGTGTCAGTTCGTTACTCCGAGCTCTTTATTATTATAAAGATAAACGCTTAACGCTCAAATCATATGTCGATATGATAGAAGGGTGTTCATCAAGCTTGACCTATGCATTATGCTGCATTCGAATGGAATGATAAAATATGGCCCAAAGTTTGAGGGTTCATGGCATGCATAGCAGTAATGAGGGATGGTCTTACCCTCATTGTGGGAGGGAGAGGTAACGATATCGGGACGGAGTGTCGCAGTCGAGGACCGTCTGAATTGATGTGCTAACGAAATGCAGAGTGGCCACTAGGCGAGGCCCGAGACCGGAGGACACAGAAATTCTGCATTATATCGACAACCTAGCAGAATAGTGTCTACCGTCAACACGCACGCTACCTACCGCGACAAAGAAAAAATAGTCATAACGCTGCGGACTAAAATAACATTGCAAATGATAAAATTAAATTTATTTTATTTATACTTTTATATATAATTTTATTACATAGCGTTGTTGACGTTTTTCCCACACCCATAAACAATAACGATCTCTGAGTTAAGACGCCACCAGTCCCTAAAACGTGTTTCGTAACGTATTTTGGTGCATTTTGTTGAAGTTATTCCCAACAAATGGCTAAAACTAAAAATACCACAATATTCTACATATATTAATTTAGTACTTTGCTTTAAAAAAAACGAAATACACCTTATTATAGTAATGAAAATAAATAAATAAGAAAGTGTTGTTTTTTTCTTGCAACGATTTTCTTTTAAGTTGTGTAAGTGACGCGAACCTAATTTTTCTTTCTAAAGATAGACAATATAATAATCTAGGATATTACTTAAAAAAAACATTTTTTTCAAATGATAATAATTATTTAAATACAAAAAACATGTTTCATCGATTCCAAATGTAACGAATTCGCGGTCGGCGAGTATATCCGTCTCTTTTCTACACGTCAATATTCGAATAAAGCCTACTCTGTCAAATCTCAAGGACAAATGCGTCCCGGGGCGTCTTAACGGAAATGTTCAGTAGAATCATGATTTTTTGTGGCTACTGAATTTTAGCAGTTCCAACTGTTTGATAGACAGTACAAACCAATTCATGTAGATTGGGTAAATCGTTCACCTAACAAAAACTTTCTTGTTACCTATACCAAACAATCTACGTAGATTCAGAATCAAATGAAAATTTGTGCACACATTACAATACTGTTTTGTTATGTCTATCAAAAAATCGGTAAATGCACATTCAAAAGAAAATGTGTGTACACTTTTGTAACAACCGTTTTGTTACTTTAACCAAACACACCTCGCGCTTCTCGTTTTTTCCGCCATTTTGTTTCTCTACCGAACAGTTTGATAGCGCTCACAAAGCAGTTTGTTTATGTCTAGCGGAGTTTAGCTAGGCGTACCAAACGTAACGGCGACCAACATAGTCTGTTAAGGTTTAACCAGAATCGAACTGTAGACGCAACAAAACGTTTAGCTGTCATGATAATTTCTTGTGAGCGTACAGGTTTTTTTTCTAGTGCATATGAGATAAATAAAAATATGTAATGATATTGAGTAACAAGCCCATTAAAAAAAACCATTCCCTTATTAGTAACAGATTTGAAACCTGTACATTTTTCTCGGTTCTTGTAACAACGAACATCAAGGTCGGTAACTCAAAAAGGTCGTAACCGACGGGCAAACAGTATCGCACGCGGTTCGTCAACATACTTGCAATTAACATTAGTTGTCTATAAATCTGGCCCCGGTAGCAGTTTGTTGTGCTAGGCGAGATAGATAAGGCACGGGCGCAAACACCGTAGAGGGACTTTCGGGAGGGCCTTGGTTGAGGTTGAGGTTGGCTCAGACGGAGTGGACGATTTTCATCTCATTAACCGCCCCACAAAATGAGAGGGATTGGCGAAGTAATAATATGTACGTATGAGCATAAATTAAATTTGAAAAAGCCGCTAATTACCTAATATTATTGAAACAAACCAAAAATTTAATTTTATAAACTAAAAGTAGATTTCTTTAAAGTAATTTTGCAATCTTAGTTAGTGCGGATTCGAACCCGCGACTTTGGGCCAATAGTCCAACGCCTTAACCACTAGACTACCACGATCTTTAAAAATATTAGATTTATTGTTGCTTTAAACGTGAGTTTTATAATGTCCATTAATATTATTTTTTAATTAAAATGTAGCTTAAAAAATATGTTTTGAAATACAATAATAATGTTTTATTCGTGAAAATCTTTAATGAAATTATTTCTTCGCTTAGTGTTGCGAAGGACGCTGAAACAATAAAATTATAACAATTTAGAACTAAAGACCGGAAGGTAGAAGTCAAACGTCCAGATGAAAGAGTAAGAAGATAGGGGTTTGATGAGTGGATAACGAGGCGCAGATCCACGCGTTGCTGAAGACTAGACGAGGCTCAAAGGAAGTAGCGAACAGGGAACGGGACCAAAGAGGAAAAGCGGAAAACATGCAGATTTGCGCATCCAATTACGGGGCGATAGACGTGCGCAAAGCCGCGCCGATAGTACGGTACGACATCGCTCGCCTTCTTTAACACAATTCTGCGTTCAGAAAAGAAGCTTTAATGTAGCGACACATACAATACATTTCAATATGAAAGCGAGAATCGGCCAACGCTACGTTTCAGTGCCTATAACATTTCAACAGTTTATAATTAAAAAATATAGTTTAATTAAAGATTTCCCAAAATATCTAATTTGTCTCTTGATCATCACTCCATATAATATTTTCAGATTTTCTTTTAAAAATGAAATTCCGATTGTAAAGAAACATAATATATTTTATTTGTTAATATTCAAAATACTGCTTATTTAATAATTATAAAAACATATTATTTAGTATTGTTATTGTTGTTGTTTGCAGCAATTAAAAAACATTAATTTTTAGAATTAATGTTTATTATTTAGAATTAATTTAAAGTAATAATATTGTACATAGTTAAGTATAAGAAATGTAAATTTATGTAAAAAGATAATAAATGATAGCTAATCTTTGTTCAGACAGATATAAAAATTTCAATCTTTTGAACTGCCCGCAGCAGCGGTTGTCTATAAAGTTATTTTATTATTATATCCGTCTATTATATATATTTTATTTATAAATTCCCATAAAATGTTTTAGATGACCATTCCACCTACGTATAGTGCAAAGTATATAAGTGATCGTTTTAATAAACGATTAAACAAGGGCAATTAGTCCACCTTAAGTATTTGCCCAGCAACAAGCAAAATTAACCATATTTTCTATAAAATATTGTTTTAAAAATATACCTATTTCCACCTAATTGATTGTAGTTTTTTGAAATTGCATTAGAAAAAGATTGTATGAAAAATGAATAATGCTGTTTTAATTCAAATGTCAGATAAGAAATGCGAAATGTGGAGAAGTTGAGTGCAGTGAAAAAGGAAAATGAATCCGCTGCGGCGAGATAAGACGGCGGTCAGCGCAGCATCCGGCACCGCAGGGGTCGGCCGGGCGAACAAATTTGACGCCAACCCCTCAACTGGGGGGTGGTGACGCGCTTTTCTAGCAGATGTCGCTCTAAACATAACAAACAGTAAGCGATTGGAAAGTGATCACAATTTGTGATGGGCAATAAATAGTTCTTATCATCACGCATGCCAAACCTCTCGATACCCGTTGTGGCCATCTGTTTAGATAAAAAAAAATTAAATTAATTTTAACGAGTATACAGGATGAGCTATTTCTCATGTACGTCCGTTTATGGACCACATTAAATTGCCTCTCACTGCAAGCAAACCAAACGCCGCGGGAAGGTCGAGGTCAAGATAGTCAGGAGGTGTAACTATGCGTTTAAACGCTAATAAAATTTTGCTTTCTACTGTTTTTTTACTTACTTTTACTCACACATAGAAAAACTAGTAGAAAAAAATATTTGTAAAATCACTTTACAACAGACATTAGCCTAGTAAAGTGATAAAATTCATGCAAACCTGTAAAACTATAATAAGGAACCGTTACATGCAAATATAGGGTGATGCTTTTAGAGGCGTGGTTTTCAAGAAGAGATAAAACGCATATAATTTGATGTTATGGCTAAGAATTTAGTTTTATTATAAAGATAAGGGTTTGCCATTATGTTTTAAAAATGATTTCGGGTAAGTGGCCGCCGCGGCTGACTCGAACAAATTCCAGCCGAGAGGCCCAATTTTCAACCACTTTTTGCAGCAAGTTGGGCCGTATGTCAGCAATAACGCGCCGAATATTCTCTTCCAAGGCGTTAATCGTGTCCGGCTTATTTGCGTAGACAAGCGACTTCACATAGCCCCACAAAAAATAGTCCAGCGGTGTTAAATCGCACGATCTTGGAGGCCACGCCACAGGCCCACGACGCGATTTTTACTTTATTTTAGTGATTTAAAAAAAAATTAGAGTGATTATTTCTAAATTTGCACTATTTGCAAACATTGTTCAGGAGTAAGTCTATTCATTATGAAATGGCAAACCAAACTGAGCATAAATCAAGTGACAGCTGTCAAAAACACCAACTACGAAAAAAGTAGTGCCAGATTGAAAACCACGCTTCTAAAAAAAATACCCTATATGTTTTGTTTAGTAGTCTATTTTACCTTGTTATATTATAAGTATGGATGTGTAAATAGATAAATAAAAGTTGATAAAATTGAATTACAGAATGACCCCATAAAAGGATGTGCATGAGAAAAGTACATCACATATTATTTTATATAGTTCACAGTATATAAGTATAGTTCACATAAAAACCCGCAAGGGTTTAGTGAACAAACAAATAAAATATGTACTTTGTTTATAAATAAAGAACTTAAAAAAATAAAAAAAATATACACGGTGTTCAAGGACCGTTCAAAAAAAAAACAACTATTTGTTTTCCGAACTTTAACGCTGAATGCATTAATTTTTGACGGTTCTCGTAATCATGGTAGGTTGATCGCGTAACGCGGTCAAAGTTAACCCATTTTATCGATCTGCGCTCGCGTCGCAATTCGCGCGCTGACCGAATTTTACACCAGCTAATTAATTTAGCATTTTTTTTTTTAAATTAAATTTCTTACTTTGCAATTTATTATTATTTAACAAATGATTTTATGTAACAAATTGCGTTTTGTTAAATGAACGGAATATTCAAATATTTTAAGAGCTGAGGACATTATACTTTAATGCATTGTTTATATTGACTATCGCTCATTAACCATAACAAAAAAGACTAGGATATAAAAGCGTTCGAAAACCTCAAATAGGATTTAAATGAAACAGTCTTGCCAGTAGAGGGGAAGCAAAGTTAGTACCTGCAAGTCCTCAATCTCATAAAGAGTGCATTATATAGCGTTAGGGACGCAGCCGCCGCAAAGGGATGGTAAAGGAGCCAGCGACATCTTCATGGTTTTTATTTTATTTATTGTTCTTTATTATGGAAATATTTTTTATTATTCACTTTTTATAAAAATACTAGTGGTTTAAAAGCGTAGGTACATTCATTGTCATATATATTTTATTAATGTTACAGAATCTATAATAGCTGTTTCTATGTATGTATTTAATAATATATTTAATTTAATTGTGTATGTACAAACAAATCATTTCTATTATAATATTATATCTCATATTTATTATCTCTTAAAAGTTGGCAAATTTTAAAAAAAAAAGTACACAAATCACATAAAACGCGATCTATAATGACAAGTTTTAAGGTCTAGTTAATAAGGCAGTTAACAGTTTTTTTTACTTTATATCAATTTGTAATATCTACTTCACTCGAAAAGTGAGAATAAAAAAAATAAATGAATTATTATAAATATCACTTTATGTTTCGAAATTGCTTATTGCATAAAAAAATTAATGGAAATAAGCAGTATTTACAAACTGATACAAAATGTTTTTATTATTAATAGTATGTTTAATGATGCACTGGTATATTATATATGCACTATATAATAGTATGTTTAATTTTTGTTATTACTCTTATCCTCCACGTAAAAATTAAGTATCTGTTTACGTACGTTTTTACTTATTATCTGTCACTCTAGCGTATGTACTATGGCGTAGTTCATGATGCCGGCTCTCGGTCGAACTTCTCGTATGAGGCAGCTAGCTACCCCGAAAGCGGTGCCCCGGGCGGCGGCTGCAACGTTAGACGGGATGAACTGACGAGGAGGAGGAGGAGGAGGAGAGCGGACCAAACCACTGCCGGCCAATGCAATAACATCGGATTGCTTTTACACGAGCCACTTCCTCTCGGGTGGGCTCTGACTCTTTTTCAAACGAATTTCGTGATTACCTATTACTAATATCACTAAAATTTGATGCCGAAGAGGTGCTGTTAGTGGTTGCATTCAAAAACATCGAAAAATATATCGTACTGGAAACAATATTATCCGAAAATAATTCACTTTTTTTTTCTTTTATGACGATATTATTTTGTTTTGACGTAAAATTTAAAGCAAAATCTAAAAATTTAAAAAAGTTTCAGACTTTCTGAACCTAAACTTCTAGATGTAGTTTAAAACTTATCGTTAGGATTTATAAAATTGCATTATTATCTTTAATGTAAAATATATCCAAATATAATATATATCAACTAAACAAATAATTATTATTAATTTGAAATTTCAAATGTACTTACGGTCTGTCATCGCTTCAGTTATAAGTTGCAATTTACAAATCTTTAAATCCAAATAATTATGTTTGACTAAAACTATTTCTATTGTAAGATGTTATCTCTTAGATAACATCACTCAAAAGATGCTGTACCATTGCTAAGCTGTGCTATTTTATAATTATATATTAATAACGCAATTGTTATTATTATTGTTAACATTTATTACATGCGCTCGAGACGAATGCTCTTGTTTTGTTCTATGTTCACATTGATTGCAATATCTAATATTTATACTGCAGTATCCTGGTGTATATCTACATGTTTTATATAGTTATTTAAGAACTTCTATCGTCAAATAAATCGGATAGGTGTAGAGATTGTATATGGTTGGTTACTCCCACGAATTAGCAAATGAAAAGCTGTTACAATAATAAAACAAGAATGTTTTTTCTATACTCTGTGCCAATGTAGATGAGCACGGTTTGTAGTAGTAGCAGCAACCCATCTGTGTCTCGCCAGTCAACCAAGCAAAAAAATATGTATCTTTGAGCATGTAAGCATTTTAGGGCATGTGTAAGAAAGGCATGGAAATTTTCAAGACAACGCTTACAGCTCGCATCAAACAAATACGCGGGTAATTAAAGCGAGCGCAATTGCAAATTGCTAAAGCACAATAAAGAATCGGTCGCAAAACGCAGTCAGGCGAGACAAGCAAACAATGAAACCGGAGAAAAATTAAAATCTCGCACGAGACGTCCGAGAGATGAATGAACGCTTTTTACAGCGAGAATGCGCATGTCGACGACATTATATCTACGACCATTCGCACTGAAAAAAATATCACGCGCTGATAGTGGAATTATAATTTGTTGTGAATACAAAATTTTAGTAAGCTCAAGCGAAGTAGTTCTGTAGTCATGTATTGTGGCAATCTGTTTCATAGACTGTACAAACCATTTCCTGTAGATTGATAAATCATCCACCAACATTTTCTTGCAACCTGTAGCTAAACAATTTCTGTAGATGCGAATTTAAATGAAATTGTGTACACCTTATAATACTGTTTTGTTAAGTCAACCAAATAATCAGTAGGACTCGAAAATACACCTCGCGCTTCTTTACCTATTCCGTCATTTTGTTTGACTACCGAACAGTTCTGTAGCGCTGAAAAAAACAGTTTGTTTATGTGTACCGGAGTTCAGTTAGACGTACCAAATGTTGGTTGAGCCTACTAAAAACTTAAGTAACGGAAACCAAATAGTCTGTTAAGTAAAAAACTAAGTAAGGTTACAAAACTCGTTCGTTTTTGTGAACAAATAACGAATAGGCGAAACAAAACGTTTAGCTGTCAATAGCTCTACAATAATATCACCGGACTATAAATATTTAGCATTGAAAGACTGTAGTCGAGCTAACGGATTTGTTATTCGAGATTTATATAATTTTATTGCTAGGCTTGGTTAACTCGAAAAAATGCCGACGAGTGACGAGTGGTAAGTTCAAAATTACAAAATTTAATGACATAGCATGTAATATCGCCTGTTGCCGCATATTTAATGTAACTGCGAGCAATGAGGGTTAAGTGGTTTGCGTTTTCGATACACATCAATACACTGAAAGGTTGCATACTTCGATTTTTTAAAGTGTGGACAAGTTCAATGAAAAAATATGAGGACACTTTTAGCAAAAACAAAATGTAGTTCTTTTTTCTAAATTAAATATTTAATGTAATTTTTTTATATGTAAACATTTTTTGGCGCCATAGTGAATTGCGATTTGTTAATGTTTGTAAGGGCCTAATCTCATAGCGATAGAGAAACAGACGCGTAAAGGAGGCTGGTGTGTAATTACTTAGTAATTGACATAAACATAAATACAAATAAATAATCAATCTGAAATTGTTATTCTTACATTTCATTTCATTTAAATTTTGAATCCTCCCATTATATTTACAGACGAATGCTGATGATTACATATTTCTCATGTTTTTTAAAGAAATGTGAGGGTAGGTCAACTAAATGATTCGCGACGATTTATTGTACTTTTTTAAAGACATTTGCTATATATTTTTTGTTTTTTATATTTAAATCTATTATTAAACAATTATTTAGCACAAAGAAACAGTCTTGTGATATTGCAAAATATGTAGGTCTGTTGTTTTCATAAAAATAAAGTAATATGCTACGAGTGTACATTCAACATACGGACATATGTATACAGGGTGTCCCAAGGTCAATCCCAATAAAAAACACAGCTAATAGGTCCTACGATTCCAAGTGTTATTTATTAAGAAACTATATCAATATCAAAAATGTTGAAGTTTCTATTCTAAATCGTGAAAAACAGATATTTTTCAATGGCTCCTCCCTCGGATAACTACGTCACTGGGTCGCTAGGCTGCGGTCAGTCAAGATCGAGGTTAATAACCTGCCGCGTTCTTCGAAACGCCCTATTAGGGCGGAGCTAAATGATCGCTGTCAAATGCCACTGATCGAACAGGGGTCGGTCTAAGAAGAAGGGGTAACTCCTTTCCCCTTCTCTGGGGTTGTAAGAGGGATGCTATTGGTCGACAGATAATATTGATTTATCGATTGATAAGATCGATTTACACCAATTTTATTACAAAAATAATAAATTTGGTGATTTCGCATTTTGTTACATAGTTTCTTATTCTTAATAGGGAACTTAAACACCCTCTAAATTTTGTGGGATTGGTCTTGGGACACCCTGTATATGCCGCCACTGTCAATGACGAGCGTCGAGCGATCAACAAGTCTTGGAGTGTCGAGACGCCCCTGGGCGTATATCGCACAGACTACTAAGACAAACCTCAGATGATAATAATAATAAGTCGTATCTCGCCTAGTGTGCCTATGAATGCGCTCGATATAATAAGCACATTTTAACACAGAGCATTCACTTCACTAATTAAAAAAGCCACGCAATCCGCAGCGACCAGAGCGAAACATTCAACCATTAGTCGGCATTAGGTGATACTGCCATTTCACTAATTGGCGGATGTTGAGGAACGGATGGTTACCGTATTTAATTTTCGTGATTTATACATACGTAACTCAAATTCGTTATTCGAATAAAAATACAAGTATCTGCCTTCGCATTATTTTATAATTATTTAGTTTTACTCATCAAAATGCAAATAAATGTAATTATTTCGTTTCAGCCAAAATTTGCAAAAGTCCGCTTTTTGTAAGTATACTCGGTCACATACGAACATTCGCTCGAATACCCTACAAGATTATAATTAATACGTTTCGCTGAAATGTTTAAAAATATTTAGGTACTACGCCATCAAAGGGTACAATGATTTTCGAGGGTTCACTGCTTCAAAAACGTAGACCAGACTTAACAATGACAGATGTCGAATAACGAGATCTATCGTGCCTTGAGCGAATGTTTTTTATTATGGAAGAAAGGTCGAATAAAGTCTAGCAGAACGACTAAGTAAGGGTTAAATTACGGCTAAAAATATAAAGACATTATTGGTGCTCTGTTCAATGTATCGATGATTAAGCTAGTCGATGTTCATGATGCGTCATGTCCAGTCAACGACTAGACCAAACGGGCGTGTAGGTGTATGTAGAGCGTTAGTGATATTTAAGCGATTCCTTCAGAAATCTGTTTAAACCTGAATAAACATACTAAAAACCCTGACGTCTAGGAGCACAGAGGTCATACTTTTGGGTTTTTCGCTTAAATTTCTAAAAGGTTGGTTTAAAGTTGTTTTTTCCTTTCATTATCCTTATCAGCTCTATTGTTCCGATTAGAAGCGAATGTTGAGCCGACCTAGGAATCTACTTACACAAGCGGAATTTGTTTAAAAAATATTCCATTGTTTTATGGGAAATTATATTCCTACTTGAGTCAATTGTAAACTTATGTAAGGGAACAAAGCTAGCAAAGAGGGACTGAGACTTATTACTAACTCACTTGACGGTTTAGTTTTGCGCTTTCAGAGTGCCTAGGATAAATGCTCGAAACCTCGAAATATTTACGGTTAAATGTATTAATATAGTATCAAATGAAAGATCTATTTATCGCCAATTACAGTATATTTTTACACGAATTGATCCTGACGTTTCGAAAATGATCACACGTCTCGTCCTTCACGGGTGGTAAGTTCGAACGTCAGTCGCGAAGTTGGGATTAATTCTTGTGTGCACAAAATCGTTAAATTAAATATTTATAATGAAGGGTGGCCGTTAAAGTTTAAAATGTATGTTTTAGATCAATAAAATCAGTTTAGCGGCATAGGTAAAAAATTATACGAAATTATTATTACAGTAGATATATAATGTGTCCACGTAATGTAGATATGTAATGTGTTGAGTTCGTGGTAGTCTAGTGGTTAAGGCGTTGGACTATTGGCCCAAAGGTCGCGTGTTCGAATTCGCACATAATAATACCATTTTTAACACTTCATTACCACCATCTCCCCTGACTCTAGCACATTTGGCCTAGTTGAGTAGGGGCCTAAAAAATTGTATATGACCTAGGTCATAGCAATTATTAAAAAAAATAAAGTAATTTAAGTACTACCTACCTACTGTTTGTTAGGAATATGGAAGATATAAAAGATTATTATTTTATTGGGAAAATACTATATACGAGTATATTATAGGTAATATTTTGTTATATCAGATTACAAGAAAAAAATCTTTTCATCAAGAAAATCAAGAAAAAAAAAAGTTTTTTTTTATATTTTTTGTAAATAATTTAACCGTTAGAGGTAACAATAAAATATCTGTACATAGTATTGGTATTGGTAAGTGATATTTAAAACAAAATAAAGAAACGTATGTAGGTAACCTATACTAGGAATAAATTCATTTAACTTTGACATAATATATTTTAGGTAATTTGTATGGATTCATGTTAATCAGTATGAATTTATATAAATATGATCAGAAAAGTATGGAGTGAGTATAGTCGTTTGCTACATAATAAAGCAATCTTTGATTACATTGCCTATTTCCTTGCTAACGAAGAAAAAAGATAAAACATATGTACGCTGTCATCGAATGCAATTTGTCGACGCGACCGAGTAGGGTTGATATCGCCAGTATCGAATCGATTTGGTATGTAAAGTAGTTTTTAAAACAAAGTAAATCATTGGCATTTTTTGTTATGTGCGTTGTATTTTGTTGTAAATTCAAAATTACTGGCCAAAAGTTGAAATATATTGTATTATTAATACACCGCTCGGTTAATATGTGAACTTATAATAGAATACATAAAACGGTTGGGTGTTAAAATAGATAAATTGTCAGAGGATCTCGCAAGATTTAGCACATTAGTATTTAGTCACCGTCACCGGTGCTATTTCCTGTTTGGCTATTAAATAAAAGTCGCATCGTCACGGCGAGCCATTAGCGCGATACGATACGAAAGAATTGCCAAACATCAAGCGAGCATTCGACGATGCATTTTCGACACGCCAACGTAATGTAAACAAAGCGGTCGGCTTTTGTTGAACAAATTCGCTCTAAAGTCTAATAACTTACTACAAGCAATTCTTGCAAAACTGCATCGAGATTAGCCAAATGACACTGATTGCTTCTACGGATCTACAGTGATTCGTTTAACATTTGGGGACCAGTATTGCTAAATGCACACTGCTTGCAAAATTTAAAGTCCAGCCCATTAATTAATTAATTAGGTAAATGAAATGTAAGGTTACAATAAACTGTTCATTCATTAAGAATGCACAAAAAGTCACGACTATTAGCGGATTATCATTGTCATAAAACAACTTGTAGGTATATGTTCTGTTCAGAGAACCTTTAAATCAAAGGTCAAATTACATTTTAAATAAAAAACAATTTTAAACAGGATAGTAGAAAGTTTTTAAATATTCCAGATATAAACAATAATATTTTTTACTCTAATAATAATGTAACGTCTCTGATTTCAAACCTAACCTAACCTAACCTAAAATAATTTAGGCAAAATCAAAAACTTTTGAAATTCGCCCTTTAAGTGGATTATGTCGACGGAGGAAATGATCTCTATTATAGATAACATAATACGTCGAGAATATTATACGAAAACATAATTATTATGACAGCACGGTGTGGTAAGTGTTAATTCTTGGTTCGGCCGGTAGGAAATCTGAAGATTTATTTTTTATAAAAATACTAGCTGTTAAATCCCGGGCTTCGCCCCGGGTTGGCAACTAGGTTAGCGACTTGGACGGCCACCTTCTGCGCATGACAACTCGTACCTGATGCACTCGAGATGGGTCCCTACGCTCCTTATACGTGCCTACCGTCCCGAATTTTCCAGGCAACTTTTCTAATTTTTCTTTGTCTAAAATCCATCTTCAAAGTATTGTAAACAAACATTTATAATAAATATTCAAATCGGACAGGTAGTTTCTGAGTTTTAATACATTAGACAGACACAAATTATTATTTATAATCACATAATCACATATATAAATGATTATAATTCATGTTCTTGTGTTTTGTTAAACATATATCGTCGGCTAAATAAGAAATCCTTGCAACTCCACTTTTTGATTAAAATGAGTTTTTAGTACCGTTCGAAAGAGAAAAAAAATAATCTTTTTTTTTCTGTAAAATGCTTGTAAATCCCAAAAAATATTGTATCAAAGACATTAAGGAAAAATCATTAGCAATCCTTGTAACTCCCATATGTCAGTACAGACTGTCACGCGACTTGTGTCAATCGGTTCCTGTGTGTATTTAACTGGTTTAAGAGCTATAACGCACGCCAAAACTGAATATTTTTCTAGAAAACCTTTAAGCTGGTATTTTAAATAAATAATCTTATGTTTACATAAAAAAATATTGAAATTGTTACGTTTTATTTTTTAAAATTCTCATAAACGAAACTACATATGTGACGTAAAGCTAATTTATACATAGAAATGTCCGCAAAAAATTCTACAGAAAACCTTAAGCTTAGAATTGCCTTATATTTTTAATATAAATAAAATGTTTATTCTTTGATGTTTTACTTCAAGGTTACCTCGCGATATACTGGCTCTTAAGTGAGAATAAACAAAAATTAAGCAGTATGGATCAAAAGAAAAGGGATAATATGTGAGTAACATATTATGTTAAATTAGAGATGCCTGTAGTCGGCTTAAGTTATTGATTAATGTATCTTTTATATAAATATCTTTATTTATAGCTGTAAGCATTTCTAAAAATTAATTTAATAAATAAGTAATGGTATAATAATAAAGCGTAATATCTAATGTGTAGATACGCGTGGGTCCGAATGCAAAGGTCCGCGCGTGCGCAGTCAGTCGCCGACTCGACGCGGCCAGCCGGATATTATAGGAAATTGCAGTCGAAAATGAAAAGGCAAAAAGGCGCAAGCGACCGTGTCTACACACAGCAGTAACACTGGGATGAGCCGCGCTGAAACGCCATGCTAAATTCATACTCAATCTAAGTTTGAATAAAACATGCGAGGCGGAAATTTGCACAGCCGTTCATCGACGCGATCCCAGATGGAAATTATCGTATCGAACCCTGGAGTGATGTGGCGATGAAGACAGTCTACGGTTCTCTGAAGTACCCACATATATATTTGCATTACATGCTTACATTTTTCCAATTGGATTTTGCTAGGCGCACCTGTTGATTTCAACATTACCATATTTTTTTATTACATGCAAAGACAATATTATTGAGATTTTATCATAAATGATAATTTGTGAGTTACGGTTACTAACAGGGAAGGACAATCGGACTGAATCTGTATTCTTACATTTTTAATAATTATCGGTAAAACAGTAAAATCAAAATAATTGGCATAATGAATGATATATTAATCTTTAAGTAATTGAAGTACCAGGACATTAGTGATTATTATGAACGTGTATTTTTCGGTTTTTTTTCGACACGGCAATAAAACTTCTAAGTATGTCTTCCTTCAAACAGGCGATAGCCTAGTTAGGCAAGGTATTTTGCGTTATATTATTTTTATAAGATTTGCAAATATAAATAAACTAACCAATTAATTAAAAAAACGAGATTTTTTATTTTCCCTTAATGTGCCATTAAATTTGAACGAATCCACTACTTTAAGGTTGAAAAGCGCTTAATTAAAACGTTAACTACAAAAATATAGGCAAGTAAATTAATCATCATCATAAAGTACTATTTATATGTATATTATGTAGTTTTATTGACATTTTATTGGTATGCTGATTATTTTTTATTTTCAAAACCGCAGAACATTTATCATAACCAGAAGAATACTTTAGACTTGTATTTATTTACTTTTGTAAATTTTACAAGAATCACATGCAATTTATAAAAATGCAAAATATCTTGCCTAACTAAGCTATCGCATGATCTAAGGAAGACATTCTGTCTATTCTTAATAATAGTATTACATATTAGTTTAATAATTTAAAAAATAAATAATTTAACTTTTTCCCCTTGAATATAATACTATATATTACTAAACCATATTAGTATTATTGACTACCACATATGCAATTATAATAAAGTAAATGAAATACATACTTAAGTCATTTGATATTATGTAAATACGAATAAATTATATAATATATACCATTGGAAGCGGCATCGAGTGACACGAAGAAAAGAAAAGTAAATATTAAACTGGCTAAGGAAAACAGTGCGTGTGAATATGAATGAGTGCGTCATCTAGTCCGAAAGGCAACACTCATAGACAAGAATGAATTTCATATAAATAAAAATAAAAGCATTTTCAGCCACGAACAAAAACCAAACCACATTCTTTAAAAAACAATACAGTAATTTATAGTAATTAGTAATTAATAGTACCGAGATCAAGTCGCTCAAAATATAAAAACAATGACCTTGATTTATTTAGATGTTGCAATGTTTTGGCGGTTTCGCAGCTTTTTAGGTATAAATTGATCTTAACTTTTTTTGATTGTCACCAATTTAAAATTCAATTCTCGCACGCATATTGTACTCCACAAGTGTAAAACGAAATATATTTGTTAAATAAATATAAAAACGTTTTTGGTACGCATCTTCTTTTTACTTTGATACCAAAAATTTTCAATGCTTTACCTAAGGCTATCAAGAGTGCCTAGCTTAATAAAAAAAACTAAATTAGACCTTAAAAAGTTTGTAGCGCTGAGTGATTTATTTATTCCGATAATTAATAATTAAATTGTGCATAATTTCACTTAACTTGTTATGTACTGTACAATTAATATTTTTAAGGATATACTATAAGCCGCTTTAAGAATAAAATATAATCTAAATTGAGTTTCTACCAGATGAGCGCTTCAGGCCCTGGCAGGACAAGATATATTTTCTTTGTACTGTTTCTGGTGAACAATATGATGGGTTTGAACTGAACTGAACAGCCTCGCTAAGTCGGCATACCGTGCGGGATGTTAAGTTGAAATGGTAAATAACTTCTCTCCGTTCATCCATCCATCCATTCTTCCATCTAGAAGTTCGTCAGAAGTTAGTACTCGTTTGCTCGGGCTGGGCGACTTATCATCATAGTAAGAAAATTGGGAGCAGGACCTTATTTTTTTTTATTTATAAATATTTAGCATATATGTACATTTTTAAAGGACTATAGGCTTCACTTAAATAATAAAAACATAATTAATTTTATAAAAATATATAATTTCGCAGAAGTAGAAATTAAGATGCTGACAGTAAGTTTGTTCAAAGCCAAAACAGCTTAGAGTGGGGAGGACTGAGGTTGCGGTCATTTAGGATAATTTGTATGAAACTAGAAATCGGACGCTCGGATAAAGAGCGCTTTCACCATTTTGCGAGCAAATTTCTTTCGCAGAGACACGAGCCAGTATTGAATTAGTGTTAACGGCACATTTAGATCCTGCAGTTCATAAAAAAAAACCGATTTCACTTCTATCACTCTAATTCAACGAAAGCGCGAGCAAGCCAGCAACATATTACATATTAGTTCGGCTAGGTTCGACCTACTCATTTTAAAAACTACCCTCGCAGGTAACAAATAGTTTCCAACCTCTCTAACTTGACTTTTGTCGTAATAAACGAGTCATTTTATTATATATATTTTAAAATATTTTGAATGGTAAACATCCTCGCTTATGTGTCATAGTGAAAAGGGCACAAATCAATTTAACGTCTTTGTGGAATCTTCCCTGGGTTTCATTTGATAGAAATATATTCGGAACATTGCTTCCATTTTTTTATCAAAAAATGTGGTCGCATATGGGTATTCCTAAAATATTAAATAATATTATTTATGTTTCAACCGTCAGCATGTTGAAATAATGCAAAACTAGTCCAACGTCGGATGTGTGCCATCGAGTGATGGATGAGACAGCAGGAAGCGTTTGCAGTATAATCGTACACGCGACTACTAATAATATGGTGATCGGCGCTGGCTCACGTCGCGTCGTCAAACCGGCTCATACATTGTCTATGGTAAAATTCGAAGCAAGGCTACTTTTTCTAATAGAACGCGGTTAAGTGAAATCATATATTTTATATGGTTTTACGGCACGTAGACATACAATAATAACATTGCACCACAATATATTAAATTACATTATATTTTTAATTATTTTACGAAATACTAATGTAGGACAATTGTTTTTGTGATTTTTATATTCATCACATACAAAATCATCAATTTATATATTACATATTTTTTTTATTCAATTCTTGGAAATTCATCATCAGACCACACGTAAAAAGTTACAACGAAAGAAACCTTTAACAATCACCGCAACACACCGTCTTTGTAGGAAAATGTAAAGGTGCTTTTTAAAAATTAATGAAAGTATTATTAAAAAATAATAACAATAGAATATAATAATATAATTGACGGAAATATAAATATATAGAAAAGACAAAAATGACATAATGATATATACTAAGAATCTAGGGAGATGTTGTTACTAATCCCGACCAACATTTGGACAGTCCTGATGACCAGAGGGGTTTGGGGGGGGCAGGGGGGGTGGGGGGTTTAAGTGTGAATATAAGGTATCATTGCAGATAAAGCTAAACATTTATTTATTTTTATCCATAGTACAATACGCAGATAAGTACATAACACTAAAAACATATTTTTTCTTTTTTAAAAATAAATTTCAGATTTTAAATATAATTAGCTATAGAAAAGAGGTACAGGTATATTGGAGTATTAACACTTCACTAGGCATAATGTATAAGTGATAAATATTCGAATATTCGGCAAATCATTGTACCCACCTGCTTCACTCAAAAAGACAAATTATTAAACATTAAAAAACTTCAACACAAACGGCTACA
Source organism: Neomicropteryx cornuta (assembly GCA_020383195.1). NCBI lineage: Eukaryota > Metazoa > Arthropoda > Insecta > Lepidoptera > Micropterigidae > Neomicropteryx > Neomicropteryx cornuta. The sequence goes on along the minus strand of JAHKQU010000001.1, from coordinate 1,705,248 downwards.
CTAATTTTCTTGAATCATAGTTAAGAACTCTCTCGATGGCGCAACCTTTCAAACAAAACAAATTAGGTAATTAAAATCGGTTCATCAGTTTGTGAGCTACGACGCCATAGAGACACAGATCAGTTTGCGGTGGGGTTAAAAATTTACTTTAAATAACGAATTAGGAAGTGCCAACCGTGTCAATTACCTACTTACTGTTCAGACGGGTCAATTCAACGGTCTAGCTCTAGAGTGCTCTTGAGTCTAGTTAATTCATACGCAGTAAAGCGTACCTACTTACTCGCTCCGGCGAACGAGACGCGAGATGTACTCGTAGATAGAAGAGTGAACAGTAGGAGGAGAGAGAAAGAGAGAGAACGAGCGCATCTCACCGTGAACGTTCACGGCCACTGGACCAACTTCTCTCTGTGTTTTCGACGGCAAAAGTTCTCATGCACACCCAACAATCCACCGAAACATCACAGAAAATCATGATTTTTCCTAATGTTTTTTTTTTCGTGAATATTTCCTATGTTTAAAAATATGTTTAAAGTTATTCTGCTATTCGGGACGCAGACAAATCCAACAAATCAAAAATCATAAAAATCGGTCCAGCCGTTCTTGAGTTATAAACGGAGTAACTAGCCTGACTGTTTTCTCGTATATATATATAGAGTTCAGTTCAGTATAGATTTACAATATCTCCCAGTTTTAAGTGACCAGCCGTTGTCAGGTGAAGTTATACGTAAAATAATCGTTATAAACTTTTAAATAAATATTTTTTTTGTTATTTTTTCATTTTCCAAAATGTTATTATTCAAAACTGGCTTACAGTTTTATTGTCATTACGTATTTTTTTTAACTATTAACGTACAAAACCATTTGAAACTATCGAACTTTGTTTTACACCATGCGATTTATATTAACACTAGCTGACCCGGCCACGCGTTGCTGTGGCTAAAGTTTTTGTTATATTACATTATAGTAAACAATCTAAGAGGAACAATAAGAGAACATCAGTCACGGAGTCCACTATGCTTTTTCACACAGATGGTATTTGTAAAAAAATATGGTGATCTCCTTATTTGACTTTCTACTACTATAACCCTTTAGTACAATGAAATTATTTACGAACTAAGACGACAATGATGATGTTGGTATACAAATTCACTGGATTGAGATTGATTTGAAGGGGAAGTACGTTGAACACAATTAATTAAAATGTTCTTACACTTGATACTAAGCAGAAATCAATAGGTAAAAAATAAAAATTTATCAGATTTATTATTTCCATTTAATTTTATAACAAATATAAGTATATTACAGTATAATACAGTAAATAACATGTGACGCTTAAACTCATGAATGAGGTAGGCAAGGCAGACAGTCTTAAACTTTTAAACATTAATATCTTTTTTTTGAATTATAAATACTTTCAATTTCAATTTAATTTAACACCAATCGGTGCACAATGTTTTTGGTTAACCTGTCTTTAGCTAACACAAATAGATTCGACGGTTTCCCAACACGTGAACACGCAACATATAGTTGCCCATGAGAAAAACATGGATTTTCCAAATCTAAACCACAAATGGACATTGTTTGACCTTGAGATTTATTTATAGACATGGCGAAAGCTAAACGAATTGGAAACTGTAGCCTTTTGAAGGGTATGGTAGAATCTGATGGTATCATCGGAATACGTGGCAGCAGGACCACTTTTCCTTTAAACTTCCCAGCCAAAATGGTTGCTTCAAGAATGTTTCCGGTGATCTTTTTGATGACCAAACGCGTACCGTTACATAATTGAGGTGGATTCAAATTACGGAGGAGAATAATAGGGGAACCAATCTTTAATCGAAGATTATGTGGTGGCATTCCAGGGATATCTAATGAATTTAAAAATTCAATCGGAAAATTTACACTTTCATTTTCATCAACAACAGTATCGATTGATTTAAAAGACATCAGATCGCCTGGTAACAACTGTTGTATCTGGAAGTTAATTTCGTCAACATCAACGTTTTTGGCTGCCAAAATCGCCCGTTGACTAAGCCATTCATGATTCAAATAATTATTCTGTATATCCGGGAAAATACTCTGAATCAATTCAGTTTTATCCTGAACAACAGTGCAAAAATTGTCTGGTAGTTTAATGCATTGCGTATTTGGTTGCAGTTTTATTTTACCGTTCCCAATATCTAGTAGTTGTTCGGAAAATATTAGTGCTGATGGATCATTTTGCAATTGTACTCGCATATTTATGGTCAATCGAAGTGTTTCAACACTTCGCCATAAGAATGATTGTTTCAAACATGCATTAATCTCATCCGCGAAAGTAGAGCGAGGTATAACCGGTAAGGTCTGCCGGAAGTCACCAGACAAAAGTAAGATAGCACCACCGAAAAGTTTATTATTGCTGTTTAAATCTTGCATAGTTCTGTTTAATGCTTCAAGTGAATATTTGTGTGCCATTGTGCACTCATCCCAAATTATTATAGAACTCTTCCGCAACACTGCAGCTATTCCACTATTCTTTTTGATGTTACACATTGCATCTGGTTTATTATGAACGTCCAATGGCAGCTTGAATGTTGAATGTGCTGTTCGCCCACCATCCAGTAAAGTAGCCGCAATGCCTGACGATGCTAATGCTAATGCGATTTTTTGTTGCGACCGTATTTTGGCAAGAATCAACGATATTAAAAATGTCTTACCGGTTCCACCGGGTGCATCCAAGAAAAAAAAACCGCCTTGTTCAGCAGCAACAGCCAGCATAATCCGATCATAAATAATTTTTTGTTCTGCTGTCAGTAATGGTTCACTGTTCATGATAATTGTTGCTAAACTTCCATGGTCATATTGATTTTCTCGTTGTAAATCGGTATTGACTAATCGGTGGCTGGACGATTAGGTGATGGCATACCATAATGATTAAATGGTAAATTTGAACTAAGAACACATAAATCCTCGATCAAGACCAATGCTTCATTGTACATCTCTGGTGTATAATCTATGTTTTGGCATTGATTTGTTTGTCTAATTCGGTGCAAGATGTCTTCTGTCATACAATTTTTATATTTTTCCCACAAAGTTTGTGCTTGCGAGGGATAACATGTCGCCAAAATAATTGCAAACAACTGACGAATGTTATTCGGTGTTGATGTCAACGCAGCATCAGCAAGCGCTAAGTCCCAATGGTTATCGTCTTCTAGCAATTGCAGTTCACGACATGCATCCTGGTATGTATTGAATACTCGACCATTAGCTGTTCGTAAAAATTCAAAAGACGTTGGTCCGGGAACATTCACCAATAACAAACGTAAATAGAAGCACTCACGTTGCTTTGGATGTACCGTGTAAAGTCTCCCCAATGTCTTAGCTTTGAATATGCCTGTAATGGAAGGATGTGGTTTTCCTTGTTTCCGTGGCTCCCATTTTTTACTGGATTTGTTCCATGTGAAATAACGTGGAACATCACCGTACACCAATGTCTTCGCGAATTGGCCAAAAACATCAGGTTTTTGACACAATGTAAAAAATTCAGTTAGAGTCGTTTTCGGAGCTTCGAACGCTCTTTGGAGAACATTTTCTTCAGTGAAGTATACACGTTGACCGTTTGTTTTCAAGATGTATTGCCAGATGTTGGACAGCAGGATCTCTTTCGTGGATGGGAAAGCTGAGAATATGCCAAATAGCTTCATTGCTGCTAATGTATCTGCCCATTTGGTATCGTGCTATTTCGTCATTTTTATTTATGTTTTTTACTTCAAATATGGCCAAATCACTGCCTTTGTTTACATATTTACAAATATACTTAATTGATTTAACAGAACTGCAAAGCTCAACATTGATATGAGCTTTGTAAGTTTTTGAAAGTAGTGGTGAGTATGGTACCACCCACTGATTATCAAACTCAACTTGATTTGGAAAGTTCGGCAGTCGCATTGTAAATGTGTGGCCACCATTCTCAGTACTTCTGCGGCGATACATTGGATAACCATCAATATCCGTGATCGTGTCATTCGTATGCGGCTTTGGGAAGTTTTTTTTACATTTTCCATTTTCCATGCACGGTGACGTCATGTTGAAAACACCGCATGGCCCATGGATCATGTGTTTGGTGACAATATCAAATAATTCTTGATCAATTAATGGGTCTGGAATTTCGGCTGAAATTATTTGATCGATTTCTTCAGGACGGATTCTATCTTTAAGCCAAACCAAAATGTGGGCATGAGGCAAACCTCGCTTTTGCCACTCTATCGTATACAGCCAACAACGTGTGATACCAAAAATTGTATATTTAACAATAAAATCAATTAAGGATTTCAATTTTTGTTTAAACACACGTGCAGTTAAATCATGACGATGAATGGCTTGTTGTCCTGGCAATAGTAAAGTTTGTATCTCTTCCCAATTCGGATTACATGTGAATGTAATAAATAAATCCGGTCGGCCGTAATGACGTACGTAAGTCATCGCATCTTGTATGCATGCATGTTCCGTGCCGTTCCGTATCGACATCTGTCAGTTTTATGACTGAATCTACCAGCATGTTCACCTAATGGTACTTTGTCGGCTTTTATGACGATTTGATAATTGTCATTTTGCAGTCGTGGCGAAACTCTTTTGATCAATTGAATTAGTTGATTGTGATCTTCTAAAAAATTTTCCAATAATATCACAATTGCTCTTTCCTCTGCTTGTTCAATAAAATTATACAGGCACCGAGTCGTCACGCGCTCTTCACAATCGCCCATAAAATAAAAAGGTATCGACATCTGTCAGTTTTATGACTGCCAAATAATAACGGACAAAAAATTAGCGATAAATTAAAATTGCGACTATAATTTGAGATTTAAACTATCCTATCTCTCAAGTGCACATCGAACTGAACATGGTGTTCAAATTTTATTATTAGTCCATTATTTTATTATTAGTCCATTGAGGACAAACATTGTGACACGAGATTTATATATATTAAGATAATGTGAAAAAAAATAGAATCTCACTGACGTGCCTTTATTTAATTTGTAGCAAACTTTAATATAGATACGAGCTCATCAAGGTGAAATCCGACTAACGATCAATCTCATAAATCAAGAGGAGTTACTTCTGAAAATGTCAAAAGGTTACGGCGACCATCAGCAGATAATCGCACGACTGGCCCTAAAATATAGACAGGGCCCATTACAAGTGATATGACACATTTTGAAACGGAACCATATTTCAGTTAGTTATAAAATTACTCGCTTAGAAAGTCCATATATCCCCCTACAGCGTTGCGTCGGACGGGGAGCGGATGTTGAGTACAGCTCTACTATGGGAAGAGAAGCCATCAATCAAAAGGCATCCAAAGTCGGGCAGCGAACTCACGAGGCCAGACCCAAAAGCACAAAATGCAGGCAGATGAATAATTAAAGTTGCCTCGCGAATGAAAGCGCTAAGCCAGCAAACTGAAAAAATGCACTTCGACTTGCCTTTATGAATATCATGTTAGTCGCACCCGAACTAGCATAACAAATACGACATACTACAACTTAATATTTAATAATATATGTGAAGCGTGTTACTGCGCGTAATGCAATATGTCAGGTTCAGCGCCCATGCGCACGTCTGCAATGAACCCACTGCGAAATGCGGTCGCGATGGCGATGTACCAAGCCATTTTTAATAAAACTGTCCGTTGCGCGTTTGTGTAAAAAGGTCAACCTGACACATTTACATCAGCAAGTAAAAAGCGAAATATATATTTACCCCGAGTACTTAATACACACAATGAAAGGTTTTACGCCTAAGAAGTTTATAGTAGGTGAGGTGTGAGTACATCTTATTTGGTGTTTCTTGTGCCTGTCCTCCCCTTTTGGGGTATTTTGATACTTCTCCAGGGCATGCTTATTTGCTTCACATTATTAGATTAGCCACGTTCTGGTCTTCAAACATAGAGTTTGTCGGTTGTTATGATAAATATAATTGATTACGTATAAACTAAGAATGTTAATACTTATAAGATTTGTGTTTGGTTTTGTGTTGTTTCAAATAATGAATAAATGATGGCCTACATTTGTTTCGGGCAGATATAACGATACTAATCGTTAAAACTGCCCACAGCAGTGGCTGGTTTAAATGTAAATCTAATGAAAGGAAATATTTCTAATATAAACACGTTTTCCTGAATTTTAAATTATGTTGTCGAGCGTGCGTTTCGTAAGACCGAGCGGGCCAAATAAATGCAGGGGCGGTGAATGCATGCGAGGAATAGATTTCGCGGATTTCCAAAAAGGAGTCCACTCCAGCGTGCGATGGATGTGTTCAGCATTGTCTGTGCGGACGTTTCATCAGCATCAGCATTTTTCTTTTTGTGTTTTTAGACAAACGTGCTTTAATGCTGGTGCACAAATTACGCTTAACGCTATTAAGAACTATTCTACTTTGAGCTTTAATTTTTTAAATAAATGATGATCCAACGATGTACTATCGAAATTTACCATTAATTTATTTTTATTAATTATGTTTGAAGTCAAGGAACGATAAAAGTCTAGGAACGGTATAGTCTTATTTTGCAATAAGGTAATAAAAGTAAGCCAAATTAAATAAACTACTTACTACTACTACACACACATACACAGCTTCAAATTATCAATCTCTTTGATCTATTTCTCTCTCGCCCAATATTTATGAATCCTGTATTGTCCACAGTTACATTTTTAGTTGCATATTTTATTATTTTATTTTTTTTGTTATGAAAATGTTCTTTTTTAGTTTAGTAATTGTCAGCTGCGAATTAATGTTTCTATTACTGATTACATCACCTTAGAACAGCAGTAGAAGATATAAAGGTGATGTAAAATGAAATGTATTGTTTTTGTAAGAATTAATAAATAAATGATATGAAATGACCCAATAATTGGTGTATATCTGAAGAAATACGCCGAATACATATTTTTTGGTTCCTGAGTTTTAATGTGTAGTGAAAAAACTCTATCGTGGAAAGTGTCGAGTTCCTCGACAGAAGTGCGCATGTTGCCTACCCGGCGTGTTTGCCTAACATGACGGGCTTACGGCAACATGCATCGCGCATCAAACCCCCTCGGGCAGGTCGCGGGGAGGAGAGGGGAGGAGGGGGCGGGAAAGCTCTTGCCTTTTTTCTACGGGAAGCTTTTAAGTTTTTCATTTGTCTCCCATTCGCCCGGTCTTTTTGCCGGCCGTCCCGCGGGGGCGCCGTCGCACCGCCGTCGACCGCCGCCCCTAACGAATCCTCTTCTCTTCTACCCGCAAAGAGACACATTTAAATACTGCAGTTTACAGCACGAATACCAGATTTGACGTGCGCTCTAATCAAAATATTGCGAGTTTTTTTTTGTTAATTTTTTTAAAAACAAAAATACATTTCACATTATGTTAATTTTATTTATTTTAAGAGCAATAATGATTAGTATAAACGCAGAAAATAAACGATAAAATAAAAATTGTGCGACTCCGAATTCAAAGTTATATGTCTTAAAAGTTTGTAAGTAAATCTGATATTGAAGCTAGCAACATAAGCAGACATTTGGGACAAAAATCAAAAACACTGGCAATCAAATTCATCGATATTCAGAAACCATTGTCCTATTTATCCATTTTTTATATTGCAGTACAGGTTTACGGGTTACTCTGTTCCAGGTGCCGAGGCGCAATGCAAACTATGCCAGAAATTCGATACCTCGATACCGCTTACTCGATACCTGCTACACCATATTCATAACAGGTTGATGTACTTGACCTAAACTATTTTATGCCAGTCTGATTCAAAATGAAAACGATGCATATTAAAAATATTAAACATTAATTTATCTATACACAACATATACAATATTCATACATACACTAACACACACAAAACCATGAACCCTGCTCACACTTTTCTACCATACAAATCACATATACACCTAACATATAGATAGCTCAACTTTTTTTTATATAATAAAAATAAATTTTAATTGGACTTATTGTTAACTCGTTAAATTATAAAATTATTTCGTTGTAATAAATAATAAAGCTTTTTGGAAATAAATAAAGCAAATATTATTTGGAATTAGCCGCCGAAAAAAAACCTGCATTTACTGGCTGAAAAAAACTAAAATTACCGCCAGTGCCATGTGATAACAGATGTCACAAACACTCAATATGCCGTTTAGAAAGAAGTTTAATAATGGTTTGAATGAAGTGACTAATACCCGCACAACGACTTTTTAGTGAGGGAATTTACCTATTTACATCACTATCGCGGTATTTGAAGAGAAAAACAACATTTTCAATGAAATCTGAATAAAATTAAACAATGGATCGAAGGCGAACGAACAATGATATTTTTTACATATGTATTAAGTTTGTTAAAACAGTTTATTTGAACAGTCTTATCATAAGTGAAATTCTGTTAAAACGTTGCAATAACCTTTTTTAATCATATTTTTAAGATATAATGTGGATTACTTAACATAAATATAATTTAAAAAGAAACTCGTTTATATGTACCTAAGTACATTATTTATTTGTAAAGTATTTTTTACTTTTATAAGAACGTATATTCCTAAGAAGCATTTATTCATAATATGTTTAAATACGAATTTAAATTATAATTTCATAGTAACAAAATACCTTTGGATGAATGACCATTTGTATTAAACATCCATAAAAAACCACTGGCAATTGTATTATTACCTTCAACCTGACACTAATTTTAATCTAAAAATATAAGGACTGAGTCGATTCTCAAGTCTAACACTAACTGAAATAGCATTTAAAACATCCGATTTGTAACCTTTTAATTAGAATTGAAGAAACAAAACATTCACAGGCTTTGAGGGGAGATTTGTCTTGAATACTTTTAATATACTCGTAGGTATGAGGAATTTGTTAGTCTTTTGGTACAGTGTTGCATTTGCATTCGTTGTCTGTCGCATTAGCTATGCTTTCTAACTTCACTATTTTGTGTATTTTGTTTTTTTTAACCGACTTCAAAAAGAGAAAGATTTTTTTCATCGCTGCACCTTCATTTCAACTAAGCAATACATATTTTCACATGCCAGCACAAACACAGAAAAAACGAGCACAAATCGAAATGTATGTTTTTACAAACTTTTATTTAGCTTTATTTAGGTTTAGGTCAAATCTTGCAATCCGAATTAGAAACGCTTCCTCTTATCCTACGGAGTTGAAATGTGACACGTTGATTCAGTTCCGATGATAATGCATTTTTATGGTAAGCATGACGTCTTTCTACGCTCAGGAATTGCTCCAGAAGAGGGAACTCCTCAACGGTCAACAGCACAGACACGAAATTTATATAAAAGCTTATTTTTAAAAATGTTTTTTTAATGATAATTTAAATTTGGTTCATCGCTCATTACTCCAAGTTCGCTTGAGTGCTTTCGAATATTTTATTAAAGTTGTTTTTTAAAATGTTTCCATGACGAATTCGTTAATACAGCTTCTAAAAACATTACAATAAACTTCTTATAGATAGTGAACAAAAAAAATGGTAGCATCTGGGCCGACTTCAACGTTACGGTGGATTGGTTTTTTTTATATTGTTTACTTAACAAGCAGTTTATTGTATAAGTTCTTAGTTTTTTGGTAGTGTTTATTTTGATTTCTGTTTTTTGCTGCTTTCGAATGTAATTGTGGTGAAAGGGAATCTGACAGTTTTGCTGTGGAGTTTTGCAAATTTGACTAAACGCAATTCACAGTTGCTTTAAAGGAATTAATGAAGATAAAACCTTTTTCAGGCATAATTATGCACGGGTGTACTAAAGCGACTGTGCAAAAGGCCGTTACTGTGGTTTAAACAACGAAGGAAACGTAACAAAGGCAATGTCTACAAAGGCCTAATAATTTGAAAATAGCCGTGAGTATACTTGGCCATAGCACATTCTCTCGTGCGAACGAATGCCTCCGAGAGCCGCTCGAATCCGCTAACTGCAATCGTGCAGAACTAAGGTCGTTCATTGATCATCGCTTTCCGCGTCTGCATACAGATTATATAGCAGCGGCGGTTGTGAATATTCGGGCTAACTTTGGATAGCGGTATTCTCGGGTCGTTAAACTCGCAACTTTGCCTCAAGATGGGGGGGGGGGGGCAACTCGCGACATACATTAAGGCCCAATTAATTATTTTCTTTTTCTGCCTTTCAAGTGCTCAAATTAACTTTAAAACTGATTCCCATTATTCTGCAGGTTTTTACGATGGTTTAATTTAGAAACCCTCAATATTTACGCAAATTTTAAACAGATTTCAAAATGAGGTGGTTTCTTCAAATTAAGAAAAAAAAAACAAAACATTCTCCATATTGGGGAGGTACATTATAATGAAATATCATTAAATCATAACATTTTTTTCTTTGATAAGTGTCTTTTAATGATGTGTAAATGAGAATGTCGTTATAAAGAATTACTGCTAATTACTAAACTTGACTTTTGTATCACCAACAACAACCGCCTTTCAAACCAAAATTTTATACTGACCATATATTATTTTTACTTTTATATAGAATCTATAAAGACAAAATCTATTAGTTTCATGTGCAATGTTGACAAATGTCCACAAATAGGTAAAAAAAATAAATATTCTCGAATACTGTTTTAATTTTCCATGAATTTAAATACGTTTTTATGACTTATCTATTATTTCGCATAAGTATGACGACATGTTTAAAATGATTAACTTTAAATGATATTTACTTTAAATATTGTATCGTGGATAATAAGGGAATATACTTAAACGAACTCGTCGGCAGCAATTCAAAACATATCAGAGCCGCTACGCTGATATATCCGGTTTTAAGTAGGTTAGAAGTAGTTACAACAGAAGTTAACTGTGTCTCCGTCGCGAATACTTTGTTAAAACAACTAATATTCGAACAAAGAGAAAGCGTCACTTAGTATTAACTATGTAGGTACAGCTATTTACTATGTTATGTTTATTTGCTAATATTTAATGACGAATTGAGATAAACATATAAATATTTCTATATTATAAAGATGCCAATAAAATAAAGTTTTTACGACATTTTCAAACACGGTTAAGCACGATTAGAACTGAAATAATATATAAGAATACTGTTTCATAAAAAATCTCTAGTGATTATCGTCCTAGATTTTCATTGTATTAAAAGGAAAGCATATAATGAAATAGTTAGGAATAGTGCACAAGCCCAAGTACCATTTGCATTTTGACGTCCTTGGCAGCGTGCGCGGCAGCAGCCGTCGCGATGGGGCCCACCCACTGGTGCATGCCGAGGAACCTCTTCGGGAGCATCTTCAGCGACAGGTCGCCGTGCGCGTAGGCCTGGTCGAGCGCCGCGGCCAGCGACGGCTCCAGCAGGGACCCTCCGACCTCCAGCACGACCATCGTAAGGCCGACTTCACCACTGTCACTGTCACTGTCACCGTCACCGTCACACCACCCTAGCGTCTACACAGCACTGCATCGACGCAAGAGACCGTGTACCATTTCATAGTCTTGTCTCATAAGTACAATACAAACACAATGATGCTACTTCTATAGATTATTCGTCAGCTTTTAGTTTCTGGACAGATCGACCATAGTTTCGTTTTATTTGAATGAAGCGATTAATTATATCACAATATTTATTTTGAATAAAATCAAAAGCTTAATAGTTTAAAATTAAATATTTTTCTTTTTAGAATGTTACAACATTCGCTACGTGTATTAGGAATCCTTAAAATATAACTTATGTTTGATTTAAACACGAAGCACCAGTGCACTTAATTATAAATATTCAAAAAATACGATATGGATGGTTAGAAAAATAGAATTCCTCTTGGAAAACTGCTTGATATGCATTAATTAGGTGTTGAGAATTCGCAGAGTGGAAAGAAAGCGCATCCGTGCAGGAAAGTTGTCTCGGCGAAGATCGCGAACGGATCGGGCACCGCTCGGACGACGACGCGGACGTGCTCACTCGTCGGGGCGCGGCGACGTACTGAGGAGCGAGGAGTGCGGTTTGCTCGCTGCGCCGGGCCAGTCGCCCCTCTCTCTCGCTCCGCCGGCGACAGACGCGCACCTGAACCGTCCCACCTGACTCCGTCGCGGAGTGACAACAATCACGGCGCGGCACTTTCTCGACCTATTTTCATGCCGCCCGCCCACGCCGCCCTGGTGTTCGCATCGCCAAAATTTGCATATGGGACCTATGCACATAAAAACGGCATTTTTTTTTTTATTTTAAAGTGATAAAGTTTACTATTTAAGGAATACTATGGAATAAATTGCAGTTTTACAAACAAAAAAAAATGTTCAACAAGATTAACAAAACTAAACGTTCAAATTTTAAAACAAGTTTTAAGTGTTTGAATGCATATACAAAATTTCGTGTCTGTCCCGTTGACCGTTGAGGAGTTCCTTCGTCTGGAGCCATTCCTGAATGTAGGATCAGGTCATGCATACCATAAAAATACACTGTCATCGGAACTAAACCAACATGTCAAATTTCAACGCGGCAGGATAAAAGGAAGTGGTTCTAATTCGGTTTGCAAGATTTGACCTAAACCGACAAACAAACATTGCAAGCTGAATAGAAGTCTGTAATAACGAGCACTTCACAAAAATCTTAGTATACAGTATACAAACATTCTTACCTTTAAACCGGTACTCTATGGTCGTACAATTATTTATTAATCAACAAGTATAGATTCACAGGTTTCCTATTATAGTGGCGATTTAATTCATTCGATAATAAGTAAGAAACCTAGTTAGATAAATCTACTATACGCACAGATTTATATCATTCTTATCGTAAAAAAACCGTCCGTATATTGAGTCTTGATCTATATAATTGTTAATTATTGACCCAGCGGTCGCGAATTCAAATCCGCACATTTATCATATAGATATTGCTAGTGTGGGCAAAATTTGAAGCGCCCAAAAAAAAAAAAAATTAAGTTCGAAATACGTAAGTAAATAATTAAAATGAAAAAAAGGTGCAATACTCAAATATATTTCAAAAATAATTAACATATCTCCATATAAAAATATATATTATAATTAATGTACTAAATGTTATTATCGTAACACTGATTACGGTAAATAATACATTCATCTTCAAAATATAAATCTGACAGTAATCGCAAACTGTTGAAATGGAATACGAGTATAGAGAAGGTATGTAGACATTGATAAAAAATATGGCGCTGACTCATAAAGAGTCAATCTTACCAAAATAATCTAATTCCATTTGACCTTTTTATTTATTTACTTATTAATTTTTATACAAACAATACATTTAATTTTACATCACTTTTATAGCGTGTTCTAAGGTGATGTAATCAGTTACAGAAACATAGATCCTCGGCTGACAATTCATAAACTAAAAAAGACAAAATTTTCATAAAAAAAAAATTAAAATAAAGGCTCCATAAATATTGTGAGCAAGAGATTGAATGATTTGAATACAAAAGAGGTAGAAAATTAACTATAAATAAAGAGCATACGATTAATCGCTTTTCTTAATTGACGGCTGCAAAAAAAAGTTAATTTTACACGCACCTATTGTGATTCAACTAGATTTTCCCGACTTATGGTAGAGTATAAATTATGGCATCAGACTTCGGCCAAAATTCTAGGAGCCGGTGGAAAAGAAATGACTTTTTGTTAAGCTTCGCGTAATTATGAATATAATAAATAAAGTTAATCTGTAAATATATAATATATATATATGCAAGTGGTGTTGGTGCACCGGTAAGGAGAGAGCGCATATGCAAGCGGTGCTAAGCCGAGGGGCTTTGCTTCACACAGCATCCTAAATATTTAAATGTATAATCTGCAGAGCACAGCTCGACCGCTGCGCTGCTTGGCTTGAAGCGAGAAAATCTCCAGTCGTCATAAGTTATACCGGGAAAAATCTAAATGTACAGTTAGAACTATAAAATACAAGAAAATCAGGTTAAAACGTAACTACACGATTTAAAACCTAACCTCGACCATGAAAGACACCCACGCATTGCATGTCCACTCGCACACACAGACCTTCCTAAATTCGTTAGTGTGCATTTCGTACGCTGCTAAGCTAAAAAGTGACCACTAACCAAAAGAAAATGTATACGCCACTTAAGTAAAAGCTAAAGCGACTATGTATTAGGCCGTTTAAAATTATAAATTTCGAATCAACCTAAAGTTTACTTGGTTTATACTCGTAAGCAGGTAGATTGTTTTAGGTAAAACGTCCGCAAAAAACAGATTCATACACGTATTAAATAAAATATAATAATTTCACAAGTAATGGGCGTTGTGGTGCGGAGGAATAAACGCCAGCTTCATACCCAGAGAACTCGAGTTCGACCCCAGCGGCTGATCTTTAGACGCTTCTTCGGTATATTTCTCGGTACTGATAATAATGGTTAAGGAGGTTCATATATTTTATATAAAAAAACTCTATAATAAATAAAATCACTAGGTACACTTAACATACCTAGCGTTAAAATATATATACTATTAAATATATTAACTGCCAAATTCTTTAATAAAAAGTATAGGAATCCCGGTCTAAATTCGAATACAGTCTAGCATCCCTTCAGCGGAATGAGAATAAAGTAGGAAAAGTCAGCCGGATAAAAGAAATGAGATTGAAAAATACTTGACAACCTATTGAAATGATAACTGTAATGTAGATCTGCCCACTGTAGAGCAGTAGAAAGAAAATCCGGGTATATTGTGTAAGGTAACCGCTACTTTTCTGTCATTTGCATAATTTGTTTATCAGTTTAAAAAAAGTACGTACCAATATTTTTTAAGTTAATGACTCCCTAATAGGTTATATTGAAAAAGATGTTTAGCTACGCAAATATTGTTTATTATATATGATTTACTTATAACATCCGTTTGTTAAATATCAGATCAAATAAACGAAAATTTGACTATTTGAGTATTATAACCATCCGTTAGTAAAGTTGACAGTAAAATGTTACCGGCGGCCAGAGGTCGGTAAAGGCGCCTAAACGACCCGTTAGCGGACAAATTGTGACAGAGAAACCATCGGCGGGACTGCTCTTCCCATTGCGTGAAGAGTCCCGCCGATGTTTTGTCTCAGTCGCGTTACGTCACGTCGGCATCACGTTGGCAATTGAATTTTGCTGTTTAGTTTCAAGGTTTGAAATAATATTCTTCGGCGATACCGATAGTGAATTTTTTGCAGCAGCAGTTTCGATGATAAAATCCGAACGTTTAGCAACTACCAATTTGCTTGAGGTTATCTAAAACACGCACTAATTTAGGTTAGAATTGCATTTGGCGCGCGGATCGGCGCGATCACAACTGTCAAAATTGTAGAGTTTAACGAATCGTTTGCGATTACTAACGGATGGACCTTTTTCTTTTATAAAACACTCGTTCGTTCGTTAACTTGACTTTTACAAACGGAAAAAAGGTCTAACGTTTATAAAATCGGCCCGAAAAACCTTATCAATATTCTAATAAAAAGAGAACACCACATGCATATGGAAGATAAAACACAGATTATACTAAATATAAACAATATAAATCTTATCTTATACAGGTTGAACTTAAAGTCAGGAGTATCCTTTTAAGGAGTGATTTTGGACAACTTTTTTGTAAATAAAGCAAAAAACTAGTCTAAAAAGGAAATTAAAATGAAAGAGTGCAAGTATGATCACCTAATAAAACCTCAGGATACCTTCACGTGTGACAAAAACAAACGACTTGCTAGACATCCCACGTCGTCCAACCAATTATGGGCAAAATTAACCCATTTATAAAATGTGTTCAACCTTAAATATAAAATATCCAGAAATTGACATGAATTTCCCTTTCCTCTCCCTCCCCCTCTCTTCATCCTCTGGCATTTCTTAGGTTAAACACTAATTTTATACTCGCTCGGTGGAAATATTTAATTGGTTTTATCTTATACTTGTTAGTGGGTACCATTAGTTTATAAATTTTGAACTGTTTTATTTCCCAAATAAAGATAAATAAATAACCGATTTGCCAACATAGTATGTTTCGGTTTTGAGCACCTGCAAGGAAGTACCAGCAAGGTAAGGGAGGGATTCGTTGTAAAAAGAAATATCGATAGATAGGAGTAAGTCAAAGGCGTTGACGCTCAAACCCCAACCCAACGTGCAGAGAAGAGACATTAGCACGATTCGCGCGCGCCGTAAAGCGACGGCGACGGCAACAGCGCGCACGTGAGGAGCGAGGAGTGAGGAGTGGGGCACGATGCGGGCGGGCACTCCGGATGGGTCCGCAGGGTCAGTCTGAATGACGGTCAACACTCGGAAATCGAATAACTGTACTCGCCATCTCTTTTTTCTCACGACCGTCGGCAGTAAAGCGTCGATTGGCAGCCCGACTATGGCCGCTGGCCGCTGGCCGCTGGTCAGACGCGCGGCCCATTTCGCGTCGGCACGCGCAGCCGACACAACCAATCAACTAACTGCGCGGATGGAAGAAAGCTCTAACGGACCGAACCGCGACTCTGTATATGGCGTAAAAATAAAAGACTGGAATTCATTATTAATAATAACTAGTGGTCAAAATTCGATCGTAATTAATTAAACTTTCAACTTATGAGCATTATTAAGGTTACCTCTATAATGCAGTGAGTTTGCAATAATAATACAATCATTAATAATATCGTTAGGCATGTACAAATGCGTCATTAGCGTGTGTTATTTGCTCTAATTCTCTACTCTACCTATGAAAATTAATGTTGGGAAAAAAACTTTTATAGCTTATATCTGTATTTATTTTTTGATACAATCATTGTCAGTTTTAATTTGTTTATGTAAAAATCAGACATAACATAAATAAAAGTATAAGATGGCATTAATATTTTACTTGTGGATAAAAAAATAAATAAATAAGGTGCATACCATTTTAGAAGCTAGGCTAATGATGATGTTTACTATGTGGACCGTCTTAAAACATGCCCGAGGTATCAGATGAGGGGATCCTTTATAGACCCCCCAGCTTGAGTCCTTCAAGATTGAAGGGAGATTTCCTGTGTATTTTTTTTTTGTTTCCTCAACAGGTGGGTTTTCATCAATGAGGGCGGCACGTGGGTAAGCCCTTCTCACATCCGGCGGTCTGACATGAAGAGGGGCTATATTGCGAAGGTGTGAATAAGCTAGAACGGTCGGCTTTGAAAAACATTTTCCTCGTGAGCTTTTCAACAAAGTCCATAAAGGATTCCTCCTTGAGGTCCTGATTCAAAGTGGCATTGCAACTCGCCCGAGCTGATGATGCCAACCGACAAAATCGAGCGAGTGAACGCAGCTCCTCAAGTTCACATTCTTCGCCATACTGCCCCCCCCCCCCCCCCCCCCCCGAGCGCCGTCATACGACTCGGGTCGAGACGCGGAACAAGTTATATTAGTTGAAAAAGTGAATTTTGGCGAATTTGCGACGGCCCGGGCCTCTCGCGGGGGACCGAGCGACAAACTACCGCCATTTTTCCTTTTCAATTTATCGCCTCTCCTCCGCGTCCGCAGAGGGTCTCCTCTCTGCGACGCGCGACGTCATAGGAATGAAAATCGAACGGCAAGGTGAAACATTTCAGCTGCAGGACAACGGATCAAAAGTTACGGGGATTTTCTGTTCTCTTCTGGACGCCAGGAGCCAAACTCTCATCATTTGAGATTTTGAAATGATTTTCAGCAAATACGCATTTAAACATATAGGCGCAATTAAGGCAACTTACATACTTTTAAAAAATAACGTAAGCGGGAACACAGGAGGCCTCTTAGAAAAACATGTAAAAATAATAATTATTATATGATATGTACAACTAAAATAAAAATTTGGAAATAACATCTGTGCTATGTGTCATGTTAGGTTTTATATTATTTCTACTGTTCTATTTTTGTTATGCCAAAATCTACCTCGTCCAAAAATGCATGTACTATTTATACCTTTTAATTATGTATGCAATATTATTAGGACTTGTCGACAGTCCTGACTAATGGGTCCTTGCTTATTTTTATTATAATAAAAAAAATGATGAAATAAACGAACTGAACTAAACTGAACGGTAAGTCATTTCAAAATTTTAAAAAAAAATGTAATATTGTATATTAAATACCATGTTCGTTTTCTAAAAAAAAATGTTAAATTACATTTAATTCAAAAAGCTTATTAAAGAAATTTATAAAAATACGGTTTATAAAAAATAATTCAAATCACAATCGATGTGACGAATTATAAAATACACTAACACTACAATAGGATCAGATGGCTCCAGATATTATTGTGAAGGATATTTAGGTACGATTTACGATCTGCAAGCTGCAGCAAATGTGGCGATCAAAATTTTATCAAAACCAAGGTACCGTTTAGGCAACAGATGAGAACGGCACCATTGGATGCATTAGCAGTGCTATTCAAATTGCAGACGACACCGCAGGTCTCGTAGTAAAGAAAAATCTGGATTGCAATATTACAAATTCTCGTTCCGAGTGTTGGAGAATTTGTCTACAAATTTGGAAATTTCGCATTATTTCGTTAAAACGTTTTTATGGAAAGAATTATCTTAATGATTCAATGATGAAATCATTGAAACCAAATTTATACCGTTTACAGTATTGACAAACGAACCTTATTGGCTAATGGCTAATGATGACAAATGCAAATTTAGAAGATCTAATCTGTTCCGATGAGGAATCATTGAACCCTGGCATCCGCGATCGATGCGAGGAGAGAAAAGGCAGCGGTTACAAAATTAACGAGTTCATTAGGCGAAATGTTGCTGACCGACATAAACACATAAAATTGAAATGAAATAATAAACGTGAAAAATAATAAACATTAATAATTTAACATAATGAATATCTGACCCGCCGACATTTCGCTAACGATGACACATTTCGTGTTTATCAATATCCGCGATCAGCTTTTAAATTAAAACTCACATAGTTAAAGAACGAACAAAAGAACATCTTCGCACTGAAGTTGGGTGGTCAAAACATGGATTAACTACTTCCTCATACCCACTACGACGTCTGCACCGTGTGGCTTAAATAAATACAAAACGGAAAAATACATAGTAATCAATACAAATATATGGCACATATCCTCATTTTTAGAGGGCGAACAATTTCATTCTTATTATGAATAACTAAAGGCGGATAATTCAATTTGATCAATTAAATTTATCTTCAATGAAATAACAACAATGGTTATGACACCTGTAGCTATCATATAAAATATCAATTGTTTCTGTACATTGTTCGTGACGTCTGCTAGATCTCACAGGCGCTGTTAATGGTATCTTCCCCTCAGACTTCTCGCACCTGTGATATCGGACATTATATGACATTCTTTCAATTTCATCACAATCGTAATACCATTTAGTTTTTTTTTTTGTAAATTTTGAAGTGCGGCTAGTAATGAAATACGTAACACTGGCAAAATATTTCAATTTAATAATTTTATTTTAATCAGATAGATTAGATCGTGGTAGTCTAGTGGTTAAGGTGTTGGACTATTAACACAAAGGTCTCGGTTTTAAATCTGCACAAGTTCACACCACTTTTAACGCTTCATTACCACAATATTCTCTGACTCTAGCGCAGAATCTAGTTGAGTAGAGGCCAAAATAATTGTATATATGACCAAGATTATAGCAATTCTTTTTTAAAAAAAATATTTCTTATTTCAAATAAATAATATTATTTATAATGTTCTTTTGTTTCAATTTGCGAAAATAAATTATTTTTATTATCTATTTCAACTGGCAGAAATAAAATATTACGTTTCAACAACCGCGCTGTCATCTTTTTACAAGCTTTTATTTAGCTAGTACGTCGGTTTAGGTCAAATCTTGCAAGCTGAATTAGAACCACTTCCACTTATCCTACGGAGTTTAATATTACACGTTGATTCAGTTCCGATGACAATACATTTTTACGGTAAGCATGACCAAATTCTACCTCCAGGAATGGCTCCAAATGGAGGAACTCCTCAACGGTAAACAGCACAGACAAGAAATTTTGTATACGCCTTAAAGCAATTAAATAAAAGCTTGTTTTTAAAAATGTATTTTTACAATGGTGTAAATAAAAAAACATTATTTAAGTATATTTATTTAATTTTAAGGATATTTCAAAAATATCTTTGGGTCTTTTTCAAGAAATTACGAATACATGCAACGTGAATATTATAATTTGTAAATAATTAAATGCGGTTAGGCGTACGTTCAAACATTTAGATGCGAATATTTCTGCGGTGCCCCAAACGAACGCAATCGCCTACAGTAAACCGCACGCAACAGGTTAGCAATATTAATACATGCTGCACAAAAAATGCATTAAAAAGGAAATGTAGTCAATGCGTTTTAATTGCATCGAGCCGAGGCGAGTGCGCTGAAACTGAATATTTCGTTTCGGTTAGCGCGTTTCCAGCACAAAGCGCATTCGTTGTATTGAGTTACTTTCCTTCCTGGTGGCGGAGTGGCCATAATCTAATGCAACGCGATATAATATGCGATATGTAAAACGATACACACTGCTTGACCGATCGAGCGTTTACTAACAAACGAGGAAACCAAAAAAATGTATAAATCACAATATTAACCATTTTTATTTTAATTCCATTAGGCGCAGAATAATATGTGGGTAGTAAATGGTTGTGGGCGTTAATGCAATAATCATATAACCGAGGTTACTTCATAGTATACGAAATAGCCTAATACTTAAACGGCTACAAATTAACTGCGTGATTTGCATCTGAACTTATCACCATGAGATTTCCCTATCACTGAAGCTGGAATCTGGCCGACAGGGCGACTGTCCAAATAGTTACGGTCGACGATGTACGGTGTCTATCTATGGATACTGTATCTTTATTCTTTATTAGATTACAACATATCTTTATTACATTATCTATAACGAGTATATAAAAATGACTGTTTCTTTGTGCTTTAAGCATGGTCCGATTGCGATTACGAGTTGGAGAAGTTGTCGTGAGCATACCCGATTAGATTTGTGAATTTAAAAAAAATGAAATTCAAACATCAAGGAGGGGGGTAATGGGGGTTTGAAATTTGTATGGAACCGTCGGTTATACAATCTCAAAAATTGGCATATAGCTTCTTTATATAGCATAGACATCGAACGAGAAAGTTTTTTTTTTAATATTTTACCAATGAATGGTGAACATTTTTATGAAAATATATATACTTAGTTCTGGGGACTTCAAATTTTACAAATGGCTTCTTGACGTAATAAGCCTATATTACGTCCAGAAGCACTAACGGGGAATTTTGGGAAATTCAATCATTAAGGGGGGTCAGAAAGAGCAGAATTGTAGGTTTCCTGGGAAAACTAACAGTTTTTTTTTAAATTCACAAAACATATACTTACGTATGTATATTTCATAAGTATACAAGCAAGCCATGCAATGGGCAATACATGGTAATGATAGGCAAGCCAAGTTACTTCATCGAACGCGACTCTGGTCGCGAATGAACGCGATTTCGTAACAGCTATGAGCCAGCTTCAGTAACTCAGCTATTCGTTACGCTAGATTAATAGGGTGATTGAACGGTGTCGCCTTATAAAGCGCACGTCTAGTGGTAAATAGCTATAAAAATAACAAAAAGTTTAATTTGTAATCAAATATCCCAAGGTGATGAACATTGTGTATATTATGTGTGCCTGGGGGGGGACCCAATTCGATTTCACACTCGTATATAATAAAAGCAATAAAATAGAAGAGCGAACCATATCGCAACTACAAACAATCTAAAATTGGTACGAAGAAGTTAATTGTGACGCCGAGATTAAACGCGGCCGATGGCCCACCTCTATCGCCAGTAATATCCAACAATTCGCACCCGCCCGAGTATATAAACTGAATTACAAACACAAGGGTTACCAACCAACTTAGAAATGATTTTAATAAATAAATGAGGATAATTTGTATGTGCTCACAGTAGCGAGGGTGCCGTAAAACGACGGTAAATAGGACCATAATGTAATTTTTAAAAGCTTGCAATGTTTGTATGTCCGTTTAGGTCAAATCTTGACCTGAATTAGAACCACTTCTCCTTATCCTACGGAGTTGAAATTTGATATATTGGCTCAGTTTCAATGACAATGCATTTGTATGCATTGCAGAAATGCCTCCAATCTAAATAACTCCTCGTCGGTCACTTCAATAAAAACTTTTTTTTAAAAATGTATTTTTACTAATAATTGTTTAATGTTATTATTATTAAAACTGTTATTTACTGGTTTCAATTTCGATACAGAAAGGTTTTTTTAAAGCAGTTTTAAAAATAATATCTTTGCAACTATTGACTCAAACCTGGATGTTTAAACATCAATAATAAATCAAATTAAATAAGTACCTACGTGCATTTATTCACTATTATTAAATAGAGGTAACCTTTTTATGATAAATATGATTTTTTTAGGTACTTATAAATCTTTCTAGAATTACTCACCAGAGGGGCGCTATAACAATTACAGTTGTCGAACTGCAGAGCAACGTCGTAGAATGCTGACGTCATCACCTCTCAAGCAGCCTGGTTGTGAGGTTTCCAACAATAAAAACCATGCTTATCGTCCATTGTTTAACGAATAGCAGAATAGAGTAGTAGGTTGAAAGCATGAGAGCGCTGTAGTGATATCGGACAAACGCGGCGTAATGAATCGTCGCGCCCAAACGAATAATTTATAGGGCTCGAAGCGAATTTCGCGCGCACGACTGACAGTATTAACATTTTGACAGTGCAGTCTAATTGGACGGTTCGACTCGACCGACAGCTAATTCTCAAATTCGCATCATATTCGTTATGCATCATCAAACGACGCTACGTTTTTATTTATTTATTTATACATAACATAACGCTCAAGATTTGTCTGATGTTTTATCGTAATTAACAATCATTCTGCTTGCGACAGTTCTAAAAATTAGCAAACAATGTATGAGTTTAGCCGTATCACCACATAACACTTTTATTTCTTTATCGTCTCCATAAAAAAATCATTGCAGTGGTGCAATCAATGTAAGGGAGTCTTGTTTTAACACTGTCGAGTAAATTACCGCCATTTTGAAGTGAATGTGACGTACGGCAGTGATACTCTTAGTACTTTCATTTTGGCTAGCAAATTTCTAAAGATGGCGCAATTAAAGAAAAAAAAATGCGATAGGATTTACCAGAATAATATCTAATATCTCTGAAACGAATCGATTTCTAGAAATTCCTTATTTATTTTCACGTATTTTACTATAATAACGATACTTATATTATTTATACATTGCGTAACTCTTTGAGTAATAGGTAGTTCAGTTCGTACTGGAGTATGAAATATTTAAACAATTTAGCGCTCATAAAATTTGAGGAATGAGAACTAAAAGCGAACTTCCAAACAGCCCTCTCGTTATTGGTAAAGTTCAAGTATGTTATTGGCTGTCATCGAAATTGAGTGATTGAGTTATTGGCAACTAGAGGGAGACGTACTTATGTAACGTGTGTAAGTGCGATGATTGAAAATGATCGATGGCGTCCTAATAAAATTAGTCTGTTCATAAGTAGGTAATATCTAAGACGAACATGTAGGCATGCGATTATTGTAAAGGAGAATGATTGTAGTGTTGAATGTTTCTGCGCTTGAAAGGAAAACGAGGACTATGTATTATTTAATAAATATTGTTATCTATATATTAATATGCGAAGAGAAAACTTTGTACCCCTTTTAGGTAGATTTTTTTAGGAAAGCCACCACTGTGATGGGTACCATTGTCATGAAATCCGAAACATTTCGACATACCTTGCTATTAGAAAGGATACAAAAGAATTCTCCGCAGAAGATTTCTGCATATCAGAAGCAATGGTCACTATCCAGTTTGGCATGAAAATTGAACAGCCTTGATGTCAACAGGAGCCTATCTCCTTATCCACTTTATATTCTGCCGATAAGAGGCAATATTGCAAAAATCCCTGTATTTTGCAGGGTATTTGTTTGTATGTTAATGTGAATAATCTTGTAGAACAATTTAATAGAGATAATGCCTATCGAAAGAGCAATTGCAACTGCTAAACACAATATCAATCACTCGTGGTTGATGTCTTTTACGAGTATATCAGCGAGGCCTAGTTATGTAATACATAATAATTAATTAACATATGCATTTGGCACCTCAATTATTATGATGTTTTTTTTTTCAATATTTTATTTTTATCGTTAAATGTACTTTTATAATCACAAATGTTTGGATTGTATATTTTTTTTTTGTTTGTGATGATAATGTATCAAATTAATTTCATAACGAATTGATAACTCAGCTACAATTCCTTACGTTATAATAGGTAATATTTAATATATATATATTATTTATTATAAAGTAAGGAATTATCTAAATACGGTATTTAAGCAATACATTATACAATTTTACTATATCTAAACGATTTCGATAATATAAAAACGCAAACTGCGAGAATGTACCTACCATTTGATATCGTCTCTGATATGTCTCGCACTGATAAATCTTGCATCGCTCGGCTGCACTTGTGTTATAAAACCGATACAGACAAATTGTACACTTCACGATTACAATACTATTCGTTTGAATACAGTTCGATATTAAAGTAATAACTGTTGATTACACACAAGTTACCAAGGCCAAATTGCATATCCGAGATAAAAATCTGACTCATCATAAGAGTATCCCATAATCTAGTAGGTGAGTTATTTTTATTTATTAAATAAATTACTTATTTTAAATGAAATTATTATTCTATGCATTTCATTGCTGTTTAATTATGTTTTGTTTTTAGTATCATATACCTTGCCAATAGTAATCTATATATCAAAGAAAGTCGGGTTAGTTACACCATTTATAAATCAAGAACGGCTGGACCGATTTTTATAACCTTTAATTTGTTGGATTTGTCTCCGCCCCGAATAGCAGAATAACTTTAAACATATTTTTATACATAGGAAATATTCACGAAAAAAAAAAAAGAAAATTCATTTTCTCATACATTTTGTATGAAACGGCTTTTTCTGGTATTCTATTTTCAAACGAAGTTGCCTTCGACGATGTTCACTTTATGAGATTAGCGCATTTGTCATCGTCTCAAATGAAATGTGTCAAAATAGATATCATTTTGATTTTTGTAAATTTATTGAACTTAATTAATTGTGAGTATTCCTAATAAAAAACTGAATTTAATTTACCTAATAGGTTAATTTATTGATTCTGAGGCGGTATGAAGTTCGCAGGGACAACTTGTATTTATACAGGATGTCCCGTAAATCGTGGATCAAACGAAAAGAGGAGTTAGGGGGGGTCATTTCCAATCTACTTCAAACACGCGTGTTGTACGCGTGTTTGAAGTAAAACTTTTGTAAAAAAGTTGATTGAATTTGTTTTGATTATATATCAAAATTACCACCCCCATCCACATTCAACGATGTTTCCGCGCGCCAATTTAATTATATAAGAAGATGATTTAAAATGACAAATAACCGAAAATCAACGTGATAGATCGGCGCAATGACTAGTCGACTGAGTGCATTACCTCCATGCGTCCTTAGTCCAACGAAACCACGCAAAATAAGGGCGTTACCCAAGCAATATATAGCTCTTTTGATTTTGACTTCGTATATTGATAGACCACCCATTGTTTAAAGCCGTTTTATACTTATCACAAAATCTAGATTTTAAAAGGTTAGGTAAAGATGGGTTATTGCTTACTTTCAACATAACTCTCTTCGAGAAAATAGCTCGTTAGAAAAAATGCTTGGACAGTGACTGCTGTGCAGTCTATACCTAATCCATAAAGATCACAAAATCTCGTCCATGCAAACTCGTCATTTTCCATAAAGCAACATTTTGCCATATAACTCTCTTCGAGAAATTGGCTCGTTACAAATATCTTCACATATGGGCCTTGACCGTCAAGATGGACCCGATGTTATGGTGCTCACAAAAGTCAACACTTACCAACAAAGTTTTTTTAGTTTTCATCAAATATTTGGCTCATGCCAAAATGGCTCGTTCATATTTTTTGTTGTGACTTAGGGAAGTAATGTCTACCTATCTATTTTTAAAAGATCACAACGAACTTAGTCATCAAAACATTTTATTCCAAATTATATATATATAAATAAATTTTCGGTCCCGCGAGGAATGCGCGCGGTGCAAGAGGCGGAAGGGGTAGGAAATGTTTGTTTGGCGTGCGCAGGGGGCGCGCCGCGCGGCGCTCGAAGGCCAAGCGATGTGGCTCTCTGGATAGGTACTTGCCTACGTCATCGCGTCATCGCGTCGGCCGGCAGCCGGCGGCCGGCGGAGTGGATTAGCTTCATCGCCCTTTGCACATTTCACGACGCACGAGTGTATTTTATTATAATACAGTCATTTATAATACAATATTTTTTTATTATATATCAGTAATTTATTACGGCACAGAGCAGTAAAGCTAGTAACAATGTCGCGGAAATTCTTTATTTGTGATAAAAGTTTATTTGATGCCATTGTGGTGGTGAAAGAGAAAGGTTTAAAAACTTTAATAACATCTAGTTTAAACCGAAAGATGGAAAATTAGCTATTGCGGGTTTTACAGAAATTGCTGTTCATACCAAATGTCGTAAAATCTATATAAACCCAAATTGTATAGCAGCCTATATCAAGAAAAAGCCTCTTACTTCCATTGATATCTTATTATATTGTAATTTATTTATTGATTATTTATTTATCGAAATGTAATAAAGAAAATTACATTTATAAATGTATATACTATTTAAGACATAAAGATAGAGATTAGCATTACAACATTTTGTGCCCGCCTTCTTTACTAGACTATGACTGAACTAAGGAAGGCAGTGTTTTGTTGTGCTAAAACTAAGAATGTCAGACCGTCAATGCACCTACCTATAGAGAAATGGTAAATGTTAACTAATTTATTTATTAGAAAAACAAATAAACAATGTTGTTGCATAGACTGTTCATATTCAGACAAATATATCTTTGTATAGTTAAATTAAAAGAAAAAAATACATAATGAATATGGTATTAATGATTAACATACTGAACATATGACTTCATTCACTATCTTCCCTGATCCTATTGCAAGCAAGTTTAGCTTAGTTGAGCATGGCCTGAAATAATTGTTACAAAAGAGTGTTTGAATATTATTTTATTGTGTGCGGATTGTGCTGACTTTGGGTTTTTTTTTCAAAAACCTGTCTAACCTCAGACTTAACATTTAGGGCTGAGTTTTCGAGAGAGAATCAAATGCCGCTAAAAATTCAACTTCCTGCTATTTTATGTTTTCATGTTCAAAAATGAAGACTCAAGAAAAGTCTGTATTTTTACCACATTTTATGAAAAGTAAATATCTTTTTGACTGAATACAAAAATTGGGAAAATAAAATTACATATGGTTACATAGAGCGGCCAGTTTTTAGCTTCTATACATACTGTCCAAACATAGGTTTATGGAACTTATTTAGGATTCTTGCTCGAACGACAATCACTTAAAAAGGTAAAATTAGGAAGAATGACTAACGTATAGACTTCTAAAGATGTAAAGAAGAGAACGTAAATTTTATATTCTCATACTTTAACCGGGACGAAAGTAAAAAGACTATACGATATTTTCTTCAATCTTATCCACTCGTGCAAAAATTCTGTTTTTTTATATTCTTGACATTGCAAGAGGGATTTATATAATATAAGATTATGGGCGTGTTTACTTTGTGCATGACGGATGTCACAGGATCATGTCTTATGTTTCTTATGCCGTTAATGATTACTGGGTGATTTTAATAGTAAGTAGATTGTAGGTGTATTAATATGTAGGTATTTTTATATCGTATTTATTGTTAAAGTATATTTTTTGTACACTTGTAAATTCTATATAGAATTTAGCAAATTTAGAATTGTAGCTCTAGAACTGATATTTCTTTTTCAACTTTTTATAACGTAATTTACTTTCTTCGTAATTTTCATAATATATTTTTCCTGCGTTATTTAGAAAAACTGCGAATCAAAATACTTAGTTTTATTCCCTAATTTTTCAAAGATATTTTATTCATCCTTTTTTAGTATTGTTTAATTCTTGATATTATTAATTAATTTCGTGTGTGTCTTGATGTAATGGTTTTATCTGTTTCTTTTAATACCTTTATTGCTAGGGATTGTTTTTATTGTCCCTGTTTCGTGGGACGGGAAGGCAGGCGGCTTTCAGCACCTACGGCACCGCATGTATCATCATTTGTTTAAGAGGTCATGATTACGTGAAGAACGTTTTGAGTTGCAACCAATTTATTATTTTTTTTAAACGTGGCTTCTTAAAACTAAATAGGCTTAAATTTAACCAAACATAGCCCAGATAATGTATCTTCATAGGGAAGTAAGCCGTAAAAAACGGTTCAGATGTTCTCGACTCCTAGGAGACAGACGGACGCTGGGTTAGGTTGGTTGTATTATGTTAAAGATTATAACATTATATGTATAATTAGAAGCTTTTTGAAAAGATAATTTCCTTTTCGATAAATACTTCATCTCTTATATTTTGGGTTTTTTTTAGAATATAAGTCTATAGTCTAAGTTATTTGTTAGAATATTGTCCACGGTAAAAATATCCGGCTTAGTATTCGACAGTTACAGTTTCATAAGTCACATTTCATAATTAAAATCCTACATTTGTACGGAGAAAAAATAAATACCACGATGCCCGTACTTTGTTAGACTTATTTACCTTGACCTAGGTTTTCAGATTACCTCAAATACGCAATTAAAAATCGATTTAGAGAAGAGAAGGATATACTAGTTGGTTGAAAAAAATCTCCATTACTTTCTACCTAACTTAATTTTCTAAATATCCATTTTAAGACAATTTTAAACATAGTTTTTAGATTTATTACATAGTTTAGATACAATGAAAGAAAAGTGTCTTAATTTGTGTAAATTTACACCATACCACGTGATAAATTATGATATGTAAGTTTTTGAATAGTTATTTTCTAGGTAGTATAATGACCCCCCCCCCCCCCTATATGTGACCGAATTCCACAGAGTTTTGGTGATAACAATCAGTTTTTGTCTAGAAATGTAACCAATGAATCCTTTCTATAATTTTAATCCTTTCTATAATCTTTCGATATGTCGTTGACGAGAAGAGAAGAGGAAATGCAGATTGATTTCAACAAACAATTGATTTCAAGCTTACATTTGCTATTAAAGATTCATAGATTCATGTCATTTACAGCAAGAAATAATGAAAGAAACAAACTAAACGTGAACTACTTGTTTTTCTCGTTTATTCAAGTTTTGTATAAGTACTTAGTATATTGTTTACTAAAAGTTCATCAAAGTACAAAAAAAAATGTCTGCCTTTTTTTACATGTACGGTACATGGGTATTATATTTTATGAATGGTTGAAAGTGATTCCTAGTAATGCTTGCATAATCTTTAAATTTATAATTTAGATTTGTAGTACTTTAGTATTTATAATTAATTTGTTTCAAATATTCCTATGTCAAATGTAACCTTGTTTTAAGTAACTGTTAGTACTATTAAAAAAAAACTGCCATATTTATAGGAGCCCAAGGTTTTAAGGTTACATACATAGTTAAAGTTTCCCGATTATACCATACCGTTTTTAATCATGTATAAGAAGCTATTATCCCCGTCCTTTGGCCGTCTGTCTGTCTGTCTGTCATACAAAGAATTCAGTAAATACAAAATAATTTTCTTAAATATTTAAATATCAAAAATAACACGTTTCATTCTAATCTTGCGGATGTTTCAAATTTCTTTAATATTTATCCCTCTTCTTATCGCAGGGATTTCGCCGGTGCGACGTTCTTGTATAAGATAATTAACAATGTTTTTGACTGCCCTTATTTGTTAAGTAAAATTACCTTTAACATTCCAGCTAGGAATACTAGGAATTACAAGTTATTTAAAGTAGCCAGGTGCAATACGAATGCATGTGAAAATGGAATTATACCGCGAATATGTTCGTTTTATAACAACAAATTATCGGATGTTGACATTTTTAATAATACACTAAAATAGTTTAAAAATGCTGTTCATAGCTGCAGGTGATATAATTAGTATCTAGGTACCTAATTGTATATAAAATATATATTTTATTTTTTATTACAGTCTTGTGGATATGTAATACCTATATTTATATATATCAATTAAATCTATCTAACGCAAATAAAACGTCATTTTCATACCTACATTAAACTTAATACACTGTCATCAAAATCTCTCTTTTCATCACACACACGCACCCTCAAACACAAACACACACCCTCATCCACACATACACACATATCACATGCTCCTCATACGAATGTATACCTGCGTGTTTGTATTTTAATAATTTGATTTGCATCAATTTAGTTTGAAGTCTTCATACCTACTGTATAATAGTATGTTTGTGAATATGTAGGAAATCCATAATCGGTTTTGTTATCTGCTTAATTCTTAATTGTTAATATTATTGTCATTACTGTGTGTTTTCCCATAAGAAAATAAATAAATATTATATATTTTTTTTTAATATAAATTATTAAAATGATGTATTAGCTATTAACCGTACATTTATGTATTATTATTTATATATATATATTATATAGTATTATATCCATTGTTATTATTATTATTTCAGTATTATTTTTAGTTTTATTTATATATTACATAATATTATTTATATATCATGTATTATTTCATACAATTCATTAAAATAATTGTAATTGTATGTTGCGCAGTGTGATGGTTATGCTTATAAGAACGATGCTTTTAGTAAAGTCTACTTTAGTACGGGCATTGCCTAGTTAGGTAGTACTTTGTATTATATGTAATTGATGTTAAGTTACTGTCAACAAATAAATAAATAAATATTATTGACTGATATAAAAATTGGCTTTCGTTAATAATAATAATAAAAGGAATAATAATAATTGCGTTAGTAATAATAGTATTATTAGTATAATAATAATATAATAATATTATTATTCTTTCATAATAACTAGATTTAAAAATGACAATATTGCCATGCAATTTGATGCGTCCCAAAACAAATCTGTAGGTACATCCGAATGGTTTGTTTACGACACTGACCGAACGGCCTTGAAAGCAAATGAAAACAGCATCCGCGGTCCGCGGCTCCCGCATCCCGTCGCCAATCTGCACCCCCCGCGCCGCGCGCAACCCCTCCGCGGACATACCTACACTCATTATAATATATTTAATTTGTTCATTTTGTAATGAAATGTTTTGATGGTTAAATTCGTTGTGATCTTTTAAAAATAGATAGGTAGACATTACTTCCCTAAGTCACAACAAAAAATATGAACGAGCCATTTTGGCATGAGCCAAATATTTGATGAAAACTAAAAAAACTTTGTTGGTAAGTGTTGACTTTTGTGAGCACCATAACATCGGGTCCATCTTGACGGTCAAGGCCCATATGTGAAGATATTTGTAACGAGCCAATTTCTCGAAGAGAGTTATATGGCAAAATGTTGCTTTATGGAAAATGACGAGTTTGCATGGACGAGATTTTGTGATCTTTATGGATTAGGTATAGACTGCACAGCAGTCACTGTCTAAGCATTTTTTCTAACGAGCTATTTTCTCGAAGAGAGTTATGTTGAAAGAAGCTATTTGCCTAATTTTAGGTAACTTTGTAACTTCCTGACTTTGTGATCTTTTGATAAGGCTATCAGCAATGGCTACTTTATCAGTATAAGAAAACAAATTAAAAGAGCTAATTTGTGTTGGGGTCAAATCGTCTGTTGAATGGCCTACCTGTCGAGTTTAACCGAATTAGATTTATTCGCTGCCTAGGAAAAAAATTGTTGGCTGCCCCCAAAACCATTCTAAAAGACAAGGGGTTAGGTAGGTTGGATATTAAGAGAAAGAATAAAAAAAATGCGAAAATAATTCATCCCCAAATGTATTAATTTTATTAAAGCGCTGGAATCAATCCTTCAGCCTGGCAAAAAGCGATCGATATCTCAACAAGGTCAAGGCCCTAGTCGATCAATGACTTGGCGAACGGCCAGGCGAAACGAATGATCAGCTGGCACAAGTACAGCAGTACCTACTCCTACCTACCTACCTAGTGGATCTAAGTCTACTGGTAAATAGTCCTTTGTGTCCGATTAGTTCGGAGTTATATAAGATGATTTTACTTGAAGTAATTTGCAAGAAAGGTTTCTATTTTTTTTCTTGACGATTTTTTATAGACGAATACGACATGTTCGAAATCGCAGTGCCATTTTTTTTACCGGGAATGGTCTAGGCCCTAGGGCAGCGGT
This sequence comes from Neomicropteryx cornuta, assembly GCA_020383195.1. Lineage (NCBI taxonomy): Eukaryota > Metazoa > Arthropoda > Insecta > Lepidoptera > Micropterigidae > Neomicropteryx > Neomicropteryx cornuta. Next base: position 1,672,958 of record JAHKQU010000001.1, on the reverse strand, counting down.
TCCTAAAGTTGATTGGTTTCCGACCCATCTAACAAAAATTTCCAATCTAGGGACCCATCTTTCGGCTGTCTTAGAAAAAAGAGGGCATAAATATTGGTAAAGCTCAGATTCCCTAGTGGCGAGTCGTGGAACTACTTAATGCTGTCTTATTTCTTCTAATTGAAATTAAAAAAAAATATATAATTGTTATCAATATGAATGAAAGACTGTTGAAATAAGAAACACAATTTTTAGAAATTATAAATAGTTGAATGAAATATCAAATTTATCACTTCCTATTTTTAAAAATTCATGTGTACAGTGGCGAGGGCCACTTAATATTCGCTCGCGACCCCATATTTTGGGAATTACTGATCTAGGGATATACTGCATTACATAATAAAATAGCTTCGCAGAGAAACATGATGGCACTTGCCAAGAAATTAATTTGCTCAGATGGTTTGATCGAGCTTATTGAGATACGAGTATTGTGGATGGGGAAGGTGCGGTCTGGCAGTCAAAGGGACGAAATAGTGTCACCGAAGGGAGCATCCGGTACTACCGCGGGGGTTAATTGACCTTATTGGTGCGACAATAACATAACTGTAGCGACATTAGCCGAGGCTCGACATGCTAGGAATGACGGCATGATACGACCCGACCCATCGGACACACTACAATTATATTAAATGCAAAATGCAAACTAAATGAACATGTTAAGAAAAATAAATATTTTTGGCAAAGTAAAATCCGGTGTTGAACTGACGAATTCCAAACGCGAGAGAAACTCAAAAAATGCGCACGTTGGTATCATAGGCCCTAATACTCAAATACTCAACACCCTGGCAACACACAACAGGGTCACACTTATGTGGGTACCAGGCCACTCAGGCATTGATGGCAGCGAGAAAGCAGACGAACTGGCAAAGAAAGGTGCGAGCATGACTATGATAGGCCCAGAACCGGCCTGCCGCATAGCTAAAAGCATTACCAGCAGACTGCTAAAAATCTGGGCTTGGAAACAGTGCCAAAAATACTGGCAAGAACTGCCCGGATAAAAGCAAGCCAAAGAACTCATAGCAAAAAAGACTCTCGGAGCTATTGAAGATAAGCCGAAACCATGCTATCCAGAACCTTACTTAAGAGGCCACTGAGGGCACCCAAAAAGATACTTAACTTTATTCACAGTACGGGACTAGAGGGCGAGCTATAAGCTATAACCTAACCTAACCTAACCCCCACATCCACTAACTTACATAACATAACATAACATCATAGAAGTGGTAGTACCTACTAATGATGCCGTATTATTTGATGCTCGATTAACAGTATCACGGGTAGAGAAAAGAAAAATTTAGAAGGGAAGGGAAATGTATTTCAGACAGTGAATAAAAATGAATGAAGTAAGCTCTGTGTTCGCGCAGGAATTAGCAGTGGGCGTTACCGCGATAATAATATAACCGAGCTTAACGTTATACGTGATTTCAAAATAGCGTAATACTTGAAAGGTTACAAAATAATCGTGTGATTTGTAGCTGAATATAATGTTGCTTGCAACGAAATTTCCGTGTCACTGAAGCTGGAATCTGGCGACTCTCGAAATAGCTACGGCCGGCGATGTACTTGAATACAGTGTCGATCTGTGTGTGGAATGTGCAAGCCAGGCAATGGGCAATAAACGCGTTGGGCGTTGGACGCGACTCTGTAGCTATTGGCTGTGAATGAGCCAGCTTCAGTAACGCGGCTATTTGTTATGCTAGAACAATAGGTTGATTAAACGGTGTCACCTTATAACGCGCACGTCTAGGAGTGCTTCAGGCATACCTACCTGCGTGTAACCGTTCTGAACGGATTACAATATATTCGAGTAAAGGATGATTTAGCAATTAGTGAGAGCGTGCCTCTAATACGACTAGCTCTACGTCGATGTTGAAGAAGGGCTGTAGAATGTTACTTAGGTGGCTGTCAATGAACCCGCTACTCCGCGCTAAATAAAGTGCAGGTGGAGTATTTTCCCTCGGGTCCTCTCTCACATATTACTTCGAGCATTTCATACCGGGACGTAAATCGCTTTATAAATAAATAGCTTTAGCAGCTCAGATGTATCTTCTTTGCCTTATATTGGAAAGAAAATAAAGGCCATGTAATTTGCGAATTAAGTGGACGGACTTTATTTTTGTTATTTTTTAAACAGCAAAGTAAATTCAAATTGAAATAAATAATAATTTCTTATCGATTTTTCTTATAAGGTGAAGTGTCACGCCAATATAACTTTTATGTTTTCTTTCTATATTTTTTGCGTAATATTAATCATTCACATTCAATTGTGTTAAATGGTGAATAAACATTATAACCACAATAATTGTATATTTAAAAAGAGTTCTTGACTAGAAAAACTGAAATTAAACCCTAGCCAAAAAAATCATCCATAAATATGAGATTTAAATTTAAATTTAAATTTTTAAATTTTAAAAAACCGCTCTTACAGCAATAAATTCACAGAATTTAATAAAAAAAACTCTTACCTGAACACGGGAAATAATTTGTTGACAATATCAATAAAGACATTGGATACACATACCTGAAACAAAAAAAAAATGGGTTATTATTATATATTATGCCATATAACGATTAAAATATAGTAGTTTAGTGCGAGTATGTAAAATAATGTGCGTGTATGTGATACAATATCTGTAAATTATACACACACACACATTAGCACACTATGAATAAACAAGTCTGCATTACACAGTTTGTTTATGAATGACGATTAGTTAAAAGTATTATAATACAATGTGTCTAGAACTGAAAACTGGGTAACATTTACTATCTTGACATGAAAAACATCGTGAAGATATTTTGAAAAAAAAAATAGGTAAAAATAATTATTTAGCTATTATTTAATTATTTATTACCTCTTATAGGAAAACACACATTTATGTCAATATTATAATAAAAAATGGGATATTGAATTAATTAGATACCAAAATCTATTATGGATTTACTTCAATTTACAAACATATTATTGTACGGTAGGTATGATATTTTTAAACTAAATTGTTGCGAAATGTTTTCAAACTAAATTAAATTATTTAAAAACAAACACTTAGGTATAGTATTTATATATAGAGGGTGTAATGGGTTTGTGTGTGTGTAAGAGAGAGATATTGTGTATAAGTTTAATGTAGGCACCTTACATGTGTTTTATACACACTGGCATTCTTTGAAACCTTCGATTGATTGAAAATTGACTAGTTTTTTTTTTCAAAATACGGAGGTAGGTGTTTCCGTTGAAATATACCTTATTAATGTATACTAGGTAGGGAGTAAAAACTCCTAGTTGCACGTAGGCTTGAACTAGTGTTGGCGCAGTTGGCAACCGCAGCTAAGCCGCAATTGCGAAGAAACCTTCGCACGATCCGCTAGACAGGTAGGCAGGCACGACAAGTCATTGTTGGCGAAACAGCATTAGCGAGTGGGCCCGCAGGAACGGCGCGCCGCGCGCCGCAGGACCGGCCCGCGAGCAGACTCGAGACAATTAGGCGTACCGATTACCTTTGAATTTACGCAACACACAAAAGACTAAAGCGGAAAGGAAAGGCAACTTTGTTTGCAAACAGCGAAAGGCAATTAGCCCGACGCAATCAAGACGACCACATTACGCGCGGACACTGCCTCACCTCACCTTACCCGGGACACACTTTTCTTAAGCGGCTTTGAGCACAATGAAAAACTTTGCTCATAATTTAAGGCGCACGTGAAGAACTCTTGCGACAAAACCGAATCAGATAAACCACTTAAAACGATACGACAAAAAAAACCATTATGAATTATTTATGTATATATTCGATGCTACACTTTTTAGGAAGTATTTTTAGGAATTAATAGGATGAACATAAAGTCAGTAGTTCAGTCAGTCAGTCAGTAGTCAGAGTTCCTTAGTCTTGAGTGAATCCTGGCTGTAGAATCCGGTCATGCTTACTACCATAAAAATGAATTATCATCGAAACTGAACCACATGCCGAATTTCAAGTTCGTAATTCAGCTTGCAAGATTGAATCTAAACAAAATTATAAAAATTGCAATTTAAATAAAAATCTAAAAACGGGCAATACGATGTAACAAGCAATATTGCTGTGTTGCTACTAGGATAAGCATAATAATTTATTTAAATATATTTTAATGAGGAAAGTGGATTTATATAGTTGCAATCAAAATGAACCCGGCGGCGGTCGTGTGTGACTTTGTGAGGTGGTTTCGCGTGCCGCCGGGGGCGGGGGGGGGGGTGGGGGGATTTTACCAGCCTTGGTGCGAAATCCGTGCCTAGTACGCGAGCACACGACACTACTCAGCGCATGGGCTCAGCCCAGTAAATATAGATTAATAAAGGGGCTTCTCCACATTAATTCAGACTAGAATATCTTTGTGTTTAATCGCAAGAATGCCTAATTACAATCATTATGGGTTGTTTATATGACAAATTCTATAAGCGCATTTCATTTTGTTGTCTTTCACGACCTTTTACGTAAATTAAAGTGCTGTTTTTATTCACTATCCTAGTTATGAGTTTGAATAAAAAATACTAAAAGATTTTTTTTTTCATGAAATGGTGTCAATTACGGCTATATTTCCGTGCGAGGGGAGGGAATCACGCGCGCCGCAGAGCGAGATTGATATACTTTCTTCACAAATATTAGTGGAAATCGCAAAACCAATAAGCTGAATTAACGTAAAAGGTCGTGATACGCGGTGTATAATATTGAGTTCTACGGTCCTTAACATTTTAGAAAAGAAATACGCCTAATATATTTTTTACCCGATGCAAAAATGTAAAAAATATTATTATAAATAATTGTTGAAACAACGTTTAACTACTTTAATTAGACTTTTAATCCATTATAGAGCTCACCAGTTCAAATTAAAGCAATGACAAGGCATAGATAGCTTCACTGGCCTGGCCTATTGGGTCGGACATCGAACGATAGACAAAGCGCAGCCGGATCAATTTTATTGTCTCATTAGTGACGTGCTGAGGGCATCACGCGTGCGTGCGCGCGCCAGACCAGAACACATTTTTTTAAATATCCAAAAAACAATTATAAATGATAATGTTGATCACGCAAAGAGGGTTCCGTACGAATATACGATCCTCGGAGAGTACCTACTGAGTCAATAGCTATAGATGATTAATGATAATAAAATAAACAGGATATTAAATTTGTATGTGTGTATTCTCGTATTGACTTCAACTAATAAGCAACTGTACACATTTGTACTTGTATATAAATAATTAGAGGCATTAAATAGTTAGGTAGAGCTAGGCATATAATTATTATATTTTATTAACAGTCGTTTTATTAACTCCAAGTAGAGAGAGAAAGATAGAGAGACGAGGGGGGGGAATTGAGTTTCCTTACTTTATTTATAAAAAAAAATATATCATGAAAAAAAGAATGGATGACACCTTGTAGCTATCGTATAATATAACTGCTAGTAGTAGTAAATTATTTAACCAGAACCTAACGTCTTACAGCTGAACAGGCGTCATTAAAGGCATTTCCCACCCAGACTACTCGCACTTGTGGTACAAACTTGTTATGGGTTGCTTCATTTCCTATCTCCAAAGAGGCGAAAGTGATCAATTTAATCAGCCTCCGATGTGATCTAGACATCTTTGATAGTTTTTCAAGAGCAACAATCTACGCACAAAACCCAAATATGAGAAATTTACCATGACTTCAAATCAATTTCGCGCGGGCAGAGAGAGAGAAGTCAAAACTTTTACATTAAAGCAAGCATCGTATATATACTCGTGTTAACAAAATACAATATTTCAGACCTCGATGCAGACACGAACTGTACATTTTTTCTTCTCTTGAAAATCAATAAAATATGACAAACTAATATGTAACAATAAATCTATAAATTAATACGTGAAGGGAAAATTTTGTACCTCTTTTTAAGCATATGGCGCATACGGAGGAGAGTGAGATTTAGCATGGTCAAAGTTTATATGGAGAAGAAGTGCAGAAAGCTAAAATTATGTATATATTATAAAAACATTAAATTTAATAAATAAAACGTTCATACAACTGACAGCTCATTCACAGAATGAGTTTCGAACTATGAATTTTGTGTGATTTCAAATGTTCATTCAATGTTCAGTCTGTCAATGTCAATGTAGCAATGTCAATCAAAAATGAATGATATCAGACTTCGATCCAAGCTTAAAAAAATCAATTATTAATGCCATTTTAAACTTCTATGAATATCAATTGTCAAGTTTCATTTTTACATACAAAAATTAAAACTGTCAATGAATTGTATCAAAAAATAAATAAAAATACAAGCTGAAATGGTGTTTTTTGTTTCGACTGTTTGCAATGATTACAGAGGTATAAGAATCTCAATAATAATAATAATTATTATTAAGTAATTACAATATTTAGGAGCTAGCTCCGGTGATACTGTTGAGTTTAGTAGGTGAGGGAAAAAAAATAATGCTTAACAACTCGCAGTCTACGCTTAAAAACAGCCTTGGAAGAAGGAAAGGGATCCAATGCTGACCTATGAAGAGTATTCCACTGCCGAATTGTTCTGGAAAGAAACGAATTGAACCCAATGTTCCGTTTTCTCAAGATAGGTTTTATCTTGGAAGGATACTCAAACGTAAAAGTTTAATGAATTACGGTCGAGTTTTGAGCACTGTACTACCACTAGAAAATAATAAACTGGCAAGGTAGTTGACGTCTGTGTATGTATACCTTTACTTGAGTGGCCTGGCCTCAGCGCTCGGTCATTTACGAGCCAATCGTTAGATTAATGTCTATATGGGTTTTGGGGATCATGGGTAAGTTCACTCTGGTGAAGAATTCTATTAAAATTATAGTCGTCGCGTGAATCTGTCAAAGATAGCGGTGGTTTCCTGTGTTTTCCAGGGTCCGGGGGACATTGAACGGCGTAATGACTACAAAAACTTCAAAGATAATGAAATAGGCAGTCGGACGGGCAGGCGATGAAGCCGACCGTGAATCCCTGCTGCAGCACGCGAGGCTGGCACCGAACGAGACGGAGCTAGGCGCGACAATACTGTTGAAGAGGGACGGACGACTCAGTCAACGCCGCCAAGGTGACTTCCGTATTTTTTCCGTTTGAAAGGAATCTCGCTGCAAGAGAGCGATAATGCTAAATGCAATTGCAATGTTGACGGCTAGTACCGTTGATGGAATGAAAATCACTATGAAAATATAGAAATGATCTATAAAACAAATCAAATTTAATTAGACCATTCTTAAATAACTATCACAAATAAAAATATCAGCCTTCATATTAGAATGATTAATATGGAAGAGAATTCAATGGGGTAGTCAAGTGCCGTTAGCAAAATTTTGTTTAAATGTGTATAATTTATTGATTTAACTTTACGTAATCGTCATAAGTGCGTTATTTTAGATAAACCATTACAAAGTTGTATCTATATTTTTAATTAAACGGCTTCTCAAATGTTTGAGAGGGACCAATACTAAAACGGATTTATTTATTATTGTAACGAATGTATTGTATGGTAATGAATTCGCGAATTGCTTATTCGAAAAAACAAGTAGATATGACAAGAGATAGTAGTTTCGGTTTCGAAGTGAGTCTATTACGCTAATGGCGGTTGGTCAGTGTTGGAGTAATCTTGGTGCGAGCTGATGGCGAAATACACAGAAATATCCGTTTCCCTATGGAAACGGTAAGTTGTTGATCTGATTTATTTTGTGCTAATTTTATTTAGACATTTTATTAATAACGTCGTATTTGCATTTATAGGGGTTGTTATTTTGGTTTTTTATAGGGTTTTCGCTTTGTATAGGACGTTTCCAGGGAATTAATTAGGAAGTAATAAGTACTTAAACAATGTCTTCGACTGAGCAGATAAAATCTATTTATTTGGGTACTGTTTACTACGATATTTAGAATAAATTTAATTTGCAATCTACATTTCTATTTATGAAATCTAAAAATAATATTATGCCCCAACTCCAAGAGAATTTAAATTGTAATAAATAAATTAATTTTATTTACAATTTGCTAACCAGATCCCTTTTAATATTTTCTTGTTTCAGCGTAACATAATATTACTCGTATATCAAGAGAATGGTAAAAAGGTTAAATTATAGTTACTTCATATTTTTTTAGTAGCTGTTGAAACCCGGGCCGCGCCCCGAGGGGGCAGCTAAGACCCGCGGGCGGCTTTGAGGGCGCCTTCGGGGCACGATAAGTCGTGACTGCGACACACGAGATGGGTCGCTTCACTTTTTATCTCTAGGCCTTTTGGGGCCATTACGTGCCTACCGTCCTATTCTATGCAAGCGGCTTTGACGTTTGTTTCGCCGATGCAGTTTTCCAAGAATTTTACAAATATTTTTTAATGTTTCTTTCCGTAAAAACCTTCTTCAAACTATTTTTTTTAATGTTCTATAAAAAAAATAGCCAAATCGGTTGATTAGTTTCTGAATCTAAGACAGCCGGACACACATTGATTTTTATATATTTAGATGTTACACATTTACTCACCCTCACACCCACGTTTCTACACTTACCTCACACAATCACCACTTCGCATAACATAAATATGAATCGATTTGCTGTTTTACACCTTAATCAATTTAATATTAGCTTTATTTTGAGCCATTACGATATTATTTTATATAATACAAAAATACCCGACTATTTATTAAATAAATATTGAAAATAAAACAATACGGTTCAGCGTGTGAAAAAGTTTAGATTTCTTAATATTTTACGAAGGTGTAGCAAAAGTAAAAAAAAAACAATTATTAGTTAAAATACATTTTTAAAAGCAAGCTTTTTATTAAAGTTCTTGAATGCGTATAAAAAAATGTCGTGTTTGTGCTTTTGACCGACGAGGAGTTATTGTCATCAGAACTGAGCCAACATGTCAAATTTCAACTCCATAGGATAAGAGGAAGTGGTTCCAATTCAGCTTGCAAGGTTTGATCTAAACCGACATCTCGTAATACGGACGATAATATACGAGTTGGTATGTTGTTGAACAGATACACGTTCGTATGAACACTCCGCGTCTTTACACGGATGCAATAGGTGCAATTACTGCGCCGAGAACCAAATTAAAATCTTAATTAGATCCGCCTCAGCGATCTAGCCGCGCTCTGCTCCTAACATCCCCGAGGAATACACCTATACCTCCCGAACGAGATGATTCTTCAAGGGAGTCTGTTCGATGTGGTTAAGAGACCTTCTTAAAAAATAATGTTAGTCTTAATTTACAAGGTTAAAGTTAAAATTTGGCATAAAAGAATTTGTTATTATGAAAGAGCTTATTAAAATTCATGATTACTGTGAAATGTATTTTTACGTAATATTTACAAGCCCCTTGTAAACGTGTAAGCAAATAGCTAAGGAAGAACCGGCCTTGCTGCATTATGAATAAATAAAAGTAATAATTAGTCAAATTTTCATTTTGTAGTAGAAATAGACGAACTAATGAACCCTTTCCTTCAAAATATTTTCGAATTTTGCTATAATACTTACGATTATAAGGTGATTAGTGGTTATGGGAAGGAGGAAAGACATAAATATCGGAACTTGTACTCTTAAGATGAGCTAGATGCGTGTATTTTTAACACCTGCTGTATTCATGTCGGGTCCGAATATAGTCATATAATATAAATTAAGAACAGAAAAATATTGTAAAAAACATATATTTCTTTCACAAGGGTAAAAAAAAAGAAAAAATATAAATATGATAAATTTAAGCGGCAGTTTTTTTTTTAATACAGAGAGTACGATATTTATATGACCCTTTGATAAATAATATTCTTCTTAAACGATTACTACTTTATTAGTATGATTTTAATATACGAATAAATAAATATAATCAAATTTAATGATTAATTTTCATTGATACGATAACGTAATGAGAAAATAATAGCAGAATTAATATAACCACCATCCAGCAATGTTTACACATACAACCATTAGGTTGTCACTTGTTGGTTGAAGATCGTAAAACACCAGAGAGAAGCAACAGCGCATAAAATATATATTAAATAGTAACCTAATGTAACCTAAACAAACGAAATTCCATAACAATACACCGAGGGAGAGATATTCTCCCCTTCAGGTGATGAAAAATGATCAAATGACAGGCTAAAGTCGGTAACGGGGGCCAGTGACACCAGATTTAGGGTTAAATTGGCAAACTTGTGCTAGGCAGAACTAGGAGCGCGTAAAACATGCAACGCTCTTCGCGTAATATAATGTCGGGTAACGCTCGCGTTAATAATTCAAATGTTAATCAGCGAACAAAACGTCCCCAAGCCCACAGCCCAGGTAGGTGAGTAGGTGAGTACCCACCCACCGGTTGTACGGGGAGGATTGCGGATGAAACACAATGCTAGTAACTCGGCAACAATGAATCGCTGTAGCGTCAAAACACACTGCAATCGATACAAACGCCCGCAACAGATACGGCAAATTCGCGATACATGTTTCATTGTAAATCGTTTCATTTTTGAATAGAAAAATAAGAAAAAAGTGGACGGGACACAGCCTGCGCGGTTTAAGCATTTAAAGAGTTACTCTAGTGAACCGCTTACTGATTGTGTTAAATTTCACTTACTGGCAAAATACGTGTGCTGATGACATTAAATTTCCTCTCATAGGTTTTGTTTAGTAACTTTTAAAAAATATAATTATCTATAACCCTTGCCGGTGGCCCAAACGTCGCATATATGCGTCAGAGCGAGAAAGCATTCCCCACTTGATTTGATTATTTCTGCTAAATAAACAAGTATGACTTGTTGACTTGACGTTTGTACCATTGGAATCGCAACGAGCCAATCAGTACCTCAGAATTTATTCAAGGCAATGCAGTTTCTAATACTAATTTGTATTAAAAACACTGACGCACTTCCGTCCCAGCTGTCCGTATTTTTTTTATTTAACTTTTTTTTTTCGACCTCCGTAATTTTTTGGAAGAGTTATACTATAAATGGTAGTGTATATCTAATGTATATTTGAAAGTTTAAATAATAAAGTATAATATTTGACAAAAATCGATAAGAGCAGTTTTTTTTATTAGTGATTGATTAGCAGAAAGTGATATTGTATAATAGAGAATTTCGTGGTGATTCAAATGATCCCTGATTTGTAAAGATTGGACGACTCATGCCTGCACCATGGATTGTTTGATAGACGAGTGAGTTCTTTAATTTTTCCTTGGAAATTAATCCGTTCTCAAGCCCTTTTGGCGTCAGAATATTTTGGCGCGAAATCCTATCTTAACGGGAAAAGCATATGCATGCGTGCATGTGTATGGCATGCATGCTATGCCATGGAAAAGGACCTATATGTTTGCTGTTAAAATTAGAATTTTGCACTGTTCGTATGTTGGGTGATACATGGAGATGGCATAGATTTTTTCATCCAGTCACGAGAAAAATTTTGCCCAACATATATAAAAACAAATGTCTTTTAAGGGACTTTAAAAGAGGTCTAGTGGGCCTAGTCTGAGCTGGCAATCTTCAATCGAGTCGACTGTGGCATCTCTACATTCTATGTTTATATATTGTGATCGTAACAAAGTCGACGTAAAATTTTTACTACAAACGCTCATTTTGAAATTATGAGTATATCTGACTATGCTTGAGAAAACACGTATATATTGTGACGACATGGCTTTAATGTTTTATTTTTGGCATCAAAATAATTGTATTGGTGTTCATAAATTCATATTTGAATAGAAATATGGTTCTTGAAAATCTGTCTATAAAATAAAAGATAGTAAGTCTCAACGTTTTGATATTTTTAGTTTACTTCATTTAATATTGATTTTGATCGCGAAAATCAGGTGACTAAATTTTGAGCAAAACAAAGATCCACAGGGATGATGTATAAATAAATAATCATAATAAGTTCATTTCCATAAAAAGAGTGTGTAATGATTAGGGACTATTATAAGAAGAATGAAAACTGAACATTTCTGGGAATAGCATATTTATGTTTTGTGTCATTAAGGTAATATTAATAGATCTCTTTATTATGCCTACTTCACTTTTGTTTTTATATAGATATAGATAAAAATGGTTTAACTTAATACAAAAAAAAAAGACTATAGCCGCAGACTTCAGGAGGTGCTGCTCTGAAGGTATAATATCATGTACTGAAGGTGTTTCGCGCGACCAATAAGATAAAGCGTTGTCTGCTGTCTAGGAATCATGATTAACCCTCGCTAGAAACGCCATTAGAAGCCACCATTCAATTAGGTCGGAGCAAACAAATGAAATAAGGAAAACTTAGAAATCCATTAATCAATGGAGTCGCGGCGGGGCGGTTAGGAATACGAAGACAATAATCGGCCTGCTGCAGAGGCGCCTTTTCTTGAATTACGACACGACTAGCAGAACAAAGCGACACTGGCATGATATAAAATAGGCGGGTGGGTAGTCTTCTTTGCAAACATTCGCTGCCGATAATTTAAATTGATGACAGCGAAAAAGTAATTTTTGTGTAAAATGTTACGCAGCAATGTTTCACCGGCTGGAGTGGTCACATTTTAGTTAAGCTAAGTTACGCCAAGTGTAAGAGTAGCAAAAAATAACCAGTAATATATTGTATTCTTAATTTCAGGTTGTCTTTCGAATTTTTATTGACAGTTTTATTTACACTTTTTTTTAAAAAAAAAAAAAATAAGATATCTTATCTCGTCTTTATGACAGTGACCAAACACGCATATTTTGTATGGAGAGTTTTGTGTATGATTTAAATACTATTGATATACTGTTTTGATATAAAATATATAATGTGTTTAAAACGACTGTTTAACACTGCTACAGTTACGACTGCTAACGGCTGCTGCGATTAATATAGTGTGTAAAATTTAAGTAGTACAAGGAAAAAACATAAAATACATTGCCGTCGTAACAAAGACAAATCTGACAATCGGATGCTTGCATTCATGATACTTTCTGCTAGTAGAAATGCTTGATAAAATAACAGAGTTAATGTTTATCGGTACGAGACCTCTCTGGGTTAGCTGGTAGAGATGGTCTTGCGGCAATAAGCTCGCCGTCTTGTTAAGTATTTATGCTTATCAAATAAAGTAATAATTATTATTATACATACGAGAACGAGGACGAGAACTTATGAACTGAATAAGACAATATTAATAGAAAGGTAAGTCAAGAATAGTAATTAAACAGGTCCTCCTCTTTATATAAAAATCTTGTAACATAAATTTGTGAAGTAATTTAAAAACACCTTTTATGCAAGCAGGCTATAACAAAATACATTTTACAGAAGAGTCAGAAAACAATTGAATATTGCCATTTTTTTATAACCTTTGCTGATATATTTTTTTTAATTTATATTGTTTTAAAATTTATTAAATTATAATGAAAAATGATTGTTGTCTTTATCTTGGGCACGATAAATATTTATTGATGTTACCTAAGATTAAAGTTGAGCACTTAGCATTATTTTGCGAGCGAACAGAGTTCAAGGCTTTGCTTAGTGGCCTATTCGAAGAAAAGTTATCCAGACGCTAAGCCCGCTCCCGTTTCGATATAGACAAAACAAAGGTGGTCCCGGGGAGTCCCGAAAGTCGCGACTCTCCCCCTGTAGACTTCGACGGAGAATAGCATAAATTCATTCTATTGTGCCTCAGTTTTAACGCCTATCTGCGGCTGGGCGCGACTTTAACCGATCGATACTAATTCACAATAGATAAATGAACACCCCAGAGGTAAATGAACACGATTCAAAACTTAGAAGCCCGAAAAGTTAATTAAATTTAAATTAATAAAGACATGTAAAATGGAGTTTTTTCGAAGTTAAATTATCACATGCTATGACTTATGCACAAGACGAAGACAGCTGAAATGTGTGTCGGCGGAGATGACTTAAAGGTATGGTTTAGCTTAAAAGCGATATGCAGAACCACTCTGGTAAGAGTGACATCTTAAAGATAATAAAAAAAATAACGTCTAGGTCCAAATTACTCTCCTTAACTTCTCGATTCTATTCTCTAAAAACCTAGTAAAAATATAATAAATATTTTGCGAAAAAGACTTCAACAAGTCGCACCCCAAAAGCCCACCATTGAAAATACTTTTTTAATTATTAATGCAGCCTTTTTGTTTTTCAATTACAGACAATTCGGTGCGACAACACGTGCAGCCTCAATCTTGTACCATGTAGTATCTTAATCCTAAATATTATTTTTATATTAATACGTGAATGGAAATTTTCCGATTTCTTTTTAAGCATATCGCGCGCACGGAGTCTGAAATTAGGCATAGTTAAAGTTTATATGGAGAAGGATTGCGAATAGTTAAAATTATCTGTAATATGTGTTAAAAATACAATAAATTTAATAAAAATAAAACGTTCATATTGACAGAATGAGTTTCGAGCTGTGAATTTTGTCTGATTTCAAATGTTCCTTTTTCAATAATCTGTTAATATCAATAAAGTAACGTCAAGGCAAAAAAGCATAATTATTAGGTTAAATAAAGTGAGTACATACTCGTATTATTATATAAATTAAACCCTATGTAATCTTAGTTTCAGTAATTTCATTTTACATGTTACATTTTTAATTTCAGTAATTCATTTTTTTTTAACATTCAGATATTCGCACCTATTTTACTTAAAAGTTTAATGAATTACGCTCGAATTTCGACCACTGAGCGACCTCTAGTTATAAAAAAACGGCGTACGCTACGCTAAATCTACGCCGACCTACAAACATATAGAATGGGCTCGCCTAGTGTTGACGGTATAATAATCCCATTCGCACGGCATTATTAACGTGCTTCGTCACCTTGACATGACACTATCTGTCTTACAGTTTAATAAAAAAAGTTTGATTTATGTAAATACTACAAAATATATTCAAAAAATACATACATCCTAAAAAGCACATGAATGACATCGGCATTCAAATGTTTTAAACGGTAAATTTATCTTACTTAACAAAACTAATATATGACCACCCTCGAGCTTATCATACACAAAAAAAAAACCAAGTTAGCCACAGTGCAAAAAAAAAAAATGGATACAGAATCTTCCCTTTTTTTGAAGTCAGCGTTATTCTTGGTGTCTCAATAAAAAAAAAACTACAAAATGTTTAATTATTATACTACTTAGTAAATGGCAAGTATTAGCAACTGTGCTGTTAGTAAATATTTTTAAATAAAACTATTGGCACTCAAATAATAAACCTAATTCATTAAAAACACAAGTTAAGACTCATCCTTCGTCCAAATATTAATCAATCGAGATATCGTAACAGACTGTTTTTGATCATGCCAATGTCGACCTTAAATCGTTAGCTATAAAAGTGTTGATCTATAGTTTTGTGGCGTGCGTGCGACTGATGATTTACGACTTAATCGAAATATATTATCAAATTTAGTAACGCCGAATTATCTTTGAAATAAGAATAAAATTTAAAAGTAGGGCTTTGTTAAGAACTATATACTATTATTTTCGGTTAAATCGTATGTTGCACTATCCGAACGCGAGGCGAAAAATAATTTGAACAATAAAATGAACACTTTTTTTATTCAATTTATATTTCAAAAACGAAAATCAATTTAAAAAATCGGCCTCCAAGAAGTATAAGATACTTAGTGTTTTTGAGTGGTGCATCACCGAAAATGAGGATTTTTTGAAAATTCTCCAATGTTAGGCGAAAAGTGTCAAAAGTTGTTTTTTTACGAGATACGATGGCCACAATATAATATGTAGTTTCAGAGTTCGCCTACATTTAATTGTTGCAAACGTATTCAATTGAGGACTTTTTGCTTTCGGCGTTCGTAATGGATTCGAGAAATCCAATCTCGAAGCTATTTAATCGATGAGCGTGCTTCTCAACGCACTGAGGAGCCTCACGGGAACTTCTCTCGCGCTCCGTAACAAAACCTTCTATCGAATTCAATCAGGCAAGATCACTTCTCATACATAAGTTGATTATTTTATTTGGTAAGTTCAAATGGTAGTAAAAAAATCTTCCGCATCATCGTTGATTGTTGGAAATGTGAGTCTAGGCCAATCCACCCAATGTGTATTGCTTTTTGTCTTCGAGTTGGCCACTGCTAGGATTCGAATTCCGGCTAACAGATAACTAACTATTCTTTATGTGGTGTTTCTAAGATCGTCTACGGGTTCGCGGACCTTTTGAATCTGAAACTAATTAATTGTATTCAACCAACTTGCAGTATCTCATGTTACTATGCTTTGCTTCTTTAAATTATACGAAGTAATTAGGTTTTTGGTTTTTTAGCGAAATTTAATGTATTTAAATCTTTTTATTTTGTACTAGGCGACGATAAATGTCCTCGAACACAGACATATATACATATATAGGTATGCATTTACTATCTTTTATTATTCATTAGATTCTCGATTAATTGGTGTAAATAATAGTATGATAAAAATATATAATAATGATAGTATATAAAGTGAAATCGGTTATGCAACAAAAATACTGCGATTCTGTGCATTAAAAAAAAAAAAAATTCGAATTCGAATTTAAAAAAAAATATAGATATGACATTACCACTATAGGGATTATTTTTATTTATAAATTTATCTTGGTTATGAAGTGTATGATATCCACCGCCAGTCAAAGGAAGACCGCATCAAAAAATGATATACCAGTTGGACCCGAATGAGTATCAGCTGTTCCAAACCGCTGTCGAAATCTCTATGCTAAATGGTACGACGGTTGAGTAGTTCATTGTCTCCAAAAAATGATTTAAAAAAAAAAAAAACCGAAACGTACGTAATATAAAGTTTTTTATAAAATTAACCTATTGATTCATTTAAGGTAGATTTCATTAGGAAAACTACCTTAAATGTATCTGTAAGGGTATCATATCACGATTTCTGGAAAATTTTGACAATTCGCGTTTCACATCCCCTAGAACCCAAAATCACACTCAGTTTAAAAGTTTACATATAAGTGTATATCTCAATCTATATCACTTTCATGTAATATAGATAAATAGAACCTATTTTTTTTTTAAAACTATTTTTAATATGAGCAACCCTTACGGCACAATATAAAGAAATATTCAGTATACGGCGGCGGGTTGTCGATCTCTTTAGCTGGGTAGTAGAATATATGCTTGCTAAATAAAACTACCACGAATACTCATGGATTAGTTATAGTTGGTAGGTACGAGATTCTTTTTTAATTTCACAAAAACAATTAGGTTAAACAACGTTAATAATAAAACAAAGGAGCAAAAGGCAGACATCTCCGCCCTGTGCAGCATCACTTTAATGAAACGTGGAGTGCACTCGGCTCCGTTATTAAAACTTGCCTGAGTGTCGCCGCTACCGATGAGACCAGATGAGGCCAACCACCACCAGCCAAGTTCGCGGCTGATATTTTAATTTCCTTTATCCGCCTTTTGTCTCGTGACCTAAGCACGGGAGATTACCACAGCATACGTGTAAAAATGCAGCAAGCACAAAACCCACATGTCAATCTCTACTAATAGGCTTGATTCCGTCAACTTGAACTAAAAATATATTTGCGTTTGCCCCAATTTGAAATGTAGTGATTTACTTACCTAGCCCTAACCCTTTGTTTTATTTAATTTAAGCACCGCTTTGCCTGGTCGCACAAGAAACCTACAGAGCAAAGATGAAGGCATATAATGCAAAATAAAACACAATAATTATAGTGTGTCTAGAAAGTCGAGTATAGGGCGAGGACTAGAAGGAGAGGTGACCCCCTTTCAGTCGTCAATCGGTCTGCGAGTGCTAATAGGCGGTGCCACCGGGTGCCACCCGCGAACCTCTGAACCTCACGTCCTCCCCGCGCGCTACCGCCCTCGCATGACACTCCCGTTCATTAGGCCTCACCTCGCCTCGCCATGACAACTCGGTCACGTGCAAACACCACATTTAACAGTAAACGTTACTAAGCTTAAAAACACGGCTAAAATGTCTCCAAAATCAGGGTTTTTGTTTGATAATTGAAACCAACCATGGCCATGTTTGGATTTATTCGTTAAAAGGTGCCTATGCAAAAATTATAATAGAATTGCCAAAAGTTTAAATACTATGTCAACATTTTAACGTCTTAAGGCCAATTTTCAGTCATATTTAATGTACAGGTCTTGAAATAAAAAGTATCTATTAATGACCGCACGAATACAAAAGTGCTTATCACCGTGTGTTGTAGTAATAGTGAGAAGGCAAACCTTGACCTACAATTCGTAGTATTGGGGTCATCGATGAAAACGACTCTCCAACTTTCGATGGTTTAAGTACAGCATGCTCTGTAAACGTGAGCGAAATTAGATTATCGTTTTAATCTACTTCCACATATGATTAAGCGCATCACTTGGAAGGTTTCAGTTAATCCTTCATAGGCAGGTTATTTTTTATGTTAAATTATATAAGAAACGTTTTATTTATTTGATTATAAATTTTCAGTGAAATTAAGAATATACTAAATAAATAAACATAGTATACGCGGATGTAATGTATCCCTACTAAACAGGTTTTTAATAAACAACGAAAGAAAAATAAGCATTTCAAAAAAAAAAATAACCCCTGCTCTAAGGGTAACTATGAAACAAGGTTAATGCCGAAGTATTTTTTTTTAAATATTTATTGGTAAAAGTTTAATCATTTTTTTTATAGTAATATTTACAAGTTTTTATGGAAACATACACATTTCTAAATTATAATATAAACATTGCAGTCATAGGCAATACGAAATAGAAAATAATAATAAATGACGTGTGTAAATTTATTAAGATTTTACAATTTTAATCAATTTTTCTCTTACATACTCGGTAGTAATCTAATGAAATAAAGTGATATTACAAAAAATATCAAATTAAATTGATAAAAAATACAAAAATTTGCGTTAACGATAGATTGAGCAGGTAGCCAAATTGAACAAAAAAAAAATGAGAACAATTTATCTGCTTCGTTTTCTCTGAATTAGCTTGAAATATCTGTAGATCTTTTTTTTATCTAATTCCTAGTAATTATATAAAATTTATTGCTAAAAAAATGGTCCAATGCACCTCGACCGGTATGTAATTGTATTAATTGTAAATTTGTTGTATTTTTTGCAGCATAAGTAAATAGCATTTACCGGTTAAAAGGTTTAAAATAAAAAAAAACTTGTAGTTAATTTTTAAACACTGTTTAAAAATTCTATTTTTTAAATGTATTATTTTATATTGTAACGCTTTTTGTAAAACACATGTTTTTTGTTTTTTTTTTTCGTGCATTATAAATATTAATGTTTCATTAAACTATGTATTTAGCATGTGTATGCAGTGTTATATGACTCTTCTATTACAGTTATATTTGTATGCGCACGTGTTTGAGAGAATGTAATATCAAATTATGTTTAATACATAACATCAACAGCATTTATTAATAATAATTTTCTTAATTTTAAAAAAAATCATAAGTGGCGGCGTTTTCTAATATTTAGTAATATAGATTTCTGTGTTACGAAAAAAAAAAAATATTGAAATAAACAGTTTGAAGCCATTAGATAATTTACGCACCAAAGTAAAAGTGAGTAAACGCGTAATTGAGAACGATCCTAAAAGTAGTAAACACTAAAATGCGTATCTCGTCCGGGATCCTGGAGGGCTCCTTTCATTAGACGAGGGTTCCGTTTGTTAGGGTCCGCAGTCCGCGGCAATTATCGCGCCATTCTCGGCGGGCCGTCGGACTCAATTACAATCGACTGGCCGCTTCCGACATCACTACGAGTATTTAAGGGCTGGCGAAAAGAAAAAAAAAGAAATCTAAAACTAAGAAATAATACAATAAGCTTATTTTTGTTCATAAACAAGAAAATAAACCGATCTACTACGCGAAAACTTCCTTGGACACGGTTGAACTATAAAGAACCCAAAAGGCTCATACTCATGTCGAGGAACAGCTAATTAATAACCGGGGTTTTAGAGTGACTAAGAAACATGACATGAGTCTTGTTCATATTAACTTTCTCAGACGACATACATAATACGAAGATACCTTTCAAGTTATTTTATACAAAGGGGTTTTTTACTATTTTTACTAAAATGCCCAAAAAAAACGTATTCCAAAATTCTAAACATTCTTATCAAATTATGATAAAAGCCTTTTTTAAAATGGCGGAAAAACTGCATAATTCGAAATTCAGTCAATCTAAGAAGGTAACCTAAGTAAGTTAATTATAAATATATAAATATTGTTTTTTTTTATTCCGATACAGAAGGAATATAAATTAAATAAACCAAAAAAGTACAAATAGAAATTAATTATCAGAAATATTAAATGAAATACGCAAATAAAATTACAATAAAAAAAATATTAGCGGGTATCGCAATCAACCAGAATTCGGTACAGTTTGCCACGAATACTGTGTTATGGCAAAATAAATACGAGCTAAGTATGACATTCCATTAATATACAAGTCGCTATAAAAATACGATAAAAAATATGTCTATGGAATGACGAAATTGTTTGAGTTGAAAGTATTTGAGGTTGAAATGGCTAGGTGTGCGTGTCGGTTGGAATCTATACATTTTAACTAACCAAGGTTAATTTCTCAACATTGGCCTCTGGCCAAACTGTTTATGTTGCAAGACTTGCTGCCGTTAGTTTGTTTAGGTCGGCTAATGGCCACCCCTGCCTTTCTGGTGGGGCAGAACCGCGGCCGCCGTCTTGTCCCTTACTTGGAAATTTTCTTTAACTCAACTAAGCAAACTCCCTTCGACTTAATAAAACATACTGTCATTAAAATTTAAATCTTTCCAAGCTTATACGGTACAGGATATCAAAGCAATACAGATATTGATGAACTGATAATTTTGGCAATTGATTAGTAGGATAATATAGCATGGTTCAATGCAGGCGCGGATCCCGGGGGGGGGGGGGGTTAAGGGTATAATTACCTCCAAGAACCCCCAAAGAACTTTCCCTCACCAGTACACATTTTGTAATGTTCGATCCTTTTTCATAGCGTACCATAACATAGTCATACCACCAGAACTTCTATATTTTTAGTATTTAAAAAACTAAGCTTTTTCCATTGTAGATAATTGAAAGTGTAATTGTAAAATGGTTATTTTAAAGCGGAAAAAAATCGAAACATTTGAATAAATCAACCTTAAGATCACACAAAAAGTTATTTTTGCTTTCCGCTATCAAAAAAAAAGCGAGAAATACGTGTAAAACGATTCGTCTAATTACAATGTCTTTTCCGAGAGATTAATTAAAATCAATTAAAAAAAACAGCCTTCGAGAAGTACAAGATAAGTCGTAAATGTACATAATGCTATGAACCCCTCTTCTAAATACTTAGTGATTGAGGACTGGTGCATCACCAAAAATATGTTTTTTTTTTCAAGATTTTCCAACGTTACCCTTTAGCAGCGTCCTAAGGGGATCTAGGCACGCACGAATTTTAGCTCGGTTATTAGTTTAAATAGGGCGACTATTCATAGGGCCTCATTTAGTGCCGATTATAAATAATTAAATAAAAAAAAAATACAGTTTTCAGGACGTTTCTAAGCGGAGGTTAGTGAGAACCCTGATTTGGGGTGGGCCAGTGAAAAGTAAACCGAGACACGTAAGGGAAGACTTCGCTCGTTCGTATGAGCAGCGAAACGCACCAGGAAATTAGGACTAATCTTTATTTATCTTCCAGTTTGGTTAAAGCAATATAGGTCAATGAGTGTGCACCGCTTTCCTGCTCCTCTGCCAACGTTTACTAGTAAATTTAAGACAAAATAATATTTATTTATTTATTTATTTATTTATTTATTTATTATATCCATAAAAAATTATATCATTACATGTATATTAATATATCGCATGTTATTGATATTCCATAAAAGAAAAGTACAGTTTGTGTGGATTAGTAACACCTCACTAGGCAAATGCCTGTGTCGAGGTGTTACCTATTTGAAATATATAAATAGAGTGATAATATAGGTAATATATATTAGCTATTAAACACAATCATCATATTTATATTTTTATTAAACAAATATCCTTTTCATTGAGAGTTGCGAAAAACCTTAAATGCAAAAAACAGACTAAATTAGCAAAACAAAAAAAAAATAAATAAAATAATAATAATAATAAAATAGTAATCTTTGGACGTCATTTTCAGTTTCTTTTCTTTGGCCTCGGACTATTTTTAAAACATACCATTATTTCAAAATATTGTTTCAAAATTAAAATGTATTTAGAGTGCTAGTGCGAGTGTAATTTAATTTAATTTTAATCTTTACATGTATCTCTGTACTTTTGCGAAAACCTGTCATCAGTTAATTTTACAAACAACTGTATGTACCATTCTTTCTTCTTAAATTATACTGTTGGTTTTCCGAATAAACAATAAATAAATAAATACAATAAAATATAAGTCGAGTACCTTTACAACCCAATTGTAATATAATAGTATAATATAATTGTATAATTGAGTTGTAGAGGTATTTGACTTATATTTGATGATTGTTTTTTAATAGCAGCAAATCGCCTGAAAAGATAAATGACACAATCTTTGACAACATTGAAAAATTTCGAAATTTATTAATATTTTGATAAAGCGTAGAATAGCAAAATATTTATAAAGATATAAAGAGGTCCTGTACTCGAGAGCGCAGGATGCCGGTTTAAACCCAGCGCTGAGTTTCATAGAAATGCATTTTTAACTCTCTCTCTTTAGTGTAAAATATTCTCATATAAAAATGGACATGTGATTAAGATGAATGAGATGATTTTATGAGTGACTTATGTATGAAGTTGATGGATATCTTTTGTCTTTAGTAAAATATGCATTCAATAATAGTAACTACATTTTTACTTGATGAAAATTATAATTATTTAACATTGAAAGCAATTAAAAGTTACTTTTTTGTTGCAAATGACCCCTTCTACCACTTTAATTACTGGACACCCTGTATACACCCGGTAAAACGGTAAAACGTTAAAACGATATCCGGTATTATATATTTCTTCTATATGCACACAGTAAGGTGTGAAGAAAAATCAGAAAATAAAAAGTAAATCTAATTTTAACAGTGAGCACTTTTGCAAGATAACAAAATGACCATCATTAAAGATACACGTTGAGAAAACGCAAGCAGAGCTTAATTTCAGAGGCGGCTAGCGAGACGCCCACCAGCGTAATCTTTAATTCATTGCAACCACCTCGCCAACCGAGCTTCCCTTACCAACTTACCACGCTCGCTGAGACTACCTATAAATACAAACTCGACTCAACAAAGGTTTGCCTCTACTTATTAAGTTACGCTTATACAGGATGTCCCAAAACCAATCCCACAAACTTTAGGGGGTGTTTAAGTTCCCTATTAAGAGTAAGAAATTATGTAACAAAATACGAAAAATTTTCATCACCAAATTTATTATTTTTGTAATAAAATTGGTGTAAATCGATCTTATCAATCGATATATCAATATTATCTGTCGACCAATAGCATCCCTCTTACAACCCCAGAGAAGGAGAAAGGAGTTACCCCTTCTTCTTAGACCGACCTCTGTTCGACCAGTGGCATCTGACAGCGATCATTTAGCTCCGCCCTAATAGGGCGTTTCGAACAACGCGGCAGTCATTAACCTCGATCTTGACTGACCGCTGCCTAGTGACCCAGTGACGTAGTTATCCGAGGGAGGAACCATTGAAAAATATCTGTTTTACACGATTTAGAATAGACACTTCAATATTATTTTTTCTCGAATACCATAATGAATTTTTATATAGTTTCTTAACAAATAACGCTAGGAATCGTAGGACCTATTAGCTGTTTTTTTTATTGGGATTGACCTTGGGACATCCTGTATAGACAAATTAGAAGCAATAACTGATTAAATAAATAGAAAAATAGTTAGGAGCAAATGACCGAAAATGTCAAATGTTAAGAAATACTAGTTGATATAACAAATAATGTCAATTTGCAGGAATAATGTAATAATCAGAATCGAAAATGTCTCACGATCAATCCATCTGAATGCACAAAAATGTGAAATTTACAGGTTTTCAAAGACGTTAGTAAAGATATCCACAAGATATATAAGTAATCCAGTTTATTTCCATTAAAGATTATTTATTATTTAGTTTATTACCTAAGGAAATTTCTTAAAGCTTATGCAAAAAATAGGATTTTTTAAAGTCATCCGTTTAAGAAACCAGAAACATCACATATAAAATAAATATAGGTTTATGATGAGATTAAAGTGTAGGGAGGTATTTATCTAAGCGATTTGAGATACATAGTAACAACTTGAAAATGAATTAACAAATTTTGTCTAAAATTGCAGATATTTGTCTTAGTTTTTAAGTATTCTAGAAGTTTTTAAATTTTCAAAAAATATATGTTTGTTATTATTAAAAAAAAAAGATTTAAAAAACATCCTTTTTTTTTTAAAACCACTAAATGATATCAATATTTCATACAAAATAGTAGTTCGCGGTTTTACACCTTTCCGTTCATCATGCAAAGCGCTTTTTCGCAGGCAACAATGTGTAGACAGAACGTTCAAATGGTATCCTTGGTTCACGTATGTAGTCCTCCCCTTAAGATGACGGGAGTTTCAAATCACAGATTACATGCTCAAGGCAGTTCTTAGAAGTACGTGTTCAAACCAACAAGAAATAGTTCCAACTATAATTATTATCGAATGGTTTTTGTTACCAGACAGTTTTATTTGTAAATATGACAATTGAACTCTATAACAAACGAAAGGAAAATAGGTTGAATGTTATCACTTGTTAAAATTATCTCACCACATTAAGTAAACCCACTTGGGGACACCTTCGAAGTTTAATAGTACATATTTTAAATATACTAATCTCGTAAAAGTAATTAGAAAAAGTCTTTATCATACACATTATGTTTTTACATAATATATAAAAACATTTGTAAAATAATCATATATTACGTATTACATTATGTAGTGCTTATGTAAACGTTGTAACATACAATTTGCAGTATTTGTAATCAATTTCATCCACATATTATGTACATTCAGATTATCCCATATTTTTATAATTTTTCCTTTTTTAAACCCATTCAAAAAAAGAGGAGGTTCTCAATTCGATTTGTGTTTTTTTTTAAGTTCATATATTAATTACTCCAGATTAGCTTTAACTAAAATTATTTTTTTTTTTACATATATATATATTTTTAGGGGTGATGAGTACCATTTTAATTTCATAAAGTTACGTCAAGTACAAGGTAGCAGAGACAAGGTTTATATTGAAGTTGCATTCGGTGTCTATAATTCAACGTATTGGCGGATCAAATTTTTGTAAATGTCAATATTATGATTAAGTTATGATGTAAGTTTCCCCTAAATATTAAATAAACAACTCGTGCCACTGAGCAAAGTTTCATCGCCTTACACTTCATTTGAGGTTCCTGCCCTAAGATAGGTCTAGCATCAATTGGCCAAAACAATACGCAGGGTATTCCGAAGAAACGTTACAGCTCTCACTACGCGCGCCTGCATAATATGCCCTGAAGTCAAATACGAACCAATGTTAAGTTTCGCAGTGAGGCATAAGGTAGTACGCGCGGTGAGCGCCGTTGCAGGAGTGATGCATACGTAAATGTTTCATCGCATTTGCGGTTATGTATAGATACAATATTAATGTTAAGGGATCTTATACGTTTCAGCTATATATTCAATTATATTTTTCACACATTTGGAAAACTTACAGGAAGTAATATAACAAATACATTGCAAACCATGAACACTTAACGACCTTCATGTAAAAGGCTATTAAAGACACGTATGTATCACGCGACGACGAAGTCAAGTCTTTCATAGTATTACGAAGATATAAAATAAAATATATGGGCATAATTCAAATGTGGAAAAAAATCGTTTCAAAAAATATATTTTATAATTCCATAGGTATTGCAGGCTCAACAATCAATGTTCACGTTAGAGTAACCCATAAGAGTATAACGTATAGACTAAAACTATATATAAATCTCAATATTTTATGATTTTTCATAGTGTTACCTATAAAGAAGGAGACTGAAAATATAACTGTGTTAAATAAAACAGTTACTATAAATACATAAACCGATAATAAGTAAAAAAACAATAGTTACCAACCTAATAAAATATGTTAGTTACCGACTTAATAAAATAAAACCAATTTAAAATTTTCATCGAGTGAGTGTATAATTCTAACAATTAATGTTCAAACTCAAGGATAGCTAGGTGGGAGGGGCAGGGGAAGAAAACGGGAATGTCAGGTTGGGGTATAGTTTTTAATAAGTTTTTTGAACCATCAGGTTTACAATAATATATCAAATTCTGGTTATCTTTGTTTCAAGGTTAAACACACATTCTGTGTATGAGGATTAATTTTACCCCTTATTCTTTAGTTTTACCATATTCGTACTACGACACAGATTTAGCGTGTAATTGGTATAAAAGATTATTTAATCAATTTATTAAAATATTAACTAAATTAAAGTTAATCTACTCGAGGGTATATTATTTCATATAGATAAAAACAATACTTTGCATATTTAGAATAATTTATTGTAAATTTAGATGTTTCAAACAAACGTTCGGTGTGGTGGAACGGTTTGGTTTCGTTTCTTTCCAATTTTTGGTATTGCATGATGATATATTTTTCTGCGAAGTATTACTTACCTCAGAGCATCTATCGATAACCTTAAAAATAAACTTTATTCCAGGGACATTTGTCCACATGCACAATTGTTTCCCTTAGTGAATGTTGCATTAAGGAAAGGTTTAAAAAGCTTGCAATGTTTGCATGTCGGTTAGGTCAAATTTTGAATCAGAACCACTTCCTATGGAGTTGAAATTTGACATGCTGGTTCATGATGACAATGCATTTTTATGGTAAGCATGACCAAATTTTACACCCAGGATTGGTCCCAGACGAAGGATCCTCTCGACGGATTTTTTTTTAAGCGTGTGGGATTGTACATCCAGCCATTCTGTTTGTGTGGACAAACAAAATATATATTAATCTATTTATATATTAATATATTAGAAAGTATACAAGCTAGTAGGTACAACTCGATAAGAAATCACAGACACGATCATTATAAATAGTTATATAACACATGTTTTAGAAATAGGTATACTCGTATGAAGCAATAATTAAACGTCATATGTAAATTGGAAGGGTAATCTGTAGACGCAATCGACAACAGCCCCTGGTGCCGCGGTGGCAGGGCGACCAGGAGGCGGTCAGGTCGAGGTTTTAACAAGCTAGGACGCGATCGCAATGAAAAGCGTTTCCAAACCAATCAAAATGACGTTCCTGAGCTTCCAGCGCGCGGAGGTACTTCTGGAGGACAAAGCACTCGTCATTTCTGTGGCCACTTTCAGTATCACTTTCACTTTCAGTCTGTGCAGGGTACACCTGTGCCTCTGATGATGGTTTATATCTACTATGTGGACATTTATTGTCGGCACCGTTTTAGAACTTGCCCGAGGCATCAGATGCGGGGATTCTTTATAGACGCCGAGCTTGAGTCCTTCAAAATTGAAGGGAGATTTTCTATGGGAATTTGTTAATATATTCCTCATTTGTTTCCCTGAACTGCAACAGGTGGGTTTCCATCAATAAGGGCGGCACGTGGGTAAGCCCTTCTCACATCCGGTGGTCTGGTATGAAGAGGGGGCTATATTGCGAAGGTGTGAATGGTTTGAACGGTCACCCCTCAAAAACATCTTGAAGTCCATAACAGATTCCTCCTTAAAGTCCTGCTTTAAAGGTTGCGAGATAATTCTCAAGCCGACATTCTGTACCGCTTCCATCTTCTTCCAGTTGGTTTTCGAGATTAGATGAGACCAAGCCGGAGTAGCGTGGGTAAGCCTGGATCTTACGAACATTTCAGTAGTGAGGCCCTCACGCCTGTTGGTATTATTGGGGAACACAGCACATATAAATATACTAGGGTTTGTTACAAGGTGAATCTTCGCTGGTTGTACAGTATTCAATTACGCGTAGTTTCTATATTTGATTCCACTTTCAACTTTTAAAACATACACTTATAACCGCTCAGCGATATTATCCGAAAATTATCGTATTTTTCTTTAAATACATATACATAATCATATATTAGGTATGTTTTGTTGGCATTTATATGTCAGTATTTTAACAAACAATTTAAGCAAGAGAAAATTTAAAGTGTGATATAACTTTGTTCGCTTGTAGTGCGGACGAACCCTCAGTGCTGTAGCGGAAGGTCGTTAGCTAATTAAACACCCTATATTACCGTGGGTCTATATTATTTATTTTTCTTCGAGCAAACATACCGTTTCTGCCCTGTTATTTAAAAAGGTTCGACCAGCGCCCACAAATTCTCGAGGCTATTACAGTTTTGATTCATTTTAATTGAAGACGATACTAACAGTTACTAACAGCCTTCGAAATACAAAGAAGAAACAATTGACGACTGTCCACAAAGATAGCAAAAAATATAGTAGTTTTCATACAAAAACGTCACATACCTATATAATTTTAAAAAAATCAAAAAGGTCCGCTTACTGCAAAATATATTCATTTTCATAACATTGACTTCTAAGGTTACATAAATATTTGAAAATGACTATGTACAGAAAATGTTGCAATGTCGCTTCTGAATTATGTTTATTTATATTACTTATAACTATTTTATTACCTTCGTTGTAGTGTGTATTGTATAAATTAGACACACTCGTAGAGGAAGTCCCATATTAATTTTTTTCGCACGCTTTTTGTTTAAACTTTAGAAATACAATTATTTATTTGAAGTTTGCATTTCTCCGCTCCAATATGCTGCTAGCGTAGGTTTCATCTTCGCGAACTGCGGCTACCTAGTTTATTTTAAAATACACAGAAAATATAATTACGGTAGTGCCAACAAAATTGCCATTCAATTTCAAACGTCTACCGGGTTCTAAATGAATATAATTTAAATGGCGACTTTCGGTTATGACAAAAAAATGCAAGGCGCAATATCCCTGTAATCCAAAGAAATATTACGTCTTTCACGTACCACTTTTATTTTATTTCTTTTTATTTTTTTCGGTACTCTAACACAATATTGAATATATTATTTGTTTACAAGTATACACTTAACTTAGTAAGAAAAACATTATCAATATTTAAATAAAAAGAGAACACCACATGCATATACAAGATAAAACGCAGATAAAAGCTCCATTTCTCCGCAGCTTTGTAACTGTTTGTTGCGTTTTCTAAAAAAATACCGTAAATATTTTCTATTCATGTAACGTAGGAATAGTCAGTACAGTCTTGAATCTTGGAGTCGGCAGGACCGTCGTTTAATTGCCGCTGTGCAAACAAATTCCGCAGACGACGACGGCAAGTGAACAATCGGAGGGGGAGGGGGGAGGGGAGGGAGGGAGGTAGGGAGTAACAGCGAAGCACCTCTATTATAAATTGTCTAACACGCTGAAATAGACGAGGTTTGTTTTGCGCAAACGTTACCCATATGAGTACGTTGTACCTATGTCGATACGTTATTTATTATAGCGGCGTAGACGGATAAGGCGGCCAGCACACGGCCATTATCAACTTCACGACTTCGATAGTGTGTTTTAAACCTATATGTGTTGTGCATTAGAACCTTTTTCAGTATGTTTTTACGAATGGTTGGTTAACCAAGTATTTATATAGGTACATTAATTTGATGTATATAGTAACCAGAATGGCTTGCCCAGAATTTTTACAGTAGGTAAGCCATATCCCGGGGGAACGGTACCCTAACTTTTTGCTACGACGCTGACTAAAAGTTCGTATAATAATGATATACATAAACATGGTTACTATCATTTTGACGAGTATATTACTCGTATAATCTCGCGGGTATTTTTAAGATAAGACTAGAATTATAAGTAAGATTACATCTCGCGAGGACGTGACAAACGCACGATATGAAATGATGAAAACAGCGAAACCACTCCGCGGATGATGCGTCCTTTGCCCGAATACGAGTATGACTCGATGAGACATCGTAACAACGCACCGTTTTTGATTGTGCTAATGTCGGCGACCTCGTCTAAATTTAGTAGCTTTTAATTATCTCTAAAATTGGAACAAAGTTTAATATGGTGCTCTGCTACACTATTAATTTGTCTACAATATGCAATATTTTTCGAGCATATTATACAATTTGCTGCATTATCAAACGCAAAGCGAAAAATTAACAAAAGTAAAAACACTTTTTTTATTAAATTTATACGAGCTGGCCGACGAACTTCGTACCGCCTCAGGATCATCAATAAATGTTGCGTTAACTTATTAACTGAATTAAATTTAGTTTACTAAGAATACTTAAAATTAATTAGGACCAATAAATGTTTTCACACAATTCTAAATTACATAATGAAGCAATTATCGATGCGCGCCCAATGACAAATGTGATAACCTCATAAAAGTGAACACCTTCGAAGGCAACTACTCACTGTTTGAAAATAGAATTCCACAGAATACAAAGCCGTTCCATACAAAATGTATGAGAAAATTAATTTTATTTATATTTTTTTTTTTCGTGTATTTCTGATGTTTTAATTCCTAGTAGTTATAGTGTAGTTATTCCGCTCCCGGGGTGGATACACATCCAAGAAATCAATGATGATAAAGATCGGTCCAGCCTTTTTTGAGTTATAAATGGTATAACTAACCCGACTTTCTTTTATATATATAGATTTCAAAAACGAAAATCAATATCAAAAGTGAGCCTCCGATAAGATAAGTCTTCAATGTGCATAAATGCTATAAAGCACTCGTCTAAATACTCAGTGGTTGAGGAGTGGTGTAGCACCAAAAATGTTTTTTTTTTTTATTTTATAATGTTATCCCTTAGCCGCGCCTTACCATATAGATACCAGTTCATACATGTCTGTATTCACGCAGATACGTATCTGGAGCCTTCGGGTGTGAGGCCTCGTTCCCGTAAGGCCCGCGGGACCGACTCCTATCGTCCCACGACCGGCCGACAGTTTTACGGATCGGGCGGTTAATTAGGCGCTTATCTTTTGGGGGTTAAACATATATACAACCGCTGCGTCCGAGTCTATAACAAACCCACAAATAAACCATAATGGGTGTGGTGGGTCGAGTTAGACTAGTCCAACAATATGGTTTGTACATTTTCAAAGCGGACCGTAAATTTTTTATAAAAGATAATTTATGAAGGCCGAAATTTGGAATAGGGCTCAATTTCCTTGGAACTAAGCTTTTGAACAGCGTAGATGAGCAATGTAAAAAGGTACCATTTAAATTGAGGTTGCAAAAAACATTACCGAGTGGCAGAGACGCAACCTAAAAGATGGTGAGCACTATTCCGGCCATATTTTGTATAAAACTTTCAATATATTTGCTTTTGCCTCGATGCGATAATTGTGCGTCATCGACATGGGCCGCTATCACGGGTGGCAGTGGCACTCTCGAGAGTTCGATAAGCGGGTCGAGTGGCGATGCGATGGTGGCGCAGTCGGCGAGATTGCGGCACTCACCGCGAGGGCCGCGTGATAACAATTAGCCGGCCACGTAAATAGGTAAATATGAGGTCGGGTAAAAGAGTTAATGGAGTGGATGTTAATTAATTTTATCAGGCGGCAAACAGCACGACGAAACAGATAATAAATTTCACAGCTTAAACCCTAAAATATTACTAGACACAATTGTTTTTTGAAGTTATACTTCTTTGCGCCCGTTGTACTCATTGGGATGGGATGTTGGTCGAGAAACCGCGTCACGCGTTAGGAGTAAAATCCGTAGATCTACTGTATCTACGCTGTATTTAGTAGATATCTTGAGAAGTTTGAATCTAGAATATTTGTTAATTACTTTAGTTATCATAAACCGATTGTGTCTTTCTTGGAATGGAATAGAGTACGATTTCTAATGAACAGCTAGAAAATAACCAAGATGAAAGAATGATTATAGAAGAAATTATTGATAATGATAATGTATAGGTGTATAGTATAATAATGAAGTGACTTATATTAATATATTGAATAACAGAAAAAAAAAGGTCTTATATTTCGTTTATATATCTGTGTGTTTCTGGGTGTGCGAATGGCCAAAAAAGTATAACTTCCACCGTCTGGCCCAACGCAGACCCATTTATTTTTTTATTAGCGTGGAATTTTGGTTAGATCCCATGATATCTGGGGCGGGGGGGGGGGGGACACAATGCAGTTCCAGCTTCTAACTATGCGTACATTCATGTTTAAGAAGCTACTATCCGCATCCTTTGGCCGACTGTGGCAATTTTCAACGCGAATAATACAAATAATAGCGAGAGATGATTTTTTGCGTGTAAATTGATTATATTGAAAATCAACCATAGCCGTTTAGGTCACATCGAAGGCTGGTTTCGACCAGCTTTCGGTGTTTGCGTGTTATATTATTCGTAATATAGATATTTAACATTAAATTAAAAAAAAATATATTACTGATTAATGAAACTGTGACCGGCGATTCTACTTTTCCCTTAGAGCAATTACGGTCAGTAGAAAATTATTAATTTAAAACACAATTTATTTTTTGTTTCGGAACAATAATGAAATGCCTACTTAAAAAGAGTCATTAAAAGAAAATAGATTTGTTGAGCGCTAACTATGATGAAACGATACCAATTCATGCGACGCTCCCACAGATCAACAGATGAGATAATTTGTCTTCATCGCCGAGCTGTGTTCTTCGCGTGAGCGAGACAGGTATAAAACAGCTTGCACTTGAGTTAGTCACATTAGTTTCACGAGTGGCAAAAGTTGCAGCCGCCCTGAGGTTAAGTTAAAAAAATACCTAATAAAAATAAAACCGTAAGCATTTCTGGCATTGTTTTATACTTTAGGTTTACAAGTAATCCGCGTCAAATTTCTATTTATTTGGTGTTTTTACGGCATGCTTTCGTTTGATAACTTTTATAAAATTAGGGTTTTAAAAAAGTATATCACATTAATCATTAGTATATCAGATTAATATCTTACTCTTAAAATAAAATTTAAAAAAAAAAACAGTTAATACGAGTATTACTGTAAAATAAATGGCGAGATTTGGTTTTTCCGTTTTCGACGTTTATCGAATAAAATATAGACCATTATAATTTAAGACCTAAGGTAATTTCCTAAATGATTTGGAAAAATAATAAGTATATTCGAATGAAGGAAGTGGAAATCTATCGAGCACCCTCCACGTTCGTATACCTATTGCAACACTGTTCTTTTTAGTTTATTTCATTTAATGCAAGGAAGAGTTAGGAATACTGATGGAAAAATAGTAAAATACCCAATTCGCGATCAGCTGTTGAAAGACGAGAAAAGACACTATAAAGGTGTATATGAAACCTTTTCTTTTTTAGAATTCGAGTAATCGAGTTAATAAAAGTACGCTCTAATATCGAAGTGAGAATGTTTTATAGGTTAAAGGTGAATTAGGTTGGTGCAGAGGATGACTCATCAACGGGACGACTTATACGTATACCCCCCCGCCCACCCCCCGGCGGCGCCAGACAAAGCAAAGCGTCAAATGAAGCCAGCTCTGATGTGACTTTTACACCCTAAGGTGTTTACAGAGAAGGATTAGGTCAACATTACACCGGCGCGCTTAACAAAATACCACATAACACAGCAGATCTTTCAAGACAATAATTTAAAAGTACCAGTCCAAAATGACATTTATAAATAAACGCGTATTCACTATTATAACTGTGCATAATATCGTACGGATGACGCGCGGTAGAGTGGACATCAAATTGCACCTTTTCAGCCATATACTCGATCCCTTCACCCTTCTTTTTTTTTTGAGTTCAAGAACTCTTTTTTAATGCATACAATTTATTTAGTTTTAAAATTTTAAGGTGGTTTCAAGGCATGAATGATAAAAACGTCACCTGATTTGTTTACAGATGAGCGTTACAATCTTACAGTTAGAAATTTTAAAATAGTATATTTAAACATAATATATTAAACTTGTTATTTACAATTTATAAACTTATCTTTTAGCTTTTAATATGAGTAGAATAAATATGAACTCTAGGTATGATGTAGCATATATCGAAGTAACTATATATCTGTATACTTTATTATTTATTTTTTGTGAACCAATTGAAAATTATCTTTCCTATGCTGCTATGCATTAAGTTGCTCTTCGAAATAAACTCTTACTTTACGGTTCGTTTTTGTAATTAGCCGAAAATTAAACATAGCATTTAGAATTACAGCGCATCTAAAAATGTGTATTTAAAATCATTTTTAGAGGGGTTGAGCTTGACAACTAAAAAACCTTATGAAAAAAATAATTGTTTATACATTTTAAATCAATTACGAAATTAGTTAGAACATCCGCCTATTCTACCTATCCGCGCACGACGGCGATGGCTGCGATTTTTTTAAACTGTGGCTAGCGTTTGATTGAATTTTAAATTAGTTTTTTATAATTGAGAAACATTTTTTCAACATATTACGCTATTTTTGATTGTTGATATAGATCAACCTCCTCGAGGGCAAAGGTGGCTTTAAGTTCATCCTGCTCGTCACATAGTTATAAATGACAGAGTTCTGTGTTCAAGCGTCTTATGGATAGCGCCGCGTGGCGCCCATGTCATTTGAGGCGAACTTTTTATACGGGCTGGGCGCTAAAAGCCCGCAAACAATGTTAATGTGGGGTAATGCGTTTTATCGACCGCCCCGCTTCCCCAACAATAAAGACAATATTATTTAGATGTCGACCTTAATGCAAGAGCTGCCAAGTGAAAATTCTGAAAACGCACAACATATGAATACTTTTAAAACTCCAACTCCAGACAGAGGCGGCGTTAAAGCGCCCCGCAGAGCCTAGCAATTTTATTATAATACATACACACTAGGTTTCATAGAAATGTACAAACCACTTTAAAATTAAGACTAAAGAAAAAAAATACGATTAATACATAATACAAAACACTACTGTTACGAAAAGCACATTACTGTTTATCTCTAGTAAGTTCAACTTAATTGAAAACTTACTTTTTGATTTATTGCATGCACTAGACATAACATTACGAAACTAATATAAAATCACCTCTGGGAAATTTCTAAAAATATTCGAAATCGCCAGTACGGAGTAATTAATAAAACAAAAATATATAGGTGATGTTGGTTAAGGTAATTAAAAGGTTACATATATAAAAAAAATGCAACGTTAACAGGGTTAAATGGGGGTTCCAAATAAGCATATATTTATTATGTACAAAAGTATCATGTAATGCATATATATTTAATGCTGTAATTTATCGGCTCCGATATTGCTAAATCGTCTTTAAAAAGCCCTATATAAATTCATAATTAATAGAATTAACTGGGTTTTCTCTAGCTAACTTTTAGCAGCTGCGACGCAGCAAAGGCAAATATGTGCTAGCAAAAAAAGTAAATATGTTCACGCGTCGCCTGTTTTTGGCCGTATTTGAAATAATTGTATAATTGATGTATTTGACTTGATTTAAAACAGCAATTAATGATTTGAGTGTTCCTAATAATAGTCCCCCAACGCATCCAGTCGTATGTGTTTAGCAATAAGGGTGTTAGTATCGCTCCATCTACACGGCACGTTTAATGAGTTCATTTCCGGTAACTGGTCGCATGCGAGTCACTATTACAACTTAAAGGATTTCGCTTCGTTAGTAAAAACGTTCATAAAGCACAATACAGTTAAATATAGACATATTAAACATATACTTAATTATTAAATTATTTAAATTATGAGCATTTTTAAATTTTCTAAATCTAATAGTTTTTAGAGTAAGTACACGGCACGTTTAATGAGTTCATTTCCGGTAACTGGTCGCATGCGAGTCACTATTACAACTTAAAGGGTTTCGCTTTGTTAGTAAAAACGTTCAAAAAGCACAATACAGTTAAATATAGACATATTAAACATATACTTAATTATTAAATTATTTAAATTATGAGCATTTTTAAATTTTCTAAATCTAATAGTTTTTAGAGGTAGATACATAAGTACTATTCATGGATATGAATGTACTATCGACCTAAATTGACCGTCTGTTCGCCAATATGAACGTTTCAACGGGAAAAATACCTACGAATCATTATAGAAACCACTTTTTAAGGAGTCCTGTTAAGTAAAAATACATCAATAAATTCTTAATCATTTTAACAGTACATAACTTGTGGGTAATTTTAAGCCTCTCATCAGCTAGTATTCAATTAAAACACTATGTTAATTTACCATATTTTTAAATATTTATTAAAGTAATCGAATTGACGTTTTAGTCATTTTCAACATTCACTTTATTGAAATTTTTATCTTTTATTTTCTTAGCTACTGATAACCGTAGCTACATAATTTTGTTTACTTTTAGAGTAGGATTATATTCTAAAATATATTACGTATAAATCCAACTTGAAAACAAGAAACTTTAAACCACAATAATAGGTAGGTTAAATCTGATATAGTAATTACACTACAATATATCTAATAATAAATTGTTTTTAAAAACTTTTTATATGGATAAATTTACTTAATAAATTATAAAGCGATTGATAATGCCATTTCCTGTAAAACTTATTTGTTGATGGAAATTAATTTTCTTGTATCTTATATTTTGATATCAAAAAAAATCTCACATTTACCATGTATACAGTAAAGAGCTGTAAATTCTGAACACAGTTTAAAAGTTTGGACAGTCTCATTTAAATGTTCCACTTTTATAAGAAAAGTTAATATTGTAAAAACTCCTCGACTTTCCCATACTGCGCATTAAAATGTGGGTAAACACAACGTGGGTTGTTAGTCACGCTCTGCGGTCTAAATACTGTGCGTTAATTGAAAGTCGTCGATTTACGTAAGTTGATATGGATTTATTAACGTTTGTTTAGAAGATCTTTTGGATTTTGATATTTTGAGAGATTTAATGAAAACAAACGATGAAATAAGAAATCCTTGTCTGAAAAGTCGCGAGTCGACCATTAAAGCGACGCCGCTACAGACGTATCGGGTAGCGCGCAGAAATGCGAGAGCGAGCGACAAACGCGGCTCGCTTTATTCACGCATTTCAATCGACGGGCGGGCGACCCTCGCACTCCCGACTCCCGCCCGCCTCCCGGAGGACTCCTCCCGGAGGCTTAGACAAACGCCTAAGGAGCGCCCTCGATACTCGAGCGGAAGGAATTACTCAAAAACATCGTCGGCTCGAATCGAGTTACAAGTGTAGCAAACGAGCATTTGACATTTCAATACACTTCGCGTATGTCAACACAGTCTAGGCAAATGCGAGACACAATTATTCCTTTAAGAGCGTGTTAATAAGTAATCATTGTCATTCATCCACGTAGCCAAATAAACATTGTAGTTGTGGCACTCGGAATGGGGGGCTTCGCTCGAATATGAAATAAAGCTACAAAAGCCTCAAGTCGCATTATAAAGAATCTCTACAAGCTGGCTAAGAAAGATCGTGTCTTAAATTGAAAATAATATTAAAATTATTTACTTCAGGCATTTAATATGCCTGAGGATGTATAATTATTAAAAAGAATATTAAAATGGCAACATTGAGATATTCTTTTATGCTATCAGGGAGTTTTATTCATCGTGGTTAAAACATCGAGTAGAAATTGTGATAGTTCTTTTTCTACTCCATGTAAATTATATCATTAATAATAATAAAATCAACTATAAAATACAAGAAATCGTTAGATGTATATGTTCTTAGATTTTTAAAATCTATTTTCGGAAAAACGTGTATTCGTAAGATGTCCGCCCATGCAATGCAGCATCCCATTTCAGCAATTTTAGAGAAGTAAAACTGATGATAAAGTTAAATTTACCAATAGATATAATTTCCTTAGACATAGAAACTATTCGTGAAAAAAAAAAATACCCTAAATACGTAGAGCTTTTCATAAATAAATTTTGGAATGTTTGTCATTGATTTTTGCTGTGCCTTCAAAACAAAAGCATCGTGAAAGTAGTGTCTAAAAGCGTCTGATCACTTTTTCTTTATTTCATATTGTTATTAAAGATTTAAAAAAATAAGAATGGCTATGACATCCTATAACTATACAGTGGTAGTAAATTATTTAACCATAACTTACAGCTAGGTCCTACGGGTGTCCACGCCTGTGGTAGCTACTTGTGATGGGGTTGTTTTATCTCCACTTAATCATCACATTACAAGCATGCGAAATGTAGATGCATCATGAAGAAAACAACTGTATCTTCCGATAGTTTCGTAACATTAATCATCAATCAGGCTCGGACGACAGGAGAAAGGAGAGAAGGAGAAAGAAAGACGATGCATTCACGTGACAGCTACGTTTAAAGGCGACTCAAGGCGACGGCGGGGCGGGGCGGGGTGCCGCTGGATGCTGACAAGACGCGGGGCGGTCGGCGTTAACGAGATACGCGATATCGTGGCGACACACAACAAATGGAAGCCCAATTACCTGACAAACGCCCTACGCCCTACGCCCCACGCCCTACGCCACACGGTCCGTAAGTTCTGCATCATCATAAATCTCTTAACAAAGGAGACGGATTTTTTTTTCGTTTATCCTTTATTTTATTTTCGCTTGACTTTAGAAATAGTTACAAAACATAAAAGTTTAGCACGTTTCTTACATATTTGAGTCGTAATATAGAATCAAAAGCAGCAATCTGCCAAAATTATCATTATAAGGAATTGTATGGATTTTAAAACATCTTCATCTTCACCACAAATTAAAGCAAGAAATAATAATCAAAACCTGCAATCTGCAGTTATGCTAGAAGTACTTATGTTACTGATATTAAATTATGATTATTTACCTACTCCTCTGTGTTTTACTGTGACGTCATTAGCAACACGTTGGAAACAAAAACAGCAATTTGTGGGACTCTAAAGCATTCAAAAATAAAAATAAAAAAATATTGATGATATTAGGTACCTTAATCTAGATGTAAATTGTTTTTATTAAATTGCCACAAAAATCTATACGACCATTTAAAGGATTTTGGCAAATGCATACGTTCTTTGTAACGTTACCAAGTTTTGTTGACTTTTCGTCAATTTGTTGGGAATTCACATTTTAAATTAAAATTGGAGTAAGGTAATAAAAAAGAGAAAAATGCACTTTTAATTGATAATAAAAAACGCCTTACGGAAAAATAATACAGTTTTATTAATACAGAAACAGAATCGAGGAAAAGTACATTTCTAGCAGTTTCCTGAACTAGATAAGATCTGCGCGATCATTATAGTAAACATTTTATAGGCAGGTTTAATTGGATAGCTTTGATGTGTAATATGCGAGCGTATTTATTACAAGGTTAACTACGGCAAGTCTTAATACTAAATTACAAAATAGAAAAACTAAATAATAGCCATTTATTGCTAACACCTTTGTGTCGAAAATAAAAGTAATTTATATGACAGATAAAAATATATTTGAATATTATTAAATTAGGGAAATGTATTTATGTGTTAATACGTGCGTGTAGGTGATGGCGGCTGTATATAATTAGGCTATGTATGAGTGTGCTTGTGTAATGTATGTGTATAGGTGTGATGTTCAGCTACTAGAAAATTATGAAAATATTCCGTTGGAATCTGATGTCATAAATAGGGTTGCCACACGTCCGTATTTTGTACGGACGGTTTGTATTTTACAAGCCATGTCAAAGGAAAAAAGTGAGAAATGTCCGTATTTTGGACGCTTCGTAAAACGTTACGTTCAGCCCCGAGTGTGAGAGTTGGACTTACACTTACAGTAAGCTGTAAGAGTCACACTGCACACCCCCAGTCGCCTCAAAAACGTCTCGCTTGGCCAGTAGCAGGGGTGGCTCGGCGGTGCGCTGTCAGTTTTTTGCGTTAGTAAAAGCAGCTTTTAAAATCAATTGGTAGTTTTACTCTATTCAGCCTACTTCATAACAATTTTTCTTTATTAAACATAAATATTGTTTGTACCGCAATTGTTACTGCAAAATTCTTATAGTTTAAACAATTTTTTGTTGAATCTCTATGTTTTGAAGGTGTTGTTAATACTGATTTACCACCATACCCACTTTTTGTGCTAAAAGTTGGACATTTCAAATTATTGTATAATCCGAGTCGTATAGAATCAAAAACAGCAATCTGCAGTAAATGTGTTTGTGTCAATTTAATAAAAACAATTTAAATCTAGATTAAGGTACCTAATATCATCAATATTTTTTAATTCTTGTTTTTGAATGTTTTAGTCTTTCAAAATGCTGTTTTCGTTACCAATGTGTTGCTAACGACGTCACAATAAAACACAGGTAAGTAATCATAATTTAATATCAGTAACAAAGGTAATTCTAACATGGCTGCAGATTGCTCGTTTAGATTCTAACCTAATATTTTAAACAAGTTTTATAGGGTCAAATTGCTGTTTTAGATTATTATTTCTTGCTTCGATTTGTAGTAAAGTTGAACAAGTATCAAAATCGATACAAAAGCTTATAATGATATTTTTGCAGATGCTGCTTTTGATTCCATACGACTAATACAAGTTTTTACCATTTATTTTCTCTAGAATTAGTTTTAAAAAAATCCGGGAAAGTCTGCATTTATGGCAACCCTAGTCATAAATGCATCTAGTCAACGATACTATAATAGTATACAGGTTGGTTGCGCTCGTATCTGCGCAGAGAGGTAGGCGCATCAAGCACAAACCGCAATCTCGGACTATTATCGTAATGCGCAGCGTATAACCCGCGATAGCATCGGACTTCCATCGCAGCGCGGAACGTGGTCGCTCGTGCGAGGATTCCGCGCGGTCACCACACCGTGAACCCTCGAAGCTGACTCCGGCCGTGGATCCTAGGATGCTATGCTTCCTGCGCCGTATATGAATACGAGTGCTTACATTCTTCCTATATTTAATTACTTCAGTGGCCTGAAATTATAATAAATCGCCCAAAGCATTT
Source organism: Neomicropteryx cornuta (assembly GCA_020383195.1). Taxonomy (NCBI): domain Eukaryota; kingdom Metazoa; phylum Arthropoda; class Insecta; order Lepidoptera; family Micropterigidae; genus Neomicropteryx; species Neomicropteryx cornuta. The sequence goes on along the minus strand of JAHKQU010000001.1, from coordinate 1,632,004 downwards.
GGTTCTCATACGTGACAAGAATAAGCGATTTGCTAGACATTTCGCGGTGTAGAACCAATTATGCTCAACATGACCCTTGAATATAAAACATTTAGAAATTGGTATATCTAATTAACCTCAAAAAAACTTATCAAAAACCAAACTTTAACAAGAAATTTCCCTTTTCTCTCCCTCCGCCTCTTTTCACCTCTTGCATTTTTGTCATATCTGCTGCACCTCAATTACGCCCCTTCTATGCCATTAACTATTTCTATGGTTGGTAGCATTGTTTTATTATTGCGTACCGCCTGTATATGATTTATATCTTTTTTCACGCACACACTCAAAAGTGGCTACTGACAAACGATAAAGATTCAGTGCGACGGATTCTATACAGGAAAGTCATCATTCTGTATGATTTTTAATTACGAGTTCAATATATTCATGATTAATTGCAGCTTACAGTTTTAACAGATTGCAAGATCGCGTACTTTCCTTTCATTCGGTCGCCGTTATAAATTTCCCATTTACAAAGTCCTATCGTGAGTGGCTGATCTTAATAGTTTTCGAAGTAAATGTTAGTTTGTGGCATTTACTAACATTTATCTCTAATGAGCCTATTAAGATTTATATGGCTCCAATTCATTTATCTTTTTATTATCGTAAATATGTATAACTTTGTCATACCAACCGCGGTATATGTAGATAGATAATAACAAAATAAATAATCAGGTGTTATTTTTTTATCCGTTTTAGAAGTTTTAGGAATTTCTGGTTTCAGATGCTTGGCATTCCGCCATACTTTGTTCAGTTGGTTATTAAGTACCTAACTAATATAAAACACACAAAGAAAAACGCAATGGATAAATTAATAGTAAAACATATTTTGAAAATCACGCTTTTGTTTTAGTGCTTTCGTGTCTACTGTTGACCGTTGAGGAATTCTTTTGTCTGGAGTCGATCCTGGGTGTAGAATCAGGTCATGCATACCATAAAAATGCACTATCATCGGAACCGAACCAACGTGTCAAATTTCAACTTCGTATGATAAGAGGAAGAGATTCTAATTCAGTTTGACCTAAACCGACATACACCAACTGAACTTCAATGCACACGTCTCACCTACCATTAACCTAGCCAAAGCAACAAGGCAGATGCTTCGTCCAGTGCTGAGTTCCCCAATAATACCAGCAGGCGTGAGGGCTCACTACTGAAATGCACGTAAGATCCAGGCTTACCTACGCTGCTCCGGCTTGGACTCAGCTAATCTCGAAAACCAACTAGAAGAATATGGAAGTGGTACAGAATGATCTTGCGAGCTCCGTGGTTCGTCCGGAATGCCACTTCGAAGCAGGACTTCAAGGAGGAATCCGTTATGGACTTTGTGAAAAAGCTCACGAAGAAAATGTTTTTGAAAGCCGACTGTTCTAGCCATTCACACCTTCGGAATATGGCCCCTCTGCATGCCAGACCATCGAATGTGAGAAGGGTTTACCTACGTGCCGGCTTTATTGATGGAAACCCACCTGTTGCAGTTCAAGGAAACAAATGAGGAATATATTAACAAATACACATAGGAAATCTCCCTTCAATCTTGAAGGACTCAAGCTGGGGTCTATAAAGGAAAGTTCTAAAACGGTCCCGACAATAAATGTCCACATATTAGACATAAGCCATTATCACCATCAAACATTGCAAGCTAAATAAAAGCTTGTAGAAAGACAGAAATTATTTAAAGTACTCTTTTAATTGCGAAGGGAAGGGACGTATTGAATCGTGTGCAGATGCGTGTGGTCTAAGAGTGACGCCTATCGGTTCCAAGACGCAGATGGAGTTCCAAGCAGCAAACAAGGACAATGCAATGGAATGGAGGTAACACAATGGTGAATCGAGTGTTCCGGTTTAGCCATCCAGTTATTGGCATTTTTGATAAGGAGCAGCCGGGCTAGTCTGGTTGGCGATCGACGCGCCATCCCTTTTCTCGCGACCGTCGGCAGCGAACGAAAGAGACGCCGAGTCGAGTCGATCGTCGATCGGCAGCCGGACTGGGCCTCCGGAGCTGCGCAGCGAGCCGCGACCCGGGTCGATGGCCGGTCGACTGCGGTACCGCTAAACAGCCAATTTGCCGGCGAAAATGACTAAAACGATCTAAATTGACGTCGATCGATCTAGCCGCTTAACAGTAGGTTAATAGACTCAGAAAAAAACACTATTTTGTAAATCTCGAGCTTTCTATCGAGCTAATAGTACTTTTAGTATTGAAGAAAATATTTAGGATTAACTAAAAGAGCAAACAATTCGCAATCATGTGTAAGAAGCTACTTTGCCAGTCTGTTGTATCTTTCAACTCGAACAGTACAAATGCGAGAGAGTTGAATTTTTGTGTGAAGATTGACCATCTCGAAAAACAACCATAGGCGTTAAGATAACATCGGCCACTTGTAGGATAATACATATTTAATATCAGTCATTTTTTTTTAGTATTAATAAATGAAACATGGACAGTCCGATTGACAGCGCAAATATCTTATTCGAATTACAAAAATATAACAGCACGGTTATTGGAAACGCGAGGAATGGCCAGTTAAAATTATACAAACTTATCTATGCGCGCAAATAGAAATATGTACGAGCATGTCACATTATAATTATTATTAATATTATTAAGTTGAAAAATAATGTCCGTGTTGTTTTATTACTAGCCGCGCGTTAAAACTTGTAAAAAATTTATACGGTGTTTAAATTTAAAATGATTTCAAGAATGTCTATACTCAGTAGATATCAATAATATCAACTACTTCGATACATTGTTTAATAGTAGTAAATTATTTAAACAGAACCTGACAGAGCCTGACGAAAAAAATAATAAATAATATCACAAATTATACACCTACCAAAAATAATTTATACTTCTTTGGCCATTCGCACACCACTCACACTCTCACACACACACACACAGATATATAAACGAAATATAAGACATTTTTCTCTATTATTCAATATATTTCTCTTCAATATATTAATATAAGTCACTTCATTATTATACTATACACCTATACATTATCATTATCAATAATTTCTTCAATAATCATTCTTTCATCTTGGTTATTTTCTAGCTGTTCATTAGAAATCGTACCCTATTCCATTCCAAGAAAGACACAATCGGTTTATGATAACTAAAGTAATTAACAAATATTCTAGATTCAAACTTCTCAAGATATCTACTAAATACAGCATCGATGGATCCCCGGCTGAGATTTTTTTTTCAAAAATTATACGAAAGTATACGAATATACAAAAAAACGAATTTTACTCCTAACGCGTGACGCTGTTTCTCGATCAACATCCCATCCCAATGAGTACAATGGGCGCAAAGAAGTAAACTTCAAAAATGTAAAATATTTTTAATTGATTCGATTATAAATCATTTTGAGATAAATCGAATACCGAAAAGAGATTTCTTGACGATTTTATCTAAGTTCAATGCAACAATTCTACGAATAGGACATTGGAAGTAAGTAAAAGACTTTCGTCGCTGCAAAGTGAAATTATCGCCGAATAAATTAAGCCAGAATTATTCATTCCGAGTTCTCATAGAATAAATACACATACGCGAAGTGATTCGGGTCAACGAAACAGTTTCGGCCCCGGAAAGTAACGGACAAGCAAATGCGACACGAAATGACACGTAACTAATCGTATGACCTCGAAAGCTAATTACATGCTCGGAAAATTAAATAACACCAAGTAGGTATTTTAATACGAAAATAGAAACTCTGATAGGAGTACGTTGTCCCACACAGACATCTTACAAAACTATTTACAGTTTTAGATATTAGTCAAGTCTTGTAACTCCTGAAGAGAGCACACAATAAGATACTATGTGAAGTTAATATTAGTACAAAGGAAGCTATATCCACTAACGAATATAACAATCCCTTACGATGAATATAACGAATATTGAATGAATATAACGACAAAGAACCAGTAAGCCTAGTCTGGGCTGCCAGTCGACAGTTAAGTCGATTTTCGAGTGTCGATCGTCAACCAGACTAACCCTGCAGACCGACTACAATAGGGAAAGAATTCATTGGAAAAGCTACCTATTGCAATGGATACCATGTCATTATTTCAGGAAAATTTCGACAAACCTTCGCGTTTCACATCCCCTAGAACCCGTAAACCGCCCTTACTTTAAAAGTGTATCTATCAATATCCACTTTCTTGTGGATACGATAACTGCCGTAATTTTGGACCAATCACAATTCAGGGGGCGGAAATAGGAGGGAGAGGTTCGAAAAAGTGCCTAAAACTTATCAAAGTAAACTTTTGTTGATAGCATCAAGCATTGGTCCTAAGGGTGGGAAAAATTGGTTTTTCAAAATTCAAAAAATCATATCTCCCTTAATACACAGGATCAACTCAGTTTTAATTGTTAATTGTGGGCAGCTCGCTTTAATGTTTGATACAAGTTCGTACAATTGAAGTTCGCCTGTATATTTTTTACATTACCTACTAATATTATTAGTTATTGGATAATAATTGATATATAAATCACAAAATAGTTTAGTTTTCAATAAAAAAAATACATATTTTTGCAATATAAAAAATCTTTTCGCTAGCATGTGCCGTTGGAACACCTCGTAGAGATTAGAGCGGTGCCGACATCGTTACAAATTATGTCAAATCAAAAAGTCAAACGGGCGTTTAATAACTGAGAGATTGTTTAACGGAGTGGTTAGCGATATACGACGAAAGGAAATCAAACATCAGCGACTTAAAATGTCTTGAGTGACAAGACGGAGTGACGTCTGGGAAAAAAACGACACAAAAAATAAGCGAACGTTCTCAAAATATATTATAATTTTATACTTCAATGCTCGTTCACAGATGAGTGGTAAACGAGCGCGAATGTTTAATTATATGCGAGTATGTCGATGCCCTTAGTAAAACTATCCAAGCTTTACTACGTGTGACTGTGTGTTTAATAAGCGCAACGTGGTAATAAACTACCTTTTATTTTTATACATCAAAAAATACTATTATTATATTTTAACAACCAAGAATTAATAATCTATACCATATTTATTAAGCCGGACCTAACATGAGAATTAAATTGGCATCAAAAATGACAAACAACTTATTCTACGCTAAAACTGCCATAATTCCAAGGAATTGAACTAAGTTTTATGATCAAAATGTAGCAACATGAAAATGTTTTAATATTATACACTTTAAAAATGTATATAATAAATTGCTTACAATGTTTTTATTATTTATTGATAAATGAAACATAGCACAGCATGTGTTTATTATACTTTATAGAGACCCATCAGAACTTTCATATGGTTAGAGAGGGAATAATATTTTAATAATTCCGACAAATAGACGAATTATGATTTACGGGTATTAATAAACATCAAGAAAAATGTTTATAAATACCGAAATTTATTATTTAATTTCATAGTCAAGATATTTTATGTTATTTTTTGTGTTTCCATATTATAAATTACCTATATATATATATTTTACCATAAGTTATACTATATTACTTATATTGACTTTATACAACACCTAATTTGTGAAGTATTTGCAAGCATTTATGAATCAATGGACCATGTCCGTAATGGAATCAAATTTAAGGTGGATTTTGAAGGAGAATCATTGTTGTTTTTATTAACTTTATTTCCCTTTAGTAAATGAATTATTGTCGATCTTCATCTTAAATGGTAAACGGACAAATAAACCAAACGCAACTCAAGAAAATTGACACGTGCTATCAGTCTGTTGCAGCCGACCACTCACAAACATCCTTAAATTTATTAAGATTTTTAACGGATGGTGTAAATTCGGTAAGCGCACGTATTCCAATGCCTCGCCGATCGATAATGGCCTTGACACCGTTACAGCGTACGATGACAGCTGAGTGCTTGCACAAAGGCATTATTTACATAAGCCTTTTCCTATTTTCACGTAAAGTTTCCTTTTGTTTCTCGGCAATCATGATGAATTTCATTAAGATAGTTTCATAACAAATAATATTAGAAATTGCAGGACCAATTAGCAGTTTTTTTTATCGGAAATGGTCTTGGGACACGATGGATGTTGTAATGCTGATTGTAATGCAAATAAATAAATATCACCGTAGTAAAAACTTCTTGAATAACATATGTGTTCACTGTCGTGTCGATAATTGATATAAAAAAAACTCCCTGTCACTACTGTCAAGAATAGGATTGAAATAAAAATCGCTGCTACTGTCAAGAATATGGAATAACGGCTGAACTTCATTAACCATTTGGCGGTACCAGTAATGACAGCATAATGGAAAACATCTACTCACACAGCCCTCTATCGACCAAAGGTGGTACTACAAACTCTGCTTAAGTGGCAGTGCTAATCTGACAGCAGAATCTAACTGCAATTAGACATAACAGTTTAACCGATTTACAGTCTGCGGAGGATTTTAATACCTGTATTAATTTATTGAAAATATTGTAGTATTTTATATTGAACTAATTTTATGGCAAAATATAACTATTAGTGATAATAAAAATAAATTAAGTATAAAAGAAAATTGTCATTATTTCCAATGGCGCGTGTGTATATTTGAAAAGGGTGTGTGAATAATAAGGTAGGGGGTAGGTTAGGTTGCTGAAGCAGCCCGGCGCGTGTCGTAGGCGCTAAAAGGCAATTAACCGGCTTAGGGCGGCTTGGAATGAAGCCGTTTCAGCGTTTCAGCGCGGGGAAACGAATTAAAATCCACTTCAGTATATTCAATATGCCGACCTTTGCAAGGCAACACAATGTAAAAAAAAAAAAAAAACGTAACGACGGGCGGAGGTAATATTTTCACACAGCGCTTTAAGGCGATTAGACGTTCGTTGGATTGGGCTCAGCCGGCGGTTTAGCTAGCAAAAAAAACCGTAATACAGTAGACGCAAAATGAAATGACAATGTTCTATTATTTACTTTAGCTTAAAACGCTTCAAATGCTCTCTGGATAGTTTAAAGGCTGTGATTTCTATCGGCCAGCGCTTCGTATCGGCGGACTACGCAATGTTGAACCAAAAACCCATTTGATTATATAATCTATTTATTTATAATAATGACAAACATCAATACATTGTATAACAACTTAACCATACCTAAACGTACATATTTTAGTATAAATTTCATATTTTTATTTAAAAACAGTAAATTGAAATATCATTAATAGCTATTCCAACCATATTTGCTAATAGTTAAGTCGTTATCCCATGGGCCAAGGTTTATTGTTTTTAACGACACTTGTCATTTCAGTTTTCGTCTACTATACATAATAACGTCAATTTTTTTACGTGCTTTCATTTAGCTTGCAATGTTTGTACATCGGTTTAGGTCAAGTTAAAATTTGACATTTTGGTTAAGCCCCGATGACAATGCATTTTTATAGTAAGCATGACTTGAGTCTACATCCAGGAATGGCTCCAGATGAAGGAACTCCTCAACGGTCAACAAACAGAGACAAGAAACTTTTACGCCTTCAAGCACTTAATTATAATCTTATTTTTAAAAACGTATTTTTACTATTAATTTATTTATAATCTAAAAACGTGATATCAAAGAAACGCTGTAAGAGAAGGTAAAAGAAGTAGGTCTGATTCGAGAATGCCCCCTAACATTGCAATACGGACGGAGGAAGAGAGATTTACCGCAAGGATAAGAGCGGCCGACACTTTCCTGATAATTTATCACGGTGATATAGCGCTATTTGCCACGGACACAATAATAACACCGGTATATCCATCCCATAGACATAGGAAATCACAGATTAGAACTCGCTTCAAAACATTACTGATTTTTATACTTTCACGGTCGCCATCAATAAAAAAAAAACATTTTTTTTTGACATTTGTGAGATTACCCATCGTTACAACTCAGCTTAACTGAACGAAACCGCTATTAGTTAGTATCGTGCGGATGGCATGTGTGATCTTCGAAACGTGACGATTAAATAGTCTTATACACACGGTATATGTTTATGTTCAGATTAAATTGTGTGCAAAACATATGGGCTCATGTTGATAAATGTTTACAAAGGTACAATGAATCCTACGATTGGGGAATATTTCTTGAATTCACAATAATACTATTGATTACATGGTGTCATCAGTTTTTCAGACAACACATATGTTATTCTAAAATATTTTAATATTGAAATAAAATGCCTCTAATCTAAAGGTCGTAAGAGGCAAACGCGACTCTTTGAAAAGGGTGCTTGAATCTCCATATAAAATTTGAGCTGACTCCATTTCGTAAGGCAAAAATATGACCTCACCATACCACTAAAGGGACCTTAATAAATCAAAAATTTTGAGTTTAATTAAAGATTGCCCAGTCTGTAAACTTGTGGACTCTCAAATGTTTCGTCAATTGCCCAGCATGTAAATCGACTTGCTCATGAAACCCATATTCATAAGCTGAGTTTTTTCAGAAGCTACATATGTAGAAAAATTACATATCTTATTTATTTTACTCTTCATTTCTAGTTTATTGCCATTCCTATAAAACTAAATCTTGAAAAATCTGGATCTTGATATAGGCTGATGTAAGTCCCAAGACTTACAAACAATAACGTGTGTATAACCTTTGGTCAGAATTATATATTCAGTTAGAATATAGTGCAAAGTCACCTACAATAATAATAGTCGAAACTGACTACCAAGCAAATAATGCTGAACCATCTCAAGCACACTCGCAACGTCCAATGACTCCGTCCTGTTGAATAATCGCCAGAGCGAGCGATTATGGTCGCTTCAGTGATGCTGATGATGTTAAACCAACGCCCAACAGACGAGAGAACTGAAGGTGCGGACATACCATACGCGTATCGCCAAATGCCTGCTGGGATATACTCATTCGTATCTACCTATAAATTAGCCATTGTAGGAGGGATATTCACAAGAGATAAGAGTGATCAAGTTTATTTCCATTAAAGATAATTTATTATTCTAGGGAATTAATTAACCTTAGGAAATTTCTTTAAAAATTATGCATAAAATATATTAAAAAACACAAAACATCATGTTTTTAAAATAGCATTTTTTGAAGTCACTTATGAAACCAGAAACGTCCCATATAAAATAAATATAGTTTTATGATGAGAATAAAGTGGAGGAGAGATTTACCTGAGCGATTTGAGATATATGGTATAACAACTTGGAAATGAAATAAAAAAAAATGCAAAAAATTGAAGATATTTCTTTTAGTTTTTAAATATGCTAGAAGTTTTTAAATTTTCAGAATAACTAAATGATATATTTCATATAAAATGGTAGGTCGCGGTTTGTGTTATAAGCGCCGTTTGCCCGTCATAGAGTTCACACCTTTCCGTTCAACGTGCAAGGCAACAATTTGTAGTTCAAATTGTGTCCTTCGTTCAAGCATACAGTCCCCTTACATAAACAATCAAACAAATAATATTATTAAAGAAAGCAACCATCCTAAACGCGTGCAAAATGGTCGGCAAGTTTTTGAGTAACTGTCTACGCTTGGCTTGGGTCCGCGTGGTAAGTTTTTAACTCTATTTACATAATTGCAGAATAAACATTACACTAACAGATATTTTTCCACAAAAGTCTAATTGAGGATAATTTGTATCGATCTAAGTAAAGAGAATTTTGAATTTGAATCTTGTATCCTGAATGTAAGCTTTGAATTGTTCCGATATTGTTTTCTATTTAGAGTATTATTTTGATACCCTTAGGAGTCAGATGGGAAACCAGGCGACCCCCTTTTTCCTTGGCAATAATCATATTGTAAATTAATGTTTTTACTCTAAATAGATATTATTTTTTTATATGTCCTAAACTTATCTAGGTAAGCGGAGAGAATCAAAAGGGCTATGCCGTAAGTATAATATTAAAGATAAGACGCAATTGAGTCGATTTCTGTTTGAACGCGATCGGTTCGACTCGACCGACTCGACTCGACTCGACTCGACTCGGTTGCGGAAGACAATATCTAATACAATCGGATGGGAAATGAACGTTCGTCGAGTCCCGTTTCGTGAGAGCGTTGCACTTGAGATGAACGCTCCGCTGAGCGAAATGGCGTGTCCAAGGAACGCCATTGTTCCGCCTATAATAGTTAAATTGCGTAGAAGCGTTGTAAGCGAGCTACGGCAAATATGACAAAAGTGTCATTTTGCCGCTAGTCGATGGTCGAAGTCAATAAGCCCGCCATTTTGCTTAGACAGCATTTACAAGCGACACGAACCAATGAATTATAGAAAGTACGTGGTTCTCGATTACGAGGGAGCTTTTTAATATCATAAAATTGAAGATACTTATAATAGATAGTTAGTCCTAAGTTATTATAGATAGTTAATTATTAAATACCTATATTACTTTGCGATATTACTTTACATCCTAACATTCCACTTTCCACTCTCCTACTTACACACTTCACTCAGACGCTCACATATCTCAAAGTTATTAACGCTTTCTCACTCATTCATTTCATGACTCTTTAAATATATAACAATTACACGATAATAATCTGTTAATCGTTGATTTGTACTTGTTGACCATATATTATGAATTAAATTGTCAACTTGTTTAATTTCGCTGTTTAAAACGTTTTAATAAATAAATTATGCTAGGCTCGCAGTCGGCGGGACGTTATTATAGGCTTTTTTAAACGCGTTAAACGTCACATATTCTCACCAACACCGTTTCGGATGTCAGATTTTGGATACACGGCTCAATACTTAGAACTGAGGTAACAGCAATTCTATCCAATTAAACTGTTCTATGACAGTAATGCATCGCATAAAACTGTACCCGTTTTTCGAATCGAAACAAACGTCTCGTCTAGGATATAAGTATTAGAGACGTTTCCATACCTGTGATCGAAATACGATGTTACACATTTAAAACATTATTTCGGCCATTTTCTCCAGGAGAAAAAAATATTCCTTGACACAATAAGCTAACCGCTAAATATACAGACTGCAACGACAGACAATATAATCTAGTATACTTGTAAAACATAGATATTTCAAACAAAATCCTACTTTGAGATTACCCGACTCAAATCGATTAGGATATAAAAATAATGTGTCTACGATTACGCAAAATACATATATTCGGATTTACAACAAATTTTAAATACAGAACGATTGAGCTTTTGTGTGAGGATTAAAATGGCGACCAAAAAATGCAGTCTACTTATTTGTTTAACTATAAAATGTAAGATTAAAGAGGATTCATTTGTTCATACTTGAATAATCTTCAATCATCAGAGGTAATTTTTGACAACATAAAATATAGGTGTGCACTGTTGACGTTAGATTTAGGTATGTATGCCGGCAAAACCAAATGCTATACCAGTGAGATCTAAAGATGAACTAACAAGTTAAAATAAAATATATATATGTTGAGTGTAAGAATCCCAACGACTATATAACTTAGCTCAGATAAGGAAAAGAAAGAAAATGTTGCTAGATATATTATCCCTTTGTTGAGTCTACTTTACAGCACTTTGATGAGCAATTTTTCGCAATCCGCGTAGATAAACTCAAGTGTTTCTTGTTGGTATTGTACCTCAGTTGTAAATATAATATTATATAAAATCATTAAAATGTAATTTTAATTATACCACTGAATAGCAAGAAATCAGCTTGCATTGCAGACTCAATCAGTCTGCAATGCAAGCTGATTTCTTGCATTGCAGATTCAGTGGTGACTCAATTTAATGGAAATTTCTGATGAATCTCGTTCGGTAGGAATGGGAATGGTTCCAATGTATGGGTTTTAAGTTTACAAAACTCGAATAAGGCAAATCCATTCGAGTTGCAATTCTTGGCGCCGTGATGTTTCGTCTGCGTGTTTTCGATTATATATTTTTTATTTTAGTTAAACGATAATGCGTAATAAGTAATGATTAAAAAATAGATTACTTGTGAATCACGATAACAAACATTATAAAGGATGTTTTTTTTATAGGCAAGTTGGGCCGTATGTCAGCAATAACGCGCTGAATATTCTCTTCCAAGGCGTTAATTGTGTCCGGCTTATCTGCGTAGACAAGCGACTTCACATAACCCCACAAAAAATAGTCCAGCGGTGTTAAATCGCACGATCTTGGAGGCCACGCCACAGTTGTTCAGGAGTAAGTCTATTCATTATGAAATGGCAAACCAAACTGAGCATAAATCAAGTGACAGCTGTCAAAAACACCAACTACGAAAAAAGTAGTGCCAGATTGAAAACCACGCTTCTAAAAAAAACACCCTATATAAAAAAGTACGTAATATCAATGAGAATTTACAAGGGCTACTCCTTAAACTAAAATATTATTAGCTCCGTGGACGTGAGGAAAATTTGTCGTAAGAAAGTATAAATACGTGCCGCGCTATCGGCGCTTAAAATGCGTTGAGAATTACCCAAAGAATACGGCGACAAACGAGATGAAAAGAGCCTTTCGGCTTTCACCGTGATTACAGGAAAACGGTGTATTGTTACATTTTTAAATCGTTTCTTTATTCATTACGTCACTGGTATAGTAGCGGAAGGCTCGGGCGACTAATGCTAATGCTCGCGGGACGACGCCCCGCTGTCATGTCACTGCGCGACAGGCGGAAATTCGCATTTAAACATTAGGGTTCCGCAGAATAAAAAAAAAAAACTATATTAATTTGGTGAGTGTGCCAGTCAATAATCTCTTCGGCACTCATTCATTATTATTGGTATATTTAACTAGGGCGCCGCTTTGCTTCGCTGCGGCATACATTGGAGCGGAGTTTAGTATATAAATGTATTTCTCCATAGGGATTACCATTTAATTTTTTATAATTCTTTGCACAATCAAATGTAAATGTTTTTTGGTATCTATTCATAGAAGACATTGTCATGGTCATTTTAAAAAAATAATTATCAAAATCGATCATGTAGTTCTAGAGCCTTAGTCCGTGAACAGAGTGACATTTGAGTCACCACATGAGAGCTTCGATCGCTACGCACGATTCGCTCCAATTACACGAGATCGTGGTAGTCTAGTGGATTAGGCGTTGGACTATTGACTCCAAAGTCGCATGGTCATACCATTTTTAACGCTTCATTACCACAACCATCTCCCCTGACTTTAGGACAGGCGCATTGGGCCTAGTTCGCGACCTGTGGGTTGTGTATGACTCGCGTCTAACATTTCATTTGCACATGCGAAGCATAGCTATAAATGCCAATAAAATGTTAGGATTCGTGCTTCGAACCAGCCAATCGTTGAGTAAGCCGAAGTCCATCTCGCTTTTATATTGCACGTTCGTGAGGAGTATTTTAGAGTATAGTTCCATTATCTGGAGGTCTCATAAGATTACTTACTGTAGTATTCTGGAAGTTACTCAGAGGAGGTTCCTTAGGTACCTTAATCTCCGTAGGTATGGATCCATCAGCATTTGTATTAGGGGTATTAGGCACACACTCGAGTTTAGGCGACAAATCCATACATTGTTTTATTTTTATAAAGTTATTCGAGGTTTCATAGAGAATCCCATAATACTCAGAGATATTGGTTTCTTTGTTTCGGATCGTTTTACTAGAGCGCGGAAGCACACGCTATTTATTTATTTATTTATTTATTTAACAGGTTTCCTCATTTAGGCGGTTAGCGTGTCGTACACAAGGGCGTGTCGGGGTATACAAGTATAGTCCGATCGGGAGAGCAGTCGAATTATTAAATTCCATTTCCGCGGGGATTGATATCTTTGTATGTTCGCCTAATGGGGTTAACAATCTGCTTTCTATTGCACCGTTGTAAGATCAGCGTGAATTATTTATTTGTTAATGTTTGCCGGGAGGCATTATTATAATTTTTTATTTGCTGTTTTATGTTTTTGATTTGTTTTTTTCTTTTAGTAGTTTAATTTGTTTTTAATTTAATTATAATGTGTACATGGGGAAACCTGTTAAATAAATAAATAAATAAAGTTGTGCAGGGCCCAAAATAATTGTATGTGACCCAAGTATAACTTAACTGGGAGCGGTAATACAATTAAATTTCAGCTAGTTAGAACCGGTGAGTGAGAAATTTGCGTTCGTTTAATCGCTCGGTTATAGCGATTTTAATATTAATTTGCGTGACCGTTTCTGAACAGCTGCTTAATTTTAAGTCTACTTTAGACTAACTAACACACTAATTGTAGGTACATCTCTTTTATGAATAGGTTGTTGCGAATTGCAAAGCTTAGTCGGTTCGCCTAAGGCCCGCCTCCGATTCCCCTTACCAAAGGCAGTGCTTCCGTAAGGGTTGGCATTTCAATGACATTTTAGCTGACAATGGACGCCCTTTGCTGGACGAGCCGACGCCAAGTCGAAGCCCTGGCGTCTAATTGCCCTGAACGACTCGGCGGCGTGACGGGTTATATGAGTGTGACCTCGCGTAGGTGCTGACTTGCCAAACGCACTATATCACTACTGGCTACATACTCATACATACCTCGTTCGTAACAAAGTAAAATAACGTTATTGTGTTGAAGCTAAAATAATTCTAATCTCCCACCATCTGTCAAATTTTCTTTTTTTCACTTCCTTCCTACCTTGCGAAAGAAGAACACTTTATTCTGTCAACTATTCGGAAAAGGTGCGTGCACATGAAAACCCTGCAGTAAGGTCAGTGACTGAAATTGAGTCCTCAAGACCACGGAAGCTTCTCAAGATTATACTTCGGATCTGCAGGAAATCTTAGGTCAGTACCCTCTTAAATTTTCTTCATAGTATTAACCTATTGTCCAGGCAACAATTTTATAGGTTAGTTATTGATAATTTGGGTTGGGTATTAAGCATTCGATAAAACATATGAATGTTAGTTACAAAATGAAATAAAAATACATGATTTTTAGTGTCTGTAAGTTTTTATAAAGTAAAGCTGATGTAGTGAAAAAGACTTTTCCATCGACATTGCGCTGAGGCCAATCTGAATTTTCATTTTCGACGCGGTATTTAAAGGGGTAATACCTCAACCATGCTATCATGTTAAGCGCGCTTTATGCTATCCTAATAGCACGTGTGTTATCGTGCTATCTTGCTAAGGGGAGATTATTATTGTGGTCATTTGTGTGATATGCTCTTCAATCTTTTCACATATAACCCATTGCTCTTTAATAAACGATGCCAAAAAAAAAAAGGGAAAAGAAGGAACTCTTGGACTACCCCACTGAAACTGCTATGGTACATACCTTACCTCAAGTTTTTAAACATTTTAAAGTTGACGACTACTAAAATCAAACACAAACACGAAAGATAAATCAAAACATAACCTTCACTTTTGTTCTGACAGGTGACTGGTGAGATGGAATGTTAACATATAGCACGAGCACGATGATGATCAGCCTCATACCCTGCTATCGTAGACTATGCTAAGTCGTCTCAAACAGCGTCCTACTGTCAATATGTTTTCCTATTTTAACATGATAGTATGGTTGAGTGAATATCTATAATGCTATCTTAAACATCTTTAAAAGTAAAAATACAGAAATCCAACGAGTCAAAGCATTGTTGAAAATGACAAATTCATTTAGGTATCCTTTATACTGTTAGGAAAATACTATTATTGAATTATTATTAAATACAGAATATTTAATTTAATAAGTTACTGATAATAGTTTCCTATAAATTTTCCCGGAACTAGGCGAATTTGGAATTAGGGTTAAAGAGGCATAAAGTTTTTAAATAATGAAGTGCTTAAAAAAAAATGACATTGAAGAAAAGGTAAGAAAATTATTGGAAAAGTCTTCTGACAGGTTTAGATTTATATTATAAAATTTAGTCGGTTTCCGTGGAGTAAGATTTATAGTGTTGTGAGCGATAAAACTATATAAGAATCTGTTTCTATATAAGTTTCGATATTGGGCACTAACTACGTCTTTCATTTCTTAGCTTTGTAATCTTGAAGTGCATCTGATAGAGTAGGGGAAAGGTTGAAAGCGGATCCTTTAAGGCCAAAGCTGTCGAAGACCTCAGCGGCCACGGCGAGTTATAATCGTACAAATAATTCCGCAGTGCAAAACGACACATCGTTGCATTGATAAAAGTCGTGTCGTCGCAATATTATAATGCACAAATCTTGAAAAATAACGAATAGCGTTACTTTAAAACCTTTCAGAACTAAACCAATTTTCCTTTAATAAATAATAGGTAAAACCACATCAGATTTCAATCGTTAAATAAATGAAAGATGTACAGACCTCAAACGAGCGCCACTCGTCGCATTCGCTCGTTACACAGAAGATGAGATACTGAGAAGACACTTACCTAAAAAAAAAAGAAAAAAGATTACATAGCACCGATCATCTCAATATATGGCTGAGGTGTCGTGTCGTATTTGTATTGAAGCATTGGCGGAGAGTGGGGGAGGGGAGAGAATAAAAAATCTTGTCAATATTTTGATAGCAAAGCAAATCAGGAGCGAATCACAGACTCAAGTGTGAGTGACGTCGCGCGTGGGATGAGACGAGCATTATAATCGGAGACGGTTCGCCGACTTCCCAAGAGACCATTTGAATACGAATTGCGATCTCAAATCAAGTCGAAAGATGTTATCTATGCTTACTTATTATATGTTATTGCGGTTCATTCGGCATTGACCGACCGAGTGGATTCAGTGGACCAGCTTTTTGTAGTAACGGTAGACTCTATCCCGACGAATTCATTATTTATTTATCTTAAAGTTCTTTTTATGTGACGAAACACACTACAGTTCAATGTCCTGCAAGACGTCCACACAAAAACAACATTTGAGAGTTATCTGAAGACGTCAGTGTAGGTCTGCCGGGATTCGGTAGTTATGGATTTCCAAAGGTGCGCTATGGTTACCAAAAAAATGAACGATGAGTCTTATAGTAACCAATGCTTCTGCGGAATGCAGGCAGACCTACTTTGACGACATTAGATAAGTACCCTGCAGTGTATAAATAGTAACCAAAATCCGAGCGACCTTTTAGACTACTAGAGTTACTAAAAAGTTTGATAGCGAGGCAATTCGTTCGTAACAATACATTGATTTTGGGGATTTGAACTCCCGTTTCTGCGACGATTCATCTTGCGTGGCTTTCTGCGATTTGATATTCTAAAAATTATGGGAGTATCGTCGAGAAGGCAGCCTTCGATATGCACTCCTCGGACGAAGCTAAACAGGAGAAAGCACTCAGGCGTGAGGGCCTCGCCTCGACTCGACAAGCGACAGTTTAGAAGAATATTATCAAAGCAGAGAAACGCAGGAGGAGCGACTCAACATCTCAAGTCGGCTAGTACGTAACTTTTACTAACAATATTTAAACATTTCGTCAACGAAACTACGATTGTATCAATACAATTATGATGGTTAGGTAACGTTTAACATGCCAGAAAAGCATCGGAAAAAAAACAGTTAGGAACTTCCCAACTTTTAACATACCAGTAAACCATTGTTATATTTTTTTTTTAAATATAATAATTTATAAAAGTATTTTATTTTATAACACAACAGTGTTTTCTTTTCGATACACATTTTTTTTAAATAGTTACTTTGTTTCTTTTACATTTTTCCACGATTTTTATCCGTAGCTTAAAGATATATTTATACACCGAAGTTTAAAAAAAGCTTGGTCTTTTAATTGCAAATTATATTTGATCTGAGACCGAAAACAAATTTCTAAGTATCTCTAACAAAAAAATAAATAAATCGTAAATGTTTCGTAAACGTAAACAAAATATCAGCCAAAAGGCAAAGTGCCCTTTATTTTATTTATTTATTTTATTCATAACAAACCATACAAGTGCAAAATATTTAGTATGTTACGACAAACATCATAATAACTGAAATTTATACAAGGTATTCCAATACCATTCCCGAATCTTAAGAGAGTTTTGTGTAACCTAAGGAAAATATATAAAAAATAATGAGAAAAAACTCATCCTAAAATTTATTAACCGGTGATTTCAGCGCGCGAATTCAGATACAGCGCCGATCGATAATGGCCTTACCGTGACAGATCAGCGCTCACAACAAAGATATTATTACATGATGCTTTTACTATTTTCACGTAAAATTTACATTTTTTTTTCTCAGTAATTTAAATCATTGTGCAACGAGGTCTGTTCTCTGCGCGCCCGGGTGACCATCATCTCCCTCTGGAGACGTGGTTGGGTCTGGAAGGTTGCTTGCGTAGCCGATAAGCCGGTTAATATACCGCCTAATAATTACGGATCTGATTGAACGGCATAAGAAGTTTGTGTGTGCAAAAGCTATACCGCGTCAGACGCAATATTATGAGTGACGGTCGTCAGGCGAGGAGGAGAGGGAGGGAGGTAGGAGGAGGGTGGTTGAAAACCACACGCGTCTCTCGGAGTCGCGACTGCATAAAAAAATGAGATTTTAAATTTGACACATAACGCATCAAGACAATCCGCCAAAGTAACAATTTTGTGATACGAGCAGTAACGTAACGTAATATGTATTGCAACTTAACTATGTATGTTTTCAAAAAACGGCCGCCTGTTGGTATAGTCGAAAAACTATTAGGACGGAGGTGTGAAATTTCACACCTATACAGGTTAAAATGAAATACGGTAACAGAAAGGTGTTGATCTATAATATATTTTATGTTTCTTACTTAAAATGTTACATTATAGTGTTCATATAAATTTTACGTATTTAAAAAATACTTTCCTTTCTTAATTAATAATATTGCATTGTATTTTTTGTTAGTAAACATGTTTATAAGAAACAAATTAATCAAAACTTTTTTGCTACCATATTTCATTTCAGTAATTCGTTCGTAATTTCACAACTCTGTCCTAATTGAAAATCGGTCAGCTTACAGTTATTCGACTATACTCTCGTAAATACACCTTGCCATATTATTAACATCACGCATCCCTAAAACCCTTTTATTATTAAATGAGAAACACAGAACTCCGAAAAAAATAACTTTATATAGATTCCCTAGCATTTTGAATGCTGAAAATAAATAGAAATTTTATAACGGATCTGCTTGTTAGTAAATAGAAGTCCTTACCTTGTTTTACTATAACTTATTAGTATTCTACGGTTATAAAATTTTAGCGTGACATTAATAGTGAAAAGATGTCGACTGGCTTTCTGTTACTGTGAATGGAATTACAAACTGTTCGTTGGAAATTAAGATCGCGAAGTGAAATGTCACGAAACACTCGTAAAAATGTCGCGTCGCGGCGTCGTTTTCACTGCAAAAATGTCGATGTTAAATTTATGTCAATACGAGTAGGTTAAACCAGCACAGCTGACCTCAATTGCGACTCAAGGACACGCGTTTTCATAATTATATGGATCTCGGTCTATAACATGGTACGCTTTAACAAAGACGAAATTGTTTTTAGAACGAGAGGGAAGGAGAAAAGAGGACAAACAATCGGATTATTGATGTAACATGGCGGATTGACACTAAGTTTACTCAGAGTTTAGTCTACGCATCATAGTGGTTTATTTTGAATACCGTCGGTATATCATTCATTTAACGTAATTAAATTAGTTTAGAATCAATGTAACTCAGTAATATATTATTCGTAAAGGTGAAGAGTTTTCGGTAGACCGGAGGTAGATTTCACTGATTCAAAGTAGGTGAACTCCAATTGTACGAGCTTGTATTAAACATTGCGCGAGCTGCCGCGCGATCTCGCGCACCTAACCCTATTGAAATTTATTTAAAATGTACGATTATTTGTATAGCGGTACAATTGTAGATAAATCCAGATAAATGATAATCTATGATTGACTCGACGTCACTTGATAGTTCAAAATGAATAAACAGAACTGTCGACAAAGTAAACGCGAACTACTCGCATATAATACAAGCACTCGCATAGAGCGCGCACCGCGCGATGGTGACGTGCAGACATGCATTGTATTTGGCAGGTGGGAATTATTGCGTATTTTAATCCGAGTTCAACGGCGCCGGTTCGACGTGAAGTATTAAACGCAAACCCGCGACCATAACAGACCACTCGACGTCGATAAACGTCACGTGTCGATGGTCGCATCGCAAATGGCGAAAATCCAATCACCAACTTGTTAGTAGGTACACCCGACGATACAATGATGCAAATACGCAATACAGTATTAATCGGATATTCTGAAATGGTCTATCGATAGGGACATTTAATCGCAATGCGAACTGTTCGTTTTAGCACTGGTTATATAGTGGTTTTAGCTTAACCTCATACAATTAGAAGGCATCCAAAAATAATTATTTCGTTGGCGTAGAGCACAAACAGTATAGAAAATCCCCTAACCTGCCAATGGATGTTTGAGATACTAAAGAGTGGTTTACAATTTCATAGTAGTAGTGAGTAACCTAACCGCTATACGTATAATCAATACTTATAGTAAAGTATGTAACTTCCAGTGCAGTGAGATCGACACCCAAGAGACATTTATTTACTCGTATAAAACTCAGTGTAACACATGTTAAGATTGACTTTTGAAAATCTGTGATTGCCTGCAAAACATAGTACCTACTCGTAGCACAAGAAAGGAACATAAGGCGTTCATTTGTGACTTTATTTTTAACGATAGAAAAATGGTCACCTGTCGTATGTCGATAAAAGTTTAATCTTGCAGCAACGTTTAAAAATAAAACGTGAAAAAGTGGTGCAAAAGTCAGTAAATTATCTACTCTAAATAACGAGTACATCCCATTTTAGTGTCACGTTCTTCTAGTAAATGAAAGTATATCGAGAGACTATAAAAGTTAATTGGATATGATGAAATCAATTAATCGTCGCGTCGGCCAGCCGTCGCACTGAGGGTGCTAACTCTCGCCAACTTCATTCGATGCGCGTTTTTCAATCTACCCTTTTTTTCACGGCTGGGACAGTACACCCCGCCGATTGACAGGTAATTTGCAAAAACAATAACTAGTTTACAGGGTTCGAAAATTCCCAGAAAGCTGTACAAATGAGAAAGAGTTGAATTTTTATGTGTATGTGAAAACAACCATAGCCGTTTAGATCACATCGAAAGCTGGTCGGATAACATAGATATTTAACATTAAAGTAAACACATTTTTCATACTGAAGATTGAAACTTGGCATATCGATACAACGCAGCGATAAAGATTTTATGATTGTTGGGATATATTATTTGTTACTGGCCAATATAAATTGATATAAAATTCTTCTAGGGGCGCAACTATAAACACGTAAAAAAATTTTTTAATGCCATATTAATTATTATAAATTAAAATATTATGTCAGTGTTGTTTCATTAATAACCGCGCGTCAAAATTTACAAAAAGAAACTCTATAAGTCATGCAATAACTAAATAGTTACTTGAAAATGGAGTTAAATTGTTAAATCGGATTTGCTATTTAAACATATGTAAATGATTAAGAGGGATTCTTGTATGAAGCGTCTATTGTATTTAAATAATAAAACATTTTGTATTTTGTAGTATTTATGTATATGTACATTTATATTTTATTTATAGGTTATTTACATTATTTATTAATATAATAGTAAAATTTAATGATTTAATATAAAATATTAGGAAGTCCCGTATCTTGCGTCGAAATACTAAACAACTTCTCCACATAATTGGTGTCTGCTTGGAACAGCACATTGTGCTATTAAGGTGATGCACAAAACTAATCCATTACATAACATTACAAATTACAATAATATACCTTATAAACAATGTTTTATAGAGTGAATGTAAATGACGGTAGAAATAAATGAATAAATTCTGCGAATTTGTCGTCAAAGGACTAAGAGTTCTGTGCTTTAAAAAACGCATACATGTACGATGAACGAGAGACTAGCAGGTACGATGCGATCGCACGAACTGCGACCAAGGGCGGAGACGCCGTGCAAAGTGACGGCCGCCCCTCGACGCCGCCGCCCAAGGCCATAAACGTATCGCAGGAATGTTTATGTCCAACCACTCGTGGGCGGACAGGTGACGGCAACGACACGGCTAAAAGTACACGAGGCTAGGCCCTGTTACGCAAAGTCGACAGGCCAAATGTAATTGCCGCGCACAAAATGGTAGCGAGGTGGCAAAAAATCCTGCGATTTCAAACATGATTTGTTGAGACGACATATTCTAATTCATCATGGTTTGCGAGAAAAAAAATCTTTGTTGCGATGTAGTTGAACGCGAACGCGTTATCTCGTTTTGCCACGCTAAACGAATTGATACCGGCACTTTAACAAGACCTCCTTAAGCCTTCGGAAACAACCTGTATAATTTTAAATGCGGCACGCACGGTCAGAAATTGTGGTATTCGAAGGAATTGCTCGTGTTTGCGCAGAGGTTTTCACATCGCGTCAGCAGGGCTAATCTCTAGCGCAATCGCTAGCTCATTGATAGTGTTTTCAATTTTGCAAGACCATTCTTAAAAGGGGTGTTTATGTTCCCTGTTACGTTTAAATTCCCTTTTTGCTCGTAAACGCTCGGCCAAGGCGGTCTCGCTAGCTTTTTCTCGGAAACCATGATGAATTTTGATATGAGGTCAAAACAAATCATGTTTGAAATCGCAGGGCTGGATAATGTGGTCCATTTAGGATAAGGGGACGGAGGCAATCTCACTTTATTTCCCACTCCCAAAAACGGAGAGTGCTATCTCTAAATATACTTACTCAGGCATGGTCGACCTAAGTTATCTTCTATTTTTTTTAAAAGAGATTCAAGTGTTAGTGTCTGTACGAAACAGAACCTAGCCAATTTTATGCGCGTGTCCTTCGAGAGGATACGAACGGAGAAAAGATCGACATCGCTAAAATATTGCACTATAAAACGGCAATTTTGACGTATCTCTCTCTCTCTCTCGACCGGACGAGAGAAGAGGACACTCGCCGAAAACCATCAGCGATATTATGGAAAGTTATATCGTGAATACACCACAAATACGATGTGAATAATTCGGCCGCCGAAGAAGTATTTCGCGCAGTTTTGCAGATGCCCAAGGAAACACGCGCGCTAAATACAATACAATTTATTAGTCTCTCTCAAGCTGGGTTTGTGATAAGCATCTGGAGCGAAATAGATAACAGAAAATTAAGTATATTTTTCGCTTGATTCAATTATTAAAAAAATATATTTTTTTAGACTTCTTGAAAGACAGTCGCAATATAAATATTCAAATGTTTAGCTGGGATGGGTGAAGCGATCGACGTTAATACCGCCTGCATGGTCTGAAGTTTATATTCGATTCTATAATATATTTTCAACCCCAAACTTCGCAGCTAAGTTCTGCAGGCGTTTTCAGGCCAGCATGTTTGCGGTGTTGAACTTGTAGGGACTGGTACTTTAGCAAAATCTACAATCTCGTTTTAATAATATAACAACATTTGGATAAAGGCTATTTCTTAAAATTATGTATGAAATTCGTGTTTCGTGGACACAAAAGTGTCGACACGCCAAATAGTCTTAGAGTTAAGTATCCGTAAAGTAGGAATTTGTGTTTCACCAAGGTGTTACTTAGGTGCACGAGTACTCCTTATTTTTAGTCACCGATGGAGACGTCCTAAGCAGTTTAGGGAGTTCTTAAACCGCCGCCATATTGGCTAGCAGCTGTTTTGGTAATCCTTATTTTCATAATGATTGGTGATGACTTTTTTTTAAATGACTTAATGGGTGAAACCGATGCGATTAGTACACAGACCTAGAATATGTTTCGCTGATATTCCAATTTTTCCTCAGAAACGAAATTTGCACTTCGCCTTCGCTTAAGTAATACCTGAACGGTGTCTATTTACATATACAAATTTAAGTAAACACGACAGTCTTCACAAAACTTTCCGCAAGAATAACAAAATCTTTTAATGTGTGTTTTTGATAGTTCTATATCGGTCGATCGCGCAAGATGACAACTTTACCATCAAATCCATAGACAAAGTTCAATTTACTACGTATAGTTAGGGAGACCTTAAGGTGGGTTTGTTGAAAATGGCTGTACCTAACACAATTAGACCGCAGGTGAGACTTAGCCACTTAGCAAGTTTGATTACCCAGATTTACGTCTGAGTGAACTGCAAATGCACAGAATATTTCGGAGGCCTAATTTTATACGAAATGTATCGGTTCTGTTAGCATTATGAATTAAAGTTATTCCGTGAAAACAATATCTTAATAAGAATACCGCGTGTGTTTGAAATGTCTGGTATATTTTTTAACAGCTGCAGTTTGGTTTTAGCAATAATATAAAGGTCATGTCAAGCGAAAATTGTGCACGTTAATGACCACGATAATTTAATAATAACGCAACGGTAAACATTTCGTGTGAGTTGTCTTGCAGTTCAGTTTGTAAGGGGGAAGTAAGCGGTGATTGATTTGTGATTAGATTCTCTAGCAATTCGGCACCAGCCTCCACTAGTTTCTTCAAAGAACCCCCCCCCACACACATAGTGTTTCTCGCTCTAACTATCCGTTCTCATTTCGTCTCTACTCAAAAGGATTATCGTAAACCACGTCGTTAATTATCGCGCTTTCAGACGCTGTGATCTCTCTAAAACCATTTCAACACATTTAGATTGTTAGACTAAAACAAAAAACACTGCTTTATGGAGTCACCTTCACGCATAACAATAAAAATATTTTTTTATTTAGTCTTAAATGACGAAATTTATTATTGATTGAGATAAGTAGGAATTCGGTATGAGTCATTGCTTCGAGTGCCCAAAAAACCACTTCTATTGCTTTATACAGCGTGTCCTAAGATCATTCCCGATTTAAAAAAACCAGTTAATTGATTCAATCGAATTCAAACATGATTTATTTTAACGACATAAAAAAATCATTATTCGCTGTCCCGGCTGTCCCGTTTGACCCGCCATATGTCCCGGTAAAGGAATAATCATGGTTTTATATTATTGCTAAAATTATGCGGTTAAAGTGTGGGGTCGAGGGATGTGCTGACATTTTACAAATATTCTTCCATATTTACAGTACGGAATGAAAGACTGAAATACCTTTGTGAGGGAGCTGATGTAGTTCGCGGTAATTTACGGTCTCACTTAAAAACTAAGCGGTCAACTGTATTAGATATTCTAAAAATGTGGGAACCATTGAAAGATTTCCAGATTGAGCCCCATGGGGGCGGTACCCCCCCCCCCCCTCCTATAACTCCCCTATATTGATATCAGTCCCGGTCGGAGCCAAACCATTTACGGCAACCCTACATTAGAGCCTTAGCAAAAATAGCAATTGAAGGGTCTAATAGTTTTTTTAATGTCTATATTATGAGCCTGCAATAGCCTACAGACCGCGCAAAGAGCAAAACCTGAATTTCCAGGTTGACCATTGCCATTGCCATTGCCCCAACAGACGAACTTGAGTCGACGACTAAACGCAGTCGCATTAGACTCAGTTTCGAGATGGATTTCGAAGAAGCGCCTCTTACTTGGATTAAGGCGCCCCGGGACGCATTTGTCCTTGAGATTTGAAAGAGTAGGCTTTATTCGAACATTGACGTGTAGAAAAGAGACGGATATACTCGCCGACCGCGAATTCGTTACATTTGGAATCGATGAAGCATGTTTTTTGTATTTAAATAATTCTTATCATTTGAAAAAAATGTTTTTTTTTAAGTAATGTCCTAGATTATTATATTGTCTATCTTTAGAAAGAAAAATTAGGCTCGCGTCACTTACACAACTTAAAAGAAAATCGTTGCAAGAAAAAAACAACACTATCTTATTTATTTATTTTCATTACTATAATAAGGTGTATTTCGTTTGTTTTTTAAGCAAAGTACTAAATTAATATATGTAGAATATTGTGGTATTTTTAGTTTTAGCCATTTGTTGGGAATAACTTCAACAAAATGCACCAAAATACTGGTGGCGCCTTAAGATTTAATTCTGCCAACTTTCGGCCGGACGCTTCGCAACGATCGGAAAGCAATTCAACTTTGAATTAGCCGCAGTCGGTTCGGACGGCCGCGCGGGGACGGACGTCGTATCGCTTCAAAACAAACTTAAAAATTGCCAAACTTTCGCAATAAAAGCAACCGACTTGTTATATGGAATTCATCCGTTCGGTTTATAAGGAACCAACTATGGCGATTTTTATCGGCGCCAGATTAAAACTACACGCGAGAATGCGAAAAGTTTCCAACATGATTTGTTTTGACCTATCAAAATTCGTTACGGTTTTATACGGAGGCCGCGCCGCGCCGGGTCATTGAACGGCCTTGGCCGAGCGCCTGCTAGTAAAAAGGGAATTTGCAAGAGCGCTTCGATAACATTAATAAATTTGGGCAGGAATTATTTTCGCATTTTTTTTACGATTTAATTAATCTTTATTAGGGAAATAAACAGTTACACGAGAAAAATTATATACAGGCAGTACATATACAATCATATAAAAAAAATAAATAAATAACAAGAATGAAAACAATGGTACCAACTTATGAGTAAAAAATAAAACCAATTAAATATTTCCACCGAGTGAGTATACAATTAGTGCTTAACCTAAGAAATGCAAAATGAAGAGATGAGAAGGGGAGGGGAGGAAAGGGAAAAGGGAAATTTCACATTAATGATTCATTTTTATAAGACTTTTGAACGCCACTAAATTAACATTGAATACATCAATATTTCTTACACGTAATAGAGAACATAACAACCCCCCCCCCCCCTTAAGTCTTCGGGAATGGTCTTAGAAAATCCTGTATTTTATTAAACCTGAAGTACCTTGATATTGATTCAATGAAACATTTTTGCAATCCATATTTAAATTTTGTATTAACGAGTATAAATATTATATTTCTGTTGTAATATTTTATACAGGTTGTTTGGAAAGATTACTACCAAATTACTAGAGATAAATCTATTAAATGGGGATAAATGTGCAAATGCTTTGATCGAAACTAAAGTGATTAAAAATGTATTGGTCTAGAACTTAGTTTAGTTTTAAGTACATTATTTAATTAAGATATTTGAATATGTAGTTTAGGATATGTAGTAACCCTTTTATTATATAAATACACGAATGCACAAATCCGCAAACAAAATTTTTAGTCTAGTTCCGTGTTTAATCAATGTATTTTATGTTCTTTTTGTTGTATTGATTTTATTTAAAATCATTTTTTTTCTATTTATATAAATTCGTTCAACAATATCTTTACGTCATAAACTGTATTGTGTACAATTTCTGTTGTGAACGACAATAAATAAATAAATAATAGATACGGACATAATATTTCAATTTATAATAATTACAAGGTGGCACTGAACATTCTTTTACATATTTCTATTTGCACTTATAGATAAGTTTATATTAATTCTAACTGGTCAGTAATAAATGAAACGTTCCAATAGCTGCGCTGTCAAATGTTTGAAATTCGAATATGATCGCGCCCTAATAATGAGCGCTATGTCAGTTTCATACTAAAAATTTGTTGACTTTAATGTTAAATATCTATAGTATCCGACCAGCTTTCGAAGTGATTTAAATGGCTATGCTTGTTTTTCGAGAGCATCAATCTACACATAAAAAAATCAACTCTTCCGCATTTGTACTTTTCGAGTTGATAGTTGCAACGGACGGACGGACGGACGGCCAAAGGACAGGGATAATAGCTTTTCATATATAGAATGAAAAAAAATATTTTTTTCATATATAGAAGTTAAAATGGTGTAGTGTTTTTTATTAATGTTTTGATTACCTCTTTTTATAACACCAACTATTCTATAATTAAGTATTTAAAAACTAATTTTGTTAAATCTACAGTTAGTAGTGGAACGTAGCTCTACCTTTTGCAAAAATGTAAGAGGATATTTTAATATTTTAACAATTTTTATGATTAATAATTGATCTCGAGAATATTTGTGGACTATAAAACTGGCAATCCCAATAATTTAAGGCTGTTAGCGTGTGATTGAGGCTGACAAATGATCCGAGCGTGTTCTGAAATTAGTTCCGAACTAGCCAAACCAAATTACCTTCGTCGGAATCATCAGCTAAAATTAAACCTCTTTTAAGAAAAAAAAAAATGCATGAATGATGAATTCTTTTCTTCCTAGAACTATTTGCGAATTTAATGCCCTAAGAGATCTATAAAATATGGATGCAAGTAGAAAATAAAGAGTTTGAAAGTTAAACCTAAAACGACTATAAAGTTATTTTATAAGTACTCTTTTTTAATAACATGGTTTAGTACTTACTGAATAAAGCCATAAAAAATATATTCAAAAACACACGCACAACCCACATTATAACATACTAAAGTCAACAGTATCTTTTTAGAGGTGATTCTAGACAAGTTTTTTAACAATTTTTGTTCAACAACTTTGTAAATAAAGCATAGACAACTAGTCTAAAAAGACAAGAGAGAGAACCCTAAAACATTTTAAAGTGTGGTCACCTAACGTAATATCAGACCGCGTAGCGTCGGGACGTCGCGACCCAGTAACCAAGTGATTCCACAAATGTATTAACGACAGTGAACTAAGGGTATTTTCCTGCGCGCAAATATTGTAATGTAAACCTATTGGATAGGTCAGGAAAACAATAACACCAATACCAAAAATTCAATAGAATATTTATATTTTTATGTGGATTTTTATTTGTTATCTATATGAAAACTTATTTAACAAAAGTTGTTTAGTCTATGTCCAAAATCACCACATAAAAGGATATTTCTGACTTCAAGTTCGACGCCATATTGAAAACAGATTTGTGCTGTATGTTATTTTGTATAATACGATGAGGCCTCGGAGATAAGGACGATTGTGCGAGTGCTCTATCGTCAATATTGTCAAAACACCACTGGACCAGGAACGCTCCAAGCCACCTAGGACGCGCGGCGTCCATCAGGCACCAGGCAACACTCCGGCAACCGTCACACTCGAGGTAAGTCGCTTTTGCTTAGCGTGTCCTATCGATTCTGGCCTTCTACGTAAGCTGACGGTGGTCCTTCGATTCCAAACCTTAGCTGCTGCCACTCAAAAGCTGCTGCCACTTTAGTTCACATAAAAACCCGCAAGGGTTTTGTGAACAAACAAATTAAATATGTATTTTGTTTATAAATAAAGAACTTATAAAAAAAAAAAAAAAAACCACTGACCACTGACGGCTGCTCAGCACTTTCGTTTCTGCATTTTTCAGCAATTTGTTGCTTTATAATGTATCTTTTGTGTTTATTTCGGTACTTTGGTACGGGTTTGTTGTTCTCAACACGTCTATCGCATCGGCCGCCCATGGGCAACCCGCCTCAAGCAGTACGCGATTCGCTTAGGCCGTCGACGGGCGGCCTCGATGAAGGATGTATTTAATATATTATTTTTGCCTACTAGCAACTCCGGGGTTTATGGTTGCCAATTTCTGT
Source organism: Neomicropteryx cornuta (assembly GCA_020383195.1). Lineage (NCBI taxonomy): Eukaryota > Metazoa > Arthropoda > Insecta > Lepidoptera > Micropterigidae > Neomicropteryx > Neomicropteryx cornuta. The sequence goes on along the minus strand of JAHKQU010000001.1, from coordinate 1,602,698 downwards.
TCGTTTTTTGTGAGATGGGGCATACATTTCAATAAGAAACACAGTCGACCTGTATAGTGAAGTTTGTTGTATGAATTTAGCAAAGTCAGTCAACGCCATTACGCTGTTTTTCGGTTGTTGGCGTGTACTTGCTCCTGTGTTTACGATGGTTTTTGTGTATTTTAAATGTAAGTTAATCTATTATTTTGTGTAAACATTTTTAAAAAATAGTGTTTTAACGTGTGATATGCGTGTTTTCGTGGATCAAAGTGTCAGAGGATTGCAAAATTGATTGATTTCATTTAGCGCAATCCCGGCAGCGGCGGCCATCTTCGGACATGTCAACATCACAATAAACAAAGGTAAATTGTATCTTATTGTTCATTTGTATTTATAAGTATTCCGTATGAAATTTTCTAAACTATTTTATTTAAATTGCCTTAGTTTTTTTTTTTCAAATCAAAAATTATACATAATTTCGGTGAAAAAAAAACTTAGAAGAATAACTTATAAAACGATAATAAATAAATAAAACAATATTATGGCACCAGTGACGATCCGCCTTAGGTAACCTTGAATATATATTTTTTTGAAAACTTGCGCGACATACGGCGGCATTTTTGTAAAGACGGCTGCGGTATCCGTTGAGTTAAATAATCCCTGCGGCGAAAGATGCAGTCAGAAGCAAACTTATCTTTAATAACGAATTTGATTCGAAAACCTATAGCTATGCAGCGATTTTAAATCTGTTTCCATCTTGTGATTCTGTGAGGTATGATTATTATAGGCTAATAAATATTTTTCAGGGTTCTATGCAAATAGATCAACCCCTGATGTTTTTTAAGATAGTGAGCAAAGCTACTCTCTCAAGTGCCCGTAGGCACGAGTTGTTTGGTTGTCGTCAATAACGCAACGTCGGCCGGGACTGCCTAAAACCTAGAATTTTTAACGAACTGCTACATTAATATCAAGAAAAAATATTATTTGCTGTTTGTTGTCCAAAATATTGAAATCCTAATAAGATTAAATGTATTTATTTATTATACGAGGTGTGTTCAAAAAGTAAGGTGACTTTTCAAATTTCGCGGGCTACGTCCGTTCGATCCTCGTTTTTTTTTTGTTATGTTGGTACACTTGTTTTTAACATATGTGAAAAGTTTCAAGAGTATAGCATTTTTGGTTTGTTTCTGAGAGGCATTAAGGTTAGAAGTGTTTTTGTGCTCGGCGATTTTCTGTGCAGATTATGTTTATTTTTCTTGGTTTTAGATAGTTGTCTGGATTCATTCGTAAGTAAAAGTAAGTAGCTTTCATGCAGTGGGCGGTACTTCCATAGAAACTGAAAAGTCAGCTTTTTGCCTAGATTTTTTAAGAAAAAAACTGCAGATTATTTTAAATTCACCAAGTAATATTTATACAGGCACCATATCGCTAGGCGCTATCTATGATTCAATGTAGAATCTTCCGTCGCTTTCATAGCAAGCGACACAACATACTCATGGCTGGTATCTATCTCGCTAATCCTTTTTGGCTTCTTATGAGGGCTTCAAAATCTTTATCCTCAATAATAATACACCTAAATCGAGAGAAAAAAAATATGCATTCTATGTACGTATATAAATTTTTTTACGTGAAATCATCGAAGCCAGCTTCAGACGTGAAGTGCGAAACAAACTAAATTAATATCTAACTTCAGTTCGTCTTTCATGTTACATTCACATTGTTTTCGTGTGATAGAGAAAAGGTTGTTTTTTTACAAACGAGTTGAATGATTTCCCGCTATGTCACATATTTTAACTTTTTAACCGCCAGCCCAGGTACAAATTATTGTACCGCGATACCGCCGAGTTGACGAAGACGAAATGTACCCCCAGCGCCAGGCGTGTTTTTGAAGAAATGAGTCTTTCGGCTGCGCCGATTCATTTTTATTATTTCGCATTTACTTTATATTTAACATTTAAAATGATGAGCAACGGAAAACACGACCAATAACTATATATATTGTTTTGAACTGTTTTGGACAATGGATGTAAATAACAGCACCACTTTTGTTTGCACCGTCCCTCTTCCCTTTTAGAGGAAACCAATTTAAATGGTTCTAGTCCTTCGCTCGCTGGTAATCGCCAGCAGTTAATAGTATTAAGTTTTAGAATAAGAAATATTATTCTAAATAGGCGTAAGAAATGTAAATTAGATGGCTATACCTTGTTCGGGCAGACATAAAGATTTTTATCTTTTTAACTGCCCGCAACAGCAGCTAGTCTGTGCCATAAAAAAAAAAAAAAATGGATGTAAATAATATGCGATGATAAATATTATAGTTATTCTTTTGAAATATCTGAAAAATAAATTACTACTTTAGTTACTCCATATATAACGGTTTAGTAGAATAACTGTTGTGTATTTTTAATAACAAACGTTTTACGATAATTCGCTTTTTTTAATAATGATCTAACCAAATAATCGCACATATGGCAGTCAGTGCTGTGCGTTGTAGCGCCTCATTGATAACACGAGCCAGATAATTCTGCATTATAGTCATTGTAACAAATACCCGACAACACAATAAAAAATGTTTAAAATCATTAAAAAAACTACAGAACAAATGTCTATAACTTTAAACAATAATGCTCATTGTATTTTGGAATTGTGGTGTACTACACATTTCTAAACAACCACTTAATGCCAAAGTAACAATTAAAATAAAGTTCATATTTAACTGTGTTTTTTGTTCTAAACATTCCCAATAATAAAATGACAAGTTTAAAGTATTTGATGTGGATAATGGTAACTGAAAGAATTATATGGAGAGATAAGCATTTTCTTGGAAGTCAATTAATTCAGTAACATAACTTTAAATGGCTATATTTTAGACTTTTGAGATAGTTTATTGTACGATTTAGTGAAATCTATAATTTGTTCCTACGATAACCAAGGACATAAACATTACATAAACAATTCAACCAATGGCCAACTGAGATTGGCCATCGGTTATCATTTATATTCCATAAAAGAGAGCAAGAGAGGCGAAATGGTTCATATTTAAAAAAAAAAATGCTATGACCTAGGCCAACTACGATTATTTTTGAGCTCTACTCAACTAAGCCAAAATTTGCCTGTGCTAGTGTTAAGTGAGATGGTGGTAATGAAGCGTTAAAAATGCGGATTCGAACCTGCGACCTTTATGTCAATAGTCTAACGCCTTAACCATTAGACTACCACGATCTCACTACATTACTGAAAATTAGTAAACAATGTAATTATATCGATCTCGAACGCATACGCATCAATTGAATGGTTTGTAGAGTCCGGTATGCTAAACTCCAGGATATTCTCCGTGTAAGGGAAACCAGTTTAACTTACCCCACCCAGAGAGATATAATTGACACTAGATTCAGTATAAAGAGATTAAGATGGAAGGTTGATCCAATCGAGTCAAACTGCCCATGATCCTTCTAACTCAGATGCATAGCCAATGGATGTTAATAGGATTGGGCAGGCTAAGATATATAAGGAATGTCCTTGCTACAAATGTGGCACAAGACTGCAAATTTATAGAGGTCAATTTTTGTCACAAGAAACCAAAAACATACCGAAGCAGTCTAGAGTAAAGAATAGAAAAATACACCACACGGACAAATGATATACTGTCCAGTTGCTCGGGCAAATTAATGTTATATTAAGTATGGCAACATAGAATTTAAATTACCTTAAATTATTAGTTTAAATTACTATGTCAATAAATAAATGAATAAAATTGCGAAAGGGCATGAACAGGGACTGTTAGGAAGCAATTGATTAACACCTACCCTTGAATATTTAAATTGAGGGAATAAATTCCATAAACGCTAATTATGAATTAATTAACTTATTTATATTATGAATTAACTCGTGCAATTATTTATTACGATTTTCGGTGTGGGCTAACTCAAAAAACAGTACATCAATCAATAATTTACTTCGACTTTTGGGGATGAATCACCATCGAAACCACTCTGTAACACTGGTTCAGTGAGTTTAATCGTAGGCGGTCTGTGCTCATGGACGAATTTAAATCGGATGTTGTACCACAAAATATTGATCCTGTGTGGGAACTAATAATACAAGATCGTCATGTCAGATATCACGAGATAGAGGCGTCCCTGGGCATAAGTATGACGAGCATACGTAAGATATTACACAAACATTTAGCTGTAAAAAAAAATTGTTCGTGTTGGATTCCAGACAACTTAAGAATTAATCAAAAACAGGCTTGTGTCCATGTAAATCAACTTTATACAATAAAAAAAAATTTTTTTTTTAATAATTACTTTTTTTGACCAAGTTATATATCGTTATGTATAGTTAATACATCTAGCAAATATTTAACAGTGTAACAGTGGCAAACAGTTAATAAAAGTTATCCAAAATAGTGAAAAAAAAAATAAGACAGATAGTGTTATTTTCGTATAGAGAATTTCATGGGGAACCAGATTTCACCAAAATTGTGGCAATTGGACGTCTCCGACCACCAAAGCTGATTTTTCTTTGGCAGGAATAGATTCTGAACGAGTTAAGAAATACTAGAAATTCTTTCACCCCCCCCCCCCACCCATGGAATGTTACTCTGGGCACTAACCTTACGTTTATAGTAGTAGTGTACACCAGCCTTGGTAGTTCAATTGGTAATACTGATTCGTTCGCTGGCCTATGCATAGTGAATTCTGAAGATGATTGCGGAGATGTTTTACTGATTGCTAACACACCTTTTTTTTTTAATTTTTTAAAATGGTGATGTACTGTTTATCTTTTTAATTGGGTTTAGAATTTATTAGATATTTTTATGACGTTAGAAGTCTCAAAAATCGATACAGCCACAGCAATAAAACATAATTAATACCCAGTGCTGGTAATACACCGGTGAGGACAGTGCAAAAATATCAACACTGTCATACCTGCGCCGGTGCGGTTAGGAGATAGTTTGACACCTTAATCAGAATAGGAAACGATCTGATGAGTCTTAGAAATGTTTTTAAAATGACCTTCGTGAAACATTGGGAATTCCAAGAAGAGCAGCTTTTACGATGAACGATAAATTGTTAACGTCCGTTATGAATATTTTGGCAATAGAGCCTAGAGTCTACAGTTTTAGCACAACCGATTTCACAGTTATGTGGTTTTAATGTTCTTATGACAACGACCGAGTGCATTTTAGAGGGAACCAATTTTGACAGAAAAAAATATCAATACTTATTGTAATAATATACAGTCTGTAAACTATTCATTCTATTGGTTGGCCACTGTGATGTAATTATTAGATAACCTACATATATAAAAAAAAACAATGACATTTCAATCATAAATTCTAGAGATTGAAGTAATTAAATATGCCGTGAAAAAAATTAATATAAAAAAACAACTATAATAATGATCAAAAAAACACTTTTCAGATTCAATACATAAAAAGTGTGAATAAAGCGTAAAGCGGTAAACCTACTGACCTGAACATCGAATGCCTGCTGCTGCTGATGATGTTGCTGCGAAGTCTGTGAGTTGTCGTTCGGCGTCTGGGCCTGTCCCTGAGTCAGGCCTTGATTCACTGCACCGCCGAGACCATTCACGAGGGACTGACCGCCCGATTGGCCCGTACCATAGTTCTGAAAGAAAAAAACAATATTTCGTGGTCATAGAGCGAAAAGTGATTAACTAACAAAAAAGTAATTCAGAGAAAATGCCACTTTTAGTTTTGGTGCAGATGTGTTGAAATAAAAATTGAAATATGCAAAAAGTTATTAGCAATAATTCGACTATAATTCTTAGCGTCTTTATTCATTGTAATAAAACACCACAAAAAAAACAACAAAAATACTTTTATAAATATAAAAAATAATAAAAATTTACACAGTTTTTGCATTTTATTATTAAACTTGAAATGCACTTAATCATTATACAGTAGTAAATACCGCCATGACGGTTTATTCTAAGACTTCAAATTGAGGAAATCAAAATATGTAGGTAGTTAGGTAAAATAAACTCTTGGGAAAAAATGACACTTAGTCACTTTTCGATTTACGAACATGATTTATTTAAACCTAATATTTTAAAATCCGTTGATATATTAGCTATTTGGATAGGCCATTTTAAAGAGAATTAATCTATCGCATTGAAGATAAGGAACAAATGACTATCGAATCCCGCACAGCAAACCAAGTATAGCGGTTGAAATCGATTTGATAATGAACACATAATATTTTAAGCTTCATTGACTAAAACTGTGCTAGTTTTGAAAATGGCTAAGTTTCACTTTTTGGCCCTAGAACCAATCTTTATTAAACAAAGCGCTGAGGGAGTGGTGGAGGGTTACTGATGTAGGAAAATAAACGTGTACATTGTTGTATTGTAAAAAAAATTGCTACTTTCATGTTTATAGCCCCGAGGGGTTGTAGGGGGTCATATTTCTTCTTTGTTAGCTAAGGGAAAATTTAATGAAGAGATGATTTTTTTTAAATCGGCCGTACTTCAAACTCGTTGGTAAGAATGCCAGCGAAGACATTATGACAGTAAAGGTTTATTTACCCATTGTATATGTATCTATCGACATACAACCGTGGTATAACAGAGATATGTCATATCCGTTAACACTAAATGTGGAATGAGGATCTGCATAATATAGATTAAAAATTAGACATTATTTATTGTTTTGTTGTTTTTTAGTTTTGTTGTTCTGTATTTCTCTTTATTCCACATAAAAACAATGTTTAATCAACTTGTTTTATTTATTTCGGTATTCAAAAAAATAAACTATCATTTCTCACAAAAAAAATGTACTGCAAAAGCAGCTGCAAAAATTAAATTCAACTGGTTTAGTTACGTATGAGGGCTGATCAAAAGATACATTTAAATACTTCATTGTGAGAGCATATTTATTTTCTTAGGTTGGTACCGATGTTTATAATTAATATGTTAATTTTCGAGCATTTTGGATGCGTAGTTGGCTTTTGATAGATAAACTAGTAAAACGCGTTTTATTTTGATCGCCGAGTTTTCAAGATTTTTCCAGAATGAAAATGTCGAGTGAATGAATGATGAGTGATGCAGTCCCGTAGTTAGAAAGCTAGAGACCACTAATGGAGAGTCTGCTATGACGAAAACAGTCGTTGACATAGTATAAACGTTTTACAACGTTAAAATGCTGATTTTTAAGCATGGTTAGAAATTACACATAATAAAGTCGAATCCTTTTTCATAAAAGTTGCATCTTTGTGTGGTCAGTTAAAACAAAAACGAAGTTGAAACACTAATTTATTTTGAAAATTGAAGTATGCGTGTGTATGGGTTAGGTTAGGTTGGGAGTATGGGTGTTACAAGTAGATGTTTTATAATTTTTTAAAATTACAGAAGATGACGAACTATATGACGAAGATCAAACAAACAATTGAACGATTAAGTGTACAGATTAATTATCTAAATCCCACCTGTGGTGTTGAAGCAAATACAGTTACATCGAATTGGGGGTGCTGTTCCATTTGCAGTACTTGCTCAATATGTTGATTCATCGAGTCATTTATGGTCATGCCTGAAAAATAAATTTATAAAATTAAATAGAAACATACAATTCAACATAATAATGTTGTCATTGCAACTGTAAGTGGTCATTTTGTACGGATAATAGTTTTGTATTAGTTATTTATAACCTGAAAATAACTATTTAAAAAAATCTGTATTTTTTTTTTACTTTGACCAAATATGCGAATAACCAGACATCGAAGAACAAATAAAAGTAGGCATACATTTTAAATTAGATGCTTAAAATGATAGAGAAGTCGACAGGTCGAAGATTGTGCGGGCATTAATTCAGATGAGAATAATTTTTAAAAAAATTTGAAAGGTGAAAATTTTGATATAGTAAGTTTGGTGTGTAAGGTCAAAATTTCTCGCAGAGAAGGAAAAAAGCTGGAACATCGGCTATGAAATCTTAGGTGAATGACTGAGATTAATATTAAACAGGTGAACGTGTCCATCCCAAAAGTGCATCAGTGTTATCTAAAAAAAAAATAATATTGTACCGACTAATTTAATAAAAAACAACTAAAAAACTTGACTGACAGAAACTAAGAAAAAAAATACTTATGAATATTAAAAAAGCAATTATTAATTTTCATGATTCAGCTTGTTTTTAATTACTATTAATGTTTGAAAACTATTAATTTTAAAATATGACTCCCTAGTAAAATGCAAAACGTACAATTCTAGAAATGAAGATTTGATTACTTTTAGTAAAAAACTTTTAAACATAATAACTTTTTAATATTTCTATGAGTAAACGGTATAATTTTGGAGTTTAAATTTATGCAATGAAGTATTTTTATCTTTATCTCTGCATCTAATAAAAACTGGAGAAATAATTTAGGTGAATGGACATTAAGAACCTAATGCAAAGAGAGTTCAACGTAATGTAATATACTTTACCTGGATGTAGCTGGGGATGTTGACCATGATGAGGAGGTAATCCAGCCAGTTGTGCCCCGAGTTGGTTGCTCAACTGTCCCCCGAGCTGCCCCGCCAGCTGTCCTGCACTGAGCTGTCCGCCGAGTTGACCACCGAGCTGACCGCTAAGCTGGGCGCCTAGTTGGCCTCCGAGCTGACCGCTCAACTGACCAGGATGACCGAGCATGCCAGGGTGGTGCTGAAATAATAAATTAAGTTAACATTAAGATATATCTTATGTCCTAAGGCAGACAGGTCATATATTGGGAGATTTTTTTATAACTTAGATCTTATAAACGTCGATCTTGTGCCAATGTCCTTGTAACAGTGAATGTTGTAACACATTCAGATTATCGAGTAAATGATCATTTGGAGATTTGTTTGAGTTTATTTCTATTTCAATTGATTTGTTCCATCTTAGCCGCAACTAACTTATTAAGGCTCTCTGTGATATTGTTTATATGCCACCTTTTCTCTCTGAAATCATTAAATACTTTGCGATATGCGCTTGTCACTCACTCTAGCATTCAAAATTCCACTGTCCACTCTCCTCCCTACACACTTATTTCACACTTCATTCACATGCTCACAATAAATGTATAATAATTACACGATAATAATCTGTTAATCTTTGATTATAGTTCTTGGCCAAATGTTATGTTTATACATAACATTATTATACTAACGTAATTATATTAACGTAATATTATTATTACCTGTAAACTTGATCAATTTTGCTGTTTATAATTCTTTTAATAAATAAACATATAAGTAAGACCTTTTAGAGTATAGCAGCTATGAACAGACTTATGATTTAAAATGACATTTACTTCGAAATAAACCTTTCAAGTTGTGTGATAATAAACTTACATATTTAAAAAAAAAACAACTAATTGAAGGAAGGAAACTGAGAAGTTGAGAAGTTATTTATGAAATTTTGACCAATCAGCAGTTGTAATAAAAATAATAATGTTGACAAATATTATTAACCACTTCATCATACTCACAAAGTAGAAGATATCTGACCTGAGGAAAATCACTAATTGCCGACAACACTCTTTAACAGATGACCAAAGAAAACAAAAAAATAGCAAGGTTTAGAATAGAAGTATTTATCCCATACTAATACTCCTATCACGTTACGTGTTACGTGTACTGCGTAGAGAGCAAACTACTAAGATATAATTTACCTGCTGATGTTGCATAATAGCTTGATGATGTTGAGCATATTGATGTGGCAGCAGAGGCGCGAAGGGTGCTCCTTCTCCGACGCAGCCTGCGTTTCTCACCATGGCGTTTGTCATGCCGGCAGGTCCGCCAGGATTGCAGTTAGAATTTGAGTTGGAGTCTTCTTCGGCGGGTGATGGTTGCCGAGATCCAGGCGTGCGGCTGAAAGATAAATTTTATTTCGTTATTTACTTTGGACAAAGTGACAGACCTTCTCGGTAGGTGGAAATGACTGAGGTTATTTTGTGGGCTTTTGTTTAATTCTCAGTCTATAACTGCAAAAGGTTTAAAGAGTAAGGTTAAGATTGATCCAGCCTGAAATGGAAAATAATATGGTTTATGAAAATTTCTTTCATTTTTTTGTGTCACTTTGTGAGGATAATTGATATCTAAGTTCTAAAAAGTGAGAGAAAACCAGAAAACCAAGTCTGAATAGTGATGATTAATACAACAAAAATAAAGTAAAAATCTTAAAATGAATGTTTTATATCTCTAATATTCTTTAAACTTTAAATATTCTAATAACTTTAAAATTCATTAACTCTGGTTGTGAGTTAATGAATTTTAAAGTTGAGCATCTCAAATCACGTGCAGTTTAAGAAAGTCAAGCGCTACGCAAGTTTTGACGTCATCGCCTAACGGGAATAAAAAAAAGAGCATTTTTAAAAGCTCATCTTTGAGACTGTAACTACATCCAATTTTAAGATATCGAAAAAAATTGTTATCGTAATTTTTTAGTTTTTTTTTTTTTGAGAAAATAAACAAATACAAATACATTTGGTTATTTTTATTACAGACAGGACAAAGCTTCAATTTGAAAAAGGGCCAAAACTCTTAAACTGCAGTATTTTATTTAATATTTATTGTCATGGGGATAAAAATATAATAACTTAAAATCTAAATCATAACAAACATATTTCCTAAAAATTAAAAAAAAATCAATACAAAAAGATAATTTACAATTATTTATTTACCTTAAAGTATTACCTGTTTGTCAACTATGCTATATTAAAATTTCCCTTTTTTAGACAAGATAGACTTTTTTTAAATCATTTTTTAGATAATGCATGGAAAATATTAGTAACAAAAGCAAATTCGAGCCGCAATATGACAAATCAAAATTATAATAGATATTAAAAAAAAATTGTAATAAGAAATAAAACTTAATGTTTAAATTATTTATCATTGCCGGATCTATGTATAATAACTTTTTTTAAGAAATGAAGTTGGTGGCAACAATGAAATAAAAATATATAGTTGCCTGTAATGAATGGCCCAAATAGCTGCACAAAAAAAAATATATTTTTATATTTTTTTATTTAAAATACTATATGTAAGTACGTATAAAATTTAAAGGAGTAAGATATTTTGCTGACATCACCTGAGTTCACCTTGATAATAAAGTGTCCATTATGTCTACCGGAATTGTTGAATTTAAAGATAACGAGATGATAATTAATTGTCCTTGAGCTGGTCTTTGACCCCTATTTGGTGGGCCTTATCAAGTTACGCAACTTTTTTGTGAATACATATATTAGATTGGATGGAAAAAACCTCAATGATTTCTAGCAACACGGCAAACATTATTGTGACGAAACCAAACGCAAAATATATTTAACTAAAATAACAAATTTAAAACTAATAAATTATGCAACTTCAGTATAAACCATGTCTCTGTGCCGACTTCAACATTTTGATGGATCGTTTTTATATTGATTACTAACAATAAGAACTTTGTTGTAGTAAGTTTAGATTTATTTAGATAGTTTTATTTAGATTTATTTTGAAGTCAGTTTATTTATTTTTTTTTAATTTTTAGTATATTTTATTAATGTTATATGCTGAAGGACAACTTATGTGTTTATTTGGTTTTCCTATCTTACACTAGAAGTAAGTAAACTAAACTAAAATGGTATTACCCCTGAGAAACTCTTGTCATATAAAATAAAAACATTAAAATCGTATACCTGACTGCGTATATAATATAAATGTTTAGATACATATAACATATTTTTAACAGTTTTTTTTTAGATAGAATATATAGAAGAGATATTACATTTTTATTACTTTATTTTTATATTCATCATTTTTATAATATGTTTTATTTTCCTAGCGTACCATATTTTTTTACATATATCATAAAAAATATACATAATTTTAGTAAAAAATAAATAGGTAGACGATTAACTATAAAGCGACAATATTAATCAAACATATTTTATAATAATTATTATTAAAAAAAAAATTGCAAAATTATCTTTTTTTTATTATTTTCTGTCATGGTAAAAAATGTATATTACTTATAAATAGAATAGCCAGGAACACAATAATATGTAAGTAAATAAAAAAACGGGTGTCATAGCCTTATATTTTCATAAAGAAGAAACTTAAGTTATTTTCCTTTTTCATCTTACATAGTTTATAACAATATCATGTTCTGGAGATTTTCATAAGCTATTCAAAATAGTACAAGTTTTCAAAAAACCCCTGGTTTTTGAAAACTTGCCGGTTGAAAATTTCGCCGGAACAGAATACGCGCGATTCGCAAAGTCGTCGCCCGGGCAATAGACAGGGTTAATAATAAGAGAGACGACAATTCAGGGTTCAAATAACAAATGGCGTAAAGATGGGTGATTGAATCGAATGTAAAAAAAAAAGATTAAAAATATTTATTTTTTTGCTGTTATATGAAAAGAGAAAAAGCAGCCATACAAAAATTGGGTTTTAACTCTTCTTGTAACTGACCACTTAAAATATAAAAATGGCGGGAATCGTATCAAGCCGCGCTATCCGATCAACGCGCACGCGCATGCGCATGTTGGCCGAAGCGGTGAGATAACGAACAATACCGAAGGCAGCCGACCGCGAACCGCAGACGGGCCGACGGCGGGGGGGGGAGGGGGAGGGAGGGGGAAACGGCGCGACGCCCTCCCATTCGATTACTAGCGATGGACGCTCTTGACACTAAACAGTTACCTTGAACGCTTTAGTACAACAGGGAAATAATACGAGTACGCTTCGCTATTGACACATTTATTTATACAAACGGAAACAGTAGGTGGAATATATACAACACTTTTTTTTAATTTTATCCAGGTCGTCCCAAGGTCAATCCCAATAAAAAAATCAGCTAATAGGTCCTACGATTCCAAGTGTTATTTGTTAAGAAACTATATCAACATTTATTATGGTATTCGAGAAAGAAAAATGTTGAAGTTTCCATTCTAAATCGTGTAAAACAGATCTTTTTCAATGGCTCCTCCCTCGGATAACTACGTCACTGGGTCACTGGGCCGCGGTCAGTCAAGATCGAGGTTAATGACCTGCCGCGTTGTTCGAAACGCCCTATTAGGGCAGAGCTAAATGATTGCTGTCAGATGCTACTGGTCGAATAGAGGTCGGTCTAAGAAGAAAGGGTAACTCCTTTCCCCTTTCTGGGTTTGTAAGAGGGATGCTATTGGTCGACAGATAACATTGATTTATCGATTGATAAGATCGATTTACAGCAATTTTATTACAAAAATAATAAATTTGGTGATTGGTAACGAAACGTGCATACAAGCAGATAGCAAATCACTAACTGATTGAGTGCTAGCAGAAGGGCTGCGGGCGAGCGACAAGGGTGCGTCGCCAAGCGAACATTTTGCTACCTGCAGTTCAATTGTTCTCAGGTACCATTTATGAGTTATTCTAGAGAATGAGTGTATGAGAAGGAAATTCGGAACGAGCAGGATCTTCGCCAAAAATACGGGCCACTACAATTATAATTAATAATAATCACCGTGCTTTAAAAGCTTTGAAAACATTTTTTTACAAAGATGTCGTATGAGTATTAGCCGGTGGGAGACATTTTGAACCTCTAATGTAATAAATACACACTTTTTATTATTTATTTTTATTATTTGCCGAGTCCTGACTTGTAAAAAAGTTGAATTTGTAAAATGCATTTTATAACAAACATTAACTTCTTTTAAATATTCACCTAAAATATAATGTTGTATTCAAGACAGGCTGATGAGTTATACCTTGTTAGTAGCAGCGTGAAATATAGAAGTTTTTCCAATAATGGGGTAATTTTCTTTAGTTCATTTTTTTTATATCTGCTTCATTCGAATCCCATGTTTTATTTTTAAGAAAATATTTTTTTTTTAGAAAAATAAAGTTTTACTAGTTTAATATACGAAAATACCTTTATTCGAAAGAAGATTTTTTATACTATTCACGAGTATAAAAAATAAAAAATAACATCTAAATTAATTGTATTTTTTTTATGAAAATTTTTTTAGAAGACGTAATTGACATTTCAATTTTTTTTTTTTAAAATGCCATAACTTTTTAACTATCAAGAATTGGATTAAGACAAATTTAGTTTATTTGATTGGAAATTCCCTATCACCTCTTTTCGTTTGACCCACGACTTACGGGACACCCTGTATATATAGATTATGAATATAATATACGTATACAGTAGATTTTTTTGATATGTGTAAATTGTGAGTGATATTTGTGGTAGTATTTGGGAGTGTATGTGTATATGTTAAAATAAAATAATAAATTAAGTATGATTTTAGTATGTATAAAATTATATTATTGTTAATTATTATTATTATTATTATTATTAAAATTAAAATAATTGTATTATTAATTATATTGTATTTAATATGCAGTATTTTTTGAGAAGAATGATATTGTATTAATAGTTAAACATAAATTGTTATTGGAAAACTGTTTAAAGTTTTAAAAGTAATATGTATTGATAAAATTAAGTGTTTTTTTTTTTGTAAACAATAACAAAACTAAATGTATTATTAGTATACTTTCTTTTGGTTTGTAATATACTACTAAGATTTAAAAATGTACCTCAATGTATGTGAATATGTATATTGTAAAGGACGTGTAAAATACAGAAAAAAATAAGTTGGAAATATTTCACAATTAATAATTTATCTGTATTTTACACACCTGGTTTCCAGCAGATAAGCCTTGGGCTTAGCTGGTACATAAAATAAAATAATTGTAAATTTAATGAATAAACTAATAATAATAATAATAATAAAGGAAACTGATTTTGGACGTTTATGCAAGAAATGCTTCTTTCAACAAAGCGGAATGAAAATAAGCAGGTATTCAAAATCACAGGTATTCGATTCATCGAGTGAGTATCCGCTACCTTCTAGGCACGCGTCGTGCGCGACCCAACGCTACGCTCAGAAGACGCGTTGCCATGGCGACCGTTGGCAGGCGCGTCGGCGTCGGTTCGGCAGCCATCGTTTATTAGATCGTCAGATGTTTGGTCGCTTTCGACCAACTTCCAACTGGCGTTTGCCTGCAGATCGCTTATAGCGTTGACTTTAGGTACAGTCGCAAAAAAAAAAACATTTAATGAGCCGAACGCTATTAAAACAAAAATAACTGAAGAGTATATATCGAGTTTGGTTTAATTTCAAATTCATACAAGTCTGCTGTTAACGACGGATTATACATGGTGTCCCAAGGTCAATCCCAATAAAAAAAAACAGCTAATAGGTCCTACGATTCCTAGTGTTATTTGTTAAGAAACTATATAAAAATTCTTTATGGTATTCGAGAAAAAAAAATGTCAAAGTTTCTATTCTAAATCGTGTAAAAGAGATATTTTTCAATGGCTCCTCCCTCGGATAACTACGTACTGGGTCACTGGGCTGCGGTCAGTCAAGATCGAGGTTAATGACCTGTCGCGTTGTTCGAAACGCCCTATTAGGGCGGAGCTAAATGATTGCTGTCAGATGCCACTGGTCGAACAGAGGTCGGTCTAAGAAGAAGGGGTAACTCCTTTCCCCTTCTCTGGGGTTGTAAGAGGGATGCTATTGGATGATAAGATCGATTTACACCAATTTTATTACAATAAATAATAAATTTGGGATGAAAATTTTTCGCATTTTGTTACATACTTTCTTACTCTTAATAGGGAACCCTAAAGTTTGTGGGATTGGTCTTGGGAACCTGTATATAGAGATACTAGAGATGTAGGTTTGGTACATATAGGAACATCACGAACGTGGTTATGGGTTATTTGGGGAGCACTTTCTTTTCTCTTGCTCACATTTAATTGTGTATAATGGATGAATGGAGTCGACACATAAATAACGGCTTTATCTGAGGGTATATAAACGTAGACATTTAAATGATTAAATATAACCAGGTAATGTTCAACCGTAAATCATAATTTATATCATTTACATTTATTATAATCACTATTTTATCTAGTGGTGTTCTTATTTTATTTGATTATTGATGAGATTTTTTTTTACTTTAGTGCCTAAATTAATTGTCAATATTTTGTTAATAAATTCCGAAGTTACTTTCATAGCAAACGAATGCGTCATAATATGTTTGGAATAGCTAATTAACCGAGAAATGAGAGGAATCGATAACTCACTTGAAGGTTTTATCCTCGTCTTGAAGGCCGTTGCCGTTCTGCAGGACGCAGCCGTTCTGGTGATGGGTCGGATGCTGCTGCACGACGCCGCCGGAGTTGACCGCGGGGCCGCCGCCGTTCGGCTGGTTGTCCACCTCCTGGCCGTCGGTCTTGGTCGATGCGGAGCCGACGTCGACCTGCGGGCAGAGCAGAGGGTTCCGTATCCACAAGCCGATCTTTAAGATGTACGTGTTTGTGATGTTAACAACAAAGCTACATCGTTTCGTTGCTTGAATCGTTATCATTGTTCTTAAATATTAGTGGAGCTGACAAAAAACACAATTCTGTCATTGAAAGGTCCACCACATGGTCAAACGGAAATCCAAAGACGGGATTACAAAAAAGTATTAAAGCTAAACAACACACGCTAATAACGTATTTGTACACGCTCGCAGCTGACATTATATAACAAAAATAAAAACATATATATGCAATGGTTATGGAGGTAAACTTATCGTAATATAAGGTTTAAGAAACTCAATAATGCTCAAAGGTAATTTTTTTATAAATTACGGTCGAATTTCAACCACTGAGCCCACCTCAAGAAATGAATATTAGATACCAGGTTAGGATTCTCTATCGTAAACTGAACGAAGAATGCTGGTATACCTGGTGTTGGTTGTCATCCTGCACGACCTGGTGCTGATGGGAATGGTGCACTTGGTGGAGATGAGGGGGCGGCGGTTGGCCCATCGTCAGCGTTCGCAGTCGCGGCTCCAAGCCCGAAATGCCTGAGCCATCTTTAATCGTACCGTCTGCAAATAAAAACAATAAAATGCAAATAGGCCTGATACAAGAGTCGATAGAGCTGGTTTTAGCGTGATGGATTGAAATCACTAAAAAGTCAAACAGCTCGCCATGGACACTGCCCTAAAAAAAATGCAGTATTCTATATCGAAATAGTTCGGAATCTGCCTTCGTTTGCCTCTCACATCGAGAGGGTTATACCAATTTTAATATTGAGTTAGCGTGACCGTTTCTGAACTTTAGCGTATCGGAATGTTGAGGACAGAGGTGGTTAATCTGCGAACAGCTCCTGTACAACAAATCTCTTCGAAAGAGCATCTTCGAGGGCGGTAATTCACACGGTTCGCGCCCGTGTATGAACCCGTGCCAATAATTGCTGAGGCCAAGCATTTCTCGGCACGAGGCGGGAAACCAGGTGCATTGTTCACGCCACCCGTGCGACCTCGTAACGGTGCCGCAGTTGCCGTGACACCTTTATAAGCAGTACTCCGGCAGAGTTCCCTAACCACAACGACGCGATCGACACTTCGGATCTTCCACGTCTCTACTGTTATGGAGTCGCCGCATCATCATCAGCTCTGCATTATTAACTACGATCCCTTGCAACCTAAAGGGCTTGCAGACATTTTACGAGTGGACTAACCGTGGTCCTGGGTTGGCGAGCCGCCCAAGACGAACTCGACCATCTTCACGCCGAGCCCCTGGGCGGGGTCGCGCGGCGACAGGATGCCCGCGCCGCCGTCGCCGCCGCCGGGGAAGGCGCTGCGGCGCACGGCGACCCCGCCCCCGCCCACGGCGACCACCTGCTCGCCGCCTGCAAAGAACATACAATCATTAACTTTGTGGTCAGGAATGATGTATACATTTTAATCCTAATTAAATTTACCTAATAATGTATATTATAACTTTCATTTACTTTATATTATTCAATGTTATAATTACTGTTATTTATTTATTAACAGGTAAGCATACAGCGTAATAATAGCATATACATTTTGCCAAAGGGTTAATAATAAGGCCAATTAAAGCTTACGTCTATGTACAAAAATATTTAAAACTTTGTTGAGCTTAACTCTATTTTAGAAGGTATATGTGTGATGTGTACGATATAAAAGTGTTAGTGAGGGTGTGTGGTTGTGTGTATGCATGTATTTATAAACATCGTATATGTTGCGTATAGATAAATTAATTTTAATACTCAACGTTTTGATTTTGAATCAGATTGGCATGAAATACTTTTGGCATTGGCATGAATACCACGATTTGGTACCAAAAGGAAGTCTACCAAGCCATTTGTGAGTCTGTCCTAACATATGCTATAACGGCCTGGGGTGGAGCAGCATTATCAGTTCTGAAGCCTGTCATCACTGCACAGAAAACACTGATTCGCGTCCTATCTAATGCGTCATTTCTGAGTCCTACTGAGCCAATATTTAAACAATATCAGCTATTAGAAATGAGGCAATTATATATCATCTCGACCATAAAGTATTTTATAACAAATCAGCATACCCACATCCCACTACCACACTCAAAGCATACTAGAGCAAATGCTTCTAAGCACGTAGCAGTACCAAAGGCAAACAAAACTTTCACGAAAAGGTTTTTGATGTACCTAGCGCCTCATATTTACAATAAATTAAACCGGGACTGGAATTTAACAAAATGGACCAACAAGTTAAAATTGATGATAAAAGAGTGGCTCATTGAGCTAGGTCGATTTAAGTCAGAGCAATTAGTCTCTTCATCATTTGTGTAATCATGCTCTATTGCGACTTACTAATATAGTTTCTTTTTCCTATGGTATAATCCCATTATAATCCCATTACAACCCTTTCTCTATCTCTCTCTTCATTTCCACAGCGCGCCCTCATAAATACCTTTTCTCTCATATTAAAATTTTAAAATATATAAGAATGTTTTTTTACTACACTACTCTACACTACACTACATTACACTACACTACACGACACTAAACTACAGACTACATTTTTACTATTCTATACAATAACAACACTGTATTTATTTTATTAGCGTTAGATATCTCCGTATACTTCGCATTCAGGTCATTTTTATTGGAAACAGATAAATAGTCCATCTTAGGACAGGTGTTCAGCACCTAGTTAGATGGACATGGTGAAGTTTCTGACATGCCACTAAGTGCGATTTTAAATGAGAGGAGATGTATCTCATTTTCTCT
Organism: Neomicropteryx cornuta; assembly: GCA_020383195.1. NCBI lineage: Eukaryota > Metazoa > Arthropoda > Insecta > Lepidoptera > Micropterigidae > Neomicropteryx > Neomicropteryx cornuta. The sequence continues at coordinate 1,583,625 of JAHKQU010000001.1, read as the reverse complement.
TTGTATGTTTATAAATAAAATGTTTTTTTTTGTAATAAGTGTATGTCTAGCTGTAAGTTTTTTCTGTGAAACAATAAATAAATAAATAAATAAATGGTACTCAATGGTACCAAATGGTACTCAATGGTACCAAACGCCTACTTATATTTTTAGTTTTTTACAAATTGTTATCGACTGTAATTACCCTAACCTAATATTTATTCATTCATCAATATTTATTTTGTCCCCTTCAAAGTAACCCCCCTCAGATACATACACTTGTGCCAACGCTTTCTACAATCCTCAAAGCACTTCTGATAAGCACTTTTTAGTATAGCCTTCAGTTCATCCAGAGATGCGGTCTTTATGTCCTCAATCGTTGCGAAACGCCGTCCTTTCATGGGTTCCTTGAGTTTCGGGAACAGGAAAAGCCACAGGGGGCTAAATCCGGTGAATACGGTGGTTGTGGCATGATTACGGTGTTGTTCTTGACCAAAAAATTACGAACGAGCATGGTGTGAGCTGGCGCATTATCCAGAGCGAGGTTCGTCATTGGTGTCTTTTCTCGGCCTTCTTGGAAGAGTTTATACCACTTGTAAACATTTTTTTACTTAAAGTAGACTCACCGTATGCCATTGTCAACATTTCAAGAGTTTTAGAGCACTTAATTCCATTTTTTACACAAAATTTAATGCAAACTCTTTCATCCATGTTTTTCGACAGTAGAAAATCGCCGAGCACGAAAAACACTTCTAACGTTAATGCCTCTCAGAAACAAACCAAAAATGCTATACTCTTGAAACTTTTCACAGATGTTAAAATCAAATGTACCAACATAACAAAAAAAAATCGAAAATCGCACGGACGTAGCTCGCGAAATTAGTCACATTACTTTTTGATCACACCTCGTACATATTTTCAAATTATTTATTTTCTTGGAGTAAAGACACTCCGTCAATATTTCTGGTTTCCGATGAAAAGATGGATGCTATCGGTAATGCTCACCATAACATTATTTTATAATGACGACGGTACCATTAAATTTATAAATTATTGATTGCTACAATCAATTCTTTGTTTTTTCATACAGCAACATTTTATACTTACAGCGCTTGTTTAAAGAAAGCTATAACTAAAATGTGCAGTCGAAATGAGAATATATATGTACAATCAGGAAGAGGTATAAGATAATCTGGTAGGGCGTATGTGGCTTATAGTCGTGGGTGGCGGATGTGCGGTTTGAGAGCTATGGAGTGGATGATCCCCCCCCCCCCCGCCCAAACTTGAATGATGCAAGGAAATCAATCAGCACTGTTTCGATGTCTCTTAGTCGGCGCGGCGTCGCGCGTCGCCATGGCGACGGCCAGGCCACCGCCCACGGGAGCTTTCCTTTGTTTACCGGAGAGGGCGCGGCGCCCGCCCTGACCCGACGCGCGCACTTGCCGCAGGGCCAGGCGAGGGCGGCCAATGTGGAGAATATTACCGAATGCACGGCCGTCACATTGTTTATGCATATTCTAGTTATGAAATAATTGACAATTTTGCCGCGCGTTTCACTATCGCTAAAATGCGTACGAAATGATCGATCGGGCGGAGTAAAAAAAAAAGTCATCAGTGTTTCCAAGGATAGCAGAATGATTGGACTAGCCATAGCATGCTCAATGTATTATAAGCAAATTAGATTTATTTTTAATTTATTTATTGAAACAATTACGTACTCATTTTGTAAGGTTACTGATTCGTGTACACATATTAAAAATAATTGTATCCGTGAGCGTTTGGTACCACTGCAACCTCTGTTCGTTGCCTTCTTAACTAGACAAAATGTCTGTTCTAAAGAAGGCGTTTCATTTAAAAAAAAAACAAAATATGAACTATACGATATATTATAATATAATAAAAATATAAATGAAGTAATTGATATTGTACAATAGTATAAATTATAGGATTATTGAGGATTTGAAGATTATAGGGGAGGATTTGTATTATAGTACCCCACGATACGATTATTTAATTATTAAAATTGACGGCAAAATTCGTATAGCAGTGGCACATTATATAACAAAGTTTGCTTGTACTAATGGAAAATTGTGCTATAAGGTTTTCGCGAAAGCAACTACAAATCTTGAGAAATGTCTAAGATAACGTTTTTTTTAAATTAAATTCTATCAATATACTTATGGCAGGGAAAAAGTAAAATTTTCACAATTTATAGAATATTTCGTATACGAGTATATTACACAAACAAAGAAAATACAGATAGTGTAGTATTTTACTACCCCACTACACAAAGTCTGTTTGTTATAGGGGTAATAACTAGTTAACTGTTTGTTGGGAGTTGGTGCGTAGTTTTTATTTATTTTACATATTCATATATATATTGCATTTTATTTATCCTCCATAAATCATAGGTATTTTTGAGAAGTAAATTACATTTTATAATACATACATATTTATTAAACGATGTGTTTACATATAACGACAGTAATAATATCACATACAAAGTTTATATTAATAAATCATTATATTTTTTATTATAAGCTAAGAAAAACAACTTGTGAGTAATGTCTCACATTCGTTTCTCTTTTTATTCAATAGCCATTTGCAAACTTCTCGCTTAAAACTCTCATGCTGCACTGGAATGTTCCTTAAGGTGTAGCAAAATGTTTTATATAACCTCAGAGCAAGGAACAAATAGTGCCTCTGGGTAGTATATTTCTTATCTGATGTATATGTCCTATTTTGTGTGTATTTCTGTAGGTACAACGAGTGAAATTGAAAAAAGTAAAAAACGCAAACTCACTGTGCGCCGACCAGGTGGGATCGCGCCACATTTGCTCGTGGTTGAGGTGCAGGGGCGGCAGGTGGTGGGGCGGCGGAGGTTTGGCGTCGCCCGCGGACCCGGCCGCCGCCCCGCCGACGCCCGCCCCCACGGCGCCCCCGCCCTTGGCGTCCCACAGCTTCTTCGCAGCCGGAGAGATCTGCAACAACACAAAAAAATACATAGCTAGACAATCGTAATAATTTAGCGGCTTACTATTCGGCATACATTGTGAGTTTAGATAGATTTCATTAGAAAATCTTCACTTTCATATTGATTCAAAAAAATTTAAGGGCACAAAATCTCGGGAAAAATCAAACCAGGGGGGCCGGAATGGAGGGTTTTTTCGAAAAAGTGAAATTTTGCTATAACTTTCTTAGTATATAAAATATTGAATTAATTTAAATTTAATATTACACCTTAGATAAGGGCCTAAAACGTATCGAAGTAAACTTCTTTAATAGCATCAACCATTGGTCCTAGGGTTGGGAAAAAATGGTTTTTCAAAATTCAAAAAAAACATACCTCCTACAACTTTTGTATGAAACAATTTTTGATATGAGTAACCCCTACGGTAAGGGGTGACCAAAATGTTTCACTCTTTGATCCGGTGAAATATACCTCGCCTCCTGCGCGCCGAAATGATTTTTTTAGGTCGTGTGCACGACTCGCAGATCAGATAGTAGAAGGTCTAGCGTTGAACCGAAGAATGTAACAAGTTTAACTTTTTAATATGGTAGGTGAACTTTCTACGTACGTTTAAAGTAAACATAAAAACGATGTCATAAATAGGCGGGACCTCAGCTTATCATCCCAGTCCCATGAAATATTCGTATGGCCAGGAGAAGCCTATTTTCGGTCGGGGCTTTACATTGCGGGGCAGTCCGACCCTGGGAGTAATTTAAACCTCATTTTTGATTCACTCTGGTTACTTCATTTTTACGTTGGACAAAAAATAAAAAACATTTACATAGAGCGGACAATTGTAGTCTTCCGTCAATTTATTTGTTAAATATATGGGTTCATATTGCTAGTTTTTTTTAATTAAGTACATTTTTTTTAAAACTCTTATGACATTTTTTTTTTATTGAGAAAACATGTTGGCCGATGAGTACAAGTCTATAACCTTCCTAACTAGCTTAGAGTTACCTGTTCTAAGGAAGGTTATATATGAAATATGAAGTATAACAGTGAGCATACAAGAAACCCTGTGAAAATATAAAAAATAACTAAGGCACAAATATATATTAAGTTTAGAGACGGGCGTATTATTTTATAGCGTACCTATGTTTTCTAGTCTTATATATACTTAAAATCTACAATATAACAAAGGTATTTTGTAATTCACGCATAGAGCGCTGTTGGATTTAATAAACATAAAATGAAAAAACCTTTCGGCAGTGTTGCCCTATAATATAAAATTTTATACAATGTGAGATTTATTTTAAAAAAAAAAAACACGCAATACAATCGGAATAATCCGTCAAAGTTGTCCATTTTTGGTTGCGAATAGAACAGGCAATCTTAATACATAAATTCGTAGAAGATTAAAATACTGGCCCTTTTATATGGGTAATCTTTATTTTTTGTCGGATATTAAAAATGAAGCAACCAAAGGATGTCAAAAATAAAGTTAAAATCACTCCTTGGGGTCGGACTGCACCTTAAAGAAATGTATTTTTAAATCTTCCTGTAATATGGACATATTTTTTGAAGATAATAATTTAAAAAGTAAGGGGATACATTGTACTCGTATGTGTAGGATGGACGTGTTAAAATAAACACATATTCAGTAGTTGCTCAAGTTTATGAATTACGGAGGGTATGTACTAAACCTGCCAATATTTATACGTTATTTACAATAATTAGAATAATAGTTACAAAAAATAAAATCAGAAGCGATTTTTAACTGCAACTACACATCACATTCGCACATTGATAATTAAATGCTATGTAGCGGCGCTACATATTTGGACTGCGGCTGGCGGCGTCGTTTTGGCCGGCGACGTGTGATCGCCGCCGGGCGCATCTGATTGGTCGGCGCCTGCGCAGGCGCGCATTGGAACGGCGCACGGTCGATCCGCCAGCGACGCAGGCGGTCAGTCGAAACATTGGGCTTGCAAGCCACCGCGCGCATTCCGCGCCGACGACTTAACATACCTAATTTATATTTTATTCATTGTTACATCTTAATTTCCGTTGTTTTTACACTTGTTATTAGTTTTTTGAGTTTTAAAAGTTATTGAAATGTTGAGTGAGGAGTAGAAGGATCCAGAACATTATAGAAGTCTTCATCATTTCACCTCCATCATCCCTGGACCTAGAATTCCCCGGCATAACTATATTAACCGTAAAACGAAATGATAAATCCTCATTTATGGTTTCGGTGGTTGAAAGCGCGATTATGATGAGGTACGAGGCTTAGCAAATTATTATTAATCTTAGTCAAAGTCGCGGCGTAGGCCGTCAGGAGTACTTTAAAAATGGTCGTTTAGAAGTACCTCTTGTTCTCTTGCTTGCAATCTTATAAAGGAAAACTGAGCAACTTCGCGTCTTTTAAAGTATTAGACGTAAGGCAGTTGACCATCATCCTTACAGCCTTACATCCTACAGCCTCAGGCCAACGGCACTATACGTTCCTTGCTCTACAAATATACAACACTTTCTGTTCTTCGGTAGACAACGTTCCAGTGCGGCAATTGGTTAATGACGTTTACAAGAAGCGAATGTGAAACACTACTCTCAAATTTTAATACTCTTCATAGACTTACTATATGATAATATATTATTAAATCTTGCACGATCATTGATTTTTGAACTCTTAATAATATAAATATATTTATGAGCATATATTTTATTTTATTTATTTAATATAACAATACACCTACATAAAAATATTTATACTATATTTACAGTAATTATCAACGTAAAAAATAAATAGGAAATAATGGAAACACATAAATTATAAAAATAAAAACAGTTGTTTAACAAAATTCGAGCAGCTATCACCACCACAGAACAGACTTTTCCTAGTGGAGTGACAAAATCCACACCAGCAGCTGTATCTGTTTGCTTTGTACGAGATAACTTAAAATATGCTTAACTATTTTCGCGTATAGTCAATAAGTAATATATAACTGTTTTATACTATTTCACATATATATATATTAGATTTAAAAAATGTTTTGGTGCACTGCATATTCTAGGCAGATATTTATTTATAAGAATTACCAACAGCTTTACAATACATATTGCAAAGTTACAAACAAATTACAACATACTAACTGTTATACAGGGTGCCCCAAGCTTCTGGGCATTAAAAAGAACAGCTAATAGGTCTTACGATTCTTGGTGTTATTTGTTAAGAAACTATATCAAAATTCATTATGGTATTCGAGAAAAAAAAAATTTAAAGTTTCTATTCGAATTCTTGTAAAACAGATATCTTTCAATGACTCCGCCCTCTAATAAGTACGTCACTGGGTCAGTAGGCCGCGGTCGTTCGAGACGAGGTTAATGCCCTGCCGCGTTGTTCGAAACGCCCTATTAGGGCGGAGCTAAATGATCGGTGTTTGATGTTACTGGTCGAAACAGAGGGCGGTCTAAGAAGAAGGGGTAACTCCTTTCCCCTTCTCTGGAGTTGTAAGAGGGATGCTATTGGTCGACAGATAATATTGATTTATCGATTCATAAGATCGTTTTACACCAATTTTATTACAAAAATAATAAATTTGGTGATGAAAATTTTTCGCATTTTGTTACATAATTTCTTACTCGTAACAGGGAACATATACACCCCCTTAAATTTTTGTTTATGATCTTGGGACATCCTGTATGTACGGCGTGTCGACGCGACGACCTTCCGCGCAAGCGATCAGCTGCGTTATGCGATGCGCCCCACTACAGGACGTGTGACATGCGATTGCATATTTATCATAATAATATTATATTATTAAGATAATGCGACCGCTTGGCCGACTGCTCTATCGTAGTCTAATTATAATTAGCCAATAACTATTTTTTTTTTTTTGATAATTTGTTTCTTTCGAATACACAGAAAATATAATTACTTTAACCATCAAAACTAATTTTCTATGCGATGTGTTAATTATTAGGTTTAATTTTCATAATTTACTTGGTATTAATGTTATAAAAATAATGTAAGTGATTACATCACCTTAGAACAGCAGTATACGCTATAAAGGTGATTTTATAAAAAATAATAAATAAATGAAATGAAATCTAATAAAATAATATTACATTTCCGTATCTCTTACCGCGTGGAGTATGGACGTAGCAGAGGTTAAAAGTTGAAAACTGGCAACACATAACTAGCCAATGCTTTCACCAACATGGAGGTTGAATCAGGAAATTTATCATTATGTCTGCTCGATACTTTAAGGTTTTAAGGAATATCATTGGAAAATCTTCAAAAAATCCACATTTTTGCTGAAGTTAAGTTCGTTAAGTATATAGACGAATGGTTTAAAGCATTGATTGTACTTCTCGAAAGATGATTTTTCTAATTGAAAATTGAGTTTAATTTTTCGCTTCGCGTTTGATAATGCAGCATATGATTTACTCGAAAAATAGTACTTATTGCAGATAAAATAATAATGTAGTTCTTAGCCACACTTTTAAATTTTATTCTTATTTTAGAGATAATTAAAAATGACTAAATTTAGACATATATATTTCGACGAGGCCGTAAATAATCACTCGCAACTATCGATAACACTTTACGGTGAGGATTTAAGGTCCACATTAGCACGATCAAAAACAGTGTCGATGCCTCGAAAAATACGGTTCTCGATTGGATGGATGGGATGCATCTAAACAAACGCTGTAGTAAATTTCAACGTTGCAATTAATATAGTCGTTATTTTAAAAACAGTAAATCAAAATCTATATTAACCATGCGCTGGTTTTTATTACCCTTTGAGCATCGTGTCATACGCATCATGCTATGTAGTTCAAATAAAAGTAGGGAAAAGCTGAAATGATATTTTGTAAACCGATCTCTAGAGGGTTCGACTAGGCTATATTCGCAGTCTTGATCCCTCGAATGAGGTAATAACTAACAATATGGTTAAAATATGATGTCACTCATACATCGCAACAGTACCAACGCAGTATGAACAATAACTGGTGCTTCGGCATCTCTCGACAAACCATTTAAACTCTCAACGCAAAAACAATGGACTCTCCTTGTATTTCCCCTCACGAATTTTAGTGGCTATAAATAAAAGTGTGGACTAAACTGCGCAGTTGGCGCTCCACGCTTTTATTGAAAGTCACCATTGTCATTCGTTTATTTTAAATATATTTTCTCCTTTTTAGTGCAATTTAATATAACCGTGGTCTTAAATTTTGTTTTGTATATTATTAGTAGTCTTTTCATTCTTTCTTTGGTTAGTAAGTTAGTTGTTTAATATAATATCGATATTGTACATAACCAAAATCGTCAGGAGCTATTACTAAATCTACTTGGTAGGGCATCGTATTTAACAAAATTTAAATTTCTATTTACACCAAAATACCTACTAAAACATTACACGATTTGGTCGACCGATCCCGAAAGCCGCAATCTCAACCTGTTGATAATTTAAGCAATGTAACAGTCAGAAACCACATTTCTTTACATCGAATGTGGGAATGTGAATGTTTCAAATCAAAACCAGCGATAAAATTAATCAATACAGCCGTATAGGTCTTACAATATTATAATATGAAAATATTGACGTTGTACCTACCATGTACTAAAAATCATAAATGATTTCGTTCCTGTGACATGATGACCATCTCTCTATTATAAAACGTCTGTATATGTAGCGGATAGGTTTGTGCTAATCTTCGAAACATCTTTTGCGATGAGAAATTAAAAAAAAAAGTTTCAATACAAACTAAAATATTATGAATCTACATAGGTTTACTGTTTCCAATTGAAATATTATTTAAGTATAAGATATATTTTTTTATTAATAGGGATAAGAATTAAGGTAAACGGGGATATAGTATTGTTCATATTATGCGATAGCGAAAATTAAAATTAAAGCTGAAATTAAAATACACGCAAAACAGGACTATAGACATATACGCAGTATGATACGAGTATGCATATATACCTTTTTGTAATTTCATAGGAAAAGTTAGCGAAATAAAAGAACTATAAAGGTATTACTGAAGGACAACGAAACTATAAAGGCTCCTAGTATGTAAGTACGCAACACTAAACAAACTTTTTCCTAATACGATACGCTCATTCGGTTAAAGTCGGTGCTACCGCCTAGCTGTCGCGTTGATTTTCTTCTTATATATGCGTGCGGAAACATCGTTGAACGAACGTAGATGCCAGCATGGGTGATCATTTTGAAACGTATAGATATAAATACATTACTAGTGGTCGCCCAGTGGACGAATTCGACAGTAACTCATTGAATTTTAAAGTTTGAGCATTATTATGTTTCTTATGCCTCTATAATCATTGCATATAATTCTTCTGAATTACTTTAGTCACGAGGGTGTACAAATACTTCAAACCGAAATTTTAGCTTCTGAGCTAACAACCATAACAAATGCGAATTGTATTTACGAATGTTTTCAAAATGTTTTTTTTACTTTTTTTTTTATTGTGAAGTAAGTCCATCATTAAATGATTTGAAGTACCTTTTCATTTTGAAAAGGTCGGTAATATTAACTTACTCTTACGACACCATGAAGTCCTTTTACATTACATTAAATTGACAGATTATTGAAAAGGAAACATTTGAAATCACACAAAATTCACAGCTCTGTCGTATATGAACGTTTTGTTTTATTAAATTTAATGTATTTATTTAATATATAATAGATTTTTAACATAGAAACCATAACATAGAAAATTTTAGGTTTCTGCACTTCTTCTCTATATAAACTTTTACTATGCAGTCTTAAAAAGGGGTACTTAATATATAGATTATGCAGTTAGTTGATGAGAAAAATTAAAATAGGAGTCGTATATAATCGAAAGCAGCGAATAAAAAAGTTTTACTTCTAATACCATACACATTTTTATTTCTAAATTTAAGATTTAGCATCTAGATAAGATATTTGTACAGAAGACAGTATTAGTAGGAATCGAGGTGTCTGGTGAATGGCGTTGGAAGTCACCGGCGATTCAGACGGATGGTGAATGTTGAATGTTGAATGGAGTGCGCGGGCGGTAGTGCGACTGTCAGTCGCACCCCGGCAAGGTCAGGCGGTCAAGCGCAGCGCCGCGGTCAAGGGCTCTGGCTCTGCTCGGGCTCCGCTGGCCAGCTCTACGGCCGCGTGGCGTCACGTCACGTCACGTCACGTCACGTCACGTCACCGCCACCGCCACAGAATCCGATCGTATTGTCTGTCTGATCGTACGAGACCAAAATACGAGTATACAATAATTTAAAAAAAATAAATGTGTCTACTGAAGGCAATAAAGTCATCTATCTATTTAGTAAACAAATGTGCTAACATCATGTTCGTCTGTCATCCTTTCTATCCTTATATTTCAACTCGAAAACTTAAAATGCCGCTGTTTTGTATAATAATAAAACATTAAAAACCCTCGACGTATCAACATTTTATTGTAAAAAATATGTTTTCAACTTTCTTTACTATTTGGACGCGAGTCTTGGAGTAGAATTTCGAGAATATCAACCTTTTTTTTAGCACGCTGTATTTCCAAAAAATACCACAATTATCATTTTTAATTGTTTTATATTTATTGGTTGATTTAATATTCCTGCATAAAAAAAACACAGAATGATACAGAATATTCCCAGAAGAAATTTCCTGTCTGAAAGATTACCAGCTCTGCTAGGCAATTTACCTTGCTTCCCGTAAACTCGAATCCACATTTAATAATTCCATCCGACACAAACATACATCCATATTACCTGATATTTCCATCTGGGTAATGTAAAAAATTAAATATAAAACCCATTGGCTATTTTTTTTCTTCTTTTTAGAGTACGCGAAAGAACCGTTTAATTTTAATCTCAAGATTCATACAATAAAACAACTAATTTGTATGAACCTTCTAAGTGAACAAAACACACACAAAACTCTTTTTTTATATAACCGTTGAAATAACAGTCTTTAATGTTTAATAAAAGAGACCCGCCTATTATGATTTTTACCTGATGTGAAAATGTATAAAAAAAAACACAAAATTGGTTGAAATACGTCAATAGTCTAAATTAAAGCATGCTCAACCAGTAATTTTACTGGACTTTAAAATACTTTATGAAACGGTTTATTTGAAGGGGTAGGCAGTGTTTAAAAAAAAATGCATAAAATGTCCTTAAATATGTAATGGCGTTTCCGAAGACAACATTCTTAAAAGTCTGCATGGACATATTTGGTTATAAACATTACACTTAAAATCCTGACAGATATCTGCTATCTTTTTATATTTTCTCCATTCGTTGATCTAAGATATTATATGTTAAATAAACAAAATTTTATTAGATATAATATAACCTACTATGGATACGCGTATTTTCTATTTTTTCTCTTTTAAATTCATGCACGATTAACGTTTAATTTTATAATCGAGAAAACTATAGAAGTCAATTTTGTATTTATTAAAAATAAAAAAAAATGTGTTTAATCCAATTTCTAAATCAATAATGATTATTGAAATAATTTATTTTTATTCCATTAAATGTTATTTATAAATAACTATAGCTATGAGCTAAAAAAAAGCACTGAATACACTGATAAAAAAATCCTATACGCTCTACAAGAAATCCCTGCAGATATAGCGACAGCTAAACGTTTTCTAGAAACAAAATAGTGGAATAGGCAAGAAACCGAGGTGCGTTTGCGAGTCTACTGCTAATTGTTTGGTTGACGTAACAAAACAGTCATGTAAAGTGTACACAACTTTTCATTTGATTTCTCATCTACCGATTATTTGTTGCCCTAAACAACCTATGGAATTAGTTTGTGGTCAATCAAAGAGATTGTATACACCACATTGGGCCTACTAAAATACAGTAGCCACAACAAATTATTGAGTCAGGATTATGAGGATGCTGTATACCTTCGAAGCCGCTGTCGTAAAGGCCCTTTCAATCAATTGAATAATGTAAACCAGTTAGGGCTATTACTGAGCATGCCATTGTCAATATACAAGGTTCTACAAGGTTGTTTTATTGGGAATGAGTTCGTGGCCCGCAGAAGGAAGCTCGCCTCGCCTCGCCTCGCCCCCAACGACGCCATGTCGTGGCCTTCTTGGCCTTCGTGCCCGCGGGCTGTTCTCTCTCTCGTAACACGTCGTGCCATCATCTCTTCCTTACGTAAAACATGGACTCTTTTTCGACTTACTCGTCTACGAATAATAACAAGTCAAATAAAAATTATCAATGATTCTATATATTATACGCGAAGAGAAAACTTTGTACTCATTTTTAAGCATATTGCGCGCACGGAGGAGAGTGAAATTAGGCATAGTTAAAGTTTATATGGAGGAGTGCAGAAAGCTAAAATGTATCTAATATGTTTATTAAATTAAATAAAACTTTCATCTGCTGACAGATTGACTGAGTGAGTTTTGAGCTGTGAAATTAGTGTGATTTCAAATGTTCGTTTTTCAATAGTCTGTCAATGTTAATGTCACGGCCAAAATAATTATTAATACCATCTTATGGTGTGATGCGATACCACTTTGAAAAAAATGTAATTAGGTATCCATATATATATTTTTTTTGACAATAGATTATTAACAACTATTTTGTAGCCTATTCTTCTTCAAGTGTTGCTAAGTTTTTCTGTTGATATTGTTTGCCGCGTATTGTCACCGTATCTTTGGTTATCGGGAGATGTTAGGTAAAAAACCTCTCATATTTTTTCTTAAGGTATCCAATAATCTAAGATTAAATGCTAGGTTTATCAGCCAATCGCCTACAAATTCCTTTGCACAATAAAAGTTAAATACACGTAAGACCAGCGAGTATGTGAGGCGGATAATTTATTTATTTAGGAAATTAACTTACAAAACAATTTATTACTTTATTTAGAAAAATGTAGCTTTTTCACATTCAGCCTGCAAATTTTTCTTTAAATACGTCGTCGTGTTTGGCGTTCTAGGGTAGGCACATTCTATAAATGGGTTAATTGTGCCCGTAAATCAGTTCTAAGACGCGACGAGGGATGTATTACGGTTAACCGTTTGTTTTTGTCACACGCGGAAGCACTTCAAGAGCTCAAGGCGTTTTATTCTTGTACTTACGAGTACTTTGGATTGCAAATTTGGGACAGTTTCATGTGTCTGTCACTGCCAGACCGATTTAGGTTAATATTGTATCATTACAAAATCCCCATTTAGGTAGATAGACCATAGACAAATACCTAATGGAACAGAAAATAGTAAGAAAAATAATTTTATTAATAATTCTACAATAATTTTATGCGAGGCAAACCATTGATAAACAGTTGATTTATAAAAAAACAACTCTATAGAGAGGTTTTTTTCGTTTTATATTATATTATTCTCAAAGCAGCGCTATTTTTCTAACTTAAAACTTTTCCTGCGTCTATTCGTCTAAAATCAGAGTGATGCAGAAACATGCAGATAAGTAACAAAATCATAGCTTGATTCACTAAAAACAGTCGCTTAACTTGATTTTCTCGCATTGTTAGTAACAAAGCAAAAAAAGAAAATAGGTTAGGTTGTAAATGCTTCAAAATTCATCAACTTAAATATGTTTTTTGCGACCAGAATGACTATTTCTAATATGAAATATGAAAATAATGCCACACCTTTACATAGTAGACATTTTTGTTTATATTAAATGTATCAATATCTTATAATCAGATCGTTTTAATGAAATATAATATCCTAACGAGCGAATAATGCCATTCCGTCAGCTCTCAGAGAAAAGCATGCTTCTCTCTGTAATAAGTTTATCATCATCATGAAATTAGCAAACTTCGGTTTTTTCGAAGTTGTCAATCAATTTAAGGCGTGTTAATAAGCGGTAAGCTTAAAATAACCGCTTTTCATACATCTGAATAGTAGTCAAAAGACCATATTATTTAAAACATTACACCCAATGAGTAGTATGCCTAACTAACATTACGCGAAACTTTAGGTTTTAAAACAATCGCTCGCCTGCTGGGTTCGTTTGTGATGATGTCTGTTTCGCAATTGTTGCGCGAGGCTATTTTAGTTATGGATCAATGCAACTTATAGTTACATGCATGATATTAATGAAAAAAATCCTTTCGGCATGTTGGAAGTCGGAGGTACATTTCACCGGATCAAAGCGGTGAAACATTTTCGACATCTCCAAAAATTAGTTTGATCCTACCTATTAAGGCAGGTATGTTTTTATGAATTTTGAAAAACCCATTTTTCCCACCCTTAGGGCGAATGGTTAGCACTATTACAAAAGTTTACTTAGACAGTTTTAGGCCCTTCGTTCAGAGATAATATAAAATTTAACTGAATTCGATATCTTATATACTAAGTCATAGCAAAATTTCACTAATTCGAAAAAACCTCCCCATTCCTGGCCCCCCTAATCTGACCTTGACCGAGATTTTATGAATCAATTTGAAAGTGATATAGCTAGATAGATCAATAGATATATAGACTTATATATTATATTTTTTTAACTGAGGGTGGGTTTGGGTTTCTAGGGGATGTGAAACGCGAAGATATGTCGACATTTTTCTGAAAGCTTTACATGGTACACCCCATCAGCAATAGGTAGCTTTTCTAAAGAAATTTACATAAAATATAATATGCGACAAATACAATGGCAATATTTTGGCCTCAATTTTTACGTATATATTTTGTTGTCCTCAAATGAATATTTAAGGAGACTTGTAAGGAGGTGTTGTAATTTGGAGTGACGCGCTCACTGCTCACTGGCCTTGAAGTAGATCTTTGACTTTGACCGAGCGAGACGAGACAACGCGTCGGCCGACGGGCCGGCGCGAGTTAGTTCCAGGCGAAACAAAATGTGTATATATATATATATATTTCTGTATTTAGAGTGCTAATGCGAGTGTAATTTAATTTATTTTTAATCTTTACATGTAGCTCTGTACTTTGCGAAGACCTGTCATCAGTTAATTTTACAAACAACTATATGTACCATTCTTTTTTCTTATTATATACTCTTGGTTTTCCGAATAAACGATAAATAAATAAATAAATAAAACAGCGCAGATACGCGTACGAATAGATTTAATATTCAAAATATGTAACAAGTTCAATTTTAAACAGAAAGGGCTATTTATTGATGCATTAAATTTGCATGAATAGGCAACCCAAAAATACTATAGAAGCCCTGAGGCGCAGCGTGGTGCCAGTAAGGTCCGTCCAAACCTACTATAGACCGGTTTTAAACATCTCGGCCCTGCGGGTGGATTTTACGGCGCCTTTGACTGCTCGGCCCGAGATCTCGTGGATTGTACACTATAGTTCACTCTCACATATCGCATCGTATAGGTTAAAATATTCATTTCCAAGGCTACTGATTCGAAACAAAATGATGTACCGATATTTTGGTAAAATTTACATTTTACAAAAAATTGTCATCCGACGTGGCATTATTTACACTTTATCGCTATTTCTTCGAAATCCTTGCACAAGCAAATTTAGCACTGCACAAAATGACCCAAGTCGGAGCAAAACATGCGGTGATTAAATATGACAAAATGGGTAAATTAAAAATAATTATAAAACTAAAATCCTCGAATGACTGGCATTTAATTTTAATTTTAATTTATCTTTATTAGGGAAATAAACAGTTACACGAGAAAAATTATAAACCGACAGTACATGTACAATCATAACAAAAAAAAAAACAAATAAATAAAAAGAATAAATACAATAGTACCAACTTCAAGTATAACATAAAACCAAATAAATATTTCCACCGAGTGAGTAAACAAATTAGTGCTTAACCTAAGAAACGCAGGATGAAGAGATTAGAAGGGGAGGGAGAGGAAAGGGAAAAGGGAAATTTCACATCAACACAACATATTTTATAAGCCTTTTGAACGCCACTAAATTAATATTGAATACATCAACGTCTGCGTACTTTGAGTTTAAGGTTGAACACATTCTATAAATGGGTTCATTTTGCCCATAGTTGGTTCTACGACGTGGGATGTCTAACAAAACGTAAATATAAATAAATATATAAATAATCGTTGATTAAATATATAATATATATCCCCAATACAGTGCGTATGACCGTGTTTATAATTACTATAATTTAAGTGTGTAATAGAATATTTTAATCTCTACGTTTCGGAGATGATCACACATTCCGTCTACATCCCGTCCGTTCGACCAAAAATATTAGGGAAATTAAGTTTTTATATAAAAACATTGATATCAATTTTCAAAGATTGTGTTACTTTTGCAATGTTAAGTTTCTTTAATCTGCAATATTTTAGTGACTGGCCAATCGTTAACTTGGAATTTAATTTAATAGCTAAATATGCATTACTTTTATGTGGGTATTTATTTAAGATTTCTTTCTTTGAGTTTGTGCGAAGACATTTATTTTCAGCGTTTCAAAGGACCTAATTAACATGGTTAGGTTAGGTAGAGTTAAATAACAAGATAATTAACATGGTTATTATTACCTGAGTTAAATAACAAGATAAATACTCGCTACACTCATTCAATTGCAGACTTGCTTGTAATGAAGACATTCAGAACTCAATTGAAAGCTTTCACGACACAAGCAATACCATAAATCACCCATTGCCCCCCCCCCCTCCCCCCCCCCTGTCACAAGGCTGAATGTTCAAGTCGATTTCATGCATTCAGGGAAAATTAAACATTGCTACACGTCATGCATTTTCCACGTTTGTACTCATGTTTAATTACAGAGACATTAATGTGAATATAAATCTTGTAAAATATATAAAAGAATAGATAACTTTCCAACAAATTGCGGATGAGAGCCAATTCTCAGGTGTGAAAAAATTGCGGGGTCATTAAACAATATTCAGACCATAAATCCCCCACTGCTTCGCGGAAATCGAGATGCAGGAATCATATTATTATTTATAAAAACAAATAATACATAAATGTACCTACCTACCTATTTACATATTTCATAAAATGTTGCAAAATCAAATAAATTGACAAATAATGGCGACCTTAGATTTCTTATGAAGGAGCCATATGCCAATTAACGTTTTGTGTTTTAATATAATTATGAAATTTACTTACAAGTATTAACATTTTTATAAAAATTAAATTCTTTAAATTGTAATGCGTTTTAAATATTGTAACACAAAGGCGTCAATACTTTTAATACAAGTGCCAATGTCAATTGAGGCGCCTACAAACCTGAATGCTACAAAAATGCAAATTTTACAGGTTTTCAAAGGCGTTAGGAGAGATATTATGGGGATATTCCTGAGGAAATTTTAGTAAGGAGAGAGAGAGAGAGAGAGAGAGAGAGAGAGAGAGAGAGAGAGAGAGAAACTCCTAAATGGATAAACCGATTTTAATGTTTGAAACGTGACTTGATAGAGTGTTCTTGGCTACGATTTAAGGAAGTCTGTTTAGCCGTTTGCGAGTCGGCGGGTTTTTTTTTTCACATGAAAACTTGGGCACTCCGTTTATCGTCTTTTGATAAACGAATCCGGCCATTTTCGCCTCTGCGGTTAGTTGCAGCGGTTGCGTTATTATTTATTATCAAGAAACAAAATAGCGATCAGCGCGTGTCGAAATCGCCGAAGAAAAAATCAAATTTGCATATGGACGGCTGAGGCCAGGCCAACTACCTACTATACCATGTACGTAAAGCACATTGGTCGAAGCATCCCTCAGTTTGGGAAAGAATCCCACCTTAATTGGGAAGAAACTAGGACCCTTAAAGGAAGTTTTTTTTACCCCTACCTTGGCATAAAAATCTTAAAACAATTTAACGACCATAAATCTAAAGATGATTAGCATTTAATTTACAGCAAGGACTGGCCTTCGCATACTACAAGTAACTAAGTTTTAAAAAGTGAAAAAAATTAAGCGTTACAAGACTTGTAAGTTTATATTAGAGGTGGCTCCACGAAATTGGAAGACAAAAATCATATGAACTTTTCTCAGATTCCCTTAATCTCAAGCAGGTGCCTACTCTTAAAAAAAAAAATATAAGAAAATAATTGGAATACCGAATAATTAATTTTACTGTAGTAGTGTACCCAATAGGTTCAATTCAATTTAAAGTTAATTTTTTCGACACGGTAACTAAATTTATAATTAATAGACAAAATGTCTTCCTTAGAACAGGCGATAGCCTAATTAGACAAGATATTTTGTATTTAAAGATGTTTTTTTTTAATATTTGCATAAATAAATAAATAGGTACTATTTTTTTGAAAAATATGACATCCGGAAGGTCTTCAAAAATGTACCTAGGTAACTTGACTAACCTATGTTTGTTTACAGATCGGTAAAAAACACGACACCCAGAATCGTCAGATAAAAAAATTAAGGTACTGACATAAAAAAACGTTTTAAATTTGTTTAATTCGATGCTTGATGCAATATGAAACGATAGCTTTGATTCATTATCTGAACGGGACGGGGGCTTCCGATAATAACATGGCGGACGCCGGTGACAGGTAAACAAAAAACCAACAGTGAACCTGTTGCGCTGAAGTAAAGCATTGTGCTGTGTCTGGAGATGGAACCATGGAACCATCGAACCATCGAACCATCGAACTCACCATATCCGGCCCCATATCCTTATCCTTGACCTCGGCCGAGAGGAAGAAATCGCCCGGCGGCTTCATGCGGGCGGAACGCTCGTCGCCGCCGGCTCGGCAGGACAACGTTTCGACGCAGCCGCTGGCGCCGCTCCGATAAAACATATACATATGAGCACAGGTCGGCACTATTTCACACAGCACAGCACACACGCACTTCAGCGACCCGGACGCATTCCTGGGCTGGGTGCCGGGGCGACGCGGACATGGCGACGCGCGATGAGGGCCGACTGTTGACTTGTTGTCGAACAAAGGACGTCGGACGCGGCGGGTCGCGCCTGCGCGTTGCGCGGTTGCCGGCCTGGGTCGGACGGACAGTGCGGCCAACTGCACCGCGGCACCCCCTTCGCCCCCCTGCGACCCCCGCGCCGCGCCCCGCACGCGTCATTCAATACCAAAAATAAACAAGGAAGGAATCTTATCAGAACAAATATAACACTAATAAGAATAAAATACGAACCATATCGAAAATGAGGTGATTTAAATTCAAAATATAAACGAAATTAACAACATGGGGGGGGGGGGGGGTTCCGGCCGTATCGAGAATCAAACTATTATAGGCAGGTTATATTATATTTAAATCAGACTTATCTATCATTGTATATTTAGTTTTTTTTATTAAATGTGTACAGAAACAAAAAAGTTAAGATAACTACTCAAAATCATTTCAGAGATAATACATGTACTAATTTAATGATCAAAATGCGCAAATTTGATGCTCCATTTGGGCCATGTCATTTAACAGGCATTGAAGTCTGTACAAAACTCGTCAAAACGGCTTTTGGGAACTCCCTTAATATAGGAGAGTAAAGGAGCTCACAAAAAAAGTTTTGGATTAGTATTTAATTCTTAAAAATTTACGCTCACCGACTCTTTGCCCCAACCAAACCAAGAATGACGTTTCATTAATGTGGGTTATACGTACATTGTTTCTAGCTAGATAAATGGTAGGTATCCTGCATTATTTTTAATTATGATGAAATATAGAAGATCTGTCAAAAGAAGCGCTGTTAAGATTCAGTACAGTTATTAATTGGGCATTTTGGATAAAAAAAAGGTAAGGCCATCGGTAAAGTTAGTAATTGTATTGACAGATGTCCGTATATTCAGTGAACGCCATAGCATCTAGACAATACACTCAAAGTCTATTGAAAATGAATGATATTGCATATTTACTAAATTTTAATTTCGGTATTGATATGACTTTCAATTTATCCGCATGTCACAATCACCTAATTTGATCTATTTGTTGTTATAAAATGTGTTATAGTGCCACACCGTCTTAAAACAAAATACTCGTAAATAAGGTATATTTCGTTGCTATTCGATTAAATTTAATAACATTCTATGATGTAGTATTTAAAGTTTATGTAATATAAACAACAGTATTATTGCCAGCAGACAGATCTAGGACTTATAGCCCCAAAAGTCTCATTCCACACCTAGATTAGGAAGGAAATTGGCCATAAAGGCGAATGTCAATACGAGAAATAAATCTTAAACCCTTTTGAAAGATCGTACATCCTCCAGCTGTTCTTAAATCTCCCCGTCAATAATATAAAAATCACAAAATCTCAATGGTTTGAATGAACCACTATAATTGAATGTATAGACATTAAATACATACAAAGAACGAAATGATAACTTTAGTATAGAAAAATACATAATCTGTCCTAACTCTACCGGCAAACGGGTGTAGCACTAACTACCTTTTAATCTATTCAAAAATCCGGACGTTTTGATAATTTTGTTTCTAAGAACACTTTCGATCGATAAAAAAATATAATTAAAATCGATTCATTCATCTGTGAGTTACGATGACACGTTAAATTTATAACACCCTTCTGACAAACTTTAAACAAATAAATATTAACGTTACATGCAGACACAAATTCACACCACAGTAGCTTAAGAGGCCTCTTTTCGGTGGCGCTCTTCTCTGTCTTGCGCATGCTTCTAAATCGTTCTGTCTCATCTAACGCATAAACACCCTGTACCTGTACCTGTTACCTGTAGGTTAGTTATGAAAAACAGAATCAATCTATGTCTAAAAACTTACTTGAATTTGCATATTTATAAAATAAACTGTGCTTTTTATAGTTTTATTTTCTCAATTCTTGTATTCAGACAATAAAATATTTCACGTCTAAAGTTTTGATAAATGTATGGAGACTATGACTGCGCAGGATTGAGAGAAATATTCACCTTTGATAAAAACACCCAACTACGTGGGCTATATACAATATACAAATACACCCAAAACGAAGTTAGATAGAACGTCCTTTTCAAGCAACCTCAGGAAGAACTTCATCAGTAACAGAGTCGTGGAAGCATGGAATGGATTACCAGAAAGTGTCATAGAATCAAAGACAGTCAACCAATTTAAAAACAATCTAGACGAACATATAAGAAAAATAAAAACAAAGAAAAAATAATAACAATTTTGATACTGAATAAGATATAGGCTTATCAGCTATGCTGCCTGACTATTATAAAATAATAATAATAAATACAGACTTTAGATGCTCGTAACTATTAGAGAAAAAAAACTTATAGACGATATTTAAGAGATAAAATGATACCTAGTATTACGTTTCTTCTACGTATATAAAATATGAGAGTCACAACACTACAGCGTCTGTACGGAGAAATGATCGGGTTGAGTCACTTTAATTAAAAATGCCCTGAAATTGTTTTTTTTTGTTTTTAACGTGTAATAAGGAAATACTAAATTGGCTGATGTATTATTTCAATAATTATATGTTAACCTTATAATTTTTTTATAACTTAAAATTAGAATATACAGTTTGCTAAATAGTGAGCGGGCTGTAAAGTAATAAGCCTAGGCAAAAGATGGCGCTACCAGTATCAAAGCAATGTTATTTTTTGTAAATACTATCCTTCACATGAATGCTATCAAATTTTCAGCTAGCTGCGACTTTTTTCGTTTGTGTTTGATAGTCATTGAAACATTTTTTACTAAAATTAATAAAATGAAATATCTAGAACGATTAGACTCGTTTTTGAAAAAGAAAACGGCGGAGGAAGATTTCACCGGATCAAATTAGGGGATAGGCGAACTCCAATTGTATGAACTTATATCAAACATTGCACGAGCTTCCGCGCGATCCATTTCCCGTGCGGTAGATCGCACCTCAACCCGCCGCCGCACCGTACCCTTGCGCAGTGAAAGTGCATATACTAAATCTCTAGTTTTACTGTGTCACTAACAAAAATTGTTGGGAAATTATAGGCGACAATTAACATATTGAACTGATCCTGCCTGCGCCTATTAAGGGAAGTATGATTTTTTGAATGTTGAAAAACCAATTATTCCCATCCCTAGGACAAATGGTTAGTGCTATCAAAAAAGTTTTGGGTTCTTATCTGAGGAATAATATAAAATTTAAATGGGTCCAATATCTCATATACTAAGAAAGTTATAGTAATATTTCACTTTTTCAAGAAAACCCTCCGAACCCCGCCCCCTTTGTCTGATTTTGCCCATTAACAAACTTGATCAAGATTTTGTGCCCTTAAATTTTATGGATCCATTTGAAAGTTGTTGGTGTAAAATTACGGCGGTTATCGTGTCCACAAGAAAGTGATATAGATAGATATATAAACTTTTAAACTGAGGGTGGTTTTCGAGGAAGATATGTCGAAATTTTCCGGAAGTCATGACATCGTACTCATTGCAATATGTAGCTTTCCTAATGAAATCTACCTAGAAGAAGGATCAGATCAACACTGAATAAGCAATTTCGTAGAAGCATTTTTGATCATGAGCGTCAAAAAGAGGTTACCACACAAATGATTGATAAAATTTATTATATGGTAAATGAAGATCGACAAGTGACGGATTGCTGAAGCTGTGGGCATCTCATGTGAACGAGTGGAGAATATATTGTATGAATATTTGGGAACGAGGAAGCTTGCTGCCAGGTGAGTGGCTCTGCATTTGCTCTCTGTTGACAACAACAGCGACTGTGTGAAATTTGTAAAGGAGTGTTTGAAGATGTTCAACTCCATGAAGAAGGTATTTTTGCATGTTTCGTAGCCGTGGATGAAACATGGATCCATCACAACATATTAGAGACCAAGGATCAGTCGAAACAGCAGCGTTCTGGTGAATCGAAGCCGAAGACGGCCAAGGTGTGTTGTCAGCCAAAGAAGTTATGGCCACAGGTTTTAGTATGCGCATGGGCTTATTCACATTGATCACCTTGAAATGGGAAAAACGATCCAGGAGTATATTATGCAGACCTGTTGGATTGATTCAACGCCGATTTGAAGTGAAATCGAAGCTTTTAAAATCAGACTTAAAACTTTGAGAGCCTAAAACTAACACTAAATTAATTATAATTTATTATTAATTAAAACAAATATTTTTTTATTTTAAATTATTGTCTTTATAGAATCGATCAAATACAAACTAAGGCTCTTATAGATTTAGGGAGATAATTAGCATGAAAAATAAGCATTAGTAAATTAGCATGTGTCATAAAAAATATTTATTGAAATAGTAAAAAGTTATACTTAGTTACAATTAGTAAAATTGAATAGCCTTATATGATAAGATAAAAGCATTCCGGCCTAAAATTGCTTCTACGGTCGACCGTGACCCTAGGACCTGAAGTACCAACGAAGACAGTGCAACGGACAAATGAACGCAGTTTCGGCAATAGCCAAAGTTTCAGCCATTACTTGGCCGAAACCGAAACTCGTATTTTGGGCCAAAGATGGCCGAATTCGAACCTTCGGTCGGTCACTACATATGGACTACTTTGCTTGCGCAGACCAAGGCCCACCCCGCTCTGTATAATGATGATGATTTTTTTTTATTTTAAGATAATATATAAATAAAAAATGTTACATTCTTTTTTAATAAATTGTAACTACTTATAGGACAATAACATTTTCTTTTTATTTTTTTTTTACTCAATGCTAAAGGCGAAAAAAACTTTTTAAGATTTTTTATTTCAACATTATTTGTAGGTACTGGAATGGAGACTGCAGTATTTCATAATGTGGTAGATCTGAGTTTTATTATTATTATAGGTAGACGATATTTCTTTTCTGCGAACTGATGATTTTTCAAATCGACTTAATACTTTTAACCCGCAAATAAGCGTAATTCGTTTACTGGATCTGACACTGGTGCGGGTCACCAGTAACACTCGTTTTTACTTTGAAACATCATTATACATCAACATCATCATTAGCGATAATAGTTTGAAGCTGTCATACATTCATTGATTTTTATCTGGCTTGACTCTGGCAGCAGTGCCAATCAATTTTCGTAAAAATAAAAAAATGGTCAGTCACCTGCCAATTAGTTTGACGTTTTCAGCTGCCAAACTCCAGTTATTTTTCAGTGCTTTTATTTTGTATTTGCTATTTTACATTTAAAACGAATAAGATAGCTTGACATTTGGACTATTCCGGTTCAGAGTGAGAAACTGTTTGCCATCGGAGCAAATATTACATAAGAATAGAAGCAGATTTTGACTTTTATAATAAGGTATAAAGGTTGTAAAATTAATAATAAAAATAAATCGAAATAAATACCTTTATAAATGATCTTTCTTATTGCTATAATAATTTTAATATATTTTTTAAAATAATAAAAAGTGACATTTGTGTTCAAAGTAATAGTAGTAATTTTGCATTTAAATAAAGTTGTGCTCGTATAATTGTTTTATTTTTATGGTATAAAGATTAAGATTCTTTATTTGTATTGATATAAAAAATAAAAATTAACACTTTTGCATGGAAACCTATACATTTTAAAGCTGTGAGTAAATCAAAGTAAATGACAATTCCATCTCGATTAGTTATCGACGGTCGACATCAGCACGTTGGCAGATAAAATATCTGATGTCAAAATAACAATAAGTGCTTCCCGCTTATATTCTTCTATTGCAGATTTTGCAGACAACCTTTCTAGAAACAGAGACTGGTAGGAGCCAGACACAGCTCAAAAAGCAGTTTCCAACATTCATCCTAAAAAGCGATCAACGTAATCATTACTCAAAGAATTGTTTAAGTTTTCCGAAGATGGATTCGATAATGAACAATTTTGAAAATATAGTAGGACCTAAATAACACGCTAACCCGTCTGGGTTATGGCAGACGGCGCGGCCATCCAAGGCGGCCGCCCGTATTAACTGGCCCAGTCTGGTAATACCTTTCTACACATTGAGTCAACCTGCACGAACATTTCGCTAATAGACCTGTGAATTCCCTTCCGGAGTCACGAACCTTCTAACCATAAAATATGTGTATGTAGCAGCCGAATAAGACGTTTTGGTGAAGTTGGTATTAGATATTATGTTGTTCGAAGAAATAGCTCCGCGTATGTTAGTATGTTCTCTAGCTTATTGAGTGGAGAAACTATCCCAAGATCGCGAAGAGGTTTGGGATCCGAATTGGAATCTCACAAATAGAAGAAAACCACTTTTGTTTCACTCCGCCATTTAGTTTATGTTTACACTTTGTTGGAAACGGACACTGCATTGTTGTTTGGCAGAAACATGCAGAATAAAAAAATAGATCGGAGCAATAATTTGCATTTCTTGATAAATTAAGAAATTCTTCAATGAAAAGTCTATGGAAATGTTGTCATGTCCCATGTGAGAGAGTTTTCGAGTGTCACAAAAGGTTTAGCTAAGGTCAGGAGGAGGCGATCCGCATGAAAAGTGATAAAATAATTGAAGATTTGGTTCTGAAAAAAAAAACCTCTATCAGAAAAATAACCAGAGAAAGTTTGTTTTGATGTCCTTAAACAAAGAGATAATTGATGCACTGGAAGACTCCAACTTAGCAGAGAATGAAAAAAGCACAAGTGTGCAAGTCAAAACTGAAGGCAACGCTAATCAATTTGGGTTCCGCATCAAGACATTGCGCCGGCTCATAACGTCATTTTTGTTAATCCGTATATTGCCCAAGACAACTTTATGCGCCTGCACAAATTCTGATGACGACGATGTAAGTACGGGCGTTTGATAAAAATTAATTTAGAAGATTTTATTTAGAACCTATGTATGTTATGTTGCTAAACCTGCACTATTTTGTATAGCTTATGAAATTCTCTAGAATATGATTTTATTACTTACTAACTATACAAAAAAAAATGTCAAAAGCAAAATTTTATTCTTGAAAACCAATCTTTCAGTTAATTTTTTTAGTTTTTAAATAAAGTACATTTTCCACACCAGTCCTGTTTTTAGATTTCTTACTTCACAAAAGTTATGAAAAACTATAAAAAGTTATAAAGACAATTTTGATATATCTGCAATATTACTTACCAAGACTCCAATTTCAATGAAAGAACCTAGTTTTACAGTTTTCCCACAACTACATAATTTTACGGTTATCATCAACAATCTGGTACTCAAGTGATTTTTGGAGGAATTTTTTTTTGGCAAGAAATCGGACATTAAATAGCTTAAGTTCAGATAATTAAATGAAAATTGATTCCAGATCCCAACAAACTAATAAAACAAACTTACAAACTAATTTCTGCCCCATTAGACAGCAGGGTCCATGGGAAAGACTGAAGAAGTAAAACCTCATAATAGGTTTAGGAATTCCTTACTGTACCAACGTTCATTCAACTGATAAGTCAACCTTTTTCTGTGTCCCGATGTGGATAGATCTTTAAGAAGTTTATTGAAACCAGCTATGACTGCTAATGAGATATTATATTTATTTAACTCGAACAATGGTCTTTGGGGATGTTGTCTTACCATGAAACTGTTAACTGAAATATTTATGGATATGGAGTACAATAGAACATTAGAAAAGAAGTGGTATTTCCACGGATGTTCATTTTAAAATTCTAGTCATCTGTATTGTCAATAATAGAGATTAGTAGTAAGTTTTGATCATTTTAGGCCGTCCGCACATGCAGCCACTTTTGGTGGCGACCACGAGCTGCGGACTTTCGTTTCAATAAAATTAGCATGGCCCCTGCGCATACGTAGCGTCCGCCACTCGCCGTACAAAGCACTCGTGGTGGCCACTAGCGGGACCAAAAGTGGTCGGCCTTAGATTTATGACAAGAAAGTGGTTGCTTTATAATCGACAGGTCCTTTCAAGCGCTGGCAATTGAAAGATTGATAATATCGGGAATAAAAAGCAGAACATTGTCATTGCAATTATATCTACCTATTTCGAATGTGACTGAACCACTCTATAAAATGTGTCTTAATGGGTAAAATGGAAAATTATAGAGAGAACGGGAGCTGTGGGATTGTTTGTTCCAACAACCAAGGTTGCTTGTGTCTAGAGTGTGTACTGCGATGTGTTCAAGTAGAATTTGAGCATTTCTGAAGACTACTTGTGTAGTCGGTGGAAATAATCTAATTGTTTTGGCAATGGAGACCTTAAATGTGGACTGCGAGTCGTTGGTCATAGCCCGCTTTATTTAATGCTTTTAAGGACTCGTCAGATTTTGTTTAGCCTAAACTGTGCTACTCTTGAATTAATCATGCATTCTATTTTGGAATGGTTTAAGAATGATTCTCAGCAGGCCAATGGGATTTGCTTGTAGCGAAGTGAGGAATCACTTTTGGAATTCAAGGCAGCTCTAGCAAACTCAAGGCTTCCTAATAGCAATCCGTGGAGAGACTAGTTAATATTGGGTCTTTTGACCTCTTCTCTTGATGAGAAGAGGAAAAAAAAACTTCTCTTCATTTACAAATTGAGGAACAGGGAGGGACAAGAGAAGAACTGGAAGATTAGAGCCTCCTCGATGGATTTAAGAGTTCTTTATGGTACCATAATTTACCCTACTGACCAGCCTTCTTTTTACCATATCTCAATATTCAATTATAGTTTGATTAGCTCATCCATTTCTGGGTCTTTCGGGCCATACCAGTACCAACTTGCACACGTTTTTATTGCTTGTTTTTTAATAAATCAGTTGTGTAAAAATGACTACATGTTGAAACATATTTTAATTGATTATATAAGGGATCTTAACTTGATTATTTATGGGACTACAAAGTGGTAGAATAATATTGCTACTAAGTAATTACGAATTCTCAAGAAACCAAACTCACCTGATTGCGTAAAGCCATGTGATTCAATCCCAGCTGATTTTGACTCTGCTGTATGTACTGATTGCTCCCAGGAGTGAGCATTCCAGTCTGACTCAAGTACATGAGGTGCTCCACACCCTTGCTGACTCCGTTCATCATGTGATTGGCACCGTGGTGTTGATGAAGATCATAGAGACCTTGTTGGCCGAGCTGCTGGTGGCCCTGAATGCCTTGCATCTGCGGCAACATCATGGCGCTATTCTGCATAGCTAGGTTGCCGCCCATGGCATGATGACTTTGCAATGTTGGAGTTAGTTGATTCGTCATTGATAAATGAGCTTGGTGGTTGCCCATTAGCGCCCCTTGATTTGAGGCCATAACAGCATTGGGGTTAATTAACTGTGGACCGGGCTGTGATGTTTTTAATTGTCCCATTTGATTAGGCGCCATGCCAGCGGCCTGCATCTGGCCCATGTTAAGAGGTGGAGGATATTTCCATTTGTCCTGACTCTGAAATAAAAATATGAAGGGTAAGTAGTTGACTTTTTTTAGTAAATTTTTTACAATTAGTGATAACACTATATAAGCATTTTACTAAGCGCCCGTAAATAGGCCATTTTTGAAAATCTCCGTGGACAGTCTGCGATTGTTTTTCTTGTAGAGGCTTGGACGGCAAACAGATTGAATTATACATGTTTGTTTCTTTTTGTTATTCCGGATTCATAAATAGCAGCCCTCGTATTACAATTTTTTTTCTCGGAAACCATGATGAATTTTGATATGTCAAAACATCTCATGCTTGAAATCGCAGGGCCAATAAGCTGGTTTTTTTATCTGGAATGGTCTTGGAACATTGTGTATGTGATTATTCTACAGAAGACCTGATGAAAACACACGCAGTCAGCTGCCATACTTGGACAGTGAGGTTTACGGTGGCTAAATGGCTGTCGTCTGTGTTGGTAATATTATTAATTTAAAAACTGGATGACAGAACATGCAATGTTAACCTTTACTCCGTTAGATAACTGCCACATCAGCTGATGAGACTATAGTATTTGACTATAGTCAAATGCGCTATAGTTAAATTTTAGATTTATTAAAATTTTTGCTGTATAATAATCACCATTAAGTATGAAAAATAATTGTTATCTTTGATGCGCCTGATGAATTGGATTGAGTTCGGAGAATTTCGCTAGTTGTGTTGAAGAACGTTTTTTCTTAAATGACTGCGATAGAGCACCGGTAGGAATATAAAATTATTTCAGTTTTTTTCACACAATTGAGTTTTTACTTTTCTTAAAAAGTAGTTTTGAAATTCCATTTAGTTTTGAGAAAAAAAACTGAATAAAATAATATAGATACTGCGGATAAGAAGTATGCACTGTCCCGTTTTCGGACAGGAAAACAGAAGTAAAAATCTAAGTACTTATAACATTTAATTGCAATGTTATTAAATGAATACTTTTCCGTAATTATCCTATAACAATATACGCCAAATTATTGTTGCTATAAAGGTTTTCTCATTCAAATTTAAGTCACCAGGAACTTCTTCAAATTAGTTAATATTGAATCGCTTTTTAATAAGTTTAACACCTTTTCGTAATTATGTATTTTTTATTGGCAGTACATTGTATATCAAAATATGATAATAAGCCTAAAACAAAATGTTTTTTTTTATATCTCCTGCATAATTTTAGCCCTTATATACAAAAACAATAAAAATGCATTCCTAACAATTGGGTCCAAACTAAAACTTATAACAATGGCTTGCATTACATATTACTTATATTATTATTATTATTACTTACAATATTTTAGTGCTAGCTCAAGTGATATTATTGCTGGGTGAAATTATTTGAAAAATGATCTTACATCTTAAAGTTATACTTAACAAAAAATAGAACCTACTTCAAAATAAACCTACAACCTAAAAACTAAGAAATGATAGGTACTATAAACAAAACAAAATGCTATCATTAGCAATGCAACATTGCTTGTTTTGCAAATATCTTATAGATAAAGGTAAAATTAACTATAAAGATGATGACAAACAAATATGTAAATATTTGGATATGCAAAGGTACACAAAATACCTCAATAAGAGTGTCATCAGCCAAGGTCCACCTCTGTTTGGGCGCAAATGGCGGGAAGTCAGGATCCAGTGTCGTCCTTTGGAAGACGTACCCTACAGCCGCGTCATCCTGGGAGCGCCCCTGGCCGCCGGAGCGCCCCTGGCTGGCGCTGGCGTCCCCGTCGCCTTCGCCGCCCCCCAGCCACTTCATGCCACCGCTCTCGGTCTCTCCTTCGGGGATTGCGTGTATCATTCAATATCAATTTATAAATTTTCTTCCGCTGATTCCGGCTTCGGTTCACTCGACACTATACACTTTGCCGCCGTTTTGACATCGACTACACTAATCACTATTCAATATAGATGCATATCTAAGAACACAAGACTGAAAATCACAATAAACACGTATGTTACAAAGCGAAAATAGAAATTAAACTTTTGTTATTGGCGTAAAACAACAGAGAAAACAACTCTAAAGCAAAACAATAACGGTCGATGGTCGCCGAACGAACCAAAATAATACAACAATAAATGGCAACCGCCGAAATGACAGGACGGAACACAAAGAAAAATCTCATCCGGAGCCACAAATCCGCTTAAGTTATTTTAAATGTGCATTAAATACATCGCCCGAGGAACTATAATAGTCAGAAGAGAGCTTCTTTGTGTATTTTCTCTGTTATTTGACATAAGACCGTCGGCGTCGGTCCGGACAAAAAGTCGGTCGAATACAAACATTCGAGTAACAACACTTTTTAAAACTCACCGAACGAAGACAACACACAAATATTAATACTATCTGTACACAAAACTATTTACAATGTACAAATATTACACAAAAACTCGATTAAGCCATTTAATTCCGTCGATGTTCGCTGATTTCGACCAGACAACGAACATTTCTCAGTGTCTATCCGCCATATCGGCTATAGTGCGCGCGCAGGACTGTCAAGCCGAACGACAAAAGAATGTTTTCGAACTCGTAAAGACGTACGTCGGGCGAGTCTTTCATTTTGCGCCGTGGAAAAGATCGTCTAGGCGAACGGACGTACGTCGATAAGTGGCAGAAAAAATGACAGTTTTAGAGGCGGCTTTTTCAAAGATAAAAACAATGCAATGTTTTATCATAGTAACTTGTTGACATAATAAATAAATTGAACTGTGGCAGTAAAAGTGTAAAAAGTTACAGATGATATGTTATATATTAAGGGAAGAATTTAGAAACAGTTTTATTGTAATGATTAGGTATCGTAATTACGAATGACTTACATGCGTACCTACTATAAAAATAGGTAGGTACCATAGTAAATTAATAGGTAATTAGGTAGGCTACATAAGTATTTAATTTTATGTCTATTAATCCATATTAGTTGTAATTATTATTCTTTTTAATATTTATTGCATACATTTTTTTATTATAAATAAAAAGGTAGGTACAAAATAGATATATATAAAACACGACTAAGTCGAAGTGATATCAAAGTACCCCTATCATTAACTATGTACCTATATATATCATATTTAAGTAAGTGATTGCTATTGGTTTTTTTTTTTAAATAATATCTACAAAGAAAATAAAATACCTACAATGGTTTTATAATATTAAAAATTTTCTATTTAAATTAAAAAGTTATTAACCATAATATCATATGTATTCTAATTTGCGGGTCAGAATATAAAAGAACATTAGTAAAAAATAGGTGAATTTGTTTTACTATGATATAGGTATAATTTTATTTTAATAAGAAAGCAAACAGAATCGTTAATTAATTACATACCGCAAAAAACTTCTTTTTTGGACAGGTACTTAAAGAATAACACGTTTAGGTATATATTTATAAATAAATATCAGAAATAATAAGATTTTCATATTGGGGTACCTTAGTACGCTCGCTGCCTAGTAAGGTAGAATTTTGTTAGGCAAATATGTTTGTGTACTTTAAAAACCAATAAATAAATATTGGTTACTATTATTAATTATTGACTTATATTTACTTATATTTAACAGAAATATTTTCTTAAATAATTTCTGGCATGACGTCCATATTAAATAAACGTTTTTTTTATGTCATGATGTGCTTCTTCAAAGCACATGTCACTGCACTGCATTGGGAGCCTCTTTCCCCATGAAACCAAAGTAAGGCCAATAACGTCTAACCCCCATTTAGATGGTCATCAATCTTTTAAACATCTGTTTCAACAGAGAACAGCGAGAGAGCGATGGACACATGGTTTCAGATAGGTATTTCTTTAACTTAAATATCACACTTAATAACAGTAACGCAAATCAACTTCGGGCAGATAAATTTAACAAAAAAATTGAAATTAGTTTGACCTTTGAAAATATCAATTTATAAGTAATTTTCATTTTTTTTTTTCTATTGTTGAGGATTCAACGTCAACGTCAGTAATTGATGTCTAAACAAACAAGCAATTGGGCAAGAAGTAGTATGCCATTAATGTTTGAAAGCAATCAGAAGAGTAACATTATGAAAAAAGTCGTCGGCATCCTGGGTTGGTCACGATGTAACATGCCACAAATAACCACTGTCCACATAGATGTGGTTTTATGTCCTGCTTTTAATACTAGCTAAGGCTGCTTTTCATAATGTTTTTATTTATTTACTGTGTGTATTTTTTCTGTATTTTTCTGTATTATTAACTGTGTGTATTTTTTCTTTCGTAGGTATTTTAATTATCCTAAAATTCAATATTATATTAAATTATTCTGAATTCTAATATTCATCTATACCTATATAATATAATGTCTTGATCAAAATAAAGTCCTTAATCAAAAAAAATACAGGGCAACTTAATAAGCATTAATATCAAATACCGAAATATCAAGACAACATTTGATCGGATGCATTTCTTTTTTAGCGCAGCGATAACACAATAACCGTAGCATCTTTGGTAAAATTTAAATTTTTATTTCAGTAAACAAATTATCAAAAAAAAAAAACACAAATATGCTAATAAATTTTAGATCCATCCAATTTTTCACAATAATGTTATACAATAAATTTATAAATAATTTTACTAGGTAAATATTTACTCCTAATTTCAAAATGATTTTAAATAAAAATAAAAGTTTGTCTTTTAGGTCAGAATATTTTACTAAGGCATCCTAAATCCTAAGCCTACATAGTACGGGGGCTGCTTCTCAGTATTCAGATAGGGTTTTGTGAATTTTATCTATAGTAAAATTTTAAAAATGAGAAATTATTATGAATAAAAGTGATTTCTTTGAAGTGGAACACCCTGTTATATAACTACCCTTTTTATTTTTAATTCAACAGAATACGTGACCTGAGACCTTTAATGACTAGTGACTTCAGAGTGATCACCGGGAGTACCCACTTTATCGCTTCCTAATAGTCTCTTTCTCCGCATTTTTTTTTTATAATTTCCACAGTAAGCAGAAAATATTGCCCCTGTTAAACCTCATTAACTAGTCTATGAAATCTTAGTGTGGATGATGCAACTTTTTCAGGAAAAATAGAAAAAATAAAACTTCAAATTTTAAAATTTGTCATTTATATTAATAAAATATAAAATAGAATTGTTCATTAATACAGTATTGTAGTCAAGGGTAATTAATACAAATAACAAACCAAAATTTATAAAAAATAGAATCTTTCTATTGTGATGTTAATTTTAATTAAAATTAAAAGTTTATGTTGTAATCGAGAACATGAAAGTTTAAAGATATTGTTAATATTTCATCAATCGTTTGTAAAATTTGAGATTTCAGACTTACTAATAAGTGGTATATTAGATGAATTAAATAAAAAACAAAATCATTTCACAAGTGTATTTTGGTATCAACACCAATTTTTCATAACCAATTAATCATTTTTGATGACTTTTTTTATACAGGATTACTTTTTAAGACAAGAAGTGACCGTAAAAGAATAATAAAAATCCAAAATAATTGTTTTTTTTTTACGTTATGAAAATGATACTTATTATTATAATTAAAATAAAAACAATAATTTCTTATTGCTAAACTTATATAGGCTTAATTTTGAAATGTAAACCAATAAGCGAAAAGACAAGACATTTTAGATCTTGTACAAGGTAATAGAAGCATCTTAGACCCTCTGGATCTCGGGACTGGTTGACATCAACTAGCGAGCCAGTTTTTGAGGTTGTGAACGAAATGTGCTCTTCGCCAATTACTATTTCCAGTTCCTGCGGATAAAGAAACAATACTCTATTACAAACATGTTATATGTTAAATATGTTAAATACCTATATAATATGAGATTCGAAAGCGCACTGGTAAACTCGACACTGTTATTACAATTTCCCATGATTTGAGATTGATAAAGTGTCAGCCATCCATTATCTCCATCCCTTTTCATTCCTCTACCTTTCTTGACTATTACAATATATTTACTATAGACTGGTATTAAATAGTGAACATCACCAGATTATAAAAATAGTCTAGTTCACACTGATAATTTTGTGGTAAATTTGTTTTGTAAAGAATTGCCATGGCCTATAATTATTTTGGGCTCTACTGAACTAAGCTAAATTTATTTGAGCCAGATTCATGGAAGATGGTGGTGATGAAGCGGTAAAAATGGAGCAACCATAAAGCACGGCTTCGAACCCGTGACGCTGAGTCAATAGCCAAACAAACGGTGCCCTAACAACTAGAGCACCACATACTAAACGATCCATATATTTAAAGTACAGTTATAAAATTTATTTTAGTTTATTTTATTTTATAAATTTAGTTTATATTTAAAATGCTTACTTATTTACTAAAAAAGTTAGAGCAAAATTTCGCTTTTTTGAAAAAACCCCTCCATTCCCGCCCCCTGGTCTGATTTTTCTCATTAATGAACTTGACCGAGATTTTGTACCCTTAAATTTTTTGTATCAATTTGAAAGTAATTGGTGTAAAATTACGGCAGTTATCGTGTCCACAAGAAAGTGATATAAATAGAGATATTTAATTTTTTTATGTGAGCCTGATTTTGGGTTCTAAGGAATGTGAAACGCAAAGATATGTTGAAGTCATAACCATTGCAATAGGTAGCTTTTCTAATGAAATCTACCTAATAATTAAACAGGATAACAAATATATCGTAGAGCTATAATTAACAAACCTATCCATTTCTTCAGGTAAAGAATGAATACAGGCGACAGTTTGATGGCAATTGTTTGCTATGGAACAAACTATGCCAGTAGTAAAGTTAATAGTAAGTAATATCTAATATTCATTCAGTAAATAAAGATAAAAATCAATTTTCAAATATACAAATCTGTTACACCTTCTCTTGAAACTTCGTAAAAACGCTCATCTTATTTTCATTTGTGTTAAAATCTGACAATTTTTGTTTTATAATAATTGCTTTGACTTATATACATTGAGGTTATATACATTTTTTTTCATTTTACTCAACTTAGCTAAATTTGCTTGTAATAGAGTCAGGGGAGGGTTAAAAATGGTGTGAGAAAAAAGAATGAAGGGTTAAAAATGGTGTGAACAAATTGTCCGGATTAGAACCCACGGCAGCTGGGTCCACAGTCATACATCTTAACAACCAGATAACCACAATATTATTGGTTAGCTATCAGGAAAGATCTCATCAAAAACTATCTTTGACTGGCTTTAGGTAGTAGCTATTTTTAAAAGACTGAATAATGATTAAAAGGTGTTTTTAAAATATTTTTTCCTTATAAAAATTTTCACGAGCCTCACGAGCGTATAATCGTCGTACTTATAGCTATGTAAAAAAAAAACTAAACATGGCCCTCGTTAAGGTAACAACATAAGTGTTGTATTTGAACCATAAAGTTGTCATTCCACAAGTGATCTCTTTGCATCAATAAAAAATAAGAGTTACAACTTGTAAAGACACTTTTTATGTTTCCTTTTGAAAAACGGTTAGGTTCCTACCTATCCAGATTTTTGGAGCCAACTTAAGTGTTTTAATTGCAGTGCAGAAACCCATAAAAGGTTTTAGAAATGGCACAGAACATATATACCACAATGCAATGTAACCATACTTCTCAAGAATTATTTACGAAACCAAATAATAGTAATCAGTTAGTATATACGCAAAACGGCAAGTCATCCAGAAAAATATGTAAAGCATGGATAAATAAGTAGCATAATGGCTAAATAGTCAATTGATATTTAGGTATGTTAAAATCACACAAATATTCATTTTATATGTTTACTAAAAGAGGTTCTAGATTTAAAAATATGTGAATAATTTGACAGCGAAAACATATCGGTTTTAATTTCATACCCTTTTTAAATTATTAAGTACGATACAATATTCTAACAGAATCCACTAAACAAGGTCTTAAACTATTATAATAAAGGTGATACCACTTTAAAATTACCTTTTTATTATGGGTGCTCTTTGAAATAACTTACAAATTAATAATATGAGATGTACCCCACATAGTTCATGAGTATTAAACCGGTGAGATATAGGTCTGATACAATTAGAAATTCCTGTCCTTATGGCAATGATTTGTCAAGTTTGCGAAAACGAGTATAGGACCCTTACGAAAGTAAGCTATCATAGCTATGTGATTTAGATATATCCTAAAACTTTGAAACTATTTCCGCCCTAAATCCACCAAACTCTAAAGATAGTTTCAGTTAAATTCTAAGAAAGTTTTTCTCGACTTCTAATATCGTCTATAAAAATGACTTCATCTTACGTTATGATTTAAGCCGTGTTGCGATTACAAGCTAACGAAGATATAAATATAGGGACAAATAGTAATTACCTGTCTCCCAACCCTATCAGGTTGAGGCCACATACTGTCATCTTCTTTCATTATTTCCGAATCCAAAATAATCCTCTTCAGTTCATCCATAACGCACTGATGTACATTCACTTCTTTTCTGATCATCGTATCGTTTTTATAGTTTGAATTGTTAGCATAACGTAGCCTCCCATCAGGGCGAAATTCGAACTCCAAAAACTCGTGGCCAAACTTTCCTTTATGTCCAACATAGTAACGAATGTAAAAATCTTCCGGCATTGCTGGGACTATGCTAATAAATGCAATTTACATACAAACAGATCCCAACCTAACTTATCTCCGTTGCCGGCTTTGAGTTTGTTGGTCAGGAAATGAAAGACGGGTCACGTTGCGTCATGGGCTTAGTGTTCGGCGAGCACTAAAATTAAAAATCGATCGACTACGAATGTGACAACTAAAATATATTTCGTTAAATAAGTGTATATTTTTAACTTTTATACTAATTCTCAACGTTTAAAATGTGCAATAATTTCTTTAATGTTTCTATTCGTTGCCCCCAACGATCTTTTAAAATTTATAGATACGGTAACTGAGGGTGAAAAACGCACCACGCCTAGTACACCACTTTGCGTCGAGTATACTCCTCGCGTATCAGCATGGCGAGCAAAAAATATCATGCCTGGTACAAATGGACTTCAATATTATGAAACAGTAAAAAGCTAATTATTTTTTTACCTGATCCACAAAACCATTCATACCGTTTTATTTTCCCATGTATGTAATTTAGATTAATCAATACTAACCCCGCTAACGGAATAACGCACTTACGGACAAAAATATCGAAACAATAGGTCACTTCAAAACCATAAGTGTTGCTAGTAATAAAAAACAAACAACACCTAGCAGACATATTACTTAGCTAAAAAAGTGTAGATCTATTTTATATTGGGAAATATATAAACATATTGAGCTGATTTTGATGTCTATCGGCGATAGTAATTTAAACCAAATATATATTTATACACAGTGTACAACTTTCAACAATAATTGTGTAACACTGATAATTCAATTATATTGAATGTTAAAACCAGTGAAGCAGATTCAGCTAAGCATGAACTTCACTTTTTGTATAAATTCGGCGGCTCAAACTACAACTATCACTTGTGTTTTAAAATAAGTTACTACATAATAATAAATAAATAAATAATAAAATCTGTCTAGATGGATGTATTTTTTTTACTATCGATTATTAAGATATTACAATCGCTCAGCACTCAGCTCAATGCGCAACGATGTGTCAGAAATGTCAAATGATGCCAAAGGCGCTAAAAATTCTACTAATCTAAAATTTCTTCTTAATTATTACTCTAAAACTTTGGTCGCGTTTTATTTAAATTATAATATTGCCGCTTGTGCTTAATATATTATTTAGATTTAAAAAAGCCTTCATTTATCCATAATGAACTGACTTCATTGAATATTTGATTGTGTAAATTAATAAGGGTCGATGTACAATACGTTTCAATCACATTCTTGAAAAATATAACTACAGAAGCATCAAATTTGAACAACAAAAACATTTATTCAAATTGCATATTATTTAACATATTAAACAAGCTATTAATGCATTTTAGAATATTTATTAATTTCCTATAAAACTTAAGCATATTTATTATTTGATCTTTATTATTCTTTAGGTCATCATTGACAATTTTAATGCACATAATTACCTCTTTTATAAATATCAGTTTTAAAATATATTGCTACAACCTTGTTTTCTTTTCAATATCAAAAATTTTTAATAATAAAATGATATAGATATATTTTTAAATTAAAAATATTTAACCTGGCTTACAAAACTATACTTTTACCCCTTAATCGAAATTTATTTCATATTAAAAACCTAATTCATAGTTAATTCTTATTCACGCATACACAGCAGGAATCATTTAAAAGAATATCATACGAATAATAAAAATTTCAATTTACCTTAAATTTTAAAAATCACGTATATCTTGTACCTTCCATTTGGGATACCTCTTGTTTTAAATCGTTATGATCAAAATAGCAAGCCACATATTTGTTTATATAATGATTTAATCATATTTCACACGTGTAGCTTTATTACCTAACTTTTTCATATAGATAAGCAATAAATAATTTTAAACAATATATTACCCGCAGTTAGACAATAATATATTTTGAATTTGAATTGATGATCACATTAAATATTATTTGATCAGGGCTTATGATCAGATTGCCTGTATTAGCTTGCAAGTTAGTATATTGGTTGTAGATGGTTATGTGTAGGTATATAGTAAGATGTTAAGATTATTCAGCCCAGCTAATATTTGTATTCACTATCTATTCGTATATGCAATACTCAAGGTTTTCAGGTCAAAACTGTCTGGGTTTAATTCCTTCTCCAAACTTGCAGAATTAATTAATAATGCAGAATAAGAATTAATTTCGATGGAATCCGTGAACACAGACAAACACCTATGGTTTATAGACTAACTGTAAGACCCAGTGCCCCAGAGCAGAATATGTCAAACTGTACCCCCGGTTTGAGTATATTGAGTTATCTATATAAAAGTTACTTTCACTTTTCTTTATGAAAAATTTTAGATTATATTTTTATGTAAATTCTTGCGAAGTCATCTAAACTAAGTGTTTTTATTATGACGCAAGTATTTACACCTGTTGTAATTTGTTTAAAATCATTTATACTGACCAAGATACATAACGGCACTACAGGCAAAAAAAATAATGAAACATAACAATACAGCCTTATACATAAACATACTTTAAATGTTGATATTAAAATATTATTTTATTTACGTTTATATAGATAAACATTTATTTCTTGAATAAAATCAGTGCAACTGTCGACTAGATAATTTATAATGATATGCTGTAGTTTTGTAGTCATCGGATTATATTATCTAATGTCTACAAAACTACAGCATATCTTGGATATCGCCAGTAGGATCATTCTTCCCTTACATCATTATAGTTAGTCGTAGCTAACATTTTTAGAGTAAACACGCGAATAAGCGAGCGAATGGAGCCGGGTGGCTTGGTTATAATACTTGCACCGAGAAGGGTCTCGAAATGGGCACCGTGTGGACGCGAATTGTTCGCTCGCTTGTTTTGTGTTTCAAACCAGTATGTTTTTTTTAATCACACGAGTGAACGTTACTTTGTAACAAACACGTTCAAATAAATAAGATAAAGCGCTTATTTAATAATAATGTTATTATAATGATAATGTTTATTTCAATAATAATAAAGCATTATTTTCAAAAATAGGATTATATAATACACTTCGATACATTCTGGTAAATACACCATTTAACTATACTATGTGTTTTGAATATATTTAATTGAGACTGAGAAAAATACTTTTATTTTGTTAGCAAATCGCAACGATTGAAGCATATATAGACTTACTGTGGTTTATTGGAAATTTGCCTTTACACAAATCGGAAAAACAAGTGAACAAAGTGGAATGTAGATTCCAATTAATTCAAAATACACTTTCACGAGGACAGTCTAAACGAAATACTGAAAATTTAAATATGGATTTGGCAATAAGACCGTGCTTTAAATTTCAAACATATAAACAAATGATATTGACGGTTTCTTCCTGACAGCTGGATTTAGAGCTTAATTTTGGGAAGATTGACGCATTCTTTTCCCATATTTTGGCTTTAAAGTCGAAAATTAATGTCGTTAGAGGAGAAAATTGTCTTAAGTAGATACTTTAAAAATTTCCGCAAAAAGATAATAAATAGCTTATCGTATATTTTTCAAATTCTAGTACAGTGTCCGCCAAAAATACCATACGGAATTTTGTGAGAACCAGAGTGAACGAAGCTTTGTATATAGTTAGTAGTGCTGTGCGAGTTGTGAGTAGTGACTGACTGATAAACCACGGGTTAACTTCCGTTTGGTTCGGCGGTCGGCCTTTCTTTCATTTTGTGTCGTCAAAATGGGTGAGTGCATGTGGTGTGATAAATTAATCCAATATCATCCATCGGCTGCCTTTCTAATTCTATTCCTTTATTCAATCGGTGGGATGATTCTAATATGTGTTTTTCATTAGCCCTTAAAGTTTTTCACGTGCCCTAATATGTCAAAAGTGATTGTGATTATTACTTATCTAAATGTGATGTTATGTTGGCGCTTTCTTAATTGGTTTTGTTTCTGGTTTATAGCGCTGAGAAAATTCGGGTGAATTCCTAAAAATGTCTTAGTTAAAAATCACCTGTTATGTGTTTGTTATTTCTATTTTAGGTATCAGCCGGGATCATTATCACAAACGACGTGCCACCGGAGGCAAAAGGAAGCCGATCCGCAAGAAGAGGAAATATGAGTTGGGTCGCCCGGCGGCTAATACCAGGGTAAGTAAACTCCAATTACGTATTTCTAATCGTTTTACTATTTTTTATATTTGCTTTACCGTCAAATTTTACATTGCTATATGAGTTGACCAATTATTTGCCATGCTTTCATAATTTTCTACAACCTTTCCATCACAACATAACCTATTTATTATGATCTGCATTTTAGAAACTCGTAAATACCTTTGTATTGTTTGAATTATGGTTTTTTTCTTTCATTCACTAAACTAACAAAATCACAACAAGTAGCTAAAGTCAAAGCAAACCAAATACAAAACCGATTTATGTCTGGTGTTTCTTGCTTCTTGAGCTGATTCTTTTCCTCTATGTGGTAAAATGCCGTAATAGTGAAAGCCCATATCGCCATTTGCTGAAAAAAAATATGGTACATACCACCGCAGAGGTACCACAGAGGCGGAGGTTACTTTAACCACATTGACTCCTATTATAACATCTTGTCGTTTCTTATCAAAATCCTGTAGGGTCCACTGTGCTGTCAGAAATTAGTGTACTTTAGATCTCAGGCGATTTCTGAACTTAAATCTACAAGCACTAACTCCCTCAAGTTTATTTTTTTTCTTGATCTGTATATTGTTTTGTGGTCAGCCTCAAGTCTTTAACCCGTCTGACGCATTTGCTTTATTGACGAAACTGTCCGTCCATTGTCAAAAATATTTTTATAAAAATGGCCTAATTACGGGCGCTTACTAATATGCTTATATTAGAAAAACTACGCACGTCATATCTATAAACTGCACTATTTTGATTAGCATATGAAATCCTCTTAGAATATGGTTTTATTACCAACTATACAAAATGCATAAATAAAAATAAAATGTCGAATTACTTTATTTCGAAGTATTTTATTAGTATTATATAATAAAGTCTACTTTAAACACAAAAACATTGCTTCTAATATACTTTAGCTACAAGTTCCCTTAGAAAAAGAATGGCAACTGAAAATGACATTTACGGAAAGCCATTTACGACATTTGGAATTTGACTTACTAAATACTACTAACTTTTGAATTTGAATACTAAATTATCATATACTTCAATAAAGAAAAGAGGTACTCTTATATTATATTTTTGTCTGCTTGAGTAGTTAGGTTTCTTTCCAAAATGAAGACCAGGTTAAAAACCTGAAAAATGTAATAATAATCAGTGGGTTATTCTATTCCCCCGGTCTCATTTTAACTTAATTGTTAGAGCTTCCTTCTTCATTTAGAGGCCAGGTCTTCTGTGTTCTTCACTATTGATCTTGTTTATGCCAAGCGCAACCCTTGTAATATTTTCATGTAGCAACAAATAAAATACAATAAATTTAATGATGTTAGACGAAAAATAAATTTGAACTATGGCTAATACAAGTTTGTATAAAAAAAAATATTACAGTGGAGCAGTGGTTCCCAAAGTTGACTGGGCTCTGACTCGCCTAACAAAATTTTCCAATTAGGGACCCACCTTTTAGCTGTCTATATAAAGACAAATATTACTAATGCTCAGATTCCCTAGTTGCGAGTCGTGGAACTACTTAACGCTGTCTTATTTTTTCATTCATGTATAGTGGCGAGGGTCCATTCAATATTAGCTCGCGACCCATTGTTTGGGAAGTTCTGCAGTAGAGAATATAATTTATCTTATCTATTGAATTAAATTGATTTTAATCTAGTGTTTTAATTTTTACATTCTATATCTGAAATAATATATGGAGGGACATAGGAAGACGAGAAATAATCAGCTCGTTAATTGGCAGTCCATGTAAAATCTTTTAAGCTGTTCTATTATATTTTCTTTCCAAAATTGATCATCACGTTTAATCATTTCCACTTTCATTCGTCCTTTACAGAAGACATTTAACATTTTATTTATTAAAGTTTCAAGTTATCTAAATTAACTAAATACACTATACCGAGGCCGCCGATGTGTGGGTGAGGCTAATTTGAAAAGTTAACAATCGTTTGGTAAAGCTCAAAAAGGCTTTCTTATCGTGAAAACCCCTCATTACCACGCCTCACTTAATTTTCGTAATGAAATCTGACTTTTTGGGATTGTTTACTAAGCCGCCCTTATTATACTTAGAGGTGAAGGAGAGGAAGGGGGGATGAGAAGGAATGACCTGGCCTCTGGGCTCGATCACGTTTAAAGTTGATTTAATAGAATAATCTTAAGGTATGCATTGATTAACAATATTTTTTTTAATTTCAGCTTGGCTCTCAACGCATCCATTTGGTGCGTTCCCGAGGTGGAAACACTAAGTACCGTGCACTCCGTCTTGATTCTGGAAACTTTTCCTGGGGTTCTGAATGTGAGATTAAAATATAAATATTTTTAATATATTAATGTTAAATGATTTGAACCATTTAACGTCCGTGGAATCTGAAAAATTTTCACAAATTTTAATATTAAGTTAATATAAGGAAATCGACCGATTGCGAACAGTTTTAAAATATATTAAGAGTATCGTTGTTCGCGCTAGCGAAGAGCGTACAGTGTATTTGCATACACCTCTATTCTCCTGATTTCCTAATTACCTTTGTCGGTACTGAAACGCGCCGCACCGGAGCAGTTTTTGTAATGAAAAATTGCTGGTACAGTCAGTTGTCTCATAGACTCGCAAGAGATTGTACGCTCGCCGCCTGCATTATATGTGTCAAATTATTAAGATACATTCTTGTTACAAAAAAATAATTTAACGCATCATCCAGTTATCGCACAAGTTAGATTTGGTGAAGTGAAATTCCGTGCCAGCCAAACCAAAATCGACATTGCAGAGCGCCACGGAGAATTGGATCGTCAACAGTAAGTACCGACAACCATCCCATATTCTAACTCCTGGGTCATCCCAGGTGGTCACAGCGTGGCGGTTTTTCGCATGTCCTCTAGCCAGGAAAGAATGACCCGTTTTGAGGATGTTTAAGAAGGTTGTCTTGGAAATGTCCTTCAATGATGATATTGCCACAATTGAATGTATTGCGATGATGGCTGTTTTGGCCTTATCTACATGATGATGTTGTGTTGTCATAGTTACACTGAGAAGACATTGCCATATTCTTGTGGTCTGCAATAATTGTTTTAGAGAGTATTAAATTTTTATTCAAGCGGTATCTTTTGTAGTTTCAAATAATTGTTTCAAAAAAGCTCACCTGCCAAGCGATTTTGAATTAATTTATTAGTGGTAGTGCACTTACCTGTCACTCGTAGGAAAAAGACACCATGTGCAATTTTAGCATAATGCAATTTTGATATGGCGATGATATTTTTGGCTCTATGGTTCATTAAATGCAGCATATGTCCGTCAACACACAGCGACGTAAATGATAAATGTAACTTTGCAATACTTTTATTAATAGTGTTCTGACAAAAAAAATACAATTATTGCGTCTTGTTTATGCTTATGTAACCATTTCACCCCTTTTAAATATGTTAATATTTTTTTTACCCTCTGGATATTATATTTAGTGGCTTACTACTTACTCGTGTCTCTTTGATGTTTATAGCTAGACCCTTAAACGTAAGTGGAGTAAAGATTGATTTTAATGAGTGAAACTTTATTTGCAGGCTCG
This sequence comes from Neomicropteryx cornuta, assembly GCA_020383195.1. Lineage (NCBI taxonomy): Eukaryota > Metazoa > Arthropoda > Insecta > Lepidoptera > Micropterigidae > Neomicropteryx > Neomicropteryx cornuta. The sequence continues at coordinate 1,539,229 of JAHKQU010000001.1, read as the reverse complement.
ACACGCAAAGCTAGGATTATTGACGTTATGTACAACGCTTCCAACAATGAATTGGTGAGAACTAAAACCTTAGTGAAGAATGCTATTGTTACTATTGACGCAACTCCCTTCAGGCAATGGTACGAGAGCCACTATGTCCTGCCACTCGGTAGGAAAAAGGGAGCTAAACTTGTGAGTACATTTCCACCTTATTGCTCATTCTAATGACATATTAATTAGGGCCGGCTGTGTGATCCGTAGTAATAGTAAAAAATATGTTACTATAGTTAAAATTCATTGATAATGGTTAGTTTTCGCAAAAAAAGAGTTGTTTGATCATTTACCTTGGTTTAATTTCGTTACTATAGTAAGCAAATTGTTACCCACCGATATCGGCTGGTAATAGTAGAATCGATGGTTAAAAATGGCGGCTGACGCACAGCTATTCGCTTATGAAGACAAAAGTAGTGAAAAAGCATTCGCCGACCATCTAATAGCTAAACGTCATGCTGTCTGCTGCTGTTTATTTCCAGTAAATAAAAATACGTTTTGACAGATTTGGTGCGTTTTGGTTTTGAGTTGAAACAACCCTTTTCGCGAGTTAATCTTGGTAAGTTGCTGACCAGTGGTTAAAAATTACTATAGTTAAATCGAATTTGACCATTGATCACACAACCGGCCCTTAAAGTTGCCGTTAATCATAGCTGAGTTATATGCTCGCATTCTCTCTGCGTCTCTATAATCTTAATTCGACAGTAGTCCAGTACCAACTTGTAAACTTTTTCTGTGTTATATCGCCAGGGACACAATTTTTGGCCGTCCCGAACATTTATCATCGACCAATTTAGCTGCCCATATTTTCAAGGTGGCAAATTATGGGGCAGACTCCTCATAAACAGTGTCCAATTTAGCTTTTATTTGCTCAGGCGTTATTGTCTTTGAAATGAATGTCTGACAAATAACAACTGAACATCCAAAATGGCTAAAATCTTTATAGGTATCTTCAATTATAATACCCGAATGGTTTTGACGAATAACACCATTTTCACATTGGCTCAAAACTCAGCCACTCATGTATTTCTAATAATTAATTATTTTTTTTAGTAATCACAGAAAAGTAAAAAATAGTATGATGATAGTCATGCGTGTCATCTGAAATCCAGAATGATTGATTTAGCTTTACTGAATACGGATGCGGAAAGCAATAATTTATTTTACATCTAATAAATGATCATAATCCAGTGTATTTTGTGTCTCTTCTCGCCAGACAGACGCGGAGGAGGCTATCATCAATAAGAAACGCAGCAAGAAGGTTGCTTTGAAGTATGCAGGGCGTCAACGTCTGGCCAAGGTGGAGCAGGGCCTCGAAGAACAGTTCCATACGGGACGTTTGCTCGGTAATAACATGCGTACTTTATTGTCGTATCCAGTAAATTAACCTAGAAGTAACCGTAAAGAATTTTAATACGTAAGTCCACCAAATAAAGTATTTATGATACAACATTAACTTCAATGATGAAAAAGTATGACATCTGATGCTGTAATTAAGGTTTTGCTCGTTTTGAGTAAAGCCCCACAGCTTTTAATGATTATTTTTTGTCATATTTACTCTGAGAAGTCCACCAATGTATTCTTTCTTAAGTAAGTATATCAGTGATTTTGTTCACATGATTGTGAAATTGGGAGGTCCAAATTCCATTCCCTTTGGTGGCCGTCGTTTTTTTTAAATTAATTGACATTTTGTAATATTTGTATAGTTGGTAATGAAACCCAATTCTAGAGAATAACCTATTCGTAGTAGTGCAGGTTATCAAGATAACATTTCATAGTTTTTCTAAAATAAGCATTTTAGGTAAGCGCCCGTAATTAGGCCAGTTTTCGAAAACTGCAGCGCCAATTTGCAACTTTTACGTAAAGGTGGGCCGCTCCACGTGTAGGGTTAATAAAACTGTTCGAATTTTTAAGATTGTTTGTAGTCGTGGGGCGTGCAGCAATGCAGTTTTAAGATGGAAGTGGTATCAAATACTGACTGTTCCCGACCTTGACTTAGTATTATATAGTTGACGAAAGTATATTTTGTTTTTGTGAGACCCGGTTAGATCAAACCCCTAAAAGGACAGTAATGATTTTAAATACATCATTTATAGCAAATAATGCATGGGGTTGTCAAAATCTGTACATATTTATCTCTAGAACAGGTATTGGATCTAATATTATATTGTTTTAATTTGTGTCATAATTAATTATTATGAAAGGAAACAGCTCTTACTTAATATTTGCTTTGTATAATTTATTTTTAATGTTATTGGCAGCGTGCATTGCGAGTCGACCTGGTCAATGCGGTCGTGCCGATGGCTACATCCTCGAGGGCAAGGAGCTGGAATTCTACTTGAGGAAGATCAAGTCGAAGCGCGCCAAGTAGGAGTAAAGCGCATACAATGTTTACTTCATAAGACAAGATGTAATAAAATCTCAAAAAAATTGCGTGACAATCGCGCGCATCTGTAAAAAGTTAAAAAATGTATTTCTATTGAATTTCTTTGCCCTTAAAATCCTAATGTCCTTAATCTTTCCCGGATTTACTAATGAATTATTTTATATTTAAAGCATTAGTTACTTAAACCAAGCAAGTTATGCTTTAAGTTAAGCCTTAATTTAACAAAATATCGAACTATAATATTATTTTATTTCTTACTTGTAGGCTTAATATAGCCAAAATCAGTAACCAGTTCTTGTAAGGTTAAAAAGTTTTAAAAGTATTAAGATGGTTTCATTTCGTCGAAACATTAAATTTTGTAGTCATTTCACATCTGGAAGTGATCTTTTAGTTATGATTTGGCAAAAAAACTTAACTAAAAAACAAGAATAGCGTGACACCCGGTAGCTATCATAAAATATCAACTGCTTCTATACATTGTTTAGAAGTAGTAAATTGTTTAACCAGTATCTGACATCTTACAGCTAGGTTCTAAAGGCGCCATTAAAGGCACCTCCCACCCAGGCTACTTGCGCCTGTGGTACCAACGTGTGATGGATTGCTTCACTTCCTATCTCCACTTGTGTCTGCGGCACTTAGCTCGTTCGATGTGTATTTTGGATGGCCACAGTGGATTGTTTTTTTGATCTGAGTAGATTAAAACAAAAATCAAAATGGTATGACATTCTCTCAAATCATCATAAGCTTTAGCAACATTTTAGTTTTTTGTTAATAGTTTTAATGATAATAATTATATTGTGGCCTGAACATTCTTTTTGCACACATAGATAAGTTTGTATTAATTTTAACTGACCAGTATTAACTAATAGGTCCTCAAGTTTCCGACAGCGGTGCTGTCATATTTTTGAAATTCGAATATGATGTTTGCACTTTCTATTGAACAGTCAATGTTTCATTTATTACTAATTAAAATTTGGTACATCTAATGTTATACAGCTATATCATTCGACCAGCCTCCGGTATGAACTATTCGGCTATGGTTTTTCAAGAGCATCAATCTTCAGACAAACATTCAACTCACATTGTTACTATTCGAGTTGAGAGATGCAACAGGCGGCTAAAAAGGACTTAATAGTAGGTTCCTATAAATGAATGTATGTATAGAAGCTAAAGTAAGTTGGTAATTTTACTTTGAATTCAAAAAGTATAGGATTTTTTTTTAAAATATCGAATGACATTCCTGACTGGGCATGGGCATTAATTAAACTGGAAGATATTGTTTATGGAGATTTTTTCCTAACTCACTGCTGTTGACGAAAAATCTCGTCATTTCTGTGTATCACCAGATGCTGTGTACGGCAAAAAGCATAGTGTTATTACTGCATTTCTATTAATATTTAAAAGCGTGGCATGTAGTGTATAACCTGAATTCATGAATGCCATAGACTAATCAACGATATTTTTATTTTAGTTCGTTTTAATGTTTGATTGTTTATGTGAAAAGTGCGCTAGTAATTTGAAAATGTTTTTGATGGATTTGGAGGTAAATAATTTGAGTTTTATTTAGAAAATAAATATTTAATATATAAAAGCAAACATTTTATACTCATTATTTGTCAATAATAAAAAATGATTACTTTAAAACTAAACGCATGACGGCCCCTCGTGATGTTTTGTTAGCCGAAGATCGTTCATCGAACAGCAGTATAATGTTCTAAAAGCTAGAAATAACTGCACTGCGGCTGAACAGTCGGTACTGTGTAGCACAATCAACGTTTCCCTCTGGGTTTGAGGATTTTTTATAAATTCTGTTGTCTCTCATAATGGAGCATAAGAATGTATGCAATACTACATAATTAATTAAATTCCTAAGCTTTCTTTCATAAGGATGTTATCACATGGTAATATGATGGTGGTGCTTGGTGAATACGGTTATACTGGAGCGAGGGCTGCTTGCCTTTATCCTGAAGGATAAGAAAACCCTTAGTGAGGCTGACGATGCTGATTGGCCAGGAATTCCATACTGCGGTTTTGCAAGCGTCTGCTTTTGTGACTCGTGAATATATGCACCTTTGTGACTAAACTCCTTAAGGTTACTAATTTCTAGCAGTAATCGTTAATTGTGAGTTGCCGTGCAGTTTGCTTTTAAATGGCTAAAGATTGCCTTTAATTAGGATAACTACGGGACTATACCTTCTGGCTGTATGAAATACCGTTAGGACTGGCAAACATGTAGGACTATAGCAGCTTCCTGCTCGGTGGTTTTCAAAATATTTTGTAGAAATTAAGTAATAAAAGTGGGGGAAATCTGACGGCACTGGTAGTTTAGTATCTGGCGAAGAAATGTTTTTAATATTTGTAAAGCAGAACTCCGCTTTAAATGGGTTAATTAACATAGGCTACAATAATAAATATAAAAATAATTTATTTGTACAGAATGTATCCTATATAATCTCACTATAATATTCGGGTATTAAGGGGATCCATAATCTTGCCTGCCATCAAGGCCACGTGGATCTCGGAGTCCATGATGAAGTAAAGAAATGGGTAGGTGGCAGCGAACTGGACGGTCCACGGGTCGCTCTCGCCGTATGCTGAGGAAGTAAATGAATCAGATGAATTCAACGAGTTTGATTATAAGTTACTGGAAATGCCAGTTTTAGGTAGATTTAATTAGAGAAGCTACCAATTGCAATGGGTACCATCTCATGGGGCTTCTCGAAAATTTCGACATATCACATCCTATAGAACCCTAAACCACTCTCAGTTAAAACGTGTATATAACCATCTATCTATATCAATTCTTATAATGCCAATAGTTGGTGCTGTAAAACTGCTAAATATTATCGTTAGTGCCGTAAGAATAAAAAAGTTACTTCCTCGTAACTACGGGGGTTTGAAAAAGGGAGCTAAACTTTATTGAAAGTTTCATGAGTTGTGTTTATTTTCCCCACCTAACAGGCCTAATCCCAATGGCGGCAGATACTTACTAAAATGTTAGGTAATTAATGATTTTAGAACGGCGACCATAATTGTATCGACATTACCACACATTCTTCTCATTCTCAGGATTGTTTCACAATTTTGCCATCAAGATGAGATGGATATTTTTTATTTTCAAAACAAAAGTTATGTAGGAATGTCATTTGCAATTTATATCACTAAAAACCTATTAAAGCAGTTAAAACATCTGAAAAAAAAACAAATAATTGATTAAATTATTTTAATCTCAGTGGTAAATGTTTTTGTTTTTCGCTTTGAGGCGCACGAAATATTAGCAACAGGTTTAAAGTGGATGGAATTTTCGAATAATTCACGAAGTCGATGAAGTCGTTCTCCAGGTTACCCATTGGAGGACATTGGGCATTGGGCCATAGGAGTATATTGGGCAGAGCTCGTCAAGCTCTCCAGATGACGATGTAGGACTCCTAATTCTGAGTCTTGAATGCTGTCTTCTCAGCGAATAAGGTTGAACGCGCAACCGATCAGCGAAGGGTCTGCCTTCTGAAGTTATCCAGTCCATGGTTATAAGGGTTAACAAATACCGGTATAACAAATAAGTGAATAAAATAAGAAACTCAAAAAGTAAAGTGCAAAATATAAGAAAGTAAATCATTACAAGCCAAAAATCGCTTGAATTGAAATGAAACCAAAAAATAGGCCATATTTTTGAAGTTTTACGAAATTCAGTCATTTGTTTTAAACTGTTCAAATTGTCAGGCAAAAGAATTGCCATGTGAATGCATTTTTTTAAAACAAATTTGGACGTAATAAATTAATGTAAAAAATAGGAAAGACCACATGAAATTAATTAGCTCCAGATACTAAGTTTGACCTGCTTTTGTCTAGTTACTATAGCTGGTATCTTTTATTCTTGTATTTTATTTTATTTGGGCTTATTATTTAATATTAACTGCTTCTATACATTTTTTAGCAGTAGTAAAAGGCATCTTTACTCCTAGGCTATTCGTGCCTGTCTGTGGTTCTAACTTGTGATGGGTTACTTCATTTCTTATATTTTTTTTAAATTTTGATGCGCGGCTAGTACTACCCCCCTCCCTATTTTACTATTTACTATTTAGTACTAACCTCACAAATTGATCTTTTTTTAATAACTAAATAATGTAGCATTGTGTTTTTTACATGTTTCTATTTACGCACGTTCATAAATTTGTATTTATTTTAACTGAACAGTAATAAATAATACATCCCAACAGCCGTACTGTTATATCTGAGCGTTATATCGAATTGTCAAAGTTTACTTGTTAGTAATAAAAATTTATTGACTTTAATATTATATTTCTATATTATCCGGACAGCCTCCGATGTGATCTAAACGGCTATAGTTGTACAGACAGACGGCTAAATTTCAGGGATAGCAAAGAGTGTGTTCTCTAAGCTGTAAGCACAAGCATAAACTACAAATCGCAAAAAATATTGCCAGATAGTGATTTGAATGTTTCCCTCTTTAGAACTAGCGAGAGAGTATCGTCGGTCAGCGGAGACTCCCTTTTCTGAATGTGTCGAAAAGGCGCGCTTTATCCACGTTCTGCTCTCTGGTCGATGGAATATTGGGAATATTTCATGGGTCGCGCTTCGCTGGCGATGAACCATGATGTCGACCGCTCCACGAAGGCTGTAATGGACCAATCCACTGCCATAGAGTCGTGGTTCCTCCCCCGCCCCGCCCGCCGTGACATTAAACCAGGCAAGCACCATGCAGATTGCTGCAATTTCAGTAATTGCAAAATTTGCGTTCATATTGGCCGGCGAATTGCCGGGACGCCCGCGCCATTCCACGGCGTTGCATAATCTCATTTAGAGGCATGGGAAAACAAAAGCCATCGCTGTCATTGTGTTAAAATGACACATTTCCTATAGAGATAACCATCTGCGCATCGGTTGAACTTACACTAATGGCCACGGGGTAAGTTGCGCAATCTTAATGGAAGTGATAAGCGACTGATATTATTAGCAGTTTCTATGCCCTACGGCTAACGAAAGGGTTCAGTAGTCTAGATCCAGTACCTAGTCAATTCAATACAATTACAATTATACTATATACAGGTGAGCTTTTTCTTATGCACAGCCTATTCTATGCTTCATACTGATCAACCTTTTCAGCATGTCAAAAAAAGGAAGTAAAAAAGAGTAGAAAACAAATCCCATCAGCGTTTAAACGCTAGTTACCTCCTCCTGACTGGGATCTTGAGCAATTTGCTCCCGGCGAGCGAACCAAACGTTGCCCGGGATATTATTTATTTTGTATGGAAACAAAAATGTTAAAATTAAGAAAATGGAAGGATATTAATTTTTAAAAAAATAAGGATATAAGTACACAAAAAGATTTTCATATTTACGAACTAAAACGAAAATCTCCGATGTTAGGCATGTTTTGTTATTTTATTTCTAAGTTATTATACCATTTATATTAAATCGCGTAATTAAATCCCTCCTCCACTTTATTGTCATCATACAACTATATTTAATTTACATGTGTTGTTTACATTTCAAAAACATGGTGGTTTTATTTTTTTCGATGTTTTTCAAAAAAATCCTTATGTAGTTCCCTAGAATAATAAACTGTCTTTAATATAAATTAAACTGGATTACTTGTATTTCCTCTGGATATCTAAAATCTTTGATAACCTAAAAAAAAATCGCATTTGTATAGCATCCAGCTATGTAGGCGCCAAAGCGCGTTCATCTCGCTATTTCAGTGACTGTTTTTTTTTTGTTTTGAGTGCCTGATATTTTTTTTGGACCTCACGACAACTACGCCGTCTAAAAGCTCGTTAGAAAGTGAAAAATAGCCTCAGGGTCGCGCGTGTCCATATTTGCATGGCTCGCGGATAATCAGAAATATTCATCGCTGTAATGACAGGCCAACAACAGCACTTGGATGCGCTTCGCAATAATTGAATAATAGACGCGATTTGCGATGAAAATTCGGGGAGTTTAGTTCAGCTCAGCTCAGCTCAACTCAGCTGGGAATCAATGCGCGGCCTTCATAGTTGGGCGAGCTCGGCGCGTAATTGCCGATTGCCGGCCATCAATACGAGCGCTGAGCTGCGATGACAGATTCGACGATGTGTCCCCGCCGTGTCCTTAAAATCGACACGACCAAACATACATTCTCAAATATTATGAAAGTTTTAGCCATCTCGCGCCGTCCTTTATTTATTGTTTAGCCTCCTGCTTTAAAAGTACTTTCTAAATAATAAGGATCTAATTAAGAAAACATTATTTTTAAGAAGAACAGTTATATTTTATTTAAACATACTTTTTAAAATAGCGAAAACCCAATTGAAATCCATCCATTGGTTTTTGAGGTTAGCGCGAATTACGAATTTACGATTTTTTTATATTATACTGTGTAGAGATTACGTCGTCTATCCAGTTATCATCTAAACCTGTCTCGAAGGATGCTCTATAAAATAGTGACAACGCCATTTTTACAGAAACAGTGGTAAAATCATAATATTTTCATATAATATCGGAAATATCTTGGAATGACATAGCTCGAATGCTCAGAATATCAATGAGGACATTTTAAAACCTTTCGTACATTGCCAGTTTGGTATTTTTATTTTAGAAATTCGTTGAAATTCACCTGAGGACTCAAAAAAAACACACATTTTTGATCAAATTCAAAATAGCTTATGCTCAGGGTTATGTTCCCTATTACGTATAAGAAATTGTAAAAAAACTTCTCCTCTCCTAACCCCCCCCCCCAACCACCGGGAATGATGTTTGTTTTGGAATACCTAGTAATTTAGGCGTAATTATCAAACAAACAAAAAAGTCTAAAGTCTAAAATAATCTATGTTTATAGTTTTCGTTAAAAAATCTAAGCAAGCCTGGCTTTTCGGCTTCTATGGAAGTATGGATGGACTGGCTACAGGGTGTCATTATTTATGTTTTACTTACTTCGTTGTATATCGGCCATCTCTTTGTACTTCTTGATGGTAATTGTGATGGATTGTTCGACGTTTCGCACGAAAATATCTTTGCTGTCGGTCATCGGGGCGAAGTCGTGCTGTCGTGGTTCGAAAACTGTGCGCACTCCCAGCTGCAAGGCAAACCTTTTCATTTAGCATACTATACCAACAATGACTTCTTTTTATGCGGTCTGTCGCGCGGATAATATTTCTGTTAGCATGAAATCTCACATCTATTTTAACCGACTTCAGAGAATGAGAATTAGGAAAGCTGCCTATTGCAATAGGCGCCATGTCATTCGGAAAATGTCGACATCTTCGCGTTTCACATCTCCTAGAACCCAAAACCACCTTCAGTTTTAATGTTTAAATATTTATCTATATCACTTTCTTGTGGACACGACAACTGCCGTAATTTTACACCATTCATTTCCAAATTGACGGGAATGGGGTTTTTTTTAGAAAAAGTGAAATTTTGCTATAACTTTCTTAGTAATATATTCATTTTAATTTTATATTATTCCTTAGATAAGGGCCTAAAACTTTTTCGATAGCACCAACCATTGGTTCTAGGGGTGGAAAATTGGTTTTCCAAAATTTAAAAAATCGTACCTATCTTAACCACCAGATCAAATCAGTTCAAAATGTTAATTGCAGGCCTAAAATTTCCCTGCAACTTTTGTTTGAAACAATTTTCGATATGAGCAACTCGTACGGCACAGTATAAAGAGGGATTCACTATACGCACTCTCGCTGCGCAAGGGTAAGTTCGGCGCGGCGGGGCGGGTTGAGGTGAGCGAGCTGCCGCGCGGGGTTGATCGCGCGGCAGCTCGCGCAATGTTTGATTCAAGTTCGTACAATTAATTGAAGTTATAATTAATTGAAATCTATGTCCGCCTTCCGGCGTACCGAAAAAGGTTTTTTTTTTCGTGTATGTTCAGTTATTTCTTTGGCGATTTCAATTATATATATTTTTTTAAATGAGGGAAATTCTCAGAGATGGCCCGGCCCATATTAGTGTCATAAATTACGTCTAATGTGAGGCAGCTATAAATCAAAAAACTATTCCGCCCAAAATATTTTCATTTCGATGACAAGTAATGAGCTTACTTTTTAACAAAAAGTTTTTCCGATAAATTGTAGGTAAATAGAAAAGAAAAGTCATCATTCGGTTGTCTCCAAGAACATGTTTTACAAACTTAATCGAAAGTTATATTAATAACAATAATATGGACATAAAAATATAACCTATTAACATAACATCAATAAACGTCAACATATTATTAATTTACAATATTTAGCTCCGATGATAATGTTGAATTTGGTAAGTGAGGAAAAATGAATGTTTAACAATTCACAGCCTACGCTTAGAAACAGCTTTGGAACACGAAAAAGGGTCAAATGCTGACATATGATTGACATATGACATATGACTAATCGCGAATTGTCCTGGAAAGGAAAGAATCCAACATATGTTCTGTTATATATGTGTGTGAATATAGGTTGCATTGTAGAAGAATGATCATAGCGATTAATATAAGAAGGCTTAGAAAGGCAGCTTTGCTACAGTCATAGAGTTCAAAGCGCCTTCTAGTTAGTGGCTCTCAAATTAAATTAGTTTAGAATTCAGATGGACTATCATATCTAAATGATACAACGCCTAAATACATGTCTGCTTTCTGAAACGTTTAAATCACACTAATATTCTAGCGCAACGAATAGCCACGTTACTGAAGCTGGCTATATGACGGATTCGCGTTCATTCATTTCCATAGCTATAGAGTCGCGTTCAACGGAGTCGCTTAGCTTGCTAATTTTTGCTTGGCTCGCATATTCCACGAGTTACCCAGATGATCTTATGGTGAACTCAGGTAGATCGCCAGCCGTAACTATTTTGAGAGAGACCCTATTATTTTTTACCCCCTCCCGTCAGACTCAAGCTTTTTCTGAAACGGAAATCTCGTTGCGAATGAAGCACGGTGACGAGCTCAGCTATTTTGTAGCCGTATAAGTATTAGGCTATTTTGAAATCTCGGTTATGTGATTATTATTACTGCTAATTGGGTCTAAGGATCCCATACTAATGGGCGGATCAACGTTTTGTATGCTAATTTCCCTGTCATGGTAAATCTCGATGATATAACAAATTGCTTTGCTGTGTAACCTAAATATGAATTTAAAATTGATGTTATTCTGAGGTTTGCAGTTGCTATCGCAATTAATTGATTTAACCTAAATATATAATGGTTATGTAACTATTTACTTAAAAAGTTTGGATTCGAAAATACGCACCCTTTGTAAATCAGACGTTAGAGATATGATTCCTTTCACTGTAAAGCTGGGAATCCATGCATTTACATAGACGCTCTGCAGGGATTCGTGGACGGACTTCAGGTTAGTTCTTTCTTCTGCCATTTCTTTGATTAGGCGACTTAGACCATATTCGCTCTCGGGAAGAAATACTAACATGTAGTATCTGTCGTTGTCCAGGGGAAGCTTCAAAACTAAGCATCTCAAGTATGGTAAATAAACAAAATCTAAATATGAATTGTATGTCATATAATCCACTTTTGATTTTCGGTTTCCCGGGCAAAGGAACATGCCCTCGTGGTGAAGTCCTCCAGATGCAAAGTTGGGATTCGTGAAATGATAAATATTGCGGAAATTAAGCTGATCAAACCTCGGCGGCGCCGGCCTTATTTCGGCAACAGACCGTATGCGTCTTTTCACGGCTGTCACTTGAGGCAATCTTTCCGTGGTAAGCTTTAGGTTTTTCAGTATCTCAAACTCTTCCTTTGGACTGCTGATGCTGTTTTCGGTGAGATCCTTGTCTCCTGGCGACGGATCGAACTCGATTGTAATTAACTCTGTTACAGTTGGTTCCGTATTGACATTCTCCGTAGTTGACCTCATTGATTCGATGGCCACCTGCAGCGGGTCCCTCGTTTCAGATTCTGCCGATGAACCGTCTGTGTCTATTGGTATGTTACTTTTTTTCGATATATCAACTGCGGGCGTGGAAGATATTTCTACCGAATTTGTAGTAGATAGCGAATCAGTTGTAGGCAGCTGCGGTACAGTACTGGGTCCGCCAATCGTTGACGATTCTTCGGAAGCAGCTTCATTTATCGCGCTTTCTTCTTGCTCAGGTGCGTTTGATGACAATGTGACGGTGGTCTCAGGTGAAAAATCTGTAGAAGGCTGGAACGTCGTCTCCGGATGGTTTGTGGTAGTTATTTGTTCGTTGGTCGCTGTAAGGACAACAGTTTCAGGCATGAGAGATGGCATTTTATCTTCGTTTAAGTCACCGTTGGTGGATTCTGGTGAAGCTGTTACAATGTCTGTAGATTTCTCTGCCTGTGCAGTGGATAGTGATTGTGTGGTTGCTTCGTTTAGGATTTCTTTGTTTTCTACAGCCACTGCCGATGTCATCCTAACGGTTGTGGCGGTGGCTGCTTGAGTGCTCGTCGTTGCGTTTGCTTGGAGCGTTTCTGTTGAGGTCGTTTGCGCGGTTTCGACCTCCGCCGAGGAGGGCGCTGGTGCGGAGGTCGCGAATGATGGTGGCGACGGTGATGCCAACGTCGCCGCGCTGGCTGGCATGGGTGTCGTCATTCTCGTTGTGCCTTGTTCCATTTCAAACATTTCGAAGTCAAAACCGTAGAAATTTAAAATGTCTTTGTATTCAGTACTTAGTTTTATGCCTTGTTTGTTGAAACTTAATCCTGCTAAAAAACCTTCTTCCGGTATGAAGTAGCTCTGTAACAATTTGAAAATTAAACGCTTCTTTAATTATCAAAATTCGTCGTATAGTTTAAAATTAAGTATCTAAGACAATAACAGTATTTTTAGAAGATTTACCGACCCCCAAGGGCGTATAGTGCACTCTCAGTAAAAAAATCATATAGATATAACCTCCGAACAATGCGAACCCTAGTAAAAATAGTTTGAATAATGTTTCGTACCAGTATTTATATTTTCCAAATCGGTGAAAAAAAAATCCCTAATTCTCAATATTGTGACTGTTTCTTTCCCAATGAGAAATTAATATGCTGTCGATACCTTGGTTTATTCCAATTCCAATGATGATCATTTCTTTACATTTATAGTGACGTGAACACAGAGCATTCATATTCTGCCTAAACGTCACTGTAAAATACTTATTGCAAAAACATTACATATTTTATTTTATTTTACACTTGGGTTGGTCATTAACTTAGTTGTAACTTAAAAAATATAGTGTATTAAAAATCACTACCTGATTTGAAACTTCAGGAGGCGCATTAGTGCCTTCTCTGCTTTCATGACGCGTAGCGCTCAACCGAACTTGACGTGACCTGGGTCAGGTTTATTATTTTTCAGGTGGTTTCAGACAGATTGATGAACTCGCTCGACGAATTTTCAAACTTTGATTAGCGTTTGATTAAATTTTAAATTAGTTTTGGAAAATATTTTTGCTGTTTAATATTTGATTGTTATTATAGATTAATCTCCAGAAACGTCAGTAGTTATTTTTAATACACCTGCAGATTTTGGATGCGCCAGTTCTCGCGTGGTGAAATGCCGTGAATGGAATGAATTGAATGCGCGCGATTATCACTCCAATCTCCGCTCAACTATTGTTTACAAAATACTCACATGTCCGGCAAATTGTATTTTTTTATTGTATTAATTGTAGCCAGCGGTTATACAACTAACGCTAATAAAATTAGATTTGTTTGAAGAAAATCCGCAGTCAGCAATCGTTTAACTGTATTGCGATATTAGGCAAATGTTACGATTTCCGGGCGAACATAGCATTATCGCGCCGTGCGCCGGCGCGCAGCATTGACACCAAAACGGTTGTTATTTGTTTATAACTTGTGTATTGTTGTATCGTTATTTCGCTAAACAATGTAATAAACCCTGTTAATTACGTTTCTCATTTTAATAACAGCAGATAAATGCACTATGAATCATTACGTAACTACTTACTATAAAAATAGGAAATATGCGCTTCTGCTGTTTAATAATAATCTTATAAAAATATTTTTGTGTGTACAACTCTGGGATTATGAGCACCAATATGATGAACCATAACCAGATAATGTATTTCAAATTAGTTTTAACATGAATATTATGCAATACACATATATCTTTTAGCGTCTATACATTCATAATTTATAGGAAGTTACTATGTCCGTCCTTTGACCGTCTGTCCGTCTGTCTGTTGCACCTTTCAACTCGAAAAGTACAAATTCGAATGAGTTGAATGTTTGTGCGAAGATTGATACTTCTAAAATCAACCATTGCCGTTTAAATCATATCGAAAGCTGGTCGGATAATATAGATATTTAACAATAAGTCATAATTTTTTTAGTACGAAACTGACATTAGGGTGCGAACATATTCGAATTTGAAATTTATGACAGCGCGGTTATTGGAAAGTTTTATTTATTACTGGCCGGTTAGAATTAATATATACTCATCTATGAGCGTAAATAGTAATATGTAAAAGAATGCTCAGTGCCACGTTATTATTATTATAAATTGAAATATTATATCCTTGTTTATTTAATTATTTACTTATATATTTATTTATTTTTTGTGGTTACTCAATAGAAATTGTACAGGTAGGCCAACTGACTAATAAATATACGTAAAGGTAAAAAAAGAATAATTTAAAAAAACCAAAATACACCAATTTAACCATTGATTATTTATATCTAGTATAGACACAAAACAAACTGTTTTAATACAGAACTAAATTAGGATTCTTTTCCGTGCTTTTTGTGCATT
The DNA here is from genome assembly GCA_020383195.1 of Neomicropteryx cornuta. NCBI lineage: Eukaryota > Metazoa > Arthropoda > Insecta > Lepidoptera > Micropterigidae > Neomicropteryx > Neomicropteryx cornuta. The sequence continues at coordinate 1,524,097 of JAHKQU010000001.1, read as the reverse complement.
GGTATAGATGTTACGCAGTGTTGTGAAACTTTTACCGAGAATCAACTTTTTTGTGATTTATTTAACTCTAACCGTTAACGTTTAATAAATCGCAAATTCATTAAATAAGGTTGTTTTATTACTAGCCGCGCGTCAATATTTACACTATTACAAAACTAAAATGGTGTTAAAGTTTATGATTTCAAAGAATGTCATGGTACCATTGTATGTTTTTTTATTTTAATCTTCTCTATCCTAAAAAGTTACCGACTGTCGCCTATACAGCCATCCAAAACGCAAGAATTTACACCCTTTTACGTGCCGACCGCTTGTTGTCGGTAATTCTCGTGTTCGGATTACTGAGTTGACATTACTGTATTTATTTAGGTTATCATTTTGAAAATATAATATAGGAACAGCAAATTCGTACAAGCGATTGGCACGGCTATACATCGTCTGTGCTAAAGGTCAAATTTAAAGGTCGACGAAACCGTGCGAAGCCGGGTTGTCGAGTTAGTAATATAAAATACTATACCTTTCACTATTTCCATTAAATATTATTATACAAACAGGAGAAAAAAACGTTGTGTAGTTTTAAAGGTTCAGAAGAACTTTTTAAATCACGTTTTAGGAGGCGGAGAGTCCACCCAAATTGGCACACACACACATACTTACAACTTAATGATGTTTAGGTGAACTTAAAATCAGCAGTAATAAAAGTTTTTCGATTCATACCACCTCTTTAAAGGATACAGCTGACTTTAAATTCACCTTATTCTTTTGTGTATTTTTTGTACTTATTCGTTTGTGATGTTTTTTGAGCTAAAGGCTATTTAAAAAAATAAAAAAAATGTAGATTTTTATATATACCTATATACTTTTTTAGTTGATATCCAGCCGCCATGCAAACTTTTCAACACGCTGGGAATTAGGACGTCGGAGTAACAGATCGATTTAGCAACATTAAATATTATTATATTCACGGATTTATGTTTTTTTTTCGTCTAAATTTAAATTTTTCAAATTGAATGATTATTTTATGTATTTCAAACTTTTTAAATTTTATTTGGAACATTTTAAACTAATATTCATCGCTATTCTCTCTCTCAGAAATTTAAAAATGTCGAAACTCAAATATGCTAATTTCTTAGACTATAGACATTATAAGGCTTGGTATATGCAACATATTTTTTATTTTTATACATTCATGTATAAGAATATATATATATATATATATGCCCCGTCCTTTGGCCGTCTGTTACACCTTTCAACTCGAAAAGTACAAATGCGAACGAGTTGAATTTTCCTCTATAGGTTGGTTTCCTCTATAGGATAGGTTTTCCTCTTGAAAAACAACCATAGAGAGTGGTTAGATAATAAATCATAATGTCATTAAAGTCAACATACGAGTACTTCCAGTACTAATTAATGTAACTTTGAAGTTTCGATGCTGCGCTCATATATTATATTGCCAAAATTGCCTTTGCCTATAATTTGCAGTTTAAATTTAGGTACCTAAACGTCAGATAATTTAATGTTACCTTCATCAACCTGTGCACATCCCGGAAGCCCGCGCGGATCAACCTCCGTTCCCAGGGCAACGACATGCTCCTCCTGATTTCGTAGGAGGAGTCGCCGGTCACACCCTCGTAGAGGGCTATCAAAATGCCCCCCAAACCGTACGGCGAGAATGCTATGTTATTTTCGTTCAGGAAGTTGTGTTCGTTGAGCACACTCAGGCCGTAGCTGTTGACCAGGTCGACGATCAACTCCGTCGGCCGCTCCCGGTTCACATCGTATCTCGACGGCACATACGAACTGTCAGCGAACGTGGTGAACGTTATTACTAAACCAAACAAAATTGATGGCATGTTTGCGCACGGAAACCAGCCGGCCGGCGAACGCGCGCTGTTCGCACTGAAACTGGTTAGAGAGGTTAGTTAGAGAGACGGTTAGTTGAAGGCGAGCATCCGTTAGCTGGTGCCGCGCGATATCAGATTTATGCAATGAACTAAGACTCCATTCTCGCAGGTGTGGTTATCAATCACCTAAGGAAGGACCCTAGCATAGGGAGGGACCGCCTCGCTATTTTTTACGAATAACTTAGATTATATACAATTATTTTAAGCCAACTCAACTAAATTAAATGTGCTTGTACTAGAGTTGGAGGTGATGGTGGTAATGTTATATATTTAAAACATCCATTGTTCTTATTAATCCTGGTATAGTATAACTACTTTTACACAATACATATTTGTATATAATGATTCCTTATTATGTAATATAGGTTTGCAGGTGCTATGATATCAAATTATGAGATTATAGGCGTTTTTTTTTATTAACTTAATTATTTTCACCATTTACAAATAACCAACAAATAATTACATTAATTACTCATTATATTCAAAAAATAAATAAATATACATTATATATGTATGATATACCTGTATATCCCTCCCTCCTGTATATCATCCCTGTGTGGATGTCCCACGAACATTCGCGAAGACTTCAGGGGGTGGTTATGTTCCCTTTTAAAAGTAAGAAATTATTTTAAAAAGTGCGAAAATAATTCACCACTACATTTTTTAATTTTATTAAAGCGCTGGTATGAATTCCCTTAAGCTTCAAAAAAGCGGTCGATAACTCGTTTTGATACGCTCAGGCCTTCAGGTAGGTCATTCACATGCATTAATTGTTTTATTATTATCAGGTAAAATTTACATTTTTTTTTCTCGGAAACCATGATAAATTAAAATTGCCGCTCAGGGCAAGGTGCCCCGGGTTGCCCCCCCTTAGATCTGGGGTTGACACCATGTCATAGTACGGTGAAACTACGGACGACTATTGTTTCTAAACATCCAACAGTGAAAGCATAACTACCATCAGAATTATACGAAAATACCTTTTTGCCTACTTGCGAACCTGACTCTGCCTGAACACCAACTATTCACACTCGAATTTAAAATATATGAAATTTTATTTCATTTTTAGGTAAGGATTCAAATATAATGTTCATTCTATAAATTTATTTATTTATTTATTTATTCAAAAACCAAAATACACATATGTACAGAACAGTAGTAACAGTTGAATGGCAATTAATGTAACCAACAAGCGACCGGCACCTACTGCACTGATGGTCGGTCCCTGCCTTCTGTACCAAAGAAGGCAGTGACCGTCGATCCTTTCCTTTTGAATTGCCGTTCCTTTGCATTTTCCCAGGAATAAATGACTTGTCCTTCAAGCCAAATAGTCTACCTTAACCCCATGCGGGCCGTAAATCATTCATTCTTCTATAAACCAAGACGATGAAGACTAGAAAATAACATACATTTTTTTTTTTTTTTTTATTCTTTTATACGACGTTCACAATTATATAGCAATTAAAAATAATGGAACAATATATTCGTACAAGCGATTGACACTACTGTTTCAATCGCTTGTACTAAAGAAGGTAGTTTCCCGTCCTTTTCAGTTTTTAATGTTACGCGAATTGTATATTGGAACTAAAACTGATACTGGAACTCACACGAAATATAATTGAAGATTGAACTATAGTAGACGAAAAATGAAATGGCAAGTGTCGTTAAAAAGCAATAAAATAATGAACGATCCTCCGATAGCGGAATGTTTGTGATGTCAGATGGCAATGATTTCAGCGCCGCTTTTAGAATAATAAAGTTTTAATCGAATTGATATGAAAAATAATTTTTTATTATTTATTGACGTTACATTTTTTTTTAAATAATTGTTATGACCTAGCTCATATAAAATTATTTTGGGCCCTACTCGACTAGGTTAAATGCGCCTGTCCTAGAGTCAGTGGAGATGGTGGTAATGAAGCTTAAACACCGTATGACCATGTGCGGATTCGAACCCGCGACCAGTTCATGCCTTAACTACTAGACTACCACGAAAAATATAGAAATAGTAAAAGCTTTAATTCCTATTAGGTACCATTCATATGAATATATTTTTATGGTGAATTTTTTTATGTATTCAGAATATTTTAGTTAAATAATTCTTCGTAATATTTTTGATCCTTAGCTGCACATGTTTTATGCGAGAATAGAAGTTTCAATTGGTAGTTAAACCATTCATTTCTCATTTCTTCTATAGATAAATCCTCCTTTTGCAGGATAAAAGTAGGGGATTTTTCTGCTTTTATTTTTTGACTGCACAATAATTTATTAAAAAGTTTAGGTTGGTCAATCTTCCTGTTTTCCACAATCCAATAGGTATGGTAAGGAAATGCTTCTTTAGCCAGGACATCACTGCGTAACATATCTTTCAGTATAAATAACATCCACTTCTTTATTTCGTTTCCAATTGATTCCACTGCGCCCACCAACTTTGGTTTGAGTGTAAATGGTAAGAGCAATTCCATGGCGTTAGTGCACACTTTGACAACTAATTTTTCAAATGTATCACTAGTAAACCCTATGATTTGGTGTATAAAGGAGAATTCATTGCCATCAAGTTCCGATTCTTGTTCACATAGACTTATTGCCTCATTTCTTATTTCGTCCTGCTCCCATAAACAAATTGCGATCCTGGTAATTGCCATGTCTTGAAGTTTCAAATTCATTTCCGATTCTAGTTTTTGAAAAAAAAAACGATTATTTCAAAAACCATATTTTTTAAAAATATTGTATAAACTATATATTTATTTCCCAGTGCACATCCGTCTGAATCGATAACTAATAGAATGGTTATATCTACGTATGATGTGTGTATCAGTATAACTTTAGAGTATTAATATAATTTAAAAGATTAATCTTGTTGTACCTTTTATTGCTTTGTATCTTTTTTATTGGATAAAAATAAAAAATCAACGAAAAATATCCTAGATCTTTTACATGAGCTTTTAAAAAATAAGGCATATAATGTATGCATTTGCTCTCCATTAAAGTAAAATTTTATTATATTTTTGTAACTGAATTGACGAATGAAAATTCGACATACTTGTATCGCATCGAAAAAGGAAAGAAGAAAGTTTCATAAATCATTAAATGCAGGCCTTCTTTCAAATCCACTAACTGCATTTGAAGTAAAGAGTAGTTTATTAAATACATTATTGGAATTTCAGATTAAAACTTTTACTTTTACAACTTAATAAGAATTATTCAATTTTATAAACATTAAATAATGCTATTTTTTATATTTTAACGGCGTGTGTCGATTCAAAAATAAATTACCTATTTAATGTTAATTATGCATAGTAATTATGACATGCATTTGTCCCAAAAGAGTACATAAATAATGTATAATATTAGGTTACCAATTTTTTAATGAACAATGTATGATTTTAGTATTTAAAAAAATCTAAATTAAAGGGTCAAGCCAACACTATTCAATTCTTTTGCAAATAGCCACGACGCTGCTAATTTTCATCTAACCTCGATTATATAACTGTTGGTACATAATATTCAATATTATATAAACACATTATACCATAGATTAATAAAGTAATAAACCTTTAAATAAATATATTGCTAAATATTTGAATATTTATTTATTTTCTTTATGGTTTCAATGTTTGTAATAAAAATAAAACAGATACATATTATACGAGTTGTAATTTTCATTTTTGTTAATCTACTACATACTAATAGAAACATACAACTACATTTGGGTGCAAAAAAATGTATTTTCTTTAGATTTTCTACTATAAATGCATTTTTATCAGCCACCAGAATTAATATGAAAGAAAAATATGACAGCAAATCAGTGGGTAGTCTGAAGCCTACTCTACGTTCGCTCGTTATCAATTTGACTTTTGTTCAATGCATTATTGCATTAGTTTAAATACTATTAATAGAAACATGCCTTTAATTGGCTAAAGCTATTAAAAATAATAAATAAAAATATCAGGAAATTAATCCATGATTACTATTATGAAGAATATAGAAATTATATTACCTTTCAATTCAATTGAGTTAACAAAGACGCTGTCATAAATTTATAGTAAGAGCACACTTATTTTGTATGTCAAAATATTTATTGCTTACAGATTATAGAACTTTAACTGACAAACACTGGCCACGTCTGATTACCAATCATTCGAGGACCAATTATTATCATTATCACAAAAGTACCTTTGTATCCAAACAGTCGCTGATATATGAAGGTAGTTAATATTAGCAGTAGATAATTAAATGTTTATAGGTAAACAAATCTTATCTAAGGGTTTAAATATAGTTATGGTTAAGGCAATGCAATGTTTAAGTTACGGTTTGCTTAAGGCTATTAATTAAAATGTTTAGGGATCTTTCAAAAAATGGATCGATAATATACCATGTAAGATGTATTAGATACTATGATGTGAGTCGGTTGCCAAGACAGTTACTAGTTACTTCATGTCAAATACCTTTTGTTCGAAGCCCACCATTTCTCCCTCCTTTTTAATACGACCTAACTTATGTTTTGGGCTTTATGCCATTTTATTACGTTTTTTTTTTATTGATATAGTATTAAGTAAAGCATTCTCCTCGGCACGACGATCGAAAGTTCACAGCCTGTCCAGGTTAGTTGGAAAAGTGATTAGATACTATTTTGCAGCAGTTAAATAAAAAAAATAAAAATTAAAGTCAGTAAAGAGCGAGTCGGGCAATCAGGGTGCCGTACCAGAAATTTTGGAACAAAAATAAGTAAACAAAAATAAGTAAACAAAAATTCTAGTAGGCCTATCATTCATAGTTTCTGAAATAAACGTTGAGAATCATGACTGTTTGTAAGTGAATGAAAAGAAAGCATCTATACCTATCTAATCAAAATTTACCTGTGATTTAATGCAATCAATTTGTTGGGCGTAGTTAATAAATATGTGCTAGCTCCAAAACTATTTATTTTAATAACATGGTTTAAAGGATACATTTTATTTACAAATACTTACGGTAACTAACACATTTACTTCCATAACAATTAATACTGTGTTACATTAATAAGGTTTAATTTAATAAATTAAATAATTACGGATTTTTTCTATAAGCAAAACAGAATGGAAGTATACTATGGAAAAATATTATACGAGAAAATAGACTTATAGAACAAAACAAAATAAAGCGACCATTTATAAACTCACTGACAATTGAAAAAACAATTCTTCTTAAATACTTCCTACTTACATCTGACGTTATACCAAACATCAATAACAATGGTTGTTCAGAAATATACCTAGTAAATAAATGTAAATTATAATTTTAAGTAAATTATTAAAAATGTATATGTAAGTTATTCACTTTAAAACAACCTGTATGGTGTATGCATATTACGTGCACATCGTTAGGATAAAGAGGTAAAAAGTAATTTATATATTACATTTGATGAATAACTCTGTTTTTAAAAAATTCGCCGTGAAGATTTTTGTGTTCTCTTATGCAACTAATTGCTATTCATCGAAGTAGAAGAAAATGAAAAATTATTTTTCCCGCCATTTAAATAGTTGTCACTTTCAGATTGAGATGTCAAATCAAACAAACATCAAAGTTTCAAAAGTTTATTGAGCATATTGAATGTTGAGCAGGAAAGCTTCTTCATGGAGAATTGACTGTTTTCGTACACATATTTTACTTGTGCCAGATTATTATTATCATGTCGGAAGGTGAGACTGTTGTTAAAAGTTTTTATTTGCTAATATCCAAAAAACGTTTTAAGATGTATTTTCGTTTTAGGCCAACGTGCAAAACGACAAAAGATTGATCGCCATGGAAGACTCTCTGCGTTTGAAAAGTTGAAACAACTGAAGGGTTCTAAGCACAAGTATGAGGTAAATAATGTGGAGAACGTTTACGATACGATCGATGAGTCTGAATATACTGAAAAAGTTCTTCAAAGGCAGGAGGAGAATTGGATTGAAGACGACGGTAAGTTTTTGCTAAGAGTTTGGGGTTAGGTTTTGAAAATTTGTCATAAACAGAAATTTATTTTCAAAAAGAAGATAAATACAGCTAAATGGTAATCTCACACTTGGTACATTGTATTTCTGCAGACTTGGATATTGGATATCAACTAAAAGGCTAAAATCTAATAAAGTTAAAACATGTCGATATTTTTTTAGGCGGCGGCGGATATGTGGAGGATGGCCGTGAAATATTTGATGATGATGAAGGTGAAGATATGTCGTCAGAGAGGCGACACGGCGACAAAAATGTCAGCGACAGATCTTCCAAGAGGAAAGCAAAGCTCTCTGCTCAAGCTGGGAGTAGTTCTGGAAAAGGCAGCATTAAGAGTTTCATTTCTAATATGCCCGCTAAGAAAAAAGAGGTTTGATCCATTACTACAGTTAAACAAGCGATAATACAAAAGGGATCTGCTATGTTTTTACTTTTGTAAAGCTTGGTACACCGTGTCTACCATACTGTAGAGAACCAAATCTTGTATGCAGGTGCCAACTACTTAAGCATCATAAGTTCTTCATCATCACTACTGTTTTGGAGAATGGCTATTCTGTGAAACATTTTTGAAGCATATTAAAATTTTTAAAACACATTCTAGCCTTGTATTCAGTAAAAGCCTAGGTTTTAGATCTGTATTTTATTACCGGGACTGGAGTACGTAGTACTACTTTATTCATAATTTGGGTTTCATAAGTAAAATTTGTATAAACTATTATCATTATTTAAAGTAATTTAGATTACTTTAGTGTTAACCTATTCAAAGTCCGAAAAATTTGAAGCAAAGAACAATGGAATGTCCAATTATAAAGTACTAATGCAGAAACTAACAGATTCTTTAGAAAATTCTTTTTGAAGGTGTTTTACATCCTGTGGGAACAGTTTAGCTGTCTTCGTAATCACCGTTAAATTTGCAATGTAATGCACTAATTTTGGTTTTTATTTATAGAAATTAAATATTTATAAAGAAATGTCAAATTTGGATATTAAAAATAATATTCTTTACAGAAACTTATTCACTTTTGTATGATTTTGCACGATTTTATATATACTAATATGAAAAAAAAAATCTTTTCATACATTTTAAAACATAAATAAAAGGCCAAAAAATCGATTAGGACACTTACAGTTTATGGTTATCACACTTATGGTTTATGATGTTGATGATAAATATTTATATACAGTTTTATTCTCCATAAATTTCTATATTGATTTCTTATTTTTTGTTAGTTCATAATTATGTGTATATTTTTTAAAATCAAGATGTTACTTTATAAAACGTTATTTTCATACATTTTATCAGATTCAAACTGCATAAATGCGTTGACGATCAACAGGTTATTTCTTCATATACTGGCATAATCGCCATGAAATTCTACGTCGGATACACATTTTGTGTATACTATAAATGTTGTATATATTGTTTACAAATTAATATTGTTGATGGAGTCGTCATTTTTGAAATGAAACTATCAATTTGATGTGTGTACACTGGCCGCCATTGCTCCTCGTCAAGCGCGCAAACAGTAAGCGAAAGGAGAAGGACAATAAAAACAGCTATGATATTGCAGAATTGGGGGGAAAAATAATATTGTCAGCTCATCAATTGACTTGTAAAAAGTCACGGGTGCAGCTTGGTATATTTAGATTCACTACATTCGTTTTCCGGAAATGCTAATCGCATAGTTAATTGAAAGTAGAATGTAACCGATTACAAGTATGATCTTTTTTTTAATCTGCTGAACTATTTATTTATGTACTTTAAATTCTGATAAAATTGTTCAATTTTAATTTTGAAAAATTAATAATTATGTAAATACCTCTAATTAATTATTAGTAAAAATATTCAACAGCATAATTGAAGTAGTTTATGATATAATACAATGTTTTTGCATTAGTTCATTGTATTTTAAAATATGTATGTTCCAACATCATTTTATTTTCCAGGATATAAAAACCTCAGATGATGACATTCTGTCTGATATAATGGGCGATTTGGATTCTGAGCAAATCGCAAAGAGGCCAATCAAACCTGCAAACGCTTACAAAAATCTTAAAAACGTAAAAGAAGCGAGCAAGAAGGATGCTCAGGATTACTTCAAAAGCCTCTCAATCAACTTTAAGAAGCCACCAGTTGCTTTCTCGGGTCATATTGAAAAACCTGCTAATAAAGAAATTGAAGTTAGTTTTAGTGCGTACCAGCCAGAACCTGAAATCACGGATGTGCCTTCCCCGAAAAAATCCTCCCAACGTTCTGTGTCCATATTCAAATTGAACGACGAGCCGGAAGGCGAGAGTCCCACGCAGGTCATTGATGAATTTGATACTCAAGATTTCCATTTTGACAATGGAGATTTTGAGGACAGTATGCCGAATAATAAGGAGAACCTACCTAGACCAAATATAAATAAAGACGGGGAATCTGCAAACGTTGAAAATTTGGAGCAGTTCATGATGGATGATTTTGACATATGCATTGAGAACAAGACTGAAAAAGCAAAACCAATCATTGCCTGGACGGGGAATATCCTTTCGAATGGAGTGGAATCTATCAAGTTTGACGGGGAAACTCTTCCACTTTCTGTAAATAAAGATGGAGATAAAGTGCTCAATTTCTACTGGTGGGATGCATGGGAGGACAGATTCATTAAACCTGGAGTGGTATACTTGTTTGGCAAGGTCTACGTGGAGCCTGGTAATCGTAGCAAAGGTTGTGTTTCATGCTGCTTAATTGTTAAAAACATCAACAGGAAGCTCTACCTTCTGCCGAGAGAGTATGTGAGTGGAACATATTTCATTTAAATATTATTTCAATATCAACAACATACTGACAATTAACTAAAATATTTTACAGAAATTGAATCCTGTTACTCTAGAAGAAGATGTGGATTCCACAGTGTCCATGATGGATGTCTACGAAGAATTCAATACGAAAGTTTCAGCCTCTCTGGATTTGAAAGAGTTTAAATCTCGATCGGTTACAAAAAACTATGCATTCGGCTTACCGAATATTCCAACACAGTCTGAATACTTGGAAGTTAAATATTCTGTATGTTTAATAATTTAAATTTATATATTTTTAGCTTCTATATATTGATGTATAAGAAGCTACTATCTCTGTCCTTTGGCCGTCGTTTCTATCACAAATGCTAAAGAGTTGAGGTTTTGTGTGTAGATTGATGCTCTTAAAAAACAACCAAAGCCGTTTAGATCACATTGGAGGCTGTTCGAATAATATAGATGTATGTTTAACATTAAAGATAAAAAAAGTTTAGTACTTATTAATCAAACATTGACATTTCCATATTATATTCGAATTTAAATATTCAAATATTATATTCGAATTTCAAAAATATGACAGCACGGCTGTTGAAATGTATTATTTATTACTAGCCAGTTAAAATTAATAAAAACTCATCTATGTTAAAAAGAAACATAAAAAGAATGTTTGGTGCCACATTATAATTATTTATTTAATATTTAATATATTTTAGGGAAACATACAGCGTGACTTAGTTTATAAAACAGTAAATACATAGGTAGTTATAAATTTGGCCAATTACATGAATCCACTGTTTGACAATTGAATTGAAAGGTAGGTTCACCTAGAACTGATTACATAAAAAGAAAATGAGAAACGTAAATAAAATGTTTTAGTTTTTGCATATTTACAGTAATAAAAATATGTATTAATTGGAATATGGACTTTGCTAGAGTTATTGTGGTAAACATAAATATTTAGGACTTTTACCTTATAATTATTTACCTGTATGAGATGTGTATAATTTACTTACCTTGTTTTTGAATGAATTCAAATTACAATTTAAAATGTCTAATTCTGAAAGATGACTGTCATATTCTTGACATATTCGTTTTATGCAATAAAAAAAGATCTGTTGATCTAGTAATTCATTGGGGTACTCTAAACTGAATACTTTGTAGAAGCTCTGGACAGTCTATTATATTGTTGAGCATTTAAAATGGCATCAAACACTTTCCTTCTGATTCTTATAATTAAATTAAAATATTATGTTGTGTTGTTCCATTACCAGCCGTGTTCGTGTTGTTTCGTTGTTTAGTGTGTCAAAATTAACTAAAAAAAAAAAACTAAAATGATGTTAAAATTTATGATGATTTGAAAGAATTTATGAATTTGTATGTTTTTTTAATTTTAATCTACTCAGACCTAAAAATAACCCACTGTTGCCTCTTTGGCCATCCAAACGCACATCGAATGAGTTAAAAGCGCAGCAGGCACAAATGAAGATAGGAAATGAAGCAAACCATCACAAGTTGGTGCCACGGGTGCGGGTAGTCTGGGTAGGAGATGCTTTTAATGACGCCTGTAGGGCCTAGCTGAAAGATGTCAGGTTCTGGTTAAATAATTAACTACTACTAAGCAATGTACAGAGGCAGTTGATATTATATGATAGCTACAGAGTATCATAGACATTCTTATTTTATTATTATGTTGGATATGGCTTGTATTGTCGGAGAGGCACTATTAAGCGCAGTTCCGGCAATGGTTTTCATCATTTAAGGCCATTAACTACAAGTAAACAATGTCTCGCGAGCTGTAACTGCATGAGGAATTTTTGTGTATGTCTTGTTATTTAAGTGAGTCGTTGAATATTCTCAGCGGTGAAAAATGCCCCGGCCAGATTTAACCCATTGGGCATTCGAACCTGGTACCTCTGGATTTAGAAGCAAGCGCTTACACCACTCCACCACCAGGCCATTTTTTTTATTAAATATAAGTGTTTTCTTCTGTTATATATATATTTTAATAGAAATGCATTTTTTAAATGGTTTTCAGGCAATGTACCCGCCACCTTCAAATGAAAAACCCTACTCTACATTCTCACACATATTTGGTACAACAACGAGTTCCTTGGAGACTTTTCTGCTGGAGAGAAAGATCAAGGGTCCGTGCTGGCTGGAAGTGAAGATGCCCGAACAGAGTCAGTCCAAGGTGTCCTGGTCTAAGCTGGAGGTCAGCTGTGAGAAGATGGAATATGTGTCTGTGCAGCGGTCAGAGAAAGTCGTACCTCCGCCACCTCTTATTGTAGCAACTGTCAGTATTCAAAGATTCAGGTTTTTAAATATGTATTTATATTGCTAAAAGATCAGCTAATATAAGGAACTGTGTCTTCCATTGCTAAAGTTTTCTGGAGTCCTGTGAAATACTAACAGTTGAGCAGGTCAGTGTAATCTATGGCAGGCATAAGATTTATTTGGCAGCATTTTAAATTGTATTATGAACATACAAATACTATTTTCAGAAATATATCTAAGATGTTCTCACTCCCATCTTGAATTGAGGTAGTTCACACGGCGTCCTGTTAACCTGTTCTGCTGCTACAGCTGTCCTGGTAGATTAACACCTTCTTTGCAATCATCAATGATCATTATTTACGTTCATTAAATTCACATCTACTTTCATTGTTTGTTTCAGTAGCATTATTGTTTCCTAACACATGTTATTTGTTTGTTATTCAGATAAATATGCGGACAGTAATGGACCCTAAAACTAAGAACACAAAAATAGTCATGATCTCCTGCCTTGTACATAACCAGTTTGAAGTGCATAAGCCGCCCCCTGATCCACCATTCCAGACTCATTTTTGTGGTGGGTTGAAATCTAAATTCAACTATATTTCATAATAACGTCATGTGTGTGTTACAAATGCCACATAGGTCCAACTCAAGTCTTCTGCTCACTTTATTCGTTATCAAACTCTCATTCAAAAACCATTCTTTTTGTAGATGTTTTGAGAGTTCGAGCTCTTTGCCTATTATGGATTTACTAAAAAAAACAAGTTTTTATTCATATTATTTGAAATTATTCTACCTAGAACTTCTGCATTCAAAATTAAGGTAGTCAAAAACAAAATCCTTTCTATCTTATATATTATGTAATATTGATAGCCTCCATCCAACAAAATGATTTAGCATAATGAGGTAGTATACCAAGTCCTAAAAGTGATGATTAATTCTAACACAAAAATAAAGTAAAAAAATCTAGAAAATAATAGTTTTTATTTTGTTTTTATATCAATACAACTCGAGTTATTAAACCCCGTGGAACATTAGCGCGATCTACAAACTAGAAGTGGGGGTTTGGTTCCTAGCTTGAATTTGTTTCTGCTCAACTAGCATTTTCTTGTTTGCAGTGTTCACTCGTGGAACCGAAATTTGGCCAATGGACCTGAAACAAGCCATGACTCAATACAAGGGTACTGCACTCACCAAATGCGAGACAGAGAGGGAGCTATTGAGTTATTTTCTTGTACAATTTTGGAAAATTGACGCAGACATGATAGTCGGTCATGATCTACAAGGTTATCAGCAGGATTTGCTAATTGGTAACATTCTCGATCATAAAATACCCAACTGGTCTCGGCTCGGTCGGCTCAAGCGATCGATTGTGCCGCAAAAGAAATACGCAGGGAAAGATGCATTTCTTGGTAGGCTCGTTTGCGATTTGAAGATTTCTGCCATGGAACTTATCAAATCTAGAAGTTTCGATTTGGAGACACTTTGTACGACTATACTCAAGTTGAAAGAAGGAGAACGAACGGATATCATATCGGAAGATGTTTTTAAATATTATTCTACGAGCCGAGATCTTTTTAGTTTAGTGTCTCTTACGATGCAGGACACGAGCTACATTTTAAAGATGATGTGCGAATTAAATGTTATTCCTTTGGCTTTGCAAATTACACAAATTGCGGGCAACGTCATGTCGAGGACTTTGCTTGGTGGGCGATCGGAACGAAACGAATATTTACTGCTTCACGCTTTCACAGAAAAAGAATACATTGTTCCGGATAAAATTTTTGGCAAAAAAATCTCTGAAATAAAAGAGGTTGCAAACGATGAAGAAGCCACAATTACAACCGATAAAGTTATTAAACGACAAGGTAAAAAAAAACCTGCTTACTCGGGGGGCCTGGTGCTGGATCCCAAAAAGGGATTCTATGATAAACTCGTCCTCCTAATGGACTTTAATTCGCTCTACCCGAGTATTATTCAAGAATTTAACATTTGTTTTACTACCCTCAAAAATACAAATGTTATCATAAGCGAAGAGGATATTGCCAACATTGTGCTTCCACAGGCCAACGCTGAAGCAGGTATCCTTCCCACTCAGATTAGGAAATTGGTTGAAAGCAGACGAGAGGTGAAGAAGTTAATGAAGACGCCTGATCTTCAACCTGAAGTATACATGCAGTACAACATTAGGCAAACGGCCCTCAAGCTTACTGCCAATTCCATGTATGGTTGTTTGGGTTTTACGCATTCGAGATTTTATGCCAGGCATCTGGCAGCATTGGTAACACTCAAAGGCAGAGAGATCCTAATGAACACCAAAGACATCGTTGAGAAGCTCAATTATGAAGTAATATACGGTGACACAGACAGCTTGATGATCAACACAAATTGTTTAGAATACGATCAAGTTTTCAAAATTGGCCATGAGCTAAAAAAAGAAATAAATAAAAAATACAAGCAGATCGAGCTGGACATTGATGGAGTCTTCAGGTATTTGCTATTGCTTAAAAAGAAAAAATATGCAGCGGGTAACATTGAATAAGGGTAAAAACGGTGAATTCATCACTGCCCAAGAGCATAAGGGTCTCGACATAGTAAGGAGGGATTGGTCGCAATTGGCTGCCGAATCGGGCAAGTTCATACTGAGTCAGATATTATCGGAACAATCGCAGGATGATAGGATTGAAGGAGTCCAAACGCACCTATCGAAACTCAAAGAGGATTTGTTGAATAGTAAGATGCCTTTGTCAGTTTTAACTATAACTAAACAGCTGACAAGAAACCCTGAAGAGTATCCCGACAAGAATAGCCAACCACACGTTCAGGTATGCTCATGTCTTAAGGTAAACGGCTTTTGAGACATTTTAGGTGTATTACCAAAGTCATCATAGATATTGTGTTAGCTATTTTACTTATGAGCGCAGTTCATCAATTTTACACTCATCGCTTTACTGATGACAATTAAATATATATATTTTTAAATAAAGCCAGCATATGTGTACAAAATGTAGCCCGTGATATGAGTAATGTTTAGGTATTTTTTTATCTTTTAAATAAGTTCGTGTTGATATTCAAATCTAGCTTCGACAAAGCTTGTTTATGTTTAACACGTTTTTGAGGTGACTGTGCACTTTTTCCGAGAAAACTAACTATAAGTCACAAAAGCTACTCAGCGTGTAATGTTGTATATATCTTTTTCTTGAGGATACGCTGCTCAGAAAATACTGCAGAATGATGTAGTTCTGTATGCCTCTCCCGGTATCCTCTTTCTCTCTTTCTACTATTAATCATTCTTTTAGTGGAGCATCCGTAGATTTACATACACACGTACATTGCACATGCATATGATACACTACCTATTCAACTATATATTAAATAATTGTTAAGGTTCCTAAATATATGACCAATGTTTTATATAACTGAATAAGATATTATACTTATGTATCAAACATATATTATTGAATTATAAACATTTTCGCAGCACTGTTCGGTCATGTGGCTGAGACTGTTTAAGTTTGCTTAGATTTCAAGAAAATAATAATCGAGAAAATTTTCAGGTTGCTCTCAGATTGAACATCAAAAACAACAGACGTTTCAAGAAAGGCGACATTGTACCCTATATAATATGTCAAGATGGAACCACCAATGCTGCAATGCAGAGAGCATATCACATAGAGGAACTGAAAAATTCTGAAAGCCTCAAGGTCGACGTCGACTACTATCTGGCTCATCAACTTCACCCCGTCATATCGAGGATATGCGATCCCATTGAAGGGATGGACGCCGCGCGGGTGGCCGACTGGCTCGGTCTAGACCCATCCAAATACAAGCAATTAATCAAACGAGAACAAAATAACAACGACGACATATACCAAATGGAAAATGAAAAAGAGAAATACAGACAGTGCAATGATTTCACATTCACTTGCGCCAACGCCACCTGCAAGACAATGAACAGCATAAGAGATATGTTCAGGAAGCTCGACAAAGAGACAGTCACCTTCTTGGATAGGTGTCAGAATGAAAAATGCACCCTGAGCCCCGTAGACTCTCTGGGCTCCATACAAAACCAGCTGACGAGACAAATAAGGCTATACCATACCAAGTATTACGAGAACTGGCTCATCTGCGAGGACCCGGCCTGTACCAACCGTACCAAGGATATGTCACAAGTATTTATGGCTGGATATCCACTTTGTCATATGTGCGAGAAAGGCGTTATGTTTAGAGAATATACTGAGAGTGATTTGTACAATCAAATGTGCTTCTTTGAGTATATTTTTGATTTGGCAAAACAAAATACACAAAGTAAGTTGAATGCAAAGACCAATAACTTTTTAAATCCATAACAGGGCTATGAGAATGTTGTCAAATCGAAGAAAATTAGAATCCGAGTAGAGGAGACAAATAGCATTTTATATTATCACTTTCTCTTTTCTCAATATTTGTAAATTAAAAATTTTTTGATCACCTTTTCTTCCTAATGAATATTCTTACATAACATTATTTTATTATTATAATTATTATTATTATTGGTTAATAAGCGAGCAGCTATAGCTGATATGCTTATATCGAGATCACAACTTCATTGATCACAACTGGATTCAGTGTGTTTGTCCAGTAGATTTTTAAATTGATTGATATTTCTGGCTTCAATGATTGATTGTGGGAGTTGATTCCACATGATTTTGTTATTATGCTATTTCAATGTTTCTGTTTCAATGAGAAAAATCAACTGATTGTGTTTAAAACACTAATCGTCATTTTTCTGTTTTCAACAGAATTACCAGTGCGACAAAATATTTCATCAGCTCTCGCCAAGCTCAAGGCCGTAGTGGACAATTCAATATCACACGCCGCATATTCTTTGATAAACTTATCAAAACTGTTCAGCATATTTGGGGGAAGTCTGACGGCCAAGGGCGAAATGAAGATCAAATCGGAACCCATCGATTTTGATATTGCCATTCCGGACTCCGAAGACTTGAATATATATGCCGAGTTGGGGTATAAACTGGAGTAACAAAATAGTACAATAGGCTAACTCGCAAAAAATGTTTGTGTCTAGTCTATGATCAATTAGATAATGTCATTTGGTCACCAATGTTTCTTTGTTATGGTTTAGGTTGCTACAGCATACCAGCCTTTATGTATTCGCCACGGTATGCGCGGATAGTCTTATCAATTTAGCCTTCCTTGCAAATTAAGAATTAGATAAACCTTTCCATTTGATACTTCACATTAGAAAAGTCGCAGATCTGGCTGGTATGAATACACTCTGAAGCTCTTCCAGTATGAAATCAAAGAAATAATCAGTACTCTCACCCTGTCCTACTTTATCAAGTCTCATGCTATCAGGGACTACGTCACTTACTTCATATTGTCACCACACCCACAAGACTTTGGTGGGGCAGTGTTCTCTGGCCTAACTAAAGTTCATACTCCTTTAACTAGTAAAAGATGAAATTCCCAAAGTAAGAAAAAATACAATTTATAAACAAAATTTCCGAAAATGTTTCACTAGCCGTGTAAATGGCTTTGGTTTTCGCAGCGTTACTGTATTTTTGAAAAATAATTTGTTTTTTTATTATGCTGTGATTGGATACCTGTTTTTATGTACATTTACTACTGTACCAATTTTTTTATGAAACTTTTATACACCTTATTCACTTTGTGCTACCTTAGGCTACAATATAATCAGAAATTCTTGTTCCAACATGCAGAAAAATGTGTAATTAATTTCAAAATTGAGCTTGGAATTAATCTATACCCGTGTTTATATTACATAATATAAATGAGGAGGTGAAGAATGAACCTGGACATGTCCACTTTTAACCAAAATACAATTTTTAATGATTTATTGTCAATTCTATAGAATACCTATAGGTACCTATAGGTATAACCTATAGGTTAGAAATTACTTTTCCTATCAGATTCAGATTTCCTAAACTGGTCAGAAACCCTTCAAGTATCACATATATTTTTTCAAAAGCAGTCATGTTCGCATGCTTTTGGCCATTTTTTAATGTAATATATTTCAATCAAACCCGGACATATCCAGTATAAAATACGTATGTGTAATGTACTTTTTAAAGAATGCCGGACAAAATGTATGATTTTTAACTTTTGCAACCAAACCAATATGATTATTAATTCTCACCAGCAATAATTAGCTTGCTTATTAAACTTTGTAATTTCAGCAACAATGGATTACGTTAACTGACAACTTGCTTACCTCTTAGCGCATCTGACTGAAACATCTCTTGTCACTTGTCAGTCATTTCACGATTTTATCTTTCGGTCATTATTCTTCCCAGTGAGGCGGCACAGTTGTCATCCAGCCGATAGAGCTTTTGGCAAGATTGAAAAAGAACTGCGAAACCTTTGTTTATAACATCGAAAGAAAATAATTTAAAAATATATTCAAAATTTGGCAGAGTAAAAGTTTTAGGTAAAAATTGTAAAAATTACAATATTAAAAACCTTACAAACAACTAAAAAATCCTTATTGGGATTCGCAATGCAAAATGAAACACTATTAAAAAAAAAAGAGTATAATCTTATATAAAAATAAAAATACAAACAAATTACACGGTTCCAATCAAAACCGGATAAGTATTTGTTTAAGTGTTACTCAGTTCCTGTAATAATAACTTATTTATTTACTTTTTCGTCAAAAGTCCCTAATTTTTCAATATTAATAATTTTCTATAATGCCAGTAACACTCCATAGAAGTTTTTTAGCTTCCTGGAAAATTTTGTTCGCTAGACTTTCTGGGTTTGTTCCGCACCTCCTCAAATATTTTATGAAGATGTGTACCTGCAAAATTTGTGATTCTGAAGAACTTTAATTATTTATTTTCTAATTTTAGGTATAACCTCATAATATAAATGCGTTCTAAATTTAATCACATTTTGATGGATTATTGTAGCACGTAAGAATATATTCATTTATTGTTGGTATGTTACCATGACAATCTACTTTGGAAAACAGATGTTACATTGCTATTTGCGACCGTTACTGGAAGCACTTTTCACTATAAGAACTTAATTTTAAAAAATATGTAATAAACACATCTAAAATATTTTTATCATATTCGAACAATGCAGCCACAGGAGTTTGATCTAAAATTTCACATGAACTGTAATATGTTTAATAAAATTATTTTATTTATAATCTGTCTATACAATTTGGTATTTAAATATAAGTATCTACACACTTATATATAAATACCAAATTGTAGGCGTATTATAATTTTGTAATAAATATTATTTTTTTTAAATACTCCGTATTTGGTATACTTAATCATTATTAATTTAACAACTCGTATGCTGCACTTTCATACCTAGTGTGACCAAAAATCCATATTTTGAGTTTAAGAAGGGTGACCAGCTTCCCCTAACCACATAAAATATCGCATTTTTTCCACAAACCACTTTTTATTAATTCTTTCCCTCCAAATCATATAAAATACCCATTTTCTCCAATTTGTACTTAAAAAAATACTGGTATTAATAGTGCAGCTACAAGATGATTGTTGCATTGATAGTAATGCGGCAATATTGTTGCATAAAATCATTACAATATTTAGAAGACAGCATATTTTTAGATTTGAAAATAATTGTATAGTCAATCTTAAAAAAGATGACTAAAAACTTACTAAAACTTTGTTAGGATTTTACTTATATAACTTTTACTTAATTTGTAAACTTTACATAATTATAATGAAATTATGTCACTCTTAGCTGCCAAGTTGAAGTTCTGTTTATTGTGACAGTGGCTGTGGTTATTTACACTATTTAAAAAAAAAAAATACTAATCATGTTTGGCTATAAACTGTTTTAGTATTTTTATTCAAAATCATGACTAGAACAGTGATATGTGTATTAATTTTCGTAATGGTTGTGAAACACATATTACACATAGTGAAGACTTAGGTAATTTGAAAATAGTTTTTTTTTATTGTATAAAATGTTAACGATATGCACAGTTGAATTTATTGTAAAGCTAATAAATTGTAGTGTTATAAAATAAATAAAAAAAAACAACTTTCATATAAAAGTGTTCGACTTTTGTTTATAAAGTCATATATAAAGTCAAAGAATAAATAAATGAATATTTAATATGATAAATGCTGTGTCAAACAACATTTTAAAGTGAACTTATAGGCTGGCCATAGTAAGAAAACTAATTGACCCCCATAATACTTGCATGCATTGGCGTGCAGCTGTCAAAGGTGAATCTTATTTAGGATTCCTACAGAATGAGCTGGATCATGGGTGGATTAATTGAAGATGTTTTGCTGGGACACGTGGCTGCAGCATGAACAGAGCAAGAATACGCCGGGACCTGTGGCTGCAGCATGATGGGCTCCACCGCATTACGCTGGATAAGTAAAACATGGTTTAAATTACAACCCATATTTTTATGTCTGAGAAATAATCAAACTAGACCTGGCAAAGGTTGTGTCAAAAATTAAAAGCAGAAACCCAAGAAATAAAAACCATTAGCAAGTTGTATTTTGATTAATAAAAAAGATTTTGGTTTTCCTATGCCAACTTTTCATACGAGCAAGACTAATGAGGTAGATTTTGAACAACAGAGCATTTATTTTTTATCAAACTGGTGTCGGCAACTTTTTGAGCTACGGAATACGGTGAGCGGTACGGAGCAAAAGAAGAAAAAGGGAGGATGACAGAGAGAGCAGGGCGACGTCCCGCGTATTAAATATTATTGTGGTGGATATATCCTTGAATGTCTGAAATAAATGTTGTGTGTACATACACGAGTATCATTTCTAACACTAGTTACGCTTATTTTAAGAATATGTAAATAGCAAGTACCATCAAAAGAAAACTATTATTAATAAACTTCGGAATCTGCATGATTTGGTCATGGTTGTTGTTCTTAACCATTGAAAGGGTATCATATCTATCGGCAGACTAATTCAGAATAAATTCCTATTCACTACAAAATTTCTATGTAACCAAAACTTTTTAGACTCAAATTTCGGATGACCGCATACTGGATTTATTTTGTCTGGAAACTAACTTTCGTTTAATCCACTCAACCAGATCATTGAATCAACTACCTACAATACTTAAAATTACTATTACGAGCCGAACGCATAGCATTTTTCAACAAATTAAAAAAATATTTTATTTAGAGTTTTAAGAGTAAAAAATACTTCTTAGATTGATATTTTATGTAAATTTATTTGTTTGGCGTTTTTGATATTAATCACACTTGAGAAAAACATAATAAAGAAATATTATTTGATATAAATAATTGTAAATGCTACGTGCAAAATTAAGTGTACTCTTTTGGTATTTAAATTATTGGTTCTTTATTGTTATGTATTAATTTTTTTGGTAAGACGTCGTCTATTAATAAAAACGGTCGGTATTTTATATTTCATGCACATTTTACAATAAAAAACACTAATTACATACAAACCTACGTTTCTCGATGAAATTGCCAATATCAACAAAAAGAAGATATATTATTTTTCGGCCGGCTGTCAGTCGTACAGAAGTTGATGCCTGTTGATTTTTTTTCTCACTTTTCCCGCCAAATTAATACATGATTGGTCGTGGCGTTGTTCCTGTGAATTGTGTTGTTTTGATTATATATTTGATTGATTGTATTCTCTTGTTATAAATAAGAATTGTTGCTATTTTACATTTAGTTTGTACCTTCGCATCTGTTTTATGATAATTTTTTCACTATGGGTGTCAGGGACTATGCAGCAGATCAAGGTAATAAATTTTAATTTAGGAATATTTTTTTCTATTATGTTTTTGTTATATTCTTCAAACTTTCCTTTAATTACCTTGGTGTACCCTGCTAATTTAAATTGCTAATGAGATAACCTCTTTGTTTCAGAGACATTTAAATCGTTCTTTGCTGAGTTTTCCTCTGCCGATGTTACTGGTCATAAGATATTCAAATACGCATTGCAACTAACAAACGTTGCCCACAGAGAACAGGTAAATTAGATAGAATGTTAGATGATGGTGATGAATGATAGATAATAGGACTGCCTTTTTTGCAGCTTTTATGCATGTGTGCCAAACCGGATGGAGTGACTTGTTTTTGTTTACAGAGATTTCTGATCAGGAAATGGATGCTTAGCTCATCTAAATATATTCACATCTTTCTTTCAAGTTAAATTAGGGTAGGTAACGCAGGCCATACACATTACATCAGCCGCACAGACTTCGGTCGTATGCGACAGGTTCGATCGTGAATGGTTTGGTCGTAATGCAGACTTTGTTACAGAATTTCTGTTATTTGCACATGCGAAATTTTCTTTCTCCACTTTTTAAAAAGTATTTTTTGCTGAAACAATCCTCCATCTGATACTTTTCCATTAACTATGAACATTGATAAATTCATACTTAGCTTTCACAATAACAGCAAGCAATATGACACCAGACGTGCCTTTATAATTGAAAAATAATGAACCACTGCCCAGTGGCTTAGTTATTTCAATGGTCTTCCCATCTGTAGCACCGATACACCTATCAAAATAACATGCTTCTTTACATTACTCCTTTTCTCATTCCGTAACCTTATAAATTAAAAGGATTTAAAAGATTTTACCTTCCTTGACTATCAAAACCTTTTGATTTTATAAAAAGTAAAAATACTGTTTCTTTTTCTTAAATTTATTGTGTAAAGGTGTGCAAAAATTACCTTATTTTGAATACTTTTAGGTTACTTTTGTTGTTGAGCTGGATGACTTAAATGATTATAATGAAAGCTTGACTGAGGCGGTCATTAAAAATACCAGAAGATACACTAACTTAGTGTCTGATGTTGTCTATGAGATGCTTCCTGATTACAAGGAAAGGGAGGTATGTGTTAATACATTAGTTAATAAATAAAACATTTAAGCATTATTTTGAAAAAAATGGTTTTGTGCTCTGTACTTTATTTAGGCGGTTAGAACTCGAAGATACAATATCTCAGGAGGCAAGGGCTTGAATCCTGTCAGATTCTGGTATTTTAGACAATCATAATTTTTGACACTACAACCCAGGATCTTGCCTGCTCCAAAGGTCTAATGCAACTACCATAAGCAGTACATAAGCGGAGCCGGCAGAGGTCCGTAACCACAATGACGCGACCAGTATCTTCGTAGCGCCAAGAGGCGCTGGCTGAAGAATCTTCCGGTTGTTACATTTTGGATATATCACTCCTCTGCTAGTATTGGAGTCAACATTCGAGTCATATTTGACCTAATTAATAGTGCAAGTCATCATCAGCAATAAAGTTCTCTTCATCACCAGCACTGCATTATTGCCTTGCACCTCAAAGGGTCCGTTGCACATCTCTATTGGCCTCATCCAGTCATCATGGTGGGATGTCCGAATGTTCAGGTCATTTTCGTCCCCCACGTGCTTCCTAAGGAGTTTGTTATGATACACTTGTCAGACCCATTTTAATTTTGAATTTGATATTGAGGGATATTGCAGGTTTGCATCTCTAAAATTTTTAAGTTGTATCTAAGACAACATTCTCCATCAACTTATCCTTAAATTGACCATACAACCTTCTTTTTGAAAATATTCATAGCTTTAGGATATCGTTAAACATTCCGAACCATAAGTTAGGACTAGTCTTCAGATCTAATTGTGGTTCCATCACTGGTTTCGTTAGTATTTCACACTAAGGCATTTCAAAATAAAGAATAAATTATTTTTTTTAAATCAGTTTATATCTTTTTTATATAATCAGAATCTCAAAGATAGAGCCTTGGATCTCATGTCTATCGTGGACAGTGTGCTAACTTTGCACCATACGTCAGCTGTAATAATCTACAACGAAAGCATATTTAGGACATTCTTCAATACCTCATGTCAATATGGTATTTACAGTCAATAAAAAAGGAATAACGTAACGCCGTTTAATGCCTAAAAACTTTTATAAATTTATTATTTATTGAGATTAAGCGAGACATGCTTTCCGTTAAAACTTTATTTAGCTTTTTTGAATAAAAAAAAAAATCGCATGTAACTTCGCAATATCTAAACCTTTATCACCCAATCAGATACACCGTAGGGACCCTTATTCCTGAAAAATATTTCTTAATTGTAATTAGGTTTAAAAGCACTACTCTCGGGGTTGTGAACTCCAAAATGGGAGTGGCATAAACGCATGCAATATCTTGATGCGGAGACCCATGACAAGCGTTTGTGGATGAGATAGAAACATTGTAAGTACGAAATCAAGAAGATCAATAATCGCTACTGAGACCTTAGGATTTTCTTTGTCATGAAGAAATCGTAAAACATTTTGTTTATCATAATATTTGTGAAATTTACTTCTAATGTTTAGTAATATTTTTCTAAAAATAACTGCTTTTTATAAAATACTTATACTCGAAAAATAGCTTAAATTCAACCAAAAGTGATATTTTAAATGCCTAATAACTTTTTTCTAAAAATTTATTGCTTTACATTGTAGAGCTCAAATTTGACCTCAATCACACGAAAATTTAGTCAACTTGAAAGTAATCTGAAAACACTACTGTATGGGCCGAGCTACAACATTTGCGCTGTGAACGTGGTGATCGTGGAAAGTAAACTTTTTCTCGTGCACATATTTTTATGGGGTTCATTCTAATCAACTTTTGTTCTACAAGTTTTTCAATATGTCAAAAAAAGGTAAGTAAAAACCGTAGGAAAGATAATTCTATTAGTGTTTAAACGCATAGTTACCTCCTTCTGACTGGGGCGGCCGGTGTGCGATTTTCTCCTTCGCACTTTTTCAGTTGCTTGCAGCGAGCGAAGCGATCGTTTCCGGCGATGTTATTTATTTTGTATGGAAAAAATATATCAAAATTAAGAAAACTTGTTCAGTTTGGTCTGTAGAATAACTCCATAAAAGGATTTGCATGAGAAAAAGTTCACCCTGTAGAAACTTTTAAGATTCTGAATGGGCCGAGCTGCAGTCGCAGTTATTCTAGCAAGTTATTCTATAAAATGAATTTATAGAGTACATCTTAATTAGCTTTTGTTCAACTTTTTTTTGTGTAGGTTGCTGCTAAAGATGCCCTCGATGTTTATATCGAACATCGCTTGCTCCTGGAAGCACGAGGGAATATGGGAGCATCGGTCACAAAAGATCCACGTAATAAATATCCACCAGAGCTTATCAGGAGATAGTAAGTAACTTTTTCTTAATGCTCATTGCTCATATTTTATATTATTATGTTATGTATATTTATAATGGAATTATTTAAATTTGAAAATCATGTTTAATTTAAATAGTAATAACTATGAAATTAATGGGTTATAATATAAAGATTTTAGTGGTGATAAAGCATATTATATAGATAAAACCTCCATTGAGTTGCCTGCTGAAAAATGAGCAAGTCAGTATTATTGTATATGGGGAATCTAAATACAATATAATGAAATTGTGTGGGTGAAAATGACTTCATGCGTAAGATGGCAATAATATAGTTTAATGACACACAAAGTGACCGTGATTAGAAAGCCTACCTTGAGGCACGTGGTGTATGAATGTCAAAAAAAAACGCAGGAACTCCCTGAAGGTTGCAAACGATGCCACTCATGTCGCTGAAGAGCACAGGTCCTCTTAACTGACACACGCCTTGCTATACACACACAATACCTTAAAAGGATAAGTGTGATGTAAATTTTGAACGGTCCTAAATTCTCTAAACGTTCTTGTATAGCATCCCATATGCCCTGGTTAGGTTAGGTTAAATTAGTGATTTCTATAGTAGCTGCAGTCTTAGAACATGCATAAAAAATATGTATCAAAGATTTAACGGCATTGTCAAATTTAATTCAAGTTGTTACAAGTGGCATCGGTCTATAAGTTTTCATTTTACATATTCTCTACAAAACAATGTTAAATTTGACAACAATATTATTTTATTTAAGACAAATTGTAAACAAACAAAATTCTTTAGGATATCAATGCCATATCTGCTAATTTGTTTGTGACTTATAGATCACTATACTATAGAGGCTTACTAACTTCTGTATAGCCTGTCATTTAAACGTCTTAAAAATCTTATTTAAGCTGTTATATTGGCAACATATTATTAAAATGCCTAGTAGTGAAATTATTGAATATATCAATACCACTTGATTGAGGAAAATCCTTACTACAATGTCCATTGCTTAGAAATTATGGAATATTGATTTTTCTTTTGATAATTTGAAATTTTTTAAATAAAAAAATTGGTTTACAATATTTATTGTATATCATATAACTATATGCTATCATGATAGCATCGGAGGGCAATCCTTAGAACTAGCTGTGATGCTAGGCGGTAATTCAAGTTAATGTTTCTGGGTCAGCCCTGAAAGGCGATGGAAAGACAGTGAGGAGGTGTGAGGTGGTGGTGAAGGGTTTTAGCCTGGAGGCTACTGCTGAATAGAGCTTTTACTTTTACAGTTTATTAAACTTTTGTCTTCAAATGAGATGAATCACAACAACTGCCTTTAGGCATATTAATATTATATTCTTATTTAGGCATATTCATTTCTAATCATCTGCTTTATTAATGATAGATTTGAAGAGACATTTTATGATTTCTGAATAGGCTATATAAAGGGTATTGGTGGATGTTTTTTTTCATGAAATAGTATAATTTTATTATATTGTGAATAGAATATACAAGTGATCAACGCTACTGCACAGCTCAACTGTTTTCATGCGGCAGTATGTTTTGATAATAATTTTTTTAAATGTTTCCAGTGAGGTATTCTTCAAAAGTCTCTCCACGAGCAAAACTGTACCCATTCGAGAAATTAAAGCTGAAAGTATAGGACATCTTGTCAACGTCAGAGGTACAATATTAAATTAATTAATTAATATTAAAACAATAATATAAGTAATCAATAATATTTAGTTTGTTAGGAGGTGATTTCAGACAGAAACGACTTCCTAGAACCCAGCTATACTATGGACATGAAACCCATACAAACTTATTTTTTTTAGCGTAGTTATGCTTGTCAAAATTTTCATTATGTATATTAATAAAAAGTACCGTCTTTCTAACAAAGTTGGGCGAACAATGCTTAAACCTCTATATATCAGCCACGTCCCGGTTTATAAATTCCATTGTCATTTCAGTCCACTCCTTCAGATCGTCCCTAACCTTAATGGTGCTGCTGTCGTCTTATTCTTCGACTTGCTATTTTCCCTGTATAAAAATCTATGTGAAGTAAAGATGCCATAAAATCAATATTGTGGGTCTGAACTATTCTATTTTTTTGTTACTTTAATAAGAATATAAATTATTATAGACCTTCGTCAATGCAAAAAAAATATTTTTTGAAAAAATGTCAGTTAACACCCGTCTCCAACTACCCCTTCAATTGGTACCGTTACTTTATACCATCTTAATACTGTTTCTATTTAGACTACATTTACACTGTAATTAAAAGGATGAAACCCGGTCATTTCTCTATACAACAGTTGTAGTGTTGTGACTCTTTTTTGTAGATATAGAAGAAAAAATAGTGGTGGATATCGTTTTATCGCACATAAAATGAAAGAAATAACTGAACATAAAATTGGTCCACTTACTCAAAGAGTAGATAACAAACGATGCGATATATCTGATGAAGCATATAAGAAGAATAGATAAAACCTTGAGCATTTGGCCGGAATAAAAATTAGCAGTATTATTGTTTGTCAGGAATTGTAACTAGATGCACAGACGTCAAACCCCTCCTGGTTGTGGCCACCTATACCTGTGAGCAATGCGGCGCAGAAACGTATCAACCCGTCAGAGGATTGCATTTTACTCCACCGGCCGGCTGCACTGCTGACGATTGCAGGGTTAATAAGGCTGGTGGGCAACTGCTGCTGCAGACGAGGGGGTCCAGGTTTTCCAAATTTCAGGAGCTCAAGATTCAGGAACATGTGAGTTCCATTTATTACATTCCTGATAATGGTTTCTTAGCAGTCTTTATTTGTCATTTATGGATAATACATATATGTTTTGGATCGGTTGTGCTACATTACAACTAGATACTGCATTGCCAAATTTGCTTAAAAATACTTTTTATGTAGATTAAGATTTACTTGCTTGAAATGTCGATAGTTAGTGGCATGTATATTTTTATTATAAGTTTTTTTTATTCAAATTTATTCGTAACACAAAAGAATTTCTAATATTATTATGTGAAATATATCCAAGTAATCAAATCTTTGAATGTTTTGTTTGTGTTTCTTTTGGGTTACCTCAAAAACTACTGAACCGATATTGATGAAACTTTTCTTGTTGTTTTGATTAATGTCCTAAGAAACCTCTACCTTTATCTTCTTCAGTTGCCATGATCTGAGGGCTTAGTCAATCTTGGCGGATGACCCAATTATTAATTTGGCTGTCATTATCAATGTCCAAACAAATTGAAATAAATACAGGCGAAACCGAGGGTTGACGCTAATAAATAATTAAATAAATACCCGTGCCCTTCTGCTATTATGTCATGGATATTATTACGATTTAGCTTACATTATATTTCGGAGATCACATGACACCTATTCTTCAAAGGATTTTATGTAGTTAGAACTACATTTGAATATTTATTTTCTCGGTTTTATTTCCCAGTTGCTGACAAAACTAATCACTGTTTCCACAATTATCTGCTGTAAATCTGTAATGCCTATTTAATAATCTTATAATTTTTAACCGCTTTTTGATTTGTGTCTCAACAAAGAATGCGGTAATTAAAATGTTCTCTGTATAGACTTAAGATTATGATTAATTTCAAATATTGGCCAATCATCTTATTGAATTTTCTTCATGTTTCTGTAAATTCCTTAATGTTAAAATATATTCTTTTGTCTGCTTGCAGTCAGACCAAGTGCCAGTGGGTCATATTCCCCGTCAGCTCACCATTTATTGTCGTGGTGAAGCCACGCGAAGGGCACAACCTGGAGACCATGTCATTATAACGGGAATCTTCTTACCGCTCATGCAATCCGGATTCAAACAGATCATCACTGGTCTCCTGTCTGATACATATTTGGAAGCACACGTAAGCTATTAAATATTTCGAACTTTATTCAAGGTTATGCAGCCGTCCTATGAAATACCTAATAAATCGTTAAAAATAGGTATAGTAGAATTTATTTCTGGACATTCTTTTGAATGTATTCGTTTAATACTTGGTATACTTGGTAGCAACAGCTGAGTATCATAAAATTCTCGGAGAGACTGCCCGTTACGAAGGATCAATCATAATTGCTATCTGTGATGTTAGGTTATCAGTGACAGCTTATTCGCGCGGATGAGTAAACTACGGTCTTGTGGCCACTAGTTAACATCTGGGGCTCACCAGAATATATAGATACTAACACATTCCCTAAAGGTTCAGTGAAAATTGCTCTGGTAGCATGATTCTACATTTAGATATAGAAAAATGAAGATTGGTTAGAGTTGGTATCGTCATTGGTTATTTAGGCACCAAAAAGAATATTTTAACCCATTCAGAAGGTTGTAAATCATTCGACTGTCCAGTTGGAAGTTCTCTATCTCTTCTATGGTTAATATTCCTTGGCAAGTGTTCCTGCTCTTGCCTCGGCCACGAGTTAGGACGTCCTTTCAAAAATCTTGTACAAAAATGCAGAACTTTCGCATTTGTTGAAGCGGAAACAGAAGTCTGTTACGATACTGATAAATGTCTATGGAATGATTTTATTCTTATAACTTTAAAAACAGTACTCGTAAACATTGTAAGATGAATTTTCAACCAGTTAATCATTATTTTCTTTCATCATATACTACTGTTATAGAAATTGAGCGAGTATTGATATAATCATTTCGTACCTTGTATTCCTTGTCATTTTTTATATAATGTGTAATACCTCTATAAATTAGGAATCATTAAAGATGCTAATTCATATTTGAATGATTAGATCATACAACCAGTGAATCACATAGACGAGGAATCGACAGACCAGGAGCTCTCGGAGGAGGAAATGGCCGAATTGACCGAAGACGATCTTTACACTCGATTGGCGCAGAGCTTGGCTCCCGAAATCTACGGACATGAAGACGTCAAGAAGGCACTTCTGCTGTTACTTGTGGGAGGAGTCGATAAGTAAGTTATACTTTTATCTCATTCTATATCACTTTTATGTGACATGCTATATGATTTTATACAGAAATTTATGTTGTACGGACCACGTAAACCATGAACGCAATGTCACAAATAGTAAATCTATTTTTTTTCATAAACGCAACGGTTCAGCCTGCTTACATTCAGAGCTCCTTACCTCGAGTTCAATCCTTAATGGGTCCAACCGGCCGCCATTGAATCATTTAAGTATGGAGAAACACTTATATTATTACAGTCTTGCAGCATTGTCTGCCTATAATAAATGAGAAAACAACTTCATATCATGTGGACATCAACAAGGCGGTTAGAACTGCCCTCCTCCTGATAATGCATTTGGTTCACAATGGAAATCTAAACAAATTATGGAGACTCATTATAATCTTAAAAACCTCTTATTAAATGCCAGACATTAAACCTTTTGATAGTTGATATCTATTTATAAAAACATTATAAATATTACCCTGCCAAATATAAATTAATTTACGGTTTGGCAGATATTGAGTGTGCCGTTAGAGTAGAAATTAAATTATAATAACAATGTTTTTTATGTTGAATTAATGGTTATTTTTTTTGTGAAACAGGAAACCCAACGGCATGAAAATCAGAGGCAATATAAACATCTGCCTGATGGGCGATCCAGGTGTGGCAAAATCGCAGTTGCTGGGATACATAGACAGGCTGGCACCGCGCAGCCAGTACACAACAGGCCGCGGCTCCTCAGGCGTCGGCCTGACCGCCGCCGTGCTTAAGGACCCCCTCACCGGCGAGATGATGCTGGAGGGAGGAGCCTTGGTATTGGCTGATCAGGGAGTCTGCTGCATTGATGAGTTCGATAAGATGGCAGAGGCCGACAGGACTGCTATTCATGAAGTTATGGAGCAGCAGACTATTAGTATTGCTAAGGTATTTTTTTTATATCAACAATTGCCTTAAAGTGATGGCTCCTATCTTTACCTGGAAATGTCTACATTGTTAGTGGTTTTATTATATATTCATTATTACAGGCTGGCATAATGACGTGTTTGAACGCCCGTGTATCGATTCTGGCCGCAGCCAACCCCGCATTTGGACGCTACAATCCTCGCAGAACTGTGGAACAGAACATCCAGCTGCCCGCAGCACTGCTCTCCAGATTTGATCTGCTCTGGCTCATCCAGGACAAACCTAATCGGTGAGAGTACATTCTTGGTTGTTTCTAGCCTTAGCTCAACCGCACTTCACATTTTAAGAAGTTCTGTCTTTATTTCTAGTTCGTGTTTTCATTTTATACTATAGCATTTGATATTACTCTGTAGAACCCACTTTAAAAAGACTGTTAAACTTGCACCTGTCATTGAGGTTCCAAATAATAGAATTCCTTCACACTTCTGGAAGGATCTGTCAAATACAACAATCTCTTAAAACATATAGATACAGCAATGTCATACAAATCGCCCTTGTGAAAACCCGACATTGACGATTCCGTGCGCCGTTCCGCGCGCTGCCATGCATAGCGAGTAAGCGAGATGTATGATGCGCAAAGTGGCGTAGTGCGTTTTTCACCTTCAGTTGTTGTATATGTTTTAAAAAATCGTTGGTCAACGCGTGGCCAATCTACCCACTGAATGTGTTCCTTGAATTTTACACAGCTTAGTGGATTCTATCCCACAAAAATTAGTCATTAAGTACTATATTCTAATCCAAAATATGTGAGGGTTAAACCGAATACTGAAATATTGCATCCGTCAACACAGAGATAAAGATCTGGAGCTGGCGCGCCACATCACGTACGTGCACACCCACTCCTCGCAGCCCCCCAGCCAGGTGAAGGCGCTTGACATGAAGCTGGTCAGACGCTACATCACCCTCTGCAAGAGGAAGCAACCCACTATACCCACTCTGCTCACCGAGTACATCGTCTGTGAGTAACTGGTCTAACTTACTTTTCATTTTATTATTCTTACGGGGAAACAACCTTTTGGAAATTGTGGTTCGAGATAACTATTAGTACTTTTTTATTCATCATTAAAATACAGGTGAAATGTGGACATTGTTCCCAGTGAGAACCTCCTTTTGTTTATATTTTATTCTAGAGTTTATTAAGAAGATTCACACAAAAAAAATACCATTTTTACAACATTAAAACCTTTTTTTTATAAATCCTTATTGTTACTGAAAATATTACACATGAGAATTTAATTCTTCTTTATCCTTGTCCCATTTTTTGTTATTTCTTAGTAATTTATAAGTGGGGATCTCCCCCCCCCCCCCCCCTACTCGAAAGGGTTGTTCAATTTAAATATTTTTACTTTATCCTTAAAAGTGTTTTTTGTCAAAGGTATTATTGCATGGGTCAGCCGACTACAACATTCTAATTACATTGTAAATACCAGAACTGATTTATCTATCTATTAGCCAAATTAACTCATATTGTTTGTGTTTGAAAAATATCTCAAACTCTTTGTTCAGCCTCATACGTGGAACTACGCAAAGAGGCCCGAAACGCCCGGGACGTCACCTTCACTTCTGCCAGAAACCTCTTGGCCATTCTTCGGCTGTCCACTGCGCTTGCCAGGCTTAGGTAACTACTTTTACTTTTTAAAATGGATACAATATTTCGAAATTGTATTTCCGTGTTGGAAAAATCAAAAGAACCACAAGAAAGAAATCGGCACAGCGACTGCATTGAACCTGGAGCCTGTCATTATAGCAGATAACCCATTAACTAATTGTAGAGGTCACGATTGAAAGCATCGTACTGCATTATTGTAACACTCCAAAATATTGCGAGCAATTCAAAAGTAATAAAATGGCATTTATATTTGTGAGAAGAATTCTTTTAAAACAACATCGCAACTTCATAGACTTTGATTTAAATAGTGTATTATTGCGCTCTTCGCTGATGCCGCATAGCCAAAAGTGTTACACTGCTGACTATAGTTGACATGGTTTCAAGTTGGGTTTGCCACATCCAATCATTAATCTTAGAGCGGGGATGAGTTACAGGTTCTGTTTCTGTCAAGAATTGTTTGTTTTTAGGTTATCTGATGTTGTCGAGAAGGAGGATGTGACAGAAGCTATTCGACTCATTGAAATGTCCAAACAATCACTGGTGCACACGGACGATCCCACCGCCCATAGGTTCATATATATATTTTTTTACTCTTTACTTCAATTTTAATTAATTATAAAGATTTTCATATGGTATTGATATTTTCATATTAAATTTTAAAGTGTATCGGTAATTTCTTTCATATTAACTTTTTCCTGTATTGTTTTAACCATTTTTTAACTTACTGTGCTTAGTCCTGCGGGGTGCTATTATCTGTTTAAGGTCTGTGTAGCAAGGGTCAAAAATAATTCAAAATTATTCATTTGTTGTATCATTACAACCGATAAACAACTTTACTTAAATGCTTCCTTCGGTTTATTTTTTTTATTTATACACTTTTTGTTAGTTTCTTTAGTGAAATACGCTGAATCCTTCATTTTTTTTTATAACCATATGCATTATTTTGAAATTTACACAAAATTTCCTGACATTAATACTAGTAAGGTAAAGTGTTGCCGGGGAGTAAAAGTTTATTTCCAAGAGCAACTTAATGCATATTAATTACAATTTTCAATTGTTTTACAAAAAATACATTATTACCTTCAGTGCATATTTATACTCCTTTTTTTCTTTTTAAATAATTGCTGATCTAGGTCATTATAGTACCGGCTGAATAAAATTAGATTTTTTTCTTGTGTAGTGGAAATGAACCGATCTTTGGGTGTAGCACCTTCCTTTGTTCGAAATCTGTGATTGAATGCGTGTTTGTGTTTATTTTTTTTTCTTTACTCGATTTTTTAATAGCATCATTAATACGTGTGTATTTATTTCAAGTACCCTACTATATTTGGATTTAATAATAGAGTCCAGATTCTATATATTTAGATCATCGTAGGCGGTATTTCTTGCCGTGTTAAACAGGTATAATAAAGTAGCCTATGCTATATTTATACTAATCGTTTGATTTCAGGTCTCATCACGTCTCAGACCGCATATTTGCGGTTATTCGTGACCTCGCTGGCTCCAACCGACAAGTTAAAATAGCCAGTGTTATAGAACGATGTGTCGACAAAGGCTTCAAGCCTGATCAGGTGCATTTCTTTTCTAATTTAAATTAACTTCTAAAAAGGTTTTAATAGAACTTGTTCAGGATAAGCTGATATGTCATGCAGAACTGATATAAGTAAAGAAAAATATTTATACTAAGGTAAGGTAAGGTGTAAGTCCATACATAGGACATAAAGTAGTCCCGCTTCCTCAATTTCGGTATAAAAATACTTTAGGTCCAATAAAATGAAATACATATTAGTCTTTATAGCATTATAACTACTTATTGAGGAGTGAAATAACTAAACATAAGACCAATGAAGAATTATGCAATTAAATATTTCGTTTTGTTCTCCTGTAAAGTTGGTCTTGCATTCAGTAAACTCTGATTGTACTGAAACCTTCTACATCTTAATTTTCCAATATTTCTATCAAATTAGTTTTTCATATTTGCTTTGATTTCTTTCGATTCATATTTAAATTAAATTGAGTTTATTATGATCTTGCAGGTTGATGCATGCATTGAAGAGTACGAGCAACTCAATGTTTGGCAAGTTAATCAGACCAGGACCAAGATCACATTTGTTTAAATTGCTACAACTTCCGAGACTACTTTTAGCAATGACAACAGCATGCACGCAGATTTTATTAGATTTTTACAGTTTCTAAATGGCGAATTATTCACAGAAATAAAATGTAAATGTAATTTTTGACATGTTTGATAATAATATATAAACTGCATGAATAACATGTATTGTCATTTATGTATTTACTAATTTACTAAAATAGCAATTACGATCAACAGTAATGCTTAGGTAGTGTTAAGTAAAAAGAAATTAATCTACATAAATATAAAAATAAGTTTGGTCTTCCTGCAAAACTTGTGTTTCGAGTAAAGTTATAAAATGCATATTTTTTTAAAGAGCAGCTGGTCAAAAAGCAGCTGACTTATTTCTCACATTTCATATTTCAGAAAGCCATTGTGTCGAATGTGTACAGATTGCAGTCTACATACCGTTTGACCTTACGAAAGACAAACAGTGAGATATTCGAGAAATTCCTTTCTCATGATAAGTTTTCTCGGCTGAAATAAATACCAGGTAAAGCACGGACACTCCCTGTTATAGTGATTTTGAATGCTGATTGTGTGCAAAAAAATCCTTAAAAATGTGTTAGAGGAGTGGAAGAACATCATAAAACGATTCCATCCAATTTTTTTTTTTTTTATGGAATATAAATTGGCCGATGAGTACAAGTCTATAACCTTCCTAACTAGGTAAGAGTTACCTGTTTTAAGAAAGGTTATATATGAAGTGTTACAGTGAGCATACAAGAGACCAGCGCAAAACCCTGTGAAAATATAAAATTATCTAAGGCACAAATATACACACTGATATACACACACACACGCATGAATACAATTTAAGTGTCTACTCAATAACACTTAATATATGAAAAAATAAAATGAATAAATGAAACAATTAAAAAATAACATAAATAACCAATTATTAAATATATAGGTAAATAAATATTCGATATAAATAAATTGTGTTGGTTCAAAGCACATTAAGTCCAAACATTTTTCCAAATGAACTGAAATTAGTATGTAGATTTATTTTGATCAAAAACCAGTTTTTTACTTCAAAAAAATAGACTGATAAATTATTTTAAAATTCCCACTAGTTTGGAAGATATACAACGTGTTCCGAGAGCATTTTTGACCTTAAAATTCATCATGGTTTCCGAGTAAAAACATTTTATACTTTACGGTGATAATATGAAATCGCTCTTGTCATAAGTTCAGTCGCTAGCGAGACCGCGCCGCGCCGGGTCATTTCTGGCCTGGCCGAGCAAAAAGGGAATTTACAAGAACTCTTTGACAAAAAATAATAAATTTGCGCGTGAATTATTTCGAATTTTTTTTTATACAATTTCTTACACGTGATAGGGAACATAAACACCTCAAGTCTTCGGGAATGGTCTTGGACCCCCTGTATACGTTTTATGCGATTTTTAGAACACAAGTTTTTTGGACAATGCGTTTTGAAAAGATGCTCACTTTAATTACGCTTTTTTTAATAAAATGGTGAAAATTATACTAATTTAATTACATTCAAACTACAAGGAAATATCCGTTATCCGTTATATTTACTTTTATTTCTTTCGCCTTATTCTTAACCTCCAATAAAATCAAGAAGGTATAATAAAAAAGGTGACCATGATTATAGGAGTACTTTAGGGTCAAAAACCGATGAACTGTATCTCCAACAGCCCACAGCACACATTTCCCTACAGACAGACGGATAAACACTATATCTTAGCAACAAGTCCAGTCCGACCCTGCCTTTAGTCATCGGATACGTCTAGACTCTAGACATTGTGTTAATTTAATGGTTTTTGTAATTTACGATTTGTTCGCGGTTTGATTAGGTAGGCGTCTATTTCATGCATCCGACGCTTGCAATATGATGCGGTTTCGTCGATCAGAAAAACTGGTTTGTCATTGATAATTAAACCGGGGAAGGAGACGATGTCTCTATCTGGAACCGTGGTTATTCAACCATTTTCGATAGGAACCATTCATTTTCTCTTCTTTTTAAATTAGCGGCTCGATTAATATCTTAAAATGACGCGCTCATGTTGGCTTTTTAACTTCAAATCGACATCAAAGGTGTCCCCGTCCCTTTTATGCCACAGTTACAGCTACACAGGTGTAACGCAATGATTTAGCAACGTTTAAAGGTGGATAGATTAATTAATAACAACTTGACTAATTGGGACATTCCAAATCGCATACGCAACGCCCAGTTTCGCTAGTACAAAAAAATACAAGATTTGGCAGTTATTAGCGATGCATTTGCTGTTTGTAGTGGAAGTTGCCAATTTTGCCTAATCAGAAAATGAGTATGGATATAAAGCCTACCTTAGTACGGGATATAGAGCGTTGTGCTCTCTTGTATAAGGAGAGAAAAGATCCCAGGGAGATCTAGTCAAATCGATTAGATCAACGAGGAGGCGATCGACGCCATGTATAAAATTGACTGTGTAATGTGCACCTCGTGCTGGGTCTTTTTTTATAATAAAAAGGCAATTTCACTGCTTTAGATATGATAGTTAAGATTCTATTAGTGACAGGTGGCAACGCTGTTTAAGGAAGCAGTGTTGCCAACGATACGGCGATTTCATTAGATAATACGACAGCATTATCATTGCCGTAACTAAGATTCCGGCAATTAAAATTAGGCGCACAAGTTAACCAAAAATATATCGTGAATAATATTACTAAATCAAATACAGCGGCGAAGTTAGTTAGTTTCGCGCGTCGCAACTGTCACGCGCCTACCAACCAGACGGTACTCGCTAAAACAGACATTTCTTAACATATTTCCTTGACGGTGGCAACACTGCAAGGAAGACCGACAGTTGCGTTGCGAACGCCGCCGGCCGATGACTTGCGTGCGGCTGATGTTTCCCAAGGTTGATAAAAATATTATCTTGGTATTGTCACAGGTATTGTGTACACAACTTGGTGCGTAAAAAAAGGTTTTCCTTTTCTCGTCGCGGCGCAGCGGGGACAGGTATAAAAATGGACGCGGACAAAGTCATTTAGCCGCCATTTTTATGATTTATGCGATTGTTGTCATGTCGACAGATAAAAAACGCGGACGCGATCCCCTTTCCCGCTCCGCCCACTTGAATATTCGAGTTTCACACGGAGGTTAAGAATTTCGTACGAAT
The DNA here is from genome assembly GCA_020383195.1 of Neomicropteryx cornuta. Classification (NCBI taxonomy): domain Eukaryota; kingdom Metazoa; phylum Arthropoda; class Insecta; order Lepidoptera; family Micropterigidae; genus Neomicropteryx; species Neomicropteryx cornuta. The sequence goes on along the minus strand of JAHKQU010000001.1, from coordinate 1,485,232 downwards.
ATCTCCTTTATTCCGCCATACGTCGGTCTGTTAATTTTGCTTATTTTCAAATGTCTGCGTCGTATTGGAAAGCATTTCAGGGTTTTTCCTCCCCGCGCCTTCAAACTAATTGTACATCCTCCCTCCTACCCTCCCAGTGTAACCTCCGCAGACCACCCACGCTAATAGTTTTTTTTTTTTGAGTGGCGCTCAATAAAAACCTTGCGCCGAACGAAACGACGCCTAAAATGCCCGATTTTTCTCTAGAAAGGAAGAAATATTGGTATTTTTACCTACTAATTTTACCGGTGAAAAAAGGGCAAAAAGACTTACCCCGAACCCCCGATTATTTAAAAGGGGATTGAATGAAATAAAGGCGTATTTTTTAATCAAACATTTAAATTTAACCATTTCTTTTTCGGGTCAAAACCATAAAACCATAAAATATGAACAAGTAAAAAAAAATAATTCAGGAAACAAATTATAAAAGTCAAAAGGGAGTAGGTCATTTTTCGACATTGCAATCCTAATGTGCGCACTCGAACCAGGTACTTTACTTTATTATAAAAAATCCCTTACTTCTTTCGAAATTCGCGAATTTATTTATTTTATTTGGCAAATAAACAGTTAGTATATACAAAGAAACTCATAGATTAACGACACCAATATTAACCTTTATATATTTGCACTGTTAATAATATCAGTAATTCGCAAAAACTAAAACTAAGAGGAAATTAGACATTCAAACATTTAGAAACGCTTAAACTCACTAAAATTATAACTACATATCGCATTATTATTATTATTAGAAAATTTATGAAACACATTAAAAATTTAGTTTAATTATTTTTTTAAACAATAAATAATAGGTTAGCTAATTAAAATTTGCAGCATTATTGGGTTGGCGCTAATTCTATACGGTCTAAAACATGGAAAAATTATCAAATTTACAATATATTAAAATGAAATTAAACTATATTAAAATGGTCGCACAATAAAACAATGAAATCAAAGAAAAAAAAAACAGTTGCCACCAAAAAGATCTCTCCGTGGTTAATTAGGGTATTAAAATACACAATGAAGAATTTAAATTTAGCAGTAAGGTAATTTTAATGGCGTTACTGAATAGAATTAGTTGTATGAATCTCTTTACGTTTAGATTACGGACTATTTCATACGATTTACTGGACCAAAACGATGGTCACTCTCTAGTCTAGTTGAGTAACCATCAACCCCCTTATTGAGGATATAATATTTCCTCTTTGTGTGTTATATATGTATAGTTTTCTTTTTTTTTTAATAATTGCTATGACCTAAGTCACATACAATTATTTTGGGCCCTACTCAACTAGGCCAAATGTGTCTGTGCTAGAGTCAAGGGAGATGGTGGTAAGCTTTAAAAATGGTATACCTTGTGCGGATTCAAACCCGCGACCTTTGGAGAATAATGATAATTAATAGAGAATTTTGAATTTGATTTTTACTCTGACATGGTATAATGCCCCAATGGTATAATTTAGTAAATAAATAGGAGTTTTTTCTTGAATAATAATGACCCACGTCATGTAAAATTAATTTTGGGCCATACTCAACTAAACAAAATGTGCTTGTGATAGAGTCAGGGGTGTTGATAATATAATTTTATTAAACAATGTGGTACACACCCACGTTACACGGAGGATGGGTTTAGTGCGTGTAGTAAATTAAAAGTTCTTTGCATGTGCAGATTTTATTATTTAAATGTCGCACTTCTCATGCTATTTCTGTAGATATATGGATCGAATGACTATTTAAATTTGACAAATTTTGCCCATCGATCAAAGGGTTTTGGAAGGTTTTTGGTCCAGTGAACATAATATTTAGCCGAAACTATTCGACGTGGCATACCATTGAATGCATTACTAAACTAATTTTACTGGACCATTTATAATAAGCTATTATAAAAAGTACCCTAATTATTATGGTTCATTTTCTTTAAATCCGCAAATAGTTACTTTTAACGTGACAACGGTTTCGTGGTCCGTACCCGGATATTGAGATAACACGGGCTTTAACCGGGTTTAGGGTTTAGGGTTTAAGTGGGTAATCAATGGTTCTTACAAAAAACTACTCGACCAACAAACACTCCGCTCAGGAATTACATCCGGTAATATTTGCTTGTGTTTATTACCTACTTTATTTATTTATTTATTTTAGGAAACAACTGCTGACGTAGAAGTAAAATTACAATTAAAACATAAAGCCAATGAGAGTTTCCTCCAAACTTAATAAAATAGAAAATACATTCGGGAGCGAGGTTGATATTAGGAAGTGGGAGGGGTTGGGGAATTTACATAATTACCAGAATATAATATAAAATATAGCATAACTCCTAAAAAAACTTTGTTTAACATATACACACAAATATACTACTCTAGGGCTATATATTAGCTACAGTAGACACTCTCTTAAATGCCGGGAAGGTAGGAAGGTAGTTGAATATATCGATGATGCTCGACATATTGGTGTAAAGCTTACATGCTCGATGTATATATATTTCGTACTTAACCAGATGGAATGTCTCACACTGGGGAGTGGGTCTAGATGGAACCCTCAAATCTATGAGCCCCAGAAGATTAGAGCAGTCGATGTGAGGCATTGACAATTTTATATAAAAGTAACAATCAGCTCGCGATCTTCTAAGCTCAAGACACTGGAGTCCGTAGAATTTGGCGCATTGAGCATAATCAGAAAATTTCAAGTATAGTTTGTTTTAAGATTTTTTTTATCCACCATTTTAATCCATTGTTCCATCGAATATACCGAATTGTTAATATTTAATAAATATTTATCCTAACATATAAAACTAGGGCGCCGCTTTGCTTCGCTGCGGCATACATTGGAGCGGAGTTTAGTATATAAATGTATTTCTTTTTGTAGGGATTACCATTTAATTTATTATAATTCTTTGCGCAATCAAATGTATATGTTTTTTGGTATCTATGCACAGAAGACATTGTCATGGTCATTTTAAAAAAATAATTATCAAAATCGATCATGTAGTTCTAGAGCCTTAGTCCGTGAACAGATTGACATTTGAGTCACCACATGGGAGCTTCGCTCCAATTATTGATTTGTACAAATCTACAAATCTTGATAAATATTTAACAACTAAGGGGGGGAGGGGGAGGGTTGTAAAACCTGTTATGACTAAGTAATGATATAAAAAAATATCATCCCCAAATGATGCTCACAACAGAGACATGGTTACATGATCCTCTTAAAGTTAATGTAAAGTTTACATTTTTTTTTCTCGGCAACCATCATGATTATTGACATAAATCCTTAACAAATAACACTGGAAATCGTAGGACTAATTACCAAGCTGTTCTTTTGAACAGAAATGATATTGGGAGATAGTATATAAAGTAATTTAATAGTTGTCAATCGATTGTGCATAATAGTTAAATATGACATTCGAAAACATTGTCAAAATTAAGAGATACATATTTTTTTATGGATATTTAATCATAGTTATTCTTTTGTTCGCTTAATCCTCAAGTATTTCAGTACCTACAGAACTATTCATAAATGAGGGTAGGTGCTCGTACAGGTGCCTTTTTTATGAATAAGACAGGTATCAGCGTAAAATTCGACAATGCCAATAGACAACCCCGTCTATCGAATTCTGATCTAACATTATTAGTGTCACCTGTCAGCTCGGCGCTAGTAATAAATAATAAATTTAGTGGTTGAGTGGCCGGCGAAGTGGTATCATAATAAATTCGTTGGGACAAAGCAACGGAAAGGAAGGCAATCGAAGGGAAAGAGTCCCTGCAGCGGGTGGACAAAGGGCACACTTTGCTTTGCACGGACCTGAGTCGTCTGAATGGAGCGCGTCTATACCTGTCCGTAGGGCGACCAAATGCTCTATACTCTATGGCCTTCAAAGACATGCGACACAGTTCCAGGGGAAAAAGTATCTCGTCAACTATCTTTCGATCATCTGCGGATAATATTTTTGTTTCACTCGTACACTTTTTGTTAATGCAAATTACAAACATTCGATCTGACACAAGTGTATGTGCTCGATGAAGGTTCACTCATTACCCATGGTGGCTTAGGGGATTTGGGTTTTTTTCATTTGTTTCCATGAATTTCACATGGGTGGCCGTTTTAGTTTCGTGATGTTATGCCTGATATAAGTAACGTATCCATGAATTTTGAGGTCCAGAAAGGGATACTAAAGAAACCCTATTTTTTCCTCATCTCTATGCGTTTCTTATGATGAGTTTCCCTGTTTCCTATGCGCCGCAGGCGGATTTTTCAAAATATTATTTACATACGAAACTTATTTTGTCTAATTTTTACCAATTTTATTATGGAATTTGTAATCAAGTTGTTTTCGGAAATCTCCCAGTCTTGCTAGAGCCAAATTAGTGAATCGCATATCATAAAACGGGACTGTCCTACTTAAAACGGTACCTATGGTCAGGTTAAGTATAAAGTAGGTATTCATTCGATGTCATGCCTTGCTCGGTTTTATATATATATTTTAAGTCTGTTTTATGTTTTTTTTTGCTATAGTTCTTTGCTTGTTCCTTTCCTATAGTTATGTATGTATATATATATATAGTTATAGAAAATGTTAGCAGGAAGCGTTCAAACTTCACACTGGTAAGTTGCACTTCACACACAACACAGGTTGCATAAATCTTAAATAACCTTAAATCTTAATAAATCTTAAATCTGTCTTATCGAGACAGTATTTTCCTTTGATGCCAACTACCAAATTATTGTTGGGATTGCCTCATCCGCGTGGGGCGTGATGGTGGTCCTAGCATCGTGTCGGGTCTTAACAAACGCGAGCGCCACCTCCCGCCCCCCACCTTCCCCCGGTGTCCCGCCCCTCACCTCCAGACAAAACCAGGAATGTTGCACCCCGGCAACATTGTTGGACATTTGCCGCCGGATTACAAATTATCGTACCTCCCTTTTTGGCAATCGCACTTCACACAACTATCGGCGATCGCCGACAGTGCAAACAATATTGAAAAACGTCGTAATATCAATTTTTGACATTTTTGAAATAATACTTCTTAGGCACCCTTTTTTTGACCTTACACAATTTTTATCTAATGCGACACGCTCATTCGTCTGAACTCGGGAGGACATGAGTGATGTGCTCAGCCGTTGTGTTGTTGTTTAGTTATTTGTAACGTCAATTTTCTTCTTATAGTTATAATTAGGCAGCGGAAACATTGTTGAAAGTGAGTAAATGTATGGGGTCCTAAATATTTACAAATATAGATTATATCGAAAAATAAAATAAAATATCATTTGCTTATCATTTTATTTCATAAATTACGTAGGTAATTATATAATTTTAAAAAGGATCTTAGCACCCTCAGGTGAACACTTTGAACGTTGCTCCTTTGAGGCAGGAACAGAGGGCGAATGGTGTATTGCGCATTCCTTGCAAAAGGGCGTTTGAACTGGTTGAACGTGACAAATACTCGCGCGACTCCCTTCCATCGCGCCTAAACAGACGATGCTACTAACGATGGTCCCTCTCTAAGCACGTTCGCGAAATTCAGTGTTCAGAAATGATTGACACCTCGTGTACCTATTAGTTTAATTATCAAGAAATATTTATTATATTCTGATTATTTTAAATTAAATCATATTTATTAAAAATATATTAATATTGCAATTTATAATTTATAGGTAGGTTACACAATATGATCCTAAAGCATAAAAAAATAAATCGCTATAGATGGCCATAAAATTAATGCATACAAATAAAATTATGCGCTCTCCACTATAACATACCGAGGAAATATTATATCCTCAATAAGGCTCGATGGTTACTCAATCTAGTTAATGCTTACAATGCTTTAATAATAAATAATATTTTTTTATGATAAATACCAACGCAAATGTTTATCAATTATAACTCCTAAGTACTTAACTTCGTCTGAGAAGTTAATCGTAGGACAAAGGAAGATATTTTTTGAACTCCCATGAATTATCCTCTAAAAGAATCACAGTATCATCTGCGAAAGATAAAATGCTTGCATCCTATTTTAGATTTAGTAAGTCATTTAGGTAAATAAGGAATAGTATTGGACCGAGTGGACTACCTTGCGGCACTCCATTGCTTTGCAGTAGTAAGTAAAATAATATATTTAAGTATTTGATCTGTTCAGAAAAAAATAAATTACCTGTAATGTTACATAAAAAGAGATTACTTTCTAGACGAAAAAGTAAATCTATGTGTAATATCGCAGTAGCATTTTTGTTAATTCTTACTTATCTGACTTGACTCGTAAAAGAAACAGTCTGTTTGCAAACCCTGAACAGGTCGTCTCGCGTTTTAATCGTACCCGTTCCCTCCCTGGAGCGCCTGGAGCGCCTGAGGTGGGCATCCTTAAATCTCATTCAGGTGTGCCATAACTGTGAAGTGCACGACGCACACACGCACGCCGCGCACGCTGGTGTGTGTGTGAGTCACGGGGTTGCTATGCCTGGAATGCCGTCGGATCTTATCTGAAGAGAAGCCGACACTCTTAAATTCGATCGTCTCACGATTTGCTTAGATATACCTTTATATCGAAACGCCCATTTTTTTCACATCAGACCCAACCAAACCGGAGTAAACGCCAACATCTCGAATCATATGATACTTATTTATATCAAATAACTATACCCGAGTTTTCTTTCACCGCGCGTCGGACCTATGGGGCTAGTCTCGAGCCGACTCGCCACTCGTTCGCCGTCAGTGTGACGTTTGTACTCGTATAATGCATTAGACAAACGCGAAACTGTCAACGAGTCAATTGCAGACTGTCCCCACTGTCTGTAGGGTATGCAAAACACTTTTCGCGTAAAAATACATTTGTAGTGGTGTACTTCGTGGCATTTTGCACATTTGTTTCTGGCTTTATTCTACGAAACTAAGCAAATAATAGCGTTTTTTTTTGTAATTGCCAAGAATATGAATACTAGCAGACTTACCCAACCAAGCCAAGTCTCACAGCTTGGACCTCCTGTGTTCATAATTAAATTAATAAAGAACATATATTTTCTTTTAAATTTTGAGAGTTCTCAGAGATGTACATATAACTATGGCAGTTTTGTTTTTACCGACATCGTAAAATGTATTCGGCCTTATGCAGAGTCGAGTTGGTTACTTGGAAAAGTGCTTAGTATTCTTTTCTTACTATTATTTATACTCAATTCAATTTTAATTTATCCGCGTTTTTTTTAGATTATTAAATAGTAATCTAGAATAATGAAGTGTAAATTGTAAACACGATTGGTTTATACTATGTTTTCAATTTTTTCTAACGTTTTTATTTTTATTTGTTTATTTGTGTTACCGTAGTAATAAAGACACACTAAGTTATTTCTTATGAATATCATATAATTGACTATTATAATCACATTGTTTGCCATTACCTTCACATTCTTTTAAAGATGAAAATTAACCCGATTTAAAGGTATGTGGCAATCGTGTAATAATTTAAATATAATAATTTGTACAAGTGAGAGTTTGAGAGATTAAAGTTGTTTATTTTACCCGCTTTGTCTGTGTGTGAGTGCGTTTATTGATCAGGGTGGCAATGCAACTTTTCCCACCCCATTTCTACCCTCTAAGCCCGCGAACTGCGCGTTCGGTAATATCATGTTAAAAACCTACCCTCCTTATGTAAACTGTAAACTTATTGCGAAATATTATGCAACTTACGAATTGCCGAGTCATCTTGGTAGATTATTGAACTTCCAATGTCAGAATCCATTAAATCTTAATTATTCTAAACATGTATGTGTTACCGGTTTCTGTTTGTATAAATAATATTGTTTCGTTTTGTTGCCTTCGACGTGACTTTTCTTGTTTAATTGTAATATTTCAATTTTGCAATATTTTGAAATATTTGGAAATATAGGATGTCTCCAAGGGTTCATGGGTTGTTTATGATCCCATGCAACATGCAAGTAAATTATAAGTAAGAAATTATATTTAAAAAATGCGAAAATAATTCATCCACAAATTTATTATCTTTAACGATATGATTGTGACACGGCGCGATGCGGTAAGGTGAACCTGCTATGAATGGTAGCCGACAGCTGTCCTGGTCGGAGTTCAAGAACCGTTTAATATTATCACCTGAAGTTTACATTCTTTTATTCCCGGAAACCATGATATACCTTGATCACAAATAATATTTGCAATTGCAGGACCTATTGGCCGGATGCTACCTTATCTCTAACTTTGATTGCAGGTCTCACAATGTATTAGGGATGTTAGACTTTAATACACTCGAGTTAAGGCGGCAATTCCATACATATTCTATTTTGTTATAGTTATTCGCGGATTCATCGAGAATAACTATAACAAATAGATAGATTGTTCGAGACCGTTTGACTAGATTGCGGAAGAACACGCTATTTAGGCGATCAGCGTGTTGTAATGACTATACAAGTATAGTCCGATTGGGAGAGTAGTCGAATTATTAAATTCCATTTCACGTTTATATATTTATCTGTCCTTTTTTATTATTATTGCTTTTGGTTTTTAATGTTGTTTTTTCTTTTAGTGTTATCAATTTTTGCTTGTATGTTCGTAACTGTACTGAAATGTGTATATGGGAAAACCTGTTAAATAAATAAATAATTCTACAAGTTTTTTTTTTGCATTTTGCTAAGATCCTCGTCTTGCGAACCAGTAAATTTTGATTGAGACCGACCTAGGTATATATATATATATATTAACATGAAGGGCAAAATGAACTCGCTGCGAGTTCCTCGGTATCCACTATCATAAAATCCTACCCTCATTTGTCGACCGTTTCCTATTCCTTTCTATGCCAGTTAATCCTTACTAATCCGTGACAAGAAACCGCTTCTTGCTCACCAGACACTTCTTGACCATGACTGCGACCAAGTCCCTGCCCCCCCCCCCCTGCCCCCTGCCCCCCCCGCCACCCCGTCGTCAGCCGTCATAAGGTGTGTTTTCATGCGAAATCATAATGGCGCTGTTTGCAGTGGAGGCAATGTTTGTTTCAGATACTTATCAATATTTCTGTAAATAAAACATTGACAATTTTGGTTCATTTTATAGTAGTCTGAAAGCATATTTTTTTCAATTAATGTGAATTGATAAGGAATATTACTTTGTTTTATATATTTATTTATTTTCTTATGGGAAAACACACAGTAATAACAATAATATTAACAATTAAGAATTAAGCAGATAACAAAACCGATTATGGATTTCCTACATATTCACAAACATACTATTATACAATAGGTATGAAGACTTCAAACTAAATTGATGCAAATCAAATTATTAACCCCCCCTCCCCCCGAGCATTTTGTCTAAAAGTAACGCTGAGTGAAGGTATACCTCATCCGTGGAGGGCGACTGAGCGAGCGCGCGTATCTATCAAAGGTGTTTCGTGTCACCTTACACCAGGGATCCAAAAATGATCGAAATCAGTTTCCCAGGGGTAGACATAAACGAAAACTGACTTTGGGGGTCGATGAGGTCTTAAAATCGAACCCTATTAATTAACACAAGGTCTTATTTGAAACTCTCAAGATACTTTATAAGTTAAGTGTTACGTGTACCACTTGTTATAAAAATGACTAATTTTTTAATGGGTAGTATCATTGTTGTACTATTAAAAAACTCAACAAATATATTTATTTTGTTAAATTTTGATGAGAAAATGATGTCAAGTTTACACACTTAACCAACCACTTAACTAAGTAGTTTGCATCAATAGGAAAAAAACTAAAGATAGGATTTGTAAGGTAATTTGGCTATGGGGCCTGAGGTATCACTTCATTCCGGAAAAGGGGTCTCTTGCCCAAAATAGTTTGGGTATCCCTGACCTAGACTATAGACCAGGGGTGCTCAAACGGTCGATCGCGATCGACTGGTCGATCGCGAGTGCTTTTTGAGTAGATCTCGAGAAGAAAAATTTTTTTAATAAGTAGGTAGGTAACTAAACTACAAAAATGTATTTCGTAATAAAATAACACTGCTTGCGGCAAAAGGTGGCTTTATCAACTGGTATATGTAACTCTTTTGTTTTGTAACAACCAATAAACTCGCAATTTTGAATAACTATGAGTTTTTTCATTGATATTGTAGAAAAGAACCTAACTAAACCTAACCCAAACCTTGACTAAAATAATGTACCTATATTGTGCAGAAAGCTAATATCTATATATGCTACGGTACGCCCTACCTAGGTAGGTAGGGTGTATCGTGTATGTACGACAACCCTACATCACACACACTTGCAGTCTCTCAGAGTCGATCGTAAGTAGTCTAAAAATATTGAGGTAGATCGCCAGCAGTTCAAGTTTGAGCACCTCTGCTATAGATAGACTATTCGCCTTCTCCGAGGACACTCTTTGTTCTGGAAAAGTTTCACGATTCATACCGTGACCATTTCCAGATCATTTCCGATAAAAAATTAGTCCTGCCATTTCCAGTGTTATTTGTTAAGAAGCTATACAGGGTGTCCCAATAAAAAAAACAGCTAATAGGTCCTACGATTCCTAGTGTTATTTGTTAAGATACTATATCCACATTCATTACGGTATTCGAGAAAAAAAATGTTGAAGATTCTATTCTAAATCGTGTAAAACAGATATTTTTCAATGGCTCCTCCCTCGGATAACTACGTCACTGGGTCACTGGGCCGCGGTCAGTCAAGATCGAGGTTAATGACCTGCCGCGTTGTTCGAAACGCCCTATTAGGGCGGAGCTAAATGACTGCTGTCAGATGCCACTGGTCGAACAGAGGTCGGTCTAAAAAGAAAGGTTAACTCCTTTCCCCTTCTCTTGGGTTGTAAGAGGGATGATTGATTTATCGATTGATAAGATCGATTTACACCAATTTTATTACAAAAATAATAAATTTGGTGATGAAAATTTTTCGCATTTTGTTACATAGTTTCTTACTCTTAATAGGGAACCCTAAAGTTTGTGGGATTGGTCTTGGGACACCTTGTATAAAAATTCATCATGATTACCAAGAAAAAAAATGTAACTTTCCGTGAAAATAGTAAAAAGATATGGTAATAACGTCTTTGTTGTGAGTGCACAGCTGTTGCCGTGCGCCGTAACGGTATCAAGGTCATTATCGATAGGTGCGGCATCGGAATACGCACGCTGACCGAATTGACATCATCTGTTAAAAAATATAACAATTTGGGGATGATATTATTTTCGCATTTTTTAATATTATTTCTTTTTCATAATAGACCTTTCCCGATGACTTAAGGGGGTGTTTATGTTCCCTATTACGTGTAAAAAATTGTATGAAAAATAATTCATGCCCAAATTTTTTACATTTATCAAAGTACAGGTGAAAATTCGTTTTGCTTTCTCGTTTGCTCGTTCGCGCTCGGCTAAGGCCGATCAATGTACTAACGCGGCGCGGGCGTCGCGAGCGGGTGATGTTATGACAAGAACGATTTAATGTTATCACGTAAAGTTTACAATTACTTTTCTCGGAAACTATGATGAATTTTGATATGAAGTTAAAACAAATCTTGTTCGAAATGGCAGGGTATTGCAATTAGCTGGATTTTTATCGGGAATGTTCTTGGGACGCGCTATAGCAATAATTGTATTTGTTATACAATAGCCTTTATTATACAATGCAATAATGTCTACATTATTTATTTTTTTCTGTATAAATATTTTATTTTTTTATATCTACAGAATTTGCTCACTTCTTGGTTTTTGGTTTTTGTTATTTTACTGAAATATATGATTTTACAACAGAATTTACTTGTGACCTGGATTGCGTTATTGTGCAAACGCACCTTCGCTTGTCTCTTCGTTTGTCTTAGGTACTTGTCAGGTACTCTACACTCTACTCCCGCTCCCTAACTCCCGATTATGACTTATTTCCTGCCCTTTTAACGACTTTCGCATTTTTGAGGGGATAATAACTTTCAACTTTTTTTTTTACTGCCAAGGATCACAAATGGCCTGCAGTGTAAGTGAGTAGAAGGAACTTCTCAATGTTTATATCTGCGTGGAATAATACAACACTATACGATAAAACATGTCTTATGTAGCTATAGCACTTTTGACTTACGCAATAACATCAAGTAAGTTTATAATATGCCCTAAGTCAGACTTTCTATAATTAAAAACATTATTATCAGAGGATCCTAGAAAGATTTTCGATTAAATTAAATAATTTATACATATATTTAATTGCACTGTTTTAAAATTATTTTTTTTAATACAAAATGTCTTAAAACTAGGCAATCAACCGTTCTAAGAAATACGTTCAATTAGTAATTTAAATTCCCTTGTATTATTTTTTTATAGCATTCAGTATCAGTTTTCAGATTGTTAACCTTTCAATACACTTTATTTATTTAAATGCAGGTTACTTCAATATATGTATGCATACAACAATATTATGTTACAATTGTGTTTTAAGAATTATCCGCGTAAATTGCGATAAGCGGGTATGATTATTGTAATCATTTATCTACAAAATTCTTAGGGTAAATATGAAATAAACTAATAGAAATAAATAGGTAACCTAAATAAAGATTTTGAAAATGTTTATTCGAGTAATTTCGAAACATAAGCTACAGAAGTAAGAATTTTGAAAATGGCTTTTATATTTTTCGCCAATCGACGCGCGCATATTGTGACGTCATACCTCTGCACCTCCCTAGTGATGTAGTCTATTCGATTAACTGCTAAATACCCTAATCACTAATGCATTTTCTTTTACAAATTATTTCTCGATTAAACATACCTCCATTATTCAGCTAATATTATTTTTAGTATGGAATCCAAGCATCTTAACTGGTTCTGTGACCCTGCACCGCACATGTTAATTTTGGCCACATATATTTGTACCAAAAACAATCTTGATAGTACGGGTGACCTCAGAATTTTGTTAAAATCCTATAAAATGTGAAAAAAAAATAACACATTTATCATTTGTGTTCAATTTCTTCTGTAGAGTATATAACTCCGATAATATATCGATCGGTTCAGTAATTCTTGAAATTTTCCATTCTAATCCAAATAAATTTACAATCTGGTATCATCTGGTTTACCATAAAACTCTCTATTCTAAAATATCACTTTGATTTTTATTATTTCGTAAATTTAAAAAAAAAAAAGTTGCCATATCAAATTTTTCTTTTTGACCACCCAATTTTTCACTTTTTTGACAAATTTTGTCAAATATTACACTTTTTTTTTACATTTTTAAATATTTATAACTAGACTTATTTTATAATAATATTGTTACAAAATATTTTGTATCATCGAAACTACTTAACTATTTAATCTTGCATGCATACATAATATAGCTAAAAAAACAGAACATTTTTAGATCGTTGAAACAGTAATTTAAAACATGAGACACTTTAATATTTCGAGTAGTATTAAAATAATATTACTCGAAATACAATATTAAAACCAAATGAATGATGACAATTCACGAATTTAAATTAATTTGTTTATCCGAGTAAAGCTATAATTTCGTAGAGCGTCCGATGATTCAATAGAATTAATTTTTTAGCGGCGCTTTGTCTGTCGGCCCGGGCCCGAGCCGAGCCCGGAGGACGGAGCCCCCGGAGCCCGCAGCCGCCGGCCGCCAGTCCGTCTCAGCTGGCGGCGGCGGTCGGTCGTGCTCCTCGCGTTGATGGTGTCGCTGGTGTCGCTGGTGTCGCTCGTCGCCCGCAACCCTTCGGCTGCGCACAACCCTCGTGCGGCGACTCCGCGGTGACATTTCGCCTTTGAGGTTATATTGAAACTCGTCGCGGACGGCGCGCTGAAGATGGCGGAGTTCCGTGCCTGTGTTTTGTTTTCTACTGTATTGTTTGTGGTTATGTTCGGTGCTATGGGGAGGAACGTCGGCGAGGATGAGTGCAGAGCCATAGCGCCCTTCCTCGAGGAAGCCGGCTCTTCGAAGACCGCAGCCTCACCAGGTATGTATGCACCATAAATAATATGATCGCCTCATTGTCAGCGACGTTGTGTAAGAGACTTCGCCGGCTCGTAAAATCGCCCCGCTAAAAATAATGCCGCTGCGGCTGCGGCGGTGTCATGTCATCTCATGTCATGTCATGTCATGTCATGTGCAATTAGCTCAACATATCGACACCAAATGTTTTCATATTGCAGTGTTTAATCTTCACCAGGTTACCAGGTTACGATAATAAGTTTATCCGATAAATACGTTTTAAATAATGATATTTACCATTTAATTATTACTTCATATTTATTACCATATTTCGCTTCAGATTAGGTAAGCCGTTACCTGTTTAATAAAGTAGGTAGGTATGGAAATAACAATTGGCATGACAATAAGTAACAGGTCAAACTGGCAAGGACAACATTTTAGTTGTAGGTATCGTTAATGAATGCTGCTATATTATCTGTTTTGGTCAAATTATAATCATCACAGTTCCAGAAATACAATCGGGATGCGGAGGTTTAATATCCTAAACGGGCTAAGATTAATAATTACCTATTTTCCAAATGCATTTCTGTTAATTTCCATGTTTGAGTTTTGTAATAATACTTTTTTTTTCAAAGTTTACTGAACGTCTACCTGAAGTGGTTTTAGGGTTATAATATTTGAATTGGTAAATAATGATGAAATTCTTTTCTCCCTTCCTCACTCCCTATCGCAGTGATAGGGCAATTTTATAATAATTAAGAAATACGCAGGCACCAGTACTTAATATATATTTAAATATAAAGAATTATTTTAAGGTCCGGTTGATTACTAAATCAATAGCATCATTGCTCGCCAAGGTACATAAACAGTACAAGCAAGGGATATTAAATGGTTCTAAGATGACAGTTTATTGCCTGAATTTTCTACGCAGATATACCGACTTTAAGCTATAATTCCTATTAATTCATTTTAACATATTTAAAAAGACCTCCTATCAAAAAATCTATAAAATAGAACCACGAAATACACATAATTACAGTATACATAAGAACGATGAAAAGGATATAATATATTTTCAACTCTCTTTTTAAATTCCTTTTTTTAAAAAAGATAACATTTATACTCAAGTAATTACTTTTTATTTGTAAGTAAAAAAAAATGACATGGCTGTTGTATCAAGGATATAACGCTTTTACATAAAATTAAAGATGCATAAGTAATTTTATTATCACAATCAATAAATATACACTCGAGTCAAACTGGAATACATTAGGTCTTGCTTTATTGATCTACTCGGACGCACTCAAAACGTTTCTCCATTCGAGCATTTATTTATTTATTTATTTAATCACGGAAAAACAACAGATACAAGAGATGAAAAGAAAACTTAGAAAAACTTAAGATATAGGTTAGTCTTGTATCCTTACAAGTTTTTCACATATAGAGTGATTTATTTCATGTCTAATGTTAGTTATATGAGTTTACTGACAATAAGATCACAATCACAATACCAATCGATTAATTCACAATCGAGTAATTAGGGGTTTCAAAATATGAATGAATCCTTAATCCCGCTCGATTATTGTCCTGCAAGCCGAGCTGCTTGTCAAAATATTGTAGCTAGCTTGACCTTGGGGTGGCAACCAGCCGCCGTTGATAGGGTCTTTCTTCAATTTAATACTAATTATTTAAAAATATTTTGACTTGCGGGTGATTAACATCAACATCAACAGAATGTCTTCTCGCGTCGCATTGAACGAGTTTCTATTTTTATTCTTGGATATTTACGTTTTATCGAGCTTTTCTGATTCGCGTCGTTTCATTCATAAATTCCGCCGCCGAAAGAGGCACAAAACTAAATAAATATATTTTAAAAAAGAATCTTATATTAAGTGATTTACTTCAAATAGTACTCTTTTAGAGATAAGATTAATCTAATTAACTTAACTAAAATGAATCGAATGAGAGCATGTTAACCTGTTAGTCATTGAATAAAATACCTACCTACCAGATCAGAACATAATATATATACTAAAAATTTTCTTATTTTAGTTGAAGCTTAATATCAGCAAACTGAAGTAGTTATACATATTATAATAAGTAGTTGCTAATCATGGTTTTGTTAGTCGACCAGTCACAGTTTGATGCAATATATGGAGGTTGCGGTGTGAAGTGACTTTATGGTCAAAGTGCACACACACACACTAACGATACACACAAATGAATGCAATTTAACTGTCTACCCGTTAAAAACAAACTTTTTAAATATATAAATAAATATGCAACGATAAATACGGTCAAACTTTTATTAAAGTAGTAGACATTATTTAAAAAGGAAACATTAATGATAAAACGGTGAATATAAATATATATATATTTTCAATACACTGTCAGACTTTTATACAAGGTAAGCTAACGGCGTTTGCCTATTTTAGCGTAAAAATCATCTAAATACGGTATTTAAGAAATATATTATACAATTTACTAAACGAGGTGCATATATTTTACACTTTTATTTTTATTTTTAGCCATGACGATTCATTTGAATATATCCTACGTTGAACGTAAGTTTTCCTTGTAAATATTCATTAAACTATTCATTTCTCATTCTTTATACGTCATTTTCGTTACATTTTCACTTTTTTTCATAGTAATTGTTTAATTTTAAATCATTTATTCACTACTTTATGGAAGTTTGACCGTATTGCATAAACGCACAGATAGGTAGGCGAGAGTGAAAAGCTTTCATAAAATACAGGCCTGTATTTAAACCAGCGTGCATTACCTCAAGCGATGCAACTATTTGTGCTTTCGGTATTAATTTTTCTTTGAACATTCTGGCTATATAATTTATTTGACAAAAATTTCAATCCTTAAAATATTAAAAAATATTCGAATTTTCCAAATGTCAATATGCTGTCAGACTTATCATAGTGTATTTGTGACATTTTTTTTGACCTTTTCAATTACCTAACCTTTTTAGAAACCTTTAAATTGTCTCCCATATAAAGCTGTCACGACCTGTAAGCGCTGTCCGTGGAATTCTGGTCACAGTCCTGGCTTCCAAATGAAAACCATTTAGGTTGCGTTAAGAGTTAATGTCTATAATTTCCCTCCGATCTGCGTTCAAGGGCAATCACACCTACTCAGTCGTCCCGTTAAAGATTCGATTAGGATTTGGGGTTGTTTTTACCCCCCTCCCCCCCGCCCCTCGCAGCAGCCCAATGAATGAACGCAAGTGTGCATTTATTCACTTTAGTTTCAAAACAAGCCCCGAGTTATTATAGGCACGCACGCCTACCGAGGCGCCGTATGTGTGTGTGTTACGTTGGGTGTGTGTTACATTGTGTGTGTGTTACGTTGGGTGTGTGTTACATTGTGTGTGTGTTACGTTGGGTGTGTGTTACGTTGGGTGTGTGTTACATTGTGTGTGTGCCCGGGGTTGCACGCAGAACCGGTGGGCAGTCTACGCCTTTTAAAACGTCCACCAATTTCGCAAAACGTCAATTTATTGGCTTCGTTTCGTTTTTGCGCGCGTCGCAATGGAATTGCACTGTGGCACGAACAAAACAACACGATACTTCATATTTATTACATTTATTCAAGTACCAAAAATAACGAAAAGGCTATTCCTATATTCTCGTTAATAAATCTTACACCAGATATTAATACATACCCAGCGAGATAGTAAATGTAATTTAACTTTAGTTAAGGATTCCTCTTTACTGTTAAATAAAGCAAAAAATGTAACATATCTATCTTTTCTTATGAAAATAAAATAAGTAGGTATAAAAACAGAAATGTATTTTCTTTTTGTCCTATTGATATGGTATCAACCATTTCAGTTTTGTTTTTGCAAAAAAACATTATTTTTTTTTAAAAATCTATTTTGCTTGTACTTAATACGGATACTTTCTCAATTTTGTTACTAGCCTCCTCGATCAGATTTCGTATTGAAATAAATTGGTTCAATTGCGATTAGTCTATACTCGTATGTATCTCAAAACACATAGATCATAATGGTAAAATTAAATATAATTTACCTGCCTATAATAGTTTGTAAACCTTTTGTTTGCTATCTGCCAATTTCACATATCTATTGAATAACTCCAATATCTTATTCTGTAGTACAACAACCTATTTTATAAGATACAAAGGGCAAACAGTTAACTAGAAAATGCACTTTAGAAACTCCGTTTATCAGTAAACTATAAGCGACCATATTTCTGCAAAGACTGACATTTAATAAATACATGTTAAATATTATGGAACGTTTTAAGTGACGTGAATTTAACCTCTCTTCTGAGGTCGAAAATTTAAGTATTTCCTACTTATATATTTTAATAAATTCTGCGACAACCACTAGTATTGCACTTATTTATTTATTGGTAGTGGAAGTGCACAGCTTCACATACGAAAATGAAACAATGATTAAACAATTTAATGAATATGTGAACCAAAGAATGGAAAAAAGAAATTTTAATAATCTACATTTGAATAGTAACTATATATAAATAAACTAAAACTAAAAATAAATACAAAAAGCACTATAAATAAATGACTATCATACATTATTACAGTATTCAATTGAAAAGATGATTTATCGAGCCAGGAATATACGACTTTACCTTTCTCACTTAAGTGTATCATCTGCACCGTCCTGTCCTCCCCTCGCACCCCGCACATTTGTGTATATGAGAGTTATATGTATCCACGTTATAAATATACCTAAAATAAATACAGCCGAAAGAAGCATTTATTTATTTATTTACTTATTAAGAAAGAGGTTGTTGAATGGAACGAACCCTGTGTTATCCAGGTTAAGCTACTTATATGGCGTAAACATCCCAAGTATCGAGATGTTTTAATCGCACTACGCACAGGTTGATATTCATTTAATTTTGTTCTTCGTCTTGCCGGGGGGGGCGGTTATAAGGTCCGATTTCGCGGTGCTTTCGGCGACGGTCGGACGGTACTGCGGGGGGAATGGGGGCGGGGGAGCCTCCGGTGGAATTCTTCTGTCGCGCCCGAACAGGATTGCTCGCGGCGAACGAACGCGCCTGGAGACGTCCAGGATTCGCCCGCTCCGGGAGGACGGAAGGGTTACAAGCGAAGACTATCGGTCGGTACGACAGCGGCACGACATAAACACGATCCGTTCCCTGATTAGTCGGCACGACAGCGATGCGACAAATACTCGGAATTAGTGGTGGGCGGTAAAGCGATAATCATGTAACTGACGTTACGTTTTACCCGTTTTCAAAATAGTCTTATACTTAAACGGTTACAAAATAACTGCGTGATTTGTAGCTGAACTCGACACCGTGTTTCATTCAGTATATTTATTTCAAGAAACAACTTTGCAGTTGTGTATGAAAGGCAGAAATGAGTAATATAAAACAAAAGTAAATATAACAATAACAAGATAAAAACAACAAATATAGTAATTAAGACTAGCATACCTACACTTTATACATAGTTATTCAAATACATGAAAAGAGATAGCAAGTTAAAGAGCGTAAATCTTATATAAACTAAATAGTATAATAATATTATAAAATTTATGGAAAAAACAATAATAAAACATTAAATGCAATAAAAATTAAATAAACATTAATTAAGGTCATTAAGACTACAAAGTTTTTTCAATAAGATATTTTTTCAATGCAGTCTTAAAGCTGTGATATTTTTCTAATATTTTTATATTATTGGGGTGATTATTGAATAAATCTACCCCCCTATAAACACTTGTATTTTGGAATTGAGTTGTTCGAGCTTCAATCGGTTAAACATAATTGTTTTTGTGTTTTGTGTCGTGCGAATGACACATTTTGTTTCTTTAAGAAAAATCACAAAGGATTTCGTAGATGAAGATACTATATATTGTGAGAATTCCTAAGTTCCGAAAGTGTGATTGGCAAGACTCACCTGGGCCTAAACCCAGGATACCCCTCACAGCCCTCTTTTGGAATATAAAAATTTCTTGAATATATGCTGCAGAACCCCACAAGAGAACTCCATATCTAAGGTCATATCTACAAGTGCATAATAAACAAACCATTGCCATGGTGACGCTAAACAAATTTTCCGTGTCGCTGAAGCTGGGATTCTGGCCGACAGGGTGGTGACTGTCAAAATGGTTACGACCGGCGATGTGCCTAAATACAATGTTCATCGCTGTAACTTGTGGAATATGCATGCTATAGGGTGATTTAAACGGTGTCGCCTTATAACGCCAGAATGTACCAAAAGACGAAGACTCTGTCGGAAAATGGTGATGCTGAAGCCACCAATGACTTAAACGGAACGCCAGCTAATACACGAGAAGTAATGCGCCTGTATCCGATAGGCAAATTTTCCCATCTACCTCAAGTGGCAATGAAACTGGTCGTCTTCGTAAACTTCCAATACCAGAAGTAGAAAAATATTTCATAGATTTTTTAAAATTTAAAACCGTTCATAGACAAAAATCGCCATTGCGACGCTAATTATCATTTTCTATTAAGCTTATTGCCTGAATTTGATACAATGACCGAGAATCAATTTTAAAATTGAGGTTATGATATTGCTTGGCGGAATAAAAACTGGTCGGCATCATAGAATTACTTCCACCAGCACTTCCGCTACGCAGGCTGAACCGTACTCAACTGCAGCATCATATCATGTCACATCTGATCCGCTCAACCATCCAAATACTAGTCCCAACTAGTCACAAGACATGATGTCAAACAATTATACGGGAATACAAAATAAGACATTTAATAATTCATCTACCGATGTTACACAGCAATAATTTAGTTTTTTTGTAGAATGAAAAACATTACAAGTTGATTTTGTATTGCTCATAATAAAAAATCTAAAAACAGTCCAGATTCACCCCTTAAAAGAATATTGCCGGCTTTTAGTTCGACCTGTGAGTAAGTATAAATGTTGCGCATTTTTAGTGTATTGCGACATCGTCGACATCGCACGGGTTTTATCTAGCGCGGTAGGAAACACATTATTCAGTCGATGGACAATGGTCAATACATTGTCATTTTAAGATTAACACTCTGCATTATAATCAACCAAAATGTCAATACATACTATTCTATTGGAAGTTTCTCATATATTATTTCTATATAGATGCCACAATCCGCATACGGCCACATTATTTTAAATCGTCACCCGTCAAATCCATAGTCCGCAGAAGAGTATTAAAATTCAAGTCATTGTATGGTGTAACCACAGCCATAAAATGTTCAATACGAATATATAAATAAATGCCAATACTTATTACGACACGTCCCATGAATTATTACCGTTTTCTGTTAGACAGGATTGTATAATAAAGTTTTCTATTAATTTTATGCGATCCGCGTACCTATGCGCAAACCATCACGCGCAGTCTTTGCCAAGCAGGAAGCTATTTCTTTTTTGCCTCATCTTTCCTCACAATAGACGCAATACTAATACATCAGCGGTGTGGATCATGTGAAATATTACTGGGCGCCTATCCCCTTAAAATCTATATATTACGTCCCAGAAAATACAGGTCTCGAGACTATCTCCGAAGACTTAAGGGGGTTCCCGATATTGAGCGCAAGCTATTATATAAAAAAAGCGAAAATAATTCATACCTAAATTTAATATTTGTCGGAGCTGAGCGAAGCGTAGCTCCCATGGATCGATTCCTATAGCGAAAGTTTATGATCTTAATTATTTAATTGCCGATTATCTTTAAAAATATTTTCTCCGTGGGAATGTCCTGTGATAAATTTTTTCACATCGAATTCTAGAAAAATAATTATTTATTTGAATTTATTTTATTATTTCTCAGCTCCAATAGTTTCGAGCATAGTTTCGCCTTAGCGACTGCGCCCACCTGGTTGAAGTGCCCTTAGCATCGCGACACGCGATCATTACAGCAATGGTCTAATACTATCAAGTAAAGTTTACGATATTATTCTTGGAAATCATGATGCACTGTGATATGTTTGTCTTTACAGATGATATTTGTAATCTCAGGGCCATACAGACTGTATAATACCAATGAATAGTTATATCCATTTTCCGAGTAAGCTGTTTGACTTAGTTCTTGAGCCATCTTCAAAACTCGCCTTAATATTGTATCATATCATTGATCGCCCCTTACGTTTCGTATTTAGGAAGGGAAGAAGACACTGAGGGGGATTAAAAATGAGGGGAATTAAAAGGGTTCAATTCTACCAGAGGTCGATAAGGTCCCTTTTGATAATTAGCATATTATTCTACTTATTTTGAAATTATTCTCGCGTTTCTGTCTAATTATTTGGTCGTATAAAAAGTTATAATAATTTATTTGAAATTTTTATGAATATTCATAAAAAAATCTCTTGAAAAGTTGCGCTTTTCAAGTGACCTACACCCCAACGTAACCCAGAATTAAAATCGTGTGTAACGAAATTAAATGGAGGAGGGGGTCTGCAGGGAGTTTCCGAAATACGGGTTGAATGAAAGATTGAAAATGAATGTAGCTTCGAAGGAATACCAGAGGTGTCTTGGGACCTATAAAAAGGTTAAATGGTCATATCCGTTCCGCCGGAAAATGAGACATTATTTGACTAATTAGACATTTATGGCAGTTAAAGCTTGTGACGTACGCACTGAGCGCGTTGACCTAAAAAATATCATCATTGGCTTAATTGAAATCCGCCAAACGGGTATCTGCGACCGAAACAAAAATGTTACGTTTGTCCAAAGATTGTATTATGCATACTGGGTGCCCCAGAACGTTTGAATTGAGCTCCTTGAAGGAGGTGATTTGGTGGCCTTAAACATGCATAGTCTAGATGCATGATTTACTTTTGTGAGCGAATATAAATATTTTTGAAACACACAGACCAAAAAAGATTATTGATTCACTTACCCACTTCAATGAAGGATAGTAGGAGTAACGATGATATTGAACCTATTTATTTATTTAAACAATTATATACTAATTTTGTAAGGTTGTAGATTTGTGTATACTCGTACATATTAAAAAACACTGGTACCACTGCAACCTGTTCAAATAAATTCAAATTCAATGTCGCTATCGCGACCTTTATTTCAATATATTTTAAGTATGCAGGTTACATGTTCTGGAAGAGCCTGCTGACTCATCTACCACATATTCACTAGTATAGTCATTATCTAGCAACATGTTATTTAAATTTTTTTTTCTTTTGATTACACACCTTAACCTATTGTTAAAAACATTACATTAACAAGAAGAATGAATTAAAGAATATAAGTATAATTTTAGATCTTTTTATGCATCACTATTTTTTTTTTAATTTCTTAATTTCTAAAGGTACCTTATTAAATAATTGCCAGCACAATTTTAATTTGTCTTTCTCCACATACATTTTTGAATTTCGGTATAATTAGTATTTGTGATGCTAATTGCCTCGTCGAGTACTTATGCGAAGAGACTCTTTGAACTCTTCACGAGAGAAATACCCCATAAATATTTTAAATTTACACATTTGAAATACTGTGAACACCTTGCAGAATTCAAGGAACCCTCTAACATCGTTTCTGCCTTCTTAACTAGACATAATGCCCGTGCTAAAGAAGGCAGTCAATTTATTCTTATTTTTTTAATATTTGCCAACTATCAATAACGAGCGTTTCATTAAAAATGAACAGTTAAAACAGTTAATGATGAACGAATAAACCCTGAACAACTATTTCATTGAAGTTAGTTTAAAACTGCACGAACTGCGCATGTCTGAGGTGTCGTTATGTGCCTCTGTACAAATATTGTTCAGTAAATTCACAGCTCTCGTAACCTACTTGGTCGAGATGGTATTGGCGGAACGGTCTGCATTTAGACACACATGCATATATACCTACTCGTAATACATATGTTAGTAAACAAAGTGCACCGTAAGGTCCGTCCGTCTGTCCGTCCGTCGTGTATTTATCATCTCGTTCTGCGAGCGGAGTAGCCGTAAAGTTGTCCATTCGATCGAAGTGCCAGATTTGTTTATAGCTTTGCTCGTTTTAGCGCGCGAATTGCTCTATTTCGATGCATCGAAACGAGAATATTTCGAGCGAATTTGCATAGAATATTCTCAACGGCTATAAAATTGCATGGATTCCAGTTAGAAAGTTTAAAATAATCTCGTTCCCCTACCACACACTACTAATAGTGTATGCTCGTAACTTTTTTTAAAGTGTTTTGCAATCAATTTAAAACCATTAACACTTTATTTATTATTGTAGTACTTAAGTAGTATATACACATACCATCATATCTTAACATATGGACGTTGCCTTTTTAAACAGCAGATAGAAACAGAGAAAATTACAAAAAAAGAAATTGTGATTATAGTCATTTCGCTCTCTTTCCTCCCCCTCCCTCCTCCATCATCTTAAAAAGCAGCCTGGAAGAAAAAAAGGTTGATGATACATCATCTGAACATACCTAAACCAAAATAAAACTATGACCGGAACAATTTTTTTTTTATTATTTTCATACCTACATTAAACTTAATTCACCGACATACAAAATCTTTTATTTGTTTAATTCTTAATTGTTTTAATGTTATTGTTATAACTGTGTGTTTTCCCATAAGAAAATAAAATAAAAATATAAAAATACTGTATTATAAATGAAAAAAAACTATCGTAGTATAAAATCTTAGCACAAATTTATAAAATAAATAGTATTTACTATTTATTCTGTGCACCACATTATAATGAAGACAGATCTAGTATGTAAGATTTTATAATTTTTTATACCAATTGAAAATGGTTGCTTTTGAAAATACAATTTTATTTTACCTTAATTTACTAAAAACGTTTTGAAGATGGCACAATTATATTTATCTTTACGAGTGCCACTTTTTGAACCCGTATTAAAAACAAATATTTCAACAATCACTCCAATTTTTAGGCAGACCTTTGGGCCCACAGGCCTTACCTTACGATAATAACGTCGCATCTCTTTCATCCGCCCTTATCTGGCTTAGGTCAAAAGGACTTAATAAAAACGCCTATACATGAATGTATGTATTCATTATATGAACTTATAAATATCACCAATTAAGCCTTAAATTTTAATGTCTTTGGGTAATGGCGGGTAGCGCGGTCAATGCCTTTGACCATAGTTGCCTTCGTTTAAGGTTTAACAATAATTTATAAATTTTATTTATTAAAAGGTTAACTACGGTTATTCCTAATACTAATTAAATAAACTAATAAATCGACAAACATATGTGTATTGCTATTTTATTTTAGTCTTATAGTATAAAACATAGCGAATAGTACGAAAATACGAAACGCTGGGTAGTTTCTTAACGTTCAAGATTGTACAGTCGGATGTTGTAAAGTCGAAAGTATTTTGAGCGTTATCGCAACGTTCTTCCTCAAAGTATTCCAAGCAGCAGAAAGGGTCTGCTGATAAAATAAATTATTTAATATAATACTGATAACCAGCATAGGAAAGCAAAGTGCTAAAATCTCTGATCTGCGTTAATCGTGCAGAATAAAACACTAACGCACCAGGAATTGAACCTCGGATCTCATATCGTCACGGACGGCGATCTAACCATTGCGCCGTACGCTGTTTGTAATATTCTGCGAAGGGAACGTAATTAATCAATTCTTCAAAGCCTTATATCGATACGGTAGTTTTGGTACTGTTTGAAAATACTCTAGTAATCCACTAGATAGCAGAATGTTCTTCAATTTGGTATATTAGTTTTTATGCATTAAACAACGTTACATTATTCATTTTTATGTTGAGAATTGCTAATTATTTAATTACATTTTAACCACAAATTATATTAAGAACCCTGTTTGTAATTACAACGTGAATAGTAAGTTTTTTTTACTACTACGCAATACTCAATAGTTGTATTTGCGCGAAACAGTGAAGTACAACCGTGCGAAAATGCGCATTTATCGCGTCTTTGCTTAGGCCGCCATTTATATGGAGCGGTCGAAACTTTTTGGCGAGGTCCGGGCGTCCCGCAAGGCGACAACTCGGGGCCGCTGTTCCTCCTTGTTTATGGGTCTGCGCTGAGCCCGACCTCGGCGGATTGCTGCGGCACGGGAAGTGGGTCGCTGAGTCGGTCGGCCGCGGATTGCGAGATCAGATCGGAGACCTTTCCTCGGGATTTGTGGTTTTTTGTAGACTCATTGTAATTGGTTATATTATATTGCTAGAGATGTTTCTCCTAATAAAGGTGTACTTCCAAATCTTGCCCTAATTAAAAAGTAACTAGTACTTATTTAATGCGCATTATTTATTTGGTTTACCGTTAATATTATAGATATAAAATGGTTTAGTTTTTTTTGTTATTAACTTTAATACTTTTTGTTAGTAGAAACCTATTTTTAGTTTTTCATAGTTTTTTATCGATCCATCAATTGTATTTTTTTATATGTACTGTGTAAAATTGTTGGTTTATCCAATAAAGATAAATAAAATAAAAAATTATACATGACATAAGGCCAACAAGTATAATTCAAATATAAACAGATTGTTATCGCTACAAGGAATCTAGTGTACCGTACACCTTCATTATAATTTCGTTTATATGTTGGTCAAATGAAAGTTTTATTATCCAAAAAGATCTCGAATTATATCACTTTATGGTATAATTTCACCAGCAACCGTGTAAGTGAAACTTATAGTTATATAAATGTATATAATATAGTGTCAAGAGGGAATGGGAGCTAATTTTTTGCGGCACATATAAAATGTGTTTTTTATTACTCTAACATGATTTTAGCAGAAGTCTAGCTGAATTATCGTTTATGACGATTCAATAGTGCAGTTTGTTTGTTTCTCAATTGTAGGTATTTTAATTGCCTGCTTACAATTGTACGCTCGCAGCGTAATAGCATATTGTAGTGGCCAACGGTTCAAATTCGCGGTCTATGACACTCGCACCAAGTCTAAGATTTAAATGCTACACGAGTGTATATTCCTGTGCCTTGGAAGTGCCTGTGGAAGTGGAAGTGCCTGTTTGTCAAGAAGTCGCTTGTTGGCAATCAATGGTTTAAGTATAACCAGAAACATCATACAGCAACTGTATTATATTTTTTAAAGTGTATTATAGGTTAAGTTTATTGGGGAAAAGTATATTTTAAAAAGAGCCCAATATCAATATTATATGGACAAAAATCTCCGTTTAGTTTTCGGAGTGACTTTAGCACTTTAAGTACGTTGCTGTTTTAAATCATTTTCATAAAAAAGGGACACTGGCACAATTCTTTTACCAAGTTACAGATTTGCACGAAGGTAAGATTGATAGGGTTTGTGTGTATGGCGTAATACTTATTTATTTATTAAACAGGTTTCCCCATTTACACATTACAATACGTAACATACAAGAAAAAAATAAAAATAATGCCTCCAGGCAAACAATAACAAATAAATAATTCACGTTGATCTCACAAAGGTGTAATAGAAAGCAGATTTTTAATCTCCGCGGAAATGGAATTTAATAATTCGACTGCTCTCCCAATGTGACTATTTCAGTATTTATTACGGCAGTCGTCAAGATGGCGCCTGAATTCGCACAGTTCGCCTGATTATATTGCAAAAGTTTTCTCTGGTGGCGAAACGAGTCCAGCTGGTGGTTGCGGGGTGTGGTGGGGCGGCTCGAGACCTCCATTTGCATGGGCGCTCGGTCGCTTGCACCGCTTGACCTGGAGTCGCTGGAGTGGCTACCTGGGTACCTACATTATGCTGAAAGGCTGTGGGTAATTGACATTATTAAGAAATCAGTTTATGGTGAGTTTGACAGGCTAACACAAATCATGTCTTCGGGGGAGAATTATTGGGATCATTTATTTAGGACTTTTATTTCGCTGGCATATTGTTTACACGGCCTCTCCGGGCACACGGTAGGTATTGCCCTATGGCAATAAGCTCGCTCTTTTCGAACGTAGTAATGCATTTTTCGCTGAGAGAGCGACTCGAAGGAGAGTTGGTTGGTGGTTGATTCGGTATTACTGTGGCGTTGAGGTTTAAATCACCCTATTATTTTAGCGCAACGAATAGCTGCGTTACTGAAGCTGGCTCATAGCGTTGACGAAATCGCGTTCATTCACAGCCATAGCTACAGAGTCGCGTTCAACGAAGTCGCTTCGTTTGCCAATTATTGCCCATTGCCAGGTTTGCACATTCCACAAGTTAGTAGCCGTTTAAGTATTAGACTATTTTGCACCCGAGCTTTAAACACAATAAACAGTAATTATAAAATATTTTTCGTATAAATATAGGTATGTAATAGATTTTAACAAAGACGGCCGTATGGCGACCTCTTCTTGCTATTAATTATATTTTGTCAGAAAATAATATTGGAAAAGCGCAAGATTCTGTTTGAAATTTTCCCAAAATTCATTTATAGCTCAGCAGAATGTTTAATTTTGCATGGAACTCACACTAAACATCGTCTTCATTAATCCATTTTCGAGGAAAATAGAGTGCAGTTTATGCATATAATATTTTAAAAATAAAAGCGTTTATTAGAAGGAATGGTGCACGCTCAATATATCTACTGACTATGCATTGTGGGCTTCGAGTACAATAAAATATAATGGCCTAACATCTTTCTGGATGGCTTCCCCTACAAACGCGCGGGTGTAATGGCTTTATTTGTTGAGTTTTAATTTATATAATATTATTGGTAGATATTTTTGATATACTAGTGGACCGTAGGTTTGGATTATATCTAACCAGAATTATATCTATTTATGTATGAATGTACACATTCCCAAATTAAAAATAATTCCTAGAACATTGTAAAAATTGTTATGGAAATAAACATCTTGTATGGTAAATATAATATGGAAAAGGTATTTATATAATCAGTGCTGCAATTTGCACTGACCTCAGTCTCTGCGGGTGTATCCACGCTTTGCGCTTTCACTTCTGGAACAATGGCATGGGGTTCGTCAACGGGAACAAGATTGAGCAAACCTTTTCTTTAAATGAGTCAGCACCGAGTTGCCTCTGTTATTTCTTAAGTACCATGTACCTACACATATTTAATAGAAATACCGCTAGAAATGTTGCATTTATTTGTATGTGTATGTGTGTGTTTTATCGATGCGTATATTATTTGTTTCTCACACTGTTGCATTTAGTAAATTACCTTCTATAGAACCTATATATAGCTTCTATAGAATTCTTACCTAGTTAGAAAGGTACCAGGTAACAGTTAACATAGATATTTGTGTTTTTTTTTAAATATTTACTTTAAGTAGAATTGAATGTGATGTTGCCGATACCTTATTTTGCATAATAAAAACTTGAAATTTGAAACAAAAAAATGTAGCTAGACGTGTTATATTATAAATGTTGTTAACTTTATGGATTTACAATCGTTTTGTAAGTATAATAGTACACTCATAAATTTCAAGCGCCGCGCTTCGATTGACGATAGTCGCGTGTCCTCTGCGTCCTCTTCGACAGCCGCCATATTTCAAAGATGGCGTCTGTCGCGTGGGAAGCGCGTGGGCGTCTAGCGGCTGCACTGCGCGTCGATTATTGATGATTTTCCTCGGGTTTAGTATGATTTCCTATAAGCGCACTATACAGACGATGTGGAAGATTTAATGCTTCTCTTCGTTTCTTATACTCGAATTACATTATTTTAAAGAGTCAGGTAAAAGTTCTTACTATTTTGTTATTATTTTGATATGCCGGACTTCATCACTATTTATCTGAGAAATAGCACTCTTCAGCTATTTTCCTAGTCCCTCTTCTTGGAAAACAAATTTACGATGAATTAGAAAAATAACCTCATATTATGACATATTTTTTTATTTCAACTAATTTGATGGTTACATAATATTTGACAATATTTTACACTAAAGAGGACAGGTGAGAGTTAAAAATGTATTTTTATAAAACTCAGCGCTGGGTTTAAACCGACATCCTGCGCTCTCAAGTACAGGACCTCTTTAGAACCTTTATAAATATTTTGCTACTTACGCTTTATCAAAAGATTAATAAACTTTTCTAAATTTTTCAATATTCTCAAAGACAGTCATTTAACTTTTCAAGCGATTTGCCTCTATTAAAAACAATCATTAAACATAGGTCAACAACCATTAAAACTTAATTATAGTTTGAAAACTGATTTCAAATCCATTATTTATTATTTGAATTATATATTAAGATCAGAGATCGTGATAGTCTAGCGGTTAACGCATTTGATTGTTGACCCAGCGGTCGCGGGCTCGTATTCGTATACTATTTTTAATGTTTCG
Organism: Neomicropteryx cornuta; assembly: GCA_020383195.1. Taxonomy (NCBI): domain Eukaryota; kingdom Metazoa; phylum Arthropoda; class Insecta; order Lepidoptera; family Micropterigidae; genus Neomicropteryx; species Neomicropteryx cornuta. The sequence continues at coordinate 1,455,065 of JAHKQU010000001.1, read as the reverse complement.
TTATCACCATCTCCCCTGACTCTGGCGTAATCAAATTTAGCTTGGTTTTGTAGGAAAATTGTATGTATTGTGACCTAGGTGTATTAATAAAGAAAAAAACATATATTTAAATTATTAATAAATAATCAAAAAAAAATTGAAACTGTTGAATTATTTTATAGCAATATGTTAGATCTACCTCCAATGCTCGAACACGGAAAAGCTCAAATACTGATCTTTGAAAAGCATTTTATTCGCGAATAATAAAATAATAATAGTAATAATAATAGTTTGTCGTTAATGTTCAACTTTGTACCAACGTTTGCACGCCAATTGACGTTCTTTTGATTGATACTAGAAATATTACTTATAATATTTTTTTGTTATATTTTTGGTTTTATTTTGCGGTGTCAGCATTTTATTTATGGTTACTCACTTCACACGAGTACAATCATTGGTTATTACATTTTATAAGCGTGTGTCAAAACGGTGAGCACTGGTAAAATGTATTAAACATGTTATTATGCATTAAAACGTATAGGAACTTAAAATATTAGTTGAATTAAACGTGATCCCATTTTAATATGTATTGAAAATACGTACGTGGGCGTAAAATATGAAATAATATCGTTTGTTAGAATATCACGTTCTTAGACACGAGTCTTGGCACACGCCTCAAGCGTAATTGTCGTATCTATGGCTGTGCGTTGGCAGCATTGGATCTGATAAGTAATTTCCCTCAAGTTAAGGCGAAGCTATTGACAGTTGACTTTAAAATTCGGCGTTTTTTTTTAAAGGGCGTCAGGTTTTACTCTCTGCGTGGGTTAGCAAGCAATTATTGGATTTTTTTTAATTACAGCTTCACAATACAAATAGTAAAAAAACTAACTTTACTATGTTTTAGACCTTTCATTTGCCTTTCAATTACTATTTTTCCTAAGGCTCTAATGGCATTAATAAGAAAGCAATTCAACTTAAAAACAACTTTAAGAAGTTTATCATTTATTAAATTTCTGAGAAATAGAATTGAAATTTCTAAATCTACCTTAATCTACCATAAAAAAATATGTTATCTAAACATATTTTTTTATGATTAAATATCCGATGGTTACCAAATGCCAGCCAACGAGTCTAAATGAATCGAAAATAATATTTATCCGTTGGCTTAGCCTTATCAAACTGGTCGTTAGAATGACCTAATCGTCGATGACCTGAGATAGAAAAGCAACACGGCCTGCCGATGGGAGCCGACTTGTCTTGAGAGGAAATGGCCGCGGATGCTGTCACCTGATAAAGCCAACGCAGCCGACTGCCCGCTCCAGTCGACCAGCACTGACCACCTCCAATGTGAGCGGACCGCGTCTGCAAACATTTGCATTGTTTGAAAACTCTAGTCCTGTCTTAGAAAAGCCAGTGAAGGTTCACCAAGTTTCTTTTTACTTAAAAGAATTGCTATGACCTAGGTCGTATACAATTATTTTTGGGCCCTACTCAACTAGGCCAAATGTGACTGTACTAGAGTCAGGGGAGATTGCGGTAATGAAAGGTCCTACACCAAGGAACCACCATGATCACTCCAGCTGTAAAATGAAAAATTAAAAGTGTGTTTGTTAAGAGGACTACATTCGCGAAGGAAGGACACAATTTGAACGATTCTGTCCTACAAAATACCAGCGAAAATAAGCCTTGTACGATGAACGGAAAGATGTGAACTCTATGACGAGCATAACGGCCCTTATAACACAAACCGCGGCCAACCATTTTGTATGAAATATTGATAGCATGTAGTTGTTTTTTTAAAAAATATAAGGGATGTGTTTTTTAAATACATTATTTTAAAAATAATAACAGGTAAAAACTAAAAAATAAATCTCCAATTTTAGGCAAATTTTGTTTATTTATTTCTAAGGTATGCCATATATATCTCATATTGCTTAGGTTAATTTTCTCCTCCGCGTTATTCTAATCGTAAAATATGTTATATTTATATCAGCGTGGTGGTTTTTGTTTTCAAATTAAAAAAAAATCTTTAGGTAATTCCCCAGAATAATAAATTATCTATTATATTATGGGTATCTGTTCTAGCGCCTTGAAAACCTGGAACGCATTTTTGTAGCATTCATGTTGCAGGCGTCAATAGCCCAGCATTCCCGGTAGGAATGATCTCTAGGTCCTTTTTAATGTAACCGCCACTGCGATTTAAATTTTTACGTTTTATATATTTACTTTATTTCATCTATACTCAGTTTAAGTTGGATTAACTCGGTTAGCGGATCCTAGTATAGTATTTAAAATGTATATATTTTATACTTAAGTACTACCTACATAATTATTATAATATAAAGAGCCCTTAAAGCCTTCAGAGCTTTGTATGCCCCCCTAAAGCTCTTTAAATGTTATTTATCAGCGTGTAAATCCTCCAAATGTATGACCCGCAACTTTGTATGCTCATTTGGCGTGCCACAAGGGTCCATTCTCGACCACTAGCTCCTAATGGTCTTCGTATATTTTCTCTCTCTTTTTCTCTCACGTGGTGCTTCTTACTTATTATGTATACGGAGCGAGTTTGTTTTAATGAAACCCGAATGACATGGCCATCAGTCCGATAATTTTGACATATACTTTTACTAGGTAATTAGTATGTTTTTTTTTCGTTCGGTAAGTAAGATGTTTTTATACAATTAAATTCACCTACAGATTACAGGTGAAAAATTAGCCACGACGTTTTTGTGATATCTAACCACAAACGCACGCAAACTCACTGTTACGCCTCTATATATATATAGAGGGATGCCCCAGACACTTCCCGAACACTTGAAATGGTGGTTATGTTCCCTATTACGTGTAAGCATAATTTAATTATACATGCTTAGTTTTTAGTGTTTATATTAACAGTGATTCGTTTTACAAATACTTTTTAAAAATGTAAAATTATCATTAATACCAATTGTTTGTGAGACTGTTGATTTCTCTCAAAGAAAAAGAAATTAAAAAAAAAATATAAAAATAATCCAAGCCAAAATTTATTAGTTTTAACAAAGGCCTCGTGTAAATTCCTTTTTTGCTCGCAGGCCCTCGGCCAAGCCCGATCAATGACCCGTCGCAGCGCGACGGAACAAAAGCGATTTCATATTCTTACTCTGAATGAATTTTGTTATGAAGTCAAAACAAATCATGTTTGAAATCGTAGGGCCAATAAGCTGGATTGTTTTTAGGGAATGGTCTTGTAACAAGTTGTACGGATATAAAAAAAAACTTTTCCAGTATTTATGGATGTAGGTGCGAGTTGTATTTTAAAGCTGTCAACGATTCATATCGCCAGACTATAGTGATTTTTAGAAATTAATTTGGTATGTACACAAAAAGGACATTTTTGTACAAAAGTTGTCTCATTCTTTCGTTTAAGGGCTAGAAGAAAGATAGAGATGGTATAATTCGTAGTAACAATATATAATGATTCAGGTAATAACAATGTTTTAAAAGAGGAATTAAACAAATAACGGTAATTAATATTATGTTTATTATATGATACCTATCGCTGTTCCACCTCCTGCAGTGATGGTCAAGACTACTCAATTATAATCAGCATCATACGTTACAAAAGTGTTTTGTAACGTATTTTGGTGCATTTTGTTAAAGTTATTCCCAACAAATGGCTAAAACTAAAAATACCACAATATTCTACATATATTAATTTAGTACTTTGCTTAAAAAAAAACGAAATACACCTTATTATAGTAATGAAAATAAATAAATAAGAAAGTGTTGTTTTTTTTCTTGCAACGATTTTCTTTTAAGTTGTGTAAGTGACGCGAACCTAATTTTTCTTTCTAAAGATAGACAATATAATAATCTAGGAAATTACTTAAAAATAAACACTTTTTTCAAATGATAATAATTATTTAAATACAAAAAACATGTTTCATCGATTCCAAATGAGTCGGCGAGTATATCCGTCTCTTTTCTACTCGTCAATGTTCGAATAAAGCCTACTCTTTCTAATCTCAAGGACAAATGCGTCCCGGGGCGCCTTAATGTTATTCTTTTTTTGCGCATTATTTATATCAGGCAACAAAATTTAAAAAAAATGTCCGAAACCGTAGGTGTAACGACAAAATTCAGTTAGGTTTAATTTAGGAAATACATTCAAAGTAAAATATGTTAAATAAATGTATGCGACAGTCATCTCATTAAAAATGATCATAGCACGGATATTTAACAAAATGCCAGAACATATGAAGGAGGTAACCAAAATTAATAAACAATATAAAATTCATCTTTAATAAAGGTTACCTATACACACTGCGACTAATAGATTAAACATCTATAGTAATATATAACAATATAGTTTATACTGACATTTCTTGACTCGGAAATCTTAAATTACGTACACATACTAAAAACATTACATAATAATCGTTTATCGTTTATTCGGTAAACCAACAGTATAATTTAAGAAGAAAGAATGGTACATACAGTTGTTTGTAAAATTAACTGATGACAGGTTTTCGCAAAAGTACAGAGAAAATAAATATACTAACTGTAATTTTACAATTATTACAAATGTACTTTTACGTGATTTTTGATTAAGTTAACGTTATTTTATTTTTGTTATTCATTTTACTTGTTTTTTTTTTGCTATATCTTTTTTCTTTTATCTCCAACTTAAATATTCTGTGTAAATTTTGTACCCAACTTTGTAAGACTTGCCATAAAGTTGAGTTTAAAATATAGGTAAAAGAATCTACTCATATTAACCAAGAGACAAGCTAAGTTAAGGTTACGATGAATATTGCAGTTATTTTATATCTTATGGGTATATTTATTCCAATCAGGCTCCTATCTTCATCTGTAATTACTCACCAATAATTGGTCACGCACTCTAATTATCTTATGTTATTTCGCTGTAGCATAATAATAACGCTTTATAGTGTAATATTTCTCGCGACGCGCGATGCATTGTCAATTGGTCAATGTGTATTTTTATTACTATTTGTCTTTAATTTATAAATCTAATGACTTTTGGTTTTCCTAATAATATATATAAATAAAACGTAGTGTAAATAAAACGTGTTTCTACACTTTTTATCTATGTATCTTTCGGGTAGCCAAAGAAAAATGACTAACGTCTACCTACCTAAGTAATCATAATTTAATAACAGTAACATAAGTAACTCTAACACGGTTACGGATTGCTCGTTTTGATTCCACCACATATTTTAAACGCGTTTTATAGGGTCAGATTGCTGTTTTAGATTATTATTTCTTGCTTCAATTTGTGTTAAGGATGAAGAAGTTTCAAAATCTATACAAAACCTTATAATGATAATTTTGGCAGATTGCTGCTTTTATATACCGCAGACATAAGTCGTTAAGTCCAGGTGTAAATTATCACTCCCACATTCATCAAGCAAGTGCTACTTCAATGTTGCTGGCACTCCGATATCCAATGTCTATATTTCATGTTAATTAATAACGAATCCGTTAATTTATGTTATCTAGATAATGTTACGTTTATGTCGAACCAGTATGCAAATTGGCCTGCAGACGCGACGCGAACTGGTTCAGGCGAGTTTCCAGAGCTGCTGGCCCCTGGACCCCTGGACATGAGACACTCGCGTCTTAGGCGCCTACGCAAAGTGTCTTAAACGATGACTCAAACCGTATGCAAGTGAATTATGTCGACTGTGGGGAATTCATGAAAACATAGCGACTCTTGCAACCCTGCCAATTAACAACCATTATAGTGTTCCTTAAAGGAATGTAAAATAACTTTAAAGGGGTCATTTTACTTAATCGGATGTTTTTTTCTCTCTTATACTATTATTCTTTTATTCTCTTATATATCTACATTTATTTTTATCTATCTTATACTACTACTACTATAAACTACTAGATTAAAAGACGAAAACCCATGGTAATAAAGCGGTTAGGGCTTTGGACTATGCGATTCACCTAGTTTCAAGTATTTTATTGTCTTTTATGAAAATTATATGTAATTTTTCCGTATTAATAATAGAGCAGAATTAAAATTCAAGTAAATTATACACTCGATTTATATTATAATAACTTGTTGTATTGGTGATGCGAATTATTTGCCTATGAAAGTATTGTAACTTGATCATTATGACCTTTACGTTTAAAATCTGATGTGTTTCAAAAATACTTTTCAATGCATTTTTCTTAACAAAATCTTCAAGCTGTAGGTGCGATCATTTGAGTAGCATATTAATAGCTGCATTCTTTGAATCTCGCTGTCAGAGCATTGGCCTGCTGCCATGCCATATTATTATAAAATACTCAAAAAATAGATTACAATAGTTATGGTTCTGCCAAAAAAAAGAGCAACAAGTCATTTTCTTTAACGGTAATGTTTTAGTTATCGGAATGGTAGGTATAGAATGGTAGGTATGGTAGTGGTGGGTATAGAATCGACAAAAATATTGTACTTGGTCAACGCTCTGAATGTTCAACCTCAAACCTGCAGGTATTTTCCCTCAATTCCTATATAAAATAAAGCGCTCTGTAAAGGTGACAGCGAGTTTTCTTCTTTAGAAAAATAGCAATGTTTAGGCGTTAAATCAAATGTAAAGGTATGCACTGAATATTGTAATTGGTAGAGATCGCAGTTTGCGATGGTTGCGTAGTTCGAGCAAACGAAGGATTGTTGAAAATTCATCTGTGCATGTATTGCTATCTTAGAAAATATAAGTGTTGACATGAGTAATTAAATAAAATTTTATGAAGTAGGGCTTACACTACGCAGAGGTGAATTTTATTTGCGTAAAATCTACATACACATAGGAGGAAGGAAACAGGTTAGGTTCGTGAGGTATTTTTTAAAGAAAATACACAATTAACCGCAAATTCGTGCATAAAATTATATTAATTAAATAAGTTCTAGTGAGGTTGGACTGTTATCAGTTACAAATAGCTTTCATTTATTTTTACCTTGTTGTATTACTTTAGAACAGGTTCGGTAACATTTCTTGGCGGTTGTTTAACATTCAGTTGATGTTTTCGTCATAATATCAAAACTCCAATGAATGTTATCACCTTGTACCTAATTACGATTCATGTCTTTAAAATGTAATGACAAACAATAGAGCGAATGTTTTAGGACGGTATTCGTATTATAACGTCCAAGCTGCCTGTAACGCCCTATTTAGCAGCTCAAACACGTTCCAAATCACTCTACGGTCCTTACAAAAGTTGTGATTTCGAAAGAGTACAAAACATATTTATTGTAAATATTAGAGTAAACATCTTGCCACACATATCTACCTAAACATGCGCGGGTACCACTACTCACTCATTGGTTTTCTTATAGTGTGTCTAATAAATCAATATAAATTCTGATTCGTATCATATGCAGGGACGGATTTACCATTAGAATGAGTAGGGCGGCAAATTCTCGGAGGCGACATATTTTTACGAAAACATTACATTAATAACAGGTAATACGAAATGCTCATCGTGCGTAAATTCTATCAAAAAGGAAAAGTTGATGACTAATGAGAAAGAACAGCCCTCTATCTTTTCATTATCTCGATATCGACACAGATTTAATGCGAGCAGTCAATTATGACGATATATCGACTCTTGCTAAACTGAAGTCTAGACGCGTGGTAATTTAAATTGTAAATAATTGAAATCACCCTATTATTCTAACGAATAACCGCGAAATCGCGTTCACACACAGCCATAGCTACAGATTCACGTCAACGAAATCGCTTCGTAACTATTTTGACCGGCTAGACTCTAATTTCAGTGACACGGAAATTTCGTTGCTAGCGATACCATGACAATTAAGCACGGTGACGAGTTCAGCTACAAATCACGCAGTTATTTTGTAGCCGTTTAATTATTGGGCTACTTTAAAATCGCGTATAATGTCGTCAACGCCCGCTGTCAATTCAGAGTATTTTTCGCACAGTAAATACACTTATATCGTTCTACATGCACTGTAAGGGCGTCATTTTTTTCCACGCCTAGGGTGGCTAATGTGGTAAGTCCGCCCCTGGAGACATCTGGTTACAGGGTGGACGAACTATAAATTGTTTCCAAGTCGGCTAGTTCAATTTGACGCAAATGGTTTCTGGTCATGATTGATTCTCTGCTCGGCTACTTAATTGATCCGCATTGCGCGACGGCCATATCTTGTCAATTACGCGACACAATTCCTATGCAATTCATATAAATTGCGTGCGACGGAAGGCGCCGCGCCGCGGTTAACTGCCATGATGCCCTTTTCAACAATTCTCCTCGAAAAATATCCATCTGTGTGAATTATTTCGGTTATGGTTGACGTATCAAGTTTTATAGACTCTGCATACAAACTATTTTGCTGTTCAAAAATGACCACTATTCGGGCTACGGAACGCACTCACAATAGATCTTGAACTGCGAGTTGACCTTTTTGACATATGCCAAATTTTCCTTCTCTTCCATGCGTCGCTTTCGGATGGGTTACGTAAAATCAGGTCATGCTTACCATAAAAATGCATCGTCATCGAAACTGAACCAACATGTCAAATTTCAACTCCGTGGGATATGAGGAAATGGTTCTAATTCAGCTTGCAAGATTTGACCTAAAGCAAGCTAAATAAAAGCTTGTAAACATACCCTTGTCTTATAGTATAGTCGATTTGTTACTACTGAGATGTGAAGATAAGAGTACGCAGCGAAAGACAAAAGCGCCTTACATCACGTTGTTTGCCAAAACATGACCACAAGGAAAAAAAACAGAAAAGAAGTTAAGTGACTCAGTCTGTGATTTTAATTGAATATTGTTTTAAGTGCGTGACGCATTATACATGGAATACCTACCGCAAACGGCCATGGCTTGTGTCAACGGGTTGACCTCTGACCTCAGACCTATGAAGGGAATCGAGACTGATGTCATCGATTGTTACGAATCCCATCACGTCCCTTATATTCCAAGTACGTAAATTACGTATCAGTATTTTAATTATGTAATTTCATCAATCATGCGGTAAGTTAAAATATGTTTGTTAAAACAGCGAAAGCACAATAAAATAATTAGCTTATTTTTTCCATTACTTGAGCGTTACACCTGCCCACATCACACCCACTCACACATACCTTTATTTTCATAGTAATTGAACTATTTAATATCAATATTTTTGCTTGCATAATTACATTTATTTTTACGTGGTGTTATTTATAAATGGCCAGTGTTTAATGTAATTTAGTATAAAGAATTACTGTAGTTAATTTTGTAATAAAAACTAGGGCGCCGCTTTGCGTCGCTGCGGCATACATTGGAGCGGAGTTTAATATATGTATAAATGTATTTCTCCATAGGGATTACCATTTAATTTTTTATAATTCTTTGCACAATCAAATGTATATGTTTTTTGGTATCTATGCACAGAAGACATTGTCATGGTCATTTTAAAAAAATAATTATCAAAATCGGTCTTGTAGTTAGTTCTAGAGCCTTAGTCCGTGAACAGAGTCACATTTGAGTCACCACATGGGAGCGAAGCTCCAATAAATAAAATCAGACATAATTAATTTAGGATTAGCACGAGAATATATATTTTTTTAATCATTGAAAATTCTTTATAAACTACATTAGTCGTTCTCCTTATTTCATTGAAATCTATACAGTAAACCCGATGGAAACCGTAAAATTTTTGATATCAATATATATGTCGCAGGCAAATACCATAATCCGTCGTTCTATATAAAGCCCTAAGCTTAACCGGTTATGCCGTTGAATGCCGACATTCGACATTCGACTGTGCAGTTTTAAACTTTTTCGATTATCTGACTAAGTTTATCAGGCAAATAATATCCTTAATCTTACAAGAGTTAGGGGAGGCAGTCGACCAATTAAATCTGTTAAAAAAATGTGTGATTTTAAGAAAATGATTTTAGACAATGACTCGATTTATTTTAGATGATTGTTTTTACTAGGGGTATTCATTCTGTTTTTAAATGTTTATAATTCATTATAATATAATGTATTTACTCAGTGTGATTAATTTAAAATGGAAATTTAAACTTAATTATGAACGGTTGCGGTATGTGCTTTTACTTAATTTTGTTGTATGTTAATTTACTCAAATTACGATTTGATATGCCTTACGTCAGCGATTAGGTATAGGTATGGATTTGTGTGTGTGTGTGTGCGTCTTTCATATTTATGTGTTCATATCCTGGTTACATTCGAAATCCCCCGGGAGATATGACCCGCGCCCTGCTCTTTCTGATCGCAATTTCCGAATATGTTGGAACAATATCGCCATTCTGCGGATTTCCCGTCTGAAAGGACGGAAATTAAATTGTTCTCTCGTCTTTCCTCACCGTACACTATTCTTAGGTACTGTTTATTGAAAATATTTTACGACTGTTCATATAAAAATGGTACATCCACAATAAATTCATAAGGTAAATGTTAATTATAAGTATGCATCTAATGACATTTTTGTTAATCATACGCTAATTATTTTTAGCATTTAAAGGTTCCTTATTATCTAGTACCTCGTTGCATGGATTTTATCACTTTACTTAACCGGTGCCTGTTTTTGAGTATTCATAATTATGATGTTCAATAAAGGTCTTTTTATATTTTTTTTTACAAATAATCGATAAACAAATCATTCTAAACTCGTTATATTTAATAAATACGTATATTTAATGATATTTTAAACATTTATATATATCTTCTCATAAAATAATAATAATATTATGTACTTTTTGACAATATTATAAGCTACAGAAAAGTTTTATTTAAATTTGTCATAGCTAATTCATAAAGCTAATTCGAAAAACAATTAAATTGTACTAAAGAGTTCCTAGGTTTGTTTGTGTCGCAGGGTATCGTTTTAAACTTAGTGCTGCACAAGTGATACATGGTGATATAAGGTGAAAATTCGGGGCGATTAGTATACTCGCGACATCAGAAGCGTTTCATCACTAACTCTAATTTAAAGGTGTTTACTCGTAGTGAAATTGGTAAAATATGACGCGTTTGTGCATAAGGCCGAAAGTCCCATCACTCGAATGAACAAAGATTTTGTTTGCAAGTACGCTAGTACGCATACAACGCGTGTCCTCTGCACACTCCACGGCAAGCGACGCTAACGCAAGTCATCAGCGTTGATGGTTCCTTGCCGGGCCGAAGTACCTTCCTCGCGGCTACTCCACTCTCCATCAAAAAGAGCCCATTTCGAGTGGGAAAAGGACAAACATTGTTTTGTGGACGCGGCCTTTTTTATACACACGCAACTAACGCAAGCACAATCGCCCATTTTCAAACCATTGTCCCTTTTCTATTCATGCCATTATTTTCAAGTGCGATTGTATTTCTATCGGCGCACACTTCACGCCCCATTTGGCGTCCGGAGCATTGCCGCGTATTGTATTGTTTTATGCTGATTTTAGCTTCTATACATTCATGTATAGGAAGTCACTATACTCGTCCTTTGGCCGTCTGTCCATCCGTCCGTCCGTTGCAACTTTCAACTCGTAAAGTACAAATGCGAAAGAGTTACGTTTTTTTTGTGTGGATTAATGCTCTCGAAAAACAACCGTAGCCGTTTAGATCATCGAAAGCTGGTCGGATACTATAGATATTTAACATTAAAGTCAACAAATGTTTAGTATGAAACTGACATAGTGCTCATTAGGTCTCGATCATATTCGAATTTGAAACATATGACACTCGGCTATTATAGTTTGTACATATAAATAAGTATTATATCTTATGATATAATACTTAAGATATATATTTACAAAGGTGTAAACTGTGTATTTGAATTAAGCCGGAAAAAAAAACGAATTGATGTTTAGACGTGTCAGGCCCCTAATGAAACTTATCACCCTAATAATTAAGCCAAGCTGCACATTAAAGCGATGCGTAGAAGCCCCACTCGTCCCAGCCAGACATTCCTAGATTCCTTTTCAGCATCAGGGCAATTGGTATCAATCAGCCGGTGGACGTTCACCTGCGTAAAATGCCGTGCTCCGTAAACGGAAAGCCACCATAGTAGCTTCTCTGTGGTCATGTCTACTGAAGTAGTAAATTGATAACGCTTTAAAACGCTTTAAACGCTTTTTACAAATAATTGTAAATATCAGAGACTATTTCTTTATTTCCGCGTTGCAAATTAAAGGGCTATGAAACGAATGCTTTAAGGCGTCTACATACCTGAATGCTACAAAAATGCAAATTTTACACGTTTTCAAAGACGTTAGGAGAGATAACCAAAGTCGCTTATGAAACCAGAAACATCCCATATAAAATAAATATAATTTTAGGATGAGAATAAAGTGGAGGAGGGATTTACCTAAGCGATTTGAGATATATGGTATAACAACTTAGAAATTAAATATCAAAATTTGCCTGAAATTTGAGATTTTTGTTTTAGTTTTTAAATATGAAAATAATAATTAATGCTAAAAGTTATTCAATTTTCAGAAAATATACGTTTTTGCGTTAAACTATATGATTAATTTTGTAATCTGATTGCATTTCTTAATTCGAAATCAAATGGTGATCCTGAAGACAAACATTATGATTTGAAGTTGTACGAGCAATGGACGATTTACTTTAACCTGGCAAAACATTGAATGTTTTTTTGCGAGTTTTACTTTTGTATAAAGCGCACATAACGCGAATTCTTGGAGTTTTCTCGCTAATTAATGCACTACAGAGCAAAGGGGCATTTCCGCCGTCAATTTTGACATTTGCATACCGGCGATTGTAGCGCCGTTAATCTACTGAAATCGCTTCTATCAGCGTATTTTAACACTGACTAAGGCGGACTTTTATGTTCGACTTAACGCTAAAATTGAGTTAAATTACGATGTTTATCGGCTAAGTCTGACTTAAAATTTAGCTTAGTCTTAAGTAGAACATCACATTTCGCCCCTTAGGACTTCAAGAACAACGTATGCCAATCGTATAAGCGTGAAGTGTGTATTGATTCACACTATCGCAGACTTCTAGCTGGAGAATACGCCCACGATTTACTACGCGTGCTCCGTGTCGTCACTAATCTGCATAACATATATTTCGTAGAAATACTCTTCTCTTAAAATGAATGATTATGTTTCGACGAATCGTCTTCCTGCTCCTCCAACTTTCCTCGGCCCACGCCTTTGGAGAGCCTTTGTGATGAACCTACGCTTCAAGTAATTAACTCTCCCACACTCGAGGGCCGCACGCAGGGCCTTCGGATCGACAGGAAATTTACGTCATTTTAAAAGGTTTGCATATATTATTAAGTAGACACGAGCAATGAGTCGTGATTCAGCCAACCTTAGCTACACCGTTTAGAAGAGAAAACTTTAAAAGTAACATTAATTTTTATAAAATCCTTTCTGTTTTGTCGCGGAAAAAGATTTTCTGCGTCGAAACGTGTTCACGCATCTTACATGCCATTAAATTCACCATGCTTAAGTTACCTTCCACTCTCAAATGTTTATGCATAAAAACGTAGACATTTCGTTTTATTATAAATCTACATAAAACTGTACATGAGTTAAGTACGTATTTCTGAATTGTCCTAAACTAATTTATAAAATAATATTAAATTGTATATTAACGAATAAATAAAATAAATATGTATGTATCTTTTTGAGTATACAAATATTTCTACATGTTTTTGATATTTTGTAATATAAAGCAATGAAGATGAAAATACTCCAAAAACGTCATATTTTACTTAATTATAACTATTGAATTACACATTTTTTTTGAGCTAACATTTTTTAACGAAAAAATCAACATAATTGGTAATCTATATTAAAATACGAGTATTGATTAAAAGGATTAAAAAATAAATGAATATCAAAAGTCAAAAATTTCCATAATAGAAATATTTAAATATCCTAAAAAGTTTCTAAAAAGGAGAGTATATATGAAATCTCTCTGTACGGTAATTTGTTGCCTTCAAAGATAGATATTTGTGCAGTTAGTGGATATGACCTGTCCAATTCAACCTGACCAATATATCTGGTTCGTTAAGAAGCGTTACCAGTTGGTGATTCTACCTTATTTTACGTATTCCATTTCGTTTATTGACCAAAAAAAATCTACGCAAGACCTTCCGTTTCCATTTGCACAGCATCCCTTTTATAATTAGTTTATCGCCCGTCTTAAATCTTTCATTTAAGGAAAATTTCTTTAGGAAAGCTACCTATTGTAATGTTACTATGTTGTATGACTTGCGGAAAATTTCGACATATCTTCGCGTTTCACGTCCCCTAGAACCCAAAACCACCCTCAGTTTTAAAGTTTATCTATCTATCTATCTATCTATAACGGCGTAACGGACCGGGGGGGCGGGAATGGGGGCGTATTTTTCGAAAAAGTGTTTTCTATAACTTTCTTCGTATAGAAGATATCGAATTGAATTTCGAATTTTATTTTATTCCTTAGATAAGGGCCTTAAACTTATCTTAGTAAGCTTTTTTGATAGCACCAACCATTGATCATAGGGGTGGGATAAAATGGTTTTTCAAAATTCAAAAAAAATCATACCTCTCTTAATAGGCTCACAGGATCGAATCCGTTCCAAATGTTAATTGCAGGCCTATAATTTTCCTACATTTTTTGTTTGAAACAATTTTTGCTATGAGCAACCCTTACGGCACATTATAAAGAAGAATTCAGTATACGCACTCTCGTTTAGCGGCGAAGTGGACCGCGCGGTAGCTTCTTCAATGTTAGATACGAGTTCGTACAATTAGAGTTCGCCTATCCCTTAACTTGATCCGGTGAAATCTACCTCCGCCTCTGGCGTGCCGAAAGGGATTTTATTTCACTTAAAAAAATATACATTGCCATAATAGCGATTGAGAAAGGCAATCAATCTAATATTTGCGTTATGGTGTAGGTACTATATTATTAAAAAGGGATAGTTTTTACTGACGTGACGTATTTTAAAAAAAATATTTGACCAAATGGTGCAATGACCAAATTTCAATATTTTACCAAAAGTCCTGATGGGCAAATCGATTGCTTTTAAATCGATCGAGTATCGATTACGCAACTCGCGCCGTGAAGAACTATTTAAAAATAACACAAGCTCACACACACACACACACACAGGAAAGAAATGATTCGCGGGTCGGCCATTCGGTGACACTTTCCCGCTTTTTATTTTATTTGCTCGGCGCGTCTATTTTTAGCCGGAAGACGGGAGAGCAACGCTCGGACACAGGATAACCTCGCTTTCTGCCCATGGGAAGGGTTCCGCTCATATTTACCGTTTCGTATCCACGGGACAATCTCTTCAGATCTCATTTTGAGAGTTTTATAATTTACGCTTGTGTTAAGGCGCGCACAGTTCAATACTCAACGCCGATATAAAATATGTAGGTATAGATTGTCACTTTAACATCAGTATGCAAAGATTTACAGCGCACGATGATTTTACCACACACAGGAGTAAAATAAAATAATCAAAGAAAGCTTTAATGAGAAGGCCAGATACTTAGGGCCGGTTGTGTGATCAATGGTCAAATTCGATTTAACTATAGTAACTTTTTACCGCTGATCAGCAAGTTACCAAGGTTTTGTTTCAACTCAAAAGTTACTATAGTAACTATTTAACTATAGTTAAATATGTTACAATTACATAAAACGCAAAATATCCCCAAAACGCACCAAATCTGTCAAAACGTATTTTTATTTACTGGCAATAAACAGCAGACAGCATGACGTTTAACTGTCAGATGGTCGGCGGATGCTTTTTACTACCTACTTTTGTCTTCATAAGCGAATAAACAAACGAGAATTTTGCCCCCCCGCTCCCGCCAAAACAAGCGAATATTTGTGCGACGGCCGCCATTTTTAACCAGCGATTCTACTATTACCAGCCGATATCGGTGGGTAACAATTTGCTTACTATAGTAACGAAATTTAACCAAGGTAAGTGATCAAACAACTCTTTTTTTGCGAAAACTAACCATTACCAATGAATTTTAACTATAGTAACAGATTTTTTTACTATTACTACGGATCACACACCCGCCCCATAGCGGTTGCATTAAAACGCTCGAGTTAGGAATTAAAATGGTAAACGGTTTTTGTATGTTATGTATTTTTGTACAATCTAAAACGTGGACTAAATTAATTGTATAATGTACTATTTATATTGGAACATGCACAGAAATGATGTCGTCAAGCTAAAAGCTTGACGACGTAATTACATTCCCAGGTGAAATATGGCGCGCGTCGGAGGGCCACTCGCCAAATAAACACGTCGAATGGATTGCCGCAAGGATCGTTTCTCGGACGTTCGCTTTTCCGCTTCGGGGCATTGATCTGAACGCCATATTCAAGAATATAATCAACGCATGTACTATAGTGTCTACTATATTTATTTCAACTACATCATCCTTATCACTCCGTAAGATAAACACGTCCTCACAAAGATTCTGCAAAGGGTCAATCGTACAAAATGAACAAATCTAAACTGGAACAATCTGGCTGCAACCTTGCTAAAACGTGTATTTCTCCGTATATAATAAAGACTGTTCAAACCAATTCCTATAGATTGATAAATCGTTCACAAAACAAAATTTTCTTGTAACTTATACCGAGCAATGTCTGTAAATGAAAAGTTGTGTACACATTACAAGCCTGTTTTATTACGTCAACCAAATAATCAGCAGGAGACTCCGACTCCTCGCGCTTCTTGCCAATTCCTCTGTTTTGTTTCTCTACCGAACAGTTCGATAGCGCTGACAAAGCAGTTTGTTTATGTGTACCGGACTTCAGAATAAGATTTTTTTGTGAATGCGATTCGAACAGACATTCTTGTTCAACCGCTAAGATAGTTGACACCTGGTGTATCTCATTGTAGCTCACTTTTAAAAATCTCAATTACAATACTGAATAAAATGATTTCTTCGTGGCTTCCGACGTGAATGAAAAGCTGTCGAAAAGGCCGTGGGCGGAAGAAAGTTGCCTCTGCGAGGGAAATGCTTCATAACGCGGTTTTATGACGACTGCATTTCATTAAATTAGGAAACCGCCTAAGTATGGGTTGGGCTTATAATGATGACCGTGTGGGCGGGCGGGTGGGGTGAGGGGGGTCTGAAGGTACTCGAAGGTACTCATTGTTCTCTTTACCTCTCTTGACGGCCCGGTAATATATGAATAAGAAATAAAATACAAATATTAAGTACAGTATACGTTTCACAGAAATCGTGACTTGCATTTATTTGTTTATTTATTTATTTCATCAAAACAGTGATACCCTAATAATATTCACATTATATTTCTATAATTAAAAAAGGGTCAGTGGCGTATACATACAAATAACCTAATTATAAGATATAAAAACGTGATAAACATAATAGAACTATTTTTGTTTAGGAGTGTGTGTGTGTGCTGAGAGTGTAAAGATTCTAAGGGTTTAATTTAGTAATGTTTAATGTAGGTGTGCATGTGAAAAGGTGTGTGTGTAAGCGAGGGTTTATGTTTGCGAATGTTGAATATTTTCCCTGATCTCTTTAATAAATAAATCCTTACTTATGTCACGAATGAATTACGTATGATTGGTTAGGTATGGAGTTCTGAAACTATTCTATTAATATGGAAAGATATAAAAGATGCTACACACTTTGCATAGATCATAATACTTTTTGGGCCGGAAATATAGTTGTATATGGACATGGTGTAATGGCCATGTGCACGTAAACGTCACGTGACACGTGGGCGGCATGTTGGAAGCACGTCTTTAAGGCTAAGCGGCCCGCGCGATGCACAAGTGGCCGACGGAGATGCTGGCTCGATAGCGAAATGCACGAAACTCGATTGTGAAATATGTCTAGGCAATTAGTACGGGAGCCCGTGCCAATTTTAACATTTGTTTTTGGGGCGGATATTGTAACAAATACACTTGAATTAAAAAAAGAATGAATAATTAAAGTACATTCCTACTATAATCACTTTCGATGGCCAAATCGCATCATCGCGAGATCCCAAACGGATGTGCCCGATACCATTTGATTGTTTATCCTTTTATCGTACCAAAAGGTCTTCGCAGTATATAGTATATATTTATTTCTATTGCTATTATTAGAAAGGGCTGACTTTGAGGCGAACGCTTCGAATCGGCCAAACACTGTAGTTATTTTTAATAACGGAGAGAATAGGAAGTTAAGTCGCAAGATATTTGAAAGCCCACTATGTATTAAATTGAATTGAAAAAAAAATATGGTATTGGCAACCATAAGTATGTTTGATATAAAGACAGCAATCATTTTGGTTGGAGTTACACATCGATTATTGTTATACTTTCTTGGTTGGAAGTACCATAATTCTCTAATATATTTCTCAATGACGTAACATCATTTTTAGTTGCCTTTAATAAGATATCTAGCTATCGCTACAATTAACAACAACTAGCTGTCAATTTCACGATCAGCTATTCAGTCGCGCCGCCATATTATTTTGTTATCATAGCGAAATGTTTTCACATCTCTCAGTGCCATAGCAATAAATATGGCAAATCTAACCAAAAATTATTTAACAATAATCAGTCTGTACATCGATTAGTAAATTTCTTGCTGCTTGAGCAAATTTTTAAACATCCAAACGTTTTACTAAATATTTTTTTCAGTGAAGATTTCTTGGAATTGAGAAGTCGCCTCTAGCATAAGAAGAACCCAACCCTTCTGTTGTATGAAAACGCAAATTAATAAGTAATTATTATAGACAGAAATGATCACTGGCTCTGAGCCCATGGCGCCTGCGACCTACGTCCTACATTAGTTTCCAGCATTCATTATGCATTTCTCGGATTTTTAATACCAACTCGCTTTTAATTTCGGCTGCGCGTAGGCGGAATTGACAGCTTAATACCTTTCCACTACACTAGAATCATTTTATATTACCTAACTGTTTCGTAAAACTTTTATGACGTCCTGAACCTAATGAACTTTGGTCAACGCTTACAGAATTCTCACACTGTTCTGTTTATTAGCCCGTAGCTTTTAACTTATAGAAACTTATGTTTTATCACATTGAGAGATGTTGCCATGTTATTTAAATATGATATAAACGCTGTAAGTACATATCTTGTACAATTCTTGTGTGTAAAATAATCTATCCATTAAACATACAATAGTATAAGTTCATTCAAAGGCACTCGGAGCATCACCCCGAGCATTTAAAGTTGAACTGAAACGCGTAAAAAGAGATATAGTACGCGTGTGTGTTTTGTATCTATGAGAACTACCGCTTTTACAAATATATACCTATACACTCGTCGAATCGTCTTTCAAGGATAACCTCCATTTGCCCTCGACCGTACATATTAATTAATTGTTTTATTTTATATTGTTTCAGGTATGGACATTTTCTCAGTTCATCGTAAACATACGTGTGGAGCCTGTACCCATGTGGTATGATATGTGAGTAGACATCAGTTAGTAATAATATATTTTTTTCACATTTACAATGACACAAACCACATTCTTTCACACACATTATATTATACACACACACACCCACCCTGCTCCATCGCATTTTGAAATCTTTTACACACGAAATAATACTTTCACAGTAAGACTTCACCATTTATATGCTTTCAACATTTAAATAATATTACGTGAACCTTTGCGTGTTTTTTTAAATTATATTTTACGTTTTCGGGAATTTTTCGTGAAGGAACGGCATAAAATGTCAACCGCGTTTTAGGTTATGTCTGCGTCGTCGTACGCAAGGATTTTTAATTATTTTCCATATACAACGTGAACGCAAGCATCTAACGAAAATTAAATTAAATAATGAACTAAAATGCAAAATATTGTCAAAAATCCCAGTTCACATTGGAAACAAAGGTTTTTAATAGACTGGTATTCATTCATTCGTTTCACTAATAACTCTTTCCTAATACGTTCAAACTATAATTAAGCTGCACACATTGCATACTTAATTATTAATTAATTTAAAAATACTTTTTGTCAAACAATTGAACTTAAGATATTTGATTTGTTAGTGTATTTATGGCCCTGAGTGTACCACAGTATGCAGACTTACTATAATTTATTGCGTACCTATTAAATCGAACGGATAATGGATGATAAAAACGGGTACTCGGGTTGGGAGTCCGCTGAGAGCGTCCGATAGCACCCATACTTTTTTCTATAAGCATACACGGGTTGATGTTTACGTTAATATAATATAGTAAATTCAATAAAATGTACATTTTTATTAATAATAAAAATAAATAACGAATAGTGGCTGTTAACTTATTATTTAAACTAAAAGCCTAGTGGTTGCTTAAAATTCCTCGCACGCGTCTTGCTAAAACAAAAAAAAAAGTGCTTCTTGCGAGGCAGCGTTGTAACCTCTACTTTGTTTATTAAATACACGAACAATAACCACTACTCTTAAAGACTAGAAGTGACTTACCTCCTACTATAATATAATACTATAATGTTTCAGGAAAGATATATCGATTGGACTTATCGATATATCTTTCCTGAAACACTATCACCACTGTTATTTAATTAAGTCTTGCTTAAAATCGGGAAATCTGGTGTTGCCGGTAGGTAATGTTTTGATTCGCGCGTGTCATTTATCTCTTCCTCTAGTGTTTACGAATACTTAATCAACAGTCTGAACGTTTTCAATAACAATGCCAAGCGATCCAACGTAATGATGGCTACTCATCACGAAGTCGGCTTGTTATCCGCGGTCTTCATTTTTTCTTGTAAACACAACTCTTCCAGTTTGTGCTCGGTTTCTGAAGTATTCCATTGGCCTTATATAGGCAGTTGTGGTCAAACGTGGCCAGGAAACATCTTCTATTAAGGACATGTGTTTAATCTTGTTGTCTAAGGAATTTGCGTCTCCAATACGCGTCTCGAATGCATTCATTGTATCAGAATAGCCACATTCAGAAGCACTTAAATACCAAAATGACTTTAGCATATTGGGATTTTGTAAGTAGGATCAATGAATGAATAAATAAATATTTATTTTTGTAAACGTCAAAACAATAGTCATCTTAAAGATCTCCTGTGCTAAGTTAGATTTTGTTACGCTGTGAGGGGAAGTTTATGAAAGTATAAGTCAAGTTCAATTCTTAGAATTGAAGTATGTAAATAGATGAAATTCAAGCCTTTGAGCGAACTTTGCCTGTTAAAGTTTACGATTTGTAATGTTCTTACCGAAGGCGTATTATCTTTCCAAATTATCTATAGATTTGAGATATCGCCCTTGTTGGATATTTCAATTTGAAAATGAACCTAATTGTATTAATTATCGTTTCTATAAAGTAAATAATAAAAACACTTAATGTGAATCAACATTTTTAGAAATTATTAAAATAAATAATACTGAACTTCGTATGTTAAAAATCTACCTCCATTACTTAATGCACGGCGCATTGTCGGAGAGGTACCATTTAGAGCAATGTCGACAGCTTTGTTATTGTCTTTATAATGAATATTAATTTTACATGAGTAATGTTATACGATAAAATAATATTATTTAGGTGGTAAATAACCTTGAAGTCTGCGGCCAGCCATTGCCAGCAATGGCCGATGACTTTAAAGGGCAAGTCAAAATGTAACCGCCTCTATTGAAGTGTCCTCACTTTCCTAGTCGTAAATCAATGCGGAGTTGGACATCTTCTTAGTACGATTGAGACTTGTGCACAGCATCAAAAATCTGCGACCATGCGAATATAAATCGCATTTAAATTATTCATAAAGCACTCGCGTCATCTTCATGCTTTAGATTCATCAATTATGCCAGTTTCAGCGTTTTCTCAAATTGTCGGTAATCATTATCGAAGGGAAGCCATTTTCGGCTACCAGATTTATCAGACGTGTCATCAACCATTTCAAAGTTTGCTATGTCGTTATATTATATAATACTATTATAGGACTTTTTGGTATTTAATCACTAGTTATTATTTTCTGACTGCTAGAGGTATATTTGAAATAAATCAATTCGTGGCTCCTTTTTTACTGCTAAAAGAGGTATCTCTGCTATATGTCCCAAGAACATTTCTGAAGACTCTTCGGTGGCGCTCTTCTCTGACTTCTCGTGGTTTTAACTCGTTCTTTCTCATCTAATGCATAAAAACTCTGATGTCTACAAACTTACTGGAATTTCCGTCTTCATAAAAGCTTCTGTCTAAAGTTTTCATAAAATGTATAGAAAAATACAGACTTTTTGACGCTCTTAACTTTTAAACCAAATAAAAATACAATCATTAATTCTATAGAAGCCTAGATATTTAGGAGATCAAACGATACCTAGTATTATTTTTTTACAGTATCTACAAATAAGCTAGCCACAACACTGCAGCTTTTGTATGGAGTAATGACCGGGTTAAGTTGTCTAACCTATTATGAGTTAAAAATGCGAAAAAAACATGCTATTTTTTTACACATGGTGTCAATTTTTTTATGCTAATGTTAATATTGTAAAATGTCCGAAATCCATAATCGGTTTTGTATACTAGTAATAAGTTTTTTTTGTAATGATAAAAATGAATATTGTTGGATTTTTCAATAAAGAATAAATAAATAAATAAATAAATTTGGTCAGTACGCGAATTACGATGTACGGCATACGGCGATAGCTGAGCGCTCGTAAGAAACCATTAATTACATGGTAATTTATTTTTTTTTCTCGTTTACCAAAATTCATTTTAGTATAGTTTCTTAAATCACTAGAAATCACAGGACTAATTATCTGTTTTTTTTTTATCGGGAATGGCTTTGGGACACGGTATTTACCGTTCAGTAATAAATGATCCAATGTGAATTTGGAATTATATTCCCTTCTCTCAGAAAATAAATAGCCCATTGGTAATAAATACGTTCGGTCCGATCTGACCGCGGCGGCGTGCGGCATAGGCAAGGTTTTTGCGCGTGGGAGCGAGACCATACCACTGCTCCGTAGATCTGGAGACGTGGTGTGGAGGATGGATAGGATGGATCGAGGGAGACCGCGCAGTGGCGCGTGGGCGTTCGTCGTGATGCACGGCTTGGGAAAATGCACACAGCCAATGCTCGGCGCGTTCTTCTTCGACACTAATCTTCCATCTTTCTTCGTCTATCTCGACGTGGAACTAACGAAACCATAAAGTAGACAACTACGCAATGATGACATTCGCGGCCATTTTCACCGATCCCACCTTAGGTCTTCCCTAACTATGGAACTCTTATGCTTAGGTTATTCTTAGGCAAGCGTTTCACGGTTTTGTTTCTATGGATTAAGTTGGTAAGTTGCAATCTTGTTCGGTAGACCGATAGAGAACTGTCAACAATTGACATTGGCAAAAATGAATCAAATAAACCTAACAATATTCTCTACAATAAAAACAATGAAATTCGAGAAACATAAAAATAAACACGCTTATAAATATAAAAATGGCCTTAACAATAGAAATACAGAGTAAATAATGAGATCCGTTATGATTATGACAGCAAAACAGCTGGCAAACCAAGATGGCGGCGGTTAAGTCTCCCCTAAATTGTTTAGGGCGCCGATTTTTTTCACATTTTGCGTATCATTTCTTACTCATAATAGTTAACACAACACTTTTTGGGTTTTTGGGATTGGACGTGGGACAACTCGTATACAGGTTGTCCCAAGGTCAATAAAAAAAAAAACAGCTAATAGGTCCTACGATTCCTAGTGTTATTTGTTAAGAAAGTATATCAAATTCCATTATAGTATTCGAGAAAAAAAATGTTTAAGTTTCTATTTAAAACCTAATATACACCCCCTTACATTTACGGGAATGATCTTGGGACATGCTGTATATTTTCCCTTTTAATCTTCAAATCGTTTTTCTTTCCTATAGCGCGTTATTTGTTTTTTTTCCAGATTTTAAAAGGTTAATAATGAACTTATAAACGTCAAAAATAGTATAAATTTTTAACAGTAACGAAATTTAGAAAAAACCATATTAAACATTATTAATTTCGCTATCATAAATAAAATAATAATCTTCAGCGCGCTTATTAAGACGTTCCCCTCGTCCCGACGTCAATTCTAATTGAAAATGATCCCGACACTAATTCTCAAAGTCCGCGCGTCGATGACGTCACGGGAACAATTGATGCCGTCAAACGCGAAATAAAATCCGTGACCCTCGCCTCGGGCTGCCATTTTGTCCGCCGTCACGTTGCAGTTTGGCACACTTCCAGTAAGCGTTACCCTCGCGGGATGATAATTGTTAACAATTGCTAACGAATACTTGTAAAATGCATTCGCTTTTATCCGAAATAAATAAGGTTTCTTTATGATCAACCTCTTTAAGTCACCAGTTTCGTTCACTTTCTAAACACCGTGTCGGAAGTCCATTTCCAATTAAAAAAAACTAGTAATTGGCCCTGCGATTTTGAGTGTTATTGTAATGAACGTATAACAGAATTCATCGTGGTTTTCGAGAAAAAATAAAAAAAAATTGTTAATTTTATTAAGCGAATCTTGTAACAAGGTCTTTGTTGTGGTAAACTCGGCCAAGGTTAGGTCATTGATCCCATGGGTTATCGATATAGATCAACCTCCTAAGTAAACTAAAAATCTAAAAAGATTAAATATGAAGTTCACACAAAAATCGCACAAAAACACTTTCTTTAATTGTTTGTAGTAAATTGACTTATTGTGATAATTATTATTTTAAAATGTATTTATTACAAGTCTATTTATTTTTGGTTTGTAATGTACTACTAAGATATAAAAATGTATCTCAGTGTATGTGGATATTGTAAAGGACGTGTAAAATACAGAAAAAAATAATCTGAACATACTTCACAAATAATAATATCTGTATTTTACACACCTGGTTTCCAGCAGATAAGCCTTGGGCTTGGCTGGTACATAAAAGGAAAGAATTTTAAATTTGATGAATAAACTAATTTAATATTAGTCAAAAAAGAATATTAGACTTTTTTCCCAATTACTATAAAAACGCATTCAAAATTGAATAGAAATCGTTTTAATGTTTGAGAACGCGCTTGATTAATGCAAGATAGCAATAAATTGATGATATTTTTTGACTACCGGAGCGCGTGTTCGTTCTCAACGCCGCGTTGAGGTCTTGAGGTCTCGAACCTTACCCCGGAAGACTTATTTAGCGAGGGTCTACCTCTCGGCCGTCTCGGCGCACGGAGCGAATTATGTCCTGCGCACGTTTTTATTGTGCTGGACGGCTGCGCGCGCCCACGATGCGTTGACCCCAGGTTGACCTCTTTGCGAATCGCGATTGCGCACGCCATTTATTTCCGTTGGCTCAGTTTCTCAATCTACCCACTTTTGCACCGTGCGGTTACACTTCTTGTGCTTTGATCTATTTTCAAAGGTGTTTCTCATCCAGTGGCGGTACTTCCGTAGAAGCCGAAAAGCCGGGCTTGCGTGGATTTTTTAATAAAATTTACTAAATGCCTTCTGTACAAATTCTAGGCCTTATTTTATAATTTTAGATACAGAGTGAACTTAAAGTCTCTTAAGGAGGTCATTCTGGGCACGAATTTGAATAACTTTTCACATAGCTAACAAAAAAAAAATATATTTTAAAATATAAATACTCTGGCGCAGGTATTGTTGTGTTCCTGACCTATCTAATTGACCCACGTTACAATATTTGCGCGCGGGAACCTATCCGCCGTTAATATCGTTAATACATTTGTAATTATTTAATTAGATTGTTTAATTAGATAGATTAGGTAGATCGTGGTAGTCTAGTGGTTAAGGCGTTCGGCTATTGGCCCAAAGGTCGCAGGTTCGATTCCGCACATGGTCATACAATTTTTGACGCTTCATTAGCACCATCTCCCCTGACTCTAATACAGGCATATCTGGCGTAGTTGAGTAGGGCCTAAAATAATTGTATATGACCTAGGTCATAGCAATTATTTATTAAAAAAAAAAAGATTGTGATGGCTTTTTTGAAAATAAATATATTTTTTATGTTTTTGTATTCTCCCGGTACATTTATAGTACTCTAATGTTTTAGACGGGTGTACCGGCTGAATAAAATTACCTGTGTTGTGAAAATGAACTAACGTGTGGGTGTTAGTACCTACCTTCCTTAGTTCGAAGAAATTCGAAGATAAGGCGGCTAGTTTCTTAGTTCAGCAATGATTGAATGCACCTATTCGACCGCAACATTCGTCAGCACACAAATCGCAAAAAAGCGCAAAAAAGCAGATCGTCTGTTGCACACAATTAACTGGCTTTCGAGATAAGCACTCGGTTAATCTCAACAGCCGAAGATAAACACATTAACCACTTTTGATTTCTATTTAGACCTGCGGCTGTCGGCACTCCGCTCGAGGAAGTTTTTTTTTTTTGTTTACACTTATCGGTCGGAAGGTAAATGTTTGCCAATATAATTTTCTCCTTCTTTCTCCTTGTTTCGCTGATTTCTTGCGTACGCCTAAAATATTAAACTTAGTAAAATATTAATACACAAAAGTTTCAGTAAGATTATAGGTTACCAGAGATACTAGAGAAAAAAAACGAGACAATAACATGCAAAAGCAGTAACTATATAACAACGTAAAATGTAAATAACTATAAAAAAAAACAATTAAAAAAAAAACACTAAGCAGTCAACTGCCTATTGAGGAACCAGAAGTGAAAACTTAAAACAGTGGTTATTTTTTTCGTATTCAAATTAATTATTGTCCTAAAAATTAAAATTTAATTATTTGTAAATTAAAATCCTCAACATTTTCACATCTATCGGCACTCCGAGCAACAATTATATACATTTTATAAATTAAATATATATTAATCAAAATGCACAAGCCCACAATTTTTTCGATCAAAATATTAACCTAAAATTTCGATATTATATGCTAATAAACCCTAAATTCAATAAGTCCGTTTGCATCTTTATTATATTTTGTCAGTTTTATTTGTTTCTATTACTGAGTAAATTGGCTCCCCGACTGGTCGACTGGCTGGTCGTAAAACGAGTAGGTTTAAACCAAAAGTATAGCTGGCTCCCCGACTGCATGTTGGTGATGGTGATGCGGTGACGCCAACCAATTACGTTTTCCCCATACATAATTCGGTCGTACCTGTGCCTGTAGAAGTTTTCACTTCTATAATATTTATATACCTATACATACTCTACACATAACATACTCTACCTATACATAAGTATTAATTAAGTAATATTAGGATAGCATAAGATAGAAAAGCGTTTTATTTCTATTTAGCACTTATTCGAGTTTTTAAGGGGCAATACAGTTGCAAGTTGACTTTTGTTTGTATATTAGATAAAGGATTTCTCAGAAGTGATGCTGATTTTAAGATAAAAATATTAGATTTAAAAAAAAATAAAATTAATCAGATAACAAGATCGATTACGGATTTCCTTCATAATCACATAAATATGTTTGTTACAGTAGGTATGTTGTTTTTAAAATGAAAAAAATGTTACTACACGAATTTCAAAAATCACTATTTCATCCAACGAGCGTTAATATAAGTGTACTTTTAATTAGACTCGATAAAAACTACGTTTTATTGTTTTGCATTCATTTTTAAATCTTTTACACATTCACAATGAGTTTAATTAAATTATTATCTATAACGTGCGACGAATCGTACGGCGTTCGCGCTGATGATGATGATATTCTCCGCCGCTATACAAATCCGCCCAAAAAGGAAGCTGCAAATATTTGATTAAAATCACATATTCCATTAGCGAGATCCCAGCGGACGGACGAGTCGCTCATATTTCCCGCGGCGGGTAGGGCAAACGAGAAAAGCGAATTGGAATCTCGCCACGCCCTGCGCACGGATTTAGCCCTCAGCCCGCCACAAGGCAGGGCCCTCGTGATGAAACGCCAACTGCACAGGAGTCGCCGCGTTGATGCTGATCAAGGTGGCTTTAGTAATCATGGAAGCTGGTCTTCCTAGACGAGGAAGGCGTAATAGTGTCCGTCACACGTTTAAACATTTCGCAGTGCAACGCCGGCCCCAAGGTCTTCGAACCGTAATCCTTTGGATTTCATAGCCTGGTTAATTCTTTTTCAATTCTTTTTTACTGAATATTTGTTTAATATTTTTTTTTAATAGGGTTTGTTACAGGTTCTAGTCCATTTACAACTACCCTTTTGCCTAACTATCCGATTTAATTGATGAGAGTGGAGTGTTGAGCAATACCGTCAGGTCAGTCCTGCATTTCTGCACATGAAAGTCGCGATGGGTTCTCAATATGATTTCCAGGTACCTATAGTTAAAATGATTCAATAGATCCTGGTGGGTTCATAAATGTTGGGTACTCTCCATAGGATTATCAAGTTAGGAACTAATTTTACACTGAGCAAGTGCATTAGGTTGAAATAATTCATAAATAAATCGAAGAATTTTCACAGTACCCAACCGCAAATTACCTACTTATCACGGCAACATTTTCTCCGTGATTAATTGCACCATAGTGGACACCAGTCTTAACTACGCTACGCTTTATCTCCATATTAGGTGTGGTGCAGGTGCAAACATCTAGGTCACAGCCGCACCACTTCGAGGACTATTTGCTAACAACTTTGATCGTGTCACTTCACCTAATTTGCATCTATAATATGTCTTCGTTGAGGTTGTCGGGACGATTGTTGACCGGATGCATTTTCTAAATATATCAAATAATATTTTCGAATCTTCTTGAGGGCAGTATTGTTAAGGCGCAGAATATAAAGGCAGATTGTGATCTGCTTTAAAAAAAATAAACCCTTGACCCCAGTATCTCTTTAGAATCAATCAACATTTAATTTTTCTGCACACGCTATTATTTTTACAACGATAATCGCTGGAGAAAGTTGTAATATTACTCTACCGATTTCGTACAAATAATAACTATAACCGCGTATGTTCCTTAATATCTCGGGAATGAACTGAGCAAGGGAGGCATTTACGAATTACTAGGCCCTACAGACGCCTTCGGCGCGCGATGGCTTGTGTCTGTGGCCCTCGGGATGAGTCGTTTCGCGAGAACTGTCGAAGCATGTTAACTAAATAATTCCATACAATCTTCCCTATTTCACTCTCTTAAGGGGGGTTTTTTTTTTTTTTGACAAAAAATCATATTCTGTTCTCAGAGTTCAAGCTATCTCCATACCAAATTTCATCTCAATCGGATGGGCGGTTTAGCCGTGAAAATGACAGTCAGACTTTCGTATTTATAATATTATATAGGTTGTATGTTTAGACATATAACCTATATAGTATTCATTTTCCTAAAAACGAAAAGAGGTTGTTAAGAGTTGTGATCATTGATTTGACTATGTGACAGCTCCACAAACTCTACACTAAAAGGATCATTAATACAATAAAAATCATTGCATTACACTTATTTGAGGTATTTTCCCTAAGGAAACTATGAAATCTCTCATACTATAAGATTTTAAGTAAGTTATTTTCGGGGATGTGTTGTACTTTAAGTTAAGTAAGTTACTGGTCCCATACAAAAAGATGGTCAAAACTTATGAACTCTCTAAAAATATTAAGACGTACTTAATGACGTCAGAATACGTATATTTTTGTTTGTCTATAAAAGCAATTCTTCAAATATTAGACAAAAATTCTTCGAATATTTAAGCAATGTAAAAAGTTTATAATGTTTAAATCGTTTGTATTGTATTTAAACCTATTTTGTCAGCACTTTAATAAAATTATTAACGCGACCAAACGTTTGCGTGCTGGTAATTGTATACGGAACCTTTAGCAATTTAGGCGTGTCCGACACCTGACAGTTTTACCATACATGATGATTCGTTGCATACAAAGTAGCCAATCTAGGATTCTGGAGGAGTTGCCAGATAGAAGGGCAATCGCTCGAGCCACTACAGAGTGTTGAATTGAGAACCTCATCCGTTGTCCTTCTTTTGATGTCGGTTAACTTATCTACTTCATCGCGATTTGGTTACGAGGCTCCTTGTTTAAACTTTAAAACATGTTATTAACCATACTATTTATTTGTCGAGTAAGATGTCTTCTCTTAAGGAGATTGTAACTTTCGGTAAAGAACTATACGAACTTTTTGGTTTCGCGGTTTCTGAGGTTTTTGATACAAATTCTTTTTTTTTCTTCAATTTTTAAGGTGTTTAAATTCACAAATGAAGTTAACATTTTACACATCTATTTGCATAATGCTGACAATCGTTCAACGTGATGCTATCTCTAACTCTTAAAAAGTTACATAGTGCAACATAATAACTTAAAATAAGACCACCAATATTTATATCCATATAAAGAGTTAGTTTCGACGCACAAATACCCACCCACTACCCACTAAATATATTTGTACCGCTCAAATATAAGTTTTTGTTATTAATTTTTGTTATACGATTTTTTGTTATACGAGTATTTTATCTCACAAGCAGTATTCCAGTCTTAATGTGAGAATAAAGTTAAAAAAAAAAACAAAGAGATCAATGAAATTTTACTGAGGAATTTTTTTTAGGAAAATCAAATTTTAACCCCATTAACCACAACGAATAAATAATAAAATGCAATTGAATATTATAATAAAAAATTGCAGTTTTTTGGCAACATAGACTGTCTGGCCACTAAACTACAAAACACAAAACTAAATTCTTGTTTGGGGAGTGGAGTTGCCTTCTTTAGAATGCCAATGTTCTGGGTGGAATTGGTCGGTCGTCACAGCTTTCCCCATCAGGGTCCTCAATGGGTTTACGGGTAATTGCGATTGAATTTTCTAATTTTGCGATTGATTGCTAGTTTTTCCCCAGATTACGCTGTATGTTTTTGTTTGTATAATGGATTTGACTGTTGGAGTAATTAAAATCCCTTAAAGGAATTCTATATATTGAGTGATACTAGTACACATGTTCAAGAAAATTTAGCTAGATATTCTGGGATTCGCCCCAGCTGGCAACTCGGGTCCCTCTTAAATAATTCATGAAGGTCGCTCCAGTCAGGAGGATTGTCGTCATAGTCTGCGCTGATGAGTCCGTAATGAGTCGACCGCATTCTCTGCAGCATCTTATTATTTATAATGGCGTCAAGTATAAAATTGATACTCGCCACAAAGACACGCGCGTTACGATCACGAAGTGATGCACCACTATCCCGATTTTGAAACGAAAGTCAACCTAAAGTAGTAAAAATTAGGACCGCGACCAATATACTCACAAAAATCAACTTCCTGGCATTTTAACAGCGATTAAAACAAAGTATAATTAATTAGTATGGTAATCGAATACAAACTTAATCGATTTTTCTTACAAAATTATAGCTTGTTTATCATTTGAGCACACAGTACGATAGAATTCGAGTACCTAATTTCAGACTGACGAGACATCATTCCTTTCTGTGTAAGTTGTGGTTTTTCATGTATTTAAAATGCTCCCACGCCTATAAGAAAATTAAATATATTATTATTGAATCTTGGAATGCGACTTGCACTTACGGATCACCTCTCTGTTTTGCATGAGTGTGAGTGGAGATAAATTTCTTTCACACTTTGACAGCTTAATCCGAACGAGTGAGATGGAAAAGGAAAAGGAAAGGGAAAGCTGCGGCTTGCGCGCGATGTGGCCACGTGCACGGCGCGCCGTCTCTCGAGCAAAAATGCAAAAGGAACGGGAAGACAAAGATGGCTGCGGTTCGTGCGATCCTCGTTTTGTTATCGGCGATGTTGCCAAATTTAAAATTGGCCCGTCGGTGCGCGGAGGGAAGGATTGAATATCATGATTTAAAAAATAATACAAATAAAAGTCTGGTTCGTACGGTTGTACGAACGAGAGACAAGTACGCTCTCGCTAAATCTATTCATCGAAACCACGCCCTAAATGTAGTTGGCTTGCAATCTACGCTCGTATGCCAATCGCCGTTTCCTCGCCTGGTATCTCACATGATGCTGCTTCATAAAGTTTGGTCGTAAAACGAACGAGACAGGTTTGCAGAGCCGGAGAATTTACGGTTGAACTCTGGGCTGCGATTGCTTGCAATCACCCACGGCTGTTTACTATAATTGGAATATGCTATGTTCAATATGATCAGAGTTGAAATCGATTATTTATTATAATCGATAATCAGTTATCGGAGGTAACAGTGTAATTAAATTGAATTCAACATGTTCCAAAGGATATTCCTAATTGTCGTAAAGTTCGTGTTAAACGCTAGTTCAAAGTTAATAAACCATTACATTTTACAGAAGCCATTTAAAGAATTCCTATGTTTGGTTCATCTGTAGTATTTTCGTGTCGAACGCTGGTGAGTTCGGTTCCAATATTTGTGTATTCACGATCCGTTGTCCTTGCCTCTCATCACAACCACCATAATCATAGGTAAATTCGTCAGCTACAAGGAACCAAAGCATAATTTCTGGTGAAAGGGTTCAGTAGTTACTATATTTATACTTTATTCAGAATGAGGCAAAGCAGGTTTTCTAAAAAAATTTTTTCTAACATAGCGCTTGCAAACATGCCACAATTTAAATACAAACATGGCTTTTCAAACGCTTATCCATTTCGCGGAATATATAGATTTTGATAAGAAAATTTCAACAATTATTAATGTTGATGTAATAATTAACGTTTCAGTCATGTACGCGAGTTCCAAATTAATAAACCTTTGTGCTCCACCAATGTGAAGTCGGAATGACTTCGAGTCAGTGCTTAATAGTCGAGCGACTTAAACTGTAAAGAGTCAAGCAGGCGTGCAGTCATAACATGGAGAAGGCGCTACATAAATCCAACGTTCTGCGAAAGCTAAACGATCTGTGAAAGCAGACTCTACGAAGATATTAACATTGATAAGTATACAGGTTGTCCCGAGACTTAATAGGGCGTGTTAATGTTGCCTATTACGATTAAGAAATTATAGTATAAAAAATGCGAAAATAATTCATCCCCTAATTTATTATTTTTGTTAAAACTCCGGTGTAAATTGGCTTTGGCGTGGCGACTCGTGATCGATATATCGTAACCTTGGCTTCGCGCTGTCTATGACCCAGGCGTCGCTAGCGGACTATCAGCTGGGTTACGTATTATAACAACCGTTTACAACGTAGGGTCCTAACCACTAGACGATGACGTTACCATCAGACCAGTTTGGTTTACTGATTTCGTATCGACTCTCTCCAACAATCGCCTTATTATTTTTAGCCTGTCCGGCCGACTCCAGCTTCAAAAACACGGAAATCTCGTTGCGAGTTCAGCTATTAAGTATTAGGCTATTTTCAAATCGCGTATAACGTAACCTCAATTATATGATTATCGCGTAACGCCCACTGCTAACAAGTATAGATAGGTACCAGGTAATTACGTAATAGCTGCGCTCTTCAAAATATAATTTGTCATAAGTGTTGTTGAAACACAATTGAATAATCAGCAACCCCCAACACGTTTTGACTCTTTATTTTGTTATGGAATGAGCTTGCAACTACTTTAGAACTGCTTGTGACACTTTGAGGAACGCTGGGATACGCGCAATTCAACTATTCAACATAAAACCGTATTATATTATTTAGGCTAAAAATAAATAATTAAATAAAATTGTTCCTCCATTTAATGTAAAAATCTTTATAAAATCAATTAGATCTCGGCACCCATTGATCGCACTAAACGATTTTTCCTAACGACGCTCTCAGAAGCCATATAGAATGGGTAATTTTGTTAGTTTTCTGTGAAGTTATTTATTAAATATATGAGATGATATTGCTAAAAAAAATATAATAATAAAAATACGCGATAAAGTATTTTACAATCACTGATGTTATTTTTAACTTGAGTAAGAACTAAAGTTAAAAGCAATATTATTGGTTTTAAAAATATCTTTGAAGTCGAATTTCAATTTTCTGTTTTCACATAAGACTAGAAGACTATAGTTTGAGGGTATATAGAAGTAAAAAATAAATATTGCCGTCCTCTTGTTATTGTCACAAGAGTGCTAGAAAAAATAAAAACGTGTATTTTTAATATTTTTTGCTTGCAATATTTTAATAAATAAATATACAAAATGAGGTTATAAAATGACTCTCGATGAAAGCCTGCTGCCTCTTAAGAGCCATAGCGCACTCGAATTGCATTTTATGCATGTTTTGAGGTCTACTGCCAAGATAGCTTTTCATACCAGGCATATATAACAATATAATTAGATGAACTTAACATTTTTCCAGCAAACCTTTAAGCTGGTTTTTTAAATAAATAATCCTATGTTTACATAAAAAAATATTGAAAATGTTAAGTTTTATTTCTTAAAATTCTCATAAACCAAATTATATATGTGACGTAAGCCTAATTTATACATAAAAATGTCCGCAATAAAATTCTACAGAAAATCTTGAAATTTAGATTTTTTTAAATTGGCTTATATTTTTAATATAAATAAAAAACTGTCAAATGTTTATTCTTTGGTGTTGTCGTGGACGCTCGAAGTGCACGTGGCCGACACCATTTGCAAAGGCTTCAAGGTCACCTCATGATACACTGGCTCTTAATATGTGATTTTATATTTCGAAGACTATAACTGTAACTGTGTATAATGTCACTTCTACCCGACAAAATCCCGCAAAAGCTCGGATGCGGGTCAAAAGGCGAGCCATTATTCCACTCGGCCGAGTCGGCTCCGAGCGTCTGCTCAGGTCGTGCCGAAGGGGGGGGGGGAGACCCTTCGGGCTTATAAATAATTTAGGCTTGGCTCGCGGATTATCCGCCTCGCCAGATACCTATGTAGCAATGGGCCTGCGACAGATTATCGATTCGTTTCTCTCGTAACATTCCCATATTATTTCTACCGGCTTAGTAAAACGTGTTGGTTAAAAATAACCAAATTTTTGCTGAAAATAACCGAACGATACCGCTAATATAGCGGCTGCAATATCTGTCGCTAAAAATAACCGATTGAACTTTATGGTTAAAAATAACCATTTTGCTCAGTAAAATTCAGCTTGGCTGCACTATACTCTGCTGCAACCGACACACTTGGCTACAGTAACCAACATACTCGACTGACAACAGCCGAATTACTCGGTTGAGTCAAGCTATCCCACTCGTACGAGTTGCGACGGTCATTGTAACCGTTTAATTAATCCGCATTTTTTTTTATTTTTTTTTTTAAATGCTGGTGTCAATTCCTTGGTCATTCAAGTGCATCGCGGCTGGAGGACGAATGACAACAAAGATTTAATATCACATTAAGTTTACATTTTCTAGAAAACCATGATAAATTATGACATGACAGTTTATGTTTGAAATCGCAGGGGTAATTAGTTGTTTTATTTTAATTGCGAATGGTCTTGGAACACGATTATATGGCCACGTCTCTAAAGTTTTTATAAAGTCGTATAAATTGGCCATAATGTGTGTACTTTAAGAATACAGTAAGCTTATAGCACCGCAATCACTGCATGCGGTGCTAACTTCGGATTCCATTCCTAAGGGCCAATTAAAAGTAAAGTAGGTTTTTTTTCATACCGTTAATGATCGTACAACTTATTCCTTTATAATACTTGCTTATTTCATTGTAAATTTAAAAGGTCTTCTTATATGCCATCGATTAGTACAGACGGCCACAATAATATATACGTCGCAGGTAAATGGTTACCCCGGCAAAAGCCTTTCACCCGGACCAATGACATTTTCTCATTAAAATATCCATTCAACACCATTCACTTAATTAAAAACATTGCATTGAAGTAATTACCTGCATCCCAGTCGGGTAAATGATTGTAATTAAATAATACTTTACTTTATTCACACCAAAATATGACACAAACAATGATATTAGGAAATATTAACCAATGGCTATAAAAATCTACTCGATTCAAAATATTCGAAACAATAATTCAATCTTTCATTTACCGCTCCGTCTAACAGGTTTGTCCGAAAGGATCTGCCAAAAAAAGTGATTAAGTATTCAGTAATTATGTATCATCCGATCTAGGTATACGGATTTCAGTAAAGTCTTTGATAAGGTGAACATTTAGTACATTTACCCATGTAATCGCTTTCAGTTTATCTATTTTGGTAATGCTAATCAAAACAATTTTATCGTTGTCAGGAGCTCCACTAGGATCAAATCCAGGACTTTTTATTTTTCTTTATTATATTAATCACATATGTGATTTGATCAAATACTGTTTATTTTAATTATAACCACTTCTTCGAATTATCATTTATTACTTCGATGCAATGTCATCCTGGGCAAAAAACGAACTACGATTTAATACAAGTGAGTGTTGGATTAGCATTTTTAAATCCAAAAGGACACATCGTATTAAAATATATTTTAATGTCAATACCTATTTAAAAATCCCACCCAAAGAGGGCACTATGTTTGTGGTATTAGTGTAACTCAAAAAAAGGTTGAACCCAATAGATTTGCTTGTAGGTTGATAGCAATACGTTAGCATTCATAGCAATTTTTTTTTTGCATAATAGTGTATAATCATACAAAATCATATATATAGAACCGTGAAAATACGAGCGTTTTTCATTTTTTTAATATACTGTACTCGTACCTTTATTTTTATTATTTTTCTGTTCCTTAGCATTATTTTAAAATATGCACTTAAATAATTGAAATTTAATGAAAATATTGTCAAGAATATTTTTCTTCTATAAAATATGTAAAGCCCTATCGAAAATACATAGGTTTAATTACACGGTGAAGTAACAGGGAAAAATCTGTCCACGCTTGTCATATACAAATATTCCCATATTATCCGATCTCGGTCAGGTATCAACGCGTCACTTACGTCAAGTGCCTCTACATTTTGGGGTTCCCTCCCAAAGTGGTCCAGAATTGCCCTCATCTGTCCGACACGCCCTCCGCGGTGCACAATGACCCAGATAATAATATCGGACGCAAGAGCAATGCCTCACTTACTGATTCCATGAAAACGGACTGGAGGACTATAATTTATAGCCTTCGGCTTAATGGGATTGCAATATAGTGAAGTCTATTATTTATATTTTAAATATTTCTTAATACGAGTACCATAGAATCCCCACTTATTTAGAATAATACGTTAATGGCAAAATAAAATATTTTTAAAGATATACTTAGTGAAAGGTTACGTTACGACATTTAGAAATAGTTTTTTTTCATATCCATACAGCGTTACAGTATAATATTTATTTATTTATTGTTTATTTAGAAAACCAACAGTACAATAAATAGGAAACAGTACATAAAATTGCGTATAAATTTGACTGATGACAGGTTTTTGCCTAAGTACATGAAATGATTAAAATTAAATTACACTCGCACTAGCCCATACATTATTTTGAAACATTAATGGTTCTAATTGTGAGAGGCCGAAGGAAAGAAAATGATGTCTAAAAATTACTATTATTTAATTTTACTAATTTAATTTGTTTCTTAAATTTAGAGATTTTCACAACTCAAGATGAAATGGGTATTTATCAGTGTAATAAGTATATCATGTTATTTAAAAAAAAAATACATAGCAATATTATTTATCCATAGTATTAACTATGTTCCCCTTCTGCATTTTTTTTCCTACGTTATAAATAATTTAAAAAGCTAAAATCAAATGTATTAAATTTTTATGTATAATTAACTTAAGTTTATTTCAAGCAATGCATGTTTTGTACACACGTAATTGGAGAGTATCGAATGCTAGCAATCTGCGTAATGTCATATTTGAAAATTATTGCGGTTATGTTCACTTTATAAAAAATATAAGTAAAATAGATTTACAGATAATATTTTAGATATCATGACATGAGATTTTGAACCACACCCACTAAACACTGCTTATATATATTTTAAATATGGACATCAATTCTGAAACATTTTTTTTTTTTTACATTAATTCCTGACGTTCAAGTTATGCTATACGCAGGTTTAATTAAATATTTCAACGGCTGAGCGACCGAGCCAAGTAGTATTAATCATTGCAAAATGAAGTTATTTGTTTCGTCGGCAATGGCTAAATACACTCAGCCACCTCCTCGTTCGTCAGTGGTAAGGGTTCACAGTCAATCAACACATCTAATTACTAATGATGACGTCACAGGCCATCTACCTACCTTGTTCTATGGCGAGTAATACCTATAGCAATTATTTTTAGTCATATGCATTTAGTTCATCTTTCCGTGTCTGTTAAACATATATCTTAAATTGGAGTTGCCTGCAGTCGGCCTTAGTTGTTGATTAATGGTTTTTGTTATATAACTACCTTTATGTCTGTATGCATTTCTAAAAATTAAATAAATAAATTGTTTCTCGCCCCTGCTAGCATATATATTTATTATAAGCAAAGAGGAGCCACTGGATACATCCCAGAACCACCAAGGTAATGAAACACCCAACATTTTAATAGAGATGATAGCTGTAGTTTATCAATCTCAGTACCCAATATTGATGTTATATACGGTTGCTTGTTGTACTGCATATTGCAACGTTGGACCCATATAATTATTTAAACATTGTTTGTAATTTATAAGTATTATAACTCTTATATGTTGTGTTCAAAAAACATATTTGTTTAGGGAATATACAATAGAATTCTTTGAGATATATATTGAATAACGTATTCATATAAACATTAATTACATGAATCCACTGAGTAAACAACAAGAAGGAAATACAGGTTCGTCTAAAATAAAATAGTTTTGTATATTTGCTACGCTGGTAAATATATGTACGCCAATCACTATGTAGATAAAATAGAGATGAAATAATGTATTTCAAATTTGGCAAATTATTTTGCCAAACCTATCCTTGATCTTTGAATTCTGAAAAGTTTTTTATATTGCTTAAATAAATAATAGTTATCATTTTTTCCGTTGTACTGCGCTTTAAGTCTTTTTTTTTACAAAATTATGAAACTCAAAAGATTGACTTGTCTCTCGTAATATTGTCTTATATCTTATTTAGTATAGTATTATATTTATATATTATGTTTATTACTTATATTTACCTATACTTACTAACATTTGAATAGTCAACTGGTTTTGGTCAAATTGATTATCATTTCAAAAATTACAGGTTTTTAAATCCACTTTTTTTAATGCTGGTCATTAGTGTCTACTTATCTATGCAAAGTTAGGCTATGTACTTAACTCCTAAAAAAATGCCTTTTAGAATGAATCACTGTTATTAATCGATTTAAAAAAAAAGAGCAGGTTGTCAGTTCGGCATATTTTTTTTATGTGTCGCTCAAGCGATTTCTTTATTTTTACATATTATGTATTTATTTATTTTCTTGTTGATATTCTTTTTAATAGCTTTTGCAGGTGGTGTGAAATAGAAACGAAATGTAAAATATAGTCCATTGATTCGAAATTACAAATATTTTGACACTGAGAACGATTTGCTTATGCCATACCCGACTATATTAATAATACGACTATTTTATTAAGTAAAATGTTTGTATTGATTGTGCATCCGCACCCTATCTTTGGATTAGGGTGCGCGATTTTATTTCCAATTTCGAATCATTAAATCCAACGGTTTAGAAGTTAGAGGCTGTTTGGAATTCGTACCTATATACTGTAACAGAACAGAAGCCATGCTTACAATAAATAATATAAATATCGCAGGCATTTTGCCTTCCGCGTGACGGATCATTGCCGTCGCGGCCGGCCGTCAAAACAATGTCAGCAGCCATTTTGTAAAATGGCGCCGCGGCGCGGCCGGCAGACGGCGTGCCGCCTCGGCATAGATAATGGCGCTCATTAAGTCAAGTCTTGCGATGGAAAAAAATGCTCGCAGCTATTATTCCTCGCTCTGGGAAACGCCCTGGCGATCGGAAGTCAGTTCCTCGCTTAATAGTCCTCACGACAAAAGGCTTTGAAGGACATCGGACGTCGAAATATACAGTTGAACTGAGCGTCAGTCCGCCTCAACCTCGGGAACTTGAATGGTTGCTTACTCGCTAATAGCATAGTTGGGTTTTGCATCTTCAGGTCTGTTATTTATTTAAACTTGTTTTCATTATGTTACAAATTTGACAAAAAGTGATTATAATCATTATAAATTTTCTTGTCAAAAATAATATTTAAAACTTTATCAGTATTCAGTATATTTATTTCAAGAAACAACTTTGCAATTGTGTATGAAAGGCAGAAATAAGTAACATAAAACAATAAAAGTAAATAGAACAATATAACAATAACAAGATACAAACAACAAATATAGTAATTAAGACTAGCATACCTACACTTTATACATAGTTATTCAATTACACTTTATACATAGTGGCTTGGCCAGTTTGTGACACAAAATAATTTCATGAATATTATAGACTGACAGTGCCATCTATAGTCGAAATGCACAAAACATCCTCTCACCTATATTCCCCTCTTACCCCGCAACCGTTTACCTCACCTACCCAAATATGATGTCATGAAGGTAGGTAATTTCAGTTCAGAATTTGACTCCGCCGTCGTGTGTACAGCAACCGCATAAACCCGCATTTTTTCGCCCGCAAATAATACTACAAAGTTTCCGCAAATTCAGTGCAAAGTGTCAGTGCATCACTGCAGCCACCGAACCTGGAAAGAGAGCTCTCTTCGAGTCGCCGGCAGCCGAACCAACCCACCGACCGTGAGTACCGACCTGTTTGGCATCTCTCTCTATCCATTCCGCAAATTAATTCAATCCGCAAATCGACTATTGTTGGCCTGAAGTGTACCAAGTCATCTGGTACAAACCATACAGTCCACTTATCTCCAGAAAATCTACCATAAATTCCAGGCCACGTCATAGTATTGGTACTTCGAGCCTAATCCTAGAAATTTTATTGTTTTTGTACTTGCAATCTAGGATTTAGAGCAAAAATATTCACTTCACAAGCCGTTTTAACAAGCTACAATCAGCTTATTAAACGCTAAGTTGTTTGTATTATATTTAAATATATATTTAAAATAATATATTTAGAAATAATCTTGAACATAAATAAAAGAAAAACAGAATATTGCCTAATGATCCTTTGTGTGTATTAATTAAGTATTGTATTTATTTAAAAAAAAAAAAAAAAAAAAAAAAAAAAAATATATATATATATATTTAATTAATATTTATTAGGTTATTTATTTTGTTTATTCATACGAATTCATATAATTTTCTTGTATGTTTATATTTGACTTACTATAAATATATACCTACATAAAATATTACTATTCACAAATTAAAGTTAACACAGCGCCATCTGCTAGGTTAACAAGGTAAAAAGCAGTGCCATCTGCCACTTTAACAATAAAACTATTTCGTAATTTTCGGTGGTTAATTTTTCAGTTCAAATCAATTGCTTTCAGTCTGTAAGAAGTACAGTCAGCGACAAAAATTAATATCGGTAAAAAAAAAAATGAGTGATCATATATTAAATCAGTTAGAATCGAAAAGGGCATATATTTTTGAAAACATTCAAACTTTATTTGATAATTCAAAGAACCTTAAGACAGATAAAAACCGTAAATTATTTTTAATCAAATCTGAAGATTTATCCAATTTTCGAAATGAGTTTTCGGATATAATTGATAAAATAAATATAATCAAATCAGAAAAGAACGAAAATTACATACCCAATTACAAGAGTTTACAGGCATTTGATGATATTTATTATCTGGTAAAAAATGTTAGATCCGAATTATTACAACAAATTGGTAGTACGGAAAATAACTCACAATCGGAAAATAAAATATATAAAAAACTTCCCAAATTAGAAATACCTAGTTTCAGTGGAGAATTAAATCAATGGAATATATTTCATGAAGCATTTAAATCTTCGGTGCATAATAATCCAAATCTGTCAAACTTAGATAAAATTCAATATTTATTATCGAAATTAACAGGCCGCGCTCTAACAGTTTGCAGTGGCATTCAACCGACCGGTGCAAATTATGAGTTAATTTGGACTCTGTTAGTTTCGAAGTATGACGACAAGCGATTATTGGCTACACATTATTTGGATCAAATTTTCGACACAAAATTTCCAAATAATTCCTCAATAAATAATTTAGATGCATTTTTACATAGGTTTGCCCCAGCAGTAGCGGCCTTAAAGCATTTAGAATTAACCGATCTCGCTGATTTCATATTATTACATATTTCATTAAAGAGACTTGATTTTAACACAGTTAAAGATTTCGAATCTCAAAATCGCAATGTAGAAATACCTACTTATACCCAATTGTTGGAGTTTTTGCAACAACAAATAAAAATTCTTCAGCATACTAATTCAAAACAGCCAACTAATCAATCATACGAAAAGAAAGCAGTTAAATCGAGTTCGGTCGCATCTAATAAACCGCAAGTATTTGCAACGAACACAAATGACTCTGGGCCCTTAAATAAATGTTCGCTCTGTCATTCAGATTTTCACCCTCTGTATAAGTGCTCTACATTTCTTGAAATGGCACCAAAAAGCCGTTCCGACTTTGTACGATCAAAATCGTTTTGTACAAATTGTCTAAGCACCACACACAAGCCTTCGCAGTGCAAATCGAAACATGTGTGTAACAATTGCAGACGAGCGCACAATACATTGTTGTGTTTTTCAAACGCACCTGTCTCACAATCACAAAAGAATGAAGATACTGTGCAGTCTCAAACGCCAGTGTCTTTAAGTAATTTACACAGCGGTACATGTAACGCCAAAACTATTTTGTTGTCAACAATTCAAGCCGATGTTCGCACTAGTGCTGGAAATTATATACGCCAACGTTTCTTACTGGACAGCGCTAGCATGAGTAACTTCGTAACGGAGGATGTTTGTTCAACATTAGGTGTAAAAATCAAACGCATAAAATCGTCAGTAGTAGGTATCGGAAGTACGCCATACCCAGTCAAGGGCTCGGTCAGTCTTACGATTGCCTCACGGATCGATAAAAATTGTCATTATACATTCAACGCACTAGTGGTAGACAGAATTACCAACAATTTGCCTACATCTAAGGTTAATACCGCAAGCTTACAATATTTACGAAATATTCCCCTAGCCGATGAAACATTCGACACTCCGAATTTGGTCATCGGCATCATAGGTGCAGAATTATTCCCGCATATATTAGGTCCTACAAAGATTTCTGGACCTTCGCATTCTCCGGTTGCTTTACAAACTACATTCGGGTATGTAGTGATCGGCGAAGCCCAATGTATAGCACAGCAGAGTGATGTACCTCAATCGTTCTGCTCA
The DNA here is from genome assembly GCA_020383195.1 of Neomicropteryx cornuta. Classification (NCBI taxonomy): domain Eukaryota; kingdom Metazoa; phylum Arthropoda; class Insecta; order Lepidoptera; family Micropterigidae; genus Neomicropteryx; species Neomicropteryx cornuta. The sequence goes on along the minus strand of JAHKQU010000001.1, from coordinate 1,411,974 downwards.
GTTGCTGAACAGCCTTTAGAAAACGCAGTTCAACAGTTTTTTGAAGTTGAGTCTGTTCCATCGTCCGAAGAACTACCGATGAGCGTCGAGGAAAGTGAATGTGAAAAACATTTTATATCCACTTGTACTCGTGATACTCAAGGTAGATTTGTAGTCTCACTACCATTCAAGGATGATCCCAAGTTATTGGGCTCCTCATATTTCATAGCCAAAAAACGGTTCCTTTCGTTAGAAAAACGTTTAGAAGCAAATCCCGACATGCGTCTTAATTATAATGAAGTTTTCCAATCATATTTAACAAACGGTTATATGTCTGCAGTAACCTCTGATCCTGATCAGGGTTACCACGTTCCTCACTTCGGTATTTACCGATCGGACCACATATCGACCAAGTTAAGAATTGTTTTTGACGCCGGTCAGAAATCGGATACCGGACGTTCACTTAACGATCTTCTTCACACTGGACCCAAGCTTCAGACAGACTTATGCAAAATTTTATTAAACTTCAGGTTGTTTCCTGTAGCACTAGTCGCAGATATACAGCAGATGTATTTACGCATATTGGTTACAGAATCTGACCAAAAATACCAACGGGTTTTATTCAGATTTAATAAAACTGATCCAATTCAAACCTATCAAGTATCACGTGTACTTTTTGGAGTCAATTCCTCTCCTTATCTCGCAATACGCACATTACGCAAGCTAGCAGAAGATAACAAACATATTTTTCCCCAAGCAAGCGAGGTAATACATAGAGATTTTTACGTTGATGACTATGTGGGTTCAGTTCGCAACTCAGATGAAGCAACACAGTTATACACTGAGCTAATATCACTATTCTCTACCGCAAAAATGAACTTATTAAAATGGGCTTCAAATTCGGCCACTTTTCTTAAGCAAGTATCTGAAGAACACCGCATTTCACAAAACATCGAATTCGATGCTCACACAACCTGTAAAGTGTTAGGACTCGCTTGGAATCCTTCTTCAGATCATTTCACTTTCAACGTAAACCAAAGTTCGGAGCCATGCACGAAACGTAATATTCTTTCGGCTGTCGCCCGTTTCTTTGATCCACTTTCTCTTGCAGGCCCATGCATTCTTTTAGCAAAATTATTAATTAAAGAATTATGGCTCGCAAAAATTGATTGGGATAGTTGTCCACCAACACACATCATAAAAACATGGAATCAGTTCCAAAACGAGCTACCTTTGCTCTCAAACCTATCAATTCCTCGTCACCTGGGCATATGTGAAAGGACAGAATCCGTAGTTTTGCTTGGTTTTGCCGACGCATCAATGGACGGTTATGGCGGTGTGATATACTGCCACGTTACATACTCAGACAGCTCTACCGCCGTTCATCTGGTATGCTCCAAGTCGAAAGTGTCTCCCGTTAAAATCGAGTCCCTTCCGCGGCTTGAGCTTTGCGCCGCCTTGCTATTAGCTAAATTATTCAAGTTTGTATTAAACACGTATGCTCCGCTAATTCAAATTAGCAATATTGTCGCATTTTCTGATTCTACCGTGACATTGAATTGGATACATTCGTCACCGCATAAATTCAAGACGTTTATAGCAAACAGAGTCGCCAAGATTCAAACAGAGTTGCCCTCACACCACTGGCATTTCATAGCTGGCAAGACAAATCCAGCTGATGCATTGTCACGCGGACTAAGTCCAGCTCAATTGATTAACCATAGTATGTGGTTAACAGGGCCACCTTGGGTCCATAACCCTATATACGAATGGCCAATCACTCCATTTTCTCCATCTGAAAATAATCTAGAACAACGTTCTATTTCGCTCCCAGTCATCTTAGACACGAGTGAGCATCCATTATATGCTCTCGCATCTCACCTGTCCTCTTGGTCTAAGATTCTTCGCATCACCGCATATATTTACAAATTTCTCAAATGTATTCCAACGAATACACTCATAACCGCAACAGACTTAGAATTTGCTGAATGCAAAATTCTACAAATGGTGCAAGGTCATCATTTTCATTCAGACCTCCGTGCACTTAAAACGAACAAATCTCTTTCATCCGCATTCCGCAAGCTCCAACCTTTTCTAGATGCCAAAGGTCTGATTAGAGTTGGAGGCCGCCTTCATAACGCAATTCTTGGTTACGATTATGTGCATCCTATTCTTTTACCAAAAAAAGAGCATATCGTTGACCTGCTCATAAGGTATCATCATATAAAATATTGCCATACAGGTTCTCACCTGTTACTGAGCATCATTCGACAACGTTACTGGATATTTTCGGCCCGTGCCGTGATTCGCAAAATCGTTCAAGGCTGCAATATTTGTTTTCGTACAAATCCCAAACCGACATATCCACTAATGGCGACTCTTCCCTCAATGCGCGTTCAACAATCAAGAGCATTCGCTAACACTGGGGTAGATTTCGCAGGTCCATTCACCATATTGACGTCACGAGGTAGAGGCGCAAAACGGCAAAAGGCATACCTTTGTCTGTTCATCTGTATGGCCACCAAAGCTGTCCATCTTGAACTAGCCTCAGATTTGTCCACTCCTGTATTTCTAGCCGCATTTAAGCGCTTTCTGTCACGTCGTGGCTCTGTAAATGTTATGTTCAGTGATTGTGGAAGAAATTTTATCGGCGCTAAGTCGTACCTTCGTGAATTGTATCAATTTTTACACTCAGAATCTTTCAAAGACGCGCTCAATAACGACTTGAGCGAGTCTCGCATTGCATGGCGAACGAATGTTCCTCACGCACCTCATTTTTTCGGCATTTGGGAATCCAACATTCGTTCGGTGAAACTGCATTTAAAAAGAATAGTCGGTGAGCAGTTGTTAACGTATGAGGAACTCGCAACGGTCTTCATACAGATAGAGATGGTTTTAAACTCTAGACCGCTTTGCGCTCTCAGCTCGGATGTTAACAACCCCACCGCCTTAACTCCTGCACACTTTTTACATGCGTCACCGTTAACCTTATTACCCGCTGCTGATGTCTCAACAGAACCAGTTAACCTCTTAACTCGTCAATCTCTACTAGATAGAATGGTTCAGTCCTTTTGGAAGCGTTGGCAATCCGAATATTTGACCACGCTTCAATCTAGAGAAAAATGGAACAAGCCTTCAAATCCAATAAAGCTAGGAACATTAGTCATAATAAAGGAAGACAAACCTGTACCTCTTCAATGGCAGATAGGTGTAATTGTTGAGGTTTTGCCAGGCAGTGATGGCATCGTGCGAGCTGCTGTTGTAAAAACACGCCATGGGTCATACAAAAGACCCGTCGTAAAGCTCTGTCCACTACCAACGCAATAAAGTCATAACTATTTATATTTAAATTATTAGTATATTTATTATATTCATAAAAAAAAAAAAAAAACGCATTTTCTTCAACCATGTATTTATCATTACACCACAATCGAAACATTAATTTCATTTCACATCAAACTAGTAAATGTTCTCGTATATTCGAAAATACTTCGAATAGCTGGGGGGATATGGCTTGGCCAGTTTGTGACACAAAATAATTTCATGAATATTATAGACTGACAGTGCCATCTATAGTCGAAATGCACAAAACATCCTCTCACCTATATTCCCCTCTTACCCCGCAACCGTTTACCTCACCTACCCAAATATGATGTCATGAAGGTAGGTAATTTCAGTTCAGAATTTGACTCCGCCGTCGTGTGTACAGCAACCGCATAAACCCGCATTTTTTCGCCCGCAAATAATACTACAAAGTTTCCGCAAATTCAGTGCAAAGTGTCAGTGCATCACTGCAGCCACCGAACCTGGAAAGAGAGCTCTCTTCGAGTCGCCGGCAGCCGAACCAACCCACCGACCGTGAGTACCGACCTGTTTGGCATCTCTCTCTATCCATTCCGCAAATTAATACAATCCGCAAATCGACTATTGTTGGCCTGAAGTGTACCAAGTCATCTGGTACAAACCATACAGTCCACTTATCTCCAGAAAATCTACCATAAATTCCAGGCCACGTCACATAGTTATTCAAATACATGAAAAGAGATAGCAAGTTAAAGAGCGTAAATCTTGTATAAACTAAATAGTATAATAATATTATAAAATTTATAGGAAAAAACAATAATAAAACATAAAATGCAATAAAAATTAAATAAACATTAATTAAGGTCATCAAGAATGTACAAAGTTTTTTCAATAAGATATTTTTTCAATGCAGTCTTAAAGCTGTGATATTTTTCTAATGTTTTTATATTATTGGGGAGATTATAGAATAAATCTACCCCCCTATAAACACTTGTATTTTGGCATTGAGTTGTGCATAATTGTTGAACATAATTGTTTTTGTGTCGTGCGAATGAACATTGCTAAGTGTAGAAACAGCCTCTTTCTTTAAGAAAAAATCACAAAGGATTTCGTAGATGAAGTTACCATATATTGTGAGAATTCCTAAGTTCCGAAAGTGTGATTGGCAAGACTCACCAGGGCCTAAACCCAGGAAACCCCTCACAGCCCTCTTTTGGATCATAAAAAATCTTGATTATATACCGCAGAACCCCACAAGAGAACTCCATATCTAAGGTGAGACTCTACAAGTGCATAATAAGCAGACATCACAGATGACCTATCGAAGCACGAATGCATAAAATCGCTTGCCGGGCAGTCGAAACACCTTAGAAGGCGGGAAATCCGCGTTCGAGTCGAACAAAAGATTCCCGTGACTCGGCGAAATTTCCCCGCCTCTCATCAATTTCCCCCGTTTCTCGGGAACTGCTCGGCAGACGAGGGCCGACGCCTGGACCGAGCGGGAAGCTCGCCCACGCGGATTCCCGCTAATAGATTTTACAAAAGCAAACAGAACTCCATGAACTGAATTCAGTAGAATATTTTTCTCGCTTGGCTGATATCATCCTAGTACATAATACGCACACTAAAATACACTCATCTTTGCAAAGGTGCCGCCACGTGATCTTGAATGTAACACATCCAACGGGTCAGTATTGAATATTCATTCATATTATAGGTGCCTATGTTATTTATTTGAAAGATTTTAATTTTTTGTTATTATTTAGAAACTCCACTTGTATTTCTAAGTTGTATAGGAGTGGCATTATAGTCAGTTTATAATAATTAATTATGTACATTTAACCATATAAAAAAATATATAAACAATTTGAAACGAACTACAATTCTAATACAACCGTACCGTCCCGATGGATCAAGTAATTCAACGGGAACAACGTCACGCTGCGGGGTTCCGCACATATTTTCGTAGTACAAATTCTGCCTTTTACACGTAATAAATTCTTTATAATTATAGTATTCAGTAATGTAACGGAAGTTATGCTTATTTAAGTAAATTCTAATAGTGCTGAGTGTGCAAAAGTGTTTATATATCTAAATATAAATCTAGATGTCTTCTATCCAACCATCATCGGTCCTAGAAAGTCAACCACACCACACCATATAGTACGTTCCGTTTTGGTTTTTTGATTTGTTTGTGAATTTATTATTGCGTAGGAGGTAAGTTGTTATTAAAGTAAAGTAAAAGTTTATTTCCTAGAACAACTTAGTGCATAGGAATGACAATTTTCAATTTTCAATTGGTACACAAAAAAATATTTAAATATTGATATAACGGTCACGGTACATTGACCAATATGTTACTAAATGCGAATTGAAAACCGCTATAAAGGTATTATAGATGTGCATAAGTTACCATTATGCACATGACTTCAGTATAACCTTGCTACGTGTTTCTGAAAGCCAAAACTGTATTTTATTGATCTACCTTATTGAACATTGTAATCTCATAAATAATAATAAATTATTCTACATTAATAATTCTGAAATGGAATGGTTTTTTTCTCCGGATGTTTCCACAATTTTGTGTTACAGAAAATTTACCACCATTACACGCATTTGGCAGAGACTCCGCTACTCTATCCCTGACAGCTTGTAAATGATCAATACTTTTAAATATAAATATAAAAAGAATACTTCTCTTGGGTGGTAGGTCATAGCGATTTTTTTCGAGTCATTATAAGTCCATTTTTACCTCCGTTGGCGGTTTGCCCCCACCCTCTTCGTAGTCGCTGGAGGGAGTGGAGGTGGAGAGGGGTCGCAGGGGTGAACCAGGACGGCGCCTCGGCGACAATCGATTTTCTTGGGCGCCGCCGAGTCTACCTTATCTTGGATCAGACTATACTCATCCGGCATTAACCGCTGGCAGACGATCCAGTGATAGTTTATTTTTTCATTAAATACAGTAATCTAACTGGAACGATCCAGTTAAGGCATTTTTGGTAGGTTATATAAAATTTTATCCATAACTAAAATAACACAATAACTACACAACTACAAAACTACATAAATACAATACAATTTTAATGATAACAATTAACATCGAACGAAAAACGAGGAATGAACAAAAAAAAAACTAAATTATATTTATATGCTATATGTTTAATAGCTAATTAAGTAAATCTACTTGCTAATAACTAAAAAACACTGTAAATTATATCATTTATTGTACTCAATATGTATGAAAATTATACGTTTCTTAATCAAGTTAATAATATTATAATATCAGTGTATAATAATATTATTTTTGTTTGGCGATCTTTAATTTATTCCTAAAATGTATTTACATAATATTATATCGCTGTTTTAAAACCGATTTTATCCTTAAATTATTTTAATGTTTGTTTAAACTATTATTATTATTAGTTTTAGGCAGGCAACTTTTGCTGATAAGCCTAAATCTGCACTTGTATCGTCTCTGATAAACTTGTCTAATCTGTTCTTAAATTCGTTCACATTTCAGGCACTTATCACTGCACTTGGTAACTTATTCCATCCATTCACCACTTTATTTGACATGGAATTCTTCCTCGGATTAGAACTAAAGATTGTACTTGAGAGTTTTAAATGATGTCCACGCAAGTGCGAATTTGTATTAATTGTGGTTTCAAAATCTGGAACATCATAATAGTGAGTTAATATCTTGTAGTTCTCTATGAGAGCGCCTCTCGGCCGTCTTTGCTTTAATGTTGTCAGTCCAAGTATATTTAGCCTTTCTTCATATTTCCGATTTTTGAGTTGACTTGGTATTTTCGTTGCGCGTCTTTGCACCTTTTCTATAAGATCTATGCCTTTAGTGAAATAGGGATTCCATACTCGATAAGCATATTCCAGTATTTTTTAATATTTCGATTAGGTTTATGCAGTAAAACTTTACTAACGTATTTAGTGATCATGTTTTAGCAACTTCCCGACGATGGTGGTTGTCTATTTCTGCCCGTTGCGGTTTTGCTGTGTGAAACTTTCCAGTAGTGCTATCAGCTGCGAGTAGGCTCTGATACAAGTAGCGATAGCTTTCAGTCCATCTTTATTTTTTTTCACTGACAAATGATTCGACTGACACGATTCTCTGCTCGTGTGCTTTATTTAGAACGTACTGATCAAATAAACGCGCGTATTTCAAAATTAAATACAGAGTTTTTTTATGGACCTAAAATAATATAGAAGAGAGATGAATTTTAGGTCTGTTTGTTTGTTACATATCTCTAGCGCCGAAATAGCTTATATGATATGTTGAAGTGATATATGATATACTCGTATATCGTCATACGAAACGGCGAAACCAGAAATCTTTCTCGGATAGAGCACACGACGGGAAAGGCTTGGAAGGTGTGGAGCTCCCCCACCCAATTTTTAACAAATGAAATGACCCCTTAAAAAACATTTTTAGACCACTTTTGAGTGTTTTTAGACGCTAGTACAAATAGTTTAAGATAATGTTTTGTACCAGTATTTACTGTTCCCAACTCCCCAGATTACCTTATTGTGTTATTCCAATGATGTTTTTTCCTTTACACTGAGAGTGACAGTGGACAAGTCTGGAGGGTCAATTTTCGATTTTTGATCTCTTGATTTTCGATCTGCGCCGACTTCAAGGGTACGGCGGTTTGAGATGCGGGGGCTCACGCAATGTTTGATACAAGTTCGTACAATCGGAGTTCGCCTATCCGGTGAAATCTACCTCCGCCTTTTTTTTAATGCCGAATTCAGTCGAACGAAACCGCCGTCTGACTATGTAGCAAAACGTCCCGACCTTGTGATCTCTGGACGTCGCCGCGGAGCCGTTCCATGTAATCTTCGAGGCGAGGGTTCTGCTCGACCCAGATCCAATCAGCCCGCCGACTGGCGACCCAGTGGGGACGTCTTTACTGCGACCCGCTGAGATGGGCGACCTTCAGCCGACGCGCGACGCCATTACGTCTCGGGGTCGAAGGAAGCGTAGCGCCCATCACTATCTGGGTGCTACGTTCCTATTGTCGTGTGACGTAGGGCGTAGACGCAATGGCTATCGAAATATTATCGAAATTATTTTGGGACGGGCTATATTTAATGGGTTGGCGTCAAAATGCTAATGTTAACAAAGCGTTATTGGACACTCGGTGCTTTTTTTCATAGGGCGGCGGGGTTTACTCTTTGCGCGATCAATAACCAATTGTTGGTTTTTATTTAATTACAGCTCCATAATATAGAAATGAAAAATACATTTTTTTTTTATGTTTTAAACTCTTCATTTGCCTTTCAATTACTATTTTTCTAAGGCTTTAATGTATTTTATAAGAGAGCAATTCAACTATTAGCAGTTTATCATTTATTAAATTTCTCAGGAATAGTAAAGTAAAGTAAAGTAAAGTAAAGTAAAGTTTATTTCCAAAAACAACTTAATGCATAGGAATGACAATTTTAAATTTTCAATTGTTTTACAAAAATTGACATAAAAAATAAATACAGATACATCATACATAATTGCAAATAGGAGTTTTATAATTATGCTTAAATAAACTATTTTAAAATTAGTATAAGAATAACCGACACATAACATTTCTTCCTTTCAATTATAGGTATTTTAATTCATACAGATTTTTTTTAATTAAATACGTTTTGATGGCTTTTTTGAAAGTAAATATATTTTTTATGTTTTTATAATCTCCCGGTAGTTTATTGAACATTTCTAGTCCTCTATATAAACTAGTTTTTTGAAATGTGGACGTACGAGGAGGTACCGGCTGAATAAAATGATCTTTGTTCCTTGTGTTGTGGAAATGAACCGATGTATGGGTGTTATTATCTTCCTTCGTCCGGATAAATTCACAAAGGGCTTCTTGCACATAAATACCATACACCGTTAATATCCCAAGGGTTTGGAAGTGTGATCTGCAAGATTCCCGCTGACTAATTCCTAAAATTGCTCGAATGGCTCTTTTTTGGAGGACAAATATGTCTTTAACGCAGGATGCTGATCCCCATAAAAGAATGCCATATCGGAGATGCGATTCCACGAGAGCAAAATAAAGTGAAATGACTTGAGATCGATCCAAGAAACCTCTCGCCCGCGACAGAGCGTAGCAAGCTGAAGAAAGCTTGGATTTAAGGTAGTCAATGTGTGTTTGCCAATTTAGTTTATTGTCTAGATATACACCCAGAAATTTGATCTCCTTGGTTATTCCTACGGGATATTTGGGAGTTAACATATTCTTTGTATTGCGAGTAAAGTTTAAAATAAATGTTTTTGACATATTAAGTGACAATTTGTTTGCCTTAAACCAATCTTCTAATTCACCTATAGATATACAAAGTTTATCATTAAGAGTATCAATATTTGCTGCTTCTATGACCGCACTAGTATCATCTGCAAATTGAGTTACAGCTGACTCGGACATATTCAAGCTTAAATCATTTGTATAAATAATGAACAACAATGGACCTAATATTGAACCTTGAGGGACCCCAATGTTGACTTCTGTTATATTAGACATAACAATAGTTTCATTAAAGTTTTGATCTATACTTGTTATTTGAACTATTTGTTTTCGGTTTAGAAGATAAGACTTAAAAAGATCATTTGCAATGCCTCTAACACCGTAATGATTCAATTTGTTGAGTAAGATATCAGTCTGTACACAGTCAAAAGCTCTGCTTAAATCACAGAACAATGCAGCGGAACACTTTTTACTATTAAGACATTTGTGTATATGGTTACAACACTTTAGTATAGCCTGCTGGGTAGATTTTTGCTTCCTAAATCCGAACTGCGTTTCTGATAAGATATTGAATTTGAATAAAAAATTGCGAAGTCTTTTTTCGATAATTTTTTCTAATAATTTTGAAAAAACACTAAGAAGAGAAATAGGTCGATAGTTTTCAATATCATTTTCATCTCCTTTTTTGTAAATCGGTAAAATCTTTGCTATTTTGTAACACTCAGGAAATACACCATTCTTTAAGGTATAATTAAATAATTTATTCAGAGGTTCAATGAAAATATCAGCATGTTTTTTTAGAAGGTCAACAGGAAAATTATCAATACCCGTAGATTTCGTATTTTTTAATAAGGTAATTGTTTCCCATATTTCTTGTGTTGACGTTGGTTTCATGAACATAGAATTTTTATTTTTATTTACTTTTTTTAATTTAGTAGAGGCTGACGTAATAGGTAATTGTATTGAAGACGCTAATTTTAAAGGTTTTTCGGCAAAAAAATCATTAAATTCATTACTTAGAATATCAGGTTGACTTACAATTTTATTATTTAAGCAAAGAGCGATATTCTTTTTTTTACTATTTTTCAACCGCCCTGTCTCCTGATTTATAATTGACCAGATTGTTTTCGCTTTATTGTTTGATTCCCTTATTTTATTTGAATAATATGTTTTTTTTGCTGCTTTAATGTCTTTTCTCAATTGTAGGTTAGTTAATTGTATGTGGCGTTTAAGAAAAGGGCTGAATGAGGTATAGTACTTTTTTAAAAGTTTTCTTTTCAATTTACATCTCTTTATAAGATTTGGATTAATCCAATGATTTTTTTTCGCCGATATATATTGTTTTATTTTTATTGTTGGGAATGATTTTTGAAAACATGTGCTTATCTGATCATGAAACCAGCTGTAAGCTTTATTTATGTCTTTTAAACTATCTAAGTAATTCCAATTTAGAGATTGAATCCATTTTCTGAATATAGCATGATTTTTATCATTACACTGTCTTTTTTCTTTGATTATGTAGTTTTGAATAGGTTTGAAAATATCTTTGATTTCAACGTGATGGAAGTGGTGGTCAGACAAGCCTGGGTATAAAGTCTTAAGATTGATGGATTGCTTTGATATATTTACTAGAAAATTATCTAGTAATGACATTCTATCTGTAACTGAGTCTATTCTTGATGGTATTTTTTTAAATAAGTGATGGAAGTTGTATAATTGGCATAAATCAGTTAATTTTTTTTTCTCTTTTGAATTTCTTAGAAAGTCAACATTGAAGTCTCCGCAAATACAAACATTTTTATTTTTATATACTAGTTTGAGTAACGTATTAAATTTTTCATTAAAATCATCAAAAGAACCACCAGAACGATAAACACATATTACTATAAAATTTAAAGACTTAATTCTAATTGCAACTCCTTCAAAATTGACATCATCAACAAGGTCAGAGATGTCAATGACTTCGGATTCGTATTTATTTTTTATAAAAATGATCGTTCCACCGTGTTCACGTAACAGCCTTGTTTGACTTGCGGCGACGTAGTACCCCGGTAGCTGAGCTAATTTCTTATTTTTTTCATTGAGCCAAGTCTCTGTAAAGCACACTATATCCGGGTCATCTTGTAGAGATGCAAGAAATACTTGGATATCATCTAATTTATAAGGAATGCTACGAATATTTCCATGTAATACTTTTATAGAACTTATATTTTGAGATTTATTTAGTTTTTTGGAGTGGACACGTTGTACATAATGGAGTGTGGGCCAGAGTCATTTGCTACCTGGCTAGCCGATGGTGGGCTGAGTTGCATCTTTTGGATGTTAGGATCGTAATTCCTTGAAGGATGGGTTATTATAGAATTGAATATTAAAAATCTACCTTTATAGTGTTAAAGATATAAATTCGGGGTATCTAAGGATATGTTTTTTATGATTAAATATCCAATGGTTATATCCAAATTTATCCAATGCATGATTCCTAAAAAAAAATAGGGTAATGTGGAAACATTTGTTTTTTTGTGAATTGAATTTTTATTTTGATTGGCCTAAAAATATTTTGTAAAAAAAAAATGAACTCGTTTAATTATAATAATGATCATATTTGGGTTATAATCAGGAAAGATTCGATAATGTATGCGTCGGAGGGTTTGACTTATCATGAGGACTGTTCTTTGGTCACGAAGATAGTGAATTCAAGAAATTTTAGAAATAATATATGGATGCTCAGTTAGTTAGCTAAACGGCCGGCATGGAGTCTCATTGCAACCCCTATCCACCCGGGCGAAGCCGGGCCGACGCACGTGCTACTAAATCAGTTGTGCGTTTCCGGGCCGCGCCATTATTGAGATTTTAATAAAGGTAGGTTCATAATATATTTGTAATGTCATCACGTGGTACAGTTATTAGTAATAAATTAACATTCAATCAGATTTGCCTTTATACCATAAGTAACAGCCTTTTTTGGTGTTAAGCTATCGTTATATGTTAAGCTTAGACCTGGCCCGTGGGCTCGCGTGCTCCATAATAAATTGCCGCACGGCAACTACCGACGAAAATGAACGCGTCAGCGAATTTAAATGATAAAATAATATAAATATACTTATATGACCAATGCTGAAGTTATGTTCATAGCAAACATTCTACGTCAGCGGCTAAAGGAGAATAAATTATCGTACAATCTTTTTTTTATTCTTTTTTCTATCTATAAAATGTATTAAATAATATTAAAAATGTGACTGGCTCTCCTTCGTTTTATATCAATCTTTGTTATCGTGTAGGTTAACTAAGCGGGGAGATGATGTAGCGCCCCAGATATATATATGCGAGCAGCGACGAATTTATTAATATTAAAATACATAATGTATCTGCTTAAAAATAATACTCTAATGAGTGAACATATAATTTTTTTAAAAATACGCGTCATATTGAGAAACTCCTTCGTTTTTGAAGCTGGTTAAAAACGGTAGACCTGAAAGGCAAAATTAAAGTTTAAAAAAAGATAACAATAAAACACAATGCTTATTTTGAGTTGTTATTCATCCCCTCAATATTACGAAATCGTTTTGTTGCAAACTGTTTGTATACAGATTGTCCTGAAGATCTAAGAGGGTGTTTATGTTCCTTATTAGGGGTAGGAATTTATTTAAAAAAAATATAATAATAATTTTCGACTTTATTTATTTTTATTAAAACGTTGGTATGAATTACATTTGGCGTCGCGATACACGATCTATATTCATGACCACAACGGTTTAATCTTATTTGAAATTATCGGGAATGGTATTATTGAGAAAATAGAGAAAATAGGTAAAAAAAATATTGAATTTTTTACTAGTACGCAAGCCAGACATTAACATAGTCCGTTTCGTAGGGTGTTAGCCGTGTGTGACGTCACGATAGGGAGCCCAATTGGACTCGGTTCGAATCCGCACTCCGCTCTTGCGAGTAAGTTGTCGACTTTCTCGAATCGCGTGTCCCAAATGTATTTATAAAGGATATATATTTTTTCCCTTCGTCTGCTATGTTGAAAGCGCAATGCGGAACAAGAAAAAAAGTCCTTTTTAAAACAGCTGATCTAAAGGAATATTTTTAATAAAAAAAACGTTTCCCACCGCTAATTTTAATTATTTATTTATTATGACAAATATGGAAATGTAATAAAACAAATTACTGTTACATATTTATATCCTATTAAAAATAGACATGCAGGGAGCGATTGTGTTCTCTCTACTAAGAAAGGCGGTGTTTTATTGTGATACAACAAATATCAAACTGTCAATGCACCTGTAGAGAAATGATAAAAAAATATATATTGGTTGTCTCCTGATCATGGTTGTTTATGTTCCCTATTATGAGTAATAAATTATATAAAAAATTGCGAAAATAACTCATGAACAAATTTATTAATTTTATCAGTGTTTGTGTAAAGTAATTTATATGTTATGGATGTTAAAAGTGATATTTGGAACTCTGTGACATCTGGAAAAAAAAACAATATATATATATATATATTCATATATATTTCTGTATTTAGAGTGCTAATGCGAGTGTAATTAAATTTAATTTTAATCTTTACATGTATCTCTGTACTTTTGCGAAGACCTGTCATCAGTTAATTTTACAAACAACTATATGTACCATTTTTTTTTCTTATTATATACTCTTGGTTTTCCGAATAAACGATAAATAAATAAATAAATAAACTCTAAAATAAAATCGATTATAAATCACACAAATACTCTAATTTACTCTTTACAATTGAAAGAAGTTTTTTGGCAGGCTCAATCATAGACCAAAACTAAGTCAACCCGGACATTTCTCCATACAAACGCTCTTATTTGTAGACGAAAAAGAAAAATAATATGAGGTATCGTTTTATCCCCTAAATAAAAATCCATAGAAATGGAATTAATAAGTTAAATTTTATTTTGTCTAAAAGTAATGAGCCCCAAAAAGTCTAGACGTATTTTAGTATTTTGGTTGGCGCAGGGTGGTGGGTCACCAAAGCAGGAAAGCCAATCTGGTATCTGTCCATCCTCTCTTCGAAGACCTTTAAGTACCTACCCAAGTAGGTATTCGGTTAATGACTATAACATTATTATCTTCAGCTCAGCCTGTGTTGTCCCAGGTTATGTCGGCTCGTTCGGTCTTTACGATGAGTTGCTTATAAATTCCGCAGCGCGACCAAAGCGACCTTCGTGCCGTCTCTTTCCCACCAATGGCCTCGTGCTATATTCGCTCTGATTTATGTGCGGCGCCAGACAGAGACGGGGACAACGGAAAGGAGAGAAGAAAATTTTACTTACAATATAACTATTAGTAGAATACTCTCTTTCATTTGGAGTCCCTCATATAAAGTTTATGTAAGCAGAATTTCTGAAAGTATTCAACATAACTTTCTCAGGCACCTGAATTGGCGTTGTCAAATCTCATTTGACACTCACCAAGAAGCTGAAGATTTCCACCAAATTCCTAGTTTAAATACCAGAAGGAATGTGTTTGATGCTGTCGTCCTATATAAACTACTCAACAATCAAATGGACTGTCCAGAGCTTCTACAAAGTATTCACCACTACAGAGTACCACTACGAACTACCAGATCAACAGATCTTTTTTTATTGAATGAAACAAACTCAAACTATGCTCAAAACATAACACTTCACAGAATATGTCATGAATATAACAGTAATCTTTCAGAATTAGACATTTTTAATTGTAAATGTATTGTAAGACAATGAAGGTAAAATATACACGTTTCATACAAGTAATTAGAGATAAAAGTTCTAAATATTTATGTTTATCATAATAACTCTATACAACCCATATTCTAATTAATACATTTTTAAAAATAAACTATTTTATTCTCTTTTATGTAAGTTTCTCATAATTTTCTTATTTTATGTAATAAGTTTTAGGTGAACTGACATCTCAATTATATTATTAAACAGTGGATTTATGTAATTGGCCAAAATTATAACTATGTATTTGCTGTTTTATAAATTAAGTTACGCTGTATGTTTCCCTAAAATTTATTAAATACGTAAATAAATATTATATCCAACTAAAAGTTTGATGTCTAATTCACATTAAGAGAACTCAGGATCCAGAATATTCAGCAGTAGTATTAGTAGGTCTGCCTTTGCATCAAGAAGACAATAACAGTGCAGTCGGAATTGCGTTTTACAAATGCCGGGAATATGTGAGGGAATGAGCCAATTATGGGATTCGATACCATCTTCTAAATATATTATTTTGAAATCGTGAGCATACTAAAGTTTTATAGAGACGCAAAATCGGGAATTTTAAAAAAAATAATGGTCAATTTTAATAATGGTTATTTATTTATGTACAATTTAGCCGCCGTGGTAATATATCCTATGGGCACAGAGTAAATATAGTATATTATAAGCTGCACGCGGGAACGAAGTTCAAAAAGTGTTTTATCTAAGTGCAGCTGGTTTTTCCATACCCGTCTCACTGAACTTCAAAAGATGCATAGGATTTCATTGTATCTTGTCCGACCGAAATAAACATGACGCAAGTCGATGCCATCGCCGTTTCAACCAGCTATTTAAGGATTAATCGTATATTTTGTCTTCATTGAACAACTTCCATCAGCAAGGAGTACGATAAGCGGTTCGCGTGAATCACACGCGCTAAAGACTGTTCTACACTATGTTCGAACCCTTTAACCTTAAAAGTAACGAACGCAAAGACGCGAAGGTTCAATCCAAAATTGTTGTAAGTAGGCCAAGATTTAAACCGGTCAATCGACAATCAAACAAAATTCTAAACATTGTTTTTACAATTGCCAAAAATGTAATAATTACTCCTCTTTTCATAGGTTCAGAGACGGGTGACAACACTCCGTGCATTGTTTGTGATTTTAGTAATATTAATAACCATACTCCCCACAAAATTTTGTCATAAACACATAAAATTTGTGACTAATTTATACAAATTTATGAGAATAAAAATCAGTAGAAAAGCGACGTTTCAAGGTGATCATAGAGAATGTAATTAAATGACAATTAATGAAATGTTTAATTTCGAATATTCTTTAAGCAAATGTGTATTATGCGAAATAAAACATTGTTATCAAAAACTTACAAAAATGAAAATTTTGCAAAAGTTTCTCCTGAGAATTGTTGTTTTGTTAGTTAGTGAATTTCTGCTCTAAGCCGAAAATGTATATATTTTTTAAAGCATTGCTAACCTAACCTAACCTAGGTCGTGTACAATTATTTTATACCCTACTCAACTATGCTATTTTTTTTTTGCGGTAAAGTCATGGGATTTGGTGGTAATGAAAACTTAAAAATAGCACGGCATATGTGCAGATTTGAACCCACGACCGCTGGCTCAATACTCGTTAACACGTTAACTACTTAACCTTGCCATGTTGAGAAGAAGTTATAAAAAAATAAACAGGTAGGTGGTTACATGAGCTGTTTTTTTTAAAATCTGTTGCTAAAAACATTAAAAGTTTTCATATAATTTATAGAAAATACAGATAATTAGAAGATGCAACGATTACTTTTCTTTGGTATGTAGAAATGACCGGGTTGACTCCTTTACTGGTGGAGAAAAATGTCGGGAGATGCCAAGAAACGCACGGAGTATATGAAGATAGGCAGTTTATGATAAGATAAAAACTATACAGCGAATGGTATCTCTAACAGTCGTCGTGTGCGGTCGTCTCGCAGTGGATAGCCGAGTTTAGTACTGCAATCGCGTCAAACGAGCGTTTCTCCGTGGCCATGTGCAAATTGCCATTATTAGCGCTTGCAATAATATTTATTCGATTTATTATCGATAACTCGCTGCGGCACATGCTTACTGCAATCCGCAAGCAGTCGTGTGTAATGTTAGTTTATAAGCATATGTTAATCTAAAGTTTTATGACACGTTAAAACTTTAGCGTATGATAATTAAATTCCTCCCAATTTACTCTGCTACGGGCCTAAAAGAAGGTCGGCCATATGCATAGTCGCGTTAGTACGATTCTATGCTTAAAAAAATGACCGATGCCATAAAAAAATGCACGAGTATCACTTAAAACCGTGTATATCTACTTCAAAGTAGTTTTTGCAATAGTATCACACTTTCCCTGCTGCGGAACTTTTGAAAAATGGAAATATTTCGGATAAAACATTAATAAGCTTAGTTCGGAGTTTAATTGGAAATACAAAACGAGACATAGCTAATACGCACATAGAATTCAAAATAAATAAATAAATGAAAATTTGAAATAAGCGTTAATTTCTACTATTTAGCGATACAAAATAAAATAGTGGATATATGCTTAAGAATCTTAAGGATATAAAATATCTACTGTGTACTTAACCTATATTAGATATAATGGCTCTTACTAAGTAAGTTATATGTTTACTGGAAATTTATTATGTTATTTATGTGTATCTTTAAGCGATATCTTATTGTAAGCTCGCTGAGCAAATTGTGTCGTACTTACTACCAATACTTGTAAAACCTATTTTACCCAGAGTTAAAGAATAAAATATTATGAATTTGAATCAAGTACCCGGTTTTATTTTTCTTTAAGCACCCCTGGACTATGGAGATATCAAAAAATTACAAACATAAATATCTAACAGACTACGAGACGAATGTTTGTCTTTCCTGAAACTTCTCGGCATATATTTACATTTTTTATCCGTTCCGTTCGAAACGCGTTTTGTGGAAATTATCAAATAAATTACTGTTACATTAAGTAGATAAAAATACTCTATTCAGAAATATCGTCTTACGTACGATCATTTTGTTTTCGTACTGAAGGAAAACGATTGTATCGCTCATAACTTTAAATCTCCTTAAAAAAATAATAGCAAAGTCTTGCTAAAGGAGACAGTGAAAAGCATTTCCAAAATCGTCTGAAAAATAACACGGTTTGAATTTGAATAATTTATTTAAGCGATGATATAATACAGCGGTTTTATCAAAAAAGTAAAATTTTGCTATAACATTCTTAGTGTATAAGATATTGAATTCTTTTAAATTTTATACTATTGCTTAGACAAGGGCCTCGAACTTATTTAGGTAAACTTTTTTGATACTATATAACCATTGGTCCTAGAGGTGGGAAAAATTGGTTTCAAAAATTTATAAAAACATACCTTCCTTAAAAGGCACGGGGTCAAATCGCTCAAAATGTTAACTATATGTCTAGAGATTTCCTACAACTTTTGTTTAAAACAATTTTTGGAATGAGCAACCCTTACGGTAAGGAATGACCAAACTTTGATCCGGTGAAATCTACCTCCGCCTTCCGGCATGCCAAAAGGTTTTTTTTCGCTATTCCTTTCTTTAAATTATTTCTGTTAAGTGCCGGTTCCTTTGCCATCGCTATATTCGTGGCCTTGACTGAGCGCGGGCGCGTTGCGAGCGTTGATCAACTGGATGGCGTATAGATTACATTTTATTTTCCTATATAGTCTTAACAAATCATGTCTGGAATCAGTTGATTTTTTATCGGGAATGGTCTCGGGACAACCTGTTCCTACGAGTATGTCACGGAGACCGCTCGCTCAATTTCTGCAGTGCAGTGATACCAGCTGTACCAGCCCTACACGGAATGGCTTCTCTAAACCGCGCAGGGGGTAGCTTTTTTGAACGACCGACGACCAGCGCTTAGGGGAGTCATTTAATACCACAGCGCTCTATAATACGGGATTAATTTGGCGGGTAGTTTCGAAAGGATTAATGACTCATATTGAAATAGCCTTTTACCCCTTCGCTTATATATCGATGTGCACTGAATATTATAGTATCGGAAATACGTAAATAGATTTTATAATCTGTGTTAAAAATACTTTTGTGGAAGCTTTTGTATATTATATTAAGCCTATCGTAGGAATTATTCAATCGGGATCGATTCCCGTCTAAATTTAATACTCCTAAGCGGCACATACAGCGTGTTCCAAGACCATTCCCAATAAACAATCCAGCTTGTTGGCCCTGCGATTTCAAACATGTTTTGTTTTGACTTCATATCAAAATTCATCACGGTTTTCGAGTAAAAAAAATGTAAACTTTACGTGATATTATGAAAAGTTTGATCGCTAGCGAGGCCACGCCGCGCCCGGGTCATTGACCGACCTTGCGCTTAAAAAAATAATAACTTTGCGCATGCATTAATAGCTTGGACGCAGTTCCGACTGTCTTAATGATTTCATGATGAGAGGACGTTCATTACAGGCAAACAACATCTCGCAAGTCTATAACTTGAAGTAATAAAGGTACAAGAGTCGAATATATCAATCAGATTAAACTTATATATGTCTGTACGACACCTTATCGGCTGAATATGATAGCTGTAGGTGTCATAGACTTTTTGTTGTTTCATTTAAACTAATGAGATTTTGATGGTTTAAAGCCAGCGCTAAACAAACGAACACATTTTGAATTACCTCAGACAAAACAAAAATCTCTTTCGGCGCGCCGGAAGACGAAGGTAGATTTCACCGGATCGAAGTAGGGGATAGGCGAACTCCAATTGTACGAACTTGTATCAAACTATGCGCGAGCTGCCGCACGATCCACTCCCCGCACGGCAGCTTAGGTACCTCAACCCGCCGTACCCTTGCGCAGCGAGAGTGCTTATACTGAATCCCTCTTTATACTATGCCGTAAGGGTTGCTCATGTCAAAAATTATTTTAACATTTTGAACGGATTTGATCCTTTGCTTATAAGGGAGTTATGTTTTTTTGAATTTTGAAAAAACATTTTTCTCACCCCTAGGACCAAGGGTTGGTGCTATCAATAAAGTTTACTCAGATAGGTTTTAGGCCCTTATCTAAGAAAAAATATAAAAATAAAATGAATTCTATATCTTAGATACTAAGTAAGTCATAGCAAAATTACACTTTTTTGAAAAGGCCCCTCTAACTGATTTTGCTCATTAACAACTTGACCGAGATTTTGTGCCCTTAAATTTTATGTATCAATTTGATAGTGATTGGTGTTAAATTACTGTAGTTATCGTGTCCACAAGGAAGTGATATAGATAGATGTATAAATCTTTAAACTGAGGGTAGTTTTGGATTCTAGGGGATGTGAAACGCTAAGATATGTCTAAATTTCCGAAAGGTATGTCACGGTACCAATTGCAATAGGTAACTTTGCTAATGAAATCTAATCCTAATTGGTATGGACTTGATCAACTAGATAAAGTCTGTCTTGGCATAAAAAATAAAATGAACTCATCAACATAACTCCGTAACAATTTAATCCCACTTCGATCGGAAGAACATTTTCAAAACAAAGCCCTTCGCGTGTGGTCCGGGTCCTAGATACCTCCAGGGCAAACTGTACCCAGCCGCGTGGCCGCCATGCTAGGCTACAAATGCGTCGATACATTTCCATTAAGACCGAAGTTCCGATTACTAATGTCCCGAGACTTACCCAAATCTCGTAGTGTCTCGAATGTCCTAAGGCGTCGTAGCTTGGAAGTCAGGAGAATGGAATTCACACTTAAAATTGACAGATGCCAGATTCACCAAAAAATTAACTTCACCTGCCGGGCTGTTATATAGTACAGCATTGTTATCTGTTGTATAGTCAGCTGAAAACATATTGCAAGACGCGGGTTCACTCCTCTCTACTCCGATTCTATCTTTTCTATTGATTATTCATTTTCCATGTTTCGAATCCTAAGCAAATTATAATAGCTACTGTCCCATCTCTTTCCATCTTCAAAATCAGAAAATGTGTTTATATTTTAGGGCTGTGTAGACCCTACTGCAAACAGGCGTCACATCGTTACAGTATTGTTACTCGAACTGATTGCAGTTCCTTAGAACATCGTTTTAAGGTGTAAAAGTAATGCAAAAAAATCATGTACGGTTGAGTACAAATGAAGCCCTTTACCTCAATCCTTTTTACCTTGAAAGGCGAAAGAATACTCATCTGCGCTCATATGGAGATGCGAAAGTTGTAGTTCTCATAGATACAGTACAGACATGCGTACTATCTTTTTTTTTACACGTTTCAGTTCAATTTTCGGGGTAAAGCTCCGAGTGCCTTTGACTGTACCTTGTATTTGTAAAAAATGATAAATTATTGTGTGATAATAGTTGATTTTATCAAAGGTATTCAGTAATAATAAAATCGTACCTCAATGTCTCACTAGTCACATACGTAGATAAGTTACATTTTTGACTGAAAACTCTTTATATTATATGTAGGTTATGTATGCGTGTTTTTTTTTCTGCGGAAGAAAAGTGCGTCACCCTACAGCCGCCCCGACGCGCTGCGGCGAACGCGGGAACGGGAACGGGAACGGGAACGGGAACCCGCTGAAAGCCCGCGTTGCCGGTGGGTCGTTCCCATTTCAGCATGGCGCCCAGTCGCTTGGCCTCTGAAATCGTTTGGAACTTGGCACCCTGCTTATACTTATACAACGAGATACACTCAAAGAACATTATGCTTACAAAAAGGAACTACATAATTTTATTGTATATAAAGTATTAAATATTTGAAGCTTGACCTACACGTTGTTTTAAATCGTTAGCTATGGCTATAATGGATATTAAATTGAACTGTCAAATCATGATAGAATTAGTTGCAAGATTCGACGAAACGTCAAATTTATTGAATGTCACATTTTCACGAATGTTCAAATAGGATATAAATTTCTAAGAAACCTATATATTAATACGTGAAGGGAAAACTTTGTTCTCCTTTTTAAGCATATTGCGCGCACAAAGGAGTGTGAGATTTGGCATAGTTAAAGTTTATATGGAGAAGAAGTGCAGAAATTTATTTTAAATATATGTTACATATACATTAAATTAAATTAAATAAAACGTTCATACTACCTACTAACAGATTAACCAAATGAGTTTCGAGCTGAATTTTGTGTGATATCAAATGTTTTCTCAATATTTTTATTTGTATCAAAAAATAAATACAAATATAAGCTGTTTTTTTCTTCAACTTGCTAATTTTAAATTTCATAGGTATTACAGGAAATTAAAAAAAATATATATGTAATGATTATAGAGGTATACTCACCTCATGATAAAAAACCCAATAACGCTCAAATTTAAAAGTTTAACGAATTTTGACAACTGGGTGAAAACATAATTAAATAAATGTAAAGTACATATTAAAAAAAAAAATGTTGATGTATTTAATAAATAAATATAGCTACTAACTAGATTAAGACGTGCATGTAGATTCGAGAGAACGAATTTGGGATGTTTTGTGGATGACTTTTTTTTTACGGAATTACTAAAGGCATAATGATTCGATCGCCTGCTTCTAATCCTACC
This sequence comes from Neomicropteryx cornuta, assembly GCA_020383195.1. Lineage (NCBI taxonomy): Eukaryota > Metazoa > Arthropoda > Insecta > Lepidoptera > Micropterigidae > Neomicropteryx > Neomicropteryx cornuta. The sequence goes on along the minus strand of JAHKQU010000001.1, from coordinate 1,389,145 downwards.
CTCGTAAGCCAGCGCAACACACGAGTTTTGTTTCATCAACCGAGTGCGTATGTTTGTTTGCGTCTTTACTCCTCGCCGGTTGAGAGACGTGTGCAAAGAATGGCCGCTCGCGATTAACGCAATCGCCGCTTTGTGCTCAACCTAAGGACTGCCCTAAGTCACGCGAAGCCAACGCCAGTTTGCCTCATCGCAATTAGCATGATGCATAAATAAGATGCAAGGTCTGAGGATTCGAATCTGCATTGGATATGCATTTGTTTAGTTATAGCGTTTGTTAGGGTTTAATACGGACTCCAAACATGTCAGAGGGGTCCTCCTATGGATATTTATTTGAAACCTATCCTTGTAATGGTGCAATTTTAATAATTATTATTATTACGTAATTACGATATTTAGGAGCTAGCTCTGGTGATACTGTTGAGTTTAGTAGGTGAGGAAAAAAATGCTTTACAGCCTTGGAATAATGAAAAGGGTCAAAAGCATTCCACTGGTGAATTGATCTGAAAAGAAAAGAACTAAACCCAATATTCCGTTTCCTCAAGATAGGTTTTATCTTTGAAGGATGGTCATTACGGCCAATTTAAGGAGGCTTAGAGAGGCTATCATATCGACTGGAAAGAAAATCAACTTTTAGAGAAAATAAATTATAAAAAACTGTATAAAATCTTTAAAATAGTTTTAAATGTCACAACTTTAAGCACCAAAAGTGGGTACGGGGAATCAGTATTATCACCTTCAAAACTTAACATGAAACTATATTTCAAAAATATAAGAATTTTACATTAACTTGTATACAAACAATATGTATTTATTTCAAAACGTTCAAAACGAAATAATAAATAATAAAAAAAACAAAAAAAAATAATTTTGTAACACTAGCAATCTTACGATGACGTTTAAGCACAAAATATCTTCCTTAGAACAGGTGAAAGTCTAGTTAGGTTTTATACATAATTATTTGTACATAATCATTCTAAAATGCTTATAGGTGTAAAGATAGATAATGACATGTCTGTTTGTCTACCGCAGGTCCCGTCTGCGGAGGTTCCTGCTGCAGCGGCGCTGCGGAGACCTCGCTGAGGACGCGAGCCAGGAGTCGCCTCTCCTCGCTGGTGCGGTACTCCAGCAGACCGCTGCAGGCGCTGTTGTCGACGGCCAGGGATAACCTGCACGGTAAGTCCTGCACAAACTTCTCCAGAACTTCTAGGACCGTGGCGTAGGTGTAGGGTTGCCGGGTCCTCCTTTTCCATGATTTGTCGTCTCGTTTAATTGTAAAAAATCTCGTTTAATTGTGAAAATTCTTGTTTTTTTTTTTAAAGAAAATTCTCCTTTTTAGACCTATCAGTCCTCCTTTTTTAAATGATCATCTGGGAACCCTACGTGGGTGGATTCGCGCGGGCAAAGCCCTGATCACACGAGCATCAGCCGTTTTTTCAGTTATCAGCTGATCACATATTTTTTAATTAAAACTTATTTAGTTAAAACACATTTTTTCCTAGTTTATGAATATAATTGCGACACGCTCATTCGACTAACGACTGGTGACTAGAAACCAACGGTTTTTATAACTTATTTATTTATTTTGGTTTCCCAAGAGAAATTGTACACAATACTGGTAATGACGTAAAGATAATAAAAAATTGAAGTATACAATCCTTAAACTGATCAGTTGATTGCAGTTGGTAGCCCAATTGACTGATCAACACAATTAGAGATAAAAAAGAATTTTATCAAAATATAATAAACGACTTTAAATAAGATTATTAGATTTAGTTATTTACATATACGTACGTAGAAACATTTGGGAGAAGTTAGAATTAATGCTCTGGCACTGTTCGTGCGTCAAATAATGACAAGAAGAAAATATACACAGATTTGACGGGTAGTTTTATTATTGAAATCTCAATTTCCTAACATGCCACTGTCCAGTGACAGACGCGCGCGAGTTTAACGGTCGTTAGTTGAAATTGTGTTTTTTTTTGTCTTTTAATAATTAATGTCTTTCCTGTAATTCTCAAGGTGATAAAAATTTTCTTAGTTTGAATAAAACAAATTGCAGAATGTCGTCGAGTGGTAGGTAGCTCGTTCGACAAGCTCGTTGCAGCCCCGCTCAGAGGAAGAATAAAACGAGCACCAATCGCACGCATCCGTTGGACATTTTGAATTTCGATTAAAATTCCTGCGCGCGAATCGCGTTCGAGATTCGAACGGCGACGCGCTGTTGCCGCCGCTGCCGCTGCTGCCGCTGTTGCCGCCGCTGCCGCCGTTGCCGCGGTTCGCCCGACGGCGTCCTTTTTTTCGCGCCTGACTTTATAATTAAGCTATCGGCTTTAATTAACAGGGTGCCAGCCATGATGAGATTTCATTAAAATACATATTTTTTTATTTAAAAAATACGTTCGCGTACTGACACTATACTGACTATACTGACACTATGTTGTGTTGATACTATAATAGATTTTAATATCAAGTTCCATCCACCAAAAAATGTTATTAATTATTGATATTATTCTGACCAATTAAAAATATTTTGAACCCCTAATAATTGCATCCTTATTTACTTTTTAATCATAATTAATTACTATTTTTTTTAATCCAGAGTGACTGAAGGGAGGGGATGTCCGATGTACTTCATATAATTTCCTACTATTACTAACTGAACATTAACATTTAGACAATCTAAAAAAAAATATTTATTTATTAAATACTGTTGGGTTTTTGTTCCACATTGTTGGGTTATAGTAGGCCGTGTCTATAGGATTTAATTATACGACTTTAATTCAGGAAAGTATATTATTATGTTTTGTGCATGAAAATAAAAACGTAAATGTAAGTTTCCTCGCTCGGTATTGAAATTTGATGCATTCCTCGCGCGAGCGAAAGAGACGGAAGGAATCGATCGAAAAGGAAAGGAGTCACGATTCGGAATGAAGAGGCCTTTGCATTCCTGCGTACTAAGCGAGCTTCTGAGAGCGAGACGCCGATAGCGGCCCCGTCGGCGGGAGCGAGAGGCACATAGCCTCCGATAAGTGGCCCGCATGGCAACAGTCGCATGCAGGACCCGTCCGTATGGATGCGTCAATGAAATATTTCTACGTCCTAAAACCCTTGTTGCCATGAGGTAGGAAAATCGATCAAAATTTAATTTAAACCTTAAAAAATATTTTAGATTAATATATCTACTATATTCAGTATCGTAAAGAAATACCCATGAACCGTAACAAACTTTCGATACAGCCATTTTGACCGTTCGTTAGAACGAGAATTTATTACATATTAAAATTTAACAATAGAAACAATAGATGGCATGTATAAAATATAATATATTACCTAAAAGAAGAGATAAATCAACCGTAGCACAATATTTTTCAATTGTGATATCCGAATTTCAATTCCTGGTGAGGTGACATTTAAAACCATATTGTACTTATGGCAAAGGGTTTTGAATGTTTGACTGCACCGCCATTTTTTAATGCGTTGACAGTTAGCTCGAACCTAACCTATAATAATTGAATTGCCTTCTACTATTTTGTTGTATAGCAATAATATAATATATGATACCCGTGTGATATTTGCCAATAAGCCCGCGCCAAATGGCGGCCGCGGCTTTGTAATATTTTACAGCCGCGCAGCGATTAAAAGCCCGGCCGACTCGATACGGGAATGTCCAGTCGAGTCCCGCGCGCGCGAGACGGGAGACAGGGACGGGGCGATGTCCGCCGGCGCGATATCTGTTGGTGCGAGCGAGCCAGACTGCGCGTCGCCTCGGAATTCGCACCCTTTCGATGTATGCGCTCGCGCTTGCGCTTTTAATAAGATTGCGTCGCGGTTGCGTGATTTTTATGTGAACCTTTTTGCTTGAATGTTATAAACATTTTGTTTTACAATACATTTCGGGTGAATAATTTACTTCAATTAAGCAAATATTTTGTGCAATGATACGGAATCGCCACTCTTCTTTCTCATATTAATTTTTAAATTAGCAATTTTTCGCTTTTTAATTTAAAACTTCACACACATTTTTCTCTACCACGAGTAATTAATGATTTAAATGCCTGTAACATGCCTGCCCATAACGTAATGATTTAAATAAATATTTATGAAAAAACATTTTCGACAAAATTCAACCGGTAAAATTTATTTTGCTTATTTTAAAATTAATAATGTATGTTGTAGACTTTTAGTAACAATTAAAAAAAAAATGCAGCATAATAATTTACGTATCAAGTGACCAAAATAAATAACTTTTTACATTTTTTATTCAAATATATTATTTCCAACGACGAAAAAAAAAATACATTAAATCGCTAAACGTTACAATAAAATGTCTGCAGTAATCTACTTTTACCAATCGAACGTCGATTGTCTATGGGCAAATAAATTACTATCGTATTTTTTAATCAGGCCAGTATTCCACTATACTTTTAGTATCGAGTTGCGTAAAGTATGTTAATTATATTTTTTTAACGAAATTAAAAAAAGTCCGTGCCCTGCGGTTAATGCGTTCTATTTTAAAATAGAATAAAGTTACGGCATTTGATTTTTGTAATAATTATTGTCACGCTCAATGGGGTACTTAACTCCGGGTGAAATTGAGGCGTCTGCCCGCCCCCCTTTCGCCCCCCCCCTTCCCCCTTCGCCCGCCGTCGCGTCGCGTCGCGCGTCCTCGTAGACGTTTTGTTTCCCGCATCGGAATGGAATGCGGTTGGCTCGTGGGAACGCGGCCGGCTGCTGCGGCCCTGCGCGGCCCTGCACGGCCCTGCGCGGCCCGGGGCCCGTCTTTTCGGCTTTGTTCTATACGCTACGGGCCGCGGGCCGCGGGCTTCAGAAGCGCGCGGGGTGGCCCTGTGCAGGGACGAATTAGAAGCCTCGAATAAACACCACCGTCGGCTATATTTCCTCCCGAAAGTTTAACAATACACCTACCTTTAATAACCACAATACCTTTAATAATAAACCTTTTCTACATTTTACTGTCATTTCTCAATTATATTTAAAATTCGGCTCTTAATGAAAGCAGTTTGTTCCGAACGCAAGTGACGGTTTGGTATATTGGTGACATATAGTATTCGCCATGTTTGCTAATTGTTTAGTAAAATATATGTATTTGTACAAACATGACAAATATTTCTACAGGTTGGTTTTAAATTTGGGGCACTCCTTTTAGGAAATTGATAATATCGTTAATTAAGCCGGCCTAAAAATATAATTTCAAAAAATAAAATTGTACTTGTAAAAAGCGAGCCGCTCTCGCTTTATGTGTTCAACCACGCTCTTAACATTAAGACGATTTAATTTTGAAGGAGTTTTTCTCGTAATTAAGAAACATTTTTGCTGATTATTGTTTGATTGTCGTTATAGATCAACATCCTGCAAGGAGTGCTCTAAATTGAAAAAAAAAACTATTTAAGGACCTATCATCATGTGTAGTTCCGGCTTAATACGCCATTTAATGCATTTACTCGCAAACTCATTCCAGCAGTATTCTACGCTCTGTAGTGGAATCTATACTATATATTAATACGTGAAGGGAAAACTTTGTACCCCCTTTTAAGCATAGTATTTAAGACTGCATAGTAAACGTTTATATGGAGAAGAAGTGCAGAAACCTAAAATTTATCTCCCTTATATTATGTGTTATAAATACATTCAAATTAATTAAATAAAACGTTCATTTAGCTGACAGAATGAGTTCGAACTGTAAATTTTGTGTTACTTAAAGTAATTTTAATGCCATCTTATACTTCTATGAAAAAAATGAAATAGAATTAATTGTATTAAAAATAAATACAATTACAAGTTGTAAATGTGTTTTTTTACAACTGTTAGTAACATTCAATTTAAAATTTCACAGGTATTGCAGGACATTAGGGCAAACAACACACGCTAATGATGTATTTTTACACGCTCGCAGCTGCCGTAATAGCATAAAATTATTATAATTATAGAGGTATACTCACCTCATTCTAGAGGTATAAGAACCTCAATAACACTCAAGCTTAAAAAATGAATGGATTTCGGTCAATTTTGGGCGACCTCTAGTATTCCCAGTCCGGCCCTGGACGCGATGAGCAGAAGATGACTGTTAGGAATTATTATATGTTCGGTGATTCATCTTTCACGAGTCCTAACAAGTCCGCTATTGCTGCTAATGCTTCTCACATTAGGGCCTACCACTATCGTCTACCACTATCGCTGGTCAACCACCTGGTTTACTCCGTTTCCTATGGACCCGGAGCAGACAGTTTGTCAACATCGTGAGAACTTGGAGTGTCAGGTGCCTTTAATAAAAATAAAAAACGGTCTAGCGTGAGCTGTGTTTGCACGATGAGATTCCGCACCATCAAATTTGAAGATAAACGAATTTTAATTGCTTATTCGCATACGCTTAACATAATGTCAATTAAACAATAAATAAATAACAGTTTATGGTTAAATAAAGTATAAACCTTTGTACGGTCGAGAGCAAATGAAACTTTACCTTGAATGATGATTCGACAGAGTTTGTAGGTTATGTATTAAGCCGCCCCGGGACGCATTTGTCCTTGAGATTTGAAAGAGTAGGCTTTATTCGAACATTGACGTGTAGAAAAGAGACGGATATACTCGCCGACTCATTTGGAATCGATGAAACATGTTTTTTGTATTTAAATAATTATTAACAATTGAAAAAAGTGTTTTTTTTATGTAATGGCCTAGATTATTATATTGTCTATCTTTAGAAAGAAAAATTAGGTTCGCGTTACTTACACAACTTAAAAGAAAATCGTTGCAAGAAAAAAACAACACTTTCTTATTTATTTATTTTCATTACTATAATAAGGTGTATTTCGTTTGTTTTTTAAGCAAAGGACTAAATTAATATATGTATAATATTGTGGTATTTTTAGTTTTAGCCATTTGTTGGGAATAACTTCAACAAAATGCACCAAAATACGTTACAAAACACGTTTTAGGGACTGGTGACGCCTTAATCTCATCTACGCCCGTACGGAAATGAGAAAGCGATGGTTCTCATCGTACTATCTCTTTTTTTCACGAGTTTTAGTTCAACCTTCGGAATATGCCTCCGAGCGTCTTTGATTTTTTTTTATTGAGAAAATATGTTCGCTGATGAGCTTTGCAGTCTATCGCGCAATGCGAAAAATAATATAATTATTGTCAATTTTTTCAAAAAATGTATTTAATATTAACGGCTGGCCTCTGTAAGTACGCTTATTTTGTTCGCCTGACTTTGATAGAATTAATTGGTCGTTTCCAATCAAGTGGGGCCTTCCGTTCCTCGGTTACAGGCGATTTAATCTATTAATAAATTCCCTAATTTTTTTATGCCGCAGTTAGGTTAATTTCGTTACTAGGAACAACCTCATATCGGTATCAAGTTAATTCATTATGTCAAATTTAATTGTTATTTATTTTATATGTAGCTTTCGAAGTTATGTTTTCGATAATTACCCCGTACGATTATTTCCTGCTCCCCTTATCCTAAGGCTGTAAGCTGAAACCAACCCTCTGATCTGCATAGAGCCGGCTTTTCCACCCCTATTCATCCCTTCTTTCATATTTCCCTTTTTCTCCCTTAGTGAGAGGCAGGGGGTCATCACAATACCTAAAGTTTGTCTGTTGCAATAATGTTCCTGCCGTGTATCTCGATTCAGTTAAGGTTGGCATCCTTGATCTTTGCACAAATAAATTGCCAGTGCTAAAAATAACGTTTTTTTTTTTTCATTGAGAAATCAAGTTGTCCGATGAGTACAAGTCTATAACCTTCCTAACTAGGTAAGAGTTACCTGTTCTAAGGAAGGTTATATATGAAGTGTTACAGTGAGCATACAATAAACCAGCGCAAAACCCCGTGAAAATATAAAAGTAACTAAGGCACAAATATACACACTCACATATTAATACAATTTAAGTGCTATTCAATAACACTTAATATATGTAAAAATAAAATGAATAAATGAAACAATTAAAAAAATAACAAATAAGTGAAATGAATAAGCAATTATTAAATATATAGGTAAATAAATATTCAATATAAAAATAGTGTTATACTACATATAGTATAGTAACATACCTTTTGTATTTTGTTTTTGTAAAAAATGATAAATTATTGGTTCATAAGTTATTTAGTTATAATGAAATTGTACTCGAATGACTCATTACATATATAAGTAGATAAGTTACATTGTTGACTGAAAACTTATTATATTATTCGTAGGTTAGGTATGCATGCGTTGCATGTGCATCCTAAAGTCGCCCCAACGCGATGCGCTGAATATAGGAAACCGCTGAAAATCGGAGCTTCCGGTTGTTTCCATTTAAATGCTCGGGGTAAACCTCCGAGTGCCTTTGACTGTACATTTATAACTTTCTAGTGAAATAATTGTCAATGCGATGTGGAAAGTCTGTTATGTTATATAGAATGTTGGGCGATTGCGTGCAGATGCGTGTTGTGACATCCGAATGTCGTCACAAATTGTACTTTCTTTACAAACAATTTTGGGCAAAGGCATCTAAACTTCTCAACAGCGCAGATGAGCAATTTAAAAAAGCACAATCTAAATTCAGTCTTGCAAAAAGCATCACCAAATGGCTCCTCGCAATAGACAGAGACGCATCTGAAAAGATGCTGAGCAGTGTGTTGCAATAGACATAACTATATAACATATATAGACCATAAATAATTTTATATATTTTATTTGTTTAGTTTTTTCTGTATATTTAGCCTATAAATTATAGGTAACACAATTATTAAAATTATATATTTAATAAATGTATATTGTATGTAATATATATGTATACTAGCTGACCCGGCCACGCGTTGCTGTGGCTAAAGTTTTTGTTATATTACATTATAGTAAACAATCTAAGAGGAACAATAAGAGAACATCAGTCACGGAGTCCACTATGCTTTTTCACACAGATGGTATTTGTAAAAAAATATGCTGATCTCCTTATTTGACTTTCTACTACTATAACCCTTTAGTACAATGAAATTATTTACGAACAAAGACGAAAATGTTGATGTTGGTATACAAATTCACTGGATTGAGATTTGAAGGGGAAGTACGTTGAACACAATTAATTAAAATGTTCTTACACTTGATACTAAGCAGAAATCAATAGGTAAAAAATAAAAATTTATCAGATTTATTATTTCCGTTTAATTTTATAACAAATATAAGTATATTACAGTATAATACAGTAAATTACATGTGACGCTTAAACTCATGAATGAGGTAGGCAAGGCAGACAGTCTTAAACTTTTAAACATTTATATCTTTTTTTTTGAATTATAAATACTTTCAATTTCAATTTAATTTAACACCAATCGGTGCACAATGTTTTTGGTTAACCTGTCTTTAGCTAACACAAATAGATTCGACGGTTTCCCAACACGTGAACACGCAACATATAGTTGCCCATGAGAAAAACATGGATTTTCCAAATCTAAACCACAAATGGACATTGTTTGACCTTGAGATTTATTTATAGACATGGTGAAAGCTAAACGAATTGGAAACTGTAGCCTTTTGAAGGGTATGGTAGAATCTGATGGTATCATCGGAATACGTGGCAGCAGGACCACTTTTCCTTTAAACTTCCCAGCCAAAATGGTTGCTTCAAGAATGTTTCCGGTGATCTTTTTGATGACCAAACGCGTACCGTTACATAATAGAGGTGGATTCAAATTACGGAGGAGAATAATAGGGGAACCAATCTTTAATCGAAGATTATGTGGTGGCATTCCAGGGATAACTAATGAATTTAAAAATTCAATCGGAAAATTTACACTTTCATTTTCATCAACAACAGTATCGATTGATTTAAAAGACATCAGATCGCCTGGTAACAACTGTTGTATCTGGAAGTTAATTTCGTCAACATCAACGTTTTTGGCTGCCAAAATCGCCCGTTGACTAAGCCATTCATGATTCAAATAATTATTCTGTATATCCGGGAAAATACTCTGAATCAATTCAGTTTTATCCTGAACAACAGTGCAAAAATTGTCTGGTAGTTTAATGCATTGCGTATTTGGTTGCAGTTTTATTTTACCGTTCCCAATATCTAGTAGTTGTTCGGAAAATATTAGTGCTGATCGATCATTTTGCAATTGTACTCGCATATTTATGGTCAATCGAAGTGTTTCAACACTTCGCCATAAGAATGATTGTTTCAAACATGCATTAATCTCATCCGCGAAAGTAGAGCGAGGTATAACCGGTAAGGTCTGCCGGAAGTCACCAGACAAAAGTAAGATAGCACCACCGAAAAGTTTATTATTGCTGTTTAAATCTTGCATAGTTCTGTTTAATGCTTCAAGTGAATATTTGTGTGCCATTGTGCACTCATCCCAAATTATTATAGAACTCTTCCGCAACACTGCAGCTATTCCACTATTCTTTTTGATGTTACACATTGCATCTGGTTTATTATGAACGTCCAATGGCAGCTTGAATGTTGAATGTGCTGTTCGCCCACCATCCAGTAAAGTAGCCGCAATGCCTGACGATGCTAATGCTAATGCGATTTTTTGTTGCGACCGTATTTTGGCAAGAATCAACGATATTAAAAATGTCTTACCGGTTCCACCGGGTGCATCCAAGAAAAAAAAACCGCCTTGTTCAGCAGCAACAGCCAGCATAATCCGATCATAAATAATTTTTTGTTCTGCTGTCAGTAATGGTTCACTGTTCATGATAATTGTTGCTAAACTTCCATGGTCATATTGATTTTCTCGTTGTAAATCGGTATTGACTAAGTCGGTGGCTGGACGATTAGGTGATGGCATACCATAATGATTAAGTGGTAAATTTGAAATAAGAACACATAAATCCTCGATCAAGACCAATGCTTCATTGTACATCTCTGGTGTATAATCTATGTTTTGGCATTGATTTGTTTGTCTAATTCGGTGCAAGATGTCTTCTGTCATACAATTTTTATATTTTTCCCACAAAGTTTGTGCTTGCGAGGGATAACATGTCGCCAAAATAATTGCAAACAACTGACGAATGTTATTCGGTGTTGATGTCAACGCAGCATCAGCAAGCGTTAAGTCCCAATGGTTATCGTCTTCTAGCAATTGCAGTTCACGACATGCATCCTGGTATGTATTGAATACTCGACCATTAGCTGTTCGTAAAAATTCAAAAGACGTTGGTCCGGGAACATTCACCAATAACAAACGTAAATAGAAGCACTCACGTTGCTTTGGATGTACCGTGTAAAGTCTCCCCAATGTCTTAGCTTTGAATATGCCTGTAATGGAAGGATGTGGTTTTCCTTGTTTCCGTGGCTCCCATTTTTTACTGGATTTGTTCCATGTGAAATAACGTGGAACATCACCATACACCAATGTCTTCGCGAATTGGCCAAAAACATCAGGTTTTTGACACAATGTAAAAAATTCAGTTAGAGTCGTTTTCGGAGCTTCGAACGCTCTTTGGAGAACATTTTCTTCAGTGAAGTATACACGTTGACCGTTTTCAAGATGTATTGCCAGATGTTGGACAGCAGGATCTCTTTCGTGGATGGGAAAGCTGAGAATATGCCAAATAGCTTCATTGCTGCTAATGTATCTGCCCATTTGGTATCGTGCTATTTCGTCATTTTTATTTATGTTTTTTACTTCAAATATGGCCAAATCACTGCCTGCGTTTACATATTTACAAATATACTTAATTGATTTAACAGAACTGCAAAGCTCAACATTGATATGAGCTTTGTAAGTTTTTGAAAGTAGTGGTGAGTATGGTACCACCCACTGATTATCAAACTCAACTTGATTTGGAAAGTTCGGCAGTCGCATTGTAAATGTGTGGCCACCATTCTCAGTACTTCTGCGACGATACATTGGATAACCATCAATATCCGTGATCGTGTCATTCGTATGCGGCTTTGGGAAGTTTTTTTTACATTTCCATTTTCCATGCACGGTGACGTCATGTTGAAAACACCGCATGGCCCATGGATCATGTGTTTGGTGACAATATCAAATAATTCTTGATCAATTAATGGGTCTGGAATTTCGGCTGAAATTATTTGATCGATTTCTTCAGGACGGATTCTATCTTTAAGCCAAACCAAAATGTGGGCATGAGGCAAACCTCGCTTTTGCCACTCTATCGTATACAGCCAACAACGTGTGATACCAAAAATTGTATATTTAACAATAAAATCAATTAAGGATTTCAATTTTTGTTTAAACACACGTGCAGTTAAATCATGACGATGAATGGCTTGTTGTCCTGGCAATAGTAAAGTTTGTATCTCTTCCCAATTCGGATTACATGTGAATGTAATAAATAAATCCGGTCGGCCGTAATGACGTACGTAAGTCATCGCATCTTGTATGTATTCCTGCATGTTCCGTGGACTGCCGATGTAGCTTGAAGGTAAAATGAAAGCATTACCGATGTCATTGGGATTTAAATTTCCATCGATGTTTCCAACAACAGCATCTCGTAAGTGAATATATTCTTCCGATCGTAGTTTTGCCTGGTTGAATCGAAGGAATCGCAAGCGTTCGCTTTCGACCTTAGCATACATATCAACAATGTATTGATGGAACAGCTGACGATATCGAAGGATATAATTGTCTTGATGTTGTCTAACCATTATTCGGTGTGCGTAGTAGTTCATTGAGCTAACTTTATTATTTCTGTAATCACCTAAAAAAATAAATAATAAAATGCAATACGAAATTAAAATCTATACATACAGTAAGAAAGTAAATAGATAATTGTCAAATTTACCGGTATTTGGATCATACTGATTGATATTAAGGTGATATTCATCTTGTCCTTGCCAAAATATCAATGGATATTGTAGTGCGTCATATGAACGGTGTAGATCCGAAATCGTACTGACAGTGTTGTCTCGCCGTGTAATGTTTATAGATCTTTTGTCAACTGGATCACCAACCATGATAACAGCAACCTCATCAACAGTTGGAGCGTTGAATCTACCAGCATGTTCACCTAATGGTACTTTGTCGGCTTTTATGACGATTTGATAATTGTCATTTTGCAGTCGTGGCGAAACTCTTTTGATCAATTGAATTAGTTGATTGTGATCTTCTAAAAAATTTCCAATAATATCACAATTGCTCTTTCCTCTGCTTGTTCAATAAAATTATACAGGCACCGAGTCGTCACGCGCTCTTCACAATCGCCCATAAAATAAAAAGGTATCGACATCTGTCAGTTTTATGACTGCCAAATAATATCAGACAAATAATTAGCAATAAATTAAAATATGACGATTTGATAATTGTCATTTTGCAGTCGTGGCGAAACTCTTTTGATCAATTGAATTAGTTGATTGTGATCTTCTAAAAAATTTTCCAATAATATCACAATTGCTCTTTCCTCTGCTTGTTCAATAAAATTATACAGGCACCGAGTCGTCACGCGCTCTTCACAATCGCCCATAAAATAAAAAGGTATCGACATCTGTCAGTTTTATGACTGCCAAATAATATCAGACAAATAATTAGCAATAAATTAAAATATGACGATTTGATAATTGTCATTTTGCAGTCGTGGCGAAACTCTTTTGATCAATTGAATTAGTTGATTGTGATCTTCTAAAAAATTTTCCAATAATATCACAATTGCTCTTTCCTCTGCTTGTTCAATAAAATTATACAGGCACCGAGTCGTCACGCGCTCTTCCCAATCGCCCATAAAATAAAAAGGTATCGACATCTGTCAGTTTTATGACTGCCAAATAATAACGGACAAAAAATTAGCGATAAATTAAAATTGCGACTATAATTTGAGATTTAAACTATCCTATCTCTCAAGTTGGATCGAACTGCACATGGTGTGCAAATTTTATTATAATCGGTTAAGTGGTTTAGGAGTCCATTGAGGACAAACATTGTGACACGAGATTTATATATATTAAGATAATATTATGCACTATTTATTATATGTATTATATTTTGTATTTATGATATTTATCCTATGATCCCCTTTGTTATTAGTAACGTCTCGCGAACGTAATGATATTTCATTTTTTCTGCAACTTCCTTTTGGCTGCTCTTAGAACAGGTTTTTTAACCTAGTTAGAGTAGCCATGTTACTTCAGAGCAACAATAAATGACTGGTGTTTAATTTGTCTATATTATATTAATTTAATTCATTCAGTGTTATTATATCATTTATTGTTGTAACATCTTATTGTACCATATTGAATAAAAATAAAAAATAAAATAAATTAAAGGTGAAAAAAACACAGTAATCTAATAGCGCGAAAAAAAACAATACATTTAGGAAAACATCTTAAATATTACGTTTAAATACATGTAAATATAAATAACGGAAGTACCCATTTACAATCGGTATTTGACGACTAGCTAATTAGGCTGCCGCCTGTTCCAAGGTAGACCATATTTAGTGCTTTTCATGAATAACACTTTGCTTAGTTCACAAAAACCAAAATAAAGCTTTTTTGCTCCCAAGTATAGTGTCTCAATTAATACCACTCCAAGAACACATATTAATTAGAGTTATGATGACCAAATCTTGCTTTTTTGGGACGACTCGCTGACTCAGAAACCTGCCCAGCCTGGTAGTCAGTCGACAGTAGTCAATCGAGCCTGGTGGACGTGGACGTGGTCAACGTGGACAACGAGCACTTAGAAGGGAAAACAAACATTAATAGCACGCGAAATGTTTCTCTTTTTATTTATTCTACGAGTATTATTAGGTCAGTAAGACTGACTGCGTTGTGAGCATGCTTTCATTCAGTCTGGGGATTTTTTTTTTAATAACAATTATATTTTGATTGCGTATTTTTTGCTACTGAAAAATGTTCCCTGAATAGGATCTTTTGCATTTTCTTGTACTAAGCAAAGAACGAAAAACGCAGAATTATAGGCGTATTACTTAAACTCGAACACTAGATTTCGTCGAGAAAGCCGAGCTGAGCCTGAGCTGAGCTGAGCTGAGCCTGAGCTGTTTTTACCTAACTAGTATTAAATTTAAAAATAAAATAATAGGGTTAAATTTAATAATAAAAAACGCTAATCGAAATTATAGTAAAATAGCCCCTTTATTAATCTACCTCAATAGGTAGTATGTCTTCGAATAGAGTTTAGACAAAAAACTGTTCGCAAAAAATGGGAAAACCGATTTTAAAATATTAGGCTATAGCACAGATATTATTAATTACATTGTTGTTACATGCATAAATCGTGAATTATTTATTAGCGAAAAAAAAAGTCTGAAGGTCCTCTTTATGGTTAACTCTGGAGGCAACGATCAAATTATACATAATTAAGTTACAGGCTAAAACTAAAAGGTAAAATTGTCGCATCCGAAAACGAAAAAGGATCATCCCATGTTTACTGGACTGTGTCTTAATTGAGATTGAAATGACATGGCCTCTGACATGAAGGGATCTTCGGATATCTATTCTCTATTGGTTCCACAAGGGCAACAAAGAGTAGTGGAGTAGTCTGGCCATCTGAGGGCAAGGAAACGCGAACTTCGCGCCTGACCGATTATAGGCTAATAGGATGCGAAAAAGGTCGACATTTTTATGTCGATAGTCTATAATTATTTCTTATTCGAGGCCGATTATCCGGTTTCGTGTATCTCAGGCAATGCAGCATGACTTGACTCACATGACTTCTCTCTAGTTAAAATGTTACATGTTGCAACCATTGTTACATGCATAACATTGACATTGTATTTATTAGTATGTAAATTTTACTGTCCAGGATCTCATATATGCAATTCATTAGTCGATTTGATATCCAACGCCAATAGAAAAATAAATATGGTATTCTAAAATTGTTCATATTTAAAAAAAATATACCCCTATTCAAATTTATTGTTTTTTATAAACACACTATATGGATATGTTTAGTTATTTTTATTAGCTAAAATGCTATTTTAATGTAGGCAATTCCAATGAGTTCTATAAACGGTACGCCATGAAACAAAATTAAATTTTAAATGACAATTAAAATGGTTTTTTAAATTAAAATAGATAATGTGTAATTTAATAATTATCATATGTCCGTTACTATCTTAACCACGCCAAATATGGTGTCAACAGATGGTGTACTAAGTTAAATTCAGAAAGAAGGCACTTTCTCAAAAGTTTTAGGCTCCTTAGATTGTGTATGATAGCAGGCATGGAATAAAAAACGAATAAAGTTTATGAAGATCAAGATAAAAGCATTGTATCGTGATAAATCGTTCACAGAAGCGACAGCGAATCAGTCGGCCGCCGGACGCCATTCGTACGAGGATATACGAGTATATATGGCTGCGACGAGCCTGCAATTGATGTCCGCAACGTTGTCTCTGGTATGTCTCTGACAGCTCCGCTGCTAAACTTTAGGCGGGAAAATTGCTATTATTTATGGCTCGTTTGCACCATAGACGCCGCTCGACACGGGAAGATCGTTTTCATCTAAATACTTTTTTATATTTGCTCTTTTTTTAAAACATGGACTTCTGCATACTCCAATTTCTAGTCTAGTAAAATCAGTAAAGACACTACTAAGCATGAACTTTTTATTTAATATTGTAGAAGATATAGACCAAAATATAGGGGCTCACACTTTAATTGCCATACTTTAATAACAAGTTCTTATTACATTTTCATTTTATCGTTATTGTAAACAGTATCTCGGATACGAGGTTATTTTTCCATTTACTTACTTTAACTAAGTCGTAAGTCGTTCTCGTATTAAGAACGCGACTATGGTAGCTCGGCCCATACAAACTATGTATTCAGATTACCTTTAAGTTGGCTAAGTTTTGGTTAGTTTGAGGTATAATTTAAATCACTGTCTTATCTTCTCCTTCAAAGTTTTAAAACATTTGAAAAACTATATTCTCACAGATAGTTATTCGTCTGTTCGTTTGGACTATCCTTCAACTCATAGTTAGGACATTAATTATCTTATGTTCAAAGTTCGTCTAAACAAGATATTAATGAGCGTTTGGTACACTGCAACCTTTCCGTCTGTAATCGCTGCTTTTCTAACTAGAAGTATTATTTTATTTATAAGAATTTCGCGAAATATGTAAGTGTGTGGTGGCGATTTGGGACCCTGATTAACTGATTATTCCCTTTTTATATATATTTTTTGTACAGCTTTCTTTCAATCGGGTTGTATTTAATAATAATAAAAAAATAAACGGCATTGAAACAGAACTCTACTGAACTCACTTCAGTCTGAGAATTTGTATAGGATGGTAAGTGTAGTTATCGGCGAAGAAAAAGAGGAACCCGGAGATGTGTCGCCTGGAAGATTTATCCCGCGCAGCACGTCGCGGGCGGTGCCTGGAGTGAAGTGCTCAAGTTGTCATTCGACGGGCAAAACTGGCTAACATTTTCCTCCATTGAATTATTCATGGGCCACGTTCATCCGCCCTGAATCGACGGGGAGAAAATATTGGGCATTTATCGAAGTACATTTTAGGGATCGAGACGATAACTATACATACGGTTACAAGGAGGGTTGTTTATTTACTACTTTTTTACAAAAACAATACATTTAAATTTAACATGACATTTTATTTTATTGCACTGCTGTTATAAGAAGAATTTATTTATTTAAATATGGACAGACAATTTATAAACCAAAAAAAAGCAACATTTTTATAGTAAAAAATAAAAAAATATGTAACTGAAGATTTAGCCAGGGCATACATTAGATTATTATTTTATACATTTAGATATAGAATTTTTAAAAAATATGTTTTTTGAATTCGCATTTCTATGCGAGAAAATATAAAGATTTTAGTTTTGGAGTTATTATGCGAGAGGGCAAGAGATAAAAGAGAGATTGGATAATTCTTTATTTGTGAAATAAAACATAACATAGAAATCATATACAGGCGGTATACTATAATAAAAACAATGGTACCAACTTACAAGTATAAAATAAAACCAATTAAATATTTCCACCGAGTGATTATAACATTATCGTTTAATCTAGAAAATGCTAGAGAAATGAAGAGAGCAATATATATGTGAGGGTATATATATGTGTACATACAGATTTATTATAAAAGTGCCTAATGAATAGTATTATAACCTATTTCTTAGAAAGGTATTGTTAATGTAAGATAGTTTCGTAAATGCTTATCCATAGACTATAGTCATATCTGCCTGATTGAATGTCGATGACCAGGTGGCTGTAGTATTCAGCCTGAGCACGCACGACCCAATTTCACCACAAGAGATCAAATTATAACTATCTTGATGCACTTTTCATTGTAAGAGCTAAATTCATAGGCGTCTTAAAATTAATTAATTATTAGAATGATTCTTCTTATCTATGATATACCTTAAAATAGAAACTAACAATAAATAATAGAGATGCCACGAGTATTCGGTTACTATTCGGTTTTCGACCGATTTTTTAATAGGTGTAATAGGTTTTCCTTTCCTTTATTTTCCTAACTTTCAACTCGTTCGCTCATATATACTTTATTATTCTTATGTAATTACATTTAATCGGCTTTATTAATAGTAATTTATTACGTCTGTATTTATATATTGTAACGGTGTTTGTAATTCCTTAAATAAATAAATAAAATGCTGTTTTAGACTATTTTCCATTGCTAAATTATCTATTAATATTGTGTGTTAGTTATTGTGAGAACTTTTGGCAAGTTTTTGTTTTTACCAAAGGCACTAGGAGCACTAGTTTTAGTTATACACACATACGAGTACCTATACATCGCATAGCAGTAGTGAGCGCGTTTGCATCATCCCCATATCACAGAATGAAGAATACGCAGAGGCGGCAGTGTAACCGATTTAGCCTTTTCAGCGACTGTCTTCTCTGTCGCACTTACGGTCAGGGCTCGTGCTTTTCTTTCTTCTTACTCACACGTTAAGTGCACGGTCCGCTCTAGCCCCCTAACCCCCTATCCACCTCACAGCGAGGGGACAGGTGAGAGTTAAAATTTCATTTTTTTATATCACCTTTATAATATTATTTTTTATATACTTACATCCTCATCATAATTACATCTACATTACTGACATCATAAAAATAGATCAATAAAAATAGCGCCCAAAAAATGATATTTCGTTGGCAAATAGCCCAGACGCAAACCTCATAGAAGCATAAATGTTTACAGTTTAGAAAAGCTTATTCTACCGATACACAGGTGGCGCGCTGTGTTGTTAATAAATTTCAATATAAAGAAAATAATGTATTGCCATCTGTCATTAAAATTATGCAACTTTGTGGTTTTTTCAATAAATTACGATGTTTTATGGATGTTTGAGCCATGATGCGATCAATATCTGCATTTTGTTTTAGCTACTAAAGAGTGCTCTCTAATGTCCTTTTAGTAGTTCTATATAATCAATGCTGCTGGTTTTAAAATAAAGTAATATGAATATATAAAGCAATTGTAAAATTAGTTTGAATGATTCTTTTTATATTTACTGAAACAAAAAAAGATTATTTAAAGAGCGTACAAATTATTCATTATGAATGCGACCCGGGCAACTACGACACAGCGTCATCTGTCAAAAGTATGAACTGCTCAACTGTGATCGTGTGCGATTCGTACCAACGTACTAACCCGTATGTAATTTACTGCGGTTATGTAGTTATATGTGTATATAAATAGTTGTTTGACCAAACGTAGAATTCATGACCTATTGGAAGGAAGACATTACCCGTAACCGCCCGCTCTGAAGCTGGTTATTTGTAAGGACAGTGGAGATTATTTGAGTCATTCGTCGTGAAGTGAAGTCCCACTTGTGAGAATTGTCCGCACATGAGCGTTACTATTACATTTATAGACAAAAGGCCTCTTACCGAAGAGCTATCTGTGGTAGGCGTGGTCATCGATCATGCCATTGCTTGACGAGATACGCGATATTATGAAATGAAAACAGTGCGTCACAAAATTATGAATCAACTTCTCAAGATCGTATCAATTTATTTTAAAAAATTAAGTGAATTTGCATTTTTTTTTAATCTGTCAGTGTAATTTTATATTCTCTAATTTCTAATAAAATGTATGGATATATATTTACAAAAAAGGTAACCACAATACTACGTTTGTATGTAAAATACAAATTATAAAAAATCAAAAAAACCCCGACACACAAACGCCTGAACAGATTTTCTTGAATGATAGCTAAGAATACTTTTTTTAAGTCACCTTTTAAATAAAAAAAAAAAAATAATTACATCCGATCACCCGTTTGGGACCTACGATGCCACAGACACGTGAAACTTATAACCCTCAGTTCGCGTCAGGGTTAAAAATGGACCTGGTTGAGTCCTTTTGAATGTAATAATCCCTCTACTGGTAGGAAAAAGGGTTCGGAGACGCCAAATGACGCAAGAATTATGGAGACAGAATGATATCTATAAAAGATGTGCGCGTTATGAGGCGATACCGTTTAAATCACCCTATTACTCCAAATAGCCGCGTTACTGAAGCCGACTCATAGCAGTGACCAAACCGCGTTCATTCACGGACACCGTATGGTGCCGTTCTGGTCGGCCGTAACTATGTTGACAGTCGCCCTATTATTTTTTACCCTGTCCGGGCACATAAATCTCGTTGCAAGCGACACCATGACATCGAAGCTCAGCTACAAATCACACAGCATTTTGTAGCCGTTGAAATCGCGTATAACGTAACAACAGTTATATGATTATCGCGTCATCGCCCACTCCTAATCTATAATAGTCGTCGTGTGTGGCCATCATTTTAAAAGCAATCTAAAAACGTTTGGCTAGTTCTACAGAAGTTGCCAGCTAATAGCGGAATAGATATTTATCTCGGAAATATAATGTGTTCTTGAGATTTTGCTACTTTCTAATACACAGATTAGCCTTTAGTATAGGCGATATCGACCAAAGTAACTGGGGCAGGAGAAGTAAAAATATTTTGATTATCTCTAAAAATAGCCCCAGATTATACTGGTGTTCGTGAGCTGTAAAAAGAACACGGCGTTCTCTTTGGAGAGTCGATATGGGCCACGCATCGGAAAAGTGCTTTCCTTGGCCCCGTCTACACGCCAAGGTCGAAAGTTTCATTACCTTGACACATTCCCGAAGGGAGAGCGGGAAGAAATGCGCCGGGCCGATCGCTAATGGAAGATTTATCAATGGCTCCCGAAAGTTATGCCAATGCCCATAAACTCCAACCCTGAAACGCTAAGCTGCCGAAACGAGACGTTAATATTATTCATTGTTTATTTACACAATCTTATTATTCTTAGGGTATACAGACTGTATTGAAAATCACTACTGTCCTTTCATATATCCATTGCCAAGAATTTAAGATATGTTCGCAGCATTAAAAAGGAGGGTTACATTTTTCAAAAATTGATCGAGCAATATTAAAATGAAATTGATAGTCGATTTTAGTTTGATGGTGAATCACAAAGGTTTAGGGTTATTTTTCAAGTCCAGCTGTGCGTCAATGAACACATGTGACGGTTAGATGCAAAATGCAAGGATTAGGGCACTTATTCAGGGTAGCCTATGTTACTTGGGGACGTTAAAGATAATGGTTTGCACGCCTGCCCTGATAATTTTAAAGCCATAGAATATCCTAAACATGTTAATTAACGTCGTATTTAGGTGTGTCGTTTCTATTGTCCATATTGAGTCCTGCATATGAGTTGTTCGAAAAAATGAAACAAGACTCGTGTCAAAGCGGGTTTTGGCTCATTTCGATCCGGATCCGGATCCGGATCCGGATCTGGGCATTGTGCCGACGGCGACGCGGAACTGAACGGGTCAGCAGCGCCGTGTTAGCGCCCACAGAATGAATCAATTACATTTCACATAGTTTATCACAATGTTTTTTTTCTTGCACATATTACAATTTATTATTATTAAAACATTACTTTTATATCCTTTTAATCATTGTCTATTTGATATTTATTTAATAATATGGTCATTGTCTTGTGTTTGAATAATTGAAAACAAAACAATCGCTCGTTGGGTAACATTCGCCTGTTCATTTAAGCTTGCATATTTTTATTAATAAAGGCTTTTTAAACTATCACAAAAAATATATTTATTGTAGATCTTAAATAAACGGTGATCGGAAAATTCTCGGTTACTATTGCATTTTGAAGCCTCTGTACTTTGTACCTCAAATTTCCGTTCATACTATCGCAATTCATAAGTTATAACCTACAATGACTATACATAGCATTACTAAGAGAATTGTAAAGAATGAATGTCATAAATATACATATTTAAGAGTATTAAAGACGAACCACAATATCATTTAACCTTTAGATGCCTTATCAGGTCTTCAAAAAGACACGATCTGAACTTTTAAGTTTTCTAATAAAAACTGTCAAAAACAAAAAACTTTATGGTAAGACTTTACTTTATTTTCGCACCAAAAAATATATTAAAAATAATAATATGTAATTAGAGTTAATTATTAACTTTTTTCTTTAACATTCAACTATTGAATTCAAGAATGTTTATTTTCTTTACTAGTTTTTTTTTTAAATTCAGACGCTATAAAGCAACACACTAAAAAGTATAGGCACAGTGGGGTTTCATACAATAGCCTGTACTAAATAATCGCGGTTATTTTCCTTTGCATCTCTCTTCAATTCTAATATACAGGGTGTATTTATATTCAATGATGTCCTTTTAGGGGGTCGATATAGATCAATAATCAAACATTAATTAGCAAAAAATATTGGAAAAATGTTTCCCAATTACGAGAAAAACGAATTTGAAATTTCAAAGAAATTGTTTTAATGTTTGAGAAGGCGGTTGAACGCACGGCGCGAGGTCGGGAAATGCCTTAATGTTTCGCGTAGCGCTTCGAAGAAAAACAAAGTATTTTAATAATATAATTATTTTTTTTCTAAATATTTTTTTATTTGTGAGACCGGTTTAGTTGTCGATATAGATCAATCCCCTTAAAGGACATCAGTGAATATAAATACATCCTGTATATGTATCACCTTTCAGTTCTCCTTCCCCTTCTTATTGTCCTATGTTTTATGTTTATGTACAGTTAATGTCTTTGTATCTCATTTTCATTTTGGTCGCATACAAACATTCAACATTCCGACGGCAGACTTTTCAATAAACTTATCTCCGTCTGTCGGCGATAAATCGAAACTGCGCGCCCAGAATTCGCAAACTCTCATCAGCAATGGCGCCTGTCCGTTGGGCAATCATCATCAGTTATCGACGTGAGATCTGGCGTAAATCATTGATCGTGATGATGCACAGGAAGACCGTGGTTTTTTTAACGCGGGAAGTGATGATGCAACTGTACTACGAATTACTTAGAATAATACACCAAAACAAATTATTTAACGCGTGCTATGAACTCCTCATTTCTAAATCAGTAATATTTTAACAAATTTAGCCTATCTACGTTTAGTATAGGTGTGGAGC
The DNA here is from genome assembly GCA_020383195.1 of Neomicropteryx cornuta. Lineage (NCBI taxonomy): Eukaryota > Metazoa > Arthropoda > Insecta > Lepidoptera > Micropterigidae > Neomicropteryx > Neomicropteryx cornuta. The sequence continues at coordinate 1,365,738 of JAHKQU010000001.1, read as the reverse complement.
TACAATTCATTTTAAAGTACTTGTAATTGCAATTACATATAGAATATACATACTTATTATATTTATATTACCTTCATCATACATTATTTTTATACATACTAAAACCATACTTAATTTATTACTTTTTTTTAACATATATACAAATCACACACACTCACAACTACCACAAACATCACTCACAAATTACAGATAACACATCAAAAAATTCTACTGTATACGTATGTAATATTCATAATCTATATATATTATAAGAACACTATTCCAATTTTTTTATGCTAATGTTAATATGCAAAATGTCCGAAATCCATAATTGGTTTTGTGTACTAGTAATAAGTTTTGTTTGTAATTATAAAAATTAATACTGTTGATTTTTTTCAATAAAGAATAAATAAATAAATAAAATAAATAAATAAATAAATATGTCACTATTAACTTCGATATCTGTTTAGTTTCTCAAATGTTTAGTAAGTATTTGAGTATCTAAGATGTCTTTAGTATGTTCGTATGTAATTTTAATATTTAATATTTAATTCCCATATGAGTTTGTATAGATATCATGTATTTGTGACTATTATGTAATCTGTATTTTTCATTTTTATTCGACGCGGCAATAAGACTTCAAAGTAATAGAAAGAATGTCTCCCTTAGAACAGCCTTGAGACCAGTTAGGCAAGATATTTTGCATTATATATTTTTTTATAAGATTTGCAAAAATAAATAAAAATGATATGTTACGGCTAAAGCGCGGTGGATTTGCCAACTTAGGTATTTGACCCGTCAATTCGCGCAGCGCTAATCGCCGTTGGACAATGTTGAAATATTTTGATACCATCTTTTGATACTTATCACCGGTCGCCTTAACTATTATGGTTTCCTTAGCATTATTTTTTCGGTAAATTAGCATTCTTACTGGTTGGTGTTGAGCCGTTGTGCATAATTTTACTGAGATTAAATGTCCTGTGGAAACTTCGAGAGTACGGCGAGAGGAGAGAGGGTGCTAGTTTTGTGCTTCACACAAAAGATGCGATTTCGGAATTTTACTTAACCTCAACGAAAGATTAAATACTTTATTATAATAGTTATCGGCGATGGGCCATTTGCATGCGCGATTCGTGCACGACTGACACTAATGTTGAATTTATCGCCATTTAAAACGCAAATTTTAAAGTTACGTTTCGACAATGACATCGTCTTTTGTGTTCAATAATCACTGATGCGAATCTTGTATTCCATTTATGATTATTTATGGATGTCATTGAATAGACTTGCGTTTTACATGCGGTATATTTTGGTATATATTTAAATAATAATATATGTTCCTATCAGGAGGTTGATCACATCAACAATTAAACACTAATCTGGCAAAAAAATATTACGAAAAGGTTTCTCAATTACGAGAAAAACTCTTATTTATTTATTTATTTTATTTGGCAAATAAACAGTATATTCATAGAAAAACTTACATTAAAGATAACAATGTTAACCTTTATATAGGGTCCTTCTATAGGGTCTTTAAAAGTTTCCCCTCCTTCCCGTCTCCTCTATCTTTTAGCTGTTGAAAGGTCCGCTTATTTATTTATTTGACTTATTAATTATATTTTATTGTTTTTAAACAGCGGCAAATCGCCTGAAAAATAAATAAAAGTTTATTATTTTTTTGATAAAGCGTAGGATAGCAAAATATTTATAAAGGTACTAAAGAGGTCCTGTACTTGAGAGCGCAGGATGTCAGTTTAAACCCAGCGCTGAGTTTTATAAAAATGCACTTTTAGTCTAAAATATTGTCAAACATTATGTAACTATCTAATTAGATGAAATAAGAAATGGATATTTTAACAAAAAATGTAAAAATAATAGACTAATATGACAATAAATATTACTTATATAAGTATCGAAATAATACGCGAATTAATCGTGTGTATTAAATTTAACATATCCATTATTATTTTTATTTTCAACAATTTCATATATAAGTGAATCATAAAATCATCTCATTTAACCATCCATTAGTTTTTAATGCTTGTTGCCGACAACGCAATTGCCACAACGCGTGAATGCGCTTTCTGAAGGTAGTAACGAAAATGTACTGCCTACAATTTAGGTCGCCAATCATATTAAATTAATGACGGGTCCCTAATTGGGCAATGCACTATTTGAATTGTTCAATTTTTGGCGCTGGCGTGGGTGGTCGGAAGATAAGATCTTGACCGATCATTCACAAAACCGGCTTCCGATGTTATAAACCTTATGAACAAGATAACAAGCCATTTAAATGATTTTTATCGGCCATTTCGTATAACCACTAGCATGCGCGGCATAAGGCGATACCGTTTAAATCACCCTATTATTCTAGCGCAACGAATAGCTGCGTTACTGAAACTGCCATTTATTGCCCATGACGTGTCTAGTTCAGCTACAAATCACATGGGCGTTTAAGTTTAGGATTGCCAGTATCTAAAATATTCTTAGCCGCCAATATATCAGTTGAAGATTTTGTACTGTAAAATTGTGTGCATATTAAAAAATAAATAAATTGCATCTACCGTAAAAATAAATTATGTTCACCTTAGTTTAATCAAACTATACGTGCTTTATTAGTATTCACTTTGATACTTTCAGGGTGAATTTAAAGTCAGTAGTATCCTTTTTAAGAGGTGATTCTGGACGTAACATTAAACAAATATGTTTAACAATTTTGAATATTAAGCAAAAAAAAACCAGTTTAAAAATTTTAAAGTATGGTCACTTTACCAAATATTAGACCGTGCGGCGTAGCGACCCAGTAACCGTTCGACTCCCCGGGGTAGCGTATCCACCAATGTATTGACGACAATGACCGAAGGGTAGTTTCCCGTGTGTTCTTTAAAACTAGTTTTATAAATTAAAGTTTTATTGTCGATATTCAAACACCCAAAAATTACATCTTGTTGAAGGTTTGGACGTTTGCGAAGAAATAATGACTATATTCAAACGTGATGTGTTTCGCTTGTTGCAGACCACGTGCAGCACTTGGCCCGTCAGTCCGAGAACAAGACCCTGTACCTATTCTCCCAGGTCTACAGGCGCATGGCGGTCTTGGCCAGGGAGCCCATAGCGGCCCTGTACCAGGACATAGTCGATTACATTAAGGTGAACGGATCGGCTCTGGGAGCCCAGCCCGATTTGAATATACAAGTAAGTTAATATATACGAATATGCAAGTTAAAATATATATAAAATATAGTTGTAAGTTGTTATCGACTAGAAATGTCACCAGAATTCGACATCCCAACTTCACTCTTTCGTATACTTATGCAATAGGTCAGGTGTTGGTAATAGAATTCTACTATTAAATGGTACATATCCGATATAAACTCTTTTTTTCCTGATTTTGTACCTACCCTACCATTTATTATTTATATTTTCACTTTTTTTAAGAAGTTATTAACACACCTGTTAAATACGTACAGTTACAACAATACTAAACATACAAAAAATATTAAAAATGCGTTAAGTATAAAAGAATGGTAACCATAATTCGGAATGTATGGAAACTAATGAAAAATACCATAAACTAAGTGTATATGCATATAATGATTAATATCTTCAATTCAAAAAAGTTTGCCCTGCATTTGAAAACCACAGTTTCCAATATCAATACCCAATTTAATAGCTCTCATTATTATAAGTGAATGTTTACGATAATATTTTGATTTAAATCGATACGATGGGTTCGTGGTTAAGATGGTAGACTCATAACCCAGCGGTGGAGAGTTCGATCTGCGCTCAGTCATGCCGTTTTTAACAATTCATTACCGACAAACGTATAATTTCCAGGACTCCGTTACGGACTTCTTCACGGAACTGTTTCCCCTGAGCTACCACCACGCGGTGAATCTCCAACACAGCGACTTCCACCCGGAGTACAAGACCTGCCTGCGCCAGGCCTTCAGCGAAATCCAGCCCTTCGGTGACATCCCGAGGCAGATATCGCACTCCGCCTTCAAGACGCTCGAAGCCACGAGGGTTCTGCTGCAGGCGCTGACGCTGGGCACGGAGATCTTGAATGCGACCGATGAGTTGCTGGCCGAGAGTGAAGGTATGTGTAACGTTTCGCTATTTTTGCTTAACATTCTGGTTTTAAACATATATAGGGGCAATTTTGACAAATTTTGTCAAAAAAAAACTACATAAAACTGTTTTGTTTTTCCAAACCAAAACTTATACAAAGGCTTTGCGTTTTTTAAATATTCCTTTTAAATTAATTATCAGGTAAATGGTTTGAAGGTTCTGACGCATGGCCAGATAGTGGAGTGGGTGTGTCTGGGAGGTTAATTAAATTTCGTAACTATTACAGAATTATTGTTAGTACAATTAAAACCATGGTCGAAGTCTGGTACGATTGACATATTATTTCTAAAAATATTCATTAATTAAATGTATATCTTCAGGCGCTCACGAATCGTGTCACACGGCCCTCCTGAAGATGTCCTACTGTCCAAAGTGCATGGGCCACAATCATAACCTGAAACCCTGCTCCGGATACTGCCTGAACGTGCTGCGAGGCTGCCTCACGCACCACGTATCCGAGCTGGACTCCCCCTGGAACGGGTACGTGGAGGCGGTCGAGAGGCTGGTCATAGCGCTGAAGTCGCCCGACTCCTCGACGGGAGTCAACGTGGAGCACGTCATAAGGGGATTGGCCACGAAGATCTCCGAAGCGATTATGTACGCGATGGAGAATGGACCAGGCTTGGAGAAAAAAGTGAGTTTTATTTTCAACTACTATACAGGACGAACTTAAAGTCAGCAGCATCTTTAAGGGGGTGATTCTGGGGCGATGGGGTGGGTGGTAAATAAAGTAAAAAAAAAAATAGTCTAAAAAGACAAAGAAAGAGTCCTAAAAACATTTTAACCTAACAAAATATCAGACCACGCGGCGTCGCGACCTAGTGGCTGAGTGATTACACGGGGCACTGTACCTTCAAATGTATTGACGATAGTGAACAACGGGTAGTTTCCAATGCGTATGTCAATTTTACTGCCGTAATTTTACACCAATCACTTTCGTATTGATACATAAAATTTAAGGGCACAAAATCTCGGTCAAGTTAATAAGCAAATTAGACCAGGGTAGCGGGAATAGGGGGGTTTTTTTTTAGGTAAATTTTGCTCGAGTTCATTTAAATTTTATATTATTCTTTAGAAAAGAGCCTAAAATATATATTAACAATTTTTTTTCATAGCATCAACCATTGGTCCTAGGAGTGGGAAAAATGGTTTTTCAAAATTAAAAAATTATACCGCCCTTAATAGGCACGGCACAGGAGCGAATCAGTTCAAAACGTTAATTGTAGACCTTTAATTTCCCAACAATTTTGTTTACAACGATTGTTGATATGAGCAACCCTTACGGTAAGGGATCACCAAAACAGTTTCAGCACTTTGATCCGTTAAAAACTACCTCCGAAAGCAATTTTTTGATTAATACAAATGCTCAAAACTGTTTTTTACGAAAATAAACTTAAAATTAACGCAATCACGAAATAAGATTAATTGAATGGAAGACCTAAATCGGTTCTTTTGGATATTTTAAAAGTTGCCGAGTTCAAAGGAGTGAGATGATTCGTTGTGGTGGTGGGCGGCGGCGAGCTTGTTTTGGGGCGGGGGCGGGGGGGGGGGGGGGAGTCGATGAGGCGCCAGGTCATAGCGTGGGCAGAAAGCCAGTCGCGATAAAAGCCGGTTCGCCCGCCCAAGCGCCAGGGTTGCCACTATTCGACAAATAATAAATCACAATTAAATTTCGGTAGTACAAAGGTCGTCGAAAAGTATTTTGCCTGTTGGAATAATTATTCTTGACCCATTCAAGAATTTACATAACTTATATATTAAACAAGAACAAACAAATCTTTTTTTAATTATTTATTAGCTGTCCTGTTACGGCTTCGCACGAGGTGTGCATTTAATCTAAAGAAAACTTCTTTACAATTTTTTTTTTCATTGGTTATTAGTTTTACTTTGACATTACACGAAAAATCCAAGATCTGAAAAAATACAAGCTATCCAACAGTGAAAATCTCATTCCAATCTATTAATTTGAATGAAATTAGTAACATTTTTTTATAAGTAGTAGTGATAGCGATATTCAAAATAGATATTAAAAGTGGTAGGTATTTTCTAAACGCTCAAGATCATATTGTCCGATATTATAAAGCCGAATTTTGCGTTATCGCAGCGTTCCTCAAAACATTACGAGCATATTTGTAGCAGGCAGATAGGTTGATAATTATATTGCATTTTAACGGTACCTATAAAAAATATATTTCAAACTATATAACTAATGAATCGACGTAAAAAATCGAACTGTGATTTAACCAATCTTTATTATCCGTGGCAGATTCTAAAACTTAACCTCATTACACCATATGTCAAGTAAAATTAAACCTAAAAAATAAATAAATATATAGTTTGAGAGAAATTGGGAGTTTTGGTGTTTTTTGGCTACTATCCCTCTATTTATTATTTTTTAAGTTTTTATAAACAGAAACTTTATATGATCATTTTAGTAATAAAGTAAAAAACTTAAAGTAATTAATATTAATAAACTATTTTTGCTATATCAGCGATGTTAAACCGCGAAAGATTAGTTGAATGTAAATGTATAAATAATCTATTATGGCTTATTCTTGATTAAAAAAACAACAATTAATATCGCCGGTTAAAAAATACGGATATTGTTAATAAATGCGTTTGTTCATTTTATGTGTTGATGTTGTGGCAGCCCTGTTACAGACGGCCGACCGGCGAAGTGTCATGACACGTTTTTGTAGTAATATTTGGACCTTCTGATAGGTGCGGTGCGACTTTTACAAAAATTAACAAACCACTGCGTCACAAAAAGGTGACAAACGCACTTTGAAATTACTAATATCGTCTATCGAACACAAATATTTTATTCCTTTTAATTTATTTTATTCGAATAGTGAAAAAGGTACAGCACTTCGCTTTTGTTTCGTTCTGTGGAGTAAATTATAAATGTTTTTTTTTTTTGATTGAGTAAACATGTTGGCCGATGAGTACAAGTCTATAACCTTTCTAACTAGCTTAGAGTTACCTGTTCTAAGGAAGGTTGCAGTGAGCATATATGAGACCAGCGCAAAACCCTATGAAAATATAAAAAATAATTAAGGCACAAATATACACACCCACACACACATGAATATTATTTAACCCTAATTAAATTAGAAAATGTATACATACCTTATTAAACATATAAGTTAAGCGTAAATTCTAAATTTGCTATATAGCAAACTTAGAATTTACTTTATATACTGATTTACATGTTATAATATGAAGAATATTTTTTTTTCTTTATTGAAAAATGTAAAACAAAAATAAATAGTAGGTACATAAGCTTACTCGCATTTTTCAATAAAAGGAGTGTGCTCAGCTACCCTCCTTTTTGAGAGAGGAGGGTGCTGATTTTCAGCACCACTTAACGTATAAAAACATATTATATAATATATGAAATTAAATATTCTAAAATTGTCCATTACAATAAAACCCACTTTTGATTGATATGCATCATTTCTAATCTGGACTCTCGGGTTTGTATAAATATAGTAATCCACGTGACGTTATTTTTTTTCCCTAATCTTTCATCTGTAACAAAGCTCGCTGGATAAACGACACATTTGAAGGATGTGTTTCATGCCAAGCGGAGTATCTCAAATATTTGTCTTTTTCATTTTGCCGAGTTGGTAGTATGTACGACCAACTATATTCTATTCGAATTTGGTGAATTAAAAAAGATTTTTTACCTACTTTGTCAGTACTTTCGTGATAAACAATTCTTCGAAAATATCGCCGTGAGAAAAGTTTAACTTTCCATTATATCTCAGAGATGTGTTGAGCTGTGTCGAGATGTGTCGAGATGTGTCGAGATGTGTCGAGATGTGTCGAGCACATTTGGCATCCGCAGCTGAGCCGTCCGGTGGGTCTCTGGCTTAAGAGCAAAATCGCCTAACAACGGTTAATTTATAACGTGGCGCCTCGAAGGCGTTAGAAATATTTTTGGCACTTAAAATTAAATTAATAACTATCCGTGACATTAACCTGGCCGCGGACTGTTAGATTTTAATAATTTACTCATTAGCGCTTTATTAGTTAGTTAACTTGTGTTAACAAAGCTGCTTCGTATAAGACAAATGTTCATAGCATAACCTGTTTAGAGGCGTACTTTGAACGTAAAATATTCAATTGCCTATAATAAATTTTCAGTTTTTGCACAAATTAAAATTGTATTATATTCTATTCTATTAATTCTAATTAATAAAATTAACGTGTGTCGACAGTGTGCAGTGGGCTCAGGGCTTAAGGGTTTCGTAGATTTGCTAAAATAATTCATACTTTATTCGTGCTATATTCAATTTCTTATTTCTTTGTTGTGGCTGTTGTTGTACACTAGGGAAGTCTGTTGAATAACTTATTTATATATTACTAGAGAAATCAGTTAAATAATTTATTTATATTTTAGAGAAATATCTTAAGTTGATCATACAATTATTAAATTAATACAATTTATAACTTGAGCCAATTAAAAATATTTCCCTATCAAACAACATGCGTTACAAACTCACTTATGAAATTGAACTTGTAACATTTTGTTTAATAAGAAAATACTTTTATTTAAGAAAATTAAGAAAATACTAAAGAAGAACCATAGTTGAGGGCACTTATATCATTATTATTTGATTTTGATAAAATTGATATATAACAAATAAATTAAATGATTATAATTCAACTTGTAAAATGACAATTGGAAACAAAAGAATTAATATAATAAAATAAATGGGCAATGTAAAAATAAGCCGCATATGGTGTGAAAACAAAATTATCTATATGTAGAAAAATAGTCTACCGCTTTTGTTGCTATCAACGATACCAAAATTAATAATAATAGTATTTTATTTTTTTTTATAACTGGCTTTTATTTAAGTGCTTGAATGCGAGTATAAAATTTCGTGTCAGTGCTGTTGACCGTCGAGGAGTTCCTTCATCTGGAGCCAATCTTGGGTGGAGAATCAGGTCATGCTTACCATAAAAATGCGGAAGAGTAAGCGGTTCTAATTCAGCCTGCAAAATTTAGCCTAACGGACTAACAAACCTTGCAAGTTAAATATAAGCTTGTAAAAAAAATTGACTAAAGTTTTTGAAATAAAAGATGTTCGAGATAAATTAGCGGTTATCTCGACAATCATGATTATTATCTTTGAAAAAAAACTCTTTTTAGTTGCGTTGCTACTATACTGCCAATGCCAATAAAAAATAGGAGTTCCAATAAAATTCGCTTCCAGACGTTTATTATAAACGTTCAATTCTTATCGAGATTGTCAGCGAAATTAAGCGATGATATCATTAACGCTTGCAGATCGGTGTCATGAACCTCCGCGTGGAGATTTTTTTTGCAGTTTTTTGCGCTTTTTAAATTTGGCCGGGCGGCTGTACAGCGCCGAAGCGAGCCGAAGCGGGCCGAAGCGAGCCGAAGCGGGCCGAAGCGAGCCGAAGCGGGCCGGAGCGGGCCGAAGCGAGCCGGAGCGAGCCAGAGCGGGCCGAAGCGAGCCGGAGCAGGCCGAAGCGAGCCGGTTCGCACGCGAAAATGTCACTTTGACATTTGCATCCAACGGCCAACTTGTCAGCACTGTAACAACAAAAATAACAAAACGCTGTTGGACATTCCGTATTCTAATAATGTAGAATGTAAATAGGTGACACCTTAAAGGCCGCGTCGACAGGCCGAATAAAATATAACGAAAATCGGTATTTTAAAGAATGGCCACCGATCCAAACTTCTAAAAAAAAATAAATAATAGGAACCTGGAATAATATAAATATTTAAACATTTATTTATTTATCTATTTTTTACAACAATTACATTATTATATTGTAAGGTTACAGGTTTGTGTATACATATTAAAAATAGTATAACAATAGTAATAGTATAAATATATGTTTAAAATACATAAAATTAGTAATATTATTATATAATAATAAAAGTCACTAATAAAAATTAATTATTGAAATTACTAAATTGTATTATTATTTTTTTTAAATGTTGGTAATGGTATGTTCAATAACCCAATCACTTCGGATGAATACTAAACTTTTTATGCCAAAAATACAAACGACAAACAAAAATGAATTTATAAAATCATTTCTATAGATATAAAACTTATTAAGTTCATTTTCGACTAAAGACAATCGAATTATAGTGTTTTTTTGAGTTATTAATCGTAAATAGTATATTTTTTTTTGTTGAATATCCTCTTTATCAACAACTCAAATCATTTATACTCATTGATCTTGTTTTGCTGATGTAATTAATGTACCAATGTAACATTCCTGCAAAGTGTATCGCATGGCGGAGTGTTGCGGCGCGCGGAACGGCGGGGGGAATCTATCGACGTCGGGTTTTCACAAGGACAATTTGTATGACATGCCGTATCTATATGTTTTAAAAGATCGTTGGTAGTGTGTGTTGTGTATGTACGGCAGTAGGTTATTTGTCGTGCGTTGTTGTCAATTGTTTATTGCTATATTCACAGCATTATTAATATGTAATATTTTTATTATTCACATAAAAATTGCAAAAGAAAATTGCGGTAATTTCGTCCACGTCGACGTTTAAATAAAAAAATATATTTTGATACAATCTATCTCATGCTGAGCAAATCAGATATAGCTGGTGTGGCTTTTATCACCCCACTAGTCAAGGTCCGTTCTGGGGTTAAAATTTGCTCAAATTTTGTTACGCGTTTGTTTCTTATGTTTGCTGTGAATAATTTATAAAATTACTCAATTCCAGTGCTAAGTACTTAGCTTATACATTGTTGTTATAATATTAACAGAAATATAGCGACGTGTCTTAAGGTCATGTCAATCGTTTTATTTACCCGCCCGCCTCCATTTTGGGAACGTCGCGTCATTCCAGACTCATTGAAATGTGTTTTTTTTCCGTACAAGCAAACAGCTCAAATCCTCCGCCTTGTTATAGATTCATCTCATCTCATCTCATCTCTACGCCGCAACAGAATAAACAACTTAAGTAAGGATTACAACACTGAGATAAGTTAACCCATCTTCAGGTATTGTCCATCTTCGAGGCAGCAACGTTTCCGTCTTATTACAATTTAAGCCGACCACTTACTTATTAATAATATCTTAACATATATATTATATAGTAAGGTATATAATATACAGGTTGTCCCAAGACCAATCCTACAAACTATAGAGGGTGTTTAAATTCCCTATTAAGAGTAAGAAATTATGTAACAAAATGCGAAAAATTTTCATCACCAAATTTATTATTTTTGTAATAAAATTGGTGTAAATCGATCTTATCATCCAATAGCTTCAACGGCCTCAAATCTTTGCCTGGAGCCATAACATCGGGAGTTCCACAAGGTTCTAACCTAGGGCCACTCCTGTTTCTTATTTTTATTAATGACCTCTGCAGAGAACTGAAATGTCTTCATTTATTCTATGCTGATGACCTGAAAATATTTAATGCCATATCCAGTAGCCTGGACAGTGATAAAATTCAACGAGACCTTGACACCCTTAATAGCTGGTGTAAAAAAACGATATGGAACTTAATGTTTCCAAGTGTCATACTATTACATTTACAAGGAATAGAAATGTGATTAGGAATGATTACTCCATAGATGGTGTAAATATTGCAAGAGTTGATCATATTAGAGACCTTGGAATCATTTTCGATGAGCGATACATTTTTAATAAGCACGTTGACTATGTCTGTGAAAAAACCAATAGGCTTTTGGGTTTTATTTTTAGAATTATGAAACCTTTTCGTAATGTGCAGTCAATAACAATGGTTTACTATTCATTAGTGAGATCATTATTGGAGTTTGGCTCAGTAATTTGGAATCCAAGTTACAATAATCATAGTCAACGAATTGAATCAATTCAAAAAAAAATCTCAAGAATGCTGTCGTTCAAATGCGGAATGGAAAAAACTTTAAATAATTATGAAGAACGACTTCATTTTTTCAAATTAATGCCACTTTACCAACGTCGAAGGATAGCTGATATCTTGTGCCTCCACAACCTGCTGCATGGCAAGCTTGACAGTTCGAACAGCGTTTCAAATATAAGCATTAAGGTGCCTTCGAGGACGACTCGAAGTAACGACACATTTCTTATCTCAACTTCCTCTAATAATATAAGCGATTCAAAACCTTTAAATAGAATGTGTCGTTCTTTTAATAAATATGCTAATGACTGTGATATTTTTCATGACACATTTGCTTCAGTTAAAAGTCACTTGATTGCATTGTTCAAAGCCTAATAATTGTATAATCTCCAAGAAAAATAGTAACTATCATTATGAAATTACTTCATCATTTACTTCAGATAAATAAACTTTTCGTATATTACTACAATATTAGAACAAAAATATTATATTATTAATATTTCCTATTTAATAAATAGGAAATATTAAGTAGACAATTTTATAATATATTATATGTATTTTTTTTTCTAGATTTTAATGTATATATATATATATATAAATTATTATTATTATTGTTTTATATTAATTTATATCTCTTAAATGGCACCTACTTGTTATTATCTTAATTCTTTTTTTCTCTCTCTCAAATTCTAATGTTATAATTAAAATCAAATGTACCAAATTTTGTATGTATAACTAACTTAAGATTAAACACATGCATGTTTTGTAAACATGAAATTGGAGAGCATCGAGTGTTATAAAATATATTAACCTGTGTATAATATGTAAGAATGTTTACGATTACTCTCTGTATGTTTACTTTATAAAATAAATAAATAAATAAATAGCATCCCTCTTACAACCCCAGAGAAGGGGAAAGAAGTTACCCCTTCTTCTTAGACCAGTGGCATCTGACAGCGATCATTTAGCTCCGCCCTAATAGGGCATTTCGAAAAACGCGGCAGGTTATTGACCTCGATCTTGACGGACCGCGGCCTAATGACCCAGTGACGTAGTTATCCGAGCCATTGAAAAATATCTGTTTTACATGATTTAGAATAGAAATTTCAACATGTTTTTTCTCGAATACCATAATGAATTTTGATATAGTTTCTTAACAAATAACACCAGGAATCGTAGGACCTATTAGCTGTTTTTTTTTATTGGGATTGACCTTGGGACAACCTGTATTACCTATAATATAATATATCATATTTCATTATTGTATATTTTTTGAGATATTGAAACCTAGTGAACTTTCGAGACATGTACCTAGTGAATTTAAAACTATAACATTTAAGAGTGCAGGAATGTGCGCTAGAAAACTAAGTTGTTTAATAGTTCATAGTTACTAAAGTCCGACCTAGCAATATTATATTTTTTTTATGTGCCTACATGTTCGTAGTATAATAAATTAATGAAATAAATATGTAATAGCTGTAATGTACGAGTAATATAATACAAATTTATTTTTACTGTGCTACTGTACTTGATAAATCAATAAAAAAAGATTGAATTGAATTGAATAAATCATTTGATATCGGGATTGATTTTTTAAGAAAATTATTCCTTACTCACCTAGTATTTTCGTAATTAGACGGCACTGATTTCAGGACAATATTCAGTATTTTTCTGCGTTCAAAAATTGAGAAAGGAAGTTTATTAATTCTAAAACATTTCTTTGTTTTTACCTTCACAAAGTTACTTAGATTTTATTCATTTATTTGCATCAGCTGTTCGAGTCCGTCCCTGGGAGTAGGTTTAACCTTATTTTTGATACGAGTAAAAATAACTTTGAAGACAAATTTAAAATGTCTGTGTTCACATAAGACTATAAAACATAGATACTTAGACGTAAAAATAATATGGCCGTCTCTACATCAAATGTTACAGGAGTGTCGGAAAAATTAAAAAAAAATGTGTTTTTTTTAAGTAATCTACCAATATGAACTCATATTTAATTAATAAATTCACAGAGGTCTAAAATGTGATTTAAAATTACTCCCATGGTAGGACTCCCCCTTATTAAATACGGTTTGAACCCGTCCAACGCGCTGAGAGATATCTAACAATGTCCATATTGCATTTTGTAATCGCCGAGGTTGTCAGATTACAAATTAGAAATGGTAGGTTAGGTCAGGTGTGGAATTTCGCAATAAGTAATGGATTACCAAGAGCACGGGCGAGTTTGTGACGTAATTATAAGTCATACTCGTATTGCATTGCGCACATAATTTTGCTGTGAATTAAACAACAATGTCGCATCCATTTAACACTTTCAAAAAATCGTATCTCAATTCGGACAACGCCATCCTCGCGTTATCAGGCCAACAATTAAAAGTTATCAGTGGAGGCATCCCTTGGCACAACAAACCGCCGCTGGAGTACCAACCTGCACAAACAGAACTCCGCACTCGGATCCCTCGGATCTGGTGTTTATTTTGATGGCTGGACGATGTTTGCTCTCACGATGTGAAAATGATAGTCCCGACATATTGTCCACGTTAGCGCCGTTCGCGCCTCGAGATTATGTTATATTTTTTCGTGTTACCATATGGAAAAAATCTTAACTGACATTCCTCACTCCTAGCACTGATTAAACAAAAAAAAAAACTAACAACACGCGGCTTGCCTAATCTCTAGGTTCAACTACCTCATTTAAAAAAACAGCTGAAATTGTACGCACTTTACTTAATACACGAGTTACCATTTGTTAATAATAAAAAAGAACACAGTAAATTTAACAAATATTAACCTTCTATCTATATCTTCTTGTATATATATATCTATATATATAATTGTATAATTGAGTTGTAAAGTTATTTGTCTTATATTTGATGATTGTTTTTTAATAGCGGAAAATCACCTGAAAAGATAAATGACACAACCTTGACAATATTAAAAAAATTTGAAAAAGTTTTTAATTATTTGATAAAGTGCTGGATAGCATAATATTTATAAAGGTTCTAAAGAGGTCCTGTACTTGAGAGTGCAGGATGTCGGTTTAAACCCAGATATATATATATATATATATATATATATATATATATATATATGAATATGTGTACATATGTATCTACTAGAGCACCTCCAAATAAAATATTGAGTACCTCGAATATTTATCACTTCGATACAGGCATTACTATACTAGCGAAGTGATTATAATCCAATATGCCCGAACCTCTTTTCTATAATTATATTTAAGACCTTGAAATTTATATTTAAAAAAAAAGAATTATGTATGTACTTCGTGCGTACTATATTGTACTATAGATAAAATAAAATAAATAAATAAAAATAAATAAATCTCAATAATAAAAATTGGTCCACCATTTCTTAAACATCGTCCATAGAAATTAGTCTTAAGTTTAAGTTAATGTAATATTTATTTATGTAATTATAATGTTTGTAACATGTATAAAATCCTGTACTTTGTTTTGCTTTTTACGAATAAAATAAATGGTAATAATCTTGTGAATTGTGAAAAAAATGTGAATTGTTATTTAAACAGGCGTAGTTAGAAAAGTTTATGTATGTAATAGTTTAGTGTTTCTATTGTATTTAAATAATAAAACATGTGTATATATGTAGTATTTAAAAATAAATACATTTTTAAATATGTAGTATTTATGTATGTTTACTTTTATATATATTTATCTATAGGTTATTTACTTTATTTATATGATAATATTAATATTATATATTTATAGGTTTATTAAGAAGTCCCGTGGCTTGCGTCAAAATCTTAAACTAGAAAATGATAAATGATGATAAATGATTGGCGTCTACTTGGAACAGCACATTGTGCTATCAAAGTGATGTGTAAAACTAATCTATTGCACGTGATTACAAATTACAATAATCTATGTACAAGGAATGTATTTATTATGTTAACACTATTTTACTATTATAGATTATAAAAGTAAATGACATTTAAATTAATAAATAAATCTATTATACATACAAATTAAAATGGCGTCAAGCCTGAGGCGTTCGCCACGAAACAGTTTTGCTAACTTTAACGGGAACGACCGCAAACTTGAAACGCTTGCCTTTTCCTAACTAAATTAATCATCTCGACTTATGTATGGAGTTGCAAAACATATACCTAAGAATGTCACTGTCGTATTCTGAATGTTGTCAATGATCAAAATGGCAGACAAGTAGACACCACAGACGCGTCATTGTCTTCGGCTGTTTTGACGAATTTAATACTCTCATAAACGTGTATTATGATTACCATTTTGCAAATAATAATTTTGGAGCCTTTAAACAAAAAAAAAAAATACCATCGTATTCATTTTACTATCCACTAAACTTTGCCTAGCTTATTGGAGGGTATCGGTGGTTGATTGTATTATGAATCATAAACAAATCACCGTTATTATATATTCTATTTTTTTTAATGATAATTACATTTTAGTATCGGTTTTTTAATAATATATTAAAACAAAATAGCTAACATTAAATACCTATATTAAAAAAAAAACTTTTATTTTATTATCACCCGTTTATTATTTCATCTTACTAATTTTATCAATTTTTTCTATGCAGTGAATAAATAAACTCGGGAGTTCGCTCTAAAATCAACGTGTTGATTTTTTTTATTGTTGAATGTAGGTACGTGCCAGTACGGGATGATAATTTTGAAATATAGATTAATACATCATATGCATTTGATGATAAATTTAATCAATATTTCTAACGCGCCATGGTCTAACTACAAACAAATTCTTTTTTTTATTTATTATTTTCAATCAAATTATGTACTTATGAAATTTACTTCTACAGTTTGATTTTTATTAATACTAGTACGCATTACAGTTAGTTTGGTAAAGCGTATGTTTCAATCTTCAACCGCAACAAAACCACCCCTCCGTCGGTGATTTTCTTCATTTCATAGTAATGTGCCTTTTGAGGCTTCGGTTCTCGTCTTGAGGGAAGCTCTTTAAATTATTCATAGTCCAACGGTGACTTGTATTGATTACGTAGGACTCCCTCCACTTTAAGTGGGACAGTTTTCGTAGCAAATTTTCTTGTCTTTGGGCATTGTTAACTCTGAACTCCAACTGAACATTAGGACTATCAACGATCTATAAACACGTTTTCGCCTGCTAAAGAGCACCGAATCGCAATTAGTTACTATACAACATGTTACCGCAATATTTTTTCGGTTTCTCACTCTCCTCTTTCAATACCATTGTCTCCTACTCTCGTTATAACTGACCCTAACATGACAATAATATTAATACGGTTTAACATTACATACTTCGAAGTTCGCCTTTTCTCAATAACATTATTACTCACAAAAAAAAGTTAAGTAACGGATATTTATTAATATATCAAATTACCTGTCTCCAAATCAAATCTAATCTTATTTATCTAAATATTTTATTTTATCTACGAGTAATTTATGGGTTACAATTCACACGCGGTATGGTATTAAGCTACCGTGTTATTGGATTAGTCGGTATATTTTCTTGCGAAGTATTTTGTAAGCAAATTTGCTAATTCTTTCCATACTATTTGTCTCAACTACTTAAATGCTTGAATATTTTTCGGCAATTTGAACCGGACAATGTGAGTATTTCCTTTACTTCTATATGCGAGCCGTGGCGCTGATTGGAAAGGACTTTTTTGACGTTTCGTAGTTTCGTTAGACCTGATTCGAAATGGAATTCTCCGCATTCACAGACAACATTGAAGCGAATGTGTCTCTTTTTTATATTGTCGAAATCGTTTTTTTTTTGCAGAAATCTTCGCGAATTATCATCACCGGCGACATTTGAACCTAAACCACTAAAGAGTAATATTTTTATTCTACTTAGGTGGGTAGATCTGGGCCAAAATAATCTAGGTAAATGGAATTTCGTAACTAAAGATGGCGCTGATTTTACAGGAGGGAATTTACAACTGCACTCTGTTAACAGTATAGCGCCGTGTTTTTTTTGCGTTTTTTCGTAGTGATGATTATATTTTAATTAAGTTATAGTATTTATGACGAACTTTTATAAAATATTAGGTTTGTAGTTCTGTGATTAATATACTACATATATAATAATATTGGTCAGGTCAGAATAAGGCTTGAATTTATGATACAAATACAAACTTAAATTATACCATATTCAAGCAGCTAAAATGTTAAACAATGTCAAAAGAGTTTGTATAGTCAGTGAAAATAAAATCGCGTTTAGCAAACATTTTATCGCAATCGGATTTCCAGTAGTTTTTGTTATCTTAAGTACCTAGTAACGCGCGAACTAAAAACTAACGCATCAGTTAAAAAAAAATATATATAAATAGGTAAATAAAATTAGTTTCGTGTCGTGTTGTGTAGTAGATTTTTTCAATGTGTAGGTTTAAGCCATTCCAAATCGCCAACGCTTCGCTTAAAACTGTCCAATCTTGCAATTTATTAGTTTAAAAAATGACAAGATTTGTCAGCAACGCGATGCGTGCGTTTGCGATTTGGAACGGTCTTTTATTTATACTCTACGATATTTTACTAACTCTCGAATCGTTCTTGTCGGCGTATCTTAACAATAAATTTTATTCGATTATCCTATACACGGTCTCCATATATCTGTAAAATTATTGTTTAAGGCTTTCTAAATCTCAACAATTCCATTGTAGTAACGAAGTAAAACAAAAATCTCAAATTTTATTATTTCTAAGTCATTATACTATAAAATATCTTATATCGCTTAGGTAAATCCATTATCGACTAAAAAAAAAATATTTCAAAAACATCGTGGTTTGGTTTCCTTAGGCAATTCTTTAGAATAATAAATTATCTTTAATGTTAATAAACTAGATTACTTATATCTATCCTATCGCCTTAGAAATCATGTTAATTTCACATATTTTTTTTTTTTAATTTGCATTTTTATGATTTGCTAATAGTAATAATTGATGTATCATTAAGGCATTAAGGCTAGTCGGAGGGTGTGCCGGCATGAAGCTTCGTGCAAGTGTCCGTACACACTAAAGAAAGGTGTATTTCGTCGTTACATACCAATGATCTTTTAAAACATATAGATACGGCATGTCATACAAGTCGTCCGTGTGAAAACCCGGTAGATTCCACTCCGCCGTATCTATATGTTTGCCGTATCTATATGTTTTAAGAGATCGTTGTTACATACGATAAAAAGTAGGCATTGCATTGAGGTGTTAAGGAAATATACTAAATACTTACCTAACCATTGATGTGTATAAATATACCTAATGATTTGTATAATTTAATTAACCCTCGAATATAAATAACTACATAAGTACCTCAATTCAAGCAAAAAAATGCAAAACACGTTTATAAATCGTTTTGAAGACAGCCCAGAGATAAAAAGTACAGGAATAAATGTACTGGCAACAGCAAATCTGTAATAGATCTTCAAAAGTGTTTAGTCTATGGTCGGTGATGTATGCAAATTGAACGAAACTATTCGGAATGATTTATCGTCAATAAAAATTCTTTTTTTTAGTACTTACAGTCAGCTGGACACTCAAATCACTTTATTGACATTTGACTAGTGTGATATTGCTTATTTCAATATGTTGAATTTCGTAAACTTCAAATTTGTTACTTCAAACCTCTAGCAGTATTTATAAGGTGTCTCAAGACCATTCGCGTAGACTTAAGGGAAGTTTTGTGTAACCTATTATGAGCAAAATATGAAATAAGCGAAAAATAATCATCCAAATACTTTCTTAACAGATGATGTCAATTTGGTCAGCGCGCGCGAATTTCGATGCCGATTGGCAAATGCCTTGACACCGTTACGGCGTACGGCGACAGCTGTGCGCTCACAATAGAAAAAATATTACTTCCTTTTACTATTTACTCGGTAACCATGACGCATTTTGATATAGTTTCTTGACAAAATATTATAGAAAATAATATTTTTTAACCGACCGTAAAAATAGGAGGTTTTAAATTCCATTTTTATGTTTTTAAAAACTTTAAACAGGATAAACCGTTAAACATGTTTTTTAGTTTATTGTTAAAGCTTCACGCACGGCTTTCGTTGTTCCAGACTTATAATTAATTCTCTAACAATGCAACGAACCCGTTCGTCAGCGTCTGGTGTTATTTATGTGGTGAAATGGTGACATGTCTATAAATTAATTTAGTGTATGTCTGTCCTGAATCCGCTGCGGGAATTATTTATCGCCCGGAAAGCTTGACAGTGCAACGACGCCTTAACCGCCGTCGCCCTCCCCGCCCCCAGCTTCCACCCGCCCCACGTCCCTCTCCAACCCCCTCCAGACGTCAATCGCCAATTTTAACCCTAACCAAAAAAGTGCGAATCTGCCGCGGACGGGTAATGTCGAAAATTATCTGGAGGATTATAAATATATTCATTTTCGATAATAATATCTCTTCACCTAGGTACTTATATTATTGTAGTTAATAACCTAACTTAGACATTTACTTTGTAAAATCAATACAAAGATAGGTAGGCAATCGATGAAATTTGTGTAAGGCCTTGTGTTTACGAAAATAATGAATGGTTCTGCTTGCAATGAATTTGCTGACCGAAAAGTTACACCATATGTTTAATTTAAAAAAAAATGGAAATGTGTATCATACATATATACAATTATTCAATATATTGCTTACATATGTAAGAGACGGTCAAATATGGTGCTTATTCATGGCCAGAAGAAAAAGAAAAAGAAAAAAAAGGGAAGTGACAACTGACAGATGGATGTATGACGCGCGTCGAGGTGGTTGGAGGATCGCGTTCTGAAAGTTGTCTTATCGAAATATATTCATGTACCTATTGTATTGCTGTGTGATGATCTTATTATTAAACACGTTGTGAAAGCTGTGAGCGTGTTTGTATTTCTTTCACATAATATCAACGATCATAATATAAATAAAACACGGTATCGATTACGTATGCAAATAGAGGTTATGAATACTTTCATAAATAAGTTTAAGAGTGAATAGCAGAAAATAAAATATGTATGCATGTGCTTCATATTATTAGTTTTAGGTATTATATTTTTGAATACCTGAAGTTACTTCATTAATTATATTTTATCATAATTTAAATTTACACAATACTTATATTGACTATTAAACATAACCTAATTTGTACAATATTACAAAACCTTATATCTTTCTATCTTAATCATCTCGTCTAATACATTATTTTCACTCAATATGAAATAAGTCTACCTTGGAACTGTTGGTTGCCACCACTACAGCTGTCATTTCAGAGGGTTGATAAAACTTATTTCAAATTTAATAAAAACCTCTCTAAAATTGTATTTGTTTTTCTGTATGATGGAAAATAAACAATGTAAAAAAATACGCTCTGCTCCTAACTATGCAAATTGCCTGTGTGTTGCTGTCAAAGTAGATTGACTAGTATAAGATGGTGGTCCACTTTTTGACTCCTACAAGTTCAAAACACTTGTTCAATATTCATAAAGTACATGGTAAATACAAAATAAAACGTAGTTTATACCTTCATTTAAAAATGTTTACAGTAAACGAGCGTTGCAATTTATTATACCATTCTTTTTTAATAATTTATCAAGAACTTTACTAAAAAGTAATATTATATCTAAAAAAATTAAATATGATTTTAGGAATATTTGCTACGAAATCTCCGAAAAACACTCTCTTTAATTGTTTACAGATAAATTAAGTTAGCTTGTTAATTATTATTTTACAATAGTATTATAATTATACTTTTTTTTGTTTATAATTTACTACTAAGATATAAAAATGTATATAAGATTATTATATTTATCTTGTAAAGGACTTGTAAAATGCAGAACAAAATAATGTGAACATATTTCACAAATAATAATTAATATTACACACCTGATTTCCATGGCTGGTACAATAAAAGAAAAAAAATGTAAATTTATTGAATAAATAAATAAAAAAATGAATAGATGAAACGGTACAAACTAAACCCTTAATCGGAGCTGGCGGCGAACAGACTAGCTGTCTTATTTGAATATATATGGTGAATACTTTGTGCAGGTGAATCGCGCTTGTGGTCGTGCTCGCCTTGGCCCTGCGCTGTCTTCAGGGGGAGCGGGAGTCGCCGACGCGGCCCCGCCATCGCCCACCGCTCCCCCCGCCCGCGTCACCCCTCCGGACACAGAGACACTGCACTTCCTCGCCTCACTGTCCCACTCGAAAGGCTTCTTCGGAAGCCTTGCTGACAGCCTCTGTCAGGATGAGTCCTTCGCTGAACAGAGGGATGGTGCCGAATGTTGGAATGGAGACAGAGTTGGAGAGTGAGTATTCTTGAACCGATATTGTATTTTAACATGCAGGACTAACTACTTTAATTTTACGGTACAAAAATACTTGACATAATAGAGGTCCTTAACCCTGGATTGCCTAGGTGGTATTGGATCCGACATCTAGGAAGCCATTTTGTTTATATCTGTGGAGAGGGTAGAATAGCCTGGCTTCTAGTACCCTTCTAGCCAGTCGTTCTCTGAATGAGCATCAAGTTGGGTGAGTCAGGCTCCTTTCTTTATGTTGTTTTTTACGTCATTTTGATTAAGTGTCTTAAATTGGTGTCGGATCTGACACAATGTGGTACTTCGTATAGGTACAACTTTTTTTTTTAATAAAAAATGTCTTCAAATCCATAATTTAACACACCTGAGGAAATATTGAATGAGCTTTGTAGGCAGGAGGAAGAGGATAGTGGTAATGAGTCATTAGAAGGAAGTGTGAGTGAAATAGAGGATGCAGTTCTGTCAGATGAAGATTACGAGGATATTGACTATGTGCCTCCTGCAGATCCTGATGAGCTTGGCGACGCTCTGGATATATCTACTAATTCTTCATCAGGTCAGGATGAGGGATCTGATTCCATTTTTTTTTTTGTAGGTGATGATAAAGAGACTATTTGAAGTAATAAACCTTTAAATATAGTGCTTATTCCTGAACCACTTCACGAAACATTGTTACCCTTTTACCCGGACCAAAAGGCAGAGCTCACTTTTTAATTATTCATAAAAGATGAAATGATTTAACTAATAATTTAATAAGTACTCGTAAAAGAAAGGAATCTTAAATTTGTTGAATGAACCAAATAAGTAAATAAATAAGTAAGACATTTTTCTCTAAGGGAATAGTACTCATGACATAAAATGCTCCTTTACTATCAAGAACAACTTAATGCATAGGAATGACAATTTTCAATTGTTTCACAATAATTGACATAATGACATAAACATAAAACATGCCTAGAGTGTTCAACATTTATACTACTCATATTACATAGCTAAACCATGCCATTACATTAGTAGAAACCTATTTTTAGTTTTACATAGTTTTTTATCGATCCATCAAATGTATTTTTTTTTTTTATATGTACTGTGTAAAATTGTTGGTTTCTCCAATAAAGATAAATAAATAAAAGATATACATCACAAAAATATATAAATTGTAAATAAGAAGTTTTATAAATTATGCTTAATATACTATTTTATAATTACTATGAAAAAATAACTGCCAAATAACATTTCTTTCTTTAAATTATAGTTCTTTAAATTCATTCACATTTTTTTTAATTAAAAATGTTGTGATGACTTTTTTGAAAATAAATATATGTTTTATGTTTTTATATTCTCCCAGTAATTTATTGAACATTTCTAGTCTTCTATATAAACTAGTTTTATGAAATTTCGACGTAAGAGGGTATACCGGCTGAATAAAATTATCTGTGTTCCTTGTATTGTAGAAATGAACACTAGTCATTGGATGCAATATAACGATCCTTTTTCCACAGACTATGCAAAGAAGTCAATAAAGAATTTTTCACCTATAAGTACTACAAGATTTATACAAAAAAGCCAATGGCCGATTTCTGCTGATCTATTGGCAAAAACAAGCCATTCAATAGGTCAGGTCAATAAAATGAGGTAGATCTGCATAATTTACTGGCTAGGGATAGGGTAATTAGCGGTCTGATGGTTTGTACCGATATTGACAGGGTTGGCCATTAACATTGATCTTGTACAGAGATTCGCGGAAGACACACAACTGACCCAACCTAAAGCGACACATGTATTTTAATTTCAGGTACACTAAGACGGTGGTCGGTTCGAGTATGAGTTTTCAAAAGTATAATCCAGAAGTGACAGTTCCATCAGTTCACGCTGACGATGGAAGGGTGGGCCAACTCGCTGATAAGCTGAGACATCTCAGACAGGTATATTCAGTTTGAATCTACATTTTTCAAAGTTAGTTTTTTTTTATGAATGTTTAATAATATATGAAGTTATCCATTTTATTTTATAATATGAATATAACCTAAGGGTTCTTCTTTTGCGCATAGCACCTGTTTTGGTATTTCTAGGTTAATATATTCATTCATTATATATGTTTATTTATTTTAATTTCACTGTAAACAATCGCGCTTCTTCTGTGGATTTCTTTTAAAATTAAATAAATTAAATATAGAGATGCTTGATTGCACCTAGATAAGGCTCTGTCTCTAATGTTTAACCATAAGCGAGCAGAATGATCCCCAGAATTAATTATCGATTAATTTCCTTAGAACTTTAAAAGCACAAGAAAAAAATGCACTAAAAATATGTTAAATAAATAAAATATTTTTCAGTTGCTGGTCTCACAAATGTCAGCCACATATCCTTCTTCAGAAAGTTTCATGCAGAGCGATGACGCAGGTCTGGAAGGATCGGGCTCGGGCCGCGATGGCTCTGTGCCACGGTACGACGACTCCGACGACCAGGGTTGGGGTCCTGAGGGCTCGGGATCCGGTGATGGACCATGTAAGTACTTCAAGCTATATCTTTTGATTGTGAAATGCTTTCCGCAGTCAAAAATGAAAAGAAAGAATTTCATTTCAATTTTCGCATGGAATATAAATGCTGATAGGATGTCTGGTTTTCAATGAACAGTTCTAACATATAAATGGTTTGTTTATGATTTGATATTACCAATTTTTTTGAAAATTCACGGCAAAATATACTGGCAAAAAGTTACATAATTCATAAAATCCCCATATGGTCCCGGAACATCAAAATAAAGAGAAATTTGCCTCCTCCTACAAATTCCCCTCACACAGGACTCTAAATTATTAAATTAACAGGACATATTTTCAAAGAATGCAAAATTCCTTGTGTAATCACTTGCTTTCAAGTAAAACAAACAATTGTATTATATTATGTATTAACTCGGCAGGCAAACAAAAAAATATGTTGAATAGTTGGGTAGAAGCCACATACTTTGACACAATTTTATATAACATAATCTAATAATAGTTTATAATCCGCAAATAATTAAAAAAAAATAAGGATGTTTACAGGTCATTTGCTAGTTCCACGGCACACTTTCTCGTAATATAGTTTAACAAGGTTTTACATCAAATTAAATTAAGCGATTTTATAAAAATGTTATTTTATATACAAAAGAAATAGACATATCCATAACTTAACAGTTAACAGTTTTTTTAACAAAATCTGTGAATGTTTGGTTTGCAAACGATTATTTGTTATTTATAGAGGTGTATTTATAATAACTACTGTCCTTTTAGGAGGTTGGCCTATATCAGCAATTCAACACTAATCAGAAAAAGAAATGCAAGAAATAAAATTTTAAATTTAATGAAAATCCAAAAGTTTAGAAATCCCCACATTGCCGTTGGCGAGCGCATAAATCTTTCCCACACCATAACCTAGGTTAGTCAAGTTTAGTTGAGCGGCCTGGAGCTGATAGGCAGAGGAGTTGCTTCGATGCGATATTCAAACTATTTCAGGAATTAATTAACAGTCTAGGAGGTTAAGTCCGACATATAAAAACCCAAATCATAATGATAAATAAATAATATAAAAAAAATAATTATTCATGGTGCTTAAGGAAAAATGTATATAAATGTAAGTAACTTTAAGTACGGTTAAAAATATATAACTTTAATTATCGCGATAAATATTTGTTTTAAATGATGCAAAATGACCTCGCCCTGAGCGACCTTTATCACACATCAAAACTGTGATAAGGGAAAGTTCGATCACCGTTCATTTTAGGTCAGGAAAGTTCATAATAATGATACTTTTGCCGGCTATAACATGTTGCTTTTTTGGGATTTTTTTTATATTTAAAAGGAATTGTAAATAATATCTAACTATTGTAAGATGTTCCCTATAAAATCTTTTTATTATTAAAATATCGTATATGAAAGGGAGTCGATAATAATACTAAAATAAATTTATAGCTACGTTGGTAGCTATAAATTTATTTGCAATGTTTAAGAATGTTTTAAAAAATATTTATATCAGTAGGATCATAATTAGAGGATTATAATTATTATTTTAACAAGCATCAAAATGTTTTGTTTCTGCCGCTTATCGTTCGCGATACTGTGTCGTACATCACTTGAAAGAAACTGGCAGTGGTGCATCATCCCTGCTTCTCGAGATTTGTTTGCGCCGTTCTCCGTACCGCAAATCGCCCTTACCGCTGTCAGTTGCACTGCGCCGAACGCTGCTTGATACCTGTGGCATCACCTGAAGATTCCTTTACTTCTGTTTACACCACTTTGTGCTCCACCTAACCTGGAAAATGCGTTAATATGATTATGGAGACTTTCCCATTGCGTGGATACTCAAAAAACTTACTAATCTCCATTTAACATAACCCCAAGAAATAGTTTCTAGTCTGAAAGTTATAAACCGACTTCCCTATTTTTATGAAAGTGGAAGTGCTTTATTTATTCTTTATCAGATCAAAAGACTACGAATAGTTTTATTTGCGATGATTCTCAATACATATTCTTTTTTTTTTAGACGAAACAAGATTTATACCACCTTCAGATATGGACCAGCCGACGGTTGTGTTGGTAGAATCCTCGACAGGTACATCATTAACCTCATCGTGGTGTCGTCACATGCTTGTCGCATTCATCGTGACCGCTTGGAGGTACTGCATCGCATCATCAGTGTGAATCTCAACTAATCTGTGACATATAATTCTAGGCTGTTTTTATTATTTATTTATTTGATATGGAACGTTTTCGGTTCCGTGAAAGTCATTTTAGATATTATTATTTTATGATGTTTGTGTTTTTTTATTTATTAAAGGCAGATCTTACTGTTGGAATGCCTTCGTTCTTCCGCATCTTTATGCACAAATTATGAACATTTTTTCTAGGTGATTTTTTTAACTGACAACGATATATGTTTGATTAGCTTTGTATTATTACCGTCTTGCACTGTGATTTGAAACAGCATTCAACATTAAAAATATTAATTGGAATACTTGTCGAGTGTTCCTATTAATTTTTGTTTAATAGGTTTCTTTAGTTATTGCTACACTTCGGCACGACAAACAAAACGAGACACTTTCATATGGTTCAGAGAACGGGTGTATATTCAATTCTGTTTCAGCCCTTAAATTTTGGTACCATTTTGGTGATATTATTTTAATAGGGGTAAGTCGCCCGGCTAAATTAATCACATAAATTTTGACAATAATAAAAATTTTTCAATACTAAAACTTTTTGCGAATATAAAATGTAATTATTATTTTTTACTTAATTATATATTCGTTATCATATTGTGCAGAATAAAAAATACATATTAGAGTAATAGTAAAAAAATAATGGTCAAAGATAGTACCTTTCATTATTGTATAATTGGCGTTTAACAGCTTTTTTTTGAGAAAAAAAAAAATAAGTTTAAAAATGTTCTAAATGACACGTTTCTTATCAGCTCCTGAAACGTTTGCATTGACCTACTAAACATTCTGTATAATGAAGGTACCATCAATGCCACCTTCACAACCTGGCCTTTTTATAGTCTGACGGAAGGCAGTAATAATATAATTCTGTAGTGTATTTTTTATTAATTTCAGTAACTAGCAAACCTATGCTAAAGCTATGCATCAGAAAGTAATCCACCCATGATGCATTACTAGCTCAGCTTTTTGCAGCTTTTGATTATATGACTGAGACGACAAGTGACAGCTGTCGGATATTGACGATCAAAAAATTTAGCCTGTTTATTGAAGCAAGCCGTGTTGGAAAAATATATACGAACTACAAAACTGCTAGAATCATAGATATACTTTAAAATGTGAAAGGCGTGTTTTAACATTTTTTGTGCCAGTTTCGTAAAACAAAAATTTAAATATTTCCTATCTTTTTGTTTCCATAACAATGAGTCTCTTAATTATTTACATACTCGTTAATGTCAATATTCATTATTAAGCATTATTTTATTGTATTCAATTTTCTATTCAAGAGAAAGTATAGAGTTCAGATCATTTTTTAAAATTGTTGGATCAAGACTAAAAAATACCAAATAACCCACTTTTAATCTTTTTCCTAAATAATTAGTTGAAGAACTATTATTTAACTTAATTATTTTTTGTCAGTAGATTTGTAATTTGGATATCATTACATGTAGGTATATATTTAAAACTCTGTAGGTATTTGAAAAAAAAAAACAAATATTTAAAGAAACCACAAGAAATAAGTGCTTTATTCAATGCAATCAGACTTGATATAAAAAATATATTTTATTATGAACAAATCAATGTATTTGCTAACTTTTTGTCAAAAGCTTTCTTAGCGACACTCATAACGAACCAAATTGATAGTTAAATGAGGAGTCTACGCAAAATACTGGTTCGAAATAAACCTATGCAAGTTGTCTCGTGTAATCACTTGGTACGATTAAATTATTCTTTTAATCGTAATAAGTTATAGCTGTCAACGAAATTGTATGAAATCATTTTTAAAACAGATCTTTGCATCTTCCTGAAACTGCCTATTGAGTGATGATGACATTCCTATACGAAATGTCAACGAATGCTACAATTTTGCGTAGACTCGGTTTTATTTGAATGTTTATATGTTAACTGATATTATGTAAATAAATAATTGTATCGAAAAAGTTGAGAAGATATTAATTGATATTTTGACTTATAATTGGATAAGTATTTAACATGTGGCAATAATATTTAAACCAGATTACAATCATCGGCTCGAGCAAAGATTGTCATATTCTATAATTAGGTTATAATTATATCATTAAGTTCTACTTATAAATCCTTAGATATATGAAGGTTAAGCTTTCGTATATGTTAAACATTTGTTATCCTAAATGCGGATTTTAAATCCCTTATAATATGTATACTTATCTATGACTAAGTATTATTAACGTTTGTTGCATGAAATGTACATATTATTTTATACCGTAGGGTAGTATAAATAAATTTGTTTTATGCGTGTTAAAAAATATAAAAGTTTTGTATATTTTGAGCGGAAAATATGAATTTGACATATAATTTCTTATTATACAAACCCACTGTCGAGCATCCATTTTTAAATATTTAATTTGATATGAAATTACTCAAAATATTTTATGTGATTTCAATTTATAAAGATGGGATATTTAAAAATGAAATTATAACACCTTTTTAATGTAATTTTCTTAAGAAATTTTTTTCTTATTAAAAATTTCTCTATTGTACATAAAATATTAACCATTAACAGAATATTCTACAATATTGCCTTTCGAATATTAAGTTTTTGAGTGAGTGGTGTTTGGCGTAATGAGGTTAGAATGATTAAATTATAAGGTACACATAATATTCGGATAGAAACAATCTAACTGTGATCGGATGGTGTGAAAATGTTTATGACGTAATAAAATTCATCATGTGTGTAAATTCACCTGCTCAAGTAAAATATTTTCCTGGGAACGTGTCTCTTAAAATTATTATTTTAATTTATTAAAAACATTAAAGTCACATTTTTTTTTCATATGTATGCTATGTTACTTTTGGAAAATATCTATTTGCTATGATAATTTTAATTTGTATGGTAAAACAACTTAAAATAAAAGACGTGTACCTACCTAATTTTTAACATAAAATAATTTCTGAGTAGCATACACACATGAACAACTAATTGTGAAATGTTTAAGGCCACGTATACACTGGGTCACGTCTGACCTGACATTATTGAATTCTTACTACTTTTGAAAAGCGCATATCAAGCATCAGGCGTGAATTTCTCACATGACACTGTGGATAGTTTGGTCGCCCTGGTGTGTGGTGTACACACCTGACAGTTATTATTTTTGCGGTTTATAATTTATATTTAAGTTAACATTCAAATTTAAGCTAACATTGCAATACTAATTTAAATAATATTGGAGTATCTTTCCCGAGGCTACCAGTAACACATTGATTTATTCATGTTTAACTTTTAGTGATGTTCGCGAATATGAGAATGAATGCTAGTTATGTGTATAAAAGGGCATTTATTAGTTGTGTTATCTGTAAATATAGAAATAGTAATTAAATTGTGTTTTATTTAAGTCAGTATTAAGTTGCCATGTTCTGATTTTGTGTAGATTCAATTGTCAATTTTTTTTTCAAACATTTTGTTTATGATCCTGAATGCTTTTCAACGTTTGTCCACCTTTAAAGGTTGCTCGTTTATGTACAGCAACCTTAAAAATAGCATCTTTTCTTTGTTTCTTAGAATAATGCTATTCAAAAATCGTTCCAAACATATTTAATTTTACAATGAACAAAATATTATGTTCGCCCTCATAATAAAAATATTTGACAAATACATATAATACGTATTTTCTAAACAAAGCCTGAGTTCTAGCTACTGATTAATCTGCTTACTATAATAATACAAATCAAAACTAATATTTAATATTTAGTCAGCACAAAGAAACACAAAAAAATATTGCAAATGTATGAGCAATAAAAATGTTAATTATTTATTAAGCATATTATATTTAATTTTTACTTTGAAAGACAAAAACTATATAAACGTAGGCATTGGAAAAAATATATAACTTTCAATACGCTAGTCTCATTTTAGAGTATTGAATCTCTGACAATTAAAATCTAAGAAATTGCAATATTATTAATACATATCTCATTTATGAAATCATTGTTAATAATAGTATTTATATAATTGGTTCTGTTGGTAACAGTGTGGAAACGGTATATAACATGTCGCAGGAATACAATAAACCAAGTGATTTGATCAAATTTCTAGAGATTTCAAAATGGCTGATTTTGGAGATTTTGCCATATCTCTAAAAAGTCTGGAGATTTCGTCAAATATGTCTGAACTGGTGGTTTAGTAGAATGATGAATATTTTACCATGGGATATGGCAACCTCAAATACCACTAGCCAATTCAAGCCGCAATATGTTTTAATGCCTTATGCCTTTTTAGAATGCTGTCAATGACTACTTAAGTTCCATTAGGGAGATAAAATGCT
This sequence comes from Neomicropteryx cornuta, assembly GCA_020383195.1. Lineage (NCBI taxonomy): Eukaryota > Metazoa > Arthropoda > Insecta > Lepidoptera > Micropterigidae > Neomicropteryx > Neomicropteryx cornuta. The sequence continues at coordinate 1,334,465 of JAHKQU010000001.1, read as the reverse complement.
TGTTGATTGGCAAAATAAGGTCGCAGTTATAAAAAGAGATCATTTTCAGAGCGCATAATGGCTGCATTTTTGAAACCTAAATGTAGAAAATTAACAACGGCATTCATGAATACATTTTCCACACCTGTAGCAATTGTCAATGTTGTCTAGCTACTAGCTATAAACAATAATATTTATAATTTATGTACCTAATGTAATTTGAATTGTTTGAAAAATGACACAAAATGTTATTTTAATTTTACTCATTTGCCGACAATGATTTGTTGTAATATGTAAAGCAATAAAAATATCCGCCTTTAACCTAGTGTTTATATTTTCATCATTTCTTCAGACAAATTAATTATAGCTTCAATTTAAAAAATGCCAATTCTAAGAAACATTATGTATTGGAATAACATGCCTCCAACGTTAGTAAATCAAAATCTTGAGTTAGAGCATAGCCGCCATGGAAATCTATGTTCAGGGGGTGGGGGGGGGGGGAGATTACCATGGAAAATTCAAAATTTATTTATTTTATGAAGTTATATATTTCTATGGACCTTTCAACCGGGGAACACTGAAAAACAACAATTCATCCTGATGGTTATCCATTTTCATAAAATATTTCTCAAAACTCTAATGTACCCTTACCATGGGCACTGCCTAGTAAGGTAGAGCTATGTACCTATGTAATGGTGAAATATGTGTTTTTATTTTTTGTAATATGCAAAGTTATTATTACATAGGAATGACATAGTTCAAGGCAGCAGTCAGGGAGGCGCAAATTCTGAGGCAATTTCATGAGACGGAGACTTGTGCAATCGTGTGCTTGAGAAAAAATGTTGCAGGCACGAAATCAAGAGGCTCAATAATTGCAGCGAAGACTTGAAGATTTTGTTATTTATGAACAAACTAAAGAGAAAGTTTCGTATTTCATAAAATTTACTTCTGAATTAAAAAAATAAAATAAAAATGGTTATTTAAATGCCCAATAACTTTTTTAAATTACTTAAATTTTTTAATGATTTTTTTAAAAATCTTTTTTATTGCATTAGAATATATCGATTCTTAGCGCTTAAATTATTATTATTATTATTGGTTAATGGGCGAGCAGCCAGAGCTGATATGCCCATATCGAGATCACGACTTCGATAATTGATTTTTTTGACACTTTAGATGGGTCGCTTCGCTCCCTATCTCTAAGCCCTGCAAGCGGCTTTGACGGCTCCTACGGAGCGCGACCGCTCGTGCCTTCGGCACTTGGGATGGGTCGCTTCGCTCCCCATGTCTAGGTCCTACGGGCCTAAATTTGATTTTTCGTTTTTCATTCGATGTCTATGTTATGTAAAGAAGCTACATGCCATTTTGCGTGTTTCTACACCCGACAGTTTATAAGTTCCATACAAACTTCAAACCCCCTTTCCCCTTCCTTAATGGTTGAATTTCGCTAAATCCACTGATGGTGCGTGCCTATATTATGTAAGGAAGCTATTTGTAAAATTTCAAGTCTCTAGACCAACTATACTCAACTTTTTTTGTCTTCGGGCTATTTGTGACAACTATTTGTAAATTTTTTTTGTTGTTCACTGTTTTAGAATCGGATCCTAGCACAAGAGTAAAATGGAGCATTAACATACAATATTGTAACTTTCTTGTTGGTGTGTTTTGGTGAAGAGTGTTGCGCAGTTCCAATCAATTGTTTTTTCATTGCCGACAAACATTTTTGGATTATAAGGTAGTTATGTCTAATTGAAAATTTATTATTCCTGGTGGTGTTTTCTTGCATTTCCCATGAAATGAAGCACGAGCTATCTGTCAGTATGCCATTTACAGAGATGGATTATGTGGTTGATTGGTTACGTGTATAAGGTGATATTGGGATTCCCAAACTATTTTGGACAAGAGACCCTTTTTCCAAAATTAATTGATACCTCAGACTCCTATAGCCAAATCATGACGTCGTTCGTGTTAAATCGCGTATATGCGTCAAAAACAGAGTCAAAAGTTGCCTGAAAGACTTTACGCTCGAACACATTATCTTGCACGAACTTCTTCACGCTTATTGGCTTGCCGAGTTTTTCATCTTGTACGAACATTTCCACGCTTACTAACTTACCGAGTTTTTCATCTTGTACGAACTTGTGCACGCTTATAGACTTGTTGAGTTTTTTTAAAAGTACAACAATGATACTTCCTACTAAAATATTAGTCATTCTTATTACAAGTTGTTACACGTAACACAACTTATACAATATCTTGAAAGTTTCAAATAAGAACTTGTGTTAATTAATAGGGGTCGATTTTTAGACCTCATCGACCCCCAAAATCAGTTTTCGTTTATGTCGACCCCTGGGAAACCGATTTCAACCCCTTTGGGAATCCCTGTTAGATCATCCATAAAATGAAACTAAAAATCCACCTTTATATAATAATTAAACCTGACAAAAATCTAACCACATTTTCATTATAAAAGAGTAGAGAGAAAATAGTATAAGAACAGAGTAAGTATGTGGATTCATAGAATTAATTAACAGACAATTTCACAAACTGTGTTTGCGAGGACACTGAGAAGAGTCCATAAAGTCCATAAATTCAATACCATTGATTCCGAAAAGATTCTTTTATTTTTTTATAAAGTGAAATAGGAAATAAATTTATATGAAAATATCAGAAATACCTCGGTAAGTAATGTTTTAAATTGGTTTTAAAACAGTTAATAATCTTTAAAGCTTTTAATGGTGACCTATAAAAATAAAGCGCTTTTACATAATGTAAAAAATTTAATTAAATATCATCATATAGGTACATAAAATATGCCATTAATAAATATTGTCACTTAACAATTGAAGTAACCAAGCCGGCTGCGACAGTTACCCCAGCGACTCGCAACATAACTCTCCCCAATTCCTTAAAATCCTTGTATCTCTCGATGCAAATCGGTCGACAGACTTCTATTTCAACCAGGGCTACCGAGTTGTTGCCAAGACACCTTGGCCTCTTCTTAATTACCTCGCCTGTACTTTTATTGAGTAATGCAGTCAATTTGATAATATTGGCAGATTCGATAAGCGACTGATGATGCAATAACACAGAATATCCTTTGGTGATAGGGATTTTAAGATTGAAAACAATAATCCGTGCTTCGAACCTGGTAGCTATTGGGACTATATTTAATATATCCGACAATACAAAACCCACTGATATATTGTTGATATCAACTCCAGAGAGAGTGACACCGACTTGGTCGCCGGCATATACTATATTCTGTGGAACATCATTTATTAGAAGAGCCTTCACTTCGGCTTGTTCTTTTGTCGGACATACCAATACTTTGTCACCTTTATTTAGAGTGCCTGTTTCAATACGGCCTGAAACACAAAACCCTGATCCAGTACCCTTAAAAATATCATTTATAGACATTCGGAAAGGTTTAATGATTGGTCTCTCTGGTGTTTTGAAAGCGTCTATCACATCTATCAAACAAGGCCCGGAGTACCATTTAAGTAATTTATTTTCCGTGGAAGGTTTAATAAGGTTTTCTCCTGTTAAACCAGAGCAAGGTACGAAAGTAACATCAGATTCTTTAAACCCTGCCTGCTTCAGGAAAGCCTTGAGCTTTGTGCATATATCAGCAAAACGTTCATGTGACCAATCAGTTGTGTCGAGTTTGTTAACTGCCACGGCCAATTGACTGACCCCGAGAGATCGAACCAGCAGAGCGTGTTCTCTGGTTTGACCTCCTAAATCAAAACCAGTTTCAAACTCGCCTCGAGTCGCATCAACCACCAATAGGGCAACGTCGGCCTGTCCGGCACCCGCAATCATATTCGGGATAAAATCAGCATGCCCTGGAGCATCCAGGACAACTACGCATTTTGATTTTGTGGAGAATTGAGCTCGTCCAACATCCATTGTGATTCCCCGTAGCCTCTCTTCCCCAGTTTCGTCTAGAACCCAAGCGTACATAAAGCTCTGCTTACCCAATTTCTTACTCTCCTGTTCATACTTATGTAAGGTTCTCTGGTTGACTTCACCAAGGTCACATAATATTCTTCCCATGAGCGTTGACTTTCCCGCATCTACGTGACCGATCACAACAATATAAAGTTGCTCTTTTTGAGACCCTCTTTCGGATTTGTACTGCGATGAAGGGTCAGCTTTATTATCTCTTGGCTTAGGAGTGCCCTTACTTTCAAATGTTTCTGTAACTGGCTCAGGTGATTTGCATGGGGAGACACGGCCAGAGTTCGGTGACTGAGACCTCGGCGTCGAAGACTTACTCGAACTGTCCACTTTAAACCCTTTCACAACTGAAGTTCTAGCATCGGCTGTCGGTGTGACGATCCTCACATTCGGTTCAATCAAGGCATTTTGTAACAATTTGCGATCATTTTTTTGATTCACCATTCTGTTGTCTTCCGGTTTTGCTTTCGGTGTGGTAGTTTTCTGGGATGAATTGAGTAGAATATCTAGAGATCTGTTCACATCAAAACTCGTGGAAATTACTGTGTTTACTAACGTGTTTTCAGGAATAGTATCTCCCAAAACGTCCCGCATTTCATCAAGGCAAACCATCAACCTGGACTCATCAAATTCACTTAGGTTCAAACTCCTAAAATCCTCAGAGTCCCGCCTGGAAATCCTTTCGTGTGGCTGTCGATCGACGGAATCTTCATCTTCTTCTTGAATGTCTGTGTCCATGAAAGTGGAGACGGCATTATGGGAGCGACCTCTGTCGTACATGAACTGAGCCGCCGACGGTGAAATACAGTTTTCCTCTTCCACAGAATGACCATAAACATCGTCGTATCCATCATACTCGTCGGAGTAATTCATGTGACGGACATTTCTGTGACGTGACATTTTTACTTCTGCGTTGTGTCCACCAAACACTATAATTCGTAAAGAAACATGGCGTTTGGGTAATTTACCTAAAACTTAATTTATTGAAATATCGCCATATCACAACATCGTAATTATTAACCTTGGCATTGGTTAGACATAACCACATAAGTCTACACAAACAAACACATGACCGACGTGACAGACATGCCACTCGTGTCAGCCAGCCATGAGCAAATAATCATTCTTCTTCTTTAATAAATGGCCAAATCAGTTAAAATAAATACAGTTTGCCAACAAATATATATTTTTTAATAATTCAAAAAACTGATTTAAATTAGAGTACCTGACCAAAATATTCCAAAAGAAGCTAGACACAATTATACTAAATGAAATAAAAAATAAATGTCAAATAACGAAAGAAAAAACAATTAAGAATAGCATGAAAATGTAAAGAATTTTGAACGCGGTTGTTACGAGCATTTAACTCTTTTTAGGTCATATACATTCATGTAAAAGAAGCTCATATCCCCGTACTTTGGCGGTTTGTCTGTCCCATCCGTCTGATTCATTTGTCTGTTACATCTTTCAACTCGAAAATGCGAATGAGTTACATTTGTCTGTATAGATTGAGTGTGAATTTTTAGAAAAAAAAAATATTATTTGTATGCGGTAAGGGCCTAAATTATTTTCTTATCAATTATTATATTTATTGATACTAATCTAACTCCAATGTATGTTTCTAACGCCAACGAATGAATGACATTTTTATTTATATAATTACATACCACTTAAAATTATTTTGACATATTATTATTACTTACTTTCCATGATTTTCTGGAATTCACAGTTTTAATCACTATTTTTTAACCTGTTTGTTTTTTAGTATAAAATAATATTCCATTTTATGATTGTGAGTTAGAAAATTAATAAACAAAAAAATATTTTATATAATTTGGTTGTGTATAGGAAATTGCAAATTTGCTTTTCAACTAAAAATCGTATTTTGGCCCTTTTGTTAGTTGGATTTATTTTATTTAACGCGGTCGCTATATTATAGTTTTATATGTAGTTTTATTACTGTCCGAATTTATTTTGGTCATATTTTGTGTTAATCATACTAATTTTGTAATATTGATAATTGACCTTCTGTCAGTCAAACACAGCTTAGCAGATGTCAGTTGTCACTGGTCTGTCACTTCAAATCCGAGTGTGTTGTTAGTGTCAGACAGAAGCAGTAGGCGGACGGCGAAATATATCTATACTATGAATTTATAAAAAGGTTAATTAATTAAATCCCTCAAACGAGATCATTTTTAATATTAAGGTGCTGTATATAATCTAAATTTGATATTCGTCAAAATGAAGAAAAAGGTAAGTTAACTTCGCGAACGAATAAGTTTAATGTATTTTTCATACGAATGTCACGTGAAGGAATAAACATTAATTTTATTATTTTTAAGGTATTGCTAATGGGGAAGAGTGGTTCTGGGAAAACGAGCATGAGGTCCATTATATTTGCCAACTATATAGCCAGGGATACAAGAAGACTGGGTGCTACAAGTAAGAATGTCAATGATTTCATGTTCGAATATTAAGTATATTTTGTACAGCTAAAAACAAGCATTTTATGCAAACATCACCTGATGTATATTTAACTGTATAATATTGTATTTTATGCATTGTCCCATTGATTAGTAGGGACATGTCTTAGAGTAATGAATATTCCTAACAGGTCACCGCCCCATCCTCAGTGTTACTTTCTTAGGTTTTCTACATAAACTGAGACAGTTTAAGAAGAGATTATTAAATATTAGGTTTTAAAAATATTTTACCATTGCGTACTACTTCAACTGCATTTTGAAACGTGATTTGTCGTATCTCTCATGCAACCTTGTATTTTTTTATTTTAATTTTTCGATAATTACCTACCGTTTTTAGTACAGTACGAATATTTTGCACAAACTCGTATATTGATCATTTTTGTGGTTCATCATTAACGAAAACGTAATCTTGTAAAATTAATAGGTTTATTTAAATTATAATTAAAGTTAATGGGCAGGCAACATAGCTGATAGGTCTGTTTCTGCTTCTGTTACTGAGATAGTTGAATATCATCAGTTTTTGAATTGATTGATACTGTTGGTGCTAACGACCGAATCTTGCAGTTGATTCCGTGAGTCTACCACTCTATTGTCAATCATATGTTTTCTAGGATTCGTTTGAAAGCTTGTTTTCCTGAGTAATGATGGCCTCATAGATGTGTGTTCTCATTGGCTGTGAATATATTCTTAAGCTCTTGACAATCATGGTGCCCCAGCAACATTTCATGTGTCTCAATGAGATCACGACGCTCTCGCCTTCATTTGAGAGTAGGCAATTTGAATCGCTTAAGCCTTTCTTCATATTCCAAACCTTTCAAAGGTCCTGGAATTTTAGCTGTTCGCCTTTGCACTTTTTCCAATAAATCACAGGCCTTAATGAAGTATGGATTACATAATTGAAAGCCTCATTCCAAAATCGGTTTTATGTAAGTCATATAAATTTTAAAAAATAAATCTTCGGTTATATTTGTGAATGCTTTCCGTACTACTTACAACATAGAATTAGCCTTTCCCACTATTTTACATAAATATTACAACATTACATAATTACACATTATTTTACATAATTATAACATAAATTTTATTGATTTATGCAAACTAAAAACCTTACTGTAATAGTTGATGTGGAGCATTCCCATGTCCGTTTCCTTGGCAACCTTGTGCTCAATTTGTGGGACTGCGGGGGACAGGAGGCCTTCATGGAAAACTATTTTGCATCACAGCGCGACAACATCTTCCGCAATGTTGAGGTCCTCATTTACGTATTCGACGTTGAAAGCCGTGAGCTCGACAAAGATATGCACTACTACCAGTCTTGTTTGGAGGCCATTTTACAGGTATAAAGGGTTACATTTTTATTACATTTATTGAACTTTGTTTTATCAGACAATTGCCTGTGCGCTGATTGCGAAATCCCCTTATTTTACAGAATTTATTCTAATTAAGGGAGTTCGCTTAAATGTTGTGATATTGGGATAACTATGTTGGAATTTATAGCGATTAAACAAAAAAATCCTGATGACAACAATGACCGCTTTGTTTATAAACTCGACTCCGGTTTATTGATATTATAATATGCCCTAAAAATATGGCCTTAAAAATTACAAAAGAGATTGTGGTAGTCTAGTGGTTAAGGTGTTAGACTATTGACTTAGTAGTTGTGGGTTCCAATCCATACATTATAGTCATACCATTTTTAACACTTCATTGCCGCCATTTTCTCTCACAAGCACATTTAGCTTAGTTGTGTATCAGTTAACATATCTGTGTATTACCTGGGTCATACCAATTATTAAAAAAAACTCCACAGATTTTTTAACAGTATTTTATGGATTACAATAATATTAAATATGTACGGTACGTATTGCCTTAACACGATAAAAGATCAGCAAATATTTTTTTACTTATAAATCAGTAAGAAGGAATTTTTAATTTTCTCATGTCATTATACTGTCTAGGTTATATCATAATTTTGTTACGGACTACTGATTATTTCTTCTATAAATAGCAAAACTGTCGCCCTATTGGTATAAGTCAGGTTCAGGCAGATGATACACATTTCAGTGGAAATATATAAATCCTTATAAGTTATCAACCAAATTCACAGCGCCTTTTTAATTAAGACGGTCACTTTCGCAACCCGTGACCCATACAAACGGTGTTTTCTGATTTCTTTCTGGTTTGGTATAATATTTGAGGTACAATTTGACTGCTAAGAATCATTATCTTCTAATGTAAAGCAATAAATAGATTATAGAAAAAACAGCTTTGAAGCTATTGACCATTTAAAATTCTCAGAGAGGTCTTTTCTTTGTAGATAATAACACTATAATGTGTAGATAATGAGTTTTGGCACTCAAATTGAACCTCAAACACCAAAACCAATCTAAAAAGATCGCTTGTATAGGCAAGCTGCAACAGTCGCCCTCTGAACAAAAACCATTTTTATGATCTATGACAAACTGATAACACATGGATCTCTGTGTGTGATAATCAGTGTTGGTGTGCACATACTTAAAGGCTTAAGAGTCGAGTGAAACACTTGATTTTGACTCAAAGATCCCCGCGTTCAACCCTCACTAGATTTAGCCCAAGCAGGTGTCTTTTTCAGCACTATCAACTGAGTTACACAGCATACACATAGTTTCTGACTTTGAGAGATGTCGATACCTGTAATGTGATTTCTTATGTAGTCAATTTCTCTATTTTTTTTAACTATCCTGAAAATTCACAGAACTCTCCTGAAGCCAGGATATTCTGTCTCGTTCACAAGATGGATCTGGTAGCCGAAGAACAGAGAGAGGTTATATTCAGAGAGAGAGAGGCTGATCTAAAGAAGCTGTCAATGCCGCTCGAATGTACGGCCTTTAGAACGAGCATATGGGATGAGACACTCTATAAGTAAGATGGTATTTTTGTTTAAGTGATAACTAAAAGTACGTAATATGTACACATCTAGTTAAGGGGGTATGAAAAACACAGTAACGTTCCATACCATAATTCTCTGTTACTCTACTTATATTGTTGAGATTAATTTGTTCACCTGCCACCTATTGTTGTTTAATGGTCCCCAAATTGCCCAATTTTAACCCTTGCCGGCGGCCCAAACGTTGCGCGTGCATGGCGACGCATATATGCGTCAGAACGAGAAAGCATTCCCCACTTCGTTTGATCATTTCTGCTAATTTAACAGTATGATTAATTGACTTAACGTCTGCACCATTGGAATCGCAATGAGCCAATCAGTACATCAGAATTTATTCAAGCTAATGAAGTGTCTAATACTATTTTTAAATTTGTATTGAAAACACACTGACGCACTTCCGTCCCAGTCATCAGCTGCGCCATATTTTTTTTATTTAACTTATTTTTTTTTTTCGACAACTACATTTTTTCGAAGAGTTATACATGGTAGTGTATAGTGTGTATACTCGGTGTGTTCAAAAAGTAAGGTGACTTTTCAAATTTCGCGGGCAACGTATTTTCAATTATCGATTTTTTTGTTTTGTTATGTTGGTACACTCTTCCTGAACATCTGTACCAAATTTCAAGTGAATGGCATTTTTAGTTTGGTTGTGAGAGGCGTAAAGGTTATAAGTGTTTTGCGTGCTCGGCGATTTTTTGCTATCGAAAAATATGGATCAAAGGATTTGCATCAAATTTTGTGTAGAAAATAAAATTAAGTGCTCCGTAACTCTTGAAATGTTGACAGTGGCATACGGTGAAACTGTTCTGAGTAAAAAAAATTTTTACAAGTGGTACAAACTCTTCCAAGATGGCCGGGAAGATGCCAATGGCGAGCCTCGCTCTTGACGCCCAAGCACGTCAACAACTGATGAAAACGTTCAAGCATTGAAGAAAATTGTTTTGGAAAATCTTCGAATCACTATCAGAGAAGTTGCTGAGGATGTCGGTATATCGCTTGGCTCGTGCCATGAAATTTTTTCTAATGTTTTGGGCATGAGACGTGTGTAACCGGAGCCATGGGCTCAACCCTGACTGCAGTACTGAAAGCCCTGCTGAACTTGACGCCGCTCCACATACAAGTGGAAAAAGAGGCGATGGCGGGCATGGTGCGAGCTAACACGTCGAATGGTGCAAAGAATTAATTGGCTCTCGAGTACTGTCAAAACGCTCAAGATCCAAATAATGCTCAACCCAGTAATGGAAATGATCACAGACAATCTGACAACCGAATACAACTTTGTTAGAACATTTACAACGGAAATACCAGAAAGAACCAAATGGGTCAATGAAGGACTCAACTTCGAAAATGAAGCAATTATATGGTATACTGATGGCTCCAAAAGCGGAAACAATATAGGATCAGGCATATGTGGGGCGATACCCAGACTTGAGAAATCGATCAACCTGGGACTTCACTCCACCATATTCCAAGCAGAGCTATATGCCATCATTGAAACAGCGTATGAAAGCATCGAAAGATCCTATAATAATAAAAACATATACATACTTTCAGACAGCCAAGCAGCTCTGAAGGCTATCAACTCAAATGCTATCAAGTCTAAGCTCATGCTAAACTGTGTACAAATACTCAACGCCCTTGCAACAGATAACAGGGTCACGTTCATGTGGGTACCAGGTCACTCGGACATTGATGGCAACGAAAAAGTAGACGAACTGGCCAAGAAAGGTGCTAGCATGCCTATGATAGGCTCAGAAGCTGCCTGCGGCATAGCTAAAAGCACTACCAGCTGACTGCTAAAAATCTGGGCTAGAAACGAAAGCATATATCACTGGCAAGAAATGCCCGGACAAAAACATGTCAAAGAACTCATTGTAGGATTCCCGCAAAAAAGACTCTCTACGCTACTGAAGTTGACCAGAACCTTAACAGGCCACTGCAAACTGAACAAACACATGCCAAACTGAGCAAACTTGGCAGAATCTGCACCTGTCATCGATCAATAGATCGATGACAGGTGCAGATTTTGCCAAGAGAGCCCAGAAACCCCTATACACCTACTGGGTGAATGTGGGCCCCTTATCTACAAAAGATACCAGCTTCTATGCAACCATCTCCTCAAGCCAGAAGAGATTAGAACCATCGCACTCAAAAAGATACTTAACTTTATATGTTATGTATATTAGCGGATATAGGGGTTGTTTACCCCCTTGTAACTTATAGTTCGCCCTCTAGTCTCGTACTGTAGATAAAGTTAAGTATCTTTTTGAGTACGATGGTTCTAATCTCTTCTGGCTTGAGGAGATGGTTGCATGTGAAAAGGAGGCAGATGTGGTATCTCATAAATTTGTGCCTTTTAAAACCGCACCATTTTTTATTTTAATAAAAAAGGTTCACCGCCAATGAGTTCTTTAACCTTATATTTGATTTTTCAAATTGATCACATTTCTCATCATCAGGACCAATTAATCAGTCAAGTTGGTGTACATATTTTTATTTTATTTAATTCCAGGGCCTGGTCGAGCATTGTATATAAACTAATTCCAAACGTGAAAGCTTTGGAGAGTTCACTGAAACAATTTGCTGCGATTGTGGATGCTGATGAAGTTAGTATAATTTTATTTAATAATTTTTTATGTGCGTCATTATCGTGGAAATCATTGACCAAAATCAGCTCCATCGTGAACGGGTTGAGTAAAAGCAGTTTAGGAACTGATGAAGGATCTGTAATTCTGACAATTAAACCTAAAATACAGCGTATCCTGAGACTATTCATGAAGACTTTAGGGGGTGTTTATGTTCCCTATTACAAGAATGAAATTATATAAGAAAATGAGAAAATAATTCATCTACAAATTTATTATTTTTATTAAAGCGCTGGTGTAAATTGCCTTTGGCGTAGTGATAAGAGATTAATATTCGTAGAAATGACCTGTAGCGAGCGGCATACATGTTTCAACAAAGGTTTATTATTATTAATATCTTTATTTATTATTATTACTATTATAATCATTTCACGGAAACCATGTTGAATTTTGATATATCGTCTTTACAAAATGATTATTTGAAATCACAGGATTTTTTTATTGGAAATGGTCTCGTGACAAACTCTCTAGAATCATTTTATTATGCGGGGAAAGTTTAGATGGCAGGCTTATGACCTCATATCTAGATGTGGAATGATGCCAGAGCGCTTTCTGAAGTACTTTTACCATATATCGAGTATCTTTTTTTCCAGCCAAAAAGTAATCATAAGTTGTAAAAAAACCTGTAGGTCTTATCGCCAAATATTTAAAAAAAAAAAATAGAGGAACGTCCCAAGATAACCTGAATACTTAATGAAGTGTTGGTGTTCCCTATTATGAACAAATTATATGAAGAAATGCAAAAATAATTCATCACCGAATTTTTTTTTTTTAACAAGATGGTGTGAATTGCCAGTAAATATTATATGTATATTACAAATGCGATTACACAACAATGGCCACCTTTGTTTAAAAACATCGATAATGTCACACGTTTCCCACAGGTATTGCTGTTCGAGCGTGCTACTTTTTTGGTCGTTTCGCACTGTCAGTTGAGACCGCACCGCGATGCGCATCGATTCGAGAAGGTTTCCAACATAGTCAAGCAATTCAAACTCAGCTGCTCAAAGCTGGCCGCACAGTTTCAAAGCATGGAGGTATGTTAGCGGCTCATATTTTAATATCATTTCTTACTAATTTGCTCATATTTTTTATTGTTTTTGAATTTCTTTTTATGTCTTGCTATTAAAAGGTTTGTGGGTTTGTCCTGACCCTGAACTTTCCTTTCATTTACTAATATTCTGATGCACCTTTTTTTGTGCCATCGCCCAGGTTAAATATGATGAAATACAAATCATTTTGCTTTTGTTTTCATTAGAAGCTTATGGTTTATACTTTATTTAGGCTTTGCTATTTATATAACTATTTTTTTGTTATTATTATTTCTATAAAACAACACCCCAGTTGTTATAAACCAAAAATGATAGGTACCTACTGTAAACAATGTAACAATTACCCGACTAACAAGTTTGTGCATTTCGAGTAAGGTAATTTATGAAGTTTAAGAAAAGTTAAAGTATCAAACGGTCAAAATAATCTTATCTCTTTTAGGTCCGGAACAGTGCATTTGCGGCGTTCATAGACGGATTCACGAGCAATACGTACGTCATGGTTGTAATGTCGGACGCCACAATGCCGTCGGAGGCGACGCTAATCAACATCAGAAATGCCCGGAAGCACTTTGAGAAGTTGGAGAAGGTATCGTCCAGTTCACCGCAGTACCGTTGAAGATGTAAGCCGTGGAAAAACTGTACTCGATTCGCGATTTTTTTTGCGTTCAGTCCAGGGTTGCCACTTTTCAGACAACTGACATTAAGAAACGACAACGGGAACGATGACTACATTGAGATTGTAGTCGTTGATTTTAAGCTTTAATATTCTTTTTTTATTTAAATAATTATTTACGAATTGTAACAAATCACAATTGTAATTCTTTGTTATATATTCCGACATTTCATGCAATTTTATGTAAAATTTTTTTATTAGTTTGTAATGATAAATATTCCATATTTCAATGTCACAAAATATTGTAGACAGTAAAGAACCGCGAACTCTCGCCTAAGTCGTGGTAGATAGAGTTCTATATGTCGGAATATTAACCATATAGATGGTTAGGTAGTCACATTGTAACATTTCAAGGAATCATGCATGGGTTACAGTAAAGATGATTTGTCAGGGCTGCATTGTATTATCGTTGACAATCATGAGGCACGCCTAAAATAATATAGTGCGGATTTGTCTACAAAATGTCATTGCGACAATATTGTTAATGTGTTGTGATATCAAAATGCTTTTTCTACAACATTCACATTTTTTATTTAATGTCAATTTTATGTCATACGTAATGCAGGTTTATTTTTCTTGAATGTTTAATGTAAGTTCGCACTAGACCAGTTCAAAGGCGATATAAATTTGCGATCTTTACATATCGGTGAACCTAATTGTAAATTTATATATATTTTTTTGTAATAAAGAGTTTTTACCATTATCATGATCATGAACCTTCTATGTGTAAAATCTAGAAAGTATTCATTTTTACTCTTAATAATGAAGATAACTATTTAAATGTGGAAAAGGTGGTTTAATCACAATAATAATTCAAATATGCAAATTTGTCATGCAGCTGATTTAATTTTCATGTGTTGAGCATTTTCTCGCGCAATCCTAAGCAAACCAACATTCAAAATGAAATTTGTTTCAAAGGGATATATTATTGTAAATATTTTGACATGTAATTTAGTACCTATTTTTCGTTTAAATATTTTTGACCAATAACAGAATTCAAATTGTTGTTTGATATTTTTTCATTTTGTTTCAAATTGATTAGTTATTTGGTTATAATTATATATTGGCAATACATTTTTAAAATTATCAACCCTAAAAACGAATGTTAACAAATGATGTTACTTCTAATGATTATTGTTAATTGTCTAGTTTCATAGTGTTTCTTTAATCGTACCTGCCATAGCTGTTTGTAATCAGGGTATATGTGTATAATTGAATAATTGTTTTATCGAAGGGAACTACGTTAGATTTATGAGATTTCATTCAAATTAATGAAACTATTGATCATATAAATGACAGAAAATTATGCAAAAAATTACCTTCCGTTCATTTTAAATAGCTATATATTTTTTGCTCGCACCTAAATTTGTTACTAATATTATTTAAAGGATCATGAATGTTTAATATTGTGGTATAATATTGCAATGATTTGAAACAAACACTGCTACCCAAATACAGAGATTAAGGCATAAAATACAAACATTAAATTTCCTCGGTTTCAAAAGAATTGATTGGTTTTCAACTCTGAAAGGAAAGGTTTTCCTGCATATTACAAACTATACACCGTGTCCCACGACCTTATGCGTAAACTTAAAGGGGTGTTTTTATTCACTATTCTAGATATGATTTTGAATAAAAAATAGTAAAATAATTTTTAGCCAAGTTTTATTACTTTTTTTTTGTAATAATGTATATAACCGCTGCTATTTTTGTGAATTTGGTAGATATTTGATTTATTTGGTATTATTACTTACCTTTAAAAATGCTGACGACATTGTCTTCGGACGATGCCTGCCCTTTTAATTTGTTCATCGTGCAGCCGAATGCAAACATTTATTCCCCAATTCATTTCCCGATGAACTCTTTCTATAAGTGCACTCTCCGTATACTTGGTTTTTTAACTCACTGACACAATAAACGAGAAATACGAAATACAAAATCACGCTCCGCGACACGCTCGCTGTTTCAGCTTCGGAAAACCAAAATAATCTGCAGGTGTTGACTAATTTGACTATTCGGTATAGTTGCACCGGCGACAACCCCTCTCCCCGCAGCGCGCCGCGAAAAAACTGTTTCAGAACTGCAACCTAATCTTCCCGTTACACAATCAATATCAAAGTAAAATTTACAAATTAATTTCTCTGAAACCATTATGAATTTTAATATACTTTCTTTACAAATTATATTGGAAATCGCAAGACCAATAAGTTGTTTTTTTTCTGCATGAGGTCGTGAGACACTATGTTTTGCCAATTCACAAACAGATGGAGCTGTATATATTATTTAGCATGGCATTTCCATTACTTGTCGCTGTGCAATTAGAAAATTCTATCCAGAAATATCTATTTGAGACTTTTTTTACATACAAGTACTCTTCTATTATTTGGTACATTTTGTCATAGGCAGCATCTGACACTAAAATCTTTTGGTTAACCATAAATTAACCATAAAAAGCGTCCCATGAGTGCAGTAACAGCCATTCCAGTTGCAGATCTTTGCGATGGTGGTCTGAAGAGCACTTTTTGTTTTTACTTTTCTGCTAAATTACATATGACATTCACATTGTTCTTTCATTGCATATCATCGTACTGAAAAATCCTTCCTATTTATGTGTGAAATTTAGCACCTGTGTCGAGTAAATTGTATACTAGATTATAGAAAGGGATGTTTAAGATTAACTTTGAATTTTTCGATAACAAATTTGCTATCCAGTTTCTGGTTTCATTTCAACGTTTTGACATTGGTTTTATTTAGTGCCTCAATCTCTTTCTAATTGTAATAATGTACCTAATTATGTTTTATTTCTAGGCGACAATATTGTAAAATTATAATATAAGCTGTAAACTACATTTTATTACACAATAAAAATATTTTCCATATTTAACAGTTTTTTTATATCACGGAAGTAAAACAAAAAAGTAAGTTATTTTATTCTGCCTGTTTTGTCTTTTGTTTTTATCTCTACGGTCGTAATAAATTTCGATGAATTTTCAAAATTGAACATATGACCCACGATACTACAAATATCACGTGAGAAGACAACTTCTTCAAATACCAGCCTTTGATTAAAGTATTATTTTACGCAATCGAGGTAGGTGTGGTGGTCTGGCCAAATCCCTCCATCGCCTCCTCAAAGGGCTAGGCTAAAAAGACCTTGAATATCTTTTAAAAACAGCTCTGGAAAAAGAGAGACTAGTCAGTGAGGTGAGCGTTGTAACCATAAATAATTCTTAAACCCATTTGGGAGGTTATAAATGCTCCAGCTATTTTTAGTCTCCTCGTATTCCTCACAGATTTTACTTAATTCAAAGGACTATATATGTATAATCTCTTGTATGTATTGAATTGAATTGAACTATCTTTTCAAAGTAGTGTTTTTCGATGATATGATTGGACAAGTGCTTCCACCACACCGCCGAACCGGCCACGAGACTGAATATCACATCACTTTATAAAAAAGTAAATATATGTCATATAAGTATTCATTAAAATTGGGAAAAAATATTGGCCGTAGACGACATATTACACTCTACGATAGCAGGGTATGGGTTCCGCCATTGTGCTTGTGATATGTTTTGATTTGTATTTTGTTTGATTTTGGTGGTAGACTTCTTTGAAATATTAAAACAATTAAGGTAATTTTCAATAATAATTAAAAGTTTCAATCTTTTATAATAAATGAGTGTGGACCGATATAGTGAAATTCTCCAACTTTGCCAAACAGTCTTTAAAATGTGCGTCAGAAAGATAAATTTGTGCAAACTATGAGACCTCGGACAACAAAGTATAAAAATACTAATTTATACATGGGTTTACTATTCTTTAATAAATTTCCTGACAGAATTAAGGTAATACGTAATTATCATAAATTTAAAAAAGCTCTAAATAACCTAGTTAATAAAACTTTTTATCTTCCAATTCTTTATATTTTCTCTTTCAATTCGCTGAATATTTTATTAATATTTTAGGTACCCTTCTGAAACTGTAAAAAAGAATGTCCCCAGATTTCTGTTTTTGTTTGTTTTGTTGTTCAAATATGTATATAATATTGTCAGTCCTATACATGCAAAGTGTGTATGGAAAGTAAATAAATATACCCCCGACCCCCCTATAAATATGCCCCTTTTGAATATTTCATTTATTTTTTTTAATTATCAACATATTTTAAAACGCCAACGAATATCCATAGAGCTATTCAATTTATTGCGCGAAGAGAGGCGCGAAAATACAAAACTTAGATTGACTGACAATTCGTTATCATTCAAGGCCGTCAACGTCATTATTTTATTATGTCATTGACTGGCCTGTTGTTTTAGATATTACTTGTAGCTCTGATAATGAGGTCAATGCAAAAAGAGTACATTATTCTAAGCTGAGGAATGTGTCCGTTATTTATATTGAGAGAAAATGGATAGAATTTTAAGGGGTATTATGAGGTATCGTGTTCTCGACAGAGAGGTTATGGTGAAACAGTTCGAACAAGTTCGGGACAATCCACAGGTTAGTAGGTACCTATTTTAAACGCCTTGTTCACCTAAATACCTAAATGATTGTAATAATTAAAACATTTTGCCTGATTTTGGTTTAATATGCAAAAAAAAAAAGAACTTGATGCCCGCTCTGATATCGTTTTTAGAAATAATGTACCCAAAAGTGAAAAATATAAATACTATTTTTGTAGCTAATAGTCTTTAAATTGGTCTCATTCCACCTTTCATTAATTATTCTGGATTTGAACTATAAATTACATTGTCCTGAATAATCCGAGGAAAGTGGATAGACCCCAATTACGAACAATAAAAAAAATGAAATTGTAAATACTCTATAAACCAAGTTCAGTGATTTTTTATTGTGGTATTACTTTAGTAGAGTTTCTGGATAAACAATTTTAGTTACTAAAGGAGCTATCATTCGTTCGAAGTATGTCTCACCTGGTTGCAGTCCAGTGGCTGCACTGCAGTTTTATGATCATGACCTTTCTAGCTGCATTCTGCGCCAATCTTTGTAATGAGTGTTTTGGGTGATATGATTTGCGATCTTACACAAACCGTCGTAGAAGTTAGGACAACGACTTATAGGAGATCATTTTTACATGGCTGGCGCATAGAGAAATGATTGTGGAAATAATTAATCCAGGTTAACATGGATACATTACAAGACCCCACTAAATGAGTTTCAGGTTTCAACCTTCCTCGAAAGTCTCGGTGTACTTGACAGGGAAGACATGCTTTTTAAAAGAATTTTGTCAGAATTTAGAAAATATAGGTTAATTAGTTTAAAAAAAACCATTGCCATATTTATGTATGTATCTTTGCACTCTTCTTGCATGCAGTTTTTAAATACAAATATGTTAATGCCATAAATTCTAAGGTCATGTTAAATTATCGCTCAATTTTCAGTGCCTTATTTGTATTGTACTTTTTTTAGTGTTAAGTATTTGTGACTTAGTGAAGTGATAAATTGTAATGGTTTTTTAAATGCAGTTTTTAATAAAAAAAATATTTATCTAAGTATACCATTATAACCAACCTTAAGTGCACTTGCGGTTTAAGCAATGGTTTTACCAAGCTACAAATAAAATCTTTAGGATAATGTATGGGTGATCCATTCAATAAAATTTAAAGGATCTTAATACGACTATAAAATAAAAGTAAAATAATAAAAGCATAATAAAATAGAACAGAATAAAATGTACATTGTATTATGTGTTATGATGATAATAGCAGAGAATAAAATTGGTATATTTTGGTTATTTTTGAATTATTAATATTAATAATAATAATAATTTATCCTTTGGTTTTTAAACCATACAAACATATTTTCGAAACTCTACCTAAGTAGGTATACAAAATACAAATTGTAAATACATACAATTCAGAAACCACTGCGATTCCAAGTATCGTTTGTAAAAACGGTATATCAACATTTGTCATGCTTTCTGAAAAAAAAATATAAAATACGAGGTCAAGGTTGTAAGCTGTTTGTTGTTGGTTTTGCCAAATGAAATATCGCACTGCGTCCTAAAAAGACTGGTAATTTTAATCTTATTAAAAAAATATTTAAATTGAGGATTAATTACCTTACATTTTTCATTGACGCTGAATGCAGATTATATAAACTGTACTAGTGCGGTTTTTCATAAATGCATACATGACTACCATCTACTAATGAAATTTACATTTTTGATAAAGTCAGGTAAGAAAGTAAATCTCTTTTGACTAGTAAAGGCTGTCTAGATCTTTTATTTTCATAGAGTAAAATGGTAAAAAAACCATTTTTAGATTCAATAGCTTTTAAATTGATTTCAACTTTCCTTGTTTTATATGTTTTTAGAATAGAATATTTATTTGTACACATTTTAGCAAGTTATGTACACGTGTTTTTGTAATTTGCTTGTTGAATGTTATGTAATGTATGGTGTTAGTTTGTGGTTAGTGTAATTATATAGATGAATATTAGATATGTTGTAATGTATTTCCAGCCAAAAGCAGTATTTTTTACGTGCATGGACAGTAGGATGATACCCACCCGCTTCACCGAGACTTGTGTAGGCGATATGTTTGTTGGTAATACATATTTTATTTTTTAATTAATGGTTTTTGTTCATAATTTAAAGATTTAAAAAAAAAATTGGCACTTCAATAAGTGACACAAAGTGATATTTTATTGTCCTCAGTGAGAAATGCAGGTAACCTCATACCGAATTCACAATATTTTGTGGACGAGATGACGAGCTGCGAGCCGGCAGCACTCGAACTTGGCTGCATTGTCAATGACATAAGACACATAATCGTTTGCGGCCACACGGACTGTAAGGCCATGAATCTGCTCTACAAATTAAAGGATAGAGAAATATCTTCTCAGGTAAAAAAACAATTACACTTCCATAATAACAGCGATCCTAGACATTTTTCCTTTGCGACGTTATTGAAGTTGCTCAAAACTTGTGTCATTTTACGAGCATATCAAGAGCGATCCCAGTCATTTTTTCAATTGCAATTATTTTGCATTTGCTTAGTTATATGAATTTATTTAAATATTATAAAGGTGAAGGTCAATAATTAATTATATGAATAATTTGGACACATTTCTGATTTGACGTATATGTACTTTACTAAAGTGGTACATGTGTTTCGCATTAGTTTGCATTTCCTCGGTTGCCAATTTTAAGCTTAACAGTGAACTCACATGACTTTGCATAAGACCGCATATATTTAAATTCTAGCAAAACCGGCGCATATCACCCTTGAAATCCTGGCTGTGCACTCATGCCAAAAGCAGCCTGGACAAGTTCTTGGCGGTTAACGGCGATTTCAGCCAGCCGATGACCTTCACAGCAGAGACTCCCATGAGAAAGTTTGTCGCTTATATTGATCCGGATAATAAGTTTGCTATAGAGGACAAACTATCACAGGTAAATAATCGCAGTGATAGTTACTGTTATTTATGTATTTTCTGTGATAAAAAGAAAGCTTTGGCAGCCATTTCTTATGTTTGAATATGGAAAAAAGTCGACTGGAAAATAGCATGATTTACTAGTTTCTTTGATAAGACTACTATGTATAATAACTATTGTTTGGAAGTAATATTGTAATAATATCAGGCTGTCCCCCACCCCCTACCCTACCACCCATTAAAACAACATTGACATTACCTTTTAGTGGGGTTGATAGGTTCGACAAAAACACAAAATGAAAATGTACACATGGTAACTTGGAATGGTTAATAAAAGTGATTATAACTGACATTAACATATTCTTTAAGTTTCTTCATAAAAAAGGAAAATTCTAAGGTCTCTTTATTGAGGCTCTTGATCTTGTGCTTACAGTGTTTCTATTTAATCCGCACACTTTTCTCAAAAGTCTCCACCTCATGAAATAGCATGCTTTTACGTCGAGTCCAGTTTTGAGTTCGGAGTCCAAAAGTGACACACTTAAGGCGAAGCATATTGGCAGTTGACCTTAACATTTGGTGCTTTATTTTTATAGGGTGCCAGGTTTTACTCTTTGCGCGGTCAATAAGCAATTGTTGGTTATTTAATTACAGCTTTAAAATATAGAAATTAAAAAAACAAACTTTTTAATATTTTAGACCCTTCATTTGCCTTTCAATTCTTATATTTTCTAAGGCTCTGATGTTTTTTATAAGAGACTAACTAAAAAACTAAAAAATAACTATTAGAAGTTTATCATTTATTAAATTTCTTAGAAATAGAAATGAATTTTAAAAATCTACCTTTACTATGTTGAAGATCAAAGTGTCTGAACATATTTTTTTTATATGATTAAATATCTAATCGTTACCGAATGTGAGCCATTGAAAAAAGGATCTAAATAAATCGAAATTAATATTTATCCTTTGGCTTCGCCTTAATAAGCCATTGCAAGTTGAAAATACACCTCCACTTAAAAAAAAAAAATACACATTCTGCCATGAAAACCTGAAAACCCTAATATAAATCCTCAGTGGACATAGACCACTAATCTACAAGAGACACCAGCTTCTATACAAAACCTTTGAAGCGATACAACCATATATCCAAAATAATATATTAATAAATTACATTAGCCAGCAGTTGTTGGGATATAGCAGTTGAAGGGTGAATTTTATAATTAATTAATAGTGCAATATCTACAAGGACGCTGTGCAAAAAACAACCAATATCTACTATTGAACATACATCGATTTTGTTATAATTTTTGAAATTTCGTGTTTCCCAGGTGAACACCCTACAGCAAGTGCAAAACGTCGCTTCGTACGGCTTCTTGAAGAAACGCCTCGAGAAGCACGACCTTCACATCCATGCTCTATGGTTTGACATCTACACTGGTGACATATACTACTTTAGCAGGCGAGCTAAACAATTTGTGATAATCGATGAAACCACGTTCGATTCATTAATGGCTGAAGTGCGACGGTATTATTCATAGCTTGCCACCAACTGTTACTTAAACATTTTGAGTATCTGTATATCCGACAGAGAAGCAGTAACATACTTTTGATACCTACAATGAAATTTGTATTGCGAGTTAATGGCTATAGTACTGGCAAATTTATAGTTGGTTGAGAGTTCCAGCAAATATGAATTGTATCAGAATCGTTCATTTGCTTTCATAAATTGTTTCTTCTATTACTGATGAGTCATGCTAAATTTTTGGTAGAACACTCTAAAGATTAAAATGTCATTGGTAAAATTGGTAATGTCATCAAGTGGTAAAATTTAAATTAAATTCAAAACTCGGTTTTGAATCTGCATGGTATCCTCGTAACACTTGATAGGTAGGTTATTAACAAATTAAATATTTGACAAATATAACCCACATCAGAAATAGAACCTCTGAACTCAGGTCTAATATGGTTACCATTATAATATGTTTAATGTCATTTTCATCATCATCATTCATTTACTAGCACTGCAAGATACAGGCTTCTAGATTCTGCCATTCCATCTTGCGCCAACTGCATCCATTTGGTTGTTCCTACTGCGAGCTATATAAACAAATACTCTCTAAGCTGACTAATCCCAGCAAGCCTCGAGGAAGGATTCAAGGGCAAAATATGGAGATATTTTGTGATATTACAAAAAAAAAAACATTAAGGTTAATATAATACTTATCAGCTGTGTAATGTTTTTGTTTAGTAACAAATATTTTGAATATGAGGGTAAAGTTTATAATAAAAATACATGTCTAAGGAGGTGCTTGCATTCGTGTACTTTTTCTTGCTTTTATGTTCCAAGGAAATTATCTACATAGGATTATTTTATTATAGGTATTTCATTCCTAGCTTAACACATACAATTATAGGCATTTCATTCCTTACTTTAGAATTGCTTTCTGTTTTTGTTTTTTATTTAACGGATTACTATTATTATATTATTTACTGAAATGAATTCTAAGAGCAAACGGTAGTCACCGTAAGTTGACCTACATAAATAAATAACTGAATATTTCTTCTGTGAACTTTAATGATTAGGAGCTTTTAAAGAAATTTAAATATTTTTTTTATCCTGTAAGCCTACACTATTTATGCCTTACACTGAAAATATGGCAACCATTTTCTTTTCTTATTGTTACAAATGTTTTTAATTATTAGAAAATACGGCAATTTAGTGTGTGTTAATCTGCGGGGAATCTGATTATACTAGGTAGACTTTTTTTAAACTATACTTAATCGGTGACTCTAAAATGTCTGGTAAGTCCTTATAAACCGGATACATAGTATTCTTTATTTTCAATAACCTCGAAGATATAATATCATGAATTGATTTTTTTTACCTTGTGTAAATACACTATAAGTTTTGTTAAATTTTAGTTATATGCGTTATCAGAATTTAACTGCCAATCTGTAATTATTATATTTTTTAGTTGACAATTAAAAATGACAGTTCCGTTAAGTTCAAATCATCGAAACTTGCAAACTCACTTTGCAAAAGCAAACGTTTCACGGATAAATACAAACTTTAAGCCAGTCTGTTTTGCATTAGTGGAAACCATGTTTAGATATGAAATCTAGAACTGCGTCATATATTAATAAAATAGGGCCGAAAATGCCATCCTACGTCGAAAACAAATAGAATTCAGTAATCCATACTTTAAAAATCTACAGATTTACATATTTTTTTATATTGATTTTGAACCTAAAGTTGTCTTCATGTCCGAAATGTGGCAGGTTTACATTTTTTCACCAATTGCAACCTATAAAAAATATCTAAAAACATATCGTCGCTATAAGACATCCATCTTTGGACTTATTACCATTTTCTTGAAAAAAAAAATATTTCTTGTAACATTTGCTTATTTTCTTTTCTTTTAAGGATATTTTTGTTTAAAACCCATACCTCATACCCATTTTAACCTTGTACTCATATTGTGAGTTGAAAACGTCATTCCTAAACATTTAAACATGTGAGGAAATAAAGACTTGACATTTATATCTTATTTATATCTTATTAGGAATAAGTTTACATTTATGTTTAAGCATATTTTTTTTACCTACCTTACATATATTTTTTGTAGAAATTTACACTGAACACTTCCATTTTCCTATACTTTGAGTATGTATGATAAAAGCTTTAATTATAAGATATGTGTATTTTTTAAATTTGTTTTGTTAATTATTTTTAGGCTTTATTGTGATCCGTTATTGTATGGCATATTTTGTATTTTTTTTGGTAATAAATCAATTTGATTTTTTATTTCGTCAGTTTTCATTTAAGTTTTTCAGCACATTTCCATTGAACCATATATTTTCATACTGAAAAAGCATAACAGTGAACCTGAAATCTATATTCCCTAACTAGGTCTCTCAGAAATCATTGATATTTTCCCCATAACTTTTTTATTTGAGAGCAGTAACGATTTTTTTTCCATAATATTCCGGTATAAACGTATCATAAACGATAGTTTTCATTTATTTCACTTAAAAATGATTTTAAATATGCAGGCAATCCAGCTTGACGTCAAGCTGTATTGCCTACAATGATTGTACTTACTAATACAGTTTGACGTTATGCAATATTGTCCCGTAACTTTTTTATTTTTAGAGCAGTAACGATTTTTTTTTCACAATATTTCGGCATAAACGAATCACATAATTGATTACACTGTGGGCAATACAGATTGACGGACATCATTTATTACCATTTTGAACAAATCATTGACGAGTGTGAATGTATGGATGAATGTTTTTTATGATTTATGATAAGACATTTTTTTTTAAAACATTTGCAGTTTTTTTTGAAATTGTGTGAATCTTCATTGCGAAGTATAATTTCATTTTACTAATGAAGCCGAAGATTACATTTTTCAAAACCTTCAGCTGAAAAAAAGCGTCCTCACAAAACCGGATTAATTAAACATATTGAGTTAAAAAATTCCGTACGGAAAAGCTCGAACGAAACATATTTTTTGTCAAAATTGTACAGCTTCCAAAATGCACCGAAATAAACAAAAAACACTTCTTTATAATGATGTGTTTATTACAATACTAAAGATTTATATATATGTTACCATGACCATTCGATTGACATACGGTTAATTGTTATTTCTCAAAGCTTCGGTTTTTTTTAAAAACAATATAATATTATAATTGAATTATAAAGAAATTATCATATTAAAAAAGGGTTGATAAGGATATTATTAAGGTGTCACTAGTGATGAACAGGCCAGTATTAACAGAAAAATATATTTAACCAGTAAGCCAGTATTTATATTATAAGCATTACAAATAAAATATATATCAAAAAATATTCTGTTATTAGGGGCGACGGTTTAACAATGAAATCGAGCCAAATTAAAATGATTAACGCTCTAAGGTGGAAGAATCAGATCACAGATAAGGGGTATCAAAAATGACCCAATTAATAGTATTTATTATTTTCAGTGTGTATTTTCTATATAATAAAATAATAAATGAAATTATTTCTCTCGGTAATGGCCTATTTTCATACTGGAATAGATTGAACAGTTGATTCACAAAACGTCAAACCCAGACTGCTTCCGGTTGCGTTTGAACTTGAGGATCATTAAAATTATACTTGCTTCGATTGATTTAATACCATATTTTCATGAAAATGCATTCTACCAGACTTGAGATTGGTTTACTAAAGGTATTTTGGGATCTTCAGTAGAATTCACTTAAACCGTTTAATGGCACCCAAAGGGTTCCGTAATATGAATTATTAGTCATAATGTTCTACTCAACAAACAAAAAAAGAGTCAGTAAAATAGCCACCACTCTCTGGTATGACACCAACAGAACATTTGGTTCAGAATTCTCCAATCAATCTCCAGTCAATCGTCATTTATGCGCATTTCGCAGGCTGGAATTTACTCTAACTTTATTTTAAAAGTATCGCTTATTTATTAAGGTATTTACGGTGTTTCATAGATTGAGGATGTAGTCTGATTAGGAAGACAGTCAAATAATTAAATTCCATTTCTGCATAGATTTATATTTGTCTCTTTTTTTTTGTTGAGCGAGTGTTTTATTTGATTTTTATATATTTTCTTATTGTTGTTGTGTTTCTTTTATAAATGGTTATTGCGTTTTACAATTTTTTGCCTAATTTTGTTATTATTATGCAAATAAAAAAAATGTAAATGGGGAAAACTGTTGGGTAAATAAGTAAATAAATTATTAAACTAACTTTGGGTATTTAGCAAACTATTTAGTTTGTTAAATTAAAAAAAATACTTACAATGAACAATGTTTTTCTCAGAAATACATATTTCATTTGAAAGTTAGTAAAATGTAATAGTTTTTGAAATAGAGTGCAGTTTATCTAGTTTTTTCTTAAACCGCTTGCGAAAATTAGAATATAGCACAAATTTTAATATAAAAAAAGACATGTTTTTATAGTACTTGGTTAGGTAAACATTCTATTCCCTAATCACTCAGTGAGTAAATTCTTAATTTAGGGTGAAATATAACTTCGACCTTCTTAAATGAGATCCCTATGTGTAATGAACAATAATGTTGGTCTTGGGGGAGGGGGGGGGGGGAAGGTCCTGTTTAAGAAACAACCTGTATAATGGTAGGGTCATTTTAATCAATACAAAATTTAAAAAAAAAGAAACTTCGCTAACAAATGAACCTTTCTTGTTAAGGTTTAATCATAAATTTTATAGTGTGATTTCCTCAACATGGTGGAATGGCCACTGGTAAAACTTAATACAGCAGAATACAGATGTTTATAAAAATTAGGGAAAATTAAATATCTACTGTGATTCTCTAAGAGTGTACTCATATATGGTCAAAGGTTCTACTTAAAAAATATGAAATAAATACAAATAAACTTGGAATATTTCAGGCACTACGTACTTCTTAGCCCCTATCATACAGCTAGATATCCTATCGTTTCCCTTCCTAAATATTTTAATATAATTTTATATACGTAGCTCACATATTACTTACTGTTTTCAATATTTTCTGGTTACGGTTAAAATAAAAATGATGTAAATAATATTATATCGGAAAATATTAAATGTTAGTAATCATTATTTATTTTATTACAATAATAACATCTATAACAACTGTTAACTTTACTAACTATAAAAAGCAACTA
The DNA here is from genome assembly GCA_020383195.1 of Neomicropteryx cornuta. Classification (NCBI taxonomy): domain Eukaryota; kingdom Metazoa; phylum Arthropoda; class Insecta; order Lepidoptera; family Micropterigidae; genus Neomicropteryx; species Neomicropteryx cornuta. The sequence goes on along the minus strand of JAHKQU010000001.1, from coordinate 1,306,676 downwards.
AATAATAATTTAGTACACAGTTTAAATGGAAAAGATGCAGTTAAAAATTATATTTACATAAAATTAATTGCAATATTCTTGTTTATCACAATGATAAACGTATATCAATGTATATTGATTTAATCAAATTTGTAAATTATTATTGCTTTTTAATTTCATTTTTTTGTATAAATTGTTTCATTGTAACAACTTTTTCATTTTTTAAAAAGTTACAGAATGTTAACATAAATATATTTAACCAAATCCCGATAGAAGTTCATGAAACACTTCAATTCAAGCTATGATTTGAATAGCAGAGATATTAATGATTACATAAAAATTACATATAAAAGTCATTACTCAATTTAAAATACAAAAGGGTCTCACCTGTAGTACAAAATATAATAACCTCTGCCTCAGGGAGTTACTAATGAAGAACGTAGGATTTTTTAAAAACTAACTATGTTAATCAAGTGATTTTATTATTATAGTTCTTTGATGGTTTTTAAGTTACGATTTATCCGCACACCAAAACTATTAAAAGGACCATTCAGCTTTTCAGTAAATTCAGCTGTGTAATTGATTCCAAAATATAGCACATGTATCTATTATTGTAAACTACTTTTATATATGTATGTAATTATCGTCAATACGTAAAGATCCTATCAATAAAGCACCTAAAATTCAAAAATGATTATAATATAGTATATAAAGCCGGCTGCGAAAAAAAGCATAAAAACCAAAGAAAATAACAATCAAAATACATCACTGGCATTCGTGACTCCCCGGTATACGATTCAATGTTACATTAAAGTGCTTCGCCATCTATTTATTTTATATTATAATAAATATTTAGTTTAGGAGTCACGGGGGAGGTTAAGCAAACGTCGGGTGTGGCTAATACTTGAATAGATAATTCCCTCTTGCATTATTTACTACAATCACTACAGTTCTTTAAAACGACCATAGCTGCGGTTCGAATTTATTCAAGTAATACAAAATAACAATATTCCATAAAAAGTGTATAGCAAACTTGTCCGATTTGGCATTGTATGGTAATCACATTGATAGAGAAAATGGTCTGGATTACATAGATACAGGGGTAGCAACCAAGAAGCACTTTATACGAAGCTGGTTGCTAACATATCTCGTTTTCTAACATGCAGACTTAGATCATGACAATTAATCACACAATGAAGTGGCGAAGAGTTGTCAACTCGTGCAATATTTATTTTCTCTCCGTACATTGTTTCGTCACTGTGTCACACTTATCCAGACTTATTACACACCAGTGTGTGTCACCTGGTGTCCGGAGTTCGAATTAATGGCGACTATATGTAACTGTCATTTACAACTGAGGTTAGCAACGAGACACACTCAAAGAATATATGAAAGATGTCAGCTGATATTGAAAATAGCATCATGGTGATCAAAATTGCACTTCGCAGCCACAAAAAACCAAAACCTATTATTTTTGATTAAAAAAAAGTCCTATTTGACATGTTTTTTTTATTATTTTTTATATGCTACAGATATTATAAAAGTGGTTTTAACTACCTTTAGAAATGTGTAGCCCACACATGCAATATAAACAGCAACATTAAAACCTTATTTTTAAATTGATTCATTTAAATGGCTCATTACAGGTAAAACTATGCAAAAATTTTACAAACGGTTACTCCTTTAATGTACGAACATTATCTATGATTAACATTAATCCAACACTAGAACCGACAATTCGTTTCCTTTCAGGGGTATGATAATAAATACTTTGTCCTTCTACCTTAGGTAGTTTAAACATTTAATTGACGCCATTTTCATTTGAGTGATTAGCTCCAAATTTACAGTTTTTTTTCTTTTTTAGGCATTCTTAGAAATCATCTAAAACAATTAAACTAAGAATGTAAAACTTAATAAACCCCATGTAACGCCGAAATAAAGCGTTTGAACCCACCTGTCCCCACTATATATTTTGAGTCATGGAATTAACCCTTTTAATTTGGTAGTAATATTCCCGAACAGCCTGTATATAATAAATCTGACACCTATTTTTACTCTATAAGGAGCTAAGTCAAGAAGTACTTTAGATTTCTTCTGTCTGATTCACTATCGTAATCGGGCAATGGGCAACAAGACGGCGCAGCACTCAATACAACAAATTGTACACTTTCGAGACAAGTTTCACCAGGGAGCCACAATGACACATTACTTATGAACGTACGGGTCTATTTACATATATAATATCTATACAATACAATCTCCCCTTGCATTGAGTCTTAACGGATTGGAATATGTCGACGAAACGGAAAATCTTGGCTGCGCTTCAGCGACGGATGTCATGGTTTCGGATTCTTTTTCCTCATCATACTACCTACATTGAAAAAGCAATCATTCAATATCTAAAATTAACACAAAAATAAATAAATCAATCTACCTACTCACATTCCAAGGTCATATACAATTATTTTATGCCCTATCCAACTAAGCTAAATTTACCAGTGCTAGAGTCAAGGGGAGATGGTGGTAACGAAGCATTAAAATAGTATGACTATAATGTGCGGATTCGCTGGTTTGCCAGTCAAAATATCTTAACAGCTAGGTTACCACAATCTCCATTAATTGCAGTAATGAAAAGTAAAATATAGTCTTCTTTCAAAATAAGAGTTTGTTATTCTCTGCATAATTTCAAATTGCTAGCATAAAATTCAAGGCCAGGGGGGTAATTCTTGAAAGCAATCCAAAAATTTAGTATGCTAAATCAAGCGTTTAAGTCCGGTTTTGATGCAAAACCAAATGAAAATCGGCAAACCCCAACTAAAAACGTCTGCTTTGGCATACTAGATTTTTGGATCACTCAAGAATTACCCCCTTGGTCGTGATTGGGACACAGCATTTCTCAAGCCTGGTAGTGGATTTATATGGTATTTTTTTTAATAATAACTCAATATCAAAGTTGGCACTCAATGACACCTAAATTATAAATATGCAAATTCAATCATAATTTGTGTCTAGTTCCATAAAAAAATAAGAGAAATTACAATTACTGTGTGTCAATCAGGTTATTGGCATACAGCCTTCTGTTTTTTTTTCTTTATCCAGATTTCCTTTCCACACTCAAGTGCCAATAACAGTATATGCTGTAATCACCGTATACGGTAGGTGCCGTTTCTGGGTAAACCCGTTAGTCTTAATGCATTTTCAATAATATTTAAAAGCGTGGCACGTCGCGTATACCTGAATTCATGAATGGTATAGACTAATCGTTTCATTTTAGTTCGGTTTTGACATTTGATTGTTTTTAATGGATTTATAGTTTTGTACATATCGTTTGCCAATTATAAGAAATCATAACTTAAACTAAAAAACAAGTGTCAGTCCCGCGTGGGATATTCTGTTCGGTCAACGTACTTCGCCGATCGGGCGGCAAAGCGTGATTTGCGCGTTTTGACATACAGAGCTGAATATGTTAAACTGTGCCTCTGGAAGCGTTATCAGAAGCGGAAACGAAAGCGAAAGCATATACGAATGTGCAAAAACTATAAGAAATTAGAATAGGTGGCAGGTTATGACACAACAGTAAAATAAAAAATCACAAATTTTAAATAGTTTATTGTTGATTAACCATCGCTTACAAAGTCTTTTACAATAAAATACTTTATTTTTAATGGGGTTCATCAATATATTAAATATAATAAACGGTAAAATTATATTTTACAAAGAGTGATGGGGCTTTTTCGGGGATTTACTTCACTTCATATACCTGGCTTCACTAAATAGTTGCAGGACTCCTCGGTGAAGCTAGCTATAAGCGAAGGACTATTGGCAATAGAACTAATCTTTATTTTTTATCGTAGTCCTGTAGCATAGATTTCAATGAGAAATATAAGACGTTTGTAGTTTATCTTAATCTCGTTTCTAAAATGGAATCCAACAATGCTTGTATTTGAGACTGATTTGTTGAACGGATTGTAGAAGATTGATCTTAATTTGCTCTCGATTCATTTCTGGAAGTATCTGATTCATCTTGCGTTTCTCAGACCAAGTACCTCTGATGTAACTTGTAACTCGGAGGTTTCATTAAAAAAGTAACTTATTCCTCGGTTCAATAAAGCCAAATCGTGACATTACTTGCATTGACAATATTTCGCTATCATTATCTAGAAAGTTTATCCACTTGTAGCGGAGCTACATATTTCGACTGCTGCTGGCAGCATCGCGGGACAGTACCGCGTTGCGTGCGATGGTACCACGATGCGCACGACATCGCCAGCGCGGATGGTGATTGGCCAACGATCTGAGCAGGCGCACATTCGAGCGTCAAACCGGCGATCGGCGGATCGGTGCAACTGGCAGGTACGTACGTGATTATTATCACGTTTTACTGTTAATCTTTATCTATGTTTTAAATTTGTTATTAGTTTTGTTAAGTTCAATTTGTGAAACAGGATTTAATTAATCAAAATTCATATAAGCAGTTTAGCAGACTTTTAAGAAGCATTCAATTAAAATTGACAATGGAAATCAGTACTTCGTGACTACTTTTCATTGAGCTTGGATTCCAAATTATTTTATTAATAATGATCAAATTTTTAATTTGATTATTACTTATTATTTACCTATTCTATTAAATTATAAATAAATTTTTATTTAAATAGTTTAAAATTTTTCAAACATTGAATTGTGGATTCAAAAATATATAAAATTATTTTAAATTATTAATAAATTTTTTTTAATGGGGCCAGGAAGATGTTGGTCCAGAAGGAATCAAGGGTTTCAACCCCAGGTGATAAGATGATTGAAACGAAATGTCCATGAACGTTTGTAATCTTCCCGTACCATCACCTTTATTTACATATATTCCAAGTTGGGAATATTTCAACAAATGATTAAACTTAACAAAACTAATAACTAAAATTTGAGACAATTAACACTAAAATGCTTTTAAGATTTGTCTATGCATATAACGGGTGTCCAAAGACCAGTCCTGAAGACTTAAGGGGGTGTTTGTGTTACCTATTATGAGTAAATTATAATTAAAAAATGCCCAAATTTAATATACCATTTAACATATTGTGTAAATTCGGTAAGCGGGCTAATTCCGACACGCATGGGGATCATTGCCCTAACCTTGGGCGAGAGCCATAGCTGTTCGCTCACAACATAGGCCTTGTGACATGATTAGTTCATTATTATTGACTGAAGTTTACATTTTTTGTCCTTATTAACAACTATGAGAAATTTTCTGTGATCTTTAGAAATAACACATGAAATCAGAGGGCCAATGAGCTGAATTTTTTATAGGAAATGGGCCTTGGAACACGACGTATATTTGCCGTTTGACAATTTTTTTGATAAAGTCACCGTTAAGTTAACGCTATTTGGTTATCGTTTTATAGTTGTAGTGGTGAAATTACGAAAGATTTTAGTCTTACTTAATAGTTTTCTTTTAGTTATACACATTACTGTACCCACATAAAGTAAAATCTTTTTTTTTTAATTTACAGACCTTAGGTTGTCTCTTAAGAGTGGGCAACTTCAGTAAGTCTTTAATTGTGTGATTTTTTACAGAATCTTTCAGGAAGTTTTGTAAATAGGCACTGTAGAAGGCACTTTTCTAGAAGATCAATCTTTAAACTTGATAGCCTTTTTTATTTATTTATTAATACAAAAAAATATTATTCCTGGCAAAAACAATGTTTTGGCTGCCAGAAACTCAGGAATGAACACACACAACAATTTTATACAAATATCGAATACAAGTTTATACATGTTTTTTTTTACAAATTAACACCTAATTTAAATAACACAATGAAATATATTATTCAAGTATTAATTTTATGCATGTCTTGTACACATCTAGAAATATTATCAGACATTGCATTTAGAAGTACAACAATGATACTTTCTACTAAAATATTAGTCATTCTTATAATAAGTTGGTACTCGTAACACAACTTATACAGTATCTTGAAAGTTTCAAGTAAGAACTTGTGTTAATTAATAGGGGTTGATTTTTAAACCTCCTCGACCCCCAAAACAGTTTTCGTTTATGTCGACCCCTGGGAAAACGATTTCGAACCCCAGGGGTTCGATATCAACCACTTTGGGAATCCCTGATCTATGTCATATACAATTATTTTGGGCCCTACTTAAGGCACAACCATCCTACTCAAATGTGCCTGTGCTAGAGTCAGGAGAGATGGTGGTAATGAAGTGTTAAATATAATATAACCATGTCCGGATTCGAACCCGCGACCTATAGGCTTATAGTCTTAACGCCTTAACCACTAGATCACCACAATCTTACGAAATTAGATTAAATATTTATAATTTATACTTTTCATAATTGATAAAATGATTAACTTTTGCTATCTCTACAATCAAATCGGGTTTATTTTAGTAAGCGTTTTGCTCAAAATGTACATAGGTACAGTCTAAGTCTGTTAAAGTTTAATTTAAAGAATAATAAATAACAAATAGAAAAATGCAATCATTTCACTTTTATATTTAACCGCAGAGAACTATTTTTAAGTAAGCTTTATGCGCCTATCCAATAGAGCAATAGATATGTCAATCAACTTTTCTAATAAACAAATAATGATAAGCGTATGAAACAATTAAACTCATAAATATTGAAAAAAAAAACTTACATACCGATTAGCCGGTAGCTAAACTAGTAACTAGCCATTGCATAATCAATTAAATGAAGATAACTACAATCAAGTTTATAGCTAATAATCGAAGTTCATACAAGTAGGTGTACGTTTACTAATAAAAACGTTTTTGTTTACTCTAGAACGGTATATGTACATCTATATTTTCTACATTCAGTATTATGTAGGATGTAGTTATTATTATTATTATATATAGTATGGTATCAATTATTGAAACAAGTATGAATTCTTAAAAATCGTTGCTTATTATTTTAGTTTAAAAATATGGAGGGTGATACAAATACCAGCGATATTAGTTCGCTAGTATTGTATGTGGTTATGCCCAATATCAAGGGCGGATCCAGAGAGAGGGCACTGAGGGTAATTACTCCTACCCTGAGACAAAAATAAAAAAAAGTTTTTCACTGTCACTCTCAATATAAAGGAAAAACATTTTCGGAATAACATAATAAATAAATCAAGGCAGCACATTAACTTCTCTTTGGGAAAGAAACAATCAGTTATTGAGAATTGGAGATTTTTTTCACCGAGTTGGGAAATAAAAATACTGTTACAAAACACTATTTCAATAGGCCTCTATTCTTTTTAAAAATTTCTACAGATAATAGAATCAATGTAATTTGAAAAAAATAGTTGAATATCCTTCTTATGAAATCAACTATGCCGCTTATAGTTTGTTTCTCGATTCTTGTACTAAAATAGCAAATAAGATCGTAAGACGTTTTTAGTTTTTGATAAAATGTATGGAAATATACAATCTTTTCTAGGCTCTTTTTATATAATGTAGAAATTTTACTTTAATTCTATATAAGTCTAATTAATTATGAGATGAAACGATTTCCAGTATAAATTTTCTTCTATAAGAGTCACAATACTACGTTTATATAGATAATGATCCGGTTGAGTCCTCTTAAAAATATGCTTCTCAGTATCTGAGAACCGATGCATTTATAAAGCTGAACTATATAATTTTCTTTCTGTTTATAAGTATTTGTATCAAAGTTTTTGAGTAGAAATATTCAGATGAACAGACATTAAGAAAAAATAAAAAAAGGGATTTGACATATAAAATTTAAACGTCGAAGTATTTGAAAGATGATAACCACGTTAAGATAATGTTATAAATCTGAAATTTGAATGCACAGCGCATTGTATATATCGTGGTTGTAGTGCTATGTCATCAAACCGTCATGGCGGTATTTACTGCTGTATAATGATTAAGTGCATTGTAATTATTGTTTTTTGATATGCTGTATTTATTTACATAGCTATAAGATATTATTATAGCATCGATCAGATGACGGAAGTGGCACATTAAGTAAACAAACCCAAACTGCTTCCCTTAGTACAGATTCGTCTAGTTAGGGAGGCAAGGAACAATGTAACAGTCGCTTTAATTAAGCTATTTAATAATACACATATTATGTTACATAGTTATATTATACTAATTAAGAGTTACCATAGTATATTTTCAAGAATAAATAAATACGTTCATTAATAAAATGCGAAAACTTACTAGGATTTTTATTTTTTTCTATTTTTCTATTTTGTTTGGGTGATGTGGTGTATTATTTCAATGAATAAAAATACTAGGAGTTATAACACGTCTGTACCAAAACTAAAAGTGGCATTACCTCGGAAGTACTACTGTTTAGTTAGTAATCACTTTTCGCTCTATGACCACGAAATACGGTAATAATGTTCACAGACATAAACATAAGGAGAGTTACTCTTAATACTCATTTAGCAGAGTTCCAAACAAATGTTTTCAGTGAGCACTTTTTTTTATCGCATTTTCAATACATCACAACGATCACTGAAATATTAACTGTTACATTGCACAATTTTTGAAAAGTTCATAATAATCTTAATGCCATAATTAGTTCGCCAATCATCTCCGAGTTGTGACCCAGGAAGTGGGCGTCCCCATCAGTTTCTTCATTCCCTTGCCGGAGGGCGTTCGTCGCAGATTGGGCCGCGCGTAGGGCAGTGCGTTCTGCGCGCGGCTGTGCGATCTGTTCGTCTTCTCTCCAGCTGTTGTGTATGCGAATGGTGCGTTTGGGTTACGGATTATTTTAATACGTGCATTGCAGAAATTGACAGATCACAGAAGGGACGGACGACGGGAAAAAAATATTACATGAGAAGGTATCAGTGACAGATGAAAATGGAATATAAGGACACGCACAAACACAGACACAAAGTGGAAATCAAATCAAACCGTACATAGAACAAAGGAAAATATACACATTTATAAAAATGGCAGCTAATAATGTATGAATGTTTAAAATAAAAACATGTAGCAAGCTTCAAAAACTACTATAGGGTGAATTACCAGTGAACTCTTATACTTTTTTTTTTAAATAATTGTATGACCTAGGTCATATACAATATTTTGGGCCCTACTCAACTAGGCCAAATGTGCCTGTCCTAAAGTCAGGGGAGATGGTGGTAATGAAGAGTTAAAGCAGATTCGAAACCGCGACCTTTGGGTCAGTAGTCCAACGCCTTAACCACTAGACTACTACGATCTCAATTAGTATGTATATAAGTACTACATAAATTATAACAAAAAAAATAGTATACTAACACTTGCGTTGCTGCATAAACCATATTGGATAATTCGGCTGGTCAAAATATTTTTTTAATTTTAGATAAATTTAAATAAAATGATCTCTTCTCTCTTCTCTTAACTGCCCATGAATATAAATTGCAGTATCTTTCTGTTTCGCAGTTAGTCTTATAGGCCTACTGTATAACTTGCAGGTATAAAATATCTTTTACCGGGTAATACTGCCATGCATTGTTTTAACCATTATAGAATTAAAATATTAAAAACATAATAAAATGACAAATTAAAGTGAAGTGAACATAAATAATTGTTATAATCACGGCCGTCTTCATTTCACTGAAGCACTAAAACAAAAATGGCCCACAAGGAATATTAAGTTATTGTTAATTAAATTACCCCAACAGCTTAAATTTGTTTCATAATTGTATGCACTCAAAGCTAATCCTATGTTAAGCTTTAAAGTTCGTAATTTTATTCTAATCAAGTAAGCCACATATGAAAATAATTAAAACAACTTTTTTTAAAAATATTGTATATAATATTGTATATAATAAAATAATATATAAAAAGTAAAAATTGGGTCTCTTCTCAGGATAAAAAATCATCACTAGTATTTTGTCACGGGTATTTTTTTTACATGTTTCACAATATAAGAAAGTATATATTACTATTCGGCTAATATTTCTCTTTTTATATCATACATAGTTTGCGTTTTTATTTTATACTCAAAAGAATGAATAACGCAATATCACATGACATTTAAATTATATTTGACAATTTACCCAACGAAAATCTTAACAATATGAATAGAACGAAAGACAAGACAAAACAAACATCACTCATTTTAAACAAATACAAAATGACTTTCTTTCAAGTTTGCAAAATTACAAGAAAATATAATTTGTTTTAGTGTTGGTATCTCCGACGATGGATCATACCGAAGCACTTTCTTGATGTTGGTTATAAACTGAAGCTCTCGTAAACCGGCCAGTACCTAAATATTTTTTCATTCAAATATATTTGCGACTGTTATACTTTAATTAATTTTAGCAGTATAGCCGTTGGAAGCCAGAAATGCATATAGATTTTATGCTCTTATCTTGATGCTGTTATAAATCAGACAGCATGCAACTGCAATACCTAAACTGTTGTAATCCACTTGAGGTATATTCAGCGTTAAAGCGTTAAAAAAAAAATCAAAAATGTACTGACCTAGGGTGTTAGAGGCGCCGAGGTACGGGAATCGACCCGTAGTCGACCCAAACGCTGCTTTGTTCTCTTTGTTGGAGGCGGGCGGCGGCGCCAACGGAGTATTAGGTATTTTGGCCGGAGGAGGGTTGCGGAACATTGGCCTCACCATTTTCATAGGCACTCGATCTGCAATTACATAAAAAATATTAAAACTACAAACAGAATAACATATATTTTATCTCCTTAGATTACAATAATTATATAATTATCTTATTTCGGAAAGCATAGATGCTAACATATCGAAACATAACATACGAAAGAGTAGAAATTACAAAAGTTTTTAATAGTATTTAACCACCCAAAGTAGCTGTATTTTTATCTAAATTTACCCGAAAACCTAAAACTTTTTGCGAAAATAATGTCATTATTATTGTTCACTAAATATTTAGATATTTGTTATATTGTGCAGAATAAATACATATTAACAGTAATAGAAAACAAATATTTTCAAATAAACTACCCTTCATTTGATAGTTTACTTGGCGTATAACTGCTTATTTTCGACATTATTTTAAATAAATTCAAAATGGTAAATATCTCCTAAACCGTAAAACTTTGTACCAAGGTTAGTATGGCAAAATGTGTTCTAAATGATGTCTTCTATCAGCTCCTAAAAGGTTTACATCGACCTACCAAACACCCCGTATATGTCTAAGTTTTGCTAAAATGTATGTAAAAATATAGGCTTTTCGAGGTTCCTAACTTTTAGTTAAATTACAATTTTACTCTTTTCATTCTATAATAACCCAGATAATTTTATTATGAGATAAAACGATATCCAGTAATATCTATAAAAAAAAGTTTACAGTTTTTACATACGGTTTTTTATAATTGATTATTTTTTAGCTGCATTCGATTAATCAAATCTATTTGTTTTAGAGTTTAAACTGAATTATCTTCTAAAAGGGGGGGGGGGGGTGAAACAAGAAAAAAAAGAAAATAGCCAACCACAATGTGGTTTCCTATCTATGACATTTCGGCTCTACTATAAAGTGGAATTTGATTCACCTTCGCTATTCATCTTCTTGAAATCGAGTATGGTGGCCGTTTTGATACTGGCCTTCTTGCCGAGCGACAGGCTATTCTTCTGAGCGAGGACGAACGTCGAATTCAAGTCATTTGGGTTTATTTCCTTAGGCGCCTTCATTTCGGTTTCATTCTCGGACATCAGCGCATCGCCCGAGCCCTCCTGTTATTTTACATAATGTTTCACTTTATAAATTCTCAAAATTCTACTACGAGAAAAAATTGCGATTGTCAAAATCAAGAAAGTTCCGGGATAAAAACGTATTCAATGCTTATAGTTTCAGCCCATAAATGAAAAGTCATTTATATCTGACTTCAGTTGACCGTAATCTGTCAATCGAAAAAAGGCGCCATATGCAAAATTGGATTGGAATAGAAATAAATTTTTAGGCCAAATTTTAACCGCAGTGTTGTAAATTGGAAACAGCGTTTGTATGAAGGTTCTGAGTGAAGACGTTCTACTCTTAATATGTAAGAATATAAATTCAACTGGGTTAATATTACCTGTCCATTAGGTATGGTGTGCGTGGCGTTCATAGCCACCTCATCGATGGAGTCATTCAAGACAATCGTTTCATCCGGCATATTCCCTTTCCTCCTCTTGTTCGGTGTCTCATCCGTGAGATCGGTTATGGGAAAGTCATCCTCGGCCAAATCGACGGATCGGATGTCGCTCACGGAATCGCTCAGCTCGGAGCACGTATCCGGAAACGATGGCACCTCGATGGGATTTGTGAGCTCCAAACTCGTGATGAACTTGAAATGTGGATCAGGATTTATGCCCGGTTCTGCGTTTTCGTCCTCCCACGAAACCGAGCGGGAAACTTTCAGTTTCTTGAAGACCGACTTGTATTTCGCCTCCATTGTCGATGTGATCTTGCCGTAGCCTTTGAGGTAGAGGTAGTATTTTCGGAGTAGCCGGGGCATTACGGTGATTAGAGGCTTCATACTTTGTATCTGAAAAAAGATAGAAAAAGTACCACTTATTCAAAATAAAAATATGACTGAATTCACAAGACATTCTGAACATCTTTCAAATCTATAGATATATATATATATATGTTATTTTTATTTATTAAATAAATCAACCGTTAGTTTTTATATTAACTTGCTTAATGAAAATGTCAATACGCAAATCGACGTACTGAACAATGCTCCGACTCACGGAAATACCACTAGTTTGTGAACTTAATTGCGTTGAATGACTCAAAACGCTATGTGGACCTTCCGCCATGACTGATGACGCCGGCCGCGTGAAAATAATAATGTAATACTATTAAGACAAGACTACTTTTTTAACTTAATTTAACAATTTTTAAAAGCAAAAGTAGTATTTTGTTAGTTCTTGATGTTTACTGTTCAGCAGGGCTAGTCTTAAAACAAAAGCATCATTAGCGATTGATAGGAGCTGTCAATTTGACGTTTTTATAATGCAATAACAACGTTTAAACTGACCCCTGCGGGTTAAACAGACAAATTTCTAAAAAGCATGAAGTAGATATTATCTACTTCATCAAAACCTTCCATTATCACAACTTGGCCTTTAGATTTTATTTACCTTGAGGACTTGCTCAGACTGCCTTTACCTCTTATATGATGGTACTCTACCAGGGCCACATTGACGAGATTTAGTCTTTGCCAACTAAGGCATAGAAACTTAACCCAGGGATATTAAAATTAGCAAATAGGTGTTGAGCCCATACCTCAAAAAAAAAAATTTAAAAGGCATTTTAACTGTCAAAGTAATGGAATTATTGCATAATTTATTTTTCAATTATTGATGTTATTGAAAGATTTTTTTTTCAAAAATTCATAAAAATTAATAAGTTACAGCAAATTCCATTTTTGCTAATGCATTAATGGAATGATGTCAGAACACAGTATAACGCATAACCGGGTATCTGCCGCACGGACTGTGTTCTGATGTCACTTGGTGCTTACACTTAGCGTCGAGCAACAGACATTAAGTTTTATAACTATAAAAATAAAAATGTTTACATTGAAATTAGTCATTATATTAAGTTATACATTTTAATTAAAAAACAAAAATCACGGAAGAACCCCATTGTCAAGCTATTAGAACAATTATAGCATGCATTAAAAACATGACAAACATAGTGTAACAATACCTCATCGTATAGTTGCGTGGACACCCTCTGGAGCAGTCTCACCCGGCCGGTAGATAACGCCGCCTCGTTCTGCGCCCTCTTCAGCTCTATGACGAGCGACAGGGAGGGGCATTCACTGGACGCCTTCTCGAAAAGAGCATTCGCGCTCGCCCGTGTTGCACTGTACTCCTTCCACGAGGATTCCACCTTCTTCTGAATAGCCATTGAGCACTGAGAGAGCGCTTGCACTGTCGCCAGTTGTCTGTCATGCAAATAAGGACTTAATTCTAAATTTTGGAACAAACACTACGAACAAGGGATAAACAACACAATTTATTTATTTAATTAACGTATAGCACTACATTGATAATACATAGCATTGAATAAAGAACATATCATAAAAGAAAAAAATCACCAATGAGTGCAAAACTAGATACAGTGAGGGTGTGTAAAAATGCTGCCCAACTAAGTAAAACTTTTTCTAGGGCAGAAATTCGGTGCATATATTTAAGTCACGCGTGCCTTTCTCTTTTAATATGAATCCTAAAGATAAGAATCCATGACCTAAGAATAATTAAATACAAGAAATAAAAAAAAGGTGCACACATCCTCCTCTGTGGAGTCCCGATTATTGGTTAATTGTGCAGAAACTATTCTATGCGAAATAATCGTACTTATCTTGGTATTAATTACATTTCTCGAGTACATAATAAAAGGCATATTAAATAATTAAATATTATCGGCTTTAGGTGACAGTTGACTTTTTAGCTGGTAGATGTCGACACTTTTGTAATCGTATGAACTGTCGCATAGTCCCGATGATTGAACATTACAATAGATAGTGACATCTCTCTTTTACGCATTAAGTTAGGGCTTGCGTAATTAAAAGAAAGCATATGAAAAAAAAAGACAAATGGTTGCCACACCAGACTGTCTTATAAGATCAGTGATCATTTTTTCAATAAATATATAAATGCTGAAATTAAATGCAAAAGTCCACTTCTCCACATTTCCTAAAAACTGCAATGCAAATCTGCTTCTCAGTTAAACATTTTAGGTGGTTGCTATGCTGGCCCAAGTAACGACTTCTTAGTTGAGCGAGTATCAAAAAAAATCTTATACTGACCTTGTAATCTCTTTATTGTACGAGTGAGAGCCAACAGTATCGGCGGAATCGATGATGGCCAGGCTCTGTAGCTGCCTGGACGTAACCTGCCGGTGCAGAGCTCTGTGTAGCACGCACCTCTGTTCGATCATGCTCTGGATTAGCTTTTCAGTCTGCTTGGCGACGCTACGGTGAGCAGCTTCGACCTTAGCGGTCCATTCGGCTGTACGGCCCGCGTCGCCGGACCCGCCCATTGCCGTTGTGATTTGGGCCTCTCCGCACTGAATGCCTATATCGTCGGTTTCCACCTTAAATAATGGCATATTATAAAATATGATAGAACAAGAACAAGAAGGCAAATCTCTTTCTTTACTTTTCATTTATAATTTTTCCTTTATTTTAGATATGCCATAAAATGAAGACATATCAGTAAAGGGCATGTAGACACTAAACCAATGCATTTAAGTCCATAACATATTTATTCAAATCGTCTATGGTTGACTGAAATTTAAGTGTTTAAATGTGTATGAAAATCTGTGAAATCACAAGCAATAAAGAATAATGTAGGCGTCTTTGGAAAACGCCGGAAAACGAAAAGTAATTTTGATTTGTATCAAAATGATGTTCAAGTGTCATTCTGCATAGTTTATACAAACATTTGAATGGCCTTTTATAACTTTAGCTTTAGCTGTTTTTTATTTTTACATAAATTCATTTAAATTAAATTGCTATATTTTCCATGTAAAAGAAGATAAAACATATTAAATAATTTTTATTTATTAATAATATGTACTTCATTCCACTATTCACTAGGACTCGTCAAAACATTAACAATATATCAATAGATTATAGAAATATAGTATAATTCACATCCTATGGTTTTAGTAAAAGGTACAAAATTGTCATTAGCATAAAAATGAAAAAGTTATTGAAATGTAAAAAGTGATAGATCGGGCGGATTTTGCCAGAGTCACCTCCTGGATACCTACATCTGTGTCCACCTGGAATAGTTTCAATTTAATATTTGTGATTATAAATAACGGGAGCACAAGCGAGGATATCTATGCCGAACAGGAAGTAGTCCGGATAAGAAATGGTAACTTTGTTTGCTCTACAACTATTGTTCAGAACGCCAAACTTGTGAGGCACTTCCACTTTACAGGGTACCTGTTATGCAGGTATAACTCTGCACTGAGAGCAAAACTTCGCTTCCTACTTCTAAACAGTAGTCCGTGTTTAGGAAACAAAAAAAAACAAATAAAAATTAGTAATTTTTTACTTGTCATTCTATATTACATTAACACATTCAGCTCCGTACGTCAAACGCGCAGGCCACACGTTTCCACCCCATCGGCGAAGTACGTTCACCAAACGGAATATCCCACGCGGGACTGACACCCAGTTTTTATTTTGTTATTTCTTATAATTGGCAAACAATATGTACAAAACTATGAAAATGTTTGTGTTTTCATATCTTTTGTAAATAAAACTCAAATTATTTACCGCCAAATCCGTCAAAAACACTTCCATTTCACTAGTGCACCTTTCACAAAAACAATCAAATGTCAAAATCGAACTAAAATTAAACGATTAGTCTATGCCTTTCATGAATTCAGGTATAAACGACATGCCACACTTTTAAATATTAATAGAAATGCATTTAGACGGCAACGGTTTTATGCGGAAACGGTAATTGTCGTATACGGCATTTACGGGCTATACCGTTATCGGCGCTGAGTGTATTAATGTAGATTGGATAATATGATAAATGTATGTCTAGTATCTAAAATGTTCAATTAAACAAAAATGTCCAAACAAAATGTTATGACCATGTGGTAACACATTTCGGTAGAACGGTATTGTATTACGATAGAACTTTAACTACAAATTACCTGTAATTAGCTAAAACAGTATTATACATTTTTGCCATACGATAAATAAATAAATCGGTAGCTTTTCTAATACAAAAAAACCTTATTATATTTTTTAAATATTTTGTAAGCAGTTTTTAGAATTGTGAAGAGTCTCACAGTCTGTATAATAATTTAGGTGCAAGAAAACCAATGTGTGTTGTATTTCTACAACCTAACGTACAAACAAGAAGCAAACCTTGATTCCCGTCAGGTTTCCAGCACCATAAGCAAGCAATTTCTTCTTCAACATCTCCACTTCCTTGGTGAGCTCCTTGGTCCGTTTCACGTAATGCGTAATATTGAGTGGGCCGCCGACGACATTCTTCTTCATGTGCAGTTGTATTTTGCTGGCGCGCGACGCGTACTTGAGAGTGTTGTAGGTGTCGTCGTAGCTCAGGCTCGACGGGGAAATATTCGCGATCATGACTGTGCGACAGTTACCACCCAAGCTATCCTTAAGCAGACGGGTCAGCTTTGAATCTCTATAAAAATGTACATATTTTACTGAATAATGTGTCAACGAACGGTGTCCTGTATATGGTGACATGGCAAAGATTTAACAAGTCATAAAATAAGACTTTAAATTCCATTAAATAAATGTGTAATGTAGTTGGTTACATTTCTTACTTTTAAGTTACTTAAATGATGGTATAAAAAAAATCCAAATATTGAGACTATTTCTTAAATTTTTTGCATAAGGCATAAAAGTACAAAACATTTATTATTAGAATCAAGAATGCTCAAATAACCATCATTACAACTATTACAACCAAGATGTTCTATGAAATTTCATAGTTAAGCTTCTTACCACAAATTATTATAATTTAACTTTATATTTAAGATTATTTTGATTTTGGTATCAATATGCCTCATTTTTCTGTATCTAGGTGTGAAATTATGCAATTTTTGACGTATTTTATATAAGGGCGTACATAAACTTTTTTATGGTTAGCTCTAAATGATGGGGTAATAGTGTAGCTGCCATGGAAAGCTCTGACCGAGGTTTTTTATTTATGCATTAAAAAAAAAGTCAACTGATCCTCGTTGTCGTAACAATTGCAAGAAGTGTATATTATATTATTGAGTGAGGTAAATTATTTGTATTACCACTATTGTATTTTGTATAACTAGAATATAATATTCCTTGTCACCATACATACCATATTTTTTTCAAAGCGTGACTTATAAAGGGGGATGGATTTCAGAGGAACAGATGATAGGGAGCAAATATTTCAGAGATGTCACATTAGAGTGCGAGGGAACTGTGAATGCCCTAGCTTTCGATGAGGCTGTCAGGAGGGAGAGAGGGGGAAGGTCTTTGTATTGTGTCTGTACCAGAGTAGGTAATAATATCGCACATAGAAAATACACAAATTACTTCTAGTACATACTCTTCTTCCACGATTGCATGCTTGGCTGAGTGTCTTCGATTGAAACGACCCTCTTTCATACCAAAATCTTGAAAGAAAAGTTGCAGTAAACTTACCCTTAATTTATACAAAATCACCAGTCATGGGATTACATTTTATAAATCTTATAAACGTAAACAGTACTCACTCTGAACCTGTATTCATATATCATTAGACGTACCAATTACAAAAACGTTTTATGTACTTAAAGTTTACTTTTTTTTTTTTCTCAGAAACCGCGACAAATTTTGATTCTGTCTTTACCAATAAAACTTAAAATCATAGGACCAATTAACGGTTTTTTTTATCGGGAATGATCCCAGGGCACGGTGCATGTATTCAAAATAATTCAAAAACCACTGAACTAACACTGAATTTTCATAACTTTCAGCCTTGATTTTGAGCCATACAAAGCCTTGCAGTGGATTCATATAATAAAAAAAATAATGAGGCGAACAAACTCGCCAATAGGATATACATAGTCAAAAAAAATAGATATGGTTCATTCAGCATATGGGTTTGAATGTTAAGCTAAATCTTTTTTTTAATTTGTCATTTTGAAGCATATTTTATTGTTTATAATTCGTACAGAAATAAGTACATTTTATAAGTATTTAAAAACTTATTTCTATATATACAATTTTGAACTCTGCTTACCTAAGCTTAGCGTTTTTTTGTACTAGTCAAGGAATATAGTGGAGTTAAAAACGATGGTCAGAAGTAGCCAAATTTCTTATTCAAATTAAAACAAAAATTTTAATCAAATTTCATGCATAGTGTATACGACAAAAGCTTTGTTAAGTGTATTTTATTTAGTTTATCAGAGGTAGGTTAGGTTTATTATAGTTTAAAAAAAAATATGCGCTCTAAAAACTATAAATTGATTCACAATACACTGCAGTGCGAACACTCAGCGAAGCATGCAACAGAAGTAAGATGAAGTTCACAGTGAAGTCATTTGTGCCGCCTCTAATTTGATATTTCCATCTACTCCACTGACATTCACCATTTTTACCTGTAATTAATGTACCTGTACGGTATAAACTTGGATCCGTCTGCGAGCTGATTGATGCAATTGCCGAGCGCCAGTAGACTTCGGTTGATATTAGCGCCTTCTTTGAATCTGTCACCGGAACAGTTCGTGGCGGCTGCTCGCTCGCTGCCCGCCAAGTCAATCATCGACAGTTTCGCCACCTGAGCCTGGCCAGTTGTGCGAGATGTCATTTTCACATAAACCTGCAATAACACTTACTTTTCGTTAACGTGATTGATATTTTTGTATAATGAAAATGTAGATGTTATTATTGTTTATTGATTTGATGTTGATTTTTATCTTGAATTATATATTTTTTTTTTAAAATAATTGCTATGACCTAGGTCATATACAATTATTTTAGGCCCTGCTCAACTAGGCCAAATGCGCCTTTCCTGGAGTCAGGGGAGATGGTGGTAATGAAGTGTTAAAAATGGTATGACCGTGTGCGGATTCGAACCCACGATCTCAATATACGCGACGCGATTTATATAGCTTTTAATTGTTATTATAGCATCGGTCAGATGACGGAAGTGGCACATTAAGCAAACAAAACCAAACCACCTCCCTTACTATAGATTCATCTAGTTAGGGAGGCAGGAAACATCTGTACAATGTAACTGTCGCTTGTCGCTTTAATAAGCTATTTAATAATACTTGTACGCTGATTATAGTGTACTCCTTAGGAGAGTTGTAGTATATTTTCAATAAATAACTAAATATATCGACAACTAAAATATTTAATTACGAAAAAAAAAGAATGTTTATAGAATCTTAATCAATTCTGGATATAGTTTGAACACTAGAAGTAGGTACATCGGGCCGGCTCTCATCTCCGGGCTCTGCCGTTCCGATGTAGGTATTCGATATCTTCCTCTTTTTCATTTCAAATCGCAAACGCGTCGCTTAACCGTTAATTTTTTGTGCAGAAATGCAACGGAATCATCTGAATTGTAGGTTATGCGATTCTTCGCTTGTTGGGTGAAAATGTCCGACACCACGTCATCGCGTTATTATTGTAATCGGCCCTAAGTCAACAGCCGTAGCGTAATCTAGGTTATGTTTTGTATGCCAAATATGTTACAATGTGTATAATCTATAATTATAATTTTTCCTAGTTTAATTGTACTTTCGTTGTATTCTCAAATACCACCTTTAATTCCAATCCGAGGAAGAATTTCATGTCAAACAAAGTGGTGAATGCATGGAATAAGTTACCAAACGCAGTGAGTGATAAATGCCAAAAATGTGATTGAATAATAGTCTAGACGATTTTATCAGAGACGCTACAAGTGCAGATTTAGGCTTATCAGCATAAGCTGCTTGCCTAAAACTAAATAATAATAATTTATTGTAACATAATTATTATAAGTTTAATAGGAAATTATTGCACTCAAACAATAAGCCAACCCCCCATCCCGTAAATACATAATTAACCATAACTTATGCCAATAAGATAATTTTGGCGGCTATTACTAAAGTTAGATTTTTACAGAAGTTATATAAATACTCAAAATGGATGAGCTTAATGTATTAAAATAAAATTCCATAGTAAAATAACCTGAAAGACAGCATGACTCCGGGAACTCTCTGCGTTGGCGTCCGTCGGATGTTGGGTTCGATTCTTGTTGCCCACCTCTAGCATGTCCAATAGTTCCCGGGCTGTTTCAATCCTGTTTATAGTTAGGCCGGAGACAATGACTCCATACTTGCTATCCTCGCGGAGCACCAGCGACTTGTTCGGTTGCAGAAGATCGTAAACATTCTCGTTGTACACCTGACAAAACAAAAAAATGTTGAGAAATTGTAATTTTACTTGGATTAATTTAATCTCAATCACAAACAAACTATCCCTAATAGCGGGCGCTTTTCATGGATGAACTTCGCATTCTAATATTGAAACAAAACATAGCTTATTCTATTTAATACATATGTAGAAAAATGTATATTATATTATCTATATTTTATTATTAATTTTATACATTACTTTATAATTCTTAAAGGCACCTAATTGCTATTACGTATTATCTTTTCTTTTTCCTATTTGGTATTATTTTGTTTTCTCTCTCACACTCACATGCTAAATAAAAATTATACGAGTGAATGATTTGCGGAATGAATTGCCAACAAGAGTTATTACCTAAAATTCAGTTAAACAGTTCAAAAACCGCTTAGATGAGTTCGCTTCACGAGAGCACAATAATCAAAGATAAAGGTTTATCAGCTGTAAAGCTGCACACCTATTAATTAAAAATAATAATAATAATTGTATAGATCTTTCTCTGCTTGTAATATTTGGCATACAGACATCGAAAGTGGTATTATTGGATGTGATGGTAAAAATCTTTCACTGTTGCCTGTATTTTCTTTTATTTTTATTTTATATATTTTTATGTTATTATAATCTCTTAAACTACAAAGGCAAATTCAATCAGTTCCTGAAATCAAATCTAAATGTATATTCTAAATCGATGGTGTTTTCATGTTTTATGTGAACTGAAGTATTTATCATGGGACTTACTTGCATGAAAAAAAATTGTTTAAAAAAAAATGTGCTTAATATCGTTTTTTTAAATAGTGAATTGGAAGTTGTTAAATTTATATCTCTTCTAGCTACGAGTAACAGCTCAGAAATTATTTTTTGAAAAGTTACATTTTCAAGACCCGGTCAGTGTTAAGTTGTGACGGGTTGAATTGTCTCATGAGGTCTCTTTGTAAAAAAGCTCATATTTTGTGTTTATACAGTATTTGGTAGCAATAAAAAAAAAGAATTAGTCTGATCTATGTTATACAAATATTTTGAGCTTTAACCAAACATCCTTGTGCTAGTCCCGTCCCGACTAGCACAACTGACTGACAATAATATGGCCGCTGGGTCAATAGTCAGACGCCTTAACCATTAGATTCCCTGATCTCTAATAAGTATAGTCCAGATCTATTTCAAGAAGTGATACTACAATGATAACAGATATTTGGAATAACAAAAAATTCTCATCCTCACACAGCACGCAGACATAGTAGTCAGACTGGTATGTCATTCTACTAGCTGTTATAATACACATCCAAATCCTGCGTAGAGCCCTGCTGTGCAACTCTTGGGCCATTCCAAATTGCAAACGCATTGTTTAAGAGCGCTTACTGTCGGACGAGCAAACTCCGAACTGAAAGCAGCATAAAGGCATGCTACTTCATTAGGCGGAGACTCGTGACAAGCGTGTGCGGATAAGATAGAAACATTTCTAGCACCAAATAAAGAGGCTAATTAATTTACTACGGAGGTTTTTCTTCTTATGGAGAAACTAAAAATATCTTTAAAATGTTTTGTTTTGCTATGGAATTCAGTTTTAATGTATGTTTTTTAGCATTTCTTTATAAATAGCGGCTGTTAATAAAACACACTCTAAATGTAGCTTAAATTCAATCAAAAACGGCTTTTTAAATGCCTAATAACTTTGAAAGGGGTCATTTTGACTCAAATATATTGCTGACTAATTAATTCATTAAAAGATAATAAAGATAATCTAAAAAACACCACTTGTATGAGCCGAGGTAAAACAGTCACGCTCAACTTACAAATTTTGAATTATTTTTTAGCACATCTGTTCCGTCAGATCCCGTTTACTTAACCATCGTGGTAATTTGGTATAGACGGAGAAACCATCTGGACAAGGATACTACTAATTATCATATAGGTATTTTGTGCATAGATTGAACTGTAAGATTTTTTTAAGGAAAATGTTAATAGGTAGGTAGAGGCAGAAGAATTGAAATATTTAGGGACAGAATCAATTTATAGAAAAAATGTCAACTTACTTCTAAATATGAAACACAAATTTCAAACTCTCTGTCCTTCTGATGAGAATCAATAACGCGGAACAGTTCCTGCATAGTGAGATAAGTGATGCCGGGTTGATCTCTAGCTCCAATCATGGTGTAAGTCTTGCCGGCGCCCGTCGCTCCGTAAGCAAACACTGAGCAGTTGTAACCGTCGAACAGAGAATCTATAACCTCCTTAGTACTTCCTTCAAAAACATCTTCGTTACTGGCGTCGTTATAAAAAACATTATTAAAAATAAACTTGAGTTCCTTGTTCGCCCGCCTGAGGAAATTCCGCGTGGGCTGCTTCATGCCTTGGTAGAAGAATGGCTCGATGTCTTCCTTAGGATCGAACACCATATTCTGTTCGTCGATCGCTTGAATGACAACCCTGTGGTTCGATTCTCGTTCCACATGATTTGGCGGTCGGACACGCACCACGACACGAATATTAGCGGCTGTATTATTTGTTGATCCTGATTTGGAAGGAACGTTCGTGGCCCCTTTGGTGGATGATACGACGATCTCGTTCTTCGGTTGCTTTGGCCGCGGCGACGACTTGCCAGCTTTTCCGTCGCGCGTTCGAACCATCTTTGAAATTCTTAAAAGCGCCCGTTCCGAGTGTGTTTTTCTGATTCTTCTACATCGATTAAATGTTACATACGAGAAGATTGTTGACCCAATTTCACTCCAAAACAATCATCCCAAGTTCGTTGAGACAACGGATGCTTTTTGAAATTTCAACAAACTTCATCCATTAGAACATAGTATTTTATGACGTTGGAAGTCTAGTTGTTTATCACATGGCTATACTGAATTTAAAAAATAAACTTTTCGAAACTGTTTTATTTCAAAAGTTTTTTTGTTTTTAATCAAAAATATAACAGGATATTAAAAATAAATTATAACGCGAAATTGAATTAAAAAAAAAAACCAATTCACTGGTTAAAAATTTAATTGATTAATGAACGGTGACTTTCGAATCAAATCACTCGCCCTTTCTCATAAACGCTCATAAACGTGTTAATAGATAGATGGAATATCAACATTCAACACAAAACAGTTCCACATTAAAGCTCAAAGACAAATTAAAGTCAATGGTTCGATTGGAGAAGCGTAGCAGAGTCATCCGAAGTTTCAATTACCTAGCATGTCCCTTCGACCCCAAAACATAATGCCCGTGGACCTGAAATCATTCGGTTGATTTCTTTCTAGTTAACAACATTCCTATAGCACTCATTTTAAAAGGACAGTGATGAAATGATCAGTTATTTACAATTTGGTTCAGCTAGAACAGTCAGCTAAAAATATTTGTGCAGCGTATTATTAATTATTTTTTTTACTGTTTTAAAATACAAGCAGCAACGAATGAGCAATATAAAATTATTTTATTGGTACAATAAACTTTTAAGCGGCATATAAATGCCAGGCGCGCAGCTAAATATCTATTCAATCTATCCAAATCCTTAAGGCTTCGCTTAACTGTCTTAACTTGCAATGTTTGTTCTGAGAAATTGCAAGATTTGTCAGTCGCGCATTTGCTCCATTATGTAGAACATGCTTTGTTGTCTTTGAGCTTTAATGTGGAACTGTTTTGTGTTGAATGTTGATATTCCATGTGAACAGGCCATCTCTATTTGTCAGTCTCAAGCAAGTTGTCATTGTCAGAACTCAGCTGCAGTTGTCTGCCTTGTGTTTCGTCTGTCAGTCGTACGGCTAACTGCCTTATCATCGGTCGTTTGTGCGGTCAGCCGGTCTTTTGAGAGTATTTGGCGGGATTACTCCATTTGTCAATTGAAGACGATTTTTTAATAAAATTTAAAGTGTTTGAAAAGAAGAGAAATTAATAGTGTGTGAAGTATTAACTTATTTCTATGCTTCACTTTATTTTTTTTGGTTGTAGTTTTGCAGTAGAAATCTTATTTCGAAGATTAAATAAATATTGTTACGTGCAGCTGAAATGCTGCGTTTGCCCCTATTTTGGCAAGGTCGTCTGTGAATCATAAATGTAATTCGGACCATTGACCATTGCATGTCATTGTGATGTAACGAGGAAACTGGCATACGTGCATTTCTTCAAGAGCATTCAAAGCTCAAGGTCAACTGTTTTCAGTGCCAAGCTGTCTTCTGTAAAATAACGTTGACTATAATAATTTCAACATCACTAATACATTTTCATTTTAATGTTGACATTGCTTTAAACATCTTAATGCAGTGCAAAATATTGCAATCAAATTTTAACCACTAATTTCGCAATACTACTGTCAGATTGTACAGCAACAGCATTAAAATCCGTATGTATGTTAGATTGTGTGTTCAGGGGTTAAAAACCTGCTAAACTGCTTAGACCTTAAGGTAGTTTAATTCGAAATAATACATGTGTCCACTTGTGTAATTTTTGCTTTTTTATGACAAGTTGAATATTTTAGTGGCAAATCTCGAACAAGTAAAGCTAATTTATACCGGATTGAGTAGTAAAATTTACTAAAAAATTTAAGTAAAATTTTAAATGCATAAATATTCCACGTAATTACTGCAAAATGTCAGGTGAGTAAGTTGCAATCCACTGCCTCCCTTTATTTGCAAAACGATACTACGAACGCCTGCCAAGCGATATTGACCAAATAACTTGCCTATGACTAAATTAATAATGTTACGTTAAAATATTTTTGCAAATAGCGTAAATTCACAGGTAATTGCTCGCATTTATTGAAAAAATTTTGGCTTTCCACTACCGCTTTTAGATTTAAAGTCTGCATTTTGAGCCGATCATACAGTTCATCATTAGCCACCATCTTGCAGGTGTCATATTTAGTAAAATTCTTCTGATCTGCACAATAGGATAGTGATTAAATCGCCTTTGATAAGATAGCATACTCATCGCAGTGTGTTTTATGTTATGGAGGTTATGGGGTTTTTCTTGTCATTGAAATATATAATTAGTGTAACGAATTGAATAATTAGTGCTATGTAGGTAATTAGAAGAGTAGAATGCTTTTATATTTTTATAAATGTTATTTTTTGTTTGTTTTAAAATTATTATAATATTTTTTTTTTCAGAAAACCATGGCACAACAACCCTTTCAAGACAGCCTTGAATCGGAGGAGGAAAAATCTATGACCCGATTTGAGAGAAAAGCTAGAGAATCCCCTTTTATGATTGGCGGTGAGGATAAATTAATTTCAAATAATTTTACTAGATTCCCAATAAATCTCTCACTTTTCTAACAGGTCTGATTCTAAGATACTGGTCCATAAATTTGATTTAAACTTTAGTTTAAAATTAAATTTAACATTGTCCATCTGCGTGTAAGCTGGTTCTAGACACATATTTCTAGTGAAACCTCCGCCAAGATTTACCTTTTGCTTGGGTTCTGTGTTTCAAAGTGTGTAATTTTTTTTACATTAATTACACAGCTTCAAATTTTGAACTTCTACCACTGACTAATTTAGGCGATTTAAAAAACTATCAGGAACCTGCAAAAACCAGCAACACAGTGAAAGATGTATGGATTCTGCTTGCTGGTAGACAACTCCCATGAGTAACAAAAACAATAGCTGGCCATCGCATCAAAACAGCTAAGTAAGTTTACCTGCGAAAGTAGGTCGGCTTTAAGGCTGCGTAAATCTAGAGTGTCCGAGTAAGCAGAGCGTAATCTGCTCCGTGACATGGACACGTTTGCCCAAACAAACGGCATACTACAAGATATACTTTTAGAGACGCACCCTTAATCGTAAAATCGTAGGTAATTAGGACAAGATGTTTGTAACATAATGAAGCTGCCTAGGAAGACACTATCGAGGTGGTTTATCATCATGAGGAGGTAGAAGATGAGCAGTCAGCCATTATTGATGGATGCAGCACTAAAGAGCTGAATTATCGTGCATTTGAACACATAAAAGTGTGGTTTCACCCAGAGAATTCCAGCATTTCGATGGCAGGCAGAACAAACGCTCTGATCAAAATTAGCGACTGGGCCTGACCTATCACACTGTCTATTGAACCCAGAAGTAGCAAGTATATTCAAAAGTTGAACTGCCACTTATATTAATTCAATATGAATATTATTTCTAACAAACTTATATTGTTTACTTAGCATTACACTTGAAACCCATGCAAATGAATTACGCACACCTGACTGCTATTTTTCAAACATAGTTCTTTCCATGATGTATCATTTAAGATCAAACCAAATCCATTGTCTTTATCGGAAAAATATTATTTTTTGTAACAATGATATTATTTTAAGGGGCGCCGTCACGTTTTGGAGTAGGTTGAGTTAAGTACCTACACAGAAAAAAAATTGCACTGCAAAAAGAGCTATGTCAATTTTATTTAATAACCTGTCGAGTAATCTAAAGGAAACAAATAACTTAAAAAAAGAATTAAAAAAATATATTTTAAATAGTATTTTTGTAGATGAATGTACTCGAAGCGATCGGTGTGAGATGTACTCGTACCGACTTTATTATAATAAGACGGACGGACGGACGGAAGTGACCGTTATAAACAAACATAATAAAGACAGGCTGGATAGATACCGTCCGTCATGTGGATGTGTAGCTGTAGCTCAGCATTGTGAAAAGTGTTGTCATATGATGATATTGAATAGGTTATTGAATTAATAAGTAAAAAGTGGGAACGAACTAGTTCACATAAAACCCGTAAGGGTTTAGTGAACAAACAAATAAAAAATGTATATTTTGTTTATAAATAACGAATATATAAAAAAAATGACCTTTATTAAAAAAGGTATTTGTATTTGTAACACCCCCCCCCCCCCCCTTAAATGTTCGTAAATGGTCTTGGAACTCCTGTATATTTATAACTATAATATAAGAACACACATGTACCGCACACACACACATATACATAAGTATCTTTATTTTTATCATTATATGTTAGTCCTTAAATGGCGCCTAATTGTTATTAGGTATTATTTTATTTTTTTGTTTCCCTCTTTGGCAATTTTTTTGCCATGTTCTAAATAATGTGAATATTTATAAAAAAACTTTTATATATAATAAACTTAAGTTTAACAATTAAGTCAAACAATTAAATACACAATTGTGTTTTGTCGACATGAAATTGGACAGTATCGAGTGCTGGCTATCTGTAATGTAATATTTGAAAATTATTACAATCACTCTCTGTATGTTTACTTTTATAAAATAAATAAATAAAGTTAGAGTTATGCATATCAATACATTCGAAGTTAGCCAATCAGCGATAGTTATTCCGTTTGAACCGACATAGCTTATATCACACACGTTTGATTCCTGAGATAAACACCGCAAAACAACTTTTTGAATGGGTAAACTCAAAAAGTTTTTATTACTTTCTCTTGATATATTTTTGAATTAGTGTAGTAAAATATTTAAATAAAGTATGTTTTGGCACATTTTGATTGAGAAACATCGATAAATTCGCGGTAAACAGGATATTTTCTAAATGAGTTGTACGATATTTATATTGTACTTCGCAGTCGGAACCAGTGATATATGCTTTGTTTTTCTAGGTCTGTTTTATGTATTTCCTCATCAAACATCTAAAACGACTTACGCGGTGTTAGTTATTAACCAGCGATAAGGATGACGTGAATTTCTGATTTTATTATGTTGGAATTTTTATGCAGTGTAAACTATATTTTTTTCTATTTCGACAGGCATCTTAGGTTGTGTGGGTGCGGTCGGCTTTGGCGCATATAAATTCAAGCACCGTGGAACGATGCCGATAAGTTTATATCTGATGCAGCTACGTGTCGTTGCTCAAGGAGCTGTCATATTCTCCTTAACAGCCGGAGTACTCTACTCATTAGGAAAGAAATTGTTATACCCGCCACCGCCGAAAAAGCAGCTCTGAATAAATTATAGTACAAACTTTGACATAGTGTCGAGTCATATTTACGCCTTTCTGATGGAATCTGGCTTCTCTCATTTTAGGAACTTTATAACGACCATAAAACAATACTTTGAATTAATTGTATTAAGATTGAACTCATTTGCTAACCCGTTTTTCGTTTATATGAACTTATTTATATACTTATAGTGTATGTCAACTTTTAGCAATGTTTCGCTTAAAATTAAAACTTACGTAGATTATAAATCCTTGCTATTATTTCAATTTATGTTAAATGCCTCTTACTATTCATGCTTTCGCATTGTTTTTTTCTCTATATTCCTTCATTAGTTAGTACCTACAAGCAAATTAACTAAGTTAAGCAGGACTGAGGTATTAATACACTTTTTGGGGTTTCATTGTTGCACATTGGCGACAACTGAATACCCTAAAAATAGTCATGTGTATTAAAATGTGATAAAATTTACACAAACCTTGTACCAGTTGAAAATATTGCTATTGTGTCCCTATGCTGTATGTTATATAAGCTTTAATTATGTCCGTTTTGTATGTCCGTATGTTTTTTTAGTTTTTTATTTTATTTAGTTCAACTTTAAAAGTCAAACTAAAGTGCAGCGTGCCTTCGGCTATATGTGTAATTGTACTTGCTCTTCGTTTCTATACAATCATTCAACATAATATTTGAAATAATTAGCCACAGTGACAACTTTGTCATTTTTTATAACTTTTAATTATGGATCTATTTACATACACCAGGTTTAATAAACTGTAATAGTCCGTTTTGGTTTTAAAATTGTTAACTGCGATAGCACTTACCACTTAAAATGCATGATTACCTTAAAAATAATGTATTTGAAAATGTTTTATATATCACTCGCGCTTATAGCAAAATATTTTTGACTATTCCATTGACTACTGACACAGCGCTTGATATTTCAGTACAAATATTGTGATTTTTAGTGTTTCATAACAAAATTGTATAAAATGGAACCCTTATGGTGAGATTTCAACTATTACTGGTCAGCAATTTCTGAAAGTTATAGAAAGTGAAATATGACATGCGTGTGTAACGATTAGTACTGCGAATATTCTATGGATTATTACTTTAAAAATTAAATTTGGTTTCATTAGAGCCAATTGGTGAAAATTAGATATATAAAAATTGCATATAAACAAGCTAGTTAAGATCACAGAAAACAGATTACTATGGTCATATATTTTAATATGATAACTTCTTGTACAGGTGTCCCAAGACCATTTCCGAAGACGGGTGCATGTGTTTCCCATTATAAAAAAATTAAAAAATATTTCACGCTCAAATTTATTATTGTTTTGAAATAGTGTAAATTACCTTTCTTTTTAGCACGCTACAAAGTTTTGGTATCTTGGTCAATTAGGTTAACCCCGAAATGCATCTGCTTTCTGAAATCAGCCGTCATACCTATTAAAAGAATCTTATATTATCACTCAAAGTTTACTTTTTTTTTCTGAAACCATGACAAATTTGCAGAACTTATTAGCTGGGTTTTTTTTTTATCTGGAATGGTCTTGGGACACGGTGCATACTTGGATCGATGTGCTTGATATGAATAATATTGGTATACTAGATGACTAAAATTTTCCTTATTTTAGAATTTTATGGACACTTAGCACAAGTCGGGAACATATTCATAACAAAGTGCATACCCATGTTTCTTACGTAGTTAATATGAAGATCTCAGGTTGAGTGAAAGGGTGTGATATGAAACCGTTTGAAGTACGTGAGCAAATATGGTTAACCGGTTTTTAAATTTTTATAATTCAAATGACTTTATTTGCATGTATTTTTTGTAAATAGTGAAAAATTAAACGTACATTTGAGTAAAGTGGAATAAAACCTGCACTAGGTGATTAGTATGAAGCGAATAAGCCATATTAAATAAACGGTGTTTCTTTGTTAGTATTTTAATACAATGCGCATAGTGATCTTTATAATATAGTAAAAAAAGAAGTGAACGAACGGTTTATTGGAAGAAGTGATTGTGATTTTTTCATTGTGATTGAACATGTCATTGAACAATGAAAATTAGTATATTAATCAAAAATGAAACTCACCTAACTTGTTTAAATATGGATAAAAAAAACAATATACCATAAAAATCACTCTAAATTATTTTAGATCAAATGTGCTTAAATCATTAAACTTTTTAGTACCTAAAATAAATAAGCATTCTGGTAATGAGAGAGTTTACTCTTCGATTTGCAGTATGTTATGTATGGTCAGCGTATTATTAGCGGCGAACAAAATTAAATATGGCTTGTAAACACTAAGACACACTTATATTTAATTATACAACTTATTTTGTGTTATTAATTTACATATATTATTTTTATTCGTGACCAAAGACTAGTTCTTAATGCAGGTTGGTCACAAATATTACTCTCGAAGTAAGCGTATAAAATATAGCGGTTATATAATTTATTAATTTAGCGTAAACCTGGAGTCAAATGTGTTTGAAACAATGTACCACCAGTTGTGCTACTCTTGAACCATCCCAAAATGGAAACACATTGTTAACTGACAAATCTTGCAATTTTGTGTTTCAGAGTAGCGCAGCTAGCTTTAAACATGTCTGAGGTTTAAAACAATTTTATTGTGTAGGTCATAAGGCTGATTGATCTTCGGTTATTAGAAAATACCTATTTATTACAAAAAAAAGATTCAAAACTAAAATATTTTCATATGGAACTGTCTTTTACTTTATTCAAACCGTATAAAATTCCCATTTTCAGTCCTAGTTTCCTCGTGTTCGCTATTCCCATATGATTGTAACATATTATGAAGGTTATAAAAAAAATACCACTAAAGGCAGAATGTGCTTAACCTAAACGGTGTTCTCCACACTTTTACGTAACACTCAGTCGATTGCCCATAGAGATTATCAAAAAATGGTGTTACTACAGGCACTTACAAAAATGCTTATTTAAGAAAAGCTATGAGCGTTATCTTGATAACCAGCGCTATTTTGAATAGCTTATGAAATTCTCTAAAATATGGTTTTATTACTATTAGATTTAATATAATTTTCAATTACAAAATGAACTTTTGAAGCAGTTTTATTTTTGTTACCCAATACTCTTGTATTGGGAAATCAAAGCGATGACACCTTTTAAATAAATATGTACTTGATACTTTTATCCTTTTCTGTTAGACTATTGTACGAATTCGGTTAGATTTCATTTTTATTATCTAATTATAAGTTATTCTACCTATTTATATATTTTTGTTCACTAAAATTACTTTCAATAATTTTCTAAACTTTCAATAAATGACAAGATCACTGCAATTGTCGATGCGAAATAAACGAATATAATTTTGTTTTTATCTTTGTGGCCTTTCAAGGCAAGGATACCATTATTTATTACTTGCCACACTATTTCCTAAAATCGGTCAAAAACTAGCACAACACAGCTTAAACAAATGCGAGGATGGCGACAGGAATACAAGTGAAATTATTTTTGGTTATCCAAAATGGTGTCATACTGTTTCTCAAAAAACTGATATGGCCAGCCTAAAAAATAATTAAACATTACATTCAAACCGAGGCCGCACTGGTTCGACCTGGACGCTCTACGAGTTAAAGAGTGGGTTAGGGGGAGGAATTAATATCGAAGAAAGTGTTATATTTATGTTAAGTTGTTAGGCTAATAATGTATCTGTCATCTTTGCAATCTGCATTGTCAATCTCACTGTAACACTTCATAAATAACCTTCCTTAGAACAGGTAACTCTTACCTAGTTAGGAAGGTTATAGACTTGTACTCATTGGCCAACATTTAATAAAAAAAAAAAAAAAATCGACCATGAAAATAATGATACCTCTCAAATAAAGCATTGTCTAATAACGGCGTTATTTCAACAATAATTTGAAATGTCAACAACTTTTAGCACAAAAGGTGTGTACGGTAAATCAGTATTAAGACCTTCAAAACCTATAGATATAACATGAAACTGTATTTCTATAACATAACTTCTGCACTGAATTAACTGGCAGCATGCTACTGGCCAAGCGAGCCCATTTTCGAGGCGACTGGGTGTGTTGGGGGGGTGACACTACAAGTAAGCTTCCTTCCTTAGTACAGACATAGTCTAGTAAAGAAGGCAGGGCACAAAATATAGCAGTGCTAATCGCTCCCGGTGCATTTATAATATTCATTTGTAACTGTGATTTGTACTACAATTCTATTTCTTTGTCAAATGAATTATGTCACAATAAATAAATAAGTGACACGCGGTACACCATTCTCACAGTGTACTAACTTTTTATGAAGCTCAAAGTACGAACATTTCTCCCTTTTTTCCTTTGTACGGTACGGACACGGCTTGTAAAATGCAAACCATCCGTACAAAATACGCATGCATGGTAACTCTACCAAGAAATGACATCGAAATCCAGATGGAATTGTCTTTTGAACGTCTCACATGCATTATTAAGGCGAGACGCAAACAATCAATTTAGAAACAATAAACTTGCCGTCAGATGGACCTAGTGACACCTTGTCATTTATTTCATATGTAAACAGAACGATTTGCAGATTACTTACAGAAAATATTTTTCAAATGACAAAACTGCTTCTATTAAATTATAATGTTTGGAAATTGGTGCGGCATCGGTATTGCGTTTTAATTACTAATGAGTGGTTGACAATTAATTAGTCAAGGTTGCAATAATATAAATTACACTAGGTGGTGATTAATCAGTATGTATGTGTCAGTCCATACATTACTACTCATGAAAGTTGAGTAGTATCACAATATTATCGTCGTAATGCAGATGTGTCTATCCGCTCGTTCTAACAAATCAATTTTTATGGAGATTATTTAGCTACTTATTTTTATTCCATTACAGTATTTGGTTTTCCCCATTCAGGTTTTTCATAATGCTATTTCCTTTATTGCCAGCCTGCAAATTTGTTTATGTAACAATTCTCAAATGTTAAATTACACTTTCTTAAAATTGTCAAGCAGCATCGATTTAAAAAAAATATTTCTTTGTGTCCAATTGAGTATTCAAGGAAGTATTTAAGTTTTTTTTAAATAGTATCTTACTTAGTTTTTAGGCCTTTCATTAGTTCTCCCAAAAAATCCAATACGGTATAGCCTCTGTAATCCGAACTCGGGAAATTCTAGACAAGAGTTCAGCACATGAAGGAGTGTAGATTCATTTTATTACGAGCAGAGAGGCGGGGCAGGTTTAAATGTAAAATGAAATAACCGTTTGCGGCATTAATCTACAAATGTGCCGGCTATCGGCAATATAATAGTTTGCATAAATTATTGAGTGTACCAATATGGCTCCTAATAAAAGAAAGCACATGAAAAAAATATGTAATGGAAAACCTAATTAGTTATGTTATTTATTCTGGTTTCATTTTATATAGGATTCCAGTAGTCCAGTAGGATAATATTTTTATGTACAAATAAAAGTTTTCCTAATCATTCTCAATAAAGAGTTTAAAGGCTGGTCATCCTATATGAATTAGCTTTAAAATCATACCTTAAATGCTAAATTTATATGAGTGCAAAAGCGTAAATGCTTTGGTGTTAAAACATATAAGATATTGGTAAATAAAATATATCTGAGATTTGGCTGCAAAATAAAAACGAAAAATAACAGAAAAATATTTTAATCACAGCACACGCCGACAAATATATCAAAATAGGTTGTTGCATACAATGGAAAATTATTGTGGATGTGGAGATATTGTGGACAAAAATAAAATATAAACATACAAACTCCTATTATTACTGGGACGAGCACCACACCAGGATGCAGCTGGGCAGAGCATAAGCCCGCCAAATTGACATTAAAAATTAAAGATGGAAAATCCACTGTATTTTTAGGGCGAAACAATTCAAATTTAAAAAAAAAATGGTCCCATGTCTTACTAATTTAAATAGGGGATTAACAAAAAATTTAAAGTATGCAATTTTTAAACTACATCCATCATTATGAATTATAACTAAAATTGATAATAGTACAATAAATTTGTTCACCCAGGTAAAGGAACTATTTATAATGAATTAATGTTGCATGAAAAAATGCTCCCTAGGCTTATATTATGTAAAACAAAGATTTACAATATTATAATGATACTCGTATAGAAAATATGTTGCACAGAAAAATTTTATTTTTTGAAATTTTCCACCTAACACGTTCCGGGAATATGATTAGACTTTTTATACGGGATTAAAACAAATGAAATTGAACTAAAATAATTTACCGATAAAAGGTTTTTTATATAATGCATTCACATATCGGAATATTTTTGATTATATAATTCAATGTTATAAAATAGCAAGTAACACACAAATGCTTTTGAATTAATTAAACTAATCCAGGTTATTTATTTAAAGCAACAACAGTCACGGACGTACCTGACAGAAGAATTATTGAACAGTATCAGTGCGGCATATTAGTAAATTTTTGGTCCTCATATTTCCATTGTGCCAATCGGGTAATACTCTTATAAAAAAATATTGCTGACAAGAGTATTTGAATGGATATTCTTCAAAATATTACGATGATAGTATTGATCTATTCGTAAATGCTAAACTTTTATTGTGCGAGAACTTTTTTAAAAAAATTGAAAACTTTTACTATCAAACATGTCAAATGAATTCGTCATTTTGATAAATATTCTACTTCTGTCAAGCTCGCCCGCTTAGGGAAAAATAAAACATTGCAATTAAAAGTTGAACCTTGTCAGTACATACAAGAATGATAAACGAGGAAAAAGGACATTTTTAATTTAAGTTAAAAAAAATATGACTGAAATATGAAGCTAATGTGATAAAAAAGTGCACTATTAAAAAAAAGCACAATTAAAAATAGAGAAAACTAATATAAGAAACTTTAACAAGCAATATTTTAATTGCCAAGTAAATAAAAATTTTCTATAAGAAAATGATGAATTCCTCCAATAAAAAAATGAATCGAGAATGCAATATAAATTTATTTAAAATTCAGACCTGCTGTTGTTGCATCTACAAAATATATATGTTTGCATAAAGTGAATACACCCAATTAGCTAAAAAAAGTTAGAAATTAGCCCTATTCTAAATAGTAATATATACCTGAAACCCAGATTTTATGTTTTAAATACGGTTAGGGCCAATCGAAAAGAGCGAATGAACGAATAACGAGGAGTCCTACGAATCGTTTGCACTCTACCGGTTGCGTTTCTTCCAATGAATGAAGAATAATACATTTCATTGGAATACGTTCGACTCCTTGTCATTGGCAAGGTGTTGCAATTGGCCTTAGTCCCATGCAATTCCATACCGGATCAAAATAAAAGTTGTAACATTACCAACATATAAAAAAAACTGACCAAATCTGAATCTTTCCCAAAATGTAACTTTTATTTCATTTTATTATTTACTAAAATGTTTAGTGATAAGTACTTTTTTATAAATAATGGTAGCGGTGCACACAGCAACATCAAACATTTTTTTACCGTTGAGATTTAAACATGGACAAACGTTGAAAAAAGAATAGAGAATAATATTCTTTTCACCATAAATTAATGGTTACTTTTTATGGAGATTATTATTTTTTTTTTTGTCTTTAAAATATACATGTTCGTTCGTGATGGGACTAGTCCATTATTTTGTTCGGTTGATCAGCCTTTGTAAAGATGCGTAATTTGGCGAAAGATACCATATTTTAAATGACTAAAATCGTGTCAATATGTATTAATTATTGGATATAATAGTCACCACATAGTCTACTAGAGGCATATTAACCTGCACCCGGATCATCTCGGATCTCAATATCGGTAATATGTGAGCTAGGTCAACGGCATGCGATTGGCGCAAATCATAAATCAAGCTAAGGAATTGGATACAGATAAATATGATTTTCAGGATCGAAATCTCTAATTATATCCAGGAAGACAGCTATAAATGAAGTAACGTGCGATGTCGCTTAAGATACAAAGGTCTACGAGAAACTATCAACCGTTATGGAACCAAGGCTGAAAAACCTTTTCCTGAAGATAAGATGTGCAATCATCTTTGAAATGTCGTGGCTAATCAAACCATTGAAATAATACCTAAACTTTATTTTAACATAAATATAAATGTGACGTTCGTATAGTTGAATGGCACTTCCCGCGCAGGTGCTAACATCCGGCGTGGCGAGCAGAGTAAGCAACGGTAGTCTTGATTTGAAATGACCGACAGCAACACGATCTATTAAAGCTTCGTCGAGATTTAACATTTCACTTCGATATTGTATAAAGTTGATTGTAATTTATATGTAACGACTTGGCTAGAATAAAGGATTTGTCTGGACACGCAACAACTGGTTTCTTTGCTACCCGAACCTGAAGAAATAACGTTGTGACTTGTCGGGTAATCTCTACGGCTAAGCAACGAGGTTACAATAAACAATGAAGCGTATATAGTTCAAATAAATGAAGAATTAGACTAATTTTAATCAAAATAACTTACGTCCTTCTGGATAACTACACAGTGATTTAAATTGTCGTGATTAGCAGACTGCGAGCTTGTAAAGAGAAACATAAAAAATGCACTATGGCCTGAGTTTCAGATCTATAAAAATTCATACTTTTTTACTAAGCACTATTGTGAAATATGAAATTTCTAAAACTCCTTTAAAAGATTTTGATATAAGGAACGAAATATTAAAAGACACAATTTAAACATTAAAAACAAATTTTAAAAACATTAATTTAAAAATTTTTCACATTCGCACACTTGTTTCTCTGTGTAACAATTCTGAATATTTTAGAAATATTCATTATTATTCAATGGCTTCGTTTTCAGATCTATACTAAATTTAAGCCTTAATTTGTTAATATGGTATAACATTCAGTTAACAAAACAATGGGTTACACTTTCCTAGTTCACCTAGCGTGAACTAGGAAAGTATTATTTTTTTAATTAATAGATAATGACAAGTCAATGCAAAACATCAAATCAGTTACAAAATATACAGTATAAGATTTAACATGGAATATTTTTGATTTACAGAAACAAAATGAGGCTAAATTGAAATTATTAGGGCTGTGATATATCAGTCACCGGCCTGCACTTCACGCCCCTAGGAAGGCTGTCAAAATTGGCCGCATACAATCTGTACTGATCTAGCTCGTTATATTTATTCCAATATCGCTGTTTATTTTTTATAGCTTTTGGCTCACTGCACTTACGAGAAATGTATTATTACATACATAAATTTATATACTTTTGGGGGCTTCAATATTTTGTGATTGGATCATCGCTATATAAAGCATCAACACATTAATATCACATATCGTTAAAATGTTTAACATTTAATACACGTCATGTAATTAATATGAAATTTAAAATAATGTACTCTAATTGAATGTATGTGCTTTCCTCATAAAAGCGCTGAAAGATATCAGTTTACATATCTAGTACTTACAAAACATACATTCAACATATATCAAATAGTCATTATAATATAAGTGAGGTTCACTGCTCTTGCAGTCCTCACAGTGAACTTGTGCTGGAAGGGCTGGTGTCATAGTTGCTTTTGAAGCGTAGACTTATATTGGGTATGGTCAGATCGTCATGGTCGCTTCCGTTCGTTTCATTAGTCGATTTGACCTTAACAGATGACAAATCACTCACGTTACTGAACAGGCTCTGAGATATATTATCGATACTCTTCGTCACTTCTTTAAATGTAGATGACTTGAATAGTTCCACAGGTGTTGAAGTACGTTTGAGAGTTCTTTCAGAAGCTCTGTTTTCGTCTAGGTCTGCCCGTGGTGTGGTCTGCCCGTCATGATCACTTAATAAACTAGTGAAGTAATTAATATCGGTCGATCCAATTTGATCTCTGAAAAGAGAACCAATTGCCTCAGACATCCTTTCTAAATCTGAATCATGCTTCACATTATTCTTGACAGCTTCAATCTCTTTACTCAATATTTGCAATTCATCTTTGACCGAAGTGTAGGACTCTTTATTTCTTCCAGGGGCAGTTTCAGTTTTAGTTATGCTCTCAATTAGAGAAATAAGTCCAGCACTAGGCCGATCTTCGGTCCCCGTACCTTGATTCTCCTTATTGCATACATGAGGCACACTTCTATCCGATGAGGTACTAGTTGAAATTGCTATACTTTCTTCGGTTTTTTTCAAAGTTGGTATGGCCCAGCCAAGGGTTTTCAGTGTATCTTCCAAGCTACTCAAGGAATTATCATCCAAGAATTTATTCATACTATTGTTACCACTGTTCTTGTAGCTCAATGAAAAACTTGACTTGTTAAATTCTGGCGACTTATCTGATGTGAGTAAGTCATCACTACTGGGAGAACTAAATGGTTTGCTAATAATGTTTCGTTTTATTAGTTCTTCAACAATATCAGGCAAGGTTGATTCAGTTGAAAATTCCCTGTCCGAGTGGAGGTCAGTTACAGATGTTGATGTTCCCAGTATCGATGAGTCTATTTTATGAATAGACATGTTACTTTGTGCAATATACTCTTCAAATGTGACAAAAGGTCTCATAGATAAATCTCTGAAATCCAAAGTATCTATATTATTATTCTGTTTAGTTGTTGCATCCGCACGACTAGGTTTTAAATACTGTAGATTTTGAAGTATCGAATGTGACATGCCTAATGATGATTGAGGAGATTCAGAGACAATAGCATCCACAAAACCTTTAAGAGTCTTATTCTCAAGTTCGTTTTTATCAAACTTACAAGCAGTTGTGGTGAGTGGACTATTTTCTGTCTTGATGGATTGATTTTTCGTAGGTGTAATTTGTTCTAATATTCTGGAACTCAGGTTAGCATCTCCCAAAAGTGTATCATATTCAATTATCGTAGATAACTCATGTGGTTTGATATCATCGCTTTTGTAAGTGTTGAATTTTTTGGTCAGCGTTGGCGGTGGCCGAGGCTTCAATGTGTTCAAAGTTGGAGTAAACAGACCAATGTTTTTCCCGTTGCTTTTGCAAATTTCTCTTACATGGTCATAATCACTTTCAGAAGCATCACTGCATGATTCCCGTTTTTCATTCTTTAGATAAGGTTTTCTCAAATTCTTTAACTTATGCCTTACATCCATAAACTCGTCGGTTGATGAATTGACACTTAAGCTGTATTCACTATTGTTAGACAATGTTTCTACTTCTGGGGCAGTAAAAGTTGGCTTTGGAATGTCACTCAACAGTGGTGTGAATGGTGCTTTGCTTCGGCCTTCTGATGCAATAGGTTTTTGTTCATTTTTCACCGTATCTTTGGATAAAATGTCAGTAACCAATGTCCGATCTCTTTCATGCTTAATTCTATGCTTTATAACAATATCTATATTGTTTGGGAATGATTTCACATTATTATTATTTACTGCATTAATTGAAGATTGTGACGAATTTTCATTCAAATGCTTTTCTATGTAATTGGCTAGCTCGAGGACATTGTTCACTACTTGAGTAGCAGTTTTCTGTGGTTTATATGATGTCTTTTGCGATATATTAGAGTATTTAGTGTCAGCAACTTTTCCTTCACCGACTGATACATCATTTGCCTTCTTTTTCTCTTTTATGAGATTTTTAGGCAAAGACGGATTATTAAAATCTACTGATGGTTCATACTGACCTTTCCGATGCAAATCATTATATTTTTCTGGGTCTTTTATACACTTAGTTAATTCTTTCAGTAGTCTCTGAATTTCAATTAATTTACCTTGAGATAGGGAAGCCTTTCCATGGTCATTTGTAGAGATATGTTTGCCATCCAAATAAGTATTGCAATTGTTGTTAGAGAGGTTTGGTTTTTGATTAATCTGAACACATCCAACAGTTTTTTTGTCTGAATGTATCTGCCCCTTATGAATCTGCTTCAATTGATGGTCTGGATTAGATATATTTTTTTCAGGGTGATTACTTTCAACATTAATAATACTGCTGCTAATGCTGACAGAAGACACGGAGCTTACAGAATAGTTATTCAAGTTATATCGTGACATTTTGAGCAATTGATCCACATATAACTTTAATCTAGGATCCATTTTAGATGGTTGGCAATTCTTTAAAGATGGTTGTTCTACAGTAGAGTAATCACTTCCATTGATTTCATTTGGAACGCTAGACTTTGCTCCCTTTTGCCCAGCTTCCTTCAATAACTGGGTAAGAAGGACAGCCAGATTAGATATATCATTTTCACTGAGATCTTTTGCTAACTGTTGAGATAGTACACTAACAAACTGACTAATTTTTGTGAGTAGTGTTAAATTGCGAGGGCTATTGGCATTTGGAGGACTCATATAAACAGTTGATACTGAAGATTCTCCGTCTTTTAGAAATGACTTTGGTGAATCTACAGTTTTTCCATCAATATCCTTATTTAACTTAATGACAATTTCATAGTCATCTGGTGTGTAATCAGTTTTACCAACTTCCGTTTCCATGTCTGTTACATCAGTTTCAATCGTCGGTGACTGTTGGTGGTCCCTGACTTTGTCTCCTTTCTTATGGTGAACATATGTTACGTATTTCATTTTGTTAGACATATTTTGAGCAACTTGAGAATCCAAAACAATTTTCCTACATATAAGAACGGTTTTTTTGGGATTTAAATTGAGATCCCCATTTATTTTCTTTTTTTGTTTTAGATTCGTACAAATATTGTCAACTCTTTTTCTTGTTTGCCTACAAGATGTGATTGATTTTTTTTTCATTATGCCAGAACACATACCATAATTACAACATTCTGGTTTTGGGTCACAATTAAAATACTTCTGTTTTGGAACTGTAAAATCTTCATCATCATAAGAATTACTTGACATATTGGCATTACATTCCTGTGCATTGTGCTCAATGCATTCTCTAGATGGTGTATAACTCCTAAGGGAGTACTGAGCTGTAGTACGCATACAAGGAAAACAAGTTTTGTCTTCTACCTCAGCCATTTCGTCATGTTTTTTCATTGTATTTATAGATACGGAATCTGAATCTTCACTGTCATAACAACCTATGGATTTTCGTGTCCTTAAATATTCAGATATTGGTATATATTTTCGGTCTTGATCTTTGATTTCACCTCCTCTACTGTTCACTTCCTTCTCTAACTTATCCTCATTCTCGAGGCCTCTCTCTTTTTCAGATCGTTGACCCTGTTTCGATATTGTTTTATCATCAACCTTTACTTTCTCTACACCTCTACTTTCTTGTATACATTTTTTGAGACCACCTACCTCTTCTGGCCAGTGACCTGCTTCTGATTCTCTTCTTGTTCCACCTACTTCCGACCATCTCTTCTTACCGTCTTCGTCCACCCATACAAATGACCTCGTTCCATCTTCATTTTCTACCAATTTGCCTTCAAGACGTTTTCTTGTGTCTTCAGACCATTTAACATGACCGCGTTTGTCGATCCATTTGCCGCCTTCTTCTACGAATGTTACTTTTCCATCTTCATTATCTTCCCAACTGCCTCCTTCCACAAGTTCCCTTGATTTACCGTCTTCAAATCTTCCGCTCTTACCACCTTCATCAACCAATCTATCATCTTCTTCCGTGTATGTCCTTATATCATCTTCTTTCTGGAACGGCATGCTTTCTTCCTCTACTCCTCTTCTTGATCCAGTTCCTTCAAGCCATCTCCTGTTTCTATCTTCGTCAGATCTTCTATCGCCTTCTAACAATGTTATTGTACCATCATCTCGTTCTACCCATCTGCTTCCAACTTTAACTTGTCGGCTTGGTACACTTACTTCTATCCGTATCATTGTTCCATCAGCTTTTTTAACCCACCTGCCTTCGGCTTCTACCTGACTTCTTGGTACAACCTCGTTTATCAATATACTTTTTCTATCAGCTACTTCTACCCACAACCCTGTTCTATCAGATTCTCCTACCAACCTACCTTCGCTCTCTGACTGTTTTTTCGGTACACCTTCTTTTACCCGTGTCCTTGTTCCATCAGATCCTTCTCTATCATTGCTGTCGACCATTCTTATTAGTTCATCTTCAGTTATCCATGTTCTTCCTCCTTCTTCCCGTCTCTTTGGTGCATCTTCTACCCAAGTCTTTTCCCTGCTAGACTCTACCATCCACCTGCCTCCAATATCTACTTGTCTTCTTGGTACACCTACCTCTATCCATCTTCTTGCTCCATCGATTTTTTCTCCCCACCTGCCTTCGCCTTCTACCTGTCTACTTAAAGCATCATCTGTTCCTTCTTCGCCTTCTCCTTCTACCCATTGACCACCAGTTTCTTTAACAGGTTGTTCACCAATAGATCGCTCTAATTGGTCAAGACTACGATCTGAAAGATGACCAAATGATTTCAGTAATCTGTCACAAACTCCTAGATTCTCTGTGGTCGAGGGCCTTTTAGAGGACTGATAGCCTGCTTTTTCCAAATAATGTGTCCATGATTTGTCAGGAATACCAGAACCACCTCGCTGTAATGTCCGACGGCTTACTTGTTTACTTGGATACTGGGTGGATGATTTTTGGGCTGAATCCCTTCTCAAATTATCAGACTTAGAAGCGGCTTCATCCAATGATATCCTTCCATTTTGAACGATTAAATCACATGATCCTTTAGTAGATATAGCTGGGGAAACCTTTGTCGTAACAGCCGGTGTATTCTTTGTTGTTGAGGCTGGTGATGTGGCTATTGTAGCTTTCAGAATATCATCTTTAGATGCTCGGATTTCAATAGCACTACCATAAGAAGAAGCACTTTCAGCATATTTTATTCCAGAAACATATCCTGCTTCTTTATTTTCATCATCTCTATTAAATTTCACATTTATAGATGTTTGAGTTGACACACTTTTCGATTCATCTTTCGCCTTATGAGATAAACTACTTTTTTGTCCTAATTTGTCAGAACCTGATTTATCCCTAAACAAGGTAGATGTTTTTTCATCAACTTTTCTTGTATCTTCACCATACCCACTCGTTTGAACTTGTGAACTTACTGAAGGTTTCTTTGATTTTTCAGAGGTAATTTTAGATATTCGATGTTTAGATAATTTTGATGGTGTTTTGTCAATTGTTTGATCTATATTTTTTTCTACTACTACGAGTTTATCAATTTTTTCTGATTTTCCTAATTCTGAGGTTAATTTTTCATAATTAGTGTCTATTGTTGGCTGAATATTCTTTTTGTGTGATTCAACAAAAGATTCACCATCACTGAACTCATCAATTAGGTCATTTTTCAACCCAAGCTTCCTACCTGGTGTCCGTAACATTAAATCGTCTTTTGATTTATGTAGATCAAAATCGATTTCACAAATATCAGGAAATATGACACTAGTCACAGTTGCATCATCAGGTAGAGCTTTACGAGTTACTTGTGGTCCACTTTTTGCTTGTAACATTTTCAGCGCTTTTGCTGCTTTTTTAGCATCAACTATTTCTTTTAGGTAGTGATTGAACTCTTTGGGAGTGTTAAATCTTCGATGTTTTTGGTCAGTATTTTGAGTATCTTCAACGCTACTTAATTTTTTAGTTACATCTACTTTCTCATTAAAGTTATCCAGTTCTGTTACATTAGAATCACTTGAACTTGATGTTGATAAATTTTCGAAAAATTCAAAATCAGATATATCTACCTCTACGAATGAGTCTCTCAAATGTTTTCTCGCCTTTTTTTTAGCTTTGTACTCTTTTAGTTTCAGCCTCATTTTATTAGCAAATGCAGAATCTCCCGGATTCGTAAAAGGGGCTCGCGACAATTGTTTGGTATTCTGTGTAGTTTTAAATGCCTTTTCTTCAGTTTGCGTATGGGTATTAGATTTTTCAGATTCAAAATTATTGCGACGGCCTTTTAGTGACGAACCTTGATCTATTTTACTACCCATTTTAAGTAAAGTTTTTGTTTCATTCTCTTTATTTTGTTTTTGTTTTTCTGCTGCTTTTGCTTTTTCTGCAGCTAGAGTAGTACGTTGTTCAGAAATCTCCTGTGGTCCAAAGTCCACTATATCTTCCTCCACAACTACATTTATTATAGAGTCAATGGACACCGTTTCTGGTTGTTTATCTCCTTCCCCACTTTGACCTTTAGTTTTTTTTACGTTTTTAGCATGCACAACTACTTGTGGTTTTTTTTTCATTGTACTGGGA
Organism: Neomicropteryx cornuta; assembly: GCA_020383195.1. Taxonomy (NCBI): domain Eukaryota; kingdom Metazoa; phylum Arthropoda; class Insecta; order Lepidoptera; family Micropterigidae; genus Neomicropteryx; species Neomicropteryx cornuta. Next base: position 1,261,806 of record JAHKQU010000001.1, on the reverse strand, counting down.
AGGTTTTTACTGTACAATGTTTTACCTTTTCCCTCGGAATTTGAAGTACCTGGCTTTCGAGACTGTTTTTTACGACTTATGTGAGGTGATATGTGGTCTTCTTTGGTAGATTCCTTTAGTTCCTCCATAAGAGCTTGACACTCACAATCATCAGTTTTGGTCATTTTCAAAACAGCTTGAGTCTCTAGACAGATGTCATCACATTCACCATTTTTACATTGACAGTGCTTTTTTTTTTGTAAATTCTTTCCTTTTCTACCATGTTTCTTGCTTGCTTCTTGACCAGATTGACCAAACTGGCGCCGTACTCCAAGTTCACGAATGCTCATATCTATAGGACGCGTACCAGCAAAGTATGCATCATATGGTTGAAGATAAGTAGGTAGAGCTTTTCTTCCATGAAAATTATTAAAACCAGATAAAGGTGGATTATTACTACAAATACCTTTACATGTAGGTAAGCAAGTACCATCAATAGGAAACCCAGATTGCTCTTTACAAATTACAAAATTTTCTTTTTTTGTAATAGAATTGAAAGCAGGGCAAGTAGAAATGTAGCAAGACTCCCTTGGATTCGGTAAACTACTTATTTTTTCTGAATTTGCATTATTTCCAGAAGGTCGGCAAATATTTGGGCAGCAAGCATTTGGACATGTGCTGCAACATTCATTTGATGCTTTTGCACTTTTATCATTGTAACCACATTTAGTCCAAACTGGAGTCGGCACAGAGAGATTATTAGACACAAAACAAGGGTTTCGACTTTGCGCATAGACAGCATCCCTTTCTGATTGTATAGTAAAATGCATTGTAGTTATTGGTGAATTTAATCTAGCATGCTGTATTGCACCCCTTATTGATTTCATTTCATCAGACGTCACTTCACTGAAACCTTTTATTGATGATTTATCCTCTCTTGAAAGCAAATGGTTTCTAATATATGCAATATCAGGTAAATTAGTGTTTCTACATTGTGGTAAATCGGATGATTGTCCACAATCACTGACCTTGCTAGGATCAGATTCAAGAGAAGCAACACTTGCAGTTGACTTGAAACCACCTTTTTTAAAATCTGCACATTTAACTTTATTATTCTCATCTTGAAATATTTCAATAGACTGAAATTGGTCATTACTTGTTGATGGCTGTAGTGAACCATTCTCATTGTTATCGATGGCATTAAGTATTTTATCTATTTTACTTCTAATTTCATCATACGGCTTCATCAGCTTTGCTTCAATATAGTCTACTTCGCTGACACTAATATTATTTGTTTCGGTGATATCCACCATTCGACGGTCAGGTTTGAGATGGGAGTTTAGACCTTTTTCATAAATTTGAGAAATTAAATTTCTTTTAACGCCATTATCTTTTTCTGGAGTAGATACTTGTGTATTTGTTTCAGGAACATCACATTTTGAGGAAAAATTTTCACAATCAAATTCTCTACATGGTACATTTTCTTCATCTTCAGATTGAGAATCACAATCTCCACAACTTGATGACAAATAACTACTTTTGTTATCTAATTCCTTATCTTCCCAAGAGTTTTTTCTTGGTCTTTGAGATTTTTTGTCTGTATTTGACAATAGTTTCTTTTTTACTATTGTATATTCACTGCTACTGCTCGCTTTTAAATTTTTCCCTGGCCGATTGTTTCTGTTTTGTTTTATGTTGAATGAATCAGCAAGTACCTGGAGCCTGTTGAAATAACATTTTATTAATAAATAAACTAAAGTGCGTTTGAAAAAATTATTAAAAAAATAAAAAAAAACATACTTAGCCAGTTTTTTTCTTTCGATTTCCAAAAGCTTGGCTTTTTCTTTGATATATTCTCTTTCTTTTAATTCTTTGATCGCTTTGCGACCTCTTTCGGCTGCCTTTTTTCTCTGGTTTTCCATTATTCTCGTCCACACTAGTAAAACAATACAAACATGATGACTAATTTATACTTTAAGAAAACAATAACTATTTTATTTTAGATAATATAAATTGTTTTTAGGATGTTTGATCTAGTGTCCTATGATGACTTATTTGGAATCAATTTAGGCCAACATAGTTTTGTGTATTTTTTTCAAGAATCTGAGTTTTTACCATAGATCATCGAGTTGAAGAGATTATGAGACCCGTTAATAGAATAGAATTAGGATTTTCCTCAAACAATCGCTTATTTCACGAAAATAAAAAATTCCGAACCGAAATTGTTTAAGTCAATCAATAAAAAAAACCATTTAAACATATTTTTAATTTTTTTGCTACCATACACTTAACATAATGAGATAAAAATGGAACCACTTCTAAAAATATCCCTATCATATGAAGAAAAATATACATAGAAATCGCTTCAGCCGTTTCAGAGTAATAAGTAAACATATCTACATAAAAAAAAATAAAGATCGAATTGAAAACCTCTTTGAAGTTGGCTAAAAAGCTTTGAAATACTTCTTCTCGCCTACTTGTCTTGACACTTTTCTTTTTAATTTAATTTTTATCAGAAGAATGTGTACCCGTTTGTACGCAAACTCGGAATATGTAACTTGGGACGCACTGTCCGTACACGGGTTCAAAATATCAATAAACAATTAATTGATATTGAAATTATTCGCAAATATTATGGTGGACAGTATAATAGAATTAGGGTTTTTTGAAACTTAGAATTATTGCCCGGATAAGCGTTTATCAGAGGCGGCGCAGGGGAAGTTTTTTGCAACGCAGGTAGGATGGATATATGTAATTAACCAACCTAAATAAAGGTTCTGCACTTCGTACCCAGGGTATCATAAGTTCATACTTTCCTGTGACATTTTTTAAATATTTACTAAAGCGTATTTCACGAAAGTAAGGTCATAGGTTTTAACTAACCTAAAATAGATATTTTAAATCGTCATACACACCTCTTCGTACCCAGGGTATCATAGTTTATACTTTCCTGTATATTTTTAAAATATTTAAGGCTAATTTCACCAGCATTTCTTTAATCTAGGCAAATCGCTTGTAACTGAGAATGAGATGTGAGCACATCAGCTAAATAGCTGCTTGCTCAACAAACAATAATAATAATAATAATAACATTAGTACATTAGTTCTAGGCTCTATGTCAGACGCTCTAATATTTTATATAAGCAATGGTGTTTTGGAGGTATTTATTATTATTTTATTACCAAATAACACATTTTTAATTCTGTCTTGATAATAAAGCAAATTGAATAATGTGAATAGTGAATTTTTACTTAAATTACCATTAATTTTACTCTAAATATAAGGCATCGTAGATGATACCTTGGATTTTAATGTCGCGTTTTTCCTTATTTTGAATTATCCAAGAAAACAAAGAAATTTGAGGTGAACCTGCCTTTGAATCTAGACATGTCTGATTTGAGGATTTTGATCAAGGTGACAATGTGACTCATACTTGTGCTGCGAAAATCATTCAGTCCCCAATATCACGACTAATTTGAGCTGGGATGGTATACTCTGATGGTGCATACTTTAGCAAAGTTAAAAAAACCAGATATTTGATGAAAAATTCCGTCAATTTCTTTGGTTTATATGAATGGGAGAAAATGTCGGAAATGGGCAATATAATGAAAAATTTCCTAATTTTATAAAAAAAAATAATAATATATTAGTATTATAAAGATAAAATTTATAAGTAGTTGATAAAAGTGTTTCTGATTTATTAAAACAAGGTGTATTTTGAAAGATGCATCCCATATAACAATGAAAATATAGAAGGTCAACGTTTAATGATACAGGTCATCAAAACAATATTTAGAAGTAATTCATTTTTTTCTTCCTATGTTGTTGAAGCTACATTTATAAAGAGACGTGAAAATCTTCATATTTTTCTCTTAATACCATTAAGGGGTGAATACGATGTCTGCAATATTTTCTTATTTTTTCTATGCAAAAAAGAATAACCAATAGTGCTTCCTCTTTAAGGACACCCATAGTCTTCCGCTGTACTATACCAGGCGTCAACTATCTTGACAACAACGAAAAGCGTATGAGTGAAACAAAAATATTATCCTCACATTCTCGAAAGAGCTCGCATTTGCGTTTGTGTGCAATATATATGAATCGGTGAATTATGCTTTTGGAATTGTAACCGCTAACATAGTTAACTACTGATGACACGTTGCCAACTACAACTGCTGCCAGCTCAAACTGAACGTGGACAGCTCCGGGCTGTCATACCAACTTAAAGCTGCTTGCCTATTCTGCCTAAACGTATTGTGATTCTGCTTTCCAACCAGATAGTCACAGAACACTAATTCTATCACGGATGCTATCTTGACAAATATTAATAATATTCTAAAACTATACCAATATTTCCTTATATTCAGTAGCCAGTACGTTGGTAAGTGTTGGTATCAGACACTATTACAAGGTCAAACAAAGGATTAATGCTAAGAGGTGAACCTGTATTTATTGCGAGGCAGAAGAGTTTGTGTCAAAGAAAGGCTGGGATAGGCATTGACAAGACACATCATCGGGTGGATGTCAAATTACTTGTGTTTAATATTGACAAGATGTACCTGTGATTCGAAAATACATTTCTTTGCTGTTTATAATTTTATCACACTGTGTTATATTAAGCGGTGCAGCTAGGTACAATTAAAGTTTATAAAACAAAATCAGATCTTAATTAGATCTGACCGCCAACATACCTTCATCTTTCTGAATTTCATCATTTGCATGAGAATGGCTTAATCCAAGATTTTCAATATGTCCCTCGTAACGGCCTTGTAACTCTTGTAGTGTATTCTCGTGCTGTTCCTTAATTTTATTTCTCTTTGAAAGATCTATTTGAGTTTGTCGCCTAGTTATCTGCTGATTGAGATTCTTTCTTATGTTTTTCGCTATATCCCGTGACTGTTCCCGCACCTAAAATATTCGACGGTTGGTAATTTGATAACACGTTAATGCGACTCGGCAATTTTTACTTCCAAAAGGCTTGACACAAATATTGCAATAATTTATCAAGAAAATAACCTGCAGCAAGCGCAGCTTTCTTCTTCTCTGAAATTCATTTGTTTTCAGAGCTTCTAAATCAGAAACGCCAGGCAACGACACCGTTTTCAAAATGGGGTTATTCGAAACTGACGGTCTCAGTGACATATTCAATAGTATAAAAGTAAGTTTAAGTAAGTAGTAAGTATAAAAGAAACCTATTTTCCTTCATAAAATTTGCGAAATTTATATATACATTACCCAAGTACGATAACTAAAAACAAATCATAAATTATTCACTTTTGACGTTCACTTTCAAACTAAACAAACGGACAAACGGAACGGAACGGAAGGCCAGTCCAAAATTGAGAGTTTGTAGTTAGTTTTGATCTTGGGACAAATACATAATTCATTGTAAATTCATATAATATTAGCTGTTTAAAAATATATATATTTTTTAATGGTTATTATTTTGATCAGAGTAATTTTTGTATTATTAAAAAAGAACTGTTATGTACCTACTTTTACGATCTGCTACAATCCTTCAGCATTATGCATTAGAAGGAAAATATTACAGCTTGATATGACAATAAAATATTTTCAAACTAGGTACTGGTATGTGAAATCTTTAAAATAATAGAGGGAGGGGAATAAAATACAATGAGCCCCGTCCTCCACCCTCCTACAACGTAACTACATATTTCCTAGTAACTACATTTAAAGTACCAATTCAATGTAGGTACCTCTATTCACAAAAGCAGTTAGGCCCTTCGGATTACCTTATTCTTTAAAAAGCTCCCAGGACGATTAAGGTAAATTAGTTAGTACCTACCTACTCTCTTACTTCCCCAGTCCATTCCCAGTCCATTCCTCAGTCCATTCAACGTTACGCTATACCTAGTTAATATAATTTAAAATTACTTTATTTAGTCTTACAAAATATATTTAAAAAAAGACTCCATACCAAGTTAATGAGTGTTTTAACATTTTATATAAATAAAAAAAACATAGTAAATATTGATTGTGGGGACATTGGCTTCTTGATGTTTCCATTTTGTCGTTTAATACAATATTTTTAACATTTTTATCTAATATATATATTTTTTAAAACTTAAAATTTACTTTTATGTAGTAAATGATAAAATTTAAACGATGGTAAAAGAGAACATTTAAAACTATATTAGTTAAATATTATAATCTACTATTGAAACGAGTGTATTTTTCTAATATAAAAAAGATGCTAAAAAAGGTCAACTCTACTTAGGTCCTGTATTCAAAAGAATAATACTTGAACAATTAGTTAAAAGTGTTATAATTGAGGAGCGTATAATGTTCCCCAGATGTCGTTTTATCTAGTAACCATAACTAGATATTTATACGTGTTTTCACGTATTTTTAACCTTTTTTCAAAATTATCAATCAGACCATAAACATAATGAACTTTACATATTATTGTTTGTTTTTGACCTACTTGATTATTGAAATAATTAAATTAAAAAAAAACGACGTTGAGTAGGTACGAACTGGCAGAAACGTCGCACGCGTTTTGTGTAGGTAGGTACCTTATCTCAACGATCTTTTAAAATTTATAGATACGGCAACTGATGGTGAAAAACGCACCACGCCAAGTACGCCACTTTGCATCGAGTACACTCTCGCTCGCTCTCGCATATGTCATCGCGGCGTGCGGTACGGCGCCGCGGCGGGCGGAATCTGTGACGGGTTTTTACAACGACGATTCATATGACATGCCGTACCTATAAGTTTTAAAGGATCGTTGCCTTATATAGTTTAGAATAAATACTTAGACTGTGTTGTTATATAAAAGGCTTTCAGTAGAAAGTATCAAATTCATTCGGTAAGCATATTTAGACGTTACAACAAAATAAACATTAAAGTGTTTGGTAGAATTGATAATTATATTATGAAAAACGATGCCGAAAAAGAATTTGACTAGCACCATTTTATAAAATTACTTTACCACTAAGAATCAGATGAAATTAACAATGGACTGTTATATTATTCAAAACACCCATTATTGCCAATTTGAACTAAGTGCAGAACGTGGTATTAGATCTTGAATAACCATGTGATACGTGATACCATGTGATCAAATCACGCGACGTGAACAACACGCTATCATCCCTTAAGGCCCTTATAGACTACATAATTAGTCGGAACGAACTTCCAACGAAAACCGATAAATTGTAACATCTGTAAGTTAGTTGTCCAACTTAATTATTATTACTGCCCAATATTTTCGGTTGGTTGGGCCGACATATCATATTCGAGCACGCCTAGTAAAGAGGATGTCTTCACGATGCCCCAATGCATTCAAAACATAAAAAAATATGGTGTTTTAGCTCTTACTATTATGAATAAACAGGAAAACTTGATTCAAAGCGTCGCGTTGCGACTAACGAACTGACGTACGTTTGTTGGCAACAACTTTCCAAGCGTTACAATTTATCGGACGGTTAGATCCAATTGGCTGGTCAGACCAAACCACCGAAAATATTGGCTAATGATAATAATTTAGCTAAACAAATAAACTACAGACTTCACAATTTATCGGTTTTGTTGGAATTTCGTTCCGTCAAATCGTGTGGTCTGTAACGGCCTTTAGGTTTAAAAGCATGCCACCAGAATGTCCAACACCCACGTGGCGTGTTTGATTGTATTTATTTCGACGTTTATTACATACGTAATAACCACTAAATTATATGTTGAAAATCACACCAGCCAAATGAAACGCAGCTTGGATATTGTAGGAATTCCAGCGTGAACGTTGTTTAATTACGAAGGGTTCTCCTAATGCGCAATAGTTCCCTTAGTTGATCCCATATTATCCCCGGGCCTTTTGTAGGTACCTTGTTAATTATTTTTTTTATAGAATGTGTAAGAAAGAGTGTTAGGTACAAATATTAAATCAGTAATTGAACAAAACGGCTTTATGGAGAGTCACATTATATTACTTCACGTCTAAAGACGTGATAGTTAATGCATTTTCTTAGTTGGGTAGTAGATCACTTGCAAGCGTACTGACTCGTTTATGCATAATGCCGAAAATGTTCAAGTTTTTTGAGGAAAAATAAATAAATTGAGCAATTTGATTGATGTTACAAAAAATACCTATAATTGGTACACGTTAAAACAGGCTCTTACAATTCTAAATTTGAGGTTATAGGTATTTCTACCTACAATGAAGATAGAAGATATGTTTTTCATCCGAAGGCTAGTGTATTTTTGTGACAATAGTAATATACACGGCCTAAAGTATGTCACGGAACAGACACGCCACTGGACTTGTAGGTAAGTAAATTTTATTTAAATTAACATTACCGCTTACACAAAAACCACACGATATTGCTTTTTCTCGTTTGTTTCCCCCCTACTATCGGATATTGGATAACATCACCTACTAAACCGGTCCCACGAAAATAAAAATAATAATTTCGAAAAAAAAATATTCATAAGTACTAAAAATTATGTTATTTAAAAACTTTGTTTTTCTTTGAAGCGCTTCGCTCGCTGCGTCGACGACCCATTTCGCGCCATGCGTTCAACCACGTTCTCAACATTTAAACGATTTCCTTAATATTTTGAATTCGTTTATCTTGTAACTCAAGTATAATGTAACTTATTTTATTTTGTATACAAACGAGCTTAGTTTTAATGTTAACAGCTAACATACGTTGTAATTTTTTCGCAGATTGACACAAGCGAGGTTAATTAAGTGAAAGATACCCAGGATCTTGATTTAAAAATGAATGTTTTAGGGCTTAGGAATATTGATGAATGGTTTAGGGCTTAGAAACTCAACACGAACGAATTAGTTTTAATAAATTTTAGCTCCAATAACAAACAAACATTAGGTTACAATATTGAAATAACAACTCGCTCGCAGTGTATTATTTTTCGGGAGTAAGGTAACTTCAAGCATCTTCAATAGCGCGGAGCTTTACAGGACCAGCACTCAAATTGTTCGAGGAACAAAACACAGAGTTGTTTTAATTTACCAGTACTTGCTCTGAGGTTTTACGTGGTTTTAGGACCATGTGGTTGACAGCTTTGGCGGCGTCGGCGTGGGGCCTGTACACGATACTCGTAGGAACGGTCAAAGATTTTGACAAAAAAATTTTGAATTTCACTCCGGACACTCTCTACATTCACTGGGACACCACCTTTCCAGCGGTCAGCGTTTGTGAGAAGTTCAATTACCATTCAACGCTGAAAAGCCTTAACGCGATGTATCGTGAGTACCTATGTCAATATTTTTTTAATGGCCATTTACACGTTTATTTATACTTACATCAACGATCTCCTAAAACATATAGATACGGCAACTGAGGGTGAAAAACGTACCACGCCCAAGTACGCCACTTTGTGTCGAATACACTCCTCGTCTCGCTTTTTATCCAGCATGGGCGCCCTTCGTAAATTATCTTAAATATAAAAAAACAGATACACTAAATAAAACAGTTTGAATTTTACTTATAAAACAAAAGAAAGTTCGTTAAACCTTTACACTTAGAATTTCATTTTCCTGGGCTTCTACATATCGAGATGTTTTCGAAGTCAGTTATTTCTGTTTCTTCTCGCTCTACACTGAGCAAAACATGTCGCACAACCTTTCTTGACCCATTGTAGCCCTCAAATACGAAAGTATTAAGAAAAATCGTTCACAACTTGCGATGGATACTGCAGATGGGCTGTGGCATCGCTCATTCGCGAAACGCTGGAATCGCTGGGATCATTTCATATGAATTGGTTTATTTTAAGTTTTAAATTTAATAATTGACGATTTTGCGCGCCCTCCTTTGATAGGCCCCCGGGGCACGTGCCCTTTTTGACTCACCTTTTTGGTACGCTAAGTGATTTATACACATTCCTTACATTAGACATCTAATACGCATGTTTATGAGATCGTTGCATATACTACTTTTTTTGTTGTTTTTCCAGCTGAATTCATGAAAGATCAGGACTTCAACCGCAGGAAATACTTCTCAGAGATGATGTTTCCAGGAGGGGTGTGCCTCATGTGCAACGGGGAATGCAACTCTGGTGCCAACTGCAGCGTCAACTGGCGAGCAATGGCCGACACGGTAATTGGGCTTTACGTGATAATTTTAAACTGTACTTGTAATAGTTACGTCTTTATTACGTGTACATATGTTACGTTTAGCATATTTACCACAGGTGCGGAAACCATGCCCTCAATTGATCGCTAATTGTACCTGGATGGACCAGCGACTGGACTGCTGTGCTTTCTTTTTGCCTGTTGACTCAGAACTTGGCACATGCTATACATTCAACACAGTCCAAAGCGAGTGAGTACATCCTTAATATTATTTTTAAAATCAAAATGACCATTCACGCTGCGCTAATAAATGCGAGTATGTTTGAAGCATTTCATGAATGCTTATCGTAGGACATTTTTGAATATATTATAAATTAACTAAACAAAAATGTTGGTGGATTTTCATTGGTTCATTGGATAGCTATTACCTTTAGTTCTAAGAGTTAATATTAATTACTAGGAAATTAATTTAGTAGGAAATCAAACGAAATCTATCCGAGTAATTGAAATTCCATGTATCGAAACTTTAAATTTTCCCTGTTGCAGCAATTTTGTTTCGAATACTAATATCGATTACCACCATTTTATACCATTATGCTTGATTGATCTTTCTAGCGAAAACGTTATTCAAAATAAATCATCAAATATTATTCGATAAATGTTGGATAAGATAGCCAAAATAGCCATAATATTGCCACAATATAATATGCTACATTATTATTTATCGAATGGACATTATTGTTGTATTTGTGAACCTATTATCCTAATAATTATTATACTTTTATGGTTCAATATCACAATAGTATTATTTTTTTCTTAATTTAAAAAGTTTGTGACAGTACAAAACATGTTTATATTGGTACAATATTTTTTATTTGAAATCAGTATACAATTACAATGAAACCCATGTATGCCCTCTTTTAAATTAGGTAAAAAAACTATGCAAGACCCGCTGTTATACAGGAACTGTAATTTCATCTGTTAGAATAATTAATAGTTTTTTTTTACCAATAACTATTATTAATAAATATTATATTTATTGGTAATATATCGGTAATGATTCCTATACTACGACACTATAAAAATACAAATATTTTTGTCTGTATTGTATGGGGCTCGCCCCTATTTAAATATTATGATTACAAAATACCATGTCTGTTTTGCAGTCACGGTTATTTATTGGGTTATACACACATTTGTAAAATAGCAGTTATAAAGTTTCATAACTTATTAGTTTAATCTTTTCCCGATAATAAAAATATTTCAAACATTCCCTGAAAATATTTTATACGCATGTTTGAATTCTGGAAACACTTTCGTGTTTGTTGGGGTGGTTATGATTGAAGTTTGACTAACGTTAACAATACCTAGCTTGACAGTAGTTGTCAAAGTTATGTTTTGGTTTTGATTTTGAGGTTAAACCGTTCAATATAATTTGTCCTACATTTTAATCTTTATTTATATTCGTGATTAATATCGACGACTGTGTTTTCTATATTTATTCATTAGGATACTGCAGATACCTATCATGTTTGCTTCAAAGGTAAAACATTGTAATCTGTCAAATGTATATCGTCTTTTTACCAATCCTTTGCGAACTGTAACTACCATACAGCGCTTGAATAATCGTTGTTTACTTAGAGTTAGCGGTCCTGAAGTAGATTATTTTCTTCAGGGCCTTATAACAAACGACATCCGTCACTTAGAAACTTCCGGTTGTATGTATACAACGCTATTAAATTCAAAAGGACGCGTTGTTTACGACTCTATAATATACAAATCCTCGGCAGCTGATACAAGATTAATAGAATGCGACAAGGAAGTGCTTGATAGTTTACACAGGCACCTAAAATTGTACAAAATGAAGAAAAAAATAGAATTGGCTGAGCATACTGAAGATGGATTGTGGGTCGTCTACGACGAGGAATCACAATTAAATGGGACCGAATTCAAAATTAATGATAAAATATTTTTTTTTAAAGATCCCCGTATACCGAAGCTAGGTTACCGAATACTAGCCGAATCATCTATTCATTTTAAAGATATAAACGAATGTATAAGCGGAGACACTGTATGTGATACAAATGACGGTTATAAGTTATTGAGGTATTCGCTAGGGGTGCCGGAAGGGTCCCAGGATATGCCTCCCGGTGCAATTATGCCCCTTGAGGCCAACTGCGACTATTTGCACGGAGTAAGCTTTCACAAAGGATGCTACATAGGACAGGAGCTAACGGCGAGGACTCATCATACCGGCATTTTGCGAAGACGTTTTATGCCGTTATTCTTTGAAAATGAGTTATTTTCTGCTATACCCTACGACACTCCTGTTTACTCGTCCAATAGCTCTGTCAAGTCGATCGGAAAAATTAAAGGAGCTTACAAGAAGTTCGGCTTAGCGGTACTAAAAATCTCCGAAGCTTTGGATGCGCCGCATTTGGTAGTAGAGGATCATAAAGGGTATACGATTAAGCCGGATTGGTGGCCCATCGAGGCTCCTAAGGAGTTAGCGTCTGTTGTGAAGAAATGAAAATACAGCAAAATATAATCTATCATTTCGATACATCAGCTGTAATTTTTAATCTAGTCAAATTTGATTTGCATTTTATATTATACACAGAAAACCATACACTGAGGTGTTGTCTTACTGTCAAGCGCGTTAAAGTGAGGGACATACTTATGATTTTCCAGTGCACAAAAAAAAATATTTAATACTTACAGTATTTTCCTCATTCAACACTAGCAGATGGTAAAAGAATATTTTAAAACATATTATATAGGTACTCGACAAAATTGTAAAATATTTATCATTATTATTTTTTAATAAAAATATATAATAATATACCTATAATATATGATATAAATTTACCTATAATAGTTTTTTATAAAATGTTTCAATTAAACATTGTAAAAATCAATAACTTAGTTTTATTTCTATTTATTATTTGTTTATACAGGTTGTTATTAAATTTAGGGCACTCCTTTTAAGATGTTGATCCTATATTGACAATCAAACATTAATCAGCATAAAATATTGGTAAAATGTTTCTGAATCCCAGAAAAATGACTTTAAAATTAGATAGAAACCGTTTTAATGTATGATAGCACTGTTGAATGCATGGAGCGAGAACGGTCAGTGACTTCCGAGCGCACGGTTCGCGAAGCACTATGAAAAAAACAAAAATTTTTAATAATTTAATTACTTAAGTATGTTTTTTTTAATTTGGAAATTAATTTTTTTTCGTGAAATCGGTTAATTTATCTATATAGATTAACCTACTAAAAGGAGTGCCCTAAATTTAAAACAATCCTGTATACGTTTATCGTATGTATGTATGTATGCAATTGTAGCAATTATACAATCATATAAACAATACACATATCTACGATATTAATGGTTTATACCTCAAGCTCCATTTAAACTAATTCTTATTTAAATAAATATTTTTTTTTGTTAAATATAATGCCGCTATAAAATATAAAAATAAAATGTTTTAACTTAATATAGATTTAAATTAAGTAGCTTCTATTCAAGTTATAGAAACGTTATCAGGTGATTTACTAGAATGTAAAAAGTAATATTGTCCTTTGTCCATATCTGAAGCATACATAGGGTACTTCTTTTATGCTAGAATATGGTTTTGTTAAAATATACCTGTAAGTGCTTCAAAATCCGCCCCTGGTATTCAATATCTGACTGGAGGACTGGGGGTGAAGTAAATGGGACTGTAGAGAATTCCTACCGTCATTTGGAAAATTGAAAATATTCCAACTATTCCCTGAACGCTCTTCAGTTTAGGTCAGGGTCAGAAATTCTTGTTTTTGTGGTTAGTATAACTTTTATAGTGTGTTTGACCTCGGTCAGTGATTTCCATGGAAGCTAAGCTTTTATCAATGTTACATATATCAGTATAGTTTTTAACTTCACTATTTAGTGCATTAGATTGCTCAACATCTATGAAGAAATTGACTTCCATTCTATCTATAGTAACTAACACATAACCAAGATGTCGCACCGAGTCTCAAATATTATAATTTACTAAAAAAAGCACACAGTTTTATAATTTTAATGAAAGATATCAATATATTCTACAAGTTTAAACTGCAAATCCTTTACATATAAAGTACTGGCACTTACTAGCGCTATCTTTGATTTAGCAAGATAATCATTTCTAAATTGTAAAAATTTCCAAAAAACTACGCGGTTGGCGTCTTGAATATCTGACGTTGTTTGGTTTCTTTAATAGAAATGAAATTTTGCAGCGATAAAATAGCACCATCTAAGGTTGAGTTATCTTTAAACTGCTATACAGGGTAAACTTTTACACACCAAACTGTATAAGTGCCGGCCGCCCTAGTCAAGAGGAGTAACTTGTAGAACTTGTAGAACAAAAGTTGATCAGTTTGAAGTATAAAAGGATGTGCATGAAAACAAGTTCACCCGTATAATCAGTGCTAATATCTTAAAATTATGAACTGTTTAATTTAAAATATGTTGTCCATGACTAATGCATTAATGTAATTTTTAGATAGTGTAATGGGGTCTACGGATAGAAAAGACAATACTAAGATAGAAGACCCTTTAGCACAGCCGGAACCTGAAGGGGGTACCTTTGAATGTAGTATTTGTGCCCTAAAAGAGAAATACCACTACAAAGGAACATCTCCACCGTTTGCAAAGTTGGTTAACCTGAAGGTGGAATCGTACGTGATGAAAGATCCCTTCAATCCTCCTGGAAAAGGAGAGGTTTTTGTTCTGGGTGCCGATTGCAGTGCTTGTAATAATTCTGTCTGCATCGATAAAGACTGCAGTGTATTTTATAACAAAATGTTCTGTATGCATTGTGCTAAGAAAGATTTAATGCGTTTTCCTGAAGTGCTGCGAAAGAAGTTGATGAAATAAACCACGATATTAAATAAACGACTTTTATTTTCTTAATATCCATTCAATGGTTTTTGTATGAAGAATGATCACCGCATATCGGGGGTGAGGGGAAATACTTATGAAAACAAAAATTATCATTATTTTGCAAGTATTATATGAGTTTATTCTTTGCTAATTATATTATATAAGTGATAAAAGCATAGCTACCATGAAAATTAATGACCTCGTCATCACTTTCACTCGTCAGCTGTTATCACAGTCCTATGAGCTTAAAATGGCCTGAAAAAATGTCGTAACTACAAGTAAAACCAAAATGAAGCTGGAAAACAAACTGGTTATTGTTGATATTTTCTTTGCAGCCTATCGGGATCGGTTCCAATTCTCCAGTCAAACCGTTCATCTGGACCTGGAAAGCTAACATTCAATTTTATGGTTGTACTTGAGGTATACATAAGTAGTGAGTTTTATTTATTAGGGCCGTATTTAATTTTACGCCGTCTTTTAATAAAATTTTACACTATGTCAAGTTTTCTAAATCTCCTACAGCACATATCGACTCTTCTCCTCGTATGTAGGAAACATGCACCTGTAAAAACTTGGATTTACTTCAATTTGTGCCATTTATGGACAATCCTGATCAGATCAATTATTGTAATGTTATGTTATTGTTTTAGATAGGAGTTACTCTCGGTCTTGCTACTTCTACCTTGTTTCACACGAGAAAAAATTCCTGTCGAAAATTCCCAAAAAAAAAAATGGGTAAAATAGAAACAGTGTGCACTGTGAGATTTTGATTGTGGTTTCCACCAACAAAACGAGTTAATATGAAGAGTTTAGCGTGATCGGTGAAAATCAAACCTTCAAAGCAAGTTCAAACACACACAACACACATTACATTTAACAATAGCTGCGTAGCTTAGTGCAATTTGTAGGGTAGTTTGGTTTTATGGATATTAATTATTGGAAAATGGAATCGACGAAAAGAGCTGATGGTTTATTGCTTGTTTTGCCCATATCATTAGCGTAATTGCACATACATCATTTATTTTATTTTGAGAGTAATTTAAATTAATTTTGAGTGGACTTTTTAAAAATATCATTGATCTGGGATAAATCTAAACTTTTCTATATAATGCAACAAAAAAATATTGCTTAGATGAATTATTGTCACCGAGATGAGTTCTAGATTATTAAGTGCGCTTCGTATAAAGCGAATGCTGTGACTGCCCTAGTATAAAACGTTCAAGATGAGTCTCTTGGGTAGTTTGTAAATACAAGTAATTTAATTTTTTATACCATTACTTTTATATTAAATAATATTTTTCTTATTACTTTTTTCAATTCATTTATTATCCGGAAAAACAATTTGATAAAAAAAAATGTAGACGTGGCGATCCAGTGAAACGATTATTACTAGACATATTTAATAGATTATTTGCAAAGAAATGAACTTAAATAACCTCAAAAAAATAATTATCAATTTTTTTCTGGGATATCCTGCTACAAATAAATCTATGATTTTGTCAGAATAAATTTATTTTATTTTTGACAGAGCAGGACCCGCCTTCTTTCAAAGCCGCAAGAAAGAGAGATAAGGAGCGGCTACACAAACTGATGGATGAGGAAAGCGGTGAACAGGAACTGACCCAGCTGCAAATTGAGATTGAAAAGCAACTCCAGATGAACATGAAGAAGAAGAGCAAAAATGCAATCGATAAGGACTGCGAAGACATTGGAGCAGAACAGTTTACAGTAGACAGCACACTCGGTGCTATTCAGGAAACTTTAGAAATGACCAATGAGGATGTAAAAATTAATCTACCGCAAAAGCTAAATATTCCAAAAATTAAGAAAGAAAGCCTCAAAATTGGGTTGGGTCCAAGTCTGGCCAGTATGGGTCTCTTATCGGAGAAGAATTCGAAACGACATGAACCACAATTCTCAGCAATTCACTTAAGCAAACAGGAAGAGGATGAAATTGATCGAATGATCCTATCGCAGGATGACGCCAAAGCAAAGTTAAAGATGTGGGAGAGGGTCAACGCTGATTGGCTGCGAGGCCAGAAGGAAAAGCATGAAAAAATTTGCCATGGGCGCAATTGACGTACGGAGCTGAATGTGTTAAGCTGAGTATACTCTCAAAAAAGGTTGTTCATTTCAAAAAGTTAACATTCCCTAAAAAAACCAATATTACTCTAAGACAATTCATATTCAACTCACCCTAAAAACTGAGTCCAATATTGAGTATTTTGAAAAAATACATTCAATATAATAATATATAAAAACCAAAATAAGTTCATTGTATAGAATAAATCATAAAGGTCATAAGGGTAATAGGCATGTCAGATGTCAAAATCCTCAAAACCAAAATTTCAGTTTGCAAAGATCGTTTAGTTTTCTTTTGCATTGTTTTAGTTTGGTAAAATATATTTTCTTAATTTTACGCGCGAAAGGAATTTTCGAGGGCTTGTCGTCTTCACCAGAGGCACTTTCATTCCGATTGGAGGGGTGGCCTTAACAGTAGGTATAGGCATAAGGAAACTAATGTATTTTTATTATGTTCATTTATTGGTAGTATAGGTTTGCAGACGAAGTTGATTTTTACATTTTTCAACACCTCATAAGGCTTAATATTAGAATACATCCGATGATTTAAATATAATATAGAAAATAAAATAAATAAAAATAAAAAAAATAAATAATAAATAAAATAAAATAAAATATAGAAAATTGAGAAGAGAAGATCGATATATTCGATTAATTGGCCCATTCTCTCCGGCAAAAACCTAATAATAAGGAATAATAGGTCGACTATTGTTTTTACAATGAAAAATATAAAAAAAAAAGTACCAGAAAAATATAAATTATTTTGCAAAGTTTTTCGTAAATAGCGTAGCAAATACTGATGTATTTGAAGACCACACGGATAATTTCATAAATCAATTTATACTTCTTGTTGAATGCCGCAGCCAAAAAAGATATAATAATCCCAAAAACTTTTTTTATTATCCTGCCACAATATTGCCAAATTTTTTTCCAAATTGACCGACGTTCGATTGGCCGGCGTTCGTTTCTTGGGAGATGGCCTCCCAACATACGGTCCCATGGAACCCTAAAACAAAATACATTTATTTATATTTATAAAAAAATCCAATATTTTTTTAGCGCTAAACCAAAATTATTTTAGTTTTACAAGATAAGGTACCTCTCGGCGGCGGTCGGTTGGGCAAGCGCAGTCGCAGATACAATTCGCGGATCGACTGAGTCGCTCCACAACGACGGCCTCAAGAACGCCGCGGCGAGGAGTTTATCGCACCACCTGTAATAGGATATTGTATTTATTTTATTGATGTTTTCGACAGAGCGAGGCTATTTGGGTTCGATATTTTAGGAAAAATACACATGTTAACTTATTATGATAATATAATAAGAAGCTATTTCAAATTCCTTAAAATTTTAAAACATCTGTAATAAAATGTCAAAATAACAAAATCTATTTTTCAATCAAAATGAAATTAACATGTTTAGGCTTATCTCATAAAGCCGTTTGAGATATATTCTTGTATAATTTTTGCAGTGAAATTAACATCTATTTGCAGACATATCTTACGATTATATACTTTATATACCTAATGCGACTTTGATATTACAACATTGTGAATTTTAAAAGTATTAACAATTGTATTGGACTACTAGTAAGTTTTGCATTTTTATATAAAATCTTTGTTATTGTGTTTGATCCGTTTTTGTAATTTATAAAAATTATCATAATAGTTTTTGTTTCATTAGATTAATCTGCTTTAATTAATAAATTGGAGTCTTCGGCTATATAATATATTTAGAAGCAAATTGATATAAAAAAAACCAATATTTTTTTAGCGCTATTTTTTTAGATAATTGATTACGAAACTAATATTATTGACATCTCCGAACTAATTGATGAACGCTCGTTTGAAGGCGTAGCGATTGAAATTAAAAAACTCAACCTTGTAATAATATGTGTGTATCGTTCTGGAGGATCCTTAGATTCGTTTATGCTTAAGTATAATATGTTGCTGAGATCTGTTTTGAAATATCAATATGTATGTATATGTGGTGACTATAATATAGATTTTCTTGAAAACTCTCGGGAAAAAAGTAAAATATTGAATATGAGTAAAGAATATAACTTTCTAAATTAAAAAAAAACAAGAGAAATCAATATCCCTTGAATTAATGGCTTTGAAGTAAATGATCCAAATATAATAAGTCAAGAGTTTAATGAATATTTCATTCATAAACCACTTCAGTTAGCCTCGGCAATTCATTCTTCAAATACATCAGTATTAGATAAAATGAAAAGATTGAAAAAAAATGACAAATCAATTTTTATGTATGACACCTCAGAAGACGAATTAAATAAATTAATTGATAGTTTAAAAAATAAAAGGTCTACAGGCGTTGATAATTTTCCAGTACACGTGCTAAAAAAACAAGAACTTACTGATTAAACCTCTTACATATTTATTTAACTTAAGTATAAATACTGGTATTTTTCTAGATTACTATAAACTCTCAAAAATAATACCGGTTTATAAAAAAGGTGATTCATTAAATATGGAAAATTATAGACCAATTTCTCTTTTAAGTATCTTTTCAAAACTCTTAGAAAAAGTTATAGAGACAAGACTCTTAGAATTTTTCACAAAATATGATATATTATCCGAAAACCAGTTTGGTTTTAGGAAAAACAAATCCACCCAAAAAGCGATAGTCAAATGCGTTAGTCACATTCACGACTGTTTAAATGCTAGAAAATTACCAGCGGCTGTCTTTTGTGACCTGAGTAGAGCTTTTGATTGCGTTCAACTAGACATCTTGATTAAAAAGCTTGACCACTATGGCATAAGAGGTATTGCACTTGATTGATGATAGGTTTGAATGTTCTGTACTCTCTACCACCAAATTGATGAATATGGGAGTTCCGCAAGGGTCAATACTCAGGCCATTACTGTTTATCATATATACAAATGATCTAAGTCTGAATATAACTCAATCAGAAATCATTCAGTTCGCAGATGACACCAGCTGTGTGGTTGTAGCAGATGAACTTGACGATCTTTTAATTAAAATCAATACATCTCAATGAGCTGCATGAATGGTTTAAAGCTAATAAGATGTCTTTAAATATGTCTAAAACAGTAGTACTAAATTTCACTAATTTCAAAAATGATGACATAGAACTTCAACACACTGTTGAAGTAAAGGATGACGTTAAATTTTTGGGTATTCACTTGGACAATAAATTCAACTGGTGTAAACATTTGGAACAGCTTAGATCTAAACTATCATCAGCCTGTTACGCCATATCACAGATTCGAATGATCGTGGATGTTAAAACTGTTATTTCTGCATACCATGCGCTCGTAGAATCGCATTTGAGATATGGTATACTTGTTTGGGGAACAGCGCCCTACATTTCGGATATATTTCTTCTTCAAAAAAGAGCAGTCAGAGCGGTTTTAGGTCTCCCAAATAAAAAATCTTGTAGACCTTATTTTAAACAACTGGGCATACTTACAATTTATGGTATATATATACTAGAAGCAATTTGCCTTTTTTATAATAATAAAATATTTGCCAATAAACATAGTGATATTCATGAGTTTAATACGCGTCATAAAAGTAATTATGTTCAATCTGTGTCAGCCCGTACCGCCAAATACTAATCTACATGTCATTATTTAGGCTTAAGATATTTTAATATGCTACCTAAAAACTTTAAAAGTATAAATAATTTTCGTGAGTTTAAGCTTAGGTTGAAGAAATATATTCTGGAAAAAAATATTTATAGTTTTAAGGAATTTAGATAGTTAAGTGATAAATTAGGAATACATGAATGCACATGTAACTTCTGTTCATATATTTTTTGTAATTTCTTTTTTTTTTTGTTATTATTGTATACTTTATTCTAATTTCTCTATTGTCTTATTCTGTTGTTTTTTTTTTATAATTGAAATGTAACGGTATGTACAAATATGTAATTGTCATTCCTGTACAATAACTTTGTTCATGGAAAATAAATTATCTTTTCTTATCTTATCTTCCGCTGTACTATACCAGGCGTCAACTATCTTGACAACAACGAAAAGCGTATGAGTGAAACAAAAATATTATCCTCACATTCTCGAAAGAGCTCGCATTTGCGTTTGTGTGCAATATATATGAATCGGTGAATTATGCTTTTGGAATTGTAACCGCCAACATAGTTAACTACTGATGACACGTTGCCAACTACAACTGCTGCCAGCTCAAACTGAACGTGGACAGCTCCGGGCTGTCGTACCAACTTAAAGCTGCTTGCCTATTCTGCCTAAACGTATTGTGATTCTGCTTTCCAACCAGATAGTCACAGAACACTTATTCTATCACGGATGCTATCTTGACAAATATTAATAATATTCTAAAACTATACCAATATTTCCTTTTATTCAGTAGTCAGTACGTTGGTAAGTGTTGGTATCAGACACTATTACAAGGTCAAACAAAGGATTAATGCTAAGAGGTGAACCTGTATTCATTGCGAGGCAGAAGAGTTTGTCGCCTAGTTATCTGCTAATTGAGTTCTTTCTTATGTTTTTCGCTATATCCCGTGACTGTTCCCGCACCTAAAATATTCGACGGTTGGTAATTTGATAACACGTTAATGCGACTCGGCAATTTTGACTTCCAAAAGGCTTGACACAAATATTGCAATAATTTATCAAGAAAATAACCTGCAGCAAGCGCAGCTTTCTTCTTCTCTGAAATTCATTTGTTTTCAGAGCTTCTAAATCAGAAACGCCAGGCAACGACACCGTTTTCAAAATGGGGTTATTCGAAACTGACGGTCTCAGTGACATATTCAATAGTATAAAAGTAAGTTTAAGTAAGTAGTAAGTATAAAAGAAACCTATTTTCCTTCATAAAATTTGCGAAATTTATATATACATTACCCAAGTACGATAACTAAAAACTGTTACGATTCTTACCCCTCCGAGCCCACTCCTCGGGCCGGACAGGGCCCTCGACGGAGCGCCGCCTCACCACGGTCGCTTCCGACCGAGGTGGAGCTCGTCTCGGCTTCCGTCCGGGTGTTACTCGCCGCCGCCGCCTGCGTTGTCTCCCTCTCGCAGGCTCTCCTTGGCCAGCTGATCCGCCGGAGTTGTCGGACCGCGAGGGACGAACCGTGATTGGTCGGGCACCGCGTCAACTACAGATTTAAATGGTAGTAAAATTTGAGACAAATTACGAACTTCCCCTATTGCCCGTCAGGATGATAGGAGAAGAGAGCTTGGGCGCCAGACGGGGCGTCCTAGCAATGTCACGGGTTGCCCCTCGTCCCTCTCTCATGGCTCCGCCGGCCGGCTGGTCTACCGCGGATTGAGGTCGCCTCGACTCACTCCCGTCACATGGCAGGTCTGGCTAGTCCAGACCGCGACTTAACAAAAAAAATAACCGGTCACTCCTCTAGATGAGAGGACGCTATCATGGGACTAGCTCAAGATAAAAAAAAGAAGATCTCAGGGTCGTCTGGGTCATGTCCCATGAAGCATTATGACCCCGTGTCACAAGTAAATAATAAAGTACAAGATGAAGGTAGATGAATGATGAACACGGTGTTAGAAGACGAGAGGTACATTTATTGATTAAAACTGGTGAGGTTAAATGTTGAACAAAATTAAAACCGATTAACACAATACTGCAACAGATGAGAGACCATTCGAACCAGAAGGGCCCAAATGGTCTAGAAGATACTAAGTGACTATAAACCAATAAAACTGAACAAATGACTAATAAACAAAATTGAACAATTGGCTAATAAACAAAATTGAACAATTGGCTAATTAAAAAAACGGAACAATAGGCTTACCGCCGTCGTTTTATGGTCTGAAGGACCCTAGATAAACGACGCCGTATGTAACATAGAATAATGATCGGGTAGACAAAATAATTTCAAATTTTGAAATCGACTCTACAATGTGACAAACATCCGTCGTTCTATGGTCTGAAGGACCTTGGATGAAACGACGATGTGCGTACAATAAGATAATGATCGTGTAAAAGAACAAACAACTAACTTCTAATTTTGGACTTGACTTTACAACTTCACCAACATCCGTCATTCTGTGGTCTGAAGGACCTTGGATGACGCGACGACGTACGTACAACAAAATAATCATCATGTAACAAAATTAATTTCTAATTCTGAAATCGACTTTACAATGCGACAAACATGACAATGAGTACTCGATGAAGTGATTTGTAGCTGACTAACATACTATCAATAATAAAAAAAAATAATTAATTTCAAATTTCGGCATTGATTTCACAATGCTACACCCACGTCAATTAACTGCGTGGCGGATCGACATTGTAAATAAAATCCAATACTAGCAATATAAAACAATTACTTTCAGTTCTGGCATTGACTACACAATGCGACAAACGTGTCACTTAACTGCCGGCTGAACCAATTCTTGTAAACAAAATGACATAATAACGATGTAAAAAAAAATAAACAGTTCTTCTTAAACTTTGGTAATGACTCTTCAATTTGACAAACATGTCAATGTTTACATTATGAAGCGATATTGTAAATTAACAAAATATTATTAATAAAAATAAAAAAACAGTTAACTTCAAATTTGCAATGCCACAAACATGGCCATTATCTGCAGTATAAAGAGATATGTGAATAAAATGACGTGGTGCCAATGTATAAAACAATTAATTTCAAACTTCGCAATTGACTCTACAATTTGACGAACCTATTTCGTAAACAAGGCGTTTAGATTAGGCGACCAAATAAAATATTAAAAGTCTACCCGATTTTAGTCGTAAGGATGGCCTTATGACAAATAAATACGGCAATTCATTACACAGATGAATAAACAAACATCTTGTTTTAATGCACTAACGCCCTTACGTTAGCTCAACCACATATAAATACGAAAAGCAAAAAAGAACATATAAAATTATTATGGGTCAATATATTGCTTTAACCTTAAAAAAAAAAAAGACTGTTTGTAAACAATGGCATTACGTCATAATGACGTTTTATTATTTACGTTTTCGTGCCCGTACGATCAAATGTTACGAGGCATATATTCGGGCGTATGGCCGTCAAAAAAAAAATATAAAATTATCACACTTCGTCTAAACGAAAACATGTAAACAAACAAAATAATATTATCACTCTATTTATTAGGTACTCACTACTGGCATGGCATTTCGGCATTCGCCGGTGCAAACAAAATTTATACGGAAAAAATATATAAAAGCCTGACACTTCTTTTTAAAAAAAAATATATAAATAAACAAAATAAACATCTCATATTGGGTACTCAATTATAGTGGCAAGACATTTCGGCATCTGCCGGTGCATACAAAAATTGTACGGAGAAAATATATATAAGCACTTCGTTTACTAAAAAAAATATGTAAATAAACAAAACAAACATTTCCTATTATGTTCTTAATTATTGTGGCAAGGCATTTCGGCATGGCTAAAATATACGACGAATATACGAAAAACATTTATAAAAAAATTGTATGTACTTTACTCACTATCAAAACCAACGGTTCAATATATTGTTGAACAAAGAAAACTTAAACAAACAAAACAAATGTTATATACTTGACCTGCATGGGGTTATTTTAAAATAAAAAAAAATATATTGTGGCTCTTCGATACGATGGCATGGCAAAACTTGACTTTTTTTTTTACATCCTCGGCAAAATATAAACAAACAATACAACGAACGTGTTGGAAACATACTATAACAAATAACAATATACATGTACTTCGGTTGTGTGGACGTTCTGGCGACTCGATCTGTACTTTATAGAGCATTACTGTATAATTATTTAATAAAGAGAAATAACAAGATTTATATTTAGTGACTACCGGACTGAATCCGTTTGAAACAACAAAAACAAAAAAAAACTAAATTAAAGGAAACAGACCCCCCCCCGGCTTCGCGAACCTTTCCTTCTTCGGTCTTTTCGTTTTGTTCGGTGGTAGGCAATAAACTCGGCCGCGATTCGGCCGGCGTTCATAGTAAAGCAACGCCGATCTCTTGTAATAGGCTATCAATAGCTATTATTTTATTCTAATTTATAACTTGGAATAGGATGATCTAATCATTTTAATTGTCAAATAAAAACGAACTTTACTGAAAAGCAATCAAATGACGTGGAGCTCAAGCTCTGTCACTATATTTTCTACAAGAGGTTAAATATGTAAATAAAGAAAAACTAAAAAAAAAATTAACGAGTGAATGCAATGAAACGACCATTTTTTCTAACACTGGACTGACCTCTGTTTCTCTGACTTTGCTCCCTGGAACTGGATAGTCCGACGGGATAAGGCTGGAGACGTCTCGGCCTGCCTCGTAAGCGCCGGGGAGACGACCAATACGCCTTTCCTCCGATGCAGGGATTTACTCTCTCGGCGGCCTTCCAGGAAACGCCATGGTATATCTGCTGCGTGGCAAATCATGGGAATGTGCACCACACGCACAACTCCCGGTGCATTACAGGGGCAGGCAACGTTCCCGCTATGCACTCAGGCCTTCTGCTTCTTACTCGCACGGAAGAAAAAAATTCATCTAGCCGAAATATTATGTTGGCTGAACGGCGTTTTATCTTTGCAACCCTTGGTGATATACTCCACCTTTCACAAACTTCTATATAGCCCGATGCGGTTGGATTAGTAAAACCAACAAAAAAAAAAACCAAGCACGCAGAACTCAAAAAAATACGTCCACCCCCCAAAACGATCCAAAATGTCAGAGACCTCTACCTACTCTCCTCTATTCGAAAGACTAATTACCGTACTCGTCTGAACACCGCCGCGGTTCCTAAAACGCTCACTTCACGCCTCCCGCCTTGACTAAGTACTTGTTCAAAATTTAATATTATTTTTTTTTATATATTATATCATTACTTTTCTCCTTCTACTATCTTTTTATTTATTATTTAATTTATTTAAAACTTGTTTTGCGAATATTCTTTACGGTATTAAGCAATAATTAACATCATTTCGTAACCCAAAATTCGCTAAAAAAATACCGTACCGCCCTCTTTTGGTGTGAATTAGTGGAACTACCATCCGCTTTCTAACTCATAATATTGTTACTTAGCTAGGATTACCGATAGGTGGCTTCTAACTAGCTACAAACGTAATTTTGGTGTTATCAAAATAAATAAATATTTATATATGCATATATTCTTATTAATTACGCGCGCAAGAATAGCGTAATTGGCACGATTAAACACGATCGTGACATGCCGGGTAGTGGGAAATTGATCTGCCCTCAGATCAACACCACTAAACCCTAACCCTCGTCCACAAGGTGGGTGCTAGAGGAATAAAAATAAATAAACTATAAAAACGGATACCAATATACTTTTGCCATACCATTAGAATGGGTGCCATTAAAGTGCCTGCTGGCGAGAGAAGCTCGCCTGTCCGGGTTGCCATTCCGGTGCTTTACCAATGCCTTGAACATGAACAATTACTGTACATTAGAAAAACAAAAAAATCAGACACATTTAACTCCTCACATTACTTCTTCGTTCTTAAATATACTTAGATATAAATACAATAGCGTGGTATATATAACCATCATTGAGTTACATCAATTAAGTAATAGTGGATCGCTCATTATCACGATCTGCAACGATTGACAAACTAAAATTAAAGTTCCACTTCTTATAAATACACTCGATGGCTGTTATTATTTTAAAAATTGCCCATTCACTAGCCATCTTTAAATTACTTTGCGCTTTTGCGCTAAAAAAAAATCACTGTCACTTCTTAAATCTAAGAATGTCTTGGGGGTCGTTTCAATACAGAAATAGATAAAAAAACATTTGCCAGATGGGCTTCTACAAAACAAAACAGATACTTCACCTCATCTTACTCTATGGAAGATGGGGAAACAAAATCAACAAAAGGTACATGTTATATAGAAAACATCTGTGCCACAATCTCGTACTGTACTAGTAGAACAGGCTCTACCAAAACAGTTCCGACCAACTTCTTCCGTTGTATTATTCTGAAGTAAGTTTAATATCTAAATTGAAACTATTACCATGCCATAATATTGTTTGCCATGTTGCCTTACCACTCTGTTCTTCATAGTATTTAAAACAAAGAAGTACATTAAATGATTTAAAAAAATGACTAATAACTTAGTTGGGCAAGGTCGTTGAAATATACAAGATAAGGTCAAAAATTTCGACGTCATAACCATTAGAAACAAACTCCTAAAAAAAAAAACTTCTGCAAAGTAAAACAAGAAAAACAAAATAGTACCCGTCTGGTAGCAACTTTGCTACTGGCGTAGGGGGGAATCTCAGTAGGGTGATGGTATACATCTTGCTCTGATGCAAAGATAATACTTAAAACAAGGGTAATGTGTGTTTGCTCATGTCAAAGAAGCAGAAGACGACGCTATGGTATTGACGTAAGGGGTGAAAAATGATTTCGTACCAGCGGACTTACCGGTCGGTAACCTAGCCACCGAGCCTAACTGGAAACGAATCCACCTTAAACCAAAGATGCACCTCCAAAGCTTAGTCTCAGGAGATACTTATTATTTAGTCGATGGAATAAACCACACTGAATACAAATATCCAGAGTGTGCCTAAATGGGAGAAGAAGATGCTAGCATGCCTCAGTGGACTTACATGGAATCAATCACTGAGCCAGCGAGGAACGCATGCAGCTTGCACTCAGAAATAAGCTGTTGCTAGTTAACATCTTTGCAAATTCTTTTGACAGACTCTCTACCTTCATTAGATATTTGGGCTAACTTTGAAATTTTCCATTTGGTAACTTTACTGATTGGGGAAAATCATGTAGTCAGAGGGATAACCTATGCTAGTATTGTGATTTTCTTCCTTTCTCTGGGTCCGTACATCCGTCACCATTCGTTACCCATCTTCATTCATCCCTTTCATACCAAGAGTATCAAAACACCAAAATAGCTTGCCTCTTTTAGAGTCGAAAGTTAGCCGGGTGGCGGTAAGGATTACCGCCTAGGTAGAAAAAATTCTAAAAACAACAGATTGTGAACAGAATTTGCCAAGATAACTTCTAAACTAACCAAACAATTGGGCTTGAAGATCGACATGAGTAATAAACAGTATCACGGAAATACGTGATCCAAACAGAAGCATTTTCTGTCTCAGAGAGAGACATGGGTTCAAATGACCTCAGATTAGATAGGAGATAATCAACTACAATCTTCGAGACCAATGATACCCGTAGTGTGAAATGTGAGTGTACCGATGTAAGTGTGAAATATATAAATAGGCACGGGACCTCCGGTCCAGGTGCAGGTATACTAGTATAACGCCTGGAGGATCGAAGAGACGGTCGCTACTCCGAACAATCAAACCACCAGCGTTGTGTCACGTATTATTTAACCTGCTCTATTGGCAGGGGGTTAAGGGTCCGCCGGCCCTTCAGCGCATACTCGCAATATGGCAGTGTGGGGTGTGTGGTGTGTGCGATCAAAAAAAAACTGGGAGAAACAAACAACAAACTTCTCCAACAAAAAGACTCCAACAACAAACTTCTTCAAAAAACTTCTCCAAAAACTTCTCCAAAAAAACGACTCCAAAAAAAACCAACTTCTCCAAAAAAACTCCAAATCAACCTCTAGAAAGGGAAAAAATATAGTCTGTATAGTGTGAATAGAGTACAGTAAATTCGTAGGGGTTCGCAACTGATTGCGGTGGTATTTCGTAGCGAGTGTCGATCACTGAGTAGATCGATGCGGGAAAGGGGAAAAACTCGACGGTACGCCATAGGACCTCGGCAAGTGGCCGGGTTAGTGGGAAAAAAAAAAAAATTTAAAACGTACCACTGCTCAACTAATAAACTTAACATCCTCCTTGCGCCACGCGCACGGGTTGGATTCTGCCACGTTAAGTAAATATAAACACCAGAAATTTGTACAAAGGGGAAACGCCTCAGTTATACTTGAAGTCGTTATGGGCTTTAAACATAATAATAACTAAAAATATTAACATGCCAATTGCCAATGCTTTGCCAGCAGGAGATATTTAATAACAATTACCAATACAACGGTAACACCACCGTCCCGACATTGAAGATGTCGTACGTGGTGCTTTGAAATTACAAAAGAGAATACTTTACAGGGATATTAAGGAATCCCACGCACTTTAAATCAATGCGCCGCATTTTAAAACCTCTATTAAATAAAATAAGGGTTAACCTAACAAAGCGTCAAAACTTTTAGAGTGCTATCACACTGATTGCTTATGGCTTTTATTCGCGCTGCTGGTTGTGCAAAGGTCAGGTATGTTTACTGGCTGTCGGACCGATCAACCTTGAGGATGTCCTTAATGTGGTGGATGCCTTTATTTTTTCCATTCTGATCCACCAATTCATATGCCAGATATGACTTCCTTGCGAGCACGGTGCACTTTAGGAAACGAGGGGCCAGCTTGCTAGAGGAAAATTCCGCTTTCTTGGACTGTATATGGTTCTTCACCCATACCACGTCTCCAGGGGACAGAGTCACTCGCTTTCGCCTCAGATTATAGCGCTCGGCGCTCTTTTGGTAGGATGCAAGCATACGTTGTTGCACTAGGTCGTAGGTCTCCGCTAACTTCTCCAGACCTATGCTGTACGGCATGGGGTCTCCTATGGCCAAGTCGGCTGCCCTGGTCGGATTGTATCCAAATATTTTGTGAAAGCGCCCGTCGATGATCACTTCCCTTCCATACATCAAGTATGAGGGTGTGAACCCTGTCGTGACGTTTTCCGAATTGTTTAACGAGTGCTGCACCAGTGGAAGATGCTTGTCCCAGACCCGTTGATCTTCCCCTGTCAGGATTGCCAGTGATGTTTCGATGACCTGGTTGTACCGTTCCACGGTGTTGGACTGGGGCGCATATGAACACGAGTAGAATACATTTGGGATCTTATACTTTTCCGTGAACTCTTTGAATTTATTTGACGTGAAATATGTTGCGTTATCGAGTAGCAGTGTCGCAGGTGTACCATATGGTAAGAATACGCCGTTCCGGTTTCTCCATGGTTCCTTCGCTCTTACCTATTGTCTTCCCCTTCGACTGGCCACACGATGCATCTGGGCTTCAGGTTGACGGCGAGGTCCGGCAGGTGGTGTCCCCGGATTGCAAAAGGTGCATCTTGCTGAGGTCGTGAGCGGTGCCTTGCAACGAAAACACATTGGATACGGATACTCCCGGCAATCCATGTACCCATGACCAGGCTGGTCGCACTTCAGACACACTATCCTCCGTAACGACGTTATGGTTTGCTGAGAGTGTCCCTCCGACTGCGTTGGCCTTTCTCCTTGCCTTGGGCCCGCTTCAAGTGTCGCTATCGCCCCCCCTCTGGTCTGCCATGGTACACGGCCCCCTTTCGTCGGTGGTGAGATTCCCACTGCTTGTCTCGTGTCCTGTGACGTAGATGTTGTGTACTGCTCGTAGTTTTTAGACAACTGAAGCAGAAGTCTGATGCTGTCTACCAAATGTCCGGCTAGTAACGTCCTGTACTGGGATGATAGGTTCGGCTTGATCACTTCAAGTAATGCCCGTTCCGGGATCTCCATGGTAAGCTGGTTGTTCATGCTCCGTAGGGTCGTGACAAACTCTTCCATATTTTCTTCCGATCGCTGCTTCCTGTTTCTTAATTCAGCCTCTAGCCTGGCCTGATAATTGAGTGGCTCGTATTTGTGGATGAGGAGTTCCAGCCACCCGGATACGGAGTCCCTCACAGTTCGAAACCACTTCAGCCTGGTTCCTTCCAATAGTTCTGTAAAGCAGTAGACAATCGTGTCCAGCTTTACATTTCTTGCTCGTGCCCTATCCTCCACGTCCTCCAGAAACTCCATCACCGAGGAACGTCCATCGAACTTCAGGTTCCACCTGTATACATTCGGGTTGAACCTTTGCACCCTTCCACTGGGCTCGTCATCTTCGTCAGAGTCCGATTCGTATTTTCTACCTGACCTTCTCCGACCTCCTCTGGATTTGCTCGACTTGCCTGGTACCTTCATGTATGACGTTTCCTCCAACCTTAGCTCTCTTTCCGAATCTTGGCCTCCTTCCTGAGTCTCTGTTTGCCCTGCACGTGGCTTCTGTATGGGTGTCGAATGAATTTCCTTCTCATCCCTCTGGGAACTGGTCCCTTCTCCCAACTCCATGTCAGTGTCTTCCGAGTCCTTGGTATTCCGACCGTGCAATAAATTTTCCCTCCTTTTATTCCACTGGACTCTCCTTAACGACCTATCCGACATACCAGAACCTCACCCTCTTCTTACAACAACCTGCGCGTCCTTGTCACCATAGCAAAACACAAAAAAAAACAAACAAGATTGTATTCAAATTTGGCGAATCGACCCTTAGCAAAAAAACAATAAAACAGAATGAAGCACGCCACTCGGCGTTACCATATACATAGAAATAGAAGATTACACGAAATAATACTAATCTTAATACTCCAAACAAAAGTACAAGGTTATTTATGCAGATAAGAACAAAATGAATAAGGACAATTGAAAAACTTTCAGCCCACTTAAACCCCGTGGAATTTTGTTGAAGACAAAACCAATTATAAAAAAAATCCCACTTCTGACGATTCTCAATCTGCTCGCTTCCCAGCGAATAACAAAAAAATGTCCCGTAAAGGTATGTGGTAATGTCCATAACTACACCCTCATCAGCAAAAAGGCCTGACGAGAATCGACAAAGGTCCTTAACAAAAGACAAAAAAAAACAAGACTCCATATGTAAATGACAACAAATTCACAAAAAAATCCAAAAGAAAATTGAACCAAACTTCTGACCTCTTCGCTGACAAATCCTTGCGCGGCCCCACGTTCTCGGGCCCCACGTTGGGCGCCAAAATGTTACGATTCTTACCCCTCCGAGCCCACTCCTCGGGCCGGACAGGGCCCTCGACGGAGCGCCGCCTCACCACGGTCGCTTCCGACCGAGGTGGAGCTCGTCTCGGCTTCCGTCCGGGTGTTACTCGCCGCCGCCGCCTGCGTTGTCTCCCTCTCGCAGGCTCTCCTTGGCCAGCTGATCCGCCGGAGTTGTCGGACCGCGAGGGACGAACCGTGATTGGTCGGGCACCGCGTCAACTACAGATTTAAATGGTAGTAAAATTTGAGACAAATTACGAACTTCCCCTATTGCCCGTCAGGATGATAGGAGAAGAGAGCTTGGGCGCCAGACGGGGCGTCCTAGCAATGTCACGGGTTGCCCCTCGTCCCTCTCTCATGGCTCCGCCGGCCGGCTGGTCTACCGCGGATTGAGGTCGCCTCGACTCACTCCCGTCACATGGCAGGTCTGGCTAGTCCAGACCGCGACTTAACAAAAAAAATAACCGGTCACTCCTCTAGATGAGAGGACGCTATCATGGGACTAGCTCAAGATAAAAAAAAGAAGATCTCAGGGTCGTCTGGGTCATGTCCCATGAAGCATTATGACCCCGTGTCACAAGTAAATAATAAAGTACAAGATGAAGGTAGATGAATGATGAACACGGTGTTAGAAGACGAGAGGTACATTTATTGATTAAAACTGGTGAGGTTAAATGTTGAACAAAATTAAAACCGATTAACACAATACTGCAACAGATGAGAGACCATTCGAACCAGAAGGGCCCAAATGGTCTAGAAGATACTAAGTGACTATAAACCAATAAAACTGAACAAATGACTAATAAACAAAATTGAACAATTGGCTAATAAACAAAATTGAACAATTGGCTAATAAAAAAAACGGAACAATAGGCTTACCGCCGTCGTTTTATGGTCTGAAGGACCCTAGATAAACGACGCCGTATGTAACATAGAATAATGATCGGGTAGACAAAATAATTTCAAATTTTGAAATCGACTCTACAATGTGACAAACATCCGTCGTTCTATGGTCTGAAGGACCTTGGATGAAACGACGATGTGCGTACAATAAGATAATGATCGTGTAAAAGAACAAACAACTAACTTCTAATTTTGGACTTGACTTTACAACTTCACCAACATCCGTCATTCTGTGGTCTGAAGGACCTTGGATGACGCGACGACGTACGTACAACAAAATAATCATCATGTAACAAAATTAATTTCTAATTCTGAAATCGACTTTACAATGCGACAAACATGACAATGAGTACTCGATGAAGTGATTTGTAGCTGACTAACATACTATCAATAATAAAAAAAAATAATTAATTTCAAATTTCGGCATTGATTTCACAATGCTACACCCACGTCAATTAACTGCGTGGCGGATCGACATTGTAAATAAAATCCAATACTAGCAATATAAAACAATTACTTTCAGTTCTGGCATTGACTACACAATGCGACAAACGTGTCACTTAACTGCCGGCTGAACCAATTCTTGTAAACAAAATGACATAATAACGATGTAAAAAAAAATAAACAGTTCTTCTTAAACTTTGGTAATGACTCTTCAATTTGACAAACATGTCAATGTTTACATTATGAAGCGATATTGTAAATTAACAAAATATTATTAATAAAAATAAAAAAACAGTTAACTTCAAATTTGCAATGCCACAAACATGGCCATTATCTGCAGTATAAAGAGATATGTGAATAAAATGACGTGGTGCCAATGTATAAAACAATTAATTTCAAACTTCGCAATTGACTCTACAATTTGACGAACCTATTTCGTAAACAAGGCGTTTAGATTAGGCGACCAAATAAAATATTAAAAGTCTACCCGATTTTAGTCGTAAGGATGGCCTTATGACAAATAAATACGGCAATTCATTACACAGATGAATAAACAAACATCTTGTTTTAATGCACTAACGCCCTTACGTTAGCTCAACCACATATAAATACGAAAAGCAAAAAAAGAACATATAAAATTATTATGGGTCAATATATTGCTTTAACCTTAAAAAAAAAAAAAGACTGTTTGTAAACAATGGCATTACGTCATAATGACGTTTTATTATTTACGTTTTCGTGCCCGTACGATCAAATGTTACGAGGCATATATTCGGGCGTATGGCCGTCAAAAAAAAAATATAAAATTATCACACTTCGTCTAAACGAAAACATGTAAACAAACAAAATAATATTATCACTCTATTTATTAGGTACTCACTACTGGCATGGCATTTCGGCATTCGCCGGTGCAAACAAAATTTATACGGAAAAAATATATAAAAGCCTGACACTTCTTTTTAAAAAAAAATATATAAATAAACAAAATAAACATCTCATATTGGGTACTCAATTATAGTGGCAAGACATTTCGGCATCTGCCGGTGCATACAAAAATTGTACGGAGAAAATATATATAAGCACTTCGTTTACTAAAAAAAATATGTAAATAAACAAAACAAACATTTCCTATTATGTTCTTAATTATTGTGGCAAGGCATTTCGGCATGGCTAAAATATACGACGAATATACGAAAAACATTTATAAAAAAATTGTATGTACTTTACTCACTATCAAAACCAACGGTTCAATATATTGTTGAACAAAGAAAACTTAAACAAACAAAACAAATGTTATATACTTGACCTGCATGGGGTTATTTTAAAATAAAAAAAAATATATTGTGGCTCTTCGATACGATGGCATGGCAAAACTTGACTTTTTTTTTTACATCCTCGGCAAAATATAAACAAACAATACAACGAACGTGTTGGAAACATACTATAACAAATAACAATATACATGTACTTCGGTTGTGTGGACGTTCTGGCGACTCGATCTGTACTTTATAGAGCATTACTGTATAATTATTTAATAAAGAGAAATAACAAGATTTATATTTAGTGACTACCGGACTGAATCCGTTTGAAACAACAAAAACAAAAAAAAACTAAATTAAAGGAAACAGACCCCCCCCCCGGCTTCGCGAACCTTTCCTTCTTCGGTCTTTTCGTTTTGTTCGGTGGTAGGCAATAAACTCGGCCGCGATTCGGCCGGCGTTCATAGTAAAGCAACGCCGATCTCTTGTAATAGGCTATCAATAGCTATTATTTTATTCTAATTTATAACTTGGAATAGGATGATCTAATCATTTTAATTGTCAAATAAAAACGAACTTTACTGAAAAGCAATCAAATGACGTGGAGCTCAAGCTCTGTCACTATATTTTCTACAAGAGGTTAAATATGTAAATAAAGAAAAACTAAAAAAAAAATTAACGAGTGAATGCAATGAAACGACCATTTTTTCTAACACTGGACTGACCTCTGTTTCTCTGACTTTGCTCCCTGGAACTGGATAGTCCGACGGGATAAGGCTGGAGACGTCTCGGCCTGCCTCGTAAGCGCCGGGGAGACGACCAATACGCCTTTCCTCCGATGCAGGGATTTACTCTCTCGGCGGCCTTCCAGGAAACGCCATGGTATATCTGCTGCGTGGCAAATCATGGGAATGTGCACCACACGCACAACTCCCGGTGCATTACAGGGGCAGGCAACGTTCCCGCTATGCACTCAGGCCTTCTGCTTCTTACTCGCACGGAAGAAAAAAATTCATCTAGCCGAAATATTATGTTGGCTGAACGGCGTTTTATCTTTGCAACCCTTGGTGATATACTCCACCTTTCACAAACTTCTATATAGCCCGATGCGGTTGGATTAGTAAAACCAACAAAAAAAAAAACCAAGCACGCAGAACTCAAAAAAATACGTCCACCCCCCAAAACGATCCAAAATGTCAGAGACCTCTACCTACTCTCCTCTATTCGAAAGACTAATTACTGTACTCGTCTGAACACCGCCGCGGTTCCTAAAACGCTCACTTCACGCCTCCCGCCTTGACTAAGTACTTGTTCAAAATTTAATATTATTTTTTTTTATATATTATATCATTACTTTTCTCCTTCTACTATCTTTTTATTTATTATTTAATTTATTTAAAACTTGTTTTGCGAATATTCTTTACGGTATTAAGCAATAATTAACATCATTTCGTAACCCAAAATTCGCTAAAAAAATACCGTACCGCCCTCTTTTGGTGTGAATTAGTGGAACTACCATCCGCTTTCTAACTCATAATATTGTTACTTAGCTAGGATTACCGATAGGTGGCTTCTAACTAGCTACAAACGTAATTTTGGTGTTATCAAAATAAATAAATATTTATATATGCATATATTCTTATTAATTACGCGCGCAAGAATAGCGTAATTGGCACGATTAAACACGATCGTGACAAAACAAATCATAAATTATTCACTTTTGACGTTCACTTTCAAACTAAACAAACGGACAAACGGAACGGAACGGAAGGCCAGTCCGAAATTGACAGTTTGTAGTTGGTTAGGCCGACTAGTTTTTTTTTTTTTTGCAAATAGCGTTGTTGCCATTGCTAGGAAGTAACGTAAGAACATTTTTTTCTCGATATTAATCATAAATCTTTAAGCAATGTCGAGCGCGCTGGCTCAGTTAGTCGCACGAAGCGGCTATTCTTAACTTTATGAGTCCAATACTTAGCTCGAGTACCTAGGTATGCATGTTATTCAGTAAATAGTGGATAAGATTTTAAGAGGTGGTAGAAGGAATCATTTGCATAAAAAACAGTTATATAAAATACAATACGGTAGTACAGAAAGAACATATTTTTACAGTAAACAAATAGGTAATAATTACGTTTGCTGCCAAAAAATAATAACAATAGTTATGAAATAGCTTTGAAATTATTTTCCATAAATCAAAGTAACTATTACCGGTTTTTTCCCTAAAAAATAAATTTTTTATTCTAATGTCAAAAGTTAAACATTGTTAATACCTAGTCCATTAAATATGCAATTTTTTTTATATATCGGGCACATCTTTGTAAAGAATATCTTTTAAAATAATTTTTCTTAAAATCCGAACAAAATTGCAACGATGTCACTTGGGTTCGGTTTTTAGCAAATAATAATTAGAGTTTTCATTATATAAAAATGTCTTTAATAGTATAAATACATAGCATACCTTACTGCCAAGTTAAAAATAAACAACATATAAAGCGGTGTTGCCAGATTAATTGCATAATCAACGAAAAGTATCATTTTCAAAAAATATTAAAAAATGAAGTCTAAAATGATTGAGAATCGAATAAATATTAACTATGTTTTTTATCGCAAATGATCCCTTCTACAAAATTTTATCCACCTTTCACTGGACACCTCTAGTATTTTATTATTGCACATTTATTTATTCGTCATTTCATAGGTCATACGTAAATATAATCCACAAACTTTGTTTTATAGAAATATGGCCATTTGAATTGACGACAATTATTAGAGAAAACATTGAAACAAATACAGTTAGTCTTGATATTGGAGTAGACTGCGAATTTTGGTAAATCAAATTATGTCAATGATATCCGTAACCTATTTTCTTATCCAAAATGCCCAATTAATATTATGTACTAATGAAGACTCGCGTGCATTTCTACCATTCGCATTACAATATTTTGTTAGACACTTTTAGACAAAAATAAATTCATAGAGATGGTGATTCACGGTTCCACTGGAAAAATTCTGTCCAGTTGGCAACGCTTCCAATTAATTTGTTTTGACAGTTTGAGACACTGTTGACTGACACTTGACAGTACCTATAAGTGACGCGTTAGGTTATATCTTTTAATCTTTTTCAGCTTAAAAATCAACTTGTTTTATATTACGAGTATATTTTAAGGGGTAATTGGAGAGGAAATGTATTGGAGATTTTTTCCTGTATATTTTTAAAATATAACTATATAAAATGGCGACCTGTCGGCTGTGTATGACCATTGGAAAGCAAAAGCTTTTTTCTGTCTTTACTGATACTGATGATGGCCTATTGTCTGATAAAATAATGTTTTGTGCATCTGTACAGGTATGTCTTGGCAGTGAATGTTAATTTACATACTTGGTTAATCGATTGCATTCAATCTTTAGGTATTAACTTAATGTGATGTTCTAATTTTATAATGATGATATATTGGGTTTCTTGACTTGAAAATCATGCCAAATTTCACCTTTCTAACAAATTCTATTATTGTATATATTTTTAATATTAAATTGCCCTAAAGAAGGTACCAAATAACAACATTTGTCTCTATTACAACATCATTAATCATTAGTACTTTTACATAAGACAAATAATTATGTGTATAATTTAGAATAAAAGTTAGAAATGTATGTGTTTTTAAAATAATATAAAATTTTAAATATAGGTAATTGCATTCATTGAAATTTGTATAATAGGCATTGTGCTTCAAAGCTATCCATGGTTTTCGGTTAAGTACTTACATAAAACTGAAGTGTAAATTGTTCACAACTTTGCCGCCGTATAATATTTTATTAATAAAAAATATCAGTATTGAAAAGAAGGAAAGAATACAGCGTAGGAAAGATAAAGACTTGTAATGTTTAGTTAAGGCGTTGGACTATTGACCCAAAGGTCTCGGGTGTGAATGCGTACATGGTCATACCATTTTTAATGCTTCATTACCGCCATCTTGCTTGACTTTAGCACAGGCTCATTTGCCTAGTTGAGTTGGGCCTAAAACAATTGTATGTGAACTAGGTCATGCAATTATTTAAAAAAAATAACATTAATGGCTTTGGTTGAATAATTTGAACAAGTACCATTGAAAACTTTGAATCTTCGCTTTTATTTTTTAAATAGGTATACATGATACAATTGACTGGTTAATATGTTGGTGGTTTTATTTATTTACATATTATGTGACCCACCTAATTGACATTTCTTAAGAAGAACTACCATCATATTATTATTATTATTATATTATTATAATATAAGTTATATTATAAATAAGAGTTGGTTTAATGGGATACCTTTAAATAGTTCAAATTATCAAATTTTGAGCAATATTTATAGGGTTCAGTTTGATAAATAGTTTTGATTTAATAACAAGTGACGTGCAAATTGTTAATTATATCAAAAAGTATCGCAGATACACAATTATACCCATATGCGGAGTCATTCCTCGAGTACACACAGTCCTAACCCTCACTGAAGGAGGAAATAAAACACTGCTACTAACAAATGTATATTTTATATATATTAATATTTCCTCTTTTGCATTTTTTTTATGACACTAAAATATAGAGACGGAGTTGGAATGAATAAATTAAATTGTCATGTCCAACCGACAATCTTTACCTGTTTTAGATTTTAATTGATGATGATTTGCCCCACGAAGTGTGCTCCACATGCATTGACAAACTGCAGGTGGCATATGATTTTAGAAAGCAGTGTGAGCTCTCCGACAATATATTCAAATCCAAACTCGACAGCTTATTGAAGGTTAAGACCGAGGAAGTTATCGTCGACGATGGTGAGTAATGTTTTCATTAACGATAAATGCACAACCTCATTTCATAGACTATCTTTTGAAAAAAAAACATGAAACGGCGCCATTTCTAAAAAGCCACCAGTAAGGAAGGTAACACAATGGTCATACATTAAGGGGGCTCTACCAGTAGAATTTTTGTCATTGTTGGGTGCGGTCATAAATCGTGATATTTCATTCTTCATTCGTATAGCTTGTGTTGTCGGGGATATACCAACTACTTTATTGGTATTTTCATGATGCGAGGCCATTCATTACAGGCAAACAACGTCTCGCAGGTCTGTAATTGAATGAGTGTTTTTTTTTGTGTGTCTTGTTACACCTGCCCGAATGACCTGACCAGATTCGATCCACTGGGGATTCGAATCCGGAACCCGGGATTTAGAAGCAGGCTCTTATACCACCGCTCCACCAGACCGTTATTTGCCTGTCGTGCTATTTCATTTAACGGCTGTTTGTGATTAGCCAAGCTTAATGCAACACATAATATTTTCAATCAAAAATATTGCATCTCAAAATTATAACTTGTCAACTTGTCTTTATAGGATAATATTGAAAACAAAATCAATGTATTTCAAAAAAACTTCAAAAAAATCTTCATGAATCTATCGATCTTGTATTCAGCCATTAAGATATTTAGGTACGTAAATTTTCATAAAATGTTAAGTATGGAATATTATTTTTCTTCTATATTCACAAAAAAAGAGAGTCATAACAGTACAAATTTTGTATGGAGAAATTATGGGGTTGCGTTGCGTATCTATCTATAAAACAAAGTCTGGTTAGTACACCATTTATAACTCAAGAACGGCTGGACCGATTTTTATGATCTTTGATTTGTTGGTTTTGTCTCCGCCCCGAATAGCAGAATAATTATTAAAACATCGGGAAAATTCACGAAAAAAAATAATTTTCTCACACATTTTGTATGGAACGGCTTTGTATTCTGCGGAATTCTATTTTCATATGGTAAGTTGCCTTCGAATATTCACTTAGT
Source organism: Neomicropteryx cornuta (assembly GCA_020383195.1). NCBI lineage: Eukaryota > Metazoa > Arthropoda > Insecta > Lepidoptera > Micropterigidae > Neomicropteryx > Neomicropteryx cornuta. Next base: position 1,221,504 of record JAHKQU010000001.1, on the reverse strand, counting down.
GAGGTTATCACATTTGTCATTGTGCGCGCATCGATAATTGCTTCATTATGTAATTTATTTTGATTTTTGTACATTTATTGAACTTATTTCATTTTGAGTATTCTTAATAAAAAACTGAATTTAATTCAGCTAATAACTTAATACGACATTTATTGATCCTGAGGCGGTACGAAGTTCTTCGGATCAGCTTGTAATGTATAAAGTATATTAAATATGCATAACTGAATAATCAAATATGAATGTGTAAACAGAGATTGATGATCCTTGGTTGATGATGTATGTTTAATGGTTTAGTCATTGCGGATTGGAGTCAGCATACAGTTCATCACCATCATCCACATTATAACTTTGCTAGGCAAAGTGTCATAGATTATTACTTATTATGTGCAAACATAAATATAAACCTAACAATAAATTTAAATTTATTTCCTATTAATTGTTTTGTTTTGTTTCATTTTACATAATCTCAATGGAAGCTTGTAAAAATAACAGGTTTTACCTAATACATATAGCATTTTCGTAAAGTGAGTTAAAAAAGAAGTGAGTGACCAAAGAAAGTTAAATTGTTAAGTTGGCCAGTTTTACTATGCGCTTTTGTCTTAGAAGGTCACCATTTTTAGTTACCTTCACCATTAAATAATTATTGTCAAAATTGTTTTATTATATATAAAACTGTCAGTCAAACTAAAGAATAAAATAATCTACCCTTATTGCGTCGATTATGTGGTTTTTATTTGTATTCTTTAAAGTTAAAAATACTTTTTTACAACAATCGTTATCTTCCAGACTACGCAGACTCGATTGATTCACACCAGATTGATGTGGACCCTGTTAAACATGTCCGACGGAACAAACGAAAAATTAAAGATTACGATTTGGATTTTTACACTACTAAAAAAAGAAGAAAGCAGCTGATTGTTTCAAAGACAAGAAAGAAACGTAAGCATTTATCGCACTTTAAAAAAAATATATTTACCGGCTGTGCAATAACTCGTTGCACATGGAATCCAAAATGCAGTGAAAATCACAGAGATAGGGTAGGCAGGCAAATAATGAAATCATGAGTAACAGATTAAGGATTCGCGTGGGATATTCCGTTCGGCCAACGTACTTCGCCGATCGAGCGGCAACACGTGGTCCACGCGTTTGACGTACGGAGTTGAATGTGTTGAGAATGTGCGAAATCTCCAATAACTTTGGAGAATTTGTTTCATTTGAAATCTATTGCTATAGGTGCATTAGAAGATGATTCCTTGCACTCAAATTGTACCACAAACACAGCAGTACTTAGTCAACTTGAGGAATATGAAAATATAAGTTATAACGGCCGAACTACGGCACAAACCCTCTTAACCCGTTTAGAAACCATTCCCTCCAAAAAATGTTCCACCCAAACCACGCACGTATTGATTAATTTCTATAAATATATATGAAAAGTTACCATTGTGAAGAAAAATCAGCCTTAGGGGCCTGGGAGGTCCAATTGCCACAAATTTTGTGTCATCTGGTTCAATCTATTAATCTTAACCACTGTATTTGGTATTACACCAAATATTTTACATGTAAATAAAAGCCGAGTACGAAAGGACGGACTGTGCTCTCATTCCGCGTTGATTTATTTTGAAGATTGAAGCAATCTTGACCATGCGCGCAAAATAAGGAGCCACTCTTCAGAGACTGTCGGTCCATCATTGTTATATGCCATAGAAACCCCCCCCCCACACACACACCCTTTACTTGTGTTTGGGTCATTGAGCTAATGCTTTTTCTGGGTCGTGAAGTACCTGTGTGGCTGTGTTAAAGTTATCTAACCCTTTAATGTTTAAATTTTTTTTTCTGTATGAAATACTTTACTCGGCAAGAAGTAAGCAACGCAAACAAATTGCATATAGATAGGTTGTTGGTTGTATATCTTTTAAAAATATTTTTTTTCAGGTAAATCAAAGAAATATAACGAGGAAAACGATGGTAAAGAAGTGGATTCTGATTTGCTGGAGGAACACATTAAGGTTAATAGTTACCTATATCAAATTAGGTTTATCGTTTCTACATCATGCTATGCTATGCAGATAGCAAATAGCAATTTAGATTACCTATTTTATGGGCTATTTATTTTATCTTGTCAAACAATGTAAAAGTTATTATTATTTTGAAACGCACTATGTTTTTCACGGGGTCTTACGCAGGTTTTTATACTCGCACTGTAACACTTTATAAATAACCTTTCCTCAAACGGGTAACTCTTACCTAGTTAGAAAGGTAACAGACCTTATCAAATCGGCCAAATGACTGGAACCCAGGCACTCGATTTTATATATTTGGATATTGTATTTTATTTTAATATTTAATAGATCATTACGTCATTATTTTATTTAATAAAAACTTTGAATTTGAATTTAACAAGGATGTACAGTATGACTGGTTAAATCTAAATTAGTTAGAATCACAATTTAATATTTAGAAGCCTTGAACTTTTTTAAAATGAATTATTTATGTACTTGTATGTGCCGGGCGCTGCAGAACTAGTTGCAATGTTCAAGATACATGGCAGTTATATTTATAAAGTTTGTATAGGAGTGAGTAGGCATTGTAGGCATTGAGTTTAAGAATTGGTAGAAGCTTTTTTCTGGAGATTGGATTTGTGCCGGCCGCTGGTCGGAATAGCGACGTTTGAAGACATGTTGTGGTAGTAGTGGTTTAGAAGTCAGAGAAATTTAATAGAAAAATCTCTAGAGGGTTTAACCATCTACTGAATCGTCGTGTTTGGCTTGATCATAGGGAAAACTTAAAAACTGAAGATAGTTGTTGAATTGGACAATACTTTTTCATATATTTTATGTGTATAAATTTATTTCAATATGTCAAACAAGACAAAAACTTTTAAATATAACAAATAAAAAAAATATTTGAAAACTGATAAGAAAATTACGGGTGTGATTGCGCTTTTAGCAAAACACTGACGGAATAGTAACCTTGATGTTCGTCTTCGAGCTGGTAGGTTCAAGACACACTCGCTAGACAATATGGAAAGGTGCATTAAAAAACTAGGCTTAGGAAGCTGGTGAACAAGACAAGAACTGGTAGCTTGGGATAGGAATGCCGCAGAAATCTTCATTTTATAACAGAAATGCCCTGATAGTTATGCTTTACTTAATTATGGTGGAACGGGTGTGAATTGGTTGTAGTTTTAAACGAGGTTTGATTCCTCAAAATACGAATTTTCATTTGTTTTCAAGATTGAATGTCCCGATGACTTCATGGACGACTTTCCGCCGGCGATCGACAGTATCGACTCCAGCAAAGAGAACAAAAAGGAATTAAAACTGAGGAAACAAACGCAAGTGAAGCAGCCGCTGAACAACGCAGGTGTCAAAAAACGTGGGCGGAAACCCAAGGTGTTCTACGATGAAAATGGTTGTGTTCTGGATAAAAAGCCACCTTCATAGTGAGTATTCTTGACAATTCTATTTGATGTGTTGAGGGGCGCACAGCCGCCATGGTAGTCACTGACCGACGTCGGGCTCATCGGTAGAAGGACATTGGAAAATGCTTAGAAAGCCCATAGTGTATGTACATGTATGAGATTTTTCTTCGCTTATCAGTTTACCACTTTGTAAATCTGTTGATTTCTTTAAAACAAAATAAATAAACTACACAGAATTAATAACCAATTTCAACATAAATTCCTGGACACCAATTTATTATATATAAATTATTTATTTTTTTAATGGAAATTTTAATTTAAATATTAGTGTAAGTTATAATAGCATATTACAACAATGATAGGTTGTTAACAAATGTAAACAACCTGGTGGAGGTGGAGAGTCTTTTGACGCGGAGGTCTTAAGTTTGAACCCCTGTGAATCCATCACTCCTTATTAATAAAATTCATCTGTGGTAGTCTAGTGGTTAAGGCGTTGGACTATTGACCCAAAGGTCACGGGCTCGAATCCGCAGACGGTCATAACATTTTTAACGCTTCATTATCACCATCTCCCCTAACTCGAGGACAGGCACATTTGGTCTACTTGAGTAGAGCTCAAAATAATTGTATATGACGTAGGTCATAGCAATCGTTTAAATTATTTATATATGTATATTTTCAAACTTATCTCTCTCATTCTCAGGGATTTGGTCAAATAATTCAATCTGTCTCCTTCATCTCACTTTTACAGAAATTCTTTTAAAGAACAAGTATTCACATAAAGTTAATTTTTAACTTTTTATCAATGTTGTTATTTAATCAATATATTTTGTTACAGCTATTTCTGTGAGCACTGCGGAAAGATGTTTCGTAATAGAAATTATTTAAATCTTCACATCAAACTTCACTCTGCTGAGAAAACGTATGAATGCAGGTAAACGCACATTATATTTTAATGTTCGAAAATAAATTCTTATATTAAAGAAAAGAATTTGAACTTACGCGTGGCAATTTTACCATACCTACAATAAAAATCAAAATCAAAAAGTATAAATTTAATGTTATTGTTATAATCATTATCTAAGCAGGAAGGTTTGCTTGACACTTATGATGTCGATATCATCTATTTTAAAATTGTGCCACTTAGCTCAGTAGATAATAAACGCCATTACCAGCAATAAATCATTTTTTTTAGGTAAAAATAGCAAGTAACTTTGATTTTTTTTATAAGTTATACACAATCTACAGTTTGTGTATATTCAGAATTTCACATTCAAAATTCATTAAATAAATTTAGAGATGAGTGTCAGTTTCAGAGATAAAATTTATTTAAAAGTGACCACTACTGTTAAGAAAATGCATGGAATGTAACTTAAGCAGTGAACTAACGTGACTATGCGTAAGGCCAAAAGACTTAGGGAATACCAAATTTGGGTTAGTTGAGCAAGAGGTGCCTTTATCTTCACAATGTGCTATAAGGACACCTGTTAAAAATTGACCATTGCGTGTTACTGAGGGTCTTGGCCGAAGCCATTGTTTTTTTCGTCTCTCTTTCTTGTGTCTCCCGTCCATCATGTTCTTCACCACTGTTGTTTAGCACCTATCATGAAAACACAAATTTTTCTATATAATTTATTATAAAAAATATAACATTATAGCTCCCCCACCCTTCTTTCCTCAATCTAAAAAACCCCTCTTTTGTTTTTTGTCCAATATAAATACATGGATATTACAATATCTCTTAATGTCTTATTTCCTATTTCAAAACAAAAACCCGCAGATAAATTCTCTTTTTATCTTGTCCAGCACTTGCGCCAAGAAGTTCACGACGAAACAATACCTGACAAGGCACAACCGGAGTCACTCCGATCGCAAACTGTACCAGTGCCAGTACTGCGACAGGGCATTCAACGACTGGGGCAGCCGGCAGAAACACGAACGGTAATAGCGCACAAAATATTTATTAAATTTATACTTTGGTATAACAATTACAAATTGCTAAAAAGAATAATGCACTTCAAAACAATTAAGAAAAAATAAAAAAAAAACATTTTTCATTGCATTGAGTGCTTTCCAAATTCAATGAAGGTAGATTGAGCTCTGCCATTTGAAAGGAATTATATAATCTACTGAAAACTATTCCTGACTGAATCCTTTCTTAGAGCATGGCATCCAAAGTCAATAAAAAAAAAAACCTTGACACCTATTTTTTTTGTATTTGTTTCTAGATATCATACATCTCACATTTTTGCTTACTTTTTTTCGCATTTTAATCTATTGCAATTTTTATAATTATTTTCAGCTAAATGTTATGGGATATGCGATTTTATTAATATTATTGCTTTAATACTCACTCTTTTAATATCGATATTCCTAAAAATGGTAAAAATACAGAAAAAATTGTGAAGATGGTTTAAAACCGATTTAATATCGATATTCCTAAAAATGGATATTTTTCTGAAAATGCAATTTATTATTGTAAGAAAAAAGATTTAATTTGCGGAACAGATGGCTTTTGGAATTGCTTTATTGAAGAAATCGTCTATGCTTAGTCATGCCATCAGGGCTGCCAACTAAATAGGTATTATTAATGTGCCCAGTAATAAAAACATGTTTCCGAAAATAATGTGATAAACAACTTAAGTGGGAACTGTTTTAGTGGAATGTTATTTGTTGGTTATTTAAATATTGTAATTATTTTTGGTGCATCGTCGTCTATACACTTTCTGTCGTCTTTCGTAGGTTGCACAGAAATGAGAAGCCCTACACGTGTGATCTGTGTGGAAAAACTTTCACTTATTCATATTCTCTCAAGAACCATTTGTTGGTGCATACCGGTATCAAAATGTATGGGTAAGTATTTTTTTTATTTTATTAGTAACCTAATAGGGCTACAAACGAAACAATTATAATATTAACAGTAACAAGGCCGATTAAAAGTTACACTTTTAACATATAGTTTTATATATCTAGGGACATAAGTAAAAAATAAAAAATGTTTGTTGTCGCTTTATATTTTCTTTTACTGAGTCAAAAAAAAAAAAAATCGACAAAAAAAATATTTTTCAACTTGATATTTTTTTTATATACATTATTTAGGTTAGTAATATAACTATGTTCTAGAGAATTTCATAAGCTATTCCAAATAGTGCAGGTCATCAAGATAGCATACATAGTTTTTATAAAATAAGCATTTTACTAAACGCCCGTAATTAGGCCAATTTTGAACTGAGGTTGTTTTTCTTATAGGAGTTGGATGTTTGACGGGTTAACTAATTTCTAATATCTGGTTAAATTTATGTTGTAATTTAAAAAAAAACTTAAAAAATAACCGGTTACAAATTTCTCCTACCTCACTTGTAAAAGGTTGATTATTCATTATTGTAAACATAATTAAATTCTTGTAGATTAAGAAATAAAAATAAAAACGACTAAATAAATCCGGAAACAAAAATTACTTTTAGTTTTGAAACTTCTGTTATGTTTTTTATTTAACAGAGGCCTAATGTTCTATTTTATTTTAATAAGGATCCTCCAATGTCATATTGTTGTTTTCTTTGTTACTATTTATGTGAATAGCTACAAATATCGCTCAACACCTAAATATATTTATGAGTTTTTATTCCTTCATCGAAATTATTGCATCAACGATTTTTACTAATTATTGATACTATTTATTTATTAGAATCACTCCATCATGATCGTTCATGAAATAAAATAACCTCCAAGTAAAAGATTACTACAGAGGAAAGATTCAAACCTTACAAAATATGGTGACGGGCAAATTTTTGAAAATTATACAATACAGTCTAAGCTGCGTGGCCTTCTCCAAAACTTACCTGCTCTGTAACCTAAAAAAAAATGCCAAATTCTCTATATATATCTTATAAGTGTAAAGCAAGTACAGGCTCGTCGTGTATCTAGTAGCTGCCAGACTAGTATTAAAAATATATATTTTTATATTTTAATTTACAGCTGTGAGTTGTGCAAACGTAGCTTCACAATGAAATATCACCTCATGAACCACTTGCGACGGAGACACGCCGGCCTTCTGAAATCCGGTGATCTGCAGTTAGGGGAGAACGAACTCGAAGTGGACGGCTTCAAGACAGTCGCCATGGTGAAATTGCCGCTTCAGGGCAAAGACGATGCCTCCCTACCGAACCTTACGATCGACATAGCCGTTCAGTCGATCAGTAAGAATGGTGCCAGTGAAATCATGGTTAATTAGGCAGAACGATTTTATGATGACGAATGGTAGTTCAACTGCAGGCAGGACTGTCATCGGCAAACTGTTTTTATAATTATCATCATAATTGACGAACTAAAAAAACAGACTTCTCTCATTCTATTAAGGTTAAATGAAACACTTAATAATTACTAAACCGCCACTAGATGGTACTAAAAGTAGAAAAAAAATATTGGATAAAAACTTAGAATGTCAGATTCCATAAATTTAGCCTGTTCTATAAAATATACTACTTATACTAAAATAATATGGAGCGTCAAATACATGGAGAATTTTCGAAATATTGAGAGTATATGAAAAGTCTGATTTTTCATTAAGCAACGCCATCTATCGGCGGTTTAGTTATTAGTGATTGTTTCGTTTAACCTTAAAAAAAAACTATTTGTTATCGTGTTATATAGATAAACTTCGTTTAAATTATTGATTTTTTTTTGAGATTGTAATATAAATATAGTTTTAAAAATATATATGTATATAAACAATTTCTAAGTAGTAGTCCCTATAAACACGCGCAACATATCAAAGAATGAACTGAATAATCTACTGTTGCTATAATGTAATAAAATCAATTGTATGGAATTATTTTAACCCCAACTAACACATATATTTTTTTTAAACAATAATTGCTATGATCTAGGCCATATACAATTATTTTGGGCCCTACTCAACTAGGCCAAACATGCCTGTCCTAGAGTCAGGAGAGATAATGGTAATAAAGCGTTAGAAGTGGTATGACTATGTGCGGATTCGAGCCCCCAACCTTTGGGTCAATAGCCTTAACCACTAGACTACCACGGTCTCAAACAATATGCAATGATTGGAAAAGTACATTTTTTATAACATTTCTGCGAATCTAATAATTTGAATTGGCGACATGGGAAACATTAAAGCTAATAATGAAGCCATAATCTTTTTTCATGGGCCCGATCAAATCAACCCGATTTTGTATTAACTTTTGTATGAATGAGTGTGCGACAGGTTCTACATTAACAATTCAATCCTGTCTTGGCAGTCGGCTCAAAGGCTGTTCTTGATAACAGGAAATATTCCAGTTTTAGTAAATCTTGCAATCAAATTTTCCTTGTTTTCAATCAATGAGTCCATTGGTTGTTTAATATAAGAGGAAATTACCTTTTGGGGTTATAGGGAGTGTCCTTCCAGACTGACTGCTTTTCCAGTCCAATAGTACTTGTCACCGCTTGCATTTTAGTGGTCAGAAGTAAGCTATATCCAGAGATTGAAGGGTGTGCTTAGCATTAGGAGGTAATGGTATACTTTCACGCTTCAACAGGGCTCTTGAACTGACGTGCAATGAGAAGTTATCGCCAATGACCACTTTTCGTCCATTTTGTTTCTTTAGAATGGGAGTAAGATGGTTGATAAACTAGTCTTCAAAGGTAACAGCATCTATCCATGCACTTTTCATTCTGTTGTATCGTGGCTTTTTAGAACCATTCATGGTCCAAGTTGACCAAAGATGTTCAGAATTGTAAATGATATAAGGTGGAACATTCTATGAAGCTGATTTTGTTTGCATTATGACTTCAAGATACATAGTGCCTCGCCTATATAAAACTGTCTTCCTTCGAGGGTTATCAATTACGTTGGTCTCGTCATGATTATGAATGTTTTCTGGGGATACGTTTTCCAATCCACTACTGTTTTCAATGAACTCTGGCATTACGTTTTCTGAAACTTGGGTTCTAACTCTTTTGATGTTGTTTGCTAGGTGTCGAGATAGGATTCTATATCTTTCGAGGAAACATCGCAGCTAATCTTTGCCACGAGTATTGTTTTTGAATTGAGGTAGATTCCTACCCTGCGCCAAGAGATAGTCTTTGATGATCATTTTTAAGTCAAAATCGGTCAGAGGAAAGCCATATTCTGAGCGTGCATTTATATGACCAACTAATATTTTTTCTTCATTTTCTGAGAATATTGTTGGTTTGTGGGAGGCACTAACTGGAAGGGGTTTTGAATTCAGATTATCTAATTTATACAAAACTAGCAATAAACCTACCTGGTCTGATTTCTGAGCTCCCAACCTTCTAAACTTTCTTATATTGGGGTTGCAATGGCCATTCATCCAAGATTAAACCTATATTAAGAGAAAGCATCATTAGGTTCAAATTTTCTCTTTATAAGGTAATTCATGAATGGAATGCGTTTCGTAGTTTAATGTTTGGTCATTTACGTGGCAATTTAAATATTATATTGAATTATTAATAATCATAAATATATAAAATCTATAAAAGCAAAATATTGTTTAAAACAATTCCAAGTATCTTTTGATATAATTGCTCTTTGACATATATGCAGATACATACTTTGTCATTGTTTGTAGTAATTTTTAAATTTTATGTTTAATATAGCAAAATCAATAAAATGTTTTTGGATTAATTATAACTAATTCAACCTAGCTAGTGATTGACATATTATTTGATTTGATGAAAAATGATATTCGAAATTAAAATAAGCGGCGACTACTTTTTTTGTAATTCTACAGTTGGAACACAGTAAGCCTCAGTATTGATATAAATTTCTAAATCTTGTTAAAGTGTTGAAAATAGGAGTGGGGATAGTACTTATTACGTGCAGTTTATAAATGTTTTTTACGCCAAATGTTTTATAATCGATACCGTATGGTCTTGGTCGAATATCTGAATGAATGACCTCCCGCATTACGCAGACGAAGAACTGTGCCTCACCGACTGTGTTATTGTAGTGTAGGTTATAGTTTTATCGTACGGAAGGTGCTGTTCCGACCGCCTTGTTGTTGGATGCAAAACCATTCACTATAGGCAATTAAATCTTGCAAAGTCTCAGATTTAAGAGAACTCAATAACTCAACCTTAAACTTAAACCAGAATGTCAGAAATAAGAGAGTATCACTCAATCGAGCTCAAGGATAGGGTATAGGATATTCAGGGCCATTTCGTCAGGCTGTTTATTTAATTTGATTTATTGCTGAACACAAATAATCTGAAATATTTTTTTACTCATTGGTGTCATTAAACAAAGGTGTAAAACTTAAGTAAAATATAAATTGCATTCCCCCTGATGTGACAGCGTAAAATTACTCGTGGTTTTTATTCTCTTTTTTATTTGACTGATATTATTTATAAACACTTTCATTCATGAGGCACGCTAATGATGCCACATTCCAATTATGCATGAGGCATCCGGAATTGTATAAATTAAATTTAGTATGTATCTACAGAATTTTGATCACCGATCTCCTTTTTTTTAAATTCTTTGAATTTTAATTGACAAGACGTGGGAGATTTCTCACAATTGAACCAATATTGAAAAACCAAATGAAACTCCTGTAATTGCATCAATGACACTCTGAGTCACTTATGACCTTATGATTCAAGTCTTATTATTGCATAGAAAATTATCGTTGTATATAACGTTACTTATGTAACGTTACACTTTATCGTTGTATATAACGACGTTACGATTAATACCCTATTTGTTTACATAATAATTTTGATCGATGAAAGGTGCGTTAAAGTCCGTTTAAAAGAAAATAAATCTAAAGATTTAAAATAAGAAATTTAAAACTGTTTTTTTGGTATTTACTTGTGTGTAATTTATTATCCATGTATTTTTTTAAATATACTATTATTGTAAAATATAGTATAGTTATTATAATCAATTATAGTAGATTATACTAAAGGCAAGAAATATTTAAACTTGGCCCTTGTAACACTGTATAGGAGAAAGTATTTTATACATGTTATGAGCGCAGCCAAGATCGAGGGCCCATCATAAAAAGAGAAGAATAAATAGGAAAGAATTTAAAATTGTTACAATTATGTCTTAGATGTAACATCCACGCAATAAATATGTGGGGGTGCGGTATTTTGGGATTCATCCAGCATATGCTTAGGTGCTTGCTGATCTCAAATGGCTTCTAAGCTCAGTCTAACTCGGTCATTGGAATCTTATAAAGAAAAAAGAAAAACCCAAAATTGGGGTATCAAACCTATATCTGTCGACCACCACCACCGACCGTTGGTTTTATTTCTTTATTGTCGCTTTACAATATTTTTTGTTCATTTTAATTTAAAAGTTTTTTTGATAATAATGAATAAAAAAAAACCCTTCTCTACCCACTCATTAAGGACTGCCTGAAGGTTGGTGATTTTAATGGCAATAACGTTCTTACCGCACTATAGAGACTAATGAGTTCTGAAATCATTCTGTTTATACTAAATTAATAAAATACTAACCGATCTTGATTCAAATTTAATATGAAATTTAAAAAAAAAAAACAGTGTTTATGAACTTAAGCTGATTATTTTTGGTTATGTAGAACACTATAAGTTCCTATAGCACTGAAAAACTAAGAGATATGGGTTCAATTCCCAGCGGTAGTTATATGAATTTCAACAAAATTTGTTTGTATAAAAATTATTAATTTACAAAACGAAAATAAATAATTTATAATTTATTTAAATCAAAAAAGTGACTTCATTAATAAAAAAAATGTTTTTTAATCATGCTCTGTAGAATTTGTACAGTATTAATTACAGTGGAATGATATGGATTTGTATAGGCACAATTATTGACCATTTATTTAATGTAAAGTGTAAGTCATAAATTAAGGTTTTATTATACATTAAGTTGTAAAGGCACATTAAAACTATGTTTTTATAGTGTAATTATATAAAATGTACATATATGTTTTTAACAAATAAAGTTTACATGTAAAAATCTCATTAAGACATGAAACTGTAATGTTGTTTATTTTTCCGTATTAGCTGTCCGTCAGGCTTCTCAAAGAGATATTTTTGTTTAATCTTAAAAAAAAAACTATTTTTGTAAGAGAATATGGATTAATACGCCAAAACCTGCCTTGAATGCTCTATAACATCGTGAAAACTCCGCAGCAGCTCAACCCGCCGCCGTGCCGTGCCTCGCGCAGCAAAAGTGCATATACTGAATTCCTCTTTATATTGTGCCGTAAGGGTTGCTCATATCTAAAAATGTTGCGCGGAGAGTGGATCGCGCATCAGTTCGCACAATGTTTATTACAAGTTCGTACAATTAGAGTTTGCTTATTTCCTACTTTTGATACGGTGAAATCTACCAGTGAAATTCCAGGGTACGAAAGGGTTTTTTTAACACATTAATGTAGGTAAATACGAAATAAATCAATTTTCAAAATCAGGCTTTTGGTTTGGTTTCATTACAAGATAATGCCAGAAATAATTGTGATGCTAATGCTTCCCTAGATCCAAGCTCCGATTTACGTTTGTGTTTCATAAGAAGAGGAACGAGCCAATCAACTTATTTGTGGAAGGTAGTGGGTCGATAGTTTTAACAGAACGACTGTAATGTTTTTTTTTATTTCTGCGAATATAAACAAATCATAGAAAAAAAGCACTCACGCTAACTACAACTGCTTAACATATTTCCTTAAAATTTGGTAAATGAGTATCTACTTAGAAATTTTTCATGCTTAGAAGGCCACAATGGTTCTATGTTTGTCTGGCTCGGGGGTCGTGTGCTGCACGTGGCGCCATTAACGACACCTGCAGGGCAGCATACAGGTGTCCCAGAGACCTGAAACCTGGTGATGGAGACATCAGTACTCCTGAACACAATATTGGATTATTCCAAAATTAACCATTTAGAAGTTATTTGGATTTAAGTGTTTTTCAAGGTGTTTCCTATTTCTCCTTACAGAAATAACCACTTTCCTCAAACTACCAAGTGTATGCTTAGGGTGCGGTAAATTTTGGTATTGACCTGAAATTTAGCACAACATACTTTGGTAATGTAGCAATCATCATCAAGCATCATGTTTTTAGATAAAATTGGTGTACGTCCCCCGTGATTGTAAAACGAGGAGTATATTTCATGCTCTAGTTTTGACCCTTAATCTAGACTATTGAAACATTTTTATTTCAGTTTTGGAGTGAACTACATTATGATATATCTACTGAATTTTTGGTCATAATTAGATGACTCCTATTTAGTTCTAAAGCCTGGGATTTTTTTAGCATTTGCAGTGGACATCCTGATATATTATTGCTTTCATGATGGATGTGTGTGCTGGTGACTAAATTAAAGTATTACCTAATTAGATTCATTTGCAAAATTAATTAAAATGTAATCCAAAAGTCAATTTGGCCGCATCCCATTGTATTTTTAGGCAAAATGTATCTGAAATGTTTGGTGTAAGTTATAAGAAAGTAATTGTTATATATTTTTTTTGTAAACTTCATCTTTTTAGCATCTATAGATTTGTGTATAAAAAGCTACTATTCCCGTCCTTTGACTATCCGTCTGAACGTCCTTCCATTAGCATCTAACTCGAAAATTACAAATGCGACAGTTGAATTTTGTGAATAACAACCATACCCGTTTAGATCATCACTTCGGAAGCTGGTCGAATATTATAGATGTACACCGTATCCCAAGACCATTCCCGATAAAAAAAACAGCTAATTGGTCCTGCGATTTGTAGTGTTATGTATAAGAAAATATATCACTATTCATCATGGTTACCGAGAAAAAAAATGTAAATATTACGTAAAAATACTAAAAGGATCGTGTAATATTGTATTTTTGTGAGCGCTCAGCTGTCGCCGTACGCCATAACGATGTCAAGGCCATTATCGATCGGCGTGGTATCGGAATTCGCGCGCGCGTGGACCGAATTAACACCATCTGTTAAAAATATAATAAATTTGGGGATGATTTTTTCTTGCATTTTTTTATTTCAATTTTTAGTACTATTTAATGAAACGTTTGTCTGATAGAGCGGTCAAATATAATTTTTGGATTTAAAAAATATGACCACGGTTGTTGAAACTTATTATTCATTAATGGTGAGTTAAAATGAATAGAAATTCAACTATTTGGCCAAATAGTAACATGTGAAATAATGTTTAGTGCTACATAACAATTATTAATATTACCTAATTGAAATATTGTGTTCGCGTTCTTTCATTACTAGCTGCGTTAAAACTCACAAAAAAAAAACTAAAATGGTGTTAAAATTTATGATTTGAAAGAATGATAGCATTGTTTGTTTTTCTTTTTTATTTTAAACTACTCAGACCTAAAGAATATCCTATCTTCGCCTCTATGACCATTTAAAAGACACGCGGAATATGCAAAAGTATTTTAGGCACAAATGGTGATAGGAAATGGAGCAACCCATCACAAGTTGCCCCCCACAGGCGCGAGTAGTCTGGGTAGGAGATGGTATGGAGTCTAGCTGTAAGACGTTAATTAATTTACTAATACTAAACAATGCGTAGAGGCAGTTGGTATTATATGATAGCTACAGGATCCATTCTTGTTATTTGAATGTCATCATAAAATAATTATTTGAATAAATAATTGACAAAAACGCAGATTTGATGGGTGAGACCAACTAGACGTAATACCGATAGAAAATACTTGAGTACTTTAGTTTAGTTAAGCAGTGTTCAAAATAATTTTATAAAAAAAAGCAAATCGCGAGTACAAAAAAATACAAGGTAATTATAAAAATAAGTTTGCTTTGTTGCTCAAAAAAAATTGTCATAGAAGTTTCGTTCGTTTCATGGCAATATTACAAGTGTCACATGTGACAAGTTTCGCGTTCTGCACATAGTACAGAGAAACTCGCGATTAAATGAAATCGCGCTTTGTAACAATAGATAAGCTGTAAGACAGAGTGAGGCGTTCGTAAAATATACACTGCCTCATATAGTAAGAGGGAGAAGTCGATTAAAGAGACACCTTTAAGAAAGAACAAGGTGCGGTGTTGTATGTTTTACAAAAGTATTATGTGTGCTTCGTTATCAAATAAACAACAACGTTAATTTCATATTTCTGTTATTCAACTTTCGTAGTATTCTTCAAATTTAATTATAATATATAATAGTCTGCTTTGTTTCTGTTAACCGCTATTGCTAATTTTGAACAATGTTTGTGGTTTATGCGTGAGCTTCTTCCTTGTGACTGATTGACTATGATCCACGCCCTTTATCTGTCGATGAAAACTAGTGCCTTAGCGCCCAAATAATAGATAACGAGAATAATAAAGGAGAGATATGTCGACTCAGTATAGAACGGAGAGGAAGCTTGTTTGGCTATATGGCGTGATAAGTATTTGTTCTCTTATAGCCGTAGTATGTTCGGCCGTAGCTTGGAACCATTGGAAGTACACTCTCGATGTATGTCCTGGGTACAACACAAACTGCGGTTGCATTCTTTTCGGTCAGTCTGCGTTCCAGTACTTCACAGGAGGTCACCAATCCTATTGCTATTATGTGGTGTTCGCCCCTCTTCTTGTTATGGTCGTTAGTGGGGGTTTTTTTATATTTCACGCATACAGAGTGTGCATTAATAGTGTGGGGAAATACGAAGAGGACCACAGCACGACTGTAGGACAGAGGTTAGTAGATGAAAATGATAAAATTGTTTGACATAGTTTGTTTTGAATGACTTCATAATGCAGATTTTCCTGAAATTTGAAGGGAAAAGAAATACTGAAATAATTAAATGCACTCACTAAGTAGGTTCAGTTTAATTTCTTGTTCTCATTTTAGACAACTTCTAATTTCTGGAAATTTAAAATGCCTAAGGTTGCTTTCACACAGTAAAATGCAGTTTGTTTCCGCCGTGATGGATGCGTGTATTTCCCGTATTGAGTGCATTTTATAGTGTTTTTTGTTGTTGTTTGAAATGGATACTGATACATCGAAAAGGGAAATAATGTTTATTGGATTGTGAGTACTATCAAGCTGTTAAAGATATATCAACACTAGCTGTTAACCTCGGGTTCCAGCTTGGCCCCGAAGAGCCTTCGGCGCGCGATCATGTGCAGTGTACATTGACATTTATGAATTTAAACTTGGAATAGAAATAAAGTACACTTTCACTTTTTCCCTAATCTTCCGGGCAACTTTTATATATATTTTTTAACCCCCATTCGAACTATTACAAACATTTAAAAAAAAATAGCCAAATTGGTCCAGCCGTTCTTGAGTCATGCGCTTACCAACCGACAGCATTTCATTTTTATTTATATAGATAATGAAATAAAAGTTATTACTTATTTTTTAAAAATTAAAGTCTCGTTGAAAATAATTATTAAATAATTTGAAATCTAGCCCCACCTCTTTCTAAGCATCATTGCAGAGATTTTTCTTTACGCAAACACTCATGACCTTTAAAAATACTATACTTCGCCAGCGATATAACTAAAAGTGAAAGTTATAATTATACTTACAACTTATTTATGTTAACTACTTTTCTTACTATTTTGTATAAAAAAATCGTAGAACACTGCTTATGATTATCAAGTGCAGAGTTGCACTCGATAATCATAATCAATGTTAAAACGCTCAAGTGATTATTTTTTTCTCTTTCCAGAGAGGGTGAGACGATGGTGATCACAGCTCGTGCCCGAGTCGTAGACAGAGACCCCGTCTTCTACTGCTGGGTGCCGTCCGCCGTCTTCGCCTCAATCTTCTGCGTTTATTGCTTGGTCCATGCGGCCGTGTTTACGGCTGGTTACTACAGGACTTGTAATCAATACCGCATCGAGCTTATAAAGGTTAAATTTTGAAATTTAAAATTCTGTATTATCTCAGATGCCATTTGCCTTGTAAAAAAGGCTAATAAAGACTTTCCGCGATTAGTAATCCACAAATATTTTATGATTAAACATATGAAATACAGTAAATACTTTGCAGAATTCAAAGAATCCTCCAACATCATCTTTGTGCGAGGTCAGGTGCAATATTATTTTAACTCTTGCTGGCATATTGACGCATATATGCGCACGCCTGGCCGGTAGCCCAAACGTCACGCGTGCATGACGACGCATATATGCATCAGAGCAAGAAAGCATTCCCCACTTCGTTTGATCATTTCTGCTAATATAATAGTATGATTAATTGACTTGACGTCTGCACCGTTGGAATCGCAACGAGCCAATAAGTACCTCAGAATTTATTCAAGTCGCAGTGTCTAATAATATTTTTAAATTTGTATTGAAAACACACTGGCGCACTTCCGTCCCAGCCATCAACTGCCCTATAATTTTTTTAATTTAATTATTTTTTTTTTCAACAACTATACATTTTTTAGAAGAGTTATAAATGAAAGTGTATATATTTGAATGTGTAAACAAAAAGTGAAATATTTGACAAAACTTGTCAAAATAGTGAAAAACTGTGTGGCCAACAGAAAAAAATCGATAAGAGCAGTTTTTTTTTTAAATTTAAGGGATAAAAAAATCTAAGTTATATTATATAATAGATAATTTCACGGTGAATCAGATAACACCTGATTAGAGAAGATTGAACGACTCATGCCTGCACTATGGATTTTATAGTGACGTGTGAGTTCTTTAAATTTTCCTTAGAAATTAATCCATTCTCAAGCCCTTTTGGCGCCAAAATTTTTGGAGCGAAATCCTATCTTAATGGGTTAAGGACTGGATACTATAATAATTGTATTTTTGTGAAATAGGTTTTATATCCTCTACTGTAAACTAACAGCCCATAAGGTGATGGAATTTTTTCAAACAAACATAGACTTCTATATAGAAGGTTAATATGCATCCGCCTGTGGAATGCACTATAAAAGCTTGAGATAAGCATTTTGAAGAGCATGATGGCATGACATCTAAGTATTTGAAGGTATCAAGGAATTTCTTTCGAAATTTCAATATACAACTATTTCGTGGTATATGAATCGAAAATAATAACAATGCGCTTAATGGTTTACCCACATCAGTTCAATAAGAGGAAGCAGTTTTAGTCATTGTAATGTTGGAAGGTCTCTATATTATTATTGTAATTTCTTTTACAGAACATTCGTGCAACCGGCAACCAGGTGTCCGCGATTCACTCGCGGCTGCAATGTCAGGCCCTTTTTGACTTCATGGACTACCTCCAGCCGGACACACTGGACCGACACCGTGGCGACTTCATAAACACGGGTGTTGCTCTGCAGTTGGCGCTTTCTTGCAGTTGGATAGTAGTCTTGCTGTGGATTGCGGTCGCTTTGTACTCTTCGATTCGAGCACATAAGGATAGGGAGATCATTGCGTGCTGCGGAAAGTAGAAGCTCTTGTTTTTTATGGCATCGGTTTATGCACAATATATTAAATAGTAGGTATAAGCATTAACACCCAACTTCCCAGTGAAAGTTTAGCACCACAGCTATGTTCGTTATTATCACATACTTATTTTATTATTGGCGTCATTCTCTTTTTATATTTAAGTCTATTCCGAGCTGGTTGGTCGAGGATCCATTGGGTTCAATTTCTAATTATTTGACGCCATTATATTCTGAGTATGATATACGGAAACTTGTTTTTAGGCACAGATTTTACATTCCTATCGAATACTTTAATTAAAATACAGGATTTTGCCAATTAAATTAATTATACGTTTCTCGAATCAGCTTTACTTTTAGACAAAACGCCTCAAATTGCCAACTTATCGCGGGAGATTGTTTCAGGCGTTCCACGAAATGATCACATTTTGTGCAACATACCGCTACATGGAAGACTTTCTATAAGTACTTTGACATCGACAGGGGTGGTTTATTTTTTCAATAGGAAAACACAGCAGTTCTTCAACTCATCAAAAGCATAGACAATACGTCAGCATTTAGTTCAAAGTTGCCATGTGTCGAGGCAATCTACGGTATTATAATTTTGATTATTTTTTCCTTAATGTTTAAATTAATTTTAAACTAGTGCATATTCAGAGATTTCTAGGGTATTAATCTATATTTATGTAAGCTAACATTGTGAATAAGTTTGTCTAAGTTGCCAAACTTATAATTTTATAGACATCTTTTTACACACCTGTTTTACACATTGTCCGTCCATCATGTACTTCTGTAATAAAACGTATTGAATTTTAGTTCATTGACTGCCTCTGGTGAAATTTTAAGTTTTTTTTTTATTATATGTACAGCACATACAGGTGAACTTCCTTTTAAGGAGTGATTCTGGAATCTGAATAACTTTTGTTTACATAGCTAACAAAAAAAATGTATTGTTGTTTCTAAACTATCCAATTGACCTACATTACAATATTTGCGTTCGGGGAAACTACCCGTCATTCAATTTGTCAATAGTCTGCTTTTTCGTTGCCATCAATGCCTGAGTGGCCTGGTACCCACATAAGTGTGGCCCTGTTGTGTGTTGCCAGGGTGTCGAGTATTTATATACAGTATAGCACTAGCTTTGACTTGATAGCATTTGAGTTGGTAAGTGACCATACTTTCAAATGTTTTTTGGGCCTCTTTTCTTTTGTCATTTTAAACCAGTTCTGGCAACGCCACAAATATTGATTACAGGCAAAGGGATTTTATTTATTCGCTTTTACGGCAATTACGTACCCAGTATCCATTATTATGTTAATTTTTATTGACGTTATTTGCACAATTAACTCGATGTGAAGATTAGAAAAACGATTAATGTGCAATATTTTGATACTGAACAACGAGTTTGATACAAACAATTATTTAGTGTGTATTATTAGTACTAAAATAAATATAGAGAGCAAATATTGACGGCTACAAGAACAAATTATTTTTTAAATTTTATTATTTTTTTACTAATCTAATATACCAGCACTAATCAAATTTAAGAATATTGATAATGCTTTTCCATTGTTTAAATAAAGTCTGATCATTTATTTATAGGCATGTTTAGTTTGTGACCTCTTGTAGAAATTGTTATTCACACTAAGAAAAAAAATGTACAATGATAACATTTAGTAAATTATTTGTTATAGAAGATACTTTCCATTAGTTTTATCATACATGAGACTGTTTTGAAACGATTGTCTTAAACAACATAAGTGTTCATTTTATTTAGAATTAGCAGTATATTTACATCAGAATTCGGAATAGACGGCAGGATTGACTGCGGCTGAAGATTACTTTTACTATGTGGACTTATGTGACAAGTTGTGACTAAATCATAAGTATAGAAAATTATAAGAAATTACCAATAATAATATTTTTCTTTGAGACATTTATAGTTTTATATTAAATGAGCGTTGAGCTAATTCAATATCATTAGTTTCAACGTCTTAACATTTATAATTATATAAAGGTGTCCCAAGACTATTCTTGAAGACTTACGGAGGTGTTTATGTTCCCTATTACGTTTAAGAAATTGTATAAAAAAATGTGAAAATAATTCATGCCCAAATTTACTAATTTTATCAAAGCACTTGTAAATTCCGCTTTTTCGTTTTCTCACTCACGTTCATTCATTCATTCGTTCATTTTTATTATTAAGCAATTACAATATTTATGAGCTAGCTCCGGTGATAATGTTGAGTTCAGTAGGTGAGGAAAAAATTAATGCCTAACAACTTGCAGCCTGTGCTTAAAAACAGCCTTAGAACCAGGAAAAGGGATCAAATACTGACCTATGAAGAGTATTCCACTGCCGAAAAAGCATCCCAGGCAGGTTCATTCGTCACAGTCTTATATAAACTAGTTAATCTGAATTCAAAACGCCTTCGACTAAGTGGCTCCCAATTAAGAATTGAAATTAACTCAGAAGAACTATCATATCGACTAAGACGCCTAAGCATATGTCGGCTTGCTTTTCTCTGAACTCCTTCTAGTTCGTCTTTTATATCAAGCTCACGAACTTATGACAATAACGGTTTAATATTATAGCGTAAAGTTTAAAATTGTTTTCCCGGAAACCATAATGAATTTTGATATGTCAAAACAAATTATGTTTGATAAAAAAATCCAGTTAATTAGCCCTGCGATTTCAGAGATGGTCTTGGGACACCGTATATTTTGGGATAATCCCATAGTTCTTTCTGATTTTTTCATTCATTGAACCGTTAACAAATTTGAATAATTTACAGTTTATTGTTAAGTCGAGGTCAAGGCCAACTATTTAAGTTTATATTTAAGAAGAATTTCATGTGACAAATTGTGCAGACTGCCTTAGTAGCATATTTTAATAGCCGTGCCTTTTAAGTATGATGTACAAATTTTAAAATAAGTATTTTATAGTACAATAAAGTTAGTTTTACAATGTTGATGACTTTTGGAAAAAATACTTTATATTAATGAAATTATGACAATGTTTCCTTCAAGCAGCATACGCAGATTGACAGTGGTCGCAGAAGGTTGTACGAAAGATAAACCTTCAATAGACACAAATTATTTGTATTTCCTTGGTGAAGTGACTCGGTAGTATTGAGCCACCAAGATGCCAAAAGTCACCAGGGTGAAAATTATTTCTATGAGCTCCAAATGAGAATTGAAATAATATGGGTAAAATTTTTCCTTTTCACTTTCTTCCACTTATATTAAAAAAAAACATTTTTGACCTTATCTAGATCATTATTGAATTTACACAATTCCAAAGCTAGTTTCTTTAATAAACGAAACTGGAAAAACTCAAAATAGTCATTTATTTTAAATCATGATATGGAAATCCACAAAATAAACAGTTTTGCAATTTAAAAATAATATATTTTGTGTTATTTAATGTAACAATAAGAATACCCTATTACATATATTTTTACTATTTTTACATATTTTTATTAACTTAATATCTAATAATATATTTACAATCGCTCGCTGAGGTTTATGCGTTAAAAATAACACCTGTAGAATTTTAGCAAATTATTTACATATATATATGGCATTTTACTCTTTGGTTAAAAATGGTCAAAATGATATGGAAGTGTTTGTTTCTAAATTGTTTAAACACTACACTTTGATATAAGCGGTAAATTTATAATTATACAGGATGTATTTAAAATCACTATTGTCCTTTCAGGCGGTTGATCTATATCAACGTGACATAAACAATTAAACATTATTTAGAAAAAAATGTTGCCCAATTATGAGAAAAACAAATTCAATATTTTATTGAAATCGTTTTAATGTTTGAGAATGCGGTTGGACACAAGGATCGCTGAGTACCTAAGCACACTAAGTTTTTTAATAATATAATTATTTTAGTATGATTTTTTTCGTGCAACCTATTTAGTTACTAAATAGATCAACCTCCTAAAAACCACTATTTGTATTGACAAAAAAAAATGCCACTATTAAGCAATTATCTTAGATTTTGACAAATAAATGTATTAATAATTTTTTAAGAGTGCACTTTAATTGCTTGTATATAAGAAATCTGGTATAAATATTTTCATATAATTGAACTATAGCAACACAAATTTATCTATACAAGGTTATTTTTGGCAGTTTTCATACAATGCACTTCCATATTGAATTTTTTAAGGACATTAGCTTTCCATATTATACATTTTTTTAAAATCATTATTTTTTTAAAATAAAATCACTTCTATTTGTATTAAATCAACGTTCATTTGCATATTTTGTATTCAACATAACTGACGCAAAAACAAGGCACAGCAAATTTGTTAATAATGACATGAACATATATAGGTGTTTTTTTTAGAGGTGTGGTTTTCAATCTGGCACTACTTTTTTCGTAGTTGGTGTTTTTGACAGCTGTCACTTGATTTATCCTCAGTTTGGTTTGCCATTTCATAATGAATAGACTTACTCCTGAAAGTAAAAATCGCGTCGTGGGCCTGTGGCGTGGCCTCCAAGATCGTGCGATTTAACACCGCTGGACTATTTTTTGTGGGGTTATGTGAAGTCGCTTGTCTACGCAGATAAGCCGGACACGATTAACGCCTTGGAAGAGAATATTCGGCGCGTTATTGCTGACATACGGCCCAACTTGCTGCAAAAAGTGGTTGAAAATTGGGCCTCTCGGCTGGAATTTGTTCGAGTCAGCCGCGGCGGCCACTTACCCGAAATCATTTTTAAAACATAATGGCAAACCCTTATCTTTATAATAAAACTAAATTCTTAGCCATAACATCAAATTATATGCGTTTTATCTTTTCTTGAAAACCACGCCTCTAAAAACATCAACCTATAGTATGTAATATATTCTTTATTACTAAATTTAGGCTCTACACATTTGATTGCTTTATTCTAAACAACGCATGTCCAAAAAGCTAATTTCCCGGGAGAGAAAAAAAATCTAATTCCAGGTCCACTAAAATATTATGTTAGGATTCAATGTTACTTCTGATAGCACTTCGGCTTGGTGCGAAACTCTGTTTGCCCCACACGTGTCACTGCGGTGATAGTGTAGATTCTTATGGTCTTCACGGTCTTTCATGCCAAAGGAGTGCTGGCCGTTGGTCACACCATTATGCAATAAACATTCTTTAAAAAAAAAACACTTGCTTCTGTAAACATTATCAGCCGACTGAAGCCTCCTGGTATGACATTGATAGACTGAAAAAAGCTATACGGAGTCACATTAGTACCATGGAGCCATGGCAAAGCCTTGATATGGGATGTTATGTCTGCAGACACAGTCGCAGAAAGCCACATCCACAACACCTCAAAACAGATCGGCACAGCAGCGCGGACCGCAGCCTATTCCAAACAACGCATGTACGAGGAACTCTTATCAAATTATAACTTGTTGCATTCGCTGTAGATACACTAGGTCCATGGTCTTCCGATGCGCTAGAGTTTGCTGACTTGGCAAACTTGCGAGAGGATCCGCGGGCGAGTTCATTCTTTGCTCAGTGAGTCAGTCTGGAAGTGGTGCGTGGAAATGCAGCCAGTGTCCTTGGAACACTCACAATGTCGAGGTTATGAAAGATTTTTTTTATTTAGTAATTTTTTTTTTATATGATTATGTCATATAAAATTTTAATTTGTTACCTAATAAAATAAAAGATATAGTTTTTATCAAAACTTCAAAAGTAAATTGACTGAATGAAGAATTGAGAAAATAAAACTACAGTAACATAGTTGATATCATAAAGATGCAAATCCAACTTTTGAAATATATTGATTTTGTTTTTCAAGATTGTCCTGTAAAGAGAAGTTGATTTATCATTTTGTGACTGTTTTTGTTTGAAAATATTGCGTATCTCATAAAGCTTAGCTAAACTAAATAACCGTTAAATGAAATAGTATAATTTATGACCACTAACAATAGAAGCAACACATTGGAAAGAGGTGTTTTTTCGAACAAGGTTAAGAATTTACCAAAGGTAAAAAAGAAAAGTGTCAGTTCAGTCAAAATGTCCAGGGTGCCATAGTGATGAAGTCACAACCGTCTCGAAGGAACAAAAAGGGGACAATACGAGAGTTTTGTGAGGACTTGTGGACATTAAAAGCAACGTGTGCGGCGATGGAAGAACAGCTGAAGAATTGCAGATTGAAAAACCAAATTATATTTTATGCAAACTAATTTGTATTCTTTTTTGTCTGCATAAAATATGAAAAAGTAAAAAAAAAACAGAGATTGTGAAAAAACCACCATAGTAACAATTGGTAATAAAACTAACTTTCTCTCAACATATTTTCTGCCCGAATGAAGATTTTCCAAACTTAATTTTATTTAAGAATAGTTGCCACCGCATAACACGTGACCGCCGCCACCGCATAACAGGGGGCTTGGTTGTCACCTGTGTTAATTCCTAATAAGCCTACAGTAAAGTGATTTTGATAATATTCAAAAGAATGTGATCTTAATTACAAATGACCCAGCAGAGTGAGAACCTAGTACACTTCATTGTTTATCATTTTCATCAATTGTTGATCTGATTTCATTGTTCCAAGTCTAACGCAACAAATAATTTTATTTTCATTAAAATGTACCAAACTTTTTATCATGGGACTTTGGTCAGTGATTTCTATTCCAGCTACACTTTTACCAAATAATAAACAGTATGTAGTTTTTTTACAAAAGGCAGTGCGATTGCTATTTAAGAAATATACGACCAATGCATAGTCGCGTTACTTTACTGTTAAAGTGACATACATTTTCTTATGAATAGTGTTCACTTTTAGGCTTAGCAGCGACTAACGCAGTTGCGTTAGTCGCATAAGGCTGACAGTGTTTAAACATCACATGTTTTGTGTTTTTTGGAGCAAATAAAATTGAATAAATATTTAAATAAGTAAGAATTATAGCAATTACTAATTAAGCCTATGATTTCTTTTATTTGAGGCAGTTTTTGGCATACATATTTGACTTCTTTTTTGATTATTTAGCTTATGACGAAAAGCCATTGAAAACATACCATTTTGCCGCTAAATTAAATCTACAGTAAAAAAAATATTTGCCTGTGTTAACAGATGGTACCATGATATAGAATTTTTTTAAACATTTCATATGCCGCGTTTATAATGCCCCAACTGATGAAAGCTCTCGTGCAATTAAGCAACGCTCCGTGATAGAAATTTCTCAGCTTCGATCCTCGCTCCCTGTATAAAAAGGTCCATTCGCAAAGCAAGCTTCTGTGGGGACCGCCCAGGCGGCTTTGCATGGAAATTTTGATGACATTGAGCGGGTAATAGAGAGTGCTAAGAAACGCACCTATAGTTGCACCAGCTAAGAAGTTCTGAAGGTTCTGGTATAAAATAACCGATTGCTCGGGCAGCCGGTCGTGCAATTCATCCCGGATTATGAAAAATAGAGCATTTGATGGTCCGTTTCTTAGCAGCACCGGCGTTAGGCCTCTGTAGAATTCCCTGACGCCGTAGTCTTTGGATATAAGCCAAGCAGCGTGTTTTGTATTCTTAACGAGTTTGTGGTAATCAGGATGGACCAATAAGGTCTGTATCCTTTCGAATGGTAGTAAAACTGCTTCGACTGTACCGGCGATTATTCCGGCTAGACTTTTTGCTAAGTATGGATTCATATCTAGCCTTATTAGAGGCATCAAACATTCGTGGTAAACTCCGAACATGAGTGAGCTCGAAATGGACTTTTGTAGAAGGGGTGGAAGCATTCCGCGGTACAGGAAGCCGAGACCTTCGTGTTGGAGCTGGTGAAATGCTGGGGACGCGCTGACACCTTGAAGCATCTAAAAAGGATGAACTTTATAATAATTATATAAGTGAAAAATTTAGAATATCCACATAAGATATATTTATTATACAATTAGATTTTTTGATACTTAATGAAAGTTATATCTTAATTTTTAAAAAGTGTCAAAAATTAAGCCCAGTCTTAAATTGTCAATTAAGTCTGTTTTTCATTGAGTTTCATTATAATTCAGTACTTTAGAAACTATCAAAGACAAAACAGCACAAGTTTTTGCACAAACAAGCCTACTAAATTTCAGGTAAGTATTTATAAACCCTTAAAATTTTAACACGAAGGGGTGTTGTATTTAGGCGATTTGTGGATTATAAAGGTGTAATAAAAAATATATATTTCATATATATGGTAGTTAAAAAAAACGAAATTACTGGCAATAAATATTACATACATAATTGTAATGCAATTATAATGTAGGTATGTTTTGTGTTCATTAAAGCGTATAATATGAAGTACCATAAGGATTTTTTTTTAGGCTATTGAGCACTTTCGCCGAACCTAAACCAAATAGTAAATAACTAGGTTTCAGAAGGCACAATTATTATTAAAGTTTAAAGTGAGTTATGTAAGAAATGGAGAACTCTGTTACTCTATTATTTATATTATTTCACATATTGTTAAATAAAAGAAGAGAGAATATGCGATACCTGGCGAAAGATCAGTTTATTGAGTGGATAGCTAATAGTGATGTTCACAAATGCAGCCCCCCATCCGCAACCAAACTCTCTCCATTCGAAAACATCGATTTGACGATTTTGTTCATAGCTTGATCCATCTTTGACGCACAGAGCTACTGTTGACAACTCCCGCTTTGAAGACATTTCATTCAATCAAGCATACGGATATTTATTATTTTGGTGACAGTCATTATTCATTTCGATCAACTTGTAGGTTATGTAATTTCCATTGCTATCGAGAAATAATATCGAAAGTAGCACAACATTTCACATCAGAACGTATTTGCCTCATTCCTTATAATTTAAATAAAGTAGTATGTACTAATTCAATAACATTTCAAGAGAAATGACTAAACTGTTACAAAACACTGCTGTATGTCAATGTCAAAATGACACTGCCGCCGAGTTGAGTTGAGAATTGGGATGATCACCGTCAATTCGCCACAACTGTCAGTTAATTTTTCGATTTCTTTTCAAGTAGGAGTATTATGACCAACTAGTAAATGTGTTAGTACCGATATAATTAATTTTACTTTACACAAAAAAATAAATAGCGTATCGCTCGTTGTATATATTATTAAAAGCTAGGCACCGATGTTTGTCGTAGCAGTTATTTAATTTAAAAATTAAATAAAATATAAAAAAAACATTAACCGTATCTATGGATATTGAAAATATTTTTTTTTAATTCTATGGCAGATGTTTATCAAAAACCGACATGTTATGTTATCTCTCATAAATAATGCATATCTTTTTAATCTCCAATAATGGATGCGTCACATTTTTTTGATGCAAGTAACTTATATTAAACCTGTTGAAGTTCATGGTTCAACAAGATTAACATATGGGCCAACTCGCCGATCTACTTAATCACATATATATTGTATTAAAATTTATTTGGCGTATTATTTTTTATGGTGGAAATGCATATCAATTGTTTTTATAATTTTATGTAAAGGTAAGGTCCAAGTAGGTACATCTAAAGATCAAACTGTCAATTTGACAGCAATAAATGACAGTGCCAACAGCTGATTACTCGCAGCAACGAACACGATGAAAACTAATAATAATATCAGTTTCATTTTATTTTTAATTAGTTGTGTTGTGATATCTTCAGGAAGTCGAATTAGCTAGTAATCCAAACACATAAAATACTGATATTAAGTTGTAATTAGTACATTAATATATTAAAATAGAATGTGGCTAATTATGGATTAAAATTATTTTCATATTTATATGTACCTAGGTACTTGTGATTGGATCATTTAATATTTGCTTTAGAGATAGACTCTATTGTATAAGGTTGGCGTTAATATTATCGTTGGGTTTGTTATCATATTGCTATCCTTATCTATATCAAATTATAGATGGCAACTATTGTATTATCTAATTATGATTAGAACAGCTGCAGATGTCTACTTTTATCCTCTTTAGTCTTTCAGTCAGATTTGATAGGTGATCTTGATACCTATTAGGAAATATTAATTTTGAGCTTGTTCCAAAATGCAAGGAGACGAACCTTTGACTACTATTTCGCCTATATTGACAAATGATTATCTTAGCCAAAAGTTAAGTGCCTGGTTTAAGCTACCTATAGATTATTCTGGTTACCTATTTGTCGATCTCACTGGGAAAGGAGATTCGTATTTGAGTGACGTCGTGCGAGTGATCATACTTGGTGAAGTGAAATCGCCTCAAGAAGATGGAAATAATAAGTTCGGGATTCAAGTGGTGCTGAAATCTCTTCCCAAGAACATAGCCAGACGAAAATCATTCCGTTGCGATGAGGTTTTTAGAAATGAAATAACGTTCTACGGAAAAGTACTTCCGGAGATGTTGCATTTTCAGAAAGAAAAATTATATTATGAGGAATTTGATCACATTCCTAAAGTATTTGCTATGCATACGGATGGAACGAATGACTTCATTGCTTTGGAAGACTTAACTGTTCGAGGCTACGGGGGGCCGACTCGTCAGGTAGGAATCGACTTAGAGCATTGTACAATCATTTTAGAAACTCTTGCAAAATTTCACGGTCTATCAATGGCCTTTAAAGACCAACGCAGAGAAAAGTTTGAGGTGCTTGCGAATTCTCTTAGTGAAACATACTACCACACCAGACTCTGGGGCTGGTACGAGAGGTTCTGGAAGCGTTTGTGTGTGTGCGCGGTAGATGCTGTTGATAAAGAATATCCCAATAGCATTTATTCCGAGAAGATCAAAGATTTTGCTACCGAGAAAACTTTCTTACAAATGGTTGAAGCTACTTGTAACAGTAAAACCTACGGTTGTATTGGTCACGGTGACATGTGGACGAATAACTTCCTCGTGAAGTACACCGAAGACAAAACTCCGGTTCATGGCATCCTAATCGACTTCCAACTGGCCCGACATTGCTCGCCCGTTTTGGATCTTTCTTTCTTCATCTATGCTTGCACTGAAAAGGCTCTACGCGACGAACATTATGACTCCATGTTGAAGTTCTATCATGTTGAACTTTCCAAACAGATCAAGTTGCTTGGATCGGATGTCGACGGCCTTTACCCTTGGAATATTTTTATGGATGAAATTAGGAAATATTCTTTCTTCGGGTTGGCATTCAGTTTTGAATCAACTCCTTTCATTGTTTTGTCACCAGAGGATGCTATTGAAGTGAACAGTATCCAAGGCACAGACCCTGTAAATATTGCTGATGTTTGGACAATTGGTGTGTTCAAAGATGTCGCTGGAAGATTACGGGAAGCCAACAATGTGGTTCATGCTGTAGATAAGGGATATATATAATTTATATAGTTGCCTATAACATATTTGTTCAGTGCTATTTTTGGAAATATCCAAATATAGTTATTTTACTAGTGTAGATAAATAAATAAAATTTAAACTACATTTTAGATCCATACAACCTTTTCAGACCTCACATTTTGCACAAAATCTTAAACGGCAGGATTGAATGTCCTGCTTCTGTGTGCCTTCTTGTGCGATTTGACAACACAACCTGTTAAATATAACACACTTAAATTGAATTATGTTCATGATACTCTTCGTTATATAACTCTGTATATAACGACGTCTTTGAGGTAGATTTCATTAGGAAAGCTGCCTATTGCAATGGGTACCATGTAATGACTTCTGGAAAATTTCGACATATCACCCTCAGTTTAAATGTTTATATAACTATATCACTTTCTTGTGGACACGATAACTGCCTTAATTTTACAACAATCACTTTCAAATTGATACATAAAATATAAGGGCACAAAATCTCAGTCAATTTTGTTGATGGGTAAAATCAGACCAGGGAGGCAGGAATGGGAGGGTTTTTTTTTTGCTATAACTTTCTTAGTATAAAAGATATCAAATGTATTTAAATTTTATTTTATATCTTAGATAAGGGTCTAAAATTTATCTAAGTAACTTTTTTAATAGCACTAACCATTGGTCCTAGGGGTAAAAAAGTATTTTTTCAAAATTTAAAAAAATCATACCTCCCTTTATAGGTACAGGATCAAATCCATTCAAAATCTAGATTTTAGGTCTATAATTTCCATACAACTTTTGTTTGAAATAATTTTTGATATGAGCAACCCTTACGGCACAGCATAAAGAGATTCAGCATACGCACTCTTGCTGCGCAAGAGTACGGCGGGTTGAGGTGCCGCACGGGAAGTGGATCACGCGGCAGCTCGCGCAATGTTTGATACAAGTTCGTACAATTGGAGTCCCCCTACTTTAATCCGGTGAAATCTACCTCCGCCTTCCGGCGTGCCGAAAGGGATTTTTTTAATATTGATTGTTTGATAATTGTCAATCTTCATCTCAGATCCCAGATATAAAATGTATGCCATTAACGTAATCCAACACGAGGTCAGCGCCAGTGGCCAATCGCAGTACTCTAACTGGTACATACATTGACAGATGCTTGTAAACCTAATAAAAATCTTGTATGCGGGCTTTGCAGGTTTAGGCGGCACGTGCTATACCGATTCTAATTTATTTCTATAATCTGAGAATGCAAATTTAATTAGGATTTTTATTTGTCATCGCTGTTCCTCCTAATACAACCCCATAAATGTATATTTTATTGCAATTTTATTCATAACTACATAATAAACTCGTACATAACAATCATCGTAAAATTGTTGTGATTTATGTTGGCAACAGTTATTACTCGTATTTAAAAATAGTAGTTTGACCCTAAGAAGTATTGAAATTATTTTCAAATTTAGTGACAATAAATTTTTCAGGTGTATTTTTTTTTTATTCACTGATTAGGCTTGTTTATCCTTGTAGCTTCGGAAATGTAGCCTGGTGAACTCTTAGAATTGTTCCGAGAGAAAGCGATGACCGGTTGCGACATGAGACCATGGTTTGAGATTTGTGGTCTCGCAATGTAAAGGTAGGGAGTTAGAGGTGTGTGGACATTAATTTGCCACAACCAACCCCCTGACAAGGTTAATGGAGGAGTTCGGAAACAAGTAGGTGATACAATTTTTACTTGAATAGGTTGTATTTCGATGGTTAGCTCAACTTTTAATTTCACGGACATGTACGAAAAAAATATAGAAGCAATTATAAAATAACAATAAATTATAAAAAGAAGTCACAACATTACAACTTCTGTATGGCGAAATAACCTGGTTGTAAATTATTTATTTCTACTTCAGTTATTATTAATTAGTTTTAGGCAGGCAACTTATGCTGATAAGCCTAAATCTGCACTTGTATCGTCTCTGATAAACTTGCAGACACCCCAAGGGTGCGACAGTAATTAAGTAATTAATTAATGATTGCAGGTTGATTAAGCCCGTGTGGCATTTTACGCAACCTCGGGAAAGGAGAAATGTATATCCCTAGGCAGATAAAAATCTCTTGAGTATTTGTGAAAAGTATATATATGTAATGTAGTGTTTAATCCCAGACAATTAATTTAACTTTAATCTACTCAACTAGTAGTTTATTTAAAATATAGTGATATCTGTTTTGATATAGTGATATCTGACGTTATCATTTTTGTTGATACAGTATTCCAACATTTTATTTGTGAAGCTTATTAATAAACAAAAAAACAATATTCTAATGAAATTACTTATTTTAATAATGATAATTTATTACTACATTTTATGATACAATTACTACAAATCTCATTACGATTCAGGGTAAAAATTAAATTAACTTTATTCGACATCGGGGATAATATCGTTCGCTTATTTTAGGATTGCTGGTATGCAGACATGTTCACGTAAATTCCTGTTTAGATTCCGCGTTTAATTGGTTTTGGTGCAACGGTGACCTTAGCGGGCTTGCACAGCTCGATGAGGCCAGCTTCCTTGCGGCCGCTGGCCACAGTGTCATCGGCGACGGCCAGGCAGAGCGATATCTCCACTGCGCAAGGCTCCGTCCACACTTGATGCGATATTAACACCTTGGTGAGAAGTCGTAGGTTTGAACCGTTTAAGTCATCTGTGAAACAACCGTGAAATGAAAAAATAATAACATTAAAATTCACCAAACAATCATGTAGTATGTAGTAAATGGTGAGGTTTGTATGTGTCGTATAATCACACCTTTACCTCAAATATCCTTGGTCTATGACCCTTCCAAAATTAATTTCCCCATCTACTGTAACTGTCAAGTTCAGTGTTAAATGGTCAGTCGTAGCACCAACAGCTCTCTCCTACTAGCACTTGAAGAAGCTAGCAAAAAAAGTTTGGATTCAGCGTTCTCCACAACCTGTAAAGACAGTTGCAGAGGCACCTGAATTCCACAATCCAGCATACAAACTTTCCAGCACCTAAGCTCGACCATTAAGCAAGTGATTTGCGATTCATTTACGAATTTCGCTGCATTTCCTACAGGGTATGACTAACACACTCAAAGGGCGCTAATCTATGAAAAATACCTATACCCTATATTCTAATTTGATGTGCGACAATGTTTTGTATGCTTTAATAGTATACACTAGTTGCCAACTCTGACTTCGCCTCTGCAAGTGAGCAATAACTTGTGCCTGCGACGCTCGGGATGAGTCGCAAAGCAGCCCTTTGGACCTTCCATACACCTTAATTTGGTTTTTCGTAACGGCGCCTTTGGGAATCTCATACCTGCGGCACTTGGGGTGAGTCGCCTCAGAGTTTCTTTTAACGGGATTATATACAACCCTGTGTCCACCCTGAAGGTCTATTCTAAATATTGGTGAAAGAATTTTTGAAATCAGATATGTAGTTTCAGAGATACCTATTACATCCAAACTTTTCCTCTTTATAGTATTAGTATATTAAAATACTCCTATAATGGTAATAAACCTTTAAATAATAATTTATTTTACGAACTGAGGGTATTTATGGAGAAACGGATTGGAAATACTCGAAGAGTTATGTTCTGTGTTTAACTTAAATACTGTTAAATTGAAAGAAAAATGTTTTTTACCCGTGCGTCCATCAGGATGATCAAGTGGCCGGATGTGTTCCCTGCGTGGCACAACTAAATGTGCTCTCGTGTCGGGATATCGGACCCGTAACCTCAACGACTCCGGGGATGTTACATTCAGTACCTAATGGGCCGAAAAAAAAAAATACATATTTTTCAAAATCATGATTATAGATAAAAAAATTTTAAGAAGTAATAACTAATTTTAAAAATTCAGTCGTCACAAAATATAAATTTGTGGAGTTTTTAAGTTAATCTCTGCCGGTTGCACAATTTACTAAAAAATAAATAATACTTAGTGCCTGTATTTTATCTTCCATTGTTCTAAAAGCTTTGACACTACTGTAAATAAAATTCTTCTTGTTATTTGAACCAACAGCAATAGTATCTATCATCTTGCTCAATGAGAACGGTACCTATTGCCATACAATTATTTTTTGCGAAAAGTATGTAAATATTATTATATGATAACAAAGGATATCAACCACTGGGTATACTCCATTTAGCTATAAAGAAAGGTAAATAAGCGCTATAAGAAAAAACAGAACACTTAAGAAATACTAAAGTCAAATCTACTCAAGTCAAGTCAAACTAAAGAACAACTAAAACAAATACAAATTTTTGTCTTGCACCGATAAATAAGACGCATCAATAAATAAGTTACCTCAGCCTCTAGAGGTACGACGCTGACGAGTCCAGCCGCAAATCGAAGGACAGTATCGGCAGAACTTCTCGGCTCCAGTATGGTGGCAGTACACATTCTTATCTGAAAAACAGAAATCGAACATTTTTATTTTCTCAATTCTTGTAATCAGCCAATAACATATTTAAGTCTACAGTTTTAGTAAAATGTATGGAAAATACGGACTTTTTCGGTTCTTAACTTTTAGACAAAGTAACTTAACCCAACTCAGATAATTATGAGATAAAACGATATAATAATACTGCAACTTTCGTATGGACAAATGACAGCTTTGCATCCTCTTAACGCCATCGGAATAAGTATCAATTTTAATTCCCTGTAAATAGGTGTTTATTCATTAATACATGCTTTTATTCTTACAATTTCATTATAGATGATCTTGGAATGACCAGAAAATGTATAAAAAATTTTTTTGAACGTTTCAAAAAGGGTGGTCTTCAAAAGGTAGACTGGTCGGTAGGGTGAACCTTGGTACAGTAAAGAATTATCAAACCTATCCGCTGATTTCACTGGAAATTCAATTTACTTATACCATCATATTACGATCAATTATACCATCAATCATTAAAAAAAATTGTGATTTTTTTGTTGTTCTAAGATTTATGAAAGTGATGTTATTTGAATAAATTACCCAGTCAAGCTTCTATTGCAGTTATTTAATTCACCATAATTTAAAAACTTAAAAATCATAACTCAGAAACAATCAAAAATTGCTGAACATAAATGAAGGTGTTTCGGAAGGGCCTTGAGGTCCTTTTCCTTCCTACTTCTTGGGACAGCCTATACACAAATGCAACAATTAACAGCGCCCACCCAACACCAGAAGCATCTGTATAGGCAGATTACATGCTTTATAGGTGTTTTTTTTAATTGTTAGTCTGTACTCGAGATGATTAAAATAATATGCACTCACATTGGTGTTAGGTCTAGGTATCTTGGGCGGAGGAGCAGCCTTCAACAGCGGCAGGAGAACCTTCGCAAGCAGGAGAGGCTTTGGGTCACCCAGTATCGACAGTTGCTGGAAGACACTAATCGTAAACTGGTCTGGCTCCACACCTAAAAGAAAATGAAACATTTGTCACTAAGCATGCTTTATTTTGTATTGCAACTAGCTGCCCGCTACGGCTTCGCCGGGGGAATTTTTTTAATCCTAAAAAAAATCTTTATCTTTAACCGTTTTTCTCTCATTTGTTTCTAGTTTTTTTTTTAAATGTTAGTGCCACATACTTATAGCTCTCTATGAGAAAGTCATTAACCGGTTAGTTTAATTTCTTCATGTAAAAGCCAGCAAACTTGTGCTTTATTTATCATTAAAGACGATGGCACAATCCTTGCCCCTTATAAAAAATAAATAATTAGATTTAAACAAAAAAAAGAGAAACTATACAACAATAATTATTGTTTAAATAAAATATATATATTTATATACACTGTTTATAAAATTAAAAATAAGTGTCTTCGTCTGTCAACCAGTTTGAGACTGATCTATAATCAATCTCTCGTAGACTGGCCCATGGAATTTTCTCGTTGCTACGGTAACCGCATCTATTTTCATCGATGCGATCATATACATACTGTGGACTCACAGTAGAGGGATCTTTGATTAAATAAGTCTTCGAACTAAACTTTTTTCATTTATAATTTAATACTAACATGGTGAGCATACTAAATAAAAGAATAAGACTGTCAGTATTCTTGGGAATGTGATTTTTATTTCTGTAAGGCCTATAAGCTGATATTTCTCCTTCATATTCGCTGAGGATATTCCGATGAACATAACTCAAAAGTATGACACTTAAAAATTTGCACACATTGACATTTATAAAGACTTTACTGAACGTATAGACAGTTGTAGGACATAGCACTTACTATAATCGGCTAAATAGCGATCGACTGCTTCCGTCTCGGCTAAGAATGCATGTGTGAGAGCACCAAGTGGGTGGTTGTTGGCTGCATTAGGAGTGGGTGTTGTGGCGGCTTGCACTGTGGCGGGCAAGCCGGCCGCCGCCACGAGACGCGCGGCCGAACAGCGTAAAGCCACCTGCCGACTGCAGCACTCCTCTGTCAGAGAAACACCCGAAAACTGTTGCTGCAATCTGTGTAAAAGAAGAAAAAAATTGTTTAAAAATTATTATTCAGTTATTTTAATTGTTTAGACATTGCATTTACAATACACATACATTTTAAAAACGAAGAGAGCGAGGCGATCTCCTAGAGACTTTTAAGATTATAAAGGGATTCTATAATTATTCAGAGCTCAGAGACGTTTTTACCTTCAACAATAATAGCCATCTACGTGGGGGAATGAGTTTAAACTTTCCAAAAGTGTCTTTTTATTTTGGTCATTTTTTCATGGTGTCTTTAATGGAGAACGCTATAGTTTCAGGGTAAGTTTAATTCATTACGCCTTCCTTATCGAGTCCAATATTATTGTCTCTCTTACTTGATTTATTATTAGTAAAAAATCATCTTCCACCATGCCATTCAACAGTAAATCTAGACTATGCATATTTGAAGTCGTCATTTCACCTCCTTCGAGGATGCTCTTTTTGAAGAGCTTTTCTGATGGTGATAGGTTTGACAAGTTAATATGTTTACTCTTTTGTCAAGCCAATAATATCATAAAAGTAAGAAAATTGTAAAACGAATCTAAAGTGGGTTTATTTCTAAAAAATAGGCGAGATATGCATAGTTAGCCTAATAAAAATTACAAATATACATTGCAGAGCAAAATACGAACAACGAACCTCAAGCAGTTGGTGCGTAGCTGATCAAGGGCGTAGTGCGAAGCACCAATACCACTGGTGACTCCGGCCGTGCCCAGAGCAGAGACAATTCGAGCCAGAGACAATACCGTCCGAGCGAACAGAGATGTGTAGTTTGCCGCGCCACTTATTGAAGGCTCCATTTCCGTCAGTCTGGTCGCAATACATTGTAATATTATTATTACTTATCGAACATAATCCATTTTTTAAATTTTTATTTTACAGCAAACTACGTCAATGAGCTCATACACAAATCCAATTGCATACGGTTTCATACAAAAATTAAATATTACGTATGATGGTCTCACGACACCTATGTCAAGTGGACCCTCTGTTATGTCGGTAGAGATGTTATTACTCCAATTTAAGAGTGTACAACTCGGTAATTTCTCCATACAAAAGTTGTAGTGCTGTAACTCTTTTTGCCAACTTCTTCGATTGACTTTAAAAATTGCAAAAGCTCAAAGTATACACAGAGTCCCGGGACCATTCCCGATTAAAAATCTAGCTAATATGCCCTGCCCTGTGATATCAAGTATGATTTGTACAGATAAAATTCCGAGAAAAAAATCTAAACTCTATGTGATAATATTAACTTGTCATAAGTTCTGCCCGCAACGCTGGATCATTGATCGCGTTCAATGAAACACTTCAATAAATTTTTTAAATTTGGGGATGAATCATTTTTGCATTTTAGGCATAGATGATTTCATTTTAGTGGTTGATTCACTATTCACTATGATAAACAATAAAAATATTTATAAACATTTCATACTTATTAAGTTGCTCTTCAGCGCTTTTGAGCAGATCCAGCCGGACGCGGTTGGATATGGCCGGATTGTCAATGTGCGACATGATCGTATCGAAGAACCTCTGGATGGCACGGTCATCGTCGGCAGGCATACCCTCTTCCGACTTCACACTGTCCACCGGGCCGTACAATATGGAGTTCTTTAACAGGCCGGAGCTTGGAGTTAAATGTGTGTCGCCTGAAAGGAATTGGGAATTGAGCTACTTTCCACTCAACATTAATTTTGGGGTTTTCGATGCTGTTGAGCCATTGGCTTATACATATAGTCCAATCAACAAATCATTTAAGGTATGCACTAATTCCTCTGCACTTTGCAATGTGTTAGAGTATTGTAACTAAATTGTAAGTTACAGGAAATACTTTTTTTTTTATATTGGATATTAGGTATTTTTACTAAAAAGTATGAACTATGCTCCACTCAAAGTTATTTCACTATTTGTGTTCTTTTTATACAAGTAGGTACATTGAATTTCTAAATCTAATATTTTTTTATAATTGGAAAGGGTCACTTTTTGGAAAATAAGTTTATTAAAAATGTTTTTTTTTTTTTTAAAAATGGCCTGGATTTTTTTTTATAAGAAACAACCACCCTTTGCTGTTAAACAATAAAAAAAAAAAAATTTTTTCATGAGTTTTTATAATGTCAAAAAACAGTATGATGCAATTTTGTTTTGGATTTTCATTTTGAACAAGCAAAATAGCAATAGAAGAATTTACAAGGGTAGAAATTAAACAGAACACTTTTCTGCAAAATGACGGTCAATGAACATGATTTATTAAAAATAAATTTAAAAAAAATGGATTAGATTTTTAAATGAGTATTTTTCCTGTCAAAAAATTTAAACTTTAGGTAAATAAGAACCGAATGCTAATATTTTTTTAATTTGATATTTTGTTATTTTTTATTTAAGATACTATATAATACTGTAACGTTTCAAAGATGGGTGAATTATGCCAGGGTTCTTCGTACATCGAATCTCCGCATTAACTAGAATAATATATGTATGCAATGACATTCTGAATTCTAGTTAAAATTCAGTCACAGCTAAAATGAACAAATTTGTTTAAAATACACAAATATAATTATCTAAAATGCAGATCGCTTGCTCCTGCTTCATGAGTGGTGATAAGCATTTGATGAAAATACTTACCGATGGGTAGTTTGGGCACAAGATGTGGCATAGTATCCCTCAGATATGAGTAATGCTTGATGGTGTGCTCCTCGAACAGTTGCAGAGTGGAACTGCAGTGCTGGGCTGCGTTAAACACGAGGATCAGCACGCAGATATCTGCAGCGGTGAGTTAAGGTTGAAGGCGTTCAAAAAAGGACAATACAAGACTTGGCTGTCCTGGAGGCCACTTCCTTGAACTAAACTAAATTAATTCTAGTCAGGAAATATGGTGATAGCGAAGCATCAATCTACGTGAATATACACGGATTCGAACCCACAATATCTAAATTAGTAGTTTATTCACCACACTAACACAATCTTCTTTAAATGGGCAGCACCTTAGGCAATCAGGCTACATTCGGGAGGACGCTCGGAATGTGACACGCTCATTCGGCTAAACTAGAGGGGACGCTCGACGATGTGCTCATTTGGCTAAAGTCGGCGCATCTGTCACATTAATTTTCTTCTTATATAAATAGGAGTTCAGAAACATTTTTGAATGTAGATAATGGTAAGAAGTGATCATTTTGAAATATAGATTAATACAGTAAGCAGTTGATGACAAATTATCAACTTCCTACAGAAATTTTACGTCTAACGCGTGTGCTGTAACCACACACATACTGTTTTGTTTTTTATTTTTGAATTGCCCTGTAAAATAAATATTTCCTACGGTAACAATAATCATGAGGTCATCAAACAACACCACTTCCGGCGCGATACATAAAAGGATGAAAATTGACCCGGTGGTTTTAATCCATTACATAAGAAATAAAAGAACAGCGACTGATTAATTTCCTTTTTAACAAAATATGTATGTCATAATTATTACAGTTGGATTTTATTTTTGGCAAAATAAAACAAACAGAAGAGGATACAAGAAGGATCGTCAAAATCCGGCTGTGGCATGTCGAAGAATGGATGTATAATTAGCAGGCGGGGGACCAGAGGCAGGGTCAGTTCGGGATGCGCTGCACCGATTCGCTGCATGCACCGGTAGGTCGATCTCTTATCCTGTCAACAATGAATTCATTACATTACATATGGGACAGTAGTACCTATGCTACAATATTTGAAGCTTTGAAAAGTGGATCAAATATGCTTTCTTAGCGGAACATTATAGCTATAGTGTAGCACGCGGTCTGCGATAAGACAGGGGACCCGAGGTTGAATTCCGCATTGGTGTTTTATTATGCATGATTTTAATTTTTTATTACCGATGTCAACGTACAGACTCGGCCGACAGCGACTCGCCTTCAGCCGAGACTTTTGAATGAGTACGATTTTTTTTAATAATCTTGTATTATTAGATTTATACGAAATATGGGATATCTAATTTTAAACAAAATATCTATTTATGGGTATGAGTGTATGTATATGCATTATTGTTTTCATTTTATTATTTTCTATTATAACATTTATATTTTAACTAACTTATACATACAGCTAAATATTTATAACTAACCTAGGCTGTTGTGTCTCAGAGCTGTCAACCATTGGTTCAAGAACGTTTCTGTTATCATTTAAAACAATTTTCTTTTACTTGCTCAACTCTCCCCCTCCCCTTCCCATTGTTTAAACTACCGGATTTATTAGGTCTGCCTAATGCTTACAAGCACTGTTGTATTTGACCATTACGTACAATGTCACAATGAAATTGTCATTATGTTTTTTCGGTGACATGGTATTTTAACAAAGTAGAATGCCGTTGTATGCAGCTGATTTTCTTGGAATGAGAGAACACTATGTACAGCCGAGTAGAATTTAAAGTTGAACTGAAAGCGTAAAATAAAGGGATGTATTTTAATTGTTTCGTCTACGTATTAAAATTGGGAGCCTTCCGTTGCACTGTTCGTTGGAGTCAGTCTCTGTCGCATTGGTTGTCATAGTAAAACTTCAGTTGCCCTCGACTGTAGATTGAAATATGAATTAAAATGAGAATCTATCATAAGCACGGATAAAAGTATGTTTCTTCTAAACTATCAGCAATAATTTAAAATAGCAATATTTATTTATACAGTACTTACATGAGGATACTTCTTAAGATTGTCCAGTATCTTGTCAATGCACATTTCGAGACATGTTTTGGACGCAAGTTTGCAGGAGCCCAACATCCGGTGTAAACCCTCTCTAACGTCCATTGAGAAATCCTACAAATCGAATACATCAAATATACAACTTATCTAAATTGGGTAAAATTGAAAATACTAATTTCTTGCACATCAGATTGCTCACCCTAAGACAGTATTAGTGAGAGCGCAACTGTCGGACGCACAAACTCCAAAAAGTATGCTATTTCATGCAGCGGAGACTCGTGACAAGCGCGTGCAGATGTGATAGAAGCACAAAACTAGAGACACAACAATTACTACAGTGACCTTAAGATTTTTAATTTTTTACGAAGAAACCGTGATTGAGGCGACTAGATTATCTTAAAATAATACCTCAAGTGCTCCCAAAATGGTCTCTAATTGGTCCTCTCTCAGTACAATATGGTGGGAAATCTTGTTGAGGCTGTCGATGGCCTTCAGACGCACGTCCTCAATCTCATCGTTGAACATGTCCACGAGGAAGTCGAGAGATGTTGTTGCAAACATTTCATTATCCAGCGAGAGGAGACATACCGCTTCGACGGCCGCAGTCCGCACCTCTGTAAATTGAGAAACATAATTTAAGCTTAAAAATATAGGTTAGTTAAATAGCTTAGACTAGGCTTATAATCGGTGGGGCTAAGGAAATCAGGAGCT
This sequence comes from Neomicropteryx cornuta, assembly GCA_020383195.1. Lineage (NCBI taxonomy): Eukaryota > Metazoa > Arthropoda > Insecta > Lepidoptera > Micropterigidae > Neomicropteryx > Neomicropteryx cornuta. The sequence continues at coordinate 1,179,617 of JAHKQU010000001.1, read as the reverse complement.
ATATGATTCTAACCGAACCTGAACATCATGAGAGGTTAAACATCTTATTTTCGGCTATCAAATTTCTAATTTTGACATTGTGTAAAAAACATATTAAAGGAGCGACATGCACCTGCAAGTAAGGGATGGATGGAGTGAAAGCAGTTTCACACTAATTTATCGAATCGGTTTAATAGAAAAATTCATCTTATTTTAGGCTAAATTTTAAAAATGTCAAACTCCTTTGTTGCCGATGACCTCGGGAATCATTTACCGAACTACCGTTCGGTCAAAATCATGCTGTATAAGAAAATCTCTCCTCACAACCTTAGTGGTACAATAAAATTGCGGAACGGTTGTCGCTTTGTTTAAGTGTTTACGGGTACTGTTTATAAACAATCAACATTTTATATAAATTTTTAAATATATATTATAAAATCTTTCTTATGTCTGACATAATTAACAGTTTGGTTATATTGCGGACATCATAAGAACACTAAGAGATAAATAATTGAATGACCTACCCATAAACTCATCCTCAAGTCCATGGACAAAGGCGCCTGCCGCCCCTCCAGCCATCAGAGCCCCCGAATCTTCTTGATTGGCATGCTTAGAGTTCGAGGAGGGCACTCCTTCAGCCCAACGGCGACCGCTAGCAAACTCTGGTATGGAAGGCATAGCGACGCCGGCTGCTATTGCGGCACGCTCGTGTGCCGACACCTTTTTCTGTCAAAACAAAAAATGTGTAATATTTCACATCATCATAAAAAAAGAAACATAACTGTATACTGATTTGCATGCATAATTATAAAGGTAAATGAAACACTAAGTTCCTGTTGTGTAAGGTGGTTCAAGCAGCCATCGACAATGTAATGTGCCGTGTTCACATAAAATGTGAAGGATTCCTGACTGTTCAACCTGCAATCTAAAAGCTAATGTGCACAAAACTGTGAGCTGTGGATTTTATCTCCATGATCCTATGGAATATTTATTTATTTAATTATTCACAGGTAAACTAACACCATTACAAACAGCATACTATGCCGGGGGGTAGAAGGTTGATGGATGTGAAATAATGACGACTCCGATGTGCTGGAACCTCTGAGTACCTCTGGTGAATGACGATGAGTCCCGTAAAAAGATAATTTCAATGCTTGTGCATACATATTCTAATTAACAATGTTTTTCGTCACGATTGTTGGCTTGTGTGAGCTGAGCCACTGGTCAATCGCCGGTGCGTCGCCGCTCGAATCGTTGCCTGCGCAGATCGTTGGCCAATCCCAATCCACACTCGCAATGTTGCGCGCATCGCGGCACCGTCCCGCAATGCATTGGGATGACAGTTGTGAGCGAATGAACTTACACTTATTGAATGAAATTTATATACTACTTAAGAAATCATAAAGTAAAGTAAGTACAAATAAAGGTAAAATGTCTCTGAGTAAGTCTTGTCTTTAGCGAGGCTGTTTCCCAAAAACGCTCTGTTTTGCGTGTCGAAAGTGTTTCAATCTCATCTCTCTCATCTCATCATATTAACCCAGATAAGTTGTGAGATAAAATGATATCTACTATTATTTTTCTTTTATATCCACAAAAAAAACACCAGAACGCTTGTGTGGTGAAATGACCGGGTTGAGTCCTCTTAAATGTAAAAGCCAAAGTACCTTCATATTACTCATGAGCTGCTTGTCTAGTGTCTGACGCAGGAATTTGCTGGATACCAGTTTTGTCGTACCGAGGAGTGAGCAGGCCAAAGCTCGAACATTCATCGACAGGTCATTGACTGCGTTGCACAGCCGGACGAACGCATCATCAACCATGCGAATTGTCATCTCGCTGTCAGGTAGCGTTATCAAACTAAGGATAGCAAAAGTCAAATAAGGCATCAGTATGAAGCTACAAATAATTTTCACTTTCCTCTCACTGCAGCGAGCAGCGTATTTAATTTCACTATAAACTAGTGAAAACTAAACGGGGGCGAGGTATGGTGAGAAGCTCGATCACGCAGACCGCAACTTCATGCATTAGAGAGAAATGACGCTATTTGAAAGTATTTTATATAGCATTGTTCAAGGTAGGTCTATGTGTATTCATTAATCTACATATATAATCTCCACATAATAAAATAAAGATTTGCCGGGATGGGCAGCTATTTTATAATAAAAAAATAATACATATTATATTTAATGGAAGCTTCCCCTGCTGACGCGGGGGAAGTTCCAATTTCTGCCAATGAAAACCTCATAGCTTTATAATTATTAATCCAACGCCATCCTTTTTTTTACCAATTTTGGTTAGCCTTTCAAAACCATTCGTCAATTTATAGGAAGTTACGTTAGTCATCTTCATTAAAACTATGAATCGAAGGAAACCCGTGGATCGAGTAGTTCATTTCAAACAGACGTATCAAACTCCCCCTGAGGATGGGATGTGTGATCATCGCCAAATCGTCGGGATTAAATAGTCTTGTACACACAGTATGTTAAATCCGAAAAGTTATTTTATACCTCTCCGAATTTCTGTTTCCGATGAGCCACACCAGTTTGATAGCGGCCTCCCTCACAATCTCGTAATCATCGCTGAGGGCCACACATGCCTGGCTGTAGAGTGACGGAGAGAGATTTAGCCCGCGATGGTACAATGTCCACATACCCTGGAAGGCTTCGCAGCGAACTCTCGCATCCTGTTTATAGTTTTCATACATAAGAATTATTGTGAAGCATGCTGACAGAATAGCCAAACTTAATCAGTTATATTAAAAGTAAAATCAATACTTCCTGATTATATATCAATATAATCAGATTAATTTCTCCAATTACTTTTTTACCAAGGGAAGTTTGTCTTTCATCGATCATCAAATCATTCCTAAGGGTTTCTATATAAATGTTTATACATCAACAAGTATTATTACACGCGAACGTGGTAGACACCGGCAAATTCCCTTCTCTGCCTTCCTAACGATCTACTTAGGTCTGATCGGAACACCTTCCTTATTTTATAAGTACACCTTCCTTAACTGTACCACCGAAAATTTTGAAAATCTGAAATCTATTTTGCAAATTGTAAATCCATTTGCTGTCCCCTAGTATCATGTCCCCATAAACTCAATACGTACATCTTACAACTCCTAATTTGCATGCAATTTAATATGAGTACGGTAATTAGATTTATTCTCAAGTTGGATGGACATTATCATTGTTAGTGGAAAAAAGACCGCCATTGGAAATTACTTTATAAATATGCTTTATTTGATTATTTTGGTTTCGTTATAAACCGAAAAAACAATATAATATTTTGCGACGCTAACGAGATGAAATACGTTTTCAAATGTGTTTGATAATATATGAACAATAGCATTAATGGGATAAGATTAATTCTTCCTTTGTCACTATAACTCGTAGAAAAAAAGAGATTGTCGCAAAAAATTATATCTTTAGTGATGCTGTTACAAATAAAGCTATAACTTCTATATTTACTTATCTTCTTGTTCTCGTAAAAAGTTACAATCGCTTTTTATGCTTTCATTCTTGAAGATTTATAAAGAAACTAAATTAAATGCTGTCATACTTAGTGAATTAGTTATTTTACATAGTTACGGACCGCACACGTGCTATTACGAGTGTATGTAGATGATTTATGTAAACATGAGCATTTGCAATAATTATAAGTACATTGCCAGAAGTTTGAAGTCATTTTAGAATTATGTTCTAAGTCTGTAAAGAAAAAATCTTGTTTTTTTGAATAACGCTGTGCCAACCTGTGAATTAGTATAATCCGCAAATAGCTTCAAAACGGCCTCGGCGTCCGAGTTGCTTGCTTCGCTATTGTCCATTTCAGAGCTTAGCGGATACAATTCGCTGATGAGCTGCAAGCAGCGACACTTCACCTGGTGGCTCGTATCCTTCAAGTACTCCTTGGCCAAGTTGATCAGTTTTCCATACAGGATACTGTCGTGTCCATGTTTGTGAGCCAACTTCTTTAGCGTAGCCACACCTTGAGCGATTACCTGAAATTTCATACGAAGAACAGTTATAGAGAATTTTATAACACCTCAACCTATCCTCTCTAAAATAAGTTTTTTTTATCACTGTAAGTATGAGCCAAAGCTGTAATCATTGCCGCTTAGACTAATAACCGACGAATTTACCTCCCATGTATCTAAAAAACAGACAACTAACATTTTGGAAATATCCTGACAGAAGACAGAAAAGATGATGAGGGCATCGAACAACAAAGCAGTGGGAATGCAAAGAGGCATCTCTTCCAAATTTGCTGCTTAAGTCTGTCCACCTGCGAGCTATGGGTGAACTTCAACCGATTTGGTATGATGACTCATACCAAATACTATTTTCCCTTCCATATTACAGCAATACATCCAGCATGTTCGCCGAAGGTCGTGTACATGGCTTCGTACCCTACTTCATCGTCGCTGTGAAGGCTTTTTGAAACTAATTTCGGCGACAACAGATGCAGTTTAAACCGGTTGATGGATGAAGTCATTCATTTATATTTTATAATTATTTTATTTTATTTTTTATTACACAATTCCTTACTATTATTTTATTTCTTTGGTTAATTCCAGTTATGTATCTTTCTATAAGGAAAAAGGATTGTACTATCTTCCCAGCCCCTTGAAATTACCATTTTATTAATAGACCAGTTTAAAACAACATTTTTAAAATAAAGTTAAATAAATTATAACTCTGAATGAAAATGTCCTTCCCTCTATATAAAAAATTACAGAACCACGCTACCGGTCACCTATTCTCGGAAGGTTCGAAGGGGTTAAGAAAATATGGAAATTTTAAACATTACAAACTTTCAAAAAGTAATTTTAACCACAAAGTAACGTTAACATTTCTGTATCACACATACTGAATGCTGCTAATGAGTCAAAGATAAAAAATAAAATAGCGGGAAACTTAAATTGTTAAAAATGTGGTAGGAAATGGCCACGTTTTAAAAAATATTATTTAAAAGAAAATTTGAATGGAAACATAAGTTTCTAAAATATATATAAGAAAACCAAACTCACTTTGTGCGATGTTTCGTTTTTGACATTCAACAAATGAACCGTCTCATCTATCAGACTGAGAGCATTCGCTCCGGGGCACTCCGAGCCAATGTCGGCAAACAGAGACAAAATCTTCACCCGTACAGCAGACTCCTCCTCGGACTGAAAGTGTTCGGATAGCTTCTTAACGGCGTCCTCGATGTCTGACTCTTGGAACTGAAGCGAGTCCGAAATCCTCAGAAGCAACTGCAAAGCGTCGTTGCTCGTTTTGCATTTCTCCAACAAACCGACGAATGCCGCAGCAGAACTGCCGATGAGGGGCTTCTTAGCCAAATGCAATTTTTTGCAAGGTAAATGGGACGACTCCTAAAAACAAATATGGTAATTGAAAAAGACGAAATAAACAATATAAATATCGCATTTTAAAATAAAATAAACGAACCCGAAAATTCTGACTGTATTCCGCCAGCGCCCGTTTCTTCAACAATGCTGCCATGTTAGTTTAGTCTTCAACGACCAGTCTAAGCGAGCAGCGAATTAAAACTGCATTAATTGTTTATGAAATACATGTTTTTATAATAAAAACATGCACCGTAAAAATAAAAATCTGACACTTGACATTTCTTCTTCGTCCACAAAATGACTTAGGTACTAAAATGACGATGTTATTATTTATTTTAAGCAGAGTTTCATTAAAGTGGTATTTATATTTGATATTTAAATAAATATTTTAAACACTATAAAGATAGTCAGCTGTCAATCTTTGGCCTCGAATATGAGTGTTTTAAAAGATTTTTTTTTTATTTTTTGTTATAAAGTATTACAGACCTACCTAAACTAAAAATTAAATGTTTACACATAATAATTAGGTGGTTGGTACGTTTGTAAAATTATAAATTATTTTACATAATTATTATGCTTAGGTGCTATAGTCATATTTTCCTAAACCCTCGCCACCTTTATTCTTTCCCAAACCGAACGCACCTGGACAATATTATAAATTGGCGGGAATTCCAATTTTTGTCAATCGATTGATTGTTATCAACAAATTGAAATGTCAAAGTCGACTTTGAGAGGGATTTTGCCGCCCAGAGTTTTTGAAATTTTGTTGAAAAGTAAGGTTTAGATGAAAATTACAATTACTCTTGAACTCAAATTATGTTATTGCCCTATTTTGTATACATGTTATTTTGTTATATGTTTTAGATGGCGTTACTAGTCCAGATCAAATTATTCTCCTTAGTAAAAGTGATATTTTAAAATTTGGCAATATTTCCGTGCAAGACGTGGCTCATATGAAAGATGTTTCGGCCACCTGTATTGCTATTTCTTCTCCCAAAACTGGTGCGTATAGTTTACTAAGGAGTATAACATACACATATCTAATTTTCTACATTATTCTGTTTATACGTGTAGAAAGCTGCATTATTATTATTAATTCGATGTGCAAACAGTACATCGTTGATAATTTAGTATCTAAATTAATCTGGATTAATTAATACCATCTTCATTTGTCGTCTGTTTTAAACTCTACCCGTACCGGCATATCTCAATAATTCTCTGCTGAAATGGCATTCAATGCATTCCTTATGGTTAGTGGTTCATTTTAACGCTTTTATTTTAAAGTCACACTTGCAGTTTTGGGTTTCAAACATAATTTTAAGTGTCTATTCAAATGCCGGTTCTGTTGCACTTAAATAAAAAAAATCTCTTTTTAAAAGTGTTTATTATTTTCATGGCAAAGACATTTATCGATCATGACTATGACAATCTGTATGTTTCCATTTCATTCCAGTTTGTTTCATTTAAAAAAAAAATTTTTTTAGTATTCGATATAATCCAAGAAAACACCCACTGTAAAAGGGTATCATTTGGCTGCAAAGTAATAGATGACGTCCTAAGAGGTGGTTTGAGAAGGGGCACAATCACGGAATTATCAGCTGAAAGTGGATGCGGTAAGACCCAAATATGCTTGCAAGCAGCTGCACACGCTTGGTGTACAGGTAAGGCCCTTTTTATTTTCGATTAAAAAGACATGCGCCTTTTTGAAGTCTAGATCTTTGCAAACCTAGATATAATTTGCGTCAGCTCTCCTAGCCTATTCTACAAATATTATCATGACGCAAGTTTTCAGGAATTCAGATGAGATTATTAATTCGCCTCTCCCGTCTTACTTTCTCTTATGGTTCCAGAAAGTGTGATACAGTGACCTGTGTAACTAAGCTGTTTTGAGAAATCTTTTTCAGTTGTTCACAAACTGGCTTAATGAATTTTGTCAATGCATGTCAACATTTATAATTTTAATTAGAATCAGGATTATACACTATCCCACAACCTTTTACAATAACAAAATCCAGCATTTTGGTCTTGGGATTTCTAATACTATTTGTAAAGAAAGTATATTAAAATTCATCGTGGTTTCAGAGATATTAATTTCTAAACTTTACGTTATTATAACATGGGTGCAGGTGCACCGGTGTGATGCGGCGGTCGTGACCGTTTAAGTTGAAGGTCTCTCAGTTTTTTGTTATGCTCTAAGCAAAAAATCAATAGTCAGTTTGTTTTGGATCGGCGAAGCCAAACCATCGCCTGATCTTCTGCACAGAATTAAAGCGGGAATTGACACTATTTAAAAAAAATGATATCAAATTTGGCCATAAATTATTTTGGTATTTTTTATTCAAATCCTACCCCTTTAAGTTTTCGTAAAACGTTATGGGACACGGTGTATCTTTATAAAATGCAAAATTTGCAATTTGAAGCATTCAATCACTAGTTGGAAGTTGACATTTGATGTAAATAAACGTCATATTGCACATAATACAAAGTTGAATATCTCGTATTACTTATAGGTGCAGTTTATATCAGCACCGAAGATGCATTTCCTTCGAGCAGGCTCCACCAAATGTTCTCCACTCTGCACGATTCATTGCCACAAAGAGACAGGCTGGCTAAAATTGAAATGTACGGAGAAAACATATTCGTTCAGCAAGCCTTGGAAGTTGTAAGTATTAATTAATTTTAATCAAATTTTGAAAGAAATCATTTTTCTGCCATTTGTGATAGATGTTTCAATTTTGATCGAAATAAGTAATAATGATTATTATTGGTTAATGGGCGAGCAGCTAGAGCTGATATGACCTTAAATGGGAGCCTTTAAGTATAAGGTGTAAAATATGTCATCTTAATAACGTATTTAAGGCCTACTTGAAGCTCCCAGCACGGTCCTCTATTAGTGAGCAACTTCAGAAACCCTTCTATATTGGATGAAAGGACCATTCTCACAAAATAAATGGAATTTTTAGGAGAAAATGTCGGATTTCATTCTTTTCTTCCGCGTACTATTAGAGAATGGAATAGTCTCAACTGCAACGTCTTCAAACCATTCCCTAAGACCCATTCCCAGCTAAGAAAAAGGATAAAAAAATTGTCTTTAAAATAACTTTGTTGCACCACCTGCCAATCAGCTATATCACCGGAGGAATAGGTTCAAACCTTCAAAGTATATATATGCAATTTTAAATAATAATAATATGCCCATATCGAGATCACAACTTCGTTGATGACGACTGGATTCAGTGTGTTTTTCCAGTAAATTATTAAATTGGTTGGCTTCGATGATTGACTGTGGAAGTTGATTCCAACATCAACGATTCTATTAGCTAAGAAATATTTTCTTACGTTTGTAGAAAAAGGGGTTGTTTAGTTTTAATTTGTGTCGACGGAGAGAAGATTACGATATAAAATAAATAAGTCTCCATATTTTCACAAATGTAGTGTCCTGAAATCACTTTGAATGTCTCAATAAGGTCACCATGTTCCTACCTCTTGCAATTAAGGCAGTTATAAAATTGAGAGCCTTTCTTCGTACTTAAAACTTTTCGATTGTCCAGGAATTTTTGTAAACCTCTGTTGTACCTTTTCAAGTAACTGAATATCTTTGACGAAATAAGGACTCCACAGTTGGTAACCATACTCAAGAAGCGGTCGTGCATACAATTTGTAAATCTTCAACATCAAGTCTGGGATGTTGCAGAAAGACTTCCTTATCAAATAAATCAAGGAGTTAGCTTTATACCATTGAAATTACCCCCATGAATGTAACTCTGTTGTGTGCTGAGAGTGTTGAGTAGTAGCACATAGTTTAGTACGAGCTTTGAATTCATAGCGTTGAGTTGATGGTCTTCAGACCTGCTTGACTGTCTGAAAGCACGTCACACTCTTAAAAAATAATAATTTGAAACTGGATGAATTCAAATAAGCAATGGCCAAGCATGGCTTAGAAATGTGTTAGTGGCTAGTGATGAGAACAGTTTAGGAATTTCCTTTCCTTAGAATTGACGAACAATGCTAAATGCAGGTGCATATCAAAATGGAAAATCTTTACAAACATTTTTATATCCATAATGCCTTATTATATGTCTAAAAGAATAATTTTCTTCACTCCAGTTTCCTTCATGCCCAACTAAGTCTTCTTTTCCAATATCTGGATGTAAAATAAATTTGCTGGGGTCAGGAAGATGATGAGTCAAACTCGACTACATTCTTCTTGATGGTTAAAGTAAAGTTTTTCGGCCTTATACAGCCGCATTAGTTGCTGCTAAAGCGGGTATTAGTGGGTATTTTTGACTTACTATTTGGAATATGATGGGCAGAGTTATTTTAGGAGTGACGATTGTCTGTGGTTATGTATGTAAATGTTATTTATAAATAAAATAAGTGTTCAACCCTGGGGCTACACCTGCAGCACTCTGAATGGGTGCTTCACTCCCCATCTTTAGGCCCTTTGGGCCATTACGTATCTACCATCCTATTCTATGCAGGCAGCTTTGACAATTATCCTGCCACTTTCAGTTTTTACCAATTTTTCCGGGCAACTTTTTTTATTTTTCTTTGCCATATCATCCTATCATCAAACTATTATGATAATAAAAAAAAAATAGCCAAATTAGCCGAGTAGTTTCCGAGTTATAATGCTTCAGCAGACACATTCATTTTTAGATATAAACTCGTAGATAGATAGGCGTGTTAACTAACTAAATATTTTAAAGTGTTTCTATAGTAAGAAAAGTGTTTAAATCATTTTACAAAAAAATATCTTGCAGGCGGACTTAAAAAGATGCATTAAAGTCAATTTAAAGAGATTACTGGAAACAAAGGATATATCTCTTGTAATTGTGGACTCCATCGCTGCCCCTTTTCGGGGAAATTACCAGGAAGGTAACATAATAAAATACAATTAAATACCAGTAACCATTGCTATTATCCCAACTTCATAAAGACAAATTCCATTAAAATTTTCTTCAAAAGCCTTCTTAGGTGGTGATCATTCCAATTGATCAGTATCTTGATAAACTATTATTAGCCGGTGTCTATCCGCTGTTGGACGTAGGCCTCTTCTAATGTGCACCATTGCTCCTTATTTTTTGCTATCCGCATTCAGGTCTCTGTTTAATGTCGTCAGTCCAAATCGCTGGTGGTCGACCTATTCTCTGTCTTTCAGTTCGAGGTCCATGTTCTCCCTAATAATCCTCAAAACCGGCTAGGCATCTCTACAGCAACTGCAGTTTTACCTTCAAAAAGACTTTTGAATCACTATACTAACTAATGTCCTAATATGAGTGCTAATAACTTGATATGATTAAATGAAATTAAATACACTGCTTAATATTAAATGCAGCTTTGTTCATAAAACATGAAATAAAAGTAACATCTTTTGGTCTCACAGTATACAGTCTAAATGGATCTTTGACGCATTCTTGTCGAGAATCTTATTTCAAATAAGCTCCGTTGACATTCTCAAAAACACAATTGCCATATACATAAAAAACTATAAAAAGTGTTTTTGGGTTGTGTGTTAATTTGATATTTAGCGTGAGAAAAATTCAATTTATTCACAAGAAGCCCGCCTTCATTACAAATCACCATAACCCGTATTAATGGCAATTCGCCATTTAGATGGCTGGTCTTACATTCCGGGACAGTGTGCTTTGGACTGAGTAATAATAAAATATATATTAATAATGCTCATATTTTGCAGTACATTCTGGAATATTAAGAGCAAAAGACTTGAAGGAAATAGCTATGTCTCTACTGGATTCCGCAATTAAACACAATTTGGCTGTACTCTGTATAAACCAGGTGTGTTGACGAATACCCTATACAAATTAATGCATAAACAAATATCAGCTGACGTGTTCATGTCATTCCTCCATACGAGAAATCGTTATTATGAACAAAACAAATACAGAAAACATTCAAAGCGATTGAAAGTGTTTATTTACAACAAAAAAGTTTTGGTTAATATTGGATCAAGCATTTTTATATTGTTTCCTGATTTCCTCTATGTAAGGATTAAATATGTAAAGATGACATTTACTATGAGAAATTATTACAAAATTATTTTTGGACCATTATAGTATCTACTTATTGAGGGTAAACAAATAGTTAAAAAAGAAGGTTTTGAACAACTTAAAAAATAAGCAGTTTTTATGGTATAGGACATACCATTTGTAATGCGGATATCAGAAAACTTGTATCAGGCATGTGGTGCGAATTTGTCGGAGTGCCCCTCACATCTCCGTGTGCCTTTGGCCTACCGTTTTAGCGACTAGGATGATTTCGATACTGAAGTATTTTTTTTAAATTAACTTCCCATAAACAAAAAAAAAATGTCTAGACTAAACTTTTTTGGTGAAAATGACCTCTTTTACTAAATATTTATATACATATATAAAATTTAATTTAGTGAACGTAAGACATATATTTCTACAGGTTATAACTAATATAATTTTACCTTCAAATATTTTTTTTGTACTAGTTAAAACTAATTTGCATTGATCACATTTTCCAAAAATTCATTCCACCCACAAAATGATTTTGTAGGAAATTATTGAGATGTTTATTTTTATCACTTTATCAAAAGGAGAGCAATTTAGGGTAAGAAAGTGCTTATTATAACCTATTGTACCACGCAACTTGTCTTCCTAATTGCGAGAATGTCAAATTTGATTCTTGAAAATAAATCAATGCTTACGCCATGAAGATAGGTATCTTGAAGGATTTAATGTAAATGTCTCTTCTTTTAAGTGAAAATAATGGCCTATTCATTTCACTTTGTTGGTTGTAGTGATATCACAATCGAAGTAAACCTTCTGAATTTTAAATGTTTTCATAAATCGCCTCGTTCCTAAAAGACCTGCTCCATTTGTACATTTCATTATTACTCATTGATTAACAAATTAATTTTTATTTGACAGGTAACCTCAACTATGTCATCAGGCGACACCGCATCTGAGGCTATTCCAAGTTTAGGCCTGGCATGGGCCAATGTAATCTCAACACGTTTTATAATCAGAAAAATAAATAAATTTATTCCATGCAAGATGGCCAGCGCAAAAGAGCCTAAACTTGGAAATGGAATGGAGCTGATCGTAGACAACGAAATTTTTAACAACGATAATATACAACTAAGGCAATTGGAAGTTGCTTTTGCGCCGGATATTGCATCCGGCCCGGTAGCCCTTTTCATTATAACATTGGCGGGAGTAGTAGGAATTAAGGAAAAAGATTAAAAATATTTTGGTGATGATTCTTTTAAATTTACCGAGTGTCTTTTTATTCGAATCCGAAGGCCGAATCAAGGATTTATAGTAACTCATTTGTGCTTGTCATGCGCCGCCAGCTGCTATGCAGGTGAATGGCCGTTATCGGTCAAGGCCATAGCATAGCAAAATGAGATATCGATCTCTTAAAATAATTCATACTAGCGCTTCATTAAAATTTATAAATTTGGTGATTAATTATTTTTACACTTTTTAATATAATTTCTTACTCATAATAAGGAACATAAACATCCCTTAAGTCTTCGCAAATGGTCACAGAAGACCCCATATGTCAACCTAGACCAGATTGGATAGTCTCCTAATATATATTTTATCACACAATATATTATAACAATTATTGTTCGATGACTGTAATCATATGCAAAATTGCATTAGTTGGCTGCCGAAGTGACAGCCCGTGCATTAGTGGTCACTTTTAGGTTAATTAGCGTACCGACTTGTGTATGTATAAGGCCATTAATGTTTAAATAGGTGTTATTTTAAATCATTATAGGAAATGTGCATGTAATAAAGAAGTCCATTTATTGTAATATGCATAATTGCTAAGTTGCTTTCGATTTATTTTTTGGTTTCTTCAGTTTTTTCAAACCATTTAGATTGGATTTCAAAAGAGTTGTATAAGCTGTACTGAAGGTGTTCACGTCTCTCTGACTGATGACTGTTGAGATTTTTTTGCTTCTCGACGTGGCCCTTAGTAAACATGAGTATTCATCATTAGCTGTTTTTACTGGTTCTTTCCTCGGAATCGGCTTCGTTCGACCGTCATCTGTAACAGAAATTGTTATATACTCGTAAGAATGCTCAGTAAGAATAACAATTGGAAGTAGGTACGTTATTTGTCACTTCGTTCTATTTTTTTTTGTTTAATATCAACATAAATATTCATGATAACATTTGCGCGAGTAGCCAAAATAACTTTGTCAAACTTCATTGTCTTTGATACTTATTAATCAGACACCCGGCGCGGCGCCTTTTACATAAAAGTTGCAAATTGGCGCGGACGGTTTTTTAAATAATGGCCTAATTACAAGGCTCACCTAAAATGCTCATTTTAGAAAAACCATGAATGTTATCTTGATGACCTGCACTAATTTGAAGAGCGTATAAAATTCTCTATAATTTGGTTTTATTACTAACCATACATATAATATTAAAAAAAAAAGACATTTGCAATTTTTTTTTTACATAATTTGTTTTTTTATACTTAACTCACAAACGTTAAAGACCACCCAGAGACACTAGAAACGCGGCACCGCGTAAACACCCGTTAGCATACTAACATGTTTGACATTGTATTTTTCAATAATTCAAAAACTGTTTTAGACCTCATTTCTTTTTAAAATTTTCCCCTGTATGACTGTCCACCTACCCCGAGAAAGACTTTTGGATCCTTAGTGAAATTAATTCTGTTTGCGGGGGCGCTGGTAAGACTAGAACAGATGGAGGATTTACGACCTCCTCTTTATGAGATAATGTACAATAATGTTCAACGGTATCCAGATGTGGAATGATGCTGCCACAGTGATTTTCAAAAAGTAAGTTCAACGAAGGTGTTAGTAAATTTTCTGGTTAGCCTTAGATCCTTAAGAATATGGTAGAGGGATGCCTACATCAGCTGCGTAATATGATCACTTTGGAGCCGTCTAATTGACATTATTTTATTTATTTGACTTAAAAATGTGGTCTTAAGGTTGTCCATGGGACTCTGCTATAAAAACAGTCTACAGTAAGATGGAGTACAACAGAATGTTGGAGCTTAATGTAGTGGTGCGGAGGGCAGTTGCAAAATGTAAAAAAAATACTAACACCGTTTCATTGTCATGGTGACTGAACCTGCCAACCTTGCTTTATTGAACATTTTCGTGAGCTCCGAGAGAAACTGAAATAAAAAAAACATACATATTTTGAGCATGTTTACAGAGTGGAAATTCAACATGTGTTGGATATAAAACTACTTTTACAAAAGCCGTAAATAGGTAAGAGCTATCTTAAAAAAATATATCTAAATAAGAAATTTGTTAGAAGTAGAAATGCATTTGACGTAATTTAGTCTATTATAAAAAGATAAAAATGACTAAATTAAAAAAGTATAGTAAAGGATAAATTGGGAAATATAACAATAAAATTAAAGTGGATACTGTTACAAAGAGTTCCTAATAAAATATGGAATTTTTAGCAAATATTAAAATTTGGCTATTGGAGACATTAAGAAATATTTCATTAAAATTAAATAGTAAAAACATTGGACGAGTATTCTCGGTTCTTATTTTTATAATATAATTTTGGAGCGTGAATTAACAGATTCAAATATGGCAGCTTCGTAGAAAATAAACAATTGTGGCATTTTACGATGATCAGAATTCAAGAGAATGATGAGAAGAGTGGAAAAATATATTACAGAAAACTTAAAATCTTAAACAATAAACAAATCATACCTGTTCGTTTTCTAGCAAAACCATTGTAGATCTGGATTACGAGTGCTATTTGATTTTTGCGTATTGTATCGGCCCTATGCTTACTTTCGAAACAAACTTCAGCTAAGAATTAGAATTATTTTTTTTTTTGCAGAAATGCGCATCCGACCGCACTCACTACCTGCGACAACTACACGTTGACAATTGACTGGCAGTCTGACATATATTTTTTCTTCTTTATTAATGGCAATTTGCTTTGTATATGAATGTACTAAAGCACCGCTAATGACAGTTTGAGTCACTTTTTACTACTAACAATATTAATCATATTGTTATAAATAAATTATACACTGTAAATAAATGCTTCCCACAGATCAATTTTTAATAAAATGTATATTATTTTAATAAAAAAAATACAACAATGTATATTTTTGATATACACATGGATATCGTAGTGCATAAAATAAAAATGTAAGAAAATAAAATAGTAATTCAGTTAAATCATAAAAATACAAATATTTCCTAAATCAAAGTACGAATAAAAGAATGAGAGTAAAACATAAATCAATGTATAGGGTTTCGTTAGAGACTGATAGATTTCAATATTCCTTAACTCCTCACGAAACGACAACATTTCATTGTATTTTGGCATCTTAAATGTGTATCTACATTGTCAACTTTATATTCAATAATGCCTATTTTTTACGCCGCTAACCAGGCAAAAATCATTTGAATTTGTTGTGGGCTTGGTTGTTATTAGGTGACAACAATTTGTGTAGGCAATTAAATTATAATATTTATATGTTTGGTTTATAGGATATGCTACCGTTATCGTTGCATAAAAAAGTAAAATGTTACGGAACAATGAACTGTCATATCAATTTTCTGACATTCAATTCGCGTGTCAACCATGGCGATTGTTCAGTTGTCGTGTCGTGTCGTATTTAATTTATTTTTATGTGTGTTTATATGCATAATTCAAGACATTCAAATTGTTAAAGGTTAGAAACATATATGTTGTTTTTTTTAAGTTTGTGTTGTTCCTATTATTCTAGTGCCGGTTTAATACTGAATCTAGTTGAGTAGCCGTTGAGATTGTCAACATTACGTGGCTTTTATGGGATTTAAATACTTGGTCTTGATAACATCAATTATCATAATTATTTCCTCGTAGTGTGTTCACGTGAACACTAAAAATATTAACAATTTAGATTTTTACGCGTATAATATTCGTAATTGGTTGAATCCCACGATTGATATGTTTTTCATTCAGAATATTTCAAAATATGCACTTTAAGACAAGAAAATATTTTTCTCTGTTTTTAGATATCAAAAAGCGTGAAACAATATTTTTTATTTATAATAGGGTTTAGTCCTTTATTTGAAACCCACAAAAGATGTTTTCTAATATTCGCCCCAAAAAGAATATGACTAAGTATGACGCTTTTGTGTAAAAGGAGGACGCGTAAGCATTTCGATTACAGCATTTAATTTAGTCTGGGTTGGTTTTAAATTTTTATGTTTAAACACTATACTTTTTTTCTAGGTTAGGTTAGTAGAGATTGTCTTATAAACTACCCCAGACTAAGCTTATAAGCTCACCCCAACGATCTTTTAAAACATAGATACAGTATGTCATATGAATCGTCGCTGTAAAAACTCGACACAGATTCCCTCCGCCGTTTCGCACTCCGCAACACTCCGCCATGCTCGATAGAGACTTATTGTGATGACATGTGCGAGCAAGTGAGACATATGATACGCAAGGAGTGTACTCGACGCAAAGTGGCGTACTTAGGTGTGGTGCGTTTTTTATCCGCAGTTGCCGTATCAATATGTTTTAAAAGATCTTTGTTTCACCCCTTTTTTAACATGTTATATATGTAGTGTTTAATATTATTATTTATTGAAATTATACATACACATACTGCATACTTTGCTTCGCACTTATTTCCTGTGTGAAAATCTATAATTTGCAGCCCTTCCTGCAGTGATTTTTACATCCACTGGATGGGTATGATAGCTTGTATTATTATTTCACAAATAATGGCAGTTACATTCTGACACTCGCTTGTTAACAAGAAATTAAAAGATACATAAGATTTAAATATGCACTTTTAAAAATGAATGAATGTTTCGCAAATATGGTCACCACAGTATAATATATTGTAACGTTGTGGCTGTATTTGCTGGGAAGGTTGTCTCGATAGCCTTTGAATGATTTGGTTTTTTGAAAAAATATATATATCGAATTGAACGGGTACTGAAAAAATTGTTAAGCATTGAAACTACCAAACATATTCCATCGGCACAAATTTTTCCAACTGCCTTCAACATTACAATATGGAGTCTCTTGAAGCCGACGTGTCTTTTTTTTACAAAAAATCCATAATCAACTTGATAGTACATATTTGATTACAAGTATATCTCTGGGGATACTGAGGAGGCGCACTCGTAATCTACAACATCTCTTCCATAAACGTACAGAGTTGTGATAATATAATATATCAAGTTAGGTAATGCTGATGTATTTAATTAAACCTGTCAGGCGTCCACGTCGCACCGGTTCAGCATAGAGTTGCGTGTATTTATTTATTTTTTTTATACTCGCAATGTCGGTTTTTTGAGCCTTTCAACTCAATAAAAATCTCCATTAAATTGTATACTGATTAAAAGAAAAACATATATTCTGTTAGTAATAAAACCATATTCTAGAGAATTTTATAAGCTTTTCAAAATAGTGCAGGTTATCAAGATAACATTCATAATTTTTTCTAAAATAATCATTTTAGTAAGAGCCCATAATTATGCCATTATTTTTAAATCAATATGGGTAAACTTTTAAGAAAGTGAAGCGGACGCTAATAGGTTTAAGGAAGGATTTATTTAATAAAAAGATTAAGAAAAATATATAACATTAAGAATTTTTATATATACACCCTTTTTTACGCACACCGTTTTGAACATCAGTCAAATAAATAAATATACAATCATTATCGCTGAAGTTCATTATAAACTACTAAGTAAGTGCTACCTAAATGTGGGAGTTATCGTTAAGTATCCCTTTATGCTATTTCTGTTGCATTAATTATAGTAGACAATATCATGGCGACGTTACTACTCCCTAGATTATAAATATCTATATGAGAGGAAGCTTGGTTGGATATTGCCCTACTTGTCATAAATTTTAGTTTGTTTATTCTGCAACAAGGAGGTTTTAAAAGACTGATAACATGCATAAGGTATATGGAAATTGATTAGAATCTTAAAAAAGACATCAGATATCAAAGAAAAATGCAAACATCACAAGTTTCAATGCAGCCAACCTATTACCGCTGCTGTGAGTTGGTAACTTTAGCATATTTCACAATTGTGAAATTACGAGACATATAGTTCCCATGCCCAGTTTAACTGAAAGTTTTCTATTAACGTCAAAGGTAACTAGACTTAATTAGTTTGCAAATTACTTCTTGAAAATCAGTCATTTGCTTTGTTTAGAAATATGCTAAGTTGCATTTCACGCGTCCTGACGTCAAATCAGACCGCCTTGAGACTAGTTATAAATTAATTTCTCACGGCTTACTTTTCATAATCGAAGACAGTACTTCTCAGTCTTCAGTCTTTACTCACCGCGCTCCCGAACTAGACACCTTCATAGGTAATCAAACTAACATACTTACTAAAAGTCTTTAATTTGTATCGAGTTGAAGCTATTACTGGTTATTTATTAATTTATATTTATATTCCTACTGAGTCTGAAACTGGTTATAATAAGTGTATGAAACTTAATAAGTACTTGGTAACCCTGATCTAAATTCTATCTCTCCTTAAATTCTATACTCACCTTATCCTTACCACAAGAGATAACCATAATTATAGAGTTACAAGCTAATAGCTATTATAATGTAAGTTTTTGTTCGACAGCATCAAAAGCACAATTCGTAACATGTGGCAGCATGCTGAAACTAATGAATGTGGACTTGCGCCTTCGTTTGCATTCTCATGATGTAAAATATGGCACAGGATCCGGCCAGCAATCGGTGACGGGCACAGAGCTACAGGAGGACGTTAACAGTCACTGGGTCATCAAACCCGAGCAGGGGCATCACTGCAATCGAGGGTAAGTTTTACATTGGATATCAGGACATTTACACATTTTGATTTTAAGAGGACGCAACCAGGTCATTTCTCCATACAAATTTTGTAGATAAGAAGAGAAATAAAACTCTAAATCCTTTTATTTCATATTTATCTTGGTTATAAAAGAATGAAAAAGTATTAAATTTGACATTTACTTATAAAAGCATCATTTTTGTCATATAAACAGACGTTTTTAAATTTAGGGTATTCCTTTTAGGTGCTATATCGAGAATCAAACATTAACAGCAAAAAATATTAGAAAAAATATTTAAAAATTGTCATTGAGAGCGCGGTTGAACGCATAGAGGGAGAACGTTCAGTGACCCCCAAGCGCGCGGCTCGCCAAGCACTTCGAAGAAAAATAAAGTTTTTTAATAATATAATTACTTAAGAGATCATGGTAGTCTAGTGGTTAAGGCGTTCGGCTATTGGCCCAAAGGTCGCAGGTTCAATTCTGCACATGGTCATACCATTTTTAACGCTTCATTACCACCATCTCCCCTGACTTTAGTACAGGCATATTTGGCCTAGTTGAGTAGGGCCCAAAATAATTGTATATGACCTAGGTCATAGCAATTATTTAAAAAAAAAAAGTATGATTTTTTTTTCGTGAGACTGGTTTAGTTATCGATATAGAACAACCTCCTAAAAGGAGTGCCATAAATTTAAATATGGCCTGTATAATATCTACCCTAATTATAGTAAAATAATCATATTATGTATATATTTTATCTAACCAGCCACTGATGTTGGTTGTTTTTCAACAGCATAAAATATAAAAAATAATATAATAAATATAATATAATAATAAATAACTATACACAAAAAATCAACTCGTTCGCATTTGTACTTTTCAACGTAAC
Source organism: Neomicropteryx cornuta (assembly GCA_020383195.1). Lineage (NCBI taxonomy): Eukaryota > Metazoa > Arthropoda > Insecta > Lepidoptera > Micropterigidae > Neomicropteryx > Neomicropteryx cornuta. Next base: position 1,159,582 of record JAHKQU010000001.1, on the reverse strand, counting down.
AGACAGCGGGGCCAAAGGGCGGGGATAGTAGCTTCTTATACATGAATGTATAGAAGCTAAAATGCAACACACCAACGCAGTTATTTTACCACCGCATTACTTGTCTTAGAAATGATTTCATATTAGTTATAATTTGAAAATTACAAAATAAGTTAAATGAAATTGGTTGGATTGTATGCATACAATAACCCTTTTTTGATATGTATGCGGAGCGTTTATTGTATTGTTTGTATTTTTTCCGCTGGAGCTGACAAATGCTTGAATGGAGACCTTGAACTGGAAGATGAAGCGTAGGTCGACCACAACATTAAACATGGATGGATGGATAGCTGGATGCAGAGAGCCATTTCCGGCTAGAAGATAGGGGAAATAGCTACTTCCCAGATAGGATAAAAATGAAAAAATGGCGCACATTAGGAGAGGGCTAAATCCAACATGGATTGACACCGACTGATGATAATGATGATTTTTTTCAGGATAATTACAGACATTTCATTTCTAATAACATATGTTTTCGCGCTTTGTAATAGGTTAATACCACCACCGGGTTAGGTTGCATGTAATCATGCAACTAGAAAACAAAAGTTAAATAAAATATCCTGTAAAATATAAAATACGTTATATAAAATATTACATTAACCTTCAATAACTTATAGATTGTTTGTTATTGAAATGATCAAAATTACTATGTAACGGTCAGGTCTGGTGTTTTTTTTAAATGTTAATTTACTATTAACTTTAATTTAAACTTAATTCATAAAAGAGACTGAAAATCTGAAGTTTGGGTTAGTTCTTTATATAATATGGGGATGAAGTTACACCTTACTTGCATTTTATCCTTACTGAATTTCTCCTCTTTAGCAGCAGTCTCTCAATCTTCCATAAGCGGATAAACAAAGTACTTACAAGAAGTGCTAATACATTTTAAATTATTTGATTTGTGTTTTGTTGCAGTGAGCCAATTAAGTGCAAGTCGATAATCCGACTGCTGCATTGGTCGACTAATAAGAATCTGCACTCGCACCACTTCTCGTCTCCGCTCACGGCGAACCAGGAGATATCCTGCTACGGAGACGACGGCGGCGAGGGCGACTCCGGCGATAATTGGGAAGTGGTCTGCAATAACGATTACTGGAGGAGGGACTCTCCTGTTAAGTTCAAACACATCGATACCGGAGCGTAAGTGTGCATTACCAGCATGAAAAAAGTTGACAAAAAGTGGCGTATTTAACACATTCACTGGAATAAATATAAAAAGCTTTATTTTTAAATAAATCATCATTATCATTAGTCAAATATAACTTTAAAACTTCCACTGTAGAACCAGCCATGCCGTTTGATTTTAATTACTTTGCGTTACATATTATACAAATTAAATACTTATTTGCATTAATACATAAAGTATGTAGGATTGACAATACAACATTAAAAAGAGTATAAACATTTATAACAAGCAAAACAAACAAATCATCAACAACAATAAGTATTCATAAGACCATAAAACTGTTTATAAGTGATAATTTAAAATACAATCAAAACATTAAACTGATAAAAATAAAACAAAAAACAAAGAAACTATAAATAAAAGAAAGACGCAAATGCGCCCAAGGCACTCGGACACTAACCTTTAGGTGCGGGCATGTAATGTGTTAATAAATTATCAATACTCAACCGTTTTGCATCATAATTAATAATGAATTAATGCAATTATGCCGGTGATCGTAGTGTCCAGGATGAGTGGAGGATAAATGATGAAGCCTTCTCCGAGTTCTGGATCCGTTTATTCCTCACGCGGCAATATTGACGTCTACGATGAATCCCTTATGGGAGACATCTCAACGATTACAAGAAACGGATAATTAAAACTAGATAACAAATGAAATGTCGAAATTAAGATAACAGGAAATAAAATATAGTCAGGTACAATAATAATGTCGTCGGCGCGTGATGCGCGCGGTGGCTAGCTAGCTTGTTGACCCGACTGACCGCTTGCGTCGCTGGCGGATCGCCCGTGCGCCGTTCGAACGCGCGCCTGCGCAGACGCCGACCAATCAGATGCGCCCGGCGGCGATCGCCCGTCGCCGGCCAAAACGACGCTGCCAGCCGCAGTCCAAATATGTAGCGCCGCTACACAATAGATAATTATATGATTAAATATTAGCTTCATAATATACTAAGCACTGATAATAAATGTAGGTCCGGTTTCGATTCCCAGCTGGTTTTCTGAAAATTCGTTCGTATTTCAATCAGTAATTTTTTCTCGTAATATTCTGTGTATTACCATCTCTGGTTGTTTAGATTGATCATATCCCTCCGACAAAAAAAAAACCATTAAATTTGCAATTAGTTCTTCGTAGCATTTTTCATTTTATAAAAATTTAAACAGATGTATTGTTAACCAGTTTTTTTTAAAATATGCAACGCATTTGTCTTAAATCATGTAGCTTATAATTTTTTATTTTTAACTTTAGATGCACATGTGTGATTTTTTTAAATGTTGACTATTTGTATGTTTATAACACTGAATGGCAATTTGTACTATGCATCCATAATTCGTTTCGCTATAAAATGTTTTTCAGTTGAAGATTGTCATAATTGAATTGTATGTTTCTATGTTACTATTTACCTACAATAGTTTCTCTATTTTCCTCAATAGATTCCTGGCTGGCTCCGGTAGGACCTTTGGCCGTCCGATCAGCGGTCAGGGTGAAATAGTCGGAGTAGCTTCCCAGTATGCCTCATACACGGACTGGCAGGCAAAGGAAGGATTCTTTGTGCACCAAAGCGACATAGCAGCTAACCACGCCATACACCATACTGAACTTTAGCCGATCAAGAACTAAAATAGACTAGGACCCAAGTAGTGCTGTACAGCGGGGAAATAAATTTGTATATAGATACGTTTAACCTTTAATTATTGTGGTTTTTATGAGTTGTGTTTTAACACATTACGATGAAGTAAAATATGTGAATGCAATCAGATAAATGATAGAAAAAGATATAATAGTTTACCCTAAAAATATTAAAGTCTCTATAAAAGTAAAAAAGGGCTGGTGTTTATAAAGGATTTTAATTTGATAAAGGTTACTTCAACCTTCCTTTTCGAAGTAGCTTGTATTTTAGTGAGAACTATTATTATTTTTTTAGTGTAAATAAATCTTTTTTTTTTATTTATTCAAATTTGCATGTGTTAAGTTTTATACTAATACCTAAAAGTAATAGTAAATTCTTTTTTCCAAGTGATTTTATTGCAACCTGCTAAGAAAAACAACTTCACAATTACTTTGCTCGTACAAAGGTTCGACTATGACTATGGGAGGACTTTGTCCTCATCTATACAGATTTTTAGTCACTAGATGCCCCTGTCAATGGAAAAGGTCTGTTGCCAATACAATATTATTTGTAAGGACAGATGAACGTATGTAGACATTGATCAAAGAATAAGCGAGGCTAGATTAGCTTTTTCACAACTACTCAAACTGTTGTGAATACTAAAAAAATTCAGAATTAACGTGAATCCACTCGCACTAGATGCCCGTGAAACCTGGAAAGTAACAGCTAGAATAATGAATAAGCTTAAGGAATTTACCAATACGTCGAAGGAATTTGCAGTCCTACGATACGCCCTACACCGAGAGATGTTGCTAAACGGGCTCTAGAATGGAATTGCGATAACATAGCATCATGGCTTTGCATGGTTATCGAAAAGGCCAAACCAATTTGGAAACACCTGTAAAGAGGGTGAGGTCCAATCTAGAACGGATATGCATTGTTAGGAGGCTCTGGAGTAACAGGATGCATTGTTAGGAGGCTCTGGAGTAACAGGAACAATGACAGACTCATCCTCTTACCTACATTCAAATCTTGGTATGGAGTGCCGTAAATACGCCTTCGCAATGAATACATTCCAAACAGTGATATATTTTTTTCATTTTGACAAACTGTACTTAAGCAAGTTTACAAATCTTGAGTGGATAATCTTCGAGTCACTCGACAACTGTAACAGTATACATATTTATTTCCCTGTGTTTTTCTCCAACTTTAAAGCGATCGTATGTAGAAACTTTAATATGACCTTTGTACATCCAAAAAATATATTTTAATTATAAAATGGGTTCATAAACCTACCATTTTCAGATGTACCTAAGTAACATAATAGTATAAACTCTAAAAAATAAACCATTAATTATTTAATCTACTTGATATATTTTAGAGAATTTCAGTTTGTTTATAAAAAGTTTACTTTATCATGTAAAGAATTACAATATTTTGTTAGTATGATGATATTTATAAGGTCACTTAATAAACTCGTATATAAAATATAGTTAATCCGTTAGTATATGGGCTACCTTTCCTGATTTATTATTTAAGCTATTTTTGTTTCTCTAATTTTTTACTTAAATTTTAATATTTAGGAAGGCAACATTTTTAATAAATATCTGCTAGATGCCGCTTATATCTAAATTTGGACTGGCCTACTTTTCTTACAAAATGGTTGGTCATAAAGAAACTGAAAAAAGTTTCTTAGATATAATTGATGAATGTATGTAATGAAGAAATTTAAGTATGTATAAAAAAAAATATTTAGTTACCGTACATGTTTTTAGGAAAATTGAAGGTAAAGTTAAAAATTAAATTGGGGAAAATAACATGTGGTCTATTTTTTGGAAGATAACCCTAAAACGCAGTTACTGATTTGTACTCGCAATCTACACTTATTCCTTGTACTATTCATTAGCGAACGGTTTACAAATAAAATCATTTAACTCATTTAAAAATAAATGTTTAAAAAATGTAACATACCTTTATTAATATGCCCGCTTTCGTATGAGGCTACCAACGTGGTCTGAATTCTAGTTAAAATGAGAAAACACGCTTAAGCATTAAGCATCGTTCTTTGCATTAAGTTCACCTTTTGTTATGTAAACTGTTTTCACAAATTCAAAATTGAATTAAGTGTTGATCACAAATCCTTATTTCTATACTTCTTCCTTTGACAGAGCTTTCAGGATGGGCTTGACTACGGTCAATGATTTCCATGCAGATACACTCTTACCATACATAAGGCTTTAGCTCTGATATTAATAGTTTACGAGCAGTGACAAGTGAAGTCATCCTGAGCAAATTTCATTTAAATTTTAAATTTATGCGGTGACTACTCTATATGAATAGTAAATGCTTTAGTAAGTCCCCTGCTAAACTGAAATATATTTCCTACGTTAAGTCCTTACAATATTAGGTCAAAAAAAAACAATTTAATTTGGCCATTTGGCCGCTTCTTACATTGACAATTTTTCTGAATAATTCACTCACATATTTTTTTTTAGTTTTAAGTTCTGTGATAGTAGACAATTTATATTTGATGGCTCAATGTTATTTCACTTTCATTGGAACCAACGATCTTTTAAAACATATAGATACGGCAACTGAGGGCGAAAAACCCGACACCGCGAAGTCCACTATTTTGCGTCGAGTCCACTAGTCGCATATCATACGTCTCGCTTGCTCGCATGTCATCGCGATAAGTCTCTATCCAGCATGGCCCGCTGAACGGGGCGGGGGAATGTTTGGTGTTTAAACACGATCGGTTTGTATGATATGGCGTATCTATTGTTTGAAAAGATCGTTGGATTGGAACTGATAAAGCCTTCGGTTGCTACAAATTCTCGTTGAATTTCTTAAAAATCATTCATAGGATTGACGCAGCAGTCTAAAGCATACTTAAAACATTGCAAAATTGGTTAGTTACAAATTACTACTGATGTTGTGCTTGCAGGTAAAAAGCCTAGATTAAAAGTAATAAATTAAGTGCAACACAACCTGGCATACTTTTGTGCTAGGCTTTGTGTGTGTCTAAAGCACACACACGGTAACTTCATAAAACAACATTTTGTCAATCATATGTTTTGACCTATAGCCTATTGAATCAAAAAGTAACGAGTTCCAGGCTGATCATTATAAAATAAATTTATTTATTGGTGTTTTTTAGTTTGATTTTAATTGGATATTTAAAAAAAAAACAAATTGTAAACGCACTGAAAATGTTATACATCGAAACCTTAGAATTACAAGTGTGCTTTAGACCAATTGTCTATGATTATTTGTACCAACTGCGGCCCGAGGTTGTATACAGGTACACAGGTTGTCCCGAGACCATTTCCGAAGACTTAATGGGGTTGTTGTAAGAAATGATCCTCAAATTTATCATTGTTGTTAAAGCACTCTGGTATAAATTACCTGTCTTACAAGCGGCAACGTAAAGTTGACTAAACGCGCATCCGATGACCTCGCAGAGGCCGCGTTTATCAGCTGTTGTACTTATTACAAGAACCGTATAATATTATCATGTAAAGTTTACATTTTTTTTTATGATGAATCTTAGTATGTCGTCTACAAATATGAGTCAAAATCGCAAGGCCAATTAGCTGGTTTTTTATCGGGAATGGTCTTGAACACTGTATATTGCTTCCATATTTCTCTACTTTTAAAGTTTTATTTTCAAAATCATTTTGTAAAATTTAATTGATTATGGAAAACGATTCATATCTAAACGATATGTGACATTATTTAATGCTTTACCTGTTCATACAAGAATGATGTGTTTTTAGTATTAAATTAGGGTAAAATAGGAATAAAATGTAAAATCACCATATTATCATATGGACCTATTTACAGCAAGGGTACTAATTTGTACTGAATAAATATTTCGATTGATTATTGTATGCGTATTAGAATTAAATAAATGAATTTTCAGCTTGAATATTGTATTTAATAAACCCTTTTAGGTGAGCGGTGTTTCTTCTGTGAGTAGGCAATCTATTGCGGGCGGGATTAGCCCCCCCCTAGCACCGCATCCAATAAAAATGGTCCTTTATGTAATTTTATTTTATGTACGATTCTCATAATTTTCTTTTCTTATGTAATCAGTTTTAGGTGAACCGACATCTCAATTATATCGTTAAACAGTGGATTCATGTAATTGACCAAATTTATAACTTTATAACAGGCATAGTATTTTTCCTCTACATCACTCATATCATGATCATCATCATCATCACTCACTGTAGATAATATTATGGAGCCACAGGAGACATTTAAAAATTGAAAAAAAAAAATAATATAGAACATTCAGACAGAATTAAAGATATTTATAGCAGTTTCGAAAAAAAATAGTGAAAACAAGTAGAAGTGACAATAAATTTTTTTAAGTCAAATTGTTAGGTTTCTACACCGGTCTCTAATTTCAGATGGAATATTTTCATTAATTTCCACAAAAATCCTTCGATACAAGCCTTAAGGTGTTTCTTCTTCATCAAGAAACGAAGATATAAAGAGTGAAATATTTGACGTGAGTGCACCCTCCGTAGCTATTTCTCAGTCGGACCGTGAGGCGCATCTCTATCAGTCCTGGGCTACGACTCGTTCCTAACTATGTATGTTTCTCTTTCTTAAATATGAAATAGGCTTAACCTTTAAAGAGTGTAGCAATCTCTGTCGCACATATGTATTTCTCATAGGGCTATGAGACATTTTTAATTTACCAGACAAACCACAAAGGCATTTATCAAACGTGCCTTTTCTATCTTTTCGCACCAAACGTGGAGCATGTACGATACAATCTGGCATATTTTTTTTTTGTTTTATCAAGTTATTATGAAATGTATTTTATCTGCATGATTTGTATCGGAAATTGTATATTCTGTAGGAATAGTATGAAATGTCTAAGCTTTCACAGGCATACCCCTGCTTATTAATGTGAAACATTGGAATCATCCGTGTATTAAAAATACTTCAGGGCAAATACCACCCTAGCTGGTATTATTAATCAAACATTTTCTTCTGACAAACTTTATAATTAAATCAACTTTTTTGCTCGTGAAATTTATAGTCCTGAAAAAGTTGTATAGTAACTTTTACCTATGACCACTGAAAACTTAAGATTTGCCTAAGTTGAGATGCATTTAATTTTAGTGTATTTAGATACATACCTGCGAGCACGTAATGATAGATACGGTTAGCTATGTCGGTAAGGTGTAGCTATCCGCTAGTATTAAACCGTCTATTACGTGTAAACGTTGTTTTATTACAATAATTCAATTTAAAACCGTAAAATAAGATCATAGATTTGAACATCATCACATACTTATCTTTTTACCGAGATATCAATGCACTCTTCAAAAAAAAAAAAAGGAACAAGGAATGTAAAAACAAAAAACCTTGAAAATTTTCATGCTAACTTTTATTTTTTATAAAATAAGAGGCTGTAAGCCAAGCAAAAACCCAACATTGAACTATTAAAAAAATAAAATAATGAAATATAGCATTATTTGCCCACTGAAAAGTTAACAAATACATCAGTGTTTGAGATTTAGCGTAAGAAGCTAAAGCTACACAGTACAAAGGAATAAAATAATAATATAATTACTCACATTTGCAAATGTGTAAAGTATCTCAGTCATAGCTCCACTTGTATTATTGGGATCAACATTCATTTCATATGCAATTCACTTACAATTACGCACAAAGAAATATTGAAAATGTTCCATGCCTATAGCATAGACAATTGATCAATCTACGTTATAATCTTAATCCACAAAGAAATCAACAAATTGGTATTCGAAAAATATGCAAGTATCTGGGGTTACAACAGGTTTATGGTGTCAGTGGAAAAATATTCTCGAGAAACAAATATAAATATGATCCATGACATTGTTGCATAATCCGGCATAAATATGAGAAGAGTTTGCATGTTTTTTTTTTTATCTTATATCCTCTAGATTTAATATGGATAATAAAAGTAACTAACCTAAAAACGTATGTAACTACGTAAATTAAAATTTTTGCTTTCCTCTGCATATTTTATTCAACATTCAGGATAAAAACATAGCCCTGGCGTTAGATGTGGTTTTGTAGATCTAACGCCTAGTTCAGGGATTCCCAAAGTGGTCGATATCGACCCCATGGGGTTGAAATCGGTTTCCCAGGGATCGACATAAACGTAAACTGATTTTGGGGGTCGACGAGGTCTAAAAATCGACCCCTATTAATTAACACAAGTTCTTATTTGAAACTTTCAAGTTACTGTATAAGTTGTGTTACGTGTAACACACTTGTTATAAGAATGACTAATATTTTAGTAGGAAGTATCATTGTTGTACTTTTAAAAAACTCAACAAGTCGATAAGCGTACACAAGTTCGTACAAGATGAAAATCTCGGCAAGTCAATAAGTGTGGAGAAGTTCGTGCAAGATAATGTGTTTTTCAGGTCTTTCAGACAACTTTTGACTTGCTCTGTATTTGACGCACATACGCGATTTAACACGAACGAAATTATGATCAAGCTTTATCAATAGGAAAAAAAAAAGATAGGATTGTTAAAGTCATTTTGCTATGGAGGTCTGAGGTATCAGTTCATTTTGGAAAAGGGGTATCTTGCCCAAAATAGTTTGGGAATCCCTGCTGTAGACCTACATTTAAAGTAATTAAAAAAAAATGTAATGAAATTAGTAAAATCACCATTTTTGGGAGCGTTTACAATGGTATATTTGCACACAGCGTAATATGGCAAACTGGGGACTAGCATTTAGTCAAGTATTCAAATTATGAGCGTCCGCCATAACTCACGGTGACTAGTGATGGGTGCACATGCAGAAACTGACTTATCACATGTGCACCCATGCTTGCATACAAACATACGTCTATTCGAGAGTTGCTGCTAGACCGACAACGGTGAACCGAACCTCATCCGGATCCTGTTCCATGAACTTGCGGCAGATCTTTGAGGCATCCTCCAATAGGCTTTCTGGCGATGTAGGGCCGTGGTTTACTGGAAACGACCTTCGACCGTCCAATTCGTATAGAGAGCCATCTTTGTGGACGAACGAAATAAAGTGATAGTTGACGGGGTCGTCCGGATTCGGCGCTTCGGTTTGTCCTTCCAAAGCCAGCTTGGAGTGTGTGGCGACAACATCCTTATAACTTTCGAGCAATGCACCTTTAGCAACCGGATCCAGACCCTTTGCTTCTGCCAAATAATTTTTCATCACTCCGTCGATCAAGTCGATTCTGTCCACATTATTAGCAATGCTATGCACTAGAGCGATCGTTCCGCAAGCGTTCTGAACGACCTGCTTCATGTAGAACAGATTATCAGACACCTTTTGTCCCTTGATCAGAATCTCAGAATCTTCTTTGTTCTTTATGGAGTCCCTCTTCTCCGACCATGGGAGGAGCAGTACCACGGCCAAGACGGGGCGCGGCACCCACGCTAGCATTTCGCTATCCAACCCTAAAATATCCACCATGCTCCAACTTGGTGGGACACCTAACGCTTGCAGATATTTATTCATCACATCAGGATTTGACTCCAATGGCAACCAAATAGTGGTACTTGTGGTAGACATAACGTTTTTTCCTTTAAATTGACGTTATATTGGATAAATTCGTACGCCGTGCCGGCCGGCTACTTGACAGATGACAAGACAACGATTAGCCGGATGTAATTCCAAGAGTAACAATAAACGGAAGCCACACTAAACTAGAAGCGAAGTTAAAATTATACGAAACGCAATGCTAAATTATTTTTCTTCAGCTTGAAAGAAAAAGAGATCTACTGATGCGAATAATCGGCTAGAAAATATGAAAACAACTGCCGATCGAAATAGTGTGCACGACTGCCGTCCGTACGAACGAACGAAACATAAGAAATATATATTGCGCAATTTCAGCATCGTGATTATTGTCCACTTCACTTCAATGTTTTTTACGACGGTGAAATAAATGGTTCCGGAATAAACAAATGGAAACCATTATTTTAAAATTATATAAGAATCTATTTATTTATAGATTTATTTATTTATTTTTTTTTTATTTATCGTACGACTTGTATTGATTTTTTGATTCGCAAAGATACTTATAAATTGGTGATCGATCGATGATTTTATTTTTATTTATAGAGATGGCTCGTGTCGAAAATATCACAGCATTGTAGATTTTTCTCTATTGTTCTCTATTTGCAAAATGAATAAATAAAAATATTAAATAATAATATTTAAACATTGTAAATGAATATTACAAATATATAAGTATAAATTATATTTTATAATATAATAAAACGGGAAGTGCTGATTTTCAGCACTTCCCGGGCGGGCGATTTTGAAATTGACGTTTTGTTCGTGTTGACAAAACGTTTCGCAACGCCGTAAACGATAAATTTAATGTGTAATACTAAAATACTCAAACAATCAACTAAAATATAAATTTGTTATAATTTAGTATTCTTTAAAATATGGAAAGGAATTTGGGGAACGGCAGGTGCGTTCAGCTGTAAAATTTCATCTACGCCGTCGCATTTTTATTGTTATTTTAAAATTTGCAGCCGTCGAGATTATGCCGACACTGAAAAGAGAAAATCGAGGAGTCGTTCACGAGGAGACCGCGCTGCCGCTGATAAAATCGCTCAAGCACTGAATGAATGCACCCGATTGTCAATTTACATATTTGAAAATGGTTATGTTTCGAAGCCCATTGCATGCACACTTGACTACGGTGATCTGCACCGATGGACAGCCGCTAAGAAGAAAATAGCGCTTACTATTCATCCAGCAAAATATTCTGAGAGGTAAGTAATTTACGTTAATATTATAATGTAAGTATTGGGGATGGTAAACATTATGATTAAGTAAACATGCCCAATCACTTATATTTGCGGACTGCAGAATGTTTAGTAAATGCGGCTATTCAATTTTTATTCGGGATTTTTTTGTTATTTTTGAACTTTTGACTAGTGTAATGAGTAACGTCACCATATTTACAAAATATTATTTCCATGTGGAACTTTGTCTAGTTATTATAGCTAGTACACCAATTCCCTTATGAAATGTTTATCTATGTAAGTTGTTTCCGAAAATCTTGTGTTTAATAAAAACGTACTTCAATGAAACGAAATGTATTCTATAAGGTAGGTGTCTTATGTATTTCTAAAATGTAACTATTCTAACTTTTTATCGCTAGAACAAAAAGTTTTAAGAGGACAGGAGATTTTTTTAAATAATCTAAAACAGGGTTTATTTATATTTATTTTTACAGTAAGCATAGCTTTTAGGACAGTCATTTGTAATTGCCACACTGAATTCCGTTCGACATTTATTACATCGTGTTCGTTTTAAGTCAACGATTTATTTAATTTAACCTGCAAATCCACATTAAATGTACATTTGCGTTTAGGAATTGTAAGTTTGTACAACTTACAAAATAAAGTACAAACATAAAAGAACCCACACTCACAGTGTACGCTACCAAAATATTTACTAACTGACTGAATCAGCCGATTGACTGAAAGTATCGATCGGGTGTGCAGGCTGCGGGCACGGGCGGTCGATCAGTGCGCAGAGGCGGTCTCGCTCTGCGTCTGCAACCTATTCGCAAGCGACTCGCAGGTCTTGGGCCAAATTAGTGAAGCATATATATCATAAAATGGAACTATAACGGGACATTTGTCTGAAAGCGGGACATTTTTGCATCCCCACTGAAGTAATCAGCGGGACATAATCCTATAAAGCGGGACGTATGGTCACGTTAGTAATGAGTTGATAAATTCTTCAATTGCAGGAGTTATGCATTATGAAACTTCATTCAATGACTAATTATTTTTTTATTTTTCATACCCTTGTGTTATAAATATGTAAAAAAAAAGGGTTTTATTTTCTGCTACTTTCATAGGTTTATTTTTTGTCAGTTTCTAAGTTACTAAGTTACTAAGTTTAGATTACCTATGTAGAAAAGACACATTTTTTTACCATTTAGATATCTACAATATTTTTTTTTCCGGACGGCTAAAATGACCAGCTTGGATTTATGTTGCATCGAGAAACTCAAATTCAATATATTTCCTGTTACCTTTTTTGCTATATTTGACGGGTTTTGGCCAAATATAACAAAAACCCTTATGGTTTTATATTAAAATAAAAATGTTTCAGCTCAGTGGGATGAATATCTTATTAAAACATATTGAAAAACTATAATTGGTCATATTTTTTTATATATATATTTAATATACAGGGGGTCCCAAGACATTCCCGAAAACTTAAGGAAGTGTTTATATTCACAATTACGTCTCCGAAATAGTATTAAAAAAATGCAAATTTTTTAACATTAACAAAGCGTGGGTGTAAATTATCTTTGCTCTTTCGTTTGCTTGCTCGCACTCGGTTAAGGCCGGTCAGTGACCCGGAACGGCGTCGCAAACGGATGAACTTATTTATGAAAAGAACGATTTTAAATTATCACAAAACATTTACAATTTTTTTCTCAGATACCATGATTAATTTTGATATGAGGTCAAAACGGATAATGTTTGAAATCACAGGGCCAATTAGCTGGATTTTTTATCAGGAATGGTCTTAGGACACCGTGTTTAATAAATAAATAAATTAACCAGCTCTATTTATAAAAATATTTCAGAAACACATCGATTGACTTATATGACCTGGAGGGCCGCCTAATTGAAGACCCATTTCTGAGCATTTCTGATGGGCAGGCTTACGTAGCCGTCCAAGAACATTTAAACTTTTGCCCATTAAATTACCCACTTCCGAAAGAATTTTCTAAGAGGTATACTTTTTATGGTACACTATTTCTGCAACTCTTTTAGTTTGGTGATGAAGTTCACCCATAAAAATAAATATACAGTGAAAAATTGATAAAAACTTATTCAACCATATTATTCAAAAATATTTTAAAACATCATCAGGATTTTCAAATGTTTGTTTTTAATGTGTTCCAACTGGAGTAAGCATGAATCTATCTCGAGAGTGCTACAAGAGAGACAAATATGACACACATATTTTCCATCAAAACAGTTGAGGTGCACGCTTCCTATGCGGAGCTCCTGAATAATTATGAGGTACAATTGCGCAGAAACTATTCTCAACGAAATAATCTTACTCATCTTGGCATTACATTTCTAAAGTACATAAATAAAGGCTTCTTAAATAAATAAATTTTATCGGCACTAGTTGACTCTTTAGCCAGTGGATGGCGATATTTTAGATACTGCATGAACTGTGAAGCGGTGCCGGCGATTTGTGAACAATAGCGACATATTATCTCTCTATAATGCAATCACTTTTGGTCTGCCTGATCTGCCTTCTCACCACACCTCACCCCTGAGTATAACATCGCAGTATATTAGTTTGTACTGAACCTAAATGCATTGCTCACTAAGGGGCCTCGAAAACAATTTCTCGCCCAGTGGTTTACACATTTAAAATGATTATTCACATGTTTTATTATAGAAAAGTAACACAAAATGATTATTTTCAGTAAGATTGACCCTTCAGACAGACCAGAATTTGAAAGCAGGAGAAGGTACTTACATCTGAAATTTGAATAATTATTTTTTAAGTTTAATTACGACTGGGTCATAAGAGGGCCATTTATGAATCCGGAACTGGCCACTTACAGAACAACATTTAAAATATAATTACTACATTTAAAATGGAACTATTTGGCTTTATAATACATTTTGTTTCATGTAACTGTCAATTGTTTATCCATTGTGGCGTCATTTTAAAAATTGTGTCTCCATCGGCATGGATTTAACTCATGAAAATATTCATGCAATGATTTATTACGATTTTCGGTGTGGGCTAACTCAAAAACAGTGCATCGATCAACTCACTTCGACTTTTGGGGATGAGGCACAATCGAAAACCACTGTGTATCACTGGTTCATTGAGTTTAATTTTGGGCGGTCTATGCTCATGGACGAATTTAAAAAAGATTGCCATAAATCGGTTGTTGTACCACAAAATATTGATGCTGTACGGAACTAATAATGCAAGATCATCATGTTACATATCGCATGATAGGGGCATAAGTATGACGAGCATACATAAGATATTACACAAACATATAGTTGTAAAAAAAATAGCTGCCATGGAAATCACTGACCTAAGTAGGACCCATTTTAAAAGGGTAGAAAGCACAACATAAAAAAATAGGTTATATAAAATAATATGTATAGTCCCTAGATGGGAAAATAATAATCTGCTGGAGACCTTACCGACCAGCCTCTTTTTTTCCATATCTAGATTTTTTTTGCATTTGAGCGAATTTTCTTGTGTGTACAACGGAGGTGGTATAAGTTTTCTGGTCAGTGGAGGAATTTGGCAGGAACTGCCTACTTCAACTATGTAAAATGATACTTAGAAGCAGGTGTGGATCCCAGGGAGGGTAAAGGGTGTAATTACCTCCCCATTTCTTTTTCATAGTTTATTTTTCAATGTCGCAGAACGACCTTTATTTCATTAAATAATACATTTTTATATATGCCAGCCCAAACCCAGCTCCAGGGTTATCGGGCTGAAAAACAGCTATAATATAAATTCTGTATCGCTATTCAATTAAAAAAATGTAGGTAACAAAATTTATAAAATTGAGGTACGCAGAACTTATCAATTTCGATCGCACAACGCATATCGTCATAACAGAATGAGACACTGCAATAGAAAAAGATGTTATTCTGTTATACCATACGAAATGTTTTTAAAGTAAACGTTACATATAAAAAATAAAGTAAAATGTACATATTTTTATATGGGAAAAAAATATAATTTAATATTTATTATTTTATTATTTAATTTATTTACTAAATATATTTTTGGACATCTCTTTTTTAGTGCTTTTGGTATGAATGTCAGGTGTAAGGAAATATTAGGACTATGCTTTTTCCTTAATTTCAACCAAAATGTTATTTTTATAGTTTTTAATTGTTTTTGTTTGTTTTGTTGTTTTTTCACTATGTGTATACTCCAAAGAAAGGGAGAAATAAAAAAGGGGGGGGGGGCTATAGGAAAGTGGTATTGTTAGTCGTGGGTGTCTGTTTTGAGGGTCCAATCCTCAGAACCAAAAACCAATCTGGACATTTTTTCTATTTACCTATAAAAAGAAAATCACATTTATTATTGGAGAAATTTGAATAAGTCCAATATCTCCTTGCAAAATGAAATCAAACTCATATTCAGCTATCAAAACTGTCAAACTGTACACAATTTAAAATGTGCAAAGACAAAAATTACATATACGTGTTTGCAACGCCAGTCACCCTCAAATTCATCGAACCATTTATTAGTACTAATCTTTTCAAATGATGAATATGCATTTTGTGATATTTATTTTCATTTTTTTCAGCACATATTCCCTATGAACACTTACATAAAAAAATTGGAGATTGTAGAAGTAATTTGAAAATATTAAAATCACCGAGTGCTTCTCAGGTAATATATTTCTACATGGAATGATACAAAAGAGCAGTTGCCATAAATCAATCTATACTAAAGTCGATATATAAAAAAACATATGAAATGGAAGAAACAGGGTCCAATATCCTAAATTCTCCAGTGCTAATTATGGTGTACATAACCTGGTACACTTTATCCCTTAAAATCCTTATGCATGTGTGTGAATCCATTTTGACCTAAAACCCCACCTCGGTGCGCTTTATAATGGATACCATTTGGTAGATATTGAGGCGTATTTCAGCTTAAATACTATAGGGTGTTACCAATCTACACCTGGATGTTTTGGACAGCAACTGAATTTTCAGTTAACAGTGTTATTTTAGCTATTCAATCAATATTTGTAAAATTTTTATTTTCTCAACAGGAAAACATATTGAAAAAAATAACTGGATTTTGTATTGAACCAAGGAACCAGAAACAATTTATCTATCGGGTAAGTGGGTGTTTTTTTTAACTTTTACAACAGAATACCGGGATACAATTACAAATGGGATATAAATTACTCTAGTGAATTTATGGAATATGTTACACTTTGCTTTAAATAATAGTAGGTAGGATGGGGGTAGAATTTACCTTCAACTCCCAGGCGTATGAACCTTGGTCAATAGTGGGCTTACAATGATTAGGATGAAGCCGATCCTGGGTTTAGATTGGACTATACCAGGAACATAGCACTAACATATCAGGGATGGTTTCCTCCCAATTAAAATGAATGTGTAGTAATGAACCTACTATAAATCCCATTCACATTACTCAGGCGATGCACCTGTGCCTCAACTATTAATATATCAAAACAAATTTCTTTTAGGTCATGGCAGTCCCACAATAAACAAATTCAAATTATTTATTCCATAAACAAAATTAAATCCAACTTAACAAATTTCTAACTGAACTATAAAATGGTATGACTAATATGTGTATTCGATGCTGGGTCAGTAGTCAAATGTCTTAACAACTAGACCACCACGGTCTCCATATCAGACACGAGTCTTTCTTAAAACCTATGTGGGTATTTGCAAACTACAAATGGTATTAACTCTTAAAGTTATACGCTAGGTACAGTCAAGTGCAAGTCACTCACCCTGAAGGCGGTTCGCAATACTGAAGTTTTATGGAGCAGTGCAGCTTGTGGCTATCACCCGCCACGCGATTCCATATTGATTTATTAGTGGTTGTTCACTAGACTGTGTATATTGGTTAATACACCGTGTCCCACGACCTTAAAAAAAATACTAAAATAATTTTTAGCTGAATTTTATTATTTTTTTTGTAATAGTGTAAATTACCACTATGATTTTTGTGCGAGTGGGTCGTGTGGGCTGCGAAGCGGCACGAGACCTTTAAATTGAGTTGAATTATATTAAAACCAGAATTTAGTAGATATTTTATTTACTTACATTTAAAAATGCTGACGACGTTGTCTTCGGACGATGCCTGTCCTTTCAAATTGATCACTCGCAGCCGAAGGCAAACATTTACTCACCAATTCATTTCCCTATGAACTCTTTCCACAAGTACACTCTCAGTATAGCAATACCATATCACTGTATTCTAAAGAATTAAAAATATGACGCTGCATTTTAATTCACTGACGCAATAAACGAGAATAGAGAAATACGATGCAAAAGCACGCTCCGTGACCGCGCTCGCTATTTCTGCTTCGAAAATCCAAAACAAACTGCAGGTGTTGACTAATTTGACTATTGAGTACAGATACACCGGCGACAACCCCTCTCCCCGCAGTCGCCCCAAAAAAACTGCTTCAGACCATCAATCTTGAACTCGAATCTTCCCATTACACAATCAATTAGATATTATAGCGTAAAGATTACATATTTATTTCTCAGAAACCATTATGAATTTTAATATACTATCTTCAAAAATTATATTGGAAATCGCAAGACACAAGCTGTATGAAGTTGTGAGACACGGTGTATTTTAAATTTGAATTCAATTTTATGTACGTCATTAGTCATACTCTTGTCATACCTCTGTGTTTTCTGGCCAGCCACAGTATCCAAACATGACATTTGGGAGAGAACTAAGCAACTGCCTGTGGATTTTTAGATTAGGCATACAAAATGGTGAAAAGATGGTCATGTAATTACAGAGGATACCTATCAATCGCGTGAAAGTCCCACAACTGGAACCCTCGGGAATCGAGAAGGCACAGATAAATGCAGTTCTTGAAACATCAACATTAAAAATAAATAGGGTGAAGAATGTTAAAAATGGTGGGCCTACAATCTATGGGTTAGGGCCAATCGGTATCAAAAATAAAACCGGAGTACTACTTTGTTTCGTAAAACCCCCTAGGTCCTGAATAGTCCTGAAGATCGTTATCCAGGCATTCCCAGGCCAAGTACTAATTACTCAGTAAGTTAATAAGTTACTACCTTATGTTCACTCCCATCCCATGCGAGCCAAGTTCATTTTCCCTATTTTTATGAATTATTGTATTTAACACGTTTGTGATGCCCGTTAGCGCAGGCGGAGGAGTCACGCTGCGATCCCGACTGCCGCGGTATCAACGTCGGCCCATCCTCTCAAACCTTCTGCATTCCAGTTAATGCGAAAGCCATAACTTGCAAGGGACAGCCTGATATCTCTTGTCGATGTCATTATCTACCAGAAACACCTAAAGGTATACCCATTTGCAAAAATCACTTAATTAAAAAGGGAGAATTAATGGCCAAATACCCATATTTTAATTTTTACAAAAGCTTATGAATTCTTTGTTTTTCTTTATAATAAACAACACAAATAAAAAATATAATGCACGAAAGTCGGTACATAAGAGGGGTAAAGAAAGGTTATATCTCTCCCACTTTCTATTAACTATGAATATAAAATTATATTAACTATGAGTATACTGCAGAATTTATATATAAATGAATTTACCCTATAAATATTGAAAATCAATTTGAGTAACAAATATAACTTAACATTATAAGTGATTATGTCACTCCATGCATTATGTCCTTATGCAGTTTATGGCTTCTATATTAACAGACTTCAAAATCAAGGTTAATCAAGAGGTTATCAATTTCTCAATAATTGCTATGACCTACAATTGAGAGATTGTGGTAGTCTAGTGGTTAAGGCGTTGGACTATCGACCCAAAGGTCGCGGGTTCGAATCCGCACATGGTCATACCATTTTTAACATGTCATTACCACCATCTCCCCTGACTCTAGGACAGGCTCATTAGGCCAAGTTGAGTAGGGCCCAAAATAATTGTATATGACCTAGGTCATAGCAACTATTTTATATATTAAAAAAAATATATATTTTTGGGTCCTACTCAACTAAGCCAAATATGCTTGTCCTAGAGTCAGGGGAGATGTTGATATTGAAGCGTTAAAATAGTGTGACCATGTGCATATTGGAACCCGCGACCTTTCGATCAATAGTTCAACACCTTAACTACTAGACTAGCACAAACCACAATGTATATTTTTTTATCTACACTCATTACTGTAGATTGGTTTGAGCGATTTTGAAAATTGCCTACGTTGAGAATTGCTTAGGGGGTTTTTTCCTATTTTAGTTTAGTTAGGTAAAAAAAATGTATATTTTCCATTCAAAATGTTTTTCATGTCAAATTGGTTTAACCAATTTCGAATAATATTTTTGCGAATTGTACCGGAATGGTTGGAGTTGATTCCATCAAAGTTTCATTAAGTTATGTCTAGTGTAAGGTAGCTAAATTAAAAAAATATATATATTGCAGGAGACCCTGTCCAGGTTGTCCGCCCTCCGGTCATGGGGCAGCCTGCCTCTTGTCACACCCTCGGTGAAGCCAATGTACAGCAACTAATAGAGAGACAGTCGTCAGCGGAGAGACAGCTGCAGACCGAAAGGCAGCTGCAGATAGAGAAACGGCTGCATGTGGAGAAAGAGCAGCAACAGCAACGCGTGGACATCGTCCTTTGTCCCCGCGCCACTCTTATGGCGCTTGAGAAACTGGAGAATCTAAGCCAGGAATTAAAGAGGATTGAAGGGGAGGTACTATTGCTATCCATATTTATTGCGTTTTGCTTAAATCTTGTGCAACGTTTAATTTAAACAACGTTAAAAGGTAACTTTCATGAAAACCACCGATCATAAAAAGTTTAAGAGAAACAGATTAAAATAGCACTGTTCAAAAATGTATAATTTCAATTGACGAGTGATACCGGAGACCAGCTGGCACTGCAGATTTTTTAGAATTTTTCACAGCACTACAGTACACACCACTGACCAGTCTGCCTTTTTGCATCATATCCGGATGTGGAATGACGTGGGCTATGATTTGGTAATGTAACCAGGAAAAGGTCATTTTTTCTTGATGGCTGATGTGAGGTTTAATTGACTTGAAAAAGATGGCCTTTGACATTTTCCCCTTCTCTTAAAACAGTTGACTTTATTATTGAGGCTATTGTCAGGGACACATATAGTGCAGTAGACTATCAGAGTGTTAAGTATTAGGCAGAGGGAAAGAGGTATTGCGCAACCACTTTCTGCCTAGGATCTCAGGTAAGTATCCCCTTTACTAGAGTGAGTAGTTTGCACTAAACGTGCGATGCATATTTTTTCTCAATCATGCAGATCATAACCTCATGCGTTAGAGAGAGATGTCGGTATCTATTCTATTCAATCGTCGGCACTATGGCACAGTTCATGCGGTACCTACAATATTGCCATCTACTGGCAACAGAGTCAACTGTCACCTAATATTGACAATAATTAATTATTTTTCTAATACAGTATATTTTATATAAATCACTTAACCTACAAAGTTCACAGGATCTTAGCTGTAGGTATACATTTTTTTTCATGTCGCTTGTATTTTTCACAATTAAGTTTTTCAAACTTAAATGAAATTTACCAAATAATATCAAATTACAAATCCATAATAAAATTAGTGAACAAAATTAATAACAAAATATAGAGACGAAGAGAAGGATGTAAAACTGTAAAACAGGAGAAAAAGTGCCAAGGAAAGCTATTATTATATTTTTTATGAGCGATTAGCTTAAAGCTGATAAGCTCATATCTTTAGTGTGTTTGTCATTAAATAGTCATCTTCAGTTTTCAGTCTGAAATATTAAAATTTAAATTTTTGTGATTGAAATATAATTTGTACACCATACATACATAACACAAATTCAAATTCAAAAGTTTTGAGAACTATCTGCATATGTAGAGCATTGTTTTTGAACAAAATAGGAAGATAGATAAAATATTACCATTGAAATTTAAAATATTTTCCGGGGTTTGGAAATTGAAATTTATATTCAGACCAATCTTTAGAAATTATTGATTATTATTAGTAATAATGATTTCTTTATTCAAAAAATTATGCAGAGTTATGCATGCTTGCAATTATTGTAATATTTTTAACATTTTGTTCATTTTTTAAAAATCCTATGTTAATATTTTCAACTATTTACATATTTTTTTCAGATGAAACAAACAATAATCATGTTAAATCCCTGCAATGCATCATGTCCCGGAATGGCTTATGGAACTGCAAAAGTTGTACGTATTTTTATTTATTAAGAACTAATACAAAATACAGGGTTGTGCGAGATACAGGATTGTGTCGGTTGATAACCGTTTCTATAGTTTCTTATTTTTTTTTTAATTAGGAAATCAAACAGTTACATACACATATCACATACAGGCTGTAGACATAATAATAAGTATACAATGATTACCAACTTTAAAGTGTAAAATTAAACCTTTTAACAATATTCACTGAGTGAGTATAAATTAGTGTTTTAATTAAGAATAAGTAAGAGAGATGAAGGGATGAGGGTGTTCAAAAATCATTCCCGAAGAAGGGGTGTTTAAGTTCCCTATTACGAGTAAGAAATTATATCAATAAATGCGGAAATAATTCTTCCTCAAATTTATTACTTTTATTAAAGCATTGGTGTGAATTGCCTTTAGCGTTCCCGCAACAAGATCTCGTTAGCCTCAACCGTGCGTAGTTAATGACCCGGTTGTCGCCAGCGAATCATCTGGCGGTCTTATTACAACAAACGCTTAATATTATCTTGTAAAGTTTACATTTTTTTTCTCGGACTCCATGATGAAAAACATGGCCAATTAGCTAAGTTTTTTATTGGGAATCATCTCGGGATGTATGTATTTCATTTTCTGAATGTTTTTTGTTCAAAGTTATACACATTCTGTATATGGGCTATGTACTATTTACGAGAACTTGAATCCTTTCAGAATATGAAGATAAAGGAGTGATGGCAGATTTGGTTTAGAGCCTTGACCAAACCCTTACCTTGACCTTGATGTGAGGTTGTGGGACAAATCTTTCCATAGGACGAATAATTAAAGTGGTTTTAGAGACATGGAGTATGGTAGAATATTAGGGCGTAATGTAGTTTAGGGTTGTACGGAAGCGGTGTTGCCTGTCATGGGTGTTTACATTTTAAAAATCCAATCGTCTATTTTGTCACTGACAGGTTAATAGGAAGGTTTTGTTAAAGTTAATTATACTGACAGATAATTGTAGTCGGTTACAGGTCCTTAAATTCCCATTTCGGACCTTGATCATGACCAAATATACTGAAAATATTTTATTAGATTTTTCCCTCGTAGACCGTCTAATTGGATTCCTTCATAGCTCCTTATTTTTTGTGCAGGGAGAAAGTTACAGAATGACAGAAAGAAGTCAAAGTTCGGAGCATCCAGGCGGAGGTTAATTGTAATTTTATTTAATAGAGCTATTTAAGGTCGAATTTTATATCATAATGATTATTCAATTTTGGGTTAATAGTTCGCAACCCGGTCATATCTTCATACAAAATTTGGAGTTCTCTCTCCCTCTATTTTGTCAGGAACATGGAAGACTTAATACTGAAAATCGTTTTATCTCATAACTGTCTGGGTTGATGGAAAAGGTAAATTTCTACCATTTTCTCCTTGCATATTTCCTTTACTTTGCTTTTGTTGATGAGGCAATTCCTGCGCTACTGCAATAATTTTAAGGTTGCCAGCTTCTCTTCCATGTTGATAAAATGACATGAATCATTATTATTTTCGTCATGACTGTGCCAATTCCTGTTAGATTATGACGTCACAACTGCTGCTTAACTAGTGGTGCAAGACAACAGAGTAATAGTTGTAACGTCATTGCTTAAAACTGCGCATGATTTGAGATGCTTAACTTTGAAATTTAATAACTCCAGAGGTATAGAAACAAAATAAAAAACCATTATTTCTAAATTTTTTACTTTATTTTTGTATTATAATAATAATAATACATTTCTTTTCTAGTATATACTTTTCGGACTTGGTATACTACCTTATTATTATTGTAGGTAATTTAAGTCATAGCCAAACGTTTACATTTTTAAAAGATACACGACATATTGAACAAATTTTTTTATTGACATTTACATCTCACAGTTACCAATAAATGCTTGGAGGTGAAACCGTCGTCGAGGAAGACATCCCCGAGACGTTCGGAATGCATATACGGAACTGACAAAACCACGGTGAGAAAATCCATCTGCTTGTCCGTTTGTAAATATTAAGTAACTTTCACCACGAAAGAACACTTTTATTGTTAAAATAATCCCCTATAGGGTAGTGAAAATTATGAGCTCTGGTTTCAATTACCGATGGTAGCCGTGGTTTGTAAATGATCATTTTAAAAGTCATCTCCCGTTTTCCCTTATCCGACCATCAGTCATCTCGATCCGGGCCTCAATCGGGACGCACATTCCTCACAAAGAACGCCATAAGGTTACATAGTTTTAGGATTGTCGGATGTTAGTATGCAGAATCTGATTTACCACATCGCGATTATCTTTCCACTTACAAGTGGAAAGATATCTCTTCTAAAACAAAAAAGGCAAGGCTCTTTTTAGAACCTACTAAGAAGAAACAATAGTACCGAGGTTGACTTATTATGTAGTATTTATCAGTATTTTATAACTACATTTTAACTAGAAAAAATCGATAAATTGCTCTTATTTATTTCATTCAAGATACATACATAACCAGAAACAAGTAATTTCTTTGATTATTCAAATTCTTTGGGATGTTAATTAAGTGTAATGAGTAAAAACCTTACCTAAGTCGCTAGTCCGTACCAGCGACTTAGCAGACTGTTTGCGTACCAGATTATCTGAATCAATCTTGTCCTTGTTGGCGTTGATCAACGGCGTTGTGGCGTTGTGTCGGTTACCGTTACCGACCATATTGTCATGTTACTGCTCGTGAGCTCAGTTACGAGGCTCGGATTAATTATGGCCTTTTAAAATATGGAAAAACGAATTATTTAACCTAGTGATTTCAATGAAAAATCCACATGTTCATAGGGAAGATCAGCGCTCATGCAAAAATGCGCATCCTCTTTTGACATTGCATTCAAGAATAAATCTTTGTTGTATTTTTGTTGTATCAAGAATAAATCTTTGTTCGATGAGGCATTTGTCAATAATATCATGCATAGAGATTAACATATGTTGTTGTGTCCTAGCCCAACTCCCCAATAAATCCTCACATGGCCCCGGACCAATCCTGCAAAGACGAGGACAACTACAAGAACCGGTGTATATGCAAGGGTACCAAGAAAGGAACGCGTTGCAGTGAGCTAAGGAATAAGTAATTAATTTTTAAAATTAATAATTATCTAGCTTTTTTATAATTACTTAAGGGGCCTCAATCCAAAAGACGGTCATGAAAGAAAATCATCATGCTTATTAATACAGTAATTTCAGATTGCAATGTATGGAAAATTTGGCAAAATATATGGAGTTACTTTCAGCGGCGTAGCAACACCTTTTGGGGCCTGGGGCGGGAATATTCCTCCCCCCCCCCATGAATGTTTCCTCGTATACTATAAATATATAGTCCCCACCAATGAAAAATGTATAAAAGCATAATTTGAAGGACTAATGAAATTCTAAACCCAAATTTGTATGCGAGTATATCATTTTTATTTCAATCAAATACGTCACCTTTTTGGTTACCATAGAATATTTACAGAAAATATTATATTTCATTTGTTTATAATGTAAAATTTAAATTATACGTGATATATTTAAAAAATAACATCTTGTGGGGCCCCCTCATGCGGGGGCCCGGGGCGGTCCACCCCCACCACCCGCTACGCCACTGGTTACTTTATAAATTGCTAATAAATGAATATAACGATCTCCGCGGAAATGGAGTTTAATCATTCGACTGCTCATTTTTATGTTCATTGTGTTTTTAATAGAATGACAGTTGGAGAGGAATTTTCTATATTAAAGGCTTCAAGGTAATACAATAAGACAATAATACAATAAGAATTTACATATAAAACTCAGTCAGTAAAATATAAATATCAAAACTCTGAGTAGTTTCGACTATTCGAATTAGATGTTTTATTCAAATACGAATTTATGAACAAAAATATAATTTTTCTAATACCAAATATAAAACATTAAATTCATCCCAGAAGCCATGTCATCACAATATATAATTAATTTATTTATTTATTTATCTTTATTGGAGAATATAATATTTATTGGAATATATAATGAAACGGTTTGGAAAATAAGCATATCCAGTACAACTTGAAATACGCACAAGAAAGTGTGAATTAATCGGCCAGGACTGAAACGAGTGCTGGATATAAACCGAACCCAGAAGATATAAACCGGTCACGACGGCAGAAAAACACTTTGAATACGATCATTACAGGAATGTTGTAGCAGCAAACGAAGGCAGCGGCTGCAGAGATGATGTCTCAAAAATGGCAATGTCTTGAAGATGAAGACCACAGAAGCTCACTCTCTGAATTTCTCTCACTTTTTATCGTTTTTCTTCTCCGAGCGTTCACTTATTATGTTTCGTGTTTGTTTATTTGTAGATCTCATTGCAAAAAGAAAAAAAAGAAGAATTGTCTCAATTGCTCCAGTTGCTGTGGCAGTGCATGCTGCAAGAAAAATGATGACGATGATAATGTTCCATATCAAAGGTATGCCAGAAGTCTCTTTTAATGACAAATATAATTATTAATTGTAATTTTGGCACTTTTTCATAGTTTAAGCAGTTGTCCTGAATGTTAACATAATGTTTGATATGAGATATGTTGCTATTAGACTGATTTTTTGATATATTTCCGGAAAATTTTGATATGTCTTTTCGTTTCACATTCTCAGTTTAAAAGTTTATATATCTAACTATATCACTTTTTTGTGGACTTGATAACTGCCGTAATTTTACAACAATCACTTTCAAATTTATACAAATAATGCCGCAAAATCTCTGTCAAGTTCGTTAATGGGCAAAATCAGACCACAGAGCTGGAATGGATGGTTTTTTCGAAAAAGTGAATTATTACTATAACTTTCTTAATATATAAAATATCAAATTCATTTAAATTTTATATTATTCCTCTGATAAGGGCCTAAATCTTATCTACGTAAACTTTTTTGATAGCACCAACCATTGGTCCAAGGGGTGGGAAAAATTGGTTTTTCAAAATTTAAAAAATCAGTTCAAAATTTTAATTGTAGGCTTATAATTTCCCTACAATTTTTGTTGATACAATTTTTGATATGAGCAACCTGTGCGGCACAATATAAAGAGTAAGGGTACGGCGCGGCGGCGGGTTGAGAGCTACCGCGTGGGGAGTGGATCGCACGGAAGCTCACGCAATATTTGATATAAGTTCGTACAATTGGAGCAAAGTACCTGATAGCTTGTAATTACCTTTGTGTAGATAGGTTCACAGATGGCCCGTGGCACTTATGTTGGGTCTCTTCTCTCCCGATCTTTCTGGTATTCGATGACTCATCCACGTAGCATTCGACATGGTTTATTGTAACTGTGTTTGCTCTCAGGATATACATGAGATCCTAGATTTAATTCCTCGTGCGTTAGTGATGATTTCTTTTTCTCAGATTTTCAACTGACCAATTTTAAATATGGTTTTTGTTAGTAAAATTTAAATTATAGGTAGATTAACCTGATTAACCGGTAAGCCTTTATATATATTATCTTATATAGATTTCTTTTTTTAAGAATATATTTCCAAGAGGTTTTTTGAACTATGATACCTTTTTTTTCTATGACACCTTCTGGCAGTTTATACCTACAATTTTGTAGCCATTACAAATTAATGCTAAGAATATCATTTTACTGGAATAAAAATAAAATCATTTAAATAATAATATTTATAAAGATCTTAGAGTAATTATTTTCATATTTCTAATTCAACAAAATCCATTTCTTTACAAAATTTATAAAATTGAAAAAAGTTAGGTACCAAATTGGCTGCCAAACTAATGTAAAAGTTCAAATATCTAACTGTCACTCTCTCAAACGAAGAGGAAATAAATATACCTTAAAAAGAAAAAATATTTTTAAGTTTTTATTTTATAATTTATTTTATTTTATACCTATCTCAAAGGGCAAATTCGAAAGAAGATAGAGACAAACCACCTGAAAGGTTAGTGAAATTGTTTTTAAATTAAACAGAGGTCTATATTACTCTCTGCACATGTCTCTGTACTTAAGTATAAAGTGTGAATTTTGAAAAAAATCATCTATATTTTAAAAGAAACACCCGAGTCATTTTGACTTAAGCAGGAATTATGGGAGTTTTGTAATCACGTCAATGCCAAAAGTACTTATTCTGAATCACTATAATTTTATAATAGCACTCATTGATGGTGAAAAGGACTGATTAGGTTTTGAGCGTCCTAAGTTACTTATACAGAGTAAACTTAAAGTCAGCAGTATACTTTTGAGGGGTCTTTCTGGGTATGAGTCTGAAGAACTTTTGTTCAACAAGTTTTCATATACATGCTTGGTCATACGCACGCATTGTTGTGTTCCTGACCTATCTAGTTGACCTACATTACAATACCTGAACCTACCCGTCGTTCATAGTCGTTAATACATTTGTAGATACGGTGCCCCGTGGAGTCAGTCGGTTTCTAGGTAGTGACGCCGCGCGCTCTGAAGACTCTTTCTTTTGACATTTTAGATCTGTTTTTTTGCTTTATTTACAAAGTTGTTCAACAAACATTGTTAATTTTTATGTTCCTAATCACCATATAAAAGGATACTGCCGACTTTAAGTTCACCCTATACAAGGTGATTTTAATAGGATCTGTGTGATGAGTACCTTAAGCATTATAGATTCCTATCTCTTTTTTTTTGGTTCTGGAAAAAGGGTCCTAATAAATTAACTAACCAAGACGGTCGTCGCCTCTTGATAAATAAATAAATAGCACCTAAACATCTGAGCTCAATGTAAAATATACTGTGTACCAGATTATGACTTGTGCTTAACTCTACTGATTACCGAGTTTTAGAAAGGCCCACCATAATAAGTTCGTTGAAAAACAGTTTAAGGATTTGGGTTTTTAGAATTGACGGAGAGATTATAGAAAAGCTGGAAGCTGTGATACCTTCCAAATAAGTTTAAGATTCCCTCTTTGCCTCAACTGATTTCTTTATTCTTTATTGAAAGAAATCAACAGTCTTACAAACAATGGTATTAACGATAAGCTTATATTTAAAAAATATTTGTAAAACTAATAAAAGATTTCTATTGTTAATATAAAAAACTAAGTTAGAAACTAAATTTTTTTCTTTCGCTCGAACCTGGTATCAGTTCATTCTCTTAGAAGTGAGCGGCGTAGGATTTAACAGGGTGGTTTTCATTCCGGGGCCAGTCATCGTAGCTCCTGGTTATTTATAATAGCTGACCAGCAACATAAAAAAAATCTTACTGGGGCATTTCAAATTTGTAAGCTGGAGTGGCTATTATGTCCTATCACTAGATAGAGGAACGGAAACTGTGTAAAGTCATTTTTTTTTTAAAAGACCTAATCAAGATGCTACTGTTGCAGACTGGAGTCTGGAATGTCTACCAGAGACAAAACAGCCAATATTGAGGTAGTCGGCCATAGGATGATCAATAATAATTATTTTTTTTGTTTTGTCAGGACACCTATGAGAGAAAGCCGAGGTGGTACACAATCTCAACGGTTAGTTACTAAAACAATACTTAAACATTGAATAAATTATGTTTTTTGTTAATTAAATCACAAATCACAACCGCATTTAACATTTAGGTTTTATACTTAATGTTAAAATTGCAAAAAGGGAAATACTGTGGAGTCTCTGATAGATATCTATCTAGATATCTAGCAGAGCTTAGTTTTTTGGTCAGGATTGCTTCACTTGGCACCAAGCAAGGGTAGCTTCACTCCACATCTCTGTCACAATCCTTGTATTTTGGCCGCTATACAGGTCAAATATTATGAGAACTGACAAATACGGGCCTAGCTGTTATATCTTGTATAGACGAATTTACTAAGCTGGATCAGTTAGTAAGAAACAAGTTTGTTTCCATACAGGTAAAAAAGTGTGGATACTGTAAAACTAGCCGTGCTATGAGATTTCGAATAGATCTCGGAATGGATCACTTCGCTCCTTATCTTTGACTTATTTTTGCGGCAAGTGTTTTGAAATGGGAACTTTAACATTTTAATATAAGGAAGCTTAAACATAGGAAATTAAGTAAGCCTGTTAACCTTATGGCGGCCTATGAACATAACTACTAATCTATATTTTTACAAGCGTTTATTTAGCTTTCAATGTTTTTTATGTCGGTTTAGGTCAAATCTTGCAAACTGAATTAAAACCACTTCCTCTTATCCTACGGAGTTGAAATTTGACATGGTTCGTTTCCGATGACAATGCATTTTTAAAGTAAGCATGACCTGATTATCCACCCAGGAATGGCTCCAGACGAAGGAACCCCTCAACGGTCAACAGCACAGACACAAAATTTTGTATACGAATTCTAGCACTTAAATAAAAGCTTATTTTTAAATTTGTATTTTTACTATTATTTACTTTTTTATATGGAACCCTACAATCGAATTTCAGCTCTCTAATTGGTGGTTCATAATATAATACTATTCTGTTCAGACATAAGTATATAATATTTTGTTACCTTTGTCTAAACTTCTCAATTATAGAATCACAATGTCTTGTCATGAAATTATGTACCAATGTTATCAATACCTTCCCGCTACGAATCTACACTCTATGGAAATATCTATCCCCTCCAATGGATCCAAAACTTTAGTGCATAAGGACTTGTTTTATCGTTCATTATAACTAGTAACCGGACCGATACTTCATGCAATTTATTTATGCACAGTACGAATTGCCGTTGCAATGCAAAAAAGAAGAAATGCTGTAATCCCAACTGCTGCGGTACCAGTGCTGAAGATGACGACAATGTTCCATACCAACGGTTATTATCTAATTTGAATTCTTTTATCGCCAAATGTCACATTTTTTTTAAAGAAATCTAACCCAAAAAGAACAAAACTATACTTCACCGCATTATACGGATTTGCATGTATTGTTTGATATTATATTTTTTGCAATGTGAACTATAAAAACTATAAACCGAGAATGAGATATACAGGCCTTTGATGCTTTTGAGGGGTGATTCTGATCAACGTTTGTTCTACATGTTTTCATATAGATCAATTCTTCATTCGTATTGCTTGTGTTGTCGGGGAGGCGCTATTGTGCGCAGTTCCGACTGCCTTATTGTTGTTTTCAAGATGCGAGGCTGTTCATTACAGGCAAACAACATCTCGCCAGTCTGTAACTGAATGAGTATTTTTTTTTGTATTACTTGTTACTTATCCCAGTCTACAGTGTTGAGAAAACCGCCGTTGAATATTCTCAACGGTGAAAAATGACCTGGCTGGATTTGACCCACTGGGGATTCGAACCCTGGACCTCTGGATTTAGAGGCAGGCGCTTATACCACTGCACCACCAGGCCGTTTATAGATCCATATAAAAATATAAATACTCTATTGATCGTTTGGTGTGCGTATTTTAAGCAAGCCTGTCCGTTCGTTGAATCCCAATTGACCTTCATAAGGGCGTGCGGATTGCGTTGAATTTGTCGCGTGCGAATGAATTCAATTCAGTGTTAGTAGTTACGCAATGTATCTATCGATATTCTGTTTGTTTTGCTATTAACGAAAGGTGGTTTTAGTGTTTTCATGATAGTTTGGTGTTGTGTGGTTTTGCACGATGGCTAGACAGTTTCGGGGTTATGCTAATGAAGAGTAGGACATGATAAATGATAAGTACGTACACCTTCGGGTAAAAATTGAAATGCTTTAAAATGTTTAATAATCGATTTGCCAAATGTATTCAAATCTGTTCCTAAAGAAGCGCAAAAGTAACAGTCTATCTCAAACAGATTTATAGAGCAAACGTGCCATGCTGGCTTTCGCCAGCGAAATTTCGAGATTTAGCTCTGTATAAATAAACTATAAATTATTTTAGGTTCCTGTCGTTATTGTAGTTTTTAAGAAATATGTAAACGAAGCATCCAACAGCCAGAGATAGTTACCACCTAAGATAGTGGGATGAAAAAGAGCCTAGTACTCCTGGTCTTATAATGGCTAAACAAATATGAGATGGGTACAATTTATTTTTCTTTTTTTTTTTGTTAGGGTGTGAGCTACGAAGATCCTTTCCTGTCGTTTGGTCCACCACTGCAGTGAGTTTATTTAATATATTTAAAAATATCTGATTTTAACACACCAATATATCAACTTCGATAGTTGGTGTATATCGCCAAAGTTCTATAAAACTATGATGAATATTACTCATTTGCATAACCTATGAAATTTGCAATATGCGTCCGCTTTGCAGAAAACTCTGGTATTTTGAAACTAAGGTTTGACATTTATATGATTTTTTTAAAGGAACGAAATTCAACATTAGTTAATGGGCGAGCAGCTAGAGCTGATATGCCTATATCGAGATCACAGCTTCATCGATGACGACTGGATTCAGTTTCCAGTATCAGTTAGATTTTTAAATTGGTTGGAATTTCTAGCTTCGATGATTGATTGTGGGAGTTCATTCCACAGGTCAACTATTCTACTAGTTAAACAATACTTTCTCGTATTTGTATACAAAGGAATTTTTGAGAGTTTTGAATATATGAAAAAATATTTAAAAAATATTTTTACTATTGTTATATGAATGCAAATTTCGTTAAAACATTTTTTAACACCAATCGTTAAAAAACTCACAAAATAAACCTAAGCAACATGTGTTTTTTTTATGTTTTTTTATCGAAAATGGGGTTGAAATTTAAAAAAAACAGAAAAACGGCTATAACTTCTAAATGACAGAGAATTGGATAACTATATATATAAGTTGATTCTGATTGGGAACAATCTTCGCTATCACCTCATTTCATTTGGACGTTGAGTTTTGGGACAGCCTTTATATAGATTATACTGACATGGCTTTTGTAAATAAAACTCGAATTATTTTCGCCAAATCCGCCACTAGAGCACTTTCACATAAATAGTCAAACTTCAAAACTGAACTAAAATGAAAAAAAAAACAACTATTAGTCTATGCCTTTCATGATTTCAGGTATACGCAACATGCCGC
The DNA here is from genome assembly GCA_020383195.1 of Neomicropteryx cornuta. Taxonomy (NCBI): domain Eukaryota; kingdom Metazoa; phylum Arthropoda; class Insecta; order Lepidoptera; family Micropterigidae; genus Neomicropteryx; species Neomicropteryx cornuta. The sequence continues at coordinate 1,126,811 of JAHKQU010000001.1, read as the reverse complement.
GCTTTTAAATATTAATAGAATTGCAATAAGCCGATGACGCTTTTAAAAGCACACGGCAACTGTCGTATATATCGATGACGAGATATCTTGTCATCGGCGCTGAGTGTGTTAATACTAATTAGACAATAAAATAATATCTTTACACGTTATCTCCTTACGGGTTAAAATATCTAGGAGTGTATTTTTGTGTGGTAACGTCACACTTTTTTAGGCGTTTTCATACTATATTCATTCATTATTAATTTGTATAATCTATGATTACATATGCTTAAGTAATAATTATGCTTTTCACCAACACAGATACAATATTTTTTACAGTGTCAACCGGAACCAGTCATCGACAACAGTTGCTACGTCTTGAAGTATAGTCCTGTGGCTGAACGTGACGTCCGATGCCTCTATGTAACAGCAATTATCATGTGAGGAAAATCAAACGCAAGAGGTGCAGGAGATATCTTAGTCCGACTATTGAGAATATTAATAATTAATGTTGTCGCTCGTGCATTGTGTTTTGCAACACGCACGCACCCCCTCAGCTATGGCCACATTGATTGAGATTTATTATTATTATTTTGTTATGGGCGAGCATAAAATTGATCGCCTGTTTCATTTGTTGTATTCTGTTGTGTCATTTCCAATAAATCACTATTATTTAGCCTCAGACCATCGCTTGATTATACGATAGTATGTCTGACCGATAAAGAGGACGGTTAACCAAGAAACTAACTAATGGCAGGTCATTAGCTGCTCCATAACATAGATGCATAACCGATGTAGCTAAATAAAAACAAAAAATGAATGGATCCATTTTTTTTTTATCTATATGAATGCATACACTCACGGAATGAGAACAGCGAGCTCCCCTCAGAGAGGTGCAATTTAAACCTCTAGATTGGCTAGATTCACACCTATAAACTCACACCGCTTACCCTATTGCTCAATTGCAAAAACCTATAAAAGTTGGCAATGTGAATATCTTATAAAATTTCTGTTTTACGAATCTGGATTAAAGCCTAAGAGGGCATTATCGATTCATGGCCAAAATGGGAAACATCGTAGCTCACGTCTGCCTTTACCGTAGACTATTCCGAGCATCCTCTACATGATTCACCGAGAAGTGTTTCCAGGATTGGTATTGACATTGATTATAATATAGTAATTGTAAATAACTGCTCAACTGCTAAGAAGAAATCGGAAACTACTCTTTAGTGACTAAAACAATGCAGATGCTACCATCTTACACATCCATAAAGCATCTTAATAGATTAGAAAAAGCAGTTTAATAATTTTAACAACTGATGGAATTATATTCTCTAGGTTTAAACTAAAAATTATGAACAAAACAGAAGTTCATACTTCTATTCGGTTTGCGTCTAGGTTATCTGCCAATGTAATATTAATAATAAAATATTATAAATATATTGTTGGCAAAAACGTGTGAAAAAGAGTCTTGGGACTCTTCATAATGCAGACCTTACGCTGTTAACCTATTAAATGTCGAAGTAAAATTAAGAAAATATATTTTACCAAACTAAAACAATGCAAAAGAAAACTAAACGATCTTTGCAAACTGAAATTTTGGTTTTGAGGATTTTGACATCTGACATGCCTAGTACCCTTATGACCTTTATGATTTATTCTATTTAATGAACTTATTTTGGTTTTTATATATTATTATATTGAATGTATTTTTTCAAAATACTCAATATTGGACTCAGTTTTTAGGGTGAGTTGAATATGAATTGTCTTAGAGTAATATTGGTTATTTTAGGGAATGTTAACTTTTTGAAATGAACAACCTTTTTTGAGAGTAAACTCAGCTTAACACATTCAGCTCCGTACATTAAATGCGTGGATCATGCGTTACCGCCCGATCGGCGAAGTATGTTGACCGAACGGAATATGTCACCTGTTTTTTAGTTTAGGTTTATTATTATTATTTGCTGAGCAAGCAGCTATTTAGCTGACATGCTTATAATTGGAAAATAATATGTACAAAACTATGAAAATATTTGTTTTTTAGATTTAATATTATATTGACGTAGCTTTTATAAATAAAACTCGAATTATTTACCGCCAAATCCATCAAAAACACTTTCAATTCACTAGTGCACTTTTTACACAAATAAACCTCTTGGCGGTCAAAACCGAACTAAAATGAAAAAAATATGACTTATGAATTCAGGTATATGCAACATTCCACGCTTTTAGATATTAATAGAAGTGCATTAAGAAAGTGACGTATTTATCCGGAAACGGCACCTGAACGTATACGGCGATGGCGAGATATCCTGTTATCGGTGCTGAGTGTGTTAAATAATTGGTTTAACACTGCGTTCTGCAAAGCTCGACGTGTGTAAGCTAAATTTTAACGACAATTAACTCTAGAATCAATGCTCAACCGCTACTTTTATTTATTTGTACCTTTATATTTCTTGTGTTCGTGTCTCTCAATTTCATGTTATTTCCTTATTTTTTGTGTCAGGTGCCATCAAACCACTTTTACCGAGGGTGACCCACTAAGACTAGACCTAAATCAAATAAGCTTTTTTCACCAAGAACTAGGTAGAACAAGTTATAGACATTGAATGTTGTCACCTTTGGTGTGTGTTCCTTTGACCTCAGACTGAGGTTCGCAACATTGCTCTTTTATATGGTAAATATTACTCAGCGACATGAATACCTTTAACGTAATATTGCGTTTGTTGTTTAATTTAACATTTTACTATATATTTATTTATTAAAATCTAAAATGAAACATTTGTTTCAATTTTGTTATTTTTACGTATTCAGCATTTTTGATGCAACATGAATAAGTTACCGCTAAAAATAATCATAATGCTAGAACATGTTTATTTTCATTATATTTTAAGAACTTACAATTTGTTATAAATTTGACTTTTTTGGGGCGTGTGCTTTGTGTTTTTTACTATATATTAATTTGTGCTAGTCTTGAATGTATTTTTTGTAAAATCATGTAACTTTCTAGGTTCACCTATTTGAAAATATATTGGATAAAGCTTTGTAAAGATGAATTTTTATTATGAAGTTACATTCCTCGGCGATGTTTGACTGTCAATCCTTAACTTTTCCTCGAAGGGGGTCTGACCTTAATTTGAACATTTACTTCCTTACAAATGTCACAACTAAAGTGTTTATAAGGTTTGAACAATCGTTAACTTTTTGGCTTACAGAAACAAATCTTAAAAGGAAAAAACTTCCTTTTTTTTTTGATAGATAACAATACGGTAGGCTACCAATATTCAAAAGCAAAATTAACGACAAATCTGCTGACGTCCCTTGAAAGTGCCTAAAACAAAACTTCCTCCAGGGTCTGTGTATTCGTTGTTTCCACAATGCAAATTTAAGGGTTAGGAATCTAATGCCTTGAGTTAAGGTTACGACTGTGTTCACTTGAGGAACGACTCGGTGTGAGGTTTCATTGTGAAAATTCACATTGGTAACCAGTTGAATAGCCAGACTCTAGCCGCATTCTGCAGTGTAGGGTGAATATATGCTATTTTTGGCAGGGTATGTCCAACACATCTAATAGGCTAAAGTGAAAAAAAAGGGTGGTTATGAGGAAACTATCAGTAGATCGAGTAGGTCGCATGCTCTGTAAATATATATTCAGAACCCTTGTACTTTCGTCCAAATTTTTAACTGTCCTCAGCCCCTAACTCCTACACTGAGTTGACCTAAAAAACATTATCGGGCGAAACATTTTAAAAAACATTTTTTCCAATGGAAAATTGCAATAAAACAGCGGGCTCATTGACATATTAATTCATATTATTAGTTTCAGACTAAACTATTGTAAAGGTATGGCTCTATCACAGGGAAAAAAAAACTTATTAATTATATAATATAAATAAAACCAATAAGATTTACCGTAAAATATAAAGTATCAGTTTATTAACTGAATAAGCTATATTATAGCTTGTTTTTAAATCAACGCTGAATCAATCGCTTTCTTTCCAAACAACACACGTTTGACATTTGAAATAAATAACCATAATATGTACTTGCTTTTATTTAATTGGTTTTTATTACGAATAATATATATATATTTTTATAAACTGTTGAATTAAACTAATTGAATTAAAATTGAGTTAAACATTTTAATGGATCTGGAATTAGTTTTTCCTCCTAGAAAATTAGCTTTTATGACATGTATTGTTTAGAACGAAAGCGGTTGTAAAAAATGTAATATTGAAAAAAAAACTAATAATATAATTGATGGTTATTATAAAAAAAAACTATTTAATTTTTATCTTATATGACATTAGCTTGGACATGACTTGAAAGTAGATAACTCATTAGTTTCAGCATAGAAAAAAGTTATCAATTACTTATACATAATTGATAAATTTGTCAACTTGATTTATTCGTTTTTTCTTTGATTTATTTATCTTCTTGTGAATAAGTTGGCATTTCAAATAAAGAAATAACTTTAAAATTTACGACAGGCAACGAACTTGCAGTCGACGGTTCGAACTCAATGGGTGGTTATTCCTCAAGCAAGCTGAGGCGTGCGAGGGTTATGAGACAACTGACATTTTTGATAGTTCGTACAAAACTTTGTTAAGCATATTTGTGAAGACAGATGGTTCTTCCTTCATAGCCAAGAGATCATTTGGTAACCATAGTGGTACTGCGTTGAATTAGAAACTCTAATAGCGAATTGTTTCTGATATCAGATCTCAATGATTTCACCACCGATTTTAGAGTTTTAAAGTTTTAATCGAATTTACACGAAAAATACTAGGTTGTGATGGAGCCAGAATGTTAAAATTCAAAATAGTAAAGAAGTTATGTTTAAAAATATTTTCTCCGTGGGAAATCCCATGGTAAATTTTTTTGCACACTTTTTGTTCGAATTTTAGAAAAAGAATTATTTATTTGAAGTTTGCATTTCTCCGCTCCAATATGCTGCTAGCGTAGGTTTCATCTTCGCGACTGCGGCTACCTAGTTTATCTTCCCATTTTATGCACATTCATGGATTCTGTGGTCACTGGTAATCACATATTTTGCCTGTTCCTATTTTAATGGTTTAATATTCATCATAGCCCTCGTAGCCATAGTCTTCGTCTTCACCTGATTGCAACATGTTAGCGATAGAGACGATTTCTGTTCCTTTCTTGATCGGCTCAACTTCTATATCTTGATCGTCATCATCTGCAATGTCTACTTCGGCTTCCAACTCAGGTTCCCTGATTTCAATAACAGGTGTCTCCATCAATGGCAATCCAATAGGTACTTTCTCCTTAGATGCCCGTTTCTTTTTAATAGGCGACAATACAACAGGCTCCGATGACATACCGGCATTGTCTAAAGGTTCATCCTTATTTATGTCTTCGGATTCCAGGGTCTTAATTTCACCATCACTGATAAGTCCACTTCCCGTTCCGCTGTTCAAACTCTTAAGAATGTCATAGTTTATTTTCGAACTTAGCTTTTTTTGTTTCAGCATTTTCTCCATAGCTTCGGCGGGGGATGCCGACGGTCCTAACCTTTTATGGGCGCGTTTCTTCTTCACCTTTTCCGGTTTGCCTTCCTCACGTTCTTTGGCAATTTTTTCTTGCTTTTCCTTCTGGCCTCGCAGCCAATCAGCATTGACCCTCTCCCACATCTTTAACTTTGCTTTGGCGTCATCCTGCGAGAGGATCATTCGATCAATTTCATCCTCTTCCTGTTTGCTTAAGTGAATTGCTGAGAATTGTGGTTCATGTCGTTTCGAATTCTTCTCCGATAAGAGACCCATACTGGCCAGACTTGGACCCAACCCAATTTTGAGGCTTTCTTTCTTAATTTTTGGAATATTTAGCTTTTGCGGTAGATTAATTTTTACATCCTCAATGGTCATTTCTAAAGTTTCCTGAATAGCACCGAGTGTGCTGTCTACTGTAAACTGTTCTGCCTCAATGTCTTCGCAGTCCTTATCGATTGCATTTTTGCTCTTCTTCTTCATGTTCATCTGGAGTTGCTTTTCAATCTCAATTTGCAGCTGGGTCAGTTCCTGTTCACCGCTTTCCTCATCCATCAGTTTGTGTAGCCGCTCCTTATCTCTCTTTCTTGCGGCTTTGAAAGAAGGCGGGTCCTGCTCTTCCTCTAAATCAACAGTCATAAATTCATCTAAAGTTAATGCGCTAGAAGGCGTTTCACCAAATTCTATGAGTCGCTTCCTCAAAGTTGATTCGTGAACATGGACAATGCGCACAATATCTGTAGGCATTCGAGAGAACTCATGCAGTCGCGCTGCAAGCAATAGCGCCGCTCCGCACAGACCGGACGGACGTCGACCTGAATGAAGCGAGTCTCTTTTCATCCTCTGAACTAAACGAAGTGCAGTCATCGACACTTCATGAGTCTTTTTCCCAAACTCCAATTTTGCTGCGAAGCGGAGAATGTACAAACAGGGATCAATGGATGGTGTATTGATGCAAAGAGCTTGCGCTAGTTTAGAGTAGGTTCTACCCAGTTTGTAACAGCAAATTTGTAAAACATCACTGAGATCGATTAACAAATGCGACGTTTCTTCAGTCCTACACGTCATGTAAACGCAGGCGGCTTGGATGAGCATTGAGGGACGACCTTTGGTGAGCTGCCTATTAAGTGCGAGCTTGAAAAAGTTACATGCAATTTCAATGCATTGCTGATTCATGTGTAACTGTTGGCAGATGGCAGTGATTCCGTGGCGAGCCTTTCTTAGAGTTATTTCTCTGGATTCTGTACCGACGCTGCCGACATGGAATGAGGCTCCGAAACCTGTGGACCGTCCTTTACTATCTGCAGACACAAACTGTCCAATTGCCGATGAAGCCCCGTGAGCATTGTCCTGGAATTCTACTTCGGCCACGATAATGTTCGACTCGAGGACAGCTCCGCAGTTGGTGCATACCGCGTCCCCACGCGCCGAATCCACTTCTATACTTGACGAGCCACAATTTTTGCATTTTTGACCCATTTTTCCTCACAGAAAAAGCTTAATTTATGAAGACAATTTTTATAAATAAATAATATTAAATGGAAGCAACAGTCCTGGTAATGTTTACTAAAACAAGCCTATTAAACATGACAGGATGCTACGATGCCTAGTCCTTTTGCAGGTACTAGTAAGATAGTAAGTATTTATTCCTCCTCACAAAATTCAACAAAAGGCAACCATTGCTTACAGCTCTCACTTCCACAAAGACAAGGTTTTAAGTTACTTCTTTTCCCTTCATGTTCATAATGGCACGTTTCGCCGTAGTCAAATGTCAATTCTTCCAGAGGCAAAATATCTCTCTTTGCGAAAATGCACAATTTTGGAATGATTACATCAACTCTGACAGCAACTATAAAACAATTTGGATAGCAGCTATGGTTTAAATAACGGCCAATGTTGCCTAAGATTGATGGATCTACTATAGTCTGATAGTGTTTGTTGCCAAAATTTTCATTCATACAAAGTATGTAGTTCATCCGTTCGTTTTTTTCATTGTAATCGTGTCGTGATCTTGCTTCCTTTTGAGTTATTATCTCGCCGGCATATTCGCAAACGAAGCCGCCTTTGGGTATTTTCGAGTTCGTAACCAAACCAAAACCTTTACATTCCGGGAGACACTTAGTCACTTTGAGATTTTTACGCGGACCGAATTGTACCATTCGATTACCGCAGAATTCGGCACAAGAGCATAGAGAGTTGCACTCGAAAATCGCACTAGAAAACCTCTCGTCGAGGAGTACAACACTGTCGAGATCACTTCTCATGTTTTCACTATTCCCGACATTTTTGTAGTTTCGGCTTCCACCGGGTTTCAGACATTCACAGTCTAAGTCGCATTTGCGAGTACAGCTGCAATGACGGGTTATTTGGGAGTAATATTCGGAATTTATGACAAAACTTTCGGCATCGTTAGATTTTTCGGTCAACGGTATACTTTTGACGATGTATATAACCTCCAAATCAGAACGAAAGTAATCGTCTTCCAGCAAATTCATTTATCAAAACATCGTCACATAATGTATTCCGTCGAATCTATTTTTTATTGGATTAAACATTGTTCCCTAGTCAGTGATTGATCGACAACTATTTATTTGACAGTTTGACACAAAAAAAAAATGAATGAAATAGGCTTTAAAGTTGTTTTGGCTAATACTGCCAAGACGTAGACTACATTTAATAGGTCAAAATCATTTTAAGTTAAAATTTATCCTGACAAAAATAAAATAAATTTATTCTGCCAAAATCATAGATTTATTTGTAGCAGGATATCCCAGAAAAAAAAATGATAATTATTTTTTTGAGGTTATTTAAGTTCATTTCTTTGCAAATAATCTAATAAATGTCTAGAAATAACCGTTTCGCTGGATTGCCACGTCTACTATTTTTTTTATCAAATTGTTTTTCCGGATAATAAATGAATTGAAATAAGTAATAAGAAAAATATTATTTATTATAAAAGTAATAGTATAAAAAATTAAATTACTTGTATTTACAAACTACGCAAGAGACTCATCTTGAACGTTTTATACTAGGGCAGTCACAGCATTCGCTTTATACGAAGCGCACTTAATAATCTAGAACTCATCTCGGTGACAATAATTCATCTAAGCAATATTTTTTTGTTGCATTACTTCAAAAGTTTTCTACAATGCCGGGACTCCGTAACTGGATGCTGGTGCGTAATTGTACCCTCCGGATTTAGCGCTGACCGTTTCAGAGAAATCGGTGATTGGGATGCTGTGCTGAGCTTCTTCAAGCAAAACGCCCACGACCTGTTGGTGTCTAGCGGCCGGAGGTCCGTATGAGTCGCTTGGGGCGCCGTACGCTTGGGAGGGCGCCGAGCTGCGAGCGTTTTGGGCGCGGACTTCGTCTTGAAGAAGCAGCTGCTGGATTTGCGCCAGAAGTTTTCCATCTACAAGCTCAGCAGCGCTGAGATCTGATGAGCGGAATGACGATGACAAGGTCTGACTACTGGAACCGACGATGCGGCCCACTTCCACCGAGGGTCTGTTGTAGTTGTAGCCTGATGATGGAGGTTCGGCGAACGCTATGCCGATGAGCGCCAATAGAACTACCTAGAAATAATATGAAACATATTCTAGTTACTATTTTCAAAATTTGCCACCTATTGGTAACAACCCTTAGATTGGCAACTTTGTAAACTATCTTGTCTATGACTTGTTGGCAAGTTGAGAACTTGAATGAGTGAGTGAGATGGCTGACATCGCTCAACGTGTGTATATCATCTACCCAACGTTAACCGTAGTAAGATTTATATTAAGTTTGAAGGAAACTCTCATTGGCTTTATGTTTTGCTTGTTTTTTATTGTAACTTTATTGTTGTATGAGCTGTTGTTCCCTGAAATAAATATTAACCAACGCACTTAAGTAATAAAAATATGTATCTACAAAAATGTAATTCAGAGAAGTGCGTTGAGATATTTATTAACATACACCTAAAAGATAAAAACTATATGGGATATTATTAGTAGTCTAAAGCAAAATCACAAATCATTTATTGTTAAAAATTTCGTTTGACGGGATTTACATTTCATTCATTGTTGACGACATAGGTCAAACAATAGTAGTCAATAATCTGACTGTAATTATGTTAACTTTTTCGGAAAGTAGATACGGACCTATTTTACAATAATATTTATATTGTGCACTGCCAACACAAAAGTCACCTATGAATATGTTTTGCTAATAGGATGGACGGATATTATACATATATATTTTTTAAATATCTCGCTTCAAAATAAATAATATTCATACTTTCGATAATGTCACAATTTACGCGTAGAACTATTTTAAAAAATCTGAATTATATTCATAATTGGTCTTTAAAATATCTTTTATCAATAATGATCGACGATGGAATCGATATGTAACTTCCTTGTTATTATTTTTTATTACTCGTTCACGAAAGCGATTATTAAATCTCAATATTTCAAAGTCCAATGGTAACTTACGACTTTGAATGCCATTTTAGTAATACCGATGAGAAATGGACAACTGATGATTTTAAAAAGATGGTCAGTCGTTTTATAGAGCTCGTCTTTGGCCCCACCTCAGCGCGAGAAGATCAATTCTATAGATCATAGATCGTTGCACAACTTAACCGCCAGTGCCGCGATTTCGTCGACAGCCGCTGTGGGCGAAAAGCCAGCGGCACATTAAGCCGGTCACACAATAACGCTCTTTGTCGCTTTATACAATTATTAATAAAATTGAAAATATTAATATAAAAAGCCTTACGGTATGAATGTAATAATTAAAAAACAAATTATTAACATTTACAGAAGTAATTTTAGAGGTTTTAATGTGAAACGAACTACCCCGCCAGGTAAATGACAAATTTGGAAAAACTTAATTCTATGTAAATAATTACGTTTAGGTTAATTTTATTAAAGTCATCTATGAATATTTTTTGCTAATAGTATGGACGGATATTATACATATTTTTTTTTAATTATCTCGCTTCAAAATAAATAATAATCATACTTTCGCTAATTTCACAATTTTCGCGTAGAACTAATTTAAAACATCTGAATAATAATCATAATTAGTCTTTAAATGTCTTTTTATCAAGGATGGACGACGATGGAATCAAAATGTAACTTCCTTGTTATTATTTTTGATTACTCGTCATGAGAGCGTTTATTAAATGCCAATTTTGGTAAAACCGATGAGAATTGGGCAACTAATGATTTTAAAAAGCTCGTTTACAAGAGATTAAATTGTACTCGTATATTCGCTGAGCGCTCACAACATAAACATTATTACATGATCCTTTTACTATTTTTACCTAAATTTTATATTTTTTGTTCTCGGTAATCACGAAGAATTTTGATATAGTTTCTTAACAAATAACACTAGAAATCGCAGGAGCAATTAGTACTTTTTTTATCGGGACTGGTCTTGGGACACGGTGTAAACTAGGTGTACAACCCCTGGTTTTGGCTCGGGTTAACAGTCAGCTGTGGCACACGGAAGAACTAAAAATAGTTACATTGACTTAAAAATTTCAAGAGTTTTCCAAAATGCCCAAAAACACTTTCTTAGCGTGTTACATAAATGATTCCCGTACAATCTTCAATCCCCTATTTTACCCTCTTAGGAGGTCGATGTTTTTTTTTTTAAAATGCAGGCTATGTCCATTTCCAAGGTTCAAGCTATCTGCATACGAACTGTTATAAAAATCGGTCGATTTAACCGTGAAACGTGACTACTTTCGCATTTATTATAATATCAGTATGAATTTTTATTTCATTTCATTTTTAGTATGAAAAAATTCGCCGATAAATATAATTTATTGAAATAATACCTCCTCGCCACCTTCTGGGTTCATAGAAAAGATAAACTTATCAAGCACCAAACGAACATATGGTGTGAATATAGCTTCGATGCGTAGTGGTTTAGGGGTGATTAGATCACATACATATAATACACTGACATTTTTATGCATTAAGATAAAATTGTGAACCTTTATACGGGCTAATAAAATTGATAAAAATGTTATATTGTCGGAAGGTTGATCCTGATAAAACGTTATCAAAAATCACAAAAAATACAATACTTATTGTGTGTGCATTTTGAGAGGGCTAGCTACTACACAATTTGGTCATCGAGTTGGCTTGTTTTACCCGCAGAGTTTCGCAGCTGGTAACCGTAAAAATGGCCGCATGAACTTATTTTCTAACTCTTGTCAAGTTTACTGAGTTTCGCTCAAATTATGATTTAGGTTTAATAAAATATTGAATGAATTTTTATAATAAATATGATGTTGGCTCCTAGCCTTGATAAATCTAAATAAAAGTTACTCTTCAGGTGTGAAACAAAGTCTGCTCAGATCGTTCATTTATCGCATTGTTGCCGTGGGATAGTACATAATATGTTAACCAAGCTATTAAATTTATGGTTAATGTAATTATCACAGCCTTCTCTATGCGCTAAAGATGTGTAACGCGAACCAAATAACCGGTTTATGTAACACTTACTGGAATAATCTAGAAACAGTGCGACGACTTTTTATTTCGGCTATTTTAATTACCTACTTATTAGTCCAAAAAAAAAAATATTTCATTGAATACTCGTAAACATGAATCAATCATTTCTGAACACTACATCGCGAGCTGATGTGTTGCTTTTATATAAAACTGTCGATGGTTACATCGACTGCTCGGATCATCTGGAGCTCATAGATTTCCGGGTTCCATCTAGACTGACTCGCTGAGAAGTTCCATCTGGACAGATGGAATGTCAGAGGGGGTTTGAAGTTTGTATGGAACTACGAAGAACTCGCGAATGTCAAACTGTGGAAATGTCAGCGCGAAACGATAATTCTGCTCTTATCGAAAAAACAGCAACCCAACCCGAGTGCCGCAGGCACGAGTTATCGGGCGCCGAAGGCGTCTTTATGAAAAACAAATTTACGCACGTGGATTCCTCTAAAGACCTATAAATAAGGAGCGAACCATCTCGAGTGCCGTAGGCACGAGTTGTCGCGCGCCGAAGTTGCTGTCACAAAAAACAAATTAACGCGAGTGGATGGCCCGAAGAGCCTTGAGACGGGGAGCGTAGCGACCCATCCCAAGTGCCGCAGGCACGGTTAATCGGGTGCCAAAGGTGCAAAGGTGGTAATCGAGTACCTGAGTACCAGTCACGTTGGCCGATTTGATAAGGTCTGTCACCTATCTAACTAGGTAAGTGTTGCCCATTCTAAGGAAAGCTATTTGAAGTGTTACAGCGCGAGTATAAAAGACCTGTGCAAAACCCCGTGAAAATTAATAAAAATTAATTTTAAGCACAAATACACACACACAAATGAATGCAACTTAAGTGTCCAACCGTTAAACACTTAATTTCCTAAATACATAAATATTCCAACACATAGGACTGTTATATATAAAAACGTTGGGCGTAAATCAAAGCCCAGGGTTGAACAGCTAGTAATATATATACCACCTATGTATGTAGATAAATATTAGTATATATAATATGATATGTGTTCTCCAGAAATAATATATGAAATTGCGAGACCAATTAGCTGGATTTTTTGCCGGGAATGGTCTTGGGACAAAGTGCAGGTATACTCGTATGTTTCCCATTCTGACGACTGCAAAACGCATTCTGGCGTTTTTTACAACGCGTTACTCAGTATTGCAAACCAGTTTGTCGCCAGAATGCGTTTCGAAGACGTTTCGTACAGGATACGTTTTTTGTATAAAAAAAATACAAATAATTGTTTAAAAATGTGTATGCATGGCCAGTAGAGAGAATTACTTGGTTGTACCACAGCCTAACCGGACTTTACATAGTCCTCAAGGAGGCCGGATTTGGTTTGCGTCTTAGATGTTTATTATCGATTTATTATCTAGTGGCACTTAACTTAATTATGTAGATCAATTATTTATATAATAAAATAAACATAGAACTATTGTAAATCAATAATTGTTATAATAAAAAATAAATAAATTAGGAACGTATGTATTTAGTACTAGGCTAGTCGGTCGGTAGATACTTTGATTCGTTGGATCTCTATGGTGTAGAGCATTCACTCTTGACCGATTTTTCTTTTGTCGTCTTTAATCCATCAGGCCTAAAGAAAAAAAGTGCCCCGTCTTACAAAATATCCGTAGGTTATTCATTTTAATCTTTTTAGAAGAATTTATTAAATGTATTCAGTGCATGGTTATTCAAATAAAGCTCAATAGCTAACGACCTTCGTGTAATATTCAACCAATTCATCGCTCTCCGCCACTCGGCTCAGGTGCTGTCAAACTTTTTGACTCAATGACAAAATTAAATTATTTTTACCCAATGAGAAGCATACGTAAGAAATTAATCAATAAGCTAATTGAACACTATTTTCTATTAAATTTTCATAAGCGCATAAAGGTGTTTTATTGACGATAAAACTATTAATATATATACAATAAAAAAAGACGCCGGACTTAAAAAAGAGGACACAAAATGCGAAATATTTAAACATAATACATACACGCTAACATAATATAACTACGTAATACATATTACAATTACAAATGTCAATGTTTTATGTCAAACATTTAACAAATTGTTCCTAGAGGTGGATGTTTTCTCGAAGGCCATAGTTTTTAAGAATTCTGTATTCACTTTTCTAAAGTCTCTTCAAAATACAGCATCCTGAATATCTTATATCTAATATCGGCTCTCTTCATCATTAACTTCAATTCACCTCCTTAGCCACTTTGCTTGCCACACTATTTCTACTTTTATTTTTGCCACTATTTTTAATTTTATTTTTGTGTACTTATTTATAAAGTAGTACTGTGTAGTTATGCTTGCAATTGCAATTGCTTGCAACTGCATACACTTAACAATGATCTTATTGTCAGTAAACTCATATAACTAACATTAGACATGAAATAAATCACTCTATATGTGAAAAACTTGTAAGGATACAAGACTAACCTATATCATAAGTTTTTCTAAGTTTTCTTCTCATCTCTTGTATCTGTTGTTTTTCTGTGATTAAATAAATAAATAAATAAATAATAAGAACACACTATAAAGATTACATACACTTTTACATCCTTGATTTTGATCGTAGCTTTTTCGCTTAAGCGTGTAGAGAAGAAAAAAGTCAATTTTATTTCTATATCCTTACAATTGAATATCTTCCTGATTTATTCATATATTTTTGATATTCATATTTTATTCCCTTCGTATTTTCCTTTTTTCCTAAAGATTTCACATTCGCTATCTCGCTCTTTAACGATCTATAATGAAATAACAGTAAAAGAATGATACTTGCAAAACTTGACTCACGATAAACTGACGTTTGTATGCACCTATCTGCATATTTGCTTTGTATTGATTTTTCAAAATTGAGTAGTTACTCTAATTTTGTTTTCTTTAGTTTTTATTTTATTTTAATATTTTACGTAGGTAATATTTATATTTTTCCTATCATACACTAGACGTTACGTAACTAAGCTAAAATGAACCACCCCTGTGAAATAAATCCCTCCATATGCAAAAAAAATATTCGAACCAATCCGCAGAATTTTTTTTGTTAATAATAACGAAAAAAATCATACACTTCGAATTGAGTACCTCTTCCTTTTTTTTTTTTAATGACAGTTAAAAATCTGACCGAAATGTTAAATCAAGACAAAATGTTTAGGACGGATGAAGTTTGGGTCGTGACGGCCTTTGAGGCAGTTTAAAGTTTTTTATTTGGTCATCGGATCAAAACTGTTTACACCGACCAGACGAGATCTTCTCTTTACAACTATAGTTAGTTCCAACTCAGCGCTTCCGAAACAAATTATTATTTATTTTACGATGTAAGACAGCGATTCACACGGCGTCCTTTAAGGCGAATTTAGACGAATCTGTTTTTTGCTGAATTCCAAACCTAACTTCAAGTCAGTAAAACGTATTTAACGCTGGCAGAGGTTTGCAGATATTCTAGTGTTTTTTTAAGGTCGAAACTCGATTGTTCGTTTAAAAGTAACACATAAATATCTCAAAAAAAAAAAAAAAAACTGGAAAAAGTGGTTATTTTGTTATTTTTTCAATTTTGATTTTTTGACCACTTTATCTAGTTGAATCGGCGCTTGTAGTATAATATAATTTATTTAATTCTTAGAAATGAACTATTACACTAAATCGGCCTCACGAAACGATTTATATCAAATTTTGGTTTAGTTTTTTTCCTAATGTTTGATCAGCCTACTAATAAAATTGCTCCAGGTGACTTTTTAGAGTATGCTTGTCAAGAATACTTACGATTTTTTTATTAGATAATATTTTTATATTAGATATTATTTTTAACACTTATCACGTCAGGTAAAAATCATAATAAACGGATTTCGTTTCTAAAATATTAAAGACTACGTTCTTCAATTAGTATAAGAAAATATTAAAGATCTGATCCAAGGAACATTTTTTTTACGCTAAAACATGTTGTGGTTATTTTTCTCAGTTTGTTTATCACCAGCAAATTAATTCTCTCGAATTGCGAATCGTTTGAACGCGGCTTAAGGCTGTTGCGCAACTTGCTCGTCTGACACGGAGTGAAATAAAAAATAATCAATTAAAATGTGTTTTGCAAGGTTATGTATGCGGCATCGGTCGGTCACATTCAATTTCTCATATAATTTGTATTATAATTTAAATATTTCGCATGCGATAGTGCATCATTGCATTATGCGATTGGTGTCAATTGACTTTTCGTGTGGTAAAAACTTTAAATTGACCAGAAAATGATTTTTACATTGAAAAGGCGAATCTTTACAAGTCAATTCAAAATTTATTGATTTAATATACTCTTTTCGATGGTTACTTGGTGAGTAACCATCAAACCCTTAAAAATCTTGGGTTGGGGGGGAGTCATGGACACCTTTTTTCGATTTGCGGAAAATGCGTCTAGTTACAATAAAATTCGGATTATTAAAATTGGTTTAATACGAGTCATCTAAAACTCTCTCGGAAAAGACAAATTTGTTAATTTATTGATTTCTCTCTTCTCTGGAATATACGCAGAGCGAAAATCAGAAAAATCAAAACTGTAAAAATAGCCTTGTATTTGAAATTAAGGTTGATTTATTATATTTTTTTTTCGAATTTATCCCGCTGTCAAAAACCATTGTACAATTACAATTTTAATTGAGTACGACGGAAAAGTAGTTTTTTTTAATACTAAAAATATATAAAAGTAATTTAAGAGCCATAATGCACTCGAATTGCATTTTATGCATGTT
This sequence comes from Neomicropteryx cornuta, assembly GCA_020383195.1. Classification (NCBI taxonomy): domain Eukaryota; kingdom Metazoa; phylum Arthropoda; class Insecta; order Lepidoptera; family Micropterigidae; genus Neomicropteryx; species Neomicropteryx cornuta. The sequence goes on along the minus strand of JAHKQU010000001.1, from coordinate 1,110,070 downwards.
TTTGATGTCTACTGCCAAGATAGCTTTTCATACCAGGTATATATATAAAAAAATATAATTAGATTAACTGAACATTTTTATAGAAAACCTTTAGGCTGGTTTTTTTAAATAAATAATCCTATGTTTACATAAAAAAAATATTGAAATTGTTAAGTTTTATTTTTTAAAATTCTCATAAACCAAACTACATATGTGAAGTAAGCCTAATTTATACATAGAAATGTCCGCAATAAAATTCTACAAAAAACCTTAAACTTAGTTTTTTTTTAAATTGCCTTATATTTTTAATATAAATAAAAATCTGACAAATGTTTATTTTTTGATGTTGTCGACGGATGCTCGAAGTGCACGTGGCCGACGCCATTTGCAAAGGTCACCTCACGATATACTGGCTATAATACACCCTCAACCCCCCACCCCCCCGTACGTACCCGCGCAGCATCTCTGCGTGTGGTCTTTGAGCACGAATCCTTCTGCGAACTATCTCGAAACGGCTGACAGTGGCCGTTCTTAACGTCCAACCGCGCAATTTCACTCCACAAATCGTGACAAAGTCATGAAAGCGTTTGCAATTTCATTATTTAACGCGTAAATCATAATTTTGCGTTGACCAACATATGGAAAGGTCATCGTCCTGTAGTGTGTAGTAGTAATGGCGGGTACGCCTTAAATTCTTGCATGCAACGTCTTCACGATTCTTCAGGGTACGACACACTTCAAAAGGAATGTTTCTATAATGGTAAAACCCTTACCATAAAATTATTAAAAATCTTGTATTTAAAAAGCGCCAACTTTTTGAAGTGGTCTTTGCGTCCAAGATGTGACGTCACGATCCAGATCCAGATATTTTTTCGACGTCACATTACAACCGTCACAGCCAAGTCAAAGGCGACGATATGTTATTATTTACTTCATTTGTAAACAATTTGCAGTTTAAACTATTAAACTGTCATCTTTCTTTAAAATTACGAAATTGCGGCATCTAAAGAGTGATCCCCCCTACTTGACAGTTGAGCAATCTAGATATAAATTTAATATAGGGTGTTTTTTTTAGAGGCGTGGTTTTCAATCGGTCACTACTTTTTTCGTAGTTGGTGTTTTTGACAGCTGTCACTTGATTTATGCTCAGTTTGGTTTGCCATTTCATAATGAATAGACTTACTCCTGAACAACGGGGTGTGGCCTCCAAGATCGTGCGATTTAACACCGCTGGACTATTTTTTGTGGGGTTATGTGAAGTCGCTTGTCTATGCAGATAAGCCGGACACGATTAACGCCTTGGAAGAGAATATTCGGCGCGTTATGCTGACATACGGCCCAACTTGCTGCAAAAAGTGGTTGAAAATTGGGCCTCTCGGCTGGAATTTGTTCGAGTCAGCCGCGGCGGCCACTTACCCGAAATCATTTTTAAAACATAATGGCAAACCCTTATCTTTATAATAAAACTAAATTCTTAGCCATAACATCAAATTATATGCGTTTTACCTCTTCTTGAAAACCACGCCTCTAAAAACATCATCCTATATATATATATATAGGATGATCGGGAATGGTCTTGGAACATCCTGTATTCCTGTTGAGTCGGGAGATGTCCCGGATGGGCGGGAGATTCTAGTGAAAAACTGAGATACCCGCATAGTAAAATTTATTTATTTAAAAAGCTTAAATATCTGGTTATTTCTAACGGTCTTAACAATATATTTCAAGCATAAACATTCTAGTAATATTTTGCCAAGATGCTGATATTTTACAAGAACGTTTTCTTGGCTTTGGGCAATTTCTGATTGGTTGTCGCCATCTTCCTCTTCAAGACCATCCGCTCGTGTATTCTCTTCATTTCAAGGATTTCTTTCATTTCTTCCTTGTCCTCGTCCTGGAATAATGAACAATATTTATTAATACCTACATTACATTAAGGTATTCACCGAAATATGAGTTAGACTGCATCACTATTTCTGGATCCAACGGGAACAAACCATTCATGACCAAATATCCAAGACATTAGTAAAACCTAGTTGCGACAGAGGGATTACCTTAAAACTATACTTGAACGCTATGATATTACATTGTTTTGTATGAGAAATCTTGCAAATCACGCAAGGTGAATTAGAACCACTTCCCCTTATCCTACGGTTCAGTTCCGATGACAACACATTTTTATGGTTAGCATGACCTAATTCCACACTCATGAATGGCTCCAAACGAAGGAACTCCTCAACGGTCAACAGCACAGACGCGAAAATTTGTATATGCATTAAAGCACTTAAATAAATCTTACTTATTTTTAATATATATATTTTTATTTGAAACAAATAATATAGGCAAATATTGATAATTGTCGTCAAATCTTTTTATTATTACCCCGATTTATTTTTTTTCCCTGATGATTTTTCCCTAGGGCTTTCGATGTAAACAAATTGTTTTAATTACAGAAATTAAATTATTATATCTAATAAATAAAACCAAAACAAAAAAATGCAGGTACTGAAAAACAGTCTTTCACAATATTGTATCTAATAACTACTAACTACTAACATTATAAAACTTTTTCGGCGCGCATAATTGCGATACAAAAAGACGAGCTTAATTCCTTTGGCAATTTCTTTCAGCTAATCCAGCGTACGTCTCTCTGTCCGTCCGTCCGTCTACAATTTCAACTCACAACTATAAAGTTGATTTTTCAAGGTATTATGACTCCCACGAGGATAACAAAGTAAACATAGTTTGAGAATAGCCTACGTACATATAATATGTCCTCGAACAAAGTCAATACTCAAAAACACATTTGAGTATTGACAAAATAAGGCATATTATCGGTAAACTATTTTTTTTTTGAAAACTCCAAAAATTATTCAATTAAACCACCAACATAACAAATTACGCAAATAAAGCATCTCTCCCCTTTATATTTATATAGAATACACAAAAAAAAAACGATTAATATAAATGAGTTGTACTACAGAGTTTAAGTACGTATTACGTATTACCGTACTCTAAAGTGTACCATATATGACCGGAAGTATATTTTAAGTAAATTTTCAAACAAACATGTTTTCAGACAAAGTATTGCGTAATATTGGGCATCAGGTAAACAATAATTTATTATTTATTAACGACATTTCGAAACAGCTGATCATTTTTTAACACTAAAATAAACTAGATGTTTATTCGATATTTAACGACAAAAAAAAACATTTTAAAAACCGCTTTACAAGATCCAATATCGCCACCGCGTTACTTTTGCAAATATTAATAATTAATATCCGCCAGGAAGTTATAGTGATTAATTAACCAATCTTAAGAGATATTATAGTCGATAAATTACATTCAACATTAAGAACCATCACATAAATTTGGTAGTTTAAAAATGTTGCGGTCGAATTACAAATTCTTCATCGCGCGAAATATGCCGGTCTTTATTCGCGTTGTTTGACAACATCGCACCTACGCTAGTAAAAACTGACATCTTTTGACGTCATTTTACATTTTCCTAATAAAAGAAATTCCATTGTCCGTTTATTAATATATTTCTCGATAAGTACATTTGTTAAAGAAGTTTTTTGTTTTTTGCAAATCAGTTATTTTTGGTAGGCTAGGCAAGTTACATTTCAGCTAATCAATCAGAAGAAATCCAAATATCCTAAAAGTTGAAAAGTAAATCTGAGGGAATGATCTCTTTAGACCTCATTTTGTGATTTTTAACCTGAAAAATATTTTAACTAAAATATTGTTTAATATAATGCAACTGTGTTGCTAAATGTAAATTTTTTCTTTGTAAAATGTTAAAATATTTGGAGGCGTGACGAACAAAAACTGATACTTTCAAGTTTTTATTTCTAAACACATTTATGATGTACAGGAATGACATAATATATATATATTTAAATTAGAAAAGCAGTTTGAAAAGCAGAAAAGCAAATTTAAATAAAACAAAAAAACAACCTAAATATCTCTAACGAAAGAATTAAAATTCAATAAAAGAATGACCAAAATATTTACGGTTCACATACAAAAGAGGAGAAACTATACAGAGATGAACGATAAATCAATGATATATTATCGATTAACAGCACATTTACTTCTTAAGGCGCCACCAGTCCCTAAAACATGTTTTGTAACGTATTTTGGTGCATTTTGTTGAAGTTATTCCCAACAAATGGCTAAAACTAAAAATACCACAATATTCTACATATATTAATTTAGTCCTTTGCTTAAAAAAAAAACGAAATACACCTTATTATAGTAACGAAAATAAATAAATAAGAAAGTGTTGTTTTTTTCTTGCAACGATTTTCTTTTAAGTTGTGTAAGTGACGCGAACCTAATTTTTCTTTCTAAAGATAGACAATATAATAATCTAGGACATTACATAAAAAAAAACACTTTTTTCAAATGATAATAATTATTAAAATACAAAAAACATGTTTCATCGATTCCAAATGAGTCGGCGACTATATCCGTCTCTTTTCTACACGTCAATGTTCGAATAAAGCCTACTCTTTCTAATCTCAAGGACAAATGCGTCCCGGGGCGCCTTAACAAATTAAGAAGTAAATAGGAAATACACGACTCCCAACTTTTCTGCAACCTAATATTCTGTATATGACTACAGGCTTCTCCCTAATAAATATTCTTCACCGGTATTTTTTAAATAGCCGTAAATTATTTATTAAGTTTAAATTTTCAAGAAGTTTGTTGTAAAAATTTAATCCCATGTACTAGTATTTCCGAAAATATTTTGGTAATGTTTTTTGGACTAGTATTTGTGAAAATAGTTTGGCTGCTTTCAAAGAGGTTGGTTTTTTGCCAAAATTAAGTTAAATTATATTTTCATCTAAGTATTAAGTGTGTGAAATCGTAGATGCGCTCAGTCCGCCAGCAATATCGGTTATGCTGGTTACAAATTAATAATACCAAAAAAGACCATTTGAACACGAGATCACTGTGTTGATTGTGAATGAGAAATCTGGGCATTTTATTAAATTGCTGCTTTGCACATTCTGTGTGCTACATCATTTTTTGATTGATTTAAGGCGCCACCAGTCCCTAAAACGTGTATTGTAACGTATTTTGGTGCATTTTGTTGAAGTTATTCCCAACATATGGCTAAAACTAAAAATACCACAATATTCTACATATATTAATTTAGTACTTTGCTTAAAAAAAAAATGAAATACACCTTATTATAGTAACGAAAATAAATAAATAAGAAAGTGTTGTTTTTTTCTTGCAACGATTTTCTTTTAAGTTGTGTAAGTGACGCGAACCTAATTTTTCTTTCTAAAGATAGACAATATAATAATCTAGGACATTACATAAAAAAAAACACTTTTTTCAAATGATAATAATTATTAAAATACAAAAAACATGTTTCATCGATTCCAAATGAGTCGGCGACTATATCCGTCTCTTTTCTACACGTCAATGTTCGAATAAAGCCTACTCTTTCTAATCTCAAGGACAAATGCGTCCCGGGGCGCCTTAACAAATTAAGAAGTAAATAGGAAATACACGACTCCCAACTTTTCTGCAACCTAATATTCTGTATATGAATACAGGCTTCTCCCTAATAAATATTCTTCACCGGTATTTTTTAAATAGCCGTAAATTATTTATTAAGTTTAAATTTTCAAGAAGTTTGTTGTAAAAATTTAATCCCATGTACTAGTATTTCCGAAAATATTTTGGTAATGTTTTTTGGACTAGTATTTGTGAAAATAGTTTGGCTGCTTTCAAAGAGGTTGGTTTTTTGCCAAAATTAAGTTAAATTATATTTTCATCTAAGTATTAAGTGTGTGAAATCGTAGATGCGCTCAGTCCGCCAGCAATATCGGTTATGCTGGTTACAAATTAATAATACCAAAAAAGACCATTTGAACACGAGATCACTGTGTTGATTGTGAATGAGAAATCTGGGCATTTTATTAAATTGCTGCTTTGCACATTCTGTGTGCTACATCATTTTTTGATTGATTTAAGGCGCCACCAGTCCCTAAAACGTGTATTGTAACGTATTTTGGTGCATTTTGTTGAAGTTATTCCCAACATATGGCTAAAACTAAAAATACCACAATATTCTACATATATTAATTTAGTACTTTGCTTAAAAAAAAAAATGAAATACACCTTATTATAGTAATGAAAATAAATAAATAAGAAAGTGTTGTTTTTTTCTTGCAACGATTTTCTTTTAAGTTGTGTAAGTGACGCGAACCTATTTTTTCTTTCTAAAGGTAGACAATATAATAATCTAGGACATTACTTAAAAAAAAACATTTTTTTCAAATGATAATAATTATTTAAATACAAAAAACATGTTTCATCGATTCCTAATGTAACGAATTCGCGGTCGGCGAGTATATCCGTCTCTTTTCTACACGTCAATGTTCGAATAAAGCCTACTCTTTCTAATCTCGAGGATAAATGCGTCCCGGGGCGCCTTAATAACTTTCAGAGATCGTTCTTTGATGATTTGGATGAGCGGAATTTTGGAGACCTCCTATAACCTCACATTCCTAATGTGAATGTAGTTATATATCTATTGCGGTTTTTCTTGTAAATTTGACTGCAGTTAACCTAAAAGTGAAACCAAGTGTGAGTTATAACCATTTATTACCTAGTTTTTTTTTATTTTATTTTAATTTATTTATGTACTAAGCAGCGATAGAATAAAATAGAATTAAATGGCCAGAAATATGTACAAAAAATAAATATGGTCGAAAACATTCAATTGTTAAAACAATGTTTGTAGTGTGTAGTGTTTGTAATCTAAAGTAGAACTTTCATCCAATTTTGCAAGTTCCAATTTTTTTTGTTTGTTTTTAAAAAAATAATTGTAAATGATAATAATAAAATAATGGTCATATACAATTGTTTTGGGCCCTGCTTTCTAGGCCGAATGTGCCTGTGCTAGAGTCAGGGGAGATGAAGCGTTAAAAATGGTATGACCATGTGCGGATTCGAACTCGCGACCTTTGGGCCAAAAGTCCAACGCCTTAGCACGATCTCAATTTACAATTTTATTGTTAAAATTTGACTTAAAATTATTTCCTTTTATGAAAGAGCATATCAAAACTTCTTTTTGACAGGAAATGTTTTTTTTTATAAATATTTGAGTAATTATTAACAAGCGTTAGAAGGACCATTTTTTGTGCTTTCACCTGGTCTCTTTGCGAGGTTCATGTAAGCTAATAGCTATGTTGAAAAAAATTGCTGCATCATAAATGTTTTATCAAAAACGTTGGAGAAATATAGGACCTACCCTTTCTGTCGAAATGCCGCTCTTATTATTTGTGGTTGTTAAATTTGCCTATGATTATGGGGCAACTGGTGGTTGTGGAGAGGGGGGACGCAGCGCTTTTTGTGAACGCATACATATCGACTACTACCCTCTTAGCTGGTAGATCCCTTTGAAGCAATATGTTTGCTTGAACTAAATATTCTAATTTTATATTCAAGTGTCAATAAATAAAAATATCGTGACACCGGTTAGCGACTGCAGTCAAGATCTTCAAGGTTATCTCTTTATCTCGAGATGTATTCAACAAAAGTTTAAACATTGGCTTTATTTCCGCTACAGTTTTCCTGTAATCTTTACGAGCCATATTTTTATCATATTCCACACACTGTATCTTAAAAGCTGACATCATTTAAAAAAAATGCCTCGTCCTAACAAAATACATTTATTCGCAGCTGATGGGGAGGGGCTAAAACCGTTCTATATACCCTCTTTATAAACGTACATTTTAAAACGTGCACATTTGAAAGAAACCACGACTTCGTGAAATTGGGTCATTTAAAAAAAACGTAATACAAAACGTGAATAAATAAAGTACTGCACTCAGTGATCTTTTAAATCACATGCGCTCCAAAAATCTATACTAAATAATGTCTGAATTCGATAATTGACAGCGACACAGAAGAGAGAGAGACCGAAATAGCTAACAACCTATTGCCGTCGCACTCTTATTTGGGCCAGGCGAACGAAACGGAACCTTTCACGCGCGGATCCAAAAAATTGAACCCTTTATTCAGAAAATCATTTCCAAGCTTCAAAGAAATTAAACTGTGAAACATAATTTCATATTTTTGCTATTTTCATTACTATTATTTTTACATAATTAACACAATAAAAGAAAGCGTAATGACTAGGGTTGCCATAGATGGTTTGGCTCCGACCGGGACTGATATCAAAATAGGAGGAAATATAGGGGAGTTATAGGAGGAGGAGGGATGGGGTACCGCCCCCCCAATAGCATCGCAATCTTGTTTGTGAAAAAAGGAAATCTTTCAATGGTTCCCACATTTTCAGAATACGTCCAATGGCCGCCAACAAAGACTGTTAACCGCCTAGTTTTGAGTGAGATCGTAAATTACCATGAATTACATCAGCTGCCTCACAAAGGTATTTCAGTGTTTCATTCGGTACTGTAAATATCTAAAAATATTTGTAAAATGTCAGCACATCCCTCGACCCCACACTTTCACCGCCAGCCAACGTGATCTGACTTCGTCGCGCGAATTACCCGTTTACCGGGACACATGGTGGGTCAAACGGGACAACCGGGACCGAGGCTCTAAACTGGTGGCATGTCCCGGTGTAGCGGGACGAATGGCGACCCTACATTAGACGCAATCAAATCCTAACCCGTTTTTCGTTTGATAAGCAAGCGGCACGATTGAAGCAAATCAGCATGATTTCCATAGCGCGTGTTTTGCGATCAGCTGGCCTTATAGTCTGCATTACTAAGCTAAGCGTTATCGTAAAGAATGACTTCAAATATTTGTCGACCGCTAAAAAATCAATATAGAGTGTAATATTGATCATGCACTCAAAAAAGAATATGGTAATAGTAAATATGGTTGATATAATGACAGCAATATTTTTTGTAGGTTAAACATCGATTATTGTTAAACTTACTTAGTTGCGAACAGATTTTACAATGTAACTACCATAATTTTTGGTTACGTTTAACATTTTTAGTTGCTGTTTAAATCACAACAAAATATTATGATTTTATTTCATCAGCTGTTCACCCACGACGCCATTTTGTTTTGAAGTCATAGCTTGCTGTCATAGCAAGAAATATGGTACTAAAATCAAAAAAGCTTTGTATAACAAGAGAAGGCTCACCGATTGATGCAGTCTCAACACCAGCGCCCTGCGTCCATCCGACATGGGCTGCGAATAGCTCATGAGCTTCGTGAGGCGGTGCTGCGGCGGGGCGCCCCTCTCCACGACCAGCACGATCCTCGCCCACTGCCTCTGCCACTCGTTCCTCGTCTCCGCTATCTTCTGGTAGGTGTTCCCCATCATGGCTATCAGCATGTTCACCAGGAGTATCGCGACTATGGCCATATATATCACGAACAGGATCTGGCAACCAACATACTGCATGTTAATGATAATATGCTTACGGAAGGGCTAGTCTCAAAACGCGTCAGTGCGAGCAAGAGGACTCTCCTGCTCTCCTAATATCCTCATTTTGAGACTAGCCCTTTAAGTTTTCTGCACGTTACAAAAAACCATTTTCCAATGTATGTATATTCAATTACTAGGGTTTATTTTCATCGTAGACTAGTCTTTTCGGCTAATTTATTTATTTTATTTTATTTTTGCAAATATTATAAAAATATTATTGTAATGCAAAATATCTTGCCTAACTAGGCAAGGCGTCCTAAGGAGGATATTCCGTCTAATATTTATAAGTCTAGGTGCCGAGTCGAAAAAAATAAAAAAATACACATACATAGGTACATAATATATAATACATAGATAATTTAATTTCTTTTTCATTGTTATGTCATTTATTGTTGTGGCTTTCTATTGTGCAATAATGAATAAATAAAATAAATACATAATAATCACAAATACACGGAATATATCTGAATGTATAAAAACATACATACTATATACAAATACAAATTCACATAGGAAATAAATATTATATATAAAAATTACATACGGACATACTAATACATATTAAACTTAGCTACTCAAATAATTACTAAAAGAGCTATTTAAACTTACTTATTTATTAGTTTTGTATTTATTTAAATTTTTAAATAATAATATACTATAACTATATATGAACACTACACTATACTCAAATTATACTAATACTTTTCTAACAATACTACATGTTGAACATAGGTTTTTCTTAATCGGTATACACCAACATTACTACAACTTAGTATACGCGCTTCTGTTGCAGATTACATAAATTTATCATGGTTAAGTATATACAGGTAAAATTGTAAACAGAAGTACACCGGCAAAATGCGCACTCTGCCTCGGAAATCATCCTGCTAATTATAAAGGTTGCCAAGTCTACCTCGAAATCTTTAACAGAAAAAATGCCAAAAAAACGATACGGAAAATTGTAGAACGTCCAAGTACAGTTATCAATGAACAACCATCCAATGAATCACCCTTAATCTCAAACTCCAACAGACTCTCAATAAATCCACCACAAGGTATCACTAACACTCCAGAGTACCCCAGAAGGCCCAAAAGAACATATGCACAAGCCGTAAATAGCGTGGCCGAAATAGAACCAAAAATTGATAAATCAAACGAAAAACTAGAAATGCTTCTCATAAAACAAGCCGATAAGATCGACATTCTCATCCAACAACTAAGCACCCTAATGAGTCTGATCACAACGCTTGTAAGCAAACTTTCGTGATGGCCAATCTTAGGATCGCTACGTACAACATTAATGGGTTAGCCCCAAAAAGACAGGAAGTAGAGACTCTAATTAAAACAAACAACTTAGATGTATTACTTTTATCAGAGACACATCTCACGGAGCGAAGCTGTGTGAAAATTGCAGGCTTCTCTACATACTGTACTCATCATCCAGATGGAACTGCCCACGGAGGCACTGCTATCATTATAAAAAACTCAATTAAACACCATGAACTTTCGGAATACAGATGTAATCAAATTCAGGCAACGTCGATCTCAATACTTGACTTGCATGGAAGCCTTACAGTCACATCGATCTACTGTCCGCCCAAATACAAGATAAATGAATCAATGTACTCACAATTCTTCAATAGCCTCGGCAAACGATTTATAGCGGGTGGAGACTGGAATGCCAAGCATACCTTCTGGGGATCTAGACTAACAGTGACAAGAGGCAGGGAACTCAAAAAGAGCATGGACAAGAATGCACTTGACTCTTTAAGCTCTGGGCAGCCCACTTACTGGCCGTCAGACCCCAATAAATCTCCAGACCTTCTTGATTTCTTCATCATAAAAGGAGTTTCTAACCTCTATTTCTGCATAGACTCATGCCTTGACTCCTCCTCTGACCACACCCCAGTGATAGCCACTTTCAGTACCACGGTAATCCAACGCGATAAACACGAATCCCTATACAACAAAAAGACCGATTGGGAAAGCTTCAGAAGGTATCTATGCTCTAATATTGAACTGAAACTCCCGCTCAAAAGTGAGGATGACGTAGAAAGTGCCACAGGGTACATCACAAACCTTATACAAGAGGCTGCGTGGAGATCTACCCCAAACACCGATACTAAATATCAAGGAGTAAACTATCCACTAGAAGTCAAGCGAAAGATTGCAGAGAAGCGTAGAATGCGACGAGTATGGCAAACTAGTCGCCATCCTTCCGACAAGACTGCTCTAAATCAATCGGCCAAGCAACTAAGAACCATGATTGCGGACATTAAAAATGAAACATTCAAGCGGCATCTGGAATCTCTTTCGGTCTCGGAAAAAGATGACTATTCTTTATGGAAGGCCACCAAACACTTCAAGAGACCTCAGCAATGCATTCCACCAATAAAAATGATTGACAACAGGTGGGCAAGAAGTGACCAAGAAAAAGCAGAAGCATTTGCAAAGCACCTCTTCAAGGTGTTTCAACCCAATCCCGCTCCATCTAACTCCTCTGAAAGTGATATTGACGAGGAATTACAAAAGGACTTCCAAATGAGTCTTTTGCCAAAGGTAGTTACTCCTCAAGAGATACGTCGAGAGATTACAAACCTAAAAATGAAAAAGGCCCCAGGGTTTGATTTAATAACACCAAAAGTTTTAAAGGAGTTACCTAAAAAAGCATTAGTTTTCTTGACCTACCTGTTTAATGCTATTATGAGATTGTCATACTTCCCAAGATTATGGAAAGTATCACAAATCATTGTCATACTCAAACCAGGAAAATCCCCAAGCAAAGTCTGTTCTTATAGACCTATCAGTTTACTGCCGATTTTATCTAAATTATGGGAGAAGACTCTCCTAACACGCCTGAAACCAATTCTGGAAGATCAAAAGATAATCCCTGACCACCAATTTGGATTCAGGGAAGCACACTCCACAGTAGAACAGATCCACAGAGTCTATGATAAAGTTAGACAATCGCTGGAACGTAAAGAATACTGCTCTGCGGTCTTCCTTGATATTCAGCAAGCATTTGATAGAGTTTGGCACAAAGGATTGCTCCTCAAAATAAAGCAATGGCTACCACACCCGTTCTATAGCATTCTGAAGTCGTATCTTTCAGACAGATTATTTCAAGTTATCCAACAGGACGCAAGGTCTGGATTCTACGAGATCCAAGCAGGAGTCCCTCAAGGTTCTGTGCTGGGCCCCATTCTCTATACCATCTACACAGCAGATTTTCCGATAACCAGAGGTGTCATGACAGCTACGTTTGCTGATGACACTGCGATACTTTCAAGTAATCCGAACCCACAAACAGCCTCAGACATACTACAAACCCAACTCGATAAAGTTAAGGAATGGTTAAGTAAATGGAGGATCAAGGCTAGCGCTTCTAAATCAAACCATATCACATTCTCTCTACGTAAAGGAGACTGTCCAGCCGTGAAACTGGGAGGCGAAATCCTACCCCCCAAGAATGTTATTAAGTACCTCGGCATGCACCTAGATAGGCGGCTCACCTGGAGAGACCATATTAAGAACAAGAGAACTCAGCTAAATACCAAGTTCAAAAGCATGTACTGGCTTATTGGGCGCGGATCATGCCTTTCACTCGAAAATAAAGTGCTCCTTTATAAAACAATCCTCAAACCGATCTGGACATATGGCATTCAACTATGGGGTACGGCCAGTAACTCCAATATTGAAATACTTCAACGCTTCCAGAACAATGTCCTGAGATCAATCGTCAACGCCCCATGGTTTACAAAAAACATCGAGATCCATGAGTACATTGAAATGCCATTTGTGAAATATGAAGTTAAAAAATACAGTGAGAACTACAATATCAAACTACAAAAACATATTAATGCACTAGCATCTAACCTCACAAATGTCACTGGAAATGTTAGGCGATTGAAGCGTTTTGACATTTCAGACTTGGCCAGCAGACAATAGCAGACAGGCTCCATATGAAGGTCGACTCTTTGTTGAAGGAGTTAACCTGCACGCCATCTATCGCTCAACACATCTGATTATAGTCCAAAGGACTGATTACAGATAGGCACGCAAAAAAAAAAAAAAAAAAGTATATACAGGTAAAATTGTAAACTACTAGAACTGATTTAATAGGTATGATGAATTGTAAAATATTGTAAGAAGAAATAAATATTACTATTTATTTATGCTATTAATAGGTCTCTCGTAACCTCTGCCTTGGAGTTGTAGGAAATAGAGGAATAGAGGAATAGAGGGAAGCCGCACGTGGCTTATCCAAGCCCTCTGATACCCGAAGAGTTGTCCGTTTAAATTTAGTCGCAGAGCCAGCGGTTGATGCTGTAATAACATAATATAAAAACAGTGCAGCGTGCCTTGGCTTCGATCTCGTGGTCCGTCCTCTCGAAAGCGGTGTAGTAATCTCCGAATGACGTCATCGACATCAAGAACATGGCCATTATGCTCTCCATGGGACTCGGCATTGGATTTGAGACGGAATCGTCCACACCTTCGGGTGTGTTCGGGTTGTCAAACGACAGGAATATTATATAGTAAGCTGCGGAAAACACAAACGTGATTTATTCTTTATTATATTACATAATCATTATTAAACTATATTTAGAGATCGTGGTAGTCTAGTGGTTAGGGTATTAGACTATTGGCCCAAAGGTCGCGGCGCATTTGGCGTAGTTGAGTAGGGTCTAAAAATAATTGTAAATGACCTAGGTCATAGCAATTCATTTACAAAAATAAATAAATATTCATTTACTAAGAGCGTCAGACAGAACACTGCTGGTGATTACCAGCGGGCGTGGAACCAGAAACGTGGAAACTTGGTTTCCCCTAAAAGCGATGAGGGACAGCACAAACAAATGTGGTGCTATTTCCACGGGCGAAGAAGAGACCGCACACCACGCGAACTTTGTAACTATTCGGACCCGGCAAACTCCTCACGATGGGCGCCCGAACCAGCTCTTCTCGAAAGTCCTAAACGCAGCGAAATCGGAAGAAACAAACTCATTGTGCCTTCTGGTCTACCAATGTAACAGACGTGAAGGTTCCTCAGGATTAAGGCGCGTTCGTCTTTCAAGTAATCACAAGAAAACTTGTAAAACAAAAGTTGTTTAGGTTGAGGTGTAGTTCGTCCAGAATATTTGGAGCATGAATGGATATTCTTCTGACCTCGCAGCCGGTGACGGCCATCTTGAAAAGGGACGTCTATCGTTATATGTATGTGTTTCTAATATGATACGGCTATCATGAGCTGTTAATATTTTATATCACCTTGAGAAAAACCCATCACGAAGACCAGATAGATGCATACGAAGCGCAGAAGGTCTCCTGTCACCATGCGGTAGATCATCACGACGAATGGACCCACCGTTTTGAAACCCCTGCAAAAAATACAACACATAACAATCCGCGACTCCCAAGTTTTTCCAGGCAAAGGGATTAGAGAATTTACCGTTACTAATCAGGAAAACGTTTCTTCACCTGCAATAGAAGAGAAAGTAGGGCGCAGTCGTGAGCATGATGATCACAGCGACGTGGTCCTCCAGTTCGTCCAGGCACGCCAGCCGCAGGCAGGGCAAGAGCTGCATCAGAATGCACGAGAAGAGGAACATGACCCTCGACGGAGCAGTGCTGAGGTTCTCCACGAACATCTTGTAGCCGAGGAACCTGGACTCGCGGAGAGCTGCCAGGATGTAGGCCAGCGCGCCAAACCATAGCGCCACCTCTGCTGTTATGCGAACCTACAAAAAAGATGACTATAGAAAAAATGTGAAATTTACACCGCATGCATTTTGTTAAGATATTCCTTATTGTCATTCAAAAAAGAGATTTCCAATATTAATAATAGCAAAGACAATTAAAACCTAATTGTACTGTTAGATTGTTTATTGTTAATGGTTAATTGTAACATATAAGTACTTGTAATTGCAATTAAATATAGAATATACACACATTATATTTATATTACCTTCATCATAAATTATTTTTATACATACTAAAACCATACTTTATTTTAACATATACCTACAAATTACACACACTCACAACTACCATAAACATCACTCACAAATTACACATCAAAAACTTCTACTGTATACGTATATAATATTCATGATCTATATAATATATTTTAAGACACTTTATTTAAGACATTTAACACAGTTCCAAATTTTTTATGCTAATGTTAAAATGTCAGAAATCCATAATTGGTTTTGTATACTAGTTGTATAAGTTTTGTTTGTAATTATAAAAATTATACTGTTGGATTTTTCAATAAAGAAGAAATAAATAAATAAAATAAATTTTAGCTCATGCAACTAAAAAAACCTAACTGCTATATATAAAACTTTCCAAACTATACATTATTTTAATTTTCTTTCGCAATCAATATAATGTTGTGCCAATATTGCCACTATAAAGGGCTCAGTTTATACTCTACTGTCTACTCTTATGAGTATTTACCAAGAGAGAGTTCAACGGACGGTCAAACGCGAGTGCAACAGAAACAGATGGCGAGCAATTGCAACAATTTATATTACAAGTATTAAATAACATTTTAAATATAACAGAATTAGCCTAATATAAATAAATAACTGTACGGTAATGAAACATCATTACCCTACTTCTCTGCTACCTTGATCGAAGTCCCAAGCGATGTTGTCTCCAACTAAGTCACTGCGTTACATAACAAAAAATAACTATAATAGTTATGATTAAACGTAACTTAAAAATACATTAAATAGTCAGTTACACAATACAAAACAATACATAATTTTAGACTGCTGTCTTCTTGTCCGTCCTGAACAGGTATTTAGGAATCTATTTTTTACTTCAGGCGCACGCAATTTCAGAAGTTTTCCACTCTCCCTCCCAAGATCAGCGCATTCCTTAACCCCTCGATTTTAGAGTTAATTTATTTTTATCTAGGTTCTTGCGAAAGCATATAGAAATCTAAATTCGATGTTTGGAGTAATTCTATTCGGCGGGATACACATGATTTTTAAACTCAGTTTATGCTTTCCGCAAAACTGAGTTTTATATTAATGCGTTTTTAACTCTTATCGCCTGTCAGTAATAATACTGTCTAATTTATAAATTACCTATTTAATTTCAAATATTGTCTACTTAATACTCATCAAACAACTTAAACAACTTCGGAAAACCTTTTACGGCGAAAAAGACCATTCCTACAAAATAAACGAATTTTTCAGGAGGAATAATGTCGGCTTTCTATCCTTTCGATGTAAGACTTATAGCGTCTATAAACCTTTCCCTAAGAACCTATCCTAGCTAAGAGGATGTGCGAAATAAAATCTCCCATTTCGTTTCACAGCTCTTTACTTAATTCGGTCACACAGACTTTATATTAAACCTTGGCAAGCACACATCGAGCCATCTTCCTTTCCGTTCACACAACAACAATGGCCGATGGACAGGATGTCAGCCATCTCACTCGCTTATTCAGAGTGGCCAATCTAGAGGTTGTTACCAATAATAAGCGGAAAAATAACCTTTTAAAGTACCGTCTGCCAACCAGGTATAACCTCCAAAGATAAATGCAACAAACAAACCTGCGCTTGGACCGTATCCAATCTCATAAGGCGACAGTCTTCAGTAAGATCGTCCCACCATTCCTCCATGTCGCTATCCGAACTATTAGCTAAAATCAGTGAGAAACAAATAAAATAATCGTGATTATTAAAGTACAAATAACCAAAAATACTATACCATACTGAACTACTACACCATAAGTAAATAGGCCCCGCCGCGGCCAGCGGCGTAAACGGCGTTTAAGGGCTGGTTTTATAAACATTCGTCAGATAAATGTCAGAGAAAATAAACGAAAATTTGATCTAGCGCTTAGTATTAGGATTATAACCATCCGTTAGTAAACCGGATACTTAACCCATCACATCCCCGGATAGTTGCAACGACTTGGGGTCGTTATATCTATCCTCGCAAAGATCCGACGCACTTGAAGGGTGCTACGGAGCGGGTCAGAGAACACACAAAGGACCCTCGCGCGTCTGTCCCTGTCTTCCTCTCTCAAGCCTTAAAGAAAAACAGGAATAAACCCTAACACACTTAAAGGCCTAATTAAAACTAACATGCAAGGTAAGGGAGAGACAGGACGGTCAAGAAAGAAAGTCAGGAAGGGTGTCGGTGCAGGGGACGACTTATCTGAAACATAAAACACAATTACAAGAACTATATACACAAGCAAGAAAAACTTAACACTGTCCATAACACCAGGCACAGCACTTCGAGGGAGATGGATGACACCAGCAGGCATGGGGTCCAGGTAGCCGGACCGGTTCCCATTAATAGGGAAGGTTTGAACGGTACAAACAACGAGGGACTTCGGGCTAGGAACTCGCGCGTCTCTCTTCGAGAATTAAACCGCGGGATAGTAAACTGGACAGTAAAATGTTACGATCGCATGTTACTGGCGACCAGAGTGGGATCGGTGGGACTGCTCTTGAGTGCAGCAGTTCCAATTGCCCCAAGTGCTCCCGAGACTTATCTATTTTAACAAATTGCAGCCAAATAAGAACGCCATATGTTTACGGATTACCTACTTACATTTTGGTTGAACGTGTGGTTGTGGTGTGAGCGGAAGCATTCCATCGTCCCGTGTTCCCTGTGTATTGCTTCTAAGTTTTTCGCAGAGTACGTTTGTAGATAAGTTATCACTAGAAACCGCGTCCGAAGAATCATTGCTGGTGCAATCGACCAACTTTTCGAGAGTTCTATTATGTTCGACAGTGGCGTTTGTTAAAGATTTCGACACTGTTCCAGTTGAGTTCCGTTTTGGAGTCAAACTCGGTGGTGAGAGCAATAGTTTCAATCTGGAATCATTGACATTGACAGTGGCATTTGACGCATTGAAATTGTCCGTATCAATTAGGGTCGAAGCTGTTGCAGTGGCAGCCGGGGCGTCAGAGTTTGTACTGTTTATCGAAATCGTAGCATTTACTGTCGGGACAGCTTTTTCTGGTGGCCCTGGCCGTAGAGTGAAGCATACTAGCGATATGAGAAAATAGAACGCAAAGAGAAAGAACTGCCTGTAGAATCGAAACTTGACAAACGAATTCCATTTCGTTTTCAGAAGGTCGACCAGCACTCCATCCATAAGCTCTAGATGTTCATCTTTGTCCTGTTCCAAAAAAAAAAGAATTGACAAAGATAAAAACGGAAATACCGGAATACCAAACAAATACAACTGATAGTGCTGATGTTTATCTTGCTTGGGTCACTACAAAAATTGTAGGGAAGTATCTCAAATTCATGCGGCTAGGTGATGCCAAAAATACATAAATACAACCTACATTAATAAAGGATGTCGTTAATAACACGGCGTGACTTAACCACTCCCTTAAGTATAGCAGGAACTCACGGCTTCCCCTAACAGGATAAATACCAAATAACAAATCAATAATGCTTTGTGGCGGGATATAATAAAATAAATCACTTTGGGCACGCTGGAAGACGGAAGTAGATTTCACCAAATCAAAATAGGGGGTAGGCAAACTTCAATTGTACGAACTTGTATCAATATCGCGTACCAACCTGCCGCCGTGAGAGTGCGTATACTGAATCCCTCTTTATACTGTGCCGTACGGGTTACTCATACAACTACAACTAAGATTTCGAACTGATTGATCATGTGCCCATTAAAGGAGGTATGATTTTTTGAATTTTGAAAAACCAATGTTGCCCCCCCGCGAGGACCAATGGTTGATGCGATCAAAAAAGTTTTAGGGCCTTATCTGAGGACTAATACAATAATACAAAAATTAAATAGATTCGATATCTTATACGAAGAAAATTATAGCTTTCCTAATTAAATCTACCTAAAGCGGTAAAAGGGTGCACATATAAACCTTTAGTATATATTATAGTCGAAGGGCTCAGTACACGTAACTATATTATACTTCCTGTCACTTTAATAGGTTAATGATTAAACAAAATTTGCAAATGAATATGATACTCACACCAAAAACGACAAGATTGAGCGCAGACTCCTTACTGATGTTGCCAGTCTCCACGTCGATCGTGTCGATCTGGGAGAGCGGGTAGGCCGCGCAAGTGATGCTGCCGATTTGCCAATAGATCTCGCGTTCGATGTTCATAATGTGAAAAAACATATCGATCCTGGCCAACTTGGCGGCCAGCGTTAGCGGGGTCAGGTTGAGCACGTTGCGGATGTCCAGCGACGCCCCAACCTCGTACGCCATATCGAAGGTGCTCTGCGGGAACAGTGCAAGATTGGAATGCTCTAAGTAGGATCATTGTGATTACCTTTCCTGGAAATTGAACATAGATTGCAACCGGGTTGACCACCACCTGCCAAACCCGGCAACACCAGAATCTGGGTTAGGTAAGTTAATTGAAATAATGATCTTTCGTTCTTTGGACGACTAGAAGCTTTGGGTCAGACATCGAGCTCACGAGCATCGAAACATTAGCTCAAGATGTCAGCTGACAACTAGCATAGCTTCCATGGATCGACTCCAATAGCGAAATGTTTACGATGTCAGATCTCAATGATTTCACCACCAATTTTTGAATTTTAAATTTTTAATCGAATTTAAATTAAAAGTACTAAATCGTGACAGAGGCAGAATTTTAAAATTTAAAATAATATAACAGTTTTATTTGAAGCTTGCATTTCTCCGCTCCAATATGCTCCTATCATGGGTTTGCCTAGTTATGTTCCGTTTTAGCGAGCTAAAAGCAAAAAGGTATATGGCAGACTGAATTTCGGTGAACGCTATCATAAACATATCTCACCTGCTTCTCATATATGACGAGCATGTGGAGTGTCGTGTTGCCATTGGTGTCCTGTTTGTTGGGATCCGCTCCTCTGGCGAGGATCAGCCGATAGCATTCCTCCTGCCCCAAGCAGGCGGCAAAACTCAGCGGGTATTCCCCCCAGTAAACGTATCTGTATAAACATAAAACAATTTCAGTTTTTTCCTTTATAAACTTCTTACGGCGTTAGGAAAGCCAGCAAACGCGAATCCTGAAGTTTTTCTCGGGGAATTTTGGCCAGGCTGAATTGTCAAAGGTTGTGTCATTTATCTTTTCAGGCGATTTGCCGCTATAAAAAAATCAATCGTTAAATATAAGTCACTTTACTTATATTTACAGCTCAATTATACAATTTATATATAAAAATATTGAATTCATGATTTTTTTTTTTGTTTTATTACTTTTTTTTACAGAGTTTTACAGAAATTTCGCCGCAAAGACGGTGCGTTGGTGAAAAAAAAAACATTCTATATTACAATACAAAAATTTCAATAGGTTTACATAAATAACAGAAAGGAAAAAAAACAATGCAAAAGTAATAAATAAATAACAACAAAAAAAGTAAAAACCTACCAAAAGCAAATTTAAAGATGACAGAGAAACAATATATTTTTATTTGTTCGCCTAATTCTCATAGAAATTACTTTGAAACCTTTAAAATGGAATAAAATGTAAAAATGTTGTACATACCCGTCATAGTTAGTGACCGGCTGCACATTCACCCACTCGTGATCCTGAGAATCATTCCTGGATGCCTTTTGGTCCTCTGGACACATGAAGTTCCCGCAGCAGCGTTCGTGGTAGTCAGCGCCGGAGTCGAGGAGGAACTTCACCATCGACGGGTCTTCGTTCACGATGGCAATGTGCAGCACGCTTTCGCCTGAATACGATACAATCGATGTAGTGACGACACCGCAAAGATCCAGAATGTCCCAGGACCATTCCCGAAGACGAAGTAAGATGAAAATCCCCAAATTTATTATATTTTTTAATATGTTAATTCGGTCAGTGCGCGAATTCCGATGGCACGTTGATCGATACTTTTTTTTTTTTTATTGAGAAAAGATGTTGGGCGATGAGTACAAGTCTATAACCTTCCTAACTAGGTAAGAGTTACCTGTTCTAAGAAAGGAATGTCAGTACTGCCAAACTTTTATATAAGGAAAACTAACGGTGTTTTATATATATATATATATATATATATATTTGATGATTGTTTTTTAATAGCGGCAAATCACCTGAAAAGATAAATGACAACATATTGAAAAATTTTGAATAAGTTTTTAATTATTTGATGCTGGATAGCATAATATTTATAAAGGTTCTAAAGAGGTCCTGTACTTGAGAGCGCAGGATGTCGGTTTAAACCCAGCGCTGAGTTTTATAAAAATGCATTTTTAACTCTCACCTGTCCTCTTTAGTGTAAAATATTGTCAAATATTATGTAACCATCTAATTAGATGATATAAAGAAAGGATGACATTTTATCAAAAAAATATAAAAATAATGGATATATAATTATATATATACAGTGGGCATAAACATATTAAAGTATATTGTATATTAAAGTATTATAGTAATTGCCTTGATATCATTATTATTACATGATCCTTTTACTATTTTCATTCAAGTATGTTTTTTTTTGTTAGCTATATGAAAACTTGTTAAACAAAAGAAGGATAGTGCTGACTTTATGTTCATTCACTATAGTAATCGAATTTGACGCTATCGACTAACCATAGTATTCGTCGCTTATGTAAATATCATTGATGAGTTTCGGATAAAATCTTAGCAGTCTTTTGGCGAGATCCGCGTGCAAGGAAGTGGCGTTCAGCAGGCAAAGATGCAAGATGGTTTCGCCGACTGCACCCCTCTCCTGAAAATGTTAGAAAATGTATTTTACCATAAACTTTCTATAACTAATTTGAATATTAGAAAAGGTGAATTTACGAACGTACGGAATTCGTTTTTGTATTATTTCTTTATTTTCTTTTTAATTGCTAAATGCATTTAAAATTATTTTGGGCCTTTTAAGCTAAATGTGCGTTCTAAAGTCAAGGGTAAGCATAACGGTTTGAAAGGGTTGAAATTGGGCCTGAAACTCAAAAATTGTATATTTTCACAAGCATAAGTTGAATTATGATCATTGAAAAACAAAAACATGTTATTTCTGAGAATGTACAGAGAAAAATAATCAAAATATCCGCTCAAAAAATTAAAAAAAAAAATGCTCTGTAAATGGCAAACCCTTATCTTTATAATAAAACTAAATTCTTAGCCATAACATCAAATATATGCGTTTTATCTCTTCTTGAAAACCACGCCTCTAAAATCATCACCCTATATATAAACTGTAGCCAAGTCTAAAAATAACATTTATAATTTTGTACATATGATAAAAAATACCTTAAACTCCCAGATGATGTCTCTGTAAGCAGTTGGGTTCCTGTCGTATTCTTCTTGGCTAACTTCAGGCCAGTCCTTCTCGATGTCGAAATCTTCATCCGGGTTTTCCATGGCCCTCAAAATAGGCAACTAAATAAAATGCACAAAATAAAATGTTACATATTTCATTAATTATGTTAAATGAGAATTTGAGAATTTTAAAATATGCCACGTTTCAGTTAACAATTGTAAACTTCACGCGATAATATTAGATCGTTGACGGCACGCGTGTGATCGCCGCTCGCAGCGCGCAGGTCGCTGCCGCGCCCGGCCAAGGCTACGAATATACCGATCGCGCGTTGCGACGGAAAAGGCAATTACACCAGCGCTTTAATAAGAATGATAAATTTGGATATGATATTTTTGCTTTTTTTGTATTTAAGGCGAAGCCTTCTTACTCTTTCTCTCGCTTTCTAGCTTTCTTACTCGTAACCTATTACGAGTAAGAAAGCTCGCTTAAGCCTTAAGGGCGTATTTATGCTCTAGACGCCCTTAAGGCTTCGGGAAACGGTCTCAGAACAGGATATACAGGATTTCCCAAGGTCAATCCCAATAAAAAAAAAAACTAATAGGTCCTACGATTCCAAGTGTTATTTGTTAAGAAACTATATAAAAATTCATTATGGTATTAAAGAAAAAATAATGTTGAAGATTCTATTCTAAATCGTGTAAAACAGATATTTTTCAATGGCTCCTCCCTCGGATAACTACGTCACTGGGTCACTAGGCAGCGGTCAGTCAAGATCGAGGTTAATGACCTGCCGCGTGGTTCGAAACGCCCTATTAGGGCGGAGCTAAATGATCGCTGTCAGATGCCACTGGTCGAACAGAGGTCGGTCTAAGAAGAAGGGGTAACTCCTTTCCCCTTTCTGGGGTTGTAAGAGGGATGCTATTGGTCGACAGATAATATTGATTTATCGATTGATAAGATCGATTTACACCAATTTTATTATCAAAAATAATAAATTTGGTGATGAAAATTTTTCGCATTTTGTTAGATAATTTCTTACTCTTAATAGGGAACTTAAACACCCCTAAAGTTTGTGGGATTGGTCTTGGGACACCCTGTATTATTATGATTATTATGATTATGATTATTATCACCTTCACCGAATATTGTAAATTAAACAAGTTATTTCTAAATACCAATAAGTGCAAAACGATGACCTTTACAAGGAAAAAACAACTATTGTCATTTTCTTATACCCTGAACGGTTGTCAGGTTTATACGGTAGACCAGTTTAAGGACCTAGGAGTAATTTTCGACCCAAAGCTTAGTTTCAATCTACATCTAGACTATATAATTAAAAAATCTCTGAAGCTATTAGGTTTTATATTACGGGTGACTAAACCCTTCTCAAACTTTAAGGCGGCTATCGTCCTTTTTAATTCGTTAATTCGAAGTAAACTCGAATATGGTTCTGTCATTTGGAATCCGGTATATGTCACACACTCAAATAGAATCGAGAGAGTCCAGCGCCTTTTCTTGCGCGCGTTGACCTATCGATATTTTCGTGGAGTCGAACTAAAATACATCCCTACCGCGATAAAGTTCTACGAATGTACCTCCCTGTACGACAGACGCGCGTTGCTCGATCTGCGCTTCATAAACGCCGTTTTCAACGACACTATTAATTGCCCCGATCTTTTGAAATCATTTTCGATCAATGTACCGTCATCACATCGCACCCGTCATTACAATGTTTTTAAAATACCCTCATGCTCCTCAAATAACGCTCTACATTCACCGATACCACGGTTGCAAAGTTATTTTAATGAAACTGTTAACTGCTTCGATAAATTGACTCTGAATAAATCGCAATTTAAAGTGTTCAGCAATGATCTTTTGTGTAAAAATTAACTGTTCTAAATTCGTGTAGTAGATATGTATATATATTGATATAAAATGGTTTTGTTATTTTTGTTATTAACTTTAATACTTTTTATTAGTAGAATCCTATTTTTAGTTTTACATAGTTTTTTATCGTTCCATCATATGTATTTTTTATTTTATATGTACTGTGTAAAATTGTTGGTTTCTCCAATAAAGATAAATAAATAAATAAATTATATTATTATATTATATTATTATATTATATTATGATTACAACTCAATGTAAATATCGTTTTTAAAAACCTATTTATTTTCATAATGTTCGGACATACCTGCTTATGCCGCGCCCTCTCTTTGTTTCTGAGCAGCACCAGCTGCGATACAGGTATGTATCGACCCTTACCCTTGTTGTAGAGAAACGGCTCGACCTTCGTCTTTATGGCGTGATCTATTTCTGCATACTGCTTGCTTTGGGCCGCCCTCTTCATCATGTCCACCAGAAGTCCTCCGCCTGGCACGATTGTGTGCGAACGGTCATTAATATTGTCGGCGTCAAAAATATAAACAGAGTGCGGTCAAAAACATCGCGTTCTCTCGCTTATACACTTCATTAATGCGGATGAGTGAGTGGGACATATATTGGATTTGATAAACATGCACGAAATTAACCCATATCAAAACAGATAACTGAACTATCTACGCATATTATTAATTACCTAATTATTTAATCTTAAATATATGCAAACGCTTCTGCTCGTGACCTAATTATTCAAAGATGTATCGTATGTGTGATTGTAAATTTCCTGAAAAAATAAAAGAAATAAATAATTGAAACCGCCATTGTTGTTTTGACGCTCAGTTGTTCTGGAACACCCTGTATGTGAACAAACACTGCCTGAAGCACAACATAATACGTTAAAAAAAAAAAAAAATGCCTCCAAGCAAATATTACAAATAAATAATTCACGCTGATATTACAACGGTGTAATACAAAGCGGATTTTTAACCCCATTGGGCGAACAGACAAAGATATCAATCCCCGCGGAAATGGAATTTAATAATTCGACTGCTCTCCCAATTGGACTATACTTATGTACGACACGCTAACCGCCTAAATAGCGTGTGCTTCCGCGCTCTAGTAAAACGGTCCCGTACAAAGAAACCAATATCTTTGAGTATTACGGAATTCTCGATGAATCCGCGAATAACCTTATAAAAATAAAACAAAGTATGGATTTGTCGCCTAAACTCGAGTGTGTTATAGCCTAGCATCCCTAATACAAATGCTGATAGATTCGTATTGGGAAGAAATCAGGATTAGTGTGCATGTATGCTGATTTTTCCAAAGCTTTCGACACCGTAGACAATAATGTTCGTACGTTTTTCGTGTTTTTCCCAAGCATCCTACGGGATTCAATTCCAGCATTATTGGAACATCTATTGGACAAGGGAGAGAGAGAGAGAGATGAGTCAATTTATAAAAAAAATGGTTTACTTTTTAGAGAATCGTTTAACGAGAACTGTTATTAATAAATTATAGATTTAAATACCTTTTAAATCGACCAATTTATAGATGAGCTGCGTCGATGGACCAGCTTGCTTCTTAACGCCGCTTGTAACGTTGCTCTCAGTATTTCCCATTTAAATCCAGAAAATCCTTCGAAGGATTTGTAAATAACTCTGAAATTCTTACACTAATTATATATAATTTAAAAAAAAACTAAATTTGCTTTATTTTTTAAATATGATATACAATCAAGTGTCGTTTTCACACAGTTAAATGACATATATTTAAGATAAGATCTAATTGGAAACTATGATTAACCTACGGGCATTATCTACCGGATGTTACTTATAAAAAAAATTTTAGTCGATTAATAACAGGAAAAATCATGGCGTAGTAAATCGCAAAATGATCCCAATGAATTTTACTTCGACCTATAACGACGAAATAATTCAAAAATAAAATAAATAATTCAGAAAGAAATAAAAGAAATTCGTGTATTTGCCGCGATGGCGACGTAATTAAAATCGTTCGCAACAGTTAAAGAATTAATCAAAATATAAATATTAAGTTTGCAAAGGTAGACTTTCTTTTATATCAATTAATTAAGGTTTGTTTTTTTAAAATTTGTATTTTACAATAAAACGGCGGCCGCTCAACTAAAACTTTTACACATTTTAGCGGTTTAATTTGGAAATTCACATCACAGAGCAAAGCGTTGCAAATTAAAGCAAAATTCAGTTGAATATACTCTTTTCACAAATCTGACAAATTGTTGGCGCGACTATATTGACCAAACATTATCGCCGTCGCCAGGGACGCAGCCTAAAGCGGGTTGCACAACAGTTCCGATATGAAAATGGAACTCCTTACTCCTGACCCCTCCTTGACCCTTACTCCTTTACTCTAATAGTAAAACATTTTCTGTATGATTTTAAAAAAAATGTCTTTTTTGTCATTACAAAATTTTGAATATGTAGTTATACATTATATTAGATACTAGGTTCGGAAATAACAATGAACTATGTATAGTTAGATTGTTTTTACCTGTGTTTGAATATTAGAAATGTCCTGAAATATAAGTAGAATTTTGAATTGTGCTTGTGTTTGAATCTGAACTTTTGTTCAATTTGTTTTCATATAGATAACAAAAAAAACCATATAAAAATATAAATACCCTATTGAACGTTTGCTGTCCGTATTGTATTGTTTACCTATTGTTACCTATTCAATTGACCTACACTGAAATATTAACGCGCGGGAACCTACCCGTCGCTCATGTCGTCAATACATGTTGTATGGTACGGTGCCCCGTGGAGTCAGTCGGTTTCTGGGTAGGTCTGATATTTTATTAGAGAACCAATGTTTTTTTTGACTCTTTCTTTTGCCATTTTGACCAGTTTTTTTTTACTTTATTTACAAAGTTGCTGAACAAAACTTGTTCAATTTTATATCCAGAATCGCCCCTTAGAAAGTAACTTTATGTTCATCCTGTATAGCATAATTTATTTACAGTTATAGAAACATATAAAATAAAAAAAAACATTCTCACCCAAGTAATGTATTGTGCATAAAAAAATTACATAACATCAAAATTAATTAAAGATTCAGGTCCTACTAATATGACACATTGCATAACTTTTGGCTCATATTCACCATTATTAACCTCATGCGGCAATACATAGTCGCATTTCAGTATGGCTAGAGGTCGCTTTTAGAATTAGCGGCGATAGTTAAAATATAGGTACATTAAAAACAAAGTAAAATGTTAAAATATAAAATAAAAAGATGTTTTAATATTTGAGCCGCTTTTAAGTGTGTTGATTTGAGATTTGTCTAGATTTATTATGGTAACTATTCTATTAAGACTATTAACTATTTATTAAGACTTCACACAATTGACAATTTGAATTCACACAATTCAGGTATTCTTTAATTATTTATGGTAAAGAGAATAATTATATTATAGTGTGTAATATAGATGGTTGATAAAAATGGTGTTAATGGATCAAGGAGTGATAGCAGACTATACGAAGCCCGAAGCTATTGTTTCGTGACCACGTTTCTTATGCAAATATAGTAGATGACCTCAACCAGACTTAGGAGAGAGGCTCCGAAGAATAGACCAGCCAGACCACCGATGGATACTGAAAGAAAGCAGAGCATTTTGTTAGTATTTATAAAAAAAAAGCATATAAACTTAAAAAAGCAAATACTATACGTACATATACAAACATAGTTATATATTTTATAGCAAAACATCCTTTGAACATACCCAAAACACATGGTACGGTTTTCATCACCGCCATCGCGGCAACATGACAGACAACGTGCAAGCATATTGTAAAAAATATATCTTAATTATTTATTTGTATTTTTGATAAGTATGCACATCCATTACTTACAGTGTTTGAAAAATAAAAAAAAATAAGAATTAAATGCAAATTTGACAATGATAGCCACAGTCCTGCATCATTGCGTTTGTTGACTTTGCCTACTCACCAACGAAATCGAGCCGATCCCTGACTACGTTCCTGTTGTAGCGGAGTGTTGGCAACGCGTTCAGCCTGATCTCCACTGTCTTCATTTTTTGTTCGTCCACGAAACTCGGCTTCAGAGAGTCCAGGTCTTCCTCGACGTCGTAGGCATCTTCGCGGCTGCGAAATGAAATAGGCTGGTTTTCCACTGGCGCGACATTTATTATATACTAGTGGTCGCACAATGGTCGAAATTCGACCGTAATTCATTATTTTCAAGTTTGAGTGTTATTGAGGTTCTTATGCCTCTATAATAATGGCATATATTCTGGCATAGGTATTTATGAGTTCTAGGGATAGCTTTCCTATTGAAGGGAGACACGCACGTCTTTAGTTGATATTTAGTCGCCCAATGACGCCCTCATACCCCCACCCCCCCCCCCCCGACCTGATTATGAGACTACAACTGTAACACCAACCTTGAGTAGAAAATTTGAAAAACTCTCTTCAGTTCTACTTCAGAACACGACGGGAGGCAGTTGACACAATCGTTCGAGGTATCGCCAAGGTTCTTGGTGTTTTCTGTGGAAATAGGATAGAGCAATGATTTTTGTGATCGTCGGGTGTAGCGGTAACTGTCAGCGTTCTAACGCCAACGTTCTAAAGCCGCGTTTACAGGATAAAGCGGCGATACAACTGTCAACGTTCTAACGCCAACGTCCTAAAGCCGTGTTTACAAGATAAAGCGGCGATACAACTGTCAACGTTCTAACGCCAACGTCCTAAAGCCGTGTTTACAGGATAAAACGGCGATACAACTGTCAACGTTCTAACGCCAACGTCCTAAAGCCGTGTTTACAGGATAAAGCGGCGATACAACTGTCAACGTTCTAACGCCAACGTCCTAAAGCCGTGTTTACAGGATAAAGCGGCGATACAACTGTCAACGTTCTAACGCCAACGTCCTAAAGCCGTGTTTACAGGATAAAGCGGCGATACAACTGTCAACATTCTAACGCCAACGTTCTAAAGCCGCGTTTACAGGATAAAGCGGCGATACAAAGGCGAACTGAGAAACACACTTTTATTTCAATTTATTAATCAGGGTGATAGCCATTTCAGCCGTCCTGTCCTGTGAGGGGGAAATTGCCAGGATCTAAAAGCATCGCGGAGCATGAATTTGGGAAAGAGAGGTAGAAAATAATATTTTGCACAGTATTCATACCTATATAATTAGCTAGGCAGCCTAGTCCAGTGTAGTTACAGTACATGCTTTTATCTGAAACAAACCATGTTTAATTTGAACAAAGATGTATGTGGGCTTAGCAAACCCTCCAGGTCAACAATCCTTTAAAACATATAGATACGGCATGTCATACAAATCCCCCGTCATCCTGGATTCCCGCTATACTGGATAGAGACTTATCGCGATGAAATATGCGAGCAAGCGAGACGTCCGATACGCGAGGAGTGTACTCGACGCAAAGTGGCGTACTCGGGCGTGGTGCGTTTTTCACCCTCAGTTGCCGTATGTTTTAAAAGATCGTTGCTGGAGGTGCATAACAATGTTCAAAGGAGAAAAACGATTAAATCAACCTTTAAATGTATTAGGTAAAACAGAGTACCTTTGTTGTAATTTTAAATGCAGTACATACCTTCGTGATTATGATTTATATATTTAAAGACACATCCTATTTGACTACCCAATCATAGATAATCATAGAAACATAATTAATCTAAAAACTTTTTTTTTTTTTATCTCAAACGTAAAATATTTTAATGACGATACCGATTATTGGCACCAGATGACTTTACGTTTATTTATATTTACCAAAAATTTAGTCTCTGCGGCTGCGCGCGAATTTTACTAGTACTTTCTAGGATTGAAGGATCCAGAATCTAGCATGACAGTGATAGAAATGCGCGTTGTAAGGCGACACCGTTAAAATCACCCTATTAATCTAGCGCTACGAACAACCGCGTCACGAAATAGCGGTGACTTCGCTAGTTTAGTAACACGGAAATCTCATTACAAGTGGCGCCATGACAATGTAAACTGTGACGAGTTCAGCTACAAATCCGCAGTTATTTTGTAGCCGTTTAAGTATTAGGCTATTTCGCATATAATAGTGTGTATTAAAATAAAAACAAACAAATGTGTAGAGGCCCTTCTCCCCTTACCAGTGACCGCTCATCCCAAGAGTGATTATTGTGTATATAGGCGATAAGAGGGTAATACAAGCTTGGCGGCAAGCGAAATACCTGCGCGCCATTCGCAAACGGTGGCTGATTCTTCAACGACGCCATTATGGCGTTACCAAAGACAGTGTCACTGGAATTCGGCGGTTGAGTTCGAAGAAGCACCAGCGAGGAAATTGTGAAAATCAGTGAGGAATTTTAGCAGTGATGGACTGGTGGTCTACCTACATCTAGTATCCCTGAGGTGATGAACGCAACCGCATGCCTCAAGCCTCCTTCTCGTTTCACATGCTGTGACGCAAGCCGTGTAACCGTAAGCCTAAAAACAAATAAGGGAATATTGGTGTATACTATAATACCTATTAAACTTAGTTAACGCCAATTATCAAATAGAGAGCAGATTTTTAGCTCATAAAAATGGGTCCTTGCATTTGAACAAATCTGTGTTGCTACCATTAAGGAATTTGTCTTAATGTTCACGCCCAGAAACTTCGAGAGCACAACTATCTAATCTGGGGGATCCCTCTGTGTTGTCACAACTATTCCCTGACATGAAATGCACGGAAATATGGTTATCTATGATGTTTATGAACCACAATCAACAGATACTCCTATTTTCACAAAGAAAAGCAACTTCCTCATACAAGTACTAGTAGAATTGAAATATAGGACGATAGAAGCTTTAAATACACGAATTTGGTAGTTTCCCTGCTTTTTACTGGGTATTAAATAAAAAACAAAAATGTAAGTAGATATTACGCTAAGGAACCTTACTTGTAAAACCCACTTACCTTGTAGAACTCCATTCCATAGTTTTCATCCGGATATCTGCATTTGCGAATCTCAACACTAACATCGCGCACTTTAGGAGAATTGTGCATTTCGATGATCTGTATAAGATGGATTTTTTTAGAAGATAAATTTAAAAAATGTTCATCAGGCTTCTTAAAATTAAAAAATCCCTTTCAGTACACCGGAAGGCGGAGGTAGATTTCACCGGATCAAAGATTTTACGAACTTGTATCAGACATTGCGCGATACCACTGCGCGATTCGCTCTCCGCGTGGCATCCTTCCCACCCTACTGAAGCAAGAGTGCGCATACTGATTCCCTCTTTATAGTGTGCCGTAATGGTTGCCTATATAAAAAAAATGTTTCAACCAAAAATTGTAGGGCAATTTAAACTGATTTAATCGTGTGCCTATTGAGAAATGTATGATTTTTTTGAATGTTTAAATCAAAAAAAAAACCAATTTTCCCACCCTTAGGACCAATGGTTGATCCTATCAAAAAAGTTTACTCAGATAAGTTTTCGGCCCTTGTTAGATGTTGAGAATTAATAGCTTAAGTAGTAATTAATAATTAAGTAGTAATGAGCTATATTTGGTTATATAGGGTACAGATATTATATAGTGTATAGCTGTTTGGTATAAGTAAATAATATATTTTTAGTGTGGAGGAACTGTTTACGCATCTTTATTTATATTAAAATGAATGTATGCCTGTCTGAAGCATTATAACTACTCGGTCGATTTGAAAATTTTTTTTTAAATGTTCGTTTGAAGGTTTCTAATGGAAAGAAAAATTAGAGGTTTCCCAGAAAACTCGCAAGAAACTAAAGTTTATTCTACAATCTTCAAAGCCGCCTGCATAGTACGGTAGGCACGTATTTTTTATTGTTGGAAAGTGAACCGCAATAAGTTTGTTTTACACTCAGGAATTGCAAAAGCGTGAGATTTAGAATGGCCCAAGAGAAGTCCAGGTGCGGTAAGTATGTAGTTGAAGAACACAACCATAATGTGCGATCGTTTTATTCTGTATTTATAGTCCAAATTGTTCTTTTCGATAAATGCGCATGACGTTAGAAAATAATTAAACATTTTTAAAAGGGAAGGCATTAATTACCCTTCAAGAAGCAGACACTAATAAAATGTCGTTTGCGTCTCTCCATCGAGGCGGGTAGATCTCAGCTAAACACGATCATAACACCGTTTTAAATGGTTATATTATGGGATACAAGGAATTATTGTTCAGAAACTAACTATTCTTCAAGACAGAAACTTCACGTTTTCGCATTATGTTTCTCAAGTATGCGTGTGCACCTAATAAGCGTATTTATTGAACTGAAACATTTTTGACATTTAAGGTGACAGTGGCCTCTCACCGCTTCTTCTATAATCAATACTTCTACTGTCCTAAAATCATCCATAATTATATGAATGGGTTTTAATTACGAGTGCATGTAAGTGTGTTATTTAATTTATGTTACGCACTCTAATGACCGTTTTAGAAACTGACTTTAGGCTAAAAAAAAATAACTATTTTATTAGAACAAATTTCTGACGCAACATGTTGCCATGCCTCGGTAACGAGGTACTGGCTAAAGATATACTCAATAAAATAAACCACTCCTCTTCGTTTCAATCTCAAACGATTTAGCCATTATATTACCAAAGAGATTACAAGAACCTAATTAAACCCCCCCCCACTGTAATAATATTCAGTGCACAGCATTCCTCTGACATAACATCATAATTACACAGTAGGTGGCTAATGTGTCTAATAAATTTAAAGTCAAAAGAATAAGGCAGATGAGTATCTTTAAAGCTCTGTATAAACTCACATCTAGATAGAAGTCTGTTCCTGATTCTGTATCAAAATGCATGTCGCTGTCAATCTGGTTCCATGGAACGTCCTCAATTCCATGAATATAAACCTACAAAGTAAAATTAACCAGATTTCACATTTAATGATTATGGCACATCCCACAGACCATTTTTATGGTACATCATAAATAGGCTCTACTGGTATAAACATCTAATTGGGCTCAGAAACAAATTTCGAAAGTCGGCGCTATCAATCTAATTATATAGAAAAGTTTAGATTTATCCCAGATCAATGATATTTTTAAAAAGTCCTCTCAAAATTAATTTAAATTACTCTCAAAATAAAATAAATGATGTATGTGCAATTACGCTAATGATATGGGCAAAACAAGCAATAAACCATCAGCTCTTTTCGTCGATTCCATTTTCCAATAATTAATACCCATAAAACCAAACTACCCTACAAATTGCACTAAGCTACGCAGCTATTGTTAAATGTAATGTGTGTTGTGTGTTTGAACTTGCTGTGAAGGTTTGATTTTCCCCGATCACGCTAAACTCTTCATATTAACTCGTTTTGTTGGTGGAAACCACAATCAAAATCTCACAGTGCACACTGTTTCTATTTTACCCATTTTTTTTTTTGGGAATTTTCGACAGGAATTTTTTCTCGTGTGAAATAAGGTAGAAGTAGCAAGACCGAGAGTAACTCCTTTCTAAAACAATAACATAACATTACAATAATTGATCTGATCAGGATTGTCCATAAATGGCACAAATTGAAGTAAATCCAAGTTTTTACAGGTGCATGTTTCCTACATACGAGGAGAAGAGTCGATATGTGCTGTAGGAGATTTAGAAAACTTGACATAGTGTAAAATTTTATTAAAAGACGGCGTAAAATTAAATACGGCCCTAATAAATAAAACTCACTACTTATGTATACCTCAAGTACAACCATAAAATTGAATGTTAGCTTTCCAGGTCCAGATGAACGGTTTGACTGGAGAATTGGAACCGATCCCGATAGGCTGCAAAGAAAATATCAACAATAACCAGTTTGTTTTCCAGCTTCATTTTTGTTTTACCTGTAGTTACGACATTTTTTCAGGCCATTTTAAGCTCATAGGACTGTGATAATAGCTGACGAGTGAAAGTGATGACGAGGTCATTAATTTTCATGGTAGCTATGCTTTTATCACTTATATAATATAATTAGCAAAGAATAAACTCATATAATACTTGCAAAATAATGATAATTTTTGTTTTCATAAGTATTTCCCCTCACCCCCGATATGCGGTGATCATTCTTCATACAAAAACCATTGAATGGATATTAAGAAAATAAAAGTCGTTTTTTTAATATCGTGGTTTATTTCATCAACTTCTTTCGCAGCACTTCAGGAAAACGCATTAAATCTTTCTTAGCACAATGCATACAGAACATTTTGTTATAAAATACACTGCAGTCTTTATCGATGCAGACAGAATTATTACAAGCACTGCAATCGGCACCCAGAACAAAAACCTCTCCTTTTCCAGGAGGATTGAAGGGATCTTTCATCACGTACGATTCCACCTTCAGGTTAACCAACTTTGCAAACGGTGGAGATGTTCCTTTGTAGTGGTATTTCTCTTTTAGGGCACAAATACTACATTCAAAGGTACCCCCTTCAGGTTCCGGCTGTGCTAAAGGGTCTTCTATCTTAGTATTGTCTTTTCTATCCGTAGACCCCATTACACTATCTAAAAATTACATTAATGCATTAGTCATGGACAACATATTTTAAATTAAACAGTTCATAATTTTAAGATATTAGCACTGATTATACGGGTGAACTTGTTTTCATGCACATCCTTTTATACTTCAAACTGATCAACTTTTGTTCTACAAGTTCTACAAGTTACTCCTCTTGACTAGGGCGGCCGGCACTTATACAGTTTGGTGTGTAAAAGTTTACCCTGTATAGTAGTTTAAAGATAACTCAACCTTAGATGGTGCTATTTTATCGCTGCAAAATTTCATTTCTATTAAAGAAACCAAACAACGTCAGATATTCAAGACGCCAACCGCGTAGTTTTTTGGAAATTTTTACAATTTAGAAATGATTATCTTGCTAAATCAAAGATAGCGCTAGTAAGTGCCAGTACTTTATATGTAAAGGATTTGCAGTTTAAACTTGTAGAATATATTGATATCTTTCATTAAAATTATAAAACTGTGTGCTTTTTTTAGTAAATTATAATATTTGAGACTCGGTGCGACATCTTGGTTATGTGTTAGTTACTATAGATAGAATGGAAGTCAATTTCTTCATAGATGTTGAGCAATCTAATGCACTAAATAGTGAAGTTAAAAACTATACTGATATATGTAACATTGATAAAAGCTTAGCTTCCATGGAATCACTGACCGAGGTCAAACACACTATAAAAGTTATAGTAACCACAAAAACAAGAATTTCTGACCCTGACCTAAACTGAAGAGCGTTCAGGGAATAGTTGGAATATTTTCAATTTTCCAAATGACGGTAGGAATTCTCTACAGTCCCAACATTCACTTCACTCCCAGTCCTCCACACCCCACAGTCAGATGTTGAATACCAGGGGCGGATTTTGAAGCACTTACAGGTATATTTTAACAAAACCATATTCTAGCATAAAAGAAGTACCCTATGTATGCTTCAGATATGGACAAAGGACAATATTACTTTTTACATTCTAGTAAATCACCTGATAACGTTTCTATAACTTGAATAGAAGCTACTTAATTTAAATCTATATTAAGTTAAAACATTTTATTTTTATATTTTATAGCGGCATTATATTTAACAAAAAAAATATTTATTTGAATAAGAATTAGTTTAAATGGAGCTTGAGGTATAAACCATTAATATCGTAGATATGTGTATTGTTTATATGATTGTATAATTGCTACAATTGCATACATACATACATACGATAAACGTATACAGGATTGTTTTAAATTTAGGGCACTCCTTTTAGTAGGTTAATCTATATAGATAAATTAACCGATTTCACGAAAAAAAATTAATTTCCAAATTAAAAAAAACATACTTAAGTAATTAAATTATTAAAAATTTTTGTTTTTTTCATAGTGCTTCGCGAACCGTGCGCTCGGAAGTCACTGACCGTTCTCGCTCCATGCATTCAACAGTGCTATCATACATTAAAACGGTTTCTATCTAATTTTAAAGTCATTTTTCTGGGATTCAGAAACATTTTACCAATATTTTATGCTGATTAATGTTTGATTGTCAATATAGGATCAACATCTTAAAAGGAGTGCCCTAAATTTAATAACAACCTGTATAAACAAATAATAAATAGAAATAAAACTAAGTTATTGATTTTTACAATGTTTAATTGAAACATTTTATAAAAAGCTATTATAGTTAAATTTATATCATGTATTATAGGTTATATTATTATATTTTTTTATTAAAACATAATAATGATAAATATTTTACAATTTTGTCGAGTACCTATATAATATGTTTTAAAATATTCTTTTACCATCTGCTAGTTTTGAATGAGGAAAATACTGTAAGTATTAAATATATTTTTTTGAGCACTGGAAAATCATAAGTATGTCCCTCACTTTAACGCGCTTGACAGTAAGACAACACCTCAGTGTATGGTTTTCTGTGTATAATATAAAATGCAAATCAAATTTGACTAGATTAAAAATTACAGCTGATGTATCGAAATGATAGATTATATTTTGCTGTATTTTCATTTCTTCACAACAGACGCTAACTCCTTAGGAGCCTCGATGGGCCACCAATCCGGCTTAATCGTATTCCCTTTATGATCCTCTACTACCAAATGCGGTGCATCCAAAGCTTCGGAGATTTTTAGTAACGCTATGCCGAACTTCTTGTAAGTTCCTTTAATTTTTCCGATCGACTTGACAGAGCTATTGGACGAGTAAACAGGAGTGTCGTACGGTATAGCAGAAAATAACTCATTTTCAAAGAATAACGGCATAAAACGTCTTCGCAAAACGCCGGTATGATGAGTCCTCGCTGTTAGCTCCTGTCCTATGTAGCATCCTTTGTGAAAGCTTACTCCGTGCAAATAGTCGCAGTTGGCCTCAAGGGGCATAATTGCACCAGGAGGCATATCCTGGGACCCTTCCGGCACCCCTAGCGAATACCTCAATAACTTATAACCGTCATTTGTATCACATACAGTGTCTCCGCTTATACATTCGTTTATATCTTTAAAATGAATAGATGATTCGGCTAGTATTCGGTAACCAAGCTTCGGTATACGGGGATCTTTAAAAAAAAATATTTTATCATTAATTTTGAATTCGGTCCCATTTAATTGTGATTCCTCGTCGTAGACGACCCACAATCCATCTTCAGTATGCTCAGCCAATTCTATTTTTTTCTTCATTTTGTACAATTTTAGGTGCCTGTGTAAACTATCAAGCACTTCCTTGTCGCATTCTATTAATCTTGTATCAGCTGCCGAGGATTTGTATATTATAGAGTCGTAAACAACGCGTCCTTTTGAATTTAATAGCGTTGTATACATACAACCGGAAGTTTCTAAGTGACGGATGTCGTTTGTTATAAGGCCCTGAAGAAAATAATCTACTTCAGGACCGCTAACTCTAAGTAAACAACGATTATTCAAGCGCTGTATGGTAGTTACAGTTCGCAAAGGATTGGTAAAAAGACGATACACATTTGACAGATTACAATGTTTTACCTTTGAAGCAAACATGATAGGTATCTGCAGTATCCTAATGAATAAATATAGAAAACACAGTCGTCGATATTAATCACGAATAGAAATTAAGATTAAAATGTAGGACAAATTATATTGAACGGTTTAACCTCAAAATCAAAACCAAAACATAACTTTGACAACTACTGTCAAGCTAGGTATTGTTAACGTTAGTCAAACTTCAATCATAACCACCCCAACAAACACAAAAGTGTTTCCAGAATTCAAACATGCGTATAAAATATTTTCAGGGAATGTTTGAAATATTTTTATTATCGGGAAAAGATTAATAAGTTATGGAACTTTATAACTGCTATTTTACAAATGTGTGTATAACCCAATAAATAACCGTGACTGCAAAACAGACATGGTATTTTGTAATCATAATATATAAATAGGGGCGAGCCCCATACAATACAGACAAAAATATTTGTATTTTTATAGTGTCGTAGTATAGGAATCATTACCGATATATTACCAATAAATATAATATTTATTAATAATAGTTATTGGTAAAAAAAACTATTAATTATTCTAACAGATGAAATTACAGTTCCTGTATAACAGCGGGTCTTGCATAGTTTTTATACCTAATTTAAAAGAGGGCATACATGGGTTTCATTGTAATTGTATACTGATTTCAAATAAAAA
Organism: Neomicropteryx cornuta; assembly: GCA_020383195.1. Taxonomy (NCBI): domain Eukaryota; kingdom Metazoa; phylum Arthropoda; class Insecta; order Lepidoptera; family Micropterigidae; genus Neomicropteryx; species Neomicropteryx cornuta. The sequence continues at coordinate 1,071,357 of JAHKQU010000001.1, read as the reverse complement.
ATATTGTACCAATATAAACATGTTTTGTACTGTCATAAACTTTTTAAATTAAGAAAAAAATAATACTATTGTGATATTGAACCATAAAAGTATAATAATTATTAGGATAATAGGTTCACAAATACAACAATAATGTCCATTCGATAAATAATAATGTAGCATATTATATTGTGGCAATATTATGGCTATTTTGGCTATCTTATCCAACATTTATCGAATAATATTTGATGATTTATTTTGAATAACGTTTTCGCTAGAAAAATCAATCAAGCATAATGGTATAAAATGGTGGTAATCGATATTAGTATTCGAAACAAAATTGCTGCAACAGGGAAAATTTAAAGTTTCGATACATGGAATTTCAATTACTCGGATAGATTTCGTTTGATTTCCTACTAAATTAATTTCCTAGTAATTAATATTAACTCTTATAACTGAAGGTAATAGCCATCCAATGAACCAATGAAAATCCACCAACATTTTTGTTTAGTTAATTTATAATATATTCAAACATGTCCTAAGATAAGCATTCATGAAATGCTTCAAACATACTCGCATTTATTAGCGCAGCGTGAATGGTCATTTTGATTTTAAAAATAATATTAAGGATGTACTCACTCGCTTTGGACTGTGTTGAATGTATAGCATGTGCCAAGTTCTGAGTCAACAGGCAAAAAGAAAGCACAGCAGTCCAGTCGCTGGTCCATCCAGGTACAATTAGCGATCAATTGAGGGCATGGTTTCCGCACCTGTGGTAAATATGCTAAACGTAACATATGTACACGTAATAAAGACGTAACTATTACAAGTACAGTTTAAAATTATCACGTAAAGCCCAATTACCGTGTCGGCCATTGCTCGCCAGTTGACGCTGCAGTTGGCACCAGAGTTGCATTCCCCGTTGCACATGAGGCACACCCCTCCTGGAAACATCATCTCTGAGAAGTATTTCCTGCGGTTGAAGTCCTGATCTTTCATGAATTCAGCTGGAAAAACAACAAAAAAAGTAGTATATGCAACGATCTCATAAACATGCGTATTAGATGTCTAATGTAAGGAATGTGTATAAATCACTTAGCGTACCAAAAAGGTGAGTCAAAAAGGGCACGTGCCCCGGGGGCCTATCAAAGGAGGGCGCGCAAAATCGTCAATTATTAAATTTAAAACTTAAAATAAACCAATTCATATGAAATGATCCCAGCGATTCCAGCGTTTCGCGAATGAGCGATGCCACAGCCCATCTCTAGTATCCATCGCAAGTTGTGAACGATTTTTCTTAATACTTTCGTATTTGAGGGCTACAATGGGTCAAGAAAGGTTGTGCGACATGTTTTGCTCAGTGTAGAGCGAGAAGAAACAGAAATAACTGACTTCGAAAACATCTCGATATGTAGAAGCCCAGGAAAATGAAATTCTAAGTGTAAAGGTTTAACGAACTTTCTTTTGTTTTATAAGTAAAATTCAAGACTGTTTTATTTAGTGTATCTGTTTTTTATATTTAAGATAATTTACGAAGGGCGCCCATGCTGGATAAAAAGCGAGACGAGGAGTGTATTCGACACAAAGTGGCGTACTTGGGCGTGGTACGTTTTTCACCATCAGTTGCCGTATCTATATGTTTTAGGAGATCGTTGATGTAAGTATAAATAAACGTGTAAATGGCCATTAAAAAAATATTAACATGGGTACTCACGATACATCGCGTTAAGGCTTTTCAGCGTTGAATGGTAATTGAACTTCTCACAAACGCTGACCGCTGGAAAGGTGGTGTCCCAGTGGATGTAGAGAGTGTCCGGAGTGAAATTCAAGATTTTTTTGTCAAAATCTTTGACCGTTCCTACGAGTATCGTGTACAGGCCCCACGCCGACGCCGCCAAAGCTGTCAACCACATGGTCCTAAAACCACGTAAAACCTCAGAGCAAGTACTGGTAAATTAAAACAACTCTGTGTTTTGTTCCTCGAACAATTTGAGTGCTGGTCCTGTAAAGCTCCGCGCTATTGAAGATGCTAGAAGTTACCCTACTCCCGAAAAATAATACACTGCGAGCGAGTTGTTATTTCAATATTGTAACCTAATGTTTGTTTGTTATTGGAGCTAAAATTTATTAAAACTTATTCGTTCGTGTTGAGGGAGAGTTTCTAAGCCCTAAACCATTCATCAATATTCCTAAGCCCTAAACCAGTGCTCCGCAATCGGTGCGCCGTGGCACACTGGTGTGCCGTGAGCAAGATACAGGTGTGCCGCGGTAAAATTCAAAGTATTTTGATATTTTAGTATAGAATAAAAATAATTATTATATAATTTTTCAATGTTTCTCCAATGGTTCCTGGTGCCAATTGTTAAAAACTGCGCAGTGTGCTTTGTACACACCATGACTGCACCAAATTAGTCATAAACAAAGAAAAAATACCCTTATGCGCATCGATGAAGACTCATGTCCGTGTGCATGCTTTAAACGCATTTGCACTTTTGGTGTGCCGCGGAATTTTAGGAAGAATTTTGGTGTGTCGTAGGTGAGAAAAGGTTGCGGAGCACTGCCCTAAACCATTCATTTTTAAATTAAGGCGCCACCAGTCCCTAAAACGTGTTTTGTAACGTATTTTGGTGCATTTTGTTGAAGTTATTCCCAACAAATGGCTAAAACTAAAAATACCACAATATTATACATATATTAATTTAGTACTTTGCTTAAAAAAAAAACGAAATACACCTTATTATAGTAATGAAAATAAATAAATAAGAAAGTGTTGTTTTTTTCTTGCAACGATTTTCTTTTAAGTTGTGTAAGTGACGCGAACCTAATTTTTCTTTCTAAAGATAGACAATATAATAATCTAGGACATTACTTAAATAAAACATTTTTTTCAAATGATAATAATTATTTAAATACAAAAAACATGTTTCATCTATTCCAAATGAGTCGGCGAGTATATCCGTCTCTTTTCTACACGTCAATGTTCGAATAAAGCCTACTCTTTCAAATCTCAAGGACAAATGCGTCCCGGGGCGCCTTAAATAATATAATTTTTAGTATGAATATTTTTTTTTCGAAATTATTATTTTTATTTTCGTGGGACCGGTTTAGTAGGTGATGTTATCCAATATCCGATAGTAGGGGGGAAACAAACGAGAAAAAGCAATATCGTGTGGTTTTTGTGTAAGCGGTAATGTTAATTTAAATAAAATTTACTTACCTACAAGTCCAGTGGCGTGTCTGTTCCGTGACATACTTTAGGCCGTGTATATTACTATTGTCACAAAAATACACTAGCCTTCGGATGAAAAACATATCTTCTATCTTCATTGTAGGTAGAAATACCTATAACCTCAAATTTAGAATTGTAAGAGCCTGTTTTAACGTGTACCAATTATAGGTATTTTTTGTAACATCAATCAAATTGCTCAATTTATTTATTTTTCCTCAAAAAACTTGAACATTTTCGGCATTATGCATAAACGAGTCAGTACGCTTGCAAGTGATCTACTACCCAACTAAGAAAATGCATTAACTATCACGTCTTTAGACGTGAAGTAATATAATGTGACTCTCCATAAAGCCGTTTTGTTCAATTACTGATTTAATATTTGTACCTAACACTCTTTCTTACACATTCTATAAAAAAAATAATTAACAAGGTACCTACAAAAGGCCCGGGGATAATATGGGATCAACTAAGGGAACTATTGCGCATTAGGAGAACCCTTCGTAATTAAACAACGTTCACGCTGGAATTCCTACAATATCCAAGCTGCGTTTCATTTGGCTGGTGTGATTTTCAACATATAATTTAGTGGTTATTACGTATGTAATAAACGTCGAAATAAATACAATCAAACACGCCACGTGGGTGTTGGACATTCTGGTGGCATGCTTTTAAACCTAAAGGCCGTTACAGACCACACGATTTGACGGAACGAAATTCCAACAAAACCGATAAATTGTGAAGTCTGTAGTTTATTTGTTTAGCTAAATTATTATCATTAGCCAATATTTTCGGTGGTTTGGTCTGACCAGCCAATTGGATCTAACCGTCCGATAAATTGTAACGCTTGGAAAGTTGTTGCCAACAAACGTACGTCAGTTCGTTAGTCGCAACGCGACGCTTTGAATCAAGTTTTCCTGTTTATTCATAATAGTAAGAGCTAAAACACCATATTTTTTTATGTTTTGAATGCATTGGGGCATCGTGAAGACATCCTCTTTACTAGGCGTGCTCGAATATGATATGTCGGCCCAACCAACCGAAAATATTGGGCAGTAATAATAATTAAGTTGGACAACTAACTTACAGATGTTACAATTTATCGGTTTTCGTTGGAAGTTCGTTCCGACTAATTATGTAGTCTATAAGGGCCTTAAGGGATGATAGCGTGTTGTTCACGTCGCGTGATTTGAAATAGTATCACATGGTATCACGTATCACATGGTTATTCAAGATCTAATACCACGTTCTGCACTTAGTTCAAATTGGCAATAATGGGTGTTTTGAATAATATAACAGTCCATTGTTAATTTCATCTGATTCTTAGTGGTAAAGTAATTTTATAAAATGGTGCTAGTCAAATTCTTTTTCGGCATCGTTTTTCATAATATAATTATCAATTCTACCAAACACTTTAATGTTTATTTTGTTGTAACGTCTAAATATGCTTACCGAATGAATTTGATACTTTCTACTGAAAGCCTTTTATATAACAACACAGTCTAAGTATTTATTCTAAACTATATAAGGCAACGATCCTTTAAAACTTATAGGTACGGCATGTCATATGAATCGTCGTTGTAAAAACCCGTCACAGATTCCGCCCGCCGCGGCGCCGTACCGCACGCCGCGATGACATATGCGAGAGCGAGCGAGAGTGTACTCGATGCAAAGTGGCGTACTTGGCGTGGTGCGTTTTTCACCATCAGTTGCCGTATCTATAAATTTTAAAAGATCGTTGAGATAAGGTACCTACCTACACAAAACGCGTGCGACGTTTCTGCCAGTTCGTACCTACTCAACGTCGTTTTTTTTTAATTTAATTATTTCAATAATCAAGTAGGTCAAAAACAAACAATAATATGTAAAGTTCATTATGTTTATGGTCTGATTGATAATTTTGAAAAAAGGTTAAAAATACGTGAAAACGCGTATAAATATCTAGTTATTCTTTTGAATACAGGGCCTAAGTAGAGTTGACCTTTTTTAGCATCTTTTTTATATTAGAAAAATACACTCGTTTCAATAGTAGATTATAATATATAACTAATATAGTTTTAAATGTTCTCTTTTACCATCGTTTAAATTTTATCATTTACTACATAAAAGTAAATTTTAAGTTTTAAAAAATATATATATTAGATAAAAATGTTAAAAATATTGTATTAAACGACAAAATGGAAACATCAAGAAGCCAATGTCCCCACAATCAATATTTACTATGTTTTTTTTATTTATATAAAATGTTAAAACACTCATTAACTTGGTATGGAGTCTTTTTTTTAATATATTTTGTAAGACAAAATAAAGTAATTTTAAATTATATTAACTAGGTATAGCGTAACGTTGAATGGGCTGAGGAATAGACTGGGAATGGACTGGGGAAGTAAGAGAGTAGGTAGGTACTAACTAATTTACCTTAATCGTCCTGGGAGCTTTTTGAAGAATAAGGTAATCCGAAGGGCCTAACTGCTTTTGTGAATAGAGGTACCTACATTGAATTGGTACTTTAAATGTAGTTACTAGGAAATATGTAGTTACGGTGTAGGAGGGTGGAGGACGGGGCTCATTGTATTTTATTCCCCTCCCTCTATTATTTTAAAGATTTCACATACCAGTACCTAGTTTGAAAATATTTTATTGTCATATCAAACTGTAATATTTTCCTTCTAATGCATAATGCTGAAGGATTGTAGCAGATCGTAAAAGTAGGTACATAACAGTTCTTTTTTAATAATACAAAAATTACTCTGATCAAAATAATAACCATTAAAAAATATATATATTTTTAAACAGCTAATATTATATGAATTTACAATGAATTATGTATTTGTCCCAAGATCGAAACCAGAGTCAGGCTCCACAGTCCATCATAGCCCGTGTTTCGTTGCGATGTGCAGCCGAGAGATGCCATTATACCAAACTAATATTAAAATAAAAAAAAACACTGAAAGACGTTGCCATAAAATAATAAAAATTGGTACTTTCTTGGGAAAATATATAAGTTTTACTTTGCAATAAAACTCTTAATATGTTTCGTAAAATATGAGTTATCAGTTTACATTTAGCTTTAGTAACTTGTCTACTCAAGGTTATCCATCCTCTGATCCACTGTAGTCACATCCTTATATCTCTTGTCGGTATTGGCGGTTAAATTTGTTTGTAAATTTAAAAAAATAATATGAACATAAAAAGTTTCTTTGTTTTATTACCCGTTTTTTTTTTTTAATTATTTCTCGCGGTCGAGGTTTCCAAAGATCTAGATCTGACCAGAAAACAAAATTCTCTGAATGTACCCTCTGGAGGCATTCTCTGTGACTGGTCAGTGGGGTGAACGCCGATACAGTAAATTAAACCCAGTAGCGGGATTTAAATCCTCCGGTTTGTTTTTTAGTCTAACGCAAACTAAATTTGTATTATATCTGTTACTTAAATTGATATTAAAAAATCATAAACCTATTCTATAATGTCCCCTCAATCCTTTCACGATGGGCCTGACTTCTGTGATTTTCACGGCAGCTACGATCATACCAGTGGCGGCGCTAGACCAAAAATAGACATCGGCGACATCACCTTTGCGAGCCTTTTATTTCCCAGTTAGAAAAAGTTAAATTAAAAGTGCTGAATTATATACTTATGCGAGTATACTCTGAATAAATGGATATATACTCTGGATAAATACTACTCACGCGTACGGAAATAAATATGAATAAGTAAACTTAATAACTTTTAAAAGTTTTTTGCGAGGCCCCCTCAAGCCGCATCTGGCTTTCACCACAATGACATATAATATACTCATATCAATAGTCAAATAAATATTAAAAAGATAATTCTTAAGATTTAAATAATATTCTAGTAATCAAAAAAAAAATGAAGCATATATACTTGTACGTATTTTGTAAAATAGGCATGTTCTGTCTCTTGCGAGTATTTATGAGATGAATCCAACATTATATTTCCTTTGTTTTGTTTACCGTCAACACTTTTTCAGTAAGACTTGATTGTGTAAATGAGTAAAAGTAGAATGGCTGAAATTGAATATTTCATATTTTACTATGATCTTGAAAGCCGGCCCAATGTTATTGAAAGCATTCACAAAGTTGTAAACCGCTATTAGTTCACAGCAATATTTAAAAATAAAAATGTTATGGGAATCAGTGTTTTGGTGGTGAATTTAACATCTTAAAATAATTTAAACATCAATAATATTCACTGTTATGTTGAAGTTTTAATAATACTTTTGCTATGTGGAATGTGGACATAAAGAAAACCAAACTTAGTTAATATGTGATTACCATAAACAAATAACTTTAAAAAAAAAAAGTGATAATACTTTTTTGTTAGTAGTTGATCATTAGTAGGGGTTAAGCGGAACGACTGTATATAACTGACTATATTTAACGTCATCTTCGCTCAGAACCTTCATACGCTGTTCCCAATTTACTACGTTGTTAAAATTTAGCATAAAATTATTTCTTATTATGTAAGAAAGAGCTCATCAAATCTATGTTTACCGGGATATGATTTTTTTAAATTTAAATTGTGGTATCTTTATGAGGAAATCGCCGAAAAACAAAACTAATTCAGAGAAATGCTGCATTCCGAGTAGATAAAAGTAGTAATAGTTAATCAAAATATGGGAACTACTGAACCCTTCCGAAATATTTTCGGAAATTTTGCTCTAACTCTTCGTAGTTTTCGAATTCGTCTATGATTATGGGATGATTGGTGGTTATGCCGAGAGGGAAGGATAACGGATCGTGAACAGCAAGTCCAGATGAATCGCTTATTGTGAATACATAAATATCGACTACCATCTTGAATGGAAAAATGTTTGCTTACATCGAGTTTGTCGGCTTCGAAGAAGCATTATTCCGATCTAATGGCATCATTGTTTCAAGAAGGGAATTATAAGCGGATCAGACAAATGAAAGAAGCAAAATAAATTGTTTCACTATTTTCTCAATTTTAATGCGAATATTATTTTTATATTTACACATTTCTCTCCATAAATAATAAATAAGTATTAAGAATAAAAAGGCCTTCAATGGGGGATTCCCCCTTATGAATTGACGGTTGGAAGATCCATTCATCTCTACGTGTGGGTTCTTCGTACTTTAAATGTAAATTATGTTTTATCATAATATACATAAATAAAATAAAATTAGGTACCAATAGTACGTACATTTCCTCTTGCTTAAAAATTAACATTACAAATAAAATACAGAAAGTACATAATAAGACTTCGCCATGGCCACGCTGGAGCGGAGCGTCTTGCGGAGCGTCTTGCGGAGCGTCCAGCGGTGGAAACAAATGTATGGGAATGTACTGGAGTGGCCACAGCTTTTGCGTCTTGCGGAGCGGAGCGGTGTTACGGGCGGTGGCGAGCGGCGACGAGCGGCGGCATCAAACGCTCGCGGGCCTCGCCGACGCCAGTTTATGGCCGGTGACGTTTTTCGCGGAGTCGCGAGCGGCGAGCGGCGGGAATAAAACATTTTGTTGTGTCGCGAGCGGCGAGCAGCGTCCAAGTATGTCGCTCGAAGAATTCATTAGTGCTAGCTAATATAGCTAGTGAAGCATCCTTAACATAAACATAAATATGTTATCAAGAATTATTATTAGTAATTATATTAGCTCCCTTTTATAAATACAATCCTTGTTTTTACTTTTTACATCTTTCTCATTTTGAACAAATTAGGTAACATTATATAACTAATGCGTTAAATAATAACAATAATTAGTATATTAAAATAATTAAAAAGTTTGTAAGTAAAAAATATAAACATTATCTTTTTTTGCACTCTTATATAATAAATATCAGTAAAATAGTGTTTACATAATGAAAAATTCAACGCAGTTGATATATTCCAAGAGAATAAGGGGTTATTTATCCGTGAAATTCGTAACGTAAGTTATGATAATATTTAATGTAAAATGTATAAATAAATATTATATTTATTATCAGTATTAAACATTCGTAAGTTTATTTTGTTATTTTTAAATTATTTATTATATCGCTAATATTATGTAGGGCACACACTAAACACTAATAATATACACGCACTAAACACACACACGCGCGAACATGCGTAAACACAAACACACATGCACACACGCGCGCAAACTGGTCCCTGCCACAAATGGGACCACACCCCAGACAGTACATATTGTTGTTGTCAACCATATTCATGTTTAGAGAATTGTCTTCCTGTATCGCTGTTTTGTACTTTCAAAATAAATAAATAATAAATACATTGCTTGTACGTACATTATTAAAAATAGCTTTTTTTGGGTCTATACTTTTTTGATAATTTGTATCAACTCTCCTCAACCCATTTTCTATATTATTAAGAATGAAATCAAAGGTTTCTGTGCTCATTCTAGTATATTCAAAAAACTTTTTCTCCGATTTACGTATATCTTCATACAGCGTGTGGAATTCTCCACAATTCAGTCTATCCTTGTTGATTTCATTTACCCCTGATCTTTGAAACATAATATCTTGAACAAAAAATGGACAGGGTTCTAAGCACATTACCGCCAACTTTGAGAGAGACATTGTAAATGATTATATTGCACTACAAACTCGCGCTGTCAGCGCCGTGTTTCGCTGACTACTCTGGCATGCAATAAACCGCCCCGCCCCATTCACCGCGCCACTTCAGCGCGGAGTCGCGAGCGGCGAGCGGCGGAAACAAAATAGTTTGTTTATTTCGCGAGTGGCGAGCGGCGTTCAAGTATGTCGCTCGAAGAACATAATAAATTGGACAAAAAATGGTCATGGATCTAAGCTAAGCGCATTACCGCCAATTTCGAGAGAGACGTTGTAAATCATTATTCGTGTGTGCCATAAATGACGGCGTCTGGCTGAGGTCTCGCTGACTGCGCGGGCAATAAAACACTCCGCAAGACGCTCCGCTCCAGCGTGGCCATCGATCTCACCGCTGGACGCTCCGCAAGACGCTCCGCTCCAGCGTGGCCATGGCGATAATAAGCAAAACTATATATTTTTCATTTGTTAGTAAAGTGCATACTGTCATTACTCAGTGAGTGCCCTAGATAGGATAAAAACACTGTTTTAAGGGTACTTTGATGCAATTCGTATGTGATTGTGACCCCATTTATAAATAACATAATTTTCCACAGTAACTTTTATATACACTATCGTCTCCATTGTTTTTTTTTTTAATTTAATAAGTCACAAAAACATCACAGCAAATGCAGATTTTGGGGCTCCAGTAGGTTAACCCATTTTATCAAAGTGTAAAAACATAGGTTCTAGACTAAACAATAATCTTTGCTTTCTATAACATATAATACTGTAGATCAGTGTTTTTCAACCTTTTTGAATTCGCGACCCCTTTAAGAGTAAAAAAAACTGACGACCCTCAGGACTTAATTTTTACTATGCTACTTGTATGTCAGTGATCTGTGTATTTGCATCTCAGAAATAGAAACACGATTTGACAAAATGTTGGAAATACATACCAGCTTTCTCACTAAAAATGATTGTATTTTTTATTGTAGTGTGGAACCCTTAAGGACTTATCACTGACTACTGTTCACTTTGCGACTGCGACCCCCCAGGGGGTCGCGATCCACGGGTTCAAAAACACTGCCGTAGATTTTTAAAATAATCACACACACACTTTTAAAACCTTTTATACATAAATGAAATAACGCATGGTAGGGATATGAAACATCATTTTGAGACATGTACTAAAGACATCTTTTTTTATAAACACAATTTTGGACCTATCATTTCATTAAAAAATAATAATTATGTACATGCAATGGAAATCAGTTATAACACCGCTCGTTACGACATATAGGGTATATCAGGTGTGCAGTTCCCATATAAACGGTTTTTGAACTTGTAACAACACTTGAAGGCAATTCATTCCACAAATCAACCACTCGGTTGGACAATAAGTTCTTTTTTGGGTAAGATTTGAAGACACTTTTGGAAAGTTTCAACTCATGCTCGCATAGATGGCTATTAGTGTTGAAGGTAAAAAAGTCTCTAAGCTCTGAACAATTATAAAATCCCTTTACCAACTAAATAATCTCTACGGTGCCACCCACCCCGCTCTTTTCGTTTTTTTCAGTCATATTAGCTTCATATGCTTTTTACAATATAGTTTAAAGCAACCAGTTATAGCAACATTATTTCGTACATAACAACTAACAGTCGTCGTGTTGTTACAAATGCTACGCAGGTTTGTGTTTGGCCAGCAGGTAAAATGTCAATGAAAAGATTATCTTTAATAGAGTTTTACACTGATATTGATCAAGAGGTTTTGCACCGCAAAATTATGGGTCATAATGTACAGTCTTCCAAGACCGTTCCCAATAAAAAAAAACCAGCTAATTGGGCCTGCAATTTCAAGTATTATTTGTGAAACCATATATCAAAGTTTGTCATGGTTTCTGAGAAAAAAAAATGTAAACTTTATAACGGTTCTTGTAATAGGTAACTAGACACACTTTTTACGATTCAGAACCTAGACCAGTATTAGTAGATAAGTCTTCCGCCTCCCAAAGTAAAAGAACTAGTGTTCCAAAATAATATCGGTTATAACAGCATTTGCACGGTCCCTTGAAGGTCAATATAATCCATTTAAACTGTAGATGAAAAATAAATAATTCAATACGAAATTACAACACCCGTTGCACAGACAGCTATAGCGTTCTGTGCGAGTAATCATTACAAATTAATACTGAGACCATATATATATTATGCATCGGCATTCAATAGAGATTTTCTGGAGTAAGTCGGCAATTTTCTTTAAAACAAAAATAAACAAATCCAAAGACGAGAGCCACCACTAAAAGCTTCATAGGCCAGGAGGCAGGGGCTGACAAGCATGCGTGGCTGTTATGTACGTTAAAACCATGGTTTCCCCAATTTCGAGGATCACAAATCCTTAACCTGTTCTCGAACTACCCCCTTTCTCGATTGGCCCCTGACCGTGGTTACTATTCTTAGTTAGAATGTTTTGTCCTGACTATTTGGCAAATAAATTCATTTTTAACAGCAATATTGTATTAAATTTATTTCTTCAGATCATACTCTGATCTTTTCTCGTATATACACAGAAGCTTGTATGCCTATTTATTGCTCAAGTCCAGATGTTTTCAAACAATTTCCATACGGATCTTCAGACAAGATCATCGGCTTTCGTTCGTCTATTACAAAATTGATGCTATTGGTGGTTACGTCAGTGCTTGATGTGACGACGGGTATTAGGCTATCTGTTAAAGAGGGATTCATATCGGGTTGCGCACTTGATTCGGCTGGTATACTATTTTGCAAAGAAGAATTATCATTCTTCGCATTGGTCACTGTCGGCTGAGTCTGTGGTCCAAATATGTCCTTGTGCACTCTCATTTGATGGCTCTTGAGGTGGTATTTCATTGTGAACTTACGCTTACAGATGTCGCAACTGCAAATTAAATAAATACTTGATCATTGTTTTATATCAAAGTAGTAACATTTTGCTTAAAGATGACACCAAAATAATTACTACACGGAAATCTACATTTATTCCATCACATCAACCTGGCTTAACATCTGAGAGCCAAGGAATGAGGAAGAAGGTAAATATTATCTGGTCGTAATGGTAATGACAGTTCTATGTTATTTGCATGGATGATGAATTATTACAGTTTCTCAGCAAGGCTTGAAAGAACAAAGATTGAGATATCTAAATGTAATATTACCCACCATAAAAATCTAAATATATAGTTCTACACACCCGGGTAAATTAAACGAGCCACTTCGAAATTTTCTCTTAGAATGCAGTTTTTTTCATGAGCCAAGTAGATTGTATAAAAACAAAGTCATATCATTTGCAAAACCATTTAAAATATGGTCAAATTTTATGAGATTACTTTCCGCATTCACCCTAAAATGAAGAACTGAATTACAATAAAGGGAAATCGACACTCAACCGTTGCCCAGGGCGGGAGCACTAATTACGGGGAGAGCGAATGCTTATTATTTGCTTAGGCACGAGAGGCATCAGCACAATGTAACTTTTCAAGGACCCTTTTTAATAATGAAAATGTATTTACAAAAAAAAAAGATATAACACTACAACTTTCTGTATAGAGAAATTACCAGGTTGCATAGTTACTGTTTACGTTTTACCTATCTGGGGCAAATTATTGGGTTGAACTATTCATAAATTCAACAGTTCGTACACTGTCTTCAAAGATCTGCGCTCTTTTTATTCCTCGAAGAGAACAAAAACTACGAATTACTTACGAAAACATTTTGAGTCCAGAGTGGATTAATTTGTGCTTTGTCATTGTATATGAATATGTGAACTTCTTTCCGCAAATATCACAAACGTACGGCCTTTCCTTTCTATGTATCCTGTGAACAAAATGTGAAATATCGACTCGTTAAAGGGCACTTGGGTTTCGTGATTGGGTTCAAACCCTTTGAACATTGTCATGATTTTAAACCTATTAATAATAATTAGTGATACTAGAAAAATGGACTCACGGACATTGGCCCGTCTTAGAATAATATGATGCGGCCACAGACAATTTGAATTAGGTAGAAGAGACCATGACATTATCAGACCAACCATGACAAACTTGCCATTTGCCGCCAGTTGACAAACAGATCTGTCGGATCAATGTTAGTTTCAGGATTACTTTAAACGACAAAAACTTCACATAATATATTCTCACAATACGTTTTTGGTTACACGGTTTGGTGCCTGGGTATTCTACCTAATTCAACTGTTCAGTGATTATGAAGACACTGTGTTGTGTGTTTATATATTATTAACCCCTGGAGGGCGTAGTTTGTTTTGGCGCCAAAACCCGTTGAGACTGTAGTTATTGACCTTGAAAAATCACTCACTACTATAAAATCCATAGTGCAGGCATGAGTCGTTCAATCTTTACAAATCTGGTATCATCGGATTCACCGTAAAATTTTCTATTACACCATATCACTTTGATTATGTTTGTCTCGTAAATTAAAGAAGAAAAAAATAAAAATGTTGCCATTTTTTTTTTTTTTTTAAATTACGAAATAAACAAAATCAACACTTTTTTTTACATTTTCATATATTTATAACTATACATTACAATTTAAAAGTCTTCCAAAATATGTACATTTTTCGGAAAAAAGAAAAAAGTTAAAAAAAAGTTATAGATATTGGAACGGTAGTACATTAGTGTATTGAAAATACACATTTATAAATAGTAGTAGAAACTACATTAAAATGAAAACAAAAAAAAAACAAAATTGTTTCGTTAAGATTTTCAATGAAAAAAACGTCAAGTTAATGAATAATACTGAAATAATACCAAAAATAATCAAAATCAAGCAGGTATTCATGACGTCTACTCACGTCGTACGCTCTCAACGGACACAGAAATGTCCGCGCGGCATGACGTCCCCTCACGTCGTACGCCCTCCAGGGGTTAATATTAAAATACCGCTTGAAGAAATATTCTTTAAGGGAGTTCCTGTCTGGTGAGCCCATCTGGCTCTGGAAGGACAGGATATTTTTTTTTATGTTAACGGCAAATAAATATCGTTTTTGGTGGCATTGAAACTGAAACTGACGTAAATCAATGTTAAAACTACATTAGGAAATTTTAAGGAGTTGCCTAAACACTTCCTACCCTTTCGATCTGATGGTCGAGCTTAGGTGCTGGAATTTTGTTGATGGATTGTGGAATTCCGGTGCCTCTGCAACTGTCTTTACAGGTTGTGGAGGACGCTGATGCCTCGCATGAATCCACACGGTTTTTTTCTAGCTTCAACAAGTGCTAGGAGTGAGCTGTTGGTGCTACGACTGGTCATTTAACACTGCTTGACAGTCACAGTAGAGGGGGAGGGCGGAAATTAATTTATGGAAGGGCCATAGACCAATGATATTTGAGGTAAAGGTGTGATTACACGACACATACTAACCTCACCATTTAGTACATATTTTGGTGTTGTGATTATTTGCTAATAATTTGAAGTATATATTAGTGTTTTTTAAAAAATCTTTTGCGGTTCATGCAACGGTGTTTTACCGAGCGCCATGGGAAACTGAGTTCGAATCTAAAAGATCGACTCGAACCTTATATTTTTGGCATCAGACCCCAAATCACTAGGAATTATCTTCCTTTTCCTTCAAAATCACTCTGAACGGGTTCAAATGGAGTTTTCACTGTTGGACAGCTTGATTCTTCCGCACCGTTTTCGATTATAAGTAATGTAATGAAGTTCTACTAATCAGAAGCGAAATGTCCTGACCCTCGATTTTTGTATGTAGCCTTGAAAAAACGGAATAACATGTACCCCGGGAACCAATGGATGGATTATCATTATTTTATAGAGTAATCAATAGCAGACTAGCCGCTGTTGCGGGCAGTTAAAAAGATTAAAATCTTTATGTCTGCCCGAACAAGGTATAGCCATCGTTTATTAACATTTTACTTATTTGTTATTTACAATTACAATACAGGTAATTACATTATTCATTTATAGAGTAATATTTGAGGTATGTTTAGGTACATATAAAGATTTTTTTAAGGATATAAAAAAAAATTCCCATGGGAAACCGGGACACGCAACTATTGCCGGGAATTGAACTTATTTATATGGGACACAAAGAAGAAGAAAGACTTGGTAAGTTCTCCGTATACCAAATCTTGTAATTTTGTATTTGAAACGAAAAATTAAAAAATAAGAAATAACTGTATAAATACTAAAATAAAATGCACCTTTCATGTTTTTGTCTGCTACCCCAATCGTTGAAGCCTTTCGGACAGTACTGGCATTTGTACAGTTTGATGTCCGAATGCGTCCGTGCGTGTTTCCGTAGGTAATCCCTTGTGCTGAACTTTTTACCGCACGTTCTGTTAGAAGACCACAAACGTATAATTAATTACAATGACATCATAAAAATGATGCTGTTATCTAATCGAGTAAAAAAAAGTGAATACATTTTTATGTTTAATAAATAAATATGAAACCGCAGCTTAATATAAAAAAACTTTTTTTTTTTCAAAATTTAGAGCACTACATAATGCAGAGATGAAATTTGTTTGGAAATTAATAGACAAATAAATTAAAAAATAAAAAAGAAATGAAGGATTCTCACGAAAACGTACAAATATTAAAAGGGATGTATGGAAATAAAAGAAAAACGAAATATGAAGTCCACTTACTCGCATTCGAAAGATTTAACTCCAAGGTGGATCTTGGAGTGCACTTTTAAATATGAACCTGAAGTGAAGTACTTTCCACAGTGCTCGCAGCAGTAACTGAAACGATACAAATAATACTATAGTTTCATAACATTGACAAGAATTTAAGGGTTCATTTTCCCAACAGATGCGGAAAACGGAGAATGACCATTAGAAAGAATCTTGGTCCATTAACGACGTCTTAAATTCTCGCAGGTCTCAAACATCCCTTTCTTTGGTTGAAGGTTTTCTGTTATTTTTAACAAAAAGGAGTAGATAGAAAAGAAAATAGTTTTTTTTACGCATTAAATGACATTATGTTATTCTTTTTACTAAATGTAAATACCATATTAAACGTGGTGTCTTCATAGAGTATGGTGCAATGGTTAGCGTGCTGCCCGGGAATGACATGAGATCCGAGTTTTAATTCCTGGTGCGTTAGCGTATCGAGCGCTCTAATAACAGAGAGGCCATGTTTTCGAACGATGTAAGTGACCGCCAATAGTTGTTGTCTTGCTCGCACCAACATTCAGTAAATGGTATTAAAGCAAGTGACCTTATCTCATCTGCTAAATAGCTGATCAATTCTAGCCACGAGTCTATTAAAAAAATGTACGACGCCATTTCTCTACTTGCAGCACCTCATTGTTATATATTCTCTTTTAATTTTGAATTGCTATGACCTAGGTCATATACAATCATTTTGGGCCCTACTCAACTAGGCCAAATATGCCTGTGCTAGAGTCAGGCAAGATGGTGGTAATGAAGTGTTAAAAATGGTAAGACCATGTGTGGATTCGAACAGTAGACCTTTGGGTCAATAGTCCAACGCCTTAACCAATAGACTACCACAATTTCATCTGTCAATTTTTACTGTTATTGGAAATATCAATGCTACAATCTCTTATTTTTATGATAAATTTAAATTATTCTAAGGTCAGTAGTATATGTAGAATTAACTACCAGATGTATTGAATCATAGGTAACTTGAAAAATTATTTTGACTTTGCCTTAAGGTCTTCCTTAATTCATAAATGGGGGAATTTATAATGGTTATGAGATTGCATTTTAGAAGTCTATGAATAGGCAAGGAAAATACAAAAAAAATACATACCGGACGGGCGGTTTGGTCAATGTCATTTCGCCATTTTCATCATAGTAAATTTTAGGCTTGCGTCCTCGCTTTTTCTTTTTCTTTCCGTGTTTACTTTTCTTTTTCGAATGCTTGTGGCTTTTTTTCGCGACCTTATCACCAAAATAATCGCTGTCATTTTCATCATCGTTGTTGTCCACGAAGTCCATGAAGCCGTTGTCTTCGTATTTGTAATCGTCGCCGTCTTGACTGAGGGAATTCTCCAACTTGACATCTTCAACAGGCTCCTCTTTGATGTCCATTCCGAGAGCGACATTGTCGAGATGAGTATCATCCAATTCAGTTTCGTTTTCAGCTGCAGAGAACGAAAAAAACATCCATCATTTGAGCAAGAAGAAACCTTGAAACGGTGAAACCTTAAATATATCATAAAACCATATGGGTCATAAATCCTTTCACAGTTCTTTCATCGTCAGATCCAGCTCTTCAGAGGTTTATTTTGTTGCATCATTCCTTCGTGATACTTTTATTAATACATTCCGATTTAACAAGGTTACCATTCAGAGCTTTTTTAACACTTACCACAAAGTATTCATTGCTTCTTTGACACAACCTCGGATTTCATTTATTTTTATTTATTGATTAAAATTGTTTTTAATACAATATGCGAAGGCAAATTTTTCCAACGCAATAATTGTATTTCAATGTACGAGAATGTTCTGATCGCCGCCGACGTTCACGCGAATAATCCAACTCAACTTTAGCTGTGAAACCGTGAAATGTGATAAACAATTTCATATCACTGCATTTACATAAAAACATTAATGCTGCAAACTCATATTTATTTTTTTATTTATTTATTTATTTATTCATAAACCAAAATACACATATGTACAGAGCAGTAGTAACAGTTCAATGGCAATTAATGTACCCAATTAGTGACCGGCACCTACTGCACTGATGTTCCCTGCCTTCTTAACTAGACGCCGTCTGTACCAAAGAAGGCAGTGACCGTCGATTTTTGTTGACTGACATTTCGGTATTAACTAAAAGGAACTTTTGAAAAAGTAAAATGCATATAATTATCTAGTATCTCCCCTTAAAACCCCTTAGTAATTAAAAAATGTTAACAAAAGCGATATAATAGCTTATGCCATTGATTATATAGATAGCTTAACCTCGTATAACTAGTAGGCGCCTAAAAATTGATTCCGAGATCAATTAGGTGGCGTTATTTTTTTGCCAACGAAATATCAATAACATTTTATTATAAATATTTCGTTGGCAAATAGCCAGAAGAGTTTAGAAAGGCTTATATTGCCAATTTACAGATGGTGCACTGTTTCATAAATAATTTTCAGTAAAAACCTAGAGAATATTAAAATTATGAAACTGTGTGTTTTTTCCCCAATAAATTACGATGTTTTATGAATGTTTGAGAATTATTACTATAGAGTGGTTTCCGATTTCTATCTAAACCACTATAATATAATCAATGCTTATACTGTCGTAATAGAAAATATGAAGTAATTCTAATTCATATTTTCTAGCGGCAGTTTGTTTCGGGCATCAGCGACTCGTTTAGCTAAATAAGGCCTGACCAGAAAGGTGAAATTTCCAAGTTTTTTTTTAAACATTCTTTAAACCGACTTTTAAAAGAAAGTGTGCAGTGTATTTTCACGGCACACAAGGGGCAATCCGCCACAATCTCAGAGTCGGCGCCTAAGCGATGTATTTATTAAAAATGCTTAAACAATATGGACCTTACGTTGTTTTTTTGCTGTGATCCGGGCGGACTTCCTTTTCACGTCACCCAAGGATTTTCCGCGTGATTTTTTCTTGCATTTTCCCGATTCTGTAAAAGAAAATACGCATTAACAACACTTATATATTTAACATTACTGTCTATATCATCAGGTTAATCCTAGAAAATATGATTGGCATTAGAGTAGTGGACCCGTGTTTAGCGCATACAACATCAATCAGTCAATTTAAGAACTTTCTTGATCAGCAACTATCTCAGTAACAGAAACAGAAACAGACCCATCGAACAGAAATAATAATAATAAGTGTGTTCTTCACTGGATTAGTTATTATGTATTATTAAACATTTTTTTTTATTTTCATATGTAAAACTGTACACTTACACTACCAAAATATAAATAATAAAGAGTTTTTCTATCGAACTTCTTATGAAAGTCACGGTTTTTAGGGAGAGAGGCCTAATAATACTATCTAGCTTGCAATGTTTGTATGTCGATTTAGGTCAAATCTTGCAAACTCAATTAGAAACACTTCCTCTTATCCTACGGAGTTAAAATTTGACATGTTGATTCAGTTCCGATGAAAATGCATTTTTATGTTAAGCACGGCCTGATTCTACACCCAGAAATGGCTCCAGGCGAAAGAACTCCTCAACGGTCAACAGCACAGACACAAAATTTTGTATACGCATTCAAGAACTTAAACAAAAGCGTGATTTTAAAAATGTTGTTTTACAAATTAATAATTTGTTCAACTAAATAATTCGGATGACCTAGCTTATTTACAATTTTATTTTTGGCATGGTCAACAAAAGCCATGCCACCTGGTTAAAAGTTTTGGAACAGAAACAAATCTTACCGACTACTATACGATTTTCCACAAATTTTAAAACAATAAAATAATATATGAATTTGTCGTCGAATTCGAGTGTATTATATAGGCTAATACTAAACTCTAGCCTAAAACTATGTCATACTGATGGCTTTTTTTTAGGCATCCTGTAGTTTAGCTTTGATAGAAATTTTCTGAATAAATGAGCCATTTTCAAGTGTCTAAAGAATAGTGAGCTAAAGAATTGTAATCAACACATTTAAGGCATCATTAATTGTAGTTGTGTCTCTGAGCCCGCAGTTAATCTACTTAATGTGCCAAATTATTGTGAGATGCTCAGCAACCTGATATATATATATATTACTATAAAATAAAAGCATTCAGGAAAAACATTTACTGGCAATATACAAATAGAATGTAATTTTCTATTTAAATTGTTACGAGAAACATGCCTTGCTTATAAATAAATTCATTATATGAAATGTTTTGATTCGACAATCTCAAATAAGTGATCTATATAGTCAGAGACGATGGTTGTTACTGATGACTTTATGTGAACAGAAAAATTCAAAGTTATTAATACCTACAACAGTTATTTACTAGAAAATTGCATTGTTTTTTTTTTAATAAAAACAAAACAGTAAATTCATAACATTTTGCTAGATCCTTTGAAAAATAGATTATGTTTAGAGCTCTTATTAATAATCTATAACTAAAGGTTACCGGTGGTTAAGATGTCACTGGTCTTTATATCGATCAATCCCAAATTTTCCCTAAGCCAGCAGTCAGTTTCTTCGCACTGTCTCCGAAAATTGTATGATACATCCAATCTATCCATGCATGTCACACATATATTTGATGGTAGAGTGTCATCAATGGATACCTACAATAAACATTATTATTTTTATTACATTTAAATACAAGCTGCAACATTCCATTTCTATATCTCATTACAAGTTCGCTGTTAAACAAAACGATTTTTGTACTGGTTGATTGTAACTATTTAAAATAATTACTTTTTCTGGCAAAATGTGCCCTCCTTTAAGACTCCGATGTCTATCGTTTTTAACACATTGGTAAAGAACCCTAAAAAAACGTTTTTTTTCTACATTTAAACCCAAGACAGTATCAAAAGACAGACAGTATCAAAAGTGTATGGTTTAAACAGCGCCTGCAACGCAGACAGCATGGATCTAACTGGAATATTAAACAGTCAAATATGTTTTCTGAAAAATGGAAAACTAAATTGTCTTTTTCAATAAAATGTTTATTTACCTCAACAGTGGCACAAAACATAACTTTTTCGCAAATTAATCCACTTCCAGTGTCGGTAAATATCGACACAACTTGATTGCCTTCAGATAGACAAATACGACAAGTGCTCGACATTCTGTGTATTTTTAAACACTTATTTATTTTAAAAAATGCAAATTCTTAAAAAATTAAAACAAACGACACCAACAAACAAAATATGAAACGACATGACATCGTCAGTGTAGTGAACTAGAACACAACCACAGTAGTCAGAAACGTCAACAAAGTTTATTAAACGGTTCTTTATTCGCACTCCCTCTAACTAATACAACTTATAAATATTTGAATAACCATGCGTGTCTACTATCTTTTTCTTGTTAATGAGAAATTGTATCTCTTTAAAAAACTTTCAGTCAGATATCCATTTCTATGTCACATTCGCATATCATACCAATGTATAATTTAATATAAACAAAGCAAAATTCTCGGATTTTAGCGGACGTCAGTAGTGAAACATGCGTCAATATGTTTCTTTTTAGTTTGAAATTGTGTTTGAAAAACGAAGGTGGTTACTAAATTTGCCTGCTAATTTAATTTATTACATTCCTCGATAAGTTATTTTACTAAATAAACAAAAGTTCAAAATAAAAACTTTAATAAAAAGCACAATCTCTAAAAACAATTTGATTTAATTTACATGCATTTAATTACATAGTAATAAAAACAGTCCAATAGTAAATATATTTCTCAATATGTGGCTGAATACAAATCAAACATATTTAATTGCTGAACTACCGCACTGGTGATCATTATACCATTAACTAGACAATACTCTGTACCAAAGAAGGCTGTCCTTGATTCAATTTAATGGTCCTTGCTTTCATTGCTTATAAAAAATCTCTTCGTAACATAAAAAGTCGTACAATATTATATTTAGCCACTAAACCGCTTGCCAAATACCTGTAGATTGTAATAGAGATTAGGCTTTTGCTTAACCGAGAACCCGGTGCCAGTAGGTAGGGAATTATTGGAATTACTAAAATAAGTATTTTAATAATAACAATAGATCACGACTGTTAGTACGTATACATAATTAATATTCAACATTTAGTTACCTAAATTATTTTTTACATTTTAAAAGAAAAAGCTTTTCACTAGGTAGTTACTGTATTTAGAGCTGGCCAACAAATATATATTTTTCTAATTAGCATATATTTAAATTTTCTAGAGAATATACACATAAAAAGGCGGGTTTTGTTCTTCTTTTATTTTTCTGGTTGTTTACCAAAATTTGGGCGATTTTAGCCAAGGTAGCTTTGAGCGTTTCAGCGTTAATAATATACGTCGATTAAATTTATTTTAATTGGATAATACGCCATCATTATCATCGCACCGTATCAATAAATACGGCTATTACAGCTACACAAGTTTAATGTTTTTCTAAACAAATATTAGGTACCTACTATATACGGTAGTTCAAGGAGCCATTTTCACGAATCCCACCTTTCACCAATTCCCTAACTAAGGAACTCTTAAGCTTAGGTTTTTTTTGACGTTAGGGAAACTTATCTCAATTTAAGGAACTCTTAGCACTAAGTGAGTTTTAGTGAAAATGTCAGTAACGGACGTTTTCACCAAACCTCACTTAGGGCTAAGAGTCTCTTAAATTGAGATACTTCAAACGTTTGCCTAAGAATAACCTATGCTTAAGAGTTCCTTAGTTAGGGAAGACCTAAGGTGGGATTGGTGAAACGGCCACCGGCTTACGGTGGGTAAGGTGGGATTGGTGGTCTTGTTTATAATAAATACGGCAATTTTATTATTTAAGATACGGCAGGTAAATTCTGTCGGTGGCAACACTGGCCCGTTTATTTGGAATCTCTTCTCTTTAGAAACAAGCGATCGCGTCGCCGGTCGTCTGCTTTTTCCATCGAACACGCTAACGGCGTTCGATGGAATAATCGCACGGCTTGTGTGTCAATGAATCGGCCTACTTTATCATATATTTATATATTCTGCATTTATGACAGTCCAAAGTAAAAACAAGCAATCTTATAAATAGAAAGAACGTTGTCTATGGATAGCGTTGTCTGTGATCGTAACTAGTAAATAAAAAATAAAATGAATGAGGCATTTTTTGTTATTTTTAATTGCCAATGCCAAGATAATAATTTAAGGGGGTAGGTACCGTGGCATAAAAATATATGTAAAAAGTTCCTTCAAATGATTTGTTTACTTTTTTTATTTTTAAACGCCAATTGAAAAAATCAATACCCTCTATCTAAAATGGAATACTGTGATGTCGGCCTTTGTCGGTGGGATGGATTATTACGAGGTAATAGATAAAGGTATTTTGAATGAAGAGTTTAGCAATCTGATTAAAGTGGCAACATTTTTGTTTAAATAAAAGGAAAATAAAAAACGATTTTCGAATAAAAGTAATAGCGGGTAGGTAAGGCTGCATTTATTTCTAATGTATTTGTTTAATTATTTATTGTTTCAGAAAATCGCTTTTGATAATGACGAATGAAGGTTCGGGCGCTGATAACAATGAAGACTCAGAGTTTCGAATTTGTCTTTGTTTGAAAGGATTCGGGGTTCCAAGAAAGCAAAGAAGAATAAATGGTTTTCAATATCCTCTTCATCCACAGCAGATCATAGGATGGGTTACTCTTATTTTCACATCTCTAACCACTATATTCATTGTTGTACCAGGCCTCTGTCAGCCGTTAAGCAGTATACAACTGTATGTGATACTTTCCCTTTATTTATTTCACATGTGTTTTAATATAACCACAACATTACTGGATCCGGCCGAGGAAGAAGTAAGAAAAAAGAAAACTTGTGAGGTTGTACCGGAATTTGATAGAAAAAAACATTCGCATGTAATAGAGAATGGTAGGTGCCACCTCTGTAATATAAGCTGTTCGGGTGCGAAAACTAAACATTGTGGCGTTTGCAACAAATGCGTTTCTGGTTTTGACCATCACTGCAAATGGTTGAACCACTGTATAGGAAAAAGGAACTACGCAACATTTGTTTTGTCCGTCTGTAGCGCAATTCTTATTGCTATCGTCACTATAGTGGTGGTCGTACTGGAGTTCGTGTTCTATTTCACTGATCCGAGTCAAATTACATTCCGAGATTCGGTTGAATCTCATAACAAAACTGTAGAAAATGTCACCCATTACAGCATAATTGATGATACACCAGTAACACCTAAGGAAGTAATGTTTTTATCGTTTGCAACATTCCTCGGAGTACTAGCGATTGTTACAGCGATATTGCTGACGCATCTGTGTCTGTTTCATATTTACATCTCGTACTTAGGCCTAACCACGTATGAATACGTACGAAATCAGCAGGACAAAAATGGCATTATGGTAAGTGAAGATTCACAGAGGGGCTGCTGCAAAAAAGATAACGATTTCATGGAAGACAAATCAAATCTGCATTGCTCCTCTTTATCGAAGCAAATATTTATATTACGTTCTCACAAGAAGAACGTTGGTAACTCTAGTGGAATAGAATTATCGTCAAACAAGAACGAT
Organism: Neomicropteryx cornuta; assembly: GCA_020383195.1. Classification (NCBI taxonomy): domain Eukaryota; kingdom Metazoa; phylum Arthropoda; class Insecta; order Lepidoptera; family Micropterigidae; genus Neomicropteryx; species Neomicropteryx cornuta. Next base: position 1,046,450 of record JAHKQU010000001.1, on the reverse strand, counting down.
TTAGCCGCCATTACCTCTTTAAATAATTACCAAGAGACTAATATTGAGTCACTAAAAGAAACTCCTTTATTTAAGGAGTATTCGAACGGTGCAAGAAACCTTGAGACCTCAAAAAAGAAACAGAGACGCAGTCTGTGCCATAACCAGGTCGACCCACTGCCCAACCATAAATTAGCCCCTAACAGCAGACCACTAAGGGAACTCATCTTAAGTCCGCTTCCGTTGAAATCTATTTTGATGCCGTCAAAGTACACATCTCCAAATGTGTCTAACGGGAAACAATCGGACGAAGAGTCGATCGTTTCGGATAATTCAAATGTCAATTTTAGCAATAAAAAGGTTCTGTCGCCCATACTTGAAACCAACAACGAAATAAATAATGACCATAACTGTTAGTTCATTTTAGTAGGTGCTTCGTAGCGCATCAATTTAAAGTTTTAAGGATTGCGGTCAAGTTGAAAATTCTGAATAAAATAAATAGTTCAAATTTTATACAAATAAATTAAATTTAGGAAATACGTAATGTTGAATATAAAAATAATACAAATATCTGATATGAAAACCTTTTGTATTGTAGTTTAACATTTTGTATCCTATTTCACAGAATACATTAAGTTCATGTTAAATTGTAAATTCCTTCTCAGCGTAGCCACGGCCATTATGGACCTGAGCGTTTACGACCAGAAACTTTATCTTTGCGAACCCAGAGACACTTAACATACTCCGTTGGATCACATTTTTAAGCTGAGGACTAATCTCGACACTACTTTTGAAGCATTAGCTGAACATTTTTGGCCATGTAACATTTAAAATATTAAGATAAGATTTTATTCATCACTATACCGGATATATTATCTTTTTTTGATAATTTCTTTAGTCATACCAGACCAAAAATTTCTCCATCCTTAAAGGTCTTTTGAAAATTTATTCAAAGCTTTTTTTTACTTTTGTTTGAACACTCATCGTTTATTGCACCGCTTAATCTAATGGTCCACCGGCAACTGCTTTTTATCTCCCAAAGGTATTGGAAAATGTGGGCGTCTGAAATATGTTGAGGATTTAGACACATAGTTTTTTTTGTGAATACCTGAAAGATGTACTAAAGATTAATGAAGATATGCTATGCGTGATTTTTTAAATAAATATGTTAAAATTTCAAATATCACTTTTAGCGTAGATAATATTAGTCATTATTTCAAATCAATTATTATTGTAATCTGAAATTGTATATCGTGATAACTGTATATAATAATTTTGGTGTTCATTGCTTTATAAATTAATAGTTAATTTAAAAAAATCTCTGATAAGCAATTGTGATTACTGTAACTTTAATTATATCGTCCACGATTTACAAATTTTACGTATACCATTTAAATAAGTATTGCAAATTAGTAAGGTAAAATGTCACTGTGTACTAATTACATTAGTAATGCACACAAACCCCATTATTGGTAATTTACAAGTTTCCAATTAATACAAGCTATCAAGTGTATTGAGCAACACTGAAATTAAAAGTCATTATTATTTATATACAATAAATGGCGGCTAATGTGTTTTTCACTATTATTGTAATGCAAACATTTTTTGCCGTCTAATTAAAATATTATGATATTCAAGATACTATAAATGCTGTCAAAACAAACATTTCCTAGAAATAAACCATACACAGAAACATGTTATAAAAGTGATAATCTGAACTTTCAGTATAATAAATTTTTCACAGTATAGTAGAGCGTCAATAATCCGGATTAATTGTAACTGGACCCTGTCCGGATAATCAAAATCTCCGGATTTTTGCACAAACCAAAAAAGGATGTTAAAAGAAAACTTGCTAAAACTGTTAATAATTCACTTTAGTGGTTAAATTGATATGAAATTATAGTATAATAATGAAATAAAATACATATTTATACATTGTCAGAGCTCATAAAAAAACTGTTTTTATTTTTGAACTGCGCGTGTAAGGGCATGTAGATAAAGTATGCGACTAACAGTGAAAACTTCAACTTTAATGAATCCGGATTATCGACGGTTCGGATTCTTGATGTCCGGATTATCAACGCTATACAGTTTTTATTAGAAATTTGTCAAATAAAAAGCATAACATTGATTAATTACTGACTCTTGAAGGCCTCAATGTTTTTGATATGATGCAATGTGCAGAGTTGCGGGTTGCATAAAATTGATATTTGAATCTACTCCTTACCAGTATAAATACTTTGTCATCAACGCTATTGAAGTTTTTAACACCGGTTACCACATAAGTAATACATTGACATTAATGAATTTTCAATTGACTAATTTCCTAACGGAGGAAAAATATTTTTTTAGTTTGTTTAATTTTCTGTTCTGAAGTCAATGATTTTTTCACTACAGCAGTATTTTTATTTCTACAGCAACTTCCCGACAAAGTATGTGAACCTTTTTTAGAATAAAATGTTAGTTATTTGCAAGTATCCTTAATACCGCATCTAAAAAAAAATGCCTAGAATAATACGTTGAAAGCGCTGTGTAATATATTTGTGCATTTTAAATTAAACATTTCTATTATAATACTCGTGTAAGGGTTTTTTTTAAATTTTGGGAATTAACTGTAAGTTTTTCATGTAATAAAAATGTTAATTAGCAATAATTTAATGGTCACCTTTTGCCTTACAATACTGTGTTGCATTTTTTGATACTCTTATAATTAACTGTGAAGTGTACTTAATGTTTATTTCAGTGACTGCTCGATTACCAAGGTTGTAATGATGTTTGTTGTTAAGTTTTTTTCATAATTATAATAATAAAATGAGCAAAATGTTAATAAAATGTCATAATTAATTTCCAGATGTTATCCAAATGCAAAATTAATCTATTCTGACAAATATTTCCCAATATAATTAGTTGAAGAGAAGAAAATTACCGTGTTGCCGCACTTAATTATTCTTACACTTAAATATTAGTGTAATATTTTTCTGTAAGGAGAAACCAGTCGTTGATAAAGTGTAAAGTATATACAGGTGTTTGGTAGGTCGATGCAAACCTTTTGGAGTTGATAGAAGACATCGTATTTAGCCATACTTACCTTAGTACAAAGTTTTACGGTTTAGGAGATATTTACTATTTTGAACTTATTTAAAATAATGCCGAAAACTATTAAGGTAGTATATTTGACAAATATTTGTTTTCTATTAGACTAACCACATTTCCGTAATAGAACTGGCTTGCAAGCTCTTTGGTTTAAATAATGACAATGGCGATACAATATTATCATGGGTAGGCAAAAGTCCACATTAGCAAATAAAATGAAACAAGTGGAAAGTTGTGGAAACTGTTTTCGAATGACATCTATTGACCTTTTAAAGAATTATTTTCGTATAAACCTGACGGTTTGTTTGTTGATCATAATTATTTTTAGTCAATAATGCTAATAAATATCAAAATATTTTTGCATGATACAACTTTAGGTACCTAAGGGGTCTAACCATACCATAACCAATCATATGTACCTTAAAGATACATACATATTATAGGGGATTAGTCAGTAGTGTATATTGGTACTGTAACAATTTTTTATACATATTTACAAGGTTGTAAATCCTCAGCTGTTCTCACCAGTCGAATCCGCAAATATGAAGTATACATTTTACATCTGTAACTTAATTCAAAGGATCAAAAACACTTAATCATTTCTGATACAATTTCCTTTTCACCCTTTTATGATAGGTCTCAACCTCAGTCAATGGCTTCCATGGTAGATTATATCACCTAAACATGGAAAAAAAATTTAAGATGTTCATTAAGTTCAAAGAGTTGAAATTTGAGGATTTAAAAGATCTATAGTGCCGCATGTCCAACTTGCCGATGTGCTGGACAACGTAAAAGTAAGGGACCCACCTTTTCAGAATGCAGTATTAAAAAAAAACATCAAGAAAGAGGCCACTTTCCTTTTTAGTATAAGACAAACCGTCCTATTGTCATAAGAAGCTTTTTTGTGTGCAGATACCTCGTAGAACAGCGCATCGTCGACAAAATAAATTACACAGTCCATTTAAAATATTTACAATAATTTAATTGAAATTTTATAAACATTGGTTCACCACATAATTTACTTGTAAATTAGGTTCCGTATTGTCGTTTTTCACATCTCTATTTGAAAAATATGCGGCCATTTTTCGCCTCGTTTGCACGAGAATCCGATGACCTGGACAATCCAAATTTTCTAGGAAACATTTGTTACGGCAACATTGCTTACAGAACTTGTAGGTACACTTGCCACCCTGGAAAAAAAAGTTTTTCTACCATAAAAATCATGCAAAAGCAAATTTGATAAAGTCATGGAACGTACCAGGTAAGGGGTCTCTGTCCAGTGGTGCCCTTCTCTGTCTTGCGCGTGTTTTTAAATCTTTTTGCCTTATCTAACGCATAAACATTCTGTACCGTTATTAGTTAAATATGAAAAACAGAATCAAAGTATTTCTAAAAACTTACTTGAATTTGCATCTTTATAAAACGATGCTTCTGAAGTTTTATTTTCTCGATTCTTATATTCAGACAATAAGATATTTACGTCTTAAACTTTTGATAAAATGTATAGAAAAATACTGACTTTGAGGCTCTTAACTTTTAAACAAAACAAAAATTTAATTTCATTGAAGCTAGACGTTTAGGAGATAAAACGATTCCTAGTATTATTTTTTTTCTACATCTACAAATGAGAGTCACATGAGAGTCGCGTTTGTATGGAGAAATGACTGGGTTGAGTCCCCTTAAAACTAAGGTTTACTAAATATAAAAATCTTCTTTTTTCACAAAAGCAAGTGTTAAAGTTATAAACTGAAAGATAACATTCTGAACCATAAAAATAAATCACAACAGGACCTCCTAGTTTAAAGGCTAAACTAATGACTCATAGTACAAATATAAATTGTAAAGTGTAATTTAGGAATCAGGTGCGATTGAAATCATCTCATGATGATTTATCTCACAAACTTTCTCTTGGCTTTATATTTGGATACATAGTCAGGGTGAGTGGTGGGGTAGGGGGGTGGGGGGGGGGTGTAAGGCGGGGACATTGATTATTTTATAGTGGTTTATAAGTAACTTAACTCTAAAAATTAGTAGGTGCCCAAGAAATGATGCCAAAATATAGATGGCGCTGAAATATTGCTTACTAATTATGCAATTAAATTACATAAATAATATATATTAGATATGGATATAAAAGGACTATAATATATATTACCTGTGTAAATAATATGGTAATAAACAGAATAATTTAGTTTTATTGAACATATTGGTATTTGTATGTAATTTATTAGAAGAATGTGTATGTGTATGGAATTGAATACAAAAAATGAGTCGTTTGAGCGTTGGAAGGAGACTGGTAATTGAAAACAAAATAAAGTAAGTATTAAAAAGTGCTTTAAATTTAAGTTAAAATTGTCATTATAACTAGCTCATTTTGAGTTATCACTTTTTTAATAGTCATTGTGTGTCAATTTTTTTTATTTTATAAGTCGTCGCTACGTTAGAAACACTGCCAATGTCCTTGTTTATAATGTTATACAATTTGGGTGCTATAATTATTACCCGGCTTCCCTAAAACTCCATTGAAAAGCTAGACCCCGATTATGGACATAAAATCTATGATAAAATAAGCAAGTACATACTAATGGATTTGGACATTTGTCCATCTCACAAATGTCGCCTGCCCTTTGAATTTGGTCACCTTTCTGCGGCCGCAGCGACATTCTCCGCAGCTTTTTCATCTTCTTCTTTGACATGACATTTCCATCAGGGTCTTCATGGGCACGTTTTGAATTTTCATCAGAATTCTTAAAAGAGAAAATATCTGTTTTTATACACAAGCAGGAACCATAAATAACATAATAAAAAATTGAGCCATTTATATAATTTCCTTCATGCGAGTCCCACCTAATCTAGCAATTAGTTAAAACGACGGAAAATGATTATTATTAAAGGTTTTTATTTCATAGCATAACTCAATCATAATAAAAACAATTAATAATAATGAAAATATTCTAAAATATGATAACATATGAAGGGGTGTGATAAAAATAGTTTAGTCTTTTTTTAGTTACAAAATCAAATGAATAACATTTTTGTAATTAATTTTCTGATTTTAATTCCCACAGTAATTTGTAGCTTTGCGACACTAACTGTTTTTATAAATGCTTAATTTCAAAGTATTTCATTATCAAAATTGGATATATCAAGTTTTGATTCGATCGTCTGGATTTATTGGTTTTAGTGGTTCAGTCTTAGAAATCGTGCATAAAGTCGCTCGAGAAAAAGAAACGTTAATATCTGTGCGTAAATAAATTAAAGACGGTTTATATAATGCATCATCATATGTTACTATGATCTCTGGACCATATATAACAAATATATATATCTATATAAAACCGAGTATGGTTTAAACCGATACCGTGTAATTAAACGTGCAAGAACGCTTTATTACCATTTTATTGATTTTTAAATTTGGCTTTATATCAAACTCTTGTCTATCTAAAACAACATTATTGAAATAGTTTAAATACCTAGTTGTGATTTTACTATGTCAAATGTAAATTATTTTAATGATTTCAATAATTCAAGAATACACACCGTAACTTTTATATTAATTTCCTCGAGTTTAATTTTGTGGAGATCAGGTGACATCCTTACGTAGGGCTGACAAATCCAGGGCGGCAGCGACAGATTATAGCAAGGTACGTCATTATTCTCGTAATATATTTTCTCAGCAGTGTGATACGGCAAATATTTCTCCTTAATTTCACTGACGACCCTTATGAAATCGTCAATATTTTGCGCTCCGGCTAAGGTTTGACGCTGGTCCGAGTTTTCCTTCTTACCCAAGCTGGAAATGGTCACATTATTACGTTGTTGAATGTAAACCTAACAACCAGTTAGGTTTCATTTAATCAAAGAAAGTTAGAAGTTATAAAACATGCATGCTACCATTAGAATATTATAATTTTTAATTCATACGATTTAAATTATTAAATAATTTAATCCAAAATTTTTGGTATTATTCTCGATCATTGACCAATCAAACGATTGGATTCTCAAAAAGAATGCATATGATCGGCAAAACCTTTACCCTAAAGCCCTCCGCAGCACCACTATAGAGGTATATGTAAAAGTTGAGTGGTACGTCGCGAATAAGCCGAGGGGTCGCTTCCCCGCGATGTTCAAACTTTTTCGGGAATTGATTTAAAAATGTATACCTAAACATATTTTAGTTAGACCAGTTTAATTGTCAATATAGATCAACCCCCTAAAATTGGGTTAATCGCCAATATTCTTTTATACTCCATATTCCAAAAATACAGTCTTAATAAATAAATCTAACCGTCACACGGAAAGATCAGATTTGAATCCCAAAATATTTTTTCCCATAAGTCAAACTTTCCGGCACGTCGGTATCGCAGCTGCTGATCTTTTATGTTCGAAAATGAGAGAAATAAATGTCTTCGTATGATCAAACCGATCAAGAGAAGGGTATGAATCCTAACAGTTCAGATTTGAGCCTTTTTGAGTTGTAGATAAAGTGATCCAATGACTAGTTAATATATAGGGTGATGATTTTAGAGGCGTGGTTTTCAAGAAGAGATAAAACGCATATAATTTGATGTTATGCTAAGAATTTAGTTTTATTATAAAGATAAGGGTTTGCCATTATGTTTTAAAAATGATTTCAGGTAAGTGGCCGCCGCGGCTGACTCGAACAAATTCCAGCCGAGAGGCCCAATTTTCAATCACTTTTTGCAGCAAGTTTGCAGTATGTCAGCAATAACGCGCCGAATATTCTCTTCCAAGGCGTTAATCGTGTCCGGCTTATCTGCGTAGACAAGCAACTTCACATAACCCCACAAAAAGTAGTCCAGCGGTGTTAAATCGCACGATCTTGGAGGCCACGCCACAGGCCCACGACGCGATTTTTACTTTATTTTAGAGTGATTTTAAAAAAATTTAGAGTGATTTTTTCTAAATTTGCACTATTTGCAAACGTTGTTCAGAAGTAAGTCTATTTATTATGAAATGGCAAACCAAACTGAGCATAAATCAAGTGACAGCTGTAAAAACACCAACTACGAAAAAAGTAGTGCCAGATTGAAAACCACACCTCTAAAAAAAACATCCTATAGATATATCAGAACTTTGCGGTTATGAAGGATTCACCATTACAATTAAATGACGAACCCCAAGGTGAAGCACGTTTTTCAAAGTTATATCTCATTTCCACATAAATTCCGTGTCTATCTTTTAACTAACCTTTTTAACTACGCAGCCTGACATATACTCCCACTTTTCAGCTACGATATCAGAGGTGATTTGACACTTTCTCCTTTTTTGACACATTTTATTTGGTTTTTTTCTTCGATTAATTGCACAATTAATAACAAATTAACTTTAAAAAACGCAAGTATTTCATAATGAATAGTTTAATTATCTGCATGTATGAGTATGAAGCATTTGTGCTTTTGAAGCAATCCAAAAACCCCTTTAAAACTGTGTAAGACAAATTGATTTCCTAGTGAAAGTAGCAAAGTTTCATCGAACTCACAGTGCATGAAACAATTTAAACAGATGACCACGGGTGAAAGCATTCGGACAAGGGTATTTGGCGACGTATGATAGATATTCCTCGGCCATTTCCCAAACAGGCGGACTGGAACCCTCGAATAGAGCCGGATTGGTGAGGATTCCTTCTGCGCTCATCACACCGTCTACACCAGTTTCCGCGAGACATCGAAGGACATCGTTCAGGCATTGAATGTTGCCGTTTGCGAAGACTGGGATTTTCACAGCTTCCCTATAATATAAATGATAGTGTGGAATCATGCAAAAACTAGACCAAGAAACAAAAATAAAACAAATTCTGGTAAACTAAGGCAAGTTGGGGGTACACAATAAGATGTTAGGATACAGATTCCACACTCAGACATACCATTTTTAGCGCTTTATTACCACCATATTACCTGACTCTAGCACGAGCACATTTGGCATAGTTGGCCTAAAATAATTGTATATGACCTAGGTCATTGCAATACTTTTACCACAGATAATTTTTCATAGATAAAGGTTTATACTCCTTCATAACCACTCTTTTAAAGCATGGTAGATATTATAATTACAACTTAACAGGAGGCACGAAAAACGATGAATACACCAGAATTATATACTAACTTTTGGCGGGTTAGGGTTGGCAGCTAGGCCCTGCAAGCGGCTTCGGCGTGTGAGGACTAGTGCCTGCTGCATTCGTGTTTAGTCGCTTTGCGACCTATCTTGAGTGCATTATATTTAGAAAATAATAAACTATATTATATAATATAATTGGTTACAAATTATTTTTTTTCTTAATACCGGTTTAGTTCTCGATAAAGATCAACTCTGGAAAGGAGCAAAGTGAATAAAAATTATCCTGTAAATATATATTAGATAAAAGTATTTTAATAGCAGAAAATCGTTAGACAAATTTTTTTTAGAATAAAGTAAAGTTTAGAAAAGTTTTATTTAATTGTTTAAAAAGTCAAAATGAAGGCACTAACAAGTCCTTCCTAGGCTTGAGATTGCAGGATGTTCGTTAAAACTCAGGTCTGAGATATATAAAAATGCATTTTAGACTCTTTATTCTGTCCCAGCCATCAGCTGATAAGAGCAGTTGTTTTTTTTTAAATTGCAAGAGATAATAAAATCAAAGTAATATTTTATAATAGACAATTTCATGGTGAATCAGATGATAATGATTTGTAAAGATTGAACGACTCATGCTTGCACTATGGATTTTTTAGTAGACGAGTGAGTTCTTTAAATTTTACTTAGAAATGAATCCGTTCTCAAGCCCTTTTGGCGCCAAAGTTTTTGGAGCGAATCCTATATCAATGGGTTACAGTGGTAATTTTGTGAGAAAAATAATTTACAGCATTTTATGGCTCAAACTGAAAACATTTTTTTAGATATATTGATGCTAAATTGAATTGATTTTATGTAGATTACATTGTATTGATATTTTCCATATTCATAAAAAATAATTTTAGATTTGTGTAGATTTCGCAAGGCTAAACAGTTATCATTGATATTATTTCTGATAGCTTTATGCATATTGAATAAATATATAAACAATTTTGTAAATGTGCGTTTTTCGAAATGCACATTATAGGAATAAATTGATGTCTTTTGTGATAATCAAACGAATGGGAGATAAATGTGTCAAATGATAATTTAAATATTTTCCTACCTTACGGCTTTGATATGTTTCCAATTAGCTATCCCGGTTAGGGGACCTTTTTGTTCTTTAGTGCGGCCATGTACCGTTATCAAATTGCAGCCGGACGCCTCGAGCATAAGCGCGTACTGTACCGTTCTTTCAACGTCGTTGTAAACTCGCACTTTGCACGTGATAGGTACACGGACAGATTTACGAAGCGTGCTCACTGTAAGCGGAAAAAACCAGTCATGAAAATTTGTTAAAATTGAGTTTTTCACCCAAATCCGTTACTGCGTTTTTTTAAAGCCGATATTTTTAAAAATTTTATTTCAAGTCAGGTTATAATGGGGTACACAATACCCCAGTCTCTTTACCGTGAAGCTAGGAATCGTAAAATAATATTTTCGACTTTACTTTTAAAAATAAAAATACTTGTATAATACTTTCGACAATATATTTATGTAATGTTATACAAAAAAATATAGCTCGTAACCATATTATTTAGTCTAAAATCCACGAGTGCTTTAAACTGAAGTTCACTACTAGAGGCGACAAAATTGAAGAAATGGGTGTCTACTTTTTACGATTTATTTCAGATTATTTTTGAAATGAACAATGTAGAGATGAACAGAACGCATGCTATATAATTTAATGGTTTTTTTGTCTACATTTTTGTCCCAATACCAATATGGCAAAAATTTAGTATTGGCCGAGTCACCCACCTCTTGCTCAAAAGTTTTGGGCATTTAACGGAACATTCGGAAAACTCTCGTACACGAGTGTTGGGCAAAAGTCGGTTAATAATTATTTGTATTTATATAAATAGTGAAAAATAAACATAAATAAAGTTTTAAAAAATACCTATATCTTTTAACAAGGGCCAATCATCTTGCAAAAATGCCCCATATCTGCCTCGCTTGGCGATGGCTTGTGGACATCCCAGGTTTATATCAATTGCATCGCAGTGGTCTTCCGCGAGTAGCGCCGCTGATAACAGGGTCTTTGGATCATTGCCACAAAACTGAAAATAAAAAAATATTGCATAAATATAAATTCAAATTTTTTTTAGAAATATAAGCCCAGTCTCTTGTGAATATTTTTCTGGTTTCTCTTATAATGATTAAGCGTATTAATAACCCTTTAAGGTCGCACCAAGCGCATAGTTTATTGCGACGCATCGCATCCAATCACTAAGCAAAATAATGAGAGGTAAGTTACACCACTTCGTAAAAGTGATAAACAAATCAGGCCATAAACTATTTTAGTATTTTTAATTTAAGTTTTCCGAATATGCTTTGGCACACGGTGTATAAGTCAATGATTACATCTCGCTCGACAAATGTAAGAGTATTATCATAGTAAGTCATTATTTTTAATTCATACTTGTACTACTAGCGGACGATCTTCAAGGCACGAGGCCAATCCATCTTTCCTATATTTAGGATCCCTGCTGAACATTTTGCTATGCAGCATCGGGGTATAACACAGTTCAGCACCATGGCGCCTACATAGCAAACGCCACGGTAACTCGCTTGCATCCACCATAGGAGCCACTACGAAACGGGGACTGCCCAAACGGTCCAATATTGACTCCATGGTCCAGACATTCACGATCAAAATGAACCTAAGCTTTTTAAGTACCTCTAAATAACATAAAACTATCCAACAAACAAAACTGAGTTAATCGGAGACGAACGGAGATTAAACAACTAAATTCTAAAACCACTATTATTAAGATTAGAATAACGAGAGCGCAAACTATTTTTGACAACTAATGACAAAAGTCAAAAGCACGCGTATTTCTTTATTCTTCTTTATATAAATGGCCACTATTGTATTGTATTGTATTTCTGTATTGGCGATAGTAATATAATCCGTTTGCTTTTTTGCAAAGTAGGTATATCTGATATGAACGATCGTGAGTAAAAATTAAATAAAAAATCACGACGTATTTTAGGTTAAAACGAGTATTATAAAGTATTTTTAAGAGTAAAAAATGATTTAAAAAAAATATATATATAAAAATACCTTTGCAATAAAGAAAAATTGTCTTTCCACGTCAACAAGCTTGTCCACAAATAGAAAAAAGAGCCTTTCTATTTTAAAATCTTTAATCTAATTTGCTGTACATACATACATACTACATTTAGTTAAGCAGCAAAGAATAAATTAAATAAATATACAAAATAGTTTTTTGTTTCATAGGTCAAAAACTGATAATGAGATATCAGCTATATAGCTGCTTGCATAGTGAACAATATTAATAATAATAAATTATATATGTTTTTTAACCTTCAAAGCAGTTTTTTGAATTTTTTTACTAAAATTTCAAAGCATTTTTTTATCTTTTGTACCCACATTCCAGTACAAACTCAGGGCCGTGTGAAATCGTCAAATAAACGATTCACACACTGTACATTTCCGTAGAAATTTAAGCAACGACTACTTCAAGACAGCCGACTACTTCTCACATTTCAGATATCAGAAAACCATTGTGTTGTTAAAACGCATAGTTGCAGCTCTCACAACATTTGACCTTATGAGCGGCAAACAGTGCGACACGCTAGAAATTCCTTTCCCACATTAAGTTTACCTGACCGAAGTAGGTACCTGGCACCTTCAGTCTACGGCTTTTCTCACCACAAAATCAAGTTTTCAATACACCTTACGTGTCATACTATTATGATTACTATTGTTAATTACCAATTTATATTAAGTCTTGTAAAATTAACATAAGTGATTATTCAGTAATAAAGATTATCTAACCAATCTACATCTTCATCAATACAAAAACCGTCAACACGGAGAGCACTACAGACCCCCGTTACACCTTCAATAATTTTTCTTCTCCAAAAATCCTTATTCCAGTTTTCTCGGACTCTAGAACAAGAAAATTTGACTTTCTTGAATAAAGTCCCAAAATAATTGTATACGACGTAACTCAATCAAAAACATTAACTGTTTTTAAATTAACCTAGATTGGTGTACATTGAGTGTACATAGAGTGACTTATTTTCTTTGTCGAACCATTGATTATCATACAATTAGTAAACTCCTAACAAATTATTCCGAGATGCATATGGTGTTATTGTTTTAACAATGAAATATATTTATCATATTTTATTAATAATATTTCATTAGCATTCCTACAGACAAACCGCATAGAGGCATAAATATTTATAATTTAGAAAAGCTTATCTTGCCAATTTACAGATAATAAATAGTTTTCAATAGAGAATACATATATTGCCATCTGTCCATAATATTATGAAATTGCTTATTGCCTTAAATTACGATGTTTTATAGATATTTGAGAATTGGTGCAATATCTGGAGTCTGGAATAATAGTTGGAATATTGGTGGGGTTTTATTTATCAGAGTAGTTTCCGATTTCTTCTTAGCAACTCCTAAGAAGAAAACTGAAACTACCGATCTTTTAAAACATAAAGATCGTTGGAAATTACTCTGATACATACACAACACGACTGCACAACTGTGCAATCTAAAACCACTTTAAACTCAATGTTTGTACCTACATAAGGGTATTTTGAAATATATTGGTATTACACACTACTAATTAACAAATACCTTTGCTGCAGAGCACCTTTCATATGGAAATCTGTTCAACTTTTAACAGAAAATATTTGTGAAAATGGGAAAAATAAATGTGAAAAGAAAAATCCAAAGATCTTTTACTTATAGATACTTAGTTTATCATATTGGACACAATAGAGCACTCCATGCGACTGAACAGGGCTATTAAAGATCACAAACTGTCAAATCTACTAATTTTTGTAAGAAATTGAAAGATTTGAGTCGAGCGAAGCATTTGCGATGCGGATTGGCCCAAGCACAACAGATAATATGTAAAGTAAAATTTCAAGTGAGAATTAAGGTACCTTCTCAACTATATTTTACATTCAACCTAGCATTAAATTAATAAATTGCAATAGTACGACCACACCCCTGAAATTATGACAAATAGCGAAGTGTAGCTGTTGCCCTTAGCTTTGTCAGGTAACAGGATTTAAGTAGGTAAACATTCTACCGCTAGACCTGAGAATCTTTGAACTAGGAATGACTTCTCAAATTTTGTCATCATAATCATGCTTGACTTTTTTAAGTATAATAAAAATATGCGGTCAGTTTAGCTGAACAAAGAATATGAATTGGAAACATAGGTTCGTTTCATGCTCTTGCTCGTTAGCCGGGATTTGGACATTTGATAGTATTAACAAAAAAGAGGTCACAGCTATAGAGCCAGAGCCAACTACTATGATAAGTTAGAACAAAAATTAAACACAGTAATTAAGTATCTATTTCATTTTTTATTTTACTAAATTATTATGAGTAATAGATGTAAAGGAACATATATTTGATATACATAAATAAATGCACAATCAACGTAAAAAAATATAATTGAACATCTTGTTAAAATATACACAAATCTTATAATATAAAAATACTACATTTACTACAAATCATGAGTTAAACTTAAGAGGTAATGACAAAATTAGTTTGATCTTTTTTTTTTTTCATAAGAATAATAAATTCAATAATATTTATCACAATTTGAACTAGGTGTTGATCAGTCATCACAAAAATTGTAGATTATCACAAACAGGGTGAGATAAAATATTTACAGTTCTGTTTTAAAGTTGGGATCACCTTTAAGTTTTTCACTTAAACAAGAGTCATTTTCGCCACTCAAAACAATATTCTTACACAGATAGTCCTTAAGGGGTGTTTTCCCTTGCTTGTTCCAATACCAATCCTCGATGCTATCCTCATTTTCTTCTAGCAATGATTCGCACTGGTTTTTCATGTGAGTTATCTCCGCTGATGGTTTATCCCATAGTTCATAGGGAATGCCTAAATCAACCTTCACGCCTTTATCCACCAAACCATGCAAGGTTTTGAACGTCTGGCTCATTCCCTTGGCGAATCTTGTACTGTCCTGTCTCTCCTTGTGGATGTTGTACTCTAGGATACGATCGCATACACCTTCTAGAGACTCGATCAATCGTAGCTCGGACTTTTCGTACTTTGTTTTCTTTTTAGATTTATCGTTGTCGATCGAATATCCGATCTCGATGACTTCATGGGATTTTCCTGTCTCTTTTAAACGTCCCTCCAACTCGATAGCAAGAACCTTGCAAACTTCGCATCGATTTGCGTAAATTACTCCGTGGTCGACTTCAGTTTCGCTAATAACGATTAGTGGAAAAACTATCAATGATAGTAAGAGGAGTACCATTTTAATTTTTGTAAAGTTGTTGTTTCTTTTTTCAGCACGATAGTAGATTCAAATCGAATCTTAATAAAGCCAGCGCCGCTGCAACGATTAAAAAAAAGTAGGAAAAGAAAAGGACGACTGAAGGAAATTACTTGAACTTGTTGACAGTTTGACTTTCTTCTTCTTTGTCTAAAATGGCAATTAGGTCGTAAGTTTAGGTTGTGTGCCTGAAAACACCTTTTTTTAAGGTAGGTATAACCATATACCTACGTTTGATTTTGATCTGATCGTGTTATTTATTTCACAATGACGTACTTAGGGCTACCACTAATATGATTATTCTCGGAATTGAATACACATAGTAGCCTGTTTAAATAATGCAGATTTTTTTTTTGATTTAATATCCATTTGTGATCTTTTAACTTTGGTCCAGAAGCGAACGTCACAGCAGATTTTCTTCGACAGTTTAAACGAATCGATTAAAAAAAAGGTGTGTTAAAAAAATATTTTTGTCATAAAGGTATATATAAAATTATCAAAAATAAAAAAAATAGTGGTTCAGTAATAACCGATCGCTTTGTAGTTTACATTATTTCTCAACTTATCGACCCACTTATAATAATATTATTATTATATATGTAATATGCACAGACTTATAAACGGACTAATTAGTCCGTGGTAATATGTGTGATTAAAGACCCTTATTACCACCACGTTTTGGTATCTCGCTACTCCGACATCAACTACCTAAACCGATTTCACTTCAGGTAGAATATGTTAACCTAATCTCTATTTAGGAAAGAATGACGACATTAAACACGGAGGTACTAACCTAATGATTTTTTTATTATTATTATGTATATAGCTTCTTACGTCCTTCATTTTATGTTAGAACCCTGAATTCATGCATTGTTTAATTGAATTATAAACTACTACGTTCATACTACCGTAATAACATACAAAAAAGCTCGCTTAGTTTCCCACTATAGTTGACTTTGTCCCTTTCCGTAATAGTTATCACAGCGTTATTTATTATTTATAATTTCACCTAAAACAACCGTTACTCCTAAAACATTTATTTTTGCAGCTTGAAAGAACACTTTTTAATTTATGGCTGAATACATTTATTTACCTTTACGTAGTCTTTACGGTAAGACGGTAATGCTAGTGAATGGCAGCCAATACAACAAAATTAATTTGTATTTTTTTTCATAGATTTATGAAGTAATTTGTTATTTTTATTTACAAGCGCTAGTTATTTTTTTATGAAATCAAAATTTAATGAATAATGAAATTTACCAATACTTTTTTCTATAATGTACACATATTTGGTTACAGCAACACTAGGTTGACGGAAAAAAACAGAGTCGTGGAAATTGCGCCTTTCGGGCGAACGGAGAGCGCGTGGTAACGTAAAATTATTTCGCGTTCGACCTTTTTGAAGAGGTTCATCATGGCCGGTGATCAGGCACATTTTCGACAGTTACTAAGTACCCTTTTATCCACGGACAACGACACCAGGACGCAGGCTGAGGTTCGTTTTTAGTATTAAGTGTTTTAGTTTACGTTTTTATGTGTATTTTGTCGCTATCAGTGCGGTGTTCTGGCTGAATCAATTTGGTAAAATTGTCCGCTAGGAACGTGTTCTTGGCATGTTCATTTGCCGGATTGTGATCAAATGAGTCACGCTATGGCGATTTTTAGGTCAATTAATATTCACATCAAATTGATGGGTCATATTATAGTTTTTACTATAATAGCTGTGGCGAAAGTTTGACTGTCTTTTGTTCCGTATTTTGCCGCGTTTTTGTTTTGGATAACGAATTACACGTCACGTCAAAAATATCTCCAAGTTATTATTATATTTGTTATATTTCGCCCAAAACTCGAGTAGGTTCTTAAAGAGAGAATATTTTAGGATCAACGTTGTTTGTCCTTCATATATCCTTCGTTATTTGTCGTTCTGAGCTTTTCAACAATTATTTGCTTAATGGTTTGTGAATATGAGAAATATTAACATTATTGATTCAATACTTTTAAAAAATAATACTAGTTAATTTTTTATATTTGTTCATGGAAAAAATAAATTAGTCTCACAATAGGTAATCTGTACCTAGGTATTAAAAAAATATATACACAGTGTTCCAAGACCATTTCCAATAATAAAAAAAATAGCTTATTGGCACTGCGATTTTAAGCATGATTTATTTTGACATGAATTCCGAGTAAAAAATTTGTAAACTTCACATAATCATTTGAAATTGCTGTTGTCGTAAGTTCAGGGCATGAATTAACTTACATTTTTTATACAATTTCTTACAAGTATTAGGGAACACAAACACCCCTTAGGTCTTCGGAAATGTTCTTGGAACATCTCTATATCCTGGGCATTTTTTGAATGAACATTTCAATCTTCAACAAAAATACAACATACATTTTAGTGGTGTCAAATTAGTTTGTTTTCATGTCTTTGGTATTTCTTGCTGCAAGTATTATTTTTTGTGTTATTGTTGCATAAAAAGTGGGTAGGTATATTATATTTAGTCAAGAAAGTTTTTAACATTTGGCTAATTATCTGATCATATACTATAGTGGTTCAGCTATTTAAACAAATTTTATTTGGACGCCCGAATGATTACAAATTATTGCAATTATCATCGATTTTCTTTCACAAACATGTAGGATTCTGGATAATCAAAGTTGTGTTTTTAAATGAATGTTTTGTTTCCCTTGCAGGAGACTTATAGTAATATAAGCACTGACACAAAGGTCTCGTACCTTTTGGTATCCCTCCAAGATGCCACCCTCGGTGAGGACCAGCGCCAGATGGTTGCCGTTCTCCTGCGCAGACTTCTCTCCTCTGACTTCATGGAATTCTACCCCAAGTTGCCGGCCGAGGCGCAAGCGCAACTCAAGGAACAGGTGCTGCTCGCGCTTGGTATGGAACAGAGCCAGGGAATTCGGCGGAAGGTGATTGTGCATACTCACATTAAGAGCACAACCATCACATGCAAATAATATATATTTTAAAACAATAAATCACTATTAAATAAAAAACAACCAGTATCATAGTACAGACGCTGTAATATTAATTATAAACATATGCCTCTTACAAAGACAGACAGGTGACTTCTACACTTAGACCACTTTTTTGGGGCCCATTGTGTATGAGCTCCTGTAGTCAATCCATCTTCAATACGAGCAGCAAGATATATGCCAGATTCTTGCTGCATATTTCGGCCATACCAAGCTTGGGTGCCCCCAGATTGCACTTCTTCTTGAGGTAGGCGCTGAGCAGTGACATTACGTGTTCCGCAGTCTCTACCTCCATGTTGCAGCCTCTGCAGATGGTGCTATCGGTGATGCCCAGGGTAGTAGTGTTGTTTAGTCTGCAGTGGCCTGTTATCAATCCAGTTAGGATGCTGAGGTGTGCCCTTGGCAGGCTGAGACAGTATTTTGTAAGGCGAGGGTGCGGTCCTGTGTACTAAAAGTACATTTATATATAAAGATGTTAGGAATAGCCTTTTGACAATAATATACCAACTAATAATATCAATAAAATATAAATCGATTGAATCGGGTAAGACAAATCGATTGCAGCAATGTTTACACGGGTGCACGGATTGAACCTGCATGCCGTTTGTGTCGATCACAATTTAACAGAGCTGTTTGCAACATCAGGATTAATATATATGGAATAGATCTAAAATGTTTAATGCGCCTGCAAGTGGCATATCAACAATATGTATTATGACAAGTAGCCAAGCACGAGGGAAACTATATCAGAAAAATATATCTATGAATGATATAATGAACCTACTCTTTGCCTTTCCGAATATCATGGATCCTGAGCTCAACCTGAGGGCTGTTCAATCATTTTACATTCGGAAACGCATCAGCCGGGTTTGTCCTCTCTGTCCCGTTGGAATATTTGTCTATTTGTGTGCAAAGCTACTTTTGTATAGATCAACTCCCATTATAGTTGGTTTATAATGGTGCATTGCAATATAAATCTGTCAAGATAATTAACATTGATTTGCTTTCAACTGCGACTCAAAGTCAGTCCCTTGGCTACATTGTAGAATTGAATTAATGTGCTTACAAAATAGAATGATTAATTAAATTAAATCGCCTATGCTTTAAATGTCTTCATCTTTTGTTTTAAGACTAGTTCACATAAAAACCCGCATGGGTTTAGTGAACAATCAAATATATATTTTTTTATAAATAAAGATTAAATAAAAAAAAGGACTCAACCCGGTCATTTCTCAATGCCAACTTTATTTGTGCATATAGAAGAAAAGTAAAACTGGATATCTGTCTCATATTTATCTGGTTTAGAAATGGTCAATTTCTACTTTATCTAAATCTTAAATTAGACGAGACAGAACGATTTAAAAGCGCATCCGGGAAGAGGCCCCTTAACATTTAGGGTTGACCCTTTGTCAGCAACCTCATCCATCTAAGATGTTGTCTATGGAACCTCAGTAGCCTGATGTGATCGAACTTGTATTATTAAATTAAGTATAGCTTTTAATCTAATACATTTAGCGTAAACGCGCTGAGAGTTTAGATGACTGGCTTGAGGGAAATAAACTGAAATTGAATTTTATTTTTGTTTAGGTCTGCGATGTTGTAGCCGAGGTCGCTAGAAACTTAATTGATGACGATGGCAACAACCAGTGGCCCGAATTTCTCGATTTCCTCTTCCAGTGCGCCAATTCAGCCGACCCACAGCTCAAAGAGTCCGCGCTCAGAATGTTTACGTGAGTTTATCTTTTAACCTGTCGTCAGCCTTAAAGGCAAAACCTCCCTGATATGCCCACCCGATTTTTAACCTCCGCCAGAATTTTGGCAGCCGTTTTGAGGGAGGGGGTGGAGGCGTTTGCTTAACTCATCAGTGGGAATACTTAAAACTAAACTTATGAAATCGTTCCCTTACAGCTAAAACCCGTTAAGTCTACACAAGTCCAGGACTTAACGGATTTAGCTGTATGAGCATGGAATTCTCTAACATATGGTGCTACTCAATGGATTACAAATGTAAAAAAAAAGTCAACAGAATTTGAACTCCTATAAAAGTTTATTTTGTAATTTTTCTTGTTTTTAATTCACCAAACCAAAAAGCTATTGTTTTTAATGGACTAATACTGATATATTGAAAAATATGAATCCAATGGTATCACATTAGGAAAAGTGAAGTGTTGATAACTGTTAACAGATCGGTGCCTGGCGTCTTCGGTAATCTCCAGCAACAGTATATGCACGTCATTCATCAAATGCTGCGCGTGTCCCTCTCGCCGGATTCCGACTATCCCGTGAGGTTCCAGGCCGTCAAAGCCATCGGCGCTTTCATACTTCTTCATGAGAAAGAGACTGCGATACATAAGCAACTCTCCGATCTCTTACCACTCATTATGGAGGTTAATATTATTATGTACTACTTATAATAAACTAGTTTATCAAGTAGCCACAAATCATTAAAGGCCTGTTAATAAATTGTCAAGAAAAAACCGTGTTATGTTGAAATAATGCCCTTTCCGAAAAGTGTAGGAATACCTATGTCAAAATGTATTAATTGTAAATAAAATAATCGAGGACAAATTTAAAGTGTGGTACGGTACCCACTTATTAAAGTTTTTTTTGTTACCTGCTTGTTTACTTAGTAAATTAAGAATATAATATATTATTGAGGTATTCCATTAAAAAAAATGCTTTTGTTTTCCAGATATGACCACTGGCATTAATGGCATGTAATATGTGGCAGGCATTTGCATGCGATTTCATATTAAGTGTACACAGTATAGTATGTGTTATACAATATGTTGTATAATGGTGTTGAGTTTCCTATTATGAGTATGAAATTATACGAAGAAATGTAAAAATCCTTTTCGTTTGACGAAATCCACAACAAACAGCTGTTAATCTTAACCTCGAATGAACCTGATCGATACCCCCGCTTTCCATCATTTACCTACCTACCGTGTCGTGTAACATTTTATTATAGATTATTACAAGAGCCGTTCAAGCAAAGTTTACTTTTTTTTTTCTCAGAAACCATGACTTTGATCTTCACAAATAATACTTAAAATCGCAGGACTAATTAATTGTTTTTTTTTTCATCGACAATGGTCTTTGGACACATAATTTTCTCTAAAAAAATAGACCAATGAAATTGACAAAATATTTTCACATAGGTTTACAGATTTTGATATCGTTATTTTAATTATTTGGTAATTTAAAATTTCTTTAGGTTGTGATTCTCAGTATCGAGAAGGCGGACGATGACGCTCTGATAAAGGTGCTGATTGACCTGGGGGAATCCACACCCAAGTTCCTGAGGCCGCAGGTCGAGACCATCTTTCAAGTCTGTATGAAGGTTTGTAACACAATTAATAATAATATTACTTGAAATGAATGGCATACTCTTGTAAAATCCTTAAGCTGCCATTAAACGTGAAATGCAAATGAATGCGACATGCAAATATTTGTAACCTCTGTATGCATACTAAGTGGTCACAAAAAGATTACCTTAAAATTTAATATAATTTCAAATTTAGGCTCTAATTCTCATCAAGTTTATATTAGATCTCCTGTTCCAAGGTAGGATTGAAAAAAAAAAATATTTTAAAATTAATTTAAAGTTAGCCGCGTTGTCTTAACCTTCAAAAAAGCTATTAACAGTGTCGGCCACTACACTATTGTAAAAGTCACAAGGGCTTGATCCAGCGAATAGGGTGGATGCAGTAGCAATTTCGTGTGTGTTGGCTGTAGCGATAGCCGATGTGCGAATTAGGACATTGTTAGATTGAAACGGCACTTTCCTCTTACCCAAATGGCTAATTGGCTAATTAGATACATCTTATTATTTATCTTACTTGTTAAGCGTCCTTCTAAATGTATATTTGATAAGTAAGCATGAATAAAATGTTACACCTACTGGGAGAATGTGGGCCCCTCATTTACAAAAGGTACCAGCTTCTAGGCAACCATCTCCTCAAGCCAGAAGAGATTAGAACCATCGCACCCAAAAAGTTACTCAACTTTATCTACAGTACGGGACTAGAGGGCGAACTATAAGTGGATTTAGATGTACAATAGTTCTGGAAAGGACGCGGTACGCGGGGGGGGGGGGGGCAAACTCCCCACATCCACTAACATACATAACATAACGAAATGTCCTTAAGAGTGAGTATACCCCTGGCCAGAATTTAGTTTTAACCGCAACAGGGCATTTGAGGGGAAATCAACAAGAGGCAGGTGCGGAAACGGCCGATACGAGGGTTGGGCGAGCTTCGAGCCCCTCAAAGCTGCACACCTGAATTAGTACTGTTTTACACGGCATCATATTCTTTTAATATATTTTACTGATTGCATTTTGATGAAACAATTTATATTTCATCAAATAAAAAAAACAATTTTTATAAAAAAAACAAGTATTATTTAGGGGTAGATAGATACATGAGGCGTGAAATATCGATTTACAATAAAATGGGTTTCGTCCCACAATTTATTTTCTTTAAATATAATCTAAATGTTCAATGAAAATTATACAACTATATAGACAGCACATTATAGAACTTTGTGGTAATAAATGAAATAAATAGTAAAAATAAGAGAATAATGAAAATCATCGTCTTTTGTACGAAATTATAAAAATGTCAATAGACTGCATTTACAATACTGCGTTCGGGTGAATCGCTTTTACCTGCTTGCGTTTGTTTTTTATGTTTATATACTACATAACAGGATATTTTCTAGGAAATTCCGTTAGGTCTAGCTTTACAAACTGGGAGGGTAGGTAATACAGAAATATATATTTAGCTACATGTTTTCTTCAAATTCGCTAATAAAGTGACGTGTAACTATTTATTATAATAAAAACCACATAGAAATGTACAAATATTATTTTAAAATTGTAGAAAATAAATCACACTTAATTCGATTAGAAATAATACAACAATCCCTATATCCTATATCGGCAAGTATTTTTTTTTTTATTATTTATTCTTTATGATACACTAAGAAGTCACAACAATAAATGATAAAACAAAAAAGTATATATTGTCACATAAACAAATAAAATAATAGACATTTATTGTTACTTTGAAGTAACATATACAGTATTGAAGTAACATAACATATACAGTACAATTTATAATGTAAAAGTAAGTAAGCTGGTTTACACTCCACGAAATTGAATTGCCTTTTCAATGGAAAATTTCAAATGTAAAAATCGTTCCTTGATGATTTTACGGAAAGGTTGTATTAGTAGATATACTAATTGCCTTACAATAATTCCTAAAAAGATGATTTTTACATTCGATCTTTTCCACGACAAGGTTGTGATAAGGTCTAAATGTTACAATATTAGAATATGTGCTAGAATCTCCATCTGCAATCATTCTAGCATATATAAGGCCTTGTTGAGAGAGTGACTCTTTAAAACCTTCCACAATAATGGAAGATTCCATACTGGTAGACGATCCTTCATAATTCTTGTAGCAAATATGCCGGGGAGGGTCAATATTCTCATTGAGCGCTCTCGAACAAATCAAACAATATTTATTTCTCACAGACATAAACAAAACCTTACCAGTCCTGAATCCCAGAATTGCAGCTACACCTGAAAGCGCGTTAGAATTTTTGCCATAAGATCTTTTTGACCAGGACGCATCAGCTACAACAGTAATCATGAGAATTCCACATTTATCAACATCTCCGATACTCAACGCATTTCTTTTTTTGCGGCCTCGTTCATACGATCCACAGCGGTTTTATCTAGCCAATCACACACATTCTTATGCACTTTTCTATATAACTTTAAACGTACAGAAGGTAGGTGAGAAATGGCGCTACTTCGACACACCCTGTAGGATTTAATATAATATAAAAATAAAAAACCTCTTGGTAAGTTGTTCTATAGTATATATTTTATATAATGTGATATATATATATTTAAAATATAACACAAAATAATACCAGACTAACCATCAAAGTTGCCCGATTTTGGTTGCGAGGGTAATACTCAAGGGAAATTCAATACCTTGTCTACTCTACCATCCATAAGCAATTTGATGTTATTTTTGAAATATTTGAACATTATTGCACGCATTTTATGCATCTATTTATAGGTATTTGGCGACGCTGAAGCTGAAGATTCATGGCGTCAAATCTGCCTCGAAGTTGTGGTGACCCTTTGCGAGACTGCACCCGCGATGGTACGCAAGCAGGCGGGACGCTACGTGGAGGCATTGGCCCCGTTGGTTCTCGCGATGATGACCGACGTGGAAGAGGACGCCGCGTGGGGAGGGCACGACGAGGCTTCCGATGACGACAATGACACCAATAGCGTGGCGGCCGAATCCGCGCTTGATCGGCTCTGTTGCGGGCTCGGCGGGAAGACTATGCTTGGTAAGATTATATAGTATTACTTATTTTACTATCCAATGTCAGTTTTAGCACCCTCTTTAAATCTTTCATCTTCTTTGCTTGGTCTTCTACCATTTAAGATATTCAAAAAAATCAAAATTCAAATTATTTTATTTCATAAATACAAGATAAATGCATATAATGATCGCTTATAACATTTTTTAAAGTATGGTTTATGAATAATCAAAAAACAAAAACACTTTGAATCATTTGATTTTATATTTTTTTTTTTTCAGGTTTGATAGTGAATGCACTTCCTGTGATGATGGCATCGGCAGACTGGCGTCAACGTCATGCTGCCTTAATGGCCGTGTCTGCGGCCGGAGAGGGTTGCCACAAACAGATGGAGCAAATGCTCGATGACATTGTCACGGCTGTTCTGCGATTCCTCAGTGATCCAGTAAGTATTACAAATTATAGATATGAGCTATTCAACTCCGGATATGCTGCGGAACGGCAATGTGACCCAAATCAGATAAAAAGTTTATTATTAAAATTATGAAAAAATGTAATTCCCCTTTGGGACGAATCATCGTTTTTATTTTGACATTTTCACAAGCGCTAGCATACACTTATAACCCAATGTTCGTTAGTGGCATCGGATAATTCAATGTCAGTGTCACCTCCATAACATTGGTAAATTAAATTGGTGGTAATTGCTCCGCAGAAGTCTCAATTTAGTAGCTTAATGTGGATCTCAATGCACCAACATTTTTTTCAAATTCTATTTGTAAATATTTTTAACAATATCCATACATCTAAAATGCTCAAAGAAATGTTTTCTTTAATAAGATTATTCATGTTATGATTATTATTATTTAATATTTCATATTTTCATTTCTTTACATAGATGAGTTTGTTTTAATTTAAACTAACGGTAATAAATAATACGTTCCAATAGCTGTCAATGTCTCATTAATTAGTACTAAGAGTTTGTTTGCTTTAATATTATTCGTATCTATTTTATTTGACCAGATCTAATGATGATGATGTGATCTATGGTGTGGTTTGATGTGATGTAAACGGTTATGGTTGTTTTTCAAGAGCATCCAATCTACACACAAAAATTCAACTTTTTCGCATTTTTACTTCTCGAGTTGAAAGATGCAACAGACGGACGGACAGATGACTAAAGGACAGGGATAGTAGCTTCTTATACATGTATGATGTAGTGTCCGACCAAATTGACTTTTTAAACCGAAACCAAAATTCGGTTTTCTTCCAGTTTCTGTCGAAACTGAGACTGAAATTAAGCATATAATTTTTTTTTCGAATAATTATGTATCGTTTATTATAAAATGTATTATTATTATTGTTTGTTGAGCAATTATGTTGTTTGCTCATATTCATTCTTAGTTACTAGCGAGATACGTTTTAAAATCTTAAAACTTCATGGGCCTAAAACTAATAGGGGGTTTAGGGGTTAATTAGAAACATTACAAAAAATATTTATTGAAATAGACTAAAGTTAGTAGTTATACTTAGTAATCAAAATTAAATAGCCTTATATTATAAGATAAAAACAAGTTTCGGCAGTAGCCGGAGTTTTGACCGTCATTTGGCCGAAACTTCGGTTGAAAATCTGGCCTACCTTTGGTCGGTCACTAGCATGGTGTATACTCATAGAAATTACAATGTGGAAAAATAGGAATGTGGAATGTGGAAATGTGGAATAATCGCAACTTCTTTAGATAATAATTCAAGAAAAAGCACTACTTAATTACTATTATGTATTGTTTTCAGCATCCCCGCGTACGCTACGCAGCCTGCAATGCCATAGGCCAGATGTCCACAGACTTCTCCGCCAACTTTGAACGCAAATACCATGACAAGGTAGTACCCGGCCTACTCATGGTTTTGGACGACAATGACAATCCTAGGGTTCAGGTAAATTGATTAGTTCATATAATACACATTATATTCATTACCATTGTGGCAGTGGTGTGCCCAGAATTTGTGCAGTAAGCAAGCCCTTTCGCAGGGGCAGGGCGACTTTAGGTGTTGGTTCCAGGTGCCTGTTAGTTACTTTTTTGAATCATAGCGAAAAATCTTGCAGTTTTTGCATTAAAAAACTGGGCAAGCCCGACTTTTCGGTTTCTATGAATGCACCGCCACTACATCGTGGCCCTTGTTGCATCAGATAAGCTAATCAATTTAATTGATGCCGAAAACACAAGATTAACGACTCACAAGTATACTTATCGCTTGTTAATTCATTCTTTTACATATTTACATTTCTTTTAGGCTGATTCTCAAAAAAATATAACATGAAGGAGGTTAAAAACCGCCATGTTTTGACTATGTAACGAGCCTCCAAATCTACGACATTCCAATGTAAAAAACACCCATATAATATTTTCACACTATGTTTATGTAATAGAAAATGTTATTAATTATTGCTTACACTTTATAGCGAAAGTCCTATTTGTAAATCACACACATAACGCAAGACAGGCTAAAAGTGGCGCTATTTCGCGAACGATGACATAATTTGACAATTTTTTTCTTGAATATTCCTATATAGGATCTAATAACCACACTCACCATGCAAAAATATCAATTCCATACCTATTTTTTGGGTTTTCTCAAAATTTTACGCTGAGATAACGAACAATTTACCGCAAGCCGACATTGCCGATAGCGACAAAGTGTGCATTTGGGGCACACTGCAGATAAAGAATTTTCAAACATATGCAACGCTCCTTTTGTATAGATCAACTCTTATTATAGTTGCTTTATGACGGAGTATTGCAATATAAATCTGTCAAGATAATTAACATCGATTTGCTTTCAACTGCGACTCGAAGTCAGTCCCTTGGCTACATAGTTGAGTTAAATCTGGATTAATGTGCTCACGGAATAAACAACATATTTATTTATTGTTTTCTTGTTTTGTTTGTTTATTTATTCGTTTATTATATATACCTAAGCCATAAAGACATATTTTTAATTACAGTTGACTGTCTGAACTGATTGTTATTATTATTATTTTTAATGAGTACTCGGTTTTGTAAATACGTAGGTATATGGCAATATTCTTATAAATTTAATATATGTTAACTTTAAAAAAAAAAATAAATAAAGGAACATAAATAAAAAAGAAAGCGATTAATGATTATTTCTTTGGGGATTTTTACAATAATATGAATTTGTATGACTTGAAATAAATAACCCTGCGAAAGATAATTTGTCGCAGGGTTACATTTAATCGGAAGGAAGGTACAACTCCGCACACATCGGTAAAGTACAATTTAGCGTGTCCGCGAGGCATACGAAATTTTGGAGAAATTTAAAATGGTGGCTTCTTCAAAATCATACGAGTGCTACTTCCGTTACAACTATTATTTATTCTGTGCCTTTATGTATATTTTAGCTTGATAGACCTGGGTTAGGCTAAAAATAGTTGCACGATTAATTAATTTCAATTCCTAACTGTAATTATTATACATCCATCCATTAATAATGGATCAAAAAATAAAATGTATATGCTCTATGTAGGTCAATTATTAAAATAAAAGGAATATGGTAGTTAATTATGTATTTTTATAGGCACATGCTGCAGCTGCTCTGGTTAATTTCAGTGAAGATTGTCCCAAGAATATCCTGACGCAATATCTGGATACTATCATGCCCAAACTGGAGGCTGTCCTGAACAATAAGTTGAAAGAGGTAGGTAATACATTTCTGTTAGAGAATAGTACATAATACTAACTGTAACTGTAGGTTTTTTTTCCAATAAAGATAGATAGATAAATAAATAAATAAAATATAATAACTGATATATACATAATATAGAAATGTAACTTGCTTTCTCTTTAAATGTCAATTCTTATAAGGTTAGTGGTACTTTTAAGCTTAGTAACGTCCTAATGCAACTATGCATAAAACAGTTTAATAAATAATTTACTATTCCAATGCACCTTGGTGGCAGTTGGATTTTCAAGCATCTGCCGCCTCCAAAGCATTGGTAGAGGAGAGAAGGATTTTGCTCTGTTACGAATACGTTCCATTTGTTTTCAGATCTTAACACTTCTACATCTACTGTTAAAATTAATCTTTTTTGAACTTTCAACGATTAATCTCACTTACTTAAGAGGACGCAACCGGTCTTTTCTCTATTCACGCGTACAAGTGTTGTGACTCAATTTTTGGTAGATATAGAAACAAAACTCGTGTATTTTTCCCACACATTTTATCAAAACTGAGATATACGAGAATTGAGGAAATAAAACTTCAGTAACCGAGTTGATTTCATAAGGATGCAAATTCAGCAAAGTTTTTTAAAATACATTTATTCTTTTTTGCAAGACTATCTTAAAAAGATAAGTTGATTTATCATTTTGTGACGTACTTACTAAATTCACTAGCCAATAGTAAAATTGGTGAGTAATTATTAACTTATGTCATTTAATTCGATACACAGACTTAAGTTCACTCAGTTACGTCGCGACTACCGTACGCAGCGAACACGCGTTCTGCTACCCGCATGCTGTGAACGAACTCATACGCGACACACGATAAAGAAATAAAAAAAAAATCTTTTAAATAATTATTGATATGACGTCTAAAACACGTAGTACCACCGTAAAGGTCTCTGCGCCACCGCTAGCTGGACAGGCTGGAGGCACCAACCACACGATGCTCCCGGAGGATGAGGCCGACGGATCTGTGAGGGCGATGCTCGCCGCCATGGACAGCAAACTGTCCGTCGTGTTAAGTGAAGTGCGAGAATTAAGAAAGTCGAACGACTTTCTTCACCGTTCTTCATATTAAACCTCCTCTGCTATAAACTTTTTGGAGGATGGGTTACATTTTAAGGTTAAACGCTTATGATACCTCATCATTTATAGCGAAATGATTACAGATTATGTTTCTTTAAGTTTGTAGTAGTGGTGTTAATGTTTGACAGGTGTTAAGAAATTAGTGACGAGAACAAGGCTTCTTCGTCGCTGTTCGTGAAATCATGCACCTGAGGAAATGGTACCCACTATGTATAATAGTGAAAACCTAAAACATTATTAATCTTATTCCTGGTGTAGAACCTTTATAGATTACTAGAGACTATGTGTGGCTGTGTTTTTCCATTTCAAACCGTTGTCTATTACATGGAAATGTGCATAATTGTCCTCAGCTGGTTGAGAAAGGAACCAAGTTGGTCCTGGAACAAGTCGTGACGACAATAGCGTCGGTTGCCGACACCGTCGAGAAAGACTTCACTCCGTACTACGATAGGCTCATGCCGTGCCTCAAGTACATCATTCAGAATGCCAATACGGATGAGCTCAAGATGCTCCGCGGGAAGACCATCGAGTGCGTTAGCTTAATTGGTTAGTATGGCTCAATTTAAACATTGCATTCACCGTGTGTCTGCATTCAGTGTTGGGAATACTTTTAATTCATTGTAGCTTCTTAACGAAATAAGCTTAAACTAGGATATAAGCTTGATTTTAGTAACCCTAGTAATGATTAATGTGAATCAAAATACCATGTGCCTTCAGCACAAAATTAACCTTGATTCAAAAATCTTTAATTTCAATTTAGTTATCTGATACTAATCGGCAATGTGACAACATTTTTAAAAGTCATTTGTCCGCCTAAAAGTTCTTTTAGATATAGAAAAAAAATACTACTGTTTTATCATTTTATCTCATTTATCTGGGTTTAAAAATAGTAAATTTCTACTTTGCCTAAAAGTTTAGAGCCTTAAAAAGTCTGTATTTTACCATGCATTTTATCAAAACACTTAAATATCGTATAGGCTGAAAACCAGAACCGAGATTTTTATTTTCAAAATACATTGGTTCCGTTTTTCAAGATTGTCATATCAAAATTTAAAAAAAAATAAAATGATTAGACCACACACGAGACAAAGAAAAATCTTTTTGTGAAAAGGCCTCCTAAGGCCCTTTCTGAATTCTGTGCGCAGTAGCCCCTTCTCGAAACTGGACCTTCAGAAGGGTTACATGCTGTATCAATTTCTTGAGGTTTTATACGCTGTGTGTTCAAAAAGTAAGGTGACTTTTTATTTTTATCAAAAAATATTGATTTATTCATCAATATTTATTTTGTCCCCTTCAATGTAACTCCCCTCAGATACAATACATTTATGCCAACGGTTTTTCCAATCCTCAAAGCACTTCTCATAAGCACTTTTCGGTATAGCCTTGAGCTCTTCCAGCGATGCAGTCTTTATCTCTTCAATCGTTGCAAATCTCCATCCTTTCATAGGTCTCTTTAGATTTGGGAACAAGAAAAAGTCACATGGGGCCAAATCCGGTAAATATGGTGGCTGAGGCATGATTGTGGTGTTGTTTTTGGCCAAAAAATCGATGCTCATGCGACAGTTCTTTTGGTCAAAATTTAGCAATTTCAGAACAAACTTCGCTGACACACGTCTCATGCTCAAAACGTTAGAAAAAATTTAATGGCACGAGCCAAGCGATATACCGACATCCTCAGCAACTTCTCTGATAGTGATTCGACGATTTTCCAAAACAATTTTCTTCACTGCTTGAACGTTTTCATCAGTTGTTGACGGGCTTGGGCGTCCAGAGCGAGGCTCGTCATTGGCATCTTCCCGGCCATCTTGGAAGAGTTTGTACCACTTGTAAACATTTTTTTTTACTCAGAACAATTTCACCGTATGCCACTGTCAACATTTCAAGTGTTACGGAGCACTTAATTTTATTTTTTACACAAAATTTGATGCAAATCCTTTGATCCATATTTTTCGATAGCAAAAAAAGGTGTTAAAATGTTCACCCACAAAGGTGTTAAAATGTGTGTTGTTTATGTGAAGGTCTCGCAGTCGGTGAGGGTAAGTTCATGCGCGACGCTTCCGAAGTGATGGATTTGCTCCTGAAGACCCACACGGACGGAGCTGAACTACCTGAAGATGACCCGCAGACCTCCTACCTCATCAGCGCTTGGGCTCGTATTTGCAAGATACTCGGTGAGTGTATGATCGAACTCAATTACCTTGTAAATTTAAAGAAAATACTTTAACTCGTTCATATAAAATTGCCGCTTACTATTAGTAACTACCTCTCGGTTGACTATCAATTATCTATTCAATTTTAGTTGTCGGCAAGTTGTTAACTTAAGTGAGTAGGATGTATTAAGCCACCTCCTCTTCCTGTAGCAGTGACCATTAGCAGTGGGCGTTAACACGAAAATCATGTAACTGAGGTTACGTTATACCCGATTTCAAAATAGCCTAATACTTAAACGGCTACAAAATAACTGCCTGATTTGTAGCTGAACTCGTCACCGTGCTTCATTGTCATGTCACATGCAACGAGATTGCTGTGTCACTGAAGCTGGAGTCTGGCCGGACAGGGTAAAAAATAATAGGGTGACTGTCAAAATAGGTATGGCCGGCAATGTACCATACGGTGTCCACCTGTGTAATTTGTGGAATGTACAAGCCAGGCAATGGGCAATGATAGGATGTGAATGGACGCGATTTCGTCACCTCTATGAGCCAGCTTCAGTAATGCAGCTATTCGTTGCGCTAGAATAATAGGGTGATTTAAATGATGTCTCCTTATTCCATGCATGTCTAGTGACCATCCTGTTCCCTCGGCCATTATGTTCTGTATGAGCTTGCTTGGGAGATGGCTAGCTGTGTGCTCCGCGATAATTATTATTGTGTAGTCTTAAATAAACATTGAAGATTACACAATAATCTTAACAATAAATAGTTAAAACATCTCCAATTTACCCATCATGACACACCCACATTAAAAAAAATATCTATTTTAGTATTTTTGATATTGCATCTTCTTTACTTAATACAGCTTGATACTGTGTAATTCTTTCTAAAATATTTATTAACAGAAAACAAAATGGTATTTGTTTTGTATTGAAGAAAGGAAGAAGAAAACCTTTGACCGTCAAATGCGAACGATTTTTTAAATAATCTTTTTTTTTTGATCCGCTAGGAATGAAGTTGACTGACCTTTTTAGTTCTTATTCTACATCAAGCTATATAAAGATTTTTCACATTATCCAAGGCTTCTTATTTTTTTCTAATATGAGATTCCAAAGTGTTGAGTACATGGCAGCACCCGTATGTGGCCGCCATGAAATAAACCTTTGGTAAATTCATTTCTTTGTTTACAAACCTCAGTTAATCATAATAATAGTGATTTTTTGATATGTAAGCTTGGATACATTAATCTTGTATGAAAATAATATTTACTGTTAATTTATGATTATAACTAGCCGTTTTACATCCAATCACATGTCCAGTGCATCTTAAACAGTAACTAGATTAAGTATCGTCAGTTTGGAAGTAATGAACGATACTTCAATTAGAAAGCGTTTCACTATTTAAATAGTTATAGTAAATAGCACTTCGTAACCATAGACAGTGGAACCCCATTAGCAATCTTAGTAAATAATCATTCTTATTTTCATAGTATCATCAATATGTGCCACTAGAGTACTTACTTAACGATTTGAGTCTTTGAATCACAAATCACTTTTATCCTCGACTTCAGGCCTTATGATGTGATGTAGTGATGTGCGTAAGAACCATAGCGGCGCATATCAATAAGGTGATACAATAATGATATCTAATTTTTAGCTATGTAAAAAAAATAATAATAGGTTGTAGTAAGACTAATATTAGATATCTTTATTAATGTTTATTTAGACGTATTGCCCGATTGCGATATTTTTGTCTTTATTCGGTCCACGGTCGTTCTGCTAAGTCCACAAATAAGCGCTGCAATTTTTCTGGACTTATTGAAATTATTAAACAACCTATTTTCTCGGGGTCGGTTTTCAATTCATTTAAAAACAAGAACCCGTAGTGAATTACTGTTGAATTGAGCGTTGATATCACAATTTAATTCTTTTTAAATCTACATTAGAAAAGAAATTATTTATTGTACCCAATGAAATTTAATAAAAGACTATTAATTTTCATTACTTTACATATATTTATACCATTGTAATGACCAATTAGGAGTCGGCGTTCTAATGAGGGCACAGAATAAATAATAGTACTCATGTTTTGTATTTATCACTAATTATAATGCTCATTTTCCCAGTACCTCTCGAAGTAATTATGAAGGTAGCTATGCGTCCGCGGGTAGCTAGCTATCGTTAACGAGTTGCACGACGTTGCACATTCCTGTCGTTAAAATAATTTATGACTCTAAGTTCGTAACGGGCCTACTCTAGCAAGAGGTGTGGCTATTTACACTAATGCAGTGACGCGGCGCAACGATCTGCGTCGCGAGCGAACACCGCACATATGTTGCTAGGTTTTCTAATAAAGCGATGAGCATTGTTTTGACAATGTAAAAATATACTGAATATACTCATTGTCGAAAACAATCCATCAGTTGTGAAATTTTAAATAAACGTATTTACAAATGTTATTCATTCAGGCAAGCAGTTTGCTCAATACCTGCCTGTGGTGATGGGACCCGTGATGCGAACTGCTGCTATGAAACCCGAAGTGGCCCTGCTTGACAATGAGGATCTGGAGACGGTGGAGAGCGACATTGATTGGCAATTTGTCAATCTGGGAGAGCAGCAAAACTTTGGCATTAGGACGGCAGGTTTTTACTTTTTTGCTCTTCTTGTACATCCAAATAAAAGTTTATTTAAATAAAGTATTATGTTCATAATAATCATCATTCAGTACTTAATTATATCTCATCCGTTCATACAGACAAACATGTGAAGTAAAATAAAAGCTTGTAAATATTGTCACATTTTGACCGTATTGACCCAATCACAAGAGTCATCATTGTATTATTTATTACTATTTTGAAAATATAATCTCTAAT
This sequence comes from Neomicropteryx cornuta, assembly GCA_020383195.1. Lineage (NCBI taxonomy): Eukaryota > Metazoa > Arthropoda > Insecta > Lepidoptera > Micropterigidae > Neomicropteryx > Neomicropteryx cornuta. The sequence continues at coordinate 1,011,757 of JAHKQU010000001.1, read as the reverse complement.
ATAACTCCTAAGAAATACATACAATATAACTATGTAACATTATTATGTAACACGTATTATGAAATAGCTTAAAGCGACAAGTGACTGGTACATTGTACAGATATTTCCTGCGTTCCTAACTAGACGAATCTGTACTAAGGGTTTGTCTGCTTAATGTGCCACTTCCGTCATCTGATCTATGCTATAATAATATCTTAAAGCGATATAAATATAAGTAACTTAAATATAGTAAATAATATATACATTTTACACGAAAGTAAAATCAATATTTATATAAAATTGAGTAAGACATAGTCATTATACACAAATATATAAATTAAATATAGGATTAAATTTATGTTCTGTAGTGTTTAAAAAGGAAAACAAAATATTAAAATAAAATTAATTGTGTTAGGTCATTCGACTACGGGTTTATGCAGAAATATAACTCAGTTTGGCATAAACAAACAGAGAAACATGTGAAGTTATATAAAAACTTTTAAAATGGTGAGTTACATCAAGCTACTTGATTAGGTTTTTATCATGACAGGACCGTTGTTATGTAAGACACCATTTAGAATCTGAAGCCTTTAATAAGTATATGAAACCAAGCTAGGGCTGACACAAAAGACGCGAGGAAACCGCTCTGCGGGTCCTAACTGCGCAACCCTATATTAAACCTTTAATAATACTTTACTTTTATGTATTACGAGTGAAATTTATGAATAAACGTTTACCTGTTTATGATAATTACTTTTGCAATTCTCTCTCTCTCTCTCTCTGTAGTTTGTTTATCTAGGACCTCATTTCAAAATTATGGCATACGAAAACACTTGAGGATATAACATGTTTAATTTTGGCTTAGAGGTTTTTTTTGTTCCTAAAGCGATTAATTACTAGCATATGATTATTGCAGAAAAATCTGGAAAACTAGCCTTGAATGAAACCCGTGAAAATATTAAAAATTTTACAATTGGATTAAGTATGTAACATTGCATCTTCGGCCGCCTTCACTCCTTGAACTAATCCCAAACCAACAATGTTTTATATACATGTATAAATATAGGTTAGTTAAAATATTTCTTGAATGAAGGATTCTTGACAAAAATTCCTTGACATCACAATTATACATTTTGAATAATACTTAGATCAGAGATAGACATCCACCCTTCAATGCATATAATCGTGGTAGTCTTAAGGCGTTGCTCAGTTGACCCAAAGGTCGTAGGTTCGAATCCGCACATGGTCATACCATTTATAACGCTTCATTACCACCATCTCCCCTGACTCTACGACAGGTATATTTGGCCTAGTTGAGTAGGGCCCAAAATAATTGTATATGACCTAGGTTATAGCAATTGTTTAAAAAAAAATATGATGTAAATTTAATTATTAATGCTTGAAGCGTGTTATTGAAAAAAATATAATTTTTTTAGGTTTGGAGGACAAAGCTTCTGCCTGCGACATGCTAGTGTGTTACGCGAGGGAGCTTAAGGAAGCCTTTGCGGAATACGCTGAAGAGGTTAGTGTTTAGAATAATCGTATTTTTTATACAAAATTTTATTTTACCTGATACAGATATTATTGTACAACCTAAGGTTCGGTTAAGTAACGGCCGAAACTATGTTTGTCTCTCCGTTGCACTGTTGTGGTTGACCTTCACTTCCCGTCAGAAATAAATATTTGTTTTTATGAGTTACTATTAGTTTTAACCCTTTAATTAGCTATAATAGTAAGTCTAATTTTAAAACGTGCTACGTTGTAATAAATAATACATAAATATTTTAGAATAGAGATTGTATGTAGAATGTTTCTAATGGATTTTCACAATACGTTGTCATTATTTGTTGGAAGCGTTTATGACAATGACAAGGCTCTAAAATAGTGAATGTTTGTTTGCAGGTCGTGCGATTGATGGTGCCCATGTTGAAGTTCTACTTTCACGATGGAGTCCGGACGGCGGCCGCTGAGTCATTGCCGCATTTGTTAGAGTGTGCGAGAGTCAAGGGCGCTCATTATATACAGGTAAATATAATTGGTGCAGTACAAAAATAGATTTTTTTTTTTTCAACTTTTCTTAGTTTCATATATTTTTTAATTTAGTTAATTAATCCCTTTTTCTACTCAATTCAGCCTAATTATCTCTAAAATTTTTCAAAAGGGCATGTGGGCGTACGTCCTTCCCGAATTGCTGCGAGCGATCGACACAGAACCCGAGCAAGACGTCCTGATGGAGCTCCTACACAGCCTGGCCAAATGCATTGAGAACCTGGGAGTAGGCTGCCTACCACCAGACTCCACCGAGGACGTTCTGCGAATCATAGACAAACTCATGAACGATCACTTTGAACGAGCCTTACAGCGGCACGAAAAACGAAAGGTAATAAAAGCATATTTCATAATAACCAATATTTCTTATTTTGTTTTATAGGTAAGGATTTTGGTATTTAACAATTTTCTGATTATCGTTTGAGTTTCAGCGCCGATAACGGTATATCCTGTAATCGCCGTATACGGCAGATGCCTTTTACGTGTAAAACCGTTACCGTCTTAATGCATTTCTATTAATATTTAAAAGTGCAGCATGTTCGGCTTTGACCTTCGTATTTGACGGTTGACATACATTATAGGAAGGCATTAGTAAGAGTGATCGGAAAGATCAGAACAAGCAACACAGTTGTTTATGAAAATCGGAGTGACTGCTTTTAACTGTTGCTTCGCATTTCGCATTTTAATGTGTAATACACTATGTATGATTTATCTCAATTGCAGATAAAAAAAACTACATTTACCTGATTTGCTAAATACTAATACTATTAAGCTAAACTGAAGTTGACAACTTATCGTTCGTCGTAATGGCTGCTTCCATTGGTTTCTAATGTTTGTCATTGTCAATACATTTCTCGGGATTTGCTAATCTGAATAATCTGCCGTAAAACCACTCCGTAACTAATAGAAATCTTGCAGAACTATTATTTGAATATTCTCCCGTTTCATGCATTTAGATCCTCTTGCATAGTTCCTACACCACACTTTCTCTTTCAATTCATACGATCTGATATCGAGACATTGATGTTTTTCTTTTATATTGCCTCCATTTTATATTTTATACCACACAAGCGTTCATAATATGATAAAACCATGATTAATATCTTACACATGAGCTGAAATATAGAGTGAAATTAAAGTCAGCAGTATCCTTTTAATGGATGAATCTGAGCAACTTTTGTTCAACAGTTTTCATATAGCTAAAATCCGTATAAAAATATAAATACTTTATTGAACGTTGTGTGTTGTGTTTCTTACCTATCCAATTGACCTACATTACAATATTTGCCCGCGGGGAAACTACCCGTTGTTCACTGTCCTCAATTCATTTGTAGGTACGGTTACTGGTTCATGACTCCGTGCAGTCCTAGAACTCTTTCTTTTGTCATATTAGACCAGTTTTTTTGTTTTATTTATTAGTTTCTGAACAAAAGCTGGTCAATTTCTTGTCCAGGGTGACCTCTTAAAAGGATACTGTTAACTTTAAGTTCACTCTGTATAGTTAAAGACAATTTATTTATACTTGACATTTTTGTCACAACTTTATTCAATAGTTTGACAGTCCTGTCACACCATTCATGTTACCTGAATGTCTGTATTGATATGTTTCAACCATAAACAAATGTCAATTTACTAAAAATATTTAATTTTGGTGTTTCTGGTATATCTCAAATCTTAAATATAATATTTGTTAATTATAGGATGAAGATTATGATGAAGTGGTCGAGGAACAGTTAGCAGACGAAGACAACGAGGATGTTTACAGCCTGTCGAAGGTCGCTGATGTAATCCATGCGTTAATGCTGACTCATGGCGCTGACTGGTACACCAACCTGGAGAGGATCCTGCCACACTTTGTGCGGCTGCTCGGCCCCGACCGGCAGTGGTCTGATCGCCAGTGGGGCATATGTATATTTGACGACATTATTGAGTTTGGCGGGCCTGCCTGCGCTAAATACGCCAACTACTTCACTGAACCGCTGCTGAATGGAATCACTGATGATGCATCCGAAGTGAGTAATGGGACCCTTCGATGGGTTTATGCTATTGCTGCTAAAATTTCGTTTTAAAATGAATTAGCCTTTTACTTGCAAAATCTCCTAGAAACTTTCACTAAACATATTAGTCTGGGAAAACTACATACAAATACTAGTGGTTCAAGTTACAGTGTTCAAAATTCACCGTAATTCATTAAATTTTTAAGTTTGGGTTCTTATAGAGGTTGTATTGTAAATTGGTGGCTAGGCAGTTTAAACGGAACCTTCGGCGCATGACAGCTTATGCATGTGGTACGTGGGAGAACTTAAAAAAAGATGCAGTGACCTAAAAATTTCAAGAACTTTCCTAACGGCCCAAGGTCACTTTCTTAGCATTTCCCAAAAAATTCTCATACAATCTTCCAGCCCCTATTTCACCCTCTGTATGATTACTTTCTTAAAAATAGGTAACCTATGCACTTCACCGTTCAACCTATCTCCATACCAAATTTAATCAAAATCGGTTTAGTCTTTAAAACGTAACGGGCAGAATTTTGCATTTATAATGTTAGCATGGATTTCTTAAGTTTTTTGTCTTACCAGTAAGATATAGCATTTTTTCAAATATTTTCATTTATATTTAAAATAATTATGTAAAATAATATAATTAAAATGAAGTTTTATTGCTAATGACCCTTGATTACCCACTGGTTACTGGACATCCTGTACATTCTCAATTCTAAGAACCTTATATGGATATGGATTCCTCATAATTTTATAACACGATTCACTGGAATAATTGTATTATTTTTTGCAGGTAAGGCAAGCTGCGGCATATGGTTGTGGTGTTTTGGCACAGCGAGGTGGAGAACAATTCGCTCCCACCTGTGCCCAAGCTCTCCCTCGCCTTATACAGGTAAATATAATAATAAGTAAATTATTACTATTTTTTTTTGTTTATTTCACCTTTTCAGCTAGCCAATACAGGCACAGGCTGAGAGCTCCAATAAAAGTTTGGTGTGAAAATACTACTAGGCTTGGACAATAATGTATTTTAAGCATTATTAAATTCTTTCCTATACATTAATACCACAAATCTCTCAAAAATGCCATATTGAGATACTGGATTCCAAACACACTCAGCGCCGATAAGCGTATATCCCATAATCGCCGTATACAACGGGTGTCGTTTCCGGGTGAACCCGTTACCGTCTTAACGCATTTCTACTAATATTTAAAAGCATGGTATGTCCCTGAATTCATGAATGGTTAGACTAATTGTCGATATTTTTTTCATTTTATTTTGGTTTTAACGTTTGATTGTTTATGTGAAAAGTGCGTTAGTGAATTGGAAGTGTTTTTGGCGGTAAATCATTCGAGTTTTATTTACAATATAATATTAAACTAAAAAAACGCCGCGACGCGACGTCACTTTGTTTTATGAAAACAACCGCAGACAGCAACTAATCCAAATACTTGAATATTTTTGGAAACTTATTTATCGTTTTACTTACGTTACAGCCCAAGTAGAGTAACAACTTTGATTGATCATAGATCAACTTTTTACACATTAAATAAACACTGGTTTGAGCTAGGATGCACAAGTTTACACTGTAGAAACCAATAATTAGCAGGAGTGTCACGACATCGGTGCGTATTGTCCTGCCAGCGTTGCCAGTATCGTATTTCATAAGGGAATTGGTGTACTACTCCAATTATTATTATTATTATTATTAGTTTTAGGCAGGCAGCTTATGCTGGTAAGCCTAAATCTGCACTTGTATCGTCTCTGATAAACTTGTCTAGTCTGTTCTTAAATTCGTTTACATTTCCGGCACTTATCACTGCACTTGGTAACTTGTTCCATGCATTCACCACTCTATTTGACATGAAATTCTTCCTCGGATTAGAACTAAACGTTGTACTTGAGAGTTTTAAATGATGTCCTCGCAAGTGCGAATTTGTATTAATTGTGTATATGGTTTCTAAATCTGGAACATCATAATAGTGAGTTAATATCTTGTAGGTCTCTATAAGATCACCTCTCGCCCGCCATTGCTTTAATGTTGTCAGTCCAAGTATATTTAGCCTTTCTTCATATTCCAGATTTTTGAGTTGAATTGGTATTTTCGTTGCGCGTCTTTGCACCTTTTCTAAGAGATCTATGTCTTTAGTGAAATAGGGATTCCATACTTGATACGCATATTCCAGTATTGGTCTTATGTATGATTTATAGATCTTTAAGAATACGTCCACTGTCAAATTATGGAAAGCCTTTCTTATTAAGAATATTAAGGAGTTTGCCTTTTTTGAGATTGAGGTGATGTGCTGTTCCCACTTGAGATCTGACGAGATTAGAAAATCTTTCTAAAAATCTAGAAATCTTTTCTAATTACTAGTTAGAAATTGACGGTAGGTGGTGTAATTGACTAGTTAGAAATGCAGCATTGGGTCTGAATAAAAGACTTTACGTGGTATAAATAATGAAAATGTGTATTAAAGCGTACAGTTCTGTAGAAATTTATAGTCCACTTTTCTAATTGGTTTTATTTATTAGATCATCAATGAACCCGGCAGTCGATCGGTGGAAAGAATCAACGCAACGGAGAACGCAATATCGGCAGTCACAAAAATACTAAAATACAATCATTCACAAATCAACGTCGACGAAATCATCAATCTCTGGTAAGAAATTTACTCTTGCTAATTATATGTTTAATTAAATGGGTATCCGCATTGCCTCATTACTTTCACCTCTTTTGGACTTGACATAGGTTGCGAATTCTCATCCTCTGTAATGAAAAACCTCACATGGAGACAACACTGCGCGTCACAACAGCTCCCTGAAAGTGTTAAGACGAAGACTAATATTTATTTCGTATGGCAAATGTGTAAAATATTCATTGCTATAATTAAAAAAAATTTTTTTTTTCACATTTAGGGAGATTGTCATATTAATAATAAAATGTACAGGTTTTGTGTTTAATAATTAGGCAATTAAAAAAAATATTATGATAGTCTAAGGAGTGGGTTAGAAACAAATTGCGAAAATATCCAGAGAATATAATAGCATTTGGTGTAAGATTGTATTGTGCAGGCATCGAAGCATCGAAGTGGACAAATCGCTGATGATTCATGAACAGAGTAGATGACTAATTATTAGAACACACAGAACTCAGACACAAGTTGGAAAGAACTGAGTGGTTGTGTTTCTGTTTACATCTCGTTCAGTTTCTCTTATTTATAATCGACCCTCAAACACCACACAAATCTTTACCTTTAAGACTATCATTACATTGAGTTGCAATTCTCGTCAAAGTTCTTCAAACTTTGACTATTCAAGATAATTAAGAAAAGTCACCCATCTACTGTTAAAATCAGCTTGCAGGTATGAGACGTGAAATTGCAATAATTGCGTCATGTGATTCACTATAAAATGTCATTCTAACTACTAATACCGACTGACAACTCGCCAGTCATTAGCCAGTACTAATCGGTCAAGCAGAATCAGAGCCTGCGGTTGGTGCATTGGGAACTAGGTGGAGCAAACAAAAGGTTTTCAAAGACAATAGTTAATTGACGGCACTGTTTAAACGAGATAGGCGGGGAGCGAACCGTTTTTAGGAAATAGGCTTCTGGAGCGCTCCTATTCGTTCTTGAAGAGTGAAGGGTTAAATCACTATTTTTGCATACTAGTCTGATATTAGGTTTATAAAATATACGTCTTAATAGATCAGATACAAAAAGTGCAAAGACGCTCAATGAAAATACCAAATCAACTGAAAAATCTAGAACATGAAGAAAGGTAAATATACTTGGATTAACAACATTAAAGCATATGCGAGCAAAAGGCGATCTTATATTGACTCACTATTATGATCTTCCAAATATCATTTAAAACTTTCAAGTACAACCTTTAGTTTTAATCCGAGGAAGAATTTCATATCAAACAGAATTTCATTAAGTTAGGAATAAAACTGACTGGACGTTTATTAGAGACGATACAAGTGCAGATTTAGACTTATCAGCATAAGTTGCCTGCCGAAAACTAATAATAATGCTATTTATTATTTCTTATAGGCTGTCATGGCTGCCAGTTGTAGAGGACGCCGACGAAGCGCCGCACGTCTACGGCTATCTCTGCGACCTCGTTGAAGCCGGCCACCCGGCAGTATCGCCGCCGGCGGTGCTGGCGCGTGTCGCTGCTCACGCGGCAGCCGCTTTCCACAGCACAGCGTTGCCACCAAACTCCGAGGCTGGCCAGCGACTAGCCGCCATCGTCGCGCAGATGCAAGCGAGCGCCGAGCTCTGCCGTGCATGCATCGCGCCGCTGAACGACGAGCAGAAGCGCGCTCTGCAAGAGGCTCTCGCCGCCGTCGCGCCTGCGTCATAATCCCACATTGCCTCGACTATTTGGCCTTTTTTCCTCTGATCTAAATCATCCACCGCAGTTTGCTTCGCTTAATCTATTAAAATGTTAAAATTCAAATAACGATTTAACCAGTAAATTAGTTACATCAAAATTTTCATAATTATTTTGGAAAGATGTTTTTCTAATCAATGAGGTATTGTTAAAGGCAAAGCTAGCCAATATTCCTTTTGTGTGATAACTTGTAGTTTTACAAATGCACACTGTTTATTAATATATTAAATTTTATTTAGAAATGTTATAAATTCCTATAAATCATTTTTTATCAATTATGAACCAATTCCTATGAATACGTTTTTATCGGTAATTACTACTGATTTTCTTATCATTTTTAAACAACTTAAATATTGTTTGATATTTGCTCCTTTGTTGTAAAAATTGCATTTGATACATTTCATGCAAGCTTGTTCTTCCTTAACGTTTAATTTTACTGGATACTCTAGAATCAATGGCATCCCAGGAATTAGAGATGGCTCATCGTCATTACATTATCATCATCGTCCTTTAAATAATATAATCAAATAGATATTCGCTTTTTGAGGGGGGTGTAATTAATTAAGGCTGTTTAATCTGAATGTCAAGAACCTTGCACATGCAGCAATATGACAATTTTGCTACTGTTTAAAAGAAAGTTTTTGCCTCGTAAGAAAGTTCTTTATTACTACACAAAATTAGATATTAAAAGATCACCAGTTTGAAGCAGAACTGTTCTTTTTTTTTTACGAGGATAAATTTTGTGTATTTGTTATCAGAGTATTTTTGTTATTTGCATGTAATGCAGAAGTTAGTGGTTATAATGTATCAACTGGGAGTAAAATGGAAGTGCAAATATAGGTGCCCGGTGCACAAACACTTTATAAGAGGAGCGTAAACAATAGCATTTTAAGTTCTATTTTAGCGTTAAATTATGGGATTTTAAAATCACAAATTCATATTTCTTATCATGTTTATACTCAATATTTCTTTATTCTTGATGTTAAGTTTTTTGGTGTTGTTATGTCCGTAATATAAGTTTTCGGGTAGTGTTGTCGTTTGAACAAGCAATTGTTCCCATTTATTTATTATGTCTAACAAACAGTTATTTGTCATTTGCCTTATAGAATTTATGGGATTTATGCACGTAAAATGGTATTAAAATATGACAGTAAAAAAAAAGGGAAATATTGTATGGATTTATTAATCATGATTGAATATTTTGATACCAACATTTGTAGAAGAAAAGAGCAATAATTATTATTTTTTTAGGCAAAAAGACAAGCCATAAAGTAAATTTAAAGACTACTTTGTACGTTTTACACTATCGATTACTATCTGGAATGTTGATTATAACAGCTGAATAAATTTGCATAATTTTTTTCAGCATAGTTTCACGTATAGTGTAAATACATTTTGCATACAAAAAACTTATGAATAATGCACAGCCGACCTGCACAATTCATAGTGGATTCTTTTTGATGGGATTGTCCAGATAAATCTGGTCGATTTTAATGAGTATAAGGATCTATCCATTAATTAATAATTTCGTTCATGCTCTGGCTTTTATGGCCAAAAAAAAACATTGTTTTCATATTTTAGAATGCTTAGAATAAATATTTACATATTTATGGAGCTTTCATATTGTTTTTGTTTACGTGCGTGTTTTTAACAACAAAAGGCACATTTGTGTTACATTGTAAAATGACTCACGTGTTTGTAAATGTCGTGCGAAGGGTGCTTCTTTCAACTGACGACTTTGTTTTAAGAAATTTATTTGAAAATATTGAATTGATTTCACTCAATATGATATTTAAAATATTGTAACGAGAATAGCCATGATGAAAACATATTTTATTTTTTTGTAATAAAAGTTAACTGCTTGAATAATCTTGTTTTCATGCATTTGAATCCCCTTGATGGGGGCTAATTAAGGAGGTCTGTTTCAAAATTTGATTAATCATTTTTTCTTCCTAGTCCAGAATCATGAATCCCTCGCAATAAGATAAATCAAGTTTAAAAATAATGTGTGCTTCAAAATAAGACTTCCATCAAATTATAATTTGTAGGTCAAAATGTGGTTATTCATTCTTTCAACAATCGAATACGAGCTTACATTTTTTGGTGATGATTTTAGAGGCGTGGTTTTCAAGAAGAGATAAAACGCATATAATTTGATGTTATGGCTAAGAATTTAGTTTTATTATAAAGATAAGGGTTTGCCATTATGTTTTAAAAATGATTTCGGGTAAGTGGCCGCCGCGGCTGACTCGAACAAATTCCAGCCGAGAGGCCCAATTTTCAACCACTTTTTGCAGCAAGTTGGGCCGTATGTCAGCAATAACGCGCCGAATATTCTCTTCCAAGGCGTTAATCGTGTCCGGCTTATCTGCGTAGACAAGCGACTTCACATAACCCCACAAAAAATAGTCCAGCGGTGTTAAATCGCACGATCTTGGAGGCCACGCCACAGGCCCACGACGCGATTTTTACTTTCAGGAGTAAGTCTATTCATTATGAAATGGCAAACCAAACTGAGCATAAATCAAGTGGCAGCTGTCAAAAACACCAACTAGGAAAAAAGTAGTGCCAGATTGAAAACCACACCTCTAAAAAAAACACCCTATATTTCCGCTAATCCACCAGGCGCGGCCTCCTAGCGCTCTGATGATATTGATGGAACAATATCTACGACTTGAACACACTCAGCGCCGATGATGTGTCGCTGTATACGCCAGGTGCCGCTTGCGAGTAAACACGTCATTGTATTACTGCATTTCTATTAATATTTAAAAGCGTGGCATTTCGCATATACTTGAATTATCAATGAAATTAGTTTTTTTTATGAGACCGGTTTAGCTGTAGATTTAGATGAATCCCCCCCAAAAGGACAGTAGTTATTTTAATTAAATATGCCTGTATATTGTGATTTTTCAGAAGATCGCAAATGTTTAAACATCCCAGAATTATCACTTTCCCGTGTATAGTGAAAATTACAGTTTTACAAAAAATCTAAACGTACAGTCACCCAATGGAATAAGTTTCTGTTTTATTAAATCTCATGGAGACCAAAAATACAAATAAGGACTTCGGACAGATCCTAAATTAAAAATGGTTACAGAGTTAAGTGAGAACTATGGTGAAACAGGTAACATAAATTTGGTAGAACTTGAAATTGAAGAGGGCACACCATGAGGAACAACTTTTGAAACATTGCATGACAGGTCTCGGGCTGGACTACACTAATCAATCCTGGAAAGATGGAGATGCATTCAGGAGACGAACGAACCTGCTTAAAGCGCGTACGTTTATATGATAATACATAGCCCCTTATGCATAGTCACATTAGTTTGTTACGAAAGAGACGGCCATATATTTTCTTACGCTAAGTGGTCATATATACTTCGAGTGTCACAATCTTTTCAAGGAATGAATGGAGTCACTTGAGCAATATTCACTGAGAGTAAATTGAGACATAAACAAGAGATAGTAACAATCTATTTACCGATAGTTATGAATTACCGTCTCTGAGACTTTTAATGATAAGTGGGGTAGCTATCATAAAAATCGCTGAATAAAACCAGACCCGTTGAGAACATAATAGATTAAAGATTATTACCTAGTTTTTAGATTCAAGTAACAGATGTAAGATTTACAAATTGAGTTTGCGAGGGACTAGCTGAGGATTTGTCTATATGGGTTTGAGAATTCTATACAGGATCAACGCACACCCTACTTACCATGGTCGCCTTTTCCGAATCCAGATTTTAGAATGGTGCTGTCGGCGGTTTATGAAGTAAGGGAAAGAGATGGTAAATTTTTTCGGCGGCTTTAGACTTTTAAGAAAGTGACAAGAGGGCCGCAATAATTTAAAAATGTTTTTGTACATTGTTAATTTTGATTTAAAAAATTATACATTTTAATTCGTCTATGATACAGAAAAGTATTACATGCCTACCTGAGGACTCCAGTAGGGCTAGTCTGAAACTGACTCGCCGATCGCTCGCTCGCAAAACGCGACATGGGCGGGTTTCTTATTCTGTCTTCACGTTCATGGCTACAACGACATGCGCCGTGCGACTGAACATCTGCGAGTCGTCTGATACCAGCAAAGATCGTTGGATACGAGAACGTATGGCGCTCAGTTGACTAATTTATATGAACTGCACACATGCAATTAAGTAAGTACACAAGTTTAAATCGTAAACAGCTTGTTAAATAGGATTTAATATTTTGTATTTAATTATTACCCTTTAAATCATTTTCCAAGACAAGAAAACACACTGACAAGAAATAAAACTTGCAGTTTAAATATATATAAAAAAATAATGATTACATTTCCTACACAAACATAATAGCAACAATCTTTTCCTAAAAATAATTCATTGCTAGTGAGTTTTATTGCTATCTACCTGCAAATTATTTATTTCGGGGTGGCATAGATAACAATTTAAGAGGCGTTCGTTGATAATTTGCGACTATCGAGGGTTTGTTGAAATCCCCTAATGGCTCTCAAACTTTTTGTTTATCTGGAACCCACTTTGGAAATTATTTTTTTATGATGGGATTATTAAACATAATAAAAACTATTTTCTGATTAGATCTCGCCGTACTACAAGTAATTCATTACCAAAATATAATTAAATTGCATTTTAGTACTACAATTTGTGTAATCAATAGTACCTAATATTAAAAGTATTGTCAAATGCAGTAGTACCCTGCCCAAATTACGAAGGACTGTGTCTGATCTGGAAAACAATAAAAGAAAGGATACTTATACCTATTATTACTAATTTTATTTCGTTCGCGCGCCCCTAAATAATTTTGAAGTTTAGGATATTCAGGCGGCTTGACCACAGACAAATCATTTTCATCTCATCTTTCAAAATCTGAATTCTGACAGTTCATAATGTCATTTGTTTTTGACGTCTCCGTCTCGTTTTGGCAACACGTGGCCGTATAGCGCGGTCTCTTTTTTCTGTGAAGGTTGGCTTGGCTGAACTCGGCTGCCGCTCGCGAGCGCGATCTTAGCAAAAAACTAGATTGCAAGTTTGCCTTTGTGGCAAATTATAAAACCATAATTCGACTATTTTTAAATATGTTTTAAACTGTGATTGTGACGGACGGGTTCGGCAACTAGTCCTGTACCATTTTTCATGCCACGGTAAGCATTACTAATTAGGATATGGGCGGTGACGTTTCGTAAATAAAAATACACTTTTCCGCGTGATTGTGTCGTTCCTGATAAGCTTTTTTTTTTTTATCTAAGTGGGTCTGTAGGGCACGCCTATTTTATTTATTTGGCGCTGTTTCCCTATCAAATATAGATAATAGATCAGAGGTAGCAGTACCTTTTTCTAGTGGGTACCTACGTCTTTAGGTAATATTTTGTCGGCTTTTTGCGCTACATTTTTTAATTCCATCTAATCCGTATTCGTTTCTTTTAGGAGTTTAAGAAAGTATTGCTCTAGGTAAAAAAAAACTTCTATAATATCTACAACCAAATAAATTAGTAATAACCTAAAATGCGACGAAACATATTGATATTCATTAAAAATTATTCGTTCAGATTAGGAGCATGCGAATTTTACTGATGCCCGTCAATTACTTATTTGGTCTACATGCTTTTAGCTTTTTATGATCCCAAATGGAACATAATATATTATTGCATTGTCGTGCTTTTCAGCATGATTTGAAGTTATTCGCAACAGGAAAAATCTTGTAGAAGTGTTTGTGAGTGGCTTGTTAATGATCTAGTTGGCAGCGCTAAAAAATGAGCAGTTAAATATTTTCAACGGCCGGCCTTTGGACCCACTGAAGATAATACCCTTAAGGTCAAAGGAAATGCGGGGTTGCTAGGCATAATATATATTTTTTTAAATTTATTTTTCTCTACTTATAGTTATCTACTTTAGTTATAATTATGAAATTTTAAAATCATTTTCTATTTAATTTACTTTTATACTATATATTTAATCAATCTTCAATTTTAAACATTATCGTTATTTTATTAATTGTGCCCTGTTTAACCGATGCAAAATTGAGAGAATCGGATTTGATTCCCGGTTGGGGACAATACGTTTTTCTGAATTAGTGAGTTTTCATTTTTGTATTTTCATTAACATATTGCTTTAATAATTATTCATTACTCATTATTTTTTTTTATCTTATCTGCTAAAGAATTGCCATCGATGGTTATCGAGGACCCTCAGTCAGGTGATAGGCGTCGGCCCGTTTGATTCTTTAATGCTCTCCAGGTTTGGAAAAATAGATCCCGCGGAAGTTGGCTTCCAGGCTGCAATTAATTTCATGTAGATATTCCTTTTTTATTTGTTCATAATAAAAAAGTCAAGGGTATCGCTTGACCTTGTTACTATAATTTTTAGACATAACAACTTATATATTATCATCGTAATATATTGCAAAAATAGCAATGAATAAATATTATCACTGGTATTGATCCTTGACCCTGTATACGAGTATTCTGCAGACAATTTTATTTTATTTATCGGTCGCTTCTGTTATAATCTAAGAAAATGCCCGATATTTTAGATAATTTCATCCGCCAGTGATTCTTAAATTTCGATACAATGGTATCAATATATATTATAATATACCAATTATTTTTGTACTCTGCGTTTGTAATCTGCAACCTTATTTTTATATGAATACTAGCTGTTCAATTCCGGCATTGAACGGGTAAGAAAAATTCAAAACCCAATATTCGAAAAATGTAGAAACCTTCACGGACCTACTGAAAACAACTCATCAAAGATTTGTCTATTTGTATACAAATTAAATTATAAACGTTCTATATAAATTTTAATAATAGTACATACAAAGTTATGGTTAAATATGACCCAGTAATGAAAAATGTTAAAAAATTGAAGATGCAAGTTAAATAAAAACAAATATTTATCCACCCTAAATAGGAATATCAGAAATCTCAAATATTTAACAACAAAAGCTTAAGTTAGCGACAGTCTTTGTGATGATGCTTCAAATACGCTCAAATGCTTTTAACGGTTTTTTTAACGGCTTTTAAAATCAATCACCTATAAATTATTCAGAAGAGTTGAACTCAATGACTACGATTCAATGCTTAAGTTTTATAGGAGTGAATGCTTATGTAACAATTGATTTGTGTTTATAAATACTTTGTTTACGCACAGATTAGAACTGCCCTGAATTACTTGGCCATTTTGGTTTTAATGTTCCGTCTAAGCACCTCGTACAATTAATGTCTTCCGTACCCCACATTGTCCCACAAGTAACGCCTTGTTTTCACCATTACCTCGTATGTCCAATACCTACGATAAATATACCGATTAATTGTCACGATGTTACAATTGATATATTGATATATCTACTTTTTAAGTAGAAATCTATCTTGGTTATATAAATTGGTAAACTATTCATTGCTTGTTTTCATATACTTTTGTTGAGCTGTATGTAATTTTGTAAAACTTTTGATTTCTTTAATAAATAAATAAATACTTATGTCTGTAAAGTGAAAGCGAGAGGGTATGCCTCCATGCTAAAAGGGTAATGTTTGTAAGAATGTTTTCGTATGCTTGGTCACATAGGAATTAACTTTATTAATTAAACCAACCCCAGGATATTGAACCACATACGTTATGGAAGCTCTTTGCTCCGTCTAACAAAACAATACTAGATGCGGCACAATGAAAATCATTAATGATTATTATCTTGTGTGTGGCGGAAGCCCTGTAATGACATATCAATATATCAAATGTAATTAATATATCGGAGACTACCTGAAAATATTGTATAAATAAGCACAATTTTTTTTCCTTTTTTTCAGATATATATTGCTTTCTCCGTCGAGCATAGTGCCGTAAAAAATGTGTATTATGCATTCAGTTTTATCGTTCCAGTGCGATTTTGCATTCTCAATTCGCTGTATAGTATTGTAGTATATTTTAGCTGAATTGAATTTCGAGTTTTATCGAGGAGATCATCCGTGATTCGGACGGTCGCAGGGGGGCTCGAGCCGTTTCCGTGCGCGTTCACCTCCAGCCGTATCCCCGGGATATGTCAAGGAAGCGAGTGCATTCTTCGAAGCGTTCAAAAGTCAACGCGATGTCGGTGTCGATCGGCGATTCGAAGAAGGAGCGCATGGAGGAGGTGCGTTTGCCACGGCCGGAGCCTTCCGACCCCGAAATTCTGTCTATGAATCTGAACAATGATGGAAATGTGGTGAGTTTCTAGCAGTTATTATTTTTTTGCATCATCTTCCTTAGCCTGTCGCCGTCCACTCCTGGATATAAGCCTCCTCTATTTCTTTTCATGTTTCCATTTTAGCCGGATGTTGCTTCATGCAGTCCTACGAATGTCGTTTATCCACCTTAGCTGTGGTCTGTGAAATAGAATTGAATTTTAAAAATCTGCCTTTACTATGTAAACTTATTTTTTATGATTAAATATCTATCGTTACCAAATACTGACCGTAGAAATAAGGGTCTAACAGCCGCGCAAGAGTTGCCAACTATATTTTCGCCTTTATATCGCGATAACAAGTGGCGTGATTGATTGTGCCCATGTATTCGTCATTGCATTTGATAAGCCGGCTCATACGACCCAGCGCCATGTCTTTTCGATAGCGAATGAAAGTGATGACAAATTCGAGTCTCTGATTTTATTTTTCTAAGTAAACATTAATTTGTAGCGTTTTTTATTCTTTTCGCTTGGATCATTTATCTATATATTTTATTTGGGCCATCTAATAACACTTTTATTCTTTTTCGTTTAATTCCAACGTACTATCAATAAACTATAAACAAACGAACAAAACAATTACAACTTAAAACAATGAACAAACAAACAATTGGAACTTTTAATTACTAATAAAAAGTTAACTCATTTTTTTAACACTTAAAGAAGACGCCTGCCAAAATTACAAATCAAAACATAACCTAACTTTTGCTTTGACAGATGCGATACAAGCTACTGTGCTAGTTGTCTCAGCTATAGCAAACTACTGTCAATATTTTTTCCTCATTTTTAACACGTTTCCCCTGCAATCTGTGACGCTATATTCATATAAAAAAAACGCGTATTGAAATAGATTAGTTGACAAGGTTTAATTCCATAATGCGTTGTGTTTTTGTTTGAAAGTACAAGCGGACGTTCAAATCCTGCCTCAGTATTTTTAGCTTCTATACGGAAAGCTACTATCGTCTTGAAAAAACAACCATCGGAGGCTGGTCGGAAAAGTTTAGTACTAATAAATGAAACATTGACGGTTCGATAGAAAGCGCAAGAATGTTCAGTGCCACGTTATAATTATTATTAAATTCAAATATTATGTCCGCGTTGTTTCATTATTAGCCATGCGTGAAAACTACGATGCATTGTATGTTTTTTCCTAAACCTAGCTGTAAGACGTCGGGTTCTGGTTAAATTATTTACTTCGACTAAACATTGTTTAGAAGCAGTTGATATTATATGTTGGCTATGGGTATAGCCATTCTTGGTTTTTTATGCCTGTTATATCGAAGTTTCAATGGAGCGGGAAATTATCCGAACGTGTTTCAAATGACGAGACAACGGTCACCATTGAGACACTGTTCAGTTTTAACAATGAACAAAAAACAAAATTACACTCAGACATTGTTGTGGTTTTCTGTATATTTAACAAAGCGGCGCGACGTGGCTCCCACGGATCGAATCTAACAGCGAAATGTTTGTGACGTCATATCTCGCCGATTTCACCGCCGATTTTAGAATTTTAAATGTTTATTTTAATTGACATGAAAAATACTCGGTCGCCGGAATTTTAAAATTCGAAATGATAAAAAAGTTGATTGAAAATATTTTCTCTATGGATTTGTTTTCGCGCGCTTTTTGTTCGAATTTTAGAAAAAGAATTATTATTTTGACGTTAGCATTTCTCAGCGCCAATATGCTGCTAGTTTCACCTTAGCGACTACGGCCACCTAGTTTATTAAATATTATAAGTATGAGTTAGTATTGCCATAAAAAAAATATTTTAAATATTTGTTTCTATTTTTTATGGCACACTTTTGTGACTTTAATATTTGAGGTAGCCATATTGTTTTTTACTTCTGTAAATCCTTCTGGGGGACGCAACCCGGTAATTACTCCATACAAACGCTGTAGTGTTGTGACTTTTATTTGAAGATATAAAAGAAAAATAATACTAGGTATCGTTTTATCTCCTAAATATCTAGTTTTTCTTTTAATTAATAAGATAATTTTTATTTTGTCCAAAAGTTTAGAGCCTCAAAGAGTCTGTATTCAAAAGTTTAGACGTAAATATCTTATTATCTGGATACAAGACTCAAGAAAACAGAATCACAGTATATTTTATAAAGATGCGAATTCAAGCGAGTTTTAGACCTATATCAGTTTCATATTAAAAATTTGTTGACTATATTGCTAAATATCTATATTATCCGACCAGCTTTCGATGTGATCTAAACGGCTATGGTTGATTTTCTTGGGTACCAATCTAGAAACAAATATTCAACTCTTTCGCATTTGTACTTAAAGGACGGGGATAGTAGCTTCTCATACGTGAATATATGTATAGTAGCTAAAAACGAACAGTGTCAACATATTGCATTTCATACAATAGAATGCAACATCGTATCAACATCGTAATAAGATCGCAGATTAGATCGCATATTGCTTATTCAGCGAATCGCTTAGAAATATATATTAAGTTGATAAGATGACATGTGTGTTGATTTTCTATCTTTCCTTATCTCTCTTATCAGTACGAGAATTTATCGGGTATCACAGCTGGGCGCCTGTTTTCAATGCGAGGGCGTGGCGTCATATAAACTATTAGCAAAGTAATACATTGATAATAAAGAAAACCATTTATGGTTTATATCGCTCATTTTCTGAAGATGCAGCGAAGCTGATCTTCATACACAGAAAAATACGACGGCGTGGTGGCCCAGTGGTACAAGCGCCTGCTTGTAAATCCAGAGGTCCCATGTTCGAATCCCCCAACGGGTCGAATTAGGCCAGGCCATTTTTCGCCATTGAGAATACTCAACTGCGCTTTTCTCAACACTGTCGACGAGCTAAGTAACAAAAAACACTCGTTCATGTGTGGCATTATAGCTCCCGAACGGATAAACCGATTTCATTTTTTTTTTTCGTTTGAAAGGCGACTCGATCGAGAGTGTTCTTATCTATGGTTACAGAAAATCTGTTTAGCCGTGCTTGTTATGATACCTGTTTTAAATTTTCTGAATTTCTTTTAAAAAAACAACCAAATATTACCTAATTTCACTAAAATGCTAATTTCAGAAAAACTATGTGTGTTATCTTGATAACCGGCACTATTTTGAATAGCTTATGAAATTCTCTAGCATATGGGGTTGTTACTAACTAAGTATATAGCGTAGTAACAAAAATATAAAAAGCTAAACATTCTTTTTTAAAGTGATTTTTTTTTTTATTAAATATTAAAATTTAATGTTGGTAACATTAAAAAAATTACATAATTGCAGACGAACGTTATACTTAATTTAATGTATTTGTAACACATATTATAGATAAATTTTAGCTTTCTGCACTCTTTCTTCATATAAACTTTAACTGTGCCAAATCTCACATATAATATGCTAAAAAAGGATACAAAGTTGTTTCTATGTAGATATATGAAGAGCTAGGCTGCGGGCAATGTTGATCCCATCTCCCGATGCGGAATCCCGAAATGCGAAATGCGGCGCCTGGATGGCTAGATTTCCTTTGGCACGTGGCCTATTTCCACGCACGCCAACACCGATCGATGACAACTACTGTGATAACAACAACAACTACTACAACTACAGTCGCCTGTGCACATATCATGTCTATGAAGATAGATTTTATGCCCTGATTGTATTGGTTGCTTCATCAGTATGTTTTTGACGTGTAAACATTTATATTGGGATCCGACGATCTCTCCAGGTTAACCAGTCCCGAGGGCCTATCTCACGGATATCAGAAGGCTTGGATTGGGCGCAGTGTTGTCAGATACGTGGCTTTTCCCGAAACTTTTTAGAGGCGTGGTTTTCATGAAGAGATAAAACGCATATAATTCGATGTTATGGCTAAGAATTTAGTTTTATTATAAAGATAAGGGTTTGCCATTATGTTTTAAAAATGATTTCGGGTAAGTGGCCGCCGCGGCTGACTCGAACAAATTCCAGCCGAGAGGCCCAATTTTCAACCACTTTTTGCAGCAAGTTGGGCCGTATGTCAGCAATAACGCGCCGAATATTCTCTTCCAAGGCGTTAATCGTGTCCGGCTTATCTGCGTAGACAAGCGACTTCACATAACCCCACAAAAAATAGTCCAGCGGTGTTAAATCGCACGATCTTGGAGGCCACGCCACGTTGTTCAGGAGTAAGTCTATTCATTATGAAATGACAAACCAAACTGAGCATAAATCAAGTGACAGCTGTCAAAAACACCAACTACGAAAAAAGTAGTGCCAGATTGAAAACCACGCCTTATAGCAAGGAGCAAAATTAAAGAAAATGAAATTAAAGAAATGAAAATGAAATGAAGTAGAGTGAACTCTACTAGCTTTTGTTTTTTTTTCGTTAAAACAAGTATAGTACAATAGTACTATACTATAATTTAAAATTCATATTTTTACGTTTTTACTGTGTTTCAAGTACTTTTAACATTAAATGTAATTGACCCCTTTCAACAATATAATATTTTGTAACTTACCACTGAACAGTCAGTTTTTTTCCTCCTTTTGCCAATTTCATTGTTTTGTCAAATGCATTAGACCATTTTATACTTGGATGTAGATGTCATCTGTTCCTGCCAAGTAACTTCAACTAAACTCTACTTGATACTTGCTGTTGTAGGGGAAAAGATGTTTACACGGGTAGAGTGGGGAGGCTAGTAGAGTGGGAGTTGTGGTGGGGGGTGAGTAGAGTAGAGTTACTTTACTGCAGCCAGTAAAGTACTCTACTCGGCGGATCTTTTTTTCGGGTTTCTACAGGTAGAGTTACTCTACTCTCCTGATTACTATACTCGTGTGAACCAGGCTTTAGGTTAGGCTTCGAGCTGAGAATTTTGTGTCATTTCAAATGTTCCTTTTTCAAAAGTCTGTGTCACTTTTAGATGAAAAAATTAAAACTGGCAATGAAATTGTATCAAAAAATAAAAACAAATACAAGCCGTAATTGTGTTTTTTTTTCCAACTGTTACTAATATTAAATTTTACTAACATAGAGTAATAAGAACCGTAATAATTAAATATTAGTTTTTTTTTTCTAATAAATCACGACGATGAATATTGTCTATGCGACACTTAGTGACCCGCCCAGGTCTAATTATTCATTGCTCGAATCGCATTCGCGGTTCGCAAACAAATTGGCTCGGGATAATATTGACACAAGTCGTCGCGAATGGCGAATGGCGAATGGCGAATGGCGTGTTTGGCTTCTCGATACAAATATGCCGATATTGGCTTTAATTTCTCGTCCACTGCGCGATAACATTGAATTGTTGCTGTCAATCGGACGACCGACTTAAATAAATATTCTTTTATAAAACCATTTGCTGTAAAGTTTGACTACGTTTGTGTTTCTCAAAAGTGTTAAGCACAAAATAATCTATTAATTAAACGGCTACAAAATAACTGCGCGATTAATATTATCTATTATTAAAATATATCGCTATTAAAAAACAATCATCAAATATAACTCAAATAACTTTACAACTCAATTATACAATTATATAAATAATACGCACACAAATCATGTGCTTTAATTTTACACTTTTACATTTCCATTATTTTATTTTTTTCATCAACTTCATACATAAATCACTCATAAAATCATCTCATTTCACCATCATCCTTCATCGTAATCACATATCCATTATTTTTATATTTTTTGTTAAAATATCATCCTTTTCTTATTTCATCTAATTAGATGGTTACATAATGTTTGATAATATTTTACACTATTTTACACTAAAAAGTTAAAAATGCATTTTTATAAAACTCAGCGCTGGGTTTAAACCGACATCCTGCGCTCTCAAGTACAGGACCTCTTTAGAACCTTTATAAATATTATGCTATCCAGCACTTTATCAAATAATTAAAAACTTATTCAAAATTTTTCAATATTGTCAAAGATTGTGTCATTTATCTATTCAGGCGATTTGCCGCTATTAAAAAACAATAATCAAATATAAGTCAAATAACTTTACAACTCAATTACACAATTATATTATTACATATATATTACTTTGTAACATTTTATTGAGGTATTACCTATTTGACATATATAAAGAATTAGAGATCTGACATATGGTATTTTGTTTTGTCATGGGGTTTAGTTGGTGGAACTGGTCTCCGTGCTTCATTGCCATGGTCTCACTTCCAACGAGGTTTCCGTGTCACCGAAGCTGAAGTCTGGCCGAATAGGGTAAAAATAATAGGGCTACTGTCAAAATAGTTACGGCCGGCGATGTACCTGTGAATAAACGCGATTTCGACGCGGCAATTCGTTGCGCTAGAATAATAGCGTGATTTGAATTGGGTCGCCTTCCAGCAGTGATCGATTGCGGCGAGCGCGGGGTGCGCGGTCTGAGGGTAACAAGATCCTGCCCCTTTTCAAACACCGTATGACGTTTTTTTTGCACTAATTACCAGCGTAAAATCCGTTTTAGAAACAATATGTTTAAGAACTAATGATGCTACTTATTTACGGGAAGATTTTTATGGACGCACGCAGTAACGAAATATAAAATTAAATTTTATCTACAAATAGTACAAAGCATGTCGCTGTCCGAGTTTGTCTGTTTGTCCGCTTAATTCTTTTAAACTACACAAGTGGATTTTAATGCAGTTTTTACCCTTAGAGAATTTCTTCCTGAAGGAAGATTTTCTTCCTGATTAAATTTAAAAATAGTACAAAAATATCGATGTTTTGTATTGAAGTCGTAAAATGAAATGCTAAGTTGCATTTCACACGTCGTGACGTGAAATCAGACCGTCTTGAGACGATTTATAAATTCCTTTCTCACGGTTTAGTTTTTATAGTTTTTGTATCGAGTCGAAGCTATTATTTATTAATTTCTGAAACTGTTAAAGTCAGAAACTGGTTAGGATAATTGTGTAACTTTAATAAACTACAGGTGACGGGTCTGAACTCTATCTCTATCCTCACCGCATCCTTACCATACGCTAACGAAAGATCTAGCGTAAGACCGTAAAAGCATAATTCTATCTTCCAAGGATTTATACACAAACACAGTAACTATTTTTATATTTCAAAGTTTGATTAACAATAAGGCAGATTGTATAGGATTTTTTTTAGGTAACATGCTAAGAAGGTGTTTTTGGGCATTTTGGAATGCTTTAGGTTTACGCAACCATTTTCAGTTATCCCGAGTGCCGTAGGCGCGAGTTTTCGCGCGCTGAAGGCAGCGATATTGCCGACTATAATATAAATTAAATTGCCGCATTAAACGAGCCCTAAGGCGACTGTTAGCAGAGTATAAATTAATTAACAAACGAGTATTATTGCGATGAGAAATCTCAAGTAACCTGGCGGTTTTACATTTTTCTTGTATTTTTAATGACTAATATTAAGTACCTACTGTAACATATATTTTTATAGTTTGTGATACATAATTAAAACAGTTTCCAAGCATATGTACCTAGGTGAAAACGACACATCTGTTAATTATGCGTTTTTAGAGAAATCGTTAGGTAGGTGGGTGACCTTTCAAGCTGTCGTTCCCCATTCTAGTGTGAATTTTACTTCTATTGATTTTTCTTTTCAGAAAATTCTATTGAAGTGATTTCGGTGTTGTGCAACAATACTAATTATGTCATCAAAATCATCCGATTTTCCCCGTATCAAAAGCACCCGCTCCCGCCGAGCTGGAGCGAACGAGAGAGAGATATATAGCGTTGCCTCTCGCTCTCGACCAATCGCGTTCCTCCTCCGCATCGTATGATTGCGCCGTGGCTCTCGTCGCCTCCACGTCGGCAGCCGCCGCTCGCGAGCTGACGATCGCGACCTTACCGACTGACACTTTTAGGGATGGACATTTTATCGTACGCGCGACATACGATATCCTAGTGTCCAGCGTAGGATTGCCATAAATGGTTTGGCTCCGACCGGGACTGATATCAATATAGGGGGAAACATAGGGGAGTTACAGGAGTGTTATATCTGGTTTGTGAAAAAAGGAATCTTTCAAAGGTTCACACATTTTCAGAATGCGTTCAATGGTCGGGAACAAAGTTAACCGCCTAGTTTTTGAGTGAGATCGTAAATTACATCAACTCCTTCACAAAGGTATTCTAGTCTTTCATTCCGTACTGTAAATATGGAAGAATATTTGTAAAATGTCAGCACATCCCTCGACCCCACACTTTCACCGCCAGCCAATGTGATCTAACGCCGTCGCACGAATTATTCGCATAATTTTTAACAATAATATAAAACCATGATTATTCCTTTACCGGGACATATGGTGGGTCAAACGGGACAACCGGGACTGAGGCTCTAAACCGGTGTACCGGGACGAATGGCAACCCTAGTCTAGCGTCAATATGAAAAGATTCTGATCGAGTGCTTGTACACTTTTTATTCACTTTTAGAGGGTTGATCTGTATCAGCGACTAAAATAGTTTTTATTTTTAATAATGACTATATCATAAGTCATTTATTTATTTCAGGAAACAACAGCTGATAACAATAAAAAACAATCAATACATAAGCCAATGAGAGTTTCTTCTAAACTTAATAAAATCGAAAAATACATTTGGGAACGAGGCTGGGATTTGAAAGTAGAAGGGGTTGGGAATTTACATAATTACCAGATTACAAAATATGGTATAACTCTTTAAAAATAATAGATTTTACATATGCATCTCTAGGGTTAGAGCTAGAGTAGACACTCTTGAATTCCGGGAAAGTAGTGTATCATCAAAGTGTCATATACAATTATTTTGGGCCCTGCTCAATTAGGCCAAATGTGCCTGTGCTAAAGTCGGGTAATGCGGTGGTAATAAAGCGCTCATGTTCATATTTCTAGCTTGTTTTTCGTGCAAAATGTAAACTTTTAACTATAATATATTGCGATATTGTTTTTACTTCTGTTTTGAAGCTTTTTTTTCCCCTTCATCAAGTAAGAGATGCATAGCATCTGGAATGTAGCTTGACTTAGGCCCTGCCATGAAAATCGACGCTCCATTTCTTCTGCGGTAATGTTAATAGCCTACGTTTACCTTCAAACCCTTCAGTTGGCAATAGAAAGGCAAAATGCACCGTCCTAAGGGTCTCTCCCAAGAAATTTAAACTGTGCCCTGTAAACATAAACATAAAAAGACACTGTGAACCTTTCGGCCCTTTAAATTAATGTCATTAACCAATGTAACAGAGACTAAAATTAGTGTCCCCACTGAAAACGCGTAGACAGCTTTTAAAATGCTTAGTGGAAATTAATTGGGTACGTCATACAATACAACGTCGCAAACCCTACATTGAAAACATAAAACAAACACCGTCGCCTTTTCGTTATCGCACATTAAATAAAACTTGAATATTATACATTTTTAAAGTTTTCTGTTTCATAGTTGTAAGTTAGTACCAGTTGCCGTAGTAAATAATTTAGCGATTATAATACCAATTGAACCTATTGTCTTTTAGTTTTAGAATTTCTTATAATATTTTGATATTGTTTGATTATTGATCAACCTGTTTGAGGTACTTACTTGGTACTTATAGGCCTTAAATCGCGTAATAGTGTGTAGTAATAAAGATTAGAAGATAGCGTGTAATATGCACGATAAGTTTTCTTTCTCGTACACTCAGATTTGTACAGCAGATTCAACTAGTATTAGGCCTTTCACGAGCAGAGCAGCCTTTGCCGCGAGCAATAAGAGCATATTGCTCTTGATGACGAGACACTGCTCTCAAAAGGGCAAAAACTGCTTTTTTCGAAGAGCCGATGCTCTCCAAAATGTCGGGAGCAACTCAACCCTGGATTCAATTGTCAAATGATACCATTTTATGATATGATAAAGCTCCTTTATAATCAAGAACCACGTGCTTTCTATATTTCATTCCATAAAGGTGCATATTCAACTAAGTTTTTTTTTTAAATAAACAAACTTAACAGTGTTTCAATTTTTAGAGAGAGGGGAGTTTTTTGATCGATAACACTACCCACGAAATTGTAAGCAAATGATGAATGATCGTACTCATTTAAAATACCGTACACATTCTTCAATTTTTAGACATAGAGGAGCTTTTTTGGTCGATAACACTTCCCACGAAATGTAAGCCATTGATGAACGATCTTACTCATTTAAAATACCGTACACATTTTTAGACACAGGAGTGCTTTTTTGGTCGATAACACTTCCCACGAAATGTAAGCCATTGATGAATGATCGTACTCATTTAAAATACCGTACACATTTTTAGACACAGGAGTGCTTTTTTGGTCGATAACACTTCCCACGAAATGTAAGCCATTGATGAACGATCTTACCCATTTAAAATACCGTACACATTTTTAGACACAGGAGTGCTTTTTTGGTCGATAACACTTCCCACGAAATGTAAGCCATTGATGAACGATCTTACTCATTTAAAATACCGTACACATTTTTAGACACAGGGGTGCTTTTTTGGTCGATAACACTTCCCACGAAATGTAAGCCATTGATGAACGATCGTACTCGTTTAAAATACCGTACACATTCAAGCCCTATTTCTAACGTTTCTTATCAGCCGGCCGGTCGGTCGCCCTGATCGTTTGACTGAACTGACTCATTCAGTCAATAGGGTCAGACCGGCGCGAACGGTGTGCGCTCTCTTCGGTGTCTCCAACCGCCCAATTCGTCGACGCGAATAAATGAAACGCGAGTGCTTGTGTGATTGAGGTTATATTTCTAAATATTATATTTGGTTGATTTCGCCGTAAAATGGCCACGGTGCATAGTAACGGCGTGGCGCCCGAACCGCGCGGCCAGGTCAACGGGAAGAAACGGGGGAAGGTGAACGGCTACAGGCAGCAGAATGGACACTCCAAGGTCCAGACTTTGCCGGACATTCCGGAACAGCCGGTGAGCGATCCATCCAATGCAAACATATATTATTAAAACAAAACGCCCCTCTCTGACTGCTTGCCTCAGCCTCTGTGATTAATTGATGGTTTAGGTCAGAGTTTATGTGTGGACTGACAGGAAGGGAAAAATGATTCCACTATACAATAACAACTATCACAGTGTTGAGAATCCTGGGGTAGGGGGTCCACGAAGGATAGAAAATACTGGGCTAGGGGTCCACGGGGAAAATAAGAAACATTGGTTGAACACATCATTTTTTGTTCTTTTTTTTACATTTGACACATGGATCCTGTCAGATTCGCGGTTTTTAGATATGAAACAATAAATACATTATCGATTTCAGGTTTAAACGTTAATTATATTATTTAAACATTATATTTAACCTAACATCATTCGTAAACATCAGAAATTTCATAAAAGTCTGAATTGTCAACAAATAACAAAACAAAAAAAAAACAAATAACACGTTCGTAATGTCACATTTCATTCGAATTGTTGTGTGAGCGCGAATAAATACATAAATAAAAACACCCCTTTGATCTAGATCTTAAAAAAAAGACATTTTAATATTTTATTTCCCCAATCCTCTGTATAATGAAAAGCGTTGGTATTTATTTATTTTTTTAGAATTGGCCGCCGCCATTTGCAAGACAAATATGAAGCAATTGACAGCTACCTAAATTTGTTTAATAATAAACGAAATATATTATATCCTAATAAGGAAAGTTTGAATCGACTCGTATAGGCGGAGTATCCTAATGACCCAAAATTATCGATTAACAACAATACCCGGCTATTATCATTAAATTCCTCCTAATTACCCGGTGTTATGCTTAGGAGCTAATTATCGGCGACCATTGTAATCCTACGTCATTTTCTGTTCATAATTTGTCGACACAAATCGATTTCACATTTCACACATTCCTCGACCGTCATTAATATACCCTTTAGGAGTATATATACAGGGTGAACTTTTCTCGTACTCTTATTCTCATTCTATGCTTCAAACTGATCATATTTTGTTCTGAAAAAAGACCTATTAGCGTCTAATCGCATAGTTACTCCTTTTACAGATTTTATGTGGTATTTTTTTTCTATGTGGTAATTTAAAAAAAAGTTATACTATAATCACTTATTTTTTTTTGAAAACGTAAACAGTATCGCGCAACATTAAAAAACTCAAAAAGGAGGGAACATTGCCTTCTTTAGTACAGACGATAGGGTAGTTAAGGGGCAGGAAACAGAGGGGTAGGGTCAATCGCTTGTACGAATTTACTCTTTAATTATTCTTAATTGCTATACCATATTGTCAAAATGATTGTGAATCTAAATAAATAAATAGATCTAAGGAAATTCGTTTTGCGACGCGTTCGCACGGTCCGAATCCAGTCGATCGGGCCGGACCGTGTAATTGCGCCTTTAATTCTCGTTTGTCAAAACCAGTACAAATCAGATTTGTTCCGACGGTCACGATTATGTAAACTGACAGTTTTTAAGACGAATTGATGCTTAACTTTTTCTAATTCCTAATTTTTTATTTTATTGCGAGACGCTTTTGATAGTTTTAGAACATTCAATGAATACAGGGACTGGACGTTCGCCAACTATATTCAAGCACTTGCTAAATTACCTTTCTCAGTACGAAAATAATCTATCCGAATAAAATGCCCCTGATCGAAAGGTCTTCAACCGTTAGCCGGTAAAAAGTGACTCTAAAATGACCCGCCGTAAGTGTGTCAAGGTGGTCGGCGCGGATCAAAAAAATATATCTATATGGCTACGGATATGGCATTAGCGCGGTTGACCAATCGTTATTAGATTTATTTTCCCTCACCCGACCTTTTTTTATTATTCTAAAATACATTTTTATTAAATGTAAATGTTACAAGTATTCATATGGCTTACAGTCAAATTAACCATATATTATATAAATACAGTATGGTGTAAAACACAAATTATCTTACAGTCGCTTATACAGAGTGAACTTTTTCACATGCACATCGTTTTATGTATTTATTCTACAAGTTTTCTTAATTTTTACATGTTTTTTTCCATGCAAAAAGGTCAGGAGGAGTAACTATGCGTTTAAGCACTAATGCGCGCACCCGTCGGATTGAAATTGCGTTGCATAGAGCGCGCGCGAAAGTGGTTCGTTGCACGCGCTGCGCGTCGGCGTTGCGCGTGAGACTCTCGCGTCTCTCGAAGAGCCTAGTCTGCGCTGCCGGTCGACAATCGACAATCGACTCGACCTGGCGTCTCTTTCAGACTCTGCCGGCTATCGTGAGAAAAAAATCCTTTCGGCACGCCGGAAGGCGGAGGTAGATTTCGCCGGATCAAAATTTGGTCATTTCTTACCGTAAGGGTTGCTCATATCAAAAAATATTTCAAACAAAAGTTGTAGCGAAAATAATGCCCTACAATTAATATTTAAAACGGATTTGATGCTGTGCATATTAAGGGTAGTATGATTGTTTTAATTTTGAAAAACCAATTTTTCCCATCCCTATGAGCAATGGTTGGTACGATCGAAAATGTTTTCTAAGATAAATTTTATGCCTTTATCTAAGCAATAATATAAAATTTAAATGAATTCGTTATCTTATATATTAAGAAAGTTATAAGAAAATTTTACTTTTTCGAAAAAAACCTCCCATTCCCGCCCCCTTGGTCTAATTTTGCCCATTAACGAACTAGACCGAGATTTTGTGCCCTTAAATTTTATGTATCAATTTGAAAGTGATTGGTGCAAAATTACGGCAGTTATTGTGTCCACAAGAAAGTGATATAGATATATATATATATATATATATAAACTTTTAAACTGAGGGTGGTTTTGGGTTCTGGGGGATGTGACTCGAAGATAAGTCGAAATTCTCCGGAAGTCGTGCAATAGGTGGCTTTCCTAATGAAATCTACCCAAAAAGGTATGGAGTCGATTTTCGAGTGTCGATCGGCCATCAGACTAGCCCCACTGGACCTTGGATGGGTGCAACGAGAGCACATCACCCAAATAGAACAAATACACTCGAACGTCATACATGCCCAACTTTTTTCTGACACGTGCGGACAAGGAAAACTCTAAAAATAAATAAATATATCGGGTATTTTGAAATTTCACTAATAGATCTATCGTCGGGGTAGCTTCTTCATTCGTATGGCCTGTGTTGTCGGGGAGGCGCTGTTGGGCGCAGTTCCGGCTGCCTTATTGTTGTGCGAGGCCGTTCATTACAGGTAAACATCATCCCGCAAGTAGCTATGATAATGTATATCATCAGTAAAACTTTTTTAACAAAATGGTTGATTCTCCAAGGCAGAGGTTATTATAAGAGATCTATTTAAGTATTCTTATAGTAAGTATTTGAGTATCTCAGATTAATATGTATTAGTATGTTATTATTATTAATGATGTGCCGGATCGTTAAAAATATATATCCGCGGATACGGATACAAATACGGATCATTGGTGTCCAGATCCGCGGATACGGACACAAATACGGATCATTGGTGTCCAGATCCACGGATACGGACACAAATACGGATCATTGGTGTCCAGATCCACGGATACGGACACAAATACGGATCATTGGTGTCCAGATCCACGGATACGGATCATTGGTGTCCAGATCCGCGGATACGGACACAAATACGGATCATTGGTGTCCAGATCCGTGGATACGGATACAAATACGGATCATTGGTGTCCAGATCCGCGGATACGGACACAAATACGGATCATTGGTGTCCAGATCCACGGATACGGACACAAATACGGATCATTGGTGTCCAGATCCGCGGATACGGACACAAATACGGATCATTGGTGTCCAGATCCGTGGATACGGATACAAATACGGATCATTGGTGTCCAGATCCACGGATACGGACACAAATACGGATCATTGGTGTCCAGATCCACGGATACGGATCATTGGTGTCCAGATCCGCGGATACGGACACAAATACGGATCATTGGTGTCCAGATCCGTGGATACGGATACAAATACGGATCATTGGTGTCCAGATCCGCGGATACGGACACAAATACGGATCATTGGTGTCCAGATCCACGGATACGGACACAAATACGGATCATTGGTGTCCAGATCCACGGATACGGATCATTGGTGTCCAGATCCGCGGATACGGACACAAATACGGATCATTGGTGTCCAGATCCGTGGATACGGATACAAATACGGATCATTGGTGTCCAGATCTGCGGATACGGATACGGATCTTACTCAGTCGGGTCAGTGTGTGTAACCTTGACACGACAGTTGATTCATAATTGAATTAATACGGATACAGGTAACGGTGAATAAAGGTAACGGATACAGATCTCCGGCACATCACTAAGTATTATATAATTATATATTTATATAATTTTTATTTCTTAAATTAGTTTGTATTATTAGTATTACATACCTATAGAGGCACACGCGGGCCTTAGTTATCATATTAATGTACCTAGATATTATAATTAATGAGCGCAAAATGAAGGTAACCTTGTGACGCTTAAAATGTACTAACGCTATTATAAACTCATGTTTAGAATCTGTTTAGCGTTATTTCATTTATTTTTAGATCAGCATCGTAAAAATTAGAATAAAAGTATTATTTTTATTTTTTTTTGTCAAAAAATATGTTTCATTTTGTCTTTGCCCTTCTCAGGACAAAATATATTTTCCTTGGCTTATAAAAATAAGGCTTTTTGAACTGATCATCGCTTAGATAATTTCCCGCCTAAGAATCTTGGTATATTTGTAAGGTGATTAATTATAGTCCTTGGCGATTTGTTATCTAAAAATAGCCGCCGACGAATCGAATTAGTTGCCGCGACTGGCGTTTAAACGCCGCTTAAAAGTTTATCGTGTAATTAATAATAATTTTATATTGCTCATCAAACTTTGCAAATAAATAAATGTCTGCACAAATATTTCCTTCGCTGATCGAAACTTTAAATAACGGATAATTTAATTGCCTCCCATATAATTAAACCGCATCGAAGAGAGGGAAAAATCATTAAAATGTTGGCCTTGTAATTGTAATTATGTTTGTGTTAATATTAAATTTTACTACCCGGCAGATCTTCATCTCAAGGTCCTTCGGACCACAAGAGCACCCGTCACATCAATTCAGTAACATGATAATCATTATGTTAGGCAAAAAATAAACTGCCTTATAGTATTTATTATATAGTATAGGTATTATAATTGAAGGTGAATCGCCTGTCAGAATCAATCAAACTAATCGCAGATAATCTGATATTTTAAATGCGGTATTTCGCTGATGACCCATTTGCGTTAAAATCATGTGACCAAATGAATATAGAAACACTTCTAATAATAATAATAATAATGTGTCATCATTTTGGAGTGATTTCAGTTCACTGCGAGATCACCAAGACCGCGATATAAGGCCAGATAAATTAAGGGTTGAGCTTACTTTAATATAAACCAACTTTTTCTTGTGCCTGCGGCACTTTTAGGCCATTCGTTTATGAATTTCGGATGCCACAGAGGCGACAGTGGGTTATTATTTAGTTCTGAGTAGATTAAAAGAAAAAAGGGGGGTAGATTTCACCGGATCGAAGTAGGGGATAGGCGAACTCGAATTGTACGAACTTGTATCAAACATTGCACGATCTCATCCCGCCGTACCCTTGCGCAGCGAGAGTGCGCGTACTGAATCCGTACCGTAATGCATATAATATTTAATTACAACAGAATTACACATTAAATTATAGCACACAGTTCGAGCCAAACTGCGGGTCAGTTTGTTGGCAAGGAAAAGCTTCCTTATCGGTAGAATTCCCTTCGGCACCCTGGAGGCGGAGATAGATTTCACCGGAACAAAGTGGTGAAACATTTTGGTCGTCACCCCTTACCGTAAGGGTTGCTTTCATCGAAAATTGTTTCAAATAAAAATTGTAGAGTAATTATAGGCCAACAAATGACACTTTTGACCGATTTGATATTGTGCCAATTAAGGGAGATATGATTTTTTGAATTTTAAAAAAGCAATTTTTCCAATCCCTAGGAGCATGGTTAGTGCGTCCTTTACGCCAGTAAATCTCTAGGTCTTGTCTTTCGGTCAGCCGGAATACTGCCTACAAAATGAGGTAGGTATTATAAAATATTCTCGGCTTCGCGGAGCACGACACGTGCGACTGGCACAGAAACCAGCTGAGGCGCCACCTAAGCGCATACAAACGGGTTGCTAACGGAACGGTTACCAGTCGAATGAGCGCCGTCCATCACTACTTCGCTCGTAATGTGCAATTAGGTGCCGTTTTCGTGTAACCGTTTTTATAACGGTTAATTCTGCAATTATCAAGGGGAATGTTGTATTGCACTCACTCGTAAGCGCCCTTGGATGGGCCTTTGTCCTACCTCATTCAAATGCTGACTAAGAGGGGTTTCAGCGAAGTTATAACAATATGAAAACGAGATAAAGAAACAAAGTGGCTGCACTAATTTCAGTTATCCCAATTTCCACGACACGTCGATGAGATGAAAAAGGCGAAGTATTTTTAAATACGAAAATAATAACGAATAATTTATTTATTTATTGTTTATATAGAAAACCAACAGTACAAATGGCACATACAATATATCATCAACTTCATACATAAGTCACTCATAAAATCATCTCATTTCACCGTCATCCTTCATCGTAATCACATATCCACTATTTTTATATTTTTTGTTAAAATATCATCCTTTCCTTATATCATCTAATTAGATGGTTACATAATATTTGACAATATTTTACACTAAAGAGGACAGATGAGAGTTAAAAATGCATTTTTATAAAATTCAGCGCTGGGTTTAAACCGACATCTTGCATTCTCAAGTACAGGACCTCTTTAGAACCTTTATAAATATTATGCTATCCAGCATCAAATAATTAAAAACTTATTCAAAATTTTTCAATATTGTGTCATTTATCTTTTCAGGTGATTTGCCGCTATTAAAAAACAATCATCAAATATAAGTCAAATAACTTTACAACTCAATTATACAATTATATATATACTTATATCAAAATTTTAAATATTTTTGTACATAGGCGTAAACTTTAATTGGCCTTATTATGCAACAAAATACAATAGTGATAACGAGCATAGCTATTAAAATAAAAATCTACAATTAATATTAAAAAAATATTTGATTTACGCTTTTTATAGAATTATTATTTTTTATGTTTATGTTTATGTGTTATGTTTTTATGTTTATATGTTATTTTTTACTTTATTTTTCATTAAATGACATAAATATAAAAAAAAATGGAGCTTTATATTGTACTATTACTTTCTAAAAATACGTTTCTTGATCGGTAATGCGCCAACATTAATACAATATAGTATACGCGCTTCCGTTGCTATTGCAGAACAGGTTTACCTAGTGCACACACTAGCGGGCTCACACACACACACATACACACACTGGCACGCTATGAATAAAAAGTTCGCCTAGTACTGTTAACCTTAGTGTACCTACGATAATTGAAGGTAGATTAATTCAACTATCATTGTAAAATTGTAAACTGATTAATAGGTATAATGAAATGAACATATTTGTAAGGCATGTATTCAGAAAAGAATAAATAATAATATTTATTATTATTAACCCTTTGAAAAATGTATATACTATTATTACGCTGTATGCTTACCTGTTAATAAATAATACTCCCTTAGAACAGGCGATAGCCTAGTCATGATATTTTATATTATAATATTATTTTTACAAGATTGGTAAAAATAAATAAATAAAAATTTGCGTAACTAAAGTCGCTTTTGTTGCCTGTCTGTTGCAGAGCCTCTGCGCGCCGGCCGTGTTCAGCGACAGCGCGGCGGCGCGTGCCGAGCGCGCGCGCTGCGCGTACGCGCGCGTGTCGCGCGCCGCCGCGGCGGCCGGCGCGGCGGGCCGGCGCGTGCGCGTCTACGCCGACGGCATCTACGACCTCTTCCACCAGGGCCACGCGCGCCAGTTGCAGCAGGCCAAGAACCTCTTCCCCAACGTCTACCTCATCGTCGGAGGTCAGCGCTCTCTGCACTTTCGTTCATAGGTCCCAGGACCACTTTCCACTCTCTCGATCCTCGAGGAGGGCGTCTATGTTCCGTATTATATATAAAAAAAAATGCGAAAATAATTCATGCACAAATTTATTAACTATCACAGCGCTGGTGTATTTATTATTTACAAAACAACGATACAAGAAGATACTTTAATAGTACTATAAAAATAGTACATAGTCAGTGTTTTATAGTAGTATATAGTCAGAAAAATATCATATTAATAAAACAAGGTGTGATATGCGTGTAGTGTGTAGTATGTGTGTGGCATGGAAATGTTTATGTGTGTCACTGTCCTAACCCTAAGTCAAATGTTATAAATAAATAAGATAAAAAAATATCGTTGAATACATTAAATGGACATTAAATCTTACAGTTCGTTATCAGGATACGTACCTATTCATATAAGCAGTTAAAAAGTAATTTAAAATATTTCTACCACCTTCATCTGTCCTCTCTTACAACAGGTTTTTAACCGAGTTAAAGTGGCTATGGTACTCCGAAAGTACTGTAAATCACTGGTATATAATTTATTGTTGACATCTTTATGAGCCATTATTGTAATAAATAAATCGGATTAAGTAATTTTGTTTCCTAGGACGCTCTTTCGTTTTACTTTCAACTAAAGAGAAAACCTATCCTATACACCGTGTCCGAAGACCATTCCCCGATAAAAAAATCAGCTCATTGGCCCTGCGATTTCACACATTATTTGCTTTGACCTCATATGAAAATTCATCGTGGTTCAATAGTTCTTGTCATAAGGTCAGTCAGTAGAGAGGCCGCGCCACGCCGGGTCATTGATCGGCCTTGGTCGGAGCGCCTGCGAACAAATAGCGCTTTAATAAAATTTGGACGTGAATTATTTTCTTAATTTTTTTATACTATTTATTTATCTTTATTTGGGAAATAAACAGTTACATAAAACAATGGTACCAACTTACAAGTATAAATTAAAAGCAATTAAATATTTCCACCGAATGAGTATTAAATTAATGCTTAACCTAAGAAATGCAAGAGAGATGAAGACACGGGGAGGGGGACGAAACTTTCATGTTGACGTTTGGTTTTTATTAAGTTTTTTGAACGCCACTAGGTTTATATTAAATATATTGATTTCCGGTTATTTTAAATTTAAGGTTGAACACACGTAATGAGGAACATTAAGTATCCGGGAATTTTCTCGAAACATCCTGTATACCACCTTGTAAAATTATTAAATTAATTTACTTCTCTTGATAGTGTTCAATCTTTTTCTAACTCCATGCTAGTTGCTTTATAAATATTGTTTACTTTTTCACATTATAGTGAACAGCGATGAGTTAACGCACAGCAAAAAGGGGCGCACGGTCATGACGGACGACGAGAGGTACGAAGCGGTCAGGCATTGTCGATATGTCGATGAGGTAAGAATCTATTTGCAAATATATCCGTATTGAATTCGTCCTATTGATGCCGCTGCTGAACATTTAAATGTCTTAATTAAGCTACGACATTCGCTCCACTCATCCAATACCGCTTCTATAATTATTTAAACTAGTGGTCGCTCAGTGGTCAAAATACGACCGTAATTCATTATTTTTTTAAGTTTGAGCGTTTTGAGGGTTCAAATAATCATTGCAAATATATGTTTTTATTTTTGTTATATTCAGCTGCGAGTGTGTACAAATACGTCATTAGCGTGTGTTGTTTGCATTAATTTCCTGCAATACCTATGAAATTTAAAATTTAATGTTAGTAACAGTTGGAACAAAAAATACAATTACAGTTTGTATTTGTATATATTTTTTGATACATTGTCAGTTTTAATTTTTTTGTGTAAAACCTTCATTCATTCGTGAGACTTCATAGAAGTATAAGATGGCATTAATAATTATTTTTGTTTGACATTGATAGACTATTGAAAAATGAACATTTGAAATCACACAAAATTCACAGCTCGAAACTCACTCTGTCAATCAGCTGTCAGTAGTATGAACGTTTTATTTTATTTCATTTATGTATTTATTTTATAGATAAATTTTAGCTTTTTGCACTCCTTCTCCGCATAGAGTTTAGCTATTTAACACAAATTTTGCATTAATTATCTGTCATCTATACATATTTGCCGTCGCACACGCATTGCACACGCTTTACTCCACACTTTCTCCAGCTGCTATTCAACAACTACAGGATAATAATATGAACTTTACTTATTGTTTATTTATAATTCCTAAATTGATGAAATAATAAAACTGGTGAATTGGTAATTTGTATGAAGACCCGATTTAAGTAAATCTACAAAACCCATTACTGAGATTGCACACTTTTCATTGTCGCTTTTCTAGTAATTTTTTTTTATTAATTACTTTGACCTAGGTCATATACAAATGATCACTTGCATATTCGAACGAGCGACCTTTGGGTCCAGCGCCTTTACCACTAGATAGAATCGAATAATAGTACTTGTGTAACATCTGAATCTGCCACCAGGTGTACTGCAATGCTCCCTGGTCCCTGACGGAGGAGTTCATAAAGGAAAACAAGATAGATTTTGTAGCGCACGATGAGATACCGTACGCCACCGATGACTGCGAGGACTTGTACGGTTTCCTCAAAAAGAAAGGCATGTTTGTTGCCACCCAAAGGACGGAAGGTAAACATGTCATTTTATTGTTGTTAGTTTTTTTATCAATAAAAATATTTTCCAGTGGTTTTTTCATTTGAATATAAAAAAAATAATAAAAATGATTTGTCTCTTAGTAAGTTCTCCATTTTATTATTGAATTTAAAATGCACTTAAGTAAATACCGCCATGACGGTTTGTTCTCAGACTTAGTCACTTTTCACATAGATAGAGGACATTAAAATATGTAGTTAGGTAAAATAAATTCAATTTCGGAAAAAATGACGCTTAGTCACTTTTCGCTCTACGACCACGATATAATATTTATAAAATATTACATTAATATAATAATGTAATAAACAGGCAAAGTGAATAATCGGTACGCATTACGACAGTTGGTAAGCAATTATCGCGGCAGAGGATTAGCTTAACTGTGATAAAAACAGGTGCGACTGGAATCCACATTTGATTTGATAGCTCCGTTTATTATAAGGGACGAGAGCATTGTTTGTCCGCAATCCACTCCCCGAGCAGCATCCTGCAACCCGCAACCCTTGTGCGGCGATATCGAGTCCCTTATTTATACTGTGACCTGAGCACCCGGTCACTATTCTGGCAACATATATCAAGGACTAACTGAAAAAAAAGAGCATTAAAGTAAAAAAAAAAAACTGCAATTTAAAAAGTAAGGACGTAACATTGAAATTAAAACATTTTCAATGGAAAACTCAGTTTATATTGTTATTTTTCCTACCTTACACGAGACGCAACTTAACTAAAATGCAACTAACCCTGAGAAATCATATGAAAAAAATATACTCGGAGTAATGAATATACATAAAAAAAATGGACATCAAATTGGAAAGTTGCTTAATTATTAGGTTTCGAGTTAATTAGGGTCCCACCTGCTTTTATCGTAGTGAAGCTCTGTCGTGACAGGTAGCATATGATTTCATATTAAATACAATAAATAATAACAAGAACAGTAGAAGGATGTTGTCTGCTGTACATACAACAACTCGTTTTAACGATTTATTTAAATATAAAAAAACCAAATTTCCAATCTGCTCACAAAATGCAACTTTAGTTGGTGGAGTTGCTATATTCAATATGATTAGTCACTTTGCATTTCAGTTAATATATTCACATTTGTATTGAAGTTGAAGGTCGCATCTCTTTCATAATATGGCATTGTATGATAATTAATGTATGCCGTTTTAGATTTATTATTATTTAAAATTGCATATACTTTATAGGTACCTATTCCTCCGTTGGTAATAGCTGACTGATAGGTGGTGCAACAAAGTTATTTTAAAGCCAAGTTTTTAACCCTTTTTCTTAGCTGGGAAGGGGGGTCTTAGGGAATGGGTTTGAAGACGCAGCAGTTGAGACTATTCCATTCTCTAATGGTGCGCGGAAGAAAAGAATGAAATCCGACATTCTTTCTCCTAAAATTTTCCTTTATTTTGTGAGAATGGTCCTCTCGTCCAATATAGATAGGTTTCTGAAGTTGCTCACTAATGGAGGACCGTGCTGGGAGCTTCAAGTAGACCTTAAATAAGTTTATAAGACACATATTTTACGCCTTAAACTTAAAGGCTCCCATTTAAGGTAGAAAAAAAAATCATCTCATACACAAACTGAGAATGAGTTCCCTAACAATTTCGGGAATAGGTTGCTCAAATATTTTCACATGACCGTTAATTGATCATGCAAAATTTGTCTTCAGTTTTGGCATTGTGTGCGATGCTCGGAATGCTTGAAGCGCTGATCTTTCCGTACGATTTTATTTTCATTAGTTTTACATAGGTTCTGTAACTTACTGTATTCGTCTTTAAAATTTGAACCTCGTCGAGTGCGTATGTAATATGGCATCATTGCCAAAATGACACTCAATTGCCTGGCATTGATTGGTATAGCGATCTTGTTCAATGCGTACTACTGTTTATTACGAGTACTAATCTCATGAGGTGCTAGTGACCAGTAGACGGTGGTACTGTCCCTCCCGGTAACTCTCTCGTCAAACGTTTGTAATGGAATGAGTGGATAACGGTGACAATTTTTTAATGCTTTTTCCGCAGGTGTGTCAACATCGGACATAGTATCGCGCATAGTCAGAGATTACGACATCTACGTTAGACGGAACCTGGCACGAGGCTACTCGGCGAAAGAGCTCAATGTTTCCTTCTTAAACGAGAAGAAATTTAGGTTACAAAATAAAATGGATGAACTCAAAGATAAAGGGAAGAAGGTAATTATACAACCGTTGGTCTTGATAAAGTTGCACACTATGTGCATTTTTCGAATAAAAATGAAAAAATCTATCAAATTATTAGTTTAATGTGGCACTTTATTTATTTATTTTTTTTTTAATTATTTAAGCAAAACCAAAAAAAATATTCTATGCAAAACATTTTGATAATAATTAATTGTTTATTCTATTAAGTATATTCAGCTGTGATTTTTGGCCTATTCGAAGATGGGCCTTATGTAATTCCAATTAGTTGTGCTATTTTCGATGTGTAAACATTATTCCGGAACCCTGAGGAATTTTTGGGGTGGAGTGTTTGCGTGCGTGATGCAAGACTATGCATGCTAGAGAGCACTGGAAGGGGAGGCTGGTATTCAATAACTAAGCAACCAATTAATTGGGGAAGGGAAAGCTAGTATTCAAGTACTTAGTAACTCACATATTTTATTAATAAAAATTGAATCATAATAAATTAATTTATCTTATATTGAATTTCATTACTAGTTGAAATTTGTTATTTAAATAAAAACTGTTTTTTAAATTTCAGGTAATGACAAATATTGGCGAAAAGAAGGTAGATATATTAACAAAATGGGAAGAGAAATCAAGAGACTTCATAGATGCATTTCTTCTAATGTTCGGGCCAGAGGGACGATTAGTAAGTATCGATCTTAACACATACTTTATTTCATTTTTTAAATAGTTTATTTTATTTTTTAAATAGTTTCATTTTTTAATAGATCCTATGAGTTTAGGCGTATGGGCTCATCTACATGACATATGGGCCCGCATGACAGGGGTTACTTCTTACAATGGTTACTGACTAATGAGCCAAATCGTTACCTTAAACTTTTAGTCAAATTTAAACTGCTGAATCTTTTTTGCATTTTTTAAACTAAGTAATCACAATAAAATTGTTTTCCATTATGTTTTTTTTATGCTATTTCTTATTTCATGCACTATAACAGACTTTATTCCACTAATCTATTTTATTTTTACCCGCTAGCACTAATAAAGAGTAAATTTTTATATAATTAAATTATCATCAGTAAAGTAAAACCGTTCTCTACAACAATTAATCGAAATCCCAACCGGAATTTTGGTGCTCGGCCCAGTTTTATTCAACTTTTTCTCATTGATTCCCAAGCTTTTGAATTTATTTATTTTTATTTTATTTTATTGACAATATATTATTACAACTATCTTAAGTAGTACAAGTTAACTAACGTATAAGTATTATTAAATAGCTGAATTAAAGCGACAAGCAACTGTTGCATTGTACAGATGTTTCCTGCCTCCCTAACTAAACGAATCTCTACTAAGGGAAGCAGTTTTGTTTCCGTCATCTGATCGATACTAAATAATATCTTAAAGCTATATAAATATAATGTAGGATAAATATAACAAATCAATGAACAATAAATACATATATGTTTTTGTTATATTCTTGACCTATAATAAAACACATCGCTTCCTGAGAGGAACTTTATTACGACTGACCGCCCGAAAGAAACGGCTACCCGCCGTTCCGTACATTCATAACCAATACAAATCTGTAGGTATATACCTACCAAATACAATATCTATAACAGTTTTATATTTCCATTACCCAAAAAAAACAATATTTATATAAAATTGAACAAAAGAGTATTACACACAAATATATAAATTAAATGATGTAGCCCTTTTACAACACCTTTAATCCTTTGGTAGCCTATTTTACACTTTAAGTAGTGTTTAAAAAGGAAAACGAGATATTATAATAAATTTTTACTAATTTCTTTGGAACTAACTAAAGATTTTGTAAACCACCGTTAAAAATATTTTATAGCTTCAAAAATGATTTAAATAGAATAAAAGTACCGTGAAAATTTGTGCATTGCCTGAAACGTTTTATCTATGAAAGTTTAAAATGTAGTTTATAGTTTTTTTTAACGTCAAATTGCAGTCAAACATCTGGAACGAATCAAAAGGCCGTCTGATGCAGGCATTGAGTCCACCCGGAAGCCCCGATCACAGTGAAAATGGTGACGATGGCTCCCTTTCGCCGCCCGACTCACCCACGCTCCAGCGCACCTCGCATTTCCAGTATGTAGATGACGCCAGGATAGACAGGTTTGGCATAATATCACCTTCGCTACAATGTAAGCTCATCACCGAAAAGTTTGTGGTTTAATCACTCTCCGTCAACTTGTAGTGGTTTTGTTGATGGATAAATCCCCTGTATACCTCACCTTATTTGAGATAACGGCTACAAATTGCAAAAACATTTCCGAAACTATAGTGACAGTATTATGATTAATTATAATTATTATTTATAGTCTTAGTAATATTATGTAGAATCATTTCAAGTATAATATTTTTTACTAAAAAAAATTAAATATTTTATGTAAAAGTGAGTCAAAATTCACAGCTCGAAACTCATTCTGTCAATCAGCTGTCAGTAGTATCAACGTTTTGTTTTATTTAATAATATGCTTAAAAAGCGATACAAAGTTTTTTCTTTGCGTATTAATATATAGAATGTCTCAATGAGGTCCCCTCTATCTTGCCTCTCGTTTAATATCTGGAGATTGAAAATTTTTAGTCTCTACTGATAGGTTTTACTCTTCTGGCCAATAGGTAGCTCTTCTTTGTACCCTTTCTAACATGTCATGTTGGCAATGTTTTACTGTAGCTCTCCAAGCAAACCGCCCCTGGCGACATTTTTAACGGTAAACTTTGTGTGTATTACAGGAGCGGCTCCTCATCGCCCCCGCCAAAGACCCGTCGCTACGACGGCTCCCAGATGATAATCCAGGCACCGACATCTAGCACGGGCTCGCAGCCCGAAGGTACGAGGGCATGGGTAATGCACTGCACCGCTTCAATCCATTCTCTTCTCTTGGCTGTCAGCCCTAGAGCCAATGACATTATTAAATACCTCATTTCGTTCTTTTAACAGATTTATGGCTCTACAAAAGTGCCCCCTATCAGAGTGGGTCAGATAGCGGCATTCTTTTTTTACTTATACAGCTTTAAGATCATTAATGACACCTTTCGCGTGAAGAAACATTCCACAAGC
This sequence comes from Neomicropteryx cornuta, assembly GCA_020383195.1. Classification (NCBI taxonomy): domain Eukaryota; kingdom Metazoa; phylum Arthropoda; class Insecta; order Lepidoptera; family Micropterigidae; genus Neomicropteryx; species Neomicropteryx cornuta. The sequence continues at coordinate 968,248 of JAHKQU010000001.1, read as the reverse complement.
ATTGATTATAAATGGTTTTAGATTGCTCAACTCCTATGAAGAAATTGGAAACCATTCTTTAGTACAAGTCTCAAATATCCATAAAATATCGTAATTTATTGGGAAAACCATACAGTTTCATCATTTTAATGACTGATCCTTTGACTGCAAATTGTTTACAAAGCACTGTGCCATCTGCGCCTTGGTAAAATTAGATTAGGTTAACATTTATTCTTCTATGCGGTTTGCATCTGCGCCAATGAAATATTAATAATTTTTTTTTAAGCGTCTACTAATTATATAAAGTTGAGCTATTTAAAACTACTATATATAATCAATGAAGTGCGATGAACATCAGCTAAATATGGCTTGTAAAATAAAAATTATTAAAAAATTAAAAACCCCCGACATACAAACAGCTTATCTTGAATCATAGCTAAGAACACTCTCATCAAGTGACCTTTCAAAGGAAAGAAAAATAATTAAAATCGGTTCATCTGTTTGGGAGCTACGATGCCACACACAGGCACACAAACACGTTTAACTTACAACAATCCTCCGTTTGCGTCGGGGTTAAAACATTTAATAAGATACCTACGAATGATAAAAAACAATAATAATCTTGGCTACCTAATGCATCTACATAACTTTAAGAAAATGCAATTTAAAATACATTTATTATGTCATTGGCTCTAGGTCTATGAATTTTGAATGCAGGTCTGAAATAATTCAGTCACGAGAAGTACAATTACTGTAATTTAAGTGGCTTGGTTTATTTCTGGCACGCATTGAAATTTTAGTCGTACTGTAAACTAGTGCTTCCTAGCAAATAAGCTTAGCTGAGTTAACAATCTCTTTTTATTTTAACTAACAGTATTGAATAGTGCGAGTACTTGTTGATTGTAGTATTTAAGTTATTGGAAACTCGTGCACTTTATTTATTTATTTATTAAACACGAATACCAAAGCATAATAATCTTCAATACGAGATATGGCAACAAAAATGTAACAATTTTAATAATTTATTATTGACAACTATTTACCTCTTTAGCGGAGTTGGATTGCAAAATATTTAAATTTATTTCTATGTAGTAAATTCGTATTACAGTATTTTTTTTTTAATGTAATATAAAACCAATAATAAATTTTATTTAAATTATTTTCGATTAGTGTTGTCCAATTGATTGTTATTGAAGAAACTCGCTCTCAAAGAACGTTCTAAGCCTTTCACCGGTATGTGGACTGCTTTGTTTCTGTTCGTATTATAATTTATATAATAATTGAATCCAAAATATAGTCATATTTTTGTATTCAATGTATAGAGATATATTTTTTTTGACAAAGCGGAGAATATTAATTTGAAGCTTTAATGGTGATAGAGAAATTTATCGTAAATCAAGGTTTATTGGTAATAAAATATATGGATTTGTATACATACATTTATATGGGGATTAAAATTGAATAATCAGCTAAAGAAATACCCCCAATGAAGGGTGTATTGGTAAAAATATACAGACTGACACTGCGTCCAAGTAGTTTGACCTTAGGTCTAGTTTTATTCATAATTTATTTGTAGACATTGCATGTAATAATATTTATTATTGTATTTGTGCTAGATTAATTTGTATTTTGGTGGTATTTGGATATCTTCAAATCACACAATTTTTTATTTTATTCGGTAGCTAGCATGCTTTGCATAGTTCCTTTTTTTCGTTTTCACCGCAAACCATATTAAACCATTAATCACATTTTTCAAATAAGATTACCAATCATAATTACAGTCAGTGGTGTCCCCAGAACCTATTGCAGTGGGACGTAACCATCGTAGGCGTTTTTTGAGGTACCTAGTAATTTTTACGTAATAATTAATTGAAAACCAAAAAATTAAAATAGTCTTACCTATTACACAAACAATATATGACATCTTCAGAATTTCGAGCGAGACTAAAGCCCACAGAAGACTTACTATTACCCAGAACAGAGAAGTACCTGGAGAGGGCACGCCTTACGTCAAACACCGCATTTGAACAGAGACCACCGTTGCGAGCGTCTGTTGTCAGCTCTTATTTAAAAGTGTGAAAAACGTTGTTTTGTTCAGTTAGAAGCTGTGAAAGCAATCGAAAATGTTAAACAAAGAAGGTATATATATATATAAATAGCTATTTTTACAAAATATTATTACGGTTTAAGGCAATTTCCTCCCATGAAACCCCGGGCCCACCCATTCATGTGCCACGCGTGTTCGACACACACATGCAAACAGCCTGGCGAGTCCTATGTGTATGCTCTCGAAAATGGGTGTAGTAGAGGATGCGATTCATTTCCGTTGCGTCTTAGAGCTGCTTCAAACATAATTTATGAATGAGGGGGGAAAGTGGCTTTTCTATGTACTTTTGTGCTCTGTGCATTACCATACATTCTTTATGATAACATGTCACCAACTACACAACTGTGGTTCTGTGGCTTTGGAAAAAACCATTTTCGTACTGATGAAGAAGAAGCTAAGTTTGTTACTTAAATTATCTATTTATATTACAAATTGAAACAAATATCTCTTTTTTAAAATGTGTTTAAAACTTCGTCGTGAAAATTAAAACGTTACCACAGAAAACATAAAACTTTCAAAACATTTACCTCTATACGTTGTTTCCCGAAATTATAATAAGAGATTATAGCATTTAAAAGTTTTTGAGTAGTTAATGGCGTTCATTAAATTATTTAAATCATCATAACCGGACGTATTCCAAACAATTTTATCATTTGAAAATAATACGCAATACCGGTTATATACGAGAGATGGTTACCATATTTTTATAATAAACAATAATTAAAGAAACAAATGGAATAGAGGTTTTTTTGTGATAATTTTTATAATATTTCTCTTTTCATTTGTTGCTAGGTACGCCGAGCATTGAGGTCGTTAGTAACGAAACCGCAACGCCCGCAGCTCGGCAAGCGCCCGATCCATCACTCGACTAGGCAGGCGGCGAGACAGCGCGGGAAATAGCCTCAAGCCTAACCTCCACTCTGTGCCTGTCTCGATCCTTTGGGACATAGCCCACTATGTTTGGATAACTTATTAAAATATCACATATTTTACTACTAACAGTTTGGAGATTTTTGAAAACATTAATTAACAATTTACTTTTTTTTCGTTTTCAACCTGCGCTGGATTTTCTTGGCCGTAAAAAAAGCTATAGTTTAAATGGTTTCATTAATGGCCTAGGAAAGAAAGGTTATAACTAGTCGCTATTACCAAAACTAGCGTCAAAACAAAGTAAATTTTTAATTCAATAAAAAAAATCTTGATAGGATTTCCATGAAATAAACCCCTGCTAAATTTATTAATATTAATAGTCTTTATGAAAATAATATGTACTACAAAATTGTTCCATCGTCAAATTAGCCAAATTAAATTTAACGTGTTTCTTCACAATTACTTGCACTATTTTGCTGCGTACTCAAATCAGTGGAATTAAGAGTGTTACAAGAAATATTTCAGCATAAAATCCAAAATAGAAATCTTTCTTTGCCCCGCCGTCGATTCTCACCTTTGCGGGCATCACAATATTGTATACTTTTTTTTTTTAATTTATAACACACTTTAAGGTTAATCCCGCCATTTTGTCAATTCCCATCTGTCATTCTGACATTTGTTTTTTTTTTTTTTAATCAAATCCATTCTAATAATAATAGTGATTACAGGAGATGAAACTATGTGTATGAACTTTTTATGCTAGCAATACCCATCAATTTTAATCATTTATGAAACTGTATTAATATAATACTGTGATCTATGCGTTGGTATAACAGCGCTTTAGCTAACAATGAAAATACAATTTTAATTGTAATCATTTACGTTGACTGTAACTAAACATCCACCTAATTGTGGTGGATGATATGAAGTGTATTTTGAATCTCAATATGTTAACAAATTGATTTTTGATGCTGAAAAATTTGGAAATGTATTTACTGTTTACTATCAATTTATCAAAAAAAAAATATCCACAAGAGCCAACCTGTCACCTTTCTGTGTTTTTTCCTTTTTGGCGTTTCAGGTTTCAAATTGACCCTACAAAACAAGTGAGCCAATATTCAACATACAAAATTGTTAATACTAGGAGAAAACAGGAGAGAGCTAGGATAAAAAATAGTTATCATGTCGTAGATAGAGTATTAATGGTATGGTATTGCCGATGCGGTATTATGATCCCGTCTCATGATACAAAAAGACTGTTGATTTATCTGCTGAGAATGTCATGGCGTCAAATACTTTCACATACAGAACACTCCTTATACATTTGTAAAGCTAAGCTAATTGACTACCTATTGTATATCTTTTCATCCAAATTACCTCCAAAAAAATCTGTCTAAAAAAATTTCAGAATTTTATTTTCATAATATTTTAAGAGATGTGTAATACAATATTAAGTCCAGGCAATATTACAATCTAACAATATATAAAAATATATTATATATGTATTATATTATTTTATTTTTATTTAAAAATTCATCACAATTTCAAAGATTTTTTTTTTTTATTCAATTTGCTTATGTGATGACTACCCTCAGGTGACTAGGTTAGTGCGATACGATTGATGGGGTGATGGGACACCCCGTTTAAAAATATTCTTAAAACGTGCTTACTAGCCGACCTGGCATTCTCCTTCCTCATCCGGGATATTGAACGTGGGAGACTGAACAGTAGGGTAAAAGTTAAACCTATAAATCCTCCATCTTCTACTGCCTAAATCTTTACTTCTAATCACACCACCGTTCACATCACCGATCACACCGTTGCTGACCTTAGTCAACAATCTCCATAGCGGATGTATTTTACCATATTTTTTTTTATCGTCATCACAACACACCAGTTATCACATTTCTTAAAATTAATTGATAGACCTGTTGTATTATGTAAATACAACATTGCTTTCAATTTGATCACAAGTAATGATAATTGATTGTCCTTGACACTAACATTTATTATGTTCACGCTCTAATTTGGAGGTAGTTTTCTTGATCGTTAAATGTGTAAATTGACAGGTAAATCAGGGCATTTTTGGATTATTTAGTTTTGTAGTCAATTCCGTATTTTTATTGGTTTCTAATAGTAAATATTACGTCAATAAAATATTTTTGGTCGTAGGTTTATTGGAAATTTCTTTAATTTACTCTTATTTTTTTAAGTTTTGGCTATTAGAAGCTTCAATTTACTGGTAAAAAATCTGTTTTGAAGCATTAGCAGGCGCACTTTTGACTGTTATATGTCTCAAGTAGGTAGGTTAGTGTACGTTAGGATTTTTTTATACTATGTTGCTGTTACAGCCAGTTCCTATTTAAAGCATTGTTTAAAAATCAATATTTATTACTAATTTATGTTTATTTTTTTTGCATATTTTTGCAATCTCTTTATTCTAAATAAAAGTTTATTTTTATCAATCTGACGAACATAAAAATTTAAGCAATACGACGGGCAGCTTTACTTATAAACATGCTAATACTTTATGCGAGCGCAGAGATAAGCGAGAATACTAAAAAATATTTTTAGGGCGTTCATCGTGTCGCCTAACGCCCGCTTAAAGTTGTACGATGTTTATAGGTAACCAGTAGTTACATGTGTAAATTTCAGGAAGTGGATGATGTTTTAAATTACTGCGAATTTTTCACCACTTAATTAATAACTGTTAGTTGTTTTAGAGCAAAACATGACATTTACATATTTTAACGTGACTTTTCATAAATTACTATCCATAAACAAATACTCCGATATTCATTTGAAAAATAACCATCTCTGATCAAAATAAATAAAATTATGTTTATGATCAGGAAATATCAGGGTTATATTGAACTAAGAAAAGGTATTATAAGTAAAATATTAATGTTTTGTTCTAAATCTGCTTGATATGTGTGAATTGTTGTCACAAAGAAAATTGTCCAAAGCTGCCTTTTAGAAAGCTTATGATAAAATTTAAAATAATTTATTCAAAACTGATGGATTTGAATGGTCTTTTTTATAAAATCAGTTGTTTATAGATGTTAATGTATTTATTTTAGTAAATTTATATTCCATTGTGCAATGGAAATTTTCTGTGTAAATTTAGACGGTCGAGAGCCAATGGAAACGTTTTGTCAAGATATGGTATTTTGTTGTCTATGACTGATAGAGATGTACAAGAATATTTATTAATATTGGCAATAGGCCATGGGACAAAGTTTGAGCGAATAAATTATCTACAGAACGTAAATGAAATATTTGTTGGAACGAATGCAGTTTTCATTAAAAAATAAATACGCAATATGACTTGTTTGTTTTATTTTTTTTGCGAGACATCGGAGTATGAGCATTATTATTGCATTTATAGCAATAGGTTGTATAAAGTTGTGCTAAGTGCGGTAGTGGTTCATCTTAAAATACAGGCCTGTATTTAAACCAGCGTGCATTATCTCAAGCGATGCAACTAACAGTGCGGTTCGGTATTCATTTTTTTTAAACATTCTGGCTATATAATTTGTTTGAAAATTTTTAATTTTTTAAAATAAAAATATAAAAAGAATTCAAAGTTTTCAAATGTCAATATACTGTCAGATTTTTATACAGTGAGCTTAGGCTTACGGCATTTGCCTATCTTAACATAAAAAATCATCTTAATATAGTATTTGAGAAATATATTATACAATTTTACTATGATTTTATCAAAACTTTAGACGTAAATATGTTATTGACTGAATACAAGAATCGAGAAAATAAGAAACAGTGGCACGCTTAGTTGAATTTATTACATTGATTCTATTCTTCACGATAATACTAAAATATTGTGTAAAAAAAGTGTTTCTCTTCCTCAAATCGTTCTCGACAACTATATTATTTTGGATCGTACATCGTACGGAGGTCATATTTATCGTACGAATACGATAATTATCGTATATCTGGTAACGCTGTACAGTCACATTTTGTAGGTTCATAGTAATACTACTGCATACGCGCGTATGTCGATTTTATACGTGAGATTCTGAGTCAATTCCAGATTTATAAATAGAATCACACAAAACATTGAATCGAAAGTTCAAATAATTTTGAAAACATTACAAACATTACTGGCAGTGCATTACACGTCGTTGTAATGTTTGTTTATGAATTTATCTAGCCTCCTTGGCCCGGCGATCTAACCGCTTCGGTGTACGAATGACGTGTAGTAGCACTGCCAGTAATGTTAGTAATGTCTTTAAAATCACTTAAAAAGCAAGTTTACGAAATTATACAAAATATATATTATTTATTATAGCAAAACATTTATTTAGCAGTTAGCGCTACTTATCTTCTCTAAAGTACTATCGAACTACCATATTTTACCTGTCTTCCTTATCAATGGATATCAACTAAATTACTTACTAACTAAAAGTTGTTACTACAGTTTTGCACTCATTTGGTAAATTGCATCATTATTGTGGCGTCCATCAGTCAATCGCAGTAAATATTGTAATGTTAAAGAGAGATAGAGATATAAATCCACGTGGAAATGTTTGTTCAATATACATATATACCTCAATGTGAATATCTTATATGTAATATATATGTATATGCATAATGCAGATAGCGTATGTTTTATTACTATTGTTGGCAAAAATAAATACTTATTCAGGATGTGGCATAATGTTATACAAGTTGATACAGAAGGTATTCAAATTATACATCCTTTTCTGTGAAAATAATACAACTTGGCAGCGTTGCTGTGGTTTTCATGAAACTTTGAACAAAGTATTCGCGTGGTTTTAAATTGAAGGATAGGTTAGTAGCTATAGGTATGTATGCATGAAATAAATCGATATTATTTGCAATAAGAAGCCTATTAAATATGTTTTTCATTATCTTATAATGGATCTGTATTTCCTTTTTTAATATTATAATTGTTACTTATTATTGGCCATAATCATTTATTATGAAGGTTATTATTTTTGTACGAAGAAGAAGAAATCGTGAGCAATTGACAAATTTTCCAAAAACCTTTACACACATACTGGGACCGGCTTTAAAAATATACCTACATGTGTTTTCATTGCGAATGCCATTGTGACAGTACAGAGTTAAGAAGTTACCAGTTTTAAGGCTGATTTTCCAATGTTACGATGTATCAGTCTGTTTTAAGTTGACTGCGCAAACTGTGTTGATTGTAAAATGGTAAGATATCATTGCAAACATCGTTGAAATCGTTAATTCGACGAAATAAATTTACATTTGTTTTATAGGTTATGTTGTGATCTGGCGAAAGGTTGCGCAATTTCATAAAATTTATTAAATAAACGAGATTTTGTGTATTTTTCCAGTAATCCAATGATTTTATTTAGTAACTTATAACTTTTTGTTTCTTAATTTTTACTAAAATAGAGCGTGACATAGACGAGAGATAGGTTATGTAATGCCGAGTAGTTGGTTGCTTTCAAATGCACGGTAAATCGACTTCTTGGATCAGCCCTCATGAGGTTTTGACCTGCCATGCAGTATTGCCGCTAGCTTGTGAGCAAACTGAATTTTAAAATTGCCATAGTTTACTATGAGCTGCCGGACACTTTTTAAATTGTTGAGTTATGATATGTTTTTTCTGTTATAATCACAATGCACATATAAAAATATACACTCAAAACTAAAAATCACGTTATAAGTCAAATTCATCAGTTTTTGCTGTGGTTAAAAATTCACACAATTACCGTCTTTATTACTCAATGTAACACATTGACTAGCAAGTAACGCTTCATTTACTGTAAGAGTTATCAAACGATTCCTCAATTTCGTTTGAATGTGGCAATAAGAATGTACTAAGTACGAATTTCGCCAATGCTGTGCATTGTGCTTATGCTTTATTTGGCATTTTAATTATTTCACTCCAAAATGTGTCTGGTTGTATCTTCATTAAGCCAGAAAAAGCGATGCATGTACGGAGATCGGTATTTTTCCAAAAATATAATTCATATCAGCCTCATTACCGTATATTTACGTACGGCATCGACTAGCCTGCCGTATGCTGTACTTTCATACATTTTTTGTGCTGATTACCGGACAATACGGCTATTGCCGGACTCGCGGCAACACTGCTGTCATGTCAATATTTTAGACTGAATGGCATTTGTACTGGGCACAGTCATGCTGATATTCTGCGTAAATAGGAAGCAGTTGACTCGCCAACTTGCAACTGTTATGTGTTGTGTTAAAAATCAGCCGATACAGCATATTGTTGGAAAGTAGAATCAAATTGTACTACCAAATGGTTCATTCGTAGACATTGACAAGGCAACGGATGAAGCAATAGCATGAAGGTACAACTTAGCTATACATTATAATCTCGATTTTGAGATTTATTATTTATTGGTTGAAATAAAATAACATTTTTTATTTTCTGTCTAGGGCATTTATGAAATGGCCCCCTTAAAATTACAATAAAAAAAAACAAAATATTAAAATTTATTTATTGTATCGTTTGGCGAATTTTTACATGAACTTTTACCTACATATAAATTTTATTTTTGAAAGGTTTTTTAGTGTATGTTAACAAAAGTATATAGGTTTTTTTTTTATAATAATTACTTTAAATTGAATAAAACATTCAAGGGTAAATATATCAACTTTTCAGTTACTAATCTCTATAGGGTTAAAAGTACACTTTTTAAATTATTAGATTTCATCCTGTTTTCAACTAACAAGTTCATAGAAATATGAATGAGCGTCCTTGTGAAGTGGTAAGTTGTTTTTGACCATCCTTGTACCAGCGTGTCATCCACCAGTAAATAGTTGTACGGAACCATTTAAAACAGTATTATTTTTATTCAGGCAAGCGGAGTGATATTAGCGGGCCTTAGTCTGGCCGCAGTGGGCTTCGCCGGCCGATACATGCTCCGGCAGATGCCCAACATGTCGGCTCGTATGGCCGAGGCTGTCAAGAACCTGCCCAAATTTGACGCTGAGTCGGTGGTGAATTCGCGCTACTACAAAGGCGGCTTTGAGCCAAAGATGACGAGGCGGGAAGCGTCCCTCATACTGGGAGTCAGTCCTACTGCTCCCAAATCCAAGGTGATTTATTTTTGTTTCATGCGCTGACGCTGTTGGAGATTTTTTTTTGTATACTCCCCTGTTATAAGAAGGTAGAAAGTTTAGTATCCAGATGATGGAAATAATGATTTTCAAAGTATATTTTTTTTCAACATTTTAAAAAGAGCATTTTATTTGTGAATTTGCGACTTGCAGAATGAATCAAGCTAAAAAATATTATTGTATAGAGTAATTGTGATTATATTTAAAATCACTACTGTACTTTCAGAAGGTTGATCTTTATCAAACATTAATCAGCAAAAAATATCGGAAAGATGTTTCCTGATTACAAGAAATACGTATTACAAGAACATTTAATAGAAGCCGTGTTAATGACCTGTTAGCGCCTGGTCACAGAGAGGAGTGGGGTAAGGCGAGAGGTCAGGCGGCGCACAAATATGTTTTGAAAGAATAGACAAAGTGTATTTATAATATATTTATTTTTATGTTTTTTTTTTGAACGGTTAAGATTTCAATATAGATAGTATCGAAGGACGGTAGTGATTTTAAATACATCCTGTATATCAAAACATGCTGTAAAAGCTTATATAACCGTTATTAACCCATCACTTGCATACACCGCCCATGTTATGTTATGTATGCTTGTGGATGTGGGGGTTTGTCCACCGTGTACCGCGTCCTTTACAGAACTATTGTACTTTTAAATCCACTTATAGTTCGCCCTCTAGTCCCGTACTGTAGATAAAGTTAAGTATCTTTTTGGGTGCAATGGTTCTAATCTCTTCTGGCTTGAGGAGATGGTTGACTAGAAGCTGGTACCTTTTGTAAGTGAGGTTAGTTGTCAAGTTAAGCGTACCTTAAAAGCCAATAAAACAAATCATTATTATTTTTATTTCAGATAAAAGATGCTCATAAAAAGATCATGGTGTTAAACCACCCCGACCGAGGTGGATCTCCGTTGATAGCTGCCAAAATCAACGAAGCCAAAGACCTGTTGGACAGCGGAAAATCCTCGTGAAAATCGCTTTTAGTTTTAGAGGCAAATGAAACCATTAAAATTTTAACAATATCAAAGTCAAACAAAATATTTTTTTAATGATTTGAAATTGTGATAAATTTTTAGCAGGACAGAAATACGCATAATCTTTATGACATGTGTTTCACTCCTAATGTTTTTTTTGTAAATACATAGGTAATTATAGAAATATATAATTTTTTTGCATTCAGTTATTATTGTTGTTCGCTGAGCAAAGCTATTTAGCTGATATGCTCACATCTCAATCTCAGTTACTAGCGATTTGCCTAGATTCAAGAAATTTATCAAGGCGGTTCTTGAACTGGTGTACACTTATAGCTTCCGCCACTTCCTGTGGTAGCCGATTCTGATTATCCATAACTCTATTGGAGATAAAGTTCTTCCTAGGATCAGTGGAACAAAGAGATTTAGATAACTTCATTGAATGGCTGCGAAGTTGCGTGTTTTGGTTAAACATGAATTTGTCCTTAATGCTTGCACAATTGTAATGTCCAGTAACACTTTGTAAGTCTCAATAAGATCACCACGATCACGTCGCTCCTGTAATGAGGTCAATTTTAACACGGACAGCTTTTCTTCATATTCCAAGCGTTTTAGTTGTGCGGGTATTTTTGTGAATTTTCTTTGAAGTCCTTTCAGCAACTGTATGTGTTTTACAAAGTATGGATTCCATATTTGATACCCATACTCAAGTTGTTTTTTATGTATCTGTAGAATTAATATTGCACAATACTTATTGATTAATACAAATAGAAAAAAAATAATAAAAATAATTTAGCAAGGAAGAAATAAAAGATTAATAAGGAAAAAGAGATATATTTTATTCAAATCGGAAAATTTATATACAGAACAGGTAATTCTAAGGTAGGTTTTATCAATACACCTATAAGGAAATTGTTCTGAACACACCGAGTGGCTGCTCCTAATCACATGTCTCGGATTCCCTTTGGAGTCCTGCGATGATTCCACGTCTGACGTCGTATTAAAATATTATTTTTCCACGTTGGTAGCTCCGGGGTTGCTGTTTCAATTTTTATAAGATTGGACATACAATTCAATAAGAAACACGATTGTTTAGTGAAGTTTCTTGTACGAATTTAGCAGTCAGTTGGCGCCATTATGGGCATTTTAGAAATGTCATTCTTTATCGAAATAAATGAAGAAATATTAAAAAAATATCTACCGTTTTTTCTACCATGCCTTAGTTTTTTTTTATATTTCAATAATTATACATAATTTCGATGAAAAAAAAGTATAATAAATAGAAGAATAACTTATAAAGCGACAATAAATAAAAAAAAAAACATATTTTATAATTATTGAGTAGTTTTTTTACTATAAGCATTTTAGTAAGCGGTTAGGCCATTTTTTGAACGTTTGTGCGACATTTGACGACATTTCGTGGTGATGTTTCGACGTTAATCACTAATTGCTTCAAACGAAAAACTCCCATTCTACTCAAGTCTCGAGTTAGTTTATATTTCTTACAAAATATATAGAAAAAAAATAATGTACACATAGTTTACATACATTAAACAATTTAATATTAAACTCGTGTCATATTTACAAACAACAAATGTGGATATAATTTCGGGATACAGGCTACGATTTAAAGACGAATGTGTAGAAATTACATACAATACTAACTAACTTTACAAATAATGTTCAATTGTTATTTAATTTCAAAATAAAAAATACTTATTTGAATCACTGAGATAATTTCTTACATACTATTGAAATATTAATGTTTTAACATTGAGAGAGCGCAACTCATGGATATTGGTAAGATTTAATAGACATTTTGAAATCTGAAAAAATCAAGAGCCACTCGTAGCATTGATTAGTGGTTTTTGGATAAGTCAACTCCTAATACGAATTTGACAACCGCTCTTTAGTCAAACATTTCAATTTACTGGAAAAAGCAGTTTCATAATTTTAATGACAGATGGCAAAATATTCCGTAGGTTTAACACACTCAGCGCTGATAACGGTAATTACCGTATACGACAGATGCCGTTTCCAGGAAAAACCATAACAACAGTAATGCATTTCTTTTAATATCTAAAAGCGCCGCATGTTGCGTATACCTGAATTCATGGAAGGCATAGGCTAATCGTTGTTTTTTTTTCATTTTAGTTTTGTTTTGACGTTTGATCGTCTATGTGAATTGGAAGTGGTTTTGACGGATTTGGCAGTAAATAATTCGAGTTTAATTTCCAAAAGCTATGTCAACATAATATTAAACTAAAAAACTGGTGTCAGCCCCGAGTGGGATATTCCGTCCAATCAACATACTCCGCCGATCGGGCGGCATCGCGCTGTTGACGAACTGCAAATCAAATGACATGCGTCATCTACGAACAGGCAAGATTATTATTTCTAAACTGTAAACATTAGTTAAATCTGACTACTATGCGGTTTGCGTCCGGCCTATCTGCCAACGAAATAACCATTTACATATCAGAAAAACCAGTATAATCAATGCTCGTTGGTACTGCAACATATTAATTGAGCGGATGCTGCCAATAAATTCTATAAAAAAAATAGATATTAATTTAGTACAGGTATACAAGTACCCTAACGCAGTTTTAAAATATCACTTAAAACTTAACTTAATTCTTTTTAGGTAATGAAAATAACAGTCTCTAGATTAAATGCAATTCATATAATTTGAGACATTTTTTGAGTTCAATAGGTTGCAGCTTTTTAGGGCCAATTGCCAATTGAACAAACCAATTTGAAGAGTAGGACGTATTTCGCATCTCCCAAGATTCAGGTGACGCACGACCGGTAGAGTGCGACTACGTCCGACGTCTCATCATGGGTTTGTTATCGCAATTGGCCTTAAAAATACTGTATGTACACAGCGCAATACAATTCCTACAGGAGAAATACTACTGCCTTTAAAAACAAGACACGTAATCTTAATTAACCTTAGCCATTAAGAAATAATAATTTACTCTATATCTCAACAGAACTATTTGTCCCAATTTTTTTTTTGTGGTACAGCACGTTTCCTGTCACATTATAATTGTATACATTTATCGAGTTATTTCGAATTCTCTTCAGCTCGTTCATAGTTTATTTCTTTTACACACCATGTCCCAAGACCATTTCCGATAAAAAAAAAACAGCTAATTGGTCCTGCGATTTGTTTTTTTTGTTAAGAAACTATATAAAAATTCATCATGGTTACCGAAAAAAAAAACCCAAACTTTACGTAAAAATAGTAAAAGGATCATGAGGTCTGCGTTATGAGTGCACAGGTGTCGCCGTAAAAATATATTAAATTTGGGGATAATTTTTTTTAATATCATTCCTTACTCATAATAGGTTACATTATACCCCTCTTAAGACTTCGGGAATTGTCTTGGACACTCTGTATAAGTAATATCATTTCAAATACTTTTAAATTGTCTGAGGGACGAGCTAAGTGTGTTCGGACATAATGTTCTATAGTCCGTTCGCCTGATCTACTAAGCCAAATTTGACCAGTGGCTAGCAGATGAAATGAGAAACTTCTACGGCAGTGAGAGATTTCGGTAAAAGCCCAAGGGCTTATTGCAGCGCGATAGCGATCAATGATGAGCTCATCTTAGTTGGGGTCAGCCAAGGGTTACCACCAGACGTTCATCTGCCTCTATAAATCGTCTATATATTCTCCATTCGTAACACACTGACAATTCTCCATTCGTATGTCGGGAGACGCTATCGGGCGCAGTTCCAACTGTCTTATTATTGTTTGCATGATGCGAGGCCTTCAGTATAGGCAAACAATATTTCACAAGTCTGAATGAATGAATGAAACTGAATGTTTTTTTTTGTGTATGTCTTGTTACTTAACCCAGTCGAAGTGTTAAGAAAAACGCCGTTGAATATTCTCAACGGCGAAAAATGACCTGGCCGGATTTCACCCACTGGGGATTCGAACCCGGGACCTCTGGATCTAGAAGCGGGCGCTTATACTACTGCGCCACCAGGCCGTCTGACGATATGAGGTAATAACATATTAAAGGTATGATAATGATATAATGAACGATATTATAATGGGACCTCATGCACATCCTTTTAAGGGGTTATTCACTTCAAACTGGACATTTTCGATTCAAGGTAAGATTAACACAAGTCAATTGAAAATCTATAGCTTCTAGAAGCTTGGCTGTACACAGACATACTGAGAGATAGGTACGGAACCCTAAAAAATACCTAAAAGATTCGTACATGTGCACGTAAATAAAACAAATTGGAGAACATTAGTTACATCACAAGATATCATGTTTAAAATATAAATGCTGATGTGTGATGGATGTACAGAGATCTCTCAATATAACACAATTATAATTTTGAGACTATAATTTACGATGTAATAGGGAAATTGACATATTTTACAATAAAGAATAATGTATTATATATAATAATGTTATTTATCTGATAAATACTGATCACATGATAAAATGAAAAATTCTATACATATAATTTTGGAGTATTTCACATACGGTGTGCAATACTAATTGTTCGTTCGTATAGTTATCAGTTCAACTATACACATTAATTTCTGACAGTTCTTGGCAAAAACCATCATCTCACATCTCATAAGCGTTTAATATTAAAATCAAATTACAAGTAGCGGTAATTAAATTATAAGAAATTTTTATATTTACAAATAGCCTACATAAATATTAGTCAAAACGACCATTGAGGTGTATATTCTAAATATTAAATTATTTTAATTGTTTCTTTGTTCGTTAGATTATGAATTAGTGAATTTTAAATTAATTATTAATTTACTAATGTTTGTCAACATTAAACCTTCAATACTTCAGGACCATTCTGTTGCGAAAGTACGAAAAGTACAAACCACCATCAAATACGTAAGAGAAAGTGAAAGGCCACAACCTTAGCCATAGTCATAGCTGCTTGCTCAACAATCAATAATAATAATAAATGACCTTCTTCAGAACAATGACCATGTGCAAACTCTAGTTTTGAACTTATGATGTTACCCTGGCTGAAGAAGAAAGGTAAGACATGTTCAGACGTCGACAAATTATGATTAAAACTGCTCTTTAAAAAAAATTTAAGTGTCGTATCATGGTTTTAATACGTTCGCATTCCCTTTGCGTCTTTGAGCTATTTAAGACGTTTAGGCATCGATTCTAGCAGAGATCTACATACTTTTCAAAGTACATATCTTCATCATGATGCCAGATTCTTATAAATTTTGTATTAACACGCTCAGCGACGATAACGGTATATCCCATAATCGCTGTATACGACGGGTTCCGTTTCCGGGTAAGACCGTTACCGTCTTAATGCATTTCTATTAATATTTGAAAACGTAGCATGTCGGGAATACCTGAATTCATCAAAGGCATAGACTAATCGTTTTTTTTCATTTTAGTTTGACTTTTGATTGTTTATATGAAAAGTGCGCTAGTGAATTGGAATTGTTTGACGGATTTGGCGGTAAATAACTCGAGTTTTATTTACAAAAGCTATGTCAATATAATATTACATATAAACAACAAACATTTTCATAGTTTTGTACATATTGCTTGCCAATTATAACTTAAAACTAAAAAGCGGGTGGTAGCCCGCATGGGATATTCCGTTCGGCCAACGTACTTCGCTAATCGGGCGTAACGTGTGGTCCGTGCGTTTGGCGTACGGAGCTGAATGTGTTAAAATATAAAGGTATTAAACAATAAATAACAAAAAACGTTTAAATGCTACACTAAGCACATTTATAAATATCATACCATACTTACTTCACTCGAGTTCAATAATTTGTCGACGCCTGTAATTAATACTTTTATTTAGGCTAATATCCTACAGGCAATTTTCAACATGCAAGGGTGAGAGAGTGACATTAAATGGCCCCAAAGGGATACTAAAAAAACCTTAAACATAGCGGAGTCATCTCGAACACATTATGCGACGCAATTCTCCTATGAAGGTAAAGTATCAGATTAAGCTTAACATTACGACATCTATTTTCACTCGGATATCGGCGGAGCCCACGCCCGGAGATCGAATACACTGGTCCAGTATGTGTTGGTCCACCGTGCGGTTTATCTAACTTTTGTATCCTCGAGGCGTTGTTTCGCAAACCTCGTCCTGAGTTTCGAAATCGTCGTGTTGGACAGCGAGCCAGGCACACTGAAGATTTGCTTAAATGGAAAAATAATGCTTTTGTTATTGTGATAGACTTATCTAACGTCGAATTACGCTGCCCTCCCCACTAAAAAAAAAACATTACATTTATATACAAAACTAAAATGATTAGCATTAAAATTTATAAAAGCTACCGTTTCGAATATTAACTTATCAAATATCGAGGACAGCCATGTTCCTCATCTCCTCATGAGAGAAAAAGTAAAATTTGCTAAAAATCGGATGCTTTTGCCATTATCATTATTTTATTATAAGTAAAGTTTTGAACTCACAAACAAGGACCACAACTAGAACTTAGACTAAGAGAAATTTTTAATAGTAATGTTTATTTACAAATAATAAAGGTTCTTGTTTGTTTTTTTACACCAGTATTTTTCACAGTAGAATAATATTAGTGCTCGTTTTGGTGTAATAACACCAAAACCATGTACGGTCTCATTGTAGACATGGAATTGCTCTCCGAAGTGGTCAAACTACCACCGATACCATGGTTACAAAATTGTTCGTCCGTTGCATCGTCTTCGTCGCGGGCGACTGTAGAAACAATTTATTAGGCGAAATGCCGAAAAGTTTCTGTTTTTATCTTATAATATAAAGCTATTTAATTACTTACTACAACTACTATTTTTTTCCATTTCAATAATTATTTTTTATTATTTACGTTAATTAACCCCCTAAAGCCATTAAAGCCTTAGTTTGTATTTGATAGCTTCTGTAAAGACAATAATTTAAAAATAAAAACAAAATATTTGTTTTAAATTATAATTAGCTTAGAATTAGATTTAGTCCTTTAACACATTTCACCACAAATAATATGAGATAGTTGTTAATTAAAAACTCTATTTAATTATTACAACTTTTAATACGGCCATTTTGGAAACACTTGGTTGTCAAAAAACAAATTAAAAATAATATTTAAATAACTTTAGTAATTATATTGTTTCATCAAAATATAATTCGTAATTATTTTATCAACGATATTTATATGAATAAAGTTATTTTTGATTTTTTTATGCATAAAATGATTACGCCGGCTTAGTGCGTTTATACCATAATATTCGACAGGCGATTCGACGGCTTCTGTGTCAATGGGTTAAAGTTTTAAGTCTGATTTTAAAACGTGCCACATTTTATAATAAACGATACATAATTATCATGTTATTCTATAGTTTTTTTTTCATAGAAAACTCAATTCTATGAAAAAAAAAAATATTTGCTCAATGTGAACGGAAAGAACGAAAACCGAATTTCGGTTCCGGTTTAAAAAATCAGATTCGGTTGGACCCTAAATTTTAATCGTCGATAAGTCGTAAGTTATACTTTTAACTGAAATTAAAAAATAAAGTCAAAATTTATAAAATGATACCTGCATAAAGTCATGACAATTGACAACAGCGGAGTTCTTGACAATGCTTTTAAAACATTCGGCCAAAGATGAGAAATCATCACAGCTGAGGATGTACTGTCGATTCTGCTTGATGAGAGTCAGGCAGACTCTGAACAAAATCTTGGATCCTTCGTAGAAGAGACAGTCCCATATCCTGAGCACGGTTTCCGTAGGCAGGACCTCCGCAAATAGGCAAACGAACCATTTAGTTGTGATCACCGCCCACGGTAAACCTGAGAAAAACGGATGAATTCGTAATTTAAAATTAAATTAAATCGATAGTCGTCAGCGCTTTCGCTTAATCTCACTCGTTGACAAAGCCAACGATTACATCCTCAAAATGCACATTGTACACCCACGACTACCATAATTACTTTCTAACTAGTAGTACGTTCTGTGGTTGCAGTTACATAAATACATTGTGGTTGTAGAGTGAAAAGTGATTTTTTTCCGAAATTGAGTTTATTTTACACATATTTTGATATCCTCTGTGAAAACTGACTAAGTCTGAGAACAAACTGTCATGGCGGTATTTACTGCTGTATATGATTAAGTGCATTTTAAGTTGAATAATAAAATCGGAAAACTTACTAAGTGAGAAGTCATTTTTATTATTTTTTTCCTATTTTCAAATGTATTTTTGTTTGTTGTGGTGTTTTATTTCAATGAATAAAGACGTTAAGAATTATAGTCTAATAAATAAATATTTTTTTAAATTAGTTTCCTTTTGCAGTCTTTGTCTCCATGTTTTAAAAGCTCTCGAGCAAAAAACTTTAAATGTCTATGTTATCTGGGAGTTGAGAATTTTAGATCATTTACTTGTCTGGTCTGTTGCTACGTTACAATTGGTTATTTTTGTTTTCCTTATGAAGGTAAGCTCAAAGGCGTGTATAAATTCATGCTTACCTAAGTTAATGACGTGCCTGTGGACATCTGGCACTTTAGTCTTGACCAATTCGGAGAGGACCTCTATGTCAACAATGAGACCGTCCATGGTTTTGGTGTAATACTGCGGCAGTATCCTTTCCACCAGAATCTTCAGAAGCCAAAACGAAGTTTCCTCATTCTTTGTAGCTAATAGGAGTAATCCTGAGAGGCAATTACAGAAGGTAATTAATGAATGCATATTAGGC
This sequence comes from Neomicropteryx cornuta, assembly GCA_020383195.1. NCBI lineage: Eukaryota > Metazoa > Arthropoda > Insecta > Lepidoptera > Micropterigidae > Neomicropteryx > Neomicropteryx cornuta. Next base: position 948,497 of record JAHKQU010000001.1, on the reverse strand, counting down.
ATGAATGAATGACATTTATTTGGCGGACATTTGTTTATGGAAACAAATAGAACAAAGAATTACATGCTGTTCACATAGGCGACACTAAAAACTCATTCTTGACAAAATTGACTCACAAGAATTCCTCATTATTTAGCCAAGACTTTTTCTCCTATCTCCTATATCTTATTATTTATTAATTTGTTTTTTACTTTTAGGGGTCTCTTTCCAAAGAGCCTGTGGTCTTAAATCATTCCATTTAATCTAACGGCTGCTTAATTTAGCTAAGCTTGATGAGAAACGTGATATGTTTCTAAGCTCTGAACAATGATAGAAGAATCCCTTTATAAACTTAAAAGTCTCCATGAGATCGCCTCGCTCTCTTCGTTTTCCCAGTGATGTTAGCTTCAAATGTGTCAGACGTTCATCGTAAGTTAAATTCTTGAATCCCATAGGAAGCTTGGTGGCCCCCTGTTGTACCTTCTCCAACTCACTGAAGCTTAATCTTAATTCATTCAATCACTTTACAAGGCTCTTAACTTTTAGATAAAGTAGAAATTCATGTCACCATTATCCCTTAGAAAATAAAGGATCATCCATAGTGATGCAATAAAATTAGGGCAACAGAATTCACTTTCAACCTACCGGCAATATAATTCAACCCCTGGCAGTAGCCGACGTCCTTGTTGTTGTGGGCGTACGCGACGAGAATATTGAACAAGTTCGCCTGATGGTTAGCCGTTCGGTTGAAGAAGATATTGTCGGGGAACGTCCGCGGGAGATCCGTTTTGACCAGATCCACGAGCTGCTTCTCGTACGGCAGGTCGAGTATCGACTGGTAGAGATTGGAGTTTTGCGCCTTCATTTCATCCGCACCCGATATTGACATCCATATGTTGCCTCTGTGTTCGCCTGAAAAGAACATTACTTATTTGCTATGCATACAAAAACACAGAAATGACATACGTAAATTAAACAAATTACATATATAATTTAGATAAATAAGATGGTTCTAAGGTAGACCTATTTAAGTACGTATTTGTTAAATAAAAATAATAACCTCAAACCGTTATTTTCAATGATGTTTACTACGAATTTCTGGAAAGTAATTGTAAGTTAATTCCTGCACCAAATAGCAGTGCGTGCATAACTCACTATCCTTAGAGGAACGATTTCGGAATCCAACTGTGTCAATTTTCATCTTCTGAAAATGCTTTGTCGATATATGACTGATATGACAATGACCTATGATCACTTGAGGGTTTATTACATAGCGTCAGGAAGTTCTAGCTGCATAAAATATCGCCTAGAAATTACCGAACTACACCAAAATTGGTGATTTTCGCTTGAAAAGCGAATACATTGTAATATGATATATAATGTTACTTATACCTATGTTTTAAGGCTAAATAACGCTCTAACTAAACTATAACTAAAATTAAAGATTTTATAGAATATGACCAAGGACGTTAGGTTATGTAATCGGTCAACAAACAAAAATAGATAAAGAGAAGAGATTGAGCATTATTCAACTTATTGATCTTTTAAATTGTTATTGTTACATTGTTACATTTAATTGTTACAAACAACTGTTATTTATTTATTTAGTTTATTCAACAAATTTACAATATCATAATTGTATGTACCAACCAAGCCCAAGGCTTATCTGCCGGAAACCAGGTGTGTAAAATACAGATATTAATAATTGTGAAACTTGTTCAAATTATTTTGTTCTGTATTTTACACGTCCTATACAATAGATTCAATAGTTATATACATTTTTATAGCTTAGTAGTATTTACAATCAAAAAATAAGTATACTTATAATACTTATACTTATAGTATACTTATAAGTATACTTAGTATAAGTCTCTTTATCTACAAACAAGTAAATAGTATTTTTGTGAGATTTCATAGCAAATATTTCTATCTTTATATTTATTTTTTTTAGTTTTAATATCACGTTTAATTAAAGATCTTGGCAGATTATTAAAAAAGAATGGTATAATGAATTGCAACGCTCGTTTACCGTAAACATTTTTAAATGCAGGTATAAACAACATTTAATTTTGTATTTGTCGTGTACTATATGTATGTTGAACGAGTGTTTTGAACTAAAAAATACCTGGAATGCCTTTCCTGACGTACCTCTTGGTCAGCTGGGATCGCTTCAGAGATTTGCCTTCTCCGACAAGGTCCGACCATTTTTTAGCTCTGTTCGCCAGCACTTTTAAATATACTGACATGAACTCTTCGTAAGTTTTGTAATCGAATTCCTCGGACCTTTCGAAGCCATATTCGTCGACTTTGCTGAAAACGGTAAAACGCCACAAACGTGACAATAAATTGAAGCCAATAAAGAGTAAGCGACAGTAACAATGCAGCAATTTGTATTAATTTCTAGGTCAACTAAACCGTAAGAAAAATTTACTTAACCTGTGACCTAAAACACTACATAACCTCTAATTGTACTATTACTCATACCCGTTTTTTTTATAATGACGTCTTAAAGTACACTCACCTAAAATTTGAATGAGCCATTTCCTTTCGATCCTTAGCGGGGATACAAATAAAACTAGTGATAAGATTCAAGCGCCTCTTAATTCAGAAGAGCGCTCCGCCCCTCGCAGCTGTAATTTATCAATCACGATTTTGACTTTCCAAAACTCACCCAACTGGTAGCATTTCGATTGGCATTAATGTATTTATGTCTAACATTTTATTTAATATTTTAAAACGAATACATTGAACCGGCTAAAGAAAATATACTAATAACGACCGACAATCACCCCCCCGTATCGCACGTACGATCGATCCACAGTTGACTGACATTTTACTAACTGTCAACTTACAGCTACTGCATTTAGTGGTGTTGGCAGTAACAGCTAAAATAGACAAAAGGAGGGGAAAAAAATAAACCCAAAAATTCACTGTATAGAATTATGAAGGTAGACCCACCTTGAAAGTATACCTTCTTAGTGCAGCTTCTCAGTGGGCTTTTGTTGGCAGAATGTGCTGTCAAATATTGCGGACATCAGTGCGGTGCTAGTGTTTGAATCATGTTTCATTTAATATAAATTAGGAAAATAAAACGAATTTCTGAGCAACATACAGTTCACGATTCCATTACTCGTATGATCACCCCCAAAATATTTTATTGATTGGTTTTTAAAGCACACAAACATATTTACAAATCTCTATCTAGCAAGGCAGCGCCCGTACTAAGGTAGGCTTCATTTGTTATATATTGTTAAATGTTACAGGTCGACAGGTCCCCCGACACCGGTGCCGCGATTTCACACCAGTGCTTTAATAAAATTAATAAATTTGGTGATGGATTATTTTCGCACAATTTTTTTAAATAATTTCTTACCCGTAATTGGGAACATAAACTTTTTTAGGAGATTTTTTTTTACTAGCACTTTATAAATGTCAAACTGACATTTCGCAAATTTCTTATTGTTGCATCTCCCTCGAGATTGAGGTGGTAGCTATTGAAAGAGTGCGATTTGAAATAAGATTCATAGTGTTATTGGTAAGAGTGAGAAACTGGCATGCTTAAACAATTTACAGTACACAATAATATTAGCGATAGTGTGTTCAAAATCAATCCGTCATAATACCTAAATGTTCCTTTGGACTTTAGGGATTTAATCATTTATGACAATGTTTTGTAAAACGGCGGTGTTCAGTCAGTGAGGTGTTTTGAAAGTTTCTTTATTGATAAAGGTTCGCATAAATGGGTCCACCCCCTGTTGTAACTGGGCTGTCGCCGAAAGAAGGACCTCCTGGTACTAGGGTCACAATTCGAGGAGAATTTCTTGGCAACCGGCCCACTGACTTGATTGGTAAATTCTATAATCTTTTAAAAATTAAAACTTACCTGTGAAAGAGTACTAACGAAAATTCTCCAATGCATACAATCACAATCACCGATGTTAAAAGTTATTATAGTACATTTAAGGTTTAAGCACATTCCTGGAAAACCCTTCTATTAAAATGAAAATATTCTTACGCTTGTTTCTGCCTTTATCTGCAGTGATGAGAAATAGGTCGTATTATTTTATTTCTCCTGTCATCATTTCACCCCTGGTTAATCATTTCCATATGTATCAGTATTTTAAAATCATCACCACCGTATTTAGTTTTCAGTCGTTGCCTTCACAGTCCACTATCATCTATCTTAATGGTTGTCATAAAAAATATTTTGTGGAGCTTATGGACAGCTGAGCAACGGCAATAGGGAGTTGTTACTTTCATATAGTTATAGAACGGAACTACAATGGATACTCAATGGTTGGAACTACAATGGATGGAACTCTTGAGACTTAATAGGCCTGTCCATCACAAACAAACCCCATTTCCTTTATAGCCATGTCAGAACTCTAAATTCAAACAAAATTTAAATCAAAATGGATACCTATGATTGGCAACACTACTTTTCTACAGCCCTCATCACTGTTGTTCTTTCAGGAAGTTGAACTATATCAAAAATCATTAATTAGTAAAAAATATTGAAAGAATTTTTCTCAGTTATGAAAAAAACTAATTTATAATTTAATCAAATGCTAATATTTTGGAAAACAAGACATTAATGTGTCTGTGACTTTGGTGAGGGTCTATCCGAAACATAAACAAACCTGACATAGTCACTGGCGCTGCGCGTCGCAGATAGGCAGGTTAAGCGGATGTTCAAGCTAATTTCCTAATTGATTTAAAAATGAATGAACATTTTTTATGGAACTGGTTTAGTTGTCGATATAGACCAACCAGACAAAAGTAATTTTAAATATATTCTGTACAATGACCTCACTTCAGCTAATAGGTGTAATGGCTTCGAAGTAATATTTTATGCAGTTAAGGTAGGTCTTCCATGCCAAATACCTCCACCACCTTTAACATCTAAATATATAGAGGCGCTATTAGGTGCAGTTAATACTGTCTTATTGTTGTTTTTAAGATGCGAGGCCGTTCATTACAGGCAAACAACATCTTGCAAGTCAGTTATTTTTTTTTGTTAATGTCTTGTTACCTAACTCAGTCGGCAGTGTTGCGAAAAACACCATGCGGTTAAAAATGACCTGGCCGGATATGACCCACTGGGGATTGCAACCTGGGACCTCTGGATTTATAAGCAGGCGCTTTTACCACTGCGTCATCGGGTTGTTATTCCTTATTCCTTTATTATGTACCATGTACCCTTTCATGCGAGACTCCTCAGTCAGTTATTTCCATGGCAGCTGACCCTCTACACCATAGAAATCGTAAAATTAAGTGTATTCATTTGTCAATAGGGCTGACAATTTGTGGATGTGATTGTCTCCTGTCTGCGGAATGGAAGAGCAAGAACAAGATAATAGCCAGATCGGGACCGAGCAAAGGTCAGGGTGATATAACGGTCACCACCAAGTCGGGTGGTCAGGGAACTTCTACTGTTCAGTTTAGAGGTTGGTGACACCAATATTTCTCATAATGATTAGGTATGGTTCCCTTGTAAATTGCCAGCCTTTAGCGTGTACATTTTATAGGTCTAGATGTTTAGTTTATTAATATATAAATTATTGTCATTAGCTTCATATTTTGCTTTTTATGGTCTGATTAACTGGAAATTTATTCCAATAATCTGATTAGGCAGATTGGCGAAAGTTTTTTTCTAGGTTCGAGTTGAAAGCGCTTTCGGAGACTATTGAAGTTAAAATTAAAAGTAATGGTTTGTTTAAGTTTTTAGCGATTGATTATTTTAATGTTTATATTGTAACGTTGCCTCACGCATTTTTTTTTAGTGTTATATTTGACATCCTTCATAGTGTTAAATGCTTGAAATATAGAAAATTACGAACCTGCTCAACTAAATATTTTTTGCAACATATCAACTCGACACATGTTGACAGCTATTCAGAATAGGCCGAATGTACGATTGACGCCTTAAAAAAAAGATGTGGATCAGAAAGCTTCTCAGATATAATAAAGAATTGATGATCTATGTAATTTTTGACAATGGTAATTTAAGCTGATTGAGTAATATGGTTTTTCTTTTTTATTTGTAGAATTTACCATTAATTGAGATGCATTGTTAAAAAACAGTGGCCACTTCTTATCAAAAGATTTGGGAAGAGTTATAATCATCAGCGAAAAATCCGCAAGGTCTTTAGTTTTAGGTCGTTGACAGACTGACATATAACATATCTCAGTTTGTCCAAAACAAAGGCAACCATGTACGTTTTTTGTATGAAACCTATAGAGAAAGAGCAGGAAATTTGATAATGCATGTATCTATGTGTTTCCCGTAGGCTACCATGAATCAATTGGCCCACTGAAGGAGAGCGCAGTGTGGGTGGAAGAATTGGGTATGACGACCTTGTCTTGGGGTCGTCGACCCCTCTCCCCCACCTCCTACGCTCCACCAGACCCCCTCGGGCTCTCAACTGAAGCCGACGACAACAAGTTCCCTGAGGATGACTTGCACGACTTATTTCCCGAATCGTAAGTTCATGCTTATTTTTAATTTATTAATAAATCTCGATCCCAAAAAGGTATAATTTTATTTTTTATTTGTTAGCAGCCTAGTTGTGCGAAGTTTGAAACGCCTTGTTTATAAACAAGATGTTCCAGATGTGTCTAATCCGGTTATATCACCTTTCACTGTTACAATGTACTACATAAAAATAAATATATATAAAAAAAAAACACTGGTAACCTTTGTTTCTTCTGATAATTTGTAGGGAAAATTTATACGGGGTCGGACAATCATTTAATAGTAATTTGAATAGAAACCCTAACTGCTAACAGTCACTGTTTTAAAATTAATCATTATTCATTTTTTTTTAGATCAGGTGACTTATCAGCTGAAAACTTTCATCCCGGATGGTTTTTACTGGAGCATCATCACGGCACCTCCTTTGAAGACCTCAAAGCAGGGACATTATTTTTGAGGAGGAAGGTAAAACTTAATACTTTTGATATTGTATATCTAGTTACATAATATTGTAACAACATGTAAAAAAAAAATGAAAATGCTTCGTGATGGGGTCTCCTTGCATGAGAGGTCCGTGAGCTTTTATTCCAAGAACAACGCTATCGTTCTCGTGCACGTAGTTCTACCACGTCAAAGTCCTTCGAGGTATCACTGAGATAAAATTCTAGAAGGCTTCAGTAAGAAATAACACATAGATAGTGCACAGTTCTATACTTCTTTATTAGACACCGGCGGTGGTGCAAAATAGAATTCACATGTATTGAATGGTTCAATTTTTATATCATTATCATCACAGTTAAATAACCGCCGAATCCTTATACACAGATGATTGTTTACACGATGTCTGAACACACGCACATATTGTCTTTAACTACGACTGCGGCATTATTACACCGAAAGATGAAATTTCATTATGAAATGCGATGGTGCAAATTTTGATAAATTTTCCAAACTATAAAACTGATTTTGTTTTTTAATCCCAAAATCATTTTAATTAAAGGCTTTGTATTTTAAATATTACTTCTGAATACACCAGAATTACCAGGTAAATTATTCAAAGGTTCTTACACATAGCCAAATAAAATTATTAAATGTTTTGTCACGTGAAATCTTTAAGGAATGTCACTATGATTAAATAATGTAAAAAAAAAATGTAGTTAATCTTCACATCTATTTTTAAATATTGCGCCTTTTCACACCCTTTCACAAAAATAGCCACTAGGTGAAAGCAATAGGAGCCAATTTGCCAACTAGCAAGTATTAAATACAGTATTGGTCAGAATCAACACCTGTTTTGATGTGATTGGTTCAATTTCAAATCAGCCTAGACCAATGTTTCCCAAACTTATTTTCCCAGTGGACCCCTAGCCCGGTATTTTTTATCCTTCGTTGACCCCAGGATTCTCACACTGAGATAGGTTTTTTTTATAATGGAATAATTTTTTTCTTCCTGTCATGGACCCCCGGGGGTCCGTGAGGACCACTTTGGGAACCTCTGGCCTAGACCAATGACATCTTTCTAAATGCAGTAGCAGCAAAAAGATAAATAAGACATGTGGTCACTTGTAGTTTAATCATCTAGGGCTAAAGAAGGAATCTTTAAGCGGATAATTTCAGTGAGCAAAAGACCGTTTTAATAATTAAAATTACTTTGAAGTTTTAAACATTGCCTGTTCATTAAATAGAATCATTTTATGTTAACTTAATTAATAATAATTGCCTGCTCTATTTTATTAAATTAGTAGACTCCAGTAAAGTACCTTCATTTTCTTATCTAAAATAGTCAGCTCCTGAGCACAAATAAGCGAAGTCACATATCTGATAGGATTTTTCCTGACAAATGTTGTATTTCCTAGCTTCTTCCTTTACCCTTGGCTGACCCACGAAAACTACAAGATTGAACGAAGGCACTGGGCGACGTTTTCCTAATGATTGAGATCGGACCTTTACTTTGAACAAAAGCGAGTCAACGTATTTCCCGGGGATAACGCCCAAAGGAAAACTCGAGGAATGGCACCGTTGACAAAGAAGCTTCGCCGTAACGTTGTAGCGTCCAGGTTGTCTCAATTTACACCGTCCCTCTCTGCACCTTAAAGGCTTTAATCCGTTCATTGGTCGTTTAATTATTGCAACCCAGTGTGAGAATCTAAAAAATATCTGTTTGTTACTTAACATGACAGTTTATTAAATTAAATTGAATTACGTGTATTTTGTGACAATATAGTTAATAAAGTAGGGGCTGTAAGATATTTAAAATTAACATATTTTAAAATAACTTTTGATTTGTATCTTGGCACAAAATTGATCATCTCTTAAGGGGTTTGTTAATCTAAGCTGCCAGTATATAAAAATATGCAGAACGGACGAACATGCTTAGAGTTTTAAATGTGTCCATGTCTGTTAGATAAAATTTAAATTTGAGTAAATAAATGCAGGTGGAAGGTCAGAAGGAAGGCCAGTTAAGTTTCCTGAAGGCGAATACGGGCGCTGTGATGGACCAACTGGACAGACTCATCCTCCTCAAGAACAGGTTTGAGACAGACGTCCGGGAAGGTGGAAAGGAGCCCATACAGGAATTGGAGGTTTCCATTCAAGGTATTTATCCTATAATATTCATTGATTTAAAATGGTTTGGATATGCCCAGAGGCACTCTGCACTTGCGCTGTTCTAAGGAGAAGAATGGAAATCAATATTCTTCTTCCTGAATAATAATTGTTTTATTTAACTATTTTATTTTAAGACAAAACATAGCACACCTCACACTGAGTGACTCTCATTCTCAAACGACATTAATTTGGTGGATTTTCAAATAGACCAAAACAATTCACGATAGCACAAATCGTGAACAAACTGCTCTCATAAGCAATTATTGTTCAACCTCAACAATAGTATGTTTAGATAATTATATTACTAAATATTTAATAAAGGTTCCGTTCAAAATGTTTTAATACCGATGTCACATTATGTGTTTACTTTTTAGGTTATGTGTATTATTTTTTTTAAATTTTGTATAGATGCAATATCGGAGGCGAATAAAGTGTTTGACGGAGTGCTGACACGCAAGGAGAGAGCGGACGCGACGAGGGCAGCCCTAGCCGTCCTCACGCGCCACAAGTTCCTATTTCAATTGCCCGCCGCTATCGACAGAGGAATAGCCCGCGAGGACTATCACCTCGTTGTCAATGACTATGCGCGAGCTATCAATCTCTTCGGCAAGACTGATGTTGGGGTTTGTTCATAATATATTTTTTTGATTTTACCTTAATTTCTTATTATTTTTTTTTAGAAAATGATGCCCGAGTTTATATTCTACAGGTGTTTCTTTTTTAAGATAGTAATGCGGTAAGTGGTACTTATGTGGAAGAGCGTAACTACCATGGAAATTACCGATCTAGGTTAGGCTAACAAGAAAGGGCAGAGAAAAGATAATCTATATATAAGTTCGGTTATATGTGTTATTATAATAATTCATTAATAAATATCTCAATATAAGACAGAAGAATTTAACCTTTCTTCACAAATTCCAAATAGACATTCTAAAATTGTGACAGAAAATAATAACAATTTTGCCATACTTGTCTTTCAGCTCTTCAAGAAAGTTCTCGTCGAAGTGGAGAAGAGAATAGAAAATTTACGTCATGTACTCCATGGCAGACTTCAGAAGATGCCCTCCGGAATAGAAGATCAAAAGAAACTCATTAGGTTCGATACCTTCAAATGATAATTTACCATTTGCCACTAGCAACGTACTTATATGCACCTACGGCAGTAGTTATCTCCGGTACCTATGCAGTAAATTGTATGCACGTACGGTCACAATTGATCACGATGGTCACAGATATCTACGAGCAATATCGTTATTGCTGTCCCTGACTACATTGTGGGAACGGTGGGGTTCTCGTCACGTGTTATTGAAATAAAAAAAGAAACCACTGCTTAAGTTATAGTAGATGTATAAATTATATTTTTTTTCCCAATGTGCACAATACTTTCAGCATTTGAGATTAGGTACTGTTACTTTTATAGATCTGACATTTTAGTCATCACCTTTATTAAAATGTTTGATACATTAAACATTTTAATAAAGTCAAATAAAGTCATGATACATTGTTTGTAAAGAAAATGAGATAAAAATGATAGATTTAATTATTTCGCAGTAAAAAGCGGTCATTTACTGTTTTTATTTTAATTATTATCTAATGTATTTATATTAGCAATGCTCATTAAAATTTCACACGCAGTAATGTCATTTGTGATATCTATCACAAATGACATAAAAAAATATTTTTGTTTATGATGTTCCGTCACATCTGTGACGGAACATCATAAACAAAAATATTTTTTTAATCAAAAAAAGACTTTTACTTTAAGTGAAGTTAAAATATCTAAATAAAGAGTGGTTTGGTATTTTTTTTAGGCAATATTTAGCGAAAATTGGTCTTACAATAAGATAATTTGAAGTTTTTGCGTTTTTGAAACTCGTTTATGTTTTTAGATCCCTCGTGAGCCTAGACTGGCCCGGGGATGCAGCCTGGGACGCTCTCAACAGCCGAAAGGCTTATATCTCCAGACACATCGACAAGATCAAACAATATTACATCCAACTGGAAATTGCAGAGGAAGACCAGGGTATGATTTGAGCGAACTAATATCCTTTGTAGCATCATTGAGGGGTGTCACGAGGGTGGTTACACAAATTGAAAATTATAATGGGAAAACTCTTGATGTAATAATACATGTTAAACCAAATCACAAAGCGCCCTTGCTGACGTTGCTCGAAATTCCGTTCCCTACCACTTGCGGTTAACAAATGCGCGCTCTACGTTTAATTCGTCCCTTTTTGGTCCTAGCAGTTATCCGAATCGGTTGTATTTTACTATCGATAAGGATGACGTAAGCAAGCGCGTCTCAGTCGAAATTCAAATTGCGAAGATAATTTTAATATGCCATGGAAAGACTATAAAGTGCCGGTCACATTTGACAATCTTATTGCTGAAATTGAGCAATTGACCGACCGACCGTCTGATTGATTGTATGACTGTAAATCGCAATCAAATGGCCATTGCCAAGGTTGAAAATATTCATATTTGATTGCTCCGAATCGGTAATAGAGAGTGACTTGAGTCGGTAATGGAGAGTGGCACTCTGAACGGTTATTTTATGCATGATTTTTGTAGAGATTGTGGGAATCTCCTTGTGTGACCGGATTCGACCATTAGACTTCAGAAATCTAATTACTGAAATACAATTGTAGCAATAAGATTTCCGTTACAAAATAATGGAAAGCAGATCTGTGCAACGACGAGGTGTTTATGCGTCATAAAAGCCCCTCCTAAAAGTTTGGATTATTTGTCTAAAGACAAAAATTACAATTTTACATTACAATTAGTATAAAAGAAATTACAATTTTATTCTGATGTTACGTAATTCTGTATTTCTTCACATTACACTATTGAAAGTCGGTGCATGTACCAAAACTCTTTTTAAATATAAAATGTATTGATATTATTTGTAACTACTAATTTCCATACGAAGGTCGAGTCGGTGGCACCTCAGGCAGCGAGTGTCCCTCTCGGGTATCGCTGGTGGGAGCTCTGCGTGTGGCCATTGGCGCCCAATTGCCCCCGTTATGGCGACTTGCCAGATCTTATTTTGCTGGCGAGCTCGGCGGAACTCCTACCTTGCAGGATAGGCATACGCTGTTTAAGGTATATTATAAAAGGCATTTTAGAGTACTTAAGTTACTGTCAAAAACTGATAAACAGATGTTGAAATATGACTGGAAATTCATGTTGTGTGTTTCCAATGCCAAAATGGTATGACTACTATTGGCAAATACCGTTTTCTGCTTTCCATCAGAAAGTATCTGTGCACAACTGGTTTTTAATGTTTTACTTAAATTATTTCCAGTGCCTGAGCAACCTTGTTCTCTTTGCACTGCAACTGTTAGACTGTTAAGAATGAATCTCAACGTTTTGGAGATGATTACACGTCCCATCATCAGGCGAAAGTTTGACTTGTTTGTCATAAAATTATTTCTTATTACGAAAGAGCTCATCAAAGTCTATGTTTGCCGGGAAATAGGTTTTTTGATTTATCATAAATCATATTTGATTTATAATTAAAAATAGTTTAAAATGTCATTATTTTGTACTTAAAATGTGGCATCTTTGCAAGTCCCATCATAGCAAATAGCAACTTGGAAAACAAAACCTGTTCCGAGGAAACCTGGAAAACTTATTTATTAATGGAAATTAACTTTCTTGTATCTTAAATGTGACAAAAAAATAACTGCTAGGTATTTGCGAATACAAGACTTTGAACCTGGTGAACAGATGTACTTTAAAAAAAATAGTATTTGAACGAATGTTTTAATTAAAATATCTTTGGCTAAGTTAAAAATGATTGTTTTTATTTTGATTAAAATTATAATGATGATATTGACACGTTGCAAACAATGCACTTTTAACAGTAATTCCGTGACAAACGCAGCCAAATTTTTTTTAAAATTAGGAAATGATCCTGTCAACAATCGAGCACTTTTCGAGCATTGTCAGGGGTGCCGTGCTACCTGCGAGTGGAACGGCGGGCTCTCGTGCCCCCTCAGCGTGGTCAGCCGGTCCGCCGAGGGGTGCTACTCTTGCCGCTTGGCTACCCCACTGCCTTAGGGATGTCCGAGCGGCAAACGCTGATCTCATAAGACTCGATTTGCCCGCTGAGGTATGTCCTTAACTATTTTTTATTTGCAATTAGCTGTTGTCAACGGCGAGGTTTTCATTTAGTGCTGTCGAAATAGAGAACCGCTACCTCCATTATATATATTTCTGTTCTAGTCAGTTACCTACATTTAGTAGTTTTTGTATTGTGACACAGTTAGCGATACTTATTATTATTATTGGTTAATGGGCGAGCAGCTAAAGCTGATATGCCCATATTGAGATCACATCTTCATTGATGACGACTAGATTCAGTGTTTTTGTAGATTTTAAATTGGTTGGTATTGCTGGTTTCAACGATTGATAGTGGGATTTTATTCCACAGGTCAACGATTTTATTATTTAAAAAATATTTTCTTGCGTTTGTAGAGAAAAGGGTTTTTGAGTAAGATACAAGATCAAAATCTAAATATGCTTGTGCTAGAGTCAAAGGAGATGGTGCTAATGAAGCGTTAAAAATGGTATAACTGAGGGCGGATTCGACTAACTTTTTTGGCCAACACAAATTAATATATTATTATATTACTCTTTGGTAGAGATTATCTTGTAGCAATACGTTCGTATTTATTAGCGTATTTATGTATGTCAAATATTTTTTTTTATTATTATTATTAATCCAGCAGTTTAATTACCAGGTGTCCCTAACGATCCCTAATGAAAATGGTGCACATTAAACCATCTAAGAATAAGCCATTGAGGGCCGAACATATGGACGCTGGCACCAGGCGAATTCGCGGCTCGCTTTCTAGAGAGCTAGCAACATTTTCATAACTTGATTTTCCTGGTCAGCGACTAGACTAGACCTGTAAGTTCAGTGGGACTATATATAGTCGCATAATATCCCGTTAGGTGCTATAATGGGCCACCGTTTGACAAATGCATACCCTTTACATCTTTGCGCTTTCACATATACTATTTATTAAAGCGCATACGCGTTTTGCAGGCACTGCATATAGTGGGCGTCCTAATCCAGGACATGCGCCATCACTGCATGGTGATACTGATGAAGAAAGCAGTCGACGGAGTTAAGGAACTACAGGATGCGGAGACATGGAAAACCGATTTCAATCCCGACCACGGGGGAATCACTAAATTGGTAAGAAGTTTATTTTTTTTTAAAGAACCTATGACCACCTATGTCATATACAATTATTTTGGGCCCTACGCAACTAGGCTAAATGTGCATGTGCTACAGTCAGGGGAGATGGTGGTAATGAGGCATTAAAAATGGGATGACCATGTCCAAATTCAAATCCGAGACCTGGGTTAATAGTCCAACGCCTTAAACACTAGACTACCACAATCTCATATTTGCTCTTATATTTTTGTAATCTTTTGGTCGTTTACAGAAAGATGGCCCAACCTAAAAAAATAAGGACAGTATGTAATACGGAGAGTGAAATGGTACTTGAATAAAAAAGTACCTTATGTATACTAAAAATGACCTTTAAAAAGCATAGGTTTTAATATGTCGCGCTTTTTTCACTTGTGTTTGACTTCTTCTCGTCTCTTGTCACACTCTGTCCCTGAAAAATAAATCTCTCTTCCTTTCATGTTAATAGAAAACCATCTTTGAACACACACAAAAAATAATCCTTGCAATACTATCAATAAAAAAATATTATATTGTAAAATTATATTGTGCGAGAAAAGATCGCAACGTAGCTGCTGTCGTTGTCGGCGCTGTTTGACCTTTACATGTGGTACTGTGTAGATATTTCATGGAAGTAAGAAACAGCTGCGAACTTGCAGTAAAAAACATTAGGGAATGTTCGCATTTTGAAAGTGCGAATGTATTTTTCTTTGCCAGTCAGCTAACATTACGTCACTCTAACTGACCCTCCCCAACCACCCTTTGTCACACATAGTTACACTTTGTGGGACCTCCCTACTTCTTAACAGTGTGACGTATTAAATGGACAACATAATATCAACACTTTTTATTTTGAAATTTTACATTCAAAACATACAAAAAACAAAATAAAAAATACGCGTACCTTCATATAAATGAACTGCCGCGAAACAAAAAAATATTTTTTTTTTCAGGGTTCGTCTTGTCATAGAGTTGAACTAGCCATGCTATTTGATTTAAATTGCTTAGCGTTACGTATTGAGATGATGCATAACACTCCTCGCTCATGTGCCATGTGCTCATGTGTCAACCGATAAAATGACAGATTACAGTAAATGATCTGTCATAGTTTATCTACTATGTTATTCAGTCAATCTGGAACGCATTTTTACAGCGATTCAAAAATAAATTTTTTGTCATATTTAAATTCATTAACTTCAACGTTAATTTTCTCTGTCATCTACTACGTTGTACTTCATTAATTTAGAGATGAGTCACGAAGCGGCTCATCCCGAGTACCTCAGAAACGATCGTCGTTTGTCCAAGACGCCTACGTAGCTAATTATATATATTATTTAAACTTACAAAACAAGAAGACTGATAATGTGATAAGACAAGTAATGTAATATGAACCGTTAAATTATTTCATAAAACCCATGATCAGGTTTTAGCTTGATACGAATCACAACTATTTAAAATTTATTACCTAATACATATCACGTTTCTTATGAAAAATATATATTTATTTTTAAACCATATCACTAAGCAAGTTGATAGTAAAAATAATGTGCATTTTATTTCTGCCGTTGTGATTTATTATTGTTTTAATATTCCAGCCGCACCAGTTTGAAAAGCTCGTCTGCGAGAGTATGACAGTTGTCCGAGAATCGGTGCTGACGGAAGGACCCCGCGAGAAACCGTTGCTCGAGTTAGGCTCCTTGTCACTGAGACAATTGAACGCGTACACCCAGGAGATTTTAATAGCCTTCGTTAGGTGCATGGAAAACTTGGCTTTCAACCACGACGATCAGGTATGTTCAGGTCAATACTTTTCTCCGCATATTGAGTAGAAGTCTACGATTTATCCGAAGATCTTGCTAACCTTGATATAAATTTAAAGGGAATATAAATAATTGTTAATAAAATGGGGCCTTGAGTTTCAATCCGTCCAAATTTTATTGAAATCAGCCATTTTTGAATTATGGATGATGATACACTCAGTCCAGTATCCAAGCATAAATCAGTTCAGAAAACCAATAGAAATTCTGAATTTATACTTTTGTTTGTGAATTTTTCTCATCCTTACCCTTTAGACATAATCGTAGGTACCATTCTTACATATTCTACTGTTGGTTTCCCAAATAAACAATAAATAAATAAATACAAAAAATATATATCCATACCCTTATCATTCAAAATCAGTTTGTGGAAGGTTTTTTGCATTGATAAATAAGCTCAGAATTCAAAAAAGTAAGGGTCAGAAAAATTAAAGGTAAGAACATGGTGGAAGTAAGTAGTTTTCAACCGCCACCTTAGCAGTAATTTCTGTAGTTTATTTGTATTATTTTGAGTGTAGTTAGTTTGAGCTACCGATCACTACCAAATTGTTTTACCAGTCCTCAGGCTTAACGAGTAGTGACTATTTTTGTTTAAGGATACGGGCCAATCACCAATGTCCGTGGTTCTGGGCAGCCCGGAGACAGGCTTGCTCGATCAAGAAGATGCGAATGCTGCTAACGCGTCTTCGACGGGCGGTTCTCCGCCTCCGTGGCAGCGTAGGCTTCTCATCATGCTGTCAAACTGCCGATACACGCAGGCTGTAACAGTTGGCAACATTGCAAGTTTCTATGAAAAGTGAGTTCTATGTCCATTATTAGAGTTAGCTTTCTATTATCGGTCTGACTATACTGACTGACTTGTCGTGACGTTTAAGCTCTATATAGGATAGCCTCAGAATATATATGTAGAGATATGTAACTTAAATGTCAACTCACTTTAGGGATATAATACTTTCGATAAATATATATTAACTCCTATGTGACACCTATGTCAGGTATATGATTTCATTTCACACTGAAATGGTTTTTTTTTCCTACGATCAACAGAAACAGTTTTCCCAAACCGATCATCCCGTTGGAGACAGCGCGCTCCTCACTACACACTCTGGAACGTTCAATAACTGAAGCGTACCTGGAGCAAAAGAGCGATCCGCTAGTCGGCACCATTGAACCCTCCATGTATTTGGGACATTTCGACTGGAACACACGCTGTACACCTACGGACGTTAGGCAGTACGTCTATGAATGCGTCAATAATCTCATAGCTGTTCACGCCGAGGTAATTGTATGTTTTTTATGCCGAGTTCCCTGTGATCTTTTACAGCGGATAATTTGGATTAGCTTAATAACTCCTAGAAGATTTGATGATTTTTTGATTAACCCTCCTTTATAGGTAATAAGGTCAGGTTAGGTTAGGTATATACTGACGCCATCAAACCTCATATGCCTGGCACCCGCATTGCTTCCTAAGCATAAGTATCACAGAAGCAATATAAATTTAACACAAAAAATCAAACATAACTTCAAAATTTTAGTTAAATAATGAATTGCTATGACCTAGGTTAGGTTAGGTTAGAATTTTACTTTTGTGATAGAACAACGCGATCGCAATCTCAAGTGCAATAACCTCATGTCAATAGAACTGACTCACTTCAATAGTTTTATCGAATAGTTAAAAGTTATCAAGGCTTTTACATTTTGAACAAAATGAAAATGATAAAAAAAATAGGAATTTGGCCTTTAAATCACTGCCATCAACCTCCGCTTATCAACTGGATAAAGTTTGAATCGAAAATAAAATAAAAGCAAAAATGCAGCATTTCTGCTTTAAAATAATGGAGGTCAAAAATTTAAGCGTGTTCATTGTCCTAAATGAAAAAATGATTTAAAATTGAAGTTTTAAAAATATACAAGCGAGGTACAATATGCAAGATGACGACAAAAATGTTACGATTATGAATCACGACTCGTAACTGTTATAGAATGTTTGATATTTGATTTGTAACTCCTTCCTATTGTAACGCCAGATGATTATCTCTCGTTAACGTTTGGTAAGGATAGAAATAGAGTTCTGATCAGGCTCACCAAGTAGTGTATCGAGTTTCACAGACTTATTCTAACCAGTTTATCATTTAGTAGAAATGCAATTAGAAATTAATAAATGACTGGTAATAGCTTCGACTCGATACAAAGTACTTGCAAGCAAGATACTTGTATGTTAGTTTGACTACCTAGAAAGGTTTCTAACCGAGGAACGCTGTGAGTAGAGACTGAAGACTGAAAAGTACTGTCTTCGATTATGAAAACTAAACCGTGAGAAAGGAATTTTATAACTCGTCTCAGGACGGTCTGATTTGTGAAATGCAACTTAGCATTTTTCCAAACTTGACTTTCAATTTCAATTAGGAACTGATTATGTCTAGTTGCCTTTGACGTCAATAGAAAACTTCCAGTTAAAGTATGCATGAGAATTGTTTCACAAGTGTGAAATATGCTTACGTTACAAACTTGTGGCGGCAGCTTACTATCAATTGTTGTTTTGTTGGATTTTATTTTTTTTTTTATCCTCGTGTTGCAGATAAATAGCGTTTGTGGTGTGCTATGTGACGTGTTGATCCGGCCCGTCGTGGAAACAGTATGCGAGGAGCTTGCCAGGCTAATGTCCTGCGCCGGTGGTTCATCAGGATCCGGTTCCGGATGGTCAAAAGCAGGTTCGCTACAGGCGCGGGTTGACATCACAGCTTTGGGCTATGCGTTGCAGCCGCTTATGACAGAGAGAGCCAAGTAATTAACTATTAATTTCTAAACCGCAATTTTGTATTAATAACAACAAATAGAAAAATTTGTACTTAAGTCATGGGTATTACGGTTTATTGACAACCCTCATTCCTCACTTGGAAATAGAATAACGTAAATCCTTTAGGTGTTTTCCAGTCTTACCTGCCAAATCTGAGATTTCAAATCAGAAAAGAAGGTTAGGTATCCAAAGATACCAAAATGGCATAGGTCATCAGCAAAGTGCAAAGCTACAGATTTCCTACCTATCTACCTACCTTTATCTCCGTAGGTATGGATATTATCCAGAAATGTTTCCTGATACGTATCCATCAGCATTTGTATTAGGGATGTTAGGCTTTAACACAATCGAGTTTAGGCGACAAATCCATACTTTGTGTTATTTTTATAAGGTTATTCGCGGTTTCATCGAGAATCCCGTAATACTCGGTGATATTGGTCTCTTTGTTCCGGACCGTCGTACTAGAGCGTGGAAGCACACGTTATTTAAGCACTTAGCATGTCGTACTAACGTATACAAGTATAGTCCGATTGGGAGAGCAGTCGAATTATTAAATTCCATTTCCGCGGATTTTGATATTTTTGTCTGTTCGCCCAATGGGATTAAAAATCTGCTTTCTATTACGCCGTTGTAGGATCGGCGTGAATTATTTATGTGTTAATGTTTACCTGGAGGCATTATTTTAATTTTTTAGCTTAGTATGTTTCATGTTATTGTTTTTTGTTAAATATATGTTTTATATATAGATGGTTTGGAAATTTATCATTACTCATTCTGGTGGCTCTGGATAGTTCAATTTGTCACTTGTCATTACGTCAAGGTTACCGGTGGTTAGCACTTGAATCCCATACAAAGCTTGGTGGCCCGCTGTTGTACCTTCTTCAACAATTTAACATCTTTTGCAAAGTATGAACTCCATACGTGTTGACAGTTTTTTCAGTATAGGCCGTACATAAGATTTGTAGATTCTGAGAAACATTTCAGAAGCTTTTCAGAAGTGGAACACTTTCTTGATTAAGCATGAAACCTATTGAGGTACTTTTTTGTAGTTGGAAGCTGATCTGTAAAGTGTCTAAAGATCTTCAACTATCTTGCCCTTTTCCTTTCCATGAGAGATACTACCATTTTTGGATAGTTGCTTGAATGTTACAATGCTATCCAAACGTCCGTCCGTTAACGTCCTGTATATTGGGCTTTTTGAAAAATCTTATTGTTTGTCTCTCTTTGTGTCACTCGTACAAATAATGTTCAAAATTTCAGGATCTCCTACACCGACGCCTTGGAATGCATTCCTGCCATTGAAGGTAGAGACGATCAGAAGTAAGTTGATTTATCTTTTTGAGTTTAACACCCTTAAAAGATATTGACGGATGTAAGGTGTATTTCGTTTTTAGGATATTTAAATGTGATATTTTTCCTATAGACTTATGCCATCTATTTTACACACGAGGTATTATTATACTTAAAAGGATATATTATTTTTCAGGTTAATTGATAAAATTCAAGAACAATTTCAATCCAGACTGAAACTTCAATTGTTATGCTTCAAGAAAAATTGAAATAATGTAGAATAATATAAAATAAAGTATTTTATAGTCAATATTACTCATTATAAATATATATTTTATGAATAAAATTACCCTTTTGTTAACAATTAGGTTTTTTGCATACTATGAAAAACATAGTTACATAATATGTCGCAAGATTTGTCTCCAATTCCACCTGATTGGAAGACTGCTTATTAATAATAAAATTATTTAACATAACTTACACCGCCTTTATTTTTTTGTAGCTCTGTAAATAAAAAAGTGAACATTAATCTATTTAATATTGTTATTATAAAATTGTTTTATTAGTTTAGTGGTAGGCATTAATTAGACAAATTGAATGTCTCATTACACTGAAAACATTCAAAATTAATTTGTGAAAATCGCAGTCATTCCAGATTATGGCTTAGCGAAGAAACAATTTCAAATTTTTTTTATCATTTTATCAGTCACAATCTCTGAGCGAATGTTGCTCTGTGATCTACCAATAATTTCTAAATACCATCTTTTTAAACAAGACCGACTGTCTGGCCATGCTGTGCCAGATTAGTGGTTTAAGTTATGCAAATTTCAATTAAAAAAAAAAGTGTAAATATAATAAATAATATTAAAAAAACTAAATTATGTAATACATAAGAAATATCTAAGTTCATCTGTATTGTAAATGTAGATTTAGGCGATATTTGTTATTATTATTATTGTAGAATTAATATTTTTAATTTTTTAATTCGAACTCACGGAAATGATCATACAATAATTTTTAATTTATACTAAATAATTAACAATGTTAAAATATATAATTATTAATAATAATAGATTTAAGTAACTTAAGTAATTTACATATTTATTTAATAAATGTACCTAGCATTCACTATTTTTTTCTTCGCATATTATTGATAATCACCACCATCAAATTTAAATAAATAAATTACCTGTGATTTTAAATTACGTTAAAAAAAGTGAAAAACAATATTTTCAATATTTGTATTTACCAACAGCTGTTTTTTTTTTTATGAGTATTCAAGCCTTTAATATTTTCCTACTCTTCAGGCTGGAAATAAAAATACTTTTTGCCAGATTATACTGTTCAAGGTTTAAATTGATTTATTTAAGTTTTATCTATTTTAAGCATCTGGCTTAGGTACTACCGAACTATAACTTCATCTCCAGGATGGCTAATAGATTGTAATAATTGCATCCTTACACTTCTAGCTGATTCAGAAGTTCTAAGGTACCTCTTAGTGCTCATCATCGTAGAGTTATTGTTTAAGAACTCCCGTCAGGGATATAGGAGCACCAGGGGAATAGTCGATATTTATGTATGCACAAAAAGCACTGCATCTGGGGACTGGGTTCACGACCCATTGTCCTTTCCCCTTTCCATTGTCCTTTCACAACCGCTAATAGCCGCATAATTATAGGTAAATTTGACAATACATAAAATTAGAGCAAAATTTCCAAAAATAATGCGGAACAAAGGGTTCACTAGTTTTTTAGAAATGTTGTCAAAATACTACTTTTATTTATTCAGAATGTAGCAATTAGTTTTTTTCTACATAGCTATTACTCTTGCAAAGATGCAACAATCTAAGTAGGAAAAAAACACTTATTAATCATTACTCAAATATTTATGAAGAAATGATTTCCCGCAAGCACAGATTATGATGAGCTCTTTATATAATAAGAAACTAAGTGGCCACACTCGCAAAGGTCAAAAAAAAATTACATGGGTGTTCCCACGGAGAAAATATTTTTTAACTTAACTTTTTTATTATTTCGAATGTTAAAATTCCGGTTAAAATACGACTTAGTATTTTTGATGTAGTTTCGATTAAAACTTTAAAATTCTAAAATCGGCGTTGAAATTATTGAGATCTGACATCACAAACATTTCGCTATTGGAGTCGATCCATGGGAACTACGCTTCGCTCCAATAATTTTATGCCAAATTTTAACAACGTTAGTATAAAGATGGCTATTTAAAGAGCCCATAGAGGTTAAATTTAACACAGTCAACGCCGATGATGAGATATGTCATCATTGATGTAATGCCAGTTGCCGTGTCACACTGCATGTGGCCTATATCTGAATTCATCAAAGGCATGAACTAATCTTCGTTTTATGTTTTTCATTTTAGTTTGGTTTGGACATTTATTTATGTGAAAAATGCTCTAGTTAATTGAAAGTATTTTCGATGGATTTGGCGGTAAATAATTCGAGTTTTATTTACAAAAGCTATGTCAATATAATATTAAATATAAAAAACAAACATTTTTATAGTTTAGTACTATTATTTGCTAATAATAAGAACAAAAAAACAGGTGGCGGCCCAACGTGGGATATTTCGTTCGGTAAACGAACTTCGTTGATCGGGCGGCAACGCGTGGTCTGCGCGTTTTACGTACGGAGCGGAATGTGTTAAAGATATTTATTTAAATGTGTTTACAAAATTACATAATTTATATATCTAAAATATACAAAGATTATTTGCTCTGTTGACCTTTGGAGAATGCCGCTTTTGTTACAAAATACTTCACATATTTTGGACCTTATTTAACTAAGCTAGATTTTCTTGTACGAGAGTCGGCCGGGGGGAATTTGACGATGATGGAACATTAAAAACTATGTGACAGAGTAACCTACTATCCATTGAGATGTAGTCATATTGGTGGATTAGACATTTTCCCAATGAATACTACTCGCCCTACCGCCTTTTGTTCCTCTTGGGGTGATAAAGGTATAATTTTTCAAATTACGTGTTAGTAGAAATGCATATACTAACATATCGGTGTCATTGATAGTGTAGAGTCGATGGGCAATGATCAGAACTGTACAGTTGGCAAACTTCTGTTTTATAGTTGTTTGAATTAGGAGGTCGGTCTGGGCGGTTAGCGATTGCCTGCTCAGAAAAATAATTAATCAATGTTAATTTAGTGACAGTAAAAACTTCTGTAAAAGTAAAAATATAAGCAAATAGTATGAACAGATGTGGCCCCATCACTGAGCCTCGTTGTACATCACTTGAGGATATCTTGTCTTATTAAGGACTTCTTCACTGTAACGGAAAGTTGTACAGAATATGCCAATGTACCCAATAGGCCAGTAAAAGCAAATTAAGATGGGTAAAGAGACAAAATAATCAAGAAATTTTGCAATTCCTACGACGCAAACCTGGGTTTGTTATGAATCGGGCGGTCAAATGAACATTCATTATGCGCCACGGGTAGATATCTGTCGAATCCGTAACGCCTAGATTTTATATATTATATTTGTATAAATCTTACTTGGATATGCATTCCTCGAAGAGTTGCTTCCCAACATGAGTGTCTACAGCAGAAAGAGGATTGTCCAGGAAGTATATGTCTGCCTGGCGAAAATAAATGTTAGGTGAATGCGGAGGAAAATCTTCGTAGTAACCCTCGAGAAGGTGAATTCAGGTGAAGGTAGTGATCAGATGAAGGTCGAAAGGGGCACTTTTGAAAACCACCATTTAATCATTTTGAAGTCACTAATCACTTCAGTAGGGTGTCAGTATTTTATAGTGGGACCTATACTGCTTTACGTTTCCCCACAAAGACGATACCTTTTCTGTTGCTAAAAAAAAATCTACACTATACACAGCATGTCGGTTACTAATAGGTAGGAAAAAAAAAGTAGAATACCTGTAGCTATCATATAATATCAAATGCTTTTATACATTGTTTAATAATTCCCTACAGCCCCTACGGCCCTACAGCATCTTTCTCCCAGACTACTTGCGCCTGTGGTACCAACTTGTGATGGGTTGCTTCATTTCCTATTTCCACTTGTGCCTGCGTCACTTTCTAGCCCATTCGATGTGCGTTTTGGACGGCCATAGAGCCGACAGTGGGTTACTTTTTAGGTCTGAGTAAAATAAAAAAAAACATACAATGGAATCGTGACATTCTTTCAATTCATCATAAATGCATCATAATTGATACGTGCATCGAGTGAAGGACAACGATCGTCCAAAAAAATCTTCAGGGAGCACCTGAGGGACGGAGAGGAGCCGGGCGCTTGGAGCTTCGATGACGATGCAAAAGCGTTAGGTGTCCAGAACTGGAGAGTAGCTGCATTAAACCGTCAGTCCTGGAGACAATTTCTTGAAGACCTCACCAAGAACCTTCCAGATCTGGGGAAATTTTTCAGAAAATGATACCATATTAGATTTTGAAGTTAGCGCTCTTGTAGCGAAATCGTGAGACATTAATATCGGTCTTAACTTTGGACTTAATAATATTTAAAAAGGGCAAAAAGCATATTACAAATACCAGGCAACCTGTCTTTGAAAAAATAAAGAAATATTAAAATTTATTATTAAGGCCTAAAATACTTTGGGAGCCAAACATTTATTCTAACGTTGCAGCATATTTTTCTAGCTGAATTAGTTTGTAGCCTGTTGGCTGTAGCGCACATTTTATATTGATTTTTTATCGAGGGTATACCGTCGTGGGTATATCACCGTTAGTTTTTAAATTTGAGTGCGATTTGCGCACAATATATTTAAAATACCCAAAGTTATTTGTCTATGTGTGTATTTTGCCATGTGGTTTTTTATGTCCAACGTTCTGTTAACGCTTCAGTGTAGATTTGTTAGGTTATGGAATAATTACTTACCAAAATGTCAACACAGACCAAATACTGGCCTTTTCTCTTGGGCACTGTCGCCTTTTGTCCTTAACGTCGGTATCCATTTTTGAAGTACTCGAATTAAAAACTAATAAATATAGTACCTTCCTACTCATTCATTTCCTTGGCATAAAAGTGATTAACCAGCCACGTTTACAATAATCCAGTAGGCCAGACGCAGCCAAATTGATGCATAAAAAAATAAATTAACTAACAACAAAGTTGTTAGTTAATTTATTTGCTATTTGTTTGGAGGAAACTATCATTGGCGTTGTTTTGATTAAATGTTTTAATATTTTAAAATAAATAAATAAACAATCCAGGTCAAACAAGATTTTTTTTACTACCTATACCAATAAATTCTTTACCCAATGGGTTTCGCGACCACGCAGGGGGGGTGCAGGGGTTTTTGACCACTAGGTTTACGATTGCAAGCTGCAGTACCTATTTATTCTGTGGTTAGGGCCCTGATGACACTTTCTTGAACCTATACCTAATCAGATCTTTGTACCTAATCTATGGTGCTCATGGTTGAAGTCATTTTGTCAAACCTAAAATGGAACATTCAAATTCAAATCGCCACCATCTATGTAATTAATTGACACATAATGTTGACGTTTGACGTTTATTGATGCATTCATAGACTAGATGGTTGTTTAATTTAAATATTATTATATCGATTCTTTATTTTCGTGTTATCCGGCCATAATGTTTTCTTCTATAAACGTGCCAAGTCAAATGCAGATGGAACAGCGGGCCATAAGAAATACTCGCTTGCAACAGGTTAACCTAACTATAAAATGTATTTATATATTTTTTACTATTATAACTGCCGTGCAGTGTTGCTATTCAAATTCAAATGATTTTATTTCACAAACACAAGATAAATCATATATAAATGACATTTAAATTAAGGCGAAGCATGTTGACGTCAACCTTGAAATTCAGTTCTTTATTTTTATAGGGCGTTAGGTTTTGTTTTGTTAGGTTAGGTCAGAAAGCAATTATTGGTTTTTATTTAATTACAGCTTCAAAATATAGAAATTAAATAAAACAAACTTTTTAATATTTTAGACCCTTCATTTGCCTTTCAATTACTTTTTTTCTTAAGTTTTTCTAATGTTTTTTATAAGAGAGCGAATTAACTAAAAATAACTATTAGGAGTTTGTCGTTTATTAAATTTCTCAGGAATAGAATTAAATTTAAAAAATCTGCTTTTACTATCTATCTAAACATATTTTTACATTTTTTATTATTAAACATCCAATGGTTATCAAATGCCAGCCACAAAAAGTGTCTAAATGAGTCGAAATTAAAGTTTATCCTTTGGTTTCGCCTTAAGGTACAATAATATTTTGAGGTCAGTATAGTGGTGTGACGATCATAATAATGATACATAATAATATTTGTTTTATGGAAAACATGCATACATGATCATCCATGTTTAATAACAACATACACTGTTTTATACAACAATAACAGAAATTAGGACGTAGATCTTAAGAGAACACCAGATTTAATTAAATAACACTTCACTAAAACGGGCTTATGTAAACCTATGACTGGGTGTTTTCAAATTCCTTAAAACCAGATATTTTTTATTGATACGGCAATTGCCGTATAAACACAGTGTTTGTTGGCTGGTGTAGACTCGTGTATAGGTTGACCACCACTTGCAATAAAAAAAAACACGTTGAAGTTTGGAAAAATCTCGCATGAAATCGTAATAAATAACAGACTAACTATGGCTGAAATGATTTACCAAAGGTAACGAAAAAACCGTCTCATATTCATTCGCTACCTATCTTCCCCAGACTCGCAGCCAATCCAAAGAAGTCGCCAAGAAACTCGTCCAAGCCACTCGCATAGCAAAGGAAAAAATCGCCGCCGATATTTGCAAAGGTTAGGCATACACCGTGTCCCAAGACCATTCCCGATAAAAAAAAAACAGGTCCTGCTATTCCTAGTGTAACATGTTAAGAAACTCTATTAAAATTCATCATGGATACCGAGAAAATATATTGTAAACTTTAAGTGAAAATAGTAAAAGGATCATGTAATAATGTTTGAATCAAATTGACACCATTTGTTAATAAATTTGGGGGATCATTTTTTTCGCATTTTTTACTCGTAATAAGGTAGGTCTCGAAGACTCAACACCCCTCTTGAGTCTTCGAGAATATTCTTGGGACACCTATATAATTTCAATATTTGATCTTATTTTTTTTTTGTATATGAGTATGTTACAGGCAAGGAACTAACGCGCAGACCTACCCGCCGGAGTCTGACGGAGATACGGCGGTTTGAGGGCGGCGGCGAAGTCAAGGTCCAGCCCCTTACCGGCACTCAACAGGACCGGGGTAATACTGAATAGATTCTGGTATAGCAGCATAAAAGTTGCCTCTACGACATTTGATGGTTCGGCCGTCAAAGAAGACGATACATGGGTACACACAGCAGCTCTGAAAAGTTTGTAATATGACCCATTTAATGGGCTTATGCCAATGGCATGATAACACCAATGTGGTAGCTGTTAAATTGTTTCCCGCAGACGAATTACTTCGAAACCGACAATCTAATTTGTAGAAAACCAGTGACATACGAATGTATGTCACTGGTTTTACGACTGTATGGCTGTACGGCTGTATGACTGTCGTTGGTTTTACGAATGTATGTCACTGGTTCTTTGTTTTTACTTAAGTTTTTATCGGAATCGCGAATGCGATTCCGATAAAAACTTAAGTAAAAACAAAGAAACGCGATAAAAAGAGAATGAATTCTCCGTGTTACTCTTTTGGCGAC
Organism: Neomicropteryx cornuta; assembly: GCA_020383195.1. Lineage (NCBI taxonomy): Eukaryota > Metazoa > Arthropoda > Insecta > Lepidoptera > Micropterigidae > Neomicropteryx > Neomicropteryx cornuta. The sequence continues at coordinate 920,619 of JAHKQU010000001.1, read as the reverse complement.
GGGGAAAGAGTAGCTGTGCGTGCTCGAATCTCTCTCTCTAAACTATCGCTGAAATTAAAAATCTACATTTACTGTATACAACTGATAGCTGTCCATTGTAAAAAAACCCCCTTTAAAAAAAAAGTATAAAAACAGAAATTACTGCTTAAATGCTTATTTTAAACACACTATTTAAAGGGATTTTTAGACACACCATTAACATTAAGAAGGACACCATTGAACGATTCTGACCTGCGAAAAGAAGCCTTGCGCGATGAATGGAAAGGTCTAAACTTTATGACGGGCATAACGGCGCTTATAACACAAACCGCGGCGTACCATTACGTATGAAATATTGATAGCATTCAGTTGTTTTTTTTAAAGTAATATGTTTCTTAAATCCATTTTTTTAAATAATAAAACAAAAACATATGTTTCTTAAATATTTAAAAACTTTTAGCATATTCATATATAAAATCTTAAACAAAAATTTCCAATTTTAGCCTAATTTTGTTATTTTATTTCTATATTGCTATAACATATTTATCTCAAATAGTTTAGGTAAATCCTTCCTCTGCTTTATTATCAATACAAAGCTTTTTTTTAAATATTTTTTGTAGTGTTTAAAGTAATTTCCTTAGGTAAAAAATATCCTTAATATAAATAAACTAGAATAAAATAATTCCCCAGATTAAAAAAATATCCTTAATAAAAATAAACTAGATTACTTATAAACATTGTAGATATCTCTCCGCCTTTGAAAATATGTAAACTTCGCATTTTTGTAGCATTCAGGTATGTAGGCACCTCGTCATTTTTCATCTTTGCCTACAGAGTGGCTCGTACAGAAGTTTCTGGTCTCGCAACAGCGGCCAATGATGTCCACCAGTGCCAAACTGCAGGCGACTGTCAAATCAAAGCGAACGATCATCAAAGACAACCCTCTAACATCGGACAACGTCCAAGGTAGGGGTTTGCCTCGATCCATTGTGAACTGTTTTGAAATTACGTTTATATATATCTGTGTGTGTCTACACGATACACGATAGCTTATAAACGCGATAGCTAAAACTCAGTAAGGAAATTACTCCATTTTTTTTTAATTTAGCTTTGTTTTGACAAACCAAATAAAAAAACCCGATTTCTAAGATCAGAGATTTCTCGATGCGCTACTTATTATTAGACGAAGTGTAGAGTGTCCAATGTTATTATTAACCTTATTAGGCACCTACAATGCATTAGGTAAACAAATAATTAATTTTATTATTTATGATTTTAATTGTATTATATAATTAATAGCAGAATATTACTAAAGCACTTACAATGTTGTTACCTATATTTATAAAATATTTTTGACATTTCGATTAAACGTGGAAATGTTTTTATTTTGACAGAAGTGACATTTATAGCATTGTTGAAATAAAAACATTGCGTAATAGGTTAGATTTCAATAAATGTACTAAATTAGATTGCCAAAGTTCAAATTAGAGCCAGACATTATTTTTGCAAAAAACTGCTTTCGAAACTCCATGCCGCGTTGAAATTTTATGTGGTTATTAAATAATCTGAGGTGGAGAGTTGATCTTTGTAGGTTTCGGAATTGATCAAAGTGAAATATTGGTAGGTGTACTAAGATTCTACATAATTATTATTTGTAAACAGCTTTAGAGTGATTGGTATAATATTTATATATTTAGAAATCGTAAACACATTCAAACAGTCCCATTTTCACATTTTATTTATTTTTCCGAAAAAAAAATCTACATAATTACACTATCTTCTAATGTATAGCAATAACGTATGAGAACGTGGTAGCCTAGTGGTTAAGGCATTCGTCTATTGACCCATAGGTCGCGGGTTTAAATCCGCACATGGTTAAACTATTTTTAACACTTCATTTCCACCATCTCCCTTGACTCTAGGACAGGCACATTTGCCCTAGTTGAGTATGGCCCAAAATAATTGTAAACGACTTATGCATAGCAATTATTTAAAAAGAATAAAATAGATAGGTACTTATTAGAAAAAATGATTCAAAGCTATTTAGTATTCTAAGCATTTTATTAACATCCGATATTTTTAGCAAAATGTTACTAAACTTTGTATGAAGTAAATTACACGAGGATCGAGAAAAGCGAGAGATTTTACATATTTTTTTTACGGCTTCGTCATAGAAAAGTTTTAGCAAATAATGACCCTCCTTATTTCATGCTTGCAATGCTTCCATCTCATTTGCACACTGTTGTTACGAGTCTCCACCTCATGAAATAGCATGCTTTTATGTCATGAATCCAAGTCGCACTACCGTTGTAGTTTTCCTAACAAAAAAAAACAGGTTTTTGAGGTTTTTTATGAAACTAGTTTATTGTTCAGATAAGCAAACTGGGGCGCGGACAGAGTTCGACATAACCCATGCAGTAGGTGGAGTTTCAGTTGTAGCTGCACGTAATGTGGCGGTGGTTGTGGTTGTGGTGAGGCTAAGGTGGCATGTTTGTGGTGAATCGCTGCATGGTGAGTAGTTTCCGCGTGGCGGTGGAGAGGCGTCATAGCAGCTGTCAGCCAGCGCTGACCGCCCACTACAGCAGCATGGAAATATGGAGAACCAATCCCAGGCCCAAAACCAATAAGACCAGGACGAAACCGCGGGCAGCCAAGGCTAAAAGTGAGTCTTACGCAGTTTGTTAATTGTGGTTTCATTATCAAAATTTTCATTTTTCAGATAATATAAATAGGCAAACCTACTTAACGTCGCTGTGTTAACGTTGAATTAGGTATTATTATTCCGTCGACAGCCCTGACACATCATAAAGGCGACTAGGCAGCAAGCGAGCGAGGCGCGCGTGGGAGAAGTACTTAAAACATGGCTTTAGTCTAAAAATATTATTTTTAGCCAAATAATTGGTTGGACTGCAAAAACTATCAGCTGATAGACCAATGACCCCTAAAAATTGTTGAACTGCGGAACCCTCTAACCCCGGGCTCGGCCGACATGATTTTGTAGACGCTAAAGACAACGAAAAGGTTTCGTTCAGTAACCACACAAGGTAAAATGATGGTCGGAAGTGAACCATATTTTGTCGTATCACTGCGAATTGACCACTCTAAGATGAGCCCCGGCAGACTAATTTTTTTCCTATTTTAGGTCAACATTTCATAGAAGGCGGTGTTTACCCATGACTCGATGTCAGCCATAACTTTGCGGCGACTGCCCGGACTTTCCTCGAATATTTTCCTCATTCGACGGTCGAGCTTCTTATGTAAATTAGTGGCATTTTTTCAGACGGCAAGAAGAGTACATTGAGTGTCTCCTGTGCCCCGGAAGGGCCTGTCCCGTCACCAAATGCCCCGGCAGAAGGTCAGCTCGCTGCGAATGACCTCGCGGAAAGTCCGCCGCCGGCTACGGCGGACGCGCGTGTTAAAGGCCAACATTCAGCAACTGCAAACCCGGAAGGCCAAGTAGTCAAGAAATATGGCCAGATTAAGCTGCTGCAGAAGTACATTGCTAATCTCAAAAAGTCTCCACAGTCCACGGCAAGATCACAGTTAGTATTTTTTTTCATTGGCAGATGTGTAGCCATAATGCTAAAGTTCGTTATAACTACTGGACCAATTTCAATAACAACCTGATGACGAGGCGGTTAACGTTTCCGCACTCTAACGGTCGCGCCGCACACGTCATCTTAATAAAAGAAATTGTAATTCTACGCTTGTTGGGGGAGACTCGTCCGCCAGAGTGCGAAAACGTCTAACGCCGCGACTGCTATTGTGCGAAAACTAAAATCAAATCAAATTTCAGTATTTTCGATCTATAACGAGGGGGTTAAAAGGGTTTGAGGTTGAGGTTATACAGGTTGTCCGTGGATCATTCTCAAAAAAATAATCTGCTATTTGGCCCTGCAATTTTAAATATAATTTGTAAAGACGACGTATCAAAATTCATCATGGTTTTGGACAAACTTTACGTGATACTAATAAACCGATTTTGTTATACGGTCAAGTTTACGGATATCGATCGCGTGTTGCGTCGCCAATGTTTCAGTTTATTCTTCCAAAATATATGTTTATGTACATAGGAAAGTCTTAATATAATTGTTACAAGTATTTATTTTTTTTTTGACTTTAAATTAAATGAACATTATATCATATAAATCTGTGGCTTGGTAAAAGAAGTGCCTATGTCATTTTTTTCATTATAGAGTATCATGATGCAATATACTTAAAAATCCCCAAATTTTAAAACCCAAATTTAAATTTTATTTTTTTTTTCTGTTTTTTAAATCTTTAAATTAGGAATAGGAATTTTGACATGGGCACTTGTACTGAAAATTTGGGGATTTTTAAAGTATATTGCATCATGATACTCTATAATGAAAAAAATGACATAGGCACTTCTTTTACCAAGCCACAGAAATATATTAAAGAGTAAAACACAAAGTATCTTACGTTATGTCACTTATATATTAGATACATTATGAGAAAGTACGTGGGTTTAATGGCAATTAACACCAGCGCTTAATAAATTTGGGGGTGGATTATTTTCGTTTTTTTTTTATATGTATAATTTCGTAGTCGTGATAGAGAACGTAAACACTCCTTTAAGTCTTCGGAAATGTTCCCGGGACATCCGGTATACGGTAATACTTTGGCACCTGTTTTACCAAATATGTTTTTGTTTTTAGCTAAATCAAAATTTGAAATGTTATTTTTTGGATTTTCTTATACTGGGTAAAGTACACGGTTTTTTTTCTTAATAATAGTCTACGTAACCCAGACTAAACTCGTAAACGTCAAGTTACCAATTCTGACTACCTTCGCATTATTGCGATCAGTATAACAATGTTTTTAATAGGATACACATCATTAGCACACAGCACTTTTGTTGAATAGTTGACAGAACAGAGAGTGGTCTTCATTCGCAGGGTAGGGAGGAAGTGAAAAAAGGGAATGTGAAGGATGGTGGGAGATTTGAATTATTTTTGCTTTGACATATAGGTAGCTCTATTCATCGCGATCACCGTGCCGCAGTGCTTGTTACGAATCGGCTTATATTTCATTCTTTCCTGGTAGGTATCTGGAGAGTATGTCTCCTCACCGCGTCGCCAGGATCCAGCAGTGGTCTTCGGGTGTCAGCGTCTTGCCTGTGATGTCGAAAGTCCTTCAGGTTTTAAAAGACGGCGGCAGGCGCACCACAAAAAACAAGAAAAGGTCCTCGTTAGTGAATATATACTTTTATTGACCCAAACTTGAAATATAATAACAGTCCAAAAAAAAATATTCGCCATAACCAACCGATATTGGAATAGCACAAAACGCCAGTTCCTCATTCATGTCTAAACACTAGAAAACGCACAAAAGGGAGACAAATTTTAATAGTGTTCCGCGCATTGAATGTAACAAACACCCACACTTCCACAGACTATGCGACTAATGGCAGTCCCTTAATAAGGTTTTATGCTAAATTTAGTGTTGAGAAATGATTGAAGTAGTGTGTACAACTGTCATTTGCTCGCCTCGATAATGCGGTAGGTTCTTACTAACTCCGGAAGCATCGAACATTACGTTTCTTGTCAGTAATCTGCGGGGCGAGTCTGAAGCTGACTCGCCACTTACTCGCTGTCAGTTTGACGTTTGTATAATGCATTGTTGCATTAGACCAGAGGCGTCCAAACTTTTTTCTGCGAGGGCCAGTTTGGTATTTAAATTCATTAGCGGGGGCCAAGCATTGTAAATATTGAATTAAAAAACCTTATTACAAGTAAAGCAGCATTGAATTTTTTTATTGTTGCCACATATATATACTTTAATTTTTTTTTTATAGTAAATTACAGATATAACAATACTAAACAAACATGTCTAAATTATATTATTATAAAATTATTTCATGCAATTTTTAATGGGAATGGTGGAACTGGGTTTTTTCCTGGAGAGTTTCTTCAAAGTTGGGATTCAAATCGGAAACACCAATTATTAGCAATGATTGTAAATGATCATCCGATAAATTTGCCCTATATTGAGATTTCAGATACTTCATCCTGGAAAAAGTTTGTTCGCACATATAGGTAGTGCCATACATAGAAATAAATTTACAAGCCAATTGCTTTAACGAAATTTGCAACGAAATTTTTCAAAATCCTTGGCGGGCCGGATAAAATCGCCTGCCGGGCCGGGTTTGGCCCGCGGGCCGTAGTTTGGACACCTTTGCATTAGACAAACGTCAAACCGACAGCGAGCGATCGGCGAGTCAGATAATGCATTACATAAACGTCAAACTGACAGTGAGTTTTACATATAACGTCATAACTCTATGGTATCCCTGTTTATTTGCAGCCAACCATCACTTCGAAAACTGACGCAGAAGCAGGCGGACGTTCCTCGTGTCCTGGAACACCTGGCACTGGAGTTGATGTCGTCCGCTAACACGTACGAAATTTCTCATGGGATTACTAAGGGAGCACACGTCGCATTTTCCTAATTTACAAAAAATCACCACTTTCCAAAGATTGTTAAAAACGCATATATTAGAAAGGTTTAGATACGCCTTCGGTAACTGAATACTTAATCGAATTACACATACGCACCACGCATAGAAAATGTAAAAGAGATAGTATTATGCTGTGTTCGAATGTGAAAGAAGAGCATCGCTAGTCAGCTGCGCAGTTCTGTCATTATGCACGAACGAGAAAACGACATATTTGTCTTACTTTCTCTTGTTTCGTGTCACTGAGCATCGGTCTCTTTCGCAACAAACGTGTTTGCAAATGGTATTGCGTTTTGATCAGACATTTTTGCAGCCTCAGGGACTATTTAACGCTTCTAAATCGATGCATATAGATACGGCATTCCAATCTAATGTCGGTGTTAAAATTCGACACCTGCGGGTCAGAAAAGTAATACCACAATGTATAACTAACCGTTATTGCCGTCTTTCTCTCTTCTTGCCAACGGTGCAGTTAGGACCTTTCCCAACTAGAATTGGGCGTCAACGCGATAATCATAGAACAGAGGTTACGTTATACGCGTTTGGAGACCCGGAAACTGACTGACTCCACTTTCCTACTGAATATTTATTTATTGTTCTAGAATATATAGAACTTAATGTTTTGATTTTGCTACACAGCAAGCGAGTGCAAACTTTGTAACTACATACTAATTACTATTACTAATGAGATGGCTAATTATTATCATATGCAGACTCTCAAGGACCGACGTACCCAAGCGGATATGGCGCTTCTTCACAATCTATTACATAACAGAGTAGACAGTCCATATCTGGTATCAGGTATCAACCTGAGATTGCCTTCTCGCACGACACGCACCTACTCTGTTCCAGGTGCCAAGGTGCAATGCAAACTATGCCAGAAACTCTGTTCTGTACCGTTTAATCAATGTACTGTATTTTATGCCAATCTGGTTCAAAATGAAAGCGTTGCATATTAAAATAATTTATCTATACACAACATATACAATGTTTATACATACATGCACACACACAACCACACACCCTCACTAACACTTTTATGACGTACACATCACATATAAACCTAAATATAGTTAGCTCAACAAAGTTTTAAATATTTTTATACTTAGACATAAGCTTTAATTGGCAATATTATTAACCCTTTGGGAAAATGTATATGCTACTACTACGCTGTATGCTTACCTGTTAATAATAATAAAATAAATAAAATAAAAATAAATACCTTAAATAAAATGATGCACTCCTGTTTAGGCGAGAAAGTTCGTTGAAACCACGACCTACGAAGTCGAAGGCGCGGTACCTTAGCCCTCAAACGCTGGCTGCGGGCAGCGCTTACACTAAAGTGTCCTCGAAGTCCAGAGACAATACCAGTGCTGGACAATTGGGTATGTACTCGCAATACGCCAAAAGCGCAATTCATATACATAGTCATCACAGACCATTGAAGTAGGTAGACACACCGTAAGCCAAATCTACGTACTGCGTAGTGTATCCATTGGTGATAATATACCGACATAACTAACACCGACGCAATCACTGTGTGACACCGGGCAGAACTTTGTTTTCAATTGATGGCAATGTCATGATTTTGTCATATCCGCTTACAGCGTTTCTATGCCATTAACTATTTCTGGTGATGCGAATGACGGTCGCCGGTTGCTGTAGAAGATTTTAATACTTTCTTTGACTGTATAATGTTGTATAATTATGATTGTCATAGTGGTTTCAAAAGATTCATAGTTATTCAAAAGATAGGGAGAGGGGTAGTGGGATAGATAGATTCATAGTGGATTTTCTTATATCTTATAAGAAATATATTAAATGTTACATTTATAAAAATGTGCTGTATTACCACTTATATAATACTCGTAATACAAATTATGTGAAGGATGTTTCTATACTGGGAGTGTATTTACAGTCAAAGGCACTCAAAGCTTTACCTCGAGCATTGAAAGTTGAACTGAAACGCGTAAAAAATAAAAAAAATAGTATGTATCGCGTACAACCACCGCTTTCGCATCTCCCTACGAGTGAAGAGGTTTATATTTACATATACGTACCTACACACTGACGAATCGCCTTTCAAGGTAAAGTTTCATTTGCCCTTGATAGTACGCGAAGTCCTACACGAGATGTGCTATATGAAATATGTATTTACGGGGAGGGCGGGTAGCGCGTGTATATGTATACAGATGTCCCAAAGGGGGTGAAATGGCCGTCGAAAATATTCAATCTTGTATTCCGTTCGCTTTCTGAGCACTTTATTTTTTCAAATATCTATGTAATTGTTCCGACGGAAAACGTTCATTGATCTTCCTTGTCAAGTCTAATTCTATCGTCCCTTTCACTCACACAATTCATTATTGAAGTGTATAAGTGAGAAACAGCAATGTTTTTATCTGCGAAAGTGAGTTTACTCACCACGGGACTATATCTAATACAAAAATATTTATATTTTAAACCGTTCCTTTCGGTACCTAATGCTTAAAAAAATCGATATTTTGAATGTTTTCTTTTGAAGATTGATTAAATATAAAAAATATTATCAACCATGCATTCAATAGCATACCATGCACATTTGAAGCTGCCATTTCACTCCCTTCAAGGATGCTCAAGCGTTCTGGGACTGCTAATACAGCAAGCTAATGTGTTTTTTTAATAGCGGCAAATTACCTGAAAAGATGTTTAACACAATCATTTGACAATATTGAAAAATTTATAAAAGTATTATTATTTTTTTTTAATAAAGTGTTTGATATAAATCCATTTAGCAAAATTTATAAAGGTCCTGTACTTGAGAGCGCAGGATATCAGTTTAAACCCAGCGCTGAGTTTTATAAAAATGAATTTTTAACTCTTTAGTTTAAAATATTGACAAATACTATGTAACTATTTAAAAATAAGTCATCTTAACTTAACAAATATGAGAATTTTCTTTGAATGTAACTACGTAAAATATTGAGTTGTCAGATTATTATATGATTTCTATTGTTTGCCCACGAACAGTTTTGCATGCATCCAGCAAAGGTAAAGCGGTCAAAAAGCCGAGCAGGGCCTCCAAGGGTCAGAAGTCATCCCTCCAAGCACCTCTGCCGCACGAGGAGACCATGACGGTATTGGAGGCGCAGGTTCCTGTGCACCAGAAGAGGTACGTATCTGTTACCATCACCTAGTTTTATTGCATTGGGTTTGACTGACACCATTCGAAATCGATTAAAAGAATTATTCGGGTGCCTCTTGTCAGAGTCTGGGATCCTGGATGTGTAAGCTGTTTCAAGGTCACGAGGTATGCAGCAGTTACACGAAAGAGTGAGATTTTTCTATCTGGAGATGTAGATAGAGTGTGTATAGTAAATCAATACTTATAAAATGTATATTCTGCCTAATAAACTTATCGAGGAAAACGATGCTCGTTTTGCTTACTTACTTAACACAAGTACGTCAAACGGGCGGACCACGTGTTGCCGCCCGACCCGCGAAATTCGTTGATCGAACGGAATAACCCACGCAGGGCTGCCATCCGCTTTTTAGTTCATCATTTCTCATAATTGGCAAATAATATGTACAAAACTATGGAAATGTTGGTTTTTTATATTAAAATTATATCGACATAGCTTTTGTAAATAGAACTCGGATTATTTACTGTCAAAAACAGTTTCAATTCCCTCGCACACTTTTTACACACATTATCCGAATGGCGGTCAAAACTGAACTAAACTGAAAAAAATATCGACGATTAATCTATGTCCTTCATGAATTCAGGTATATGTAACATGCAACGCTTTTAAAAATTAATAGAAATTTATTATGACTGTAACATATTTACCTGGAAACGGCACCTGTCATATACGGCGATTATGTGACATGGGTGCTGAGTCTGTTAATTACTTGTCATTAAACATGAACCAATATTTATTTATTTTTTTAAAATAATGTTTCAGACATTAAATTAACATATTATGCAAAGTTCTACCTAACTTGGCTTAAGGTAAACTTTCCCATAACAGCATTGTATTTTTTAAACATATGCGGCGAGCAACATATAATTTCATAAATATACATCGTATTCCAAGACTATTTCCAATAAAATTTGTTTTTAAATATCAAAATTCATCATGAAAAAGTAAAAAATTTGTAAACTTTACGTGATAATGCGAAATCGCTCATCATAAGTTCAGTCGCTAGTAAGGCCACGCCGGAACATTGACCGACCTTGGACGAGCGCTTACGAGTAAAAAAGGAATTTACGTGAGCACTTTGATAAAACTAATTATTTTCAATTTTTTTATACAATTTCTTACACGTAATAGGCAATATAAACACTTGTCTTTGGGAATGGTCTTGGAAAAACCTGTATATCTTTAATAATAAATTATAACATTAAACAGATAGACTGTACATGACAGTAATAAAAGCGTATAAACTCTTTATTCAAATCTCTTTATCCTTGATTGTTACCGCTATTTTTTTGGTCCATGGTGAAAGGAACTTTTATCATCGTTCGAATTAAAAAATATTTAAATGACGTTTCTTTCAATTTGTTCGTTTCTTTAGCTTTCAGCCGGTGCTGGCGTCGAGAGTCTACGGTCCCGAGTTGGTCTTGTATAACGATGGAACGCAGGTCGACATTCCCACCGTCTCCAAGGATTCTGAGACGCAGGTAAATCAATATTTTGTAGCCTTACATCATTGAGAAACCAAACGATGAACAAGAATATATGAACTGACTCCAGAATAGGAATTTTACAATTAAACTTTGTGAATTCGTTTGTGAACTTTGTGAATATTTCGACACCCCCAACGAATAACATCCTAAGTCATTTTTAGCAACTTTTCAGGAGAGTCAAACAAGTTTTAAAAAAATCTCCATACTTTGTTTTTTTGGATAATTACTTAAGTCAGTTAAGATTTTATTCCATGTAAAAATTGTCTTCTCTGATAATAATACTGTACTTAACTAGAATTGGGATGTTTTTCCATTAAATATTACTTGAAAAGCTTACTTACGATATTCACAAAGATGATATGATATCTTAGCACGTAGTAATGATAGAGATAAGGTAAATATACAGATTTTTTTTTCTGACCTGGAATAACATCCTAACTCAAAACCGCCAAAAAGTGACATAGGGTGTTATTCGTCTGGGTGTCGATTTTATTTTAATAGGGCGATAAGTCTGTTTTTAACGTATTCACTGTAGTTGACGCAATAACTTTTAACGGCAGATGATTCCATACTTCTACAACTCGGTTGTAATAATAATTAAAGACTAGATAAAATTTATGTATAATTGTGAATTGTATTAGTGCTATAAATTGCACTTATGCAATTAACCTCCGAGGCAACCAAGTTAAAGGGACGTCAAGCATTCAATTTGCAGACAGTTTTAGGAAGAAAATAATCGAATCCTGGTTCTCAGTTCATGTTTATAAGAAACATGTCAAGAATAAAAATCCTCTTCAAGAATGTGAGGTATATGATTGTTGTTACCTGCCTCATTCACTATACTTGAAAAATGCATCCGCCTTGGAAACTGAAGTAGACCATAGAAATAGTTAATAGCATAGAAGCACTGTAAGAGGATATGACAAAATCATGAGACAAGCGTCAGTTGGAAACTAAGCTCCGTCCCTCCGCCCGTCGTCAGGCAGTGATTGCGTCGGTTTTAGTTGTGTCTATATATCATCACCAATACAGTTCTGATGTCTGAAAATGGATACACTAAGCAGAATATAGATTTAGCTTACGCCGCGTCTATCTAATTCAATGGTCTGTGGCGTAGACCATAGTCGACTGTAGTACAAAGTAGTAGGGAAAAGGGTAAATGGGAAACATCGATGGAGTAGCTGGTATAAAGCTAGTTATTATTTATAATAGGCAGGCAGTATAGCTGATAACCCTATATCTTATTTAGTATCAAAGTTGTTACTATTTTCCATTATATATTTTTTTTTTCTTAAATAATCATCTAGACTGTTTTTAAATTGGCTGTTGTCACAACTGCTGTTAGTATTAGGTATGAAAAGTATGAAGAAGTACCTATGGCAATAAATTAGTTAAAGGGCATAGTTTATGTTTTCTATAATTTACTTTTATATCGTAAATATCTTGTTATAAATATCTTATATAAATATATCTTGTTATAAATATGTTATAATAATAAATATCTGTTGCACATGTTAAGCTTTTATGATTCTCAGACTCGGACGGTTGGCACTGCGCCGTCAGCGGCAAGCGGTGATGCAGAATCGTGCGGTGATGCAGAATCGTGCGTCTCGCCGCCACTGTGCCGTCCTCCGCCATGCTCGCCTGTGCTGCAGTCACAGCAACATGAGGTTCGTCATATATTCACGTTTCAAATGATCATAAATGTATTTTTTTTTATTATCTACTGAGCTCTATTTTCATTATTTTATTTTGTAGCTTTTTAAGACTCTTGTTGAGGTTTATTTTCTCATCTCTAAAACGGATAGAAAACTCGGAATATCTGTCTAAGAGGTTAACGCCCTGTTCTTACTAAGTACATTGGACCCACAACCGCAGACTTGGGCCAAACTGCACAGAATACTAATTTCCTTTTTGACAGATACTTGACAGACTTCCATCACACATACCCATTTTTAAATTTGCTCAGTATAATTCATCTATCGTTAAATTATCAACTGTCCTTACATTTAAAATGTTTCAGCGGATACTCCAGGGCATTAATTGCTAAAGTAAAGTAAATAATTATTCTACATTCTGTATATAAATACATGTAAAAATTTTCACAGGCTCATCTTTTTATGGGGTTATTCTACACTTAAAGCTCATCAACTTAAAAAGAAAGGCGGTAGAAAAGCTCTAATTAACATTTACGCCACAAGTACGTCGCGGGGAGACAAAAAATATGTCAAAATTAAAAAAACTCGTAGGACAAATGTTTTTCAGTTTGAAATATAGAATAACCCCATAAATTAATGTTCAGAAAAAGTTCACCCTGTGGTTTTTTTTTTAATTTTTTGCATTCAGGTTTCACCCATCGATGAGTCTCTACGCGAGTTCTCCACTCTTAGCGCGACCATCCGTCGCAGGAGACACCTGCTGTGTGAGTGCAAGCCGGCCGCTGACATGCAGAACGGCGATGTCACTGATCGACTCTTTGTGTCCAAGCAGGTTCAATAACTTATTTTTATTTTATTGCATAAGGTTGTAGATATTAAATTTGTAGGTGAAATGGGGAAGACTTGAGAACAGCCGGGGAATTTACTACCTAAATAGATTTGAGAATTCTTTTACTGCATTGATGTTCACAATAATGACCAGTCTCCCTTTTTTCATTCCACTTCCACATTCAGATGTGGAACGATACTCCAAAGCGGTTTTAGATGCATGCTCAAGACAGATGTATATTTGTTTTTCTACTTCTATTACCACAATCTGCTCAGTGAACGTTGGCGATCATTTTGGCTTAAATAATCTTGACGGCAGCAGTAATTTATTTTGGTCGATCCACATTGTCATTTAATGCCTAAAAATTACATACATATTCATACTACTTCGTCATCGTTATTATCAGGTACAGTCGGTGCAAAATGTGTTGAATCGCCTGAAGAAAATCGCAGACGATGAAACAGTTTACCGGTTACCGGCTCTCTCCTCGAATAATAACTTCTCCGAAGAACCACAGAGCTACATTTACGAGACGGAAGCAGGATATTAATTATCAAATCCCCTATTAAAACAAATATAAAATATACAAAATTCGGTAGATATGTGTAATTGTTACAAATTAGTGTGTTTCAGACTGTCACCCATGATTTGTTATTTCTTTTAAATTATATTATATTAAATTATAGTTAAATAAATGCTTAAATGTCAGCGTGTATACTTTATTAATATTCATGTACTGTGGAGAAAAAATAAAAGAAAAATGTAGAAAAATATTTGCGCGCAGGACCTAGCTATCAATCAGCGTTGAGACCTTGGGTTGAAAACTAGTAGTTCCTGTGGTTAACAACCATCTTTCCGAGTCAGCACAATCACATTTAGCTTAGTTGATTAGGGGCCCAAAATAATTTTAAATAACCTAAGTTTTACTAATTCTCGTTTGTAAATCCTAAATAAAATTCGAATATTCAGTAGTCTTACACAAATAGCGTATTTTCTATTTAAGATGATTAATCAAAAAAATAATGGAATTGGGGTTTGGTATTGATAGACTTTCTAATTTATATAATTTAGTATTAAAACTATATGTAAAAAGGCTGAGGAAGTGGTGGGAGGGGGGGCTTATGTATTAAAAAAGTGTATCAATGTGATATCTCAATAAAAAAACTACAAAAATACTACATTTTGTAATATTTAATGGTTTAATAAATATGTATGAATGGAAGTAACTATCGCTGTATTGTGTAAGAAACATGAGGTAAAAACCAATATTAGAATGTTTTTTTCATAAAAGTTTTAAATAAACAATTTATTTTATACTGAACTTGATGCGCAACACAGCTAGTATTATTTTTATTTAATTAAGGCAATTACATCTCAATATTAAATGTAGATAATAGGAAAATGCGATAGAAAAAAAATCTAGTACTAAAACTAAAATAAAAACAATCTCATGAGAGAGAAGTCGAGGGATCCGCACGCGGGTTCATTCTTTGCTCAAAGAGTCAGTTTGGAAGTGGTGCATGGAAACGCAGCCAGTGTCCTTGGTACACAGTATCGGAGGTTTCGGAAGAAATATTTGATTTAGTTTTTTTTTTATTAAATATAATTATGTTATATAATATTTTAATACGTTACCTAATAAATACACAATTTGAGTAAAAAAATCGAACAGAAGTTTTGTAGTTTTTAAAATTTCTCTATATGGAACGGCATAATATGCGATGAAAGTAATGTCACCAGGAAGCTAACCTAATCAGGCGAGCTTCTAGTATTTCGTCTGGCAGGGGAATGAATCTACATTTTAAAACTATCTTTAATAACGCCACCACTTTTTACAAAACTTTCCGATGCGACATCGAATAATTGCTGTGCCGTATTGTTACCCGTCTCTTTGACCATACTGTAGAAGCGTGACGCCGGGTTGGAGAGCAGTATGTATGGATGGTCGTACTCCACGACTCTGCCGTTATCCATGACGAGGACCTGATCAGAGTCAATGATGCTGTTCAGACGGTGAGCGATTGTTACAACTGTACAACTGGAGAATTTATCTCTTATCGTTCGTTGTATGAAGGCATCGGTTCTAGAAGACAATAAAAACATTCTGTTAAATATTAATCCTTGAAAGTCGCTTAGTATACTTAAATCATATTGTTGTAGAAACCATACCAGTTATATATACCAACTGATTTCACTATCCTATCAAAAATGTATCAGTTCCGACGCGGAGTAGATGACGGACATGCTCACAGCGAAACGTGTATTAAACGCAGAGTTACAACTGGCCTTTCTGGTGGACATAATGCAATATGCACCGACCATCCATTTCTATAGGTAACAAAAACTGTTACAAATCTTTGTTTTTCTGCAACTAAATTAAAACTCTCAAAAATACCCTTTCTCTACAAACACGAGAAATTATTTTTTTCATCGAAGCCAGCAATACCGACCAATTTAAAAATCTACTAGACTAACACACTGAATCCAGACATCATAAGTGAAGATTTGATCTCGATATGGGCATATCAGCTCTAGCTGCTCGCCTATCAACTGATATTAATAATAATAAATGCATTTTGAAACGATGCTCATAGCACAAAATCAGCTTGCAGCGTTTCAATTCCAAAGTACCCATTCCAAGTAGTAACAGTATTTAAACCATAAAATAAAGAGATTATTTTTTCTCGTACACGTTGTACTTACTGCGGGTCCACATTGGCCGTAGCTTCGTCGAGTACCAATATTCTGTTGTTCTTGAGGCTGGCCCTTGCGAGGCACAAGAGCTGTCTCTGACCCACCGAAAGGTTTGATCCACCCTGCGTGAGCATGTGATCCATCGATGGAATGACGGATTTCAATTTTACCTGCAAAATCATTTTCTAAGTTTAAAACATTCATTTAAGTGGCCATTGAGTTATTGTTTTAGCACTACTCGGTAATGCCTGCGAAACGCTATATCTAGGGAGCCCCTATGACCAGTCAGCCATTCTTAATGTATACTGCCAGCTAGGACCAATTGAAGTTACCATTGAATGCTCACAATATTGAGTATCTCCAGTGGTTGAGGCGTTGGACTATTGACCCAAAGGTCGCGGGTTGGAATCCGCACATGGTCATACCAATTTTAATGCTTTATTACCACCATCTCCCCTGACTCTAAGACAGGCACATTTGGCCTAGTTGAGTAAGGTCCAAAAATAATTGTATATGACCTAGGTCATAACAATCATTTTATAAAAAAAATATATCTACAATAACTTTGTATCTCGGGCAACCTCGTCACTTCACTTAAGTTATTATTTTGAATATTTACCCTGGAGTCCTAATCCTTACGCATCTAGTTCTTCTATCCAAGACTGTAAAGGTGATGCATACCTCGGAAGAATTAATTTATAACAAGATAATGAAAATATGTAAAAGTATATGTACAAGCTATCCAGTAGGGCGGCCACTTTTGAGCCATCTCAGATAGCAGCGTTTCGCTCCACTGTTAAATTTTGCAACTTTTTAGTACTAAAACTTTAGTACGAAATTTGACGGTTGGACGATGCGTTTGCAATTTCGAATGGCTCAAAAGTAGTCCGAAGCTATAGTCCTGCTGTATTAAATAATCATTTTTGCCGACGTTGTTTGTCAAGCCAATCCAAAGCAGTTTTATTCGATGTATGGTGTCACCTATGAATTACGGCCCGAATTCAGAGACGTTTTGCTCCCCTTAAGGGTGCCCTCAAGTGTGCCCTCAAGTGTGCCATCAAGCGTTAGAACTAGCGGTAGTCACTATTCGCACTTTTGGAGTTAATATTCCACTCACGAAATGAGTAACTCACGAAATGAGCGAACGAACGAAGCAGACGGCCGGCGACGTGAAGTTTGTCTGACGTTTCTGTAGAGCAAACGTCAGCTGACAGTGACACGCGTTTTATTTTGTTTTCTATTTTCGTTGTGTTGAATTTAAAATGAGTTCTAAAAAAATTACCTACACAGTAGAAGAAAGACAGCTAAGAAAAGAACTAATGTTAAATAAATACAAAGAATTCCTAGAATGCAAAAAATCTGATGTCGCCTCGCTGCAAATGAAGCGACAAAAATGGATTGAGTTCGCGAATGATTTTAACGCAGCTGAAACCAATCGACCTGTGAGTACCGTATGATTATTATATGAGTTTCATTCGACCTGTTGTATTAACTTCCTGTTTATATTTTTTTCTTGTGAAATGCTTTCAGCGTACTGTAGTACAACTCAAAAAGTGTTGGGAGAACATGAAATCCAAGCACAAGGATGATTTGTGCAGAGAGAGAAAAGAAAGGATTCATTTTATACTTGAATAGTTGATTAGTAATTGAACAGTTTTAAACGTAGGATCTTGATGTCTTAATATATATGCTGTTACTAAAAACTAGTATATGTATAGAGATTGTCGATTGTTATTTACTATATTTATTTAATGCTTCGATTGGAAAATTGTCAATGTTTTAATACCAATTATGTTTTAGAAAATGATCAAAATATGGCCAACACAGTATTTTTGAGCCATTCAGATCCATCAGCGGCTGGGTTCGAGCCTTCCCAACACTCGGAGGTTGCAATAGTTCATTCTGAGGCCATCGATCTAGCAGGTAATTCTTGATATATTATGTAAAAAGTTCAAGTGAGAATAGTGTTATCAACATTATATGTTTGAAGTTTACCTCCCATCTAAAACCTAAATAACTACTCACTAGTTTAAGTTTTGAACGTAATGAAGTTTTAAAACCTAACCTAACTTTCAAAATACCTTTTGGTGTGGCGCTATTGTAAAACAATTCTACATGCTCTAACTTTGACTTTTTGATTTATAAGTATACGTATAAGGATATTTTTTTACAAGAAAAGTGGCACTGTATGTAGTTCTGATGTGAGAACCAATAATTAACTAGATTCCATAGGAAATGATTATGCATCACATCTTCAGGTGATAGTTCACAACTCACTGGGAATACAATTTCATTTAATTGTAAAACATAGTCTTTGATTAGTGTCTGTTTCCATACAAACGCTTGTTACTTATATAAATAGGTAAAATGTGTCTTTATGTATTGTTAGACACATTATTTCTATTCAAATTTATTAAAAAACAGCAGCACTAAAGAATAATATTCATTCAATCCACAGCGTAAAGGAGAAAAAAGAATTCAATCATTTATCTGTATTGTTGGCCAACCGGTCGACTAAAATATTATTTCCTGTTATAAAATATTTAAAATATTATCCGTGTGTTTTACTTTTTCAGATATTTTACCATATAATGATTACGTTGAAGGAATCGACCCATCGGTACTGTCTCCAAGTTGTAAGAACTATTAAATCTATGAGAATCCCGCCCCGGCAGCAAGAGGTAAACCATAAAAAAACACATAAAAGCATTTTACTATTCGTTTATTAAACAGATTTATTCCTAATATTTAGTTTAAAATTTCTTGATTTTATTAAACCCATTTCTTTATATTACTTTAACTAGCTATCGGACAAAAGTTTGTCGGACAGAGGTGTGAAAATTGTTGTAATCTAGGACATTGTAAACACTCAGAAAAAACACAACTGCACCGGGAATCTCGAATCTCATGGCTATCTATGACCTGGGTGCAATATATTAACTTCGCTTAATTTAAATTATAGTGTAACACTCGATACTTAATATTTGAAACAAATGTGTTTTTTTTTATAAGAGTAAAGTCACAATACATATATTGTGCCATATAAGTCAAGCCTGCTACTAAAGTATTATAATTTTTAAAAAAATAAAGACAATGTATTTTTAAACGTTGACAGCTAAACTCAGCATTTATTCTCAAAAAACAAATACAGCGAATGAGACGAAACGACAGACTGTATGTGGATTGTTGAACCCGTAAAGGAAGCTTCACTAACAAAATGCAAATGTATACATTCAAGTAACTATAATATAATTATTATAACGGTAGTTTACTTATTTACAGGTCAACGCAAACGGCTCTATAGTAGGGCCGATGCAATAGAAAAAGAGGCGGAATTAAGAATAGACAGAACAAAAAAATTAATGGAGCAAGACGTTGAAATTCACCGCATGATGATCCTAGTAGGTCCGGAAACATTTCTCTCAGGCAAATACTGCTGCAGCTTTTCATCTCAAACACGATTATTGCATAATAAATAGAAATTACATACAGTGATTTTAAAAATATTTATAATAAACTTTTTAAAGAATAACTGCTTTTCATTTAATAACCTAACCAGAGAGAGTAGAATTGGAGACTATGGGGTGATCTTTGTTATTCTGATAAGTTGGAGTTTGGAAAGTTAACTTTTAGAAACCTTTATTTTAGTAATTAGGAATTTATTTTAAAATTTACAAAATGTCTACCCAATATTGATTGATTTGACATATCGAACATAACTTCATAAATATGAATTTACTATGAATTTACATAAATAGT
This sequence comes from Neomicropteryx cornuta, assembly GCA_020383195.1. Classification (NCBI taxonomy): domain Eukaryota; kingdom Metazoa; phylum Arthropoda; class Insecta; order Lepidoptera; family Micropterigidae; genus Neomicropteryx; species Neomicropteryx cornuta. The sequence goes on along the minus strand of JAHKQU010000001.1, from coordinate 900,556 downwards.
ATTAGAAAAAAAGCAAAATTGCCACCTACTGTGCAATAAACATTCAAATTGCAAGGCAATAATTGTATATTTTTTTGGGTGAAGCATAATAATTTTAAACTATTTTATAATCGGCATCAAAAATCAAATTTATTCCCCATTAAAAAATCAAAACTTTTGCTACTTTTTCTTTAAAAATAATAAAATAAATTGAGATTGTCAACGTTATCACATTAACCTTTGGTTGGGTTTAGATTATTAAAACAACTGGATATATTTATCAAATTTATTTTCTTTTCTTATGGCCTCAATTTTTATATATTACCGGATGAAATAAAGATTATAATGAGTACATGAGTATTCATAATATTATGTTTAGGATTATCAAGTATCTCAATCCTGATGTTTCGAAGATGACCTCACATTGAATTTTCAGAGAGGAGTTCATCGATATCGTTAGAACTGGTTTGAAATTAAAGCTTGAAAATGTAAAATTTATTAGAATTAGCGCTCTAAATTGATAGCTATAACTAATTAGCGCTCACCACACTGCAACTAAAAATCGAACCTAAAATTGTAATGCATTTAAAATTATTGAACTGTGAGCTGTGCGTTTTGAACCGTTAACGTTAAACGAGTTGTACAGTGTTGAATGACTGAATAGTTTTAAATGCCCCTGTTAAAATTAATTGAGCTGAATGCAGTGAGCCGTTGGCGTTACAGCCATAAGCTTGCTCAGGGGCTGCGGGCAACCCTTTTTTATGCAAACTGATCATTAAAAATAGCTCTTGTTTCATCATCATAGTCAATGTCAATTTATATAGCTAGGCATTAACTATACCAAGAGTAGTTTAGTACTACTAGTTTAATTCTGTATACCCTTACAGAGAAAAAATAATAATTTATATATGAATTTAAAAATATAAAACAGGAAGCCAAATAACAAATAAATGTGACCCCAAAAATAATAAATTTATACATCTTAAAGTAAACTATTCACTAGCAAATAACGAGTAAGCACAATTATATTCTTTGAAATTCGATATAAATTAAAAAAAAATGCTTTTTTAATTTCATTATGGTGTTAAAATACATATATGTGTGTCCATGCGATAAATTACATTAAATTAAATATTGAGTTTTCAAATTTCAACAATTTCAAACAATAAAACTTTCTGTCAGTAAAAAGTTGAGGTGTCATTAGTTTTAAAAATAAAAGCCCAATTCCTTAAATAAAAAATAATTAATGAAAAATCAACTCATTGATTATCTTCAAAGAACACTGATTTCCTCTAAGAGCGTTTGAGAGAATAGTATTCCGGTCAGAGACTAGAGGTCTATTTTTTTTTTTATCGTAAAATAGTATTTTAAAGTTTATCTTCTTTATCTGACAAAATCATGCGCTTTCTGAACAGCATAGCCTTAAAGACTGATCCTAAATAGATAACAGAGCGACAGATCAAAAAAGTGACATGCATTATGGGGAGCTTTCACCCAATTTTGGAAGGTTGTATACTAACAGAAAGCCTGTATGTAATAAAAACAAACAAGAGAAATATCTCAAAAATTCAGTTCTTTACAAAGATTAAACGGTACGGTTCTTAATTCACGCTTTACCTACGTAGCTTTTAGTACATAAATTAAATGCAATATGTATTTACACAAAGTTTAGCCAATATGCTTATTTTATTTTTCTAATTAAATCTTCGCTTGGCCTCAGATATAACATAAAATTATGGATGCCATTCAAAATGCTATCCCAACCCGAGGCAGTCAGGGTTGAATACCTAGTTTCATGTCCAAAAAATATAATTCATAGATTTCTTTCTTTAATATTTTTTTTTTTTAATGAGAAAACATACACAATGAAACATTAATTAAAGCACATCAATTAAACATTTACAAAAAGTACCTATAAGTATACAAAATATATTAATAAAATTTATTTATAATTTAGATTAATTTTTATTTTTAAAGTACAAAACAGAGATGAAAAAACATTCTATTAATATAATCTAGATGGCCAATAGGCGAAGTAGATGGCAATGGATTTTATAATATAAGCAAAAGATATGCCAGCCGGTGATGTATTGTATATATATGCAGATAATAAGTATAATTAGTCATCCTTAAAGCCAATATATATTTCTTCAGTTTTGCTTTCAAGAAAGCCGGAAATGCACGCACCCAAAGTCAGAAGCAATTTAAATAGCTGTCAACAGAACTATGATGACAAGATGATGTTGAAACAAATTTAAACGGAAGTAAAAAGTAATGCACAGACTTTATTACGACGGATGGAGAAAGAGAACAGTCGAAGCCGCAAGGCCTTTCATGGGTTGTAATCACTGAAAAAAGGATTATGAATGCTGTAACAGATGCTTCATTGTAATTAAGTAAAATAAACAATGGGGCGAGCTCAATTGTTTGTAAATTCATATTTAACTTAACATAACTTCATAACTCAATAAATTCATTAATGTCATGATTAGGAGTTGTAACAAAATAAGTAACAAACAACTTTTAAAACAATGATAATGTTCCTCTCTTTACGATAACTTAAAAACACAAAAGTGGAAAGAGAAGTAATAAAGCGACTGTGACTGTGAGGGCATATACTTACAATAAGTAATTTATGCGGTTACTTATCTGAAATTTGTAACGGGCACTTCCAACGGATTGCCTGCGGTTGTCACTTCAGCGCAGTAAGTAATACAAATAAAAAGTGTCTTTCTGCGAAGAGATCCTCCGTGTGGATGCAAGGGCTCGAGAGTCTTGCACCACACCTGTAGCGCTCATCTCTAATCCCATGTTTGTGGTTGTCAATCCAACGCAATACAAATAAAAACTAAAAATGTCTTTCTATGAAGGGATTCCTCCATGTGGATGCAAGGGCTCGAGCGCCTTGCACCTTGCACAAATTCTGCTGTCGTGCATGGATCCCGGAAATCTTGCTATTATATCTAATATTTCTAGTTGAGGGCCACCAACTATCTGTAAAATAAATAAGTAAGAATATATAAAAAAAAACTGCCTTCAATACTACAATCAAGTCTTTGTAATTATTTAACTTCAATTTGATGTTACGTATTGGATCTTACTTTTTTAATATGATTCGGAAAACAAAGTGTGGAAATAATAATGACTTATTGTAATTTACCTGGACATTTATGGACATCCAACCTTTTCTATTTCTGAATACTTCAGCCAAGTCGCCATTAGGATTTGAAATATGGATGTGGGTACAATCAATCGTACCTACAACACCTGGAAATTTTGCCATATTATAAAACAGCTGCTTATTTGTTGTGAGGTTATTTCCTTCCATAGGAAATTTGATGAATTCCTTCAAACACAATGATAAATCAAAGCTCACATCTTTGATTGCCCTGCCTATTGTAGTTTGGCTTAACTTCAGAGAATCTCCAAGGACGGTCTAAAAAATATTTATTGTATATAAATTTTATTTAAGCAGGTCATTTTATCATTAAATGGTGTTAAATAATTCAGTAGATAAGTACTTACTTGATAGCTCCCAGAAGCATAAAATCGCAAAGCGCAAAGTAATTTTAACAACGGCGATATAGGCAAGCCTCTTGTACTTGGCAGAGAAGGCTTTATTTTGGGTAATAACGTTTGAAAAACAAGTGTTTTCGGAAAACGAAACCTTCTTAAAAATTCATTGTCGCTATAATACGCCATTACTCTTTCTTCTTGCCCTCGAAACATAATTCTAGGTACTAAATATCGTTCGTGGTTGTTAACGTAATCAATATAATCTAAAAAGTCACGTTCTATTAATATATCCATATTTTTTAGTATCAAAACAGAAACAAAATCACACTCGACCAACGCGGCAACAGTTCAGCTGTCAAAATGCTAAGCAAATCCTTAAGGGAACAGGGGGGCACACTTGAGTGCATCTTTACAAAGGAATATTTTTTTAATCCTTTAAAATAATCTTTATATTTAAAGATAATAGTTTTATGAATACCGGCCTTGAACAATGCTCTATGAAATAATGAAAACCCTATTGAAATCAATCGATACCTGATATTAGCCAAAGCATAATACTATGTTAATACTATGTTCAAACTGCTTTTTAGGTTTATCACATTCTACAAAGGATTGAAGAACTAATTAAATTAACTTAATTCTTAAAGTTTAAAGGGTGTTTTTATTGTCGAAACATAAAGAGTTTCATTGTATTGTATGTATGTAACTTGCATTGTATGTGCTCATTTGATTAAAATAAATTACTTTTTAAAAAATACTTTGTAATAAAATTTATATTAATATTTAAAACTTTGTGATCTTATTTTTAATCAATGATTCTTTCTTTTAATGTAAAATTTAATATTGCTGCATTACATTGTATTCTAATTTTTTATTGTATTTTAGGTATTTATTGTAAAGACATTCCTATACATTTATACATGTGATGGAAATAAAGATTCTCATCTTATCTTATCTAACTAGACGAATCTGTACTACCTTATCTGCGTGTATCTATAATATGTTACTAGTTTATATATGTACCTATACCTTTGCTAATGCTTTTTCACATGTTTTAACCGCTGTACTGTTTTCAATTGCATATGTCATTCCTATACAATTTATGTTTGTTTTTGGAAATAAATTATCTTATCATACACATACTAAGGATCTATTATATTCTATCATGGCCATTGACAACATTCTCATTTTAGTATTATTATTAAAAAAATAAATGCATATAAGCTAAAACTATTATTGTTTTTAATCATGATTTGTGCAATGTTTTTAAACTATACAAGAAGTTATGTTCGATATGTCAAATCAATCAATATTGGGTAGACATTTTGTAAATTTTAAAATAAATTCTTAATTACTAAAATAAAGGCTTCTAAAAGTTAAAGTTAACTTTCCAAACTCCAACTTATCAGAATAACAAAGATCACCACATAGTCTCCAATTCTACTCTCTCTGGTTGGGATATTAAATGAAAAGCAGTTATTCTTTAAAAAGTTTATTATAAATATTTTTATGTAATTGCCGCCCGGGCCTTTCTATTTATTATGAAAAAAATAAACGCACATAATAATGCACATTTAACATAAGATTAATTAATTAATTTAACCCAACCTAACCACATTTTTTTCTTAATATTTCCAGCTCTATGGCCCTTGTCTCAGCCAAATACTTTTGCTCTGCGTCATGAGCTTCTTTCTTCCGTGCCTCGTCCGACACATAGGCTCGATGGCGCTGCACCTTTTCTTCTTCTAATATTTTTAGTTTTATTTCTTCCTGAGCTATCTTCAGGTTTTGTTGCTTCACCATCATGCGGTGAATTTCAACGTCTTGGTCCATTAATTTTTTTGTCCTGTCTATTCTTAATTCCGCCTCTTTTTCTATTGCATCGGCCCTACTATAGAGCCGTTTGCGTTGACCTGTAAATAAGTAAACGGTATGTTATAATAATTATATTATAGTTACTTGAATGTATACATTTGCATTTTGTTAGTGAAGCTTCCTTTATCCTGTTACTCTATCTGTGTAAAAATATAAATTAAAGAAAATTAAAACGGGTTCAACAATCCACCTACAGTCTGTCGTTCCGTCTCATTCGCTGTATTTGTTTTTTGAGAATAAATGCTGAGTTTAGCTGTCAACGTTTAAAAATACATTGTCTTTATTTTTTTTGAAATTATAATACTTTAGTAGCAGGCTTGACTTATAAGGCACAATATATGTATTGTGACTTTACTCTTATAAAAAAAAACACATTTGTTTCAAATATTAAGTATCGAGTGTTACACTATAATTTAATTTAAGCGAAGTTAATATATTGCACCCAGGTCATAGATAGCCATGAGATTCGAGATTCCCGGTGCAGTTGTGTTTTTTCTGAGTGTTTACAATGTCCTAGATTACAACAATTTTCACACCTCTGTCCGACAAACTTTTGTCCGATAGCTAGTTAAAGTAATATAAAGAAATGGGTTTAATAAAATCAAGAAATTTTAAACTAAATATTAGGAATAAATCTGTTTAATAAACGAATAGTAAAATGCTTTTATGTGTTTTTTTATGGTTTACCTCTTGCTGCCGGGGCGGGATTCTCATGAGGTTGAATGACCTGTGGCTGAGTGACTTGTCCTTCTAATACTGGGTCTTGTAGGTTACCTAAAACATTACAATATAAATAGAATAACATGAGCAACTATTTAGAAGCAACATTAAAAAAAAAATGCTTGTGCATATGTTTTGTATCATGTATCATGAGAAAAATACAGATAATTTGATAGTTTGAGATCATTCTTGAAATGTAACGATGGTAACCATTGCGGAGTAGGCTAAGGACCATCCAGTAGAGTAATGCCATGATAAAAAGTTTATTAAATCATGCACATATTAACAAATTTGAATAACGTATGACAAACGTCACTCGTTAACGACAAAGTGGTAACAAAATCTATACTATTTTCAAATGAATTATAATAGATTTAATAGTTCTTACAACTTGGAGACAGTACCGATGGGTTGATTCCTTCAACGTAATCATTATATGGTAAAATATCTGAAAAAGTAAAACACACGGATAATATTTTAAATATTTTATAATATTTTATAACAGGAAATAATATTTTAGTCGACCGCTTGCCAACAATACAGATAAATGATTGAATTCTTTTTTCTCCTTTACGCTGTGGATTGAATGAACATTATTCTTTAGTGCTGCTGTTTTTTAATAAATTTGAATAGAAATAATGTGTCTAACAATACATAAAGACACATTTTACCTATTTATATAAGTAACAAGCGTTTGTATGGAAACAGACACTAATCAAAGACTATGTTTTACAATTAAATGAAATTGTATTCCCAGTGAGTTGTGAACTTTCACCTGAAGATGTGATGCATAATCATTTCCAAAAAGTAGCTTTATAAACAAAATGTAAGATATTAAAATATGTTATATCAACAAAGCAGTTAAATATTGTTTAAACAAACTCTCTTTTACAACACTACTATCGTAAAGCTTTATTAATTATTACGATTAGTATACAATGGAAGTTGAAAATCTAAAACTAGCAACTAAATTTCTGTTAAATAATTATGAACCGTAAATGAATAATGAAATTATATTGCTAATAAAAGATACAAATCATTAATTTAACTAATACTATCACGTCATATTCTTCTTTATTTGTTGTAAAAAAATATATATACCTGGTTCGTGATGTGGGTTTCTTCGGTTATGTACCCTGGCATCCACATCAAAACCAGTTGACTGGATATCTAAAAAAAAAAACAATCCTTTAGTTAAATTCCAAAATTAAAACCTATGGAATCTAGTTAATTATTGGTTCTCACATCAGAACTACATACAGTGCCACTTTTCTTGTAAAAAAATATCCTTATACGTATACTTATAAATCAAAAAGTCAAAGTTAGAGCATGTAGAATTGTTTTACAATAGCGCCACACCAAAAGGTATTTTGAAAGTTAGGTTAGGTTTTAAAACTTCATTACGTTCAAAACTTAAACTAGTGAGTAGTTATTTAGGTTTTAGATGATAGGTAAACTTCAAACATATAATGTTGATAACACTATTCTCACTTGAACTTTTTACATAATATATCAAGAATTACCTGCTAGATCGATGGCCTCAGAATGAACTATTGCAACCTCCGAGTGTTGGGAAGGCTCGAACCCAGCCGCTGATGGATCTGAATGGCTCAAAAATACTGTGTTGGCCATATTTTGATCATTTTCTAAAACATAATTGGTATTAAAACATTGACAATTTTCCAATCGAAGCATTAAATAAATATAGTAAATAACAATCGACAATCTCTATACATATACTAGTTTTTAGTAACAGCATATATATTAAGACATCAAGATCCTACGTTTAAAACTGTTCAATTACTAATCAACTATTCAAGTATAAAATGAATCCTTTCTTTTCTCTCTCTGCACAAATCATCCTTGTGCTTGGATTTCATGTTCTCCCAACACTTTTTAAGTTGTACTACAGTACGCTGAAAGCATTTCACAAGAAAAAAATATATACAGGAAGTTAATACAACAGGTCGAATGAAACTCATATAATAATCACACGGTACTCACAGGTCGATTGGTTTCAGCTGCGTTAAAATCATTCGCGAACTCAATCCATTTTTGTCGCTTCATTTGCAGCGAGGCGACATCAGATTTTTTGCATTCTAGGAATTCTTTGTATTTATTTAACATTAATTCTTTTATTAACTGTCTTTCTTCTACTGTGTAGGTAATTTTTTTAGAACTCATTTTAAATTCAATACAACGAAAATAGAAAACAAAATAAAACGCGTGTCACTGTCAGCTGATGCTTGCTCTACAAAAATGTCAGACAAACTTCACGTCGCCGGCCGTCTGCTAGCTAGCTTCGTTCGTTCGCTCATTTCGTGAGTCGCACGCTGATTGGCCGAAAATATGTATTCCTGCTAAGTGTTGCTAATCTCGGATCGTCATTCAGCGGCCCTTAAAATGAACTTTGAATACCAATATAATCGTAAAAACGAAAGTGACGACTCTGAATTTGGCACATTATTTCTATTCAAATTTATTAAAAAACAGCAGCACTAAAGAATAATATAATAAGAATAATAATATAAATTCCAAAAGTGCGAATAGTGACTACCCTAGTTCTAACTTGCGAAGTAGACACACTTAAGGGCACCTTAAGGGGAGCAAAACGTCTCTGAATTCGGGCCTACGAATTGACATTTGAAACAACTAACGGAATAATTAGAAAGAGAGCACTGAAAGGCATTAATTTTATATAAGTTGGACAAAGACGAAAATGTTTCATTGGCATCATTGCACAGTTTATAAAGTAAGAGTTGTCATTGTATACTGGTTTACGTCTCGGCCTGACGTTGAAATAATAATGTATGATTTCTAAATAAAAATGTGATGACCAAAAAAGCACTATCTGGGCACAGTTTGCATCACATATGACTCTTCTTTAGTCGATAAGGTATCAAACATAGGGGGCCCCATTTCTAACAGTATGTAAACTGATCACCAAACAGAAAAGCTACTTTTAGGGTAAGACACGGAAGGTGTGAAGAAGACTTGATGATGTGTGAGTGCGTCGGAAACTTGACGATGTGAGAGTTGGACGAAGACTGATGTTGCTAGGTACCTACTTCGGTCAAGAAAACTTATTGTGAGAAAGGAATTTCTCGAGTATCCTGCTGTTTGTCTCTAATGACGTCAAACAGTATGCTGACTGCAATCTATGCGTTTTCGACACAATGGATTTCTGAAATATGAAATGTAGAAATAGTAGGCTGCCCTTTGACCAGCCGCTACTTAATTTTCTATGTAAATTTAATGTGTGAATCGTATATTAAGCACGGCACTGTACCTGGATAACTGGAATGTTGTGCCACAACCTGAATGGTTTTCAAAGCAAATTTTGATACTCTAAAAACAATAAAGAGTAAAGAGCATCAAAACACTCACGACTTTGACGATAAGAGGACGTTATATTATTTTATAAATTATATTTAATTAACAAATGATATCAAAATTCGGAAAAACATTTTAACGAAACAATGTTTTACTTACGCTTTCTAAAGCATCCCAGAGGACTGAATCGTCGTACATGTTGAATGGATCCAAATTATACCTCGCTGAAGCTGTGAACAGAACCGGTTCCTGGGGTATGACGGAAATTCTCGAGCGAAGATCCTGTGAAAAAAAATGTTTTTCATTGTACAACCAATACAAGATACACCATAGGCGCTCCTCATTCATTTTTATTATTAGTTTTAGGCAGGCTGTTGATAAGTTCAAATCTACACTTTTATCGAAATACCAAAATGGATATAATTTAAATATTAGCAAAATGCAATCAAGAGAATCAGTAAAAATTCTTTTTTAATTTCTGACGAGGATGTAAATATATTCGATACCCACAGATTAAAACATGCCTACCCACAATTTGAGGTCCTAATGATGGGAAACGATACCTATCAAGTTGCGAAGTAAGCCGTTTTATTTTATTAATCAAATGAGAACACAAATCTATGAGGCCATCATTTAAAACTAAGGAAAACAAGCTTTCAAACGAATCCTAGAAAACATATGATTGGCAATAGAGTGGTGGACGCGTGGAATCAACTACAGGATTCGGTCGTTAGCGCAAACATCAACCAATTGAAGAACTTTCTTGATAATCAACTATTTCAGTAATAGAAACGGACCCATCAGCTATGCTGTCAGTTTGTTAATATAATAATAATATTACCTGCAATGCAATAGTTTTTGTATCAACTCCGTCAATTTCTATTTTTCCTTCAACTTTAGCCAAGCGGAACAGAGCTGATATGAGGGATGTCTTCCCTGCACCTGTTCTACCAACTACTCCAACCTAAAAACATAACAAATGTAATCTAATATCATTATTGCCTATATCTTGTAGAATAGATAAATGTCCTTTTCTTTGTTAAAGTGCGACGAGACTCAACCTTTTACACGATCTTCAGACCCAAAGTGTCTTCGTTATGATGTTATGAACTTGGTAGCTATTAAGATCCTAACATTGTCTCTGTATCTTTTCCAACATTGTAAAATCCTTCGCGAAGGATATATTAAGGTCTCATATCTTGAGCTAAATTTAAAAAAGTAACCCATTATATGCGTTTCATATTATAATACTCTTTTATTGAAAAATTACATATTTCTAAATCTTGAGCTAAATTTAAAAAAGTAACCCATTATATCCGTTTCATATTATAATACTCTTCTATTGAAAATTTACATATTTCTAAATCTTGAGCTAAATTTAAAAAAGTAACCCATTATATCCGTTTCATATTATAATACTCTTTTATTGAAAATTTACATATTTCTAAATCTTGAGCTAAATTTAAAAAAGTAACCCATTATATCCGTTTCATATTATAATACTCTTCTATTGAAAATTTACATATTTCTAAATCTTGAGCTAAATTTAAAAAAGTAACCCATTATATCCGTTTCATATTATAATACTCTTCTATTGAAAATTTACATATTTCTAAATCTTGAGCTAAATTTAAAAAAGTAACCCATTATATCCGTTTCATATTATAATACTCTTCTATTGAAAATTTACATATTTCTAAATCTTGAGCTAAATTTAAAAAAGTAACCCATTATATTCGTTTCACCATATATAATACTCTTTTATTGAAAATTTACATATTTCTAAATCTTGAGCTAAATTTAAAAAAGTAACCCATTATATCCGTTTCATATTATAATACTCTTCTATTGAAAATTTACATATTTCTAAATCTTGAGCTAAATTTAAAAAAGTAACCCATTATATTCGTTTCACCGTATATAATACTCTTTTATTGAAAATTTACATATTTCTAATTATTTTGCGAAGACAGTTAAATACGTCTGAAGAGGTGCGTTGTGTGAAGAGGTACTCTTGACTCATATCTAGCTTTTAACATACTCAGCGCCGACGATGGGATATCATGTCATTGCTGTATACGTCAGATGCCATGTGACGCTTAAAAATGTCATCAGCTCATTGCATTTCTATTAATATTTAAAAGCGCGGCATGTAGCGTATACCTGAATCCATGAAAAACATAGACTAATCGTCGATTTTTATTTTAGTTCGGTTTTGACGTTTGATTGTTTCTGTGAAAAGTGTGCTAGTGAATTGAGGATTTGTACTTTTGACGGATTTGGTCGTAAATAATTCGAGTTTTATATACAAAAGCTATGTCTATATATTTAAAAACAAACATTTTCATAGTTTTGTACTTGCCGATAATAAGAAACTAAAAAACGGGTGGCGGCTTCGTGTGCAGTGAACAACCTTCGCAGAATGGCGGCATCGTGTGGTATGTGCATTTTACGTACGGAGTGGTATGTGTTAAGGTGTTTTATCATCATTATTAATGAATCAAAATAGCTTGCTTACCTTCCAACCGGGATGAATTTTAAAGGTGATATCGTTCAAAATGGGCTGCTTATCGTTTCCATACTTGAGTGACGCCCCTCGCATTTCGATAGCTCCATTCATTGGCCAATTGGCTAAATCAATATCCTGCTCTGAAACAAGGGCCTTATATAAAAGATTTATACCCACTAAGTTAACGCTGTTATAATTACATCTTAAATTGTTCAATTAGCGGCATTTATAACTTAACTGGTGTCCATTCCATTGTCCACATAATAATTTGAGAATGTTTTCATGTGAGTTGAAGCAAGCACTCAAAAAAGATTTCATTGCTCTTTATCCTTTTGTCTGATAAAGGATTAGTGCCTGCGGCACTCGAGATGAGTTACTTCATTGCCTATCAGTAAAGACAACAAAATATGACTTGTATCGGATTGGAATGGGTTTCTTTCCTCTTCGAGTATCGTAACTGCCTAAGAATCAAAATGCGCCCAGTGCAATGTGCTGAAGCTTTTGTTTATATTTTAACCGCTTATTGTTACGTTTTAAAGCCAACATAGATGGATAGATTGGATTGGAGGGTAACCAGATAGCAGTTACACTTCAGCCACACTCTTAGAGGCTCGTTGTGCTTACCTCCGTAGTCTGTAACTGAATGAGTGTATTTTTTTTGTGTATCTTGTTACTTAACTTAGTCGACATGCTGAGAAAAGTACCGTTGAATATTCTCAGCGCCGAACAATGACCTGGCCGGATTTAACATTAGACTACTTATCCGTCACATTGTCGTTGATTGTCCATCCGCATTAAGGCGGCATGGGTCTGAGTGTGTATTTATTATTAGTTTTAAGCAGGCAGCGTATGCTGATAAGCCTAAATGTGCACTTGTATCTGATAAACTTTAATTGTTTAATAATTTGTTTAATTATTTTTTAATGCTAGCAATAAAGGTATTTTGAGATTTCCAATGCGATGAAAATCTCACTTCGTCTATAAGGGGTAAACCATTCTGGTATGTTGGATGAACCATTTCATCATCTTTTCTTGGAGAATTCCGGCGAATGACTGCCTGCATCTTAATGCTTTTTTCTACCATCACCTGTGGGTTCTTAGGAGGGGATTTATTTCCTGCTTGCTGATTGATCGAATACATGTTGTTGTTTTGTTCACAATTATTGATCGGTACTGACTGATGGATCCTATGTTAAGCTTATGGAGTTGAATTACCGATTCATTCTTGCCTCGCTTGTTCCAGATCTTTGAGTGTTTCATTTATTGATTTTTCGGATCTAAATGATTACTATCAAAGTCGTATTGATACATTACACCAGTTGGGTAATTTTTGCAAGATTTGATGTTGCTTTATTAGTCCCCTTCCTTTCCCATCTGTCCAGTCCACAGCCATAAATCTACTTTATCATCGATGCGAAACTCATCTAACACGGTAATCGTTTGACAGCACATTGATTAATGTTATTTGTCGGCATGACCGCACCAAAGATGTACGAATTTATACATATTTACCTCCTGTTTCCAAGCAATGTTCAGTTTCGATTTTAGTGTATTGCAGAACTCTCTCGACACTGGTCATGTGGGAGATAACTTCAGCCAGGCACAGTATGCCGTATTGGAATGTTCTAGAGAGGGTCATTGACTGGGAAATGGCCAAACCACAATCGCCCGCGGCCACCAAGGAACCTGAAATTAAATACCAATTAATCCAGTACTGTAAACAGTAGACTCGGTAGCCCGCTTTTAACTAACCTCAAATAGTGATTAAACACTTTATAATAAGGGTCAAAACAGAGACTAGTTTACTTATTTCCAAATTCTTGATTCGGAGCATGTTAAAAGAATATTTTCATATATTAATAATAAATGACAAATAGTTGATGCGGATACTTTTGGAAACCTCTTGATAGAGATGAATGATTTAAAGCTAAACAAAATATCACTAAATTTCTGTCGTGTTGAATTTTATCAATCGCAATGATTCTGAATTTGATTATTACATGGATGAAAAGGATAATGTTAGGTTTTTAAGAATTTAATTAGAAAAAAAATAATTTGGTACATAAATAAATAAATAAATAACCAGAGCCTTAACAGGCTACTGCAAGCTGAATAAACACCTGCACAAATTAAGCCTATCGACCGACGACAGGTGCAGGCTTTGCCAAGAGAGCCCAGTAACCCCTTTACACCCACTGGGGAAATGTGGACCCCTTATACATAAAAGGTACCAGCTTCTAGGCAACCATCTCCTCAAGCCAGAAGAGATTAGAGCCATCGCACCCAAAAAGATACTTAACTTTATCCACAGTACGGGACTAGAGGGCGAACTATAAGTGGATTTAAACGTACCATAGTTCTGAAAAGGATGCGGTACTCGGGGGGCAAACCATCCACTAACGTACATAACAAATAAACATATCAGAAGAGGAAATTATTGTGAAATATTACCATCTATGAGAAGAAATGAATATGCGACGATTGTCAAGAAGATGACCATCAATGTTTCCAGCCAAAATGCCAGTGTTGCCGAGCATGACAAGTAATTAATCCATGACAGAGTGTGAATATCCTAAAAACAATAAATAATAAGTTGATATCAAAGGCGAAGACATTAACCTATCTAATTAGCTATTATGTTAGAATGTTATTTGAGGTAACATTAAACGGAGTGCAATTGTTGTAGACATTTTTCGTCATGATGTATTAACATGAAAGCTTTACTCACAAATTATTAATATTAAAAATTATATTGGATAAGTCACATTTTTTCTTAAAAATTTCAAATAAGTTGATAAATCCATGAAACACTAGACATAACCTTTTCGAACGGAGAAAATTAATTATAAACAATATTTTTTTTCATTAACTTAATAAGTATTTTATATATATATTTTTTAAATCTTCAATAATGCAGTAACTCGATTATTAATTGTATTAATTGCAACCAGGTTAATTTGAACGAACGGGTGTCACGACCCGGGTCAAGACGATGACGGATCAGGACTGACCCGGTTCACAAAAATACTGTGAACCCAACTCTAATGACTGACGCATTTTATTCGCTTACAATAGGTTTTTTTTTTAAATTAAAGTGAAATAATATAGAATTTCACGGTGAATCATATGACATCAATTTTTCTGCAATTTGACGTCTCATGCCTGCACGGCTGATTTTACAGTAGATGGGTGACTTTTCTTTCATGCGTAATTTGTGACTCATGGAACTTTCACGTGCAAAATTTTGGCGCACCATTGTAACTTACAGGGTTAACTTTTAGATAAAGTAGTAATTTACCCTTTTCATTATATATTAACCAAGAGAGTGATAAGATTAAATGATATCTACAAAAAAAAAGAGTCACAATACTACAATTTTGTATGAAGAAATTACAAAGTTTCATCCTCTTAAATCACATTATGCTCGTTCACTTGCGCATATTTCTTATTAATATTTATCAGTGGCAGTGTCTTTGGAAAACAATTATGGCGGTGAGGAAATGTTTTGCAGGATTGGTTGAACACGACGACTTAGTAACCTGAGCCTATGACCGCAAAGATGGCTTATGAAAGTAATTTTTCAGTCACTCTGTATGTATATAATACGTTAGTGCGAGTTTAATTTAATTTTAATCTTTTCATGTATTTCTATACTTTAGCGAAAACCTGTCATCTGTAAATTTTAGACACAATTGTATATACCATTTCTTATATTTTGTACTGTTGGGTTTCCAAATAAACAATAAATAAATAAATATAATAACTCTAGCCCTTGTAATCTGTCATCCTGCATATTTAGAAACATTCTTAAACTATTCTTATACTCTTTACCCTCTTTCGCTCCCATAGTCAAATTTGCTCTCTTTTGATTAATTAATTAGCATGTGTAAATATTTGTAAATTATTGTTCTGGCTCGTGTAAAATTTAATATAGTAGCATTATTGCTTAGTATTACATTGTATCGTAGTTATATATATATAGTGTGGAGCTTTTGATTACATTATATTTTATCGTATAAAACTTAATAGCATTAATAAAAATAAAATAATTCATATACATTTATACATGTGATGGAAATAAAGAATCTTATCTTATCTTCATGGTGGATCTAACTTGAACTTCCACTTATACTTATACTCTTTCCACAAAGTATGAACAAAATCTTCACCTGTATAACATCAAACTCTGTCATGAATCTCTTTTGGGCGCCGGCGCAGCGTATAGTTGCAATACCGTTTAACGTTAGCGTTATGTGGGAAAAGACAGGACTTTTAGCTGAAATTAAATTAATAAAAATCATTCCACGATGATTCGTGTAAACAAAAACCATTCCTTAAGATTCCTACTCTAATTATTTACATTATGAGGTATATGCAGGTAATTGAACCTTAAGGCTACCCTCAGACGGGCATCGTCCACAACTTTGTGGCTGTCGTTACAAAAAACTGATTCTGTAAGGTTCTCCTCAATTATAAACATTCATATTTAATAAGAATCCTAAACATCGAAGAATCCTACATAACATATAGGATTCTTCAATAAAATAAACAAATTGGTTACTCACTGACTCCCTCTATCCTCTTGATAGCCTGTGCCGACCTGAGATAGACAATCAAACAGCAATAGAAAATGGCTGCCATCAAAATGGCGGGTAGGAGCAGCCAAGCCATTGAGACGCTAACCAATACTATGATACCCAATGCCAAGACTAACACCTGGAGCATTTCAAACGTAGTTATCGGTAACATCTCATCGACGGTTCCCATGTCCTTGGCGAAACGATTCAAAATTCTTCCTGCGGATATAAAAACAATTTTTTATAAACATATCATTTTGCGGATTATTACATATACGTACAATAATTGTAGGAAATAGTGTTTGTCTGATACAGCCGAAATCTCAAAACACCCAAATTAAAACTGGAGCGACAGTAAACTAGATTTTGAGTTTTTTATTTTTTAAAATTACAATTTACTTACATTAGGAGAGACCAAGATTAATTTTTCTAAAAATATAGTTTAATAAAAAAAAATACATTAAGTAAATTTATTGCGTTCAGTATTAATTTTTCTTTGAACATTCTGGCTATATAATTTGTTTGAAAATTTTCAATCTGTATAAATATTAAAAAGCATTCGTATTTTCCAAATGTCAGTACTGTCAGACTTTTATATAAGTAATGTAAACTAACGGCGACGCCTATTATAACGTAAGGAATCATTTAAATACGGTATTTAAGCAATACATTATTCAATTTTACTATATATATATATATATATATATACCGTTAATTAGATGATTTTTATGTTAAAATCGGTAAACACCTTTAGTTTAACATATATAAAAGTTTGACAGTACTGACATTTGGAAAATACGAATGCTTTTTAATATTTTAAGGATTGAAATTTTTGTCAAATAAATTATATAGCTAGAATGTTCAAAGAAAAATTAATACCGAAAGCACAGATAGTTGCATCGCTTGAGGTAATGCACGCTGGTTTAAATACAGGCCTGTATTTTATGAAAGTCTTTCACTCTCACCTACCTATCTGTGCGATATGCAATACGGTCAAACTTTCATTAAAGTAGTGAATAAATGATTTAAAAATTAAACAATAATTATGAAAAAAAAGTGTGAAAATGTAACGAATATGACGTATAATGAATGAGAAGTGAATGGTTTAATGGATATTTGATTTTAACATAAAAATCATCTAATTAACGGTATTTAAACAATACATTTTACTATTTTACTATATATATATATATATATATATATATATATATAAGATAAGATAAGATTTATTTTCCAATATATACAAAAATGTACATAGGAATGACATAATAACTTTTAACATACAACAATGTAGATAAAAAAAAAATAGACAATGAATACAATAAAATAAAATTGCACAAAAAGATTTTCAAGAAACAAAATAAAACAAATTTAATTTAACAAACCAGAGAAATAAATATTTAAAGAAATCTAATAAAGTATACACAGGAAATACAAAAAAACAAAATTTACATGAATATAATTAAAACTAAAAAGAGAAACTGAAAAGAGATTAATTAAAACTCTTCAAAACTGTATATATTTTTTTCTAAAAGTAGTTTCTTAATCTCTTTTTCAAAAATGCTAAATTTAGAAATAAGTTTGATATTCTCTGGTAATTTGTTAAAGAAATGAGCGGCTAGATAATTATTAGTTTTTTTGAATTTTTGAATCTGACTTGGGGATGACGGTTTGTACTTAATTGCTCTTGTGGCGAGTGTCATGATCATGAATCTGACTATGTGTTACTGCTTTGTCCTTGTTAACGTAAAACTCACACAAAAACTCCTGAATATACAAGCCATAGATTGTCAGAATTCCAAGTCGTTTAAACAATGGTCTACATGATACACATTCACCCCTACAATAGCTCGGATAGATCGTTTCTGGAGTCGAAAGATATCACTCACATACGGAACTGTGCCCCAAGCGATTATACCATATCTAAGGTGTGATTTGACGAGACCGCAATAGGCTGATCACATTACAGATTTGTTCATATATTTTCTGAGGAAAGTTTAGATTTGACATATTGAAGATACTTAACGGAGATCGTTTTTAAAAAATATTTTTCAACTTTGACATTTTTTTTTGTTATATAAATTATTTAGACTTAGTAATGAAACTATATTCTAGAGAATTTCATAAGCTATTCAAAATAGTGCAGGTTATTAAGATAACATACATAGTTTTTATAAAATAAGCGTTTTACTAAGCGCCCGAAATTAGGCCATTTTTTGAAAATCTCCGTGGACAGTCTGCGGTTGTTTTGCCTTAGGGGCTTAGACGTTTCACAGGTTAAAGGACAGTTTACCTGAAGGATTGGCATGAAAGAATCGCATGACTCCTCGAAGCAAGGAATGGAACATACGATTGTGTAATCCTATCGAGCTCTTCATGGCCAATTTGACAAACATCACAGATCTTAGGATGGTCAGCACTATGCAAGAGATTATTAACCCTGTGTATATGCAGAGATATTCCGTCTTCGAATAGAGTCCCACCTTTGCGTCCAGGTTAATATCTGAAAGCAATTTAACAATAATATTGACCATTAACATGTTGCTAAAAAAACACTTAATGAAGAGGAGGTTAACACAATTAGCTCCGTACGTCAAACCCGCAGACCCCGCGCGTTGCCACCAGATCAGCGAAGTACGTTGACCGCACAGAATATCCCACGCGGGACTGACTGACTAATTTCTTATAATTGGCAAACAATACAAAACTATAAAAATGTTTCCTTTATATTTAATATTATATTAACATAGCTTTTGTAAATAAAACTCGAATTATTTACCGCCAAATCCATCAAAGACACTTTTCACATAAACAAATGTCAAAACCGAACTAAAATAAACAAAATAAACAACAATTAGTCTATGCTTTCATGAAACTAGGTATACGCTACATGCAGCGCTTTTAAATATTAATAGAAATGCAGTAAGCCGATGACGCTTTTAAGTGCATGCAACTGGCGTATACATCAATGACAAGATATCTCATCATCGGCACCGAGCGTGGAAGGAAACCTCTAGCAGAATTAATAATTGTCGTGCACCTTAATAGATAGTGGTGTGAAGAAGAGGCGACTGCAGATATGAGATAAAAACACGCACAGCAATTATGTGTGATCGAAGCCATCCCTGTCGTTAGAATTTACTCAATGTGCATATTTTTTTACTCTGGAGTATGTGTACTCTACCTAAATATGTTAAGATTTGTCATCCAATATTGGGTGTCAACTAATTGTAAGCATTAAGTAGGTTTATACCTTTAGAAAGTACAGTGCTGTAGTTGTTGTGGGTAAATTTACTCTCTTCATTTGTCCTGTAAAAAAAATACTTACATAAAATGAAGGTTAAATTTAAAATGTATTGATTTTTTATGACTAGGGACTAAAGTGAAAATAAATTTGCAATACAACCTTAAATACGTGAATACGGCTATAAATTTGGTCTTGTACTGGAATAACAGAACAGATCTAAGAATTAGGTGCCCTTAATAAGGACCGTTCGCAACAGAAAGTGTAATTTTGAGTTTGTTTTGCCCCATATGGTAACATCCGCGCAGTATAACTTTTGAACGGAGGGAGTGTGGTTATTCCGAAAAATTTTAATTACCAATAAACCTGCAAATACGGCTAAAAAAAAGATGTCCAAAAATATATTAAGTATTTTTCAAACGCCCACTCTGGCTCGATCCATCGTAAATCAGTGTTGCCAGACTGTCGATTATGAAATAAATGAATAGTAGAAAAATATTTTGAAAACTTTTATGTGCTTAAATGCGTACACAAAATCTCCGGTCTGTGTTGTTGACCGTTAGGAGTTTCTTCATTTGGAGCCATTCCTGGGTGTAGAATCAGGTCATGCTTGCCATAAAAATGCATTGTCATCGGAACTGAACCAACATGTCTCATGAACATGAACATGTTTCAATTCAGATCGTAAGATTTGACCTAAACCGACTAACAATAAGTCCCCAAATGTATTATAAATTTCTTCATTGATTAACTTTACTGACCAATAGGTAACCCAGTAATCGGATGCGGATATTGAAACTTGACCGAGTAGCAAAACGACAGAGAGCAGTAGGAGTGTGGGCCAATTCGCTCCCGCCAACCAATACTGACTGTAAAGGGACCACCCTTGCATGCCCTTCTCTCTCTGTTCTTCCTCTACTCTCTCAGCTGGAATTAATAAATACAATACAAATTTTCAAACGTCCTCTCAAAGAACATCTGGCTTCCATAGAAAAAAATGAGGACAATGACGAAGAATTAGAATTAGGATGCTGCATCATTATCCTCGTTCCAATCAATATCCTCGCTCGGGCACATTAACTGACTAAAGCAAAGTATGATATTTCTGATGTGTAAATAAATTAATATCCTATTCATTTTTATTTAGGACATTTTTTTCGGGAAATCGAATCCATACTTTATAGTCATACCATTTTCAACACTTTATTACCATCATCTCCTCCTCCATCACAATTTAGTTTAGTGGAGTGGGTCCCAAATGAATATAACCTAGGTCATAGCAATTCTCCTATAAAAAAAATGTGTTCATCAATAATTTCTTATAGAGATACTGTGGTAGTAAGGTTGTATAGACATTAGACGATTACCTTTATATGATTATTAATGTTCTTGAGAAAAGCTCATGGCCATAAAGATAGCCCAAGGATAGCTGGGGTCCCGAGATTGTTACCTTATAGTCAGCGCAACAAAATGTTCAATGGTTGTAATTGACTTTTGACACTCGGCTTCAGTTTTAGAGTTTAAAATGGGAATCTTATAGTAAGACTTTGCCTGTCTGCGAAGTGGGCGTACAAATCCCCCCACCCCCCTTTCTATAAGTAAATTCATATTCGAAGGAATACCAACAAAGAATAATTCCATTGTTAGTGGAAAAAATCCTAGTTCACGCTTGAGCATTATTTTTATTATGTAGAAAATATATCCAGGCATGAGGTCATGAAGGTCATGAGGGACTGATGAAGGCGTGAATTTTATACTGCGTTCGGTACATTTTGACTTTTGAATGAAAAATCTACAATTTGATTAGGTACAAACCTTTAGTCTCTCCTGTTATTTTAGTGGAATCACCACTGCCCGCATCTCCAACAGAAGGCTGTAACATAATTTTTAACAATAACATAACTAATTTTAGACTTGTTATGAAAAGTCAAAGAATTGATATCAACTTCCAGGTAATTTTTAGGAGTAGAAATGGCCTGATGCGACGCAGGAGATATTTATGTTTATGAAGATTTTGAAGTGGCCATTTACTGATAAGAGTGAATGTTGTTGTACATCCCTTAGCTTAGTTAGCCATATTGATTTTTTAGTAATACTGTAAATTGTCAACTAATATATCCAAATGATCCGCATGGACGTCATAAAAAGGACATATAGAATAAATGCAATCTTATTGTCATAATGAATTATGATCTTTACATGTATGAGCAAAACACCTCTATCGACTAAAAATGGGTTTCATTGAACTAATTTATATTTTTGGAAAAAGGTAAAAGTCACCGAATCAGGAGAATACGTAAGTATTGTAGGATGGTGTGGATGTAGAAAATGGCGCTATGCTTCGGGGCATTGTCTTAATACAGAATCCACACATTGTTCTTCTACAAATCCGGCCTTTTCTGCCGTTCTCTGGGCTTAATGCTGAGTCTTCCGTTGGATCGATTGTCTCTTTGTTCCTGGATCATATTGAAAAATCCATGTTTCATCAAATATGAGCAAATCTGGTCGCTCGTTTAATAATTTCTGGATACAAAATAACAAAGTAAACATTTTTCCGGTTGTATTTCTGATCCTGTATGAGATTTTACGTAACCATTTTCACACAGAATTTTTTCATGTTAAAGATCGTCAAAAAGATAATATGGAAACAGTGAAGACAAACTAAGTGACAGGCAGGCAGGATATCTTGGTCGCAGGTAGGAGTGATCCCAACAGAGATGCCAATTTATCCGGCGTTAAATTAGTTAGTAAGTATACATTTAACATATCCAATGTGAGGCATATAAATTTTCACGTTACAGGAGCGAAACAAAAGTGGTTTCGTTCGATTGCAAAGAGTCAAATCTATCAACCCATTGATGGTCACCTTGTCTTTATGATGGCAAGTCCCGTTTCTAAATATCCACACCTCGTATATCTCTGTATTCATCAGCTTGATGCATTATTATGATACATTATAAAATATCAACAAAAAATGTTAGTTAACTATACATTAAATAAAAAACATATGTCAAAGATAAATAAAATTGATTTTGTACCGGACTCTTGAGCGTTTCTCAGCCTTTTAGACGGTTTTAAATATTGTTAATTAATAATAGAGTATTGATACCTTAATTGAAAATTCTTCTTTTTTGTTTTTTTCATATTCACTTTGGTTTTCCTGCAAAGCGGCGAGAAGTTTTGAAAAGTTTTCGCCCGACAGAGCGAGTTCCGAATATGTGCCAATATTTTCCACTCTGCCCTTGAAAGACAAATATAAATTTTGTCTTAAAGAAACAAACATTATATCAGAAAAACTAAACCCTCAGAAAAATGGTGCACATGTTCGCCGCAGAACCAGCACAACATTCACAAGTTATGTTGGTAAAACTATCAAGAACGTTGTTTGTATAAGATGTGTAAACATCAGCATTCTTCTGTGAATGTTTAGGAAAAATTGTAGGCATATCAATAATTCAAACATTTTGGGTCGAATAAATAAATGTTAATAAATATAACTCCGGGGCCACGTTATTTGAGACATTTACTCTTATTATAGGGAAGAGTCAGTAGTGACAATCTGTGAACCTAAAGTTCGGGCCACAGCACGTTTAAGACATCGATTTAGAAAGGTTTAGATATGCCTATATAGAGATATATATAGAATATATATAATATATATAGAAAAATGTAAAAGAGCGTTCTTGTTCAGCTGTTGTCATTTGTGCGAAATGAAAACAATATGTATGTCTTACTTGCCCCCTTTGGCTTTGTGTCGCTAATTATAGGTCCCTTTACTCCTGGTCTAGCAAAAAAAAGCAATTCCGGACTGGCGAATGGTATTGCTTTTCGGTCGGATATTAGTTACGATTTGGACGGAGGTGGTGTGCCTGGATATTCCAGAAGGTAAAGTAGAAGAATGAAAACAGCATTAAAATATACTGATGCAAGGGGTGTGAACTGATATTTCTTAGGACACATCCAAACCAATAACTTTTCCAAACAAAAAAAAATACTTCCAAAGTTTTATAATAGTAAATCAAATGTGTAACATATATATTGATATTTACCATGAATATAAAGTTTTATGTTTTTTAAGCTTATTGGCTAATAAATATTTACAAAGCTTACGTCTTTAAGAATAACAATGAGATCAGCTTCCTTCAAGTAATGGAGTTGATGGGTAATAAGTAACCGCGTTTTTCCCTGAAGATAACCATTGATGCAGTTATCGAACAGTTGACGACCAACCGCTGCGTCAACTGCTGACAAGGGATCATCCAGCAGGTATATATCGGCCTAAAAAACAAATATTCATTATTTATTTATACATTTTATGCACAGTACAAAATATTATCATAATATTGTAATAAATCAGGCGGTGAACTGTTGAGAATTCTTAAATGAATTTGGAGTGTTTTAAAACCGCTTTTCTTTAGACTTTACGTATCATATATCAATGATTAGTCTATGCCTTTCATGAATTCAGGTATACGCAATATGCCACGCTATTGAGATAACGGGATATTCCGTTATCAGCGCTGAGTGTGTTAACCACTAGATTTAAATGTAAACATTAACAGTATTATGCATAGTTGCATCAGTTCGAGCTTAAGCGGTGTACTAAAGCTACTATGCTTAGGGCCGTAAGTATCTAATATAGATTGTGGCGGTCTAACGGGGTAAGAAGTTGACTACTAACTGAACTGTATCAGGTAAAATCTCTCTTTAGACCTTGCTCGTTAGGAGAAAGAAAATATTAGCCTTTAAATCTCACCTCTCTATAGATAGCCCTTGCCAAATTAATCCTCGCCCTCTGCCCCCCCGACAGAGAGACACCCTTCTCCCCGACAAGCGTCTGGTCGCCTCTCGGCAACTGTTGGAAATCCTTCTCCAGTGCGCACACTTTAACAACTTCGTTATACTTGGCGTCATCGTACGGTAGTCCAAATAGAATATTCTGTCTTACCGTTGCCATAAATACCCAAGGGTCTTGAGCAGCATATGAAAGGGTGCCGTCTAATTTGACATGACCACTTTGGTATTTCAATTCTCCGAGTAATAGCTGAAATAAGGAACTCTGGAATAGAAATAGACTTCATAAAAATACAGGCATACATTTTGTAGCAGGCAAAACATTGACAAACCAATATGATCGAACACTCACACACAGCCCAGCTCTACAAAACCATTTTATACCTTTGGTATAACCAGGTTAAGGTGAAGGTCTCCCTTCTGGGAACCTACAGAATTTAGTAGTTGTGTAATAGGCTGTGAGTGATGCAAACCTCATAAATTAGTGTTTACTGTTTTGTTTCTGGGGGTGTTTTGATATTTCTCCATGGTACAGTATTTGCTTTCATTCTTTAATTGGCCACGTTCTGGTAAATAAAATGATCTGGTTTTGTGGAAAAAGTCTGTCTCTTTAGAAATTAAAATAAAAAATATAATATTATAGAGTATGCATTTTGTTTTACTTTGATCCTTTCAGTGGTTGATCTACATCGCCAATCAAAGATTAATCAGTAAAAAGTATCGGAAAAATGTTTCCCAATTACAAGGAAACCAAATTCAAAATTTAATCGAAATCGTTTTAATATTTGATAACTAGTTAACTCGCCTAGGGTCACGGAGAGGAGCGGGGCAAGGCACTGAACCACCCGGTGTTCGAAAAAAATAAACTGTATTAATAATATAATTATTTTAGTATGATATATTTTTTTTGCAGTGAGACCGGTTTAGTTGTCATTATAGATCAACAAAAGAGCAAATTCAATAAAAATACACCTTCTATATGACTTAAGACGTCTTCACTCAGAATTTTCATATAAATGCTGTTCCCAATGTTATTCCTAACATTGTTCATTAAATTATTCCTAATTATCGAAGAGCTCATCGAAATCCGCTTGCAGGGAAATGGTTTTTTTTTTTGAATGGGAATAAGTTATATTTTGTTAAAATTTTGTTCTGATTTTTGTCAAATTTGATTATGGGGTGATTGGTGATTGTGTGATTCACAACAGATTGTGAACAAGCGGTTCAGACGCAGCGCTTTTTATGAATACATAAATATCGACCACTCCAGAATTATAAATTATTGTTATTAGATTTAAGACTTATTTTGTTTAAAAAGACATTTCTGTACATTTAGACATTTGTTGAAAATAAATTACATGATAGGTTCAATCACCAAAACTGTCTTACTACTTAAAAATATTATGAATTAGTCTTATAACGTATAACTTATAGTGTATAAAAACGGTATTTGAGAGGTGTCTCAAATACCGTTTTTGCTAAAAAATTGTAGTGTACAAAAAAATACGGCCGTACCTTACTTGAGCCAACCGTACCGATTATGGCACACAGTTCTCCCCTTCCAACCCTCAGAGAGACATCATCGAGGGTTGGCTGCAGACTTCCGTCTGTCCAGTATGCCTTAACGTGGTTCACATTTAGAGCGTGTTCGTTATCCGGATATGCGAATGTCTCGCTTATTTCAGTTTCTTCAAATCCTAAAATTATTTAAGTTATCTGATCATGGCAATCTTTAGGGTTGCGATTGAAAAATGTTACTACTTCGTACTGCGTTTACTTGCGTATGTGACGTCGACTAGACCGCATGCGGTTGGGTGTGGCGAGGCGAACAAACCCCCGTCCCTCTCTTTATTTCTTCGCATTGGCGCTGACAGACAGTTGCCGATCAGACCGAGCGCAGGCTCTTTTTGGACTTGCATTGAAAACATAATAAGATCGTACATTTTTTTTGTGTGATATGAACATTGAATTTTATCGCAATGCCAACGTAATCCCAAAGCCAACGCCACATTTGTTTAATTGCCACAGTCATCAATAGACATAACAGGTATGTAATTATAAACATTACAGTGGTATATAAAAAGCTTACAATAAATGAATCATTCGAGCAATGCACGGGAGTCTTAAATTCACCATAAACAATACACAAATAAGACACAGTAATCAGCAACGTTCACAATGAAACCTATTGCATATAATATAAAAGAAATTTTTAAAAAATCCCCTCTTAATCTTAAAAATCTTAAAAACGAAATATCTTAAAAGAAAAATATATAGATAAATATATAGATAAAAAGCTAAGATACCCACGGAAAAGGCACCAGCCTTCGTGGGGTTGTACATGGTGCATTACTGTAATAAAAAAAAAAAAGAATATACCGTGTCTTGTACGCTATGTATGTCATCTAGTAACACATCCGTAACTACTTAACCGACTTTGAATATAATAATATTTATTGATTGACAAATAGCTGTTACATATCTGACTTTATGAGAGCAAACAAAATTATTTCTCTGAGTGTACAATTAAGTTAATATGAATACGACATGGAAGTGTAAGTCCACTGGTGGAGTCAGTGGTCGTGGCGGACTGTTCTCTGCCGGACGTGTTGGAGTCCAGCTCAGTTGATGTGGTTGTACATCATGATTCCTACGATCCTATTTGTACACCTGCGTCACCGACAAAGACGTCAGAAGACTTTTTGATCTAGTATTTGGAATTAACTAGCAAAATAATTCGCCTTAATTCCGAGGTGAGAAAGTCGGCGGTCAAAACATTTCACTTGAATTCAATCGTGTGAACTAGGCGGCGTTTTTGAGCCCGACTCGAAACGATGTCTCTGAAGTTCATGCGTATACCTAGTTAAGTAATCTCATCAAATTTTAGTTATAATTGCTCTAAACGGCCGTACAAATAAAGCAAAATTAATACCGTTGTATATATGATTTGTAAAGTATGCCAATCACGACGATTAGTAACAGTGCTTTAAAAAATAATATTTGAGACTTCATAATTTATATTTAGTTTTTAAAATGTTGATATACCAAAATTGACTACAGCGTAACGCTCTTCAATTTCATGCTCCATCATGGTTAAATCATCTACGGGGCTTTCTTCTTTGTGAGTGTTTGCCTTATCGTCGAATTTGTAATTTGCCAATTGGTGAGTCTCGCCTGTAATTGCAAGACAAGAGTTGTAATATCCTAAACGTAATATTTATTATTTATTTCTTTTAATCATTGTGTAGTAGTTTATATGTTCAAGAACCGCCTTGATAAATTTCTTGAATCTAGGCAAATCGCTAGTAACTGTGAATGAGATATCAGCATATCAGCTAAATAGCTGCTTGCTCAACAAACAATAATAATAAATGAGATATCAGCATATCAGCTAAATAGCTGCTTGCTAAACAAACAATAATAATAAAATGGTAATTTTCCATTTTTCTTTTCAAAATTTATTTTTAAGTAAATGTAATTAAAAAGTTTTAAAATTGTAATTAAAAGACGGTTCTTAAACAACATAGCTTTTTTACAAGGTCTCTTTTCTTAAAACCAACATAGTACCAAAAAATTTGGTAAACACGAAATTTCAACAGCGATTGTTAGGTTATAAATTTACATAGATTACAAATGAGCATCTAATTATTTATGATACAGCGTGAAACGCAGTACCCGAATAAATCAAACTTGATTGCTGTCATTTGTATTCGTAATTTGTTTCATACATGTTGAATGCTCGAAATAATTCAAACCAAGATTGAGGAAGTCTTCCAGTCTGTCAATGGAGATGAGCATTTCGGCAACGCCTGATATAGCAGTGGGCATCGCTATGGACAGGGTATACTGCAGCATATTCAGGAACTGCGCCAACGGGAAGACCTGTAAAAAATAAATGTTATTGACGATTATAAATATTAATAATAAATGATCAAAGTAGCTTTCCTTCGAACAGGTGTAAACCTCGTTAGGTGACTGTAGGTTCACACATGGTGAAATAAATCCTTCGAATGAAAACATCGGTTAACAAAATTAAATATACTAACGTTCACACGTTTTTAAATGTATTTATGAAAATTGAAAAATAGAGCACTATATGTCAGAGATTTTACTAAGCTATTTGAAACGTGCATATTAAAATAGATACTGTTAGGTAAATGCTGTTATCGATTATTATTAACAAAAGAATATTTAATTTAACAGGCTACTGATAATAAATTCAGAGAAATTTTCCTGATACTGGGCGAATTTGGAATCTAGATAAATGAAGCATAAAGCTTTTAAGAAAAGTATGGTGAAAGAAAACGGAAAAATAAAAGTTAGTCAACTAAAGAAAATTAGGTTCAGTGTTAGGCACTAATTACGTCGTTGATTTCGTAGCGTAATTCCGAACCCAAAGTGGATCTGACAGTAGTGGAAATACAATTAGTAGTATTAGTAGCGCAGAAACAATTCCCCAGTGCAAGACGACACATCGTTGAAGTGTAGGTCACCGGTTGCTAACAACCCCGACCGTCAACGAAAGGTCGTAATGCCACAATACATAGTTTTCCTAGAATCATAATTTTAGCAAACGCCATAATGGCTGTAAAATTTGCAAATCGCCTGGGCTAACACCGGTTATGCACAAATTGGCTCTGGACTAATAACAGCTTAAGACTCTAGCCTGAAGTAAGCACCATCTTAAATTTATAGAATATACACACCACATCAGGGGTGATAGTCATGCCCAATAGGGTGTATGTCAACAGAGTGCAGAAGAGAGTCAGTCTCTCGGTGTAAGCCATGAAGCTGAGGTAGATCCCACGTAGGTACGTCGTCTTCGTGATCTGCTCCACCTCGCGAAACCTACTCTTGCTGACCATCTCTTCGAATGGTTTCTCCCAAGCGTACATTTTTATGACCTGCAAAAATAAAAACACTTTTTTTTAAAACTACAAACCTTTTTAGGAATACTTTAACAAGCATAAGAGAGTGTTAAATGAGGTGGGTGGTGGGCGCAAATTGCTGGGAAATGGAATTTTTCATTAATATTTCAGTAATGATTAACAAGCATTTGAAAAATCTTCCCGTGTGAAGAAATAGCTATGTAGAAAAAACTAATTCCGTGAAAACCTGCTTTACTGCATTCGGAATAGACAAAAGTAATAATATTTTGGCAAAATTTTGTTTAAAATAGAAATTTAGGAACTACTGAACTCTGTCCTGTGAAATATTTTCGGAAAATTTGCTCTTATCATTTTATAGTTGTCGAATTTGCATATGATGCATTGGGTGATTGGTAAGGACAACAGATCATGGAACAGCAGTCCAAACGCAGCGTTTTTTGTGAATACATAAATATTGACTACTTCCCTTTTAATCAAGGGTAGAATCCTCAAACCAAATTCTCAAAAATTCACCTGTGAAATTGTAGCCTGAACTAAGGTTATTATGAAGGAAATTCAGAATGGTACAGATTCACGATTTCTCACAGATGTGATTGATGAATGATCATGCGAAGCTTCCAATTTGTCTTGATGATCGAGTGTCAAAGAAAGATTTTAATTGCACAGAGCACATAAAATCTTTAGTATCTTGAGTAGATGACAGAAAAGAGTTCCTTTTTTATAGGGTAGGTAGGGGTAGCGGGGTAAGTGGTCAGGGAGGCGGGTATGAAGGGTGGGGGCAGGGTAGGTTGGGAGGGGAGGATGTTAAATGGCGGAAAGTTTGAATTACTATGGCTTACTAATTAAATAGTAATAATTATGTAAATAAATTGCTAATTAATTAATAAATTTTGAAAATAAAAGGTGAGAAAATGGAAATTTTATAAATAGGAACGCCCAAGCGGGCCCCAAGTAAGACTTTTCAATTACTGGTTCAATTAGCATTGAGTTTCAACAAAATTATTAAATAATTAGAGAAAATATTTAACCGAGAGTGTCAATCCGCCCCCCCCCCCCCCCGATGGCGATGGGCCCCGAGAAAAATACAATGTATGTGGTTCAAAACGAGAAGTTTGCTAGATTACCAATAAAACTTTAATAATTCTTTAAATTGAAATTTACCTGTATTCCGTTGATAACTTCATTCATTAACTTGACTCTCTCGTCAGTTGCAAGGGCGATACTCAGACGAAAGCGTGCAGTCAGTGTTGCCATATAAACTAAAAATATATTTAAAACATTTTTGTTTTCTATTTTATGAAATTTTGATTAAATATCTTTTTTAAATTATTAAACAAGATACTACCGAATAAAAAACAAAGTAATCGCTCGTCACTGAAATACATTACTGCATTTTCACTTGAATAAAATAATACACAATACATTCTTCTTCTTTCTACTTTCCAACTGATTCAAACTTTTTCTATCGCCTGTACTCGCGCTTACAAAAAACGTATTACATAACTGATAGTGTATTGTAAGAAACAAATTACAATTTAAAAAAAAAACATGAAACACAAACAAAAATCACATTGTAAAATGTTACATTGATTTGAAGGTAATTTAAAAGACAATAAAATCCAAATAAAAATAACTAGTTTAGTAAACTAATGAAATTCTAAAGATTACGTATTATTTATTCACTATTATTATCCACAGTATTTTTCATTTATTTATTTAAGTGATTTCTTCATTTTGAATTATTTGAAATATTTTTATAATTAGACACATAATGTTGTATTTCAGTTCGGCTGAATCATATAATACTGGCACAGCCGGCCCTGTTATTAAATATAAGTATAACATGATACGCAACGTGAACATAAGATAGCCGATATGGTGACTTCGGCTATCACGGTGACTACATTTTTTTGTCACTAAATAGTGCTCTAGCGAAGTTTCAAAAGACACCTCTTCCTGAAGAGACCTTGTCTGTGTTGGGGGTGGTCTTAAATCATTCTATTTCATGTAACGGCTGTTTTGATGACACAGATGTTATTTTTAATACAAAAACAGTGTGTGTCAAAAACATTGATTGAGGAACTCAACTTCTCGTAATAGAATAATCTTGAAAAGCAGAATCAATGTATTTTAAAAATTGATAAATTTAAAATTGATTGATGATTTTAAAAAGATGCTGAATTTTCATCTATGAAATCAACTGTCACTAGTCTTATTTTCTCAATTCTTGTATTCGGCCGATAAGATATTTACGTATAAAATTTTGATAAAATATATGAAAAAATAGACTTTTTGATGCTTTTACCTTCTAGATAAAGTACTTTATCTAGAAGGTTTTACCTTCTAGATAAAGTAGAAATTTACGCTTTTTATTCTACAGGTTGTCCCGTAAGTCATGGTTGAAACGAATAAAGATGATAGATGACACCATCCTCTATTAAACCCTACTATATATGTGGTTATCAGGTTATGGTTAGTTTAAAATTAATTGATACTTTTGTGATTTTTCAAAAAAACGCTGACCTTGTCTAAACATATTGTTTTTTTAAATGGAGAAATAATTTGATGAATAGATGTTTCTTGAAATGCTTATTAATAATGTGTCATTCTAATAATAATAATTTTAAACCTCTACATGTCTATGCAAAGTAAAACCAAAATGCTTTAAATTATTTTGATTATTCATTGGAAAAGTGTAATATTCAAATAATAATTTTGTAAAAACAATGTACTATATAAAACTGCTACGTTTTATGCACTTTCTAAAATGATGTGATTTTTTATATTTTAGTCAACACCTTGAATAATTTTATTTTAATAGCTGGTATTAGATTTGGCATAAATGGTAAGGTAGCATAGAAGAAGCGATGGTAATGAATCGAATCTGATTGTAATCTGAGAAATTAAACGCATATAAAAGCTACATACTCTGCACTGGAACATTTTGTATGAAGACAACCGTAACACCAATCAGTGCGGCAGAGCCAGCCTCACGGTACATCAGGTACGTGATAATCACAAGTTGTATGGGACCAATCCACAAATACGGAGCATTGCAGAATACCATGTCGAATCTGCTCACGTCGTTCGACAGCAGATTCACCACTTTGCCCGCCGCAGCCTCGTTAAGGGCCGACATGTCCATGCGGGTTATCTAATGAAAGGATAATGCTCGTATGGGAATTTGAAAATAATTCATAACGGTAAGAAAAATTGTACATAAAACGAAGTTTTTATCAACACTGTCGACTGTTTAAAGTAACAAGGCACTCGCTACAACCATACAATTTTAAACCTTATTATTATTAATTTACAATATATAGTGGCGATTGATATATCATAGTATCAATCTAAACATAGTCTTTGTTTAGGGAAAGGGGCTAAATATAGATACTTAGGTTGTACTTGTAGTTCACAAGAAAATAATTGAATCGGACATTTTTTATCCTAAAAAGGAGTTTATTTGTTGCTGGATGCTCTAACTCTGACTGGTGTAATTAGATTTGGCTAGTTGGGAGCTAATTTCAGAACAAGACCAGGTAAAATCCTTAAATAAATGTGTAAACCGAACGACATAAACGCTGATCAGAATGTAATTGTGGTTAAAAACCGTTCGTTAACAAGCACCCCACACTTACACTTCCTTAGTATTTTTGTTATTTATACCCAAACATTAATACATGTGCCCTGTGAGCTAGTCTTAAAAACCCTTTATTTATTTTATCAGTCGCAACATCTACATCGAATCTTCAATAACAAAGTATAAGAAGTTCTTATTGGTAGTAAAAAATACAACTAATACTATAATTCCTTAAATAAACTTTATTGTAAACGAAAACATTAACCTATGTATCACCTAATTAAAAAATTGAAAAGGACGGAATACTGGCTTCTTTAGTACAAACGATAGTCTAGTTACGGGGCAGAAAACAGAGTATAGTAGTGTCAATCGCTTGTACAAATCTACTGTTCCATTGTTATTGTTGCTATATTATATTGTCAAAATGATTATGAACCTAAATGATTATATGGCAGTGTCGTCCGCAAATTGATATACTTCACCCACTTTAAATATTAGGGAAAATAAATGTGTATAAGGGTAAAAAGACTTTGCGGATCAAGAGCTAATGCCCTTAATATGCTTCACTCGACATCTTTTAGCCTTCGGTTCATAGCAGAAGCAGTTGGAAGTCTTTCTGGTTCGTAATTAAATATCACTCCCTTTTTTGTTATATTGTATAGTTGAAAATTACAGGTACCTTTCTGTAAATGAGTGAGCTGCAAGCGACGCGAATTCTCATACCGAACAATTTCATGAGTAAGGTTGCGTGTTGACCAAACAGAGCCATGAGAAATGCGAAGAACACCAAGATTCCGGCATAGATCAGTGCTTCCTCCCTCGTTACGCCGCTGCCCTCTTTCCAATACAGGAGCATTTGGGACATTGCAATAGGCTGAAAGGGCCTGTAATCATAAAACGAATTATACGGAAATATCATTTCCTCTGATATATCATTTACAAGGAAAATCGAAAAATTACCCCAAAGCAAGGGACTCATAAATCATAAATTAATAGTTATACTATAATTTTATAGTTAGACAACTTACCTTAGTATAAGGGCTTGCACTAATATCAGTATAGTGTTGGGTATATGAGCCCGAAAATATGTACGAAGCAATACTCGTCGCAGCGATGGAATACGTTTGGAACTTTTCGAGATTTCTACCTCCGCCGCCCAATTTCTTAAAAAAAAAATTTTTTTTTAGACATTTGTATGCGTTAGGTTTGTTACTGAAAGACTGAAAGCCCGTTTATTTATTTATTCAGAACGGTGATTATTAAATAATTTCAAATATTGTTTTTTTTTATATATAAACAGCCAGTCGGGTCGAATGCATAACCACTCATAAAATAATAATAGTAATATGTTTTACGAAACATAATTAGTAAGATTTGTGATAGTGAATGGTTACCAGGATACAGCATAGATTGAAAGCGTACTGCTGAAAATTGAAATTATAAAATGACATTTATAACTGATGTTTAAAGATATCTCGACAGTGGCTGCCAGAGGATTAATTAATTACCTTTCCAGTTTATCTGTCAGCTCTTCTGAAGTGTCATTAAGTGCAGGCAGAGTGAGGTCTTCAAGATCCAATTCTTTCTTGTATCCACGCATGAACGTTGGTAGCATCCAACAAAAGAATAACTTTGATATGAAGTTGGCATCGCTGAAACTGTCCGTATTTCTCTCACTTTCCACCAGCTTTTCCTTATTAACCATTCTCTTTTTCATTCTGCAGTCTGCGATTGAATATATTTTTTTGCTACGAGTAAAGAAAAAGATTCTCCGGTATTTACTTTGAACACGTGCACTACACGATTACCAGAATCAATACAGACCTGATAAAACTTCTCAAACATTTCAAAATTAATATATTATTTTTTCAAATACACTCTCTGAAGCACACCAAACACTCTCTAAATAAAACGTTTTACTTTTAAAAATAATTTAGCTTCTTACAACAAATGAAGGTCCAATTTAAATATTTTAGAGGAACATTCGAAACTAAACAAAAGTAGATTATTTTATTAACTTTATTCTCATTTTTTTTTTTGATAGTTTGAAAACATTTGGTCTGATTTAATACCTTATCACTATTAAAATGTTAAGTAACACATCCACAATAGTAAAGTTCTGTCATTAACAGCACGTGCAAGTTTTATTGACTATTCGGCTTACAATTAAGGTCAAACGTTGTCTATTATTGACGTTATGTGAAAAGTGAGTCCCATACTAATGTAATATATTTATAACCAGTTTGGTTTATTCGTTTACCGTGTTTTAAAAAAAAGTTTTTTTATCAATAGTGTTTAACTTGATAACTTAAGTTATTTTGAGTGTTGTAAATATAAGTTTATGAATAATTAATTACATAACTTAAAAGTCGTCAATTCACGACCTTCCTTTTTTATTTTGATACAAGTCAAGTTATGCTAATCGGATGTTTGTTGGTTTTGATGTCTTTTTAAGACCTTATTTAACACACGACGTTAAATAGAAAATTTTTGAGGTATTGACAAATTATGTTTGGTGTTTTAAAAAAAATATAGGTTATTTTTTATTTTCAATAATATTTTATTTCTTTTATTACACAAATACATTGTCTTTTCTGTGGGTAAAACACATCAACGTTCATACACAGTAAGTTTCATAAAATATTGGCCATTATTAATAGAAGTAGGAGAAAAAACAAGAAAAAGCAGTTATTTATATTAACAAAAAAAGGTAAATAAAAAAATATTATATTATTGCATTCAAGACTTTATAATTTCTTATCTAACCTACTTTTCTTCCCTTTCCATTAGCTGATAGGGTAGATGTAAAGCTATTTAAATTTTGGTGCATACAAACTGTCATGCATACCTTTCACTAAAATCACCTTTTTTTTCTCGCGGGTTGTTTATGCTTGAATCAAACCCATTAGAGATGCTTCTTACATACACCTTTAGAGATCATGGTAGTTTAGAGCATATGGTGTTTCACTATTAACCCAGCGGTCGAGAGTTCGAATCCGCACTCAGTCATACCATTTTTAATACTTCATTACCACCATCTCCCCGGCTCTAGCACAAGCACATTTAGTTTAGTTGAGAAGGACCCAAAATAATTGTATTTGACATAGGTCAGAGCTAATATTCTTTTAACATAAAAAAACAATTTGCGGACCGATTTTTAAAAATTAAATATTGTTATATAATATGTTATGTAAGAACATATTATATAACAATATTTAATTTTTAAAAATCGGTCCCCAAATTGTTTTTTTCTTGAAATTGAAACTGAACTGAATTGAATTGAATTGAACTTGAAATTTTCTTTTATTGAAGTCACAAAACTAAAATTTTGACAAAAAAAATGCTTTTCATTAATTTTTATTTTTGACATTTTGTATAGTTAGTAATAAAACCATATTCTAGAGAATTTCATAAGCTCGTAAACTCTGTTTTTTTTTACACGTAACTTATTTTGATTTTTAAATATTTAGTATTTTTAAAAAATAACTGGACTAAAAAAACTTCTTTCACTGCACAAAATATGGAAAAACCTAACCTCAAAACCACTTTGACTGAGTATTGTTCGCAAAAGTGGATAATATCCTGTCCATAGAATATAATACATCCGTTAGGTTACAGATCTAGATTATGGTTAGAAATCTATAAGGGGTTCGATACTATTCAGCGAACTGGTACTGACAAGGGACTAGCTTAAAACCCCGCTGACGCAGTATGGTTTCAAAAGATTCAGGGAAAATTGTGGGACGGTGTGTGTTTTACTACATCCGGAGACTCGCCAACACTCGAACGTTCTATGATCATACTGTTTCTCAATTATCAGCAATCCACATATTTATAATAGATAGTTTCAAGCCTATAATTTCTGAATTATCTGGTCTGGTATCACAATCTGATCTAATCTGAGTTATTTGTCCTAGATTTTTTTTCAAAACTTTTTCGACCGATGTTCATACAGTTTTTATATAACGGGCGATTTATTTCATAACTACGGCCTAGTGGCCTGCTTCTAAATTCAGAGGTCCCGAGTTCGAATCCCCAGTGGGTCAAATCCGGCCAGGTCATTTTTCGCCGTTGAGCATATTCAACAGCGCTTTTCTCAACAATGTCGACTGGGTAAGTGGTAAGAAATGCAAAAAAAAAAATTGCACACATTCAGTTACAGACTTGCAGGATGTCGGAATGGCGGTCTACAGTGCCTCTCCGACAACACAAGCCATACGAATAGAGAAAATTGTCTGAATTTTCTTACCACCATGAGATATCTCATTAAATTTAGTACAAAATATTTAACTACTTTCAGATTTGATCAATTATTTTTGAGATATTCTAGGTTTTTTGCATCGGAAAAGAGGGGGGGGGAGATTTTTGTTTTAGTTTTTAAATATGAAAAATACAAATTTAAGCTAAAAGTTTTTCAATTTTCAAAAAATACATTTTTATGTTATTACTTAAAACAACAACTAAATGCTATCAACATTTCATACAAAATATTGGTAGCATTTGTGTTGTAAGCGCCGTTATGCCCGTCATGAGTTTACACCTTTCCGTTTATTGTGCAAAGCTTCTTTTCACAGACAATTTGTAGGTTAGAATCATTCAAATGGTGGTTCAGAAATTTAGTCCCCTTAATGCTTGAAATAGTCCACCAGATGAAATAATTGATGACATTTTATGTTAAGTGTTACAACATTAATATCATATAGATTGGCCTAAATTATTATAAGCATTTTTTTTAAATAATTGCTGCTAATAATATTTAATTTTCAAAATAAAAAAATGTACACGAGAAAGTGTTACATAAATAAATTAATAATCCTAAATATCTCGGCATCACTCTGGATTATAATCTCTCTTAAAAAATTCACCCGGATTTTAAAGCAGGAATAATTTTACTCAAAACCTTGCAGATTCCAACTGAAGATCTGATGGTAACTCACCGCGTACACATCATCATTATCAGTGTGCGTAGACTGTAGACACAAAACTAAGAGGTGTTGTCTTCTCGACGAGCTGTTATCTGTATTGGGTGTGATCATAAATCATTCTATTACATTCATAATGGCTGTTTAGTTAGGTTAAGCTTTAAAAACTTAGTTGAATTTGCATCTTTATGAAATAAACTATGTCACTAGTATATTTTCTCGATTCGTGTCAATCGAGTCAATACGATATTTACGTCGCCAATTTTGTTTAAATGTATGGAAAAATACAGACTTTTGACGTTCTTAACCTCGATAATTATTATGGGATAAAACAATATCAAGTATTTATTTTACTTTTATGTCTAAAAAAAACAGAGTCACAACACTACAACTCTTGTATGAAGAAATGACCACTCAGCGTCCTTTTAACCAATTTTAACCAATTAATATAGCCTTTTATAACTTTTACAGTCAGATTCACATCTGCACTACAGCTCCAATTGACCTCAAAAAGAAAAAAAAAACAGTTAAAGAACGGGGAAAATATATGAAACAGCAGCACCACATTCACTGCAATATCCCCGGAAGAGACAACTAATCTGAAAAAGTATAAAAAAAAGATTCATGTAGCATTTTCACACACAATTTCACATTTTATTATATAAAACAAAAATATACATTTTTAACACAAATAAGATATTTAATTTTATAAAACTAAATAAATTATTATTTTTGTAGAGAACAATGATTTCACCAGGCAATGATAAAGTTACATAAGTCGGTTGAGCAGGTGACAGATTAATATCTCCTTCATTAATAATTCAAATAAAAAATGTTGTTACTTTCACTTGAATAAATATGTGATATGAGCGGAGCCGCCATGGACATCACTGTCCGAGGTCAGACACATTGTGAAAGGTTAACCCAGAAATAGTATAGTAGAGATTAGGGATTTGTAGCGTATATAACGATTAATAAACAGTGTGTATTTAATATCACAAACTAACAATTGTGCGTTAATCAGTAATGGCGTTAACATGAAAAACGTTATCCAATTACGAGAACATTAATTTCAAATTTAATATAAACCGTTGGAATGTTATATGCTTGTCGCGGCGGGGCGCAGAGGCAGAGTCAAGTGCCTGGGCAAGGAGAGGAAGGGCGTGTACCAAGTACTGGCTAGCTGTTCTCGAGCACGGTTAAGTATTTCACCTAGAAATGGTTGGCACGGCGTGACGCGGCAGTCATGATAATTTTTTACGGAGAATAACAAAGTTTATTTAAAATATAATTATTAGAGCGAAGCTCTCATAAGGCGACTCCAATTAGAACTTTGTCACGGGCTAACTTGGTCATTCCTTGACCGATTTGAAAAATTTTTGATTTTGAGAGAATCTACATGAAAAAGTGAAGGTCGTGACGGAGCTTGATTTTAAATATTGTCAAAAATAAAATTTTTGGGGTCAAAAGAAAATTGTCTATGGGAATATCCATTATAAAAAAGTCACGCGCTTTTTAAATCTATCCCGTCGTTAAAAAGTTATTGTCACAGACTAAATTTTATTTAGAAAATTTTAGTAAATCGCTTCGCTCTAATATGTGCTGCAGCGAAGCAAAATGCGAGCGACTGCGGCGACCTAGTTTTAATATGAAACTTTTTTCTCATGAGACCGGTTTAGTTGATATAGATCAACAGAACAGTAGTGTCTTTTAAATACATCCTGTATATATATTTGGGGAGAATGGGGATAAATGGAAGATTAAAACCTACTAAATGAGTTTTAAAACCATTTAATGACTCAAAAATATTTTTCTAATTCCATTGTCGTTCTTGTTCTAGTGTATTCTTAATAATTATTATTGAAACAAAAAATAAAAAAAAAACATAAAAATACACAAAAAACAAATACATAAAAATGTTCTGTATCAATATTTAATGTTTTCTTGTGTAGCAGTTAGGAATCATCCATTTAATATGGTCACACACCATTAGGGGGAGGGATGTCACATAAAATGTAACCTGATAATGGAAGGGTGATGGCTATGTAAAATGTAAGGTACCTAAATATTAAACACCTAAATTTTTTTATTAACATGAAACAGAGGTAACTCAAGTATGACCTATCAGGGGGGGGGGGGGGAAATAGGTGTAAAAAGCCTGTTATATTAAATGGATAACTCTTTAGTACATTTTGACTGCCCGAAAAGTAAATTTGTACAGACAGAAATAAAGTGACTTATACCTAGATATATTCCAAAATTGGACACAACCTTTTTTTTCTTGAACTATTCGGAAAAGGTCTCTTTCTTTTTCTAACACTCTGTATCATATTATAAGTAATACAGTTTAATATATTATGTACTCTGAATTTAAATATATATATATTTAACTAAAATAGATGACATTTATTATTAAATTACAAAAAAACGTATGTCCAACTTAAACAAATATTATTTTAGCCTAAATTAATAGTACAGATTTTACAGATGTAATTCTCTAGTCATAGTCTCACCAAAAGAATGGGCCTACAAATAAATTGGCAAAAAGATTGTATAAATATAAGTACACATTTTTATTCCATGAACATAAATTTTGTTACCAAAAAAATCAATATTCAATAATGACAACTTTTTGTTAAAACAGCCAATAAAACGTACAACCTGGGGCGTAACTCAAACCCATGTTCCAGGATTATGTTTCAGGGGAGCAAACCCCTACAGCTGATATACAATCTTCCTGCTAAAATTGCTTGCATAACATAAAATATACATCTCAAGTTAGTGTGGGAGTTTCATAGAAAGAAAATATTTCAATTTCAACAATTAAATATTAACAAGTTGAGGTTAACCATTAATATCTTGATTTTTAGTTTACTTCAGACATTAATATAACTACGAAAATCATAATACAATTTATCGGGAGTTATACATTCACAATTGTTATTTATTTATTTATCTTTATTGGAAAGACTAACAGCTTTACACAATAATATAAAAAAAATACATTAGAATAAAAACCTATGTAAAACTAAAAATGGGTTTCTACTAACAAAAAATATTAACATTAACAACAAATATAACAATTCCATATTCACATATCTATTTTCAGGAATTTAGAAAAACTAATTTGCATTGTTTATTTTTACACAATAAATTATTGGTAAACACTTTAAATTGCAACTTATTCAGAGTCAAATTATCAAAGCAGTTAATGGTATCATTATTTATTTATTTATTTATCGTTTATTCGTAAAACCAACAGTATAATATATGAAATAAATATGAGTGTTACTGCAGAGTATGACGGTATTTTAAAAACGTTATAATGACGGGTACGATGTGACGACGGTAAATTGATTGAAAAGGATTTCAAAAGATCGCATCAATTAATATTGATGCATTTATCAACCGCAGATTACATTGTTATTTATCAATCTGGAGTATGCTCTACTTCTGTATGTAATAGTAGTAACGTCAGTAAGCTGCATTATCATGACTACAACCGGGATGTCAAACTAGGAGTCTATCATAACCTAAAAATCAAGATGTTTTTTGTGTATAAAAATCTGTCGCTTAACATTTATAAATAATCTATACATAGCCAAGCTGCCACAACATAATACACCCTTATAAAATATAAAAAAAAATACAATTTCTTAAGCGCTGCCTTCGTATAATAATATGCTTTATACTTATGAGTACTAGATGCACATATCAAACGTTCGGCCACACCAAACTTGCTGACGTGACTGTATAACCAGAATCTATGGATTTGCAATATATCAATATTGCAATATACAGTATGATGTACGTAGCTGATATTGCATCATCATCGTATATATCCGCTGTCACAACTTTGGTATGGCCGAGCGACAATGTAAAATATTAAAGATAATAATGTGATCGGGCAATATTATCCGATGGTCTAGTTCACAATTGCAGTAAGCGCATTTTTAGCTAAAAATGAGTTAAATATGCAGTCGAACTGCTCTCGACCAGATCTTTATAGCGTTCAATTGTGGTGGGTAGATTTTGACCAGTCCCGAAGAGACTGCTTATTATACAACAAATGAATTCTAGGACAGAACAGAAAATGTTACATAACAATTGTGTTCTAAGCCATCGAACATAAATGCTATGATTTTTTATAATTGCTTGATCTGTATTTCTAAATTAATGTGTCTGTTATTCATAGAAAAAATCCGTTGATCGTATTCCAACTTTTAATAAAACTTTTATCTTAAAAAAAAAACTTTTTGCACGGATTGATTTGTAAAAAACAGTTACCTACTACTAAACAAAACACAATTAACATATTTCTGTGATTGTTACAAAAATTCAATAACATTAATATTGCCAACAATATTTCATGAAATTAATGTTTTTTTGAAAAGCTAAATATTTAATTATACCTAAATTATGGACGGACATAAGCAATAAATTAGTTTAGAAAATCTATCTTACATTCATAGCTGCTTTGAGAGTCTAATCTCAGTAATTCATTTTGTTCTCTTGCTACACTTACGGGGTTTGGATATGTCGTAAAACTTGAGCCTTTTTTCAGTTGCCACTACACAACCTTTCAGGGCCGGCATTTACAGATTACTTTTTAGTTTACTATGGTTTTGGTGTGTCCGACGTATAATTTGAGTGGTGAGAACTAGCAGTGGGCGTTAACTCGATAATCATGTAACTGGGGGTTACATTATACGATACTTAAATGGCTACAAAATAGCTGCGTGATTTGTAGCTAAAATCGTCACCGTGTTTCGTTGTCATGGTGCCGCTTCAACGAGATCTCCGTGTCACTGAAGCTGGAGTCTGGCCGGACAAGGTAAAAAATAGTAAGACGACTGTCAAAATAGTTACGGCCGGCGATGTACCGGAATTCACCGTACGGTTCAATCTGTGTAACTTGTGCAATATGCAAGCCAGGCAATGGGCTATAAATGGCAACTCTAGCTATGGCTGTGAATGAATGCGATTTCGCACCAGTTTCAGTAACGCGGCTATTAGTTGCGCTAGATTAATAGGGTGATTTAAACATTATCCATTACCATTATCTTCTAATGTATGGCAAAAAATTTGAGAAAAAATTACCTCCTTCAAAGTTATTGGGTATAAGAAATATTTAATTGAATTTATTTTGATTATTTCATTGGGAGTTACTAATTTTAGAAAAAATACTATAACATTAGAAGTAAATTTTATGAAGATTACCATAAACAAACCTTTTCTAATACACTGAATTTACAAAATGGGAATTCAAAGAGTAGTGAATCAGTATAATTCTGGTTTTAATTAAAGACATCTCGCAACCCCGATAACTATTTATTTACCCACCACAAGTCTAGTGTCTGGTGGAATGTTGCTGGTGCTGCAATTGGTGCTGCCGTAACTCATCCAGCGTGTCGAAGATGGCCACCCTGAAGGGAGAACCGGGAACATGTTGGCCGGCCCATCTGACCTAAGAAAACAAAGGAATGGATAGATTTCACTTTATGGTAATAGTTATTTGGTAGAAAGTATTTAGAGATGATATTGTGGTGCGCTATTGTGTAACCTAACCTAATCTATCCACCTTGTGCGCTTCGAACATTTCATTTTATCTACTGAGCGAAGAGCAAGGTTATCTAAAAGTTATTAAAGAGAGAAAGCAAATAATTCTGTAAACCCGTTATTCCAAATCTCTCAAAAAGACTGACATGGTCATATCTTTATTCTATTCAATGGCTTACTAAGCAGACTTTTTATATATATGTATTTATATCGTCATTTACATGCACTCTTATATAACAACAAATAGTGATTACACAATTACAATTAAATGTATATTATTGTAATTTGTAATCATGTGAAATGGATTCATTTTGGTGCATCACCCTTAATAGCACAATGTGCTGTTCCCGACGCATTATTCGGTGTGATTATTACAATGCAATAGTTATTAACTATTAAAAGAAAGGTATACAGCATAACCAGAGGCTGTGCTTCGGATACAGGTGTATTTTTATTTACTTTGCTCCTTTTAGGGGGTTGGTCTATATCGACAATCAAACATTATTCAGCAATAAATAAATAAATAAATAAATAAATATTCATTATTCAGCTGATATATTATTTCTAATTCCGAGAGATATTTTAAGGGTTCGACACATTCCTTCTGCTGTTTCAATAAATATTCTACAGATGCAAATATCATAAAGAAATAAGGGCCGAAGCATGGACTAAGGCCCGAATTCAGAGACGTTTTGCTCCCCTTAAGGGTGCCCTCAAGTGTGCCCTCAAGTGTGCCATCAAGCGTTAGAACTAGCGGTAGTCACTATTCGCACTTTTGGAGTTAATATTCCACTCACGAAATGAGTAACTCACGAAATGAGCGAACGAACGAAGCAGACGGCCGGCGACGTGAAGTTTGTCTGACGTTTCTGTAGAGCAAACGTCAGCTGACAGTGACACGCGATTTATTTTGTTTTCTATTTTCGTTGTGTTGAATTTAAAATGAGTCCTAAAAAAATTACCTACACAGTAGAAGAAAGACAGTTAAGAAAAGAACTAATGTTAAATAAATACAAAGAATTCCTGTCACTGTCAGCTGATGCTTGCTCTACAAAAATGTCAGACAAACTTCACGTCGCCGGCCGTCTGCTGGCTAGCTAGCTTCGTTCGTTCGCTCATTTCGTGAGTCGCACGCTGATTGGCCGAAAATGTTTATTTCTGCTAAGTGTTGCTAATCTCGGATCGTCACTCAGCGGCCCTTAAAATGAACTTTGA
Source organism: Neomicropteryx cornuta (assembly GCA_020383195.1). NCBI lineage: Eukaryota > Metazoa > Arthropoda > Insecta > Lepidoptera > Micropterigidae > Neomicropteryx > Neomicropteryx cornuta. Next base: position 855,844 of record JAHKQU010000001.1, on the reverse strand, counting down.
ATACCAATATAATCGTAAAAACGAAAGTGACGACTCTGAATTTGGCATATTATTTCTATTCAAATTTATTAAAAAACAGTAGCACTAAAAAATAATATAATAAGAATAATAATATAAATTCCAAAAGTGCGAATAGTGACTACCCTAGTTCTAACTTGCGAAGTATACACTTGAGGGCACACTTAAGGGCACCCTTAAGGGGAGCAAAACGTCTCTGAATTCGGGCCTAAGTACTTCGAAGAATCTATAATATATTTATTTACCTCTATCCTGTAATCTCCCGGTTCTGTGGGATCATATTTGCAGAGAATGGTTCGGTCCTTCTGGCTTTCTCGTTGCATTTCTACTCTGAAAGCACCCTGAAGAAAAAGAAGAAAAGCTCAAACAGAAGATTTTTTTTGCTAGATGAAAAAGTTTCGGCTGATTATAATATATATTTAAAAGGCCGCTACTTCAAATTGTCAAAATTGTAGAAAAAACAACTATAAGATCTTGACGATCTACAATAGAATGTGACTGACAATACAATAGGATTCTAAACTTAAATTTAACTTAACATGGCCAAACAAGTGTTAAGTGTTATTGAGTAAACACTTAAATTGTATTCATGTGTGTTTGTGTGTGTGGGTGTGTATATCAGTGTGTATATTTGTGCCTTAGGTAATTTTATATTTTTCACAGGGTTTTGCGCTGGTTCAATGTATGCTCACTGTAACACTTTATATATAACCTTCCTTAGAACAGGTAACTCTTACCTAGTTAGGAAGGTTATAGATTTGTACTCATCGGCCAACTTGATTTCTCAAAAAAAAAAAAAGTATTCACTTATTGCTAATTTCATAGTCATGTCATTTATGTAATTTTGTGTTTTCTGAGACCATTATTGCAAACTTAGTAAAAGAATGAGAAAAAAAATAAAAAATAGACGACAAGGTTGAATGTGCAATATGCAGTATAAACTAAAAATAATTGTTAATATTTGAATTAACCTGATTACCGATTATTAGGACGTTAAGATCTAATAGAATATATAAAATAACAGTATTTTTTTATTTATTTATTTATTGACAGTAACTTAACATTAATTTCACATAATGCAAAGTACTACCTAACTAGGCAATGCCCGTACTAAAGTAAACTTTACTAAAAGCATCGTTCTTATAAGTATAACCGTCTCACTGCGCAACATACAATTACAATTATTTGAATTGAATTGTATGCAATAATACATAATATATAAGTATAGCTTACCTTAGGTCCGCGGACCCTGACGGTGAGTTGACCAGCCCCGGCGCCCCTCGTTTCGCAGGTGAAGACGCTGCGGTATGTGGCCAACACGCCGTCTCGCACTCCCGGACCCAGCACTCGCACCCTGGCCGCATCCGGGGCACCGACTGCCCGCACGTTAAACGGAGACCCATTCGCGTGTATTCCGCTATCATTAACAAACAATTTGAGTGAACATTGGCTTATATATTGGATTATATAACGACATAAAACAACATTAAAACACACATTAAAACTAGAAACGAAAATTTAAAATTATATCCGCAGTGTAAAAATACTGTGTTTATAGACTAATTTGTAACAAGACATACACAAGACAGTAATTTAAGCACAGACTTGTAAGAAGACATTGCTGCCTGCAATGAATGACCTAACATCATGGAGACATCATTTAAGGGGATATTTGCATATTTTTTTCCATATAAAAGTTGTGCTATGACTTATTATGACTCTTTTTCGTAGTGATAGCAGTAAAATAATACTGGGTCTTGTTTTATCTCCTAATTATCTAGGCTAATGAAGAATGAAAAAGTTAATTTTTTACTTTGTCTAAAAGTCTAAAAGCCTCAATGAGTCGGTATATTTCCATACATATATCAAAACTTTAGACGTAAACACTTTACAAAAATAAAGAAAATAAAGCTACGGTGACATAACTGATTTCATAAATAAATATGCATATTCAAATAAGTTCTAAAAAAATATTGGTCTGTTTTTTAAGATTATTCAAAAATCAGAAGTTCATTCATCATTTTGTGATGGTCTTTTTATGTTTAAAAATATCGCATGTCTCATCAAGCTGTGCCAAACAGCCGTTAGAAGAAATAGTGTGATTTATGACCACTCCCAACATAGACGAGAGCTCTTCGGAAAGAGGACCCTAAACGCAGCGCTATAAATTACAGGATACTTTGATAGACTAGCAGGAAGAAGACTAGTCGCAACCATTATGAATGCAGTTCATTCTTATCCTGACACTTCAAACGTTCGCTACTCAAAATACTGCTCAATTTGTGAACTTTGTCAAAAATAAAACCTAATTTTTTCTTCGTCTAAAAGTAGCTTTCACTTGAAACGTTGAAAAGATACAAATGAAAAAATATACTAACCTCCACTTAACAGTGAGATGATGGACTCCTGGAATCCTGGGCCTAACTCCCAAAGTGAAAGTCCCATCACCATGTGCGTAGAGGGCACAGTGCGCTGGCGGGGGAGGGGGTTGGCCCGGGGGGGAGGAGGACTCGGTACGAATGCACTGAGCTGTTAGCTCTCCGGCACCGCCGCGTCGAGCGTCAATCCATGCTCGTATCTGTCAAAATTGCAAACAACACGATTTTTGGAGCAGAAATTGATAAATATCGACACAATTTGCTTACTTTATTTGTTTATTTACTGCAATAAAAGGTTTTTTAACTAACCTATCTAACGCTCACGTAAGCCACGCAAATTCAACAAAATGAAAATAGATGGTCTGCACTTAGATAAGTTATAATTTAAACTAACCTCCTTTCCGACGACAACGGCAGCTCCTGGTTCAACGGCGGCGCCCGAAACTACGATATTAGACAATGCACCACCGGCGCCTGCTCCCAACCAACTACTGGATGTAAGGGTATCTGAAATGTAAAAGACAAATTAGATTTGGAGAAATGATCTAATAATAATTCAACCTAATTTGTCTAAACTAGGTTGAATTAAATAACTAAAAAATTAATAAATATGTTAGGAGAATACTATTGTAAGATTATTAAACTAAAAAAAAAAAAAAAACCCAGGCAGCAATAATGCTGATTAATTCTGTAATAAATTTGGATATAAAGTAAAAGTGAAATTACAATGAATGCTAAATGTCCTGATAATGTATCATTAAAAGAGATAAATATTTGCTTAACTTGAAGGGGGGCCTGGTCCCGAGAGCGCTCTTCTCTGAAATGTGCGTGGTCCTAAATCATGCATTTTATCTAACGTCTTGTAGAAAGAGAACCGTTTTAGGATAATAGAAATAATTAATTTAAAAAAACTTAGTTGAATTTCAATATTTATGATCAATTAAGTACATCGCAGTAGTTTTATTTTCTCGATTCTTGTATTCCTATATTGTAATGTTCAATTTTAATTTAAATAAATATGCAAATAAAATCAAATACCTCCTAGTAATTTATAAAAATTATTAGCTAGTCATGTTTAAACTGTTTTTTGAGTCCACTTTTATTTTTATTTTTACATTTACTTTTAATATATATTATTCTGATGTAAAATGTTATTTTAGGTATATAGAAATTTCAAATTTATAAAGATACAGATAAATATTGTATAAATTACAGTATGTATGTTTTATATATTAAAAAAAAAAAAGCCTCAGACCTCGGGGTCTTATTATCTCCTTACTTATATATTTCACATAGGTATTAACCTCAATACAGGCATTTGCCTAGTGATTTGTGTGTTGCTAATCCACACAAATTGTTTTTTCTTCACTTGAAAATCAATAAAATACTATAATGTAATACATATTTAATAATTAATATTCATTGTATATTAGATATTTTAATAAATAAATAAATAGGTATAAGTTACCTGTTCTATTAAGAGTTAGGTACATTACCGCTATGTTCATTTCCTAAAAAGATACGTAAATATAATTTTAGTGTAGATGTGTAGGAGAAACAATCAATTTCTATCATGTACCAAAGTTGTACAATTTTAAATAAGTAAATAAGATGTACCTGTCGAATTGAGGGTGGCGGAACGGTTGTCATCGGGACCATCAGCTAAATCTGCTGCCGGGTCACCACAGACCACCAAGGCTGCTTTTGGAGCATCTGGAACCTAATCCAAAATAGAAAAAGGACCTTTAAGCTCTTACAAGTACGAAGTACTATTATAAAAGTGCCTTTACTTATTACTTGTGATAAAAGTGATTGACACTCACTCCACTCTCAATATGGAAGGGCGTAAATCCTACAGCCGTTCTTCTCGCTCGTCGATTTTAAAGTTAATAAATTGTGATTTTTTTTTGACATAATTCACTCACCACACAACTGATAAGATAAGATAAGATAATTTTATTTCCAAAAACAAATGTTACTATACGTTGTTAGATGAAAATTTCAAGAACGAAAAACAAAAAGGTTTTTGACATATTCGTTATGGTAAAATATGTACTTTTCTCACCTGAAACCCACACCATGTCAGCTCAAATGGCTGCAATCCCAGGAGATCCGAACCTTCCGGAGCTGCCACGTGTATAATAGCCTTGTCACCGGACTGTTCTACTTCTGTAAATGGAAAAAAAATGATTGTGTAAAACACAAAAGCAGAAAATAATAATACAGGGTGAACTTAAAGTCAGCAGTATCCTGTTAAGAGGTTATTCTGAGCATGAATCTGGATAACTTTTGTTCAACAAGTTTTCATATAGCTAACAATACAATACAATATTGTGAGAGCTACCCATCGTTTCTTCTTAACCTCTTAGTCTCTTTAGTAGTCTCTTTCTTCGCGGCCATTCAATGATGTTATCTAAATCTCTTTATTTCACTAACTCTAGGAAAAACTTTAGGTCCAATAGAGTTGTGGATAATTGGAATCGGCTACCACAGGAAGTGGTGGAAGCTATAAGTGTAGACCAGTTCAAGAACCGCCTTGATAAATTTCTTTAATCTAGGCAAATAGCTAGTAACTGAGAATGAGATGAGCATATCAGCTAAATAGCTGCTTGCTCAGCGAATAATAATAATAATAGATCTATGAGTGGGTTAAATTATTGTTTCTTAAATGTAAACATTTGTTAAATCTGACTTCTATGCTGTTAGCATCTGGCCAATCTGCCAATGAAATCTTAAGCTTTTACCTCCATACGACATGTACTTACTGCATTGTCTCGACGCCAATAGAGCAACGAGGCCATTAATGGAAGGTGCGGGCCCTGCCTTGGCCAAAGAGAGCACCAATTTAGCCGGAGCTCTTAAAGCGTCTGTGCCGGCAAGCCATCTAGCCCAGCCACCGGACGGCGCGACGGCCAACGGGTCAACGGCTCGAACGGCCCGCGGAGATCCGTCGAAAGGCCCACCTCCGCGGCCACAGCGGGCCGTGATCGAGTACAAACCGGCCGTGTGCGCAGTGTATGACACACGGTAGCCGCCCGACTCGCGAGCGACCAGCACTTCGAAGTCATCTTCACTGTTTGCGTTCGAGAGATCGCTGTCCATATGGAGTCGGTGCATCTGAAATATTTTTATTTATTTTTACATAACCTCATTGCTAACGATTGTGATCGCAATATGTCCAAATTATAAAGGTGACTAAACCAGGTAGCTGAGATCATATTCTCATCACAAAATTAGAAGGCTTTATCTGAAATCAGACCATTCAGTTGAACGACAGTTTGTCCCTCAGAACAAAAAAAATGTTTTGTCCTGACACTTATTTCGGTAAGGCTTTTACTTATTACTATGCTATGAAATCTGTGTAGTGCGAGGACTTAAGGATTATTCTTGGCTTGTTACAGGGTCTTTATTTTAATTGAAGATGTTGGCACCTTTTGCCAAGCAGAGACCCTTCCAAACTATCGGAATGTTTAATGCTTGAGAAATTTTCTGTGCCCTAAACCCTCTGGGTTAAGTGTAATATGTTGTTATTATTATAGGGAATAGGCCTTGTGGGAGTCACATGGTCGATGCCGTTCCCACACCATGGACACCTGCTTTCCCAGGCCACTCCACAACATCCGCTTTCCCACGGCACTCGAGACACCTGGTCAGCCAACTGCCGGAACTCCTACGTTCCCACGACGGACGCTCGAGACCATCTGCTCAGCCACCTGGCGTATGACGTCAGACGACCCCCCGCAAGCGTCACGGCCAAAGAAGAGGGTCCCCCCGCTGGCAAGTTATAAGAGCAGGCCGCGACACTGCTCATCGCCTTTCCCAGCCGAGTCTGCCGCCGTCAACACCCGCTTCTCAAGCGGTCGTCCGCGCGCACGGCGCGCGGAACCCCAGAGTCAGATTTAATTAAGTTAACTTTTATATTGTAACGGTTTAATAATAATAAACAGTTTAACATTCTTCACATCATTTAATTTGGGGCTGTTACAGCCTCTTAAAAGCTTTTAATTTTTTAAACAGTGAAATGAGATAGAATGGTAGTTTAAAAAAGCATTGAATGACATTGAAGTCAATTCAATGAACCTAATACTAAAATATACTCACGTCTACAATAGGTTTCCGCTTGGAGTCTGTTTTAATAAGGAAGACGGCTTCTTTGCCAATGTGAACATTCGTCACGGGACTACCTTCGATTGTGGCCGAGCTGACGTGGCTTGGAGACGAATTGGAGACACCAATTGACAGCGGACTTGAAGCAACAGGAACACCTGTATAATTACATATAATTTTAATTAGTTGACAAATTTGACTTACTGCATTACATACTTGAATGTCATTCAGATACCGAGAGCTGGTAGAGATGTAACCTACCTTGAAGTATATAGCGTGTCCTAAAATATTTCCTGAAGAAACGGGGGGGGGGAGGGTGTTTGTGTTTCTTTTAAGTGAGAAATATTATAAAAAAACGTGAAAATATTTCCTCTCTAAGATATTATTTTTGTAAGAAATGTGTGTAAGCTATCGTAATATTGTTATGAGCTGCTCCGTAGCGCTCGTACAGCTCCGCCATTTAGCCTTTCTCCGATAAACCGGTGAGTCCATTCGACCCGTACATTATCTTTCCCTGTAGCTAAACCTTCCTGAACCCTTGTATGTCGGTTTATGTCAAACCTTGCAAGCTGAATTAGAACCACTTTCTCTTATCCTAGAGTTGAAATTTGACATGTTGGTTCAGTTCCGATGATAATGCATTTTTATGGTAAGAATGACCTGATTCTACATCCAGGAATGGCTCCAGACGAAGGAACTTCTCAACGATCAACAGCACAGACACAAAATTTTGTATACGCATTCAAACACTTGAATAAAAAATTATTCAATTTATTTAATATTAATTTATTTATTCATTTATTCGCCTAAGAGTATGTGTGTACATTCGAAGTATTATAACTTTTTGAGTGATATAACGGATAGAGCGACCTTGACACACAAAACATGAATGGCGGATATATCGCTTTTACAAAAACTACCTGAAATCGCAGGGTCCATCACCTGGCTCAGTTATTGAGAGTGGTTTTAGAAAACAGTGTATAACATTTAAATAATTTTATTAGGGAGTAGATTCTTACCTTTTAGTCATACATTTTTTAGTGCTTAATCACCATCATATCTTCCAACTCTAGCACAAGCATATTTAGTTTATCTGAGCGCAGCCCAAAATAATTGTATATGACATAGGCCATAGTAATATATAAAAAAAAAATACTCAAACACCATCTGTCTATCAGACTCAACTCAATCACAAAAAAAAGCAAATTTTTACAGGTTAAGTAGTGTATCCAGGCCATTTTTATTTAAGAAAAATTACCAATAGGTTGCTCATGGTGTACAAACAAAATAACCTTTTAAGAACTTACAGCTTATATGCAAACATTTCACATTTTCAGACGAATAGAACCTATATAAAATTTCTTGATGTCTTTGACCTTCAACAGTCGCCAGATAACTGATGACAAAACTGGATTGTGAACTCCATAATGTACTGTTTATTGACAGGTCTGTACCAAACAAAGTATTTTAAAAACAAAAAATATTTACCTTACACCGCATTCTGTTGATATTGCATTCGTAGGTGCATTTTAAGAAATGATTTATTTTTAAAACACCACCGTGTGGAATCAGCAGTGTCAACTGTCAGTTCTCCTGAATACGAACTGTTAATATAGTGTTCATCAACTCATTATATAATATACAGGTGTATTTAAAATCATTATGGCCATTTAAGGGCGTTGACCTATATCAACATATCAACAACTAAAACGGCCTCATGACAAAAAATATCTAAATTAAAAAAAAAAGTAAATATAAAAGTAATAGAACAGTCCGGTGACACAACTCTAAAGCACTCTAACTCACTAAAGCACTTTATTTCTCTAGCTTTCCCACTCTTACCCCCCCCCCCCTTCTCATTTGTCACCTTGAACATCGTACACCTTGGAAGAGGTAAGTAAGTACTAGTGAATATTTTACCGTCGTATGTGAGATGCAAGTAGTAGTGTCCAATTTTCGAAGGCACGAGGGTGACACTCCAAGAGTGCTGCTCCGTTTCGGTGACTTGGAGCGCACCCTGAGTGCTTACGCCATCCCCGCCCTCAAGCCAACAATCCAGGAGACCAGGACCCGCCTCGGTACAGTCCACTGAAAATTAGTTTGTTATTGAAAATTAGGAAACGAACATTGGCAAATATGTCATACAAAAGCAATAATCTAAATCTTCATCGAGTGAAAACTCGCTCCCATATCTGTAAAATAAAAATACTAAATCAAAATGTTTTAGTGGTCGCAGGTTTGAAACCGCATTAGTTATAATATTTTTAAAGCTTCGTTACTACCATCTCCCTTGACTCTAATACAGGCAAAATTTAGCTTAGTTTAGCAGGGCCCAAAATAGTTTTAAACAACCTAAGCAATTCTATATAAAAAAATAAAGGATTGTAGTCAAGCATAGTTAATAATTGTTTATAAAAAAATTAAATAAATTCCTTAGTTTGATCGGAATGTACGAGTATTTTATAAATGATTATACTAGTGCAAATTAATAACAATATTTTTAAAAGGATGAGTTGAAACAAGACAAGAGTACTTTTAACCATTCGATGGCTTCGGGAGTTGCTTTTACACAACAAATATGTCATAAAAATGTAATAATCTGCATCACTTCCAAGTGTTTACACGTCATTAATGTGTCTAATGTGTTTAGCGTAACTCATCGCAATCTCACGTCGCAAACTGTGGAGAATCAATGATTTCCCACGGTTTATGTAAAAAGTCAGCACACGGACTCTATTTGAAACAGATATGGTTTAGCTTGAACTATATACAACGCAAAAGGTAGTAAGTTGTACGGGGTGAGGCATGAAAACCCTATCAGATGCAGATGGAGACGCTAGTTAACCAGACAGACGTAACATTAAACCTATGTGTTAGGTCAACGGTATGTTTTAGGAGAGATGGAAAGCTCTGAAGTTGGTAGGCATTCATCTGTGTCTTGGCGTACTGGCAGATTAAAGTTCATTAATATTTTTCTAAAATCTATTGCCATACTAAATAATAATACTTGGCACTGAAAGTGTACCACAAACAACCAAATTTAATCTACCTGAAAGTATTCTGTCACCCTCTTAATTCTATGAGATTTTACCTAGAAAAGTTAAACAATCGGTAGTAGGCCTGCGGTGTGTACAGTGACTTCTAGGCTGAGTTACCGTTTCCTTTAACCGTTTCCTCCTGGTACATGTAAAAGTTTCCTATGATGAGCATAAGAAAATTACAAACTGACCTTGTAGGAGTAGCGGTTCGTGGGGGTGCAGATGATAGGGGGCGTGCAGCACTGGCGGCGGTCGAAGTTTCACTGCACTCGGTTCAACCACCCGGCAGACGAACGGACTGCCGCTGATATGTCGAGATAGGTGAAGTACCTCTGAAACAAACAATATCCATTACATTTTATGGTTTCTTTCATTTTGTGGGAACACAACCCTTAACCATTGTCATAATGGGAATGAAATAGTCCGTCGGCCGGCTGCATCTCAATCGAAGCAATTTTATTTATTTATTTAATCGAGGAAAAACTACGGTGAAAGAAATCTCAAAGAAACAAAATCTAGGTTAGTTTTGCACCCTTACAAGATTTATTTCATATCTAATGCTAATGAATAATTGACGGTTTTTATCGTTAACGGCGCCGTCACTCATTCAAACATTCCCGCCAAATTAACTATAGTTCGCTGCAATAATGTCTATGCCATCTGATACCCTACGAACCAATCACTCTCGGATTTTACAGTAAAGATGCGATTGAGCCAGAAAGTAATACCAACAATATATTTTGCTCACAAATGACGAAAATCAATAAAAAGAATCGAAATTATTGACGAAAATTACGATCGAGCTAGTCGATGGAGTCGTTATTTGTTAGAATTGACAGTAACAATTGTTACAAATGGTTCCTGACCCCCTTCCGCCCGGTCGGACAGCGCTTTGATGACCAGCCAATAGCGCAGCAGTTCGCCTTAGTAGTTTCCATACTGAAAACTCAACCAAAATTAGTACTAGATATTACGTTTAACAAACAAAGGCTTAACACATATTTTTGCAGTTCAAATACTTTTGTTTTATATAATATATGTAACGGAGTGTTTTAATGAAGATGAAGAGAAGATGGGGAACAAATGGTTGAAGTGGATGTATATATTTATTGATTCACAATTGTTACAGAATAACCGTTCAAAAAATATCTGATCCTGAATGTAATTACTTAAGTTAAGTCACGACACGGAAGCGTAGTCTACCTCCTACCAGGGATGCCAATTTATGTGGCGGAGAATAGTTGCAGACTGCGCAGTGGATCATACACGACTGAAGTTGCCAGGCGCCTACTTCAGTCAAGAAAACTTATCATGAGAAAGGAGTTTCTCGAGTATCTCACTGTTTGCGGTCTATTGACATAAGGCGGTGTGCGAACTATCTATGTATTTTTGACACAATGGATTTCTGAAATATGAAGTGTGAGAAATTGTCGGCTGGCTTTTGACCGGGCCGCTAATTATATTTCTTATTCAGAAGTCTCGCACGACAAAGGCAAATATTTTTCTAATAACACATATCTTTGTATCGATTTTTTTGCAATAAGAGTTTTAAGCAAAATTTGCCCAATAAGTTTTGCCCAAAATGATGTATATAATTGTTTAATACCAATATTAGCTTCTCCGGTCTGTTTGGGAGGTGGAATAAAGTCGGCTCTGAGCTCTCCGGCCCTCGTTTGATAGCAACGAACCGGTAAAGCACCACCACCTGGAGCAGCGGCCACCTGAAATAATTTCACTAAATAAACAAAAAGCAAAAGGCAAAATTCGCCCCTGAAGAAAAACAGCTAAATAGGTAAAAGCATAATATTATTAATAATAATTTGTTGAGATTAAAATTTAACAAAGGATGTATTTTTACAAAGTTTACCTAACTTGGCAGCGCCTGTACTAAGGTTTAAAAATGCATTGAAATTATTAAGACTTGAAGACTAAGAAAAAAACCAAATTAGTCTGTGTTCTGGAAGAGTTCCTCTTATGGGTAGCGGAAAGGTTTTTTATTAACAACTATTACCGCCTTTTAAGCTCGTATGATATGATTCAGACAGCTTGAGGTAGCACCGCCCCAGCATATAATTCCATACGACATCTACTAACGCAAAATAAACATCTCAAATTTCAAAATTTTGTACATTCATGATTGAATATTTTTTTAAACAATACATTTTACTGTAATCTATAAAAACGTAAAATAAATTTAGTGCATAGATAATTTCACAAAGATTACAAAGCATGTTCTTATCAGACATCAAAATCTTCAAAAACCAACATTTCTAATGGATTTTTATCTGTTGTATGTAAAATACTCTGAGCAGATAGTATAAACATGGTGGAAAGTAATAAATACAGTTTTTTTTATACGCACTACGTCGATTTCCCGACCAATGTTATTGTTGTTGTTGGCAGTGACCGTTATATGCGTCGGACGACCCGCCACTGCAAAGTACAAACCTGCGCCTCTAGCCGCCACTGTAATACAAAAAAGCCTTATTAGAGTGGTTACTACTTGGAATAGTCAATCTATCTTATCTAGATGAAAAGATAGATGCAGACTTTCAAAAACAAATTGTAGTTTCTACCCTATTCCAGGACCATTTATTATTACGAGAATCTAATTAACTACATGTGTAATCAGCATAATTGCTGCCTACCTTTTATTATAATTTTTACACATATATATACATGCATGTATGTGTTAATGCACATAATTAGTATGTATAGTAAGTAGTTAATAGTAAATGTTATGAAATTAACTGAAATGACCAATGAAATATGAAATTGACCAATCTTGAGTGTGTACGCAATGAAACTCCACGAGTGATTCAACCTACTATCTCATTTTTTTTTCTCGTTTTGCTCGACACTAAGACGGTTATTTTCGACAGTTGATAGGTTAACTTTTAGAAAAGTAAAAATTGAACTTTTTAATTTTGTATAAGCACAGATAATTATGATATAAAACGATATCCAATATTTATTTTCTTCTATATCTACAAATAAGTCACACGCTATGCTTGTATAAAAGAATGACCGGATTGATTCTTCTAAGATGAAAATTCATCTTCAAGGAAGCACAGTCATTCTTAAGCACTCGGTATATTAAATTTATGTGAAATATGAGATTTTTCAATCTGATTGATAGAATTGCAGTACGGCATTATCGATTAAATTTAAGTAATGTAAAGTCGACAAATCTGTGTAATTTTAATTCCAAATTATTTTTATTCGCGTATAAAATAATGGTACAGAAAATCATTCAGACCAATAGTGTCGTCTTCGAGTGGGTGATGAACGTCGACTGGCAGCGAGAGAGCTCTTCTTCCTGCCAACATCAGGAGAGCTTGGTAGGGTGCGGCCCTTGTGCAGTGTAGAATTATCTCACGAATTCGTGGGCCTCTATATAAAACATAAAAATCAATACTTATTTAGGCCTGCAGGGCTACTTCTGCGTCAATCCGCATCGCAGACCCTTCGCTCAACTATCAAATCTCGCAAAGAGGTGGTACACTTGACTTTTGATATTATCATAAAAAAAAATAATTTTACATTTGCTCGTTAATTTTTAGGACTATAAATTCTAAACCTAGTCTAAATCCTTTTTATCCTTTCATGATAGACGTGATCTCGGTTGGTGATTTCCATGTTAGCTATGCTCTTATAGGTATAATCTATATATAATCTAATATATTGTAACACCAGATGAATAAAATCTTATCTTTGCTACACGAAGCCATTGCCACACGAAACCGGAGAGTCGCCGTGCAACTATATCATGGTATTAAAGACTAAGCTAGCGAAACGCCGTTCTGTCTTTGCGTAATCATTTTAAGCATAAAAAATCATTGACAACAACTTTATTCATGTAAATATCTTTGTTAAAATAATTACGAATTATATTTTGATGAAAAAATATAAGTACTAAAGTTTCTTACGTATTATTTTTAACTTGTATTTTAACAACCAACAGTGTTGAAATGGAACAATTGCTTCTGGAAAGTTGTAGTGAAAGTGAAATTGAAGAATGTGAAAGTGAAATTGAAGAATGTGCTAGTGATTCAAGTGATTTTACATCTTCGAAAAACGATTTGGAGTGTTCAAATAGTGATTCTGAATTGTCAAGGGACATTTCAATAGAACCTATCAAAAAAAGCAAAAATGAGGAATGGATTAGGAATACAGACTCAGTTCAGATATCCAAAATTCCTTTCATGAGATGAAGATTAAACAAATATCTAAGTAACAAAAAAAAAAATAGATCTATGTTGTACCGATTTAATTTTATGTGAAGTTTAGATTTAAGGTTTCTTTGAAATAAAAATTATGTCATTATTAGTGGTGGAATGGGTTAATAACAAAGGTGAAATGCAAGACATTTATTGTTTAATTAAATAAACAATCAAACATTTTGTATATATTATTATTATTATAGGTCTCTCATATTATTTTATCAAGGGAATACTCGAAGCTGTTGCAGATATAAATTAATTGTTAAATAACAAGTACGTAAGTATTAGTACCTTGATCTGATGGAATATTCGGCTCTTAGTCCTCCACTGCGACAAATGCATGAAAGCATTTCAGTTCCCGTGTGTTCTATGTTTACTGCAATAAGCAAAACGAAATATACACAGGTTTGAAGTTGTGTTTTTTGCCAGAATTGGTGGCCCCAAAGATTTGTTCGCTTTTCCTCAAAAATTTGACACAAACAGGTAAAAATGTCACCTTACCTGATTTGCACGGTTAACATCGGGAACATATTATGCATAAAATGAAAGGCTGCCGTCTTAAAATATTCTGCAATGTAGAATGATAGCTGATACTTTTTAAATAAATTTTGTGTTAAATGATAATTTGTAATAATGGCAAAGAAGTTTAATGTGAACAGCGATACGCATAAATGGTTTATGCTCCGCAGCATACTAAAGTGACTATGCGTAAGGTTTGTGTGTGATTTTTAGAGGATAGTGGGGAGGAAAGGTTGTATTAATAATATAAATGCACAATAAGCTCAAAGTATACTTACCGGCAATGATGACAGGTCTGGAGACCAGCGCTGGATCGCTAACGCTCAGCAACTTCAGAGCGGCTACGTCTACCACTCGCACAACAGCCAACAGTACTCCTCCATTGCTGACACCATTTTCACACTTTCAAAAAAAGCAAGAATATTTTTAACTATTGAAAATTCTACAAGACCGACAGTGTAGTTCAACAAGCATTCAGTTTCAACATTCCCAGATGCAACTAACTATAGCTCTCTTATTTGTAGATACACTTATAGAAGAAAAATAATACTGGATTAAGTTTTATGAAAGTTTTAAACGTCATACCTTATTAACTCAATACAAGAATCGAGGAAATAAAACTATAGAAGCATAATTAATCTCATAAAGATGTAAATTCTACAAGTTATTTCAAAACAAATTGATTCGGCTTTTCATGATTAACCAATTACGGCACAGAGTGTTTTTTGTTTTTACAAGCCTTTAGATGAGAGAGAATGAGCCTTTAGATGAGTAATGAGCAAGACAGAGAACGTTTTCAGGTAGAAGCTTCTTAACGTATTAAACTCATACAATAGGTACCGCTACAGTAGATCCTACAATAGGTACTACAATAATAACTATTAACTTTTAGCGTATGTTTTACTATAGCAAAGAGCATATACTGTTTTATTATTGAGTTTGTGTTTAGATCAATTTAGGGCGAATATATTGCATTAGTTTTTTTTTTGTGTTTGGTGGTGGTTTTTGGTGGATCAGGAATATATATTTACTTTTTACTTCTAGCATTCTTTCTAGTTAGATTCGGTCTTATGCATAGTAGCTTTAGCAGTGAACTAAATTGACTATGCATAAGGTCGAATGTAACAGGCTGCAGAGGCCCTAAAATAAATTGAACAAATCTAAAACTAACCTTGATCTGATAGGGTCCTGCATTCTTAGGTACAAACGTGAGCACCCTATCGGTGATGTGAAAGGCGATGGCCGTGGACTGGCCCTGATTTAGCTTAGTTGGCACCGTGCTAACTTGCACCAGAGACTCGTCCACTTCAGCCGGCAGCTCTAGGACAAACGGAGATCCTGAAACAACAAAACTTTCTAATAAAATAACACCACACAAATACAATGAAAGAGGCTATGTTAACCTAGTCCAGATAACTTCATAGTACACTAAAAATGTTGACTATGTATATTAAAAGTGAGTTATCTTAACAGACCATTGAATTAGGTAGGCGTGGCATAAGCCACATCTACGCACTGCGTAGTGTGTCCATTTTCAGTCATCTTAACAGTAATGGTGATAATATATCGACACAATCACTGCCTGACATCGGGTGGAGGGGTTGCTTAGTTTTCGACTCATGGAAATGTCATGATTTTGTCATACCCGCTGTAGCTAGCATTAACTATTTCTATGGTTATTTCAAATCATTATAGCAAAAAAAAAACAAATTTTCTAACTTTGAAATAGGTATAGCATCTATTTTATAGTTTTGTCATTTTCTCATTTGTTTTTAACCGCTATTTGAAGTTTTTTATTAAATGTAATTAATATATTAAAAATCAGTCAATTTAAACTGAAAAATAAAAATCAAGCAGAATTAAACACTAACCCACTACGAAGGTCGGATCACATGTCTATTAAGGACAGCAAGCTACCATTGCACCGTGCGCTAGTTCCATAACAATGTAGATTTTTATATAGGACAGTTATATATAAAGTTGATCCGTTAGTGAGAAACTGAATTTCTGTTAGTTATTGGCGTCTACAATACATATCCGTTTGATACGGTCTTCAGTTTTCAGCTTTATTTAAAGTCCTATGTGACGATGTTCCTTTTTTATTTTTTTTTTTCATCCGTCATGCGACATGATCTTTGTAGGTGGCCAATATAGTCCTTGTGGTCTTGAATGTAAGGTTCACTATTCTATGTATACTTCGATGGGGATTGGCTGCCTGGTTATTTCTTAAAGGGTTCCACTATATTTTTACTTATCTCTATCGGAATCCCATTATTATTGTAAATCATTATTTAAAGAATACTTACCAATATCACTGTACAGTGGAAGATGTGTCAACAAGTATGGCGCGTGCGGCACAGGCGTGTCGTTGAAGGTTACGGTGACTTTGTGAGGTAGTTGGCAGACCGGTGTGAATGATACGGAGTAGAGTCCACGGGAAACAGCTGACACTATATAGAAAATAATTCAGATCAACTAATTAATACAAGAATTTAACGAATGAATCTGCCTGGTCTGCTTTCTAAGCCTTCTTATATTGATCGGAAGACAAAACTGCACAAAAGAGTGTAATGGGCGAAAACAGTTAGGCTGGGCTGCTTTCGCGAAATTAAAGCATGTACTGAGAGCTAATATATCACAGTGCCTGAAGACAAGAATCTTCAATCAATACATCCTTCCTGTCCTAACATAAGGAGCAGAAACTTGGGCACTAACAAACTGCCTTCTCCACAAATTAATGGTCAGACCACGAGCCATGAAAAGTGCTATGCTTGGAATCTCTTTGTGCGACAATGGTGGTGCAAATTCGCAACGATATTATCCGAAGAGCTGAAATTAAAGACATAGCCCAAAAAATAGCAGAAAAATACTCGAATGGAGACCTCGGACTGAAAGACGACCGTAGGTCGATCACAACGAATGTCATAAAAGAGAGCCGGAAGCAGCTGGATGTGGACAGCAGAAGATAGGGATGGTGCAGTGACATGAATAACTATTTTGACTCAGAGGTCACGGGCTCGGTGTAATAAGTTTAAAACACTGTCGACCGGGTTAGTAACAACAAAATACACACAACACGCTGATACAAGTCCAGATCATGCATCGTGAAGACATCAATAAGCTGTGGAACTGCACTTATTATAACCCCCAAGAAAAACAGCCATCTCACCTTCTGCTTTGACAGTGTTTCCTAGTAGTGTTGACACTACGAGTTCCAGTGTTCCTTCGCCTGCTTTTGATGCATCTATTTTGAAGGTGTGCGGACTGCCAACCTGAAAAGAATATTTTAAAAAAACTATGACTTGGGAGTTTTTGAGCACAATCAAGTAACAAGCTTATTGCTGCAAGACCATCTCTACCAGCTAACCTAGAGAGAACCAGTGGAACTACCCCTTTTCCTCAATTTTCACCCCTGAGAGTTTTTTTTAATAATACTAATTTGGGACCTTTTTTTATGAATTTGGGGTCCTTGAACTTACGCCACTTGTTTTCCCTGACCGAGATGTATGTCTACGATATATAGGTGGTAATATATGCCAACCTGCAAATATACAGCGTCGTCGGTATCTTCAGGTTCTTTGTCCAGACTGTCATCAAGGTTTATACTGTCCAGAGATAAATCTTGAGACTGGTCCAATTCAGCTCCTGAAAATGTAACATTCTAGGATTTACCAGTGTAAGAGTTAATTTTCGCACAATTGATATTGCTCCAAATTGAGATGATATTGAGATGTCAAATTTTCATATTTCTAAGAGTTAATCTAGCTAGGTTATAGGTCGAGGTTGATCTAGCATGAATATATCCATGTAATTAACCTTTCAAGTCTCAAGGACAGCTATGTTTGTCGTCTCCGCAAAATCCAATAATTTTAGGAAAAAATAAAACAAATTTGAGATTATGAATGAATTTTTGAAATCTATCTAATTTTAGCTCCATTATAATTATTACATTAAAAACATTTTTGTTTAAACAAAACATTTAAGCCTTACGCTTGAATGTGTTCCTTATATTATTACGCATCTTTTTATAATATTTTAAATTTTACGTTTTTATTACTATGAACCCGCGACACAGGTGTCAATATTCAAACACCTTCCAACATAAAACTAAGAAAGTGCCAGCCAATATTTAATATGAATTTCATACCTTTTCCCAAACCTTCGACGAGAACTTTCTCCACATCGAAAGCGTTCATCTGTAGGGGCGAACCCTTGATGTGAAGACTGCCATAAAGTATGTTTATGGTATGCCTGCCGACGATTCGGGGTTTGAACGTCATCGCGTATTTGCCGGTGCTCTCCAACTTCTTCAAGGAGCTTTCGACCATCTGGCTGTTGGGCGCCATGACCGAAACTTGAGGCGGCGATCCTGAGAATATACAAAAGAAAACATTAAGAGTGAGTGAATATATTTTATTATTATTCTTAGCATTAACCTCTATCTAAATCTATATATTAATACGCAAAGAAAAAACTTTGTACCCCTTTTTAAGAATATTGCAGGAGTGTGAGATTCGGCATAGTCAAAGTTTATATGGAGGAGTGCAGAAAGTTAAAATTTATCTTGTTTTACAAATACATTTAAGTAATTAAAATAAAACTTTTATACTACTGACAGACTGAGTTTCGAGCTGAAAATTTTGTGTGATTTTAATAGTTTTATTTTTACATGACAAAATAAAACTGACAATGAATTGTATCAAAAAATAGATAGACAAATACAACCTGTAATTGTGTTTTTTTTTTTCAACTGTTACTAACATTAAATTTTAAATTTCATGTTTATAGAGGTATCCAATAATAATCTAATTACTCAATTTCAAAATTGTGATTTAAACTGAATGACTGAGATCAAGCGGAGCGCGGAATGGACGGCGGCTGACTGACTACACTTCTTTTTCACACTTTGTTTGATAACAATACTTTCCTTATCTGAGGGGTTCGGTACCACAATTAATTATTTTAATTAATTATTTATTTTAACCCATTTTGATAAATTAAATAGTGGCATTTGTAGGGATCTTTTTGTTAAAGCAAAACGGAACATTTTAAATTGTACCTATTTTAGTAAAAAATAAAACAATAACTACGCTACAAAAGTATAAAAAAGCTCACCATCAAAACCGGTCAATTTTAATTCTATGGTCGAACCACATTTAATAGCACTCGCGATATCGCCCACAATGCTCGGAGTGGGAGAACTAGAATACCTAAAACAAAAATAAAATAAGGTCTGTTCATAAGGTCTGTGACTTTCTAAATAGGTAAGTGTTACCTGTTCTAAGAAACGTTATTTATAAAGTGTTACAGTGCGAGTATAAAAGACCTCCGCAAAACCCTGTGAAAAATAATAAAAATAAATTTTAAGTACAAATATACAAACAAATATATATTAAACGATTAAAGAATAATATATACATTTTTATACATAATCGTACCTATATTTTTCCTATTGTCTATATTTAAAAACAACATTCTCGAGGGTAGTTAAGGATTTCTATCTACTGATGAAGTTTAGCTAACATAATACGCTCCATTGTAAATTTTTTACCTTTTCTTCAGTATCTAATCATTGACGTTAGATGAAAAATCTAATGTTTTTGCATTGATTCTAAGGAATTTTATTACAAACGCTAAAGTACTCTTCAGATATTTTTTTCAAAATTACTCTATAGTCTGGTGAGACACTAACCCCGGTTGCGGAGAGACATTTCCGTGATGCAAAGGCGAAGACGAAGGTGTGATGGGGCTGACGGGGCATGTGAAAGGTGAACCCGGTACACTTTTCCCGTTGAAACGAACCGAAAGAGTGTGCGGCAGTGCCTCTGTCGGCTTGAAGTTTACCTGGAAAGAAAAACACGAAGTTAGCCGCGGACCAAACTTGCTCTTTTGCTATATCGTAGGGTGTGTAAACTTCATACGATCAAATGTTCAAACTACGCTGACTCTTAGTACTTGACTATCGATGCTTGGTCAAATACAAGCACAGAGTGCAAATCTTTTCAATTATTTTGCTTGAAATCTGCAGTTTGACACCAATATTGCAAATAATCGTTGAAAATTTACTGCCATTACGGCATTCGGTAAAATTATAATTCTGTAAAAACTATGTATAAGTATTATTATATGAGCACAAATTAAAAATAGCTTAGGAAATACTCTATAATCTAAATGCCACATTTATTTCTACAACTTTTATAAATGTATTTAGAAAAGTCATATATATTTGATTTTGTTATGCGAAATTTTATTTCTAAATCTTATAATTTACGAAGTAAGCAATCGAACCTGTTTTTTTTCCTCTAATTATTTTTCAATATCTGCTTAAAAGTTTTTCACATTTTTTATCAAGAATACCAATATATCTTTTTAAAATATACACCAACACAGCAAGTGCTTAAAATCTACCAGCTCACCATTTTCTGGTATTTACGAAAACGCACAAAAACCAATAAAAGGTTGCACAAAAAATGCCTTAATATGACTCCCTTGTCTACGTTACCTTGAACCTGGCGTTTCCCTCGCTCTGAACGTAGTTTGGTACATTTCTGCCGTTCACGGCGACGATTATTTCTAAATTGCCGGCTCCTGAAACAAACAGCACACACATGCGCATGTAACACACACAGGAAGCAGGACAACACATGCATGAAATGACACACACACGACAAAAGCACCAAAAATACTCCCAAAAAGCAAGCAATAAAGAAATTAAAGGATTAAACCTGAACATTTCTCTAAAATTAAATAAATAAAATCTCTACAATTATGTAGTAAATCGATATCCTGTATTATTTCTGTTCTATATTAACTTTATTCAAATGTCTGTAGAATTTCCGTTCAATAATCGCTTAAAAAGAATCACTTGATATTTATATAATTCAACATTGAAGCGAAATTAACGTCATTCAAAAAGGGTTAACTGATAGTTAAGTATAGAAGATTTATTGAAGTAAATACCTGCTGCGCTTGCATCGATGGTAAAGTTTACAGGAGTGTTAACAGTGGCATGTTGAATGTTGGTGACGAGGACTCTCAGAGCGGAGTAAGCCTTCAGCAGAAAAGGCGAACCGGTTACGTGGGAGCTCGGCGTACCAGTCTTAACCTAAAAATAATCAAAGCATTGAAGTCAAGTAAATTTATAAGAAAGTGTACGGAACGGTATCTACCCAAATAGCTGAAAAAAAAAATTGTGTCAATGATTTGGAGCTAATCCGAAAAGATAAATGTTAATAAATATTAAACATTTATTGTTTAAGCATTGTCAGAAATCTGATATCGGTACATAATTGCTTCCGAAAACTATTTAGATGTATTTGAATCATTTAATTCTTTAGACCATTTTGGTCCAGGGATTACCCTGACCATGAATGAGTTACCAAATATTAAAAAAATAATAGACGTGAAGCGAAAGTTATAAAGTAGGAATTTTGATTAACATTATAAGTGCAAACATTAAGGACATATTCATGTTTAACCAAAACAAGCAACTTCGCGGCCATTCAACGAAGTTATCTAAATCTCTTTGTTCCACTAATCCTAGAAGGAATTTTATCTCCAATAGAGTTGTGGATAATTGGAATCGGCTACCACAGGAAGTGGTGGAAGCTATAAGTGTAAACCAGTTCAAGAACCGCCTTGATAAATTTCTTGAATCTAGGCAAATCGCTAGTAACTAAGAATGAGATATGAGCATATCAGCTAAATAGCTTTGCTCAGCGAATAATAATAATTGAGAAACAATCTTTCTAACGGACGACTGTGTTCTCTTCTTTTTCTTCTTTTCTAATATTTTGGTCAGTCCACCCACCATCTATATATTAAATCAAGAAAGAAATTTGAGACAAACCTCAATGCTGTGATCGCCCACATCTTCAGGAACAAAACTGCAAGAATATTTGTTGGACGAGATCTCACTCGTTTCGGTTTCGGCTATTTGCACAACCTAAAAAAGTACATTCGGCAGTTAAACTCGCTTATCTAATATATTTATCTTGCTGTATATTGAATAAGCACCTCGTCAAGGTTCCCAGTACATTACTTTATTGTTTTTATTCTGCCAAATATGAAGAAATAACCTGTTCATCATAATAATGCATTTACGGCAGTTTGAATTTGATAAAATGTATGAAAACGACGGCGAAAGATCATTAGAAATTATTATAGCACGCCTATTTAACAAAATGCCAAAATATTTGAGAGGTAACCAAAATCAATAAACAATATAAAATTTGTCTCAAAGATTACCTATACACACTGTGACTAATAGATTAAATATATTATATTAAATGGTTATATTATACATCAAATACCATTGAATAATCAATTAAATGGCCAATAAGTAAGGTTACTCTCTCGTCTAATTCTGCAAAAACAAAGCAATGCACAGCATCTTCTAAATTCTTTAGAAAAACACTTACCAGTGACAACCACTAACATAGCTTCATGTTGCTGCATCCATAAAAAAAAAAGATTATACTATTGAAGTTATCAATTTATAAATGGAAATTAACATTAATTCCAAGAAAAAATGCTTCCAAAGTTTTGCGTATAAAATCTTGTTCTAAGCGTGAAAGAGACGCTATTCTGCTATTCTCGGGTTGTTTTTCACGGTCGGCTTATTTTATAATGTATTGTCATTATCATTCATTTACACGGTGAATGGTTGGTACATTTTTTTAACAATTATTACGTCTAAGACACGGGCATCAGAAGGCTTTGATAAACCACTGTGCAGTAGCAGTATTGGAACCATCCTAGCCGTTAGGAAAATACGTGCGAGATGTGATAAGAACGTTTTTTGAGCAATCCTAGCGGCAAGCTCACTTCGAAGAGGTGTCAACAACACATATTCGTGGCTAGGTTCACGCCATCAAACATGTGCTTAATTCAAGTTTTTAGATACCTCTGTTTAATTGCGAACAAAAGGTCGTATGTTGATAATAAGAAAAACTTCATTTGTTTATAGGTTTTTAACAAAAATTTCCCAGACTTCTCCCATTAATTTGTATGCGAAAATATTGAGGATGTGTGCGGCTTAAGGATAAGTTAACCGCTGAGGTTAAGATAACAATGAAATATGGCTCAGAAGCCCATAATGCTATTCTGTGCTATCTTTGTAATAGCATGGATCATATTACTGAAGTTAGGCAAATACTTATCGCTAGTTATTTAAGCAAACCTGTGTTCGTTTTACCCGTGTTCCTTTTTGTGTCATTTTTGTCATACTGCTTCTTTTTTTTAAAACAAAATTATTTTAATATTTTAAACCACCAGATATTTTTTAAAACATGTATTTTATTATCCCTAAAATATGCAAAAATTTAGAAACCCGTATATTAAACTTTATTCTGATTTTTTTTTAAGAATTGCTATGACCTAGATCATATACAATTATTTTGGGCCCTATTTTAGCTAAATTTGCTTGTGCTCAGAGGAGACGGTGATGGTTAGATAATAGTTAAAAATGGTTTGACTATAATATGCGGATTCGAATACCTTAATTCACTAGACTACCACAATCTCAAAGTATTTTTGCTACATTTGACTTCACTTTCTTTTTTTTGCATGAGACCGTTTCAGAAATCAATCAAATAAAAAAAAACATTTCTTTAAATAAATTGAATAACTACCTGAGTAGCAATAACTTTTCGGGCGGGTCCCAGAACGTCAACAATCGGAGCAGTGGGGCTCTCGACGATGAAGGAATACTGTTCCCCGGTTGCGCCCTTCACGGGAGCACTGTCTCCGGGTGTTCTGTTGATGATGCAAGCTGCAGCTGATACTTGGGTCGTGAAGGGGCTCCCTATATAATTATAAAAGACAATACAAACACTATATTGTTTTTTTTTATTGGATATTTATGTGAAAGTTGAACCTGTAAAGAATTCCTAACGGCGTTTAAGATATTGTAAATTCTTCAGCTGTTCTGTAACTGTCTCCATCATCAATCTGTACTGGTATTCTTCACATCACTTTTTTGAAATCATGCATAATATTACGATATTACATTAAAGCATAATTGACTCATTTTTATAGTACACCACTATTTATATAGTATATACATTTTAAGAAGGTCAACCTCTTGCAATGTGATTCCAATAATAAACATAATAATTGTAGGTGCCCAAAAAATAATGGTGCTATTTGTTTGCCAATGAAAAACGTTAATATCAATTAGGCCGTCGCAAACTGTATAGAAGTCAGATTAAACACGAAAGTTTACGGTTTAGAAACAATAATCTTGGTCATTCATAGATGGCGCAGTTTAAACTTAACACACTCAGCGCCGATGATGAGATATCTCATCATTGGTGTATAATACGCCAGTTGCCGTGTGCGCTTAAAAGCGTCATCGGCTTACTGCATTTCTATTAATATTTAAAAGCGCGGCATGTAGTGTATACCTGAATTCATAAAAAGCATAGACTAATTTTTGTTTCTTTTTTTTTAATTTAGTTAAGTTTTGACGTTTGATTGTTTATGTGAAAAGTGCGCGAGTGTATTGAAAGAGTTTTTGATAGATTTGGCGGTAAATAATTCGAGTTTTATTTGCAAAAGCTATGTCAATAGAATATTAAATATAGAAAAAAAACATTTTCATAGTTTTGTAAATATTATTTGCTAATTATAACGTAAACGTATTTTGCCGATCGAGCGGCAACGCGTAATCCACACGTTTTACGTATGGAGCGGAATATCTTAAGGATTATATTGCCATCTGTCGATAAAAATATGAAACTGTGTGCTTTTCCAGCAAATCGACATCAGAATTGGTACAACATCTGCATTGTGTTTTAGATACTAAAGAGTGGTTATCAAATTCTTCTTAGGCGTTGAGCAATCTAAACTATGACTTCACCATCTACACCAAGAATTGGCTTTTTAAACATACCTGGCACATGATGTCCATTAAACTTGAGCTGCACGGTGTGAGCGACCGGCGCCAGAGGCGTGAACGATATGGCGTACGTGTGAGGAGCGTGCGCCGTGGCAGTGGTGGCCACTCGACCACCGTTCACAGTGACTTCGAGGTTACCTGGACCCGCCTGAGACGTCTCCACTGACCGAAAAAAAAAACCGCCATATTAGTGAAAAACAACCATTACCAACCTGGAAAATATATTCAGCTTCAACACAGACAAACGGTTGTTTGGCATTCAACTAAAACTTACTTTTCAAAGTCTTCATTATTTTACTTATATGGATCACAATAAAAAAATATTTTGGTAACCTTAAATTACGTTTATTGAAATTTGAAATACATAAATTTGTTGGAATGTATTGTTTGGAATTTGCGGGTGCAGGCTTGGTTGACGGAACGACTATGTATATTAACGACTATGCTAGTGGGAGAAAACCCGTGTAAGCTCTCTAGCGCAAGTAGGCCACGGAGTTAGCTGGAAAACTATTGCTCTGGGCATGTGTCATCATGGCAATCACTGGAAACGGTAAACCATGCGAATATTACAACTAATGTCGACTTGTCGACGCTTATGACCGAATTACGAGTCTGGGTTTTTAACATGAATTTGTCCAAGCGCAATCGTTGGTTCGATTGCTCTTGTAACGAACGGTACAAATGTCTTCAGTTCATATATGATCAAACTTTAGGTTTAGTAAATACAACCAAAAGGTCCAATAACAGTTGAATCTCCCTTTTCTAGTATTTTTGTTGGTGAATTTTGGTGGTTCTTTGGTTGGTATTCTTTAACCCTAAAGATTTATTATATACGATCAAACATCTGGTATAATTAGGTAACAATAATTCATTACAAATATATAATTTTACTTACTTTGTATACTAAATAATTACAAATCCCGTCGGAAACTTTCCTGAGAACCGGGTGTGATTATCTCCGAAACGTCGGAATTAATTCTTGTATACAGGTTAGTAAAAATCAGTAAAATTATATATTTATAATCGAAGGACGACCGCAAATGTTTAAAATCAGTTATTAATGATAGTTTATTTATTACCCCTAATTTATATTGCCAATTTTTTATCAACCGAGATGACATATTATGCAGGTTATAAATAAAACAGTTGACATTGAGCACATACCGAGGAAAGTGACAGGTTTTCCGACAGTTCCAGTTGGCGCGTCTCGAACTTTGATAGCCGACACATCGTAAACCTGTGGTACAAAATGAAAACATTAAAATCTTAATTTTTTTCTCTTTTTTTAATCAATTATTTTTTAGTGTATAAACCCTATAAATAGGAACATTTCTTATAATTATCTACCCTAATGGAAATTTGTGCATCTGTGCATTACGATGCAATTAAAATTTAAAATGCCATTGAAGCTTTTCAGATAATGCAAGTAATACAAAGAATATTTGTAGTTCGAAAATTAAGCCTTATAGGAACTGAAATATTTATTGTGGGATTAGACAAGATACTTTTATAATATAAAAGAAATATTTAAAAAGTTAAAAGATGAAAATTATGTAACTCTTTTGGTTAACACGAGATGTCATTTTGAAATTTCAAAGATAGTAAGTTAATAAATAAGCGATATTTCAAGGCTCGGTTACTGTCAAGTTTGAGTTTAAGCGGCCTCTACCTGAAGAGCAGTTGTCTGTATTGGAAATGGTTGTAAATTTGCTGTTTAGTTGATTAGACTAGCGATATTTTTGAACAGAAACAGTCACAAAATAATACCTCCTTTTGTCTATAGGAAAATCTAAAAAAACAGAATCAATGTATTTTAAAAAACTTTATGAATAGTAGTTTTATTTTCTTGATTTTCAGTTGATAATTTAAGTCTAAAATTTTGATAAAATGATCTTTTTCATTGTTTTAATCTAGATAAGTGTGAGATCAAACGATATCCAATATTACTTTTCTTGTATTTATGAAAAATGTGCTGGAAAATCGTACAATAACTATTTCATACGACAAACAAAGAATAATTGCGGCATTTCACATCACCAGTAAGTAGCATTCTTTTATTTTGTCTAAGAAGCAACTTTATTAAACGGATGCGAAGATGCATTGTCTCGAATGGGCGTGGCACTCTCTGTATCCTCTCTCCCCCATTGGTCGAGAGCGTGGGATGATGAGAGAGCTTCGAAAATAGACACCGTTGAAATGTATCCTCCTCCCAAAAGGACCATCCATTCATGGTCACTACGCTACAACTTTAGTATGGATAAATGACAGGGCTGCGTCCTTTTAAGTTTTATCCTAAAGATGGACTCGCGGATGAAATGTATGCAATTCCTTCATTTACCTTCACAAGAAATGGACTGCCGCTTACAGGGTCGCCACAAATGGAAATATTGATTTTGTGTTCCTGGGCGGCGATTGGTGTGAATTCAGCCCTGAATTCTTGACCTCCTTCCGCTGCAGGTAAGATGGCAGCTGGAACTCCTCCTATGCAAATATAAATTCAATTATTATTATTACAGAGACAACTATTATTATGGAGGCCAAACAACTCCTGGCGTTATAACGTGTAAGAAATTGTATAAAAAAATGCTGAAATAGTTTATGTATTTATTATGTATGTTTATGTATGTTCTGTATGTTTATGTATCTATTTTATCAAAGCACTTGTGTAAATTCCCTTTTTGCTCGCAGGCGCTCGGCCAAGGCCAGTCAATGACCCGGTGCGGCGCGCCCTCGCTAGCGAAACTTATGATAAGAGCGATTTTATATTATCACCTAGTTAACAAATTTTTTACTCTAAAACCATGATGAATTTTGATAAGACGTCAAAATTGAAATCGTATTGCCAATAAGCTGGATTTTTTATCAATGGTATTGAAACGCGGTGATATTAGTTATGGTAAATTAATTATTATTATTATTATTTGGTAATTATTTATTATGGTATCATAGATTTATGTTATAAACTATAGCATTTAATACATTTATACATTGTTAATTGCCAGATTCACAAATTCGACTTCCACGTGAGATTACTAAGAATGCATTTAGATTACCTTCAACGTTCACTTCAATATCTTCAAGTCCGGCAGTGGGATGGTGGATGAGTATGGTGGCTCTGGTGTGCAGGGGCACAGGTCCCGGAAGGGTTATACGAGCACCTTTCGCGGCTCCGCCAGACGTGCTGCCCCCGGAACTGCCACCAGATACATCTCCCGGGGCCACCGACATCACCAGGGGGCAGTTCGGAACAACCATCTGCAAAAGGGATAATGTCGAGTAAATTTTACTAGTAGATAAAGTAAGTGTAGTCTGAACACTAGGCATTACATTTGTCTAAAAGATGAAACTGTTTTTTGTTCTATTTAATTAAAATACTTTTATATAAAAAATATTATTATTTATTTAAATCTGGTAGACAAACACACTGAATCCAGTCGTCATCAATGAAGTTGTGATCTTGATATGGGGCATATCAGCTCTAGCTGCTTGCCCATTGACCAATAATAATAATAATAATAATAAATAATTTTATATAAGAAATTGCAATATGTGAAAATACTTAATACTATTGAGTAAATGGTGGTTTTTCTGTACGCTCACAACACGCTTATTAAGCGCTGTTAAATTAAAATCAAGATTACCTTATTGAATGTAACGTTGACCACATGATCGACGGCTTCAGTTGGAACGAAGGTTACGGTGAATCTTGCATTTCCCTGTTGATCAAATTATAAATAATGGTAAAAATACTAAAAAAAAAAAAACACTAAATTAACTAATAAGTAAAACCTACAACTTACCAGTGGATGAACTTGAGTAGGAACATTAACTCCTTTTGCGGCCACGCTTATATCCAAATTACCTAAAAAATACATAATAAATGAATTCCTACACAAAATACATCAAAATCTTAGGTTTAACAGGGCTGCGCCAACACTATTTATTTTTTATTACATAATTTTCACAAAATATCAGTATCTTGTCTGGCTCACATTAAAAAAATATTTTATTAAACAAAAGATATTTTAAGGTTTATTTTTTAAGATTTGGGTAAGTATGTACACATTTGACATGAATTTTGTTTAGTACAAAATAAAATGAATGCGACGAGTGGCATTGCTTAATATTATTCGTGTTTGGTTTAAGTTTTATGGTTGTATGGAATTCTCAGTACTGCCTGGAAATGTTTGTAAGTTATAGACATTCCTGAAACGGACGTAGTCCATATTTATTTATTCATAAAATTTTAAAAGATAATTTAAAAAAAGCCAAATTTTAATAACTTTGTAAATCGCGAACAGCTTTTTTATGGAGGTTCTGAGTGAAAACGGCCTTTTTAATCTATTTACGAACATTCAGATTATGGATAGTAGAGCCATTTTAATGTCTTTGTCAAGCTTGTAGTTTAGACATCTCAATTTTAGTAGCACGCTGCCGTGTAGGGCAATTATAACACTGATACCCTGTTCTCATATTAATATCATTAGTTTTACTGATAATTAAGTAATGTATCGTTAATGTATACCTTCTCCGGCCCTTGCAGCATCCACGGTCAGTTTAGTGGGTTTGCCAACCCTTGAAACTGTGCCCGGTGCTCCCGAAACGGATACCTATGATATAAGATATATATATTTTTTCATGACAAACTGCAGCGGAGTATAAGTATAAAAATTCATATTTTCATATGTAAATCAGACAAGAAAGAAAATGTAAATAAATTACTATAGTGATTTAATAAAAAAAAATACATTTGCAATTTTTATTTTTTCAGTTTTTTCAAAGCTTTAGAAAAAAAATTATAATCACAAATTAGTTTTGTAGCAAGCGTTACGTGCTACATATAAGCCCAACGACACACACCGTAGCGTGACCTAGCATGCCGCCAGCTGACACCACGCACACCCAAAAATACTAAACTTTATCAGCAGAGGACAGTCTGGAGGGAGAACAGTAGATGCGACTGGCAACTCTCTTATCCCATTCTACTGAGAACTTCAAGTGAATAAACTACAATAGTTCTGCAAAGGAGTGCACTACAGAGAGAGGGTTGGTAGCATGTGGGCCTGACTTTGGTCAGTGATGTCAATGACAAGATGGTGTCGGACAGATATACATCCTGAAACTTTTAAGATGACACTCCGTTTACAGATGTATTTCCAGGTCAGTCTTATGCCAACAGACAAACTGAGCGAATAATATGTGAAAAACTTACCAATCTAGGATCGAACGCTCGACATGTCGCTGTAGCTGTTCTGCCTGAAAACAACAAAAATAATGAGGTTTTATATGTATTTCGGTAAAGAAGGACTGACCTCTATTACTGCAATAATACATAGATATGAATGACCAGCGCACCACTTTGCAACAACCATCTTTTGCAATGAAAAATCGGTATACCAATCAAGGCTACAATTAGAAGCCCAGATGTGATAATATATACCATATATTAGGAAATCGTACAGCAAAATATCAAGGTTTTCAGAGTTTATGGGCATATCATGGAAATATGGAATCTCTACTTCACTAAAGGCAAGATCTCATAGAAAAGGTGCAACAAAAATACCAAGTCAATGAAAAATCTGGAATATGAAGAAAGGTTAACATACTTGGATTAATAATATTAAAGCATACGCGAGCGAAAGGCGATCTTATAGAGACCTACTCACTATTATATTTCAAATTTTGAAACCATATACACGATTAATACAAATTTGCATTTGATCATTTGAGGATCATTTAAAACTCTGGACCTTTAACCCATCTGACGCATTAGCTGTGTTGACGAAACTGTCCGTCGATTGTCAAAAATAGTTTCAAAAAAATGTCCTACTTATGGGCGCTTACTAAAATGCTTATAATAGAAAAACTACATACGTCATCTCGATAAACTGCACTATTTAGACTAGCTTATGAAATCCTCTAGAATATTGTTTTATTACCAACTACACAAAATGTAAAAAAAAATAAAATAAAATATCAAATGTAATCTTATTTTTGATCCTCAATAAAAGAAAATTTAAAGGATGACAACCACTTTTTATTTATTTTCCTATATATCATATAAAACTATTTATAAGTAATATATATTTTTTACCATAGATAAAAATAAAATAAAATATATCTTTTTTTATTTATTGTCGCTTTATAAGATATTCTTCTACTTATTATTTTTTTTCACTGAAATTATGGATAGTTTTCAAAATATAACAAATAAACTAAGGCAGGGTAAAATAAAATATATTGTCTATTTTTATTTTATAAAGAATGATCAAATCAGAAAGAAAGATATTATAAGATATTTAAAAATTAAAAAATTATATAGAATTATTTATTATTATTATTTATATTTAAAAATTATTTGATATTATTATTATTTATTATTATGGTTTATTATTATTTGATATTTAAAAATTTATATAGAATGTTGATTGCTCATTGTTTGTTCAGTGTCAATATTCGCCCAAAACACTCGTCAACAAACTGACAAGCGTTCCGAAATGCCAACGGGAGCGAACGCACCGTCAATAACTGAAAAACAGTCCGTAATGGCGTCAACTGACTTTGCTAGACAATTTTATCAGAGACGACACAAGTAAAGATTTAAGCTTATCAGCATGGCCTAAAACTAAAAAAATAATAATAATATCATAGATGAATAATAAAACCTGTTTCTACCGTTTACACTTCGAGCATGGTGCTCTTTGAAATGTAAAGACGCCCTGATATGCTCTTTTAGTGGTGTAACCTACCTCCCATGGTCAGATGCAGAGTATGGGGTCCTGAACACCACGGCACCCATTCCACGACAACTTCACCTCCTCCCCCGCCGGCGGCAATCGGTTCAGAGGAGCGCTTCTGCTGAAAGACAGAGTTTTCATATTAACATTGATTACATAGCGGTTTTTAAATATTATTATTATTATTTTTAATTAATAGATGTGCAACTTTACAACCAAACGATTTTTGAACTTAATAACTTAATTTTCTAGTAGGCAATAAAAAATCGAACTTATCTGTCATTGTTTGGATAATAACAAATATTGAATGTTTTTTTCTGAAAAAACAATTTGCATACTACCCTTTATTAATAGTAATAATAATGAACAATAATATCTATATCAAAACGTAAAATATTTTGGAGGTACTCTAAAATCCAGCTAGACTATAATATTTGTTTTTATAAAAAACTGTGTTTTTATTTAGTTGCCTAGGTATTTTACAAATATATTGAGCCCTATTCAACTAAGCTTAACAACTAATGAATGAAGGCCGGCTTAACACAAAGTAAGATGTCTTCACTGAATGACAAAGGGGCTCTTGAAAAAATATGAGAAATATACTGACTACCGTGACGGGTACATCTCCCTGCGGCCCCCTCACCGATACTTCTAGTTCTCCGGTGTTGTCTTCGCCGGGCCGGAGGACGGCGCGCGCACGTGAACCCACGCACACCAACTCTGCGAAATTATAACGTGCAATTTAGAAAAGATAAAGTCACTCACAAGATGGCACTCCAAATAAATGTTGACTCATTTTTTTAATTAATATATTGTGGCCCTAAACTGGTCTCACGTACGTAAAAAGTATATCTGCCACCTTCTTATGACCTCTCTTAGAACAGATTTTTAATATAGTTAGAGTGGTATTCAATATGTTGCCATAGTGAACCTGTTCAATTCATTACTATTATTTTAACAAAAAAAGTTTTAGATAATTTAATGTGGTCCAGAAATGTTTATTAGGACGTCGATAATCAACAAAGCTATATTGGCGAAGAATGAGTTTACGTTAATTATATTTTTCATAACAAATTGTTTATTTTGCTACTAATAAAATATTATTCCAAAGCAATAGCGACCCTTCTCGCCAGGTTGACGAGCGAGCTCAGAGGTTTCATTTCAATGAAAACCCACTTACCGGCTTCTTCGATATCAAGGGCCAGCTGTCCGAGGTCGGGTAGAACTTCACATCGAAACGGTGAACCAGGCACCGGCTCACCATTGAATCTGATCCAGAAAAATAAACACATGTTTTATGAGGCCACTTGCGAGGACATTATTTAAAATCTCAAGTACAACCTTTAGCTCTAATACGAGCAAGAATTTCATGTCGATGAGTGATGAATGCATGGATTAAGTTACCGAGCACAGTGATAAGTGCAGTTTAGGCTTATCAGCATAAGCTTCCTGCCTGAAAGTAATAAAACTAACTAATCTAAATTTTAGAATAGTTAGTTTTACACAAAAAATACTCATTCCGTTACAAACTTGGGAGAAGTTGTTTGCCTGTAATGAACGGTCTCGCATCATGAAAACAACAATACGGCAGTCGGAACGGCGCCTAATAGTGCCTCCCCGACAACACAAATCATATGAGAATAGAAAACGGTTTGGTCTGTTTAAAGTTTTTTTGACTATATGCAGAAATTAGTCATCGTAAAAAACTAAGACATAATCTGCCTTCGAAAAGTTATCCTATATGCTGAAGAGTGAAATTTCCCATAGGCTTAATAAAGAAAAGGTGATTTATACCTGCATTCTGTCAACATTGATTTATGGTGTTGATAATATAATATCCAAATCCAAAATGCAAAAACTGGTCTAAAATGTCAAAAGAAAGTGTCAAGAAAGTGTCAAAGAAACATTTTAAGTATGGTCACCCAATAAGGTAACAGACCGCGCGGCGTCGCAATCCTAAGATCGCGAAGCCGCAGATTACAGCTACACAGCAGCTAGATGAAATCGAATGATTCATGACTTCGCCCAACATAGACTCTTCGGGTAGAGGCCCCAAAGACAGCATTAGGGTGTTGATTTACCTTATATCCACGGAATGTGACCTGGCAGCTTCGGCTCTCCACCTGACGATGCACCTGCCCCCTCCAACCACTTGCACCTAAGACCACAAATACACAATTACAGATGGCTATAACCCGACTAAAGGCTCTAGCGACAGGAGCAGATATGGTCTGAGAAACATAAAAATATATAATTTAGACATTTTGTTTTAGGACTAATTATTTAATATTACCGAATTTGATTGCGTTACACATCACATATAACCGTGACTACTACCTGTGATTCAACGGTGTTGTGATTCAACACCGTCGACTGAGTTAAGTAACATAAAAAAAAGACTTGCGTTACAGAACTGCTCCCAATGGCGCCTCCCCGACAACAGATGCCGTACGAATGAAGTAGAACTTCCTGTTAACCTAAAAGAGGTAAAAACCTCACAGACTTCAGCTAAAAAATTATAAATAATTAATTAGCCTAACAAAAAAAACTGGGTTGTCTCCGTGGGATATGGTACCAATCCTAGATGAGTAGGTAATCCCCAGTGGGGGCTTGGAGGGCGGTGTGAGCCACAGGCAATTTTTTTTCAGTTTTATGTAATTGTATAGAATAAAAAAAAAATATGCGAAAAAAAAAATACAATTAGAATTGAAATTAAACAACAGTGAACCAAAAATACATAAAAATTACTTGTATTATTAAATATTAAATAAATTTGTCTATCTTTTTTCAAAAACACTTCACAAACCTGATTCGGAACTTCGCCATCGTTTATAGAAATCTCGAGTTGGCCTTCACCGGCAGCACTCGCGTCAACTAAAACATAAAACAAACTATAATATCGAACAATTATGTTTATTTTCATAGCTCAACAGCATTATAAAAAACAGCTTATACAGGATGTACTTGAAATCATTGCTATCTATGTTTACCGTTGCGCTGAAGCAACCCCTACGCCTGTTTGCTACGTAGCTCCCTACTGAACTTGACACAACCGGGTAATGGTTTATTTATATTTGGGACAGATAGATGCGCGCTTGTGCGGCGGCTAAGTTGCGATAACGACACTTTCGTTAGTTTTTTAATTACTTTTTATTTATTTGCCTCGTAATCGAGGAACATTGTTGACATTGTTGACATGTATCAACCTCCTGAAAAAACGGTAGGAATTATAAATGCTAGATTTTGATAGAGACAGCAAATGTAGGCAGTGAGTGAATACAGGCTGTGCCACTCCTGGCTTTTTTAATATACCAAAACAAAAAAAAAGTAACATCATGTATTAGTAACAAATGGGCCGTGAATGGTATATCATTAATTTTTAGATGGAGAGGGTATTCGGCGGCAAGCAAGTATTATTATTTATTTGAATACAGATAATAATGATATGAACTTATATATTCTGCTATTATTAATTGCTATTGGAATAAAACAAAAGGTAATAATAAAGCAAGGCAGCATATTTTTTATCTTTTTAGCTCTTAAAACTGCACTCGGTAACATGTTACGCAAATTCACTACTTTGCTAGACCGGAAATAGGATTTTTATTGAAATATAGTTAAAAGTATACTTCAAAGTGTATACTTCATTCAGCGTCAATGTTACCTGAGTTTTGCGTTGCCCAACCACAAGTTGTCGTCTGGCGTTGAGTGTCACCGAATGCTAAAGAGCGCGGATGGAAAATATGAAACACGACAAATAAAAGTACCCCATATGGACGAACCTTTAAAGTGCGCAGTATGGCCGAGAACCACGGGCTGAATATCAGTCACCCGGATAAGGCCAGCATCGTAAACTTTCACAACGGATGTCACCGGCGGGCTCGCTCCAATCCGAACCTAATTAAAAAAATCAATTACTCCGAGTTCTTATTTATATTTATTAAATTCCACAGTTCCAAATTCAAAAAATAAAAATTAAATTATTAAAATACTTCCTTACAAAGCATTAAAAAGAGATGTCCAAAAATATATTTAATAACTAAATACTATAGGGTGATGATTTTAGAGGCGTGGTTTTCAAGAAGAGATAAAACGCATATAATTTGATGTTATGGCTAAGAATTTAGTTTTATTATAAAGATAAGGGTTTGCCATTATGTTTTAAAAATGATTTCGGGTAAGTGGCCGCCGCGGCTGACTCGAACAAATTCCAGCTGAGAGGCCCAATTTTCAACCACTTTTTGCAGCAAGTTGAGCCGTATGTCAGCAATAACGCACCGAATATTCTCTTCCAAGGCGTTAATCGTGACCGGCTTATCTGCGTAGACAAGCGACTTCACATAACCCCACAAAAAATAGTCCAGCGGTGTTAAATCGCACGATCTTGGAGGCCACGCCACAGGCCCAAGACGCGATTTTTACTTTATTTTAGAGTGTTTTTTTTCTAAATTTGCACTATTTGCAAACGTTGTTCAGGAGTAAGTCTATTCATTATGAAATGGCAAACCAAACTGAGCATAAATCAAGTGACAGCTGTCAAAAACACCAACTACGAAAAAAGTAGTGCCAGATTGAAAACCACGCCTCTAAAAAAAAACATCCTATATAATAAAACAATAAGATAATAAATATTAAATTATATTTTTTTTTAATAAGTAACGCTTGCTTCAAAACATCCTTAATGCGATGCCGTTGAAATCGATAACTTCTACCTACCTCTCAATTTTATACATTTTTTGAACTGTAATAGCGAAACAGAATTTATATTTGAGCTGTTTGCTAGGTTTGGGCTGGCATATAATAAAATGCATTGTTTTATGTAATAAAGGTTGTTTTGCGACATTGAAAAAAGAAAAAAATATACAGAAACATCCAAAACATTATGCTTAAATATATTTAACCATTATTGTTAAAGTTCATTATCTAGGAGATTGTTAAATCCAGGAGTTACCGTTGAGTATCTCACTATGAGCTTTCTATGGTGTTAAATTATAGTAAGCAATGAATGCCAATGTAACGTTCTACCCTAAGATAAAAATTTCAATCTGGTTGGTTAGGTTAAGTAAGCGTGTTGAGTACATATAGTGCCCCACTAATGGTAGCAAATTTCAGTATAGTTCTTTTGCAACAGGAGGTTTAAAAGGCTGGGGTTTCGACTATGGCAACAGACGGAGCATTAGGTACACGGAAACATTAAAGTTATACGATATCAGGATTATAACCTTTACGCTTAGTAGGTTAAAAAAATAGATAAATGAAGACTCTGAACCTATATATATATATGAAGACTCTGAACCTAGATATATATATGAAGACTCTGAACCTAGATATATTTGTTAAATAAACGAATGAGTTATTTTATTTTTTAGTTCCATTTCAAGATGTCGGCTGAAATATTCTAGTGGCAACTAACTTATCTCAATTGTTCTGCATAACAAGTAACGATAGCAGAAAACCAATAGGCTAATCGGCTACCTGAAACTTGTTCTGAATCGCTGAAGAACTCGAAAATTTCCATATTGATTTCTTGAACCGAAGTCTGTTCAAATCACATTTGCCCACACACTCAAATATTTTACTAATACACATATTAAAAATATACACTAACGTCCCGTAACGACCGTCTAAATTATGCCTAAATTTGACTGATATTATACCACTGGTTATTACATTGAGAAAGCAAACCACATAGTAATTTAGTTTCTCGGTAATTTACAATCGCCGTCTACAAAGAGCATTGTCAAACGTTTTGAGTTTATAAAACACCGCACATTGT
Source organism: Neomicropteryx cornuta (assembly GCA_020383195.1). NCBI lineage: Eukaryota > Metazoa > Arthropoda > Insecta > Lepidoptera > Micropterigidae > Neomicropteryx > Neomicropteryx cornuta. Next base: position 818,148 of record JAHKQU010000001.1, on the reverse strand, counting down.
TTATATCACATTGTTAAACAGGTTATATAACTGTATAGTAAAAAAAATATTGTTTATTCAAAAGTAATCTTTAAATAAAGGTGATTTGAGTGAAATGGGACCCATTTAAATACGTTCCCTAAACTACGAGTCTATCCTGGAAATTACTGACCACACACAGATTAAGAATTTGAAGCAATATTCAGTTTTCACATTTACAATCGGTTCGAAGAACATTTGCCATTATACCAAATATTAAGTCAATCTTCACAATTAATACAAACGAGAGACTCCGTGGGAACTCTTTGAAACCAAAGAAGAATAATTGTAATTCAAACCCAAGAAAGCATTTCTTGTCCAACCGAGTGATGGACTATCAGAATGAACTACCTCAGAAAGTGATAAGTGCTATTTTCAGTTGACAGTTTCAAAAACAAATTGTACAAATACTTAAAAAACAAAAACTAAAAACACTACTAAATGCACTCAATATGGTAAATACACGCATCAGCTTGAAGCTACTAGGGTATATAAAATAAATAAAATCACTTACTTCAATGAGGTGGGTGCCAACTTCATCTGGGGTGAAGCTGATGAGCGCTGTGCAGGCCGTGGCCGAAGTTTGTCTGCGGGCACATTTCGCGGGCAAGTGTCGGCGCGATGGAGGCACGACCACAACATTAATCTAAACCAATTAATACAAAACTTAATGAATCCGTAGCATCAATACATAAATACAAAAAAGTGTGTCCGGAGCTGCATACGTTTATTATATACCGTCGAAATATTTTTAAAATGAAAATTTCTCGCTCGCTTCATCACCATCACCTTACCTTGAAAGTACAAGCAAAGGCGAGTAGGGCCCATAATTACTGTCATAGCACCTAGGTTAGAGTAATTACTTGAAAACTACTTGATTACTATGTAATCAATTCAGATATTTTTAATCGTTTAAAAAAAATCTCTACATGACACCCTAATACAGGTAGTACACAGTAGAATGGTTCGATCCAAGTTGTATTGATTTGAATTAAATGTTACATGGGGAAATCTTTTAAACAAATAAATAAAAATAAGTGACTGTAAAATTGTAAAAATAAAAAATAGTTTTGCCTAAGATAAAAGTGCTGTTATTAACATTAGATTGCTTACCTACGCTTAAATATATAGTTTCATGTCCAAAATCACCCCTTAAAACGATGCTGCTGACTTTAAGTTAACCCTGTAGTTTTATCTCCAGGAACGGATGTAAAACCTACCTAGGGCATTCCAATCTCACACTGTTCCTAAAAGACAATAATGGAAACCAACATTCTTCTTCCTAAATAATAGTTTTATTTTAGCAGGATGGTAATTAGGGCCAATGTGAATTGGCTTAATATACTAAGAGCTAATTTCAGACAAAGACTGTTCATCGGTTGTAACCTTAAATAAATTTGTAAGACAAAATATAGCACACCTCACGCTGAGTGACTTGTACCGACAGTCTAGTACATACGAGCACAAACTCAGGGCCGTGTGAAATCGTCTGCTAGACGATTCGCACACTGTAAATTTTCATAGAAATTTAAGCAACGACTGGACAAGATAGCCGACTTCTTCTCACATTTCAGCATTCCGAAAGCCATTGTGTAGAAAGTGCAGAGTTGCAGTTCTCACAACGTTTGACGTCATGGAGGGCAAGCGGTGCGACACTTTGAAAACTTTGCTCTCACAATAAGTTTTCTTGACTGAAGTAGTTACTCGGCATCTTCAGTTTTCGGCTCTCTCTCACCACGACATCAAGTTAACAGTACACCTTATGTGTCTCCACATTATTATTATTAACAACATTTTATACTTCGTAATATCTAAGTTATGTAATAGTAACAAGTGTTTTTACCGAATAATAAATATAATCTCTCTACAATCATTCATCATTCACCTCAAACCGATAGCGGGGAACGCACAAGAGACCCACCCTGTTACAGACTCAAGTTCAAGCTGGTATTAATTTTGTTGGAATATCAAATCGACCAAAATGCCGTTGCCTGCACTGTAAAGTCGTTAGTTACGATCTTTTGGCCAAAATGGCTCTATATAACTGTAGATAAAGAAGAAAATTGGTGAATTCCATCAGAAGATCTCTAAAAGATTACATCTAGTCGGTGAATGTTTGAATGTTGAACAATTATGTTATTGAGCCAGTAAATAACCGCCACATAACACGCGGTGATCATTAGCGGTAGCATTAAATAAGAGTTCATAATATAAGAACGTCAATAGCAAATTGACAAAGTGGAACTATTAGCATAAATTAATTTGTATAACTGCGTTAATTTGCATGCTTAACACACCGTTCAGCAAGACTGTTACATAGCCTATCGATTTTGGATCCATGATATTTATTAAATTTAAAGTGATAGAGGAGGTGCACAAAAATAAAATAAAAAACAGCCTTGGCTAACGCCATTTTCTAATGTGTGAACGGACAAAAAGTGCTGGCTCCACCGTAAAGCGTTGGTGACAACTGGTTTTCGAGTTATTAAGTGAATGTTAACAACTTGATGACATTCCGTATTTTGATGCACTACATAAGGTGCAGAATTCAACGCAGTAAAATTTGGTGTACTACAAGGAAACATACTAGGACCACTACTTTTTCTAATAGTCTAATTTCTAATAATCTAGTATTATTTGCTGAAGTATTTCTAGTAGTATTTGAGTATTATTTCAAGAAGTTGTAAATAAGTCTTTTAATAGTTTACTAGAATGGGTTAACATTGTAAGTCAAAATTGTGGTAAAAAAATATTTGTGATAGAAATTTAAAAAACTTGAATAACTGACAAAATTGTCAATAGGTGTATTTACGAAAATAATTATAAAACTGTGTATTTTTACTATGTAAACTGTAAAGTAAACTGTGTATTGTAATTATAAAACTGTGTATTCATGGAACAAAAAAAATTTAGACCTATTTATTGCTCGCAGCGCTTAAGTTCGCTAAACGCATTGTTTAGTTAGAAATATAAATAAAGATCGATTATTAACCGCAAAATTCATCAAAAACACTTTCAATTTACTAACGCACTTTTCACACAAACAATCAAACGTCGAAACCAAACTAAAATAAAAAAAAGCGACGATTTAGTCTACGCCTTTCATGAATTCAGGTATACGCGACATGCCACACTTTTAAGTATTAATAGAAGTGCAGTAAGACGATGACGGATTTACCCGCACGCGGCACCAGGCGTATATATCGATGATGGAATATCCCGTCGTCGGAGCTGAATATGTTAAATATTGAAATAATAATAATAAAAAAAATAATATTCAGTAACCTCGTCGGTGTCGGTCGCCTGAATCTGGACCTCGAGCTGCGAGTGCGAATGCGCCCTGATCAGACGGGCCGCCTCACCACCAGTCTCCGCGACGGGCATCCTTCACTGAAACAAAACAATTACATTCAATTTTAACCCCATGCTGGAAGGGTTCAACATTGAAACATTTTGTAAACATGTCAAAATTTCAACCATTTATGGCTAATATCCGATTTTGAATAAAATATGGCAGACTCAATGAACCATTAAAAAACGGGAAAATTTCTTTATCTGCTAAATATTTCTTCGCACGTACCATCACGTCATAGGCGGTTTTCATAAAAGAAAATCTGCATTAATAATTTTTAATTAATATTCTTATATTACGGCAACGCCAGACGATTTACTATCGACATTTGAAAGCAGACAAACACAGCAAGAAAGATGTGCTGCAAGAACATTAAACATAATAAATAATATAAAAAGTTTCTTAAATTATGATCATGCACTTATAATATAAACGGAGACGGCCAATAAGATTTCTCTTTTTAATGGTATAACACTCAATGTTGCCGTGCTTACAAGTTATTATTAGTAATTTATTAAATTTATTTCCATTAAACATTTTTTTTATAACACATGACAAAGATGACATTATTATACAGGATGTATTTATAGTCAGTGATGTCCTTTTAAGAGGTTGATCTATATCAACAACTAAACCGGTATCGTTTTTCTTCGCGAACCACTCAGGTGCGAAGTCATTCACTGATCTCATGCGTTCAACTGCCTTCTCAAACAATATAATAATTTCTTCGAAATATCGAATTCGTTTTCCTCGCAATTGGGAAAAAGTTGTCTAATATTTTTCGGTGATTAATATTTGATTATTTATCTATATCAACCCCCCTATAAGGACATCAGTGAATATAAAAATACCCTGTATATTCTACAAAGTATTCACTTTAGAGTACCACAACGAATCACCAGATCAACAGATCTTTATTTATTAAATAAACGAATACAAATTATGCTCAAAACGCAACACTTCACGGAATATACCACGAATATAACAGTAGTTTTTCTGAATTAGACATTTTGGATTGTACTTTGAATTAATTCAAAAACAAGATAAGTAAAATACACTCGTCTCATACAAGTAAATATAAGGTAATAATCCTAAATCTTTATGTTTATCATAACAACTCTAACAAAATCATTGACAATCGAAAAATCGTAAGTACGAAGAAAGACATTTTAAAACTGCCAACATTGCAAGAGAGACGTGTGTGTGATCACCTTACTGAGACATTCAAAGCGATTTCAGGACACTGCAATTGTGATAATATGAAGGACGTGTTTATTTTCAATCGTAATCCTTAACTCCGCGGACACAAAAGCCCCCTCTTTCTCTACAAAAGCAAGAAAATATTTCATAATTAATAGAATCGTTGATGTTGGAATCAACTTCCACAACAATCATCGAAGCCAGCAATACCAATTAATTTAAAAATCTACTCGGAATACTTGAAGAATATGGGCGATGCCATTTTTTACAAAAAATAAATAAACGATAGACATTTTAATATGAAAAACATGTTAATAATAAAAAAAATATGTTGCAACTTATAATTAAGAACATATAAAATAAACAACATCGTAATTAGAGAATAACAAAGTGATGAGCCCGTCTGTCAAATATGCCGCTGCCTAAATTTTATGCGGATTTGAAAATGTTCGTGAAATTTAGGCCCATATTTTTTAGGTATTCCCAAATATGCTTTCAAATCTCGTGTTTAAATACGATATTGGCATATCAGCTCTAGCTGCTCGCCCATTAACCGATAATAATGAAAATAAAACCCATATTCTGATTAAAACATATTTTTATCAGTTTAAATATGCAAAAACTAAACTATTTTATTTGTGTTTCTTATTTATTTTCTTTTTTTATGTAATCAGTTCTAGGTAAGCCTACCTTTCAATTCAATTGTGGATTCATACAATTAAATACAGTGGATTCATGTAATTGGCTAAATTAATAACTATGTATTTATGTATAAATTAAGTTTCCATAAAACATAATAAATAAATAAATATTAAATTTGTCAAATGATAAACAATACAAGGGTTCTTTAAACTTCTTTGTGGTGTTTTTTCCCAATGTAGAATAAATAATATTATTGAATATTGTTTATAAATAAAAAAATATTCATTTGCACCATTTCTGCGTATTAGTTTTTAATCGTTTATTTAAAGTTGTGAGCTTACGTCTATTCACGAGCGATTTAGCGGGGCATTGTCATGACAATATTTTATTAATATAATTTTATAATTTTTTTATAATTAGACCAAAAACAAGATGAGTTTGCTTTAATCGTATTTTGTTTAAAATACTTTTAATCAAACCAGTTGATAATTAGTGGGCTATTCGGTACTTTAAGCAATGTATACCAGGTCAACTATGCAGAGCCTTAGTACACTGCTACTAAGCTTAAAATCGAAAAATAATAAGCCACTTTAGCATCGACTAACGCCATCTTAAAACGCTGGAAAAATACAATACTGGATATTTAAATGGAAAGATACAAAATTCACTTTATGTAGTGGTGCAAACACAGTTAAGCAAAATAATATTTTAAAGGGTAACTGAAAATATATGTTTATAGCATATTAATTAAATTACGTATAAAAGAAATACATAGGTGAGTAAGTAGGTGGATCATAGTAGATGGTCAATTAAATTTAACCGCTGATATTTATTTCAGTGATTCAAAATATAAAATTTCATACAGCACAACAAAAATGGGGGAAAATGTAAAAAATTAATTACAAAATGCATGATCTCACACACAAATCGTGATTAACATGGTGATCGCACTATGAAAACGAAACAAATCGATCACTTACAACCAATCTAGTTCAGTTTGACAGATAAAAATTCAAATTCGATCAAACACTAAGCGTATTAATATTATTTAATGTTAAAGCTTAAACAATTTCGTTCACAAATTTACAAATTAGATTTTAGAGAACGTAAAATAAATAAGTAAATCCTAGGCACTAACCAAAAACAAATGCGTGAAGAATGCGGAAGGCGTAGTTTACTTAGCGGTAAAATGTCGTCAGTCAACAATTTATCTAATAAACTTTCTCCGTTATTTCAGGCCTAAACGGAACGCTTACCTCGCCAAATCATAATTTATTTCCTAAATTTTGACGGAATACATAAATTATACAACTATCTAACGGAAATGCGAAAGCCTACGTAACCAAATAATTGATGTGTTTTTATTTCTAAATGGATTCTCCGCTCCAATCAATAATTTATTGGTTAACTTATCACGAAGAAACCGCCAAATTTCTATTCTGACTCAAAAGCATCAGGATACCAGAGTCAAACAAATGTAACTGAATAATCGAATTACTTTCCAAAGCAAGAGAGCTAAATAATCAATTTGTAAATATTTATGCAAATAAATCCGCGGTTGCACGCAGCTAGACCCACCCAAAATACCTGTATAATTTACCTCTGCTAACCCACCTGTTTGATAGTTCCGATACCTATCTATCTGGCTTAGCACAGAGATTTTTATTTATGTGTATGTATTATGAATTAAATTAAACAATTTTATGATTATAGGAGGTAGTAACATATTTTTTTATTGATCATATAAATCGAGAATTTACTCTTACATGGAGCACTTACCGCGAAATTAGAAAGCAATGATTATTGGTCCACGATTGCGAGGAAAACGTCACAACACAGATATAAAAATCCACCTACTCGCGGTCTGAGCATATTCATGACAAAATTATCGATAGTCACGAAACACAAAAAGAAAATAACGCATTATCACGAAACCAACGGGCGAAAACACCATAAAAGGTAAATAAATAAGTAGGTAAGTACTCAGCGACGTCGCGACATTCAAGCGAAGGCGCACACGCAGCCGAACGCGCAAAGAGAAAAGCAACGAATGACTGGAGAGAGAGATCAGTCAGTCAGTCTATAGTGATGTATCGTAGCTAAAAATCAATCAAACATAAATATCGATAATGCTTATGAATTAGTTGAAGATTTTGGATGTTTTAAATATAATATATATTATTCATTACTATCCGTAACATTAAAACCTATCTTTTTTTGATCCAGATTTATTTAAAAAAAATCTTTACAAATTTAACAACTATTAATACCAGTTTTCCTTTACGGTTTTAATATTTCTAAATAATATACCTAAACGAATTCTTGTACTAAAAGTATTAAAAATCTAAAAAAGCTTATCTCATGCAGACCCACGGCTATTCTGTGAGTTATAATATATACAATTTTCTGCGCTAGAATTAGAAATGGTGGTGGAAGCGTTAACATGGTATTACTGTAATAATATGTACTGTCGATCTCGCGATGAGGCCTGACTACCGTGAATTTAATACCCAAGTCTCTATGACACCGTTAAAATGAAAATGAATTGGTATTATAATGTAATTATTCTCCTAGAAACTACATTTGAAACAAAAAATATTGGCATAGGTACGCTGTAGTAAAGTTATCACTTTCAGGCCAATTTGACCCGATTACCTCTCAACCCCCCCCCCCCCCGAAGCTACTAAGTTAAATGTTTATTATAGAATATGCCCGAGTTACTCCACTTTAACACAGCAATTTCATTCTACATACAATGCTGCATTAATTGAGGGAGGCGAGCCTCCCTCCTATACCTACCCCACAAGCCCAACTGTTTATTTGTTTATAGAATATGCCCGAATGATTGCACAAAAATTTGGAATTTTAGCTGAATAAGCATTTAGAAAATTCTGTAGAAACTTCTGTTGTTTTGTGGTGGCTGGTTCTGTTAGTAGTATTCAGAATAAAACCCAAAAAGAATATTTCAGTTTTATTTATACACACAGATACATAACAAAGTACACCTTCAGACAACTTACATTGCTTCTTACTTAATTAAATGGCCTTCATTATGAATGATTCCGGCCAGTGTCAAGTATTGAGTAAAGACAAATCAATTTAGACAATAAACAAAATATTGAGGAAGACAATATATTAAGCAAAAACCACCGATTAAACAAATTCATTTTAAAGGACGGCATCAGGTCTTCAACCGAACACGTGGTAAAAGAAGAATTGCCGTTAGAGGCAGCGTCTTCGGCAACGGCATCGGCATTTTCATTCCCAAGAATACCTTAGTGCCCTGGAATCCAAACTAGCGAGACAATAGTATTGCTGAAATGAAGACGGCGCAAAAAAGTCCTAATATCAAATAAAAGTGAACTGTTAGGGGAGTAGAATGGGTTTGAAGACTAGAAAATGAATCAGAAATATTACCATTTACGTTCAAATACAAGACATTTTACAAGAGAAAAGAAAAAGATACATAGCGTCTATAAAAATAACATAGCAACTAAGTATTGGAATTACCTAATGCGCTTGTAGTATTTCCATTGCTGTGTAGATCTCACTAGCATCAACATTTTTTAATACCAATTTACACTTTATGCTGTATGGGATCAAATATCTGTATGTTTAACATAAAATTTTATATATGATTAATGCAGTTTTTATAGTCGCTATAATTTATCGTTTTAGTGGAAGACCCCTTGCATTGTTTCAAGTAATGCCTACCCTCAGTAATGATGGCATAAAATTTGGAAAGTATGCCGATAAATTCTTGCCTCCTCAGGGCACCTGTAAGACACCCCAAGTAAGGAATTGACCTTGCGTTCTGGAAAGAATTGTTTGCACAAAGATTCTAACCCGATGACACGAACAATCATATAGCAAGTGTCACGAGGGAATTACTGATCCAGGCTTCTTCTCTCTTATAGACAGTGCCTCGGGCTACTCTGATCCAGTATTGAAGCTGAATCTATTTCAGAGTCGCTTTTCTGGGATGTTTTAACTATTACTTTACTTTTTATTTATCTGTTTATTTATGCTTTCATGCATGTACCTCACTATTTGTTCATTGGTTTAGAAAGAAATTCAACAGACTGGCACGACGGAAGCATATAAGCTTTGACTAAAATAATCAACCTTGTCCGTTTTATAGACGCCATTCATTTTGAAATAAGAAATTATAATCAATTTTTAAAAGTAATTAAAGAATTTAAAAAAATTAAACAAAACGCAAGCTACACTCAAATTGACCACGCGAGTGTATGCTTCTTGTCTGAACTCTCAGTCCATGTAATTTCAATTATATTCTCCTAACTCATTCTTCGATGATGAAGAAGTATTAAACTATCTTTTCTAACCTTGACAACAATACACTACCAAATAAAAGAAGATATTAATTCAAAATGGGCGCGTGGCCATATATATTGAGTAAACAACGAAGGTTGATTTCACAATAACGAACGTTTTAGCAAATTACAGGTAAAAATAATTTGGAGTGCTAAAGCATTCGTATATCAATGTTAATAATTAAACTAGGCTTCCTAGAAGTACTCAAATTAATATGGCATCAATTTCAAACAGTATCGGTAAAGATTCAAGTATTCAAATTACTAAGAAATCCAAATCCAGTAAAATATTTATAAAAAAATTATCCTAAAAAAGTTGGATAAAATATTTATATTTATATTAAGTGTTTTTTTTTATTAGTGCGACATCTTTTGAAACTGAACTGTCGCTGATCTTTCATCTTTAATTACAATATTATTAAGATAAATATTTATGAGGTTAAATCGGTAGTTCTCATATTGCGTTACAGGACTTTTTAGGTTTATTAAGAACAGCATAACAAAAATGTGAAAAATAAATTACGAAATGCACAACCTACTTTCGTACAATTTTTATTTATTAATTAGAGAAATCAACAGTTTTATAAAATTACAAAATGTCCAACAAAACATACATGGATATAAGCAACGAATAGTTACCAATTTATAAAACTAAAATTGATTTCTACTTAAAAATTACATAGTTACAATTTTTATTATTAATACTTTTTAGGTGTGCCGATGGCCCAAAGGGCCTAAATAGATGAGCCACGAAGCCGAACTCCGAGCATTTATTATTATTGTTGCAATTGCGTTCACAAATTTTACAATGATTTAAAATAAAATAACTAACTAGGCAAATGCATGAAGAATGTGGAAGGCATAGATTACTTAGCGATGAAATGTCATCAGTCAATAATTTATCTATTAAACTTTCTCTAATATTTGAGACCTAAATTGAGCGACTGTCTCGCCAAATCATAATTTATTTTCTAAATGTTGTCGGAATACATCTTACTGAAATGCGATTGCTAATCAAAGCTTGCGTAACTAAATTTTGATAGGTGTATTTAATTTCTAACTAACTATTCAACCCCGAGCCTCGTTTCAGGTTGGCAGCTAGGCCCAGCAGGCGGCTTTAAATGCGCCTCCGGCGCGCTTTGCGACTCAATCATTTTTTGCCATCGTAAGCTACGCAAGCACCCTAAGAGCGTCCATTTTTAAATGTAATATGAATAACAAACATCTAAGCCTTTAGGAAAAAATACTTAAATAAAATAATGGTAAAAACCACATCAAAATGCATTGTGTAGTTTAGAGAATTTAATGAGAACTGCAAAACTTTTATTTTCACCAAAAATGAATAAAGGAACCAAAAAATTAATATCTTTTCTATGTACATTTTTGTGTTTCGGAAATTAAATTATCTTAACTTTTTACAATCGGGTTTCATTCAAAACGATATCCTCAGCGAAGAAAGGAGTTGTTTATTACTACACGAATATTAGAAGGCTTGGGATAGCCACTATGCAGTTTCAGTATAAACCAACCGCTAAAACGACAGGAAAAAGGCACGCGTGGATGTGTAGGAAATGCTTCTCGACCGCCTACTGCCTACACCTCAAAGAGGTGTCGAAAATATCTCTTCGTGGCTATGTTCATTCCAAGTTTTCCGATACCTCTCTTTAACCACGAACCAAAGCTTATCACCTTATGTCGATATTAGGCAAAAACAGCATTGAGATAAAAAACATCTTTTTATTTATTTAGGTAAAAAAAAACGAGACTTACATATAAAATAAGATTTTTCCCGTTAATTTATTCATTTGTAGAAGAAAATATTGGAGCTATGTGCGGATTTTGTCGACTGTTTTGGTTAATGCAATTTGCCTCGGAAACAGTAATGTGAAAATGTATAGGCCTCAGATTGGATATGTCAATTTATACTCATTAAATATAAATATTCATGTATTATTTATCGAAGCCACACTGTATTAGAAGTATTAACTGGCAATACAGACAAATAAAATAAATAAAATCCAGAGGTCCCGGGTTTGAATCCCCAGAGTGTAAAATCCGGCCAGGTCATTTTTCGCCGTTGAGAATATACCATACTCAGCACTTTAGCCAGCTTTTCTTTGGTTTCAATTATTAGCAAATTTCTTAGAATACAACTAGTGTTTTCTTTGATTACATTTACATCCTAGTTTACAATCATCAAGTAACGACAATGTTAAATTATTCTTAAAGAATAAAAAATCTATTTATAAAGGATGTTTTTTTTAGAGGCGTGGTTTTCAATCTGGCACTACTTTTTTCGTAGTTGGTGTTTTTGACAGCTGTCACTTGATTTATGCTCAGTTTGGTTTACCATTTCATAATGAATAGACTTACTCCTGAACAACGTTTGCCTGTGGCGTGGCCTCCAAGATCGTGCGATTTAACACCGCTGGACTATTTTTTGTGGGGTTATGCGAAGTCGCTTGTCTACGCAGATAAGCCGGACACGATTAACGCCTTGGAAGAGAATATTCGGCGCGTTATTGCTGACATACGGCCCAACTTGCCGCAAAAAGTGGTTGAAAATTGGGCCTCTCGGCTGGAATTTGTTCGAGTCAGCCGCGGCGGCCACTTACCCGAAATCATTTTTAAAACATAATGGCAAACCCTTATCTTTATAATAAAACTAAATTCTTAGCCATAACATCAAATTATATGCGTTTTATCTCTTCTTGAAAACCACGCCTCTAAAAACATCACCCTATATATTTTGTTATTTTACACTCAATGAAGTGGTTAAACTAAGTTACACTTGTTATATAAAATATAGCTCCTTAGTATGAAAGCATTTTTGAGTAAATCCAATTAAGTAGCCATTAGAGTAGCGTCTTAATGAAATATTTTAATTTGATTATTTCTTCAAAACACCTTTGAACTCACATATGGCCGTAGAAATTCGAGAGCCGTCATATTTATGACAAACACTTCAAAACAACACAACAAAACTGTTGCTGTTATAAATATAACTGCCGCGCTTATATTACACTTAGTTTGTATTGAAATCAATGCCATCGGATAATTAAGCTATTTTGACATTTAATTTTATATCCATTTTTTACCGACCTATTGAATTTTTCCAAAATCAAGATTTGGGAACTCTTATTTTATTCTATTCCGTCGCCGTCCTTGTTCCATGAAAATTTAATTAGTAAGTTTAACATATATTTTTTTTGTAATTCTGAGGTTCACAAACCTATAATCTCAAATTAAAAAATTTCTTTTGACACAACAAAAGACGTTATTCTTAGAAAAAAAGTTTACGTTATATCAAATTTTATGTCACCAAATGCCTACTTCAAAGCTCGTTCGTTTTTAATTCGAAACTTACAAAAATGTTTTAATTCTACATTTTAGTATGTATTTAATGGCATTTATGAATTTTCTTCGTTACTTTCTTCCTGCAGGATGTTCTTCTATGTTCTTCTCTTGAAACTGTTTCTTCGGGTATCACTGCGCTATTTCTCGATTGTCTGAAAATTAAAATATAATCAAAATTTCATTAATGGTGTATTGTAGGACCTAAGCTTTATAAAAAAGATGAGAACATAGAGAAATTAAATAAAAAGCATATAAAACATGAATATAATGACATAATAAAGGCAAATGACACTAGTAAAATCTGTTCTCTGATAGAATTAAATTAAACTTTTAAAACATACAGATACGGCAACTGAGGGGGAAAAATGCACCACGACTTTGCGTCGAGTACACTCCTCGCATATCATACGTCTCGCTCGCATATGTCATCGCGATAAGTCTTTATCCAGCATTGCGGCACACAAAACGGCGAGGGATACTCCGATGTCAGGTTTTCACAAGGACGATTTGTACGACATGCCGTATCTATATGTTTTAAACGATCGTTGGTTTAGGGTATCTAACCAATACACTAATAAAATACAGTGTCAGTCACAGCTCAAAATGTTTTCGTTTATGACATATCATTTACGGCAGGGGTGCTCAAACTTGAACTGCTGGCGATCTACCTCAATATTTTTAGACTACTTACGATCGACTCTGAGAGACTGCAAGTGTGTGTGATGCAGGGTTGTCGTACATACACGATACACCCTACCTACCTAGGTAGGGCGTACCGTAGCATATATAGATATTAGCTTTCTGCACGGTGCCCCTAATTTACGGTTTCTACATTAAAAGTAAACTCTTAACCCGTTTAGGCAGGATTACGCGCCAAAAGCGCTTGAGAACGGATTAATTTCTAAGGAAAATTTAAAGAACTCACCCGTCTACTGTAAAATCCATAGTGCAGGTATGAGTCGTCCGATCTTCACAAATTAGGTGTCATCTCATTTGCCATGAAATTCTCTATTGGAAAATATCACTTTAGTTTTTTTTCATCTGTTGTTTTTTTAAAAAAAACAAAACTGCTTTTATCGATTTTTTCCTGTTGGATATTTGTCACTTTTCAATTTTCAAATATTCGTTAGTATATGCAATATAAACTATCATGAATAGTTTTTCCAAAAAATGTACAGTTTTTCCATATGTTAAAAAATCAACACTTTTTAGTGACGCCGACGTGTCACTAAATATTTTTAATAAAGTATTCAGTAATGATTATGATAAATCTTTATTTGTAGTCTTGTTCAGTTTTTCTTTCTTCACCGAATCTTCACATATTCTTTTTATGCTCAAATATCTGTTGATATATTTTTATAGTCCAAAGTTCACAACATTTCCATATCATTCATATTTTTCAATCGCCGTGTGTCAATTATGATGTCGATGATCAGGAATCTTGATAGACTGGAGTGTTCTCCGTGAAATTTCACGTAGAAAACATATTTTTTGTATACTATATATGTTGCATATATTTTTCAAAAAAATTTATAAAAAGTGATGTTGTTTTTGGCGGCAAAAAAATGGTTGGGATCCAGGGGTCGTAAACTGCAGGCGGACGGGCGATAGGCTCACATTACGGATTCGGAACGAGATCGACGTCAGTATGATAAGCCACGAAGCAGCCGTCGGGGCATAGAGCAACTTTGCATTCAAGGCACCAATATGTTGTCTCTTTTCTTTTCTTTTGAAGGTAACAGACGATGCATCTACGGGAAGGTTTTTGTTTTTTTTCGGAGGGTGGTATTCGATCAACAAAATGGCGCCCTGACATTAAACGCAGTGGTTTGGCGGAAAGGGAAGGACGACCGGTGAAGCGGGTGCGGGCAATACTTCCATGGGCTGCGAAGAGTTGGTTGACCAATTCCAACCGCCATTCAAGGTGTGTCATTTTTTTTGGAAGTCCTTGTTCCTGATACAATACATAAGAATTGTAAATGGACATGCTGAGTAAGTGAAGAAAGAGTTTCACGTACCATTTCCTCAGCTGTTTTCTGTCCATGCTGTAAGGTTCAAGGAGTTGGTCATTCTTGTCCACACCCCTCATATACTTGTTATAGTCAAGTATGCAAACCGGTTTGGAGACTGTCCGCCCTCGGCCTAGGCGGGTGGTAACTACCTGTCTGTCTAAATTATGGTAGGTGGATATCATGTCTACCCGTTTTGTATCCTGCCAGGAAATGACGGACGCAACATCGGAATACACTCCTATAACTGCATCAGGTTCTAGGTGTGCAAGCTCAAGCTCGAAAGGTAATTCCTTCCGATTGAGAAGAACAGTACCAACACAGTCGGTATCTCTTTCTTTGAGGGCTCTGGCAAGATAGGGGGAATTGTACCAATTATCCATCCATAGCGTGTAACCCTTTCCAAAAAGTGGTTCAGCAATATGAAGGACAACTTTAGCGGGGAAGCTAGGCGCGTCGGTGCCTCCGAAATCTTTTTCATCACATGAATAGACTTTGAAAGACCAGCAATAGGCCGTTCGGGGATCGCAAATTTTAAATAATTTCATACCTCTTTTAGCTGCTTTTTTAGGGCAGTACTGGCGAAAACCAAGTGGACCCTTCCAAAGTAGCAGACTTTCGTCTAAAGATAAGTTTTGAGGTGGTACAAACAACTCTTGAAATTTATTATTGAGGTGTTCGATCACACTATGAATTTTGTATAGTTTTTGAGGACCCGTAAATTTATCTTTCTTCGTATTGTCTGAAAAATGGAGAAAAGTGAGGAGAAGACGGAAGCGGTCATATGGCATCACACGAGAGAAAAATGGGGTCTCAATAACAGGTGTAGTGGACCAGTAAGATTTAATACTGGGCTTTTTAATAATTCCCATGAGAATCAATACTCCAAAGAATGTGTAGATTTCGTCGGCGTTTGTAGGAGTCCATAGAAGAACATTTGATCTAGCGGACGGAGGGATGATACGTTGGTGAATTTCGAGAGATTGCTGAGCATACATGTTAATATTTTCAACAATCGAATTGACCAAGTCAATTGTGATAATCTCTTTGAAAAGTCCAATAACGGAAGTCTGGGTAGCCCTTGAGCCGGGTTGCATTTCTGCGTCGAAGACCGTCCGCTTAGAAAAATAGGTCTCAGAATCTGTCGTAGGATCAACTTCAACGTGTTGAAATTGATTGCTGTCTGTCAACCACCTCCAATGAAACTGCATTCTTTCGTTCGACTCTAGGCCCCTGCTGGTCAACAAACCATCCATATCGACGCCTAATGCAGCCTGATCGGATCTTGTTCGATCAATTCGCTTCATTAGTTTCTGCCTTACTCTACCCTTTGATGTTAAAATTTCGGGTTCTTGACTCTGACTTCCATGGTCAGAGCCAGATTTAGCATCAACGCCCAAAGAAGCAACATGTACATCAATTGAGCTCTGCTTTTTAAAGGCCGTTTTGGAGGTCATACTTAGGGCTTTCTTTGTGACTTTAGCTGGTGGTTTGTTGGCATTTCCTTTCTTTCTTTTGTCTGGCTGCTGTTTCCTGACTAGGCTAAATGAGGTTGATGGTACCTCCCATTCTGGATCTGGTCCAGATTGCGAATACAACCCCAGATAATCCACTCTATCTATTGAAGTGATAGATCCTTCGTCAGAGGATTGGATGGAATCAGAACATTCCGCATGGGTTGCCCCAATTGTAATGTCCTCGACACCATCATTCCCATAGCAATGCTCTATCAAATCATAATCGACTGCTGAAGATGTACTGGGCATTGGTTCCGCTGGGCGATCCCCCTCAATAGCCCCATCGAGTTCTTCGACAGTCAGGAAAGATTCCTGAACATCCGGCTCATATACGACAAATGAGTCATCGTCCATAATGAAATCAGTCGCTTTCTCTTTACTTAACGTCTCAAATAGTTCCTTGTCCGAAATGTTACAGTTCTCCATCGAAGACAACTGAAAAAAACCACAATAATAAAAAATAAAAAATGTTAAACGCACTTGTAGAAAAAATAAATAAAACATGTCAAATGCCGGACTTGTAATATGATGGCCTGTATGTGAAGCCACAAGAAACAACACAACTATCAAGTACCTACTATTTTTTTTTATATATTCAAATTTATTTAAAAAAAATACTAGTTTACATTTTTGTAATGACCTAAATCGACAAAACATTGTAACCAACATTTTGGTATAATTGTCTAGAATTGAGTTCGTCGTTTAATCTTCTTTTTTTTTACAAATGTTACAGTTCACCATTGAGTCAGCTGAAAAAAAAAAATCTAAAATTCTTTTGTAAGATAACCTATCCCGCATTGCATTTAGAAAAATAATTTATGAAAAAATAGTAACAAAAAACAAAAAAAAAAAACTTAATAGGATGTCCCAAGGAGAGTATTATCACTATTATTGTGATATATTTATTAATTTTATTTTTATTTATCTTTATTGGAAAAACCAACAGCTTTACACAGTAACATAGAAAAAATACATCAGATTGAACAATAAAAACCTACGTAAAACTAAAAATGGGTTTCTACTAACAAAAAGTATTAACATTAATACAAATATTACAATACCATTTTTTATATCTACATTTACATAATGTCTACTTGCACGAATTAAGAAAAACTAATTTACCCTATTATTTTTTGCACGATAAATAATTATGCAAACTGGTATCGGTGGATGTGTAGAGTTATTTGTGGAGCATGAAGGTATTTTAAAAACGTTATAATGACGGGTACAATGTGATTGATCGAAAAGGATTTTGAAAAATAGGCCAATTAATAGTGTCATTCCAAACAGCATTTATAAACCGGAGATCGAGCAACGCACGTCTGTCGTATAGGGGGGTACATTCGTCAAACTTTATCACGGTAGGGATGTATTTTAGTTCAACTCCGCGAAAATAATGATAGGTCATTGCAAGAATAGGTGCTGGACTCTTTCGATTCTATCTGAATGTGTGACATATACCAAATTTCAAATGATAGACCCATATTCGAGTTTATTTCGAATTAATGAATTAAAAAGGACGATAACCGCCTTAAAGTTTGAGAAGGGTTTTGTCACCCGTAATATAAAACCTAATAGCTTTAGATATTTTCCAATTATGTAGTCTAGATGTAGATTGAAACTAAGGTTTGGGTTGAAAATTACTCAGAGATCCTTAAACTGATCTACCATATAAACCTGACAACCATTCAGGGTATAAGAAAATTACAATGATTGTTTTTCCCTTGTAAAGATAATTGTTTTACACTTATTGGTATTTAGGAACTAACTTTTTTAATTTACAATATTCGGTGAAGGTGTTTAAATCACTCTGGAGGGCTGTTTGGTCGTGATGGAAAGTAATTTGCAGGTCATCGGGATATAATAAATAAGGGGATGACTTAAAACAATTGTTAATGTCATTCAAAAATAGAATAAACAGAATTGGGCCTAAATGGCTTCCTTGCAGGCCACCAGAGGTAACATTAACAAACCTGGAGGTGAAACCATTTAGTTGTATGGCCTGAGATCTATTACATGTGAATAAGAGAATTATTTGAATTCATTTAAACTGTAAGTAGTACCCAACTACTTGTAAGTGTAACTGTAGTTTGTTCAATCATATGCCTTTTTAGATCCCTTTTGAATGAATTGCAATCATCAGTTTCCTTTAGATTTGCGGGCAACATATTGAAATATTTGAAGTATTGTCAATAAGCCGTTGTATATCAACATTCAGTTTTAAGTGTACAATTTATTGATTACAATATAAAAATATTAATTTCTAAGTTACTTTGCGATTGCGGTGAATTATTGGTGCAGATTACGAGTAAGCACGATGGATTTAGGGTCTTTCGGGTGTTCGTTATTCACAACGTATTCCATATTTCGTCGGGAAAGGCTCGATATGCGTAAAAATACAATGTAAAGTTCCACTTACCAAAAGATAACGATTCAGCCACAAATTAACCGCGTCAACAATTTAATTCGAAATATTCAACAAATTTATCGTCAAAGCGACAAACCAAAGCCGGATCGGTGGCAGAGTTCAGCTATATGGTTGAAGCGTGGGTTGAGGACTCGTGGTTGAGGCGTGGGTTGAGGTAGGAGTGGACGATATACATCGATGTTTTAAAAATACTCGATTATAGTAACGATGCATCGAATCAAAACTATGTATTGTACACGAGCGAACAAGCGTGAACTTTACTAGCTTGAGGTCTACTTAATGGGCTATTCGCTAGTTTAGGTTAGCCGTGAAGCAGGACATGGCAACGTCCACCGCCATCTTTATTTCTACAAGCAGAACCAAGTAGTCGGCAAAGTCAGTCACAAACCCACTCGCGAATCTCTCGTTGACCCTCTGATAGGGTTAGTGACAATCGCCAATGCGACGATAGCAAAAGCTTTTTCCTCTCGCTGCTAGCCGTTAATGTTAATAGATTAGTACTACTATTGATTACATATTTAATCAATGGTACTACATTGACAATATTTTACCATTGCAAAAGATATAGTGTGTTATTTTTAGGTTTAAATTCTCGATTTTTATCTACTCCGAAAGGGAATATACATATTCTGATATCGCGACCTAGTGATGAGGTTGTAAAGTCCCTTAAACTAGGTCGAAAAAGTTATACTAGTAATTTAAAAATAGCGCTAGAATAAATAATTTTATTTCGCTTACAAACAAATCTAAAAAATGAGGTTTTTTAATAGGCGCGGCGGTATGTTATATTTTAAATGTTTTTTCTAGTGTCACGTTTTATCAGTTGCATTTCTAACAGTGTAAATGTTTTGTTTTCAAAATGTTTTCAATATTGTCAAAGATTGTGTCATTTATCTTTTCAGGCGATTTGCCGCTATTAAAAAACAATCATGAAATATAAGTCAAATAACTTTACAACTCAATTATACAATTATATGGATATATATATATATATAGATTTGATGATATTTCTTTTTAGCTTTCGCCATTCGGCGTCTTCAGAAAATATATGAAAGATGACGTTTAAAATGCAACCTTCATAAATTCGAAAATCGCATTTTCAACTAAAAGATAAATATATCCAGCCACTACAATTATTGTTATATAATTGCAGTTTTGCTAGATAAATCAATCAGTATTATGAAATGAAACTAATTTATTAAAAAAATATATTAAGTATCATGCGTTAAATGCTGTTAGTTTAATTTTGTCTATCTGCAAGCGCCCAAAACCCAAATGTGAGAGAGTTCCCATGTCTTTAAATCAATTTCGCGGGCATCCGCAGGCAAACACTTCAAAACTTTTACATTAAAGCAAGCATCGAAATCTCTGCCGTGACACATATATATATATATATATATATATATATAGTTAAGATATAGTAAAATAGTAAAATGTATTGTTTAAATACCGTTAATTAGATGATTTCTATGTTAAAATAGGTAAACACCTTTAGTTTAACATATATATATATATATATATATTTACAAGAATAACTTACGTTCAACGTAGTTTATCTGAAAATGAATCGTTATGGTTAAAAATAAAAAGAAAAGTGTAAAATATATGCACATTACGTGCAAATCGTTAAGATATAGTAAAATAGTAAAATGTATTGTTTAAATACCGTTAATTAGATGATTTCTATGTTAAAATAGGTAAACACCTTTAGTTTAACATATATAAAAGTTTGACAGTACTGACATTTATCCATTAAACCATTCACTTCTCATTCATTATACGTCATATTCGTTACATTTTCACACTTTTTTTCATAATTATTGTTTAATTTTTAAATCATTTATTCACTACTTTAATGAAAGTTTGACCGTATTGCATATCGCACAGATAGGTAGGTGAGAGTGAAAGACTTTCATAAAATACAGGCCTGTATTTAAACCAGCGTGCATTACCTCAAGCGATGCAACTATCTGTGCTTTCGGTATTAATTTTTCTTTGAACATTCTGGCTATATATTTTATTTGCAAAAAATTTCAATCCTTAAAATATTAAAAAGCATTCGTATTTTCCAAATGTCAGTACTGTCAAACTTTTATATATGTTAAACTAAAGGTGTTTACCTATTTTAACATAGAAATCATCTAATTAGCGGTATTTAAACAATACATTTTACTATTTTACTATATCTTAACGATTTGCACGTAATGTGCATATATTTTACACTTTTCTTTTTATTTTTAACCATAACGATTCATTTTCAGATAAACTACGTTGAACGTAAGTTATTCTTGTAAATATCCATTAAACCATTCACTTCTCATTCATTATACGTCATATTCGTTACATTTTCACACTTTTTTTCATAATTATTGTTTAATTTTTAAATCATTTATTCACTACTTTAATGAAAGTTTGACCGTATTGCATATCGCACAGATGGGTAGGTGAGAGTGAAAGACTTTCATAAAATACAGGCCTGTATTTAAACCAGCGTGCATTACCTCAAGCGATGCAACTATCTGTGCTTTCGGTATTAATTTTTCTTTGAACATTCTGGCTATATATTTTATTTGCAAAAAATTTCAATCCTTAAAATATTAAAAAACATTCGTATTTTCCAAATGTCAGTACTGTCAAACTTTTATATATGTTAAACTAAAGGTGTTTACCTATTTTAACATAGAAATCATCTAATTAACGGTATTTAAACAATACATTTTACTATTTTACTATATATATATATATATATATGTGTGTGTATAGTTTTTTTTAATATTGTTTTAACATTCAATTAAAAACTTTGTCCTGGGTTATTTAATTCACCAGAGTATTCTTCATTAATTCCAATATTATCGTCCGTCTCACTTATTTTCATTAAAAAAGTGTGCAAGTGCGAGATAGCAATGCCCCGGCTGTATTATATCTATAGAAATACGTTTATAGTTTTGTCGCTCACAATAGTAAAACAGATACAAATAGGTTCAGTTCTAATTGCTTACTTCTAATTCTGCTCAATATTTTATCTAAATTTTATCAATTGAACCATAGAGACAGTGATTGATTCCTTAGTTCGGGACTTCTACTTCTTGCCATCTCTGACATGACGCATCTAGAAACGTCAAGTGTCGCCAGTGCGCCTTGTGTTAAATCCATTTTTTTGGTGGCAAATTTCTAACTAAAAACAAAATAAAATATATTGCAAGAGGTAGGTAGGTACTGATGGAGACATTTTAAATTGCGCAGATGTAATAAATATGGCATTGGACAATAAAAAACACCTATTAATGTTACTTATAAACTTCCCTCCCGTGCATTTGATACTCAGAGCATAGAAACATTCCGAAAGCATTCGAAGAGGTCGGCTTTCGTGGAAAAATATCGAATTTAATAACAAACTATCCAGAAAAAAACAGATGGTAGTCAAATTTAATACTAAATATAGCAAAAAGGAAAATGTGAATTCTGGTACAGCCCAGGGCAGCAAATGGGGCCCCATTAATTTTATATTAATAACATAAGTAAATGTGTATCTTATTGCGAAATCAACACACATGAGACGACACACCACCATAGTGATCTGCAAACTGCGACAGAGATGCTGCAACGAGACTCTAACAAGATACAGACTCGGCCTCAGCACTCGTCCTCGGCCTCGGGGACAGCTGTCTGACGTCTGCTGGCTGCAAGGCCCAAACCGGATTGTCATAGCGAGCGAATTCGACGGCAGACTGCGTTTGTAGATTCCATAATTAATTAAAGCATTATGAATTATGGCAATACTTTTAAAACATTTTTATGATCAGCATAATAAAATAATTGTTCTTAAAAAAATTAAATCGAAACATATCAATGAAAATCTTGGTTTATTTAAATTATATAGTTTATATAAAGGTTTACTTATTCGACTTTGACAATTTCACTACACTCTTCAACTTTCATACTGCAAGCAAACCATTCATTTTAATAATTTGCAAAGAACTTTACTAAAATACTTTTTAGTCTAGTTTCCTATATTGTCTAAAAAAATTAATATGACGTTAAAAATACTTGCTACAAAAATACTCACATTGATCGCACTTAGTTAAATTAGCTTAGCTTGTTAATTATTATTTTAAAATGTTATATAATTGCTAATTATAATTATACTTAATTTTGATTATACTACTATGCTATAAAAATATATATAAGATTATTATATTTATATTTAAAGGACGTGTAAAATACAGAATTAAATAATGTGAACATATTCACAAATACTAACATTTGCACTCGCTAAACATACACTTATTTTATTTTCTAAAGACGATTCTTTCTTTTCTTATTTCTTCCTTTTCGATGAACTCCATCAATATGCCTTTGTAAATTCGTTTTGCTTAAACTACTGTATACGCACTCTTCGCATTCAAATGTTCTTATTTTTCGATGAACTCCATAAATATGCCTTTGTAAATGTGCTTTGCTTAAACTACTGTGATTGCATTCGTCGCATTCAAATGTTCTTATTTTTCGATGAACTCCATCAATATGCCTTTGTAAATGTGCTTTGCTTAAACTACTGTGATTGCATTCGCCGCATTTAAATTTTCTTATCTTTCGATGAACTCCATCAATATGCCTTTGTAAATGTGCTTTGCTTAAACTACTGTGATTGCATTCGCCGCATTTGAATTTTCTTATCTTTCGATGAGCTCCATCGATATGATTTTGTAAATCTGCTTTGCGTGAACTACTGTGATCGCACTCGCTGCATTTAAATTTTCTTATCTTTCGATGAACAGCATCGATATGATTTTGTAAATCTGCTTTGCTTGAACTACTGTGATCACACTCACTGCATTTGAATTTTCTTATTTTCCGATGAACTCCATCGATATGCGTTTGTAAATGTTGTTTGCTTGAACTACTGTGATCGCACTCACAGCATTTAAATTTTCTTATCTTTCGATGAACAGCATCGATATGATTTTGTAAATGCTGCTTGCTTGAACTACTGTGATCGCACTCGCTGCATTTGAATTTTCTTATTTTCTGGTGAACTCCATCGATATGCGTTTGTAAATGATGTTTGCTTGAACTACTGTGATCGCACTCACAGCATTTAAATTTTCTTATCTTTCGATGAACAGCATCGATATGATTTTGTAAATCTGCTTTGCTTGAACTACTGTGATTGCACTCGATGCATTTAAATTTTCTTATATTGTGATGAAATCTAAAGATATGCTTTTGTAAATTCGTTTTGATTGAACACTTGTAATTACACTTGCAGCATGTAAAACTTTTTATTTTTTGATTTGCCTCATCAATCTGATCTATCAAATTATATTTTTTTGCTAAATCCCTGTTTTGTTTGTAACAATTTGATATATTTTTTTCATGTACAGAATTAATGTGGCTTAATAAAATATGATTTCGGATAAACGTCTTGTCACACTCGCTACATTTATATTTGATTTTTTTAATCCGTAATAGTTTATTGTTAATGTTATTTCCATTGTTAGTCAATGTTGTTTGTTTACATTCTAAACATATCAAATTGGGCTCATTGCATTTATGGATTTCAGTAGGATATATTAGGCCGTGTTTATCAAGGATAATTTTGCAATTGGCACAAGTAAAATTAATCTCTTTTAATATTACAGTTGGGTTTTTTATATTTTGAACTGTTTCATTAATGTGTTGATCGTCAGAGACATTGGTTTCTAATTTTATAAACTTAATATTTCCTTCTTCAAACGAATCACTTTGTATATTTGTAGTAAATTCTTCCCCGGAACTAAAGCAAATTTCGTTATTAATTTTAGATTTAGCAAATCGATCTTTGTTTAATAATGTATCAAGATAATATATTTGCTTTTGAGTTCCGTCAAAATTAATGCTGGATTGAAGGCAATCACTTCCTTGCTCAAACTTTATAATATTATCAATTTCTTCTATTTTAATATCAGTTTTATATTCGTTGTCGTCCATTTCGATATAAGGTAGAATTGGATAGTTTTATTTTTTTTGTAAACGGTTTCAATCCGAGAATATGACAGAGAATAACAAAATTATATTAGTTTTTAACTTTATATATGCTTAATTTGGGTTTATTTATAGCTCCTTGCTTACGCCAAATTCAACTCATTTCTACAAATTTACTATGGAGAGTAATTTCTTTGTTCGTACAATGACTTTTTAGAAACGTCATTTCGATTTGAGAGATGATCACAGTGTCGCAAGGATTAGAGAACAATTTATAAAAATATTCTATTGATTTTTGTAATTGTAATATTTTATAAATTGTTGATTATTATTTAATTTTATTTGTTTACAACTTGGTTTAACAAATAAACATTATGACAGTTTAAAGAGTACAGTCATAGAGAACAATTTATAAAAACATTCTATTGATTTTTGTAATTTTAATATTTTATAAATTATTGATAATAATTGATAACAATTTTATAAATTGTTGATTATTATTAGTTAAATGTATTTGTTTATAACTTGGTTTAATAAATAAACATTATGACAGTTTAAAGAGTATAGTCATAGGGAACAATTTATAAAAACATTCTATTGATTTTTGTAATTGTAATATTTTATAAATTGTTGATTATTATATAATCTTATTTGTTTACAACTTGGTTTAATAAATAAACATTATGACAGTTTAAAGAGTACAGTTATAGAGAACAATTTATAAAAACAATTTACTTATATAAAATGTAAAAAAAAAATAAAAATAAAATGTCACCGCTAAAATATTTTTTTTTTGTAAAATTTTATTTTTGATACTCAATAAATTAAAATTTAAAGCGATCACACCCATTTTTATTTTTTGTTTTCGTTCCTATATATCATATAAAACTATTTATAAGCAATAAATATTTTTTACCATAAACAGAAAATAAAAAAAAAATACTGGTCACTGGTAAAGTAATTTTTTTTTTTCTTTATAAAATATATTTTTTTTTATTTGTTTAAGTTTTTAAGTTATTCTTCTACTTATTAAATGTTTTTTTTTTAACGAAATTTTGTATAATTATTGGAATATTAAAAATAACTAAGGCGTGATAGAAAAACCCGGTAGATATATGTATATTTTTTTTTAAATGTTTTTTTTAATTCTTATATTTATTTCGATAAAAAATAACAATTATTAATAAAATCAGTTAGAAAGATTTTATAATATATGTTTTAAAATTATATAAAATGTGATTGTTGATTGTATGTTTGTCAATAGTCGCCCAAAACACACGTCAACAAACTGACAAGCATTTCGAAATGCCAAATTCACGACGTCACTATGTATGTATATTTTAGAATACCTATGTGATTCGGAATAAAATTTCATACGGAATACTTTATCCAAATGCTTATAAATACAAATGATTAATATGATACAAATTGCCTTTGTTTATTGTAATGTTGACATGTCCGAAAAATTAAAACATCATTTTTGCAATCCTCTGACACTTTGATCCACGAAAACACGCATACCACGTATTAGAACACGATTTTTTAATAATATTTACACAAAATAATAAGTTAAATTATATTAAAAACGCTAAAAAACCATCGTAAACATGGGACACGGGAGTAAAAAGGTTAACAACCGAACAACAGGCCGTAATGGCATCAACTGACTGCTAAATTCATACAACAAACTTATACAAGTCGATTGTGTTTCTTATTGAAATGTATGCCCCATCGAGCGAGACGCGATTTCAAACTACCAATTTAGCCCTAACTATTGGAAATAGCGAGTGGAACAAGCTTCGGCGATTCGTCGCTTCAGCGTTTGGCACCAATACCATACAATACAATATCCAATATCCATTCGTAAACCTCTCACTCACGGATCGCGCTCGCGGTCCCGGCTAACCCCCTGCAGGTCATCGATTCGCTGTAGCGACCCGTCAACTGTCAATTGCCATTCCGTACTGTGTTTGGTTAGAAACGTCGCCATCGTTTTGTGCCTGTATTTTTTATTTTAAACTTCCTTTAACCGTTATTTAAGACTTCTTCATTTGGGTAAAACTAATTAAAATTTTTGAATTGTTCGAGAATATTTGAAATAAGCAAAAAGCGGATCCATTGTCTAAAAAGCGGGAGAAAAGCAGTGCATCTGGCAACACTGGTCCCCAGGTGATGAGTCAGTTAGGTACCTATATAACCTGTTAAAACAAAAAAAATGAAATTATCCCCAAATGTTAAACATATAACATATTAAACATATTGGTTGGTGGGCATATTAAATAAAACAAGAAAGTGTTAGTCTGAAACATTCTTTATTGCAGAAAGGTTAATAATTAAAATAACACATCTTGACAAGTTAGGTACATCATCTAAACAACAAAGGTAACAATACAGTTAATTTAACCTATACAACTGGTTATATTTTATGGTTTAGAAAATAAAATAATGTATATTAATAATAAAAATAAATGCTTGAACTACAATATTAGGTTTAGAATAGCCACTATGCAGCTTTAGTATTGAAACTTGCTTCAGTACCAAAACTCACTGATGCTATTTTGTGCCATCTTTGTAACAACGCATGTTTTGGGTTGTCGGGGAAACAAACTATTGTCTTTGTTGTAATAAAATATACATTGTTCTTGCTAACAATGAAACAATTCCATTGAATGTATTATCTACATATTGTGCAATACTATAAATGTCAAGAAACAATATTATTATATTTACAAAATATAGATACACATGAAAATGGCCACAGATTTTTTTCCAATGAATATGACACTTATATTTTTTAGAAACAAAGTAATATGACAAGAAAACTTATAATCTACATTATTTTTAGTTTAAACGCAAGCAATTTTACAATGCAATATTAGAATGATAGAAATGCATATTGAATAAAATGAATTACGGAAAAACTTTGAAATACTCGTGTTAGGATGTGAAATGCAGAAACACACCGAAAAGATTATTGAATAATGGAGGATTTGAACAATGTTTGATGAATAGTACGATATGGGGGCATTTTGTACGACCTTTATTCTAAAGGCTCCTCGCCTGATTAGAATAAGGGTCATCACACACTTGTTCCTCATTGGGAGACCCGGATTCGAGTTCCAGTTGAGGCAGTGTCTCTTTTTTGGTGGTTCACAAGCTGACATCAATCTTCAGAGTTTCAATGAAATTATTTTTTCATCTGTAAAATGAATGCAGAATATGTTCCAGAGCGACATCATCATGCTATGCCAAATCATGCATGCATGCTGACAATCATGCTATGCCAGAGCATTTCTATAAAATGAACTAGTTATTCATAGGTACGTCCTAGCTTATGAGGGTTGTAGATTGACTGTAGTATTTATCACGATGGACTATATTGCTTGACTTCTGGACTAGTCAAATGCCATAATCGATAAACTAGCAGAATTTTAATACAAATCTATTAAATTTTTCAATTAGATATAAATTTATTTTGCGTACATAATCTACCTATTTAGATATAATATATTATTTATGTACATAATTCGTGGTCAAGAGTGAAAAGTGATTAACTAGTACCTCAAAGATATACCACTTTTAATTTTGGTGCAGACGCGTTGAAATAAAACACCACAGCACACACAAAAATAAATTTGAAAATAAAAAAAAAAAATAAAATCTTACTTTTCACTTAGTAAATTTTCGCAATGACTTGAAATGCACTTAATCATTATACAGCAGTAAATACCGCCACGACGGTTTGTTCTCAGACTTGGTCACTTTTCGCATAGATAGACATTAAAATATGTAGTTAGGTAAAATAAATTCAATCTTGGAAAAAATGACACTTAGTCACTTTTCGCTCTACGACCACGATATACTTATAATTTAGCAGAATGTTTGCATATGACTAAAATGTAATAATTACATTTTGGAATGTATTAAATTTATTCGTTATATGTTATGGTAACTATTATAGTAATCATTGTTTCGCTGGAAGACATTAAAATTTTGTTAAAAATAGTTGTTATTTTTTAAAATTAGTCATAGTTATAGTTATCTTACCTACTAAAATTTTGTAAAAAAACACTAATAATTATTGTTTAAACAATAGCGATTATTATGAAAACACTGGGATTGATTAAGCTTTGGGGTTACGAGAAACACAATTGTTATATACAGTTCTAATGTTTAAAAAACTGCAAAAAATAGTTATTTATTGAAATTGCATCCGATGTATGGATCAAACATGCATCGAAATATATGGCCACAAACGGTCCTCGCACTGAGTTCAACTGTCCGTTGTTTATTTTTCCTATAAATAATGGCGAGACCTTAACTAGTTGTGGATTTGATTGTGTTATTGCACTAAAATTCATGATCATTTTTGATTTATAGGTACCTAGGTATCCTAATTTTAGTAATTTTCACACATAATAAAAAAATCAAACATACTTTTGGGTTACAAAGTAAACTAATTGTAAATCATCCAATATTAGAAAAAACCTGGAAAAGCTAGCACCAATTGCACCTCTATTATTGTCTTTCTCTAACCATAAAGAATACCTGTAAGTATATACAGGACGATCCAAGGTCCCACGCAATAAAAAAAACAGCTAATAGGTCCTACGATTCCTAGTGTTATTTGTTAAGAAACTATATCAAAATTCATTATGGTATTCGAGAAAAAAAATGTTGAAGTTTCAATTCTCAATAAACAGATATTTTCAATGGCTCCTCCCTCGGATAAGTACGTCACTGGGTCAGTAGGCCGCGGTCTTTCAAGATCGAGGTTAATGACCTGCCGCGTTGTTCGAAACGCCCTATTAGGGCGGAGCTAAATGATCGCTGTCAGATGCCACTGGTCGAACAGAGGTCGGTCTAAGAAGAAGAGGTAACTCCTTTCCCCTTCTCTGGGGTTGTAAGAGGGATGATGAAATTTTTTAGCATTTTGTTACATAATTTCTTACTCTTAATAGGGAACTTAAACACCCCCTAAAGTTTGTGGGATTGACCTTGGGACACCCTGTATATGTTTCTTATGTTCTTTTTAACCTGTGGTTGCAAATGACTGATAGCTGTGTTATAAAGGTGTTTTTTTTAGAGGCGTGGTTTTCAATCTGGCACTACTTTTTTCGTAGTTGGTGTTTTTGACAGCTGTCACTTGATTTATGCTCAGTTTGGTTTGCCATTTCATAATGAATAGACTTACTCCTGAACAACTGTGGTGTGGCCTCCAAGATCGTGCGATTTAACACCACTGGACTATTTTTTGTGGGGTTATGTGAAGTCGCTTGTCTACGCAGATAAGCCGGACACGATTAACGCCTTGGAAGAGAATATTCGGCGCGTTATTGCTGACATACTGCAAAACAACTTGCTGCAAAAAGTGGTTGAAAATTGGGCCTCTCGGCTGGAATTTGTTCGAGTCAGCCGCGGCGGCCACTTACCCGAAATCATTTTTAAAACATAATGGCAAACCCTTATCTTTATAATAAAACTAAATTCTTAGCCATAACATCAAATTATATGCGTTTTATCTCTTCTTCAAAACCACGCCTCTAAAAACATCACCTTTAGTTAAGTGTTTTTTTTTTAACCAATTATATGTTTTTAGCCAGTGTTATTGAATAATGGCTCTGCTAGACTCGGCCTGTGATTTTTATAGTAATTACATTATATTTTCTATGAAATCAGATTGACAAAGGTGTATTGCATTGTTATTTTATCTATAAAATATCATAAGCAATAATAATTTGCTGTTGACACAACGAATGACATTATTTTAAGAAAAAAAAAGGCATAAGATTCTGTCAATTTTATGCCACCAAATTTTTAGGATGGTTTTTAGTGGGGGCAAGAGGCCCAATTCAAAGCTTGCTGGTTAATTTAAATCTAAACTTAATTATACAGTTTAGTATGTATTTCATGGCATTTGTGAATTTTCTTCATTACTTTCTTTCTGCAAGATACTTTTCTGTGTTCCTCTCTTGAAACTGTCTCTTTGGGTATCAGTGCGCTATTTCTCAATTGTCTGAAAATTAAAATAATCA
Organism: Neomicropteryx cornuta; assembly: GCA_020383195.1. Taxonomy (NCBI): domain Eukaryota; kingdom Metazoa; phylum Arthropoda; class Insecta; order Lepidoptera; family Micropterigidae; genus Neomicropteryx; species Neomicropteryx cornuta. Next base: position 787,292 of record JAHKQU010000001.1, on the reverse strand, counting down.
TAACATCAGTACATTCTAGAAATAGGTAAGAATCGTTAAATAAAAATATATAAAAGATGAATAGAATAACATATGTGGAGTAAACACAAATGACATAAGTACAAGCAGATTCAATTATTGGACTTGGAGTGTATCTAGCCAATCGGTTTCTTGATCTTCTCATCGGAGTGTCAGCAAGGCATTGTCAGACACAGTTCTCGTCATGATTAGGTGTTCATAACAGGCCGCCAAGATGTCGCAAATTCACGATTGTATGAATGTCACGTGTGTGTTGTTCACGATTGTATGAATGTCACGTGTGTGTTGTTCACGATTGTATGAATGTCATGTGTGTGTTGTTCACGATTGTATGAATGTCACGTGTGTGTTGTTCACGATTGTATGAATGTCACGTGTGTGTTGACCAGTTCAAAAATGATATGAAATTTGATCTTGACATATATAAGAACAATACTATTATAGAAATGTCCCAAAATTGCCCAGTTAGGTAGTACCACAGATCACTTGAATTGAGTAGACCGGCATAAGTCAAATCTTTGCACTGCCGAGCATTCCATTTTCAACATTGGAACGGTATTCGTCCGATATACCGATTAGTATGATATACCGACACAACTAGCACCGACGTAAACACTTCCTGATACCGGGCGGAGCTTAGTTTTCAACTGACGCTCGTGTCATGATTTTGTCATAGCCGCTGTAGCTCGCTTACGGCGCTTCTATGCCATTAACTATTTCTAAGGGTAGTACTTATATTTTATGTTAGTTTAATGTTTAAAATACTTATGCTTCTCTATAAATAAATGCTTCTGAATAAATAAATAAAATCGATATAATCTGATGTAAAATGATAATGCATCCTATCAATACATTATTGTTTCGGCACAGAAAATATTCAATAGCTCATTTAGCGACAATGTCAACTACGTTAAGTAAAATGACACTTATTTAATTACAGACTTGCGAATTTTAAGACCGTCGGCTTTATGTGGTGTATATCTATGTATGAGTTTTAAAAGATCGTCGAATTGAAGTTACTCGAAGAAATTTGAGTTACTTAATTACTTAAAGTTACTTGATTCATAAATTAAATGTAAACATTAAGTTCCTTTGATTGCAAAAATAATTTTTAATTTACAATTAATTATTTGATACAATTTTATATTTCGTTTTATTTTTATTTCCTTCTCCTTTACCACTACATTCTACACCTCCTCCACCTTAACCTTAAAATTATTGACAAATAGTTGTTCGCTCCTTCGCTTGCTGAATTAGGAAAGTCCAAATAGTACAAAAATGAGAGTATTAACCAATTATGTAAAAAAATAAATAGCTATGTTATTTACAAAAATAATAATAAAATCTACACCAACACAGTCACACAAATATGAAGAATTACACGCTGTGTAATGAGATACAAAAGAGGTTAAATAGCAGCACAAATTAAGTGATTATTAAAACCTTTTAACCCCTGGACTCCGTAGAACGCATATATGCGTTCGACCGCTCGGACACCTCTGTGTCCGTTGACACCGTAGGACGTATATATACGTCCGCATTAGCCGCTTGATTTTGATTATTTTTGGTATTATTTCAGTATTATTTATTAACTTGACGTTTTTTTCATTGAAAATCACAACAAAACAATTTTGTTTTTTTTTTTCCATTTTAATGCAGTTTCTACTACTATTTATAAATGTGTATTGAAAATACACTAATGTACTACCTTTCCAATATCTATAACTTTTATTTAACTTTTTTTTTTTCCCGAAAACTGTACATATTTTGGAAGACTTTTAAATTATAATTTATAGTTATAAATATATGAAAATGTAAAAAAAAGTGTTGATTTTGTTTATTTCGTATATTAAAAAAAAAAAAAAAAAAATGGCAACATTTTTATTTTTTTCTTCTTTAATTTACGAGACAAACATAATCAAAGTGATATGGTGTAATAGAAAATTTTACGGTGAATCCGATGATACCAGATTTGTAAAGATTGAACGACTCATGCCTGCACTATGGATTTTATAGTAGTGAGTGATTTTTCAAGGTCAATAACTACGGAGTCAATGGGATTTTGCGCCAAAATTTTTGGCAGAAACTACGGTGTTCAGGGGTTAAAGAGCTCAACATCTACAGACCTATAAAAATGAGACGAAAGTAGAATTTTAAAATTTGTAGATATATAGACAAAATAATGACAATAATATGTAGTCTATTTATTTAAGATTTGTGGCCAATAACAAAATATTAGTACACCAGCTATTTACATCAGCTTACATCATCAATTTCGCCGTATTCAGTAACGTGCTGTTGAAAGAAGTTCGAAATCCCAGAGAGCGAAACCGATAGAAACAAAAAACACATAGAAAGGAGATTTTCAAAGTCAGTGCAATTTGATTCGAACTAGGTAGGTAGGTATGTGCAGAAAGTTTACAGTCCACTCCCGAAAGGAAAAAAAAAGTATTAAATTTTACCTAAATCTAGGATGCGCCGCATCAATATCATCAGTCTGTTCGCTTTCCGTTGATGAAAAGAAACTTTGACCGCCACTATCAACTGGCGTATGGGAAAAATACAGTATCTGTTAGTGACTATTAGAATATTTATTTGATTTTAACACAAACACTACACCTAAATATTTTACTGTTCTTAAAAATGGCCTTTATATTGAAGTTAAATTTCTAAGGGGAAAAAAAAGACAACCTAACATATTACATATTCTAAACTAGACCAATTTCCTTTGTCACCTTCTAGATTTAGGGTGAACCCATTAATGCGTTCCGTGAATCTTTTTGCCAATGGCTGACCTCCAAGGTCATAATTCATAATTCATTATGGTTTATATTGAGTTTCTCTTATTAAACTTGTTTAATTTTTTAGCATTCGATGATTTGACTGATGCATTTTTTAAATATTTTAACTACCATTTCAAATATTATTTAAAAATAACTATTCCAAAAATTAAAAAAACGGCAAAGATACATTAAAATATGAAGTATAGTATTTTAAAATATATTAAATGTAAAGTATAACTAGCTTATTGAGAACCTAGATACATTTTCAATTTTATCCTTTTTTAAAAAAATACAATGTTTAATTGACATTTTTTTAAAATACTCCGTAACTATTTTAAAAACAAAAAAAAATATGTTCGTCAAGAAAAATAATAAATGTTAAATGGAGGTTTACGATACAGTTTAAAAATTTAGTCCTTGAGCCTATAATAATAACAAATATATATTAATAAAAAGTTATAATTTAGAAGCCTATAGATTTCTCCTATTTTGCTCTATCTATTTTGGTACTTGACCTTCACTCCTTAACATGATATACAATAATTATATAATATTTTCAAGGTTTTATTTAAAATAAAATTTGAATGGTTAAGAAATATAATTTACTTTATTAATTATTATTTGTTATTATTCAAAAATAAAAAAAATACTGCTTCTTAAATTAACAAAAACATATAAATATAATCGCGACGTGCGGCGGTGTTTTACGTATATCTAACTCCTAAGAGTGCCATATTTAACAATCATTATGTGGTATTTAGGTATGCCATTGAAGATTGTACATAATTATATTATATATTTACCACTTGGTGCATAGTAGTCATAGTCTTCAATGAAGTTCTGAGATTTCTTCGAAACGTGACTGCTTTTTATTACTTTTCTTGTCTGCAACATAAAGTTTCATATTTATTTATAGTAGATTACAGTTACAAATGTATATCCTACTAAAAATACAAAGCGATTAGCAATGCTACATTTTGTGTCCTACCTTCTTTACTAGACTATATCTGTACTAAGAAAGGCAGTTTTAGTGTGCTATAATTACGAATATCAAAACATCAACGCACCAATAGAGAAATAACAAAAGTTTGTCTGTTTGTAAGAAAAACAAATTAACGTATATAAATATATACATATATGTAGTCATAACATTTTGGATTATATTTAGGATTTTAGATAAAAAACTACTAGTAAATAGATGCGGCAAATAGAATCAAAGAGTGGTCCTATTGAGTAGATTATATTTCATCATAATGATAGTCAGTTCTGAAGTGTGGTGGAACAAGTATTTAGGAATAATATAGAATGGTGACAACAATTTGCATACCCTATTTATTCTCCTAGATACCTAACATGTAATATAGAGGTATCTGCCTTTTAGACAGAATTTAGCCAGTTTGACCACCTTTGCAAACATGCCTGGTCTTTTAATTCAACACATTCAATTCCGTACATAAAATGTGCGATAACCTAGATATGGGGAGCAAAGCGAATGTATCCTGAGTGCGGCAGGCACGAGTCGTCGCGCGCCGAAGGCGTTGTTTAAACCCCCTCGTAGTATAACATCATTATTAATATAAGAGAATTATAGTATAACAGGATTTATAGTGTTTTGGCCTTTTGGTATAACACATTTTTTAACAGTTGTTCTAAAGAAGTGTTTCTTACATATCCACCGTTGTCATGTGTTTCATAGCTCTCATCGTGAAAAGAATTGTTGTTCTCGAAATTGTTCAAATGTCTGTCATCCGTTCTCAATCTCAGTTGATCCAAGTTCGGCGAAAGACCTGCAATATAAATTAGTTTACATTTTTATATCTTCAACGTTGGGTCAAAGATTCGTTGGCCAAAAGTTACAGAACTGAATCTTTATAGATCACTTTTTAAATTGTAAACTAAAGAATTTGAGGAATTCTGTGCGGATTTAAGGCGAATTGTATCGTTCTAGAACTCAATACGATCCATATCACCATAAACAATCGAAAGTCAAAACCGAACTGAAAAAAAACGATAATTAGTCTATGCCCTTAATGAATTCAGGCATACGTGACATGCCCCGCTTTTAAATATTAATAGAAATGCAGAAAGACTATGGCGGGTTTACCTAAGCACGACACCGTAAAAACTAGTATTCAGAGCTCCATTCATTTACAACGCTTAAATTCTCTACTTTTTTTAAACTCTTCTCTGATAGATTTCTTGGTTAGGTTAGGTTTCTTTGTGTCACTTACTCCTTTCAATATATGGCGATCCTGTCCTGTTGTATTCATCGGAACTGTTTGCTGCGTAGTTTCTCAGATTGTATTTAGACGACTTTTCCAATACACGTGAAGTTAGTGGACTCTGCGACCTGGAATAAATTAGTTTGGTCAAAGTTGTAAAACATTATGCCAATGTAAAATAACTTTCAATTTATAGTAGTTTTTATGACAACATATAATAATCTTCTTGTCAAGTAGCAGTTTTTCTAAATAGATTTTGTGAGATAGGTCCACAGCTGTAAAATTCTCTCCAAGACGTCATTACCATGGACTTTGTGATCGTTATTCAATGTATTGTAGGTCATTAAAAAACGACGTTGCATTTGCATAAATTAAATTAAAAACTTATATTAAAATTACTTTTGAATACTAAAAAAATCACAAATTATTACTAATTGATACTATTTTTGGATAGCTTTTATATATTATAATATTTATGATTTTTGAGAAAGTTTTATTGTTAAATATGTTTGCTAAAATTGACTTTGTTAATTTGTTGTGCAAAAATTTAAAAAAAAACTCCATACGCTTTTGTTTAAAAAAAAAACCCTGTTTTTGAGCCTCAAAGTTGCATAATTTTTGGAAATGGCGTTTCTACTTTTATGAGACACATTTTTGGGAGGATAAAATTAATAAAATAACTTAGCTTTTGTAGATAACGAAAAGACCTCTAAAAATATATACAACTGTAATTTAATATAAGCATTTCATATGATTTTTGTATATTTTTTCACATCAAATGCGCCCACTGATATACTATACACTCTTATCCTTTTTTTATGGTTACTTTCATAAAAAAAATGTATAAAATATAATTATTGACCTATTAATGGGGCTTTCAATCCTGGGACTGAAGTTCCTCGTGAAATGATCGTCGAAGCTTCTATATGGTGAATCGGTCACATCTTGTCCAGGAGATAATTGGGAACGACTTGTTTCCAGTTTTCTGTAAGTATCAGCTGAAATCACCGAGAAATAAAATTAACTAAGATTTTAAATTTTATTGCTAGACATTACTAAAAATAACAACGTAGAACTTTCCGTTTTAATCTTCGACTTCACAGTTCTAAAATAACGATTGATTGAATCAAAATGATATGTATTTTAATTATCGATGAGCGCACAATGACAAATGTGATAACCGCACAATGTGAACATCTGCTAATTAGGGCGGAGACAAATTCAACAAATCATAGATCATAAAAATCGGTCCAGTCGTTCTTGATTTATAAATGGTGTAACTAACCCGACTTTGTTTTATATATAGATTATATTTATGTAGCTTTTGTAAATAAAATTAGAATTATATACCGCCAAGTTCATAAAAACACTTTCAATTCACTAGTGTATACACCAATGACAAGATATCTCATCATTGGCGCTGAGTGTGTTAACTAGACTATTATTACGATTATTATATTATTAATAACAATTATCTTATGTTTAAGATGGTGACTTGTAGACAGCTCATACAAGCGTTGTTTTCAGTTTGTTTTTAGGTTGACAAAGTTTCAGCAGATTTCGATATGTGTGCCAAATTGCTTTTCAGATTGAATTTTGTGAAAAAATATAAATCCTTCATGATACTAAATCATTTTATTATATGCCTCTAAGAAAAAAAAAATATTCGCAAAATCCTCACCGAATTCCTTTTCGTTTTCCTTCAAAATTTCGTTTATCTGATTTTTTTCTTTGCTTTCCTTCACTTTAATCATAAACGGGTTGCAAGCAGCCTCAAAACCATTGAAATACACATAGATCTGAAAAAACATAGTTTTATTATGAATTAAGTTTTGATGAATTGTTTTAAGTTAATTAGAGTGTTGCTAATACTGTGTAATGGTATAAAAACCGTTTGTCATTACCAAGAAAAATTTTAAATTCAAAAAAAAGAAATAAAATAATATCGTTTGCTTAACACGAATGATCTGTGAGTTTTTAAATTAGTCTGCAGACAATAATTAGTCTCGTTATCTTGTTAAAATTACATTGAAAGTACGCACACACTTTTTCTAAACTGAACTAAATAGAAAAAAAATATCTACAAACATTAATTATATAGTAGTTTTTAGATAGCTTATCGTCATAAAAATTGAAATGGTACTCTTCTTTTTGACGACACTTTTTTCTACATCTGATAGGCGAGACGAAAACCACGTAAAAGTTCAACTCTTACAAGTGTTTACAGTTTAGAAATGACAATCTTGCTAAGTCATAGATGGCACTAGCGACTACCTCGTCATCCACTTTATCCGTAAACGATTTGCAATTTAAATTTAGAGGTTATATTGACACCTATCTAATTAGGATATTTTGTGCTTTTTTTTTTTACAATATTACGATGTTTGGAACTTGAAGCGGCATCTGCAACGTGTTTTAGTTACTAACGAGTGATTGACAGTCACTTCTTAGGAGTCGAACAATCTATATCTATAAAGTATATGTTAAATCTTTACTGTAAAATATTGTGAAATATTATGTAACCATCTAATTAGATGAAATAAGAAAAGGATGATATTTTATTAAAAATATATAAAAATAATGGATATATGATTAAGATGAAGAATTATAGTGAAATGAGATGATTTTATGAGTGACTTGTGTATGAAGTTGATGAAAATAAAATTAATGGATATGTAAAAAGTGTAAAATTAAAGCACATGATTAGTGTGCGTGTATGTGTGGTGGTGTGTGTGTGTGTGCTATTTTATAGAGCATTATAGTTCGAGACAGGTTTAGGTGTATAAATTAATCTAGAATCTCCGAACTCCAACGCAAAGTCAGGACGGAAGCTAGTTCAATAATATAACCTTATAAGACAATTTGAAACATTGGATTGATGCCAAACAGGACAGACGGTTGCATTCGGCAACATGGATGCAACATTTTAACAGGAGAGTTGATCCATGGACTGCTGGAAACCAGGTCGCTTAACATAACCGAAATCCACTACTGGTAAATATGACTTTAATCTTTTGTAAACGAACCTTATGCCTTCCTTTATGTTTGGGTACAAAGGTTACTCGGTATAAGTTGTCTCTCACAAGTTCTATGGCACAGTGAACAGATCTGAAAATATGTTTACAATTTAAAAATATTTAAGTGAAAAATAATAGTAATTTTTGGTATCTGTATATGAGGAAAATAGAAATAAGTCAAGCCCAAGGTCTTCTAGGCTATAAATTACTTATTAAAGATATAAAAAAAAACAATCTGGCTAGCAACACTTTTTTTTATTTATAAACATTCGTCTATAAAAAAACAAATACACAATAAAAGAAAAACCAAATCCTAAAAGCTTATATAAATGAGATAAATTTAAACCTAAATACTGTAAATATTGCTATTGAATTTAATATATTATAAGATTGTGTTATATTTCAGTGATCTATTGATAGACTTTTTAAAGTTATTTTTGCCCAAAAATGCAATGCGACGGAGAAAAATGACAGCTGTCACTTTGACATACCACCACAGTTAGCTCAAATCGTTAATGTTGCCATCAAATAATCAAATTTACCATAATATTCATGGTTTTTCCCGCAAATTGAATGGACAGAAACCACAGTTTTGGTGCAAAATATTCCTAGACGGCGCGAACTCAATCCTGGTTATGGTCATAAAATGATTGAAGTCTGTAGATTTAATTTAAAACTTAATATGAATATAACCGTACTTGTTTGACTTAACAATGTCAATATTGACATCTCCCTTGACTCCACATCCTGTACAGTCGATGTAGAAAGCGTAGGCTTTGTTTAAGTATGGCTGATCCAGCGGGTCAAGCAAGATCTTGTTCGGGTCGAATACTTGACAGGTGTATGGGCTTTCCTAGAAATGTGAACAAAAGAACACTTTAATGATCATATAAGATGATTTTAAATACTTATACACATATTAAAAATAACCCACTGTCATTTTCTCCTAGGAGCCTGGCGGAACATTGAAATGATGTAATGATAGATGTATTTAACATCATTACTGTCGTTTCAGAAGATTGATCGATATACAAAATAAAACTTTATTCAGTAAAAAATATTTAAAGTGTTTCTCAATTATGTGAACCATCCTGTATATCTAATTTGAATGTTTCTAGTTCCATCCCCAATAAGTTAAATATTAAATAGTTTGACCTCACTAATTGCCAAATTATATAAATTTATTATACAGGGTAAACTTAAAGTCAGCAGTATCCTGTTAAAGGGTTATTCTGGGCATAAATCTGAACACCTTTGTTCAGCAAGTTTTCATATAGCTAACAAAAAATATTCATATAAAAATATAAATACTCTATTGAATGTTTGGTGCATGTCTTGTTGTGTTGCTCGCGGGAACTTATCCGTCATTCACATCGTCAATACATTTGTTGGTACTGTGCCCCGTGGTGTCAGTCGATTTCTGGGTAGCGACGCTGTGCGGTCTGATATTTTATTAGATGACCATACTTTAAAATGTATTTAAGACTCTTTCTTTTGCACTTTAGACTAGTTTTTTTTATTTATTTACAAAGTTGTCAAACAAAAGATGTTCAATTTCTATCTAGAATCAACCCTTAAAAGAATATTGCTGACTTTAAGTTCACCTTGTATATTAAAGTAAATTTAGCACAATAAAACCACTAAAATAATATATATCGATAAGAGTAATAAGAAACATTTGAGGACCATAGTTCTAGTCGCCAGTTTGATTTTCATTGTGTTTCTATAGGTGCCGTTTGCCAATGACAGCTAGGCTACGACACGGCCGGGTAGCAGCCATGACGTGCCGAGTTGGCTTATTGTTGGTTGCTTAAAGTTGGCTTATGAAAGAAACGGTTCACCTGTATGTGTTCGCCGCGATATGTGACATTTATGGTCCAGATACCAGGCTCATCGGGTTCTAATGCTGCTGTACTTGTCTCGTCTCTATAAAGTACAGTAAATAATATATAAAATACAAGTAGTACAACTGTACCTGTCTTGCAACTCTCATAGTAAAAAGGGTTAATTGATAGCAAGTACATTTACACAGAACAAAATTAAAAAAAAAAGAGTATTTTTATGTCACTTTGATAGGCTAAATAATTAATGTTTCGGAAATTCCTGATTGAATTTCGAAGATTCAAATAATCTCTCGATTTTTTTTTAATTGTCTTTTAGATTGGTTATCAGTATTTTACACGGCGCGTACATATCATACCATACATGTCTGTACCGTACAAAAAAAAAAGAGAGAAACTACCATATTTTGGAAGCTTCGTAAACCGTTACGTGTCTTGAGTGTGAGAGTGGTGAACTGTATAAGTCACTTACACTTACTTACAGTAAGCTGTACGAGTGACACTGCACACTCCCCAGCCGCCTCGTATATGGGCTCGCCTGGCCGGTGGCGCACTGTCAGTTAGTTCAGTGCAGCAGTTATATGTTATAGAAATACAGTTTCATGTTATAACTCTAAGTTTTGAAGGTGTTAATACTGATTTACCGTACCCGCTTCTTGTGCTAAAAGTTGTTGACATTTCAAATGATTGTATATAATATACAAGTTTTTACAATTTTTTTTCTTTCTAAAAGTGGCCTAAAATTGCACCATTACAAGGATAGGTTTTAAAAAACATCCGAAAGAGGACCCCAGAACCCCCGGTATGTTTGAAGCCTGTATTTTACCTTGAGAGTCTACGGCAACCCTATGAAAAGGTAATAAACCTTGTGATGTCTGTCCGTCTGACAGTCACCATGTTAGCTTCTAGATTATAGCACATTTATTTTATTTTAAAAATACAAATCACAAATTTATTAATAACATATTGTGAACAAGTACTAATTGCTACACAATAAATTTAATTATATGTGTGAAATCAAAAATGGAGATTAAATGATAAATAATAATTGAACGTATTTTAAGCATACCCGAATGTCAAATTGAGTGGAATTTTCCTACCGCTTGGCGACACTGCTATAACTGACAGATGGTCCGGATCTGGAGCACCTAAAATGAAAGAACAGTAAAAGTACAATGCTCTAAACAAACGATTAAATTTATAGCCAAATTTTTGTTTAGTTAAAAAAATCTGTTAAAAGTGCTTAACCTATCAAAGCTTATATTTACGTATGCATACACTTGTATAGGAATGTCAAACTATTTTTATGAATAACTCCAACTGTCGTCAGAAATTGTCACCGCATACTATATGCATTCCCAAAAAGTCATTTTTTAATCAACTTAAATTGGGGACCTCAAAACATTTATTTCCGGTATAATCTCGAGATTTTTTTCATTCTCACAATACCTACTTAAATTTAAAGTAAAAAATGTATCAGGTAAGATTAAGAGTGCTATTGTTGGAAATGGGAGTGGCTATAAATGCATACCATTTCATGAGGCAACTGAAGATACGCGATTTCAAAATAGCCTAATATTTAAACGGTTACAAAATAACTGATTCGTAGCTTAACTCGTCACCGTGCTATATTGTCATGGTGTCACTTGTAACGAAATTTCCGTATCACTAAACAAACCTATGCATCGCTTCGAAGTCGCCTCCGACTTCGTTGAACGCTACTCTATAGCTAACTATGATAATCGAATGCTCGGGTGTGTCGTGTGGTGTCATTTGTAATGACATTTCCGTGCCACTGAACAAGCGAAGCGACTTCGTTGAACGCGACTCTGTAGCTATCGCTGCGAATGATCTCAATTTCAAACCGCTATGAGCTAGCTTCATAACGCGGCTATTCGTTGCACTAGAATAATAGTGTGATTTAAACGTTGTCCCTTATAACGCACAGTCGCTTGACAAATGACAGAGAAAATTCCTGTGAAAAAAGCCATATTGAAGATACATTACCAACCGGTAGAGCTGACGAGTATCTCGACAAGGCTGTGCAGAGGACACGGAGGTAGATGCGGCAGAGAGCTGCGGCTCTTCCTGGGTAGAACTCGGATAAAGTTGTTGCCCTCCAACCTTGAAATAGCGAGCAATATTTATTACCCATTTTACGCATTTAGCCTTACATTATATAGTAACTAAAACATAATGTTCGCGTGTCAGATGAGATAAAGCGATTTAAAAGCGCGTGCAAGACAGAGAAGAGTACTATAAGATAGGCCGTACATAAGATTTGTAAATTCTGAGAAACATTTGGGCAACATTTTTCCAATGTATTTTCCGATTAACGTTTGATTGTTTATATATAGATCAAGCTGCTGAAAGAATTATAGTGATTTTAAATACAGCCATATAGGTCCATACATAAATTGAAGCTGTAATTGTGAATAAGATTAACGTGGATTTCAAATTCAAAGTTGATACAATAAATACAATACTTTCAAATGAACAGTACACTGTACATATGTATCAAGAATACATTTCATATTTAATAATAGTTTATTATTTGATTTATAAGTCTACAACATATCTAATCTATAACAATAATTTAATAGAAATTAGTTAATTATTTTCAACATGTAAAAATTATAAGACCCTCAATCCTTGATGCATTTTCAGACAGGACTAAGAATAGGCATTGCATAAAACTGTAACTCGGTCCAGCGTCTAAAAACAACCATGCGTGCATAACGAAATACCTGACTCCATCGTACTCGACGCGTATCTCGTGAATGCCGATTTTGTCGGGAGTGTACGAGTATGTGTTGTGCTGACTAGGAGAGTCCCTGTCCCGCGTGAGGGGCACGGCCGGGGCTCCCAGGGGTGGCACTATGAAACAGCGCACTTTTGATGCGTCCACCTCCTTATTTATGATGCGGATTGCAAATTTCGACTAGAAAAAAATAGATACTTAATATGTTATCAAAATTGAGGTCTGTGCCCCCCCCTCCCCCCATAAATTTATTTCCTTTATTAGGCTTCTCTTCAAATATACAAAAATAAGAAGGCACGATTATTATTTGTTGTAACCAAAATATTATCTTTAACCTATTGAATATCGAGAATGGCTGTTTGTAGTCTCCGAAAAATGCTAAACGTCCAATTTTGAGTATTTTAAAAAAATACATTTAACGGAAATCGAGGATACCGGATTTTTGTTACGTGATCAGATGTTAAAGTCTTTAAAACAAAATTTTCTAATGAATCGGTTAGTATTTGCAGTGTTGACAAATCCTGTTTCTTAAATTTTACCAGTATTTTTTTCTACAATTTTTTTCTACCCTTTAAAGGTTAATATACAACTATTTCTGTATTGTTGGTAAAGTACCAAATATGTTAGATGCTTGTGTAATAAATATTTGTTTATTTCATTTGGGTACGCTAAAGCCATTGAATCATATTCATAATTAATGTGGCCAAATCATATAAATTGCATGATAATATTTTAATATTTTAAGCTTACCAGTTCGCCAACACGACCGCGTGTAGTTGTCATTCCAACTTGTATGAGGTCATTTACGTATGGCCGCTCTCTGACGCTGCGATATTGTGTCACATAAGACATCACCGACAAGTGTTCCACCTCTTTTTGTATCAAGTCCTTTGATGATATCAGCGGCTTCACTCCTAGAAATAAGGTGTGTATAATTTATTTTCTGGAGTTCCTGGATGCCTAAGTCAAATGGTGCACTTAAAGGGTTCCTGAAGGAAAAATGGAATATAAGTAAATTACCAAGTCTCTCTCCGGCTTCGAGGGCCCTGTCAATCCTGTCCTGTGGATGCCTGTCCATCCTCAAATGATAGTCGGACGGAAGACCTCCAACGGACTGAACCAGGTCGGTTAAAGCCACACCGTCCCTCCAGTCATTCTGTTTAAAGAGAAATTACATTTATTGCAACGATTATGGTTTGTGAATGTGAAGTGATTTTGAAGTACATATAATTCATGCTTTTGACAATCTGCGATTTTGAATGATCAAAAGCACAACTGATAATTTTCCCTCGGCAAAGGCATGTGTGTGTTATAAGTTTATTTATATCGTGATTTTCAAAAAGGCACAAAATCAAATCTTTGCAGCGGTCAATAAGAAAAGTCTAGTAAAGATGTTTTATTGATTGCGAATTCAAATCTGCATGCTCTGGTATCAGAAAATTTATCTTAGTAGAGTAGGGCCCAAAATGATTGTGTGACTTTATTAAAACAATTAAAATAGTATATTACGAGTGGATGTCTGTATTATGTATAGTGGATTTTAGATAGATCATTGTCATATAAATAGGTAGGACCCATGAAGTGATGTCTAGATTCAGATGGAGCTGTTTTTTGGACGTCACATTTTTCTATAGAGAATTATACGTTATCATTTCAATGTCAGATAGGCGGAACGCAAACCGCATACAAGTTAAACTTTTACAAATGTTTACAATTTAGAAACCATAAACTTGCCAAGTTATAGACGGCAATAGCGACTACTTTGTCACATACTTAATTTGTGAAAAATTTTACTAGTTTGGTTGACAATTTCTTCTTAGAAGTTGAGCAACCATTAAACCAATATTTAATCAGTGGTATTAAATACTATTAAACTTCATAAAAAGAAATCGAAACATTAAGAAAAACAGCTAAAAATTTAGTTTTTATTGGATTCACTTGTGCTGTAGACCAGTGTTTTTCAAACTGTTGGTCGCGACCCTCTGGTCGCAAAGCCTTGCTTGGGGGGTCGCGTTCGCAAAGAAGGTAGAAGTAAAAAGCTAGGATAAGTCCTTAAGTCCACACTACAATAAAAATACCATAATTTTATTTGAGAAGGAGGTGCCTGTTTATTTTATAAAAATTTGTCAATTCGTGGTTCTATTTTTGAGAAACAAATAACCAAATAATTTTCTAAATGGAGTCTTTTTCTCTACCATTTAGCATTTTTTTTCTACCATTGCAGAGAACGGAAGGAACTCATTAAGAATAAAATTAAATACATCGTCATTGAAATCACTGACATACGAGTAGTATCGTAAAAATAGGGTCCTGGGGGTCATCAGATTTTTTTACTCGTAAAGGGGTCGCAAATTCAAAAAGGTTGAAGAACACTGGTGTAGACTATTGAAAATCTTTGCACTCTTATATTTTAATTGCTCTAACCGTAAAATTGCGAACACTGGATTGCTTGAGCCTGGAGTTAATCCATCTGAGAGTAGCGCCAGCACCAGGAGAATCCGGCTTCATGAAATAGGACAGGTACGTCATTCCTGGAAGAAAATGATAGGTTTAGTAAATGCCCTAGCCTTCCCCAAGTGCTGAATGCTAATGAAAACAGAAACAATAAAAAAAAGCAGAATGACAGTGAAAAAAGACGCAACGAAAGACAACAAGCACTGGTCACCAGCAATCTAGAGAAGCTTATGGTATAACTAGGCAGAGAGCTTCTTGGAAAATCACCTAAACGCTAAAGACCAAGCAACCTCGTCAATTGGAGAATCGCTCGGCTAACTGATGGCACAGAAAGGCGGAGGCACAATCGAGTAACGCAAGAATTTATACGGTTGTAATTTATCTTATTAAAACAAAATTCAACACTTTAAAAATAAGGATATGTTTTTAAAATCCAAATGCTTAATCAAAAAAAAAGCTACTAACCAGACATTTCGTCGAGCCACGGTGATGCAAGATATTCCGGTTCCAAAATCCTCGGCACCTGAAGGTACTTCTCCGCATTGAACATTGCTTCCGAACAATTCTCTATAGCTCTCGATGAATCTGAAAACATACGACGTATATCAGCCATAGATATTGTGGCGACATGGCTTCTTATCGCCTTTCGCCTGTCGGATTTGTGTTCATAAATTCGTATTTCAATAAACATGTAATTCTTTGGAATTGTCCGAGTGTAAAAATAAAACCTAGAATAGAAAATTATATGCATTACACATTTTTTATTTATAACAGACCTCAAAAATATAAATCCAAATAAAATCAAACAAGTAATAATACACCAAAATATGCAAAAATAGGTACGTAAATCATAATTAAAAATACCATACAAAATATTCCATTGTTCATTATAGGGAAATCATTGTAGGACCAGGAGGATTTTAAGATTATTAACACATTTTTAATACACATGTTGGCATTTTCACCTGAGACTTCAATCTGAAATTGATCTTGAACTGCGACTTGATTTTTTACATATGACAAATTTATTTCTCTTTTTTGTAGGACTTTCGGAGGATTATATCGAGTCTATTAAACTTAATAGGTTCGCCAATGGTGATCGTATCAAAACATGGACTGACGTAAGGAATCATCTAAATACGGTATTTAAGGAATGCATTATACAATTTTACTATAATAATGAAATAGGTATATGAACTTGGCACTGATTTCAAGAAGTGTTTATAAGAAGTAAGTAAATAAAAAAAATCACCTAAATTCCTCCAGTGTGGCATCAAACCAGGCTGACAATAATCCACCAACGCCGATAGCAAAACACCGCTGTTCCAATCGGTTGTTAAGTTTGATACCCTGCATTCGGGGAGGGCTGCTTGTAGCCAAGCTAACATTAGTTTCCTGAGAGAAACAGTGGTTAATGTTAATTTGAGGTTATATTGTGAAAAATTGCAAAACATTTTTGTAAAACACTATTGCTATAATGTAAGATCTTCGGAAACCAACTTACAAAACCCATTTCATAAGGAAATTGGTGTACTAGCTATTAAAACTGACTGAATAAATTCCGATTGGTTAAAGTACTGTAAGTTATGCACCAACGGGCAGACATATGTACTATATTTGGGTGAAAGGAACCTAATATATTACCACGAACCTTGGTGGGAATTTGCTCTTTCCAATTTGATATCTGACAATGAGCGACCAGATGAGACCGAGAATCAATTTGAGGTTTCCATTGACAATGTCTTCATTTCCTGCAAATATAAGAGTAATGTGAAAGCACACTTATATACTTGATCAGTTATTTTAATGCTTATAATAGATATATAGTAGGTACTGATTTTTATGAATCTCTTTGTATCCACTGCTATTATATTATTGTCCTTTTAATTCTAACATATGGCGCAGAAACCATGACTCTAACAAAGAGTTCAGCTGTAAAGCTTCGAGTTACTTAAAGAGCAATGGAGGGAAAAATACTAGGAATCAAGCTCCGCGATCGAAAAATAAATAAATGGATAAGATAACAAACAAAGTTGCGGGATATCGTTGAAACAATGGCAACAATGAAATGGAACTGGACAGTGCATGTTTCAAGAACAGCGGAAGAGCAATGTACCAAAATATACTTGCAATGGCGCTCTAGAACCGCACAAAGACGACAAAGGACGACCACCGATGCAATTGGTTAATAATATTAAACGCTTTGAGGGCCACAATCAGATTCAAAAGGCGCAAAACCGCGAAGTACTTAGGAACTTTGCCCTACATTAGGCAGATACAGGCTGATGATGACGATGATGATCCACTGTCCTTCCGACCAAAGTGTTCCTAAATGTTTCTACATAAACTACTCTATAAATAGTGGTTGTCTTGGACGGCAACAAAAATAATTTAACTTTAAAAAATGGTGAGTTGAATGTACAGAGATCTAAAGCGAAATGAGAGGCAAATCCAATTAATGAAAACCCCGATGTATGTGTTTGCACTTACTGAGTAATTACTATATTACTGAGTAATCTAATTTTTCCAAATTTCCACCATAGCATAATATAACTAACCTATATTGACAAGCTTGACTCCATCTTCCTCGATTGCCCTCAAAGCCCTTGCCACATTCTCCAGCTTTCTGTGTGGCAGACCAGAGCCAACTTGAGTATTGTCCGCTTTTATTTTCCTATTCTGCAAGATCAAAATTGGTTACATATACCTAGTTTGCTTGCAAGACCTTTAGTGTTCGAAATAGTCAAAATTTTGCTTTTGACTAATTAGACTCAAATTGCAAGATTTGACTGTTGAGCGATGCATTTGCAATTTGCAAATAATGAAAGAAAACTAAAACTCAATCTCACCTGTAGATTTGACACCAAAGCACAGAGAGCGACTCCGTCTTTCAAATCCTCACAAAGGTCTTTCACCTGCAAAGGTATACAAATATGTTACTTTAAAAAAAACATATATATTATGACGTTAATTTTTCTTAAATATCTTCCAATTACTAGAGTTTCAAACTTTGGGTTGTAACTGTCACAGCAGATATAGATTTTGTAAGGAAACGTATTAGTACTTTATTTTTTTTATGTTGGTGAAGGGTTAGGATATATATATAGGTACTTTGAATAACTAACAGAGAGGTAACTCTTTCATAGGTAGCAGATTATATTGCAATTCTCGATTTTTGTATTCAGACAATAAGATATTTACGTCTAAACTTTTAATAAAATGTATAGAAATGTAGAGACCTTTTGAGGCTCTTAACTTTTAGACTAAATAAAAAATTAACTTATAAATTAAATAGATATTTAGGAGATAAAACAATACCTAGGATAATTTTACTTCTAGATCTTCAAATAAGAGAGTCACAACACTACAGCATTCTATAAACGTTGCTATAAGCGCTAAAAACGTAAAATGCCTCTGAGCAAATCCTGTCTTATTTTCGGTATAAGATATTTTTGTATGCTTAGTTGCCTGACTTACCTCGATGCCGGATCCACGTAAATGCTCGTTTAACCAATTCCTGAAGGTATTGGCCTGAATTTCCACCCATAGATCCTCATTTCCTTTAATGTTCATACCTTTTGCAGCCGTACCTTAAAACAACGGGAAAATATGACTGTATTGTAGGGTTAAAATATGAATTACTATAATAGTATCAAGTTTGGTTTTATTCCGTTTTGGGCCATTCTGTGTTGTTTTAATTTATGCCAATATTTATAATCAATAATTCTTACATACAAAAGAGGGTAGATTCCTAATCTACCTAGCTATCCAGGTCTCCTCAAGGTATGGGCATGCAATGCAGCTTCTCTCTAATCTGGACACTATAGGGGCCACTCGAAAGAACTCCTCTTTGTCTTGCGCCTGGTTTTAAATCATTCTATCTCATCTAACGGCTTGTAAAAAGAGAAACACTTACGTATTTTTAAAAAATCAATGAATAGCCATCTATGTGACATCAACTATGCCTCTGTAGTTCTCGATTCTAGTATAACGCTAATAAGATATTTAGGTCAACTTTAGGTGTAACTTTTAGACAATATGGATGTCATACCTTCGGTACTTCTAGCCAGAAGACCGGCTGGACTCATCAGCTGCTGATGTCCAGTTCCTCGGTGGACGACGCGGCCTGTTCCCTCCATTCTGACCACCGCGCATTCGAATCACTGAAACAAGGAAGAGGTAATCAGTAATCAATTTTATTTTAATAGTCTGATGTTATGATAAAAAACAAAGTTTTCTGTTCAAAATGTTTTCATGTAGATGTTATGTTACGTACAGTTAAGGACAAATAAAGCTTTACCTCGACAGGCGATTCGACAGAATGTGTAGGTATGTATATGTAGATACTAACCACATCTACGCTCATACGGAGTAGCGAAAGCGCTGCTTCTCATAGATACAGTACACACACACACGTACTATCTCTTGTTTTTACACGTTTCAGTTTAACTTAAAATGCTCCGAGTGCCTTTGACTGTACTTACTTTTTAGGTTATGTGTTTTTTTTTTTGAAGTTTGTTTTCTCATAATATATGTTTTCTTTTAGAACCTGATATCGAATGTCATATTTATTTTAAGTAATAAAAAATGATTAGGAGAATGCTGATGATTATTATTAAACGAAAATAAAACATGGAAAACCTACGGCAAAAACTTTTTAATTAACAACATAATACGGTGATCTCATTAAAAAAGGCGGGAAGACTGCGTCAGAGAGGATGTTCGACGTATTGTACCAAACTGGAAAGCTACGGCAGAGGATAGCGCAGAACAGGCAAAGCAGCTCAAGGAGAAAGTCGGAGCCTTCAACATGCAGACAAAGAGGAAGTACCCTCGTGTCCCTTTTAGCATTTTCAAGAATCCACACAAAAAGCCTATCATTTTTGATGATGTTGATAAGGAATGACCACTTGTCTCATTCACTATCATAACAATAAAGCTTGGTATAGCTTGTGAGTTCCGACTGCCTTGTTGGTGTCTACATGATGTGAGGCCATTAGTTAGTTTTGTTGCAGCAGAATGGTGTGTATTTCCAATAAGTCAGACAATTACATAACAAGACCCGTTAGTCACACACTGTTGATGCGTTCTTTACAATTCATTTTATATCATAATACAATTAATTCATTACAGGCAAGCAATTTGATGGAGGACAAGACTTAAGAGCGAAACTCACCCGCAGGTTTTGAGGTATTATATTTCACTAGAGAAATATACAGGATGTCCCAAGACTATTCCCAAAGATTTAAAGGGGGGTTTGGGTAACCTATTATGCGTAAGAAAATACAGTGTCAGTGAAAATACAACAATATACAGACAACTAATTTTAGATTATATACATATATATATTCATTGTTCATTCGATATTTAAGAGATTAAGATTTAAGCAGATTTTTGTTTAAATAATTGCTATGACCTAGGTCATATACAATTATTTTTGGCCCTAATGTGCCTGTCCTAGAGTTAGGGGAGACGGTGTGAAAAATGGTATGACCATGTGTGGAATCGAACCCGCGTTTTTTGGGTTAATAGTCCAACAACTTAACCACTAGACTACCATGATCTCCACGATTTAGGGTATTATTTTAACATAATGGTGACTAATCTATAAATTTAGGATTGGAAATGACTGAGCTACCAATCGTTAAGTTGGGGTTAATTAACCAATGTATTATCAAGTTATTTAATTAACTAAACATTCTGTATCATCTTCATGCACCTTACAATAATGATTATTTTGCCCGTTTCACATAATTACAGGTAAATTTAATATTAATTAATACCGATATTCAAAATAATTTGCTAAATACAATTGAAGCTTTGACGACCAATAAACAGGATGTGATCTGCAAGATTCCCGCTGACTAATACCTAAAATTGCTCGAATGGACAGGATGCTGATCCCCTTAAAAAAATGCCATATCGGAGATGTGATTCCACGAAAGCAAAACGAAGTGATATGACTTGACATCCATCCAAGAAACCTCTTGCCCGCGACAGGGCGTAGCAAGCTGAAGAAAGCTTGGATTTAAGGTAGTGAACGTGTGTTTGCTAATTATCTAGATAATAGTGTGTGAACATAGAGTTTATGAAGATTAAGTCGGTAAAGTGCAGACGGTTGGTTCCTAAAATATTCGGTTATAACATTTTAAGATGATCGCTGTGGGTCGTCTCCCCCCTTCCCTTTTTCCAGTTGACTTGATGTTTTACTAATTTAACGAACTCTAATATGCCGGGAGAAAATTATTCCAAGGAGTTTGTAACAGTTTTATAACGCCCTGCAAACGTTGCGTTACTTCTAATCGTATTCAGGTTTTAAAACTAGCGGGGTTGGTCTGACTCGCCGATCGCTCGCTGTCAGTTTGACGTTTATGCATTATTGCGGTAGGCAAACGTCAAACTGACAGCTAGCGATCGGCGACTCAGTTTGAGATCCCCAGTTCAGATCAGTGAGTTTAGAGATTTTCATGTTGTGTATAAAACGTGTGCAAGGAGTTACAGTCGAAGACGGCCTCAACTTCAACCAAACGCTGTGACGTCATATTAAAACACGTTCATTATTATGTATGAATGTCCGTCCGTCGGCCGCGTCGTTCGTATGACCATCTTTGACCAGTTGCGAAACAGATGACGTCATAGCAGTGCAGTTTTAGTTCTATGCATACATTCATGTATAAGTAGCTACTATTCCCGCCTTTGGCCGTCTGGCTAATAGCAGTGGGCGTTAAAGCGATAATCATATAACTGAGGTTACGTTATACGCGATTTCAAAATAGCCTAATACTTAAACGGCTACAAAATAACTGCATGATTCGTAATTGAGCTTCATTGTCATGGTGTCATTTGCAACGAGATTTCCGTGTCACTAAAGCTGGAGCCTGGCCGGACAGAGTAAAAAATAATAGGGTGACTGGTAAAATAGTTACGGCCAGCGATGTACCCGAATGCACCATATGGTGTCCCCATCTGTCTAACTTGTGGAACGTGCAAGCCATAAATAAGCAATAAAGTTGAGCGAAGCGACTTCCTTGAACGGGACTCAGAGCAGAAACTATACTCCGGTGACCTTTTCGGTAATAAGCGACACATATTTGATACGTTGGTATTGTAGATCTATGATTTACAAACAGGAAACAATCAAATACAAATTTGCAAAATTAAATATAGGTAGATACCGCAAAATACATTAGATTTTTTTTCCCCATCTACGAGAAAAACGAATTTCGAATTTAACAAAAACCGTTCGAATGCCACCTGGCCACGGTGGGACCGCTGCTGCTGTAAATTCCCTTTGCTCTTTCGTCCGCTCGCTCGCGCTCTGTCAAGGCCGGTCCATGACCCGGCGCGCGAGCGGACGAACTTATGACAAGAACGGTTTAATATTACCGCGTAAAGTTTACACTTTTTTTTTCTCCGAGACCACGACGAATTTTAATATGAGGTCAAAACAAACCATGTTTGAAATCGCAGGGCCAATAAGCTGGATTTTTTATCGGGAATGCTCTTGGAACACTGTATCCTCCATTCATTCCCATAAATTTAAAACATATTTGTGTTATGATAGGTATGCTTAGTTTTATACTCATCATCATATCAGTCGGCGATTATAGTTGTGGATTATAGTCTTCCCTTTCACACGTATTGTTAATTTGATTATCACGGTGACTGAAGCCGGTAGAAATAAAATTAGCTACGCGAGCAGACGGCTGTATGACGTACCGTCTAAACGACCAAGGCTTTAACCACCGCCGTGGCTTTACCATGACTGACACGCGGCCTTCAATTTAATATGCCCGACTCGCGATGCGCTGCCGAAAGGTCGTTTCGAGCAATAAAATATTGTTTTGCTAAGCGATGTTTGTTCGTTATTACATTAATATATAGATTACATTTTCCATTTATTTAATTCAAACCAATAATATATCTTCATTTCAGTGGCCACTTTGACATTTCTATAACCTACAATCTGCATTTAATCTGCGAAGCCGAAAGTGTCTGTCAAATATTAACAATTCGAATTTCAAATTATTTTTTCTTTATTTCAAACAATAATATACTTATTGTCATTTCATGTTGGCTGTACAAATGAAACTATGGGTTTGATTAAATTAAAAGGTATAAAAACTTAGAACATTTTATGTTAATAAAACAAGAAATTAATAAAAGTAAATAATAACATGCTTTTTTTTCTTATAAGTAATACTTACAGGTGTATTTAAATTTAAAGATGTCCTTTTAGGGGGTTGATCTATATTGACAACTAAAACTGTCTCGCGTAAAATTTAATTATGAAATAATATTATATTATTAAAAAACTTTGTTTTTCTTCGAAGCGCTCTGGGGCTGGTTGACTTAGCGCCCTCGCGTTCTCAAATATATTTTTTATTCTTTGCGCAAAGTGTAAACTTGGTTTTGGTTTTATTGTTTTATGTTACTCATTGCTGCCTTTCATACACAACTGCAACGTTGTTTTTTGAAATAAATATACTGAATACTCTTTGCGCGGTCGGAGAGCAATTATTGATTTTTATTTAATTACAGCTTCATAATTAAGAAATTAGAAAAATAAACTTTTCTATATTTTAGACCCTTCATTTGCCTTTCAATTACTATTTCCTAAGGTTCTAATGCCTTTTATAAGAAAGCAATTCTACTAAAAAACAACTATTAGCAGTTTATCATTTATTAAACTTCTCAGAAGTAGAATTGAATTTTAAGAATCTGCCTTTACTATGTTGAAGACACAAGATCAAGGTAACTAAACATATAACTAAACATATAATCGTAAATTTACGGAACCCCTGCGCGCGATCGTCTAGCAACATTCCGCAACATTCTGTTTTCATTACCTAATTGCTCCTGTTTAGAAATGAAAGTATTTTTTCACGTCCGTTCTCATTAACAAATAAATTAGCACTTATGATCGGAATCGCTCTAAGTAGTGATGGTTGCATAAGCACGCGAGCGCTAAGCGTTCCGTTGCTCCGCGAAGTGAACGTGCCGCGGACAGACGACGCGCCCATCTCTACGAGTGTTTATCGGTTCATTCGCTATAGAAAGTCTCAGGATCATCCATCAGGATATCTCTTAATTGATAGCACAAGCTTGACGTCAAGTGTTGCATTTTCACTAGAGAAGCTTACAATTCATTATTCATTTTATCGTTTTTGAGTGAAATTTTAAATACCCTCGTTTTGACTGTTTAATTAATTCCAATGGCCAACAAAGTACAGAACACGTAATTTTTAATGTAATTAAAGCGAAGCCAAAGGATAAATGCGAGTGATAATTTTCGGCCTCGTCGATATATATTATTATGTCTAAATTTAGTAACTTTAAATTATCTCAACAAATAAACCCAACAATAAAAAATATTTTTTTTAATGTGTGGCTTTGCTAAGAACTACACTATTATTTTGCCTATAATACGCACTGCTTTACGTTTGACAATTATCAATTTATCAATTAAATAAAACAGTGAACACACGTTTTATTAATTGATATTTCAAAAACCAAAATCAATTTAAAACATCAGTCTTCTAGAAGTACAAAGCAATAAACCACTCGTCTGAATACTTAGTGGTTGAGGAGTGGTGCGTCACTGTAATTTTTTTTGAGGAAGTTTTCAATGTTACCCCTGTGTCAAATCTCAACATATTTATGCTAAGAAATTGACAGTTGCGCTATTCCTGGAACCAGCATAAAGGCGTGCTAGTTCATAAGGCGAAGACTTGCGACAAGCGTGCGTGGACGAGATGGAAACATTGTAAGCATGAAATGAAGAGGTTAGGGGCCAAATAATTGCTACATAGATCCTAAGTTTATCTTTTTTTTTATTTAAAATCGTGAACTGTAAACCGAAAACGTTGTGGTGTTCTTAATCTTAGTAAAAAGTATTTCCAACGAATATTTAAAAAAAAACATTTAAAAAAAATGGCGGCTGTCAATAAAATATGTCTTTATACAAAAAAAAACAGAGTAAATGTTTATTTAGCATTTAAATTGTTTTTTAATTTTAATACAATAAATTAACAGTAAAATCTATTTTTAAATCAAGCTTTTATTTAAGTGCTTGTATGCGCATACAAAATTTCGCGTCTGTGCTGTTGACCGTTGAGGAGTTCCTTCGTTTGGAGCATTCCTGGGGGTAGAATCAGGTGATTCTACCCCCAGGAATGCTCTACCAGCTCCAATAGCTCACAAAAAAAAAACACACGTCTACGCGTGCGTAGAGCTAATGCTAAAAGTACTATTGTTGATTGTAAACATTTATTATTGTAAAATTTAAAATTCTGTAGAAGAAATATATCGACCCGCGTGGTTTGCATTTTTTGGGTCGTGTCACTTTATCAGTCAGTATCAACCCACCGTGAATACCATAAATAAATAATTATATGAACATAAATAATGCAATCCTAAATTATAAAACTTATTTTTGGTTTCAAAATGTATTTAAAAACAATAGCATTATTTTTATAACAAACGATTTTAAGTAAAAAACTATTTTTAGACATTAGTAAGCTATTCATTGCGTATTTTAATTTACTTTTGTTGAACTGTAGGTTCTATAAAACTGTTGATTTCTTTAATAAATAAATAAATGCTAATGTGTCAAGTCTTTGTATGTAACTAATAAATATTTTGTTTAGTTTTTAGTCTAGTCAAATTCTACCAGTTGCACGATATAATGTTTAACAGTGCAAATATATGTATAAAGATTATGTTTCTAATGAAGTTTTTTTACTGTTTATTTGTCTAATAAATAATCTTTCATGGGGATATAATTTATAAAAATTACAATGACTGAAAATATAAAATTTTTCACGTTTGCTTGTTTCTCATGGTGTTTTTTTCTCTCATGGTCTCATTTTCATATGGTGTCTTTATTCTGTTATATGGTCGATCCGAACGGTTGTGAGCGTGGGAAAAAAACTCACAACATAAATAAATGATATTTTATCAGTTTTACAGTGACATGCAATGAAAGGGAGCGTTAGAGCAATATTGAAAGAGGTGAAACGGCAGCTAAAAATGAAAGCTTTTCGGTGTTTTAAATGTTCATATGTGTGTTAATCTTCAGCTTTAAAACTTAATAAATATTCTAAACTTATATTTATCGTTGATTTGCCCATAGTTTAGCACTTTCACGAAGTACTTATTATTTTTAATTTATTTTTTTTCCTGGATATACAAGGATATCCAAAGTTAGTAAATGATTTGAGAAAATCGCGTCGTGCTTTTCCAGGCCGTGATTTTCGCTGTGCTTATTCCGAGATAATTATCTCCATTTTTCATAATGTCGATTTACTGCCAAAGAGAGATCGTGGTAGTCTAGTGGTTAAGGCGTTGGACTATTGACCCAAAGGTCGCAGGTTCGAGTCCCCACATGGTCATACCATTTTTAACGCTTCATTACCACCATCTCCCCTGACTCTAGACAGGCACATTTGGCCAAAGTTGAGTAGGGCCCAAAATAATTGTATATGACCTAGGTCATAGCAATTATTTTCTAAAAAAAAAATTAAATGAAATGAAAAATCATTGACAATGATCATGATTTTATAGCATAAATAAATCAATTTATTCTCTAGGAATTTCTCAGTGGACAACAAAAACCTTTGATTAAAACGAAAGTGAAAATGTACTCACCTAAATATCCATATATAGAAATGATGGTATTTATATTCACGTGACGGGCGACTTGTCCGCTCGTCGAACAAACTGGTTATGATAGAAGTCGAAAACACGTAAAATCACTAACATTGCTCGTTATAAACCACTTTATCACATTAATATACTGCAAAATAATACAATAGCATACACGTTTTACGAATACATTGCTGGGATTTAGTCAGAAACAATACAATACACGAGAATACAGCCGAAACACGGTCATAAGTCGCGCGCGCAGCCTGTATGAATGTATGTCTGACAAGCACAAGCACAGCCAGCGAGGCTCAGGAAGGCGTAAAGTTGTGTGGGATGGGAGCGTTCACTGGGGATGTCTAAACATCGACAAAACAGTACTTATCGATTTAATTAATATTTATATTTTGTGATTATTTTATTATAATACGCGCAATACACACTTTATGCATGTCAATTTCCCTTTGGTTACTCTTATTTCAGCATGAGTGAATAAAATGTCAAAAAAAGCAAAAGTATTACGCTCTTCTAAAAATAATTAAAAATTGTATAAGTTTTTTTGGTATTTCCGTTAACACCAATAAAACTTATACAAATATAACAAAAAAATAAGCTTATTATTAATAAACAAGCTTTCTGTTTAAAATGTTTAGTGTGTTTACATAAATAAAAAGTATCACGGTAGAACGACGAATGTACTCCTGAAAAAGTATTAATTATTAAGAATGTTTATTAATAAAATCCATTTGTCTGAAGTGGCAATTGAAAGCAGCCTTAGCATCCAAGCAAATGTACAGCGCATGCAATTTAGTACGGTCAGTGGTTTATTTTAAGCTTAGCAAAGTACTAACATGACTATAAGGCTGTATGTCACACCTATGGTTTACTGTTCGCTAGAATCATTACTACAATTAAACATACGAAAAACGCAAAAGCAAAATTCATATAATACATTTTAAAGATTATTAAATGCAATTTTGGTAAATATTTAGAATTTTAATTTAGAGCATTGCTAATCTGATATTTATTATGATAATAGAAAGATTTATAAGCATGTTTCAATATTACTTATATGACAGTCATTCTTTCGGTGGTGAAATACACTTTTGACAAAATGTTGCGGCCACGACACATAATTAAAATGTACGCGTTCATCAGATTTAAATAAAAAAAAATATTTCGATTTTATGTTTTCAATCGCAGAGCATCACTATTCGAAGGTCGTGCGTTGGTTGTTTGCTGGAGCGAGATGACGATATTTTCATTTTAACAATTGCATTTCTCTTTCTGCCGCCACAGACGAAGAGCCAGCCACAGGAATCTATCGACCTTTATTTCGTAGGTCTTAATTATCTATCTTGAGAACACACGTTCAAACAAACATAAAGAGAGAGCACTGTTTTTTTAAATAAACGTCTCCACGTGAGAAAAAAAACGATAAAGCGCAATTTAACAAAGGCCTAAAAACTAATACTTAATAATAATTCTTTATTTAACATTAAGTAGGTAATAAGGAAACAGGGAATTGTATTAAATAACATGCCAATTAAAAAAATAATAATAATATTATGGCCAATTAAAGTTTACACCTATCTACATTTAAAACTTTTAAACGAAATCAGAAGTAACTGATGTTATGTGGAATGTTTGTTTTGTTAGGCACATGAAAAGAATTTTTAGAGTTGAACGAGTGTGCGAAAAAGTGTTTATGAGGGCATTATTGTATTTATTAAGAGTATCTAATTTAATTACCCAAAAAATTATTTATTGTTATTTTTGAGTAACATTACATCGAACACTAGAGGCCAGTATAATATTTCAGAAATAATTGTATTACTGTTTACGTAAACCAGTAGGTATGTTTGTTTGTATAGTATATTTAAATATTAATATAATAAGAATTTTTATATGTCTTGCTTATAGATTTATAAAACAAAATAATAAATGTGAGACTTAAAATTAAAATTAAAAATTAAATAAATATTTGAGATATTTAATGAAGCCACAGACTCGTGCGCTAAAATGGAGCAACTACAGGTGTGTCCCATGGCATCCGCTCTATGTCAGCGGAAATAAGACCTTGGGTTCATGTCACGCAAGCGCCTAAATGGCGTGGTTATAATCCATTTACTGTAGGTTTGAATTGTTAAGGCAGAATATTTTATATCGCACATATTTTCGAAACTATAAATATTGGAATGCAAGATTGGTAATGACGTCATTGTTGGATACTGCTGGCACCCATTTTTGGTTTACATTTACGGTTTTCAGACAAACATTTATTGGTTATTTATTTATTTAATTAGGTGTTTAGGCATTTACAGTTTATAAATCATATACATAGAAGAATAGAAAACGTATTGTATCAATAATGAAAAAAACTATTGACAGACATTCACGATCCACATTGTGTTTTAAAATAAAAATTACAGTTGGTTATCTAGTGCGTATAATTTATGAAATATGAGAATAACTATAAATTTAAAAGTGGGTGTGTCATCGTCGTGATTACGGACAAATGATGTGATAAGTCTATAATGTTAGCCAAAAGACAGCTTTATTGTGATTGGTATTGGGAAGGAAGGAAAGTAAAAAATAATCAATAAAAAGTCGAGGGATGAGACAGATGTACTCGTGCCTTTGTTGACGCACGCAGCAGCGAATTTATTGCGTTCCCGACACGGCTTTACTCGCTCGCTCGTAGAGTATCACGGATATCGCTGGATTGCTTGGGAGACGATCTTTATGTATACTGCGTCTTTGTATTGTCTTTTGTTAATTTTTAACTTGAACTTTATACAACTTCGCCGATTGTGTATATTTTTGAACAGGTATCGATAGATCCTATTAAAAGCTGTCTGTTAAAAAGTAAAACAAGCACCGTAGCTTCTTTGAGTCAAAAGTTATACTGTGCGAAAGTTTCTATATGGGGCGAAACAAACCCAAAATGGGGGCGGCCCCTTTCTTTCGCATGCTATACCACTATTTTCTTTATACTGTGCCTGCATATTCACTAATGATCTTTTAAAATATTTAGTAGCTAGCAAATATCTTTTAGTAAATATTTAGTTATAATGTTTTCAGAAACGCTTCCCTTTGAAATTTAAATCTTCCAATTTCTTAATACAAAAAAAACTGATACGTTTGCGATTTGAAATAGCCCGGAGTAGCATTTCTAGTAGTACACTGGGTTTTATTTTCTGAAGTGTTGGGTAACCCTTTAATTATTCTATATACTGATTGATTATTTTATTTTATTTCATTGGAGGTACTAATAGTAACATTAAGGAAACTAGTTAACATTATTATTTCTAACCTAACCTAACGAATAACAAACTAAAGTTATTTTAAAGAACGGTTTGTGGATCGGCAGTCACTCCTAATTCACGAGTAACCCAACGCTATTTGGCTGTCATTCGCGTTTTTTTTTTGACATTTCTTGCGATTTGTGATAAACACAGGTGACATAAAAATCGTTTTTCTAAGCATGGCGCGATATTTAGAAAAGTATGTTATTAGCGCTCAAAGTGCGTAGCAGCTACAAAGCTGATATAATATTATCAAAGTGAGTAGATATTTGTATTGCATATAATACGTCTCAAAATAATATTTATTTGTTGGTACCGAATGAAAGAATTACACAAGACCTTGACCGTTCATTGAAACATTGACATTTATACCAATTTTAGATTAAAATAAAAATATGGTAATAATTAAATCACCTACCTATATGTACCCTACCTACCTTTAACCTATTCAGCAACACTAAATTGAATATTATTTATCTGGCTTTTTAGGTTAGTAAATACGATATCTTGTAGGTTACTAAGTAATGTTTATTTAGGTAAATTTAACTATATTTTTAAATCTAATATTGTTTAAGGAATTGGAAGATAATTAAACTTAAATACAAAGTCTGTTTATGCAGTTAAATCTTCGCTTTGGGCTATTCGACACCGTAGTTCACAGGCTAAAAAAATATTCTACTTGCAGTTGGTTGAATATCGAAATTCATTAAATAAGCCTATTGAGTTTTGGAACAGTGTATTGGAAGATAAATACTTTCTCGTGTCATTTACGAAGCATGGCCTTACTTTCTAGTAAGTAGTGTACTGTCCTCTGAAATATTTCTTTTGTTTAGCATTCAGCTGGTGTATCCACAAGTCTTGTAAAAGATTATTGCTCGTAGCTACTTTCTACAGATGCTGTAGCCATAACCAGAGATAACCAAAAAGTTAACCTTAAATAATATTCAGAGAACATCAACATAAAACATTCTAATGTGTATTTTTGTTACAGATGATCTGATCGGCAAAAATTATCCAACAGAGGAAGACACAGAATTCACTATGATTTCACTCATGCATAGGTCCTTAAACCCTCGACACATCTCCATCATAGTGAAACGAACGCCCGCATTCTGCCGACGAAGCCATAACTATATAATAAGTGCAAAGAACTATAGTAGAGCTATTGTACCAAATAACATATTTTGTGATCATAGATTAGATAAAAGCATGGCTGTTTTAGCTCGACTATACTTTAGAGATGTAAGGTGTAACACGTTCCGAACGTGTTTGCAGCATCGGCTAAGAGTAAGGTGCCTTCAAACGTCTAGTTCCTACTACAAGTCCGAAATCAACCAAAATTTGGAGATTATCGGTAAGACTTCAGAACCCGGATGGCTTCAGAGTATAAAGGGTAGAGCCAGTCCCTATTTGAAGTTGATGCGCTACGATCGATTGACAGGTAAATGGATTTAGGCATACTATCTTGCTGCATTTCTCAACCATATTTTTAACTATCAGGTTGATTTACTAATAAAATTTACGAGGGTAGCAGCTCGGCGTTTTTTAACTTCTTTCTGGTTGACTTTGTTAAGATACTAAAAGCCAGGCTCAAGTGTGCCATAGTGAATGTGCACGTAGAAAAAATCGGCGCAGTCAGCATGGTAATTCTTGACGACGGCAGGCACTATTAATTAGCGACTGACCGAAGGTTCGGATTCGGCCATCTTCGGCCCAAAATATGAGTTTGGGCCAAATGATGGCCGAAACTTTGACTACTGCCGAACCTGCATTCGTTTCTTCGTTGACACTTCAGGTTGCGGGTTCGCACCCTTATTAGGCGAGAATGCTGAAAAACTTATTTTTTATCTTATACTACAGGTTCTTTAATTTTGATTAATAATTATAACTACTAACTTTTTTCTATTTCAATGAATATTTTTTATAATTATGCTAATTAACCCCCTAAATTCATAAGAGCCTTAGTTTGTATTTGATAGCTTCTGTAAAGACAATAATTTAAAATAAAGACAAAATATTAGTTAAGTCTGATTTTAAAACGTGCCACATTTTATAATAAACAATGCATAATTATGTATATTATGGTTAGAATAAATTTTCTAAGAAAAAAATATTTATTCAATTTCTTTCTCGGTTTTTGTTACGGCCGAAACTGGAACGGAAACCATATTTCGGTTTCGGCTCAAAAAGTCAGTTTCAGTCGGACACCTCTATTGATTAAGAATTTGTGATCCTTAATCTTTAATCTACTAATTCTTAAAAACACAACCAAACTCACATCACTCACAAAGTTACCGAAATTGCACTTCTGAGGATAATTAAAATTTTTTACTAGCATTAGCCTGAATGCGTTGACTTTCACACAAAAATAAAGCTCATTTTGCGCATGGCGTACAAAGTACTATATTGATGCCTGTCCAGATTACGTACTAATGTCTTTGCCATTATATAGGCGCTAAGCTTTCTAAAGTACGCAATTAATATGTAGATTTTTTAGATACGGAACCCTCTGCAGGAAGAAACTTCACACCTAACCTGTTTATTTCAGGTACTTACTTACTCATAATTCCGTGTACGTGGTCCATCGTAATGGCCTACGATCCTGCTTTGACTACTTTGTATGAGACCTTCAAGATATGGGGCTGGTTCGTATTTGGATCGTTTATTATGAGGTCTGCTGGTTGTATTATCAATGATATGATGGATAAGGATATAGATGCTAAGGTACATAGAATACTTACTTTAATATTCTATTTTTGGAGTTTCGACAATCAGAAAAATCTAGCAATCTCAAGAAAGTAGGACCAGAGAGTTTCTGAATCTATGAACGGTTTAGTAAAAGTAGCATGTCTATTAATTATATCATAAGAATCATACTATAATCAGGTGATAAAGGATTTGTAGTTATTTAGTTTTTCACCTTTGACTATAATAACTATTATGACTGAAATATCTTGCGGTTCCATGGTAATTTACATGTATTATTTAAAGTAAGTTGTATAAAATTACGTGCCATAGTTTTTTACAAAATTACATAGTTACTTAAAAAACAGCTTATTGTTCTTACGATTTCCAATATAGTTTGTGAAAACAGTATATTAAAATTCATCATAGTTTCAGAGAAATTAATTTGTAAATATTACGTATTTATAATGAAGTCATGTAATGGGAAGATTAAAAGTGTATTTGTTGAGCACCGTTCAAGTTCAAGGCTATATGCACGCAGTTTTTATGCGACGAGGAAGGGTGGTTGTCGAACAGCGGTGCATCTGCACTCAAAAATCAAATTAGTCAATACCTGGCATTTGTTTTGGTTTGCTGAAGCTGAAATAATGAGCGGGATCATGCACGCGTCATTTACGTCTTATTTTTCTTTCCTTTTTTAGAATACAGTGATATGGTATTGTCGATCGGGCCGTTAAAATGACATCAGTGCATTTAAATATATTCTGTACATAATTGTTCTTGGTGGATAAATCCCATAAAATTTTTTACTTTACTTTTCCTGTTATTTAAAATATTTTTAGTATAATTTTTAGTGGTATGGTTTGAGTTTTGAATTTGTCATTCATCTGTTATTTTTATTAGAGATAGTAAATATATTTTACCATCTCTCACAATTCACAACAACCATTTCTAGCTCTAATCGATTATTAGGCACTCGTAGTGGTGTCGTTTTGAGTGCGTACAATTAACCTTGCACATTTCTTTTAGGTCAGCAGGACAAAAGACCGACCTCTTGCCAACGAAAGACTTTCACAGAGACAAGCTTTAATGCTGTTGGCAGCACATCTGTCTGCCGGTAAGATTACTCATTTAGAAATATGAATTAAGGCGATGCCCGATTTTTACTAAATAATTGTAATTAAATAAAACCAACAATTGCTTAGTGACCGCGCAAGAGTAAAACCTGACATTCTATAAAAATAAAGCACCTAATTTTAAGGTCGACTGTCAATATGTTTCGCCTTAATATACAAATGGATAGAAAAATACGAGATAGCACTTAAACAAATCTCACCTCGGCAGATTTAAAACCCATACATGGTCTAGCGGCACCAGGATCTTTTGAGTCAACGTTGTATAAGATGGATACAGTAAGTTATCGTAGAACAAACGAGTAAATCTAATAACGTCTGGTTTTAAAATTCTCTTTCCCCCTGATTATCTTAACCTATTCCTGAATCCCGTCAATTGGCCAACTGGTTCGGTCATCTCTACATGGGTTAATCGTAGTAGCAACCAGTCGTTTCGTGCCTCAAGTAGTATTCGTGAACGGTAGAGTTATTTCAGACGATCCTGGAAAAGCTGACTTACTTGCTGTTTCTTTTTCTAAGTCATTTAACTCTGATTCCACCATTCGTGCTACAACGTCACAGGGTTCTTTAGTATTACCATCCTTGACTCGATCAACCTTTGAGATTAGTATTCCTGATAAATTCAAGCCGTTCCCTAAGACCCTTCCCAGCTAAGAAAAAGGATAAAAAACTTGGCTTTAAAATAACTTAGTTGCATCACCTGCCAATCAGCTATACCACCGGAGGAATGGTACCTCCAAAGTATATGTAATTTTTAAATAAATAAATAAATTGAACGACGGCAAAACAAAAAAAACAGCAGCGTTGCTTGCTGCGGCCGTCAGTTGAAAAAATTGTCTCCGTTTCTCATAACAGCGGCGTAACAGGTCGTCAAACTTTAAATAGTTTTAAGGAACCAAGTGAAAAAAGAAAATGCAGGAAAGTCGCCTAGGCGAATCGTGCCTCTAATGATCGGGGTGAGTCGTTATGCTCCATAACCCTTTACCGTTCAGTTTACCGGCGCAAAACAAACGTATAACTGAAATTATTAAAATACTGTTCAATATTTTTTGCTTATTTATTTCTAGCCTTGTATTTTCACAATATGATCATTTGATAAACATAATCCTACGTACTTTCGAAGCTACAAGCTATAAACTGCAAATTTTAATATATGGATAAAGAATAAGGCGTAATATTTTTGTACAGGTCTGGGCGTTCTCCTGCAATTGAATTGGTTGAGTGTGTTTGTCGGTGCGCCTAGTGTCATCCTTGTCGCTCTCTATCCATTGGCTAAGGTGAATCTTTTTTTCTATAATATGATATTTATTATTCTACATTTATTATTACAAGAAGTTTATTATTATCTTTCAAACTTTACTAAACTATGACAAATTTTGTTATATGGTCTTTACAAATAATTCTTAATTAGCAGAACCAATTTAATTATTCTTTTTATCGGGAAAGGTCTTGGGACACGGTATATAGATTGTAGAAAAAAAGAGCATTTCAAAGTTATTTAACATTAAAAAAAATCCATACTATTATTCTAAATTGTTCAATAACGAATGGGTTTTTGATTTTTATAAATAAATAAAAAGAAAAATAAATATAAAGAAATAAAATAAACACACCATTTGCATAGATCTTCTGCGATCAGAGCCCTTTTAAGTATTGTCATTAAGTCTAGACTATTAGACTATTGGACTACTATGTATGTATGACCGTGGCCCTTTATGCACGAATAATATATACACTCGTTTGTTTTTTTCTGCTTCAGAGATACACCCACCTGGCGCAAGTGGTGCTCGGCGCCGTATGGTCCTGGAGCATCATCTTGGGTAGCACGGCCGTAACTGACACCTTCATCCCCGGCACCGTGATCCCTATGTACTTGGCCGTCCTGATGTGGAATGTGCACTACGACACCATTTATGCTCATCAGGTGAAATTGTTATTTATATCAACCATTTAGAAAATCACATGTGATAAGAGCACAGCTGTCCGCCAACAGGTTCGTTATGAAAGAGTTGGAGAATACGGTGTATAGACAAACTAGAGATTTGTGATCTTTAGAATTAACGGAGGATACTGCAGAACAGGTGATACTGATCTATATTCCTGGTCAACCCCAGAATTGTAAGGAGGTGTTGGAGTGATTTGGCCGGGAAAAGGACCGCATGCTACTTTGAAGCCAATTTTAATTGGTTATTAGTATTACAAATAAATTACCCTAGATTGCTTTAAGTTTAATGATATTATCAACAGCAATATGGAGCCAGTCCTATTGTATAACTGCAAATCATAGTGTCACTAAAAAGCATACTAACAAAGCACTCTACTAATATTTTGGCTAAACATAACGTAAGATGTATCAGGATACGAAAACGGAACTGGACAACAGAGCCAAAAAAACCTTAATTTAAATCTCTAAGGTCGCTGAAAGGAAGGAAGACCAATCAATACCTGTTGGCGCTCGTTGCTGAAAAAACAGCTGCAAGTAAAGACTAAAGCATCAGGTGGCAAAGTCTTGTAGAGTCCTTGTGTACCACTGGGCACGACAGGACTCCGAAATCTCCTCTTTGTCCGAAATTGCCGCAAAGTAATAAACTATTATTGTTTTTCAGGATAGATGTGACGACGTCCAAATTGGTTTAAAATCTACCGCTATACTTATCAGCGGCAAAGCGCCTGAAACCACACCCGAAGGAAGGTTAGTCTCAAATAATTTCCAGCCAACAAACAAATTCACAAAACTCAAGAACAAAAGATGAACTTTATAATTTGGTTCACAATGTGAATGTTTCTGAAAATGATAATATTTAATATCATCATACATCTATGAAAGTGTAAAACTTTCGAAGATGATACGAGTACATTAACACACTCAGCGAGATATAATCAGAAAGGTATAGACTAATCGATGGTTTTATGTCATATTAGTTCGGTTTTGACGTTTGATTGTTGCGTGAAAAGTATTTTTGATGGATTTGACGGTAAATAATTCGAGGTTTATTTACAAAAGCTATGTCAATATTATATCCAGCATATTAAATATAAAAAACAAATATTTTCATAGTTTTGTACTTATTATTTGCCAAAAATAAGAAACTAAAAAACGGGGGGTAAGCCAACGTGGGATATTTCATTCGGTCAATGACCTTCGCCGAACGTTTAGTTTGCCTAGAAGAATTGTTATTAATTAATTACGGACACATAAATCAAACGTCTAATCTTAATATGTCACATTTGAAATAGAAATGAAATGAAAATGAAGCCGCTTGTGTCATTTCAGAGTGCGATTTGTACTGAAAGTGATTCGTTTTTTCTTAACTCGGTAACTCGATTAATCGTCGGACACAATCTTGACTACTTTAAGCTTCGAGAGCACTTATATAAATAAAAAAATCAAGTTGTTAGCAGCTTTAGTTACAAACACATTTAGTTACAAAGATTTCCTCTTTTTTTTCAGGTTGAAGCTCCGAGCTACGTTAGCGTGTCTAACCTCCATCACCATGACTGGCGCTGGTCTGTCGATACTCCACGCAACGCAAGGGGCTATCTCACCGGCCCTTACTGCGCTGCTTCTGTCGCCGGCGGCAGCACATTTCGTTTGGCAGGTACGAAATTATTTGTGTTTTGTAGTTATTGTCTTTCG
Source organism: Neomicropteryx cornuta (assembly GCA_020383195.1). Classification (NCBI taxonomy): domain Eukaryota; kingdom Metazoa; phylum Arthropoda; class Insecta; order Lepidoptera; family Micropterigidae; genus Neomicropteryx; species Neomicropteryx cornuta. The sequence continues at coordinate 749,787 of JAHKQU010000001.1, read as the reverse complement.
CAGTATGTCATTAAATTAGAAAGAACCATATAGGCTTTAACGTGCCTCTTTTTGACATGAATATGACTAGTCATTCACTCCAGTACTGGTAGACACTTCACAAATCTTGATGTAACAGTAACATTTGCATGAATGAGAATGAGAGTGGCAAAAATATGGAATTTTATGAGACGGAGACCCATGACAAGCGTTTGCAAATGAGATGGAAACTTGTCTTTTTAGAATTTATTACAGAGACCTTGGGATTTTCTTTTTATGAAGAAACCACGAAAATATGCCAAAAACATTTTATTTTTCATAATCTTCACGAAATTAACATCTTATATAACATTCCTCTGAAAATAGCATCAGTTATTAAAATACTAACACTCAAAAAATAACTTAAATTCAACCTAAAGCAACTTTTTGAATGCGCCATTACTACGAAGAAGTTAATTTTTCTAAATGCTATATGCTAGTGATTATTAGCATAACGTACGAACCATGCATTGCCGCCCGATCGGCAAAGTTCGAGTACTGAACGGAATATCTCACGCGGGTACTGCCACCCATTTTTTAGTTTTTTATTATTGGCAAATATTGAGTACAAAACTATGAAACTTTTTATTTTATGTATATTTAATATTATATTGACATAGCTTTTGTAAATAAAACTGGAATTATTTACCGCCAAATCTGTCAACAACACTTCCAACTAACTAGCGCACTTTTCACATAAACAATCAAACGTCAAAACTGAACTAAAATGATAAAAAATCGTCGATTAGTCTATACCTTTCATGAAATACGCTACATGCAGCCCTTTTAAATATTAAAATAAATACAGTAAGCCGATGATGATTTAATTTAATGTATTTGTAATATATATTATAGATAATGTTAACTTTTTGCACTTTTACTCCATATAAACTTAAATTATGCCAAATCTTACACTTTTCCGTGCGCGCAATATGCTTAAAGAAAAAGTTCAAAGTTTTCTTTTCACATACTAATATATATATTCAGCTGAAAAGCCTATATCTATAGTCTTCACTGCGTTTGTCTTTAAAATAGTTATCTTAAATTGATTCACCGATACTGTACTAATCATGGCTGTGAACTGTTGCAAGCGGCAACGACTCCGTTGGAGAGGGAATGCTTTGTTGAATCTGGTATGGGACAGTTTTAATGGTTATTATTTTATTATTTTTACTTTTTTGGATTAGATTTGAAGACACTTTTGGTAAGTTTTAACTCAAACCCCACGTAAGTGGGTTTTAGCGTTGAAGGTAAAAATATCTCTAAGCTCTGGGCAATTATGGAATCCCTTTATAATCTTAAAAGTCTCCATGAGATCGCTCGCTCTCATCGTTTTCCAGTGATGTTAACTTATGTGTGAGACGTTCTTCGTAAGTCAAATTCTTGAATCCCATAGGAAGCTTGGTTGCCCGCTGTTGTTACTGTCTCCAACAAATTGATATCTTTTGTGAAGTATGAACTCCACACGTGTTGACAGTTTTCCAGTATAGTCGGCTCCTATTTTATCCGTTAGATTTATATTTTTCAATACTTCGTGTTGATGTGCGATTCCGTTCACAGATTGCAACTCTGAACGAGGATGATCCCGATCACTGCATGAAGAAGTTCAAGTCCAATGTCCACGTGGGGTTGATTATCCTCGCCGCAATGCTGACAGCCAAAATTATACAGGAGAAGAAACGGAGACAAGTCCAAGCCGTCGACCTAACTCATACCATTCTTGCCGTAGCGTAGTTTTATTTTTATTCTACATTATTTTCTAAATTGGTACAGTAAAACCAAGGTTTTTGCACACTTTAATTTAGACTAGCGTTTTTTTGTGTTGATGAAACACAAATTATGCTTATTTCATTATGTTTCGCATCGCATCAATGAATAGGATGCTTCTTTATGAAATAGTCCATGTTATTTACTGGGTGTAAGAAATTCCAAAAGTTCTGATCCAATCGTTAAATCCAAGTGATTAATAAAATAAATAAAGTAGGGATATTTTTTTTAGCTTAAAACATAATGTGGTCATAGAGCGAAAAGTGATTAACTAACAAAACAGTACTTCAGAGATAATGCCACTTTTAGTTTTGGTGCAGACGTGTCGAAATAAAAATTGAAATATGTAAATAATTATTAACAATTATTAGACTATAATTCTTAGCGTCTTTATTCATTGAAATAAAACACCACAAAACACACAAACAAAAATATATTTGAAAATATAACAAAAAAATAATAAAAACTTACTTGTCATCTATTATTATTAATAATAATATTATTATTATTAGTTTTAGGCAGGCAGCTTATGCTGATAAGCCTAAATCTGCACTTGTATCGTCTCTAATAAACTACCGCCATGACAGTTTGTTTGGTTTGTTAAAATGTTGCTTAGTCACTTTTCGCTAGAGCGAAAAGCGACGTTGAGTTTATTCCGAAATTGAGTTTATTTTACCTAATTACATATTTTGATGTCCTCTATCTATGCGAAAAGTGACGTCTGAGAACAAACCGTCATGGCGGTATTTACTGCTGTATTATTCAATAATACAAGCAAGCAATAATAATAATGCATAATGCATTTCAAGTTCAATAATAAAATGCGAAAACTTACTAAGTGACAAGTAAGTTATTATTATTATTTTTTGCCCTATTTTCAAATATATTTTTGTTTGTGCGTTTTGTGGTGTTTTATTTCAATGAATAAAGACGTAGACAACCACGGTAAGCAAAAAACAAAAATAAAATCATATTTTTAGCCTATGAAAATTTCGATGAACTTTTTGCATCACGTGCAACAATTAAAGGCTCAGATATGGTGACATAAGCTTGGGATTCCTTTATAAATAGTAGTGACGTGAAAATGATTTAGTTGGACCTTAATATGGTCTAAAACATGGTTTTATCTGAAATTCCAAACCTACAAAGCTGGTCGATGTACAAAATAGTATGTAATACGTGTATATATATTTAGAATAATGTATTCAGGAGCAGTTTATCACTTGATAATCCGCCGGTGGCAATAGGGCAAGTTGGCAGTATGTACTATTCTCTTAATTAAATATGCTTTGGCCTTGTAAAAGTGCAATTTAGCCACTGATATATTACGAACACTATACAGGGTGAACTTAAAGTCAGCAGTATTCTTTTAATTCATGTCTAGAATTACTCCTTAAAGGATACGGTCAACTATGCACTCTCAACTTATTAACACGCAGAAGGGACTATGCGTAGTGCCATTTTATTTTTTGTTGTTTCGTTCGTGGTTTAATTCATTATTCCTATTATTTTTAATATCCTTGTTTAATCGTAATTGTATGCTCGCGGTTTTCGATAAACCAAAGTGAATTAATTTTTAAACATTCTAAGTCGGTTTTTAAATAAATTTGAATGTTATCAATTTTATTAGCAAAAATCCCAATAATATTGTCATTTGGGTATGTGATATTATTATGTTTAGATATTAAAAAAAATTTTTATTGTGTCCTGTTATGTGTAATGACGACGTTTACCGGCAAGTTTTTGCTGCCATTTTAATCTAAGGGTTAAAACGTTTGTGGTTAAAAGTTCGTTCCCTCGAACGCTTAATCACCGCCATTGCGCCCTTACTAGTACAAGCAACTCAGTTTAGTTGAGCAGGGTCCCAAAGATAATTGTTTATGGCTTACATTAGCATTGGCTTAGTTGAAATTAAATTTCTTAGCCGTTTTAGAATAATGAATTAAGAAATGTTATTGGTTTTGCAATTTCAAGTTTTATTTGTGAAGTGCGTATATCAAACGTCATCATGGTTTCAGAGAAAATAAATAAATAAACGTAAATTTTACGTGATTATAATGAGATGGTTGTGTGTGTAACGCGAGGCTTTGCTGCCACCTTTAACATCGAGCCAAGCGCTCAGTATAATTCGAGTCGCAGTGAATCCCCTTGTTGAGCGAAATAAATATTGTTACATTTATAAAATAATAAGGTACTTAATTTACACAATTTCGTAAAAAAAGTAATTAACGTTGGCTAAAAATTATTTTAGTATTTTTTTATTCAATTCACTTGTTCACTGCGCGCGAAATATTGCACGTGTTTTGTATTAAGTACAAAACGTTGAACATGTTTTTTATATTTAATATTATATTGACATAGATTTTGTAAATAAAACTCGAATTATTTACCGCCAAATCCGTCAAAATCACTTTCAATTCATTAGCGCACTTTTACATAAACAATGAAATGTCAAATCCGCACTAAAATGAAAAAATCGATGATTTCTCTTTTATAAATTCAGGTTTAATATTAATAGAAATGCAATGAGCCCATTACTTTTCTAAGTGTCACAGGGCATCTGGCGTATATGGCAATGACGAGATATCTCGTCATCGGCGCTGAGTATGTTAAATTCTACCAAAAATGGTGTTGAAATAACTTTAAGACCTATTTTCTGAAATGTATTACTAAAAATTAGAAGATAACGATTATTAGCACTCAAATTATACTTCAAAAACACTAAAACTTGAATGTAATATGAAAACACCGCTTAAGTAAAGAAATAGCGTTCTTATGTAAAGAATATGTGTAAGAGTTCGACTCTTGATTGTTTAAATATATTATAAATTTGTGACGAAATTCTAAAAATGCCTGCCGTGCAAAGAGGAGCTATCGCCATCTTAATTGTCAACAAACCTTCACCTAAGGCAATACTGAGGACACTTATGAGCATCTATGAGAACCCTTTTCTTTCCCCTTTTCTGGACGAGTGAAAAGCTTTTTTCTTATTTTGCCAAGCTGTACCGGGAAATCTTTCAACATCAGAACCATAACATAAATAAATGTCGATGTGCCAAAAACATTGTTTTATTTGTATATTTAAATGTACCTTTCTCCTTATTTCAATTATTCATTTATTGTTTAGGAAATCACGAGATTTACATAGTGACGTCTTGCGAAGAAGAAAACAAGTGATTATTAAGTACTGCGTAAATCTTAAAGCAGTTTTCTATATTACTCGTAATTAATAATAACAGATTACTAAAAAAAATTAGTTTAGCTTGTATCTGCATGAAATAAACTGTGTTTCAGTAGTTTTAATTTCTTGATTTTTGTATTATGCCAATAAGATATTTACGTATAAAGTTTTGATAAAATATATGGTAAAATACAGATATTTGGAGTCTTTTAACTTTTACACGAAGTAGATATTTAACCTTTTAATTCTATACAAGCTTAAATAATGAGATATAACCATATCAATTAATATTTAACTTCTATATCTACAAATAAGTCGCACACTACAGCATTCGTATAGAGAATTGTTTGGATTGAGTCCTTAAATTTGAGTCCTTGAACTTAGATATTTCTTATGAATAAAAATCACATTACCCTTGCACGTAGGTACTATTGTTGTCTTACTTATTATGTATGTATACATACAAATTTATCTCATTTACGAGAGCCGAGGCAATTAATTAGTTTATTGAAGAAGTGTGTGATTCGGGCGATTAGAGAGTTTGTGGATAACAAATGAAAATCACTTTAGAAAACTAGACATCAACTGTGCATACCTTAATGCAAATACCATATTTTTAAACAAGAAAACTGAATTTTATTATTATTTTTTTTTTATATTTAAGACGCACCCTATTACGATCTGCTTTTCTATGGGGTAATTTACTAATTTATGACATTTTTACAGTTTTTTTACAGACAGATAAAAAAAGCTAACTTAAAAATAGTCCAACAGTATAATCATAAATTGAAACTATGATTAAAAATAATAGTGATAATAACAAATTATTGAAATCAAAACACTATGAAAATTATACGTACAGTAATATTTAAAAACAAAATATACCGTGTCCCAAGACCATTCCCAATAAGAAAACAACTAGATGGTAGTGCTAGTTCTATTGTTATTTGTTAAGAAACTATATCAACATTCGTCGTGGTTACCGGGAGAAAAAAAAGGAAAAATCCTTAATACAATTTACCTACTTCTAACAATTGCCTAAACTAGAAAATGGATTTGTTATTCTCCAAATAAATTGAACATTTGCATTTGCATTTGAAGATCGTTGCATTTGGATGTGATGCTATCAATACGCAATTTAAATTTTAGGTTTGAGCTAAATTTTATCTTTAATTTGAGTAACTCTTGTTGAGTCAGATTATTTATTCCATAGGAATACTGTATGAGCTAACGTACTCTGCTGAAACTCATAGAATTATATTTACAAATACCAAATAAATTTGAAATTTAACAATCTACCAAATTTTTAAAAAATCCGAAAGTAAGTTCTATTTAGTTTTTTTTGTCTTGCCAATCTAATTTTCAATCTTCAGAAATCAGCCAGACTGCACTTAAAATAAGTTTTATAATTAACTTAATTGGTAACATCATAAGTATCATTCTTGCGAAAATAAGTTCAACGCATTTGCGTAGTTTTTTTAAACGCCCAGCATAGCATAGTTTTATGATAATATATATCAGAATGGTATGTCAAACATTAAAATAACAATTTCCTAATAATGTTTTGTATACATACACTTACCTCCTAAACATCTGAAACAGATAATAATTAAAAAAAAATGATATTCCATATCGGATACCGAACCAAAGTTGGGCTGACTGCTCATAAGGACTACGGAAATAAAAAATATGCGAATGAAAAATAAACTATTTCCAAAAAAAAAACTTAAAAATGAAATTGTAGACAATTAAAACATTTCATTTGATTAGAAATAATATAAATATTATATTGCTATATTGATGGTAGATAGGTATTACAACACTATACGTAGATATAATCATTGGTAATACTAAAATATTTTTTTACATATAATCTCATTTAAAACTAAAGTTTCACGCATGCATTGCATTGCGTTTTGTTATTTTTTTCTGAATATAACCAAAAACAAAAACGCAGTCTTACAAAATATTTTCGACCATGTTTCTAAAATTATTTAGTCGTAATTTCCTATAATTTTCTTGTATTTTTTACAATAGATTTATCTAATGCCTACTTTAAGATATTTATGGTAAGTAATAACGCTCAGAACTGTCCTCTATGCTTGCTGACTTGCTGTCATCTTGCTTGTGTCACTTGGTGACGTGTTATTTGTTGGTTATTGTGGTTGTCAGTGGAGTGCACGAAAAGTAAGTTATATTCAAAAAACACTACAAAATCTTACAATTTCTGCATTGTTTATTTTAAATTATTTTCATTTCTCTTTAAATTCACTATATTATTGTTGCATTTACTAATATTAGTAATATTGTTCCGTATGACCGTAAATAATTTACACGTTAGCAGTTAAAAGGATGTTATTCCTTTCGAATTATCACGTAAAGCCGTCATTTATGTAGTATGTGTCGAATGAGTTAGAATTAGAATTTAATTTACCTAAAGATTTTTTGAGATATACCACAGCTGCACAACGAAATGATCCAATAACATTTGTTTTGCCTAATTACCTATGTACCCATAGCCCCTAATATAATTTCGCCACGGTGTCAGGTTTAAAAATTATATATTTGAATCAGGCTGGGAAAATTAGCCCTGAAATTGTTGTTTGCTATAAACTTAACAACCATTCTTACATATGCCTCAACTGTGTTACAAAATGATGAAAATATTCAAGCAATTTTAGTAACTAAGTGTGTTGTTGATATACCATGGTCAATTCAAGCACCCCAGGAAATTTATTATGATAAAAAATATTTTAAAGTTACGCGTGGCTGGTTATACATTTATAGATATTAAAATATTTAAGAACAGTGATACTTTTGGGTTTAGTAGGTGAGGAAAAATTATTTGCCTACAATAACAACTAACACAGCCAAAGACTTAGAAATAATAAGCCTCTAACAAAAATAACCCGCGTTTTGCTTACTGAAACGTGACATTTGCTATTATTTAAATCTTTGTGATCACATAATATGTAGTAAGTAGATCAGTTGCCAAGGCATACTTTTGCTATAATGTGGTCAAGCCACTGTTAGATTGAAAATTAGGCTAGGAAGTTGTTAAGGTTACACTTCACACTAGTGTATGAATCTTGTGAGACTTTAAGATTGTGTTTGCCATATTTTATCTGCAATAGATCGTTGAGTAAACTTTTTTTTAGATAGATTTCATTAGGAAAGTTACCTATTTCAATGGGTACCATGTCGTGACTTCGGAAAATGTTGACATATCTTCGCATTTCACATCCCCAGAACCCAAAACCACCCTCAATGTAAAAGTTTATATATAAGGTCATATATCTATCTATCTATATCACTTTCTTGTGGACATGATAAATGTAATTTTACACCAATCACTTTCAAATTGATACATAAAATTTAAAGGCGCAAAATCTCGATCAAGTTTGTTACTGGGCAACATCCGACCATGGGGCAAGAATGGGGAGGGGGGGGGGGCGCTTCGAAAAAGTGAAATTTTGCTGTAACTTTCTTAGTTTATAAGATATCAAATTCATTTAAATTTAATTTCCTTAAATAAAAGGCCTAAAACTTATCTGAGTAAACTTTTTTGATCACCAACCATTGGTCCTAGGGGTGGGAAAGTGGTTTTTCCACTTTCAAAAAATCAAACTTCCCTTAATAAGCACAGTATCAAATCCATTCAAAATGTAAATTTTAGGCATATAATTTCCGTACAATTTTTGATATGAGCAACCTTACGACACAGTATAAAGAGGGATTCAGTATAAGCACTCTCGCTGCGCAAGGGTATGGCGGGTTGAGGTGCCGCGCTGGAAGTGGATCGCGCAGTGCTTGATACAAGTTCGTACAATTGGAGTTCGCCTATCCCACACTTTGATCCGGTGAAATCTGCCTCCGCCTTCCAATGCGGAGTGCGGAAAGGGATTTTTTGATACTTACATTAAAAATGTATTCATGTTCCGTTCCAGATATCAAAATGCGTCGCTTGAAGGGCGGCCAAACGAAAGAGACGGCGAAGCAGAAAAAGGAGAGAAAGCAGGAATTCGCAAAAATGCGGCAGCAATTGAACACGGTTGTGCTGCCGACGGTCGGCGTGATTTTCATCCTTATCTGCCTATACGTTTATTTCAAAACGCGACCTCCGAAAGCTATTTTAGACTAGCCGGCGCAATTCGGAACTACGTCACACGCAATGCGATCGCCTCGATTGAGAATGCCAAGATTTTTTCTTGTTAGTGTGCTAAGATCCTACTGAGACCTGAATCATATCAATTGGAAGTGTTATATTGAAGTTAATAGGGACTAAATAATGTTAAAAGTATTTATTATAGCATGATATGATCATGAGTTATTGGTATTTAAATAATTATGTCAATTATGATATTTTCTTTCATTAAACAAATACTTTATGGCAAGCGTCACAAACGATAGAGGAATTCACCAAAGAAGCGACGCATCTAATTGATAAACTACTTACTAAACATAATATTTGTTATCTTGAGAAACAATGTTTAATTTTATTATTAAGTTGTCCAGTTATGGAAATCTTTCGTTCTCTAATAACGTGTATTGTGTGAAACGGCGCATTTTTTAAATTCTATTATTTCGTGTTATCAGATGAATGGCTCTAATATATTGAAGTAGATTTTAGGAATAGGAAAAATTGTCTTTGATTGCAGTAATAAAAGCGGTGGTATTGCATTTCATTTATTTTTTTAAAATTCATTTGTAAATCTGTAATTTATGATAAATCTTAATGTCGCTAAAATTAACACCGTGTTTCCGATATTGAACACATTTTCTTAAGCTTGTTTTATTTCAAAATCTGAAGAACTTTGAAAAAATACTCATCGGCCATTACATGTAAAAAAATATCTAGAAAGAATAACTAAATGTATTTTTCTGTAAATTACGCTATTTGAGTGCGGTATCTTTTAATTTTATATTCAGCGCTGAAGGCAATGAAATACGTAATTTGCATATCGTGATAATGGAAACATCTGTCTACCGAGTTTTAAATTATTATCACCTAGATGAAAAATAAAATTCAAATACGTAGAGATTTAAGTCATTAGAGGCATACCATAACATGAAAACTACTACTTTTAAATTTAGCTGATACCGTAATTTATTTATATATCCCAATTAATTTAACGGTCTAATACTCTGATGACATTTTTAAATAACTACACGGTTGTTTTCCCAATAGTAAACATTGTAGTTAGAGTATTTACGTGCATTTATTAAATATTTATTTTTATTGCAGTACATGGCCCCTACATTAATATAAAAATGCTCTTCCTTCGATACATAATACATAACGTGTGAAAACTTACAATTTATATAGAAATTAAATAGGTAAATTTAAATTTTTTGTTCAACGATAAAGACTAAATAATTACATAAGAATATAATGTTATGTATATTTAACAATTATTTACTAAGCGCACCGTCGATGCATATTTTGTAGAAAATTATAACACTTGAAATCATTGGTAGATTCCGAGTGACATTCCGATAGAGGCATTTTGATATATTTTATAGCATTTTCATATTTCTCGAGAAATTTCTGTGGTTCTCTTTATATTTGCTCACGCTTAAATAATTAAGCGATTGTTATTTATTAAAAATATTCTATTTTTATATTAAATATCTTTTTATAGCCAAACCATAATTTACCACGTTTTTAATTCACCTGCGACAAGTAAATGCAATGTTATTTTTTATTTCATTCGATTCAAATTCAGGATCTGCAACGTCTGCAACATTAGAAGTTGTATGGTTTAAACATCGGTATATTGTTTTATATGTGTAATTAAATATAATACATTTAAAATGATATAAACGTATTACATTTAATTGATTACAAATAGTGTTATTTGCTGCGTTACGACATTGTTCGTTTTTCATTACGGATTGTAATGTCACTCTGTACTGCGTTGGCATAGATTCTAGAGTTGCCAAGCCTGTTTCTGGTAATTTTATGGACTGTTTCACTCACGAAATCCTGTTTTCAGGACTAGAATTGAATATCTGTAATTTGTAAAGTATTTTTTTACGGGGAATTACCTATATATTTATATTTAGTGTAAATTTAAGGTTATTCGTAAAAATAAATATGTGACATCAATGGTGCTTTTTTTAGTGTGTACGCATTAAAGCAACTGTTACACTGTTTGCTTTCCCGTTTAAATATGGCTAAAACTCCAACATAAAAAATCAATAACTTTTTGTCCAGATATGAAGGTTATTTTAATTGAATGGCATCGGAATTAAGACCTTTGGGTCTTAATTTTGCAAATCACAACGGTTCTGGTATTTAATAGTTCTTTATTTTCATCGTCAGCCTCTGCAGTGATGCCCTTTGTCCTGGCGGAGACGCACCATGTCGTTTCCAATTCAGCACTTATTTGAATGTATATTCTTTGTCCATTCCAGTCATACTGCGAATTGTCAATAGACAACAGCCCTGGATAATTCCCAACAAAAATATAAAGACCTCTCGGAACGGATACATTGCTGATTTTACACAACTTTTGTGTGTGCCATTATTTTTATTCCCCTGCTTCAAATATTTTATACTTATAACATATACGGTTAGGTTACCGCCATAGTAGTGTGTACTATGTGACCGTGTGTCGTAATGCATAATATAATAACTATAAATGACACAGCTCCTTTTCACATTAAGCGAAGTAAATGATACAAACGAAGATTTTTCTTTACAAGATGTGTTTTTAGATAAGTTTTCATTCTGTAGGAAGAATAAATGGTTTTTGGTGTTGGTGTGATAATTATAATATATGTTACACAAAATATTAAAAATGTGTTTTGAGTTATTTTCCCCGTGATCTTTATCCTTCCGCAGAATCTAATTTCTGTTTTTGCCATATACAGTACGGCCGTATAGTTAACCGGAGTACGGTATACAAATTTAAATCGCTAAATAAAAGATACATTTTTTTAATCCACCAAGTTAATTTTATTCTTTAGAAGCGTCTTTGTAATTTTAAAAGATAAATATTTTATGGGTGACATCGTGTTTTGCTCTTTTTTTGCTAACTGGTAATCTTTTGTAAAATTTTGGATAAATAAAAAAAATTGATTTTAAGAAAATCAAAGTTGTGATTTTTTAATACACGCTGACACAAGTTGGTAATATAACAGTCTGAGGTTAATCATAGCGAAAAACATGGACGAATATGGAAAGTTTGGCCGGCTGTAGGCATCTGCATAAGATGGTTAGGCAAATACCGGAGCCGTCCTTTGACCCGTCGGTAGACAGCCCTTTCGTCCACGGCTCCAACAGACTTACACAGGGTCATGAAAAAGTGAAGTCTTTGCCTCAAGTCGAAGGAAGCAGACAGAAAATCCCGAGGTATATCGGGGTATCTTTGACCCTGTGGTACATCGGCAAATTAGAAAAAAAATCATGATTTGATAACAATATTTTTTACGTGTAAGTAACCGTAGGTGAATGTACAACTTACAATAACTAGACGACAACATGAACCCAATTTATACCTTTGTTGAAAAAATGATAAGCATATTTTGTAAACAAGAATGGCTGACACCTGTAGCTATCATAAATAATATCAACTGCTTCTATTCAATGTTTAGCAGTAGTAGTAAATTATTTAATCAGCCCCTGATGTCTTACAGCTAGGCCCTACATGCATCATTAACGCCATCTTTTCCCCAGACTACTCGTGCCTGTGGTACCGACTCGTGATGGGTTTGCTTCATTTCAATATAATAACTATAAAACCCAAGTGGAGCCCAGGCTTTCTATTGAACTCTTAATGTTTCACTATGGTTGCTTTTCAAGAGCATCAACCTACACACAAACACTCAATCTTTCGCGTTTGTATTCGAGTTGATGCAACGGACAGACGGTTAAAGGACGGGGATAGTAGCTCCATATACGGAAACAGGAAAAAAAAATATCTGCAGTCGTTATTGGAACGACCTGAGGTAGTTGCTCGTTTATTGATATACACCAGATATAATGCTGTTCAAATACTGAAACAAATATAACTATGAACAAAATTTATTTCGTCATTTCATCTATATAGTATATATAAAACAAGTCTGGTTAGTTGCACCGTTAATAACTCAAGAATGGCTGCACCGATTTGTATGATCTTTGATTTGTTGAATTTGTTGAGTTTGAAAAGTTCAAGAAAAAAAAAATAATTTTGAAAATTCATTTTCTCATACATTTTGTATGGAACGACTTTATATTCTGTGGAATTCTATTAGCATCGATAATTACTTCATTATGTAATTTTGAATTGTGTGAAAACATTTATTGAACTTAATTCATTTTGAGTATTCTTAATAGAAAACTGAATTTAATTCAGATAATAAGTTAATTAATTTATTCTAAGGCGGTATGAATTTCGCCAGGACCGCTTGGCAAAACTAATAACGAAATATATAGAAGTTTTTACATTTAATTAGCTTTTAGAGCGCTACTGACATTCTGAGGATAAATATATTTGTGCTTTAGGAATAAATAAAATTCATTATATAACATGTATGGCATTCCCCACCAGGAATGCCATATTTATATTCATAGGTAAACTCATAGCGTTAGGCATAAAAAATACAATATTAACAATTATATGGCCGATTATGAGTTACACATTTAAATCTAACAATAAAAATAATTAACAGTAGAAAACAAAATGTAAAAAATAGAATAATGAACATAACATCGCAAGCCTAAATTTTAAATACATATTACAAGAGAAGGTAAATCATTACTGTACATGCGTGTATGGGTGTAATGGGGAGTAGTGTATAAAGTGTTATTTTTATGGGCAGAAATGCAATTCCGAATGCAATTTATAAATGATCGGTCTGGTCTGTTAAGTAAAATATATCTGCGTCTTTAAAAATAATATTATACATAGTCATTACTTAAATTAGGGTATTTCAAATGTACGAGGGTCTCTAGTTCGGCGAGATCGTACTTTTAGTTCAGCTTTATAGTTGTGTAAAGTTTTGTTGTGTTTGTCTTTGTAATCTTTCATTCATAATGAAATTCTCTTCTAATACATAAAATCATTTTTCTAAAATAAAATACATATACTCAAAAAGTAGATTAAATTAACCGAAAAAGGCTTTTTAAATGCCCAATAGCTTTTCAGAGTTCATTTCTACTAAAATTTATTACTGTACTAAATACATTATAATTAATGATTTATAGCACTCAAATAATATCGCTTGTATAGAGGCTAAACTACGACGGTCGCGCTCTTAATGGATAAAAATAAATAATTTATTTTTTAAAATATTTGTTTTCTATTAATAAAATTGATCTATTATTATACAAGAGTATTCTATAAATGTTAAGTTCTTAAAATACTAAATATCTTAATAAATTCTTAATACATCGACAATCAAACATTAATCAACAAAAAATATTCGAAAAATGTTTCTCAATTATGAGAGAAATGATTTTAAAATTAAATAGAAGTCATTTTTATGTTTGAGTGGTTGAACGCATGGTGTGAGAACGCTCAGTGACCCCCGAGCGCGTGGTCCGCAAAGCGCATCGAAGAATAATATATTTTTTTTAATAATATAATTATTTTAGTCTAATTTTTTTTCATGAGACCGGTTTAGTTATCGATATAGATCAACCTCTTAAAAAGAGTGCCCTAAATCAAAAACACCTGTATAATCATCGGCTAAACTAAAGAGCCGTTAGATTAAATATATCATTTTTTATATGATATATGATACCATGGAAATCACTGCCTGCAGTAAGGCCAATTGTAAAATGGTAGACACCTCATAGAGAAGTCACATGAAACGTTTGCCTCTCTGTTTGTGCAATCCCGGTGGCACCTTTCTGTCTCCTGAGTAACCCAACTAAGTAAGCGACGACCCAAGCGACAAAGATGGAGATGTACCAACAGCTATACACCAAGAATTGACGCCTGATTTCGATTTGGAGCGCAGTGATGACGACGAACGTGAGCAGAGCCTGCAGGGCCGTGGCGACCAGCGTGTTTATACCGAACACTAGCCCGAAAAAACTTTCATCCTCGAGTTGGCTGGCGATTTTCGTGCTGAAAATAAAACGTTTCGTAAGAATTATCAGGTAAAAAGTTAGCAAAAGTACTACAGTTGGAAGATTAACTGCCTTCCAAATGGGTCTTTCCATAATCAGATGTGATCAGGGCGGCCTATATGTTTCATGGTCTATCTAATATCTTTAAGGGTGGAGGGATTTGTCCAGGAGGCAGATAATCACATAGAACTATTCCTCCGCTTGAGTATTAAGCTTGGGGGGATAGAAAATTATCTGGATAAGTACCTCCGTTACCAAAACCTTCCCTTCCGTTTAATATCTGCGATCGGTGTTTAATCTTCAGTGTTGGTTACTGCGTATTACCTCCAGCGGTAAGTGAAATTAATTCTCCACGTTGTCAAAAACAAATTGAAGTGCTGAATGTGGACAATAGTGATTTTAAGTTAACTTAAGATGGTAGCACCTATCTCTTTCTTATCGACCTTGTAAAATTACGTAAGAAAAATAAACCAAATTAAGTTAAATTAAATTAAATTGAAGTCATTTCTCTATTTTGGAAAGAGTGAAAGATAGTACCTATAGATTTGTGGGCATTTTTTTATGTTATTGAGATAAAGCAATTGTGGGTAGATATCACAGAACATTTGAATTAGGTAGAATAGACCTTGCCTCAAATCGTGTAGCCAAAAACTGACATCACAACAGTGTAAGTGAGAATATACGTAAAGTCTTTCTTTTTTAATATTGCGTTACTATTGCATTTACAGCGCACACCATGTTAAAGTAAAAATTGAAACAACCCGAAACGAACATCACTGTTGTCAGACAGACAACCGTTTTTCGACTGGCGGCGAATGACAAGTTTGTCATGGTCTTGTTCGCTCGCTTACACCGCGCATCGTTCACCTAATTCAAATGGCACGTGGTAGATAGTGATTAGGTGGTAGATTATAAGTCGTTGTAACTACTCCGTGGCAGTTGTTAGTTTTGTCGGTTTCTATTTGGAGTATTTTAATAAAAGTTAAAAAAGACCTACCTAGCGAGCGTTATGAGATAATGGTGCATTATCCCAACGATTACATAGACGACGTACGCGACAACCAGCCGTGGATAAACAATTGCGGTTCCGAGCAGTAGACCCTGCGCGAGCGAGAAAGCAGTGGCTATGTGTCTCCCGCTCATCTCCCACTTTCCAGCCAACGCCGCGCCCAGAGCTCCGCCTCCCGTAAGGCAAGCTTCAACCAGACCATTGTAAGCTGTCTGTGGATTAGAAATTGCAGCATTATAACAACGGATTAAAGACGATTCTTTGATTATTATCTTTATATAAATAAGCGAAGAGAACACTTTGTACCTCTTTTAAGCATATTCCGCGCACGGAGGAGTGTGAGAGAAGTGTGCAGAAAGTTAAAATTTATCTGTCATATGTGTCACAAATACATTAAATTAAATTAAATAAAATGTTCATGCTACTGACAGCTGATTGACAGAATGAGTTTCGAGCTGTCAATAGTCAATGTAGTAATGTCAAACAAAAATAATTATTAACCCCCAAACACCGTAGAACGTATATATACGTCCGACCGCTCGGACACCGCTCGCCCGTTGACACCGTAGGACGTATATATACGTCCGCATTAGCCGCTTGATTTTGATTATTTTTGGTATTATTTCAGTATTATTTATTAACTTGACGTTTTTTTCATTGAAAATCACAACAAAACAATTTTGTTTTTTTTTTTTTTTCCATTTTAATGCAGTTTCTACTACTATTTATAAATGTGTATTGAAAATACACTAATGTACTACCTTTCCAATATCTATAACTTTTTTTTATCTTTTTTTTATTTTCCGAAAACTGTACATATTTTGGAAGACTTTTTAAATTATAATTTATAGTTATAAATATATGAAAATGTAAAAAAAAGTGTTGATTTTGTTTATTTCGTATATTAAAAAAAAAAAAAAAAAAAAAAAAAAAATGGCAACATTTTTATTTTTTTCTTCTTTAATTTACGAGACAAACACAATCAAAGTGATATGGTGTAATAGAAAATTTTAAGGTGAATCCGATGATACCAGATTTGTAAAGATTGAACGACTCATGCCTGCACTATGGATTTTATAGTAGTGAGTGATTTTTCAAGGTCAATAACTACAGTCTCAGCGGGTTTTGGCGCCAAAATAAACCACAGCGTTTGGAGGTTAAGGGGCTTCTTTCCGGTTATTACTCCATACGAACGTTGCATCGTTCTAATTCACTTAATAACAGATATATAAGAAAAAAATACTGAATATCATTTTATCTCCCAATTATCCAGGCATATGACTGATTAATAGTTACATTTCTACTGTCGTTAAAGTTAAACTAAACTAAAGTTACGAACCTCGAAAAATCTGCATTTTGCCATACATTTTAACAAAACTTTAGACAAATATCTTATTATTGAATTGAAAGCACATTAAAATTTCATCAACTTAAAGTAATCTGAGACACCGCTTGTATGGGCCGAGCTACGACAGTCGCAACTAAATTGATTGATATCCTGTTAATTAAAAAAAAAAATAAACTAGTTACCTCCTCCTTATTCCCTCTTTCTTACCTCCACATTTGGATCAATGTCCTTCCAAAGACTTTGTACATAAGTCTGCACCTAGAAATTTAAAATAAGTAATATTAGCGTGGAAATAAAAAAAAAATATAGGTAGATTTTATTTATTGTTTTTTATTTCTAGCGCAATGAATAGCCGCGTTACTGAAGCTGGCTCATAGCGGTGGCGAAATCGCATTAGTTCACAGTCATAGAGTTGTGTTCAACGAAGTCGCTTCGCATATCTATTATTGCCATTTATTGCATATTCCACAAGTTACACAGATGGACAACGTGTGGTGCATTCAGGTACATCGCCGACCGTAGCAATTTTGACAGTAGTCGTATTATTTTTTACCCTATCCGGCCAGACTCCAGCTTCATTGACATGGAAACTTCGTTGCAAGCGACACCATAACAATGAAGCACGGACGCAGTTATTTTGTAGCCGTTTAAGTATTAGGCTATTTTGAAATTGCATAAAATGTAACCAACGTTATATGATTATTGCGTTAACGCCGACTACTAGTAGAAACGGGCATTCATACCATATGCTATCAGGATATTAGATTTACACTTATCAAATTGAGAGAGAAAGTATCTTCTTTGTCTTTAATCAAATAGTGTGTAGTACGCTACTAATCTGATAAGCCAAGTAATTCACTGTGTTTTCGCACAGTATCAGTTGGGAAATCGAAATATTTCAACAGTTATTCGGTGAATATAAATTATTATCACGTTCGCTCGCGACTTGTTAATAACAGGATAGTGAATTGAATTAGGTATACCAAACAAAAAAAAAAATTAAATCCTAAAAAAATGTTTTTCCGACCTGAATGAAGCCGCAAGCTGTCATTGCGTAAAAAGCTGACCACTTTGCCAATTTGGAATTGCTGTACGAATGTCGCGCCTCGTGAAGCAAACGCTTTAGGACAGTCGCTAAGCCCTGTAACAAAATATAAAAAATATTTTATTTTTTACTGTATAGTTGGTGTTGGTAAAGTATTGGTATAATAGACAGCGTTACGAAACTTTTGCCGAGTTATTGAAAAAAGATCAGTTTAGTAGAAATAAATTCGAGGGGGGGGGGGTTGTTACATTACCAGCAGCATCAAAATTAAACAAAATAAAAATTTACTCGGACTTAACTTTACTCGGAAAAACCCACTGTCGCCTCTATGGCCTTACAAAACGTGCATTGAGTGGGTTAAAGTGCCGCATACACAAGTCGAGATAGGAAATGAAGCAACATATACAGGCGCGAGTAGTCTGGGTGTAGTACGCCTGTAGGGCCTAGCTGTAAGACGTTCGGTTCCGGTTAAATAATCTACTACTACTAAACAATGTATAGAAGCAGTTTATATTGTACGATAGCTACAGGGGGGTGTCACAGCCATTCTTGTATATTTGTGTTTTCACAGTTCGCCATTATAATACAAAATGGCGCTTAATTTGTATTTTTTAAACGCTCTACGAAACACGATTCTAAGAAAAACACTATTTGCCAAACTTTTAAGAGAAAAAGTACCGTTTTTTCGAGATCTCCGCTCTGCTTGTTTCCGGCGAGCGAATTCCGTTTTTGATGGAAATAAAGACTACTTCTAACTGGTGGCAGCATTATAGCCCACAGCGTTGACATTATTTGAGCTGTATGTAAGAAAAGGATATTATTAGGAATAATGACGAATATTATTAGGACGTTAATGACGCTCGTAGCTGGACTTAATAGAAGAAAATTAAAAATATATATATATAATGATTATAGATGTATACTCATCGTATTATAGGGGTATAAGAACCTTAATAATGCTCAAACTTAAAAGTTGAATGAATTACGGTCAAATTTCGACCGTAATTTTGACCACTGGGCGACCACTAGTATTTAATAACAGTGAAGTTCAAATGAAAAGCAAATATTACAATCGTTTACTGACAGTTTATAAAGACAGAAAAACCAGTCAACTATGTAGTTGATATTAAAACAATGATTATATTTTAGGAGCTATATGAAGGTAGAAATAACCAGTTGGTAAACTAATTTATTTATTTATTAGGAGTTTAAACATACCGGTAACGATAACGGTATATCCCGCAGGCGTCGTTTTCGGGTAAACACGTTACCGTCTTAATGCATTTTTTTAAAAGCGTTGCATGTTGCGTATACCTGAATTCATGAAAGGTATAGACTAATCGTCGATATTTTTATAATTTTAGTTCGCTTTTGATGTTTGATTGTTTTTGTTTTTGGCGAAGAAAAATTCGAATTTTATTTACAAAAGTAAATATAATATTAAATCAATATTAAAGTCAAAATGATATTAAATATAAAAAAAACAAACATTTTCCTAGTTTTAGGGAACTATAACTATAAGGGGATTATAACTGGGATATTCTGTTCAGTCAACGTACTTCGCCGATCGGGCGGCAATGCGTGGTCTGCACGTTTAACATACGGAGCTGAATATGTTGAGAAGACACAATCTGCCCATTTTTCCACACAAAAGTTATGGTGTTGTGGCTCTAGGTTTATTTTTCATTTTGATATGCTAGTTTGTTTAAAAATATCATATGCCTCAGCATGCATAGCTAAACTAAACATCCGTTAGATGAAATAGCATGATTTATGACCACGACCAACAGACTATCTCGGGAAGAGACCCCGTGATAGACGGACCAAATGTGAATGTTATTCAAAATGGCAATAGAGTGTATTAGGTAATGACCTGAAAGTGTTATGTAGTTGAGTTCCCTGTAGTTCATGAGCTGGAAGGAGGTGAGCAGTTGCGCGGTGACCCCGGATATGAGACGGCCGGTTAACGCAGCACTCCGAGTCCAGGAAGAGACGGCCGCATACTTGTCACGCTCTACCTTCAATTACGATAACTATTAAAATGAGCATCCAAAAATTCGGCATGTTTTACAAGTCATAAGCAATGCATTTCAAATGTTTTTATTAAAATAATCATTCCGAACTCTTACAGCTAATATACAGGATGTTCCAAGATCATTCCCAAACACTTAAGGGGCTGTTTATGTTCCCTATTACGTGTAAGAAATTGTATGAATAAGTATGAAAATAATTCATGTTCAAATTTATTAATTTTATCAAAGCGCTAGTGTAAAGAACTTGGAATGGGAAAGGAAGGGCATTAACGTCAACGGCACCTATCTAAACCACATAAGGTTCGAAGATGACATCGTCATAATCAGTAGTGACCCAGAAGAACTGAAGTCCATGCTCAAACAACTTCATGAAGCATCGGCGAAGGTCGGCTTGAAGATGACATCTGCAGAAGACAAAAATTTTAAATCCAGACCCAGTTCAAATCTTGGTGGAGAATAAGCCCTTGGAAGTAGTGGACTACTATGTCTACCTAGGCACAGCTTGAAGCTAGGAAAGGATAAACAGACCACAGAGGTGACCAGAAGGATAGGTCTTACATGGCGGCATTCGGGAAGTTCGGATTTATCCTCAAGAATCCATGAATGCACATCAACCTGAAGCGAAAGGTGTATGAGTTCTGAGTGCTACTAGTAGCCGCATACGGCTTGGAGACTGTAGTACTGACAAAAGCTAAGGATTTGTTGGAGAGCCGTGAAAAGAGCTTGTTGGAAATCAGTCTCAGGGAATCTTGCGACGAATCGCCGGCCAGAAATGGCGCAGGGCGGGTCACGTGGCAACACAGACCGACACAAGGTGGCCGAAGAAGATCGTCCGGTGGAGACCGAGGATAACCAAGCGGAAAGTCGGAAGAAAAAAAAAGAAGAACAATGTCTTTTGATTTAGGAGTGGTTTCTTCGTCAGCGATGTAAATAACTTTTACAAATGTTTACAATTAAGAAACAATAATTACGTTCGTACAAGAAAAATAATAAGTTTTATGAAGTCTCTTTAAACATAACTTTAGTGAACTAATCGCGGAAACTTTCCTGAAAAATATATTTTTCAGTCTGTTTTAAATAAAATATATTTAAATTGACTATTAAATAGGACATTTTTTGAGGTATTTCCAAACTGTGTATTTTTTAAAAATAACTTTTCCCAAAAATATTGAAAAAAAATAAGATTTTGACTTGCATTCCATTATGAGCTAATTATAATTATACTTTCATTTAGTAAAAATGTAACTAAAAATTAATGTGTATCTTAATAGTGACAAATATAAATAAAATATAAATAATTGCTTAATCGACAAAAAGTATTTAAAAAAATATTCTCCAAAATGATTGAGAATCAACCAAAAATTGACTGAAACTTTATTGTTGCAAAATGACCCCTTATATAGTGGAAAAACTATAAACTGATTGTTTTTCAATCAGGACGGAAGTGTGAAATTTCCCACCTATACGAATTACTGAAATGAAATATGCTAACAAAAAAGGTCTAACAAATAATACAATGCAATATTAATTAAGAAAATATTATATTTTTTAAATACAAAAATTTATATGAATAATATATAACATTATAAGTAAGAAAGATAAAATACCATACCAGTTTTTCGACTATTTAATAGGCATACTGTATAATCGAGGCTATACTCAAAGCAATCCCGGATGTTGAGCAAGTCTGCTTGGAGGCAAGGGCCTAATTTACTTTGTGTTTGAAGAAGTTTTATGATTATGGAAAAGATCTGACAGTGACATGTCTCTGTTTCATGACGTTCGGTCAGTTCCGCCAGTTCCAGTTTCTGTTAATATATCTGCTGGCTTACGGTAATATAATGTATTGGTCACCTTTGTGAACATGTAAGTGTAATAGGCGACCTCCGTGGCTATGTAGAGCCCGTAGAAGAACTGCGAGACCTGCAGCCAGGCTAAACTCTCCGTCCATAGAAGGATTGTGTACACCACAATGCCGCTTACACCTGTCAAAAGAATTAAGCTCTGGTTTGGCAAAATATTTTTTACTCGTTAACCAATTTCAAAACATTATTAAAATTGCTTAGTTTAATTTGCAGAATATAAACACTCATATAGGACAAAGCTGACTGTCGTCAATTTTATTTAATATATCTGCATACATAAAAAAAAGAAAATCTTATTATTAGGCTAAACTGGCCCGAGCTAGGAGTCGTGTTTGGATGCTTTATGCAAAATGCGGTTAAATTGTTTCTGATATGAGTTCTCCCATTTTTCTTCGGGTGTCGTTGCCCCCATTTGACAAAGGAATTCAATAAACTGTTTGAACTAAGTCAAATTGTTTATTTTTTTAAGAATCCAGTTTAGCTCACCCGATGTGACGATGACAGGCTTGTATCTCGCGAGATCCGTGACCAGGAATACCACAAACAGCAAGCTGAGGTAGGAGTATGTACCAACCTGGAAAAAAAATAGCAAATTGAAGCTAATCGAACCCGACTGTATTGTTTCTGGCCAGGTAATCCCAAATAAATCACTCGTAAGATATCTTTGAGTACAATTAATGTCCAATACTCATCATTGAGGGGCACACAAAGGTGAAATAGTAAGGACTCCTTGGAGTTTTGCTCATCGGTTTGAGTTCCTCACAATATCTTTTATCTAAATTTTGACCTAGAAGTTATTAACGTTTAGCAAGCAGACATGTGTTGAGACGTTTCTGGCATGAACAAATAGTTCATAGCCCAACATAAAGTTCGTAAACACTATTTATTAATGCATTTGTTAGTATTTACTTTAATGTTTAATAGAATCATATTTAATATTTGTGCGTAATATTAAAAATATCCAGTTGAATTTTAGTGTTTACCTCCAACTGTTAATCACTGCTGCGCAGACGCGTCATGATGCGCAGACGCTCCTTCCGACGCTTCACGCTGCGACGGCCAACCACCATCGATGGTGGAGGTCAATTTTCCGATGACAATCTCGTCATGATGATGATTTTCCTCCCTGCTTCCGACTGTTCCTCCCACATTGGCGTCAGACTAATAATACCGGATGTCATTTTCTCAAAATCTTGTATTTGGGTTATTATAGAATAAAAAGGTACATTTCCACTTTGTATAAAAGTAAAGAGCCTGGAAAGTCTGTACGAAAGAGTACGTTGTATAAAAACTTTTGACGTAAATAAGTTAAATAAATAATAAATACTTATTGCCTGAATACAATGGAAAAAATACAAATATAGTGACATAGTTCATTCCATAAAGATGCAAATTCAACTAAGTTTTTAAAGATGTTGATTCGGTTTCAAAAGATTATCCTATAAAGAGAAATTGATTAATCATTTTGTGACTATTTTTGTTTAAAACTATTGCGTGTTTTATCAATCTTACCAAACTCAAGAGCCGTTAGAAGAAATAAAATTATTTAAGACGTCTATCACAGACAAAAGCTCTTCTGGAAGAGGCCCTATAACAAAACCTCACTAAATACCCCACTAATGGTTATTAAACAACATTATGGTAGTAGCTAATAGTTGTTGCGACTCATGGATAGATCGTAATAGCGTTTTCAAATACATCATGAAAAAAAAATGTTTTCAATTTACCGGATAAACGTCTCTATAAACGCTTTCATCCGTGATATTCCGCCAGCGATTATCCGTCAGGAATTCGGTCACGTAAGGTTCCGAAGGTCGAATCTCCCTCAACAGACCAAACGAACACAGCAGAAGAGTCACCTTCAGCCATTCTTGCATATTCGGGCAAAACTTAAGCATCTGAAAATAAAACATTGCCGCAATGCGTTAATCTGAATGGTTATAATTAACAACCATACTTCAGCCGTTGAGAATGGTTTTATACTATGTAATTAGTACTGGAATTTTCCAGTTTCAATCACCAAATAAATCTATGTGGAAAAGAGAGTTCACAGAAATGTACAGTTTATTATATTACGAGTAAAACTCTGTGGTCCCCGGATTTCAAATCATATGAACCAAGGTTTCGTCGCTTTTACCAAATTTGGCGTTGAAATCTCTTTATATTGAATTACTATGGTTAGTTCTGTAATGGATTTTTTACCTTGTGAAATCCGCTCGATCAAAAAGGTCTGATTACATCATCGTCTGCTGGGTCTTTTAGCCTCTGCTGTTAATGCTGGTCGGTGCCCGGAGTACGCTAACTACGGGAGTCGACCCAGTGTAAATAAACGTGTCAAAATACGGAAATACGAAAACGCTTCTTGTGACAGCTTCAAGATATCGAATCTGCCGATCTGCTGTCATTTGCACTACAACTTCTAAATTTGGCAATATGAATCGTTGATGAAAACAATCAAATCGAACAAGGTCACATACGTGCTTAAAATGATCCTCGAAGAAAATGCACACATTTCGTTTATTTACTTGTTTAAAGGTGTGTACGGTTATTTCGTATTTATTTTAGAGGTTATGAAATATTTAAGCCACCGACGACGTTGCATAATGTAACAACACGAGCACCGAGATCGTTAGCGAAAGAGAGAACTAAGTAAGTACTCAAGTACATCTTAAAATCATAAGGGATTGAGTACATACAATTATTTTACAATATACAAATAAATCGAAATAATTACTCATTTTTCTTCTTCTATAACGGCAATTATTGATGTAATTAGGCTGTGTGCCAGTATACGCATTTATAAATCAATTTTAGCTTGTATTCATATTCTTGTATATGTATAAGAAACTACTATCCTCATCCTTTGGTCGTCTGTCCGTTGATAGCCGTTTAGATCACATCGGACGCTGTCCGGATAATATAGATACATATCATTACATAAAGTCAACATTTATTTAATACTAATAGATGGAAGAGTGACAGTTCGATAGTGTTCAAATTCAAATGTCAAAGATATGACAGCGCGTCTGTTAAAACGTATTATTTATAATGGCCAGTTAAAATTAATACAGTCACCTGTCAAAGTGTGCAAATAGAAGCATGTAAAAAAAATGCTCAGTATTTCAAATATTATGTCCGTATTATTTAATTGCTAGCCGCGCGTCAAAATTTAGAAAAGAAAACTAAAATGTTTAAATTTACATAATTAAATTACGCACTAAAAATGTGATTTTATTAAAAAAAAAAACCGATGAAACAGAAATTTGGTCAAATAAAACTGTTCGTCATGGCAGGTTTTTGGTAATGAAGGGTTTGTTTCTCAATTGCATACTAAACCTTTTTAACGCAAATAGTATGAGTGTACACATAAAAGTTAAAAAGTAAAATTGTTCTTTTTATCTTGTGAGCATATTTTTTGGATATCTAGTTTATCTCATTGGTGTAGCAATGATTAAATAGCTCGTAAAAAAAAATAGAACTTCGAAATGTCCCGTTCAAACGATAATTAGGTATTTAATCAACCCCTCTTAGTAACTAAATTCATTATTTTCCTTTAAACTGTGTAAAAAAAAACGAAGGCATCGTTTGAATCAATCAGAGGGACAAGCGAGTTAATTATGAAACGACTTTAAAAACAGCACATATTTGGTTACGAAATGCGCTTCATCAAAGTTACGAACCGTCTGCTGTTGACCCAATTGTATGTTGTATGTTACCTACTTAAATAATTATAGAAATGATAATGAAACGTTTGCAGATTAGGTGTTTTTTTGTGATTTCGTAAAATAGCCTTCAACGTAGATTGTCATGGGAAGTGCCTATCAAAATATAAATTAAACTAACCGCAGGAAATATACGCCAAGAAATACTAATTTGCTGTCAGCGGTCACTATTGTAATTTTGATTTGTGAAAACTGAACAGAGATCGCAAAACTTAGAAATGAACCATTGTTTTCATGTCATATACCTACTACAAAACGAAAACTATCTGTCAAAAAAAATATATATATTTTTTACCTTTAATATAGGAGTATTTTCAATCTGTCAAAAAGTCACAATAGTTTACAGTAAAAAGGCGAGTAAGCGATTTTGGCCGCTGAGGATATATGCCAAATTTACCTAATCTAATCCAATTAGATTCATCTAATATCTAATAATCATATCTAATCAAATAATAAATTACTACTATTAAAAAAAATAGAGTTTCTTGCTGATTGAATTCGAATGAATTCGAACTTGGTTTTTCGACATGGTTAACCTCACAAATGTTTAAAGCGTCGTATGAGGTTGGACAGGCTCCTCATATTAAATTAATTGAAGGGATAATTTTCAATTAAAAAAAAACCTCAAAAGTTTACAAAAACGGAAAACAAATTATAAAACTAGTGGTCGCCCAGTGGTCGAAATTCATTAAACTTTTAAGTTTGATCATTATTAAGGTTCTTATACCTCTATTATCATTGCATATGTTTTTTTAATTTGATTTTATTACGTCAGCTGCGAGCGTGTACTAATACGTGTGCGGTTTGCCTTATTACCCTGCAATATCAATGAAATTTAAAATTTAATCTTAGTAACAAAAAAAAAAAACAATTACAGATATTTTTTTTTAATTTTTTTAAAATATTTGTCCTAGGTCATATACGATTATTTTGGGCCCTACTCAACTAGGCCAAATGTGCCTGTGAGATGGTGGTCATGAAGCATTAAGACGCCCCGGGGACGCATTTGTCCTTGAGATTTGAAAGAGTAGGCTTTATTCGAACATTGACGTGTAGAAAAGAGACGGATATATCGCCGACCGCGAATTCGTTACATTTGGAATCGATGAAACATGTTTTTGTATTTAAATAATTATTATCATTTGAAAAAAATGTTTTTTTTTTAAGTAATGTCCTAGATTATTATATTGTCTATCTTTAGAAAGAAAAATTAGGTTCGCGTCACTTACACAACTTAAAAGAAAATCGTTGCAAGAAAAAAACAACACTTTCTTATTTATTTATTTTCATTACTATAATAAGGTGTATTTAGTTTTTTTTTAAGCAATGTACTAAATTAATATATGTAGAATATGCTGGTATTTTTAGTTTTAGCCATTTGTTGGGAATAACTTCAACAAAATGCACCAAAATACGTTACAAAACACGTTTTAGGGACTGGTGGCGCCTTAAGAATGTACGGATTCGAAACCGCGGCTAATAGTCCAACGCCTTAACCACTAGACTACCACGATCTCGCTATGTATTTGTATTTACTTTTTGATAGATTTGTTTTACACAATTCATTGTCAGTTTTAATTTTTTCATGTAAAAATGAGACGACATTCATAGAAGTACTCGTATAAGATGGCATTAACAATTATTTTTGCCTGACATTAACAGACTATTGGAAAAGCAACATTTGAAAGCACACAAAATTCACAGCTCTAAACTCATTTAGTCAACCAGCTGTCAGTAGTATGAACGTTTTATTTATTAAATTTAATGTATTTGTAACACATATTATAGTTAATTTAACTTTAATCGTGCCAAATCTCACTTTCCTCCGTGCGCGCAATATGCTTAAAAAGGGGTAGAAAGTTTTCTCTTCGTGTATTAATATGTAGATATACCTACTTATGAATGTTAACTTGATATTTCATCTACTATAATATTTACTAAGTATATTTTAGATATACTTATTAATTTTATAGAACCCTACTCGACTAAGCTAAATGTACTAGTGCTAGAATTTTGGAAGATGCGGATTAATACCCGCGATCGCGGGGTCAATAGTCAAACTCCTAAACCACTAGACCACCGCGATCTCCGTAGTCCATATCGACTGAGTTCTTGCTCTCTCTCTTTCTACTTGCCGGAGATTTTCAGCCATCTCTTTCCCTGATTGCGTAACACTAATTTGCGTAATTTGCGATTTATATATTTACCTAATTTACAAAATATTACGAAACATAAAAAACTCATAATATGTATTAAACAATTGCAATAATGCATGCAGATTTCCAATTAGGTGTAACCGAATACTACACTAAGAAAATAACTAATTAGTGAAATTAAAATTATTCAGATAAACGAATCGACTTTTTAAATTGATTTTAATGTAAATGTGAACCGCGAATTTTTGAGAAATCATACCTTTATTTAAGTAATATTGTTGAAAATTTAAAATATTTAATTTGAATTTTCGTTTGAAAGCGATCTGTCAATATGGAGCTAATGTCAGAACAGGCAGAAATTTGCGTATTGAATTTGAAATGTTCTAACAAAATATGGTGAAACCTAACCTAACCTAACCTAACAAAATATGGTGAAATAAAATTAGTTTTTAAAGAAACAAATATATGTTACCCTAGAAAGATGTTGTCGGTAGATACAAATATAAGTTACTTTAAAAAGATATTGTATTCGATATCTTGTGGTTACTATTGCAGTGACAGTTTGTAGTCTTATGAGGTTATAACAAAAATGGCGTCTAAAAC
This sequence comes from Neomicropteryx cornuta, assembly GCA_020383195.1. Taxonomy (NCBI): domain Eukaryota; kingdom Metazoa; phylum Arthropoda; class Insecta; order Lepidoptera; family Micropterigidae; genus Neomicropteryx; species Neomicropteryx cornuta. The sequence continues at coordinate 720,977 of JAHKQU010000001.1, read as the reverse complement.
TATTGTTTTGTTTTTAACCTGCAATTTTTGTACATCATCAATATAAAATGTTTTTTTTTCCTCAAATACAGATTTTAATACTCTGATCCAGCCTTCAACATATTATTTGCATGCAATTGCCGTTGGTATTATTGGACACGTGTAGTTTCATACTTTGTACGAAATAAATAGCCCACGACGTGTTGTGGCTATAAATTTGGGCAATCTTCGTACGAAATCGGCCATTGAGCCATACATACCAATTTATAATAAAGTCGCCACATTATTTATTTACTTTATTAGGGAAACCAGCAGTTATTATTACATTATAGAGAAAATATAATAAAAATACACATTAACCAATTTAAAGGTGTACACAAAAAATATTTCACTAAATAATACCATAAATAGCACATAATAATAATAATAAAGGGTTTTTACGTGTTTCACGGATCTAGGACTTGCCCCGCCTGTTTTCCGACATTGGCGTTTGGAATTAATTGTATAATTAAGCATGTATTCTTCACATAATATAATTAATATAAGTCTGCCTCGCAGTCTTGCAATATTACAATATCAAAAATCGTTAACCTACCTATTCAAAACCTAATTTATTAAGGCATTTAATAAGACACTTACATTTAAAATTAATATATATTTAAATAGTGAACGTCATAGGATAATAACATAACATACACGATCATAGCAAAAACATATTTATTGTTAAATAGGAAAATTGTACACTTGCACATTACGAATCTTGCAATAGTAGTAGATAAACTACATAAATAATATATTAATAGAATTATTTCCAAAGAAGCTCGAAGGAAAATCACATAAATGTATTGTTATATTTATAAATATATAAAAAAAAGTTAGTGTCCGATTGGTTGTCGTTCTATAATTTTTAAACGATTATATTATAGTTATAATAAAAGTACAAACTATTACACAATCTTTGACAATATTGAAAAATTTGAAAAGTTTAGGATAGCAAAATTTGTACTTGAGAGCCCAGGATGTTGGTTTTTAGCGTAACGTATTGTCAAATATTATGTAAAAAGAGTAAAATTATAGCACATGATTAGTATGCATGTTATTTATATTACGTGCCATTGTCTTTATAACATATGCTGGAATTAAATAAATAAATTAATTAATATCATGCATAAAGGTAAAATCCTTATGTTATAGAGATAACATTTCGGTAATTCAATTTACGCTTATCTCGGAAAATGACCGCGAAACTTTTTAGTTCGTTTTTAACTTTGACAGTTAAATCGTAAGAAGATACAATGAAAGATTATAAACGAATTTAAATTTTGTACATAATTTATGACGGACTTAACAAACATATGTTAAGGTCACTTTTAAATATTTGTAGTCAGTATTTAAAGGTGTTTTCTACTAGATTTTTTTTATTTTCGGAACCCCATCGGTAATGAAATTATTGTTCTTAGACAAGAGTTGCACCCTTTTTTCTCGACTAATTTCGACTTATGAGGTCTGTATGACCGTGTATGACCATGTATGACCGTGTATGACCGTGTATGTATGTGTATGACCGTTAACAATAAAATTATAATCCTTTTCAAGCACACTTTTATCAATCGTATTGAGGGACATAGTTTTACGTCGCGGAACCCGGATTCAATAGTTTCACATCTTTCTAATATATATAGCGGATCTGTATATATTTAAATACGTTTTTCTCAACAGGGCATAAATAAAGCATAAATAAAACGATTAGCCCTAGAGGTTTCAAAACTCGTTTTAATTTGAACTAATTTGCATAGAATTTAGGTGTAGGTATAATCAATTCTCTATTATAAAAAAAATCGGCTGTACACGGACGTACATGGCTTTGATATGGCCTCTTCTTAATGTCACTCACGTCACTATGGTATTCCAAATTTAAACAAATCGTTCTAAAACTTCTTCTTTCAAATGAATTGTCTTCTTAATAAAAGATTATGGCCAGTGTCAAGTAATAATTATATCTATATGTATAAAAAATACTGTTTGTTCGTCCTAGTTTGGGAAGTTGTCGTGAGCACACCCGATTAGGTTTGTGAATAAAAAAAATACATGAAATTCAACCATTAAGGGGGGGGGGGGGGGTAATGGGGGTTTGAAGTTTGTATGGAACTCGAAAAATGGCATGTACTTCTTTGCATAACATAGGCATCGAAAATCAAATTTAGGCACGTGTATGACTCTAAGGACCTAAAAATGAGGAGCGAAGCAACCCATCCCGACTGCCGCAGGCACGAGTTGCCTCGCGCCGAATGCGCCATCAAAGCCGCCTGCATTATTTCATTTAATTAGATGGTTACATAATGTTTGTCAATATTTTACACTTTTACATTACCATTATTTTTATTTTTTTCATACATAAATCACTCATAAAATCATCTCATTTCACCATCATCCTTCATCGTAATAACAAATCCATTATTTTTAATATTTTTTGTTAAAATATCATCCTTTCCTTATTTCATCTAATTAGATGGTTACATAATATTTGTCAATATTTTACACTAAAGAGAGGTGGTAAAAGACAGGTGAGAGTTAAAAATGCATTTTTATAAAACTCGGCGCTGGGTTTCAACCGACATCCTGGACTTTTATTAATATTATGCTGTCCTACGCTTAATCAAAATATTAATAAACCTTTCTAAATTTTTCAATATTACCAAATATTGTGTCATTTGTCTTTTCAAGCGATTTGCCGCTGTTAAAAAAACAATCATCAAATATAGGTCAAATACCTTTTTTTCAGTCATTGTGTTACAATTTTTTTTTTATATTATGTCATTATGTTAGTATCGCTGCTAACGGGTTTATTTAATATTGACATAATTGGTTTGACTTTACATTACAGTACTTCAATGTTAAACCAATGTTCCGAATTCATTCCTTTATATTATTTTTACATTTAACACAGTACTTACTAAGTGTTAATGCCTATACCAGATGTCATTCGTTTTAGCATAGAGGTTCTAACGAGGTCACACATACGAGTATAACAAACGTCCTTAGACCTGAATTTTACAGACAAAATTGTTTAAATAATTACAGATTCGAATTTATAATAATTTGATGACCAATGAAATGTACCTCAAAATTAAAAAAAAAAATGATTTTATTTACAAAGCGTTATTTTTATCTATTTAATGAATAAAATGTTTTTTTTTTCAAATCTTCACTATAATGATGGGCGCAACAAAATATTTTTGATATTGTACCTATTCATTTGGTGGTATCGTGGTAGTTTTGGCTTAAAGGTCGCGGGTTCGAATCCGCACATGGCCATATCATTTTTAAAGCTTCATTACCACCATCTCATCTGACACCAGCACAGGCATATTTGGCCAAGTTGAGCAGGGCCCAAAATAATTGTATATGACCTAGGTCATAGAAATTATTTTATACAAAAAATAATAATAAAGGGCCTCTTCCCGAAAGCGCTCTTCACTGTCTTGCGCGTGGTCAGCTCTCGTTATGTCTCATCTTAGGACCTGTAAAAAAAACAAAAATACTAAAAAAAATAAAAATAGATAGTATTATTACAAGCTTTTATCTGCAATGATTGTGTGTCGGTTTAGGTCAAATCATGCAAGCTGAATTAGAACCACTTCCTCCTATCCTAAGGACTTGAAATTTGACATGGTGGTTCGGTTCCGATGACAGTGTATTTTTATGGTAAGCATGACCTGATCCTACATCCAGGAATGCCCCCAGACGAAGGAACTCCTTGACGGTCCATTTTTCCATTTTCAAGTGACATGATCTTCGTCTACTGAATTTAATAACCCGCATTCAATTATGATATTATTAGACGATACATGCTGTAACAAACGATACAGCTTTTCTGAAAATGAGAAATTTTAAAAAATCTTAAAATTAGCGTAGCTGTTGATCGATTGGAGATAAATGAACATATATATATATAAATTCTTGACATGAATTCAATTTTCTACAATTTCTTTCTCAGAGGATATGAAGAGAAAAATAAAAATGAGAAAAAAATCTTTTAATTTTCCGGAGCGTGTATCTCGAAAACGGCCGGGAATGAAAGTGTACCTATACAATAAAAGTTATATAAAATTTTATGAGCTTTTATTTGTTATACGAAAATTTTACCCTAGATCGCTTGGTTTTCGAGATATAAGCGAAAAACCCAAAAGCGGGACCTTCTTTGCCCTTAGGACCTTTTGTATCTTCATTCTCTATTCTCCTTGCTCACCTCCTTCATTGATTGGACTAACAGATATCCGTCTGTGAATCATACGAGTGGAATCGCTTCTCAATACGCGTCTACTAGAATAATGAAAAAAAAAAAAACATTTGTACTGCGTAAGAAAATGTTACCCGTTTCTATTGCGTTGTATTTATGTTAAAACTAACCGGACGGCCGACCGTCGAATGTTGATATTTTTTCCATTAGTTGACTTGCGCCCACCGAGCCGTTGAGAGTTGCGCGCGCCGCGTCGAAGTAATAAATAATAAATATTATAAGTTTTTTATATATTATATTACCGTTATACTATACCGTGGATTTCCGACGGTATTGATTAGGTGCGCGCGGCGGCGTCGGGGCTAAACGCGGCGAAGTTTTGTTTGCGTTTTGAAGGTAGGTTCGAGTGCTGGTTTCTGTGAGCTTCCCCAGCGAGCATGGAGAATTGGGGCAGGACCACGCTCTCCCTCTGCGTCTTCGGCCTCAGCAGAGGTCTCAGGCCCTCCGAGAGCTATAAGGTGCCCTTCCTCCTCGGCCACTGGAGGCACATAAGCCAGAAACAGCTGAACACCGAGATCTATCCTATTGCCCTGTACGCATATGCTGTCCTGCTGATTGCCGTATTCCTTCTGACGGATCTCCTGCGCTACAAGCCGATCATAGTGCTATCGGGTGAGTGCATGTATTTGCGAAATAAATAAATTACATATACCTAAACATACGTAACATTGTAACTTATGTTCTGATAAGAAATTGAAACTGAGCATAAGAAATTTTAGTATTTTATATTGTTATGTTCTGTTATTGTAATTTATATTTCATTAAGTTTGTATTTATTTGTTTAATTCTTGAAAATGTTACAAAAATAATGTTATAATTTAAAATATTTTGCCTAATAAGGTTATCGTCTGTTCGAAGCAAAATATTCTGTTTATTAATTGAAAGTCTTGTAGCCGCGTCGAACATTTCAATAACAGTATAATTATCTGAATGCATACAAACATGCATAATATTATATATATATATATTGTAAAATTGTGTAATGTATTGCTCAAATACCGTATTTAGATTATTCCTTACGTTATAATAAGCGTTCGCCATTAGTTTACATTACTTATATAAAAGTCTAACAGTATATTGACATTTGGAAAATGCGAATGCTTTTTAAAATCTATACTAATATGAACTAATAAGAAAAAATATTATATATAATAATTATATAGGAACATACTCAAATACTAAAAGAACTACTTAAATTACTACCTATTATTTTATAAGTGTACTAAATACAATTCAATTTGTAACATTTATTTATAGTTTACATAAGAAAGTATATTTATTTATTCTGTAAAAGGTATTATTAAATATTATAATAATGAGAATGGGTTGGCTTCATGTAACACGTTTCGGATGTGCTCTGAGGTTAAGAAAGTGTGATAATAAACTCAGACAGAAAGGGGAAAAATGTCTGCAAGAAGATTTTTTAATAGTAGAAATAGAAGTATATAAAAAATGTATTAAAACAAAGTAATAAGTATAATCAATTTAATATGGAAACAAAAAAAAAATAACATTAAATATCTTAAAAACTGAAATTAAATAATACATTTCGTTTAAATTATTTTGGGGAATGTATAATGTCCCGAAATAATAGATTTTATAAAAATATATATTTTATTCTTAACACTATATTAATATTATTTTGGTGTATATATTCAAAATCATTGTTTAGAAGCTGTACGCAATTTAAAAATGACAAATAAGTCTACCTTGGAACAGGAGAATGATTTATATTAATGATTTCATTTCATTTTTGTAGTTATAATTTTTTTTTATAGCACCGTTCGTATGAAAGCAATATTATCACCGCTTGGCTTACATTTTATTTCATTTATTTCTCATTCATTTTTACAAATATTCGCATTAGATTCATTCGAGGTCGTGGCTTATCGGTCGGAAAACATGGCGTTAAGCACAATGTTTTGTAAATTCAACGAAGATCAGCTTATAAGGGCCCGTCTGTTCTCAAGAGCAATCCTAACCTGATTTCTGACAAACTCTTCGGTTTTAATTTTGGGCAAAAACTAGAAGAACCTCGCATATCGCAAGCGGATGGTTTTTTAGACTTCTGCGAATTTAATTATTCAACATTTGAGTTCATATTGCATGAAAAAAATAATAAAAATACATGTTTTCATTTTTACTTTTACACGCTCATTTTATTTTAAGATTTATTTATCTGTAAATATGTGTTTAACAGTAATTTTAAATTTGTGTTAAAAAAAACTTAATACTACATAAATCTAAACACGATTTCTACATTATGCTACTTAGATGATAATATAATTAATAACATCGTCTAAATAAAATATTTAAAAACAAGACTAAAACTTAAACAAAAACCTAATCATTAAAATATTATTTACATTTTCCAGTTATTTATAACATCAAGACATATTTTTTACCTAACTGAAATTTACTTGACTTTTGGCAATCATGACAATTAATAAAAAGGGAGGTTCGAGGATAGTAGAGTGAAGAGAAATAAAAATGCTTTAAGCATTAAATATATATATATAAATTTAAAAAAAAATACATATATAACGACATGAAAAGAAAAATACCACAACCCTTTTTTCCACAAGCTTTTTTTTTGATATAGCGGAGGATATGAAATCATATACCAAAATAATTATAAAGTTACTAATAAAGTCCTGTACTTAAGTTTTATAAAAATGCATTTTTAATTCTCACCTGTCCTTTTCAGTGTAAAATATTGTCAAATATCATGTTACTATCAAATTAGATGAAGTAAGAAAAGGATGATATCTTAACATATATTATAAAGATAATGGTTAAATGAGATGATTTTAAGAGTGACTTATGTATGAAATTGATAAAAATAAAAAATAATGGAATATAATATAGGTAATGAAGAGATATAGGTAATTGAGTTGTAAAGATCCTATTTATTTTATTTGATAGTTTTTTAATAGCAACAAATCACTTGAAAAGATAATTAACGCAATTTTTTTTCAATATATATATAATCAGAAAAACAATCTATTGATTTCTATATATATAATATATATTAACAGGGAAAAATAAATTTATTAACGTATTTTTGTGGAAATAGTTTTTATTTTTTAACAGACTTTAAAAAAGTAGTCTCAATGCGATATGCATGTTTGTTTTTTTAACTTACTGAATCTATAGTCATGAGTATCCTTTTAAGGGGCTATTCTGGACAAATCTGAACAACTTTGTTCAACAAGTTTTCATATACCGGACAAAAAACAAATAAATACTCTATCAAACGTTTGATATTGCTGTGTTCCTTACCTATTCATTTGACCGACATTACAATATTTGCGCGTGGGAACCTACCCGTTAATAGTCCGTCGGTTTCCACGCCGCGCAGTCTGCTTTATAATGTTATTAGGACTCGTTTTTGCCATTTTAGACAAGTTATTTTGTTTTTTTTTTTTTTTAAAACTTTATTATTATTTTTTTTACAAAACACCTTTACAATTCCCCACAAAGACGGTGCCTTTTCTGTGGGTGAAAAAAAAAACGTTTTATATACAGTATAAAAGTTTCAAAAGGGTTACATCAATAAGAAAAAGGAAAAACAAAAAACAATATAATAAAATGCAAAAGCAATAAAGTAGATAACAACCAAAAGTAAAAAAACCATATATTTTTATATTTATATAAATATATATGGGTTTTCGTAGATCTATAGCCTTTATTTTACAAACTTGTTCCATTTTATACCCAGAATCACCCCTTAAAAGTACTATTAGTGATACTAGTAGTACTACTAGTTATACTTAAAAGTATACTGCTGACAAGTCCACCTGTATAGTAAAAGCACGTGTTGCACATTAAATGGTATATAGAGTGTATTTAAAATCACCGTCACATTAAGACTAGTTGTTCGCTATAATCTTGAAAACGACATTTCATTTTAATTTTAAGAGATTCAATTGTTGAGGCCCTGCTTGTCTATGGTAAAGTATTTGTCATTAGGTAATTAAGTCATTAAGGTACGTTTAAACGAACGACAAACAAATCCGAACCGAATATATCGAATTTAAACGTGTCGTTTCTTGCGCTTAAAATGGAACAGATAAACAATAGCAGTGAGCGATAATCATATAACTGATGTTGCGTTATACGCGATTTTAAAATAGCCTAATACTTAAACGGCTACAAAATAACTGCGTGATCTGTAGTTGAACTCGTCACCTTCCTTCGTTGCCATAGTGTCGCTTGCAACGAGATTTATATGGGCGGACAGGGTAAAAAATAATAGGGCGACTGTCAAAATAGTTGCGTCCCGCGATGAGCCTGAATGCGCCACTTAAAGTCGTTTGCAGGGCCGCCTGCAGAGCTTAGCCGAATATTAATAATATACAAATATACACAGTGACTCTAAACCATTATAATTTATTATTAATTGTTTAATTAAAATAACACGTACGTTTTCGTTATATTCTCTTTATTTTACACAAATTAAAGCAACTTAGATTGTTATAATGCAAGCTGGTTTAAATACAGCGCTGTATTTTATGAAAATCTTCAACTCTCACCTAGCTATATGTGCGTCTTAAGAAATACGGCCAACCTTTGAAAAAATGATGTGAAAAAATGATTTGAAAAGTATGCAATTATGTAAAGAATATGATGTAAAATGAATAAAAATGATGAGAAGTGAATGATTTAATGAATATGTACAAGAATAACTTATTATTAATATTACATAATATTTGACAATATTTTACACTAAAGAGGACAGGTGAGAGTTAAAAATGCATTTTTATAAAACTCAGCGCTGGGTTTAAACCGACATCCTGCGCTCTCAAGTACAGGACCTCTTTAGAACCTTTATAAATATTATGCTATCCAGCACTTTATCAAAAAATTATTCAAAATTTTTCAATATTGTCAAAGATTGTGTCATTTATCTTTTCAGGCGATTTGCCGATATTAAAAACAATCATCAAATATAGATCAAATAACTTTACAAGAATAACTATACGAGTATATATAGTAAAATTGTATAATGCATTGCTTAAATGCCGTATTTAGATGATTCCTTATGTTATAATAAGCGTTCGTCGTTAGCTTACATTATTACTTTTTAATATTTTGAAATATTGAAAATTTTCAATAATTTTTATATATAACTATAATATAACTTTGTTAATTACCGGTAAAAATCGTTGACATTGGTCAATACTTCCTCGATTCAAAACCAGTTTATTACGTACGCTGATGATACAAATATTTACTACTTAATGTCTTTTTTTATAGACATGACACCATAATCTTGGGTGATAATGATATATAAATGCGTCAAAGTGCAACGAAGTATGAATGAATGAATCTTTACAATCTTTAAATTTTTACGACACTAGAGTTTAATTGATATCGGTAGGAAGGTAGGAAATATACATAAACTGGGCGCGACTGTGTCGTGATGCACAGTCGTGGGATGAAGGCAGACGTTGACTCGTGCCGTTGGTGACGCGCGTGGACTTAGTTGCGTTCCCGGCGCGGCTTTGCTCGCTCATATGGAGTTTCGCTAGATTTATATTATTTCTTAGATCCAATGACAATGCATTTTTATGATTCTACCCCCAGGAATGGCTCCAGACGAAATAACTCCTCAACGGTCAACAGTACAGACATGAAATTTGTATACGCATTCAAGCATAAGTTCATTTTTTTTATTTACACAATAACCGCTCGGAAAAATATCAAATAAATGAAATGAAATAATAAATTTGAAAATGTAAACAAATTAAATACCATGTATTGTTACTTTGAAGTAACACGGCCACTCTAACTAGGTTAAAACCAGTTCCACGCGAGGCCAGAATGAAGGCTGCAGAAATATTTTAAATAATTTTTCCGTCACCAGCCAAGAAGCGTAATATAATATTCTAAATAAAAATTTAAAAGTCGTATTATTAATATTGCAACTCTAGTCGCGCTCACGTTTTGAGACTAGCCCTGCGTATCGGCGAATTGCGTAACATTGAACCAAAATCCCATTTCATTATATTATTTATTCATTTATTTACAATAATGACAAAAATCAATACATTGTAGTATAACCTAACTATACGTAACTGGGCATTGTTCGTAATATTATAGCCCAATTTTCAGTTGGTTAAATTTTAATTGATTCGCACAGAACTAATGAAATATTAAAAAGAAAGAATATCATTAAATAAACATTGAAAAAATACGATGTACCTAATAAGGCCATTTTGGAAAACCCCCAGGTATTCGCATTCCTAATTAAATTTTGAAAGCGTTCAATTTTGAAACGCGGAATATTGTTGAATTTTGAAGTGCTGGAATTAGAATTTGCGAAAGAAGGCCGCTCGTAACGGACATTTTTTTTTTTTTTAATATTTGCTATGACCTAGGTCATATGCAATTATTTTGGGCCCCACTCAACTAGGGCAAATGTGCCTGTGAGATGGTGTTAATGAAGCATTAAGAATGTGCGGATTCGAACCCGCGACCTTTGGGCTAATAGGCCAATGCCTTAACCACTAGACTACCAGCAAACAATATATAAAAACAACAAAACAAAGTAAGGTATCGGTAACATTCACGTTCAGTTTAACTTAGTAAATCTATCTATATATACAAAACAAACTCGGGTTAGTTACACCATTTATAACTCAAGAACGGCTGGACCGATTTTTATGATCTTTGATTTGTTGAATTTGTCTTCGCCCTAAATAGTAGAATAACTATTAAAACATAAAAATAACGAAAAAATAATATAAACAAAATTATTTTTCTCATACATTTTGAATGGAACGGCTTTGTATTGTGTGGAATTCAATTTTTAAAACGTAAGTTACCTTTAAAGATGTTCACTTTGTGAGGTTATCACATTTGTGATTATCATTTATTGAACTTAATTAATTTTGAGTATTTTTAATAAAAAACTGAATTTAATTCAGCTAATAAGTTAACATAACATTTATTGATTCTGAGGCGGTAGGAAGTTCACTGGATCAGTTTGTAATGAAATAAAATACAAATATCCATAAGTTATAAAAAAAGTTAGTTTATTTATTCAGTACAACAATATGAGTATAAAGACCAAGGCAAAACCCTGTATTATTTTTTAAAAAATTGTACTTTAGATAAATTTCATACGGAATACTTTATCTAAATGTTTATAAATAAAAATATCTAAAGATGCAAATTACATTAGTTTATTGTAATGTTGACATCCCCGAACAATCATGGCCGACGCTATCGTGATTGCCAGGGCCGAATTTAGGACCTCCGGGGCCCGGGCGGATTTGCAAATGGGGCCTCCAATATAAACATTTAGGTATATTTTTTTTATTCCGTAATATATACTTGGAACTGGGCTTTAATATAAATACACCGAACATAAATAACCAATATTGCTTTATTGACATAAATTTAAAATCGAAAACCATGTTTAAAAGATGAAATAACTCTAGAAACGTTATTTTAAATCTATAGCCAACAATATATAGTAACTGTGACTACTTAACCTATTAAAAAATATTGCCATAACAAATTCAGAAATACAACACGAAATATGAAAATAATGAACCAATAAAGAAATGAAGTAATTAAGTAAAAAGCTACAAGCTAAGCTACTCTACCACGACCATTACTATTCTTAGATAAGTACACAATGATAACCTTTATGCTCCGTAACCTTTAACCTATACTATACCAACAAAACCGCCGGTATAGCAAATCAAATCTCACCTGGTTTGTGACTTGATACATGTTTATTCATCGAACCCATAATGTGGTTCAGATTACCTTTTTATTATTTATTGAACTTACAATTGAAGCAACACCAGTTAAGCATAATAATCTACCAAAAAACCCGAAACAACACTTTAAGTTCATTTACCATTTTTAAATATTATTTTTAATTTTATATTTAAAAGGCGATCGAAATAAAATTTTCTTTACTTATAAATATAAAACGCGTCAAATTCATAAATTAACCGTTAAAATTCCAAAATGTCTACGGAGAACGACAAAATAAAATAATTTAGTCAAGATTGATGAACTTAATGTGATCTCAATTAAAAACAAACGCTAAACGTTCTCAAAGATTTAAACGCGATATTAAATTATTTGTGCGTGAATCGTCCGTGTGCTTGTAATTTTAATTTATTTTGATACATATTGCTTTGTGTCATTTAAATTAGGTTGTTAAATTGTAAAAAAAATATATAATAGTTGTAATAAATATTTGTATAAAATTGTTTCGTGCGAGTACATCATTAACTAAGATTATGTGTTTATGATCCTGAGTTTCTGGCAGAAAGAACTTTGTTTTTGCCGGGGCCAAAATTGTAACGTTGTATTAATAATAAATAAATGACGAAATGAAAAATAAATGAAAAAAAAAATGTTAATATCCCCATAGCGAAAGATTTTTTTTGGCTTTGGGATTAATATTCAGTCTGGACGTAAAGGTCTTTCACAAATTAAATAATTTTTTTTGTCAGACGAGTTATACACGCGTTTTTTTTTTTGCAAAATGATATACTCGTAATAAAGACCCCGGGGCCTGGGCGCTGGCTCCGAGTAAGGATCCATAGGTAAAAACGGCACTGGTGATTGCGTAATATAAAAATATTTATTTTTGCAATCTTCTGACACGGCAATGAAAAAAATACTTAGAACAAGTTAGACACTATATTTAAATAAAATAAAAAAAATAGCTTGTAATCACATATAAACACTAATAATCCATCGTAAATATGGGGGCAAGGCACAAGGAAAACGCCAAATTGAGACATTTGACATTTCATTTTTTAATGTTTCAAAATGGCGATCTTACTGTTTTTTTTTGTTTGTTTAATGGCGATTTTTTTGTCGTTGGATATCTAAAACCAGTGTCAAGTGCCACTAATTATAAAATTGGCCTAGCCACAGGTCGGTAAATTTAAATTAGTAATCGATATCACTGTCTTCAATTGCGTCATAAATTAGGAAAATGTGCAGCCAAAATACATCTTAATACTGGGATCACATTTCATGCGTAAGTATTACTTAAAAATCGTTAGAAAAACCTAATCGCCTAAAACTTAATATCTTTCGTAAATCCCAATTTGAGAATTTCAAAAAGCATGTACGCACTGCAATGTAACAGATTTTAACTAGTTAAATATATAATAAATTATAAATTTAATAAAAATATTTGTAAATAACAATACTAAATAAATAATAATAAATAATAAGTAATTTGTAAATAATAATAAAATAATATTTTTATTGGTCGGTTGCACGAACCAGGATTTATATTCTTATCTAAACATAGTATTTATTCCAGGTGTTAAAATCTAAGTGAATATAGACCATTCCCGCTAAAAAAATCCAAGGAATTGGTCCTGCTAGTTCAAGAACTAGCAGGACCAATTCCTTGGATTTAGTGTTTGCCCCCCAGGAACCGACGGAGTTTAGTGGGTGGGTGAGGTGTGAGTGTCCTCCCCTTCTGGAGGGAGTTTGATATTTCTCCAGGGCACGCTCTGGTATTTAAACATAGGGTTTGTTTGTCGGTCTGTCCTTTAGATATAAGATTTTCGAATGTTAAGCTAAAATATATTTTATTATGTATAAACTAGGAATGCCTAATTACTGTTAATAGTTATAAATTTTGTTTTTTTTTTGTTACAAATAATCAATAAATGATAGTTTACCTTTGTTTCGGGCAGACATAGCGTTAAAACTGCCCATAACATGACCCAAAGATCAAAATACTTAAAAAAGAAAAAAAAATAAGGTTTTATCATGAATAAACAATGAAGTTGTTTTAAGATAAATATACAAGCGTTTCATGTTAAATACTAATGGTTCAATGGTCGGCTGAGATCCTGCTTCCTAATCAGGTAGGTAATAAATATTCTGGTATTCAGGTATTCAGGTATTCAGGTATTCAGGTAGGTAACTTTTAGGTTCTTCCGAAATATGGAATTCTCTAAATAAAGCTGCGTTGTCATTTTATCGGTTACAATCTTTGAGCCGCGCTTTTATTATTAAATACCCATTTCTTAAATAAAAATGACGACCATTTTGTCTCTTTTTAATTTAATGGACCAAAAAAAGGACAGAATACATAATTTAAATGTATTTCATACACCAACTTCTACCAATCTTTTCACTCTTGTTTAATAAATTAATTAATTGCCATGATTGCTTAAGTCTAAATATATTTCAATTTAAAAAAATGGCTTGATGTTGTAAATAACTCTTAAATTGTAAATAATATTTATATGAAAGTTTTTATTTTACCCTCAATATTTTAGTTTCGTTCTTAAATGTTTTATTTAGACGATGTTATTAATTATATTATCATCTAAGTAGCATAATGTAGGAAACTGTGTGTACCCTTGTGTGTGTATGTAAATGTAATCTACTATTGAATCTGTAGATTAATTTTAAAATTAAATAAATAAAAATAAATAAATGGATGAAACAATTTATTATTAGAACAGTAGGTTAAACACGGAAGGGAGTTAGCATAGTGAATGCCAAGTGTCAAATTAGTGTGTTATTAATTAAAAAAAAAACAAGAATGACTAAACATTGTTTAGTAGTAGTAAATTATTTAACCAGAACCAGAACCAGAACCAGTTTGTCCCGTTGAAGTGGTATAAGTGGTCTTCCGCGTTTCATCACATTTCTCCCCCCAAACAAGATACACTCTTTCAAATCATCCTTTCAGCGGCGCACATAATATAAAATTATTTCCTTCAGATGAGTTTCTTAGATATCTAGGACTGTATTAGCTAAAAAGAAGAGTTAGGCGCTGTCCCCCCCCCCCAAATTTCCCCACCCAAATGTCCGGTGTGATCCAGGAACCCTTCTAACGGCCCTGGATTTAAAAATATAAATTTCCAAATGTTTAGGGGTTAATAGGTTAATACGAAATATTCAAGAGTTATTACAAAATGAACTTTTTTTCGTAAAAAAAATGTATTTTTTTACGAAATTATGGATAAATAAATAAAAACAAATAAATAAATTTACAAGGCTGACCTGCCCCTAGTCGACGACGGTGTATTCTACCTTCAAAACTGCACAAGTAATTGAAACGAGACGCGAGATTTATACCGTTACTCGCCTTTGCATAATTGGTGTAGGTAATATAAGAACTTGTTTTTTTTAAAAATAATAAATGCACTTGTTCACCTCGATTTTTAATATTATGCAGAGAGTAGATGTACCAATTTAAATAAAACTTAAATAAACATCAATTTAAGTAAAAACATACCATTTTTTTTTAAGATTTTGGTTTTTATGACTTAAATTAATGTTTATTTTCTTAGTGCATCGGTAGCGCTACTGTTAAACCATTCCAAACCAAAACCAGGATGGTTATGACACCTCCAGTTATCATTTAGTATCTACTGCTACTATACATTGTTTAGTAGTAGGAAATTATTTAAACAGAGTTCAATTAGTATTCTAGGTCCTACAGGCGTCCCTCAGACTACTCGTGCCTGTCTGTGGCTTTAATTTTGTACTTTGGTATTGAGTAGATTAAAATAAAAAAAAAACTGCTATTGATGACAATCTTTCAATTCTTCATAAATTTTAACACCGTTTAAGTTTATTTTGTATATTTTGAGGCACTGTTAGTAATAAAACAAATTCCCCCTTGACTGGTGGGCGCCCATTGGTCAAAATTAGACCGTAATTCATTAATTTCTTCCTATTGCATCAGCTGCGAGCGTGTACATACGTCATTAGCGTGTGTTGTTTGCCGTAATTCCCTGCAATACTTAATGTTGGTAACGGTTGAAAAAAAAACACAATTACAGCTTGTATTTGTATTTATTTTTTGATACAATTCATTGACAGTTTTATTTTTTCATATAAAAATGAGACGCAACATTCATAGAAGTATAAGATTTTTACTTACTAATTATGTTTACTTGACATTGACAGAGTATTGAAGAAGGAACATTTGAAATCTCACAAAATTGACAGCTCGAAACTCATTCTGTCAATCAGCTGTCAGTAGTATGAAAGTTTTATTTAATTTAATTTAATGCATTTGTAACACATATTATAGACTAATTTTTGCTTTCTGTTTTTCTTCTCTATATTAATTATAACTATGCTAAATCTCACTATCCTCGGTGTACGAAATATGCTTAAAAGGGGTAAAAAGTTTTCCCTTCGCGTATTAATATATAGATAATACAATTGGGAATGAATTATTTTCGGATTTTTTTAATATCTAGTATTTCCTACTCGTAATAGGGAGCATAAACACCCAATAAGTAAAAAACAACGTTCAGAATTCCCAAAGGTCGTACCATTTTTCAAATTTAATTACCACTATCTCCCCCGACTAGATATTATTTTAACTAATATAAAGGCTGGATAAAGAATAAACATAAGTGCTATTTTCTCTAGGGATAAATAGTTATAATGATCGTAATTTTTAATACCCCATCCTTGCAGTGAACGACTTTCACAGAGTGGCGGCATCGTGTGGTACTCGTGTTCTACGTACGGAGTGAAATATGAAATGTTTTTTTTATGCATAAATATACGCTCTGAGTTTTATCATAAATTAAATAACATGAAATAGAGGGACTGTATATTTTTATAACAAAAATGAACTGTATGAAATACTGTATAGTATATAAATAAAACAATAATTTATTTATATCGCCATTTCAATGCACTTTCACATATAACAACAAATAGTTTTAGAATTAGAATTTTCTAAATGTTAATATACTGTGAGACCCACATATAATGTAAGGTTTATACACACACACATATAATATATAATATAATATAACGATTGCCCACTATAACCTAAAAAATCATCTAAATACGGTATTTCAAAAACACATTTTACAATTTTACTAAATATCATAAATACTAGCATAAATAATACATACATACACATGTTTTCTTTTTTAAATACAATAGTAACACTAAAGTAATTCATACAAAAAACGTATAAGTTTATTTAACAGGTCGTTCCAAGACCATTTCTTAAGAAGATTTAATGGGGGCTACTTTATTTTTTTTTTGTAGGCATTTGCGGTACTCTCGTCTACTCTATTTTACTATGGACCGAGAGCTTAGTATGGCTGCAGGTGTCGCAGGTGTTCTATGGACTCTTCATGGCGACGGAAGTGGCGTATCTCACCTACATGTTCGCTAAGGTAAAGTACCGTTCAGAAAAGCCAATTTTGGACATACATAGATTATTTCAGAATATAATTTAATTTATAAGAACCATAATATCTAATAATGGTAGACAAAGAGCTACAAAATTTAAGCGACAAACCAAAATCATCTCACTTGAAGCAAAAATTTCACTAAATCCTTAGTAATCATAAGTTATACCGTACGAAAGAAAGAAAGACTGCTGAAATTATTTAACTATTTTCTAAAATTTTCTAGTTAATGTTACATTATTACTTTTGTATATTTAATAATATTAGATTGTATGTTATATATATTTTACCGTCAATGTACGAAAATGGTTTTGCTTCGCAGATTACCTAGTTATTCTGCAGTTACCCTAGATATAGTTATCTAGATATCTGCAGAATAACGACCAAGCATTAGTTAATGTGAAGATAATTGAATCTTTTCTTTAATAAAACATGACTTCATTGTTAAAATTAAATTAAATTTAGGATTTGTAATTTTAGTTCGTTTATTTTCACAATAATAAGTTAAGTAGTTAAATGGTTTAAGGACTTTGCAATAATGAAGTTAAGTCAATCTAATCAAAATAAGTAATATCATATTATTGGCCGCTTACAAAAGCTGACTTCCTTAGTACAGACTTTAGTATTAATTTTTAATTTAGTATTAATTTAATATAATATATAATTATTGATACTAGACGAAGGGGAGGTAAAGTACATAAAAACAAAGTGTATTATTGATATTTATTAGTGTATATTTATTAGTTTGTCTTCTTTCAGAGGATGAGATCTGAATCAAATTTGAAAATCGTGCAAAGTCTACGATTTTCAAATATACTCTTAAAAAAATTTTTTTTTTCAAAATATCTTTTTTTAAGACCAGTTTAGTTGTCGATATTGAGCAAAGTGAACAAACGCCGTGTAGATTATAAATTATTGGTTTTACTAGATTCAATCCGCGGTAATTCTAGTAGGAATACAGGGTGTATTTATATTCACTGATGTCCTTTTAGCGGGCTGATATAGATCAATAATCAAACATTAATCAGCAAAAAATATAGGACAAATGTTTTAATGTTTGAGAAGGCGGTTGAACGCATGGTGTTCAAGCGGTTCGCGAAGCACTTAAAAGAAAAAAGTTTTTTAATAATATAATTTAATAATATATTTTAGTATGGATTATTATTTATCGAAATATTTATTGTTTCGGTGGACCTGTTTAGTTGGTGATATAGATCAACCACTTAAAAGGACATGAAACACCCTGTATATGTATATAAATTTCTTAAAAGCGGGAGATAAAAAGTCTATGTGTCCGTTATACGGGAGGTTTTTAAATTTAGGGCACTCCTTTTAGGAGGTTGATCTATGTCGATAACTAAATCGGTCTCACTAATCACCCGGAAATCATTGAGCGACACTAAAATGATTTGTATTTAATTTTCATCGAGTTGAAAAACTTTTTTCCAAAATTTTTGCTGAATAATATTTTATTTTTGATTTAGATCGATCTAAAAGGAGTGCTCTATACTTAAAAACATCATGCCCTGAAATGTGTACTTTTTCAGGTAGACACAGCAAAGTACGCGAAGGTGTCTTCATATACGAGGGCGTCCACCCTGGTCGGCAGGTTCATTTCAGGAGTTTCAGCGCAGCTGCTGACCACATTTGGTTTCATGGATTATCGCCAGCTCAACTATATCACGTTCGGCGGTAGGGTTTTTATATTTCGCTCGATCACATATTTATTAATCAAAAGATAAGGTTCTTTATTTCCATCACATATATAAATGTGTAGGAATGCCATTTTTTTAAATGCTAATAGTTTGATACAATGTAATGAAAAACTCCATACGATAAGAACAATGTATTAATACAGTAATTAATTTTACACGAGCTAGAACATATTATAACAAATAATTGGACATGTTAATTGATTGTTATTTAAACCAAATAGAACTAATTTGCAATATGAATGAATATTAACCCTGTGTCGCAACTATTGTACCCAAGAGTAGAGTTTAATGCACTTTTTAAATAAACGTCATGAATCCATGACGCAGCCAAGTCATGGTTTCAGTAAATACTTCCTATATTTTTCGATAACAAAATAAGACGTCGCCTAGATAAATAAATCTCAAACTTATCTAACAGTTTCAGTTAAATTTTTATTTTGTTTTTCTCGTAATTGAAAAAAAAATAATTCGCTGATTTTCATTTTAATTTACAATAATTAAAGCATTTTCTAACCAATAGCATTAACAGTGAACAAAAGTACATTTTGTATACTTAACATGTACTTGATAAATGGTGTCCTTTAATAAAATGAAATAATTGGTATATGATGAGTACCAATGGGCTGAAACGCATATTGGCCCAAATTTTATTGTTTTTTGAATCAACCTGTATCCCTACATTTGTACCATAAGTGTTCGGATTTACCCTAAATAAATTATTATTTTAAGCTAATGAGTACAGATCAAAATATGCATGTTTCTTGTAATATGTTCATTAAAATTACCTGCATGAAGATTAGTAAAAATTTACGAGTCCACTTTGGATATTGGTCTAAGAAAATTATAAGAAATAGAAAATAAAAAGTAATTTCATTGTTTGTACAAAGAAAAAACAGATAGTATTAGCCCACTAGGCATAGTCTGTTCAGGGGTAATACATAGTTAACTGTTTATTGAGCGTTGGTACTTATTTTTTATTTATTAACAATAAATTAATAAATAATTTGATTATTCTATTTATGCATATTGTTTTGAATTTTCAGCGCAGTGCGTGTCCATAGTACTGGCGTTCATGCTGCCATCTGTGGGTTTCAGCCAATACTTCCACAGAGGGAAAAAGTTGTCGGAAGTGTCGCTCGAGTCTCAGTCGGAAAAAGCGCAAGTGAGTCCATTGAAATCAGTTGATATTGGTAAAGGCTGTTCCGGGGTCACCGCCGATATACGCACACACAAAACATTCACACACAAACACTATTAAAACTCATACATTAACCCAAAAAATGCAAAACTCTAGTTTAAGATCGACATTTTTATGAACATACGGAGTGTCCAAGACCATTCCCGACGCCTTAAGAGGGTTAATATGTTCCCTTTTGCGAAAAAAAAAAAATATGTAAAAAAAATGCTTCCGGCACACCGTAGGCGGAGGTAGATTTCGCCGAATCAAAGTAAGGGATCGGAGAACTCCAATTATACGAACTTGTATCAAACATTGCGCGAGCTGCCGCGCGATGCACTACCCTCCCTCTGGTCTTATTTTGCCCATTAAGGCGCCCCGGGACGCATTTTTCCTTGAGATTAGAAAGAGTAGGCTTTATTCGAACATTGACGTGTCGAAAAGGGTCGGATATACTCGCCGACTCATTTGGAATCGATGAAACATGTTTTTTGTATTTAAATAATTATTATCATTTGAAAAAAATGTTTTTTTTAAAGTAATGTCCTAGATTATTATATTGTCTATCTTTAGAAAGAAAAATTAGGCTCGCGTCACTTACACAACTTAAAAGAAAATCGTTGCAAGAAAAAAACAACACTTTCTTATTTATTTATTTTCATTACTATAATAAGGTGTACTTTGTTTTTTTTTTTTAAGCAAAGGACTAAACTAATATATTTAGAATATTGTGGTATTTTTAGTTTTAACCATTTCTTGGGAATAACTTCAACAAAATGCACCAAAATACGTTACAAAACACGTTTTAGGGACTGGTGGCGCCTTAAGGCGGACTTGATTGAGATTTTTTCTCTTAAATTATATGTATCAATTTGAAAGTCATTGGTGTAAAATTACGGCAGTTACCGTGTCCACAAAAAAGTGATACAGATATATAAACTTTTAACTGAGGGTGGTTTTGGGTTCTAGGGGATGTGAACCGCAGTCAACAGGGGATGCAAACGTAAATTGCATCGCAGCCGGGGGACACATGACGGAAACTTAATACATGAATTTTGATATGTTGTCTTAGCAAATCATGTTTAAAATCTCAGGGCCTATTAGCTGGTATTTTTTTCGGAAATGGTCTTCGACCACAGTGTATAATATCGACGGCAAATTTATGTTTATTTAGCATGTATTCTTTAATAACTAGTTTTTTTTAAAATGTACTTATGTATTTTTATTACATAAAACTTATGTCCAGAATAAAGCTTAAGTTAACCCTGTACCTTATTTATTTTTTTCAGCCGTGTCGCGACATGTGCGGAGGTGCCCTGTACCTCATCTGGAGGCACGCCAAGATGGCGTACAGCAACCCTGGAGTGGTCGTGTGGTCTCTGTGGTATGCCGGTTTCATATGCTCGTTTGCGCAGGTGAACCCCACATATATTTGATTACTACACTTTACACCAGGGTCAATTGTCAAGGTCAGGGTCAGGGTCAGGGTCAACTATACAAGGGTCAGGAGAATTAATTCTATTCGCTATGCAATTTCAATCTTCAAAGAAATATAAGTGACCATCTCGTTCTGACCTGATTTACAATAATGCAATATTTATGAACTAATCACAATATAAAAAAAATAAATAAATAAATAACACACACATACACACACATACGAACACCACGGAATTAGTGGCATTTACACAAAAGGACTCAATTTGTTAAGATGAGATATATTCTGAAATCAAATGCTTTACTTTGGAATTCCACAAGGATCGATACTCGGTCCATTTTTGATTTATTTTACGAATTAAATCAGATATTATTTTATTTACTGATGATACTAACCTCAATAGGAACCCGATGAACTTTACCTTTTATTCTACACTTACTATTGTTATGATTTTATTATTTATTTTAATAATGCACAAGAAAACGAATTTCTTGGTAACTAATGAAAAATTATGAAATTTAAAATGTATGCATAAGAAACTATCACTTCGACACCCCTAACGAATAACACCCTATGTCACTTTTTGGCGGTTTTGAGGTAGGATGTTATTCCGGGTCAGAAAAAAATGGCCTTTTTTCTCTATATTCACCTCATGCAAAGATATCGTACGCATGTGAATATCGTAAGTAAGCTTTTCAAGTAATATTTAATGGAAAAACATCACAATTCTAGTTAAGTACAGTATTTAAATGATCAGAGAAGACAATTTTTATACGGAATAAAATCTTAACTGACTTAAGTAATCAGCCAAAAAAACAAAGTATAGAGATTTTTTAAAAATTTGTTTTGGCTCTCCTGAAAAGTTGCTAAAAATGACTTAGGATGTTATTCGTGTTGAGTGTCGACTTCATATATTATTGTCTCACTATACAGAATGTCCAGAGACCATTTACGAAGACTTAGCGGGGTTTTCATGTTTCCTATTACGCGTAAGAAAATATATACGGGTGTCCCATAAGTGGTGGATCAAACGAAATCAGGTGATAGGAGAGGTCATTTGCAATCAAAGTTATTATAAACATGATCTACCAATTCTCAATGGTTTAGAAGTTATACCACTTGCAACCACTTTTTTGAAAATACTTACCCCGTCTTACATAAAAAATCATGAATAAAAAATGATCAATTTTTCAACATTTTTTTTTTGTTTCGTGCTTATTAGTAATTTATCTTTCTAGTAAAAGTATTTTCCTGAACTTTTCCTCGATATTAAAAAAGTAAACTTGAATTTTGTCATAATTTACTAGTTTCATAAAAAAATTACCTCAACTTTGTATAAAGTTTACCTAAAAAAAATGTACTACGGAAAGTTGTACCACCACTTTAAAAACTTCTACTGTTCATACTGATTCTAAAGAATGTATAATTTATTGGTATTAGGACACCCTGTATAAAAAGAGCGAAAATAATTCATTCTCAAATTTATTATTTTAATAAAGCGTTGGTTAAATTGGGCCTGGTTGTTTAACTACCTAAGGAAAAAAACGGACGATGACGTTAATGTTGATTACGTTATTTTAACAGTTAAATTTAACGCAGTTAATATTTTTTTATATTAAATTTCAGTAGAGGTTTTGTACGGTGATATAGCCGTTTTGAATATATCCTGTCCAAGCAATAACATAGGTTGCTTGTAAACTCCCTTTTCCAATTGCCACTCGATATGTTAAAAATATATATACAATTCTAAAGAAATATATTTTGAAATAGTACGCTAAAACTTATTAATAATGACTATTTACGTCAATATTATAAAAATAATGTTATAAATTTTTTTTTCAGATACAATCTTACGTTCAACTTCTGTGGACACAAGTCGACGCGGATGCCAAGGTCAGAATTGCACTTTAGCTCTTAAAAAAAATAACTCCTCATAGTAGAGACCCGTGGGGCTAGTCTCAAAGCTGACTCGCGTCTCGCTCACTGTTAGGTTTATTGCATTATTATAAAATGCTACAAAGTATTACCCATTTAATAATATTAATTGTATATTGGATATTTAAATAAATAAATAAATTATTGCATTTATTATTCATCCTAATCGTTTCTAAAATAAATGTAAAATCTAAATCTTCTTTATGAATTCTTTATTTTTTCATACATTCAGCTTATTGGCTTGCGATTTCAAACATGATTTGTTTTGACCTCATATCAAAATTCATTATGGTTTTCGAGTAAAAAATTTGTAAACCTCACGTGATAACATGAAATCGCTCTTGTAATATGGTAGCGAAACCGCGCTGCGCCGGGCCATTGATCGGCTGCACCTTACCGAGCGGCTGGAAGCAAAAAGGGAATTTACACGAGCGCTTTGATAAAATTGATAAATTTGGGCATGAATTGTTTTCGCATTTTTATACAATTTTTTACGCGTAATAGGAAACATAAACACTTCTTTTTCAATACTTCGGGAAAGGCTTTGTAACAACCTGTATGTTATTTTTTTTTGGCTATACTGAACCAAGCTATTTTCATGAGGTGGTAGTGTTGAAACTTTAAAAATCGCGCGCGACGATGTGCGGTTTCGAACCCGCAACCGCAGGTTCAAAAGTCCGTTATATGAGAGTAGTATAAACCACTGTGCTCATCATCAATTGCTCGGGGGGCTGAATCAAATGTTTTCTAATGCTTGGTACTGATTCTATGTATTGATTTATAATGTATGGAAAATAGGGTAGACTTATTTCTTGTGGACTCCTTCAATTGGACAATGTGTATTGTTATTATTTTTTGTCTGTAATGTATACAGGGTGTGTTTCAAATCACAACTGTCCTTTCAGGAGGTTCATCTACATCAACAATCAAAGATTAATTTGTAAATGATGTTAGAAAAATATTTCACAATTACGGGAAAAACGAAATTCAAATTTAATAAAAACCTTTCGAAGTAAGCATTTAATGGCTGTTCCTGACCTTGGCTTTGTATTTGACCCAGACATGGTCCTATGGAGAAATAAGAAAGAGTATTTATAAAAAAACGAAACTTTTTCTTTTTAGGTCGTATAGTTAACCGCCTAAAACGAGAGTAGTGATTTTGAATCGCACGCAGTTCTGAGCACATTCGTGGTTAGTCTAGTGGGTAAGGCTTTGGACCATTGTCCCAGAGGCCATGGGTTCGAGTCATGGTCATACCATTTTTAACGCTTCATTACGACCATCTTCCCTGACTCTTCCACAGGCACATTTCGCCTAGTTAAGTAATGCCCAACATAATGGCTTTATAAAAAAAAACGGGGAAATTCTAGGTTGTAAGGGTCTAAATATAAATAATTTTTTTTTAGAACGTGTATAACGGCGCCGTGGAGGCGGCGCTGACCCTGCTGGGCGCCTGCGGCGCCCTGGCGGCCTCGCGCTGCGGCAGCGGCAGCCTGGCCGCGTCGCTTGCGGCACCCCTGGCGGTTCTCATCGCCACGGCGGGGATCGTCTCCGCCCTCACGGACAACATCTTCGTCTCATACACATGCTACATCATCCTCGGCATGCTCTACTATTTCTCCATCACCCTGTCAAGGTAGACGATATAAAATGCTTACATAACCAGAACCTGACGTCTTACAGCTAGGCCCTGCAGGCGTCATTACAGGAATCGTCTCCCAAGCTACTCGTTCCTGTAGTACCTGACTATATGACTTTTGACATTAATTTTTAATTATTTTTTGTAAACTTTGGTCTCTCCAAAACAACAATTCTCCTAATATTTACTGAATATGTGATTTATTTAATACTAACTTCTACCAAACTGATTTTTTTTCAATAATAACTCTATCTTAAAATACTATTCCAACGCACAAAACCACGGACAGAATTCCTAGTTTAGGTTTGTATTAAAACAGTTTAATTAAAAATAATAATAATAGGTATATTAATAATAAAAGCTTAAAATGTTACATTTCATATTATTATTTTTTTTGTATTATGGTATAATTTAAAACGTTTTTTTTTTATAATTTTATCTTATATAAGGTCGTTTAATATATTTTAATAGTTTTCTTTTTTTACCCGAATTACCTTTATTAGTTAGTTGGACTGTCCTAGTTTAAGAATGTACCTACTTCAATCATTGTCTATGTCACGTGACAATTCTGTAGAACTGACAATTTGTTGTTTCAATGTTAAATATCTTCATTGTCCGACCAGCTTTCGATGTGATCTAAACGGCTACGGTTGTTTCTCAAGAGCGCCAATCTACACACAAAAATTCGTCTCTTTGGCATTTGTACTTTTCGAGTTGATAGTTGCAACAGAGACTCCTATAATACGAATTACACACACTCACAAATTACACATAACACACCAAAAAAAACTACCGTATACGTACTTATATAATATTTATAATCTATATATATATTTTAAGAACACTCTTCCAATTTTTTTATGCTAATGTTAACATATAAAATGTCCGAAATCCATAATTGGTTTTATATACTAGTAATAGGTTTTGTTTGTAATTATAAAAATGGTTACTGTTGGATTATTCGATAAAGAATAAATAAAAATAAATATTCGTTAACCCTTCCGCTTCCAGCACGCAGATCGCGCAGCGCCTCGGCGACGAGAGCTGCTTCGGCCTCGTCTTCGGCATCAACACGCTGGTGGCCACGGCGCTGCAGTCGCTCCTCACGAGCGTGGCCATCAGCTGGCTGGGCCTGCTCATCCGGCAGCAGTTCCTCGTGTACACGAGCCTCTTCGCCCTGATGGGCGCCGTCTGGCTGCTGGGCTGGCTCTACGTGGTCTTCAAGAGGAGCTGCATGAGCGACTCGCTCAAGGACGAGCCCAACAACAACCACGAAAATAAGGTCATAAGTTGAGCGGTTTTCCACGACGCGAAACGGCCTATATAATATAAAAAAAAACACAATAGACGGTTCGTACAGTAAGCGTACCAGTATATATTAAGTTGATTCCTATCGGATAGTTCTGTTTGCTTTTTGAATATTTGTAGGGTGAACTTTTGTTCGGCAATTTTGTAAATAAAGCAAAAAAACTAGTCAAAATGGCAAAAGAAAAAGTCCTAAAACATTTTAAAGTATGGTCACCTGATATAAAATCAGACCGCGTGACGTCGCGACCCAGAGGGGTAGGCACGCGCAAATATTGTAATTTAGGTCCATTGGATAGGTTCAGATTCATGCACAGAATGACCCCTTAAAAGGATACTGCTGCTAACTTTGGGAGGATACTGCTAAAAGTTCATCCTGTATTTATTCGATCGAAATGTTCGAAAGTGTGTGAAGTGTGTGAAAAACTAAAAATACTGCCTTCTGTAGTATACTTCTGACCTTAAAAGTGACAATTAACCACACTAGAATAAGTGAAAGTGTTAGAATAAGACTGTTAAATGTGTTCTATTAACTGACACAATATTACCATATTACCAATTCTGAACCAATGAATTCATTATGTTTATTTATATTTTCAATAGCATTTATGTAAATTGCCTGTCAACACTTCTAATATTCGAAACCGCGGTTGACAGGAGATAAAAAATATGTTTTAAGTTTATAATATTAATCCTTCGGGCCGTAAAACCATTATAATTTTAATACTATTATATAAATTTGATTACCAAATGGAATTCTGAAGTTTGTTAATTCAGAATTAGATTTTATTTATACATTTGTTCATTGTGTAAGAGTGTAAGTATAATTGAGAGATAAGATTATTGTTGGCAGGAGCATTTTGTTAATTAATTAAATGTTAATAACTTTAAGGTTCATCATACATTACTACCGATTAGTTTTATTTATCCTTATCGAGTGAAGAGTGAATATTATTCTCATTTTATTTATTTTATTTCGAAAGTACTATCGATATTATCGGCACACGATTTATTTTTATATTATGCCGTCCGCAAAACACTTTAAATTTTTAGTCATATTTAAAATATATTTCTTTAACACATTCGCTGTCCGCGCAAAAATAAATTTCATGTCATGTTTATTTATTTTATTATCTATAATGAATATCTTCAGTATTATAGTAAATTATCTGATTATTCTGCTTATATATAGTAGGTCTTTTTCGGAAAATAATTAGTAAGTGAGTTGAAAAACTTGAACCGAATATCTCAGATATACTTTCGAAATAAATGTATTAGTTATTTTTAAGTGCAGTTCTTGTAATGTTTGCTAGTCACAAATCTTGTGGATTTGCTGTTTGTAGACTTTTCTAAGCGCTATTTCTGTATCGATTTGTATATATTTTTTTTAATTGTTAAAATACAGACTAATATTACGATAATTGTTATAAGCTAGTTTGTTTGAAGAAAAGCGCTGCGCTCATTCTACGACTCTGGAAGGGTTAATAACGTTTTTCAACAGTTATGAATTTTAATTTGGCACTATCTGCTGCTAATAGGGAATGTATGTTTAAAGCAAATGTTTATTATTTTAATTGGAAACGTGTCCAAAAATAGATAAATTAAATCTATAGTCTTCCCTTCATATCACATACTGGTGCCAATATTGTAGCGGTGAAAGTTAAACAATCAGTCATATTAAAAAAAAAATACGAAAATCGTTCCTAGCGTGAATTACCCGACGTCGCGAGCGGGGACGACCGGCAGGTGGACGTATCACAACGGCGGTTTAATACTATCGGGTGACCTTGCTTTTTTTTCTCGCAAACCACGATGTATTTGATATGTTGTCTTTACGAATCGTGTTTGAAATCACACGGCCAATTGACTGTTCAGGACACAGCATGCGCTCGGGTGCATCCGTCGTAGTTTGCTGGGGAATCAAGCAATTTTTAATATAAGTAATATTTTACAATGTAATATCTAATTATTTTCGTGTAGTTATGTTTTCAATTAGTGTGTGTTCGACTCGATAACTAACCCAATCAATGCTATAACGGTTTTAAAAGCTTTTTCGGTTGAAAAGTTTTTATTAATCCTTACACAAGCATTTCTAATAAAATATTGCGTTTAGGAGAGTATAAAATATGAATGTGTAAACTTTTTGCAAAAAAAAATATTATATGAAATAAATAGCTGTTTTTGTTGGGTTAAATACATGAACGGTAACTATGAATACTTCATTAGATTCATTATAACTTAGTACTCATTGAGTAGATACTTTTTCATCGAGACCATTCCCATAAAAAAAAACGTGAAAATAATGCAGCCCATATTTATTATAGCGCTGGTGTAAATTGACTTTAGTTTGCCGACATGCGATCGGTATTCGTAGTCTTGACCGGTGCGCGATTAACGACCCGGTCAGCTGGCGTAGTATTGCAAGAACGGTTTACTATCAACGCATAAAGTTTACATTTTTTTTTTGAAATTACAGGACCAATTAGCTGTTTTTTTCTCGGAATTGGTTCGGGACAACCTGTACGACGTAATATTTTTTTTTTTTTTTTTTGCGCGTGTGTAATTATCACCTACCCAGATCATCGCAGCAAGGCAGGGATTGCAAACCATCTCGAATAGTGTCCAATTATTTATTTTAGCGTAATCCAAGAGTACATATATTATAAACGGTACATTTTAAAAATATAAATACTTCACTATATTAAAATTACTGTACTGTCACATAAATCCTGTACGTATTCTTAAGAATATTTAAATATTCCAACAACTTAATTAGAAAAAATAAATAAAAAAAAAATATAGGGGCTGTAATATTTATTGGCCCGTGTCACACACTAAACTAACTTTTGGCGTGTACTGTAGATACCGACTTTTTGTTAATAAAATTATTTATAGACACTCTATGGTTATTTAAAATTGAAATATCGCTTGTATACTAAAAATACATTGATTATTATATAATGTATAGTAATTACTTGTATTATAATATTACTTTACGAAGACAGAGACTGGAGTATATACTAGTACTAATTGTATATAAAAAAAGCTCATATAAGGGTAAAAACTGAAAAAAAAAAAACAACCGGACTCGACTTAAATTAAAATTAAAACGGATTCGCAATATTGTAACTCTACAAATTTTAAATATAAAATTAGCTAAATTACCATGTGTTTATTTGGAATCGAAAAATGATTGGAGATAGTAAAAATGTATCTGAAACTAATTTTAACCTTTCAATGAACATTTGTTTGAGATTATTTATTTAAATATAACATGCAAAATTTGTTTATTTTTAAACTTTTTTTCTTTTATCTGCTTATATTTTACAGATACTCTGCGAGTTAAGTGTTTTTAAAGGTGTGCAGTTAAAAATAATAAAAAAATACGACGGATTTAAAAATGTTAAAAGTCTTGGACTAAAACTTGATCTACTAAAAAAAAATATATTTTATTGTGAGTGAGAAAAGTTATATATAAAATTAAATCGTCCACCGGGATCAACCTTAAAGGTTGATGAAGTCAAAGATGGCAATAATAAGGACTCCAGAGAGGCAATACCCTCCAACAATGGAATCCGTGTTATGACTTCAGAAAAAACAGAAGTCAGTGAGTTAGCTTTTTCAGAATCGTCTAAAATAATGTGTCCGCTTTTGACTAGTAATCGTGGTAGAGATTTAGAATTCTTTTAGAGTATAACTATATTGTATATTCTTGCTACGAGTATTGTTTTCAGGGCCTTTTTTAAAAAAACTAAACGGCGTTAAAATTGTTCATAAATTGAAAGAATGTCCTCTTATTTGGAGATATAGAAGAAAAATAATACTAGGTTCCGTTTTAATCCCTAAATATCTAGGCTTCTATGGAATTAATAAGCTAAATATTTATTTTGTCTAAAAGTTAAGAGCCACAAAATGTCTGTATTTTCTATACATTTTATCAAAAGTTTAGACGCAAATATCTTATTGTCTGAATCCAATAAACGAGAAAATAAAACTACAGAAGCATTGTTTGTTTTATAAAGATTCACACTCAACTAAGTATTTAGACATAAATTAATTCTGTTTCTCATAATTAACCAACTACGGCACGGAGTGTTTATGAGTTAGATTCTTTCTTTTGGATACCAATATAAACTACCCTAAAAAGGCCAAAGAATGAAACAATAAGAAGACACTGCTAATATTTTCACCGAAAGAACCAATAGAATTCCACATAGGAAATTTAAAATGTTTTTAGGCAACGAAATTGTCAATTCGAAAAAAATCAATTCGTACATAAAAAACGTTATTAGCTAGTAAATTGTACTGATAACTGGTATACGCATTGTTAGTTATTTAACTCTTATTCAGAGTTGGAGGAATTCATTTATTCTGTCGTTTTACTGAATATTTACTTTCCTTTTGAAACTTTCCAAAACTATGTTCTTCGTTATCAAAATATCCCAACGTTTCTTCTTCGGATATCTTTTTTTCTTAAACTAGGGACTTCTGAATCTGAAACAGTAATTTAGATCACTTTACCGCAAGTCGATGTTATAAAATAGGTATAATCTAATTAATTATTAATTTGCCAATTAGTTTTTAAGAAAACTGTTACATAAAAACATTTTAATAAACCTTTCTTAAGGCAGACACAGATATTATCGAATCGGAATAGTAAATAAAATTAATTGATTATTTATAGATTCTA
This sequence comes from Neomicropteryx cornuta, assembly GCA_020383195.1. NCBI lineage: Eukaryota > Metazoa > Arthropoda > Insecta > Lepidoptera > Micropterigidae > Neomicropteryx > Neomicropteryx cornuta. The sequence continues at coordinate 689,615 of JAHKQU010000001.1, read as the reverse complement.
AGCTATGATAACCCAAAAATGATGTAGTAATAGACACAAATTATCAATTCATTTAATTGACTATTGACTTTATTACTAAATGAATGAAGTTTGTTATTGAGCGATGATCGGTAACAGATAATGGAAAAATAAATTAATGTTCATAAGACTCCAAGCCAGTTAACATGTTACGCGGTAAGTTTCATAGAAAGTAAGGGAGGATTGCAATTATAATTGGTTAAATATTCTCATGATAAAATATACAAACCTCTAAATACTGCATAAAAACAAAGGTTATGTTTAGAATAATTATTCCATTCATCCGCTGATAAAATATTTTTTATACTTTTTGAATATTATATCGCCCTGCAGGCGGCTTTAATGGCGACGTCGACGCTTTAATTGAAGTATTTTCACTCAGAACAGAATTTTAAATTAAATTGAATTGAATCGTAATAGTAATAAAATGCATGTAAAAATAAATAAATTAAAGAATAATATATATTTAATTATTATAATCATATATTTTACCTATTTCTATAGTTTAAAACCACATATTCAAAGGAAGGTAAGGATCTTTACCCACTGACGAAGTTTATCTTACAAATGGCCGAAAGTAAAAACAAATATTACTAATTTGCCATAACAACTGATTTGTTATATTTTATTTATTAATTGTATTTACGGTATATTGCTATTGCAGGTTTGCTCTTATTATTTAATTTTTTAATCATTTTTGAAAGGTTATGATATAAAAATATAAGTATGTTAAATGGGGTGGGGTTCATAATTTAAACCCACACATCCAGTAATATTTCTTAGGGATCGGGAACAAATTGTTCAAAAACAAGAAATCATATGGCGAAACTTATCTTTTTTGGTAGTACAAAGTTTTAATATAGTATAATGAAAACCGCATTGATAAGCGATTATTAATATCTTAGAAAATTTAAAGTAAAAGGTATATTTTTTTTGGAAAAGCAGGCAGAATGACTAATTAAATAAATTAGGTATAAATTACAGACAAACTAAAGTAAAAGACAATTTATTAATACAATATTTTCGAAAAAACTTAAAATGCCAGAAAGTTTTTTTTTCTCTCTGGAGACAAACTGAAAAGTATTAAGATCGCGTCATAGGAAAGGCTGGGTATCGAGATATGTGACCTTTAACTATGTAATACTTTATAACCATTATTTTATTCTAAAAAAAAAAACATGGGACCATCACGGCGGGTTCCGTTAAAATCAGGCTAAAAATTTTACTGTCGAATTTTCGAATTATTTATATTTCATACTTGCAGGTAATAAAGTTAACATTATGGCAGTCCCGAGCTCTGAAAGGAGTTGGAAAAACATTGATAAAAACAAACATAGGAAGGAGGTAAAAAAAAAAAAAAATATTGACTGTATTTTTTGCGTTTTCATAGTTTTTATATTTTCATTCTTAAGTTAATTTTAATAAAAAAAGTTCAATCTTTAAAAATATTAAAAAGCATTAGAATTTTCCAAATGTCAATACTGTCAGACTTTTATATAAGTAATGTAAGCTAACGGCGAACGCCTATCATAACATAAGAAATCATCTAAATACTGTATTTAAGCTATACATTATACAATTTTACTATATATACGAGTATATATTCGGATTTGAATTTGAAGACTGTGGAAGTTTAAAATCAGTTATTATAAATTATATTACAGTATTTATTATAATTCAATATCATTATAAACATTTCTTTAATATTTATATTTATATATTACGTTATCATGTTTTTTTTTGTATGCTTTTTATTTCATAGTATAATTTATTACTATACTATAAATAAACTAAATGCCAGTTCGTCATAGTGATCGCAGAAAGCCATGTTCACAAGGCCAAAGACTTTATAACTTTGTTGCGTTTACCGTGGTGTCGGATGCCTCGGTTAAAATATTTTATTTAGTTTATTATTTGTTTTTTGTTATATTTATTTCGTATAATATTTGTAATAAATAAATATCCCATATAACTAAAAGATATTTATTTATGACAATTAAATTGTATGTTCATTATGAGTGAAATTAATTTATTTTCATTTGTAAACGTGGACAATTTTAATGTGTATATGTTACCGTTAATGTTCGTAAAACAGGTTTTGCGCGGATTATCTAGTTACTCTGCAGATTAACTACGCAAGTACGTTAAAGTAGGAAAAATGGTTTTGCTTTGCATATTACCTAGTTATTCTACAGATGCCCTAGATAATATACAGATTAACGACCAAGCATTAGTTAACGTGAAGATAATAGATTATTTTATTTAATGAAACATGACTTCGTTGCTAAAATTAACTTTAATTTGGTAGATGCAATTTTCGTTCGGTAATTTTCACAATATTAAGTTAAGCAGTAAAATAGTTTTAAGACTCTATTCTACGAAATTGAGTTAATTTAAACTGAATAAGTAGTTACAATATTTTCAATACTAAATTGATTACTTATTGATGCGATCTAAAGATTGATGACATTTAGAGTTACATAGAAATTTATATTTGCGACAAGCACACCTACCTATTTGTAGAACATTTACAACTTCAGAACTTTAATAACCTTAAAAACAATATGAATCAACTTTTCCCGTGACATAAAGATAGCGAAGAGGGGGGGGGGAGGGGGGGGATAGAAAAGAAACGAATTAGAAGAAGCCCCGCTTTTAAATGTTTTTTCTCACTTTAACGGTTTAGAATACGTTGATGTGCAGATACATACTATTTAAAAGGAAATTTCGTACTTTAACTGAACACACCCGGTAATCTACAGGTTAACCAGTTAATGCGCACATTATCGCCTTTCTCACATTAACCGTAACATATATAACGTTTTCGTTTTTGTTTTTTTTTTAAAGCTATTCCTATGTATTAGTTAGGTACATAGGATATAAGATACTTTGTCGTTTAATTTCAGTGTTTGCCGGATATTATTCAACCATTTTTAAAAACCTCTCGCATACTGGGTTTGATGCCAAAGTCAACGATAGAGATAATGTGGTTTATTACAATCACGGGTTGTACCCTGTGTTTGTTGCTGAACTCAGTCAACTATTCATACGACGCTATCAGTAAGGGCAAACTCAGAGATATTGGTGAGAAAATGATGATTCAAATTCAAATTCTCTTTATTTTATAAAATATGTAGAAGTTAACCTCAAAAATTAACCTCAAGAAGGTCTAGAGTGACCATCCTTTTGTTCAAGTAAATATTCTAGTAATAGTGCATTACATAAATGTAAAGAGAATCATACAAATAATTTTATTCAGCAATGCCATTAAAATTATTTTATTCTTGGAATTAATTCTTCACTATTTATTTATTTACATTCATCGGTAAACTCACAGCGTTATTATAAAAAATACAGTATTAACAATTATAAGGCTAATTGTGAATAACACATTTAAATATAATAATAAGTTAACGATTGAAAAACAAAATGAAATTGAAAGACACAAACCCACATTGGGTTTATTTCCAATTTAACTGAAAAATATAGAAAAATGAACAAATACCCAAATTTACTATCCATGTATAGATTTTTTTATTAATATCTACTTTATAAATTAAGCTACAGTTCACTGCCAATATATGAGCACAAAAAACTTTGAATAATTTACCAGAGAGAAAGTAAAAACTTTTCTATCCAAAGACAGTTTTCATTTTATTCAACATCTATTCATTCCTAAGACGTGCCCTGGTGGAGTACTGGTCAGGGTTGCCATACGTCCATATTTTATACACTTACAGACTATAAGAGTGACATTGCCCACCCCCCAGTCGCCTCGAAAATGGGCTCGCCTGGCCCGTGCGAAAAATATTATATTTTTGAAATACAGTTCATGTTAAATCTCTAAGTTTTGAAGGTGTTATTACTGATTAACCGTACCCACTTTTTGTGCTAAAAGTTGTGACATTCAAATTTTTGTATAGAATTTATATAGGTGTTAACGATTTATTTTCTCTAAAATTGCACCATTAAGGGGATAGGTTTTAAAAAAAATCCATCAGAGCCCCGGTATGTTTGGAGTCCGTGTTTTACCCTGAGAGAGTCTATGGTAACCCTAGCACTGGTCAAGCTTATGAATTGTATAATGTACCTATATATGTATTATATCTCCATTAAAACATTTTTTTATAATGGCTCCAGAAATTTTTAATTTTTGACAGATACACTTAGGGCCGAAAATTCATGTCCTACTTAAGACTAACCTAAATTTTAAGTCAGACTTAACCGATAAACATCGTATTTCAACTCACTCAGTCCACCTTAGCTAAGAATCAAAACAACTACTACTTTAGCCTTAAGTCAAACTTAAGTCAGTGTTAAAATACGCTGCTGTTAAAGTCGCCGTGTATTGCCATCTGTGGTTTTCGTCTCGTACTTGATTTTATATTTTTTAACTAATTAAAATTCATGCTTGAAATTATAGCAGATTTGAATAACATACTAATACATACTATTACAATAGATATTTATTTTCATAATGTATACATACAAAAATATATAAAAACAAATAATAAATACATATAATATAATATAATACATATAATATAATATAATACAAAATGTCAGATGACTCGTCATATGTCGAAAGTGATGCGACAGTGGCGACAGATATTGTATACACAAACCATAGCGGCGAGTAGCGATCTAATCACGAGAGCGAAAACATATTCTTAACAAAGTCGAACTTAAAAAGTCAATTCAATTTAGGTCATGCTTAAAAGTTAAGTTGATCCTAGCTAAGAACGACTTTAAGCAAGGACTGAAATTTGGGCACTTGCTTGATTGGGATTTCAGGCGGTTTCGGCAATTGCCTGTGCCGCGCAGTCGTTTGCATCGGAGTCATCGTCATATATCGCACCTTCTGGAGTATGGAAGCTAAATGGAACCATGTCTGCGATATGTGGATCGACGCGCACGAGACCATCTCGCTGCTGGTTGAACCCGTGAAAATTTCACGGAACATTTATATTTTGACGATAATGCTCATATTATTTCAGACAGGTAAGTTTTATTAATTATTACACTCACCTACTGGGCTTGCGCGCTTTCAGAAGTGGGATGACCTGGGTGTTTTGTGGGTGGGTCTAAGCGCTATCCTGTTCTCCCCGAAAATCAAGGAAGTTATCCGTCCCGGAGATAAAGTAAAAAGAAGATAACCTAACCTAATTGATTCATTAAAATAAACTATTTTTTAGTGAAACTTATCAAACGTAAAACGTAAAAAAAAATAATAATCAGATAAATGTTTAATGTCAAGGTGTTAAATGTTTTTAAAGAAGTATTTTATGATGAATTATAAAGTGATAGTAATTTTATATTTTCAGTGGGATATGTCCTAGTGGTAATATTTGCCATCCTAGAATGTCATGGTTTTAAACCTACCTCAACGAAAAGTTATAACCAATGCTTTAGTGACTTTTTTGATGACGTCATCGATGTACATTTCATAGGATTTGGTGAGACATATCACATAATTATAAGTAGTAAATTTAAGCTTAATTGTGTTATTTGTTATTTTTTTACACGTACCTATTTTCCAAGACAGAATCTAAAATAAAAAAAAAAAACTAATTTTTACTTATAAACCGACAAGTAATATTTGTAAAGATGATTATATAAGAATTCATCATGGTTTTCGAAAAAAATTAAACGATTCTTGTAATAACGCCTTGCTCAGCTGTAAATGTCACCGCATGCCGGTAGCGGTGTCAAGGTTACATTACCGATCTGCGCGGCTTCGAAATTTGCGCCCTGACCTAATTAACATCTGTTAAAACTTTAATAAATTTGGGGATGATTGCTCTACTCATTTTTTTTATATAATTCTTACTCATTAACAGGAGCTTCCCTTTAAATAATCAGGAATGATCGTGGGATAGCCTATATTGTTTGAAACAAAAATAAAAGTTTAGTTTTTAATAATAAAATAATAGCTATTAATAAAATATTTTCACTGTTTATTTAATTCATATAATTCAATGATATTTCGTACATTTTGTACAACTATAAATAAACACTGACGTCGTTCAATCAGTGAACGAGGTGGGCGGCATGTTCACGTATTATGTAATCTTGGTGCCTACTAATAGATATACAAAATTTCGTGTCTGTGCTGTTGACCATTGAAGGGTTTCGTCGTCTGGAGACAATCTTGGGTCATGCTTACCATAAAAACGCATTGTCACTGAACCAACATCAATTTCAACTCCGCAGGATAAGATGTAGTTTAATTTAGCTGGCAATACAAACATTGCAAGCTAAATAAAAGCTTGTAATAGATACCATTTTTACAACCATGCAGCTGGTGTCGTTTCTCATAATCAGCACCAATAAGATTCTAAATAAAATGATTATTAGCGTCAACACCCCTTCTTTTCGCCCGTTGTACTCATTGGAGTAAAATCCGTAGAGTGCCTTTTTACACGTTCTCTACCAAAGATACCACAAGAGTCTCCTTGGGTCAGTGGTTAACGCATTCGGCTTCCACGCTAGAGTCCCTGGTTCGATCCCCGGCTGGGATTTGTTTTTTTTATCACAAACTATACGAAAGTATACGAATATACGAACTTAATAATGATAATGTATTTGTGTATAGTATAATAATGAAGTGACTTATGATAATATATTGAATAACAAGAAAAATGTCTTATATTTCATTTATATATCTATGTGTGTGAGTGGGTGTGTGTGCGAATGGCCAAAGAAGTAGAACTTCCATCATTTTTTATAAAATAGTAGTATTTTTTCCACATCATTCCAATTTTTCAGGTGAACTGTCTGACACCATGAAAATTGCGGTTTACCTACTAGGTTTTATAGTAGGCTTTAGTAAGGTTTTTGGGGATATCTTCATCGTATCAATAAGCATAGGTCTATCGGCTAGATACGAACAAATCAATAAGTTCATTGAAGATACTGTAAGTATAGTTTTTATTTATTATTTATTTTAATACCAATAAATGATTGTGACTGATAAGTAGCATCACGGAACCTCTATCACGAAACATCTTGGAATTACCCTGTCAACCATTGGAAACTCATGTTGGTGAAAAAAGCTCACAGAAAATTACGGTTTGTCATGTGAAGTCTTGAAGGTGCTGATTTTTAACCAAACGCTGGTTCGTCCTACCCTCGAATACTGCTCATCAGTATGGGATCTTCTCAGCCAGTATCTTAAAGGCAATCTAGAAGCAGTTCAGAAAAGTAAGCAGACATGTTCTTAGGCGTTTTAGTCGATATGATAGTCAATCTGAATTAATTTCTAATTGGGAGCCACTAAGTAGAAAGTGTTTTGAATATAGATTAACTAGTTTATATAAGACTGTGACGAATTCGTCGCCTGCCTGATCTACTTTAAGATCCCAACTCGCCAAGCCTCCTTATATCGGCCGTAATGACCATCCTTTTAAGATAAAATGGAACATTGGGTTTAATTCTTTTCTTTCCAGAACAATTCGCCAGTGGAATGCTCTTCATAGGCCCATATTTGACCCCTTTCTTTGTTCCAACAAGGCTGAAAGTTGTTAAGCATTCATTTATTTATTATTTATTTAAATTACATATATTTTGGAGGTACCATTACTCCGGTGGTATAGCTGATTGGCAGGTGGTACAACTAAGTTATTTTAAAGCCAAGTTCTTTATCCTCTTTCTTAGCTGGGAAGAGGTCTTAGGGAATGGCTTGAAGACGCTGCAGTTGAGGCTATTCCACTCTCTAATGGTACGCGGAAGGAAACGATGAAATCCGACATTCTTTCTCCTAAAAATTTCATTGTTTCCCCATCTACTAAACTCAACAGTATCCACCGGAGCTAGCTCCTAAATATTGTATTTACGCAATCATAATTATAATAAAATTAACAGTGGACGTTAACGCGATAATCATATAACTGCGGTTCGTTATAAGCTATTTCAAAATAGCCTAATACTTGAACGGCTACAAAATAACTGTGTGATTTGCAGCTTAATTCGTCACCATGTTTCATTGTCATGGTGTTTGCAACGAGATTTCCGCGTCACTGAAGTTGGAGTCTGGCCGGATAGGGTATAATTAATAGGGCGACTGTGAAAATAGTTACTTATTTGTTATTATTTATTTACTTACTTATTTATTTACTAAAAAAGTTTCTCCGTGTATTGAGAGTGTCCGATATTGATGAACGAGAGGAATCAATTAATTTAAATAATAAGACATGTGTATATATAAAAATAATATTATATATATGTATATAGTCTAAATTTACTCAAATGTGCCATATTTTGTTTGCATGAGCTCTATGAGTATACTTACTATGTATTTTATTTTTCTTTTAATTTAACCACAAATACAGACATATTTGTCTGAACATAAACATTGTATATTTATATATTTTAATTTATTTTTGTTACAAATAGTCACACTTTTCATATTTCTCTATAGGTGTATTGACGGTTTGACATTCTTAGTTGTAGCACAATATATCACTGCCTTCCTTAGTACAGACATAGTTCTAGTAAAGAAGGCAGGGCACAAAAAGTAGCAGTGCTAATCGCTCCCTGTGCATTTATAATATTCATTTGTAACTGTGATTTGTTCTAGCACATTTAGATTTTTTTGTCAAATTAAATATTTCACAATAAATAAATAAATATATAGTATTCATGTATATTTATATTTACATTTATAATATATTTATCTATAGGTTGATAACTTTATTTATATTATATATTTGTAGGAGTTAACGGGTTTGCCTACGAGTCTTACCTTGTTAGGGGCGATGCCCCAACAGTATAATATAGTATTGATAGATATAGGTACATGTAAATAGATCTTATTAGATATGTTAAATCTATTAATACATATGAAATAAAATATTAAAATCTGAGTATTAATGATATTTATACATAACTAAACATGATATATACACAAAAAATACGTATGTAATCACGCAGGTAAAAGAAGAGGAGGGTTGCCGTTATTAAAAAAATGTCGTCAAATAAAATAAACATGTTTTATTTTATTTATTATATTAAACGAAAAACAAATTGTGTTTTAGGTGGAATTGGGTCTGCCAAGGAATAGCGCACGAAGGCGGTGGCAGCTATCGGGCGAATTGTTCGCGGCGCAGGCGGGCCTGGTGAAGGCAATTGATCTTCTGATTTCCCCCCTCCTTTTATTCTCCCTCCTTATTAACGTGATATTTATATGTTCGCAAATTGTTCTGCTAGACGACGGGTACGTTTGTATTTATTTATTTATTGATAATGGCACAACAGAAAGTCACAACAATAATCAATGATACAATAAAAGTGAAAAAATATAATATAGAAAAAATAAACACTAGTCATTTATTGTTATTTTGAAAAGCATGGTCACTCTAATTAGGTTAAAGAAACTTGTCTTAAAAGACATTACTAATAACAAGGATAATGGATACAAAACATTTTACATATTATTGTCGATATATTACATGTTTCGACGTTACCCTATAAATTACGTTATTTAAAATCAATATTGTATTATATTATTATTATTTCTATAAACGTATTTATTATATATCACGTTCTCAAATTTCCCCAATTTTGTTACTGGCAACTCTTTCCATTATGACAGCTGTCGGTAAGCGTCAATTGTAAAGAAATACAAGAGGGCATACCCGCACAAAGGCACAAATATACACACCCACACACACACACATGTGTGTCTACAGTTTAGGGCCAAGGAAATTTGGATGTCTTTGCCCTTTTTGGCAGTCTCATATTTCCTCGTAGCCTTGATCGAGTTACAATAATCGTATAATATCTAAGGGTTGTATTATGTATTTTATTTTAATTGTATTAAAAAATATAAATATCAAACCAAAGGATGTTAAATGACTAAAATTGTTACCTTTCAGAGATGCTCACGAAAGGAAAAACGAAGTATCCAAAATATGCCCGTTGATTGCCTCAAACGCCGGCGCCTTGACCGTCTTCCTGTGCGCGTCATCCGTCCACGAGAATAGTGGGAAGAGTCTGCTCTATACCTATCTTTGTCCGACAGAAATGTTTACTATAGAGGTAAGATTACACTCCCTCAGAAGTAAATACTCCAATATTCCTTACCTGTAATATTTATTTATGCTTAGTGCCGTCAAGTTTAAATTATTATTTTCCATATTTAATGATACTTGTGAGCGTGTACAAATACGTCATTAGCGTGTTGTTTGCCTTAATACCCTGCAGTACCTACGAAACTTAAAATGTAATATAAGTAATATTTAAAATTACAGCTTGTATTAGTATTTACAATTTTATACAATTTTTTTAATACAATTCATTGTCAGTTTTAAATTTTTCATGCAAAAATGAGACTTGAAATTCATAGAAGTATAAGATGGTATTAATAATCATTTTTGGTTGACGTTACTACATTGACAGTGACAGATTATTGAAAAATGGACATTTGAAATCACACAAAATTCACAGCTCGAAACTCATTCTGTCGATCAACTGTCAGTAGTATGAACGTTTTATTTTAGATATGGATAAATTTTAGCTTTCTGCATTTCTTCTATATAGACTTTAATTATGCCAAATCTCACACTCCTCCGTATGCAAATGTGCTTAAAAGGGTGTAATATATAGATTCAAAATTACAATGTTCATTATATTCATTACAATTGTGGCCACTGTTGTTTATGTTTTTTTTTTAAATAATATTTTTACGTTTTTAAAACATACAATTTTATTTTTATTAATAACTTCAACTTTTCCTTAAAAAAATAATAAGCATGTAGGAATTTATAGACATATATTTATATGAGGCTACGAGCGCAAAAGTGGTGTAAAAGTGGATAATAAAGGTATGATAAATTAAGCAAATGCAAAAAATGGTGTAACCCACAAATGTGTGTATGTGTATATGTGTGTGTATGTATGTATATATATTAAATGTATTTTTCTACAAAACTTTATCTCTAATATAGACTCGTACTCTCAGTATTTTCTTATATATTTTATATAGGTAACACTTTGATACAAGCATTTGCCTAGTATGTTACTAATCCACACAAACCGTACATTTTTTCTTTTCTTGAAAATCGATTAAATATGACAATCTAATTAATAATATTTATTATGTATTGGATATTTAATAAATAAAATAAATTTGTCTATTATATAAAATAATGTGGCACAACCAAAGACATTTTATTGTTCATTAAAATGAATATTTATACCCGAAATGTATGTAGTGAAAAAAGTTGCGCGTAATTATTTTACCCCCGTTTTACTCAGTTTAAGATGTTTAGACCTTTATACAGAAATGCGTTATTTTTCATTTATTTTTTTCATTAGGTGGAACGTCTTCAGCATCAGATAATTCACCAGGAAGTATATCTAACTGGAATGCATTTGTTCGCAATCACCAGAAGTTTCATTCTCGGGGTAAATGCAATATCTTTTAAAATATAAAGACTATCGATAAATACGTCAAAAAATTAATGTCATTAAAAATTATAAATTTTGTGAATTATAACACCTATTTATTTTTAAAAATATTAACTTTAAATTCATACTCAGGTTACCCCTTAAAAGAATACTGCTGACTTTTAGTTCACCTGTATATATTCAATTTATTTATATAAATTGATAATATTTTGATTTTGAGATCATGTCGGTTTAATTATTTATTTTTAAAAAAAACTACTTTCAGATAAAAATTTTTATTAGTGTACAATTTCAAATTGACAATTTTACGGTAACTAACTCGGTTATGCAAAGAGGTGTAATATTTTTAAATTTGTATTTTTTTTATGACAATAATGTATTTTTTTTTATTTGACGTGTATGTGGTAATTAAATGCTTTTAAAATACTTTATGTGCCTATGTACTAATAATCTATATTTTTTTTAGGTTTGGAGTGGAATTATATCATTTACTGTAATATTCTTTCAATTAAAGGGTGTTTTCAAACAATCTTAAGCAGTAAAGTTGAATATTTATTGATATATTTAAAAGTTTGTATATTTATTTATTTAAAAACTATATTCAGTGTACACTAAATTTGCATTCATTTGTATATCATGGTGTATTTGTGCTTAAAATAATTTTACACAGGATTTTGCGTAGGTCTTTAAGAAAGGTTATTTATAAAGTGTGAGTATAAACTCACACTTTATAAATAACCTTTCTTAGAACAGGTAACTCTTACCTAGTCAGAAATGTAACAGACCTCATCTAATAGGCCACGACTAGTACCCAGGTACTCGATTTTCTATATTTAGATATTTGTAATTTATTTTAATATTTAGTTTAAGTAAAACTAAGGATTATGTTGCCGATACCTTTTTTTGTTTAATAAAAAATTTGAATTGGAATTTGAATGTTGTCAACGAAGATTTCAGATGATTTTTCAGGAGTTTTTTCAGGGTGTTGGGTTCTTCCTTAAATTTATGCTCATCTGTTTGAGATCCGTTCATCTCCCATATACATTTCGATCTTAAAGCAATTCAGTGGCTAGAAAGCAGGCATATTTCAGAAACTTTTTCAGACTGGTTGGTACATCCATTACCACCTAGTCAGAAGTTTGATACACACTCATTATGTTCTATAGTATTGGTAGGCAATTAACAAAGGACAAAATAAATGATTTATGCATGGAATTTTAATACAATTCATTTTATTGCTAAGCAAAAAGCTTTAACAGGAAATTTTCGTAAGCCCTCGGGTTGATGTAACGCATGGAGAGAAAATTGCTCGTTTCGACGTCTTTATCCTTATTGACCCAGTCGACCAAGAAGGATCCACGGGATTCTGGAAACATATGATTGTGAAAGTTCGTATAAGAGTAGAGAAACATACATTGTAATAATGTGTGCAATGAAACTTTTTTAATTCTCGTATAGATATGTCGATCATTCGAATACTATCTAAAAGCTCCGAATGATGAGTCAAATATATAAAATATATAAAATAATATAACGATATAATCATCTTAATAAGATAATGATTAAGATATAATGCAATAATCATCTTTTTCTTTTTAACACTCAACATAATATACGCCCGTGGAACGTCGCGCCGACACCCGGTTGAAATTCGCGTCTTATACAAGCATGCCCGGGTGACCGTGCGTAAACCGTTCCTCTGCCTTGGAGAGTTAACCATTTTGTCAAAAGTTTTTTTAAATTGGTTTCCTTTTGCATTCGTGTCTAGAGAGTTAAACGCTTTCGGAGCAAGAAATATAAAAATAAACAAAAACAAACTTATTATGAACTTACCTCCACAAGTACTAACGGTGGCCCTCAAAGGAATGCTTCTTTCGACGATGCCAGGCTCCAGATAAGATGCTGTCACTAGCGCGTCGCTGAAGACGATACCACTCGGCGCCCCGTTGCTTAAATAAATCCCGAAGATGGCGTACAGTGCCTGGACGTATTTGTCGGGAAGGGTGAAAAAATGGTCCCAGAACTCCTGAAATTTTTATAATTTGTAATGCTACTGCCTTACCTAACTGCCTTAGTAAGAACGGGTTCTTTCTAGTAAAAACGCGTTCCTACTGTTTTAGAGTGTTTACAGTAACATGTATAAACCATGTGCGAGAAATTTATTAAATAAATTATTATTAAACTGATCTAAGAAACATAAAGGCCTCATTATAGGGCTATGAGTTCTTAGTTATTGTGATGGATCAGGTCATGATACCCCTTTGCCTCGGTCACAACCCACGTTACGTTATTACGTTATGTTTTAAGAGTTCTGCGTTACACGAAAGGATACTTACTTTCGGCACAGCCCTGTTTGTTTCGTATGTGGCTTCGAAAGGTATTTGCAGGAGTTTCTTATAGTTGGAGGATCTGATTAACACCCGAGTTGCCTCTGAATCCTGGAATGACTTTGATTCGATTCCTGGAGCGTAATCGCCGACACCTGGAGAAAGTAATGGGTACTTTTTTTATACAAAGGGATACATTCCTTCTTTTTTTATCAGAACTATTGTTAAAAAGAAAGAAGGACCCAGCGAAAAAATAATACATACTAAATATGATATTATTGCTAAAATTTTAAGAATATACACACTTCTCGAATTAGGTTAGAAATATTACAAACAAACAATACAACAAAGAAAAAGAAACAAATAATCATTTATAGTATAATAAATAAATGGTGAAATTGAACTACTAAAATCGTTTAATAAACAATCTATATTATGTGTTCTTCAGTTAATAATGCAATTCACTAGGAGCTAGCTCCTCAAAATTTTATGATATGGAGGCAAATTAGAGTAATTCTTCAATGAATAAATAAAAAAAAATCTGAACATATACTTGCATTCTCTTGTGTAATTTTAATAACTAATGTAAAATATTGCTAGATATACAGGATGCCCATAGACTTCTATGCTCTATAAAAAAAATATAGCTAATTTGCACTTCGATTTATGCTCAAAGCAATTCACACTACCGCTTTGTTAAAAAATCATAAATTTTGGGGATGAATAAATTAATTATTTTTAAATATAATTTCTTAATCGTAAACGTTAAAAATCATAAATTTTGGGGATGAATAAATTAATTATTTTCGCGTTTTTTAAATATAATTTCTTAATCGTAATAGGGAACACAAACACACATAATATGGTCATACCATTTTTAACGCTTCATTACCACCATCTCCCCTGGCTCTAGTACAGGCATATTTGGCCTAGTTGATTAGGGCCCAAAATAATTGTATATGACCTAGGTCATAGCAATTATTTTATTTTAAAAAAAAAAAAAAGTAGGTACGTAAAAAAAATAAGCAGAATGCGTAGAAACCAATTTTTAAAAATTCTACATTTTATTCGTAATGCCTAAAATTATTGGTTTATTTAGATTTTAGTATTTTATAATTTGGATTAGAAATATTACAAAAATAAGTCAAATTATTAATAACAAAAAAAACTATTATATTCAAAATTGTGAAGACAATTTAACCCGACGAATTTAATTACCTCCGTAACTACAGCGTTTTTTATTCAAGATTATTTTTATATAGAAATATTCTTTATTATGACAACAAACAAAAATAACAAAGAACAAACAACAACAACAAAAAACAATAAAACACACAAGAATTATCTATCTATACTAAACATACTTGTAGCCGCTATTCAACTATTTGAATACCTTGAATGCATCCGGCACCGGTTAATATCACCTTCACGTTTGAAAGATACTGACTGTCAAATTCCTGGGCCAGCACTTGGTTCGTCACGGGACCCAATGCGTCAACAATAAGTTTACCTAAAAATAAAAACAATAAATTTATTTCCAGTACTTGTTGTTTTCTTCGAATTTCTAGAAGGACGTATGAGCCATAATAAAATAAATACGATAAAATTTTTTTGTCAAAACTACACACAATCTTTTAATTCTAAGAAAGCTATTTAAATACCTAAAATAAATTATAAACAAAATTCTTGATTTATTTTATAAGTTTTATAGTTTTAAATTCTATATTAAAATTTACCTTCCGTAATTGTTCGGAAAACTGTAATGGTAGATTTAAAAATTGAAAGAGAAAAAAATATGTCTAAAACGTTTAATATAAATTATATTTAATATAATAATATTTAAACGTTTAACAAATATTAATATATCTAATGTGTAGTAACATTTTTCCAAGAATAGCGACAGTTAATAGAATATTTAGACTAGATAGATAGGTCTTAGGAATCTTAGGAAGAAAGAGATTAAGGGATAGTAAATGTTTTGAGCTTGTGTTTTTTTTCGAAGCTTTTACTGTCAAAAATTAACCCCAAATCCTTGCCCCCTAAAGAGATCCCAAAATTCTTAAGGCCTTTCCCTTTCGTAGACTGGCCCTTACATTATTATCTTATTTATAGCAAAAGATTTTATAAAAAAATACAGTTATTGCGCATTCATATGCAATATGTCATTCATAAATATGTTAATGTGTATGTATAAAGAATGGTCTATATATGTGGTGGTGACGAATATACTCGTACTAATACTAATAACGGTTTTTCCAATAAGAGGTTTCATTTTGATATTTAAAAAAAACGAGTATTTTTTAAGAGTAATCAATAAATGTTTTTTCATTGTAAAGACGAAGGTATGCCATTAACATTTGAAAACGATATCAGCCGATAGCCGCCACGGCTACGCTCGCAGCACCATATCCTTGCATGACAAATTCGCGGCCGTATGTCCTCGATAACTTCACGAATCCCATCTTTAAGGTCTTGAATCGATTGTGGAGCATTGGCATAGCCTTACCTTTCACGTGGCCCCAAAGAAAAAAATCTAAAGGTGTTAAATCACAAGATCTCGGTGGCCAATTGTGATCACCTCTTAGAGAAATAACACGGCCAGGAAAAAAATCACAGCTTCAAAATTGAAATCTGGCAGACTATTCAAAATGAAACCTCTTATTGGAACCTCTTATTCAGAGAGTTTCTTTTATGTTGAGTATAAAGTCGCCTTTATGCAAATGAAAAATGTGGTTATATGTTTTACCAATACGGTTTGTTACTGAATTCATTGGTGTTTTACACTTGGAATAATTCTTTATTACGAGTTTGACGTGACGGAAACCCTTAAGCACCAATTGCTTAGCAAAGAGTAGCTGTCTATTTAGTTATTTATTTATTTAACAGGTTCATAGAATAACCCCATAAAATATGAATTAGGACAAGTTCCCTCTGTATATTTTTTTTCGTGAGACCGGTTGAGTAATCGATTTATATCAACCTCCTAAAAGGAGTGCTCTAAATGTAAAAGCGACCTGTATAATTTGTAAAATTTAATATTTTTTCAAAAAAACGGTACCTTTAAATTGCCGCGCCAACCGCACCAAGGCCGATATTCCACTTTCCGCCTGCGGCCGAGGTAGCAGGCTCTCGTCGACAGGAACTTCGCCAAAGCCATCCGACCCATACGAGCTGACTCGAATAGGTGGAGTATCCACCAGCGATGCATTAGAACCCAAGTAGATCGGAATCTATGGAAAATTAAATATAAAAAAAAAATATATGGAAGTTGGCACAGACGGTGGAATATAATAGCAGTAGGCAAGGCGAGGTGTGCACAAGATAATAATTCAAGTTACTTGCTTCTGTTTAATTGTATTACTCATTATAAAATTTATATCTGTCTATAGATTAGCTTATTGTTTTACAAATTACAGATGGCGCTGTTTTTTTGAAGTCTATTCAACGATAAACCACCTACGTAATGCTTTTCGTATCTTATCTTATTAGGTGTGCTATGAAAAGTCTGTTTGTTAGTTGATTCTCTATATATTTACATAATTTAATCATTTTGAAAAATAAGATAAACGATAGTGGAAATCGATTCAAAGCTATATCTGATTAAAAAAAAAAGTAAAAATTTCAAAAATTAAAAATCATTCTGGCATCTACAGAACCGACTATGCTTAGGCGGAATAATGCAATTACCCGAATTTAGTTTCCACCGCAACACGAGTTTTATCTAGTGCGGTAGGAAATAAATCACCTGGTAATTAGCATACGATTGGCAATAGATGGTGATATTAAAATGGCCGATGCACAATGACTTATTTTGTCCTTAGATTAAAAATATGCATATTTCTAGTATAAGATGTTGTCTTTTAGGAGTGTTTGTGTGAGTTTTACATTAACAAGGACAAAGCAGTAACACAGCCAGATTCATGATCATGACACTCGCCACAAGAGCAATTATGTACAAACGGTCATCCCCAAGTCAGTTAGATTTAAAAAAAACCAATAATAATATCTAGCCGCCCATTTCTATAATAAATTACCAGCGAAAATAAAACTTATTTCTAAATTTAGCATTTTTAAAAAAGAGATTAGGAAATTTTCCTATTTAAGTACTTTATTAGATCTCTTTATACAAGGTGTCCCAAGAACTATCCCACAAACTTTAGGGGGTGTTTAAGTTCCCTATTAAGAGTAAGAAATTATGTAACAAAATGCGAAAAATTTTCATCACCAAATTTATTATTTTTTGTAATAAAATTGGTGTAAATCGATCTTATCAATCGATAAATCAATATTATCTGTCGACCAATAGCATCCCTCTTACAACCCCAGAGAAGGGGAAAGGAGTTACCCCTTCTTCTTAGACCGACCTCTGTTCGAACAGTGGCATCTGACAGCAATCATTTAGCTCCGCCCTAATAGGGCGTTTCGAACAACGCGGCAGGTCATTAACCTCGATCTCGACTGACCGTGGCCCAGTGACCCAGTGACGTAGTTATCCGAGGGAGGAGCCATTGAAAAATATCTGTTTTAGAATAGAAACTTCAATATTTTTTTTCTCGAATACCATAATAAATTTTGATATAGTTTCTTAACAAATAACACTAGGAATCGTAGGACCTATTAGCTGTTTTTTTATTGGGATTGACCTTGGACAGCCTGTATATTTATTTCTCCGATTTGTTAAATTAAATTTGTTTTATTTTCTTTTTAGTAAATCTTTTTGTAGAATTTTATTTTATTATATTCATCGTGTATTTTTTCTATCTATATTGTTGTATGTTAAAAGTTATGATGTCATTCCTATGTACATTTTTGTATATATTGGAAAATAAATCTTATCTTATTAGATAACATCACTCAAAAGATGCTAAGCTGCATTTTCTCAATTAAGAAATATTCTTTTTATACAGGATACAGGAATACAGCTAAAACAAATAAAACAACGATACAGGAATATAAATTTCTAGTACTACATTTATATGGTCAGAAAAATGTACCAATATAAATATGATTGACACATCAAATTAATAAATGTATAGTGTGTGGTGTGTAGTGTGAAGTGTATGATGTGGTGTGTGGAAATATTATTTTTATAACATTTCCAAAAATGTATAAATAAATAAATAACCTAAAATATTTTAGGTATCTAATAATTTAGCTCAAACAAATAAGCTAGCAATCTTAATTTAATTTTGCACCACACGCAGACACATTACGCGGTGGACTCCCGGCTTAATACTTACATCGGTCCGTCCGACTAGATGGAGCAATTTGGCCAGATTTTTCCCGGAATTTACAACGGGTAGGAACGGACCTCGCACGCAGGTGATGGCCACAACTGGAGGCCTGGAATATAAGCCAGAAACATTAATGATACATATCTACCCGCCAAACAAAATGTTTTGTGCGGCGTTTATCTAAAAACTTCCCAGACATGTGCGCAAATCTTTGCAAAGATGCACAAATATTAGACACAGAGCTGGCAGCGGAAATCGCACGTGATTTTATAATATATAGGGTTACTTTAGTTATCCTTGACATATTTCTGGACTATCATTATGACAGTCTGGTAACTGAAAGTCGTTGGGTTTGCGAGGGGAGCGGGTTGAAATGTAGTTACATTCAACAAAAAATACCTAATACTATTTAAGTTGTTTTTAACTTGTAAAATGAACAATCCATTTTTAGTTTTACCACACTATTTACTCCTTGTTAAAATACTACCAGGGTGGTTTAAACTCGTTGAAGGCAACAAGCAATTTACGTCATTCTATTATAAAACGTTTGAATTGACTATGATAAAGGGAAACTAATGTATGAGGTGTGCATATTATCGGAAATCTCTGATGAAAACCTCATATTTTATTATGAAGATAAGGTTTTTCTCGTAACTCACCCGATCTTTAGTTCAGCGGCCTTGAGGGCAAGGATAATACCGGAGGCATCACTTATGGTTCCATCCGAGTCTATGACCATCACGTCACCTGGCGACCATTTCGGTATTTGATTTGTGTAACAGTCCGGCGATGAACTAAAAAAGACAAATTTTAATTCTTAATAATTTAAAAGAATGCACATAGTCACAAAAATTTTGTTGATTATTCATTTTCACATGGAGTTTAAAAACGTTACGATATTATAACATTTTTATTTTACCTCTAATAGTTGATGTATGTTTTACAGGCCTAAGGACGCGAATTATCCCATAGATTTACGTCAATCAAATCTGAGCACATTAGAAACGTGAAAGAAAGGGATAGATGTTTTAGCTAATTTCGCTTCAGAGAGCGGTGACCCTCTGGCGCACTTTTTCCCACCAATTTCGAGCAAGATTTGGGTGTGCAGATCTGATTGCCGCCGTGTGGACAATAAATATTCGACTATTGTTGTGACATATTCTCGAGCCATTAATTTAACAAAAAAATAAGCATATGTCTACCCGTTCGATTGATAACTTAAAAGCTAATGGCGACTGTTGTAAATATGTTAACACTCCTATCAATAACACGGGAGCTAATGGAAAAATAGCATAGTCCAGCATTTTTGGTCGATGGGTTCTATAGCTAGTCGTTTGTCACGAGAACCCAGCTTTGGAATTCGACGATTAGGTCCAGCAATTTTCCTACTATGATTTACCGTCACCGGCATAAACAAATCTTTCAAAATTATCTTTATTAATGATAACATACAGAATGAATATTTTACAATACAATGGGAACCACAGAGCAGAGAATTACCCGGAGAGGGCTGCGGGGTCTGATTCAGTGTCATGATCCTTACGTCAAACGACCGCATTTGAACAGATACCTTTAAAGGCGTTTTTTTTCAGTTAAGAGCTGCGAAAGTGATATAAAACGTAAAACAAAGATGGATCTACACATATCATATTATTTATAAGTAAATAAATAACTATTTTTCCCAAATATTATTACGAATCTAGGCAATTTCCTCCCATGAGGTGTTTACAAACACATGCAAACAGCATGGCGCGAGCCCTATGTGTATGCTCTCGAATATTTTTATTTATTTTATTTATTCTTTATTGAAAAATCTTACAGTATTCATTTTTATAATTACAAACAAAACTTATTACTTGTATACAAAACCAATTATGGATTTCGGACATTTTACATATTAACATTAGCATAAAAAAAATTGAAACAGTGTTCTTAAAATATATATAGATTATGAATATTATATTCGTATACAGTAGAGTAGTACAACTTTTTGTTGTGTTATGTGTAATTTGTGAGTGATGTTTGTGGTAGTTGTGAGTGTGTGTGATTTGTATGTATATGTTAAAATAAAGTAATAAATTAAGTATGGTTTTAGTATGTATAAAAATAAAAATAATTTATGATGAAAATAGTATAAATATAATATGTATGTATATTATATATGTAGTTGCAAATACAAGTACTTATATGTTACAATTAACCATTAAAAACATAAAAATGTAACAATACAATTAGGTTTCATTTGTCTCTTTACTATTAATGATATTGGAAATCTTTTTTTGAATGATAATAAGGAGGTATTCAATATATCATACAATATTGGTGTAATAGAGGAAGCAATTAATTCCCCTTAAGTCTTAGAGTTGCTTTAGACATAATGTATGCAAGAGGGATATAGTAGCTTCTCTAGGTACTTCTGTGCTCTGTGATGGGGACAATATAATAATCCTCAACAAGATTTGATGGTTACTCAACAAGACGTTAATCTGTTTTAGAGTGACCGTCGTCTTGTAGTCGTAAATCGTATGAAATAGTTTCAGTAATGCCATTACAATTATTTTACGCAAAACACAGTAAATAAACACAGTATACTGTTACCAAATATCTCCCACGCTCTGAAATACGTTTGACACCATTACAAGAATACTTACTCGAGGTCTGTACGCGCAGATATTACAAGCGAAAATAACAACAAACCGTGTTTCAAAATAGAAATCATTTTCACTGTATAAAGTACTTTTGATGAGGCCTTTATTTATATACAGATCAGAGATTCGAAATTCTCTTATGAAAAATATGAACAAAAGTGTTGTGTATTTAGCCGGAATCAGTATTTGCCGTAGGAAAATGATCCTCATTGTTGATACGAGTAGTACACAAAATGAGTTTGTAAATACAAGTATTTTTAATTTTCAAGGATGGGCGCATAGTTTTTTTAATGAAGTTATCTTTTCTGTAAACAAAGTTATTATGATTGTAGGTTAAACAAATATTTTGTAAAATATAGGCATTTCGCCCGATCTGAAAATCATATCGCAGATAAATAGCCGGCGCACGGGTTGTTTACACTATGCCTGAACACGCACTGAAAAATTGAAAAATTACTATGAAACGCGATCTTTTAATTTTGAAAATATTTCCCAAAACTTTCAAATCATTCTCTTGTTTCTTTCACTAACTCTATTTTATTTAAAAGTTTTACGTTTTTTTTATTTAGCTTCCAAATTTGCCTAACATCAAGTAAATTTTTTAAATATCTATGACATGATGAATTAATAATTCATTAAGATTATACAAAAAATATATTATTAAAAATGTTTGTATACGCTTGACAGTTATATATTATATATATAGTTTACAACACAAGTATATTATAATTATCTATATAAACATACAATAATTCAAACGATTCGTATTTATATTCAAATAAAATTTTAACAAACCCATAAAACTAAAACTAATTAATACATATTTTCATCAGTTTTAATATGCAAAAATTAAACAATTTTATCTAGGTTTCTCATTTATTTTCTTTTTTTTATATAATCAGTTTTAGGTGAACCTTCATTTCAATTAAATTGTTAAACAGTGGATTAATAGCTATGTATTTACTTTTTTGTAAATTAAGTTATGCTGTATTTTTCCCGAAAATATATTAAATAAATAAATTCATGGTCAAGTTGTCAGACGTGTATTCGTTATTTCCCATAATTATGGTCATAACTTTTAAACATAACATTTTAATAACATAGCATTTTAAATTTTAATTTAAAAGATAACATTGAAAGTATCAGCTCTTGTATAACAATATTCAATGACGTAATATTTCCAAAACGATCATTAAAATATTCTGCGATTTTAGCATATCATTTTTTTTTTATAAACAGATTTTAACATAATAAAATGCACCATATTGCTGATTTAAATAGTAATTCCGGCTGAGCACATAGGCGGATAATAGTTCTTTGTATTTTGTTTATTTTTTGTTTTTTATAAAAGGCTGTGACAATCGACCAATTGTGACAGTCTGAGTAAAAATGATTTCCATTTTAAAACAAAGCCTGCTGTTCTCACTCTTCGCAATATGTGTGTATGCAGTTGAGTAAGTGCTATTGGTTCCGATACTAATATTCTTCATTTTTAACGGACTTAACTTCAAGTACGCTCGTACAAATAATTGCCAATCCAATTTGCTAAATGTATATAATAAAATTAAAATTTTAATAATTTTCTCTTAACTACCTAACTTCATATATTTTATATTTTAAATACGTGCTATTGTATTGTACAAGACAATTAAAAGACAAAGTATTAAAAAAATATTAAATATTTTTATCATCAATTTATTATTATCATCAATAAAGATTTTTCATTCCTTTTTTATTTTTTATTATTATAGAGAAAAAAATAAGCCCCTTCGATTATTAATTATATAAATAGGTAGATTTTATAATTTAATTAACATATTCTATATCGATCTAAATAGTTAAGTCACCCTAAATAGAAATATGCATTGCAATAACCTGATAAATTATAGATTGGTGGTAACCGGTTAAGACTTTTGTATAGCAATATAGATAGAGATCGGGGTAGTTTAGTGGTAACCAGCAATATACTACTTAATAGTTTTTTCAAGCGTTCGGAACTGCACTAAATGATTAAGCAAGTTGGGGCAATAGATTTCACCTGGAGAACCAGAAGGGCCATTGGATGGATATCAGATGTAAGTAGGTAGATAAAATGGACAAGTTATGACGTCATGTAGTACATATCTCCGATTATCTTATCGAAGTGATTGGTAACTAGTAAATGAAGGATGATACCCTGTTTATCAGGCAGTCATTTTTAATTATTATTATCAGTATTAATGCACCCAAACTTGAAGATGTCCTTGAGGTCATCGAATGGCCACAGGTTATCGAAAATCGTTAAAATCAAGTATTTCGTCATTTGGATTAGCAATTAATTTTAATTTGAAAAATGAACTTAGATTTCAAGGTGAAAGTGCTCTGAGACTGACCACTTTTACCTACTTTTATACACCGGAAGGACTAATTTAATTTCAGTACAACGCCGGACTATTACACGAATGGAGCACTGCGATGGTCACCGGGTGACGTGATGGTCGTGGACACAGACGGATCCATCAGCGATGCCTTCGCCTTGGTTGTTGCTCTTCAAGCCGCGAAACTTAAATTGGGGTAAGTTTTAAACTATTGTTAATTCTCCAAAAACAATGTTCAAAATAAAAATTGTTTAAAAAACCGAAATAGTATTTTAGAAAAACCATTTTCGTAGTATTTAGCATCTCTTCAAGTAAATAAAATGGCGGCGTCTTGTCTACTTATTCACATATTTTTTTATATTTAATTAATCCTCAATAAAAATCGTTGTTCAAAGTTATTTTCATTCAACAATTTCATTTTTATTAAATTCAATATTATTGAACACGAAAAGCATCCGTAAAAATAAGAATAATTTGTATAGAAAAGACATTTGCAATTTAAAACAGTAAATATAGCTGTTAAAACATATGAAAAAGCTTTAAGCAAAAGCACTAAAAGGTACTAACTAGGAATGAACCAGTTCCATATATTCTTTTACCAAATAATTATTAAATAAATCTGAGTGCATTAAACATTAAAAAAATAATATAAAACATAAGATAAACAGAAACATATAATTTAAATAAACTCACTTGCGCGTAGCCTTATCTCATCTACAATCATTCTTATTGCACTTTCTTTATGTTTACGTTCGTTAAGCATAAAAAACAATTTGTTTATATTTTATTTGGTATTTTTTGTTTGTATTAGGCCTCCGGTCGTGGCTATAACTTGCGTTAAGGGCCCCTTTCATGGCGTTGAAACAGTATGGAAAAATATGGCAAAGTTACTTTACTTATTAGGAAGGACTGATGTAAGTCATAATAAATTAATATTAAAAAACCTTTTTAAAGATATGCTTTTATTTAAGCGCTCAGTAGAAATTATAAAGAAAAAAGAATAAGTAACAGTCACAAAAAAATAAATAATTTCAAAATACTTTTAGCTTTGAAAGACAATGTATTTTCGCTAATTTGTATCGTCCTGCAGTGCTTGATAATTGAGTTATATATTTTTTAAAAATCAGCGCGTTATTTTATATTTTTTTTTTATAAACTAATTTTTATGACCCAGGTCATATACAATTATTTTGGGCGTTAAAAATGGTATGACCATGTGCGGATTCGGACCCGCGACCTTTGGACTAATAGTCCAACGCCTTAACCACTAGACTACCACGACCACGATCACGTAGCTAAAATCTACATGCACGTGTATTAGTAGCTACTCCAGGCCTCTCCTCAAACAGTAGATGTTTTTTTAATGATTTACCACTTCACAGATTCCGATCTACTTAGGTGCCGACCGATCGCTGGTGGATACTCCACCTCTTCGATCGAGCTCGTATGGTTCAGATAATTTTGGAGATGTTGCAGTTAACGACAATCTCCTGGTTCCGCCAAAGTCAGACAGCGGAAGTGTGGCCTTAATACGGTTGGCTAAGCGCTATAAAGGTATAAAATGATTTTGCATCACAAATTTTATATAAAAATCAGAAGTATCCTTTCTTGGGCATGATATTGAGCAATTTTTCTTCAACAACTTTGCAAATAAAACAAAAAAACTGGTCTAAAAAGGCAAAATAACGAGTCCTTAATACATTTTAAAGTATGATCACCTAGTTAAATACCAGTCCGCGCGGTGTCACGGCGTCATGATCCAGTAACCGTACTTACATATTAATTCACAACAGTGTACGAATGGTAGTTTTCCAAAAAATCACCCCATAAAAGGATATTGCTGACTTTAAGTTCAACCTGTATATTTTCATATCGGATTTTTAAAATTGTTCTATTTTAAATAGCACAAATGCTAATGACGCAGCTACCAAGCATTCTATTCGAGATCGTGTCGGTCTAGTGGTTAGGGTCTTTGACTATTAATCCAGCGATCGCGGGTTCGAATTCGCACTCAGTCATACCATATTTACCGCCGTCTCCCCTGACGCGTGTGCAAGCCCATTTGGCTTAATGAAGCTGGGCTTAAAACAATTGCGTATGACATAGATCATAGCAATTCTTTAAAAAATTCCGATGCTAATTTTTTCAAAAATCCAGTAAATAATAATTAAAAAAAAACAGTTTTTTATATTTTCTGAACCCTTTGTTTATCAGTGATTGTAAAGAAGACGATAAAATGAACAAAATATTAAGTTATTTATTTGATTTCTTGATGCCCTTATTACGTAGCATTCCGAAACACAGCAGATTCGCTTATTTATTTATTTAGAACTAGTTGTCGTCCAGTGGTCGAAATTCTACCATAATTCATTATTTTTTATATATTTGAGGAACATTATATTATTAATTTTTTGAATTTCGTTTTATTACGTTAACTGCATGCCTTGACGTTACTCTATCGACATTGACAGATTATTGAAAAGGGAAATTTGAAATCACACAAAATTCACAGCTCTGTCAGCAGTACGAATGTTTTATTGTAATTAAATTGAATGTATTTGTAACACATATTATAGATACATTTTAGCTTTCGCACTCCTTCTCCGTATAAACTTTAACTATGCCAAATCTCACACTTCTCCGTGCGCGCGATATGCTTAAAAAGGGGTACAAAATTTTCCCTTCGCGTATTAATATATATAGATTATTAAGTACAAAATTGTGAGCCTAGTATGGGCTTTCGGTCGACAATCGAATCGATTTTCGAGTATCGATCATCAACCAGATCATCCCTGCAATTTAACAACTCGCAGAATGCGTTTATAAACAGCGTCGGCACAATAAAAGTGTTCAAACACTGACCTATGAAGTGCATTCCGTTCTCAAATTGTCCTAATACGCTAACAATTTTAAACAATTTTCCCTTTTCTTGAAAAGGGAAAATTGAATCGTTTTATTTTAGTAGCATTCAGAATATATTTGTATATCAATGGCAAAGACGAGTAACATAGAATAATTAATGTACATATAACAATAAATAAAAGAACAATATAATAATAATAAGATACAACAAGAGTAACAATTGCGCCCATACACTTTATACACAGTAAATCGCATCCATGAGTAGAAGAGATAGCAAGTAATATAGTCAAGAAATCTTAGCATGTTAGGATCCTACTTCAGAACAGTCGCATATGCCATTAACAATTTTACCACAGAAGAATTGTTTTTTTTTCAGGAAAACTCATTGTTAACGGCCTGGGACCGGTTACGAATTTTGTTTTGGCTCAGGATATAGACAATCAATTTCTATCCAACGTTAAGGTTATGCTGACTTGTGCCGGATCTGTCCAAGGTTAGTACAAAAATTGTTTTCCTAATTTTATAAAACCCTTACAATTTACTATGCAGTTCCGAGAATTTTAGTCACTATAGTACACATTCTTAACAGAGTTAAAACGGGACTTTCATCTAAGCAAACTGTTGTTAGTTTATTGAGACCTATTAAACTATTTAAATTTTTGTTGAAACGATCAAAATATACTTTTTTTATTCGGATAGTTGGCGCAGTTGTTTTTTTTTATTATTTCTTATATTACAACGTATCAATTTATATCATTGAATAGCTTTATTATTAATACATATCACTCAGAAACAGCTGGTTTTCTTGTAGTTTGCCCAAAAATATGACCATCTGTGTCTGGTGGCCTTTTTGTATAGACATTATCTATCAATCTGTTTTTTTTAAAATTCCTAATATTTGATAGTTAATTTTTCTTCGGTATCGCTTTGCTAACATCTGAACAGATTGCATTCACTAAAATCCAGTTTCAATGAACTAATTGCGTAATTATTGTTACAGGCGTAGGGGATTTCGCTCCGGGAATTGAATCGAAGGCATTCCTGGATCCCGAGGCTACAAAGATCCTTTTCAAACTTTCCAACTATAAAAAACTCTTGCAAGTACCCTACGAAGCGACATACGAGACTAATAATGCGATACCGAGAGTAAGTGAAAATACCTAAATAAAAATTAAATGAAAAATTAATTAATCAAAAGAAAATTGTTATAGCGCTCCTAATTTTGATTCCAAAATTCAAAGGCTTGTTTAAAAACCTAATGTACCAAATTATTTTCTATTATCCCTTTCAGAAATACGAGTATGTTTATGTTCTTAGTAAGTATATGTGTTATCTTACTTTTCCCATAATCTGACTTATCCTATAAATCAAAAGTAGGTATAATCTTGAGTATCCCATTAATCCAAAGAATAATTCCGTGTAATCTCCTCTATTCATCAGTATAATCCTGTGTACACGGGATTACACAAGTGAGATCATAAGATCTCATAAATCAACAGTACTATTATAAATCAAAAGTATCATCCCGTGTAGCCTCACGAATAAATAGTATAACGTTATGTAATTTCATAAATCAACAGTAAAATTCGTATAATCTTGAAAATAAAAAATTAACTCTGTGTAATTACATAAATCAAATAGATAATCTCGTGTAATCTGATAATTTAAAAGTTTAATCTAGTTTAATCTTCAAAATCAAAAGTATAATCTCATAAAATCGTTTAAATATAAGTAACGATGCATTAAAATATTATAAAATAACTTTGTTTTAATGGCAAATTAGAAAAAAATAAATATATAATAATTATTACCTTTGTGTTTCAAGTGTTAATATTGCACCAGCTGTATCGTATTTTATGTTTCAGGAATTCTGGGACAAATTTTTCGCTCTTCCTAATAAGAACATTCAGGTCCTAAACGCCATCTTCAGGATCTACCTAAACAACGGAGCGGGCAGCGGGATTGTCTTCGGCGACCCTCTCCTGACATCAGCCTTTTTGGAACCGAGCATCGTCAAAAGTAGCATTCCTTTGAGGGCTACTGTTAATACCTGCGGTGGTAAGTTCACGTCATTGTCAATACATCAGAAATGTTATGCATTTTATGTATTAAATTGAGCGTAGAAATAGACCACTGCTGAACGCGCTTTTGTAAATCCGACATTTTAATGAAAGTACATAACTAGTTAACATTTTTCCAGAATCCCGAGGCTCCTTGCTGGTCGACTGGGTCAAGAAGGATGTGAACATCGAAACTAGCAACTTCCTCTCTCTGCGCAACATCGACCCGAGGGCCTACGAAGCATTCCTAATGAAACTTTTTGTTTAAAAGTTTAATAAAATCTGTCGAATCTAATAAATCTCTGCATTTGTTTATTTTTAATCCTCAACCTACGATAAAATAATATTCTTTTTAAACCCCTTTTTTTAAATAAGGTGTGAAGCATGTACCATGTATCTAGGGAATTTAAACTCTAAAATAAATAACCATATTTACGGAAATATATATTTCTAAAAATGTCCAATTCAATAAAAAATATCAAGCTCAGTAAAAAAATGTTACCAAGCTAGCTAGCATCGTACTTACACTGTAGTTCTGATTTTTTTAAATTGCATATAAAGAGAGAGCTTAAAGTCAGCAGTGTTCTTCTAGTAGTATATAACTTTTGTTTAACAACTTTGTAAATAGGAAAAAAAACTGTCTATAATAGATAAAACTAAAAATCCTAAACACATGTTAAAGTATGGTCACCTAGGTAGGTTAGGTTAGGTTAGGTTAGGTTAGGTTAGGTTAGGTTAGTCACAATATGGCCACACAAAGTTATGACTTTCCAATAGCATTTTCGTTTAATCTATCAAGTATGATCGATCACCTGCTGCTTCACTGTAGCGAAGGCACCTTTAATTATTACCCGAAGATGCACTTATCACTTATCATGTCCGCATACTCCTAATTAGTATAACTCCGAAATGTCTGACTAGCCATCGTGCAAAACCACACAATCACAATAAACACAAAATTATCACTAAAATCACCAACACTGACTTAAATGCATTCGCACACGACAAATACAACTCAAAACAAAAATATTAACAAACGGACAGGAATGCAAATATGCACATCAAACGATCAATAGAGTATTTATATTTTTATAAGACTTTTCTATTAGCTATATGAAAATTATATTGAATTTAGATAATAACTTTTTTTTTAGATAATAACTTTTAAATTTAATTTAAGAATTTATTTTATGTTATCAATTTATTAATATATAAGTTGCGTATGGCTGCGACTACTTACGACCATCGTAAATGTGTTGTAGTGACATCTTGCGGAGCGTAGAGAAGTTATTTTTTTATTTTATCTAATAGTACAGCGCCATCTTGTGGGGAACGGCGGAACTGTGCAAAAACGTCAATTATGCGCGTAGCGAGTAGCTGAGCTAGGTCCTGAAAAAGTTGCTGAACATTTGCTGAAAAAGTTGGAAAGAGAGAAGTCACGGGATCCAACTACAATCAGTGAATCGATTTGGACGTGGTACGTGCTAATTAGCCTGACGTCCTCAACGATTTTTTTTTGTAAACAGCTGTTACGTTATTCTTTTTTTTAATAAATATTATAATACTAAATTAAATAAATATTAAACAGATATAAGTTTTTTATTTAAAAATTTTCACGATTCACGCGCTAACGACATGCAGTGCGGTAGCTCATTTAAATTTTTAGAAAGCACCACATATTACGTATCTGCGTATTTATCTCAATAAAACATTTTTTGGTTGGTAGAAACTCAAATTAAGCTATTCAAATTTTACACCAGGCGGCAATTAGATATTTTAATCTCAAATTTGCAATTAAAATGAACGTATTTCAAATATTTGCTGTTTTTTTAAAACATGCAACTCTTTTCATTTTGATGAGTGCAAATAAGATATGGCAAACGCTATTACATAGAATAATTCATGAATGTAAATATTTTGAATAAAGATAATAATATTCAATTTATGTATCAGTTTCTATAAATATTAATTATTTCATTTCAACCTTTGTGGTCAAAAAATGTGATATGTTTGACAAACACTAGTCAAAGAGAACAAACTTTTATCATTTGCAAATATTTAATTTATCATCTTAACGCTAGAATGCGTCATATAATTATTTATTTATTGATAGAATTATAAACAGCGTGATTAAACAAGTTTACAGCTAATATTTTATATAACATATGGCCAACAAGTATACTTCCAAGATTAATAGATTATCGTATAATTGCTTGTTTAAGAGGCTGGGTTAGGTTAGGTTAGGTGTTAGAGAGAAGAGTAAATAATAGTGGGATATGTGATATGTTAGGATGAGAAGCAAGGGCGCATCGCAAAGTAATAAAGATATTTAATGTTTCCAGAAAAAAAGGTCATTCTATACTTCAAACTGATCAACGTTTGTTTTACAAGTGCCACTAAGTGCCCTCTATCATTCGAACTTGCCGTCTTCACTTTAGTGAATTTAATAGGTAATTATTTTCGCATAATTTCTTACTCGTAATAGGGATCATAAATACCGTTTAAGTCTTTAGGAATGTTCTTAGGACATTCTAATAAAAATAATAAAAATGAAAGAAAAAAACACTAGTATGAAAGATTTTATTTAACTTTTAAACAAAAAGTTTCATTAGGAATGCTTCGTAGGCCCTCGGGTCGATGTTGCGCAGAGAGAGGAAGTTGCTAGTTTCGATGTTCACATCCTTCTTGACCCAGTCGACCAGCAAGGAGCCTCGGGATTCTGGAAAAATATTAACTAGTTATGTACTTTCATTAAAATGACGGATTTACAAACGCACGTTCAGCAGTGGTCTATTTCTACGCTCAATTTAATACATAAAATGCATAATATTTCTGATGTATTGACAATGACGTGAACTTACCACCGCAGGTATTAACAGTTGCCCTCAAAGGAATGCTACTTTTGACGATGCTCGGTTCCAAAAAGGCTGATGTCAGGAGAGGGTCGCCGAAGACAATCCCGCTGCCTGCTCCGTTGTTTAAGTAGATCCTGAAGATGGCGCTCAAGACCTGAACGTATTTATCAGGAAGAGCGAAAAATTTGTCCCAGAATTCCTGAAACATAAAATACGATACAGCCTGGTGCAATATTAACACTTAAAAAACACAAATTAGATTCGCTTGCCAGGGAGTAGGTGTACCTCTGGCACCTCTGGCAAGCCTTTTGCATAAATAAAAAATACCTAACCTATTCTTTTAATAGGTATCACTAATTGGTACAGGAGTTATAAATGGGTATTTTTGGAGATAACTCGTCCCTAACATTCTCGGAATTTTCAATAGGAAATAATATTTTAAATGCATCCCAAAGAAATTGTAATATCTTTTTCCTAAATACATTACGTTACGTTCATTAGCCAACACAATCGAGCGTACAAAACGCAGAAAGACCTTTTCGCGATGTTGGGAGCAGTTAAATAAACTGTATTGTAAGGAAAAACATTTTTTCCCAATAACTAAAAATAATTTTTGATTTAACTTATTAATAGTTAATTTCGGAGGCAACCTTTAAAAACAAGGACCTTTTTAAAAATAAAATGTCTGATTTCTTACAGTCTTGAAATGTCTGTTACATTACATTACGTTACATTACGTGATTTATTACGTTGTAATTTATTA
Source organism: Neomicropteryx cornuta (assembly GCA_020383195.1). Taxonomy (NCBI): domain Eukaryota; kingdom Metazoa; phylum Arthropoda; class Insecta; order Lepidoptera; family Micropterigidae; genus Neomicropteryx; species Neomicropteryx cornuta. Next base: position 657,082 of record JAHKQU010000001.1, on the reverse strand, counting down.
TACAATTTAATTCATAAGATTACAAGAGATTATTCGTCTGATTTAAAATATTATACTGTTAATTTATGAAATTACACTTTTAAATTGTGAGATTACAAGATATATTTTACTTTGTAAATATTAGATTACGCGGGATTATACTTTTCACTAATGAAATTATACTGATGATTTATGAGATTACATAAATTGTGAGATTACAAGATATATTTTAATTTGTAAATATGAGATTACACGAGGTTATACTTTTCACTAATGAAATTATGAGATTTATGAGATTACACTTTTAATTTGTGAGATTACAAGATTTAATTTACTTTGTAAATATGAGATTACACGAGGTTATACTTTTCACTAATGAAATTATACTGATTATTTATGAGATTACACTAGATTATACTTTTAATAATATGAGGTTACACAAGATTATACTTTTAATAATATGAGATTACACTAGATTATACTTTTGAATTATTAGAATATACTAAAAGTCAAATGAAACGTATAACAACAGCGGAAAAAAGGAAGCTAGAACCACAAATTAGTTAGTTTGGTGAAAATAATTTGGGTCAAATTCCTAATTTTAAACGAACAGATGAAGAAAGATTTTCTAATTGATTGGATTGGTTGTGTATATTTTGATTGATTTAAAAATATCTTATTATATAAATATTAACTATAGAATTTGTATAAAACTTTAAATTATTGCAATATTATTAAAGTTTTATCCCTAGGGTTCGTGTATTTTCACTCACTTTAGGCACGGCTTTATTAGTTTCGTACGTTGCTTCGTAGGGTACTTGCAAGAGTTTTTTATAGTTGGATATTTTGAAAAGGACTCTCGTTGCCTCGGCATCCTGGAACGACTTAGATTCAATTCCCGGAGAGTAATCACCGACGCCTGGAACAAAAGTAATACGCCACTATTTAACTGAAACTGGATTTGCGTGAATGTAATCATACAGATTTTAACACAGAATTCGACAAAGTTGATCAATCCAATCAAAAAATACTTTTAGGAGTATAAAAAATAATCTAAATAAAAATAGAATTGGTTAAATTGTTATATAAAAAAAAAAACAGCAGTCACAGTGGCGTTTGGAGTAACACGTTATTCTGAGATTTGATAAAATATGAATCAATTAGTTTTATATTTTATCACAAATACGTGTATGATTTAATTATTTTTTTTTTGAATAATTAGGGATATTTACAGGGCTTGATAACCCATTAAATAATTTTAATATAAAAATGAAAGATGGTTAAAAACATGGTTCTAATAATGAAGCATTTTAATAATCGTTACTTTAACAAAAACATTCTTGTGTTGAATAATAAGAAACAAAATCATAAAAACAGTCGCGCCAATAAAGTGTAAAAAAAAGTTTTTATTGTTTAGAAAATAAATTTTATAAATTAAATGTCAACAAACAATTAAATATTATGACTAAATAAAAAAATTAGAGACTCAACTTTGTGCTTGCCTAATGAAAAACATGAATACTACTTCCATATTAGTTAATTTCAAAATTGCTTGTTTAAATGTCTTGTTTTATGCGATTGCATAATTTGAATAGACGGAGAGAACTATATGTTAAACTAAAAGAGTTTTATAAAATTAGAAAATAATGTTTTTTTAAAAACCTTGAACACATCCGGCACTGGTCAGTATAACTTTTACGTTGGATAGAAACTGATTATCTACTTCCTGAGCTAGAACGAGGTTCGTCAAAGGTCCCAACGCGTCAACGATGAGTTTTCCTGAAAAAAAATCACAGTTTTTCACAGAAATTCTCTATGGTAAAATTCAAAAGTGGTGTATGCGAGTGTCTGGTCAGAATTAAGTAAAAATACGATGCAACATCGTTGCATAATAACACCTTTATATTTCTGAGCGAACCGCGCTAAGGCCAAAACTCCACTTTGTGCTTGCGGCGGCCGCAGGAGACTGTCGTCGACTGGAACTTCTCCGAAATTGTCTGAACCATACGAGCTGAACCGCAGGGGCGGAGTCTCCGCCAGCGACGCGTCGGCGCCCAGGAAGATCGGGATCTGTGGAATGTTAAGTTGGACAGCAATAATTATTGTTAGTCATCGATTATTGTTAAACTTACTTGGATGCTAGTACCATCATTTTTATCAACATATTTCTCAACGTTAGTACCATAATGTTAGGTTACCTATAACACAATATCTAGCTATCGTTACAACAGCTAACTGTCAATTTCGCGATTAGCTGTTGAGTCGCACCGCCATTTTGATTTGAATCACAGCAAAATAAAATGGTTGCTGCTACCAAATTTTCAAGTGACATTTTACTTCACCAGCTACGACGCCATATTGTTTTGTTATCATAGCAAAATGTTTTTAATACTAATTTTTTTTTGCCTTCATCTCTTGCTGCCATAGCAAGATATATGGTATATCTAACAAAAAATATTTAAGAATAATCCGTCTGTAAGGTAACCACCCCAATCATGGACAGTTTAAGGATAATTTTTGCCTATTTTTCAAATTACTGGTATGTTTATAAATGTTTTCGACAATTGAATGGTTTAAATTAAGGTTACATAATTAAAGTATGTTTTGATAAATTGAAATTGATAGTCAAAGCTTAAACTGTAAAGATATTTTCACAGTAGAAATATGCTTTTTTTCACCATTAATGGACAGAAGAAATCTTTTTAGGGACACCTATTTATAAACATGATCCATTGTTGGACATCCATTTATGGACTGCGTCTCACTAAGTTGAATCAAACGTCAGTATTTGACAGTTACATGACTTTAGTTTATGGTTATGTGTTGCCAGTGACTAGAATTTAACTACTGATCTTAATTTTAAAGGTTATTGCTTTTTCTGTCCATTACTGGTGCCTCTACCTTACGTACAACTATGCGATATGCTTACACTTATGTTCGATTAGCAAATTTTGAAATAACCAAACGTTTTGCTAAATATTCTTTTCAGTGTAACAACAATTAACTGTTTATTATTAGTAGACAATGAAACAACCGATTCAGCAAAACGTTGAAGTCGCTATACACACGGTTTATACTGAAGTTACATACAATGGGTTGTTATCACTTACATCACTTCTCCCGACTAGCTGCAGCAACTTGGCCACATTTTTACATACTTTTTCAACAGTAAGGAAAGGACCACGAACGCAAATTATGCCCACGATCGGAGGTCTGAAAAAAAAAACAATCAGATGTTTTTTTTACGCGTGTCGCGCGTGCATGGAAACATAATTATTTAAATTCTCTATTGTGAAAATATGTCAGTGTAACTTCTAGTATACTACAGATAGCATAAATTATACTATAAATACTATCCTTATGAGATTGTAAGTACATGTTTTTACACATATAACTTAACTGTGAATGGGTGACCAATAACTGTGCGAAAAATGACATTTCACATTTATTATTTGGCACCTCGGCCAATAGGAGTATTTTCAAAAATCGTATGAAAAATGTGTCTTTGTAATCATTTACATATGATTTAATTTTCAAATAAAATAAACACTTCCACTACTTAGCTACCTGTATTTTCAACATTTTGATATTTTGGAAATTACCTAAAAAAATTCTTCATACTGTGAAAAATATCTGAAAAACAGCGAAAGTATGATTCATATGAACAAAATAAAGCAGATAAGCTATTAATACACGTGTACGATGGAAAATTCTTGTAGGGGGTGCAATGGCAGATTAAAGGATGCAGAGTCTAGCTACCTTTCCAACGATTGCAAGTACCGAAAAAAACTGTATAGATATAACCGTGTGACGAAAGCTTGGTTCAAAATATCGCATTTTCTAACCTAGACACTTTAATGAAGCGAGACGATAATATTAGACTTGTTAAAAAAAAGACTTTGATGAATTAAAGTTAAAAAAGAACGACGTTTTATACTGAAAGTTATATAAAAAATATTTTCTCTTCAACCTATCATTTAATAAATAAATAATAGTGATACTAAATCACCTAATAGTGATACGGATAACTGAATTATGCACATATTACCTCCATCGTGAATGCTCAGTCGTTTTCGGGCATTCTGAATATTCCTAATAACTAATATAAGAACAGGTATTGTGAAAATGTAAACTATATCGGTATAATTGATAGAATCGACGACCAGGTCAATTGCCCGATTGATTTTGCAGGATTTAAAATGGTTTATAACTTACCCCAATCTACGTTTATATGCTTTAAGTGCAACAATAATGCCAAAAGCATCGCTGACTGTCCCGTCCGTATCCAAAACCATCACATCCCCCTTTGACCAGCGCAGGGCTCCATTTGTATAATAGTCCGGCGTTGTACTGAAAAATAGTATATTTTGATATATTAAGCATATCAAGATTCAATTATTCCTGCAGATTTTTTTTTATTTGAGTAATGCACCATATACAACCCCACGAAGGCTGGTGCCTTTTCTGTAGGTATCTTAGCATACAAATTCAACAATTAACGTCTCAACATAATGTCACATTGTTCTTATGACTATGGTGACACTTTTCGTGACACATTAACTAAATTAAAATTAAAACACAAACATTGCTCGCTGACAGCAATCCCAAGGAAACCTTCCTTTATTCTAAATAATGCGTATATAATTGTATATGTCTAATAAAGCTCAGTTTCACTAACCAATAGGGTATACCCATGTTAGGTTAGGTTAAACCAATTAAATGAAACAAAGAAATAATACAATAAATGAATTAAAAAAATATACATACACATACACATACATAATAAACATACATAATAGACAAACAGCATATACATACGTAATAATAAATTGGGTGTTGAATAACTTATACAATATCGAATAAACTAAAGAAAAAATATTTTTATAAATTATAATTTTGACAAAAGTGTATTTTTATCTCATTTTTTTATATTCTTCTGGTTTTTAAAAGTTTTAATGTCATCTTCTAACTCATTAAATAGTTTAGGGATTAAGTAACGAAAAGTACGTGATCCGTAGTAATTGTTAATACGAGGAACATTCAACGTGTGCCTTGGGGTGTAAGCATGAACTACGGGATCCTTATATGAGGCGTCTGAGTAGTGATCGATCAGGATTCGGTGTGAATTAGAATTAATTAATATGTTTCATCAATGCTTAACCACTACCTAAATGATAACATGCCATGGCCATTGGCTGTGTGTTCGATGACGTCAAAGATATCTCCAAGTTTGAACGCATCAATGGCCGTCCGATAAACAGAGACTTATCTATCATTTACCAATTACCCATCATTTCAAACGGAGATCTCTACTATAATATGATGTCATAACTTGTCTATTTTATCTACCTAATTGTATGTTCAGCACCTGGTATCTAATATTTATCCAATGCCACCTCCTAAAGCGAGTGCCCTGAATTAAAAAACAGGCCCATAAAGAAAATGTTAATGATCCTGGAATAAATGTCATTAGGCTATTAAGTTAAAAACTTAGCTTATAAATGAAACAATAGTAGTAGTAGTAGTAGTAGTAGTAGTAGTAGTGCCAATGATTTATTAACACGTAGTGAGTTCGTTAACACCTAACATTTTTAGTATTAAAACAATTATAATACTTACTCGTCAAGCGCTTGCACACATATTGCGAAAGAAATTAACAGCAGGCCCTGTTTCAAAACTGAAATCATTTTCACAGTATAACTACTGAGATGCGATCGCATTGGCCTTTTATAAAATAAAAAAAAAAACTGAATACAAAAGAAATTTTCTCCGTTTGTGTGCTCAGCCGGAGTTTTCTATTTAATTCAGAAATGGCACCTAAACGTACGACTGATAGTATTTATATGGAAAAATCGCTGAATATTTTAGTGATCTTTTTGTTAATTTATATTGTGTTGTTGGATTTTAAGGACACAACAGCTGTTACTTTCTATGTATTCTAACATCGACAACAAAAGACGTTGGTTTTATTAGTCTTTTATCATTTTTATACACTAATGTTGCTTAGAAATATAGGTTTTATTTTTCTGTCTAATTATTTTATACATATCTTTAATTCTCTCTCTATCCCAGCGCGCCTTCATAAGTTCTCTTTCTCTCATATTAAACATTTAAAACACACTAACACTATATTTTTTATTTATTTATTTGGGCCTAAGAGGATTATCCGCAAGGTTTGCCCATGAACACATTTAATTTATAACAAACAAGCAAAAAAATTGTAATACAACAACATTAAATACCAAAGACAAAAACAATACAATAACCACAAATAAATAATTCACGGAAATGGAATTTAATAATTCGACTACTCTCCTAATTGGACTATACTTGTATATGTTCGGTACGACACGCTAATCGCCTAAATAGCGTGTGCTCCCGCGATCTAGTCAAACGGTCCGGAACAGAGAAACCAATCTATCCGAGTACTACCCATAGTACTCGGGTACTCGGGTACTCGGAGTCCCAATTCTCGATGAATCCGCGAATAACTATAACAAAATAGAATAATGTATGGACTTGCCGCCTTAACTCGAGTGTATTAAAGTCTAACATCCCTAATACAAATGCTGATGGATAAGTATTAGGAAACATTTCGACCTTTTTTTAATAATAATAATAATAACTAAAAGTTTCGCAACGCTGTCTAATATTATACCAACACCAATATAAATACTATACCAATGCACAAAACCACAGACAAAATTCTTATTTTAGTTCCATAATGAATCAGTACATTAATCAATATATATGTATACATATTCAAAGTATAAATTGGTGTATTTTATGTTCTTTTTGTTGTATTTTTTTTAAATTTAAATATTTTCTTTTTTATGTCATTATCTTTACCCATGGTGGGTAATCATAATAAATAAATAAATAAATACGAACATAAAATTTCTTTTTATATTAATTATAACGTAGAACTAAACATTCTTTTACATATTTCTATATGCGGTCATAGATGAGTTATTAATTCTAACTGGCCAGAAATAAATAAAACGTCCCAATAGCTGCGCTGTCAAATGTTTAAAATTTGAATATGATCAGTTTCATACTAAAAAATTGTTGACTTTAATGTTATAGGTATATCTATATTATTCGATCAGCTTTCGATGTGATTTCAAGAGCATCAATCTACACATTTGTACTTTTCGAGTTGAAAGATGCAACGGACAGATAGACAGACGGCCAAGTGACGAGGAGTTTTAGCTTCTTAGAAGCATGCTGACTCGTGCAAATCTCATTATTTAGCTTAAAACAATTCAGAATTATATCCTAATCCAAATCCTTGTTATCCATTTTTACACGCCGGCGATGCACACTACACTTTACTACACGCTGTTCTTGCGCGCACGCCGTTCTTGCACTGTTCTGAACGCTACACTACACACTGTTCTTGCACGCACGCTGTTCTTGCACTGTTCTACACGCTAAACTACACACTGTTTTTGTGCTATTACTACACTACACGATATACCACATACTATACACTTTATATTCCACAATAAAGTAGGTTTATCTTCTTTAATTCTCTTCTTTTTTCTTAACATTATATTCATTTAGCAACATACATACGTATTTGTTTTGTGAATTTAAAAAATATTCTTTTTTGGCGCGGCTGACTTGTCGTGAATTTCAGTAAAGTGATTATTATCACGATAAAACGATAAACGTACGATAAAGGGGGAAAGACTTTACCCCCATTGCACTCTGACAGGTACCTAAGCGGCATAAAGGCGTGCTGTTTCGCGAGAAAGAGATGGCATTAAGAAATCTGTCTCTGTCTGAGAAAAAACTCAAATATTTTGCCGCATAGAAATTAGGGTTTTATTTTTCGCGTAAAGTAACCGTAAATAATATATCGAAATTTTGTATTTCATAATATTTCAAAAATTTACTTCTAGTTTATAATGACGTTTTTCTAAAAATAGCTTAAATTCACCTAAAATTACCTAATAACTTCAAAGGAGAGGGCAATTTTGAACATACTGGATATTTCACTGAGCCAAATTTGAATGTGCTAGATTTAAGGGAAATAGTAATAATGAAGCGTTAAGGGTGATTATGCCCCTGCTCGGAGCTCAGCTTAGTAAGAGTGCATTTGAGGGGAAAACTGAGGCAACGGAAGGAAACGAATATCCAAGAACTAAACTAGCCATATTCGCCTCTGCGATAAAAGGACGCAGATATCATAATAGCATCTGCTTGCATGTCCCTTGCCGCGTTTAAACACCGTTTTTATGTTCCAAACTACGACACGAGCGCTCTCAGAATAAAGTGCAGTTGTTGCTACTAATACGGTATTATAAACCAATTTAAATTAAAGTGTATTTAGTGTATTAAAACGCAAAAGTTTTCGTAATGCATCAAAATTTAATTTATTGTAGTTCAAAAAGTTTCGTTAGGAATCTCTCGTAGGCCCCCGGCCTGATGTGCCGCAGGCAGAGGAAATTACTCCTCTCGACGGTCTCGTTTTTGTTGACCCAGTCGACCAAAAACGAGCCACGGGATTCTGGAAAAAATATAATAAAATACGATTGTAAATCGTGCTAATTATGCCCAACCTAATTATGGCCAATTGTATGCTATCTAAACAGGTTTTTATGAAAGACATTAATGATGACGTAATAACAAAACGGCCATTACTAAAAAATATTTTGATACGCTGTGTCACAATACTAATACTAATCAGCATGATTTGTTTTGACGTCACAAGCGCTTTGATGAATTCATAAATTTTATACAATTTCTTAAACATAAAAGGGAACATAAACGCCCCGTAAAGCCTCTGGGAATGTTTTTGGAACAACCTGTATAAATGTTTTAATACCGGCGAAAGGTCAAATTTAAATTAGCACAAAAAACAATGGATATAAATAAACAACCAAATTTTAACAAAAGTGATTATTTATTCTTTTTTTTAAAAAAGAATTGCTATGACCTTTGCTCACGTAAGGTAAGGTTTGCCCAAAGGTAGGGGATGGTGGCTTCTTATACATGAATGCATAGAACCACAACTTACCACCGCAGGTATTAACAGTAGCCCTCAAGGGAATGCTACTTTCGACGATGCTCGGTTCCAAAAAGGCTGATGTCAGGAGAGGATCGCCGAAGACAATGCCGCCTCCTGCTCCGCTGTTTAAGTAGATCCTGAAGATGGCCTTCAGGACCTGAACGTACTTGTCAGGAAGAGCGAAAAATCTGTCCCAGAAATCCTGAAAAAATGCAGGGTTCTGGTGGAATATTATGATTTCAAACACAGTTTATATTCGTCTTATCAGAAATCGCTCTAAAAGCAGGTAGAATTTATACACGAATATTGTGACTTTTCTGTGGGGTATTTGTTTAACTTAGTGAATATTTTATAAATATAAACATAATAACTTAATATTGATGTGCATGCATTGTATTGTATACACAATTATATGTTTTTAGGATTATTGATATCCCTATTATCAATATAAAACCTATAACAAATAAACGTTCGAAAGTCTAAAGTATCAGTGATCTAAATATCATAGCTTCTTTAATCTATTTTTTTTAATCTTTTTTTTTGAACCTAACTTATCAGAGTATAAAAATTAATATAAATTTAGCATCCTGGGTGCCACTAAAAATACCTATGGATAATGAGTACCGCCAATGAATATAAATTCAATTATATACTTTCAGAAATATTATCATTTTCTTAGCAAATAAAACATTTTATTGCGATTAACTACAAATATTTTTTTACGTAAAGTTGTTAATGAAAAATAAAGTTTTCGATATTGGGACTAAAAAAATAATAGGTTATTGTTTTTAACTGTGGATTTGTGAGGTTAGGTAATGGGCTACGTATTTTTTTCCAGATAAATATATTTTTTTAAGATTAAAGTTCAATGTTGACGAAAAAAATTAGGAATCTGGAGCTGTTTTTAGTTCCATTAAGCAACGTAATTGGACCATCTTTGGGACACCTGTATACATATAATAAACATCTGATTATTTGCGTTTAAAAATAAGCCATGAGCACAGAAATAACAGGCAATATCGTGTACTCGTGAACTATAACATGAAAATTTTCTAACAAATTTAACAATTAAATTTAATATTTTTTCTCTATGGTGCCGTCAGAACGCCTTAAGGCGCCGACACACACGAATGCTACAAAAATGTGAATTTAATTAACAGATTTTCAAAGGCGTTAGGAGAGATATCCACAAGAGAGTAATCCAGTTTATTACCAATAATTTTTTTTCTAGCAAATAACCTAAGGCCTTAATTTGTAGGTTAGAATCCATCAGATCGATGTCGTGGAAGTGTGGCCCTTCGAGACCACACCCGGTACTCCACTATGAGGTCGCCACCGGTGAAATAATAGGCAGGCGTAGTGCGCGAGCGGCGAGTTTATTGAGACTGTTTGATACGTCGCGCTTCGACCGTACCGCGGCCGAGCGCTGACCATAGACAATGTGTTGTCTATGATTAGGGGAATATGAGTGATGTGCGTATGGCAACATTGTCGCGCTACATTATTCTTGGTTCACGTATGCAATCGCCTTAAATGTCTTGTATTGAAGAAAAGTAAATACAGTATATATTAAAAATGTTTGTGATCAGTTTTGATTATATAAGGAGGATCGCGATCTACACCTCGAACCGCTCGCACAGCGACACATGCGCAGCGAGAGTGCGCACACTGAGTCCCTTATAAGCCGTAAGGGAGTTGTCCCCCCCTGTAAGGGGCTTGGGGCGTGGTTTTCAATCTGGCACTACTTTTTTCGTAGTTGGTGTTTTTGACAACTGTCACTTGATTTATGCTCAGTTTGGTTTGCCATTTCATAATGAATAGACTTACTCCTGAACAACGTTTGCAAATAGTGCAAATTTAGAAAAAATCACTCTAAAATAAAGTAAAAATCGCGTCGTGGGCCTGTGGCATGGCCTCCAAGATCGTGCGGTTTAACACCGCTGGACTATTTTTTGTGGGGTTATGTGAAGTCGCTTGTCCACGCAGATAAGCCGGACACGATTAACGCCTTGGAAGAGAATATTCGGCGCGTTATTGCTGACATACGGCCCAACTTGCTGCAAAAAGTGGTTGAAAATTGGGCCTCTCGGCTGGAATTTGTTCGAGTCAGCCGCGGCGGCCACTTACCCGAAATCATTTTTAAAACATAATGGCAAACCCTTATCTTTATAATAAAACTAAATTCTTAGCCATAACATCAAATTATATGCGTTTTATCTCTTCTTGAAAACCACGCCTCTAAAATCATCACCCTATACTAAGAAAGTTATGGTAAAATTTCACTTCTTCGTAAAAAACCCCACAAGTGGTGTAAAATTACGGCATTTATCGTGTCCGCAAGAAAGTGAGGGTGGTTTTGGGTTATAAGGGATGTGAAAAATGAAGATATGTCGAAATTTTCCGGAAGTCCCATGCAACCCATTGCATGGTACCCATTGCAACAGGAAGCTTTTTTTTAATGAAATCTACCTAAATTACGAAGATACTTTTGAATAAAAATATTATTATATGTGTATCTTGCAAGAGACACGGTAAATATAAAACAGTGGTAAGTAAATAATTACTCTAGATGCGACTAGACTAACAATTACTTTAGATTGACTCTATTTACTCTTCTCTAATTTTTCGCGATAGAGATTCAACCTTATCTCGTCACACTGGGAATAAAATTATTATATTAAACTACTTATTACCTTGCTTTTTATTTCTATTTCAAACAAATTATAGGTGAAATGATAATTTCGTCCAAAGCACTTTCGTGTAAATGATAATTCAAATTAAATACTTACCTTCGGCACCGCCTCGTTGGTTTCATATACGGCTTCGTATGGTAGTTGCAGAAGTTTCTTATAGCTGGATATTTTAAATAGGATTCTCGTTGCTTCGGAGTCCTGGAACGACTTCGATTCAACTCCTGGAGAGTAATCGCCGACACCTGAAACAAAAATAATATGTAATTAATACATTCAAATTGGATTCGAGTGAGTGCAGTCTATTCAGATAATAGCAAAGCTTTCGACAAAGTTGATCATTAAATATTTTTGGGATATCAAAAAATATTTCCACTGTCTAATGCTAAGAATATACAAAATAATTTGTTAATGTGAAGAGAATCAAAAAATATCCATAGATTCAATGAAAATCTACTATACATATCAATTTTTATATCATTTTATAAAATCTATTTGAAAATTGCTTGGTTGAGAGCTCCTAAATATTATTGAATAAAATTATTAGGCCCCATTCAGATTGACCGAACTACACATTAAATATTAAGAGGTTTATAACATTAGAAAATAATGTTTTTTTAAAAACCTTGTACACATCCGGCACTGGTCAGTATAACTTTTACGTTGGATAGAAACTGATTATCTAGTTCTTGAGCCAGAGCGAAATTTGTGACAGGTCCCAAACCGGCAACAATGAGTTTTCCTGAAAAAAAAAAATATAGTTTTCATAAGTCACATAAGCCCTATGTCACGGTGTAAATAAGTATGGATTTTTTGCATATGCGACATGAATGGGTTGTCATTATTGAGCATTTAAATGTATAATCTGTATATAAAATGTGTATAAAAGGATTTGTGTGAGAAAAAGTTCACCTGTACATATAAAAATTGCGATATATGATACCTTTATATTGCCGTGCAAAACGTCCTAAGGCCAAAATTCCATTTTCTTGCTGTGGCGGACGCAGGAAGCTGTCGTTGACTGAAACATCTCCAAAATTATCTGAACCATACGAGCTGAATCGAAGAGGCGGAGTATCCACCAGCGATGCGTTGGCCCCTAAAAAGATTGGAATCTGTGGAATGTTAGGCATAGCATTATTTATTTATTTATTGTTTATTCGGAAAACCAACAGTATAATTTAAGAAGAAAGAATGGTACATACAGTTGTTTGTAAAATTAACTGATGACAGGTTTTCGCAAAAGTACAGAGATACATGTAAAGATTAAAATTAAATTAAATTACATTCGCATTATCACTCTAAGTTATAAAAAAAAGAAAGTTTAAACCTTGAAGGGGTAAGGAAAAAGTTAGGAGCAATTTCAGTAGTGTTGTGATTCCCTTATTTCTGGAAATAAAAGTAAAATAATGCTAGATATTGATGTATAGATTGTATGGATTAGGATTAATTATTTAGGCTTCTATATAATTAAAAATATAATTTGCTATTTTGTCAGAATAAAATTTTTACAATAATTTAACAGAAAGTATGTTGAATTACAATACTAATAATGGCTTGTTTATCTAACAATTGTTTTATGTGCATTTTTCTAAGTTTTTTGCTGAAAAAAAAGTGTTCAGGAGATATTTTGGATTTTTTTAATCCCGGTTGATTTTTATCCGATGCGAAAATACGAAAATTTATAATAAAAAAAAAAATGTCTGATAAAAAAGGTAACGGTTTTGTAATTGGACATGTTTTTAATTAAATAAAAAAATCGCCAGTCTAAATGAATGCTTAAACCTTTGTTTTATATTTCCTTCTTCTGTTACTTACATCCTTTCTGCCTACTAGATGAAGTAACTTTGCCACATTTTTACATGCTTTGTCAACGCCGTGAAAAGGGCCGCGAACGCAAACTATGCCCACCACCGGAGGACTGAAATCAAAAAAGAAATCTACTATAATATAGTAAATCAATAAAAACGATTTTAAGCGCGAACTCAGAATTAGGACGCGTTATTAAAGATCTTATTTCATGAGGCGAATACCTACAGAAGCCGATAAGCGTGTACGGATGAGATAGAAACTTTGTAAGCATAAAATTAGAGGGTAACATTGCTACAGAGATTTGAAGATTTAACCATATACAATACTATAGACTATAGAAATATTGTATTAATATCAAGTGATAATTGACATAATTTAGTTATACAACTTAAATTAGGCATAGATACTTTAGCGCAGTAACAGAGTTTGACTAGTAACATTCGAACATTAGAACATTCGTTTTGATTTTAAACAACATCATTTAAAATCCATATAAAAATAGAATAATATGTAATTATTTAATAATAATAATTAAAAATCAATTTACACATAACATACGCAGGAAATATAAACTTATGCCGTTGTTGAAGATGAAGTTTAAAATGAAAAAAACCAAATATAAAGTCGATCGCCAAAAGTGCAGTCATACCCCTGAAACTTCATATAAGCTAGTAAATCTGTATCGGGAACGCAAGAAAGGCCTTCATCCCTCGACTGTGCATCCCGACACAGTCACACCTAGTGTTACTTTATGCACCAACTTTCTTTCACCGTGTCAATAAAACGATCTCTCTATGAAATATTCACACGATCTGTGCGTACTCTCGATACAGACACACAGATTATAATATCTGCAGTTTTTTATTTGTCAGAGAACTGACAAATATTTATTATTTATATTACTTATAAATAAACTTACTTATACTTACTTATAAAATTACTTATAAGTAAACATATTATTAGTATACAGTAAATATTATGATAACGATTACGTTTAGATTTCAGTTTTTTTCAGTTTGTTTTTTTCATTTATTTTTGTTCGTATTTTTTATAACTTGTTATTGAATGTAAAACTTTTTTTACTTATTTATTTAGTCTGTATATAGGGTAGCCCAATTGACTAAAAAAGATTATTAGAGGTAAAGCGAATAATATTAAACTATATTATGCGAATTTAATTAAGATAACGATTTTAAATTTAAACAAAAAGTAATCAAAATAATATAGAATTAAACTAGAAATTTTCTTCGCGGTTTTATGTATTGGTTATAGTATTTTAAGACAGCGTTGCGAATCTTATGCCGAGTTATTAAAAATAGAACAATTTGGAAATAATTTAGAATTTCTTTTCTTTTCATAAAGAAGAATCTTTTGTTAAAATATTTTCTTAAACTAGTTAAATCAAAAACATGGTTTATTGGACATCTCCATCATGTAAACTCAGTTTACACTTTTTATTGGCAATTTCCGTTGCCAATAAAAAGTTGCCAATAAAAAATTGGTCGGTTGCCTTAAGTTTTGTTTACAATGTTACGTTAATTGGGGAACCGTCTGTAAGAAAATTTAAGGATAAAAACGAGTTTATTTTTTTTAAAATTCGAAACATAACTCTCAAACCTAAATTTTTTAATAATTCTGACTTCAAAATAAATCTATCTAAACAAAAAAACTAAGAAAAAGTACAATTAATCCCTGTTGCCAAACTAAAACATCGAAATCGGCGCAGATATGTCTTATGCCGATGTTGCATAATGTGTGTTTTGTTTTGATGAGTTTATTTTATTATTTTCTAGTTTTATTGTTTTAGATTTATTTCGAAGTCGGTTTATTTTTTAGCAATAAAATATTGTTTAATATTACGCATCTACCTACAATTAATGTGATGAGAAAATCGGAAGAAAAATCAATCAAACTACGTTTATCGAAAATTTGATTTGGAATGAAGGATGAACTTACTATTAAATTCCTATACACATACTATATATTATTTTAAAGGTTAGATTTCCACCCAACCAAAAAAAAAAAATAATAATCATAAGTTATGCATGTACTACAAAAATTATCATTTATCTAAAATACGGTATATAAGAAACACGTACCTAATTTTAGCTGTATAGGTATATGTTTATATATATTATATTGTAAAACAAAGATATATTTTGTCATATTTGTCAACGAAATGACATTGTGTATCCAAAGATAATGGCCCGACTAAAATGTCAAATATTTACAATACTTACTAGTTTTTTGTGAGCACAGATATCGCAAAGGAAAATAATAGCAGGACCAGTTTTAGAAGATCAACCATTTTCACTGTTTAAGTAGTTGTGATGATAACACGTTTAACGTTTAACATACAATCACATTGTCACAGCTATTGAAAAAAGAAAGATATACGAATCTTTCTTTTTTTGTACTTCGCCGGAATCGACGCGAATGACTGATAGTATTCAAATGGAAAATAGTCAGATTGCCTGACTTCGTTAGAAGCAGTTTGGTATTAATGACTACCCTACTGGTCGTATATTTTGGTTTCTATGTTATCTTTACGGCCACGGGAAGATAATAAAGCCTTTGGCCATTAAATAATAATCTTAACACGTTTGCTTGTGCAAGTGTGAACGGAGTTCCCAGGCTTCAGTCATGCATCATAAATTACGAACAATATAAGACTAGAAAAAATAAAATATTTGTAACTACGAATAAAAACTCGTCATGCGTAAAGTTTTGAGGTATCACGTCAAATCTATAAATTTTACCCTCTAATTACGCCTTCTATAAATTAATCTTTTTACCGGTATGACAGAATATCTAATGATTATCAAGCCCCAAAGTACATCAAGATCTATCCCAAAGTACATCACGATCTGTCCCAAGGCACA
Source organism: Neomicropteryx cornuta (assembly GCA_020383195.1). Classification (NCBI taxonomy): domain Eukaryota; kingdom Metazoa; phylum Arthropoda; class Insecta; order Lepidoptera; family Micropterigidae; genus Neomicropteryx; species Neomicropteryx cornuta. The sequence continues at coordinate 640,703 of JAHKQU010000001.1, read as the reverse complement.
ACAAAATCTGTCCCAAGGTACAGCGAAAACTGTCCCAAGGTATATCAAGATCTGCTCCACGCTACATAAAGATCTGGCCCAAGGTACATCAAGATCTATCCCAAGGAACATCCAAATCTGTCCTAAGGTATATCAAGATTTGTCTCAAGATACACCAAGATTTGTCCCAAGGTACATCAATATCTGTCCCAAGGTACATCCAAATTTGTCCTAAGGTATATCAAGATTTGTCTCAAGGTACACCAAGATTTGTCCCAAGGTATATCAATATCTGTCCCAAGGTACATCCAGATCTGTCCCAAGCTACATCAAGATATGTCCCAAGGTACATCAAGATTTGTCTCAAGGTACATCAAGATATGACCCAAGGTGCATCAATATATATCGCAAGGTACATCAATATTTGTCTCAAGGTACATATCCATGATATACTGATATACAATTTTCCACTGTTCACAAAAAAAAAATCATAAACCGTTAAACCGATTTAAATTTATTTATGTAAATATTGCTAGCAGAGAAGCGTCTGGAAAAGCTGTTTTACAAAAAAAAATCATTTTAAATATTACTTTTCATTCAACAGTCTAAAAGCTAAAAACTGTCCTTAGGTAATAACACCTTAGGTATCCAGGTCAATAAAATATTCCAAATAAACAATTGAGCTAAATTAAACAAAATAAATATCTCGTTTGCAAGTTTTAATTACACGTTTGTCTAGAGATTTAATTCGGGTTAATTTTAATGCTATTTTATAAGTTGACCATTGATAAGGGCATGTCAACGAATCTTCGCGGTCACGTCGCGCTGCGGAAGGTGCGGTCATTTTATTTTATTTAATGAAACTATATACAAGGTGAAGTTAAATGCAGCAATGTTCTCGGCACGAATCTGAAAATCTTTTGTTTATAAAGTTTCCATATAGCTAACAAAAAAATGCATATAAAAATATAAATACTCTATTGAAAGTTTGGTGCGCGCTTTGATGTGTTGCTGACCTATCCAGTTGACCTACGTTTCAATATTTGCGCGCGTGAACCTACCCGTCGTTCATTGTAGTCAGTCGGTTTCTGGGTTACGACGTCACGCGGTCTGATATTTTATTAGGTGACCATACTTCAAAATGTTGCCATTTTAAGCCAGTTTTTTTTACAAAATGTTGAGCAAAAGTTTTTCATTTGCATGCCCAAAAACACGCCTAAAAGGCAAAAGAATTCAAAAGAATTATTTATTTGAAGTTTGCATTTCTTCGCTTCAATATGCTGCTAGCGTAGATTTCACCTTTGTGACTGCGGCTTTGAATTTATTTTATTTTAACCAGAACCTGACGTCTTACAGCTAGGCCCTACAGGCGTCATTGACGGCATCTCCCCCAGACTACTCACACCTAACTTGTTATCATGGGATTCTTTTAAATCATCATAAATTTTACCACCATTTTTATTTTATTTTCTACATTTTGACGCACGACTAGTAATGAAACAAGAAACAATTTGTATTTGCGCGTATAGACGATTTTCTATTAATTTTAACTAGCCAGTAATAAATAACGCGTCCTCGAGTTTCCAACAGCCGTGCTGTTATATTTTCAAAAATCGAATTTGTGTTTGTGCTTTCTATCTGTCCATATTTCATTTGTTCGTACTAAGACTTTGTTGAATATTATGTTTTATATCTATATTATTTGACCAGCCTCCGATGTGATCTAAACACACAAAAAATCAATACTTTGGAAAAATTCAACAACCGAAATTCGAAACTATTGAGGTCACTAACAGATACCACAGAAATACATTTAACATTATTTAAACTCATAAAGTAGAGATAATATACTAGCACACGTTTTGTATAAAGTTAAAATCTCTGTTAATGCAATCAATTAATAGTTAACATTCTAAATTTTAAAATAATGACGGTAATTAAAATGTGATTGTTAAAATTTTTATCGCGAAAACGTTGAGAGCAATTAAGCAATAAAAACAGGAAATTAGAGACGAGAAACTGACATATCTCTAAATGACAGATAAAAAGATATTCAACGGGGCAATGGTCCGTTTAATAATTTTAACTTTAAATTAAATAAACAAAAATGATTCTAAACAGTCACCAATGTGCAAAAAGTGACGTTTGAAGTACTGCTTAAATATTTGAGAACAACTACGTATAATTTAAGGTTTTCATGATCTTTAACATATTAGATATATATTTATTTAGTTTTCGTCTTATTTTATTACGATAATTTGTGTTTATTTCTTATAAAACTAATATTTTGGGGATTTTGATTCGAATTGGTGACTTTGGCATGTTATTTTAAGTGCACATTAGTGACAATGGTATGTACGTATATGACGTATGTATATGTGTATGTATATGGAATGTGTGTGACGTTGAAAGATCTTCAATAAATCCCCATTTTTGGTGATGCACCACTTCTCAACCACTAAGTATTTAGTGGTTGAGGAGTGGTTCATAGCGTTACGTACACTGAAGATTTATCTTGTACTTCTTGGAGGCTGATTTTTGAAATAGATTTTAATTTTTGAAATACAAATTAAATAAAAACTCTTTCACTTTTATTTTTTGCCTCGCGTTCGATAATGCAGCATAAAAGTTACCCGAAAAATAGTGCAAATTGTAGACAAAATCACACTTTTAAATTTTATTTTTATTTTAGAGACAATTTAAAGTTAATTAAATATAGATATAATATATTTGGATGAGGTCGTAAATAATCACTCGCACGCACGTCATGGTAACTATCGATAAACACCTTTACGGCTAAGGATCTAAGGTCGACATTAGTACGATCAGAAACAGTGAGTTACGATATCTCGATCGAATAACATTTGCGTGTAGGATGCGTCTTAACAATAGATCTTCCCTTAATCTGTAAAGTCCTGGAATCATGTCATACCTTATTGTAAAATAATGAAATTAGAAATTCACTTTAGAGAACAAACAGTGTCTAAATATATTATTCAATATAACACTTAATTTTATCTCACATAATTTATTTTATAATTATATATATTGTTTTCCTTTAAAATACTACTTAGTTTATCATTTAGTACAAGCTTAGTCCTATTTATAATTTATATAATGGTGTATAATAACTATGTTTTACCCAATTTTGTACAAATATTGGTTTTATTTTTGTGCAATGGAAACATAAAATGTATATGTGATTATTGTTTATTAATTTGCTGTATTTATCTTACATTATATTTGTATAACTTTTATATATTGTTATATCGTCGATCAGATGACAAAGTGGTACATTAAGCAAACGAAACCAAACTGCTTCCCTTAGAACAGATTCGTCTAGTTAGGGAGTCAGGAAACATCCATACAATGCTTTAATTAAGCTATTTAATAATACTTCTATGTTAATTATATTGTATTTATTAAGAGAGTTATAATATTATATTTTTAATAGATAAATAAAAATAGATAAAAAATATGTATTTTATATTTTATACAGTTATATTAAAACTATAAAAGAAACTGGTTGAGGTCACATTTAAATAATTAAATAAATACACGAATTTACAGTTAAGGCTATTTACGAACAAATATTGGTTTAATATTAAATATATAACTTAGTTTGTCCTCGTTTTCACGGTCCAGCCCTGTGCCCCTGATAGAGATTGTCAGTCGCCACGATTACAGCGTTTTATCGCCCAATTGTTTTTAAAAGTTCTCAAGATTTCAGGGCACATTTCATTCGCAGTCCGACTTCAGGTGTCGCCAATTGTTTCAGGACCGCGCGTTTCTCGCATATTGAACATCACACCACCACACGAATAGTTTATTGTTTGAAACTAAAATGAAACTCTTTTTGTTATGTTCATTTTTATTTTGTTTATTTTTTTATGCACACTGTGCCGAGTCTAGTGATGATGGGTCCGAGTAAGTATCTGCAATTTCTAGTGTTTTTTTTCATTTTTAAATAATTATTCTACGGTATTTATAATTTGGTTATTTCATGAAAAGTATAGAAGTGTTCTATACTAAACAAGAACGGTTCTGACACCCTGTAGATATCATATAATATCAACTGCTTTTATACATTTTTCAGTAGTAGTAAATTATTCACCAAGAACCTGACGTCTTACAGCTAGGCCTTACGGCATTAACGGCATCCTCCCACCAGATTAGTCGCACCTATGGTACCTGACATTGCATGACATTTTTTCATTTATCATAAATTTTAAGACCATTTCATTTTCTTTGTGAATTTTGACTCAAGCCTAATAATGAAACAACCCTCACTCCCCCCACGTATTTATTGAATTTGTGATTTATTTAATAAATAATCTTTTAAAGTTAAAACTCTCGGAGTAAGAAATATTTATTTATTTATTTATCATTTATTCGGAAAACCAATAGTACAATATAATATAAAGTTCTTTGGCCAAATATTGTGAATTTTAGGTTATTTTCTTGTATGGTCGTACCCTTTGGTGCATTCTTACACTTACTTTCACGTGGTCTTTTCTTATACACTAGGATGATGTTTTTAGTGTATAATAGTCGAATGTTTAAAGCTCTTTGTTAGTTAAACAATACCTCAGTTTTTAACATATCGACATGCCATCTTAACTTATTACCAATTATAAAATATAACTTTAAGAAATTTTATATTACTTATACGTTCTAGCTATTATTTACATTTACAGTTATTTTTGTTATAATTTATACAATTTTTGTACCTGTGTAAATTTAGGTTCAAATTAGGTTGGCCGATGTCGGTAATGCTGTGAGGCATATGTTTGGATTTCTCAATATTAAGAGTAAGGAGGTTATTATCTCGATAATTTTAAAATATTGTTTGCTTTTTCGACCTCCGTTCATGTTTTACCACTTAAAATATGGCTGTATCATATGCAAAAGATTTTATGGTCATACGATATTAAGATCACACCACCTATCCGGGTTAGCTGGTAAAGATTGCCTTGCGGCTATAAGATCGCTCTTTTTTTATTTATTTATGCTTGTCCAATGAAGTTTTCTTTATTATCAATATTACTAAATGTGATTCGTTATCGTGGTAATAATATCGTTTAGAAAATAAATAACCAATCATTTAAATAAATAACTAAACTAACCAGTGCATTTTACATGCACTCATAGACAATGGGTTATGTTTTTGGACGTTTTTCCCAGGAACTATGAAACCAAGTACAAACAATGTTTTTATTTATTGTACAATTTTTCTAGTGGAATAAAATAATGATAATTACGTGCACTTAGTAGGATATTTTTAAGACTTAAATGGCCTTTATGTTATGTTTTTTTTATTTTTGTTTTTACTTTTAGTGCGTAAAACAAAAAAGTGGGTTTAAAATACTAAAATTTAGCCTAATGAAACGATAGCTCAAAAAGAACGTAACAATAAAAAAGAATTATATTTTAGGTAAACATACGGCGAAACACGTTTAAATTAAAATATGGGTTTGTTAAAGTTATTATTATGAACATAAATATTTAGGACTTTCTAATTATCTGTATGAGACGAGCATATTTTACTTATTATATTTTTGAATTAATTAAAAGTACAGTTAAAAATGTCTAATTTCGAAAGATTACTATTATGTTTATGATATATGCTGTGAAATGTTGCGTTTTGAGCAAAGTTTGTTTTCGTTTTATTTAATAAAAAAAGATCTGTTGATCTAGTAATTCGTTGGGGTACTCTAAAGTGGTTTTTTTGAAGAAGCTCTGGGCATTGTATTAAATTATTGAGTAGATTATATAGGAAGACAACATCAGTTACTTTCCTCCTGACATCCAAATTAGGAATTTGGTGAAAATCTTCATCTTCGCGGTGAGTCAAATGAGATTTGACAACGCTAATTAAGATGTCTGAGTACATATAACTTTTCAATAAAAAGAGTTAAACTCCTTTTAAGTTATTTTAATTGATTTTACAGGTAGTTTCACATCACAATCACTTAAAAGTGAGATACTTGTATGGAATTAGATTATTTGTTTATTATTAATTGAATGCTGGTGAAAAATTTCATGATTTCTGGTGATTCATAATTCATTGTAATTTATACAAAATAATACATAATTTTTGTGTGATGAATGTGATGAATTTGTAAGTAGGTGATATTTAGCTGTTGCCGGCCAGAGACAAGCGTGATATTTGTATAGAAAGTATTCTTCACATGGAATGAAGCCAGAGATCGTCGCGTGCGTCAGGATATATTGGCACGTTCTCAAGTTATGGCATAGCAAACATTCTGTCAGATAGATTTAAGAAGAAATATTAAAATTTATTCCTATATTTCATATTATCAAATCACAATTGAATTATGCATAGACACGCTTTGGTTAATGCTATCTGCTTAAAAATTAAAATGTACACATTAAAGTCTGTTTTCATTATCGTTGGGGGGGAAGGGGGAGGGGGAGAATGTGTTGTTTAGTTAGTAACAATTGAAAAAAAAACACACACAGTTTGTATTTGTATTTATCTTTTGATACAATTCATTGACAGTTTTAATTTTTTCATCTAAAAATGAGACTGGCCATTCATAATAGTATCAGATGGCATTAATAATTATTTAGCTTGACATTGACAGAGGGAACATTTGAAATCATACAAAATTCACATCTCGTAACTCATTCTGTGAATCAGCTGTCAGTAGTATGAACGTTATTTGTAACACATTATTGATAATTTCACTCCTCGCTACGCCGAATCTCACTCTCCTTCGAGCGTGCGATTTGCTTAAAAAGGGTTACAAAGTTTTCTCCTAATTAATATAAAGATATTTACTATTTAGATTATATATTTCTAGGTATTATATTATAATTTAATGATTTAAGATAAAATATTATGAAGTTCCGTAGCTTGTGTCGAAATAGTAAACTGGTTTTACAAATGATTACAAGTGACGCACAAAACTAATCCATTGCACGTGATTACAAATTTTAATAATGTATTTATTGTGTAAGCACTATGTGTTGTTATATATAAGAGTGCATTTTAATGGCGATATAAATAAAAAAGCAGTTGTTTTAAGTTTTTTTTTCACCAATTGCAGGAGTGCCGATGGTCCCTCGGCCCGCGGCATCAGGCACTGGTCCAAGCGAGACAGGGTCATCCTGGATTGTGACGGTGGCCTGGCGGACATCACCGGCCTCCTGATACTCCTCAGGGCGGAGGCGAGGCACAAAGGGTAAGACGTGTTCTTAATCGCACGTAGAGATGCGAGATGAATGAACTGCCGTAAGATCGCACCAAGACAAATAAACGATAACGAGTTAAAACATGGATGGGGGAGGGGGGGGGGAGGGGGTTACAATAAAAAACGATTATTAAAATTCGGTTTTACAATTCGTCTTCTCGAACTCTCTGGGAAAAGACAAATTGTAGTTAGATGAATTGTAATTAGTCGAATTGTTTTAGACGAATATCCCGCGAGTGCACATTTCCACATATATTTCTCCCTCTCTTTAGAATATACACACAGCGCAAAACAAATAAAAAACTATAAAAATAACTTTTTTTTTGTTGTAATTAAGTCAAATTTTTCAAATTTATCCCGCTTTAAAAAAAACCATCGTACAAGTTAATTATGTGCAACGGAGAAAGCAGTCTTTTTTAAATACGAAAATATAAAAGTAATTTAAATTTATATTTCTGGTGGCGTGACTATGATATGGTACACTAGGAACGAACATTACAAAATGTGTATTCTTGAAAGTCTTGGGAGGGAGGGGGAGGGGGGGGGGAAATTACACCCTTAACCCCTCCCATCACCAGGGATCCGCTCCTGCTAGGAACACCTGGAAAAACATAGTATTAGAAATAGTTAACTGTTTATATCTGTAGCACTCTCAAATCGATATTACCACAAGATTCGTTTCAACCTTTAGGGTTTTGGCTTTTAACACGACTTCTAACTATAGTCTATATATTTGCAGATAGGAAAATTCGCATAATACGGTATTAAAACGTATTTTAACGAAGGTCTGATGAAACGGTTGAAGATAATGCGACAAACAAGGACAGAATTAGTGTGCAGAAATGATTGACGCCACGTGTACCGTTTCGTATTGCCATCTGTTCGTCTATGAACCTTTATTATGATATAATGGGGAGTCCAGGACTTACTGGGCGCTTCTAGTGTGATTCCAGTGGGTTGTGGTATTAATAGGGTAGGTGGGATTCTCCAACAAACGCGAACCAAACCAACTTCTTTTTAAGTTTAGTAGCTGTGGTCCCGAAACCAATATTCAAATTTATTAAGAGAAAAGTGAATTACAGGACTTAACATATAATACTATTGAAAAACCCCGATAATATTTCCAAGACATGGTTTCCTTCCAGGCCACGTATACATGCAGTGACACTGACGCGCAGGGAAATTTTGGTCGAGGAATTGGGGAAAAATGTTGCCAGAGCGTTGGTATTAGAAAATCGCCCAGAAGTAAGTCAATGGCTGTTATTTTATTACTGAAAATATAACGAAAATAAAAATATGCAAAACAATATCGATATAGCGAAATTATAGTGGACATCGATCTGTAACCCCTGACCTGTTCAATGCTTCTTCAATAGGTCACATTTTAATATTTTGAAAACTGTAATTTTAACTAAAAAAAATATTGGCGTGTTACATTTTTATAGCGTTTCAACTATACAGGGCGAGCACAGTATTAGTAATATTTTAAAACATTTAAGCATTTTTCCGACATTAAAAAACAAATTTAAAATTAAAAATATTGTTTACTTTAATTTAAATATTGAAATTATTTTTTTTTAATTCCTGCGTTAAGACTTATATATACATTTAAGCACACTGCGTTGCGTTCTACTCTCAATGTATGGCACTATTAAAGTAAAGTTAAAAAAATATATATATCTTACACAGTGTTATCTGCTGTGATATAGCATGTGTAGAAACTTGACGATGTCAAATAAACATGCGCGTTATTAGGCAACACCGTTTAAATTAACCTGTTATTTAAGCGCTACAAAAACCGCGTTCCTGTAGCTGGCTCGTAGCGGTGACGAAATCGCGTTAATTGACAGCAATAGCGACTCTCACGGAAATCTCGTTAGCATGGTGACGAGTGCAACTACAAATCACGCAGTTATTTTGCAGCCGCTTAAGTATTAGGCTATTTTGAAATCGCGTTTAACGTAACCTCAGTTATACGACTATCGCGTTATGCCCACTCCTAGTGTCAACCGATTGACTGAAGACATTACGGTGCCAACCTTTCGAGTGTTGATATTATATTTCTGCGCCATTCAGATTCCCTACTTCCTCGGAGCGGATGCGTCTCTGACGGATACCCCATTTATCGGGGGAAGAAGGTTTGGAAATGACGCCCTGGGCGACGTCCCGTACGACCCCACCGGCTTGCCGCCCCCGCAGAAGGAGATCGCCGCCCTAGCCCTCATCAGGATGGTCAACGAACTAAAAGGTATAAAACGGGAATTATTTTTCAAGTTTCAACGTTGTCACAGTCAAGTTTTATTAAAAAAAAAAATAATGTGCAGTCAAAGGCACTTGGAGTTTTACCCCGAGCATTTAAAAATGAACTGAAAAAAATAACACTTAAAAAAAGATAGTAGGAGTGTACTGTATCCATGAGAACCAACGATTTAATATTTACATATATATACACTTTGTCGAATCGCATTTCAAGGTAAAGCTTCATTTGCCCTCGACTGTACATAGATAGATCCACCTAAGAGACTGACTTTTTTACCGGTTTCTTAATCCTAACAAAGATACTATTATTTATTTATTTTTTTATTGAAAAATCCCAACAATTCAATTACAAACAGAACTTATTACGAGTATTAGTATATAAAATCAATTATGGATATATTACATTTTTCAAAATAATATTAATATATCATAAGAAATTTAAAACAGTGTTCTCTTTTTAATATATATATATATATATAATATAATAATATATATTATATATATATATATATATATATACATATACAGAGAGATTATAAATGTTATACGAGTATACAGTAAAATTTATTGATGTAAGGGTCTGTATTTAAGGGTCTATAAATAACACAATCGCAAAATAAAATAATATACAATCAAAGTTATCATAATTAATGTAAAATAAAAAATTAATACAATAAAAATATACATGTTAATTTAACTTATAAAATTAAATAATTTTAAGCTGGTTATTTTGAAATATTTTTTTTTGTTTACCTTTCATTAACGATTTATATTTTTGTTCAAGGGGTATTTTATTAAATAGGCTGGGTATTATATTTTTTTTAGACAAAATACTTTTCATTCGACATTTTTCCATGTTTAATCTGAGAAGCGGTTGATTGCAATTCTATAGAATTATAATAACAAATGTATTACAACTTTGTTATTATAATAACAAAGTTGGCGTACTGGTACAAATTTGGGGGTGAACAGTTTATTTATTTATTTGAATTACAAACAACGTTACAATAAATGTTACAAACACAAAAAAAATACCATTTCTAAGGCCGATTAAAAGTAATAATAAGGTATATATGGCCGAAGGAGTTAAAATAAAGAATAAAGAAAATAAAGGAAAGGAAAACCAACTATTCAATAATAGTAAAAAGAATTTGCAAGGAAGTATATATGTGAGTGTGTGTAATAAAGTGTGCTGTGAGTTTGAGTATGTGTACGTGTGTGCGTGTGATGTGACTAGCGTGCTAGTCTCTCATTAACAGACTTCACAAAACTATCACGACTTAGAATTTAGACTTTAGACTCGAATACGAATTTGTAAAATATATATTAGTTGTATTGTAAAAAACCAAGTTGTGATACATTAAAGATTAATAATTTCAACCGAAGATGTATAAATATTACATAGAATTGACTCATTTAGATAAGGTTTCAAAATATGCACATTTTTTTCGAATTCACCTCCACCTTGTTTATGTTCCCCGATAAACAAATTCATATAGAATTCATTATATTTCGCTTAATAAGATATTCAAAAGTTTGAGGTTATGTTTCATATTATTTATTTATCGCCAATTTGTCTGAAAACTGACTAGAATCATTGTTAAATATATATATATCAATAGAATCGTTTTTCTAAATCGTTGTCTATTTTAGAAAAAAATCGCACGACCTAAAAGTGAAGTTCTACAACGTATTCCAGCTGTCTTCGATAATCTATTATAGAGCGATTAATATCGACCGAGTTAATGGCCAATGAAATGGCCATTTTTTTTTTAAATACTCAAATGAATTTCCCCAAGCTATAAATAAGTGCGAAGCTAAAATATTATCTGAAAAATATATCATGTCCGTAAAAATTGTGAATTAGAACCCACGACCACAAACGCCTGAATAAATACCAATCTGTAAATTGGTGTAGTACCTAATTTTCTGAACATTTTTTTTGTTTAGGGAACGCTGTTATTATAACCACCGGTGCTTTGACAAATATAGCCTTGGCGCTAAGACTCGACAAAACATTCCTGTCAAAAGTAAAAACCATTTTCATCGGAGCTGGAGCTGTTGCAGGTAAATGTGCAAAGTTCAAATTTAATAAAGTTAATAAAGTATTTTACCTTATATTAATACAGGGTGTGTTCAAAATCATTTTTGTCCTTTTATGTGTTGATCTATATCGGCAATAAAATTACGCACAAAAAAAATAATAATTTAATTTTGAATCTTTTTTTTTTAATTTTTAATCTTTTTATATTTTTTGTTTAGGTATTGGGGGTAATGTACTTCCTGGTATCGAATACAAAGCATGGAGAGACCCGGAAGCACTTAGGGCAGTCTTGAGTAACACTCACTACCAAAGCACCTATCTGTTCGCAAATGACGCGGCGTTTGAAGCTAACGCCGATATACCAACAGTAGGTGTTAAATTTTGAAATTTAATTTTCCGCCCGGATGTTTTAGAATGAATGCTTCTTACTTATTTGGTGTGTTTTAGAATGGATTCTTCTTACTTATTTGGTGTGTTTTAGAATGGATTCTTCTTACTTATTTGGTGTGTTTTAGAATGGATTCTTCTTACTTATTTGGTGTGTTTTGGAATGAATGCTTCTTACTTATTTGGTATGTTTTAGAATGGATTCTTCTTATTTGGTGTGTTTTGGAATGAATGCTTCTTACTTATTTGGTGTATTTTAGAATGAATGCTTTGTACTTATTTGGTATGTTTTAGAATGGATTCTTCTTACTTATTTGGTGTGTTTTAGAATGAATGCTTTTTACTTATTTGGTGTGTTTTAGAATGAATGCTTCTTACTTATTTGGTATGTTTTAGAATGGATTCTTCTTACTTATTTGGTGTGTTTTGGAATGAATGCTTCTTACTTATTTGGTGTGTTTTGGAATGAATGCTTCTTACTTATTTGGTGTGTTTTAGAATGAATGCTTCTTACTTATTTGGTATGTTTTAGAATGGATTCTTCTTACTTATTTGGTGTGTTTTGGAATGAATGCTTCTTACTTATTTGGTGTGTTTTGGAATGAATGCTTCTTACTTATTTGGTGAGTTTTGGAATGAATGCTTCTTACTTATTTGGTGTGTTTTGGAATGAATGCTTCTTACTTATTTGGTGTGTTTTGGAATGAATGCTTCTTACTTATTTGGTGTGTTTTAGAATAAATGCTTCTTACTTATTTGGTGTGTTTTGGAATGAATGATTTGAACTTATTTGGTGTGTTTTCGAATGGATTCTTCTTGCTTATTTGGTGTGTTTTAGAATGAATGTTTTTTACTTATTTGGTGTGTTTTAGAATGAATGCTTCTTACTTATTTGGTATGTTTTAGAATGGATTCTTCTTACTTATTTGGTATGTTTTAGAATGGATTCTTCTTATTTGGTGTGTTTTGGAATGAATGCTTCTTACTTATTTGGTGTATTTTAGAATGAATGCTTTGTACTTATTTGGTATGTTTTAGAATGGATTCTTCTTACTTATTTGGTGTGTTTTGGAATGAATGCTTCTTACTTATTTGGTGTGTTTTGGAATGAATGCTTCTTACTTATTTGGTGAGTTTTGGAATGAATGCTTCTTACTTATTTGGTGTGTTTTGGAATGAATGCTTCTTACTTATTTGGTGTGTTTTGGAATGAATGCTTCTTACTTATTTGGTGTGTTTTGGAATGAATGCTTCTTACTTATTTGGTGTGTTTTAGAATGAATGCTTCTTACTTATTTGGTATGTTTTAGAATGGATTCTTCTTACTTATTTGGTGTGTTTTGGAATGAATGCTTCTTACTTATTTGGTGTGTTTTGGAATGAATGCTTCTTACTTATTTGGTGAGTTTTGGAATGAATGCTTCTTACTTATTTGGTGTGTTTTGGAATGAATGCTTCTTACTTATTTGGTGTGGTTTCGGATTAATTCTTTCAACGGCACTGCATTCGATTATTGTTTTTACAGTCGCGGCATTATTTCCGTGCCATGTATGCGTGAGATTATTTGTGAGTATTCTGGTACATGTTTTATTGCCAAACTGTAAGGGTATGAGATAGAAAAATTGTAAGGAAGAAATCAGAGGTTCAATAATTGCTTTTGAAACCTTAATATTTTCTTTTTCATGAAGAAACTAATTTTCTTAAAAATAGCGGCTCTTATTAGATGTTTAGGTACATTCCAAAAATATCCTTAATTTACCCACTAATACATTAGAAAACAATGATTCTTAAGACTCAAACTGTACCCCGAAGACTTGGAAGTAATTGTATAGGACAAGTTACAACAGTCATGGTCTGAACTAAGTAACCTTTGCCATATGGAATGGAATTGGATAGAACCTACACTTAAAAGGAGAACTCAAATATATGCATTGCACCTCTGGCGTGAAAAGGAATCTTAGGAATAAGGTATACGTGGGCAAAGTCTGACATAGAGACAGATTACTGAGGTCTAAAGTCGAATAAGAAACAGAAGTAAAAGTTAAAAAAAAAGAGAATTGTTAGTTGCTGCACAAAATTAACCGCCGCCTCGAATCCTTTCACTCGGGTCCAATATTCAAGTAAATTCAAGGGTTATGAAACAAATACCCTGAAGTCTCCTTTAGTTAAGGTTAGTTAAGTGTTCATTTGATCAACAACTCTGCATAAGTCCGATTTCACCCGCTGGAATATGAAACTACTTATATTATTATTTTTTTCATTCTAGAAATTCTGGATGGACAAATTTTTCGCAATCCAAGATCCCACAGTCCAGTTCATCAAGGCGGCTTCGCAGGTCTACTGGAATAACGGCGCCCCTGAAGGATACGCCCTCAACGATCCAATGGTTGTGTCGACATTTATTTTTCCGAGGATAATTGAGAGTTGTGAACCTCATAGCGTCACCGTTTCAACTGCATGCGGTAAGTTTTAGATTTATATTAATTTAGCTATCGCTCGAAGTAATTCTCGAATAACATATTATGTACCACAGAGAACGTTAAACAGTGGTATGCAACCAGGGGCGGATCTGGAAAAACTTGGGGAGGGGAAGGGGTAAAATGTCGAATCCTTCATGGCAGCTCAGTAGTGTGGGTTTCAGCTCGCAAACGATAAACGAATGCTGAGTTAAACAGCATCATCAGCATGATTGTAGCTCACAGTGGTTCAAGGAGGACACATAAAATGTGTTTCCCTCGAGCGAAATGATGTTGAACTTCAGTCAACTGTCAGTACCCGCTATTTTTCAATACAAAACGGTGCGTTAAGGTATCAGGAGTGAAGGAAATAGAAGATATGTTTGTACGGGTCTAAAGCAAATTCGCTTTAGGCTAACATTTCTCATTAGTGCCATCTCTTTTCGCTGCATTAAAAGATTCCTAAAGGAGGCGATTTGTTATCTAAATTTGTTTATAATTGATATCTAAATTAATTTAGAAAAAACCATATATTATTTTTCCCAGAATGTCGCGGAGCACTATTTGGCGGCGTGACTGACTTCTCGAATTGGCGCGATGATCCGGAGAAAAGTAACGTCTACGTGATCAAGAAAATCGACGCGAAAGGCTACGTGAACGGACTGCTGAAACTGTTCGGTCCTGAAAAATCAGATAAATAATCTTTATTAAACCTGACACGTGTAATACACGATCAATGAAAAATATACGAAGCGATTAAAATATTATGTCTTATTTTAATTAAATCGCGGCCATTTTTGCCAATCGCACCTTGAATTATTCCTTTCCACATAAAATTTCATAGATTTATTAGTATTAAGTTGTAATACTTTTCTATATACCTACATGACATTTGTATTGTTGGTGTTTCCGCCATTTTGATTTAGATATAAAAGGGAACTATGTTTTATGAAATTTAAGAAAATGAATGACCTGTTCTAGGTAATTCTTAGTAAAATCGCCGATAATATATCTACATATCAAAAAAGATGTTTATTTCTAAAGAAAATATCACTACACTACAAATATAAATCAAAAAGGTTTAAAAAAAAACATGAATGCAGCAATTGAATCATAACAGCTAGCCAGCTAAGGTTGTTACTTAGCAACCCTATGGAACACCTTAGTTTTGGTAAACTCAAATGTTGACTCAACTGCTCCCTTTAGTTTTAGGTAATTCCGTCTAGGAAATTCCCAGTTTGTGGTTGAGTGAAAATGGCTGACAGCCCGACCGAGTATTGATTTTAGCTAACTTTTTACATTCTAAATGTAATTAACCTCCTCTAGTATGTTTAATGTATCTCTTGAGCAACCACTTCATCAATTCAGTGCATATCCTGAATCCACTGGGAAATGGGTACCAGCTCTCCGAGCTTAAAGGCACTATGACAGCTAGTATATGAAGCACTGTGGATGGAGAATCCAGAAACAGAAGGCGGTTATTTCGTGACTACGAAGAATCACTTTGAAATATAATTTATAATAACTTTCGTTAGCACCTACGTTGTTAAGTTGCCAATGAGTGTTGGAATATAAAGTCTTGATTCATTAAGATTTTATTAAAAATTTTACAAGAGTAAATAGATGAATGGGGAATGGGTGTTTACATTTATATATTTATGTGACATTAGTTTATTAGTGATAGCTCTTTCCCACTTTTAAAGTTATGACGATTGCAATCACGACCACGTAAAAACTTTTACAAATCGATATTCCCCACTTTGGTAAAGTTATAAAGGTATTTGTGTAACCTTCCCTAAAAAAATGTGGAAACTGATAGTTGTATAAAGTCAGCTGTTTTGAAATTGCATATCGGATGGCTTTAGGTACCGCATGGACTCCGTAAAGAAAACCTTGTTTTTTTTGTAAATAACAATATAGTTAGTAAAATTATATATTATATATAATAAAACAGGATGTGCTGAAAATCAGCACCCTCCTCTCTCAGAAAGGAGGGTAGATGTGCACACTCCTTTTATTGAAAAATGTGATTAAACTTATGTACCTACCATTTACTTTTGTTTTACATTTTTCAATAAAGAAACATTTTTTTTCTTTATTTCTTCTTTCTAAAAAAAACAGAATAAAATATTGGAGTAAAAGTGATGAGACATAGTTTTCCAAAATTTAAAATAAAAGTTTCAGTATGAATAAAATCAATGATTTGTAAATTTTTACAGTTTATGGTACCTATGAAGTTTACGGATTTCCGGTATGAGTTTATTTAAGTTTAAGCTAAATAATCTCATTAATAGGTGGACTTATCCTGTACATCGCTTTTTCTCATTGTTGAAGTTGTATTAACATACAACTTCAACTTTAACTATAACTAGTAAAGTGAAAAACGAACTAAAATCACCAATAGTCTAAAAGAAAGCTAATAGAAAATATTCTTCACCGAGCAAAAGCCTTTAACCGGGTTTAGTTGACTCCGCGACATAAACCTACTATGAACCCCGCGTCTTGCTTAGATCCTATCATTAGCTTAGCTGATTTAAGTTTGATTTTTATATAGATCAAAAGGAGAAAATGTAAATAAAAATACATCTGATGTATAGAAAATTAGCATTACGGCATCCGACATAAATAAAATAAAGTTAATCTTAGTTCATGTATTTATTTTTCCAGACATTGCAGGTAACAACTTAATTATATTGCATGTTTCCTGATTACATACGTTTATTCAGGTTTTTTTTGTGAGCTAAATAGTTTCACCAGATTATCTACGTAGGCCTGTGTATCGACTTTCAGGATTACGTAGACGTTACTACCCTCCGGGTCGTTGCGCCAATTTGAGAAGTCTGTCACGCCGCCGAAAAGTGCCCCACGGCATTCTGAGGAAATAATAATATAATGTAATTTAATTTTTAAAGGGCACTCCAACTCTAAAGGAAATTTAAACCTCATTTTCAAATTTCAGTCATTTTAATCTCCGCTCTACGCTAATGCTAAAGCACTATTATTGATTGTAATAATACCTTAGGAGACACATTTAAATTTCAGTGCTTAAGCAGGACTAAAATACATAGTTACTGATATGTAGCAGTAAAAATAATATAGTCGTCTTTAATATCAAAGTCACAAGTTGCAATATGAACTCATTTATATAAAAAAAAACTATACGAATTTATTCAAGTACAAAAAGATCGCGGCATTGGCTTCATTTCATAGTTCTGTTAGCTATTCAAATTGATAGGTATTACCAAATATTATTTCGTAAAAAAACCTTATAAAAATTAAAGAAGGATGCTAAATAGTACTCCTGATCTGTAAGGAAGTAAGCACCGGATGCCACATTACAACTAAAATAATAAAATGTTATGGCACCTGGTGGGTAGTGTAATATGGCATCATTCGAAGTAAAATTATATAGAAATCTCAATAACTCTAAGTTATTCAAAAAGTCGAAATATAGTCACATAATTTTTATTCGGTGATTGGGTAAGGGATAAACTGATAATATTAAAGGTACCCACGGCTGACTAGTTAACTGGGTCAATCTATCGGTGGTTAGAATAAACCTGAACCTACCACAATTGGTTGAGACCGTGACGTTGTGGGCTTCACACATCTGGATGATGTGCGGCCAAAGATATATGGCCACGACCACGGAGTCGTTGAGGACGTATCCTTGGGGGGCGCCGTTGTTCCAGTAGACCTGAGAAGCGGCTTTTATGAACTGGATAAACGGATCTGGGATCTCGTAGAACTTGTTCATCCAGTATTTCTAAAAAGATAACCAAAATCTAATTTTAAAACTAATCTAATATTCCAGTGAAAAATCCTTAGCTCTGCCAAAATTCTCTCAGATTTTCTAATATTAATCTGCTTTATTTAATATTTGTTATTGATAAAATGTTGTTGTTATTGTATGAAATAAAATATATTTCAACATTTATCGTGAAAATATCTACCTTTTTTAACAACGATTTCTTCTGACATTCCTGATAACCTTGTAACGCTAGATATTGGAACCCTCATTGGGCGTATATGAGCTTCGACTCGATACAAAGTAAAGACTTGTATATTTGTTTGACTACCTAGGAAAGTGTCCAGTCCGGGAAAGCGGTGAGTTAAGACTGAAGACTGAAAGTACTGTCTTCGATTATGAAAACTAAACCGTGAGAAAGGAATTTATAACTCGTCTCAGAACAGTCTGATTTGACGACACAACGTATGAAATGCAACTTAGAATTTTTCCAAACAAAGTAAATGCTTGTGACTTTCAAGAAGGAATTTGCAAACTAATTAAGCCTTTGACATCAATAGAAAACTTCCGAATAAACTGGGCATAAGAACTGTATATCTGGCAATTTCACAAGTGTGAAATATGCTTACGTTACCAAGTCGTAGCGGCGGCATCACCTAATACTCTCTTCATTGGAGCTTATATGCAGGAGAGAGTTATGGAGTATCTGTACGTCCAAGGGCGTACCCAGAGAGGGCACTGAGGAAATTAAAATACTGGTACAAAACACTATTTCAAACTAGTTTTTACGGTCTAAACACTCAAAAGTAGCCTAAAATTAATTTTAGTCTAATAAAAATGAGACTTAAAACACAGTTTTAGGCCTCAATTTTTTAAAATATTTTATTTCCGTTTAAGATGGGGTGGAAGAAAGTCCGTACCCTCCCCAAAAAAGACTTCTGGATTCGCCCTTGGTTTTGTCTCAAAGTGAAATCCTGAAAAGCTTTTGTTACCCTAACTGAATGCCGTCATAGGAAAATGTGATACACACCGTTGGAATTTCGGAGTTGATTTTGAATATCGGATCATTTGGCAGCATTAGGGCACTTTTGTAGTAAGTATTACTCAAGACCACCTTAAGTGCTTCAGGATCTCTCCATGCTTTGGCTTCGATTCCGGGAATTGTTGTACCAATACCTAAAAATAATTTAAAAAATATATTTTTTATGACATCATTTTTCAACTTTTGGTTGATTTAATTAATACAGTCTAATTAGAAGAAGGGGGGTGTAAATGAGAGCGCGGTATTAGAAAATACAAAATTTATATATAAAACATAAAAAAAAACTAAAGGGCGGAGATAATTCCAACTCTATTTAAAAAGTTGCCACTTTCACGGAAAAAGAAAAAAAAACATAAGTCAAAAATGACTTAGAATCAAAATGAATCGATTATGAATTTGCTAACAACGAATAAATACTGAGATTGGACACTTGATAAATACGCATCACTATCTATTATCACTACTTACTATGACTACAATATAAAACCTCTATAATTTTAATGTAAAAATGTCTCTATGACATTACGTATTATTCAAATTTTTTAGACTTCAATAATGTTTTAGATATAAGTAAAATAATGTAAATGTTACCGTTAATGTGATATAATAGATGATAAGATCATTTAAACATTAACTGGTTATTCTGCAGATTACCGGTGTGTTTCGTTAATGTAAGAAATTTTCTGTTAAATATTATATATCTGAAATTACTTAGTTAATTTGCACAACAACGTATTCTAAACCGCTAAAGCGCGAAAAAATATTTGAGAGAGCGAGACAAAATATTGTTTTTAAGGTTATTACAGTTTTGAAGTTCTAAATGTTCCACAAATAGGTGTGCTTGTCACAAAAACAAATGTCTACGCAAATATCACCAATCTTTAGATCGCACCAATAAGTAATCAATTTAGTGTCGTAGTTTTTAAAATATTGTAACATAATAGTTTAAATTAAGATAATTTCATTAATATTTTACTACTTAACTTAATATTGTGAAATTTAAGAACGAAAATTGCAACTTAGTAAATTACATTTAATTTTAATAATCCAGTCATGTTTTATTTAAAAAAACCTATTATCTTCACTTTAACTAATGCTTGGTTGTTAATCTGTAGATTATATAGGGCATCTGCAGAATAACTAGGTAATCAGCAAAGCAAAACCATTTTTCGTTCTCTAACGTCCTTGCGCAGTTAATCTTTAGAGTAACCAGATAATCCGCGCAATAACTGGTTTACGAACATTAACGATAACATAAAAATAAATTGTGAAGGTGAAGCATGCTCTGTACCTAAATCAACATGGAATGTACAAAACATGCTTCACCTAATAATTTCCAACTAACAAGCCTTGGGCTTGGTTAGATTTTACATAACTATAATAACAATTTTGATACTGAATAAGATATAGGTTTATCAGCTATGCTGCCGGCTTATTATAAAATAATAATACTAAATAAATGTTTAAATAAAATGAGAAATATAAATAATAAAAAAAAAAAATAGGTGACTAAAAGCTAAAAATTACTTAATTACCTAGAATTTGTCAAATATTTTTATAATTCTAATATTTTTTTTATAAGTGTATAATTTTATGGACATACCTTCAACAGCCCCATTACTAATGATAATAGATTTTACTTTTGACAAGAATTTTTTGTCAATCCTTTGTGCCAAGGCGATATTGGTCATAGCAGCGCAGCTTATAATAACGGCATGCCCTAAAACAAACAAATTTCCCGAAAACTCATTAGTTTTGCAATAAAATATTTCATTTTCCTAAGAATCGTGTCAACAATTATTATATTACAATTGTATTCGGTTTTATTAACTTATGTGTGAAAAATCTGCAGAAACTGTAAGTTTGACATGTAATTCATTTGTTATTCATTTTAATTTATTCATCTATTTACTCGTACATTTCATTGAACACATCATTAAAAGGAGAAAAGTTATCTAATGACTCGTGATTAAACTTTTATAAAAGTAGGACTTGGAAATTAAGCGACAAAATAATGAGATGTTTTTAGTAAAAATAGCAACTTTTAGCTCCTATACATTACATCTGTCCTTTGGTCGTCCTGAATCTTTAGTTGACCTGAATCCTATTGTTTTATTTTAAATAAAAAAAATGGCGATGTCCCGAGACCTTTCCCGAAGACTTAATGGGGTGGGGTGATTGTGTTCCCTTTTATGAATAGCGGTCAGCGCGCG
Organism: Neomicropteryx cornuta; assembly: GCA_020383195.1. Taxonomy (NCBI): domain Eukaryota; kingdom Metazoa; phylum Arthropoda; class Insecta; order Lepidoptera; family Micropterigidae; genus Neomicropteryx; species Neomicropteryx cornuta. The sequence goes on along the minus strand of JAHKQU010000001.1, from coordinate 619,358 downwards.
ATGCGATAAGGTAACCCACATAACGTCATGCAAAATGTAATCCTCAACTGGACTAATAAAATAACCTCGCCGGATAATTGTTTAAATGATTATTATCGCATGCCGAAAATATACACTGAGCCTTTGATAGTTTGTTGTGTGAAAAAGTTTTACTTCTGTAGTGTGAAAGTGTGAAACGCGCGGTTTATTATTCCATCATTTGTTTTTTGTGCAAATAAAGGGATATAGGAAAAGATGTAGATAGTTTATTACCCTTCGATTCGTCGACGATCCGGATGAGGGCTAGGGCGGCGACCTCCTCCTGCGGGGGCGGCAAGCCGGCGGGGTCGTACGGGACGTCGCCCAGGGCGTCATTTCCGTATGGTCCTACTCCACCCTCAGGAGTAAATAAAAGGCTCTCGTCCGCTCCGAGATAATAGGGTATCTGAATTACGCCAACAAGAAAGAAAAATAATATCGGGCTACCATTTAATTTTAAATCACAACTATTTTTTTTTCAATATAAGCTGTTCTTAATATTTGTGTAAACATACACTTTTTTTAGGTAGATTTCTTTAGGAAAGCTATCTATTGGGATTGGTACCATGTTATTACTTCCGGAAAATTTCCACATATCTTCGCGTTTCACATCCCCTAGAACCCAAAACCACCCTCAGTTTAAAATGTTATGTATCTATCTATCTATCTATCACGACACGATAAATGCCGTCATTTTACAACAATCACTTTCAAATCTATACATAAAGTTTAAAGGCACAAAATCTCAATCAAGTTTGTTAATGGGTAAATATATTTTATTTTCTACTACAGTCTTGTTGATATGTAATACCTATATTTATATATATATATCAAATAAATCTATCTAACGCAAATAAAACGTAATTTTCATACCTACATTAAACTTAATACACTGTCATCAAAATCTCTCTTTTCATCACACACACGCACACACACGCACCCTCAAACACAAACACAACCCTCATCCACACACACACACATACATCACATGCTCCTCATACGAATGTATACCTGCGTGTTTGTATTTTAATAAATTGATTTGCATCAATTTAGTTTGAAGTCTTCATACCTACTGTATAAAACTGTATAATGTTTGTGAATATGTAGGAAATCCATAATCGGTTTTGTTATCTACTTAATTCTTAATTGCTAATGTTATTGTTTTACTGTGTGTTTTCCCATAAATAAATAAATAAATAAATAAAATCAGAAGTGATATTTGGTCATAATTTTCTTAGTATACAAATCGATTTTATTTAATTTTTTTATTATTCCTTATGCCTAAAACTTATCACAAACAACTTTTTTGATAGCACTAACCATTGGGCCTAGGGGTGGGAAAAATGATTTTTAAAATTAAAAAAAATATATACCTCCCTCAATACGCACAGGAACAAATCACTTCAAAATATTAATTGTTAGCCTATATTTTCCTTACAATTTCTGTTTAAAAAAAAATCTAATATGACCAACCTTTACCAGGACATATTGCTGCGCAAGGGTACGGCGCGTTAGGTGCGCGGCAGCTCGCGCAATGTTCGATACAAGTTCGCACAATTCGAGTTCACCTACTTTGAACCGGCGAAATCTACCCTTCGCCTCCGGTGACAAGGTTAATGTAGATGTGTCTAAAGTTAATGATATAGTAGAGTTGAGTACTCACGTCTTCGCGACCAGCTTCTCTTAAGCATCTGGCGATGTTTATCCCCAATCTCTTAACCGAGATATCATTACGGCCAACTATGGTCACTGCGACTACACGAGGTCTGGAAGTAAATCAGATATTTAAACAGTAATTTATGACATGTTAAAAGTATAGTTTATTAGACAGTCATTTGCATAAATATCAAATATAATATATAGTGGTGCACTTCTGATAGCAAACACGTTAAAATTGAGGAGATGCGATGATCACTTCACACCTTGCTCTATAGACGATGTTCTCGATACACCTTGAAGTGGCACTTATCGTACGTTTGTCAGCATTCACCGGTGATCCTAGTCAGCTAGCTTTTCTTTGACATTACTAGGCGTGATCACCTGACGTGTGGTATGTAGACCTAAAAGAGATAAAGCATCCTCACGCCCACGGGACTGAGGGCGGCCTGGACCTGGCTTTTAAGGATTCCACCTCTTCTGCCGAACCTTTCATCGCGTGCAATAGAAATTTTAATAAGTTGTTGTAGTTTAAAAAAAAACACACAATTATTAAGGTTCATGTGATGTAAGTCGATCATAGACTAATTTGAAGTATTCCTTATGTTAAGGCCAATATGCAACATGAAGTTAATGCAGCCTTTCACCTAAAGTGACTTTAGATTCGAAAGGTTTTACATTGCAAAACCTGTATTGTAAATGCATTAATCTACAATCAAAAGTATTCAAATTTCTTGGAATGACATTCAGTGCACATTTAAAAGTTTTCCTCAAAAGTATTTCATCATCATACTATTAACACAATTTAAATTTAAAATTGGCCTATTATCATTTCGACTTTCACGAGAATATATATATATATATCTCCTTCTTTGTGTCTCACGTCAATTCTATGTGGAGGCATAATTATTATATAAATATATATACCTTTTATTATGCAAATGTTTATAAATTTCCAATATTTATTTTTATAGTTTATTTACGCGTGTAACTTTTCCAAAAGTTTCCCTTTCAGTCATATTTCTGACGGTTTGACGGTTCTCAGTTGTAGCACAATACAACACTGCCTTCCTTAGTACAGACATAGTCTAGTAAAGAAGGCAGGGCACAAAATGTAGCAGTGCTAATCGCTCCCGGTGCATTTGTAATATTCATTTATTCACTGTGATTTCTACTACTACTACATTTCTATTTTTTTTTGTCAAATTAATTATGTACAATAAATAAATAAATAAATAAATAAAATAAATAAATGGAAAATAAGTGCGAATATCTGGATGTAAAAAAAAAATTAAATTACTGAAACTAAGATTAGTTTCAAATTTGATTTGGTTTGATTTATATAATAAAATGCACTTTTTTTAACAATTTTTCCTTTTTGCTTTGACGTTACTTTATTGACATTGACAGATTATTACAGATTATTGAAATTACAGATTATTGAAAAAGGAACATTTGAAATCACACAAAATTCACAGTTCGAAACTCATTCTGTCAATCTGTCAGTGTGAAAGTTTTATTTTATTAAATTTAATGTATTTATAACACCTATCACAGATAATTTTAACTTTTCGCACTCCTTCTCCATATAAACTTTAATCTTGCCAAATCTCAACTCCTCCGTGCGCGCAATATTCTTAAAAAGGAATCCGATGTTTTCCCTTCGCGTATTAATATATAGATAAATAAAAAAAAACAGCATTCCCGATTAGCAGTGGGCGTTAACGCAATTATCATATAATTGAGGTTAACGATTTCAAAATAGCCTGAGATATGAATGGCTACGATATAACTGCGTGATTTAAGGTTGAACTCGTCATGAGTCTGGCCGACAGGGCGACTGTCAAAATAGTTAGTGCCATCTGTTTAAATTGTGGATTTTGAATGCCAGGCAATGAGCAATGAGCAAAAACGACTTCGCTGAAAGCGACTCTGTAGCTACGCCTGTGAAAGAACGCTTCAGTAACGCGGCTATTATTCGGTGTGCTAAAATAATAGTGTGATTTAATCTATTCCCGATGAGAGCGGACTGTACTCCACCACGACTTACCCCTTTCCCTTCGCCTCCGCCCTGAGGAGCATGAATAGAGCGGCGATGTCTGCTAAGCTTCCGTCGCAGTCGAAGATGACTCTGTCTCGCTTGGACCAATGCCTGATGCCTCGCGCCAAGGGCCCGTTGAATAATCTACAAAATATAAACACCCTTTTTAAAAAATACACAAATGATTGAAGAATGAACATAGTTATAGAACTGACTAATAAATATTGTAGTGATTATTAAAATGGCTTTTTCTTCATGTCTCATTATCTATTTATTTATTTAAGGAAACAATAGCTAGAAAAGTCCTCTAATCTTAATTTAAATAGAAAAATACATCCAGGAACAGGATTGGGATTAGGAAGTAGGGGGCATTGGGGAATTCACACAATTACCGTAATACAAATTACAGCATGGTTTTACAGGGTTAGAGCTAGGGTGAACACCCTCTTAAATACCAAATTCAGTTCAAGCTGATGTGAGGTCGGAGTTTGAAATTAAGATAGGGCCAGTGTAAACACGTTTGGCTTTTCCGAAAGATTTGTTTATTACTAGAATTTGTAGATTTTCATTACTGATACCGCCTGTGATACGTTTATTGTCTCTTGTTTATATATTCCTTAATATATTTGTTAAGGTTTTTCGAGTAGTTATTTAATAAATATCAATTAGCGAAGGTTTAGGATTTGTTTTCACATCATTTCCCAGCATTTCACACCTAAATAATAATCGTTTTTAAATAAATTCTGAATATATTATAGGCTGAGAAATATTAATCGATCAGGAACATAATTTTTTATTATTTGGAACATATCACAAAATATGATGAATGATACTCACTCAGGTTCATTGTTTTCTAATTCGACACAATGTGCGTAGAAAATAAAATAATAAAATAAAAATAAATAAAAAGGTATAGTTTTCATTTTCAAATAACACGGTTCAGAAACAACTTGAAAAATCTATTCTAAGAACGGAAATAAAAGTATATATATAAAAATTTAGATTTATACAGTAACGACTGACAATATTTACTCAGGCTTACTCAGGTTTACCTTCAAAACGAGGACGAGCGAATTCATAAGTTTATACTTTCTAACATTGAACGAATATTTGTTTTCAGATGACCTATAAAAAAACGTGTATTTGAATTGGCGTTTAAATTTTTTATTTAAGGCCACCTTGTATCTTTCTAAATAGAATCCCAAGTAAAATAGTCAACTAAAAATGTAACCAACCTATAAACGACATTTTAAAAATTTAAGGTTATACAAGTATGTTCATTCTTTTGGATCTGTTTTACTAATTATGTCAGGTTAGTGTACTTAGTAGTTTAAATAACCATTTTTATAGACATTTCAAAAGTCCCTTGGTACGAGGCATCAGGCATTAGTCGTAAAACTTGGTTACATCGCAAGGTACAGATCCGCTCCCATCGACAGTGCTGTATGTTTATTTGTTTATTAACATTGACAAACTATTATGGTTCCTAGAATACAAATATAATTTCATGCCAATAAAACGATGTAAAAGTGATCGTTTGGTAACACTGCAATATTTGTTCGCTGTTTTCTTGACTAGAATTTTAAAGATCTATCCCAAAGAAGGGATTATTTGTGTGTACTTTTTTATATTAATTTTCAAACTATCAAGATACGAATGTATGAATGCACACGGCAATGTCAAGTGTTATAGCATTTTTGAACCAACCCAATCACTGATTAGAATAGTCGTTGCAACTTATTTATTGTATATTTGATGATCACGTGATTTATTTTTTTTAACCGTGATGAATTTGATATATCATCTACACAAATCATCTTTGATATCGTCGGGCCAATTGGCTGGACTTTCATCGGGAATAATTTTGAGACAATATAATAGAGAACACCAATGGTATAGAATTGTGGTGTGAATTAATAAATTATATTATATACATAAAAAAACTACACGTAGTATATTATTTTACTCTAAAATAACATACACATACATAAATCACTTACACATATACACACGCTCAAAATTCACTGTAGCATCAATAATTTTTACTACAAACATACAAATTCAAACCCACCTCAAAGTTCTACCGATACGCTAAGTTTGTTATTATAGAATTGCAATCAACCACTTTTCAGATGAAACATGGAAAAATCTTGTTACTAATAAGTACTCTATCTTACCAAACAAATGTGGAATGAAAAGTATATTGTCGAAAGATGTTTAAACACGTATGGATATCGGTAATTAAAATGTGTAATACCCAGACTATTTAATAAAATACCTCTTGAAGCTAGACAACTTAAAATAAAATCTTTAATAAAATCTACTTAAAATTATTTAGGTATCTTAAGCTAATTAACTCATACATTCTTGCTGTATTGTCTTTTTAAATCACACGATGTATATTAACTTAATTTGTAAGTATTTTGTATTTCATTTTATGCTTATAAAATAAATTGTATTTTAGGTAAGATTAAGAAACCGGTAGAAAAGACAGTGTCTTAGCTGGATCTATTTACAATGTATTTGTATATATTTGATGAATAAAAGTTTCTTCTGGCAACGTTGAAATTGAAATAAAGCATTCAACACATGTTAGTCACTAGCTATGTTTGTAATTGTAATAATAAAAGCTGTCGGATTTTTCTATATAAATAAATCAAAATATATTCCCCTCGTAATGATTAATAGTAGGTATATTATTTAATTTATAGCACAAAAATAAAGCTTTGTTGCGGGTATCCTTTTCAAATTTTTATTACATTTTTCGTAAATTAAATTGCTGAATAAATAATAAATATTTCAATGATAAAATTAATCCTCCTCATCATTTAATTAATCCTCTTCTTGATTAATTCATCTCTTCATCTCATATCATCATTATGCAACTCTTTTAAAGATAGATTTCGATATATTATTTTTTATTTGGAAAGGTGTTCTTTTAAGTGATTACAGATTTTATAAAAAAAAAGCAAAAAAAGTAATTTGCACCAGTTTCCTTCATTTTAACCTTGAACATCGGTGACTAATTTTTATAATAAAGGGGTTGATCTATATCAACAATTAAACATTAACTAGCAAAAAATATTAAATTAATGCTTCCCAATTAGAAGAAAAACGAATTCAAAATATTAAATAAATCGTTTTAATGTTTGAGAACGCCGTTGAACGAATGGAGCGATGTCGGTCATCGAACCCGCGAGCGCGTGGCTGGCGAAGCACTTCGAAGAAATACATTTAACAGCTGTTGACAAGCTTATAATAAAACCAACTGCGATACAATACTAGTATACTATCCGTAAAAAAATGTTTCGCACACAACGATTTACCAGTAAAGATGCCATTTAGTAGCTAAAAACGTTGAACAGCAACCTTGGTTTCCATGAAATACAATTGAAAATAGTCTGATATTGATGGTAGAATGAAGTTTTTAAAATAATTTCGTAAAGTTACATTATCATCATCATCATCAAATGAATCATGATGGTTCATTTTTAACCACTGACGCAAACAGAGTATATCTGTGGCATCTCAGTTCCCTAACGGATGAACCAATTTGAATTATTTTTTTTTGTTTTAAAGATTTTGATCGAGAGTGTTCTTAGTTATGATTCAAGAAAATCTGTGTGTCGGGGATTTTTTTAAATATTTAATAATTGTATTTTACTAATACAGATATGTTAATTATAAAAAAAACGAATTTATAGTTTTCGGAGTCTCTTCTCGAAAGCGGACTTCTCTGTTTTGTGCTTGGATATAAATCATTCTGTCTCATCAAACGGTTTTTAACAAAAGACATAATCTCATTTAGTAAGTTTTTGTTGGTTAAAGATAAATATTAAATGGAAATTGGGTAATGGAATTATATTTACTACATAATTTTTACATTTACATATATACGAGGATGTTTCAATTTGTTCGAACATATTTCAGACATCTGACATATAAAGTCATGGTAAATTTAATGCTACGGTGATTACGATGAATAACAATTTGTTAATAATTAATAATAATACCATCAAAAAGTGTCCAAAAAAATAAACACTAACTCAAGTTTGGTAAGAACTCGAATTCGTTTTATAGATAAGCATTATAATTTCAAATTCTGAAGGATTTACATGTATATTTATTTATATAAATAATATTTACACAATTATATATTTATTTGTATATAATAATATAATATCCGTATTTAGTGTGTGTATATAATTTATATAATGTATAATTTATATAATTTCTATTTAGTAATTTAATCTGTGTTTTATCTTTTATATGAATGTGGTGTCCTCTTTTTATTTAAATATTGATAAGGTTTTTTTATTTAAGACGCTAAAATTAATGTAAGGATGTTATATGTTCAATATTTTGTTGGAGTATCGAATAAAAAATAAATAAATAAATATTACCTTAACAAAAGGGACCTCAAAGGGATTAACCGGAGTACGGGTTTGAGGTGCATTTTATGCTAGAGCAAGATTCCGTGCGAATGTGCAAATTGTTTGTATTTTTGACGGAAAAAATACTCCGTCGAGAATGCCTTCGCTAAGTGAGTATTACTGCATCAGCAGTGTCCATTATACAATTAAAAAAAAATATATTTTTTTCAATTCGAAGTGGTTTATTTTTAATAAATCATGTTTATTGAGGGTTACTTAATAATGTATAAATTTATTATTTCATGATTGCGCGTGTTCTTATTTGTTTTCAGGGCCGAAGAGTTTCAGCAGCTCGTCTCCGTAACCCTCCGGGTCGATTTTCAGGATCACGTAAAGGTTGCTTCCTTGAGGGCCGCTGCGCCAATTCGAGAAGTCAGTCACTCCGCCGAAAAGTGCTCCGCGACATTCTAGAAAAAAAATATTTCATGAATTTAAAATGTTTAAGATTTTATAGGAGATCGTTCTTTTAGACGACTTTCAAGACCATTTGAGTGTTCAGAACACCATTGTGCTCAAAGGACCAGAGCGGCGGTTCTCACGGCGATTGGCGTCAGCACCTGCAAGCGGTGAGACGCTTAGGAAAGTAGGCACTTCCTGACTGAAGTAGGCACTTGGTTTCTTCAGTCTTCGGCGTGATCTTAATCAGCAACTCAACCCACTCTCGACATCAAGTCTTGCAACACCAAGGCCTCCACCACGCTTAGCTCAACCTCGAATTGTCATAATAAGAATAATTATTATCAATTTCAATTTAAATACTTCGTAACTTTAAATCTAGTAATATTAACATAAGTGAATGTTGAGTTTATAGTAACATCTACAACCATCATCGATAACCGGCGACTCACATAAGACCCCCCCAGTTACAAGCTCATATCATTGATAAGAATATCGTATTGAATGTACGAAACTTTCAAGGGAATATTTTTCTTAAATAACAATTTCCTTATTTAAAATACCATAGAACACATTTATGATATTGGTATAAACAGAACAGCTTAGGAGCGCAAGGTATTCAACGAGAGTTTTAATGTACCACTAAATGAACCAGTAGTTGAACCAGTAAATGTGTCTAGTATTAAATCAAACCATATCAAATCGGTCAACCTATCTACTAAACTGAATTATTTTTCACCTAAAGTTTACGATTATTTCATTTAATGATACAATTTTACACCCTGATAATATACCTAATGCTGGTAGCGAAAGAACACGATTCGTTCTCCGTACTAGCTCCACTTAAAAAGGTTCCATAGGGAAAACCTATCGGGTGCATTTCTCGAATACGCAGGCATGTGAGGCGGTACCCGAAAATTGTATTAGTTGATAAATTTAAAACGTACCGCAATTAGTCGAGACGGTGGCGTTGTGAGGTTCGCACTCCTCGATGATATGTGGCCAAAGATATGAGGCCACTACCATGGGATCATACAGGGCGTATCCTTGGGGAGCTCCGTTGTTTCAATAGACCTGTGACACTGCCTGGATGAACTGGACGAATGGATCTTGGATGGTGTAAAACGCGTTAATCCAGAATTTCTAGAATGATAAAATATAAGTATCAATACGAATTATAAATATTATCTTATCCCAGCGGCAAAAAAAAATCTTATAGTTACGGCAAAAGTTCTCATAAGGTCATCTGGGTTTTCGTATAAAATCATCATAAGATATTTTCTATAAATTTCAAAAAAGGTAACATTGCCTGATATAAAATATCTCCTTTTGAAAAATGTCGTAGTCTTTGTCTGGAAGAAAAAGTTAATGTGATACCTACCTCTGGTATTTCAGCGTTGGCATCGAATACCGGATCATTTGGAAACAGAGTGGCACTTTTGTAGTGAGTACTACTTAAGACTGCCTTAAGTGCTTCCGCGTCTCTCCACGCTTTATATTCAATACCGAAAAGTACATCAAGAGTGCCTTTTCCTGAAAATTGTTTATAAAAACTGTTTATAATATATTCGTTATTTTTGGCTTAAATAAAGTTATTTCGATTTGTGAACTTAAGAAGGCTTTTAATATTGAAAGCTCAAAGAACTGTACTTCAATTTTGAATTCACAATTTTATGATGGAGATAACCAGAGGATGAACATGGCCGAATTCGTGAAGCTTAGGTTCATCCTTAAAAACCCAATAAAGCCCATAAATCTCAAGTGGAGGATATGAGTCATGCATGCAACTACCTGACGTTTGGCGACAGTCGAACTGACCAAAGCGATCGGCTGAAGATATGCCAGAGGGCCATGGAAAAGGCGATGATAGGGATCAGTCTCAGGGACGGAGTGCACAATGACCAAGTTTGAAAACGCACAGGATGTTTGAAGACCAAGGACAACTAAGCGAAGAGTCGGACGACCAGAGCTGAGGTAGATGGATGACATCCGTAGGTCTGCAGGTGACAATATACGGTGTACATGGGGAAACCTGTTAAATAAATAAATAAATAAATAAATAAATATCTGCCTACAAACAGCATCCAATGAAAGTACATGGGACTATGATGTTGTGACGACATACCTTCTTGGGCGAATTTAATATTACATTTGCCATTAAAAAAAATATATTTATGTTCATACTCGTATATTCGCATTTGAATAAAACATGTAATTCTTTGAAACTGGAGAGTAAAATAGTTTCGACTTTTTAGTCGAAACTATTCAACGTTTTGAAATTTATATTTTAGTTAGTTAAAGTTTTATGTGTAAATTCTTATTGTGAAGTCTTATTGTATTGTATACACCTCGAAGCCTTCAATATAGAAAAAAGGGAAACAATCTGCGTTTTATTGCTTTATTGCTTGAACAATCTGTATTTTGCTCCCGTGAAGCACTGTGCTATATACAAAAATCAGATACAACAATTCAGTTTGTTATTTTTGTGTTCATTCATAGAATATTGTTTGTATAACTGATTTATTTATTCATTAAAAAATGCTATATGAAATATTAAGGTAAAAGTCACACATAACTAGGCTTATGCCTTACACCTTAGCGTATTATTTTTAAAGAAATTCTATCGTTAACTTGTAAATATAATAGCATTATACATTTATTTTGGGGAAATATGTTTTTAAATAAATATAATAAATCTGGTATATTTATTCAGTTTATAGATTGAATTACCTCAAAACATCATATTATGCAAGAAATCCATTTGCTGTGTTTAGTCGTGAAAATTTCTTCAAACAATATATTTGAAATAGGGTAAAGTTACCTGCAACAGCTCCAGCTCCGATGATAATAGTTTTTACTTTTGACAGGAATTTTTCATCGAGTCTTAGCGCCAAGGCTATATTGGTCAAAGAACCGCAGGTTATGATAACAGCATGCCCTAAAAACAAACAAACTCTTCATTTAACAAATTTTCTATAGTAAGTATCCGTATATCTCTTTCAGTTAAGGCAGCTCGATCGTTTTTTCGTCGAATCACGTTGCAAAAAAATCTTTTATTTCAACTGAAAAATAAATACGTTATGTCCACTGCATTCATATGGCAAATCAGACCTTATAGTATTGACTTTCACGCCTTCACGCCTAGATACACCCTTACAAATTTCTTTAGACAATCTATTTCATTGAATGTATTGTTGTATTGTTGAATTAATATTCATTGAATGTACTGCTCTGGGGAGCATCAGGAAGGCGGTGGCGTCTGCGATTGATCCGTCACAGTCGAAGATGACCCTGTCGCGCTTGGACCAGTGCCTGATACCGCGACCGGATGGACCGGTGAAATATCTGAAATTATAAAAATCTCTATGGAATTATTTATACCATGAATCTTTTATTATTTTTTTCTTTACCGTGTGTTAAACGATGATGTTACATTATATGGCATTAACATAATCAGTGTATTAACTTATGAGGGGGTGAGCACCTACTTAGCTCCGTTTCAACAGAGCTAAGCCAAGCGTTTTCAAACTCTTAATTCATGATCACCGAGGATGATGGATGCAGAATAATTTTTGGTCGTCATAGAACGGAGTTTGTGACTTAACTATCGGTGAAACGGATTTTCCCGAACACTGATTTTCAATTTTGATTACATGTGTCTTTACATACAAAATACTGGAATGTAAACAAAACCTCAAAACCTAACCTAATTTCTAATCATTAATGTTATAACTGTTGACATTATGATAATATTTAACCACGAAAGATTTTATATAAAAAGGATAAACAATTCAATATCAGTTTTTCAAATCTTTTATCTAGTGTTAAATTACCATGTTCACATTTCTATTTGCCTTATTACTTTTTTTCTCCATTACGAACACTGAATATGTTCCAAGCAAAACAAGTCGAAAGCTGTTATTACCGTATGTATTTGTTTTCAAAATTATCATGATGCTATAGGTAATTAAATTTAATTTATATATTTTTTAAGTCGATAATTGCCGGCCCACTGGGTTATTATCTTTTTTGTGCTAGATTTAGGGGAGTTGGTGGTGATGAAGCAATAACAAATGTATTCGCGCCCTCTACCAGCCGGATCAATTAATCATGCCCAACTACTGACTTTATTAGTTTATTTTTGTTGCGTTTAAAATAGCTTAGTCTTAGGGTCATTAGAGGATACAGTATTCCGTTTGTCTGTTTTCTATTATTACAATACAAAGATACGATTTGACCTTTTAACTAAAACGGCTTTAAGTCTGATCGCTATTATAATTCTTTAAAAAGACACCATTTACTGAGAAGGCTCAGTAAATGATGACTGTCTTCAATAATAATATATTTTTTTAAAATATATGTAATACTGATAAAAACAACTCCAGCTTTTGAATTCCTTGGAAAAATGTAATACGATATATTTTGTGCATAACTACATTAATTTTCAGAATTTACTGTGTCGAAATGAGCAGATTCTTTTTTTCCTGATAATTTATCATTCTAGAGTCTAAAAGTGATCTGCTTAGAAATGACTACGATATTTCTTAATTAATATTACCTAAAATTATATCTCGTGTTTTATATTAAATATATAAAAGGAAGGCCGTTTCGGTGATATTTTTACCATATACGCAAAGGAATTAGGTTAAGTTAGGTGTACACTATTAACGAGCGGCGCCATTTTATTTTTTTGATCTGTACAACCCCGGGCTTCGCTCCGGTTTGGCGTGATAACTATTGCCTGCGGCACTTAAGATGAATTGCATCGCTCCTCATCTCTAGTCCTTTTGGGCCATGACGTGCCTACCATCCCATTCTATGCAGAAGGCTTTGACATGCCGCCGAATATTTACGGTTTTTCTACCCCCTAATATTGGACACAATTTTTAATTTTTTTTAGTTTCCTGAACAAATCCGCTATAGCTTAAAAGCTATTAAAAGTCCTCTACCTGATAATGAAAGTCTTGCTAAAATCGGTGCAGCTATTTCGGAGATTAGACAAATTAGATTAGAAAGATTAGACACGGTAGTAAAACACCTTTAAATGTCTAAATTAAGAACGGAAATGAAAGTGCACAGATGAAAATTCAGTTAAAATGGAAATAAGGCCACCTCCTCAAGGCGGCCCCCTTAAATATAAAATGCCTTAAGTATTTAAGGCGGCCTCCTTAAATAGCGAGAACTGAAAATCTTTATCGGGGTTTGTTGTCATAGGGGCGGGTCCTGAAATCAAGGACACGTCACAATGTATGCTTTACGACTTTTACATAAAATATGACCTTATTAAAAGAACCTGCATTGGAATTATGATTAATATTTTGCATAATCTTGCACGTATTATATTTGTTGGAATTTCAAATGACGGACATTTTAAATTCTCTGAAATACTTTTTAGATGCAAACCATTCTAGGAACTAAGAGGTTACAACACAAAAATAATATAAATCGAGCATTCCACCGAAAAGTTACGATTCTAATTAGCGGAGAATTCATCGTTGGTAAAATATGATGTTTTTTTTATTATCTAAGTAATAAAATTGTGACGTCAAATTAATCTACATAATTTGTAGTTACGACATATTTTAATTGCAACATTTGTTAAATAAGGCATATAATTGTTAAATTCTTTATTATCTGATACCTTGCTACCTATCTTAGCTGCTTTATTTTTCATATATTAATGGCTAAATTTAACCGTCCTTCTGTTTACTATTATTTATTTTCTACTATCATTTAATTTACGAATATTCATTGCCATTTTATATAAATAAATTAAGTAAATTTTCTACTTTTTAGCTTGTTTCCCTTTTATTGTCAGATATTAGATTTTGCTGGAATTTTATGAATATTGTCCGGGGACCCGACTTCCTTCCGGACAAATTAGTCACCCTGTCGTTCCACCGTCAGTCACCCACAAATACGTCTAACAACACTTGCATCCACTGGATTTGGCGCAATTGGATGAAACTTTGAACCTGAACACAGCTCGCTTTGTTGCCTTCTTTCAATCCAAAAATTAAACACCTTCTCGGTAAATTGAATAGTTATTCATTTGAAACCTAATTCCAAACAAGATTTGTAAGGCATTTGCTCGGCTGTTAATATTAAACACAAAGTTTACAGTCTACCAAACAATTATTTTCCAACCTTTACTTAACTTAAATAGTCTAAACACAAATTGTTTTTTGATTTAAATGTTACAGCGGAAAACGCTTTTCTTCTCTCGATACAAACTAATAAAAAAACAACAAATCATTAACTTGCAACCACTCAAACAATTATTTTTAAGTTAATAATGCTTGGTTGTAGCACTGATAATATTTTAAAACATAAAATATTTTTTTTCCCCTAAGAACTTAATAAAATGAGGAACATAATAATGCCAGGAGTACATGCTACGCTCCGTCCTTGGTGATCCGATATTCGATGTTACAGATTCAAATATTACAGAAATTACACTAATATTCATATTACAGAAATGATATATAAAGATTTAGATAGATTGAAGGTGGTTTTGGGTTCTAGAGGATGTAAAACGCGAAGATATGTCGATATTTTTCGGAAGTCATGACGTAGAACCCTTTGCAATAGGTGGCCATTTCATGAAATCTACTTATAAATGCAATGCAAACAAATTTTAAAGTCTGACCTCCTAATTTAATTTCTAAGGATTAATTTATTTAGGTCTTTATCTGTTTATCGCGGTAAAGTCGTGTTGTTGACATTATAATAATATATAAGCCAAGTATTTTGTTTATAAAGAGGCATAGAAAATTGTAATTCAATTCAAAATTTTTATATTCTGGTAAATTACAATGTTCACATTTCTATTTGCCCTATTATTTTTTTTCTCCATTACGAACACTGAATATGTTCCAAGCAAAACAAGTAGAAAGCTGTTGTTGCCGTATGTATTTTTTTTTAATTACCATAATGTTATAGGTAGTTAAACTATTTTTTTTATCTTTAATAAATCGATTATTCCTGGCTCAATAGGTTATTTTCTTTTTTTTGTGCTACATTTAAGGGAGTTAGTGGTGATGAATCGTCGTAAAAAAAATCCTAATCAATATTACCTGAGAGTATATCTCCCCTATTATATGTATTAAATATATTTATAGGTTGTGTAGTTTATAAATATTATAATTTATATACCTAATATTTTGTAAATAGGATAGAAGATATATCCTGATAAAACAAAATAATATATAATATTAAATTCTGTTGAAAAGATTTTATTTTATATTTTTAGATTAGGTATATTTTCAGATAGATTTTGAAATCGAGAGAATTTATTGGGAGATAATGCGATTGTTTGGTTTTGAGAAGCTTTTGTATTATTTTGATAGTGCCGTGCCGGTGATAGTTTTATCACATGCGCAATGAATTTAGGTGTAAAAATATAATGCTTTAACCAGCTGCTGCTTGCTTCACACTATTAAGAGCGGCACCAATTTTAATTTTATTTTCTTCTAGCTGCACTACGCCCCGCGTTGGCAGCTAGGCCCTTCGGGCGGCTTTCCTGGCACCTGGGTTGGGTCGTTTCGCTCCTCATCTCTAGGCTCTACGGGCCTACCGTCCTATTCTATGCAGGCGACCATCACAGCTGCCTACTTGGCTTTTCAAATTCATCTGACGCATTCCGTCCGGCCTTTGAATATTTATAGCATTAGTACCTCCTAATTTTGGCCATAATTTCTACATTTTTACATAGGAACCCTGAATACTTCCGCGATAAAAAGTAGCCTAGATTAATCTCTGAGTTGTGGAGAAATTACATAGAATGCTTGGCTTCCTATTCAGGACTTACAAGCGATTTCAAAAGCCACTTAGAATAATAAATACTTTTCTCTCATTTGGTGTCCCTCATATAAAGTGTATATAAGCAGAATAGAAAATATTCAACATAACATTCTCAGGCACCTGAATTGTCGTTGTCAAATCTTGTTTGACACCACGAAGCTGAAGATTTCCTCCAAATTCCCAGTTAGACATCAGAAGGAAAGTGTTTGATGTTGTTTTCCTATATAAACTACTCAATAATTTAATAGACTGTCCAAAGCTTCTAAAAATTATCCACTCTAAAGTGTAATAATGTAAAGTGTGGTAATTCGTTGGGGCACTCTAAAGTACCCCAACGAATTACCAGATAAACAGATCTTTTTTTATTGAATAAACAAACACAAACTATGTTAAAAACGCAATACTTCACAGAATATGTCATAAATATAATAGTAATCTTTCGGAATTAGACATTTTAAATTGTACTTTGAATTCATTTAAAAACAAGGTAAATAAAATATTCTCGCCTTATACACGTAATTAGTAGGTAAAAGCCCTAAATATTTATGTTTATCATAACAACTCTAACAAAACCCACATTCTAATTAACACATATTTATAACATTTTAAATATGCAAAATCTAAACTATTTTATTTATGTTTCTCATTTATTTTCATTTTTTTTTTGTAATCAGTTCTAAGTGAACTTTACTTTCAATTCAATTGTAAACAGTGGATTCATGTAATTGGCCAAATTAATAACTTACTGTTTTATAAATTAAGTTACTCTGTAGTTTCCTTAAAATATATTTAAAAAAAAGTCCTTTACCTGATAATGAAAGTCTTGATAAAATTGATGCATCCATATCAAAGATTAATCAAACAAACAAACAGACAAAGTAAAAACGTGTTTAGGTTTTTGGTTGCGTGCGAATAATTATATAAACTTAGAAGAACGATTTATTCGAAATGACTGAAAGATACTTCAATTTTATATATATTTACCATTGTTATAAAAGGATCAAAGATTTAATTTATTTATATTTTCTAGTGGGAAAGGCTCGAAGAAAGATTGCCAAGGATTAGCAGTGTTTGATACAGATGGTGGACCAGATGATGCCACTACCATTATATTTGCATTAGAAGCAGAAAAAAGAAGACTTGGGTAAGTAGTCAGTATAAAAAAAGGTATTTTTAACAAAATATAGTACAATATTACACTCGTGTTGCATCTGTATCACAATGTCAATATGATTTATGATGGCCCGAAGGGCTTATTCGTAATATTGTAGCTAGCTATGAGACCAGAGTCAAACTTGCTAGGTTAGGTTGGGTTATTTTTGGAAAAAAAATCCCGGGTCTCAAGCATCTTCTCTAAGAAGCCCTAGGTAAAGGGTAAGGTGGGGGTAAAGACAGAGTTCAGACAGGGTAACCAACTTGTTTATTGTGGTTACACACTTATCCTAACCAGTTTCCAACTCCGTATGAATATGATTTGAAATTAATAAATTAACAAGTAAGAGATAAAACAACACTGAAGACCAAATGTACTGTCTTGAGATTATTAGAACTATACTGTGAGAAAGGAATTTATAATCGTCTTTTATTGACGTCACGTCGTGAGATATGTAACAAAAAAAGCAAATGAGAAGGGATTCCTGGGGGGATGAGGGGGAATGGGAAGGGATGAGGGGGTCTTTCGAGAAAGGATTTGCAAACTAATTAATTCTAATTGTCTTTGACGTCAATGCAAAAAAAAATCATTTTCACAAAGATCAATTTCACGGGTGTGAAATATGCTTACACTACCAACTTTCTTCCTACCCGCGATATCAACGTTCATATGTAATTCACAAACATAAAATTTATATCTTACCACCAATTAGTGTTAAATTTAACCGTAAAACGTTTAGCCTAGTATGTGCAGTGTTTATTCTGAACCGATATTTCATCACATTCAATTACTATAATTTGTTTTATCCGTGTAACTTAATTTTTTTTAACAGATTCAAAACCCTTGGCATAACATGCGTAAATGGAATAACAGATGTAGAAGGTTGTATTACAAATATTGGAAGGACATTACAATCAGTCAATCGAACCGATGTTAGTACAAATATAATAATAAATAAATAAATTATTATATGTATTTTTAATAATATTTAAACATTGTTAATTTTGTCAATTAGTGAGTAAATTTCTATTCACTTTGCACATTGGTCCGTATCGAAAATTAAACATTTTACCAAAATATGTTTGAAAAATATTTTTAAATTATAAGAAAAATGAATTCAAAATTCAATCGAAAACGCGCAGCGTTATGTATTTATATATAAATATAAACTGTATTTATTTATTTTTAGACGGTGTTTACATTAATCTTAGACAATTAAGTAAAAAGAAAAACCTTATCAATATTCAAATAAAAAGAACACCACATGCATATGAAAGATAAAACACAGATTATGCTGAATAGAAACAATATAAATTATACTTTATATTATGCATACACTACAAATATGGATATAATATTATTACATATAAATATTTATATAATTGTGTATATACTATATATAGTATAATTCGTTACATTTTCATCGTTTTTTAACATTATTATTTCCTTTTTAAATCATTTTTTTACAACTTTAAAAAAAGTTTGCACAAATTTCATAAGCGCACAGATGGATAGGTGAAAGTGAAAGTCTTTCATAAAATACAGCGCTGTATATTACCTCAAGCGATGCAACTCTGCGTTCGGTATTATTTTTTCTTTAAACATTCTGGCTACCTATATAATTTGTTTAAACAAATTTTAATCATTAAAATATTGAAAAGAAACCTAATTTTCCAAATGTCTATATACTGTCAGACTTTTATATAAGTAATGTAAACTAACGCCGAACGCCTATTATAACGTCAGAAATCATCTGAATACAGTATTTAAGAAATACATTATACAATTTTACTAAATATTTATATATGTATATAAATAAATAAAATGTATAACCATAAATATGTTCTTTTTTTTATTATCTCGGAATCATTTTTTGAATATGCCTTTTGAATTGATTAAAGCTATCATGGAAAATGTCAATGCGACTATCTCAATGTAAGGTATTTTATAAAGACGATAGATGCGAGGTATTATGTTATTAAAGGCTATGTTGTTATGCGATTTAGGGGTTCTAAACAGATCAGGGCTCTTAAATTTTGCGGCGTCGTAATAAATAATATTTTCCCTAAACATTTATAATATACCTACCTATTATTTTATTTAAACTAGCTTTACAAATTATTTTTTTTTCGATTCTTTGACACCACTTGAAAGGTGTGAAGCAAATAAAAGTACGCCCTCTATAAATCAGTTTATCACAATCTAATTTACTGTCATTACCAAACAGTTACAACTAGTTTCTTTATAGCTTGGCAGATTGAGTGTCTCTTAAAGAAAAATAGCTAAATAACAAATGGTATTCCAAAACGCAAACGCATTATTCAACTGACAAACCTAGCAATTTTTGTACTTTAAACAATGCGTGTGCGTTTTGGGACGGCTTAAGAGTAGCACAACTGTTATGAATAACTTCAGGGGCTATTTTCAAATAAATCTTTTTGTACTAACTTTTATAACGTTTCAGGTTCCCATCTACAGAGGGGCGGCATCTACTTCGGTACCGCCCAACGTCCCTTTCCCAAAGATATACGGAAACGATTCGTTCGAAGACATACCGTTTTGTCCTGAGGGATTACCAGGAGCTCAAGTGGAACCCGCAGCAGTATATCTTGTGAGGATAGCGCAGCAATATGAAGGCAATTCTCATGCTAAATTATTTTCTACTTGTTTATCGGACGCACGTATCATAGAATATACACCCTAACCCAAGAACCATTGGGTCAGTCTAAATATTTGCCCTGTGCTTACAAACGAGATTTGTTTTGACGTTATATCAAAATATATCGCGGTTTTCGAGAAAGAAAAATGTATAATTTACGTCCTTTTTCACGTCCCTAACATCGAAAAACGTGAAAATATTAATTTTGATTCATTTAGACCTTTTTTCACGGTTAGCATTTGGTAACCATTGGATATTTAATCATAAAAAAAATATCTTTAGATACCTTGATTTTATCTTTCAACATAGTAAAAGCATATTTTTACGCTGTATGTTTTCCCCAAAATATATTAAATTAAATTAAACTTTAAAACTTAATTCTATTTCTGAAAAAAATAATAAATGATAAACTGCCAATAGTTATTTTTTAGTTGAATTGCTTTCTTATTACATTAGAGCCTTAAGAAAAATAGTAATTTAAAGGCAAACGAAAGGTCTTGATAATATAATAGTTTATATTTTTAATTTCTATATTATGAAGCTGTAATTAAATAAAAACCAACAATTGCTTACTGACCGCGTGCAGAGAGTAAATCCAGACGCCCTATAAAAATAAGGCACGGAATTTCAAGGTCTATTGTGAGCATGGTTTACCTTAAGGTAAATAAACAAATACTTTAATAAAATTAGTAAATCTGGGGATGAATTATTTTCGCATTTTTTCTATAATGTCTTCCTCATAATAGGGAACATTAAATATTATATATAATATGCTCATGTAGACAAGTTTGACAAAGTTTTGAGTATACCTAACTTATAATGTCATTCTAATATACAATTGTCAATTGTGATTTGAATTTAGAATCGTTGACAGTGAAAGTAAAATATTTCAGGACAAGTGACTCTCTTCTGCATCGGCCCGCTGACGAATGTAGCCATAGCCATGAGTATCGATCCGGATTTCCTGAAACGGTTGAAAAAATTGGTCATTCTTGGTGGATCTACACGTGGTTTGAACTTTATGATTCTTTATATTTTCATAAATGAAAAAAAATAAAAATAACAGATATGTGTGAACCGTTTAAATTTACACCATCTAGAAATTCACAAATTGCTTTTTAATTTTTCTTTTCAACTAGTGAGCAAATTTTAGGTTTTCATTTCATCATCTCTTTTTTAATTGTTGGCTAGGTAATAAGTTTTATTTATTTTGTAAAAATTTTAACAGACTTTAAAAAAAAGGAGTTTGACCTTAGCGGTAGGACTGACGCCTTCGGCGCTCTGGCAACTAGTCTCCGCGGCATTTGGTTTGAGCATCATCGTTCTCGAACTCTAGGCACGTTTCGTACCAGAATTTTCAAACGTGCGCCGAGAATGTTGGTCCAGGATGAAATGGAATAATACTCCGAAGATCATTGAACCGATTATTGGGCCGGTGATATTTATTTATTAACATAAATCACAACCGTGAAATAGTTCAGAAATTCGTAAATAACAGTGCGATGTAAAAAGCCATTACTAATAATTAATTAATAAATTAAAACAATCAAGAGTAAAACGTCACACAAGCCAAACAACTGTTACGTGGTACAAAAGTTTCCTGCCTCCCTAACTAGGCAGTTTAGATTTGTTTGCTTAAGTTGGTACCATTGTTTTTATTATTGTAAACCGCCTGTGTATAATTTCTTTTATGTAACTGTTTTATTTCCCAAATAAATATAAATAAATTAGAACGCATCGAAATATTTAATGAAGATAAATTTATAATAGCCCTAATTTATAGATAAAAGCCGACTAATTACAGGAGTCTTGTGACCGGGCAAAGGTAATTAGAAGGCACTTAGCTTAGTTCTCCATTAATATGCCTATGTAATTTGCAAGCCAAAGGAACTTATCGCCGACGGCTGTAAAACTCTAGTCGCTGCGCTTGTTAAAGGATGTTGGATCATGGCTATACATTCATATACAGAACGTTTTCAAAGTGACAGGAATGTATAAAAATGAGATGTATTGATTATTAATAAATTGGCTATAAGTGTATGTACAACTATGAAATGTGTTTGTTTTTTATTAAATATATTAATTTAATTTCCTATAAATCAGGTATTGGCTACGCCGCACCTGGAAGAGACTTCAATTCCTATTTAGACCCGTACGCCTTCCAGACAGTTTTATTGCAGACAACACCTGAACGAGCTGTTATGTTGCCTTTCGACTTGATCGTAGACATAAAATTAATACCCGTAAGTAGTCTTTTTTTATAAAAAAAATAGATCATGGTCATAAAACAAGAGCACATAGTGATGACTTATTAGAGATATCAAAAATGTCTACCAGTTTTGGACAACGGTCCTTAAAATTCTTAGGTCCCAAACTCCACAATAATCTTCCGGAGTTCATAAAGGAAATAGGTAACCTGAAGATATTTTCGAAAAAATTAACATATGGCTGATAGATAAAGGAAGACAAGGATCTGCTGATTTGTTAAACATTTTGTTTTAACATCTTATTGACCATCTTTATTATTATATAGACATACTTGTCTGAACTATATATATAGACATACTTGTCTGAACATAAACATTATATGCGACAACATTGTATATATGTATATATATTTATGTATTTTTTTTTTTTTTTTACATATATACATTTTCATATTTCTGACGGTTTGACGGTTCTCAGTTGTAGCACAATACAACACTGCCTTCCTTAGTACAGACATAGTCTAGTAAAGAAGGCAGGGCACAAAATGTAGCAGTGCTAATCGCTCCCTGTGCATTTGTAATATTCATTTATAACTGTGATTTCTACTACTACATTTCTATTTTTTTTGTCAAATTAATTATGTACAATAAATAAATAAAAAAATACATAGAATCAATCAATTTAAAATTTTATAGGCTCAACTAAAGGCCGAACTAAGGCCGTTCGTCTATATCTGCTTAAAATTAATTACTTTTCGAATAATTACTGCAGAATCACGACAGTTTATGGAGGTTAAATCTCGACATAATTTCCAAAATTGGGATAATTTCCAAAATACGTAAATAAAAAAGGAAAACATGTTACAATACCCTTACACACCTTATATGACTTTTGTTTTGAAAAAAATCAGGTCTTCATTTTAGCACCGCACCCGTCTTCTTAGAATAATACGGGTGTACCTCGAAAGTATACTCGAGGGCGACTCCAGGGCTGAGTTCCTCCATTCTGTTGATCCAACCATCATCACCAAAGCTCTTAATAGCCATAAAGGTTTATTCGAACTAAATTCTGGCTACAAAAACTGAGATGAGCACACACTATTTATCTTTTGAGTTGTTTTCAATGGTAATTAACCTCATATTAAATTAATCAAAATTATTTTTAGCGTTACACGGAATTTTTTCAATATATCGCTACATTGGGAAACACTGGGTTCAACCTCGTTGCGCGATTGACAGCAGTTTGGTTAGCAACTAACCCGCCGATCCCCTTTTGGGAACCGCCAGTCGGCTACGCAACGTACTTATTCCATGAAATGATTCTCGAGTCAGATGAGTACCGGGTAGACTGTTCAATAGGTAGAGGTAAGTTATTTTTATAAAAAATATTATAGAGCATAGTATTTTTACATTTATTGCTGTTAATTAAGAGCTTTTATTCGGTAAATAAATAAAATTATAGGTGCATATTATTTATTTCGTCATTTAAATACACCCTTATATGAGTCGTATGAAATCAAAAGCAGTAATTGTGTCTTGTAGTAATTTAACAAAAACAATTTACATCTAGAATTAGGTATTGAATGCTAGTCTCGCAAATTGTTGCTAATGATGTCAAAATAAAACACAGAGGTGTAATGTAACACAGAGGTTAAGTAATCGTAATTTATTATCATATCGTAAAGTAATTCTAACATGGCATCAGATTGCTTGTTTTGATTTAACTCGAATATTTTAAACACGTTTTATAGGGTTCAGAAGCTGTTTTAGATTATCATTTCTTGCTTCAATTTGTGGTTATAACGAAGATATTTCAAAATCGATACAAAACCCCAAAATGACAATTTTGACAGATTACTGCTTTTGATTCTCACGACTCATATATAAACAAAAATAGAATAGTGTTTACACAATTAGATTGCTTATACCGTACATTATTGTAATTCGTAGTCGCGTGCAATGGAATTAATTCGCGTGTAACCCCTATCCTATCAACTTTGAAGATGTTTTGAACCCTGTAGGAACAGATTTACTATCTTCGTAATTTCCCGAAGAAGTCTTTCGGGACTTCGAGATACCATTTAAAAATAAGATTAATATTTAATCACTAAATTGTAATATAATACTTATAAACTATAATACTCATAATAATATAACTTACTGCGAGACGATCTAAAGCCTGTGGTTCAGTCGTACAATGTACAGTCGAGAGCAATTGAAACTTTACTATGAAAAGACAAAGAGTTCAATAAATATCCACGCACAGACACAAAATTGTGTTAGTTTAGTCTAACAAATTGGCTCTCTAAAATCGCTGTCATTAATTGTGCGATTATTTTCTGAAAGCTTTTAAAATTCTCTAACATAAAAAACCTTTAACTTCAATTAAAAAAAAAAAAATTCAGAAAAGAAAAATGGCCGGGGTTCGATGGACGCTTATAAAAATATTTTTGTTACAAATATAAGCCTTTTATATATGTATATATATACGTATTTTATAAGAAATAAATGCTTTTTACAGTATTAAAATGATAAAGTATATTTGCTTGCATATATTCGCATTCAGACAGGTAGTCCGACATGCCATTAAATGCGAATTTAGATGAGCTATGTGCTTTTTATTACCTTATTACTACATTTGGTGATATTTACGTGTATCTATAAATATAGATTAATACTGTAATAGATATATCTAAAAGAATAATATTATAATTACGTAAAAAAAAACATTCGCCCTATAGTATTTTTTTTGTTAACAGATGCTCGTGGGGCCCTACTGGTGGACTATCTCCGGATATTGGTAGATCCGACCCTCAACTTGTACATCGTCACAAAAATTGATTTTGAATTGTATTTGGATTTTATATTATTAGTGTTTGGAGATTAGTACTGAGAACCAATAGAAAAATATAATACAATCAATGATACATATAACATTTAATGACGAAGTTAGCAAGGGTAATCATTCAAAATTCATTCATTCTTTCACTGACTATATGTATATTTGTTTATTTTTCATATCTAGCCTTCTGACAGTTTTTTTTTTAGTTTTAGTTTTATTTTGAAATAGCTAAAAAGACGCTAACGTGAGATAGCGTCTTTTCATATATAATGCATATTTCAACAAGCAAAATCGAATTTATGGCCAGATACACTTTTCACTGTGAAAAAATATTCAATATCTGCCGATAACATGAAAGCAGACTGTGTGCACTCTAGTATCGAATCCGCTAAATAAATATATCCCATTGTCACCAGTGTACTGTATAAATATTTTAATAATAGATTTATATTATATCTAATAAATAACAAAAAGGTTTTTATTTATATTTGATACCATTGCGTCTTGTTCCATACTCCCAGAGTTATCTGGGCGCTGAAGAGATACAGAGATTAGCATTTAATCTGGTTAAGTACGCATTTGACCTTTGACTAAATATGAAGAAAGTAGCGATCCTTATATACATAAAATATATACATTTTAAATTATGTACTTATCGTCAAACCAAAATTAAATGATTTTCCAAAAATCATAGGCATTATGAACCTTATAAACGTATTATAATATTGGCAGGTTTCGCATCAAAGATTTTGTTTTTAACGGGTATTTAATCTCCCGAGACCAAGAAAAATATTGTCATTCCACGCGCGACGCCTGGGTCATTGATCGCGTATCCTAAGTTCGCGAGGTATCGATCGCGTGTCGCCACGGCAAAGGCAATTTACACCAGCGCTTTAATGAACCTGATGAATTTTTGGATGCATTAAATTAGCATTATTTAAATATATTTTTTAGTCGTAATATGAACATAAATTACCTTGATGATATTAAACAATTAGTTTGACGCGTGGCAAAATGTTGTCAGACTAGGTCAGTATTCTTACGCCGCGATTGGCTGCGAATGTATTGTTTGGTAAAAAAAAACGATTTCTGTAATTAAAAGCGAGATTTCGCGATTGATTTATTTGAGATTTATAAGTAAATAAAAAAAATCTTTTATATTCATTAAATAAATATATTTTAATTATCATAACAATTACATCTTTTAATTAAACTTTTAACTAATACACTAACAAACTATTACTTTATCATTTCTTCTTGCCAAGCTAATGTTCCTTCGTTATGAATATTAATTTCAATTCATTTAGACCCCTTTTTTTATAACTGGTATATACTAATCATTGGATATTTAACCGTAAAAAAATATATTTAGATACCTTGATGTTATGTCTCCAACATAGTAAAGGCAGATTTTAACAATTCAATTCTATTTCTGAGAAATTTAATATATTATAAATAGCTAAAAGTTTTTTCGCTCTTTTATAAAATACATTAGGGCCTTAGGAAAAATAGTAATTGCAGGTTCTAAAACACAAAATAGTTTGTTTTTTTAATTTCCATATTATGACTCTATAATTAAATAAAAACCAACAATTGCTTACTGGCTGCGGTCGCTAGTAATTAATAAATGTCAAAGTTTTAAAACGAAATTTAGTTATAAAAATCTACAATTGCAGATACTTTCTCAGATTTATCCTGAACCATCTCAAAACAATATGGATAAGAAAATATATAAAATAAAAATTAATAATATTCAAACATTTTTATATTAAATTAATATATAAACAAATAATATAACAAAACACATGTGAAACAAAAACATGTGAAGGAAATTAATGCAATTCCCAAGAAACACACAGTCGATCGAAATAAAAATTGCTTTAAAAGCAACTCAAAAATAATATTTACTATTAGTTTAAGACCTCAGTCAAACAATCGGGAATTTAAATATAATATTTATTTAAATTTAAGGTCACTTTCTATATGTTTAATTTAGAATCTTACCGTCGATGAATATGTGGGGGTCACAAGGTCGCGGTCGTCCACACCCAGTTTCTAACATCGGCGGAGCGCGAGGTCACGCCACATCGCGCCACTCGAGACCACCCGCTCAGCAGTTCGAGTATGACGTCAGCCGGCCGACCGAATGCGTCACAGCGGAGGTAGAGGGTCTCCCCGCCGGCGTAGGTTATAAGAACAGAGGTCGACGCTTCCACGATGCCTATTCCAGCCAAGTCGCGCCGCCCAACACCCGCTCGTCGAGTGGTCGTCACGCGCGCCGTTCGCGCGTAGACTGGAGTCAGATATTAAATTAAGTAACGAAGTTATATTGTAATGGCTTAATGATAAATAAACTAATTAACCTTCGTCTCATCGTATAATTTGGACCGTTACAAATATCATAAAAAAATGACTATAAAATTAAGTAAATCAAAGATCTGAAAGAGAAGCATTCATCTTGGGCCTGTAATGATGAGTTTGTACACAAAAAATTGCAAGACCAATTAGGTAAGATGTTCCGAAATAATTGAAATTGCTTACCACATTAATATAATATTAATATAATAATAATATAATTATAATATTAATATAATATTAATAATGTTATTACTTCGCTTCTGTTTATTAATTTTGATTTTAATAACCTGTATATAGAATGTCCCGTAAGTCGTGGGTCAAACGAAAAGAGCAGTTATGGGGGGCTAATTTCCAATGAAACAAACTACATAAAAATAGAAAAAAATATTGGTAACGTAACTTGCATACAAGCAGATAGCAAATCACTAACTGATTGAGTGCTAGCAGAAGGGCTGCGGGCGAGCGACAAGGGTCGTCGCCAAGCGAGCATTTTGCTACCTGCAGTTCAATTGTTCTCAGGTACCATTTATGAGTTATTCTAGAGAATGAGTGTATGAGAAGGAAATCCAGAACGAGCAGGATCTTCGCGAAAAATACGGGTCACTACAATTATAGTTAATAATAATCACCGTGCTTTAAGAGCTTTGAAAACAATTTCTTACAAAGATGTCGTATGTGTTTAGGGCTGGTAGGAGACATTTTGAACCTCTAATGTAATAAATACACACATTTTATTTATTTATGTTTATTATTTGCCGACTCCTGACTTGTAAAAAGTTGAATTTGTTAAATGCATTTTATACCAAAAATTAACTTCTTTTAAATATTCACCTAAAATATGTATAAAGTTGTATTCAAGACAGGCTGATGAGTTATACCTTGTTAGAAGCAGCATAAAATGTGGAAGTTTTTTCAATAATCGGGTAATTTGTTTCATTCGAATCCCATGTTTTATTTTTAAGAATTTTTTTTAGAAAAATAAAATTTTACTAGTTTAATATACGAAAAAAGTTTGTGAAAATACCTTTATTAGAAAGAAGCACTAGTCAAGAGTATAATAAATAAAAAATAACACCTAAATTAATTGTATTTTTTTATGAAAATTTTTTTAGATGACGTAATTGGCATTTTCATTTTTTTTTAAAATGCCATAACATTTACACTATCAAGAATTGGATTAAGATATTTGTAGTTTATTTGATTGGAAATGACCCCCCCTATCTCCTCTTTTCGTTTGACCCACGACTTACGGGACACCCTATATACCAACCAATATATGCATATATTTTACACATTATTTTTTTGTTTTTAGCCATGACGATTTATTGCACATATCCTCCGTAGAGCGTAAGTTATTCTTGTAAATATTCATTAAATTATTCACTTCTCATTCATTTACATCATATTCGTTACATTTTCATCGTTTTTAACATTATAATTTTCTTTTTAAATAATTTTTTTATTGGTTTAAAAAAAGTTTGCCCGTGTTTCATGAGCGCACAGATTAATAAGTGAGAGTGAAAGACAAGCGCAAAATACAGCGCTGTATTTAAACCATCGTGCATTATCTTAAGCGATGAAACTATCTGTGCTTTTCGATATTATTTTTTTTTTACATTCTGGCTATGTAATTTGTTTGAAAAAACTTTAATCTTTAAAATATTAAAAAGAATTCAAATTTACCAAATGTCAATATACGGCGAACTCCTATTATAATGTAAAAAATCATCTAAATACGGTATTTAAGAAATATATTGTACAATTTTACTATATCTAAACCAATATATATAGTAAAATTGTATATTGTATTGATTAAATACCAATATATATATAGATTGGATGAAACGATATTTTTTAGCTTTCGCCATTCGGCGTCTTCAGAAAATATATGAAAGATGACGTTTAAAATGTAACCTTCATAAATTCGAAAATCGCATTTTAAACCAATATATAAATGTATATATATTGGTTTTTATTGGTTTATATCTATATATCCAACCTATAAGTTAAATTAAAGACCCATAAAATTTAGGTGTTTAAAAATTATTACCAAAATTTAGCAAAAAGCCACATCACTTAAAATTTTGTTTGTTGGTTGAAACTTCAAATTTTCTGCGAGGTGTTAAAAACACGATTTACAACAGTAATAAAATTAAAAACAATGAAAATGTAATGAAACGGTTGGGCGATTTTTTACCTCTTATAACTGTTAACAAATAAATTAATTGAATTGTGTTGATTTACATTTTCTTTAGGTTGCTGTGTAATAAATAGAAGATAACTGTGTTGATTTAATGTGTACAAAAAACATACAAAAAACTGCAATGTAAACAAAACCTCAAAACCTAACCTAATTTCTAAGCATTACTGTATCTAGAACAGTAATCTTCATATCTGTTTAATGTATTATAGTTTTAACTGTTGACATTATGATAATATTTAACCATGAAAGATTTTATATAAAAAGGATAAACAATTCAATATCAGTTTTTCAAATCTTTTATCTAGTGTTAAATTACCATGTTCACATTTCTATTTGCCTTATTGCTTTTTTTCTCCATTACGAACACTGAATATGTTTCAAGCAAAGCAAGTCGAAAGCTGTTATTACCGTATGTATTTTTTTCAAAATTATCATGATTCTATAGTTAATTAAATTAAATTTATATATTTTTTAAGTCGATAATTGAGGGCCCACTGGGTTATTTTCTTTTTTGTGCTAGATTTAGAGGAGTTGGTGGTGATGAAGCATTAAAAAATGTATTCGCGCCCTCTACCAGCCGGATTAATTAATCAAGCCCCAACTACGTACTTTATTAGCTTATTTTTGTTGTGTTTAAAATAGCTTAGTAATAGGGTCATTCGAGGATACAGTATTCCGTTTGTCTGATTTGTGTTTGTACAATACAATGATACGATTTGACCTTTTAACTAAAACGGCTTGAAGTCTGATCGCTATTATAATTCTTTAAAAAGTAAATGGTGATTGTCTTCAATAATAATATCAAATTCTTAATATATTTAATACTGATAAAAACAATTCCAGCATAACTACATATAATTTTAAGAATTTATTGTGTCGAAATGAGCAAATTCTTTTTGATTCCATAATAATTTCATAGTCAAAAAAATTTTTTTTTAAGTTATCTGCTTGAGACGGACTAAGATATTTTTTAATTAATATTACTTAAAATTAGATCTCGTCTTTTTAATTTTCGCCATTTTAATTTTTATTATCTGTACAACCCCCGGCTTCGCTCCGGTTTGGCAACTGGGCCCTGCTAGCAGCTTCAACGGCACCTTCGGCGCGCGATAACTCTTGCCTGCGGCACTTAAGATGAATCGCATCGCTCCCTATCTCTAGGCCCTTTGGGCCATTACTTACCCACCTATTCCTATTCTATACAGACGGCTTTGACAACCATTAAAGTGGCCCGCAGTGCTTTGAATATTTACGCTTTACTAACCCCTAATATTGGATACATTTTTACATTTTTTCAGTTTCCTAAATAATTCCGCGATAGCTTAGATTTATCTCTCAAAAGTCCTCTACCTGATAATGAAAATCTTGGTAAAATCGGTGTAGCCACTTCGGAGATTAGACAAAAAAAAAACCTTGTTAAAGTTTTGGTTTCGTGCGAATAATCATATGAACTTAGAAGATAGGATTTATTTCGAAATCACTGACGGATACTTCAATTATGTATGGATATGATATTTACATATCATATAAAAGGATCTAGTTAATAATTTATTTATATTTTCTAGTGAGAAAGGCTTGAAGAAAGATTGCCAAGGATTAGCAGTGTTTGATACAGATGCTGGACCAGATGATGCCACTGCCATTATAGTTGCATTAGAAGCAGAAAAAAGGAGACTTGGGTAAGAAGTCAGTAAAAAAACAAAAAAGTATTTTTAACAAAATATAGTACCATATTACACTCGTGTTGTATCTTTATCACAATGCCAATATGCGATGATGATGCCCGAAGGGCCTATTTGTAATATTGTAGCTAGCTATGATACCAGAGTCAAACTTGCTAGGGCTATTTTTGGGAAAAAAAACATATTCAAAATATTAAAGATCCTATAATTTGTTTTTGAAATTGTTCAATGATGAAAAACATAGCACTTATTAGAAAAGAATAGGTATGTGAAATAATATATTCCTCGGCATAATGTTTTCTACTTTTTTTGTGCGGATAATGTTTATTGTGTATTTATTTTATCACATTCAATTACTATATTTTTTTTTACCCGTGTGTCATAAATGAATGTTTTTTTCTTTTAACAGACCCAAAATCCTCGGCATTACATGTGTCAATGGCATAACAGATGTAGAAGGTTGCATTACAAATATTGGAAGAACATTACAAATACTCAATCGGACCGATGTTAGTGCAAATATGTAAAATAAATAAACGAGTTATTAAGACATTTAATGCGATGTATTGCCTTTTCTGACGTTACAGGTTCCCATCTATAGAGGGGCGGCATCTACTTCGGTACCGCCCAACGCCCCTTTCCCAAAGATATACGGAAACGATTCCTTCGAAGACATACCGTTTTGTCCTGAGGGATTACCAGCCGCACAGGCGGAACCCGCAGCAGTATATCTTGTGAGGATAGCGCAGCAATATGAAGGTTAATCTCATGCTAATAATGATTTCATGGTATTTTTTTACTGTTTTTTTTTGACAAACAGTGCATAGTGAAATTATTATAGAATAAACATCGTGTCCCCAAGATAATTCCCAATAAAAATCCAGCTAATGGCCCAAGTTTCAGAGAAAAAGAAAAGTAAACTTTACGTGATAATAATAAACCCTTTGTTGTTATGCGCCCGCCAGCTGCGACGCAGGCGAACGACCGTGCTATGGGCCAAGGCCGAGTGCGTACTAACTCATTTTGCCACGCTTAAGGGAATTTACACCAGCGCTTTGATAGAATGAATAAATTTGGGGAAGAATTATTTTCGATTTTTTTTATAAAATTTAATTTTCTTACTCGTAATAGGGAACATTATACCTATATTATCACACTGCTTACCTGGTTAGTAGGCCAGGTCATCAAGTGGATCATGTGTTTGGTATAGTTAGACGGATGCCAAAGGATAGATAATTTAAAAAAGTAAATGTTTTACGAATTTATATCCAAAATACAAAAATATTAGAATTAAGGTCCGTGAGGTGGTAGAGGTTGAGGGATCTTTACTCGTCTGTGAGGTTTCCCACTTCATTTGAGGGGGGTGGCACTGCTGGTGGTATTCAAGGAAGGGAAACCTCTGATTAGCAGACTACAGTTACAGTTGAAAGGTTAGAATTTATTAGGTTGATTAGGGTTGCAAAAATAGACTAGTGGTTTAAGTAATCTTTAAACAAAATGATTCAATGAACAAAAAGATTACACCATCCAATTTAAATATAATAATAAGTGCATTAAACTTACATAGTGGTCCCCTTTTTAGTAGCAATTAGAAGAATTGCTGAGACTTGGGTAAGTCTGCCATACAAATTCTTCCAGAAAGAAAAGATATGTTTGAAAGGATGACTACTTCTTTTTTTTTTATTACAATGTAATATTAAAAGGTGGCCATAACACTTAAATTTTTTGGGGTTTATTAGACTTACTTATACTTAAAATATTTGAGTTATGAGTTATGAGTATTGAGTTATTTACATGGCCTCACGTTGGGAATTCTTTATTTTGTCAGCTGACAGATTTAATTCGTCTTGTTAATTACTTTTCTGTTTTGGAGGTTATGTTATGATGTGACTACTAAGTGAATATTTATGAAATATGCAAATTTTAAATTTGCATTGTGACATGTTTTACTTAAAAATAAAAAGATTATTACATGATTATTACGTATGCCACACCACTATACATACTCACCTCAAAATTGTTGTTATTGTACTTAAATTAAAATGTCATTGCCATATGCTTTTTGACCTTGTATTTATGGAATAAATAATTTGAATTTTGAATTTATTATTTACATAGCTGATAGTGAAACGAAAATATTTCAGGAAAAGTGACTCTCTTCTGCATGGGACCGCTGACGAATGTGGCCATAGCTATGAGTATCGATCCGGATTTCCTGAAGCGGCTGAAAAAAATTGTCATTATTGGTGGATCTACACGTGGTTTGTACTTTATGATTCTTTATATCTTCATAGACGAAAGCAATGTGTTCAAAATCTAATTTATCATCCTTATTTCTCCATTCTTTTATATTTTACATCTGTTAACTAATTTCTAATAATATACAACGTTGTCATTAAGGTGTTTTCTAAGATGGGAATACCGTGGGAGATATGTCGGATTATATGTTCTACCTACGGTGTCTTCATTTCTTGACTCGCGCGGTATGACCTACCTACCTACCTACTAGACATCGTATAGAAATTCACAAATTGCTTTATAATTTTTATTTTCAACTCGTGAGCATATTTTAGTTTTTCATTTATTTCATTTTATCGCCTTTTTTTTTAAAATTGTAGGCTGATGGAGGAGATATATTTGCGATTTGACTAGACTAATACACTAAAACAATTTGACTAATACACCATATTATACAACTTCAGTAGGTATATGTAAAACATTTGTTTTTTTTATTGCTTAAATTTGAATTTAAATTTTATAGGACCGACTTTTTTATAAATTTACTCTTACTGGCTACTCTTGTAAATTTAGTTTGGTATGGTTTGTGCGTAAATGGCAGGAATTTTGCGACCATCGTTACGCCAATTTTGATCCGATTTACGCCTGTTCCGACTCTGATCTGACTCTAATTTACCTATCAATTTATTTAAATTAGAATGAATAGAGATATTTAATAAAGAGAATTTTGTAACGGCCCTAGTTTATAGATGAAAGCCGACTGGGGCGTTAAGTTAATAACCCAGAGCAGATGATGCATATTTATTACGAGCGACGATTAACATAATTAGTTGTATATAGCGGCTATTGACTTTACTAATTTCATACTTCAATATACAAGTCGACTGTGGTTCTTATTTAAATGTATGCACCATTTCACGAACAAATGAACAGCAATGGGCAACCATAAACCCCGTAGTTTGCTAGTACGCAGAAATAATATATTAAATACGTCCTAAGAAAATCGCGCATTTCTTGAGGCGGTCGCCCATGGGCGGCCGATGCGACCAACGGGATATCAGTTGACTGGAACGAGTACGGATGAAGCCGTTTTAAAGAGATGGCATATGCTCGCCTGAAGTGGCTTTTTATACCCGTATAGTGGCCTAAAGCTGGGGGGGGGGGGGGGGCATGAGTCTTATGACCGAACAATGGTGAGTCGAAGGCGGTGAACTGACTTCTCCATTAATATGCTTTAGATTTTTGATCGCGGAACGCGGTTGCTAAGTTTATATACAGAACGCTTTCAAAGTGACAGGAATGTATAAAAAAGAGATGTATTGATTATTAATAAATTGGCTATAAGTGTATGTACAACTATGAAATGTGTTGGTTTTTTATTAAATATATTAATTTAATTTCCTATAATTTAGGTATTGGGTACGCTGCACCTGGAAGAGACTTCAATTCGTATTTAGATCCGTACGCCTTCCAGACAGTTTTATCGCAGACTTCACCTGAACGAGCTGTTATGTTTCCTTTCGACTTGATCGTGGACTTAGGATTACCACCCGTAAGTATATGCCTTTTTATACATAAAACATTTCATCAATTTTGAATTTTACAGGCCCAACTAAGGCCGTTTATCTATGAATTATCTGTTTAAAATTAAACATACCTACCAAACATGCTCGAAATGAAAAGTTGAAGACATAAAATAAAAATAAATAAATATCAACTTTAGTAATGCTGACGAATTGTAATTACCTAAGGATTTATATATTAAAGAGATCAGAGTAAATCATTTATCTGTCACAAACATCAAAAATGATTATTTCTCACGCGAACACTTGAGCCCTCAGATTCATCCCTCACACAGATCCGCTTTCAATAAATAATAAACAGTAACTTAAGACAACGTAACAAGCTAGTGGAACTAAAAAAATGTGTACTGAAAGGGAGTTTCAGGCAAATAAAGATTAAAATAAAATAACCTATATCTATATAATCAACACTACCTTCCTGGAATTCAAGAGAGTATCTACTCTACCTATAACCCTAGAGGAGTATATGTATATTTCAAATCTATTATTTGTAAAGAATTATGCTATATTTCGTATTCTGGTAATTATGTAAATTATCCAACCTCCCCTATTTCCTAATCCCAAACTCGTCCTTGAATTATTTTTTTTTTATTAAGGTTGTACTTTTGGATGAAACATTAACATTAACATTGGGATGAAAGGTTTAACTTAACCGAGAACAGATCTCTCGTTTAACTGCGAGAGCGGCCACAAAGGTAATGGTGTCTCATAGTGCACAGAAGAGGTCCATCGACTAGCAATCACAAGGTCGATAGAATATTCCGCCGTCGGCGTATGGTTTGTTGCTAACTACCCTAGAGGAAAGGCAAGACCTTTTTAAATGGGAATTAACCTTATAATAAATCAATAAATATTATTTTTAGCGTTACCTGGAAGTCTATCAATATACCACTTCGTTGGGAAACGCTGGGGTTGACTTCTTTGCGCAATTATCAGTAGCTTGGTTAGCAACTAACCCAAAGATCCCGCTTTGGACGTCGCCAATTGGCTTTGGAGTATATATATTTCATGAAAGTATTCTCGAGTCAGATGCCTACCGAGTTGACTGTTCCATAAGTAGAGGTAAGTTAATTTTAATAAACATATTATAGAGCATATTATATTTATGCCATGCTGCTGACTAAGAGATTTTAGTCGGTACTGAAATAAAATTATAAGTAACTTACTACAAGACGATCTAAAGACATATATATATATATATCTTAATATATATAAATCTCGTGTCACAATGTTTATCTTCAATGGACGGCTGAACCACTTAACCGATTATAATAAAATTTGCACACCATATGCAGTTCGATCCAACTTGAGCGATAGGATAGTTTAAATCTCAAATTATAGTCGCAATTTTAATTTATTGCTAATTATTTGTCTGTTATTATTTGGCAGTCATAAAACTGACAGATGTCGATACGGAACGGCACGGAACATGCATGCATACAAGATGCGATGACTTACGTACGTCATTACGGCCGACCGGATTTATTTATTACATTCACATGTAATCCGAATTGGGAAGAGATACAAACTTTACTATTGCCAGGACAACAAGCCATTCATCGTCATGATTTAACTGCACGTGTGTTTAAACAAAAATTGGAATCCTTAATTGATTTTATTGTTAAATATACAATTTTTGGTATCACACGTTGTTGGCTGTATACGATAGAGTGGCAAAAGCGAGGTTTGCCTCATGCCCACATTTTGGTTTGGCTTAAAGATAGAATCCGTCCTGAAGAAATCGATCAAATAATTTCAGCCGAAATTCCAGACCCATTAATTGATCAAGAATTATTTGATATTGTCACCAAACACATGATCCATGGGCCATGCGGTGTTTTCAACATGACGTCACCGTGCATGGAAAATGGAAAATGTAAAAAAAACTTCCCAAAGCCGCATACGAATGACACGATCACGGATATTGATGGTTATCCAATGTATCGCCGCAGAAGTACTGAGAATGGTGGCCACACATTTACAATGCGACTGCCGAACTTTCCAAATCAAGTTGAACAAGGCGGTTTTTTTTTCTTGGATGCACCCGGTGGAACCGGTAAGACATTTTTAATATCGTTGATTCTTGCCAAAATACGGTCGCAACAAAAAATCGCATTAGCATTAGCATCGTCAGGCATTGCGGCTACTTTACTGGATGGTGGGCGAACAGCACATTCAACATTCAAGCTGCCATTGGACGTTCATAATAAACCAGATGCAATGTGTAACATCAAAAAGAATAGTGGAATAGCTGCAGTGTTGCGGAAGAGTTCTATAATAATTTGGGATGAGTGCACAATGGCACACAAATATTCACTTGAAGCATTAAACAGAACTATGCAAGATTTAAACAGCAATAATAAACTTTTCGGTGGTGCTATCTTACTTTTGTCTGGTGACTTCCGGCAGACCTTACCGGTTATACCTCGCTCTACTTTCGCGGATGAGATTAATGCATGTTTGAAACAATCATTCTTATGGCGAAGTGTTGAAACACTGCGATTGACCATAAATATGCGAGTACAATTGCAAAATGATCCATCAGCACTAATATTTTCCGAACAACTACTAGATATTGGGAACGGTAAAATAAAACTGCAACCAAATACGCAATGCATTAAACTACCAGACAATTTTTGCACTGTTGTTCAGGATAAAACTGAATTGATTCAGATTATTTTCCCGGATATACAGAATAATTATTTGAATCATGAATGGCTTAGTCAACGGGCGATTTTGGCAGCCAAAAACGTTGATGTTGACGAAATTAACTTCCAGATACAACAGTTGTTACCAGGCGATCTGATGTCTTTTAAATCAATCGATACTGTTGTTGATGAAAATGAAAGTGTAAATTTTCCGATTGAATTTTTAAATTCATTAGATATCCCTGGAATGCCACCACATAATCTTCGATTAAAGATTGGTTCCCCTATTATTCTCCTCGGTAATTTGAATCCACCTCAATTATGTAACGGTACGCGTTTGGTCATCAAAAAGATCACCGGAAACATTCTTGAAGCAACCATTTTGGCTGGGAAGTTTAAAGGAAAAGTGGTCCTGCTGCCACGTATTCCGATGATACCATCAGATTCTACCATACCCTTCAAAAGGCTACAGTTTCCAATTCGTTTAGCTTTCGCCATGTCTATAAATAAATCTCAAGGTCAAACAATGTCCATTTGTGGTTTAGATTTGGAAAATCCATGTTTTTCTCATGGGCAACTATATGTTGCGTGTTCACGTGTTGGGAAACCGTCGAATCTATTTGTGTTAGCTAAAGACAGGTTAACCAAAAACATTGTGCACCGATTGGTGTTAAATTAAATTGAAATTGAAAGTATTTATAATTAAAAAAAAAAGATATTAATGTTTAAAAGTTTAAGACTGTCTGCCTTGCCTACCTCATTCATGAGTTTAAGCGTCACATGTTATTTACTGTATTATACTGTAATATACTTATATTTGTTATAAAATTAAATGGAAATAATAAATCTGATAATTTTTTATTTTTTACCTATTGATTTCTGCTTAGTATCAAGTGTAAGAACATTTTAATTAATTGTGTTCAACGTACTTCCCCTTCAAATCTCAATCCAGTGAATTTGTATACCAACATCAACATTTTCGTCTTTGTTCGTAAATAATTTCATTGTACTAAAGGGTTATAGTAGTAGAAAGTCAAATAAGGAGATCACCATATTTTTTTACAAATACCATCTGTGTGAAAAAGCATAGTGGACTCCGTGACTGATGTTCTCTTATTGTTCCTCTTAGATTGTTTACTATAATGTAATATAACAAAAACTTTAGCCACAGCAACGCGTGGCCGGGTCAGCTAGTATATATATATATATATCTTTTTGAACATTCTGGCTATATAATCTATTAGAAAAAAATTTCAATCCTTAAAATATTAAAAAGCATTAAATGTCAGTACTGTCAAACTTTTATATAGAGTAACCTAAAACGGTGTTTACATTATAAAATAACGTAATAATCATCTAAATAAGGTATTTAATCAATACAATATACAATTTTACTATATCTTAACGATTTGCACGTAATGTGCATATATTTTACACTTTTCTTTTTATTTTTAACCATGACGATTCATTTTCATATAAACTACGTTGAACGTAAGTTAATCTTGTAAATATCCATTAAAGCATTCACTTCTCATTCATTATACATCATATTCGTTACATTTTCGCTTTTTTTCATAATTATTGTTTCTTTTTAAAAAAAAAAAGATACTTTAGACACAGCCTTACAGGCAGCGCTTCGAAGGATGAAACAATGCAAATATTATGTCGTCCAAGCCATGCTTACGGCGCCCGAAGTGATGAAGATGGCGAACAGTGTAAATATTGTCTCTCTCTTTTCTCGCGTCTCAATTTAACTTTGGTAGGTAAGTGCTTATGGTAAAGCTCCGAGTGCTCCCGACTGTACCTACACCAGGTGTCTGTTAATAATAAGTCTATAAAGAGAGATTTAAATAACTGTAACCTTTTATCATCTAACACGTGAAAGAATAAAAATAATTTAAAATATATGCCAGTTGATCCAATATTTACAAATAATAAATCATTAAATGTTTTCTAATTAGTGAAAATGATGATTTATTTAGTATTATAAGCTAAGGTTAGGTTAGGTTAATGAATCATCAATTACGTGAATAAAGATATATTTGTTTTATCCTTTTTTTTATTTTTTTGCAGTGTTGTGTTTTATTGGTACGATTTTACGATTTTCGTGTTTTCATCTTAACATGTTAGCCCAAACAATACAACCGTCGGTTGCACCGAAATTTTAGGAAATTACGGGCGAGTTTGGTTGGTACGGAAAAAAGGTTATACTGATAATATTAAGTATGTACACATATAACACGATGCATGTTTTCTGATAGCTTAGAAAATTGTCTAAATTATATATTTTTAAATCTTCAACTTTTATTTAAAAAAAAAAACGAATAGTTGTCAAAGTAAAATAGCCGGGGTTCGATTTATAAAAATATTTTTGTTACAAATCTAAACCTCTGAAACAATGAAAATGGTTTTCCAGTAATAAGATGATAAAATAACAACATTTCGTGTAATGTGCTTACATTTCGAACGAAAATCCCCAAATTTATGCACAAAGTTTCCCAACGAAACATACAATTAAAATTAAAACAATTTTTTGTTTACAGATGCTCGTGGAACCTTACTGGTGGACTATCTCCGGATACTGGCAAATCCGACCCTCAACTTGCAAATTGTCACAAAAATTGATTTTGATTTGTATTTGGACTTTATATTATTAGTATATACTGAGAAATAATAGAAAAATATAATACAATCAAAGATATAATATAAAATAACGAAATAAACAAACGTAATATTTAAAAATCATTCATTCTTTCATTGAATATGTAGGAAATCCATAATCGGTTTTGTTATCTGTTTAATTCTTAATTGTTGTAATATTATTGTTATAACTGTGTGTTTTCCTATAAGAAAATAAATAAAGAAATATATTTGATTATTTTTTATACATAGCAAAACCTAAATGATGATGCTCTGTGATCGCAGACAAAATTAAAAACAAAACAAAAAAATAATAACAAGGGAAAAGTAACATAGCTCAAATCATAATTATTTATTTTAATAAGAAATATTACTAATCGATATGTGGATGTGTTTCTGTTATTATAACTTCATTTTTATTCAATGTGGACTTTTTAAAAAAATACTGTCGAAATATCATTAATTATTATTTGGCAACTCAGCT
This sequence comes from Neomicropteryx cornuta, assembly GCA_020383195.1. Taxonomy (NCBI): domain Eukaryota; kingdom Metazoa; phylum Arthropoda; class Insecta; order Lepidoptera; family Micropterigidae; genus Neomicropteryx; species Neomicropteryx cornuta. Next base: position 578,314 of record JAHKQU010000001.1, on the reverse strand, counting down.
TATAAACTAAGCCTGAAAAAATGATAATTACTAAGAAAAATGTTAAGACCTAAAAACTGACGAATGAGTTTAGGTCTTTTTAAATTATGGTATAGTTTTACAGTGTTTTTTAATGTATATATATGTACATATCTACTTTGTCTATATTTATATCAATCACCTTACTTATTTTCTTGCGCATGCATCTTTTTGTAATCATACATTGGAATTTTTTTAAATTTAGTTAGATTTTCCTTAGAATATTGTTTATTTTCCAAACCAGACTAATATTATAAATGCAAAGTTATGTCTGTCAGCCTATAACGTTTTCACATCTAAACCGGTAAACCGATTTTGATTAAAGTTCATTTAAGGCATCATACATTCCATACTTAAGTTTAAATACAATAATAGTATCCTAATAACTACAACAGCTCCAGCTCCGATGAAAATAGCTTTTAATTTTGACAGGAATTTTTCATTGCGCCATGGCCATATTGATCAAAGCGCCGCTGGTTATAATAACAGCAGGCCCTAAAAACCAACAATCTCTTGATTCTAGATCACCGAAGATGATAATTTTTGGTCGTCATAGAACGGAGTTTGTGACTTAACTATCGGTGAAACGGATTTTCCCGTAGACTGAATTTTCAATTTTGATTACATGTGTCTTTACATACAAAAAAATGCAATGTAAACAAAACCTCAAAACCTAACCTAATTTCTAATCATTACTGTATCTAGAACAGTAACCTACATATCTGTTTAATGTATTATAGCTATAACTCTTGACATTATAATAATATTCAAGCACGAAAAATTTTAATATAAAAAGGATAAACAATTCAAATAAATCAAATCAGTTTTTCAAATCTTTCATCAAGTGTTAAATTACCATGTTCACATTTCTATTTGCCTTATTATTTTTTTTCTCCATTACGAACACTGAATATGTTTCAAGCAAAGCAAGTCGAAAGCTGTTATTACCGTATGTATTTTTTCAAAATTATCATGATGCAATAAGTAATTAATTTTAATTTTATATATTTTTTAAGTCGTTCATTGCCGGCCCAGTGGGTTATTTTCTTTTTTGCGCTAGATTTAGGGGAGTTGGTGGTGATGAAGCATTAAAAAATGTATTCGCGCCCTCAACCAGCCAGATTAATTAATCAAGCCCCAACTACTTACTTTATTAGCTTATTTTTGATGTTTTTAAAATAATTTAGTCTTAGGGTCATTAGACGATACAGTTTCCGTTTTGTTTGTACAATGCAAAGATACGTTTGCGATTTGACCTTTTAACTAAAAAAGATCGTCTGATCGCTATTATAATTCTTTAAAAAGTAACCTTCTCAGTAAATGGTGACTGTCTTTAATAATATTATCATTTTTTTAAATATATGTAATACTGATAAAAACAACTCCAGCTTTTGAATTCCTTGGAAAAATGTAATACGATATATTTTGTGCAACTAAATTTAATCTTCAGAATTTATTGTGTCGAAATAATTCTTTTTTTTCAATAGAATAATTTATCATTCTAGAGTCAAAAACATTTTTTTTCTAAGTGATCTGCTTAGAACTGACTAAGATATTTCTTAACTAATATTACCTAAAAGTATATCTAGTTTTTTATATTAAATATATAAAAGGAAGACCGTTCCGGTGGTAGTTTTACCAAATACGCAACGGAATTAGGTTAAGTTTGGCGCCGTTTTATTTTTTTTATCTGTACAAGCCCGGGCTTCACCCCGGTTTGGCAGCTGGGCCCCGCTAGCAACTCCGACGGCACCTTCGGAGCGCGATAACTCTTGCCTGCGGCACTTAAGATGAATCGCATCGCTCCTCATCTCTAGGCCCTTTGGGTCATGACGTGCCTACCGTCCCATTCTATGCAGACGGCTTTGACAACCATCAAAAGCGCCCGCAGGGCTTTGAATATTTATGGTTTTACTACCCCCTAATATTGGACACATTTTTACATTATTTCAGTTTCCTGAATAATTCCGCGATAGCTTAGATTTATCTATCAAAAATCCCTCCACTTGATAATGAAAGTCTTGTTAAAATCGGTGCAGCCATTTCGAAGATTAGACAAACAAACGAACAGATAAAAAAAACGTGTTTAGGTTTTAATTGCGTGCGAATAATCATATGAACTTAGAAGAAAGGATTTATTTCGAAATCACTGACGGATACTTCAATTTTATTTATGTGTATTGTATTGATATGATATTTACATTTGATATAATAGGATCTAGTTATTAATTTATTTATATATTTTCTAGTGGAAAAGGCTCGAAGAAAGATTGCCAAGGATTAGCCGTGTTTGATACAGATGCTGGACCAGATGATGCCGCTGCCATTATAGTTGCATTAGAAGCAGAAAAAAGGAGACTTGGGTAAGAAGTCAGTAAAAAAACAAAAAAGTATTTTTAACAAAATATAGTACCATATTACACTCGTGTTGTATCTGTATCACGATATCAATATGACATGATGATGCCCGAAGGGCCTATTCGCAATAGTGTAGCTAGCTTTGAGACCAGAGTCGAAGTTGCTAGGTTAGGCGGGGCTATTTTTGAAAAAAAAACATAGAAATTATCATGTTTGTCGAGGCGACGTGGCGAACCCGGTGTCACCACTTGGTTGGTTCGAAGCAATGAAAAGTAATTCTTGCTTATACACTTTCGTTTATTGCAATACCGTTATATGTTGCGGACAAAGCGAGCTCTCACTATCTTGGAGGTAGGCGATCATTCGTCTGACGTTGGCGCGCTGCGCCGGCGCATCGCAACCGTCTCACCTCGCCGCTAGGCGGTCGGGAGGAGGGGTGTTACTACCGAACACTACAGAAATATTCAAAATAAAAAAGATTACTATAATTTGTTTTTGAAATTGTTCAATTATGAAAAACATAACACTTATTAGAAAAGAATAGGTATGTGAAATAAATTATTCGTCTGGTTACGTTTTTTACTTTTTTTGTGCGGATAATGTTTATTGTGTATTTATTTTACCATATTCAATTACTACATTTTTTTTACCCGTGTGTCTTAAATGAATTTTTTTTTTCTTTTAACAGACCCAAAATCCTTGGCATTACATGTGTCAATGGTATAACAGATGTAGAAGGTTGCATTACAAATATTGGAAGGACATTACAAATACTCAATCGGACCGATGTTAGTACAAATATGTAAAATAAATAAACGAGTTATTAAGACATTTAATAACTCGTTTAATAATCGTTAAAACATTTAATGAAATAAAAGTAGGTGGCCGCAGTCGCAACGGTATTGAAGCGGAGAAATGCAAACTTCAAATAAATAATTCTATTTCTAAAATTCGAACAAAGAGCTAGCGAAAAATGCGGGTAGTCAATTTATCACAATCGAATCCACCGTCATTACTAGTCGTAACTAGTTTCTTTAATTTTTAAAGCGGGTCAGATTGCATGTGTTTTGAAGAAAAATTACCAAATTACTCTAATGCCATTCCAAAACGCAAACGCATTCTTTAACTGTCAAATGTTGTCTTTTTTTGTAACAAGAAATTGCAATATTTGACCCTTAAATAATGCGCGTGCGTTTTGGGACGGCTCACGAGCAGCGCAGCAGTTCTGTAAGAGAAAACTGCCTTTTCTGACGTTACAGGTTCCCATCTACAGAGGGGCGGCATCTTCTTCGGTACCGCCCAACGTCCCTTTCCCAAAGATATACGGAAACGATTCGTTCGAAGACATACCGTTTTGTCCCGCAGGATTACCAGGAGCTCAAGCGGAACCCGCAACAGTATATCTTGTGAGGATAGCGCAGCAATATGAAGGTGAAGCTCATGCTAATAATGATTTCATGGTATTTTTTCACTGTTTTTTTTTTTGGACGCACGTATTAATACTTTACGTGATAATAACAAACCCTTTGTTGTTATGCGACCGTCAGCTGAGACGCAGGCAATTTGTGAATTTCTATATGATGTCATACCGCGCAAGATGCAGAAATGAAGACACCATAGGTAGAACATATAATCCGACATATCTCCCACGGTATTCCCATCTCAGAAAACACCTTAATGACAACGTTGTGTATTATTAGAAATTAGTTAACAGATGTAGAATATAAAAGAATGGAGAAATAAAGATGATAAATTGGATACCTCATTGATAGAATTGAGTGATCGATATCTCATTTTTGCACGCTTAGGGGAATTTACACCAGCGCTTTGATAGAAAGAATTAATTTGGGGATGCATTATTTTCGTTTTTTTTTGTATAATTTAATTTTCTTACTCGTAATAGAGAACATTATACCTATATTATATCATCAAGTGGATCATGTGTTTGGTATAGTTAGAGGGATGCCAAAGGATATGTAGGCACGTGGGCCTGGGTTCAGGATCTGACGGTGAGTCAGATCGTTTTTCTCGAAGGACCGTGAGTTGGCGAAAGGCCAACGTTTAAATACTTTTAATTATTGGCGGCAAGTCGGGTTACAGAAATCTGACAGTAAAGGCCATCGGATGGAATTCAACAAAGGATAGCAAATAGTACAAGAGCACTGACCTTGACGCCGCTGATGCCTTGCGCTTCTGCTGTGTCCGAAGCTCTGCTGCCACACTTTCACACCTTTTACCACACACAATAATGTTCGTATATTTTGCAACCGGGCAATTACTGTACCAGGGCGCGGCTGGTTACTCAGTTGCAGAGTGACCTCAAATGACACGATTTACGACGATCAAGCGCCTGGTAATCCAACGGGGTGGAATGGCGGACGTGCGCTGCGTACAATCTCGTACAATCGTATCGGATCGACTGGCGGCGGGCGGTTTGTCTTGGCTCCGTTTGGCGGTCGATTTTAGTTTCGTTCGAAACTACCCCCAAATAAAATACATATTTGCTATTAGGGTCAGGATAGAGTGGACATTTTTTGATTGTAAAGGTGCAGACATAGGAGCAGGAAATTATAGGATTTAGAAATGTCAGAACTGTCCCGAACATGCCGCCCACCAAGATCTCTATAATTTACTGCTGTCCACTAACCGGTATGAGGCTTAGGCTCCCGAGACTGTAGACCGGCCTACAGAATGGGAGTGTGTGCTAAAAATTAGTTGAAATTTGGTAACGGGCAAAGTTTAACCACAGAACGTGTGATCAAACCCTGTGCCGTACGTACTGTAGCTACTCTAACTACAGCGTCGCGACCTGGGTGGACTTGGTGGATGCGTCCAAGTCGCCACCGTAAGGGAGGTGCGTTGTCATCTTTGATTAGTACCATTGTACCAACTGAAACGTTTTTACAAGAAGAGTGCCAACGCTCTCGTGTTTGAAGTGAATTTAGGTACTCCTTATGCCAACGCGTCCAAAAAGACTCTACTATTTTTTGGAGAAGTTGCCAGCGTCCAAGGCGATTAGTCCCTGTTTTTCTATTGTTTGGATTCTTGCTATTGTGTACAAAACGAAAACAATAGGCGGTGACCCGCCTTAGCGTAGTCAACGAAGAAAATCGTTCAATTAAATCAAAATCTACTTCAACGTTTTGAGCAAAATTGAGGATTCGACCTTCTGATTGAACAACATCAGAAATTCCTTCTAGAGCATCATCCGGTGGTGCGTTTGGCCAATGTGATTGGTCCTGTGAGAGCCACTCGGGGCCTTTCCACCATAATGGATGTTGGATTAATTCCGAAGGAGTAATACCCCTTGTTGCAGAATCAGCAGGATTCTGTTTTGTAGATACGTAGGAGAAAGTATTTGGATCCAGAATCTCTTGAATCTGTGATACTCGATTCGCTACAAATGTTTTCCAGCGATGTGGCGATGAGCGAATCCACTGCAGAGCCACCTTTGAGTCACACCAAGCGAACACCGGTGGATTGCTTGATGAAAATGGCGTGCTGCTGCGAATGTACCGAAGTAATTTTGATAATAGGAGTGCTCCACAAAGCTCTAGCCTAGCTACAGTGACCTTTTTTACAGGTGCAACCTTAGATTTCGTCATGAGAAGCATCACCCTTGCGCTTTCATCACTTTGGGCGATCCTCAAATACACTACGGCTGCATATGCCTTTTCTGAGGCATCCGAGAATCTGTGAAGTTGAAGTGTAGCACCATCTGCAGAAGTAGATAGGTCGAAGTATCGTGGAATGGATAGGCTTCGGATGTTATGAACATCATTTCGAAATGCTGTCCATTTTTCTAACACGTCATCTGGAGGTTGTTCATCCCAATCAAGGCCGATGTTCCATAAATGTTGAATAAGCTGTTTAGCGAAAATTACAATGGGCGATAACCATCCCATGGGATCGAATATCTTCGCAATATCCGATAGGATACCTCTTTTGGTATTAGAACTAGCGGATCCTAAGTTGACTGAGTAGGTAAACATGTCCGAAACTGGATCCCATTGCATTCCAAGAATCTTGATACTGTCAATGCTCCCATCTTGAAAGGGAATTGCTTCGGGTTTTGCCACTCTGTGCTCCTTAGGTATGAGAGCTAGAACATCTTGATTGTTGCTGACCCATTTTCTTAGCTCGAATCCTCCAAGCTGAACTAGCTGAATCAATTCGGCCTGTGTTTTGATTGCGGCGTTGACGTCATGAGCCCCTGTCACAACATCATCCACGTATATATCGGAGAGTAAAACTCTTGACGCTAAAGGAAATTTAATCCCTTTATCTTGAACTAGCTGGTGCAATGTACGCATTGCCAGAAAAGGCGAACTTGAAACCCCGAATGTGACGGTTGTAAGCCTGTAATCTGTAACTGGTTCCTGATCATTGAAGCGCCATAGAATGCGTTGGAAATCACGATGGGATTCCTTCACCTTCACTCTCAAATACATTTGACGTATATCTGAGGTAAATACGATGGGATGCAATCGAAAATTAATGAGTACCTTTGTCAAGTCTTGCTGCAACTTGCTGCCTGGTAAAACTAGGTCATTTAATGAGAGGCCATTGGTGGATTTGGCAGAAGCATCGAAGACAACGCGAAGACGCAATGGCCCTGGATCTGTCCTCATGACACAATGATGAGGGATGTAGTAAGAGTTATGGTTTGTTAACTCTTCTGCTGGTACTTTTTCCAAGAAACTTTGATCTACAAAGTCTTGCATAAATTCATGATATTTTTCCTTTAAAGTATTATCACGAGCAAGGCGCCTTTCTAGTGACACTAGTCTGCGATGAGCAATCTGTCGAGAATCCCCAATTGAGATTGCAGTGTCGTCGCGAAATGGAAGAGCGACGACATACCTTCCCGAAGGTTCACGGATAGTTGAAGATTTGAAGATAGCTTCGCATCGTTCATCATCAGGACTGAGCGCTTGTGGTGTAGATATTTCTTCAATTTCCCAGAATTTTCGAAGGTTAAAATCCAGTTGATTTTCGGTGGTAATGCAAAAGGATCTAACTTCTTGACAGGAATCATTTACTCTGCCAATCAGGGTCCAACCAAACATAGTTTCAAGAGCAGTTGGTGTACCTAAGGGTCCGACTATGCGCCCTTGTCGCACTATAATTGGATATAGATCGGCTCCTATTAAGATATCAACAGGACGAGATGTGTGAAACTGAGGATCAGCCAATTTGACGTGGTTCAGATGGGACCATAAGTCAGGTTGGACAAAAACTGTTTGAGTTGATGTGATTTTGGGGACGACTAAGGCTGTAAGTGCGATATCGTCGCATCCTTGATTGGTGGGTTTAAGTAGACACTCAACCATACCTTTTGACACTTCGAGGGAAGTGTCGGAGAGGCCATGAACTGGAACGTTTACTCTACGCCGCTTGAGTCCAAGTTTGTGCACAAATGAATTCGATATGAAACTGGCCTGACTGGCGCTGTCCAACAAAGCGAGTGCATTTTGATAACCACCGTTGGAATCCTTCACTGGCACTTGAATTGTAGCAAGTAAGACGTTTGTCTTCATCGGACTGTAGCTTGTTAGTGAGGCGATAGAAGCTCGTTGAGAGACATCCTCGTGGGGACTGCTGCTGTCGCCTCTTTGCACAGGAGGTTGTGCGACCACGTTCAAATTGTTTGAAGCCGGTTTGAATGCACCACAAAGTGAACTATGATGCCTAAGCTGACAGGTCCGACAAGAATACTTCGAAGGACATTTTCTGTTATCATGCCCTTTTCCTAAGCAGTTGAAACAACATTTGTCTCTTTTGACAAAAGCTATTTTTTGTTGAGACGAAATATTCATATATTTCGGACACCTACCTATCCGGTGCTCTGATGACTTGCAGAATGTGCAAGGAACCGTTTTGGTAGGCGTTTCAGTTTCGCTAGTCGTATTGACGAGTGATTTCAATTGTCCTTGTTGCTTGTTCTTGGGTGAGGCCTTAAATGTATTTTGGACACACCCTGTAGATAGCGCTTCGCGAATGCTCACCTGTTTCTCCATAAATTTTAGAAATTGGTCTATGTCAGGCATGGCGTTTGACGGTAATGTCTTTTCCCATTCCATTCGCAGTACGTTATCTAACTTCTTAAGCAGTAGGTGTATAAGAAGCGTTGACCAAGCATCTATAGGATGTCCTAAATTGCGAAGTGCGCCTATTTGCTCTAAGACATTGTTAAGAAAATCACGTAGAGAAATGCCTGATTTGTTATCTACTGCTGCAACGTTCAACAATGAATCGAGATGTGCTGAGGTTATTACGCGTTTGTTGTCATAACGATTTTTCAATAATTCCCAAGCAGTCTGATAATTATCGCTAGTTGTTGGCAACGCTGAAATTACGGCGAGAGCTTCACCGCGTACTGACGTTTTCAAATAAATTAATTTTTCAATATTTGAAAGTGACGTATTTTTTTCTATTAGAGTGTCAAAGAGGTCTGCGAAGGGGACCCATTTTTTTAGATCACCTGTGAAGGCTGGCAACTCCACCTTTGGGAGTCTAAAATTATTTTGTTTTATAGTACTAGATGAATTAATATTTAAATTCGACGCATCCGATATATTTAATTGCGAATGTATTGACATCACCTTGTAGTAAAAATCTTTAAAAGTGATTTGAAGTTGTTCTTGAGATACTTCCAGATTATTTTTAAAGCAATATGATACTAGGCGTTTGAAAGTCGAGTCGAAGGCCCTCTTAATTGCTTGGACGTCTTCAAACATAGCTTTAAAGTAATGCAAACATTCAATATTGTCCGGATTTTCCATGGCTTCGTGGGCCTTATCGGAAACTGCTTGCATTTGTAAAATGTTAGAATTTAATTCATACTCCATTTCTTTTACAAAGGCCATCGTGCAACAAATTTAATCAAATAAACTACTGTAACGATATTTTTTTTTTTTTTTTTTTTTTAAATGGGTTTTTGTGGTGCTAGCGTGGGCACCGAATGAAACTGTATGTTGGCTGTACCAATATTTTAACTTTGGCAACAACAAAATGTTTACCAAAATAAAACATCCGGCTCGAAGGACCAAAAACATGTAGGCACGTGGGCCTGGGTTCAGGATCTGACGGTGAGTCAGATCGTTTTTCTCGAAGGACCGTGAGTTGGCGAAAGGCCAACGTTTAAATACTTTTAATTATTGGCGGCAAGTCGGGTTACAGAAATCTGACAGTAAAGGCCATCGGATGGAATTCAACAAAGGATAGCAAATAGTACAAGAGCACTGACCTTGACGCCGCTGATGCCTTGCGCTTCTGCTGTGTCCGAAGCTCTGCTGCCACACTTTCACACCTTTTACCACACACAATAATGTTCGTATATTTTGCAACCGGGCAATTACTGTACCAGGGCGCGGCTGGTTACTCAGTTGCAGAGTGACCTCAAATGACACGATTTACGACGATCAAGCGCCTGGTAATCCAACGGGGTGGAATGGCGGACGTGCGCTGCGTACAATCTCGTACAATCGTATCGGATCGACTGGCGGCGGGCGGTTTGTCTTGGCTCCGTTTGGCGGTCGATTTTAGTTTCGTTCGAAACTACCCCCAAATAAAATACATATTTGCTATTAGGGTCAGGATAGAGTGGACATTTTTTGATTGTAAAGGTGCAGACATAGGAGCAGGAAATTATAGGATTTAGAAATGTCAGAACTGTCCCGAACAGGATAGATAATTTAAAAAAAGGAAATGTTTTACGTATTTATATCCAAAATACAAAAGTATTGAAATTAAAGTCCGTGAGGCGGTAGAGGTTTAATCAGGTAAAAATGTAAGAAATGGTGGAGGGATCTTTACTCGTCTGTGAGGTCTCCCACTTCATTTGAGGGGGGTGGCACTGCTGGGGGGTAAATGCCTCTTATTTTTGTAGGTCGGGTGCCCGGATCTTGGGCGAAGCCGCGATAAAGTGTAGGTTACAGGTATAGGAAAAAGAAAAACAAAGGGAAAAGGTTTTAAAAAAAGAAAAAGGTGTGCGGCAGCCGAAAGGGGTTATTAGGAGGTTTCAAGGAAGGGAAACCTCTGATTAGCAGACTACAGTTACAGTTGAAAGGTTCGAATTTATTAGGTTGATTAGGGTTGCAAAAATAGACTAGTGGTTTAAGTAATCTTTAAACAAAATGATTCAATGAACAAAAAGATTACACCATCCAATTTAAATATAATAATAAGTGCATTAAACTTACATAGTGGTCCCCTTTTTAGTAGCAATTAGAAGAATTGCTGAGACTTGGGTAAGTCTGCCATACAAATTCTTCCAGAAAGAAAAGATATGTTTGAAAGGATGACTACTTCTTTTTTTTTTATTTCAATGTAATATTAAAAGGTGGCCATAACACTTAAATTTTTTGTGGTTTATTAGACTTACTTATACTTAAAATATTTGAGTTGGAGTTATGAGTATTGAGTTATTTACATGGCCTCACGTTGGGAATTCTTTATTTTGTCAGCTGACAGATTTAATTCGTCTTGTTAATTACTTTTCTGTTTTGGAGGTTATGTTATGATGTGACTACTATGTGAATATTTATGAAATATGCAAATTTTAAATTTGCAATGTGACATGTTTTACTTAAAAATAAAAAGATTATTACATGATTATTACGTATGCCACACTACTATACATACTCACCTCAAAATTGTTGTTATTATTAATAAAATAAATTGTTGTTATTGTACTTAAATTAAAATTTCATTGCCATATGCTTTTTGACCTTGTATTTATGAAATAAATTATTTGAATTTTGAATTTCATATTTACACCGCTGATACTGAAACGGAAATATTTCAGGACAAGTGACTCTCTTCTGCATGGGACCGCTGACGAATGTGGCCAAAGCTATGAGTATCGATCCGGATTTCCTGAAGCGGCTGAAAAAAATTGTCATTATTGGTGGATCTACACGTGGTTTGAACTTTATAATTATTTATATTTTCATAAACGAACGCAATGTGTTACAAAAACATGTCATCTAACTACTCTATCTAATTTATCATATTTATTTCTCCATTCTTTTATATTTTACATCTGTTAACTAATTTCTAATAATACACAACGTTGTCATTAAGGTGTTTTCTGAGATGGGAATACCGTGGGAGATATGTCGGATTATATGTTCTACCTATGGTGTCTTCATTTCTGCATCTCGCGCGGTATGACATCATATAGAAATTCACAAATTGCTTTATAATTTTTATTTTTAAATCGTGAGCATATTTTAGTTTTTCATTTATTTCATTTTATCACCTTTTTTTTTAAATTGTAGGCTGATAGAGGAGATATATAAAATTTTTACCTTTAAAAAGGAGGCGTTTCTCAATTCGATCCGATTTTTGTTATTGTATATATAATCCAAAAAGGCTCAAGCGATTTGACTAATACACCATATTATATAACTTCAGTACCTAACATGTAAAACATCTCTGCGCCGACTTTGAAGTTTTGATGGATCTGTTTTTTTTTATTGCTTAAATTGAAATTTAAATTTTATAGGACCGTTTTTTTCACTATAGATTTAGTTTAGTATGGTTAACACAACTAGTTGCATAAAATGAACAGCAATATAAACCATAAACCCCGTAGTTGCTGGTAGTCAAAAATAATATATTAAATACGTCGTCCATCGAGGTGGCCTAGGCGAATCGCGTATTTCTTGAGGCGGCCAACAAATCAGTTGAATCCGAAGTGGAATGAGTACGGATGAAGCCGTTTTAAAGAGATGGCATATGCTCGCCTGAAGTGGATTTTTATACCCGTATAGTGGGTTAACGCGGGGGGGAGCATGAGTCTTATGACCGAACAATGGTGAGTCGAAGGCAGCGAACTGACAACTGAGCGGGACGCGAGGCCGCGCCCGTCTTCCGTTCGAGAACGTTGGCCGGATTTATGACGGTAATAAAAGAGCCGCCGTTGCCGCGAGCGAACGATGAAAGGTTGGCTAAGTTGGCAGAGTTGCATCGTTTTAATTCGGATGAATGGAATAATGTGCGTTTTGTGGATGCACAAAAGAATTTTGTAACTAGTCCAGGTTTTTCAGAATTAAAACAAAATGAAGTCTTGAAGCGCATTGATAAAGCCAATCAAAACAATGATCACTTGCCTTTGTTGGAACGTTCATTTGCGGCGTTGTCAAACGCGATGTTCGCACAGAAAGATTGATGCCATACCCACATTTTTAATGCCGAACAACTGGACAAATATGTACAGAAGTTGGGAGGTCCAGAAAAATGAATAACAGGTTACCTGTACCAATGATAAAGAGTGTACCTACTTCATCTGCGAATCCACCGTTTTTTCGATCGCTCAACCAGCAAAAATATAGTAGCAACACAAAGCCCATTAAGAATAGTCAACGACCAGTTAAGAATGTCAAGTTGGATAAGCAGAAATTTATATAATTCAAGCTCCTCGGTAGTATAGTGGTCACTATCCCCGCCTGTCACTCGGGAGACCGGGGTTCGATTCGCCGCCGGGGAGCCAAAAAGAGACAGGAGACGATGACAATTCGTTCGAGGGAGGCTGTCTAGAGAACTTTTATCAAGCTTGGGACGAGGAGATGGCTCCTCCAACCCTTCTCAAATTAATCATCGGGGCTCGAATACCTCTTTGCGGCAAACCGCCTCTGATTCTCCCGTCTTCAAGGAGTCTAAAACTCTTTCAAACCCTCTCTTCGAGCGACATGTCTTGCCAAATAAACCTCTTGTTAAAGTTAAAATATTAGAAACATCACCCTCGAACCCAAGCTTCATTTCAAAGATGTTCTTGGTAAAGAAATCAGACGGTTCTCCAAGACCCGTTTTCAACCTGAAACGGTTAAACCACTTTGTAAAGTGCGTTCAGGTTGTTCAACTAGAACAGGGTCACAAAGTTTCTACAACCCGACGACTGGTTAGCAAAATTGGACCTGAGTCAAGCTTATTTCCACGTACCGATCGCCAAGCAACATCGATGCTTTCTTTGCGTCAGTTACGGTGGAAAGTTATACCAGATGAAATGTCTTCCATTCTGGCTGTCTTCGGCACCCAAGATGTTTGCATCCCTAACAAACTGGATGACGGAAAAAATGCGAGATCAAGGAATAAGGACGTTAGTATTTCTAGACGATTTTCTGTTAGCAGCCCAATCCAAAGAACAACTTCAAAAACAGGTTCAGTAGAGCCTCGAGTTGTTTCGAAAATTAGGTTGGGAAGTAAATTTCAAAAAATCAGTCTTAATTCCGCAACAACGAGTGGAATACCTAGGAATATTCTGGGATACCAACAGCAACCGCAAATTCTTATCGGACAAGAAATGCTCAGCCCTAAGAATAACGCTCCAAAAGCAAATTCTAAAGGCCAGCTGGTCCCTAAAACAGGCTCAATGCCTTATGGGCCGCTTGAATTTTGCAGCCAACATAACTCCAAGAGGAAGACTGCATTGTCGTCTGATGCAATATCACAGTCGTCACCTACCAAAACGTCAACCACATCGACAGGTAGCAGTGTCGACGGAAGTGATACAGGACATGAAGTGGTGGCTAGAATCAATCGGGCAATCAGCGCCTATTCACACAGCCAAGATCACTCACTTTCTGACAACAGATGCGGCCAAACACGGCCACGGGGTTCAGCTTAACGATATGAAAATGTCAGCCGTTTAGACCAGAAAACAAGCTCGTTGGCATTCCAATCGGAAAGAGTTGTTTGCAGTCCAAGCCGCCATCTCAAAGCAAACTCGAGAGTTAGAAGGAGCGAATGTGTTGCTACAAAGCGACAACAAAACAGTCGTAGCGTATATTCGAAACGAAGGAGGAACCAAATCCCTGAAACTTCTTTACCAAACTCGAGAACTTCTAATGCTTGTAGACAAGCTGGAAGCTTCACTAACAACCCAGTATATTCCAGGACGTTACAACTGCGAGGCAGATCACTTGTCACGGGGAACGGCACCTCCAGAATGGCACCTTTTAAAATAAGCAACAGAAAAAATCTTTCTCAAGTGGGGCACCCCACAAGTGGATCTGTTTGCGTCAAGCACCGCACATGTAGTGAAAAATTATGTTTCACAAGACTTTTTCGACTACTCGGCCTGGTTTCACAACGCATTCAGTCGAAACTGGGACTACACCCTAGCATGGATATTCCCGCCTCCAAGTCTTTTTCCTTGCGTACGTTCACACCTGAACAGAGCAAGAGGACGCTACCTTGTAGTAGCTCCCAAGTGGAAGAAAGTGTTTTGGCGCCCCGACCTGAAATTGCGAGCAATAGCTCCATCATACAGAATACCCGATCTGCAATCGGTGTTAGTGGACACCTCAACGGGCCTCCCGCCACCACAAATAAAACATCTGAAGTGTGGATGGTTTTGGGTGGAATAACATGATTGAAGATTGGTCAACCAAAGAAAAAGACCTCTTACTATCAGGCTGGCGGCGATCTACTTTAAATACATATCGACCTGTGTGGAATAAGTGGAAGGAGTGGTGCACGATCAATAAGATAATATATATCACTCCTAAGGCTGAACAAGTAGCAAGATATCTGGCCAATCTGTACATAGTTGATGGGCTAGCATTCAGAACAATTTTAGTACACAAGTCGGTCATCGCTATCTTTTGTAGCCCCTCCACAGAGCAAAATATCTCATCAAATTTTTTGGTGAAGCATATTTTAAAAGCTATCTCATTGGCTAGACCACCTCCGCAAAAAGCCCCAATTTGGGATGCTAATATGGTTAAAAATTTTCTTAAGGACAATACACCTAATATTAATAGTTTTTACGAGGTGTCCTGCAGAGCAGCAATTTTTTTGCTTCTGGCATCAGGCCGTCGGGTGCATGATTTAACTCTTTTAAGATTATCCGTTAGTGAGTTTATAGATGAAGGGAATATATTGATATTGTGGCCAGCTTTTGGCTCAAAAACAGACACCATTAAAAACAGACAATCAGGTTGGAAATTGTCAAGATGTTCTATTAAAAACATTAATCCGGTGTACTGGCTGCGTCTTTTAATGTTACGGTCGCTGGAAAGAAGAAGAATAATTAATCTTACGGAGCTCTTTATTACAACAAGGGGGAAGCGAAGCCAGCATCCAGAATAATTATTAGTAATTGGGTGAGATCAGTGCTAAAAGAGGCTGGTATAGAAGCTACCCCTGGAAGTGTACGCTCTGTGGTGTCTTCTCAAAACTGGCGTAAAATTGGAAGGCAAGGACAGAGTGATAAAGCTAAGGTTAATAAGGAAATCAGCAATAAAGACTTAATTTCATCCTTATTTGACTCTGTGGTGTAAGGATGCCTAGTGTAGTAGTAAGCATAGTAAACATTTGTAGTAGTTGTTTCAATTTTTAAAGTAATTATAAATACTTTAGTCTTTCATAAAATTATTACAATTTTTTTTGGTTATTATAGCGTCTTGTAGCCACCAGGTAATAACAAACAAATCTCTCAAGATGGATTCCAGACATCAAACGGGACATATAATATATTTTATAAAAAAGCAAACAAATTTACAATTTATTAATAACCAATACATTTTTTTTATACTTTCCTGACACTTTAAAAGCGTTCTGTGTATGAACTTAGTAACCGCATTTCGTGATCAAAAATCCAACACCCTCAGCAGTCGACTAGAGTTCAACAGCCGTTGGTGATAAGTTGCTTTGTCCTGCAAGTCGCAAGGAACATAATAAGAATTTTCATGACAGGTAAAATTCCAATATTAATTTAATTTCCTATAAATCAGGTATTGGCTACGCCGCGCCTGGAAGAGACTTCAATTCGTATTTAGACCCGTACGCCTTCCAGACAGTTTTATCGCAGACTTCACCTGAACGAGCTGTTATGTTGCCTTTCGACTTGATCGTGGACATAGGATTACCACCCGTAAGTATATGCCTTTTTATACATAAAACGTTTCATCAATTTTGAATTTTACAGGCCCAACTAAGGCCGTTTATCTATAAATTATCTGTTTAAAATTAAACATACCTACCAAACATGCTCAAAATGCAAAGTTAAAAACGTAAAATATAATATCAACTTTAGTAATACTGACGAATTGTAATTACGTAAGGATTTTTATATTAAAGAGATCAGAGTAAATAATTTATCTGTCACAAACATCAAAAATGATTATGTCTCACACGAACACTTAAACCCTCAGATTCACCCCACATACAGATCCGCCTTCACCCACACCACTAGGATCTTTAGATATTAAGCAACCGTCTATAATAAATAACATACAGTAACTTAAAACAGCGTAACAAGCTAGTAGAACTAAAAAAATGTGTACTGAAAGGGAGTTTTAGGCAAATAAAGATTAAAATAAAATAACCTATATCAATATAATCAACACTACTTTCCTGGAATTCAAGACAGTATCTACTCTACCTCTAACCATGTATATTTTAAATCTATGATTTGTAAACAATTATGCTATATTTCGAATTCTGGTAATTATGTAAATTCTCCAACCTCTCCTATTTCCTAATCCCTGAATGTATTTTTTTATTTTATTAAGGTTGAAGGAAAATAACATTGGCTTTATGTTTTGATTGTTTTTATTGTAACTTCATTTTTGTATTAGGTATCGTTTCCTGAAAATAAATATTATATATTTTTTTATTTTTACATAAAACAACGGACATATAATTGTATACCGAACTAGAATAAAACTACTTGGCTTACAAAATAATTTGAATCTCTTTAATACTCGATGCATATTCTTTTTGTGTTTTCAATCACGGGGTTTTCAATTCAAACAGGAAGTGATTCAGTTTAGCGCAGGTAGAGGGATGAAAGGTTTAGCTTAACCGAGAACAGATCTCTCGTTTAACTGCGAGAGTGGCCACACAGGTAATGGTGTCTCATAGCGCACAGAAGAGGTCCATCGACTAGAAATCACAAGGTCGATAGAATATTCCGCCGTCGGCGTATGGTTTGTTGCTAACTGCCCTAGAGGAAAGGCAAGACCTTTTTAAATGGGAATTAACCTTATAATTAATCAATAAAATATCATTTTTAGCGTTACCTGGAAATCTATCAATATACCATTTCGTTGGGAAACGCTGGAGTTGACTTCTTTACGCAATTATCATTAGTTTGGTTAGCAACTAACCCACCGATCATCCTTTGGATGCCGCCAGTTGGGTACGGAGTATATATATATCATGAAAGTATTCTCGAGTCAGATGCGTACCGAGTTGACTGTTCTATAAGTAGAGGTGAGTTATTTTTAATAAAAAATATTATAGATCATATTATATTTATGCCATATAAATTTAGATGCTAATTCGTTCTGTGAAATCATTTTAAATTTCAATTTAAATGGCCGATTGGAATTTACTCTGCGCGGTCAGTAAGCAATTATTGGTTTTTATTTAATTACATCTTCATAATATAGAAATTAAAAAAACAAACTTTTTATGTTATAGACTCTTCATTTGCCTTTCAATTACTAGTTTTTCTAAGTCTCTAATATATTTTATAAGAGAGCAATTCAACTAAAAAATAAACATTAGCAGTTTAACCTTTATTAAATTTCTCAGACATATAATTGAGTTTTAAAAATCTACCTTTACTATGTTGAAGACACAAGACTAAGGTATCTAAACATTTTTTATGATTAAATATCCAATGGTTGCCAAATTCCAGCCACAAAAGAGGATACATGAATCTAAATGAATGTTTATTCATTTGCTTCGCCTTAAACCGAAAAACCCTAGATTGCTGCTTGCGAAAATAAGTAACAAACGCTCCCAGGCTATTTACGGGTCTTTGAAGTGATGAGGTAGAGGTGCTACCTCACCCATACATAGATACTTTGCACACAGCCTTAGGGTGCGGCAGCCCGACGAAGGATGAAACAATGCAAATATTATGTCGTCCAAGCCATGTTTACGGCGCCCGAAGCGATGAAGAGGACGAACAGTGTAAATATTGTCTCTCTCTTATCTCGCGTCTCAATTTAACTTTGGTAGGTAAGTGCTTATGGTAAAGCTCCGAGTGCTCCCGACTGTACCTACACCAGGTGTCTGTTAATAATAAGTCTATAAAGAGAGATTTAAATAATTGTAACCTTTTATCGTCTAACACGTGAAAGAATAAAAATAATTTAAAAGATATGGCAGTCGATCCAATATTTACAAATAATAAATCATTAAATGTTTTATAATTTGTAAAAAATGATGATTTATTTAGTATTATAAGCTAAGGTTAGGTTAGGTTAAAGAATCATCAATTACGTGAATAAAGATATATTTGTTTTATCCTTTTTTTTATTTTTTTGCAGTTTTGTGTTTTATTGGTACGATTTTATGATTTTCATCTTAACATGTTAGCCCAAACAATACAACCGTCGGTTGCACCGTCGGTTGGTACGGAAAAAAGGTTATACTGATAATATTAAGTATGTACACATATAACACGATGCATGTTTTCTGATAGCTTAGAAAATTGTCTAAATTATATATTTTTAAATCTTCAACTTTTATTTAAAAAAAACGAATATTTGTCAAAGTAAAATAGCCGGGGTTCGATTTATAAAAATATTTTTGTTACAAATCTAAACCTCTGAAACAATGAAAATGGTTTTTCCAGTAATAAGATGATAAAATAACAACATTTCGTGTAATGTGCTTACATTTCGAACGAAAATCCCCAAATTTATGCACAAATTTTCCCAACGACACATACAATTAAAATTAAAACAATTTTTTGTTTACAGATGCTCGTGGGACCCTACTGGTGGACTATCTTCGGGTACTTGCAAATCCGACCCTCAACTTGCAAATTGTCACAAAAATTGATTTTGATTTGTATTTGGACTTTATATTATTAGTGTATACTGAGAAACAATAGAAAAATATAATACAATCAAAGATATAATATAAAATAACAAAATAAACAAACTCAAGGAAATCCATAATCGGTTTTGTTATCTGTTTAATTCTTAATTGTTTTAATATTATTGTTATAACTGTATGTTGTCCCATAATAAAATAAATAAATAAATATATTTGATTGTTTTTTATACTCAGCAAAACCTAAATGATGATGCCCTGTGATCGCAGATAAAATTTAATCCAAACAAAAAAATAATAACAAGGGAAAAAGTGAAAAGGGTGAAAAAGCTCAAATCATAATTATTTATTTTATTAAGAAATATTACAAATCGATATAAAGATTTGTTTCTGTAATTATAACTTTATTTCTATTTAATGTGGACTTGACTCCAAACATTTTCTCAGATATCTAAATCTGTTTACATAATGCAAACATTAACATTTAAACAAATTAAAGAATTTACCACAGTCCATTGTGATCAGTATTTTACGGTCGCGCGAGGGTGACCAATATTTTCCAGAATCCGCTATATATAGACTTAATAATAAAACTCACAAATACAAATAAAACCGTAAACATTCTTGACATGAACACATGGTTACACGTGTGGGTATTATTAGAGTTTAAGTTTAATTTAGCAATTCAAGTAATTAAATGAAATCAATTTAGGTAAAACCAATTATATTAGGTTTTATATTTTAGAAAAATATTCATGGATTTCTCAGAATTCCACTGAAAATTTTCAAAACATACTTTAAGACTGAGAAAAATATTATCCATAAAGGTTAATATGCGAATAAAATGAATACATAATGGAAGCGTGACGAAGTATCACTTTTTATTATTTATAAAAATAAAATTTTGATTAATGTGACGTATTAATGTAACAAGTAATGGAGGATATTACATTATGGAGAATGAGCTTGCATAGGGTTCCGCTGGAATTTTATGACTATGTATAAAAGTTTTAAAATTATTCATATTCATTAACCATTATGTTCAACCTGTGTCAGCCCGTATCGCCAAATACCAATCTACTTGTCATTAATTATGCCTAAGATATTTTAATATGTTACCTAAACGCTTTAAAAGTAAAATAATTTTCGCGAGTATAAATAAGCTTAGATTGAAGAAATATATTCTAGGAAAAAAAAAAAATAGTTTTAAGGAATTTAGATAGTTAAGTGATAGTAACAATTTAAAAGTGATAGGTTTAAAATATCGTCAGTTATCGTGTCCACGAGAAAGTGATATAGATAGATAGATAAACTTATATATAAACTTTAAACAGTATGTGGTTTTGGCCTCTAGGGGATATGAAACGCGAAGATATGTCGAATTTTCTGGAAGTCATAACATGGTACCCATTTCAATAGGTAGCATTCCTAAAAAATCTACCTAAAATCCAAAAAATAAAATAAAATTTAATGATAATTTAAATAAAATACATATCGTAATAATAGCTTTTGATTTGTCTTGCATAGAACATATGCTTGATAAAAACATAAGGCAAATAGAAATGCGAACATGGTAATTTAACACCAGATAAAATATTTGAAATACACATTTTATTTTTTTAATTCTTTTTCTATCAAATCTTTCGTGGTTAAATATCATCATAATTAGGTTAAATTTTAGGTTTTGTTTAAATTGCAGTTTTTTGTATGTAAGTGGGGTTGAGTAGTAAATGACACATGCGATCAAAATTGTTTTCTTTTCATACACAACAATCTAAAGAAAATGTAAATCAATACAATTCATATAATATATTATTTAACAGTTAAAAGACGTTCATAAATTGCCAACAATACATTACGTGATATTTTAAAATTTCAACATAATATTTATTACATTTTCACTGTTTTTAAATTTATTTCTATTTAAAATCGTGTTTCTAAAAAGTATTTTAGAGAATGTAAAATGTTCATCGTTTAAAATGAATTCTTCGTTAATTACAATCATGGCATTTTGGTGAAATGTTTAATTTATATTATTTCTACGTTAATATTAAAAATCTCTTAGTTTCTAGAAAGGTTTGCATCTAAAAAGTATTTCAGAGAATGTAAGATATCCATCATACAAATACGCAGGTTTTTTGTTTAATTGGGTCAAACAGATGCAAATATTCTATGAGCAAATCGTAAAGCATACATTGTGACGCGACCTCGTCTTCAGGGTCCTCCGCTGTGACACAAGCCTCGGTAGAGGTTTTCAGTTGTCACGATTTCAGGAGGTTATTGCATTAATGCTTTATAAACAAACCTTTCATCTATACACTTTCATTTCTGTTCCTAATTTTGATATTCAAAGGTGTTTCAATACCACGCGTTTCTTGGTCATTAAATTGAATTCTTCTTTAATTTGAAAATAAAAATGTTAAAACTTTATCTTTTTTTATTTTGCGTAATTTCTTATGCATATTGTATCGAGGTGGTTGAGAATGAATCTGAGTAAGTACCTGCCATTGTCACTTCTCATAAATTGGTCCAGTCTTTCAAAACCTTTTTCGCTTATTAATTATTTTATTTCAGTAGACACGAATTTGGTTAAATACTCCTATATAAAAACGTTCTCTCAGAGAGCCTATAGCCTGTTAAAAGGAAGACGTTTTCACAAAACAAAGTAATATGATCTGTAACCTTATACCTAATATTATTATTTTTTTACAAAACAAAATAAAAATATTTTCTATACAATGCGGAAACGATTACTTTGCAGTAAAAAAGTCCCTACCTAGTGTGACATAGGTCATATAAACTTATTTTGAAACCTCGTCAACTAAGGCAAAAATGCTTGTGCTACAGTCAGAGGAGATGATTTTTTACCGCTTAGCTTAGCTTAGCTTAGCTCTGTTGAAACAGAGCTAAGGGGAGTACTCACCCCTCATAAGTTAATACACTGATTATGTTAATGCCGTATAATGTAACAGCATCGTTTGACACACGGCAAAGAAAAAAAAAAAAAGACTTATGGTTATAAATCATTCCATAGAGATTTTTATAATTTCCAGATTTTTCCCCGGTCCCTCAGGACGCGGCATCAGGCACTGGTCCAAGCGGGACAGGGTCATCTTCGACAGCGACGGATCGGTGGCAGACGCCACCGCCCTCCTGATGCTCCTTAGAGCAGAAGAAAGGAACTGTGGGTGAGTGAGCGAGGATATTTTAATGCGTGCTAAAAAAGTCTACGTACTTAGGTCATAAATTGGAAGGGGAGGAAGATTTGATTAACTTACATCCGAATAGTCATCACAATCCACTTCTGTCAGAGATGCTGTAGAATCTACTTACTTTAGCAGGAGAGATGGCATTTGGTACTCACGATTTCTACCCACACTATAAGCATAATCTGCTATCTCAGTTTCCATGCCAAGATAGGAAAAGAAAGTATGGTAGTGTGTACGCGCCCTAGACCGGATGAAGCAGTGTAGACGCACCCTAACCTAGTAAGCTATTATATAGGGCATCGCACTCGCACTCGGTCTCTTTCCCTTACCTGCACCGAGCAAGCAACACCTGTGTTTCCGGGCACACTAATCAACTAGATATCCCCTCTGGGGGAGAATATCAGAATTTGTAAGCACCGGTATACCTACTGGCGTGTAATCGGCGAAAGACTACACAATGAGGATAAGTTGAGCCAAAATATAGATTTAGATTGAAGGTAGATTTGGAGCAAGGAAAATTAGGTTTAAAACAAGCGTATGTTGAAGAGGATAAGTCCGACTTGGACAGACTGGTGAAACTCGTGAAGTCATATCCGATTCAGACACACCATTTTTTCTATTATTATTTCAGACCTCCCGTCCACGCTGTGACCTTAGTGCGCCGGGATGTTGGGGTTAGGACAGTGGCGAAAAATATTGCTAGAATTTTAGCGCTAGCAGGCCGCAAAGAAGTAAGTCGTAACTTTTATATTATTCACATTCTTCTAATCTTACTGAAAATAAAACTTAAACCATACTAGTGAACATTATAACTACGTGCATCGAACGATTAAATAGCTAACCGATTTTTAATTCTTTTTTGAGATAAGCAATAACTTAATATTAATATTTATTTTAAAATGAATGTCGTGTTTTAGATTCCCTTCTATATTGGAGCAGATCGATCCCTCTCATTCACTCCAGACATCGATGTTTTTCCATATGGCAACGACGCCCTGGGTGATGTTCCTTACGACCCAACTGGACTGCCACGCCCTCAGGATGAGGTCGCTGCTCATGCCCTCATCAGGATGGCCAATGAATTAAAAGGTATTGTACTTCCTTTATGGTAATAAAAACTACATAAAGAACGGTCATCTTGAATCTAATTTGTTTATTTTAGGACATGCTGTTATTATAACCGGCGGTTCTTTGACCAATATAGCCTTGGCGCTAAGACTCGATGAAAAATTCCTGTCAAAAGTAAAAACTATTATCATCGGAGCTGGAGCTGTTGCAGGTAACTTTGCCCTATTTCAAATATGATTTATTTATAAAACATGTTTCTCCGAGAAAATGTAAAATAATATTATATTTACAAGTAAGATTCTTCTACTTCTTCCTCAGCCTGTCGCCATCTACTCCTGGTGTAGGCCTCTTCTATGTCCTTTAATGTACTTCTATTCTAAGCTGTTTATAGGAAAATGTTACCCCCTGCAGTCCTACGGATGTCATCCAACTACCTCAGCACTAATCTTCCGACTTTTCGCTTAGTTATCCTGGGTTGTATTGGACGATCTTCTTTCGCCACCTTACGTCGATCTGGCCAGCGCCTTATTTGCCCCAATTATTGCTTATTGGCTTATTGACTGGCGATTGATTTGTCGCAGGATGTCCGTGACCTTAAAGCGCTTTCAAACTTCGTCATTACGCACTCTGTTCCTGAGCTGATCCCAACATTGCCCTTTCCGCGGTCCTTGGCATTTCCTTAGCCGATTGGCGCTCGCTTTGGTTAGTGCGACTGACGCCAAACCGCAGGTAGCTACTAGTAGCATGAAGGACTCATATCCTCCACAATTGATGGGCATTATTGGGTTCTTAAGGATGAACTCAAGCGTCACGAATTCGGCAATGTAAGTACTCTCTTCCTGGTTATCTCCGCGTAAGATTATACAAATACAATTGTGAGTTCAAAAGTAATGTCTGCGGGCTCTCAGTATTAAAAGCCTTACTTAGGTTCACGAATCGAAATAACTTTATCCAACCAGTAAGTTATATATAAGAATAAATTTGTTTTTCAGTTTTTATTAACATTTTTCAGGAAAAGGCTCTATTCGAGGACTTCCCGGTATTGAATACAGAGCGTGGAGAGACCCGGAAGCACTAAAGGCAGTCTTAAGTAGTACTCACTACAAAAGTGCCACTCTGTTTCCAAATGATCCGGTATTCGATGCCAACGCTGAAATACCAGAGGTAGGTATTACATTAACTTTTTCTTCCAGGCAAAGGCTATGACATTTTTCTCAAGGACATTTTTATTTCTTTTTTTCTAAAATTCATTATAACCTAAGCAATGTTATCCTTTTTTGCATTTTATAGAAAAAATCTTATATAATATGATGATTTTATACGAAAACCAAGATGATTTTATGAGAACTTTTGCCGTAACTATACGTTTTTTTTTTGCCGCTGGGATAAGATAATATTTATAATTCGTATTGATACCTATATTTTATCATTCTAGAAATTCTGGATTAACGCGTTTTACACGATCCAAGATCCATTCGTCCAGTTCATTAAGGCAGTGTCACAGGTCTATTGGAACAACGGAGCTCCCCAAGGATACGCCCTAAATGATCCCATGGTAGTGGCCTCATATCTTTGGCCACATATCATCGAGGAGTGCGAACCTCACAACGTCACCGTCTCAACTAATTGCGGTACGTTTTAAATTTATCAACTAATACAATTTTCGGGTACCGCCTCACATGCCTACGTATTCGAGAAATGCACCCGATAGGTTTTCCCTATGGAACCTTTTTAAGTGGAGCTAGTACGGAGAACGAATCGTGTTCTTTCGCTACCAGCATTAGGTTTAGTATCAGGGTGTAAAATTGTATGATGATGTTTTGGCTATGACAATCGTCTTATGGTATTTCAGATAAATATTCCCATGAAAGTTCCGTGCATTTATTACGATATTCTTATCAATGATATGAACTTATTAGTTTATATTATTAGGGGCACTATTAGGGTTGACCTATATAAGTCATCTGCAAGAGCGATATCCTAGTAAGTAAAATAATATATAAACATTTTAAATTCATGAAATATTTTTTTTCTAGAATGTCGCGGAGCACTTTTCGGCGGAGTGACTGACTTCTCGAATTGGCGCAGCGGCCCTCAAGGAAGCAACGTTTAC
Organism: Neomicropteryx cornuta; assembly: GCA_020383195.1. Lineage (NCBI taxonomy): Eukaryota > Metazoa > Arthropoda > Insecta > Lepidoptera > Micropterigidae > Neomicropteryx > Neomicropteryx cornuta. The sequence continues at coordinate 552,745 of JAHKQU010000001.1, read as the reverse complement.
GTGATCCTGAAAATCGACGCGGAGGCTTACGTAGACGAGCTGCTGAAACTCTTCGGCCCTGAAGACAAATAAGAACACGCGCAATCATGAAATAATAAATTCATAACTGAACGGAAAAAATAGTTTGTTGATCAGAATTAAAATTAAGTAATATAAACCATAAAACGAGCATGACAAACTAAAGTCGATGTTATATATACTGACTTCTCTAAAGCGTTTGATAGAGTAGATTATGCAATTCTAATGGAAAAACTGCTTCTAATCAGAATACACGGCGACCTGTATACGAGTAGGTGGCTTTTATCCTACATTTGAAATCGGCGGCAAGCTGTAGTTGTCGGTGGTCACAGATCCGATTTTATTATTATTCCTACTAGGGTCCCTCAAGGATCTCATCTGGCCCATGCTCAATGATATTTACATTAGCGAAGTCGTGATAGTTTTATGAAGACTGTTAAGGAGACTGTTAGCACGCTCCTTTAAACACATCACACGTATACACACACATACACTCAGACTCGCAGCACACTCATGCACACTTTATTACACACACTCAGACATGTAATTTCTTGCAAATTCGTTTTACTATTATTGTATAGTTGGTTTTCCTTTCCTTTATTTCCCTTACAACTCTTTCCGGTAACATATATTGTAACGCTGTTTGTAATTCAAATAAATAAATAAAATAAATTGCTTTTATTTTAAAAGTTTTGAAGACATACAAAATTAAAAAAAATATATTTTTTTATGAACTTTAAGTAGATTGTGCGAGCGGAAGATGGTAACTGTTTTATGGCTTTATACCGGGAGTCTCAGGGTCCAGGATGAGAAGAAACTCAGAAAATCTTATTTTTAAGAATTCATTTTGTCATCACCTACCTTACAGACACATTATTGGACACTGGTGATTTTTCAACCCCTACTTACTGGTATCAGATCGTATTACGATCTTGGGCGGAACTACTGTGCCCACTATGCGCTCGCCATGTTTCCGCTGGCAACTCATCAAACGCCAGGGGCAAGGTCCATTGACCGTAAGTAACGCCGTTCGAGCTCGTCCGGGCTGAGGCGGGGGGTTTCCCCTCCGGCGCACCCGGCAGGTTATAAAACCCGGCAGTCAGCGGTCGGCAGTTTACCCGAGTCCTCCGCGCTTGCAACAACTGCCCAGTGTCGTCACGCTGGTCAGTGCCCTATGCAGTATGGTGCAGTATGGAGTCAGTAATCTTGTAATACATATCGAAGTTATTAATATTAAAAACTTTTTTAGTATATTTTTAATAAAATCCATTTAATATTCTTTCAGAGATACGACATATTTAGTACATTTCGTAAAACAAATGTATATGAGCATCACAGTTAACTTTTCCAACTTTTCGTGGATGACCCTTTAGAAGGGTTGCTACTTTTGACCATTTTGGTCCAGAACCCATATAACCTTAAAAAACGACATGGCTTCTGAAGCGGTTTTAGTGTTTTATATTTGGCATTAAAATAATTGTAATTGTGTTCTTAAATTCGTTTTGAATAAAAATATAATTATTGGAAAACTGACAGAAAATAAAATAAATTCCTATTTCAATAGGAAAAAAATGTGACAAACTACTCAACGTTTTAATATTTTTATTTTACTCCATTTAAATCTTATTGAAATGTACCTATAAACGCTTTTGCGAAGAATACAAAAAAGGGAAACATAATCTATGTTTTATTATTGAACATATCCGAAGATTCTATTTTACAAAAATATCATTTTGAAATGTCCCTGTCTCACCTTCAGCGGTTTGTTGCCATAGCAACGAGTTGTTGAACTCACATCCTTTGTTACTGTCCTATTATGACGTGAGAATTTCATAAATTACTTCAAAATAACACAAAACTCTAAAAGACTGCGAATATGTTTGGAACCATGTAGTTTTTCAATTGCATAAAGAAATTAAATATAGGTATTCAGTGAATGAATAAATAAAAGAACGAATTAAATATTATCATGTTTCGTTTTATATTGAACTCGTTGTTTGACATTTTATTCTTTAGGTTATTCTAATTAACCATAAAATACTAAAACTAGGAAGTCCATATACAATTCAAAATCTATCTTTGTGACAATGTACAAGTTGAAGGTCGTATTTTCCAAAATCCGGAGGTAGTCCACCAACAGGACCCCACGAGCATCTGATGACAACAGAAAATAATTTCAAGTCGTATAGTTATGATGAAAATACTTAAATCATAAAATCGCAATAAGCATACATCATTAAATATTACTTAGAGGACACAAAAATGCAAAAAAAATATTTTAGACTTTTTAAAAAAATTCTGTCGAAATGTTATTAATTATTATTTGGCAACTCAGCTTATAAACTAAACCTGAAAAAATGATAACTTCTAAGAAAAATATTAAGACCTAAAAACTGCCGAATGAGTCGTCTTTTTAATTTATGGTATATGTTCCGACGTCACCGTATAAATTAAGCTATTTAATCAATAATATTAATATTTATTCCATAAATGTTTATTATTATTTTATGTTTATTATATATTGCAAAATCTACAATTCCCCCAGTTTTCATTACTGGCAACCTTTTCCCATTATCGCGGCTGTCGGTAAGTGTCAGCTGGAAAAGAAATGCAAGAGGGGATACCCGCGCCTCTGCAATCCGCGATCGCAGAACAACGCGAACTATTCCTGGAATCCATGACATCTCATCACACCATTCACCGAGCTCGCGAAAACAACTAAAAACATCAAGGAAGCAGTGAGGAAATAGGCTAAGGCAGGCGAACCACAGACGGCCATCCGCACAGCAAAGGTTGGTCTTTGGTTTCCTTGTTAATTGGCATTTATTCTCAGCTGTGAACCTTCCCATCCATTAAAATATACAGTTTGCTCCCCTAATCCATGCACAACCGTACAGTATAGTTTTACAGTGTTTTTTAAAGGTATATGTTTATATTTATATCACCTCACTTATCTCTTTCTATTCCTTATTTTCTTACGCCTGCCTGTCAGCCTATAACGTTTTCACAACTAAACCGATAAACCGATTTTGATTAAAGTTCATTTAAGGCATCATACATTCCATACTTAGTTTAAATACTATACTAGTATCTTAATAAATATAATGTGCTCAGCTGCTTTTCTCATTGCGAAACATGAAGTCGCTGGTTTTCGGAATAGCCCTTATATTTTTTTTATTAATTTAAAAATAGTAAAAGTTTAAGTGCTTAAACATTCTAAAAGTTATGGAGTCAGTAGGCAGGATGGCTAGGTTATAACTTCATATTAAAACAATAGATAAAATTAAGGTCATTATGACGTCAAGTAAACTTAGTCATTCAACAAAGCGCCGATGAAACTTCTAGAGAACTTATTTTAATATACGAATAAATAATCTATTGATCATGACTATGAAGAGATCACTACTACTACGCTTCGCTAATTTTGGACACAGGTATCATACAGATTCTGGACGCTCTCACAACCGGCTTAAGTTGTAGTAAGTTCTAATGATACTTTTAGTACTAAATAAAAGCTCCTAATCAGCAGTATGGCATTAAAATAATTTATTATATGGTTGATAGTTAGAAATAACTCACCTCTACTTATGGAACAGTCAACTCGGTACGCATCTGACTCGAGAATAAGTTCACGAAATAGGTACGCTGCATAGCCTTGTGGCGGTGTCCAAATTGGAATTGGTGGGTTGCTTGCGTACCAAGCTGCTATTATTGGTATCATGAAGGTATACCCAGGGTTTCCGGACGCTGCGAGGTATGCAACGAATTCCTGAACATGCAAAAAATAATATCGCTTTAGTAAAATGCGAGATTCCAGGTGGTTTTTGGGTGCCAAGTTTTGGTCGAAAGAGACTTTTGCGGCTACTAAGAGCTTTACCGTTTTCAAAGGCGCATTGTTCACGGCACACGTTTGGCCACGTACCGGTTGCCGAGGGTTGTCCCTCTGAAGAACTCCGGCTGAAGTCGACAGGGTTCCTTAACCGCTGAGACGCAACCGACACCTTCGCAGTGCCAGTGCCAAGGGGCGCTGGATGGGAAATTCGGGAAAAGAAAAGCAGGGTCCTGCCTCTAATCGTTCGACATTCGGAGATGAGAGGTGTATCATGGCAGTTTAATGCCTAACCTCACCAGCATCCAGGTCCAGGTCCGGTCCAGGTTTCCATTCGCTACAGTCGTTTGAGCTATATGTGAGTCGAACACCCACATGCTGTACTTTCGTAAAAGGTCGTGGAATACGGTGTTTATAATTATATTAAAAACTCTATCTACCTTAAAACAGCCGGTAGGCTATTTGACTTGTAACGGGTCCCGTGGGATAAAGGTTATAACTTGAGAACTTGTTAAAGCTTTTATTACTGCTCCACTTATTACATAAGAACTCCAATATACAATGTAGTGTCTGACTCCATAATGTAAGGGCACGGACCGGCGTGACGTCAGGCAGATGAATATGTATCGGTGGTGCGAGAACTCATGTTGAATAAGCATAGTACTAGCGGTCGACCTCCGCTCTTATAGAATGCGTCGGAGGGGAAACCCTCTACCTCAGCCCTGGTGCATCCGGTGCGTTCGGTTGACGTCACTCTCGGTCGGCTGACTGTGTACGGGTGGCGTGATGTAGGCGTCAGCGTAAACCTGGCGCGGTCGTCATGTGGACTTGTGACCTCCACAGAGTAATATTTTAAATCTATTTAATTTTAGTAGGTGTATTTTATTTTTTAGGATGAAAAATCAAATAAAAAATATATAAATACTAGTTGTAAATGCTTTTGAATTGATAAAATGTCTATGTATGTATGACAATGTTTTCTTACAGATGATAAACTTTTGCCTATGGCCAAGTCGAATGGCATCATAATAGCTCGTTCAGGTGATGTCTCCGTTAAAACTTTTTGGAAGGCGAAAGCATCCAAATATGAGTTGAAATCTCGTCCGGGAGCAGCGAGGCCAATACCTGTACAATTTACAGGAAATAAACAATTTTTATAAATTTTTCAAACATTATTACATTATTAAATCCAAAATAAATATTAAATAGTTATATATTACTTATTGACTATACAAGAAGATAGTTAACCATATTTGAAGCTAGGGATATTTTTACCCCGCTAGACAATGTCTGTTCTGGGGTGATACAAGTTTATAAGCATTTATAAGTTTTTTAAAACATACAAATAAACGAGAATGCCTCTGACACCATGTTTAAATTATATAATATCAACTACTTCTTTAGTAGTAGTAAATTATTTAAGCAGAACCTAACGTCTTACATCCGTCATTAAAAACATCTCCCACCCTACTACACTACACGCGCCTGTGGTACCAACTTGCTTCATTTCATATTTTAACCCTTTCGATGGGTGTTTTGCCATCATACATTTTAAAACCATTTTAGTTTCTTTTTGTAAATTTGGACGCGCGGCTGGTAAAGAAAGAAAACGGGTTAATTTAATAATAACTATAATAATATAATAATATTTATAGTTTTATAATAATGTTTGCAGACGTAAATAGTTGGTATAAATTTTAAATTCCATAACTAATAGGTACGTCAAGATTCCAAAAGCATATTTTTAAATTCGAATATGATATTTGCGCTTTCTATCATACTGTCAAATTATAAATATTTATTAGTACTAAAATGTTATTGACTTTAATGTTATATATCTATATTATCCAATCCGCCTCCGACTTGATTTAGATCAAGACGACTATGGCTGTTTTAAAAGAGCATTAATCTACACACAAAAATTCAACCCTTTCGCATTTGTACTTTTCGAGATGAAAGATGGAACAGACGAACAGACGGACAGACAGACAAAGGATGGGGGTAGTATATTCTTGTATATTAGCTAAATGCAATTATTACATAGCTCGATTTAAATTAAAAGAATTGCGTATGCGTTATAACATTTTTTTCATCGATGACAATATAGAAATAATTAAAAAAGTACAAACCACGCGTAGATCCGCCAAGAATGACCAACTTTTTCAGCCGTTTCAGGAAATCCGGGTCGATACCCATGGCTATATCTAAATTCGTCAGCGGTCCCATGCAGAATAAAGTCAATTGTCCTGAAATATTTAGGCTTCACTATTAGCAATGTAAAATTAATATTCTTATAATGTCGAAATGATAGTTTGTATGTGGAATTCTCGCTTTGTCAAGAGACCGTTTTAAGAGACAAAAAAAGTAAAACATCGTAATATATTTACCTTAATTATTATTGCATCTGCATGCATAAGAATGCATCTGCGCATTTACGACGATCTATCTCCTGTGCATCCCAACACAGTCACACCGATCTTGTTCCAAACATTGTAGACATCTATTTTCACGACACAGACAAGTTTTTTTGTTGAAAATGCCGTTGGAAATCGAACATATTCCTTGAGACCAAATTCCAAATGGAATTAATGAAATGACTCCAAATTCGCAGGGTTTACTTTATACCATCGTAAAGTTGCTGTAATCATCCCATATTTTATCACAACCCGGAGCGAGATAATCATTGAGCCCAATCGGTTAACTTTATGTAGTTGTAACCATAGCCATATACTGGCATATACAGTTCCTGTAACCATATACTGGCTCTATATTAAACCAGAATATATTAGACTCTGTATTGTAACGAAATTAGACATCTACGCAAAATTTTAACTATATTTGATAATGGATTATAATTTGATTTAACCAAAACAAAAAGACGACCAAAATATAAATTTAAAAAAAAACTTTTATTAAACTTGAGTTTTACTTATCTCTCTGATTTTCTGGGAAACTTGATTAGTTCTAGGTTTACCACGACGAATGTTTATTAGAACATTAATGTACGGACTACCGCGGTACATTTTTCGGTTACCACTCCGAACAATTTATATTAGCAACCCGCTAATAATATTAGCATGAGATTAACCTTCATATTGCTGCGCTATCCTCACAAGATATACTGCTGCGGGTTCCGCTTGAGCTCCTGGTAATCCCGCGGGACAAAACGGTACGTCTTCCAACGAATCGTTTCCGTATATCTTTGGGAAAGGGACGTTTGGCGGTACCGAAGTAGATGCCGCCCCTCTGTAGATGGGAACCTGTAACGTCAGAAAAGGCTGTATAGCGTGATTTATTTAAAAATAACCACTGTAGTTTTTTGTCTACTGCCAATACACCGTTGACAGACCCTTGTATGTAAAGAAATAATACAAAAAATTAAATTAAAATAAAAAACATTGGATATTTTAAAAAACTACCATTATTAAAAAATCCTACGTTTGACGAAAAATTCTAAATATTGTAATTTGGTATTACGTATAAAATGTTATTCTGATATCACAACCTCAAATATAGGCGTCATTCATAATTGTGTAATGTAATACACAATTACGTAGATTATAGTGTATTGTTATCGTGCACTGCCCTGCACTGGCGAATCATCGATGGTAACTCAACGCCGTCCGCGAGATAGCCGCGCGCGCGCTCGCACCTGCTTGGCTAAGGGAAGCCATCGGTACATGCGCACGACGGGGACGGCTGGCCTTGCGCCGCGACGGTCCAGCCATCAATCGTCCGAGTCCTCTCGCCAGTGGAGCCCGTATTGACTGTGTCGCTGCCTTGTCTCGGCCTTCATATTGCGATCTCATTTTATTGTAACATTGTTAATAAAGTGGTATTTCGTACTTAATGGTGTTTACTGAAAGGACCCCATATAACATCAGAAGTGGTAATTACTCAAAATCGTCCATAAACTGTGTTGTGCTGTGTTTGAACGTGTTGCTCCGGATTACATCATAATGCCGCGTCACCGTGATCATTCAAAAGACTCGACTAACTCGCGTCACACGCCACCGTCTAAAAGGCGAAGATCGGAACGTTCACGTACCCCAGAATTGGCGACAATACCCAATTTCAATCCTGCTCGTCAAGGCAGTTATGTAAAAGAATGGATCCAGCGAGTGCAAGATATCGCGGATGGCTGCGACTGGAGCGAAAGACGGAAGCTGTACCGAGCATCACAGGCCCTAGGAGGTGAAGGTAAAACGTGGTTCGACTTATGGGCGCCAGAACGACGTACCTGGAAGGCATTCTGTGAAGATTTGTATATCGCTTACCCTCGCGAACCAAACTTTTACACGATGATGCAAGAAATAACAAACTTCAAAAGTGATCACTGTCATTCTCTTGTAATTTATGGTGGAAGAATGTCAGCAAAAATAAATAGACTAGGCGTATCTCTAACTGATCGACAGCGCATTGACATTATGTTAGGCGGAATAGTGGACAATAATATTCGGGTTGTACTTGAAAGCTGCAACACAATGGAAATTCTAATGGCGCAATTAGCTCGCCAATCCTTAGCGTTGACAACGCGACAAAACGCAGAAAGGCGCATAGCTCCGCAACGCTCGATTCAAGGGCATGCCTCTAAGCAACAAGGAACGCACATCAACACGAATGTGGTTCGCGCGCCCAGTGGCGTCACGTGTTATAAATGCGGCGGATCAGGCCACAAAAGACATGAATGCGCAAGTGTTAAAAATAATAATAGTGTAACACGTCCTGCAATTAAAAATGACATATTTTCGAAACAACCTAAAATAATCTGTGAACACTGTAAACGTCCCGGACATATAGCCGAAAAATGCTTCAAGCGATTGAAACCAGTGAACTTGTGTACTAATGAGACTATTCGCATGACAACTACCTGTCACATTAATGGTCATCCATGTATAACTATTATCGACACTGGTAGTTCATGTACGTTATTACGACAAAGCCGTGCACTGATAATGGGCTTGCATATAAAACCGACCACTGCAATAATGACCGGTATTAATGGAAGTGTAGCCCCTGCACTAGGGCAAATTGAGTGCCATCTTACTAGCAATGGTATTGGAATTGAAATAAATCCCTTCGTCATGAACGACACTGACATTCCGGTAGATTTGATTGTAGGCAGAGATATTCTTCGGCACCCCGATTTAGAAATTGTTGCTGATGCTGAAGGAGTACGAATCAACTATAAAGTCAAAGAACCATGCAAAAATATTTGTGTCGTAGTGGACGTCATGAAAATTAACACAGGTATTTTATCAGCTGCGAATATATCCCGATTTAGGAATATCATGTGTACATTTCAAAATTGTTTGTCATCATCTTTGCGAGAAATCGGATGTTCAAAAATTAGTACCATGAAAATAACTTTAACAACCGACAAACCCATTTATATCAAGCCGCGTAGACTTGCTTATACTGAACGCGAAACAGTAAAGGCAATGATTCAAGAAATGTTGGACGCAAAAATCATCCGTCCTAGTTGCTCACCATATGCTAGCCCTATTCTACTTGTGAAAAAGAAAAATGGAGAGAATCGTCTCTGTGTAGACTTTCGTGCCCTAAATGCTATCACAGTCAAAGACCGTTACCCTCTCCCAAGAATCGATGACCATATTGACGCTTTGGGAAAGGCCAGATACTTCATAACATTGGACCTTTTGTCTGGATTCTACCAAATTCCCATCGAAGAATCTTCAATTGAAAAAACCGCCTTTATAACTCCGGACGCTCAGTATGAATTTTTGAGACAAGCATTTGGGATGGCCAATGCCCCGTCGGTCTTCCAAAGGACCTTAAATAACGCATTAGCAGAGCTCAATGGAACAGAGGCCTTGATATACGTCGACGATATTTTAATTCCAGCAATCTCAGAAGACGAAGCTTTGAGACGGCTAGAGAATGTTCTTAATAAGCTACGTGATGCAGGATTAACCCTAAACATTAAAAAATGTTGTTTTTTCCAAGAAAAGATAGAATATCTTGGTCGAGAAATATCTCATGGATCGATTAGACCCTGCGCATCAAAAATTGATAGTTTGATTAAAGCTTCAACTCCTAAAAATGTTAAACAACTGCGGCAGTTAATTGGTCTTGCAAGTTATTTTCGACGCTACGTTCAAAACTTCGCATCTATGATGGAACCTTTGTACAATTTGTTGAAGAAGGACTCTAAATGGAACTGGACTAGTAAATGTGAATTGACCTTTAAGAAAATTCAGAATATTTTAACTACCAGACCTGTCTTAAAGATTTATGAACCAACTGCACGAACGGAGATTCACACCGACGCCAGTGCAACTGGATTAGGTTGTATTCTTCTGCAACAAGGAAATGACGGAAAAATGCACCCGGTTGCGTATTATAGCAGGCGCACATCACCCGATGAATCCAAGTACCACTCATTCGATTTAGAAACACTTGCAGTAGTACAAGCCTTAAAACACTACCGAGTCTATCTGATCGGTATACAGTTTAAAGTAGTTACTGATTGTAGCGCTGTAAGAGCAACAATGACCAAAAGAGATATTAACCCACGAGTTGCTCGTTGGTGGATTTATATGCAAGATTTTAACTTCGAAGTAGAATATCGCCCAGGAAAACGAGTAGCTCATGTAGATTATCTGAGCAGAAACCCAGTGTATGTGAACAACTGGACCACAGATGAACGCCTTTTGGATATGCAGATGGCAGACGAAGAAATTCGTCAAATCATACACATTCTTCAGTCAGGATCTGACGAAGGTGATCGTCATCAGTATTTTACCAACTATGAATTAAAGCAAAGCCGTGTTTACAGAAAAACAGAAAATGGACCGAAATGGCTCGTTCCAAGAGGAGCCAGGTGGGGAATTTTACGAATATTTCATGACGAAAGCGGTCACCAAGGAGTGGATCGAACTCTGGCTGCAATTAAAGATAAATACTGGTTTCAAAAGATGACTAAGGTAGTCACAAAGTATGTGAAAAACTGTTTTAAATGTCAAATTGGGAAGAGCGACAGTGGTAAGAAGCCAGGATTGTTACATTCGATTCCAAAAATCGATGTACCATTTGCTGCGGTCCACGCAGATCACCTTGGGCCATTTAGCAAAAGTAAGGAGGGAAAACAATTTGTAATTGTTTTACAAGATGGCTTCACGAAGTATTGTTTCCTTGAAGCAGTGGCTGATACAAGCGCAAAGGCAGTAATAAAGGCCGTTACTGCAATGGCGTACCTTTTTGGTGTTCCCAGGCAGTTGATTTGCGACAGGGGGTCCGCATTTACATCTAAAGCTTTGAAGAGTTATTGCGAGGAACACGGAATAAAACTACGTGTTAATTCCCTCGACTGTCCTCGAGCAAACGGTCAGGTCGAGAGGTTAAATAGAACAATATTAAATACTATGAATACGATCATTCAGGATCAACCGGAAGAAAAATGGGTAGAAGCCCTGGCTGTTACGCAACAAACTTTAAATAATGCTGTCCATAAAACGACAGGGATGTCCCCAAATGAACTTTTAATGGGGTATAAATTGACACCTATATGCGAATCATTTTTGAAAAATACACTCACGGAACCAAGTGAGAGGCAGAACCTAAAGGTTATTCGTGCGAAGGCACGGCAGCTTTTGGACGAGGACCAAAAGAGGCAGGCGAAGCGTTTCAATGCGAAACGATTTGCAAAATCACCCTTCAAGGTGGATGACGTAGTATTGATCAGGATATCTAAGGGAAATCCTGGATATAAGAAACTTAAAGGCAGGTACCGCAAGTTGCCGTACACGATTTGCAAGGTGCTTCGTAATGACAGGTACGAGGTGTTGGGTGTACGACCCAATGGCAGCTCCCATCGAGTTACGGTAGCCATTGACAATATGAGAAAGTGGCCCGGTGAACAAATGTCTGATTAAAGGTCAGGACGGACGAGGCAAATGGCAATTACGCAAGGCCTAGCTTCTAGCATATGATTGTGTATTGGTGAAAACCGGCAGTCGACCTTGATCGAAAACAATTGTTATTTTCATAATATTGATGGCAGTCGACTTTGGTCGAAGAAATAATGTTTTCATGACATATGTATGGCAGTCGACTTAGGTCGAATAATCAATATTTTCGATATATTTTCACGATCTTGGTACTCAAAGATCGGCAGAAAGAGTTAATTATTTGTCTAGTGAACATGAGAATGTTCTGGCTGACCAATATTTTAGGTCGTTTTAGGAGACACTTAATACTCCCGAAAAGACCCATTTAATTTGTTTCAGATACGCTTCGAGGACAAAGCAGATGTCAGTATGGCCGTGTTATCGTGCACTGCCCTGCACTGGCGAATCATCGATGGTAACTCAACGCCGTCCGCGAGATAGCCGCGCGCGCGCTCGCACCTGCTTGGCTAAGGGAAGCCATCGGTACATGCGCACGACGGGGACGGCTGGCCTTGCGCCGCGACGGTCCAGCCATCAATCGTCCGAGTCCTCTCGCCAGTGGAGCCCGTATTGACTGTGTCGCTGCCTTGTCTCGGCCTTCATATTGCGATCTCATTTTATTGTAACATTGTTAATAAAGTGGTATTTCGTACTTAATGGTGTTTACTGAAAGGACCCCATATAACAGTATATTGATGACAGCTGAGGTTACCGAGGCTATTTCCCAGCTCGCCCGTGTAACCCTGCACGCGGGAAATTAAAATAAATATTCTGTTCCTTCGGATGCTGATGAAGATGAAATAAATGAGATTTTAGTTCTTTTTGACGATATCAAAAAATGTAATTATCTATTATTTTCGGGTAGGAATAGGAACTTAAATTAGGTAAACCTAATCCGGTACATATTTTTACTAGCTTGCTGGATTTTGTAGATATTAGATTAGAATGAAAGCAATAAATAGAAGATAAATGGACTTTTTACGGAAAGAAAATGTGCAGAAATTTGTATTTTAATAGTAAGGTATAATTTTTCAAAAATATTTTTGTAAATGCATACATGATATGCCTTGATTTAGGATTGAAAAACATCGTCTTTGTATTTTATTTACTGCAAGAATTTATGATTTATTTTCATAGTTTTTTCTTTTATCGTGATTAATTGTTTTTAATTGCTGCTAACTCCAGCGTAAAGATGTGAGCAAAATCACCTACTTAAAGTAACGTATACAAATATAAAAATAGACATGGTAAATTTAAATACACATTTTTATAAAATTTGTTTATTAATTTTGTATAAATTTACCAACTGTAAATGTAGGAGAGATTATATTTTTTTTAGGTAGTATAAACTTTATAATAAATACATACTACATTATAAATCACATAATGTTTTTTACACCTATAACGTAACTAATATAAAAATACATGAAAAGGCCACGCATACCTTAAACATCTTAACACGATATCTTAAACATATCACATAAATTACTATGGATATTCTTACGTACATTATTGATTGCAAGTATCACATGCAAGAGTATTTCTTTGAGTATACTGTGGTATGTATGACTTATGGTACTTTACGTCACTTTTCTCACGCAGTAAAATGTCGTAACTGCATTTCCAAAGAAATCATACATCTTACGAAAAAAACATTATTGCAAGAAGGTAATTATTTTATACTTTGAATGTGCAAAATCTTGTTTTCAACTAACAAAAAAAGTATAAAAATTATACGCGTTTAAACCTTCAAATCGCTGTCCTGTAAGGTTGTGATTTTACACTTAAAATACTTTACGTATAGGTGTCGAAATATTAGTAATACATTGGGCAAATTTATACTCACATCGGTTCGATTGACTGATTGTAATGTCCTTCCAACATTTGTAATGCAACCTTCTACATCCGTTATACCGTTGACGCATGTTATGCCAAGGATTTTGGGTCTGTTAAATATAATAAAATAGTAATGTTAGGTACACGGGTAAAATAATAGGTAAAACAAATGATTTAGCGTAAATTTTTACATCGTGTCCCAAGACGTTAAATGATTAAAAAACAGAATATAATCTCAAGGTAGTCTCAAGCGGACCCGAGATTCTCTTCACTCTCTCCATTCAAGGACAGCGGACGTCAAGAGTTCGGGTATAGTCGAAAAACTATAAGCTGACCGTTTTTCAATTAGGTCGAGGTGTAAAATTTCACACATTCCTCGAGTTGCTAAAATGAAATATGGTAACAAAAAAGATCTCGATCAATAATACATACTATTTTTGCTGCTCTAAATATTCTAAAAAATTCTAGGATTTCAAAAGGTCTTTTAAGTCTTGGGACACGGTGTATTTTATACTAGCAGATTCGACTTGATAGAGTATAGAATATGTGGACCCTAAGGGCATCTTTGTTATTTTACATTGAAATCGTGATACAAGACGAGTATTATGTTTTATTAATTGTTTTTATTAAAATCACTTTAGGAATTCTTTTTCCACTACTTCTTTTCATCCACTACTTACCCAAATCTTTGTTTTTCTGCTAATAATGCAATTATAATGGCCAAGGCATCATCTGTTCCAGCATCTGCATCAATCACGGCTAATCCCTGGCAATCATTCTCCGAGCCTTTCCCACTAGAAAAATGAAAAAGTTTTATGCTAAAACATTTTACATTAAATATAATTATTATATTAATAAAAATAAAAATGCTGTTGTGAAATACACAACTATTTCGGAGTGCTGTATTTTCACATGTGATTGAAACAGTTATAAAACGGCTTACAGTTAAATTTGTCGCGAGTGTGATCAAACTCTCACTAAGTAATATTGGCTCTTTCAAAAAACAAACTCGTATCTCCATGACTAATAAAAAAAAACATCTATATCATTAAATTCACATAAAATACTAATATGAATATAACGTAACAAATTGTAAAACGCTTAGAAAAAAATGCCTAGAAAAGAATAATTGATTATTAACTTTACCATATTCACATTTATTTATTTATTATACAGATGTCACTACAATAATAAAAGTAATTTTTTTTATATAATTTGTAAGATATCAATAGATCCTGAGTAAACCTGTAGATTGACCAGAAAAACGTCGTTTACAATTATCTATTCAAAAATATATAAAAATACATCCGACCATTTAAAAAAATAAGATAATTTTAAAAATATACTTACGCCAATAACAGCTTCCGACTTGCTTTGCGATGAACATATGCAGTGTTTGTAATGGAGAACAAAAAAATTAAGGTGAATAGGAGTCTTAACATGGTTATTAACCAGCATATAAAATTTTCTAAATATAAATATTTTACCCAGTCCTTTTTATAAAATTTTCATTTAGGCCAATATATTATCATATTGTCAACATTACGAATATTATTATTAAATGCTGTATGTACAGAATTCTGTCCCAGATGCAGTAATCCTAGAAATTAGGTTAGATTTTAAGTTTTGTTTGCGTTTTTTTAATGTAACGCGTTGGGTAAATAAATGCACTGTCACATGTAAATATGTGGACGTCCATCAGAGAAGAGTTAATCCACCTAGGAGTTGAGAGCTGATTTTTACGTTTTACACATAATATTTATTTATCGGTATTTTCCTAAAAATAAATAAAATGAGTAATTTAAGAAATCGATAACAAAGTATCGTAGTTACAATATAACAAAACGGACGCAACACTATTCTGTATTGCGAAAAGCGGTCTCAGCGGGGAAATACCAAACAAATAATAAAATATAGTGTCATGTTCCGGTCTTTAATTTTCCTTAACCCTTTATTGCTGTCAATTGAGTGGAGATGTCGAATATTTAAATCAGTAATATCTGATTTAGTGTAGGGTGTTTGTTATGTAGGGAGAAAACTAATTTGGCTTAGTTTGTCTAGAATGAAATATTGTGGAGTATTTGTGTAGGTTCACTATTTATCAATGCGACACTCTTCCAATAAAAGATATTTTACAAAAGATTATGAAAAGTCATATAGAATCAAAAGCAGCAATCTGCAGTTAATGTGTTTTGTGTCAATTTAATAAAAACAATTTACACCTAGAATAAGGTAATCAATATTGTTTTAATTCCAGCTGTTTTTGAATCTGAATCTTATAAATTGCTTTTTTTGTTTTCAACATGCTGCTAATGATGTCGCAATAAAACTCAGAGGTGTAGGTCAATCATAATGCGGGGCGTCATAAAGGTATATTTGATTAAAATATTTATTAATAATGAATGTTTCAACAAACACTCGTAAATCTTAGTTCGTAAAAAGTAAGTACTATCTTGCGAGTTAAAAGAATTTAATATATGAGTAGCGGCTTGCAGGTGTGTTAGAGTTGGCCGGCGAAGTAACTGCCTGCGTCCGTCTTGTGTCCGTGGTTTTATAGACCTGAATGCTTCGTCTCTGTGCGTGCCTTGTTACCTGCATCACGTTTACATAAATGGTGCACCTTAAAATCTTCTGTGGAAATCAATTTTATGGAGACATAACGGTGTTACGGTGCCGTTGGCATAGTAATTCCTACATAACTCGTATTTTAAGCACGTTTTATGAGGTCAGATTTTTGTTTTAGATTATTATTTTTTGTTTCAATATGTGGTGGAGATGAAAATGTTTCAAAATCGAGACAAAACCATAAAATGTTAATTTTGGCAGATTGCTGCTTTTAATCTTCTTTTATTACATGTCAGATACAAGTATTAATTATTTCACATAGATTATAACATCATATAAATTGACATAATATTAACAAACTTTGGTAGCAACTTAGTAATTATATTTGCATGTGGCATAGGAGTGCACTGCATACTTTAATTTTTTATTGGCGCATAAAGGTAATATTTACTGTTTTTGATATTTGCCTAATTTTTATTATTTTTTTGGAACTCATTCTTTCAGAGATAAGACATACTTAGTACATTTTGTTACACATTTCTATATAAGCATCATTAAAATATAATTCCTATGAGTGTCTTTTCTGTTGATGTAGCAGAAGTTATACAAATAAAGTATATTTTTGTTGAATTTCCTCTTTATTGGACAAGTTGACGCAAAAAAGTGACTCGTGGTATATTTGCGCTACTCAATTTATCAGTATACCAAATTACAACTTTTCATGAATGACCGTTAAGAAGATGCAGGTCTGTGACGGACATATTACAAAGTCTCGCCATAAGAGTTTCTACTTTTGACTATTTTGGTCCGGACCCTAAAAATATAATTTTGAAATGTCCGTCTCACCGTCAGCCGTCAGTTGCCATAGCAACGAGTTGTTGATCTTACATCCTTTGTTACTGTCCCATTATGACGTGAAAATTCCATAAATTACTTCAAAATAACACAACACTGTTAAAAAACTCTGAATAGGTTTGGAACCATTTAGTTTTCCAAATGCAGCAAAGATATTAAACATAGGTATGCAGTGAGTGAAATATTATGACGTTTCGTTTTATATTGCACTCGTAGATTATTCTAACTAATCATAAAATACTAAACCTAGAATGTCCATATACAATTCAAAATCTATCTTTGTGACAATGTACAAGTTGAAGGTCGAAGTTCCCAATATCCGAAGGTAGTCCACCAACAGGACCCCACGAGCATCTGATGACAACAGAAAATAATTCTACATAATTCTACATAAAATAAGTATACATAATTAAATATTAATTAGAGGACAAAAAAAAATATGCTACCGAAATTACATTAACTATTATTTGGTAACTCGGCCTAAAACCTAAGCCCGAACAAATGATAATTTCTAGCAAAAAAATAAAACCCAAAGAAACTATATCCCACGCAGGGTTTGCCGTCCGTTTTTTAGTTTAAGTTATAGGCTCTTATATATGGTAAATAACCTCTACCAAAATTATGAAAATATTTGTTTTTTATATTTAATAAACTTTTCAGATAAACAATCAAATGTCATGAATTTCGTGAATGTCGTCTTTCATGAATTACGGTATTCGCGACATGCGGCGCTTTTAAATATTAATAGAAATATAGTAAGACGATGACGTGTTCACCCGTATCATCACCTGGCGCATACAGCGATGACGGGATATACCGTCATCAGCGCTAATTGTGTTAAGTAGGCGAGTTAATATTGTAATACCAAAATCTGCTGGAACAAATCTGTTTTAACCACATTGTGTCGCCTTGCCTCACCACCTGAGGGCCTGTACAGTCCTGTTAAGGAGAAAATCGTTATCAGATGAAAGTTGACCCTCACCTTTACGATAGATGTTTTTCAGTCAGACGATTCGACCCGAGTTTCGTCTTTTGACTCTTTGTACTCTGCATGGTAATACTTGCAATGGTCTACGCCTACGGTATCGTTACTGTTTATCGATGATTAAAAAATAATTACCGGTCGGTAATATCGTGATATCGCTAATGCTTAATACATTAAGTCGTTAGTGGTTAACCAAGCAAATTATCAATTATTTTATCTATTTTACCAATAATAAATAAAAAAGCATCGGCATGGCACAATTACTCCAATAAATACGACACGATCACTACAAACAGATACTATTAGTGTCTATCTGAAGAGATCAATGAGAAGAGACCGACTCTGGACGCTGTCACAGCCGGTTTAAGTTGTAGTAAGTTGTAATGATACTTTTAGTACTAAATAAAAGCTCCTAAATAGCAGGATGGCATTAAAATAATTTATTATATGGTTGATAGTTGGAGATAACTTACCTCTACTTATGGAACAGTCAACTCGGTACGCATCTGACTCGAGAATAAGTTCACGAAATAGGTACGCTGCATAGCCGAGTGGAGGTGTCCAAATTGTAATGGGTGGGTTGCTTGCGTACCAAGCTGCTATTATTGGTGACATGAAGGTTATCCCAGGGTTTCCAGACGCTGCGAGGTATGCAACGAATTCCTGGTTTAGCAAAAAATAATATTGATTTATTAAAATGCAAGGTTTATTCCCATTTAACATAACAACACTTAAGGCGAAGCCAAACGATAAATATTAAATTCGACTCATTTAGACCCTTTTTTTTATAGTTGGCATTTGGTGACCATTGGATATTTAATAATAAAAAAAATATGTTTAGATACCTTGTTCTTATGTATTTGACATAGTTAAGGCAGATTTTTTAAATTTAATTCTATCTCTGAGAAATTTAATAAATGAATAAATAAATAAACTCCTAATAGTTATTTTTTAGATGAATCGCTCTCTAATAAAAGACATTAGTCTTAGGAAAAAAAGTAATTGAAAGGAAAATGAAGGCTCTAAAACTTTAACTCTTTTTCTCTATTATCTCTTTTTTAAAGTGTTTCAGTTCAACTTTAAATGCTCGGGTTAAAGCTCAAAGTAACACGGTTTATAACAATATTTTAAAAACTCTATCTACAGGCGGTGGCCTAATTGGGTATGAGAATATTGGAAATATATTTTCTTGTAGTAGGTTTTTTTTTACGATAAAAAATCAAATAAAAAAAAAACATAAATATTAGTTAATAATGCTTATGCTTACAGGCGTTACACTTTTGTCTATGACCAAGTCGTAAGGCATCATAACAGCTCGTTCAGGTGAAGTCTCCGTTAAAACTTTTTGGAAGGCGAAAGCATCCAAATATGAGTTGAAATCTCGTCCGGGAGCTGCGAGGCCAATACCTGTACAATTTACAGGAAATAAAACTTATTATATATACTTAATGAAAACAAAACACATGATCTTCAAAATCAAGTCAGTCAATTTATTTATCATATCAATTTTATGAAACATTCTTTGCTACGGTTTTGTCATAATTGCATAAATTAAAAATAGTTAAAATATAAAAATAAACAAAAATAGCTGTGACGTCCTGTATCTAAGGATCATATAATATCAACTGCTCCTATACATTGTTTTGTAGTAGTAAATTATTTAAGCAGAACCTGACGTCTTACAGCTAATCCCTATAGGCGTCATTAAAGTTATCTCCCACCCAGACTACACGCTTCTGTGGTACCAACTTACTATGGGTTGCTTAATTTCCTATCTCCAATTGTGCCTGCGGCACTTTTTGCCCATTCGACAGGCGTTTTGGATAGCCATAGAAATACAATGGTATCAAGACATTGTTTTAAGTCATCATAAATTTTAACACCGTTTTAATTTATTTTTGTAAATTTTGTAATTTCAATTTAATAATAACAATATTAGTATAATAATCTTTTAATTTTATAATAATTATGATTTGGAACTGAACATTCTTTTCTTGTTTTATTTGCGCACATAGATGAATTTGTATTAATTTTAACTGGCTTAACTAATAGTTCAAGTTCATGTTAGGTATTTTCAAAATATATTATAATATACAGGAATATCATATATATACTTATTACTTCATTTACATTAAAATAACGTAGATAATAATATAAAGTTAAGGTACCAACAAGTTTAAAAGCTATAACAACTACAAAAACAAAAACTACCGTCAATTTCATTTAAATCACCGTCCAATAAGAAATTAGTTTGGATAAATTATGTGTAATATCATTTATCCACTAGTTTTATTACCAGTGACGGAGGGTAACCAACTAGGGTGCATATCCATTAATCAAAACAATGAGGTAGAAGAAAGAAGGATTCATATATGAAGTTAGAATTCGGCGATTGTAGTACGTTAAGGTAAGTTAAGTTTCCAACTGCATATTTTTGAAATTCGAATATGATTTCATTTAATAATACTAAAATTTTGATGAGCTTAATGTTATTTATCTATATTATCCGATTCGCCTCTGGCGTGATCTAAACGGCTAAGGCGGTTTTTAAAGAGTATCAATCTACATCCAATAAATCAACTCTTTCGCATTTTTTCTTATCGAGTTCAAAGTTGCAACAGACGAACGAACGGACAGTATTTTTATATATGTAAATATATATTTAAGTAGGCATTAAAGCTTAACGCAAATTAGTGTTTATATAACTTTATTTAAATTAAAAGAGTTGCGCCTCCTTATGGCTTATAGGGTTTTTATAGTTTCTTTTGCAACACATTTCTTTCATCTATGAATATATATATATATTTATATATAATTAAAAAAGTACAAACCACGCGTAGATCCACCAAGAATGACCAACTTTTTCAACCGTTTCAGGAAATCCGGGTCGATACCCATGGCTATATCTAAATTCGTCAGCGGTCCCATGCAGAATAAAGTCAATTGTCCTGAAATATTTAGGTTTCACTTATCAGCGATGTATATATTCTTATCACAACAAACAAAATTGATAGATTAAGTCGGCGTGATGGTTTTAGCAATTTTTCAAATAAATTATTGTAAATATTTTTATAAAACTAGTAGTTATTAGGTGCCTATAAGATTCAATGTGTCCTTGGTACCTGCCGCACCACAAGTCAGAAAATAATTGCACTTAGCTTCACCGAAAATAGTCTCTGGGATTTTAATTACTCGTGCATTCAAGTTTTGCTCAATTGATTTTAAGGGATTCTGTATTCAGCTTGTTACATTTGGTATGGTTCACTGACAACCAAGCTAATTGAATGGATTGTTCGTTCCAGGTAAGTGTGATGCTCATATTATTAATTTCTTTGTAATGCAATTACAAGTTTGAGAAAATGTCGATAAAGCAGATAGCAATACAATACTGACCAATCTCAACTTAGCAAACGAGATAGCCGGTATGTGGGATTCTCACTTTGTCAAGAGACAATCTTTAGAGATGTAATTTTGCCTTGTTCCAAAAAGTCTTAAAAGGGTTTTTGCTGGTTTTTGTCTTCATTAAACGCAGCTGTGTAAGACCACGATTACTAAGTATTACTTATTAACTAATACATCTGCCACAAACAACATTGGATAATTTGATTTTACCCAAATAATAAGACAAATAAAAATTTAAATAAAAAAAAAGTTTTTTTTGAGCTTGAATTTTGCTTACCTCTCTGATTCTCTGGGAAACTCGAGTAGTTCTAGGTTTAACACGAGAAATGATTATTTAGACATTTATGTACTAACTTTTGCGGTTCATTTTTTCCGTTACCACTCCGAACAATTATATTAGCGACCAGCTTATAATAATATTAGCATGAGATTAACCTTCATATTGCTGCGCTATCCTCACAAGATATACTGCTGCGGGTTCCTCTTGAGCTCCTGGTAATCCCGCGGGACTAAACGGTACGTCTTCCAAAGAATCGTTTCCGTATATCTTTGGGAAAGGGACGTTGGGCGGTACCGAAGAAGATGCCGCCCCTCTGTAGATGGGGACCTGAAACGTCAGAAAAGTCTGTATAGCGTGATTTATTTTAAAATAGCCTCAGAAGTTTTTTGTCTTTTGCCAATACACCGTTGACAGACCCTAATAAATAATACAAAAAATGATATTACAATATACAATATTGGATATCTTAAAATACTACCATTGAAGATCATTATTATACAATCCTACGTTTTACGAAAAATTCTAAACATTATAAAATGTTACTCTGATATCACATACTCACATAAAGATGTGATTAGAGCGTAGCGAGCGAAGCTCCCATGTGGTGACTCAAATGTCACTCTGTTCACGGACTAAGGGCTCTAGAACTACAAGACCGATTTTGATTACTATTTTTTTAAAATGACCATGACAATGTTTTCTGTGCATAGATACCAAAAAAACATATACATTTGATTGCGCAAAGAATTATAAAAAAATAAATGGTAAACCCTATGGAGAAATACATTTATATACTAAACTCCGCTCCAATGTATGCCGCAGCGAAGCAAAGTGGCGCCCTAGTATACAAGTATCATTCATAAATGTCTAATGTAATTGTTTTTAGTTTATATAACAGAACTACGTACATTATGCTGTACTGACCGCATAGGTTGCCGAGGTTATTGTAACCCTGCACGCGAGGTAGTTTTCGCTAATACAAAAGTTTCAAAATAATTATTAGTAGGTACATATTTATTTAATTTATATTAAGTTATAGGGTCCTTGTTGGTGAATCGTGTGAACATTGGCAGTACTTACATGGTTCTAAGTATAGGAAGGTTAAAAATCTTGTGATATCTAACGTGAGGGTTATCTGGTGTAGATATTTTATTAGAATCTCGACCGGCCGTGCGTAATGAAAATTTGAAATGGATCCAACGTAATGTTGTGTATATGCACTGTATTTTTCTAGGAGGTTTGTTTCAAGTGAAGTATGACTTTTAACTATAAAAGTCAAGGCACTGGCGTAGTAGAATGGGTGAAATGTTACGGAACATATGTTTTTTTGCGAAATTTTAATGGGTCGGCGTGCGTAAAACGTTTACTTTAGTTTGTTGTATAAATCAATATAATAGTCATCGGGTCGTCATATATTTGAATAAATAAACGTTTAAACGTATAATACTGAGTCAGGATAGCCCGCGTAGTGCATAATAAATTTAAAAAAAGGTAATAGATTATACGATTAATAATTAAATAGTTTAAATACATTCGCATAAGCTTTCGTGGACGATGCTTACATTTTGCTGTAAGTAGTTTACGTATAGTAGTTTAGGCCGAGCAGGTAGGCAGGTCGATTCGACGAAATTAAAAACTGTTTCTGTTGATTTTTTTCTTATTTCTTGTATGATTTTATTATTGTTCAATGTATAAAGATTAATTTAATATTTGTCTGTTTAAAATATATATTTATGTTACTAGTTTATATACGTACCTTTATAGGATAAAGGTGCGTAAATGTTTTTTCTTATGTTTTAACCGCTGTTTTATGTATTTACTGTTTTAAATTGCAAATGTCATTCCTATACAATTTATGTTTGTTTTTGGAAAATAAAGTTATCTTATCTTATCTTGACCCAATCGTTGTTGACAAAAAAAGGAATGTTTACTTGTTTTGCTATGACAATAATAACCTAGTTTTATTTTTATATTTAGCACGGTAGAATTTTAAGAAAATGCCATTGCGTAAATTGATTTTTTTTAAAGTATGAGATATGCCAAATTTATTTTGTTTGCCTTCCAATATTGTAACCTGTTATGCCATCTACTGTAATGTATTTCGATATCCTCTCATGCTGCAGGTGTGCAATTTTGTCAAGAGTTACCTGATGGATTTATATCCAGAATTACAAAACCCTTTAAAAGCCTTGAAGGTTTAATTCTCCTATATAATGCCCGCATTAAGAATATGGTAATATAATTTGGAATCCTTATTATACTAATTAATCAAAGATAATTTAAAATGTTCAAAAAAGATCCCCAAGAATATTGCCTGCTAAGTCAATTAAGTCTTTATTAGTAAAGTGGTAAAATATTTTTATAAAATACCGTAATTATCAATTTATTAATTTAAAATGCTTCCACCTTGGGGTTATATGCTCACCTGATATTGTTGACGACGCTAATTATTATTGATAAAATGGAGAACTTATGTATGTTCGAAGAACTATTATTTAATATATAAATAAATATAATAAATGTATTGTTCCTATTTATACTAACGTCGGTTCGATTAATTGATTGCAATGTCCTTCCAACATTTGTAATGCAACCTTCTACATCCGTTATACCGTTGACGCATGTTATGCCAAGGATTTTGGGTCTGTTAAATATAATAAAATAGTAATGTTAGGTACACGGGTAAAATAATAGATAAAACAAATGATTTAGCGTAAGTATTTTACATCGAGCCCCAAGGACGTTTAACGATTAAAAAAACAAATAATTGACCCCAGATTTAAAAGTATTCTCAAGAGGTTATGTTATTCTCCTCACTCCCTCCATTCAAGTATATAAACATAAAAATATATGAATTCTTCACAGTAATGTTTACAGCTCTAGTTCAAAATCAAACTGTAAGTTGTTTAACTGAAATGACGAAAGGAAGCCAATTAATTAGTCATTGGCTTTCCACTTAGGTCATTAACTTAGTTAAATAGTTGTAATAATTTATAACGGATAAAATATTTAACTTTCCGTTTAGTGATCCCAAAAATGTTCAATTTAATCTAATACTAGATATTATCAGTACTAATAATAAATATTATCAGTTTGTGAGTAAAATTAGGTATCGTTTATTTCATTTTAAAGTCTGAATTTAAAAGGTGGGTAATCTATATATATATATATATATACAAGATGATTTTTATGTTAAAATAGGTAAACACCTTTAGATTAACAAATATGAGTATAAAAGTTTGACAGTACTGACATTTAGAAAATTTGAATGCTTTTAAATATTTTAAGGATTGAAATTTTTTTGTAAATTAAATATATAGCCAGAATGTTCAAAGAAAAATTAATACCGAAAGTACAGATAGTTGCATCGCTTGAGGTAATGCACGCTGGTTTAAATACAGGCCTGTATTTTATGAAAGCTTTTCACTCTCACCTACCTATCTGTGCGATATGCAATACGGTCAAACTTTTATTAAATGATAAATGAATAAATGATTTAAAAATTAAACAATAATTACGAAAAAAAGTGAAAATGT
Source organism: Neomicropteryx cornuta (assembly GCA_020383195.1). Classification (NCBI taxonomy): domain Eukaryota; kingdom Metazoa; phylum Arthropoda; class Insecta; order Lepidoptera; family Micropterigidae; genus Neomicropteryx; species Neomicropteryx cornuta. The sequence continues at coordinate 527,529 of JAHKQU010000001.1, read as the reverse complement.
AACGAATATGACGTATAATGAATGAGAAGTATATATATATTTACTTATATATATATATATATAAGTAAATATAATATATACTACTCATTGGAATGTATTTTTGGTTAACATTTAGAGTATATAAAAAAAATATATGTATTTTTGATCAAAAACTGAGAGTGTAACTTTGATATTATAATCCCGAAAAGACCATCGCGGTCTTGTCGAATCCGAGATCTGTTTTTCGTCGGATGGTAGGCAATTGATAAGTTTGTCATAGTTGATATAATAATGTCATGGTTTCATTCACTTGGTCGTTTACCTAATTTAAATGGACTGTTGTAAACCCTTTCCTTTCATTGTCGATATGATAAGATTTAAAATTTAAAAAAATGCAGTTTTGACTTAAAATAACCACTATGTTTTCGAAGGTCTTATATGCCTCGGGACACGGTCTATTTAATACTAACAGATTCGACTCTAGTCTCTTATAGTATGATATAGTATAGCATGTGTATGCAGCCGTCTTTTCATCCACTACTTACCCAAATCTTTTTTTTTCTGCTAATAATGCAACTATAATGGCAAAGCTATCATCTGTTCCAGCATCTGCATCAATCACGGCCAATCCCTGGCAATCTTTCTCCGAGCCTTTCCCACTAGAAAATATAATTTTTTTTTTAGCTAAAACATTTTATATTAAATATAATTATCATATCATTGCGTGATATGTTTCTACACGGGATTGAAACAGTTATAAAACCGTTTACACCTTAATTCGTCGCACGTGTGATATATCACTTGGGCGCCATGTCGAAGTAATATTGGTTCTTTCAAATAAACGAACTCGTATCATATGATGTAAGACTGATATATGCAAAGATCATTATTACGTATTACTACAAACACACAAACCTGCATGAACATAAAAATCATAAGATTATAACAGGAGGAGCTAGTTCTATCCAGTAATCTGTTCCAAAAAGTAATAAAAGTTTTCTCGCACCTAAACTATACAACAGAGTGTCTCTAAAGTAAAAATTCCGAATAAAAAAAATACAGATTGGCCCATTCAACTTGAAAGAAATTAATGAATATACTTAAGTAATATTATACAATTCAATTTATTATAAAAAAAAAAATATAATTTTATGTACTATCTCTCTTTTTCATATTAAAAGTATTATTATTTTATAAATAATCTGAATAATATATATTCTTGACATAAAAAAGTGTAAGCTGCTTAGCGCTTACGTGTATGGATAAAAATAAAAATCCTAATATATATAGAAAAGTCTACCTGAGAACGGGCTTTGCCTAGTTATATAGAACTTTACATATATGTCAGTTATGTATTATGTTACTAAGTCAATAAATAAATAAATCTCCATGAATTATCAATAAAAAATCAAATCAAATATGTAGTTTAATTCACATACAATTCAAATTCAATCACATGTTTTGGAAATTTTATATTATTTGGGGAGGGATCTGTTGACCGACAGATGTGGTTTTTTTCGTAAATGGTAAGCATAATCACAAACATTTATCTGTTGACCTAACTACGAGATACCATTTGATGACAATTTGGATCAAGAGCTTAGACGGTTCTAATAGTAATATTAGCAAAAACCGCTGTACCAAAAAGTCAAAAAACACCGTTGGATGCTAAGCTGAAGGATGTGATTCGTATGGTGTTATGTTAGCTACTGGTAGACTTGTTGGAAGACTTTGTCTTTGTGGATCGACACTGTAATATATATTGTAGTAAAATATGATTGATTGACAAGAAAAATAGACGTCGTAGTCTCGCCGAATCAAAAGTTATACTGCGCAGGAATTCCATATGGGGTGTAACAAATCCAAAATAGTGGCGAGCTACCCTCCGTCGCTTGCGATTATCTATTGATAAATAAGCGCAAAAAATAGCGCACTTGATAAATAAGCGCAAAAATTTAGTTATATAAGATATTTATCTCTACTTACTATTATTAAAATATAATTTGAATTGTCCAAAATCCTTAAAAACTTATTGTAAAATATCTCTATAGTTATAGATTATTACATTACTTATTATTGTATTATACTAATTTGCTAGTCTCAAAAGTGTTTTAGATTTAAGTAAAACAATGTAAATATTAAATTGTGGAGGTGAAGCATGCTCTGTACAGACCTACTCAATCATGGAACCTACAAAACATGCTTCGCTCAATGATTTCCAACTGATAAGCCTTGGGCTTGGTTGGATCTTACATAATATACAATGTTTAAATTATTGAATAAAAATAAAAAAAAAATATTTTAAAAAACATCCAACAATTTAAAACAATATGATAATTTTGAAATTATACATACGCCAATAACAGCTTCCGACTTGCTTTGCGATGAACATATGCGGTGTTTGTTACGGAGAACAAAAAAAATAAGGTGAATAGAAATCTTAACATGATAATTAACCACTAAACTTTCTAAAACTAAACTTCCTAAATATAAATATTTTACCTAGTCCTTTTTATAATATTTTCATTTAGGCCAATATATTATCATATTGTCAACATTACGAATATTATTATTAAATGCTATATGTACAGAATTCTGTCCCAGATGCAGTAATCCTAGAAATTAGGTTAGATTTTAAGTTTTGTTTGCGTTGGAGTTTTTTTTTAATGTAACGCGTTGGGTAAATAAATCCACTGTCACATGTAAATATGTGGACGTCCATCAGAGAAGGGTTAATCCACCTGGGCGATATAGAGTACGTTTATTATACAGTGTTGGGTAGGTCGATGCAAACCTTTTAGGAGCTGATAAAAGACGTCATTTAGAATATTTTTAGCCATAATTAGCTTTGTACAAAGCTTTACGGTTTGGAAGATATTTACCATTTTGAACTTATTTTTAAAACTAATGTCGAAAACGAGCAGATATACACCAATTACACAGTAGTATCATCAAACATTATTTTTTTTCCTATTACTCTAATATGTATTTATTTGACACAATATGATAACAAATATCTAAATATTAAGTAAACAATAATAATGACAAATAATTTTCACAAAAACTTTTAATATTATGGGAAGTTTTAGGTTTTCGGGTAAATTTAAATAAAAAATATAGTAACCTAGGGTGGTCAAATACTTTAAGAAACTTCTGTAATTTGTACGCTTTCGAACAGTACAAACCACAGGCAACTTCCTAGCAAATTCTTAAAATTGCAAACATATTAGCGCATTTTCGGAATTATATTAAATAGGTTCAAAGTAAATATCTTCTAAACCGTAAAACTTTGTCCTGAAGTATGTGTAGCTAAATATGTTCTAAATGACGTCTTCTATTAGTACCTAAAAGGTTTGCATCGACCTACCAAACGTATAGCTTGCCTACGCAACTTAAGAAGAGCCAATCTTATCATAATGTAAAAAGTAAATTCAAAAAGGTTGATTTATTTGCTTGCATGTTCACAACTCTGTTCAATACGATTCTGTTCACCCTTCGCAGCGCCGTGACTATGGTACGAAGACACTAACCCTAGAGTTGATAGGTAGTTGATTTGACACATGGTAAGATTAAAAAAATTCTGATAGTAATTAAAATGAATAAATAAATACCTTTAATATTATCACGCGACTGTGTCATTAGTTAAATAATATATTATATAAATAAAATAGATACGTTTAACTCAAACTAAATTAATTATATTGATTTTTTTTCAATGTCGCAAAACGACCTTATGTAATAAATTTTCTCACGTAATAAATTTAATATATTTATAACTTTTTATAATAAACACTTCGTTGGTTCTTCTTCTTCATTCGTATGACTTTTGTTATCGAGGAGGCGCTATTAAGCGCAATTCTAACTGCCTTATTGTCGTTTTCATTATGCGAGGCCGTTCATTACAGGCAAACAACATATCGCAGGTCTGTAACTAAATATGTGTGTTTTTTTTTGTGCATGCTTGTTACTTAACTGTTGAGAAAAGCACCGTTGAATATTCTAAACTGCGAAAAAATGACCTGGCCGGATTTGACCCACTGGGAATTCGAACCCAAGACCTCTGGATTTAGAAGCACGTGCTTATACCACTGCGCCACCAGGCTGTTCGTTGGTATTATAACTAGACGTAAAAGTTTTAAAAATTTATTTATAATCATTGTTTTCTGTATGTGTATATTTTTAATGTTATTATGTATAGTTGCTAAAATAAAAAATTGGATCTGCGTCGGAGCAGACGGTGGAAGTTACACTTCTTTGGCCGTTCGCACACACACACAGACAGGATATATAAATGAAAACGTATAAAAAGGCACTCTTCGGATTTTACTCCTAACGCGTGACGCGTTTTCTCGACCAACATCCCATCCCAATGAGTACAACGGGCGCAAAGAAGTGTGACTTCAAAAAAGGTAGTGTCGTAAACCGCGTCACGCGTTAGGAGTAAAATCCTTTTCTAATTTGGCGATTAGGCTCTCCTTGTGCGGAATTACCTAGCCGTTTTCAAGTTAAGTATTTAATGACAGAAGACAGGATTAATAACCGTGCAGTTGGCAGAACTGCAATCGCAGCCGGGCTCCGCGAATAAAACATATTTTTGTTGTTGTCAGTTATTTAATATTAAAAAATTATATTTTTATCAATAATAAAGTGTTATCACAATAAATTATAGATTGATATTTAATTTATGTTGGTACATGCCATTAAATAAACATACAATGTTAACAATAAACATTTACAAATATAACAAACCATTAATTTTGAATATTTCATAATATTTTTATAGCTATAGATGTAACAACCAGATAATATGTAATAAAAATTAAATGCGAAAATTTGCTGAAGCACGTTTATTTAATACAGGCCTGTATTTTTCCTATTTTTTTGTTTTTTTCTATAAGCTGTACATTCTTTGAAGTCATACTTCTTTGCGCCCGCTGTACTCATTGGGATGGGATGTTGGTCGAGAAACCGCGTCACGCGTTAGGAGTAAAATCCGTAGATCTACTGTATCGACGCTGTATTTAGTAGATATCTTGAGAAGTTTGAATCTAAAATATTTGTTAGTTACTTTAGTTATCATAAACCGATTGTATCTTTCTCGGAATACAGTACGATCTCTAATGAACAGCTAGAAAATAACCAAGATGAAAGAATGATTATAGAAGAAATTATTGATAATGATAATGTATAATAATAATAGTATAATAATGAAGTGACTTATAATAATATATACCTGTAGTGTATACCTGCTCCCTCTCTATTTGCTTGAGATGGAAAGAGAGTAGGTTAGTGAAGTAAGTATAGGCTATAGATCTACGGAAAACACACACACATCTTAATATATATAAATCTCGTGTCACAATGTTTGTCCTCAATGGACTAATAATAAAATAATGGACTAATAATAAAATTTGAACACCATGTGCAGTTCGATGTGCACTTGAGAGATAGGATAGTTTAAATCTCAAATTATAGTCGCAATTTTAATTTATCGCTAATTTTTTGTCCGTTATTATTTGGCAGTCATAAAACTGACAGATGTCGATACCTTTTTATTTTATGGGCGATTGTGAAGAGCGCGTGACGACTCGGTGCCAGTATAATTTTATTGAACAAGCAGAGGAAAGAGCAATTGTGATATTATTGGAAAATTTTTTAGAAGATCACAATCAACTAATTCAATTGATCAAAAGAGTTTCGCCACGACTGCAAAATGACAATTATCAAATCGTCATAAAAGCCGACAAAGTACCATTAGGTGAACATGCTGGTAGATTCAGTCATAAAACTGACAGATGTCGATACGGAACGGCACGGAACATGCATGCATACAAGATGCGATGACTTACGTACGTCATTACGGCCGACCGGATTTATTTATTACATTCACATGTAATCCGAATTGGGAAGAGATACAAACTTTACTATTGCCAGGACAACAAGCCATTCATCGTCATGATTTAACTGCACGTGTGTTTAAACAAAAATTGAAATCCTTAATTGATTTTATTGTTAAATATACAATTTTTGGTATCACACGTTGTTGGCTGTATACGATAGAGTGGCAAAAGCGAGGTTTGCCTCATGCCCACATTTTGGTTTGGCTTAAAGATAGAATCCGTCCTGAAGAAATCGATCAAATAATTTCAGCCGAAATTCCAGACCCATTAATTGATCAAGAATTATTTGATATTGTCACCAAACACATGATCCATGGGCCATGCGGTGTTTTCAACATGACGTCACCGTGCATGGAAAATGGAAAATGTAAAAAAAACTTCCCAAAGCCGCATACGAATGACACGATCACGGATATTGATGGTTATCCAATGTATCGCCGCAGAAGTACTGAGAATGGTGGCCACACATTTACAATGCGACTGCCGAACTTTCCAAATCAAGTTGAGTTTGATAATCAGTGGGTGGTACCATACTCACCACTACTTTCAAAAACTTACAAAGCTCATATCAATGTTGAGCTTTGCAGTTCTGTTAAATCAATTAAGTATATTTGTAAATATGTAAACAAAGGCAGTGATTTGGCCATATTTGAAGTAAAAAACATAAATAAAAATGACGAAATAGCACGATACCAAATGGGCAGATACATTAGCAGCAATGAAGCTATTTGGCATATTCTCAGCTTTCCCATCCACGAAAGAGATCCTGCTGTCCAACATCTGGCAATACATCTTGAAAACGGTCAACGTGTATACTTCACTGAAGAAAATGTTCTCCAAAGAGCGTTCGAAGCTCCGAAAACGACTCTAACTGAATTTTTTACATTGTGTCAAAAACCTGATGTTTTTGGCCAATTCGCGAAGACATTGGTGTATGGTGATGTTCCACGTTATTTCACATGGAACAAATCCAGTAAAAAATGGGAGCCACGGAAACAAGGAAAACCACATCCTTCCATTACAGGCATATTCAAAGCTAAGACATTGGGGAGACTTTACACGGTACATCCAAAGCAACGTGAGTGCTTCTATTTACGTTTGTTATTGGTGAATGTTCCCGGACCAACGTCTTTTGAATTTTTACGAACAGCTAATGGTCGAGTATTCAATACATACCAGGATGCATGTCGTGAACTGCAATTGCTAGAAGACGATAACCATTGGGACTTAACGCTTGCTGATGCTGCGTTGACATCAACACCGAATAACATTCGTCAGTTGTTTGCAATTATTTTGGCGACATGTTATCCCTCGCAAGCACAAACTTTGTGGGAAAAATATAAAAATTGTATGACAGAAGACATCTTGCACCGAATTAGACAAACAAATCAATGCCAAAACATAGATTATACACCAGAGATGTACAATGAAGCATTGGTCTTGATCGAGGATTTATGTGTTCTTAGTTCAAATTTACCATTTAATCATTATGATATGCCATCACCTAATCGTCCAGCCACCGACTTAGTCAATACCAATTTACAACGAGAAAATCAATATGACCATGGAAGTTTAGCAACAATTATCATGAACAGTGAACCATTACTGACAGCAGAACAAAAAATTATTTATGATCGTATTATGCTGGCTGTTGCTGCTGAACAAGGCGGTTTTTTTTTCTTGGATGCACCCGGTGGAACCGGTAAGACATTTTTAATATCGTTGATTCTTGCCAAAATACGGTCGCAACAAAAAATCGCATTAGCATTAGCATCGTCAGGCATTGCGGCTACTTTACTGGATGGTGGGCGAACAGCACATTCAACATTCAAGCTGCCATTGGACGTTCATAATAAACCAGATGCAATGTGTAACATCAAAAAGAATAGTGGAATAGCTGCAGTGTTGCGGAAGAGTTCTATAATAATTTGGGATGAGTGCACAATGGCACACAAATATTCACTTGAAGCATTAAACAGAACTATGCAAGATTTAAACAGCAATAATAAACTTTTCGGTGGTGCTATCTTACTTTTGTCTGGTGACTTCCGGCAGACCTTACCGGTTATACCTCGCTCTACTTTCGCGGATGAGATTAATGCATGTTTGAAACAATCATTCTTATGGCGAAGTGTTGAAACACTTCGATTGACCATAAATATGCGAGTACAATTGCAAAATGATCCATCAGCACTAATATTTTCCGAACAACTACTAGATATTGGGAACGGTAAAATAAAACTGCAACCAAATACGCAATGCATTAAACTACCAGACAATTTTTGCACTGTTGTTCAGGATAAAACTGAATTGATTCAGAGTATTTTCCCGGATATACAGAATAATTATTTGAATCATGAATGGCTTAGTCAACGGGCGATTTTGGCAGCCAAAAACGTTGATGTTGACGAAATTAACTTCCAGATACAACAGTTGTTACCAGGCGATCTGATGTCTTTTAAATCAATCGATACTGTTGTTGATGAAAATGAAAGTGTAAATTTTCCGATTGAATTTTTAAATTCATTAGATATCCCTGGAATGCCACCACATAATCTTCGATTAAAGATTGGTTCCCCTATTATTCTCCTCCGTAATTTGAATCCACCTCAATTATGTAACGGTACGCGTTTGGTCATCAAAAAGATCACCGGAAACATTCTTGAAGCAACCATTTTGGCTGGGAAGTTTAAAGGAAAAGTGGTCCTGCTGCCACGTATTCCGATGATACCATCAGATTCTACCATACCCTTCAAAAGGCTACAGTTTCCAATTCGTTTAGCTTTCGCCATGTCTATAAATAAATCTCAAGGTCAAACAATGTCCATTTGTGGTTTAGATTTGGAAAATCCATGTTTTTCTCATGGGCAACTATATGTTGCGTGTTCACGTGTTGGGAAACCGTCGAATCTATTTGTGTTAGCTAAAGACAGGTTAACCAAAAACATTGTGCACCGATTGGTGTTAAATTAAATTGAAATTGAAAGTATTTATAATTCAAAAAAAAGATATTAATGTTTAAAAGTTTAAGACTGTCTGCCTTGCCTACCTCATTCATGAGTTTAAGCGTCACATGTTATTTACTGTATTATACTGTAATATACTTATATTTGTTATAAAATTAAATGGAAATAATAAATCTGATAAATTTTTATTTTTTACCTATTGATTTCTGCTTAGTATCAAGTGTAAGAACATTTTAATTAATTGTGTTCAACGTACTTCCCCTTCAAATCTCAATCCAGTGAATTTGTATACCAACATCAACATTTTCGTCTTAGTTCGTAAATAATTTCATTGTACTAAAGGGTTATAGTAGTAGAAAGTCAAATAAGGAGATCACCATATTTTTTTACAAATACCATCTGTGTGAAAAAGCATAGTGGACTCCGTGACTGATGTTCTCTTATTGTTCCTCTTAGATTGTTTACTATAATGTAATATAACAAAAACTTTAGCCACAGCAACGCGTGGCCGGGTCAGCTAGTATATATATATATATATATATATATATATATATGTGTTATATGTTGTGTTATTATTTTATCAAATAATTAAAAACCTTTTCAAAATTTTTCAATCTACCTAAATGGAGGCAAATTTAAAGGTCCAATAATAAACCGAAACACTATATTCTCATTATTTTTCCATAAACATCTGTGTAATGTAGGTAAAAAAATATCTATAATGACATATATACGCCTGACCGTGAGTTTATTTACCTGAAACCGCCTTACATTAAAAAAAAATGCAAACAAAACTCAAAATCTAACCTAATTTCTAGGATTACTAGATCTAGGACATGATCTAGTATTTAGTAACAGTATTCGTAAATGTTGACAAAATGATTAGATGAAAAATTCTTTAAAAAGGATAGAAAAAATATATATATATTTAGAAAGATCACTGCCAAACTCACTGATCACTGAAAGACCACTGCGAAATTATCATGTTAAGATTTCTATTCGCTTTATTTTTTTTGTTTTCCGTTACAAACACTGCATTTGTTCATCGCAAACCAAATCGGAAGCTATTATTGGGGTATGTATAATTTCAAAATTATTATATTGTTTTAAGTGGTTGGATGTATTTTTAAATATTTTTAAATCACATAAAAACCCGAAAGGGTTTAGTGAACAATCAAATAGAAAATATATGTTTTGTTTATAAATAAAGAATACTAAAAAAAAATAGATATTTGCAAGCGACAGAGGGGAACTCTTCGCTATTTTGGATTTGGATTGGAGATTTTAGGTTGGGGATATTTCTGCGCAGTATAACTTTCGACTCGGCGAAGTTACGTTTGTTTTTCTTGTCGATCTACAGCTTTTGTTAAGATCCCTATAAAATATATAAATTAAAATAAAAATATATATTTATTAAAAACATATATTATTTAATTGTAGTGACGTCTTATATAAATAAATAAATGCGAATCAACGCGATTGACAGAATGTGAAATTCCGAAATGTGAATTTTGTGTGATTTCAAATGTTCCTTTTTCATTAATCTGTCGATGTCAATAACAAAAAGCAAAATTGTTAGGTTAAAAAAAAGTGAGTCATTTTATCATAAATCAAACCCACTATAATCTTAAGTTACAGTAATTTCATTTTACATGTTGCATTTTTAATTTCTGTGGTTTAATTTTTACGTGAGACACAAAGAAGAAAAAATATATATTTTCGTGAAAGTCTCGTGAAGTCTCAAAAATTTTTTTTCAAAATAATTACGCTTACATTTGCTTTGAGGTTTTCCTACTTAGTAGCCATGTAAGTTATGTAAGTTATGGTATATTCTTCGTGTTTCGTTTTAATCGAGGTGAATTACAACCAAGGATACACACTTAATGCTACGAAAGGTAATCTTATGACGTGTGTTGACTTATGCTTAGGTGATTCGTTTTTAAATTTAAAAAATCGTTTGTTTGCAAACAAAGTTTGCGGTTCTTTGTTCGAACGTTTGATTTGTCGACTCCTTCGCTACTGGTTTTTAAAAATGGCAACCTTTCGTTCGTTAGAGGACTTGTCTTTTACCCAACTCGTCACTACATCGCTTTGTTTTCTTAATATTTCGGGTTCGGGTACCCTCAAAAACGCTGAGTTTTGGCTTCACATCCCGTCATTTTTAAAATGCTTTACCTATTTCCTCGTATTCGTAAATCGCCGGAACAAATCACGGAGTTGTCTACTTCAAAACAGAAACTTTATTTTTATATTTAATATGAAGTTTATATTTAATATAAAAGAATCTAACTTTTTTTTCATTTTCTAGTGGGAAAGGCTCGGAGAAAGATTGCCAGGGGTTAGCCGTGATTGATACAGACGGTGGACAAGATGATGCCGTCGGCATTATAAATGCACTATTATCAGAAAGAAAACGATTAGGGTAAGTATTGGGTGAAAAGATTCTGGAAAAAAAACCATTAGTAGTTTTTTTTAAAACAAATAATAAAATATTATACTTGTATCACGTCCCAAGACATATACGACCTTTCGAAAACATAGTGGTTGTTTTAAGTCAAAACATCATTTTCCTAAGTATAAAAAAAAAAAATTTTAGTAAATCCTGTCATATCGACAATGAAAGGTAATGGTTTACCACATATCATTTGAATTAGGTAAATGACCGAGCGAACGAGAACATGACATTATTTTATCAACTATAACAAACTTGTCAATTGACTACCCTCCGATGAAAAACGGAACCCGGGGTCGACAACAATACAGTGATGATTATTTCAACATGGTGTGAAAACCCACACAAACCGATATTAGGGTTGAAGTAGGATTATTATACCTATTTCACCTGTTACATAGAACATATATTTGTATCTATGCATGTTTTCAATTTAGCTAACAATCTTTACCTGTAGAAATATTAACAGTTTTATAAAGGCTGTGAATGATGCCAGTCCTTTCAAATTGTTCACAGCACATACATTCGAAGGCAAAAATATATTCGCAGAGCCATTCCTCACAGAATAAAAACCATATTTATTATAAATAAATAAAACACTTTTTTATAATTTAATTGACAGTGGGTAATTAAAGGTAATCCCAATTATAACAATAAATAACTCAATGAGAGAGCGAAACACCAAGAACAAGCTACTGAGGCCAAAAACACGTAGTCTCCGAACTCTTGAGTTCTTGAATGGAGAGAGTGAGGAGAATCAGGGTTCCTCTTGAAAAAACCTTGAGATCTTAGAGCCAATTGTCTGATTTTTTAATCGTTAAACTTCTTAAAACGCGATGTATTTGTATTTTACCCGAGTAACTTACATTACTATTTTACCATATTTAACAGACCCAAAATTCTTGGAATAACATGTGTCAACGGGATGGCAGAAGTAGAAGGTTGCATTACAAATGTTGGAAGGACATTGCTAACAATTAATCGAGCCGATGTTAGTATAAATATATACAATTTATTTTATTTATTTATATTAAATAATAGTTCTCTGCAATATATATGTTCTTCATTTTATTAATAATATGTAGTAATGTGCATTTAAGTTACACTTTATTTTGTATTTTAGTCATCGACGAATCATTGTATCTAATGAGCTATTTTTCTTTAAAATATTCAATTAATGATTGCTTCGTTTATGTAATTATAAATATATTATTACTTATATATACTATAATTTAATTTGCACTGTTTTTATTATTGTTTCTTTTTTAAATCGTGTTTTTTAAGCTTAATGCAAATTTGTCATTATTGCATGTAACGTGTCACTTTGCTATCCTTTTCTTTAATTTTTTTTTGTTTATTCTTTATTATGCACAAAAAAATCAATTTAAAGACAGTATAATTAATAGGTCTTTAATAGTAATATTTTATATTGTAATATAATTTTTTGTTTTATTTCTTTACACATAAGACCTTGTCAATTGGCGGTAGATAAAGAAACTTTTACTTACTTTTCTGACGTTGCAGGTCCCCATCTACAAAGGGGCGGCATCTACTTCGGTACCGCCCAACGTCCCTTTCCCAAAGATATACGGAAACGATTCCTTCGAAGACATACCATTTTTTCCCGGGGGATTACCCGAAGCTCAAAAGGAACCCGCAACGACATATCTCGTGAGGATAGTGCAGCAATATGAAGGTAATCTCATGCTTTTATTATTATAAGCATATTGTTCGGAGTGATATTAACGTCCTAACAAACATTTCCTAGAAAATCAGAGAGGCAAACAAAACTTTAGCTCGATTAAAGTTTTATTAAATTTATATTTTTGTTTGGGTAAAATCACATTATCATCTTATAATCAAATTGAGTAGAAATTTTGGATACATGTGTAATTTGGCGACAATACAATTTTGGTACCAATGAGCTGGTCTAATATAGAGACCGTATATGGCTGCAGGAACTCTACAACCACATAAAGTAAACCCTTTGAGGTCGATAATTACCTTAAACCGGGTTCTGATAAAAGAACCGGGGGATTATGACGCTAACTTTACAATGATTAAAGTAAACGCCTCGATTTGGACTCGTTTACAATGAGTATGTACAAAATATGACTGATTCCCAAAGGAACCTCATAACACTTTCGAAAAAAAAACTGGTGTGTCTGTGTCGTGGGTATGGATAGTTACATCGATGTGACTGTGTTGGGATGAGGAGTAAATAGATTGAGGTAAATGCGTTTGCGGCGTTCACATCCGACGCCGTTTGTGACAGATGACAGATGCATTAGCTAATATTATTACGACTTTTTCTTGTCAAAGATTGTCTCTTAACAAAGCGAGAATTCCACATACCAACTATCTCGCTTGCCAAGTCGATATATTTTAGTATTGTATCACTATCTGCTTTATCGACATTTTCCCAAACTTGCAATTGTACCTATCAAGGAAAGGACTGAAACGTCTGTTTGTTGTTATAGTCCTGTCGGAAATCATATAATGTCCGTTTCTGGTACAGCTAAGCGCAATAATTATAGTCCGTTTCCAGCACACCTAAGCGCAATAATTTTAGTCCGTTTCAAGTACAGCTAAGCGCAATAATTATAGTCCGTTTCCAGTACAGCTAAGCGCAATAATTATAGTCCGTTTCCAGTAGAGCTAAGCGCAATAATTATCGAAGACAGTCTTTGATGTATACAGTTTTATAGACTAGGCATACTGTACTATTTTGCTCTTCAAGAATGATGCGCCATTCGTTTTGCTAAACGCACTCACCAATCTAGTCTAAACGTCTTTGCTGATTAGTTTTGACACAGAAGTTGGTACGGATAATTGTTTAGACCGCACAGTGCGATAACCATCGCAATAGCCGATCTTGAACTCCGAGTTGACTTTTTTACATCCGTTCAATTTGCCTCCTCTGTCAAGCGTCACTTTTGAAGGGCCGCGTTTATAAAACACAATACGTCAATACGTCAACGTCAATACGATAAAAAACAGTATTTCCAACATTTAAAACTCGCACTATTATTATGAATAAAGTTATAATTTATTTTAGGACCTCCCTGAAAAGCAGCGGAAAGGATCATTCCATTTTGTTTATTGTGTTCATTATGTGATAAAAATAACTGTTTATTTTCGCTGACAGTGAAAGTGAATTATTTCAGGACAAGTGACTCTCTTCTGCATGGGGCCGCTGACAAATATAGCTATAGCCATGGATATCGATCCGGATTTCTTGAAGCGGTTGAAAAAAATTGTCATTATTGGCGGATCTACACGTGGTTTGTGGTTTTTATGACTTTTATTAGAATTCTCTTTAGTTAGAATGAAATGTATTCAAAAGAGTTTTGCCAAATGTCAAATTGACTTAGCATACGTTATGGTAAGACGGCAATAATTAATCTATGTCGCGAACGAATGATTGTTGGTGAGAATCCTTTAATTAATTAATTGAATCTCACATGGCAACTTCGAGGACTCCAGTACGAGAGTTCCCTTTGCCGATAGTAGGAAGATCAGAATTATCCCCGTATTCCACTTACATTCATGGCAACCCAGCGAAAGATCAAAGTGATGCCTCAGTTCAGTTCAAGGTTTTTTTTATCAAAATGTTTTTATTACAATAAAAATGAGGTCATAACTAATATTATTACATAAATAATAAAAAGGTATAAATACATGCATGTTTAGAAAAGGTAGATTTTAGAACAACAACAATAGCAAAAACTGAACAGAAAAAATAATATAAAGCCTAAAATGACACATAGCACTGATATTATTTTCAAATTATATCATAATACCTATTTTACATATGTTTATGAGGTATTTTTTAAATAGTGGTTATTTTTATTTTTAGTATTATTACTTATAATATTGGTTATTTTTAAAGTTACTGTTTTTATCAGGTTAACCTTGAAAGTGTTTTTTTTGTTATTTGTTTCAGTTTGTAAAACTATTTTTTTTTTGTTTTACATTAGTTTAGTTTACATTTTAGTTTGCACTTAGACCACTAATAAATAAATAAATATCTGAATATAATAAAATGAAATTGTAGTGTCAGGAATGTTTAAAAAAAAAAAATATGTTAAAGTATTGATAATAAATAAATTGGCTGTAGGTATATATAAAAATTGTTTTTTTTATTAGATATAATTAAATTTAATTTACTACAAATTTAACAGGTATCGGCAACGCAGCACCCGGAAGAGATTTCAACTCATATTTAGACCCGTACGCCTTCCAGAAAGTTTTAAGCGAGACTTCGTCTGACCGGGCTGTTCTGATGCCTCTCGACTTGATCATAGGCAAAACTATATCCCTTGTGAGAAAACTATTTTTTACATAAGCGTTTCATCAATTCATTTAATTTTCTATCAAAAAAAAACACCTACCTTATACATCATTTCTAACTAGGCTACCGCCTGTTCCGGGGTAGATAAAGTTTTGGTTTTATTATTATTGTATACTAAAAAAAATGTGTTCTTAAGGACATTGCCAAATCTGTTTTAAATAAAGTTTGGCGTTACCCTTAAAATCCTTCGATATTTGTCTGTTAATTGCAACAGTACAGGTTGTAAAATCAAATCAGTAATCAAATTTAATTGAATTGGGTAAAATGGCGATTCAAATGGTAAAAGTGTTTATTTTACATGTCGGGAATTGTAACAGATATCGTCGGAAACACACAAGAGCGATTCTAACTATGTTCTAATTATGTTACCCGCTTACACAATTAATTATCATGGCATAATAATAAATATATAGATATATATATATATATCTGTAAAGGTTGTCAGCTTACATCCAACTTTTAGTTTTTAGATGATTGTCTCTGAGTTGGACTAATATCTAAGGGTTTATTTCCCAAATACCCCTTCACGGTTGTAATATCGAGGTTACAAACCCCATGTTACAATGACATACAGTTAAATACACATTTGAAATTATCAATTTATTACTGTAGCGCTCGGTAATTCGCGCCACAAGGGGATTGATTTTCAAGAGTGGGCACCCTGAAATGAGAGAGAGATAGGTGCGAAAGAGACGAGAATAAAGATCGCGTCCGCACCGCGGGTAAGGGAGAGCGATCGCCGCCGCGAGAGCGCGCTAGCAGACGCGGAAAGAGAATAAAAATAGGCGATAGATGAGAAAGAGCTAGTTAGAGTTAGAGTAGGACAAGAGTTAGAGGGAGAAGGAGAGAGAAGGGTGGTCGGTGCGGTGATTTTGTCGAAGAGTCAATTTTTATTAAAAATCGGATTTGTTTTACAAAAGTGCAATATGTAGTACGAAAAGTATTTATTTTTGGCTGCCCCCCGGCCACGGGCCGGGGAGGCAAATGACGTGCGTTAAAGCGAGCGCGATCAGTCGTTTCTGAAAAGAGAAAGTGAATCTAAAATTTTCGTGGCACGCGGGCACGAATCGGCCATCGGCGGATATTGAGTCAATCCGGCGTTATAATATTAATTAAACGGCACGGCAGTGATCGGTTGTAATAAGAAGTCAAAATTTGACCGTAGTTCCGTGGGATTATGATCGGCGTAATTTTTGTATGATATAGAAGTAGCTCGCACGCGAGGGCCGTAATTCACGGCAGGAACCGGGAATAATATCTCCCGATGAGATTACAGGAGTGATCGTCGCGATCGTTATTCGATCTAATATAACCCTATTCCCCCGCGCAAAAAGAAGATGTAGATATTTCCTCCCCAGGAAGAATAATATGATAAAAGATTGTCTGGATAGTACGTGAACAGATTAAACATTCCCCAGAAGTTTTAAAAGCAAGGCACAGGCCGAAGAATTAGTTTAAAAAGAAGAAGCGGCGATGATGATCAATAGATTTTGAGCGTAATAGGACGTTCCTTATGTCTTACGCCCCAGGGACCAGGATGATCCCGAGGATTGGCGAATTCTAGCAGAATCTGGCGACAACTGGAAGTTGGAGTGAGCAGCGCTCGTCTGACAGGAGTGGGACACAGGACCGAAGCAAGGATGAAGTGTTGAGGTCAGATTTGAAATCTTAATGTATCCTACTCTCTCTGCAGTGTCATAAAACCAGTATAATGTTTATGTTTACATTTGTAGTTCTAAGGAATATTTGTAGTTGAAACCCCTCCAATATTTTGAGTATAGTAATGCAATGTCAAAGGTCAGCCGATTGAAGTAAGATGCCTGAAGTAAATATTGAATAATGACTAAAGAATAACGTAGTTAACCGTGCCATATCTGCCTGAAGTTCGATGAAATTAGTTCGATTAAATGTGTATATTGAAGTTGAGATTTAGGAGTTTCTTTTGTGAGAAAGTCGATTATAATAGCCTGTTAAATAAGATGCCAAATGTTCAAATTAATTTGTAGGGCGGTGTGACCGCCGGTCTAAATCAGGAGTTTGACGTTTTGAGTCGTCAGACGGCCGCACTAGGCGGTATTATTGTATTATTTTGCTGTATTATTGTGTTATTTTGCTGTACTATTGTATTATTTTGCTGTATTATTGTATACTTATATTGTTGTGTGAAGCTACACTTTATTTGTACGGGTGGTCGACAGTTGTCATCGTACCAGTTGGGCCGAAGTGATAGTATAATTATTAATGTCGCCATATTTCTTTGTTTACATTGTGTACCGTAGGACGGATCGATGCGGTTCGAACATAGCACCGGTGCGGCAACGTAGTGAAGTTGGCGTTATCGATTACAGGCGCCTGCGCCGTGCACCGCGCAACCGGTGACGGTGAAGCTTGTAACAAATTGCGGCGGACGCCGGTAGGGCGCGCTGAGGTCGTACGATAGAGCGGGCGGTCCGCAATCGGCGGCCATTGTTTGTTTACATTTTGCATTGTTTACATTAGCGGGTGACAGCCGTCTGTCATTGCGCTATATTAGAATTAGGTTACAATGAAAACTATTTTATATATTAATTAACTGTCATTATATTTTGGTGACTACAACCTTTTACAATATTACTAGCACATTATGGTAATTAGTTTATATTAAAGAACGAGAATTAAAATCACGTAAATTAAATATTTTTACGTCATAGCATACTTCACTACGGTTGTACGGAAGCAACATCGATCGCCTAGGAACGTTTCGAGCTGCAACGATGCCGTGCATGTTGTATAGGAATTGAATTATCAGAATTATATTTTTTACCTTTTCTTTTATAATCGGTTAGAAGTGACGGAGTTGTTCCGTCAGAATGTCATTTGACTATGTCTGGTGATTGTAGAGGAATATTATCGCCGTGTATTATATTTTCTGCTCTCTCGTTTGTAATTGTTTAGAAGTGACGGCGCATACCGTCGAGATTGTCATTTGACTCTGTCTTGCATATGTTGATAAATATTATCACGATATTATAGGGCGACATCTGCCGCCGTGTATGGTATTTGATATAGGAGATTTGAAGTTCAAAATAATGTAACAAATTGTAAATTTCTTCACCGTGGTTAAATAAAGATCAGTTGTTTAGTATCAAACCGTGTTCCTACTTTAAGGTAGATTCCCCCCACCCCTTGAAATTTGATTTGATGGTGAGGAAGCCGGCGTCGTCCCTACTGGCGGGGAAGGCGCACCGGTAAAGGACACGGGGCTATAATGCGTCGTGGAGCGTCAACCCCCACCCCCTGAGATCCCGAGCAGCCCCTTCAGCTCCACGACTGCGTCCTCGTAGTAGTGAGGAGTAGCCAGTTTCCCAGCCAAGGTAATAAGTTGCAGTCTGGCCTAACCGGACTTGCCGTAGCGGGGACGAGCTGAGAACGACCGCCGAACACCGTGGCGGTTCCGCCACGTTCACCGTAGCCGCGCGAGTGGGACGAGGCGCGCGCGCGTGACGTCGCTTGGGACACCCGTCTGGCGCCCTGACGTCATCACGACGTCCACCGATTTAGTTGTACGACTATCCTACAACCGAAGGGTGGCCCGACCGAGTCACCGTTCGCTCCTCGAGGTCCGAGTCTCCGGCGAACCGGTTGAACCCGTTGAGAGTGCAGCGCGAGACGGCGGGAGAAAGCGCGCCCGAGGCGGAATCGACGCGGACGGTCGTCGAAGCGAGTCCTACCCTCGTCGCGACCCTCCGAGGTGAAGCGGAGACCCGACGCGGGATCGGCCGACGTCGAAAGGCGAAGGTCGAGGAAAACAAACGTGACATTTGGCGCCCGAACGTGGGGCTTTTTCTGTAGTAAACGTGGGGCACTCTCTGTGGTAAACGTGGAGCACTCTCTGTGGTAAACGTGGAGCATTCTCTGTAGTGAACGTGGAGAGTTCTTTTTAGTAAACGTGGAGCTTTTCTTTTAGTAAACGTGGAGCTTTTCTTTTAGTAAACGTGGAGCTTCTTCTTTAGTGAGCGTGGGGCGTTCGTTCAGTAAACGTGGGTTTCCCTAAAATTGTTTAAATTCGAGAAGCGTAATTTGTTGTCGAGGAGGTCCCTTCAATTATAGAGAGCAACATTGAGTATTAAGTAGTTCAATTTTTTATTTTTTTTCCCCTTTGTTTGTTAGAAGTTGTTGAGTCGAGTGGCCGGCTGGTACCTGACCATCCCGTACAAGTGCAGTTTCATATTTTTCGGTGTTGTTGTTTGTTGTTTTGTTCGCAGCCCTGGCCGATAGTGTTCGAGGAGCGCAGTATACGGCGGAGTAAGTAGTTATTTCTTAATCATGTCTGACCGGGACTTGAGGAAAATTAATAGGGATCTTAAAAAGGACTCTTTGCTACCCAAAGATAAGGCTATGGACGTAGGAACTGACGCGGAGATGGAGACCGATATGGAGGAGCAAGGTTTTGCTGCAGCGATGAATTTGCCTAATATGGAGCCCCATTATACACCCGTGAACCCAGTTCACAAAGCTGACGCAAATGCCCCGGCGGTAGGGAGAAGACTTGAAGTACATGACACTGTTGGTACAGATACGGAGTACATGTTACCGGTTTCGAATCCAAGAGTCAGAAGAAGATTGGAGCGAGTTCAGTTGGAGACAGATGGAGATTGCGATTCTGAGGATGAGGTGAGAGACACTGGACGTCGTTTTAATCCTAACGTACATCGGTGGAATTTACGTTTTGATGGCAGTACTTCGGTACTTGAATTTTTGGACAATGTGGAGGACATGGCTAGATCGCGCCAAGTGAGGTTAGGATCTATCGTGAATTGTTTCACTGAGTTGTTACAAGGAGGAGCCTTGAAGTGGTACCGTACCGTAAGAGGATCAGTAGATGGTTGGAGACAGCTTCGCGCTATGCTTATTCACAAATTTGAACCCTTGAATTATCAGGTGCGCATGGAAGCGGCCTTAAGGAATACTAAACAGAAGCCTGGACAGAATATGGATGATTTTGTAACGGACGTGAGGTCTATCAACGATCATTTGGATCGTAAGATTCCGGAGGAAGTACTTTTGGAGATAATAAAAATGAATGTTTCAACGCAATATCAGTCGTTACTTGGAAGCCATTTAATTAACAATATTTCTCATTTGTTGCAATTAGCCAAGAATTATGAACAATATAACGTAAACGTAAGTACATTTACGCAAGATGCAAGGAATACGAATCATACCCGCAATTATGCAAGAGGACCTAACAATTACACTCATAGACACCCGCTACATAACAGACGCCCAGCCGTATCGGTTTTGGAGCCGCCTATTTATCGTGAAGAGAGGAGAGCAGATTTTGGACCCCGTAATTAAGGCGCAGGAGATTAAAGATTTTTCCCAGATAGCTACACCCTTGTGTAAGTTAACCGGTGGAGAACGTGGAGTGAAGAAGGAGTTCTGCTGGGATGAAGAAGCTCAGAAGGCGTTCGAGCATCTGAAGGAGGCGTTAACACAAGCCCCTATAATTACATGTCCAGATTATCCGAAAGAATTTAATTTGCGTTGTGACGCGAGTGACATTGCTGTTGGTGCCGTTCTTACTCAAGTATCTGATGAAGATAGTGAAGAACATCCGATTGCATATTTTTCTAAAATTTTGAGTCCTGCGGAGAAGAATTATACCGTTACGGAGAGAGAGCTACTGGCAATGGTAAAAGCCATTCATCATTTTCGACCGTACCTGGAAGGTACGCACTTTACAGTTTACACGGATCATGCAAGTTTAAAATGGTTAACTTCGCTGGAGAGTCCGTCAGGACGACTCGCTCGGTGGAGCACGTTACTGTCACAATATGATATGCAGATTGTACACCGGAAAGGTTCCCTAAATGTTGTCGCTGATGCATTATCTCGGATGCAATGCGCACAGATTGATGCCCGAGACCAGAGCAGTACCGACAAATGGTATGAGAAGCTGGTAGAGAGAGTTAAGTCGTGCCGTGAGGCCGCTGAAGGATATTGTTTAGCTGACGATAAGTTGTTCGAGTATATCACCCCCAGACCGGGAGAGTTAAACACTAACCCGTGGAAGGTAGTGGTACCCCACGAAGAAAGGAGAGGAATTATATCTGATCATCATGAAGGACAATTCGCAGTTCACTTAGGAGTTCGCAAGACTACTAGAAAAGTAAAAGAGATATATTATTGGCCAAATCTGACTGAAGACGTAAATGATTACATTCATGGATGTGACGTGTGTAAAGCACACAAAATAAGTACAGGAGCCCCTCAAGGATTTATGACGCGACCGAAATTGGTCGACCGTCCGCTTCATACGTTAAGTATAGATTTGATTGGTCCACTACCCCGGACAAAAGGACAAAACATTTTTATTTTATCTGTTGTAGATGTTTTCACGAAATTCTGTTGGTTGTTCCCCCTTAAGAAAAGCACTTCGGATCACATAATTCGCGCTTTGGAGCACGACGTGTTCTTACCGTTTGGAACCCCGGCAGTATTGATTTTGGATAACGCGAAATATTTTACGTCTAACAAATTTAAAGAGTTTGCAGAGAAGTATAAAGTCCCCAAGCTGTTCTATTCATGTGTGTATGCCCCTCAGTCGAACACTGTGGAAAGGTATAACCAGGTCGTGGAGACGTCCTTGGCTATTCTAGTGAAAGATGACCAACGCACGTGGGATAAGCATCTGCCCCTGGTGCAACATGCCCTTAATAACACTGAAAATTTAGTGACTGGATTTACGCCATCGTATTTAATGTACGGAAGAAATGTAATTGTGGATGGAAGGTTTCATAAGATTCTCAACTTCATTCCCTCGAATCCATCTGACTTGAAAGTAGATGAACCGTTGGCTCATAGTGCTGGACTTGAGACGTTAGCCGAAACCTACAACTTGGTACAACAGCGCATGCTGGAGTCGTTTCAGAAGAATGCCGAAAGGTATAATTTGCGTCGCAAGCGAGTGGTATTTTCCCTTGGAGACACGGTGTGGGTCAAAAACCACATTCAATCGAAGAAGGCGGAATTCTTTTCAGCTAAGCTGGCTCCACGGTTTGTGAAATGCAGAGTGTCTGCCAAGAAATCCGCAGTAGCATATGGGCTGGAAGACTTAAATGGGAAGAGCAAAGGGGTCCATCATATTAAAGATATCCTCAAGGCTGGTTAGTCGTGTGAAAAAGAAACTTACTGTCGTATACTCGTGTATCGAAGAACAGAGGTAAGCCCAGAATAAGCTGTATGAAATTGATTTGTGGCACATGTATTTCGTTGTTTTGTTTTCCAGTAAAATATGAAGATATATTGAGTATTGTTAAGTATCTTGAGGTCGGTCAGTAAAGTAAATCAGTTGTAGTCGACGTCGTTTGTTGTCTTGTTGTTTTGTGCAATACGCATTTTGAAGTTGAGCATCCGTGTAGTTAAATCTTTTTTAAATTTTTTTTTATCCCTACTAACCCGGCTAAAGCCGTTAGGTTAGTACTGTTGTGTTTCTGAGTTCTTATATTTCCCGTCGACGATCTCAGCAGTCGACAGTTCGCTACGTTGTTTACCCCCAATCAGACGCAAACCTAAAACTTATTTACTACACTTTTACACTTTACTAATGATATATTGAGGTAGCTAGTGAAAGAGCTACGATGACACTCTCTCTTGTTGTACGCGGTAGTATTGATGCAGTTGGTTTGGAGTACGCCATATGAGCGAGTTTTTTGTTGGTTTATTGGGCGCAGTTGGCGCGAGTTTTTGATGTATTGTTGCTAGAGCGCGGTTGCGCGAGTTATTAGGAGTTTCCCTATCATCACACCCCACACCCCCCTACACTGCCATATTGATGAATATGTGCTGAAGGGCCGACGGACCCTTACAACCCTGCCAATAGAGCAGGTAAAAACAATACGTTACACAATCGGTGACGATTCGAGTGTTTTGGAGTAGCGACCATTCCTTGAGTCGGTCATTTGAATTACTAGTATTTCTGAGCATGGACGGTTGGTCCATTGCCTATTTATATATTTACACTTACCCAGTTACACTTACACATTACACGCCGGTTTCTATGTTTGCGATTGTTAAGTTAAAGAGGACGCAGTCCTTATTGTTTGCGATCATGTGAATCCAAATCCTCGTCTTGAAGTCGAGCATTGCGATCCTGATTGGATCACGTTGTATGACGTGATGTCGTTAGTTCCCTATTCTACTTATGTTTATTGCTGACTAGCAGTTAGAATGAGAAGTTGTCAATGTAAGCTACGGTGTTAAATTCAAGATGTCCAGTTATGTTCTCTATCTGTGCAGTATTAAGTGCTGCTTAGAACACGATTCTTTGGTTTATAATGAGGTGAGCTCTTCGATGGTCTCGGTGTCCTTAGTATGAAAGGGATGAAAGAGGTAAGACCGTGTGAAAGAGGAGGAATGGTACGGTCATGAAAGGTAGGTTATCAAGATATTGATGCAGATTGTCCCTCAAATCTAAGTCAGTTCCCGCATTCCAAATTGAGGTCGTTTAAAGTAGGAACACCGAAGATGTAATCGTGACAATGAAGAAAGAGAATTCTTGAAGCTTACTGAGATTGCTAACAATTAAACAGCCCATTTTGAGTTTAAGATGCAAGCGATTCCTCGCTGGCGTTGCGTCTTGATCCTTGTCAGTCCATTGAGGCCCGCTGTCATCTTTGTCATGATGCAGGCGCTTTCTGGTGTTATAGATGCCAGTCTGAGTAATTACATTTTGTCTAGAAAGTAGTGTGATCTAAGATTTTGCGTTGGTTGTGCCCTTAGTCTAAAATTCTTTCGTTTCCAAGTTGGCACGGCGGCTATGAGACCGACCCAATAAGTCCATCGGTATGGAAGTATTTTCTACTTCATCTGCGCTATGCAGCCAAAGTAGTGTCTAATAGATCTTTGGAATAGAACTAACAAACATTTCCCTGCCATTGTATGTTTTGCGTTAGAAATGACGCAAAGCACTGTACAGAAGCTGAGTTCCCCCTTGAATAGCAGGAGTGATATCTTGTTACTCCCCCCTTTAGTTACACAACAGTATATTCGATGTTTTGGTTAGAGGAGCAGGTCCGGATGTGTGTGTCCGCTGCGTGAAGTTTTGAGTTGGTTATTGTTGGAGAGTCATGGAAATAATTTGAAGTTAAAATCCGCGTGTTGTACTGAATAGAAGTGAAATTATTTGAAGGAGTTCGGAATTTTGAAAACTAATTGATATATAGAAGAGGTTCGGTTTATGAGATAGGGGATGCTCAACGGATTCTAGCTCGTGAGGAGAGCAGTTAAAAATTGGTAATACCCGACGATTTCGCCTATGTTAAGTAATCTAAAAGGCTTAGAAGTATCGTTTAAGTAGAGCAAAATAAGTAAAGTCAAAGTGTAAATTGTTCAGTTGATTGTTTGGGAGACTATGTGAAATAATGTGAAGCTAAAGTCCGCGTATTATTCTGATTAGAAAGGAAGTTTTATTGGAGTAAAGTAGAAAAGTAGATTGTTAATGATGAAGCTTCGATAGGCGATATGGCACGGCAAAGAGAAGTCATAGTCGGGAAAAGATGTAGGCGCGAAGAGTAATAATGACGATTGGTCCATTTTAAATGTAGCCATGCAACTGAGCATGGAAAGGCACGATCCATGACAGGCATTCATATAATTTGAGTAATAATGTTAAATTGAAGTTGGGTTTTGAGAAGCGAACGATTCAGAAGAATCGGAAATTGTCAAAGTAGAGGAAATAAAGTTTATTGAGAAGTTTCATGCTGAATATATGTCGAAGGAGGATAAATATGTGGTGAGGCTAGACCTGGTTGACATTGAGGAAGTAAGATACATGTTAAAGAGTAGGCTTCGAGGAGACATTGCTATACATTTGAACTTTAGCCCTAAGAAGTGCTGGTGCAAAGCTGCGCACGAAGCGCAAGAGAAAAGTGATCACGGCAAGTGAAATTTAAAAAAAAAGCCGTTAAAGTGATAGAGTATAAGAAACAAAATTATCGAACATTCGCGAGGTAGCCTTGAACATTATGTCGTAAGATAGGCCGATGTAGCATGGGATGATTTTATTGTTGGTTGTTAATTGATGAAATTGTTAATCTGTATGAATAACTAAATTATTGTAAAGTTAGTGAAATCTAAATAAGATTCACATGATGAGAAGTGTCTTGAGAAGTAATGCTCCAATTAGAGCAATAAGTGTAAATTTCTCTAAATGGAGATAAGTAAGTTTAAGTATATTGTCTGATATTGCCAACTTTGTAATATTTTGTAATTAAGTTATGCTTATGTCTTTTTATGATTAATAGTGGGAAGAAATTCAGAAGTGTGATCTGAGGGCAGATCACGTCCCTACTCCCCGGCATTGTAGCGCTCGGTAATTCGCGCCACAAGGGGATTGATTTTCAAGAGTGGGCACCCTGAAATGAGAGAGAGATAGGTGCGAAAGAGACGAGAATAAAGATCGCGTCCGCACCGCGGGTAAGGGAGAGCGATCGCCGCCGCGAGAGCGCGCTAGCAGACGCGGAAAGAGAATAAAAATAGGCGATAGATGAGAAAGAGCTAGTTAGAGTTAGAGTAGGACAAGAGTTAGAGGGAGAAGGAGAGAGAAGGGTGGTCGGTGCGGTGATTTTGTCGAAGAGTCAATTTTTATTAAAAATCGGATTTGTTTTACAAAAGTGCAATATGTAGTACGAAAAGTATTTATTTTTGGCTGCCCCCCGGCCACGGGCCGGGGAGGCAAATGACGTGCGTTAAAGCGAGCGCGATCAGTCGTTTCTGAAAAGAGAAAGTGAATCTAAAATTTTCGTGGCACGCGGGCACGAATCGGCCATCGGCGGATATTGAGTCAATCCGGCGTTATAATATTAATTAAACGGCACGGCAGTGATCGGTTGTAATAAGAAGTCAAAATTTGACCGTAGTTCCGTGGGATTATGATCGGCGTAATTTTTGTATGATATAGAAGTAGCTCGCACGCGAGGGCCGTAATTCACGGCAGGAACCGGGAATAATATCTCCCGATGAGATTACAGGAGTGATCGTCGCGATCGTTATTCGATCTAATATAACCCTATTCCCCCGCGCAAAAAGAAGATGTAGATATTTCCTCCCCAGGAAGAATAATATGATAAAAGATTGTCTGGATAGTACGTGAACAGATTAAACATTCCCCAGAAGTTTTAAAAGCAAGGCACAGGCCGAAGAATTAGTTTAAAAAGAAGAAGCGGCGATGATGATCAATAGATTTTGAGCGTAATAGGACGTTCCTTATGTCTTACGCCCCAGGGACCAGGATGATCCCGAGGATTGGCGAATTCTAGCAGAATCTGGCGACAACTGGAAGTTGGAGTGAGCAGCGCTCGTCTGACAGGAGTGGGACACAGGACCGAAGCAAGGATGAAGTGTTGAGGTCAGATTTGAAATCTTAATGTATCCTACTCTCTCTGCAGTGTCATAAAACCAGTATAATGTTTATGTTTACATTTGTAGTTCTAAGGAATATTTGTAGTTGAAACCCCTCCAATATTTTGAGTATAGTAATGCAATGTCAAAGGTCAGCCGATTGAAGTAAGATGCCTGAAGTAAATATTGAATAATGACTAAAGAATAACGTAGTTAACCGTGCCATATCTGCCTGAAGTTCGATGAAATTAGTTCGATTAAATGTGTATATTGAAGTTGAGATTTAGGAGTTTCTTTTGTGAGAAAGTCGATTATAATAGCCTGTTAAATAAGATGCCAAATGTTCAAATTAATTTGTAGGGCGGTGTGACCGCCGGTCTAAATCAGGAGTTTGACGTTTTGAGTCGTCAGACGGCCGCACTAGGCGGTATTATTGTATTATTTTGCTGTATTATTGTGTTATTTTGCTGTACTATTGTATTATTTTGCTGTATTATTGTATACTTATATTGTTGTGTGAAGCTACACTTTATTTGTACGGGTGGTCGACAGTTGTCATCGTACCAGTTGGGCCGAAGTGATAGTATAATTATTAATGTCGCCATATTTCTTTGTTTACATTGTGTACCGTAGGACGGATCGATGCGGTTCGAACATAGCACCGGTGCGGCAACGTAGTGAAGTTGGCGTTATCGATTACAGGCGCCTGCGCCGTGCACCGCGCAACCGGTGACGGTGAAGCTTGTAACAAATTGCGGCGGACGCCGGTAGGGCGCGCTGAGGTCGTACGATAGAGCGGGCGGTCCGCAATCGGCGGCCATTGTTTGTTTACATTTTGCATTGTTTACATTAGCGGGTGACAGCCGTCTGTCATTGCGCTATATTAGAATTAGGTTACAATGAAAACTATTTTATATATTAATTAACTGTCATTATATTTTGGTGACTACAACCTTTTACAATATTACTAGCACATTATGGTAATTAGTTTATATTAAAGAACGAGAATTAAAATCACGTAAATTAAATATTTTTACGTCATAGCATACTTCACTACGGTTGTACGGAAGCAACATCGATCGCCTAGGAACGTTTCGAGCTGCAACGATGCCGTGCATGTTGTATAGGAATTGAATTATCAGAATTATATTTTTTACCTTTTCTTTTATAATCGGTTAGAAGTGACGGAGTTGTTCCGTCAGAATGTCATTTGACTATGTCTGGTGATTGTAGAGGAATATTATCGCCGTGTATTATATTTTCTGCTCTCTCGTTTGTAATTGTTTAGAAGTGACGGCGCATACCGTCGAGATTGTCATTTGACTCTGTCTTGCATATGTTGATAAATATTATCACGATATTATAGGGCGACATCTGCCGCCGTGTATGGTATTTGATATAGGAGATTTGAAGTTCAAAATAATGTAACAAATTGTAAATTTCTTCACCGTGGTTAAATAAAGATCAGTTGTTTAGTATCAAACCGTGTTCCTACTTTAAGGTAGATTCCCCCCACCCCTTGAAATTTGATTTGATGGTGAGGAAGCCGGCGTCGTCCCTACTGGCGGGGAAGGCGCACCGGTAAAGGACACGGGGCTATAATGCGTCGTGGAGCGTCAACCCCCACCCCCTGAGATCCCGAGCAGCCCCTTCAGCTCCACGACTGCGTCCTCGTAGTAGTGAGGAGTAGCCAGTTTCCCAGCCAAGGTAATAAGTTGCAGTCTGGCCTAACCGGACTTGCCGTAGCGGGGACGAGCTGAGAACGACCGCCGAACACCGTGGCGGTTCCGCCACGTTCACCGTAGCCGCGCGAGTGGGACGAGGCGCGCGCGCGTGACGTCGCTTGGGACACCCGTCTGGCGCCCTGACGTCATCACGACGTCCACCGATTTAGTTGTACGACTATCCTACAACCGAAGGGTGGCCCGACCGAGTCACCGTTCGCTCCTCGAGGTCCGAGTCTCCGGCGAACCGGTTGAACCCGTTGAGAGTGCAGCGCGAGACGGCGGGAGAAAGCGCGCCCGAGGCGGAATCGACGCGGACGGTCGTCGAAGCGAGTCCTACCCTCGTCGCGACCCTCCGAGGTGAAGCGGAGACCCGACGCGGGATCGGCCGACGTCGAAAGGCGAAGGTCGAGGAAAACAAACGTGACATTACATCAAAAAATATAAGATTTCAATAGAGGAGAGGAGAGTTCTTTGTTAAGATCATTTGTGGAATTTGTAAAGCGGTCTTCAATCCAACAATTTTGTACGGTTAATAGTAATTTAAGAGATGCTTTACGCAACCTTCGCTCATTATGCCATAAAAACTAAAAAAAAATCACAATCTTCGTTACCCAAAAAATAATACTAATTCTAAAGAAACAAATAATATAATACAAATACTACACCATTACACATACACATACACAAAATGTTAATGTGACATAATTGTAGTGTCTGGATAGCTTTTGGTAAAAACAAAAAGATTTTCGAAATTTCGGAAGACGATGACGCTTTTTTGCGGAACGATTTAAATGTTATCGTTCTTAACAATAGTAGCCTTGTTCGTAACTAAGAAAATAAAACCTTCCTTCATACGTTCATACTAAATACTTATTTATTTACTAGCTGACCCGGCCACGCGTTGCTGTGGCTAAAGTTTTTGTTATATTACATTATAGTAAACAATCTAAGAGGAACAATAAGAGAACATCAGTCACGGAGTCCACTATGCTTTTTCACACAGATGGTATTTGTAAAAAAATATGGTGATCTCCTTATTTGACTTTCTACTACTATAACCCTTTAGTACAATGAAATTATTTACGAACAAAGACGAAAATGTTGATGTTGGTATACAAATTCACTGGATTGAGATTTGAAGGGGAAGTACGTTGAACACAATTAATTAAAATGTTCTTACACTTGATACTAAGCAGAAATCAATAGGTAAAAAATAAAAATTTATCAGATTTATTATTTCCATTTAATTTTATAACAAATATAAGTATATTACAGTATAATACAGTAAATAACATGTGACGCTTAAACTCATGAATGAGGTAGGCAAGGCAGACAGTCTTAAACTTTTAAACATTAATATCTTTTTTTTTGAATTATAAATACTTTCAATTTCAATTTAATTTAACACCAATCGGTGCACAATGTTTTTGGTTAACCTGTCTTTAGCTAACACAAATAGATTCGACGGTTTCCCAACACGTGAACACGCAACATATAGTTGCCCATGAGAAAAACATGGATTTTCCAAATCTAAACCACAAATGGACATTGTTTGACCTTGAGATTTATTTATAGACATGGCGAAAGCTAAACGAATTGGAAACTGTAGCCTTTTGAAGGGTATGGTAGAATCTGATGGTATCATCGGAATACGTGGCAGCAGGACCACTTTTCCTTTAAACTTCCCAGCCAAAATGGTTGCTTCAAGAATGTTTCCGGTGATCTTTTTGATGACCAAACGCGTACCGTTACATAATTGAGGTGGATTCAAATTACGGAGGAGAATAATAGGGGAACCAATCTTTAATCGAAGATTATGTGGTGGC
Source organism: Neomicropteryx cornuta (assembly GCA_020383195.1). Classification (NCBI taxonomy): domain Eukaryota; kingdom Metazoa; phylum Arthropoda; class Insecta; order Lepidoptera; family Micropterigidae; genus Neomicropteryx; species Neomicropteryx cornuta. The sequence continues at coordinate 496,943 of JAHKQU010000001.1, read as the reverse complement.
ATTCCAGGGATATCTAATGAATTTAAAAATTCAATCGGAAAATTTACACTTTCATTTTCATCAACAACAGTATCGATTGATTTAAAAGACATCAGATCGCCTGGTAACAACTGTTGTATCTGGAAGTTAATTTCGTCAACATCAACGTTTTTGGCTGCCAAAATCGCCCGTTGACTAAGCCATTCATGATTCAAATAATTATTCTGTATATCCGGGAAAATACTCTGAATCAATTCAGTTTTATCCTGAACAACAGTGCAAAAATTGTCTGGTAGTTTAATGCATTGCGTATTTGGTTGCAGTTTTATTTTACCGTTCCCAATATCTAGTAGTTGTTCGGAAAATATTAGTGCTGATGGATCATTTTGCAATTGTACTCGCATATTTATGGTCAATCGAAGTGTTTCAACACTTCGCCATAAGAATGATTGTTTCAAACATGCATTAATCTCATCCGCGAAAGTAGAGCGAGGTATAAACGGTAAGGTCTGCCGGAAGTCACCAGACAAAAGTAAGATAGCACCACCGAAAAGTTTATTATTGCTGTTTAAATCTCTGTAAAAATTCAAAAGACGTTGGTCCGGGAACATTCACCAATAACAAACGTAAATAGAAGCACTCACGTTGCTTTGGATGTACCGTGTAAAGTCTCCCCAATGTCTTAGCTTTGAATATGCCTGTAATGGAAGGATGTGGTTTTCCTTGTTTCCGTGGCTCCCATTTTTTACTGGATTTGTTCCATGTGAAATAACGTGGAACATCACCATACACCAATGTCTTCGCGAATTGGCCAAAAACATCAGGTTTTTGACACAATGTAAAAAATTCAGTTAGAGTCGTTTTCGGAGCTTCGAACGCTCTTTGGAGAACATTTTCTTCAGTGAAGTATACACGTTGACCGTTTTCAAGATGTATTGCCAGATGTTGGACAGCAGGATCTCTTTCGTGGATGGGAAAGCTGAGAATATGCCAAATAGCTTCATTGCTGCTAATGTATCTGCCCATTTGGTATCGTGCTATTTCGTCATTTTTATTTATGTTTTTTACTTCAAATATGGCCAAATCACTGTCTTTGTTTACATATTTACAAATATACTTAATTGATTTAACAGAACTGCAAAGCTCAACATTGATATGAGCTTTGTAAGTTTTTGAAAGTAGTGGTGAGTATGGTACCACCCACTGATTATCAAACTCAACTTGATTTGGAAAGTTCGGCAGTCGCATTGTAAATGTGTGGCCACCATTCTCAGTACTTCTGCGGCGATACATTGGATAACCATCAATATCCGTGATCGTGTCATTCGTATGCGGCTTTGGGAAGTTTTTTTACATTTTCCATTTTCCATGCACGGTGACGTCATGTTGAAAACACCGCATGGCCCATGGATCATGTGTTTGGTGACAATATCAAATAATTCTTGATCAATTAATGGGTCTGGAATTTCGGCTGAAATTATTTGATCGATTTCTTCAGGACGGATTCTATCTTTAAGCCAAACCAAAATGTGGGCATGAGGCAAACCTCGCTTTTGCCACTCTATCGTATACAGCCAACAACGTGTGATACCAAAAATTGTATATTTAACAATAAAATCAATTAAGGATTTCAATTTTTGTTTAAACACACGTGCAGTTAAATCATGACGATGAATGGCTTGTTGTCCTGGCAATAGTAAAGTTTGTATCTCTTCCCAATTCGGATTACATGTGAATGTAATAAATAAATCCGGTCGGCCGTAATGACGTACGTAAGTCATCGCATCTTGTATGTATTCCTGCATGCTCCGTGGACTGCCGATGTAGCTTGAAGGTAAAATGAAAGCATTACCGATGTCATTGGGATTTAAATTTCCATCGATGTTTCCAGCAACAGCATCTCGTAAGTGAATATATTCTTCCGATCGTAGTTTTGCCTGGTTGAATCGAAGGAATCGCAAGCGTTCGCTTTCGACCTTAGCATACATATCAACAATGTATTGATGGAACAGCTGACGATATCGAAGGATATAATTGTCTTGATGTTGTCTAACCATTATTCGGTGTGCGTAGTAGTTCATTGAGCTAACTTTATTATTTCTGTAATCACCTAAAAAAATAAATAATAAAATGCAATACGAAATTAAAATCTATACATACAGTAAGAAAGTAAATAGATAATTGTCAAATTTACCGGTATTTGGATCATACTGATTGATATTAAGGTGATATTCATCTTGTCCTTGCCAAAATATCAATGGATATTGTAGTGCGTCATATGAACGGTGTAGATCCGAAATCGTACTGACAGTGTTGTCTCGCCGTGTAATGTTTATAGATCTTTTGTCAACTGGATCACCAACCATGATAACAGCAACCTCATCAACAGTTGGAGCGTTGAATCTACCAGCATGTTCACCTAATGGTACTTTGTCGGCTTTTATGACGATTTGATAATTGTCATTTTGCAGTCGTGGCGAAACTCTTTTGATCAATTGAATTAGTTGATTGTGATCTTCTAAAAAATTTCCAATAATATCACAATTGCTCTTTCCTCTGCTTGTTCAATAAAATTATACAGGCACCGAGTCGTCACGCGCTCTTCACAATCGCCCATAAAATAAAAAGGTATCGACATCTGTCAGTTTTATGACTGCCAAATAATATCAGACAAATAATTAGCAATAAATTAAAATATGACGATTTGATAATTGTCATTTTGCAGTCGTGGCGAAACTCTTTTGATCAATTGAATTAGTTGATTGTGATCTTCTAAAAAATTTTCCAATAATATCACAATTGCTCTTTCCTCTGCTTGTTCAATAAAATTATACAGGCACCGAGTCGTCACGCGCTCTTCACAATCGCCCATAAAATAAAAAGGTATCGACATCTGTCAGTTTTATGACTGCCAAATAATAACGGACAAAAAATTAGCGATAAATTAAAATTGCGACTATAATTTGAGATTTAAACTATCCTATCTCTCAAGTGCACATCGAACTGCACATGGTGTTCAAATTTTATTATAATCGGTTAAGTGGTTCAGCCGTCCATTGAGGACAAACATTGTGACACGAGATTTATATATATTAAGATTTTATCCATAGTAGTACAATACAGTATGCACAAAGTTCATAATTCTAAGTACATAAGTTTATAGTTCACAAGTACATAATTTTTTTTTCTTAGAATTTATTACAATAAATAATAATAATAATTTGTGCTTAGTACTTTTTCACTAGTACGAGAAGTTGGGGCTCTCAAGCGGTAGTCGAGGGCAACTAATCAGCAAAACCTTCGTGAGGTAAAGGTAGACAAAAAAGTAGGTCTTCATTTTAGCACCCGCCACCGCGTTCATATTAGATTTAACCGACTCTCGCGGTTGTGAGGAAGTTTCTTCGAAGGCGACTCCAGGTCTACTGAGTTCCTCCATTCTGTCCACCACAGACCACAGACAGACAGACCACCACGGTCAGCTTTACGGTTATAATAGGAGTTAACCTTACATTTTAATATATCAATGTTATTTTTCGCATGTCCAGGAATTCTTTGCATATCTCCAAGCGTCTGGAAACCCTGGGATTATCTTCGGTTTAACATTAGGAGTGGTTTACGTAGCCACTAACCCACCGATCTTTCTTTCGTTGCCGCCAATTGCCTACGGAGCATACATATTTCCAGGAATTATCCTCGAGTCAGATGCGTACCAAGTTGACTGTTCCATAAGTAGAGGTAAGTTATATTCAATAAACATTATTATGCCATGCTGATAATTTAAGAGTTTTTATTCGGTACTGGAATAGCCGCGGAGATTGATATCTTTGTCTGTTCGCCCGATAGGATTAAAAATCTACTTTCTATTACTTCTTTGTGAGATCAGGGCCCTACCCGACCAAGATTTCCACGGAGTAGGATCTTCAGCTTACTGTGTTTTCTATACAGCTGTTCTTACTATGTTCATAAGTAACTTTTCCGCACTAAAGCGTTTCGAAAAGGGGTTTTTTCGACCCACCCAGTTCTAGCCTAACCTACCCAGTAGGGTAGGCTAGAACTGCGTTTGCACCCGCTGTTTCAGGGCTGCGACTGAGCGAAATGTAGAAGAGATAATGAGAATATGTATAGATAATTTACCCTGTTTCGTAAAAATAATAATCAAATTTGGCCAATAATCACTTGATAATCTTTCATTTAATTTCATACTTGAAAAAGTAACACACAATTATTTTCGTAATATGACAAAGGACTTGGTTTCCTATTCTCATTAGAATAAAAAAAGTAAAAAAAAATAAAGTCAAAAAGAGTAAGTTGTAATAAATAAAGTCATTCACTTTATTTATTGCAATTACTTAGCTATTAAGAATTGCATTATTTTATCGATGTATGTATCTGGCCATATAGTGTGCGTAAAATATTATCTTTGCTGTTAGTTCTAAGTATTCTATGATTTAAAATAAAATAAATAAATAAAAGTATTGATTCACAAATACATTCAAATTTGCTGATATAGTTAGCACAAGGCATTTACACACCCGCTTTGCATTTTAAAAGTATTATATTAATTTAGTTTTTTATTTTTTTATTATATTAAATTGATAACAATGGTGGATTTAGATAATATAGGCGTTTTTAGAATAAACAGTCTCCCTAAAGTGTTTTTTTTTTATTGTCATCAGATGCTCGTGGGGTCCTGTTGGTGGACTACCTTCGGATTTTGGGAAATACGACCTTCAACTTGAACATTGTCACAAAGATAGATTTGGAATTGTATAAGGACTTCCTCGTTTTAGTGTATTACGATTGATAATCCCATTGGGAGAGCAGTCGAATTATTAAATTCCATTTCCGCGGAGATGGATATCATTGTCTGTTCGCCTAATAGGATTAGGAATCTGTTTTCTATATATTACACCTTTGTGAACTCGGCGTGAATTATTTGTTTTTTATTATTGTTTATGGTCTTTAATGTTGTTTTTTTTCACTTGTATTGTAATGTGTACATGGGGAAACCTGTTTGATAAATAAATAAATAAATAAATAAATAAGAATACTTCAATAAGAATAATGAATGATTCATTTACAGATTATTTTTGGTTACTTTGAAACAAAATAATAAAATAATTTCAGAAATGTCTATAGTCTTTTGACAGACAGTCTTTTAACGGGATTTACGGAATTTGCAGCGATGGGCGAGTGTTGTGTTTTTCATCTCGATTAGCAACTCTCGATTATTTCGAGCGAATGCAATTGCAATCGCCCAACGCTGACAAAGCAAATTTTCAATAGAAAGTATATGTATATATAATAAATAATAATAATATTGAATGACAGGTAAGAAAATTATGTGAGATTACAATATCATTTAGTGATGCCGTCCATATTGCTGCTATTAATACTTAGTCGATTGCTTGGAGGAAAATCGTTGCCAGGGTCGTTTTTTAACAGGATCAAATGTTGCCAGATCTAATTATTTTGTAGTATGAGTACATTTAATGACTCACAGTAACAAAAAAAGGCCATGCATAAACAATGGTGAAAGCTTGAACAAAAAAAAAAGGTGAAAGTGCGCTTTTTGTTCGCATACTATAGACCTGACATTTTATTGTTTGCATTTGAAACATCATTTAACAATATGTGACCAAAATTAGGACTCATATAACCTATTTCCCCATTATCCCCCCTACCCTCCCCTTATGGTGAGACCTCTTTGTCTCTCTGTCCATCATACAAAGATGTGATCCAATAAACATGTTGGATGTTGAGTCGGTACAGGTCTTTTTTTTCACTAGGGCCAATATAGTGAGCATTTTAAAAAGGTACATCTCCGATCACAAATGTTTTTAATAAGCTCTAGGTACTACATCTATCCTGAAACTAAGAACTATTAAAAAAATGTGAGTTGAGATAGAGCCAACTATCGATATTTATCGATAATTGACTCTATCTCATTGATATTTAATATGATAGTTCAAATCACCTTAATCATTTTTAATAGTTATAACAAACAACGTAGAATAGTTGAGAAATTTAAAAAAAGTTAAACTACTAATAGTTCTTTTTTAATTGAACTGCTTTTGTTATAAAAGACATTAGACATTAGACATTTGGAAAATAGTACTTGAAAGTCAAATTAATGGTCTAAAACTAGAAAAGTTTGTTTTTTTAATTTCTGTATTATTGAATTGTAATTAATTAAAAACCAACAATTGCTTACTGACCGCGCAGAGAGTAAAACCTTAAATAAATAATATTTATAGGAATTATTAGGTCGACTAACCGGTCTGAACTGGCGCGCAATCCATCGCTTATAGACCGTAATGTCTACCGCTGTTTACGGCCACCGCAAACGGAAATTGTCCGAGACAATATAAATCGCTTTCGACGCATCGAATTAATAATTCACTCCAGGCTTCAGATTTGTATCAAAGTTTCAACACGTTAATGAAATAAGTGTTTCATTGTCTGTCGATTTGTTAACAATGTAAATAGTTAATGCGCGTGCGTTCAATACATATGAAATGTTTTAACTACATTTTTAGGCTTGTAAACGGCGCTTTGAACACTTGCCTAACTTTCAGTATATCTTCGCAGTTATTATATAATCTATAGAGGCGTGCGGTCGATTGTGGAAAAGGTATCGATTTTATGTGGCCGTGTAAACGTGGCTTAAATAACACTAGGGCGCTGCTTTGGAGCGGAGTTTAGTATATAAATGTATTTCTTATTGTAGGGATGACCATTTAATTTATTATAAATCTTTGCGCAATCAAATGTATATGTTTTTTGGTATCTATGCACAGAAGACATTGTCATGGTCATTTTAAAAAAATAGTTATCAAAATCGGTCTTGTAGTTCTAGAGCCTTAGTCCGTGAACAGAGTGACATTTGAGTCACCACATGGGAGCGAAGCTCCAATAAGTGACCCCTGAATGGGCTAATCCACACCACGCAAGTGACAACAGTAGTTCTTTGAATGATCTGATCACTACCGACTGATCTGTATCGCAAAACGTGAAAAAAAAATAACAAATAAATACCTAAATTAGCGTAAATTTAATGAATAAAAAACATAGGTACAAGCGTTCTTTCGTTTGTTCTATGTTTAGTATTTAGTATTTTGTGGGTTATCTCCTTGTCTCCATTAGGACACTCCTGGGTGAATGCTTATCACTATCAAGCACCCAGGTCTTCAGCTTCGTGGATGATATGATGACATTCTGTCATTAAAACGGCCTGGATCAGTGGTGACTGAAAAAAATCCTTTCGGCCGGAAGGCGTGTAGATTTCATTGGATCAAAGTAGGAGATAGGCGAACTCTAAGTGTACGAACTTGTATCAAGCATTGCGCGAGCTGCCGCGCGATCCACTCTCCGCAAGGCCGTCCACTTGCGCATATCCTGTGCCTTTTAAGAGAGGTGTGATTTTTTTAATTTTGAAAACCAATTTTTCCCACCCCTAGGACCAATCGCTGGTGCTATCAAAAATGTTTACTTAGGTAAGTTTTGGGCCCTTATCTGAGGAATAATATAAAATTTAAATGGCTTTAATATCTTATATACTAAGAAATTTATAGGAAAATTTCACTTTTGCGAAAAAACCAACTGGTCTGATTTTACCTATTCACGAATTTGACCGAGATTTTGTGCCCTTAAATTTTATGTGTCAATTTGAAAGTGAATTGTGTAAAATTACGACAGTTATCCTGTCCATAAGAAAGTGATATAGATAGATAGATATATAAACGTTTAAACTGAGGGTCGTTTTAGGTTCTAAGGGATGTGAAACGCGAAGATATGTCGACATTTTTCAGGAAGTCATGACATAGTACCCATTGCAATAGATAGCTTTGGTAATGAAATTACTAAAATTATAATGTCAGTCCATCTCGTGGTAAACCGTACTTATATTTTCTAATTAATAATACATGTTTCTCTCATAACTCCATGTGTTTTATTTTAGGAGGACAATGAGCAACTCGAACGCCAATTCCCAAGATATAGAACCACTATACAGTTTGAGATTAGACAAAGAGGTATATATAACCAGGTATACGGAATGTCCCATGACCATTCCCGAATAAGTTCCCTATTACGCGTAAGAAATCACCAAATTTGTGAATTCTATTAAAGCGCTGGTATGAAATCCCTTAAAGTCGGCACACGTGGCAATCGATATTGTAGCCTTGAAGGCGGACAGCCGGAGCGCGGTCAATGACCCCGAAGAATCAACAGAAATGGTTTAATAATATCACGTAGAGTTTACATTTTTTTCTCGAAAACCTTTGAAACGAATCATGTTTGAAATCGTAGAGCCAATTTGCTGTATTTCGTATCGCGAATGGTCTTAGGACACAGTGTGCATCACTGGTTTCACATCTCATCCGTATATTATTATTATTTTTTATTTATTTATTTATTTAATTAATTCCGGCAAATTTTATAAAGACAATGGTACAATCCAAATATCTTGCCTAATTCGCCTGTTCTAATATAAATAGACTCAATATATCTGAATGCCTAAAAACATACATACTATAAGATAGATATATTTACTTATATAACTAATATTAGAAATAAATATTAAATATAATAGTTATATACGAACATACTAATATATATTACTCTAAGATACTTAAATACTTACTAAAAAAACTACTTAAACGTACTAATATAATAACCTCTGCCTTGGAGAATTAACCATTTTATCAAAAGTTTTTTAAATTGGTTTTCTACTCATAGTGAGTAGATCTGGTAAATAAAGCAAAAAACTGGTCTAAAATGACAAAAGAAAGAGAGGGTATGGTAAACAGATATTTTATTCAATTTTTGAAGATTTTTGCAATTTTACTTCTGCTGGTTGCTAAAATTGGATTCTCTACATTATTTTCCACAATCGCTTCAAAGTACTTGGTGCCGCCCAGATTCCGAGATAAACGAGAAATTGTAATTTATTCATTTTTTAGTATGAAACCAGCCTGGCACTATTTTAACAAAATGTAAATAGTCTGGCAACACTCATAAATGATTGTTTATTTTACAAATTAATTACAAATAAAAAAAATATTTGTTGTTGAATTTAACTAAATTTCAAGCACCCCCCTCCCAAACGCAACATTGTATAGTTGCCAGACTTCCATAATTGTGGTCCAATAACACGTCAAAATATAACTCGTGTAACTCTATATGTTATAAAATCTTGTGAGATTTTTGCTGCCAACTCTTGGGCTATTACTTTTTTGGGTACAGTTTGAGGCAGATAAGTTACCTTAATAGTTTCTTAATCTAAGTAACGTTAACCTCAAGTATTGACTTGATTGAAAACGAGAGATCTTAGTATTTTTTTTAAGTGCTTTTGAATTGTCTGCTTTCAGTGTTTCCCGGTTCTAATGAAAAACGTAATCGGTTCGGGGCGGGCGGTTGGTCTCATGCCCTCGAATCGAGTACAGAAAATATGGTCTTCGATTTTGATTTTTATCAATGCGGCACTCTTGGTCGGTTCCGTACAAAATATGACCGCCAATCAAGATGCGCAGCCCACAAAAACGGGTAAGGGCTATTTGACATTGTTCTAGTTTATTAAATATCTTTTCTGTTCATTTGTTTCCTGTTGGTTTTATATTATTGTTATTATAAAATGTGATATTTGATCTTGCCTATAAACATTTATAAGCAAATATATTGTATCTTTTTAGCATCCCAATTAAAAAAATTTTTAGTGATAATAGTATTATTGAAAGTAATAAGTTCTAAAAAAAAATGTGGCTTCTTTAAACAGAAAAACTTTAACAAAGGGAATCGTAATTTAGCTCATTCGGATGGTATGTTTTTGGTACTTTATTTATTTATTTTTCTCAACAATTTTACAATGTAAATACAAAAAAGAACATTTGATTGAACAAAGAACAAACCTATGAAAATTTAACTTAATAACAAATATTACAATACAATTTATATATATATATATATATACAGGTTGTTCCAAATCCAAGACAAAATTTTCATAACAAAAAATAAAATAACAAAATGTGCAATTAAAGATTTAACAAGAGGTAGACTGGAACATTTTGATTAATACATGATGTTTTATTTGCGTGTACATACAGGTTTTTATATAAGTTTTTCCTAAAATATTCCTATTAAAAACAATAAACATAGATGAGTATATGAGTATGATGAGTATGGCATCTTGAGTTACGATATTTTAAACGTGCTTTTGAACATAATTATGTAAATCAGAAATACTTAAGTAATTATTTGTTGCCGAGAGTAGCCGAGAGGGGCCGATGCCATCCGAACATTCCATCTGTCACGGTTGAGTACGAATTATGTATAGAATTCATATACACATCGAGCATGTAAGCTTTACAACAGCATGTTAAGCACCATCGATATATTCAACACTACTTTCCCGGAATTCAAGAGTGTCTACTCTAGCTCTAGCCTTAGGGTTGTATATGTATATCTAAAATCTATTATATTAAGAGTTATGCTGTTTTTGCCCAACCCCAACCGATAAATTATTTTATTAAATTTGGAGGAAACGCTCACTGGTTTTATATTTTGATTGTTTTTTTATTATAACGTTATTTTCGTATCAGCTGTTGTTTCCTAAAATAAATAAAATATGATACTTAGGAGATATCTTTTCAGGTCACTACCTCGATTTGATCGTGTTTATGGTATCCCATGTCGTTATTCTATGTTCTCAAGTCATGTTCTGGAAGATTGGCAAGGAATGGACCAATCTCAGTGACATGTGGATCAAAGCCCACAGGAAGCTATCAATGTGGAGTGCACCACCTCGTATAAGTGTTAGAATGTTTGTGACTACATTGTTTATAACGATGGCCTTAATTTGTGAGTATTTTTTTTTTTATTTAAATGGAAAACTTACTATGTTCTAATTTAACGGGTCCAGTTTGCCTATAAAGGATGTCTCGAGACTATTCCCGAGATAAGGTTCCCTATTATTAGTAAGAAATTAAAAAAAAATATTTTTTTTTTATTAAAGCACTGGTGTGTTACCTGATTTATAAACGGCGGAAACAGTGCGCGGCCAATGACCTCGCTGCGCATATGGCTCGGTCGATTGGCTGTGGTACCTATTACAAGAACCGTACAATATTATTACACACATAGAATGCTTGAATTCCTATTCAGGACTTGCAAGCCATTTCAAAACGCACGCTCTGAAGCAATTTGGTGTCCCTCATATAAAGTGTATATAAACAGAATAGAGAATATTCAACATAACTTTCTTAGGCACCTGAATTGGCGTTGTCAAATCTCGTTTGACACCACGAAGCTGAAGAATTCCACCAAATCCCAGTTGGGTATTTGATGCTTGTCTTCCTATATAATCTACTCAATAATTTAATAGACTGTCCAGAGCTTCTACAAATTATCGACTTTAGAGTAGCCCAACGAAATTATTAGATCAACAAATCATTTTTTATTGAATAAACAAACACAAACTATGTTGAAAACGCAGAATATGTCATAAATATACTCGTTACAGTAATCTTTCGGAATTAAATATTTTTAACTGTATCTATGCCTATGTGCTCACCAAACAATGTGTTTTCATCTTTCCATAGCTAGTTACTTGCTATATACTTTGGATCATTTCCCCCGACATTGCATCTCCAAATACTTTGGGAATATAAACACGTCTCTGACAGTTGAAGTGAATCCTTACACGTGTATTGTTACATTCTACACTAGAACAAATCCATTAATTCGACTTACTGGTAAGTCATTCATTCATTTTTATTATATTTTTGGATAAAAACCTAAAACTGATCAACTTTTTTTCAATATGTTAAAAAAAGTTAGTAAAAAACAGTATCCTGGCCCGCAAACGTGTCCCGGTATAATATTTATTTTATATGGAAAACAATATGTCAAAATTAAAAGAACCCATAGTACAAATTTGTTCAGTTTGGTGTGTAGAATAACCCCACAAAAGGATGTGCATGAGAAAAAGTTCACCCTGTAAATCTTAGCCGCCATATTTTATATTTGAAGTTTGACAAAACAGGGAAAAAGTATCAATCAAAGAAAGAGTGTGAATAAATAAAAATCGAAAAAAATATAGATATTTTAAAAAAAACATATTTTCTTAACTAATTATAGAATTAAACTCTTTTAACATTTGTTACGTGCGTGCTATAAGGGGTGAGAAGGCGGAGAGGTTAAGGTGCGGTGACCACAAATAATATAGTTGTTTTTATTTTAATGTACTGAACTGTACTTTAACTCTAATAGAATTTTATTAAGCTTATAATGTTTACTTGAAAAACAACGTCTTAATAAACATTCCTAAAAATTATTCATGTCGACGAATAAAACTAATTTTATTGCACCATTAAATCAAAGCAAATATCTCGGTTGATCTGAAAATTATCCTGAAAATAATAATATTTATCAATTCAATTAAAATATTATACGCAGCTTGGTAAACTGCAATGATTTGCAAAAAAATGTGAAACTGCAATGAAACTGCCTATTTGCATTTCATTAAACAATAAAGATAAGATCAGTTAATTGAACATTACACTTACACACCAGTTTATTGAACATTAATGTTAAAGAGCAGTTAATTTAACAATATAGTTCAAAAACAGTTAATTGAACATCATTACTATTTTAAAAAATAATCCCTTCATTTTTTTATATCAGTATAATAATAAAAAAATATGTTATCGAATAATATTACGTTATTAAAAAAATTTTTAGGTGGTTTTTCTGGAGTGTTTGTCCCTTTGCTGTGGATTATAGAGACGATAATTATATTGGTCCTTTCATATCGAGATCTGTTCCTGATCCTCGTGAGTATCGGGTTGACGAATCGATACAAGCAACTGAATAAATGGGTTGAGGACACAGTGAGGGAACATCACCAGGTCAGAGGGTTATTAAGAGTATTTGACATTCAGACTAACACGCAATAAGGTAAAGCAGTATTCTAGAGGCATCTGTTTGTATTTAAAACAATGTGCAAATGGTGAGTTTTGGTTTTGGTGAACTTTCCAAAAAGATATGTCCAATTTATATAATCTTAAACTAGAGTTTTTCATTCTACACCGAATTACTACTTTTTGTTCGTTCAAATATCTTTTGATATATTTTAAATATATATTTTTATAGTTTAAAGTTCACAACTTTTTTATATCATTTATATTTTTCAATCGCCCTGTGTCATTTATGATGTTATTGTTTAAGAATTTGATGTTCAATGTTCAATAAACTGTTTTCAACTTAATTGTTCAATTAAATGATCTTTAACTTTAATGTTCAGTAAACTGTTCATTAACATTAATGGTCAATGAACTGTTCTGTAACTCTAATGTTTAATGAACTGATTTTTAACATTAATTTACAATGATCTGTTCTTTAACATTAATATTATATTAGCTGTTCTTTAACATTAATGTTCAATTAACTGATCATTAACTTTAATGTTCAATGAAGTGTTCTTTAACTTTAATGTTCAATGAACTGTGTTTTCCATGAAATTTTACGTAGAAAACATCATTCTTGTATTTTATAGATGTTGCATATATTTTCGAAAAAAATATATAGAAAGTGATATCATGACGCAAAAAAAAAAATGGCAGAGATACACGGGTTGTAAACCGGAGGCGGGTGATCGGCTTACACTTACTGATTTGGAACTAGATCGACGTCAGTATGTTATAAATGCTGATTAACTATCACATGATAAACCAGCCAATATCCCAAAACAGCTAAAACAAAAAAGTATAAGCACTTATAGCATTGAATTTAAATCAAGCATTGAGTCAATATTATAAATGACAATAATAGCTAAGTCGGTTTGTTCACATGAACGTTTTCATTGCTGCCCATTGCAGTGGAAACGCGTCTTAATAGTACATAATATAATGTATTTAAATCTTAGGAAAAAGACCAAGGCTTCAACAGATGGTCCATCATTCGAGATTGCTTCGCAGCTCAGGCCGACCTGGTCAGCTTGGCTGACGAGATACTGTCTCCGCTCATGCTTTTGACCTTCTCCAGTAACCTCTTCACGATCGGATATTTCATGTTGCATGAGCTCAGGTCAGTGGAACTTATTTTTATTCAAAACTGATACGACTCAAAACACACCTATAAGAAATAAAAAAAAAAAAAAATCGGTCAAAAGGTAAAATACTAAAACAAATCACTGTCAAACATTATCCAAAAACCTACAAACAATAACAAAACAAAACACTATTAAACAACACTAAAACAAAGCAGAACCATGTTTAGTGACACTACCGTGTTTATGACCCTAATGGGAAATACAACAAAATTATTAAAACGAAACACTTTTAAACAACACTAAAATGAAACACTGAAAACAATAATATGAAACACTGCTAAAACATTAAAATGAAACACTTATTATCAACACTAATATAAAATATTGCTAAAAGCATTAATACCGAAATACTACTAAATAAAACTAAAATGAATTTGTCCTAAAAAAAATATTTCTGTTCAGTCCTTCGTTATTAGTAAATTTATACAACATTTTATACAGAGATACATATATAATAGCTTAATAAAAAAACATTTTATATATGTAATAAATTTAGCTGGAAAAAAGACAGAGGCTATTCATTTTATTTAATTTATTTCTTGCGTCACAAAAATACTTACAATAATAATTAAAACAATACTGTTTTCAAAATCATTAGCAAATTAAGAGCATTTGTCTGTTGCATGTTTCAAACCATAAAATACTGGGAGCATTTTATTATAAACTAATTTTCGTATAATTTCAGCAACACAAGGAGTGCCGAAAGCTACCCTCAGGTCCTACTAGAGTGTTGTATTTTATAGCTGGTTTACTTTTATTTATTGTTTATTTGTTATCCCTTTCTCTCTAATTTTGATCTCATATTTTCTTATCACTAACAGCCTTACGTTTTTTATTTTTATTTGAATATTTCTGTAGGAATTTATAATCTTAAAAAAAAATACGCACCTAATTATTATTTATTTGTGATTGTCCTAATACCTTAAAGTTAATTGAATATGATTTTTCCAGCGCTGGAGAGGGAATGGAAAAGGTCAGAATTGTTTATTTATTTTGTTTTTATTTCATCAAGACGATGTATATTTGTATGACAGCCGCTGATATTAACGAGAATTGCGACAAATGTTTAGTGCACACGTACCTTTGTTCGACCGAAGACTACAATGTAGAGGTATTTATTTTCTACTTATTGCATGATTTCATCGAGAGTCAATTATAGATATTTTGTTTCAAAATGATAGATTTGCATTAACATCTACTTAAGGGGCAGTCTGACCCTAAGGCCATTAAGTCTTAGGATCTTACTACGTAATAGCTCTAGTAAATAGAAATAATATAAATTATATATTATATAATACATACACTACAAATATGGATATAATATTATTACATATAAATATAGATATACTGGTATATATACTAAATATATAAATAAATATACGTATGACCGTAAATATGTACTTTTATATTTTTATTATTTCAGAAGTAATTCAAGAGTTATGAGCATTTATTCGGTAGGTTACTAAGAATATATCATGAAAATAAATATATATTCTGTATTGCATATTGTATAGTAAAATTGTATAATGTATTTCTTAAATATCGTATTTAGATGATTTTTTGCGTAAAAATAGGCAAGTGCCGTAACCTTACTTTGTATGCCAATCTGACAGTATATAGACAAAGTATGTTGTAATATTTAATAAATTTTATATTTTTCAGGTCGAAAGATTGCAAACTCAGATCATAAGTCAGGAAGTAGCTCTTACCGGAATGCACTTCTTTGTATTCACAAGGAAATTTCTGTTAGCAGTAAGTAATATACTAATCTAAAAAAATATTTACAATTACAATCTGTACATATATAAATTGTTGATCGGCTTGAAGAATAAGTCTCTATACGATACAAAGTCTTATATATACGAGTATATACTTACATATTACTACTTAAGTATAACGTGTTTGTAATATTTAATATGGAGCCCGCCCAGTACAGTTGAGGGCAAATGAAACTTTACCTCGAGAGGCGATTCGACTTTAGACATATTGGCGGTCGACCTTCAAAATTCGGTACTTTAATTTTATATATCGACAGGTTTTACTCTTTCCGCGGTCAGTAAGCAATTGCTGGTTTTTATTTAATTACAACTTCATAATATAGAAATTTAAAAAAAACTTTACTATGTTTTCAATTTCTCTTAAGACTCTAATGTCCTTTATAAGAGAACAATTCAACTAAAAAAACTATTAGCAGTATATCATTTATTAAATTTCTCAGACATAGAATTTAATTTAAAAAAATTGTCTTCACTATGTTGAAGGCATCTAAATACATTTTTTTTTCTTATGATTAAATATCCAATGGTTACCAAATGAAAAACGAGTCTAAATAAATCGAAATTAATAAATATTTGGCCTTTACCGCTCGGCTCTAAGTGCCTTTGACTGTATAATATTAATAATTAAATTTTACCTACTCATAAAGTACCCATCAGTGGCTCAAAAGCTACACAAATTAAAAAAGCACAAATATTGATATTACGCTTTACAAGATTTAGAGTTCCCTCATTTTATCACACTGTAAACCACTTAGTTGTTTTTTCTTTACGAGTATTATCAGTTTGATTGCGTTCTTTGATTATTTAATGGACCTAATTATATTTTATATTTTTTTTAATAATTGTCTTCAAACAATGATATTTAAATAATTGGGTTAATTTATTTATTGAAGATGTGGCAAAAAAATATAATATGCGATTGCCAAGCTGAACGTAACATTAACAATGATTAAAAAATAGTTTTAGTAAAATATAAAAACTGTAAGAAAAGGACTCGCTTGTATGTTAGAAAGTATAGCACTATTACATATTTACTATATTATTATCCAATAGTGCCTATAAATACATACCAACTATATTATGTATGTATCGTGTGTGTGTAAAGAGTGTGGTTAGGTATGTAACATTTAAGAGGACTCAACCAGTTATTTCTTCATACATAATCTGTAGTTTTATGTCCCTTATATTCGAAGATCTAGGCTGCTATGGAATTTTCTAATGAATCAGTAAATTTTTTGTAAATACTATCTGACCTTTACCACACTCAACGGCCTTTTGATTTTTTTTCATTTGAAAATTCCCCACTTGATAGACAAAAAGGTTAGAAAACTTGTTCTAAAAGTTAGAAGCATTGAATCACTAATCATTTTATCAAAAGTTCAGAGTATGTAAATATTTTATTGACTGAAACGAGAAAATAAATTTATAGAAGCAGTGTTTATTTTATAAAGATGCAAATTCAACTAAGTTTTATAAAAAAACATTGATTCTGTTTTTCATAATTTAAAAATAACGGTAAGGTGACGCCGT
Organism: Neomicropteryx cornuta; assembly: GCA_020383195.1. Lineage (NCBI taxonomy): Eukaryota > Metazoa > Arthropoda > Insecta > Lepidoptera > Micropterigidae > Neomicropteryx > Neomicropteryx cornuta. Next base: position 479,549 of record JAHKQU010000001.1, on the reverse strand, counting down.
GGGACCTTTATAACTTATTCTGGGGATTATCAAACTATGGTAGGGTTAGATTAGGTTTAGCATTTATGTACGATATATTTGAGATAGCAGGGTTATACTTACTAAATATTCTAAATGCCATCACAATTCAGAATAAAATATACACATAAACGGTTTATATTGTGCGTTTTATCCAAGATGTAATCATTAAGTTAATTTTTAGTTTATTTTTTTGCCAGTGTTTTATATGGTGGCTGTTGTGACTTCTTATTGTGCCATTAAATATAAATAAATTAATTAATTAAAATTTCGATTTTTTTATTATTTTCAGGTAATTGGCGGTATTTTAACGTTTGAAGTCTTCTTTCTCCAGTTTGAGGCGGCGAATTGGCTTAACTAAAACGTGTTAAATTTTCCACTAAATTTTTTTTTTTTTTTTACTAAAAATAATTGCTATGACCTAGGTCATATACAATCATTTTGGCCCTACTCAACTAGGCCAAATATGCCTGTACTAGAGTCAGGGAAGATGGTGGTAATGAAGCGTTAAAAACGGTATGACCATGTGCGGAATCGAAACCTGCGACCATTGGGCCAATAGCCGAACGCCTTAACCACTAGACTACCTATCTCTTTAAATTTGTTTAAATATTTCATACCAATAAAACTAGGTTTGCATTCTAGATTATTTGTTTTATGGTGAATTTTAATGTAACGTAACAGATTTTGTTTAGGAACTTCGAAACTGTAATATTGTAAAATTACATTATTGTTAATAATATAAACTGTCTTTGCTATAAATATAAGCTGTGGAATAAGTTATTTTTGTTTATTGTTGAAATTATCAATTTATTGTCGAAAATACTTCTATTTCCACGTCTAAAAAAATAGTTCATCGTCTCTTGGAAGCCAGTTTTGTAAAAAGCTCTTCCACGGATATGTTCTGAATAGAAAGGTTTTTATAAGATATTTTTCACGTTCTTGTTGTAACAATTTATGAAGTACGTATTTTATTTTTTCTTTGGAAATCCCAGATAAAAAATAAATAAATATCTCTGCAATATTATCATTATCTCCACTCCGTATACCATATTTGCAACTGCTCTGGCATTGAGTAAACAGCGAAAACATACTTAAGACCAATTTTAACATTTCCATTATTGTTTTGAATTTTTCATCTTCGCTAAAAGTGTTCCAGAAATACTTCACAGCCGGAAGATTTGCATCCCTTATTGAATTGCGAAGTAACTCTAATTTAATTTCCAAGTCATTAGTTTTTGAACGGTAAGACAATTTAAAATCACCGAAATTATTTTTCATGTGATTAAACATGAATTCATAATGAGAATTTAAAGTGGTAAATTTGTTTTCAATAATTGGCAACCGATCATTTTTTTCGGGCAGCTCATTATACAAGCTAAGCATTTCATTTTCCATACAAAGTTCGCATGCTAAATGAAAAGAATATTTTGTAGCTTTTATAATTTTATCATTCAATAATGCTTTGAAGAGTTTAGGCCCGTCCACGGTGCCCTGAGGAGTCCAGAACGCGTGATGGGGAAAGGCATACTTTACATCGTTTCCTATCCTAATGTATACAAATCTCATCCACATCCATATTTTGTAACCGACATTTTCTGTCGCGTCTGCAATCTCGGATTTCAATGAATCTGGCAATTGTAAGCTCATTGCATTCATTTTGACTCTGATGATTAAATTATCCAACATCCAAGTAACAAAAATTTGGTTGTAGGCCAATTTATGCAAAAATCCACGTCTTATTTCCTGTTGATCCCATAGAGATGTTGCTATACTGCGCATAGACATTCCTCGAAGGCTTACAAACATTTTAAATGTTGATTTTTCTCTGAAAATATAGAAAATACAACCAATTATCAAATAATTATGTCATTGTTGAAGTACGAAATCTATTGACACATCGGCGAAATTTGAATGCGCGACTCGGCATGCCCACGTGACGGCGTCCGAGCCATTATTCGCTGACGTTGGCGGTGAAAGGTTAATTGCACATATCGCCATATGCAAATAACAGATAAACTTATAGTAAATTTCAGATTATTATAACCAACTTCCCAAATATATGAAAGCGAAATAATATATGTATTCTTTTTAATATACTTACTATGAATTACACCTCCAATACATATTTAAATATTTACTGATAATTAATATTCAGATTGGCATTTTAAAATGTCACTGATGGCAACACGCATTTACTTGGAGTAATCCGTCCGTTGCATATTTAAATTACCAAATGATTAATTATTTCGAAAATATGGCATATAACTCTAAATTAATATATTCGTAATATTTTATTTATATTCATAATTGTGTAGTTAAATTGTAACAATTGAATGATGGCACGCTTGTTGGGTTATTTTTCATTTTCATGTTTTTTTTATATGTTTGTTTTATTTATTTTCACTACAAACGTTATAAAGTTATTCAATTTATTTATTTGACTCAATTTTAGAATCTGTTAATTGCCGTCCTCTGTTGTTTCTATATTGTGCAACTTTTTTTTCTGTTTAGTGGTGTGTTTTTTTCTATATCAAAGTTGTGTATTTTCTGTTCTGTACTTCATGTTATATATTTAGATAAATATATAACATGAATATATAACATAATATATATACTTAGCTTGGCTAAATCCTCCTCAGTGTCCTAAGCATCTGAGCTGGAAGGAAAGGTAACCTCTATGCGCAGTTGTTTATTTGACAACACGTTTGAGGAATTATAAGTAGTAACAAAAGAACATTATATTAATATTAATAACTAATATAATCTTAATGCATACGTATTAATTTGTTGACCTCGCGATATAAGTGTAGTGTGGTAACAAAATATAAATTTAAATAAAAATATAAAGTTTTATGTAATACGAGAATATCGATTTAAAGCTATAATTATTGTCTGTGCTTATTTGTAGGTACTATAACTATAACTATAACATACAACACTTTTTGCAGGTATTGTATCGACGCCTAAAACGCCCACTTTCGGGTCTTAAAATGCTAATATACAATACACCGCTTTGGCGTGTTTGAGCACAATTTAAGTCTCAAATATCAATCAACTGTCTCTAAAGTTCTGCGCTTTTTGTAAATGTATGAATATGTTTTGCGTTATATGCGCGAATATGTCCGAATATATTAAAATAACCGCTAAAACTCATTTTATAACCATTTTCTAAATCGATGGACATTCAGAAAGCCAATTCGACACGAAACACCGTGTAAAGTTCGGTGCCGTACTTTGGTTATTAATAAATTTGTTATCATAATAATATATATTTGATAGTTCCATTTGAACTGGTTGATACGAACGGATATTATGTTTAATAGAATATTGGTTATTAACCACTTCGGTTGTATTTTTTAATCGAAATGAATGTGTTGGCACTTTTCGCCGTAAGGTTTGTACAACTTGGTGTTTTTTAAATTCAGAAATATATTCAAAAATTACTAATTCATTAAAAAATACTTCAGTATGAATCATGTCTCTGTACAGACTTCAACGTTTTTCTGGAACGGTTTTTATTGTGCGCTAAATCTAAGAAGTTCTGTCATTATTCTTAGTTTTTTCGGTTGTACTACATTCATTATTTTGAAATCGGTTCTATTAATATTTTTTTATTGACTATAATTTTGACTTTTGACTTTTTATTGACTTTATAATATTTTACCTACTTTTTTATTCGCAAAATTCACTTATGTGCATCAGAAATTATTACTGAATTTATTTTTAAAGAGCTCAGTTTGAACTTAACCGGTTTTTATTTTATTTTTTGTGTACGATTTGTAATCAGGATTGTATTGTTGTTTTTAATTTCAGCGCAATAATATTCGTGGAGTCGAAGAGGTTCCCTGAAAACTTTAAATTTGGAACTGCTACGGCATCTTATCAAGTCGAGGGAGCCTGGAATGAGGACGGTGAGTTTATGTTTTATGAAAATTAAAATACACGTTTGATTTATAATTTTTCATCAAACATGAGCAAATATTATATTCTACGAAGTACAATATGTCACTTAACTACTTTTTACTAACCTTCTCCTATTGTTATTGTGAAAAAATCGAACTAAGCTAAGAATCATCTGAAATGTCGAAAAAAAATGTATAAACAAAGCATATGTATAGACTATGGTTAGAATTAACAGTATCAGCAGTTAGAATGTTTCAATGACCGCTCCTTAAGAATCTGGCATTAATATACTAATCCTAAGGGCCTAAATCACCGCGCCGCCGGCCGGATATGTATCAAAATATTTATTATATTATTATATCCACATTTATAAGTTCCATTATTTCGCCGGTTTTACGGCGGACGAGCCGCGATTTCGAGAAAATATTAAAATGCTTTAATACGCTCGTAACATCTTCTATATTTATATATTAATACGCGAAGGGAAAACGTTGGATTCCTTTTTAGGGCGCCACCAGTCCCTAAAACGTGTTTTGTAACGTATTTTGGTGCATTTTGTTGAAGTTATTCCCAACAAATGGCTAAAACTAAAAATACCACAATATTCTACATATATTAATTTAGTACTTTGCTTAAAAAAAAAAACGAAATACACCTTATTATAGTAATGAAAATAAATAAATAAGAAAGTGTTGTTTTTTTCTTGCAACGATTTTCTTTTAAGTTGTGTAAGTGACGCGAACCTAATTTTTCTTTCTAAAGATAGACAATATAATAATCTAGGACATTACTTAAAAAAAAACATTTTTTTCAAATGATAATAATTATTTAAATACCAAAAACAAGTTTCATCGATTCCAAATGTTACAAATTCGCGGCCGGCTAGTATATCCGTCTCTTTTCTACACGTCAATGTTCGAATAAAGCCTACTCTTTCAAATCTCAAGGATAAATGCGAGATTATCTACAATGAGTTACAAATACACTAAATGAAATTAAATAAAACATTCATACTACTGACAGCTGATTGACCGAATGAGTTTCGGATCTGTGAATTTTGTGTGATTTCAAATATTCCTTTTTCAATATTTATTTATTTATTTTTTATTGTACAAAATTAATTTGACAAAGAAATAGAATTGTAGTAGTAGAAATCACAGTTACAAATGAATATTATATATGCACCGGGAGCGATTAGCACTGCTACATTTTGTGCCCTGCCTTCTTTAGTAGACTATGTCTGTACTAAGGAAGGCAGTGTTATATTGTGTTACAGCTAAAAATGTCAAACCGTCAAACCCATAGAGAAATAGTCTGTGAATATCAATGTAGTAGTCAAATAAAATAATTATTAATGCCATTTTATACTTCTACAAATGTCAAATCTCATTGTTACATGAAAAAATTGAAACTGACAATTATAGCAAAAAAAATTTATTAAAAAATAAATACAAATACAAGCTGTATTTATAATATGAACTAAATAAAGTGGTTGTATTAAAGTTGTTATATACCACGTGATAACAGTAGAAATATATATTTTGGCTATTCAGCATTACAAAAATACATTTCGCCTTACAAAACATTTGGAAAAAATAAATATGGCTAAAATGTCGTTTCGCAAACGGTTGCTTCCATTCTATTCTATCCTTAGTCATTCTTTTTCAACATTTTCTCTTCTTCTGCCTCTTCCGGGAATCAGCGCCCGTCCAGCAGTTGGACCTCTTCTTGCCGCGATTCCTTTTCCTGATCTTCCTGTCCCCGCATCTGGGCTTCTTCCTGCGGCGCGAAGGTCTCCTCTTCTTTCTGCCGCACGCCTGGCGGATCCTCGCGATTCTGCCAAGGCAGAGGCATCTCAACTCCGACTTTAGATCTTCAACTCGGCGTTGAGATATCTTCACAACTGGAGCATCCAACTCTTGGGTGATCTTCGTTGTCTCCATCTTGTTCTCACTGGTCGAAAAGATATTAAATAAAACGAATAATATTTCGTACTCGATAGTTTGGAAGGTAAAACAGCTTTTCACGCATTAATTTAGAATAGAAAGCATAACTTAAAATTTAGACGATATTTTCATACAATAAAATTTGACACGTTATAAAACAAAAACGAACGATTTTTTAATGTGATTTTTGAATTTTTATTTTACTTCGTTAAATGGCAATATATCCCAAGTTCACCAGAATCGCTTAATATCAAGATCTGTTTTAAGAGAGATCTGTAACGACGAACATAATAAAACATGTATAATAAATAACTTTTATTTGTTTTTTATTATTGATTCTTATATTAATTGTTTTTGTATGTATATTCGTAACTTGATAGTTGGAAAGTTAAAATATAAGATGAGTTCAGAACGCAAGAAAGGAGCAACGGCTCGACTGTGCAACCAGACACAGTCCCACTCAGTTTTAAGGCGCCACCAGTCCCTAAAACGTGTTTTGTAAGGTATTTTGGTGCATTTTGTTGAAGTTATTCCCAACAAATGGCTAAAACTAAAAATACCACAATATTCTACATATATTAATTTAGTACTTTGCTTAAAAAAAAAACGAAATACACCTTATTATAGTAATGAAAATAAATAAATAAGAAAGTGTTGTTTTTTTCTTGCAACGATTTTCTTTTAAGTTGTGTAAGTGACGCGAACCTAATTTTTTTTTCTAAAGATAGACAATATAATAATCTAGGACATTACTTTAAAAAAAACATTTTTTTCAAATGATAATAATTATTTAAATACAGAATACATGTTTCATCGATTCCAAATGTAACGAATTCGCGGTCGGCGAGTATATCCGTCTCTTTTCTACACGACAATGTTCGAATAAAGCCTACTCTTTCAAATCTCAAGGATAAATGCGTCTAATGTTTGTTTCCTACCTTCTTCCCTTCCTGATACCGCGGTAATAAAATGATCTTTTGGCGAACTTTGTAAACGTCGTCAAAAAAACACTAGTTCACACTAGTGTGGCCTCTCGAGTATTGTAGTTGAAAAGTCGGAAAATTCTTTAAATTCCAGGAAAAGGTGAGAGCATATGGGATGAGTTCACTCACAGAGAACCTTCGCCGATATTCGACCACAGCACGGGCGACGTGGCCACTGACTCGTACCATGACTACGAAAGGGACATCGAAATGCTTAAGGAGCTTGGAGTTCATTTCTACAGATTCTCTATATCCTGGCCGAGACTTCTGCCGACAGGTTTAGTGATCTATCCTTCTTATTATATGGAAATTATATTCATTTTATTACATTACGCGGTTCCACAATGTCACCAAAGATAAAAAAAAAATCTAAGAATAAAGATACAAGTAATTCAAGATATTATCTTATTGTCCTTTCATGGCCTAAAAGTTTTCATACCCATTCATCGCACTTATTTTACTATTTAGAGTTTTCTACGTGTGTTTATAAGTAATAAGTAAATTAAAAATTTATTAAATGAATCTATATTATAAAGATATCAATGTGTAATATGAAAAATCCTGATTTTTCTTTAAAATTTAGGCACTCTAGAGCATCTGCAATTCAACGTTATCCTCCAAGATAATCTAAAAACACTATTATTCTAGTGATTCCCTTTGTTCGATTCAAATGCTTGAATTTTCTCCTAAATTAATTTTCTTCTTTTAGGAATATACTATTTTATTCGTTTTACTGTTATAAAAATATATAACAATAATGGCTGCCCAAGGAAACACCACAAACGCTATTGAATTTTCTAATTTAAATAATCGGTTTGATGATATAAGTCAAAGAGTTCGTGATATCAGTAATATTCTCCGAAATATGCCAAACCAGATGACATCAAATTTCGAAAGTAATATAAATAATAATTTTATTCTGTTTTATACTTTTAAATTCTGTTCTCTTTTATATACGAAATTGAACTGTAAGTACCGATAATATGTAATTATCATTCCTGCACAAGTTTGTTTATGGAAATAAAATTGTCCTATCTAATCTTATTTAAAACCTATTACGAGCGTATTGTTGGTTTTAGGGTAAATAACTTTCAACATTAGAGGGTCAAATTGACAAAAAGGTCGATTAGTGATCCGCGTTTTGACAAACTATGTATAAATTGAGATAGGAATATATTTCTCAAATTGTTTTCACTCAATTTGAGAAATTGAATATTTAGCTTCCATGAAAAAATGGGAACTAAATAAGATTTTTGAAATGTGAAGCAAAATTTATTACATTTAAAGTATAAAGGTATCCCTTAAATAATAAATAAGCTTGAAACTGGTGATCAAGAAACTTAAATCTGATCAAATCCTAAGAGGATATCGAAGCATGATATGAAAGCTCTTTTTAATTTTCTAAAAATATCTATCCTGAGTCAGTATTTTTAACACAATCGTTACAAATATTGTTTAAGAGTTCTGCTAGTAATGATTGTAAATATTTCCTAAATTACCACTGTGGTTTTGTTTAAGAAAAGAATTGATTTTGATGTAATTACATGTATGAACATTTGGACCGAAATGTGCTATTTCATATAATTCATTTGGACCGAAATGTGCTAATTTCATGACCAGGACTACCGCCAATTTTAGGCCTATTTAATATTTATAGAACATGCTGTAGATATCATATTTGTTATACAGAATGTGATTGATATTATATCAAATTTCTATTTTTAGGTTACTCAAACGTCATTAATGTAAAAGCTATCAAATATTACAACAGCCTAATAGATGGACTAATAAGGGCCGGTATCGATCCATACGTCACCTTGTACCACTGGGATTTGCCGCAAAGTCTGCAGAATATCGGAGGGTGGACGAACCCCTTGATTGTCCAGCACTATAAGGACTATGCAGCAGTTGCCTTCAGTCTCTTTGCTGATAGAGTTAAAGTAAATATTTACAAATTTTAATTCAAAGTTGCCTAAATATAACGCTCATACGGATTGCACAATTTTTGTGATTGAATTAGTCTAGTTTTTAACAGACTTCAAGAAAATGGAGGTTCAAACTTCGATAAGCATGTTTTTTTTTATGTAGTGTGTTCACTGTATTAGCTAGAGAGGTTTTTTGCATATGAGATAGGATCTCAGAACTAGTTATATTTAGCCCCTACCTTCCCCCCCTACCCCCCTTCCTTCCCCTACCTAGGTTTTTTTTCCTACCTAAATTTTCCTTTAAAAATTCCTTTAAAAACACTTGAGTTGATTTCATAGAAGTTAAGTAATAATAATTATGTGAGATGACAATGAGTAATATTATAATGCGTCAATGCGTGTTCAAGGTTTGGCTAACCATCAACGAGCCGAAGTCCATTTGCGACGCGGGGTACGGCGGCAGAACTGCGGCACCCGGCGTCGACGCGTCTGGAATAGGCGACTACTTATGCACTCACAACATTTTGAAGGCCCACGCGGCGGCTTATCACCTCTACAAGGAAGTCTACGCCCCAAAGTACAACGGTATAAAAATCGCAAATTGCACTTTTGCTTGTATTTTATTTCACTCGTTTTCCCAGCTTTATTGCAAAAGCATAGAACGATAATATAAATGACACATCAAATTGACAAGTTTAAAAAAAAAATATAGAAATAAAAAGTAAATAAAAACCTATTTAAACGGAATAAATAACATTAAAATTAGGTAATGATAAAAACAGGTTAATAAAAATAACAGAGAATAATATTATAACATAACTACTTAAAATATAACAGTCTAAAGAGCCAAACCTGAAGTTGGTATGGACTGGGTTAGTTAGAATGGGTATTATAACAGTTCGAAAGGGTATTATATAAGTTCGTATGGGTATTATAACAGTTCGAATGAGTATTATAACAGTTAGAATGGGTATTATAACAGTAACTATTTCTTTCCACTTGTTCGGAGTTCAAAACACTCGTTATAATTAGTACGCAGCAACTACACAAGGAAACGTTGTTTATACCAAAATTTAAAAATGTTGACGGTAAACGAGCGTTGCAATTTATTAAACCATACTTTTTTAATAATTTGCAAAGAACTTTACTGAAAAGTAATATTAATCCTGAAAAAATAAATATGCTACGAAATTTCTAAAAAACTCTCTTTTTAATTGTTTCGAGATAAATTAACTTAGCTTGTCGTGCAGATTGCTGTAGTCTAATGGTTAAGGTGTTGGAATATTGACTCTTGAATATTAAATATTATTAAATAATTACTAACTATAAAATCACATATAAGGTCCAAAAATCATAAACAATATTTTTAACTGTATTTCCAGGTAAAGTGGGAATGACCATTACAGCCGCATTTAGTAATCCACTTACAAAAAGCGATATAGATGTCCAGGCTTCTAGCGATTTTCAACAATTCTTAGTAAGTATATAAAAAAAAGGTTGAAAAATAAATACACCTACATATTAACTTACTCGGGATTATATTGTGCCCTAACAGCTAAAACCCGTTAGATTCTGAACACCCCAAAACTAAGAAAAAGTTTTTAGCTGTGTTCACAGGAATTAGCCGGCATAGCTGCAAGGGCATGTAGGAACTAACGGGTTTTAGCTGTAAGGAAATTGAGGATTTATTGGGTTTTAGCTGTAACGGCATTCAGCCTAACTCGTTTTAACTGTAAGGGCACAATATGCAAATAACACTAATCTGCTAGCTGCCAAACCAGCAAATTATGCTCTAAAACTGTGGAGTTAGCCTGGCTGGCGATCGGCACTCAAAAATCGACACAAGTACAGTCAGTTTCAGAATCGAGCGTGTGTTTGATTGTAGTGGAGTGTAGTGATGATTTGAGTGTAGTTCTTCATGACCACTTTTACTATCGGTAGTCACACTTACTTACACCAGGAGATTTTTGCCGTGACCTGTACAGACAGTCGAATCTTTTCGGTAACACTATCTGTATTCTTTATTCTTTATTGAGATAAATCAACAGTCTTACAAACAAATGGTATTAATGATAAGTTTACATTCTTAAAAAGTAAACTTATCATTATAATTATTTTTACAGCTGGGTACTCTTTTAAGCCCAATTATATACGGCGACTACCCTGCAGTGGTCAAAAGACGAATATCAGAGAAGAGTTCCAAGCAGCACTTTCCGCGGTCGAGACTACCCATCTTTACGGAGAGCGAGAAGAGCGCTTTGAAGAGATCCTGTGACTTCATTGGCGTCAACTTCTACACATCGCGTTTGGTGTATAGAAATGGCTCCGAAGATGGGAAATACAGAGTGCCGTCGAAATTAGACGACCTTGGTGTTACCATCACGACGGATCCAAGCTGGAATAAGTCTGCCTCCAATTGGTTATTCGTAAGTTATCCTATTTTTCTTTTTTCAATTAAATGAAAATGATGTCCATTTTTTAGTTATAATATATCAATCGAGGAGAGTAAATCGTCATATTGACGACACAATCGTGTGACCTCAGCGTTAGCGTTTGTTTTGTATCGCGGCAGCGAAAAAAGACGCTATTCTCGCGTTCAACTTGAAGGGACGTGTATAAAATAAATAAAATACGTGTGTAAATAAAATAAATTAACGCTTTCATTGCATTCATAGACGCTGCAACGCTGACAATTACACATATTAACCGTGAGTCCCAGCGCTCAGACATTTTTTTTTAAAGTTACACTTCTTTGCGCCCGTTGTACTCATTGTGATGGAATGTTGGTCGAGAAACCTCGTCACGCGTTAGGAGTAAAATCCGTAGAGTGCCTTTTTACACGTTCTCTACCAACGATACCCCAAGAGTCTCATTGGGTCAGTGGTTAACGCACTCGTCTTCCACGCTAGAGTCCCTGGTTCGATCCCCGGCTGGGATTTATGTTCTTTCACAAACTATACGAAAGTATACGAATATACGAACTTAATAATGATAATGTATAGGTGTATAGTATAATAATGAAGTGACTTATAATAATATATTGAATAACAACAAAAATGTCTTATATTTCATTTATATATCCTGTGTGCGAATGGCCAAAGTAGTATAACTTCCACCGTCTGCTTCGACGCGGACCCAATTTTTTCTTATCTTTTCCTACACAAAGGTTGCTTCGATTAGACTGCATAATATGATTAAATTCAGCTCAAAAAAGGTTTATTAAGCGGCTCATACTAGTTCATTTTATTTTATTTTTTCCGGGAAGGTTGTAAGATATGAGCTAAGTACTCGTGCCGTAAGCAGAAGATTTCTGAGTAGAAAATGCGCCGACAAGGCCTCCAGCAGGGCCAAGGATTGACCTTGAACAGAAATTTAAATTGCGTTATTGCGTTACAGGTAACACCGTGGGCACTGCGGGATCTCATGTTATGGATCCAAAAGAACTACGACGATCCAGAGGTGATGGTGTTCGAGAACGGCTTCTCCACCAGAGGAGGTCTTCAGGATGACGACAGAATTAGATACCTGAAAGGGCATCTCGAGGTTCTGTTAGATGCCATTCTGGAGGACAAAGTCAGAGTAACCGCCTACACTTATTGGAGCTTGTTGGATAATTTCGAATGGTCAAATGGATATTCGTATGTTAAATTTTTTATTTAGTTATACGCTTTAGGTGTATTAATAATGAATTTATTATTCAGTATTAAAAATAACATTAACGTTGATATAAAACTATAGAAATAATTAATTGTAGAGCTTGTAACCTGAAAAACATTTTAAATATTCATTAGTATACTTTGACTTCCGGTGATCATAAAATATTGGAAAAATAATTATTATTAAACTGTTTGAAAATGGTCTTTGAGCAAAACTCGTCAATATTCGTTACATTTTTACCGTTTTTCATAATTATTATTTCTGTTTTAAATCATTTTTTACTACTTTAATGAAGGTTTGACTTTATTGCATTATCGCAAAGATAGATAGGTGAGAGTGAAAAGCTTTCATAAAATACGGGCCTGTATTTAAACCAGCGTGCATTACCTCAAGCGATGCAACTATCTGTGCTTTAGGTATTAATTTTTCTTTGAACGTTCTGGCTATATAATATGTTTGTAATTTATAATCTGTAAAAATATTACAAAGAATTTGAATTTTCTTACGGCTAACGTAAGAAATCATCTAAATATAAGACTTACGACTTTTTCCTTATTTTGTTTCAGAGAAAAGTTTGGACTATACGAAGTGGACTTTAGTAACCCAAATAGGACCAGGACTCCCAGAAGGTCAGCCTTCGTCTATAGAGATATCATATCATCTAGAAAAGTTGACTATGAAAATGAATTTGAAGATCAGGCTAAAAATGATTTCTACGTGACAAATTTGATAAATAAATCTCCCAATAAGTAGTGTTCCTTTTTTTATTTATTGTTTGTATTTTACCTGTTTATTATACATAGATTCAGGGTTATTTGACGTTATTATGTTATTTATTTATTTAGGTAATTACAATATTTAGGAGCTAGCTCAGGTCTTTATAGGTGTTACTAAATACAAACGATTCCTCTGTGAACTTATATCATAAAATTTTATTGCAATTGTATTTTTTCGTAATTTATTGTTAAAACACATACTTATATTTAAATTATATGTTTTTTACGCTGAAAAAGGTCTGTAAAAAAAACGTCATTTCGAACGATCGTTTGCGGAAACGATAATATTTTACACACCTGTAATAATGGTTTCAATGAGTATCTGGATGGCATCCTTAGGGAACACCAAAAATCTACCGAATAATATTTAAAAAAATTAATAGATCCGATACAGAAAGTTTTTTTTAATAATATCATTTCGTGTTTATCACCGTTTTAGCTTCTATAGCTATAGTTATTAGCTATAAAGATATTTTTTAGTATGAAACTGACATATGACAATAATATGACACAGCGCTCATCATTAGGGTGTGATCAATTCGAATTTCAAACATTTGACAGCGTGGCTATTGGAACGTTTTATTTATTGCTTGCCAGTATAAATGAATATAAACCTATCTATGAGCGCAAATAGAAATATATTAAAGAATGTTCAGTGCCACGTTATAATTATTAAAAATTGAAATAAAATGTTACACAATACAGGTAATGACGTAAAAACGAATAATATATTAAACGAATTATTAATTTATTAAAAAAGGTAAAATTTGGGTAAGTTAGCAGGTAAATAAATCACAAATTAGGTAAATAAGTAAGAGGGGAGGGTAGTTGTTTTATTACTAGCCGCGCCTCAAAATTTACAAAAAAAATAAACAGTATTAAATTTTATAATGAATACAAAAAAATGTCATACAATTGTAGCAGTTTTTTTTTTTATTTTAATCTACCCATACGAAAGTACAAAGTTGACAGGCACGAGTAGTCTGGGGGACGCCCGTAGGGCATAGAATACTAATTGACCTCTGTTTAAATAATTTACTACTACTAAACAATCTATAGAAGCCATTGATATTTTACGCTAAGTACAGGGCGTCAGAGCCATGATTACTTGATTTCACAAGTCGGACCTGTTTGTCCTTTTAATAAGCCAAGCATATCTGTGTGTGACAGTTCAGAAATTTACAGTTAACAGTTCAGACTGGGTCTGAATTAAAATTAACTTAAAGTTAAGAATTAAAATCGGCGCACAGTCGAGAAGGGTAATCCCCATTAGCAGGTCTTGTTTGCACGCGTTTAGTAATTGTTGCTCGCATAATTACGGACACAATTGGCAATTTTAATTGCTAATGTTGGTATCGTTGCAATTTAATAACATTAGGTAATTAAGATTAAGTAGTATTTAATTAGGTCTATCAAATTCATTGTGAACGACAGGCTATACAGGTTGACTGTTGTCCGTTGGTCCGTCTGTCCGTCCGTCGCAACGTTCAACTCGAAAAATACACATGCGAAAGAGTTAATATTTTATGTGTAGAATGATCCGACCTTAGCCATAAAACATTAAAGCCAACATTTTTTTGTAATAATTATTAAAACATTGATATTTTGATGGCCATTGGAACGTATTACTGGCCAGTTAAAATTATTACAAACTCATCTATTTGCGCATATAGAAACTTATAAAAAAACCGAAATATTATATCCGTGTTTATTTATTTATTGATTTTGGTTACTCAACAGAAATTGTAGAGAATACACATAATGACGTAAAGACAGAGGGGGGGGTTTGGTTCTTTACTAGCCGTGCGTAAAATTAAAAAAAAATAACTAATGGTGTTCACATGTATGATGAATTGAAAGAATGTCATGATACCATTGTGTGTTGCCTCTATGGCCATAAAAAATCTCAGGCACTAATGGTGATAGCAAAGCTGGTTCTGGTAAAATAATTTCCTACTACTAAATGATGTATAGAAGCAGTTGATATTATATGATAGCTACAGGTGACATGGCCATTCTGGTTTTTCTAAGAACTGGTTCTAAGAACATTAGAACAATATGCATCGCGTCGTGATTGAACTCTGAAACGTTTTTTTTTAATATATTATTTACTTTTATGATTACCTCACATGAGCTTCGATAAAGATTAACATCCGGTTTCATTGTACGAAACTCATACACGCGTGTAATTAAATGAAAATTACACTGAGCGCACACACGTGCGGCAATTAAAGGTGGTTTTCCTCAAGTCATCATCACCTATTAGACTCTGCATATATATTAAATAGTAACATGCATTTTTAAACATCGTATTTTAGGTGATTTTTAACATTTTTTTTGACATTTAGAATTTTTGAATCAATTTTTTAATATTTTTAATGGGATCGAATTTTCAATATTAGATATAAGTTGGTCATACATGAATAACTATGAACTATCTCTTCTTATAGGTAGTTAAGAACATTCAACTACTCTGTCACTAGCTTTCATTTGTGTTGATTATGGGTAGTTTTATTATTATTTTGAACTGCCAAAGTTATTTTCGTGCTAAGGTCTGTTAAATTTCTAATTGGGTAACACTTACCTGTTTAGGGAAAAGTTATTTATTCGCATGTAGATGACCCACGCGAAACCATTTAAAAAATAAAAATGTTTTAAAAACTGACTGTTACAACTATATAATATTACTTATTACGTCAAGAACCACCCCATAAAAGGATACAGCTAATTTCATAATCAGCGTGTTAGTACAAGGTACGGAGAAGATTTAAGCAAGAGATTTATCCTGTACTCATGGTATTAGCGATGGAGGGAATGCTGGAGGTACGTCGGCATAATATTTTATTCCAATTAATTCGACGTTCCTTTCCCTTGACCTCTGTTCTAACCCAAGTACACGTTTGTTTAGATCAGCAATCATTTTATCCCTTTTTTACTAGTCCTGCAAATCCTGGAACTTTAGTTTCAATCTGTTTTAGGACATTTTCATATTTGCCTTCCGGAAAATCCGCGAATTTCGCAATGGTTTTATTGAACGCTGTACCGCTAGATCAGAGGCGTCCAAACTTTTTGCTGCGAGGGCCAGTTTGGTATTTAAATTCATTAGCGGGGGCCAAGCATTGTAAATATGTGAATTAAAAAACCTTATTACAAGTAAAGCAGCATTGATTTTTTTTTATTGTTGCCACATATATATACTATATTTTTTTTTACAGTAAATTACAGATATAACAATACTAAACAAACATGTCTAAATTATATTATTATAAAATTATTTCATGCAATTTTTAATGGAAATGGTGGAACTGGTTTTTTTCCTGGAGAGTTTCTTCAAAGTTGGGATTCAAATCGGAAACACCAATTATTAGCAATGATTGCAAATGATCATCCGATAAATTTGCCCTATATTTAGATTTCAGATACTTCATCCTGGAAAAAGTTTGTTCGCACATATAGGTAGTGCCATACATAGAAATAAATTTACCAGCCAATTGCTTTAACGAAATTTGCAAAGAAATTTTTCAAAATCCTTGGCGGGCCGGATAAAATCGCCTGCCGGGCCGGGTTTGGCCCGCGGGCCGTAGTTTGGACACCTTTGCGCTAGATGAAAGTCGTTCGGCGCACGCGACCTAGTCTGATGACGTCACAGGCGACCGGGTGCGAAATTTCTCAAAATAATTAAAGGAAAATGCTATAGGTACTTATATTTATTAAAAAGAAGCACTAAGGATATATTTGTAAATGATTATTTAAGGTTAAAAAAAATGAGACTTCCCTGTCTTTCTTTACACTGAAGAAAAATTAAGTAAAACGTTTGGTTGTTTAAAAATTTTTTTTAATTTTAAGTAATGCACCATATACAACCCCACGAAGGCTGGTGCCTTTTTCGTAGGTATCTATTAAGATACGTACGAAAAAGGCACATACACACTAAACACACTAACATATATTAATACACATTAAACAATTAAACATCTCAATATAATGTCTTATGAACTTGACTTAATTAAACTAAACTTAAAACACTGCGCCCGCAACAAGAAATTTTGCTAATCAAACATAAGTGTAATCAAATCGCATATGATAGATATACCTACAGAGAGATTATTGTTAAATCATTTTTTGTTAGATTTACCTGCTGATTTAGATGCTATGGCAGCAAAAGACGTTGTTAAAAAATATTTTAGCAAAAACATTTTGCAATCATAACAAAACAATATGGCGTCGTGGGTGAACAGCTGACGAAATAAAACGATCAATCCTGAAAATTTGGTAACGGCATATTTTGTTGTTTACTTGTTGTTGCTGTGTAGTTGCTGTGTTGCAAAATGGCGGTGTGACTGAACAGCTGATCGTGAAAATGTCAGTTAGATGTTGTAAATTGTTACTGATAGCTAGATATTATGTTAAAGACAACCAAAAATGATGGTACTTACAACCGAGTAAGTTTAACAAATATCGATGTGTAGCTCTAACAAAATTATATAGTCACTATATCAACCATACTTTATGCTTGCCAATACCATATTTTTTGCTGAAATAGGGGTCACTTAATAAAAAGCGTTCTGTGCGTCGACTTACAAATTTATTTATCGATGTTACTTAATTGTCAAATCTTGAGAATTTGAGAGATGCGTTTGAGTTTTGGAACGGTCCGAATAATAGCTGTTGGCAGAGGCGCTGAGGGCAGAATGTTACCAGCTACTTGACCGAAATATTGAAACATTATATCACTTGTAAGCCACCGGTCAATTATCATCACATAAATGGATAGCGTTTGTGATACGTCAACGAAACTGAACACTTGATGCAAAACGCAGTGCCTACTGCCTTGTACAGTTCAAAGATGAGGTAAAATGTAACTTTAATAATGACTTGTATAAATACCAATTCTCCTTCGTTTTAAACCTTCAATCTCATACTAACGCCGGGCACGCGAGCGTCAGGTCTATTGTCTTTGTAAATGCAATTTCATAGACACAAATAGAAAATGTTTTCGACGAATCTAGTGATAATATTTTGTGCCGTGTTTACTGCCTTCATCTCGGTGTCAAATGCCGCAATACGTAAGTTATTATTTTTTTTTTAATTAGAGATGTTTATAATGTCACATGATCTGGTTAATGAGAATCCTCGTCTAAACACCGCTGGCTTACGGATTATCTATTATTTTTCAGTCTCTCATATGAGGTCTAACTAATAATTCCCACCCTCGTTGGAGAAATGTTGGAAAATTTAAAATATTTACTGGGTGACTAATCACCCAGTGCTCGAAATTCGACCGTAATTCATGAAACTTTTAGGTTATTGAGGTTCGTATACCTCTATAATACAGTTAGGTTGCATCTATAATCATTGCATTTATCTTTTGGGTGTGTTTCCCTTAATTCCCTCCAATACCTATTAATTTTTAAATTTAATATTAGTAACAGTTAAAAAAAAAACACAATTTCAGCTTGTATTTGTATTTATTTTTGATACACATTTATTGTCAGTTTTAATTTATTCTTTCATGTAAAAATGAGAGTTCAAATAAGATGCCATTAATAATTATTTTTACTTGACATTACTAAATTGACATTGAAAAAGGAATATTTAAAATCACACGAATAATTAATTACCTCGATGAATATTGTAAAAGATACGAAGATACATTACATTGTTAACTAACTATGTAGATAATATTATACCTAATAGATGATAGACTTCTCGATGACCACATAATTTAATCTCCTCGCTCGGTATTCTACAATGCAGTGTGATACATGTAAAGTATACGATAGCAAGGTGGTTACAAGCGAACTCATTTATTATCTGAATTTCAGGAGGTATTCATCACATACAAACACGTAAATATCTTAATACAGTCATATAGAATGTGTCGTTCTATGGACCCTTTTATATATACGTTCTATTGATAGAAGTTTTTAGATACTTAGTATAAAAAAATTATAAACTTTAAAAAAGATTTTAAAAAAGTGCCGAATCTTCTTCGAACGTTATCGGATTGTGTATACACTTATGTGTTAAAAAGGTAAAAGTGGTGTGGTGGTGTGGTGTGGTGAAAGAGAGGGTTTATGTCCAGTGTCCCTCAAACAGGACTGTGATTATTAACATTATGTCCATATGATAAATTATATTAAATTTAGGAACATGACCCAGACTAAACTGTTAACTGTAAATGTCTGAACTGTCGCAATCTGAGATGCTGCGTTGATTAATAATACAAACAGTTCCGACTCGTGAAATACATTGTTTAGAAGTAGTAAATGATTTAACCAGAACCTGACGTCTTACTAATAGGCGTCATTAGCATCATTTTTCCACCAGACTACTCATGGCACCCGTGGTACCAACTTATAATGGGTTGCTTCATTTCCTATCTTCACTTGTGCCTGTGGCACTTTTAGCCCATTCGACATGCATTTTATATAGCCATAGATACGAGAGTGGGTTATTTTTTAGGTCTGAGTAGATTTAAAAAAAAAACACAATGGCACATTCTTTCAATTAATCATTTTAGTTTTTTTTTTAACTTTTAACGCGTGGCCTGTAAAAAATATTTCAAATAAATAAAGATAATTATAATGTGGCACTGAATCTTCTTTTATATATTTCTATTTACGCATATATATGACATTGAATGAATTGTAACTATCCAGTAACTAATAAATATTACGAAATATTCTTATATATGAAATACTAACTAAAAGTAATTAGGATGTCCGCGCATTTATTAGACTCGGCACATCTCAAATGAGTCTTAGGGCCGAAATGTCATGTCCTACCTAAGACTAACATAAATTTTAAGTTACACTTAACCGATAAACATCGTATTTCAACTCACTCTTAGCGTTAAGTCGACCATAAAAGTCCGCCTTAAGGCGCCACCAGTCCCTAAAACGTGTTTCGTAACGTATTTTGGTGCATTTTGTTGAAGTTATTCCCAAAAAATGGCTAAAACTAAAAATACCACAATATTCTACATATATTAATTTAGTCCTTTGCTTTAAAAAAAACGTAATACACCTTATTATAGTAATGAAAATAAATAAATAAGAAAGTGTTGTTTTTTTCTGGCAACGATTTTCTTTTAAGTTGTGTAAGTGACGCGAACCTAATTTTTCTTTCTAAAGGTAGACAATATAATAATCTAGGCCATTACATAAAAAAAAACATTTTTTTCAAATGATAATAATTATTTAAATACAAAAAACATGTCTCATCGATTCCAAATGTAACGAATTCGCGGTCGGCGAGTATATCCGTCTCTTTTCTACACGTCAATCTTCGAATAAAGCCTACTCTTTCTAATATCAAGGACAAATGCGTCCCGGGGCGCCTTAACTAAGAATCAAAACAACTACTACTTAAGCCTTAAGTCAAACTTAAGTCAGTGTTAAGACGCTGCTAGAAGCGATTTCAGTGCTAGGAGTGACCCGCGTACGAATGTATTGCCATCTGTGGTTTTCGTCTCGTACTTGATTTTATATTTTCTAACTAATTAAAATTGACTGGATTTGCATATTTTGAACATCTTGGGTCCAAGCAAACACGCATGGACAAATTCCTAGTAATCCTATAGCTGACAACATAACCTCAAAATGTCAGATGACGCGTCATATGCCAAAAGTTATGCGACAAACCATAGCAGCGAGTATTAATTAATCACGAGTGTGAAAACATATTCTTAACAAAGTCGAACTTAAAAATAACTGAAATACACAATTAAATTTAGGTCATGCTTAAAAGTTGAGTTGATCCTAGCTAAGAACGACTTTAAGCAAGGACTGAAATTTCAGCCCATAGTCTTAAGTCTATATTTAATCCATTAAATAATCGTTTCTTTGCAATGATAGGACATTAGAATAGTGATGCGTGTACATATAGTTATCTATAAATAACTTAATGACGTTCTTTATGGCAATGAGAACCATAACTTTATGGGTTGCGCAATTGCAAAACAAAAAAATGCATAATTACATTTCAATTGCACTGACGTCTTAGCATATACTTACCTTCATTTAAAAAAAACATTATTTTCGTTGCGCAATCTGTTTAAATAAGGTATAATTGTTAATCGGTAACTTCCTTAATTATAAGATTGAAATTCTGGGAATCATTTAATGAGGACTTCATTTAGACGAATAGCTAATCGCTAATTGCTAAATAATAGCTAATTGCACATTCAAAACCCTAAGATAGTTGGGCAATTTTGAAGCAATATTAAAAGAGTTTTATGAAAGAAAGGGTTAAAAGCTGACCTCAACGTCTTAATTACTTAGGATGAGATCTGAAACATTACCTCTGTATTAAATTGATTCAGTCAGGATAGGTTTAAGTCATTTAGAAAAGTAGCACTAATTGCACTAATTGCACTAGTTGCACTAATGAAAAGGCAATTAACGATAACTAGTATTATTTTTCTTCTACATCTACAATATGAGAGAGTCACAATACTATAGCGTTTGTATGGGGAAATGACCGAGTTTCTAAAAAAAATATTAACACTTATTTTACTTGGACACTTATGTTATATCACAACGTTTCTTTACGGTCTTATAAACTGTAATATGAATAAAAAAAATTAAACAAACTCTCAGGATACTAAAAGGGCACAATAAAAATTATTGTACCAAAGTAAAATACTTAAACAAACAAGAATGGTTATGACAATCTGTAGCTATCATATAATATCAACTGCTTCTATACATTGTTTAGTAGTAACCAGACTTTAATTGGTACCAACTTGCTACGTGTTGCTTCATTTCCTATCTCCATTAGAGCTTGCGGCATTTTAACCCAGTCGATGTGCGTTAGGGATAGCCATAGAGAACAAAATGAGTTATTTTTTAGGTCTGAGTAGATAATAATAAAAAAAAAATGGGTTTGCGCCGGATTTTACCCCCCCCCCCCCTTCCTAATTACTGGATTTGTGATTTACTTAACGCTAACTTCTCCCAAATTAACTTTTTTTCAATAACACATCAAAAGTTTCGCAACAGCTGTCTTAAAATACTATATGAATGCACAAAACCACGGCAAAATTAGTTTCAAATAAATCGTTTTTTTCTTATTTATTTCACATTATTTAATAATATTAATAATCTTATTATATTTTAATATTATTCTTTTTACTTTATTAATTGTATTGTATAAAATTTCTGGTGGGTAACCACTATAAATAAATAAATATATACATAAATTATAAAGTGGCACTTAACATTCTTTTACATATTCCTATTTGCGCTCATATACGAGTATTATGCCAATACAAATATTTTCATGTTTTTTTTTCCATTTATTTTATTTAATAGTTTCATTATATTAATATTATTCTTTTTACGTTATTGTCTTTATGTTATTAGATGTATTGTGTATAATTTCTGTTGGTTAACCAGAATAAATATATAAAAAAATAACCACGCATATAAATTTTCAATTTACAATAACTATAAGGTGGCACTGAACATTCCTTTACATATTTCTATTTTCGCTCATAGATGAAATAATATTAATTGATACTTGCCAATAATAAATAATACGTCCCAACAGCCGTCCTGTCATATTTTTGAAATTTGAATATGACACAAATACCGCTGCGCAGCGCTGTATCGATATGTCAAGTTTCAATCTTCGGTACTTTCAATATCTATATTATCCGACCAGCTTTCGATGTGATCTAAACGGCTATGGTTGATTTTCTTGGGTATCAATTTACAAATAAAATTCAAATTTGTCTCATTTGCACGTTTCGAGTTGAAAGTTGCAAAGTTGTAGAAGTTTCTCATACGTGAATGTATGTATTGACCAACCAACTAATGATATAGGATAGTTATATAGGGTGATGATTTTAGAGGCGTGGTTTTCAAGAAGAGATAAAACGCATATAATTTGATGTTATGGCTAAGAATTTAGTTTTATTATAAAGATAAGGGTTTGCCATTATGTTTTAAAAATGATTTCGGGTAAGTGGCCGCCGCGGCTGACTCGAACAAATTCCAGCCGAGAGGCCCAATTTTCAACCACTTTTTGCAGCAAGTATGTCAGCAATAACGCGCCGAATATTCTCTTCCAAGGCGTTAATCGTGTCCGGCTTATCTGCGTAGACAAGCGACTTCACATAACCCCGCAAAAAATAGTCCAGCGGTGTTAAATCGCACGATCTTGGAGGCCACGCCACGTTGTTCAGGAGTAAGTCTATTCATTATGAAATGGCAAACCAAACTGAGCATAAATCAAGTGACAGCTGTCAAAAACACCAACTACGAAAAAAGTAGTGTCAGATTGAAAACCACGCCTCTAAAAAAAACAACCTATATAATAACTTATTTTTTTTTTTTTTTGAAAACGAAAACAGTAACATATGTATCGTGCAACATTAAAAACTCGAAAAGGACGGAACGCTGCCTTCGTTAGAACAGACGATAGTCTAGTTAAGGGGCATGTTACAGAGTATAGTAGGGTCGATCGCTTGTAAGAATTTACTGTTTCATTATTCTTAATTACTATACCATATTGTCAAAATGATTGTGAACCTAAATAAATAAATAAATTAACGCGCTTACTAGATACCAGTCTTCGCGCTAATGATGCCTTAAGGTCACAGTGACACACCCGCGTCAATTGTCTGCAATTATACGCTCATCAGTTTCCTTGTAATTGTTCACTGTTCACGTGAAGACAGTTTTTATAGTTTTAAATACAAATCTTCTGCGTAGATTACTATTTCAATCGATAATTGTATTGTGAGCCTCTGATAGAATATTCGGAATATAATCGCAAATAGAAACAAAGTGGCTGAGACCTGTAGCTATCATATAACATCAACTGCTTCTATACGTTTAGTAGAAGTGAATTATTATAACCAGAACCTGACGTCTTACAGCTAGGCTCTACAGGCGCCATTAAAGGCATCTTCCCATCTAAAATATTATCCTTTTTGCGTCATTTCTGTTGGGTTACCACAATAAATAAATAAATAAACACGAATATGATATTTCGATTTATAATAATTATAACGTGCCACTGAACATTCTTTCACATATTTTTATTTGCGCCCATAGATGAATTTATATTAATTTATACTAGCCATTAATACATAATCCGTCCCAACCGCCATGCTGTCATATTTTTGAAAATCAAATATGATACAAATATTGATGCGCAGTATCTTTAATTAAAAGTAAGGTTAAATACAAAAAAAAATAAATATGAAGTTAAAAATATTTGCTATGAAATCGCACAAAAACACACTCTTTAATTGTTTGTAGTAAATTTACTTAGCGTGTTATTTATTATTTTAAAATGTATTATAATTATTAGTATACTTACTTTTTGTAATATACTACTAAGATTTAAAAATGTACCTCAATGTATATTGTAAAGGACGTGTAAAATACAAAAAAAATAAGTTGGAAATATTTCACAATTAATAATATCTGTATTTTACACACCTGGTTTCCAGCAGATAAGCCTTGGGCTTAACTGGTACATAAAATAAAATAAATGTAAATTTGATGAATAAACTAATAATAATAATAATATCGAAATCATTCATTGTTCAGTACTAAAAATGTTTTAAATTTAATGTTAATGTTAATGTTAAATCTAAACAATTCAACTCTTTCGCATTTGTACTTTTCGATTGTTGCAACGGACAAAAAAAAAAGGTCGAAAATTCCCGAAATACTGTATCACCTCAAACATGTCGCAGGCCGATTGTAAAATTTGCATTTTTACAAAGCGCCCAGGCGGGATGCAAAATGGCAATATTTCGCAATTTTACTATTTCATTATACGCAGACTCGTGACAGGCGCGTGCGGATGAGATAGAAGCAGTGTAGCCACGAATTAAAGACGCTCAAAAATTGCTAGAGGGATCTGAGTTTTCCCTCTAAAGTTTAGTGTTTTTTTTTCGAAAAGTTGTTTTTAAATTTCAAACAATTTTCAATAAGGTTATTATTTCTAAAATATGTTGCTGTACATAAGAATATAATGATTTTTAGCACATTAAATAGATAGTGAACCTAAAATCACCTCTTAAAAGCATTTGGTACAGGTAAAAATATAACCTAGTTTGCACGAGTCGCTCGTTAACCACCCTTTAAGGGAAAGAAAAATATTAATGCCCATTCATTTAGACCTGTTTTCCTATCTCTGATTTTTGATAATTATTGCATATTTAGACATAAAAAAATATTTTTAGATACCTCGATCTTATGACTTAACATAGTAAAGGCAGATTTTAAATTCAATTCTTATTATGAGAAATTTAATAAATGCTAAACTGCTAATAGTTCTTTTTTAGTTGAATTTCTCTCTTATGAAAGACATTGAGCCTTAGGAAAAAATAGTAATTGAAAGGCAAATGAAAGGTCTAAAACATAGTAAAGTTTTTTTTTTAATATCTATATTATTGAAGCTGTAATTAAATAAAAAGTCGACTGGTCTCTTTCTTTCAGCGGAATTCATACACGTGTGCGAACGAGACCAAGATACGATTAGCGACTGCGTTAAGAAATCCATAGAAATATTAAGACCGAAATTGATGTCCGGTATTCCGGAGCTCAGCGTACCAGGAATTGAACCGCTTATTATAGAAGAGGTGAGTTAGAACTTATATTATGGTATGCATACATTGTTTATTTATTTATTAAACAGGTAAGCATACAAGGGAATAGGAGCATATACATTTTAACTCCAAAGAGTTAACAATAAGGCCAATTAACAGCAGTATTTTAAACTTAAGATGTATGTGTGATATGAATGGTAGGAAAGTGTGAGTGAGGTTGTGTGTATATTAAGTAAATCAAAAATATTCTAATATTCTATAAATATATAAGTCCCAGGTTCTTTGTTATCAGTATTGTGTGTTTAACGATACATTTCAAAAGAAATTAAAATTATGTTTGTAAAGTCGTTTTACGATAAAATAAAACACAACGGAAATGTAACGAAGTCAAAATGAAACAAAAAAATATTAACTTTCCTTTCGGTTATCATTTTACTGGTAAATTATTTTACAAATTGATAATATCTATAATATATACATAGATACAATGCGTAAGTTTTCGACTCATAAATACTACATAATGTATAAATGCCTATATGGATTAAATAATCTATACGGAATTTGTTAATCTATGTCGATGTATTGTTTATACACGTTTTTTGGAAACAATCGACAAAATATAAAAAAACATAAACAAATATAAACAACTGTAAAAAAACAATAAAAGTTAATCTAGAAAAAATAGCATAACGATTAAAAGACAATATTAATAAAATAAAAAATAAAGATCCTACGAAAAAAAAATGCAAATAATATTGTATTTTTAATTAATCCGTTTATCGGCAACTGTCTGTGTTTTTGTAGAACGCATTGACCAATTTGATTTTGATTTTAATAGTTCTTGATAAATATTTCTCGATCGGCGATTTTTCATATTACGTCCACTAGTTTAACTATATCTAAAAATTCACCAATTTCCTGATCCAATTGTCCAGATGATAAATGATCCTGAAAGCACTTTTATAGTGCTTTCGGGATCATTTATCATCCATGGCTACAGTAATTTTGTTTTAATAAACAAATGTAGTTTTGCGATAAACAAGCGATCTGTTTATGCGGGCCCTACAACAGGATACCAAAAATTTGGGTTTTCTAATAAACAACAATTCGGTTTTCACAATTCTATCATAGTCTTTACACGAATGATACCTATCTGAATAAACATCAAAATAAGCAACGCATGTTAATAGACTTTGCTAATGCTTTTGATCCAGTAGCCCGCAATTATTTACGTATGGACATTAATGTCACATCATGATTTGAGGCCATCATAACACGATCAAATTTACGAGATACTTATTTATTTATTTATTTAATAGGTTTACCCGTGTACATATTTCGATTTGTAATATACAAGCAAAAATTATAATACTAAAAGAAAAAAACAAAAAATAACCAGAACTAATCAGAAAAGATACAGAGTATTAAATTAAAAATAACTCTCGCATTCGAATAAATAAATCGTTAAATTTCTTAAAAAATGTAAACAAAAAATTGTTAAATAACAAATCAAAAAATGTTGGTGGACTAGTGGTGTAGTCTTATTTCGAGTGACAAACAAAGTAACAAAGATTACAACAGTACAGGTTTAGTAACAAAGATTGTTTTGATTGACAACAGATTTAGATGCTAAATGTTATGAGAGCATCTAAGATTCAATCTGTTGCCCAATCTGCTCTAGGGTATCTATCAAGATTATGTATAGATATCTCAGATTTGTAATTAAGAATCTTAAATTACACACAATGAACTGAAACAAGATTTTTTTTATTTCCGCATTGTCACTCACAGTGCAAACAAACAGCAACCTGTCAATTAACCGTAGATAACTTCAGGGCCGAAAGACATTTATAGTAGATTATGTAACGTGCTATAAACATTGCTGTATGATCAATCCTTACACTAACTTGTCAGAATTCATTTTAAATAAAATGTTCAATATTTGGTAAAATATTAACGAGCATTTTTTCTTAATTAAAATTGGACATTTTACAGCTACCAATCGAGCAAGGAAACTTAATTCGATTCAAGGCTATTGGGCACGATGTCAAGGTGTACGGAGCTAGCGACTTCAAGCTTAAAAGACTACAGTAAGTATTGTATTTATAATTAGAGTAAAATAATAATAAAGGCGACATTTCTCCATTATTTTTATCTCACTGTAATCTTTTCTAGACCAAATATACGGAAGAGTAAAATACTTTGGTTATCCGTTCATCTGCCTTGAACGGCTTGAGCCTTCTTAAAAAGTTGTAATTCAGAAATAGTGAGGGACTCGTATTTCTGAAATTATTAGGATATAGCATTGCTAATTTGTCCCTAACGTCTGTCATTCCGTTCCATAAGTCAAAAGTTAAAAATTACTAGGGTGTTAAATGTTCTCTCCAGCTCAGTTAATGAATAACTGAAGCTAATTCAAATTTTGACTTTATGGACACATAACTTCAAGCATTCAAGCTTCAATGAAAATTGTAGGTTTAGTTTGACTATAGAAAGAATTGGTCTTAAACAATATCACAAACAGCCCTCATAAATTGATTACGGCTAAGAAGGAATAAGTCGATATTTTGAAACTTCTTTTTATAAGTGTCCTGAATTCTAAGCGCGGCATTCTGAGCGAACTTGAATTACATTTAGGCAAATGAAACAGGTGAGGAGTGCGAGAGAGACGAAAAGAGATTTCAGTCAGTAAGAATGGAGGATCTAACTTTGTGTGGACGATATTATATATAGAAAGAAAGAAGTAAGAAATTATCGCCGGGTTCAAACCGGGCTGTTAACTGCTCTCTGCGTTTATCAATAATCCTGACTACTAGCATTGATTATATAGTCAATGCTACTAGTAAGCTACTTGCAGTAGAAATATCCATAAATTGTGGTAGACATGACGCGGCCTTCTAACTCGCTACGATTGATGCAGACCTAATTGTTATTCTTACTACTACCGCAGGACATTAATAATCATAGTTTTAATTTATTGTGTTTGCACACGACGGAAAGATGTTAGCATTTTTTTCGATACGTTTGCATCTATATAAATTTACGTTCTACATCCGGGAAATTGAATATATAAAATCGAACAATGAAGTTGGAGTTACAAAATAGGAAAACCCGTCGTAATAAATACAATTAATTACGATATTTCAGGGAGATCATTATTTTTAGTAAATTATCAGTTATATATGATTATTATGTAAATACAAACTTAACCTAACACTTCATATATAACCTTCCTTAGAACAGGTAACTCTTACCTAGTTAGGAAGGTTATAGACTTGTATTCATCGGCCAACATGATTTCTCAATAAAAAAAAAACAGATCACTTAATTTTATCAATGCGAAAACTTGACACGAATAGTTCAATTTTGTCAATGTCCAAATATCAAACCACCCCTCATGTCATTAATTTCTTCACATTTTTTATTATTATCGTACACCAGAATAATTTTAAAAAAACTATAGATGTCGTTGCGCCAGGCGTCATACTAAAGATTAAATAAGTTATGAAAACATACCTATATTATCAACGTGAGTAATGCTGTCGTTTAATAATTTAAGTAAGCATTTATTTATTAAAGATATCAGAGAAAATCTATAAAATCCACAATTACCTCATTATACACGCTCGAATTCACACACTCACATTTTGTCACGCCGCACACACTAGGCTCTACACACTTTTATACAAAAAAAAACTTTTTATGAAACAAAAAAGTTTTTAACTTTTTATATATTTTTATATAAGGTAAATTTGTATGTACACGGCACTAGCTATTCCTTTTATAAAACATAGTTTGTGAAAATGATTTTATTAATGCCATTTTGTATATGAAAAAATATTAAGTTTTTTTAAAATAATAGCTTCGCACGTACTAAATTTAATATGTACGTATTAAAAATAACATATTTACTCAATAAACCTACGTAAATTAGGCATTAATCGTTTTTTTCGATATTTAGAAATAGAATTAAATTTTGTTTAAATATATAAATCTTCCATATCAATTATTAAACTAATTATCCATTTTTAATTATTTTTTTTCATTAAGAAATTAATTTTCCGTATTTAGAAATATCGAATTAAGATATAGTTTAATTATTTAAAATTTAAGACTCTGTGCGTAGCGCCATCTAGCAGATTTTGCATTGACGGACTCATGGAGTGTAAAATGCAATGAAATTATTGATTCATTTACTAATTACGCGCTAGATGATATTAGCAGTACTTTTTGTTTTAAATTACTTATTTTTTAAAAATTACAAATCTCTAATTTATGGATTAATATTGGCTACTAAAAATAATTTTCTTACAATTTAACTTAATTTTAATATATTTTTTTTTTTGTTTTTCAGTGTGGATTTGGATACTCTAACTCTAAAAGCAAATGTTTTCTTTCCCGTACTTAAGTTTGATGGAAAATACGAGTTGGATGGAAGATTGCTGGTCGTTCCGTTACACGGAAAAGGAGATATAATTGCCAATGCTAGTAAGTCTAAACATTATATAACATTATATATATATAATTTATCTTGGAGCTTGAACCTACCTTACACATTTTGTCGAGTCGCCTTTCAAGGTAAAGCTTCATTTGCCCTCGACCGTACAATTCAATTTTATTAAATATTAAATATTATAAATTATGACATTAAGAAGATGTTATTACAAAAAAATATATACGAGTATTAACATAAAATATAATTATGGAGACAAATTTTCATACCAGTAATTCATTGTTGCTTTTTGAGTAACATCGCCACCCTAACTAGGCTAAAATCCTTTTCTTAAAAAAGCCAGCAGAGAATTAAAATATATTTGCTATTATAAATAATAGATAAACGGTAAATAAATAAAGAGGGGAGTGGCGGGAATGTGGACACATTGGGACCGGCGACAGACCAAGAAGAAGCCTGCACTCTGCTCTATCTTCGCACCTGTGTCGGGGTCTGAACAATAGAGTAGGACGCCGCGATAAATGTGCCCCACGTTTGAATAAAATATGATAATATTAATTTAATTCTCCTCTACATTGAAAAATTTATCGAGATCTGAGTTAACCTAAAAGTTGAGTAGAATCATAATTTACTATGGCTACTGAATTTTAGTAGTCCCAACCGAAGTATATTGGTGTATTTACAGACCAATTCCTGTAGATTGATACATCGTTCACCTAACAAAACTTTCTTGTAACCTGTACCAAACAATATGGGTAGATGCAGCGTTCAAATAAAAAGTTGCGTGCACATTACAAGGCTGTTTTGTTACGTCAGCCAAACAATCAGTAGTATTTTCTTACAATTTAACTTAATCTGAAAGTGTTTTTTTTTTGTTTTTCAGTGTGGATTTGGAAACTCTATACACGCCTCGCATTTTGTTTCTCTATCGAACAGTTCAGTAGCGCTTACATAGTAGTTTTTTATGTGTATAGGAGTTCAGTCAAGCGTACCAAAAGTTGGTTGACCCTACTAAAGTAACGGGTTTATCAAGATCTGTTTGACATATAGATAATATGTTCTTTCAGGCAACTGCGACGCTGAAATGATACTCCATGGAAAGTTAGTCGACAGAAGTGGAAAGAAGTTCCTCCACTTCTCCAAGATGGAGATCAACATAGCGGTCCAGGATTACTCCCTGCTCCTCACCAACCTGTTCAACGGGGACCGCGAACTGGGTGGGTTGGAAAATCGCTTTGAATTGGAGAAGTTGTTTTCTAGATAAATAAAACATAAAAAAGTTAATAGTTTAAATACATTTTTATCTTTTGGAGTTTTTTTTATCTCTTATTAAAGATCTATATTTAATCTTTGATTAAATATTTTTCACAGAGTGAACTTATGGTTAGCAGTATCCTTTTAAAGGATTGTTCGACGAGTTTTTATTTAGCTAACAAAATAAAAATCTATATAAAAACATCTATACATACCCCCCTATTAAACGTTTGATGTGCGTATTGATGTTCCTAACCTATCCAATTGACATTACAATATTTGCGCGCTGGAAACTACCCGTCGTTCGTTATCTTCAATATATTTTTAGTTACGGTTAGTGAGTCTAATATTTCGTTAAGTGACCATACTGTTTTTAGGACTCTTTCTTTTCACCCCTTAAGAAGGATACTGGTGACTTTAAGTTCACCCTGTACTGTTATTGAATGCCCTTTTCTTGCGTTTGCAGGCACGGTTGCCAACCGTTTCATAAACGACAACAAAGCGGACTTCCTGCGCGCTTCCAAGCCCTACGTGGAGAAAACGACGGCTGCCTACCTTCGGAAACTCGCCAACAAAGTCATGAGTTCCGCTGAGTTCGACGAACTATTGCCAGTGTCAAAAACCTCCTAAATAGTTTCGCCAATTTAGAGAATATACACCTAAGACCATTTCCAGTGAAAAATTCAACTAATTAGACCTGCGATTTCAATCACGATTCTCTCTTAGCCGAGCGCGTGCGAGCAAAAAGGGAATTTACACGAGCGCTTTGAAATAAAATAATAAATTTGGACATGAATTATTTTTGCATCTTTTCATACGAATAGGGAACATAAACACCCCCTTAAGTCTTAGGAAATGGTCTTGGGACAGCCTGTATAACCCTGTTAAACCGTTGTATATAGGCTGTTTTTTAATTCACTATTGGCAACAAAACCCCTAAATTGTAATGTTAAGTATAATGAAATTTATCGAAAGTATGAGGCGACCGCGAACTGTCTATGAGCATGTTCTAAACCAAACAAACCATGACCCGCCCTGTTAACGTTAGTTGTCAGTTTATCAACTCTACTCTTGGGCCCGACTGTTAAATCTAGCGAATTATGTTTCAATAAAATACACCATAAAAAAATAATTCCCGAGGAAAAACGAATTCAAAATTTAATACAAATCGTTTAATGTTTGATAACGCGTTTGAATAAAGTTTAACTTCTGAAAGGGACTGTAGTAATTTTAAATACATTCTGTATAACGCTAAGTTAAAGCTTGCGATTTTTATAAGAACAGTAAGAGTTTAAAAATGTATTTTTAAAGCTAATTTAAATATTTAAACACACTGACATATGTATGGGTAAATTATTTAATATAACTATTGGGTGATTGTACTAAATTAACTTGTTTAAAAGCAAATTAAAAAATCATTCATTCATGTCAGTATTATAGACTTAAAATAAATATTGTGATAAAACTTTTCATATGAATTTGTTAATTTTGCTTTTATTGTGTTTTTTTGTGTAAAATAAATAATAAAATAATATACTAAAAATATGTGTTTGTTTTTATGTATAGCATAAGAAAAATGACACTTTACCAAAGATAATCTCATATATCACTGGAGATATTTAAAATACGATATTTATTTAATTATAAATATAAAATATTAAATTTATTTTTGTGATTGTAAAACTACAACAAAGTTATATAATTTATATATCGTAAACACAACCAACACTAGCCCAAGCTCACCATCTCTCTCGCACATATGTATTTGCGCCAAAACGAACAAAGTGCCAAAAATTAAAGAAAGATTGCGAAAGTTGTCATTGAAATACAAAAAAAATATTTAAAAAAATATACCTTGTTCGTTATTCTAAAATATCAAGGGTTGTCCCAAACTTGAAATTTAAATTGATAAAATATATTGAGTTCGCTTTTTTAGAGCTAATATTTTTAAAATAATATAAAAATAAAATAATAATTGTAGAAATCAACATAGTAATATGAGTATTATATTGATTTTAAATTGTGATATTGTAGAAATGCTGCTTTTTTTAAATTTTTACAAAATCATTAAATATATAATAATATAAAAGATCAAACGCATGCGTTTACATAGTAATAAACTTAATTTCTTACATTAAAAAATTAATATTTAAATATATTTTCAAAAACACGCTTTTATTTAAGTGTTTGAATGCGTATACAAAATTTCATGTCTGCGCTGTTGAGAGTTGAGGAGTTCCTTTGTTTGGAGACATTCCTGGGTGTGGAATCCGGTCATGCTCACCATAAAAATTGTGGTCTTAAGTGATAAATACGATTAGTGATTGTGGTCTTAGTGGTAAGTGGTAATTAGGGCGAACTTATTTCTACTAGCAGTATATATACCGTATCCTAAGACCATTTCCCATAAAATGAACAGCTAATTGGTCCTGAGATTTCTAGTGTTATTTTTTTATATATAAATCATTTCTATGACTTAGGTCATATACACTTATTTTGGGCCCTACTCAAATAGGTTAAATATGCCTGTCCTAAAGTCAGGAGAGATGGTGGTAATGAAGCGTTAAAAATGGTATGACCATGTGCGGATTCGAACCCGCGAACTTTGGTTCAATAATCTAACATCCTAACCACTAGACTACCACGATCTGGGTCAGGGTATTTTTGTTAAGAAACCATATCAAAATTCATCATGGTTAGCAAGAAAAAAAATGTAAGCTGGACGTGAAAGTAGTCAAAGGGTCGTGCAATAAGGTCTTCATTGTGAGCGCTCGGCTGTCGTCGTACGCCATAACGGTGTCAAGGTATGTTAAATCTGTTAGAATTTGGGGATGATTTTCGCATTTTTTCATACTCATAATAGGTTACACAACACCGGCCCTTAAGTCCTTAGGAATGGTCTTGTGACACCCTGTACACTGTATTTCTATAAGGAACTCAAGCGGGAGGAAAACCTTTCCTTGCAAGAATTTACTTTAACGGCTCAAGAGGGCAAAGATGTTAATTAAGTGGTTAATTAAGTTGATTGATTCATCTCAGATTAACCACAACAGTTGCAGCTTGAGGCTGCTAATCGTGATTCATTCCTATGTTGCTATCCAACTGGACCTAGACCTGGACCTGGAACCATCACCATTGCTTCTGAGCACAAATACAAATAAATAAAAATGGGTTGTATATTTAAAAAAAAAATGGAAAGCAAATAGACCTTGCATACAATGCCAGTTAAGCCTGTAATCCTATGCTATTATCGCTTTATACTAGATTGACCAATGCAGCGATAAATGTGCGGACATGGTGATACATGACGCCGTCGAAAATAATAATTATATTTAAATAAATTTTGTTCATTAGACATCCATATGACTTTTGTTTGTTTTTTCCATCCCAGCGTCCCCAACTCCTAAACATATGTTTACCAGAACCACTTCCTCTTATCGTACGGAGTTGAATTGACATGTTGGTTCAGTTCCGATGACAATGCATTTTCATGGTAAGCATGAGCTGATGGAATGGACCCAGGAATGGCTCGCCAGGAAGGATACTCCTCATCTGTCAAAAGCATAGACACGATATTTTGTATACCCATAAATAAGCTTGTTTTAAAAATGTTTTTTACTGTTAATTTAATTATTAAAATAAACCCAACGTATTACGCATACATGCATATGTCCTTTTTTTAAACCACCTAAAACATAGATTATATATTTTTTGCAAATATTAAAAAAAAATATATTTTTTTTTTTTTATGAAACGTTGGATACGTCGCCAAATTGAATTGAATTGAAATTTCCTGGATGCTTCAGATTGCGGGATATTTAACGTCCCCTTTCTACTGTTACTTAACAATATTTCTACTGTTAAGTAAAAAATATATAAAACAACACGTCTTATAGGTAGATTTCTTTAGGGAAGCTCCCTTAATTTTCATAGTATCAAATTCATTCAAAATGTTTTTTTTTTATATGTTTTTTTATATGTTTTTTTTTTAAAAGACTATAAGTGATATTTTGAAATTAGGTCTCGTCTAGTTGCTTATTATAGGCGGAAAAAAGATAATAACCTCTAAAGCATTTTAATTTTTAAAGTGCTATGAATCTCCACTTCTAAAAATAAAAATAAACTCTATAAAGCACTGCATAAAATCATACATTCGTTGCAGATCTCCTTTTCCAAGTAGATCGTATGATGTTATATTGTTATATGTGTAACTTTAGTATATTTTATTTAGTATTTTATATATTTTATTTATCTCTTAATACCTTACGAAATACCCTCTATACGCCATACACTATTTTTTATTAACAAGCCTTCAAGCTTCCTTATACAAAATATATTGAAATTTATTTAAATTATATTGTATTACTTATAATGGGATAATTTCCATAATACAAATAAAAAAACAGGTGTCCTGCATACTGTCCTTAAAGAATCAAAGCTATATTTTAAAAATAGTATGGAATACCTACGAGGAAAAAATATAGTAACAATTTACACTGTAATAAGTTGAGCCAATCCCAAAAGAACCACCTATTTTTTTTAAATATCTGCTGCTATAAATTAAAAGTAAAATTTAAGAAGCTTAAGGAGTAATAAACTCACATATTAATAAAAAAATAGATGTGTGTACCATGACTCACAATTAATAAGTGTACACGTCAGCAATATAATTGAAAGATTGACAATTGAAATAAAATAAAATAGAAAAATAAATATATATATTTATATTTCGTTTATTTTGGTTATAATTAATTGAATACTGATATATATGCACTTCCAGTATTCTCTCTAAGACTGCAAAGCAGTTTACTTTAGCCCCAAAAAACTCGGGGCCCCGTAAATGTTGACACAATAAAATAATTATGAAAATATGTCCATTTACGCCGTGTTTTATCACTTACCTTACTAAATAGTTTTTTAAATTATTTATTTATTCGTCATAAAGTACTTACTACATTTATTTTATAACTAGCTGTTGACCCCGGCTGTAAACGCCCAGGGTTTCCAGGGTTAGTTGGGCCTCGCAGGCGGATCAGTAAGCGCCTTCGGCGTGCGATGTCGCGACTTGTCTTCAGGCCCTGCAGACGACTTTAATGGCGCCTTCGGTGCGCAGTGTCAATTGTCAGTGTAGTGTACATTAACGTTGACGTTTATGATTTTAAATATGACACAAAATATACATTTTGAAACTGAATAAAATACATTTTTAGTTTTTTTCTCGGATTTTCCGATTTTCTGGACATTTTTTTTTTTTTTATAAACCTCATTACGAACATTTAAATAAATAGCCAAATCGGTCCAGCCGTTCTCGAGTTATGCGTTACCACAAATAGACTTCATTTTTATTGATGTTATATTTCTTTGCGTCCGTTGTGTTACGAGTAATATCCGTAGAGTGCCTTTTTATGCGTTCTCTACCAAAGATACCTCAAGAGTCTCGGTGGGTCAGTTTTATTTATATAGATCGGCCATGCCTAATTACTAAGCTACAGGTTTCTAAATGAAAGGGAAATCCGGTGAGCCTCAATAAAAAACCTAAAACTTAAAGATGGGCCACCATGTCCGCATCCTAACTCCTCCCCATTCGGTGCAGTGAGCCTAGCAGCCGCTAATTCGGCTAACTGCTCCAAGCACAGTCGGCCGTTTGCTCTCCGTACGGCGCGTAGTGGTCGCCGCCAAGACGCCAGCCGCGCAAACGCGTTAAAATAGCCAGTTATTTGTCGATCGTGTCGATGTAACCGCTGACCGAAAAACGCTTCTCGACCGGTTTTTTTTTTTGCTCACGACACGCCGTAAGTAGCTCATACGTAGGAACCGTAACACGTACTAATGCAATTTATCTCTTTTTTTTTTTTAACAATACACTAGTACAAAAAATATGTGTATAAAATACAGAGATTTTTTTTTACATACAGTAACGGAAATCTTTAACAATAAAATAGTTGCTCAAAAAAGGCATATTGAGTTCACTCAAGTCAACTCACTGTTCACTTTGTGACATTTACGACATATCTCTAGTCTAAGTATCTGTAATCTTGATATATTAGATAAATATTTAAAAATGTATCTAAACTGAAAAGAAAAACACAGAAGTATATAAAATGAAAAAAACATTTCCCTTTTTTATAGTCAAAGTGAATTTATTTAAAAAAAAAAATGAAAATTATGATCATTATTGTCTTAATATTGGCCAACATTTCCACCCTGTTTTGAATGTCGTTAACCACTTTTCTAAAATGGTTGGTTTTTAGCAATTTTAAATGAAATAAAGATATCGCTTAAAACGAGCCTATAAAGATATCTATAAACTGATGAGAAAAACGCATGAAGCAGCAATTTAATCATATTATTAGGGTCAAAACATTGTAGATTACAATTTTGCTTGCGTTGTGTAAAATTGTATTTGGTCACAATCCACGGTGTAATGTTTTTCCTAGTAAAGTCGACATAAAAGGTAATTTAGAAAGCAAAATTTGGGTAATAGGTCCTCTTCCCAAAAGCCCTCTTCTCTGTCTTGTGCGTGGTCTTAAATTATTCACCAAACTGCTTGTAACAAGAGAAACACTTTTAGGTGTTATAGATTAATCACACAAACAGACGTATAGTGTATAAAACATACTGTTTTTTCGACATTATTTACCACAAGACATGTTTTATAACAAACTACATGACAGACTTCAACATTTTATTGTTTACTAACATTAAGAAATTTATTGGAATATTTCTTAGTTTTTATGTTGTAGGTTTACTTTGAAGTTGTTTTTAAGGCGAAGCATATTCAAAAGCAACATTGAAATTAACTGCTTTTTTTTATAGGGCGTCAGGTTTTACTCTCTTCGCGGTCAGTAAGCAATTATTGTTTTTTATTTCTTTTATTTTATTTCAGCTTCATAATATAGAAATTAAAAAACTAACTTTACTATGTTTTAGACCTTCATTTTCATTTCAATTACTATTTTTCCTAGGCTATAATGCATTTTATAAGAGAGCAATTCAACTAAAAAAGAACTATTAGCAGTTTATCATTTATTAAATTTCTCAGAAATAAAATTTAAATTAATAAAACTACATTTACTATGTTTACGACATAAGATCAAGGTATTTAAAAATATTTTTATTTATGATTAAATATCCGTTGAGCCATAAAAAAAAACTGTCTAATTGAATCGAAATTAATCTTTATCCTTTGGATTCACCTTAAGTTTAATTATCTTTTTGTCTTACAAACACAAATACACATACGTGATTGTTTATATAATATATTGTTTATAAATGTGTCACACACGTGCACTTCCGATGCAAGAGGTAGCCAATTTTTATAGTCTAAAAATAATTTGTTAAAATAATTCTAAATTTCATGATTTCCATTAGTATAGCAATAATAAAATGTCATTCGAATTTTTTAATGCACACTTGCACTAATTCATCCTTTTGATTCTAAAATGAGAAAATTGTTTCAATTGATACCTCCACGTTTAAAATAAAAAATATCATTATTACCTACGGTTATTTAAAAAAAACGTTAACATCCAAATTACTAAACATCAGATCTGTTTTACTTAAAAGATAGTTCTAATATGTGAGTTACGACGGTGTTTTAAGAAGAAGTTAAGCATATTGTTCACATACTGAAAATTTTGCACTGCAGGTTTAAATAGACTTTTCAAAAATGTTGAGAGACGGACATATTGTGACACTAATGTGTTTGGTTGCGGCGGTAACAGCGATTATACGTGAGTATTTTATTTTTATTTTATTTTATTTTAATTTATAAGTTGACACATTGACTGTTTAACCCGAAGATTTGCTCTGGGTTCAAGGTTTCTGCTTGAATAACTAAGGTTTTGTAAGTTCACTTGAAGATTGTTACCTACAGGCGTTTTACTAATTATTAAAGTTTTGCTAAAAAAATATTTACATCGGTAAATATTTTTTTATGTCACTTTATGCATATCTTATGTGCAAAAGTTTATGTGGAGAAGGAGTGCATAAAGGTAAAATGTATCTATAATATTTGTGCCAAATAACATTTATGTGATTTCAAGAGTTACTTTTTCAATAGTCTGTCAATGTCAATGTAGTAATATCAAACAAAAATAATTAATAATGCCATCTTATACTTCTATGAATGCCAAGTTTCATTTTTACAGGAAAAAAAAAACTCGAAATGAATTGTATTAGAAATAAATAAAAATACAAGCTGTAAATGTGTTTTTTTTATTTACTAACTTACTTACATTTATTAACATTA
The DNA here is from genome assembly GCA_020383195.1 of Neomicropteryx cornuta. NCBI lineage: Eukaryota > Metazoa > Arthropoda > Insecta > Lepidoptera > Micropterigidae > Neomicropteryx > Neomicropteryx cornuta. The sequence goes on along the minus strand of JAHKQU010000001.1, from coordinate 439,806 downwards.
AATATTAAATTTCATAGTTTTTGCAGGGAATTAAGGCAAACAACACGCACTAATTAAAAAAATATAAATGCAATGATTATTATAAATGTAAACTCCCCGTATTATAAGAACTTGTAATAATGCTCAAACTATGGTCGAATTTTGTCCACGGGGCGACTACGCAAAACATTACTATACTACTATACTACGCAAAAAAGAAGGTGTTATAATGCTGGAATGATACTAAAGTTCTGCTTATAAACTACCCTAGAGGGGTGCCTATATGTATAGGGGTGTTTTAGCGTTTTGTAACTGTGCCATTTTTTCAAATTTTCAGAAACAGAAAATTCACGTGAAAAAAATATTTTAGAAGCTTTTTATTGGTTTTTTATTTAAAAGTAAAAAGTTTCCTCTGTGGGAATTCCAAGTACATAAGTGTTATATATAGTATTTACCAAACGGTTACAATAATATGCGTGTGTAAGCGTCTGTTAGTTGAAATTATAAAATTCAAATAAAATGTTTTTTTACAGAATAGATAGTGTCGAATGCAAATGATAAGTCAATAAAGATTGCTGCACTTTTCAGCGAAACCGCTTAGTCAAAAAAAAATCCGTTTAATTTTGATTTATTAGCTGATTTTGAAAGTTTTTAAAAGGAGAGGGTTGTTATATCTGTTACACGAAATGTCATAGTTTAAATACAGTACAAAGTAAAATTGTGCTCATTTAGAGATCACATATCTCGGGAGTTTAATCATCTTGCGACACGATATTTACGGTTACAATTGCGCCAGCGTCTGTCGGTGGCTGGCAACCATTTCATCGGCATTGCAATCGACTTAACCGACTGAAATCGACGAAGTGATTCTGAATTTCAAGAGCGTAATTAGCAAGTAATGCAGTGTCCTCACGTCTATCGTTTTAACCGATGAAAGTTCACGGCACGCGTTGCGTTCTCGCCCGCCGGCGAGCGCGTTTCGTCACCTCGCGAGGCAGAAATTAGAGAATCGTAGAGGCGTGCGTTTTGTAATGTTTGTCGGCTGTCAATACGGCACGTTACACGACAAACCCAGTACTTAGTGTTCGCTTGTAACGAATATTTAGTGACTATGTTACCGTTAATGTTCGTTAAACGGTTAATGCGCGGATTATCTATTTACTCTGCAGATTAATTTATACAAGTACGAAAAATTACCTAGTTATTCTGCTGATGCTATAATAATCTACATGTTGCAATTTTCGTTCGGTAATTTTCACTATATTGAGTTTAGTAGTTAATTTTAAGACTTTACCCTAATGAAATTAACTTCATTAATACTAAAAGTAGTTAGTAGTTAGGAGAAAAAGAGACGAATTAGTATAACGCTTTTGTCTTGTATTAAAAGCAATAAAATTTAAATATGCATATTAAATTGTCGCTCAATAATCAATAATAGAGTTGGGGAATTTTAAAATTTAAGTAGCTCCAGTTACGATATCATTACCGGTAATAATGGTAATTTAAAAAAACCTTGTCGGTGCGTTATTACAGTAATTACAAAACTATAAAAGTGTGTTATTATTAATATATATAAACTAATTGTACTTAATGAACTCAGATACTAGACTAGAAATCCTACCTCACTACGAACGTTGGTCAGTTGAAAGTTTAACATTTAGAGTGTAGATCTTATTTCGTACCGATTTGTGATTATAGTTTGAAAGAATATCTGTGTGTGAATTTAGTAGATTCACTTCTAATTTTATACCTTATCGTGTTTCTAGATTTATCGAAGGCTTTCGACAATGGGTGGTGTCTTAAGAACGCGACTGTCATAGGTGTGACTAAACATTCACGGTCAACATACCGTGGTTACAACACTAGTTACAACAGTGGTCCTAATCACTTTCAGCTTATCTTTTAAATCCGATGCAGAAATTCTCCTAATGAATAACGCAACGCCATTATTCGCATAAGTTGCAATAACATATCCATACGAGGCAAACGAAACAAAACAAATGTGCACGTTGTGCAAGTGCATCGGAAATGTATTATCGAAATTCAAGCATGTTCGTAAAAGGAAACACGCATCCTGCGAATGCCGCAATTGACGTTTATTATGGACAATCGCCAATCTTCGTTGTGATGCTTTTAAAAATCGCAAACCGAATGCATCGCAATTGGACTTTGTTAACTTATCGATGTAATTGTTCTGATAAACCGTTGGTTGGTAATGTTGGTAATTCATTTGCTGAATGCTTACGGCACTTTTCACCGGTCCTACCTTCAGTTTTTTCTGCCAAAATAGCCCTTTTGCTTTTGATATCCTTAACCAGATCATCTTTCTCTCTCGTCTACATACTCATACATACATACATAAGATTTATTAGAAATTACGAAAATCGGGTAACTTTCAAATTCAAAGTTTTTTATTAAATAAAATAAGGTATCTGTTTTTCACTATTCAGTTTTATACTAAATATTAAAATAAAATACAATATTCGAATATATAAAATCGAGTTCCTGGGTACCAGTCGTGTTGGGCGATTTGAAAGGTTTGTCGCCTTTCTAACTAGGTGACAGTTACCTGTTCTGAGAAATGTTATTTATAAAATGTTACAGTGTGAGTATATTGCAAAACCTTGTGAAAATTAATGATAAATAATTTTAATTTGTAGCACAAATATACTGCCAAATGAACGCAACTTAAGTATCTAACCGTTATATACTTTTTAAATAAAATAATGTTATAATCATATAAGTTATTATTTCATGTTTTTGTTTTTGCCCTAATCGCATAAATAAAATATACTCACATTTTTCAGTGCTATTAGTTCTATTATTTTGTTTATATTCATCATTCTTTTCCTTTTTTATAACTTGGTATTTGTCGATAGTTTCTGCCAAAATAACACCAAAAACTACAGTGAAGAAAGATTATTTATAAAGTGTTACAGTGTGAACCAAAACCTTTAAAAAATAATAAAAATTAACTTTAGGCACAAATATACACGCTGATATACACAGAAATGAATGCAACTTAAGTGTCTACCCATTTTTAAATAAACAAACTTTTTTAATACATATATAAATATTGTATTGCACATTATTGTTAATTTTTAGGATTATCGTTTAAAATGAGCTCTTTACGTATTTTAAGCAATAGTTCGTTTTTAGTTGACCATCTGAACAAGGTAAAAGTCACAGACAATATGTCATAGACCATGAAAACGAACTACTTCTTTTAATTTAAAGGAGTTTACATGACGTCATACTTTTAGTATGCATCCAGGAAATGCTTGGACCTGTCATACAACACCTTTTAAGTTAGATATAAAATTATTTTTAGTTATTGAAAAACGCATTGCCTCATCGCCTCTATGAATGTCAATTCTCATTTAGACATGAATAAAATAAAACTCACAATTAATTTGTATCAAAAAATACCATCTGTAATTGTTTTATTTTTTAAATGTTATTAACATTATATTTTTAATTTCATAGGTATTGCAGGAAATTAAAATAAACAACACAAGCTATTGACTTAATAGAAGAAAATTTAAAAAAATATGCAATGATAATAGAGGTAATCTCATCTTATTATAGAGGTAAATGAACCTCAATAATGCTCTAACTTAAGTGTTTAATGAATTACTGTCGAATTTCGACCACTGGTCGACCAGTGTTTATTTATTTTGTTTATTTAAACATTTTATTGTGTTTCAAAGCAGTTAAAGTCGCGGATAGCGGTTGAAAACACACTACACTAATAGTTTTATTTGAAAAACTGGAAATATTAGTATTTGTAACTCAAATCTGTACTATTTTGACTTATGACACTACTAACGCTGGTACGCTGTTATCCTAGAAAGGTATCAATAGGTCAATGAGATCATTTTTTTTTAAAACCTACGGAAAGCTAACCTTATAGTTTGTAATACATTTTAATTTTGTAATTATAATACAAGATTATATCGAAATGACAATTCTGATTATATAACATAATTTGAATCCATACAGGTTGTTTCAAATTATAAAAAATGACATTAATTAAAGTAACTATGGTTTTAATGAATTTGATTAATTAAACTAGTTAGCTTTTAATATAAATTTATAATTTTAAAAGATTATATTTTAAGTTCCGTTAATCGAGGGCAATTGAAGATTTCCTTAAAAAAATACCCTGCTTTTTTACTTGAATAATTTTCGGACGCAATTTATTATTTATTTAATATTATTTTTTTTACCAATACTTATGTAATAAAATGACCTGCGAGTGCAAGTGTGTGCGCCGTTGCACTCGTAATACTGAATCTGTGTCAGTGAGTCGTTCTGTCGGCACGGGCGAGTGTTGAATGTGTGCGTGTGGCTGCATGTGTATGTGTATGTGTAGCGCACTCGGTTTTTAAAGCCGCTTTTAGCGGAACTCGTTTTCACTATTGCGTTTGCAGCGAGACGTCGGGTACCGGGTGATCGGAAAAAACCTTCTTGTTAAATGTACTCTCGTCTATTGTCTCCTAGATTCAGCGAAAATGCAAAGTCATAGAGTTTAAATCTATGTGTTCTATCAGTTTAAGAGGCTTTGACCTTTTAACTTAGAAATTACGACTAAAATCGATTATCGAGGACTATTTGATATTGAAAACACTACTAATTTTTTAATAGTAAAACCGTATATATTACGTAATATTTATATTTTATAGTATTTTTATGAATTATATTTAATTAAAAAAAAACAACTCTTAACATTAAACTAGTTACATTTAAACCAGGCCCTGTTGCGGACAGTTTTAACGATTAGTATCGCTATGTTTGCTCTAAACAAAGGTAGGCCATCGTTTATTCATTATTTCCCGAAAACCAGGTAGTTTTTGGGACAGTTTATTCATTATTTGAGGCAAAACAAAACAATCGAAAATCTTAAATCTTAAGGACAGACGACAGATAAACTTTATATTTGAAGACCAGAACGTGGCTAATCTTATAATGAAGCAAAAAAAGTGTGCCCTGGAGAAGTACCTATCAAAGTACCCCAAAAGGGGGAGGACAATCACAAAAAACACTAAATAAAATGTGCATCACTCACACACCCACTAAAATCCGTAGGCTTCCTGGAAGGATACCAATTCCACTGAATAACCATTTAAATTCCCAGTTAAGACGAATCCAAAGGATAAATATTAATTTCTATTCATTTAGACCCTTTTTGTATGGGGTGGCATTTGGTAACCAATGGATAATTAATCATGAAAAAAATATGATTAGATACCTTGATCTTATATCTTCAACATAGTAAAGACAGATTTTAAAATTCAATTAGATTTCTGAGAAATTTAACAAATAATAAACTGCTAATAGTTCTTTTTTAGTTAAGTTACTCTCTTATAAACGACATTAGGAAAAATAGTAACTCTAAGGAAAATAAAGGGTGTAAAACATTTTTTTTTTAATTTCTATATTATAAAGCATTGCTTACTGATCGCGCAAAATAAAACGGAAACCCTATAAAAATAAATCGCTAAATTTCACGGTCGCCTGTCAATTTGATTCACCTTGAACTGTAAACTAATCAAAAATGATAACCGTTATAAGCATCTGATGTTGAGATGCCGTCATATTGATGGCGTCATATTCATTAACTCAGCATATTGCCATCTTTAGATTATAAAACCAAACTTACCAAACATAATGGCGCTTTTGACATTCCTAGAGTAAAAATCTGGTCTTGCACACCTTGTTGAGTACTCACTGTAGATGTCTCAACGTAGGTAATCAATAGATTTTTCCAGAAAGTAGCATCATTTATGTGACCAATGGATCTGTACTTCATATTGTTACTTTTAGTTACCTCATAATTATTGTATATTTTGTTATAAAATACAATTTTGAGCCAATAAATTTCCAGATAATTTTACGGAACTGTTGCAAAATTATGTCGATTGACGTAAAAATAAAATATAAAATAGTCTAAGGAAAGAGGAAAAAAAGAATAGTTTATAAATTGTCAGCTGAAGATCAATGTTTATAACAGATTACTTTACCTTGGGACGCTATAAAGTTGTAATGTATTGTTTCTGTAAAAAATAATAAATTATTATTATTATTATTATTATAAGGTACAATGAAATGAACATATTTGTAAGGCATGTATTCAGAAAAGAATAAATAAATATTATTATTATTATTTAATAATAAATCAAAGTCGCTTTTGGTAGCGTTGAAATTGAATCTTAATTATGTGCATATTGCTCAGCCGTCTAAAATTTAAATACGAATAGGTATGCAGAAATTTATTTTTGGAGAATAAAAATATGTTTGTACAAACACTATTTATGTATAAATGAGATTCGAAAGAAAGAATATTAAGATTGATCAATTTTAATTTAAATTTCGTATAAAGTTTAGGCAATTTTGTTCAATTTAAATATCAATGTTGCCAGAAGCAACTTTTATTATTCAAATATATACAATTACTATGTATAGATCCAGCTAAGACATTGTCTTATTTGCCGGTTTCTTAATTTTAACTAAGAACAATTTATTTAAACATGCATAAAATATAATACAAAATACTTAAAAGTTAGTTAACGTAACTCATGTGATTTACAAACAAAATTAACTAAACCTAAATAATTTTTACTATGTTTTTTCTCATAAATTCTTTTAATTTAAGGTTTATTACCGATTTTCTTTTTAAGTTGTCTAACTTGAAGCAGTATATTATTAAATAGGTTAGGTATTAAATATTTTAATTACCTATATCCATTAAAATAGTAATCTTCATTAGCAATATATTCCTCATTAGATAATAATATATCTGATTTAATTTAGTTCACTTTAGTTTCAACGTTGTCAGAAGTACAAGGTCCGGCTAAGACAGTTTTTCCTGATAGTTTCTTGACATTACAAGAAACTAGTCTTATTATTATATATTGTATTTATAATATATTTATATTATAATTTCGTTGGCACAGGCTGTTGCGCGCGCGCGCGCTCTATTACGCGGAAAGCGCAGTGCGTGCGACGTCACCCGTTACCACACTCGGCGAAACAGGTTGCAGTCGCCGGGCGGGCGACGCGACAGCGATATGCCGGCGACGTGCAAACGGCGCACAGTGCGTCCTTCTTAATATTATGATCGCGGAGAATTAGGAAAAGAAAACTTCAAAATATAGATTTAGGCTTTAAGATAGTCATTAAGACAGTAAATCAGTCATTTCTCCTTATAAACGACGTAGTGTCGTCACTGTCTTATTAGTAGATGTAGAATGAAAATAGTACTGCATATTGTTTTACCTCCTAATTATCTAAACTTCTATCGAATTAATAAGATAAATTTTTATTTTGTTTAAAAGTTAAGAGCCTCAAAATATCTATATTTTTCTATACATTTTATCATAAGTTTATATGTAAATATCTTGTTATCTGAATACAAGAATCAAGAAAATAAAACTAGAGAAACATAATTTATTTCATAAACATGAAAATTTAACGACATTTTTATAAATACATTATTATTATTAACTAATTATAGTATTTAGGCGCTAGCTCCGGTAATACTGTTAAGTTTACTAGGTTAGGAAAAAATAATGCTTATAATTGGCAGCCTACGATTTATGAATTAATTATAAAAAAACTACTAGAATTGAGTTTATGAATGTAGAAAGTTTTAGGAAATGTAGTGTTATGTATTTGGAATCGCGGTGATTTTTTTTTTTGACCAAAGTATAGTTAATAAAGCTCAAGAAAGTACATAAATAATTTATTTGAAATAGTTTATTCATGATATAATAATAATTTGAACATATTCCGCTCCGTACGTATAATGCGCGGACCACACTTTGCCGAACTAAATATTGCAAGTTGGGCTGCCACCCGTTTTATAGTTTGTTTTTTATATTTAATATTATAATATAGTTTTTTTTTAATAAAACTCGAATTATTTACTGCCAAATTCATAAAATCACTTTCAATTCGCTAGTAAAATAAAAAAAAAGTCGATTAGTCTATGCCTTTCGTGGATCCAGGAATACGCTACATGCCTTACTTCAAATATTAATAGAAATTCAGTAAGCCTGTGACGGTTTTAGGCGCACACGGCACACAGGCGTCTGTGCCGTTGACCGTTGAGGTATTTCTTCGTCTAGAGCCCAATCCTGGGTGTAGAATTAGTCACGCTTACCATAAAAATGCATCATCATCGGAACTGGACCAGTCAAGTTTCAACTCTGTGGAAGAAAGTGGTGCGATTTGACCATTGCAAGTTAAATAAAAGGTCGTATAAAATTCGTTCGTGCACAGGGTGATCAAGGAACTGACCTCGGCCGAGTTCCACAGTTGTTTGCTCACAACAAAGACCTTGTGACATTATTATCGAGTGAAGATTACATTTTTTTGCTCTCTAAAACCATAGGGAATTTATTTTTGAAAGAGTATTTATGAGTAGGTTTTTTTTTATTTGCTATAAGAAAAATTCTTGAACAAAAGTTGTCGGTTTCTTCAAAAGGATTCTGCAGACTTTAAGTTCATCCTGTATTTATACAACATACACAAGTGTAAGATTCCGCACACCATTCAGTCGTTACGGTCGCGGAAAACCGGTTAAAATCTGAACCGTCGGCGCGTCGACCGGTTGCTTGCCCAACACTATAAACACTCTCCATCGGGCATTCCATAGATCGCGAGCTGCGCCGGCGCAAGGGAATACTCGTATGACATATGCGCTTATGACATTATGTCCTCATATCTTAAGGAGCCTACATTCTGAAAGCTACGAAAATACGAATTTTACAGGTTTTCAAAGGCGTTAGGATAAATATCCAAAGGGATATAAGTAATTTAGTTTATTTACATAAAAGGTAATTCTGAGGAATTATGTAAATTATGCAAAAAATATAAAAAAAACAACGTGTTTGAAGCCAAAATAAATATTATTTTATGTTGATAATGGTGTATTTTATTATATCATGTAAAGACAAAAGTATGTAGTACTTGCGTATTTTAATGAATAATCTAATAAAATAATTATAAAATATAATAAAATAAATTTCCTTTTTTTAGCGGACTACATAAAAGTTTGCAGCCGAAATGACCCCGAGCTGGATCGATGCATTATCAACTCAGTGGAGGCATTAAGACCGAAGATGATAGAGGTAAGACATCCGACGCGGAGTAGTTTCAACGGCTTGAGGCTGCGACACGCTTTCCCGGGCGGTTCTGAAACGCAAAGGACGCTGTCTCAATTTCTAATGAGAAAAACCCGTGAACTTTTAAAAGTACACATAATTAGGCTAATTGTCTTATAACACCCCCTCTGTTTGCATCGGGGGTTAAATTACGGGTTTAAAATTAAAAAACCATTACGAATACTCGTCATACTTTCGCCGGCATAAGTCATCGAGCCAAAGGCGCCGTTAATGCCGCCTGCAGGGCAATTTATGTATACTTGTATACACATTATCGATCAATCCATACAACTCGAACACATTCATTAACTAGTGTCATATTTTTATTCATAATAACACCATAATGAGAGCGCTGGTAATAAGGCTACGAAATTAAACTGATTTCTGAATGCCATTTATAATAATCCTAATAATAACTACTTTGTGAAGGTTATTTTTGTGATAGGATAATTAAGTTATAAAGTATACCATAATTGGTACAGTTTTCTGTAATCAGAAAAACGTTATAATAAGTTAATCGAGACTAACAGATATAAATTCATAAAAAATAATATTTTGCGGTCTAAGTTTACGGCTGGTAGATAGTCTAATTTTATTTAACTTTTTGTATCATCAGAAGATCATTAAACATGGCGTCTTTCTATCTGGAATCAAATGCACTTTACTCAATATGGTCAACAGCTACTAAAAGCTACTCAACTGCAACTGGTCAGCTACTAAAAGAACAATTGAAACGCATTTTTTCTTATTAGATGTTATCTAGGATTCATCAAATCCAATAACACAGAAATACGATCACACATGAGATAAAGTACTATGTTAAAACTATGTAACTTGCCACAGTTAAATACTATTTATTAGGTAATATTAATAAAACTTGTATAATTGTAAGTTAGGTGTTAGTATCTGCTTTAATTATTGCTATAACAGTAACATCAAGCAAATAATGTGATTCAAGTCAATTATGCAGACCACTGCAATGATTATCAAGTTTTTATTCAACGGGATCATGGCTTTTTTTCGGATTTCTGATTGTTTCTCGTTTTTCATCGGAATTAATAATTCATCAGGCGTCGCAGGATGCGCGGAAGGCCACCATCTTGGCACCGATATCGACATCAGCGCGTCGCCATGAATACAAACCTCGTCTGCGAGGACCACAAAAACGCATTGCGTTGGTCAAACAAGACATTGACACACGTTTTCGGCACTGACCTGATTGGCGGGAAAAATTTAAATCGATTCGTCTTCAAGTTGTCGAGTGAAAATCAATACACTCCCTTATAAAATTAGGATGAAGGCACACATCATGTTATTTCTCAGGAACACAGAATTTACATGCACTGAGCTTATAATATATACAACCTCCTGCATCTTAAAAACATAAATTGCCGTCGCGACGCTCAAAACATTATTTACTCATTACATACAATATATGGGATCGCGGTAGTCTAGTGGTTAAGGAGTTGGACTATCGACCCATCGGTCGCAGGTTCGAATCCGTACATTATCATACCATTTTTAACGCTTCCTTACCACCATCTCCCCTGACGCTAGGACAGGCACATCTGGCCTAGTTGAGTAGGGCACAAAATAATTGAATGTGATTTATTTAAAAAAAGATAATAATATTGATCAAAGGTACTAAGAAAACTATTCAATTCGCTCAAACACAATGCACAATACGGGAAAATTGGATGGGGTGGAATCTCTCAAACGAATTCAAACTGTATTATTTTTGGACTTTTTTAATTGTGACTTTTCAAACGTGTGTTAAATATAACTTACTCAAAGCTTAAAAATAGAAACGAAATTTGATGCGAGTTTTCTTTCATTGAAAAACTTTTTTGGTACTAAATTTTAAGAACATTAAAAAAAAAGACAGCGATATTGAGGTGCAGATATGCCTGTTTAATAGATGAATCTGTCACGTCTTGCAGGGTATTCCGGAGCTAGACGTGCCACCCATCGAGCCCCTGAAGCTGGGTCAGATAGCGCTGGCGAGAGGACCTCAGGGGGCCCAGCTGACCGCAGCCGTCAGCGACGTGAAGGTCAAGGGTCCCAGCAACTTCATCATACAGGAACTCAAGTGAGTTTCGACCTCGATAAACGAAATGCGACAATCATATAATTTTAAAATTACTGGCCTTTCCAACAGAAATTACTCGGTCCGTATATTTTCTTATAGTAATAGTAACCTTAACAGACTATTTGGTGACCATTACTAAAGTTTTTAGAAGGCTCAACCATCGTTTAGTACGCCATAGCTGAACTCCAGTAGACGTTTTGTGAGCGCTACCGAACTGTTCGCTAGAGAAACAAAATGGCGGAATACGGAATTTTTTTCGGTATTTGGAAATAAACAAACGTTGATTTGTGCAGAGCTTTTTAATACCGTTTTGTTTGGGGAAATTGAGGAAATTACCCCATTTTTTCCGATTACAAAAAGTGGCCACAAGGATAAACTTAACTTTAACTTTTAAATTTAATTGTAATGTCTAATGTCTAGAGCGTAAAACAATTTTATTTATAGAGTCATCGAGTCACCAACTCTACAACCTTATTCTCTTTAAATTGAGCTTCTTATTTCACTATCCCATTTTGTTAGCCAATAATGGTTGTGCAACATCAATAAGTATGCTTTTTGGCTGTATTTTAAACTTAAAGAATATATTGTCATCCGTCATTAAAATAATGGAACTGCAAGCTTTTCATGCTTTTTCCAATAAATTACGAGGTCTTAAGAATGTTTAGGATTTGCTGCGACACCTGCAATATGTTTCAGTTACTAAATAGCGATTTATTATTTATTTTTAGTTAAGCCTTCCAAAATCACAATTAAATCAATGGCTGTAGCTACGTGAATTTATTATTGATATTTAAAAAAAAAACAAAAGTCCAGTTCAATTAAGTTATTGTTGAATAATAAAAAGTCTATAGTACTGGTGAGTATGCGCCAAAATTAGGGACCCCTAAAATAAATGGAACAATATGATGGGTTTTTTTTTATTATTTTCAGATCTGATTTGGCCAGGAATCGCTTCGACTTCCAGCTCCTTCTACCCCGCCTGGAATTCGCCGGGAGATATAAAATGGACATGAGAATTATTCTCCTGAAACTTACCGGAAGAGGAGACATCAATGGAATTTTTAGTAAGTCAAGTTAAATATCGCTTTGATGAGGTTTTATTATTTGTGATTATCTTACAACATTGGTGAGGTGCTCACGAGGACCACATTGCAATCCCTTCGCATAATAAGAGAAAGTAATATTACGGACTACAATAATTAATTTACATATTTAATTTTATTATTATCCAGCAAATATTACACTGTAAGAACATCGTAAGTAAAAAGTTCTAAATATAAAAACATAAACATATACATATAACATAGCCGTTCTTAGAACAGTTTTTTTAACCAAGTTAGAATATCCATGTTACTTCAAAACAACATTATATGACTGGTAATTAATTTGTCTATATGATAATAAATTTTCAACATTTATTTTTGTGACTTCCTATTCCGCTATTAAGAATAAATAAATAAATACATGTACAATACTAAAAAAGACCTTGCATAAAGAAAATTGCCATATTTTATAAAAAATATATTGTTGTTTCGTTGTTCAAATAGTATTTTTTATTACAATTATGGAGGTATATGTTTTATAAAAAAAATAATTATCCAAAAAAGCCTAAAATGATTTCGAGGGGCATTTTTGTGTCGTTTCACAAAAATACCAGAAAACAGAAAAATTATGCAAAAGAAATTTTAGGCAACATCCATTTTATTTATTGAAAATTCACCTAGCAGACGTGCTGAGCCACCTACCTCACTTTTCGAAATATAAATATATTAAAAAATAATAACTCTAAGACAGCTCGTTTCAATTAAATAATAAAAAATATGTATTAAATTGATTTTTTTTTATCCCAGTTGACGCAAACAAAATTGTCAAAATAAGAAATACAATATCTGCGATATTTCAGCTATCAGATGCTAAATTACAATATTTTATGAATAACCATTTAATTCATCATAATTGTTTTTATTATTATATTTATTTATCATTTTATGATACAAGCAATGATGCAAGTATACAAGCATTGATGCAAATATTTGATGATTTTATATGAAATAACGGTTCCAGTTTTTAACTGTTATTTCTGAAAAGTGATGATAAATTGACCTGAATTCAGAGAAAAGGTCTTATTATGTATAAAAATGCCTAAAAGAATAAAATTCGGTTTGGTCTATTAAAATGTATAAAAACTAGATATTTTTTTACAAACATATAAACTAATCATGTAAATTAAAATAACTATTTATAAATAGGTAAGTAAGTAATATTTGTTTGATTTTTTAATAGGAAATCACATTTTGAAATTTAAATTATTTATAATATAAATAATCACAAATAATTCAATTATATTACTATTTACCTATTTTATTAAATGTTGATATTCTTTCAAATGCATTTATATAACTGCATTATAATGTTCTAAATAGTGTTTTGCAAGAAAATATTTACGAATAATTTGATTTCATACCTTAGCTCAAAGATATCAAAAATATTTATCATGAAAATTAGAACGACTGCACGTGGGATTTAAAATTAATGATAACAAAATTGAATATCTCAAATGTATCTATTTTTTTATCCTTAAATAAATTCTATATTAGTCATTGATTTATAAATAAAAACAAGGTAGGATTATTTTAAATAATTTGGGGTTGTTTTTCAATGGTGGCTGTTAACTACATATAAAATAAAAAATAGAAATAAAATATGAAATATTGCATCGATTAGGCATCGCAATGCTACAATCAGATACTTTCGCGAACATGATAAGTAAAGATATTCTGTTTTTATTATTTCAGCTGACTACAGGTGTAACGTCACCATGAAAGGTCACCGGCTAATAAAAGACGGAGAGGAATACCTGGAATTTGAAATGTTCAAAGTCAAGCTGAAGGTCGGAAAAGCCACTATCAACCTGACCAACCTATTCGACGGGGATCCAATTCTGGGTAAGATCTAGAACCTTCTGTAAAACAGAAATGCTCACAGCGATATCTTGGTCCGTTTGATCGGAACGAACCAGCTGTTCCAATCCTGAACATACGGCATGTTATTTTGATTCAACGGAGAAAGCTGGACCTCGAATCTCCTTAGCTTTGTAAACTGGTAAAGATACTTTTCTGGTGCATGATTTTCTGAGAGGAAACCCTACCACCTGCCTGAGGAGAGTTTGTTAAGAACCATTTCATTGAAGAATTTTGTAAGCACGGAAATGTAAGGTTTTTAGTGGCATCTTATTGAATATTTGTCTGGTTTTTTAAAAATTTAATTGACGAGAAGCCAAAATTTTTAGGTAGCTCGTGTTTGAGCTTGATTCTGACACTTTAGTATCCTTTAAGGTTTTTCGCGATCAATCAAGTGACTTAAAAAACTACAATTCTTTCTTTGCACGTTTACTTGGAATTACTGATATTATATTACAAGAACCAATTACTTAACTAGCGCAGTAATTCAATGCTGATTACATTACTGAAACCTGTTTCAAGTTCATCAAATCATTCCTCGCATCCATTGGACATCTGGGTTAAGTCAAAGTTTACCGGGCATTCTTTAGTGATCCCTTAGTGATTCCTTTTACCATACGAACCGTATTAACAAGAGTATTGAGGTTTCTTGCAATAGTTAGAATACGTCTGATGGTCAAAATCATGGACGTTTACCATATCCTATGCTTAATTCTTAATTGCTAATATTATTGTTATTACTGTGTGTTTTCGCATAAGAAAATAAATAAATATTATTATATCTTTCCCAATTTTGAAGAATATTTTCAAATCCCTTACAAGCGGCCTTTTAAGACTACGTTTTAAGTGTTACGATTGTGTTAAGAAGCCTTAACTTTTAATGTATAGTAACTTTTAATGGATTTTGGGCGTCTCGCAGTAATTTTTGGTTGAATTTTACCTATTTTTCCTAATGGTATGGTACTTAATAAAATGGTACTTAATATTTTTTTATTTTATAAGTTTTATATTGTCATCATTTGTAAAAGTTGTAGAACAAAATTGATCAGTTTAATGTGGAAAATAATCCCGTAAAAGGATATCCATAAAGAAAAGTTCAATAATATGTAATATGTTTTGTTACAGGCGAAGCCACAAACAGGGTAATTAACGACAACGCCCAGGTGTTCATCGCGGAGATCAGCCCAGTCTTGGAGAAGAGCCTTGCCGAGCTGTTCACGACCATGGCCAACAAGATCACCTTGAAGTTTACGTACAACGAACTGTTCCCATGATAAAGCGGTTTCCGTTAATTTCTTTTTTTTTTTTTGGGATTGATATCTGCATATCTTTTCAGCGTTGTATATATAAATGTTTCCATAAAACTAGTTTCACGTGTTTTCTTGAACATAGAAAATATCTGGTTATTTTAGGACTAGAGTCGAAGGGTTTGTGTCGTTTAATTTCAATTTCTGCTAATAAAACATACAAGTTTCATTATAATATGACAATGTCATTTTAATATAGTACTCATTTGTAGGCATTTTTTCATCCTCAAAGTATACTTACTCGTTTTATGACCATTACAATTCGTCGGTGATACTACAATACGTGCTATGTCAACATTATGCAATTTTTCCATTACAGCATTAGCTGTAAATATATGGTATGTCAAATATCAGTACAAATTTAAATACAGATCATGTGACAATATAGGCTATGTCAACATGCTTGATTCCTATAATTAGTACTATATTCGACCAACTATCGAATTTAGTGTTTAGGACTTACATTTCTGTGGGTTTTCGTAATATTGTAGCAAAAAATAACATATTCTGTTCATTTTCATCAGTTATTCCAATTTATCATTTTAACAATAAACTCTATATCACATCAAATTATTTTCAGATAAGCACCGTAGCTGATAAGCCTATATCTTAGTTAGTATCAAAGGTATTATTATTTTCCCTTTTATTTATTTCCTCATTTTTTTCTTAAGTGTTTTTGAACTGGTTCATTGTCTTTGATTCTATGACACTTTCTGGCAATCCATTCCATAGACTCTATCACATATGGAGTTCTTCCTAGGGTTGACTTCCTAGGGTTGGAGTTCTTCCTTATCTAACTTCGTACAGTGCCCGCGTCTTTGGGAATATTTCTTTTAAGTCTGCTTAGGATTTTTATGTCTCAATGAGGCCCCTTCTATCTCACCTCTCCTTTAATGTCTGGAGATTGAGAATTTTTAGCTTAACTCTTTACTTTTTAAGCTAGTAGGTATTTTAGCAGCAAAAATATAATCCCCAATCCTGAAAAGCTACTTATTTGTGACATAGCACGCATTGCATTATCAATGAGGAATTGTATTTCTTTAGAACGGAGCAAATGTATTATTTTGCTCGTTGCTGCAAGGCAATGCTGCAATAATCATCGTCATCGGCACTACAGCCTTGGTCTCTTCGAGGGATTTGAGGATATCACCTCCTGTCCGTAGGTCCTTGCAGCACAACTTCAGGCGAATGTCCATCATTGAATCGCTTCACATATCCCAACCATCTTAGCCGTCCAGCTTTAATAAACTTAACTACATATATCTCGTCATATTTTTTGTATAGCTTATTTGTCCGGGTCGTTTAATGGTCTCTTGAATGGTTCTAAAAATCTGGCGATGGAGTTTCATTTTAGACGTATCTAAGAGTCCTTAATGGTTCCAAATATGTAACATGTTTTCATTGGCTACCTCGGAGCATTGTAGCAAGGCAGGGATTGCAAACCTTACCAAATAAATTCCAATTTATTTTTGTGATGATTATCTCATAAACGGTGCATTTTAAAAACATTGTTTCGAGGTTAAAATATGGAGTACTTCACTATATTCAGTGGCGTGACTACCCATAGAAGCTGAAAAGCCCGACTTGCCTAGCTTTTTTAACAAAAGGAATCGCGAATATAAGTGGTTTTTTTTTAATTCACTGTGTGATTTTTCGCTAGTCGCTTGCGAGAGTCGCTATCTATGATTCATGGTAACTAGCACGCGCCTGGTCGCAAGGTTTTCAATTGCTCGCTTGCACTTTTACGAGTACAAAATTAAATCCACCAACCCCCCCCCCAAGCTCAGCTCTCACCGTACGCCGTAATGGTATCAAGGCCATTATCAATTGACGCGCCATCGGTATTCGGGCGCTGACCGACTTCACACTATGAGTAAAATAATATAATATGTTTATGTTTATGAAAAAGTATCCATCGAAAAATTATAATTATATTACATTATATTTCTCAAAAATCAAATGAACACAAAAGCAAGTACTTTTATTAATCTTCACATAAATATATATAGATATCAAGGCCGAAAAAAGAATGCCTAATGAAACATTTTAGAATAAGAAATGTATTCTGAAGTATTCGCTAAATAAAACTAATCTAGATTATCTAAGCTAATATAAGTTATTCCTAATTTCAGTAGTCTGTGATAAATTCAACACAATTTTATTTCTATTGCACATTTTAAAACGTATTCGCTATAATTTAAATTAACATCAGTTCTTTCAATAACATAAATTAGTGGATTGAGACTATATAAATACATAAAATATTATATATTTTCTTACATTAGATGTTCTGCTAGTGATGGTAATTGATTTTGAAAATACAGACCTAAAAAGGTGGTATATTATTGTCTGACAGAGAAAACTTTATCGGAAAACTCGACAACAAAAAAACTCGTTTATTGTTTCAAACTAAGAACTGAAAATTTAAAAATAAAGTTTTCTCAGATATGCGTCTTATAAAAATGATTGATAATTGATTGAGCTAATATTCGACTTATGCACATTGCCAATATTGGTTTATGTTTACATAAAACATTATATTTTTAATTATAAATAATAATCGGTACACTGGTAAACTTTTGATCGAATGTGACTAATTACAGTAAGACTGTAAAGTTGTCATTAAAATATTTATCTTTGTATTGAATAACCGACCACTCTGATAATGTTTTTTTTTTTGTTCCAGTGACTATGTTTTATTTTAAAACAGTTTTATTTATTTCAATATTCCTCTATTAAATATAAAAATAGTTCTAATGTCCACGAAAAACCTATACTCTTAAACAATCTAGTGATTTCCATATATATATATATATATATATAATACTTTAAAAGATTTTTCGGTTGTTTAAACACTTGTTATTTTTAAGTAAACAGATGGAAAGTAGAAAAAGATATAGATTAGGTGAGTAAACAGCTAAACGAAGACTCACGTCTTCGTTTAGCTGTTGAAGAAGGTGCCACAGAGCTAGCTCCGAAACGTTCAGCAGAGGTACTCACCTAATCTATATCTTCTTCTACTTTCCATCTATATAAATATATTAATTTGTAAATTTATATTCCTAACTTCATAGTGTACAGAGTCCATTCTTTAACTAGAAGACATTGTTTACCCTGTTTTGTAATAAATTATAAGAAACTAAGACCTCATTTTAAGAAACGATAACATTAGGACAGATTAAGTATTATTTTAAAGATTTTGGTATAATATAAAAAAGAAAAAAAAATGTAAAAATAACCTTTCTTTTATACATTTCATTATTTTATTGGACTTACCTGCTTTAGTATGCTTTATTTAAATTCTATTACGTGTTTATTAAAATTTTACATAAAACTAATATTTAAACGTTTTTTTTTCATAGAAAAACGTGAATTCTTATAATCAAATGTTACCATATAACCTATAACCGAAACTATTATTTAATAAAATTAAAATTTTAGGCAGAAATAAGTATTATCCTTTCGAGAACACGATAAACATTAATTATCATTAATATGTCAAATTTGATTACAATTGCTTAAAAAATACTAGCGTCCATAAAGACCCGCTTACATACTACTAATTTTATTTTGTTTTTCTTATGTTTTTTTTGTTTTCACTTTTTTTTAAAAGCTCAATGTGTATTGGGGTAAAATTGTACCAAAATGTACAACCCACAATTATGCGTTGTACATTTTAGTTAATAAACCGTTAATTATAGTTTCATTGTTAATATTATGTTTTTTAAAATATAGGATTACGTATTTTTCAATTAATAAAATTATGCAAAATTAGTATTGGTTTTCTGTTTTACAATTAACTGATATATTGTAGTATTTTGACTGCAAAAGAATCGGAAAATAGTTAGTCAATGTAACTAGGTTCGTAAAAAAAATGCGAGTGTAGGGAAGAAAATTTTAAACCACGATTAAGCGAAAACGTTTTCGTTTCACTTTAATTTTCTTGTTTACGGAATAGGATTAAAAGCTTATTAGATTGTGAGCAAACTATATACAAAAATATTTATAGCAAAAGTCGATATTTATTTTTTTTATATAGCTGAAATGCATGAAATTAAACTATACAAACCTAAATGTTTTTACAGTTACTTATTGCCATTTTTTAAAGATATGTTGTCACCGTTAATGTTCGTAAAACAGTGATTACGCGTATTATCTAGTTCAATTTTAATTTTACCAGAAGCAACTTTTATTATTCGAATATATACAAATACATTGTAAATAGATCCAGTTAAGACACTCTTTTCTATCGGTTTCTTAATCTTAACTAAAATACAATTTATTTATATATGCATAAAATATAATACAAAATACTTACAAATTATGTTAACGTAACTCGTGTGATTTACAAACAAAATTAACTTAATTTAATTAATACCTAAATAATTTTCCATAAATTCTTTAATTTAAGTTTTATTAAAGATTTCATTTTAAGTTGTCTAATTTCAAGGGGTATATTATTAAATAGGCTGTGTATTACATATTTTAATTGCCGATATCCATACGTGTTTATACAACTTTCGACAATATACTTTTCGTTCGACATTTGTCTAGTAGAGTACTTATTAGTAACAAGATTAATCCATGTTTCATCTGAAAAGTGGTTCATTGCAATTCTCTAATAACAAAATTGGCGTATCGGTAGAACATTGAAATTGGTTAACAATTCAGAGTTACTCTATGCAAGTACGAAAAATGGTTTTGCTTCGCAGATTACCTAGTTATTCTGCAGATGCCCTAGATAATCTACAGATATATATTAATTTTTACAATATTAGGTTGAGTAGGTAATTTTAAGACTTTACCCTAATGAAATTACCATAATTTAAATTAATAAGTAGTTATAATATTTAAAAAACTACGACACTAAATTGATTACTTAATGGTGCAATCTAAAGATTGGTGACATTTATAGTTACATAGAAATTTATTGTTTCGATAAGCACACCTATTTGTAGGACATTTACACAACTTCAGAACTGTAATAACCTTAAAGGCGAGAAAAAGAAACGAATTACAATTTTTCTCTTGTCTCGCTCTCTTAGTTTAAATTACTTTGATGTGTAAATTAATTAGGTAGAGTGCAGATACATATTATTTAAAAGGAAATTTCGTACTTTAACTGAACACACCCGGCAATCTGCAGATTAACCGGTTAACGTGCACATTATCGCCTTTCTCGCATTAACGGTAACATCATCATAATGAACAATCAACTGATGAAAGAACCGATTATTAACCAACATCTTACAACATAATATGCGTAGACAGAATGAACAGCATTTCAACGCTAGTTGCTTTATGCATAGTCACTTTGCAACCAACTATATAGTTGTCCTAAATGTCAGTTGCTCTATCTACATATTGTAACGGAGAGTAAATTGAAACGAACACTGAACACGATAGAATAATAATTATAAGATAAAGACTTGTATGTTATTTCACTACCTAGAAGAGGTGTCTAGTCGGAGAGCGCGGTGAATCAAGACTGAAGACTGGATGTAGTGTCTTCGATTATAAAAACTAAACCGTAAAAAAGGAATTTATAAATCGTCTCAAGACGGTATATTAATGTCACGTCGTGTGATATGCAAATTAACATTTTTTTCTTTAATAATTGCTATAACCAAGGTTATGTACAATTATTTTGGGCCCTGCTCAATTGGCCCAAATGCGCCTGCGCTAGAGTCAGGGGAGATGGTGGTGATGAGGCGTTAAAAATAGTATAACCATGTGCAGATTCGAACCCGCGCCTTTTGGGCCAATCCAATCAGGGTACATCCAATCAGATCGACTGGTCGCGCGCGAGACTACCCTCAGAAAAGGTACATGTGACAGAGAGTACATTTTATCATAAAGGTGGAGGCATGGGAGCATTCCCAACAGAGCATATGCAAAATGTGTATTGGGAACGTTCGCTTCTCAGTGTTTTGACCTTCTGTTTTGGGAATGTTCCTGTTAAAGCGCACTTTTCTACCTTACAATATTTTTTGACCGAATTACACACCATATAGTACACACAGTCCGTCAATTTGTATGAAATCCTTGCACTAACGTATTTTTTGTACTTTAGACTTTAATATACTTATAATATACTAATATAAAAGTTTTAATCATTAAAACTACCCTCAGAAGCATGGAACTTCTCAAATATGTTGGTTAGAGTGGCCATGTTACTCTAAAAGTAACTATAAATTACCTCAATGTAATATTTTATTTTTCCAATTTAAATAAATCATTTATGGTAGGCATTTTTATGAGCCATTATTGAAATATATAAATAAAAATACATGCAATTTGTCAAACATGAAAACAAAACAAACTATAAAACCAACTTAATACTAACTCTAAAACTTGAACAATTCAATTTTAAAGCTCGATTTTAATTGTTAATTTTTTATTATTTTAAAAATAAAGTTTTTCACACATTCAAATTTAGAATGTTGTAACAGTTTTAATGATTTCGAATTGTGCTAAAGATAGAATGCCAAATTTGAAATTAGCTTAAAGATTTAAATGTGCGTTAATATTATTAATTATTTGAAAAAAAAAGAATTCCAATTTAGGAACAAAATATAAGCCAATCAAAAGTACTCCTTATAAGTTCCATTTACAAATGTAATAAGAAAATTTACCAGAATTATGTTGTTATTTAAAGGTTTTTCTTTAGAGATTTTAAAATCATTATCTTTCTGGGCACATTTCTGAGAAACTTCTGCAGAATTCACAATAATAATTAAAACAAAGCAATCTAATCATTAAATGTATGAAAAGTTCAAAGGTAAACTGTAATTAAGGCTAATAGTAATTAAAAAAAAAAAACTTCCTTATTCAACGACTATTTTTAACGCTTATAATAGCTGAAAACAAGAGAAATAATTGAACCGCTCTTACCACTCGATGATAATCATTTGTTTGCGTGTATGATTTAATTCAAAACAATGGTTTTCGGGAAACTATAAAGGTAAAAAAATCAATAATAAAAATACATTTTTAAAAACAAGCTTTTATTCAATTGCTTGAATGCATATACAAATTTTCGTGTCTGCGATGTTGACCGTCGAGGAGTTCCTTCATCTGGGCGTAGAATCAGGTCACCCTTACCATAAAAATGCATTGTCATCAGAGCTGAACCAACATGTCAAATTTCAACTCAGTAAGATAAACGAAGGAAGGGGTTTTAGAACCCCTCGCAAGATTTGAACTAAACCGACATACAAACATTGCAAACTAAATAAAATCTTTTAAAAATCCGCCATTGTGATTTGCATTCGATGAGATGCACGCATAAATTGGGAAAATAATCAAGGAAAACATTACACATTCATTTTTATTGGATAAATAATCCGCAGGTTTTGTAATTTAGTATTTTACTTTTAATTATATAAATAAAATCAAAGTTGAAAGGGTCTTAATAACCTACGTTTACTGGACCAATAACATTTATAATTATTTTTTTGTTACGGTCAGTTATCAGTTCAGTGGTCAGGTCAGTCACTTTATATTACGTAAAAATTGTCAATATAACTCGGCAGCTTATAAAAACCGCGCCGGAAGGCGGAGGTAGATTTCACCGGATCAAAGCGGTTAAACATTTTGGTCGTCCCTTACCGTGTGGGTTGCTCATATCAAAAATTGTTTCAAACAAAAGTTGTAAAAAAACTATAAGCCTACAAAAAAAAAAAAGTTTTTCCACCCCTTGAACCAATGGTTGGTGCTATCAACGAAAGTTTAAATCATAATGTTTAAATCAATTCGATATCTGATATACTAAGAAAGTTATAGCAAAACATTAACAAATTATACCGAGATTTTGTGCCCTGAAATTTATGTATCAATTTGAAAGTGATTGGTGTAAAATTACGGCAGTTCGTGTCCACAAGAAAGTGATATAGACAGTTATATAAACTTTTGATCTGAGGGTGGTTTTGGGTTTTAGGGGATGTTTAACGCGAAGATATGTCGAAATTTTCCGGAAGTCATTGAATGGTACCCATTAAAATAGGTAGTTATCCTAAAGTAATCTAACTAAAGTCCGGTCTGAAATTAAATCATTCTCAAAATCTCAGTTCTCCGGACGAATTGCCGCGACCATATTGCCACATAGGCGAAGTCGCGTAACGTCAATTAATATTGAACAGCTTCCTATATTGCGAGTGTAACAATGGCGCTAGGCAAATATTCACTTAGGCAAATACGTAACAAATACGTTTGAGAGAATGTGTCCATACGACATCAAAGGCAAATTGGTGTACCAACAACTTACATAAATATTGCTCGACACAAAAGTGACGCAATGGATTCGTCATAAACTCTGTAAAGATATACGAGGACGAAAATAAACTATTACGCCATTTCCGGTCGGGATTAGACTGATAGGATGGTCCCAGGATGATTGACTGTTAAGGGATAACATTGGAAAAAAATTGGTAAAACTGTTGAGAATATAGTATAGCATTGCTAAAGGAACTACCAGCAGATTGCTAAAAATCTGGCCTGGGAAACAAAGCCAAAAATACCGGCGAGGACGTTTCCCTGACAAATGCAAGCCAAAGAACTCATAGTAGGATTCTCGCAAAAAAGACTCTCCGCTATTGAAGTTAAGCCGAAACCAACTAAGGATCCCAACCAGAACCCTAACCGGTCACTGCAAGCTGAATAACCATCTGCAAAGATTAAGCCTATCGACCGACGACAGGTGCAGACTTTGCCAAGAAAGGCCAGAAACCCCTTTATACCTACTGGGGGAATGTGCCCCTCATTTACAAAAGGTTTTGTGAATGAGAGAGTGATTGTAATATGTTAAAATAAAAAAATATGGGCCCAAGAAATTAGAATTTAAATTGTGACAACAGAGGTTGATTGTCGCATGTTTTCAACTTCTGTTGAGATCGCGTGGACGATATAGCGACTTCTGTCTTTGAAAGTGGTGGGTAACCTCTAAAAGGAACTTGACCATTCTAGTAGCTATGCAGGTTAAAACCTGTTTGGGGAAGCCATGAGAGGTTTGCAGAAATATTGTAATTATTTTTGTACCTTCATAAGATTACTTTAAAACCGGTTTCAAAATTATTTTTTACTTAATAGTTTTCTTCGATAAAACTATCGGGATTTTATTCTCGGTTATTTTCAAGATTTTCATTTCATTTTATTTTAGGATATGTTATTAAATGACTTGGTTGGTGTTGCTTAGTTGTAAGCAAAATAAGTATTTATTTTATTATGTATTTCGTGTCAAATACGCTACGGATATTTGGGTATCTATTACAAATTTCCTATATTTAGTTATAGCCTGTTTGCTTTGTCAATTAGCTGAGGAAAATATACGCAAGGCTATTGCTAATTAGCTAATCGACCAAATGGCTCCATTAGTTTGTCAACGTTCGCGCAAACATTCAGAGGCCAATTAAATAACGTTGAAGTGATTTTATCCGCGTTTGCTTTGACATTATTGGGCGATTAAAGCTATATTAGCTAAATACACCGATAAATTTGGAAAATACTAATTTGGTGGGTATTTTGACGCACTTGAATTTGAGCATATTTCGGGGTCACAGACTTGAAATCTAGCATACGCAACCGTACTAATAGTGTAGGTAAATAAGTAACATAATCGATTATAATCGTATATTATAGAATGCTCAACCCCTTAGAAACATTTTTGCAATCGATATCTGACGAGTATCCTGCTATTTAACACATTCTGCTCCGTACGTTACCGCCCGTTCGACGAAGGTCATTGACCGAACGAAATATTAAGTACAAAACTATGAAAACGTTTGCTTTTTATATTTTATTTTATATATTTATTATAACCAATTTACTAGCGCACTTTTTACATAAACAATCATCGCCGTTCGTAGTCTCGATCGGGGCGCGATCAATGACCCGGCGCCGCGGACTATGGCTATGGTTCTGTTGTAATAGCACTTTGTAAAAAAACAAATTGATATGTAACGCTAATAGACTCGCTAATGTAATGATTCAATATTCGATCCGATTTTAAATCTGTGCCAATATTATGTAAATTAATGATTTATAGCTGTATTATCGGATCGTTCACCCGATTAAGTAAGACGCACACTGGCGTCTCGTGAATATAATATTCATATTAAACAGATTATTATAGAAACCGCGGCCATAGGTTTATATTGAAAACTAATTGTTTGGATTCGGTATGTGATAACTCTGAGTACAGATCGAGATCTGCGTATAAGTTTATTGCGTCAACGACAAATTGCACAAAACTATTTGCGACCAAGACAATACTTAATATTCAAGTGTCCTACAATTAGTGACCTTTCTAAAGAGGTTACAAACCTTTTATTTGCAAAGAGGCTATGTTGTGGTTACGAAGTAAAGAATTATATTGAAACATAACTAGTTTAGGCGGGGAAATAAATATGTATTTTAAATATTGCAAAAATATTCAGATTAAAATAGATTTTTGATGTATCTAAGCGATACATTAAAAATATATCAATATTTCACGTGAGAAATACTCCATAAATATTTTAAAATTAAACATTTAAGCTACCACGAACCCCTTACAGTATACTTAAAAAATACAATTATTTTAAGTATACGAAACTGTAGATATTGTATTTTACATAGGTAGGTTTTATACCCTCTGCCGTATACTATCAGCCCATAACTGATAATGGATATAAAATCCTAGTTATCATAAATTTAACATCATTACTTATTATGCAAATATTTATGATATGACGAGAAAGTGTAACTAGTAAGCTTAAAAAAACAGTTAAACTATGTTATTATCAACATTTGATTATTAGTTTTTAAGCTATCACATAAATAGTCGAATCATAATACTCGTAATTATAACTTTCAAAACGAATAATTCACGTAAAATAATATTTATTAACGTAAACGTAACAAATCTTTATTAAGATTTTTTAAGTATTATGCAAAAAATATTTTAAAAAAAACCACCATGTTTTTTAAATATTATTTTTTAAAGTCACCCGCTTATTAAACCAGAAACATCCTAAATAAAATAAATATAGTTTTATGGTGAGAATAAAGTGGAAGAGGGATATACCTAAGCGATTTGAGATATATGGTATAACAACTTAGAAAGAAAATAACAACATTTACCTAAAATTGTAAATTTTTGTTTTATATTTTAAATATAAATGTGATAATGTATCCTAAAAGTTTTTAAATTTTCAGTAAATGTATGTTTTGGTGTTATTATGTAAAAATAATGAATTTAAAAACATATCGCTAAGTTTTAAAAAAACAACTAAATGCTATCAATATATCATACAAAAGGTAGGCCGCGGCTTGTGTTTTAAGCGCCGTTATGCCTGTTATAGGGTTCACACCTTTCCGTTCATCGTACAAGGTTTCTTTTCGCAGGCAACAATTTGTAGGTCAGAATCGTTCACGTATGTAGTCCCCTTCAATATTATAGTTGCGGTTTTATAATACATCACTAGTCTTTCTTTAATAAGACTTTTTTCTAATTATCTACGAATGCATGTGAAATACGCACGCCACTGGCAGCATATATATTAAGCCCCCGATATATTCGAAAAGCTGCCGCGGTCGCCTTAGCAAGGACGCTGACCGGGTTCATCTTAATTACTCGTATTTAAGAGTGCATCTGTGCAGCGACGCCAGTTGCAGGCGGACAGCGCTTCGGGAGAGACGCGCTTCAAATAAATAATTAATAATCCCAATTTAGAAAGTCGAGATTAGTTAAGAATGAAGATTGCATTTTTAGGATGCATTGTCATCGCGACATTTGCCGGAATGACTTTTGGAAAGGTTTTACGTAAGTTCCATTGTGTCAATAATAATTGCGGAAAAATGATAAAATATCCGAACTAAAAATTATTTATTTTATAGTATACTTAATTAACACTCATTATACAGAATGTCCAGCAAATAGTAGAATTCATCGGGAACAAAAACTGTTCAGTCTATTTCTGTGGTCGATTCTCAACCATTTTGGTTTTTTTTTTTATATTTCTTGGAGATTCTCTTCGTTGATTATTCATTTATATTTATTTTTTACTAGAAAAAATAAATAAATTATAAAAATCATCCCGTGATATTCGTATACAGTTGTCACTTGTCAAAATGATACTCAGAAATAACCACAACAAAAAAATACTATATGACGTATATTTTTTGTAATTACTTAATTAATTTTTAATAATATTCTTAGGTCTGCTGTTTTGATATATTTCCTGGATAAATAAAATTAAAAAAAAATAAATTAGGTTGACATTAACACGTTAAGGTTTTTTTTTTAATTTAATAGGTTTCAATTAAATATTATTATTTATATATATTCTTTTTGTTTCTCCATTAGTTCAGAATCATACAAAATAATATACTAAAATAAAAAAAAATATAGAGTCATTGGTATTTTATTATTACGTATGTAAAATAATATAATTTACAGCTGACTACATAAAGCAATGCAAAAGAAAAGACCCCGAATTCGTGAAATGTACCCTCAACTCCGTGGAACTTCTCAGGGAGAGACTGAAGAAGGGAATCCCGAAGATCCAGCTGCCCGCCTTCGAACCCCTCGAGATTCCGACCCTGAGCATCGCCAGAGACCAGCCCGCCATTCAAATCCAGGCGAACTTGACAAACATGAAAGTCTTCGGGGCCAGCAAGTTTAAAATTGAGAAACTTAAGTGAGTATCATCATCGTGCAGAACATAAATATTCCGTAAGACGTTACCAAAAGGTAAAAGTTCATTTTTATCAAACTCAGTGCTGGGCTTATACCGACATCTTGCGTCCCCTACAATTATACCGACATCTTGCGTCCCCTACAATATACCGACATCTTGCGTCCCCTACAATTAGGCTTCCATTGTTTTACAATGTTAGTATTTATTATTTGTTTGTTTATTGTTTGTTTGTTTGTTTGCAAAGGGCATTAAAACACTATCATCAAATTTTATAATATCATCCTTAAACAGGCGCTGCTCGGTTGAATAAATTTAAACGTTTCCTTAAATTTTTCATTAAATATTTCGGCTTCTCCCGTTAAATGTTCTAATAATAAATATGTTTAATTCTTTTTTAGCTACCAATTAATTGTTATACTAAACATAAATGACTACACAAAAAATGACAAATAAATAAATTATATGTGTGTATATTATATAGGTAAATACTCCTACAATTATAACTTTCAACTATTTTACATATGTGTATATATTATATTTGATATAGATAAAAATGCATTTTAAAAAAAAAAAATATTTAAGAGCTTGAACGCGTATACAAAATTACGAAGTCTGCGCTGTTGACCTAACCTAGCGATCGAACGGTACCGGGTTCAAATTCGCGTATAAACGCGAACGTAACCTGTGCTTATGCACAGGTTACGTTTCACTACCACAATCTCTCCTGACTCTATCACAAGCATGTTCCGCTTAGTCGAGTAGGGCCGAAAATGATTTAGACCTTGTAATCATATCATGATTTTTATAATATCGGCTTAGTAAGCTATCATGTAAGGCATGCATTTTAATCAGTTTTCTTAGCCTTCGATTATAATATATTATTTCATTTTATTATAGTTTATTTGTTATTTCAGGGTTGACCTGGACAAATATGCAGCGGCTTTTGAAATAACTCTACCAGAATTATTCGTGGAATCCGATTACGATATAAAAGGATCGAGAATTTTAGTTTTGCCTCTGGAGGGAGATGGTCATATGAAGGTTAACATCAGTGAGTATAAATTGCCATAATTTTTTGAAAACTTTATTAATTTAAATATTGGCACTCGACAAAACGGCAGTCAAAAAGGGAAAAAATAATCCGTTTTAGACTCTATGCTAAAATAATATTAAATATAATCCTATGAAAGTAACAATTTGTCTTTAACTGTGCATTTTAAAGTAAAACAAAGCAGTTAACCCTTAACAAGTACCTATGCACATTTTAAGCCACCATTTCATATTCAATGATGGTCTTTATAAAAATGCACATGCATGTGTTCTGTTAGAAGCCTGAACTGTTTTAGCTAAAATAAATCTAATTTCCTTAGTGTAATGTAGTTTATTTCCACAGGTGACACGAAAGTGGTGGCCAGGGGATCGGCCAAGGTCATAGAGAAGAAGGGGGTCAAATATCTCCATTTGGAGAAGCTCAGCATAAAAGTCAAGGTCAAGAACACTGTCGTCAACTTCAGAGACCCCAATAGACCACTTCAAGGTTAAAATATTATTATTTTTTTTATTTTCAATTGAGATTAAAATTTTAAACTAAGACAACGAGGCTTCTAAGTAATCCTATTAAAATGTATAAAAACATTGGTGCATATATATATGTGACGTCATTACAACTAAACTGTACGTATCGAAGCCATAGTCACATCAAAGGTTCATCGTTTTTTAAAACCCGGAAGGTGGCGCGGGTTCGAGATATTTGAGCATTTTGGAAAGCTCTTGGTATGTCTAAGTCAACGCAAAAACATACGACCAAGACTAGAAAAATAAATAAAATTTACAACTATGCTTTATATTGATAGATTTTTTAGATAGGTTCGTTTGATATATTCTATTAATAGACTCGTTCGGTAGATTCTTTAGATAGGATCGTTTGATAGATTCTATAAATAGGCTCGTTCGGAAGATTCTTTAGATAGGATCGTTTGATAGATATTATACATAGGCTCGTTCGATAGATTCTTTAGATAGGATCGTTTGATAGATTCTATAAATATACTCGCTCGGTAGATTCTTTAGATAGGATCGTTTGATAGATTCTATAAATAGGCTCGTTAGGTAGATTCTTTAGATAGGATCGTTTGATAGATTCTATAAATAGGCTCGTTCGGTAGATTCTTTAGATAGGTTCGTTTAATAGCAGCTATTTTGGCTTGGACTGGTTTCTGAATATAAATTCTGTTTCTTATATAGCGGAGACGAACCAGGCCTTCTTTAACAATAACGTGGCGGCCATTCTGGACCTGATCTATCCGATCGCCGAGGAGACCGGCGCCTTTGTGGTCTCCGCGTTCGTCAACCGAATCCTGGGAACGGTGCCTCTCCACGAACTTCTCCCGGAAGACTGACCTGACGTTCCTGTTGTAAATATTTAGTTTAGAGTACCTATAATTCGGTTTAATTTTGAACATTTGTAATAAATGCTTTCCTAAAACTGAAGTGGTGTATCATTTTCCAAAATAACCATCTATTTAATTACATTTTTTTTTGGGCATTCACAAGAATTCTCTTCGATTTAGGCCGATTTTTATGCTGAATACTTAAGGACTGCTTATGTTACCTATTAGGTGTAAGAATTTGTATTAAAAAAATGGGAAGATAATTCATGGACAAATTTATTATTTTTTCAAAGCTCTCGTGTAAACCACGAGGCCGAGGAGGATTATATATTATCACGTTAAGTTTACAAATTGTTTACTCGAAAACCACGAAGAATTTTCATATGAGGTCAAAACAAATTAAATTTTAAATCGCAGGGCTAACAACTAAATTTTTTTTGTTGACCTTCGAACACGGCATGCAATAAGTTGGTGTTGGAATTATTTACAAAAAGTTTAAACATCATGTTATAAAATATCTGCGCATTTCATTACTCGCAATAAAATTTCAAGTTTGATCAAAAAAAAATTGCTGTTCTGTCTGTTCATAAAAAAATGGTAAAAACGGTTGATACACTTTTTCGAATGATTGATTGTGATTGATGATGATGTGTTGATTTCACGAGGTCAGTGAAAGATGCGGCGAGATGTCGCGGATCACAGGATCAGTGCCTCTGTTTGCGGCGAAAAAGGCGTTGTTTTCCACGCGCGATCACGGGTATACCCTCTTGTATTTCTTTGACAACTGACACTTACCGACAGCTGTGATAATGGGAAAAGGTTGCCAGTAATAAAAACTGGGGAAATTCGAGAATGGTGATATTGCAATAAGTATATAATAAAGTTAATATACATTTATAGAATAAATATTAATTCGACAAACATTTTTATTTTATTGTGATAAAATAAAATTCATATATAATAATTATTGTTTCAAGGTATCATTAAATAATCAAATATTATATAAAACTGTTACAAAATGGCGTAGGATTTGTTAACTCTATTTTGGAAAGATTTGTTCGTAAGGAATGTTTTTAAAGAATTTGTTAGTGACGTCATCAATCAGCATTGCCAGTACAGTCTCTATGGCGGGCTGGGTTTCCTTGAGGATGTCCTCAGAGTGCATGTTGAGGATATGTTCTGTTATCATACCTAAAACACATATAAAATAGGTAACAGATTTGATTATATGTATGTATAATCGATAACACCTATTATTAGATTCTTGTCTGATGTTTCCTCGCGCATAGAAAATGTAACTCTCCAGCAAATTTAGTTTTCAGTTTTGCGGCTATCCAGAAATATTTGTTAGAAATATATATTACTGGACGCAACCTAAACCTAGCGATTTAAGTAATATTTATATTTGATAACTTCTTCTTAGACGATTTCATATAATTGCCAAGAAAAGTGACTATATCACTTTTTGTAGAAGTTGTAGTTTTTTGTAGAGGACGTTGATTTGTGCAGTGCTCTGATTACCAACTTTACATTAAATATTTTTTATTATTTTTAACTTATATTTGAATTAATTGAAAACTTTTATAGGCAGGGGTCGGGTGAATTTTGGATTGGGAATTTAATGGATTAACGTCAAGACATGATCATTTTAACAGTATTAATTTTAACACCCTATACGCTATATTTTAAACAGGGTTTTAAAACAGAACCTACTTTTATCATCTCCTCCCGTGTAGAGATTGTCGAAATCAGCTGAGAACGGTCCCGCGCAGTTCAGCTTGGCTGTCGTCTCCTTCGACATGAAATGCTGGTTTCCTTTGCGAACCATCAGAGCGCCCTGGACTGTGATGTTGGCCTTGCACGAAGCTGCAATTCAAATTATGCAACTAATGTATGAAATGACTAATAAAAATCTAAACTTAATAATAAAGTATTTATAAGGTTTGGACTTACTGAAATTGGCCATGAGCCTTCCGCTCCCTTCGATGGGCAGCATTTGGAAGTGTCCAAGAAGCATATACTCCGCGTCCAAGTATAAATGGGGAAACGTTACGTTGGCGATGACTGTTAGACCCTCAGTATCGACCCTAAAATAGAATATTCATCTTGAAAAAATCACGAATACGCGAAGATAAAAGTTTGTACCCCTTTGTAAAATTTATCTATAATGTGTGTCACAAATGCGTTAAAATAAATAACATAAAATGTGCATACTACTGACAGCTGATTAACAGAATGAGTTTCGAGCTGTGAATTTTGTGTGATTTTAAATGTTCCCTTTTCAATAGTCTGTCAAGCTAAATAATTATTAATGCCATCTTATTACTTCTATGAATGTCCAATTTCATTTTTACATAATAAAATTAAAACTCAAAATGAATTATATCAAAAAATAAATACAAAAAGTTTATGTATTGCGGGGAATTAAGGCAATCAACACACGCTAATGAGTCATTTAGATCACCTATGCCGAAATAAAACAAAAATATATGCAGTGCTTATTATAGAAATAAATTCACTGTATTTTAGAGGTACAAGAATCTCGATAATGCTCAAACTTAAAAGTTAAATAAATTAAGGTTGCATTTCGACCCCTGGGCGACCTCTAGTTATGAAAATGACCGGTAAAAAAGCACACATATCGTTGTGAGAAAGAAAATCAGATATGAGACATCTGTCAGAAATGACGAAATTACGTAATTTATATCGAAATCGATCTTTATTGATTGTTTAGATCACTATTAAAATATATATTCGGCAATGGTTCTATCTCTAAATTTGGCCAAATAAGTTATTGACGCAATTGGTTAACTTTTTCATCAATAAACAATATACCAGCTCATTAGAGAAATGTATATTTGCAGCGTTAAGTTATAAAAATAGATCGATCAGACAGAAATAATAAATAAATGAAAAAAATAATATAAAAAAAACATTTTTAATAACAAACTTATATTTAAGTGCTTGATGCGTATACAAAATTTCGCGTCATTGCTATTGACCGTTGAGGAGTTCCTTCATCTGGGCGTAGAATCAGGTCGTGCTTACCATAAAAATGCATATTCATCGGAACTGAACCAACGTGCCAAATTTCAACTCCTTAGGATAAGAGGAAGTGGTTCTAATTCAGCTTGCAAGATTTGACCTAAACCGACATACAAACATTGCAAAGTGCTAATAGTTCTTTTTTAGTTGAATTGCCATTAGGAAAATAGTAATTGAAAGGCAAACGAAGTGTCTAAACTATAGAAAAGTTAACCCAAAACGGTTACGAAAATAAAACGTTTCTATAATAATAGATAATACTAACTTAACGTCATCAAATGTGTAATCAGTCAATCCGCTCAGCAGAACATCGGACAGCAGAGCGTTATACTCCAAAGCATAGCCGGATCCTGATTGGCGAAGGCGTACACTCGGGACCTAAATCGGGTATACAGATCGTCCAATATGATAAGAATTTATGAAGAAATCTGTCAGTAGAATTTACACTTACAGTATTATAAAAATGCTGCATTTACTAAATCTGTTACCATACATAAATAAAACACAATTTTATATTCAATGCTTCTATTAAGATTTACTCTAATAGATTTACTAATAAATACTATTAACTCACAAATCTGAATAATTGGAGGAAAAAAATACATTAATGGGCTTTTGCAATGTGTCGTCAACAATCAACTATCAATTTTAGTACACGACTAATATTATTTATTTGTATTAGAAATGCTTACAGCTATACGTAGCGACAGTTACTTAGAAATAGATAAATAACAACTTCAGCCGACTACAGTCATCTCCAATTTAACAGATACTTTTAACAGAACGAACTGGGATCTAATTTATAGTGATAACATTGTGTGAGTGTTATAATCTGTGAATATAATAGGGTGTGGAATGTAAGAGTGTGTTAATGTGTATGTATAATATGTATATATATGTGTGTGTGTGTGTGTGTGTTTGGTGGTGTGAGTGTTTGTGTTGTGACGAGAATACTATTACTAATATTATGTATGTTGATTATAATATTATGTACTATTACTATTTTTTTATGTTGAGTATAAAGTCGCCTTTATGCAAATGAAAAATGTCTATTTCGCTGAAATTGTGGTTATATGTTGTGTTACTTTTATCAAAACAGTCATTGTTTTAAAACACTTTTGTTGAATTTTCATTATTTACAATAGTGCTAAATGGCCTAGCAATGTATCTGTTCTGAATGTGTTGATATGCACGTTAAAGTCTAAGAAATAGCATTTACCTTAAGAGGTTCCAAAGAAGGCACCCCCAATGCCTCAACGCCACCCTTAAGGGCGGTTTTCGCCAGGTTTGTAGCGTTTATAACGCACTCGTTCAGACTCGGATCGTCGCGTTTGCACACCGGTACAAAGGAAACTAAAAATAACAAGTGAAACTTCTTTGGGCGCGTTATAATGACTAGGATTTATGAGACTGAACGTGCAACGAAACGCTGCAATATTCAGGCGCTGATTCCTGCGTTTATTGTTACATCTCGTTACATTTTAGAACCTTTATTTATCGTAAAAATAAATATGTTTTAAACACAATTAAAAACGCAATTAAAAATAAAATAACTCCAAAAGTTTATTATTATATGCCCATTTAGACTGCCATTAAATATTCACGC
The DNA here is from genome assembly GCA_020383195.1 of Neomicropteryx cornuta. Lineage (NCBI taxonomy): Eukaryota > Metazoa > Arthropoda > Insecta > Lepidoptera > Micropterigidae > Neomicropteryx > Neomicropteryx cornuta. The sequence goes on along the minus strand of JAHKQU010000001.1, from coordinate 404,586 downwards.
TAATAACAAATTTTACAATATCTACTTATCATTTGTGATTGGTTCGAAATGTAGATTTTAAACTATTGGTACCTAAGCCCATTGAGCAATTCCGAATTCCGGTACCTAAACGAACTAGTAACTGCGGCACTTGAAACAGATCAATTTTCAATACCTTCGTGGGTACCAAAGTTGATCGAAATATTTTTGAAACGTTTTCTAGTTCATATTTCAGACAGAAAATAAAATAAAGATTTTTGAGTAAGCAAAAGAGACTTAACTCATAGTAAAATATATAAGATTTAATAAGAAGAATATACAATTTAAGAAGAATAAAAGAATAGAAGAATATTAGAAGCTGATAACTAAACTATCAGTACTTCAGAAATTCACATAATCACGATATAACGGTCATTCAAATTCAAAGTTTTAATTAATTAAAATAAGGTATCGGCAGCATAATTTTCAGTTTTACTCAAACTAATTATTAAAATAAAATACAAATATCCAAATATAAAAAATCGAGTACCTAGGTACCAGCCATGTTTGCCGATTTGATAAGATTTGTTATCTTTCTAACTACGTAACAGTTACCTGCTCTAAGAAAGGTTAATAATAAATAATTTTAATTTGTAGCACAAATATACTGCCAAATGAACGCAACTTATCTAACCGTTATATACTTTTTAAATAAATAAACATAAAATAATGTTTTAATCATATAAGTTATATTTCATGTTTTTGTTTTTGCCCTAATCGCATAAATAAAATATACTCACATTTTTCAGTGCTATTAGTTCTATTATATTGTTTATATTCATCATTCTTTTCCTTTTTTATAACTTGGTGTTTGTCGATAGTTTCTGCCAAAATAACACCAAAAACTACAGTGAAAACTATGAAATATCTAAAAACCATTATAAATGACAAATATGTATTTATATATAATATTTATTTGATGCAAAAGAGTTCAGTTAATTATATTAAATGAGGCAATTCTTTCGCAAACAGATTATTTTATAACTAAGCTCCAAAGCAGTTAACCGTCGCAATGCACTTATGGCATTCAATTAACATAACACAACAAGGTGTTCATCTTGCCAAGAACGTTAAGTACGGAGCTACTTACATATTTTTTTCCTTAAGTGTTAAGTATATTTAGTATTTAAGTTTTATCTAATAATCGTGGTAGCCTAGTGATTAAGGCGCTGGACTATTGACCCAAAGTTAACTGAATACAAGAATCGAGAAAATAAAATTAGAGTTACATCAAACAAAACACAGGCAAGTCTTTTCTTCGAGTTTCTAACTTAGTTTTTAGTGTTTATATTAACAGTAGAAATCTTTGATTAGTTTTACAAATACTTTTTAAGAATGTAAACTTATCATTAATACCAATTGTTTGTAAGCCCTGTGGATTTCTCTCAATAAAGAATAAAGAATCCTAGAGTTTGTAATTCAACATTTTGTGTATTAAATTACTTACCCTATGTTTTATGATTACAACCCATCATGGACGACAGACAATTCCATTGGACCATTTGGCATTGCAGCGTAATGTCGTTCCATCCTTATACGTCGGAAGTCAGCGGGACGCGGTCTTGTGATCGTAAATCCAGGTCAATGATAATCGCAAAATAGTTCTGTTTTAAGGCCTGCATTTACCTGAACTTTAACTTAGATATATTAACAACTAGCTTTTAGTATATGCCATACGAGCGATATCACATTTTGTGCACAGGTACAATTCTTTAGACTTCCGGAAAATTACGCCATATCTCCGCGTTTCACATCCCAAAACCACCCTTAGTTTAAAAATTCATATATAAGTTTATATATCTATTTATTAATAATATCACTTTCTTGTGGACACGATAACTGCAGTAATTTTACACCAATCACTCTATATAATATATAATAAATTTGGCTATTAAATTGCCAAAAAAAATGCCAAAGTAATTATATTATTAAAAAAAAATCGAAGACTAAATGACCGGTTTGAAGTCGTTTTTCTCGTGATTGAAAAACATTTTTCGAATATTTTTTGTTGATTGTTGTTGTTTGTTTTTTGTTTTGTTTTTGTTTTACTTTGTTGTTTTGTTGAAAAGAAGTGCCCTAAATTTAAAAACATCCTGTCTACGTGTATATTATATGCGAATATATCTATATTTATATGTAATATTTCACATAATCTTATATTACCCATATTTGTAATGTAATTTTAAGTTTTCTATTTATTATAATCTGAGTTTAACTTCCGTTGTTTTCACTAAACCTAAAATATGCAAGTCGCGTTTGAATAAAGACAAAAGTTATTGGTTTCTGTTTGTTTTTGTTTGATAAGGTCTTTGTTTACTTTAGTGTCTAAAAATAATTACTAACATGTTATTGATTTGAATATTTTGTTAAAGTACCATTTAAAAATAAATTAATTAAAAAACGGCGGAAAACTGCTGGAAAGATTTCACTGGTAATAATTATGTGTCCTCGTGATAATTGAGTTCGCTATTTTCAAGGGCGGAGTCTTCAAAGGAGAATGAAAGGTCAGCATATTCCGTTTTACTGTTCTGCTGTCCACGCGGCTACTACCTTCCTCTCTGAGGGTTGGTAATTAGCACCCTGGTCACCGGAAAAAATATCTATGAGAACAAAACCTAATAATAACTTAACACAATACTCGACAGTCTTGTGTGTTATTAAAATTGCCGGACAAAAATCTTATTACTCAAGTATTCGATTGTCTGCTTCCACAATACGCGATATAGAATTATTTCAATGGGTGCCACTAACTTTGTTTGATAAAATGCCAGATTGTCTATGTCCAAGAGACAGTGACAAGAAATCATTAAGGTTCATGTTTGAAAAATCTTAATAGCTTGCAATGTTTCCCCATATACTATATAAATATATATATACCATACAGTCTCTTACTAATGTATAAAAGCATAGCTCGAGGGACTGTAAACTCAAATTTGTATGTGAGTATATAATTTTAATTTCAATCGAATACCAGTCACCTATTATAATTACATTAATTATTATTAATTAAACCTACAATAACTAATCAATTATATATATATATATATATATATATATATATATATATATATATATATATATATATATATATATATTAAACTAGCTAAGTTTCGATAAAAGGTGGCTAATTTTTGTGACAGAAAAACTGATTAATAGTATTTTAATCAACTTGCACTTACATGAGGATGAGGTAAGGATAATAATTGCTAACAACGTGTTAGACAACCATTACACTCAACCAAAGCCTTAAAACATTTAAAATTTGTGGAGTTGTAAATAAAAACTATTTATCGTTGAACAAATTTCTGGTTACCATATTATATTTACACAAAATATTATATTTAAAAAATAACATCTTGTGGGGGTGCCGGGGCGATCATAACAAATATTTAAGTTTATATATAGGTAAGTCAAAATAATTTCTAAAATTCGACCTTCGAGATATTTATTTCTTTGTTTCATTGTCACCGACTCTTGGATTTAATAACACGAAAAAATGATTTTATAACAACTGTCATACCTTTGTCGGCAGCCAATAATATTTCGAATAGTTTTTATTATTCATTGAACTCGTATAAATGTCGCCAAAGCCGACAGTCTAAATTTTAACCTTTTAGTAATATATCTATTTTGTTTAGTCGATCAACCTATTTAAATTAGACACAAACATGTTATTATGATTACGAATTATTATGAATTTATTGAAAGTTGTATTATTTACAGTAGTCCAAAATTGCTGTATGGAAACCATTTACAACGCGGAATCACAGTCAAGATTTACAAAAAATAGTAAGTACATTTATTATCAAGCCTTTTTAGAAAATACTAAATGGGGACGTTAAGGTTTTTATTATTATTATTACATATACTTTTTTTTTTAGAATGGAAAAAGCTGATACGAACTGCCCAGTCAAAGGCCTCTCGACACCTCCTCCAGAAACTGGCCATAGACACGGTTTGTCCACGTGAGAAGGCAGATCTTGAAAATTGTATGCAGAACCGCTTAAACGAATACGTGCCAGATTTGGGTAATGAGATTTTATATCAGTTATACTTTTTTTAGGCACAATTTCATCAACCAAGTACAAAAATAACGAAAATCATTTGGTATTATTAAAAACAGTCAAACTAAAAAAAAAAAAAACACGTTTCATATTTAGCACAAAAACGTCTCTCAGACTTATAAACCGAAAAACCAATAAATTACCAAGAAACAATACATATATTTTATTTAAGACTGCTAACATTAACAATTTTTAGTCATAATTGAAAAATAAATTATTGCTAAAAACATATATTTTTTTAAAAAAACAATCTTTTATTTAAGTGCTCGAATGCGTATAGAAAATTTCGTATCAGTGCCGTTGACCGTTGAGGAGTTCCTTCGTTTGGAGACAATCCTAGGTGGTAATCAGGTCATGCTTACCTTAAAAATGCATTGTCATTGGAGCTGAACCAACATGTCAGGAAGTGGTTCTAACTTAGCTTGCCAGATTTGACCTTATCAGACTAACAAACTTTGCAAGGTAAATAAAGCACTATTACTCTTAAATTATTTTTTTTTTTAACCAGAAACAAAAAAATATTTCTTGGCAATGGAATCAAAAAAAAAAAATGTATGTTAATAATAATCTACTGAATCCTAGAAGTGCCTTTTTAAATATTCACACAATGAAGATCAGTCAGCCCTTTACCATTAGTCAACCAGGGTGCAAATGACAAAATGACCCCTATTTTGATCATCGAACAGAAATATTTTACTACCTTCCAGAAATTCAAACCTAACCTTCAAAAACAATTTTAACTTTCAGTAAATTTCTACCCTCCTTCGCTGGATCCACTGGTGATCCCAACAATGAAACTTCAAGTGGAGTTCCACGATCAGCTCGCTTACGGCTCGCTGTACAAGAATGTCACTATAAAAGGGTTATCCAAAGTCACTATTAAGAGAGTAAGGTATGTGACTTTGTTCGATTTAGCCAAGGCTCATCAGGATCTTAACCATATTTTTTTTTCAATTGCCCTAACCCTAATTTGTTGGTTGGCGTAGTGCCTTTGGCCACATAAGGTATGATAGAGTCTTTTGGGATACAGATCTCAGTGGTGCTTCTTTGTGGTTACGGGCAGGGTTTTATTACCTCAAGGAGCTACACCATCAGAAATTCAAGAATCTTCACATGTTGCATTATCTCAATTTTCTTCCCATTATCTCAAAGAGTATTTGATCCAAAAACTATTTTACGACGTTAACCTTAGATTTAAAAATGATACAATGTGTTTCAATGATTCACATAATGAAACTTCTAAACTGTCAAACCTTCAACCAAAACATCAAACTATCAAACGATTAATTCCAGTTCACAGACACTCATATAGGTTACAAATGTGTTCCTTGATAGACTCCAAATTACATACAAACTATACAAAGGATGGAATACTTATATATTGTTTTGTTATCACAAAAAGTATAAGGCATCAAATATTTTATGCCCACTATTATGTAACCTAAGATGTTTATCACCCATTTCTCTTCTGAGCGCAGTTTTAAAGAACCAAAAGTTTACTATATTTTTCGTTTAAAAAATAAGAAAAATAAGAATAAGAAGAAAAAATTGACTATTAAAATCAACCTTTTTGGAAGACCCAAATATTAAAAAAAACATGAAAAAGGACACAGTGGTGCTTACAATTGTTGGATTATTTAGAATTTCCATTCGTGTTTACGAAACCTGATGTGAATATATGTCGATTCTACATGCATGTATTTCTGTTAACAAAGTTGCCATCTTGTTTTAGTGTTAAAGCTGAAGAATCATTTGTCTTCATTCTGGCTTACGTACCAATTCTTCATGTCCGCGAGAGGTTCTTCGCCGCCAAGAATATACACTTCTTGCCCGCGCAGGGAAATGGCACGGCATATGGTGTTTTATGTATGTATAAAAAAGTATTTAGAGAAGGTCTTTTTGGACACCATTGTGGAATTCCTGAGTACATACTACTTGTGGGATTTCGTCTACCTTAGGACGGGCATTGCCTAGTTAGGTAGAACTTGCATAGGTCAATTATTTGTTATGTTACTAAGTCAATAAATAGATTAATTAACTAATTAACGGCACTTTATAAACTTTTGTAATGTAATGCATTATTGTTACTAATGTTTACTCCCTGTTTTTTTTTTTATATTTTCCTAATACACACACGAGAGCTGGGAAACATAACTGGGTCTGAAGTGCGCAAATTGGAAAATCATATTTTTGTTTCTCTGAACAAAAGTGTATTTATTTAATTCTAAGTACCGACTTTTAATAATTTGTTTTGCAGCCCGAGTAAATATAGGCATCGTAATCAAATTGCCGATGGATAGAAAGATTTGCTCGGCGGCACATCTCCACTCAAGGATAGGACAGATTAAAATCAAATTCGAGGATGACCTTTACGCCAATAGTAATATAGGTTGGTTTATCGATAACGTATTTTCTACCTTAGCCTTCAGTGAACTTATAAAATTGTCAACATTTCATAAACGTCAGCACACGTCGATTGGCTAAAATAATATTCAGATCTAATAAGAGATCGTATCATCTGACTAAATCAATTACGCAGTTAACTTCACCTCCCAATGACTTTTCTTTAGTTGGCCAAATGAAGCTTGGGGTATGTCTCATGGCATGGTTGAATGAAAACTTTCTTATCTTTGTTAATTTTCTTCGTCACATCTTCATTCTGATCTTTATCTGTCCAACTGATGCAGAGCATGCTCTGTACGTTTCAAAGTCATCCTGTGTTTTAAGAACTATATCACCGTATCATTCTCATGATTTATCGTCATGATTTCTCATGTCATAACATATGTTTTTAACCCAATTATAAAGTACATTTTGTTTACATACTTTTTCTCGCGAAAAGGACTCTCGGAGCTAATGAAGTTAAGCCGAAACCAACTAAGGATCTTAACAGGCCACTGCAAGCTGAATAAACATCTGGACAAATTAAACCTATCGACCGACGACAGATGCAGACTTTGCCAAGAAAGCCCAGAACTCCGTTACGCCTACTGAGAGAATGTGGGCCCCTCATTTACAAAAGGTACCAGCTTCTAGGCAACCATCTCCTCGAGCCAGAAGAGATTAGAACCATCGCACATAAAAAGATACTTAACTTTATCTACAGTACGGGATTTAAGCGTACAATAGTTCTGAAAAGGATGCGGTACAGGGGGCAAACCCCTACATCCATAACATAACATACTTTATAATGTGGTGAATAGTAGTAGGTACTAACTGTTAATTTATGTAGTTGCGTGATAATCTTTGATTAAATTGTATTGTTTCAGAACACCTGAAACAAGTTTGGATGAAAGTAGCCAAAGAACTGAGGCCGAACGTAGAAGTCGCGATAGCTGATTACGTGAAGCACGTAATACAGCGTTACATACCAAAAATACAACTGAGGAACGTCTACGTTGATAGCTTTGAAGAAGAGTCGAATCCATTGTATAGGTTTGATGATGACGAACCTTCTCATGTCATGGTAAATGGTGATTTAGTAGTCATAGTTTTTGCTTTAAAGAATTCATTCACGCTTTGTAATGCTCAACAGGAGGACCCGACGATCGTAGATAAAATACACGCCTCGAAATTGAGCGAACTTCTCACGACTATTCTGAGCATCGGTCAAGCAAGGTATTGACAGTTTACAAGTTCTGCAAAAGTTCATAAGCTCAGAAGGAATTAATAGCACTCCTAAAATGGAGGAAGTCAGATATTTATGGAACAAACTGTCGAATGAACGGAGCATAAATTTGAAATCTATCGATAATATTGAGATTGGAGAAGGTAAAAGCTCAGCAGATGGTTTCTCAATAAAATCTAATAAAAAGAAACAATCAAATGATTTAAGAGTACCAAATTTATTAAAGGAAAAGTTTGAAAAACCTTTTCCGATTTTGTCACATGACGGTAGTACTCCAGAATCATCAAATACCGAATTGGAGCTTATTCAGATCTTAGTGAAATTGATGATATTCACTATAAAGAATTGTGGTCAACTGAATCTAATGAAGGTATGTCATCCCTAAATGATCCCTAAAAAATCTGTATCAGAACGTTAAAGGAATTATTTAGTGCAGGGCATTACGCAGTCACATTAATTATTATGAGGTATTATACCTACTCATTCATCCCGCCTTGAGAGAGTTGATGGGAAATACTTACGACGACCTCCGCAAGTCTGGACCAACTCGAGTTGACATAAAATAACATATAATTTCGTAATCTCAATGACATCCTAGAATCTCGATGAAGATACACTTTGGCTGACGGACTATTGCCCATTTGATGACGTCTCAGCCCCGGCCAGTCAGCCCAGGGTTCGTCTGGTTATTTTTTTGGCCACGTCGAAAGTTGAGGCCAGGGAACTGTCAAAGAATGCAACATCTTAGATGACTGAGCTAATATGAGTCCGATGACGTCACACATTGCACTGAATATAGAATGCTTAACAATTCTCTACTTCCGCATTTAAGGCTGCGTTGCACATGACCCTAAAGAAGAAGCAATATGCACTCACTGTGTTATTTCGTTGAGTTAGTATTTGGTTTAGGTATGAGGAGAAACAGAGTTCCTCTGTTGAGGGTTGGGGGAGGGGGAGGGGCGGAAGACGCGGTCAGCTTCCCCTCCAGTAACAAAACTATGTTAGCCATATAACATATGCAAAAGAGCGAGACAGCGCGATAGTCAAACGACACGTGCGAGCGAGGCAGATTGGTCGTTTCTAGATGGCTCGTAATACACCCATGGAAGGCATATGGAGGAAACAAGGTTTAGAACGTATAGCTTCTTTCGGCGGCACAAGCAATGTTAAAAATCAAATGATTCTATTTAGTATATTTTATTTATTTAAAATCTTAAAATATTCATACATTACAAAATTAAATATAGGTGCCTAAAATAACATTTATGTATTACAAAATAGTTAATAAAACAACAATAAAGCGTTCTAAACGACCATACATTAATACCTACATACATACATACTTATAATTAATAGATTTGAATCTACTGATTTTACCTAATACATAAAATATATGTGAGGAGTTGGCGAAAAAAACCACTTATCTCAGTCTTTGAACGAAAAGCGTTTTTTTTTAACACGCAACTACCCGAATCGATCGGCTATCGTTTTTAATACAAACGGTTTAGTTTTTCTCCAAAAGTCCAATTGACATAAAACCGATCAAAATGACCCGCAGGGCTGCAATAATTTTTAATTATTTGCCGTTTAACGGGTCATACGTTTGTTACAAAAGATTCCACGGAAACGTGCTTTCCATCAAAAACATCGTAAATGCGTTCTTTTTCTATTTAATTTTCGGTTTTTATTTGTATAAAATATAAATACACTTTGATAAATAATCAATTAGGTATACATATATATACTTATATGATAGTAATGTCTATAATATCAGAATTGTGTAAAATTAAAAGCACGTTTAATTATAATATTCTTGTAAACAAAAAACACAATCTCTCATGCTATGTATGGCTACATCAAGAATATCAGTAACGTCCGAAAATGCTTATAGGAGTAGGCGAATGATGGGTGAAGTGATGGGTCAAAATGATGTGCCATCAAAAACGTTTTTGAAAGGAACGTGGTCAGCCATCATTTTGGCTCAAAACTATAAAGCATAATTATATCAATTGTGATGCCTAAGCTATAAATTTGAAACATCTCAATGGTAAGACGTTTATTATCCAAGGTCATACAGGTGACGTTGGGGCATTAATTTTAATATGGTTACTACCATATTAAAATTAATGCCCCAGCGTGACATGACAACGGACAGAAATAGGTGGAAGGAGAAGGTCTACATCCAGGAGTGGAAGGCGTCAGGCTGAGGAAGAAGAAGAGAGACCAGTAGTAGTTTTTTTACCTTTGTACTATATAAGGCTTGCAATTAAGATAGCTCGATATGTCACATATTAAACTGTGGTTATTTTAGAAATGGTACAAACACCACATTGTGCTTTACCAGGCCGCCGCCGTAGGGCGGAATGTTTAGAAACTTAAATACCTACTATAAATGCCATTCGAAAATTACATTTTTTTTTTTATTTCATTATTTTCTCACTTCGTCACCTTCGATGCCACCTAACAATGTTTACAATTACTTAAAATACTAACATTTTTCTAATTTAGTTGCATATATCTTACTTAGGTTGCTTGCCTCGTTGGACGGAAAAATCAGAAATAGTCTAACCTCAAAAAAAAATGATAATCATTACTTCAAAAGTGATATAAATGAAACTATTGAGGCTACAATAGATAAGTCATAACTATATGCTAAGAATTTATATTTAGAGAATGCCTAGCGGCTGCATCATGTTCGCAGCAGTATCCTTTTAGGTTGTGATTCTGGGCATGAATGCTGCTGATTCACCTGTATATGTACTTACGTATCAAAGTTAAAATATATTTAAAATTAAGTAGTACGAGGGTGCCTCACAGTTGCAATAGCATTTTTTTTTTTGGTATATTCATGGCTTGAGCCAAAGGTCAATGGGTATGTTGGTGAAGGCCTTATTGAGGAAGACCTGGAAGTGCTTGCCTATGCTGGCGCTGGCCGCCGGACGCATCTCGTCGATGATTTCGTTGGCGTTGTTGTTGAGGAACTGGTTCATGGCCTCTCCTGGAAATACAGAACGACAAATCGGGTAAACGAAACATATAGCCTGCTCTATTTGGACCGCAAGAGGGAATATAATTGCAATTTTGCAAGATAAATCAATCAGGGTTGTGAAATGAAACTATTTTTTTAAATAATATATTAAGCGTCACACTTTGAACGGTGAAAATTTGACGCGCGTTATCGTTAACCTAGGTGTTCCCTAATAAATCATGGAAGAGAGGTTGTTGGATTGTGCCTAGGCGTACCCTAATAAATCATGGAAGAGAGGTTGTTGGATTGTGCCTAGGCGTACCCTAATAAATCATGGAAGAGAGGTTGTTGGATTGTGCCTAGGCGTACCCTAATAAATCATGGAAGAGAGGTTGTTGGATTGTGCCTAGGCGTACCCTAATAAATCATGGAAGAGAGGTTGTTGGATTGTGCCTAGGCGTACCCTAATAAAAATATTTATTTCTATTGATTTGACAGTTTTCGTAGTTTCATAACAACACAATTATTTTTAGTATATGCTATGCGACTGATTTAAAGTATTCACATTTCGACACTTCTGTCCGATGCGTACTTTTACGGGAACTGATACTGTTTTGAATATCATGAAATCCCTGCGCGCTTTAGTAGCGCCACAGATGTTGGTGATGGGTGGAGGGATAGAGGGATTCTACCATAATAAATAAATTATAAAAGAATGGTGAAAAAGGTATCGGAAAAACAAAACAATAGTAATCGAGGAAACTTTTGTGGAACGGCAAATATAGCGTATTATTTCATTACTGTAAAAGATTTGCCTATTTTTGTATGTAATTCTAAATATGTATATTTTTATTTGTATTTCAAATGTATTTTTGATGTTTTACTTACCATTAAATTTTTAAGACAAAATGTACGATTTTTTTTTCATGCGCACACTCTGTCTTTCAGTTTCGCGAGATCTATGAATCGCCATTTTTTTTTTATTTAACTATTATTTTATTTAAAAAAAACAAGGAATATAGCGACCCATAATAAAAAAATGCATCGGGGAAAAGTTATAATGGCGTCAGGGAATAAATATCTTCGCAATTTTATATCTTAACTTTTCTTCGGTGTATTTTATAGCTGTGCACGATAATCTTTCTACGATATTAAGTTAAGAAATTCAATTTTAACTAACCTAGCTTTCGTAACATTTTCTATCCTTGTCATGTTCTCTGTCATCTAATTACAATGTTAATTATATCTGAATACTTTATTATATATTTATTGTTCAATTCATAGATCTTGAGAAATATCCAAAAACACTTAAAGTTATGACATGTTTTCACTGTAATAGGTAGCTATGAGCACTCCTCTATAATATTCTCTAACCTTCCAACTAGACTAAAGTCTGTACTAAGGAAGGCATTTTTCTAAGCGGTCAAGAGTCAACCGTCAAAACTGTATTATTATTGTTCACAAAAAATATTTTAAAGTTTATATAAATTGTTATAAGACCATATATTGTTCAATTTTTTAAAAGTTATTCGCGGATTCATCAAGAATCCCTTAGTACTTGGAGAGATTGATTTCTTTGTTCTATAACTAATATTTTTGGGAAAAATAACGGAAAGTCGTTCACCTTAAAGGAAGATATAAGGTCTCCTTTCACTCCAAAAATGGACAACACGTGAAGTTGGTAACAGTTCTTTTAAGGCGAGGTCAAGGATAAATATTCATTTCGATTTAATTAGACCTATGGCTGGCATTTGGAAACCGTTGGATATTTAATCATAAAAAATATATGTTTAGATACCTTAATCTTATATGTTCAACATAGTAAAGACCGATTTTTAAAATTCATTTCTATTCCTGAGAAATTTAATAAATGATAAACTGCTAATAGATATTTTTTTAGTTTAATTCCACTCTTATAAAAGCCTCAGGAATTGAAATAAAAATGAAGATTTCAAGGTCAAATGAAGCCTCGCCTGTTCTGGACTCACCGATGATGCTCCCGAAGTTGACGGTGTCCCTGATCTTGAACCTGGACTTCTGCAGCTTGAAGTCGATCAGCAGTTTGTCGGCCATCATGTACCGGATGTCGTTCCTCGTTATTTCCTTGCCATAGATTTTCGCTATTGCTGCGACGTCAGCTGCAATGCGCGTATGATATGATATGATATGATATGATTGTCATGATATGGTTAGAAAAAACTTTTAAATTATTTATTAAATAAAGAATATTTAATTTAACAGGCTACTCATAATAGTGTTTTTTGTAATTAAATTATAATGGTTTAAAACACGAGTATAATTTCTGGGAGTACAAATGAGTACCAAGATTTAACAACATTATTGCATTAGATCCTGCGTCAAAAAAAATATATTTCACTATAAAACGTCAAAGCATAATAATCTTCCTTTTTAGGCCAATATTTTATTTTAAATATTTATTTTTATTTATTCTTTATTGAAAAATTTCACGAGATAACTCGTCATTGATGTGCGCTTAAAAGCGTCATCGCCTTACTGCATTTTTATTAATATTTAGAAGCGTGGCATGACTTTTATTTGTTTTTTATTTATTCTTTATTGAAAAATCCACAGTAATAAATTTTTATAATTACAAACAAAACTTATTACTAGTATAAAAAACCAATTAAGAATTTCGGTCATTTTACATGTTAAGATTAGCATAAAAATTTGAACAGTGTTCTTAAAATATATATAGATTATTAATATTATATACGTATAGAGTAGATTTTTTTTTTGAAGTGTTGTTATGTGTAATTTGTGAGTGATGTTTGTGGTAGTTGTGAGTGTGTGACATTTGTATGTATATATTAAAATTAAGTAATAAATCAAGTATGGTTTTAGTATGTATAAAAATAATTTATGATGAAGATGATATAATTATAGTATGTATGTATATTCTAAATGTAATTGCAATTACGAGTACTTATATGTTACAATTAACCATTAACAACATAACAATAACACAATGTCGCATATATATATTTTAGTTCGGTTTTGACGTTTGATTGCTTATGTTAAAAGTGCGCTAGTAAGGATTTAACGGTAAATAATTCGGGTTTTATCGACAAAAGCTATGTTAATATAAAAAACAAACATTTTCATAGTTTTATGCATGTTATTTGCCAACAATAAATTATAACCTAAACTAAAAAACGGGTGGCAGTCGGGTGTTTTTTCTTTTAATTTATTTTTAGTTTAAAACCAGCTTGATTGCGCAGACAGTGCTGATGCAATTTGGAAGATGAACCATAAGATGATATTGACTCAGACAGCATTGAAGTGTTTTTGAACTGTTATAAGTGTTTTAGTTGTCAAAGTGACTTTTCATGCGGCAAATTATATCGGAACAAAACTGAAAAGTAAAAAATTCAATGTAAGGGTCCCTAAAGAATGTTCGATTATAAGATAACCTACCGAACGAAGCCCAGAAGTCCCCCTGCGATCTTACCGGGAACAGCAACACATTACCGCTAACCTCATATCTTCCCGTGATCTCGATGCGCGGCAGCGCCAAGCCCATGTCGATGCGCAGCTTGGGAATGTCCGACCTGGAAACACAGTTTCACAATCCTTAGGTATTTATACACTGTATCCCGGGACCATTCCCGATAAAAAAACAGTTAATAAGTCCAGGGATTTCATGGTTACCGAGGAAAAAAAATATGAACTCGAAGCGAAAATAGTAAAAGGAACTGTAGTCTTTATTGTGAGCGCTCAGCCGTCGCGGTGTCAAGGCCATCGATCTGACACCATCTAAATATTAAAAAATATAATAAATTTAGGGATGATTTTTCTTCGCATTTTTTATATAATTTCTTACTCATAGTGGGTTACACAAGTCCTCGGGACACAAACAATTGCTCTGTTTGACGCAGAAATATAATTTTGAAATAAATCCGTTTTTAATCATGAAACTAAAGAAGTTTATGTTTAGGTATTTTCAGTTTATGATTTACAGTCATTTGAAATGTCCTTATCGTTGAATATTCTTAGATCACTATGATTTTTTTGTTATGTTAATCATTTGTAACCAGGGATCGAATACAGATTTGAGTATTTTTTTCTTAAATTATCTAGTATTGAAATTCCCGTGAAAATGGTGTTTATTTAATTTCGATGAGATTATAGTTATTTTTTTTAAATTATAGGTTTCTTTTCCCCATTTTTTTCCTCCTTAGTTTTAATTCAAGTTTCTTTTGTTTTGGGTTAAAAATCTATATTTCGGTGTCCAAAACTCGTATTCTTTTTCATTAGCAGTTTAGGTGCTTTAACAAAAAACCTGAATACTTAAAATAAATAAATAATCATATTTTCATTTATTTAAAAAAAAAGAAGAAATTTGTGTACCTACAAAATAGGATTACTTTAAATCCAAATAACTAATTTAGAATAAATATTATAAAAACAATAAGTCGCCTGTTAACAAGATTACTGAAATGATTATGAAACTTAAAGACAAACAAACAATAATTTTAAATATTATTTTGTAAATAGTTCATAAAATTGTGGTAAAAATACATTTTTAACTCTAAATGGACCTAGTTGTCAAACCTATTGTAGGGTTACATTATAGTTGATTATTTATTGTTTATTGTTTTTAATCATAGTTTAATTTTTAAACTATGATTTAAACTTTAAAACTATCGTTGAAAGATCTATAAATATATGTGGTCATAAGTCAATTTAAATATGTAATCATCTAAGTATTTAATAAAATGACGCTAACAGTATGAAAATTAAAATGAAACGCCTGATTATGCTCTTGACCATATTAAACTATATATCGTTCATAATAGTTATATGTAATTATTTTTAACTTACCAGCATTTCCCCTGACTCCAGAAGAGGCAAATTTGGCCTAGTTGAGTAGGGCTCTAGGGAGTATTTGTCTTAGTTTTTCGAGGACAGTGTCTTGACGGGTTTATAGGTACCATACGTTAAAAAAGAGTTACTTCTGGCAAAACTAACCCTCGGGTTTTCTGTTATTTATATTGTATACGTACTATTAAAACCTATTTTAATATGTAATTTTATTTTTAAACACGTCTAGGACTGAGTCAACCTCCATTTCGTTTGATAAATACATAATAATTGACAATGCCTTGCATTTTCACGAGTCGCTTGGCAGGGCATTGACATAATAAGCCTCCGATTGTGTCACGCGACTTTGGCAAGTGGGTCGTCTGGCCGACGGCACACTTTCGCGTATCTTATATAACCGAATCGAAACCGACAACCGGACAACTATGCCAACGACCACTTTCCATGTGGACAACAACAAGCCAGTCGGAACTGCCTGCGAGGGCGCCTCTCCGACAGCCTTCGAACGCGGGAAGCTATAAAAACCATTACAATTATTTTTAAACACACTCTAGTACTCTTATTTTATTTGAAATGTTTTTTTTATGTCTTACTATTAGTTTATTTATATGTACACCCTACTACGGGTGGATTAATGAGGTTGGCGTTTGACCACATTTGAATAAGTTATATTTAAACCTAAGAGGAAGAAAGCTAAGGAAAGCGACATTCGTCTCATTGAAAATCTTTTATTTTGCATGAATTTCTTGAAAGGTTTTCCTAAGTCGTTCACTAATTGAGTTTTGAGTCGGCCTTAAATAAGGTAACTAGACGATAATAAAAAATGTCGACGGACTGTCGAATCTATACGAAGATACCACAATATATACTTATATGTTTTGTGAATTTAAAAAAATTTATACATTTTAATGGATACAGATAGATAGTCCACCATAGGACAGATGTTCAATCCCTCTAACTATAGTTAGATGGATACGACATGTCACTTAACGCGAATTTATGCGAGCTATGCGATATGTGATATTTGCTTAAGTTACCTTCAACTCCAAAATGTTTTTGCATCAAAACACAGATATTTCGTTTTATTTAAGGGACTTTGCGAAAATGGTGAAACACATATTTGTATGTTTTTTAAGAAGTATCTAAATATTAATAGTTTCAACAAAAACATGTTTAAGCCCTCTTTTAATTTCTAAAAATTCTTTTTTTAATGGGAGCTCTATAAGATTATTTTTAATGTTCTAATCAAATTAGAAATAATAAAAAAGTTATGTTTAAAAATATTTTTTCTACGGTAAATCCCATGTTAAATTGTTTCGCGCGCTTTTTGTACGGATTTTAGAAAAAGAATTATTTATTTGAAGATTGCATTTCTCCGCTCCAATATGCTGCTAGGTTTTGACCTTCGCGACTGCGGCCACCTGGTTGAACAGGTTTAGGGAGGACTCTGACCTCAAAGCGCATACCTAATTTTAGTGATGGTGTAATTGCTGGGTCCCGTCACGGACACGTTGGTGAAGAGCGCCCGGATGCGAACGGGGCCTGCTCCGTTCTCCATCTGCAGCTGTTCTATCAGCAGCGGCTCGACCGGCGGCACCCCTGGAAGCATCGTGCATCATGAGAACCATTTGTTTTTTATTTCAATTGCCAAAATTCCTTTCGGCACGCCGGAAGGCGGAGGTATATTTCACCGGATCCAAATTGCGAAACATGTCGGTCATCTCATATCAAAAGTTGTTTCATACAAAAGTTGTTGGCCTATAATTAATTTTGAGACGATTTGATCCAAACGTATTAAGGGAGGTATGTTTTTTTTTTTTAATTTCGAAAATCCAATTTTTCCCAACCCTAGGACCAATGGTTAGAGCTATCAAAAAACTTTACTTAGATTTTAGGTTCTTATCTTAGAAATAATATAAAATTTAAATTAATTCGATATCCTTCTATACTAAGAAAGTTATAATAAAATTTCAGTTTTTCAAAAAAAAACCCTTAAAATTACGGCATTTATGTGTTAAAGTGTTATAGATTGGTGGATAGATATATAAACTATTAACCGAGGGTGGTTTAGGGTTGCGGAAGTTATAACATAGTACCCATTGCAAACCTTCTAATGAAATATATTATCAAAGATGTCTTTTAGAAGTGCGTAGAAATTGAATTACAGATCGCCTTCCACCTCGTACTTGGGTCTGCGGAACTCCGAATGTGTCGCTTCTATTGACGTCGAATTTTATTTGTTTTGTTTGTTTGAATTACATTATAATAAATAAAGGTTTGCGCGTACAGTACCCAACTTTGTAATATGTACTCTCCTTTATTCGCGCTATTGTCCCCAAACCGTAGGTGGTTACTGGTAGCACGCGGGACTAATAAACCTGTCCCAGACATGTGTGTAAATATTTGCGCACACGCACAAATGCTACTAGACACATAAATGGTAGCGTAAATCACATGTGATTTTATAACATATAAGGTTACTTTAGTTATATTTTGAAAGCTAAAAAAGTCATAAATAAATCATTTATGAGTGTTGCCAGATATGAGACTTATTAGTGTTGTGTTGAGGCTCAGTGCTATGCCTGGTATTTGATAATTATTGGATATTTAATAATTAAAAAATATATTTAGATACCTTAATCTTATATTTTCAACATAGTAAAGGTAGATTTTTAAAATTCAATTCTATTTCAGAGAAATTTAACAAATGATAAACTGCTAATAGTTCTTTTTTAGTTGAATTTCTCTCTTATAGAGTGCATTAGAGCCTTAGGAAAAATAGTAATTGAAAGGCAAATGAAGGATCTAAATTATAGAACACTTTGTTTTTTTAATTTCTATATTATTAAGCTGTAAATAAATAAAAATTAATAATTGCTTACTGACCGCGCAAAGAGTAAAACCTAACGCCCTATAAAAATTAAGCACCGAATGTCAAGGTCTAGCTAGAGCCAATATGCTTCGCCTTAAATTAATATTTAAAAGTTATTAAGAATAGACCTGGAACCTGAATAAGAGTGTTCTTTGTTCTTTGCTGCGGCTTGGCGTTTCAGGGGATTTTTTATTCATTTAAGGGAGAAATCTTATCTTAATATATACCTGATATCTTATTTAATTTCAAGGGAAGCAAATGCCAGATAAAAAGCGATATATTCCTTACCGATTTCGTTTATCCCTCGCGACAGATAGGGCCTCAGATGCTGGAAAGATTTCTTGATGCAGGCGTCAATCGCCGGGTCGCTCTTGGAACACGGCAAGATGTACTCGGCTGGAAGAAGTCATGATCTCATTTCATTTTATAACAACATTAGCTTGACTTGATGAAGACCTAAATTCCAGAATTGGTCGCTTTTGTAATATTTATTTATTTTTAAATGGTGCTTTAACAAAATATTGAAATACATAACATGTTAAAAAATATTCTTAGACACTAAAGTAAAATATATATATAGCCAGAATCTTCAAAGAAAAATTAATACCGAAAGCACAGATAGTTGCATCGCTTGAGGTAATGCACGCTGGTTTAAATACAGGCCTGTATTTTATGAAAGTCTTTCACTCTCACCTACCTATCTGTGCGATATGCAATACGGTCAAACTTTCTTTAAAGTAGTAAAAAATGATTTAAAAAAGAAACAATATTTATGAAAAACAGTGTAAATGTAACCAAAACTTTAAAATCTTATAATCTTATTGACTGAATAGAGAAATTAACTAAATATAAGGTTGGTTATCTAGTGTGTATATTGTCGGTTGAAAGAACTGAGAAGAGGTCTAGAATGTTCTTGTAGTGCATCCAGAGACAAGCGGCTGCGAGCCGAACGCCGGATTACGTAAAACTTTATCGGAAGATAAATACTGAAGACCCATGCCTACTCGTACCAAGATGATGAACACGGAATAAGCCGAGAGCCGGCGCCACATTAAAAATACTATCACATAATATATAATATCTGGCTATCACTACAATAATTTTTGCAAACTGTACATTTCACGATCTGCCGTTCAGTCGCACCGCCATTTTGATTTGATTCACAGCAAATTAAAATGGTAACAAGTTAAAACATCAAAATATAACGGTTGCGACTACCAAATTTTCAGATAACATCGTTTTACTTCGTCAGCTGTTCACCCACAAAGCCATATTTGTTTGTAATCATAGCAAATTTTCTAAAATATTTTTTAACTGTATCTCTACTGCCATAACAAAAAATATAGTAAATCTAACCAAAAATTATTTAACAATAATCAACTATATGATTTGCTTACACTTATGTTCGATTAGCAAATTCCTTGCTGCGAGTACAATTTTTTAAAAAACTATACAGTTTGCTAAAATATTTTTTTTCAATATAGGCAATGACGTAAAGACAATATAAATTAAAATATACGATCCTTAAACTAGGGTGGTCCAATTGACTAGTAAGATAATTAAGAATAATATCAACGAATTTAAGTAAGATTTAAATTTTAACAACATTTAACGATTTTAATTTAAATAAAAATGCACCAATTAACCCGTAAACTAGGAATTTGGTCCGTGGTTTTGTGCATTGGTATATAGTATTTTAAGACAGGCGTTGCAAAACTTTTGCTGAGTTATTGAAAATAGATCAATTTCGGAGAACTTAGAATTAAATAAATCACAAATTCGGTAAATACGGGAAACTTATCCTGAATTTGTGCGCATTTAATTCAGTTTTTAATTATTTTATTTTCGTGTGTTTCTTATATCGACAAGACTGTTATAACTCGGTGTGAAACGTTTCTTATATTCTGAAATGTCTAGATGGTACATTTGACCACCAAGCACATAGGTAAAACAAAACACACGTCCGGATATCATTTTAAAATGGGTCCCAACGGTTTTTATAAGCTCATGGCCATTGGAACATTAATTTATTTTTTTGAATTAGTGTACTAGTGTATAAATAGTAAGAAAAATCCAATTGTCAAAAAAATCTGCACCTGGCTCTTAGACTGAGTTCAAAACGTGAGATGGTATGCAATCTTCGAACAGCAGCTTCCTCGCAGAAACTGGGTCGCGGCAAGGCGAGACGCGATTGCATTATTTGCCCAACATAATCTGTCGAACGTTCAGATCACCAAAAGAAATATACCAACCAATATATGTATATGTTTACCTTAACAAACAAATTAACAAATTAACAATTCAACATTTTTTTAAATCATTTAACACTGCATGGTTTTTTAGTAAAAGATTTTTGTGGAATACTTTATTTTTTTTTTATATATTTTATGATATAGGTACTTTCTAGAACCATCTGCAAACATAATTTCATATCTTTTCAGGACAATCACTCACACAAATACATATGCATGAGTGAACTTATAGTATACTCTCGCGCGTCTAATAACTGTATTTGTACGGTAAAAACTCACCCATACTCACCCTGATGCACCTTACCTTCAATCAAAAGTACACTCATAAACTTTGCCCTATACGTTTATACCTTTCCAATGGTGCTAGCCAATTATTACTTTAAAAGAATATTCATAATTGGTTTCATAAACTACAAATATGATATACCTATTATTAACCATTAAAATGAAAACTTTTCGATTTTTTAAGAAAATTACATTTTTTTTAAATGGTAGTATGGGTTTTATAGTGGAAATTTTTGGTATTGCGACCACATTTTGCCTATAATTTAACAAAATAAATAATGTCATTTAAAAAAGTTTCGTATTAATCAGGTTGTGGTGGTAAGGTGGGATGGGGTGGATGGAGGGGAAAGTAATGTTCCCACCAGTTCCTAAAAAAAAAAACGATTGCACAACTAGGCGATAAAAAGAAACGAAGCTATAACAAATAAATATAAAGTTCACACTATAACTTGTGATGGGTTACTTCATTTCCTGTCTCCGATTATGCCAACGGCACTCTTAACTCACCC
This sequence comes from Neomicropteryx cornuta, assembly GCA_020383195.1. NCBI lineage: Eukaryota > Metazoa > Arthropoda > Insecta > Lepidoptera > Micropterigidae > Neomicropteryx > Neomicropteryx cornuta. The sequence continues at coordinate 383,148 of JAHKQU010000001.1, read as the reverse complement.
GATGTGCGTTTTGGAAGGCCATAGAGGCGATATTCAGTAAATAGTTATAATCTCTAGTTATAGTAGTAATGCGAGGGACTCGTGAAGCCAGTAGAACCTCATTTTAGTATAATATCATGCATTACACCTATATCATTTATTTTTATCACATTTTGAGTTTTATACTAAAAAAAAAGCTTTTTACTTTTCCCGTAAAATGTTTTTGGCAGTTCCAACGTTTTGGAAACGCGCACTTCAATCCATTTTATACCTTAGTGAGTGTATTTGAACACGAACATATAACTATTTGCTTACACTAAAACGTCCATGACTTGACTTAATTACAAAAAATGTGTTATGTCATAATGCTTAGTACTCCATCATTTCCCTGCTAAACTAATTAGGCATTAGCCAGTGTCAATATTATCTTCATACAATGAACCACAAACAAGTGGTCAAGGCCTCTGTGGACAAATAATGGACCATTAGTGGTATTCTTGAAGCCTTGTGATCTTCCACCAAATGCAGCTGCCCAGTTCCATTGTGTCTGAGTAACCTCGAAGGCTCGAGTATGTCACTCGAGTCAGGCCAAATTGCAGCGAGTCAAGGCAAATGTCGCCGCCGTGGACGAAATGCTGATTTGGCAACGTTTCAATTGTTTCTAACTTCAGCTAATGCGTAATAGATTATCGTTATTTGCGGTTAAGGCGGGGTTATAGTTTGTAATACCACCTAGAACGATCCTTTTTCGAGGTTAGTTTCATAGCGGCACGCTTTTCTCTAAATGCTTGTGCTTCCAAAGCATTTTCTTTCTTTTTATGCTAAGTTCTTTTAATGACCTTTAACGCAAACTTAAGTGCCGTTTAAAGAAACACCTTATATCTCTTTCATTATTTTCTATTACCTCTAACCATTTGGCTTCATTTCCTTTCTTTTCTACAAACGCGTTGATTATAATATCACAAACTTTTCTGTGTTATTTGAATGTGTTTAAGCGTACCTACCTACTTACTTACGATGCACAAAATAGTCGGATCCCCCCAGCTAATTCAAGGAAAATATATTGCCAAACGCTATCCTGGCAGACTAAGGAAATCATGACTTAAGAATCTGGGGAAGTCGTTAGGCCAAACGACGGAATTTCTTATTAGAACTACCGTACGAGGTGTGTTCAAAAAGTATCGCGAATTTTGAATTTTCGCGGGTTACGTATATTCGAATTTCGATTTTTTTGTGGCATTATGTTGGTACTCATGTCTCTTACTTATGCCGACAAGCTCGGCTATTTTGAATGTTCACTTAATTGTTGACAGCTGCTTTGCTTGCACGTGTTTTGGATCGTCTTCGATTTTTACCTATTCAAAAAAATGGATCACAGAACTTGTATCAAATTTTGTGTGAAAAACGAAATTAAGTGCGCGGATGCATTCCGAATGTTGACTGTGGCATACGGAGAAGCTACCTTGGACCGAAGCAACGTTTATCGGTGGTACAAAATGTTCTCAGAAGGCCGAGAAGATGTGAACGACGAAGAGCGTGCCGGACGCCCGAGCACTTCAACAACAGACGAAAAAATTAATGAAGTGGAGAAAATGGTATTGGCCAATCGTCGAATCACCGTTAGAGAAGTTGCTGAGGACCTAAACATATCGATTGGCTCGTGCCATTCGATTTTTATCAATGATTTGGGCATGAGACGGGTCGCCGCGAAATTCGTACCAAAATTGCTCAATTGCGACCAAAAACAGCGTCGCATGAACATTGCTAATGAGATGTTAAACTCTGTCCGCGACGACCCAAATTTGCTCCAAAGGGTCATAACTGGTGACGAATCGTGGGTTTATGGTTATGACGTGGAAACCAAAGCTCAATCATCTCAATGGAAGCTGCTACGCTTGACGTTACGCTACGCTTGACGAGATAAAGACGGCATCGAAGGAGGAGCTGAACAAGATAAAAAAAAATGATTTTTTGAAGTGCTTCGAAGATTGGAAAAACCGTTGGCACAAGTGTATAATATCTCATGGGGATTACTTTGAATGGGACAAAATAGATATTCATGAATAAATAAATAATTTTTGAAAAAACACAAAATTCGCGATACTTTTTGAACACACCTCGTATATGGTACCAGATATGGATATGGTACCAGAAGTAGAAGAAGCCAAGAACATACCTCACAGCTCAAATCTGCTCTGTCAAACTCTTCGGTTCACAGACATTGAAGGCAAATTTAATCACACGCAGTGGAATTTTAGTATCAAATGACTGAAAGATTTCATAATGTTGCGACGCGGTTTACATCAAAATATTCACAATACACTGTACTTTTAGAGATTGCAGCAATTGTCACTTAAATTCGTTTGTAAGATTTCTTGTTTGGTTCATGAATCCGTTTAGCAATATGCCACGAATGATAGATTGTTTGGTAGAAATTACGTAATGGCTCCGACCTATTTGCATTTCTATTGAACGAGCAACGAGTCAGCATTACTGCGATGACAATGCTTGCGATCATAGCTACTAGCTTCGCGGCTATTACTAATGTTGAGAATTTAATTTCCACATTCATACTTCGCATGAATATTTGGAATTTTAATTTACATTGCTATGCATAGTTTTTGGTTTGTAGATTACAGCGCGATGTTATGTTGGCCTGCTTGCTTTTACGATTTGATGTGATTCACTCTGTGAACCAATATGATTTGATGAGTTTATTTGTGTTTTCTCTCAAGCCAAAATTCATTCGGAAAACTTCGTTTTATGACTTTCTGATATATTTTGTGCAAACATGGGATTTTTTTTTTTAAGTCATTTCGTCCATCCGAAAACGGATTGATTTGCGAAAATCTGTAAAATTAGATAAGTTGATAGACGATTTATGTTATGTAATATAATTACATTCTTTTTATTCATTTTCCTTACTGTTTCTGCCGGCTTAAAAGTAAACGAAGGCTGTGGAATATCATCTCTAAAACAATCTAGCAGGCAAGTCGTAGAATTTGGCTGAGAAAGCACATTCTAATCAACTATTAATTTTTATAATTATATAAAAATTGCACTTTGGGAAAACAAAATATGTGGGAAAAGTAGTAAAATGATTATTAACGAATATAAAAATGTTATAATCAAATTTTATAATATTCGTTATCGCGTGTTTTTACCTACAATATATAACATACTTTAATTAACCTTATCATTGGTAGAGTACTATCAACACTAGTCAAGTCGACTTTCTTAAAGAAAAATAGTCCTTCGAGTAATCATCTTAAGAGATTTATTTACCTATATATAATATTCCCAATTTAATAAATTATAAGTTCAGAACGACATATTGACAGATTATACAATGTGTCATGTGATTTATTTAGATTTGGATTGAAACGGAAATCATTATACTGAAATAAAATAAATAACACAATGGTACATTCGGTACTAACAACTTTATCAATTTCTAGGAATAGGGCGCGAAGCGACCCATATACCCCTAGAACCAAAAGTACTAAGTTTTTACCTGGGTATCTAGTATAATATAGGTAGCGGTCTTTTTTTTTAATTAAGATAATTATATTATTTGTTTCTATAATCATCTGTTGACGATCGCTCGTCTTATTGGTGATAGGGCATTGTGTGACGAATAACTAGGTCCTAAGTGTCTATTATCCCATATACAGTTGATATTGAGCAATATCGATTAATGGATGTCCATCTTTGATCTTAGTTTAAATATGAACGGCTGCGAGGTATTGTTTGAAATCTATTTAATATGAAATGGGCCGCTTCTTAAGCATTCGTACGGCGTTGGCGACCGTGTGTGCTCGGCTTGCCACACGCGTTGGCATTGATGCTGTATGCTAACGGAATATGATTTTCCTTCACCCGAAGAATCTCAAACTTAATTTTTCACATCTACATCTATTTGTTTATGATATGCCACATAAATATTTAATTATATTTTCTCTAAAAAATGCAGTAATCCTACGCTTAAGTAAAATTTTAACAACAAAAAAAATAAATATTTGATACATGAATACATTCAAAAGATTGAATTAATGTATCTAACTAGGTTTGAAAGTGTAAAGTACCTCTGTCATTGCATATGATCTACCATTTCATTAGTATTTATAATTGAATATAAATATAGTTTATCATTATCTTCTAATGCATAATAATAGATTTAAGAAAAATTCTTTTAAAACTATTGGGAATTTGAAATGCCATTATTGTATAAATTTAAGCTATTTTTAAATATTTGAAGTAATTTTAATGGAGATTACAAAAAGCAAAACGCTTTTGATATATTTTTGAAAGTTTCTTCATATTAAAGAAAAATCTAATATCACCTTATTATAAATCTAATTTAGTTTCAGATTTTGTCCTTACGATGTTAGGAGTTCGCACGTTCGACGATAGCGTTTTTTATAGTAGAGTATACTATATCTCCCTAAGGATAAGAATCCTTCTATGCCAGCGGTTTGACCAAAGCTGAGCACGCGAATGAAAGGTCTAGTAAAAAAATAATTTCACGCTTCAATTAATGAAATTAAGTAATTCAACGTTTCTTGCTCTATCCTCACACTTTGGCACAGTTTCACACACTTTGGCACAGTTTCACACACTTTGGCACAGTTTCACACACTTTGGTCGCCTTGCGTTGTCCCTCGGAATGTTCTAGACTAAACCTAACCCGTTTGTCGTTTGATAAGAGTAAATCAGCACGATTCGCGTGGCGCTTGTTTTGCGATCGGTTGTCCTACATATTTATTTGATTCCTAAAAATGCTTACAACAAATAAATATGTTAAATATGTTTATCAACAAATTAAGCCGACTATAGACCGTATTCCAAGAACAGTCCCGAAACAGAAAAACATCTAATAGGTCCTGCGATTTCTAGTGGTTTTTGTTACGAAACTATATAAAAAATCATCATGATTACCAATAAAATAGTAAAAGAATCATGTACTACTAGTGCCTAGTGCCTAGTTGTCGCCGTACGCCGTAATGGTGTCAAGACGGAATTCGCGCGCTGACCGAATTAACACCATTTGTTAAAAAAATATTATAAATTTGGGGGTATTTTTTTCCATGTTTTTATGTGATTTCTTACTTGGAACACCCTTATTTAAGATCTGTATGTATGAAAAAGTCAAATAATTTTGGCAAAAAACTGGTATTAATTCAAAATATTTTGAATTTGTTCAGAACAAACAAAAAAACTAAATCGGTCGCACTGAGGTAAGACTTTGAGGTGTTTTTGATATATATCTTTTAGTATAGTGTATATGAAATATTAATAAATTTGTAAACTGTATATATAAGAATAATTTATTTTTGTTAATGTGAAAATATTACCTTAATAAATCTCTAAGAAATTGGACCAACCACCATGTCACTAATATTTTAGACGCAATGCATACTGCAGGCTGGTTTATTAGCATTTCGCAATATCTTCCGGATCATCAGTGGATCGAGGTCAAGGTCAAATCGCATCCAGATTCTTCATGGAAGCGATCTTCGGATGGGCGAAGACAAAACATTCATAACCTTTGCTAGCTTTCAGGAATACAAACAGCTTTTGAAATTGTTCCCTTAAAATCCTACTTTAAGTTAAAAATTTATATTTGTAATATTAATTTTAATCTTATAACAAATAAATGAGATTTATTTTTTACAGACACAACATGGATTTCTTCCATTACCTTCATAGCGTAACATTCTGTCCTAAGGTGATCCAATCAGTTCTAAAAACTATGCATACACTATAGTCCTATAGTGAGACAAATTATGTTTTGGCCATCAACCAATCAGCTGTCAATGTCTCAACGAAGGGTTTGTTGTGATTCGTGGTGTTTTATATTTTCCCTTAGAAAATTGAGTAAATTTTGGTCATTTTGATTTTGCTTTTGCCAGTTAACTTTTAATGAGTCAGTTTTATCTTCGGGTTAATAAAATCAGTATTTAACTACGTACTTTTTACTTAAAAAGCCAATGGGATTCGTGGTTAGGTTTATCTCTATTTTAAAATATTATTTTTCAAATTAGATTATTCCTGTTTATTTTTGGGACACTTATTTACTATTACTAAAATTAATATTATTTATTTTTGGGCATTTTTATTTATGTTCAACCATAGTAACTTCTGTACATTTTTCTTTTTTTTTAAACTTATTCTGTAAGATTATATATAATTCTTAATATTTCTACACATTTAATTTCAGTAATACTTGTGTTTCTTTCGTGGTACCCTAGAGTGAGTTTTAAATGAAATTAAATTTTAATTATTGATTGACAAGGGTCTATAGAATTAATTCATATAAAAACAATTTTGTAACACTTTATTTAAATTTACGAAAAATACTGCAATTGGCGATGCTAAATGTAGCTAAAGATTATTATGGAGGCACGGTGTGAAACTCATAAATAAACGATTATAAAATTATTGTAATTTTTTATAGTGCAGAAGAGCGTATTTATATGTTTGTCTATACCTAGTCGATGGTCGATATGTACAGATTATGTTGCAAATTAAATTGATAATTCAATTCAACTATGCATAAATTGTTTACAATAATAATTCATACAACACGTCACTAACCACATTTTTTTCCCTCACCTAATATGCCTATCTTTATCGACTAACTTTCATCTTTGAATAATTGGAATGATTTTGACTAAATATCGATTATTTGTAAAGCTAAATGATTAACTGGGTTATCTTTGGGAATACGACAAAATATAGCAATTTCATTGTAACAAAATACTGAAATGGGATTTCCACAAACAATCTCGTAACAATATAACCTCAAAACGTCACATCATTTTAATTGACGACGCGGTGTTTGTTAAGCCGCGTCTAATTTATGACATGCATTGTATGCGCATCGTAAATGTCGACAGTAAGCATTGCACTTAAAACATTTAATGCATCTTAAAAACGAAAATAAAAACTGCTTCATAAAAATAATAAAAATCTCAGATATATTCTAGACGTGACATAATTTTATTAATTTTTCATTTGAAAGAAAAACTTGACTCTAATGATTAATGCGTAATGACCTTAAAAATAATAGCTTTAAAAATAGCCTAATTCCATTTATAGTTTTATTTATAATGTAAGGTATAATTTAATATCATTAAAATTTCAAAATTAAGACTCAACTGACACAGCGTCAGATTACAGTGCATTATGAAAAACGAAAAAAAAAAACAATTTGACAACGAAAACAATGCATGCACAATGGATTACAATAAAAAGGTAACTTATGCGTTATATAAATAATTACCTATATACCCGGATTAATTAATCTGGAAGTAAATCTTATAATTTATAAACCGCGTCTAAATAAATTAAATAAATGGTATGTTTATAATGAATGACGACCGTAAGTTAATATACCTTACATTACATGAACTATGGTCTAAAAGGGCGAGCTTATCGCTGTGAGACAATATCTACACCTAACCCGGCATCTTCTACGCATTCGCATTCAAATTAACTCAAACAAGACCTGTGCATTTCCTTGTGAAATTCGCAATTATGCTTTTAAATAACTTTCCATTACACATTTACCATAATTACTGATTTAATTGATGTAATTAAATTGTCAAATTGTATGTATTTATACAGAATGGACTTTTTCTCATGCACATGCTTTTATGGGGTCATTCTAAACTGTAAACTGATCAACTCTTGTTCTAACAGTTTTTCAAAGTGTCAAAAAAGAGTAAGTAACGATAGTAGAAAACAAAATCCAATTTGCGTTTAAGGCGCATCCTATGCTGAAATATTATTCAATCGAGGCATCGTAACACACTGTTTTTGATCATGCTAATGTCGACCTTAAATCCTTAACCGTAAAAGTGACGGCTCCGTCAAAATATATCATGTCTAAATTAATAAAAATACGCACTATTTTTTGAGTTAACGCGAAGCGAAAAAAAGTGAAAACACATTTTTTTATTTAATTTGTATTTCAAAAACGAAGATACAAGTACAAGATAAGTCTTCAATATTACTCGGCTTTAAACCACTCGACTAAATACGGTTGAGGAATGGTGCATATCCAAAATTGTGGATTTTTTGAAGATTTTCCAATGTCACCCCTTAAAAGTACGGTTAAAGGTCTGTAAAAAGTTTAGCTAATAAACAGCGAGTGATGCCCGCTGTTAAACGCACCTTAAGGATTTATATCTCGATTTGTCACATGGAATCACTCAAAAGTCGTATCCAACGCCTGCATAAATAAAAAAAAAACTCCCGTGGGCCTAACCTCACGCACGCGCAAAAAAGGTAGCTAATTATGCGATGAAAACGACGAGAGTTCTTCGAGCCATTATGCCATCAGCACTTCCTCGGCCGAGAGCCAGGCACGCTAATCGTTAATTATTTAAGTTAATTAATTAGCGAGGCAAAAATTAATGCTTAAGAACTCGCAGCCTATGTTTAAAAACATATTGTGTTTCATTGGTGTGCTATGACTTGGTCCATTGCTAAATCCGTACAGTCTCATTTGGAGCTGGATTTCTCTACGTGTTACGGTTTTTCTCCCTACCCTTGAAGCAATTAGGAATATAATTAGTTGCGGCACTTGTTTCCTGTCGCATCATTAATTCTCCGGACTCACGCGCAGGAAGATTTTCCTTGAAGAAATATACAATTTATCTTAATTATTTAAATAACCCTTATGATTAATTTCACTTATTTATTTATCTGAAGCAACATATTACGCTGTACAAATCTGTCAGAAATCATACAACTAGTTGAGAATTTAAATAAACTGTTTTTGGAATATGTATCTAAATTTTGAATTGATATTTTCTACATAAATTTATAGAGATATGCTTCACAGAATAATTCATATATTATTTATTTATTTAATATATTTTAGAGAAACATACAGCGTAACAATTTGGTCAATTATATTAATATACAGTTTAACAATTAAATTGAAAGGTATGTTTACCTAGAACTGTTTACAAAAAAAAAAAAAAATAAATGAGACACAAATAAAATAGTTTAGTTATTGCATTCTTACACTGATAAAAATCTGTAATAATTTAAATATAGGTTTGTTATAGTTATTGTACTGAACATAAATAGGTATCGTTTCAAATATTGTATGTTTATATAGATAATTATATGTATAATTGTGTGGTAAACTTTTATATTTAAAAGTTCAACTTTTAAATTTCTATTTAATTAAATAGAAATTATAAAATACGTACTCATAGTGTTTTGATATAATAAATAAAATTAATAAAAAACAAATTAAAATATGTGAGGTCGGAACTTAAATGTGCGTTCAGATAATTATATTCCAACTGACCAAAAAATAATTTATCGATTATACTTTTTTGTGTTACAAGCTCGTAGACTACTTACTCATGAGAAATGCCTATTAAGCAACGTTTCCACGTAACCTAATTTTAATAGGCGTTTCACCTAATTAGACCAACAACATAGGGGTGGCGTCGCAAACCGGTTTTCTTTAAATTATATATATATACTAGCTGACCCGGCCACGCGTTGCTGTGGCTAAAGTTTTTGTTATATTACATTATAGTAAACAATCTAAGAGGAACAATAAGAGAACATCAGTCACGGAGTCCACTATGCTTTTTCACACAGATGGTATTTGTAAAAAAATATGCTGATCTCCTTATTTGACTTTCTACTACTATAACCCTTTAGTACAATGAAATTATTTACGAACAAAGACGAAAATGTTGATGTTGGTATACAAATTCACTGGATTGAGATTTGAAGGGGAAGTACGTTGAACACAATTAATTAAAATGTTCTTACACTTGATACTAAGCAGAAATCAATAGGTAAAAAATAAAAATTTATCAGATTTATTATTTCCATTTAATTTTATAACAAATATAAGTATATTACAGTATAATTAATACAGTAAATAACATGTGACGCTTAAACTCATGAATGAGGTAGGCAAGGCAGACAGTCTTAAACTTTTAAACATTAATATCTTTTTTTTGAATTATAAATACTTTCAATTTCAATTTAATTTAACACCAATCGGTGCACAATGTTTTTGGTTAACCTGTCTTTAGCTAACACAAATAGATTCGACGGTTTCCCAACACGTGAACACGCAACATATAGTTGCCCATGAGAAAAACATGGATTTTCCAAATCTAAACCACAAATGGACATTGTTTGACCTTGAGATTTATTTATAGACATGGCGAAAGCTAAACGAATTGGAAACTGTAGCCTTTTGAAGGGTATGGTAGAATCTGATGGTATCATCGGAATACGTGGCAGCAGGACCACTTTTCCTTTAAACTTCCCAGCCAAAATGGTTGCTTCAAGAATGTTTCCGGTGATCTTTTTGATGACCAAACGCGTACCGTTACATAATTGAGGTGGATTCAAATTACGGAGGAGAATAATAGGGGAACCAATCTTTAATCGAAGATTATGTGGTGGCATTCCAGGGATATCTAATGAATTTAAAAATTCAATCGGAAAATTTACACTTTCATTTTCATCAACAACAGTATCGATTGATTTAAAAGACATCAGATCGCCTGGTAACAACTGTTGTATCTGGAAGTTAATTTCGTCAACATCAACGTTTTTGGCTGCCAAAATCGCCCGTTGACTAAGCCATTCATGATTCAAATAATTATTCTGTATATCCGGGAAAATACTCTGAATCAATTCAGTTTTATCCTGAACAACAGTGCAAAAATTGTCTGGTAGTTTAATGCATTGCGTATTTGGTTGCAGTTTTATTTTACCGTTCCCAATATCTAGTAGTTGTTCGGAAAATATTAGTGCTGATGGATCATTTTGCAATTGTACTCGCATATTTATGGTCAATCGAAGTGTTTCAACACTTCGCCATAAGAATGATTGTTTCAAACATGCATTAATCTCATCCGCGAAAGTAGAGCGAGGTATAACCGGTAAGGTCTGCCGGAAGTCACCAGACAAAAGTAAGATAGCACCACCGAAAAGTTTATTATTGCTGTTTAAATCTTGCATAGTTCTGTTTAATGCTTCAAGTGAATATTTGTGTGCCATTGTGCACTCATCCCAAATTATTATAGAACTCTTCCGCAACACTGCAGCTATTCCACTATTCTTTTTGATGTTACACATTGCATCTGGTTTATTATGAACGTCCAATGGCAGCTTGAATGTTGAATGTGCTGTTCGCCCACCATCCAGTAAAGTAGCCGCAATGCCTGACGATGCTAATGCTAATGCGATTTTTTGTTGCGACCGTATTTTGGCAAGAATCAACGATATTAAAAATGTCTTACCGGTTCCACCGGGTGCATCCAAGAAAAAAAAACCGCCTTGTTCAGCAGCAACAGCCAGCATAATCCGATCATAAATAATTTTTTGTTCTGCTGTCAGTAATGGTTCACTGTTCATGATAATTGTTGCTAAACTTCCATGGTCATATTGATTTTCTCGTTGTAAATCGGTATTGACTAAGTCGGTGGCTGGACGATTAGGTGATGGCATACCATAATGATTAAATGGTAAATTTGAACTAAGAACACATAAATCCTCGATCAAGACCAATGCTTCATTGTACATCTCTGGTGTATAATCTATGTTTTGGCATTGATTTGTTTGTCTAATTCGGTGCAAGATGTCTTCTGTCATACAATTTTTATATTTTTCCCACAAAGTTTGTGCTTGCGAGGGATAACATGTCGCCAAAATAATTGCAAACAACTGACGAATGTTATTCGGTGTTGATGTCAACGCAGCATCAGCAAGCGTTAAGTCCCAATGGTTATCGTCTTCTAGCAATTGCAGTTCACGACATGCATCCTGGTATGTATTGAATACTCGACCATTAGCTGTTCGTAAAAATTCAAAAGACGTTGGTCCGGGAACATTCACCAATAACAAACGTAAATAGAAGCACTCACGTTGCTTTGGATGTACCGTGTAAAGTCTCCCCAATGTCTTAGCTTTGAATATGCCTGTAATGGAAGGATGTGGTTTTCCTTGTTTCCGTGGCTCCCATTTTTTACTGGATTTGTTCCATGTGAAATAACGTGGAACATCACCATACACCAATGTCTTCGCGAATTGGCCAAAAACATCAGGTTTTTGACACAATGTAAAAAATTCAGTTAGAGTCGTTTTCGGAGCTTCGAACGCTCTTTGGAGAACATTTTCTTCAGTGAAGTATACACGTTGACCGTTTTCAAGATGTATTGCCAGATGTTGGACAGCAGGATCTCTTTCGTGGATGGGAAAGCTGAGAATATGCCAAATAGCTTCATTGCTGCTAATGTATCTGCCCATTTGGTATCGTGCTATTTCGTCATTTTTATTTATGTTTTTTACTTCAAATATGGCCAAAACACTGCCTTTGTTTACATATTTACAAATATACTTAATTGATTTAACAGAACTGCAAAGCTCAACATTGATATGAGCTTTGTAAGTTTTTGAAAGTAGTGGTGAGTATGGTACCACCCACTGATTATCAAACTCAACTTGATTTGGAAAGTTCGGCAGTCGCATTGTAAATGTGTGGCCACCATTCTCAGTACTTCTGCGGCGATACATTGGATAACCATCAATATCCGTGATCGTGTCATTCGTATGCGGCTTTGGGAAGTTTTTTTTACATTTTCCATTTTCCATGCACGGTGACGTCATGTTGAAAACACCGCATGGCCCATGGATCATGTGTTTGGTGACAATATCAAATAATTCTTGATCAATTAATGGGTCTGGAATTTCGGCTGAAATTATTTGATCGATTTCTTCAGGACGGATTCTATCTTTAAGCCAAACCAAAATGTGGGCATGAGGCAAACCTCGCTTTTGCCACTCTATCGTATACAGCCAACAACGTGTGATACCAAAAATTGTATATTTAACAATAAAATCAATTAAGGATTTCAATTTTTGTTTAAACACACGTGCAGTTAAATCATGACGATGAATGGCTTGTTGTCCTGGCAATAGTAAAGTTTGTATCTCTTCCCAATTCGGATTACATGTGAATGTAATAAATAAATCCGGTCGGCCGTAATGACGTACGTAAGTCATCGCATCTTGTATGCATGCATGTTCCGTGCCGTTCCGTATCGACATCTGTCAGTTTTATGACTGAATCTACCAGCATGTTCACCTAATGGTACTTTGTCGGCTTTTATGACGATTTGATAATTGTCATTTTGCAGTCGTGGCGAAACTCTTTTGATCAATTGAATTAGTTGATTGTGATCTTCTAAAAAATTTTCCAATAATATCACAATTGCTCTTTCCTCTGCTTGTTCAATAAAATTATACTGGCACCGAGTCGTCACGCGCTCTTCACAATCGCCCATAAAATAAAAAGGTATCGACATCTGTCAGTTTTATGACTGCCAAATAATAACGGACAAAAAATTAGCGATAAATTAAAATTGCGACTATAATTTGAGATTTAAACTATCCTATCTCTCAAGTGCACATCGAACTGCACATGGTGTTCAAATTTTATTATTAGTCCATTATTTTATTATTAGTCCATTGAGGACAAACATTGTGACACGAGATTTATATATATTAAGATATTTTTAATAGAATAATTTTAGTATTTTATTCAAGGTATATCAATATCCTTTTAATTTTTAATGAATTATTACTATTATAACCAGTCAAATATAAAATTCAAGGACAACTCGTTATTTTAAAATTATCAAATAGTATATAATATTTTACCTTCTGACAATGTTAAGCATTGATAATCGCTCTCTCTGTATTTTTAATAGGATATGCATTTATTTCTGTTATTCGCTTTAATATACATCGATTGTTTTTGTCATATTAGACATGTCATAGATAATAAATAAATATAGATGTTTTAGTAGTTTCATAGTTTTCAAAATAAATAACTAAAAATGATAATCTTATTAACAGTAATACTTTATAACTAGCAGTCAGGTAAGTTTGTTTAAAAAGTTCTTTAGAGGCTTTAACAATAAACCCCTACCCCTCCCCCTCTTTTAAACCGAAATAAATAAAAGAAAAAATCCAATTTTATAACAAATACTTCTAATTTTATAATGCATTATACACACTACACTACCGTCATTATCTAATGCCCACCATCTCGCAAAAACTGACGTAATTTTCCATGAATTGCATCACAAAACCCATATCGTTGAGAATAGTTTTATCTACTTATCTAAAAAGAAGAACCATAGCTCGCCCAAGAAATAAAAACCGCGTTCTATATAAATGTGTAAAACTGACAGCTGAGCTAAATTAAAAAAATGAATTGGAATTTTAGGAATAAATGTCTTTCTAAATAAAAAACAAATAAATCTGTTTGTTTATTTTTCGTTAACAATTATAACAATGGCGTCAATTTGGCAAGAACCCTCATACGTCATATTATCATCATCCGCAGACAACATTCCCCCTTCCTCATTTCAAATGACGTAATTTATGTACAGCCTTCTAGTTAGATTGGCTATGGTACTCCAGAAATTACTATTAATGACCGGTATTTAAATTGTTTAATTAAGTTATATGATTAATTGTTCTGACATCTTTTCGAGTAATTTGTATGAGAGTCAACCGTCTACGTAGACATGTATTGAGCAATACAGATTATAGACAAATTCTAAGAATTAATTGATGCGAATTGCAGGCCAATGAGGATATAAAAGAGAATACCAATTCACTCTGAGTTTCGCGTGACATATTCGCCATTTTGTATTTAGCAATCATTGCTAAATTAGCGAGTTCAGTGTAATTTTGATGACTTAATGTGATGATTGTGATAAAAAATGCATTGTTAAAAACAAGCTTTTATTTAAGTGCTTGAGTGTGCATTCAAAATGTCGTATCTGTGCTGTTGGCCGTCGAGGAGTTCCTTGGCTTGGAGCCATTCCTGGGTTTGTCAATCAGTCATGCTTGCCAAACAATACATTGTTAAAAAAAACTCAACTGATCGGTCAATTTTCAACTTTCAATTTGACCTAAACCGTCATGCAGACATTACAAGCTAAATAAATGCTTGTAAAAAAGTAAGATAAATTTCAATAAATAAGAACAAATTAAACTGCCTTCTTTAGGACAGACGGAAGGCAGCGAACAGAGGTTGCAGTGGTACCGAACGCTCACGGATACAATAATGTTTAATGCGTAACCAAATCTGTAACCTCACAAAATTATATCTAATTGTTTCAATAAATAAATAAATTTGAAATATTAGCATGTGTGTGAAAGTATGTATTTGGTGACAATTTTGAGATGGCTGTGTTTTTAAATTTCAATTAATTTGTTTATAATCAGTTTTTAAAGGTAATTAGATTTTTGGAACAACCTAGGTTCCACTGTATACCAAGTTCCAAGTTAAACATTGAGCCTGATTAATTGAAAATCAAAATATGTATTAATTAATTTGTTCGTGTGGTTGTGTACGAGTATAAGGCAGTCGTAGTTCAACCCATATCGTATAAGGCAGTTGTAATTCAACCCATATCGTATAAGGCAGTCGTAATTCAACCCATATCGTATACGACAGTCGTAGTTTAACCCATGTCGTATAAGGCAGTCGTAGTTCAACCCATGTCATATAAGCGATGACTCATAAATAATTATAAAATGATGTCATTAATTATTTACCATGCAATTAACTCTAATTTTTAAGCCTATATTGATTTCGGCGTTCAAATTTTAAAATTTCCATAATTTTGGCAAGATAAACTTTAACTTGTTACCGAGATTAACTCGTGTTTGGTCTTTTCCCATAAAGTAACTCTTATTTATACTTATTTATTGATTATTTGTAAAATCAACAAATGCGAAGAAATAAGAATAAGAAATAAGAGATGGTACAAACAATGGAGTATAAATTTGACTGATAATAGGTTTTTGCAAAAGTACAACAAATGAAAAGATAACAATTAAATTACACTCGTATAATATACATATACTCATATGTATTTAAAATACATTATTTTGAAACATTAATGCTTCAAACTGTCAGAGGCCAAAGGAATGAAAATGACGTCTAAAGCGTTTATTATTTAGTTTTTCTAATTTAATCTGTCACTAGTTAATCGATTCACCTTTGTTAGAAATATATTGTTAATATTAATAAATTATAATATTCAGTACACATAAATCACCGATGCCAGAGAGTATTACGAAAATGCAGGTATTTAAAAATTATTGTGTTTATAATGTGTGCGTTGTTTTTTTTGTTATGGAATATAAATTGGCCGAAGAATATAAGTTTATAACCTTCGTAACTAGGTAATAGTTACCTGTTCTAAGGAAGGTTATATATGAAGTGATACAGTGCATAGCAGAGACCAGCGCAAAACCCTGAGAAAAAACCAAAACCCACACACATACACACATGAATACAATTTAAATGTTTACTCAAGAATACTTGAATATATGAAAAAATAAAATGAATAAATGAAACAATTAAAAAATAACAAATAAATGAATAAACAATTATTAAATATATAGGTAAATAAATATTCGATATAAATAAATAAATATTCAATATAAAAATAGTGTTAAACTACATATAGTATAGAAACATATCTTATAGTGATATATATATATACATTGGGCATAAACATATTGGTATGACATATCTAAAGAAGCATTTATTTTTGATTATTTTTTTTTTTTAACATTCTAGGTAACTAAAATAATATTTTTTACTTAGTAGCTAAAGTCGCTTAAATTACAGTCTTATTACAGTGTTATGTTAATATATTTGCAATAATTTCCAGTTATTAACGACGTGCATCCGTAAATAGGCGGCGTGAAACGAAATATTGCAATTGCAATTGTTCTAAAAAAAAGCCATGCAATCAATTTATACAAGTTTTTTTACTTTTTGTCGGAGGCATACAGTGGCGCGCTGCGGCTCCAAAACAATGATTTTTGTCGATTTTTGACGGGACATAAAAGGAGAGGGGGTAATTTCTAATGGGGGGTAATTCTAGGTAAGGTCCTATTATATTTGCTAATTAAAAAATATCTTGCTAATGTATAGTTTAATAGGACAACTGTTAAACGGTCAGTTCCAGAACTTTCAGAAGGGTTATATGCCGGCTTCCAATATCCAATCTATTTATATGTTTTTCTATTGTGAGCGACGCAAATAATCAGTTATCTTTATTGGAAAAACCAACAGGACATACAAAAAATACATGTTAATTAAAATATTAAACTAAAATTGGTTTCTACTAACAAAATATATTAAAATTAATAACTAATAATTACAATACCATTTCTTCATCATTTACTTATAAGAACTCAGAAAAACTAATTTGCGATGTTTATCATATAAAGGTGTTTTTTTTAGAGGCGTGGTTTTCAAGAAGAGATAAAACGCATATAATTTGATGTTATGGCTAAGAATTTAGTTTTATTATAAAGATAAGGGTTTGCCATTATGTTTTAAAAATGATTTCGGGTAAGTGGCCGCCGCGGCTGACTCGAACAAATTCCAGCCGAGAGGCCCAATTTTCAACCACTTTTTGCAGCAAGTTGGGCCGTATGTCAGCAATAACGCGCCGAATATTCTCTTCCAAGGCGTTAATCGTGTCCGGCTTATCTGCGTAGACAAGCGACTTCACATAACCCCACAAAAAATAGTCCAGCGGTGTTAAATCGCACGATCTTGGAGGCCACGCCACGTTGTTCAGGAGTAAGTCTATTCATTATGAAATGGCAAACCAAACTGAGCATAAATCAATTGACAAATGTCAAAAACACCAACTACGAAAAAAGTAGTGCCAGATTGAAAACCACGCCTCTAAAAAAAACACCCTATATTATATACTTATGTAATGAAGTAGAATGGAAGGGAGGACAAAAGTGAACTCTGTAAAGTCCACTTTGATGAATAAAATTAACCCAGAATAAAGTTTCTCGTTGAAGGCTTTGATTCTAAATGAAATCCAATCAATCAATTTATCCTCGATTGAATTAAATAAAAAAAAATGTCCTTTTTCAACTGTGCGTTCAATAGTAAAACAGATACACGAACGAACCAACAAACGATACACATTTGAAGCCGCCATGTCAGTCCATTCAAGGAAGCTCAATCGTTCTGCAACACTCTGTATAGTATCAAAATAACTCTAGGCTAAAACTTAAACCGCCTAAAGCCATCTTCCACCTAATATATTTTTTATTTGAATGAACTCCGTAATAATTCTGGTATTTCAAATATTTAGGCAATATTGGTTACTGTGATAATAGTTCAATAAAAAAAAAGTATATGACATAAAAGGCAACGTAAAGCAGTCTTTCTCAAAGTGGGCGATAAGGCCCCCAAGGCCCCCTCGTGGGCCCCGGAGGCTTTCAGAGGGGCGATCAGAGAAAATTTAAAAAAATAATAAAAATCCTTCTAAATATGATTAGGTAAAAGTTTTAATTGCTCTCATTGAAGCATTCTTAATTAAACTCAAAATAGAATAGATACACGGGTGAACTATAAATGATATGTGTTTCAAAGCCCATAGTATTTTTTTAAAGCAATCAATGGCTTTGGGTACTGACTAAGGGTGGCAGTGAGAATACTCGATTCTCGATAGAAATATTTTTCGCCAAAAATTAAGGTAAATATGAAGGTAATTAATTATGCGGAATTATAAATATCTGATTAGAAAGAAATAAAGAAGCTAAAACGTACGAGAGAGAATATTATGATGACATCAGCAGAAACCTTTAATTTTGGTGAGTATATATGAAAGATTTCTTAAAAATAAATTACCTATTTTAGGCAGGTAGCTTTTTTTAAAACTTACGTGTTTCTGACAATGCATTTAATTCTTCCGCCATCGCCGGCATCGCTATCAGCAAACACGCCGACCATAGACAACACAGGAAGCGATCCATAATTCCGGGAAGATCGTCCCGCGAATGTTTACTCAAAAATAAAGCGGCGCTTTTCCGGCGACATAAATTGCGTCGTATTTATATTAATATATTAAATGTTTAGAATACATTAACGTCTCGATGTCGGCCGACTAAAAAGTGGCGCGGCGAGGAAAAGAACGAAGAATCGTTTGACAGGTCGAGCGGCGGCTTCGTTCGGCGGCGCGGCGATAGTGAAAGCGTCGCGGACAGCGCCGCGGCATATTTAACGACATCTGACGGCTTATTACAACACTAGCTCCCGCCTCCCCCCACCTTCCCCCTCCCCCCCCTCCCCCACCCATTCGATGACGCTTTGCTAAAATGCTATTGCAAATATAATTATATTTATGTAAGTATTTATAAAAAATATTGGCTTAAGGCGCCCCGGGACGCCTTTGTCCTCGAGATTAGAAAGAGTAGGCTTTATTCGAACATTGACGCGTAGAAAAGAGACGGATATACTCGCCGACTCATTTGGAATCGATGATACATGTTTTTTGTATTTAAATAATTATTATCAATTGAAAAAAATGTTTTTTTTAAGTAATGTCCTAGATTATTATATTGTCTATCTTTAGAAAGAAAAATTAGGTTCGCGTCACTTACACAACTTAAAAGAAAATCGTTGCAAGAAAAAAACAACACTTTCTTATTTATTTATTTTCATTACTATAATAAGGTGTATTTCGTTTTTTTTTAAGCAAAGTACTAAATTAATATATGTAGAATATTGTGGTATTTTTAGTTTTAGCCGTTTGTTGGGAATAACTTCAACAAAATGCACCAAAATACGTTACAAAACACGTTTTAGGGACTGGTGGCGCCTTAAATACAAAAAAACTAACCAAAAAATGATTCCTTCCTACTCGTCCTTAACGGTCCTTGTTTTGCAAGGTCCTATACTATTCTGAATAGCTTAAGAAATTCTCTAGTATACAAAATATATTTAAAAAGTTGTTATTATTGCAACATAAATATAAATGAACTTACATTAGGATAATATACATATTTTGTTCAAGTATTTCTGTTTTATAAAGTAATAAAAAAGGAATATCTTCTCTATTTATTACGATAAACAATGCTATTACTAAATAAAATCAGTTAGAAAGATGTTATCATTTATATCTAAACATTTATTAACAAAATAAAATACATTATTTAAAACACGTCACAAATACGCGTAAATAAAACAAAATGCAAAATTTACCATATCAGCATTTTGGGTACCATATGCATTTTACGATACCTATTTGATTTGCGATAAAATTTCATCCTAAATGGTTTAACCAAATTTTTTTTACATACAAATATTCATATGTCACGAAATATCTAATTCACAGTAAACAAACAAATTTGTGTAGGATTTAATGCTTTAGCAAGATGTTTTACTTATGATATTTCAAAATGGCGACAAACTTTTTTTTTTCATAAAATCAGATGTTGAATTTAATGGACATTTTTATAATTCCAAAAATAAGACTGATGCTGCTAGAAAAATAAATACAAATGGGCGCTATGGACCTTCTTCAATTTCTTTTCATGCCGCGAAACGCGGCACGGACACCCGAAAGGGTAAAATGTAAAGAGATTATGGATCTACTCTTGCCAATGGACCTAGCTGTAAGACGCCAGGTTCTCGTTAAAAAAATACTACTACTAAACAAAGTATAGAAGCAGTTAATATTATATATATTGGTTTCCTGTAAGTAATTTGAAGAACAGTGAAATAAAAAAATCTTCTATCTGCGTTTCAAAAAGAATTTGAAACAAAATTTTGTAATTAACTTACAAGATACTTTACTGAGGTTGCACACCTCGCCTCCCCTGGTCCTCTGTCGTCTTTCCACAGTGTTCCCGCGTGCCTTCGGCACTAGCGATGGGTAGCTTCAGGCTAGGTCCTATCCGCATCACTTCAGTTACGCTCTAAAAAGTAGGTAAAATGAAAATAGGGTCCGCTGCGCCCTCTTACAACGCGAGGGCGCAGCGGACTCTTGGCGGTCGATTATTTACAACACGCGCCTTGCGCAAACTTCTTACCAATTGTTTATGGTCGCAGACGAGCATTTGATTGAGTTTTCAGGGGTAGAGTTACCAGATGATATCCTAAAGGAGGACTTGTCCTCCGTCTATATGATTAAAATAGAGTTAATTGTGTAAAAATCTTGTTTAATTGTGAAAGTTTTCCTTTTTCCAAATTGTCATCTGGCAACCCATACGTCATACTTACGCCAAAAATTTCGTGTATAAAAATCTAGGCTCTGCCAAGCAGCTTTTCGGAGTAGATTCTATCAAGCCCACCGAACAGCCATCTAGTCTAGGGTCGCCATTCGTCCCGGAACACCAGGACATGTCACCGGTTTAGAGCCTCGGTCCCGGTTGTCCCGTTTGACCCACCATGTGTCCCGGTAAACGAATAATCATAGTGTGGGGTCAAGAGATGTACTGACATTTTACAAATATTTTTCCACATTTACAGTACGGAATGAAAAACTGAAATAAATACCTTTGTGAGTGAGCTGATGTAATTCATGGTAATTTACGATCTCACTCGAAAACTAGGCGGTTAACCGTCTTTCTTGCCGGCCATTGAACGTATTCTGAAAATGTGGGAACCATTGAAAGATTTCCTTTTTTCTCAAACCAGATTGCGGCGCTATTGGGTGGGGGTCCCCCCCTCCCATCCTCCTATACCTCCCCTACATTTCCTTCTATATTAAAATCAGTCCCGGTCGGAGCCAAACCATTTATGGCAACCCTAATCTAGTCGGACCTTTAAATTTGTTTTTACGTTTGGCTATAAACATACATATCTAACTAAAAACGTCCCAACGAAATACTTCATTGTTCCTAGTGACTACGAAACCCTAAAAAATGATAGATTTAAACCACACGATAAAAGTTTAAACTTCTTGGTGAAAAATGGGCTTATACTAATAATATACCTAATAATTTGGGATTCTAATAATGTTAACACATAGGTATCTTGTTCCATCAAGCGGATTCGAGAGCAGACTATTAAGATAAAACTAACACTAATTGCCAAGCCACCGCTAGATGGCGTTGTTTAAATAAATTAAAAAATTAAATTGTAGCTCTTTACTTATCGAACATTATAATGCCACAAACAAATATCGTAGTTACTTAAAATTAGTGCTAATTTTTAAGGACTATGTTTATTTATCCATCGTAGTGTGGATTAATGTATTAGTAAAAAATGTATTAGTAAAAAGTAAGAAATGTATTAGTTAAATAAAATACAATTTATTACAAATATTTTTTGTAACTTTATATAATAACCTATGACTCGCCCCAGTACGATTGAACAACCATTTTTTAACATTGTGAGAGAACATTTAATAACATTTAGTTAATTTTATAGCTTAATTAGGTTAATCCGATAGGTTAAATAGTTTTGGCCCTGTAAAACAAATACAATCAGATTTCATTATTGGTAATTTGATTATCTGACCCACAGAGGTCGCTATGCGTTAATTTTCAGACTGTTAATTCATATGTTTTTATTATTACGGAAGTGTAATAAAGTTAGTTGAATGTACAACTGCAGTATGTCTAATAATTTTATAATAATTAACAAGTCATCTGAGGAATGTCTACAAGATAGTTAGAATGCAACTTTTATTAATGCTTTCTGAGCAACCTCAAGTGAGTATAGGGATTACTAGGTAATGACAGCTGCTTCTCAAGAATATTACGAGCATTCATAAAAACATAAATCAGTTTGTGCACTTTTTTAGTGATTTCCCTTATATTCTTATGCTTTTCGACTTTCGATAAAGTATTTCTCGTTAAAAGTTAAAGTGTTGTTTGTAAAGATGGCGCTACTAGTATTTTCTTCGGCTTGCCATACTCTGTCACAGTATTTCCTGTGTAAATAGGACCTACATTATAAACAAAGTTTTTTATTTATTTCTATTTACAAATGCAATATTATTTTTGCATTAAATTACAAAAATATCTTATTTTTAGAATATGAAACGAATAATTATCGATTTCAAACATGTGAAAGCATCCCTGTAAAAAGTGTTTCTTTTCCTTAAAATATATATAGATTAGGAATATATTATGATATGGTAGAATTTATAAATGATTATTGTTGCTTATGTGGGGGTGTGTATGTGCGAGTGGTATAAATGTTAAAATTATAATATTATATACATTATATTATTATGTATCACAATTTAATATTTATTAATATGTACTAAATGTAGCCATTAGTTCATTTAAACTGTTAATGAAATTGTTGATGTATTCTATACAACGACAAGTATTATATGTATAGGTACGTGTCAAAAAGAATAAGTTTTATTATTATTAAAAATATTAATTTTATAATACGGAGATAAAAATAAATTTAAGGGGTGGTATAGTCATTCTTGTACATATTATTAAATTTTATTCGACGAATTCAATCGATTGATATACAGAATGTAATTAAAATCACTACTACTAAGCCTCTTAAGGCCGTACTTGACTCGATCACTGAGAGCAATTTGATCTCCGAGGCCAAACGGCATCACAATCCCCATCAGCAGTGGGCGTTAGCGCGATAATTATATAACTGAGGTTACGTTAAACGCGATTTCAAAATAGCCTAATACTTAAACGGCTACAAAATAACTCCTGAGTTGTAGCTGAACTCGTCGCCGTGCTACATGTCACTTGCAACGAGATTTCCGTATCACTTCGTAAGCCTTCGCTTCCGACTTCGTCGAACACGACGCTATAGCCATAGCTGTGAATGAACGCGATTTCGTCACCGCTATGAGCCAGCTTCAGTAACGCTGTTATTCGTTGGATTCGTTTAAACGGCGTCGCCTTATAACGCGCAAGTCTACCTAGTCCTGATGAATATATTTCCCGTTTCCTTTATTGATATCTTCACAAAGTACCCGAGTGAAAATGTACTGAGTACCTAGCATATGCCTATCAGGCATTGTGATTCTTATTATACTCAAAGGTGATTCGTAAAGCTATATTTTTAGTTATCGTCTTATAAATTTGACTATCATATCCAAAATACAAACGTGAATGACTTATAGTTAATAATATCATTATATGTAGGTAGATGTTATTGTAGAGCAGAGCAATAACTTGTTTGCTGCCAAAATGACTCGTGAATTAATTTTTTCTAGGCCGATAATTTGTTGTCAGATTTAGAACCATTTTTAGTATACACCTTTGATCTTTTGATCCTTTCCTTTTAGTACTTCAAAATTATGCTAAGATTAATTTCTTTACTATGAATGCTTACAGGCAAATTGCATTGAGACTGCACTTTATTAGGGAGTATATTATTAACACGGGAACAGATGAGATAGATAAATAAAAGAAATTATAAAGGCACTAGAAAAAACCAGTCACTCGCTCCAAGAAAACAAAAACCTCTTTAACCTCAAATAATATCTTCGTCTCTATATTCGAATTGTCTCTGATCAGGGATTTGGCGGGAGCCCGGGACACGTCGACTGACAGCTGTCAGGACGGGAGTTGACGGGACACGACAGAGCTGGCGGTGCGTTAAGTGTTTGTTTCCCTGTATTTCCCACACCAATCGAGTCACAGTAATAGCTATTAGCTATTTGGGTATTCGCTACCAAGTAGGTGATGATAGTTATTTTGCATTTGCTTTGACCTTATCTTCCAGATTTAGAATGAGCATGATGAGCGTAGTGTAAAAAAAAATGCGAATCAAAGAGGAGTTCTATATGGAACCCAATGTAGGAGTATCTAGTTCTTCTTACACACACAATACGCGTTTCAAGGAACGTTATGTACCAACCATACCAGCCCGTACAACTTTATTCCAAAACTATAGTCAGTATTTAGGCCTAAAATATTTTAATATTCTGCCTGAAAACTTTAAAAAAATAACTGAGTTCAATCAATTTAAAGGTGCATTGAAGAAATATATTACTGAGCAAAACATTTATAGCTTTAATGAATTTAAATAGTTCTCATTCGTGATGGTCATGTCAAAAATATACTAATTTTAAATCGTTTTCATTAAATATTATCTACTTTTGTAAATATTGTGTTCAAACTGCCTTTTAGGTTTATCACATTCTACAAAGGATTATGGAACTAATTAAATTAATCTAATTCTTAAAGTTTAAAGGAGTTTTTATTGTCGAATCATAAAGAGTTTCAACTTGCATTGTATGTGCTCATTTGATTAAAATAAATTACACTTTTTAAAAACATACTTTGTAATTAAATTTACATTAATATTTAAAACTTTGTGATCTTATTTTTAATCAATTATTCTTTCTGTTAATGTAAAATTTAATATTGCTGTATTACATTGTATTCTAATTTTTTATTGTATTTTAGTTATTGTATTGTAAAGACATTCCTATACATGTGATGGAAATAAAGATTCTTATCTTATCTTATCTTGGCAGGTAAGCAAATTTGGTGCGACTTATTACACTACCCTATTTCCAGTCAATATGATTTTTGCGACGAAAGTGTCAAAAGAATATTTTTGTTTCTCAACATAAGCTATCTAAATTCAGTTTATACACCACTGACTGTTGCTAAATACGTAAGTGTGAGACAAATTATAAGACATGGGCCCGAAATCAACCAATTACAATATTTTCTACCATGAGGTAGTCCAATCTTGAGCAACAATTTGTGGATATGGCTTTAATTAGTCAGACCACCTGCCCGTCAGAATTTACTTAAATTATATCTGTGAGTTTTGAATATAATTCCTTGCACAGAGCACCTATTTCTAAGAGGAGGTAACTGAGCTAAACACAATCTCAGTCAATAGTACACTTATTTTGGATAGTTATCATTTTATCCGTTTATTAACATCAATGTCGCCGTAACATGTGTAGGTGAGCACCGTAATCTAGTAGTCAATGGCCAATGTGGTAATCCAAAAATTCTTTCGTTCTTGCAGTGTTGCAATAATAAAAAAATAGCACTAAAGGGGCATTCCACGAAAAGAGAACATTTATGGTGTATAATTTGAATTTGATCCGTGATTTTGCGCATTGGTATAGTATTTAAGACAGCGTTGCGAAACTTTTACTGAGTTATTGAAGATAGATCAATTTGTGCGCATTTTGTTTAGATAGAAAATGTCGTTGTATCTTATGGTTCTGCTTGGAATTGTTAAAGGAATCAACTGTAGAAGGGCTGATCGATCTATGCTATTAAAAAGTATTTTATGTAAAAAATTCCTATGTAGAAACCTGCACATATCTACCAGACTTAGTCTTTTGTGAAATACAAAGAGATTCAGAATATTTTTTGATCCTGGAACCTGTTCTATAACTGACCATTCTCATAAACCTTTCTTGGACGGCTTCGATCTGATTATAGTATTTTGCGTAAAATGGGTTTCAGGATTGAACAGCGTATTCGAGTTGATTGCGAACCAAGCTAAGATGAAGGGAACTTTAATGTTTTTGAATGGTTTCGTCATTCGCAATACATATCCTAAAGATAAGATAAGATGTGGTTGATATAAGATTAGTCAACCACATTTTGTATGTGGTTGTCAAATCACAAGTAATGATTGTAGGTGATACCGATTATTTCGTTTAAATGTGGTAGGACTGTATTATTTATTTATAAAATCGAATTTAATAGCTTTTTTTATTCCTTGTGAACGTAATGTAGCAGCGCTTGAGGTGAAGTCGGTTGCGCTCACAATATTTTTCAAGTCTTAACGAGTCTTCTTGCATCTTTAAACAACCATCTTTATTACGAATCAGCGCGAATAGTTTAAGGTAGTTTGTATATGATAGAGGTTTGCAGAGCTCAGCTCTAAGAATGAAATGATATCATTAATAAATAAAAGAAACAAAAAAGAGCCAAGAATAGAGCCCTGTGGGATGCCTAATGTTACTTCTATGTTATCATAGCGAAACCTATTGACGACCACAGTCTGAGATCTATTATTCAAATAGGACTTGAACCATAGGACACAGCAGCAAATATTGATACCCTTAATGATAAACTTTGTACATCTATAGGTGAACTAGAAGATTGTTTTAAGGAAAACAAATTGTCACTCAATATGTCAAAAACATTTATTTTAAACTTTACTCGTAATACTAAGAAAATGTTAACTCCTAAATATCCCGTAGGAATAACTGAGGAGATCAGATCTCTAGGTATATATCTAGATAATAAACTCAATTAGTAAACACACATTGACTACCTTAAATCAAGTGCTTACACCCTGTCGCACTAAAGGTTTCTTGGATCAGTCTCAAGTCATATCACTTTATTTTACACTCGTGGATCACATCTCCGATATGGTATTTTTTTATTAGCCGGTACACCCCCCCATCGTACTCCTAAATTTCAAAACACTAGTTTATATAGAGGACTTAAAATATATAATAAATTACCGGGACAATATAAAAACAAAAAAATATATGTTTTTTTTTAAATAAGCCATCAAAATCTATTTGACTAAAAAACATCTGTATGAATTTAAAGAGCTATAACTTAAAGGAAGAAATGTTATGTGGTAGTTATTTTTTATAGCAATTCTAAAATAGTTTATTTAAGCATAATTTATAAAACTTGTTATTTACAATTTATATCTTTTTGTGTACATATATAATATGAGTAGTATAAATATGAGCTCTAGGTATGATGTAGCGTATATTGTTGTAACTATGAATCTGTATATTTTATTATGCAAGTTTTTGTGAACCAATTGAAATTTATCATTCCTATGCATTTAAGTTGATCTTGGAAATAAACTTTTACTCACTTTACACCGAAAAAGACTGCTCTGTTATACCATAGAGCAATTTTCCAGTAATATCACGTGATCAACTTTGCCGAAGGCCTTACTGAAGTCAGTGTAAATGGAATTAACTTGAATACTAATAAAATAAAAATAAAATAAAATGTCTCTAAATATCATTCAAGATAATTTAAATATAAATGTTTTCAAGTTCTCGTGTTTTTTTGGAGTTGCCTGTAGCCGGCTTAAGTTTTTGATTAATGTATTTTTATGTAACTTTTTTTGTGTATAACTAAGCATTTCTATGAATAAAATAAATAAATAGATATTTATATTTTTTTTAGTTTACGAGCTAGAAAAAATACTAATTTTATATAAATTAATTACATTATGATCAGCTTACTGTTATTTATTTAGCTAGAGTTATGTTTGGATATTTTTTAATATACACATTTTTACACTTGACATTAAGTGTTTGAAACATACTTTTATTTTATTTTCAGAGTAAAAACTAGAAACTAAATGGATTTTAATCTTCAAAGCAGGACTATTACTAGGATCGCGATAATTCTGTGGGGACAAGATGATATAAAATCGGAAGCCATAAACATATGCGATGAAGGCATTGTACGCGATGATGATGAAATACGTACATGGAAATATCAGATCTCATCAGTTACTATTGAGAACTTTGAAAAATTAATAACTAAAGTACGCAATAATGCAATGGGACTATCGATGCCGATTTTACTGAAGTCGGAGTTATTGAACGCCGTGGAATCAGTCGGAATCAAAATATTTAACTGTATGTCGACCATGTTGAAGGTTTTACGCAACGATGCGCTGGCAAAAGATGTTTTTCCTCATGACAGATATTGGATGGCGGATGGCACCATAGACCATCTAAAACTTTTTATAAAATTACTGTGCGGTAAAAATAAACAAGCAATCGAGCATTCCTGCCACTCGCCGTGCGATGATTGTCTCGGAAAGGAAAGTAACGACTGGCAGAAATATGTATCCATGAAAGAAAGATCTATTATTTTATGGTATCAACATCGAACGCATTTAAGCCAATGGCCTAAAAGTAAAAGTCTCAGAACATGGTTGTAACAAAATATGCATTTTAAGGTTTTATAATAATGCCCTAAAATATTTTTAATTTTGAATGTCATCTGAAATTACAATTTGTCGTGTTTCATACCCAGACAATTATATTTTTAAAAGCATTTATGTAATTTTCAGGATATTTTAAAGTTTTTTTCAGAGAGAGCATTTACTAATGCAATTACCTAGCAATTTTAGGTAGATTGTATTAGGAAAGCTACGTATTGCAATGGGGACCATGACTTCCTGAAAATTTCCACATATCTTCGCATTTCACACCCCCTAGAACCCAAAACCATCCTCAGTTTAAAAGTTTATATATATATCTGTCACTTTCTAGTGGACACGGATAACTGCCGTAATTTTACACCAATAATTTTTAATTGATAGATAAAATTTAAGGGTACAAAATCTGGGTCAAGTTCGTTAATGGGAAAATCAGACCAGGAGGGCGGGAATCGGGAAGGTTTTTTTTGAAAAAATTAAATTTTACTATAACTCTCTTAGTATATAAGGATAACTAATTCATTTAAATTTTATATTATTCCTCATATAACAGCCTAAAACTTATCTAAGTAAACTTTTTTGATAGAACCAACCATTGGTCGTAAGGATGGGAAAAATTGGTTTTTCAAATTCAAAAAAAATCATACCTTAAAAACCACAGGATCAAATCAGTTCAAAATGTTGATTGTGGGCCTATAATTTCCCTACAATTTTTGATATGAGCAACCCTTACGGCACAGTATAAAGTACAGTACAGTACAGTACAGTACAGTAAGTACAGTATTCATTAT
Organism: Neomicropteryx cornuta; assembly: GCA_020383195.1. Taxonomy (NCBI): domain Eukaryota; kingdom Metazoa; phylum Arthropoda; class Insecta; order Lepidoptera; family Micropterigidae; genus Neomicropteryx; species Neomicropteryx cornuta. The sequence continues at coordinate 353,628 of JAHKQU010000001.1, read as the reverse complement.
ATGCACTCTCGCTGCACGAGGGTAATCGCATATTTTATTCAATACATTTTTTTCTTCATTGACCAAACATTTATGTTTTCATATTATTGCCCTGATTTCAAATTTATTTTTCATATCATAAACTAAATAACTTTAATTGGAATATTCACGGCCTTTTTTGTCGGAGGTAGGTAGGCTCTAGGATTTGGTAGTGCAGTACCGCTTGCGAGGGGGACGATAACATATATCATATTTAAGATATCTATCATATAAAAAATATTTTATTTATTTTTATACAGACATACAAATTATGTAGATTTATCGTCAACGCCTGTAAGTTTATTTACACGAAGGATGCTCTTCACTTCATAAAACAGGTTTTAGAGAGCATATTTAAATAATATATTTAATAACTTCTGTGTCTTCCTTCCTCCACAACATAATACCTAAATATTTATTATAAAGTTATAAGTTAAGAATCACATATTACCTGTTAACCTAGTAAAATAATATTGAAAAAATAAAAATGAATATTATTTGAAATTAAACAATATACATTGATTAAATGTTTCAAAGCAAATTTCCAGAACTATGTGCATTTAAATCCACTTATAGTTCGCCCTCTAGTCCCGTACTGTAGATGAAGTTAAGTATCTTTTTGGGTGCGATGATTCTAATCTCCTCAGGCTTGAGGAGATAGTTGACTAGCAGCTGGTGCCTTTTGTGAATGAGGGGCCCACATTTCCCCAGTAGGTGTAAAGGGGTTTCTGGGCTCTCTTGGCACAGTCTGCACCTGTCGACGGTCGATGGGTTTAATGTGTGCAGATGTTTATTCAGCTTGCAGTGGCCAGTTAAGGCTCCGGTTAAGATCTTTAGTTGGTTTCGGCTTAACTTCAGTAGCTCCGAGAGTCTTTTTTGCGAGAATCCTACTATGAGTTCTTTGGCTTGCTTTTGTCCGGGCAGTTCTTGCCAGTATTTTTGGCTTTGCTTCCAAGCCCAAATTTTTAGCAGTCTACTGGTGGTGCATTTAGCTATGCCGCAGGCCGGTTCTGGGCCTATCATAGTCATGCTAGCCCCTTTCTTGGCCAGTTCGTCTGCTTTCTCGTTGCCAACAATGCCTGAGTGGCCTGGTACCCACATAAGTGTGGCCCTGTTGTGTGTAGCAAGGGTATTGAGTATTTGTACGCAGTTTAGCACTAGCTTAGACTTGATAGCATTAGAGTTGATGGCCTTCAGACCTGCTTGGCTGTCTGAAAGTGTATATATGTTTTTATTCTTGTAGGATTGTTCGATGCTTTCATGCGCAGTTTCAATGATGGCATATAGCTCCGCCTGGAATATAGTAGAGTGCAATTCCAAGTTGATTGATTTCTCGAGTCTGGGCCCCACATATGCCTAATCCTATATTGTTTCCGTTCTTGGAGCCATCGGTATACCATACAATTGCTTCTTTTTCGAAGTTGCTTCATTGTCCCATTTGGTTCTTTCTGGTATATCTGTGGTAAATGTTCTGACAAAGTTGTATTCGGTTGTCAGATTGTCCGTGATCATTCCCATTACTGGGTTCAGCGTTGTTTGGTTCTCGAGTGTTTTGACAGTACTCGAGAGCCAATTCTTTGCACCGTTCGACGTGATAGCCCGCACCATGCCTGCCATTGCCTCTTTTTCCACTTGTATGTGGAGCTGCGTCATATTCAGTTCAGGCTTCAAGTGCTGCAGTCGGGGTTGAGCTCATGGCTCCGGTTACTACTCTGCAGGCTAGTCCTTGTAGACTATTCAAATTTTTTCCTGCAGGTGGATTGTAATGTTTTCGACCACCAGACAGCAGCTGCATATGTGATAATAGGCTTAATCACGGCCGTGTATAGCCAAAGGGCCATTTTGGGCTTTAAGCCCCAGGTTTTTCCAGCAAAGCGGCAGCATGTCCAGATTGCTTTGGTTGCCTTATGTGTGATGTTGCCGATATGTGAATTCCATGTGAGCTTGCTGTCTAGTGTCACCCCAAGGTATTTGACTTCCTTGGAGAATGCAATGGCCTTGTTGAAGAAGTATGGCATTTTTAATTTACCTTTATTCCTCTTCCTGGTAAATGGTACTAGAATAGTTTTATTGACATTGACGGACAGTTTATAGTCCGTACACCATTTTGCTACGATATTGAGTGCCTTTTGTAGTAGCCCTTAGATAGTGTATGTAAATTTGCCCCTTATGATAATTGCAATGTCATCTGCGTACCCTTGCGCATCATTTTGGGCTTCGTTAAGTAACTTTAGTAGGGTATCTACCACAAGAGGGGTGACAGGACGCCTCATTGTGGGCAACCCTAGGCGGCTCTAACTTCTAGAGTTACGTTAAGGATTGTTGTTCTTACATATCTATTAGTAAGCATATATTCGATCCATCTAATTGTGGTTGAATCTATGCCTTTCTCTTGTAGGCTTTTGATAATGATAGCCGTTGAGGTGTTGTCAAATGCTCCCTCAATGTCTAAAAAGGCTCCCATGGCGATTTCTTTGTCCTCTAGGGCCTTTTGTATTTTGTCTGTCAAATCCAGCAGCGCTGACTCTGTCGACTTGCCTTTCAGATAGGCGTGCTGTTTCTCGTGCAAGGGGTTGTGCCTTAGTGCTCCCTCCCTGATGTAGACATCAAGTACTTTCTCCATTGCTTTTAGCATAAATGAAGTGAGACTGATAGGTCGGTACAACACAGTATTGTAAACTGTAGCAGCGTAGAGCACTGACTGACAAACCCTACTGAGGCCTGGGCGGACAAGAGAAAGAGTGATTCTCAAAATATTGGGATGGGTTGCATTTTTTTTTTATTTTATTTATTTATTTTTATTTAGTTTAGATGTGTTATATCTAAAACAGTTTAGGGGGATTTCCTTGAAAATGCGTGAATGCTCCGGCCTGATGACGATGATAATAAACCAAGGACGGATCCAGAAGTCTTTCGGGGAGTTTTTCCCCCCACCCTATGTTAAGCGGGGGGTCCGGAAGTTTCTCCTCTGGAAAATTTTAATAAGAAATGAGGCCTAAACCATAGTTTTTAGACTATTGACTGTTTTAAGACCCAAGTAAAAACAGTTGGAACTAGTGTTTTTTACCAGTATTTTTATTTCCCAACTCAGTGAAAAAAATCTGATTCTCAATATTGGTGATTGTTTCTCCCCCAATGAGAAATGAATATGCAGCCGATACCTTGACTCATTTATTGTGTTATTCCTCCCCCTCCCTATTTACTGAATTTGTGATTTAATTAATACAAACTTCTCCGAAATTGGCCTTTTTCCAATAATAAATGTTTCGCAACGCTGTCTTAAAATACTAAGTACATACCCGTGCACAAAACCACGGACAAAATTCCTAGTTTAGTTTTGTATGTATAAAATCAATTTTGTCTTTTGTTTCTATATATATATATAATAAGCAAAGCTTTAATTAATGTATTTCGCAGTCTTTTTTTATTTTTGTTTATATTTATTTATTTTAAATTGTTTTGACATATTTTATTTATATTCTTTTTTATATCATTATATTTACGTCATTACTTGTATTGTGTACAATTTCTGTTTGTCAACCGGAATAAATAAATTGACACGGATATAATGTTTCAATTTATACTAATTATAATGTAACACTGAATATTCTTTCACATAATTCTATTTGCGCTCATAGATTAGTTATAAATATTAATTCTAACTGGCCAGTAATAAATAAAATATTCCGACAGCCGTTCTGTCAAATTATTTTGAAATTCGAATATAGCTGCACTTTATCAAAGTGCAGCTATATGCATACTTCACAGATGCGGCGGTGATCGCTCGATGACAGCCGATCGCAGCGATGAATCCAAGCTATACTATATTCAGGCCCTAAGATAATGTTCGTCTGCTTTTGAACCGTTTTGTGGGCTTTCTAATGCTCTAAGCAATTAACTTGCGTTTAATTTTATAGCTGGTACAAACAAAGGTCTTTTGAAACTGTAATAAATAGATACTTCATTAGCAGTGCCACATTCAAGTAGGACTTGTAAACTTGTATTTAGAAATTGTGTCAGAAAGTATTCATTCTTTTAAGCAGAAGTATAGTTTTCTTTGAATGCTTATTTCAATCACTCGTAATTCCAACCTTTCAACGTGTGTAATATTATAAAAACTTATTTGTAAGTATTCATTAATACTTACAAATACATTTCGCACATATTTTTGTTGCATCGGATATCGGCGGTACGGTGAAGTGATATGTTGCCATCTTGTTGATATTCATTTCGATCGTAATTTATTTATTTTCCTTTTTGATCAGACTGCTAAAATCGCATTATATTTGCATCTTTATGAAATCATCTAAGCCACTGTGATTTTATTTCCTCGATCATTGTATTCAGTTAATAAAATATTTACGTCTAAAGTTTAATGTATGCAAAAATACACTTTTCGAGGATCCTACCCTTTATAAAAAGTAGAAGTTTTACTTTTTAATTCTATAGAAGCCTAGATAATTAGGAGATGAAACGAAATCTCGTTTTTTTTCTATATCTACAAATATTATACGACAAGTTTTGTCAATTATCCTTGTTATTTATGTGTAACTGCAACAACATATTTTGCTAGAAGGCACTAATTATACTATTGGTATTTTCTATGAATTTGTTTCCGTTTCACCATAACATTAAAGTGTGATTTAAATTATATAATGGCGATAGTCAAAATGTTAGAATTTAAACACAAGATTAATATTGAAGGATCCAATCAGTTGCATCCGCATATTAATGGAAAACAAAATACAAAGATTCAGTTTTTTAAATCCTCAAAATAACTTTTTCTTATGCCCTTTATCACTATGTTTCCATCTGCTAGTGGTCTTTGCTTTCTGGCGAAAGTCAAAATTGAAATTGGGAGTCAAAAAGGCGAATATTTTTCAAATATTTATGTGAAGCGAAAGCAGCAATTTATCTTTTTGTTATATCGACGACTGAAAGACGAATTTACATTTAAATAACTACGAATATACAAAACTTAAATTTTACAATAAGCTAAATTAATTAGTTTTAATTGTGAACTCCTCGTTGAATAGCAAACATAAAATATGTCATTTTTATTTTAGGAGAACATTGAAATGAAAACTAAATCAAATATTAATCTTCGACAAATGTCAGTAATAAAGACAACAATATATTTATGGCAAGACAATGGAGTAAGAGATGAAATCCAGGAGTATTTCGGAAACGCATTCCAAAAAAGTCCAAGTGAAGAATTGGTCAGCTTGATCGGCAAAGTGCGCAGTAACGCCCTCCTCCTGGCCATACCAGATGTATTGAAAGAAGACATCGCGAACGCGATAGAAGACTTAGGTATCAAAATATGGACCTGGATGCTTTTTATTATGAAGATGTTACCGATAGATGTAAAATGTGTGCTTCCTCGAAATATGGATTGGACCAAAGGTAGAATAGACGAGCCCAAACTATTACGCACTTTATTCCTCGGTAAAAAGTTAAAAATTCCTCTCTTTTCGTACAACTTAAGAAACCATTTTTGCATGGAAAAAGAAATGTGTGCGCTGTGGGATGACCTGCCATCAAATTATAAAATTCTTATAACTGACAAAATAGATTTACTTAAAAAGGAACATAAGGATGTAATTAATAACACAATTCATATAGCATACTGGAAGTATTACGAGAAAACTGATGTAGACGAACTTAAAGCTAATTTATTTCAATACACTATCGATGATTATGTGAGTGATGTTTTAAATATTGCTGGTTACCGATTTGGATTACCGAAAACATATGTTTTTTTAGATGAAGACGAAGATGGTAATAGCGGATACGTTGAAATTTTAGAAATCGATGCTAATCTTCCAGAAACGTACTATTTCTGGAACAAAATTTGCATCAATGCAAAAAATAAAAACATCAATAATGTGCCACAAAACAAATTAGATGATTTTATTCAAGGTATTATTGTGTTTCAAGAAATAAAAGGAATGCTTGCTGATATATTTACATGTTTCTATCGAGGTTAGTGAAGTTAATAACAAATTGATAATAGGCAATTTAAATTGTTTAATTTTTTTTTTACTATTGTTTTTATTTGCCCAATAAATTTTCCTCTTTCCTTGATCTTTCTCTAGCTTATGTCAGTTTTGTTTTTATTTTTTAATTTTATTTGATGCTGGCCATAGTCATTAATTCTAAATAAAAAGAAGAAAAAGGGAGTATTGTCAGGCACTGTAAATGTAAAGCTGAAAAGGTCGAGAAGATGTAAACAAACTGGTAGGTATAGATATAATATGACAGGTCCTCCGCCGCCTTAGTGATTCCATAAGGTGAGTCGATATTCATTTGAATCGTATTAGTTTATCAATTATCAGTAATATAATAGAATACGAAGTGTCTAGGTATCAGGCATCAGGCTATAGTCCGTGTCTGCTATTTCCTGCCATTTCCTGTTGTTTGCCTTCTAAGTTGCCAAAGTAAGCTCTGGCCAGCCAGCCAGCCTTGCGAGTCGGACGCAGACAATAGTTGTAGCCGAGTGCTAATTCATTGTTATTTTGGCGTCGGGCGTGCCAGGCGGGAACCAAGTAAGTAATTATATAAAATATGTATTTGGGTGCCGAGACTCTTCGTTAAATATCAGCGTTCGTTCGTACGTGAATTTAATGGGACGCTGTTTTTTATTTTTATATATTTTTTTTATTTTAAATGGCGGGCAGGCTGAAAAATAATCGGCCTCAGCATGGAAAACACAACTTTTTCCGGGAAAACCGCAATACGAACTCATATATTTAATAATTAAACTCACAGAGAACTTATAAATTGTCTGATCCAAAATGGTGGGTCAAAAATGAGGTTGAAATGACTCGAAGTCGAACTGCCCCTTAAATATGCTTGGAATTTTTGGTTCTAGTCTCATTTGTGAAAAAATAAGTCATTCTAGAGCAGAATTATTATTTATTAAATGGATCGACAAATTGACTTCTTGTTGGCGTTAACCATATGCCTAATAAGCTTGCAGTTTCCACCATCATACCCTGCCTTACAAAAACATTCACAATTCCAATTGTTTACATAATTTTTTAATTATTGTAAATTGATTATATGTGGAGAAAGGATAATTTATGAATTTTAACATAAAAAGCTAATATTTCTGTACTTTGGTCTTTTCTTCCTGAACTGCATTAACCAGTAGAAATATACAATATGTTACTCACGAAATGAATTAAGTAATTTAGTAACACATTTCACAATGCCCAAGTTTTGTATCGTCATTTCTGTGTAATAAATCTATCACAGTAGTGATAGATATAAATAAAGTGATAGATAGTAGTGATAAATCTATCCGCAACCAATTTCAAACCAAAAAACTGCTGTCAGTTTAAACAAATCACAAAATAAAAGCAAACAAAAGAGATTGTGGTAGTCTAGTTATTAAAGCGTTGGATTATTGACCCAAAGGTCGCAGGTTCGAATCCACACATGGTCATTGTAGTATTCAGCTTCTAATAATAATTAGGTAAACAAAAGCACTTGGCTCGATAACGCCACATCTTTCTATCGGGACCACTGGACATCGAATACCCTCCTCCCCCCTCCCTCTGCCGCATAGCACGAGACAAGTGTGTAGTAAGCGACTACTCAGTATTGCCATATACTACATCTCTTCCTTGTAATTTTTTTTTTTATTCTTTTTATTTTCATTGGTTATTCTTTTTAAACGTCGTTCTTTTTGTTGTTCTTCATCCTTACGACCATCATTTTCAACGTTCTTCATCAATGACCTACCATTCTCCTTCTTTCTTTTTCAGGTGAACCATATTCCTCCTGTACCTCTAACCCATTTTAAATTTGGTACTCCACGATCACTGCCATTTGTTTTTTCGACGGTATGAAGAGTGGGAATACTTTATCTCCTGGCCTCAAATCACAATCCCTCGCCTGTCTCTTATCATCTGTATATTGCTTCCCTTTTTTTTCTTTTTTTTTTTATTCCTTATCCTTATCTCTCGTGTCTATATTCATCAGTCTATTATGCCACAATCAGCAATCATTAGAATTTTGTCTCAAAATTGCCGCTTAAAGAACAGTTCTGATGGTGTTTTACCAGTTACAGAGTGTGGTTACTGTTGTACATACTAAGATACTCCATTAATGATTCTCTCCAGTTTTTCTTTTCTGACTAGCTAATTTCTAACATTTTTAATATGTCACGATTTTGCCGCTCTACTCTACATTCTTTTGTGGTCAGTAGGCAATCGTATTAGGAAGGATGTTCATTCCTTGCAAAATCTTTTTAATTCTTCGCTGGTGAGTTGTTATAGATACGGGATTACCCAGTTGACTAAAAATGTCATTGAGATGAGCTATTATTTCTGAACTCATAATTTTCTCTTTATACCTGCTAAAATAATCTAACACCACAAAGATGGAATCTCCGCTTAGCAAGGTCCATTGCCAGGTCGAACCACGGTTCATATAGTAGCTCACGTCTTTTCGGTGGATGTGATGTTGTTAGTGCCGATACTAGGGTGTATCCAATGCAAACTTCACCAATTTTTAGTATCCCTGTCGTATCTGGGCCACCATACTTTGATTCTAAGACGTGACTTCATCGTTATTATTCCAGGGTGACCCTCGTGAGCAACCTTTAGAACGGAGACTCCTTCGCTTTCCTGGAATCACAATCTTAGTTTTTTTTAAAGTAAGATACCTTTATAGAAACATGTGTGTGTTTCAGAATCTTACTCCAAGCATTCCGCTTAGTAGTAGGCATTGGTTTAGTATATTCACATTTTTTTTTTTACCCTTTACCCTCGTAAAAGGCAAATGAAATGAGGATCCTCTATCCTCTATATATGATTTTAAATTTATAGAATTGGAACCTTGAAATCAATCTTTCTATGAGAGCAATGGTTTGATGTTAAACCAAATATAACCTCTAACAGTTTGTGATCAGTTATCAGGTCAAATTCTTTGCCATAAACAAACATGTGAAAATATCCCACAGTCCAAACTAGCGCTAGTGCTTCCTTCTTGGTCTGGCAATATCTCCGTTCACACTCCGTCAGGATTGTACTACCAAAAGTTAGTATTTTGGGTTCATGGTTGTCCATCTGAATGAGTACGCCATGGTCTTGTTACAAGCTTTTACTTAGCTTGCACTGTTTGTATGTCAGTTTAGGTCAAATCTTGCAAACTGAACCAGAACCACCTACTCTTATCCTACGGAGATGAACTTCCTAGTTCATAGCCCAAGATGAACTTTTGTTATCCTAAATAAAAATTCTTTCCTAAATACTGCATTATTTTCTTTTAATTTATTCATAACTTCCTCCAGTCTATCCTCTGTCCCTGCCGTATGTCATAATGGAATCAATAAAGTAGATTACGCCTTCACAATTCAGAGGGCTCGTTAACAGGTTTTATCTGGATCTGAATCCTGGTTAGGAATACAAATTTTATTACTTTTCATTTCCCTTTATATTTTCTCTGTCATCCGGATATATTTACACCCAGAGTCAATGATCATTAACTTTATCTTTAATTATACTATTATTTATTTTTTATATTATATATTACCCCTCCTATCTAACATTCAACCACAGAATCGTCATTAACATGGAAGACTTTTTTTTCTATTTAGATTATCTGGTCTATTCTTTGAGGACTTTTTCTGCTTTTGAATTTCTTATATTCCCCTTCACCTATTCTTTTTTAGGCGTCCAACACCTTTTCTTAAGTGCCCTATAGTCCACATTTGAGACACTCTTTTTTTCTGGCTAAACATTTTTTTCTTGAGGTGTGTGTTTGTAGCCAGTTTGCGTCCATTGTTATTCCATCCAAAATAATTTTTCACCGGTTTGTAAAATCTTTTTTTTCTCAATTCCTCTGAAGAACCTTTTTCACATATTTGGTTGATGCTGTTATCGTCTTTGTCGTGAACTGAGGTCCCATATGCTTGCCTGTGCATTTGAATCAGGTGTGTTATAAAATATTTCTTGAAGTTATAGGCCACCAATTTGTAAGAGGCTTGCTTTTTTCCTTCTTTTTTTATGTCAATTTAATGACCAGAAATGTTTCTGCAAAATGTCAATTTAATGACCAGATATTAATCTGCTTAAATTAACGTAAAAAAAAAGGAAGTCTCGTAGCTTTGGACAATCTATATCCAATTTCAGATTATAACCCCCGCCAAACTGCGACACAGTTTGTTTGCAAGAGCTAAGAATGAGCTTCCATGTTGCAATAATTATAAACAATAAATCCAAAAAACAATTTATAATGCTGAAATATTTGTTACCATGACAATGTCAATGTCAAAACTCAAAGAACTCAAACATTTATGAAGTAATGTATGCGTTATGGATTATATTATTGGCTATCCTCCAATATTATATTATTATATAAAATATTATTGGTTAGTATTGCTTGCGAGGTGCATATGTACTTTGCATACGTAGATATTTTTGTTAAATAGACTATACAAAGCTTATACCTGTTCCATAAGATAGCAAATAAATATAGTACTAGGAAGCACTCATTATTAGTACAAATACAATTAAACACTTGCGCACCGACCTGTTGAACGGTGTCGAAGCAACGTGTGATCGTGCCGATCGTACACAAACATTATTATAAATACAAGTACTCCATTTATTCACGTTTTTTTTCTTCGTCGCCACAGCTTCTAATAATAATTAGGTAAACAAAACCACTTGGCTCGATAACGCCATACTACAGTCATAACATTTTTAACACTTTATTACCACCATCTCCTCTGACTCTACGATAGGCATATTTGGCCTAGTTGAGTAGGGTCCAAAATAATTGTATATGATCTAGGTTATAGCAATTATTTTAAAAAAAACTAAAAGTTGACAATTTTAGCAAAAATCTACTTCCAATTGGCATTTTTATGACGAGACGGATGTATTAAAAGAGTTGTGCACATACATGCATACAAACAGATACGAAATATTTAATATTTTTGTTTTTTTTTTCAGGTTAAGATCAAAATTGATTTCAAAATGATTGTAAGCCTTCGGGGAATGTCTATGCTGAGTATAGCGATATCTCTATGGGAACAAGACGAAATGAAACACGCATTTATGAATTATCACCTTTACAAAAAAAGGTATTATACAATAAAATGGAGTAAATTAATCAGCAGAGTGATAGCGAATATTACGCTCCTGTCATTACCAGACTCGATCAAATTGGAGATTGCGCACGTAGTGAAAGCTGTCGGTAACAGAATATGCATGTGGATGGTTTTCACAGAGGATAGGTTGAAAAGCGATGCAAAATTTGCATTTCCCCATCACAAGTACTGGACTCCTCAAGGCACTATAGACGGACCTAAGCTGTTCCAAGCGCTATTGAGAGAGAACAAAGTAAAAGCTACAATATCTTCTTATATGCTAGCGAGTGAATTTTGTCTGGAAAATGAAATGGTTAGCTTGTGGAAAGAGCTATCGGAAAATGATCGTTCAATCTTAATAAATAATAACTTTAAGACGTTTCATTGCAATGATCATTTAACATTTATGTTTTATCATATGAAAAATGATTTCAATGATTTGTTAATGTCTCTCCGGGAAACTTTCGCCTTCCCACCAAACGAAAGTGACCTGAAGTATAGAAAAAGGCTACTCGTCAATTCCATACAGAATGAAAACCTTCCGGCTGTAAAGTACTTCTGGAGCATTTTTAATGAAGCCGAAAAAAACGAAACAATTATCGTAATGTTGGAAGTGGCATTGGAAGATTTCCCCGTGCATTCCACAAACATTTTATATGTAAAAGGTTTACAGGAAACGACAAATCATAAAATGGCAGACATTTTTATTTATTTTTTGTCCGAGGTGAGCGAGGACAGGAGAGATTGTATATTGGCAACATTTTTACAACAAAAAGAATATGCCTTGGGCTTATATAACATATTCCTAACGTGGCCATGGAAGGACTTCTTCATTCCCATATTCTATAGAATATATTCTACTGTTCAAGGCGACGATTATCAAGAATTATTGGACAGCGTAATAAAAACCAACAACAAAAGACTCATACTTGAAATCTGGGGGCATTGTTCAAAATCTTTAAAGATATCTGAAAGCGAAGAGGTTTTATTTGTATTATTTAAAGCCAGGAATATTTCCAACTTTAATATGATATTGAACGATTCAGCTTTGATCAATCACCGGGATGACATTTTACATAAGTTGTACAATCTCGTTAATTCTTCCAATTTGCTTTGTGACCCAAAATATTCAAATTTTACAGAAAAGTTTATGAATGAAGTTCTCCGCACCGAGGAAGAAAGAACAATATTCCAAGAACTTCATTAAAATCGGAGCGTCATTAGTAAGCTCAAGGAAGAACAAGAACTTGAGGAGAGTATCTGAATAATGCCAAAGAACAATTTAGTGCTATGTGAATTTAATTACTATTTTTTTTTTAAAACTACTTGTAGAAAAAATAAAGTTCAGCAAATTAAATAACAAGAATATTTAGAAACCTGGAAAAAATCAAGGAAACGTCGGGATTGTCACATTAATGGGAACATCATTCCCGAAGAATTAAGGGTGTATTTATGTTCCCGATTACGTGTACACCCTGTATGTGTGTAAGCCTGTGAAAACGATATCGTCTAAATGGTGAACTTAATTATGCCAATCTATTATAGTTTAAGTTTGTATTTGGTTTAGTCGGAAGCCATTTTGAAATAAATGAGTTTTTAAATCAGGGGGTTGAGTAAAGAAAGGTAATCTTAAACTGCGTTCACTTGCCAAGTTGTTGGAGATCAAACCATCGATTATAATAGAGTAGTTCTCAACTACTAAGAAGAAATTAGTAACTAAAACGAGATGAACATCATCGGCCAAGAGTGTAAATAGTCTTCTAAACTGAAATTCCTTTTTTTTATATTAATTTATCAGATGTTCGTAAGGTATCTAATTGAAATTAAATAATAAAGGAATTGCAGCCTATTAGTCTTCATAATCTTTATTTTATTTAACACAGATTTAAATGAAATTGCCATATTAAAAATCTAGTATTTTGTACATTCTACTGCGACTATAATTTATTTTACAGATTATGTAATTTTTTTTATTCCTTCTATGACATTGACTTACTCTGATATTCTAAAATTTTGTGTGTCAAATGACTGCAAATCGGATATTTTTATTCTATATGTCACGATAATAATTGAAGAGCTTATTGGGCGAAGGTGTTAACCTGCCAAAATGTCTTATAATGTTTTTTTTCATGGATGCATGTTTTAAGTGCTTAAAAACCGCACCAAGTTTGACAAGGTCTACGGTGGCTATATCTGACATGTTTTGTATGGACTTTAATTATTATTTTATTGACAGTTATAGCCCAAAAAAATACTGATATTTATTATAGTTATTGAATAAATATAGGACTTAAGGTTTTTATGCCTTTCTTTCAACTCAAAATGTTTTAATAGTATTTATTTGATAATGAATAAATGAACTACATAACATATAACTCTTTCATCCAGCTTAAATTTTGATCTACTTTACTTAAACTTAAAACAAAGTATTGTAAGTAATTTACATAAAAAATAATACATAATAACAAAACCATTGTAAGTAATATAAAAAAAAAAATAGATTTAAGCACATTGTATTTAAAAGCCTGTAGCTGTTTTCGTTGTTGTAATCAATCAAATGTTTAATGTCATTCAGTCCCTGGACAATTTATTATTAATAATACTCATTATTGTCATTAATTATACATCAAAAACATAAACTATAATCAATTAAAAATTATAATCGGCATTAAATGTTAAGGTAAGGATATTTGAAATAGCATTTTATATAAAATTTTATGATATTTTGAAGATCAATAAAGATGGTTTCAAAATGTTTATTATGACTTTCATTATTTATTTATTGGGTACATTTTACATTAGGTAATAAATTATTATATGGATTTTGAATAAACTTTTAAATGTTTTTACAGGGATGGAAATTCCAACCCTGTGAAGGTTGTTTCAGAGAAGGCCAGAGCATTTTCATGAGTCTTAGGCAGCAGAGTAGAGCGACTTTGGGAGTAATGTGCTATGCGTTGAGTCCACTTTCCCCAGATTGTGTACGGCTCTCGTGCTTAGGCTGACAAGGTACGTTTTTCTCCGGTCAGGTTAGCGTTACTTTGTGGTCAGCGCTTGCCTTTGATTGTAACATCTTGCGCTTATTTACTACATCTACCTTGGCATTACTGGTTATAACTTGCGTTAATCCTGCTAATTTGGCAGTTCTTGGGACAAAGAGTTGATTTTATGACATCTCTGCGACCCCACTATCCACTCTTATCAAGAATGCTACACGAAGAAACACTCCGTTTTTGGCAGGAGAGGTGGGATGCTGGGACTTCAGGCCGCCTCACATACTGATTCTTTCCCTCAGTTCGAATGCGCATGAGTATGCGTTATCTTCATCCGGATTTCCACGCTACTCAATTCCTGTGCGATTACGGTAATCTCAAAAGGAATCTAGCTGAGTTTGGGATCACTGGTGACCCCTGGTGATGCACGTCAGAATGCTGAGTACATTGTGTGGGTCGGCACTGAGTTGCTGGTAGCATGTGTGGTTCTCGGACCTGGGGAGGGTAGCAGAGAGATCTATGCGGCTTTTAAAAAAAATTGTAATGTCGTGGGTTGGGAAGTGGGACAAATACTGATTACAGCTTTCTGTGTACTGAAAAAAAGTTGAACATATATCAATGTTGCTCCGCCCCAATCAAGAATCTTAAAAGTTGCTTTGAATTGATCAACAGTCGGGAGGAGCCTCGCAACAGTGGTTTTTTGAGATAGCATATGACCGTACGGCGACCCTATTTCGAGGTTCGAGGTCATCTTATTAAATTGGTTTTATTTTGTATTTCTCAATCACCACGGAGAGGGGAGGAGGAGGGGGGAAACTAATGAAATTGAAACGCTATCTTGGTACTTGTTTTCTGAAACATGACCACTATGTTTGTTTGTTTTGTTTCAAACTTTAAATGAATATTTTTAATTGTACAAAAATTTAATTATCTTCACAAACAGCTTTTTTACTCTTTAAATCCAAATAACTCTAACCGTTACCTGGGTTGGTTTGCAACACTGCATAAAAACTACAAACGAAACATTTTTCGATAACTGCAATTTCTTAAAAAATTAAAAATAAAATAGCAAATTTAAATTAGCTTTTATTTTTATATTTTCGGATACTTTTAATTTCATTTATGTTAATAATAATAAACAAATGGTGGGGAGTATACGTTTAACTATGACAACTTGATGAAACCAAGAAAAGGTAAACTTATATTTCCTACAAATAACAGTCAATCGGTTACAAAATAATTATGAGGTTAATAATTGTGATGGCAGTTTAGGAGGAAACCACAAAATCGCGCGTGACATAACCTTATAAGTTATAGCGTAGACTATTTAAGCGAATTAAACAAAATTAGGCTTATTGCTAAATAAAATTTTAAAACATAAAACTATATCATTTCATATTCAAAATTAAAATTAAAATATTCTAATTATGTACATGTGCGGCGTCACTGGCTCGCGATCGGATAGCTGATCTGTCAAGCGACCGAGTGTCCCTGTGTGAACCTGGCGCCTCGTGGCCGGACGCTTCCGTAGGACCTGCGCGGTAAAAAAACATTCGTTACTTAATCAATTACTCGAAAGTGACTTTTTTTAGTAACGTCAAAATCGATTTAAAAGGAGTATAGTGGGCCAAGTGATGTCTGCCCTAAAATTGATTTAAATGAAAAATAAAAAATAAAAAAGCCTAGTAAAAATGTTACTTACCTACGTATGTTGACATCCATATTTATTTAGTTTATTCAACAAATTTACATTTATTTTATTTTATGTACCAGCTAAGCCCAAGGCTTATCTGCTGGAAACCAGGTGTGTAAAATACAGATATTAATAATTGTGAAATATCCTCAAATTATTTTGTTCTGTATTTTACACGTCCTTTACAATATAAATACGAGTATGCACATACATTTATATACATTTTTATCGCTTTGTAGTAAATTTCAAACAAAAAGTAAGTATAATTATAATAAAAAAATAAAATAATAAATATAGTACAATAAAAAGTCCGCCTAGTACTGTTAATCTTAGTGTACCTACGATAATTGAAGGTAGATTACTTTAAACAATTATTGTAAAATGTATATTTATCGTGTAAAATTGTAACTGATTAATAGGTATAATGAAATGAACATATTTGTAAGGCTTGTATTCGGAAAAGAATAAAGAAATATTATTATTATTATTATTAATAACATTTTAAAACAATAATTAACACGCTAAGTCAATTTATCTACAAACAATTAACGAGAGTGTTTTTGTGAGATTTCATAGCAACTATTTCTAACTTTATATTTAATTTTTTTAGATTTAACATTACTTTTTATTAAAGATCTTGACAAATTATTGAAAAAGAATGGTATAATGAATTGCAACGCTCGTTTACCGTAAACATTTTTAAATGAAGGTATAAACAGCGTTTCATTTTGTATTTGCCGTGTACTATATGCATGTTGAACGAGTGTTTTGAACTTGTCAGAGTCGAAGAAGTGGACCACCGTCCTATATATATATTCTGTAATTTCTTTTTAATGAACCTGTCCATAGAATGAGAACTAAAGGCATTTCGAACTAAATTACAAATCTGACAATTTTAGAAGATTCGACAGCTGAGCCCAACATTAGTCATTCAATCGACGTGCCAATCTGTTTTCTAAAAAAAACTCCGACTACAAAGCATACGTGCCTGGAGAATCTGTCTCTTCTGGTGGACCAGGGTCCTCGTCTGTTCTTGAAGCTGCTGCAGGCGATGAGACTGTTCATGCCCGGAGGCCTGGACTGCTCGATCGACAGACCTCGCTCCACTTGACGGGACCTACTGTTGAATATGGAAACAATTCACTCTCTATTAGACCTGTAAAATTCTAATGCTTTCAATATACGTACGGACAAATGCTAAAAACCGCTTCAATTTGGATTTGGTCTGCTTTATTAATTGGTTAAATCAAAAAAAATAGAAAACAAGTTTAACCAAGATAAAAATTAGGGAAATAGGGTGAAGGTGGCATAATATTTAACAACCAAAATAGAATAAAACAAAGGTAAAGCTGTTCGGAAAAAAATATATATTCTATTATTGCAATAAGCATTTGGGACACCCGGCTTTGAATGAAACCGCGGATGATTTTTGCATTAGCGATGGCATTCCGTGATTCGGAAGCAGCCAATTTAAAAGAACCGCCGAGAATTTCAAGACTCCTCAGATGAGAGTACAATATTAAAAATTGGAACTCAGTAATCAACGGGTCGATTTTTAATATTATTATTATTTTTAATTAATAGGTGTGCAGTTTTACAGCTGATAAACCTATATCTTTGATTGTTGTGCTCTCGTGAATAAGCACTCATCTAAGCGGTTCGTCAATCACCGCATTCATTGCTTTAAATTAATTTAGTGTTTCCATAAGGGACGTTTATAGTAGGAGGTGAACACGCGTTGTTGCAATTGGATCTAGCAGTGAACGAATTCTTCAAACACTAAAAACACTTAATTAGCAAATTATACGAGGCAATAATTTCTTTTACGGTGTTTGAATTCGACTAATATTAACAAAATATTGCGAAGGGATATATTCTGTTTTATCACATTCAATTCAAATAATTTGTAAAGGTAAAAATCATATTAAAGTTTATAAAAATATTGGTATTTCAAAAAAGGTTAACATTAAAATTCTTAAAAACACACTGTTAAAATCTTACCAGTCTTATGGTGGCGTTTAATAAAGTTTACTATTTTGGAAATGTTGCGAAGATTTTCTTATTTTTATAACAATGTCTAATTAAAATGATTTGCATTTTCAGATTTAAAAATTTGGACAAAAAACCAGTGTACTTCATGGAAGACCAGTAAAAGCTGGTCTCTCGGTGGGTTGGTAGGTGGCGTGAATGTTGGGCAAGTGGGTACCTCTTTTCCGGGATGTCCCCTAGAAGAATGACCCCGTCCAGTCGCCCGTCCCTCTTGACCAGTTCCGACCCGTCCTCACTTTGGCTGACATCTATTTGGGAGTAGCCTCGTTGGCGCCTCTCGCACAGCATCCACAGGCTCACGGACAAGCCCTGACAAAAGAGTGAGCATTTGTGTGGAAGGATCAAAAACAGCGGTCGCACGCGCTCGGAAACCGGGTGTTCGCAACACAAACAATTTTCACCATTGATCTGTATCGACAACTAAACCGGTCTCACGACTAAATTGGGTTAAATTATTGATTAATCTTTTGTTGATTAATGTTTGACTGTCGATATACATAGATCAACATGCACCCTGAAAGGGGCAAAGTGCAAGGGCGGATCCAGAGAGGCGCCACTGGGGGAAATTCCCCCCCCCCCTCCTAGACAAAACCTCCCGGACCGTTCCCGCCCGTGTACCCTCCCCCTCCCCCCCCCCCCCCGAAGAAGATTTCTGGATCCGCCCTTGGCGAAGCAGTATATATTCTGTTTTTTGTATTCTTTGTCTCTACTAAAAAAACAACTTGCGTTCATATTTCTTTATCTATTCATATCCTTGGTTCCAATTTGTTGTTTGGCTGGCAACAGCGACATTGAATGTTGAATGGAAGGTGGGCTACACGCTAATTCATTTATTACGCACTACAAATACTATCAACTTACTATTTGTGTGATAGTTTGTTCAAGAAAGTGTCAAAGAACTGAGTATAAACTTATTATAAAGGGTAAAGAACCACACATGATGGCCCATGCGAGAACTTTGAAACAGTACGTTACCATAAGCATTTAGTTCTACATGTAACATTTTAAAGTTAAAAGCTGAAATGTACGTATGTAGAATTGAAGGTCCCAGTAACTGTGAAAAACAAAAAAAAAAATCAAATCTATTTTGCCCAATTAGAAATGAATGATCCGATTGATTGGGTTTACCTGAATCCAATAATAATTATTACATTTTTATACACAGTATTGCTTTTCAAGAATTAAATAAAATACAAACTCGATTAAGTCGAGTTTGTATTTTAACAGTTAAAAATAATTTCTACTGTACATAGTTCTTGCAGATGGTAAGGGAGTATCAGTAGCTTCAAGGGAGTGACGTTTATCCCGCTAAGAAAAGGTATTTACCACTAATATCTGAAGAATGAAGACGAAGAGCGTGGAGGGCCGGAAGCCGATGGTGTCGAAGAGGAAACCTGAAACTGTGGGACCAATGAAGGCTCCCAGTGCGAAGGTCGAGGTCCACAAACCGGCCACCAGGCCGTACGTCTCGATCGAGTTGGGAAAACCGCTCGTGCTGGAAAATCATCAGACTTTTGTACATTTCAGTATTAGTTGCAACTATTCTAGATATAGAATTTCCATACCAACAAAGAGCTTTTATTCTAAGGTCCAATGACCTGTACATTTCCATGTTTTTGAAAATTTATATTGAACATTACTACCTCCCTAATTTGCTTCTTACATACTTTCTCCTTAATTTATATATATAGAGATTAATCTTACACCGCAGTTTTGAGGGCGTCAGTAAAGGAAGCCACCAACTGGCAGGCCATGCCGAGACCATGCAGGACCAGGCCCAGAACTACCATCCACATTGTGCTGCAATTGAGAATGGAAACATATTAGAGTAAAACTTTAAGGGCCGAAATTTCAGGCCTTGCTTAAAGTCGTTCTTAGCTAGGATCAACTTAACTTTTAAGCATGACCTAAGTTGAATTGTATATTTAAGTTCGACTTTGGTAAGAATATGTTTTCGCTCTCGCGATTAGTTCGCTACTCGCCGCTATGGTTTGTCGCATAACTTTTGGCATATGACGCGTGATCTGACGTTTTGAGGTTATGCTATCAGCTGTAGGATTACTAGGATTTGCTTGAATTGAAGATGTTCAAAATATGCAAATCCAGTCAATTTTAATTAGTTAGAAAATATAAAATAAAGTACGAGTCGAAAACCACAGATGGCAATGCACTCGCACACGGGTCACGGCGACTGTAGCGCCGATAATGTACTGAAATCGGGCCTAGCAGCGTATTTTAACGCTGACTTAAGGTGCCACCAGTCCCTAAAACGTGTTTTGTAACGTATTTTGGTGCATTTTGTTGAAGTTATTCCTAACAAATGGCTAAAACTAAAAATACCACAATATTCTACATATATTCATTTAGTACTTTGCTTAAAAAATAAACGAAATACACCTTATTATAGCAATGAAAATAAATAAATAAGAAAGTGTTGTTTTTTTCTTGCAACGATTTTCTTTTAAGTTGTGTAAGTGACGCGAACCTAATTTTTCTTTCTAAAGATGATTTCCTTTATGACTATAAAAACTATTTCACATTTAAGTAATTTGACCTATCTGAAGGATCAGCTAATGACATTGATGATTTTGGAAGCGGTCAGGCCCTCATGGACTAGAATAAGGAGTCTTCCTGACTATGGTTTATTAACCCTTAATTACCTACTAACGACTTTTGTTTAATAGTCAAAACTGACAAGTCGAGGTTCAGTTATTTCCAATCGAACGAATGTGTGCATGGTCCCACCATAGGACGGTTCCCGTAATATTAGTAATTATTTAATGTGCTTCCATTTAAATATAATGTGCTACATAAAGTGGATATTTGGACGATAATTTGATGTTTTATTGTCTATATAAGTAGGTAATAGGGATTTCTTTCTATATTTATGTAGGGAATGTTATAAATCACTTTTTTCTTTGCATGTCAATCTACCACTATGTAAATCCGAAGGTGTCCTTAAAATTGGGATTAAACTGATGTGGAATCTTGTGAGTATATAGAATAGAATGAAGCCACGCCACGCACGTGGGCGAGTCGACGAACGGCGCCGGGCCGACCAGGACGAAGCCGCCGGCGATGAAGATGCACCCGAGGACGGTGATGGCCTTGGGGTCGACCCCTGGACGGTCGCACAGCCAGCCCCAGACCGGCGCCGACAGCGCGTAGATGCCCCCGTTGATCACGAACATCAGGCCCATCACGACGGGCGAGAAGTAGAACTGGAAGAGACAATGGACGAACTTAGAATAGCCCCGCCCCACGCCATTATGCCGTAGTTTAGGCTAAGTTAGGTTAGGTTGGGCATTTTGCTCATTTGGTACACTTTATGTTTCATAATAAATCATACAAAAACCTACCATTATTCTGACACCACGCCTATGATCAGGTTTTGTCCTTTTATTTCAGAACCATTGATGTAAGCATTTAATTATCTTTCAACCTAAGATCCTTAATTGTCCTTATAACCTGCATATTATAATGTTTGTAAACATACTTGTCTGAGATGCGGTTCAAGGGTGGCCTGAAGGAATCCTATGCTCATGCTGGTGCAAATGATGCTGATCGAAGCCAGGAAAACTCCCGGGATCTTTAGTAAGGAGAACATCGACGCTGGAAGAAAATCAAAACAAAAGCTCGTTATACTATCAAAGTCAATACAAAAATATTGCTGTTTTTAAGATACGGTTGCAGATCATTTAAACAAACAATAGTGTAAGTAAACAAATTATAAATTATATGTCAATAATTTATATGTAACTTTAAGGGCTTTCAATAACCTTTAAGGGCATTTCATCCGAATAAAATTGAAATTTCGAGTTACCTATTAAAAAGCTTACATAAAGTCACATTTATATATTTGCATTTTCTTCCCCGCTAAAAAGAGGACTAAACCTTTTGTATATTTTGGCATTAATTTACTAATTTCCTGAGGAAAAATATTATTGCATACCTAACGAAATAACTATCCGTATATTTCCAAATACCTACCAAAAGCACATAATTTGCAAATTCGCCTTGTATGACTCATAAACCCTTAAATACATGCACTTTTGTCATTTCTATTTAATTTCCTTTAATTATTTCTTATGATTTCAATTTGAATAGAGAGATACCTCTAGTTGTTTGTTTGTATAAATGTTAACCCAACTTTTCTGTGTTCTAATCGCCATTTTGTCAAACCTACTTCATCAAAATACAAAAAAAATAATTTCCGACATTAGCACCGAAATTGGGTTTAAACTTGCACGCTGCAATATTTGACTCAAAGAATGTTTTCCTATTTTCGAGAGGCGCAGTATTTATTGATTTCGCGAATGTTTTCGAGAAAGTAACTTTCAGGCATAGACTTTATAAATTATATATATAAATATACACTGTATAGCAATATTTTATATTCATAGTCTGATTTACACTGTCGCATCTTGTGAGGCATTTTATTATTGTGACTGTGTGAAATAGGCCTTACGTCCGACGGTTCCTTCATCCTCGTCGTCCGGAGAGTGCGGCAGCACGAAGCAGCTCATGAGGGCTGAGCAGAAGAGGGCTGAGCCCAGCACCGCGAAGGGCGTGGTGTATCCGCCCACGGAGTACAGGGCGCCGCCCACCATCGGACCCACGATCAGACCCAGGCCGAAGAACGTCTCCAGAGAGGCCTGCGTTTGTGTTCACAGTTATAAAAAGTAATTATCATTACGAAACTAAATAATTCGGATTCCATTGACTTCGCTAAAAACCTAGAAATAATATTGTTGGCCGGTAGAAGGAAGCGCAAAGCGTCATAAAAGTGTGTTATTTCATGAGGCGGAAACTCGCGACCAACGCGTGCTTCATAAGATTAAGAGTCTCAATTGTTGATAAAGAATCCTTAGTATACTCTTTTTCCGGAAGAATTAATATAATGTCAAAACGTTTTTTTTTCGTGTCGTAAAATTTACATTTAATTTATAGTAGGTAAGTATATATCATTTTCTAAAAATGCAGACCGAAATAAAATATTTAAAAATATTGGTTTTTAAACTATATCAAAATTCATTATGGTATTCGAGAAAAAAAATGTTGAAGTTTCTATTCTAAATCGTGTAAAACAGATATTTTTCAATGGCTCCTCCCTCGGATAACTACGTCACTGGGTCACTAGGCCGCGGTCAGTCAAGCTCGAGGTTAATGACCTGCCGCATTGTTCAAAACGCCCTATTAGGGCGGAGCTAAATAATTGCTGTCAGATGCCACTGGTCGAACAGAGGTCGGTCTAAGAAGAAGGGGTAACTCCTTTCCCCTTCTCTGGGGTTGTAAGAGGGATGCTATTGGCCGACAGATAATATTGATTTATCGATTGATGAAATCGATTTACACCAATTTTATTACAAAAATAATAAATTTGCTGATGAAAATTTTATCGCATTTTGTTACATAATTTCTTACTCTTAATAGGGAACTTGAACACCCCCTAAAGTTTGTGGGATTGGTCTTGGGACACCCTGTATATGTGAATTATTATTAAAATAAAATCTGTAACATTAAATGTGGTTTTGCACTTTGCAGTTAAGAATCATGAAGGAAGTAAAAACGTTGACGATAAAGGGCCTGCATACTATGGTCGTCTGGTCGCACTTACAAACATGGTGGCCACGTTGTTGGGGAACTCCTTGGCGATGATGGCGAAGGAGGCCGTGAGGAACGCCGCGTTGCCCATGGCCTCCACGATGCGGATGAGGAAGCTCAGCGTGATGAAGGGCAGGTGACCCTCCACCTTATCCAGCAATCTGCAACACATCCAAACTGTTATACACCTGTCGTGTCTCGAGAGAGAGGGAGATAGAACGATATGGCCATTCCAGCGCATCCTACTGGTCGCAACTGCTAAACCTGATGCAGTATAGCGTCCCGTGTCTGATAACTCTCAAGACCTATCTTCTATTGCAGCAAGTATTTGCTTTTCCATTATTCTTGGCCGCCTTCGCAGACGCGAGGCAATATTTGCTAATCATTCGAAGCCAGATCGTATGCTGTGGTTCTATCTATCTAGGCTTCGTGGTTGAATCATTTAAAAGTCCCAGATCGCAGCTTCATTTCTGACTTTATCTTTATCCCAATAATAAAAACCCTATTGTCTATAACTCTTCGTACTGTGCTGTGGCCTCTGGACTGTCAATAGATACCCGAATAGGATGGCGCACGTCCCCGTGGTGAGGATGCCTCCGTTGAAGAGCAGCTTCGGGCCAAGCTTGTTGAGGTGCGCTCCGTACAGGGGGCTCACAATGAAGACCACCAGCTCGAAGATGCCGAAAACCAGCCCATACTCCGTCGCCGAGCATCCTTTGTTCTCGGCCTGAAACCACAAACAATAATTAAAGGTTATTAAATTGAAGAAGACGAGAATGTAAATCAATTTGAACGATGGCGAAAACGCGTAAGAATATATATATATACTAGCTGACCCGGCCACGCGTTGCTGTGGCTAAAGTTTTTGTTATATTACATTATAGTAAACAATCTAAGAGGAACAATAAGAGAACATCAGTCACGGAGTCCACTATGCTTTTTCCCACAGATGGTATTTGTAAAAAAATATGCTGATCTCCTTATTTGACTTTCTACTACTATAACCCTTTAGTACAATGAAATTATTTACGAACAAAGACGAAAATGTTGATGTTGGTATACAAATTCACTGGATTGAGATTTGAAGGGGAAGTACGTTGAACACAATTAAT
The DNA here is from genome assembly GCA_020383195.1 of Neomicropteryx cornuta. Classification (NCBI taxonomy): domain Eukaryota; kingdom Metazoa; phylum Arthropoda; class Insecta; order Lepidoptera; family Micropterigidae; genus Neomicropteryx; species Neomicropteryx cornuta. The sequence continues at coordinate 329,055 of JAHKQU010000001.1, read as the reverse complement.
TAAAATGTTCTTACACTTGATACTAAGCAGAAATCAATAGGTAAAAAATAAAAATGCCTGTAATGGAAGGATGTGGTTTTCCTTGTTTCCGTGGCTCCCATTTTTTACTGGATTTGTTCCATGTGAAATAACGTGGAACATCACCATACACCAATGTCTTCGCGAATTGGCCAAAAACATCAGGTTTTTGACACAATGTAAAAAATTCAGTTAGAGTCGTTTTCGGAGCTTCGAACGCTCTTTGGAGAACATTTTCTTCAGTGAAGTATACACGTTGACCGTTTTCAAGATGTATTGCCAGATGTTGGACAGCAGGATCTCTTTCGTGGATGGGAAAGCTGAGAATATGCCAAATAGCTTCATTGCTGCTAATGTATCTGCCCATTTGGTATCGTGCTATTTCGTCATTTTTATTTATGTTTTTTACTTCAAATATGGCCAAATCACTGCCTTTGTTTACATATTTACAAATATACTTAATTGATTTAACAGAACTGCAAAGCTCAACATTGATATGAGCTTTGTAAGTTTTTGAAAGTAGTGGTGGGTATGGTACCACCCACTGATTATCAAACTCAACTTGATTTGGAAAGTTCGGCAGTCGCATTGTAAATGTGTGGCCACCATTCTCAGTACTTCTGCGGCGATACATTGGATAACCATCAATATCCGTGATCGTGTCATTCGTATGCGGCTTTGGGAAGTTTTTTTACATTTTCCATTTTCCATGCACGGTGAGGTCATGTTGAAAACACCGCATGGCCCATGGATCATGTGTTTGGTGACAATATCAAATAATTCTTGATCAATTAATGGGTCTGGAATTTCGGCTGAAATTATTTGATCGATTTCTTCAGGACGGATTCTATCTTTAAGCCAAACCAAAATGTGGGCATGAGGCAAACCTCGCTTTTGCCACTCTATCGTATACAGCCAACAACGTGTGATACCAAAAATTGTATATTTAACAATAAAATCAATTTAGGATTTCAATTTTTGTTTAAACACACGTGCAGTTAAATCATGACGATGAATGGCTTGTTGTCCTGGCAATAGTAAAGTTTGTATCTCTTCCCAATTCGGATTACATGTGAATGTAATAAATAAATCCGGTCGGCCGTAATGACGTACGTAAGTCATCGCATCTTGTATGTATTCCTGCATGTTCCGTGGACTGCCGATGTAGCTTGAAGGTAAAATGAAAGCATTACCGATGTCATTGGGATTTAAATTTCCATCGATGTTTCCAGCAACAGCATCTCGTAAGTGAATATATTATTCCGATCGTAGTTTTGCCTGGTTGAATCGAAGGAATCGCAAGCGTTCGCTTTCGACCTTAGCATACATATCAACAATGTATTGATGGAACAGCTGACGATATCGAAGGATATAATTGTCTTGATGTTGTCTAACCATTATTCGGTGTGCGTAGTAGTTCATTGAGCTAACTTTATTATTTCTGTAATCACCTAAAAAAATAAAAAATAAAATGCAATACGAAATTAAAATCTATACATACAGTAAGAAAGTAAATAGATAATTGTCAAATTTACCGGTATTTGGATCATACTGTTTGATATTAAGGTGATATTCATCTTGTCCTTGCCAAAATATCAATGGATATTGTAGTGCGTCATATGAACGGTGTAGATCCTAAATCGTACTGACAGTGTTGTCTCGCCGTGTAATGTTTATAGATCTTTTGTCAACTGGATCACCAACCATGATAACAGCAACCTCATCAACAGTTGGAGCGTTGAATCTACCAGCATGTTCACCTAATGGTACTTTGTCGGCTTTTATGACGATTTGATAATTGTCATTTTGCAGTCGTGGCGAAACTCTTTTGATCAATTGAATTAGTTGATTTAGTTGGATAACCATCAATATCCGTGATCGTGTCATTCGTATGCGGCTTTGGGAAGTTTTTTTTACATTTTCCATTTTCCATGCACGGTGAGGTCATGTTGAAAACACCGCATGGCCCATGGATCATGTGTTTGGTGACAATATCAAATAATTCTTGATCAATTAATGGGTCTGGAATTTCGGCTGAAATTATTTGATCGATTTCTTCAGGACGGATTCTATCTTTAAGCCAAACCAAAATGTGGGCATGAGGCAAACCTCGCTTTTGCCACTCTATCGTATACAGCCAACAACGTGTGATACCAAAAATTGTATATTTAACAATAAAATCAATTAAGGATTTCAATTTTTGTTTAAACACACGTGCAGTTAAATCATGACGATGAATGGCTTGTTGTCCTGGCAATAGTAAAGTTTGTATCTCTTCCCAATTCGGATTACATGTGAATGTAATAAATAAATCCGGTCGGCCGTAATGACGTACGTAAGTCATCGCATCTTGTATGTATTCCTGCATGTTCCGTGGACTGCCGATGTAGCTTGAAGGTAAAATGAAAGCATTACCGATGTCATTGGGATTTAAATTTCCATCGATGTTTCCAGCAACAGCATCTCGTAAGTGAATATATTATTCCGATCGTAGTTTTGACGTTTGCGTTTTGACGTTTGCCGCTCGCGTTGTTGAGGTTAGATTTTTTCGGTGGCATTTGACTGAAAATAATAATTTTCTTGTTCTTATGATATTCTCTTGAAGACGTTCGTTACACTGTTCTTGAGATTCTTGTGCATGACCTGCTGTCCTGATTCTTTGAGCTGGATTTCTTGATTCAATTTGTTCTGCCAACTGATGGGCTCTTTTAATACGTTTGCGTCGAATAACTGTCACTGTCAAATAATAACAGACATTAGCGCCATCAACCCAGTCGAAAGGTATCGACATCTGTCAGTTTTATGACTGCCAAATAATAACGGACAAAAAATTAGCGATAAATTAAAATTGCGACTATAATTTGAGATTTAAACTATCCTATCTCTCAAGTGCACATCGAACTGCACATGGTGTTCAAATTTTATTATAATCGGTTAAGTGTTTTAGGAGTCCATTGAGGACAAACATTGTGACACGAGATTTATATATATTAAGATTATAACCTTATTGTATTTTGTTGCCTTTTAATACATTTACAAGGAGCAAATTGAGTTGGTCAGGGAATAACACCAAATATTGCGCCAATATTAGTTTTATTACATCATAAAATACATAAAAATTTACATTTTGTCCGAAATACTGAGTATTAATTTCAGTAAGAAACTAGTAACTAAAATTTAAAATTCAAAGAACCTTCGAAAATTAAAATAGCAGTGCAAAGTTATATATAGTAAGTTAAGTAATTTTACTTTTGTTATATTTAAAATCCAATTTCTTTGCAAAAAAATACAAATATCGTAACAAGCATATAGACTATATTTGATCATTACTTTACCATCATAACGTCTTCATTTTACTCAGCTATTTTTTTTTCAGGAAAAATATTACAGTTCCACATTATGGCTAATATTATGAATAATAATAAAAACCCCATGGCGGCCTTTATATTACTAAATACTAGTAGTTCAAATTTCATACCTAGCTTGAGTTTAAATTTTAGCTCATCGAAGCCAAATCGTCTATTTGTTGAAAAACCTTAAATTGGGTATACGAAAATAGTTTCTAAAAAAAACTGAATCAGAAATTGATTTTTCAAATATACTCAACAAATCAAATATATAGAATTCATAAAAATTAACCTTTGTAATATATTTACTGACGATATCGCGTTGATTTTACACACAAAAGAAAAAAAAACTAACCTTGAATGACCCGATTATCAGCTAATAGTATTTTTTTATATGTGGGTACAGTTCGGCTCGGAAATAAATTCAAACAACAAAAAAATAAAAAATGAGATAAAGCAGAGTTCAATAAATCTATTTTACATTTTGTAGAAACAATCCAACCCATAAATTTAAAATTATTATTTTATTAAAAAATCTATTCCAAAACCGACAAACGATTTAAGCTATAATGTAAAAAAAAAAGTATTTAGTTATTTCACCCAATGCGAATTAATTGCTATTTACTATATTGAATGATGTCAACTATTAGCGCAATATATATGCGATTGGTTTAGTAAGCTAAATTCAATGCCAGTTTACAATAAATAACAAAAAATAAAAAAATATATCTTTTACTTAGTGAAATGAATAATTAACTTAACCTAAAATATTGTAAACGGCTTATTTAACTAAGTTCGTAAATTAAATGCTTTATATTAATTCATATCACATATATGGACACATACACAGAAGCTATGTGTATCCATATCACATTTCCTGATAAGCAGAAACCACCCATACCACGATTATCACCTTAATTACCAAAAAAAATTAATGATAATTAATGCAGTATGGATTGGTCATGGTAATGGAATATTGATTCCTAATATTCTTAGCCAGTTGATTCAAATCTATAAATTAATAGCTTATTCCAATGTTTGTATATTATCTTATTGTATTTTTTTTTCATTGTTAAAAAAAATAAACAATATAAAAGTCTACATCACGAGATTCTATAAATCAACATATCTATTAGATCTATTAGAAATTATTTCTTTAAATTATTGCAAAGTACATTTTATTTGGCGTTAACTAAAAACTACGATAAGTCCAAACCAAAACAGGCCAGCGGTCAAATTCAACTGTCAAATTCAATCTGTCACATGTGACGCCATAAATATGAAATTTGCCATTAAAACATTTAAAATATTTAAAAAGCTCGGATATTTTAAATACGCGTATTTGACGATATGCTTGTGTTTTCATTAATCGGCGTTTTAAAGTGACATACTTTTTTTAATTCAAAAGAAACATATAAACGTTTATCTTAAATTGCTACAAAAGTAATTAGAATTCCTCAAGCGACAGTTCCCAGGAAGTGTAGACATATTTATGATGTCGACTGTACCTCTTTGCAGATCGAATGAACTGCGCAAAACGGAGGTTGATTACACTTTCTGTCTGAATAAATCGCAGTTTAAAGCGTTTTGCAATAATTATTGGGTAAAAAATAAACTTTGTAAATAGGTTTTTGAAAATAACTGTGAAACATTGTTTTTTTCCAATAACGATAAATAAATAAAGAAGTTCGCTAATTAATATTTTCTCACGAATACGACAAACTGGTCACAAACAAATATATCTTCGTGTCTACTGTCGTCGGACGGTTTGGGCGGTCACGGTCATCTCGAAAGCGAGCTGCTGAATCGCCTATCGAATTTTTACTTACAGTTTTACAATGTCAAACATCCCAACAAAGCAGATAAACCCGGTTGAGACGTTTTCAAATCTAAGGTCAAGAGACTCCGGCATTTTGTTTTCGCGATAACATTTTTAACGACGATTTAAAATAAAAATGTAAAGATATCATCAAAAATTACCTTTTTTTTTGTATATTTATGTAGGAAGATCGAAAACTAACACAGAGCTCTGGAGCAAGTTGAGGTCACGATCCAATTACGTTGGCAGGGCACGACCTCCTTTCACAGTTGGCGAGGATGTTCACAAATGTCAAGAATCAGTGACCTTACTCCTGAGCTTAGAAAACTAGACCCGGTCATTTCTCCATACAAACGCTGTAGTTTTGTGACTCTTATTTGCAGATGTAGAAGAAAAATAATACTAAGTATTGTTTTATCTCCTAAATATCTAGGATTCTGTGGAATTAAGAAGTTTTTATTTTGCCTGAAAGTTAAGAGACTCAAAAAGTCTATATTTTTCCATACATTTTATGAAAAGTTAGACGTAAATATTTTATTCCTTGAACAAAACAATCGAGAAGTTCTTTGGCTTGCTTTTGTCCTCAAGCAGTTTCTGACCTGACCTGATCCAGGTCTTCAACAGTTGCTGGTGTCGCTTTGGGCGTATTAGCAGCCTACCCGCTGCCGTCGACCGGAGGGTAGTTTTGTTGTGCGCCGCGAGAGTTTTGATTAATTTTTGAGATATTTTCAAACTAGTTTCAATTTGAATGCGTTAGAGTTGAAGGCCTTTAGAGCTGCTTGGCTGTCTAAATAAACATGGGAATAATTTTGTTCCTATAGGATCGCATAAGGTTTTCAATGACGGCTTCCTCAACGGCATATGCTGAGGGTAAGAGAAATGGAATTGTTATCTGCAGTGAATCACTCCTCAAAAGGATACTGCTCACTGGATACTGGTGTCACCCTGTATTTAATGTAACTCTCATTATATATAGCTGTAGGCATTTCTAAGAATTAATTAAGTAAATAAAAAAGCCCTAAGACCTCTGAAGGCGGAGGAAAGCTGAACTCACCTCCTTCGGGTAGAACGGAGCCTGAAGGGCCACGCAGATGGCGTTGCAAAAGTCCGATATCGAGATGACGATGACCGTCATCCACTGGCGGCGTGTGAAGTCGAGCACCATTTTAACTAAGAAAAGTCACTATTTTATTATTTATTGTACTTTTTAACTAACACACATACACACACACATACATATAAATCTTCGAGATGTTCACATATTATTTTTATTATTATCTCAATAAACGGTCAATTCCACTTTCGGCCGCGTTTATATGAAAATCTGAACCGCAACTAAGCTTTCTTATCAATTAATTGTTAGCATTGGCGGATTGGACACTTGCGAGAATAGTAGCGTTTCTTAGGCAGATACTCGTATAATTATATAAATAAGCGTATTATTTATATAATAGTATAATTGAGTTGTAAAGTTATTTGACTTATATTTGATGATTGTTTTTTAATAGCGGCAAATCGCCTGAAAAGATAAATGACACAATCTTTCACAATATTGAAAAATTTGGAACAATTTTTTAATTGTTTGATAAAGTGTTGGATATCATAATATTTATAAAGGTTCTAAAGAGGTCCTGTACTTGAGAGCGCAGGATGTCGGTTTAAACCCAGCGCTGAGTTTCATAAAAATGCATTTTTAACTCTCACCTGTCCTCTTTAGTGTAAAATATTGTCAAATATTATGTAACCATCTAATCAGATGAAATAAGAAAAGAATGATATTTTAAAAAAATATATAAAAATAATGGATATGTGATTACGATGATGGATGATGGTGAAATGAGATGATTTTAAGAGTGATTTATGTATGAAGTTGATGAAAAAATAAAAATAATGGAAATGTAAAAGTGTAAAATTAAAGCACATGATTTGTGTGTGTATTATTTATATAATTGTATAACTGAGTTGTAAAGTTATTTGACTTATATTTGATGATTGTTATAATGTGTATGTAGCATAAAATAAAAAACCATTAATTTCATCTCTATGTGTCGTTAATATTGACAAACTGTTTATTTGCAATTAATATAATTTTAAGTACTCGCAAGTTAAATTAATAAAAAATGTTTTCGCATAATGTGCATTTTATATAAAAATTGAAATATGATATTTTTTAAGTAACCTATTATTATAACGCATCTAATAGCCGCGTTGCTGAAGAAAACGTGTTCATTCGCAACCACGGTTTTGGCCGGCGACGTGCGATCGCCGCCGGGCGCATCTGATTGGTCGGCGTCTGCGCAAGCGCGCATTGGAACGGCGCACGGGCGATCCGCCAGCGGCGCAGGCAGTCAGTCGGGTCGGCAGGCCTGCAAGCCACCGCGTGCATTATGCGCCGACTATTTATATCGTTTTCACTGTTATTTCCGTAAATTTTACAACTGTTATTTAGTTTTACGCAATTGTTGAAGTGATTCCCAATAGGGATTCACGGGAATGAAGAATGCCGCCGGCCTCTAGTGGTTCAACGTTCTACTGAGTTCGTCTTTTCTACCCATCCTGGACCCAAGACATCCCGGCATAAACTACACAAAATTAAAGGTATTTTTCTTAACCCATTGAGACACCTCCGGCACTGCAGCACGGTGCATTCAGACACCACCCCAGTAGGCACTGCATCTGTATCGTACTGCTTACACAGGTAGACACGGTACAAGTATCGTACAACCCGGGCGTGCATCGTGTATCGTATCGTACCCTTACAATAACGTCTGCGCACAACCCTACTCATCTTGGCCACGCGTCGAGGATGAGGCCTTATCGTGTTGTTTCTGTGGAGTAAGTGAAAGTTCAACCAACAATCGCAGAGCAATTACTAGCGAGATAGTGGACAAACTTTGTTGGCCGGCTCGTAAACGAATTTGTCAGTCCATTGACTAATGGTTTATCTGCTTCCCGGAACTGCTCGCAGTGATTCGATCATAGTTCAGCGGTTCAGCAGTTCAGCGGTTCAGCAGTTCAGCGGTTCAGCAGTTCAGCGGTTCAGCAGTTCAGCGGTTCAGCACTCTGCTCTTGACCGAAATCCTCGGGACCGTAATTTACTACATATTTTTGAAATTATACTTCTTTGCGCCCGTTGGGATGGGATTTTGGTCGAAAAACCGCGTCACGCGTTAGGAGTAAAATCCTTAGAGTGCCTTTTTATACGTTCTCTGCCAAAGATACCCCAAGAGTCTCGGTGGGTCAGTGGTTAACGCACTCGGCTTCCACGCTAGAGTCCCTGGTTCGATCCCCGGCTGGGATTTATTTTTTTTCACAAACTATACGAAGGTATACGACTATACGAACTTAATAATGATAATGTATAGGTGTATAGTATAATAATGAAGTGACTTATAATATATTGTATTTTGGGCCCTACTCAATTAGGTCAAATATGCCTGTGGTAATGAAGATCTAAAAATGATGACCGTGTGCAGATTCGAACCTGAGACTTTTGAGTCCAACGACTTAACCACTAGACTACCACGAATTTATGTACATATATACAAACTTTAGGCCATTTTTTGTGTGATTTTGTTATCTAGTTAATTCTTATTTTTTGTTATTGAACTGTGTTTTCCCATAAGAAAAATAAATCAGTACTTATTTTTAAAGCCTGCCAATTTTTCTGATATCTTTACTAACCATTATTATGGTACGAGTTATAGAATATACTACCTATAGGGGAAAAAAATATGTACACGACCTTAGAACTTTTTACCAAATTCTAACATTTTGATTTTTTTATATTTATGAAGTTTTTCTGAATGAAAGTATTTTATCATATTTCTGTTTTCTAATAATATTAAATTTTATAAAATATGAAACGAAATATTCTTTTATTTTTAATAAAACTTCGGTGGGAATACGTGTTTATAAAATATTATTACATTGATATTGACTTAAATATATTTACTATTATTACATTAAAAAAATATACACTAAAACAATCAAAATTACAATTAGCATATAAACAAAAACATTTATAGTAGATACTCGTGTCTATTATTCAAATAAATATTACTTTTAATATATATTTATCAAAGCTAGTATAAGTTCAGTTTTTAATAGACATTTGATGAGATAGATCCAATAAAGGTTTTTAGCGCATCGAGAAATGCACGACACATTGCATTGCATTGCATCAGGCAATTGATGCGCTAAACCTGACGACTATCCTCTTTCTTGGTGCTGCAAACCTGCAACTCCTCAAACTACGACCACCTAACCGCTGACCACCTAGTTCCAGCTTTACCATTTGCAAGTTTTACCATTTGCAAGTTTTACCATTTGCAAGTTTTACCATTTAGCCAGTGGCTAAATTTGCTAATGCTGTTACCGTAAGTTGTAATAGTTATTAAGTGCTAATATAACATACTAATATAAAATAAAAAATTAGGGTGTTTTTTACTTCGTTTTAACTGAATTAGATTTTTAATAACGTGCCATCTACCGATAATATTGAACAACCTTTTGGACACATTCTCTCACTATGTGAGTGAGAGAATGTTATCATTTAATTTCCGTTAGAGTGCGTTAGAATCTGCTTATTTTATATTTCAAATTTTAATGAACACGTCTAAATTTTTTCCAGTGACCGACCTACCTATTAAAATTTTATAACTATATTTATTTTATTTATTATTATTTATTTAGATTCATTCATTATTGACTTTACGTCGAGATTCACAAAAAGTATAATAAATATAATTACTTTTTCCCTACAATATAGAAGGCAAAATGCAAACATCGATCGCTAGTATCTGTAGAAGTTTGTAAACATTTTACAAAACGATTAACACTAACACTATTCATCGTTAAATTACCAAAAATTTTATTCTACTTTAAAATAAAAATTATAGTCTGAAATTAACGTTTTACCAATAATTAATCAATGGTAGAAACCGATTACTCTATCAGTATTTTTCGCTTCCTACCATTCCAACATGAATCAATTATATATTTTTTTGATGAATGTTTAAAACATACTCATGATTGTAATATAAGTTATTAGATGATTTTGAAAAAAAAACCACTATATTGAAAGTCAAAAGAGGTACAACGCATTCTTGACATCCCAAAAGTTGTTTTTTTTTTCTACAAGATCAACTTCTAGGCCTCTCCGCCGTTTTCACTAATTTTGAAAACACAACAGCCGTGCTGTCATATTTTTGAAATTCAAATTTAATATTTGAGCTTACCATAGAATTGTAAATGTTTCGTCTATTAGTACTAAAAAAAATATTGTCTTTATTGTTTTAAATCTATATTTTCCAAACGACCTCCGGTATGATCTAAACGGCTAGGATTGTTTTTCAAAAGAATCAATCTATGTATTATTAATTATGTAAATATTAGAAATTTTGCGGGTATTATTAATAATAAGTAATGCCTGCTCCTAATTATCGCAATGTCGTGACGTCAAACGGCCTTAACAAATGCTTAGCAGCCAACCGCGATGTGGGCGAATGAGCCTGGGCGACAAGTACAGGGTGTTCCGAGAGTAAGGAACATTTATTATCGTCCTAAATCTTTTATGGGTATTTAAAAATATACTCTTTTATAAATGTAATCTGTTTTTATGCATTATTTCTTTTAATATATATAGATTGTAAACTTTATTTTGGGTAAAATTTGCTGCATAAATAGATACAATAATAATGAACGTAGCGTTTTTCGTGGAATCGATTGTTTTTCTCCTTCACTCGAACTTGCATAGTATTTATTTATTTATCTATGTTAAAAAACGAATATATGTATATATTCTTTAGGATTAAAATGGTCCACGCTTTATGTAACATATTTCGTAAAATTAACATCTGTTTTATAAACCAAGGACAGTCGGATTGTTACCATAGAAAGTAATTCGAGAGGAGGGGTGGGGGTGATAGCTCAAATAATTAAAATTATAAGAACATATACTATAGCATATATAAGGAATGTGTATATGTTCCAAAAACTCTAAGTCTTTAACTAGCAAAGTAATGTAATTTTCTGAGTTATATCATTCGTATCACTCTAGGACATTTGGCCTAGTTGATTAGGGCCCAATATAATTGTATATAACCTAGGGTCTAGACCTAGGGTCATAGCAAAAAGACGCCTCTGAAGATGGACGGAAGGTTTTACCTCAATGACGGGCATAACGGCGCTTATAACACAAATGCTACCTACCAATATTTTGTACGAAATATTGGTAGCATTTGGTTGTGTTTTATGTTAATAAGGGATATGTTTTTTAAAACCACTTTTATACATTTCCATAAACACAAAAACATATATTTTCAGAAAATTAAAAAAATCTTTCGCGTTAATTATCATTTTCATATTAAAAACTAAAACAAAAATCTCCAATTTTAGGCAAATTTTGTTATTTTATTTCTTACCATAAAACTAAATTTATTTTATATGGGATGTTTTTGGTTTCATAAGCGGATGACTTGAGAAAATGGTGTTTCAAAAACACGTTAGTTTAGTTTTTTTTTATATAGTCTGCATAACGTTTAAAGGGTAATATTTTCCTAGAATAATATACTAGATTACTTATATTTCTTGTGGATATCTCTCCTAAGGTTTTTGAAAACCTGTAAAATTCGCGTTTTTGTAGCATTCAGTAATCCGGACCGTTGAAAGCAATGCGCTGTGTTTTTTGCAAAATGTACCGGATACTCGCTTTTGTGATCATAGACAAGGTAATTTTATCATTAATGTATCTATGGTGGCATCGTATGTTAGCAGTAGATATTTTACCGATAAAATATTTATTTCTGTTAATCAAAGAATAAATGTTACATTGATGCGAGTGTATGCAACTTTCGGAGCAGCCTGTACTGCTGGTAGCAGCACGTGTGCAATGTGCACCCACCTCTACCGAAATGGAATGCTGTCGCGAATTGCTTGAAAAGTGAAGGGGGATCAGATCAGATCGAACCGTTCTTGGCTGAGGAAATTTATTCTCCTCAGCCAAGAATGGCGATTGCTCGAGTCTGTTATCTGCGTATATATTGCGATATTAGGAACTCCTACGCCCGCCTATACCCGTTACAACACTATCGGGACAATGACGTTACTTTAGGGAACAGAATCTCTTTCCTTTTCCTTCCTTATCAGTCGTTTGCGTTACTCCAACATTCCTGCCTTTGCCAGTAACTCCAGCACCTAGGCGTCTCCCTGCAGGTCGATTTATGAATACATACCTATATGCCCAAAGCCCAGAACACGTCATAAAAAATACTCCCGGCAGGCACGCCGAAAGGCGGAGGTAGATCTTCAACGGATCAAAGTAGGGGATAGGTGAACTCTAATTGTACGAACTTCTATCAAACATCGCGCGAGCTGTCGCGCACCTCAACCGCCATACGCTTTTTTTTCATAAAATAATTGCTACTCAACTAGGCCAAATGTGCCTGTTCTGGAGTCAAATGGTAATAATGAACCGTTAAAAATGGCATAATCATGTGCGGATTCGAACCTGCGACCTTTGGGTCAATAGTCCAACGCCTTAACCGCTAGACCAAGATCAACCTTGCGCAGCGAGAGTGTAGGGAAATTATAGTCCCACAATTAACATTTTGAACTGATTTGATCCTGGGAATTTTTTGAATGATGAAAACCCAATTTATCTTAGAGGACCAATGGTTGGTGCTATAAAAAATTTTACTAAGGCCCTTATCTGACGAATAAAAAAAGATTTAAATAAATTCAATATCTCAGATAATAAGATAGTTATAGCAAAATTTCACTTTTCAAAATTTTCGAATTTTCTCGAAATTTCCTGAGATGGTACCCATTGCAATAAATAGCTTTCCTAAGGAAATCTACCTAAAAGCGTTCAAGATGTTTGCCCGCGAACAAATTATTGATCAGGATTTCTTTCTGCTTTGAACTTGACATTCATGTTATAATTTTCCTTTTTATATTTTTTAGACAACCTCTCTGAGCTAGCTGGTAGAAATTGTCCTACAAAAATAAGCTCGCCATTTTGTAGCCGAGTGCTAATTATATTTGGAATGCCCATTTTGATTTAAAGATAACTGTAACGTCGTTAGTGCATTATCTATCGTGACATTCTTAACTGTTGACATAATGGTATCGTAACGTAACGTAATCCAAACATTTATGCTCGTTTTGAAGGAATTGCTACTATTAACACCGAAACTTATGCATTGTATATATTTTAAGAAACGAGCATTTAATTTGAGGTTATCAAAGAAATTACGATATCGATTGCGGCGAATATAAATGTGATTACAATTAACCTAAATACATAGTATTGAATTACTTTATATTATTGAAATATCATACTTTTGTGGTGTTACATTATTAACTAAGGGGCAGTTGGAATTTCATTTATAGCTGCTTTAACCAGGGCCAACCATCGACATGTTTCGTAAAAAGGAGATCTGTCTTCGGCCACCGAAGACCTTTCTTTTTACAGAACTAATTTCTCTTCTTAGCACGACATACAGACTAAATAACTTCTGCACTTGGAGCACTTTGATGGTTGGAAATCTGAATGTCTCATAATTTGTCCAAATTTCGAGGTTATTTGAGTTAAATAGGTAAGTTATTGATAGACATAAACATATTTAAAAAAAACAAAATAAACAAATTTAAAAAATGATTTTATATGTGATAACATGGTTACTTAGAAAAACTAGTATTTCCGGTTTTAGGCAAATAAAACTATCTATTTAATGCCTTTGTGTATTTTTGCCTCTATAGCCTAGTTTATTGAAATATTGCCTGTTATTTTCGAAAAACTGCTACGTAATAAAATAAAATTTACGTCAATCTAAATTCTGTTTAAAAGAATTAACCTTAACGTTTCGGAAATGATCAAACAGCCCGTCCTCAGGGGAGATCTAATTACGAGATGTGTGATTATTGTGTGACTAAGACTGATGGTAAGATCACCAGTAGGCCAATGGGCTTTATTCTAAGCCGTTTAATCTCTGTCAGCGGCAATCGGGATGGGTCGCTTCGCTCCCCATCTTCAGGCCCTTCGGGCCATTACGTGCCTACCGTCCTATTTTATGCAGGCGGCTTTGACAACCATCAAAGACGCCCGCATTTTTCTTTCCGTAAAAACCTCATTCAGAGTATCGGGATCGAATAAATCTGTCTTGGCAAGGACTCCACCTGACGCATTCAGCATTTTTGACAACCTTTGAGGCCATCATTTCTATATTTTTTCAATTTCTACACAGGAATCCTGAATATTTCCGTGATCAATAGTAGCCTATAATAATCTCTGAAAAGTCATCAGCCTGATAATGAAAGTCTCGTTAAAAACCGGTTTAGCTATTTCGGAGTTTAGCCTGAACAAACAAAAAAAAACAAAAATGCGTGTTCGACTAATTAAACCGATTTTTACGAAAAATGAGTCCGTAGGCAACACAAATAAATGTATGGTTTTTACATAACATTCATACACAAATTACATTGATGCGAAAAAATAGGCGAGAAATATAACTAGTATTTATTTGTTTTGTGTAACCACGTCGTGTAACACGTCGGACGTATGTTTTGTGTAACACGTCGGACGTGTGTTTTGTGTAACACGTCGGACGTGTGTTTCGTGTAACACGTCGGACGTGTGTTTCGTGTAACACGTCGGACGTGTGATTTGTGTAACACGTCGGACGTGTGTTTTGTGTAACACACATCGTGTAACACGTCGGACGTGTCTTTTGTGTAACACACGTCGTGTAACACGTCGGACGTGTGTTTTGTGTAACACACGTCGTGTAACACGTCGGACGTGTCTTTTGTGTAACACACGTCGTGTAACACGTCGGACGTGTCTTTTGTGTAACACACGTCAACGCGCGCTGGGCTAAAGCGATGTCTAGATAAAGATATCTACTTTTTGAGCTTTGTACGATCACCCAGACAAGATTCAATACTTAAGAAGAGTCTCAAAGTAGTAAATATAGTAGTAAAGTAGTATAGGAGCAAGTGCCCATCATAATGGCAACCAAATTAAAAAATATATATATAATTAATGCCAACGATCATAAAAACCCGTCTAATTTCTGGTCGGCGATGACCAAAAAAAAAGTTAAAATTATTAACGCGGACGTAATCTACGTTTTTCATACCCAATTAATTACGAACTATATTCTGATTTATTATCAAATTTTCGCTAGATATATTATAACCTTGAATTTTATTTTGAGATTTTTCATGTGTATGTACTTACCTATAAATTGTTTTTTATTCAAAATTGTTATAGTAATCATGGCGATTTGTCTTTATCCATTTAAATGTTTACAGTTTATTCATATTGACTAGAAATTATATATTTTAAATTTAGGTACGCATTCCTACTTCTAATAATCTATTTATTTATTTAATATATTTTAGGGAAACAAACAGCGTAACTTAATTTATAATATAGGATGATGATTTTAGAGGCGTGGTTTTCAAGAAGAGATAAAACGCATATAATTTGATGTTATGGCTAAGAATTTAGTTTTATTATAAAGATAAGGGTTTGCCATTATGTTTTAAAAATGATTTCGGGTAAGTGGCCGCCGCGGCTGACTCGAACAAATTCCAGCCGAGAGGCCCAATTTTCAACCACTTTTTGCAGCAAGTTGGGCCGTATGTCAGCAATAACGCGCCGAATATTCTCTTCCAAGGCGTTAATCGTGTCCGGCTTATCTGCGTAGACAAGCGACTTCACATAACCCCACAAAAAATAGTCCAGCGGTGTTAAATCGCACGATCTTGGAGGTCACGCCACAGGCCCACGACGCGATTTTTACTTTATTTTAGAGTGATTTTTTCTAAATTTGCACTATTTTTGCAAACGTTGTTCAGGAGTAAGTCTATTCACTATGAAATGGCAAACCAAACTGAGCATAAATCAAGTGACAGCTGTCAAAAACACCAACTACGAAAAAAGTAGTGCCAGATTGGAAACCACGCCTCTAAAAAAACACCTATACATAGTTCTAACAACAAACACATAGTTCTTAATTTGGCCAATTAAATGAATCCACTGTTTAATAATTCACCTAGAATCAATTACATAAAAAAAGAAAATAAATAAAATAGTTTAGTGTTTGCATATTTACACTAATAAAAATATGTATAAATTAGAATATTGGTTTTGTTAGAGTTATGATGAAAATAAATAATTTGGACTTTTACCTGTAATTACCGGTATCAGACGTGTATATTTTATTTGCCTTGTTTTTGAATGAATTGAAAGTGCAATTAAAAATGTCTAATTCCGAAAGATTACTATAATATTCTGTGAAGTGTTGCGTTTTATGCAATAAAAAAAGATTGGTTGATCTAGTAATTCTTTGGGGTACTCTAAAGTGAATACTTTCAGAAGCTCTAGGCAGTCTATTAAATTATTGAGTAGCTTATATAGGAGGACAGCATTAAACTCTTCCCTTCTGATATCCAAACTGGGAATTTGGTGGAAATTTTCAGCTCGTGGAGAATGTCATACGAGATTTGACAACGCCAATTTAGATCTCTGAGGAAGTTATATAGAATGTAGTTGATAGCCTAATCGATAGCCAGGTGTCTCCAGGTACTAAAACTACCTAATTAGGTAATTGGTTCCTGGGGTGAACTGACGCCTTAAAATAGCTTAAAAATAAAATAAAATAGCTCTTATAAACTGATTACAAAAAAGCCGAACTTTCCATTTGTCTAAAAACAACATTCTACAACCTAAAAACTAAACAATGAACTTCATATTGTTTGCAAACAATAAAAAAAAACCACCAACACCACGGCCAAAACATTGAAGTCGGTGCCAAGATATGAATTATACTGAAGTTGCGGACGGCGTATTACTGCGCTGACTTCAAACATATTGGTGAAATGGGTTTTTATTCTTTCCTAAAAATAAAACTAAGAAATTTATTGCGTTTTTTTTAGTTTTATTTTTACGTTGGTTTTATTCAAAATATATATATATATTTTCAAATGTATTCACTTTAACGAAATAAATGTGTAAACATTAATTTTTATATTATAACAATATTTTCCTTCGAATAAAAAGTTAAACATAAAGTTGCCATACAAACGAATTTAATCGGAAACAAGAATGGATATGACAACTGTAGCTATCATTTAATATCAACTGCTTCTATACATTGTTTAGTAGTAGTAAATTATTTAATTCTTCTCCCCAGACTACTCGCGCCTGTGGTACCAACTTGTGATGGGTTGCTTCATTTCCCATCTCCAATTATGCCTACGGCTTTTTTAACCCATTCGATGTGCGGTTCTAGTGGCCATAGAGGCGACAGAGGGTTATTTTTGAGGCCTGAGTAGATTAAAAAAATAATCAACAATGGTATTGTGACGTTCTTTCAAACACCATTTCAGTTTTAATTTTTTTGTTAATTTTAGATTTATTAAATACCTACTCATTTCTCCCAAATTGATCTTTTTTTTAATAACCAAGTAAAAGTTTCGCAACGCTGTCTTAGACTACTATACCAATGTGGTATAAATTACGGTGTAAATTGCTAATATAGTTCAGTATAATTATTAATTCAAAATCATCATTGGTGTGTTTTATGTTTTTTTTTGTATTTTTGTTTAAATTCAATAACGTTTTTACTTATTTATTTTATCTTATGTACATTCATTTAAAATATTTTAATATTATTCTTTTTATGTATAAAAAGCGACAATCTCCGTTATTTGGTCGTCTGTTGCAACTCTCAACTCAAAAATTACAAATTCGAAAGAGTTGAATTTTTGTTTGAAACCTGGTTGGATAATTTAGATATTTAACATTAAACTCAACATTTTTTTAAGTATGAAACTGATATAATGCTCATCATTAGGGTTTCATGATATAACGCTCAAATTTCAAATGATTATTGTGACAGCGCGGCTGTTGGAACGTTTTATTTATTACTGACCAGTTAGAATTAATATAAACTCATCTACGAGCGCAATTAGAAATATCCAAAACGAATTTTCAGTGCCACGTTATAATTATTATAAATAGATATATTATATCCGTGTTTATTTACTTATTTTGATTACCCAATATAAATTATACATAATACGGGTAAATATAAATATAAATTGAAGTACTTATACATTCCTAAACTAAAACAGCCCAGCTGACTAATAAAGATAATGTTTATAGCGCGTGTTTCATCTCTACGACTTATTTTTACATTGTTTTACCAACATCTGAAACATTATTGAGGTCTAACAACTTAAAATAAACAATAATATAATGCCATTGCGACATTTTTACTTTATGTTTTTAGAGGTTTTGTATCTTTCAGATTATATTTTACAATTAGTAAGTAGCGACCGACATCTTACGTGTCTCGAGGTCCAATCGCACTATTTATTCGTCGTTAGCAAATTCATAACCTATTCATTTCGATTCGATTAGTCATTATTGACAAATGTTTTTTTTTTCTGTTTCCATAAAAGTGGCAACTTGTGAAATAGAGTTGGAATTAAATAGGAAGTTCCGTTTATCGTAGAAATTGATGATATAACATTTTGCTGATATGTGACACGTGCTTGACTGAGCCCATTTCGCGATGCGTTGCGAAATTCAACTCAAGAAATTACTCGTACGATTATGAACCAAAATCGTAAAACAGAATTGTGCTCACAGTGCGTTAGTTCAGACAAAATTGTGCTCTGGCCAGTATCGAAGTATATGGAAACAAGCGAAGCTATGCACAGATACTTTCTAGCATCTAGCCACCAAAATACGAGCGCCAGTCAGCCATTAGCTGAATTCTGCTCAGCCAACTGAAATAGAAAACGTTGCCATCCGGATGATGTATCTATTCGTTGCTACAATGACAACCTTATGACCTAACCTTATGACCTTCGACCTTATGACATATTGCATTGTCATAAGGCTTTGTATATGTTAAATTTATTCGAATTTTTCTCTGCCGCGGCGAAGGAGAAACTCAAAGCTAGAGGCTGATACTTAGCTATTTAGGAATACATCTATCACTTATACAGCACGATATCAGGAAGATAGCGCACATCAAAGAGCCGCTTCCAATATGCATAGTCCAATTATTTAATACTATTATTATTTGATTGAAAAAAAATGTGTGTTTATTACAATCGTTATTTTTTTAACGGATAACGTTATTAGTGGTTATTTTCGTGTTAAATTATTTTTGTTCTAATAACATTATTGTTCGAATATTTATTTTATGTGATATTAAATCTTGACCTTAATAGTTTCCGATTGTAAATAAGTTTCTTTCGACGACTGTACATCGTTCGTGTTTGAGTATTCTATCTCGTGGTCAAGTTGTTTGAACAACTATTTGATCAACTGTTTGATCAACTGTTTGATCAACAGCATCAGTGCTGTATCCACAGCTAGTAACTCATTAATAGTTTTGTTATAGAAGTGACACGAATTTGATATCATTTAACAAAAAACAGTTAAAGAATAATAGCTGTCCTCGAATATGTCTCGACTGCGTTCTTTCTTTCTTAGTATCTATTAAATAAAGTTAAATAAAAAAAAAAGCATAAAATAAAAACGTTTTGTTGGATTAGTTTTCTTACTCAATAGAAGATTAATTAGTTTCGAGATTGCATAATTCGTTGATTTTCTATGGATCCACAGTAGGGACCGAGCCAAGTTGATTATTGACCAAGCGGGTAATTAATGGGTTGTTAGCTTTAATTATTATTAATTAAATATAGTATATAGTTTAGTAGGGGAAAAAAAAATATTTAACAACCTGCAGCCTGCGCTTAAAAGGTTTAAAACCACAGAAAGGAATTAAACTCTGACCTTTGAAGAACATAACATTCGCGATTTATTTAATAAACAGGTTTTTCCGTATACACATTACAATGCGTAACATGCAAGTAAAAAAATATACTACTAAAAGAAACAAATAACAATAAAAAACAAAAAATAACCAGAACTAATTAGGAAAAATACAAAATTAAAAATGAAAAACAATACCTCCAGGCGAAAAATTTCTCACAAAGGTGTAATAGAAAGCAGTTTTTTAATCCCATTGGGCGAACAGACAAAGATATGAATCTCCGTGGAAATGGAATTTAATAATTCGACTGCTCTCCCAATTAAACTATACTTGTATACGTCAGTACGACGCGCTAATCGCTTATATAACGTGTGCTTCCGCGCTCTAGTGAAACTGTCCGGAACAAAGAAACCATTATCTCTGAATATTACGGGATTGTCGGGAATTTTAAAAAAATAAACTTGTCGCCTTAACTCGAATGTGTTAAAGCTAACATCCCTAATACAAATGCTGATGGATACATTGTGGGAAAAAATCAGGGTAATATCCACATCTATGGAGATATAGGGTCCTAGGAACCTCCTCTGAGCAACCTCCAGGATATTACAGGATGTAATTTCATGAGGACTCCAGATAATGAAACTATACTCTAATATACTATATCGCATGTGCAAATGAAATGTTAGACACGAGCCAAACAGAACCCCCAGGTCGCAAATTTCAGAGGAATCTTCATTTTTTATATTGTTTTTTCTTTGCAAATATAAAGGTTGTATTACATGTCTTTCAATGTTGCGGAATTAATTGAGTATGTTTGGATAGAGCGGACTGTAAGCTACTAGTATAACTTTTTAGGGCTAGTTTAAGGGACTTTACAACCTCATCACAGGTGGCGATTTCGGAGTGGGTGCATTGCCTTTTATTATAGTAAAAACGTGAAATAAAACCTAATAATAACACGCGTTGTTTATCATTCAGAACTGGCAAAATATTGCCAATGTAGTAATGATGTGGCACTAACACTGGCAAAGATACAGCGAGGGAGTCGCGAGTGGGTTTGTGACTGGATGGTGATGACCTGGTACTGGCCACACTTCAGGCCAACGACAGTCGAATGCGGATGAGGGAAATTTGCAAGGTTGACGGTAGGTAGATACTTACTTTAGGCTAGGTTTTGCTGTTATAAACACTATGCACATACCTCATATTACACACCACACATTGCACGCATATAACATATTGTAATGCAGTACTAGAAAAGTATTTTCTTGTATCGCTGTTTCGTATGTTGATAAATAAATAAATAAAGATTGTTATTACTAAGTTGACACACGATGGCGGCCTTATCTGGCATGAATCTTTGGTTAGGCGTGGTAAGCGCTTGTGGCGTAAGAAGGACGCTTTTCGACTACAGATAGCACCAGGGCCGGATTAAGATGCCCATTGCATCGAGATGTAATGCAAAAACTCGCGTCACTCTTAACTGGGCACCGGAGTACCGTCCCGCGGGACCCCGCACGCCCCGCACCCTGCCGGGAGGTTGTTCGAATTTCTCCCAGCCATTCCACCAGAATTTCCACCAGCGCCACCTATGAGCAACTTCGAAGATGAAATCTACATGCTAACGATCATTTTTAAAATTTTAACATAATGCAGCAATTTTTTTTTTCAAGTAAAAACATTCTAAACATTTAATTATTAATAATAATAAATGATGTCAATTATCAGCCATTGTAACTAAATTTAATGTGCTGTCCTGGAAGTGCTATGTCCTGGAAGAACCAGGCCAGGCCAGTTCAATAACGCTTTATGGTTTTAAATACTTTCAACTAATTTAAAATATACTGTTTGATCATTAAATGTCATCGTTTCTTATCGAGCTAGAGAATTAAGATATAATGTCATGTAGAGAGATTTTTGTTAAATGTTTCAAGGTGTATTTTTCTGTTTTGTGATAGTTGCCCTATATTGGTAAGACCCATCTTGGTAGCACTGTGAGTTTATAATACTCTCAAAATTGCCATGAACTGGCCAAGCCATCATATATTTATTAATGTAGGAAACTGTTTGTCGAAATAAATAAATATCTAAAACATGCGGCCTGTAGTCGTCTTTATAATAATTAGCAAATATCTGAGGGTGTCGTAATGATTCAAATAAATAAATAAATATGCTAGTTTCCGATAGGTCATTGAGATGAGTGACTGCTTAAGGTGCGTTTGCTCAACAAATTTGGAAGCATCTCGCTAAGAATGTCGGAATGTCAGCTGATCACGATTTCATCGATCGATCGATCGATCGATCGATCGATCGATTGGGGCCACGGAAAATTGATCCTCAACCAGGGCTTCGGGTACAGTTCGGGAAATAGATTGTTTTCTAGAGTGAAAGATTATCACAATAAAATCTACTTCGAATTCTAACTAAACCATTAAAAAAATATGGTAATGGCAACCACAAAGTATGATTGATACAGTGACAGCAATATCTTTTGTTGGTGTTACAAATCGATTATTGTTTAACTTACTTGGTTGCAAGTACTATAATTTTCTAACATATTTTTCATATTTATGTATCATAATGTTTGGTTTCCTTTAACATAATATCTAACAATCGCTACAATTTACAACAGTTTAACTGTCAATTTCGCGATCAGCTGTTCAGCCGCCATTTTGATTTGAATCACAGCAAAATAAAATGGCAATAATCAAAAATAACAAAATATTATGGTTGCTTCAAGTTTAGATTATGTAAGACAACCCTCTCCCCTGTGTCCATTTTACTTTGCAATTTATTTTATTCATTTATTATGGTACAATAACGAGTTACAACAATAAATATTTAAGTGTTACACTGAACAAGGAATTAAATTAATATAATTTAGACAAATTAAACACCAGTCATTTATTGCTGCTCTGAAGTAACATGGTTACTCTAACTAGGTTAAAAAACCTGTTCTAAGTAATTTGATATGTGAGCTTTAACTTGGAAGAGCGCGTAGGTCCCAAGGATAGGGTGTCCCAAGACCATTCCCCAAGACATAAGGGGGTGTTGTGTAACCTATTATGAGTATGAAATGGTTTAAAAAATGCGAAAAAAAAAACATCCTCAAATTTTATTAAGTATGTTTTTTAACAGATGGTGTAAATCCGATCAGCTCGCGAATTCCAATGCCCCGGCAAACAATAATGGCCTTGACACTGTTACGGCGTACGGTGACAGCTGTCGTGGTGAATTTTGTTTTTATCGGGAATGCGAAAGCGGTGGTTCTTATATTTAGATACAGTACACACACACGTACTATTTATTTGTCATTTTGCTAAGCTTTACTTTGCTAGAAAAAAATATAAAAAATAATTAACCGGATAGAAAAGAACAGGCCGATATAATATCAGTTCATTGTCCGGCTGTGAGCAATCGATAATCCTCAAATATTCGCAATAATACTAAACATTCTGAAGCTTGGCGAAGAAGAATTTCGCAATTCTCATCTTAATATGAAGACATTGCAGCTAAAACGGTCCATTAAAGCGATTACCGCGTTATTTTGTAAGATTTTAGTTGGAAAATCATATCAAACGCTGTTCTGTCAGGTTTGAATTTCGATGAAAATGAATTGTCAACAATTGCCAACAATTGGTGAGTGATTGCAGATTGCAGCACTAAATAGCGACTCAGTCATATATTTCGACATTCAGAACTTTTAGCCAAAGTATCCGCGACCCCGACTATCCCACTTGTCTTTACGGCCGAAAGATTGGATAATATCAGGAAAGCCAATTCGCACAAACACGGATAAAACCTCGCGAGGGTTGCATTTTGAAATTCGAACGGACGGCAGGGCGGTTCGCACGCACCTGCCCATCATCATCCTTCGTCCTTGTCTGACCCTCGCCCGAAGCTCTCGACGCGCGGTAAAGAGCGGTGCAGCTATATTGTTATGGCGGCTTTTGAGCGGTAGTGGTGGACCTCTGAGAGCTGTTGTCGTAGTAACGTACGATCATTTCTTTATTAATTAATATGGATTAAATCGAAGAGTTGTAGGTATTAATGTAATTTAAATAAAGCGAAGGAAAAACATTAATACATATTTTGTTCTTTAGAACGCCAACAGTTATCTTTTTATAATTAAAAAAATATATTTATTTTGATCTCATGCTCATGGAATTCATAAATATTATTATGACAACAGTTATAAGCGAAATATGTTAACGACCAGCATCACGAAAAAAAAACATACTTAAACATATATTAATAAAAAAAAATAAAATGTTATTTTTGTGCATTGTGAGCCGCGCGCTTCTATTTAATTTTGAAGATATTTTTCTCGTAATTGATAAATATTTTGTGATTAATGTTTTATTATCAACATTCTAAAAGAAGTGCCCTAAATTTAAAATCAATCCTATTTAATATTTTTAGCATTAAAAAGGTTTAAAAATTATATAAAAAGAGTTAATAAAAACTAATACTTTTTTGTTCTTTTTCATTTTTTAAGAAAGAGTTAATAGTATATTTGGTACGATACGATATTAAATAACCGTACTTGGGGTCGTATGTATGCTTGTGCATTCCTTTGGAGGCGAGCGAAGAGCGCGCCCTGCGACCTGCGCGCGCCACGAATTTATTGGGCATTTCACTTCACAGTTAACTCCGCTCGTCGGGCCGCGGCTTTCGGTCGCTCCGTCTCGCTCGCTCCTGCGCGCGGCCGCTCGCCCCGCGCGTCGCGCCGCTCGAACAGTCGCCGGTCGCCGGTCGCCAGTCGCCAGTCGCCAGTTGTATTGACTGCTGCGTTTTCGGCCGCTTTGGCCTCGATTCGTTCTCTTCTGTGCTCATAAATGCCGTCGGCCGCCTTTCGATTGCGCGCGAGTGCTTCGGGATAAACCTTTGGGAACTCGAGTGGGTTTCCTTTTCCTTCGCGGCATACTCGACGTAATATACTAATGCCATATGCTAACTCGCGTGTGATCGTGCTTTGCTCCAAGCAGCTGAAAGTGTACAAGTAAAAGGAGTTATTTGAGTGCCTCTGGAGGAAGAGGAGGCTCAACACTTGCTGCAGTCCGATCTCCATTCACCGGTGAGTGGCTGATATTTACATAATAAATTTGCGATATTCTAACCGAGAAATTCTCTTTGTTTTCACCATAATTGGCCAATTTGAGATTAGTTTGTTTATTTTCTTGAATACATCATTAATTAAGTAAAATAAAAATAAATAATCTACCTTTAAGTACGATATATATTTCTCAAGTAAGAAGGGTCAAAAACAAAAGTAATTAATAATTATCGAACTAAAATGATCCGCGTGGTCTGAATTAACCTCCCATCAAGCCAAACCAAATCGCTTTGGTCGGAAAAATCTCCCAGCTAAAATTAAACCTATTTTTGTGATGAAAAATGTCGGGTTGAATTTTTTTCTTCGTAAAACTATTCGCGAATTAATTCCTTTCCTCGCACAAAGGCTATATCTATATCTAAACGTAGAATGGTTACTAGAAAACACATCACCTGTCAAAACCAGCCATATCACCGGAGCATATCATCTCTATCATTGGAATAAATTCAATTAATTCAAGATGAAAGAATAGAAAACAATTTTTCAAAATCAGTTATGACACGGACACAAAAAGTATATAAAAATACGCATCAAAGTCAATACTTTTATATAATAGTAATATTTTAATTTAACACAGTTTTATGAAAAAAAAGGTTTAAATAATAACTATTTAAATTCATTTGAGATGTAAGATGTGTTAATGGTCGTTTACTTTTTACGGTGCAGATTGGCCAATAAAGGCATTTTATAAAGGTATTGAAATCTAAGTATGGGTAAGGTTTAGGTGGTTAGAAGTCGATGCATTTTGAAGAAGAGTGTTCTAAAGAAGCGTACGTTTTAATTGCCGTTTCGAACCAGTCACATGGTTCATGAAGATGGTACTAAGAAACAGATTATATTCATATGGGTTTCAGTTACCTATGTACGTATAGCATACTAATAAAGCTTACAATTTTTTATTTGTTTTGATAAGAATAAGGAAAAAATAAGGGCTGTATGTATAGGCATGTCGTGTAGAATCGAACGACTATGGATTCGTCCCCCTCGAAAGCCTTCGATGACCTTCCAGCTAAAGGCCGAAAGAGAGAGACCGCTCTCGCCTCTCACTCGCACAGTGGTCACAAATGAATGACGCCGTTTGTACTGCACTCCACATGGAACCGTATCTGGGCCACATTGCTGATCTCCAGGATGGAAACCTCACAAAGTAGGAAACCGCGCGTTTCATACTCCAAGGAAAATTGCTATAGATACTTGGGCACTAATTGTATAATCCGGATGTTTTGTCCAGTTATTAATAATAAAAAAACTGGAAAAAATATCGCATATGTATTAGTATATATACTAATTTATTATAAATGACGGCGAACATTCAAATTAATCACGAAGCTGTTCAGTAATCAGTACCTACCGTTTGTTACATTGACGATCAATAAAAATTGATTGCATAATAAAAACTATCAAAAACAACAACAATTTTGAATAAACGCTACGCAAAAGTTAAGAATCGCAACCTGTCAAACAGGTTGGCTTTAATATTCCGGTTTACTATACCGAACGCCTAGCTAAAGAACGCATTACACTCCTCCGTACCTTAAAAGAATAAAATGGGACCCTTCTAAGGTCACACATAACTGCACACAGAGCACAGAAGTACCTAGAGAAGCCACTATCGCCTCTTCCATACATTACGAGTATGCTTGAAGCAGCTCCAAGACGCAACGGGGATGGGTCGCTTCGTTTACTTGCACCCGTATTCGAGAGCAAACGCACTCTCGCACGAGGCTGCTTGCATCTCGAACATCTTGCACGTGTTATGTACCTGTTGCATTTGTTATATTCTGTTATTGAATCATATAAAGTGTACTATTTCTCACACAAGATGTTCACGTGAAAAGCTCCCACTCACGCATGCTCTCCAATTGTTTACAAAGAGCAATTCTTCTAATTAATATAAATATTCAATTGAGTAGAAGATACAGATAACCTTATTCACCTTATTTTTGTCCCAAATTATCAATCACTAGTATATTTTCGCAAGACGATATGCGCCATATTTACTAATTCTATGAAGAAGCAATAAATAAACTGACCTTTCTCTATTTTGCTGGAAGATGGCTTTCGCAACTTCCCTTATTCCTTATTCCTGATTCCTGATCACGTGAAGTAGAACTCGCCACAATCATAAGACGCGGTGACGCACGGAGCATCTGGTATAAAAAGGCCAACCCTGCCACTGTCATCATCCGGTTGTCATCATCATTGTGTTCATCATCATCGCTCATAAGCAGGTTGACCCGGGATTTATCGTCTCGTTATAATTATATTTATCAAATACTTGCAATTGTTGAGAATAAATGTAGTCAGTGATTTAGAATCTTTTATTTCTTGAATCCATAGCACACGTTCATGGGGGAATTACCTAAAATCGTAATATTTTGTTTAAATAGCTATTTTTTTCACGTTTTCTATCGCTTTCACAGCTTCTAAATGAACACACGTTGGCTCGCAACGTTCAGATGCGGTCGTTTGACGTGAGTGAACACGGAATCAGAACCCGGATGCCCTCTCTAGGTACTTCTCTGCTCTGTGTTACTGTGCGTATTTGTGTTATATAACTGCCCGTTGTATTTTCTTATTGTTAGTGGTCACTTTTAAACTTTGCCCAGCCCAGACTATCAGCCCAGCACAGGTTAAAGTGCCGCAGACACAAGTGGAGATAAAAAATGAAGCAACCCGTCACAAGTCGGTACAGACCCGAGTAGTCAGAGGCGAAGATGCCGTTTATGACGCCTTTAGCGCCTAGCTGTAAGACCTTTTACTACACCAAACAAATTTATCCAAGTCATAAAATTTTTAAAAACAATCTTTGTACACAATTTCGTGTCTGTGCTGTCGAGAGTCGAGGAGTTCCTTCGTCTGGAGACATTCCTGGGTGGAGGCAGCATCAGGTCACGCTTACCATAAAGATGCATTGTCGCGTCACCTCTACGCCGGCCAATCGAACGGCGATAACCCGGCTTGGCGATGGCGTCATTGGAACCATAAAATGTATTAATAAACGAATCGATATGAGTGCCGCAGTTCGCAGCATCCGGCGCATCTCCCCGTCGAAATGCTCTCGTCGAAGTACGTCTTGAGAAACAGCGCCAACAATCTAAATACCTATTTGTAATCTATAAAAGGACGATGAAAATTACTTTATATTATGTAAAACATGTCAATATAACTCGGGAGCCTTCACTATAAAAATAGATTTCGCCAAATCAAAGTAGGAGATAGGCGACCTCCAATTGTACGAACTTCGTCATTACTTTCGAGGTTTTAGGGGTTCGTATTTCTATATACAAAAATACAACGATTTTTTAAAAGTTTTATTTAAATAAATCTGTACAACCTTCTAGAAGCTTCTGAAACTCAATATTCCGGAACTTTCTATAGTGAGAAAATAGACACTTTGAATTCACTTAATTCAGCAATCTTGTTTAAGGCGCCCCGGGACGCCTTTGTCCTCGAGATTAGAAAGAGTAGGCTTTATTCGAACATTGACGTGAAGAAAAGAGACGGATATACTCGCCGACTCATTTGGAATAGATGAAACATGTTTTTTGTATTTAAATAATTATTATCATTTGAAAAACATGTTTTTTTTTAAGTAATGTCCTAGATTATTATATTGTCTATCTTTAGAAAGAAAAATTAGGTTCGCGTCACTTACACAACTTAAAAGAAAATCGTTGCAAGAAAAAAACAACACTTTCTTATTTATTTATTTTCATTACTATAATAAGGTGTATTTCGGTTTTTTTTTAAGCAAAGTACTAAATTAATATATGTAGAATATTGTGGTATTTTTAGTTTTAGCCATTTGTTGGGAATAACTTCAACAAAATGCACCAAAATACGTTACGAAACACGTTTTAGGGACTGGTGGCGCTTACGAGAAATGGCTCTTACTATAAAGGTTGCACATATCAAAAATTGTTTCAAGAAAAAGTTTTAGGGGGTGCATAGGCCCATAATTAACATTTTGAACGGTGTAAGTTTATGTTTAAGTAAGTTAAAGTTTAAATAAGTTAAGTGCAAGTTATGATCTGTACATTAACTTCCAAATATGTCTAATTTGCGCATAGGTTAAATACCTACCTCTTAAGTTTAAGTGTAAATTATAGCCGTGTATTTGAACTAAAGCATAGTTAAAATAGTGATTTTTTTCATCTTTCGGCATTCGAAAAATAATAATCATAAATAGGTAGATAAAATAAATATTCAGTAAATTGTAGAATTTCTTATATTTTTAGCGATTACAAAATTACATAAATTGATAACCCCCTTTGTCGTAACGGCCGATAGCGCCTCGCCGCGCGGCAGCTCGCGCACCTCGACTCGCCGCGCCGTACGCGTGCGCAGCGAGAGTGCGTGTACCGAATCCCTCTTTATACGGTGCCGTAAGGGTTGCTCATATCAAAGATTGGTTTAAACAAAAGCTGTAGGGGAATTATGGGCCTCCAATTTTGAACAGATATGTCGACATTTTCAGGAAGTTTGTAATAAGTAGCTTTCCTAATGAAATCTACCTAAAAATACCGCTGATGAATTAAGTAGTCACTTCATTCGTTTTTTCCATTTCTAGGCTTCATAAAATATAAGAAGTACTTAGAATATTTGGATTAGTATCACTTGCTCTTTTTATATTGCTAAAATGCTTTCAGCTATACAGAGTGTGCTAAAACGATTGCGCATCATTGAATGGGTTGAAATGGCGGCTTCAAATATGCATATGCCTGCCTCCAGGAGAATTATTGTTATTATAGTATTTTAATCTTCAATGAAAACGTTTTAAATGGGGGAAAAGATCATATTTTAATACGGCGCTCAAAAAGCATATTTTTTTCGTCATATTTACTACATTAAATATACTTTTTTCTAACCATGAAAGGTACTTTGGCTAGGTACCTGCACCGCAGTATAAAGACAAGATTATTTGAAAGCAACTTCCGGTCGAGATTGGCCATTTGATGGTCACATCCGTTAGACAGCGAGAGTGTACCCCACTTATTTGTGGTCATGCCAAAGCCATTAAAGTGCCCGAAGGACCCTGCCGCAGGTACCTGTCTGTCATGACTTCTGCAATAATATCAGCCCATTTAAATATTTCCGCACTGCTACGTTCAGCGGAACAGTACGGGAGCCCGCGTTCATTTCTATTGTAGTTTATGTTCGCACTTACTAAGCACTATCGACATGAGTTATATAAGTTTTATATAATTATATAAATATAGTCTATTTAAATATAGGAAATGTGCAGATCGAACTAGTCCATGCACAAAAAGATCTTGGTATTATAATGTTTCACAACTTGAAATGGGAAGAGCATATTACAGAAATAGTCAAGAAAGCAAACTCCTCATTTATCTTATTACTAAAGCCTTCCAGCACAGCTGTTCCTGAATATATATAAAACATATTGGAGTTTGGATTTCAAGTGTGGAGTCCATACTTTCAGAAGCACATTGGCATGTTAGAAAGGGTACAAAGAAGAGTACGAAAATACCTACTGGCCTAAAGAGTGAAGAGTAAAGTCTATGAGGAAAGACTAAAAATTCTCAATCTCCAGACATTTAAAGAGAGGCGAGATAGAGGGGACCTCATTGAGACATACGAAATATTAAAGCCTCCTTTGATAAAAACACCCAACTGCGTGGGAACTGATGAAGTTGGATGGGACGTCCTTTTCAAGCAACCCCAGGAAGAACTTCATCAGCAACAGAGTCGTGGAAGCATGGAATGGATTGCCAGAAAGTGTCACCAATTTAAAAACAATCTAGACGAACATATAAGAAAAAAATAATAACAGTTTTGATACTGAATAAGATATAGGGCTTATCAGCTATGCTGCCTGTCTATTATAAAATAATAATAATAAATATGTTATTTTAGTAATCCAACAAAATTTGTTAGTATAAAACAATAAATTCACTTGGCAAAATAGTTTTTTTTCTGAAATAATATAAGTATTTATCGTGTTGTGTAGTTAGTTGCTTGCACACGCCTAAATCGGGTAGTTGTTGTAATAAGTATAGCATATCTGAGACGGATGCGCGTATAGCGGACGGGCGACGGCGACTTCCGGCCGGACGAAGCGACCCATATTAGCACCTCCTCGAATGCGGGGAGGGGGTGGGGCGGGGTACTTGCCGACCTTAAGGCAGGCCGAGGATTCTCTATTTAAAGTAGGCAAATTAATACAGCTTTGTTAACCGATTACCGACGCGCTTTACCTGATAACCTCATCCACGCTCGTACGGAGATGAAGATGCGAAAGCGGTGGTTCTCATGGATACACTACACACACACACACATACTATCTCGGGGTAAAGCTCCGAGTGCTTTAGAAACATGTCACTATTTCGTTACAGTATCATGGACGGGACATATATCACAAAAACGCAAGTATTTATTAACAAAAGACGTTAAATAAATTAAATACCTCTTTGAAACATATGTAAAATAATAATTATAATATAATATTATGTCACTAAAATAAAAAAAAATGATAATAACATCTGTGCTATGTGTCATATTAGGTTTTATATTATTTCTACTGTTCTATTTTTGTTATGCCAAAATCTACCTCATCCAAAAATGCATGTACTTTTAAATTATGTATGCAATATTATTAGTTGAGAAACTTATCCAAAGGACCTGTCAATTTATATGCCATATTTGAGTTAGTTAAAAAAGATTAAAACAAGTTACAGTAGGTTTGAAAAACGCTAACTACTAAATATTACTTAGTATATTATTTTTTATTTGTAATATTTTTATTAGGTGTGAGTAGTTTCATTTTTCTTAATCACGAAATCTTGTCATAAACTATTTTAAGCGTATGTAGATTACTGATTATTAATACTTTGGACTTAATTAATACTTAGTTACAGGGTGTATAGGTAATGTTTGAGATGAATTATCCCCCTTCTTTCCACCTTCTTGCCATTTTATAAATAACTAAAATTGGATTGTAAAAAATAGACAAAAATGTCTACCTTCAAAATAATTAGCGGTCATAAAAACTACACATGCATGAGAAATGTGTTGCCGGACAGAGTAGGGGTCCGCAGTCCGAAATGAGTTCCGCTCATGGTGTGTGGCCGCCGAAGAAAGCTGCTCGTCTTGTCGGGCCATAAATATTGCCAATAAGAATGTAAAAAGTGTCGGCTGCGAGGCCATAAAGCGAAAAGCTCTCCTCTCCGCTGGCGAATGAGGAGCTGAGGAGAAAGCGGTTCGCAGGCGCACTTAGCAGGGACGTATTAAGGCCCGTCTCCAGCTTCTGATTCTGAACGATCGCATTATTTTAGGTAGGTTTCATTAAAAAACCAATAAAGGGAGTTTTGAAAGACCATTTTATCCCCGGTTGCTGTTATCAGAAAAGTTTACCTAAATAAGTGATCCAGCAATCGGTCCCTCCGTTTAGACTAGACTTTAGACGCTATGATTCTTGTCGTAGGAAAACTCCGCATTATATGAACAAAAACTCGTTTAATCTTCAAATAATCCACGAAAATACAGACAAAGTGGTCCATTCAAAAATATACAAATCTCGTAAAAAACAAACGATTGTTATAAAAAAAAAATAAAGATTTGTAAGGAATGAACATAGTAAAGAAACGCAGGTCGCATAGTTCGTATTACGAGTACCAATTTCGCCGCGGCTATAGGTTAGATGAACCAGATAAATTTAAAATATTCTCAAAGCTATAATTAAACATTGATATATTAATATTATATATTTCAACTAGCTGACCCGGCCACGCGTTGCTGTGGCTAAAGTTTTTGTTATATTACATTATAGTAAACAATCTAAGAGGAACAATAAGAGAACATCAGTCACGGAGTCCACTATGCTTTTTCACACAGATGGTATTTGTAAAAAAATATGGTGATCTCCTTATTTGACTTTCTACTACTATAACCCTTTAGTACAATGAAATTATTTACGAACTAAGACGACAATGATGATGTTGGTATACAAATTCACTGGATTGAGATTGATTTGAAGGGGAAGTACGTTGAACACAATTAATTAAAATGTTCTTACACTTGATACTAAGCAGAAATCAATAGGTAAAAAATAAAAATTTATCAGATTTATTATTTCCATTTAATTTTATAACAAATATAAGTATATTACAGTATAATTAATACAGTAAATAACATGTGACGCTTAAACTCATGAATGAGGTAGGCAAGGCAGACAGTCTTAAACTTTTAAACATTAATATCTTTTTTTTTGAATTATAAATACTTTCAATTTCAATTTAATTTAACACCAATCGGTGCACAATGTTTTTGGTTAACCTGTCTTTAGCTAACACAAATAGATTCGACGGTTTCCCAACACGTGAACACGCAACATATAGTTGCCCATGAGAAAAACATGGATTTTCCAAATCTAAACCACAAATGGACATTGTTTGACCTTGAGATTTATTTATAGACATGGCGAAAGCTAAACGAATTGGAAACTGTAGCCTTTTGAAGGGTATGGTAGAATCTGATGGTATCATCGGAATACGTGGCAGCAGGACCACTTTTCCTTTAAACTTCCCAGCCAAAATGGTTGCTTCAAGAATGTTTCCGGTGATCTTTTTGATGACCAAACGCGTACCGTTACATAATTGAGGTGGATTCAAATTACGGAGGAGAATAATAGGGGAACCAATCTTTAATCGAAGATTATGTGGTGGCATTCCAGGGATAACTAATGAATTTAAAAATTCAATCGGAAAATTTACACTTTCATTTTCATCAACAACAGTATCGATTGATTTAAAAGACATCAGATCGCCTGGTAACAACTGTTGTATCTGGAAGTTAATTTCGTCAACATCAACGTTTTTGGCTGCCAAAATCGCCCGTTGACTAAGCCATTCATGATTCAAATAATTATTCTGTATATCCGGGAAAATACTCTGAATCAATTCAGTTTTATCCTGAACAACAGTGCAAAAATTGTCTGGTAGTTTAATGCATTGCGTATTTGGTTGCAGTTTTATTTTACCGTTCCCAATATCTAGTAGTTGTTCGGAAAATATTAGTGCTGATGGATCATTTTGCAATTGTACTCGCATATTTATGGTCAATCGAAGTGTTTCAACACTTCGCCATAAGAATGATTGTTTCAAACATGCATTAATCTCATCCGCGAAAGTAGAGCGAGGTATAACCGGTAAGGTCTGCCGGAAGTCACCAGACAAAAGTAAGATAGCACCACCGAAAAGTTTATTATTGCTGTTTAAATCTTGCATAGTTCTGTTTAATGCTTCAAGTGAATATTTGTGTGCCATTGTGCACTCATCCCAAATTATTATAGAACTCTTCCGCAACACTGCAGCTATTCCACTATTCTTTTTGATGTTACACATTGCATCTGGTTTATTATGAACGTCCAATGGCAGCTTGAATGTTGAATGTGCTGTTCGCCCACCATCCAGTAAAGTAGCCGCAATGCCTGACGATGCTAATGCTAATGCGATTTTTTGTTGCGACCGTATTTTGGCAAGAATCAACGATATTAAAAATGTCTTACCGGTTCCACCGGGTGCATCCAAGAAAAAAAAACCGCCTTGTTCAGCAGCAACAGCCAGCATAATCCGATCATAAATAATTTTTTGTTCTGCTGTCAGTAATGGTTCACTGTTCATGATAATTGTTGCTAAACTTCCATGGTCATATTGATTTTCTCGTTGTAAATCGGTATTGACTAAGTCGGTGGCTGGACGATTAGGTGATGGCATACCATAATGATTAAGTGGTAAATTTGAAATAAGAACACATAAATCCTCGATCAAGACCAATGCTTCATTGTACATCTCTGGTGTATAATCTATGTTTTGGCATTGATTTGTTTGTCTAATTCGGTGCAAGATGTCTTCTGTCATACAATTTTTATATTTTTCCCACAAAGTTTGTGCTTGCGAGGGATAACATGTCGCCAAAATAATTGCAAACAACTGACGAATGTTATTCGGTGTTGATGTCAACGCAGCATCAGCAAGCGTTAAGTCCCAATGGTTATCGTCTTCTAGCAATTGCAGTTCACGACATGCATCCTGGTATGTATTGAATACTCGACCATTAGCTGTTCGTAAAAATTCAAAAGACGTTGGTCCGGGAACATTCACCAATAACAAACGTAAATAGAAGCACTCACGTTGCTTTGGATGTACCGTGTAAAGTCTCCCCAATGTCTTAGCTTTGAATATGCCTGTAATGGAAGGATGTGGTTTTCCTTGTTTCCGTGGCTCCCATTTTTTACTGGATTTGTTCCATGTGAAATAACGTGGAACATCACCATACACCAATGTCTTCGCGAATTGGCCAAAAACATCAGGTTTTTGACACAATGTAAAAAATTCAGTTAGAGTCGTTTTCGGAGCTTCGAACGCTCTTTGGAGAACATTTTCTTCAGTGAAGTATACACGTTGACCGTTTTCAAGATGTATTGCCAGATGTTGGACAGCAGGATCTCTTTCGTGGATGGGAAAGCTGAGAATATGCCAAATAGCTTCATTGCTGCTAATGTATCTGCCCATTTGGTATCGTGCTATTTCGTCATTTTTATTTATGTTTTTTACTTCAAATATGGCCAAATCACTGCCTTTGTTTACATATTTACAAATATACTTAATTGATTTAACAGAACTGCAAAGCTCAACATTGATATGAGCTTTGTAAGTTTTTGAAAGTAGTGGTGAGTATGGTACCACCCACTGATTATCAAACTCAACTTGATTTGGAAAGTTCGGCAGTCGCATTGTAAATGTGTGGCCACCATTCTCAGTACTTCTGCGGCGATACATTGGATAACCATCAATATCCGTGATCGTGTCATTCGTATGCGGCTTTGGGAAGTTTTTTTTACATTTCCATTTTCCATGCACGGTGACGTCATGTTGAAAACACCGCATGGCCCATGGATCATGTGTTTGGTGACAATATCAAATAATTCTTGATCAATTAATGGGTCTGGAATTTCGGCTGAAATTATTTGATCGATTTCTTCAGGACGGATTCTATCTTTAAGCCAAACCAAAATGTGGGCATGAGGCAAACCTCGCTTTTGCCACTCTATCGTATACAGCCAACAACGTGTGATACCAAAAATTGTATATTTAACAATAAAATCAATTAAGGATTTCAATTTTTGTTTAAACACACGTGCAGTTAAATCATGACGATGAATGGCTTGTTGTCCTGGCAATAGTAAAGTTTGTATCTCTTCCCAATTCGGATTACATGTGAATGTAATAAATAAATCCGGTCGGCCGTAATGACGTACGTAAGTCATCGCATCTTGTATGTATTCCTGCATGTTCCGTGGACTGCCGATGTAGCTTGAAGGTAAAATGAAAGCATTACCGATGTCATTGGGATTTAAATTTCCATCGATGTTTCCAGCAACAGCATCTCGTAAGTGAATATATTCTTCCGATCGTAGTTTTGCCTGGTTGAATCGAAGGAATCGCAAGCGTTCGCTTTCCACCTTAGCATACATATCAACAATGTATTGATGGAACAGCTGACGATATCGAAGGATATAATTGTCTTGATGTTGTCTAACCATTATTCGGTGTGCGTAGTAGTTCATTGAGCTAACTTTATTATTTCTGTAATCACCTAAAAAAATAAATAATAAAATGCAATACGAAATTAAAATCTATACATACAGTAAGAAAGTAAATAGATACCTAATTGTCAAATTTACCGGTATTTGGATCATACTGATTGATATTAAGGTGATATTCATCTTGTCCTTGCCAAAATATCAATGGATATTGTAGTGCGTCATATGAACGGTGTAGATCCGAAATCGTACTGACAGTGTTGTCTCGCCGTGTAATGTTTATAGATCTTTTGTCAACTGGATCACCAACCATGATAACAGCAACCTCATCAACAGTTGGAGCGTTGAATCTACCAGCATGTTCACCTAATGGTACTTTGTCGGCTTTTATGACGATTTGATAATTGTCATTTTGCAGTCGTGGCGAAACTCTTTTGATCAATTGAATTAGTTGATTGTGATCTTCTAAAAAAATTCCAATAATATCACAATTGCTCTTTCCTCTGCTTGTTCAATAAAATTATACAGGCACCGAGTCGTCACGCGCTCTTCCCAATCGCCCATAAAATAAAAAGGTATCGACATCTGTCAGTTTTATGACTGCCAAATAATATCAGACAAATAATTAGCAATAAATTAAAATATGACGATTTGATAATTGTCATTTTGCAGTCGTGGCGAAACTCTTTTGATCAATTGAATTAGTTGATTGTGATCTTCTAAAAAATTTTCCAATAATATCACAATTGCTCTTTCCTCTGCTTGTTCAATAAAATTATACAGGCACCGAGTCGTCACGCGCTCTTCACAATCGCCCATAAAATAAAAAGGTATCGACATCTGTCAGTTTTATGACTGCCAAATAATATCAGACAAATAATTAGCAATAAATTAAAATATGACGATTTGATAATTGTCATTTTGCAGTCGTGGCGAAACTCTTTTGATCAATTGAATTAGTTGATTGTGATCTTCTAAAAAATTTTCCAATAATATCACAATTGCTCTTTCCTCTGCTTGTTCAATAAAATTATACAGGCACCGAGTCGTCACGCGCTCTTCCCAATCGCCCATAAAATAAAAAGGTATCGACATCTGTCAGTTTTATGACTGCCAAATAATAACGGACAAATAATTAGCAATAAATTAAAATATGACGATTTGATAATTGTCATTTTGCAGTCGTGGCGAAACTCTTTTGATCAATTGAATTAGTTGATTGTGATCTTCTAAAAAATTTTCCAATAATATCACAATTGCTCTTTCCTCTGCTTGTTCAATAAAATTATACAGGCACCGAGTCGTCACGCGCTCTTCCCAATCGCCCATAAAATAAAAAGGTATCGACATCTGTCAGTTTTATGACTGCCAAATAATAACGGACAAATAATTAGCAATAAATTAAAATATGACGATTTGATAATTGTCATTTTGCAGTCGTGGCGAAACTCTTTTGATCAATTGAATTAGTTGATTGTGATCTTCTAAAAAATTTTCCAATAATATCACAATTGCTCTTTCCTCTGCTTGTTCAATAAAATTATACAGGCACCGAGTCGTCACGCGCTCTTCCCAATCGCCCATAAAATAAAAAGGTATCGACATCTGTCAGTTTTATGACTGCCAAATAATAACGGACAAATAATTAGCAATAAATTAAAATATGACGATTTGATAATTGTCATTTTGCAGTCGTGGCGAAACTCTTTTGATCAATTGAATTAGTTGATTGTGATCTTCTAAAAAATTTTCCAATAATATCACAATTGCTCTTTCCTCTGCTTGTTCAATAAAATTATACAGGCACCGAGTCGTCACGCGCTCTTCCCAATCGCCCATAAAATAAAAAGGTATCGACATCTGTCAGTTTTATGACTGCCAAATAATATCAGACAAATAATTAGCAATAAATTAAAATATGACGATTTGATAATTGTCATTTTGCAGTCGTGGCGAAACTCTTTTGATCAATTGAATTAGTTGATTGTGATCTTCTAAAAAATTTTCCAATAATATCACAATTGCTCTTTCCTCTGCTTGTTCAATAAAATTATACAGGCACCGAGTCGTCACGCGCTCTTCCCAATCGCCCATAAAATAAAAAGGTATCGACATCTGTCAGTTTTATGACTGCCAAATAATAACGGACAAAAAATTAGCGATAAATTAAAATTGCGACTATAATTTGAGATTTAAACTATCCTATCTCTCAAGTGCACATCGAACTGCACATGGTGTGCAAATTTTATTATAATCAGTTAAATGGTCTAGGAGTCCATTGAGGACAAACATTGTGACACGAGATTTATATATATTAAGATTAGGTGACACGTCGACACAGGCATTTGTCTAGTGGGGTGTTACTAATCCACACAATCTGTACTTCCTTTTATAGAAAATCAATAAATACTACAAATTATTACGCATTTAATAATATGAATTGTATATTGGATACTTAAATAAATTAATTAACCACAACCTGAAATCTTACAGCCAAGTCCTACAGGCGTCGTTAAAGATACTTCGCTTATTAACAATTTTTCTATTCGACACCAAAACTATATAACCAATATTAGGGAATTAGATCATTCCACAAATACTATTGTATAATAAACCCCGATAATATTATTAAATGGCGAATTAAAATGGGGCGGATATCTGCGATCGTATTTATTTATTTATTAAAATATACAATATACAAATGATATTACTAAATATGTATTACTTCGTAGTATTTTATTGATTTTCAAGAGAAATTGAGGATTAACTACTTGCCTGTTTTATAAATTGAATAGGTATAGTAATTAGATTTTTCCTTTAATGTATTAAATTAGATGTCGCCAGTGTGGCCGCGGCCGCGGCGGTCAGCTGATATGATATGAGGCGTCATTTTGGGTTGGTTTTTTTCGCGAGGAAAAAACGTCGGACTCACTTCTCTCTCATCTCTAAAAATAAAACTCATTCATTCGTACGCTATCTCATATCAGAGGCGCCTGCGTCCGCAAATGACTCTCACCTTCGGCCCGGGTCGACCGACTAAGAACGATAATTACGAATGGTTCGAATGCCCGCCGCTCATCTGTCGAAACGAAAGGTTTTGTTCTCGTGATATGCATTGGACAATTATTGCAATTAAAATAAATAAATAAGTAAATATGATTAAATAATTTAGATTGTTGATCAAAAATGATAGGTACATATTATGTTTACAAAACATACCTGCATATATTTTTTTTTAACCTCGTTTACACGCTCTCTTATAATATATAGCAGTGAAATAGTGTTACCATAATAAATACATTGCTTGTACACATAATATTATAGTTTGTAATCACGTGCAATGCATTAGTTTTGTGCATCACCTTTTAATAGCACAATGTGCTGTTTCAAAGAGACGCCAATCATTTATAGATCTAGTTTAGGATTTTGACGAAAGCTACGGGACTTCTTAATGAACCTATAAATATGTAATATTAATATTATTATATAAATAAAATACAAATAAATATTTGAACCAGCGTGCATTACCTCAAGCGATGCAACTTTCTGTGCGTAGAATATTAATTTTTCTTTGAACATTCAGGCTATATAATGTGTTTGAAATTTTTCAATCTGTAAAAATATTAAAAAGCATTCGAATTTTCATGTCAGTGTCAACACTGTCAGACTTTTGTATAAGTAATGTAAACTTACGACTAAATACGGTATTTAAGCAATACATTATACAATTTTACTAAAAATAAATATATATTTATAGCATGTAGTTTTGAAGCCGCCATGTCACAGCCGTCACAGCAAATGCGACCGTTTCGAAAGCCGCCCAAACAAATTGCAGCCTTGCTCTTTTCGATTGCCGAAATCGCCCGCGGCGGGGTTCCGTCGCGCCATCTTTAATTGATGCGAAATACTTACTTACTAACGAAACGAATAGCGAGGATGTTTCCGCTACCGAACGAAGAACTTCATTTCTAGATTGTAAAGCGCTTACCACACCACACCACATAGCTATATGTTTGAATGCGTGCAATCTTTCTAGTTTAGTAACTATGTTTCAAATAATATTTAACATTTTTATAATAATAAAAAATATTTTATTCACTATTTTTCGAATTCAAACCCAGCTGTTTGAATCCGCACTCAGTCGTAATATCTTTAGCGCTTTATTACCACTAGTTCTCCTGACTCTAGCACAACAAATGTACCAAAAATTCTATTACAAATAAATATATTAATTGTCACGGTCTCTCTCGCTCTACCCACCTACCTACCTATTGTCATACCTACCTGCTGTCACTGGCAATGGTCGGTTTAATGGTGATGGTCAAGCCATACCATATACCCGCACAAATTGGACTCTTCATCAAGGACATATTTACTGCCAATATTAAAAAGATGATATTAGTCTAAGAGCCAGTGTTTTTTTCTATTTCCACACTTTTCGTTGATTCGAACCTTTCACAGTTTTTGAAAATTAAATCATTTAATATAAAAAAATGTCCGAAATGGTCAAATATGACTTCCCCGTCGTTAAAAAATGTATAAAAAAAACTGCTACTTTTGTCGAAAGGGTTTTCTAACACAACTTCTTTTACACAGCAACTTCCAAAATTGTTCAAAGTTATTTTGAATTATAATTATTGTATTATTGTAATAAGTATGTCACTTCTATTTTTAATTAGGTTCCTTTGACCAAAAATTTTATGCTAATATAAGAAAGTATTTATTATGTTTTAAAACCTATATATTTTAGGTAGATTTCATTAGAAAAAATCCTATCGCAATTAGCAATGACCATGTTATGATTTGCGGGAAATTTCGACATATCTCTGCGTTTCACATCCCCTAGACCCCAAAACCAACCTCAATCTATCTATATCACTTTCTTGTGGATACAATAACTGTCGTAATTTTACAACCAATCACTTTCACATTAATACATAAATTTTAAGGGCACAAAATCTCGTTACTGAGCAAAATCAGACCAGATGAGAATGAAAGGGGTTTTTCAAAAAAGTGAAATTTTGCCATAACTTTCATAAGATCGCGAATTCATTTAATTTTTATATTATTGCTTAGATAAGGACCTAAAACCTATTTGATACCACCAACCATTGGTCTTGATTGAGAGTGGGAAAAATGGTTTTCCAAAATTAAAAAAAAATATATACTTCCCTTAATAGGTACAAAATCAGTTCAAAATGTTTATTGTAGCCCTATAATTTCCCTACATTTTTTGATATGAGCAACCCTTACGGCACAGTATAAAGAGGGATTCAATATGCGTCGATTTTATGCTCTTAATGTAGTAATAAAATCCGTGCAAACAAAAAATAATAAGAATTATTTATATAAGAATATGATTTGTTTGAAAATACTTAGTTGTAAAAGTAGAATAATAAATAGATTTGCCCGTATATTATTCAAAGTAACCAGTATTATTAATATATTGGTTGGTGGCTTGGTTGTTTAAATTATACAAAAATTAACAAAATTTCAAATGTTTTTCAGCAACCGGTTGATTTTCACGAAAGAGCTGATCTGTTCAAGCGACTGCGATATCGAAAGTCAATCACAGGTTCATTTTATTTATCGGTGATTTTCCTTGTGATTTAAATAATTTCGCGAGTTTTGTTATCCAATTGTTTTTACCATGGCATATATCTTTTACAGACATATTTGTTATATGTGTTATTCTATAAAAACCGTATTCATTATTTATCCGTAAATTATTTGTTTTTTAAATGACGTTATTGATATTAACTAAGTTCTCATGGATCAATTTCAATAGTGAAATGTTTCAGATCTCAATCATTTCATCGCCGATTTTAGAATTTTAAAGTTTTAATCGAAATTACACGAAAAATACTAGATCGTGACGGAGCTAGAATTTTGACATTCGAAATAATAAATATTGGAATCCTATGTTAAATTTTTCGCGCGCTTTTTGTTGTGAATTTTAGAAAAAGAATCACTTATTTGAAGTTTGCATTTCTCCGCTCGAATATGCCGCCGGCATAGGTTTCACCTTTGCAACTGCGGGTACCGAGTTTACATATAAATGATGTCACGAGACATGCTCGTTCCTATCAAAGTGCAAATAATCTATTCATTTTTTCCTCGCTGATGGAAAGCCACTTTGCTTTACTAAGAAATCGTTTTGGATAAAATACACATATGTTTGAACAATGCCTTCATTACAGGAACATAATTCTGCGCCATTCGGGGAATGATTCTCGCAACCATGTCGCGGGCTCGCTGCCTATAATTCGCGTAATTACAGCCTAATCAGTCATTCATCGGACGGAGCGGAGTTAGAGGTTTTGTTGGCCGCGTTCTGAAGGTCGCAAACATCGGCACTTTTTGTAAAATTTGCATCTGATAATATATGGGCGAATCAATTAAATACGCCAACTTTGCGTGTATCATTAGCGAGTAACTGCGCTCATTTCGATGGGTTGTTTTTTCGAGTGTTTTTAGCGATTAACGAACATTTGAAGCGAAC
Organism: Neomicropteryx cornuta; assembly: GCA_020383195.1. Classification (NCBI taxonomy): domain Eukaryota; kingdom Metazoa; phylum Arthropoda; class Insecta; order Lepidoptera; family Micropterigidae; genus Neomicropteryx; species Neomicropteryx cornuta. The sequence continues at coordinate 285,883 of JAHKQU010000001.1, read as the reverse complement.
TTATTCAATATTTAACCTAACCTAACTTAGGTATATTCCCATCCATACATATTCGCCCTGGTCTACTCTAAGTGTGCATGTTGGTCGTTAGATGAAATGAAATGGCGGCACAAAGAAGGATTACCATATTCGTTAGTGTTGTATATCGTTCTTTAAAATTATATTTTTTTAATAAGGCGTAAAAACGAGAACCATAAATAAATGAATATGGGGGATCATTCCTGATGTTTACGTTCCCTATTATGTATAAGAAAGTATTGAAACAAATGCGAAAATAATTCAAGCCTAAATTTATTAACTTTATCAAAACGCTGGTGTGTAAATATGGCCAAGGCATAATAAGCTGGATTTTTAATCGGGAATGGTCTGCTAACACGGTCTATGCTTATATTTAGCCCGTTTCACCCCCTTCACTCGTTATATTGGCACTTTGAACGAGCTAAAATGGGCATCTTCAACTGCTGCGGGTCGTTTTATCGATCCATTTGTTGGAATGCTTTCTATGCGGCCGTCAATCGAGTAAATATACTTCGATCTCTCATCTCTCAGTTACGAATCAATCGATTCTCAATACAATCGAACTCAGCTGTCGATTATAATTAGCGAGTGAGTTCGCTCAAAAGCCTTCTTTATTCTCAAATCGTGAGTCAACTCGAGAGGCTGCGTGCCGACGAGAAAGTGCGCCGCGTCCGGTTCAAGATAAACTAAATACTTAATCTTTTTCAGGAAGGCGTCGAGGCGCGCTTCACGACCAAATGATCACTTAGGCAACTTTCAAATATGCTTTTTCGCCAACATTTTATATGGCGCTGATGTTAGCGGAATGTTTGATTTCTGCAACGATCTAAATATACTGGTAGATAATACAATTTGGATTACCCAAACGAAACGAGTCGAACGAGTTGTAAATACAAATACCTGCATACATTCTTTTAGTCCCTTCTCTTTCCTTTTTACACATAGGAACATGTTTTCGTCCATACAACCTCTAATATATATACAAATACGAATATTTATTTTATGGTATGGTTGATATAGTGACAGCAATATTTTTTGTAGGAATTACACATCGATTATTGCTAAAGTTTGCGAGTACCATCATTTTTCAGACCTTTAACATAATATCTAGCTATCAGTAATAATTAACAACAGCTAACTGTCAATTTCAGTCACGCCGTCATTTTGATTTGAATCACAGCAAAATAAAATGTTTGCTGCTACCAACTTTTAACGTGACGTCATTTTATTTCTTCGGCTGTTGGCCCGCGACGCCATATTGCTTTGCAACACATCTTTTGCGGCCATAGCGAGAAATATGCTCATTCTAACCAAAAATGATTTAACAATAATCAACTATACGATTTGCTTACACTTATGTTCGGTTAGCAAATTTCTTGCTGCGGATGCAAATTTTTAAACAACCAAACGTTTTGCTAAAATATTTTCTTCGGTGTAGTGCATTTTCTGCATTTTCTGCATTTTCTGCATTTTCAAATATTCCATTTGTTCTCAGAAATCCCTCGTTGAGTAAATTCCGACGTTTCACTTTTCCAATTCCATGGACTCATATCTACCTCCGAGAAACATATTAGAATATGTTGGGATTGGTGACCATACTTTTGGTTTGGCGCCAACAGTAATGCCAGTCTTATTTATTTATTTTTTTAATACTCCAACAGCCTACAGTTTGACATAATGACAATTACATTAAAAATATATTCGTCAACAACTTGAAGCCGACTGTAGGCATCTCCAATTTAACCTCTACATATACAAAGACAAAAAAGTATAAATACAAAAATAAGTATCTAAGTGTTTAAAATATAATTAGTAAGCCAAGCACATGTTTCTTTATGTCTGCGCCAAATTGTATTCGATTTGCATTTATGGATGTCTCAGTTATATACGCTTACTCGCTGGCTTCACATTTTTACTGCTCATCGCAGGCAAATTTCCTCCGATTGGAGTCCACTCCTCGACTCCTCGACTCAAGGTAAGGACAGCTGCTCGACTGTGGGATGGAGACGAACAGTGGTCCGATCGAAGGGCTCGGAGGATTGTCCTCACTTCACGGAGTGACCTCCGCCTGGGTGCAGTCAACTCCAAAATCGAATCATATTATTAGTAGAGTATGACTGCCTATGTGTGGTAAGTGCACTGAGGAAAAATCCTGTAGATATATTGACAGCTAGACGTTTTGTTGCTAAAATTATTTGTACAAACAGTTGTAAAGCTGCATCTACAAGAAAGTTTTGTTAGGTCAACGATTTACCAGATTATGAACAACAGATTATGATTCTACTGAACTGTTTGGTTAACTCAAGGACTCGATATTTTTTCAGTGTATATTTACAATACAATATGAGTGTATTGTTTGAAGGTTTCTATATACATATATATATACGATATATTTATATAGTCTTTAGAATCGCGGAGCATTCGGACGCTGTTAGCGGTCACGACACCAAACCGGATATTACCTGTTGGGGGGAAGAGGGGGGGGGGGGGGGCTACAGCACGCCAGCCGGCCAGTGAAATCATAAACAACTTCCCCATAACAAAGGATAAGGGCCGGAGTGACGGTTTCGTCTTACGGCCACTTATAACACCGCCAACTAAACATTAGGTTTCCAGGTGTCTCACTCTGTCTACTACCACAAAAAGATTGTCTACCACTTTTCACTACTACTTTGTTGTATTGTACTTACTCAAAAAATTAAAAAAAAACACTACTCGTTACAAAAAAGTATTAGCGCAAATAAAATAAGGTAAAATTCCAAAAATAATTTCTAAAGAGATATATTGTGGTAAATATGCGTTTCAATTGACCTTCTCTATCACTCCTTAAAAACTTCTTATCGACCTACCCTGCCAGACGCCGGTATATTTTAGGATTTACAAACAAATTCGAGTTATCCGAAGAAACAATCCCACGGCGATTTCGATAGAAATGTGATTGATTTGCAAATTTAGAATAATGGCATGCGACGTAGAAAATGTGGTTTATGGAAGCCTAGACTACTCCGTTGTCAATAAAACAGTGGCCAATTTGACTACTCAATCGATACTAATTTGTCGCCTGGGCATCATATTGCCGCAAACGATTACCCTAGGACCACACTAATTTGCATCTATTCAGGTAATAATATAATCAATTTTAGTCTAATTTCTTTGATGTAATAACATTATCCTCAGTTTTACTTAACTAAGTAAATATTAAAATAAAATACAATATCCAAATATATAAACTCGAGTACCTGGGTACTAGTCGTGTTAGCTGATTAGATGAGATCTGTTACATTTCTAACTAGTTAAGAGTTACGCGTTCTGAGAAAGGTTATTTAGAAAGTCATACAGTGTGAGTGTAAAACACCTACGCAAAACCCTGTGTAAAATAATAAAATTTGACTTTAGGGCACAAATATACACACACATACACTACCCTTCTCTTTATAGTTTTCAGACAAATATTTTATTTGAAACATTTTGTAAACTATAAATTATAAGAATAATATGTTTGTTTGTTGGCACTTTAGCTGTGGGCTTACTTTATAAATAATATTATACACAATTATGGTTCCATTAAATTGTGTTCACTGTTTCTGATCGCACGTTGGTTTCATTCGCTGGAAGTTATGCATTCTATAGTATTTTTCAGATGTTCCTTATTTGATAATCATATAATTCTATGTTAGAATATTCAACAGAAAATGAATTTTGCAAAAAAACAATACCCTCGCTGAAAAGAAATCGCGCAAAGCGGCCCAGCCTTTGAGGTCTAATACCTCAATAATAATAATAGGTTGAAGGGATATAATATATTAATTATTATAATTATTTCCCATTACAGATATATTGTGAGTTTCAGTGTCAACTTTCATTTTTGATTTGATTAATAGCGTCGGCATTGATCGACCGCACTGCCAAGGAAATATCGCGCTGACATTTCGGCTGTCAATATTATTAGAATGTAGGCCATTCTATTGCTCCATTCTTTTTGCGGTCGCGTCGACACTATAATATACCGTTTCAAAATTAAGGCGACGCCAAAGGATAAATAATAATTTCGATTCATTTAGACCCTTTTTGTATGGGGTGGCATTTCGTAACCATTGGAAATTTAATCATAAAAAAAAAATGTTTAGATATCTTGATTTTATATCTTTATATGTATAGGCAGATTTTTAAAATTCAATTTTATTCCCCAGAAATTGAATAAATGGTAAACTGGTAATAGTTCTTTTTAAGTTGAATTTCTCTCTTATAAAATGCATTAGAGCATTAGAAACAATATAAATTGGTAGGCAAATGAAGGGTATAGAACATAGAAAAGTTTGTTGTAATTAAATAAAAGCAACAATTGCTCATTGACCGCGCAAAGAGTAAAATTGGAAGCACTATAAAAATAAAAAACCAAATTTGAAGGTCGATTGCCGATTGATCGATGCTTCGCCTTAAATGCCTCTAGGAGTCACGCAAACGGGAACGAAAAGTGCTCAAAAAAACTAACTCCTAATTATTAATTAAATTTAATTTCTAATTACACTATTTCGTCATTTAGTTTATTACTAAATTTATTTATTTAGTTTAGTTTATTACGCCCGTTATTATTGGTCTATAAATAATGACTTCGTTGGATCGAACGCCTTGGTTGAGTCGAGTTCGCCCAGAAAAGATCTCAACGAGCGGGTATTCTATGAATATCGCTCCTTCAAATTCAACCTTAACTCCTGGTTAACTAAAATACTGTCTCCTTAAAAACCGATATATTTTAAAATAAATAAGATTTCCTCGCTAATTATATTCTGTTTTTATTTTTGAAGTTTAAGCGCATCTTACTCAATTTTTCTTGCGCACGGAATGAATTAAATGCGACACGCTCGTTCGGTTAACTCGGAAAGCGCTCGGTGGAGATGTGCTCGTTCGGCTAAGCTCGGTGTCCGAGCTGTCACGTTGATAATCCTCTTATATAGATGCAGCTGATGACAAATTTAATCAACCTTCTTCCATAAGTTTTACTTGCGCGCGTGGTGTAATAAATTTAAAAGTGTGATAATTATTAGTAAAGATTTATTACTCAATCAGGCTAACGTTATCCAAAAGCTGATAATAATAAAGAATATGTAATTTAGTTACAATAATAATAAAATGATATGATTTTTCGAATAACGTGGTTATATTTTTTTTGTGAAATTTTGCACGACTAGGTAAACCGCGTGTTAAAGATATTTAGGCCGTTTGAATAATATTAAAAAATATTTGATCAACTTAGTAATATTTTTAAAATGAATTGGATGCGAGTATTTCGTCCGACTTTGATCTGTTGCGCAATTTATCAATCAACTGCTTGACGTTAGAAAAAATAAATAAACTGACAATCTGTGCTAATCGAGCGTAAGAAGTGGCTGCTAAATCTTATATGCCTCATAAAACCTAAAACTGCAACTCAGAAGAATGACATTTCACGAGGCGGAGACTCGTGACAAGCGTGTGCGGACGATAAAGAAACGTCGTAAGAACCAAATCAGAGGATCTCTAACTGATACAAGTGACTTGAGAATTTTCCTTTTTTCAAAGAAACCGTGAGGACTATATTTCGCAATTTCATGAAATTTACTTCTAGATTTTTCTAAAATTATCGACCGCGCTTAACAAAAAAACGCTTGAAAGTTTTTTTAGATACCTATCACAGCGAAGTCATGTGTGACGTCACGGTGAAATATTCTCGAAAATTATGTTTCAAAATCGACTCAATTTTAATCGTAGATATAAACACTATTACGCTAGGCACTATTACTATGTTGGCAGTTACAATAAAATGACAAAAATATAGTCACTAATTCATTTATACTGCATACATATGCAGGCTATTTTGAGTATGCGAGAATAATTTTATTATTGTTTCACAAGTAGACTTTTAGGTAGATTAACATTAGGAAAGCTACACTGCAATGGGTACCGTCCAAACAAGTGAAATTTTGCTATAACTTTCTCAGTATATGAGATATCGAATTAATTTAAATTTTATTTTATTCCTTAAAAAAGGGTCTAAAACTTATCTAAGTAAGCTTTTTTGATTGCGTCAACCATTAGTCCTAGAAGTGGGAAAAAGTGGTTTTTCAACATTCAAAAAAATCATACTACCCTTAAAAGGCAACAGAATCAAATTAGTTAAAATTGATAATTTTAGCCCTATGTTTTCCCTAACATCTTTGATATGAGTATCCCTTACGGCACAGTATAAAGAAGGATTCAGTATACGCACCCTCGCTGCGCAAGGGTACGGCGGGTCGAGGTGCGCGAGCTGCCGCGCGAAGAGTGGATTCGCCTGTCCTCTGCTTTGATCCGGTGAAATCTACCTCCGCCTTCCGGCGTGCCGATAGGGACTTGTGTTAACGTAGGAGTGTATACAAACATTTAGATAGTTGACATCTTAGGATTCCTCGGGCAGATCAGACATGTCCTGTCATGAAAAGCGTAAAGTGGACTGTAGAGACCCGAAGCATTTTAACGTGGTTTTAACAAGCATCGCCTACCCGCTCGCAGCGAGTTACTCAAATAACACATTCTTATGACTTATACAATTCTATTCCTAAGTTTCAATGGTAATGTGTTTTCTACTTTTTTATGTATAAAATAGTCTAAATTGTAATTATCTCGAAAGACTGCAAATATTGATCACTAATCATTATAAAATACATACGCTGTCAACTTAGCAGCGAACTAACGCGGCTATGATAAAGCCGATTTTTTTAGGGTTGTGGTGTGATAGTAGGGTAGAGTTACAGCGAGATGACTACACATAATTCATTTATTAGAGCGGTTCCAATTTTGTTTTACATACATAAGTCACCGGTGATTAAATCAAAATGTTAAGCCTTAACATTTGCTCAGAAGATGCTTTTGTGAAAAGTTATTAATATTATTCGTTAAAAAAATTATATGTTTTCTCGAATTTTCAATATTTTCTTTACAAAGACTAACCTAAACGTCACTCGATTGCTTTGCTAGTTTTACATCTTTCACTATTTGAATTATTTGCAGGGTAGTATATATACATACATACATACATACATACAGTCCACAATAACAAAATTATTAAAATTATTAAAAGATTTATTAATATTTTTTTATAAAAAACGTATAAGAAATAAAGGACTTATGCTCTTCAATTAGGCGAAATCGTTTCGTTGTGAAAATGGTAGAAGTTTACTTTTGTCTGGTCTACCCTCTCTGAATGCGTTCAAATCTTTCAAGACGGTTCATCAAAAGCAATTTGGATTTAAACTGTTTTATTAAATGAGTCATTTAATGTGTGAAATTTAAATTCGGGGTCATTGCCGATGGCAGCCGCGAACGTCGCGATAATTAGTCGGACGGTTTAATAATATTTAAATTTATATTTAAAATATGAATGAATATCGTTTTCAAGTTCGTATGCTTGAGAGAAGTGAAATGCAAGTAAAAAGATGTCTACTCTACCCGATCGCTAAATGTTGCGAAAGTCTTAAGTCCTAGCGCTTAAGAGTGAGTATTACCCTCGCGACCAAAATCGGCCAACTTTGACGGCTTAGTTTGGTTTTATTTTAAATAAATATATCACATTATATAAAGTGTATACTATAAAACAACTTAGCAAGAGTTTTTTTTTATTTTATATTATATTAAATCCCACAGCGTGTGTCGAAGTAGCGCCGTTTCTCAAAATTAACACTTCCGAGCTCTATTTTGGCTACAATCCCAGTGCTACTCAGATGCTTTCCTTGATTTCCCCTCAAATGCCCTGTTGCGGTTAAAACTAAATTCAGGCCAGGGGTATACTCACTCTTAAGGCGTTTGACTATTTGCCCAGAGGTCGCGGGATCGAATCCGCGCTCATCAGACTATTTTTGACATTTCGTTACCACGGGTGCGAAGAGAGCGCCGCGCACACTTCTTCTCGGTTTATCGCTGGTCCCAATGCGGATAGTCAAAAATTTAATAATATACGACCAAAAAGGCTCAGATAACCCCTATAAATATGAATATATACACCGCAAGAATAATTTTTTTACTCAGCACACAGAATAAATTTACAAAAAAACGCTAGGAATGATACTAAACAAAGGTTTTGTGTGTTTAATTTATTTTTTTTATCTTTATGATCATCACCACTTCTGAGAAATCCTTCATCTAAGATGCAAAACACAATGACTTACGAATCGATGTCTCTCAAGTGTCGTAGCCTTCTCTGTTGAGTCTGTTACGTACATCTTTGCTATAATTTTGTATTGTAAATGTTCGAACGAATAAGTAACAAAAAAAAAAAAAATCATGGAAGACCATTAATATCGATTTCTCCGTGGAACAGCTTGCAGCGCGTTGGCGGCCCGAAGCTGGTCGGGGCGAAAGTTGCGTCGCCACCTGCGACTCCTCGATTCGGCGGCACTCGGCGACACGCCACGCGACACGCGACTCCAGACATCGCCGAACGGCCCTGACTTTCATCCACAGATGACGAAAACCCATTTGAATTCAAATTCAACACTTTAAAATATCTTTATTAATTATAGCACACAGAGGAAATATTTTACAATACAATGGCAATGATATAAGTATCCTCAATAAGGGATGATGGTTACTCAACTAGGCGTTAATCTGTTCCAGAGCGACCATCGTTTTATTCCAGTAAATCGTATGCAATAGGGCGTTTATAGTCTAAATATAAAGAGAATTCTAATTCTATTCAGTTAAAGTTATTTCACTAGCAATTCATTCTTCACAAATGTAGAGATCTTTTTATTTATGCATTGATTTACAGTTCGCTGCCGTTACTTATAAGCACACAATTCCTTGGATATTTGTTTATTTGTTTGAATGTTTGTTTGTTTGTTGTTTGTTTGCATTCTGGTGCAAGAAGCATTCTGGTCACTTTTAAACATTTTGAATAAAGTATCAGAAAGCATTCAAAAACATATATTTTAAAATTAGATTTTTCTTCAAAATACTTTTTCATTTTTATTATGGCACGAAGTGATCAAGTAGATATCTGCCTCTTTCATTATCTGCATAAGAATGAGAAAAAGATAATAAGCATGTCGAAGAATGTGCAAAAGTGCTTTTTTTTACAAAGAAATACTTAGAAATGAATGAAAAGTTTATGACAAACGCATTTTAGTCGATTCTGGAAAAGGGATATTTTTGCCAAGGGCGCTTCCAGCATTAGACGCCATATTTATAGCACAAACCCTCTAATATAGACCTCGCGCTCTTATATACCCTTACTTATATATATATTTCAAATAGGCAACACCTGGACACAGGCACACAAACTGTACTTTTCGTCTCTGGTATATCAATAAAATGCAACATAGTAATACACATTTAATGATATTAATTTGTATGGATATTTTAATAAATAAATAAATAAAATAGACTTATTGCAATGTACTAAAGTATAATTACACACGGCTGTCGTGACGTCACTGAACGAGGGCGAGGTCTGGGCCATTCATGCATTCGTGGCATGAATACAATTTATTAGACATTTTGTTTTTCTTTCAATTTCAATCATTAAATCAAATATATTCATTTCATAAAATAAATATTTAATTTTGTTATTTGTTTAATTAGGCGATACAGTAATAAGCAGTTATGTTTTATTGATGCTCGGCTGCTGTAATAAGACCATTAACTATAACGCTGCTCCGGGCAGTTTTAAAGATTACAATCTTTATAATCCCTTCGAACAAAGTTATAACTTTGTTATAACCTGTTGCTATAGCAACAGGTTTTTTTTTATATACATATTTAATTTATAATCTTTATCTTTGAGTCTAAAATGAAGTAATTAAATGCGTTTTATAAAAAAATCAATGGATTGTTCCGGAGAGCGTAAGACAGAAAATCGCTGCTTGACAGGAGTATAATGCTCTAGAGATCGTGGTAGTCTAGTGGTTAAGGCGTTGGACTACTGACCCAAAGGGTTCGAATCCGCAGATGGTCATGCTATTTTTAACGCTTCATTACCACCATCTCCTCTGACTCTAGCACAGGCACATTTGGCCTAGTCGAGTAGGGCCCAAAATAATTTTATATTTAAAAAAATACTTCAATACTCCCAGAGGGGGAGGACAAAACACCGACAACGGGCGACTTTGGCACGCCTCCGGTCACATTTTAGACCTGTAAGGATCCTGGGGTCTTTTTGAAGGTCTACTGTAATAAATAACGAAAGCCTACTTTGTTTATCTGCCTGTCGGCTTATATGTACTAACATTCAATTTATGACCTTGACCCGATGCTGCGCATCTTATTAAAATTCGGACGAGATGCCACTGACCTCATCATATTAAAGATTGACATAAACACCGCTTTCGCATTTTCTCTACGAATAATTCAAAATGTCGACGATGTGTAGTAACGGGTTTGTGCTAGAAGCATGCCTCCTAATGTCGATCTTGTTATTATTGCAAGAGAGAAAAAATCCGCAAAATGAATGAGATGATCGGTCGGCGCGTCACTCGGCGGGTTGGTCATCTTGGCCATTCACCGCCGGCGGCTTTCCATCGAGGATCGCTTTGAATAAATCACAACAGTAAATGTTTTGCAGCGTGTGTGTGTGTGTGTGTGTCTATGTGTGCGTATAACCCGTCAGCTGTTTAATGACTATCGAGAGTGGACCAGTTCGCTCCATCTGCCTCGATAGGCCGGGCAGATCCGCGTAGATTCGCTTTCGAAGCCCGAAGGCCGGAGTCGCTCAAGGTCGGGACTTTTGCTTCGCTAGCTTCGCCCACTAGAGACCACACGTCAACTAAACAGCTGCAGGTTATTTGATGAAGATACCTCGCACGGGCTATATTTCTGCAGATCAGTGGTAGAACAAATTAAATGTACAGTGAAAAAAACAAAAAAAAAAAGCATGGTTGATATAGTGACAGCAATATCTTTTATTGGAGTTACACATCGATTATTATTAAACTTACTTGATTGCAAATACTTTAATTTTCTAACATATTTCTTAGTGTTACCATCATTTTTGGATGCCTTTAACATAATATCTAGATATCAGTAACAATTAACAACAGCTAACTGTCAATTCCAGTCACGCCGTCATTTTGATTTGAATCACAGCAAAATAAAATGGTCGCGGCTACCAACTTTTAACGTGACGTCATTTTATTTCGTCAGCTGTTCGCCCGCGACGCCATATTGCTTTGTAACACATCTTTGCGGCCATAGCGAGAAATATGCTCAATCTAACCAAAAATGATTTAACAATAATCAACTATACGATTTGCTTACACTTATGTTCGGTTAGTAAATTTTTAAACAACCGAATGTTTTGTTTTTTAGTGTAGGTTTGTTGATCTATACATTAAAAAAAAGTATATTTTGGCCTTTCCCAAGACGATCGATGTCAACTATACGGCGACCTAATATTTTCTCGAGAAGTCATTTCACCATTGATCATTACTGGTTCTGCACAGGAAATGACGTTTGCGGCGTTAATTGCAAACGAATTAATATTATTGTAATAGTTTTTGATAACTCTAGTAATTCAGTACATTAGTTGCATAGTCAGCGCGTCGAAGTGTGACCCTCTGCGTCCCACAGCTAGGCCCGCCTGCCGAACTGTTACACAACGGAATGTTATCGTCGCACGGCGCTGGAAACGCCCACATTTCTCGCATTTTTACACTCTGACCTCTGCGCGACTTGGCCTGGCCTGGCGTGGCCTGACAGCATTATGGGCGTCAACGCGATAATCACTGATAATGTAACTGAGGCTGCGTTAAACGCGATTTAACTGCGCGATTTGTAGCTGAACTCGTCGCCGTGTGTCACCTGTCATGAGATTTCCGTGTCACTGAATAATCGAAGCTATTTCGTTGGACGCGGCTCTGTAGCTGTGGCTGGGAATGAACGCGGTTTCGTCACCGCTATGATCCAGCTTCAGTAACGCGCTATTCGGGGAGCTAGAATAATAGGGTGATTTAAACAGTGAGCGCTATGTGCGACGTTTTGAGATCACTTCCAAGATGACTGAGTTATGCTGTGTAAAGTATAATTTTAGTGCCAGGAATCTTTATCTTCTAACGTATAGAAATAGATTTTAGAAAAAAAAAAACATTTTAAAAGCCATTTTCGTTGCATCTAAGCTGATAAATCACGAACATTACAGAAACAAAATGTCTTCGACACGTTTTTAAAGGTGCCTTTATATAAATATCCTATTCAATTATAAGGTTATCCTCAACGGTCAACAGCACATATACGAAAATGTATTTTTACTATTAATTTATTTATATTATGGCTCCGATAGATACTATAAAGTCACATTAAATAAAGAAGAATGTCTATAATAACTGTAGCTTCTATAAAATGATTGGTAGTATGTAGTAAATTATTTTACCACCACCTGACGTCTTACAGCTAGGCTCTACAGTTGTTATTAATAGCATCTTCCCCACAGTCTACTCGCACCTGTGGTACCAACTTGTAATGGTTTGCTTCATTTCCCATCTCTACTTGTGATAGATGTACGTTTTGGACGGCCATAGGGCGACAGGGGGAATATTTTTGAGGTCTAAGTTGATTAAAATAAAAAAAAAGTTATGTTATCTTAAATGTTAACAAGGTTTTAGTTCTTTTTTGTAAATTTTGTTATGACATAATATTTCATGTTAATAATTATAATGTGGTACTGAATATTCTATTTGCGTACATAGTATGACTATGTAATAATTTTAACTGGCCAGTATTAAATAATACGTTTATTGTCTTAGTTCATTACCCGTTATGCTAAATATTCAATAGAAATTTATGTCGAACTTCCTTTTTGCAGATTGCAGCGCTCTGCTGACGAGCGGAGAGCCTCACATCTTTTCGTAAGCATCTTTTTGGTTAATACCTCTATCTCTTAATATATCATAAATGCTTTTTAGTTCGCAACCAATCATGTCAAATGCACGCAAATATTCGTATAAATAGCCTTCAATTTTGCTTTCAGTTAAACGCTAGCGGCGTTGAACTTAAATCACTGACAGATTACCGAATAGAGTATCTTTAACTGAACGCAACAATAGTATAAACTTTCATAAAACTAACATAAACATAGTTTGCTTTCATGTTCCATTCTAAAAGGTTGTGTTTGGTATGTCCGATGCGCGAACTGTACTTCTATCATCCACTGAGAGTCAGAGTCCTGCGTACTCTGGATGAAGTTGAGTAGCTTTTAGGGTGCGACGGCTTGTATCTCTTCAGGGTTGAGAAGATCAGGTAATCACCTGGAAGCTGGTACAAGAATTCTATTATAAGTTATTCGGTCTGGGCAATGCATGCCATCACTTTATGCTCTGATTTCTAGCCCAGATTTTTAGTAGTCCGATGGTAGTGCTTTTTGCAATACTGCATAATTTTTACCTATACTGTTTTTTGTTTTTTTTTTTTTAAGAAGTATCTTTTTAAAATAAAATATAAATGTTAATTTATAAAAGCAATATTATTCATACTTGTAAGATTAGGAACCGCGAAGAGGCCATTGATGCGTTGATGCGTCGTCAAAATGCACGTTCAAAAGTGCATCATTAATCATGGCGAATATTTCGAAAAGCAATAAAACCATATTAAATGTTTGTTTCTTTTTGTTATTCCGGATTCATAAATATGTGGAAACAAATTTAATTTTGTACATATAAATATAGTCAAAATAATACTATTTGTTATGTGTTTGTTCATGTAACTATTTACGTAATATTAAACAAGGGTAGAAGAGGTTATCTGTTCATAAAATCTGTTTTTTTATTGGTATTGAACAAAATATTAACACTATTAAACACGCAACTGACAAAACGTAACACTGGAAAAACATTTGAAATATAAAACACCACCTATTAAAAAAAACAAATAAATTTATTTGGTTTTGCGCCATCTGTAAGTTACTAGTATAACTTTCTGCCTAGTCTAAGGGACTTTACAACCTCATCACTATGTTGTGATATCGGAATATGTTAATTTTAATATAATATATGTAAAAATCGTGAATAAAACCTAAAAATAACACACATAGTTTACCTTTCGCGAATGGCAAATTATTACCAATGTAGTAGTAATCTATTAAGCAGCGATTGGCACTAACACTGGCAAAGAGTCAGCGAGCGAGTCGCGAGTGGGTTTGTGACTAGACCTGCTGGCCAGCTCCCATCGAACCCACTTCAATGTGACTTCGTGTGCTGCAAGAGTGTTTAGTACTTGCACAAGGTTTGGTAATAGCTTTGAGTTGACAGCGTTAGACTTGATGGCCTTCAGAGCCGCTTGCTTGTCTGAAAGTATGCACAGTTTCGATAGTGGCAAATAGCTCTGTTGGAATATGGTAAAGTGCTTCCCGCGTTGGTCGATCTGACGAACCTAGGTTTCGCATGTGTCACCATTCTTGGAATCATCGGTATACCATAAGAAATTACTCCTAGAAGTAGGCGTCATGATTAGCCAATTAGATCTTTAGACTCCATTAAATGTAAGGAAAAAATATCAAAGCAGTGGGTACAATAATACTTCATTAAATTTCGTATGTAGGCCAAGGTGGTTGGAAAATTCATTTATATTTTTCGCATGATTTAATTCGCTGCTCGTTTTACCTAATAATTATGTCGAATTTGTTCCTTTTTACCTAACTTTTTGCCGTCCTTCTGGCCAAGCCGAGCAAAAAAAACCTCCTCAATTAGTCAGTCCACTCGCTCGGTGGCTCAGTGCACTGAACTGGCAAAGTGCTTATTTTGGAATCAGCCTTTTTTTATCTTTACCAATTTATGTTGTTTCGTCCGCGACCTCGTAGTGATTGACACCTACATAGATATCTGTTTTTATTTTTAAATGCCTCTTGAGTAAATAAATAATCATAAAAACAATAAATAAATTGATTTTGATAAAAAATCTCGACCGCAATCAATTCTTATTGGTACCTATATTTTTTAAAATGTTATATGTTTATTTGTTTAATGATAACCATATCTCGAACAGAATATTTTATAGGAAGATAGTATAGATTTAAATTTATTTTTACCTTTTTTTAAGGTTCGTTGACAATTTTTGATAATAGGTTAAACAGTTAACACGTGTTCATAGATTTGTATAGAATGGATATTAAACTGGCGATTGACGTTTAATTATTTACTACAACGGAAACTCCAATCACGATAATATTAAATTATGCGTTTTTTGTTTTAAAAAAAATCGATATTATGCTCTTTCTTAGAGCCGGCCTGTGCGCCGCCAATGAAATATGTGATCGCTTGAAACGTTTCGAAAGAGCGCGTGACGTCATCGCCAAGTAATGCAAGTTGGCTGAAGGAACGTCCCTGACGAGTGAATGCAACGAAAGCAATGAGCGAAAGAGACGCCGACACCATTACTAGTTAGTACTCGCTTTGCAGGCAGGTACAGCCGCGGCCACAAATAGAGACATGTATTTTGGGAGCCTCCTATAGGGAATAGTATTTTGGGAACGTCAAGGGAATAATTCTAGAATAGTGTGAACGGGTTACTTAGCCTTTATCCTGCAGCATCTTTGATCATTTATTTATAAACTTCATCTCCATTGGAGATCTGTGTTGATGATTTAACGAAGAGGCGCTTCAGGCGCTAATCGAATTCACTCGTCACGATTTATTTCGTGACGACGCCAAATGTACGCACGTCACGGTGTTGGACGTGTGACATTGCCGATCCGCAATTCGGCGTACGAAAGTATTATAAGTGCAAATCAATATTAGAAAGTACGCGTATAATTTTAATAGTTTAAATTTGAAGCAGTATCGGGCAAAAAACGGTGAAATTAGTTTCAAAAAACTAAACGAAACACTTTAAATAATGACTGATTTGTGTATGCTTTCACAGTCGGAAACTACGAACGGTCTTAGCTGGAAGAGACACCGTATGCCGTTACACATCGAGCGTAAAACGGAGATGGAAATATATTTATATTAAAACTATAGTCCGACATTAAAATCATAGCTAGTATCGAATAAAAATGTGTGCTTTAATAACCTCCCAGACTTTCCTTTTTTTTTTTGATAAATGTAACTAAATAAAATTTAAACATTTACAGTTTTAATCAGTAACCTGACTAGGTTTAAACTCATTAAAAATTATATAGGGGGAACGGAAACGTTTATTCTGGGTTTTTGGAAAAGCACAGGGTCTTAGAGCCGTACCGCTGAGCACTGACCCTCATTCTGGGTCACTTTAGGTCAGAATTGTTAAGGTCATCGCCCCGTATCGGTTTTGCATGCAGGGGTTAGGGTCGGACCCTCAAATAGCGCGTGGGATTCAACACTCAATGTCAGTAAGTTAGAGATATTTTCAAATAATTAGATAAGGCTGATACAACTTATTTTGCGTATTTCTTTTAAAGGTTTTAAAGATAAAGTATTCTTCTTAATCCTTCCCTCTCCGTGTCGATCCCCAGAAAATTCTATAGATTACCTGAAAGCGTGAAAATTCTTTCCTAATTTTAAATTCTACTCCTGTAACTAAAAATGAAATGCTAGTAGGTATTTGTGAATAGCATAGATGTTTTTGATTGCCACTGTACGCGGTCGGGATACTGTTGACCTAATTGTTGAATTTTTATGTTTTATACAACTGTGCATAATTATTGTTGTAGCTAATATGTCGCTAGATGAGTACAAAAAAATGTGGATCATCTTAAAAAAAGGTCAATCTAGAGATTTGTTTACTTATTTATTTGTAGTAAAGAAAGTCACTGATTTATTGGCGAAAACTCTTAAAATAATCCATCTTAAATGGTGATCATATCAGTAGAAGGAAATTGATCTACTAAGGACGATCGACACGAGTCCTTTAATTCTGCTGTAATAATAATAAAATCGTAAGCAAATTGGGATAATCTTCGTCAGTCAGCGGTTGCATAAGGCCGTGACTACATCGGGCCGCGCACTCCGCGCCACCCAACCCTGCGCCGGGCTTTATTTTGCTTTATTTTTATAGGACGCCAGGTTTTACTCTCTGCAACTTTGATTTTATTTAATTACAGCTTCATAATATGGAAATCAGAAAAGCTAATCTTTTTATGTTTTAGATTCTTTATTTGCCTTTAAGCTACTATTTTCCCTTTAACTAAAAAGAACTATCAGCAGTTTATGATTTATTAAATTCCTCAGGAAAAGAATTGGAGAAAATCTTCCTTTACTATATGTTGAAGACGTCAGATCAAGGTATCTGAACATATTATTGTTATGATGAAATATCCAACGGTTACCAACTACGCCCTATACGGGTATCAGTGGAGGGTTCTCTCTGGTTCGACTGCGATTCACCTAATCAGCGCGCTGAGTGCTGTTTAACGGAACCACTTTATTACGTTTGTTGGGTTGCAGTGCATTCTCGTACAATAATAGTTCTTATAAATTAATAACCTTAAATGAGGGTTCCATAGGTCCATGTTTCATACATAATTCTTATAAACAGGGTTCTAACATGTCGTTCCTTATTGAAATTACGCTGAAAAATATTCATCTCTGATTTAACCGAACGGTTCAGTAGAATCATCATTTGTTGTAGCGATCTTTTGGTAGGATTGTAGTGTATTCAATCTGTTTGATAGACTTCAGAAACCGATTCTTGTAGATTGACAAATCGTACATCTAACAAAACTTTCGTTTAACCTGTACATACCAAACTGTCTCGTAATGCAGCATTCCAATGAAAAGTTGCGTACACTTTGATAGACTGTTTTGTTACGTCAACCAAACAATCAGTACTAGGCTCGCAAACACACATTGCGCCTCATCGCCATTTTCTACCGAACAGTTCGGTAGCGCTCACAAAGCAGTTTGTTTGTGTGTACCCACCGAGTTTAGTCGACGAACCAAACGTTAGTTGAGCCTGCTGAAAACTTTAGTAACAGTAAGCAAATAGTCTGTTAGGGTTTCAAAACTCATTCGTTTGTGCGGACAAACAAATAACTTTAACTAGAATTGAACTGCAGGCGCAACAAATCGTTTAACAGGAATTTCTCAGCGTCATTTGTTCATCTTTTCTAACTAATATTTTTGCGTATTTAACAGAATTTTATCTAAATAAAAACATAAGGCACGATTATACTCATGTGAATAATAATACTCACAGGGCCACATGTATTCTCTCTCTGCTCTCGAAAATGTATTCATTTTACTGTAATGCCTAGTTTAACCAATATCTAACTAGCTAACTTTAATTGGCCTTATTATTAACCCTTTGGGAAAATATATTTTATTTATTTTATTTATCTTTATTGGAGAAACCAACAATTTTACACAGTACATATAAAAAAGAAAAAATACATTTGATGGATCGATAAAAAACTATGTAAAACTAAAAATAGGTTTCTAGTAACAAAAAGTATTAAAGTTAATAACAAAAATAACAAAACCATTTTATATCTATATAAGTATATACATATCTACTACACGAATTTATGCTACTATTTCGCTGTATGATAAGATAAGATAGATAAGATATTTTTATTTCCGAAAATACATTAGTGTACATAGGAATGATATATAATTTACAACAATTAGGTAACAAAAATACATGATGAAGATAGTAATTCCACAATAAATTTTCTAAACGCAAATAAACGAATTTAGATAGCATGGATAATAATAGTTAATGAGATCTAAAGATCTACGCAGGCAATGGCAAAAACAAAAGAATATAAAAGGTACAAAAAAAGAAAGATTAAACTAACATAATAAAAAAAAAAGAAGAAAGGGTGGTAAGGTTGATATCTGCTTGCATCGTTACAACAGAAATGATACTAAAATTCTTTTACACTGTATAAGTTAAGTTCTAATAAATCTTCCTTCACCGGTTTTTTTGAAGTCCTTTAGAAACGCCAGGTTTCTTATGTGGATCGGTACTCTATTATAGAATGAAAGACTCATATAATTACTGGTGTTTTGGAATTTAGAAGTTCTAGGTTGTGTAGAATGAACAAAATAACCTTTTTACCTTGTATTGTGTGCGTGTATATCTTCACCTTTATTAAAATGGTTTTTATTTTTAAAGAAATCACAAAGCGCTTCCAGAATAAAGATCATAGATAGTTGATATCCTCAGCGACTTAAAGTGAGGGCGGCATGATTCACGTTGACCAATATTACAAATTGCTCTGATAGCTTTTTCTTATGCTTACCTGTTAATAAATAAATAAATAATAATTATAACTGTTTTAACGATTTTCAAAAAGTTTAACTAAGTACATATTAGGTTATTAATTAGTTGGAATAGACTCATAGACAAAGTAAGGCTTTTCCCCATGCAGTATGTTTCTTTTGTTATTAATAATAAAAAAGTAATTTTATTTCTTGTTACTTGCTAAATAAATATTTTAGTGTAAATTATAAGGCATGCTAATTTTCGTTACAAGCGTGATTGACAATTGGATTTTTTTTAACTCTTTTGTTTCGGATTATCAGTGCTACTCTGTCCTTCGATTATCCCCCCCCCCCCCCCTTACATATTCGTGTTAGCGGCTGGCAGCGCCGGCGGCGAGCGTGCGTCCGGCCCTTCGGACACCGAGCATCCGGCGCCCGTAACTTATAAAGCAGCCCACGAGCTAAACTTGCGTCTATACGAAACAAAATATAACCAGTATGCACTGAAATCCGAATTGTTTTATTCTAAAAAAAATAACTCATTGCAAAAGCCTATGCAATGCCCCGTAGATTAAAAAAGGGTCAAATCTTCGGGGTATTCTAATAATTAACATAATATTAATTAAAATCTGGTTGAATTACATTTTTATTAGCTTTTTGTTGTTTTAATCAGATAATCGATATAAATAAGATAAGTTACTTAGAGTTTGAAAATAGACAAAAAAAAAAGGTAGATTCCATATTTTTATAATGGTACAGACTTCAGGTACAAAGTAACATATAAGAGAAAAAATTACAATCATAAGACCTACTTTTACTTTAAGAAAACAACTAAATATTTTATTTTTCTACATACCCTATTCTTTTTATATAGAAACAAAAACATTAGAGAGAGTGTCTACTCTAGCTCTAACCATAGAGTAGTAAATGTATATCTAAAATATATATTTTTAAAGAGGTGTGTTATATTTCGTGTTCTGGTAATCATTTTAATTCCCCGATCTCGTTCGTGGATGTATTTTTCTGTTTTTTCTATTTTTTCTATCGGCCGGTGGCCGCTTGACGCTCTGTGCTCGCCAGGCAGGAGGCAGGCGAAACTTGGTTCCGCGTGATGTAACTCCTCAACTCCTCAACTCCTCAACACCTCAACACCTCACCTCCTCGTGCTTCCAATTCGCCGCGCGTACGAGACGATGAATGATCATTGCAAATCCTGATCGTAATGCCGGTCGAATCATCGCCGATCGCTTTACATGCAAATAGCTAAATCCTTGAAACATTGAAATTATAGTGCGTGCACTCGAACTATCGAACGATCCACATACTAAAAAATATAATTATCGATAGAAATAACTAAATGTTTTCATGTGTTTCGAATTGGCCTAGTATTACAATGATCTAGCAAATTAAGTAGGGAAGATTCACAAATAGCTGACATCTATAATTCGCGAATATTTAATAGGTAAGAGTTATACGCGGTAAATTTCCTAAAGAAGAGGCCACTGCCAGGAAATAAATCCTAACGAACCACAGATAGAGATTTTTTGATTTATTTACAGTTTTCCCGTGGTGATGATGAAAGTCGGGTAAATATCCAAAACGATGATATTTATATTTTTTTATTTTTATAATATATTTAGTATTGAATAGATATTTCATTACTTCTACATAAGGTCTTTATAATATAAATGAATTAATGTATATATACCTTCATAGCTGAAATATTCTTATTTTTGACGCTACTTAGTTTTAGAAAATAATTGTGATTAATTGAAAAAGTTAATAATGTGGGGAATTTTATTGTCTAAGGAAAACCATTATTTAGGCTTGGCAACACTGACTACAACAGCCAACAACATAACCTCTCAGAATGAGCTCGCTTCACTCCAGTTCATGTTTCATATTTCAATTTTATTACTTGTATATATTTTTCCTGTTATATTGGATAAAACTAATTGCGGAAACATATTCATAATGCAAATTAAAAAGTAATAATGTCTATTTCCGCACTGAAATTAATCAAATAAAAAATTATAAAATGTTTTTTAAAAATACCCGTGTATTTATAAATTTTGGGTATTTACCCGGGTAAGTACGCCGAATTATAAATACCCGGGTATTTCAGACCACTACCAGTATTTCCCGCTATAAACTTGGAATAAAACTCATTTTAATATGACCACAATATTTTTAGTAATATTTTTTTTTCTTAAATAAATTCTGTTTTTCCTACGTTAATCATACACGTAACTGTATGTAGAAACTATCGCGTGCTTACTTTTGTATTTATTGTAATGAAGTGCTTCCTTTTATTTTTTGTGAATTTATTTCGTTCGTGACTAATTTGTTTAATTGTATTTATATTTTTTTTGATTTGTAGCTCGTCAACAACATGAAACTGCCTAAATAAGTTCCAATGAAACTCATTATAATAATGATTTGAATCGCCGTTTCAACAGCTGACAAACGTTGCTTCTTGTTTCTAAATCTGTCATGAAATTAACCAAAGGTTAATTTATAAAGTCACACTAATACACTCTCTTTCTTACACACACGTAGTTAACGCGCTTTATTCCTTACCGTGACATAATGTTATGTGAATAAACAGTTATGTGCACTAATGCAAATTTATCTCAATTTTGGTATTTAGTCGATTTTAAATTAAATAATTATTTACATTTTATATTAAAATAAATCAAAATTTAAAAATACATGTTAGTGTACAAGTAATCTTATCGACTAAATTTAATGTTCTGAGTTTAGGTAATACATTTATGTTTTTTCATGACTCACACGACGGATACATTGTTCAGTTTATTTGTTAAAATACAGCATTTGAACATAACTCTAAAATTACAAAAATACCTACATAATTATTTCATTCTATGATTTTAGTAAATTATATACTTTATATTGTAGATAGAAAGTGTAAATATAGCTTTTTAACAAACTTCCAAAAAAGATGAGGTTATTACGTTTTTTTTGTCGTGTAAAAAGAAATAGGGTTTGTTGAGGTAGTGATTTCTCAAAATGCAAAAAAAGTGCTAATATCTCGTAAACCATGAAGGGGACTGTAGTCATGTTTCGCTATTAGGATCATCTGTGATAGGACCTTCGAGCAGTTGGAGGATCTTCAGGGGTTTTCGGGACACATTCAGTATCTTCATATAAAACTATAGATCTACACTTTTGTCGTGGCTACTGAATTTGAGTAGGCCTGACCGAAGCGTAGCAGTGTACACAAACTGTTTGATAGCACCAACCATTGGTCCTAAGCGTGGGACCATTCGTTTTTTTAAATAAAAAAAATCATACCTCCCTTAATAAGTACATGATCAAATCCGTTCAAAATGTTAATTGTAGGCCAATAATTTCTCTATAACTTTTGTTTGAAACAGTTTTTGATATGAGCAACCCTTGCGGTGAGGGATGACGAAAATGTGGCGCCGCGGCGTCGCTCTAAACTAAACGAGAGAAGTCAACGAGCGGTCAATCCGAGGCAAGCGCGCCTCGAATACAGAGTACTATATGTGCCAAAAAAATCCCCAAATTGTCGCTGCGTTGGCTTTTAAGAGCTTTTTAAATATTTATTTTCTGTATGTGTTCAACGCGTTGAAGTTATGGGTCAAAGGACGCTACGAATCTGAGGTATTGCAAGATCTGTCAAATTTTGCATTTTTTCCTCAGGGGTCGAAATTCGACCATAATTCATTACATTTATGCTATTGCCTCAGCTGCGAGCGTGTGCAAATACGTCATTAGCGTGTGTTGTTTGCCTTAACTCCCTGCAATGCTTATGAAATTTAAAATTAAATGTTAACAGTTGGAAAAAAAAATCACAATTACTGAACGCTGAATTGTATTTATTGATGGTTCACGGGATGTAAATCGATCATATTCTAATTTGAAGTATTTATTATGATAAGGCCAATATGCTTTACCCTTATGATAACATGAAGTGAATGCAGTCTTTCACCTAAAGCGACTTCAGATCAGAAATGTTTTTTTTGCATTGCAAAACTTGCATTGTAAATGCATTAATCCACAATCAAAAGTATTCAAATTTCTTGGAATAACATTCAGTGCACATTTAAATGTTTCCGTCAAAAGTATTTCATAATTTTGTGATACTATTTACACAATTTAAAATTTGCAATTGGCCCATTATCATTTCGACTTTCGCACGAATATAATTTCCTCCTTCTTTGTGTCTCACGTCAGTTCTATAGTTCTCTCGAGATAGGTGAAATTACTGAAACTAAGATTATGCAGGGTTTAATTTATGTTATAAAATGTAATCAGTTTTTTTTAACCTAATAATTATATTTACTTTTTTGCCTTGACATTACTTTATTGACATTGACAGATTATTGAAAGAGGAACATTTGAAATCACACAAAATCCACAGCTCGAAACTCATTCTGTCAAACAGCTGTCAGTAGTATGAACGTTTTATTTATTAAATTTAATGTATTTATAAAACATTATACATACTTTTAGCTTTCTGCACTTCTTCTATATATAAACTTTAACTATGCCAAATGTCACTCTCCTCCGTGCGCATTTGTTTAGAAAGGTGTCCGAAGTTTCAATTCACGTATCAATAATATGTAGATAATTGTCAGATAAGCGATGCGTTTGTGTTTTGGAATGATCCAATAGTAGCGCTGCTGAGGAAACTTTCGGAACCCTCGCAGACGAATGCAGACCTTTGAGGTTATTTGGCATGTTTTGTAAAATTTTTACTGTGAATATAAATGCCCTAGAACACTGATAATGGTGACACTACAAGACTCTGGTTATGACTATCATTCAGCAGTCGATGCATTCGAACAAAAGCCGTCGGCGCGTGCGAGCGAGACGGGCTGATTTATTTCGTTTGTCTCATTTGGCTGACCAGGCGAGACTTCTAGGTTTGATGACCCGATGACTCGGCTTTTGCGGAACTCACAGCGCGTCGCCTAGATCCTGATCCTGATCGAGGCTACTGTCATATTTGTATTTACAAACTTTTACTTAGCTCGCAATGTCTGTTAGTCCGTTTAGGTCAAATCTTGCGAGCTGAATTAAAACCACTTCCTATTGTCCTGAGGAGTTGAAATGACGAAGCATAACCCGATTGGTTCCAGGCGAAGGAACTCTTTAACGGTCGCGTAATTGCCTAAATTTATTAACCATGTAGAGATCTTTTTATTTATGAATTGATTTATAGTTACATGAACGCAAAAATCCTTGAATAATATACCAGGAAAAAGTAGAAACTTCATCCAAAGGCAGTTTTCATTGTATTCAACCTCGGCTCATTCTTAAGACTGCCTTGGTTGAGCATTGCTCAAGGTTACGAACTGTATCTGTATCCTTCCTTAAAACATCTGATATTCATTATTTTTAGTTCCTTAGAGTCCTCTCGAAGGTAATCTGAAACGTAACTTCAGTTACTATTAACATTTTTAATTGGAAAAAAATAATCTTAAGGATTTTTCTCTCATATCTCCGGGTATCATAACCTGCGGGTCATTTTGACTATGTTCGCCCTTGGCCGCGACGCGCGGTCAAGGGGCGTCGGGTTCGAGACGCGACTCTCGCCCGACCGCGACCAACGCACATATAGGTATACCTATAATATATCTCTATACATAGTCAGTGAAATATTTCGTTATATCTACAGTTGTTTAGGAAAAGTTATGTTTTATAAATTATGTGTTTAGGCACTTTCGCAGATGAGACAGTTCGTCGAAGTTTTTATCTGACCTTTAATGGGAGTTTTTAAAGTTAAGGCGTCGTCTTGTTAACCTTTTTAAGGCATACTTCTTATTCCCACAAAATAAAAGAAAATTTTAGGAGGAGGAATGTCTGATTTCTTCGGCGTACTATCAGAGTGCAATCGTCTCAACTGCCCTTCTCGTCTTCAGACCCCTCCCCAGCTAAGAAATAGATTCAAAAATAGGCTAAAAAATAACTTCGTTTTACCACCTGCCAACCAGCTACCACCAAAGGAATAGATACCTCCATAAAATATGTAATTTTGAGTAATTAAATAAATAAATATGTAAAACATTCTAAACTGTCAAATAAAACACTAAATTTAAATGTTTATGTTATAATTTGGTTTCTAAATATGAATGGATAATTAGTATGCGTGTTTGTGGTAGAAATGGGTAGGTTAGGGAATTGCGATTAATACTCGATTATTGGTAGAATATTTGAAATCCGCTTTCGTCACAGAAGACGCATTCTGCCAATTAGCGGACGGCTGTCTTACGAGTACTCGGTACCCGGTACCCGGCACCCGAATCGGTACCTGGTACCGCGACACGGACAAAGGCTCTACGATTGGCCAAGACGAAAAGTGTTTCAGCGTTCCGACGAACGCATTCTCTCGCTCGGTCACGAAATGCGACATCGAATGCATAAGTATCCTTTCCTATTAATAAGTAAGTTCCTTAAGGTAAAGCATACATAGTACATAAGTTTTCTATGTAGTGCATACGTTTTATTTTACATAACGCGCCGACTAGTGATGCAAAATACCCGGGTATTTATAATTCGAGGTGAATACGCGAGCATTCACAAAAAACCAACATTTATAAAATACCCGGGTATTATTCAAAACCATTTTTAATTTTTTTTAGCTATATTTGATCAAACTATGCGCTGAAGTAGGTATCAATAATTTTTAATTTGCATTTTACACATGTTTCTGCAATTAGTTTTATTAAATATAACAAGAAAAGCATATACTTAAAAGCTTAAATTGGAGTGAGGCACGCTTATTCTGAGAAAGGTTTTGGTGTTTGCTGTTATGTTGTTTGGTGTTTGGTGTTGCAAAGCATAAAAAAAAGGTTTTCGAAAAATTAACCCTCATGACCTAACTTTTTGTTATTTTCTAATACTAAGTAATGTAAATTGTTTTTAAGACAAAATTATCAATATTTCAGCTATGTAGGTATATAGATTTATTAATGTGTATTATAATAATCATATTTAGAATTAAGGTAATATTTATTCGATAATATCATAAAAATATAAACACCGTCGCTTTGGTAATAGTGGTTATCCTGGTTTCGGGCTAAATGCCCTACCCGACTTGCACCATCAGCGCTGACTGACTCCGTGACATCATCAAGTCCTCGAGGCTTCGACGAATTGTCACGAGAAGACGAAAACTTCAATTTCTCATATAACTCTCGTATTTTTAATATATTTCAAGCGCCAATTTTTTTATTGACATTTTACTATCAAACTTGAGTTTTAATTATATCCTTGTATAACTACTTCTTTAATCTTATATAAAAAAAAAATATGTGAGTAATAACTTTGATATTAGCATTTTAATTAAGTTTTAAACTCTTAATGATTCTTCTCTCCCTGCAAGTAGTACTCTAGCCCTTAGTTAGGTTCATAAATGAGATATATTTTAGTTTTATGACATCTTATGGATTGCGATACAGGTTTTGGATTTCGGGTAGTAGATTCTTTTAAAGTAAAAAGTTGTGAATAATTTAGTGTAAAATTCTAAATTTATCTGTTCTTATGTCAACTGTCAAGGGTTCATTGGCATAGTTTGCATGGCAAACACAGTTTTTCACTTTATTAATAACCTTATTTTTACTTTATTTATTTAGAGCCTTTTTTTTCCATGATTGGCATTTGGTAACCATTGGATTTTCAATGTTTTGTTTAGATGCCTTGAACTTATGTGTTCAGCATAGTAAAGTCAGATTCTATTTCTGAGAAATTTAATAAATAATAACCTGCTAATAGTTCCCTTTTAGTTGAATTACTCTCTTATAGAGTGCATTATAGCCTTAGGAAAAATAGTAATTGAAAGGCAAATGAAGGGTCCAAAATATTGTAAGGTTAGTTTTTTTAATTTCTATATTATGAAGCTGTAATTAAATTTAAATACCAACAATTGCATATTGACTTCACAAAGAGTAAAACCTGACGCCCTTTAAATATACTTCAAGGTTGACTGTCGATTTCCTTCGCCTCGCTGTTTACTGGATTCTGCGGCCCACGCGCCGACCCGACTGCCGGATTGTTGACATTAAATTTCGCTTCTGCTCGTTGGCCGCTCGCCTGTTTGTTTAGCATACTCGAGCGCAGAGGAGAGAGCGACTTGTTTGCATGCACAAAGAGAAATGCTGCCAATGTTTACACAGCAATCTATTTGTGTACACTTGCCGGCAATTGGCAACACTGCTTAAACATTAAATGACCTTTGCTTATGTCTTCCTATTTACCTAAGAATATTTTTTATTGTTATTATAAAACTTCTAGATAACTTAGCGAATCGTTTGCTCTTGTCACACGCGAAGGTACTCTGAGGCGTATTAGCTCAAGTAGAGAACTGCAGTTATTAGGTTTTTGTACACCTTCGCACGGCCTGCTTAAAGGTAACCATAGGATATTTAATCATAAAAAAATATGTTTACATTCCTTGATCTTATCCCTTCAACATAGTAAACCCAAATTTTTAAAATTCATTTCTATTTCTGAGAAATTTAATAAATGATAAACTGCTAATACTTAGTTCTCTTTTAGTCGAATTGCTCACTTATAAGCGACATTAGAACCGTAGGAAAAATAGTAAATGAAAGCTCTATAACATAGAAAAGTTGTTTTTTTTTTAATTTCTTTATTATTAAGTTGTAATTAAACAAAATGACTTCGTCGCAGATGATCGAGCGCACCGCCCCCTTCCCCCGCCGCCAGTGATGGCCTCAGACGAGGCCAGCCGGGGCGCCTCCCCGCAGCCGCCCGCGCAGCGCCCCAACCAACCCCCGCCGCCCGCGCCCACCCCCAGCCCCACGCCCAGCCCCACGCCGCCGGCCTACGACAACCCGGCCTTCGCCGGCGACGAGCCCGACCGGGTCGAGAGTAACGGCGGCGCGCACCTGGCCGAGGAGAAGAACGGATCTCCGGCGAAGCTCAACGGCAACCATCGCAGGGATATAAGCGGGCTCGACCGCACGCCGCAACAGAAGAAAGGTGACCACTTCGACCACATTCTCATTTAATATCGAAAATAAACCTTAAAGTTAAATAAAGAAAATAATATGTTTCCTTGCAGCTGATTTTTGGAATAAAACACTGCATTTTTTTTTCAAATATACAATTACTTTGGGCCCTGCTCAACTGCGCCAAATGTGCCTGTCCTAGAGTCAGGGTAGATGGTGGTAATGAAGCGTTAAAAATGGTATGACCGTGTGCGAATTCGAACCCGCGCTTAATTTATTCTTTATCAATAAATCAAGCTAAATGACGCGCGACTCTACCCCCAACTATAACACCAAAAATGAAATGAATTGTTAACTATAAGACTAAATTCAACTAAATTTAGTAAAACTAATTCCTACTTAAGTCTAAATTCTACAAACTACCCCCCCCCCCCCCCCTTACCCGAGAACCTGAAAGAAATGGGCCAATTCAAGAAGGCTATTAAATTATATTTGCTGAGTTTGAATTTATATAATGTCAATGAATTGACTCTCACCCTTCTCTTTGTATTTAAGTAAAATTGTATTTATTTATGAATGTACGAATTCGCAAATTTAAAATTGTTTTCATAGTTATTTTTTTGTTGATTATTCTAAAATAATTTCATTTTAAAAAATTGTTATGAAAATAAATATCTTGAATCTTGTTCGACGGTCGGCATTCTGAATTCTTCTCTTCTGAAGGCTATTTTCTCCTTTCGATTCGGTGACTGCTTTGGTCTGCGTTCTGATCTTCTTTCTTCAATGAAAGTCTCTCATTTGCCTCGATTGCCCTGGATTGTCCAAATTTCAGACTTGATTTTCTGGTTAATGAGTCCAACATTTGGATTGGCTCGGTCGCCGCGATGTCGAGTTCGTAAAATGCGCACCTACCCGTTTTCAACTATCGTAACCTTTGCTTTAGCTGTCGATTTGTCATTTTGTTAATTAAACTTTGCCGTTAACAGATCGATTAAGATTTACCGAAGAAATCGTTTCAAAGACCACAGATAAGGTTGTGAGACGAGCGGACTATCACAATGGCGCCTTGACTAGATGCAAATTAACGTGTTGCCATATCATGTGTTGGTACATAACATTACCGCGGGTAGAATAATAATCATTACTCGACAGACGACTTGCAACTTCAATCACAAACAATCCAAAACACGGCGTTATTTATAGATATAATTTTCTAGGGTAATTTACTATTTGAATATCATAACTATTTAACTAAGTATTATTCCTTTGACATTCAAGTACCGGTTCAAAGGCCTTGGAATATTATTTTTTATGGAGAAACCAAAAATTTAAGATGTTTTATGTTTTGTTGAGGTCGTGAAATTTACTTCCAATTTTTAGTAATATTTGTCTAAAATTAAGAACGTAATAGGTACCTAAACGTTAATACATTTCAACACTGTTTGACCGATCGCTATGGAAGGTGGCATATATGTGTATTTATTCACAGAGAAGTTGCTAAAGTTGTCCCACGTAAGTGACCCACCCCGAGTGCTACAAACACGAGTTGTCGCGCGCCGAAGGTGCCGTCAAAGCCGCCTGCAGGGCCTAGCTGCTAAACCCGGAACGAAGCTCGGAGTTGAAAGTGAATCGAACAAAGATACAGAGTTTGCACTTTTGAAATTTTTTTAGATCCCGCCGAAGCTGTCAACCTGGAGCTGGTGAACCTGCCGGCGGCGCGCCATCAGAACGGGTCCTCCGTGCCCGCGCTCCCGAACGAGGCCACCGACACGCGTCTACCACACAAGAAGGACGCTCACAACGAGACCTCCAACTACGACGAGTACTTCGTGCCGGTCAACGAGCACAAGAAGTATATGAGGTAGGCTTCGGCAATATAGCATCGTTCGTTGGTCTCTCTCCCTCTTTTCCCCGCAGTGTATGCTTTGCTCCCATCTGGCGCAATTGGGAATCCACTATCGA
The DNA here is from genome assembly GCA_020383195.1 of Neomicropteryx cornuta. Taxonomy (NCBI): domain Eukaryota; kingdom Metazoa; phylum Arthropoda; class Insecta; order Lepidoptera; family Micropterigidae; genus Neomicropteryx; species Neomicropteryx cornuta. Next base: position 255,819 of record JAHKQU010000001.1, on the reverse strand, counting down.
TTTGACCTGAACGTAACTTGGATAACTTTTGGCCAAGGTTTAGTTCATCTCGCTACACTACACTTATTATTTATAGCCACTTATGTTAGAACTGCGCCCGGATGCTCTCGAAATGTGGAGTGAAAGGTCGATGCGCTGGACCTTGGACGGTTGGTTACTCCCTCTTTTCCTGCAATTTGCCAACGTTTTGCTCGCTCAAGATTACGATTATTATGCCGAGTGCGGTCTTGTTTAATTTTACGAATGCCTTTGACCTCGTTTCGCTCAGAGCTATTTATAGAACTGCACGGCGTGACGACTTTCTTTCGTTTGGGGTATGTTGTCCGTGACGTCCACTACCAGCTTATGTCATATCGCACTGCCAACTGAGCGTGTTCAACTGAGGTACTCGAGGGCGGTCCCTAATCCTCGATCAGAATATTGTTTATCTCTTCTTCACAATTGGCAGGAGTACTTAACCTACCGCAGAGGTAGTGGTTACGAATAATGGTGAGATGAAGTTATTTCGAAGATGCCCTATAAGTCTTTTTAGGGGACACAGACCCCATATATCCCTATACTTTGCGAACGTTCGCAGCCTGTTAGAGGTTGCATCTCTTGTCTGGTCTCCGCAATATGACCTGGAAATTAACGCATGTGATGAGAAGGTTAATTACTTTCACACGTAGACTCTCGAAGAACGACGTACCTTAGCGCAAATGGCACTTCTTCGCGATCACGCGCTCGTCTACTCTGTTCCAGGTGCCAGAAACTCTGTGCTGGACCGTTTCTCAATGGTTACAACACCCAATTGAGCGAGTTTGATATACTGGACCTAAATCGTTGTGGGTTTTTCCTGATTCAAAATGAAAACGTTCTATATTAAACATTAATTTATCTATACACAACATATATATACATACTCGTATACTCGCACACAGCGTTCGCACTTTCCTAGCACACACATTACACACAACCTTCTAAAAATAGTTAAGCTCTAGAAAGTTTTAGATACTATTATGGGTGTAAGCTTAAATAATTGGTCTTATTAATTAATCTTTAGATGTAATCATATGTGTCTATTTCACTTATGTTATGTTATGTTATGTTATGTATGTATGTATGTGGGGAGTCTGCCCCCCGCGTATCGCGTCCTTTCCAGAACTATTGTATATTTAAATCCACTTAAAGTTCGCCCTCTAGTCCCGTACTGTAGATAAAGTTGAGTAACTTTTTAGGTGCGATGGTTTTAATCTGCTCAGGCTTGAGGAGATGGTTGCCTAGAAGCTGGTACCTTTTGTTAATGAGGGGCCCACATTCTCCCAGTAGGTGTAACGGAGTTTCTGGGCTCTCTTGGCAAAGCCTGCACCTGTCGTCAGACGATAGGCTTAATTTGTGCAGGTGTTTGTTCAGTTTGCAGTGGCCTGTTAAGGTTCTGGTTAAGATCCTTAGTTGGTTTCGTCTTAACTTCAATAGCTCCGAGTGTCTTTTTTGCGAAAATCCTACTATGAGTTCTTTGGTTATTCAGTTCTTGCCAGTATTTTTGGCTTTGTTTCCAAGTCCAGATTTTTAGCAGTCTGCTGGTGGTGCTTTTAGCTATGCCGCAGGCCGGTTCCGGGCCTATCATAGTCATGCTCGCACCCTTCTTTGCCAGTTCGTCTGTTTTCTCATTGCCATCAATGCCTGAGTGGCCTGGTACCCACATAAGTGTGACCCTGTTGTGTGATGCTAAGGTGTTGAGTATATGTACACAGTTTAGCACTAGCTTTGATTTGATAGCCTTCAGACCTGCTTGGCTGCCTGAAAGTGTGTACTCGTATATGTTTTTATTCTTGTAGGATCGTTCGATGCTTTCATGCGCAGTCTCAATGATGGCATATAGCTCCGCCTGGAATATAGTGGAGTGCAACCCTAGGTTGATTGATTTCTCAAGTCTGGGTATCGCCCCACAAATGCCTGATCTTATATTGTTTCCGCTTTTGGAGCCATCGGTATACCATACAATTGCTTCATTTTCGAAGTTGGGTCCTTCATTGTCCCATATGGTTCTTTCTGGTATATGCGTATCTGTTTATTAAATAAATAAAGTAGTATTTTTGTATTCCTCCTTTCCTTCCTTTACTGGTTCGGATATCTTCGGTTACAACGCAATTCACCAGATTGTTTACGGGGACCTTTTTCAATACAATAAGGGCCGAAGTTTCATGTCCTACTTAATACTAACCTTTCAACTCACTCTTAGCGTTAAGTCAAACTTAAGTCAGTGTTAAAATACACTGCTAGGAGCGATTTCAGTACATTAACGGCGCTACAGTCGCCGTGTATTGCCATCTGTGGTTTTCGTCTCGTACTTGATTTTATATTTTCTAACTAATTAAAATTGACTGGATTCGCATATTTTGAACATCTTGGATTCCTAGTAATCCTACAGGTGACAACATAACCTCAAAACGTCAGATGACGCGTCATATGCCAAAAGTTATGCGACAAACCATAGCGGCGAGTAGCGAACTAATGGCGAGAGCGAAAACATATTCTTAACAAAGTCGAACTTAAATATACAATTCAACTTAGGTCATGCTTAAAAGTTGAGTTGATCCTAACTAAGAACGACTTTAAGGAAGGGCTGAAATTTCGCTCCTTAGTATTGATAACCTTTACATTTGCACTGAAACGATTTAATTGAAACCGATCTCAAAGATGTTGTTTACTCACGAGACGAGTTGGCCAATCGCTATGCTAACGGCCACTGCGCGTGCGCGACCCACTTCGAACTATAGCGGCCTTGCGGATAAAGATAAGATCTACCTTCCACTTACTGCTTATATTACTCGCACTTAATACTAACCGCTAAGGCCACCGACAGCCAAAATGTGTCAATCTAAGTCGAGGGTGACGAAGGCGGGACTTTTCTCTGAAAACTCTTTTTCTTTAAAAGTTTTAAGTTCTTAACCAGCCTAACCAGCCTAACCAGCACACACCAGCACATAAAATATTGTTTTAAATTCGAATTTTTGCTTTTTACAGCGGTTTAAGAATTGGTCTTTGCGGCTATTTTTTTTATATGTTTAGATATAAAAACGACCAGTGAAACAATTCCCAATAAATATTAATTTCGATTTATTTAGACTCTTTTTTTTATGGATGGTAACCAGGATATTTAATCATAAAAAAAAAGGAAGATTCAATTATGTTTCTGCGAATTTTAGTATTGATAAACATATTATCTACTTCAATCTATATAACCAACAGAGATCGTGGTAGTCCAGTGGTTAATGCGTTGGACTATTAGCCCAAAGGTCGCGGGTTCGAATCCGCACATGGTCATACCATTTTTAATGCTTCGTTACCGCCATCTTTCCTAACTCTAGCACAGGCGCATTTGACCTAGTTGAGTAGGGCCCATAGTAATGATTAAAAAAACGATAAAAATGGTGTTTCAACCGAAATTAAGAGAGAATATAACAAAATTAAGCGAAAAACATGCCAAAAATCCCATTACGTCACTAAAAATGTATGAGGGTAGGGGTATAAGTAAAAGTAGTTTAATTTTTATTAATTTAAGTAATTTTATTGGTATATATTATTTTTTTACAATTTATATGTAAAATATATCGTCAACGCAACTGCAACCGGTTGTTGGGAAACTGCGGGTGAGAATTCGATGTTTTCTCTTCGCTAAAAGATATCACAGCTGCGAGCCAATTTCGTAACAACGACCTAACCCTCCACCGCAGGTGGCGGGCGGCTCGGGCCCGCGGATGCTAAGTCAACACTGCCCCTGTGCCACTGTGCCACTGTGCCGCTAAGCGAACTGCTGTTTAATTGCTTCCATCGACTTTTCAGTTACCGAAATAACATAATTTTATATTTTTCAAAAAAAAGACTAATTTATTAAAATAGCCCTTAACCTCTCCATATTATTTATTTTTATTAAATCTTCACTCTGTTCATCGCATGTTCCGAAGCAGATTTTATAAAATTATTTGGGTTTCATAAGTTGGGTTATCTATAGATATTAATTTAGAAATGTTAAATATTTATTGTATCAGTATGGAATCCTCACACCGAAAGACGAATTAAAAACAGTTCCGAGAAAAGCAAGCCGCCAGGTCTTTATGCGTTTTAGTCGGTATGACAGTCCATCAGAATTAATTTCAACTCTTAATTGGGAGCCACTTAGTAGAAGGCGTTTCGAATTCAGGTCAACTAGTTTATATGAGACTGTGACGAATGAGTCTGCCTGGTCTGCTCTAAGATCCCAACTCTATAAGCCTCCTTATAGACCATCCTTCTAAGATTAAACCTATCTTGAGAAAACGGAACATTGGGTTCAATTCGTTTCTTTCCAGAACAATTCGGCAGTGGAATACTCTTCATAAATCAGTATTGATTCTTGTTCCAATGCTATTTTTAAGCGTAGTTCACCTACTAAACTTAACAGTATCACCAGAGTTTAAAAAAATAATAATAATCTATATACCTACCAAAGTACAATAGCTAGGTACCTAAATACAATAAAAATAAAATTAATTTTGTCTGTTAACTAGCATGATTAAATAGCGAAAGTTATATTAGTTACAAAAAATATTGTAATTTTTATTTTCGCCGCATGCATTTAAGGGTTGAACGAGCGAGTTTCAATCACCAAAGGAGTCATTGTGACAGTTCGGATCAATTTAATTGTTGAGAGATAATGCGTTGTAGCCAACCCACCTACCGCCCACCTGCCACCCACCTGCCACCCACCTGCCACCCATGGAGGGAGGGGAGAGAAGGGAAAGTGGACGACCGATCGTTCGGAGAGAGGGAGAGAGAGAGAGAGACCAGTTTCACAAAATATGACCTTTCTATAGGACTTTCGAACTATTTTTTTTTATTCATTTTGATTTGATCGATTGCGAACTTTTACATTTTTTATATTGAATAATATATATTTATTTAATCGTAGGTTATGGTTAATAACAATACTATTAGGTCGTCTGAGCAAAAAAACGGTATAATGTACGGTATAATTATTACATATTGAAAATAGCGAAAACCTCCTTTGTTGTAAACGCTTATCCGTTTCCGTACGCCGTAACGGTGTGAAGGCTTCGGAATTCGCGCGCTGACCGAAATACACCATCTGTTAGGAAATATAAAGTTAGGGATATTTTTTCTCACTCATAATAGGTTACATATGCAATACTAAACTATTTTATTTGTAATGTCTTGTCGGTGAACCAATTTATTTGTTTAATCAGTGGATTCATACAATTGACCAAATTGTTGTGATGATGGTGAATGCGAGGGTCGAGGTGTCGCGGGACTCTTCCCGGAGGCTGCGGCCATCATCCGCCCGGACGAAACCGGTTGGCATGGAGACGGGGATCGAACCTGGTCTGGCGGGTATTACCAATAAACAAATTACAATTTTGCAAGTACTGCACAATAGCTCATGACGATGGTGGCTTTTAGGAAAGCTACCCGTTGCAATGGGTACCATGTCGTGACATATCTTCGCGTTTCACATCCCCTCTGTTTATGTCAAGTTGATTTATATAGTTCAAGGGCACAAAATCTCGTTCAAGATCAGACCAGGGGAGGGTTTTTTCGAAAAACTGAAATTACTCTATAACTTTCTTAGTATCAAAGGTATCGAATTAATTTAAATTTTATATTAATCCTTATATAAGGGCCTAAAATGTATTCAAAGAAACTTTTTTGATAGCACCAACCATTAGTCCTAGGGGGGGGGAAAATTGGTTTTTTCAAAATTCAAAAAATCATACAGTTTAAAATGTTAATGTTGGGCCTATAATTTAGTATAAAGATGAATTCAGTTCACGCAATGTTTGACACAAGTTCGTACAATTGGAGTTCGCCAATCCCCCACTTTGATCCATTGATGAAGGGTTTTGTGAATGTTTTACATTCTCTCGAGGCAGCGAGTTTAAGTGAGTACGCCCAACGCAAATATACTCGGACAATAGGTCGTAAGCGCCACGCCTTCCGGGGCCGGCCGACGTGCCATTGTTGCACTCCGCCTTCCGAACCTGGTCATGTCCATGTGCTGGTCGTCGAAGACCGCGATCATATACAGCGTGTTCATTAAATGAACTAAAATATGAATATAATGTCCCCAGCAGGTAAAAGTGGAAACTCGGCCGAGTGCGCGAGCGGGACAGCATGCGATTTGTTGGGCTTGGTTCACTCGCTCCCACTTTTACCTACTGTTCCGTATAAACTCTCATTAAATTTGAATTAATTAATATTGAGCATTGTTGAGGTTCTCATACCCTTTATAATAATTGCGTATAATTTTTTTTAAATTTTGTTTTATGACATCAGCTGCGAGCGTATATAAATACGTCATTAGCGTGTGTTGTTTGCCTTAATTTCCTGTAATACCTATGTAAATGCAATTACAGCTTGTATTTTGTTATGAAAAAATGAGACTTGGCATTCAGTATTATGTGGCATTAAAATTTTTTTTTTTTTTGCTTGACTTTGATAGATTATTGAAAAGGGAACATTTGAAATCACACAAAATTCACACCTCCAAACTCATTCTGTCAATCAGCTGTCAGTAGTATGAACGATTAATTTAATTCGTTTGTAACACAAATTATACATAAATTTTAGGTTTCTCCATATAAACTTTAACTATGACAAATGTCACTCTCCTCCAATGTACTAAGTGTGATAAAGAGAAGCGTTTTTGTATAAAAAATGTCAGTTTTTGTAGTTTGTTGTCCTACCGAAATGTGACTGGAAGGCTTTCGAGCTTCAGCTCGGCTAAAAGAAACCAAATCCGGGCTCAGCTTCACCATGATGAAGTCGAGGATGCTGAGTAGAGCACAGAATATAAGCACCAGGCTGTGCTTGCGAGGCGGGACTTCATCTTTACCGCTGATTGTTTCCGCCGAGAGACCAGCAGACGGCGAGGGTGACACCACCACCACCACCACCACCACGCGGCGTACCGGAATGCACTAAATATGGCCAAGTACTGGACTTGCGAAACACAATTTTATAAGGAAATAAACTTTTGCAATTTACGATTAATATTTATTTAACTAGCAAATTGAAAGCCGTCTACTTAAGGCGTTTTTGTTAACCCTTGGATATTTAATCATAAAAAAATTATGTTTATATACCTTAATCTTATATCTTCAACAAGTAAAGGCAGATTTTTTTAATTTAATTCTATTTCTGAGAAATTTAATAAATGAGAAACTGCTAAGAGTTCTTTTTTAGTTGAATCTTTCTCTTATAAAGGATATTAGAGTAGGGTTGCCATAAATGGTTTGGCTCTGACCGGGACTGATATCAATATAGGAGGAAATGTAGGGGAGGTATAGGAGGATGGGAGGGGGGGCACCCCCCACCACATAACCTAGTTTTCGAGTGAGACCGTAAATTACCGCGAACTACATCAGCTCCCTCACAAAGGTATTTCAGTTTTTCATTCCGTACTGTAAATGTGGAAAAATATTTGTAAAATGTCAGCACATCTCTTGACCCCACACTATGATTATTCGTTTACCGGGACACATGGCGGGTCAACCGGGACAGCCGGGAACGAGGCTCTAAACTGGTGACATGTCCCGGTGTAGCGGGACGTATGGCAACCCTACATTAGAGCTTTAGGAAAAAAATTGAAAGGTAAATGAAGGTCCTAAACTATAATATATATTTTTTTTTAATTTCTATATAATGAAGCTGTAATTAAATAAAAACCAATAATCGAGAGTAAACCCTGGCGCCCTATAAAAATAAAGCGAAGAGTTTCAAGATCAACTGTCAAAATGCTTCGCTTAATACACAAAAGAACTTTTCAGGACTATCTTAGGAGGAAATCAAAATCAAAAGCGTCTCCGGGCAACACTGTCGGTTTCTTTAAACGGCGTACCTAAAGGCACTGCGCTTGGGTACGGGTTACAGGAACGTTTTGTTAGGTGAACGATTTATCGATCTACAGGAATTGGCCTACTAAAAGTAGTCACAACAAATAACTGTTCGTTGAAATAGGAGATTTCGCTGAGTATGAAAGAACTGGGTGTAGACGCCTGTTCTAAGGCAATTTGTCATTGCATTCGATGTCTTAAATGTCTTAAACTGCGATTAATATACTTACATCCGATTGTATATTATATGTATATATATATATATATATATATATATAATATGAGAGTGTGTTTGAGTGTGAGAGTGTGTTGGTAAAGGGGGCGGTGTGAGTGGAAGTTACTGTTACAAAGCGTCACAGACAACCTTTTTTAAATCCGCTGACAAGCAGCAGAGCTTTCTCTTTCTCTACTTTCTCTCTTTCTCTCTTACGTACTGACCTTACGCAATATTCGTCATGGTAATGTCAAACGCAAATGCCGTGTGAGGGGGCGAGTGCGACGGACGCGATCTGGTCGCGCGGCGGGACGACTTGACGCACGTCGCGCGCCATGTCCAAGAAGTGCCCAGTCCTTCCCGGAAGCGAGGGTGCCGTCACGCCCATCAAAGCTCGCCAAATATGAACAAAGCTTCCGGCCCGTGCCTGTGCATGCATAAAGGATATTCCCCACACTTTGCTCGCATGCAGCTCAGGAAAGGTCTCCCGCGATTTTAATGCTGATGAAATAATTGCGCCCAATAAACTTCGTCGGAGATCATTACTCTTGTTATGGGAATTAACTTAAAAAAATGTGATACCATGGCGTGTAACATAGTTAATCCGGACGTTTCGGGGATGATCGCACGTTTTATTTTCAAGATCGATTCGACACGTTCGCTTGGCAATATAATGTCCTGATCCGTATCTTTAGAAGAAAATTCGCTAGCCTCGGTTAATACTCGCCAGATCTGGAAAAGACCTTTTCGAGCCCAAGCCGATATCCTGCAACCTGCAATGACCTCCGAGGTCAACGTCTGCCCTTGATGGCAATGTCATCGCCGCACTGACCGTTCTCGAGTCTGCGGCTGAGAGAAGGTTGAAGGTTCGCCAGGATGGAGCGTATTGTGTGGACCTGCACTGTCATGGGGAAGACGAGAAACACAATGGATGTGAAGATCGTTGGCGACATTATTATTCCTGTCGGACCTGGTGATCAAAGGCCATCAAATGTTTCGTAAATTCCCGTAGATCTCTTATACCTTTGCTCGGGCAGATACGAAGATTTTAATGTTACAAACTGCCCGCAGCAGAGGCCTGCCTCACGATTTGCGAGATGTCGTGTACCTGTAACTAAAAGCCTCGCTTCAAGACGACAATCGGGCAGTCTTAACGGCGACGGAACAGCGCGCCCAATAAAATAATTAATTTGATTTTATATTCAAATAAAATTCATGTCGTTATTTGATGCCTAAATTCGTCTAAATTACAATAAAATACACAATTAAATTGTTTAAATTGCTTCTCAACAGATTAATAACCTGATATCTGCAAATACGTTCATTTATTTATTTTATCGATGTTGCACACATTTAAGAACATTATTTTATAGATACGACACGAGATTAATAAATAAGTTTATCATTTATTTATTTAATCTACCTAAGTGCAAATTTTAATAGGTATACGATAAGAGTTTTTATTTGACTGTATATTTGTTATATATTTTAATAGTATGATCGTTTAGTTTGTCTTTACCCAGGCGCTGTTCCGACTGCCTTGTTGTATCTCTGACGCAACTCGTGTTCAGAATTATAGACAGCGTTATAATAACAAATATAATATATTTGTTTGGGCAATAGTTTCTAATTTTATATTATTAAACAAAATTTCGAAAAGACAAAATGCTACTTAGGTATGAAAATTCCACGGGTCGTGAGACATTAATTATTCTTCAGCGAAAATCGTCTGTTTACTGAATGCATTTGCAACATTGCAAGGCAATTATATATATTTTTTTTATTATAAAGCATTTGAGATAAAGGTTGACTCGAGTTCGTTGACCCCGCTCAGCTGACGACCGATCCGAGTTTGTATTGTTGGCCAAGCGGCCGATAGTCCGCGAGCCAGCAATCTAATTCAACGATAATATTAAAACTTGAATAGACTGCTTATTATTTTAAAGGACATTTGCCAATCTTTCGCATATGACCTGTTATAAGCACATGAATTTTTGATAAACCTTACCGAGAGTTTCGTTTCAATCATTATAAAATATTTACATTTACAAAACCCTTAAGGCCCTTAAGGCGCTTACATACCAGAATGCTACAAAAATGCGAACTTTACAGGTTTTCAAAGACATTTACGACGTAAATTTACATTAAAGATAATTTATAATTATTATTTATTTAGCTTATGGTTAGTGTTGTATGGGAGGCGCTATTAAGCACAGTTCCGACTGCCTGATTGTTATTTTCGTGATGCGAGGCCAACATTCTCGCAAGTCTGTCACTGAATTAGAGTTTTGTGTATGTCTTATTCTGAACGGCGAAAAATAAACTTGGCCCACTGGGGATTCGAACTCGAGGCATCTAAATTTAGACGAAGGCGCTTTTACCGTTGCGCTATCGGATTATAAATCGAGGATTATTTTTATATGACTGGCTCTCTGTTTAAAATCGATAGCATGCTTCCCAGGCCGTGTACTCTTAAGTACTCTTGTATTAAAGCTACTCTGGAGGCTGGAGGCTCGGTTGGGTTAGGTCAGGTCGCGACAGGAACAGAACGAGGTCTCCGCGTGATTCTGGATAAAATGATTACCTACTTCTGATAATTTAATATAATTAGACCTTGATCTGGTCAAAATACGTTTTTAATTCGCATTCATTCAATCAACATTTTCAGAAAATGAAAAATATTTTACTTTTAGGTAGATTTCATTAGGAAAGCTACTCATCGCAATGGATACCATCTCATGACTTCAGGAAAATTTGGACATATCTTCCCGTTTCACATCCCCTAGAACCCAAAACCGCCCTCAGTTAAAAACTTTATATAAAGGTGTTTTTTTTAGAGGCGTGGTTTTCAAGAAGAGATAAAACGCATATAATTTGATGTTATGGCTAAGAATTTAGTTTTATTATAAAGATAAGGGTTTGCCATTATGTTTTAAAAATGATTTCGGGTAAGTGGCCGCCGCGGCTGACTCGAACAAATTCCAGCCGAGAGGCCCAATTTTCAACCACTTTTTGCAGCAAGTTGGGCCGTATGTCAGCAATAACGCGCCGAATATTCTCTTCCAAGGCGTTAATCGTTTTCGGCTTATCTGCGTAGACAAGCGACTTCACATAACCCCACAAAAAATAGTCCAGCGGTGTTAAATCGCACGATCTTGGAGGCCACGCCACGTTGTTCAGGAGTAAGTCTATTCATTATGAAATGGCAAACCAAACTGAGCATAAATCAAGTGACAGCTGTCAAAAACACCAACTACGAAAAAAGTAGTGCCAGATTGAAAACCACGCCTCTAAAAAACACCTTTACATAAAATTTAAGGGCACAAATCTCGGTCAAGTTCGTTAATGAGCAAAATCAGTTTTTTTTCAAAACTGTTCATACACTCTCGCTGCGCAAGGGTAGGGCAGCTCGTGCAATGCCTGATACAAGTTCGTACAATTGGAGTTCGCGTATTTTGGTCGGGTGAAATTACCTCCGCCTTCCGGCGTACCAAAAAGGTTTTTTTTTTATCTTTGTAATCATTACCACTTCTGCGAAATCCTTCATCTAAAATGAAAATAACCTCAAAAAGAATCTGTTTCCTCTTTCAGGGGCGAGAAGCTATACGTGACGGCCGAGAAGGGGCGCTCGGGCGCCTCCGCCGGGGGGAGGAAGAAGGCCTGCTGGATAGCTGGTCTGCTCGCACTCGCGGTGGCCGTGGTCATCGCCGTCTTGGCCGGGAGTAAGTATCGCCGCGGGCGCGGGTTGCAATTTATCGGATGGTCGGCCCAACTCGTAGCCTTGACCGCGCACGGTTGATGACTCAGTCAGACCGTTTAATATTATAACGTAAAGTTTACTTTTTTTTTTCTCAGAAACCATTTCATATGTTGTCTTTACAAATCATGTTTGATATCGCAGGATATTACGTAGTTGTCCCGGCACTGATGCCCGGAAGTTAATGTTATTTATTTGAGCGCTCTTGGCCCTGGGTAAGGGTGGGGGGGGGGGGGGTTATATATATATAATAATAGAGTCCATTCCTGCAAACACTTCAATTGCAGTGTCACTGTAGAGCAGTGTGCTTTTAATTATTACCAATGCAACTCTCGGGCCCTGTTTCATATATTATAGCTTAACTGGATTCCCTGCTTGTGGGAAAGTCTAACTTTCCCGCAGTTAACTTCTTTATTGTTGTTGCATATTTCATTTATTGTTTTTCTAGGATTTGCCGTTCGTTTGATAAATGTGGAAGTTTTCTTCAAATTTACCGTTGTTTTTGTTTTTAGGAAAATACAAAGAAAATTTATTACAATTAAATATAAAATCACATGAATTTAACTAGGTTGGTTTTTATTCTCAGCCGGTGTGATATTCTCGAACGACGCCACGGCCCTGCGCAACGACACCTTCTCAGCGAGCGCGGCTCGGTCCTTCGGCTCCCAGGCGGCTCCCAACCACCCCAACCGCATCGAGGCTCCCAGCGACGAAGCGTTGCTTTACGGTACACTTATACACTTTTTTTCCATTTATGTATCTATTTCTTCCTTTCCGACATTTTTGAAGATCAAATAAAGCGAGAAATGATCATCAATGATCCTTTGCTCGACCTTAAGGTATATAAATGCTAGTACGTGGCCCTTATTTCTTCAATACTACCACATTATTGCTTAATATAACAGGTGCTAGGGGTCTATCACATGTTCTGTTAAACTTTGTAATCTTTTTCATATTGAACGCTATCAGGTTTAGCTGATGGATAAAATTCTATCGTCAGGTCTGTAGTCTATCTGCTCATTGTACGAGACATTAATATGGAGTGCATTGATACTTCTTTCGTTATCATTCCAGTTCCTAAGGCCGTGGAAGGTGTATTCGTGATAGACAATGCCCAGTTTGTCGACGAGCTGTCCTCGAGCGACTCGAGAGCATTTAAATCCTTCGCTCCGGCCCTGGAGGAAGCCATCCTTAACGCTCTCTTCGATTCGCAGACACGCAACTACGGCGCCAACGATCTACATGTCAAAATCGTTAACTTTACGTGAGTCATTTCCATGAGTACTTGCATCTCTAATCTATGCTTTATATAGTTGTGACCTAAACACCATTCTTCATTATCGCTCAACGTAACATTGTGGGGCGGTGCTGACCATCAGCGCCCAAGCAAGATGTGATAAACAATTTCAATCTTACACAGAAAGCTTATTGACTATTACCATCTCCTTCATTCGAGCATTAATTTGAAATGAAAACTAATATCTTCGTGACCTTTTCAGATCTGGTTCCATCGTTGTCAGATATCGAGTTTCCTGGTCTCCCAAAAATGGCATCAAAGCCAATGATCCAATCACAATGGAAACGCTGAATATCAAACTCCAAAGCTATCTGGAGAAGAATTCAAACCAGCTTTCCAAGTATCAAATTCGATCAGAGGGAATGAAGTCGGAGAGAATTATTGATTTGTGTAAATTCAATAATAACGGTTGTGAAAATGGCTGTGAATTCAACAGGAATCAGTTGAGATTTGTATGCATCTGCCCAGACAGTAAAGTACCTGATCGAAGTAATCCCAAAAAATGTGTGGAACCTCAATATATCGATCTGGGCAGTTCAGATATGCCGGACTATTTGGATGTGTCAAAGGTTATCCCGATCTCAAGTGCGAATCCCAAACCAGTGCCAGAAGGAGAACCTGAACCTGGAATTTTGACCACCACCGAATCAGGTTGGGCTGAACCTAAGTTCTTTTCCACCGCTCCAAGCAGTAAACCTGAGCCTAATGCTGAACAAACTACCGAATCAGGTTGGGCCGAGCCTAAGTTCTTATCCGCTGAGCCAAGCAGTGAACCTGAACCAAAAGCAGAACCAGCTACCGAATCTGGTTGGGCAGAACCTAAGTTTTTATCCTCTGAGCCAAGCAGTGAACCTGAGCCTAAAGCTGAGCCGACTACCGAACCAGGTTGGGCCGAGCCTAAGTTCTTATCCGTTGAGCCAAGCAGTGAACCTGAACCAAAAGCAGAACCAACTACCGAACCAGGTTGGGCCGAGCCTAAGTTCTTATCTGCTGAGCCAAGCAGTGAACCTGAACCAAAAGCAGAACCAACTACCGAATCTGGTTGGGCAGAACCTAAGTTTTTATCCTCTGAGCCAAGCAGTGAACCTGAGCCTAAAGCTGAGCCGACTACCGAACCAGGTTGGGCCGAGCCTAAGTTCTTATCTGCTGAGCCAAGCAGTGAACCTGAACCAAAAGCAGAACCAACTACCGAATCTGGTTGGGCAGAACCTAAGTTTTTATCCTCTGAGCCAAGCAGTGAACCTGAGCCTAAAGCTGAGCCGACTACCGAACCAGGTTGGGCCGAGCCTAAGTTCTTATCCGTTGAGCCAAGCAGTGAACCTGAACCAAAAGCAGAACCAACTACCGAACCAGGTTGGGCCGAGCCTAAGTTCTTATCTGCTGAGCCAAGCAGTGAACCTGAACCAAAAGCAGAACCAACTAACGAACCAGGTTGGGCCGAACCTAAGTTCTTATCCACTGAGGCAAGCAGTGAACCTGAGCCAAAAGCTGAACCAGGTTGGGCCGAGCCTAAGTTCTTATCCACTGAACCAAGCAGTGAACCTGAACCAAAAGCAGAACAAGCTACCGAACCAGGTTGGGCCGAACCTAAGTTCTTATCCACTGAGGCAAGCAGTGAACCTGAGCCAAAAGCTGAACCAGGTTGGGTCGAACCTAAGTTCTTATCCACCGAGGCAAGCAGTGAAGTTGAGCCAAAAACTGAACCAGGTTGGGCCGAGCCTAAGTTCTTATCCACTGAACCAAGCAGTGAACCTGAACCAAAAGCAGAACAAGCTACCGAACCAGGTTGGGCCGAACCTAAGTTCTTATCCACTGAGGCAAGCAGTAAACCTGAGCCAAAAGCTGAACCAGGTTGGGTCGAACCTAAGTTCTTATCCACCGAGGCAAGCAGTGAAGTTGAGCCAAAAGCTGAACCAAAGGCTGAACAAACAACCGAATCAGGTTGGGATGAGCCTAAGTTCTTATCTGCTAAACCAAGTAGTGAACCTGAACCAAAAGCAGAACCAACTACCGAATCAGGTTGGGCCGAGCCTAAGTTCTTATCTACTGAGCCAAGCAGTGAACTTGAGCCAAATGGTGATCCAAAGGCTGAACAAACAACCGAATCAGGTTGGGCTGAGCCTAAGTTCTTATCCACTGAGCCAAGCAGTAAACCTGAGATTAAAATAGAAAGAGAGTCATCTCAAGATGGCTCAAATTTCGAAGGTCGCTCTTTATCAGTTATAACATTAGAACCTGAAATTGAAACCACTCATCAAATTGAAATCGAACACTCTGTTAGCAAAGAGTCAAATTTAAGTAAAGACGCAATCAGCGAAGGCTCTAAACCTTCCAGCGATGAATCATTATGGATCGAACCAAATATTTATAAATCTTCTAATAATAATAGTGAACGGTTAAATTTAAAACCTAATAATGCTACTGCTAATGAGTCTGTATTAATTGAACCAACCTCTTTAGATGATGAGTGGTTGGATCCGTCGTTCATCAGTGATTCTACCAATTCTTTGTGGACAGAGCCAAAAATGTTCTCTTTTTCAAGTAATGACTCGTCAATGACTAATGATTTTACTAATTTTACAAAGTCTGTCCCAAATATTTTCATTTCTTCTGTTCAAAACTCAACAGTCAACAGTATTTCATCAGTCAAAAAATCAGACTTTTTCGAACCTAAATTTATTACATCTAGTGAAAGTTCAGCCATTAATTTGAGTAGTTCAAAAAATTCTTCAGAACGTGAACCAAGTTGGTCTGAACCGGAATTTATGTTCACTACAACTGACGGTTCTTCGATTGTCCAGAAAATTCCAAGTCTTTCGACCGCTCCTGTTGTAGATCTAGTTTCGTCCACTGTTGCAAGTACAGAAACAATGTGGTCAAACCCAAAATTTATGGAATCATCCGGTGAAAACATTTCAAGTACTGAAACAATGTGGTTGGAACCAAAATATACCAACTTACCTATTCACGTTTCAAGTAATTCTTCCAGCAGTGATGATATGTGGAGCGAACCTCAATCCAATTCTCTGAGTGAAAATATAACAAATGTTGTCAACTCACAAGACACGGCTAAAACTGATTCTAATGTCATGATGATTTTAGATGTTAAGGCAAAGGCCTTCAAACATAATAATGCTAATGTTGCCGTTGTGAGCGTCGGAAACGAAACGTCCATCTCGGTGTCGTCAAATGACGAATCTGCTAGTGAAGAGAATAACACATCGGAAAACAACCTCGAGAAGTCGGAGAGAAATATCTCAGCGGCTTGGGCCATTCCTAAATACATATACGACCTACAGAATGCATCCAAACATCAGGTAATTTATAGTAATATTTAGTGTCGTTTTGTCTTCTAATGGAATGACTTTTCCATAACCTCAATATTTTATATGAACAGTTTCGGCTCACTCCAAGATTTCAAATTCAGGCGAATATATTTTCTTCAAAAAAAAAAATATTGGATGATGAAGTTTCCCATTTTCAATTTAGCTAATCGAATTTTATTCAGCAAAACTTTTAATCGGGGAACACAAAATGTATTTCTTCATGGCTTTTGTAGTGAAAAACCTCATATAAATGTTTTTTTTTTACGGGTTGCATTCACCGTAGTCATGACCTAATAATACCTCCTATCTTGCACAAATATCTCCTTTCACTCACAGCATTATTATATCTTTCAGGATGAATCGAGCACCCTTTCAGGCAGCCTGCACTCGAACCCAGCACCGGTTTGGGAAGAACCCGAAATAGAAGCAGAACACGTTTACACTTACAAGAACTTGGATGACGAAGATGCTGTGACTTTATCGTCCACCTCGCTCACCTCCAAAACCACCAGCAACGAGATCTCACACACGAGCGAATCTAACTATTTGCTGTTCGGCAGTACGCACGCGCACGACGATGCCAACACGACCGCCAATGACGACGGCTGGATGGAACCCCAAATACCATTGTCAACAAATAAGGGATTGAAACCACATATATATGAAGTGACGACGCAACCTAACGAAGATAGGGCATCTGTCTCGTACCATTTTGTCCATTCGAATGCAACGACGGAAATGAGCCCTTTCCTACCTGATTTGGAGGGACACGGAGATATTCTTCACGAACGTCACGAATTAGAAACATCAGGCGAACATGAGTATAAAAAGATTGAAGAACCGCTGAACGTGCAACCGCTCCTGACCGACTCCAGCAGCTCTAAAAGTCACTATGATGATGACTTGATTGCGTCTTCGACTGAGGGTGTATCGGAAACTGCAGTTTTAAATGAAACTAAAAGTGGTCTTAGTGTGAAGATGACTGAAAATGAATCTTTAGCCGTATCTAATAAATCTAGCGACAAGGAGTCGCTGTGGGAAGAACCTTCCTACAACAATTCCCTCTCAAATGATGATGACTGGCAGTCTGCAAGCACGACATCCCAGCATGACGAGGAGAGTCTGAGCGTTCTTCCGCTGTCAAAACCCTCTAAGAAGTATGAATACTCAAAGAAGTATGACAAACATCAGAAGTCGGACGACAGCTCTGAACTGAACGATATATTCAACGGCAAGAACCGCAATAATAGATAAGATATGTCAAAATAGGGTAAGAAATGCTTTTGAATGAGCATTTTATAACATTTAATCCATAACAAAGAAACTAATTTATTACAAATCTACTCTGACGGATTTGTAAGTTTGTATTAAAATCATGTTTACAGTGATTACTGTATTCATGTAGAAATGCCAGTATAATTGAGGATGAGTGTGTAGGGGGGGGGGGGGGGGGGGTGCTACACAATATTCTATTGCTACACAACATAAAAAGAGGAAAAAAATGTTGATTAATAACTATTACTACGCTAATTTAAGAAGTAAACCCCGTAACGGTCGATAACTCTAATGAACGTCGCCTAATGTGATTTCGCTAAAGCAGTCAACGCCCGATGACATCTAAGGTCGTCATCGGTACCTATTTTATTTGATAGTTCGCTAATTATTATTTAAAGATTAGTAGTATTGAAAATCTCTACCACGTCTGTCACAATTGACCGATGGAGCTTCTCTATTTTTTATATTATATTTTCATGTTCAAAAAAAATTAGCAGATTAGCAATGATCGCACACATACATGCAGATTTTCCTGACATTTTCTTACGAAAAATAATTATATTGTTCTTAAATGAAAACGGTGACTTTTCTCACATTGCTTTTATAAAATATGTCGGGAGCCTTTTTTTTTTTTAAATCCCTTATTTTTGCAAAACTGTTAATATTTATGTAATTTGATTTAAGATTTAGTAATTAATTCCTTTGCACATCGGTAATTTTGAAGAGCGTTGAGTGAAGAGTGATTTGCATGAGCCATTCAGGATGGAAAATAGCCAAGCTCCCCCCCCTCTCCCCTAATTGCTCAATTATAATTAAACCTGACGATGTAATCTTCATTATTTGATGCTTTTGTTCACAGATATGGTGCTCACTAAACGCCTTCAGGGTGCTGTAAATACTAAAATATATTCGATCAAGAAAAGGTGTGATAAATGAACTCTTCCAAACATTCCAATATTGTTTGCTCACTCGGCCGACAAATCCAACAAACAACATATTATTTGTACGTCAATACAATACCATTACCTATTTAAGATAGTAAATAGCTTTAGGTATTTATTTAGGGCAAATAGGTCATATAGGATTTTGGGTGGTTGCCTGTTGCGTAGAGACGGCATAATAATATGAGGTGATTCATTTTTAAATATAATTTAGTACATTCCTACTAAATGTTATATGTACATAAATTATGTAGAAACACAAAAGATTCGTTTTTCTGGCCAAGTTAATCATGGTTACCAATTCTGTTATTGAAAATTATTTAAGAGTTTTTCATATATTTATATTTTTTTTAATCGAATTGGTTATTTTTTTAAATTATTTATTAGAAAACAGAGAGTAGATATCGGAGCGAACTCTTCACTTTCATATAGAATTGTTTTATAATTTATTATGTTGCCTGAAGTTTATTTGAAACCTTAAATATGAGATGTTTACCATCAGTTTTGTGTCTACTTATCCTTATCCGTCCTTTAATCCATTGTAGTCACTCCGCTATGACGGGTGGCAGCTGAGACGGATTTAATCGCCGACTTGTTCATCATAGCGTGTCGTTTTGTCGCGGATTCAGTGTTTACCGAAGTTTATTTTTTGTTTAAAATCCCGGTCTCTCCTGAACAGGAAATCTTCCAGTATGGCACATGAGATCGCAAAGTGGGCCATTCCTGGGTAAAATAAAAACAGCACAGCGCAAGATATGTGTCACTAGACTGTCGAGATCAAATGCATTCAGTCATCCCTTGGAATTACAGGCTGGCATAGCTTCGTGTTGCAAGGTCCATGACCTAACCCTCCTCTCTTAACGTCAACTGTAAAGTTCATTTCTGGCCAATGTTCAGGTCCAAAAACGACTCAGCAAAACATAAACGAGCTAGTTGGTTCTTGACTAGTTCACATTGAAAAATCGACCCTGTTTATTGGATCAAGAACACTGCTGAAGCACGCAAAGTCGCAGAAATACGATCACTTAATTGAACAGCTCCAAATATTACGCATTGCTAAATTGGTCAGATATTTATCTGTCAATACCTTAAACTAGATATTACTTAGTGCGGATCCTTCACTGCAGGTCTCATCAAACCATACTTTTCTTTCTTATATATTACTTTTACTCTTACTTGGTTGTTCGTTAAATATTAGCAATAGTAAAAATATTAATGTTAGGTCGTGCTTTGTCATCATTTAAATGACTCATAGCATCACAACATCCTTATTTCATTAGCTTATCTATTTAACGGCCGCATCACGATTGGCATTCAGAGCCCTCAGTCACCAGGCGATAACAGATACGTCTCACATTTAATGTTTCAAATAAGTTTCGGGCAACATATATATGAGTTTTACCTCACAATAAAACCTTTATTAAGTTCCCAACTTATTTGAAACCTAGGCAAGATCTGCCTGCTTCTGGTTGGGACTCAATTGTCAGTCGGCGATTAAATCCGCCTCAGTCACCAGTTGACTAAGGGCGTGACTACAGTGGATTAAAGGGCAGATAAGGTAAAGTAGACATGAAGATAAACTGCTATTTCATTTTATTGTAAGATATATGAATTGTACTTGAATGATTGTTTGGGTCATTTTAATATTTGAAAAGACGATACAAATATAATTACATAGTTATTAAAATGATTTTTCTTACATTCCAAATTGTGCTCCGTTAGTAGGTTTATATATAAATATCCGTCAAAATCTGCCAGAAATCTGTGCTAGCTTCATATTTGATGAGATTGCTCAAGCGTTGTTTAACACAGAACATTTTGTATGCAAACTTGAATTACGTCAATCACAATATAAATTTTAGGATTATTCCAATGTAATGTTTATGGTTATGTAATGTTTATGGATGAGAGATTTTTTTTCCAGTAACACAAATACATTTGTATATTCGGCTGTAATGTGTGGAGGCATACATATACTTATATACTTAATTTGTTAATATAGCGTCTATGGGTATATTATTATGTATTACATAGTCATAGTCATAGTCGTAGAGATTTCGCTCAATTTGCTGCGTCAAGCTCAGCTAAGCTAAGCTAAACGCGTTTTTTGTATATATTTTATTTGCAAGTTGCACCTATGAATGCATTATATTATATTTTTTTCAAATAAAACTGTTTTGGGAAAAATAGTAATAATATGACATTTGATGGTCATTTTTGTCAGTTTAATCGTCTCAAACTATACTGGCAGTCTGTCAACTGAAATTCAATGAAAGAGAGAGAAAATGAACTTTTTTCAAATTATGACAATGAAGATTCAACAACTATTTTAAAATAGAGTTTTTTTTTTTTTTGACAATAAAATTGTAATATTTTAATTACTCGCAATCATGTAAATATATTATAATTCTAAAAATAACAATTTATTATAATAGGTTAGTAGTAAACAGAATCATATTAATATGTTACATTATTCCTCAAGGGAATGTAATCTACCTTTAAGTTAAGTGCATTATTTAGATTTTTCTAGGAGAGTATTAAGAAAAATGTTACCTTAGAGGTCAGAATATTTTTAAAATATTGTACGTATCACATTCATCCTTGCATAAGTAAATCTATCATACACCACCACCACAAGAAGCACCACCTTCTATACAGTTTATTTGGTGATTAAATTTAGTCACTGACATTGCTCTTCTAAAGGTGATCATTTCTAGTGTATATTTCTGATTGGTTCAATACCGTGCCTTGCTGGCATTGTACCAGTTGACGAGTTGCAGAACTCGATTTGTTACTTTATGAAGATATATAAAAACGCCATAATGAATAATTGAACCTAAACTGTATTGAAACGATTTGCCCGTGGAAGGAACTGGAGGATGAATGTATTAAACAATGTTTTAAAATGTTGACTAGTCGCAACACAATTTTTGTGCCAATATCATAAAATAGTACTTAATGTCATTAGGACCTCCAAAATATATGCTTTTAATTATTTAACGACATGTTATTATGACAAATTGATTAACAGTATAAATAAATAAAATATAGTCTGGAGATAGACCAGAAATCAAACCCCAATTTGTGGTCAGTTGCGTGGTTTGCATTTGCTCCTAAAGCCTCTAATTTGTTCTACATTTATAACATTTTTTTATTTTTAAATATCCATTCTATCACAAAATACTGTTAATCAATTAATCTTACATAGTTTTATATGTATTTATATATTAAAAAAATATTTAATTTAACAGGACATTTTTACTCAAATTATGAGTTCTTAGTATTTATTAATTTTACCGGTCTATTTAAAAATTTGTCTTGAATGTGAATTTCGGTTCTCATTGTGTTGTAGATTTACCAATTCGTCCCTGACAGCCAAGGAGATTTTTGGTGTCCTCAATGTCATGTGATTACGAAAACATTTTTGAGGGCCATAGTTTTATGGAGTTTGCGAACTATTTTTTTTTTCAAAAACAGTTAATTTATTTTTTAGTGAAACTTGACACAAACAAAGTCAGTCTTGGTCGGTAACCGGGAATGTAAGATCTATTTAAAAAACATGTGGGTGGGGAGATTTGTCTCTCGTGTAGACCCAACACTCAACACGAGACAAATCTCGAAAACTAAGGCCAATGAAATAATTTCGTGATTCCATTATCGAAACAACACATTTTTTCAATTGAAGCCGATTTATCTATAACAAAACAAATATCCGTTTGATGCAAGCGAGCGCTAAGTGACCGGACGTTCGGCTGCAATCGAGTGGCGTCTAATCGTCATACGCCATTGCACGATACGCCCAGAGCTACATTAAATTAATAATTACTATGTCGAAATTATTTCAATTTAAATTATTTGAGTCTATATTATAAAGGTGTCTATATTTTTTTTGTGTTATTGAACAAATTTTTAAGCATAATTAACTAAATCAAAATCTCTATTCTGTGTTAAGTTTATATGTTAGACAAATTATTCCCGTTTAAATTATTACAATAAACAAGCAATGTATAAAGCAATTTTGAATAAAACATTTTTATCAGACTTTTGTTTTATTTTAACTGTAATATTCAATAAATTATATAAATACATACTTATGGAGTTTGAGAACCGTTTTTAAATAAATTGCAGCAAAAGTGAAATCATAAAACTATCAAATTGCGATATCAATTATTTGATTGATGCAGATAAAGCAATTTATTGTAATCATACTGATTTTCGTATTCAACAATGGACCTTTTTAGTCGGTACCTGTGACTGCTGCATCATATATTTACGAGGGCTGCTATTTATGAATCCGGACCTGATCAATGACACGACAACGTTTAAAAATGGGACTCTTTGGCTGTATAATACATTTTGTTTCACGTAACTGTCAATTGTGTTTCGATTCTGGTGTCATTTTGAAAATTGCACGTCTTCATCATGCATATCATATTATTGTAAATACAATTCTCTCGTAAGATCTCAATTTTATGGAACCCTTTTTACGAAAATTACTCCGACGATATAGAAATGATTCAGTAAAACTTTTTTTAATATTTACAGTATAGAATCCGGAACATCCTTCAGGATACTCATTTATTGAAAAAAACATGACTGCTTAAGTCTAAAGAATCGACGCATACCGTTAGATACGACTGTACTGTTCAAAATATGTAATAATTACTTTGACTCTCCTCAATTACTGGAAGATATCAACTTCCATGGACCGCCGAGACTCTCCCGTCAACAACTACTCTGAGCCTATAACGCACAGGTCCAACGCAGGCTTCAGAGCACCGCTTGACAGATTATGTCAAGCGTACAACAAATTATTCCTAGAGGTGGATGTTTTCTCGAAGACCACAGTTTTTAAGAAATCTGTATTTACTCTACTAGTCTTTTCAAAACACAGCATCCTGAACTCGGCTCTCTTTAACGTTAATTTTAATTCGCCTCCATAGTCACTTTGCTTGCCACTATTTTTAATTTTATTTTTGTGTATTTAAAGTAGTACTGCGTTAGTTATGCTTGCAATTGTAAGCACTCAGTCGTGATCTTAATGTCAGAAAATTTGTGAATCACTCAAAATATGTGAAAAACTAGTAAGGATGCAATACTAACCTAAATCATAAGTTTCTTTAGGATTTCTTTTCATCTCTTGTTCCGTTGTTTTTCCTTGATTAAATAAATCTGTATTAAATTTTAATAACTGGTATTAAAACTAACTAAAAAAATTATTTGTTAAATTGTTTCTTTTTAATAGATAGGTACATGCTTAAAATATATTTTTGGTATACAATTATAAAAATATTATGCTTGATGTCACATTTCAAATCTTTTTACATAATCTAACTTATCGTCTAAACAATAAAATCGAACTTATATTAATATTTAATCAATGGCACTTTGAAAATCTGTATTATTTTCATTTTTTTAAAAAAAATAGTATTTCAAAACTTGTTTACAATTACTCTCAAAAGAAGATATTCTTTTTATACACGAAATGCAAATAAATGTCAAGAAATTTACTCGTAGTATTAAATTAAGGTCTAATATTTATTTATCACAATTTCATAACTAAATAATATGTTAAGAATGTTGAGCATTATATTAAGATATGTTATTTATGAAAGTCGTAAAATGCCGTAACGTGGAATATTCATCCTAATTTTGTACTAATAAAATAATGAATATTGCACTCTGAACTTATTATATAGAGATTATCTAATTAGAATATTAATACTTTATGTCTAGAGGAGCGAGTCTTCCCAACTTACCGTAAAAACATATGTTTTTTAAACCATGCACTTAATTATAGGACAAAGAAATGTTTGCCAATGCTATGCAAAGGGCTTGGGGGGGGGCTTGGGCAACACAAAATCTATTAGATTAATTCATCGATCAAAGAATGACCAAGGCAGGCGTAAGCGCTGTCAAAACCGTGGCCAAGTAAATTATGCGCGGACTGGCTTTCAGTGAAACACAAGTCTGAATCTTTGCTAATATTATGTTTATAAGTAAATATTCCTAAAACATCTTTATTTTATTAAAATATTAACTTTTGTACTTTGAATTAAGTTATTTAGAACGAGAGCCCACGAGCAAAATTTTTATCTCATAGTGTTACTTCCAAAACCGTTTAAAAACGGTACTTCAGCGTAAGCCCAAAAATGGTAGTTTCAGAAATTTCGCATGTCTTGCATTCTAACTTGAGCGCATTTTCAAAAATGTAAAAAAAAAAAATCATTGTATATTTTGAGAAAATCTATTGAAATAATGAAGATACTTGTTTTGATTTTCGGAATGTGGTAAAATTAGTCCTGTAGCCTGCAATCTAGATGCCAAGAAGACACCTGTAGCGTAGCGCGTACCTCCCTAGGAGACACCCAATGGTAAAAAACTTAATCATACAACATGAAAATATTTTTTTTATGTATGGTTTCACTCGATTTTTTTCCGAAAAAACTGACTAAGCTTAAGTACGTTTTGCAAATGTTAAAAATTTTTTACCGATGAATAACAAAACAATCACTGAATGATAAAATAAGTTGCATAGAAGTAGAAAAAAAAAATATATCATACAAATTGAGTGTCTGACAAAATGTAGCCTATATTAGGCCTGAATGAGGTTATATTTAAAATGTAATCTCGGCAGCGATTAAAGATTGAAAAAAAAATGAACCGGTTTGCTATTCCGTTAAATTTGTTTGAAAATATTCTCCGGTCAAATGAAATGCTACGCGCGATATATCTGAAAGAAAAATTGGGGTAATAAAATAACAAAACCTATGTGAATATGGGACAAATGCAATCGTCGTATCAATGGCCTATCGAGGTGATTCTTTGATCGATTCACTAATGCGACGTTTTCGTTCAGAGAAAAGAAATATCATCGTCGGTCGATCAGCTTTCAGTCGGAGCAGAGTCCTCTTCGATGAGGCCGCCGTTCCTGACGAACGTGTCCATGGCGACGTCGTGCAGCTGCTGGGCCATCTTGGGGCCCGTCTCCCGCACCATGCCGTAGAAGTGCCCGCGAGGGTTGGACAGCAGGAGGTAGGGCTGATCGAATTCCACGGCCCTCCCGAAGTTCATCACCAGAACCCGGTCGGAGTCGACGACCGTGTTGAGGCGGTGTGCGATTGTCAGCACCGTACACGATGAGAATTTCTCCCTTATGGTGTGTTGAATGAAAGCGTCGGTTCTAAAAAGATTCGAAAAAGTCATTTGAGTACAAATTGTAAACAAAAGATTTCTAAAATTAATCATAGAAAGCATCAACTAAAATCATAAAACATAGTTATTACCATATTCTTACTTGGTTTCTTAACAACGGTCTGTTTTAGCATCATTATTAAACTGCGAGTTTACAGAATGGACTTAGAATGCATTTAGAAAAAGTTCAAAAGATCATTTTTAATATTCTGCTCAACAAGTTTCAGAGATATTCTTCTATTGAAGGAAATGTGATCTGCTCTGTGGGATAGAATAAAGAATAAATATTTGGCAATATTTTACACTAAAGAGTGTGAGAATGAAAAATGCATTTATATAAAATTCAGCGCTGGGTTTAAACCGACATCCTGCGCTCTCAAGTACAGGACCTCTTTAGTTAGTACCTTAGTATTTTTTAATTTAAACTTTTCTAAATTTTCAATATTGTTAAATATTTTATCAGTTATATTTTCAGGCGAGTTGATGCTATTAAAAAACAATCATCAAATATAAAAGTGGTAATTATAAGGTATATTCCCTTAGGCCTTAGATAATAAACCTTCGCTTACTGAGGATCAACGTTGGCAGTGGCCTCGTCGAGCACCAAGATCTTGTTCTTCTTGAGGATAGCTCTGGCCAGGCAGATCAGCTGCCTTTGTCCCAAAGAGAAGTTCGCTCCACCTTGGGCCACCATGTATTCCAAACTTGGGACCGCGGCCCTCAATTCCACCTGGGAACAACAATGAAGTAGGCTGAATTGAGTAAGATTGCCATCCAAAGTTTATTTTAGAAGCTGCTTTTACCAACACAAAAAAAATTGAGTGACACCGCCGCTGGCCGGCCGGGCGAGCATATTTTCAAGACGTCTGGGGGTGTGCAGTGTCTCTCTCACAGCTTACTGTTAGTACGCGATTCTCAATGTTCAACACTCTCATACCCAAAACTGTGCATAACGTTTCTCTCTTTTTTCCTTTATACAGTACGGACACAGCCATGGTGTGCAAAATACCATTTACCCTTTGTGCGAACCCTACCAACAACCAACAAGAATTAAAGAAGTAAGGACACTTACGTCTTCCAAAGCTTGCCACAAACTTGCATCGTCATATTTATTGAAGGGGTCTAAATTGTAGCGCACAGACGCCGTAAATAGAACTGGTTCTTGGGGAATTATGGAGATTCTTGATCGTAAATCCTGAAAAAAAAATGACTTTTCACGTTACATGCTTTTTTTATACATATAATATACAACACTTATTAAAAGCGATAAACCACCTGTAGTGCTATGAGCCCCGTATCCAAGCCATCGATTTCAAGGCTACCCTCGACCTTGGCTAAGCGGAAAAGCGCCGAAATGAGAGAAGTCTTCCCGGCACCTGTTCTGCCGACTATACCCACCTGGATTTTTAAGAAATATGATTTTTATACAAATGTAAGACAAGTTTCTATGAAATAAAACAAGTATTAAGACTCACCTTCCAGCCAGGTTGAATATCAATACTCAGGTTAATGAGAACTGGCGGCGTGTCACTGGCGTACCTCAAGGAAGCATTTCGTATTTGAACTGATCCTGAGGAAGGCCAATTTTCGGGTGTTTTGGTTTCTAAAAATAAAAGAAATCAATAAGAATAGGTTCTAAGGATCATATAATTTAACCTTTAGGCAATTTGCTGGTGATTACCTGATTTCTCCAAATCCTTTTCGGTCTCCACCTTAGTGTATTGCAATATCCGCTCGACGCTCGTCATCTGAGAAATCACTTCTGCCATCTGTTTGATCCCGTGCTGCAGCATCCCGTTCAGCGTTATCGACAGCGAGATGGCGAGACCGCAGTTGCCGGGTTCGACTTTGGACTCTGAAGGGAAAGACACGTCAGGTAAGCAGTGAGCAGTGAGCAGTCCGCACTCGGCGTTCAGAATAAACTCCAAGACTTACCATCGACGAGAATGAACGAAAAGGCAACGATCCCGAGGAACAGGGAGAAGATGCCGTCCAGCCAGAAGCCGATTGTAGATGAGCTCGTTAGATATTGGTTCCAGGTCGAAGTGTGAATGTCCTATAAATTCAATAAATTTAAGTTTAAGAGGAATGTGTTGAAAGCTTAGCTCCTCTGAAAGGTTAAAGTGGTAAGAGATATAGTGGAGATATATCTTCTTCATTATTGTGGTCCGTAGAATTAAATCGATGATAAATGCACAACATATTGAATTTATGGGAGTTAAAGAAAAGACTCCAGGATTTACAAACATCTACATATGAGGGAATTAGAATCCCCTAGAATTAGATCTAGATCAGCACGGACGCTTATATAGGCTCATTCATTTGATAAAGAGGTCATAATATTTTTGCTGTAAATAAATTAATTAGGGATAAGTGTTTTGATGGATGTGGCATTCAGTAGAATAATGGGTTTGATAAAGTGGAGCCCATTCTGAGGGTCCCCTCGTCTCTGCCCTGACTGTAATTTACACTGGGATTGTTGATTCTAGCCCAGGCACTTCAAATGCATCGTGGGGATCCATTTTAAAGAGCTTATTTCGAAATGGTTTTATTATCATAATTCGGTTAAAATGAAATCGTCTTAAAATAATTCCCTCAGCTGAGGAGCGTAGGGGAGCAATAAGTTAATCGCTAATTTAGACCTCCAATTAAGTAAATAGTTAGCAATTTAACGCCAGGCTTATATGATAATTTGTTTTCCGAGACACAAAGAACTGTACGTAGGAACTACATAATACTTTATAACATACAACAATTAGCAAACAAAAATATATAATGAAAATAATAAAATTACACAAATCAGCTATCTAAAAAAAAATTCAAATTGAACGTTTTAAAATGAAAGTAACTTTGCGTTTCTTCCTTTAGAAGCTACGAAGCTTAACATACGAATGCGTTCATTTTATTGCACTCGAATATTGTTTAAAATATTACTCACTTTATATTCTCATTATATTTCTAATCATCAATAGGTACCTTCTCATACGGATTTTGCACCATTAAAACACTGCCTACCTTGTACAGGCATTTTATAGTAAAGAAGGCAGTGCAAATCACACCCTAGATAATTAATTTATTATACAAGCAAATTATTTAGTGATTTTAATAATTGAAATAAAACAATAAAGAATTATTAGGGGGAAGGAGAATCAATTTTATATATACGGGAGAATTACTTCATTTTTAATTTAGCTTCTTGTAATATTAACAAAGAATGTGCGTTATATTGTAATGTTAAAAATACGGTAACGGCTTTTGGTGTTTATTCCTAAACTATTTCTGAAATACATGGCGTTGGCATACACACCTGAATATCATCGAAATCTTTGATGAACCGATCTTGGGCTCTCACGCAGCGAATTGTGGAAATGCCATTCAAAGTCGCTGTCAGTTGGGAAAATACTGGACTCTTGGCTGGAGAGTAAAATTTTAGAACTTTAATAGGTAGGTACTCAGTACATAATATAGAGATAGAAAAATAATGCTTGCAAAGACTTACTGACTCCTTCAATTCTTTTGATCGCTTGAGCGGATTTCAGGTAAACGATCAGAATGTGGTAGATGATGACACCGAGGACAACGACTGGAAATATGAGCCAGACCATAGAGATGGTGATGAGGATTACTATGCTGATGGCTACGAGGAAGATTTGCAACATTTCAAAGGCAGCCTTCGGTAAGAGCTCATCCACGGCGCCGATATCCTTAGAGAAGCGGTTGAGGACCCGACCTGCAAATGCATTTCAATTGAGAGGGAGAATAAATCAAAAGAGAGAGCAAAAAGAGTCATTAATCCAACTTACCCGAAGGATTCATGTCGAAGAAACGCATGACTCCTCGAAGCAACGAATGGAACATTTGGTCATGCAGGCCCTTGGAGGAGCTCATGGCCATCCTGAAGAACATGGCCGAGCGGATGATGGTGAGGAAGACGCAGGAGGCGATGAAGCCAGAGTAGATGTAGAGATACTCGGCGGGAGTGAAGAGGCCTACCTTTTCATCAATCTGTATTTCTGGAAATATTTTGTACTATCATTTGTTAACACTTAAAAAAAGGTAGGTATGTTGTATTTTGGCAATTATCCCGGTTTTTCCTAAATCAATGCAAACCCTAATCTAGTGAATGCACATTCAAAGAAAGGTTCCACAATCAGTTACATAAAATGATGTTCACACATTACCTGTAGATCTTAGCGGTGTAGACAGCAAAATTTTAAGGAACAATAGTACATATACAAACATTTTTTTTCTGGAATAGTCAAATTTATTAACAATCCACAATATTAATAAATAAAATGAAGTGAATACGATTGGGTTGTTGTAAGTGGGTTGTTAATTCTGTGGTCCTTACCGTGGTCGGCAAAAGCGTCCGCAGTGTCGTTCGAGCTGTCGGAGAGAGCGGTCGTGTCGTCGAAGTCGTTCAGTTTGGCAAGATATTTTGTTTCTTGATTCGTCCTAAACATTAAGTAAGTAGTATTAAACTAAGACATCTTATAAGACTAATATTACTAAAGTATATATTAAAATTTTATATTGTATCTATGAAATTATTAATGACTTAAATTGATTATTAGCATATTGATAATTACAAACTCTACAAATTAAACAAATTTATAAAAATTCCTTTCGGCATACCGGAAGGTGAAGATGTCACCGGATCGAGGTAGGAGATATGCAAACTCCAATTGTATCAACCCGCCGTACCCTTACGCAGCGAGAGTGCGTATGCTGATACTGTGCCTCTTGATACTGTGCCGTAAGGGTTGCTCATGTCAAAAAGTTGTTTCAAAAAAAAGATTTTAGGCAAATTATAGGCTTAGAATTAACATTTTGAACTGATTTAAGGGAGGTATGATTTTCTGAATTTGGAAAAACCAATTTATTCCACCCCTACCACTAACGGTTGGTGCTATCAAAAAAGCTTACTTAAATAAGTTATAGGCGCTTATCTAAGGAATATAAAATTTAAATGAATTTGATATCTTATATACTAAGAAAGTTGTAGCAAAATTTCAAACCTCCCCCCTCCATTCCCGCCCCCTGGTCTGATTTTGCCCATTAACGAGCTGACCGAGATTTTGTGCCCTTAAATTTTATGTATCAATTTAAAAGTATAAATTTGAAAAAAAAAAATACAGCAGTTATCGTGTCCACAAGAAAGGGATATAGAGTGGTGTAGATTGAGGGTGGTTTTGGGTTCTAGGAGATGTGAAACGCGAAGATATGTCGACATTTCTCGGAAGTCATGACATAGTACCCATTGCTAATTGTAATAGGTAGTTTTCTAATGAAATATACCTAAAATACATAAGATATGTGCTTTGAGTCAGAGTAGGTGGGGGTGGGGGGTGGTTTCTTACCAGTAGGTGACCCAGTAATCGCAGGCGGAGGAGGCGAGCTGTCCCAGCAGCATGACCAGCAGCAGCAGGGCCAGCCGGGGCGCCGAGGAACCAGCCGCCCAGTAGCGCCTGCACAGCGACAGGCTATGCAGCCCGCGCTCACGCTGCTCCTCCTCCAGCTCTTCGCCTGGGGGGAAGGCAAACAAATTTCAAGACCATTCCATACTAATTTATAAGCTACAAAAAATTGGAATTCATGGAGACTTGCTTCGATGGTTAACAGTCGTAATAGGGGGCTTTAAATCTAACTGGATTTCTTTTCTATCAGGGGTTCCTCAAGGCAATCTGTTGCGCCCATTATTATTTTATATTAATGCTATTGACAGCTGTTTTCACCATGCCAGACATTTATCATATGCTGACGACTTTAACATTTTCTATCTTATAAAACATGTTGATGATTTCCCTCTATTGCCGGAAAATCTCGAACGTTTTGCAAAGTTAACTTTGAAATGTACCGAATTCATTCAAATGTATCTATTTCCTTTACAAGGAAGTTGGTATCTGACGGAATTCAGTTTACCATTGATTTTGATTATAAAATGAATGGCGCTTGTTTAACCTTAAAAAGTCGGTTAAGGGTTTAGGGATAACACTGGATTGAAAATTACTTTTTGGAAAGCATGTTGACCAAATTATTAATAAAACTTTCCGAATGTCAGGATTTATTCTCAGAACGTGTGAGCAATTTAATTCAATCTTTTGTTTCAAAATCCTAACCCTATCATTCAGCCAAAGTCAGTTTGAATTTGCGCCTCACACATGGAATCCACATTAATTAATCCACATGGATCTAACTGCTTTGATTAAATATCCTGTACTCTCGATTCACTAGACAAGAGCCCTTTCATCTGTCCGTATGCAAGAGTAAAGCGTGTAAAGTGGTCAATAAACTTTCGAATAATAATAATAATAATAATAATGTTATTGATATATTTAGTTGTAATTTGAGTGAGTTTAAGCGTCAAATTTCAAAATATCTGAATGTCTAATGTCCTCTTTGTCTATCCTCCTTTTGTTAAAAAGTATAGGTTAAATCTTTGTTTTGTTAGTTTTAGTTTTTGCGAATTACTGTTGCTATTAGTGTGCAAATATAAATATAAAGGTTAACATTGTAATCTTTAATGTGTGTTTTTCTAAGTATATACTGTTTATTTGCCAAATAAAATATTTAAATAAATGAAGCTCTGATCCGGCACTGCTAACACGCTCTCTATGTTTGGATTAATCTAAACACTAATTGAGATTTGATTAAATAATGGATTTAGAAATATGTTTGATGGATCTACCTTCATCTGCGTCTTCGTTGCTGGCGATGGGGTCAATTTTCAAGTCTTGCTTCAGATAAGACTGTAAGGAAACAAATATTTACCAACATAAGTATTAAACAAAAAGAAAGTATCGCGGGACCGCATGGATGGCTATCATGAGGAGAATCAATGTGGAGGAAGGGAAGGGAAGAGCTGCCGGTCATGATGTTTGGCCAGAAATTTGGAGAATCAACCCGAGAAAGATCGGGAGAAACAATCTCAACGAGTTCCCTCTAAACATCAGCGGAAGATTTAATTCAGAAGACTGCCAAATGTTAGAGTATGCACCAAAGATCGCATTCCAAAACAAGAATAATACAAAATGAGATTTAGTTTGAATTGTAACTATCGCACATTCCTCTCCTGCGAGGAAAGGACTCGAGAACGTATGGTAATCCATTCGTCCCCAAATCACTCCCGGCACTGTGCCAGCAATTGTTGGGAATAATAATAAGTAAAGAAGAGTACCCTTTTTCTGAGCAGAACCGCAGAACAGTCGTCGTCCTTGTCTTCCAATCGAGGGGAGAGAAGTTTCGCCAGGTTCTTCTCGCTGGAGACGAGTTCCTTGTACGTTCCGATGTTTTGAATCGCTCCCTATCAAGCAATTTTAATACAATTAATCGCATTGTTAATATCTTGCTAGATTTAATAAAATAAGAATGGACACCTCTAGCTATCATATAATATTTTGAAAAACTCTCCCTATTTCTGCCTCCTTGGTCTGATGTTACCCATTAACGAACTTGACCGAGATTTTGTGCCCTTACATTTTATGTATCAATTTCAAACTGATTGGTGGGAAATTACGGCAGTTATCGTGTCCACCAGAAAGTGATATAGATAGATAAACTTTAAAACTGAGGGTGGTTTTGAGTTCTAGGTGATGCGAAACGCGAAGATATGTCGAAATTTCTCTGAAGTGATGACATGGTACCTATTGCAATGGGTAACTTTGTAATAAAATCTACCTAAAAACCATAAGTGCAAATGGTATGCCATTCTTTGAATTCATCATGAACTTTATACCATTAGTTTTTTTTTGTAATTTTGATACCAAGACGAAATAACACAAACATATTATTTCAATTTAATAATAATGATAATGTGTCACTGTATATTCTTTTAAAAATTTCTTTTTGCGCTCATAAATGAGTTTGTATAATTTTAACTGGCCAGTAATTAATAATACGTTTCAAAAGCCATGCTGTCATATTTTTGAAATTTGAATTTGAGCGCTCTAACGAACTATCAATGTTTCATTAATTAGTATTATTAATTTGTTGACTTTAATGTTATATATCTATATTATTCAACCAGCCTCCGATGTGATCTAAACGGTCAAGCGACAGAAAAAACAGGCGGCCAAAGGACGGAGTGCTCTTCAGGGTATGCAGGGTGCAATCGTCACCCCCCCCTCCGCCCCTTCCCTTACCCCCGATGTGTCTGTGGTCCTTCTGATCCCTGCTCTGGAGCATTTCTAAATTAACAATTTTGAAAACTTTGACAAATAAAACGACTAAACTCTAATAATGAACAATTCCAATTTGTCCGCAGTTATAAAGCATGTCATTACAAATGAAGAGTTGTGATTAGTCTAACGTTGCTGAGAATGATGATCAGGTCGGCCGCCTTGAGGTAGTGCAGGTGGTGGGTGACGAGCAGTCGCGTGCGGGCGCGCAGGTAGCCGTCGATGCAGTCCTCGAACAGCTGCCGGCCGACCGCCGCGTCCACCGCCGACAGCGGGTCGTCCAGGAGATACACGTCGGCCTGCAACATAACACACCTCATCCATGATCGCAGATCCACAGTCCTGTAACTCTAGATCAATTGACCAAAGTCTCCGTTTGCCTTCGGCAACTCAAGAGCCAACGAGAAATTCCTATTTTTTATGTTACCAAAGACAAGAGACTTTCCCAGAATATCTTTAATTTAGTTATAAATTCGCGGCGCTAAGAAAGCGAAGTATCGGTTTAATATGTTGGTGGCTACTAAGTTGCCTCGTAATTATTTTATGACAAACTACCTTATGATCGAAGCAGCTTTTGGCGAAAGTTTGTCTTATGTCTAAAACCTCGAAACGTCGAAAGAGTTTTTCTGATGGATAGCGGAAGGGTCTTTTGGTAATAACTCTGATAATGGACTTTTAAGCTTTTATGACAACTGAAGGTACTGAAATAATTCCATAGGAAATAATATTATTTACCAACGCAAAATAAACGGGTGAATCCATCCTACTTTTCTTGAAATGACACGCCGACGTTTCAAACCAATCTGATGGTTCTTTCACAAGATATATGTAGTTTGCGATTATTGAAGGATATCATGTTCGTTGTTTGATTGTTTTTATTATTTTTTGGCAAATGCGAATCTAAATTGTTGTGCAACCCAAAACAATAAAAAAATATATTTGGCACAAATCTCACACCCATAAGTTAATCAAAAGAGGGGCGTATTATGTGAGTATTATTGAAATGAAATGATTCGGATTACCTCACCTGTCTATAAACGGCCCTCGCCAGATTGATTCTTGCCCTCTGCCCCCCCGACAGCGACACCCCCCTCTCCCCGACCAGGGTCTGGTCGCCGCGGGGCATCTGCTGGAAGTCCTTCTCCAGAGCGCAAACCCTGACCACCTCCTTGTACCTGGCG
The DNA here is from genome assembly GCA_020383195.1 of Neomicropteryx cornuta. Classification (NCBI taxonomy): domain Eukaryota; kingdom Metazoa; phylum Arthropoda; class Insecta; order Lepidoptera; family Micropterigidae; genus Neomicropteryx; species Neomicropteryx cornuta. Next base: position 220,586 of record JAHKQU010000001.1, on the reverse strand, counting down.
CCGTCGTACGGCAGTCCGAAGAGGATGTTCTGTCGCACGGTGGCCACGAAGAGCCAGGGCTCTTGCGAGGCGTACGAGACGCTGCCGTCCACCCGCACCTCCCCGCTCGTGGGCTTCAGCTCGGCCAGGAGCAGCTGCAGCAGGGAACTCTGATGGGAAACACGTTTCGTCATTCTTTCCGCAAAACACTGTATCGCTGTATGGACATTTGTTACATACTAAACCAGGAGTACATAAATCTTTTAGGATAAATAGACATTGATAAAAGTAAACGAACGCGAGAGAGAGGGAAGATATAATTATAATAGGAACAGATTGAGGATCTGAGTTGTTTTGGGCCGTGAATTGAGTATACTCGATTACTGCATCGTACTATATTAGGTACTGAAAACGAGCTTTTCTTTACGGAGTCGAAGCAGGATTAAGTTGTGTAGTTTCCAAATATTACCTGAAGTCTCTGGGTGGCCGTAAATAAAATCGTCATATGTTTAAATTAATATTATAAAAAGAAACAAAATTAAGTGACGATCTAATTATTTTTTTAATGTTGAATTTATTATATTTAATTATTCCTTTTAAGCAAAACTGAAAACAATTATTTTATAATCATTTTCTTTTATGGTATAATTTACTTTGGTATAATAATAATTAAAAAAAAATGTAATTTTCATTTCAGTTTTAAATTAATATGCTTTCAAATTACGTATATATTGTACTACGTAGCTATTTTATTTATTGACAGTAACTTAAACATTAATTTCACATTAGTACTACCTAACTAGGCAATGCCCGTACTAAAGTAAACTTTACTAAAAGCATCGTTCTTATAAGTATAACCGTCTCACTGCGCAACATACAATTACAATTATTTGAATTGAATTGTATGCAATCCATAATATATAAATAATAATAATAATAATATATAATTTCAATTCAATTCAAATAAGAGTATACTTATTTTTTTGATGTAGAGCATTTAAACTGGGATCACAAAAAATATACTTTCATATTTGAGTAGCTTATAGCGATGGTAGTGTTTTGTACTAAAGGTAATTCTTATATGTTCAATTTCATAAGGAAGTTGGTTTAAACTGATTTGAAATTTGTTTGTATCTAGAAACTATTTTCAAAACCGAAACTTGTGGCCTCTCATATGCTGTAGTCCACAGCCTATCATCATCATCAATGATGGCTAGCATTAGGGCACCAAGTAAATATTTTCAAGTAACGCCTTTGGTAAATAAAAAAGAAACCTATAATAAACTAGCTGACCCGGCCACGCGTTGCTGTGGCTAAAGTTTTTGTTATATTACATTATAGTAAACAATCTAAGAGGAACAATAAGAGAACATCAGTCACGGAGTCCACTATGCTTTTTCACACAGATGGTATTTGTAAAAAAATATGGTGATCTCCTTATTTGACTTTCTACTACTATAACCCTTTAGTACAATGAAATTATTTACGAACTAAGACGAAAATGTTGATGTTGGTATACAAATTCACTGGATTGAGATTGATTTGAAGGGGAAGTACGTTGAACACAATTAATTAAAATGTTCTTACACTTGATACTAAGCAGAAATCAATAGGTAAAAAATAAAAATTTATCAGATTTATTATTTCCATTTAATTTTATAACAAATATAAGTATATTACAGTATAATACAGTAAATAACATGTGACGCTTAAACTCATGAATGAGGTAGGCAAGGCAGACAGTCTTAAACTTTTAAACATTAATATCTTTTTTTTGAATTATAAATACTTTCAATTTCAATTTAATTTAACACCAATCGGTGCACAATGTTTTTGGTTAACCTGTCTTTAGCTAACACAAATAGATTCGACGGTTTCCCAACACGTGAACACGCAACATATAGTTGCCCATGAGAAAAACATGGATTTTCCAAATCTAAACCACAAATGGACATTGTTTGACCTTGAGATTTATTTATAGACATGGCGAAAGCTAAACGAATTGGAAACTGTAGCCTTTTGAAGGGTATGGTAGAATCTGATGGTATCATCGGAATACGTGGCAGCAGGACCACTTTTCCTTTAAACTTCCCAGCCAAAATGGTTGCTTCAAGAATGTTTCCGGTGATCTTTTTGATGACCAAACGCGTACCGTTACATAATTGAGGTGGATTCAAATTACGGAGGAGAATAATAGGGGAACCAATCTTTAATCGAAGATTATGTGGTGGCATTCCAGGGATATCTAATGAATTTAAAAATTCAATCGGAAAATTTACACTTTCATTTTCATCAACAACAGTATCGATTGATTTAAAAGACATCAGATCGCCTGGTAACAACTGTTGTATCTGGAAGTTAATTTCGTCAACATCAACGTTTTTGGCTGCCAAAATCGCCCGTTGACTAAGCCATTCATGATTCAAATAATTATTCTGTATATCCGGGAAAATACTCTGAATCAATTCAGTTTTATCCTGAACAACAGTGCAAAAATTGTCTGGTAGTTTAATGCATTGCGTATTTGGTTGCAGTTTTATTTTACCGTTCCCAATATCTAGTAGTTGTTCGGAAAATATTAGTGCTGATGGATCATTTTGCAATTATACTCGCATATTTATGGTCAATCGAAGTGTTTCAACACTTCGCCATAAGAATGATTGTTTCAAACATGCATTAATCTCATCCGCGAAAGTAGAGCGAGGTATAACCGGTAAGGTCTGCCGGAAGTCACCAGACAAAAGTAAGATAGCACCACCGAAAAGTTTATTATTGCTGTTTAAATCTTGCATAGTTCTGTTTAATGCTTCAAGTGAATATTTGTGTGCCATTGTGCACTCATCCCAAATTATTATAGAACTCTTCCGCAACACTGCAGCTATTCCACTATTCTTTTTGATGTTACACATTGCATCTGGTTTATTATGAACGTCCAATGGCAGCTAGAATGTTGAATGTGCTGTTCGCCCACCATCCAGTAAAGTAGCCGCAATGCCTGACGATGCTAATGCTAATGCGATTTTTTGTTGCGACCGTATTTTGGCAAGAATCAACGATATTAAAAATGTCTTACCGGTTCCACCGGGTGCATCCAAGAAAAAAAAACCGCCTTGTTCAGCAGCAACAGCCAGCATAATCCGATCATAAATAATTTTTTGTTCTGCTGTCAGTAATGGTTCACTGTTCATGATAATTGTTGCTAAACTTCCATGGTCATATTGATTTTCTCGTTGTAAATCGGTATTGACTAAGTCGGTGGCTGGACGATTAGGTGATGGCATACCATAATGATTAAATGGTAAATTTGAACTAAGAACACATAAATCCTCGATCAAGACCAATGCTTCATTGTACATCTCTGGTGTATAATCTATGTTTTGGCATTGATTTGTTTGTCTAATTCGGTGCAAGATGTCTTCTGTCATACAATTTTTATATTTTTCCCACAAAGTTTGTGCTTGCGAGGGATAACATGTCGCCAAAATAATTGCAAACAACTGACGAATGTTATTCGGTGTTGATGTCAACGCAGCATCAGCAAGCGTTAAGTCCCAATGGTTATCGTCTTCTAGCAATTGCAGTTCACGACATGCATCCTGGTATGTATTGAATACTCGACCATTAGCTGTTCGTAAAAATTCAAAAGACGTTGGTCCGGGAACATTCACCAATAACAAACGTAAATAGAAGCACTCACGTTGCTTTGGATGTACCGTGTAAAGTCTCCCCAATGTCTTAGCTTTGAATATGCCTGTAATGGAAGGATGTGGTTTTCCTTGTTTCCGTGGCTCCCATTTTTTACTGGATTTGTTCCATGTGAAATAACGTGGAACATCACCATACACCAATGTCTTCGCGAATTGGCCAAAAACATCAGGTTTTTGACACAATGTAAAAAATTCAGTTAGAGTCGTTTTCGGAGCTTCGAACGCTCTTTGGAGAACATTTTCTTCAGTGAAGTATACACGTTGACCGTTTTCAAGATGTATTGCCAGATGTTGGACAGCAGGATCTCTTTCGTGGATGGGAAAGCTGAGAATATGCCAAATAGCTTCATTGCTGCTAATGTATCTGCCCATTTGGTATCGTGCTATTTCGTCATTTTTATTTATGTTTTTTACTTCAAATATGGCCAAATCACTGCCTTTGTTTACATATTTACAAATATACTTAATTGATTTAACAGAACTGCAAAGCTCAACATTGATATGAGCTTTGTAAGTTTTTGAAAGTAGTGGTGAGTATGGTACCACCCACTGATTATCAAACTCAACTTGATTTGGAAAGTTCGGCAGTCGCATTGTAAATGTGTGGCCACCATTCTCAGTACTTCTGCGGCGATACATTGGATAACCATCAATATCCGTGATCGTGTCATTCGTATGCGGCTTTGGGAAGTTTTTTTTACATTTTCCATTTTCCATGCACGGTGACGTCATGTTGAAAACACCGCATGGCCCATGGATCATGTGTTTGGTGACAATATCAAATAATTCTTGATCAATTAATGGGTCTGGAATTTCGGCTGAAATTATTTGATCGATTTCTTCAGGACGGATTCTATCTTTAAGCCAAACCAATATGTGGGCATGAGTCAAACCTCGCTTTTGCCACTCTATCGTACACAGCCAACAACGTGTGATACCAAAAATTGTATATTTAACAATAAAATCAATTAAGGATTTCAATTTTTGTTTAAACACACGTGCAGTTAAATCATGACGATGAATGGCTTGTTGTCCTGGCAATAGTAAAGTTTGTATCTCTTCCCAATTCGGATTACATGTGAATGTAATAAATAAATCCGGTCGGCCGTAATGACGTACGTAAGTCATCGCATCTTGTATGCATGCATGTTCCGTGCCGTTCCGTATCGACATCTGTCAGTTTTATGACTGAATCTACCAGCATGTTCACCTAATGGTACTTTGTCGGCTTTTATGACGATTTGATAATTGTCATTTTGCAGTCGTGGCGAAACTCTTTTGATCAATTGAATTAGTTGATTGTGATCTTCTAAAAAATTTTCCAATAATATCACAATTGCTCTTTCCTCTGCTTGTTCAATAAAATTATACTGGCACCGAGTCGTCACGCGCTCTTCACAATCGCCCATAAAATAAAAAGGTATCGACATCTGTCAGTTTTATGACTGCCAAATAATAACGGACAAAAAATTAGCGATAAATTAAAATTGCGACTATAATTTGAGATTTAAACTATCCTATCTCTCAAGTGCACATCGAACTGCACATGGTGTTCAAATTTTATTATTAGTCCATTATTTTATTATTAGTCCATTGAGGACAAACATTGTGACACGAGATTTATATATATTAAGATAATGATTAGATGCATTCTAATTACTATTTGCATACATTGCTTGCTAAGATTGTTTTTTTTTTTCCTTTTTTTGATTACCTCCAGCGATCATATAGGTACTAACTACTGCATGCACATATTAAGGTGCCCAGCAAGATCACGAATTACCTTCCCCGCGCCAACGGAACCGATGACCGCGCACAGCTGTCCTCTCGCCACCTTCAAGGAGATATCCTTCAGCGTCTCCTGGGGACTTTCGCTGCCCCACTGGGCCGACGCATTGGTCAGCTCGACCACATCCGAGTTCCTCTGCGTCGAGGAGGAATCGACATTCACGGCTTCTGATGGCTCGAAACCTTGGCAAGTTTTCAAGAATTATGAGAAATTGAATAAAAAATTAGAAACTAAAATGACAATGCTTTCTTGACAATGAGTTCTTAAAATACCACTAACATATTTATACAGTTTGAATGAAATGATTAAGTTTATAAAGAAAGATAGATAAAGTAACTTTCTATCCTCGCCTTGGGCTTGCGAGTCCAAAATTTGATAATAATATTTCAAGTAATACTCTATAATATCTACATGTCCTAATAATAGAGATCTGGTGGTGTGCGAGTATATATTATGTCATTGTATGGTAGCAACAGTTATGACTCGTGTGAATCATAAAATGGCCTTATAAAACCTAAGAATTTACTTAAGTGTTAAGTATTAGTTGTATATGAATCAAAGTTCCATCAATCGATTAATGAATAATGAATGGGGCCCTTACCCAAGTTGAAGATGCCTCCATTGGAGAGCTTCCCGTTGAGGCCGTCCATCCTGGCGAGGGTCTGGTCACGCTGGGCGGGCTGGCTCTGGTCTCTCTCCAGTTTGTGGGGCGGAAGCGTCGACGGCCGCAGACATTGACCCCGGACTTTTTCCGCTAAATCGCTTCTTTCGCCTTTAATTGATTAAACATAGAAAACACTTTTAGACTATAATTTGCATTAGAATGTTATTTAGCTGTGAGATACGAATTAGAGTATGGTTTCATGGAAATAAATGACCGAGACCAGATCCGCGAAGAAGACTTGAGAGGAACATAGGATTTTTGCACCTCACAACTGGCAACTGGTTGATTTATGAACTTCAAACGCGTTCTCGCCGTTGAGAGACGGATATTCGTGAATTGAAAGCAGGACTTGGTTATGAAGTCAGAATTAGCCACCGTTTTCAGAACAACTTTAGGCGGGAAGTAGAAGTGGTACAATTTGGGGGCAAATTAAAGGATTAATGCCAAACGGGGAATTGCATCTTAAGTACTGTGGCTTTATGCCGCTTCATAAAAGAGTTTTCCTTTTCGAATTGAGGCAGGAATTGTTGTTTATCATGTGGGAAGTCATTCGCAGTAAACATATTTTTATTAAAAAAACCAGAACAATGTTCTCAAATGCTGCTAAATCGAGGTTGAGTACTCACTGAGGTTGAGGAAGTCGCTGAGCCTGTCGATGGAGACGAGCAGCTCGGCTCCGCCGGAGATGGCGTTGGGGAGGGAAATGGCGAAGGTCTGCTGGAGGATGCTGAAGTACTGAGCCAACGAGAAAACCTGCGAAACGTAAACTCATTTAAGGTTTACTAGAACGGTTATAAGGTAGTCAATTAAAGAAAGGACGTATCTTAATATTTTAAAGTTTAATTTTTACAAATAAAGTTTTTAAAATATGTGTTGACCTCCGTACGAGGTGTGATCAAAAAGTAAGGTGCATCTAGCGATGCAGATGCACTTACTACATCACACCTCGTATATGTCTAAATAAATTATAATAATAGTAAAAATTGCTTTAAAAACGATTGCAATAGTTCGTGAGTTTTGTACATAGAAAATAAAAGACACTTTTCTTCAATCATCTATACCAAAATACCTACTATAAAGAGAAGTTTTGTTTATATACGAAGGGAAATCTGCGGAACCTCTGCACCTGTTTAAAAGAATTAAAAGAAAATAGAGGGCGCTTTTAGGCGTAGAGCGATATTGGTCCGATAGATGGCGCGCGCGTCGCAATGCCGAAAGTGCTGCATATGACGTCTTATGCGCCGCAGGCACGAGTTGTCGCGCGGCGAAGGCACAGTCGAAGCATCCCGCAGGGCAAACAACTAGTCTATTATATAACCTATAGGTACAAATACAGGGGTATAAAACAATTTAGTAATATTATAGGAGAAGCAATGGCAGTTTTAAATAAACGTAATAATAAATTATTTTCCTTTTTCTTTGTTTTTAAGAGTTTTTTGTCATTTACTAGTAAATATACAAGCCAAACCTTTTTTCAAATTCTTAAATGTATTTCCAAAGATTTTTCAATGGTAAATACGCGAGAGAATACTTAGTGAGAGGTAATAATGTTGGTCTCATGCTCATGCTCATGCTCATGCTCACCACGGCCGCAGTGACGTTCCTGCCCAGCAGCGTGTAGGCCAGCAGCGTGCAGTAGAGGGTCAGCTTGTCGGTGAAGACGAGGAAGCTGAGGTAGATGCCGCGCAGGTAGGAGGTCTTGGTGATGAGCCGCACCTCCTTTTCGCGACTCCTGCTCACCATGTCCTCGAAGGGCCGCTCCCAGGCGTACATCTTGATCACCTGCAAATATACATTTCACACCTTGCTACTAATGCACCCCCCCTGCCTATCCCTTTTCCCCTAATATATTTAATTTATTTATTGCAATTAGGAACAAATTAAAAATGTAATGAATCTTTCATAGTTTGTTTTAAAATTTAATTTGGGCCTTTGAACAACTGCCTTGGAACAGTTATAATAATAATTAGAAGAGATAATTTTAAAAATATAATAATGACTTCCGACAATGAACAAATTAACGAATCAGAGGGCAGCTGTGTTACTCAGATTCAGATAAATCAATTAGAAAAAATCTTCAAAATGATCGAAAATTACAAATCGAACGCATCTATATTGGTTTATGGAGGACTCGAATAAAGAAGTATTGTCCCCGTCGAGAGAAGAGAAGAGAGGAGAGGACAGAGAGGAGAGGACAGAGAAGAGAGGAGAGGACAGACTGACCTGGATCCCGGAGATGATCTCGCTCATGAGGCGAACCCTCTCGTCCGTCGCCTGCGCCACTTTCAAACGGAACCTGGCAGTGATGCGTCCCATATAAACTGCAAACAACACCACATCTTACTTATGAGCTTCAAAACGCAAATAATACCATTTTATATAGGTAAATAACAAATTTTCAAATCTTTGAACCACTTTCTACACACACATCTATTTTTTCTGTAAAATTCAATAATTAGAGTCTGCATAAATAAATGCGAGGTCTCACATACAAATTATGATGTCCCTTTCGGCACACCGGAGAGCGGAGGCAGATTTCACCGAATTGTAATTAATTGTACGAACTTGTTTTATTGCGCGAGCTGCCGCGCCAAACCCTTGCGCAGCGAGAGTGCATTTAATGAATCCCTCTTTATACTGTGCCGTAAGGGTTGCTCAATTCAAAAAATACTTTAAATAAAAATTGTAGGGAAATTATAGGTTACAATTAACATTTTGAATTGATTTGATACTGTGCCTTAATAGGCACCTCCTTTAATAAGGAGGTATGATTTTTTTGAATTTTGAAAAACTATTTTTTACTCCCCTGAGACCAACGGTTGGCACTATCAAAAAAGTTTACTATAATATGTTTTAGGCCCTTATCTAAGGAACAATATAAAATTTAAATCAGTTCAATAACTTATATACTAAGAAAGTTGTAGCAAAATTTCAGTTTTTCGAAAAAACTCCTCCAATCTGCCCCCCCCACTGGTCTGATTTTCCCATCACCGAATTGATATGGTCAGATAGATCTATAAACTTTAAAACTGAGAGTGGTTTTGAGATCTAGTGGATGTGAAACATTAAGATAATAATATGTGAAATTTTCTAGAAGTCGACATGGTACCAATCGTATAGGTTGCTTTCCTAAGAGTCAATTTTTGATGAAAATCTGCAATTGCAGCAATGAATAGTATTTGCCTATAGATTAATAGTCGGGGCGAATACCAACTCTGAATGGGCACCGTCTGCAGAATGATGATGGCGATGCCGATGAGCCCGGAGACGCCGGCGCCCTGGTAGGTGAGCCCCCCCACCACCACCAGGTGCAGCGGGATGACCCAGAAGACGGGGACGGGCCCGAAGGCCATCTCGAAGCGGCTCATGTCGTTGGACATCAGGTTCACCACCTTCCCGGCCGCCGCCAGGTTCAGCGCCGCGGCGTCCATGCGCAGCACCTGCGCACATTAATCACCTTCACTCCACACGCCTATTTAACATACGAGGAATAATAACATACGGCTTTTTAAAGCATTTTATCGCAAAATAAAGTTATATCTAGCAGTATCCAAATCGATGTTGGCCTATGGTATATCAGCTTGGGGTGGAGCAACTCGTGCAGTTTAAAACCTTTGATGACTGCACAGAAAGCAATTGTAAGGATAATTTTTAATTTTAAATTAATATTATAAAATTATTTTGTAATAAAATAAATGCGTGGTAAATGTTGAGAGGGGACTTGCATGTATTATAATATGAAATAATGACCTTCCTGTAAATGAGCGAGCTGCAGGCCACCCGCAGCCTCATGCCGAACTGGTTGAGTCTCCGGATGTTGTGGTGGATGAGGATCATGCCCACCAGGGAGATGGCGAACAGCAGCCCGGCGTAGCCCAGCGCGCTGGACCGCGACACCCCCGACTCCTGCTCCCAGTACTGCAGCATCAGCGCCATCACGGCCGGCTGCATCACCCTGCAATGACGCGCTGAACGCTAAAGAAGGATCCGTCGCTACTTTTCATTCCTTCGCCTGATGATGATGATGGCTTTTCTTACCTTACGACTGTCTATCAGATAATGCATACATATCTTTAAATCAAAACGCCTTTATCGCAAAATTGTTTAGCAGTAATAAATTATTTAACCATAACCTGACATCTTATATAGGTGTTATTAAAAGCATCTCCCACTTAGACTACTTGCATCTGTGGTACTAACTTGCTATGGGTTGCTTCATTTCCTATCTCCACTTGTGCCTGCGGCACTTTTAGCCCACTCGATGTGCGTTTTGGACGGCCATAGAGGCGACAGTGGGTTATTGTTTAAGTCTGAGTAGATTAAAATTTAAAAAAAAAAACATACAATGACATGACATTCTTTTAATTCATCATAAATTTTAACAGTATAAAAGTCAGTTTTTTAAATTAATTTTAGCATAAATCAACTTCCTAAAAGGAATGCCCTTAAATTAAAAACAGCTATAGCTATATACCTACATAAGGAAATATAAAAAACACAAAACAAGACCACGAAGATGTGCAGAGGGACTTGTGAGGCACTTGTGAGTCACTTGTGAGGCACTTGTGAGGCACTTGTGAGGCACTTGTGAGGCACTTGTGAGGCACTTGTGAGGCACTTGTGTTGTATGGACAACAAAGTATTTAAATGTTACAGGTAAAGAGCAAATAATAACAACACATCGTTTTAGGTAGATTTCAATAGAAAAGTTACCTTTTCCAATGAGTACCATGTCATGACTTTTTCGAAAAAGTGTTTTTTTTTTCTATAACTTTCTTAGTATCTAAGGTATCGAATTCTTTTAAATTTTATATTATTCCTTAGATATGGGCCTAAAACTTATTCCAATAAACTTTTTTGATAGCTCCGACCATTGATCCTAGGGGTGGGGAAGTTGGTTTTTCCAAATTCAGACATCATAGGCACAGCAATAGCAACTCTTATGGCAGAGTATAAAGAGAGATTCAGTATACGCACTCCGCTGCACAAGGGTGCGGCGGGTCGAGGTGCGCGAGCTGCCGCGCGGGGAGTGGATCGCGGCCCGCGGCGAAAGGGGTTATCTAGATAACCCCATAGGCAATAGACGAGACTAATATTGGTGTCGAGGAGGAGAAGAGGAGAAGAGGAGCGCTCACCTCAGGCCCACGTTGAAGAGGACGTTGACGAGGGCGTCGGGGACGTGTTCCCAGATGAAGGTGCGGAGGAGGGCTCGGCGCATGGAGGCCGGCCGCCCGGCGCGCGCTGCGGCCGCTTCCTCCAGGAACCAGTTCCTGGAACAGAGCAATATATATATATATATATATATATATATATATATATATATATAAAAAAAAACTACCATGTTTCTGAACCCAGAAACATCCCATATAAAATAAATATAATTTTATGATGAAAACAAAGTGAAGGAGGAATTTATCTAAGCGATTTAAGATAAATGGTATAACAACTTATATTTTGCCTAATATTGGAGATTTTTGTTGAGATAATATATGCTAAAGGTTTTAAAATTTTCAAAATATATATATATTTTATTAATATTTAAAAAAAAATGGAATTAAAAATTATATTCCTTATATTTTTAAAAAACGATTAAATGCTATCAATATTTTATACAAAGTGGTAGGTCGTGGTATGTATTGTGTTATAAGCGCCGTTATGCCCGTCATAGGGTTTACACCTTTCCGTTCGTCGCGCAAGGCTTCTTTTCGCGGGCAACAATTTATTTATTTATTTATTTGTATGAGAAATGCTTACAACTATATATAATGACAGTTACTTAGAAATATATAAATAACAACTTCAGCTGACTACAGTCATCTCCAATTTAACAGATACTTTTAACAGAACGAACTAGGGTCTAATTTATAGTGATGACATTGTATGAGTGTTATAATTTGTGAATATAATAGGGTGTGGAATGTAAGAGTGTGAGTGTGAGTGTGAGTGAGTGTGAGAATTTGTAGGTGAGATTCGTCCTCCAGCTTGTGAGGCAGTCCTAAGGGAGGCGCTATGCCCTTACGTTCATCTCTCAAGTCGAAAGATAAGATTTTTGCAAGAGTCTAAAAGTTGATCAGCATTAGCTCTTAAAGGTTCATTATATTATTAGGTTTGAGGCCTTATGCATAGTCGCGTTAGGCAACAGTACGAATCGACTCACCTCTCGAGTCGGTCGGCCAGCACTCCGGACGCGTCGCTCTTGGCGGGCAGGCTGATGTCCTCCAGGTCCAGGTCTCTCCTGGTGCCCCGTTTGAAGGTCGGCACCATCCAGCAGAACAGCATCTTCGACACGAAGTTCGCTCGGCCGAAGTTGTCCGTCTTTCTGTCTCGCTTGCCCGCCTTCGAGTGCTTATCTCCCGTCTCTTTCATTTTCAGGGCTCGCTTTATTTCGTCGCTTCGAGCCTTGCACTCGCCTTGCACTCGCCTTGCACTCGACCTCGCAAAAGGGCGTCAAGTCGACCTCAAAGTGCCTCAGAGGAACTTAAAATCGAAAAGATCACTACTTTTCCGATCATAATTTTGGAATGTTTTTAGGCCTCTGAAAGGAAAAAGAAAATACTCACTTAACTTGACTTGAATTGATCTGCAGAGTTATTAATAAAATTGATAAAGTATACTTTTAGGTACGCGTAAGTCGGCTCAACTCTTTATATTTTCTAAAGGTTTTACGATATTCAACATTACTCATATGTGCTGTTGTAAATAAACGAGAATCCATACATTGTTTAGTAGCAGTAAATTATTTACTGCTACCAAAACCTTACGTCTTACAGCTAGGCCCTACAGGTGCTATTAAAGGCATCTTCCCCCCGACCATGAGTTGCTTGATTTCCTCCACTTTTAGCCCGTTCGATGTGCGTTTCCTTTAATACCTGTATTGTATACGCGATAAATAAATAAATATAGTATACATAAACAAATAAACGCGGATATCGTATTTCGATCTACAATAATTATAACTTGCCACGGCAGCTGGGCAGCTCAAATACTATCCACATTTAATTATTCACGATTGCTATATTTTGTGAGTACGAGTTTGTAATTGTAATGAATTGGAAAGAGACAAATTTAACAAATATCTTGGAATAATTAAGGATTAAAATCTAAACTGGGTACACCAGGTAGAGTATATGTCGTAAAAATACGCAAACTAATTTATATATTTTAATGTATTCGTAACATACTAAATTATAGTACCATAAAAATAGTTCATTTTGCCAGTTCATGTCAATCAATCCCTTTTATGTTATGGCATAATGGGCTGGGGTTGAGTTCAAAAACAGTTTGCGCGCCGTTAAGGAAAAGCCAAAATGGAATTTTAGAAATTAGCTTTAAAAAACCCTGAAGATGCCCTGGATCTTGCAGCTTCATCGACAATTAATTACATTTATTATCAATTCGTCAAATTTATATAAAAGTATTTTATTAGATTTTGTAAAACATCTTAGTGACGAGGAACCCCTAAATAGTTTGGTTAATACTCGATATTCGGAAAAAGGTTTTTATTTCCTGCCAAATATAAAAAATAACTTTTGGGCAAAAAATATCTTTTATTTGGGCCAAAACTTAAATAAAAAAAGGTATATTTTCAGTTGCACGTTTTTATGTTATTTTTTTTTATTATGATTTTTTTTGTCTTTTTATGTTAGTTTATGAAATGTCAACTGAGGATCTATGTTTCTAAAACTGATTACATCACCTTAGAACGGCAGTATCGCTATAAAGGTGATGTAAAATTAAATGTATTGTTTTATATAAAAAATAATAAATAAATGAAATGTAAATACAAATATACAATCAAGTGCAAAATAACCACTCAATGTTTCGGTCGATATCGCTTGGGTTGCGACGACACTTGCCAGAGGACATTGGCCAAAACATTGAGCAGCTACTTACGCACTTCGCACTCGGCTGTGCCGGTTGGACCTACTCTCAGCATACTTTATTTATTTATGGTTTTTTTATTTTTATCGGGTGTTTTGCACCAATCTAATGAGAGATGAATGCCGCGGCCTCAAAGCGCTAACAATTATTATTGTAAGAAAAATGCACTCAAACAAAGGTGTCAACAAAGCATCTAAATATCTCTCTAAAGGTGTGGACATACTTTTAGTGTTTTATTAATAACACATTTGCGGATTCAATGGAGTCATTGAGAAGAAAGGATGATATTAACAAAGGAATTTATCTGTTTGCCAGAATATCTATTTATTTATTTATAAACGTACAAAACAGCGATACAATCAAATAACACATTTATGCGGCCAGAAAAACGTGCCAAATATATGTGTTTGGTTGAAAACATCAAATTATGAAACGTGTGTTATGCGAAGTATGTGTGCGTGTGTGTGTGTGTCTCCAGTGTGTGTGTGTTCTTTAAAAGAAATAATTGCAGGCAGGTAATCAACAAACGAACCTCCTTGCGTTGGTCGAGCGAATTGAAGCACTTCACACGGCGCAGTCACTCGCCCGTCGCGCGTCGGACTCTCGCGAGTCGCGAGGCGCGTCGAAAGCGACACAGTAACTAGCAGAGCGGCGCGACTCGCGGCCGAAGCGAAGCGAAATGCTCGCCGCCGTGCGAGTCGCCCTATTTAAGCGCAGCTACTCGCCTGCCACTCGTACGAGTAACACGCTCGGTGCAGAAGAAACTAAACCGTTGAAGGGAAATAATGTCGAGTTCGTTTTGAAATCTAACCCTTTAAAGTCGAAACTCGATCGACGCAATTAAAAAGATTATTTTATAGAAAAGTACTCAAACAGTAATAATTGAAAAAAACGTCCTATTGGTCGCCCAGTCAGTTGACCACATAACCACTTAACCACTTAACCACTTTTATTTTAAGCCGCCAATTTTGTTCTATTTTGTATTACGTAAGTTACGAGTGTGTACAAATACGTCATTAGCATGTGTTGTTTGCCTTCATTCCCTGCAATACATATGAAATTTAAAATTTAACCTTAATAACAATTTTTTTCATGTAAAAATGAGACTCGACATTCATAAAAGTATAAGATGGCATTATAATTATTTTTGTTTGACATTGACAGATTATTGAAAAATGGACATTTGAAATCACACAAAATTCTCAGCTCGAAACTCATTCTGTCAATCAGCTGTCAGTAGTATGAACGCTTTATTTAATTTAACGTATTTGTAACACATGTTATTGATATTTTCACTCCTCGATATAAACTTTATATAGTACGGCGAATTTCACTCTCCTCTGCTTAGAATGCTTAAAAAGAAATACAAAATTTTACCTAAATTAATATATAGCGTTGCACATTCGGTGGAATTGTGAATGGATTTTTTAAATCTTTAATAAGGGACAATTCAACATGATTTAAAGAAGAAAATGAAAGACGTCATTACATAACAATCTGATTTGTACAACATTTCATCAACCTAACCTAAGATATTTAAAAACTAATATTAGGCATTTGACGTAATATAATTAACATTAATTATGTTTATGCGCAAATATATTATATAATGTATTGAAGGTGTTATTGCTTAAGGGTTATTGGCAAAGCAAAAGTAGAAATTATTAGTTGGAACTAAAAGCGTTGATGAAATACTTTAAAGAACACGTCAAATTAATGTCGCAAGTGAAGCGAAGTCGCCGAGCGGGTTATCGAGGGCCGCGAGGCGAGGTCGATCGAGCGCCGAAGGGCCCGTCAATCGCCTCCGAAAAACGAAGCTATGACCTTTACTCGAACCTGCATATCTATTGTATAGTTATTTGCGAAAATGCGAGAGATAATTGGATGCTAACTTAACCCAAACGCGTCAACATGTTTTCAATTTGCTTTTAACTGACTCGAGAGATTTGGCCCGCGATACTAGGAATCCAGCTCATCATCTATTGGCGATCCGAGGGCAAAAAACAAAGGATTCTGTGACCTTGACCTTGCTAACGACTGGTCACCCCCTCGTCTAGTGCGGGGGGGGAGTGATTAGCTGCTTCCATTACAAATTATGACAGAAGAGTCATTCTGCTAAGCTTCCTTCAAAGATTTCTTGCGTGGGGTTGAGAGGGGGTTGAGGTAGAAACCCCCCCCCCCCCCCCGTCACGGCAGCGGCGGTCAGGCGATCCTGATCGCCCACCAACCAGGCCCTTCCGCCCAAGACCCATCAGGACACCAGCGAATGCGAGTGCAGGTCGTTGACATGAGACGTGCAATTTCGCGAGTCGGTCAAATCAGTTACAGCAAAAAATAAGTAAAAAAATATAAAATATTTTTTTTTTGAATACAAAGAAACTAAATAAATTTGTTAACCTAATAATGAAACCATACAAACGGTATCAATTATACCTAAAATATATATTATATTTTTTTATTTTTTATATAATAAATTATCCGGGAGAATACAATAATCATTGTCTCGGGGTGTCACGGGGTGTTCGATTTACTCGTATCTCTGCGTATTAATATAAATATAAATATAGTTAATTCGGCATTATAAGCAGTGCAATGTGTTGAAAATATAATTGAATATAAAATAGCTATACAAGTACGACATAATAAAATATATACATTATATAATATACCCGTCGTCAGTTAATTTTACAAACAACTATATGTACCATTATTTTTTCATATATTATACTGTTGGTTTTCCGAATAAACGATAAATAAAAATAACATTATTAAAATGCATGAAATGCGTAAACATGAATTATAATATATGTATAAGGTATAAAATATATAAATAAATATTAAGTATTCGTAATAAAAATATTTAATAATATTTAACCTATTATTTATTTTAATATAACACTAATAATATATATATATACACATACAAATATTGCGATACACAAATACACTGCACGCACATTACACAGTTTTATTTATTAATATTTTTGACCATATTCAAATTTTGTATATTTTTCTGGCCAAATTAATGTAATGCTAGAAAAGTAGCTCATTGTATCGCTGTTTTGTACTTAAATAAAATAAATAAATAAAAAAATAAAAAATAATAAATAAAAATTGGATAAATAAAATAATAATTTAAGTTTTACTAAATTATATAATAATAATATAAGTAGATTAATTTTATACGAGTATATGCATATCAATAATTGTATAAATTCCTATGTATTGTTTGTACATACCTATAATTATGATCTTAATAAAAGTCGATAAGCAATACTTTCGAGTCAAGTTTTCTACTCCGATTAGGTTAGGCTTTAGAGAACTTTAGTTTTAGCTTGAAGAATGCGAGTTTATTTATTTATTTATTCAACAATTTGAAAAGTCACTTCACTTCACTTCACTTCGGAGGCTCGGAGGGCCAAAAATAGCGCCGTCACTCACTTCAAGTCAGCAAACAGTCGAATTGGTCGGCAAACGAGACTAATTTGTCATATTATTGGCCGATGAATAGATTTGCAAATTCAATGCCGTTTCGGTGACTTTGGGACAATACTCAGTGGCTTTGCGTTTTTGGCGGGGAGGGGGGGGGGCAGGGGGATAGGGAGGGGGGATAGGGCAGGGGGGATAGGGCAGGGGGGGGTAAAGTCACCGGCGCCTCTGGTCTCCGGGCCGAGGCCACCTCTATAGGAAAAGTCTTGCAAGGGTTAAAGCAATATAAATACATAAGATATGTACGCATACGAGTATATATACATATATAAAGAAAGAAAGATAAATAAATAAAGATAAATAAATATATATATATCCTATCTAAATGAACGATCTTCTCGTGGGAAAACATTTTAATGTAATTTGGTATTAACTAACATTAAATGATTGAAATCTATGGAGATCTTAGAATTGATTTCATCACATCATAACTGAATTTGTAAATAAAGAGGTAATTCCTATAAATATCTCATCAAAGTTAGTTATAGTAGGTAAATAGAGGGGATGAGGGTATTAGGGAATAGTTGGGTTTGCTAACCTGTCGTCTCCCGTCGAAGATTCCTTCGAGTGCGGCGGCCGACAGCCGCCGGTCAAGAAATACCGAGCCGACCGGCGCCGAAGGCGATCGCCGACCCGGGGGACGGGTCAGGACAGCAGGAATGCAACAAAAGGCCAGCGATCAGCTCGACTGCCCTCAGATCTGCCTCGTGACTCGTGACTCGTCGCGAGTCATCACTGAATTCGTCTCTGAGGCGTGAGGCGAGTATTGAGTGGATGGAAGTAAAACAAAGGCGATTTTAAATTAGATGTAACTAAGTTCATAGTTTGTCTCGAAACCGCTTGAAAGCGTTGATTTTGTTTCTCCGAATTTGAGTCGCTGGCTCACGAAACTAAACAAACCAAATTTGCATAATTGATTGAAGGTAAAACCTCAACAATTGTTTACAGAAGTCATCAGCTGATCGTGACCATTCGTGAGTCACTCGGGTCCTGATAACGGTCGCTTCGAACTCAAAACGTTAATAATATGTTCAATGTTTGGTAAAATCGAATCGATTCCAATACGATCACTGCCAACCACCGCCTAGCGTCTACCCCTGTGACGTCACCCCTTCCATCTGTCGCTTACGCCTTTCTTTCGTCTTGTCGTCGCGTTCAGTTCAAAGACCGCCGCCGAGTCACGTTCAAATATTTTGAACAAAAAACAAAGAATTTATTCTCTATTTAGCGATTTCAATACTTTTATGTTATTAAATTAATTTTAAAATGCAACAATCTGAACTAAATTTAAACGGGTTTTACGAAAACATTTTATTAAATTTTGATAGAATGTATTAATAAGCAAATAGGTAAATTTACATTATGGATTCACTATAATATAAATAGACATTTCTTTTTATCAAATATACCTAGCATAATATATATATATACCTAGACTTGTAAACTATATAATTGTATAATTGAGTTGTAAAGTTATTTGACTTATATTTGATGATTTTGTTTTTTAATAGCGGGCAAACCGCCTGAAAAGATAAATGACACAATATTGAAAAATTTTGAATAAGTTTTTAATTATTTGATGCTGGATAGCATAATATTTATAAAGGTTCTAAAGAGGTCCTGTACTTGAGAGCGCAGGATGTCGGTTTAAACCCAGCGCTGAGTTTTATAAAAATGCATTTTTACCTCTCACCTGTCCTCTTTAGTGTAAAATATTATGAAACTAAAATACATAGGTACTTATTTAATATGCTACGTTATAAAGATACAATTAATGTTTAGATAAATATTAATTGTATATTTTTTGTTTATTACTAAATTAAACTATAAAATTGATAGAAAGCTGCTTAAAAATGCGGGCCCTTCGGGGAAGTCGCTGAGTAGGGCAGATCGAAGAAAGTTGCGTTCTTCACTTTCGACTATTTTTGTGTTTAACTATCAAATATATAAAACTTTATATTTATAGAAGGATGCCTCGATAGGTAGAACCTAACTCAACCCAACCTATCTAAAGTATATATTAGGTATGTATATAGTTATACGCTAAATATAAGAGATACGCTTAAATTAAAACGCTGCCCAATAAAGCTGCCAAACGCAATCTTATCTCCCGTCGCCTCCCGCCGTTCCTTCGGGACGCGATTTAAACCCCAAATATATTGCAGTGGGTTTTGGCATGTCGTGTGGCGGCCATCTAAACCGTTTGTCACCAAAATAATTCCAAGATATTTCATTGCACTTAAATAAACTAACCTAACCAAAAATAATAATAATACATTTAGAGTTAATTTTGAATAGTTGAGAGACCTTTGGACAGGTGGCGGCGGTTGGCCATTGTATTGCACAACGAGCAGGTGTTTGCGCACTGCGCTGCGCACAATGACACAAGTGTCGGGTGCCGCAGTCGTCTCTCACTGGCCGAACGAGCGATTAGGCAAACTTAACCTTCGCACTCATAAAATATGGAAAAACAAATCTCAAATCGACGTGCATTAGCGCTGGTCGCTATTTATGCATTACTTTGTGTTAAATTATTAGCATTAAATAAAATAAATGGCTTTCCTATACATTTATACTCGTGATGGAAATAAACAATCTTATCATTAAATTCTGGATAAAATATATACTTTTTTATTTGTTATAAGCATTTTTTAAAAGAATGGTCCGGTCCATACTCGTGATATAAATCCATTCCGAAGAGATATATAACATCAAAAGATATTTTGAGTTATAATGTCAAGTTAATGGTTATTACAGGGAATGATATTTTTTTCAAATATTTACAGTTCTATTTACACAACTTTTACAGCTAAAGTAGCTTTTGCGCTTACAAACAAACAAACAAACAAACAATCGTGTGACGAAGTCATCATAACGGTTTTGTGTTTTTCTGTTTGGTGGTTAGGATTAGAAAAAAAAAAAATTTAAGCGATTATCATTGGAAAAAGTTTCACTTGATAATTCACGAATACAATACAAAACGAATATTATTTGCAGTGCATTTAACATTTTGAAGTGTGAAATTAGGAAATTAGGAACACTGAAGCCAACGCCGTTGGTCGATAATCGCATGCGTGGAGTATTTAGAGCACTTTGAACACCCCGTGTCCCGAGTGCCGTGTCCCGAGTCCCGTGTCCCGAGTCCCGTGTCCCGAGTTCCGAGTCCCGAGTTCCGAGTCCCGAGAGCGTTCCCGATAAAAGGTCCAGCCGTTTTGACCTCATTAAAATAAAAAAAAAAACAAAAGAAATAGAACCTAATCGATCCTACAGCATGCTATTCTGAAAGAACTCCCAGGACAGAAAGAGAGGTCACCCGTCTCGCTCGCTCTCGCGTGCGACTGCTATTAGCACTAGCACTAGCACTAGCATTGCGATGAAAGTAATAAGAAGACTTACTTGAAAATGGATTAATTTTGTTGTCAGGCGTCCATTTAATTAGAGAGTCCAGCTTCCAGGAGAGAAAGAAGCCTTCATCCTCCGAGGCGGTCGCCGCGCGAGAGTCGCTCGCGGGAGTCGCTCGCGGGAGTCGGTCGCGAGAGTGGCGCGCAGCGGCTGACGCGAGCGGAGCGGATCGAGGCCTGAATGCGAGAGCGTCGCTCTTAGGAGTCTTTATTTACTCTCACATCAAACCTGTTCCGAAACGTTAAGAGAACTTTTATCTCGACTGGTTAACTAACCTACCCTCATTGCAGTCGAAGAAGTCCACGCAGAGCGCGTCTATTTATAACCTAACCTTAAGCGCTCGGCACACGGCACACTAAGTTGGTCTTTAAAGAAGGTGATGATTTATTAAATTAAAATAATTAATTTAATTCAGTTATAATTTAACTCAGGAATAGCTACAAATCAATAAATCAATAATCAATAAAATCAAGATAATCAAATCATCTCTAATAATATGTCATTACGGTATAGACTTTATTTCAGTGCTGCGCCGCAATGGGTTAGAGTGGGTCTCCCAGCAAGTCCGCTGCAATTTATCACTCAATTACCCATTGGAATGCTTTAAGTCAGCGAAATATATTTACTCTTTTTCGTTCGATGTATGTGTCACATCTAAAAGAAATGTAATTATTTATCACTTTGATTTATATTTAAAAAAACTGCCTTGTTTTTCTAATAGAGGGCATTATATGTATAAGAAAGAGCATCTTCAGGTTTCATTTGAAATATAAAAGTACTGGTACTTATATTATTAATTGATCAAGTGTCTCCATGACATTTTAACATCAAATGGTGCACGCGTCACTTAGCCGTTAGCGCACTCGTTTGCAATATGGAAAATGATTCTCCCGAGAAATATATTGCGAGCATTAATTAATTAATTAATTAATGCATTCATTTATTCATGGCGGAATTCATTCTCTGGAGCTGCTGTGGCGTTGCCTCATCACTCGTCAGGGTCTGAACAGTGGACAATGTTGCTCATCCGTATTCTATACACCAAATATCTGTGCACTATTCTATTTGTATTCCACAAAATTGCGATTTTGTCTAGACTAGTATAACATGCATCTGCAGGGTGTATTCTATGAAAATTGTCCGCATGTTTTGTATGAAGTTACAATATTGACAGTCTCTACGAATGCTTTTAATTCACAAATTACAATTGTAATATAAGCATACAATTTAGCATATTTATAACTAATTATGTGCAATAACGGTATATATTCATTTATTTATTCGGTGTACTGTCTGTTTATAATTTTTCTCGTGTAACTGTTTATTTCCCTAATAAAGATAAATTAAATTAAATTTATTTCAGTTGAAAAACTTTTAAGGTAAAGAAACAATTTTATAGAAACTAAAACCATATAGGTACAAGTGAGCGTTTGGTATCACTGCAAATATGTTCGCTGTCTTCTTAAATAAACTTAAATCTCTGTTCTAAAGAAGGTACTTTGATATTAATGGAACTGTCGAGTATTCAAATAACATCAATAATTGAGGAGTTTAAATGATTTAAAAATAAGTTATACACTATTAATTAAATGTTTATAATATGACTAGATGCTGTAACATTAACATAATTTCTATGAAATACTCGTGTACAACCTTAAACTGATATTCTTTTATACCTAAATTAATACATACATAATAATGTAATAACATTATTATGTTGTTATTATAAAATTTTGTGGTAATGTTACTATTATTTTCAATTAGCCAATCGTATTGCATTTTTGACCTGGCTTCGCTGGGCTGAGTCTTCTAGTAAAGAAATAAATGCAAATCGAATTGGCGACATTCTTTAATTACATCTAAGGGCCGAAATTTCAGTCCTTGCTTAGAGTCGTTCTTAGTTAGGATCAACTTAACTTTTAAGCATGACCTAAATTGATTTGTGTATTTCAGTTACTTTTTAAGTTCGACTTTGTTAAGAATATGTTTTCGCTCTCTTGATTAGTTCGCTACTCGCCGCTATGGTTTGTCGCATAACTTTTGGCATATGACGCGTCATCTGACGTTTTGAGGTTATGCTATCAGCTGTAGGATTACTAGGATTTGCTTGAATTGAAGATGTTCAAAATATGCAAATCCAGTCAATTTTAATTAGTTAGAAAATATAAAATCAAGTACGAGACGAAAACCACAGATGGCAATACATTCGTACGCGGGTCATTCCTAGCACTGAAATCGCTCCTAGCAGCGTATTTTAACACTGACTTAAGTTGACTTAAGGCTTAAGTAGTAATTGTGTTGATTCTTAGATAAGGCGGACTTTTATGTTCGACTTAACGCTAAGAGTGAGTTGAAATACGATGTTTATCGGTTAAGTGTAACTTAAAATTTAGGTTAGTCTTAAGTAGGACATGAAATGTCGGCCCTAAGACTTGTCCCGCCGTCTGCCGGCCGCCGGATGATTCACGTTCGATTTCGTCGCATAAGAGTCGGCGCTCGGCGCTCAACTCGACTTTTTATCAACGACTTAGAAGTGCGCGGGGGGGGGGGAGGGGGGCGAGGGGGCGGGGGGAGGGGCGGTAAGGGGGGGGGGAGGGGGCAGATCTCGTCTCGTCTCGACGGTTAGCAAATGCAGGTTTCTGCTTGGCTTTCCTGCACTTAATCCCCAACCCCCCCCCCCCAACCCCCCACCCTCCCCCCGCCCCCTCCGGCTGGCCTAACCTGATACTTAATAATATTTGCAAAAGATGAACTCTGCTATCTACTACCTGATCATAATTATTATTGGGTACGCCGTAGGTCAAGGATTACATAGCTACTCAAAATTTACTATGTTAGCAGTAAAATTGCAAAATGTGTTAAGTTTTCAAAAGGTCATTCGCTTTTACCGGCCTTTTATTGGTTATGCATCTCCCTCATTATTAGGAGCCAATGGTTTTGTAAAGGTTTGGTTAAAAACAAAGGTTTTGTCCCATTGTTTTATTATTAAGGTACCTGCTTTGTAGTTAACTTTCTTCGCTTCGAAAATAAATGATTACGTAATTCTACAAACTTTAATCTACTAAAATCCTTACCAAGATATTATTAGGTATTTCTCTTCGAGTTTTTTTTTACATTTTTAGTATTTATTTATTTCGCCAATCCTAGAATATCGTGGAAGATGGATCTGGAGAATTTACAAAATAAAAAATATTAGACAACTAAACGGGAAACTATTCCTACCTAATCGGATTTTTTCATAATATTTATATTGATTACCAACATATACATACTATAATTAAGTAGTACTCGTATTAGATAAATACTATTGTTATTGGGTTGTGATATTGTTGAACAAAGACATGCAGGTACCCTCCCTAACTACTAAAACCAGTGTCAAGAGTGATGCTTTTATTTTCAAGCAAACTTTTCTGCACATCAATCATTAGCATGTTAACACTGGTAAAGTATAAGACCTCAAATACTTATTTAGAGAAAATCCATCCAGTTTATTACTATTATTTAATTTCTCGGGGTTTTTTTGACAATAAATTAAATTGGCACACGTTGATCAGCTAAAATCAAAACTGTCGTCGGCAAGCTATAATACGCCATTCGAAGAAGCTGGCCTGCATGGGTGTCCATGGATGTCCAGCGATTGAATCGGTGATCATGCGCTATTCGGATCCCATCTAAGATATGCCATATGAATGTGGGGCGCGGCACCTGTGCAGCTGACCTTTTTAAACTTCAGGAAAAAGCCATCAGATCTATTTATAAAGTCCGGCCGCGTGAACCTGGTCGCCCACTTTTTAAGTCACTAAGAATTCTGACCTGACATTCTGAGATTTTTGTTCTGGAAACATTGTGTGAATTTTCTATAAATAAAAATCATCATTATAAACACGGAAATGTCCTCTCGCACAACACCAGACGAAAGACCAAAGACCAAAGACCAAAGACCAAAGACCAAAGACCAAAGACCAAAGACCAAAGACCAAAGACCAATCGTTCGCTCAGCCCACCAAAGCGAAATCCTCTAAATTTCAAAGCACTAGTAAATATTTGAGTTTTCATTTCTTTAATAAATTACCAAAACGAATCAGAAACCTTATATTTATTAATGACTTCAAAAAGGCAATAAAAGAATATTTATTAAAACGAAATTTATATAGTATTAAGGAATTCTAAATGATTCTTATTACCAAGCTCTTTTTTATTGCCAATAGTATATTATATTATTGAATATTTTAATATATTATATTAGTTTGTGCATATATTTTATGCGTAAATGTATAATTTAGGTTATACGTTATATATACGTTACTACTTTTTCGATCAATTTCTAAGTATCCCTTTCTTAGATCCCATTGTCTAGGTTTATGGATGCGTCATCACGGTCACTGATGATAAAACCAATTTCTGGTTTTATCTTAATTAAGCATTATATCATTTATCCAAACTATTGCGCGGTGATTTAAATGAATTTGACGGTAGTTTGATTATTGTTTTTGGTTGTTTATTGCTAATTGTTATCGCTGTTAAGCTTGTAAGTAATTTAACTTTATATACCTTCTCTTTAACTTCTTTTTTTTTCTTTTTTACCTTCTCTTGAATTTTTAATAGTCGTTATTAAAATGACGACCCAAACACAAAACATTAAAATGTTTATAATGTATTATTTATATGATATTCCTGTATATTTTAAAATATTGTGGAAAATAAATTAACTTGAATCAGCGTTCTGGGTTTGAAAAACATCAAAAATTAAAAAAGTAATTAAAATCGTGGCCCTAAAATCGGGTAGAAAAAGAAGCGAGGAGATATTTAAATATCGGCTTATTAATTAGATCGATGCGATAAAATATATGATACTTTTATTATAACCAAATTTATATGCAATAATTTGGTTATTATATTATAGCATTATAGCATACAAAAGAGAATCCTTTGCCTCGTCGCGTCGCCGCTGCTAAACAAAATCTGCCTTAGTTAGGTTAGGTTAGGTTTGCTCATTTTATTGAATGATTAAATTAGATATTAAAGTTTTGGTAATAAATCACGGGAACACTTTGGTAATACTTCAATCAAGAACACGTTTACAGAACTGTCTCATTTGACAATAAGGAATTAATTTGTGGTTTTTGATAACATTGCGACGAAATGAAACATATTTTTAGACAATTAAAACAAAAAATGTTTATTTCAATTTCAAAAAATTAATAAAATAGCGCTAAAATGTTTCTGAACATGGATTTAAAATAGCGTTGGGGGAGTTTATTTGGAGGTTTATGACCACCGCGCCTAAGCTTTGAACGTTCAACCTGCATCGTAGAACGCCGAGCGAGGGCGAGGGCGAGGGCGAGGGCGAGGGATGACAAAGAGAAAATAAACGCAAGCAGTCATAATTCTTCCGCTTCTTAGAATAAATATTTCCAACTCGAATCGTGATAAAACAGCGAAAACGTGTCTGCATTACTGCCTACAAAACTCATTTATAGGTTGTTTATTCAACCTTGTATGTCCACATTTTTATATACGGGTTGTATCATTTTTCATATTTCCGCATCGCCTTAAATCCTAAACTCTTCTGAGACCCTAAGCCGTGTCTTCATACAATATACCAATTCCGATTTGATTAAGGGAATATTTTTTTTAGTTAAAAACATACAAATTAACAAACAAAAAAACATTTAAAATTAGTGGAAGTGAATTTAGTTCGCACGCTCTGCGGCTAGAGCCTCTTCTTTCCCCAGCAATTTCAACCTCTGACTGGTAAAAATATTTCCAAATTTAGTTTTCCTATTTAATTTATGTTCAATAAGTATTTTTATTTATCTTTATCTGGAAGATAATATTTATGTAAAAGTATAGATACTATTACAGAATAGTGAATTACTTGTCCTTGAACTGTTTAGTCAGATGATACCAGTTTAAAGGTATATTTTTTTTTATAAAAGAATTGCTCTAACCTAGGTGATATGCAATTATTTGGGCCCTACTCAACTAGGCCAAATGTGCTTGTGCTAGAGTCAGGAGAGATTATGGTAATGAGGCGTTAAAAATGGTAAGAACATGTGCGGATTCGAATCCGGAACTTTTGACTCAACAGTCCAACGCCTTAATCACTAGACTACCAAAGCCGACGAATTTAAATGTTTTAATTTAATTATATTGTTTGTATTTTTTTATTAATTGTAAGAATGCGATATTTTCATAAAAGTGCTGACAGAGAAGATTGAATAATTAATTTTATTAAATCCAGTTTGTGTTTGTTTGTGTCCGAAGGGCGGCGCTATCAGGCAGCATGCTGTCTCACTCGCTCGCGAGCGCCGCTGCGACCGAGGCTAGAAAGAGACCGCTATAGTCTCGAGCTCTGGCTCATCATCTAATTACTTTATCATTCGACCGCGGAGTTTGAACTGTGTTGAGTTTTATCGATTATTGACATTTATTAATGCGTTAATAATAACGCCAATTATTTCAATAACATAATATTATTGAATAAACATAACACATTCATTCATAACGAATTAAATTTAATTAATTTATCATAATTAATAACATATCAATTAATTATTCACTAGAATAATGCAAGCAAAACTGTATGTTGAAGTTGCAAAGGACGGGACAGTAGCTTCTAGCTTCTAGCTTCTAGCTTCTAGCTTCTAGCTTCTAGCTTCTAGCTTCTAGCTTCTAGCTTCTAGCTTCTAGCTTCTAGCTTCTAGCTTCTATGCGTACACGAATGTATGAAGCTATGAAGCTAAAAGGGCAAAACGCCAAAAGTCCTGTCGGCGAACCGAAGAGAAAGCGAAACTCGACTCTCACTTTAATCGACTGCTAGGATAAGGATGCGGACACACTGACTCGAGGCCGACGTTTGATAGCCGCTTAAGTCGCCCCATCAATTATCTAATTATTGATTAATGATCTTGCCCAGGAAATCAACGTTTTTCATTACTAGTTCCGTCGTTTTATGTTGTTTTTAGTTCGGTACTTATTTTACAAGCATCAAGAGTGGCTGCTTCCTCTTTGCAATGAATTAATTAAGCGTAAGTGCAAAAATATTACAAATATTTTAAAAATCATTTTACTTGAGACTTAAACCACCGTAAATACAATAATTTATTTAGGCTCACAATATAGTAAACTGATAAAGAATAATGGTATAGCAATTCTTAATACTAGACTAAAGAGGCGTTTCGTAATGTTACGTTGTAGTTTTAAAGAATACTTTAAGATATACTTTAAAAATATATGAAAATAATTCCATTCCCAAAGATTTAAGAGGTGTTTACGTTTCCTATTACGTGTAAGAAATTGTATAAAAAAATCGAAAATAATTCATGCCCAAATTTATTAATTATATTAAAGCACTCTTGCAAATTCCCTGTTCGCCTGCAGGCGCTCGCAAGACCGGTCAACGACCCGGTGCGCCGCTCAATGATCACTTTCAATCCTACAACTAAAAGCTAAATTAACCTGAAGCCTATAGAAATAGAACAAAAAGCGGTTTTAAAAACAATTCTTCCTCAGCCGCTCACTCATCTGACCAAAAGACTCCTCGACTTCGACCTCGACCTCGGGAGGAATCTCTCTCTGATGAGGTCAGTAATGACGTTCATATTAATTGAATGGCAATTTTTTTTAAATTATTTGATTCTTTTATTTTGTTAAACATTTCTTATTTATAATAAAAATATAATATGCATTCAAAACGTTTCTATATATAGAAACCCCTATAGTTTCTATATATAGTTTGGGACACCCTGTATACAGGGTGTCCCAAACTTATAGGACAAAAAAAAAACGGCTAATAGGTCTTACGATTTCTAGTATTATTTGTTAAGAAACTATATCAAAATTCATTATGGTTTTCGAGAAAAAGAATGTTGAAGTTTTTACAAATATTTATGTAAAACCGACTTTATAATATTTGGCGCGCGACCCTGAATGCAACGGGTCTGCCGCGCGGCGAGGCGGGGACACCGAACGGATAAGAAGGGGTTGGGGAGGGGGGGGGGGGGGGAAATATAATAATTGTTTTACACAAATTTATTCTATAAAATAATTAATTTGGGTATCAAATTATCAGATAGATATATATCCAAAGTTAAAAAAAAAAAAAAAATATTTTTGCATTTTTTTATATAATTTCTTACTCGTAACAGGGAACATATACACCCCCTTAAATTTTTGTTTATGATCTTGGGACACCCTGTATATATATATATATATATATATATATATATATATATACACGTATATACATAATAAATAAATAAATAAAAAAATCAAATGTTTGCTGTTAATTCGGACTTATTTGTCGTCTCGCCGATATATTGCACTGCAAATAATAAATGCAATTACAGGTGAGCAATCTGCATGCGTCCCTATTTTGTAGTGCTCCGCAGTTAGGGCTAGAAAATTCCACGGACGAAACGTGAATATTACAGGTCTTTTACAGGGAAATGAGCCCGGAATGAAGCTGGGTTGAACTACCGCAGGACCCGTTCTAGAGAGAATATTCCTAAGGTCAGGTGGCCTTCTATAACAGAGGCGTCCAAACTTTTTTCTGCGAGGGCCAGTTTGGTATTTAAATTCATTAGCGGGGGCCAAGCATTGTAAATATTGAATTAAAAAACCTTATTACAAGTAAAGCAGCATTGAATTTTTTTATTGTTGCCACATATATATACTTTAATTTTTTTTTTATAGTAAATTACAGATATAACAATACTAAACAAACATGTCTAAATTATATTATTATAAAATTATTTCATGCAATTTTTAATGGGAATGGTGGAACTGGGTTTTTTCCTGGAGAGTTTCTTCAAAGTTGGGATTCAAATCGGAAACACCAATTATTAGCAATGATTGCAAATGATCATCCGATAAATTTGCCCTATATTTAGATTTCAGATACTTCATCCTGGAAAAAGTTTGTTCGCACATATAGGTAGTGCCATACATAGAAATAAATTTACCAGCCAATTGCTTTAACGAAATTTGCAACGAAATTTTTCAAAATCCTTGGCGGGCCGGGTTTGGCCCGCGGGCCGTAGTTTGGACACCTTTGTTCTATAAGACACCGAGGGTGGTTTTGAAAAGAGAGCCTTAGTCGACGGATTTGAAGAAATAATAGGTGTTTGGTGTGAATAAACACGCAACTTGTGGTACAATGTAATATTCCGTTTATTAAACAAATCATATTTTTAATGTCAATTTATTGAAACTATGACTAGTAACGGGCGATAAATTAATAGACAGCGCCATCTAGCAGTCAAACATGGAACTTCTTACTTAAAACTACCTTATCTGCGGAGGTGCGTGAACATTCCGCCCCCGTTAAGGCAATTACATGTGAATTGACGATAACAAATAATGTTACATTATACAATTATACATAACACAACAGATAACATACACAATCATAAATGTTGACAATTATATCATTTCATTAATTGGCAGAAAACAGATTTTAGTAATTGGACGCTTTATTGTACAATCTTTACATTTGATAGTGACTACCCTGACCAATCCATCTTTACCAGGGTGCTCGTCTATAATTCTGCCCATTAACCACTTGGCTGGTGGTAGGTTTTCGTCTTTGACTAAGACTAACTCGCCTTCTTTTGGGTTTTTTCTTTCCTTTAACCATTTGGGTCGCTGCTGAAGTCTCGCCATGTACTCTGATGACCAACGGTGTTAAAATTGTTGATACAATTTTTTTGAGTAAGTTGCCATCGATGTAACCTATTTTCTTGTACTAGTAGTAGGCTACTTTCAGGGATTGTAATTGCAACATCTCCAATTAAAAAATGTCCAGGTGTCAAAGCATCTAAATCACTAGCATCATTTGAGAGGGCGTGAATTCAGACACGCTTCAATTCGAGCTAACACTGTCGCTAGTTCTTCAAATGCTAGAACGGCATTCCCAAGAATACGTTTTAGATGATATTTGGTGGACTTTATTCCGGCTTCCAGACATATATAGTGACTGTGCAACAAATTTCAAGGGGGCTGAAAAGGAACTGAGAGACATCTTCAATAATGTCAAATCTTCTTTCAAGAATGAAGTTGCTGAATTACTTGAGAATGATGGAACACGGTGGCATTTTATACCACCCGCATCACCAAATCTCGGTGGAATATGTTCCACCGAAATTTGGACAGTCACAGTCGTGAATTTGTTTTCATTTCTTTCGTGCAGAATCCAATATCGCCTTCTCAGAACACACGACATTAGTTGAGGACCTCCATGACATGATTCTATATGTGTTTGTTTTACAATTATAACTGTAAGTTGGCTGTGATTTGGCTATGATTGGATGTTTTGTTTCATCTCTCAATGTTGAGAGCTGAAGTCTACCACCCACTCTCAAAATGTTGTCCTTATCTATGAACGGATTCAAGGATAATATGCGACTTTTCTTGTCGATTGACTTATTTGCACGTAATGAATTGATTTCTAAGCGAAAGAATGTATTCTGGCACTTTTTAATCAAAAATGCTAGGGCGTCATTTATTTCATTAAACAACAGATACTCTGTGACTCTAGCTATTTGTGGTTTCTTACAGTTGTGTATGAATCTTTTGCAATATGCTGTAACTCTTAATAATTTAGAGAGTGACGAGTATAGCAACAAGATAAAATCATCCTCTGTTTCAGCCACTCCAATACATGTTTTGATTCGTTCTTCTAAGTCGATGTCCTCGACTGTTGCCATCCTATCGCACTTATTGTCTTATCAGATAAAAAATCTGGTCCTTTCCACCAAGGCTCATGTTTATACAGCAGCGAAGGTGAAACGCCTCGTGATGTAACATCTGCTGCATTTTCTTCAGAGCGAACAAAGTGCCATTGATCTAATTTAGATAGACTCTGAATCTCTCCGACACGATTAGCAATAAATGTATTCCATCTGCTCGGATGAGATCTTAACCAGGATAGTACTACTATTGAATCCGTCCAATAGTAGATACTCTCTTCGGGTACTTCTAAAGTTGATTTGAGTTGCTCAAGAAGCTTTGGTGCTAAAACTGCTCCACACAGTTCTAGTCTGGGAATAGATAATTGTTTAATGGGTGCGACCTTTGTTTTGGCAGCTATCAGATTAACAGTGATGATTCCGTCACTATTAACTGATCTTCCATAGATTACTGCTGCATACGCTGTCATGGAAGCATCATAGAAAGCGTGGAGTTGAAACAAATTTAACTTCTCTGATGTTTTCATCCATCGGTCTACATGTATATTTTCTAATGCTACTAGATCGCTTCTAAACGAATACCATTCTTTGGCAACATCAGCCGGTAACTCGTCATCCCATCCTATGTTAAGTAACCATAGTTTTTGAAAGAGAGTCTTCGCGGTTATGATTGTCGGTGCCAACCACCCCATAGGATCATATAGCCGAGCAACGTCTGATAGTAGACTTCTTTTTGTCCCATGGTATTGAACTGGTGGTAAGTTAACCTTAAATTTAAATTTATCAGTTGCCGGTTGCCAAAATACTCCCAAAGTCTTGATATGATCAAGTTGATAAACTTCTAGAGGTGACTTGCATTCGCGATGTTCCTCAGGAATGTTTTTCAAAATATCTTCGTGATTAGACGACCATTTTCTTAACTCACACTTGCCAGCTGCCATTAGAGATATGAGTTCATCCTGCTTTTCTATGGCCTTGGCCAAAGTGTCCGAGCCTGCTAAAATATCATCTACATAAGTATTCTTTAAAACTATATCTGAAGCTAGTGGGTATTTATGGCTTTCTTCACTTGCCAGTTTGTGTAGCTTCTTAATTGCTAAGTATGGAGCGCATGCTGTTCCATATGTTACGGTCAGTAACCTATACTCTTTGAGGGCAGTGTTGCTTGATTCTCGCCAAACTATTCTCTGGTGGTCTCTGTCATTACGATGAATCAATATCTGTCTATACATTTTTGAAATATCTGTTGTAAATACAAACTTGTATACACGCCATTTCAATATAACGCTTACGACATCTTGTTGTAACTTAGGTCCTATAGACAATTGATCATTCAGTGATACTCCTGTTGATGTTTTGCAAGAAGCATCGAAAACAACACGTAGCTTTGTGGTAGAACTACTTTCCTTCCTTACTGAACGATGAAGAATTTAGTACGGCTTGTGACATTTTCCTTGCGTTGGGTCGATTTCTTCCATATGTCCTAAACTCAGATACTCCTTCATAAATTTAGTGTACTGTTCCCGAAGTTCTGGACTCATGGCTAGTCTTTTCTCTACTTGAAACCACCGTTGAACTGCTGTTTGTTTAGATTCACCTAATTGTATGTCGTTTCCAGAACACTTGAATGGTAGTCGTACTACAAATCTACCATCTTCTTTTCTAGCGTAGGTATCTTCGAAGTATTGTTCACATTTCAGTTCCTCCGGAGTTAAAAGCTTACCCTTTTGTATATTTTCGACTTCTCAAAATTTCTGAAGTAATTCATCAGTTTCAGGTCTGATATGCATATTGATGACTGTAACTCCTGTGAACTCACTGCGATTTATGTACTTGTTTGATACTTCTCCGAATATAATCCAGCCCAACTTTGTGTTTTGGCCATCGGACTGCCAGGAGAACCTTTGCGTAAACCTTGCACGATTAAACTTGCGTAAGCGTTCGCGCCCAATAATAAGTCAATCCGACTTGGATTCAAATATGATGGATCAGCAAGTTTTAAGTCAGAGATGTGTGTCCACTCTTCATTCCACTCACATTGTTGAGAGGGAATAAGCCCAGTAATAGATTTGACAACTAATGCCTTAATCGGAAACTTGTCAAATGACACTTGTGATTGAACCACTATGTCAACCATGTGTTGTGATGGAACTGCCTCATTTGACCCTAAACCGGTTATTCTGGTGAAGTGTGGGACTTTGCTCAGGCGTAATTGTTGGGCCATGGTTTCTGTGATGAAACATGCTTCTGATCCCTGATCGATAAGCGCCCTTAAAACCAGGGTGCATCCATTCGTAGACTTCACTTGAACTAACGCCGTTGCTAACAGCGCTCTCTTGGACGGCGGGTTGTTTACCATGTGTATACACCCACAGGTTCAGTTTTCTGTTCTTCTGCTATATGGCATGAAGTTGACGACTGATTGACTTCTTTATTCTGCGTGGATGGCAGGGAACTCTTTTCCTGTTTTACATGTAACAAAGAGTTATGCCTTTTTTGGCATGTGTTACAAGTCCTTTTTGTAGGGCAATAGCGAGTGATATGTCAACTGTAGCATAATGACTTTCTCTCGGCTACCTTTGATCTTGCTTCTGGTTCCATCACGATGAAATCGTTACAATGAAAGATTTTATGTTCTCCAGAACAGAACGGACACGAGATACGATGCGATACAAAAAAGGTTTTACTTGTTCTTTGTTTGGGAACTAGATCTCTACTATACGTCTCTTTGTCACCTTTACTGTTCAAGACTTCTAAAGACCGAATGTGAGTTTCCATAAATTCTTGGCACTGCAATAGAGTTGGTAAATCTTTGGTTGCTCCTAAGCTTTGCTCCCACATTTTGTGCGTCTCTGCATCGAGTTTTTGAACAAGTAGGTGGATCACAAATGGATCCCAATTTTCTGTAGGAATTTGCAAATTTTGTATTCCAATAATACACTCATTCATTGCATCTAATAGTCTTCGCACCATACTGGCTGAGTTTGGTTGGTGACTCTTGGTAGCGTTTCTTGGACCATTCAATTGTGCCCACGCCGTTACATAATTTACTTCAGTGATTTGAAGATGACGAATCATTTTCTCTGGTTCACCACTTAGACTTGATTTTAAATAATGAAGCTTCTGGACACCACTTAACTTGGTGTTTTCTTGAATAAGCGAGGAGAATAAATCATGAAATGTGGTCCATTCTCTGTAGTTGCCAGAGAATTTAGGAATATTAATTACTGGCAGTTTTAATTCAGATGAAGCTTGAATTACTGCTCCATGAGGTTGGGGCGAGTATTCATCTACATTTTGAGTTATAGTACTCTTAATTTCTTGTTCTTTTGTTATTATATCTTTTTTAATTTCTAGATATAAGTCTTCATATTGAGAATCATCTTCTTTGAAGTAACTGTTTTTTAAATCATCTTCCTCAGAATTTATAATGATTTCTTTATGGCTCTGTATGTAGGATAACCAATATTTTGCAATCATTTCTAATCTGCTTTTGAGATAAACTAAAGTTATCCGTTGCTTAGGGGTTTTTTTGTAGTTTACATAAAATTTCTTTAGTTGATTAAGTGCTTCTGTTTGATATTTGATTACGGATTCAACGTCTATTGTCGACATTTTGTTGTTCTCGTAGTAAAGTAGTAAACAGACTGTTAATGTTGAAAAGGCCTATCCTCATTCACACTAATTGTCAGTTTAACACACGTGAACTTTAACTTCGTGTTTTCAGGTAACACTACCTAGTCAATGATAACCCTATCAAGAAAGTGTTAGGTCGACTAGGACTAGAGCACTTCACTATCGCGAATCCGAATTCATGGACATCGAAACCCTAACTAGATCAGTCTCAGGTCGTCCAAGATCCGGTACACTTCACTTCACTTTTCGAATTTCGCGGAATTCTTCAGGTCGAATTAGGGCCAATGTTTGGTGTGAATAAAACACGCAACTTGTGGTACAATCTAATATCCCGTTTATTAAACAAATCATATTTTTAAACGTAAGTTTACAGAACTGTGACTGGTAGCGGGCGACTAATATTAATAGATAGCGCCATCTAGCAGTCGAGCATGAAACTTCTCACTTAAAACTACTTTATCTGCAGAGGTGCGTGAACAATAGGGAATAGATATTTTAGAATGAACTTAAGTTTCCCCGGGGTTGAAAAATAAGAATCATCCCGTAGTATTTCCCGATAATTTATAGTGAAACTACAGTTATATTAACCAATCTTTCTTATATTTCTTATTTACCTGAACCTTAATTTTTTCGTATTTCCTAATAACTCATTTATATGTTACTGATGCCATAACCATTTCTTCCTTTTATTTTTCTAATCTACGGCACTCAAATCTTTTATTAACTTGTGTAGTAGATAAAAGAACTGTACTGTACTGTGAACTGTTGTTCACTTTTAAATTTTCAGAAACATTAGAGGACAGTGGTATAGTCGGTTGTGAACTATCTTGCGCTGTAGACGAGGGTACAGTTTTTTGGCTAACTTGATCTAATGTAAAATGTAGAAAACTATGATGTCTCTTACCGCACGCTTTGCAAGAATGAGTAGATTTACAGTTAGGGGTTTTATGGACATCGCTCAAACAATTCATGCAGATTCTATTTGATTTAACAGTTGTAAATCTTTCCTGAGGAGTGATAAAATTAAAAACTGCCGACACTGATAGATAGGATGTCCTGCACCATCGCAAATGTTGCATTTTGAAGCAGATGCTTTGTTAGTCAAGAAGACTTGGGGGTTTTTATTATAAGGTTTTTGGGATGAAGACTGCGAAGAATTATTAGTTTTAGGCTTGTCCGTGTAACTCGTGGGACACGTCCTTTGTAAAACTTTTAATTGTTCCTGCAAAAAGGCGAGCAGTTGTGCGTAAGTAGGAATTTCTCCCATACGATGCAACATTTCGAAAGATCTTGCAGTTTCGAGATCTAACTTCCTAAGAGCCGCGCTGAGCACGAAGAAATCTGCTAAATCAGGAACTGCTACAAGTTTTACCGCCGAAACGGCAGGAGCGAATTTGTAAATAAAATTTTCCAATTCAGTTTCTGACTGTTTTGGCATTGGTTATTGTGTGGTTAGGAGGTGGCCAATAATCTTTTATCTTCATATTTATTTACGAGCATATCCCAAATAATAGAGTAATTTTGTCCGACTGCAGTTACGCCTGAACAGATCCAACAAATATTGCAGTTTGTCAGTGTCGGAGAGATCACCATTAAGATGAACAGCTGATTTAAAAGTCTCATAAAAGAATGGCCACTCATTCAGATTACCTTCAAAGGAGGGCAAATCCAAGCGAGGAAGGTTGTTCATCTTCGGTTTCTTGCAGCAGAACCAGACTTAGAGCTGTTCTGTACGGCTAGAGCAATACATACAATACAATATCAATACAATTTGGCAATACATATCGCCAAAGGCGGTTCAAAGCTCATTTTTTCATCTGGTTTTAGTTTTATTTTAAGTAAATTTAATTTATCCAATGTGATGGAAAATTGTTCGCGATGTTGTGGAAGCATGGCATTTAGCCAATTAGGTCATTAATTGAATTTCGCTGGTCATATATGACCTGAGCCTTTCGAAACAAATTAGAGAGCTTCGCTTCAAGAAGCGATAATTTACGTTCGTCACTCATTGCTACTTGAGCACCGCTTCTTAATTTCATATACTAATATTAAATTTATAAAAATATGTAATATTTATTTATGTTTTTTTTATGCGACTACTTACTTGTAGTAGTTAATTGTACTAAATTGTAAGCAAACGGAACCCTAATTCTACAATAAAAAAATAGCGCTTTTGTTTTGTGTATGAAAGTAAATTTTAACAATAAATTAAAACTTTAATATTTTCAAATAAATGCATCTTCTTTTTTTTGTATGCGAATTTGATAATTAAAACTATTAAGTTATAATTATATCAAACTAATTTATTTTTATGTATTATATAAGTACACTAAAATATGCAAAACAGCATTTACCCTAATTAGTTATTAGAGCGAAGCGAGCGGAGCGAGCGAAGCTCTCATAAGACGACTCCAATTAGAACTTTGTCACGGGCTAACTTGGTCATTCCTTGACCGATTTGAAAAATTTTTGATTTTGAGAGAATCTACATGAAAAAGTGAAGGTCGTGACGGAGCTTGATTTTAAATATTGTCAAAAATAAAATTTTTGGGGTCAAAAGAAAATTGTCTATGGGAATATCCATTATAAAAAAGTCACGCGCTTTTTTGAAAATTTTTTATTCGAAAATAATTAATCGAATTTTATTTTACATTGTACGACAATTCACTGACAATTACGATATGTCAGTGAAGGAGAAATAATGACTGATGAACTTGAACAAGATTCATTGAATGAAAATTGTGTTCCTGAATTTTATATACAAAAATGAATTTCTCTTTTTGTATATAAAAGATTTCAAGAACCTCATTTTAGAAAATTATCCATTCGTTGAAAAGTTATGTTTTCAATTTCCCGATGAAATTCTCTTGTACATTAGTATTGAAGATATTTTAAGTACCTCATTTTAGAAAATTATCAAAATCTATCCCGTCGTTAAAAAGTTATGCTGTTGATTTCCGGATGAATTTTTTTTGTGCATTTGTATCAAAGAGATTTCAAATACCTCATTATAGAAAATTATCAAAATCTATCCCGTCGTTAAAAAGTTATTGTCACAGACTAAATTTTATTTAGAAAATTTTAGTAAATCGCTTCGCTCTAATATGTGCTGCAGCGAAGCAAAATGCGAGCGACTGCGGCGACCTAGTTTATATTTTAATGGCAATCGTACCTAAATAAATACGAAGTTTGTTTTTTACCCGCTGAAGAAAAGTTATTTCAAAATTGCTAAAATGAGGCGCAGAGCTGATCAGACCCGCTTTTGTAATTTTAAAATAATCTAGTTACGTACTTATAATTAGAGCGAAGCGAGCGTAGCGAGCGAAGCTCTCATAAGGAGACTCCAATTAGAACTTTGTCACGGGCTAACTTGGTCATTCCTTGACCGATTTGAAAAATTTTTGATTTTGAGAGAATCTACATGAAAAAGTGAAGGTCGTGACGGAGCTTGATTTTAAATATTGTCAAAAATAAAATTTTTGGGGTCAAAAGAAAATTGTCTATGGGAATATCCATTATAAAAAAGTCACGCGCTTTTTTGAAAATTTTTTATTCGAAAATAATTAATCGAATTTTATTTTAAATTATTTAATTTGATATTAATTTAATACAATTTAACAATAATAAATCGTTTTTAACAATAAATAAAAATACAAAAAATAATTAGGTAAGTTTCACGCATAAAAATAGTAAAAAAAAACAAAATTCGCTCGAAGGTCACGTCACTTTTTTTCTTAGCGATTTATTCTAATTTCGATTTAATTTTCTAAATTAAGCATTAATTTTGAATAATTTATCAAGATTTTTATTTTTAAAAACCATCTCTATGGTCGTAGTTATAAAGAGAAAATAGCATTCATCCAAATTATAAAGTAGTTAACTTGTGATGAGCGAACATGTCTTTTACTATGGCTTAATCTGCTTATGTTTTTTTAACATCTAGAATAAGAGCAATGCCTCCCCTCCCATAAGAAGGCGACAATTCGGTCGCAGGACAAATGACGCTTTACGGCAGCAGTTATCAAGGGCTAGACAACAGGAGGATTCACAAGCAGGAAATATAATGCATTCAGAAATGCTTTTGATCAATGAATTTTATGCTAAGATTCAATCTATTGGTTATATTCAATGTTCAAAATGCAAATCAATGTTACTATTGGAAGAGACTGATACCATTGAGTGTTCTTCCTGTCGGTAAGAAATCAAAGAGATTTCAAATACATCATTATAGAAAATTATCAAAATCTATCCCGTCGTTAAAAAGTTATTGTCACAGACTAAATTTTATTTAGAAAATTTTAGTAAATCGCTTCGCTCTAATATGTGCTGCAGCGAAGCAAAATGCGAGCGACTGCGGCGACCTAGTATATATGTGGGTACAAAACATTGAAGTTAGAGTCGTTTATTAGAGCGAAGCTCTCATAAGGCGACTCCAATTAGAACTTTGTCACGGGCTAACTTGGTCATTCCTTGACCGATTTGAAAAATTTTTGATTTTGAGAGAATCTACATGAAAAAGTGAAGGTCGTGACGGAGCTTGATTTTAAATATTGTCAAAAATAAAATTTTTGGGGTCAAAAGAAAATTGTCTATGGGAATATCCATTATAAAAAAGTCACGCGCTTTTTTGAAAATTTTTTATTCGAAAATAATTAATCGAATTTTATTTTAAATTGTACGACAATTCATTGACAATTACGATATGTCAGTGAAGGAGAAATAATGACTGATGAACTTGAACAAGATTCATTGAATGAAAATTGTGTTCCTGAATTTTATATACAAAAATGAATTTCTCTTTTTGTATATAAAAGATTTCAAGAACCTCATTTTAGAAAATTATCCATTCGTTGAAAAGTTATGTTTTCAATTTCCCGATGAAATTCTCTTGTACATTAGTATTGAAGATATTTTAAGTACCTCATTATAGAAAATTATCAAAATCTATCCCGTCGTTAAAAAGTTATTGTCACAGACTAAATTTTATTTAGAAAATTTTAGTAAATCGCTTCGCTCTAATATGTGCTGCAGCGAAGCAAAATGCGAGCGACTGCGGCGACCTAGTACTTGTGTAGTCCGAATACCCAATCATTGTTTGTTGTCAGTACTACGATAGATAGGTACTAACTACTATATTTAAGGTAGGTAGGTAGTACGTTTGAACTGTTTTACTTTTTTTTTATTTAGTACGGTATTATAATTATTGCGCAATCATAAAAGAAATTGTAATATTACTTCTTTATGGAACTACGCGTCGTGAAACAAATAGTTTTTCTGACAATTGCAATTCACGTATTTGCCGTAGTTTGCGAAATAATTAATATACGAGTAAACATATGTAATTGAAAAATGACCATGAATACAATCGTATTACAAAGTGTTTAACTAACCAGAAAGGAATTGTCTTACACGGAATACGCCAAACTACAAATAGATCCACCAACCAGGCGCACGGATGAGTTCGGATGCTGCAACCGGCGCTGGTGACCCTTCGGTGTAGTTCTGCCCTCGCGACACGATATATGGGCCGACAAGTAGAGCAAAGGGGTTCATACAACCGGACCGTTCAATTGCTGAAACGTGGTTTGGTGCGGAAGAGCGAGACGGGGAATATTTGTGGGTAGGAAAGAGACAGGTTTATCCATGCCTTGTATTTTAATAATGGCTCAAACCAACGGGTTAAAAAAACAATCTGCTACACACCAAATACCGTTCCGATGATCACTGAATGATCAACGACCGCTCTAAAATGGATTAGCAGTTCTTAACAACTGTTAACTGTCTTTGAAGTATGTTAGCGGAAAGTGTTTTGGTGTTAAGATTCCTCAACAGCCATTATTGCCATCTGATAAACTACAATATTAAAAAATGGTTACATAAACTCGGTCGGAATAATTGTGAATTATTAATAAGTAATTAAGTAGTAAATAAATATCCTGCCAATCACCAAATAAACTAAATATTAAATTTAAAAAAAAAGAGTAACTACTTTATAAAAGTTCTCTCAAGACACACTCACTTCTCACACATAAATAATAAATTATTCATTAAATATAGTATAGCTTATTCAGAATTAACATTAACTGTTTAATTAACTTCTACGTACTTGCTCAGATACTCAATGCACCGCAGCTAAGGAAATAAAGTTTACCTTAGAACAGATGTTTACATCTAGTTTAGTAAACATGGTACCAGCTTCGTCGACACTAGCTGGTGTGCTGAGTTCACGTTAAAGCGAAACATTTTATGGTGCCTTTTTAAGAGTGAGTATTAGGATATTACCAGGAAATTGTAATACTGTAATTGAAATAAATAAATTTAAAAAAAATAAATTTTTTGCTGATTAATATTTGATTGTCTAATTAATATTTGATAGATCGACACCTAAAAGAAGTACCCCAAATTTAAAAACACTCTGTATACTTTAACATTTGGTTTATCGATGAAACGGGCTTTCTTAGATTATTACGACGCAATAATAGCATTTTTTATTGTGTAAGTACTAAAAAAGGTATGCCATGCCATCTTCCCCTGAATTGGTATCATTACAGCTTCCTAGCGTCATTACGAAAAGTAATTGATCCAGGCCGCTTCAATGTTAATCTTTATGTCGGCCCGAACATCATAGGTAACCATCATTTACAGAACATACTGTAACTACTCACGATCTATAGGTAACCATCATTTACAGAACATACTGTAACTACTCACGATCTATAGGTAACCATCATTTACAGAACATACTGTAACTACTCACGATCTATAGGTAACCATCATTTACAGAACATACTGTAACTCTTCACGATCTATAGGTAACCATCATTTACAGAAAATACTGTAACTACTCACGATCTATAGGTAACCATCATTTACAGAACATACTGTAACTACTCACGATCTATAGGTAACCATCATTTACAGAACATACTGTAACTACTCACGATCTATAGGTAACCATCATTTACAGAACATACTGTAACTACTCACGATCTATAGGTAACCATCATTTACAGAACACACTGTAACTACTCACGATCTATAAGCAACAAATAATAAACGATAAATAGGTAACAATAGTAGTAAAAATGGATGACAAATAAAATTAGTAATGAGTTAACAGTAACAAAATTGATAGGGAAATAAAATATAAGTGAACATTTTGTGAGAAAAACTCACACATTAAATGATAGATGGCGTCGCTGCAGAGAGCGGAGGGCGGAGATGATTCAAATTATCAAATCGTATCTCGATATTTCCACAGACAAGCTTTTATAAGAATTTCTGTCGGACAGGGAGGGTAGGTGACTCTTTTTGAAAAAAAAAACGGATAATATCATTGTGTCTCCGTCATAAAGGATTATATAGAATGCTCGTATGTATATTTCGGAATTGTCTAAATGTTAAGAGCCTCGAAAAGTCTATTTTTTCCATAAATTCTATCAAAAGTTGTGCGAGAAGTCGCGGAAAGTTTTCAAAAATAATTGACGTTTACTAAAATGCTTATATTAGAAAAACTATGTAAATCACCTTGATAAACTGCACTATTTTAACTAGCTTAAAAAAAACTCTAGAATATGGTTATATTACCAACTGTACAAAAACTTAAAAAAATAAATATCTATTGAATAAAACAAATAGCATAAAATTAACATATTTAATATATTACAAACATATTTATTATATTAAAATGATTCTATGTAAAAATTATAACTGGCATCATATTCATTCTAATGTTTATATGGGAATCGATGTACACTCGATGAAAATTTTTGTCCATTATTTACTTCATTCATTAGGTTATGCAAGTTCGTGCTGGCCTGATAGACGCTGACTAACAGTCAAGACTGCAGACTACAGTTCTCTTGTTTATATGGGAGTCGATGTACTCTCGATGAAAATTTTTGTCCATTATTTACTTCATTCATTACGTTATGCAAGTTCGTGCTGGCCTGATAGACGCTGACTAACAGTCAAGACTGCAGACTACAGTTCTCTTGTTTATATGGGAGTCGATGTACTCTCGATGAAAATTTTTGTCCATTATTTACTTCATTCATTACGTTATGCAAGTTCGTGCTGGCCTGATAGACGCTGACTAACAGTCAAGACTGCAGACTACAGTTCTCTTGTTTATATGGGAGTCGATATACTCTCGTTGAAATTTTTTGTCTATTATTTACTTCAGTCGTGGCGTCATGCAAGTTCTTGCTGTCCTGTTAGACGCTGAGTCTAACAGGTCAAGACTGCAGACTCCAGTTCTCTTGTTTATTTGGGAGTCGATGTACTCTCGTTGAAAATTTTTGTCCAATATTTACTTCATTCGTGGCGTCATGCAAGTTCTTGCTGTCCTGTTAGACGCTAAGTCTAACAGGTCAAGACTGCAGACTCCAGTTCTCTTGTTTATACGGGAGTCGATGTACTCTCGTTAAAATTTTTTGTCCATTATTTACTTCATTCGTGGCGTCATGCAAGTCCTTGTTGTCCTGTTAAACGCTGAGTCTAACAGGTCAAGACTGCAGACTCCAGTTCTCTTGTTTATATGGGAGTCGATGTACTCTCGTTGAAGGATGTTGTCCATTATTTACTTCATTCGTGGCGTCATGCAAGTCCTTGTTGTCCTGTTAAACGCTGAGTCTAACAGGTCAAGACTGCAGACTCCAGGTCTCTTGTTTATATGGGAGTCGATGTACTCACGTTAAAATTTTTGTCTATTGTTTACTTTATTCGTGGCGTCATGCAGGTTCTTGCTGTCCTGTTAGACGCTGTGTCTAACAGGTCAAGACTGCAGACTCCAGTTCTCTTGTTTATATGGGAGTCGATGTACTCTCGTTGAAAATTTTTGTCCATTATTTACTTCAGTCGTGGCGTCATGTAAGTTCTTGCTGTCCTGTTAGACGCTGAGTCTAACAGGTCAAGACTGGAGACTCCAGTTCTTTTGTTTATATGGGAGTCGATGTAATCTCGTTGAAATTTTTTGTCCATTATTTACTTTAATCATGGCGTCATGCAAGTTCTTGCTGTCCTGTTAGACGCTGAGTCTAACAGGTCAAGACTGCAGACTCCAGGTCTCTTGTTTATATGGGAGTCGATGTACTCACGTTAAAATTTTTGTCTATTGTTTACTTTATTCGTGGCGTCATGCAGGTTCTTGCTGTCCTGTTAGACGCTGTGTCTAACAGGTCAAGACTGCAGACTCCAGTTCTCTTGTTTATATGGGAGTAGATGTACTCACGACAAAATTTTTGTCTCTTGTTTACTTTATTCGTGGCGTCATGCAGGTTCTTGCTGTCCTGTTAGACGCTGTGTCTAACAGGTCAAGACTGCAGACTCCAGTTCTCTTGTTTATATGGGAGTCGATGTACTCTCGTTAAAATTTTTTGTCCATTATTTACTTTATTCGTGGCATCATGCATGTTCTTGCTGTCCTGTTAGACGCTGAGTCTAACAGGTCAAGACTGCAGACTCCAGTTCCCTTATTTATATGGGAGTTGATGTACTCTCATTGAAAATTTTTGTCCATTATTTACTTCATTCGTGGCGTCATGC
Source organism: Neomicropteryx cornuta (assembly GCA_020383195.1). Taxonomy (NCBI): domain Eukaryota; kingdom Metazoa; phylum Arthropoda; class Insecta; order Lepidoptera; family Micropterigidae; genus Neomicropteryx; species Neomicropteryx cornuta. The sequence goes on along the minus strand of JAHKQU010000001.1, from coordinate 175,802 downwards.
AAGTTCTTGCTGTCCTGTTAGACGCTGAGTCTAACAGGTCATGACTGGAGACTCCAGTTCTTTTGTTTATATGGGAGTCGACGTAATCTCGTTGAAATTTTTTGTCCATTATTTACTTTAATCATGGCGTCATGCAGGTTCTTGCTGTCCTGTTAGACGCTGAGTCTAACAGGTCAAGACTGCAGACTCCAGTTCTCTTATTTATATGGGAGTCGATGTACTCTCGTTGAAAAATTTTGTCCATTATTTACTTCAGTCGTGGCGTCATGCAAGTTCTTGCTGTCCTGTTAGACGCTGAGTCTAACAGGTCAAGACTGCAGACTCCAGTTCTCTTGTTTATATGGGAGTCGATGTACTCTCGTTGAAAATTTTTGTCCATTATTTACTTCAGTCGTGGCGTCATGTAAGTTCTTGCTGTCCTGTTAGACGCTGAGTCTAACAGGTCAAGACTGCAGACTCCAGTTCTCTTGTTTATTTGGGAGTCGATGTACTCTCATTGAAAATTTTTGACCAATATTTACTTCATTCGTGGCGTCATGCAAGTTCTTGCTGTCCTGTTAGACGCTGAGTCTAACAGGTCAAGACAGCAGACTCCAGTTCTCTTGTTTATATGGGAGTCGATGTACTCTCGTTGAAAAATTTTGTCCATTTTTTACTTCATTCGTGGCGTCATGTAAGTTCTTGCTGTCCTGTTAGACCCTGAGTCTAACAGGTCAAGACTGCAGACTCCAGTTCTCTTGTTTATACGGGAGTCGATGTACTCTCGTTAAAATTTTTTGTCCATTATTTACTTCATTCGTGGCGTCATGCAAGTTCTTGCTGTCCTGTTAGACGCTGAGTCTAACAGGTCAAGACTGCAGACTCCAGTTCTCTTGTTTATATGGGAGCCGATGTACTCTCGTTGAAAAATTTTGTCCATTATTTACTTTATTCATGGCGTCATGCAAGTTCTTGCTGTCTTGTTAGACGCTGAGTCTAACAGGTCAAGACTGCAGACTCCAGGTCTCTTGTTTATATGGGAGTCGATGTACTCACGTTAATTTTTTTTTCCATTATTTCCTTTATTCGTGGTGTCATGCAGGTTCTTGCTGTCCTGTTAGACCCTGAGTCTAACAGGTCAAGACTGCAGACTCCAGGTCTCTTGTTTATATGGGAGTCGATGTACTCAGGTTAAAATTTTTGTCTATTGTTTACTTTATTCGTGGCGTCATGCAGGTTCTTGCTGTCCTGTTAGACGCTGTGTCTAACAGGTCAAGACTGCAGACTCCAGTTCTCTTGTTTATATGGGAGTTTATGTACTCTCGTTAAATTTTTTTGTCCATTATTTACTTTATTCGTGGCGTCATGTAAGTTCTTGCTGTCCTGTTAGACGCTGAGTCTAACAGGTCAAGACTGCAGACTCCAGTTCTCTTGTTTATATGGGAGTCGATGTACTCTCGTTGAAAATTTTTGTCCATTATTTACTTCAGTCGTGGCGTCATGTAAGTTCTTGCTGTCCTGTTAGACGCTGAGTCTAACAGGTCAAGACTGCAGACTCCAGTTCTCTTGTTTATTTGGGAGTCGATGTACTCTCATTGAAAATTTTTGTCCAATATTTACTTCATTCGTGGCGTCATGCAAGTTCTTGCTGTCCTGTTAGACGCTGAGTCTAACAGGTCAAGACAGCAGACTCCAGTTCTCTTGTTTATATGGGAGTCGATGTACTTTCGTTGAAAATTTTTGTCCATTATTTACTTCAGTCGTGGCGTCATGTAAGTTTTTGCTGTTCTGTTAGACGCTGAGTCTAACAGGTCAAGACTGCAGACTCCAGTTCTCTTGTTTATTTGGGAGTCGATGTACTCTCATTGAAAATTTTTGTCCAATATTTACTTCATTCGTGGCGTCATGCAAGTTCTTGCTGTCCTGTTAGAGGCTGAGTCTAACAGGTCAAGACTGCAGACTCCAGTTCTCTTGTTTATACGGGAGTCGATGTACTCTCGTTAAAATTTTTTGTCCATTATTTACTTCATTCGTGGCGTCATTTAAGTTCTTGCTGTCCTGTTAGACGCTGAGTCTAACAGGTCAAGACTGCAGACTCCAGTTCTCTTGTTTATTTGGGAGTCGATGTACTCTCATTGAAATTTTTTGTCCAATATTTACTTCATTCGTGGCGTCATGCAAGTTCTTGCTGTCCTGTTAGACGCTGAGTCTAACAGGTCAAGACAGCAGACTCCAGGTCTCTTGTTTATATGGGAGTCGATGTACTCACGTTAAAATTTTTGTCTATTGTTTACTTTATTCGTGGCGTCATGCAGGTTCTTGCTGTCCTGTTAGACGCTGTGTCTAACAGGTCAAGACTGCAGACTCCAGTTCTCTTGTTTATATGGGAGTTGATGTACTCTCGTTAAATTTTTTTGTCCATTATTTACTTTATTCGTGGCGTCATGTAAGTTCTTGCTGTCCTGTTAGACGCTGAGTCTAACAGGTCAAGACTGCAGACTTCATTTCTCTTGTATATATGGGAGTCGATGTACTCAAGTTAATTTTTTTTTCCATTATTTCCTTTATTCGTGGTGTCATGCAGGTTCTTGCTGTCCTGTTAGACCCTGAGTCTAACAGGTCAAGACTGCAGACTCCAGTTCTCTTGTTTATATGGGAGTCGATGTACTCTCTATGAAAATTTTTGTCCATTATTTACTTTATTCGTGGCGTCATGCAAGTTCTTGCTGGCCTGTTAGACGCTGAATCCAACAGTCAAAAGTCTAGTTCTCGTATCCTTTCCGAATCCGTAGAGGGGGCCTGCTACCTGCTTGCTGATTACAATTGCCAGTTGATTTCTACCAAGTGCGTGGCTCAATCGCACCGGTTTTTGTAGTTAGTATCTACACCAGAGCATTTCGGCCAAGCAGTGGGTCAAACCCTATAGGATATTCAAGTAGGTGAATCGCGTTTTCGATATTAAAATTGCCAGTTGATTTCCGCCACGTACTTGGCCAAATCCCAGTCTTTTCTAGTTGGCATCTGTAATCCCGGCCAGTTCATCCCGCGGGATGAACTCAAAAGCGTATTCGAGTCATAATTTTAAAATTCTGTCACTACAATACCTCGAGTAGTACAATAGTGTTGGTTATCGCTAAGAGAAAAAACATTTAGTTTCTCTGTTGAAATATAATCATTGAAAAAATTGAAATTAAAGTAACAAACGTATTAGTTAGAATGAGATTGATTAATTGATGTGGACTCTTTATGTTTTTTAATATAATCGAAAATTTCTTGAAGGTTGATTTATTTTTTCGGGTTATTTTTATTTTTATTTTATCTGAAAACGTTATTACTTTATCCTTTTCAGATAAAAGTAAAGATGTTTTGAAGCTAAGTGCATAGCCACGTTCAACAGCATATAAATGCTTGCAATATCTACCTCCTTTTCCATATTCACAATTGCACATTGCTATTTTTGAATCGATTACATATGGGGAAGCATTTCGGTCCGTAAGTGCATAAAAAATCGTAACATCGATTTGAAAAACCGTTGTACTATCCTTCCATTTTCGAGTGAATTTTTCATATGCAATTTTCCAGTGATTTTTGGCCAGACTATTACTTAATACTTCAGAATCATTCATAGCAATTTCTACAGTTTCCACTGACATTCCATACAGCACCTTTTGAAATCGCCGCATCAACGGCTTTCGATTTTCTTGACCAACCTGATGATCATTTAACCATAGCCCACTACTTTAATTCCCCGAGTATTTCGGCCGAGCCCTACAAATACAATTACAAACCCCCGAGTAGATTATTAATACACGTTTTGTGCATAACAGGGCATTATTATTACCCAGAGCGTTTCGGAATTGTATGTCAGAGTAACAACAGTGTACAAGTGTGTCAGATCTAAAACCTAATTTTAATTTACTATTTCTATCAGAGTGTTGGCATTCCTGCAATTTGCCTGTCATAAATTTACCTAGTTATGGTACACATTATGCTACAACTAATTTTAATCAAAACAGTGAAGTATCAGTTTTTATTAAAGATCCAATTTTAGCAGTTAATGAAGAGATACCACTATTTGAAGCAAATTGTCTGATAATTGGCTTACCTAATGACATATGTATTGTAGGTATATAAAGATCCCCAGCGACACACAATATAACCGACCTTTTTAAAGACTTTAGACCTGCTGTTGAATATAGTAAACAATCATAAGACCAAAATATGTAGTAAATGGTGAGGTTTGTATTATGTGTCGTATAATCACACCTTTACCTCAAATATCCTTGGTCTATGGTCTATCCATAAATCCATTTTCCCCCCTCCCCCTCTAATGTAACTGTCAAGCAGTGTGAAATGGTCTGTCGTAGCACCAACATCTCGCTCATAGCAGTTTTGCAGAATCTAGCAAAGAAACGGATGGATTCGTGCGAGGCATCAGCGTCCTCCACAACCTGTAAAGACAGTTGCAGAGGCACCTGAATTCCACAATCCGTCAACAAAATTCCAGCACCTAAGCTCGACCATTAGGTAAGTGATTTGCGATTCATTTACGAATTTCGCCGCATTTCCTACATCATTTTTGGTCTTCGAGTCAGATTTAATTTCCGGTCCTTCATTTGCCAGTTAAACTATTAAATTACTTCTTTTTGTTAAATTAGTTTTCAAATCAGGTAGTTTTTTTAGTAAAAAACGTAAAAGTTTACCTCATTTTGTGTGGGTGAAGAAAAATATTTCTTTAGCGGGTAGGCATATTTGCTCAATTGATATCCCAGTTGACATGTTAAATCAATCATTTCTTACATGCTTATAAACTCATGTGTTCTAAAATAAACTTGAAAACATTGTAGATTATTGGTTAGTTTATTACCAAAATAGTTCGGTTGGTAACTAATAACATTCAGTTCAAAGTTTTGTTACTTCATCGTGAATTGGAAAATTATAATGGCAGACTTAGCTACAGCACTTGTGACTCATAAAATTATGCGGAAAAAGATTCAAAGTTTACAGGTAAGTGCATTAGCGTTAGAATCAAATGCACTATGTCGTGATAACTTTATAGTAAGATGTGAGGAACTTGATTCAATTAAAAATAAATTTGAAGAATGTCACATACGCATAGAGGTATTGCAGACAGATGATTTTGATAGCGATGTTCACGAGGAACTGTTTAATAGCTTCTTCCATACGTACTTTGAACTTAAATCTTTCCACAAGCAGTTAGTGCAACAGACAGAGGCTAAAAGCGAAAATCTTCCAGCTAACTCCTCTTCTCAAGAGCGACGTTCTTATAATATTCCTCGTATTGATTTGCCCCATTTTAGTGGAGACATCATAACGTGGCCAAACTTTATCAACGTTTTTAAAAGTTTAGTACATTGTGACAATCACATAAACGATGTGCAGAAATTGCATTACTTGTTTAGTTGCTTGTCAGGCGAAGCGTTAAATATTGTTCGACATCTACCAATATTAAACAGTAATTACCAAGTAGCGTACGATCTTTTAATTCAACGATTTGATAATACTCGTTTGATAGCCGATAGGCACTTGGAACTTATTCTTTCAATGCCTAATTTGAATACCCAAAACACATTTGGTTTAAGAAATTTTTTGAATATTTTACAAGAAAATACTCGCGCATTAGAAGCCTTAAGCTTTCCTGTGAATGATTGGAGTTTTATTTTACTTCACATCTGTGTTCGTAAATTAGATTTGGATACTAGACATCGTTTTGAAGTACAGTATGCTCAGTCGGAAATTCCTACATTTCAACAATTGCTTACATTTTTGAATTTGCAATGCAAAGCTTTTGAAAATTCGTCAGTCACACATATCTCGAAACAGAACAAGGTTCCAGTAGAGCACTCGAAGCCTACGTTCAAACCTAGAAATAGTTCATTTGTGTCAAATGTGCAATCGGATGTCCAGGAAAATTGTCCTTTGTGTAAGAAGGCACATAAACTATACAAGTGCTTTGTATTTAAAAACAAAACCCCCTTTGAACGTCACAGATTTGTAAAACAAAATAATCTTTGTTTTAATTGTTTCAAATCACATATTTTGAAACATTGTTCTTCAAAAATAAGGTGTTTTGAATGTGATGGTCTTCATCACAGTTTATTACATCTTGAGAGATCTGACGCTCCAAGCAAACTAAACTTGCAGGAAACCAGCGGTAATTGTAATACCCTCCCGAAAGAGGTAGTTCCGGCAAGATTAGATTATTCTCGTGCTGAGCAATCAAGCTCCTCTGAGCATAAGCAGCTGTCAGCTCACAGCTCAACTATTGTTGTCAAAAATGTCACTCTTAAGGCGACAACAGTGTTGTTAGCAACAGCGCTTATCCATATGAAAGATTCAAGTGGACAATATCAAGTAGTACGTTGCCTCCTTGATAATGGATCACAGTGTAGCTTCATCACGGAAGTGTGTGCAAAACGATTGTGCTTGCCTCGCACTTGCAATAAGATACCCATTACGGGCGTAGGTAACACGAAAGTGCAATCTTCAAAGGGATTAGTTGATTGTTCAATAAAACCGCAGTTTTCGTTTACTCCACTTCTGTTTACAAAGGCAGTTGTTTTAAAAAAGATAACTCCACAATTGCCTTCAGGTCCTATTCCTGCACGGGGTATGGGACAGTTTCAAGCACCTTGAATTAGCAGACCCTCACTTTAGTGAGCCCGCTTCAATTGATTTCTTATTAGGTGCAGATTTGTTCGACAAAGTTTTGGAATCACAAAAAATAACGGTGGATTCTGATCTCCCATCAGCGTTTCGAACGGTGTTTGGTTGGGTTATAACAGGCAAGACTGTGATACCTAATGCGATCTCTTCGAATTCCTCTGTCGCATCAGTAGCATGTTTGTCAACTTTAGATGAAAGTTTAAGAAAATTCTGGGAATCTGAAGAACCACCTTCTAGACACATTGTAAATCCTGAAGACGAATTGTGTGAAAAACTATTTGCTGATAGTTATTTACGGGATAATAATGGACGCTTTATTGTAAGGTTACCATTTAAACCCGATCATCCTTCGTTGGCTGAATCACGGACTCAAACGTTGTCCAGATTTCTGAATTTAGAACGTCGGTTGAATCGCGACCCACAACTAAAGCTTTCATATTCCAAGTTTTTGCAAGAATATCTAGATTTGAACCATATGGAACTCATCTGCGGTTCATCAAATAACATATGTTATTACATTCCCCATCACGGGGTTGTTAAAGAAAGTAGTAGCACTACAAAACTTCGTGTTGTATTTGATGCGTCAATGCCAACCTCATCGTCTACTTCGCTCAATGATATTCTTTTGACTGGTCCGAAACTCCAGCAAGACATTGTTGACATTATTCTTCACTTTAGACTGCATCCAGTAGTTTTTACATCAGACATTCGTCAGATGTATAGACAAATATCTATTCATCCTGATGATAGATGCTATCAAACTATTTTGTGGAGGTCGTCAAGTGAACTACCCGTTAGTGAATTTCAATTGAATACGGTAACCTATGGGACTGCTTCAGCTCCCTATTTGGCATTGCGCTGTCTTCACGAACTAGCAAAATTGTACAACGACCTTCCAAGGGCATCATTTGTTCTCCTGAATGACATATTTGTAGATGATATTGTAACTGGTGCTCCGTCAGTTGAACAAGCGTTAACTCTTCAGGATGAATTAGTTACATTATTAAACAGAGGTAGGTTTGAATTACGTAAGTGGGCCAGTAACAACCCAATCCTTTTAGAACGTTTTCCTATTGATCATTGTGAAACTCCACTGAATCTTGATGGTGGAAGTAGGATAAAAGTCTTGGGGTTGCAGTGGGACCACATACTTGATGTTTTTCAATACAGTGTCTCATTAGCAAGTGAAGCCTGTACTAAGCGCAGCATATTATCAAATGTTGCTAAAATTTACGACCCTAGCGGCTGGTTGAGCCCTGTCGTATTTAAAGCTAAAGTTTTGTTACAAGAATTGTGGCTACTAGGTATTTCTTGGGATGACGTACCACCTCAATCCATTCTCCAGCAATGGCAGTCTTATGTAACTGAGTTCCCAGTATTATCTCGAATTCAACTTACTAGACATATTTTGCCAAGTAAACCCCTTAGACGTGCCCTTCACGGATTCAGCGATGCCTCAGAAGCAGGTTTTTCCGCTGTAGTCTATTTGAGAGTGGAAGATATCGACAGTGAAGTAACTGTTAATCTTCTTTTGGCAAAAAGCAGAGTAGCGCCTCTTAAGAAAAAACTGAGCATCCCTCGATTAGAACTTTGTGGAGCTATGCTCGTAGCAAAATTAATAAATTATATTGTACATTCATTGACAGGCAGATTGATCATTGATGATATAATCGCATGGTGTGATTCAACCATCGTTTTAGCATGGATAAGAACTCCGCCACACTTGCTTCAAACCTATGAAGGCAATCGCGTTTCAGAAATCCAAAGTTTACTGTCACCAGATCACTGGCGATATGTAACATCAGAGTTAAATCCTGCCGATTGCGCTTCTCGAGGAATCTCACCGTTAGAATTATTAAGTCATGAGTTATGGTGGAGACCTTTGTGGCTGGTGGACCAACCAGAAACATGGCCACTAAATCCTCAACAAGTCCAAATTCAGGACCTTCCTGGCGTGAAAACGTCTAAAATTGTTCTCCATACAACATCTAACGAGACTGTTATCTTGGATAAGGTGAGCTCACTTTCAAAACTTCAGAGAATTACAGCTTGGTGTAAACGTTTCAGTTTCAATTGTCGTAATAGTTTAAAAAGAGTTCTTGGCGCTCTCAGCGTTGACGAACTTCAAGACGCTCTTCTAATTTGGATCAAATATGTCCAATGTTCTGAATTTTCTAAAGAAATTGCATTACTACGCAAAGGCAAGTATTGTAACACGAATATCAAACATCTTTTGCCATTTTTAGACAGTAATGATGTACTGCGAGTTGGTGGGCGTTTAAAATATTCAAACCTTAAATTCAATGCAAAACATCCTATAGTCTTACCCAGATCCAACCACTTAACTAATCTTATCGTTGATTATTACCACAAAAAGCATCTTCATGCTGGTCCAACTACATTGTTGTCCATTTTGCAACACCAGTATTGGATTTTATCTGCGAGACGCACAATTCGTCATAGGATACATAAATGTATTCCGTGTTTCAAAACCAAAGCCAAACCTGTAAGTCCATTGATGGGTGACCTTCCTCAAAATAGACTTCGTCAATGTAGACCGTTCCTTATTAGTGGAGCCGATTTTGCAGGTCCATTTCAGATAAAATCAAGTAAACTCAAAAATGCTAAAATTCAAAAGGCATATCTTTGTGTATTTGTCTGTTACTCAGTAAAGGCTGTCCACTTAGAAGTGGTGTCTGATCTATCGACTGAAGCTTTCTTGGCAGCGTTCAATAGATTTGTTTCACGGCGTGGTCTGTGTACGGATATTTATACAGACTGTGGAACAAACTTCGTGGGTTGTAAGAGATATTTATCGGACATCCATAAATTTCTTTTAGTTAACGAATCACAAGAAAAGATCCAAAACTCCTTGGGTCATCAAGGTGTTCGTTGGCACTTAAACCCACCCGGAGCACCTCATTTTGGAGGTCAATTTGAAGCCATGGTTAAATTGGCAAAGACTCATCTCAAACGAGTCATTGGAGATCAAGTATTAACTTTCGAAGAACTTACAACACTTTTCATTAGGATTGAAGCCGTACTAAACTCACGGCCATTATGCCCATTATCCACTGACCCTGCAGAATTAGATACATTAACACCAGCACATTTCCTTATAGGAGATATTCTTGTGTCGTTGCCTGAAAACACATTAGAAAAGGTGAAGTTGTCACATCTCTCACGATGGCAACTCATTCAGCAAATGACCCAACATTTTTGGAAGCAGTGGCAGACACAATATTTGCACACCCTTCAACAGAGAGCCAAATGGACATCTCCATCTCCGAATATTAAAGTTGGAGAAATTGTCATCATTAAAGATGAAAACCTGCCTTTATTACGGTGGCGACTAGGTCGCATTACAAAAACCCACCCGGGGAAAGATTCAGTAGTGCGAGTGGTAACTCTGAAGACTGCTCAGGGCACATTGGTTAGACCAGTGGTTAAGGTGTGTCCTCTTCCACTTGAATAATCTAATTAAATGCTAATAATTAAGTTAAGAATTAGGTTAGGTAAATCAACTTATTTAGGAATAATTGTAATTTACAAAAGAACTCATAGAATCTCAAACAACTTCGGAAAAAAAAAGAGGCAAGCTCTTTTTGGCGGGGAGGATGTTGAATATAGTAAACAATCATAAGACCAAAATATGTAGTAAATGGTGAGGTTTGTATTATGTGTCGTATAATCACACCTTTACCTCAAATATCCTTGGTCTATGGTCTATCCATAAATCCATTTTCCCCCCTCCCCCTCTAATGTAACTGTCAAGCAGTGTGAAATGGTCTGTCGTAGCACCAACATCTCGCTCATAGCAGTTTTGTAGAATCTAGCAAAGAAACGGATGGATTCGTGCGAGGCATCAGCGTCCTCCACAACCTGTAAATACAGTTGCAGAGGCACCTGAATTCCACAATCCATCAACAAAATTCCAGCACCTAAGCTCGACCATTAGGTAAGTGATTTGCGATTCATTTACGAATTTCGCCGCATTTCCTACACCTGCCTAAACAAGAAAGTTATCTTACTTGGTGATATTAATATAAATATCATTAAGCATTATCCTGCAGATTCATATATATGTATTTTGTTGCAATATGGGCTATCGAGATGTATTATCGACAAATCTACCACAAGTGATGGCTACGATACATGCATTGATCATATGTTCATTAAAAATATTCAAAGTTATCAAGCGTCGGTCATACTCGTACATACTACCGTAACCGATCATTTCACGGTGCCCTGTGAAATTAAAAGCGATAAAGTGGTACGCCATAAAAGATCTTTCGGCCGAAACTCACTTATGGGACGCACTGATGACTGAGCGTGATATAGTCCGATAAACGAAGGGTTCAACCTATACACTAACTAGTTTGCCGATGAAACCTTCGCAAGCAGGTAGTATTATCCATAGAAAATATATTTTGCAACGAATCCAACAACATTTGTTATTGGAAGTTAGGTATTTTGTCAAAAACCATTAAAATACAATAACTTTTTCTGGAAAAATAGGTCGTCCTTAAAAGCTACACATTACTATAAATATATTTCATTTAAATATGGTATTTCCGTAATCCAGCAAAATTTGTTATTGGAAGTTAGGTATTTTGTCAAAAACCATAAGCTACATCATCATCACACTGGCAACACTGTTAGCGCAAACATGTGTTCGAACCGCTGCTAACGTTTAAGCATGATTTGTAATTTTGGTGTAAATTTAGGGGATACCGTGTTGTCATACTTATCTCATATACCTCAGATCGTTACTGTGTTATTGTTCTGATCGGAGTCCAATTTGGTGAGAATTCAACAGTTAAAGTTACCGACAGTTTTGACAGCTACCACCATTGATGACCGCCCGCTTCAATCGCACTACAATAGCGGCTGAATAACGTCACTATCGATAAAACGGTGTACGAGAATATCGTGAGTTGTTTCAGCAAACGTTCGCACATATTGAGTGGCTTGGCCAGTTTGTGACACAAAATAATCTCATGAATATTATAGACTGACAGTGCAATCTATAGTCGAAATGCACAAACTATCCTCTCACCTATATTCCTCTCTTACCCCGCAACCGCTTACCTCACCTAACCCAAATATGATGTCATAAAAGTAGGTGATTTCAGTTCGAAATTAGACTCCGCCGTCGTGAGTACAGCCACCGCATAAACCCGCATTTCTACCCGCAAATAATACTACAACGTTTCCGCAAATTTGGTGCCAAGTGTCAGTGCATCACTGCAGCCACCGAACCTGGAACGAGAGCTCTCTTCGAGTCGCCGGCCGCCGAACCAACCGTGAGTTTTGCATCTCTCTCTATCCATTCCGCAAATTTTAATTCAATCCGCAAATCGACTATTGTTGGCCTGAAGTGTACCAAGTCATCTGGTACATACCGGGCAGTCCACTTATCTCCAGAAAATCTACCATATATTCCAGGCCACGTCATAGTATTGGTACTTCGAGCCTAATCCTAGAAATTTTAGTGTTTTTGAACTTGCAATCTAGGATTTAGAGCAAAAATTATTCACTTCACAAGCCGTTTTAACAAGCTACAATCAGCTTAATAAACGCTAAGTTGTTTGCATTATATTTAAAACAATATATTTAAAAGTAATCGTGGGACATAAATATTAAAAAAATAAAAATAAAATAAAAGAAAAACAGAATATTGCCTAATGATCTTTTGTGTGTACTAATTAAGTATTGTATTTATTTAAAAAATATATATTTAATTAATATTTATTAGGTTATTTATTTTGTTTATTCATACGAATACAGTATAATATAATTTTCTCGTATGTTTATATTTGACTTACTATAAATATATAACTACATAAAAATATTACTATACACAAATTCAAGTTACCACAGCGCCATCTGCTACTTTAACAATAAAACTATTTCGTAGTTTTAGGTGGTTAATTTTTCAGATCAAATCAATTGCTTTCGGTCTGTAAGAAGTACAGTCAGCGACAAAAATTAATATCGGTAAAAATAAAAATGAGTGATCATATATTAAAACAGTTAGAATCGAAAAGGGCATACATTTTTGAAAACATTCAAACTTTATTTGATAATTAAAAGAACCTTATGACAGAGAAAAACCGTAAATTATTTTTAATCAAATCTGAAGATTTATTCAGTTTTCGAAATGAGTTTTCGGATATAATTGATAAAATAAATATAATCAAATCAGAAAAGAACGAAAATTACGTACCCAATTACAAGAGTTTACAGGCATTTGATGATATTTATTATCTGGTAAAAAATGCTAAATCCGAACTATTACAACAAATGGGTAGTACGGAAAATAACTCACAATCGGAAAATAAAATATATAAAAAGCTTCCCAAATTAGAAATACCTAGTTTCAGCGGAGAATTAAATCAATGGAATATTTTTCATGAAGCATTTAAATCTTCGGTGCATGATACCTAATCCTAATCTGTCGAACTTAGATAAAATCCGATATCTATAATCCAAATTAACAGGCCGCGCTCTAACAGTTTGTAGCGGCATTCAACCGACCGGTGCAAATTATGAGTTGATTTGGACTCTGTTAGTTTCGAAGTATGACGACAAGCGATTATTGGCTACACATTATTTGGATCAAATTTTCGACACAAAATTTCCAAATAGTTCCTCAATAAATAATCTAGATGCATTTTTACATACATTTGCCCCCGCAGTAGCAGCCTTAAAGCAGTTAGAATTAACCGATCTCGCTGATTTCATATTATTACATATTTCTTTAAAGAGACTTGATTTTAACACAGTTAAAGATTTCGAATCTCAAAATCGCAATGTAGAAATACCTACTTATTCCCAATTGTTAGAGTTTTTGCAACAACAAATAAAAATTCTTCAGCATACTAATTCAAAACAGCCAACTAATCAATCATACGAAAAGAAATCTGTTAAATCGAGTTCGGTCGCATCTAACAAACCGCAAGTATTTGCAACGAACACAAATGACTCTGGGCGCTTAAATGAATGTTCGCTCTGTCATTCAGATTTTCACCCCTGATTTTCATTTCCTTGATATGGCACCAAAAAGCCGTTCCGACTTTGTACGATCAAAATCGTTTTGTATCAATTGCAGGCCTTTGCAGTGCAAAACGAAACATGTGTGTAACAATTGCAGAGAGCGCATAATACATTGTAGTGTTTTTCAAACGCAACTGTCTCACAATCACAAAACAATGGAGACACTGTGTAACACCAAAACTATTTTGTTGTCAACAATTCAAGCCGATGTTCGCACTAGTGCTGGAAATTATATACGCCAACGTTTCTTACTGGACAACGTTTCTTACTTACAGGACTTACATGAGTAACTTCGTAACAGAGGATGTTTGTTCAACATTAGGTGTAAAAATCAAACGCATAAAATCGTCAGTGGTAGGTATCGGAAGTACGCCATACCCAGTCAAGGGCTCGGTCAGTCTTACGATTGCCTCGCGGATCGATAAAAATTGTCATTATACGTTCAACGCACTAGTGGTAGACAGAATTACCAACAATTTTCCTACATCTAAGCTAAATACCGCAAGCTTACAATATTTACGAAATATTCCCCTAGCCGATGAAACATTCGACACTCCGAATTTGGTCATCGGCATCATAGGTGCAGAATTAATCCCGCATATATTAGGTCCTACAAAGATTTCTGGACCTTCGCATTCTCCGGTTGCTTTACAAACTACATTCGGGTATGTAGTGATCGGCGAAGCCCAATGTATAGCACAGCAGAGTGATGTACCTCAATCGTTCCGCTCAGTTGCTGAACAGCCTTTAGAAAACGCAGTTCAACGGTTTTTTGAAGTTGAATCTGTTCCGTCGTCCGAAGAACTACCGATGAGCGTCGAGGAAAGTGAATGTGAAAAACATTTTATATCCACTTGTACTCGTGATACTCAAGGTAGATTTGTAGTCTCACTACCATTCAAGGATGACCCTAAGTTATTGGGCTCCTCATAGTAGTAGGAATTGGCGGGTTCTGTGACAATTCTTATTCTAATGCCCGACTCCTAGGACAAACGTTTTTATTTCTAACGGTTTTCTAACATTTACATAATATCTTGCTCTTTTCTAATGCTTTTCTAATGTTCTTTTATAACGTTTTGATTTGATTTTCTAATGGATGTTGTTAAGCGACTCCTGAGCCAAATGTTTTGCTTGCTATAATGAATGATGGACATGCGATCTCGTTGCAAAGCACTGAATGTATCTAAATTGTCATAATAGGGGCTCGCTTTGCGTGGCGATTGTAAGAAACTTGTGGGTAAAAAAACAATATTGGTAATACATATATTTATTCAATATAATTGTTCAATATAAATCATAGATACACCACAATGATAACATTTTAAATTAAATATTCTATCCAATTCCTTCTTTACCTTCTCGGCTGATTCGGGACTCTCCTTGCGTGCCTGACAAGTCAAGAAGCCATTTTAGTTTATCGTACATCTGTTGTCTATTGCATAGAAGGCTCCCTCCAACACATTGATTACCCGTGTGTCTGCTGTAATATAACAAGCCTGGATAAACTTTAATGGTCCAGACTCCGATAAGGCCCTCGTCTTCTACTGAAACACTCCAGATTAGAACACTCAAGTCCTCGAGTACATGGTTGGGTATTTGTGGATACAATAAATCCTTAAAAGGATACTTTTCGAACGCGTCCATCCTGTAGACTGGATTGGAATGAATGTGAGCTAAAATATTGCAATCGTACACACAAACGTTGATCGTGTGTTGCTTATTCGTTTATGATATGCAATCACGTCTGACTTACGACGTGTATGCGACCTCGTTGCAAAGTGCAAGTAATGACTGCTAACATTGTCTGCGCCACCGACGATCGTGGAATAATTTTTATATTCTTGCGACGTGTTGCACAATAATTGCACTGCATTGTGCAATCCTTGATGACCATGAAAAATGCACCTGCGCTCGGAGAGGGCATTTCCAGTGCGCGCATTTTAATGCAATCACGACTAGAGATATCACGTAGTCACGAGTGTGACGGCTGCAGACGGCTGCTAACCTTGATGCACAAATCGCTCGCGGGTTATTTATATTCTCCCGACGTATTTCGCAATATGACGGCAGATTGTAATGTATGACGGAGTAAAATTCCCCCCCCACCTGCATAGATTTGCAAATCCATCCAGTCATTTACGATCATTAAACATCGTCTCTGCGGACCCTGCGTCCACTCTAGAATTGCAACTCATTAAATATCGTCTCGGGGCCTGCATCCATTCTCATGCTCTAACCTTCAACACGATCGTTGACCGCAATCGTGTCTAGGCTTGTAATACCATAAACGTCGTCTCGAGGGACCCGCGTCCGCTCTAGACGTGTCTAGATTTGCAACACATTATCCGTCTCCCCGTTTGCATGATCTCATCTAATTATATTTGAATACTAAATTAGACAATGGTTTATAGTGAATAATAACATCATGTATGAGAATGCAATAAGCCGACGTTTTTTTTTTTTTTTTTTTTTTTAAACTTTATTATTATTTTTTTTACAAAACACCTTTACATTTCCCCACAAAGACGGTGCCTTTTCTGTGGGTGAAAAAAAATAACATTTTATTACTGTATAAAAGTTTCAATAGGGTTACATCAATAAGAAAAAGGACAAACAAAAAACAATATAATAAAATGCAAAAGCAATAAAATAGATAGCAACAAAAAGTAAAAAGTAAAAATTAAAAACCTATCAAAATGCAAAGTTAAAGAAAAAAAAATAAAAATAGACAAAAATATATTTTTATATTTATATAAATATATATGGGTTTTCGTAGATCTATAGCCTATATTTACTTAACTAAACTTTCCTTTCCATCTCAAGCAGATAGAGAGGGAGCAGATATACACTTTTTTAAATACCTTTTTCAGAAATTTTTTCTATTATATTTATCTTTATTTCCTCTTTAATTAAATTAAAATGGGCAGAAATTAAAATCTTTAATAAAATGGGCAAAGCCAACGCTGATGCCTCTAAATTTGATCATTGCACTCTATCTAACGTTAAAGTTTTCCTAAACAATAAAGTGCAGTTGTTTGAGAGCTATTCATACTTTCAAAAAATTTATCACCAAGATGATACTGTACAACCTTTGCTATCCTTAGATAAGTTTAAGAGTCTAGCACCGTTGGTAATTATCGACTGCAATAGACAAAGTGAATTGTTAAAAAGCGCACCCATCGACGTTCGACTACAGTTGGAGACGGTGAAAAACATACCGGAGCAACTTTTTAACGTGTATATGAATAACAATCTTTCAAATGTACCTAAATATAAGGTTAAAGAGGAAATAAAGATAAATATAATAGAAAAAATTTCTGAAAAAGGTATTTAAAAAAGTGTATATCTGCTCCCTCTCTATCTGCTTGAGATGGAAAGGAAAGTTTAGTTAAGTAAATATAGGCTATAGATCTACGAAAACCCATATCTTAATATATATAAATCTCGTGTCACAATGTTTGTCCTCAATGGACTCCTAAACCACTTAACCGATTATAATAAAATTTGAACACCATGTGCAGTTCGATGTGCACTTGAGAGATAGGATAGTTTAAATCTCAAATTATAGTCGCAATTTTAATTTATCGCTAATTTTTTGTCCGTTATTATTTGGCAGTCATAAAACTGACAGATGTCGATACCTTTTTATTTTATGGGCGATTGGGAAGAGCGCGTGACGACTCGGTGCCTGTATAATTTTATTGAACAAGCAGAGGAAAGAGCAATTGTGATATTATTGGAAAATTTTTTAGAAGATCACAATCAACTAATTCAATTGATCAAAAGAGTTTCGCCACGACTGCAAAATGACAATTATCAAATCGTCATATTTTAATTTATTGCTAATTATTTGTCTGATATTATTTGGCAGTCATAAAACTGACAGATGTCGATACCTTTTTATTTTATGGGCGATTGTGAAGAGCGCGTGACGACTCGGTGCCTGTATAATTTTATTGAACAAGCAGAGGAAAGAGCAATTGTGATATTATTGGAAATTTTTTAGAAGATCACAATCAACTAATTCAATTGATCAAAAGAGTTTCGCCACGACTGCAAAATGACAATTATCAAATCGTCATAAAAGCCGACAAAGTACCATTAGGTGCACATGCTGGTAGATTCAACGCTCCAACTGTTGATGAGGTTGCTGTTATCATGGTTGGTGATCCAGTTGACAAAAGATCTATAAACATTACACGGCGAGACAACACTGTCAGTACGATTTCGGATCTACACCGTTCATATGACGCACTACAATATCCATTGATATTTTGGCAAGGACAAGATGAATATCACCTTAATATCAAACAGTATGATCCAAATACCGGTAAATTTGACAATTATCTATTTACTTTCTTACTGTATGTATAGATTTTAATTTCGTATTGCATTTTATTATTTATTTTTTTAGGTGATTACAGAAATAATAAAGTTAGCTCAATGAACTACTACGCACACCGAATAATGGTTAGACAACATCAAGACAATTATATCCTTCGATATCGTCAGCTGTTCCATCAATACATTGTTGATATGTATGCTAAGGTCGAAAGCGAACGCTTGCGATTCCTTCGATTCAACCAGGCAAAACTACGATCGGAAGAATATATTCACTTACGAGATGCTGTTGCTGGAAACATCGATGGAAATTTAAATCCCAATGACATCGGTAATGCTTTCATTTTACCTTCAAGCTACATCGGCAGTCCACGGAACATGCAGGAATACATACAAGATGCGATGACTTACGTACGTCATTACGGCCGACCGGATTTATTTATTACATTCACATGTAATCCGAATTGGGAAGAGATACAAACTTTACTATTGCCAGGACAACAAGCCATTCATCGTCATGATTTAACTGCACGTGTGTTTAAACAAAAATTGAAATCCTTAATTGATTTTATTGTTAAATATACAATTTTTGGTATCACACGTTGTTGGCTGTATACGATAGAGTGGCAAAAGCGAGGTTTGCCTCATGCCCACATTTTGGTTTGGCTTAAAGATAGAATCCGTCCTGAAGAAATCGATCAAATAATTTCAGCCGAAATTCCAGACCCATTAATTGATCAAGAATTATTTGATATTGTCACCAAACACATGATCCATGGGCCATGCGGTGTTTTCAACATGACGTCACCGTGCATGGAAAATGGAAAATGTAAAAAAAACTTCCCAAAGCCGCATACGAATGACACGATCACGGATATTGATGGTTATCCAATGTATCGCCGCAGAAGTACTGAGAATGGTGGCCACACATTTACAATGCGACTGCCGAACTTTCCAAATCAAGTTGAGTTTGATAATCAGTGGGTGGTACCATACTCACCACTACTTTCAAAAACTTACAAAGCTCATATCAATGTTGAGCTTTGCAGTTCTGTTAAATCAATTAAGTATATTTGTAAATATGTAAACAAAGGCAGTGATTTGGCCATATTTGAAGTAAAAAACATAAATAAAAATGACGAAATAGCACGATACCAAATGGGCAGATACATTAGCAGCAATGAAGCTATTTGGCATATTCTCAGCTTTCCCATCCACGAAAGAGATCCTGCTGTCCAACATCTGGCAATACATCTTGAAAACGGTCAACGTGTATACTTCACTGAAGAAAATGTTCTCCAAAGAGCGTTCGAAGCTCCGAAAACGACTCTAACTGAATTTTTTACATTGTGTCAAAAACCTGATGTTTTTGGCCAATTCGCGAAGACATTGGTGTATGGTGATGTTCCACGTTATTTCACATGGAACAAATCCAGTAAAAAATGGGAGCCACGGAAACAAGGAAAACCACATCCTTCCATTACAGGCATATTCAAAGCTAAGACATTGGGGAGACTTTACACGGTACATCCAAAGCAACGTGAGTGCTTCTATTTACGTTTGTTATTGGTGAATGTTCCCGGACCAACGTCTTTTGAATTTTTATGAACAGCTAATGGTCGAGTATTCAATACATACCAGGATGCATGTCGTGAACTGCAATTGCTAGAAGACGATAACCATTGGGACTTAACGCTTGCTGATGCTGCGTTGACATCAACACCGAATAACATTCGTCAGTTGTTTGCAATTATTTTGGCGACATGTTATCCCTCGCAAGCACAAACTTTGTGGGAAAAATATAAAAATTGTATGACAGAAGACATCTTGCACCGAATTAGACAAACAAATCAATGCCAAAACATAGATTATACACCAGAGATGTACAATGAAGCATTGGTCTTGATCGAGGATTTATGTGTTCTTATTTCAAATTTACCACTTAATCATTATGGTATGCCATCACCTAATCGTCCAGCCACCGACTTAGTCAATACCGATTTACAACGAGAAAATCAATATGACCATGGAAGTTTAGCAACAATTATCATGAACAGAGAACCATTACTGACAGCAGAACAAAAAATTATTTATGATCGGATTATGCTGGCTGTTGCTGCTGAACAAGGCGGTTTTTTTTTCTTGGATGCACCCGGTGGAACCGGTAAGACATTTTTAATATCGTTGATTCTTGCCAAAATACGGTCGCAACAAAAAATCGCATTAGAATTAGCATCGTCAGGCATTGCGGCTACTTTACTGGATGGTGGGCGAACAGCACATTCAACATTCAAGCTGCCATTGGACGTTCATAATAAACCAGATGCAATGTGTAACATCAAAAAGAATAGTGGAATAGCTGCAGTGTTGCGGAAGAGTTCTATAATAATTTGGGATGAGTGCACAATGGCACACAAATATTCACTTGAAGCATTAAACAGAACTATGCAAGATTTAAACAGCAATAATAAACTTTTCGGTGGTGCTATCTTACTTTTGTCTGGTGACTTCCGGCAGACCTTACCGGTTATACCTCGCTCTACTTTCGCGGATGAGATTAATGCATGTTTGAAACAATCATTCTTATGGCGAAGTGTTGAAACACTTCGATTGACCATAAATATGCGAGTACAATTGCAAAATGATCCATCAGCACTAATATTTTCCGAACAACTACTAGATATTGGGAACGGTAAAATAAAACTGCAACCAAATACGCAATGCATTAAACTACCAGACAATTTTTGCACTGTTGTTCAGGATAAAACTGAATTGATTCAGAGTATTTTCCCGGATATACAGAATAATTATTTGAATCATGAATGGCTTAGTCAACGGGCGATTTTGGCAGCCAAAAACGTTGATGTTGACGAAATTAACTTCCAGATACAACAGTTGTTACCAGGCGATCTGATGTCTTTTAAATCAATCGATACTGTTGTTGATGAAAATGAAAGTGTAAATTTTCCGATTGAATTTTTAAATTCATTAGATATCCCTGGAATGCCACCACATAATCTTCGATTAAAGATTGGTTCCCCTATTATTCTCCTCCGTAATTTGAATCCACCTCAATTATGTAACGGTACGCGTTTGGTCATCAAAAAGATCACCGGAAACATTCTTGAAGCAACCATTTTGGCTGGGAAGTTTAAAGGAAAAGTGGTCCTGCTGCCACGTATTCCGATGATACCATCAGATTCTACCATACCCTTCAAAAGGCTACAGTTTCCAATTCGTTTAGCTTTCGCCATGTCTATAAATAAATCTCAAGGTCAAACAATGTCCATTTGTGGTTTAGATTTGGAAAATCCATGTTTTTCTCATGGGCAACTATATGTTGCGTGTTCACGTGTTGGGAAACCGTCGAATCTATTTGTGTTAGCTAAAGACAGGTTAACCAAAAACATTGTGCACCGATTGGTGTTAAATTAAATTGAAATTGAAAGTATTTATAATTCAAAAAAAAAAATATTAATGTTTAAAAGTTTAAGACTGTCTGCCTTGCCTACCTCATTCATGAGTTTAAGCGTCACATGTTATTTACTGTATTATACTGTAATATACTTATATTTGTTATAAAATTAAATGGAAATAATAAATCTGATAAATTTTTATTTTTTACCTATTGATTTCTGCTTAGTATCAAGTGTAAGAACATTTTAATTAATTGTGTTCAACGTACTTCCCCTTCAAATCAATCTCAATCCAGTGAATTTGTATACCAACATCAACATTTTCGTCTTTGTTCGTAAATAATTTCATTGTACTAAAGGGTTATAGTAGTAGAAAGTCAAATAAGGAGATCAGCATATTTTTTTACAAATACCATCTGTGTGAAAAAGCATAGTGGACTCCGTGACTGATGTTCTCTTATTGTTCCTCTTAGATTGTTTACTATAATGTAATATAACAAAAACTTTAGCCACAGCAACGCGTGGCCGGGTCAGCTAGTATATTTATATAAATACTAGCTGACCCGGCCACGCGTTGCTGTGGCTAAAGTTTTTGTTATATTACATTATAGTAAACAATCTAAGAGGAACAATAAGAGAACATCAGTCACGGAGTCCACTATGCTTTTTCACACAGATGGTATTTGTAAAAAAATATGGTGATCTCCTTATTTGACTTTCTACTACTATAACCCTTTAGTACAATGAAATTATTTACGAACAAAGACGAAAATGTTGATGTTGGTATACAAATTCACTGGATTGAGATTTGAAGGGGAAGTACGTTGAACACAATTAATTAAAATGTTCTTACACTTGATACTAAGCAGAAATCAATAGGTAAAAAATAAAAAATTATCAGATTTATTATTTCCATTTAATTTTATAACAAATATAAGTATATTACAGTATAATTAATACAGTAAATAACATGTGACGCTTAAACTCATGAATGAGGTAGGCAAGGCAGACAGTCTTAAACTTTTAAACATTAATATCTTTTTTTTTGAATTATAAATACTTTCAATTTCAATTTAATTTAACACCAATCGGTGCACAATGTTTTTGGTTAACCTGTCTTTAGCTAACACAAATAGATTCGACGGTTTCCCAACACGTGAACACGCAACATATAGTTGCCCATGAGAAAAACATGGATTTTCCAAATCTAAACCACAAATGGACATTGTTTGACCTTGAGATTTATTTATAGACATGGCGAAAGCTAAACGAATTGGAAACTGTAGCCTTTTGAAGGGTATGGTAGAATCTGATGGTATCATCGGAATACGTGGCAGCAGGACCACTTTTCCTTTAAACTTCCCAGCCAAAATGGTTGCTTCAAGAATGTTTCCGGTGATCTTTTTGATGACCAAACGCGTACCGTTACATAATTGAGGTGGATTCAAATTACGGAGGAGAATAATAGGGGAACCAATCTTTAATCGAAGATTATGTGGTGGCATTCCAGGGATATCTAATGAATTTAAAAATTCAATCGGAAAATTTACACTTTCATTTTCATCAACAACAGTATCGATTGATTTAAAAGACATCAGATCGCCTGGTAACAACTGTTGTATCTGGAAGTTAATTTCGTCAACATCAACGTTTTTGGCTGCCAAAATCGCCCGTTGACTAAGCCATTCATGATTCAAATAATTATTCTGTATATCCGGGAAAATACTCTGAATCAATTCAGTTTTATCCTGAACAACAGTGCAAAAATTGTCTGGTAGTTTAATGCATTGCGTATTTGGTTGCAGTTTTATTTTACCGTTCCCAATATCTAGTAGTTGTTCGGAAAATATTAGTGCTGATGGATCATTTTGCAATTGTACTCGCATATTTATGGTCAATCGAAGTGTTTCAACACTTCGCCATAAGAATGATTGTTTCAAACATGCATTAATCTCATCCGCGAAAGTAGAGCGAGGTATAACCGGTAAGGTCTGCCGGAAGTCACCAGACAAAAGTAAGATAGCACCACCGAAAAGTTTATTATTGCTGTTTAAATCTTGCATAGTTCTGTTTAATGCTTCAAGTGAATATTTGTGTGCCATTGTGCACTCATCCCAAATTATTATAGAACTCTTCCGCAACACTGCAGCTATTCCACTATTCTTTTTGATGTTACACATTGCATCTGGTTTATTATGAACGTCCAATGGCAGCTTGAATGTTGAATGTGCTGTTCGCCCACCATCCAGTAAAGTAGCCGCAATGCCTGACGATGCTAATGCTAATGCGATGTTTTTGTTGCGACCGTATTTTGGCAAGAATCAACGATATTAAAAATGTCTTACCGGTTCCACCGGGTGCATCCAAGAAAAAAAAACCGCCTTGTTCAGCAGCAACAGCCAGCATAATCCGATCATAAATAATTTTTTGTTCTGCTGTCAGTAATGGTTCACTGTTCATGATAATTGTTGCTAAACTTCCATGGTCATATTGATTTTCTCGTTGTAAATCGGTATTGACTAAGTCGGTGGCTGGACGATTAGGTGATGGCATACCATAATGATTAAGTGGTAAATT
Organism: Neomicropteryx cornuta; assembly: GCA_020383195.1. NCBI lineage: Eukaryota > Metazoa > Arthropoda > Insecta > Lepidoptera > Micropterigidae > Neomicropteryx > Neomicropteryx cornuta. The sequence continues at coordinate 151,743 of JAHKQU010000001.1, read as the reverse complement.
TGAAATAAGAACACATAAATCCTCGATCAAGACCAATGCTTCATTGTACATCTCTGGTGTATAATCTATGTTTTGGCATTGATTTGTTTGTCTAATTCGGTGCAAGATGTCTTCTGTCATACAATTTTTATATTTTTCCCACAAAGTTTGTGCTTGCGAGGGATAACATGTCGCCAAAATAATTGCAAACAACTGACGAATGTTATTCGGTGTTGATGTCAACGCAGCATCAGCAAGCGTTAAGTCCCAATGGTTATCGTCTTCTAGCAATTGCAGTTCACGACATGCATCCTGGTATGTATTGAATACTCGACCATTAGCTGTTCGTAAAAATTCAAAAGACGTTGGTCCGGGAACATTCACCAATAACAAACGTAAATAGAAGCACTCACGTTGCTTTGGATGTACCGTGTAAAGTCTCCCCAATGTCTTAGCTTTGAATATGCCTGTAATGGAAGGATGTGGTTTTCCTTGTTTCCGTGGCTCCCATTTTTTACTGGATTTGTTCCATGTGAAATAACGTGGAACATCACCATACACCAATGTCTTCGCGAATTGGCCAAAAACATCAGGTTTTTGACACAATGTAAAAAATTCAGTTAGAGTCGTTTTCGGAGCTTCGAACGCTCTTTGGAGAACATTTTCTTCAGTGAAGTATACACGTTGACCGTTTTCAAGATGTATTGCCAGATGTTGGACAGCAGGATCTCTTTCGTGGATGGGAAAGCTGAGAATATGCCAAATAGCTTCATTGCTGCTAATGTATCTGCCCATTTGGTATCGTGCTATTTCGTCATTTTTATTTATGTTTTTTACTTCAAATATGGCCAAATCACTGCCTTTGTTTACATATTTACAAATATACTTAATTGATTTAACAGAACTGCAAAGCTCAACATTGATATGAGCTTTGTAAGTTTTTGAAAGTAGTGGTGAGTATGGTACCACCCACTGATTATCAAACTCAACTTGATTTGGAAAGTTCGGCAGTCGCATTGTAAATGTGTGGCCACCATTCTCAGTACTTCTGCGGCGATACATTGGATAACCATCAATATCCGTGATCGTGTCATTCGTATGCGGCTTTGGGAAGTTTTTTTACATTTTCCATTTTCCATGCACGGTGACGTCATGTTGAAAACACCGCATGGCCCATGGATCATGTGTTTGGTGACAATATCAAATAATTCTTGATCAATTAATGGGTCTGGAATTTCGGCTGAAATTATTTGATCGATTTCTTCAGGACGGATTCTATCTTTAAGCCAAACCAAAATGTGGGCATGAGGCAAACCTCGCTTTTGCCACTCTATCGTATACAGCCAACAACGTGTGATACCAAAAATTGTATATTTAACAATAAAATCAATTAAGGATTTCAATTTTTGTTTAAACACACGTGCAGTTAAATCATGACGATGAATGGCTTGTTGTCCTGGCAATAGTAAAGTTTGTATCTCTTCCCAATTCGGATTACATGTGAATGTAATAAATAAATCCGGTCGGCCGTAATGACGTACGTAAGTCATCGCATCTTGTATGTATTCCTGCATGTTCCGTGGACTGCCGATGTAGCTTGAAGGTAAAATGAAAGCATTACCGATGTCATTGGGATTTAAATTTCCATCGATGTTTCCAGCAACAGCATCTCGTAAGTGAATATATTCTTCCGATCGTAGTTTTGCCTGGTTGAATCGAAGGAATCGCAAGCGTTCGCTTTCGACCTTAGCATACATATCAACAATGTATTGATGGAACAGCTGACGATATCGAAGGATATAATTGTCTTGATGTTGTCTAACCATTATTCGGTGTGCGTAGTAGTTCATTGAGCTAACTTTATTATTTCTGTAATCACCTAAAAAAATAAATAATAAAATGCAATACGAAATTAAAATCTATACATACAGTAAGAAAGTAAATAGATAATTGTCAAATTTACCGGTATTTGGATCATACTGATTGATATTAAGGTGATATTCATCTTGTCCTTGCCAAAATATCAATGGATATTGTAGTGCGTCATATGAACGGTGTAGATCCGAAATCGTACTGACAGTGTTGTCTCGCCGTGTAATGTTTATAGATCTTTTGTCAACTGGATCACCAACCATGATAACAGCAACCTCATCAACAGTTGGAGCGTTGAATCTACCAGCATGTTCACCTAATGGTACTTTGTCGGCTTTTATGACGATTTGATAATTGTCATTTTGCAGTCGTGGCGAAACTCTTTTGATCAATTGAATTAGTTGATTGTGATCTTCTAAAAAATTTCCAATAATATCACAATTGCTCTTTCCTCTGCTTGTTCAATAAAATTATACAGGCACCGAGTCGTCACGCGCTCTTCACAATCGCCCATAAAATAAAAAGGTATCGACATCTGTCAGTTTTATGACTGCCAAATAATATCAGACAAATAATTAGCAATAAATTAAAATATGACGATTTGATAATTGTCATTTTGCAGTCGTGGCGAAACTCTTTTGATCAATTGAATTAGTTGATTGTGATCTTCTAAAAAATTTTCCAATAATATCACAATTGCTCTTTCCTCTGCTTGTTCAATAAAATTATACAGGCACCGAGTCGTCACGCGCTCTTCCCAATCGCCCATAAAATAAAAAGGTATCGACATCTGTCAGTTTTATGACTGCCAAATAATAACGGACAAAAAATTAGCGATAAATTAAAATTGCGACTATAATTTGAGATTTAAACTATCCTATCTCTCAAGTGCACATCGAACTGCACATGGTGTGCAAATTTTATTATAATCGGTTAAGTGGTTTAGGAGTCCATTGAGGACAAACATTGTGACACGAGATTTATATATATTAAGATAAAAATATATGGTTTTGTCTATTTTTATTTTTTTTTCTTTAACTTTGCATTTTGATAGGTTTTTAATTTTTACTTTTTACTTTTTGTTGCTATCTATTTTATTGCTTTTGCATTTTATTATATTGTTTTTTGTTTGTCCTTTTTCTTATTGATGTAACCCTATTGAAACTTTTATACAGTAATAAAATGTTATTTTTTTTCACCCACAGAAAAGGCACCGTCTTTGTGGGGAAATGTAAAGGTGTTTTGTAAAAAAAATAATAATAAAGTTTAAAAAAAAAAAAAAAAAAAAAAACGTCGGCTTATTGCATTCTCATACATGATGTTATTATTCACTATAAACCATTGTCTAATTTAGTATTCAAATATAATTAGATGAGATCATGCAAACGGGGAGACGGATAATGTGTTGCAAATCTAGACACGTCTAGAGCGGACGCGGGTCCCTCGAGACGACGTTTATGGTATTACAAGCCTAGACACGATTGCGGTCAACGATCGTGTTGAAGGTTAGAGCATGAGAATGGATGCAGGCCCCGAGACGATATTTAATGAGTTGCAATTCTAGAGTGGACGCAGGGTCCGCAGAGACGATGTTTAATGATCGTAAATGACTGGATGGATTTGCAAATCTATGCAGGTGGGGGGGGAATTTTACTCCGTCATACATTACAATCTGCCGTCATATTGCGAAATACGTCGGGAGAATATAAATAACCCGCGAGCGATTTGTGCATCAAGGTTAGCAGCCGTCTGCAGCCGTCACACTCGTGACTACGTGATATCTCTAGTCGTGATTGCATTAAAATGCGCGCACTGGAAATGCCCTCTCCGAGCGCAGGTGCATTTTTCATGGTCATCAAGGATTGCACAATGCAGTGCAATTATTGTGCAACACGTCGCAAGAATATAAAAATTATTCCACGATCGTCGGTGGCGCAGACAATGTTAGCAGTCATTACTTGCACTTTGCAACGAGGTCGCATACACGTCGTAAGTCAGACGTGATTGCATATCATAAACGAATAAGCAACACACGATCAACGTTTGTGTGTACGATTGCAATATTTTAGCTCACATTCATTCCAATCCAGTCTACAGGATGGACGCGTTCGAAAAGTATCCTTTTAAGGATTTATTGTATCCACAAATACCCAACCATGTACTCGAGGACTTGAGTGTTCTAATCTGGAGTGTTTCAGTAGAAGACGAGGGCCTTATCGGAGTCTGGACCATTAAAGTTTATCCAGGCTTGTTATATTACAGCAGACACACGGGTAATCAATGTGTTGGAGGGAGCCTTCTATGCAATAGACAACAGATGTACGATAAACTAAAATGGCTTCTTGACTTGTCAGGCACGCAAGGAGAGTCCCGAATCAGCCGAGAAGGTAAAGAAGGAATTGGATAGAATATTTAATTTAAAATGTTATCATTGTGGTGTATCTATGATTTATATTGAACAATTATATTGAATAAATATATGTATTACCAATATTGTTTTTTTACCCACAAGTTTCTTACAATCGCCACGCAAAGCGAGCCCCTATTATGACAATTTAGATACATTCAGTGCTTTGCAACGAGATCGCATGTCCATCATTCATTATAGCAAGCAAAACATTTGGCTCAGGAGTCGCTTAACAACATCCATTAGAAAATCAAATCAAAACGTTATAAAAGAACATTAGAAAAGCATTAGAAAAGAGCAAGATATTATGTAAATGTTAGAAAACCGTTAGAAATAAAAACGTTTGTCCTAGGAGTCGGGCATTAGAATAAGAATTGTCACAGAACCCGCCAATTCCTACTACTATGAGGAGCCCAATAACTTAGGGTCATCCTTGAATGGTAGTGAGACTACAAATCTACCTTGAGTATCACGAGTACAAGTGGATATAAAATGTTTTTCACATTCACTTTCCTCGACGCTCATCGGTAGTTCTTCGGACGACGGAACAGATTCAACTTCAAAAAACCGTTGAACTGCGTTTTCTAAAGGCTGTTCAGCAACTGAGCGGAACGATTGAGGTACATCACTCTGCTGTGCTATACATTGGGCTTCGCCGATCACTACATACCCGAATGTAGTTTGTAAAGCAACCGGAGAATGCGAAGGTCCAGAAATCTTTGTAGGACCTAATATATGCGGGATTAATTCTGCACCTATGATGCCGATGACCAAATTCGGAGTGTCGAATGTTTCATCGGCTAGGGGAATATTTCGTAAATATTGTAAGCTTGCGGTATTTAGCTTAGATGTAGGAAAATTGTTGGTAATTCTGTCTACCACTAGTGCGTTGAACGTATAATGACAATTTTTATCGATCCGCGAGGCAATCGTAAGACTGACCGAGCCCTTGACTGGGTATGGCGTACTTCCGATACCTACCACTGACGATTTTATGCGTTTGATTTTTACACCTAATGTTGAACAAACATCCTCTGTTACGAAGTTACTCATGTAAGTCCTGTAAGTAAGAAACGTTGTCCAGTAAGAAACGTTGGCGTATATAATTTCCAGCACTAGTGCGAACATCGGCTTGAATTGTTGACAACAAAATAGTTTTGGTGTTACACAGTGTCTCCATTGTTTTGTGATTGTGAGACAGTTGCGTTTGAAAAACACTACAATGTATTATGCGCTCTCTGCAATTGTTACACACATGTTTCGTTTTGCACTGCAAAGGCCTGCAATTGATACAAAACGATTTTGATCGTACAAAGTCGGAACGGCTTTTTGGTGCCATATCAAGGAAATGAAAATCAGGGGTGAAAATCTGAATGACAGAGCGAACATTCATTTAAGCGCCCAGAGTCATTTGTGTTCGTTGCAAATACTTGCGGTTTGTTAGATGCGACCGAACTCGATTTAACAGATTTCTTTTCGTATGATTGATTAGTTGGCTGTTTTGAATTAGTATGCTGAAGAATTTTTATTTGTTGTTGCAAAAACTCTAACAATTGGGAATAAGTAGGTATTTCTACATTGCGATTTTGAGATTCGAAATCTTTAACTGTGTTAAAATCAAGTCTCTTTAAAGAAATATGTAATAATATGAAATCAGCGAGATCGGTTAATTCTAACTGCTTTAAGGCTGCTACTGCGGGGGCAAATGTATGTAAAAATGCATCTAGATTATTTATTGAGGAACTATTTGGAAATTTTGTGTCGAAAATTTGATCCAAATAATGTGTAGCCAATAATCGCTTGTCGTCATACTTCGAAACTAACAGAGTCCAAATCAACTCATAATTTGCACCGGTCGGTTGAATGCCGCTACAAACTGTTAGAGCGCGGCCTGTTAATTTGGATTATAGATATCGGATTTTATCTAAGTTCGACAGATTAGGATTAGGTATCATGCACCGAAGATTTAAATGCTTCATGAAAAATATTCCATTGATTTAATTCTCCGCTGAAACTAGGTATTTCTAATTTGTGAAGCTTTTTATATATTTTATTTTCCGATTGTGAGTTATTTTCCGTACTACCCATTTGTTGTAATAGTTCGGATTTAGCATTTTTTACCAGATAATAAATATCATCAAATGCCTGTAAACTCTTGTAATTGGGTACGTAATTTTCGTTCTTTTCTGATTTGATTATATTTATTTTATCAATTATATCCGAAAACTCATTTCGAAAACTGAATAAATCTTCAGATTTGATTAAAAATAATTTACGGTTTTTCTCTGTCATAAGGTTCTTTTAATTATCAAATAAAGTTTGAATGTTTTCAAAAATGTATGCCCTTTTCGATTCTAACTGTTTTAATATATGATCACTCATTTTTATTTTTACCGATATTAATTTTTGTCGCTGACTGTACTTCTTACAGACCGAAAGCAATTGATTTGATCTGAAAAATTAACCACCTAAAACTACGAAATAGTTTTATTGTTAAAGTAGCAGATGGCGCTGTGGTAACTTGAATTTGTGTATAGTAATATTTTTATGTAGTTATATATTTATAGTAAGTCAAATATAAACATACGAGAAAATTATATTATACTGTATTCGTATGAATAAACAAAATAAATAACCTAATAAATATTAATTAAATATATATTTTTTAAATAAATACAATACTTAATTAGTACACACAAAAGATCATTAGGCAATATTCTGTTTTTCTTTTATTTTATTTTTATTTTTTTAATATTTATGTCCCACGATTACTTTTAAATATATTGTTTTAAATATAATGCAAACAACTTAGCGTTTATTAAGCTGATTGTAGCTTGTTAAAACGGCTTGTGAAGTGAATAATTTTTGCTCTAAATCCTAGATTGCAAGTTCAAAAACACTAAAATTTCTAGGATTAGGCTCGAAGTACCAATACTATGACGTGGCCTGGAATATATGGTAGATTTTCTGGAGATAAGTGGACTGCCCGGTATGTACCAGATGACTTGGTACACTTCAGGCCAACAATAGTCGATTTGCGGATTGAATTAAAATTTGCGGAATGGATAGAGAGAGATGCAAAACTCACGGTTGGTTCGGCGGCCGGCGACTCGAAGAGAGCTCTCGTTCCAGGTTCGGTGGCTGCAGTGATGCACTGACACTTGGCACCAAATTTGCGGAAACGTTGTAGTATTATTTGCGGGTAGAAATGCGGGTTTATGCGGTGGCTGTACTCACGACGGCGGAGTCTAATTTCGAACTGAAATCACCTACTTTTATGACATCATATTTGGGTTAGGTGAGGTAAGCGGTTGCGGGGTAAGAGAGGAATATAGGTGAGAGGATGTTTTGTGCATTTCGACTATAGATTGCACTGTCAGTCTATAATATTCATGAGATTATTTTGTGTCACAAACTGGCCAAGCCACTCAATATGTGCGAACGTTTGCTGAAACAACTCACGATATTCTCGTACACCGTTTTATCGATAGTGACGTTATTCAGCCGCTATTGTAGTGCGATTGAAGCGGGCGGTCATCAATGGTGGTAGCTGTCAAAACTGTCGGTAACTTTAACTGTTGAATTCTCACCAAATTGGACTCCGATCAGAACAATAACACAGTAACGATCTGAGGTATATGAGATAAGTATGACAACACGGTATCCCCTAAATTTACACCAAAATTACAAATCATGCTTAAACGTTAGCAGCGGTTCGAACACATGTTTGCGCTAACAGTGTTGCCAGTGTGATGATGATGTAGCTTATGGTTTTTGACAAAATACCTAACTTCCAATAACAAATTTTGCTGGATTACGGAAATACCATATTTAAATGAAATATATTTATAGTAATGTGTAGCTTTTAAGGACGACCTATTTTTCCAGAAAAAGTTATTGTATTTTAATGGTTTTTGACAAAATACCTAACTTCCAATAACAAATGTTGTTGGATTCGTTGCAAAATATATTTTCTATGGATAATACTACCTGCTTGCGAAGGTTTCATCGGCAAACTAGTTAGTGTATAGGTTGAACCCTTCGTTTATCGGACTATATCACGCTCAGTCATCAGTGCGTCCCATAAGTGAGTTTCGGCCGAAAGATCTTTTATGGCGTACCACTTTATCGCTTTTAATTTCACAGGGCACCGTGAAATGATCGGTTACGGTAGTATGTACGAGTATGACCGACGCTTGATAACTTTGAATATTTTTAATGAACATATGATCAATGCATGTATCGTAGCCATCACTTGTGGTAGATTTGTCGATAATACATGTCGATAGCCCATATTGCAACAAAATACATATATATGAATCTGCAGGATAATGCTTAATGATATTTATATTAATATCACCAAGTAAGATAACTTTCTTGTTTAGGCAGGTGTAGGAAATGCGGCGAAATTCGTAAATGAATCGCAAATCACTTACCTAATGGTCGAGCTTAGGTGCTGGAATTTTGTTGATGGATTGTGGAATTCAGGTGCCTCTGCAACTGTCTTTACAGGTTGTGGAGGACGCTGATGCCTCGCACGAATCCATCCGTTTCTTTGCTAGATTCTACAAAACTGCTATGAGCGAGATTTTGGTGCTACGACAGACCATTTCACACTGCTTGACAGTTACATTAGAGGGGGAGGGGGGAAAATGGATTTATGGATAGACCATAGACCAAGGATATTTGAGGTAAAGGTGTGATTATACGACACATAATACAAACCTCACCATTTACTACATATTTTGGTCTTATGATTGTTTACTATATTCAACATCCTCCCCGCCAAAAAGAGCTTGCCTCTTTTTTTTTCCGAAGTTGTTTGAGATTCTATGAGTTCTTTTGTAAATTACAATTATTCCTAAATAAGTTGATTTACCTAACCTAATTCTTAACTTAATTATTAGCATTTAATTAGATTATTCAAGTGGAAGAGGACACACCTTAACCACTGGTCTAACCAATGTGCCCTGAGCAGTCTTCAGAGTTACCACTCGCACTACTGAATCTTTCCCCGGGTGGGTTTTTGTAATGCGACCTAGTCGCCACCGTAATACAGGCAAGTTTTCATCTTTAATGATGACAAGTTCTCCAACTTTAATATTCGGAGAGGGAGATGTCCATTTGGCTCTCTGTTGAAGGGTGTGCAAATATTGTGTCTGCCACTGCTTCCAAAAATGTTGGGTCATTTGCTGAATGAGTTGCCATCGTGAGAGATGTGACAACTTCACCTTTTCTAATGTGTTTTCAGGCAACGACACAAGAATATCTCCTATAAGGAAATGTGCTGGTGTTAATGTATCTAATTCTGCAGGGTCAGTGGATAATGGGCATAATGGCCGTGAGTTTAGTACGGCTTCAATCCTAATGAAAAGTGTTGTAAGTTCTTCGAAAGTTAATACTTGATCTCCAATGACTCGTTTGAGATGAGTCTTTGCCAATTTAACCATGGCTTCAAATTGACCTCCAAAATGAGGTGCTCCGGGTGGGTTTAAGTGCCAACGAACACCTTGATGACCCAAGGAGTTTTGGATCTTTTCTTGTGATTCGTTAACTAAAAGAAATTTATGGATGTCCGATAAATATCTCTTACAACCCACGAAGTTTGTTCCACAGTCTGTATAAATATCCGTACACAGACCACGCCGTGAAACAAATCTATTGAACGCTGCCAAGAAAGCTTCAGTCGATAGATCAGACACCACTTCTAAGTGGACAGCCTTTACTGAGTAACAGACAAATACACAAAGATATGCCTTTTGAATTTTAGCATTTCTGAGTTTACTTGATTTTATCTGAAATGGACCTGCAAAATCGGCTCCACTAATAAGGAACGGTCTACATTGACGAAGTCTATTTTGAGGAAGGTCACCCATCAATGGACTTACAGGTTTGGCTTTGGTTTTGAAACACGGAATACATTTATGTATCCTATGACGAATTGTGCGTCTCGCAGATAAAATCCAATACTGGTGTTGCAAAATGGACAACAATGTAGTTGGACCAGCATGAAGATGCTTTTTGTGGTAATAATCAACGATAAGATTAGTTAAGTGGTTGGATCTGGGTAAGACTATAGGATGTTTTGCATTGAATTTAAGGTTTGAATATTTTAAACGCCCACCAACTCGCAGTACATCATTACTGTCTAAAAATGGCAAAAGATGTTTGATATTCGTGTTACAATACTTGCCTTTGCGTAGTAATGCAATTTCTTTAGAAAATTCAGAACATTGGACATATTTGATCCAAATTAGAAGAGCGTCTTGAAGTTCGTCAACGCTGAGAGCGCCAAGAACTCTTTTTAAACTATTACGACAATTGAAACTGAAACGTTTACACCAAGCTGTAATTCTCTGAAGTTTTGAAAGTGAGCTCACCTTATCCAAGATAACAGTCTCGTTAAATGTTGTATGGAGAACAATTTTAGACGTTTTCACGCCAGGAAGGTCCTGAATTTGGACTTGTTGAGGATTTAGTGGCCATGTTTCTGGTTGGTCCACCAGCCACAAAGGTCTCCACCATAACTCATGACTTAATAATTCTGACGGTGAGATTCCTCGAGAAGCGCAATCGGCAGGATTTAACTCTGATGTTACATATCGCCAGTGATCTGGTGACAGTAAACTTTGGATTTCTGAAACGCGATTGCCTTCATAGGTTTGAAGCAAGTGTGGCGGAGTTCTTATCCATGCTAAAACGATGGTTGAATCACACCATGCGATTATATCATCAATGATCAATCTGCCTGTCAATGAATGTACAATATAATTTATTAATTTTGCTACGAGCATAGCTCCACAAAGTTCTAATCGAGGGATGCTCAGTTTTTTCTTAAGAGGCGCTACTCTGCTTTTTGCCAAAAGAAGATTAACAGTTACTTCACTGTCGATATCTTCCACTCTCAAATAGACTACAGCGGAAAAACCTGCTTCTGAGGCATCGCTGAATCCGTGAAGGGCACGTCTAAGGGGTTTACTTGGCAAAATATGTCTAGTAAGTTGAATTCGAGATAATACTGGGAACTCAGTTACATAAGACTGCCATTGCTGGAGAATGGATTGAGGTGGTACGTCATCCCAAGAAATACCTAGTAGCCACAATTCTTGTAACAAAACTTTAGCTTTAAATACGACAGGGCTCAACCAGCCGCTAGGGTCGTAAATTTTAGCAACATTTGATAATATGCTGCGCTTAGTACAGGCTTCACTTGCTAATGAGACACTGTATTGAAAAACATCAAGTATGTGGTCCCACTGCAACCCCAAGACTTTTATCCTACTTCCACCATCAAGATTCAGTGGAGTTTCACAATGATCAATAGGAAAACGTTCTAAAAGGATTGGGTTGTTACTGGCCCACTTACGTAATTCAAACCTACCTCTGTTTAATAATGTAACTAATTCATCCTGAAGAGTTAACGCTTGTTCAACTGACGGAGCACCAGTTACAATATCATCTACAAATATGTTATTCAGGAGAACAAATGATGCCCTTGGAAGGTCGTTGTACAATTTTGCTAGTTCGTGAAGACAGCGCAATGCCAAATAGGGAGCTGAAGCAGTCCCATAGGTTACCGTATTCAATTGAAATTCACTAACGGGTAGTTCACTTGACGACCTCCACAAAATAGTTTGATAGCATCTATCATCAGGATGAATAGATATTTGTCTATACATCTGACGAATGTCTGATGTAAAAACTACTGGATGCAGTCTAAAGTGAAGAATAATGTCAACAATGTCTTGCTGGAGTTTCGGACCAGTCAAAAGAATATCATTGAGCGAAGTAGACGATGAGGTTGGCATTGACGCATCAAATACAACACGAAGTTTTGTAGTGCTACTACTTTCTTTAACAACCCCGTGATGGGGAATGTAATAACATATGTTATTTGATGAACCGCAGATGAGTTCCATATGGTTCAAATCTAGATATTCTTGCAAAAACTTGGAATATGAAAGCTTTAGTTGTGGGTCGCGATTCAACCGACGTTCTAAATTCAGAAATCTGGACAACGTTTGAGTCCGTGATTCAGCCAACGAAGGATGATCGGGTTTAAATGGTAACCTTACAATAAAGCGTCCATTATTATCCCGTAAATAACTATCAGCAAATAGTTTTTCACACAATTCGTCTTCAGGATTTACAATGTGTCTAGAAGGTGGTTCTTCAGATTCCCAGAATTTTCTTAAACTTTCATCTAAAGTTGACAAACATGCTACTGATGCGACAGAGGAATTCGAAGAGATCGCATTAGGTATCACAGTCTTGCCTGTTATAACCCAACCAAACACCGTTCGAAACGCTGATGGGAGATCAGAATCCACCGTTATTTTTTGTGATTCCAAAACTTTGTCGAACAAATCTGCACCTAATAAGAAATCAATTGAAGCGGGCTCACTAAAGTGAGGGTCTGCTAATTCAAGGTGCTTGAAACTGTCCCATACCCCGTGCAGGAATAGGACCTGAAGGCAATTGTGGAGTTATCTTTTTTAAAACAACTGCCTTTGTAAACAGAAGTGGAGTAAACGAAAACTGCGGTTTTATTGAACAATCAACTAATCCCTTTGAAGATTGCACTTTCGTGTTACCTACGCCCGTAATGGGTATCTTATTGCAAGTGCGAGGCAAGCACAATCGTTTTGCACACACTTCCGTGATGAAGCTACACTGTGATCCATTATCAAGGAGGCAACGTACTACTTGATATTGTCCACTTGAATCTTTCATATGGATAAGCGCTGTTGCTAACAACACTGTTGTCGCCTTAAGAGTGACATTTTTGACAACAATAGTTGAGCTGTGAGCTGACAGCTGCTTATGCTCAGAGGAGCTTGATTGCTCAGCACGAGAATAATCTAATCTTGCCGGAACTACCTCTTTCGGGAGGGTATTACAATTACCGCTGGTTTCCTGCAAGTTTAGTTTGCTTGGAGCGTCAGATCTCTCAAGATGTAATAAACTGTGATGAAGACCATCACATTCAAAACACCTTATTTTTGAAGAACAATGTTTCAAAATATGTGATTTGAAACAATTAAAACAAAGATTATTTTGTTTTACAAATCTGTGACGTTCAAAGGGGGTTTTGTTTTTAAATACAAAGCACTTGTATAGTTTATGTGCCTTCTTACACAAAGGACAATTTTCCTGGACATCCGATTGCACATTTGACACAAATGAACTATTTCTAGGTTTGAACGTAGGCTTCGAGTGCTCTACTGGAACCTTGTTCTGTTTCGAGATATGTGTGACTGACGAATTTTCAAAAGCTTTGCATTGCAAATTCAAAAATGTAAGCAATTGTTGAAATGTAGGAATTTCCGACTGAGCATACTGTACTTCAAAACGATGTCTAGTATCCAAATCTAATTTACGAACACAGATGTGAAGTAAAATAAAACTCCAATCATTCACAGGAAAGCTTAAGGCTTCTAATGCGCGAGTATTTTCTTGTAAAATATTCAAAAAATTTCTTAAACCAAATGTGTTTTGGGTATTCAAATTAGGCATTGAAAGAATAAGTTCCAAGTGCCTATCGGCTATCAAACGAGTATTATCAAATCGTTGAATTAAAAGATCGTACGCTACTTGGTAATTACTGTTTAATATTGGTAGATGTCGAACAATATTTAACGCTTCGCCTGACAAGCAACTAAACAAGTAATGCAATTTCTGCACATCGTTTATGTGATTGTCACAATGTACTAAACTTTTAAAAACGTTGATAAAGTTTGGCCACGTTATGATGTCTCCACTAAAATGGGGCAAATCAATACGAGGAATATTATAAGAACGTCGCTCTTGAGAAGAGGAGTTAGCTGGAAGATTTTCGCTTTTAGCCTCTGTCTGTTGCACTAACTGCTTGTGGAAAGATTTAAGTTCAAAGTACGTATGGAAGAAGCTATTAAACAGTTCCTCGTGAACATCGCTATCAAAATCATCTGTCTGCAATACCTCTATGCGTATGTGACATTCTTCAAATTTATTTTTAATTGAATCAAGTTCCTCACATCTTACTATAAAGTTATCACGACATAGTGCATTTGATTCTAACGCTAATGCACTTACCTGTAAACTTTGAATCTTTTTCCGCATAATTTTATGAGTCACAAGTGCTGTAGCTAAGTCTGCCATTATAATTTTCCAATTCACGATGAAGTAACAAAACTTTGAACTGAATGTTATTAGTTACCAACCGAACTATTTTGGTAATAAACTAACCAATAATCTACAATGTTTTCAAGTTTATTTTAGAACACATGAGTTTATAACCATGTAAGAAATGATTGATTTAACATGTCAACTGGGATATCAATTGAGCAAATATGCCTACCCGCTAAAGAAATATTTTTCTTCACCCACACAAAATGAGGTAAACTTTACGTTTTTTACTAAAAAAACTACCTGATTTGAAAACTAATTTAACAAAAAGAAGTAATTTAATAGTTTAACTGGCAAATGAAGGACCGGAAATTAAATCTGACTCGAAGACCAAAAATGATGTAGGAAATGCGGCGAAATTCGTAAATGAATCGCAAATCACTTACCTAATGGTCGAGCTTAGGTGCTGGAATTTTGTTGACGGATTGTGGAATTCAGGTGCCTCTGCAACTGTCTTTACAGGTTGTGGAGGACGCTGATGCCTCGCACGAATCCATCCGTTTCTTTGCTAGATTCTGCAAAACTGCTATGAGCGAGATGTTGGTGCTACGACAGACCATTTCACACTGCTTGACAGTTACATTAGAGGGGGAGGGGGGAAAATGGATTTATGGATAGACCATAGACCAAGGATATTTGAGGTAAAGGTGTGATTATACGACACATAATACAAACCTCACCATTTACTACATATTTTGGCCTTATGATTGTTTACTATATTCAACAGCAGGTCTAAAGTCTTTAAAAAGGTCGGTTATATTGTGTGTCGCTGGGGATCTTTATATACCTACAATACATATGTCATTAGGTAAGCCAATTATCAGACAATTTGCTTCAAATAGTGGTATCTCTTCATTAACTGCTAAAATTGGATCTTTAATAAAAACTGATACTTCACTGTTTTGATTAAAATTAGTTGTAGCATAATGTGTACCATAACTAGGTAAATTTATGACAGGCAAATTGCAGGAATGCCAACACTCTGATAGAAATAGTAAATTAAAATTAAGTTTTAGATCTGACACACTTGTACACTGTTGTTACTCTGACATACAATTCCGAAACGCTCTGGGTAATAATAATGCCCTGTTATGCACAAAACGTGTATTAATAATCTACTCGGGGGTTTGTAATTGTATTTGTAGGGCTCGGCCGAAATACTCGGGGAATTAAAGTAGTGGGCTATGGTTAAATGATCATCAGGTTGGTCAAGAAAATCGAAAGCCGTTGATGCGGCGATTTCAAAAGGTGCTGTATGGAATGTCAGTGGAAACTGTAGAAATTGCTATGAATGAGCTTTTGAATGATTCTGAGGTATTAAGTAATAGTCTGGCCAAAAATCACTGGAAAATTGCATATGAAAAATTCACTCGAAAATGGAAGGATAAGTACAACGGTTTTTCAAATCGATGTTACGATTTTTTATGCACTTACGGACCGAAATGCTTCCCCATATGTAATCGATTCAAAAATAGCAATGTGCAATTGTGAATATGGAAAAGGAGGTAGATATTGCAAGCATTTATATGCTGTTGAACGTGGCTATGCACTTAGCTTCAAAACATCTTTACTTTTATCTGAAAAGGATAAAGTAATAACGTTTTCAGATAAAATAAAAATAAAAATAACCCGAAAAAATAAATCAACCTTCAAGAAATTTTCGATTATATTAAAAAACATAAAGAGTCCACACCAATTAATCAATCTCATTCTAACTAATACGTTTGTTACTTTAATTTCAATTTTTTCAATGATTATATTTCAACAGAGAAACTAAATGTTTTTTCTCTTAGCGATAACCAACACTATTGTACTACTCGAGGTATTGTAGTGACAGAATTTTAAAATTATGACTCGAATACGCTTTTGAGTTCATCCCGCGGGATGAACTGGCCGGGATTACAGATGCCAACTAGAAAAGACTGGGATTTGGCCAAGTACGTGGCGGAAATCAACTGGCAATTTTAATATCGAAAACGCGATTCACCTACTTGAATATCCTATAGGGTTTGACCCACTGCTTGGCCGAAATGCTCTGGTGTAGATACTAACTACAAAAACCGGTGCGATTGAGCCACGCACTTGGTAGAAATCAACTGGCAAAAGTAATTTAGACAACGAGGGCGGAGGGCGGCAGAGGGACTGAAAATAAACAAAAAATATTTGTTAAAAAATAAATACGGTATTTTGCAACGAAAAATCTATATAAAACAAAGATAGCATCGATAAAACGAAGCCAAACTAAAGGAAGGCTGCAAAGATTGACTTCTAAGAAAAGGCATTGGACGCTAGCACAAAATTTGATAACTCTGTAAGGAAAGGGTGTTTGTGGAGGAGATAATCTTCAAAAAACTATATTTTTCGGACGGAATTACAAAATGCTAATAACAATATAAAATATATATGGTCAGTTATAAACAATATTATTGTCAAGAACCAATAAAAATAGGCCACTTTAACTTAACAACAGCTAAGAATTTAAAAAACAATATTCAACGGGTAGGATAAAACTCACACGCTTCTTGCGATTACAATAACTTTAATTGGTTCAACCTCATTATGCGTTAAACTGCGTTTAATTATGGTAAAATTTTACCAACTTAAGCGCATTTTAAAATATAACGAATTCAGGATGCTTTACTTTGCACCAATTGAATCATATTATAGGCTATGGAATGATGACTTACGGAAACACCTTCAGATCATATTTAGACAAAATTTAAAAAATTCAATACCGAATATTAAAAATAATAAAACAATAATACCATGGCAATGAAATCGACCTTTTTAAACACTGCAATATCCCACTAGTTCATTCTTTGTTTATTTAAAGAATAGTTCTGCACTTCTTATAAATAGTTTTTGAACACGACAGATCTGACTGTACAAGACAGCTAGAAAACGGACGATTATATTCATACCTTCGTACAATCATTTCTACGGTAAACGGAAACTTCATTATTTAATTCCAACTCTATTTAACAAGTTGCCAATTTTATGGAAACATAGAAAAAAAACGTTAGTCAAAAATGACTTTAAATGGAAATGCTATGAATTTTATAACGAATAAATACTGAGATTGGACACTTGATAATTAAGCGCAAAAATTTAGTTTATATAAAATATTTATCTCTACTTACTATTATTAAAATATTATTTGAAATGTACAAAACCTCTAAAAACAAATTGTAAAAATGTCTTTATGGTAATATACTATTATACTAATTTGCTAGTCTTTAATAATGTTTTAGATATAAGTAAAACTGCTTTTAAAATTAAAATGTGAAGGTGAAGCATGAACAGAACTACTCAATCATGGAACCTACAAAACACGCTTCGCTCAATGGTTACCAACTGGTTTGGTTGGATTTTACATAAATACAATGTTTAAATAAAGAAAAAATAAAAAAATCTTTTCGCAAATTATTCAATGCTTTCACTTTGTCATTCCAAGGGTTTGATTCCGGTTTTTTAAAAAGCTCAAGCCAAGGTTGATATAAACCCTCCTACGGCCGTGAGCCTACCCTCTAGTACTAAGCCACAAACAGGCGCGAGTAATCTGGGAAGAAATGCCTTTAATGACGCCTGTAGGGCCTAGCTGTAAGACGTCAGGTTCTGATTAAATAATTTACTACTATTAAACAATGTATAGAACCTTTAATACGGCGAGTACCTCCTCCCGCTCCGAGTGCGTCGCGAAGCGTTGTACTCGGGCATTGCAGGCGGTGAGCTGAAAAAAAAACCGGGGCAGTTGAAGGTGTGACATAAATAAATTTATGCTTATCCATAATTTATGTAAATTTATAACCTATAATTTATTTCCTAATATATGAATAAAAAAAGGAAGACACGATTTAATATATGTAATTATTAATATTTAGTTTAAACTGTAAAAAAAAAATATATTTATTATTAGTACGTAATTATATTATATGAAAACCCATGTGAGTATATTTTGAATATTCCCCCCCGTGTCGTAAAAAACCGTCCGCCAATGAAAATCCGAGCAACGAAAATGACGTAGGCGCGCGAAGCACCAATCACGCGCAGCATCGAGGAGTTCTTCCGCGATGAGGGAGTGGCCACGGTCTACTGGTCTACAGATTCGCAGTAGAACCGACCCCACGAGAAAGAAAAGATTCATTCGTCTCTTCCACCTCCCTGCTGCGACATCTCGGTACCTCCAAATCTCGGCGCTGAGATGATGCGGTGAGACCAACATAATCTGTGCTTATTATTTTTCTCGCTTTCTAAAATTGCAATTGTAAATATCCTCCTAATAACCATAAATTCTTCCCCTCTCATCGAACCATTTGATAAAAAGCTAAACGGATGTTTTACAGCCCCTTGGCCCGGGTGAAATACCGACCAGCTTTCCTCCACTCATCCCGGCCAACCTAGACCCTCCGCATCGTCACTGCTCGCCCGGAGTGATCTGTGAATGTGACGGGGTTAAGAAGATAACTGCCCACGACTCCTCTGTGCCCCTCCCCTCATATTATGGACAACGCCCTGTGCAACCCTTAAGACAATTTATTCCTTAATTTATATATATATATCCTAACTTCTATCTCTTTTTTTCTATCTGCCCATATTTTCTTGTAAATACTTTATTTTCATCATTAATTTTAACCCGTAATGTTTGATTTCTGAACCTGTAATCGTTGTGTACAGAGAAAGGTATGTAAAGAAACTCCAGTCCTGCCGCTGTGCGATAAACGGCAGGTGGCATCCCTGCTTTCCGTTCTCTTATATTTACTGGAGTGATCTCTCGCCACTCACCTCACCTCTCAAAAAAAAGTGCGATATAAATTTGGCATCCCTTGTGGGGAGGCGAATGAAGTGGCTTACTAACCTCGGCGCCCATGCGCAGGGGAGCGAATGGGTCGATGCACTTCCATAGACCGACATCGAGCTCGCCGAGCTAATAACCAGCCGCCATAGCTCCTCGAGGTCAAAAACACGCTCCTTGGGAACGTACGACGATGAGCTGAAAAAACAACAAGAAGACAGTTGAGACAGGCATTTGGAGACGAGGCGAATGAAGTGGCTCGTGCGCCGTTAAAAGTAGCCTACTAACCTCGGCATCCAACTGCAGGGGAGCGAATGGGGGGAGAGCTGCTGCTCCAGCCCTCTGCCGCTCACGGCTCCCAACTGGTTCCAGACGGCCTCGACGTCTGGGTCTTTGGGAACTGGGCTGAGAAAACAAATCGAGACAGTTAGGCATATGCAGTCTGTTGGCGCCACTTCAGCTAGATGGTGGAGGCAGGTGGTCAGCGAGCCAAGCAGACTTGATTCATGCCGGCAATAACTAATACTCAGTGCGAATACTCTATCCAAGCATATCAGCATGTCAGAAACTATAGATTTAATTAGGAAACGAGCCACCATTTAAACACGTTTCACGTTGTTTACAAAATATATTGATAAGTGTCAATCTGATCCTTTTTGTTTATTTTATTTATCTTAATTTGGGAAATAAAACAGTTACATAAGAAAAATCATATACAGGCGGTACATATACAATCATATAAAAAAAAACAATGGTACCAACTTATAAGTATAAAATAAAACCAATTAAATATTTCCACCGAGTGAGTATACAACTAGTGTTTAACCTAAAAAATGCAAGATGAAGAAATTTCAGTTAATGTTGCTTTTTTAATACGTTTTTTGAACGACACTAAATTAAAATTAAAAACGTCAATATCTGGATATTTTGAATTTAAGGTAGAACATATTCTATGAGTGGGTTCGTTTTGCCCATAATTGGCTCTAAGACTTGGGATGTCTAGCAAATCGTTAGTTCTTACTTAGTCACACGTGAAGGTTGTCACTGTTGTAGACAATACAGAATTAATCGAACTTGAACTACGTACTACAAAGATTATTAATTATTAATTAGGATGTACAAAGCCTAATTGAATAATACACTTCCGAAAATATAGACGAACTGAAGGCAAAAATTCGAAAAAAAAAATTATACTGACACAAAATAAAACGGCGGTTCTAGAGCAAATTCAGATAGTGGTTCTATCAAAAAATCGATGACAGTTGCCAAAGTTTAACGACCAATAATGCGATTGACGGAATACTAAAATTCCACTATTTACGGCAGTCCTTGGTAATACACGGGTAATTCGTCCCTTGAGTTTTCCGCCTCAAATTACAATATAAGTAGCATGGGTGTTGTCATGCACAAGGTTACTAATACACAATCAAGTAAATGGTTTACTTAACTTACAAGCTATAACAAAGGAGTCATCATTCTTAACTAGAAACCTCATCGATTCAGATTTGATCCTTAGATGTTCTCGGGGGGCCCACAAGTCAGTGGGATACATGACTAATTTACATTATATCCTCAAAATTGGATAATCAGTGTATTAAAAAGCTCAACTTCAACATTCGCTGATGACACCAAGATCTTCGCCAACCCACTTATACGCTCAGATCAGTTACAGCAAGACCTCTCTCTATTCACTCATTGACTAGACTAAGAAGTGGCTACTTATCCTTAATTGCAGCCAAATGTACGGTTTTACATATAGGTAAAAACGACCCACGCAAAGATTATTACCTGAGCGGAGTTAACCTGTATAAAGTTAACAAACAGCCTGACCTGGTCATCATAATATATGTAAAATAGTGGTAAAGGCTAATTCTATGTTGTACGAAGAGCATTCGCAAATATAAGCGAAGATTTATTTTTAAAAATCTATAAGGCTTACATTAGACCGATTTCGGAATATGGCTTTCAATTATGGAATCCATACTTCATTAAGGACTGTGATTTATTGGAAAAAGTGCAAAGGCGAGCAACTAAAATTCCAGGACCTTTGAAAGGTTTGAAATATGAAGAAAGGCTTAAGCGACTCAAATTAAGAGTGATGATCTCATTGCGACATATAAAGTGTTGTCAGGGCATTATGATTATCAAGAGCTTAAGAATATTTTCACAGCCAATGACAACACACGCCTACGAGGCCATCATCTGAACTCAGCAAAACAAGCGTTCAAACGAATCCTAGAAAACATGATTGGCAATAGAGTGAGTGGTGGACGCGTGAACCCTTTTCTATTTCTATTCTATTTCTGAGAAATTTAATAAATAATAAACTCCTAATAGTTCTTTTTTAGTTGAATTGCTCTCTTATAAAAGACACTAACGCCTTAGTAAAAATAATAATTAAAAGGCAAATGAAGGTTTTAAAACATAGTAAAGTTAGTTTTTTTTATTTCTATATAATGCCGCTGTAATTAAATAAAAACCGTCAATTACTTCCTGATTTACCGCATTTGATTAATTTCCTAGAAAATCGCGCCGATCGAGTGATTATTTTTCGCCCGCCAATTTCAAACTGATTTTTGTACGCTTAACAATATTTCGCGCGAGATAAATGTGACTAATATTATGCTAATGTTACTATTTATAAGAAATGTACTTATGATAAATTATTTTACAAACATTAAAATAAGATTTTATCTAAATAATTTTGTCCTGAAAAATACGCCCTGGAATCGATTGCTCCATTTGAGCCAGGGCGGATCCGGGCCTGAATCCATCGACGATTAGGCGAGTCTTACGATCAGGCAAAATATCGTTTTCTATCTTGAATGACAGAAATGCAGAAACTGCCGCATCATGCCGCATCATGGCGTTCTTCATGGATAGAGTAGCTTTCAACGGTTCAATACCAAAAAGCACAGAATTTTGTACCTTTTATTAATTTAGAAATGATTTAGGCAGCAGAGAAAAATAGCATTGGAAAATAGTATTAGTGACACTATTTTTTTAAAAGGGAGATAAATCAAAGTTTCTAACTACCGACCTATATCTAGAATGTCAATCTTTGCTAAAATTATCGAGAAAATAATTCTTGATTATATTTTCAATCATTTAAAAAAAAAATGAACGAATGAATGTATGGTTTCATTCCTGGTAGCTCAGTAGAGACGAATCTTGCCTTATTTACTAACGATGGAAGCTTTCATGGACAAAAGCTTTCACCTGTGTGAATCATGACTGGAAAAACTGGTATCTTTTTAGATACCAATTTTGTTCACAATGTGTTTGTATTGGTTTAGTTCGTTCAAACCGCACAACCATTCCTTCGGGTATTTTTTATTTATTTATTTATTACAACACAACTGCAGGAAAAAACTGAATAGTCTACAAGGACTAGCCTGCAGAGTAGTAACCGGAGCCATGGGCTCAACCCCGACTGCAGCACTTGAAGCCCTGCTGAACCTGACGCCGCTCCACATACAAGTGGAAAAAGAGGCTATGGCGGGCATGGTGCGAGCTTACACGTCGAACGGTGCAAAAAATTGGCTCTCGAGTACTATCAAAACACTCAAGAACCAACCAATGCTGAAACCAGTAATGGGAATGATCACGGACAATCTAACAACCGAATACAACTTCGTCAGAGCATTTACCACGGAAATACCAGAAAGAACCAAATGGGACAATGAAGGAACTTCGAAAAAGAAGCAATTGCATGGTATACCGATGGCTTCAAGAACGGAAACAATATAGGATCAGGCATATGTGGGGCGATACCCAGACTCGAGAAATCGATCAACCTGGGATTGCACTCCACTATATTCCAAGCGGAGCTATATGCCATCATTGAAACTGCGCATGAAAGCATCGAACGATCCTACAAGAATAGAAACATTTACATACTTTCAGACAGCCAAGCAGCTCTGAAGGCCATCAACTCCAATGCTATCAAGTCAAAGCTAGTGCTAAACTGTGCACAAATACTCAATTCCCTTGCTACATACAACAGGATCATACTTATGTGGGTACCAGGCCACTCAGGCATTGATGGCAATGAGAAAGCAGACGAACCGGCCAAGAAAGGGGCTAGCATGACGATGATAGGCCCGGAACCGGCCTGCGGCATAGCTAAAAGCACCACCGGTAGGCTGCTAAAAATTTGGGCTTGGAAGCAAAGCCAAAAATACTGACAAGAACTGCCCGGACAAAAGCAAGCCAAAGAACTCATAGTAGGATTCTCGCAAAAAAGACTCTCGGAGCTATTGAAGTTAAACCGAAACCAAATAGGGATCCTAACCAGAACCTTAACAGGCCACTGCAAGCTGAACAAACATCTGCACAAATTAAACCTGTCGACCGACGATAGGTGCAGACTTTGCCAAGAGAGCCCAGAAACCCCTTTACACCTACTGGGGAAACGTGGGCTCCTTATTCACAAAAGGTACCAGCTTCTCGACAACCATCTCCTCAAGCCAGATGAGATTAGAATCATCGGACCCAAGAAGGTACTTAACTTTATCCACAGTACGGGATATGGCTAATTATCTTCATATGCAGACTCTCGAGGACCGACGTACCACAGCGGATATGGCATTTCTACACGATCTATTACGTAACAGAGTAGACAGTCCATATCTGGTACCAGGTATCAACCTGCGAGTGCCTTCTCGCACCACGCGCGCGTCTACTCTGTTCCAGCTGCCAAGACGCAATGCATACTATACCAGAAATTCTGTTCTGTACCGTTTACTCAACATCCACAACACCAAATTCAGCGAGGTTGATGTATTTGACCTAAATCGTGGCGAGTTTCTTTCAAAAATCCGAAGAATTTCACGCCAATCTGACTCAAAATGAAAGCGTTGCATATTAAAATTAATTTATCTACACGCAACATATACGATGTTCATACATACACGCACACACGCAACCCCACACCCTCACTAACACCTTTATACCGTACACATCACACATACACCTTCTAAAATAGCGTTAAGCTCAACAAAGTTTTAAATATTTTTGTACATAAGCCTTTGTTTTTGTTAATTGGCCGTATTATTTACCCTTTGAAAAATGTACATACTATTATTACGCTATATGCTTACCTGTTAATAAATAAATTATTTCCGAATACGCGCTGGGCAGAACAAACACCCAATTTTATTATCCTCTAAACATACTTTGAGTAAATTAATTTCCAGTTCTGTGAAAGAATTATTCTGGCCTATACATAATATAGTGATGACATTAAATGTCATCGGATGAAAAGTAAAAATGTCAACGCGATTAGTAAGCGCGTCGCGGAAAAACGCTTGAAATATTTTCAATATGCGCTATGTTTGTGGAAAAGTCAAGTCGCGGTCGACGAAAGTAGTCAAAAGGCTGACCTTCCGCTCCAGCGGCTTCCCTCAAAGCCTCCTCTCTTCTGCCTCATCTCAGCCTCGGTCTCCTCCTCCGCCAGGTCGAGCTTTGGCCTCTTCCTCTGCTTCATCTCAGCTTCAACCTCCGCCAGGTCGAGCTGTGGCCTCCTCCTCTTCCGCGCCGACGCTCCGCTCGCCGAGCCGACTGAACTCACAGGTCCTTGAAGGAACGCCATCAAAACAAATCAGCAAAAAAATCAACAAACAACAGAACAAATAACAGCAAAGCAATTGCTCTATTCCACGTAAGTCAAAATTATGCAATAAATTTTCTTTTCATTTAGTAACCATGGTAATTTCCAAATTTTAGCGAATTCATTTTTAATTAATTCGCGTCGTCAAGGGAATAAATATTCCCTTGACGACGCGAATAACTAATGCATAAGGGCGGAAGCTATTATGAAACTAAACATACTTATTTATATCTAGTTAAATATGTAGATTATGATAATATTAAAAAACGGTGTGGCAAAAAATGGCGAAGCCGTTTTTTACAAAAAATAAATAAATTATAGACATTTTAATATGAAAAACACATTAAAATTTTTAAAAAAATGTAGCAAATTATAATTAGGAAGATATAATATAAACAACATTGTAATTAGAGAATAACAAAGCGATATGGCCGTCTGTCAAATATGCCGTTGGCTAAATTTTATGCATCTTTGCAAATATTCGTGAAATTTAGGTCCATAGCAAAATAGCTATCAAAGTGTGCTGAAGTTTTGGACGGACCACCAGAAACCGCTATACCAACATCCAAGAACGTAATACAACTACCTGAGATATTATCTCTGAACTCTAATGGCCCAAAAAAAATTAAATCGGGTATGAAATCCATCAGAGAATCTCTGCCATGTGGCCAAATACCAAAGATAGCCTAGGCTGCTAAGATGCCATAAACAAATTTGCATAAGGAGCCATTCTAATACCACCATTTATAACTCCAGAACGGCTAAACCGATTTTTATGATTTGTTGGATTTGCCTCCACCCCAAATAGCAGAATAACTTTTAAAACAACAAAAAAAAGACAAGCAATAATATTTATAAAGAAAATTCATTTTCCCATACATTTTGTATGGACGGCTTTGTATTGTATTTATTTTTAAACAGTAAGTTGCCTTCGAAGATGTTCATTTTGTGCCATTGTGCGCGCATCGATAATTGCATCATTGCGTAATTTTGAACTGAGTTAATTTTGAGTATTCTTAATAAAAAACTGAGTTTAATTGAACTAATAAGTTAACAACACATCATTTATTGCGAAGTCAGCTTGGGAATACATTCCGAAGACTAAAGGCGGTGTTATGTTCACTATTATCTGTAAAAAAATGTATAAAAATGCGAAAATAATTCATGGACATATTTATTAATTTTATCGCAGCGCTCGTGTCATGTGGCGATTTATTTATAAGTCAGAGTGCGATACTCAATCTACCTCCGCCTTCCGGCGTGCCGAAATAGACTATTTTTAATGCGCTCTCTTTATCTTTGGTCCGGTTTATACATGTCATCAGCCAAATGGTAACATTATTATTATTACAGATATTATTTTCATATTATAAACATATTTATATGTTTATTGTTTGTTTGAGTATGTTTTAATAAACACACGTGTTGGAAAAACCCACACTACACGTGTGTGATTTAGTTAATAAACTAAGGGCAACTCTCTACGATTGGTTTGTTGCGATCTTGCGCATTTGAAGATATAATTGATTTGTATTACCAGCGAAAAGGATATTATAAATGGTTGTGGTTGCATTGTAAATATATTTTTTTTGCTTACGATAGGGGTGATACGCGCTAAGTTTGAATGTAAGGTAGGAAACATAAGTTAAAAACTAAGTTTTCGTTTAAAATACCCTCGTGTCGATTTAAAAGCGAATTAGATTATTTTTGCAAATCGTACCAGAATACTCTGGTTGATTCTATCAAGTTGCTTTTAGTGTAAAGTAGCTAAAATCAAAAATTTCTGAACAATTTTAAGTTACTTAATTGCATGGGTTTACTTAAACTAAATATGCTTAAGGTGTTTTTCAACGCCGACTTTAGTAAGGTAAGTTTTACTGCCAAGGAAAGTTTTGTGCTGGCAAGTTTCTTCAAAGAAATATTTCTTGCTTATTGCTAAGCAAGAAATATTTCACTTTAGATTATGAATGATTGGTTATCAAAGTGCCGCAAAGTATATTTACAGTGGCGCTGAGTGCATTTTTACCTTTCAATGAGGTTGAAAAAAAAAAACACAATTACAGAATGCTGGATCGTATTTACGAATGTTTTCAAAATATTTTTGACCTTTTTATTGAAGGTTCACGCGATCTAAGTCCATCATACAATAATTTCGAGTATCCATTATGATAAATCCAATATGTTTAACCCTTATGCCAAAATAAAGTGAACGCAGCCTTTCACCTCAAGTGATTTCAGATTAGAAATGTTTTGCATTGCAAAACGTGCATTGTAAATGCATTAATTCACAATCTAAAGTGTTTAGATGTCTTGAAATGACATTCAGTGCATATTTAAATGTATCTCTCAAAATAATTTCATCGTTGTGTAACACTATTTACACAATTTAAATTTGCATTTCGTCTATTAAAATTTCGTTTTTCTCGCGAATATATATTCCTCCTTCTTTGTGTCTCACGCCAGTTCTATGTGAACGCATAATGGAAATTATATATTTATTTATAGGTTTATTAAGAAGTCCCGTAGTTTGCGTCATAATTTTAAATTAGATCTATAAATGATTGGCGTCCCCTCGGAACAGCACATTGACGTGATTACAAATTACAATAATGTGCGTACGAGCAATGGAGGTACTTCCATAAAAGCCGAAAAGCCGGGCTTGCCTAGATTTTTTAACAATAATTACTAAGTGCCCCAAAAACATTCGTTTTTGGCGGTTATGGTGGACTCGGGTTTGCCTACTGTACCAATTCTGGATACGCCACTGCGTACAAGCAATGAATTTATTATGTGAATACCATTTTACTGTTATAATTTATGTGTTAAAATTTATGATGAATTGAAATATACAATGGAATTCCATTGTTTATTTTTTTATTTTAACCTGCTCAGACCTAAAAAATAACCCAATTTCACCTATATGGCCATCCAAATCGTACATCGAATTGGCTAAACGTGCCGCAGATTCAAGTGGAGATAGGAAATGAAGCAACCCATCACAAGTTGGTAACACAGTCGTGAGTAGTCGGGAGGGTGGGGGGATGCCGTTAATGACACCAGTGGGGCCTAGCTGTAAGACGTCAGTTTCTGGTTAAATTTACTAAGTACTACTAAACGATATATTGAAGTAGATGATATTATATGATAGCTTCAGGGTGTGATAGCCAATCTTGTTTTGCGTTTTTATTCAGTAATATATCCTAATATTATATTCTCTATTTAAATGCTTTTTTGTCTGTCAATGTCAAAATAAATTATTTGTTTTATTCACAAATGTTACCAAATTTTATTGTGAAAGTTTTACATCATGCAATGTTTGTTTTACCAAAGCAACGTCATCTTCGAAATGTCTTACGAATGCTGTTATTTAGTTTTAATTAGTTTCATCCACGTCTTACGTCTTACGTCTTACGTCTTACGTATTACGCGAGAGACGTTAGAACACACACTAAACACACACACACGTGCACAGCGCACTTATCTATTTATTTAGCAAAAAATGATTCACACTATGATTTATTCTGACTTTTTATATAGATTCATTCATATAGTTGGATTTCAAATTCAAAGTTTTTTTTTATATATAATAAGGTATCGGCAACATAATGTTTATTTTTAGTAAATTATTAAAAATGATTGTTGATAAGGACTGACAAGGATTTGATAAGGACTGAGGACCTTTCTAAATAGGTAAGAGTTGCCTGTATAAAGAAAAGTTATTTTTTATCACTACATTATATGTTGGACAAAGTTTGATTAAGGTTTTTATTGGTCAGCTGAATAGTGTGGGCTCGCTACCCTTTATACCCTTTTTAGCTGTTTCTTAAATTAGATTCATCGCAGCTATTTGGGCAAAATATTTATGGTGTATCAAGATAGATCAAGATAAAGAAATCAGTCTCAATGCAGAGTGGTCAAAGTATTGAGAAAGATGATCGAAGCCAGAAGGCGAGAGTTCTCATCAAGCGGATCACGGCCAAACCCAGTTTTTTAAAGAAGTTTGTCATGTCTTTGACATTTCAACTATGCCAAATATAAATTTTAAAAATGTATTTTGTAATTAAAATTTAGCTTTTCATATATTTTTCACGTTTATTTGGGTATTTGATGATTATTAAATCGCTCATGGCAGTCAACTTGCATTTCGCCGCACTTTTGTTTAGTGACGATCACCACGGAGCTAACATGTTATTTGTATCCAAAAATAGTTTCTTGTGGGTGGGAAAAATGCTTGTGTAGAATATTTTGTGTCCCTTCTCTCCCTATCGAAAATTAAATTCTTCTCTTTCCCCGTCTGAATACGGACAGAGGTAGACTTCTGTTGTGGAATCTCAGATTCTGTTGTGAAATCAATGGCAGCCCTTTATTAAGTTCAATATTATCGTCCCTTTCACTCACTTTCATTAATTAAGCGTGTAAGTGAAAAACAGTAAGCTGAGAGCAAATAGTATAGGAACAGCATAGTCTAACAAATACAAAGATCTATAAATCATACATAAGACCAATACTAGAATATGCTTATCGAGTATGGAATCCCTATTTCACTAAAGATATAGATCTCATAGAAAAGGTGCAATGAAAATACCAAGTCAACTGAAAAATCTGGAATATGAAGAAAGGCTAAATATACTTGGACTGACAACAATATAGCACAGGCGGGCGAGAGGCGATCTTATAGAGACCTTCAAGATATTAACCCACTATTATGATGTTCCAGATTTCGAAACCATATACACAATTAATACAAATGCGCACTTGCGAGGACATCATTTAAAACTCTCAAGTACAGCCTTCAGTTCTAATCCGAGGAAGAATTTCATGTCAAATAGAGTGGTGAATGCATGGAATAAGTTACCAAGTGCAGTGATAAGTGGACAAGTTTATCAGAGACGATACAAGTGCAGATTTAGGCTTATCAGAATAAGCTACCTGCCCAAAACTAATAATAATATGATGTTTTGTTATTTATTCCAGATGACAGATCGAGCGATTCAAACCCTGGCCCGGTGGTGGTTCGTCCAGCCAAGAAAACCCTCAAACCAAACCCCAACTTTCACACCTCCATGGCCCCGAATAAAAGATTCACTCATCAGGGTGATAGCAACGATGGATCATCGGAAAGCGGAGATGATGACGTTAGTATTGTTTGCTTACCTATCTAGAATACCCGCAGCTAAATGAGCAGATTTGACATTATGGCCAACACAGTGTGGCAGTGTGGTCTTTCGGTTCAGGCGAGAGTAGAAAAACGGGTGGCGGTTCCGCGTGCAATATTTGAATGACCTTCGCGGAATAGCGACATTGTGTGGTCCGCGCATTTTACGTACGGAGTTGAATGTGTTAAGAATTAGTGGTCTGCAGATTTATTGTCGATGGTTGTTTTTTGAAGCCATTTTGCTATAAACAATATTTATTTGCAGGTGGGCGTAAGATACAAAATATTTGTTAGATGTATGAACTATACGCTACGATGTCAAGCAATTGTTATTAATTAAGTCACTACACAACCTATTTAATGAACAAGCAAATGTTTAAAGCTTAAAGTAATTTTAATTATAAAAAGGTCTTTTGCTCACCGAAATTATCCGCTTAAAGGTTCCTTCTTTAACCCTAGATGATTAGACTAAAGCGATTATCATTGCATGACTTGATTATCAAATTGCTGATACTGCATTTAGAAAGATGTCATCGGTCTCGCCTGATTTGATTGATTCGAACCAACCACATCAAAACCACATCAGATGTTGATCCTGACCTGACCAATACTCTATTTAATGCTTACTAGTTGGCAAATTGGTTGACTAGTTGGCTTATTGCTTTCGCCTAGTGGCTATTTTTGTAAAAGGGTGCAATATTTGAAAATAGATGTGAAGATTAGATTTGATTTTTACTTTATTTAGTCATAGCGACATTCCTCGTAGATTCCACTTGACAATAAGTTGTTAAAAAAAAAAATTGCCGCCGTGTCAATAAATAATTTTCATAGGGTATTTAGTGTTGATGATTATGAATTTTTATCAGTATTTAACCGGCTGACTTGGCGTGTAGAGGCGTAGAGCAGGCAATGAAATAAATTACAAAATATATTTTTAGGGAAATCTACTTTAAGATTGTGATTGTAGACAGTTGCAAATTCCTGCAAGCACGGCTGGCAACTGGAGAGGGAGAGAGACGGAGTTGCAGCCCTCTCACTCACACGAGCGCGAGGGGAATGAGATAGACAGTGACCAAGACAACAGTTTCATTGATCCCGTCGTAACCAAGTAAGGCTTTATGGGGCTCTCAAAAATCTGGCAAATTCCTATTTTGCAGTTTCGGGGCTGAGTAATCTTCTTGTCCTTATCAAACACGATTAATCACCAAATATTAATATACTCAGCGATAAAAAAATATTTGTTTTTGCTAGGTTATAATGCTATGGTGCCTACAAATGTGTCAAAAAGTGGCTGGAATTACTCTTCATAGGCAAATCAATTTTAATTTCAACTCATTCATTCACATGCGTTTAGAACAAACATTTAATTAAAATACTGATAACAGTAAACGATGCTACGACTTGGTAACGAAAGCATATTTCACACCTGTGAAATTGCCAGATGTATAATTCTCATGCCCAGTATAACTGGAACTAGACTTAAATAGTTTGCGAATTTCTTCTTGAAAGTCACAAGCATTTAATTTGTTTGGAAAAATTCCAAGTTGCATTTCACACGTCATGTCATCAAATCAGACTATCTTGAGACGAGTTATAAATTTCTTTCTCTCAGTTTAGTTTTCATAATCGAAGAAGGAAACGTCAGTCTTCAGTCTTAACTCACCGCGCTCTCCGACTAGACACCTTCCTAGGTTGTCAAACTAACATACAAGTCTTTACTTTGTATCGAGTCTAAGCTATTTCCGGTCATTTATTAATTTCTATTTTGAGTCAGAAATTGGTTAGGATAAGTGACCCTGATCTGAACTCTATCTCTACCTCACTTATCCGTACCACACGTTAATGAGAAACATTCGCCTAGCTGTACACCAGTATAAAGGTGACATTTGCCGAAGTGAGTGTAAATCTATATAATATTTCAGATGCAAGCATTACTTCTGTGAGAAATGTGCCCTGGAGGAGTACAAGAAGAGCCAGAGGTGCTACATCTGCAACCAGCAGACCCCGGGAGTCTTCAACCCGGCCAAGGAACTCATCAGCAAGATCAAGCAGAGGGAAGAGCTACCGCACGCCAGCAGCGATGAGGGCGGGGGGAGCAATTCGGTATAAAATAATACCCTCGCTAGCAACTCTTGCTAGAGGCTGCACTCTTATTACTGTTACAACTTTTAGAAATGACAATATGAAAAAGTGATAAATGATATGTCACTCAGCAGTTAATTAATTATTGTATTATATCTTAGTTAATACAATACTAGTAGTTAGTTCACTATTTTGCTATTTTGTGTTCCATCACCGTGTTCCAGGACCGTTCCTGATAACAAATCCAACATTTATCCATAAAAAGTTGGCGCCTTTGCTAGTTTTCCGGCGTCTTTCCGAACTTGAAGGTGCAAGGCAAGGAGTAGTGCATTTCCTGGCTCTATTTCCGAAAGTGAGGTGATAGTACCAGTTTCCGCCTTTCACTGTTTGGTGCGATGTTTGTTTGGGGCCCCGTTACTGTCTTCCAGTTTTGCTAGCTGATGGTCGTCGCCCCTCGAGATCGGAGGCCTTGCGGTCAAACTATGCGGTGCCTTCGAGGTGGTATAGCTCGTCGTCCCTCCTCGAGGAGTTCCGTTTCGGCAACCTCCGTGTAGTGATAGGTACCTCTTGGTAGTTCTGCTTTCTTAGGCGTCCGACGGATGTATCGAGGGTCACCTCGGCGTCCGTTGGCGCACTTTTAATTTGCCAAATATCGTGGCTGGCAACCTTCCATGCTTCCTCGTGCTCTGCTGTGTTGGTGTGAGTATCCGCCATTTGCTGGTGTTGGTGTGGGGGAGTGTGGTTTGTGGTAGTGTGTGCTGCCACACATTCATTCACCTTTTATTGTATCCTTTCTTACACACTTTATCATACCCCGGGAGTTTCATACTATATTATGTGTCATTATTATTGTAACAACTTTACTTCATTTTCATAATACCGTCAAACGTGGCAACTATGACTAAACTTTTAGGAATTGGCTCTTTAGTGAAAGATTTTATTCATAAAAAATGTTTCAAATCTTTTAAATTATGCATGAATTATGGTGAACAAAAGTGGAATTCTCTACGTTGGTAATAATTATTTAGACACCGGAATCTTGAAAAATATATTTAGGCAAACTTAACGAGAAATTTGGTAAAAATGCCTATTCCAGTTACAGGTCTTCTGTCATTCGAAAACCTTTCCGCTAAATGAAATGTTCCTATATTCAGAGAAGTCCAAATTATAAGATTTAGTCCAAGAATATAAGATTTAGTCCAAAAAATGCCAATTCTATATGTCACCAGCAAAAAGGCGAAATTGCCGTTTTCATACTTTAGTGGAATTCCGTGCTAGGGTTATCAAACAAACCAATATTTGATTTTTCTTTATACCTACAGTATATTTTACACCAATCTACAAACATACCTAGTATTTATAATTACACGCGAGACAAAAATATTTCAAAAACTTTTAATGAATTTGTATGAATGTGTTATTGACATCCCTGAATCGAGGTAAAGTTGCCACCTCTAAAGAAAAAAAGCAATGTCGAGTAACTATGCCTCTTTGAAAAAAACTGTATTTATACCAAAAAAAACACTAAAAATATATTATAAATAGAACCGTCGAAATTTGCGACAAACAATTGTTTGCCTACCCTCTCAACTTTTAATCCAGCAATCGAAAGTGTGGGATATCTCACTTAAATCCGAAAAACAAATACCTCAAAAAGAAATAGTTGCCACTGGCTTAGATGTGAAGTTAGCTCATCATTTTGCTAGTGTTACCATACACCAATTAATGTCGATATCGATCTTTTGCCAATTTCATACTGATCTAAATAGATGATAGGTACATATTTATGTATTAATTTGGCGTAGGCAAAGCTAACCTTCAGAAGGCAATCTTGCCAGGTTTGACGGTATATAAAAAAAAGATTCTGTCTTTA
Organism: Neomicropteryx cornuta; assembly: GCA_020383195.1. NCBI lineage: Eukaryota > Metazoa > Arthropoda > Insecta > Lepidoptera > Micropterigidae > Neomicropteryx > Neomicropteryx cornuta. The sequence goes on along the minus strand of JAHKQU010000001.1, from coordinate 117,805 downwards.
TATTTTTAGTCTTCTTAACTTTTATTATTACACATTTTTATTTAGTCATAATCATGGACAAAATTTTGTCCTAGTATATTACCTGTACTTCACCTATCATCAAAAATATTATCATCCTTTATTCGCGTAAGTTCTCTTATGTAAGAGTTATAATTTCCGAAAATCGTTTAACAACTGCCGTGTTCATTTTGAAATAATCATATTCAGAGCTAATTGTGATTACGATTTTGACGATATAATATTAAAATTAAATGACTGTTTTAAAGTCCCAAAGGGTACCACCGTGTTGTCATTCCTGAAAGAAATGAACTAGTTTATGTATCAGGTTATCCATTAACTAAATGTTATAGAAAACAAAAGTGTGATGCCATGACTGCATGTTTCGCTAGACGAAAAATGACATATACTCTATTGAGAGCATGTGATAAAAATATGTCCCATTTGGCAGATTAAAAATGCCACCGCCGATTTTGTCACCCAAATAGAAAAGATGAAAAAAATATTCCATAGTTATTTCGAAAACAATATAGACGCAAATGTTGGTAATGATTTATTGCAATGACTACATTTATAATATTTACCTGAGATTATTTTAAAAGTTATTCATAATGTTACGAATTTATTATATAATAAAATTCACTAATAGAAACTTGTCCAAGCCATAAAAAAAAAATAAGTGTTAATAATTTATAAATTAACTTCGTTGACCCTGCACTGAAAAATTAACTTTTAGGTTACACCCACTACCAAGACTCATTTTATATTTCTATCCAGTTATGCAGTAAGTACATAATATCCTAAAAAAAAACTTTTTGCGTTTTTGTTTGGTTGAACTGAGTATATTTACATTACATAACAGTATAATATAATTAATATTTTATATTATTTATTATAATTTATTATACTACTTAAGTAGCCAATAGATTGCACTGAGAAAATCAAGTGAGTGAAGTAAGTGTCACTGAATGTCGCAAAAATGTCACTCTAAAAGTATAAAGTATAAAAACATGAGACAAATAAACGTTTGCCTCTATACCGCGTTAAAACATTTTTTGTGCCAGCCCTGATGAGGTCGCTTCTCGCATGCTTACTGTAACCTCTCTAAACTGTGCCAAAATATTGGTTTTTAGGCAGGTCATTTTTATTTTTGCTTACTATATCGCCCTGGGATCGTCTGACCTTAGGATCAAAGTTTAAGATTAAAACCCTGGCAAAATTTCAAACCCACCAGTATCCAGGGGGTAAACGTACCAAGCCATTAATTAGAGTACATTTTTTCCACAAGCAATGCCAATAAGTACTGTGTTTGGGTTAAGCTTTTGTTCAAATGATATATTTTACTGAATAAAAAAAAAATAAAATCTAGAATGTGTTTTTGTTTATCCATAACTTTAAAATGGCAAGATGCATAATTCACAAGAAGGTGGAAACCAAGTCTAGATGGTTTTCAGCTGCCAACAGCAGCTGCCGAAGGAAGCGGTGGAGCTGCTGTTGGCAGTGTCAATTTATAACTCATCAAAATGTGGAATAATTTTAAGAGGTTGTTGAACCATCATCCTCAGTTACCAGCTAGACTTGTAGAAGAATGTTGCAAGCACAATTTTATCGAGTAAAATGTCACATTCCGACTCGTCGCTCGAGGAAAGCTGGTGTTTTGTTTTGTAGGCGGCGTTTAACAATAAAATATGTGACTTGTTTAACCCGACAACATAATTTGACCTTCTTGTTCTCTTTAACAACACAGCCTGGCCAAATGCGACAAATTTTCTAGGATAAGTACAGGAGAAAAGTTTCTCAGTAATGAATTTATCTTTTGCCAATGTGAGGACAGAGCGGCCGCGATGAGAAAGTACGCGGAGTACCCGCTGGTGGTGGTGGTACCTATACTTTAGATCGTAAGTATTGAGAATATATGAAGTATTGAGACAATGTCAGGTCACATCGATCGTACACAGGACAACATCGTACACAGGACAACATCGCTCGTATCGAGCGGATTCAGAATTTATTTCTTAAAAATTTAAATTTCCGGTATTATTTGAAATTTTCTGACTATGCTCAATGCGCCAAATTCTACGGACTCCATAGTCTTGAGCTTAGAAGATCGCGAGCTGATATATTACTTTTATATACAATTGTCAATGCTCACATCGACTGCTCTGATCTTCTGGGGCTCATAGATTTGAGGGTTCCATCTAGACCCACTCGCCAGTGTGAGACATTCCATCTGTCACGGTTGAGTACGAATTATGCACAGAATTCATATATACGAGTACATCGAGCATGTTAAGTGACATCGATATATTTAACACTACTTTCCCGGTATTCAAGAGAGTGTCTACTCTAGCCCTTGAATAGTATATTTATTTCATATGTATGTGTAGAATTTATTATATTTTAAATTATATTGTGTTTTATATTATATTCTGGTGATTGTCCCCTACCCCCAACCCCCAACCCCTCCTACGTCCTGGTCCCGGCCTCGCCCCCGAATGGGTTTTCTATTTTTTTTAATTTTGGAGGAAACTATTATTGGCTTTGTGTTTTAATTGTTTTTTTTTTATTGTAATTACTATGTAAGCTGTTGTTTCCTGAAATAAATAAATCTAAAATCTAAAAGTCACAATTCAAAATCTGTAAATACCAACGTTTGCCTGCGTTCAAAAATGCAAACTTGTGTGTTAAAAGATAATAATTGATGGTAGGTTATAAGCGCCACCGTACGAGTCATACGGAGTAATCGACATTTTGAAGTAAAACTTCTTTAGGCACACATTGTACATATTCACACTGATTTTATTATTTTTAATGATGGAAGGAAAATAATTAAATTCTAGTCTGTCGAGTAGCCGACAGCAGGTTGGTTCAATTTTGAAATATCTTTTACTAAAAGTTACAGACTCCAAGGAACATTTAGCATAGAGACCCAATTTCCAACTCCCAATTCCCAAGAAGGTCATTAGAGGTGTCATTAGAACAGCGACTGCCAAAGCTTTCATTGCTCGCAGCACCGAATCAGTCGTCCACCAAATCGCTGGGTCGAGCTTTGTGTTAGAATAGTAAATAAAGAAAAAAAAAACAACCATTTTGAAGGTATCTGTTATTTTTTTATTTTAAAATCGTTACACATTCTTAAAGTCTACAAGTTGATTGAAACAAATGGAGAAAAGTCGGATTGGGTTGAACTTAATTTTAATCGTATGAAATTTCAGCCGATTTTTTGAAGTGTAAATGGGACGGGCGAATTTCGTATGAGGCAAATATAAAAAAAACTTTTGCCTCAGTAATAATATTAATATGCTATTCCTCTCGCAGCTTGGTTCGGTTTCCGTAGTGTAGCTGTTATCGCGTTTATTTTCACACACACAAGTCTCACACACACTGTGTGGAAAAAGTTTTATTAGTGAAATCTTCTTAAAAAAAAATCCTAAATAATACCGATGTTTTTATTGTGGTACCAGCTATCTACTACTAGGCATCTAGCTATCTATATATCATCTATTGAATACAAAAAAGCACATGAAATACACCAATTTATGCTTTTATTTTATAAAAAAACTGATTTAATATAGAACTAAACTAGGAATTTTGCCGTGGTTTTGTGCATTGATATAGTATTTTAGACAGATTTTGCGGAACTTTTGCCGAATTATTGAAAATAGGTCAATTTGGGAGAAGTACAAAATAAATAGAGTATAATTCTATATATAGGAAGGTGATGGGTGGTTTTATTACTAACCGCGCGTGAAAATTTACCAAAAAAACTGGAAATTTTTTAAAATTTATGATTAATGGAAAGAATGTCATCATACTATTATGTTGTATTGTTTTTTAATTTTAACTAATCAAATCTAAAAAATAACTCACTGTCGCCTCTATTGTCATCCAAAATGCCCATTGAATGAGCTAGAAGTGCCGCAAGCACAAGTGAAGATAGGAAATGAAGCAGTCGAATTATTAAATTCCATTTCCACGGAGATTGATATCTTTTTCTGTTCGCCCAGTAGGATTAAACATTTACTTTCTCTTACACCGCTGTTCAGCGTAATCAGCGAGAATAATTTATTTGTTATTATTTTAATTTTATCGTTGTATTTTTCATGATTAGTTCAATTTATTTGTTATTCTCTTCTGTTGTTTGTTATTTTGTTCTTTTCTTTTAGTAGTTTAATTTTTACTTTAATTGTAATGTGTACATGGGGAAACTTGTTTAATAAATAAATAAATAAACATTATGTGCGAACTCAAAAATAATATATTTGTCTTTCTTTCTCCGCTTGGCTGCGTATCTATCGGTTTCTTTCTCGCACCGCATCACTCATTTGACAGTTCAATAATATTATTTATTTACGTAATTTGACATAAATAGCAGAGAAATTATAAATATAATGAAATATTTACAAGTGGAATGATATTCTTTCCATTAACTGCTACATTGTTGCGAGTTTCTCTAAAACGCTCGCCAAATCGACTGGCAAAAAAGCAATACCACACCAGCGAATGGTATTGCTTTTAGGCGGTGGACGAATTCTTGGAAGTTAAGGTCTAAATTTCGCGGTTCCTTCTATGCCAGTATCCAAAACGTAATTTATAATAAACCTGGTTTCATCAAAAATATTCCTCTAGAGATCTCTCTTGTCCCTTAAAATGAAATTTCCTCTCAATTTATCACATTTGGTAGCATCTAACAATTTTATAAAGTTATTTTAACATTGATCTCTCCTAAACCAGCTTTCAATTTATTTATTTTTTTATTTTATATTTCCCACCCCTTAAGTTCGGTTCTTCGTATTTATTTTTATATTTGTAAAGGGTAAAATGTGTTTCTGGCACACTGCCTAAGCTTTTGGTTTATTGCCACTTTAGATGAAGAAAAAGAAGAAGGAAAAAACACTATCCATGACATAACGACGTAGGCAACTGTCATATTTACATTTTGAAACCCTTTAAGAAGATAAAACAATCTGTTTATACCTTTATCTTTATCAAAATGGAGGAAAATGAACTTAAAACTGGGCAAATCGATGACAATATCACCTTTCAATATGAGCAAGTAAGTGAATGCAATCAAACCAACGCTAATATTGATGGACATCAAAAGCAATCATCCAAGATTAATCTTGAATCATCAAATCCAGCTGGATTTATTAAGTCAGAAGTTGATAACGAAATTTGCTTTGGTTTCCGGGGCGAGAATAGTATAAATCTACAAGATGATGTTTTTGAGGAAGAAAATACAAAGTTTATAAAATTAGAAACCAATCTCTTGAACGATCAACGTAATCATCAAACAGTGCAAAGTGTAAAAAGCCCAATTATTTTATTAAAAACAATCAATTTTATTTGTAACTTTTGCAAATGTACTCTTGATAGACACAGCCGAATAAATACTGCAATAGATAAGCACAAAAGGGCGAAATTAATGTGTTTAGAATGCAGAGGACAACAAAGAAAGAAATCAAAACTGACTGATAATCGAAAGAAGATGTCGGATGGACAATTTATGATTAAACAAAATCGACAAAAAAGAAAATTTAAATGCAGCGAGTGCGATCAGAGTAGTTCAAGTAAAGCACATTTACAAAGGCATGTCGATGGAGTTCATCAAAAGATAAAAAAAATTAATTGCGACGAGTGCAATTACAGTAGTTCAAGTAAAGCACATTTACAAAGGCATATCGATGGAGTTCATCAGAAAATAAGAAAATTTAAATGCAGCGAGTGCAATCACAGTAGTTCAAGGAAAGCACATTTACAAAATCATATCGATGGAGTTCATCGCAAAAAATAAAAAGATTCATCATCAGCTTTAATTAATCGAGATCAAAAAAATCACCGTTATAAAAAGTTCAACAATAAAATATAAAAATATAAATAAAAATATTCAATTATAAAAAGTTCAGTATCCTATTGGAGGAGATGTCCTCCTTTTCATGATTTGTCGTTCAGTCTCTATGATTAAAATAAAGTAAATTATATAAAAAATCTTGTTTAATTGTGAAAGTCCTCCTTTTTTTTAAAAAAAAAAAAACAATCTTTTTTCAAATAGTCATCTGGCAACCCCATCGCAGTGTTGCAAGGCCGTGATTGATAGAATAGCATTTATGTTGGCTTAATAATCAGTAATAACCTGTAAATTAATAATAAAAAATAAAGTGCGCCTGGTAAGAAAATATTCTGCGTTCATCTGTGAATAAAAATTAAATATATGAATATTGATATAATATTATTTATTTATTTTGATTCCGATTAATAAACGTCACATACTTGATGATCAAAGCGAAATTTACTCTTAGTACGGCAATATAAAAGATTTGAGCAAAAATCGACGCTTATATTGCAATTTATCGATTCTTATTTGTTCAAAAAATAATAATTTTACATGGAATGAAGTTAAGTAAAGGAGGTCTCCAATTAATACAAACGCAACGGATTGATTGGTGAGATTTTCATTATTTTGAATTATTTTTAAAATATTATTAGTGAATTGAATCATTATTTTTTTCCAAATTAAGTATTTCTTTTATATAATTGAGGTTATATTTAGTTCTGCGTTTTTTTTTTCAATAGATAAAAATGTTGTTGACTGCATGTCGAAGGCTGAAATATGATGTTTTAACAATGATCTTTTGACACCAAGGATGCGCCGTGTGAATCATGCTGATTTGCCTCAATTATGCTGACAATTCTATTATTGTAGCTTAAAAAGTACTAGTTATAAAATTGTATTGTTAAGTACAAAATATTATTAAATAACATGTTAGGAGCGAACGACAGAAATTATCATTTCTTCTAGGAAAACGTTTTGGTCTGTCCTCGAAATTTTGTTCAAACACAAAGGAAATATTGAATATTAATGTTTTTATGATTAAACAATCTCGAAGGGAATGAAAAGGCGGCCATAAATATGTATAGTAACAGTTTTAGAATGCATGTCGAGTGTATTCTTTATCAATTCCAATATTATCGTCCGTCTCGCTTATTTTCATTAAAAAAGTGTGCAAGTGCGAAAGAGCAATAGTATTATCTATTATCTATAGAAATACGTTTATATTTTTGTCGCTCACAATAGTGAAACAGATACAAATAGTTTCAGTTCAGATTTAGGCAAAGAATTAGAAGTAAGCGATTACTTCTAATTCTTTGCCTAAATCTGCTCAACATTTTATCTAAATTGTATCAATTGAACCATTCTTCAGTTCCTGACTTCTTGCCATCATGACGCGACATGACGCATCTAGAAACGTCAAGTGTCGCCAGTACGCCTTTGATAAAATACATTTTTTGGTGGCAAACCATAAATTAGCATTAATAACATAAGTAAATGTGTATCTTATTGCGAACTCAACACACATGAGACCACTCACCACCAATTGCTGCACAAAGTGATCTGCAAACTGCAACGAGGCCAATAAGATGCAGACTCGGCCTCAGGTCGTCGCACGCAAAGGGGGTAGATTCCACAATTAATTAAAGCATTATGAATTATGCCAATACTTTTAAAACATTTTTAAGATCAGCATAAAAAATAAAATTGTTCATGACAAAGATTAAACCGAACATATCAATGATGATCTTGATTTATTTAAATTATATAGTTTATTCTATATAGGGTAGTGGTTTACTTATTCGATTTTGACAAGTTCATTAAACTCTTCAACTTTCATACTGCAAGAAAACCATCCATTTTAATAATTTGTCATGATAATTTACTAAAATACTTTTTAGATTCCTATATTAAGTCTAAAAAAAAATAATTGGACGTAAAAATACTCTCTTTGATCGCACCTAGTTAAATTAACTTAGCTTGTTAATTATTATATTATAATGTTATACAATTACTACTATGTTATAAAAATATATATAAGTAATATTATTATTTTTATCTCATTAAGGACGTGTAAAATACAAAATTAAATAATGTGAACGTATTCACAAATACTAATATCTACCCGGTTTCAAACAGATGTCTTGGGATTGGCTGGTACAAATAACTGCCGTAAATATGCTTTGCTTAGACTTCCGTAATTGCACTCGCTACATTTGAATTTTCTTATTTAGAAGAACACTAATTTTTTTTATTTATTTATTTTCACTATAATACAGAAGTACAGTATCTTGTAATGCGTTTAAGGCGAATAAATGATATTGGCCTTAAAGGCAATATCTGTCAGTTAACCAACTTATAGATCATACATCCGTAAGTGAGACTAAAATAAATTAAATTACAGAAACAAACTTAATTAAATTTAGACTAATCATAATATTTCAGTCATTATAACTAATGGAAATAGGCTAGAGAGAGCAGAAATCGGATCTAGGGATTAAAAATAAGGTAAAACAAAAATAAGCAGAGTAAAATGCTCTCGCAGGTAGCGATTTAAATATGTAGATATTTGGAGTTTTTTGGAGATATTTGGCCATATTTTAGCGTCGAGTTGGTTCCACAAGCGGGCAGCTGGACAGTAAATTAATCTGTGATGAATGAAGAACTATGCAAAGTTATGGTTAGCAGAGCGTCATTTTGGGAACGAAGAGAAATGCCATGTTCAATAAAAAATAAATCTGCATTGTGCAATCATCGACGCATTCCTCAAAGTATTCTGAGCATATTCGGAGCATTCACAAGCTAATTTTATAGCAAAATAAAGAGTTAATTTTATAGCAAACAATTTGGAAATTGGTGGCACCCTTCGAAAATGTACCTTAATACAGGACTATAATTATAAAGCATGGAATTCGTTCATTATATTATTACATAACTAAAACGGTATTTTAGAAAAATGTCGTCTATAACTTCGTAAAACTTATTTTCAAAGTATATTTTTTAACACGACAAATTTTATAAATTGCGACTTATTCAAATTGATTTATCAAAACAGTTGCTAGTCATTAAAATTAATTTCATCACCCTTTTATCGGTGAATGTTGAGATTAATTTGTGGTTCATGAAGACGGTATTAGGACGGGTAGGATGTGAGGACAATTGTATTAAAATGTCTTCTGAAAAGCAGGCCATGAGAGTTAGTATTGCAAATTCTGTCGAACTATGGAACTATTATTAATCTACTGAATTACATACACACTATTTTTTTTTAAACATATGGCAAGACAATTAATACTACCCTTCCTTACTACAGTAAATTTAGCATTTTTTTTTTGTCCCAGATCTTAGCGACGTACCAGGTGCTTAAGCAGGTCTTCAAGCAGTTCACTTAAGGCGACTACACACGTGAACGAAGAACGATTCCGATTTACAATCGAAGCCTTGTACGACGAACGGAAAGCATAGATATTAGCTCTATGACGAACACGAACGGCATTTATAATATAAACCGCAATCTACCATTTTATATTAAATATTGATAGCATTTAGTTTTTTTTTTTTAATAACAGATATGTAACTTATCGAATACATTTTCATTTTTATATTTAAAAACTTAAACATAAATCTCCAATTTTAGGATTTTTTTTAATTTAATTTCTATGTTTTTGCAACATGTGTCTCAAAGCGCTCAGGTAAATCTCTCCTCAACTCTATTTTCATCATTATCAATGCTATTTTGAAAAACATGATGGTTTTTATATTTTTTATATAATATTTAAAGAAATTTTCCCTAGAAAGTAATTCCCTAGAATAATAAATTAAAGAGATGTAAATAAACTAGGTTACTCAAATATCTTGAGAAGATTTCTCCTAACGCCTTTGAAAACCTGTAAAATTCGAATTTCTGTAGTATTCGGTATGTTACTTTTCAAGCAACTAGTAATGTTTAGATTTAAACTGCAGGCTTTTCAAATACCAGTTAAAATATTCGTTCTTACATAGTGATACGCACAAATCAGTTAAATTGAACTGTTATTTAATTTTTTCATTACAGGATCGTTTATGGAAAAAAAACCGTTCGAAACGATATATTTGCGACGAGGTTTTAGGTGGATGGGTAAAATTTCACATTTTATTTTTTTAACACATATTCTAATATGTGGTAGTTCATAAATGGTCGTTTCGGATAAGGATATGCTATTTTTATTTAATAATATTTTTCATATTTTTTTTTTCCATTGCCACCTATTGCCATTTGGCAAAAGCTGCAAGCAATACAGAGTGTGTGAACAGATTAGATAACATTTATTGCTACCTGTTGTCGATATAGCCACTCTACGGTTTGTAACTTAGCTACATCCGTTACAAAAGTGCCATCAGATTATAAGTAATCAGGTATTTTTGGGGAAATTCTTTCTAGTGGTTGGTTTTTGAAGTCACACTATGTCACTTGTTCTCTTATCTTGTACGTAATATTATTTTATCTTATAAATTTTTCTCTTTTTGATTCCACTTTTCATTAAGCAAATATTAATTTTTAGTTTTAATTAAAGTCTTAAATATTACAGCGTTATTGTATTTCATTTTAATTATACTTAATTAAAATGAACCTTATTTAATTTTCGACAAATAAAATAAATATACCACGAAATAACTTTAACATTTGCATACAGCCATTTCTACGCCCCGTCACGTGACCTGGTTGTAGAAGTTAATGTATTGTAGTGAATCATCATTAAAATGCTTATAAAAAGTGTAAGGTGTCAACTATTTTTGTGAATAAAATCACAAAAGCATAGTTCACCAATCACGTGTAAGTACGAGCTGGATCGTTCGAGCTCTTTCGCGCATGTGAGGATAATATTATTGTTTCGCTCAGACAAGCGTTCAACTGCCATAATTATTGAAGCCTGATAAAAGGGAGGTTGTCAATTCGAAGTGGTTATTTATTTTTCATGTTTGGTAACTAAGCACTCCGGTGTGACCTAATTAATTTAAAATATTTTTTTTTCAGGGGTGATAATTACCACTTCGGTTTTGGTACCATTACAATTCATGTAGTGTGAGGTATAATATATGAGGAATAATAAACAAGAATGGCTATTTATATATATTAATTTTTGGCGGCTAAAATTATTTAAACAGAACCTGACGTCTTACAGCTAGGCTTTCCCCAAGCTGTTGGCGCCTGTGGTACATGATATTCTATCAATTTATCATATATTTTCCACCATTTAAATTATTTTTTGAATTTTGACACGCGGCTAGTATTGATTTTGTGATTTATTAAATCTCCTTTTACCAAACTAATCTTTTTTTAATAACCAATGCACAAAGCTACGGAGAATATTCCTAGTTTAGTACTTTATTAAATCATTTTTTTTTGTTTGTATATATAAATAATCAAAGCTTAATTGTTATATTTTATATCCTTTTTATTATTTTTATATTTTAGAATAAATTTGAAAATCGTGTTTTTATTTTTTTTTAATATTATCTTTATAAGTCAATTGGGCTGTCCTACTTTAGAAATGTATAAGAACTTCAATTTATTTTCTCTTTACTTTATTACCTATTTTGTGTACAATTTATATTGGGTAATCACAATAAATAAATAAACACGGACATTTCATGGAAATTAAAAAAAAAAACTATTAGATCAGTTATACCCAATTTGTTTATGCCCAATGTATATATACATATATATCACTACTTCACTATATATAAGATATGTTTCTATACTATATGTAGTATAACACTATTTTTATATTGAATATTTATTTATTTATATCGAATATTTATTTATCTTTAAATTTAATAATTGTTTATTCGTTTCATTTATTTGTTTATTTATTTGTTATTTTTTTAATTGAATTATTTATTCATTTTATTTTTTCATATATTAAGTGTTCTTGAGTAAACACTTAAATTGTATTCGTGTGTGTGTGTGTGTGACTGGGTGTGTATATTTGTGCCTTAGGTAATTTTATATTTTTCACAGGGTTATGCACTGTAACACTTCATATATAGCCTTCCTTAGAACAGGTAACTCTTACCTAGTTAGGAAGGTTATAGACTTGTACTCATCGGCCAGCTTGATGTCTCAAAAAAAAACAAAAAAAAGTTGTGACCGATTTCAATAAGTGTCAAACAGTGTTAATATGATTAAACGTTATCATGTTCGTCCAGATCTTACCTAAAAAATATTATTATTATTTCTTTGTCATCGCTAACTTTGCATAGTTATATAAAGGCTTTATCCATATATACTTTATCATAGCTTTATCCAGTGCATCCATAGTTAATGAAATAACTGCTGATTATTTAGTTTTCTCTTGATTTGCAGATTTTTTTTCTTTCGGAATAACAATATCATTATTTTTGAAAAATTAATTCTCACTTTTTTTAAATACCTAATTTTTTAAAACAAGACGTTTGTAAATAGTCAATTTTATACACAATACTTTCGATTTTTCGTCGCCATCAGATCCTAAATAAAAACAAAATATTAAAAACCTAAAATTGATCCTCCGTTACTACTAAATAAAGTTATATAAAGTTATATAAAGTCAGTGCAAAAACACAACTTACCCAACTTACCAAATGTATAGGAATGTCATTTTTTTTATGATACAATGTTATGAAAATCTCCATACCATATGTAACTACAATACAATGCAATACTAGAACAGTGCTAACGACAAATGTATTACTACAGTATTCAATTTCCCACGAGCCAGAGCATTATATAACAAATCATTACACATGTTAATTAATCAAAAAAATGACAAAATGAGAACGTTAAAAATAAAATTAAGTCCTATTAAATAATTATGGGGGGAAACGTAAATATGGGAATATTGTTTACTAACTAATGAAGTTTTGTGAATTATTTCTTAATTGTTTTAGTTTTAGATTTATTTTGAACTCAATTTAAACTTTTTTTGTTTTATATTTTACAAGCTGACCCGGCGAAATTCGTACCGCCCCAAAATCAATAAATATTGTGTTAACTTATTAGCTGAATTAAATCTACATTTAAAAGAATTAAGTCTTACAATATTCATCGAAATCAGCCAATCCATTCTCGAGGTAGCAATTGTATTAAAAATAAGGCTAAACGCCAGACGACAAGAAACATTTTCGTCGGTTACCTCTACAGCAAAAGTGACAAAGGGTCACTTCACGCGCCGAAACTATTTTCATAATAGCTGATTTCATAGCTTAAGACTTGTGAAAACATTATAAATTTACTGTTAATTAAGAAAAATAATTTGACCGATTAAAGAATCATTGATTGATTTCAACTAGAAATAATTACTCATATACAGTTCAATAATCGATCGAGTCCGAAACAACATAATATAATAATAAAATGGATGTATAAATAAATATTTATTGAAAACAATAGTCACAACATTTATTAGAATATATATTTTTATTTAATTTACAGATGGGAATGGCGTCAAAAGTAGCTGACAAGATACAATCGAAATATTCCATAAATTATAATATTAGCACTGCTGGAAATTTACGTAAGATTTTGTTTTTAACTATGTAGTTTGTTATATGTACAAACACATTCACATATACAACAAATATACATAAATATATATAAAGAAGTTAGACATATTTTTTAATTTTCATCGGTTTTACACAAGAAATTCGTATTTTAGGTTACTTGAAGTCAATTTAACTGTGAATTGAAAAATGCCTGTGTGTGTTATAACAGTTGCGTTAATTGGTTAACTTAGCTATTTATTTTTTTTTTAATGGTACGCTGACAAAATATTGAAATACACAATTATTGGTAGACATTAAAGTAAAAAAAAACCTTATCAAGATTCAAATAAAAAGAGTACACCATATGCATATTTTATGCTTAGTGAAGACGATGGAAAATAAAACTCAGATTATAATAAATAGAAACAGTATAAAAATACAAATATGGGTTTACAATACAAGTATGATTATGTGGATTGAAATATAGATACTCATATATTATATACACGTATAATACATGAAATCTTTTTGTCACATCGGAAGCAATTCAAGAATATGCCTTTTGAATTGACTAAGGCTATCATGGAAAATATCAATACCACTATCTCTATTTTAGGTGTTATAAAGACGACAGATGCGATATTATGTTATTAAAGGCTATGTTGTTATGTAATATAGAGGTTCTAAACAGATCAGGGCTTTTAAATTATGCGACGTCGTATTAAATGTGAATTCTACATGTGGGCATTCCAAGGGGGTGGCATTTGGTAACCATTGTCCGTGTGAGTTTTGAAGGCCAGGCCAGTACCCTATTATGTACGGTTAGTATTGATTAGTAACGACGTGTTACTCCATTTGTTGTTTCAACGTGTTTATAGTAGATTAATATTTTTAAATGTAACACGAATTATGCTCAAAATGCTCCGCTTCTCCGAATTCTAATTAGGTAGAATTGTAATTTTGGTGAAATTGACATTTTTCATCTAAGTAGTAATGTGAAGTCTGTTAGTGAGAGAGTTAGAACCTCGGTTTAAACACAGCACAAACATACACCCTTTACCTCACAGCACACTTTATTACACACACTCATACATGTATTTGTGATTTCGTTTTAATATTATTGCCTACTCGGTTTTCCTTACAACTTCTTCGTTCATATAATATACCTATGTAATTAATTTTAATCGTCCTTAGATCATCCTTACAGATATCACTTTTAAAGTTCTAGAAGACTACACTATGTAATGAAAGCCATAATTTGTAAACCCATATAATATTTGGTGCGTTTATTGTACCGATTATTAACATAGAAGTTCTTTATTGGTTACGATAATTCACACAACCTTAAAGTTCATTTGGTTATGAAAGACTCCATAGAATTATGTAAACACGACTCTAAATAAGTAATTAATTAATATAGTAGTCATGTTTTTCAATAGTAAAATTTAATAACATATTCAATATGGTGAAGTTGTGTGGACGATACTAATACTGCCACCTGTTTTTTTTGTAGATCTAACCAGCGGCACCAGTACAGATTGGGTGAAAGCAGAATTGCTCGTACCGATCGTGCTAACCATAGACAATGGCACGTTTGGGTTCCTCCTACCCGCCGAGAACATTGTGCCACGTGGCGAAGAGACTGTTTACTCATTGAAAAAATGCAAAAATCGTTAAGTCGACAGAGTACTGAAGTCAACCATACTGCTTCATTATTCATCTGCATAGCGCTTTTTATTTAGTTTTTATGATACCTAACTTTTTTGTAAGATATTTCTACTACTAATATAATCAATTAGGTATATATGTACTACAAAACCTATTAATAAATTTCATTGATAAAAAGATGTTATTATTACAGCACCTACTATGTTTATGCATACTTATACGTATATTAAATCCTTATTAATATATTTAACTAAATAAAAGAGACTTAAATAAAATTTAACGAATTGTCTCTAATAAATTTATTTGTTTTATTATTTAATATGATTACAAAATATGTTCATTGTTATTGTTATTTATTTATTGTTAACTGTGTATCTTGGAAATTAGCAAACCCACCGCTTTAGTTATAATAGACTTTAAGTATTGTTAAGCAAAAAACGACTATGTGTGTAAAATACGTAAAGCCATTTATATTTAGCATTTAATTTTATAACTGAGCGATTAAAACTCACATTATACCTTCATTACTCAATTAACATTTATTTGTTGCTAGCTGACCCGACAAACTACCAATAATCAATCAATAAATGTTTTGATATATATTAGCTGAATTAAATTCAGTTTTTTTTTAAGAATACTCAAAAGAATTAACTTCAATAAATGTTTCCTCACAATCCAAAATTACATAATGAAGCCATTATCGGTGCGCGCACAATGACAAATGTGATAACCTCACAAACCTCACATCTTTGAAAGCAACTTACCGTTTAAAAATATAATTCCACAGAATCCATTGCAGAAGATGTGAAGTTGCATCGGTTTTTCAGCCTGGAGTTGATACCATCTCGGAATTTTGATATCCGAGATCGCCTTCAGTTCTTCCATCCATCTCGTCCATTTTGCGTTGGCTGCGTCGCTCAGCTTGTCAGCTCATGACGTGCCTGTTCGCCATACGTCCTGCATCAGGATTTTGGCTTTGATCGTGAATGGGGACAGCAGTCCCAGCGGGTCAAATACGGACATGGTAATACTCAGCATCTGTCTCTTCGTTGGCCTGATCGCCCCGGTCAGCACCATTGGAGGCACTCTGCTAAATTTCAATTCAAACGATAGTTCATCTTCCAAGTGGTTCCATTGCAATCCGAGCACTCGTTCGCTCGGCAAGGTCGTCCCCTTTTCCGATGTCATTTTATTTCCGATTGTAGTATTTTCAGTACTTCGCTGCTACAAAACCTGCTGTCAAAACCTCCCTCGCGGTGTGCGCCTGACACTTGAGTTATTAATTCTTTCGCAGTCGCGACGTCGTCGACGCTATCTAAGTAGTCGTCCATATAGTGCTTAAAGAGTATCGGGTTGACGGCTCGAGGATACTTGTTGGCCAATTCCTTGGCGTTGGAAAGAAACTCAGCCCCAAATGCATGACAGCCAAGTGTTGAAGACGACTCACGTATTACACACACTCAACACACAACGCTCACACACCACAAGTGCGCTGTAACTTTCGTTCGATCGATGCAAAGCAATGCAAAGTAACGAAGATGTTTATTTAGGCGAAATTACAATTAGTGCAGGATAAGTTTGAAAACTTGCAAAGACAACAAAACGCTTCAAGCATCGAAATACGAAACATCACTGAAGACAAGAAGGAAAATCTGACGGCAATACCAATCGGGGGCACCATTGAAACTATTACCAACTGCAATGAAACCTGGAAAAAATCGACCTATTGTTATAAAATTTCAGTCAACTAATGAGGGACAATTTTATTGAATCATTTATCAAATATAATAAAGAACGTGAGTTATAATATAGAACAAATTGTCTCAAAATTTTAATCAATGATGAAGTTGGACTGAGTTTTATGCAAAATGTGATTTTTGGTTGGATGGATTCCAATAAATCCGATTTAGAATATCTCTAAAGGCATTTAAGCTGTACCGTTAATAGTTTTTTTTTATATAAAACAATTTTCTAACCCACAATCACATAATGGAATCACAAAATACATCCAAATGGGTTGAATTGTGGAGTATAGAAAATAATGGTCAATAATTATATGTAAATTTACAAAATTTACACAAGTCCAATTAGATAATGGATATCAAATACAAATTTGGGTGTAAAAAAGGTTCGGATCTGGTGCGAGTGAGTGGTGGTTGGTGGTTGGTGGTTGGTGGTTGGTGGTGACTCGAATCAGTTTTGCGTTTGAAATCTTCTTGTCTCGCGCGTAAATCGTTTTGTCTCATCTAATATTTTATACCACTATAGGTTAATTATCAAAAACGGAATCAATGTATTTTCAAAAACAATTTTATGTAAATTTATTTTATATAACCTAGGTGATAGCTATTCTTTGATAATAATATATACTACTCGTATTAGGTATACCTCCATGCAGTAACAGCACAAAATAAACGAAAAGGTAATCAACTATAATTGGCCTTCGTGGTGAAGCTATAATAAAATCTTTCAAGAACTGAGATAATACATATAAATCATAAATGTTATCGTATTTACGTAAATCAAATATAATAGTTATTAGGTCACTACCTAAGTCCGCTGATAAACTCAACTTTCGATTAACAAAAATCAACAACGGGTCGAATCTTAATTTTAATTAAATTAGAGTTATTTGGTTTTTTTTTTTATTATGATCTAAATCTTAAATACCTTGTTTAAAGGCATATATTTTTCAAATATAACAAAAAAACGATACTTGGATAATTCGTAATTCGATCAATATTTCAAATAGGAATACTTTACAGAGGTATAGCAATTATTAGGCGTCGATATCCTAATGATCTCAAAACTAGTAGATCGTTGTAGTCAGAACATTGGTTGATTCATTGATTACTTGAGAGTGTATAAACCCTCAGGATTACTTGAGAGTGTATAAACCCTCAGGATAAAACATAAAAGTTACAGAAAACATTGTGTCCTTTAAAGCTCACGGGAACGGCTTTTATCAGCTATACATTTTTACTAAATATATATTTATTAAGTAACACTATGTAGTGATAATTTAAATATAATGTACCAAGTTTGATTTTAATTTCACGTAGATTTTTATTAAGTATCGTTGCGTCTATAAAAGAATAGTAAATCGTAATAAATGGGCTTTCTGTTTCATTCTTTTATACAATTTACTATAATTTATTACATATTTTTAAATATAATCCAAAATGAAAAATATTTATATCGAGGTTTCAAATAATTAATTTTATCAAATGGTTAATTTTTTCACTCAATATTTGAGTGTCTTCTAATCGATTTATTTATAATACTAACATAAATATGTATTTTATCTTTTATTAAATTATAATATTATATTAATGAGCCTTAAAATTAATTATTTATAGTTTTTGGTAAACTTAAAAAACTTTTATTTTATTTGCTTGGTTGCAAATAATTCTGGTGTGTGCCATCAATCTATTTAATATGTAATAATTATTTAAGATGAATAGCAATTTATTCAGGTGAAAGAAAGATCACAAGGGGTCAAAGAAGTCATTAGAGGTCACATATTTTTTATTTGATAAAACATTTACATATTTCAAGTGTAATTTTACTAGTTTAACAATGTTTTTGTTATTTTTTTTTGTATATGGTTGCTTTTACTAGCTTTTAGGATGACAAACTAGCCTAGCATTAAAATCATTATTACGGTGTTCAAGAAATATTTATAAAATGTTGTGTTAAGGATAGTACAAAAATTGTATAAGCATTTGTGGACCTCAGCAGCGGCAGATGGGAATAATACAAGAACAACCTTCTATATAATGTCCATATAGGACCAAAGGGTAGTTTTACTATTCAAATTGTAATCCGAGATTACACTTTTTCTGACCGTTACAAAAATAACGGAATATCATGCTTTCGCCCATAAAGTTTATTGATTTGAATGTCACAAATGAAATCTTTAGAAATAAAAAAAGAAAAAAAATAAAAATATATAATGTTTGAATAAGTACATGTTTAAATAAAATAGTTTTTTAAATATGATGCTTTTATGTGATATTATGAGTACTGCGGTCTTGGTGAAATTGGGAAACTCCGAAGGATATCTGCGAACGAAGTGTCCGCCCTGACAGTCTTGACTCTTCATACCAATTCTCTTTTAGATATTGAGGCTAGGTTCGTGATGTGGTTTCTTGACTGGTCTGTGAAGTCATCTGGTTGTTGAGATTATTTGCTTTTTTCAAAGAAATCTTCTGGCAGACGATGTTGTTTACCGTAAGTCAGGTTTGCAGGAATTGTATTGTTATCACCACGGAGTTCTGCACGCAATACGTACTTTACTGTTGGTAGTTCATTCCTACCTCATAATTTTGTCAACCTGATGATTTTGTCAATTTTGTAAGTTTGATGGGATCATCATAATTATAAGATCACTCACCTATAATGTACCACACTTCTACCTCATATCAATTACTTTGTGTAAACTACGAAAGAATAACTTCTAGACGAAACCGATAAATTGGCGCACTCTCTGGTTTCCTATCAAATGATTAAAAACTATGATAACTATTTTGAGTTTATCATTATTGCATGAATAACAAAACTATAAAAATTAATTAATAAACATCTCACTTGCGTCATCACATAATATTTCTTTCAATTTAGCAAATTCAGTTATCTTAACTTTGACCTCATTATCCTATTTAATTTTTCTAAGCAACTATTATTGATTTTTTACTACTGATAAAATATTACGAAATTCAATAAAAAGGTTACAAAGTTGAAACAAATAACCTAATCATTTCCTATTGACGTATTCTATAAATCATGATAAAATTGTTCATGATAAAATAAAATTAAAATCGCAATATTTAACTAGTCCAAGTCGTTCATTCGTAGTAGATATTTCATCCTATTACGTTCATCTCATAATCTCATTTAGATTAAGTTCATTCTTTATTTTTAAGAGGACAACATATTGATTGATTTATAACATTTTCTGTTTATTTTCGTAAAACTGATTTAATAATACTGTCTAATAAATTGTACAAAGCTATAAAAATCTTATTTTCAAGTAAAACAACCACTAATTAAATTTAATGTTACTAATCACTCTAAAAATAAAATATAACTCATCTAAAATTATTGTGGCAGTACATACTACCACAAACCACGCTCACCAGCGACTGGCTCACCAACACCAGCAACCAAGCGCGCCGCACGCGCACGCACGCCAACGCAACGAGCAAGCAGGGGCGTGCTCACCAACACCAGCAACCAAGCGCGCCGCACGCGCACGCACGCCAACGCAACGAGCAAGCAGGGGCGTGCTCACCAACACCAGTAACCAAGCGCGCCGCACGCGCACTCACGCCAAAACAACGAGCAAGCAGGGGCGTGCTCACCAACAGACAAACCCACCTCTGACCCGGGTAGTTGCAGCGACTTGTGGTCGCTATGTCTACCCTCTCACGCATTGTCTCAAAATTACCCGAGACGCACCGGAAGGGCGCGCCCGGGCGGGTCTAGCAAAAGGACCCCCGCGAGTCTGTCCCTATCTCCCTCCCTCGTGCCATATGGATAGAAGAAAACTTACAGGCCTACTTAATATATGACTTAAACACTACATGGCGAGAGAGAGATAGGACGGTAAGGTAGGAAAAGGGAAGGGGCGTCGGTGTCGGGTGAACATCTGAAACATAAACAGATCATTAAAAAAACTTAAATCTAACATGCACTTAAACTATAAACTTAACTAATGCGGTCCATGTCCAATACACAACACAACACTCACCTTCCGCGGACTCCCACCAGCGCGCCGGGGCCCGGGTAGCGGTACCGGTTCCCACGTTAAGGGAAAGAAGACGAAACAAACAACGGGCGATTCCGGGCGAGGTAACCGCGCGTCACTCTAAGTAATAGACAGACTAAAATTACAGAAAACTCGAGGGTCCGGGGAGCTCCCCGAGGGGAACGCCCGGTCCTTCCAATCGTTCCCATTTATCGACCCAGCTCTGAACGAAACGCTTGAACGCCGCGAAATTATCTTTGTTCCGGACGAAGTCCGAAAACCAAACCGGGTTAAAGCACTCACCGAGGCTGTCCAAGAGGACGCCTCGCTCGTCGTCTAAAAACCCGCACGACCAAATAATGTGCTCGGCCGTTTGATCACCGTACCCACAAGGGCACCGGGGGTCCTCGGCAAGCCCAAATTCAGCAAGCTTTCCTCTGAGCCTGCCGTGACCCCCCACAAGCTGGGTGGTATAGTGATCAAACGCGAGGAAATCGCACTTCATCCGAAACTCGACCGATGGGAAAAATGCGAAAGTTAAGCGACCGGTGCCTCCCGTTTCCCATCGCTCTTGCCAAACGCGTAGACTCTCTCTCTTCAGGCTCGCGCAACAGTCCCTGATGGAAGTAACACTGGGGTCGACGGTAATCGAGAAGTACTCGACCGCCAGGCCTTTGCGGACGCGGGCTCTAGCCCCGGACTCGCTGACCTCTAAGTCAGAAGGAAGCACTCCGGCAATTACGGGCAGGGCGAGTGTCGACGTCGTCCTATACCAGCTCACCAACACCAGCAACCAAGCGCGCCGCACGCGCACTCACGCCAAAACAACGAGCAAGCAGGGGCGTGCTCACCAACACCAGCAACCAAGCGCGCCGCACGCGCACTCACGCCAACGCAACGAGCAAGCAGGGGCGTGCTCACCAATACGTCCAGTAATAATGGAATGTCAATTGGCAACTTTTTTCTCTATTTAAAGATGCATAATTTAGCCTAACCTAAAAATCAACAGACAAGGACAACATTTATCCATCCGCATAGGTTAGAGGGAGCAATCGACAACATCACTGCTAACTGCCAACTGCTACCCGCCAATATCGCATAATTAGTATTATATCTATCCAACAAGCAGAAAGGCACCGGCTCGCTCGCTGCCTAACATACGCTCTTGAAGTTGCGACCAGAGTCCGAACATCAGCCTGATTACACTGTAACCGTCCGGTTTTTATGCATCATTATATTTATACATATATAATTCGTAGATCTGCACTGAATAATTAAAATCCTAAATTAAATTATCATGGATTGTAAAGAATGTAGCACGAAGATACAAAATGAAGAACTTACTTTTGCCTGTGCCTCATGCAAATGCAAGTATCATCTAATTTGCGCCGGCTTTGAGAAGTCTGATTACACAAAACTCTCTAAAGAACGGCGATCCAAGTTAAAGTGCGTGAAATGCAATAAAAATGCCCCATCTACGTGTTCCACAATAGTTACTGAGGCGCCCACACTTTCCACTCTTTATGAGAGCATCAAAGCCATGCATGCGGAAATAAAATCTTTTCAAGGCATTCGCCATGACATAAAGGATATTAAAACTGAACTTTTGGACTTTAAAGTGTCTATGGAGTTCACAAGCAAGCGGTTAGATGAATTGGATTCGAAAATAAAAACTTTTGACGCGAAACTGTCCAAAGTAAGCACCATGGAGGAAAAGTTCAACTCCCTACAAGCGACTGTAATTGCATTGGAGAATAAAATTGAACAAAGAGAGCAGAAAAATCGCGAGGAAAACCTTGAAATAGTAGGTGTCCCTAATCTGAAAAACGAAGACTTGGTTGACATTATTACCAATATTGGCAAATATGCCGGCTGTATAATTCAGCGCGGAGACATTGAATTCGCCACTCGTGTCACCCCTCGTACGACTGCTCCAAATCGTCCAAAAGCGGTAGTCGTGAAGTTTCGCCAACGTCATCATAAAGACACCATTCTTTCGGGAATTAGAAAAGCGAGAGGTCTTAAAACCATCGATATCGGAATACCGGGAGACCCTAAAGAAATTTTTGTCAGGGATCATCTCACCGTGCGTAACAAAGAACTTTATAAGAAAGTTAGAGACCTTGCGAAGGCAACGGGGTTCCGTTTTTGCTGGACGAGAAACTGCAGAATATATGTAAGGAAAAACGAAACTTGTCCACCAATCAGCATCTCTTTAGAGGAAGACCTCAAGAAAATGGTTTAATTCTTCCTACCTGTTACGTTAATACTCTTCGGTATTGTGTGCTTTATCAATTTATTTATACATGTTATCATTTAAGCCCATTATTTCACTCACTTAAACTAATATTTACAATCATACGAAACATACATTCCACTCACCTTTACACAACTCACATCACGCTCAAGCATAATACAAACAAACAAACACTTTTGTACATCATCGCAAAACGCAAAAACATTACAACCTAACTTACTAATTTATTACTGATAGAACATTATTACAAAAGATTGGCATATTTCAAACTCTTGCCGCAACTACCGATTGTTGACTCGTCACGACGCAATCACTGCCGTCGGCGCGGGCGGTCGAACGCATCAATCTCGCCGATACGCGAACGCGGTGTGGGCATGTTTTTGTTTTTGGGCACATTTGTGCAGACACTAAATCCGTCTGTTAGAATAGTCTCTAACTATTTTATCTGTGATGTTCATTCGCTCTTAAATACACACTTATTTTCGCTGATACAAACTAATAATGCGACTTACATTTTATTCAAATTGTACTACTCACTGATTGTCTGCCTAATTTTACTTTATTATGAAATGAATAGCTTATCGCGTGATTACTTCAGATTAAGTTCAATAAAAATAACTACAATAATAATGTTACTCGCACTCACTGTAATAATCTCTCTTTCTGACCTAGCTATGGATGAATACGTTTTACACACTATTTAAATATAATATATCAGAACGTTCGCGGCTTGAGAACAAAGACCAATAATATTTTTCAAACTATTCAATGTCGGGATTCTGATGTCATCGCCATCTCTGAGTCTTGGTTGGTTGAAGGCATTATGGATGGGGAGTTCATCGATCAGCGGTACGCAGTTTTCCGGTCGGATCGGAAGGCTGATGTGACCGGCAAGGCGCGCGGGGGGGGCGTCCTCCTCGCCGCCAAGCGGACGTTGGCCGTTCGCTCCCGTCCCGACTGGGACGCTTCCAGCTCTAACTTCGAATGCATTTGGATTACGATTCACCCCACACCTCGCCACTCGAAGACCGATTTACACATTTGTTGCGTGTACTTTAATGGTGGTACTGATCATAATAGGCAACTTAATGACTTCACAGAATCACTAATAGCTTTGCGTGACTTACATCCCGATGACTCGTTTTTAATATTGGGTGATTTTAATTTACCGTTAATCTCCTGGTCCAAATCTCTCAATAATTCCACAATGACACCGAATGGATCTTATGATGTAAGCAGTACCCAATTTATTGACAGTTTTATTTTTGCTGGTCTAAGCCAATATAATGCTATTGCAAATGCGCGAGGGCGAATACTAGACCTAGTGCTTAGCAATGTGGATGTGCAGGTTTCGCGTTCTCTTGACCCCCTCGTCAAGGAAGACGCTCATCACCCAACCCTTGACATAAACATGTGCAATCAATCTTATGCACCTCTGCGCGCTCCTACTAAACATGTCTATCAATTTGCTAAAGCTGACTACTCGACAATAAACGCCCACTTAGGCACCGTCGATTGGTCATCGGTCTTGTCTAACCCGGACCTCGATATCGCAGTTAGCAATTTTTATGACATACTATACGAAACCTTTGAGAACCATATACCGTCCCGTATAATAAGAGACACACTTTACCCAAAATGGTTCTCGCCTTCTTTAATTAACATTATTAAAGAAAAGGCAAGATTCCACAGGAAATGGAAGAAATTTAATAATCCCTGCGATAAAGATACATTTAATTGTCTTCGGTCTCGGCAAAAAACCCTCCAAAAACAATGTTTCCGTGAATATGTGAATCAATGCGAATCCAATATTAAAAATAATCCTAAATCTTTTTGGCGCTATGTTAAGAATATTCGCAAGCGCGACTCCATTCCAAAATGTATGAACTTCGGCGGGGAAATAATATCCGATGGACCCGCAATTAGTGAATGTTTTTCGAAATACTTCAAATCTGTCTTCGTCGATCACGATCAGGGACATTTCGATCCGTCCTCAAGTTCCTTAAAAGACTTCATGAACAGTTCTCTCAATATTGGTGAAATAGAAATAAACGTTGACATTATTGCTAAATATATTAACCAACTGGACCCAAGCAAGGGGGCTGGAAGTGATAACATCCCTGTAACTTTTATAATAAACTGTGTAGATCAATTGAAACACCCGATATATATTTTATTCTCTCGATCTATGCGCTCCGGATGCTTTCCATCCAAGTGGAAGGAGGCGCTTGTCGTCCCAATTCACAAAAAAGGCTCCAAAAACGATATTGAAAACTATAGGCCTATTTCTATTCTCTCAGTTTTAAGTAAACTATTTGAAAAAATAGTTTACGATCAAATTTATCCTATAATCTCCCATTCTCTTCCTGCACAGCAACACGGTTTCTTGCAAAAGCGCTCTGTCCTGACCAACTTGAGCGAGTTTACTGAACACGTTCTGACGAAAATGGACAAGCGGGCTCAAGTTGATGTCATATACACAGATTTCTCTAAGGCGTTTGACAGAGTCAATCACCATATTCTAATTGCCAAGCTGGAAGCATTAGGTATACACGGTGATCTCCTTAGATGGTTCAAATCCTATATAAGCAATCGGAGCCAGGCAGTCGTCGTTAGTGGTCACCGTTCAAGTTTTGTAATAATTCCATCTGGTGTTCCTCAAGGAACTCACTTAGGGCCTTTACTGTTTAATGCATATATCAGCGATATTGGTAACTGTTTTTACACTTCTGAGCACAATCTCTACGCTGATGACATGAAAATTTATTCAGTAATCTCTAATTTGGACGATTGCATTAATATGCAGCAAGACCTCGACCGTTTATCTGTGTACTGCACAAATAATAATATTGACATAAATTCAACTAAGTGCAACAAGATCTCCTATACGCGAAATGTTATAAAAACCGATTTCACTTATGCCATCGGTACGACTAAAGACGACATAATTGAAACTACATGTGTCCGCGATCTGGGCATACATTTAGATCATAAATTAATCGGCGATCAACATATATCTTATATTGTTGATAAAGCATGCAAAACACTTGGCTTCATATTTAGGTCATGTAAGTCTTTTTCGGGGTCACAGGCACACATAACTCTATACTTTGCGTACGTTCGCAGTCTGTTAGAGTTTGCATCTCCTGTCTGGTCTCCGCAATATGACGTGTACAAGAACAGAGTGGAACGCATTCAAAAAAGGTTCATTAGACATATCGCGCGCCGCGAGCACCTGGAATTCAGCACATATGACGAGATGACTTATTATTTTCATATGCAGACTCTCGAGGACCGACGTACCACAGCGGATATGGCACTTCTACACGATCTACTGCATAACAGAATAGACAGTCCATATCTGGTATCAGGTATCAACCTGCGAGTGCCTTCTCGCACCACACGCGCATCTACTCTGTTCCAGGTGCCAAGGCGCAATGCAAACTATGCCAGAAACTCTGTTCTGTACCGTTTACTTAATACCTACAACACGAAATTCGGCGAGGTTGATGTACTTGCCCTAAATCGTGGCGAGTTTCTTTCAAAAATCCGGAGTATTTCATGCCAATCTGACTCAAAATAAAAGCGTTGCATAATAAAATTAATTATCTATGCGCAACACATATGATGTTCATACATACAAACATGCACACACACAACCACACACCATCTCACACAACCACACACCCTCACTGACACTTTTACACCGTACACACATACACCTTCTAAAGTAGCGTTAAGCTCAGAATATTTTGTACAAAGGCGTAAGCTTTAATTGGCCTTATAATTAACCCTTTGTAAAAATGTATATACTAATATTGTTACGCTGTATGCTTACATGTCAATAATAAATAAATAAATAAATAAATAAACACCAGCAACCAAGCGCGCCGCACGCGCACGCACGCCAACGCACCGAGCAAGCAGGGGCGTGCTCACCAACACCAGCAACCAAGCGCGCCGCACGCGCACTCACGCCAACGCAACGAGCAAGCAGGGGCGTGCTCACCAACACCAGCAACCAAGCGCGCCGCACGCGCACGCACGCCAACGCAACGAGCAAGCAGGGGCGTGTTCACCAACACCAGCGACCAAGCCGGCGCGTGCGCACGCACATCAACACAGCACGCGCAGCGTACGCATGAGAGGTTGCCAGCCTCGATATACGGCAAATTAAAAGTGCGCCAACGAACGCAGTCACCTCGACACATCCGTCGGACGCCTAAGAAAACAAACTACAAAGAGGTGCCTACCACTACACAGGTAACCGTCGTCACCGGCGTAGTGGTGAGACCCCCCCTACTATGCGAAGCCGCCGTCGCGCCCAGAGGTTGCCGAGACGGAACTCCTCGAAGAGGGACGACGACTTACTACCTCGAAGGCACCGCATAGTTTGACCTTTAGCGCCGCCGATCTCGAGGGGCGACGACCATTGGCCAGCTAAACGGCTACCGACGCATGCAAGTCTACAACTACACTGTCCGGCTCAGAAACTGCGCACTGCCCTTTCCTGTGCAGCCAACCTGATAGCCCCAATAAATTGGAACATTTACAGCGGGTGTACACTCTTTCCTGAGACCGGACACACCGAAAGCCCGTCCATGCAAGCGGATTCGGCGCAAGAGCGCCGCGAAGTGCAGGCCCGCACAGCGCGACGCACGCGCACCGAATGGCGACGATAGCGGGCGGCCGAACCAGCTGAGCCCGCACGCACACTAAGAGCCGCACACATACACTCGCAAACGCCGCGCGACCGGCCGGCTCCAGCGCGACACGTGCTGAGCGGTGATTGGCCAGCACTCGCGGCCGACGACATCGCGGGCGCCGAGTGAAGATGGCGTCGGTATAAAAGGGCGCGTACACACCCGACACAGCAGTTCTCCACCGGCACTACTCCGGCACTCTGCTAGAGAGCACTCACGACCGCAACGTTACCAGGCTTTTTCAAATACTCGTCAACAATATTATATTTTGTATAAGTAATTAAATTCGTAATAAATATTATTCTTCAAGAAGAGACTTATTACTCGAAATTTGTGGACTTTCTAGTAACCATACAAGAAACTCCGCAATATTATCAACAAAATCATTATCGATAATTATAAAAGAAATCTTTCTCCCCATACCAAAATTAAAATTGTCAAAACTAAATCTTTCTCTAGACAAGAAAATACTTATATTCTAGTTATCACTTTACCTACAAAATCCAAAGACATGGCTGTGGTCGTGGAGGTGGCCACGCATTATTTTGATTTGCTGTATGGACACATTGAGAAAACGGTGACTAAAGGAAGTGAAACTAAACTCGATAACATTAGCATCCAGTTCAATAGTGAATTTGATGAGTTTATGTTTGATTTGTGCAAGAGCACGTTGAAAGATAAAATCAGGAAACAGTCTAGTCCGAATATGCCGTCGACGGTGAAGTGTCTCCGACAGGAGAAGGAAGTTCTGCAGCGGGATACACTGTTGGAATTAGTCATGACTGAAATAAAGCATGTAATGGGCTTCAAAAAGGCTCCAAATGACGAAAAAGCCATCCAGTGGATTTCGATGCGCGGTGATCATATTGATGACATTCTGCGGCAGGAATTTAAGAAGAAGGACTCGGAGTGGACTTCCCTGGAAAACGAGGAGGTTGACGTCAAGGAGAAACTCGTTGATGATATTTTAAAAATGCTAATCAACGAAAGTGTTGATGATTTCTTGAAGATTTGTCAAAAGGAATGATTTCACTAAGCCATTATATTACATGTGATATTGTATTTGTAAATTAGGTATTTTCAGTCATTTTCTGACGATTATCGTTATCACGAGGTGTACGCTAGTACGCGAACAAACATCTACAGATCACGCTCCAATAGCAAGGTTGAACGTCTTCACAGTCATAAAAACAGCTCGATTGCAAGAGGGTCCACAGAAAACTGGTCAAATGAACTACCCACAGTAAAGAACGTATTGCGTGCAGAACTCCGTGGTGATAACAATACAAGTCCAGCAAACCTGACTTACGGTAAACAACTTCGTCTGCCAGAAGATTTCTTTGAAAAAAGCAAATAATCTCAACAACCAGATGACTTCACAGACCAGTCAAGAAACCACATTGTTATATATATACCTACCTCATAATGTTAAGTATCTACCTCATAATTTTTCAACCTATCCCATCATAATTATAAGATCACTCACCTATAATGTACCACACTTCTACCTGATATCAATTACTTTGTGTAAACTACGAAAGAATAACTTCTAGACGAAACCGATAAATTGGCGCACTCTCTGGTTTCCTATCAAATGATTAAAAACTATGATAACTATTTTGAGTTTATCATTATTGCATGAATAACAAAACTATAAAAATTAATTAATAAACATCTCACTTGCGTCATCACATAATATTTCTTTCAATTTAGCAAATTCAGTTATCTTAACTTTGACCTCATTATCCTATTTAATTTTTCTAAGCAACTATTATTGATTTTTTACTACTGATAAAATATTACGAAATTCAATAAAAAGGTTACAAAGTTGAAACAAATAACCTAATCATTTCCTATTGACGTATTCTATAAATCATGATAAAATTGTTCATGATAAAATAAAATTAAAATCGCAATATTTAACTAGTCCAAGTCGTTCATTCGTAGTAGATATTTCATCCTATTACGTTCATCTCATAATCTCATTTAGATTAAGTTCATTCTTTATTTTTAAGAGGACAACATATTGATTGATTTATAATATTTTCTGTTTATTTTCGTAAAACTGATTTAGTAATACTGTCTAATAAATTTTACAAAGCTATAAAAATCTTATTTTCAAGTAAAACAAGCACTAATTAAATTTAATGTTACTAATCACTCTAAAAATAAAATATAACTCATCTAAAATTATCAACAAAATCATTATCGATAATTCTAAAAGAAATCTTTCTCCCCATACCAAAATTAAAATTGTCAAAACTAAATCTTTCTCTAGACAAGAAAATACTTATATTCTAGTTATCACTTTACCTACAAAATCAACCGTTTCACGTCTTCAAATAAACATATCAGAACTCAGACATTCTAAAGAACATCTGCTAACGCTTAACTTACACCAATAAATTAAATTCATTTATCAGGCTTTAGAACATTCCTCTTTGCTAAAATACAGAACTCCAACTAAATAAAAATGACCTCAGAAAATAAACCAACTACTTCCCAAACAAACACATCAGATGTCAAAGTCAGCATTGATACTCTTCTCAAATTCATCCAACCTTTCAATGGTAACAGAGATACTTTAAGTGCATGGCTCACAAATTGTGACAGAGCATTTTCAATCGCTCAACCACAACAACTTCATACATTTGCATTCATCCTAAGCCGACTTCAAGATAAAGCACAATCCGTTTGCTCTAATACGATTTTTCCCGATTGGCAACACCTAAAAGAATTTTTAAAAACGCGCTTTCAAAAAAATGCTGATAAAAAACACCAAAATCATTTACTCATCAAACTTCAAAACTATAAAAAATAAAATAATTAACCAATTTCTCAATATATTCTCCGGATAGAAACTTCTCTCAAACGACTACTTACTTCAATCAAACAAACTTCTAATGATTCGAGACTTCTACGAGGAAAAATTGAAAACACCAATGATTTAGCTCTCCTTACATTCAAATTAGGCACAAATCCCCAGATAAGTCAAATGCTTAGGTATAGAAATCCAGGAAATTTAAATGAAGCCTTTAACATGGCCCTGGAGGAAGAAAAGATACAGTGGCTGATCAACTCTCAAAACCGCACTAATACATTTTGTAGCATATGTAATAAACTAGGACATAGTTCAAATAACTGTTATAAAAGGAAACCACAAGATTCCTACAATAGAAATGATAATAGACGTGACGTATTCACCAATTAAACACAAATAATGAAAATCGTGTTAACAAATCTCAACAATCAGAATATTTCTGTAACTATTGTAAAACATATGGTCACCTCATTCCTGCATGCGAAAAAAGAATTTTCAATAATCAAAAATACGGAAATACATCCAGCTTTAATCAACACGTCCAGATTATCGAAATAAACCGACAGAAAATAATCGCAATCGTACCAATTACACTCCGCGAAATGACAATAATCGTAACAACTATGTCGCAAGAAACAGCGATAACCGTGTTAACCCTCAAACAACATCTCAACAAAAAATGAATCATTTAAACTTAAACCAACTCGGGAGGAAACCAATGATGAACCGGTGAGTCTATCACATATAACACAGGCATTATAAAAATATCCGATGACAAAAATAAAAATTCTCAAACCTATCACGTAAATCTACAACTATCCAACTCTAAACAAAATCTTAATTTTCTCGTAGATACACGTGCAAGTATATCCCTAATAAAAGCAGAATTTCTAGACGAAAACTGTCCTATTTATCAAAATGAAATACTTACTCTTAAAGGAATCATGAATTCCGAATCTATTTGCAAAACGTTAGGTTATGCAAATCTAACAATGTTCTTAAAAAATCGTGATATAAATCATAAATTTCATAAACAAAATCTTTCATTAAAATACGATGGCATTCTCGGAAACGACTTCTTCGAAAAATATCAAGTCAATATAGACTACTACCATAAAAAATTAGTCATAATAGATTCAGCTATCCCTTTATTAAATAACCATATAGATGACAAAGAAATTCTATATATTTTAAGTCCAAGAACTGAAACTTTGGTCAAATGCAATATAAGAAATCCCGAATTAAAAGAAGGATTGATTACGAACGTTCATTTACTAGATGGCGTTTACGTATCAAATACGATTACTTCAGTAGATAAAAACAGCCAAGCTTTTGTATTCATAATAAATACCTTGGAACGAATAGTAACAACAATAAAGAAATTAGATCTTGTATTGGAACCTTTAGAAAAAAATAATAATCTAAATCAAATGAAATCGAATGAATATCCACACGGTATCCCCATGACGGTTCACGACGGTGGGCCACCCGAAAAGAATTCATCAATTTGTCATTCTAACGAGTATCAACATGGTCATCATGGTAATTCCGCGTCAGTTCTCTACGGTGGTAATTCCAAAACGAACTCAATTTCCTATATCACTAATCAAAATTAGAATTACAATGCAAAACTAGATCGTTTAAAACTAATTCGAACTGAACATCTCAACGAAGAAGAGAAAAATTCACTTCTAAAAATTTGCCGCGAATTCGAATCAATCATTCATGCCGAAGGCGATATTTTAACGTGTACTGATGAAATTTAGCACGAAATCATTACAAATTCACCAATACCTATTGCAACTAAAAGGTATAGGTATCTACTCTATCTATATATATCTATATATATATATATAACGATAATCGTCAGAAAATGACAGAAAATACCTAATTTACAAATACAATATCACATGTAATATAATGGCTTAGTGAAATCATTCCTTTTGAAAAATCTTCAAGAAATCATCAACACTTTCGTTGATTAGCATTTTTAAAATATCATCAACGAGTTTCTCCTTGACGTCAACCTCCTCGTTTTCCAGGGAAGTCCACTCCGAGTCCTTCTTCTTAAATTCCTGCCGCAGAATGTCATCAATATGATCACCGCGCATCGGAATCCACTGGATGGCTTTTTCGTCATTTGGAGCCTTTTTGAAGCCCATTACATGCTTTATTTCAGTCATGACTAATTCCAACAGTGTATCCCGCTGCAGAACTTCCTTCTCCTGTCGGAGACACTTCACCGTCGACGGCATATTCGGACTAGAATGTTTCCTGATTTTATCTTTCAACGTGCTCTTGCACAAATCAAACATAAACTCATCAAATTCACTATTGAACTGGATGCTAATGTTATCGAGTTTAGTTTCACTTCCTTTAGTCACCGTTTTCTCAATGTGTCCATACAGCAAATCAAAATAATGCGTGGCCACCTCCACGACCACAGCCATGTCTTTGGGGAAACTCCCGACCGGTGCATCGGTGTTCGATCCCGGTGCAGAGCTCATGGTGGCTGGGGGAGTTTAGGGCGGTGGAGGCTTGTCAGGCGACACCTGCGATCGCTTCTTCTCCAATGCTTGCTCCAATTTAATCTGTTAACAAAAACAGACATCATTTTTATTATAATACTTTTTTACAAGGTTTTCAAAAATTACTAAATATTTATACTTTACCACATAAAAATTAATATTATATTGCTGAACATTCAGATTTTTTTAAAAGGCTTTTTTATGCTGTTAAAAGGACTCCTGAAAGTATTAAATTCATTGTTTTTTTTTATTTAATTTTATGCTACTTTAGTTTTAGTATAATAAAGTAAAAAAAATATTAACGTTTTTCTATCTTAGAGAATACGATTTA
Organism: Neomicropteryx cornuta; assembly: GCA_020383195.1. Classification (NCBI taxonomy): domain Eukaryota; kingdom Metazoa; phylum Arthropoda; class Insecta; order Lepidoptera; family Micropterigidae; genus Neomicropteryx; species Neomicropteryx cornuta. The sequence continues at coordinate 84,418 of JAHKQU010000001.1, read as the reverse complement.
AACTTTTACATATTTATTAAGGAAGTTTTTCTATGTGCTATTTACTTATTTAGAAAAAAACTAATATAATAAACTATAATAAACATTCTATCCCGTTATCGCTGTAAAGACAGGTGCCGTTTCCGGGTAAATCCGTTACCGTCTTAATGCATTTCTATTAATATATAAAAGTATGGCATGTCGTGTATACCTGAAATAATCACTAATCAATTAATTAATTAATTAGTAATTAATTAGTTTTTTATTCATTTTAGTTCAGTTTTGACATTTGATTGTTTATGACCACGAAAATCTTTCAAAGATTTTTCTCGCATTTTGATAATAAGTATCAAATTTTTGGCTCGTCTGCTTTCATCTTGAATTAGGATATTTAACTAGAAAAATATTCTACAATTAAATTTATTTATTTAAAAAAATAATGCAAGAATTTTGAAGCTAGAATTATATCATTCATTGGGTGATACACGTTAGACTGTTGTTATTATGTTTCTGCATAATGAGCTTACAATAATAAAATCAAGAGTTGGGGTAGTCCAGCCGGAGGATTTAATAAGAAATAAAAGGGCAATAAGATTGCATATCTAAAGTGGAATGTATCACATTTTGAGGGTAAATTGAAGGAGACATGATAAAGGATTTTATCTTTATATAAAACCTTAATGGATCATAAATGATTTTAATTTTTAAACGTCCTGAATATAATATTAGCTTATCCAAACTTGCTTATTCAAAGTAAAGTAATAATGATCGAAGAGACAACTGAATTTAAGGCATTCTGTTTGTAGTCTAATATGTTATATTAATTACCTATTCATTGGTTTCCGTTTATTCTCAATATTACAAAGCTTTAATTTATCAATTATTTTAACTAACACTAAATTTATAAATATGAGAAGATACTTTTTAAGACAAAAGATAGAAATTGTTTTTTTATAGGCTATTTGCTTGTGCTAGTTAAGGGAGATGGTGGTAATGAAGCATTAAAAATAAACTTAACAATCGTAAAAATTCCTTTTTAGAGACTGAATTGTTTTTAATAATTAAATCCTGAACATTGTAGTCCCCGCCCAATTGGAGTTCGTTATTTATACTTTTAGAATACTGTAACTCATATGTAGAATCAACTAGATAGAAGTCGTCGTTGGTACATTTTTCTGTTAATGCTCCTTTACTATTTTCTTCAATATTATTAATAGATGTGCTGTCAATTCTTTGTAATAATTCTATAGATGAATCTAGGAAATTAAGCTCTTTGTAAAATTGACCGGATAGAAAATTTTGAGGTTTGTATGATAAATCATCGGATCTTACCAATTTTTTCACAATATCAGATGGTTTCCTTCCCCGTTTTTTCCTTCCCCGTTTTCGTGATTGGAGCTTTAGTGGATTTTCCTCAACAACATTGTTTTCTTGATTGTGAAGACCGAAAGCTAGATGTTCATCATTTATATCAAGGGTAACTGGATTTTCTTCAACAACATTGTTTTCTTGATTGTGAAGAACGAAAGTTGGATGTTCATCATTTATATCAAGGGTAACTGGATTTTCTTCAACAACATTGTTTTCTTGATTGTGAAGAACGAAAGCTGGATGTTCATCATTAATATCAAGGTTAACTGGATTTTCTTCAACAACATTGTTTTCTTGATTGTGAAGAACGAAAGCTAGATGTTCATCATTTATATCAAGGGTAACTGGATTTTCTTCAACAACATTGTTTTCTTGATTGTGAAGAACGAAAGCTGGATGTTCATCATTAATATCAAGGTTAACTGGATTTTCTTCAACAACATTGTTTTCTTGATTGTGAAGAACGAAAGCTAGATGTTCATCATTTATATCAAGGGTAACTGGATTTTCTTCAACAACATTGTTTTCTTGATTGTGAAGAACGAAAGTTGGATGTTCATCATTTATATCAAGGGTAACTGGATTTTCTTCAACAACATTGTTTTCTTGATTGTGAAGAACGAAAGCTGGATGTTCATCATTAATATCAAGGTTAACTGGATTTTCTTCAACAACATTGTTTTCTTGATTGTGAAGAACGAAAGCTAGATGTTCATCATTTATATCAAGGGTAACTGGATTTTCTTCAACAACATTGTTTTCTTGATTGTGAAGAACGAAAGTTGGATGTTCATCATTTATATCAAGGGTAACTGGATTTTCTTCAACAACATTGTTTTCTTGATTGTGAAGAACGAAAGCTGGATGTTCATCATTAATATCAAGGTTAACTGGATTTTCTTCAACAACATTGTTTTCTTGATTGTGAAGAACGAAAGCTAGATGTTCATCATTTATATCAAGGGTAACTGGATTTTCTTCAACAACATTGTTTTCTTGATTGTGAAGAACGAAAGTTGGATGTTCATCATTTATATCAAGGGTAACTGGATTTTCTTCAACAACATTGTTTTCTTGATTGTGAAGAACGAAAGCTGGATGTTCATCATTAATATCAAGGTTAACTGGATTTTCTTCAACAACATTGTTTTCTTGATTGTGAAGAACGAAAGCTAGATGTTCATCATTTATATCAAGGGTAACTGGATTTTCTTCAACAACATTGTTTTCTTGATTGTGAAGAACGAAAGCTAGATGTTCATCATTTATATCAAGGGTAACTGGATTTTCTTCAACAACATTGTTTTCTTGATTGTGAAGAACGAAAGTTGGATGTTCATCATTTATATCAAGGGTAACTGGATTTTCTTCAACAACATTGTTTTCTTGATTGTGAAGAACGAAAGCTGGATGTTCATCATTAATATCAAGGTTAACTGGATTTTCTTCAACAACATTGTTTTCTTGATTGTGAAGAACGAAAGCTAGATGTTCATCATTTATATCAAGGGTAACTGGATTTTCTTCAACAACATTGTTTTCTTGATTGTGAAGAACGAAAGCTAGATGTTCATCATTTATATCAAGGGTAACTGGATTTTCTTCAACAACATTGTTTTCTTGATTGTGAAGAACGAAAGTTGGATGTTCATCATTTATATCAAGGGTAACTGGATTTTCTTCAACAACATTGTTTTCTTGATTGTGAAGAACGAAAGCTGGATGTTCATCATTAATATCAAGGTTAACTGGATTTTCTTCAACAACATTGTTTTCTTGATTGTGAAGAACGAAAGCTAGATGTTCATCATTTATATCAAGGGTAACTGGATTTTCTTCAACAACATTGTTTTCTTGATTGTGAAGACCGAAAGCTGGATGTTCATTATTTATATCAAGATTTACTGGATTTTCTTCAACAACATTGTTTTCTTGATTGTGAAGAACGAAAGCTGGATGTTCATTATTTATATCAAGATTTACTGGATTTTCTTCAACAACATTGTTTTCTTGATTGTGAGGAACGAAAGTTGGATGTTCATCATTTATATCAAGGGTAACTGGATTTTCTTCAACAACATTGTTTTCTTGATTGTGAAGAACGAAAGCTGGATGTTCATCATTAATATCAAGGTTAACTGGATTTTCTTCAACAACATTGTTTTCTTGATTGTGAAGAACGAAAGCTAGATGTTCATCATTTATATCAAGGTTAACTGGATTTTCTTCAACAACATTGTTTTCTTGATTGTGAAGAACGAAAGCTAGATGTTCATCATTTATATCAAGGGTAACTGGATTTTCTTCAACAACATTGTTTTCTTGATTGTGAAGAACGAAAGTTGGATGTTCATCATTTATATCAAGGGTAACTGGATTTTCTTCAACAACATTGTTTTCTTGATTGTGAAGAACGAAAGCTGGATGTTCATCATTAATATCAAGGTTAACTGGATTTTCTTCAACAACATTGTTTTCTTGATTGTGAAGAACGAAAGCTAGATGTTCATCATTTATATCAAGGGTAACTGGATTTTCTTCAACAACATTGTTTTCTTGATTGTGAAGACCGAAAGCTGGATGTTCATTATTTATATCAAGATTTACTGGATTTTCTTCAACAACATTGTTTTCTTGATTGTGAAGAACGAAAGCTGGATGTTCATTATTTATATCAAGATTTACTGGATTTTCTTCAACAACATTGTTTTCTTGATTGTGAGGAACGAAAGTTGGATGTTCATCATTTATATCAAGGATAACTGGATTTTCTTCAACAACATTGTTTTCTTGATTGTGAAAACCGAAAGCTGGATATTCATCATTTATATCTTCTTTCGCAAGGCCTGGAAACTTTATTTTCCGACGCCTAAAACAAAATACATTTATTTATAATTATATTAGTTTAAGTAAAAATAAACTATAAAACAAGTCAACGACTGATGTGACGCGACAAGCGGGGCAAGAAAGTCTACGAAGCAATATACAGGTAGTTAGAAGACCATTTCCGAAGACGTGAGGGCTCATGTGTAGGAAATGATATTAAACAATGATAGGATACAAAATTTATCAACCGATGGTGTAAATTTAGTCAGTGTGCGAATTCTCGATCTTTATACAATTTTCACATTAAGTTTACATTATTTTGATATAGGTTATTAGCAAATAACACTAGAAATCGCAGGATTTCTTAAATTAACAGGTTTTTTTTTCAGCCACGGTAAATAACGAAGAAAAAGAAAATGTTATTACAGCTCAATCAGTTCAATCAGAAATATATTCAGTACAATATGTCAGTGAAATTCTTAGTAAAATTCCAAAAAAAAAGAATGTTTCTTCTTTTTCTTGAACCGAGTGATTTAGAAAACACCTTGTTATTATTGAAATTTCGCAGTTGAGTTACCATTTATAAGAATTAAATTTCTTCGATTCCATTTCAAATGTAAAAACAATTACAAGTCTGCTTACAAAGACAACGGCGCACAGACGTCCGGATTCAGTTTTTACGGGGCCAAAAATACAAACATTCAATATTTTTTTTAGCGCTAAACCAAAATTATTTTAGTTTTACAAGATATGACGGGAAACACTAGCAAACATAACAACCACCTCGCAATGCGCGTTAAGTGTTTCCGTCGGACGCGGTCAATTCGGACCTATTTTCTAATTTTTTTATGAAAAAGTATTTCAGTGTTAATAAGGATTTTACAGACGGAGTTACGACGTAGACATATACTTTCATTACAATTTTCGTCAATTAATGAAGATATATATAATTTAAATTAAAACTTTGTTTACGTCAATGGAAGGAGCCTTAGTGGATTTTCATTTACAACATTGTTTTCTTGATTGTGAAGACCGAAAGCTGGATATACATCATTTATATCTTCTTTGGCAAGGCCTGGAAACTTTTTTTTCCGACGCCTAAAACAAAATACATTTATTTATAATTATATTAGTTTAAGTAAAAATAAACTATAAAACAAGTCAACGACTGATTTGACGCGACAAGCGGGGCAAGAAAGTCTATGAAGCAATATACAGGTTGTTAGAAGACCATTTCCGAAGACGTGAGGGCTTATGTGTAGGAAATGATATTAAACAATGATAGGAAACAAAATTTATCAACCGATGGTGTAAATTTTGTCAGTGTGCGAATTCTTGATCTTTATATTATTTTCACGTTAAGTTTACATTATTTTGATATAGGTTATTAGCAAATAACACTAGAAATCGCAGGATTTTTTTAATTAACAGGTTTTTTTTTCAGCCACGGTAAATAACGAAGAAAAAGAAAATGTTATTACAGCTCAATCAGTTCAATCAGAAATATATTCAGTACAATATGTCAGTGAAATTCTTAGTAAAATTCCAAAAAAAAAGAATGTTTCTTCTTTTTCTTGAACCGACTGATTTAGAAAACACCTTGTTATTATTGAAATTTCGCAGTTGAGTTACCATTTATAAGAATTAAATTTCTTCGATTCCATTTCAAATGTAAAAACAATTACAAGTCTGCTTACAAAGACAACGGCGCACAGACGTCCGGATTCAGTTTTTACGGGGCCAAAAATACAAACATTCAATATTTTTTTTAGCGCTATACCAAAATTATTTTAGTTTTACAAGATATGACGGAAAACACTAGCAAACATAACAACCACCTCGCAATGCGCGTTAAGTGTTTCCGTCGGACGCGGTCAATTCGGACCTATTTTCTAATTTTTTTATGAAAAAGTATTTCAGTGTTAATAAGGATTTTACAGACGGAGTTACGACGTAGACATATACTTTCATTACAATTTTCGTCAATTAATGAAGATATATATAATTTAAATTAAAACTATGTTTACGTCAATGGAAGGAGCCTTAGTGTATTTTCATTTACAACATTGTTTTCTTGATTGTGAAGACCGAAAGCTGGATATACATCATTTATATCTTCTTTGGCAAGGCCTGGAAACTTTTTTTTCCGACGCCTAAAACAAAATACATTTATTTATAATTATATTAGTTTAAGTAAAAATAAACTATAAAACAAGTCAACGACTGATTTGACGCGACAAGCGGGGCAAGAAAGTCTATGAAGCAATATACAGGTTGTTAGAAGACCATTTCCGAAGACGTGAGGGCTTATGTGTAGGAAATGATATTAAACAATGATAGGAAACAAAATTTATCAACCGATGGTGTAAATTTTGTCAGTGTGCGAATTCTTGATCTTTATATTATTTTCACGTTAAGTTTACATTATTTTGATATAGGTTATTAACAAATAACACTAGAAATCGCAGGATTTTTTTAATTAACAGTTTTTTTTTTCAGCCACGGTAAATAACGAAGAAAAAGAAAATGTTATTACAGCTCAATCAGTTCAATCAGAAATATATTCAGTACAATATGTCAATGAAATTCTTAGTAAAATTCCAAAAAAAAAGAATGTTTCTTCTTTTTCTTGAACCGACTGATTTAGAAAACACCTTGTTATTATTGAAATTTCGCAGTTGAGTTACCATTTATAAGAATTAAATTTCTTCGATTCCATTTCAAATGTAAAAACAATTACAAGTCTACTTACAAAGACAACGGCGCACAGACGTCCGGATTTAATTTTTACGGGGCCAAAAATACAAACATTCAATATTTTTTTTAGCGCTAAACCAAAATTATTTTAGTTTTACAAGATATGACGGAAAACACTAGCAAACATAACAACCACCTCGCAATGCGCGTTAAGTGTTTCCGTCGGACACGGTCAATTCGGACCTATTTTCTAATTTTTTTATGAAAAAGTATTTCAGTGTTAATAAGGATTTTACAGACGGAGTTACGACGTAGACATATACTTTCATTACAATTTTCGTCAATTAATGAAGATATATATAATTTAAATTAAAACTATGTTTACGTCAATGGAAGGAGCCTTAGTGGATTTTCATTTACAACATTGTTTTCTTGATTGTGAAGACCGAAAGCTGGATATACATCATTTATATCTTCTTTGGCAAGGCCTGGAAACTTTTTTTTCCGACGCCTAAAACAAAATACATTTATTTATAATTATATTAGTTTAAGTAAAAATAAACTATAAAACAAGTCAACGACTGATTTGACGCGACAAGCGGGGCAAGAAAGTCTATGAAGCAATATACAGGTTGTTAGAAGACCATTTCCGAAGACGTGAGGGCTTATGTGTAGGAAATGATATTAAACAATGATAGGAAACAAAATTTATCAACCGATGGTGTAAATTTTGTCAGTGTGCGAATTCTTGATCTTTATATTATTTTAACGTTAAGTTTACATTATTTTGATATAGGTTATTAACAAATAACACTAGAAATCGCAGGATTTTTTTAATTAACAGGTTTTTTTTTCAGCCACGGTAAATAACGAAGAAAAAGAAAATGTTATTACAGCTCAATCAGTTCAATCAGAAATATATTCAGTACAATATGTCAGTGAAATTCTTAGTAAAATTCCAAAAAAAAAGAATGTTTCTTCTTTTTCTTGAACCGACTGATTTAGAAAACACCTTGTTATTATTGAAATTTCGCAGTTGAGTTACCATTTATAAGAATTAAATTTCTTCGATTCCATTTCAAATGTAAAAACAATTACAAGTCTGCTTACAAAGACAACGGCGCACAGACGTCCGGATTCAGTTTTTACGGGGCCAAAAATACAAACATTCAATATTTTTTTTAGCGCTAAACCAAAATTATTTTAGTTTTACAAGATATGACGGGAAACACTAGCAAACATAACAACCACCTCGCAATGCGCGTTAAGTGTTTCCGTCGGACGCGGTCAATTCGGACCTATTTTCTAATTTTTTTATGAAAAAGTATTTCAGTGTTAATAAGGATTTTACAGACGGAGTTACGACGTAGACATATACTTTCATTACAATTTTCGTCAATTAATGAAGATATATATAATTTAAATTAAAACTTTGTTTACGTCAATGGAAGGAGCCTTAGTGGATTTTCATTTACAACATTGTTTTCTTGATTGTGAAGACCGAAAGCTGGATATACATCATTTATATCTTCTTTGGCAAGGCCTGGAAACTTTTTTTTCCGACGCCTAAAACAAAATACATTTATTTATAATTATATTAGTTTAAGTAAAAATAAACTATAAAACAAGTCAACGACTGATTTGACGCGACAAGCGGGGCAAGAAAGTCTATGAAGCAATATACAGGTTGTTAGAAGACCATTTCCGAAGACGTGAGGGCTTATGTGTAGGAAATGATATTAAACAATGATAGGAAACAAAATTTATCAACCGATGGTGTAAATTTTGTCAGTGTGCGAATTCTTGATCTTTATATTATTTTCACGTTAAGTTTACATTATTTTGATATAGGTTATTAGCAAATAACACTAGAAATCGCAGGATTTTTTTAATTAACAGGTTTTTTTTTCAGCCACGGTAAATAACGAAGAAAAAGAAAATGTTATTACAGCTCAATCAGTTCAATCAGAAATATATTCAGTACAATATGTCAGTGAAATTCTTAGTAAAATTCCAAAAAAAAAGAATGTTTCTTCTTTTTCTTGAACCGACTGATTTAGAAAACACCTTGTTATTATTGAAATTTCGCAGTTGAGTTACCATTTATAAGAATTAAATTTCTTCGATTCCATTTCAAATGTAAAAACAATTACAAGTCTGCTTACAAAGACAACGGCGCACAGACGTCCGGATTCAGTTTTTACGGGGCCAAAAATACAAACATTCAATATTTTTTTTAGCGCTATACCAAAATTATTTTAGTTTTACAAGATATGACGGAAAACACTAGCAAACATAACAACCACCTCGCAATGCGCGTTAAGTGTTTCCGTCGGACGCGGTCAATTCGGACCTATTTTCTAATTTTTTTATGAAAAAGTATTTCAGTGTTAATAAGGATTTTACAGACGGAGTTACGACGTAGACATATACTTTCATTACAATTTTCGTCAATTAATGAAGATATATATAATTTAAATTAAAACTATGTTTACGTCAATGGAAGGAGCCTTAGTGGATTTTCATTTACAACATTGTTTTCTTGATTGTGAAGAACGAAAGCTGGATGTTCATCATTAATATCAAGGTTAACTGGATTTTCTTCAACAACATTGTTTTCTTGATTGTGAAGAACGAAAGCTAGATGTTCATCATTTATATCAAGGTTAACTGGATTTTCTTCAACAACATTGTTTTCTTGATTGTGAAGAACGAAAGCTAGATGTTCATCATTTATATCAAGGGTAACTGGATTTTCTTCAACAACATTGTTTTCTTGATTGTGAAGAACGAAAGTTGGATGTTCATCATTTATATCAAGGGTAACTGGATTTTCTTCAACAACATTGTTTTCTTGATTGTGAAGAACGAAAGCTGGATGTTCATCATTAATATCAAGGTTAACTGGATTTTCTTCAACAACATTGTTTTCTTGATTGTGAAGAACGAAAGCTAGATGTTCATCATTTATATCAAGGGTAACTGGATTTTCTTCAACAACATTGTTTTCTTGATTGTGAAGACCGAAAGCTGGATGTTCATTATTTATATCAAGATTTACTGGATTTTCTTCAACAACATTGTTTTCTTGATTGTGAAGAACGAAAGCTGGATGTTCATTATTTATATCAAGATTTACTGGATTTTCTTCAACAACATTGTTTTCTTGATTGTGAGGAACGAAAGTTGGATGTTCATCATTTATATCAAGGATAACTGGATTTTCTTCAACAACATTGTTTTCTTGATTGTGAAAACCGAAAGCTGGATATTCATCATTTATATCTTCTTTCGCAAGGCCTGGAAACTTTATTTTCCGACGCCTAAAACAAAATACATTTATTTATAATTATATTAGTTTAAGTAAAAATAAACTATAAAACAAGTCAACGACTGATGTGACGCGACAAGCGGGGCAAGAAAGTCTACGAAGCAATATACAGGTAGTTAGAAGACCATTTCCGAAGACGTGAGGGCTCATGTGTAGGAAATGATATTAAACAATGATAGGATACAAAATTTATCAACCGATGGTGTAAATTTAGTCAGTGTGCGAATTCTCGATCTTTATACAATTTTCACATTAAGTTTACATTATTTTGATATAGGTTATTAGCAAATAACACTAGAAATCGCAGGATTTCTTAAATTAACAGGTTTTTTTTTCAGCCACGGTAAATAACGAAGAAAAAGAAAATGTTATTACAGCTCAATCAGTTCAATCAGAAATATATTCAGTACAATATGTCAGTGAAATTCTTAGTAAAATTCCAAAAAAAAAGAATGTTTCTTCTTTTTCTTGAACCGACTGATTTAGAAAACACCTTGTTATTATTGAAATTTCGCAGTTGAGTTACCATTTATAAGAATTAAATTTCTTCGATTCCATTTCAAATGTAAAAACAATTACAAGTCTGCTTACAAAGACAACGGCGCACAGACGTCCGGATTCAGTTTTTACGGGGCCAAAAATACAAACATTCAATATTTTTTTTAGCGCTAAACCAAAATTATTTTAGTTTTACAAGATATGACGGGAAACACTAGCAAACATAACAACCACCTCGCAATGCGCGTTAAGTGTTTCCGTCGGACGCGGTCAATTCGGACCTATTTTCTAATTTTTTTATGAAAAAGTATTTCAGTGTTAATAAGGATTTTACAGACGGAGTTACGACGTAGACATATACTTTCATTACAATTTTCGTCAATTAATGAAGATATATATAATTTAAATTAAAACTTTGTTTACGTCAATGGAAGGAGCCTTAGTGGATTTTCATTTACAACATTGTTTTCTTGATTGTGAAGACCGAAAGCTGGATATACATCATTTATATCTTCTTTGGCAAGGCCTGGAAACTTTTTTTTCCGACGCCTAAAACAAAATACATTTATTTATAATTATATTAGTTTAAGTAAAAATAAACTATAAAACAAGTCAACGACTGATTTGACGCGACAAGCGGGGCAAGAAAGTCTATGAAGCAATATACAGGTTGTTAGAAGACCATTTCCGAAGACGTGAGGGCTTATGTGTAGGAAATGATATTAAACAATGATAGGAAACAAAATTTATCAACCGATGGTGTAAATTTTGTCAGTGTGCGAATTCTTGATCTTTATATTATTTTCACGTTAAGTTTACATTATTTTGATATAGGTTATTAGCAAATAACACTAGAAATCGCAGGATTTTTTTAATTAACAGGTTTTTTTTTCAGCCACGGTAAATAACGAAGAAAAAGAAAATGTTATTACAGCTCAATCAGTTCAATCAGAAATATATTCAGTACAATATGTCAGTGAAATTCTTAGTAAAATTCCAAAAAAAAAGAATGTTTCTTCTTTTTCTTGAACCGACTGATTTAGAAAACACCTTGTTATTATTGAAATTTCGCAGTTGAGTTACCATTTATAAGAATTAAATTTCTTCGATTCCATTTCAAATGTAAAAACAATTACAAGTCTGCTTACAAAGACAACGGCGCACAGACGTCCGGATTCAGTTTTTACGGGGCCAAAAATACAAACATTCAATATTTTTTTTAGCGCTATACCAAAATTATTTTAGTTTTACAAGATATGACGGAAAACACTAGCAAACATAACAACCACCTCGCAATGCGCGTTAAGTGTTTCCGTCGGACGCGGTCAATTCGGACCTATTTTCTAATTTTTTTATGAAAAAGTATTTCAGTGTTAATAAGGATTTTACAGACGGAGTTACGACGTAGACATATACTTTCATTACAATTTTCGTCAATTAATGAAGATATATATAATTTAAATTAAAACTATGTTTACGTCAATGGAAGGAGCCTTAGTGTATTTTCATTTACAACATTGTTTTCTTGATTGTGAAGACCGAAAGCTGGATATACATCATTTATATCTTCTTTGGCAAGGCCTGGAAACTTTTTTTTCCGACGCCTAAAACAAAATACATTTATTTATAATTATATTAGTTTAAGTAAAAATAAACTATAAAACAAGTCAACGACTGATTTGACGCGACAAGCGGGGCAAGAAAGTCTATGAAGCAATATACAGGTTGTTAGAAGACCATTTCCGAAGACGTGAGGGCTTATGTGTAGGAAATGATATTAAACAATGATAGGAAACAAAATTTATCAACCGATGGTGTAAATTTTGTCAGTGTGCGAATTCTTGATCTTTATATTATTTTCACGTTAAGTTTACATTATTTTGATATAGGTTATTAACAAATAACACTAGAAATCGCAGGATTTTTTTAATTAACAGTTTTTTTTTTCAGCCACGGTAAATAACGAAGAAAAAGAAAATGTTATTACAGCTCAATCAGTTCAATCAGAAATATATTCAGTACAATATGTCAATGAAATTCTTAGTAAAATTCCAAAAAAAAAGAATGTTTCTTCTTTTTCTTGAACCGACTGATTTAGAAAACACCTTGTTATTATTGAAATTTCGCAGTTGAGTTACCATTTATAAGAATTAAATTTCTTCGATTCCATTTCAAATGTAAAAACAATTACAAGTCTACTTACAAAGACAACGGCGCACAGACGTCCGGATTTAATTTTTACGGGGCCAAAAATACAAACATTCAATATTTTTTTTAGCGCTAAACCAAAATTATTTTAGTTTTACAAGATATGACGGAAAACACTAGCAAACATAACAACCACCTCGCAATGCGCGTTAAGTGTTTCCGTCGGACACGGTCAATTCGGACCTATTTTCTAATTTTTTTATGAAAAAGTATTTCAGTGTTAATAAGGATTTTACAGACGGAGTTACGACGTAGACATATACTTTCATTACAATTTTCGTCAATTAATGAAGATATATATAATTTAAATTAAAACTATGTTTACGTCAATGGAAGGAGCCTTAGTGGATTTTCATTTACAACATTGTTTTCTTGATTGTGAAGACCGAAAGCTGGATATACATCATTTATATCTTCTTTGGCAAGGCCTGGAAACTTTTTTTTCCGACGCCTAAAACAAAATACATTTATTTATAATTATATTAGTTTAAGTAAAAATAAACTATAAAACAAGTCAACGACTGATTTGACGCGACAAGCGGGGCAAGAAAGTCTATGAAGCAATATACAGGTTGTTAGAAGACCATTTCCGAAGACGTGAGGGCTTATGTGTAGGAAATGATATTAAACAATGATAGGAAACAAAATTTATCAACCGATGGTGTAAATTTTGTCAGTGTGCGAATTCTTGATCTTTATATTATTTTAACGTTAAGTTTACATTATTTTGATATAGGTTATTAACAAATAACACTAGAAATCGCAGGATTTTTTTAATTAACAGGTTTTTTTTTCAGCCACGGTAAATAACGAAGAAAAAGAAAATGTTATTACAGCTCAATCAGTTCAATCAGAAATATATTCAGTACAATATGTCAGTGAAATTCTTAGTAAAATTCCAAAAAAAAAGAATGTTTCTTCTTTTTCTTGAACCGACTGATTTAGAAAACACCTTGTTATTATTGAAATTTCGCAGTTGAGTTACCATTTATAAGAATTAAATTTCTTCGATTCCATTTCAAATGTAAAAACAATTACAAGTCTGCTTACAAAGACAACGGCGCACAGACGTCCGGATTCAGTTTTTACGGGGCCAAAAATACAAACATTCAATATTTTTTTTAGCGCTAAACCAAAATTATTTTAGTTTTACAAGATATGACGGGAAACACTAGCAAACATAACAACCACCTCGCAATGCGCGTTAAGTGTTTCCGTCGGACGCGGTCAATTCGGACCTATTTTCTAATTTTTTTATGAAAAAGTATTTCAGTGTTAATAAGGATTTTACAGACGGAGTTACGACGTAGACATATACTTTCATTACAATTTTCGTCAATTAATGAAGATATATATAATTTATATTAAAACTTTGTTTACGTCAATGGAAGGAGCCTTAGTGGATTTTCATTTACAACATTGTTTTCTTGATTGTGAAGACCGAAAGCTGGATATTCATCATTTATATCTTCTTTGGCAAGGCCTGGAAACTTTTTTTTCCGACGCCTAAAACAAAATACATTTATTTATAATTATATTAGTTTAAGTAAAAATAAACTATAAAACAAGTCAACGACTGATTTGACGCGACAAGCGGGGCAAGAAAGTCTATGAAGCAATATACAGGTTGTTAGAAGACCATTTCCGAAGACGTGAGGGCTTATGTGTAGGAAATGATATTAAACAATGATAGGAAACAAAATTTATTAACCGATGGTGTAAATTTTGTCAGTGTGCGAATTCTTGATCTTTATATTATTTTCACGTTAAGTTTACATTATTTTGATATAGGTTATTAGCAAATAACACTAGAAATCGCAGGATTTTTTTAATTAACAGGTTTTTTTTTCAGCCACGGTAAATAACGAAGAAAAAGAAAATGTTATTACAGCTCAATCAGTTCAATCAGAAATATATTCAGTACAATATGTCAGTGAAATTCTTAGTAAAATTCCAAAAAAAAAGAATGTTTCTTCTTTTTCTTGAACCGACTGATTTAGAAAACACCTTGTTATTATTGAAATTTCGCAGTTGAGTTACCATTTATAAGAATTAAATTTCTTCGATTCCATTTCAAATGTAAAAACAATTACAAGTCTGCTTACAAAGACAACGGCGCACAGACGTCCGGATTCAGTTTTTACGGGGCCAAAAATACAAACATTCAATATTTTTTTTAGCGCTATACCAAAATTATTTTAGTTTTACAAGATATGACGGGAAACACTAGCAAACATAACAACCACCTCGCAATACGCGTTAAGTGTTTCCGTCGGACGCGGTCAATTCGGACCTATTTTCTAATTTTTTTATGAAAAAGTATTTCAGTGTTAATAAGGATTTTACAGACGGAGTTACGACGTAGACATATACTTTCATTACAATTTTCGTCAATTAATGAAGATATATATAATTTAAATTAAAACTTTGTTTACGTCAATGGAAGGAGCCTTAGTGGATTTTCATTTACAACATTGTTTTCTTGATTGTGAAGACCGAAAGCTGGATATTCATCATTTATATCTTCTTTCGCAAGGCCTGGAAACTTTATTTTCCGACGCCTAAAACAAAATACATTTATTTATAATTATATTAGTTTAAGTAAAAATAAACTATAAAACAAGTAAACGACTGATTTGACGCGACAAGCGGGGCAAGAAAGTCTATGAAGCAATATACAGGTTGTTAGAAGACCATTTCCGAAGACGTGAGGGCTTATGTGTAGGAAATGATATTAAACAATGATAGGAAACAAAATTTATCAACCGATGGTGTAAATTTTGTCAGTGTGCGAATTCTTGATTTTATATTATTTTCACGTTAAGTTTACATTATTTTGATATAGGTTATTAAAAAATAACACTAGAAATCGCAGGATTTTTTTAATTAACAGGTTTTTTTTCAGCCACGGTAAATAACGAAGAAAAAGAAAATGTTATTACAGCTCAATCAGTTCAATCAGAAATATATTCAGTACAATATGTCAGTGAAATTCTTAGTAAAATTCCAAAAAAAAAAGAATGTTTCTTCTTTTTCTTGAACCGACTGATTTAGAAAACACCTTGTTATTATTGAAATTTCGCAGTTGAGTTACCATTTATAAGAATTAAATTTCTTCGATTCCATTTCAAATGTAAAAACAATTACAAGTCTGCTTACAAAGACAACGGCGCACAGACGTCCGGATTCAGTTTTTACGGGGCCAAAAATACAAACATTCAATATTTTTTTTAGCGCTAAACCAAAATTATTTTAGTTTTACAAGATATGACGGGAAACACTAGCAAACATAACAACCACCTCGCAATGCGCGTTAAGTGTTTCCGTCGGACACGGTCAATTCGGACCTATTTTCTAATTTTTTTATGAAAAAGTATTTCAGTGTTAATAAGGATTTTACAGACGGAGTTACGACGTAGACATATACTTTCATTACAATTTTCGTCAATTAATGAAGATATATATAATTTAAATTAAAACTTTGTTTACGTCAATGGAAGGAGCCTTAGTGGATTTTCATTTACAACATTGTTTTCTTGATTGTGAAGACCGAAGGCTGGATATACATCATTTATATCTTCTTTGGCAAGGCCTGGAAACTTTTTTTTCCGACGCCTAAAACAAAATACATTTATTTATAATTATATTAGTTTAAGTAAAAATAAACTATAAAACAAGTCAACGACTGATTTGACGCGACAAGCGGGGCAAGAAAGTCTATGAAGCAATATACAGGTTGTTAGAAGACCATTTCCGAAGACGTGAGGGCTTATGTGTAGGAAATGATATTAAACAATGATAGGAAACAAAATTTATCAACCGATGGTGTAAATTTTGTCAGTGTGCGAATTCTTGATCTTTATATTATTTTCACGTTAAGTTTACATTATTTTGATATAGGTTATTAGCAAATAACACTAGAAATCGCAGGATTTTTTTAATTAACAGGTTTTTTTTTCAGCCACGGTAAATAACGAAGAAAAAGAAAATGTTATTACAGCTCAATCAGTTCAATCAGAAATATATTCAGTACAATATGTCAGTGAAATTCTTAGTAAAATTCCAAAAAAAAAGAATGTTTCTTCTTTTTCTTGAACCGACTGATTTAGAAAACACCTTGTTATTATTGAAATTTCGCAGTTGAGTTACCATTTATAAGAATTAAATTTCTTCGATTCCATTTCAAATGTAAAAACAATTACAAGTCTGCTTACAAAGACAACGGCGCACAGACGTCCGGATTCAGTTTTTACGGGGCCAAAAATACAAACATTCAATATTTTTTTTAGCGCTAAACCAAAATTATTTTAGTTTTACAAGATATGACGGGAAACACTAGCAAACATAACAACCACCTCGCAATGCGCGTTAAGTGTTTCCGTCGGACGCGGTCAATTCGGACCTATTTTCTAATTTTTTTATGAAAAAGTATTTCAGTGTTAATAAGGATTTTACAGACGGAGTTACGACGTAGACATATACTTTCATTACAATTTTCGTCAATTAATGAAGATATATATAATTTAAATTAAAACTTTGTTTACGTCAATGGAAGGAGCCTTAGTGGATTTTCATTTACAACATTGTTTTCTTGATTGTGAAGACCGAAGGCTGGATATTCATCATTTATATCTTCTTTCGCAAGGCCTGGAAACTTTTTTTTCCGACGCCTAAAACAAAATACATTTATTTATAATTATATTAGTTTAAGTAAAAATAAATTATAAAACAAGTCAACGACTGATTTGACGCGACAAGCGGGGCAAGAAAGTCTATGAAGCAATATACAGGTTGTTAGAATACCATTTCCGAAGACGTGAGGGCTTATGTGTAGGAAATGATATTAAACAATGATAGGAAACAAAATTTATCAACCGATGGTGTAAATTTTGTCAGTGTGCGAATTCTTGATCTTTATATTATTTTCACGTTAAGTTTACATTATTTTGATATAGGCTATTAGCAAATAACACTAGAAATCGCAGGATTTTTTTAATTAACAGGTTTTTTTTTCAGCCACGGTAAATAACGAAGAAAAAGAAAATGTTATTACAGCTCAATCAGTTCAATCAGAAATATATTCAGTACAATATGTCAATGAAATTCTTAGTAAAATTCCAAAAAAAAAGAATGTTTCTTCTTTTTCTTGAACCGACTGATTTAGAAAACACCTTGTTATTATTGAAATTTCGCAGTTGAGTTACCATTTATAAGAATTAAATTTCTTCGATTCCATTTCAAATGTAAAAACAATTACAAGTCTGCTTACAAAGACAACGGCGCACAGACGTCCGGATTCAGTTTTTACGGGGCCAAAAATACAAACATTCAATATTTTTTTTAGCGCTAAACCAAAATTATTTTAGTTTTACAAGATATGACGGGAAACACTAGCAAACATAACAACCACCTCGCAATGCGCGTTAAGTGTTTCCGTCGGACGCGGTCAATTCGGACCTATTTTCTAATTTTTTTATGAAAAAGTATTTCAGTGTTAATAAGGATTTTACAGACGGAGTTACGACGTAGACATATACTTTCATTACAATTTTCGTCAATTAATGAAGATATATATAATTTAAATTAAAACTTTGTTTACGTCAATGGAAGGAGCCTTAGTGGATTTTCATTTACAACATTGTTTTCTTGATTGTGAAGACCGAAGGCTGGATATTCATCATTTATATCTTCTTTCGCAAGGCCTGGAAACTTTTTTTTCCGACGCCTAAAACAAAATACATTTATTTATAATTATATTAGTTTAAGTAAAAATAAATTATAAAACAAGTCAACGACTGATTTGACGCGACAAGCGGGGCAAGAAAGTCTATGAAGCAATATACAGGTTGTTAGAATACCATTTCCGAAGACGTGAGGGCTTATGTGTAGGAAATGATATTAAACAATGATAGGAAACAAAATTTATCAACCGATGGTGTAAATTTTGTCAGTGTGCGAATTCTTGATCTTTATATTATTTTCACGTTAAGTTTACATTATTTTGATATAGGCTATTAGCAAATAACACTAGAAATCGCAGGATTTTTTTAATTAACAGGTTTTTTTTTCAGCCACGGTAAATAACGAAGAAAAAGAAAATGTTATTACAGCTCAATCAGTTCAATCAGAAATATATTCAGTACAATATGTCAATGAAATTCTTAGTAAAATTCCAAAAAAAAAGAATGTTTCTTCTTTTTCTTGAACCGACTGATTTAGAAAACACCTTGTTATTATTGAAATTTCGCAGTTGAGTTACCATTTATAAGAATTAAATTTCTTCGATTCCATTTCAAATGTAAAAACAATTACAAGTCTGCTTACAAAGACAACGGCGCACAGACGTCCGGATTCAGTTTTTACGGGGCCAAAAATACAAACATTCAATATTTTTTTTAGCGCTAAACCAAAATTATTTTAGTTTTACAAGATATGACGGGAAACACTAGCAAACATAACAACCACCTCGCAATGCGCGTTAAGTGTTTCCGTCGGACGCGGTCAATTCGGACCTATTTTCTAATTTTTTTATGAAAAAGTAATTCAGTGTTAATAAGGATTTTACAGATGGAGTTACGACGTGGACATATACTTTCATTACAATTTTCGTCAATTAATGAAGATATATATAATTTAAATTAAAACTTTGTTTACGTCAATGGAAGGAGCCTTAGTGGATTTTCATTTACAACATTGTTTTCTTGATTGTGAAGACCGAAAGCTGGATATTCATCATTTATATCTTCTTTCGCAAGGCCTGGAAACTTTTTTTTCCGACGCCTAAAACAAAATACATTTATTTATAATTATATTAGTTTAAGTAAAAATAAACTATAAAACAAGTCAACGACTGATTTGACGCGACAAGCGGGGCAAGAAAGTCTATGAAGCAATATACAGGTTGTTAGAAGACCATTTCCGAAGACGTGAGGGCTTATGTGTAGGAAATGATATTAAACAATGATAGGAAACAAAATTTATCAACCGATGGTGTAAATTTTGTCAGTGTGCGAATTCTTGATCTTTATATTATTTTCACGTTAAGTTTACATTATTTTGATATAGGTTATTAGCAAATAACACTAGAAATCGCAGGATTTTTTTAATTAACCGGTTTTTTTTTCAGCCACGGTAAATAACGAAGAAAAAGAAAATGTTATTACAGCTCAATCAGTTCAATCAGAAATATATTCAGTACAATATGTCAGTGAAATTCTTAGTAAAATTCCAAAAAAAAAGAATGTTTCTTCTTTTTCTTGAACCGACTGATTTAGAAAACACCTTGTTATTATTGAAATTTCGCAGTTGAGTTACCATTTATAAGAATTAAATTTCTTCGATTCCATTTCAAATGTAAAAACAATTACAAGTCTGCTTACAAAGACAACGGCGCACAGACGTCCGGATTCAGTTTTTACGGGGCCAAAAATACAAACATTCAATATTTTTTTTAGCGCTAAACCAAAATTATTTTAGTTTTACAAGATATGACGGGAAACACTAGCAAACATAACAACCACCTCGCAATGCGCGTTAAGTGTTTCCGTCGGACGCGGTCAATTCGGACCTATTTTCTAATTTTTTTATGAAAAAGTATTTCAGTGTTAATAAGGATTTTACAGATGGAGTTACGACGTAGACATATACTTTCATTACAATTTTCGTCAATTAATGAAGATATATATAATTTAAATTAAAACTTTGTTTACGTCAATGGAAGGAGCCTTAGTGGATTTTCATTTACAACATTGTTTTCTTGATTGTGAAGACCGAAAGCTGGATATACATCATTTATATCTTCTTTCGCAAGGCCTGGAAACTTTATTTTCCGACGCCTAAAACAAAATACATTTATTTATAATTATGTAAATGTATATTAAATGTAAAAGTGTAAGATTGATAAAAAATAGGCTTAATATGTAATACTTTTCACAAAAAAATAATTTTATTCTTTATGGATTTATGGCCCTTATATTGTATTTGCCAAATAAAATAAATATACATTTGGTATATACATAGAAAACAAACATGAATTACTTACTACAAATAGACAAATAGGATAACAGACATTTAAACATTTAGAAATTTGACGCTTAAACTCACTCAAATTAGAACTAAATATATCAATCTCATTATTATTAGAAAGTTTATTATACACATTAATAATAATCATATTAATTTATTTCTTTCTAAGTACATGCCTCACAAATACGTTCACTTCATTATACCTATCAATCAGCCTACAATCTTACATGATAAATATACATTTTACAATAATTGTTTAATGTAATCTACCTTCAATTATCGTAGGTAGACTAGGTTAACAGTACTGGGCGGACTTTTTATTCATAGCGTGCCAAATGTGTGTGTGTGTGAGCCCGCTAGTTGCCAGGCTAAGAGTACTGTGCTATTGCACCAGAAAACCTGTTCTGCAATAGCGACAGAAGCGCGTATACTATATTGTATTAATGTTGGCGCATTACCGATCAATTTAAAGCTCTATTTTTTTTATATTTTAATGTCATTTAGTGAAAAATAAAGTGTATGTAAGATATAAAAATTATAATTCTATAAAAAGCGTAAATCAAGTAAAAATAATAATTTACTATAATATAAAATTATCCTAGGCCTAAATATTTTTTAATATTAATTGTAGATTTTCATTTTAATTGCTATGCTCGTTATCATTATTGTATTTTGTTGTAAATTAGGTGTTCGGATTTCGACCTTCCTATATCTAAAAGCCAGTCAGTAAGCATTGTTTTAAATCTATTTCCTGTGGCTTGTCTTACATACTTTGTAGGAGTTTTGGCAGTAATTTCTTTTGCATATGGCCAGATGAAAAGGCTCTTTATCTCTAGTAAATCGAGAGTGAACAAGATATTTAATCAAAGCAGTTAGTTCCGTGCATTTAACAAAATTATTTAAGATTCTGTATAAATACTGTCGCGGGAAATAATGCAATAATTTTTTAGTGTATTCAATAATTCAATAATACACTGCTCTACACATACGAAGCTCTCTGCGGGATTGGCAACTGCAAGGCACTATCATCCCTCCGCAATGTGCTCCTAGTTCAACCCTGTGTTTGTGCAAATCTGCTCTAACTTAAAACTTGCTCGAATCGATTCTTGACAAGCGCCTAAAACATCTTAGCTCCTCGCTTTAAATTAATAAGTCAAAATATATAACAACATGCGTATTAATTGACAGTTATCGTTAGGTTATTCCAGTAATGAATAAGTCCAAAACTGAACTGATATCAGGTCCTGCTTATCCTGCTCAACCGCGCTTTTCTCATCTGCTCAACTACTGAAGTTCACCGCTCTCTGCTTATTTATTTATTTTGCCAAAAGGTTCCCTGCACACTGCTCTCAGCTCACATGCTAAGACGGTCGCAATGATGTGATCTTGTTTACCCCAAGCTGATCTTGGCCTTGTTATGACTTCCTTAGGTCTTGGTACTACTTATGGTACGGTACAGTTCATTCATGATGCTGAGGTCGATTAGGTTACTGCCGCGGTATATGAATAATAAATATATTGGCAATTTTGTAGCATCAGCCTCTTCTCGGTCGTAACTATCGACGCGCAGTCGCACAATCGGGCATTTACTCGAGCGAACATTTGTATTGTGGGACATCGGACCAACTGAAGACAGTGTTACGTCCGTTGCTGAAACTGAAGCTTCATTATTCTTCGAGGCTGGTGTTCCT
Organism: Neomicropteryx cornuta; assembly: GCA_020383195.1. Lineage (NCBI taxonomy): Eukaryota > Metazoa > Arthropoda > Insecta > Lepidoptera > Micropterigidae > Neomicropteryx > Neomicropteryx cornuta. The sequence continues at coordinate 61,792 of JAHKQU010000001.1, read as the reverse complement.
TGGAAATGAAGCAGTGTGTGGTGTTTAAGGTTGCACCGACGACAGCTACTTGTGGATTTACATGCAGGTGTAGCATGTTTTGCACTCAGGCAATTAACACAACACTTGTGTTTTTTCACCGAATTAAACCGATCACCTGGTGTCCCGATTAAGAAATCGGGACACTTGTACAGGACGTTATGGTTCCTTTGGTGACAGAAAAAACATTTATTTGGATTTTCAAATCCCATTACCTACCTTCTTCGTAAACCTTGATCCGAGCCCCAACAATAGGGCAGTGAAAGATATAAGATTCATCTACAACACTGTCATAACCATCGAGGACCCAAAAAAGAGAACTGATATTGCTCAATGTAAAAGGTGCCAACAATATGGCCATACTAAAAATAACTGTATGAGACCCTTCCGATGTGTTAAATGTGCCCAAAGCCATGATACGACAAAATGCCCTAAATATGACAGAAGTACACCGGCAAAATGCGCACTCTGCTTCGGAAATCATCCTGCTAATTATAAAGGTTGCCAAGTCTACCTCGAAATCTTTAACAGAAAAAATGCCAAAAAAACGATACGGAAAATATATAAAAATCTATATAAAAATATGGGTAGTTGTTATCCTACGAGCAAATTGCTTAGATTCGAAGAAAAAGAATTTTAAAAAAATAGGTTGATAAGAAAATATCAATGTAAAAATGGGCGTATTGTCAAAGGCAGAAAAAAGGTGCAAATTATGGAGAAAATAGTATGCAACCTGATATGAATGAAAGCTAAAAATCTTTCAAAAAGCTAAAACTACCTTTCTCGAAAGATTGAAAAAGACGGAAGTTGAACGTAGACGCATAGAGAGAGAGAGAGAGAGAGAGAGAGAGAGACACAATTTTACAGAGTGATTGCAGTGAATGGTTAGAATTGAGAAGACATTTAATAACTGCTTTACATTTTGGTAAACTTGTGAAAAGACGTCAAGATATAAGCTGTTCTACAATAATTAAAAATATGTTGTTTAAACAAAATATAAGTCATGTTGCATCGATTCAACTCGGAAGGAAAAATGAAAGAATAGCTTTGCAGCAATTAAGTGTTCATAGACAGCGATATTCATTTTATAGGTGCCACACCAGACGGTTTATGTGATGAAGATATGATTGTCCAGTAAAATGTCCCATAACTGCGTGTAAGTTGGGATTAGAAAGAGCAATTAAGGAAATAAAAGTGACATTTTGGAAACTAACAATGGATTGAAGATTTATAATTAATAAATACCATGACTGGTATTTTCAAATGCAGGGCCAACTTCATGTTACAAGAAAACAACAATATATAATACTTACATATAATCGCCGATGGGTTTCATTTGTGGCCGGTTCTTGAATCTTGGCTTCAGCTGAAAAAATACGATAACAGATTAAAACATTTGTTTATAAACACAACAGAATTTAAAATTGACGCAATCTGAAATTCATACGAACATCATTTTTTACTCTTTTTAACCCCCGACCCAAACAGAGGGGGTTTAAGGTGTCTGTCTGCCTGTGGCATCGCAGCACCCAAACGGATGAACCGATTTTAATTATAGTATGCAATTTTATACGAAATTACAGACAGAAAAATTACAGAAATATAACAAGCTGATACTACTTTAAGATAATACTTTATTGCTATTGCGTTTATAAAATTATTTCTTTTCTCAGCATTGTCGCTTGATGTTGATGGATCCATCACGTTAGACATGCTTCATCAAGTCTCATAGCTCGTCTAGATTACAAACACAATATTACACATTATTGTACACTATAATAAACGTTGGTGCCGTCAAAGCCGCCCGCAGGGCTTAGCTACCAACCCGGAGTTGAACAGCTAGTATGTTAAAAATGTGTTTAATTCACAACGCATCTAATTGACAGTCGAATTTTATAATTTTTGGCTTACCCGCTTTCTCATTAGCCGCCTAAACATTCTGCTAGTCGCTCTCCTTGCCATGCTAAAGAAACCTTTACAACAAGGCATTTTAACGCAATCAACTTTTAAAAGTCACTTTTCAATAAATTATGAGAATTTATTTGCATTCAAAAACCATGGAAACGACATACTGAATTTTCTTTGCAACGAAACTATAAAGTAACGAATCAATTTACATAGCAACTATATTTTTATAGTTGCTATGTAGAGTAGTCATATTACTTATAAATGACCGGTATTTAATTTGTTTGATATATTCATAAACCATTTTTGTAATAATAATAGTTAAACCGCAAAAACATAGCTCTTATTATTTCATAGTTATTATTTTACATACCAGCCCGCGCTGGTCGCGTTGATTTTCTGAAATAAGTATTTTTATCTTTGTCCGCCAGTCAGCACTTTTTTTTCGGTTCTGAAAAACCTGACATTGCGGGTTAAATTAGCCAATAAAGGAGTATTTCAGTGTTATTAGTATATTAAGGAAACAGCAAACGTCAGTTAAAAATTAATTGTCAGCTTTAAAAATATACATATTTGGGGTTAAAGAGCTGAGATCTCACTTACATATTTTTATATTATATCAACCTGTGTTTTTTATGAACCTATTTTTAGTCTGAAATCAAGTTGGTGGGTTTAAGTCCGTCTCTGCATGTTTATAGTTAATCATTGGTTTTGTTCATCTTTTTCCTTCTGTGATCGAACGTTCTGGCTTAGTTGAAGAAAACGTGAGCTAATTAAACAAAATTAAACATCAAACACTTAGAAATGGTGCCGAAGCTGTGCCATCTTTGGATTGTCTCGCCATTGGATCAATTGCAGATTTCTTTTTGTTTCATTGACAAGAACTTGACGATACATTTTCTCAATGTCACTAGAAACAACAAATCTGTGTTGCCTAAACGTAATAAAATAGAAAATAAATCATCTTGTATTGTCGGTCCGACCATTGAATACTACTCTCAGTTTAGTAGTCGTGCTTTGTTCTCGAAGGACCCCGTGATATAATAATAGCCAACGTTTGGAACATTGTCAACCTCAGTCATGTGACCTAAGTTCTCGTACTCTTACGAAACATGCTTGGCTACCCGAATCCAGAAGCGATAAACATTGGGTCTATCGAGTCTGATACTCATATCAAGAACACAGAGGTCGTGGACGATCATCCGACAAAGAACGTCGACATCACCTACCTATGAAGATTGTTGCAGCCTCAGCTAAACACATGAAGAAGCCCTGTGAAGTGTACTGCTTCCCAAATGAGATGTGGCCTGCTACATGTGTTTAGCACCAACAATCTTCATAGGTAGGTGATGTCGACGTTCTTTGTCGGATGATCGTCCACGACCTCTGTGTTCTTGATATGAGTATCAGACTCGATAGACCCAATGTTTATCCTGTTCGATGGGACCACAATGTTTGGGCCAGGGTTTGATTGAAAGATCAACTCAAGAAGTCCTGGTGTACTTTTTTAATGCGATGATAAACAATGACAATCAAATACAAGATGGTTATTCTAAAATACAATATAAAATGAGTGCGAGCGGCTGCACGATCCCGCACTCTAGTATATAACTAGATGATTATAACTATAATCATCTAGTTATATATGTATAATAATCTAGTTATAAAATGAGTGCGGCCGCTCGCTTCCTGCTGGAACTAAATGCGCACTGATTTGACACTTGCTACGAGATGAAATGTTTTATAACACGGTATTTTCTTATAGAGTTTTAATTAATTACATACAAAGTTATAATATGGGCAGTAACACAGTTTAAATCTCACGATAGCAACAGTCATAAGCATAATGAATCAATTAGTCTACCTTGAGGTGCGCCAAGCAGCTGTGCGAGATTCCCGATTATACCATACCGTTTTTAATCATGTATGAGAAACTACTATCCCCGTCCTTTGGCCGTCTGTCTGTCCGTCCGTCTGTCCGTCCGTCTGTTGCAACTTTCAACTCGAGAAGTACAAATGTGAAAGAGTTGAATTTTTGTATTTAGATTGATGTTCTCGAAAAACCATAGCCGTTTAGATCGGATATTTAACATTAAAGTCAATAATCTTTTAGTATGAAACTGACATTAAATACTATAATTTTGCAATAATTAATAGGTAACATTTTATTTGTTTATCTGAAATACATCTGTATGTGAGTGTTTGATGATCTTCATAAATAAATGTTTTTAGATTTTTACAGTGTTTTTATTTTTATTATTAGATAATAGTGTTTCCCTTTCCGTTTCGGTTTATCATAAATTCGTAAGTTTCGGGTAAATCTCCGGACGTTGGCAGCACTTTTTTGGCATAGCTCATATTAGGTAACTATATACTTTTCTTACTGACATGTTTCAGAAACCAAAATACATGGCACTTGTAAATAGTTCTTGTAGTATAGGTAGATGTCGCCAGCATAATGTGGTTTTTGTGGTTATGCATAATGCTACCACAAAAATATACACAAAAAAAAATAAATCAAAACAAGCACGTAGGTAGATAATGTTTGACCAAATACATGTTTTATCGTGGTGCGCCAAGAGTTTTCAAATTGCTTGGCAAACCAAAATTATGAACCAAGAACTGATTGATGTTTGGCATTACAGGATCAAAGGAGAAAACATGCGCTTGTCTCTAACATATAAAAATATGAAAAAATAACACTGCAATTATTCTATTAATTAAAGTAATTACATGGGTATCTATAGATCATTTTATTTATAAATCAATTTATCAGAACTTTCATAACCACATCTCATAAACGTAGATATCAAATATAAAGTACAAACGTATGTGTTCCGACGTCACCCGTTAATTACGTTATTTAAATTCAATATTGTATCATATTAGTATTTATTCAATAAATGTTTTATTATTGTTTGATGTTTATTATATTGCAATATCACCATTCTCGAATTTCCCCAGTTTTTGTTACTGGCAACGTTTTTCCATTATCACAGCTGCGGGTAAGTTTCCGTTGAAAAAGGAATGCAAGAGGGTATACCCGAACCTCTGCAATCCGTGACATCTCGTCACATCGTTCACCGAGCTCGTGAAATCAACTCAAAACCAAGGAAGCAGTGAGAAAATAGCTAAGGCAGACAAACCACAGACGGCCATCATCGCACAGCAAAGGTTGGTCTTTTGTTTTCTTGTTGATTGCTGGTAACCTTCCAATCCACCAAAACCTACAGTCCGCTTCCCCTAATCCACGCAGAACCGTACAGTATGTGTTGTCAGTCAGTTTGAAACGCTTTTTGATAGCGATTCGGAAACAAATGACAGCGATTTGCAGTGCAATTTTTGCAAAGATCTTTTGAATTAGCGAGACAAACCAACAAGTGGAGTTTATGGATCAACAACCATCGATCGTCGGCGGCAAACTCAATTTTCCGCTTGTCTATGTGTTGGATGCCTGCGAGGGCACATCTCTACATTTTTCGTTTGTATATCATATGTCATAGTTTTCCATTTAATTAGTAAGTATAATATTTATTAAACCTTTAAATCAATTATGTTATATTGGTAAGTATATAATTATGATTTTATTTTTTATTGGTGGCATCTTACATTACTTCTTATGTTACGTTTGTATTTTATTTGAGTGCCCTGAAAAAAATCTTCTCATACTACCCGCTGGTTCAGCACTGTTCGGGTGAATGCCGGAAGGATTAGTGCCAAATCGCCACTGAAGAAGGCAGCATTCCGCGCCGAAACGTCTGGCATTCACTCAGTAAGCCCTATCGATTTTTCAACCACCCTGTATTAACAGTTAAAAAGTAATATATAGTTTTAAGGACTTTTAAAACACCTAGTTATAGGTTTCATATGCTCTATTTTTCTAGCATCTGTATTGACAGTTAAAAAGTATATATACTCGGTATTACATATATGTATGTCATTTTAGTGTTCATTATTTTTATTTTATCTATTTTTTCAAATAAGCTCAGAGCACTTACATTTGATTCGTCTATTAAATAACTATTAAAATTTGCCTAGCAATGTCCAGTTAGGTATGGTTATGTTATTAATCATCTAAGAAATACTTAAAAAACAAAAATGAATAAATAAATAAAAAATAGATTTATTCGCTGCCTAGGAAAATTGTGTTTTAAATAAATAAAATGTCAGTTACTTAGTAATTGAATAGCAAATTACAAAAGTCCTGTCAGACGCATCGGCTATCCTCGTGAAAGCTCGTAAAGTCACTGACAGAAGCGTCACTGAAAGCCAAATCGAACTTTTCTCCATCCAGAGGGTCCGTGTATAAATATTCCTTTACACATCGAAAAGCTGCTAATATTAAAAGTAATAACGCGACTATGACAAAGACTGCCTAACTATGACAAAACCGTCACCATGTGGTGTTCTCTTTTTATTTAAATATTGATAAGGTTCTTCTTACTTAAGTGTAGAATTGTAAAGAAGTTATATATTCAATATTTTGTTAAGTACCGAATAAAAAAAAAAAAATATTTTTTATTTTTGCGCCGGTTAAAATAAAAATAATAAAAAAATCGAAAATTGTATAAATATTAACAATATTTTTAAATCCGAAATTTCGTTTAAAATAACTTACGCTCTAAGTTAAGTCTAAACGATACATAAACACGTATTCAATTACAGTTTATTGCGAGATGTCATATGACCATTTATCCAGCAAATTATACAACGTTAAACTGATATTCCTCGGGGCATTGCAAAATTTTGTTTTTTTATTGGACTTTGTATGTTTTTTTAAACCATATTTGATTTTTAGTGTACACACTATAACCCACCCAATGTTGCCTATATTAATACCCGCACGAACGTTCAATAACTATAAAAAACACAGATGTTCAACTTATCTACGGTCGCAGGTGTCAAACGTTTCACCGGAGGGCCAAGGGTTTTCGGATGACATTTGTCGACCCACCACCCGCTTGTTATCAACCCAACTCGCACTATCTCCGCATGAAATGTGGGGGTTGAAACATTCAAACAAATTTCACGATGTTTGCCTATGACAACGTCATCAAAAGTGATATGATGTTTGCCTATGACAACGTCATGGAAACGCGGCGTGCGTTGTATGTAGATAGGTACTTTTAGCCTTCAGAGGAGGGTAGGTAGGTAATATGTAAAACATAAAGTTGTAACTGCCCACATTGTCTCATTATTAGTAAGCAGAAGTGAGGGAAGTGGGGTTCTATTTGTAAAATTAACAACAAGCGTTTGTTACCTTTATTTTTTCTATGTTCAGAATCGAAAAAAACCTTAAATTTATACCTACAGATTAAATTTGCGTACTTTAACGTATTTTTTTTCAATAATATAAAAAGAAATTAATGGAAGTTCGTAAAGTGCCCGATAAAAATCATTTGCAGGAGAAAAACTAAAACGAGACGCATAGAAATACCAACGAAAGGTAACCCGCTATAATGAAATAATTGACAACGCAATTTCACCTCTGTTCACGTTAAATTTCCAAAATAAATCTCTATTTTTGTACTAAAGCAATCACGACAAAGAAGTGAGTAAAAATGGCCGCCCGGAAGGAAAACAAGATGGCGCGCTTCATAAACCAAAGACTGCATTGTTTATGGACGACCTTATTTTAGCGCAGAAGCACTTGAATGCTATTAAATATTTCAAGCTTATTACAAACGTAAAGTTCCGAAAATTGTAAAAGAAAAAACATTGTTGATATATTAGCAACCGTATGCAGTTGAATTATCAATAAGTAAGATGTGCGCATGTAATAAGGCGAAGTCAAAGGAAAAATATTCATTTCGAAACATTTAGGCCCTTTTTTCTATTAATTTGGTAACCTTTGGATATTTTATTATAAAAAATATGTTTAGAAACCTTGCTCTTTTAACTTCAACATAGTAAAGGCTGTTTTTAAAGACTCAATTCTATTTCGGAACAATTTAATAAATGATAAACTGTTAATAATTCTTTTGTTAGTAGAATTGCTCTCTTATAAAAAAAAAATAGAGTCTTGGGGAAAATAGTAATAGAATGGCAAATGAAGGGTTAAAACATAGATTTGTTTGTTTTTTAATTTCTATATTACGAAGCTGTAATTAAATAAAAACCTACAATTGGTTACTTGGCAAAGAATAAAACCTGACACCCTATAATAATAAAGTACCGATTTTTAAGGTTAATATGCTTCGCATTATGTTGCTATCTTATTTTTTTTTCGTTATGAACAATGAACTATGAACAATGTATGAGGACTCATTGGTTTTATGCTGAAATGTGTGTTCTGTCAGTACCTGCTGAAATTTAACTTAACAAAAAATAAATACAAATACAAGCTGTAATTGTGTTTTTTTAACTATACCAAGAATAAATTTAAATTTCATAGGTATGCAGGGAATTAAGGCAGACGACACACGCTAATAACCTATCTGTACACGCTCACAGCTGACATAATGAAATAAAATAAAAATAGAGGTATTCTCACCTCATTATACGCTCAATTACGCTCAAACTTAAAAGTTTAATGAATTACGGTCGAATTTCGACCACTGGGCGACCTCTAGTTTATATTAAACATAGAAAAAGTTTTCACCGATAGATTTAACTATTCGAATGTTATTAAATGAATTAAATCCATCAGAAAAACAGAAGCATTTAAATAGTAGATTTAAAAAAAAATGTGATTTGGCTGTCTGGAATCTTATTGTGCGTTCGACATGTTATACCATTTCGTCAATGACATATTTTAACATAAAATTTTGCAGATGTTGTTACGCTGGAAACACACATGCCAACAGCGCCGTGACGCTGTCGCGACTATTCAGCCTACCCTCCAAATTAACGAGCGGAGGGTCCAATAAGCGCGTGAACTCATCCTCAAACCTTCAATGAATCAAGGGTGTATTTAAATTCACTGTTATCCTTAAAGACGATTGACGTACGTCGAAAAGTATTCGTTAAAAAATATTTATATATATTTTTAAATCAATTTCGGAATTAGTTTGAAAGTCGAGTGTGAGCAACTCATCTGCCTACCCGCGCCGGACCGTTCAACTGACCTTGATATGGTTTGTTTGGTTTGGGACAGATCATTGCGTTTGCCAAGGGCACAACGTAGGAATTCCAATCATTCCTTAGATTTTAATTAAGAAATCAAATATATTGTCCTGACCCATCTCAGTCAACAGATATTTGGACTCTATAGATGCTTTATGAGTGTATGTCGTCTGTTTAGTTCAAAAACAAGTTAAATGACAAAATGGGGTAAAATGAGTTAAAAATACAGTTTTGATCAGTTTTTCGAGCCTTATCGACTGGTATAACACACTAAATGAAACGATGGCTGGTTTAGAAGTTAGTTTGTTTAAATACCGACTAAATACATTGATTCGCAGAAATATGTACTATTAAAATCTTCTAAGTGAATTTATAGGAGTTTTTTTCTAGATTAATTCTAGGGAAAAAACACAAAATACCTTGAATGCTTTTAAATGTAAGTAAATCTTCTGTGACATGACATATCATATTTTAAGTAAAAACAGTTACATATTGTTATTTTTTTTATCACCTCCGTTTTCATATATACTTTTACAAACAAAAAACATTAAATTACAATTAATTATTTTAGTTGCTTAACTAAATGCTTTTTTTATAATTCTTCTTTTAAAAAAATATAAAATTTAAAAAAAAATAAAGATTTTATATAGAAATTTTAATGCAAAATAAAAACAATCAAGAAGGAACAGAAAAAAGAATTTACTTAAAATTTTTAATGAGAATTTCGGCACTGTTTTTTGATACAAGCTGATGAACATCAGCCGGAATTGATGAGGTAGCTACACGTACGCAGCTTTCTAATCATCTTCTTCCTAATCTGCTCATCAGCTTTCTAATCTGGTCTTGATCGGTGGTCATTTTTGATTAATTTCATCGTTGAAAATAATTGTTCGCAAATATTCGTACTTCCGAACAGAGACATCATTTGCTTTGCATTTTTCGTCAAAGGGCTCACATAAGATTTATAAAAATACATTTTTTAAATCGGTATTATCCTGCATGCCAATCACTTCCATTTGAAAGCCTCCGGGAACTGTATCCACATCGATATTAAATGGCGAGGAAAACATTTTCATGGAAACCGCTGTCCTCTCAGCTTTGAACATTTGGAATCGTAATTCATATATTGTGCGTATTTTTGAGGAGTAGTAACGTTTTCTTTTTCTAAATGTGGAAAGTGAGACACATTATTCTGCAAAAGGTGCTGTTTCCACAATTTTAATTTGCGCTCAAAGTCCTGAATTTTATCATACAAATTGTGAATAAACTGTCCTTTGCCTTGAAGTTCCACTTTAAGATCATTGAGATGCTGAGTCATCTTGATAAGAAACCCGAAACCACACACTCCATTCTTTATTACCAAAATGAGGAAAGTCATATCCAAGAACAATTGTATTTCGCTTTTTAAGTTGACCACTCTTTTTAGCATTGCTCCTCTACTAAGCTATTATTAAAAACCACGTCGCCATATTCAGTTTCTAAATCTTTCAGGAATTCTTTAAATTCTTTATAAAATTGATTAATTTAATTATTGGTACTTGTGACATTTGGCAAACTCAATCTTTTCGCACACAAAGTTTCCTGATGAATTATGCAGTCGTTAATGAATATTTCCCTTCCTGAAACCTTCTTAATGTCTTGAAACAGCCTTTCCGATACTCCATCTTCAATGCTTGACTTTGCTGGTGCTCCATTTGTCGATATACTAATAAAATTGAAATTTCTTCCAATACAGACTTTAGTTCATCGTACAGGTCTTTGCCAGTTGTAGTCCCTTGCATTGGAATCAGTGAACACAATTCTTCGGTAATATTAAATTTGGTTTCAATACCACGCAGAAATATAGCCAGTTGTGCTGTATCGCAACTCTCATCGAGTGCCAAAGAACAGTATTCGAATTTTGCAAAGCGTTCACAAAGCGTTGTTCTCGGACAAGTTTTCAATTCTCCTTGCAATGGTGAATCGTGATAAATTAATGTTTGAAATAATATTTATTTTATCAGGAAATGCTATTTCTGCAACAGCAGTCAGACATTCTTTTATCGTCTCTCCATCCGCAAAGGGTTTCATTTTATTTGCCAGTATTTGACTGACAACAAAACCAGCCTTTACTGCCGTATTTGATAAAATAGCTTGATTTTTAAAAATAGCCTGTTGTTGTCACAAGTTTTTGTCCATTTGATTAAACTTATCTATCCGGAGTTGACCTGTTATTTTTTTATATTGCTGTTAATGTTTTGTATCGTAATGCCTTTTTATGTTATATTCTTTTAATGTCGACACAGTCTCTGAGCATATTAAGAATACAGTTTTATCTTCGACAAAAGTAAAAAAATAATCAAATTTCCACTTTTCTTGGAAATTCCTGGGCTCATTCCCAATTTGTTTGCTTTTCCGACATGCTATTATTGATTAAAAGTTAAAAAAAATTATAGGAAACTTAATTTTGAATAAAAAAACTCTAATATTACCTTTTTGGCAATAATAACTCACGCCTTTCAATAAACACAAGAATTGCTAAAATTGCTAGTTACAGCTTACCAGTTTGATCTGATTGGGTGACAGATCGCTGCTGTCGCGTTCGCATTGCATGTTTGAAAAAGTCGCCGACAAGCGAGGAACTTGTCACAAAAAAATTGTTTCGGTTTAGTAAGTATTACCATTTTATTATAATTAATTTTATAACAATATATTGATGTGAGAAAGTCGATAAAATAAATCCAATTTTAGAAATGTTTCGCGGGCCGCGTGTTGCAAATTTGCATACTTTTCTTTCAGTAAATAACCCGTCCAGGGCCGAACTGGCAGAACCAGAAATTTAGTATGGAATTTTTACTTAAAGACCAATACGCTATTCCACAAGTGGGTTCCAAGTTAACCGAGTATGAGGTTAAATGTGCAATAGCAACCTGCAACATATCCATATAAGTGAAGTAACATATGGATATGTTGCATTTTGTTATTGCACATATTACCCAATAATTTGTTTAAATTGTTTCAAATCTTTCCATATTAAATTAAAAACTTATCCTATTATTTTTATTATTTTTATTGCTATTATATACGTATTTCTAGGAAGTTTGTTCCCACTACAAGAAATATAGACGATTTAATGGTGGTTTGAGCGGGTGAGTTTTAATTTCACTTTTGATGGTAACTCTAGTTGATTCGAATTTTGACGCCTCTTTCGCTTCATGAGCGCCTGGTAGCTAGTTTTTTCTATGCGGTATGAATTCGTTACGTTAGTTTGGTTATGTTAAGTTAGGTTATGGGACGGTTTTGGTTATGTTTGGTTAGGTTATGGGACGATTATTCGTTAGAGCTAGGAATATTTTTTCTTTTTAATAGCTATCAGGATTACATAAAACGAAAGAACCTTTTCATAAAGAAAAGAAGGAGAAAAGGGTCCGAGTGGGTTCCCACTACAAGAAATATAGACGATTTAATGGTGGTTTGAGCGGGTGAGTTTTAATTTCACTGTTGATGGTAACTCTAGTTGATTCGAATTTTGACGCCTCTTTCGCTTCATGAGCGCCTGGTAGCTAGTTTTTTCTATGCGGTATGAATTCGTTACGTTAGTTTTGGTTATGTTATGTTAGGTTATGGAACGATTATTCGTTAGAGCTAGGAATATTTTTTCTTTTTAATAGCTATCAAGGATTACTTAAAACGAAAGAACCTTTTCGTGAAGAAAAGAAGAAGAAAAATGTCAAAAAAAGACAGTTATTGACCCTCACTCACAAAATAGGTTTCCCACTAAGTTCTAACTAATAGATATATTGCTCTTTGCTATTGCGCAATAAACATCTTACTCGTTTTACTTAGAACCCATTTATGGAATGGCGTATTGGTCTTTAAGTAAAAATTCCATACTAAATTTTTGGTTCTGCCAGTTCGGGGCCCTGGACGGGTTATTTAGTGAAAGAAAAGAGTACAAATTTGCTAAGAGCAAGAAATATAGACGATTTAATGGTTGTTTGAGCGGGTGAGTTTTAATTTCACTGTTGATGGTAACTCTAGTTGATTCGAATTTTGACGCCTCTTTCGCTTCATGAGCGCCTGGTAGCTATTTTTTTCTATACGGTATGAATTCGTTACTTTAGTTTTGGTTATGTTATGTTAGGTTATGGGACGATTATTCGTTAGAGCTAGGAATATTTTTTCTTTTTAATAGCTATCAAGGATTACTTAAAACGAAAGAACCTTTTCGTGAAGAAAAGAAGAAGAAAAATGTCAAAAAAAGACAGTTATTGACCCTCACTCACAAAATAGGTTTCCCACTAAGTTCTAACTAATAGATATATTGCTCTTTGCTATTGCGCAATAAACATCTTACTAGTTTTACTTAGAACCCATTTATGGAATGGCGTATTGGTCTTTAAGTAAAAATTCCATACTAAATTTTTGGTTCTGCCAGTTCGGGGCCCTGGACGGGTTATTTAGTGAAAGAAAAGAGTACAAATTTGCTAAGAGCAAGAAATATAGACGATTTAATGGTGGTTTGAGCGGGTGAGTTTTAATTTCAATTTTGATGGTAACTATAGTTGATTCGAATTTTGACGCCTCTTTCGCTTCATGAGCGCCTGGTAGCTAATTTTTTCTATGCGGTATGAATTCGTTACGTTAGTTTTGGTTATGTTAAGTTAGGTTATGGGAAGGTTTTGGTTATGTTATGTTAGGTTATGGGACGATTATTCGTTAGAGCTAGGAATATTTTTTCTTTTTCATAGCTATCAAGGATTACATAAAACGAAAGAACCTTTACCTGAAGAAAAGAAGGAGAAAAATGTCAAAAAAAGACAGTTATTGACCCTCACTCACAAAATAGGTTTCCCACTAAGTTCTAACTAATGGATATATTGCTCTTTGCTATTGCGCAATAAACATCTTACTCGTTTTACTTAGAACCCATTTATGGAATGGCGTATTGGTCTTTAAGTAAAAATTCCATACTAAATTTTTGGTTCTGCCAGTTCGGGGTCCTGGACGGGTTATTTAGTGAAAGAAAAGAGTACAAATTTGCTAAGAGCAAGAAATATAGACGATTTAATGGTTGTTTGAGCGGGTGAGTTTTAATTTCACTGTTGATGGTAACTCTAGTTGATTCGAATTTTGACGCCTCTTTCGCTTCATGAGCGCCTGGTAGCTATTTTTTTCTATACGGTATGAATTCGTTACGTTAGTTTTGGTTATGTTATGTTAGGTTATGGGACGATTATTCGTTAGAGCTAGGAATATTTTGTCTTTTTAATTGCTATCAGGATTACATAAAACGAAAGAACCTTTTCATGAAGAAAAGAAGGAGAAAAGGGTCCGAGTGGGTTCCCACTACAAGAAATATACACGATTTAATGGTGGTTTGAGCGGGTGAGTTTTAATTTCATTGTTGATGGTAACTCTAGTTGATTCGAATTTTGACGCCTCTTTCGCTTCATGAGCGCCTGGTAGCTAGTTTTTTCTATGCGGTATGAATTCGTTACGTTAGTTTTGGTTATGTTAAGTTAGGTTATGGGAAGGTTTTGGTTATGTTATGTTAGGTTATGGGACGATTATTCGTTAGAGCTAGGAATATTTTTTCTTTTTAATAGCTATCAAGGATTACATAAAACGAAAGAACCTTTACCTGAAGAAAAGAAGGAGAAAAGGGTCCGAGTGGGTTCCCACTACAAGAAATATAGACGATTTAATGGTGGTTTGAGCGGGTGAGTTTTAATTTCACTGTTGATGGTAACTCTAGTTGATTCGAATTTTGACGCCTCTTTCGCTTCATGAGCGCCTGGTAGCTAGTTTTTTCTATGCGGTATGAATTCGTTACGTTAGTTTTGGTTATGTTAAGTTAGGTTATGGGAAGGTTTTGGTTATGTTATGTTAGGTTATGGGACGATTATTCGTTAGAGCTAGGAATATTTTTTCTTTTTAATAGCTATCAAGGATTACATAAAACGAAAGAACCTTTACCTGAAGAAAAGAAGGAGAAAAATTTCAAAAAAAGACAGTTATTGACCCTCACTCACAAAATAGGTTTCCCACTAAGTTCTAACTAATGGATATATTGCTCTTTGCTATTGCGCAATAAACATCTTACTCGTTTTACTTAGAACCCATTTATGGAATGGCGTATTGGTCTTTAAGTAAAAATTCCATACTAAATTTTTGGTTCTGCCAGTTCGGGGCCCTGGACGGGTTATTTAGTGAAAGAAAAGAGTACAAATTTGCTAAGAGCAAGAAATATAGACGATTTAATGGTTGTTTGAGCGGGTGAGTTTTAATTTCACTGTTGATGGTAACTCTAGTTGATTCGAATTTTGACGCCTCTTTCGCTTCATGAGCGCCTGGTAGCTATTTTTTTCTATACGGTATGAATTCGTTACGTTAGTTTTGGTTATGTTATGTTAGGTTATGGGACGATTATTCGTTAGAGCTAGGAATATTTTTTCTTTTTAATAGCTATCAGGATTACATAAAACGAAAGAACCTTTTCATGAAGAAAAGAAGGAGAAAAGGGTCCGAGTGGGTTCCCACTACAAGAAATATAGACGATTTAATGGTGGTTTGAGCGGGTGAGTTTTAATTTCACTGTTGATGGTAACTCTAGTTGATTCGAATTTTGACGCCTATTTCGCTTCATGAGTACCTGGTAGCTAGTTTTTTCTATGCGGTATGAATTCGTTACGTTAGTTTTGGTTATGTTATGTTAGGTTATGGGACGATTATTCGTTAGAGCTAGGAATATTTTTTCTTTTTAATAGCTATCGAGGATTACATAAAACGAAAGAACCTTTTCCTGAAGAAAAGAAGGAGAAAAATGTCAAAAAAAGACAGTTATTGACCCTCACTCACAAAATAGGTTTCCCACTAAGTTCTAACTAATGGATATATTGCTCTTTGCTATTGCGCAATAAACATCTTACTCGTTTTACTTAGAACCCATTTATGGAATGGCGTATTGGTCTTTAAGTAAAAATTCCATACTAAATTTTTGGTTCTGCCAGTTCGGGGCCCTGGACGGGTTATTTAGTGAAAGAAAAGAGTTCAAATTTGCTAAGAGCAAGAAATATAGACGATTTAATGGTTGTTTGAGCGGGTGAGTTTTAATTTCAATTTTGATGGTAACTATAGTTGATTCGAATTTTGACGCCTCTTTCGCTTCATGAGCGCCTGGTAGCTAATTTTTTCTATGCGGTATGAATTCGTTACGTTAGTTTTGGTTATGTTAAGTTAGGTTTTGGGAAGGTTTTGGTTAGGTTATGTTAGGTTATGGGACGATTATTCGTTAGAGTTAGGAATATTTTTTCTTTGTAATAGCTATCAAGGATTACATAAAACGAAAGAACCTTTTCCAGAAGAAAAGAAGGAGAAAAATGTCAAAAAAAGACAGTTATTGACCCTCACTCACAAAATAGGTTTCCCACTAAGTTCTAACTAATGGATAAAATGCTCTTTGCTATTGCGCAATAAACATCTTACTCGTTTTACTTAGAACCCATTTATGGAATGGCGTATTGGTCTTTAAGTAAAAATTCCATACTAAATTTTTGGTTCTGCCAGTTCGGGGCCCTGGACGGGTTATTTAGTGAAAGAAACGAGTACAAATTTGCAAAGAGCAAGAAATATAGACGATTTAATGGTTGTTTGAGCGGGTGAGTTTTAATTTCACTTTTGATGGTAACTCTAGTTGATTCGAATTTTGACGCCTCTTTCGCTTTATGAGCGCCTGGTAGCTAGTTTTTTCTATGCGGTATGAATTCGTTACGTTAGTTTTGGTTATTTTATGTTAGGTTATGGGACGATTATTCGTTAGAGCTAGGAATATTTTTCTTTTTAATAGCTATCAGGATTTCATAAAACGAAAGAACCTTTTCATGAAGAAAAGTAGGAGAAAAGGGTCCGAGTGGGTTCCCACTACAAGAAATATACACGATTTAATGGTGGTTTAAGCGGGTGAGTTTTAATTTCACTTTTGATGGTAACTCTAGTTGATTCGAATTTTGACGCCTCTTTCGCTTCATGAGCGCCTGGTAGCTAGTTTTTTCAATGCGGTATGAATTCGTTACGTTAGTTTGGTTATGTTAAGTTAGGTTATGGGACGGTTTTGGTTATGTTATGTTAGGTTATGGGACGATTATTTGTTAGAGCTAGGAATATTTTTTCTTTTTAATAGCTATCAGGATTACATAAAACGAAAGAACCTTTTCATAAAGAAAAGAAGGAGAAAAGGGTCCGAGTGGGTTCCCACTACAAGAAATATAGACGATTTATTGGTGGTTTGAGCGGGTGAGTTTTAATTTCACTTTTGATGGTAACTCTAGTTGATTCGAATTTTGACGCCTCTTTCGCTTCATGAGCGCCTGGTAGCTAATTTTTTCTATGCGGTATGAATTCGTTACGTTAGTTTTGGTTATGTTAAGTTAGGTTATGGGAAAGTTTTGGTTAGGTTATGTTAGGTTATGGGACGATTATTCGTTAGAGCTAGGAATATTTTTTCTTTTTAATAGCTATCAAGGATTACATAAAACGAAAGAACCTTTTCCTGAAGAAAAGAAGGAGAAAAGGGTCCGAGTGGGTTCCCACTACAAGAAATATATACGATTTAATGGTGGTTTGAGCGGGTGAGTTTTAATTTCACTGTTGATTGTAACTCTAGTTGATTCGAATTTTGACGCCTCTTTCGCTTCATGAGCGCCTGGTAGCTAGTTTTTTCTATGCAGTATGAATTCGTTACGTTAGTTTTGGTTATGTTAAGTTAGGTTATGGGACGGTTTTGGTTATGTTATGTTAGGTTATGGGACGATTATTCGTTAGAGCTAGGAATATTTTTTCTTTTTAATAGCTATCAGGATTACATAAAACGAAAGAACCTTTTCATGAAGAAAAGAAGGAGAAAAGGGTCCGAGTGGGTTCCCAATTCAAGAAATATAGACGATTTAATGGTGGTTAGAGCAGGTAAGTTTTAATTTCACTTTTGATAATAACTCTAGTTGATTCGAATTTTGACGCCTCTTTCGCTTCATGAGCGCCTGGTAGCTAGTTTTTTCTATGCAGTATGAATTCGTTACGTTAGTTTTGGTTATGTTAAGTTAGGTTATGGGACGGTTTTGGTTATGTTATGTTAGGTTATGGGACGATTATTCGTTAGAGCTAGGAATATTTTTTCTTTTTAATAGATATCAGGATTACATAAAACGAAAGAACCTTTTCATGAAGAAAAGAAGAAGAAAAGGGTCCGAGTGGGTTCCCACTACAAGAAATATACACGATTTAATGGTGGTTTGAGCGGGTGAGTTTTAATTTCACTGTTGATGGTAACCCTAGTTGATTCGAATTTTGACGCCTCTTTCGCTTCATGAGCGCCTGGTAGCTAGTTTTTTCAATGCGGTATGAATTCGTTACGTTAGTTTGAATATGTTAAGTTATGTTATGGGACGGTTTTGGTTATGTTATGTTAGGTTATGGGACGATTATTCGTTAGAGCTAGGAATATTTTTTCTTTTTAATAGCTATCAGGATTACATAAAACGAAAGAACCTTTTCATAAAGAAAAGAAGGAGAAAAGGGTCCGAGTGGGTTCCCACTACAAGAAATATACACGATTTAATGGTGGTTTGAGCGGGTGAGTTTTAATTTCACTGTTGATTGTAACTCTAGTTGATTCGAATTTTGACGCCTCTTTCGCTTCATGAGCGCCTGGTAGCTAGTTTTTTCTATGCGGTATGAATTCGTTACGTTAGATTGAATATGTTAAGTTATGTTATGGGACGGTTTTGGTTATGTTATGTTAGGTAATGGGACGATTATTCGTTAGAGCTAGGAATATTTTTTCTTTTTAATAGCTATCAGGATTACATAAAATGAAAGAACCTTTTCATGAAGAAAAGAAGGAGAAAAGGGTCCGAGTGGGTTTCCACTACAAGAAATATACACGATTTAATGGTGGTTTGAGCGGGTGAGTTTAAATTTCACTTTTGATGGTAACTCTAGTTGATTCGAATTTTGACGCCTCTTTCGCTTCATGAGCGCCTGGTAGCTAGTTTTTTCAATGCGGTATGAATTCGTTACGTTAGTTTTGGTTATGTTATGTTAGGTTATGGGACGATTATTCGTTAGAGCTAGGAATATTTTTTCTTTTTAATAGCTATCAGGATTACATAAAACGAAAGAACCTTTTCATGAAGAAAAGAAGGAGAAAAGGGTCCGAGTGGGTTCCCAATACAAGAAATATAGACGATTTAATGGTGGTTAGAGCAGGTAAGTTTTAATTTCACTTTTGATAATAACTCTAGTTGATTCGAATTTTGACGCCTCTTTCGCTTCATGAGCGCCTGGTAGCTAGTTTTTTCTATGCGGTATGAATTCGTTACGTTAGTTTGAATATGTTCAGTTATGTTATGGGACGGTTTTGGTTATGTTATGTTAGGTTATGGGACGATTATTCGTTAGAGCTAGGAATATTTTTTCTTTTTAATAGCTATCAGGATTACATAAAACCAAAGAACCTTTTCATAAGGAAAAGAAGGAGAAAAGGGTCCGAATGGGTTCCCACTACAAGAAATATAGACGATTTAATGGTGGTTAGAGCAGGTAAGTTTTAATTTCACTTTTGATGGTAACTCTAGTTGATTCGAATTTTGACGCCTCTTTCGCTTCATGAGCGCCTGGTAGCTAGTTTTTTCTATGCGGTATGAATTCGTTACGTTAGTTTTGGTTATGTTAAGTTAGATTATGGGACGGTTTTGGTTATGTTATGTTAGGTTATGGGACGATTATTCGTTAGAGCCAGGAATATTTTTTCTTTTTAATAGCTATCAGGATTACATAAAACGAAAGAACCTTTTCATGAAGAAAAAAAGGAGAAAAGGGTCAGAGTGGGTTCCCACTACAAGAAATATACACGATTTAATGGTGGTTTGAGCGGGTGAGTTTTAATTTCACTTTTGATGGTAACTCTAGTTGATTCGAATTTTGACGCCTCTTTCGCTTCATGAGCGCCTGGTAGCTAGTTTTTTCTATGCGGTATGAATTCGTTACGTTAGTTTTGGTTATGTTAAGTTAGATTATGGGACGGTTTTGGTTATGTTATGTTAGGTTATGGAACGATTATTCGTTAGAGCTAGGAATATTTATTCTTTTTAATAGCTATCAGGATTACATAAAACGAAAGAACCTTTTCATGAAGAAAAGAAGGAGAAAAGGGTCCGAGTGGGTTCACAATACAAGAAATATAGACGATTTAATGGTGGTTAGAGCAGGTAAGTTTTAATTTCACTTTTGATAATAACTCTAGTTGATTCGAATTTTGACGCCTCTTTCGCTTCATGAGCGCCTGGTAGCTAGTTTTTTCTATGCGGTATGAATTCGTTACGTTAGTTTTGGTTATGTTAAGTTAGGTTATTGGACGGTTTTGGTTATGTTATGTTAGGTTATAGGACGATTATTCGTTAGAGCTAGGAATATTTTTTCTTTTTAATAGCTATCAGGATTACATAAAACGAAAGAACCTTTTCATGAAGAAAAGAAGGAGAAAAGGGTCCGAGTGGGTTCCCACTACAAGAAATATACACGATTTAATGGTGGTTTGAGCGGGTGAGTTTTAATTTCACTGTTGATGGTAACCCTAGTTGATTCGAATTTTGACGCCTCTTTCGCTTCATGAGCGCCTGGTAGCTAGTTGTTTCAATGCGGTATGAATTCGTTACGTTAGTTTGAATATGTTAAGTTATGTTATGGGACGGTTTTGGTTATGTTATGTTAGGTTATGGGACGATTATTCGTTAGAGCTAGGAATATTTTTTCTTTTTAATAGCTATCAGGATTACATAAAATGAAAGAACCTTTTCATGAAGAAAAGAAGGAGAAAAGGGTCCGAGTGGGTTCCCACTACAAGAAATATACACGATTTAAAGGTGGTTTGAGCATGTGAGTTTTAATTTCACTTTTGATGGTAACCCTAGTTGATTCGAATTTTGACGCCTCTTTCGCTTCATGAGCGCCTGGTAGCTAGTTTTTTCAATGCGGTATGAATTCGTTACGTTAGTTTTGGTTATGTTATGTTAGGTTATGGGACGATTATTCGTTAGAGCTAGGAATATTTTTTCTTTTTAATAGCTATCAGGATTACATAAAACGAAAGAACCTTTTCATGAAGAAAAGAAGGAGAAAAGGGTCCGAGTGGGTTCCCACTACAAGAAATATAGACGATTTAATGGTGGTTTGAGCAAGTGAGTTTTAATTTCACTGTTGATGGTAACTCTAGTTGATTCGAATTTTGACGCCTCTTTCGCTTCATGAGCGCCTGGTAGCTAGTTTTTTCTATGCGGTATGAATTCGTTACGTTAGTTTTGGTTATGTTAAGTTAGATTATGGGACGGTTTTGGTTATGTTATGTTAGGTTATGGGACGATTATTCGTTAGAGCCAGGAATATTTTTTCTTTTTAATAGCTATCAGGATTACATAAAACCAAAGAACCTTTTCATGAAGAAAAGAAGGAGAAAAGGGTCAGAGTGGGTTTCCACTACAAGAAATATACACGATTTAATGGTGGTTTGAGCGGGTGAGTTTAAATTTCACTTTTGATGGTAACTCTAGTTGATTCGAATTTTGACGCCTCTTTCGCTTCATGAGCGCCTGGTAGCTAGTTTTTTCAATGCGGTATGAATTCGTTACGTTAGTTTTGGTTATTTTATGTTAGGTTATGGAACGATTATTCGTTAGAGCTAGGAATATTTTTTCTTTTTAATAGCTATCAGGATTACATAAAACGAAAGAACCTTTTCATGAAGAAAAGAAGGAGAAAATGGTCCGAGTGGGTCCCAATACAAGAAATATAGACGATTTAATGGTGGTTAGAGCAGGTAAGTTTTAATTTCACTTTTGATAATAACTCTAGTTGATTCGAATTTTGACGCCTCTTTCGCTTCATGAGCGCCTGGTAGCTAGTTTTTTCTATGCGGTATGAATTCGATACGTTAGTTTTGGTTATGTTAAGTTAGGTTATGGGACGGTTTTGGTTATGTTATGTTAGGTTATGGGACGATTATTCGTTAGAGCTAGGAATATTTTTTCTTTTTAATAGCTATCAGGATTACATAAAACGAAAGAACCTTTTCATGAAGAAAAGAAGAAGAAAAGGGTCCGAGTGGGTTCCCACTACAAGAAATATACACGATTTAATGGTGGTTTGAGCGGGTGAGTTTTAATTTCACTGTTGATGGTAACCCTAGTTGATTCGAATTTTGACGCCTCTTTCGCTTCATGAGCGCCTGGTAGCTAGTTTTTTCAATGCGGTATGAATTCGTTACGTTAGTTTGAATATGTTAAGTTATGTTATGGGACGGTTTTGGTTATGTTATGTTAGGTTATGGGACGATTATTCGTTAGAGCTAGGAATATTTTTTCTTTTTAATAGCTATCAGGATTACATAAAATGAAAGAACCTTTTCATGAAGAAAAGAAGGAGAAAAGGGTCCGAGTGGGTTCCCACTACAAGAAATATACACGATTTAAAGGTGGTTTGAGCATGTGAGTTTTAATTTCACTTTTGATGGTAACCCTAGTTGATTCGAATTTTGACGCCTCTTTCGCTTCATGAGCGCCTGGTAGCTAGTTTTTTCAATGCGGTATGAATTCGTTACGTTAGTTTTGGTTATGTTATGTTAGGTTATGGGACGATTATTCGTTAGAGCTAGGAATATTTTTTCTTTTTAATAGCTATCAGGATTACATAAAACCAAAGAACCTTTTCATGAAGAAAAAAAGGAGAAAAGGGTCAGAGTGGGTTCCCACTACAAGAAATATACACGATTTAATGGTGGTTTGAGCGGGTGAGTTTTAATTTCACTTTTGATGGTAACTCTAGTTGATTCGAATTTTGACGCCTCTTTCGCTTCATGAGCGCCTGGTAGCTAGTTTTTTCTATGCGGTATGAATTCGTTACGTTAGTTTTGGTTATGTTAAGTTAGATTATGGGACGGTTTTGGTTATGTTATGTTAGGTTATGGAACGATTATTCGTTAGAGCTAGGAATATTTATTCTTTTTAATAGCTATCAGGATTACATAAAACGAAAGAACCTTTTCATGAAGAAAAGAAGGAGAAAAGGGTCCGAGTGGGTTCACAATACAAGAAATATAGACGATTTAATGGTGGTTAGAGCAGGTAAGTTTTAATTTCACTTTTGATAATAACTCTAGTTGATTCGAATTTTGACGCCTCTTTCGCTTCATGAGCGCCCGGTAGCTAGTTTTTTCTATGCGGTATGAATTCGTTACGTTAGTTTTGGTTATGTTAAGTTAGGTTATTGGACGGTTTTGGTTATGTTATGTTAGGTTATAGGACGATTATTCGTTAGAGCTAGGAATATTTTTTCTTTTTAATAGCTATCAGGATTACATAAAACGAAAGAACCTTTTCATGAAGAAAAGAAGGAGAAAAGGGTCCGAGTGGGTTCCCACTACAAGAAATATACACGATTTAATGGTGGTTTGAGCGGGTGAGTTTTAATTTCACTGTTGATGGTAACCCTAGTTGATTCGAATTTTGACGCCTCTTTCGCTTCATGAGCGCCTGGTAGCTAGTTTTTTCAATGCGGTATGAATTCGTTACGTTAGTTTGAATATGTTAAGTTATGTTATGGGACGGTTTTGGTTATGTTATGTTAGGTTATGGGACGATTATTCGTTAGAGCTAGGAATATTTTTTCTTTTTAATAGCTATCAGGATTACATAAAATGAAAGAACCTTTTCATGAAGCAAAGAAGGAGAAAAGGGTCCGAGTGGGTTCCCACTACAAGAAATATACACGATTTAAAGGTGGTTTGAGCATGTGAGTTTTAATTTCACTTTTGATGGTAACCCTAGTTGATTCGAATTTTGACGCCTCTTTCGCTTCATGAGCGCCTGGTAGCTAGTTTTTTCAATGCGGTATGAATTCGTTACGTTAGTTTTGGTTATGTTATGTTAGGTTATGGGACGATTATTCGTTAGAGCTAGGAATATTTATTCTTTTTAATAGCTATCAGGATTACATAAAACGAAAGAACCTTTTCATGAAGAAAAGAAGGAGAAAAGGGTCCGAGTGGGTTCACAATACAAGAAATATAGACGATTTAATGGTGGTTTGAGCGGGTGAGTTTTAATTTCACTGTTGATGGTAACCCTAGTTGATTCGAATTTTGACGCCTCTTTCGCTTCATGAGCGCCTGGTAGCTAGTTTTTTCAATGCGGTATGAATTCGTTACGTTAGTTTTGGTTATGTTAAGTTAGATTATGGGACGGTTTTGGTTATGTTATGTTAGGTTATGGAACGATTATTCGTTAGAGCTAGGAATATTTATTCTTTTTAATAGCTATCAGGATTACATAAAACGAAAGAACCTTTTCATGAAGAAAAGAAGGAGAAAAGGGTCCGAGTGGGTTCACAATACAAGAAATATAGACGATTTAATGGTGGTTAGAGCAGGTAAGTTTTAATTTCACTTTTGATAATAACTCTAGTTGATTCGAATTTTGACGCCTCTTTCGCTTCATGAGCGCCTGGTAGCTAGTTTTTTCTATGCGGTATGAATTCGTTACGTTAGTTTTGGTTATGTTAAGTTAGGTTATTGGACGGTTTTGGTTATGTTATGTTAGGTTATAGGACGATTATTCGTTAGAGCTAGGAATATTTTTTCTTTTTAATAGCTATCAGGATTACATAAAACGAAAGAACCTTTTCATGAAGAAAAGAAGGAGAAAAGGGTCCGAGTGGGTTCCCACTACAAGAAATATACACGATTTAATGGTGGTTTGAGCGGGTGAGTTTTAATTTCACTGTTGATGGTGACCCTAGTTGATTCGAATTTTGACGCCTCTTTCGCTTCATGAGCGCCTGGTAGCTAGTTTTTTCTATGCGGTATGAATTCGTTACGTTAGTTTTGGTTATGTTAAGTTAGGTTATGGGACGGTTTTGGTTATGTTATGTTAGGTTATGGGACGATTATTCGTTAGAGCTAGGAATATTTTTTCTTTTTAATAGCTATCAGGATTACATAAAACGAAAGAACCTTTTCATGAAGAAAAGAAGAAGAAAAGGGTCCGAGTGGGTTCCCACTACAAGAAATATACACGATTTAATGGTGGTTTGAGCGGGTGAGTTTTAATTTCACTTGATGGTAACCCTAGTTGATTCGAATTTTGACACCTCTTTCGCTTCATGAGCGCCTGGTAGCTAGTTTTTTCAATGCGGTATGAATTCGTTACGTTAGTTTGAATATGTTAAGTTATGTTATGGGACGGTTTTGGTTATGTTATGTTAGGTTATGGGACGATTATTCGTTAGAGCTAGGAATATTTTTTCTTTTTAATAGCTATCAGGATTACATAAAATGAAAGAACCTTTTCATGAAGAAAAGAAGGAGAAAAGGGTCAGAGTGGGTTCCCACTACAAGAAATATACACGATTTAATGGTGGTTTGAGCGGGTGAGTTTTAATTTCACTTTTGATGGTAACTCTAGTTGATTCGAATTTTGACGCCTCTTTCGCTTCATGAGCGCCTGGTAGCTAGTTTTTTCTATGCGGTATGAATTCGTTACGTTAGTTTGAATATGTTCAGTTATGTTATGGGACGGTTTTGGTTATGTTATGTTAGGTTATGGGACGATTATTCGTTAGAGCTAGGAATATTTTTTCTTTTTAATAGCTATCAGGATTACATAAAACCAAAGAACCTTTTCATAAGGAAAAGAAGGAGAAAAGGGTCCGAATGGGTTCCCACTACAAGAAATATAGACGATTTAATGGTGGTTAGAGCAGGTAAGTTTTAATTTCACTTTTGATGGTAACTCTAGTTGATTCGAATTTTGACGCCTCTTTCGCTTCATGAGCGCCTGGTAGCTAGTTTTTTCTATGCGGTATGAATTCGTTACGTTAGTTTTGGTTATGTTAAGTTAGATTATGGGACGGTTTTGGTTATGTTATGTTAGGTTATAGGACGATTATTCGTTAGAGCCAGGAATATTTTTTCTTTTTAATAGCTATCAGGATTACATAAAACGAAAGAACCTTTTCATGAAGAAAAAAAGGAGAAAAGGGTCAGAGTGGGTTCCCACTACAAGAAATATACACGATTTAATGGTGGTTTGAGCGGGTGAGTTTTAATTTCACTTTTGATGGTAACTCTAGTTGATTCGAATTTTGACGCCTCTTTCGCTTCATGAGCGCCTGGTAGCTAGTTTTTTCTATGCGGTATGAATTCGTTACGTTAGTTTTGGTTATGTTAAGTTAGATTATGGGACGGTTTTGGTTATGTTATGTTAGGTTATGGAACGATTATTCGTTAGAGCTAGGAATATTTATTCTTTTTAATAGCTATCAGGATTACATAAAACGAAAGAACCTTTTCATGAAGAAAAGAAGGAGAAAAGGGTCCGAGTGGGTTCACAATACAAGAAATATAGACGATTTAATGGTGGTTAGAGCAGGTAAGTTTTAATTTCACTTTTGATAATAACTCTAGTTGATTCGAATTTTGACGCCTCTTTCGCTTCATGAGCGCCTGGTAGCTAGTTTTTTCTATGCGGTATGAATTCGTTACGTTAGTTTTGGTTATGTTAAGTTAGGTTATTGGACGGTTTTGGTTATGTTATGTTAGGTTATAGGACGATTATTCGTTAGAGCTAGGAATATTTTTTCTTTTTAATAGCTATCAGGATTACATAAAACGAAAGAACCTTTTCATGAAGAAAAGAAGGAGAAAAGGGTCCGAGTGGGTTCCCACTACAAGAAATATACACGATTTAATGGTGGTTTGAGCGGGTGAGTTTTAATTTCACTGTTGATGGTAACCCTAGTTGATTCGAATTTTGACGCCTCTTTCGCTTCATGAGCGCCTGGTAGCTAGTTTTTTCTATGCGGTATGAATTCGTTACGTTAGTTTTGGTTATGTTAAGTTAGGTTATGGGACGGTTTTGGTTATGTTATGTTAGGTTATGGGACGATTATTCGTTAGAGCTAGGAATATTTTTTCTTTTTAATAGCTATCAGGATTACATAAAATGAAAGAACCTTTTCATGAAGAAAAGAAGGAGAAAAGGGTCCGAGTGGGTTCCCACTACAAGAAATATACACGATTTAATGGTGGTTTGAGCGGGTGAGTTTTAATTTCACTGTTGATGGTAACTCTAGTTGATTCGAATTTTGACGCCTCTTTCGCTTCATGAGCGCCTGGTAGCTAGTTTTTTCAATGCGGTATGAATTCGTTACGTTAGTTTGAATATGTTAAGTTATGTTATGGGACGGTTTTGGTTATGTTATGTTAGGTTATGGGACGATTATTCGTTAGAGCTAGGAATATTTTTTCTTTTTAATAGCTATCAGGATTACATAAAATGAAAGAACCTTTTCATGAAGAAAAGAAGGAGAAAAGGGTCCGAGTGGGTTCCCACTACAAGAAATATACACGATTTAAAGGTGGTTTGAGCATGTGAGTTTTAATTTCACTTTTGATGGTAACCCTAGTTGATTCGAATTTTGACGCCTCTTTCGCTTCATGAGCGCCTGGTAGCTAGTTTTTTCAATGCGGTATGAATTCGTTACGTTAGTTTTGGTTATGTTATGTTAGGTTATGGGACGATTATTCGTTAGAGATAGGAATATTTTTTCTTTTTAATAGCTATCAGGATTACATAAAACGAAAGAACCTTTTCATGAAGAAAAGAAGGAGAAAAGGGTCCGAGTGGGTTTCCACTACAAGAAATATAGACGATTTAATAATGGTTAGAGCAGGTAAGTTTTAATTTCACTTTTGATGGTAACTCTAGTTGATTCGAATTTTGACGCCTCTTTCGCTTCATGAACGCCTGGTAGCTAGTTTTTTCTATGCGGTATGAATTCGATACGTTAGTTTTGGTTATGTTAAGTTAGGTTATGGGACGATTATTTCTTAGAGCTAGGAATATTTTTTCTTTTTAATAGCTATCAGGATTACATAAAACGAAAGAACCTTTTCATGAAGAAAAGAAGGAGAAAAGGGTCCGAGTGGGTTCCCACTACAAGAAATATACACGATTTAATGGTGGTTTGAGCGGGTGAGTTTTAATTTCACTGTTGATTGTACCTCTAGTTGATTCGAATTTTGACGCCTCTTTCGCTTCATGAGCGCCTGGTAGCTAGTTTTTTCTATGCGGTATGAATTCGTTACGTTAGTTTGAATATGTTCAGTTATGTTATGGGACGGTTTTGGTTATGTTATGTTAGGTTATGGGACGATTATTCGTTAGAGCTAGGAATATTTTTTCTTTTTAATAGCTATCAGGATTACATAAAACCAAAGAACCTTTTCATAAGGAAAAGAAGGAGAAAAGGGTCCGAATGGGTTCCCACTACAAGAAATATAGACGATTTAATGGTGGTTAGAGCAGGTAAGTTTTAATTTCACTTTTGATGGTAACTCTAGTTGATTCGAATTTTGACGCCTCTTTCGCTTCATGAGCGCCTGGTAGCTAGTTTTTTCTATGCGGTATGAATTCGTTACGTTAGTTTTGGTTATGTTAAGTTAGATTATGGGACGGTTTTGGTTATGTTATGTTAGGTTATGGGACGATTATTCGTTAGAGCCAGGAATATTTTTTCTTTTTAATAGCTATCAGGATTACATAAAACGAAAGAACCTTTTCATGAAGAAAAAAAGAAGAAAAGGGTCAGAGTGGGTTCCCACTACAAGAAATATACACGATTTAATGGTGGTTTGAGCGGGTGGGTTTTAATTTCACTTTTGATGGTAACTCTAGTTGATTCGAATTTTGACGCCTCTTTCGCTTCATGAGCGCCTGGTAGCTAGTTTTTTCTATGCGGTATGAATTCGTTACGTTAGTTTGAATATGTTCAGTTATGTTATGGGACGGTTTTGGTTATGTTATGTTAGGTTATGGGACGATTATTCGTTAGAGCTAGGAATATTTTTTCTTTTTAATAGCTATCAGGATTACATAAAACCAAAGAACCTTTTCATAAGGAAAAGAAGGAGAAAAGGGTCCGAATGGGTTCCCACTACAAGAAATATAGACGATTTAATGGTGGTTAGAGCAGGTAAGTTTTAATTTCACTTTTGATGGTAACTCTAGTTGATTCGAATTTTGACGCCTCTTTCGCTTCATGAGCGCCTGGTAGCTAGTTTTTTCTATGCGGTATGAATTCGTTACGTTAGTTTTGGTTATGTTAAGTTAGATTATGGGACGGTTTTGGTTATGTTATGTTAGGTTATAGGACGATTATTCGTTAGAGCCAGGAATATTTATTCTTTTTAATAGCTATCAGGATTACATAAAACGAAAGAACCTTTTCATGAAGAAAAAAAGGAGAAAAGGGTCAGAGTGGGTTCCCACTACAAGAAATATACACGATTTAATGGTGGTTTGAGCGGGTGAGTTTTAATTTCACTTTTGATGGTAACTCTAGTTGATTCGAATTTTGACGCCTCTTTCGCTTCATGAGCGCCTGGTAGCTAGTTTTTTCTATGCGGTATGAATTCGTTACGTTAGTTTTGGTTATGTTAAGTTAGATTATGGGACGGTTTTGGTTATGTTATGTTAGGTTATGGAACGATTATTCGTTAGAGCTAGGAATATTTATTCTTTTTAATAGCTATCAGGATTACATAAAACGAAAGAACCTTTTCATGAAGAAAAGAAGGAGAAAAGGGTCCGAGTGGGTTCACAATACAAGAAATATAGACGATTTAATGGTGGTTAGAGCAGGTAAGTTTTAATTTCACTTTTGATAATAACTCTAGTTGATTCGAATTTTGACGCCTCTTTCGCTTCATGAGCGCCTGGTAGCTAGTTTTTTCTATGCGGTATGAATTCGTTACGTTAGTTTTGGTTATGTTAAGTTAGGTTATTGGACGGTTTTGGTTATGTTATGTTAGGTTATAGGACGATTATTCGTTAGAGCTAGGAATATTTTTTCTTTTTAATAGCTATCAGGATTACATAAAACGAAAGAACCTTTTCATGAAGAAAAGAAGGAGAAAAGGGTCCGAGTGGGTTCCCACTACAAGAAATATACACGATTTAATGGTGGTTTGAGCGGGTGAGTTTTAATTTCACTGTTGATGGTAACCCTAGTTGATTCGAATTTTGACGCCTCTTTCGCTTCATGAGCGCCTGGTAGCTAGTTTTTTCAATGCGGTATGAATTCGTTACGTTAGTTTGAATATGTTAAGTTATGTTATGGGACGGTTTTGGTTATGTTATGTTAGGTTATGGGACGATTATTCGTTAGAGCTAGGAATATTTTTTCTTTTTAATAGCTATCAGGATTACATAAAATGAAAGAACCTTTTCATGAAGAAAAGAAGGAGAAAAGGGTCCGAGTGGGTTCCCACTACAAGAAATATACACGATTTAAAGGTGGTTTGAGCATGTGAGTTTTCAATTCACTTTTGATGGTAACCCTAGTTGATTCGAATTTTGACGCCTCTTTCGCTTCATGAGCGCCTGGTAGCTAGTTTTTTCAATGCGGTATGAATTCGTTACGTTAGTTTTGGTTATGTTATGTTAGGTTATGGGACGATTATTCGTTAGAGCTAGGAATATTTTTTCTTTTTAATAGCTATCAGGATTACATAAAACGAAAGAACCTTTTCATGAAGAAAAGAAGGAGAAAAGGGTCCGAGTGGGTTCCCACTACAAGAAATATAGACGATTTAATGGTGGTTTGAGCGGGTGAGTTTTAATTTCACTGTTGATGGTAACTCTAGTTGATTCGAATTTTGACGTCTCTTTCGCTTCATGAGCGCCTGGTAGCTAGTTTTTTCTATGCGGTATGAATTCGTTACGTTAGTTTTGGTTATGTTAAGTTAGATTATGGGACGGTTTTGGTTATGTTATGTTAGGTTATGGGACGATTATTCGTTAGAGCCAGGAATATTTTTTCTTTTTAATAGCTATCAGGATTACATAAAACGAAAGAACCTTTTCATGAAGAAAAGAAAGAGAAAAGGGTCAGAGTGGGTTCCCACTACAAGAAATATACACGATTTAATGGTGGTTTGAGCGGGTGAGTTTTAATTTCACTTTTGATGGTAACTCTAGTTGATTCGAATTTTGACGCCTCTTTCGCTTCATGAGCGCCTGGTAGCTAGTTTTTTCTATGCGGTATGAATTCGTTACGTTAGTTTTGGTTATGTTAAGTTATGTTATGGGACGGTTTTGGTTATGTTATGTTAGGTTATGGGACGATTATTCGTTAGAGCTAGGAATATTTTTTCTTTTTAATAGATATCAGGATTACATAAAATGAAAGAACCTTTTCATGAAGAAAAGAAGGAGAAAAGGGTCCGAGTGGGTTCCCACTACAAGAAATATACACGATTTAAAGGTGGTTTGAGCATGTGAGTTTTAATTTCACTTTTGATGGTAACCCTAGTTGATTCGAATTTTGACGCCTCTTTCGCTTCATGAGCGCCTGGTAGCTAGTTTTTTCAATGCGGTATGAATTCGTTACGTTAGTTTTGGTTATGTTATGTTAGGTTATGGGACGATTATTCGTTAGAGATAGGTATATTTTTTCTTTTTAATAGCTATCAGGATTACATAAAACGAAAGAACCTTTTCATGAAGAAAAGAAGGAGAAAAGGGTCCGAGTGGGTTCCCACTACAAGAAATATAGACGATTTAATAATGGGTAGAGCAGGTAAGTTTTAATTTCACTTTTGATGGTAACTCTAGTTGATTCGAATTTTGACGCCTCTTTCGCTTCATGAACGCCTGGTAGCTAGTTTTTTCTATGCGGTATGAATTCGATACGTTAGTTTTGGTTATGTTAAGTTAGGTTATGGGACGATTATTCCTTAGAGCTAGGAATATTTTTTCTTTTTAATAGCTATCAGGATTACATAAAACGAAAGAACCTTTTCATGAAGAAAAGAAGGAGAAAAGGGTCCGAGTGGGTTCCCACTACAAGAAATATACACGATTTAATGGTGGTTTGAGCGGGTGAGTTTTAATTTCACTGTTGATTGTACCTCTAGTTGATTCGAATTTTGACGCCTCTTTCGCTTCATGAGCGCCTGGTAGCTAGTTTTTTCTATGCGGTATGAATTCGTTACGTTAGTTTGAATATGTTCAGTTATGTTATGGGACGGTTTTGGTTATGTTATGTTAGGTTATGGGACGATTATTCGTTAGAGCTAGGAATATTTTTTCTTTTTAATAGCTATCAGGATTACATAAAACCAAAGAACCTTTTCATAAGGAAAAGAAGGAGAAAAGGGTCCGAATGGGTTCCCACTACAAGAAATATAGACGATTTAATGGTGGTTAGAGCAGGTAAGTTTTAATTTCACTTTTGATGGTAACTCTAGTTGATTCGAATTTTGACGCCTCTTTCGCTTCATGAGCGCCTGGTAGCTAGTTTTTTCTATGCGGTATGAATTCGTTACGTTAGTTTTGGTTATGTTAAGTTAGATTATGGGACGGTTTTGGTTATGTTATGTTAGGTTATGGGACGATTATTCGTTAGAGCTAGGAATATTTTTTCTTTTTAATAGCTATCAGGATTACATAAAATAAAAAAACCTTTTCATGAAGAAAAGAAGGAAAAAAGGGTCAGTGTGGGTTTTTACTACAAAAAATATACACGATTTAATGGTGGTTTGAGCGGGTGAGTTTTAATTTTACTTTTGATGGTTACTCTAGTTGATTCGAATTTTGACGCCTCTTTCGCTTCATGAGCGCCTGGTAGCTAGTTTTTTCTATACGGTATGAATTTGTTACGTTAGGTTTGGTTATGTTAAGTTAGGTTATAAGACGGTTTTGGTTATGTTATGTTAGGTTATGGGACGATTATTCGTTAGAGCTAGGAATATTTTTTCTTTTTAATAGCTATCAGGATTACATAAAACCAAAGAACCTTTTCATAAGGAAAAGAAGGAGAAAAGGGTCCGAATGGGTTCCCACTACAAGAAATATAGACGATTTAATGGTGGTTAGAGCAGGTAAGTTTTAATTTCACTTTTGATGGTAACTCTAGTTGATTCGAATTTTGACGCCTCTTTCGCTTCATGAGCGCCTGGTAGCTAGTTTTTTCTATGCGGTATGAATTCGTTACGTTAGTTTTGGTTATGTTAAGTTAGATTATGGGACGGTTTTCGTTATGTTATGTTAGGTTATGGGACGATTATTCGTTAGAGCCAGGAATATTTTTTCTTTTTAATAGCTATCAGGATTACATAAAACGAAAGAACCTTTTCATGAAGAAAAAAAGGAGAAAAGGGTCAGAGTGGGTTCCCACTACAAGAAATATACACGATTTAATGGTGGTTTGAGCGGGTGAGTTTTAATTTCACTTTTGATGGTAACTCTAGTTGATTCGAATTTTGACGCCTCTTTCGCTTCATGAGCGCCTGGTAGCTAGTTTTTTCTACGCGGTATGAATTCGTTACGTTAGTTTTGGTTATGTTAAGTTAGATTATGGGACGGTTTTGGTTATGTTATGTTAGGTTATGGAACGATTATTCGTTAGAGCTAGGAATATTTATTCTTTTTAATAGCTATCAGGATTACATAAAACGAAAGAACCTTTTCATGAAGAAAAGAAGGAGAAAAGGGTCCGAGTGGGTTCACAATACAAGAAATATAGACGATTTAATGGTGGTTAGAGCAGGTAAGTTTTAATTTCACTTTTGATAATAACTCTAGTTGATTCGAATTTTGACGCCTCTTTCGCTTCATGAGCGCCTGGTAGCTAGTTTTTTCTATGCGGTATGAATTCGTTACGTTAGTTTTGGTTATGTTAAGTTAGATTATGGGACGGTTTTGGTTATGTTATGTTAGGTTATGGGACGATTATTCGTTAGAGCCAGGAATATTTTTTCTTTTTAATAGCTATCAGGATTACATAAAACCAAAGAACCTTTTCATAAGGAAAAGAAGGAGAAAAGGGTCCGAATGGGTTCCCACTACAAGAAATATAGACGATTTAATGGTGGTTAGAGCAGGTAAGTTTTAATTTCACTTTTGATGGTAACTCTAGTTGATTCGAATTTTGACGCCTCTTTCGCTTCATGAGCGCCTGGTAGCTAGTTTTTTCTATGCGGTATGAATTCGTTACGTTAGTTTTGGTTATGTTAAGTTAGATTATGGGACGGTTTTGGTTATGTTATGTTAGGTTATGGGACGATTATTCGTTAGAGCCAGGAATATTTTTTCTTTTTAATAGCTATCAGGATTACATAAAACGAAAGAACCTTTTCATGAAGAAAAGAAGGAGAAAAGGGTCCGAGTGGGTTCCCACTACAAGAAATATACACGATTTAATGGTGGTTTGAGCGGGTGAGTTTTAATTTCACTTTTGATGGTAACTCTAGTTGATTCGAATTTTGACGCCTCTTTCGCTTCATAAGCGCCTGGTAGCTAGTTTTTTCTATGCGGTATGAATTCGTTACGTTAGTTTTGGTTATGTTTAGTTAGGTTATGGGACGGTTTTGGTTATGTTATGTTAGGTTATGGGACGATTATTCGTTAGAGCTAGGAATATTTTTTCTTTTTAATAGCTATCAGATTACATAAAACGAAAGAAACTTTTCATGAAGAAAAGAAGGAGGAAAGGGTCCGAGTGGGTTCCCACTACAAGAAATATAGACGATTTAATGGTGGTTAGAGCAGGTAAGTTTTAATTTCACTTTTGATGGTAACTCTAGTTGATTCGAATTTTGACGCCTCTTTCGCTTCATGAGCGCCTGGTAGCTAGTTTTTTCTATGCGGTATAAATTCGTTACGTTAGTTTTGGTTATGTTATGTTAGGTTATGGAACGATTATTCGTTAGAGCTAGGAATATTTTTTCTTTTTAATAGCTATCAGGATTACATAAAACGAAAGAACCTTTTCATGAAGAAAAGAAGGAGAAAAGGGTCCGAGTGGGTTCCCAATACAAGAAATATAGACAATTTAATGGTGGTTAGAGCAGGTAAGTTTTAATTTCACTTTTGATAATAACTCTAGTTGATTCGAATTTTGACGCCTCTTTCGCTTCATGAGCGCCTGGTAGCTAGTTTTTTCTATGCGGTATGAATTCGTTACGTTAGTTTTGGTTATGTTAAGTTAGGTTATGGGACGGTTTTGGTTATGTTATGTTAGGTTATGGGACGATTATTCGTTAGAGCTAGGAATATTTTTTCTTTTTAATAGCTATCAGGATTACATAAAACGAAAGAACCTTTTCATGAAGTAAAGAAGGAGAAAAGGGTCCGAGTGGGTTCCCACTACAAGAAATATACACGATTTAATGGTGGTTTGAGCGGGTGAGTTTTAATTTCACTGTTGATGGTAACCCTAGTTGATTCGAATTTTGACGCCTCTTTCGCTTCATGAGCGCCTGGTAGCTAGTTTTTTCAATGCGGTATGAATTCGTTACGTTAGTTTGAATATGTTAAGTTATGTTATGGGACGGTTTTGGTTATGTTATGTTAGGTTATGGGATGATTATTCGTTAGAGCTAGGAATATTTTTTCTTTTTAATAGCTATCAGGATTACATAAAATGAAAGAACCTTTTCATGAAGAAAAGAAGGAGAAAAGGGTCCGAGTGGGTTCCCACTACAAGAAATATACACGATTTAAAGGTGGTTTGAGCATGTGAGTTTTAATTTCACTTTTGATGGTAACCCTAGTTGATTCGAATTTTGACGCCTCTTTCGCTTCATGAGCGCCTGGTAGCTAGTTTTTTCAATGCGGTATGAATTCGTTACGTTAGTTTTGGTTATGTTATGTTAGGTTATGGGACGATTATTCGTTAGAGCTAGGAATATTTTTTCTTTTTAATAGCTATCAGGATTACATAAAATGAAAGAACCTTTTCATGAAGAAAAGAAGGAGAAAAGGGTCCGAGTGGGTTTCCACTACAAGAAATATACACGATTTAATGGTGGTTTGAGCGGGTGAGTTTAAATTTCACTTTTGATGGTAACTCTAGTTGATTCGAATTTTGA
This sequence comes from Neomicropteryx cornuta, assembly GCA_020383195.1. Taxonomy (NCBI): domain Eukaryota; kingdom Metazoa; phylum Arthropoda; class Insecta; order Lepidoptera; family Micropterigidae; genus Neomicropteryx; species Neomicropteryx cornuta. Next base: position 25,842 of record JAHKQU010000001.1, on the reverse strand, counting down.
CGCCTCTTTCGCTTCATGAGCGCCTGGTAGCTAGTTTTTTCTATGCGGTATGAATTCGTTACGTTAGTTTTGGTTATGTTATGTTAGGTTATGGAACGATTATTCGTTAGAGCTAGGAATATTTTTTCTTTTTAATAGCTATCAGGATTACATAAAACGAAAGAACCTTTTCATGAAGAAAAGAAGGAGAAAAGGGTCCGAGTGGGTTCCCAATACAAGAAATATAGACGATTTAATGGTGGTTAGAGCAGGTAAGTTTTAATTTCACTTTTGATAATAACTCTAGTTGATTCGAATTTTGACGCCTCTTTCGCTTCATGAGCGCCTGGTAGCTAGTTTTTTCTATGCGGTATGAATTCGTTACGTTAGTTTTGGTTATGTTAAGTTAGGTTATGGGACGGTTTTGGTTATGTTATGTTAGGTTATGGGACGATTATTCGTTAGAGCTAGGAATATTTTTTCTTTTTAATAGCTATCAGGATTACATAAAACGAAAGAACCTTTTCATGAAGAAAAGAAGGAGAAAAGGGTCCGAGTGGGTTCCCACTACAAGAAATATACACGATTTAATGGTGGTTTGAGCGGGTGAGTTTTAATTTCACTGTTGATGGTAACCCTAGTTGATTCGAATTTTGACGCCTCTTTCGCTTCATGAGCGCCTGGTAGCTAGTTTTTTCAATGCGGTATGAATTCGTTACGTTAGTTTGAATATGTTAAGTTATGTTATGGGACGGTTTTGGTTATGTTATGTTAGGTTATGGGATGATTATTCGTTAGAGCTAGGAATATTTTTTCTTTTTAATAGCTATCAGGATTACATAAAACGAAAGAACCTTTTCATGAAGAAAAGAAGGAGAAAAGGGTCCGAGTGGGTTCCCAATACAAGAAATATAGACGATTTAATGGTGGTTAGAGCAGGTAAGTTTTAATTTCACTTTTGATAATAACTCTAGTTGATTCGAATTTTGACGCCTCTTTCGCTTCATGAGCGCCTGGTAGCTAGTTTTTTCTATGCGGTATGAATTCGTTACGTTAGTTTTGGTTATGTTAAGTTAGGTTATGGGACGGTTTTGGTTATGTTATGTTAGGTTATAGGACGATTATTCGTTAGAGCTAGGAATATTTTTTCTTTTTAATAGCTATCAGGATTACATAAAACGAAAGAACCTTTTCATGAAGAAAAGAAGGAGAAAAGGGTCCGAATGGGTTCCCACTACAAGAAATATAGACGATTTAATGGTGGTTAGAGCAGGTAAGTTTTAATTTCACTTTTGATGGTAACTCTAGTTGATTCGAATTTTGACGCCTCTTTCGCTTCATGAGCGCCTGGTAGCTAGTTTTTTCTATGCGGTATGAATTCGTTACGTTAGTTTTGGTTATGTTAAGTTAGATTATGGGACGGTTTTGGTTATGTTATGTTAGGTTATGGGACGATTATTCGTTAGAGCCAGGAATATTTTTTCTTTTTAATAGCTATCAGGATTACATAAAACGAAAGAACCTTTTCATGAAGAAAAGAAGGAGAAAAGGGTCCGAGTGGATTCCCACTACAAGAAATATACACGATTTAATGGTGGTTTGAGCGGGTGAGTTTTAATTTCACTTTTGATGGTAACTCTAGTTGATTCGAATTTTGACGCCTCTTTCGCTTCATAAGCGCCTGGTAGCTAGTTTTTTCTATGCGGTATGAATTCGTTACGTTAGTTTTGGTTATGTTTAGTTAGGTTATGGGACGGTTTTGGTTATGTTATGTTAGGTTATGGGACGATTATTCGTTAGAGCTAGGAATATTTTTTCTTTTTAATAGCTATCAGATTACATAAAACGAAAGAAACTTTTCATGAAGAAAAGAAGGAGAAAAGGGTCCGAGTGGGTTCCCAATACAAGAAATATAGACGATTTAATGGTGGTTAGAGCAGGTAAGTTTTAATTTCACTTTTGATGGTAACTCTAGTTGATTCGAATTTTGACGCCTCTTTCGCTTCATGAGCGCCTGGTAGCTAGTTTTTTCTATGCGGTATAAATTCGTTACGTTAGTTTTGGTTATGTTATGTTAGGTTATGGAACGATTATTCGTTAGAGCTAGGAATATTTTTTCTTTTTAATAGCTATCAGGATTACATAAAACGAAAGAACCTTTTCATAAAGAAAAGAAGGAGAAAAGGGTCCGAGTGGGTTCCCAATACAAGAAATATAGACGATTTAATGGTGGTTAGAGCAGGTAAGTTTTAATTTCACTTTTGATAATAACTCTAGTTGATTCGAATTTTGACGCCTCTTTCGCTTCATGAGCGCCTGGTAGCTAGTTTTTTCTATGCGGTATGAATTCGTTACGTTAGTTTTGGTTATGTTAAGTTAGATTATGGGACGGTTTTGGTTATGTTATGTTAGGTTATGGGACGATTATTCGTTAGAGCTAGGAATATTTTTTCTTTTTAATAGCTATCAGGATTACATAAAACGAAAGAACCTTTTCATGAAGAAAAGAAGGAGAAAAGGGTCCGAGTGGGTTCCCACTACAAGAAATATACACGATTTAATGGTGGTTTGAGCGGGTGAGTTTTAATTTCACTGTTGATGGTAACCCTAGTTGATTCGAATTTTGACGCCTCTTTCGCTTCATGAGCGCCTGGTAGCTAGTTTTTTCAATGCGGTATGAATTCGTTACGTTAGTTTGAATATGTTAAGTTATGTTATGGGACGGTTTTGGTTATGTTATGTTAGGTTATGGGATGATTATTCGTTAGAGCTAGGAATATTTTTTCTTTTTAATAGCTATCAGGATTACATAAAATGAAAGAACCTTTTCATGAAGAAAAGAAGGAGAAAAGGGTCCGAGTGGGTTCCCACTACAAGAAATATACACGATTTAAAGGTGGTTTGAGCATGTGAGTTTTAATTTCACTTTTGATGGTAACCCTAGTTGATTCGAATTTTGACGCCTCTTTCGCTTCATGAGCGCCTGGTAGCTAGTTTTTTCAATGCGGTATGAATTCGTTACGTTAGTTTTGGTTATGTTATGTTAGGTTATGGGACGATTATTCGTTAGAGCTAGGAATATTTTTTCTTTTTAATAGCTATCAGGATTACATAAAATGAAAGAACCTTTTCATGAAGAAAAGAAGGAGAAAAGGGTCCGAGTGGGTTTCCACTACAAGAAATATACACGATTTAATGGTGGTTTGAGCGGGTGAGTTTAAATTTCACTTTTGATGGTAACTCTAGTTGATTCGAATTTTGACGCCTCTTTCGCTTCATGAGCGCCTGGTAGCTAGTTTTTTCAATGCGGTATGAATTCGTTACGTTAGTTTTGGTTATGTTATGTTAGGTTATGGAACGATTATTCGTTAGAGCTAGGAATATTTTTTCTTTTTAATAGCTATCAGGATTACATAAAACGAAAGAACCTTTTCATGAAGAAAAGAAGGAGAAAAGGGTCCGAGTGGGTTCCCAATACAAGAAATATAGACGATTTAATGGTGGTTAGAGCAGGTAAGTTTTAATTTCACTTTTGATAATAACTCTAGTTGATTCGAATTTTGACGCCTCTTTCGCTTCATGAGCGCCTGGTAGCTAGTTTTTTCTATGCGGTATGAATTCGTTACGTTAGTTTTGGTTATGTTAAGTTAGGTTATGGGACGGTTTTGGTTATGTTATTTTAGGTTATGGGACGATTATTCGTTAGAGCTAGGAATATTTTTTCTTTTTAATAGCTATCAGGATTACATAAAACGAAAGAACCTTTTCATGAAGAAAAGAAGGAGAAAAGGGTCCGAGTGGGTTCCCACTACAAGAAATATACACGATTTAATGGTGGTTTGAGCGGGTGAGTTTTAATTTCACTGTTGATGGTAACCCTAGTTGATTCGAATTTTGACGCCTCTTTCGCTTCATGAGCGCCTGGTAGCTAGTTTTTTCAATGCGGTATGAATTCGTTACGTTAGTTTGAATATGTTAAGTTATGTTATGGGACGGTTTTGGTTATGTTATGTTAGGTTATGGGATGATTATTCGTTAGAGCTAGGAATATTTTTTCTTTTTAATAGCTATCAGGATTACATAAAATGAAAGAACCTTTTCATGAAGAAAAGAAGGAGAAAAGGGTCCGAGTGGGTTCCCACTACAAGAAATATACACGATTTAAAGGTGGTTTGAGCATGTGAGTTTTAATTTCACTTTTGATGGTAACCCTAGTTGATTCGAATTTTGACGCCTCTTTCGCTTCATGAGCGCCTGGTAGCTAGTTTTTTCAATGCGGTATGAATTCGTTACGTTAGTTTTGGTTATGTTATGTTAGGTTATGGGACGATTATTCGTTAGAGCTAGGAATATTTTTTCTTTTTAATAGCTATCAGGATTACATAAAATGAAAGAACCTTTTCATGAAGAAAAGAAGGAGAAAAGGGTCCGAGTGGGTTTCCACTACAAGAAATATACACGATTTAATGGTGGTTTGAGCGGGTGAGTTTAAATTTCACTTTTGATGGTAACTCTAGTTGATTCGAATTTTGACGCCTCTTTCGCTTCATGAGCGCCTGGTAGCTAGTTTTTTCAATGCGGTATGAATTCGTTACGTTAGTTTTGGTTATGTTATGTTAGGTTATGGAACGATTATTCGTTAGAGCTAGGAATATTTTTTCTTTTTAATAGCTATCAGGATTACATAAAACGAAAGAACCTTTTCATGAAGAAAAGAAGGAGAAAAGGGTCCGAGTGGGTTCCCAATACAAGAAATATAGACGATTTAATGGTGGTTAGAGCAGGTAAGTTTTAATTTCACTTTTGATAATAACTCTAGTTGATTCGAATTTTGACGCCTCTTTCGCTTCATGAGCGCCTGGTAGCTAGTTTTTTCTATGCGGTATGAATTCGTTACGTTAGTTTTGGTTATGTTAAGTTAGGTTATGGGACGGTTTTGGTTATGTTATGTTAGGTTATGGGACGATTATTCGTTAGAGCTAGGAATATTTTTTCTTTTTAATAGCTATCAGGATTACATAAAACGAAAGAACCTTTTCATGAAGAAAAGAAGGAGAAAAGGGTCCGAGTGGGTTCCCACTACAAGAAATATACACGATTTAATGGTGGTTTGAGCGGGTGAGTTTTAATTTCACTGTTGATGGTAACCCTAGTTGATTCGAATTTTGACGCCTCTTTCGCTTCATGAGCGCCTGGTAGCTAGTTTTTTCAATGCGGTATGAATTCGTTACGTTAGTTTGAATATGTTAAGTTATGTTATGGGACGGTTTTGGTTATGTTATGTTAGGTTATGGGATGATTATTCGTTAGAGCTAGGAATATTTTTTCTTTTTAATAGCTATCAGGATTACATAAAATGAAAGAACCTTTTCATGAAGAAAAGAAGGAGAAAAGGGTCCGAGTGGGTTCCCACTACAAGAAATATACACGATTTAAAGGTGGTTTGAGCATGTGAGTTTTAATTTCACTTTTGATGGTAACCCTAGTTGATTCGAATTTTGACGCCTCTTTCGCTTCATGAGCGCCTGGTAGCTAGTTTTTTCAATGCGGTATGAATTCGTTACGTTAGTTTTGGTTATGTTATGTTAGGTTATATGACGATTATTCGTTAGAGATAGGAATATTTTTTCTTTTTAATAGCTATCAGGATTACATAAAACGAAAGAACCTTTTCATGAAGAAAAGAAGGAGAAAAGGGTCCGAGTGGGTTCCCACTACAAGAAATATAGACGATTTAATAATGGTTAGAGCAGGTAAGTTTTAATTTCACTTTTGATGGTAACTCTAGTTGATTCGAATTTTGACGCCTCTTTCGCTTCATGAACGCCTGGTAGCTAGTTTTTTCTATGCGGTATGAATTCGATACGTTAGTTTTGGTTATGTTAAGTTAGGTTATAGGACGATTATTCCTTAGAGCTAGGAATATTTTTTCTTTTTAATAGCTATCAGGATTACATAAAACGAAAGAACCTTTTCATGAAGAAAAGAAGGAGAAAAGGGTCCGAGTGGGTTCCCACTACAAGAAATATACACGATTTAATGGTGGTTTGAGCGGGTGAGTTTTAATTTCACTGTTGATTGTACCTCTAGTTGATTCGAATTTTGACGCCTCTTTCGCTTCATGAGCGCCTGGTAGCTAGTTTTTTCTATGCGGTATGAATTCGTTACGTTAGTTTGAATATGTTCAGTTATGTTATGCGACGGTTTTGGTTATGTTATGTTAGGTTATGGGACGATTATTCGTTAGAGCTAGGAATATTTTTTCTTTTTAATAGCTATCAGGATTACATAAAACCAAAGAACCTTTTCATAAGGAAAAGAAGGAGAAAAGGGTCCGAATGGGTTCCCACTACAAGAAATATAGACGATTTAATGGTGGTTAGAGCAGGTAAGTTTTAATTTCACTTTTGATAATAACTCTAGTTGATTCGAATTTTGACGCCTCTTTCGCTTCATGAGCGCCTGGTAGCTAGTTTTTTCTATGCGGTATGAATTCGTTACGTTAGTTTTGGTTATGTTAAGTTAGATTATGGGACGGTTTTGGTTATGTTATGTTAGGTTATGGGACGATTATTCGTTAGAGCCAGGAATATTTTTTCTTTTTAATAGCTATCAGGATTACATAAAACGAAAGAACCTTTTCATGAAGAAAAGAAGGAGAAAAGGGTCCGAGTGGGTTCCCACTACAAGAAATATACACGATTTAATGGTGGTTTGAGCGGGTGAGTTTTAATTTCACTTTTGATGGTAACTCTAGTTGATTCGAATTTTGACGCCTCTTTCGCTTCATGAGCGCCTGGTAGCTAGTTTTTTCTATGCGGTATGAATTCGTTACGTTAGTTTTGGTTATGTTAAGTTAGATTATAGGACGGTTTTGGTTATGTTATGTTAGGTTATGGAACGATTATTCGTTAGAGCTAGGAATATTTATTCTTTTTAATAGCTATCAGGATTACATAAAACGAAAGAACCTTTTAATGAAGAAAAGAAGGAGAAAAGGGTCCGAGTGGGTTCCCAATACAAGAAATATAGACGATTTAATGGTGGTTAGAGCAGGTAAGTTTTAATTTCACTTTTGATAATAACTCTAGTTGATTCGAATTTTGACGCCTCTTTCGCTTCATGAGCGCCTGGTAGCTAGTTTTTTCTATGCGGTATGAATTCGTTTCGTTAGTTTTGGTTATGTTAAGTTAGGTTATGGGACGGTTTTGGTTATGTTATGTTAGGTTATGGGACGATTATTCGTTAGAGCTAGGAATATTTTTTCTTTTTAATAGCTATCAGGATTACATAAAACGAAAGAACCTTTTCATGAAGAAAAGAAGGAGAAAAGGGTCCGAGTGGGTTCCCACTAAAAGAAATATAGACGATTTAATAATGGTTAGAGCAGGTAAGTTTTAATTTCACTTTTGATGGTAACTCTAGTTGATTCGAATTTTGACGCCTCTTTCGCTTCATGAACGCCTGGTAGCTAGTTTTTTCTATGCGGTATGAATTCGATACGTTAGTTTTGGTTATGTTAAGTTAGGTTATAGGACGATTATTCCTTAGAGCTAGGAATATTTTTTCTTTTTAATAGCTATCAGGATTACATAAAACGAAAGAACCTTTTCATGAAGAAAAGAAGGAGAAAAGGGTCCGAGTGGGTTCCCACTACAAGAAATATACACGATTTAATGGTGGTTTGAGCGGGTGAGTTTTAATTTCACTGTTGATGGTAACCCTAGTTGATTCGAATTTTGACGCCTCTTTCGCTTCATGAGCGCCTGGTAGCTAGTTTTTTCAATGCGGTATGAATTCGTTACGTTAGTTTGAATATGTTAAGTTATGTTATGGGACGGTTTTGGTTATGTTATGTTAGGTTATGGGACGATTATTCGTTAGAGCTAGGAATATTTTTTCTTTTTAATAGCTATCAGGATTACATAAAACCAAAGAACCTTTTCATAAGGAAAAGAAGGAGAAAAGGGTCCGAATGGGTTCCCACTACAAGAAATATAGACGATTTAATGGTGGTTAGAGCAGGTAAGTTTTAATTTCACTTTTGATGGTAACTCTAGTTGATTCGAATTTTGACGCCTCTTTCGCTTCATGAGCGCCTGGTAGCTAGTTTTTTCTATGCGGTATGAATTCGTTACGTTAGTTTTGGTTATGTTAAGTTAGATTATGGGACGGTTTTGGTTATGTTATGTTAGGTTATGGGACGATTATTCGTTAGAGCCAGGAATATTTTTTCTTTTTAATAGCTATCAGGATTACATAAAACGAAAGAACCTTTTCATCAAGAAAAGAAGGAGAAAAGGGTCCGAGTGGGTTCCCACTACAAGAAATATACACGATTTAATGGTGGTTTGAGCGGGTGAGTTTTAATTTCACTTTTGATGGTAACTCTAGTTGATTCGAATTTTGACGCCTCTTTCGCTTCATGAGCGCCTGGTAGCTAGTTTTTTCTATGCGGTATGAATTCGTTACGTTAGTTTTGGTTATGTTAAGTTAGGTTATGGGACGGTTTTGGTTATGTTATGTTAGGTTATGGGACGATTATTCGTTAGAGCTAGGAATATTTTTTCTTTTTAATAGCTATCAGGATTACATAAAACGAAAGAACCTTTTCATGAAGAAAAGAAGGAGAAAAGGGTCCGAGTGGGTTCCCACTACAAGAAATATACACGATTTAATGGTGGTTTGAGCGGGTGAGTTTTAATTTCACTGTTGATGGTAACCCTAGTTGATTCGAATTTTGACGCCTCTTTCGCTTCATGAGCGCCTGGTAGCTAGTTTTTTCTATGCGGTATGAATTCGTTACGTTAGTTTTGGTTATGTTAAGTTAGATTATGGGACGGTTTTGGTTATGTTATGTTAGGTTATGGGACGATTATTCGTTAGAGCCAGGAATATTTTTTCTTTTTAATAGCTATCAGGATTACATAAAACGAAAGAACCTTTTCATGAAGAAAAGAAGGAGAAAAGGGTCCGAGTGGGTTCCCACTACAAGAAATATACACGATTTAATGGTGGTTTGAGCGGGTGAGTTTTAATTTTACTTTTGATGGTAACTCTAGTTGATTCGAATTTTGACGCCTCTTTCGCTTCATGAGCGCCTGGTAGCTAGTTTTTTCTATGCGGTATGAATTCGTTACGTTAGTTTTGGTTATGTTAAGTTAGATTATAGGACGGTTTTGGTTATGTTATGTTAGGTTATGGAACGATTATTCGTTAGAGCTAGGAATATTTATTCTTTTTAATAGCTATCAGGATTACATAAAACGAAAGAATCTTTTCATGAAGAAAAGAAGGAGAAAAGGGTCCGAGTGGGTTCCCAATACAAGAAATATAGACGATTTAATGGTGGTTAGAGCAGGTAAGTTTTAATTTCACTTTTGATAATAACTCTAGTTGATTCGAATTTTGACGCCTCTTTCGCTTCATGAGCGCCTGGTAGCTAGTTTTTTCTATGCGGTATGAATTCGTTTCGTTAGTTTTGGTTATGTTAAGTTAGGTTATGGGACGGTTTTGGTTATGTTATGTTAGGTTATGGGACGATTATTCGTTAGAGCTAGGAATATTTTTTCTTTTTAATAGCTATCAGGATTACATAAAACGAAAGAACCTTTTCATGAAGAAAAGAAGGAGAAAAGGGTCCGAGTGGGTTCCCACTACAAGAAATATAGACGATTTAATAATGGTTAGAGCAGGTAAGTTTTAATTTCACTTTTGATGGTAACTCTAGTTGATTCGAATTTTGACGCCTCTTTCGCTTCATGAACGCCTGGTAGCTAGTTTTTTCTATGCGGTATGAATTCGATACGTTAGTTTTGGTTATGTTAAGTTAGGTTATGGGACGATTATTCCATAGAGCTAGGAATATTTTTTCTTTTTAATAGCTATCAGGATTACATAAAACGAAAGGACCTTTTCATGAAGAAAAGAAGGAGAAAAGGGTCCGAGTGGGTTCCCACTACAAGAAATATACACGATTTAATGGTGGTTTGAGCGGGTGAGTTTTAATTTCACTGTTGATGGTAACCCTAGTTGATTCGAATTTTGACGCCTCTTTCGCTTCATGAGCGCCTGGTAGCTAGTTTTTTCAATGCGGTATGAATTCGTTACGTTAGTTTGAATATGTTAAGTTATGTTATGGGACGGTTTTGGTTATGTTATGTTAGGTTATGGGACGATTATTCGTTAGAGCTAGGAATATTTTTTCTTTTTAATAGCTATCAGGATTACATAAAATGAAAGAACCTTTTCATGAAGAAAAGAAGGAGAAAAGGGTCCGAGTGGGTTCCCACTACAAGAAATATACACGATTTAAAGGTGGTTTGAGCATGAGAGTTTTAATTTCACTTTTGATGGTAACCCTAGTTGATTCGAATTTTGACGCCTCTTTCGCTTCATGAGCGCCTGGTAGCTAGTTTTTTCAATGCGGTATGAATTCGTTACGTTAGTTTTGGTTATGTTATGTTAGGTTATGGAACGATTATTCGTTAGAGCTAGGAATATTTTTTCTTTTTAATAGCTATCAGGATTACATAAAATGAAAGAACCTTTTCATGAAGAAAAGAAGGAGAAAAGGGTCCGAGTGGGTTCCCACTACAAGAAATATAGACGATTTAATAATGGTTAGAGCAGGTAAGTTTTAATTTCACTTTTGATGGTAACTCTAGTTGATTCGAATTTTGACGCCTCTTTCGCTTCATGAACGCCTGGTAGCTAGTTTTTTCTATGCGGTATGAATTCGATACGATAGTTTTGGTTATGTTAAGTTAGGTTATGGGACGATTATTCCTTAGAGCTAGGAATATTTTTTTTTTTTAATAGCTATCAGGATTACATAAAACGAAAGAACCTTTTCATGAAGAAAAGAAGGAGAAAAGGGTCCGAGTGGGTTCCCACTACAAGAAATATAGACGATTTAATAATGGTTAGAGCAGGTAAGTTTTAATTTCACTTTTGATGGTAACTCTAGTTGATTCGAATTTTGACGCCTCTTTCGCTTCATAAGCGCCTGGTAGCTAGTTTTTTCTATGCGGTATGAATTCGTTACGTTAGTTTGAATATGTTCAGTTATGTTATGGGACGGTTTTGGTTATGTTATGTTAGGTTATGGGACGATTATTCGTTAGAGCTAGGAATATTTTTTCTTTTTAATAGCTATCAGGATTACATAAAACCAAAGAACCTTTTCATAAGGAAAAGAAGGAGAAAAGGGTCCGAATAGGTTCCCACTACAAGAAATATAGACGATTTAATGGTGGTTAGAGCAGGTAAGTTTTAATTTCACTTTTGATGGTAACTCTAGTTGATTCGAATTTTGACGCCTCTTTCGCTTCATGAGCGCCTGGTAGCTAGTTTTTTCAATGCGGTTTGAATTCGTTACGTTAGTTTTGGTTATGTTATGTTAGGTTATGGGACGATTATTCGTTAGAGCTAGGAATATTTTTTCTTTTTAATAGCTATCAGGATTACATAAAATGAAAGAACCTTTTCATGAAGAAAAGAAGGAGAAAAGGGTCCGAGTGGGTTCCCACTACAAGAAATATACACGATTTAATGGTGGTTAGAGCGGGTGAGTTTTAATTTCACTGTTGATGGTAACCCTAGTTGATTCGAATTTTGACGCCTCTTTCGCTTCATGAGCGCCTGGTAGCTAGTTTTTTCTATGCGGTATGAATTCGTTTCGTTAGTTTTAGTTATGTTAAGTTAGGTTATGGGACGGTTTTGGTTATGTTATGTTAGGTTATGGGACGATTATTCGTTAGAGCTAGGAATATTTTTTCTTTTTAATAGCTATCAGGATTACATAAAACGAAAGAACCTTTTCATGAAGAAAAGAAGGAGAAAAGGGTCCGAGTGGGTTCCCACTACAAGAAATATACACGATTTAATGGTGGTTTGAGCGGGTGAGTTTTAATTTCACTGTTGATGGTAACCCTAGTTGATTCGAATTTTGACGCCTCTTTCGCTTCATGAGCGCCTGGTAGCTAGTTTTTTCAATGCGGTATGAATTCGTTACTTTAGTTTGAATATGTTAAGTTATGTTATGGGACGGTTTTGGTTATGTTATGTTAGGTTATGGGACGATTATTCGTTAGAGCTAGGAATATTTTTTCTTTTTAATAGCTATCAGGATTACATAAAATGAAAGAACCTTTTCATGAAGAAAAGAAGGAGAAAAGGGTCCGAGTGGGTTCCCACTACAAGAAATATACACGATTTAAAGGTGGTTTGAGCATGTGAGTTTTAATTTCACTTTTGATGGTAACCCTAGTTGATTCGAATTTTGACGCCTCTTTCGCTTCATGAGCGCCTGGTAGCTAGTTTTTTCAATGCGGTATGAATTCGTTACGTTAGTTTTGGTTATGTTATGTTAGGTTATGGGACGATTATTCGTTAGAGCTAGGAATATTTTTTCTTTTTAATAGCTATCAGGATTACATAAAATGAAAGAACCTTTTCATGAAGAAAAGAAGGAGAAAAGGGTCCGAGTGGGTTTCCACTACAAGAAATATACACGATTTAATGGTGGTTAGAGCAGGTAAGTTTTAATTTCACTTTTGATGGTAACTCTAGTTGATTCGAATTTTGACGCCTCTTTCGCTTCATGAACGCCTGGTAGCTAGTTTTTTCTATGCGGTATGAATTCGTTACGTTAGTTTTGGTTATGTTAAGTTAGGTTATGGGACGGTTTTGGTTATGTTATGTTAGGTTATGGGACGATTATTCGTTAGAGCTAGGAATATTTTTTCTTTTTAATAGCTATCAGGATTACATAAAATAAAAGAACCTTTTCATGAAGAAAAGAAGGAAAAAAGGGTCCGTGTGGGTTTTTACTACAAAAAATATACACGATTTAATGGTGGTTTGAGCGGGTGAGTTTTAATTTTACTTTTGATGGTAACTCTAGTTGATTCGAATTTTGACGCCTCTTTCGCTTCATGAGCGCCTGGTAGCTAGTTTTTTCTATGCGGTATGAATTCGTTACGTTAGTTTGAATATGTTCAGTTATGTTATGGGACGGTTTTGGTTATGTTATGTTAGGTTATGGGACGATTATTCGTTAGAGCTAGGAATATTTTTTCTTTTTAATAGCTATCAGGATTACATAAAACCAAAGAACCTTTTCATAAGGAAAAGAAGGAGAAAAGGGTCCGAATGGGTTCCCACTACAAGAAATATAGACGATTTAATGGTGGTTAGAGCAGGTAAGTTTTAATTTCACTTTTGATGGTAACTCTAGTTGATTCGAATTTTGACGCCTCTTTCGCTTCATGAGCGCCTGGTAGCTAGTTTTTTCTATGCGGTATGAATTCGTTACGTTAGTTTTGGTTATGTTAAGTTAGATTATGGGACGGTTTTGGTTATGTTATGTTAGGTTATGGGACGATTATTCGTTAGAGCCAGGAATATTTTTTCTTTTTAATAGCTATCAGGATTACATAAAACGAAAGAACCTTTTCATGAAGAAAAGAAGGAGAAAAGGGTCCGAGTGGGTTCCCACTACAAGAAATATACACGATTAAATGGTGGTTTGAGCGGGTGAGTTTTAATTTCACTTTTGATGGTAACTCTAGTTGATTCGAATTTTGACGCCTCTTTCGCTTCATAAGCGCCTGGTAGCTAGTTTTTTCTATGCGGTATGAATTCGTTACGTTAGTTTTGGTTATGTTAAGTTAGGTTATGGGACGGTTTTGGTTATGTTATGTTAGGTTATGGGACGATTATTCGTTAGAGCTAGGAATATTTTTTCTTTTTAATAGCTATCAGGATTACATAAAACGAAAGAACCTTTTCATGAAGAAAAGAAGGAGAAAAGGGTCCGAGTGGGTTCCCAATACAAGAAATATAGACGATTTAATGGTGGTTAGAGCAGGTAAGTTTTAATTTCACTTTTGATAATAACTCTAGTTGATTCGAATTTTGACGCCTCTTTCGCTTCATGAGCGCCTGGTAGCTAGTTTTTTCTATGCGGTATGAATTCGTTTCGTTAGTTTTGGTTATGTTAAGTTAGGTTATGGGACGGTTTTGGTTATGTTATGTTAGGTTATGGGACGATTATTCGTTAGAGCTAGGAATATTTTTTCTTTTTAATAGCTATCAGGATTACATAAAACGAAAGAACCTTTTCATGAAGAAAAGAAGGAGAAAAGGGTCCGAGTGGGTTCCCACTACAAGAAATATAGACGATTTAATAATGGTTAGAGCAGGTAAGTTTTAATTTCACTTTTGATGGTAACTCTAGTTGATTCGAATTTTGACGCCTCTTTCGCTTCATGAACGCCTGGTAGCTAGTTTTTTCTATGCGGTATGAATTCGATACGTTAGTTTTGGTTATGTTAAGTTAGGTTATGGGACGATTATTCCTTAGAGCTAGGAATATTTTTTCTTTTTAATAGCTATCAGGATTACATAAAACGAAAGAACCTTTTCATGAAGAAAAGATGGAGAAAAGGGTCCGAGTGGGTTCCCACTACAAGAAATATACACGATTTAATGGTGGTTTGAGCGGGTGAGTTTTAATTTCACTGTTGATGGTAACCCTAGTTGATTCGAATTTTGACGCCTCTTTCGCTTCATGAGCGCCTGGTAGCTAGTTTTTTCAATGCGGTATTAATTCGTTACGTTAGTTTGAATATGTTAAGTTATGTTATGGGACGGTTTTGGTTATGTTATGTTAGGTTATGGGACGATTATTCGTTAGAGCTAGGAATATTTTTTCTTTTTAATAGCTATCAGGATTACATAAAATGAAAGAACCTTTTCATGAAGAAAAGAAGGAGAAAAGGGTCCGAGTGGGTTCCCACTACAAGAAATATACACGATTTAAAGGTGGTTTGAGCATGTGAGTTTTAATTTCACTTTTGATGGTAACCCTAGTTGATTCGAATTTTGACGCCTCTTTCGCTTCATGAGCGCCTAGTAGCTAGTTTTTTCAATGCGGTATGAATTCGTTACGTTAGTTTTGGTTATGTTATGTTAGGTTATGGGACGATTATTCGTTAGAGCTAGGAATATTTTTTCTTTTTAATAGCTATCAGGATTACATAAAATGAAAGAACCTTTTCATGAAGAAAAGAAGGAGAAAAGGGTCCGAGTGGGTTCCCACTACAAGAAATATAGACGATTTAATAATGGTTAGAGCAGGTAAGTTTTAATTTCACTTTTGATGGTAACTCTAGTTGATTCGAATTTTGACGCCTCTTTCGCTTCATGAACGCCTGGTAGCTAGTTTTTTCTATGCGGTATGAATTCGATACGATAGTTTTGGTTATGTTAAGTTAGGTTATGGGACGATTATTCGTTAGAGCTAGGAATATTTTTTCTTTTTAATAGCTATCAGGATTACATAAAACGAAAGAACCTTTTCATGAAGAAAAGAAGGAGAAAAGGGTCCGAGTGGGTTCCCACTACAAGAAATATACACGATTTAATGGTGGTTTGAGCGGGTGAGTTTTAATTTCACTTTTGATGGTAACTCTAGTTGATTCGAATTTTGACGCCTCTTTCGCTTCATGAGCGCCTGGTAGCTAGTTTTTTCTATGCGGTATGAATTCGTTACGTTAGTTTGAATATGTTCAGTTATGTTATGGGACGGTTTTGGTTATGTTATGTTAGGTTATGGGACGATTATTCGTTAGAGCTAGGAATATTTTTTCTTTTTAATAGCTATCAGGATTACATAAAACCAAAGAACCTTTTCATAAGGAAAAGAAGGAGAAAAGGGTCCGAATGGGTTCCCACTACAAGAAATATAGACGATTTAATGGTGGTTAGAGCAGGTAAGTTTTAATTTCACTTTTGATGGTAACTCTAGTTGATTCGAATTTTGACGCCTCTTTCGCTTCATGAGCGCCTGGTAGCTAGTTTTTTCAATGCGGTATGAATTCGTTACGTTAGTTTTGGTTATGTTATGTTAGGTTATGGGACGATTATTCGTTAGAGCTAGGAATATTTTTTCTTTTTAATAGCTATCAGGATTACATAAAATGAAAGAACCTTTTCCTGAAGAAAAGAAGGAGAAAAGGGTCCGAGTGGGTTCCCACTACAAGAAATATACACGATTTAATGGTGGTTTGAGCGGGTGAGTTTTAATTTCACTGTTGATGGTAACCCTAGTTGATTCGAATTTTGACGCCTCTTTCGCTTCATGAGCGCCTGGTAGCTAGTTTTTTCTATGCGGTATGAATTCGTTTCGTTAGTTTTAGTTATGTTAAGTTAGGTTATGGGACGGTTTTGGTTATGTTATGTTAGGTTATGGGACGATTATTCGTTAGAGCTAGGAATATTTTTTCTTTTTAATAGCTATCAGGATTACATAAAACGAAAGAACCTTTTCATGAAGAAAAGAAGGAGAAAAGGGTCCGAGTGGGTTCCCACTACAAGAAATATACACGATTTAATGGTGGTTTGAGCGGGTGAGTTTTAATTTCACTGTTGATGGTAACCCTAGTTGATTCGAATTTTGACGCCTCTTTCGCTTCATGAGCGCCTGGTAGCTAGTTTTTTCAATGCGGTATGAATTCGTTACTTTAGTTTGAATATGTTAAGTTATGTTATGGGACGGTTTTGGTTATGTTATGTTAGGTTATGGGACGATTATTCGTTAGAGCTAGGAATATTTTTTCTTTTTAATAGCTATCAGGATTACATAAAATGAAAGAACCTTTTCATGAAGAAAAGAAGGAGAAAAGGGTCCGAGTGTGTTCCCACTACAAGAAATATACACGATTTAATGGTGGTTTGAGCGGGTGAGTTTTAATTTCACTTTTGATGGTAACTCTAGTTGATTCGAATTTTGACGCCTCTTTCGCTTCATAAGCGCCTGGTAGCTAGTTTTTTCTATGCGGTATGAATTCGTTACGTTAGTTTTGGTTATGTTAAGTTAGGTTATGGGACGGTTTTGGTTATGTTATGTTAGGTTATGGGACGATTATTCGTTAGAGCTAGGAATATTTTTTCTTTTTAATAGCTATCAGATTACATAAAACGAAAGAACCTTTTCATGAAGAAAAGAAGGAGAAAAGGGTCCGAGTGGGTTCCCACTACAAGAAATATAGACGATTTAATGGTGGTTAGAGCAGGTAAGTTTTAATTTCACTTTTGATGGTAACTCTAGTTGATTCGAATTTTGACGCCTCTTTCGCTTCATGAGCGCCTGGTAGCTAGTTTTTTCTATGCGGTATAAATTCGTTACGTTAGTTTTGGTTATGTTAAGTTAGGTTATGGGACGGTTTTGGTTATGTTATGTTAGGTTATGGGACGATTATTCGTTAGAGCCAGGAATATTTTTTCTTTTTAATAGCTATCAGGATTACATAAAACGAAAGAACCTTTTCATGAAGAAAAGAAGGAGAAAAGGGTCCGAGTGGGTTCCCACTACAAGAAATATACACGATTAAGTGGTGGTTTGAGCGGGTGAGTTTTAATTTCACTGTTGATGGTAACTCTAGTTGATTCGAATTTTGACGCCTCTTTCGCTTCATGAGCGCCTGGTAGCTAGTTTTTTCTATACGGTATGAATTCGTTACGTTAGGTTTGGTTATGTTAAGTTAGGTTATGGGACGGTTTTGGTTATGTTATGTTAGGTTATGGGACGATTATTCGTTAGAGCTAGGAATATTTTTTCTTTTTAATAGCTATCAGGATTACATAAAACCAAAGAACCTTTTCATAAGGAAAAGAAGGAGAAAAGGGTCCGAATGGGTTCCCACTACAAGAAATATAGACGATTTAATGGTGGTTAGAGCAGGTAAGTTTTATTTTCACTTTTGATGGTAACTCTACTTGATTCGAATTTTGACGCCTCTTTCGCTTCATGAGCGCCTGGTAGCTAGTTTTTTCAATGCGGTTTGAATTCGTTACGTTAGTTTTGGTTATGTTATGTTAGGTTATGGGACGATTATTCGTTAGAGCTAGGAATATTTTTTCTTTTTAATAGCTATCAGGATTACATAAAATGAAAGAACCTTTTCATGAAGAAAAGAAGGAGAAAAGGGTCCGAGTGGGTTCCCACTACAAGAAATATACACGATTTAATGGTGGTTTGAGCGGGTGAGTTTTAATTTCACTGTTGATGGTAACCCTAGTTGATTCGAATTTTGACGCCTCTTTCGCTTCATGAGCGCCTGGTAGCTAGTTTTTTCTATGCGGTATGAATTCGTTTCGTTAGTTTTAGTTATGTTAAGTTAGGTTATGGGACGGTTTTGGTTATGTTATGTTAGGTTATGGGACGATTATTCGTTAGAGCTAGGAATATTTTTTCTTTTTAATAGCTATCAGGATTACATAAAACGAAAGAACCTTTTCATGAAGAAAAGAAGGAGAAAAGGGTCCGAGTGGGTTCCCACTACAAGAAATATACACGATTTAATGGTGGTTTGAGCGGGTGAGTTTTAATTTCACTGTTGATGGTAACCCTAGTTGATTCGAATTTTGACGCCTCTTTCGCTTCATGAGCGCCTGGTAGCTAGTTTTTTCAATGCGGTATGAATTCGTTACTTTAGTTTGAATATGTTAAGTTATGTTATGGGACGGTTTTGGTTATGTTATGTTAGGTTATGGGACGATTATTCGTTAGAGCTAGGAATATTTTTTCTTTTTAATAGCTATCAGGATTACATAAAATGAAAGAACCTTTTCATGAAGAAAAGAAGGAGAAAAGGGTCCGAGTGGGTTCCCACTACAAGAAATATACACGATTTAAAGGTGGTTTGAGCATGTGAGTTTTAATTTCACTTTTGATGGTAACCCTAGTTGATTCGAATTTTGACGCCTCTTTCGCTTCATGAGCGCCTGGTAGCTAGTTTTTTCAATGCGGTATGAATTCGTTACGTTAGTTTTGGTTATGTTATGTTAGGTTATGGGACGATTATTCGTTAGAGCTAGGAATATTTTTTCTTTTTAATAGCTATCAGGATTACATAAAATGAAAGAACCTTTTCATGAAGAAAAGAAGGAGAAAAGGGTCCGAGTGGGTTTCCACTACAAGAAATATACACGATTTAATGGTGGTTAGAGCAGGTAAGTTTTAATTTCACTTTTGATGGTAACTCTAGTTGATTCGAATTTTGACGCCTCTTTCGCTTCATGAACGCCTGGTAGCTAGTTTTTTCTATGCGGTATGAATTCGTTACGTTAGTTTTGGTTATGTTAAGTTAGGTTATGGGACGGTTTTGGTTATGTTATGTTAGGTTATGGGACGATTATTCGTTAGAGCTAGGAATATTTTTTCTTTTTAATAGCTATCAGGATTACATAAAATAAAAGAACCTTTTCATGAAGAAAAGAAGGAAAAAAGGGTCCGTGTGGGTTTTTACTACAAAAAATATACACGATTTAATGGTGGTTTGAGCGGGTGAGTTTTAATTTTACTTTTGATGGTAACTCTAGTTGATTCGAATTTTGACGCCTCTTTCGCTTCATGAGCGCCTGGTAGCTAGTTTTTTCTATGCGGTATGAATTCGTTACGTTAGTTTGAATATGTTCAGTTATGTTATGGGACGGTTTTGGTTATGTTATGTTAGGTTATGGGACGATTATTCGTTAGAGCTAGGAATATTTTTTCTTTTTAATAGCTATCAGGATTACATAAAACCAAAGAACCTTTTCATAAGGAAAAGAAGGAGAAAAGGGTCCGAATGGGTTCCCACTACAAGAAATATAGACGATTTAATGGTGGTTAGAGCAGGTAAGTTTTAATTTCACTTTTGATGGTTATGGGACGATTATTCGTTAGAGCTAGGAATATTTTTTCTTTTTAATAGCTATCAAGGATTACATAAAACAAAAGAACCTTTTCCTGAAGAAAAGAAGGAGAAAAGGGTCCGAGTGGGTTCCCACTACAAGAAATATACACGATTTAATGGTGGTTTGAGCGGGTGAGTTTTAATTTCACTGTTGATTGTAACTCTAGTTGATTCGAATTTTGACGCCTCTTTCGCTTCATGAGCGCCTGGTAGCTAATTTTTTCAATGCGGTATGAATTCGTTACGTTAGTTTTGGTTATGTTAAGTTAGGTTATGGGACGGTTTTGGTTATGTTATGTTAGGTTATGGGACGATTATTCGTTAGAGCCAGGAATATTTTTTCTTTTTAATAGCTATCAGGATTACATAAAACGAAAGAACCTTTTCATGAAGAAAAGAAGGAGAAAAGGGTCCGAGTGGGTTCCCACTACAAGAAATATACACGATTTAATGGTGGTTTGAGCGGGTGAGTTTTAATTTCACTTTTGATGGTAACTCTAGTTGATTCGAATTTTGACGCCTCTTTCGCTTCATAAGCGCCTGGTAGCTAGTTTTTTCTATGCGGTATGAATTCGTTACGTTAGTTTTGGTTATGTTAAGTTAGGTTATGGGACGGTTTTGGTTATGTTATGTTAGGTTATGGGACGATTATTCGTTAGAGCTAGGAATATTTTTTCTTTTTAATAGCTATCAAGGATTACATAAAACAAAAGAACCTTTTCCTGAAGAAAAGAAGGAGAAAAGGGTCCGAGTGGGTTCCCACTACAAGAAATATACACGATTTAATGGTGGTTTGAGCGGGTGAGTTTTAATTTCACTGTTGATTGTAACTCTAGTTGATTCGAATTTTGACGCCTCTTTCGCTTCATGAGCGCCTGGTAGCTAATTTTTTCAATGCGGTATGAATTCGTTACGTTAGTTTTGGTTATGTTAAGTTAGGTTATGGGACGGTTTTGGTTATGTTATGTTAGGTTATGGGACGATTATTCGTTAGAGCCAGGAATATTTTTTCTTTTTAATAGCTATCAGGATTACATAAAACGAAAGAACCTTTTCATGAAGAAAAGAAGGAGAAAAGGGTCCGAGTGGGTTCCCACTACAAGAAATATACACGATTTAATGGTGGTTTGAGCGGGTGAGTTTTAATTTCACTTTTGATGGTAACTCTAGTTGATTCGAATTTTGACGCCTCTTTCGCTTCATAAGCGCCTGGTAGCTAGTTTTTTCTATGCGGTATGAATTCGTTACGTTAGTTTTGGTTATGTTAAGTTAGGTTATGGGACGGTTTTGGTTATGTTATGTTAGGTTATGGGACGATTATTCGTTAGAGCCAGGAATATTTTTTCTTTTTAATAGCTATCAGGATTACATAAAACGAAAGAACCTTTTCATGAAGAAAAGAAGGAGAAAAGGGTCCGAGTGGGTTCCCACTACAAGAAATATACACGATTTAATGGTGGTTTGAGCGGGTGAGTTTTAATTTCACTTTTGATGGTAACTCTAGTTGATTCGAATTTTGACGCCTCTTTCGCTTCATAAGCGCCTGGTAGCTAGTTTTTTCTATGCGGTATGAATTCGTTACGTTAGTTTTGGTTATGTTAAGTTAGGTTATGGGACGGTTTTGGTTATGTTATGTTAGGTTATGGGACGATTATTCGTTAGAGCTAGGAATATTTTTTCTTTTTAATAGCTATCAGATTACATAAAACGAAAGAACCTTTTCATGAAGAAAAGAAGGAGAAAAGGGTCCGAGTGGGTTCCCACTACAAGAAATATAGACGATTTAATGGTGGTTAGAGCAGGTAAGTTTTAATTTCACTGTTGATTGTAACTCTAGTTGATTCGAATTTTGACGCCTCTTTCGCTTCATGAGCGCCTGGTAGCTAATTTTTTCAATGCGGTATGAATTCGTTACGTTAGTTTTGGTTATGTTAAGTTAGGTTATGGGACGGTTTTGGTTATGTTATGTTAGGTTATGGGACGATTATTCGTTAGAGCTAGGAATATTTTTTCTTTTTAATAGCTATCAGGATTACATAAAACGAAAGAACCTTTTCATGAAGAAAAGAAGGAGAAAAGGGTCCGATTGGGTTCCCACTACAAGAAATATACACGATTTAATGGTGGTTTGAGCGGGTGAGTTTTAATTTCACTGTTGATGGTAACCCTAGTTGATTCGAATTTTGAAGCCTCTTTCGCTTCATGAGCGCCTGGTAGCTAGTTTTTTCAATGCGGTATGAATTCGTTACGTTAGTTTGAATATGTTAAGTTATGTTATGGGACGCTTTTGGTTATGTTATGTTAGGTTATGGGACGATTATTCGTTAGAGCTAGGAATATTTTTTCTTTTTAATAGCTATCAGGATTACATAAAACGAAAGAACCTTTTCATGAAGAAAAGAAGGAGAAAAGGGTCCGAGTGGGTTCCCACTACAAGAAATATACACGATTTAATGGTGGTTTGAGCGGGTGAGTTTTAATTTCACTGTTGATTGTAACTCTAGTTGATTCGAATTTTGACGCCTCTTTCGCTTCATGAGCGCCTGGTAGCTAATTTTTTCAATGCGGTATGAATTCGTTACGTTAGTTTTGGTTATGTTAAGTTAGGTTATGGGACGGTTTTGGTTATGTTATGTTAGGTTATGGGACGATTATTCGTTAGAGCTAGGAATATTTTTTCTTTTTAATAGCTATCAGGATTACATAAAACGAAAGAACCTTTTCATGAAGAAAAGAAGGAGAAAAGGGTCCGATTGGGTTCCCACTACAAGAAATATACACGATTTAATGGTGGTTTGAGCGGGTGAGTTTTAATTTCACTGTTGATGGTAACCCTAGTTGATTCGAATTTTGAAGCCTCTTTCGCTTCATGAGCGCCTGGTAGCTAGTTTTTTCAATGCGGTATGAATTCGTTACGTTAGTTTGAATATGTTAAGTTATGTTATGGGACGGTTTTGGTTATGTTATGTTAGGTTATGGGACGATTATTCGTTAGAGCTAGGAATATTTTTTCTTTTTAATAGCTATCAGGATTACATAAAACGAAAGAACCTTTTCATGAAGAAAAGAAGGAGAAAAGGGTCCGAGTGGGTTCCCACTACAAGAAATATACACGATTTAATGGTGGTTTGAGCGGGTGAGTTTTAATTTCACTGTTGATTGTAAATCTAGTTGATTCGAATTTTGACGCCTCTTTCGCTTCATGAGCGCCTGGTAGCTAGTTTTTTCTATGCGGTATGAATTCGTTACGTTAGTTTGAATATGTTAATTTATGTTATGGGACGGTTTTGGTTATGTTATGTTAGGTAATGGGACGATTATTCGTTAGAGCTAGGAATATTTTTTCTTTTTAATAGCTATCAGGATTACATAAAATGAAAGAACCTTTTCATGAAGAAAAGAAGGAGAAAAGGGTCCGAGTGGGTTTCCACTACAAGAAATATACACGATTTAATGGTGGTTTGAGCGGGTGAGTTTAAATTTCACTTTTGATGGTAACTCTAGTTGATTCGAATTTTGACGCCTCTTTCGCTTCATGAGCGCCTGGTAGCTAGTTTTTTCAATGCGGTATGAATTCGTTACGTTAGTTTTGGTTATGTTATGTTAGGTTATGGGACGATTATTCGTTAGAGCTAGGAATATTTTTTCTTTTTAATAGCTATCAGGATTACATAAAACGAAAGAACCTTTTCATGAAGAAAAGAAGGAGAAAAGGGTCCGAGTGGGTTCCCAATACAAGAAATATAGACGATTTAATGGTGGTTAGAGCAGGTAAGTTTTAATTTCACTTTTGATATTAACTCTAGTTGATTCGAATTTTGACGCCTCTTTCGCTTCATGAGCGCCTGGTAGCTAGTTTTTTCAATGCGGTATGAATTCGTTACGTTAGTTTTGGTTATGTTATGTTAGGTTATGGGACGATTATTCGTTAGAGCTAGGAATATTTTTTCTTTTTAATAGCTATCAGGATTACATAAAACGAAAGAACCTTTTCATGAAGAAAAGAAGGAGAAAAGGGTCCGAGTGGGTTCCCACTACAAGAAATATACACGATTTAATGGTGGTTTGAGCGGGTGAGTTTTAATTTCACTGTTGATGGTAACCCTAGTTGATTCGAATTTTGACGCCTCTTTCGCTTCATGAGCGCCTGGTAGCTAGTTTTTTCAATGCGGTATGAATTCGTTACGTTAGTTTGAATATGTTAAGTTATGTTATGGGACGGTTTTGGTTATGTTATGTTAGGTTATGGGACGATTATTCGTTAGAGCTAGGAATATTTTTTCTTTTTAATAGCTATCAGGATTACATAAAACGAAAGAACCTTTTCATGAAGAAAAGAAGGAGAAAAGGGTCCGAGTGGGTTCCCACTACAAGAAATATAGACGATTTAATAATGGTTAGAGCAGGTAAGTTTTAATTTCACTTTTGATGGTAGGTTAGGTTAGGTTAGGTTAGGTTAGGTTAGGTTAGGTTAGGTTAGGTTAGGTTAGGTTAGGTTAGGTTAGGTTAGGTGAGGTTAGGTTAGGTTAGGTTAGGTTAGGTTAGGTTAGGTTAGGTTAGGTTTTTTTTTTTTTTTTTTTTGGATGGGGGGCAACCTTGCAAGTTACAAACAAGGTATGCACGTTAAGTGTGAAATAAAACTCGTGTTCTTATTTTGATTCTAAAGGCTTGATTCTCTTTTCGTGTTCAGTGTAATTATAAATGCTATATAGACTAAATATATATTTCTAGTAACTTGTACCGGTATGTGTTAGGATAGGTGGTTTCTACGGCTGTGGCCGATTTCGTCGGATTCACCTGGCATTTGCCTTTCAGGAGGAGAAAACCACAGATAAACTCCTCCAGGTGCCCGGCATGCTAAGCAAGCCTTCCAACTATTGTTGGCATTTTGTTAGTGTGCGGTGTGTGTAAGTGTATTTTGGACTGGAACAGACATTTATCCAAGTTCTCCACAAAATAGAACGGCTTCGGGGGGTTCCATAATCTGTTCTGGCGAGGGCGAGGTCCTCCATTCTTGCATAATACTGACAAGACCTGCTGTTTGCACAGTGTTTGGTGTCGGCCTTCTTCATTTTAGTGCAGTTGAAACACTTTCTGCTAGCTTCCTGTCCCTTGACAGGACAGTCTCTTAGGCTGTGGTCTCCTGCACAGTGAAGGCAGTGGTCTTTGTCAGTACATCTGGCAGTCGAGTGTCCGAAGCCTGAGCATTTATAACACTGCAGGACTGGTGTTAGGTCTTGTGCGTGGACTCGCATGTATCCGATGTTCACCCGGCCCAACGCCATTATGGCATTGCGTATATCTCCGGTCACTTCGATGATTACGTTTTTCAGTTTGTCATTCCGATTTTTAAGTACTTTTTTGACTTTCATAGCGTCGTCGATATCGAGATAATCCATCGCCTCTGCTATGGTGTCGTTTTGGAGGACGATGCTTTCGAGGATATTTTCGTCGGCTATCTCCGTTCCCACTCCTTTCAGGATGATAGCCGGTTTCCTGCGAACTCCTTCTCTGGCTACGAGCTTGGTCGACGTCTGGCTGTTGATGGCTTGAGCTAGCTTCACAGCGTGGTCCTTTTTCGGACAGACGACTACAATTTTATTGTCGGTCGCCTTCCTGACGGACAGCACGCTTACCTTCAGTTTGGCAACGTCAACGTTTCCCTGCAGGGTGTCGCGAATTTTTTCCTGGTTGTCATCTGCGTTTTTTGAGGAAACGATCACTGCGTGTGTAGCCGATGGAGGCTTCTGTACTGCCTTAGCATACGACAAGGTTGGTTGAGCCGTTGTCGAAGGATTGGCCTCTAACAATAACACCACCTTCTTCTCAAGCCTGGTAAGTTTATGACTCATGTCCACCATATCACTATGGCGGGCTGGTTCATACCTACCTCCCTCAGTCCTTCTACTATTTTCTTCATGTGCATAATTATTTATGATCTCGGCGAGTTCCTGGCTCTTGGCTGATAGCTGTCCTTCTGCTCTTGCCTTGTCCTGCACGGCTGCTTTGACTAAGTTTAGTAAAGCCGTTAACTTTTTGATCACGTTTTCCTTGACATCCTTCCGAAGATTCGTGAGCTTGTCAAGCTCCTTAATCCCGTCTTCTGCGAGGCCTTTGG